>OW569327.1:18978021-23998021 GCA_937595015.1 Polyommatus icarus | reverse complement strand
ACCTAACCTAACCTAACCTAACCTAACCTAACCTAACCTAACCTAACCTAACCTTTTTTTTTTTTTTTTTTTTTTTTTTTTTTTTTGATTACGCAGGGGAAACCCATCATGGGTGCCCCGGGTTGGGTACGTGCCTCAGTTAAGCTGAAGCACCCCGGGGGTATGTGAGACTCCTACTCACTAAAACCACCTGCGGTTGCCTTCAGCCGTATACGGAGGGATATCCTGGTTCTCTCTACCACAGGACTCCCTCCACGACCGGCCGGTCTACCTCATAAGGGACCGGACTTCCACCAAATTAGGGAACACTTAGGCAAGCAAAAGTGTTCCCCTCGACGCCGGGACTAGCTAAGCCGGGCAGGTACCCAACCTGACCCGGAGCCCCGTGGGACGGAAGTTATTGGAGGTTCGCATAGCGACGCCTCCGCACTCCCGTCCTACGCCGGCGGAGCAGAACGGAGGAAGGGTCATCCTCTCTGTTCCGCTCCGCGGCCTCTTTCCGCGAAAGGACGGTTTCGCAGAAAGAGACCGCCGCCTGCCAGGCCTCATCACTCTCAAGCATGCAGCGAACCATGCTCGAGAGCGAGAGGTCCCGCCCAAGCACCGCCATGAGATCATGGCGCTGCACGGCCCAACGATCGCACACCTCGAGGGTGTGCTGGGCCGTGTCCTCCGCAGCGCCACAATCATGGCAGGCTGGCGTAGGCTCCCTCCTGGCGACCTTACACAAGTACGCACCGAAACAACCGTGTCCGGTGAGCACCTGTGTAAGGCGGAAGGTGAGGGGTTTTCTCTTGCGGCGCATCCACGCCGCAAGGACTGGACACAGAGCCTGAGCAGTACGTTGCCCGTACTGGGCCTGCAACCTAACCTAACCTAACCTAACCTAACCTAACCTAACCTAACCTAACCTAAAAAAAAAAAAAAAAAAAAAAAAAAAAAATTTTTGCGTCGGGAAATGCTTTTACGCATCCCGGGGGAATTGGGGACTCCCCCACGGGTATGTGGGACTCGCTGCGGTCGTGAAGATGGTGAATTGACCGCAGCCCTACCCACTAAAACCCGACGGCATTCTTCTGCACTCCATGCAGGGTTGCGAGCACGCGTGAGCCTTCGTCCGCGGCCCTGCATGGTTTCGCCTGCGTTTCACGGCAGGCCCGTCTTCACTGGAGCTTTTGGGCTCCTAAGGGCCGAACAGAGGCCCCTTCGGGGCTTGCGTGGGCCCATCTCTCCACGGTGTCGCGATGCGCGAAGAATGCGCAGCGCATCGCGACCCACTCGGGGACTCGACTCGTTAGACGACGGCATCCCCATGCCGCCGCCCCGAGCCCCCCGGCTAAGGCGGCAAGTTGTCATCCTGGACGACTCGTCGACGCCTTAGCCGTCTTCTTCGGCGGGGGTCGAGCGCCTCCAACTCCCTCGCTCGCTCGGCCTCCTCCTTCGCGGCGACAACTTCTTCACAAAAAGTCTGCACCGCAGCCCATCCGGGTTCGCTTGCCAGCATGGCGCGAACCAACGCTGGCAGCGATAAGTCTTGTCCAATGGCGGCCGTGAGGGCCGCCCGTTGTCCCATCCAAGCGGGACAAGCGGAGACGGTATGCTCCGCCGTGTCCCGGTCGTCGCCGCAGTGGTGACAGCGCGTGCTCTCTTCTCGGTTCGCGATCTCACACAGGTAACGGCCGAAACAGCCGTGCCCGGTCAACACCTGTGTGAGTCGGAACGAGAGCGCGCCGTGCTTTCTTGTTAACCACTCATCTAATACAGGGCGTATGGCCTGTACTAAGTCTGCGCTCACTTGTGGCTCCAGGAGCCGCTCCTTCCAGCGCTCGACTGCCACCTCTTCGGCTCGATCCCTCCACCGACGTACGGCGTCCGGTAAGGGGTTGCTTCCCCCCGCGCGGACCGCAGCGCCACGCCGGTAGACATCGGCGAGGGTTTGAGCGTCCAAATCCCAGGGGACGCTGCCAGCGAGGAGGCACGAAGCGTCGCGAGAGATAGTACGATATCCTCGGACTGCTCGAATCGCCATCACTCGCTGCAGCCGTCCCAGGGCCAGCCTATTCTCAGGCAGCAGACCATCCGCCCATATCGGCGCCCCGTACATGACCATAGAACGAACTACACCCATGTAGAGGCGCCGACAGGTCAAGCTCGGGCCCCCGAGATTCGGGAGCAGCGAGGCCAGGGCTCCCGCAGACTTCTTCACTTTCTCTGACAGGCGGCGGAAATGTTCCTTGAATGACCACCGGCTGTCGAGAACCAGGCCGAGGTAAGTCATCGTGGATGCAACCTGGATCCTCGTCCCACTCACTATTATCGCCAGGTCCGGCGGGGGCGCGTTTCTAGGCCCGTGGAAAACCAGAGCCTCCGACTTGTTCAGCGCCACCTTCAGTCCCAGCGCCTGTATCCTTCGCACCACTTGCGCGACTGCTGCCGTCGCCAAGATTTTCGCTTCGCGGTGTGATTTGGCGCGGCACACGACCGCCGTGTCGTCTGCATACGCGACGAGCTCTACGCCTGGAAGATTGACGCCACGCAGCACATGGTCATATCCTATGTCCCACAGTTCCGGGCCGAGAGCCGAACCCTGCGGGACTCCGCAATCCACCTCCAGCTCTTCCCAACCCTCTTCGGTAGGGTACTGCACCGAGCGCTCTGACAGATAGTTGTCGATTGTTCGGCAAAGATATCCGGGCACTCGGTGGTACCGAAGTCCCTCCTTGATTGTTGCCCAGGGCAGGGTGTTGAATGCGTTGGATATGTCCAACGAGACTACCAACACCACCCCACCCCGGGAGATCTCCTCCTCCGAGATTTGCCGTATCCGCGCCACCGCATCCACCGTCGACCGACGAGACCTGAACCCAAACTGAGCATCGCTCAAGTTCGGGCCGGCGCCCTCCAGATGTTGAGTGAGGCGCCTGACGATGACCCTCTCTAGGGTTTTGCAGATCTCGTCTATCAAGACGATCGGGCGGTAGGCTGACGGCTGGTCTTCCGGTCGTCCGTGCTTTCGGAGCAAGACGAGCTTTCCCGACTTCCACCGGCGAGGAACTCGCCCCTGCACCAGACACTTGGTGAAGAGCTCCAGTACATGCTCCTCCATGTGCGGCATTGCCAGCACCCAGACGCGACCGGGGACACCATCTAGTCCGGGAGCCTTGTTTTTAAGGCTCATTTTATGAACCGCGACCGCCAGCTCTCCAGCTGTCACGGGCGGTATGTCCTCCTCGTCGTCCAACTCCGCATCAGGTGGTCGCATTGAAGGCGGCGACCACTCGACCCCGGATGGAAATAGGGCCGAGAGTACGGAGCGACGAAGGTCCGGCTCCACATGCTGGGTCAGCGGTGGGGCAGCTGGGCGAAGCTTTTGCCTCACCCATTTGTACGGCTTGCCCCACGGGTCCTGTTCCAGGGTGTTGAGGAACTCCTCCCAGGCCTCCCTCTTTGCCTCTCTTATGGCTTCGCGCAAAGTGTGTCGCGCCTGACGGTAGCCATCGTAGATGGCCTCCTCCTCGGCCTCTTCCCTGTTCCGCCGCCTGCGGTATCTCAAGTAACGGCGTCGGGCTGCCACGCACTCCTCGCGGAGTCGTCTGAGCTCTGGGCGCCACCAATAGGTCTGGCGTCTGTGCACGACGGGCTTGACGCGGGGCATAGAGGCGTCGCATATATTGTGAGCTGCCTCGTTGAGCCACTCCGCGCACTCCTCGACGTCGTCCGACGGAAGAGGCGCCCACGACGCGACGATCGCCGCCTCCTCGAGAAGGTCTCGATCCAGACCTCTCAGGGACCACCTTGGGCCGCCACCGGATGGAGTTGGGCGGCCAGTATCCGACGGAGATAAGTCGAAGCTTATGTAAAGGTGGTCCGAGAGGGTCTCGACCTCTTCGAGGACCCTCCAGCCACTCATTCGACGAGCAATTGATGGGCTAATCAAGGTCAAGTCCACGATTGACTCACCTTGCCGCCGGACGCAAGTGCTTGCGGCACCTCTATTTGCCACGACCAGGCCCGTGGCTGCGAGCCAGTCCGTCATAATTCTGCCTCTCGCGTCCGTCGCCGGGGAGCCCCAACGCGTGGATTTGGCGTTGAAATCTCCGGCGACGAGCACGGGATTGGTTGCTCCATTCACGACGGGCGTTAGTCGGAGGAGGAAGGCCTCAAAGTCGGCGATGGGCCGGTTTGGGGAAAAGTAAACCCCCACGACAGTGAGAGTCCCCAGATCCGCAGCGACGAAGCCATGGCCCCTCGTCGTCCTCCTGGAAGATGGAGGGACGATTTTCGGACCAAAAACCACCGCCACCGTCGAGTCCGCGTCGCCCAGCCAGTCTCCTCTTGCGAGGATTCGGTATGGCTCGGCGATTATCCCGATATCGACGGACCTCTTCAGCATCTCTTGAACCCACATGTCTTGCGCACTAGCGCTGTGGTTCAAGTTGCCCTGCAAGAACCTTTGGGGAGCCGTTATTGGGCGTCCATGGGGGCCGCTCCCGCACCGGAGGCCGCCGTAGATGGTGTGGCGGCCTTGGGCGCTTGGCTCTTATTGGAGCCCTTTCCCTTCTTCGGCGGTAACTTGCAGGGTTTGCTCCCTACGACGTGGTCCGCCTTTCTACCATTCGCCGCACAAACCGCGCAGTGAGGTGGGTTGCCGCACTCCTTGACCATGTGGCCGGACTGGCCGCACCGGAAACAGAGGTCTCCGCGATCGACATCCGAGGGGCACTTCGCTCTGGTATGTCCCTCCTCGTGACATCTGTAGCACCGCATGGTACGCGTTGACAAGAGTGCCACGCGCACCTCGGTCCATCCGACGTAGAGCTTGGCACCCGGCGCTGTTAAGTACTTTGCAGCCTCGACCGGGCACTTCACCCAGGCCGAACCGCGTCCGCTCCGATCGACCCGGATCTCTCCGACTCGGACCTCTTCGGCCGGGCAGCCGCCACATCTTGCAATGGCCGCGGCGATCTCTGTCGCAGTGGCGGAGTCGTCCAAGCCGGTTACACGCAACTCGGCACACTTCTGTGGCCTGGATACGCGAACGTCCTCCTCACCGAGTACCTCCTTTAGTTTGCCCGCGAGGGCGTCGGCCTTCTCCTTGCAGGCCGTTCCCGAGACCTCGTACATGCGGGCCCCGGTCACGGCCTGTTTAAATCTTACCGCTGGAATCTCGAGGGTGGTGATGTCGACGTATTGCTTGGCTTTATCCATTATAGCCTTGTACGTCACACCCCTCTTCTCCGCGTCCGGCAGTAGTGTCACAACTACCGCAGCCGTCTTCGGAGCGCGGAGGCCATCCTTCTTTTTCCTTTTCCTTTTCTTTCGCCCTTTCTTGGACTCCTCCTTCTTTCCTTCCTCTCTACCTTGCTTCTTTCCTCCTCTTTTGACCACTTCCGACCACTGTTCGGTCGGATTTGGTTCCTTCGTAGACGTAGATGGGGCAGCGTCGCGCCTAGCGGCTGCCGCTTCTACGGCTGCGGCCGACTTTTTAACTTTCTTTTTCTTTTGTTTCAGAGCCGGCCCGGGATTGAGTGGAGGCGACAGAGTCGACACCGCAGGCTCCGGCTCAGGAGTCCTCTCTTTTGCTTTCGACGTTGATGGTGTTGCGTCTCGGGCTTCGTCGCGCACTCTGTCCGCGGCCAGAGGAGGTCTCAGGCGTGGCTCCGGAAGGAGACGGGCCTCGAGACCCTCTATTCGCGCGTCTAGCCGTGCGCTGGTCACTGAGACCGCCTCGCGCACCGCTCGCTGTAACAGCTCTTCTACATTCAACTCCCTAGGCATGGGAGCGAATTGCGGCTGGACATCAGCCAGCCTGCGCTTGACGGCCTCCAGTTCCATCTTCATAACTTCGAGTTCCTTGTTAAGGCGCATGTTCGCCGCCTCTAATATCGTCCTCTCGTCCGACGCCGTCCTGTTCATTATGATCGCGTACGCATCCCTCAAAGTCTTGGTCGCCTTTTTCAGTGACGAAACAGATGTCCCTTTTAGGTTCTTGGATATCTGAGCCACATTTTCAATGGACCCAAGACTATCCGCGATCGCCTTGCCCAGCAAGGCTGTCGTAGCCTCACTCTCCTCCAACGCAGCCACATCTGAGCCGCTGGAGTTTCCCGACATTCGGGGAGTCCGTAACACCGGTATTCTCCTTCCAACTTCTGCTATCTGTAGTTCAGCCTCTAAGCTAATGGACCTCTCCATTTCGTCGTTATAATCCTTTCGGGCTTTAGCCAGCCCAGCATATATCCCTGTGGTGGGAGGTCTCCCTCTACCGCGTTTGGAGGCAGGTTTCGCTACCGCTCCTTTGTCCTTCTCCGGGCTATTTTCCAACTCGCCACCGCGTCTTTTGCGCCGGAAGCGTTCTCTTGTCTCTTCCTTGCTCTGAGAGACAGCAGACTCGCTACCGCTCTCGTCAGTTCCGCTTTCGGGTTTGCGAAACAATCCAGTGGACACAGGCGACTCCGCCCGCGATCCACCTTCTCCTTCGCTTGTCCTCGTCGATGCCAATTCAGACACGGGTGTCGTCACCCGCGATCCGCTTCTCACAACCGGTAATGTCTCCAGCCGCACGACCGGAGTTCGAGTCGTGCGCCTGACGTCACCGTCCGACATTATTATGTCCGCCGCCGGCGCGGTTAGGGGCGCCGGTTTCGAACTCTTGCGCTTCGAGCGGGTGGAGACAGGTGTACCCGCCCGTGAACCTTCACTCGCCGTCGTCATAGCAGCCGAATCGGAATGCCTCTCATCGTCCAGTATTACATTGCCAAAGTCGTTGTTCGCGTCTCTCCTCCTCTCCTCCATTGCAGCGGTGGCGCCCCCCGTATACGTGGGCCAGACCCCCTCCTCTGAGGGGGTGCGGGATTCTCCAACTGAGTTGGTACCCGCCCGGGGAATATTTTTATCGTTGCAACCTTCCATGATTCGATCATTTAGGGGTGATTCTGCCCCGCGTCCTCTCTGCGTAGTCACCGACTCGCCATGCACCCCATCACCGGACGTTACCAGTTTAGGGTTCGGGGCCCACGGGCCCATCCATCGCACAAACACTCACCGAAATACACACACAAACAAACAATAGTGTAAAGAAGAGTTTAACTAAAAATGAAAGATAGTGAAGAAAGGTGGTGAAGAGACAGACAACATAATACAAAATAAGCAAAAACAAGAGTATGCTACGAAAAGATAGAAAGACAGGAAAGACCGGTGATCAGCCATCCTGAGTGCCTCGCCCCGTGTAAAGGGCGGGGCGGCGCACCCAGGCGCCCAGGGACACCAACGAGGAGGAACCGGTATCGCCCCCAACCTAACCTAACCTAACCTAACCTAACCTAACCTAACCTAACCTAACCTAACCTAACCTAACCTAACCTAACCTGTGTGTTCCTGACCTTTAAATTACAAAAAATTTTTTGGAAAATTTTTTCGAGTTTTCCGGGTTTTCCGGGACCCGACCCACCCCGATGCGTAGGTGGTGTCTCCTGCTGCTGTAAACTGGAAACCGCGTCCTTCTACGGCTTCTGGTTACAGAGCTATAGGCTTCCAAACTTTTCCAAAATGGCGGACGAAACGTCAAAGTTGGTCTTTTTTGGCCTATAACTCCGTCAATTTTTATTTGCCCGGATCGCGGTTTCTTCCTAGGGGGGGTATCCGTACCTGTTCTAGATGATGGGGGGTGAATTTGGGGGGGTTACAAATTCCCCCTTTTTTCCCCCTTTTTTGATCTCCTCGGGAGCGCCTCCTCTAGACCTCTTCAACGATGTGTCGCTCAATGTTGTGTGACGATTGGTTCCGGAGCTATCGACCTTTGAAGTTTTCCAATATGGCCGACAAAATGGCCGTCAAATCGTTTTTTGCGTTTTTCTCCGGAACCCTTTGTCGTAGAGGGGCGAGCGAGGTGTCGTTGGCTTCGTCTCGTCGATGCCGAGCTGCTTGATGCTACAGTTTTCCAGCTGTTCCAGGCGTTCCCGAATTATCCTGGTTTTTTACCTTAATTGGGGTATCTCTGGTTCTGGAGCAGCTGGAAGCTTGCGGTTTGCGGCGTTCTGCTGGGGGTGGTGGCGGGCAGCCTCTAGTGTTGTAAGTGCGCTCGCGACTGGGTCCTGGTCGGTGCTGCAGCTTATTTTAGGAAAAAGTGGTTTTCCGGGTTTTTCACCGGGTTGAAGTTCAGGACCACCTACCTTTTTCCTTTTGGTCTTTAAGATTCTTATTTATGACGCCTAAATCCTCCTTCAAATCCCACGCGTCTCTATGGGCTGCTGCGCTATTGATGGTCGAATTTCAAATTTTCTAATTAATACGACTCACCCCCAGGTGCTCCAAAAATTTTTGTTTTTTCGGAAAAACCCTTCCAGACAGAGGTTCTTTCCGAAGCACTTCGCTCCTTTTCACTGAACCTTCAATTTCAATGACCTCGTGGGGACGCCAAAAAGTTCAACACAAGGTCATTGGTATTAAAACTAGGTCTATAATTACGAAAATTGGTACACTTATAGAGGTCTCTGTCCTGCACAATGTCCACTTTGTATTTTGAAAATCCACTTATATTTGCGTCTTTTATCGCGATTTTTCGTTTTTTAATTTTAACACTTTACGTTTTTCTCACTTTTCCGCACTTTTCCGGGTTTTTTAAGAAAAACCGGTATCACTCCCGTGTAGGCGGCACTGAGACGCGTCGATTGGTGTATCACTCTTTAAAATCGGTGAAGGATTTACCACTTTTTTGAATTTTTAAAGAGGAGCGAGGTTAAAAAACATGTGCTCTCGGCGAGATTCGGCACGAAACTCCTCATAAACACCCATACTACCTAATAAACCCAGAACCGATGAATGTAAAGCCTGTGTAGACCGTGCGAAGTACTACCTAAATGAGTCCAGAAATTTTAAAAAGGAGCTAAAAGACGGGGCCTTCGCCGCTCTAGACAGGCTTCAACAAATAGTAGAAGAATTAGAGGATGAACTTACCTGTGTTAGATCCGGAAGCAATGGAGGGCCGGGGAAGGACCTTTTACATCCCCCCCGGTCAGCCGGCGCAAACGCGAACGCACAGGTGAGTAACCTGAAAGAAAAAGAAATATTAATAAATGACAATATGAGAGAGATGATGGAAAAAATGGAGGAAATGAAGAGGTGTATGAAGGAAAACGAAGAAAAGATGGGAAAGCTAAGCTCGTTACTAGAGAACAACATGACTGTGGCCAAACCGGCAAGTTATGCGAGCGTTGCTTCGAGAGGTATCATAGAGAAACTTCCCGAAGCAAGGGCAATGCACTCAGTCATGGTGTCCTCTAGGGACGAGCAAGATTCGGGTGAGGAAGTTTTAGAAAAGATTAGAAACACGGTAAATGCAAAAGATGGATGGGTTAAAGTAGAAAGGGTCAGAAAAGTTAAAAATAGAAGGGTAGTAATAGGATGCATTAATGAGGAAGAAAGAAGCAAGGTAAAGGAAAGACTAAGAGTGAATGAAGGATTAATTGTTGAAGAAGTTAAGAATAAAACCCCCCTTCTGGCCTTCAAAGATGTGATGAAGGTCGACGTAGATGACTTCGTCACTGCGTTCTACAACCAAAATGCAGACATCTTTGAGGGCTTGAAGGGGGAGGAAAGAAAGGTTGAGGTAGCATATGTGAAGAATGCAAGGAACCCCCTGCAGAAACACCTCGTGACCAGAGTCAGCCCACAGGTATGGAAGAGATGCGTGGATGTTGGCTATGCCCATATTGGGCTAGGCAGAGTGCGTGTGGAGGACCATAGTCCATTGGTGCAGTGCTCCTGTTGCCTGGGGTATGGGCACACGAGGAGGCACTGTGAGGAGAGCCAGGTACGATGCAGTCACTGCGCCGGTCCTCATCTGAGGATCGATTGCGACAAGTGGCTGCGGGGAGAGAAGCCCAAGTGTATTAACTGCACAAAGGCGAAGAGAGGCAACGAGGAGCACAGTGCCTTTGATAGAGGATGTGTGGAAAGGAAGAGGTGGGATGCTCTGGCCAGATCGGCGGTAGCGTACTGCTAAGGTTGTCCCCGGTGAGTACTTCCAGTACCGAATTCTGCAGGCCAACCTCCAGCGGAGCCAAATCGCCACAAGAGAGCTAATGCTCGAAGCCACCAAGCGTAAGGCCTGCGTAGCGCTGCTGCAGGAGCCCTACATAGGTGGGGCCCGGAGTGTGAGGACACACAACGGAGTGAGGGTCTACCAGAGCGATGGGGAAGGGGGCGGTGTTGTCAAGGCGTGTGTTGCAGTATTCGACGACACGTTGGACGTCGAGCTGCACACACGCCTCAGCAACAACAACATTGTTGTAGCCACCCTCCGAACCAAAGCCTGGGAGATGGTTGTTGTGTCCTTCTACTTCGAGCCCGACAAGCCTGTGGGGCCCTACCTGGACCATCTTATGAGGATAGGAAGAGAGTTGGGATCCGATAAGATGGTCTTGGGAGGCGACGCTAACGCAAAGAGCCCGTGGTGGGGTGGCGATGTGGAAGACCCGCGAGGAAGGGAAGTGTCTGCTGTACTGGAAGCAATGAGCTTACACATACTCAACACCGGAGACATACCTACTTACGACACCGTCAGAGGGGGTAAAAGGTACACCAGCTTCGTGGATGTGACAGCGTGCTCCGACGATCTGCTGGACCGAGTGGGCGACTGGAGGGTGGAGGAGGGTCTGACGAGCTCGGACCACAACGGCATCTCCTTCGGCATCACACAACATAAATCCACAGGCACGAACATAATACGTACCACACGCATCTTTAACACTCACAAGGCAAACTGGACTCAGTTTCGTGAGAAACTGACCCAGTTGATGTCAGACAGACAATTGACTGTACAAGCGATGGACTCAATACACAGCACACAACAAATAGATGATGCAATAGACAGTTACACACAAGCCATAACACAGACATGCAGAGACACTATGCCGACCAAAAAACACACGCAAAAATTCACCTTGTCGTGGTGGAATGATGAGCTCGCGCAGATGAAGAAGGAGGTCGCCACGAGGAAACGCAGGATCCGGAACGCAGCACCTGATCGCAGAAACCGCGTAGTTGCGCTGTACCTGGAAGCGAAAGAGAAGTATGAGAAGGCAGTGAAAGAGGCTCAAGTAGCGAGCTGGAAGGAGTTTTGCCGAAAACAGGATAGGGAGGGGGTCTGGGAGGGCATCTACAGAGTGCTGAACAGAGTTAGAGGGAGGGAGGAGGATCTGCCCCTAACAAGGGGCAGTGAGACCCTCGACGCCCGAAGCTCCGCAGAACTGTTGGCGGAGACCTTCTACCCCGCGGACCTGGAAGGTGATGAAAGTGAGGAACATCGGCGGACGCGCCGGCGTGCGGAGTCCTTGGACTCCGAGCCGCCGACGGGCCCGGACGACCCTCCTTTCATCATGGAGGAGTTGAAGAGAGCCGTAAGGTCCTTCAACCCCAAGAAGGCCCCCGGGGCGGACGGTCTCACGTCCGACATCTGCCAGCACGCTGTGGATTGTAACCCGGAATGGTTCCTTGCCCTGTTGAATAAGTGCCTCACTGTCGGCTACTTTCCCGAAAAGTGGAAGCAGGCGACAGTGGTGGTGCTGAGAAAGCCGGGCAAGGAATCATACCGGGTACCAAAAGCCTATCGACCGATCGGCCTCCTTCCTGTTCTCGGCAAAATCTTCGAAAAGATGCTGGTCGCCCGACTTAGGTTCTACCTGTTGCCCAAAATAAGCCCCAACCAGTATGGCTTCATGCCCCAAAGGAGCACCGAAGACGCCCTCTATAGGTTGGTGAACCACATCAGAAAGCTGAGGGAGGAGAAGAAAATTTCTGTTGTGGTATCACTGGACATAGAGGGGGCCTTCGATAGTGCTTGGTGGCCGGCCATAAAGGTTCGGTTGGCTGAAGTTGGGTGTCCGGGGAACCTGAGGCGGGTGTTCAGCAGCTACTTGAGCGGCAGAAGGGTGAACGTGAGGTATGCTGGAGTGGAAGTGAGCAGGGGGACCGACAAGGGGTGTGTGCAGGGGTCGATCGGTGGACCGATCCTGTGGGATCTCTTGTTGGACCCCCTGCTAACTTTGTTAGAGGAGATGAATGTCTTCAACCAGGCGTTCGCCGATGACATAGTGCTAGTCTTCGAAGGAAAAACGGCCCTGGAAATAGAATTAAAGGCAAATAAAATATTAGAGGAAATCAGGAAATGGGGTGGTTCTAATAAACTAAAATTCGCTCCCCATAAAACATGTGCGCTTCTGTCCACTAGAAAATTAAAATTTGATGTGCCACGGCTGGCGATGGGGGGTGTCGAATTAAAATATTATGACAACATAAAAATACTAGGTTTAACGATTGACAGAGGCCTGACGTTTAACGCCCACGTCACAGAAGTATGTAAGAAAGCGATAGCGCGCTATAAGCAACTTGCAAAAGCCGCCAGAGTAGGATGGGGGCTTAACCCCCAGATAGTTAGGACGATATATATGGCCGTGATAGAGCCGACGATTTTGTATGCAGCAGCAGCGTGGGCACCCACCGCGGAAAAGATGGGGGTCCAAAAAAGGCTCAACTCCGTTCAACGGGGTTTCGCCCAGAAGATCTGCAGAGCATATCGAACTGTCTCCCTGAACTCTGCAATGCTGTTGGCTGGGATACTCCCTCTTGACCTCAGAATACTCGAAGCATCGAGACTTTATGAGGCCAAGAAGGGAGTACCACACCCGGCGCTAAGAGACAGGGAGGTGGAGCGAATGGCTCCTGCGATTGAGGACCCACATCCGGCAGAGCAGGTAGAGCTGAGGTTCGGGTTGGTAGATGAGGACTCATATGCTGACGTGGTTAACAGCCACGTCCATAGGATCTATACGGACGGCAGCAAGATTGAGGGTCGAGTCGGAGCCGCACTCTCCGTATGGAAGGGTGAGGCCGAGACGAAGGCCGTCAAGCTTGCATTGCCGCCGTATTGCACCGTCTACCAAGCCGAACTTCTAGCGCTCCAAAGAGCCGTAACTGAAGCCTGCAAGAGTGGAATGGCAAAGGTCGGTATCCTTAGCGATTCTAGATCGGCACTCCAGGCAGTCACTCTTAGTTCCCCTCATCCCCTGGCGGTGCAAACAAGGGCGACCCTCCGAAAAGCTGCATTGCAGAGGCGGGAGGTCTCCTTGTTTTGGATCAAGGCGCACGCAGGGTTGAGAGGGAATGAGAGAGTCGACGAGTTAGCCAAGGAAGCCGCTCTGGGCTCGAAAAGGAAGCCCGACTACGATCTGTGTCCTGTTTCATTCGTCAAGCGCATCTTAAGAGAGGATACGGTTGGGGAATGGGACAGGAGATACGAAGTGGGAGGGACGGCCGGAGTCACGAAGCTCTTTTTCCCAAGCGCTGCTGCTGCACACAAAATCGTCAAGAAAATAGACATTACACATCACACGACACAGATCCTGACTGGCCACGGCGGATTCGCCTTCTACTTGAACAGATTCAAGTTGAAGGAGGATCCGTCGTGTTCGTGTCAGCCCGGAGTTGAGGAGACGGTTCCTCACCTGTTACTCGAGTGCCCAATTTTTGCTAGCAATAGATATGATATTGAACAGAAATTGGGCACATCGATTACGGGTGAGAACCTGCCTTCCATCCTGGGGGGAAAAAAGAGGGAAGTATTTCTCTCTTACTGTAAGAGAATTGTAGAATACTGCAATAAGAAAAACTGTGATAAACTAGTGTGATGTTTACTGTGATATTAGGGTTAGATTGAATGTTTGTGCCGTAGTTTTATCGTTTTACTTTTGACATATTATTGAATTTTATTGGAATTATTATTGTGTATTTAATTTTTTTTTTGGATTTTATTAATTATTTATTGTATTTTAATGACTGTGTACAATCATACACTGTACTGTATTAAATTTTTGCTCATAATAAATCTTATGTATCTCCTGTTATATATCTATTAAGTTTTGACATGTACTTGAAGTATAGAATATTGTATACCAATGACAATTACATATATTGTAAGAATAAAACTATGTATAAAATGACGAAAACAATTGTAAGAAAACAACCAAGAAATATAAGAGATTGTAATTAATAGATATAAGTGATTTAAAAAGAAAAGAAAAGATATAAAAGAGCAAAAAATGAAAAAATACAGCAGATAACAAGCCCTGATTCTGTTAGGGGGATGGCTATAAAAAAAAAAAAAAAAAAAAAAAAAAAAAAAAAAAAAAAAAAAAAAAAAAAAAAAAAAAAAAAAAAACCTAACCTAACCTAACCTAACCTAACCTAACCTAACCTAACCTAACCTAACCTAACCTAACCTAACCTAACCTAACCTAACCTAACCTAACCTAACCTAACCTAACCTAACCTAACCTAAAACATAAACTAAAAAATAAACTAAAAAAAAAAAAAAAAAAAAAAAAAAAAAATATATAAAATTAAGGTCAAGGGTGGCCAACCTTTTCAACACTTCGGAAGTAGAATTTTACCCTTGGCCGTACTACCAAATTTTGTGTATACGCGTAGACCACAGTCAGATCAGTCTGCGCGCGGTCAAAATCGGATACTACTTTTTCCTGTTAGAACTTAGAGCTCAGAATTAAAAAAAAAAAAAAAAAAAAAAAAAAAAGGTAATACGCAAAGAAAACACCCCCGTCATACCACTTTATTTAAATAAAGCCTTCGTTGATTTTAAAAGTCAAGGAAAAGAAGTGTTCTTTGCTTTTTATTGTAGGTATGATAAATAAGCTAAGACTAATAGGAGCGAAGAAATAGAGGAAAGCGTGGAAAAAATTGAGAAAATTATTTGAAATTGGTCATTATCTAAGAAATAGCTCACAGATTGTTTATTTATTTTTCATTTTTCATTTAGAGTGTGGTCAATGTATCAAAGGTCATAACTAACCAAACTTTTTCATACAAAAGTATTCTCTAAGACATCGAAATACGTAATATAATCGAAACAAAGAGCGCGACCCAGGTGAGCCTTACTGAGAGCTGTCAGCGAGGTAACGCCGCATGAACTGTCATGTTTTTCGGGCACCGCATCGCGCACCCCATATCGAATTATACGACGTTATCACGTCAAAAAAGAATTTGTGCAAATAGTCGTGTTCGTTTGGTTTTTCAATGCACATTGCGCATGCGCAAAGTTATAAATTGGTGTCAGTGTAAGTGACTCTGTCTGGTAGGTATTTTAGAACATGTCTAAAATACCTACCAGATTTTCTAAAATCTGACAGAAATTGATCGGTATTTTAGAATATGACACTCACACTGACACAAAAAAAAAACGAACACGACTATTTCTAACGCACTAATGACGTCTTTAATCATATTTTTGAGTGAGTAACATGTAATTCAATAATACACATAAAAAATAATATAAAATTTCGAAGATTTCGAAACAAGGAGTGTGCGTGTATTTTCTTGAATATTTTTATTTGTCGATCATTTTGAAGCACATTTTAATATAGAAAAGAAAGTCATTTAGTTCATGATATCGATAAACTATAGTTCAAGTAGTAAGAATCCGTAAGCACACGTAAAACGCTATGCAATTTTTGTAGCCTAATTATTAATTGTTGTGACATTTTTAGCACTAATGCCTTCCATAGCACGAATAAGGGTTTATCAAACTTATAAATTAACTTTTTAGCTTACAAAAATACCAATGGAAAAGCCCAAAAAATGTTGTTCAAAACTTACGTATTTCTTGCTAAATGCACGTATTTGAGGCATTGTTTGGCCATTCTTATGGTTTATTATTTAGCGGAACCACAAAACTCAACAATATCTATAAAATGTTCACTAAAACCTTTAAATTAACACTTTTATTACATGAAATATACAGACCGACTCCTTTGTTATGTCCGAGTAAGTAGGACATAATATTACACGCTTTTGACGTTTATACACCGATATAAGGCTCTCTCCTAGTGTATATTAACTCAATGGTCAGTTTTGCCAAAGAGGATGTAAACTGTATACTACGTAACAAGTTTTGCCGGGAATACGAAAGAGTGAAGTTTTGTTTTTGTATTATTTTCCTAAAATTTTGTTATTTCGGTTTTTAATGTGTAATGTTGGTAGAATATTAACCATTAAATGTTCGTTGTCGTGCACAAGTGTGGGCAAGTGATACAACTTCAAGAAACGTGCCATTTTGTGTTCCCTCCAAAACTAACCTAAACTAAAGGCCAACTTTTATACAAATCTAGACATCTTCTGACCGCCCCTTACTCATGGGGTGCTATACATTCTTGCAGGAATGTACAAAACTTGCAAAAGTGATGTATTTAGTAGACACTAAAGTTTCTCAAGAAGGAGGTGTAGACGTATAGAGGAATGCTATTGTGAATGCGCGCGGATGTAAACCGTGAATGTCATGGTCATTCACGGTTTACATCCACCATCTTAAACTAGCAGTTTTTGATAAATAATTGTATAAAAATTATTGAAATGTAATAAAACCAAACAATCATTTGTATGATCATATCAGCTTTTATTTATTTTTCATAATACATTCTCTAAAGTTACAACACATGAAACATAAAAAATATTTTATTTGCTATTGGTTAATCCTATAATCCTCTCAGTATGAACACATTTTAGTACTTGCTGCAAGTGTGGTGCAACAAGTTGTGGAATCCTTACAGTAACTTTTCTATTAGCAAACATGTCTTGAATTGCTTTGACACTTGGTCATAAGATAGCCTATTCCCATTGTTTGTCAATTACTTATAGATCTTGCATAATTATGCTAATAAACAGTAAGACAACAGAAGCTCTGTATGTATTTCTTAAAAATGTTTCTTATACCTCAGCATCTGAAAATATATGTTAGAATTTGTAATTGGTTTGTTTTTAAGAGGCATGTCTAGGAAATAATAAGTTTGGCTTAGGCTAGACAGCATAATTTCACGACTTACCTGTGTATTTACATCTTTCAAAATAATTGTCTTCTGTGAAATGAAGTAAACATAAGCATGCCATATTCTTTCTTTGAAATTTTTTATTCACAAGGCATTTTCCCACTTTTTTCACTTTGGGTCTTTGGGAAATATACGAACTCTCCGGTTTTTAAAACATAAAGCACAATTGAGGCATTTTTACGAAAATTGATAGGTAATTATTACTCTTGTTTACAAAAATGTATGGGATTTGACAATTGACAGCTCTAATGTCAAATTACGGTCAGTCGACGATGCGACGCCTATCGGGATAAAAAGTCAGTTTTGCTCCTCATTGGACAGAGTACAAAACACAATATTTATTAAGGTTGCTTTAAAAACTACCTGTTTTTCTTTAAAATCAGGTGTTCTATTACTTTAGAAATAGGCAGTTTTTGAAGCAACCTCAATAAATATTATTGTTTTTCTGCTTTGTCCAATGACTAGTACTGTCCAATTTACTAGTCATTTACCCTATAAGGAAAGGTCCGCTGTCTTTGTTCGTCTTGGGACTTTCTCTTATGGCAAGCCTTATTAGCCTTCTTTACTTATTAACTATAATAGTTTTAAGTTTTACTAGAATGATTGATACTAATGGGATGTTTTCTTTTTATCATCTCCACCAGACGGCGTGACGGTAGACACTCACTAATTTTCTATTGGTTCCCCACCGATTTGAAATTATCTGCAGGTTGGCATTACTGACTACAATATGTTGGTCGTGTTTCTAAAAAATATCAGTGTACTGTCAAGTGTAATATCAATCAAAATATCATACTCCTAAGCGATCATTGGCTTAAGCAATTAGGCCAGTATACTGGTAACAGCTTAGGAACACGCTTGCACTTGTCAAACTGAAAACATGATAACTGAAAGAGTTTTCTACTTCTACTTTTTATTGTCGGTGTGGTTTTAAATATTTTTCCCCAAATTGTGTTATTTGGATTTTTGATGTTCATTATTGGTAAAATATTAGCCACTAAATATCAGTTATCTTGCACAAGTGCAGGTATGATGTTGTCAAAACCAAAATGTTATTATTCCTGTGACATTTGGTGTGAACAACGGTAAATAGGGCTATTTCTTCCGCGAGTTTTAACTAAAACATCGTTATTATAACTTTATTATCCTATTCATTGGAATATTATTGTGTCTTTTTCAAATTGAAATGTATCAAGTTTTACATGCTTTTGCCCAGTTATGTAGCAATTATTGATGGTATTCCCTGGTATTACCGATAGTTGTCTACCCATACGCCATCTAGTTACTAAAATGGAAGCTGTTTGACAATCAAATTAAAAAGCTAAGAAAATTCCTCATTATAAAAACTGCAAGCACAATAATAATATACGACGCTTTTTGAAGTTGGTTGCATTAAATAAGCTAAGCTTGAACGGGTAAAGTTGAATAGAAATTATTAGGTCGAATGGAGATAGGTGCAGGAATGGCGTTAGATTGAATGGAGATAGGTTGAAAGAATTTAGGTTGAATGGAGTTATATTGAAAAAGGTCGGTTAAAAGAGGTGAGGTTAAAAGAGGTGAGGTTAAAAGAGGTAAGGTTAAAAGAGGTGAGGTTAAAAGCGGTGGGGTTTTAAGAGGTGAGGTTAAAAGAAGATAGGTTAAAAGCTGTCAGGTTAAAAGAAGTTGAGGTTAAAAGAAGTTAGGTTAAAAGAGGTTAGGTTAAAAGAGGTCAGGTTAAAAGAGGTCAGGTTAAAAGAGGTTAGGTTAAAAGAGGTTAGGTTAAAAGAGGTTAGGTTAAAAGAGGTTAGGTTAAAAGAGGTTAGGTTAAAAGAGGTTAGGTTAAAAGAGGTTAGGTTAAAAGAGGTTAGGTTAAAAGAGGTTAGGTTAAAAGAGGTTAGGTTAAAAGAGGTTAGGTTAAAAAAGTTGAGGTTAAAAGAAGTTAGGTTAAAAGAAGTTAGATCAAAAGAAGTTAGGTTAAAAGAAGTTAGGTTAAAAGAAGTTAGGTTAAAAGAAGTTAGGTTAAAAGAAGTTAGGTTAAAAGAAGTTAGGTTAAAAGAAGTTAGGTTAAAAGAGATTAGTTTTAATGAGGTTAGCTGTTAGTTTATAAGAAGTTAGGTTGGTAACACGGTGTTAGGGTAACACGGTGTTAGGGTAACACGGTGTTAGGGTAACACGGTGTTAGGGTAACACGGTGTTAGGGTAACACGGTGTTAGGGTAACACGGTGTTAGGCCCACTTGTGCCAAAACTTTGAGTTAAATAAATAGCCCGGGGCTTACTAACTCAGTGTTAACGTTTTTAATTTTTAACTCATACTGTATGCTGCACCAGAAGAATTTATCCCAGAGTCAACTAACCCGGGCTTTAAGTATACTGCTCTCTCTCGCTCCACAGTACTTTAAATAAGACTATCTCTTTCTGTCAAATTTGAAATGTCACGTGGTTGCTTGTCACATTTCTTTGCCAATCTGGCCTAATATAATAGAACAATGCTGAATGATTAGTGCATAGGCTAGGCGATGCAGCCTCACTGGAAATATAAAATTAAACAATATTGTATATACCTATACCTAGACTCATTGCACTTGTGTCTAGGTATAGGTATCTAGTCTACCTATTTATAAAGGAGTTCACTAAAGATGCACTAATCCCTAATAATTCAAACTTTGGTAGGTACCTACTTACTTACTTTTTATTCTCATATTTTGTATATTGCAATTTATTTTCATTTTTATTTACTCAAACAGAGAGAACAGTTTATTTTTCTAGGCGAAATCCTCGATGAAAATCTTTGTCTCTTTGTCAGTAAAAAGATCGGTCCGTTCTGCAATCCTTCCGTTATAACTTTATAAGGTTCCGAAATAATGAATACATTATTAGTTAAGAAATTATCGACTACATAACCTAAAAATCGCAGTTTTGGCATTACTAACCCAGAGTTAGTTGATTTAACCCTCCCACATCGGTGGGTTAAAAATTTAAAAAATTAACACGAGGTTAACTCCTAACTCTTGGTGGTGCAAGACATGATGACAATTTAGCTCCGAAGTATAATTTAACTTAGAGTTAATCGTGTTAACCCGGTCTGGCACAAGTGGGCCGGGTAACACGGTGTTAGGGTAACACGGTGTTAGGGTAACACGGTGTTAGGGTAACACGGTGTTAGGGTAACACGGTGTTAGGGTAACACGGTGTTAGGGTAACACGGTGTTAGGGTAACACGGTGTTAGGGCAACACGGTGTTAGGGCAACACGGTGTTAGGGCAACACGGTGTTAGGGCAACACGGTGTTAGGGCAACACGGTGTTAGGGCAACACGGTGTTAGGGCAACACGGTGTTAGGGCAACACGGTGTTAGGGCAACACGGTGTTAGGGTAACACGGTGTTAGGGTAACACGGTGTTAGGGTAACACGGTGTTAGGGTAACACGGTGTTAGGGCAACACGGTGTTAGGGCAACACGGTGTTAGGGCAACACGGTGTTAGGGCAACACGGTGTTAGGGCAACACGGTGTTAGGGCAACACGGTGTTAGGGCAACACGGTGTTAGGGCAACACGGTGTTAGGGTAACACGGTGTTAGGGTAACACGGTGTTAGGGTAACACGGTGTTAGGGTAACACGGTGTTAGGGTAACACGGTGCTAGGGTAACACGGTGTTTAAACACGGCAAGTATTGCAGTGTTAGACCAAACGCTGTTAGACATTTAAAATTATATTTGACAATACTATAGTTAGGTTAGGTCTAATTTTTTTTTTGCGTAGGTTCGTCTTAATTTTAATTGTTAGGTTAGCGGTCCCGGAGGAACCTATCTTAGGCATCAAAGTCACTTTGACAGCTGTCAAATTGACTTTGACCTATGTCACCTGCCTAAGTATTACAAAACAAAAGGGTAAATAACGAGACTCTCTTGGGTATCATTTATTGTAATCAAAATCGAGACGTATTCAGGGCAGCCGCAGCTCATCCGCACAGACAGCTCGTCTGGCCGCAGTTCGCAGGCCCGCACATTGGCGTCGGGACTCGGGAATCTGCCGCGCGCCCGCTCCCGATAGCGTTGCGTACATGTAAAAAATTACAATGAAGTTTACTTTATTGTTATCTCCAGTTTATGTTCGAATATTATAACGATATCACCTTATTTCATATAGGGTCTTACATCTGTTGTTCAGAGAATACAAGAATAAAAAGATTTAAACATCTGATACACGGTCGTCAACGGCGGTCGACGACCACGCAAAATCTATTCAACACTGTGGTTGACAACAGTGTAGCTGGCAACGCACATATGGTACACGTTTTTGTTGTTGACAACCGCCATTGACGACCGTGTATCAGATGTTTAATTAACTTACGTGTCTTACCTTTCGACTTTTTTCTATAACGCCCCTAAGGCCCACTCCTGCCAAAACTTTGAGTTAAATAAATAAGCCGGGGCTTACTCAGTGTTAACGTATTTAATTTTTAACTCATACTGTATGTTGCACCAGAAGAATTTATCCCAGAGTCAACTAACCCGGGCTTTAAGTGTATTGCCTTCTCTTGCTACACAGTACTTTAAATAAGGCTATCTTTTTCTGTCAAATTTGAAATAACACGCGGTTGTTTGTCACATTTTTTTGCCCATCCGGCCTAATAAAATAGAACAATGCTGAATGATTAGTTCATAGGCGCTGCAGCCTCACTGGAAATATAAAATTAAACAATATAATTGTAGGTATTTAAATCATTGCACTTGTGTCCAATGTATAGGTATCTAGTCTACCTATTTATAAAGGAGTTCACTAAACACGCACTAATCCCTAATAATTCAAACTTTGGTAGGTAGGTACCTACTTACTTTTTATTCTCATTTGTATATTGCAATTTATTTTCACTTTTATTTACTTAACCAGAGAGAACAGTTTCTTTTTCTAGGCAAAATCCTCAATGAAAATCTTTGTCTCTGTCAGTAAAAAAGATCGGTCTGTTCTGCAATCTTTCTGTTATAAGAATAAGAATATCTTTATTTAGATACCACACAACATATTATGTAAAGCAAACAATAATAATTCGACGTACTTAGCATTAACTACAATACATATTATATTGTGTGACGTCAAAATTGGCCCAGGCTCAGTTAAACGCAGCAAGCTAGCTCGCTGCACTGGTATTCTACCAGAGCCAATGAGTGACTTCACCCCAAAATAAGGCGTAAAATCTATACTACACTTACTCTAATAAAATTAAACTAAACAAAAATAAATAAAAAATAAACAATAACTAGCATACAAGAAATTTATCACATTAAATAACCACTACATAACAATAATATTAATTAATAACAAAATAAAAACTAATGCCTCAGTCCTACAGTTGGCTCTTTGCTGTATGCAGCTGTAGCCATCCTGCTTTGGCAATTTGTTAAGGCCGCCATGATGAAAGGAAGAAGAAGAGTGAATATTATAGAGAGAAGTTATATAATATAGAGAGAGAGTGTTACAGAGAGAATGAATACATTAGTCGAGAAATTATTAAATTAGAAATTTAAATTAAATTACATACATATATTATTAGTTAAGAAATTATCGACTACATAACCTAAAAATCGCAGTTTTGGCATTACCAACCCAGAGTTAGTCGACACCCTTCCACATCGGTGAGTTAAAAATTTAAAAAATTAACACGAGGTTAACTCTCTCGGTGGTGCAAGACAATATGATGACAATTTAACTCCGAAGTATAATTTAACTCAGAGTTTATCGTGTTAACCCGGTCTGGCACAAGTGAGCCTAAGGATACCTATATACACCGTTAGGGCCTCCTCATCAAAGCAACAACAGAGCGTTAAAACTACACTTATGTACTGAGACTTCATTTGCAAATTCTTCTGTAAACTGTTACCTGAAACATAATTACCTACTACAATTAGCGTCGTCGCCGACATGGCGACTTTGTACTCAATATAATACATTTAAAATCTCTTTTTCACTTCACTATTTGTATGTTTTTGAATTATTGCAATATAAATTAGCTGAAAAAACTGTTAAAAATTCGTGAACTACGTGAAAATCTTTGAGAGATTTTCAATAATGACTTTGACGTTAGTCTCTCTTTTTTTTTTTTCTTGTTATGGCTCTCGGCTTTTAAACCATGGCCAGTGTCAAGTAAAGTTTTGGCGGGAAAAAAAAAATTGGCCGATTATTTCGTCTAGCCCCTTGTTTTCACAACGTGCGATAATGGAACTTGGTTCCAATTTCGTCAATAAAAATGTAATATTTTGGTGTCGGGACTCGGGACACATTGTATAATAAGTATGCTAGATATAAAAAGACACAATAATACTCGTATTATAATAAGTATTTTTAACATCTTTCGTACAAGTTTTCTTATAAAATAATAATTATTATAAGACATCTAACTTTTAAATCTCTTTAGTTTCTCGTCATAAGCGGTTACCTTGTCCGTGTTAATTGACTGTTATAGCGGAGTTGTCATATAGTTAGCGACAGGATCCTCGACAGCGGCGGCTCGCGTGTGTAATTAGCGATGTCAGCGGCCCCGCCCGGTGCCGCCCGCCCCGCCCCGACACGCCTCCGCCGCAACTTACCCGGTAATTAAACTGCTACCGACAGCCCCGCCCCGCCGGGACAAAGGAGCAATTAATACCAGAGGCCCGAGGAGTCCGACTCATAAAACCGCCAAACGCCTGGCGACAGTCAAAGTCCCTGCGAAAGACGAGCACCGAAACGAGAAAGGAAACGCAATGTTCACGTAAGAAGGCTCATATTATGTTACTTTGAACTAGTAGTAACGTGGCTCAGGACCATCTGTACTGTTCTATCGATGGTATTGAACAAATATTATTGTTATTTGTGAGCGAATCAACAGGAGCTGAAATGATTCAGGTCTAGCGCGGGCCAATGCCTCGCACCGCACGCGCGTGTGCTCCGCGCGGCGGGCTTCCTGCGGCGGTGCGGGGGTGGCTCGGCGGCGGACCGCTGGCACCGCGCCTACCGCCGCACCGTGCTGCTGCTGACCGGCGCCTACCTGCTGCAGGAGACCGTCTACGCCCTGCGCGCTCGCAACGACATGGAGAAGCTATCCAGAGTGATGTTCCTCCTGCTGTGCCACGTCACCTCTATCGCCAAGCAGATCGTTTTCTACGCGGACGCTGATCGCATCGACGAGGTGCTGCGCAACCTCGACGGTGAGGCCGCTCCCCGCGCCTATCCTGCTAACTTTGAATATTTTTAATTAGCGAATTAAAATAATATAATTAATGTTATATAACGTTCCGACTTCCGAGACAGCGCCGTTGCTGGCGGGCAGCAGCGCGGGCGGCGCGGCGCGGCTGACGCGGACGGCGGCTGCGGCGCGGCGGCTGCTTGTGGGGTACGCAGGCTGCGCGGTCGTGGTGTGCCATCTGTGGCTGGCGCTGACGCTGCTGGCGCGCGCCGCCGGCCAGCCCGTCGAGTTCTCCTTCTGGACCGGCTTCGACACGCAGCCGCTCGTCGTGTTCGTATTGCCCTGTGGCACGATAATTATGACGTCACTTTGATTCGACACGTTTCGTTTGAATTATTATTACTAGTCTTCGTTTACCCGTCAGGTTCGTGCCGTGCCTGCTGTACTCGCACTACGTGATCACGCTCGTGGGCATCGCTAACACGACGATGGACGGCTTCATGGCTACCATCCTCTACCTTTGCAAGACGCAGCTGGAGATTCTCAGGTGGCAAAAGACTGGTGACATTTCCTAGCGAAGTAGATAATTGTGGGAATGTACAATTACAAATTACAATGTTCGGTCAGACATCGAATTAATTTCAGTGTTTACACTTTACAGTATAATATAAATTACTAGTTGCTGTCCGCGACTCGTCCGCGTGAACTTCAGTTTATAGCGCGCGATGTCATCAAAATTGGTGTCAAAAGCTTTTAATAAAAAAACCCTGGTACCCCTTAAGGTGGGTTTACACCAAAAGAACATAGAGCAAGAACAGCACAAGAACATTCTTTCGTATTCGTTTAGTGTAAACTATAATTCGTTACAACATACTTTAGATCGTTTACACCAACCGAATCAACATGAACATCAAGAATAAGAATTTTTGCTCTATAGATGAGAATTATATAGCTCCGTTTAGACCAAACGAGCGAATGCTCATTACTCATTCGTCAACGATAAGTAGTAGGGTTCACACTACACTCAAAGAGTATATAAACTACGTAACAACTACACTATGTCTGACTGTAATAGCGGTATTGTGATTTCAAGTGCTGTATTTATTGTTATAACGCAATTAATGAAAAAGAAAAGAAGGAAAAGACGTTGATGGGTGACGAATTTAATAAAAGAAGAATACTCGATAATTTAAAAAACCCGCCAAAAAGTAAAATATTTCAAGAACACTAGAATTCCTTTGAAGAGACCGCCTCGAAGAGCGAGCACGCCCGAACACGAAAGAACGCTCTAGGCAATGGCGATTGTCCATTTTTTTTAAATTTTGCTCATTACAAAAACATTTCGAGGAATAAGGTCAGTGATCGTTTTTCTGTAAGTATATAAACGAAAGAAATACCCATTAGTTACTTATATTTTTGAACAAATATGTTTAACCTTACTTTGACCTTCAATGGCGTTAAATTAGCAATAAATTCGACCAACATTACGTTTCGAACTTTTGGTAAGCTTCTCGTATCAGCTTTCACATAATGATAACTTGCATTTGACGAACCAGCCATTATAAATAAGATTGAAAGGAAAAAAAAACATACTGCAGAGGTCACTTGGCCGCCGATGATGACGTCAGAGCGAAACTTTAAAAATTTATTGAGAAAAAACTAGCCAATGAATTTCAAAATTATTTAATTTATATTCTTAAAATACCCTATTTTAACGAAAAAAAATATAAAAAGTACATGTGATTTTTTTTGGACAATGCCCATTGCTCGAGCGCTCTTGCGTCGTTTACACCAAACGAGCGAGATTCTTAGAGCATTCTACCTATTTTACCGCCGAACACGTGGCGAACACACTAGAACAACGAAAGAATGTTCGTTGTTAGTTTACATCAAAAGAGCTTTACTAGAATGAGCATTCGCTCGTTTGGTGTAAACGGAGCTTTAAATCAAAACACCCAAAAACAGCTGTGCAGAGTGCACATAATATTTCATTTTTTTAATTAAACTACATTTATGTCCAAAGCTTATTTAATACTCTGGAACGAATTGTCACCAGCAGTTTTTCCGGACCTATACGACCTGCAAACCTTCAAGAAGAGAGCGTATTCCCTCTTAAAAGGCCGGCAACGCACCTGCAGCTCATCTGATGTTGCGAGTGTCCATGGGCGACCGTAGTTGCTTTTCATCAGGTGTCGGAACAGGTCCGAGATGTACGTGTAAGTGATTGTACAGTAAGAAGAAGAAGTTAAATTAAACTCAAAAGTGCCAGCAAGGGCACCAAAACTTGAGACAGGACACCGAAGAGCCAGGCTAAGATTTGCGCGTGAACATCAAAATTAGACAAGTGAGTGAAATCTTGTGCTGTACAGTGATGGGAGCAAATTCTATATACATTTTGTTGACAGGCAATAAAGAATGTGGATAAATCGTAAGGAAAGCTACAGGCCATCAAACTTAACGGAAACAGTGGCCTATGATGCAGGCTTCGTAATGGTTTGGAGTGGCATATGATTTGGAGCCCGCATGGAGCTGATGATTATTGATGATGGTACTTTGACAGTACGTGGCTATAGCACAGACATCCTGGAACTGCATGGTGTGCCTTTTACACAGTTTTAGGTACTAATTTCAATTTTATGTGCAGGCATAGAGTAAGAAAATCGGGCATTATTACCTAAACGATGCTAGCGTAGCCCAGGAGGAGAGGCCAGCGTGGTCTACGGATGTGGATCCGATTGAAGACGTGTGGCACATCAATGGGTGAACGGTACGAGTCAAAACTCCAGCTCCAAAATGTGTCCAGGAGCTCGAGTTGGCGCTACTGGAGGAGTAGGAGAATATCCCACAGAAAATGATTGACAATTGAAATGCAAGCATGGAATGGCGTATCCAGGCCCTCTTGAGATCCATAGAAGGCATTACACGCTTTTAACATGGCATTTCTTTAATAAAAATGGAGAATTTATCTTAAAATATTACTACTGAAATTTCAAAGATTTTCTTAATTTTTTATTTTTTTGATGTTTTCTATTTTTCACGTCTTGATGTCCTAAATTTATATAAAATTTATTTTTAATAATCAATTAGTAATAAATAAATAAATATATAAAAAACAGTGAACAATTTTCAAATAATTGAAAATTTTGTTAAGTTCCTCTAATTTTGCCGGTGTGTTTAGTTTGCTAAGAAGGATTGGGATCGAAACCATGTCGAAAGCCTTAGCAAGATCTAAGAATACCCCAAGACAGTATTTCTTTTGATCTAAAGCAGATGATATTATATCACATAAAAGCATTGTCGCATCCTCGGTCGACTTATTCCGCTGAAATCCAAACTGTTTCTTAGAGATGACATTGTGCGATTCCAGAAAACTAATCGGACGTTTATTTATAATTTTCTCAAGCAGCTTAGAGAAAACTCATAACAACGATATAGGCCGATGATTGTTAGGACTATATTTGCAACCGTCCTTGTGCAAGAGAGTAATAGCCGCCGTTTTCCATTTAGAAGGAAATACTCCTGTTGAAAGGCTCAAATTATAAATGTGCGTAAGGGGGGTGACGATAGCAGTTCCAACATGTTTAATTATTCGGGGACATATTTGATCTGATCCAGGAGAACTATCTGCCTATGAGTAGAAAACATACATAGGTATTCTGCGCAGCTATCGTCTAATGGTATAGACAGAGTATTTATATTTATGTCACCGCCCAGTATTACAGTCTTTGTGCTGATGTTTTGCAGTAAGTTATCAAGTGATGTCAATTATTATTATTTTTAACAAAAAATTAAAACCGACTTCCAAGGTAAAAACAATAATAACATTAATATGAACTAAAAAGTATTAAATAATTTTTACTATCTAATAGTGCCTTTTTCCGAATTCGGCTAAACCTCAACTATTTCTGTACTCAATCTTCATTATTTTGAAGTCGGTACCAGATAGCTGGATCTTCAGTCCTCTGACAGAATATTTAAAATTTTTGGAACTGGCACCGACTTCAAAATTATGAAGATTGAGTACAGAAATAGTTGAGGTTTAGCCGAATTCGGAAAAAGGCACTATTAGATAGTAAAAATTATTTAATACTTTTTAGTTCATATTAATGTTATTATTGTTTTTACCTTGGAAGTCGGTTTTAATTTTTTGTTAAAAATAATAATAATTTCACTCTTTTTAGTTACACTAGTAGATAAATCTTCGCGTATATTTTACGTATCTTATTACAATTTGTTAAGAGTCACAACTCACACTCACAAAATAATATAACTTATAAAAATAATATAACTAATTAAATAAATTTTAACCGACTTCCAAAAAACGAGGAGGTTATATGTTCGGCTGTGGATATTTTTTTATTTTTTTTTTTTTTTTTTTATTTTTGTATGTTCAACGATTACTCCGCCGTTTGTGAACCGATTTTCGAAATTTTTGTTTTGTTGTATTAGGTTTCACTCCAATTTGGTCCCATTTTCACAAAGGTGGTGACCTGATGATGGGATCCATGAGTAATCGAGGGAACTCCTCAAAATTTATATGGAAACATATGGTGATTTTGGTTTTATGTGAAGTGTACTAAGAATACGCTACCAAAAAGTCAAATATTGGGTCAAGGTATACCATGGTTTCGATGATGCTGAGAGAACTCCTGATTCCTTATAGATACACGTTTGGGAGTTTCGGCGTGGTTTTAAGAACAGAAAGCATAAACTACTATGCAATTCATATTCATCATCATAATCATCATCATCATCATCATCATCATCATCGTCATCATCATCATTACCACGTCGTGTTAAGGCCACCAATGTCTCATGGCACAGAATAGACAATAGTACAAGGCATAGGTATGGATATACTAATAATAATAATTATGTACTGTATAACAATTAACAACACCTGTTTGTTTTTAATACACGGCGGTCGGCGTCGCCGCCCAGTCCGTCCGTTCAGTTCCGTCTTCTGCCGCGTGGCGGCAGAAGACAGAATATCGAATACTTTACTAACTACTTTATATACAGATCGAATACTTTAACACTTTATAAAATTTTAATAGACAAATAGAATTAAAATAAAGTTATTTTAAAAAGAGCATTTAAACAAAACAAAGTCATTAAGTGCCTTTTTAATTAGTTATACTTATTAATCGATAGATGGTGCACTAAGTACCTATCGATTTGAATTCTTGATAACAAGAACAGCTGTCAATAATTATGATAATATTAAATATTATGCTACCCTACATCCTATGCAAGTTTGTACAATTTTTTATCTGATAGATCCTTCGATCGTGGAAAAACGAGACACAATAGCCTTTCTATTGTTATCGCAATCGCCGGTGACCGCTTCGGGCTTGAAGTATTAAAATTGTTAAATTACTTAGCACAATATGTTCACTTCACTGATAATATTATATTATTTTGTGAGTGTGAGTTGTGACTCTTAACAAATTGTAATAAGATACGTAAAATATACGCGAAGATTTATCTACTAGTGTAACTAAAAAGAGTGAAATTATTATTATTTTTAACAAAAAATTAAAACCGACTTCCAAGGTAAAAACAATAATAACATTAATATGAACTAAAAAGTATTAAATAATTTTTACTATCTAATAGTGCCTTTTTCCGAATTCGGCTAAACCTCAACTATTTCTGTACTCAATCTTCATAATTTTGAAGTCGGTGCCAGTTCCAAAAATTTTAAATATTCTGTCAGAGGACTGAAGATTCAGCTATCTGGTACCGACTTCAAAATAATGAAGATTGAGTACAGAAATAGTTGAGGTTTAGCCGAATTCGGAAAAAGGCACTATTAGATAGTAAAAATTATTTAATACTTTTTAGTTCATATTAATGTTATTATTGTTTTTACCTTGGAAGTCGGTTTTAATTTTTTGTTAAAAATAATTATTAATATATTTTGATGTTCTAAAAGACGCATATCCTGGGATATGCGTCTTTTAGAACATCAATTAGTAATAAATATAACATAACATAAATTAGTAATAGTAATATTAGTAATTAGTATTACTTTAAAGTATATTAGTAAATTAGTAACATTAGTAATTAGTAAGTATATTAGTAAATTAGTAAATTATAAAATTAGTAATAGTAATATTAGTAATTATTATAATATGTATATTATAAAAGGGAGAGAAGTTTTGTTTCTCTCAGCTCTCGCTGGCATCTATCTCAGTCCCGCCCTGAAGCCTTCAGGGAGAGGGTACTGCGGATTCGCCTTCGTCCGTTCGAATGTTACTTCCCAAAACTTTTGAAATAATTGTACTTGTGTGAATACGAGTAGCTGCTTGTTTTTGCATTATGGTTAAGTCTAAAGCGGGGAATTGACTACCGGGCCGCCCGTCATGGGCAGGTCTGTCGCATGTCTGCTCGTCAGTTCCCAAGTACGGGCACAGACATGCCCGTTGGCCCGTGCCCGCCGCCTAGTCTGCCCGCGAGATCGCATTTTTCCCGCGCGGGCACGGGCAAGTCTGTACATGAATGGTCGCGACGGGCGGCCCGTTGTCATTAGCGCCTTGGAGAGCGACTGGAGTGCACTTAAAATATTATTTTAAAACACATAATTGTAAACAATACAAACACTAAACTTAGGAATGAAGGAACAAAAACAATTTTGACATTCGTTTAAGGTGAACGCAGATTTGGTCGCACCGTACGCACCGCAGTCGCCGCATTTCAAATTCTTCATATAAAGAATGTAGAAGTTGCGAAGACTGCGGCGCGGGTAGGTATGCGAGCTTGCCTATAACTTCATATAAAGAATTCGAAATGCGGCGACTGCGGTGCGGCCAAATCTGCGTTCACCTTTACCGGTCGTATCCTTGTTTGTAGAAAGTTAAAAGGTGGTTAAAAGGAAGGATTACATGAACACCGATCTACGTAATGCCGCTTACAGAGCACTTATTGAAAAATCCAAAGAAATCAATGCCGTTGCTGATCTATCATTTGTTTGAGTCCATGAGTCCACGACCGAGCTGCAGCCCTCTATCTATTCGACTGACTTGCCCGTTCTGTGTGTGTTCAATGGGGGCAAGCGGCAGACTTGTGCCAGACTGGGCGGCCCGCGGGCAGACCGGTAGTGAATTCCCCGCTTAATTTAGTATCCAGTAAGTCATAATACCTACGGATGCTCCTGGCGACCATTCCTGTTGCTCCTATTACTATTGGTATGATAATGGCTTTGATTTTCCAGAGTCTAGCTATTTCTTTTTTCAGCAGATGATACTTAGTTAGTTTTTTTAATTTCTTTAGCACCAATGTTGTAGTCGGTAGGTATTGTGACATCTATCAGGTAAGTGATCAATTATTTTCCTCTATGTAAGTGATGTTTTGTTGCTTGTCTATGTATTTCTATCCGGTCTATTGTGGTTAACTTGTATGTATTGTAAATAAAAATAAAATAAAATAAAAAATAAATGTCTGTCTGGACTAGCATAGCTCCCACATGAGCTTGGCTGTATCGTTCTCTTTAACTTGGGGTTCTGTGAGCTTATCTTCCCACCATAGCTGATCTGTATTGAAATTGTGCTATTTGCTCAGGGCCCAGTATATATATTGAACGATGCTGTGCCTTTGTGTGTATTGTGTTCCTGCTAATTTTTCGCAACCAGACACTATGTGTTGGATCGTTTCATCTTTCGTAAAGCATATTCGGCATTTTCCATCAACCTGTTTCTTTAGTATGTCTCATTCAAACTGTTTAGTTATTAATTATTATAGATTGGTCCTGGATTATTATAATATTATATTATATATGTATTATACAGATATATAGATTATGTGTATATAGTATAATGCCGACCGTGCAGTCGAAACTTCGGTGACACGATTATTTGTGATAATGTGTTAATGGGTCCGCTTTAATGATAGTTTTGTTGTAGAGTGGACTTGCGGACGCTGCCGGAGCGCGCGCGGTCTGCGGCGGCGGCGGCGGGTGAGCAGCACGAGGCGATGCTGCTGCGCGAGTTCGTGCACTGCTTCCGCCACTACCAGGCCGTCACCGAGTGAGTTACTCCACTAACTACAGACTGACTGACTGTAGTCAGTGCACTGACTCGTGTTTATGTTTCGAACAGGATAGCTACGTCGTTCCAAGACATCTTCGGCTTGGCGATCTTCATACAGGTGGGAGTGGGCAGCGGCATCCTGTGCATGGCGGCGTACAAGATGGCCAGTGTGAGTAGGCGTAGATTAACATGGTGTAACATTGTTACGGTAACAATCTATATAGTGACTAGCGTGTGTAACTATGCGTGTGCGCAGCTGTCGATGGCGAGTGCGGAGTTCGCGTCCATGCTGCTGTTCATCGCCTGCATCCTCACCGAGCTGTTCCTCTACTGCTACTACGGCAACGAACTTAAAGTCGAAGTAAGATCAGTCGATAGACCCAACATTTTTAAAATATACTCGTAGTTTCTAAAATATGACTGTTTAATATTCCGAAGTTAAAACTTATGACACGTTTCCTGGGATACAACTTTGGCGAAAACCTGAGAGAATGTTAGTGTTTAGCTACTGTTGCTATAATTTGGTGTTGGGGTGTAGTGGGGGTTCCATAACATTATTAACCTCCATAATCTCTACTCTAGGCTCCAAGTAGCTGTAGTCACAAAACACAGCGGCCACACCCCGGGTGTACGATTCTCGCTGGAAAGGCTGCTACATTTCTCCGAAGCTCGTGCTTTAATACCTGGCGAATTCCCAGTGGTGGAAAAGTAAAAACACTCACCTGGGAAAAGGTTTGGACTCAGGATACTCTCTTCAACTCGGGGGTCACTATATGTCGCCGGCCCGGCTAACGAAAGCTCTTGGAAGACACCTTTTGTGGCGTTGAACAATATCACCACTAATTCACCACAGTACACTGGGCACGATTCAGTTAGCAAACCTCTAGCGAGATTGTTAGTTTTGAGGTTTTAGATATTTTTGATGAAATTCGTCACATACGCGCGCACGTCGATCTCAACGGCCAGTTCTCGACTCTTCTTTTAGTGTTGCCACTCTTCTGTGTCGAGTGTCCTCTCACGCGGGGTTACCAGACGTGATGATACGCCCGGTTGACGGGATAATTGAAAGTGGGAAGGATATATAGGATTGGCTCATGTCTATACATTTTCCCCCCACTTGAAATTCACAAGGATTTCATAAGCAAAGTGATATCAATAGGCGGTAGCTGTGCTCGAAATATAAACTTATAAATAAATTAAGAAACTAAAGCTAATAAGGAAACACCATCTACATTCTAACGTGCTTGACAGTATTTCCCTAGTGAAAACAGTATTATGAAATTAATTACTAGGTAAAGGACAGACCTTTACAACTGGTCTGCGTATAGTTTTGCCGTTAGCAGTTCGGAGAGTAACTACTCGAACTACTTTATCTGAACCAGTATGAACCTGTTCAACGCGAGCTAGTTTCCACAATAAAGGTGGAAGATTAGGTTCATTAACGACCACTACATCGTCTTTCTTTAAATTAGGGGATTCTGAGAACCACTTATTTTTCTGTTGGAGCGTGTGGAGAAAATCACGCTGCCAAACACGCCAAAAGCTCTGAGTGATCTTTTGAATCATCTGCCATCGAGAACGTGGACAACGGTTTTCATCCCGAAATTCTTCCGGTAATGAAACTAAAGGACCTCCCGTCAAAAAGTGTCCGGGGGTCAAAACGTCAGATTCCTGAGGATCTGGTGACAATAGGCAAAGTGGCCGCGAGTTTAATACTGCTTCTACTTTAGTTAAAACTGTTATAAATTTTTCTAAAGTGAGCACTTGGGCACCGACAACACGCTTAAGGTGATATTTTGTCGATTTGATACCGCTTTCGAAAATACCTCCGAAATGAGGTGCACCCGGAGGATTAAATTTCCAAGTTATTTGACGATTTGCCAAGCCGTCAGATATTTCTTGATTATGTTTACTAAGTTCGGTTATAATTTCGTTTAGATGCCGATTTGCTCCTACGAAGTTAGTTCCACAATCGGTAATAATAGTTTGACACATTCCCCGGCGAGACACAAAACGGTCTAAAGCGGCAAGGAATGCTTCTGAGCTAAGTTCCGTTACTGCTTCTAAGTGAATGGCCTTAGAGCTTAAACAAACAAAGAGGCAAATATATGCCTTATAAGTTTTAGCGCCTCGACGGCGACTTTCCTTCAAACAAAACGGGCCACCAAAATCGATTCCAGTGGTTTCAAAACAGCGAGAAGGCCTCAGTCGAGCCGCGGGCAGTTTACCCATGACTGGTTGCCTAGCAACTGGGTTTACCTTGAAACATCGTACGCACTTGGATAGTACGGTACGGATAAGAAGTCTCAATCCAACTATCCAGAATTTTCTTTGGATTAAAGACTGTAGGGTACGAGGACCACAATGTAAATATTTTAAATGGAAATGTTCGACAATAAGTCGAGAAAGATTACATGCCTTAGGCAAGAGTAGAGGATGTAAAATTGACGGCGATAGGTTCGCGTCATCAATCCGTCCCCCCACTCGCAATAAACCATCCTCATCTAAGAACGGAGATAATTTTTGAATGGATTTTTCACATTGCTCGTCCTTTTGCACTTGACTGACTTGGGAAGTCATAAAATGACCTTGAGTGAATTTAACTAAAGTTTTCATGGAATTGTCGAGCTCAGCGCTAGTGAGCGCGGAAATTTTACGGTCCGACCTTTTACACCTAGAATTTGAAATAAACCGTAAACACCAAGCTAATGTTATTTGAACTTTAGTAAGAGTTGAAAACTTTGAAGTTAAAGTCAGAAGTACGTTTTCGGTTTGCACAGCGTGAAAGTTCTCTGTAGCTAGAGTTTTTAATTCTGATAACTCTTCTTTAGGAAGAAGCACTTGTTTTGAAGGCCAAAGATTAGGCTGCAACTGTAACCACGGCGGACCGGCAAACCAGAGTGGGTGGTCAATGAGATCTAGACATGAGACACCACGACTGCTACAGTCAGCCGCGTTGTCTTCAGTAGATACGTGATACCACTTGTCAGGGCTGATCAAATCAGTAGCCTGAACTACACGATTTGCGACGTACATTTTAAGCAAGTGCGGTGATGTGTTTAGCCATGATAGCGTAGTCGTGCTGTCGGAGTAAGCTCGAACCGAACGAATGTAGACTTTGTCCTTGAGAAGATTATACATATGATTTAAGACCTTTGCTAGAAGCACTGCTGCGCTTAGCTCGAGTCTATTCACTGTCGTCGGCTTTAACGGTAGCTCCGTTAAAGCCGACGACAGTGAATAATAAAAAATAGTCGGGATTTTCCTATCAGTAAGCTAACAACTGTGGAACTGCACCCATCAGCAGGAACGACACACATATACACACAACAACCGTACCCTTTCAATGACCCGTCACAGAATCCCACTAAATAAACTTCTTTCGGTGTCGAAGGTATCACAAGCCTTGGAAGAACAATTTTCTGTAAATCAGTTAAATTTGCGGCAATTAGATGCCACCTTTTAGCGAGGTCTGGGGGAATATCTTCGTCCCAGGACAAGTTTAATCGCCACAAGTCTTGCAGCAATGATTTAGCGGCAAAAACTACTGGACAAATCCAACCTAAAGGATCGAAAATTCGAGCAACAATTGAAAGTATTGATCTTTTAGTAAACTTGACTTCGAAAGAGTCCGAAAAGTGGTAAGAAAAATTATCGTTTGATGGATTCCAACGAATACCTAAAATTTTGACAAATTCATCTCCTGATAATTCGAAGGATTTGGAAATTTGACAATGATCCGGAGGAACATCAGATAAAAGACTGGGCTCATTTGAGCTCCATTTGCGAAGTTCAAAGTGGCCCTTAGACAATAAAGACGTAAGATCCGCCTTTAACTGCTTGGCTTCCTCGAGAGTAGAGCAGCCCGTGGTTACGTCATCCATGAACGCCTCTTTGGTTAACACTTCAGACACACGACTCGGAAACTCAGAACCGTGGTCTTCTGCTAACTGCCTAAGAGTTCGAATAGCCAAATACGGGGAGCTACTAACTCCATAAGTTACAGTATTGAGTTCGTACTCCACCAAGTTATCGTTTGGATGATCACGCCACAATACGTGTTGGTAACGCCTGTCCTCAGGTCTTATTAAGATTTGTCGAAACATTTTAGAAATGTCGCACGTGAAAGCAACCTTATGTAGGCGAAATTTAGTAATTAAATCGATAATATCGATTTGAAGTTTTGGTCCAACGTGGACAAAATTATTTAAAGAAACATGGCTAGAAGTCTTGCTACTAGCATCAAAGACTACTCGTAGCCGTGTAGTAGCGCTTTCCGGACGCACCACACAGTGATGTGGAATTATATAACGATCAGTAGACGAAGCATCTGCAGGCTGCATGTGTCCTAGGTGTTCGTACTGATTCATAAACTCCTTATATTCCCGTTTTAATTCGGGTTGTTTATTAAGACGTTTTTCCAAATTAAAGAAACGATAAGACGCGTGACTATAAGAATCACCCAAAGGCGGAGAATCACCCTTCAACATAATAGGTACTACATAACGACCATCGGGGGTGCGATATGTACCTAACTTATATTTGTGTTCACAAATATCGTCCTCGGGACCTAGTACGATCAAATTAATAAAATCAGCGGAAATATTTCGTGTAGTTTTGAAAATCGCTACAGTTATTCCTTGTGATATCCAGATGAACATGTCAAAAGTCCTCAAGGGTGGGGGGTGAGCTAAGAGTGTAGGGGGGGGGTCAAAGGACCCTTTTTTTAGGTTTTTGCTCATAAGTAAAAAACCTGCACAAATAGCATTACGGTTACTTCTAGGAAAATTTTCTACATAAAATTTCCTCTAAATTATGTCCTATAAATTTTTTTGTACGGTCGATACTTTAGGAACTACAGGGGGGGTCAAATTCCTCAAAAGTGCGAATCGCGAAAATAACACGCATCGAACGTCCGAGACTAAGAAAACAACTTATTCTGATTCAAATACCTGCTATTCACAGATAATTCAATTCAATTCAATTCAATTAATTTATTTCAGATTTTCATCCATAGTGTTAGTTTCAACAATAGGTCCTTATTCTAGTGTTAGTAAAAAATATAAAATAATTGTTTGTCCTAGCTGCTATTATTACAAAACGTTAGACTAGTCACCATGGAATTAGGAAGTACTATACAGCTGGAAGGCTTACTTCATCATTTTGAAATATTAAAATGAACCTTACTTCCATGTGCTAAAGTATTATTTTTATTAACTAATATCTCCTTATAGTAGCGAGCACGAGCGAGAAATCGATTTTCTTGGTTTGTCCCTTTCGCACAATTGCCATGTAAAATATACGATAATACATAATTTCAGTCTTGATATGAAAGTTACAGTTCAACAAGAGCATTTCCTAGCTAATGCGAAAAACAAGTCTCGACTTATACAACTCCTCACAGAAAAAATGCAGGCAGAGCAAATTGAAACACGAGTGGCACCTAGTGATGCTGATTGTACAATTATAAAAAGTGCAATTGAAAAAGTCGCAAACTATCCTGAGGTTGCTGTTGTTGGGGAAGATATAGATTTAATAGTCCTTCTTATGGCTCTGTCACCACCAGATAAGCAAATATTCTTTGTGAAGCCATTAAGAGGTAAAGTGGAAATGCAAATATTTTCCTCACAAGAACTCCAAAAACTCTCATTTTGCTCTTCCATTCTTTTCCTACATAGCTTCAGCGGTTGCGACACAACTTCAGCTATTTACAGGAAAGGCAAAGTGTCAGTTGTTAAGCTATTTGATCAAAAACCAAAAATCAAGGATATTGCCGCCATCTTCTACAATCCAACATCAACATCTGAAGAAATAGCAGAATCAGGAGAAAGGATGTTTTTGACGATGTATCGTGCAGCCACTGATCAGCTTGATCTTAACAGACATCGATACTCAGTTTTTGTCAAATCCAGCACCAAATCCAAACCAGATCTTTCCTCTCTCCCACCTACAAAAGGACCAGCAAAATTTCACTCATTCCGAGTGTTCCACCAAGTACAAGAGTGGTTAGGTAACGCACTGCCTCCTGAAATGTGGGGATGGAAGCGAGGAGCTGATGGAAACCTCGAGCCTGTTACCACTCATGATCCTCCAGCTCCTGACACCGTGCTGAAGTCAATATTTTGTCGCTGCAAAAGTGATTGCACTGGTAATTGTGGATGCCGAAAAGCTGGTATCACGTGCAGTCTAGTATGCAACGGCTGCTTGGGTTCGTGTACAAATGGCGTACCTGTAGATTTGGTAGATATAGAAGGTGAAGATGATGATGATGTAGTAGAAGAAAATTATTGATTTAATTAAGACTGTCTAATTATTATTTTCTAGTTTTGAATACATTTCGAAAACATACCAATTTTATTTTATTTATAAAACCGTCTCATTTTTTATACCTATATAAAGTTGAACACTCTGTAACTTCTAAAGTATCGACCATACAAAAAAAATTATAGGATCAAATTTAAAGGAAATTTTATGTAGAATGTTTTCCTGGAAGTAACCGTTACGCTATTTGTGCAGGTTTTAGACTTATGAGCTAAAATCTAAAAAAAGGGTCCTTTGACCCCCCCCTACACCTTTAGCTCACCCCCCACCCTTGGGGATTTTCGATATGTTTATCTGGATATCTCAAGGAATAACTGTAGCGATTTTCAAAACTACACGAATTATTTCCGCTGATCGTCCATTTTCGGCTTAATTTTCTTAGGCTAACCGGAAATTTTACATTTCGGCGGTTCCTCGGACTCCCAGAACCGTTGCACGATATTCTCGAGCGCCGAGGAAGACGCGAGAAGTGACGTAACAGGTTGACTAGGAACGTGAGATTTTGTGTTTTGAAAATACTTGCCGGTAATAACCCAGCCGAACACACTAGACAAAGCGCAAGGTAGTCCGGGGCCGGGCGAAAAGCGCGAGCCGGTATATATTTGATCAAAACACTCAACACCTAACAAAAGATCGATCGGACACGATTTATCAAAATCGGAGTCGGCGAGATCGAGGTGCTTAAAATGGTCCTTGACCGCCAACGGCAACGTAGCGGAAGGCATTTGAAATGTAATTTTAGGTAAAACTACAAACGGTAAGTCAAACTTCGGTGATTCACTCGAACGAGGTATTATCGAACCAAAAGTATAACCTTTTATATTACAAACACTACTTTGTCCTAATCCGGTCACGCTTAAATTACACCTTTTAATATGTAAACCTAATCGACGCGCACACGCAGTCGTAATAAAGCAATCCATCGAACCGCTATCTATAAGGGCGCGCGCATACTGTAGCGAACCGTCGGCGCGGTAGATGCGCACGACCGCCGAACCTAATATCTTAGCGGTAAGACCCTGATCGACAGGAGACTCTGTGCTGGACGTGGCGCCTGTCAGCACGGTACTAGCACCGTCCGACGAGTTCGAATCATTCGTACGAGACACCTTTTGTTCAACATGTAACATCGTATTATGTCTGCCGTTACAAACGAAACAAGTCGATTTCGATTTACAATTTTCGCTAGTGTGACCCGGCCTTAAACAATTTATACACAATTTTAATTCGCGTACGAAGTTTTGTCTTTGTTCTAAATTCATAGAATGCATTTTACCGCATCTATAAATTGAATGACCTTCATTACAACATAAACATAACATCTGTTTATCTTTATTACTATTGATAAGATGCGTAGGTTTATTGGAAGCTACAAACGAAGATCCCTGCGAGCGGCTACCGCCGCTAGCCCTATTGACGGCGCGCGATGGTTTACTAATTGTTATGTTCGATGGGGCGGTCATAATATTAGGTTGACTCACCTCCAGAACTTTTACATAACTTTGTAAGTATGAAATCAAGTTATTAAATGTCGGAATCTCGTTATTATTTTGTAGCTCAAACCGCCTTTTAGTTTCGATGTCGAGAGGTCGAGAAGCGATGTAAAATAGTATAAATTCAGATAGATCCTGAATATTTAAAGCGCGCAGCGCATTGACACTTTCGTATAAAGTATTTGTAAATACCGATAAGTTATTGAGAGACGGTTTTTGTATCGGTGTTAATTGAAATAACTTTTCTAAGTAGGCCGTCGCTAGGACGCGCTTATTGTCATACCTATCTAAAAGTGCGTTATAGACAACATTATAATTAGCTTGAGTAATCGGTACTCCCTTAGCCAATGTCAACGCAGCTCCGGACAGGCACGATAGAAGATAGTGAAACCTCTCGATATCCGACAACGATTCATTTTTATGTACTAGCGGAACATAACTATCTATAAATGTCTGCCAATTCTCAATACGACCGTCGAACTTAGGAATTTCTAATTTAGGTAATTTAACGCGAGTAAAGGAAGAAGACTGATGTCCAGATTCTGTAGGCATCGTGGCAGTATTCGAACCGAGTGAGTCGGCGAATTCGACCGCGGCGTAATATAATTCGTCAAAGGAAAACAAAACACTATTGTTGAACTCATATTTTGGATTTATGCTCAATTGCAATTTATTTATCTGTTCGTGTGACTCAATAAAATTAGCACGAATTCTTTCTATATTTTTGTACCTCGCCTTAAATGACGCTAGTTTTGTTAAATCCTTGCTAATCTCTTTAATTAAATCGTAAATGATTTGTACATTTTTAAACTCGAATTCACGACGCTTAATGAAAGATTGCAATTCGGCTTCCGCCATTTTGTTTAACCTTTATGACTTGGCAAAAACTGAACAAACACTTCTCTTAATTTACGAATGTAAATAGTATTTCACTATCTAGACATTGACGTAATTAAAAGCTATAAATAAAACATTTACTTCCTAGATTTACCTAAATAATTTCGAGCACAACCACACCCACAAATAACACCACAAACTTCAGGTTAATGCAGTGCCAATATTACTATTTAAGTACTAAGATTTAAGAGTTTAATTTTGATAAAAACTAACTTTAATAAGCCTCAGATGGTTATGAAATTATTGAATCCAATTAAGCTTGAATTTCAATGCAAATATATAAAATTTGTAGGTGTAGGTAATAATGGCGGACGCGTGCAGCGACCGCGGCAAACAATGACAGTTAAGTTAACCAATAAGAATTATCTTGATTACAGTTTTAATGCGTCTGGAAGACGGAAAATGCTATTTACTTAGCAAAACTTTAGATTTAGTGAGGTAATTGATCGGCCTTAGTTGGCGGCGAAATTAATCCTCACAGGAGGCACCATAAAAAATGTACGATTCTCGCTGGAAAGGCTGCTACATTTCTCCGAAACTCGGGGGTCACTATATGTCGCCGGCCCGGCTAACGAAAGCTCTTGGAAGACACCTTTTGTGGCGTTGAACAATATCACCACTAATTCACCACAGTACACTGGGCACGATTCAGTTAGCAAACCTCTAGCGAGATTGTTAGTTTTGAGGTTTTAGATATTTTTGATGAAATTCGTCACATACGCGCGCACGTCGATCTCAACGGCCAGTTCTCGACTCTTCTTTTAGTGTTGCCACTCTTCTGTGTCGAGTGTCCTCTCACGCGGGGTTACCAGACGTGATGATACGCCCGGTTGACGGGATAATTGAAAGTGGGAAGGATATATAGGATTGGCTCATGTCTATACACCGGGAAACCACATTAGTGGGCAAAACCTAGAGAAGGGGACCAGTATACCTAACATCTGTATACTGGTTATCGGTTGATCCCCGAATATTTTAAGTCTGTGTTGATGTGATATCCTATATTAACTATCAGCGCAGCATGGTAATGCGAAAAACCACAAGGGCGTTTAGTCAGGATCCATACAGTGTCTAACGGCCTTTTCGCTCCGGCCCATTGGGTAACAGGGATAGGGCCGAGTGAAGTGGACTTGCACCCGCGCAACCTTTTGTTCACTTAAAATAAGTTCACGCGCAGATGACCCTGGCAACACTTTTTCGGATTGGAGTTAAAAAGTCCTGCGACGATGGGGTGAAGGTGGTGGGGCCGAGGTATCGATGTACCAATGCCTTATCTGACACTCTGCACGTAGGCGGCCTGGAGAGAGTGGTCGCTCCTGGAGTCGACTGAGGCGAGACTCTGGGTCCGGCAGCACAACTGGCGACAAAGCAGCCCTATTTAGGATCGCTCTGCTTTCCTCTGCACAGAGGGGGGGCCTAGAAAAGGTGGCCTAAACATAGTTCGTCTCAACCCACACCTAGATGCTTACCGCGAGCGTCTGGAAATCGACACAAAGCGGTCGAAGAAAAGGCAAGACCAAAGTTAATATAACACCAACATTGAAACATCTGTCCATAGCCACTTGGAACGTGCGAACTTTACTAGATAGCGACCGCAACTTATGTCCTGAGAGAAAAACTGCTATTATAGCCAGGGAGTTGGCCCGTTACAAAATCGACATAGCAGCGATAAGTGAAACCCATCTGAGTGACTGCGGAGAACTCTGTAAACAACTTGGCGGCTATACATACTACTGGAGCGGACGTCCCGCTAATGAGAAGGCTGCTAATGTGGTGGGATTTGCTATTCGCAATGGCCTAGCAAGAAATCTTATTGATTTGCCGAAAGGTGTCAACGACCGTCTTATGACTCTGCGTCTACCAACAGCACACAACAAATACATCCACCTAATTAGCGTATATGCACCGACTCTACCATCAGCGGATGAGGAAAAGTAGTTATTTTATCAACAACTCCGTAAAACCCTTGAAGATGTTCACGACATCTTCAAGGACACGACAAGCTTATCTTACGGGGCTATTTTAATGCTCGTGTTGGAACAGACCACGACCTTTGGAACCGTGTTCTTGGAAAACATGGCGTTGGAAACTGTAACGAAAATGGCCTTCGACTTTTGTCTTTGTGTGCAGAATTTGATCTTAGTATTACAAATACCTTTTTTCGCCTCGCTGACAAATATAAGACCTCGTGGATGCACCCAAGATCTAAGCACTGGTATCTATTAGATTACGTCATTGTCCGCCGTAAAGACTTGCGCGATGTTCTATTAACGAGAGCGATGCGTGGTGCACTGGGCTGGACTGATCACCGTTTGATAAGGTCAAATATCCGTCTACAGTTAAAATTTCCACGACGTGCACCACATAAAACAATATCAAAACAAGCCTTTTCCAAACTTGCTGCCTCGCCGGAATTGGGAAAATCTCTTGATGCTATGTTTGCTTCTTATGCTCCGGCCGAGTTTTCTTCTATTGACGACGAATGGAAGTGTTTTGCAAAATATCTTAATGCTTGTATTTCTGAAATCGTCGGTAAAGTACAAAAGAAAATCCAAGACTGGTTTGACGCATCAGATGATGACATTAGGATGCTTCTGGATCAATATCGGCTACAACTTAATTCAAACACAAGCTAAAAAAGAAACTCAAAAGCTGCTAAGATCTAGGATTCGCGAACTGAAGGACAAATGGTGGGGGGAGAAAGCTTTCGAGCTCCAACAATTAGCTGATACTCACCAAACTGGTAAATTTTTCGAGTCGATACATACAATTTTTGGGCAAGTCAAGGAAATGGCTCCCATTTACTCTAAGGATAGGCAATACAAATTTACAGATAAAGCAGTACGGTATACTTATACTGAAGCGATGGGCAGAACATTTCAACGACGTCCTAAATCCTGATACACTCAGAGTAGAGCTATCTTATTTGAATGAGCTTGAGGAAGTACCAGCCTACCAGCACTTAGATGACCCGCCAACTTTTGAAGAGTTTTTAAAATCAGTACAACGTCTCAAAAACTCGAAGACACCAGGATTGGACCATCTCCCAGCAGAAGTTTATAAATACAGCGGCCAAAATATTGTTAATACTCTCTACCACCTTGTTATAAGAGCTTGGGACAGTGAAACGGTCCCACAGGGTTGGAAGGATGCGGTAATATGTAAGCTGTACAAAAGGAAAGGAGATGTCTCCGATTGCAGCTGTTATCGAGGTATATCGCTCCTATCCAGTGCCGGCAAGATCCTTGCTCATATTATTAACACCTGCCTTAGCGAAATAGCTGAGCACAGTCTCCCAGAGAGCCAATGTAGCTTCCGACCCAGCAGAGGAACGGTTGATGCCATTTTTGTATTACGTCAACTCCAAGAGAAAAGCCTTGAACATCAACGACCTCTCTTTATGTACTTCGTGGGCTTAGAAAAGGCATTTGATCGAGTTCCGCGAGAGGCTCTTTGGCTTGTTCTACAGAAACCTGGATATCCTGGGAAGTTTGTAAACTTGATTCGCCAATTTCATATTGGCATGAAAGCACAGGTCCAACATGAAAACGACCTTTCCGAGGAGATCCATGTAACTAGTAGGGTTTAACAGGGATGTGTCATGGCTCCTATACTGTTTGCTATTTACTTTGCCGCTGTATTGAGAGACGCATTAAAACACTGCAAGGACCAAATCCAACTGAATGTTCGGACTGATAGAGGTGTATTTGATATCACAAGATTTAAGGCAAAATCCAAAAGTCGGAGAATCTCTGTATTGGAAATACTTTATGCTGATGACATATGTCTCATGTCCGATAGCATGGAGCAACTCCAGAGCTACGTTGACGCATTACAAGAGGCTTGTCAGCGGTTCGGACTGGTTATACTAGATTGGCAGTCTACGACAGAAACGCGTCACCACTTTGAAGATGCCTGCAGGCATATCTGCCATACATAATGACATAATAAGTGACATTGTCTTTTGGGCTATCAAGTGGTTACGCATTTCTGAGAATCGTTTGTAAGACATTGCCACTCTAGTATTTTAGAAACTCATTGGGTTATAAGCGCCTCTAAGACACAAATTCTTAAACAAATGCCTAGAGGTGAAACCGCTGCTCACCCTTCTGCGTTGTATCTGAATGGACAAATACTAGAAGAGGTTTAACACTTTAAGTATCTTGGAAGTCTCATTCGCAACGACAACACCCTAGCATCGGAGATATCATCACGTATTGCTAGTGCTGCTGCTAAATTTGGGCGATTGAGTAACCGTGTGTGGAAGTCCCATGATCTCAAGCTAGAGACTAAGATTAATGTTTATAAAGCACTTATAATACCTGTTCTTTTATATGGAGCTGAGACATGGTGCCTCTATAAGCCAGACATAAAGAAACTAGACACCTTTCACCTACGATGTCTAAGATCAATTCTTAAAATAAAGTGGCAGGACCATGTAACTAATTCTCCTGCGCCTGCGGCGAGGTCCTGCGCCGCGCCGAAACGTATGGCATGGAAGCTCTACTGATGCAGCGACAACTTAGATGGTGCGGGCACGTCCTTCGCATGAATGTACGCCGCCTGCCTAAAGCCGTCTTCTTTTCGGAGTTGGCAGAGGGCAAACGTAAGCAAGGTGGACAACATCTGCGATATAAGGATGTTCTCAAAAGACACTTGAATGCCTGTGCTATTGACCCTGCATGTTGGGAAAAGCTTGCTACTGAGCGGATATCTTGGCGCTCTACGACCAATACCAAAATCAAATATTTTGAGAAAGACCGTCTACAGACGCTTGAAGCAAAGCGCCAATTGCGTTAAGAGAGACCTAAGCCTTCCTACATCTATACTTACAATTCTACCGGCCAACTCTACTGTAGCACATGTGATAGGACATTCAAAACCAAGTTCGGTCTAGCAAGTCATATTAGGGCTCATAATAGAAACAATCCTTAATTTCTGGGGTCGCCGTTATCGAAATCGATAAGGAGGACTATATTATATAATTTGGTGACGCGAAAAAAAAATCATCCCCGTTTGATGTGTAGGGGAGGCACCTTAATTTTTTTAAAGATCTTGTATACCATTTTGTCGGCATCATTAACATGTGCATTCGTGCCGAATTACAGCTTTGTAGGACCTATAGTATCTGGACAGACGGACAACGACGAATCTTGACAAGCGCCCTATTGGTCATTAATGGCTATACCTTCCAAAAAATATACAATAAATTGTGTTTGAGCCCTATACCAGAGCCCATACATTTTTGCCCATCATCATTTGAGGTGTAGTAGCGTTAGTGATGTGTGTGTGTGTGTGCAGAGCGGGCTGGTGGCGAGCGCGGCGTACTCGATGCGCTGGGTGGGGCTGTCGGCGCGCGCGCGGCGGATGCTGCTGCTGCTGCTGCTGCGCGCCGGCCGCGACCTCAGCCCCGCCGCCGCCGGCCTCGTGCCGCTCTCCCTCGAGACCTACGTCAAGGTACGATCGAAAATATCATTGCGTATAATATATTATCATAGAGATTGCAGGATCCCGACTCCTCATAAGTCGTAACCAGAGGCGGCGCAAGGCGTGGGCGATGTGGGCGACCGCCCACGGCCTCGCAGTCCAAGGGGCCTCGCGCCTCTTAGAATTTTTCGCGTTTTGAGACTTAAATTTTATTTTAAAAAATTATTGTCTAAAAATAATCCATTTGGGCCTAGGGGGCCTCGCAAAATATATCTCGCCCACATAAAATGTTGATCTTGTCGCGCCACTGGTCGTAACATACGAAATTATTATTTCGAACATTTAAATTGTTATGGGAGCCGATTAATCTGCATCGGCCTTGAGTATGTTAAAGTAGCGAGATCAGTATTAAATAAATAAATAATGAATATGAGTGACCGTTCGCAGATAATCAAGTCGTCGTACACTTTCTTCGCTGTCCTGCGCCAAACGAAGTGAAGTGAATACTGCACATCGTTCAGCGCAACCTCCAGCACGCTGCGCAGCTGGCCTGCCGGCTGCAGGTGACTGCAGAGCACTATGCAATTATATTATACTCGTACACCTTCTGCTCGCCACTCTCGTCAAAAGCGGCGAGGATTTTGCCACGTCTAATTGTACATTTATGTAACTTTAAGGTGAACGCAGATTAGGCCGCACCGCACGCACCGCAGTCGCCGCATTTCGAATTCTTCATATAAAGAATGTAGAAGTTGCGAAGACTGCGGCGCGGGTAGGTATGCGAGCGTGCCTATAACTTCATATAAAGAATTCGAAATGCGGCGACTGCGGTGCGTGCGGTGCGGCCAAATCTGCGTTCACCTTTAACTAACATTTAGTATTTATTTTATTTGTATGTTTTTAGCTCCGGAGCATATCTGGCTGTGTTTATTAGTTTGTGATTGATAAAATTGTTTTAATTGATTTATTTATTCATTTACGGTCGAATAACGTCTCTCTGGCAATTGGGCGCGGCAATGCGACTATCATGAGATTCAGAGCCTGCGTAATATTATACTAGCTGAGGGCGTGCTCGTAAATTGAGGAGTTATTTTTAATTAAGTACTTTTTTTGTTTCCTAAAAATACTACACATTTAATTATCTTTTTTAGGGTTCCATACCCAAAGGGTAAAAACGAGGGTCCCGTATTACTAAGACTTCGATGTCTGTTCGTCTGTCTGTATGTCTCCAGGCTGTAACTCAAGAACGGTAGTAGCTAGAGAGTTGACATTTTCATAGATTATGTATTTCTGTAATCTGTTGCCGCTATAATAACAAATACTAAAAAAATATTTGAGGGGGGCTCCCATACAACAAACTCGATTTTTCAAACATTTTTTCTTCGGTATAAATGATGATAACAGATTGGCACCTGAAATGTTCACAAATACTCAGCTGTATTCATAAAAGGTTTTCCAATAGGGACTTGGACAATTTCGAATTTAGTTGGTGAAGGGGTGCCCTTCACTTAACATCGAACGACGAACTGTTACTGTAATTTTTACTCATTAGACATAACATTTTTATCATGGTGAAGTACACGAACGAATAATGTCTGCAAATCTTAAAAATTTACTACAGAAATTAGGAGTCGGTGGCCGCTATTTTAAAAGCGTTAACTCCAATTTTCGATCGTAATTCTCGCCCTAGCAGACAGACAGATTGGCCATGATTATGGATTATTTTGGTCCGAATTAGAAGATAATATGGACTTGAACAGCATGAGGTTTCGATTGTAACGTTACACGTCACATGTTACAATCGATTTATTGAAGAGCAAGTTTGATGAGCATGTTATCTCAAAATATGGACCAGTCGATTATCCGCCTCTTTCGTGCTATTTAACTCCTCTAGATTTTGGGGCTGCGTCAAGTCGTTGGATAAGCCGACGCCGTTGGAAGAACTCAGAGCCAAAACTAAACGCGAAATAGCCGAAATGTGTGGCAAAGTCATAGAAAATTGGGATCAAGGAATCATCGCTGCAAACGAGCCTGCGGTGACCATATGAGCGAAGTCGAGTTCCATTAAAAATGTTTTTATTGTACTTCAATTCTACTTATACTCAACTTATACTAAAATTTTTGAAATATCTCAAATGGTTTTTAATTTTATTTTGAAAAAAAGTTGTCAAGTCCAAATCAAATCAAATCAAAATCATTTATTTGCTGAAATAAGGTACGTAGGTATAGTAGATAGGTAGGTAATAAGGTATTTTGCCTTTGGCTGCCTTTGGGTGGCGTGCAAATTTTATAGGTATAATCTGTCATTCTTATAATTTATCTACATAAACGTTGCGGCTTGTATATTCTGGCATATTTAGTCACATCAATAGAAATTAATTTTTTTTATTCAATTCTCGTCCTTATTAGAAAACCCCTTACCGATCATCGATTGACAACATTGCCCGGTATCAAAAACAAATCGGACATTTTTAAATACCTTACTAAAAATCGATGTCATTTTTTTATTAATGTATGCATTGCACAGCCAGCCAAATAATAAAATGATGATTGTTTAACTGGAAACTTGGATTGTATAAAAAACTAAAGATAAAACATTCTTTAATTATAATATAAGAAAAGGATATCACTCTAAGATAAATAGTAACTAAAGATATAACAACTTAGAAGATAAACTTAACATTACATTTCCCACAGATGAAAATAAAGTATCTATATTAAAGAGTAATTAAGTGAACTGTATCTCAAATCCCAATGAAAATATGGTCGCTTACTACTTCTTACCATACAAGTGATAGGTTAGAAAAGAATCATATTAGTGTTATATGTATCTTAACAACACCTTTAACAGTAGTGTATAACAATAATAAAATTAACTTTAAACATACATAATATTAAAAATCACAAAAAATAAAACAATACTAATGCTAAGAGTTAGACATGCAAACCAATTGGTAATTATCAGGTTTATATAGTGACAACAATATTTATTATATTTCAGAGACCTAAATATTATTCGGTAGTAGGTAAAACACAAATTTTTGATACTGGTCGCTTTAAACACGTATCCTTACATTTTACGGTTACCACCCGCGTAACCTTGTCCCGGTATGTTTCTTAACGATAATTAATGACGAAGATGGTTAATAGGTATTAACCCATCAACCATCTTGCAGGAGGTAAGTCGTCCTCCTTTATAAGCACCACATCCCCTATCTCAGGTTCCGGACTAATTGTATTCCATTTATATCTATGCATGAGAAAGGATAAGTATTCTTTGGACCATCGTCTCCAAAAATCTTGCACCATTCGTTGACATAATTGCCAACGACGTAAAGTGCTTACTGTGGACTGTTCATATTTACAATCAGGAAGCAATAATAGTGGCTCACCAATGAGGAAATGCCCCGGTGTTAATGGTACAAACTCCTCATTTCCTCGCACACAACTTAGTGGCCGTGAATTCAAGCACGCCTCAATTTGAGCCAAAATGGTTGTAAGATCCTCAAAAGTGAGGGTGGAATTACCCATAACCTTATTCAAATGATTCTTTGTAGACTTAATTCCCGCTTCCCACAACCCTCGGAAATTTGGTGCTCGAGGTGATATAAAGTGCCATTGAGTACCGTTAGTCGCTAGCCAATCAGATACCTCATTAGTAAAGTTACTGTTTTGATCATTCAACATTTCTTTTACCTCTCGCGATGCTCCTACAAGTCACTACAATGCCCTCTCCTAGCAACAAACCTCCTAAAAGCCATCAAAAAAACCTTTAGATGACAAGTCACTAGCTGCTTCAAGATGGACAGCCTTGGTAAACATACATACAAAAAGATAAACATACCCCTTATAGGACTTAGTTCCTCGACCCTTTGACAGCCTAAAGCCGGCTGTACACTCTCGCCGAGACACAGCGAGGCGGCCCGAGTGCGAGAGTGTAAATGGGTGCGCTCGCCTCGTCTCGCGTGTCTCGGACCCTCTCGGTCCGTTGTCGGTATTTTGCGCCCGAGACAAAGGGTCTCGCGAGGAAAACGAGCGCACTACTGTACACTCTCGCGTCTTTCAGTACTAGTCCCGCCGTTGGACAGTGTAGAACAGAAAAATAACAATAATAAACGACAATATCAGTCATTATCTGTGAGAAATAAAATTAATTATGATTATAAATCTTTGGATTACAATGATATCTTTCGATGCATGGTGAATGGTGAATGGTCGTTTTCGTCCATCTTGTCCGAGTTCTTAACTGCGATTGAACCAAGCGAGAATGTACATGATTGCACTCGGGTAAGGGGCTCTCGCACGAGACTCTCGCCCGAGAGCTCTCGGCGAGAGTGTACAGCGGGCATTAGATTAAGGGGTCCCGCGTAATCTACTCCGCTGCATAAAAAAGCTCTCCTCACAGCAACTCTTTCGGATGGTAAAGATCCCATCAAAGAGTTATTAGATTTCCCTTTATAGCGAACACAAACAACACATTTTCGACAACATAGTTTAACTAAATTTTTTACTCCAAGAATCCAGTAATTGGCTCTCAAATAATGAATCATGAGTTGCGGGCCACCATGCATCGTCTTAACGTGGGAGTCAGCGACCAAAAGCTTACTTAAAAACGAATCATGAGGAATAAGTATTGGATGTTTATTGTTGACATCAGTATGCGCGTTATCTATTCGTCCTCTGACCCTAAGAATATCAGAACTATCCAAAAACGGAGTTAAGGAAATAATTTTTGACCTTTTATTAAGTCCCTTTACATTCTTGAAGTTTTCTATTTCTTCATAATTCTTGGCTTTAACTTTTCTTAATCATGATGTCCATCGCTTCATCAATTTCATCTTTTAGTAGATGAGAGCAATTTATTTTCTCCGCATTTTTAAAATTTCTGATGAATCGTCTACAGTAAGCTACAACTCGTAAAAGTCTGCATAATGATGAAAATTTAAGCCAAACCTTATCATCATCTGCACTCATCGTCGCCACATGGACAGCAACTTGTTTTTCTTCTAAAGTTGTAGAGCTCCTTGGATTACAATAATCAGGGCCTTCAATCCACAACCGATGATTAAAAATAGCTGACGGCTGAATACCTCGTGAGGCACAGTCTGCTGGGTTGTCCTCAGATTTAACATAAGACCACTGATTCCGATTGAGATGAATCATTATTTCTGCAACACGATTTCCAATAAATGTCTTCCATTATTAGGATGACAATTTAACCACGCCAGCACTACCTCTGAATTTGTCCACGCGTGGAGATTTGTTTTGGAAACGTTTAATACTTCAGACACTTCTGTTAATAGTTTCGCTAGTAACACCCCCCCCCCCCCCCACACACACACACACACAATTTCAATCTTGGTATTGAGATTCTCTCTTCAACTCTCGTTTTGGCAGTCAATAAGTTAATATGAACCCGATTATTAGCATCTACAACTCGAGAGTAAATCACTGCTCCATATACAGATGAAGACGCATCACAAAATCCATAAAGCTATAGTAACTGGTCGTCATTTTTACAATTAATCCAACGGGGTAGCCGAAACTCTGCTAGCTTTTCTAGATCATTACGATAGATAACGCATTCTTCGAAAAGCTCTTTTGGTAAGTACTCATCCCAACCAATACCTGATATCCATAGTTTCTGAACAAAAATTTTTGCACTAATTATACTTGGTGCTATCCATCCTAACGGATCATATAATCTAGCTCTATCCGCGACAACATTTCTTTTAGTTATAGGTCCATTCAGTGATCTCAATGGCAACTTTACTACGTATTCAAATTCGTCCTGCTGGCGATTCCAGGTAAGTCCTAGTATTTTATTAGTCTCAGATTGTTCCTCTAGCTTAACGTTTTCTACATTTCTTTCACTTACATTCTCTTGCATATACTCTCTTAATTCTTCACTGTACTATTCCATTTTTGTAGCACGAACCTGCCTTCTTTCATTATACCATTTATTTCGTTGTATATTTGTTTAGCTTCATTTACATTTTGACAACCTGACATCAAATCATCAATGTAAAAATCATTTCTTACTCTTTCTGCCGCTAGTGGATATTTACCACCTTCGTCTGTTGATAATTGCATCAATGTCCTGACAGACAAATATGGCGCCGATGACAAATCAAATGTTACTTGAAGTAATCGATATTCACGAATTTCCTTCTCGGGTTCAGCTCGCCATAAAATTCGTTGATAATTTGTGTCACTTGGTGTACATTTTTACAATGTCCGCGCAAAAACATATCGCGTAAGTTCTCCAGCGCATTATCAAGTGACGTAGTTCAGACTGCAATCTTGGCCCAATCATTAAATCGTCATTCAAACTAACTCCGTTCACACCTTTACATGAAGCATCAAACACAAATCTTACCTTGATAGTAGTTTTGTCTAATCTAATAATTGGATGATAGGGTACATACGCGCCTTGCCCATATTCTTCCATCGGAACAGCTTCCATGTGTTTTAGACTTAAATATTCTTCAAATGTCTTAATAAACTCTGTCTTTAAATAAGAATCCTTCTCTAAACGACGTTCCAATAAAACAAATCTTTTAAGTGCTATATTCCGCGATTAGCTGTAAAGACATTCCGGTATATCAGTCTTAAAGGGTAATTTAACAATGTACCGACCGCTCTCATCGCGACTTGTAGTAGCCCTAAATATATCTTCACATCGTTGCTCCTCTTCGGATAAAATCGCTTTAGCAAGATTAGGTTCATTTTCTAATTCCCAAAACGATTTAATAAGCTCATCAACGCAAACATGCATGCTGGTTGAAAAATCTCCTATTGATTGTTTTTTATTACTCCAGTTATTATCCAACCGAATATCGTATTTTGTAGAACTAAAGATCCTGACGGGCCCTTGCATAAACCTTCCTTTAAAATTACTCCATAAACGTCCGCTCCTAACAGAAGATCAATTTTATTAGGTGTGTAAAATTCTGGATCCATATTGACATTATTCAGAACCGGCTACGGTTCAATCATTACTCTTCTAGGTGGCAATAAGCCTGTTAATTTGTCTAAGACGAACGCTTCGACCTTGACTGTACTATCAGCTGAATAAAGATTAAGCTCGGTTTTCGACTTCACTACAACAGACGGAACGCCTCCTACTCCTGATATATTTTCTTTAACTACTGATCTCTTTAGGCTGAGTAATTGAACAGCTGCCTCTGACACAAATGATATGTGTGATGCTGGATCAATCAGAGCACGTAATTGTAAAATCAGCAGAGACAGTACTTCAGTCCGGACCAACGCCTACAACTCTACAAGGCGCAGGTTCGGCCTCATATGGAATATTGTTCTCATCTCTGAGCAGGGGCGCCAAAATACCAACTGATCCCTCTGGATCGTATCCAACGAAGGGCCGCTCGAATTGTTGACTGTCATAGTGTTTCAAACAGCTTGGACCCCTTGGAATTACGCCGAGATGTAGCTTCACTCTGCATCCTCTATCGGTTGTATCACGGGGAGTGCTCTGAGGAATTGTTCGGAATCATACCACCTGCAACTTTTCGCCATCGTCCCACGCGAAAAACATACCATCCTCATCACCTTGATGAGTGGCAGTCTTCCACAGTGCGTTTTTCGCGTAACTTTCTGCCGCGAACTGTAAAACTCTGGAACGAACTGTCACCAGCAGTATTTCCGGACCTACACGACCTGCAAACCTTCAAGAAAAGAGCGTATTCCCTCTTAAGAGGCCGGCAACGCACCTGCAGCTCTTCTGATGTTGCGAGTGTCAGGTGACCCGTTTGCTCGTTTGCCCCTTATTTAATAAAAAAAATCCTTCCTGTCTTAGACTTCACATTAACGATGGCCGTAGCTAGTAATGAATTTTAACTTACGTTATTTTGAGAAAAAAACTATTTGTTGAATTATGCTCCTCCCTATTGTTTAACAGTTGCGATGCAATATGTGCCGATGCAGCATTACCTAACGGCTCCATGTTCGGACTATGACTATTACCCGCTAGATTCATACCATCATCGTTAATAAAATGCAAGAGCGAATGGTGCTGCTTATTGCAAAATCGACATCGATTTGAACTCAAGACAATTTTTCGCAATATGATTATTAGCTAAACAGTTAAAGCACAATTTATTTTCTTGGACAAAGTTACGCTTGTGGGCGACTGACAACCTTACGAACTCTTGACAGCTACTTATTTTGTGATAATTTTGTTTACAAAAGCAACAAGGAATCTTGTAGGAGTGTAAGTTTCCTTGATTCTCTATCGAGTTTCATACTTACTACATATATGACAATTATATCTCACGTGCTTGTATCAATACCTAAATTTGTGAGACAGTGCAACATGTTAGTTATATTATCTAACAGTTGTTTAATTAAGAGCGTTCCGTCCGGAGATTCCGTAATTGACTGTATTTAAAACCTTATAAATTCATAATCTGAAAGCTACAAAGCTATAATAAAAATACAGCAATAATCTGCAGTATATCAACATTCCTTTCGCCGTTTTAAATTTTCTATTTTTGTTTATTATACTCATGATATCAGCTTCCAAAGTAATACTAATTTGTTAAAATTCGAGCATACATTCAGCATCTCCTTAGGATTTAGAATAGAATAGAATAAACGTTTATTTGCAGCTATAATAAGATAAATAATAATATTTAAAAAAATACTAATTAAAATAGAAATATTACAAAATAGTTAATTAACATAATATAGGTACATTAGCCGCAAATTGGAATTTACAAATTACTTTTATTTGAAACTCACGCCAATAGATCGACAATATCATAAACTACATGTTCGCCGTTTTAAATTTTTTTTAGGACAATTTTGAACAAAGATAAGTAAAAATAATAGGGTTTTGGCGCGATCTCGGCAACGCGGCAAATGTATGGCCAAGGTCGTTTGCTTGGTGGACGGCCTTAACAACCGTAGCTGACTCTGTTGGAAGGTCCCTTTAATTAAAAAAATATCTAAGTATACAATAGGGAAGATGCGATATTTTTATTTTTGTGTTTATTTTAAAGAACCTCATGTAAAATAGACCACAAGTATATTAAAAAAATTAAACACTAGAATTTACTGAAAAAATGCGGTTTAGAATTGACAGTTTAAATTTTGGCGCCAAAACGGATCTATAGTCTGTATGACGTCACTACTGTTTGACAATAATTATTATTGCCAATGGCCCCACCTGATCAATATATACCTTAATCTGTGCACCAAACAGAATATAATCGCTACGTGCTGTGCGGCCTGATCGTACTTGTTCCCAAAGGCTTTCCTAATTTTGCATTACTTATTTTTCGGCTAAGAAAAGTTCAAGAGATGATGTACTTAGGTCAAAGAAAATTGCAAGTCTTCGAATTCACATTGAAAGAGTGATGAGAAAACTACACGAATTTGCTTTTTTGAATCATTTATTGTGCCTGTGCACTTGTCAAATTACAATCACCTTTAATTAAAATTAAATAAAAAACTCTATTTACAAAACGATATAGTATTATTATCTCAAACATTTTAAAAAATAATGTAAGTACATAAACCATAACCACCCGTAAACACTTACGGGTTAGACGGTACCTAAGTTTATAAGACCCAAAGGCCACATTTAGCATTTTGTGGTGTATATTATTGGAAAATAAAACCAGAATAGTGATTGGTTGCTAGCCGCATCGTCTATTAACACATTCATTACCACCACTATTTTCTAATAGTTCCCAGCGATGCCGCCCTATAAAAACGCAAACATGCTAGGTGTGCTCTCGGCACTGCAGGATGAAATTACGTAGCACGCTAGGCGTGTTCACTGGCACTGTAAAGAGGTAAAATAATATAGACTTCTTCCAGTAACATTTGACGGACGTAATCGGAGGCTCCTTTTGCAGGACCTCGCATTTGCAGGCCTGAACCGAGCCTAGCGTTTCATTTATAATCTCTATAACACGATACCGTAACCTCCTTTAGGTACTTCGTGTTCTAGAGTAACTCGAAGGTAACTCGACTTTTTATTGTATGTAAGTACATATTGTTTCTCCTCTTTTGAGCATTGAGATGTATGGAGTTGCTATTGCCAACAAAAAACATGTCACACTTGAGGAAAGCGGGGTGAGAGGCGGGGCGGTGATGGCTATTATAGATCAGTACCGCAGAAGTGACAAAGTTTTGTGCCTACACTTGAATGAACGCAGACTTGAGTTAGTGGCATAAAGTTAATATACCTATCGGAATAGAGCAACAATCTCGAGCTGTCAAACATAACCAAAATTGGTTTTCATCTGTGTGAAAAATATGTGTACGTATACACTTACACAAGCATGATTGAACATGAATTCTATGAGATTATATTGACAACGTGCGGCACGTGCCGACTGGACGTCAAAAAAAGAGTGCTGCTGTCATGTATCACACGTCTCTTTTTACCACGCGGTGTTACTGATAGTGGCATCTCGCTTGCTCAGGCCTTTGTTTCTCTATTCCGCTAGGTATATTAACTTTATGGTTAGTGGATAAAATAAAACAAAGATTTTTACATTTTGATTTTATTAGTTAATAGTTAAGATTTTGATTTTATTAGTTATTAGTTAAGTAGTTAGTACATATTATTATGTAAGTTCGGGTGGAATTTTTGAGCTCAATTTCGAAGTATGTATGTACATAATATAATATTTTAACCGATTGAGCTGAAATTTTGTATACACGTTTGGTTTGAATGACAATGCACGATACAGTATGTGACATCACTATAAATATAAAATGGCCGGCCATCCAAGATAGCGGAATAGTTATTTTCTATGCTGTCATAATATAATAACAGTATGGATATTAAATGAAAGAACTTTTTGAGAATAACTCGAAAACGAATGTAATGTCATTCTACATCAATGGGAAGTTTTCTTTTTTAAATCTCCACCAGACGGCGCGACGGTAGACACTTCTAGATTTTCTATTGGTTCCCCACCCATCTAAAATAATCTGCAGGTTGGCATCACTGACAGTGTTTCAAAAAATATCAGTGTACTGTCAAGTGTGACGTTAATCAAAATATCTTAAATCTAAGCCATCATTGGCCTTAGCGATTAGGCCAGTATACTGGTAACAGTTTAGGAACACGCAAATTGTCAAACTGAAAACTGACAACTGACAGAGTTTTGGCGGGCATGTCACTTTCAAAACTTCTTCTACTTTTTATTGTTGGTGTGGTTTTTATTATTTTTTCCCAAATTGTGTTATTTGTGTTTTTGATGTTCATTATTGGTAAAATATTAGCCACTAAATATCCGTTATCTTGCACAAGTGCAGGTAAGATGTTGTCAAAATCAAAATGTATATTTCCTGTGACATTTGGTGTGAATATCAGTAAACAGGGCTATTTCTTCCGTGAGTTTTAACTAAAACATCGTTTTAATAACTCTATTATCCTATTCATTGGAATATTATTGCGTATTTTTCAAATTGAAATGTATCAAGTTTTATATTCTTTTGCCCAGTTTTGTAGCAAGTATTGATGGTATTCCCTGGTATTACCGATAGTTGTCTACCCGTACGCCATCTAGTTACTAAAATGGAAGCTGTTTGACAATCAAATTAAAAAGCTAAGAAAATCCCTCATTTTTATGTTATTTGGCACAGATAAGAAGTAGACCACGTAAAGGATCATAGGCTATCGATTTTAATAATTTTTTTAGTGGCTATAATATAGTCACTGAAAAAATGATCCCGGCTTCGCGTCGCACCGCGCACGGGTATAAAATATATAGCCGCTATATATTTTATACCCGTGCGACGCCGGAGCGGGTCGCTAGTATATTAATAAGTGCATTTGTTGAATAAATAATAGTAAATTATTACAACCTGAGACTGACGGCGCCCATAAGTTTGTTTGGGTATGTTCTAAGGTGATTATAATAGAAAGTTCGTAGGCTCAGATAAATGTTTATTAAAACACTACACAAAAGTCACAATACTATACTTAGCGGCTAGTACAATATATTGCGCGCGGGCACGCTCTACAGATCCTTAAAACATACTGGCTTCAAAAGTTAAAACTCTAAAGGAGCATTGTATTTAGCTCCGTGGTGTGAACTTTGCACTCTACATGTTACGACTTACGTCATAACGACCCTTACAATATTCCCCCCTTTTTTTAAATAAAGGAATACAAAAAGAAAATATTAGCACAGTACTAACTGCAATAAATCTGCTAATCAGTAACGACACAATAGTCAATATGTCATGTAACATTTTTACGCAGTAAGTGCAGGTTCACTCTTGAAAAAAAAATCACAAAAAATGGTTGTTATACTTGAAATAGCGGCTTGTGTTCACACTTCACACTTCACTTATGTGTTGGCACTTGGCGGCATTTGTTTGCCTCTTTGTTTAAGTTGTAAAAAGTGTAACAATTAACAAAGGATTGCTATACTGTGACAAAGGAGAGAAACAATAATAAGCTGGCTAATGGCTTACAAATTACAATGCTTACTTATATTAGGTCGTGTTACGAAGTTTAAATTGGGCGTTGTGACAGACGAGAGGTTATAAACAACAGTATAACAATAATATCCCTGTTATAAAGTATATTTAACACTCGGGTACTAACCACAAAAGTAAAAGTAAAGTATACAGTAATCTAACTCTTAACTACACAATACACAATAGAAAAAAAATTTTTTAAAGGTGTATAATACTTATATCAATGTATAAAAATAATGTGTTAAGTACATATAAAAATGTTTTTCTTTTAATCTTAGGTACTTACTTAATTAAAATTTTTAGGTGTTAGGTATAAATGTATTACATTAATTGTTAGACTATAATTGTTACATTCAAAAGTCAAAACGAACTGGTCGTCTCACTGTCCGACCACTCCTCGTAATTTTGTTCTGTGGCACGGATCGCATTACCGTGGCGTTTCTATTGTTTTCTGAACTCGAATCTAACTCGTTACTAAGTGCTAAATTACCCTTACTATTTTCGCCTAAACTCGAACGTAAATTGTAACTACTTTCACTTTCGATATTTTCCTTTAACAAATATGCAGGTTTTAACCTGTCAATAGAAATATTAACTTCTCTGTTACCTTTCAAAATTTTGTAGACCTTTAAACCCCTATCGAGGACTCGGTAAGGGCCTTCGTATGGAGGTTGTAAAGGCTTACGAACATGGTCAACTCGCAAAAAGATGTGACTACACTCCTTCAAATCCGGATGCACGAATAAAGTTTTAGAACTAGGATGTTTAGTCGATATAGGCCTTAAATCGTTAAGCGTATCGCGTAATTTTTTGACAAAATTATCATCCGAATGAAAATTCTTTGACGTACTATAAAAATCGCTAGGTAAACGTATGGGGTGTCCGTAAGTCATTTCTGCGGTACTAATGCCATTATCGTGTCTAGAAACTGCTCTCAATCCTAACAAAACTGTTGGCAACTCTACAATCCACGATGATGATGATTGCAAACGGGCAGTCAGGGCTGCCTTCAATGATCTATGCCACCGCTCTACTATCCCATTGCTTTGCGGGTGGTAGGCTGTGGTACGTGACTTCTGTATACCCAAAATTTTCATGAGTTGAGCGAACAGGCTGCTTTCGAATTGCCTGCCTTGGTCGCTAGTTAACTTTACAGGGCATCCAAACCTTGCAATCCATCCTTCGTAAACTACTTTCGCTAGTACCTCAGCTGTTATCTCTTTAATGGGAAATGCTTCCGGCCACCTCGTACGTCTATCTATCATAGTCACAAGATACTTATATCCATCGCTAGTTGTGGAAAGCGGTCCCACAATATCGATGTGGACGTGTTCTAGGCGTTCGCATGTTGGAAATTCTTGAATATCTGAAAATGTGTGTCTACCTATCTTAGCTTTCTGGCACTGCACGCATGCTCTAGTCCATCTACTTACATCCTGATTCATGCCTGGCCAAAAGAATTTATCTTGAACCATCCTGCGAGTACAACGGATGCTAGGGTGGCTCAAGTTATGAATTGATTCGAATGCAATTCTACGAAACGACTCTGGTAGATAAGGTCTAATATTGTCAGTAGACATCTCGCATAACAAAGCTTTGTTGCAAAAGGGGAGCACAACCTTTTTTAAGTGAACGCTACAACTTTTCTTATTAGAAATGTTTAATGGTTCTTTTTCTTGTTCTAATGCTAATTCTTCCCAATTAATAATACTTGGGCAATCTATAGTTTCTATACGCGACAAACTATCGGCTACTACATTCTGTTCTCCTTCAATATGCCTTATATCCGTCGTGAATTCGCTAATAAAAGATAAATGCCTAGTCCTTCTGGGAGATTCTTTCTCAGGATTAACGTTGTTAAAAGCATAACTAAGGGCTTTGTGATCAGTATATACAATTAATTCCCTACCTTCTATCATACCTCGAAAGTGTTTTATCGCTAAATAAATTGCTAATAATTCACGATCGTAGGTAGAATATTTTTGCTGCGCACTAGTCATCTTCTTAGAAAAGTAACCCAATGGTTTCCAACAACTGCCTATACGTTGTTGTAAAACTGCACCTACTGAAAAGTTTGACGCGTCGGTCATAAGTGCATATGGCGCATCGTCGCATGGGTACGATAACGTGACTGCATTCTTGAGTGCTAGCTTACATTGTTCGAATGCATCCTCAGCACTTCCTGTCCATGCTATGAGACTTTTGTCTTTTCTTTTAGAGTTATGCAAATAATTATTTAAAATTGACTGATATCTAACTGCATCTGGAATATGAGAGCGATAAAAATTGATCATCCCTAAAAATCTGCGCAATTCTTCTATAGTTTTAGGTAGAGGGACTTCCATAATTGCTTTAATTTTATCGTCAAGGGGTCTTAAACCTTCTGGCGATACACGATAGCCTAGAAATTCTATTGAAGACTGATTGAAAGAACATTTTTTTAAATTTAACGTGATACCGTACTCTGTAAATTTATCGAATATCTTTTTTAAATGTAATTCGTGCATTTCTGCGCTAGTACTCGCTACTAATATATCGTCTATATAATTAAATAAACAAGAATTTTGATTTTGATTTTGACCTTTGTTTTGACTAGTTAAATTGTCTATTCCTTGTAAAACCGTGTGACTCATGAATCTTTGAAACGTCTGAGCTGCGTTTCGCAGTCCGAACGACATTCTCGGAAATTCGTACAAGCCAAAAGGCGTTATGATAGCCGTTTTTTCTACGTCACAAGGGCTTACAGGAATAGCATGATAGGCACGACAAATATCAATTTTAGAAAAGATAATCTTACCTGTCAATAGGTTCGTGAAATCCTGTAGTCTGGGAATCGGATATCTGTCAGGCTTAGTAACCGCATTGAGACGCCTGTAGTCGCCGCATGGGCGAAGCTCGCCGTTCTTCTTTACGACGACATGCAGCGGGCTCGCCCACGGAGATTTAGACGGGCGACAGATGCCCATCTCCTGCATGACCCTAAATTCTTCCTTAACTAACTTATATTTATCTATGGCTAAAGGACGGGCACGCGCATATACCGGCGGACCTACAGTCTCAATGTGATGAAATATCGAATGTTGGCTACACTCTTTAAACGAAATTGGCCTCGTAATTTCAGGGTAACAGGAAAGTAAATTATATAAAGGATGCGAATCATCTAAAGTCTTAATACTAGGTTGATCACAATTAATTAATGAGCCATTAGTTTTTAAGTTTGTTATGGTGTCTAACAATCTATGCGACTTAATATCTACTAATAAACCATAATGACTCAAAAAATCGGCTCCAAGGATGGGCTGCTTAATATCGGCTACAACAAAAGTCCAACGGAACGCTCGTCTTAAATTTAAGTTTAACTCTAGAGTTCTGAAACCGAACGTTTTAATTTCCGTTCCGTTAGCTGCGTACAACTTATAGTCTAAACTTACGCTATGATCTTTTCGCGAGGATCTGGGTAGCACCGAAACGTTAGCACCGGTGTCCACCAGGAAACGTAAACCACTTTTTGAGTCGGTTACGCACAGGCGGTGAGACTTCATACCGGCACAAACTTCCGCCTCCATTCGCGCCGGAACTAGTTTTCCGCGGTCTGCTTTTTGCTCCAGCTGCACGGCTCGACGCACCGATGGGCTCGCTCCTTGTATCTGAAGTGGTAGCTGCAGAGCCAGTCAGGGCTCGCAGGTGTCCGTCGGTGTGTAGACGACGCAGACTGCCCACGGTACCTCGGACGTGAACGAGAACGGGAACTCGAACGTCCTCTTCTCCAAGGTCGACACGAACGCTGCAACTGCTCGAGCTTCGCCGTCAACTTCGCGATCTCTCTTTCGAGATCGGCAGGATCTCGACTGCCAGGTGAGGTAGCAGAAGTCATTGATATTTCTGCCATGTCGATCGGCCGCATAGTTTCGACGATCTTATCTGCTATCGATGCCAGGTTATCCGGATTTTTGGTATCGGTAGCAGCTAAAACGCCTCGGACAGACGGAGGTAACTGTCTTAGCCATAACATGCACAATGTTTCCGTGCTGATCTTGCCGTTGGCCAAGTCTTTCATACGCCGAAGAAGCTGTGAGGGCTTCTGCTCGCCGAGCTCCATCTCCATGAGCAGCTTTTCAAACTGCCGGCTTTCGCTCTCTTCATTAACAGAAATTAATCTGTCTTTCAGAGCCTGGAACTTATTAGTTTCGGGCGGGTCTCGTAGTAGATCACTGACCTGCTGTATTATTTCTTTGCCCAGTTTTCCGACGACTAGGTTAAATTTCGTCACATCGTTCAGTTTTTGCGTCGCCAAAATAGCCTCGGTGTGCACGAACCACAATCGAGGTTGGTCAGTCCAGAATTCGGCAATCCTACTTGCGATGGTGACCGTCGCCAACTCGTTACTTGTACTCGATGGTGGCACTTGCTGCTTCTCTTGTTGCTGCTCCATATCGAAATTCGAAATTTCGAATTTTATTCCGCGCGCACTTAATAGTTTATTTATAGAAAACACTGAGCCTAATATTCACGCGTCCGGGGTCACCAGTGTTTGGGTATGTTCTAAGGTGATTATAATAGAAAGTTCGTAGGCTCAGATAAATGTTTATTAAAACACTACACAAAAGTCACAATACTATACTTAGCGGCTAGTACAATATATTGCGCGCGGGCACGCTCTACAGATCCTTAAAACATACTGGCTTCAAAAGTTAAAACTCTAAAGGAGCATTGTATTTAGCTCCGTGGTGTGAACTTTGCACTCTACATGTTACGACTTACGTCATAACGACCCTTACAAGTTTATGCGACGGGCACGGGATAGCGATCGACGTTGCCATGGTGACATACTTATTTACGGCCGTTCGCAATATTCAATCTATCTCTGGTTTGACATACAACCGATCGCAGCTAGCATTGAATTGACATAAAATATATGTCTCTAATGTCTAATGTCAGCTATTCCTATCTCTACTAGGGCAAAACCTGAGATAGATCAAATATTGGGAACGGCCGTTAGTCATTTCAATAAAATAATATTATGGGCGAAATACTTTATATTATTATTATGGCAAAGCAAAGTTTGCCGGGATAGCTAGTTATATTATAATAAGTATGAATTCAAAGTCCACTACCTACATACTTATCTTATTATTTTTTTTTTTTTTTTCTTATTTATTAGGCTTGTGTCGAAACCGACAATGCCAGCCTCATAAATTACATCCAAATTATACACTTCATTGTTAACAATTTGCAAACAGATACTAATTAGCTCTACACTTAATAAAATTCAAATACAAATTCACTAGCCCCCAGCAAACAGGATCTTTCGGCTGAGCGAGAATGGCGCTCACACAACCGAGCTGTGTCAGCGCCACCCCCGCATCAGCCTCAAACCTGCGCCTCTCTGACTCCACCCGGGCACACTCCACCAAAGCATGGTAAAGATCTTCCCGCTTCTTACACAAACTACAATCTGGCGACATGCAAACTTTCATCATATATCCAAATGCATTGAGTGGAACGTGCCCGGAGCGAAGTCTCATGAGCGTCGTTAGCCTAATCCTATCTGCTTTTATAGAAATGAACCACGGGATCTTAGGTGGCTCATTACACAGAGTTCTGTACCAAATGCCCTTCTCCATCGACCTTTCATCAAAATGAGTTTTCCATAGGCTGTGACAATTATTTTTTAGATCCGGCAATAAGTCCGTGAAGAAAGGCGGTTGATGCACTACTATACCCGAGTGTGCCCCCAGCAGCGCCAATTCATCCGCCTGTTCGTTCCCGGTCAAACCTATATGCGAAGGCACCCACTGAAATTTGACATTCACATCGATTCTTTGTAATTCCAAAAGCGAGTCAACTATAACGTAAGCTATGGGTAGCCCTCGTATGGACGAGGAACACCGAGCTAGATGTTGCAAAGCGCTTTTAGAATCACAAAGTATCACATAATTACTGTAAGAACAAGTTTTAATATACGAGAGATTTTCGGAAATTGCATGCAATTCAGCTGACATAATAGAATGTTTTCTGTTTAAGGTAAAATATGCCTTCAAGTTAATCTGCGGATCGTAAAAAGACGCGCCTACACCGTTACTACTCTTCGAGCCATCCGTGTAAAGTTGATAGTAATTTTTATAATTCTTATTTAAATATGTTACAGTATTGCTTAAAATGAACAAGCAATTGAGGGCACGCTTGGGTCTGTCTAATTTTTCTATGCCTAAGCATATACATGACTTTATATCTATATTTATCATCCAGGTCGATAGTGAAAACATCTCGGGTTTTAAGGAAGTATATACATTAGTATCACAATTTTCTCTGTGTATTTCAACTAATAACGGGATCTTTTTACCTCGCCAGTACGAATGGCCAGAACAAAGATCTGCTAACTTAGAAATACTCGAGATGGTTTCACCATCTCTAATAGATTTAGATTTCAAATAAAATTTACCCGCTAAAAACCTTCTTCTTAAAAATAACGGAGGTAGACACAGTTCCGATTCCATAACATGTATAGGAGTACTTTTAACAAATCCACCTATCAATCTCATGGCCTGATTCTGTACTAGATCTAACTTGCTAATATTACCTTTAGTACTCGTGTCGTACAAACCTTACCTTATTTAAATTACTTAAATATTTATAAATACAATTATAATGTACGCATGTATAATATATAATGTACTCGTAATACCGTATTTATATTACCAAAATACAAACTCGTCTACCTGAATACTTCATTCATTGTCGTCTCATCATAGATATCTCTATTCTGCCTACATTCCCCTCTGAATCTACTACTCTATAACAATGCGAAATGGCGCGCGTCTTCGCCTAGTAATTGAATGTTCGTATTTTAATTGAAAATAATTAAATAACAATAGTAATCGATAAAATGTTATGCCGTCGCATTTGGAAGTGTCTTTGGAATTATTTTTACAATATCATAAGACACACCAAGTCATTTTTGTGACTTTTATTTTGTTTTTTTATAATTGTCATACGTCAAGCGCGCAGAAGAGCTCGCGGCCGTCTAAGTGCGTTGCGGCTATATAGCGTCTCTTGAATGTGACCAAACATTGCGTTGCGGTGTCAACTCCATACATCTCAATGCTTTTGAGTTGAACATTCAGATGGCATAGTGCTATAAGATTCTCTTGTTGAGCTGAAATAAAATAACTGCTATATGTATATAGAAGCCGCTGAATGAAGGTAAATAAATGATATTAGGTACATGATATTTAATTTTAGTCCCTCTCATTTCTACACTGGAATACCTCTGCACTTTCGACAAAAAATGTTAAGTACTTACTACAATGTCAACAGTGACTTTGGAAGATAATATCTATAAAACGTAGTGATTACATTCTCTTTGTATTTGTAGAGTCTGCTTTGATAAACCCAGCTTCCATTTTTATTGGAAAAATGCAATTAAACTTTCGTGGACCTTAACCTCTCAAAAAGTTGTCAAACTTAATCAAAATATATACTAATAATAATACTACTCGACCAAGCCAACTAGACGACTGTCAAATTATGCTCTCTCGCTCTTATGCATTCTAGCGACGTGCGTAAGTGCGAGAGAGCAAGCTTTGACATTCGTCTAGTTGGCTTGGTCGATTAATATGTATTATATTTCTCTATGGTTGTCATAAGCATGTGTGACGTCACTGAACGCTGATTGGTGTTTTAAAATACGTTCCGTTTCAAGCTACTTTTAATTCATATTTTTTGGTAAAAACAATATTTTATAAAATAATAACCTTACAGTGGCCTTTCTTTTACGTTTTTTTAACATTTTAATAGCAAAATTTTCATAAATATTGTATTTGCATGTTCCCTATTGGCCAAGAAATGTTTATTATTATACCTTCCTTCCAACAAAGTCCAGCACTGGTCGTAATTATCATTAGTAATGGGTAAATCATAAAGTTAATATACCTATCGGAATAGAGCAACAATCTCGAGCTGTCAAACGTAACCAAAATTGGTTTTCATCTGTGTGAAAAATATGTGTACGTATACACTTACACAAGCATGATTGAACATCAATTCTATGAGATTATATTGACAACGTGCGGCACGTGCCGACTGGACGTCAAAAAAAGAGTGCTGCTGTCATGTATCACACGTCTCTTTTTACCACGCGGTGTTACTGATAGTGGCATCTCGCTTGCTCAGGCCTTTGTTTCTCTATTCCGCTAGGTATATTAACTTTATGGGGTAAATGCACTAGAAGTTGCGCAGCTTCTCCGATGAGATGGGCCTTCAGGTACTGCAGCTTTTGAACCTTGTCTATTGCCATGTGGTTGTGGACCAGTGACAAAAATAAATCCCGGAAGCTGAGCCATTCAGTATAGACGCCTGAAAAAATTGGAATAGTGATCTGTGGCAGCTTTACAAACGCCTGCTTGGAATTTCCAGCGCAGTCTTCTTTCATGGTTTTATCCATTGAGATGTATTTATCGCTGTAGATTGTCGCAAATTCCTGTAAATGGTGTTGTAATTCCGATTTAAATTCCAAAAAAAATTCTTCCATCTCAGGGTACGTATCGTCTGAAAAATATGCCAATTCCTGTTCCTTGTCGCGTACTGATATAATTTGTATATGATATCATTAAATTTTTGCCATTTTGTCTCTAGGGCTTGCACTCTTGTTTCTACATACGCTTTTGTAATCCTTTCCTTGGAACATTTTTTGAAGTTTATATTCAATTTATTATAATATAATGTATATATTATATTTATATTATCATGTATTATAATATGTATGTACGTAATATGATCATAGTATTATAGTCTCATAAAAATATAAAACCTTGAAAATATACTACATAAAAATATTTATATACATAGTACACAAACATAACAAACCCACACCCACACACACTCTTTCACACACACACACACACACACACACACACACACACACACACACACACACACACACACACACACACACACACGAACGTAACACCTTTTACTTGTAATATCTGCGGGTGGAACCTGGAGTCCTGAAATACAGGGTTACCTAGTTTAGGCTCCAGTTCACACAAAGTGTTATTATATTTCATGTACCTAATATGTTGTAGGTTCCTTTGTTGTGTGAAGAATAAACATTTTTTCATTTTTTTCATTTTCAATTTTAAAAGTTGCCCTTTCAGTTCTTCCTGAATGCTTAGCAATATATCCATACTGATAATATTTCTATCCGGCTCTAATCCGACCAAATGTTTAACTGGAAACCATTGAGATGTATGGAGTTGCTATTGCCAACAAAAAACATGTCACACTTGAGGAACGAGAGGGGTGAGAGGCGGGCGGTGATGGCTATAGATCAGTACCGCATAAGTGACAAAGTTTTGTGCATACACTCGAATGAACGCAGACTTGAGTTAGTGGATAAAATAAAACAAAGGTTTTTACTAAACATTATTAAAATATTTTATTTAACTTGCTCTGTGTATTACTATTTACATATTATTAAATATATTACTACATATTATTATGTAAGTTCGGGTGGAATTTTTGAACTCAATTTCAAAGTATGTATGTACATAATATAATATTTTAACCGATTGAGCTGAAATTTTGTATACACGTTTGGTTTGAATCATTATGCACATTACACAATACAGAATGTGACATCACTATAAATATAAAATGGCCGACCTCCAAGATAGCGGAATAATTATTTTCTATGCCGTCCTATATTAACAGTATGGATATTAAATGAAAGAACTTTTTGAGAATAACTCTAAAACGAATGTAATGTCATTCTACATCCAATATGGCGACTCATCTAAGATAGGGGAATACAAACAAAGTTTTGTTTATTTCTGCATGACTAAAGAATTGGATTTCAGTTAAAAATAGTTAAGTGAAATCCAACTTTTTATCATGCAGAAATAAACGAAATAATAATATAACAACTCGAATGAGAAAAAAACGGGGTAAATTATTTGAAAGGGCTTATCTCGCGAACTACTGGAGCAATTTTTATGTTATTTGGCGCAGATAAGAAGCTGTAGACCACGTGAAGAACCATAGGCTATCGATTTTAATCATTTTTAGTGGCTACAATATAGTCACTGAAAAAATGATCCCGGCGTCGCGTCGCACGGGTATAAAATATATAGCCGCTATATATTTTATACCCGTGCGACGCCGGGGCGGGTCGCTAGTATATTAATAAGTGCATTTGTAGAATAAATAATAGTAAATTATTACAACCTGAGACTGACGGCGACCATTAAATTTATGCGACAGGATAGCGATCGACGTTGCCATGGTGACATACTTATTTAATCATTTCAGTAAAATAGTATGGGCGAAATACTTATGGCAAAGCAACGTTTGCCGGGAGAGCTAGTTATATTATAATAAGTATGGATTCAAAGTCCACTGCATACTTACCTTATTTAAATTACTTAAATATTTATAAATACAATTATAATGTACGCATGTATAATGTACACGTAATACCGTATTTGTATTACCGAAATACAAACTCGTCTACCTGAATACTTCATTCATTGTCGTCTCATCATAGATATCTGTATTCTGCCCATAAAGGTAATATACCTATCGGAATAGAGAAACAATCCCGAGCTGTCAAGCTTAACCAAAATTTGATTTACATCTGTGTATACAATTATGTTTACGTGTGCGTGTCAGTGATGTACAAACATCTTGTAATTCGACAAAATATCGATCATGGAATAATAATTGTAAGATTGTAAACAAAATAAAATGGGATAAAATAAAACTGCATAGATATATAATAAAATTGTAATTTTGAAGTAAAATGTGACTTTTCTTCAAAATGCTTGCTGCATAATTAAGTATGCATGAAGTTTTCTTCGGAGTCCAGTTTGGGTGGTTAATTATTTTAAGCCATGAATGGCTGGTATCCAGGTCAGCAGGAAATCTGGAAAATTGACCAAATGTAAGTCGAACTCGCACATGAAGGGTGACCGGTTTAAACCGGGCATTTTCTAAAACCCGACACGATACGACACGACATGACGTCGTGACACGATTCGACACGACAGGTTACGTCACGTGACAATATCAGTACACGACACGACACGACTTCACTAGACCCTATTAATTTTCAATTCACTCTCAATGAGCCCTTTTATTTGATGCCCATCTTGCAGAAGTGCTTTCAACTATTCCCCTATCTTGGATGAGCAGCCATATTGGATGTAGAATGACATTACATCTGTGGAAATTTCAGAAGTCTATTACTATAGTGGTTTTTGTTATACAGCCTGGACACAGAGAGACGGACGGACGGATGGACAGATGGACAGGCAACGAAGTCTTAGTAGTAGAGCGGGCTGCGGGACCCCACTACTAGGACTTTTTACCCTTTGGGTGCGGAATCTTAAAAACGATGAATTATGTATGATAGTATAACTAATTATAAACTACGGATGAGTATGTTATCATTTCAACATTCCTAGATAATTAGTATACTTAACTAAAAAATATTTTCATATCGATACAACTTATCGATAAATTGATGCAGCCCTAGTGTAAAATATATGAAAATTGTTTACACAAAATATCCTTGAATTGTACACCAAGGTTAGTCAAGTTATGTTTTCCATATAATGAACCCTTTAAAGAAGTGAGTTCTCAAAATCAATACCAAAAACTCGTAGGGAATTGGCAAAAATAAACTTAAAACTAGGCCCTGTCGATGTAGAATAATTCACCTGTGAAATGAATATTTGTCCGGGTTTTTTCGATGTGTGGATCCAGAATCATTCCACAAACAATTAACCATGTTTCTGGAGCAGTATTTCTAAAAACTATTCATTATTTAACTTAAGATCACAATTTTTCTGAGAGCCCAAATTGACAACGATCGGCCCAGGGGCAGACAGACTGTCAAACAGATGAAAAAAAAGCTATGCAACCTCAAATCACGCTTCTCTTTCTACCACGCAGTGTTACTGATGGTGACATCTCGCTTGCTCAGGCCTTTGTTTCTCTATTCCGATAGGTATATTAACTTTATGATTCTGCCTACATTCCCCTGTGAATCTACTACTCTATGACAATGCGAAATGGCGCGCGTCTTTGCCTAGTAATTGAATGTTCGTATTTTAATTGACAATAATTAAATAAGAATACTAATCGATAAAATGTTATGCCGTCGCATTTGGAAGTGTTTTTGGAATTATTTTTACAATATCATAAGACACACCAAGGCATTTTTGTGACTTTTATTTTGTTTTTTTATAATTGTCATATTACGTCAAACGCGCAGAAGAGCTAGCGGCCGACTGAGTACGCTAAGGCTATAATAGCGTCTCTTGAATGTGACCAAGCATTGCATTGCGGTGTCAACTCCATACATCTCAATGCTGGAAAATAATAATTGCATAAAAAACTAAAGATAAAAACCACGTCTTGTTGCAAACCGATATATTCTCTCAATCATATCACAATTTTTCTGACAACATCAAATCTTACAAAAGTCACAATAGATTTTAAACCCAACCAGCCAGAGTTGTACAATGATAATGGGTTTATATAAATAAACAGAAGCAATTTAATATTTACAATATATTCCTGATAATAATGTAAAAGATGATTAAGTAATTTTATAGATATGTGTTAGCCCTAGTACTCTAACAGACCAAAATGCAAATTGTATGGAAAAGGAAAAAAATGTAAGGGTAACATTGCCCAGTCAATTTAGTAGGACATTATTCGCGATATCGTTTAAATATAGACATTTAAACGATATCGCATCGCCATCTTTTCCAAAATTCTTTCACTGGATTTTGATGCCACCTGCGCAAAGTTCATATTTACGCGAAAAATCAAGGTGGGCAATGTTGGCTACAAGCCCAGGTAACTTTACCCGGCATGAAAATCAATCATAAATAGAATTAAATGAACAGAAGTAATGTTTTTGACATTCCTACACCTGCACATGAAGCCTTGTAGTTGCAGAGGGCAAATAAAACTTACACTTCCATACATTTTTTTTACAAGAATTAAAATTATTCGAAAAAAGCTGCCAAGTTGGCATGTTTCGCGGTACTTTAATAATCAATAACAAAATTAAAAAAAAAATTAGAAAAATCTCATTTCTTACTATTTTTGCTCTATAATGGTACGGAACCCTTCGTGCGTGAGTCCAACTCGCGCTTGACCGATTTTATTTAATAATAATAATCAGAATATTTAATGCCTGCAACTTTAGCATAGCAAAAAGTCTGAGATCGTTTATTGTGATCGTTTATTGTGACATGTTGTGTTTTTTTTAACTAGCCAAGTCAGAAGTGATAAATAGGGCATTCCAAGCCAAGCGGACAGGACAAAAAAGTCGATGTCTCCGATATTGATAATATTTGAGTGTTGATATTTTGATAATATATTTTGAGAAAACACTAGTTCCAGAATCCAGCTAGGTGTACCGTGTAACCTATATTAATTTTGATTTGACAAGGGGAAAAAATATTTGATAATGCTTTTGTGGTGTGTATGTATTCCATATTAAATTTAAAGTTCACTGCAAAATTATTAACAGCGTTGAAAGAGTTTATTTTGGCTTTTAAGGCCCTATAGACCCGAAAATTAGCAGGTCGATGTCTGTCAGTACGAATATCGACGTAAAGGACATTAAAATAACATTCATATCAGCGCGCCTTGTACAGTGGCGGTTACGACGCTCGCCGCGTACTTGATAGGGCGAAATAGGAGAATAAAACCTTTTTTCTTTGATAATTAAACCAAAATGCAAAATGTAACCACAAATTAGTCTTCTTTAAGTTATGAGCTTTTCGTAGATATGATTTTTGAAAGTAAAACTATCATAAGCTTCATGAAAAATAAGAAAAATATCACAAAATATTCTAATTTAGCCTCCTCTTCGGAGTTATTTTTGATCGAGTGAAGTTTTCAATATTATGTTTCGAACCACAAATTGTCAAAGTACATTAAGTAAACAACAATGTGTATTTTTTTGGCTTTTAAAAGTCACTATTTGTTTGTTTATTATTGATTCAAAGTCATGTAAAATTGGGTCTATAGGGCCTTAAGTTTCTATGAGAAATGTCGCAACATCGTGAATTTGCGCATACAGTAATTTGAGAAAAGTATCTCCACGCAAAGGAGTCATGCACACCCAGTACTATCACTTAGTTCCTTTAGAGTTTAGACCTATCTATACTTTATCTTATATCTATACTGAATATTATAAATCGGAAGAGTTTTTTGTTCGTTTGAACGCGCTAATCTCAGGAACTACAGATCTGATTTGAAAAATTATTTCAGTGAATGATAGCCCGTTTATCGAGGAAGGCTTGGCTATAGCAGCATCCCCCCCGAATCCCCTAGCATTGAGATACTTGGCGTCAACATATCGAGCGAAGTCCAGTTCCGATATCATCTAGATTCTAGAGGGTAAGGCTAAATTAGCCTCGCAGAAGCTTGGTGTTCTTAACAGAGCGAGACAGTACTTCAGTCCGAACCAACGCCTACAACTTTACAAGGCGCAGGTTCGGCCTCATATGGAATATTGTTCTCATCTCTGGGCAGGGGCGCCAAAATACCAACTGCTCCCTCTGGATCGTATCCAACGATGGGCCGCTCGAATTGTTGCCTGTCATAGTGTTTCAAACAGCTTGGACCCCCTGGAATTACGCCGAGATGTAGCTTCGCTCTGCATCCTCTATCGGTTGTATCACGGGGAGTGCTCTGAGGAATTGTTCGGAATCATATCACCTGCAACTTTTCGCCATCGTCCCACGCGAAAAACATACCATCGGCCATCCTCATCACCTTGATGAGTGGCAGTCTTCCACAGTGCGTTTTTCGCGTAACTTTCTGCCGCGCACTGTAAAACTCTGGAACGAACTGTCACCAGCAGTATTTCCGGACCTATACGATCTGCAAACCTTCAAGAAAAGAGCGTATTCCCTCTTAAAAGGCCGGCAACGCACCTGCAGCTCTTCTGATGTTGCGAGTGTCCATGGGAAAAAAGATTAATATCATAATTATGAAATCAGATGTTCCGGCAATATTATCTACACCCCTTTCTGCCATAGTTATTTCAAAATACTTTTAGTTCACTTTAGCCAGCTTAATGATAAAAATTATAACTTCACAATTATAACAATATTAATTTATTATATTATAAAATATATATATATAAAAATTTATATATATATATATATATATATATATATATATATATATATATATATATATATATATATATATATATATATATATATATATATATATATAAATTTTTTTATAATATAATAAATTAATATTATTCAATATATATATATATATATATATATATTGAATAATATTAATTTATTATACAGGGTGTCAAAAGACCGCTTCCGATAACTTTGGGGTATGATTATACTACATTTTCTGATTACGAAAATGTATTTTTTTTTTAGTTTTTTTTATTTATTTTTTTTATTTTTATTTTATTTTTTTTTATAATTAATACCCTTTAAACATGATAATAAACCACATAGAAAAATAATTTTAATTTTTTTTTTAAATTTTATTATTATTACTAAAAATCGCAATGTAAAAACGCGCGCTCAATGTCTTCACGCTACGGCCTACGTACGCTGTCGAAACTCGAAAGGTCGTATGCGACGATACACTACGTCAGAACTGTTCTAAACCCTAATGTATGTTGTGTGATGTGTCCTTCCAACTTTAAACCCATGAAGGTGGTCACTATGACTGACCTCTAACCCCTCATCTTGGCTACTTGCAGTGTTAAAAGTTTCATGGTAACTTATGTAGAAAACTGTAATCAACTGCATGTGTAAAAACTTACAAGAGTAGGTATGGCAAATTTCTTAGATTTTTAGACTCGACGTTAAAAAGTTCATAAGTAACGAAACCAATGCGGACGAACTGTCTATCCGCAATCGTCACGTCTTATCAATCGAAATTACAGATGATACACAAAAATCTGGCAATAATTAACTTACGTGAAAAATGTTGAGTTCAAGACGGGTTCTGACTTCTTTATGAATTTTGAAAATAGTCCTTAACACCAAGCAATAAGACCAGTCACCACCAAAAACGTCAAAAACACTTCCCTTTTTAAACGAAATCTATCACACCATACAGTAAATTACTTAACACAACTGAATAATAATAATCAATTAACACATAACACAATAACTACTACCACGTTTTGATACTTGAAGTACCTAATTGTTAAAAAAATCAAACTTATGTCTAACAACAACCTAATACCTCAATGCACAAATGGCTACTAAATTAGAAAATCTATTTTAATTTTAAAAATAATGTTTAAATAGTCATGTATCGGCTTTCGGAAGAGGTCAAAAGAAACCGAAGCACGGCGGCGTCCTTTGTGATCGAACCGACAAACAGCGGCCGCCATCGGCCGCTCTGCAGGTGCACGACGCACGTGCACGTCACGTGTCGTTAATCCATTTCAAGGACAATCTAAGTGTTGTACATTCAAAACGATGTTGTCGATATTTAAATTACCATTAAATAATAAAAGTTAATAACTATTATTTAGTTGATCTAATCTCATTTTTAAAATTAACTCTATTATGAGGTTATGAATTCAGAAAATTTTATCGGGATACATAGTCAAGTTGCAAGATAATTTCGATACCTACCGACATTACCGTGATAAAGTGGTTGTTATACTATGGTACGCGTTTGCGCGTCTAGGTATGCGCGTAATGCGTATACGCGTCTACGTACGCAATGAAAATACTTTAATAATACCTAATTATTTAAATAAATTTTAATTATTGTCGCTATTCTTAACATTGAGTAGGTATTTGCTTATTTTTAGTTTGACTGTAATCAATACGTACTCGTATGTAAAACAATTAATACGATTTATCGATAAAAAATTATCGATAAATCAAAATATGTACAGGGATAAATCCCTATTATTTTACAAAGTTTTTTCTTCATTTGTTCAGTCGGCTGTAAACACGCGCCGCGCTGGACGTGTACTGTGAAGTTTTTGTTAAAGTTTTGTAATTTTAAGATAATAAGGGTAATCTGTGTTACTCGTAAACTTTTATGGAACGGGGGTGAACATCGTTTTCGATAGTGCGGTTTAAACAGTGCAGTAAAAAGTGTGTAAAGAATTGGAATGTCTCCTATTTAATTTTGTTTCGTGTTGAATAACTCTGCAATCTACATTGAGTTACATGGAGCAGTGAGCACAGTTCGAACTGCATTTCATAAAAACAGACAGCTGATCACAGGTCAGTGAACATGTTATCAAGTATTTTTTTCCATAGATAGGTGTAACTGTGTAAGTGTTGTATTTTTACAATTTCTGATTCAAGAGATCAACTGATTCGAATGTGAATTATTATGATTTCTTTTCCTTTTTGGCCGGAAGTAAAAACGGAGTATTTTTGAGTAATAAGTAATACTTAAACTAATAACCTAAGAAACGGTAATTAATAAATTCTAACATTATGTTAAATCGTGAAAACAATTGTAATTTAATAATCATTACAATACTGGTGGTTTATTCACTACCCACGGGCTAGGGCGCTGTGGCACACCACGATCAGCTGTTTTGTCTAGCGCAGGGCCGCGCGCGCGGTACTAGGCGCGAGCGGCGCGTGGGGGCTGACTCGGCCTGGGGGCCGGGGCTCCACTGGCGCGCGATACTATCGCCCATTTACATCAGCGTTATACATTGCGTGTTGAAAATTTTGACTATTTTAAAAACTGGCGATTTAAAGAAAATTACTTGCACCAATGGATATATCTCATGCCCTATAATAACCCCACGAAGTTATCGGAAGCGGTCTTTTGACACCCTGTATATATTCGAATTCATATATATATATATATATATATATATATATATATATATATATCAATTCGAATATTATTTAAAATTTGACACATGTCGGATCCAATGTAAAACATTCCAAAATCAACAACTACTAATAAATTAAAAGTTAATTAAAAAAACATTATCCAGCGGACAAAATTGTGAATCTAAACCATTCCCAGATCCCCTTGAACACACACAAAAAATTTCATCAAAATTGGTCCAGTCGTTTAGGAGGAGTTCAGTCACATACACACGCACACAAGAAATATATATATTAAGAGATGTATATAATATTCCGATGTCCGATGATTCCAAAATCGTGACACATTTTTTCGTTACTTGTTTAATAGGTTTTACCCCTCATATTTTTCTCATACCGGGCGCCTTATATATGAAAATCGATTCTTAAGGAGTAAACTCCAAAAATATTTTATCACGCTTACACTAATAAGAGCGAAGAAATATGTATAGGAAAATGTGGAAATACGAGGGAAATTATTTGAAAGAGCTTATCTCACGAACTACTGGGGTAATTTTTATGTTGTTTGGCTCAGATAAGAAGTAGACCACTTGAAGGATCATAGGCTATTTTTTTGGGGACCTAATTTGTCTGTTAAATATGCGGGCGAAGCCGCGCGGAACGTCTAGTTATTTAACTCATACGACTTGCGCAGTCAGCTGTCTGCTGCTGAGATGACTTGGACGAGTCACCACTAACTATAATAATTACATCGAGCGTCGTGTTGTGAACTTGTGACACCATTGTTGTACTCCACACCGTCATTTTCTTTGGTTTTGATCTTGCACGTAATAGGTGCATTATTTGCAAACAATATAATATCTCTCGGTGGTTATGATTGGAATAGTAACTATTAGTTATTAAATAATTGTCACACAAGATTATTATAAAAATAAACAGCCCCGAGCACTAGTCGCGGCGCGCGACTGCTATTAAACTGTTGGGAACATGCGTTTCCTGATATATTAATGGTATATACTATTACTGCAATATCTTTACGATAGGCAGCAGCACCCGCACAGACAGTAAAAAAGTTTGGTTTGAAGTTTGACAACGTTTCTGTAAATGTTCTGGTAATATAATATGACTTGTGCAACATGGCTTCGTATCTCAGTCAGATTAATTGTTATTTACCTACGTAGTCAGCTGTGGGCTGTGGCGCCCTCCGCTTCGAACTCTGCGTATTCTCTATCGCTACTTCGTTCATCGCTTTAAGTCGGGTTTAAAATAAAACGAGTATTGTTGTTTGGAGAAGTCGCTATATTGTGTAACGCATTAGGCGGGCGCGGGGTGGGGGCGCGTGGTGGTGGGGTGGGTGAGGGGAAGCTCCTAGTTCTTGGTGGCGACCTCGTGCAGCTTCTTTTGCACGTCGGAGGCCTGCTTGACGAACTCGTCGTACGCCTGCTTGATCTGCGGGGCCAGCTTCGCGTTGGTCTGCTCCACGTTGGCGGCGACCTCCTTAGCCAACTTCTGGGTCTCCTGGAAACGACGAGCGATCATCAGTGAATCTGCCTAACTTCCTGCCCCGCGAGTAGTCGAAATGATAACACCCGCGAAGTCTGCTCGAACGATAAATTCACAACTCGTCGTAGTTTGTAGTGTGCCGGGTGCGTTTTGAGCTAAATATGTGTGTGTAGTGTGTATGGGGCGTACCTGGGCGGTCTGCTGCACGGCGGCCTGCAGCTTGTCGCGCAGCGCGGTGGCCTGCTGCTCGACCTCGGGGTGCGCGCGGCGCAGCTCCTCCACGGTGCGCTGCAGGCTGTCTCGGCTCGACTCCAGGGCCTCCTTGGCCTTGCCGTTGGCGTCGCTGAGCTGTGAAGGGAACGTTCGGATGAGTACGGGCCTAGCGTCGCTATCGGCGGCGCGGTTATCGCGAATTTCGCCGGCCGTGACCCTCGCCCGCTCGCCGGGTGATAGCGGCGCGGGCGGCGGAGGGGGCACTCACCGCGCTCTGCAGGCTGGCGGACAGGGCGGAGATCTGCTGCAGCACGGTGTCGGAGCCGTCCTTCAGCGCCTTCTGGAACTCTTGCGTGTTCTTGGAGTTGGCGAGGGCGTTGATCTGTTCGCTGAACGTCTTCTGGAACTCGCTGGCGTGCTTCTCGATGTCCTGTAGCACGGTGGGCGCGTCGCGGCGCACGAGCCGGGCGGACGCCTGAAACGGACGGCGCTCGGTCAACGACGGCTCTACCTCTCCTCGACAACGTAACGTAACTAAATATTATGACAAAAATCCAAGCATACCATACATTATACGCTTAAAGTGCCCGCTGCTTCTAACGGGACGAAATGAACTGATCCGAATTAAATTTTATGCAATTTCTTAATCACATGAAAGATGGCAATGTGAACTGTAGTAATCGGCTAAAATAAGTACTCACCAGGGCGAGGCAGGCGGCGATCAAAAGGAAGGACTTCATGTCGTCTGGTCGGTGAGCAGGTGTGGTGTCGCGAGAGGAGGCGGGCGAACTGTGTGGAGTTCGGCGCACGGCGCGGTATATAGGGTGGCGCGGCGGCGGCGCGCGGCGGGCGGGGCAGGGCCGGAGATAGCGCGGCTCCGGGATGAAACTCGGCGCGGTAAATAGGCCCTGTGCCCTGTGGACCACATGAAACATCAGCAAGTCGATGCGTGCCGCCCTCTGCACCTGCACCCCACCGCGGCACTCTGTTTACATGCCGTAATCGCTGTGAAAATGTCACGGACTTTCTCGTTCGGCGACCGCGTTTAGTCGAAGTGGCGCCGTCTTCCGTCAATCGGCGAAACTATTTAAGGGAACAATAGTCGCGAGGATTAAGTCCGAAACGCGTTGCAACCTGACGCGGGCGGCTCGCCTGACGCAGGACGCAGGTACCGGGGTATTGTTCGGGCGCTACCTGCATGGTACCTGCGTGCTGCCTGCGCGGCGCCAGGTACCCGCTCCCGCTACGTCTCATTGTCCTGGTACTTAGCTTCAATACCTGCTCCGTAAACACTCAATTCTTGTATTGGAGGGACAGGTGCTTCGGGTGAAACATTAGTCTTACAACAATTACATATATTTTTTTCCGTCTAGTTCTTGCACACTGCCGCTCCGTTTTACGTAAATAAGCAAGGACGAGCAGGTAGAGAGTAATCTCCTATCGTTAGAGTTTGGGTAGTCCAAGTAAATAATCGGTTACAAGTTTACAACCTCAAATATTGATTTCATGATATTATGATATGATTCACCAGTCATCATAATACTGAAATGTTTGAAGAAACATCGATGAGTGTAAACTGTAGATCGGCGGTAAGTAGTTACCGACTACGAAAACCCTGACTCGATGTCAGGAAGTCCGAAGGACGAGCTTAAGCAGCCTGAGTATCCGCAAAGAAATTAATCAGAAGCAGGCCAGGAGTAGGAAATACAGTGATCCACCGTGTACATCCCGTGGAACGTTACTATACGTGTGCTAGTAGGATGCGGCGGGCTGCAGGGCTTGGTGTCGGATGTCCAGGGCCATGAAGGCCGGCCGACCGCAGCATGCTCGAGTTACCGCGGCGTGTCCCCCTCGCCGTGCCGCGCCGTGCCGCGCCGTGCCGTCGCTCGGCCGCGGCGTCGCGGTCCACGGAGAGTTTCCTCGTCCTTATCTATCGCCAGTCGCCACTAGGAGGCGGCAGAACCCCGCGGACTTTGCCGTATAAACATCGATAGTTGACATGTAAACATGTGTGCCGGTGGCATGTTATGTGTTGTTGATTGAGTACATATTGAGTATTATTCCTACCTCATAATTGAACCGCACGACACGCGACATCACTTATTGTATAACAAGGTGTAACATAACTAAGTGATAACACTTTAGGGGGTGTATGCAGTATGTGTTCCAGACAATATGTCAATGGTTCCAGACAGAGTTCACTGTCAAATTAGTAGCGCTGAAAGTGCCACTTTTTTCACTTTTGTATGAGAATAATGAATATGCATGGCGCTGGGGCTCTTACTCATACAAATCAGAAAAAAATTTGCTCTTTCGGCGCTGCTACTTTCAAAGTGGACTCTATGTCAGGAACACATACACTCCCTAAAGTATTATCAATAATTAATTAGTTTGGTTACAGCCTGTATATGACAAACGATATAAAATATTATTATTTTAAATATATACAACTACCGTTGCCCGCGACTTCGTCCGCGTGGACTTCAGTTTATAGCGCGCGATGTCAACAAAATTGGTGTCAAAAGCTTTTATAAAACAATCCTGGTACCCCTTAAATTAAAACATCCAAAAATAGCTGTGCAGTGTGCACATAACTTATTTCATTTTTTTAAATTAAACTTTATTTATGCCAAATTTTAATTTTTAAAGTATATTTACTATTTAGCCCCCCCCCAATTACACAACTTTATCCATAAACTATTTGATAGCCCCATAGGTTTAAGGTCGCGTTTAAATAAAGTACTGAGTAATTTAATAACGTAAAAGAGTATAAAATAATTAATAACAATCGAAAAAATCGGAAAAGTATAAGATGATACCACCTCTTATAGAAAGATGTTTGTGTAAGCAATAGCGCGATGTAAGAGCCGCACAGCGCCATCTATTCAAAAAAAAGAAACAATTACCTACCTACAATCTACGTAATTTAAATAAACAACTAAGTAATTTCTTAAATATTAAAAGGTATGCATAATGCAACACAGTACGTGGAAGGAGGTAAGTAGCCGGAAATCGACAAAAAGACGGGTGCTTGACTCAAGATGGATTCCGGATATCTCAGGAAAAATAATAGGTAAGTTTTATTGTAAGGTAAAACTCTCCATTATTATCACACGTGTACACATGCATTTCGTCTTATGTTCAGTAACGTATGGCATGCAACTATTGCAGATCTGAGGGGGCATCACCATATCTCTAAAACAGCTGAGACCAGCTGAGGGTTCTTCATCAGATGCTTCAGACCTTTGATTTTTTATATCAAATGAAGCGGCCCACCAAGTTGAATATTTATTGTAAAGGTAGCATGTCGATCTCTAATGTTTGTTTGGACTCTTGTGTTTTCTAATCAGGGTCACCAGGTACTCCAAATCGGTCGGTAATAATCTTTGCTACTGCGCACCCCCGCCTTGGTAGCGCCCATTTCGAAACGGGCGTAAATCGCAATTTTTAATTTCACTACTACAATACTTCTAAACCAAACGTCCAATTATTTCAATCAATCAAATACCAAATATTATCTACACAAACTGTACTTAGTGATGAAATAATTAATTTTAATAAGGATTGTCATTTATCAACATGAGTAAAACAAATGCGTTTAAATATAGATTTTATTTAAAAATCAAGATTTTTAAATAAAAAAATAGTCGCTGTGCCTCATTTGACATAGATAGGTATAGTGTGTTGCAGACATTTTTGTAGATATTTATAAGATCTACATTTACTTAACATTCTATGGTTCTATTTTTTATAGTTTAGGCAGCGTACGCAAAATAAGTAACTTGTCTGGTTGATTTTTTTCACCTTGTGCCAGAAAAACCCAAATATCTTACGGAACCCTATATTTTCTCCGATAAAAAGTAGCCTATGTTACTCGTAAATAATGTAGCTTTCGAATGGTGAAAGCATTTTTAAAATCGGTCCAGTAGTTTTTGAGCCTATTCGTTACAATTAAACAAACAAACAAACAAATTTTTTGTGATAACTGATATTAATAGTTTCATAATTTATTTTCATAATTTCATCTTAAAATATTATTATCTGTCGGAGTGGCCAACACTGGATGTGGTTTTGAGTGGCGCTGTACCAAACACTGTAGCCTGTACTGACCAATGAATAAAGAAACATAGTAGGTACTGATATTCTGTGGTACTGACCATGAATGTTAACCACTGACCTCCATTATACAAGTACGCTGGAGTTAAGATACCCAGCTGTTTTTTGTGCCTATTTGAAGCGGAATCAGCGCCCCCAATGCGGGGGAAGTGAACTAAATCTGACGTAACTTTCAAAGGGCCGCTCAATCGCTATAGGTTGTAGAAACCAAAGAGAATATAATCAACAACGTTTAAACAACAATTAAAGTGACAACCGTCACCTACCAAAATATGCCTGTATTATATTGTAAATATCGGAAAGAACAGTGTATGCTCCCATAATCAAAATAATATAAATCATGTCTAGTTTTGTTGTGTTGCTTCGCAAAGATTCGCACACGGTTAATGGTTATGCAGGAGTCTAGAAGTCACTGTAGAATTTTATTTCAGCACACTAATATAATATATATCACAAACATGGAAGACCAAAGTATTATTATCCCACAGTTTCAAAATAAGTATTAAAACCGCTTGACGATCCGATATATTTTATTATTATTTACAGGCTGTAACAAAACTAAGTGACAAATTTTAGGGTGTGTATAATGAGCCCCCTGTGAAAGTAGCAGCGATGAAAGAGTAACTTTTTTCACCTCTTGTATGGGAAAATTTATGACGCTCGGGCGCTTGCGCTTGCTACTTTCATAATCATTTACGTTTCAGCACTGCTACTTGGACAGTCAAAGCTATAATATATGTATATTATAAGGAACACATACCTACGCACCCTATTAAAGTATTATCACTTAGTTTTGTTACACCCTGTATTTGTATATTACCATATTTTGTGAACAGTGAACGCCCCCCATTTTTCTCCGGTTATAAAATTAATGTTTCTGGGCACTCTTTCATGAAAGCGATTTGGTGACAACCTAAAAAAGTTTAAATTTCGTATACTTGCACGATAGTAATTTACAACAGGTGCTCCCCCCACATAGCAGTTATAATAGGCTTGATGACTAATTTTTTTTTCTTATTAGTTATTGGTAAATGAAAGACCCTTAAAAAATAGAAACATCACTGAAAGAATGACTCTGATAGCTTATATAAAATAGACCTGCCCGAAACGCTCCATACAAAGTGCTACGAAAGACTGACGTCACTCTTTCGTAGTTTGTACGGATCGGGAGAGAACTTTGTTCGATAGGTATATTAAATATTGCGTTTATGAAAGTGGTTACATAACAAAAGTTCCTTTATTTGCATAAGTTATCGAATGGTATACAAATATTAAGAAATTTAATTGAAAAAAAAATCGACTTGACCAACTTTGAAGGCGCATAACAAAAAAATACAAATGCTATCGAGCTGAAATTTCGGGAACACTTATTTTTACCGTGATTTATTTATTTTATTAACAAATTTTGCTAATCTTTGACCATGTCATCATCCTTAATGGTGCTCCCACACTGCCTGCATGTTTACAAACATTTTCTAACATGAAAACATTTACTAACCAATGTTGTCAGTTGTTGCATTTTGTAAGAAACTGTTACAAGTTATAAGTGCTCCTACACTAATAGAAAAAAATATTTACTAATGTTTAGTAACATTTTATAACATTTAAATCTGGTATTGGCTCACCGCATACCCCGTCTTTTATAAAAGGTTTACAAACAAAAGGTAACGCAATATGTTTTATTTTGTTATAATTTGTTTTGCTATAATTTGTTAACTTACGTTTACTAAACATTTTTTGACATGAAAATATTTTTAACATTTTTTAACATTTGTGATTATAAATGTTAGCTAACAAATGTTTACTTAACGTTACTAAACATTTTCTAACTGCGGTGTGGGAGCACCATTAGATAACATTTTTGTCTAACTTTTTTCTAACAAATTATAACAAAAGACACGTTCATTTTTTGACATGTCGAAGCGTAGGTATGTTACACGCTGTTATAAAACATATGTTATCGTGTTACACAATGTTTTATGACGGTATAATATAACTGCTGTGTGAGAGCACCTTTAAACAACAAAATAATACTTATTTATTATTCGTAGCAAACGAACAACTATTACAATAAATATGTTTAATGCAACAGCCGTAAGTGTTGCTACTTTTTAGTATTATCATTTTATCAGTGAAGGTGAAGGCCGGCAAGTGAGAAGCGATAACACCGCGACCGCCGCGGCGCTGCCCGCTGCCCGCGCCGCTGCCCGCTGCCCGCGCCGCCCCGCGCTCCGAGATAGCGGCCGGCCCCTTTCCACTGACACCCACCAAGTGGCCAGGGTTCACGAGACCCGGACGTTCATCGAACCGTGCTCCCGGAGACATTGTGCTGGAAGAGTTCCGACTTCTGTTCCTATCTTCGTTTTCTCGTTACATCGAAAGTCGAATCCACAGGCGATGTCGATATCGAAGCGCCGATTCAGAATAGTTTATTTGCCTTAGCGATAGTGGAGATAAAGTATACATAAAGTAGCTATCAGAGGTGCGCATTAGGGCTAGGGGTGCTGGGGGGGTCATCGCGGTGTCACCTTGACGTACCACGCGGGACCGCGGACTTTGCCGGCGGTCGGCGGTCGGCGATGGCTGAAAGGCGTTGCTCAACTACACAACTACACACCAGCTGAGTTAACGGCTCGGAGCTTCAACACCTTGAGGCACATCAGCGACCGAGTAAACTCTACGAGCAGCAAAAACGATGATGCTAACGAAAAGGATTCAGTCGCTCTTTCGGCCGAAATTCGACCGACATATTTGGAGACAGATAAAGCGAGCAAACGAGTGAATCATAGTTAATATTCCATCGACAGCGCTGATAGTGTTCAGATGAATGATTGGGATTTGTGAGTCAGCTGCTCTACATAATATATTATAGAGTAAGTACTCGAAAAAACGTTTGATAGGTACAAAAATCACACACAATCGGCTGAGAGCCGATAACCGTATCTGAGTCAGTGGCCACAGTCACAGGTTATCAGCGACAATCGACTGCTGTATCCAGCGAGCTCCATGAGCCCCGGCCGTGCCTCCTGGGGATATTACAGTTTTGTCAAATTTTGAAAAGTAATAATTAATAAATTATATAGTGTCCGACCGAAGCTTCGGCTTCGGCTTCGGCCGCCTTCGGCCAAAAAAACCACCATCGGCGAAGCCTTCGGCTTCGGCCGGGTTTTAGGTTTTTTTGCCGAAGGTCCGAGCAACCGTCGAAATTGAACGAACTGTAAACGTTACGAAAGACTGAGTGAGTCGTGAGAGATCGACGGACCGGTCGTGTATGCAGAGGCCGCAGGGAGTGACTGTCAAATACAATAAACAAACACTAACTTCTTAATAAATAATTTAATTATTTATTAAGAAGTTAGTGTTTGTTTATTTTATTTATTAGTCTAGTTTCGGTCTAGTCGAATAAAACAAAGACTGATTGATTGGCTTAATTATTGTTATTTCTGAAATAATAAAAAAATATTATTTTTTTACAATAGTTTAGTCAAGTAGTTGTAGAATGCGTGAGCGGGAGAGATTTCTCTTGGAACTTATTCAGGGTGCTTAGGGATAAATCATACTAAGGCCCGTATTTTTGGTCAGTACTCAAGATGCATCTTGGTCTCAAGACACGGTTCAGGCTCTATGATTGGTTGACTGTCAACATTTGGACCAATCACAGAGCCGAACCACGTCTTGAGACCGGGTCGCATCTCAAGTACTGACTATTTATACCAGCCTAAAATTCCTGAAGTCTAGAAGGTGAGCCGGAGTGAGGGGAGAGTGCCCAAAGTCTCAATTTTTGGTTTTTGGCTAATAACTAAAAAACGATGCGTTGTAGCAAAAACATTCTACAATGAAAAAAAACTTATTAAATTCTCTATAATTTTGATTCTATACACTTTTTCCGAATTCTCATCCATTTTCGAACTACACATTTGAGTAATTCCTTAAAATTAATGAATTATTTTTAGTCCACAAATTATTAAATATTATAACTAATTAATAAATCACGAAATCACAAACTTCTATCACCATAGCTCTAAATCAACTTCTCTATGAGACAGGCAATAATCAATATAGAGGTAAACCTTCAATACTGAAGTTTTGAAATACTTTATGAATAACTAGCTGACCCGACAGACGTTGTCCTGTCTTAACGATGATTATTTAATTCGAATTGGTATAATTAAGAAAACAATAGATTAAAATTTGTAAATCCATGCCAAATTTCATCAAAATAGATTAAATAGTTTAAGCGAAAACCATAAAAGTTTATTGTGCAGGAACACAGAGGATGAAATGGAGCTAAATATTAGTATTTTGTCTAGAAAAAAATTACGTGAGATTTGCCAAGACCCCCCCTCTCCCCAACGTGAGATTAGGTGAGATTTCACTCGACCCCCTCCCCTCCCTAAACACCTCACGTAATTTGTGGACGCCCCCTAACAGCGCGCCTTGTACGGTGGCGGATACGACGCATGATAGGGGGAAATAGGAGAAAAAACCTATTAATACATATTTCAAAAAAGTAACCAAACCAAATTATTAACTTATGTATTGCAAAGCAGTAGATATTTTTATATATTCTTTTGATAAATAATGAAGGAGTAAAGTGGTTTCATTCAACGATTTGGAGGTGATTTGGTTTTTTATTTCTTTATTATGTGATAACGATAGAAAAAATATGGCAAAACCAAATTACGTATCATACTTGTATCATGTAGAAATTACTAATTATTTTTTTCAGATATAATTTCTCTGTTAATGCCGATGACAAGTTGTTTCATCTGCACGCTTTTTTCGAGCGAGCAACCTTAAGTCAGATGATTGTGCAGGCCAGTAGGCCAGTCTTTAGCTTGATCCACATCATGCTATTGTAACCAACTTGTGACGATACTTGCCCCATGTGGACGGGCATTGTCGTTAGAGATTGCAATCCGGATACTTCGAAATCCGAAAAATCCGGAATATCCGGATTTTTCAGGCCTTTTAAAAATCCGGATTTTTATTTTTTTAAATCCGGATTTTCGGTTTTTTCGAATAGTAGATAAAATAATGAAAAGAAAGCTTTTACGCAATATAAAATCTATTAAAGTGTATCGTGTAATATCTGACATACAAATTCACATTTGTTTAAAGATCACAACTTTGCATGGTTTACACGTACCAAAGTCAGAATTTGTTTTCCTTTTTTCAATTCCATTGTGTAGTTGTTTTGTGGCTGTAATTACATTTATTTATATTTTTTTTTTATTTCACTTATGAAACCACGTATTTTAATTTCTTATAACCTAGCTCTCATTTTACTATATACTTTTATTATATAGCCGTTATAGAAAATATGTATGATAAAGATAAATGATAATTAAGGGAGAACGATTAAGGATGATAAATAAAACCGCTCCCTTTGATGGATAAATGATAACTAACTTTATTTCACGTAATACAAATGAATATGATCCGCGACATTATTGAATCTTAACGTGTAAGCATAATTATTTATGTACGGTTGGCAACAACCCGTACATCCTGCGCCCCCCGAAAGATGGCGAGGTTTACATAAATTGAAAACTACATCATACAATAATACACTATAAACTATTCAATACAAATTGTATACAAGATATTTTTTAAAAATGTAAATAGTAAAACATAAAATTTATATAAAAAGTGATAGGTAAAATTCTTGTTCAATATAAAAACAAAAGAGTAAATAATTTGCAAAAAACAAAATTTATCTTATGATATTATAAGCATGATAGCTTTAGTCATTCAATTCACTTAATCTAACAGAACGACTAAACATAGGGGAAGTGCTTTTATCGAGGCTTAACACTGATTGTCTGATTTCACCTGATACATTTCGAACATTCGGGACACTCGAGAACACTTCACTAATTGCCTTTTTATTTAGCACATTCACATCACTAACACTAACACTGCGCTGGACTCCCGCGCCAGCGGCAGGGGCGGGGGCGGCAACGAGGGCGGCGGCGGGGGCGACGTCCGTGTCGCGCGTGCCGCGGGACGCCTCCCCGCCCGCCAGCTGGCGCCTCCGTCGAAGCCGGCGAAACACTACCACACCGCCGATGATGATGAACAAGCTAACCATGATATATACCAGAGCATAATGATGGACATCGTGCACACTAAAGTCCATACTATTAGCTGATTGTTCCTTTATTTTTGATATCTGCGTCTTTAATACTTCCAACTCACCTTCATGGTTTTCTAACTTAGGTATATCGATCGAGGAAGTGCTAATGATATTATTCAAGACGGAGGACTGGGGTATTTCGAGCTTTTGATTGATATCTAATCGGTTGCTAAAGTAGTTGTGGGAATATATTGTGTAATCATTACCCTTCAAAAATGCACATAGGACCTAAGCGTATGACTCCGCTGCCTATCAATACCTGTGACATAATCCCAGCTGGGCAAATCAGCCGGACACTGCATTGTTCGCAACAGGTGTACAGCCACTCGTTATCTGCGTGTAATTTTATCCAGCGCTCTGTGCAACGCGATAGCTCCGACTTGCATAGCGGTAGGTCAGGATCGCCGTCGACGATGTTGACATCACAAATTGATTGTTTAATCTTCGTAGTATAAACAGGGCTATTAAGAAAGCATAAAACTTTCTCGTTTGATAAATGCCGACATGATTGAAGATCCGATTCTGATAAAAGGATGAGGGAATCCTTGTTGATATTAAACCCAATATAAGGGAATTTCGTGGTTAATTGATAGTATTTCTGATCTCTCTTCTTAGGTAAACTTATGATCTTGTCGAGCTCAAAAATTTCGTTGTTTAATACAGGAATCTTTACCTCAGCAATAAGATATTTGTCTGTGACTCTCGCGGCGACTCTCAGTAGCTTGTAAAGCTGAATGATATTTGAGCCGTCCGTCGGTAGCACGAGCTCCCTTTGCAAACGACTTGATATTATATTTATTTGATTTTGCAGTTGTTCCGGTGATAAAAAGTTTGTGCTGATATGACCTTAATTAATTTCGATGAGAGTCGAAATTAGAGTATCCTGAATACGTCTAATTTTGGAAATGATGATATGAGCAACTAACGACGAAAAAGTGATATACGTGGAACGTGATGAATATTGCTTAACTTGATACACCTCAGAAGCCAAATCCTTGATATGATTTTCAATAAGAGAAAATTGTTTTTGCATTACATCCTCGTGCCTCTTCACTATGTTATACTCGGCCTCTATGACAAGAGTTTGGTTGTGTAAAAGTGTTCGTAAATGATTCTCATTTTGCTGAATATGCTCTATGTCCTGCTGATACTGCGTGGCGAACCTTTCATCTAGGACACCAAATAGGGAGTTAGCAATGTAACCAACGCCATTAATTAACCCTCTCTTCTGTCTTCTATTTAATTGATTTTTCAGAAGCTGATTAAAATGATCTATCTCGTCGAGTTCATGTTCCAGTTGAAAGGTAATAGATTGATAATCTTGAGAAGATCCATTCTCCTTTATGTGCGTAACATATTTTTTAATGAATTCATAGCCTTGCCAATATGTAGACATATTATAAAAAATAACAAGAGTCCATTCGTCTCTTATATGTTGCAGGTCCGCGATTTTGTCAAAATAAATGCTTTGATTTGTGTTTACAGGCGTGATCAAAAAATTATTCTGAACTTGTTGCAAGCTCGGTGATAAAAGGAATGACATAAACATGAAAATAGTCATGAAAAAGTTTTTAAAGTTGATACGTCGAGGACGACGAGACCTCGTGTTACTTGATTCTGGAGTAGATGTCTCCTGATTGATAGATGCTGGTGTCTGATCTTTTACCTCTTCAGACAGTAATGGAACTAATTTGATAACTGGCCTCTTAATTATATTATTTTTAGTTTTCAGTGATACAACTGTCTGTCCGTCTTTTCCAGGGTAAAGTTCCAGCACCCGGCCCATAGCCCATTTTCCAGGAGGTAAGTTTTCTTCTTTAATTAGTACAATGTCATCTATTTTGATATTTTTTCCTTCTTTCTTCCATTTAGATCTAACCTGCAGCTGCTGCAAATAATCAGACGACCAACACTTCCAAAATTGCTTATTGATAGATTGAACGAGCTGCCATCTCTTTGATAAACTCATGGACTCGGGTTCCGTTTGAGGCCTGGTGATGATCGGACTGCCAATTAGAAAATGTGCCGGCGTTAAAATAGGATCCTCTGGATTTTCAGTGAGCGCGCAGAGTGGCCTTGAGTTGAGGCAAGCCTCTATTTGATGAAGAAGGGTAGTAAACTCCTCGTACGTGAGCTTCTGCTCGCCGATGACCCTCTTGATATGAAATTTTAAGCTTTTTACAGCAGCTTCCCACAAACCTCCTGCATGGGGGTGAGAGGGAGCGTTAAAATGCCACTCTACTTTCATCTCAGTGATGTTATCGAAAAATTCCTGATTGATGATAGCTGCAATCTCATGATACTCCTTTTTAAGTAGCTTGTTGGCGCCTATAAAATTAGTTCCGTTGTCACTATAGACGTGGGATGGAACCCCTCGTCGTGAACAAAATCTCCGGAATGCACCAAGAAATGATGGCGTACTTAGATCTGATACTAACTCTAGATGAACTGCCTTCGTTGCTAAGCAGATAAAAACTGCAATGTAGCCTTTGGTGGTTCGAACACCTCGTCCTTTATTCAATTTTAGGTCTACGTGCCCGGTGAAGTCCACTCCACTATTAGTGAAAGGTCTAGAAGGAACTACTCTCGGCTGAGGTAAGTCTGCCATAATTGGTTGATATTTATACTGACTAAATCGACGACATTTAACACAGCGCCTCAATTCCCTCTTCACAGTAGACATTCCACTAATGATCCAATAGTTATTTCTGATATAAGCTAGTGTCAGTCGGGCTCCACCATGTAACGTAGTGATATGCGCTTGATCAATGATAAGAGAAGAAAATCTACTATGGCTACTAAGTATGATAGGATGCTTCGCGGTCCAATTTATATGTGAATGCTTCAGACGACCGCCAACTCTTAATAGTCCATTTTCATCAGTAAAAGGATTCAAACTTGATAATTTGCTGTTCTGATGAACATGCCCTTTTGACTTGATAAATGACAAATCCTCGCTAAAATCTATAGCTTGGATATTTTTGATAATAATATTGTAAGCATTGTTTATTTCCACGAGTGACAATGTTTTTGCTGCGTTGGACGGTTTCCGACTTCGAGTGATGAAACGTAACACCCATGCCACGGTTTTCACAATAAATGTAACAGAACTGTGATTATTTAACAGTTCTAATATAAAATCAACCTTACTGCAATGTAAGGCTGTGTTCACACTGCAAGAAACTTTTTTAATTTCAATATCTGGTTCTGCGTATGATGGTCTAAGAATTTGGTCAGGTTCGAAGGAAGTGAGCCATTCCGGGCCCCCCCACCACAAACGATCGTCAGCTAACTTCTTGACTGATTTTCCTCGTGTCGCACTGTCTGACGGATTTAATTCCGATGGTACATAGTTCCAGTTCGACGATGGTACAATTTCCTTAACCTGTTGAACCCGGTTAGCAACAAATTGCTTCCATCTTGATTGATCGCCATGAATCCACCCTAACACGATCATGGAATCCGTCCATGCGTATGTTTTCGCATGTATGCTAGGCAGGGTATTCTCCACCTTCCGAATCAGCTTTGATAAAAGTAGTGCACCTAATAATTCTAGTCGAGGCAGCGACACGCTCTTGCTTAAAGGCGCTAATTTTGTTTTTGCAGTTATTAACCGCGATGTGCGCTCGCCTTTATAATTTGTTGCAACACAATATACTGTGCAAGCGTACGCATTTGCTTATGCGTCGCTGAAACCATGTATTTGATACGTACATTGAAGGTTACCGATGCATCGTGGGATTTTTATGGTCTTGATATTTTTAAAATCTGTTCGTAATTCTGTCCACTCTTGAATGATATCACATGATAACTTTTCATCCCAGGATTCCACCGTGACCCATGCTTTTTGGAATAGTAACTTAGCCTTAATTGATAATGGTGATATCCAACCGATGGGGTCAAATAACTTAGAGATATCTGATAATAGTTCCCGTTTAGTGTGATATTTAGGTTCCGATTCAAATTGATAATCATATGTAAAAGTATCTGATGACGGATTCCACTTAAGGCCTAACGTTTTACGTGATTCCGAGTAACGAAACTCGTACGGATTATTTAATTGGTCGCATGATAAATCCTGTAGAAGCTGTGGCTCGTTACTTGACCATTTGCGTAGGTTCATGCCAGCCCCGCGTAAGATGCTTATCAACTGCTTCTGCACTTCCTTCGCCGTTTCTAGATCGTTACAGCCTCCCAAATAGTCATCCATATAAAATCTATCTTTCAAAGCCTTCGCACCCAAGGGGTACTTCTCAGCATCGTCCATAGCCAGCTGCTTCAACGTCCTCATTGCCAGGAACGGTGCTGCCTTCGTCCCGTACGTCACAGTCGTGAGTCTATAATTTTGAAGAGGTACATCTCTTGAGCTTCTCCAGACCACCGATTGAAGATTTTGATGAGCCTCTTGGACCAGAATTCTTCTGAACATCTTCTCCACTTCAGATATCATCACAAATCTATATTGGCGCCAAGATATGATAAGAGCCTGTAGGTCGGCTTGTAAATTCGGGCCTTGCTCCATCACGTCGTTTAAACTCAGACCTGATGATGTCTTGGATGAGCCGTTGAAGACCACCCGCAATTTGGTAGAAGTGGAGTTTAAATTGAGTACGCCGTGATGGGGAAAATAATATGATGGACCCTCACCAGACTTGGTATACGGCACCATGTCTCCGAGTTCTTGATATTCCTTCATGAAATTTTTGTAGCTGTCCGAAAATGATTGATTTTGAGCCATTTTGCGCTCTAACTGATAAAATTGGGCAACTGCTTTCGGACGTGATGAACCAAGTTTTTCCTCAAAATTTGGTTTCATAGGAAGACATACTTCATACATGCCACTTTCCAAACGTTTTGTAGTCGAAGCATATAAATCTTCACAAAACTGTTCTCCGGCTGATAGAGATGATGATTGTTCGACTGAGATCTCCTCCATCTCCCAATACTTTGATAAATCTGATACATTGTTGATAATCACGTGGCAGTTAAATCTCCTAACATTACCAGACAAAATCCAGCCTAGCCTGGTCTGCTGCGCAATAGGAGCCTGAGGTGGCCCTCTGATAAGTCCACTCATTAATATTTGAGAATAGACGCTGGCATCTAATATTATATCAATAGGACGGGAAATATTATAATCCGGATCGGCTAAGTTGATATGCTGCAAGTGTGACCATAATTTTTTAATAAAAGAGATATTTGGCAAATTATTTACAACACGTGAATTAATGATCATAGCTTGTGTCGTAAAGCTAAAGTCATCATAAATAGAGTGACATTCAATTTCCAGCAGTCCTTTGCTCTGCTTTGATCCGTAGCCTATATAGCCTAAGAAAATTAAGCCGAAAATGGACGATCAGCGGAAATAATTCGTGTAGTTTTGAAAATCGCTACAGTTATTCCTTGAGATATCCAGATAAACATATCGAAAATCCCCAAGGGTGGGGGGTGAGCTAAAGGTGTAGGGGGGGGTCAAAGGACCCTTTTTTTAGATTTTAGCTCATAAGTCTAAAACCTGCACAAATAGCGTAACGGTTACTTCCAGGAAAACATTCTACATAAAATTTCCTTTAAATTTGATCCTATAATTTTTTTTGTATGGTCGATACTTTAGAAGTTACAGAGTGTTCAACTTTATATAGGTATAAAAAATGAGACGGTTTTATAAATAAAATAAAATTGGTATGTTTTCGAAATGTATTCAAAACTAGAAAATAATAATTAGACAGTCTTAATTAAATCAATAATTTTCTTCTACTACATCATCATCATCTTCACCTTCTATATCTACCAAATCTACAGGTACGCCATTTGTACACGAACCCAAGCAGCCGTTGCATACTAGACTGCACGTGATACCAGCTTTTCGGCATCCACAATTACCAGTGCAATCACTTTTGCAGCGACAAAATATTGACTTCAGCACGGTGTCAGGAGCTGGAGGATCATGAGTGGTAACAGGCTCGAGGTTTCCATCAGCTCCTCGCTTCCATCCCCACATTTCAGGAGGCAGTGCGTTACCTAACCACTCTTGTACTTGGTGGAACACTCGGAATGAGTGAAATTTTGCTGGTCCTTTTGTAGGTGGGAGAGAGGAAAGATCTGGTTTGGATTTGGTGCTGGATTTGACAAAAACTGAGTATCGATGTCTGTTAAGATCAAGCTGATCAGTGGCTGCACGATACATCGTCAAAAACATCCTTTCTCCTGATTCTGCTATTTCTTCAGATGTTGATGTTGGATTGTAGAAGATGGCGGCAATATCCTTGATTTTTGGTTTTTGATCAAATAGCTTAACAACTGACACTTTGCCTTTCCTGTAAATAGCTGAAGTTGTGTCGCAACCGCTGAAGCTATGTAGGAAAAGAATGGAAGAGCAAAATGAGAGTTTTTGGAGTTCTTGTGAGGAAAATATTTGCATTTCCACTTTACCTCTTAATGGCTTCACAAAGAATATTTGCTTATCTGGTGGTGACAGAGCCATAAGAAGGACTATTAAATCTATATCTTCCCCAACAACAGCAACCTCAGGATAGTTTGCGACTTTTTCAATTGCACTTTTTATAATTGTACAATCAGCATCACTAGGTGCCACTCGTGTTTCAATTTGCTCTGCCTGCATTTTTTCTTTGAGGAGTTGTATAAGTCGAGACTTGTTTTTCGCATTAGCTAGGAAATGCTCTTGTTGAACTGTAACTTTCATATCAAGACTGAAATTATGTATTATCGTATATTTTACATGGCAATTGTGCGAAAGGGACAAACCAAGAAAATCGATTTCTCGCTCGTGCTCGCTACTATAAGGAGATATTAGTTAATAAAAATAATACTTTAGCACATGGAAGTAAGGTTCATTTTAATATTTCAAAATGATGAAGTAAGCCTTCCAGCTGTATAGTACTTCCTAATTCCATGGTGACTAGTCTAACGTTTTGTAATAATAGCAGCTAGGACAAACAATTATTTTATATTTTTTACTAACACTAGAATAAGGACCTATTGTTGAAACTAACACTATGGATGAAAATCTGAAATAAATTAATTGAATTGAATTGAATTGAATTATCTGTGAATAGCAGGTATTTGAATCAGAATAAGTTGTTTTCTTAGTCTCGGACGTTCGATGCGTGTTATTTTCGCGATTCGCACTTTTGAGGAATTTGACCCCCCCTGTAGTTCCTAAAGTATCGACCGTACAAAAAAATTTATAGGACATAATTTAGAGGAAATTTTATGTAGAAAATTTTCCTAGAAGTAACCGTAATGCTATTTGTGCAGGTTTTTTACTTATGCACAAAAACCTAAAAAAAGGGTCCTTTGACCCCCCCCCTACACTCTTAGCTCACCCCCCACCCTTGAGGACTTTTGACATGTTCATCTGGATAAAACTAGGCCTTTTCATCCGTTGTGGATGATTTATACAGCATTTTCAGAGTCTTCGTTCTTAACCACTCCTCAAATACTGTAGTGCCTGGGACAAGATTTTTAAATGTCCGTATGGTTGCCCAAGCGCATACGGCATTCTCGCAACATAGTCGGCCTAGTCCAGAGGAAAGAACTAGTCAATACGTCTGGGGCCAACTATGTGCGGGTTTCCTCACGATGTTTTCCTTCACCGTACGAGCGTCCGTATTATGTACTTGAGATCAGAAAATGTCTCATTGGTACACGCCTCCACCCGGGATCGAACCTGCACCCTCAGAGTGCGAACCAAAGGTCTACCCATTAGGCCACGGACGCTCCATCTGGATATCACAAGGAATAACTGTAGCGATTTTCAAAACTACACGAAATATTTCCGCTGATTTTATTAATTTGATCGTACTAATACCTGATACTGATGCATGATATTTATGCCGTCGGAGTCCTAACATCTGTGTCGCATTTTCTGATATCAAAGAAATTTGAGACCCCTGATCCAAAAGCGCTCGAAGTGTGATAAGAGAGCCGTCAGCTGATACAACCTTTAATAAAACTGTGGTTAACAAAATTTCTTCATTTTCTCCGGCGACGAAATTAACGTTATGCTGCTTAGTAACATGATTAATGTAATTTTGGCTACTTTCGGGGCGAACTAATTTAGAACTAAAACTACCAGTATTTACAAAAGCCTCATGCAACAAAGAATTATGGTCACCCTGGCATTCCTTACAACGCTTTGTAGAAATGCATGGATTATCAAAATGCTTGTATAGACAATTCCTACAAACTTGATGTTTCGCAATTGTTTGTAACTTTAACGCTGGTGTCATATTAATAAATCGCCTGCATTTAAATAAATCATGATTAAAATAACATAATGGGCATTTCGTAGAACGAGTATGATAAGTTTTACCCTGATACTTTTCGCGACTAAAATTTCTTGCAGGTTGATACGATGATGATGATGACTTCGGGTTGGTTACATGCTTCGATGTTGTAGGCGGAAAAACTTCTCGTTCTTTTTTATGCATCGGTTCCAACGCAATAAATTTTGACTCTAAAAATGTGATAAATTCAGATAACTCAGGTAATTCTCGCGGCGCCTTTCTGGCTTCCTTATAATCTTTTAACGTTTCGACGTCCAGCTTTTTTGATAGAAGATGAACGAGCCAGGGATCCCACGTGTTTGTGTCCACCCCCAGGTTGTGAATGGCGTGGATGCACTCTACGGACGTGTCGTGTAATTTTTTAATTTCATAGGCCGACTGCTTCTGAAGACTCGGCTGATTAATCAGCGTCTCAATTTGGTTGGTGAATAAAAGCTGCTTATTGTCATACCTATGAACTAAAATATCCCAGGCTGTTAAATAATTTTCAGATGATATATGCAGGTGCTGGATCAATCGCTCGGCTTCTCCTCTTACCTTCCCTTTTAGGTGCTGCATTTTCTGGGCGTTCGTCAGCGAGCTATTATTATGTATAGCTTCGCTGAATAAATCAAAAAACGTGGGCCACTGAGAGTATTTACCGGTGAAGATAGGTATCTCCAGCTGTGGAGTCGAATGCTGGGTGTGAACCGTAGATGATAATTTTCTATGGAGCGCCCGCTTGATATCCTTGTACTCCTTCTCGTAGGTGCTATATTCTTCTTCATATTCTAAATCAGAGCCTTGCAAAAAATCATCTAATTCTAAATGCTGCGTGTCAATAACATTCCAACGGCCTTTCAGATTTCGGAGCTCCTTTTCTATCTCCCACTTCTCTGCGATTTCTTCGATATTGATGCTATTAATTAAGCGGCTCAATGCTCGGAAATTAGTGCGCTGCTTTGATAATAATTCCTGAATCCTTTCAGGCGGAGCAGTCGAAGATTTGTCTTCTTTAGGCTGATAGGTCAACAAGGTGTGCTTAAGGGTTTGATAAATGCTTTCCATCTTCGCGAAATGATTTTCCGTAAAATATGGATTATTTTTGTTCGAACTACCTAACAAAAGCTCGTTATTCTGCTCAAATTCTACCCTACAGCTCCTCGACAGTGCTAAGTCTTCTTTGAATATATTCCGGAGTTTTTATACTCGCGGAATCTTTTCCGAAATTTATTTTGATAGTATTAACTGCCTTAATAATTTCAACTTGCCGTTCAAATATATTTTCCATCATGATAAATCAGAAATAAAATTATATGATAAAAAGGAACAATCTTACTTGAGTCAGCTGCGCTCGGGATACGAAACAGCAAACCTGCAAGCTGCGACGTCACGATGATGATGATCAGCGATGATGAGCAGACCTCCCGGCCCGCCAAATTATGATAGCACCACACAAACACTCCACCAATGCACACACAGTACAGTACACCAAAATTTGAGCTTTGCAAAAAGTCACTTAAAACTGATACACAAAAGTCTTGATAAAATATAACAAAAAATTAAAACCGACTTCCAAGGTAAAAACAATACTAACATTAATATGAACTAAAAAGTATTAAATAATTTTTACTATCTAATAGTGCCTTTTTCCGAATTCGGCTAAACCTCAACTATTTCTGTACTCAATCTTCATTATTTTGAAGTCGGTACCAGATAGCTGAATCTTCAGTCCTCTGACAGAATATTTAAAATTTTTGGAACTGGCACCGACTTCAAAATTATGAAGATTGAGTACAGAAATAGTTGAGGTTTAGCCGAATTCGGAAAAAGGCACTATTAGATAGTAAAAATTATTTAATACTTTTTAGTTCATATTAATGTTAGTATTGTTTTTACCTTGGAAGTCGGTTTTAATTTTTTGTTAAAAATAATAATAATTTCACTCTTTTTAGTTACACTAGTAGATAAATCTTCGCGTATATTTTACGTATCTTATTACAATTTGTTAAGAGTCACAACTCACACTCACAAAATAATATAATATGATCAGTGAAGTGAACATATTGTGCTAAGTAATTTAACAATTTTAATACTTCAAGCCCGAAGCGGTCACCGGCGATTGCGATAACAATAGAAAGGCTATTGTGTCTCGTTTTTCCACGATCGAAGGATCTATCAGATAAAAAATGGTACAAACTTGCATAGGATGTAGCATAGCATAATATTTAATATTATCATAATTATTGACAGCTGTTCTTGTAATCAAGAATTCAAATCGATAGGTACTTAGTGCACCATCTATCGATTAATAAGTATAACTAATTAAAAAGACACTTAATGACTTTGTTTTGTTTAAATGCTCTTTTTAAAATAACTTTATTTCAATTCTATTTGTCTATTAAAATTTTATAAAGTAGTAAAGTATTCGATCTGTATATAACGTAGTTAGTAAAGTATTCGATATTCTGTCTTCTGCCTGCGCTGGGCGGCCGACGCCGCCGCCGACGCCGTGTATTAAAAACAAACAGGTGTTGTTAATTGTTATACAGTACATAATTATTATTATTAGTATATCCATACCTATGCCTTGTACTATTATCTATTCTGTGCCATGAGACATTGGTGGCCTTAACACGACGTGGTAATGATGATGATGACGATGATGATGATGATGATTATGATGATGAATATGAATTGCATAGTAGTTTATGCTTTCTGTTCTTAAAACAACGCCGAAACTCCCAAACGTGTATCTATAAGGAATCAGGAGTTCTCTCAGCATCATCGAAACCATGGTATACCTTGACCCAATATTTGACTTTTTGGTAGCGTATTCTTAGTACACTTTACATAAAACCAAAATCACCATATGTTTCCATATAAATTTCGAGGAGTTCCCTCGATTACTCATGGATCCCATCATCAGGTCACCACCTTTGTGAAAATGGGACCAAATTGGAGTAAAACCTAATACAACAAATCAAAAATTTCGAAAATCGGTTCACAAACGGCGGAGTAATCGGTGAACATACAAAAATAAAAAAAAAAAAAAAAATATCCACAGCCGAACATATAACCTCCTCGTTTTTTGGAAGTCGGTTAAAAATAAGAAAGCTCAAAATAATGTCCACACACTCGCGCCGATATTATGATAAAAGTTCTGATAATGATTTATTTACGAAGGACCAAAAAAAATATAGGTGTAGGGGCTACTGCTGCAGCCTGCCCTACAACTAATATTATAGAAAATATGTATGATAAAGATAAATGATAATTAAGGGAGAACGATTAAGGGTGATAAATAAAACCGCTCCCTTTGATGGATAAATGATAACTAACTTTATTTCACGTAATACAAATGAATATGATCCGCGACATTATTGAATCTTAACGTGTAAGCATAATTATTTATGTACGGTTGGCAACAACCCGTACATGTTTTATATATGATAATATAAATACAATGATAAAAAATTTACAATTAATTATTTTAGAACATTTTTGTATTGAACACAATGTTTTTTCTATAAAATATGTTGTTTTTGTTTACATTAAGGTTACAATTATAAATTATTATTGTTTATGTAACAAATTCTGATTTGTGATTCTGTCAAATTAAATAAAGGGATATAGTAAATTTATAATATAACTAAATGTTCATTTAAAGTTTAAATAATTATTTGAAGTCATTATTTTGTGCAATAGTTTAAATATAAAATATATACTATCCAACTACTAGGCAAAAGCGCCGCCCGAAGCTTTCACTTATCTTGCTCCAGCGTTACCGTTTGCCAGCCCCGCTGTTATGCCTCCAGTGGGGGGTTTATAACCTTGTTCTTTTCTAAAATCTTTGCAATCGTTAGTTCCTCATTGGTAACGTAACCGCTGACGAGTTGGCTAGTAAGAAAAAAATAGAATTCTTGCCAGAAACCTAACTGGACAATGTAAGCTCAACAAGCACCTTTACACAATAGCTTGTTTTAATAACATTACGACTAGGGTTGCTGAGGATTCCTCTTCCGCTTCCTCATAATGAGGAAGTTCCGCAATATTTTGGGTTCCTCAACCGCTACCGCATCCTCATAAATAAAAATAAAAAAATCCTCTTCCGCTACCGCTTCCTCAAAATTTAAGAGGAATTTATGAGGAATTTCACTGCGCATGCGCGTCGCATATCCAATCATGGCAACGCACACGCCAGAGCGCGAGAATTGTATCATTCACTCAACTTTTTTGAAGTGAAAACTTCTTTAGCGGCGTTGAGCACCTTTGTGGGATGGGTAAAAACCTACGAATAATAAAACCTAAAGAAACGTAACTCCCATACTAATACAGTTTGAAACTCGCGTCAGATTCTCATGCTGATCGAAAACCCATAGAAAAAGCGTAAGACGGTTGGAGAGTAGTGTTTTGTGTCGAACACGAACTCGGAAACTCGAAAACTTGAATTGTAAGGGTTTCGATTAATTAAAAAAATCGATTTTTTAAAAATTGATTTTCATAAAAAATGGGTTAAAAAAATGCACAACGTTAATAATCAAGTTTTCACTTCTGCCGGCACTCCCGGAGTGCAACCCGTCTTTTTTTATGTACGTGTGTTGTATACATATGTTACTGTGTGCCGAGTGTGAGTTTTTTGTTTCACATTGGATCGTGAACACGTTTGGCGTTTACTAAGATTTTGTATGGGATTACTCACTGGGCTGGGCTCACTCCCGTCACCCGTGAGCAGGTGGCGCTGTACAGATCCCATACAAAATCTTAGTAAACGCCAAACGCGTTCACGATCGAATGTGAAACACAAAAAATTCACACTAGGCACACAAACTCCTACTTAAGACCGGGCTGCCAAAAATATCAAAACACGCTAGCCCCGCCTACATACCCCGCTATCCTCCAACCGTGATACAATAATTCCATGAATCGTGCTCCCGGGCAATGTGTTTTAGGCTGCAGCTAATAGTGAACAATATCGCGTAACAACGGTTCCCGCATTATAGCACGAAAATAAAGGTCGTAAGTCCCAAAACAGTTTTTTGATGATTACTTAAAAACTAAATACAATACTAATATTTACTTTAGCTATGATTTTACAAAGTGTATGATTGTAGTAGTGCAAGTTATTTGATGATAGTAACTGAATAAGTGTAAGAGATATTCGTTGAAAAGTCCAGAAATATTCATAATTTCGAAAAATAAAACTATCGAGTCAAAATAAGTGAATCGTGTTTTCCGTTAGGCTAATATCAGATAAATATGCAATGATTAAATAAATCTCAATTTCATTTAAGTCAATCGTCTTCCGGGATCGTAATACTTATTAGAAAACACAGCAAAATTTGACAGCTCGCTCTTAACTGCTGGACCGATTTTGATGATTCTTTATTGTGTGTGTTTCGAGAATGGTTTAGATTCATAGTTTGGTCCACTGGAAAATGCCCTTTTAATAATTTTTTGTGTATTGTTATGTACAGACAGGACAAATTCTTTTGGGTTGGGTCCGCTAGTATTTATAATTTCCTATCACCCTATTCCTCATCCGCTTCCTCATCCGCATCCTCTTCCTCATAAAATATCCTCTTCCTCATCCGCATCCTCTAAATTTGCGCGTGACAATTCCTCTTCCTCCTCCTCTTCCTCATAATCACTTCCTCAACAACCCTAATTACGACCTGCAGATTCTGTGACACGCCTATTTCACCTTTTACTTGACTCTACTTCTTTACTACAAAGCAAAAACTTTCCTAATTTACAAAAGAGAAAATTTGTAGTGCCAATCCCTCACGTCGTTATGAGCAGCACTGGGTTGGTACTAGGAGTAGTAGACGGTACTAGGATTCACAATAAATTCTCAAGGATCGTCGTAACGTCAGTATTACAGTGATCTGCATACGGAGGAAAAAAATACCTCTAGAGCATAGCTTCTAGAGCTCATCTTTTTTTTAGGCCTTGATACCCACTTAGTCGATATCCAGCCTAGATGTACGCAGATAGCCTGACCAGCCCAATGCGACTATAGCTTGGCCGTATTGATTCCTACGTCTGTGATTCTAGTTTGGGAGCACATTATGTTTTTTTTTTTTGTTATGTTGAGCTCTATTACTCTTTGGCAGACCCTAAGTTGAAACTTTTGTAAATCGTAAATCGGTAAATGATTAAGTTTGCACATCGTTGGTTATGACGAGCGAAATATACATATCAACGAGTCTGCGCTTCAATGAGATTGGTAAGTCACCATTCTTCATGGACAAGGGATAAAATGGTCACATTTTGCAATTCCTCTAAAATCAATTCAGAAACTGAATCGTAAAAAACAGTCAAACTCACGAATGTCAAATTATTACGAATTATGATTGCAAGCAGAGTGAACATTTTCTGATTTTTTTTAATTAATCATATTATAATTCCTAATATGATTCTCCAAAGCGACCATTTTAGCCCCCCAGTTTTTCTGCCTTTCTGTTGTCATAAGAAACTAATTGGACCAAGTACAGGTACTCGTTGACATTGTGAATTTCTTGCTCGTCAACCTCGACCCTACGTCTCGTACTGTTGATCATTGTGTGTCTTTGACCTATTTTTTGTAAGTTCTACCTCTAGGCTTGCAGATCTTGGAGCATAATTTGACAGGCTGACGGCTGTAGGCGCAAAAATGATCAAGTCGTCGATAAAACGGAGATTGCTTGGGATTTTCTTGTTATCTAAAATTTCACATTTTTAAAAAGTTAAAACCGAGGTAATTTTAAGTTCTTAATAATAATATTTAAAGTGCCAGATACTGTTATTGTGATCTCTTTTTTCCTTTTTTGCACCCATATGAAAATCACTTACTTAAGAAAAATTTTAAATTTTTAAGGCGTTTTATTTTGCACTTTTAAAATTAATGTTAATTAAAGAAACAATAAGAAAATAACTCACATTTTAAGCTGTTTATCAAAAATATTTAAAAAATTACAAAAAATCCGGATTATCCGGATAATCCGGATTTGAGAATGAAAAAATCCGAAAATCCGGATTTTTTTAAAAATCCGTTTTTTGCAATCCCTAATTGCCGTGCATTAACTGGTGTCCCGTTTGCTGTCTGTGGGGCAAGATTACAGGCTCTAGCACCTCATCTCGGTATTTTAGAGCAGTCATAGTGCCTTGTATCTAAACTAGGTCCGTTCTACCGCCGAGACGAATTCCTGCCCAAACTATAATCTTGCCACCTTGATATGCATGAACTTGTTGTGGGTGCTGCAGTCGATTCCAACGTCCTGGTTTTCTCCAAACGCGTACTCTTCGCGAATCAGGATGAAATCCAAACCTGGGCCATTGGGAATGGTTCTAGTTTTCGAGTGCAAAAGCCCATTGTAATCTTCTTCCTCGAGTGCCACTCAGCCTAGCGCTGGTACCTCAAGTGGCCTGCGAGCACGTAGGTTGACTTCATGCAGTCGTCTTCTCAATTAAGTTTCACCACTTACCAGGAAACCACACTCTCTCAGCATTTTAGATAGTGCCAGCTTGAATCATTCAATCGTGCACACTGGCCACTGCTCTTAACATTTCGTTCCTGGTCAAGTGTCTAAGTGGCATGATTTAAATGAACACCATTTGAATTTGGTTTGAATGCGTTTGAAAAATATTTAAGTATAGAAATTAATGAAGTTTTAATCAAGCTAGAAATTCGTGAAGATTTACTTCTTTGGAAGAAATACTGTTATTTGTACGGTCTACTGTTTACAATTTCGAAGATAAACTAAAACCCGACAAACAAATAAACTGACATGGCGAAACTATAACGGGTGCCGAGAACCCGAGATAAAACTGTCTCCGAACTCCGAAGTAGCTGTTATTTGTATTTTGTATGTACTGTACTATGATACCCTTATGGCGTTATTATGCACTATTGTATTGCTAATAGTTTTATTAAGGCACGCCGCAAGATATATTAAGATCAGGATTCAAGAATAAAAATAAAAATATTAGATATATATGTGACTTGTAATTACTTGTAACGACAGGTCTATATTTTATCTTAATTGGTTTTATTAATTCGTAGCCTATTAGCCTATATTATATAAGATCCTAGCTGCATCAACAATTTTAGCACAGTGCGAGTTATATTATGTCGGTGATGACTGATGACTTACCTGTCGAATGTGTTGCGGTGGGCTGGTGCCGGTGGCAGCACGTGCACGCTGTAACCCGTCGCAGGCGAGGCAGGAGACAGCACTGGGCGGTGGCGGCGGTGGCGGCGGTGGTGCGGGCTGAGGGCTACGGAGCTACGGAGCTAACACGCCGCAGTCGCTGAGCCCATTGTATTGTAATTGTTCGCCAAATTTAATCAGGCCCGGCCGCTATAAATGGGCTCGTGATGACTTCCCGCTCGCTACGACCGATTGTCCGCTGACAAACCGACAATATATAACCACTTATCATTAACTCGCTATTGTAAGTTGGCTGGCGGCTCGTGCTGTAGTATATTTAGATTTTGATGATGAGTATAGTTGAGAATTGAGATACAAAAGAGGCCTGTCGGGTTTGATATATCGAATCTAGAGTTATATGTTGCTATCTACTAAAATGCAGGAGCTTTAGTAACAACAGTTACTGACAAGTGATACCACAATGAGGTAGCGCCATCGTTGAAACTTGAAACTATTATCTGGTGTATACGAATACTAGATATTAACTTTGACTCCTAAACTAGGCATGGCTCTGTAGTAGAGCACTGATAAATTAAAGCCTGGATAAGAAGACATTTTAAATTAAAAAATAAAGCTCGATATATATATATTTTTTTTAAATCTTTATTTAAGGAGTTTCGGTTCTTACAAACTACGCCACTCCGTTAGACCATCTACATAAACTACATAATTAATAAAGTATTATACAATTGGACGACGACGAAAACCAGTAATCACAATTATATACAATGCTTTAGCTGTGTCAGAGAGAGAGGAAATGCCAGAACAATGTTACACTCAACACACACATAATTTTGTAATTTCCTTCCTTAGTGGGTGTCTACTTAATAAAACAACCCTAGGCACCAAATTTCGTGGCTGTAACTTTAACAGTTTTTTCTCAGCGATGATGAATCAGTCAGTCAGTCAGTCAGTCAATCAGTCAGTCAGTCAGTCAGTCAGTCAGTCAGTCAGTCAGTCAGTCAGTCAGTCAGTCAGTCAGTCAGTCAGGACATGTACTTTATAAGTATAGATAATCCATACTAATATTATAAATGCGAAAGTTTGTCTGTCTGTCTGTCTGTCCGTCTGTCTGTCTGTCCGTCTGCCTATCTGTCTGTCTGTTACCTCTTCACGCTCGAACCGCTGAACCGATTTAGCTGAAATTTGTCATGGAGATTCTTTGAGTCCCGAGAAAGGACATAGGATAGTTTTATCCCGCAAAAATGTACGGTTCCCGCGTGATAAACGAATTTTGGCGCAACGAAGTTGCGGGCATCATCTAGTAAGTAATAAAATAATTATATTATTTTAATATTATAAAATATGTAAAAGTGAGTTTATTTCTTTGTTTTTTACGTTTTCTCGCTTTTCACTTATTTATTTCGAGAATACCCTTTAAAACCTTTTTGTTGTCCACATTTATAAAGTAACTAGATAACGCCCGTAACTCCGCTGCGCCAAAACTCGTTTATCGCGGCGGAACCGTACATTTTCCGGGATAAAGATATTAATATTATAATCGCATTTATAATATTAATAATATTATAAGCTGTGAATAAATATACAGCTGCAGCTGTTAGCGACTCAACATCCATTTCGAATCCGTCCGCACATTGGCGCGATCCAAACCATACTGAATGACCTTCCAATGTGTGGATTACTCGCAAACGCCGTTGCAAGCGCACCGCCAACGCTTATGTCGGCACTACAAATAGGCGAACGCGTTGGCCAACGCGTTGGCCAACGCGTTGGCCCAATGTGTAGAACAGGCGTTCGCGCGTTCGCGGTAGGTATTTAGACGTTGGCCAACGCGTTTGCGAGCTTGCCGCGCGGTGTCGGAATGATCAAAGGAATTTGTCGCAAGGCTTGTCGCAAGGCTTGCGTTCCGTCCACACATAGGCCGCGCGATCAGTTTGCCCGGAGCGGCGATGAAGAGCGCATGTGTCGAGAGAATGTCGAATAATAATATGAGTAACGAGGAAACGTTTAAATTCCTGGAACTATACCAATGTGAAAACTGTCTGTGGAACCCAAGAAATAAGTACCACAAAAATAAAAATGTTGTAGGTATTAAAAGTGTTTAATAAATTATTTTATTTCAAAAGTTCATTTCTTTGTTTGTTACGTTTTCACGCCTTTTACTTTTTTGTTCCGAGAATATTTCTGGCAGCATTTGTAGTACCTACATTTGTCATCTCCCGAATATTGTAATGAAATAAAATAGGTAAGTTAAAAAAGTCAGTAAATAATAATATTATGTTCCAGTCAGAAGGTACATACTAAATACCCACGGATTGCTTAAGGGCCGGCTGGGACACAAAAACACAACACGACGTCGTACGACGTCGTGTCGTAAAAAACTACGACACGACATAGTACGACGTCGCGTCGTAGAAACTCACGTAGAAATTCAAAGATGAGTTTCTACGCCGCGACGTCGTACGATGTCGTGTCGTGGTGTTTTACGACGCGCGTCGTAAAAAACTACGACACGACATCGTACGACGTCGCGTTGTAGAAACTCACGTAGAAATTCAAAGATGAGTTTCTACGACGCGACGTCGTATGATGTCGTGTCGTAGAAACTGACGCAGAAATTCAAAGATGAGTTTCTACGACGCAACGTCGTACGATGTCGTGTCGTGGTGTTTTACGACGTGCGTCGTAAAAAACTACGACACGATATCGTACGACGTCGCGTCGTAGAAACTCACGTAGAAATTAAAAGACGAGTTTCTACGACGCGACGTCGTACGATGTCGTGTCGTAGAAACTGACGTAGAAATTCAAAGATGAGTTTCTACGACGCGACGTCGTACGACGTCGCGTCGAGTCATTAGTTAAGTAAGGATTTAAGTACCTATTTATATAATTAGGATGTGTATAGTACAGTCAATTTCCAATTTCTTTGTGCCAGGAATTAGGTACATACAGTGTCTCTGACTATGAATTATTGTTCAAATACTACACGTACTTATACTTTTTTCTTGTACACAATTGTAAAGTAATTATAAGCTGTGAATAAATATACAGCAGCAGCTGTTAGCGACTCAACGTCCATTTTGAATCCGTCCGCACATTGGCACGATCCAAAGCATACTGGACGACCTTCCAATGTGTGGATTACTCACAAACGCCGTTGCAAGCGCACCGCAAACGCGTTGGCCAACGCGTTGGCCAACGCGTTCGTCTATATGGGGAGGCAGCATAAGCCAACGTTTGCAGTGCGTTCGTCTATATGGGGAGGCAGCATTATATCTATTATATATAAATCTCCTGTCACAATGTTTGTCCGCGATGGATTCCTAAACTACTTAACCATTTTAATGTTTCTTTTTTTAAATGTGTGTTTTTTTTTTCAACCTGAGAGAAGGGATAGCTTAAATCTTTAATAATTATAGTCGCAATTTTATTTTATTGTAAATTATTTGTCTATAAAGAGCGACCATGTTGTTTATGCGACGCGGGTCACGGCCCACGGGATAGCGATGGACGTTGCCATGGTAACATACTTGTTTTTGACGTGACAACGTCTTAAATTAGGTTGCGGCTGGGAGTCACTTATGAAAAAGTGTAACGCTCGGTAACGTTACGATGAGTCACCGAACGAGAGAGAGGCCCGCCGAATGCCTTGCGTCTCTCTCCCACACGTTGTCACGTAAAATCTTCGCCCGTAAAACCGACTTTACAGGCAACCATTTTTTTTTTATATCTAGGGACGCTTCACACCACGTCAGTCCGGCCCCGTAGTAAGCAGCTGTTTTTTTTATTTTTAATTCTTATTATATTTTTTTTAATACTTACTAAGTCACTAAGTTATATATTGATAAGTGCATTTGCTGAATAAATAATAGTAAATTATAACAACTCGAGACTGAGGGCGACCATTGTTTGTGCGACGGGATAGCGATAGACGTTGCTATTATAACATACCTACTTCAATTTAGTCACTTCAAAAAAATAATATGGGCGAAATAGGTACTTTATATTATGGCAAAGCAACGTTTGCCGGGAGTCGGGAGTCGGGAGTCGGGACAGCTAGAAATGTATATGGGTGAATCAACTATTCTTTCCACGCGATCAAGTTTTTTCAAAAAATTCAAGCCTGCTTTTTTTACTTATCACTATAGGGAATCATCTTAATTATACATTTAATTTTATATCAGTAGTTTCAGCACCGATTTTCGTTGACTTTTTGAGCGTTTTTTTGGGAAAAATACGTCATGTTTAATTAGTTGGATTTAACTTAAATATAATAAAAGATAATTGATAGATCAAAATACTTTATTCATAGACAAAGTCGTAATGAATCAGAAAAGGTCCTCCAAAAAGATATGGTTTGAACAAGGGAATGCAATACCGGGATACCGGGATCCCGAAATACCGGGATCCCGCATGCATTATGCGGGACTAATCCCGGTCGAAAATTTTGCGGGATCCCGTGGGACTGGCGGGATTACAAAGAAATGTGATTCATATGCGTAACTTTGCGCGCGGGGGTGCGTGAACTGGCTACAGGCAGCACGCTTAACAATTTAGCTTAAATTCACCTATAATTCACTTTAAATGACAATTGAACTAACCAGCGTGGATGCTGAACGAGCATTTCCAGCTGCAAGCTACCTTGCGTCGAATATCAGGAACCGTTTCGGAATCTTTGGGCACAATTTTTACCTATTTATTTTCGAAAAAAATTTCAATGAAAGATAGACATAAATAAGCTATTTTTTTTAGTTTTTTTAACTATTATTATTACTAGAGATGAAACGGATAGTAGTTTGGCCGGATACCAGATACCGGATATTCGCCCAGCCACCTGGCCGGATAGCCGGATATCCGGCCGCCGAATATCCGGCGGTACTTAGCCGTTTGGTGCAAGGCACACATACTTTTAGCACCTTGTAGCAGTGAAAGACTTTTTCTGAAGCTGGCCTTACTTATGAAGAGAAGCGAAACCGCTACATCTCAATGCATAGAAGTTGGTTTTTATTCACCATAATTTGCCCTTAGTGCAGTATGAGTACTAATTACTTAATTCATTTTCTACCTTAAACTAAAACTACTTATATTTCTTGAGACTAACTAAATAAAATAAATAATTATGTACTTAAAATATTTTTTTTTTATCCAGATTTTTTTTTATTTAGCCGGATGCCTATCCGGCCGAATAGCAGCTATCCGGTATTCGGCCTGATAGTATTAAGACTGCTGGATAGGCCGGATACCGGATAGTTGCCGGATATCCGTTTCATCTCTAATTATTACGAAGCCATAAAAAATTATTAGTTTTTCTTTCATTTTTTTATAAAGTCTGAAGTAATAATGGAGGTGTTAATAATTAAACACTTGAAAAAAGTGTCTCACAAAGTTTGTTTTATTTGAGATTCTGAATAAAATGGGGTTTATCAAGTAAAGTCATTAAAACAATTTATTTTAAAAGTTTAAATCCACCCAGCGAGTACCACCCACATACGAGTGAATCAAAAAAACAAATATTCAAATTTCGAGGAGAAATTACGGGATTATGAAATGCATCACGAAGGTATTAATTGCAATTATTGTGTTTAAAAATGAGTTAGGATACAATTTATTCTGCTTATTATCATTGCGCTTGTGTAATAATGAAACTAAACTAATGGTCAGCTTAGTTCTAGTTGTAGTGTTGAACGTTGCAGTCAACAAGTCGGCTAAACGACGTATAGCCGTGTGATTGAATGGCGTTGTTCAGTCAAAGGGCTAGCTGTTTGATTGATCGGCTATTAAAACCAGTTGGCTGCGACATATACATATAAAAGCAGTTAATTATTATTATTGCCAATAGTTTTGTGACCAGAGCATTCCCAGGTTTTGGCAAGGAAAAGTTGATCCACCCATATAATATTAATAACTGCTGCGGTGCCTGATGAATAAACAAAAGCAATTTGCTAAACGATAAGAACAATAATATTAACGTTTAACAAAGATTAATTTGAAAGGCCATTCAAATTCAAATTCTTTATTAAAGCATACAATAATATACAATAGTATAAAAGTTAGGTAGCGTACATCACGTCGTCTAATCCCATACTAAGTAACAACTTGCATTGGGGTTGACGTGTCGTAATATTAATGCACTTACACACCGGCCTAATTAATAAAGGCTGATAAAGGAAAACTTGTGAACTAGAATATATTTTATTACTCTTCTAGACGCTTCGCCTGCGTAAATTAGGAATTTCACGGAACCCGTACATTTTTCCACAAAAAATATTCTTTGTCACTTCACGTGGTCCTCTCTATATCTGTGTCAAATTACATAAAAATTGCGTTAGTAGTTTGTGAGTTAAGCACTTTTAAATATTTTTTCCTGTTTTTTGCCCCATTTTCTGTTTCTTCGGTAAGAACAAAGGAAAGAGCCTTAGGTTGCGTTTCCATTGAAGCGGAGCGGAGCATAGCGGTGCCCGAATTGACCAATTAGCATGCTCGAAATCTTCGCTCCGCTTCGCTGTCATTCCGCTGGAATAGCACGATTGGTCAATTCGGGCACCACTAAGCACCGCTCCTCTTCAGTGGAAACACAGCCTTAGACATCTTAGTAAGATAGTTAGGTAATTTTTCGACGTATTTGTATTGAAAACAAATTGTAAAACCGTCGGTTATCACTTATCAGTTATCACTGTCGCTCTGGAATTCGCCGCTAGGACCTAAGGGCTTTATTCCCCGCTGCCCCGAAATGCCCCGAATGAATACCCCCTTTAAATATAAAATTGACGCAGTTTGTGATAATAAGTCAGGGAAACGAGTAAAACACATAAGTCTTATACTTAAAATAGTTTAATACTAGGAGGAGCGAGTAAAACTAAGCTGGAGGGTCGCGGGGAGGCGGGAGGCGGCGGTCACCTCTGCGGCGGCAGGAAGCCGAGCGCCGCGAGCGCCCGCTCGGCGCGCTCCACCAGCGGGCCGCGCCAGCGCCACACGGCCGTGTCGCGCTCGGGCTGCGCGCGCAGCTCGGCGCACGTCTTGCTGAGCGCCGTGACGCAGTCGGCGCGGTAGTGCTGCAGGCGCGCGTGCCGCGTCTCCAGCGCGTACGACGAGCACGGCCCGCCCAGGCACGCCAGCGGGAAGTGGTTGTGCAGCGCCAGCACGCGCTCCGTCTCGTGGAACGCCTTCACGTACTGCCCGGGCTTGGTGAAGTTGCGCGTGCGGTACACGTGCTGCAGCATGTGCATGTACTGCGGCGCGCCCTCCTCCCAGCCGTGCTCGTGCCGCAGCGAGTCCAGGAAGTACAGGTTGGACGCGTGATAGCTGGAGCGCGGCGGCTTGCCGGCGGCCGGCGTCGCCAGCGGCAGCACGCGCCGCATCAGCGAGCTCCAGTCGGCGTCCTCGAGCGGCACGATCACCTCGTCGATGTCGAGCAGCGCGAGCCACCGGTACCGATACATGTGCCGGTACAGGCAGTCGTTGTACGGGATGAGCTCCATCTGCCGCTTGTGCGTCGTCTTCTTCTTGAGGTACATGTGCTGCAGGCCGGGCAGGTTGGGCTGGCCGCCGGGCAGCGTGACGGGCGTCACCTCGACGACGCCCATATCCGCGTAGTAGTCGAGCACCTTGGTGATGTTCGGGTGCACCTGGAGCTCGTAGAAGAAGATCTTGTCGGCGCCGAGCAGCCGCACCAGCTCGATCCACTCGACCAGGCGCACCGAGAGGTCCTCGTGCAGGAAGTCGAGCCCCTTGACGCAGACGGCGAACTCCTTCTGCGCGGCCGGCGGCGGCGGGCGGTCGTAGTGCACGCGCAGGTTGTTGGTGGCGCGGTCGCAGGGGTCGACCACGATGGAGACGGAGGCGGGCACCAGGTGGCGCACGTCGGCGGGCAGCACGCACGCCAGCAGGTACGGCTGCAGCACGCCGTCGCGGTAGTTGCCCCACTTGCTGTTCCACACGTACTTGTACTCGAGGTTGCGCACCACCACGGGCGCGTCGCGCTCCTCGAACCACAGCTGGCAGTGCGTGGCCAGCGTGGGCTTGATGCGGTCGTGCACGGCGAGCACGCGCACGGCGGGCCCGATGCGCGAGGTGTTGCGCGCGTCCATGTACGCGCCGTAGAAGTGGAACACGTCACCCTTGGCGCGCAGCGTCTGCCAGTAGGTGTTGTGGAACTCGAGGTCGTATATCGAGGGGAAGGGCGCGCAGTCCTTCTTCTTGTAGAACTTGTTCTTGTCGTCCTTGTGGCGGTGCCAGTAGGCGAGCGGCAGCGAGGGCAGGCGGCGCTCGGCGTCGGCGCGCAGCTCGTCCTCGCTGAGCACGCGGGCGTCGGTGGCCAGGCGCGGCGCGGGCGCCGACGTGCTGGCGGGCTCGGCCAGCAGCAGCAGTCGGGCCGGCGGCGCGGGGCGCGCGCGCGGGGCCGGCGCCAGCTGCACGCGGGTCAGCGCCAGCGCCGCCAGCGCGCCCCAGCACAGCAGCGCCGCCAGCCAGCGCAGCCGCGCGCGCCCCACCCGCCCGCACCAACTCCGCATCGCCTGAAACATTCAACGCGCAACATCAATACACTGTACACACTACACACTACTCGACATCGCAATATTATCTTGTATTATTAGTTCCCAAGAAATACGTATACTACGTAAGTAATAAAACTGTAAAATTATACAGATCGTAAGAACGAAAACATTTTTTTGGGTAATTCAGAAATCCTACTAATATTATAAAGGCGAAAGTTTGGATGTATGGATGTTTGTTACTCTTTCACGCAAAAACTACTGAACGGATTTTAATGAAACTTTACAATAATATAGCTTATATATCAGAATAACACATAGGCTATAATTTTAACCGACTTTCAAAATGGAGGAGGTGTTATGTTCGTTCAACGATTACTCCGCCGTTTGTGAACCAATTTTCAAAATTTTTCTTTTGGTGTATAGGTTATCATCTCTATTTGCTACCACATTCATAAAAGCGGTGACCTGATGAAGGGATCCCTAAGCAATCGAGAGAACTACGCAAAATTTATATGGAAACATGTGGTGACTTCGGTTTCGTTAGCAAAGCATATGCTACCAACAAGTAAGATTTTGCACCATCTTGGTGCAAATACATACCATGGTTCAGAAGGTGCTGAGAGAACTCCTATCTCTTTATAGATACAAGTTTGGGAGTTTCGACGTTGTTTTAAGAAATGAAAGCAACTACTACTGCTATTACTATGCAAATTACAATCATCATTATCATCATCACTACCATTTAAAACCATTATAAGTATCATGCATCGTCCCATTATGACCGTTTTATTGGTACTTTTTATAGTCTTTTAGATCGAGACTAGAGTTTGTCAAGCGATATAAAAATTATAGATATTAATAATTATTATATTTACCAAGGTGGCAATTTTATCATATTAATATGCATGAGATATAATAATATTATGTATGAGATAATAGTATATCCTACTTAATATTATAAAGGCGAAAGTTTGTGAGGATGTATGTATGGATGTTTGTTACTCTTTCACGCAAAAACTACTGAACGGATTTTAATGAAACTTAACAATAATATAGCTTATACATCAGAATAACACATAGGCTACAATTTTAACCGACTTTCAAGATGGAGGTGTTATGTTCGTTTTTTTATATTTAACGATCACTCCGCCGTATGTGAACCGATTTTCAAAATTTTTCTTTTGGTGTATAGGGCATCATCCCAATTTAGTACCCCGTTCACAAAAGTGGTGACCTGATAAAGGGATCCATTAGTAATCGAGGGAACTCTTCAAAATTTATATGGAAACATGTGATGACTTCGGTTTCGTGAGAAGTATTCGAAGCATTAGTAAGCGAAGCAAGTAAGATTTTGCACCGAAGTATATCATGGTTCGGAAGGTGCTGAGGGAACTCCTGATTCTTTATAGATACAAGTTTGGGAGTTTCGATGTTGTTTTAAGAACGGAAAGAAGATGCTACTATGCAAATTTCGCTCATCATCATCATCGTATTATTGAGTATAAAATTGCCCTTGCGGTAAAATTTATTTTCTATATATCGCCTTAAGATATTGACCCGCTATATCCTTTTTATTGCAATCGCGACAGTGTTTTCGACAACCACACGAACAAAGTCACGGGCACTGCTATAATTTATATGGCAAAACAACGTTTGCCGGGTCAGCTAGTATATTATAATTATTAATTATTTACTCGTACCTACATGGAGGGTGCCATGTCGCGGCCATCTATACAAAGTTAGGCATCAAAGAGTATATAATCTGCGTTGCAGTTAGGCATAAAATATGAATAATACAGAAGCCTAATTTTTTGATTTAGATTTAGTTACTCTGACATTTTGTAGGCGACTCGAGTGTCAGGCGTCAGCCGGGGCTGCCGTTCTGTCACCCACTAGCTCGAGTGACGTTTGTTCGTCGATGCAGAAAAGATAATGCAAAGGCATGCAATTAGATACCACAATTTGGCCTCATCTCGATTTTTTTACCAACAGAATGGGGTTTACTCATGGTTTACTGCTCTAGTAGTAAGCATTCTATTTTCATTATTCACACATAATTATTATGACATGTAGTTCTGTTGTGAACAGCGGTGATTAGCACTGCTCGGGTCGCTTAATTCTTTCAGGGAATCAAATGGAAATATCTGGAGTCAGTAGTGTGTTTTCTCGGATTCTGGATCACGATTCTGGGTCCACCCCTCGTCACCTTGCTTTCTTACAAGATTTTAAATAAATATGAATGACAATTAACTAACAAATGAAATATTGCAAATTAAAAGTACTTAATAATTAATTATGTAGGTCACCCGATCATTCGATGGACTTCGTAAACACACGACGACGCGGTGTGCAAACTGACACGTTTTGCTCGTCAGCGAAATCCGACGAGTCAACAACCACCGCCGCCACGCTCGCCGCTGCCACCCGCATCTCGCAACTCGCGTCGAAGCGCAAGTGTAAACACAAAGCTCGCAACACAAGCGTGCCCTGCGAGTCGCGAGCTTCGCCGCGAGACGGGTCGCAAGCTCAAGTTTACACTCTCGGCTCGTAGCGCGTCTCGCGGCTCGCGCGCGAGTGTAAATCATGTATTACAAGATAGAATTTGTATAATAAAACTTGATATATTTTTAATTACATTTATTTTATTAAAACATGTTGTGCAATATTATATCATTACACAAAGTGTTGCTACTAAATAACTTTTGAAACTCTACTAATTTTATTAATTCCCCATTGAACTTATAATACAAGGACATACATTAAACTATACTCGTCACAAACTGATGTAAAATCATTTTGTAATCTCCACGTGTTAAAAGCCAACCTCCTACAGTTTCACCCCATAAAAGCCTTGTGATATTGCATAGGAGCGCGCCTACAGGAATCAAAGTATTGACAAATGTCATTTTCATTGATGTGCATGGCTATCCAGTGGGGTCCATGTGTAACATATTATCTGTAGGATCCAAGTTGCTAATAAATGTATGTAGGGGTTTGAACATATTATTATATTATATAGGCAGACGATTCGCAGCGTATACAATAATATTATCTTCTAAAGTCTAAACCTTCACAAATTCTTCTCAAATAATTACGGATCTCTATTGTGTTCATACTGTATTATCACAGAACCAAACTAGTATATGAATCTTGTATAATAATAATATGTCACATATCCGTATAATGTATGCTTATTGTCTGTCTATCTGTCTGTCGCAACGTAGTTGCGGGCATTAACTAGTAGTCGTTATTATATTATTTAAATTATATAAATTAAAATAAAACTATATTTTTATTATATTTTATTGAGGTCAGATTACTTTATATTAAAAAAATAACAACACGTTGCGCTAGACAGACAGACAGACAGACAGTAATAATATTAGTACGGATAGTATGGAACTATGGATATTTTATAAATAATAATAATAAACACGTTATGCAGTGATTTAGTAAAAGAAAAAATATTTTGTAGTACGCGTGGTAATTCAAATTTGATCTTCCATAACTATAGACGATTAATCAATCAAGAACAAATCAAGAAAAACGAATAGCATATCAGCCACGACACGAATTTCGCGTAATGGTCTTTTTGTGATTGCCAGAACGCGTCGTGGCAGTTTTCATTAGGGCCACGACGCGAATTTCGCATCGTGGCTGTTTCACTATGACTACAACGCGTTGTGAGCTATTTTTTCGCTCACTGAGCGATTTCGGTCTTTGAGCGTAACAGATACACTTTCACATTCTTTACTGATTATTCCTGTGAGTCGTTAAAAGAATAGGATAACATTAGATAAGATTGTAAAATCTCATATTATCATTTTTAAATTAAAAAAAGTATACTCACTTATAATACCACAAGAGCTTCAAAATTATCGGGTATTTCCCGATAGGTTCGTTGCAAACAAATGAAGGTTTTTCAGGAAAAATCACTCGCGCTTCGCGCTCGTGTTTTTTTAACCTGAAAAACTTGACGACTTTATTTGTTTGCAGGGAACCTTGAGGGAAATGCCAGATAATTTTGAAGCTCGTGTGGTATTCGGGGGATTATTTTTCCGTCCCAAATGTCGGCCAACAGAATTGCACCATTCGACGTCACGTGGTAACCAGAGAAAATTTTCAAAAAATTATCAGTATAATACCATGTAGGTTGTACCACGTGACGTCGAATGGTGCAATTCTATTGGTCGATATTTGGGTCGGAAAAATAATCAATAATATTTATTAAGTTTTCTATAACACAAAAAAACAATAATTCTATAACTAATTATATTCTTAATCGTATAGCATATATTATGTTCCTTTATTATAGAGTACAATAATATATTTTCTTAATCCTTATAGTTACTAGGTAACTATAAGGATTAAGAAAATATATTATACATATACATATTTTACATATTTTTTCATCTTTGAATTCTATCAACGTTGGCCTTCAACCACATACCGAAAGCTACCTCAACCCTGCTGCAATGACAACTTCTCTTAGATGTTTTGGAGAAGTTGGTATGCCGATGGCAGTTTGACAGTTTTGAATTATTCCAGTCCAACTCTGCCATCACCTTTTCCACTTTGGGGCACCCAAACATTTCAATGTTTACATGTCTGAAGCCCAACGTTGATAGTAATTTTTTTTCAACTGTGCCCCCTTTATACGCCCATAAGTATTGTTTATTTGGATCGAGGGAGTGTAAATGCTCCACTAAAATTTTTTGGGTTATGTCTCCATCGGAATTTCTGAACGCCATTCCATGAACATGGCGTTCACAGAATGCAATTTCCTTACTTTTCCCCAGATGGAGAAACCATAACGGTAATTTAATATAGTGCAGGTACATCACCTCTTTCCAAATATCATAAATACCAACCTCTTTGAAGTATATGTCACTCTTAAGGGGGAAGCCATTAGGGGGGAACATTTCAATGTTTACATGTCTGAAGCCCAACGTTGATAGCATTTTTTTTCAACTGTGCCCCCTTTATACGCCCATAAGTATTGTTTATTTGGATCGAGGGAGTGTAAATGCTCCACTAAAATTTTTTGGGTTATGTCTCCATCGGAATTTCTGAACGCCATTCCATGAACATGGCGTTCACAGAATGCAATTTCCTTACTTTTCCCCAGATGGAGAAACCATAACGGTAATTTAATATAGTGCAGGTACATCACCTCTTTCCAAATATCATAAATACCAACCTCTTTGAAGTATATGTCACTCTTAAGGGGGAAGCCATCGATGTCTATTACATACCTAATGTCAATGTCCATGTTATCATTATTATTATTTCTCGACATTATGGCGCGCACACACACTATTACTACTTAAACAGACTTTTTAAAACTATAAAATTATACAATAATTGTCTTTTACACTTGTTTTTTGTCTATATGTCCGCACAGCCTATTGTTTTTGTATATGTCACACAGTCTATACCGTTAACACCAATGGCACAAAATACGAAGTTTAACAGTTCACTTGTCAACTTATCTGTAGGTGATATGGTGTGAGCGAAATACTCTGCCGGCACTTCACCCAACAACCGTAACCACTCTTCGTGATCGATGTTTACACACCCCACTGTATCCTCGAGATGCTCTGCGATATCATCCCAAATTTGAATCAGCGTGTAAATGCTATCATCACTCTACTCACTCCTTTCGTACTTGCTGGTGAGCAGTGTATGTACGTCTTCACACAATTTACGTAATGGGATAGGTCGCGTCCACAGCTTCAATAACCTGTTGGTTGATAAACATTTTATCCATTCCCTCTTACATCCGGCATACATTGTTTCTATTATCGACATCATATTTAAGGGCAGTTGTAATTTACACTGCAATACAAAAAAAAACATGATCACATTGAAAAGATAATTGCCCATGTATTACCCTCTCGACCCCTGTTAATTATGTTTACACCCTGATTAAGTATTGCCAAAATATCTTCATCTATGTCGTTATATCTCGATGCTAATGCCACAACGTATCCATTGTCGAGATGTACCACTGTATGCAATGTATCAGCATGAATCTTTGATGGAAATTTTAAAGCTCCAATGATTTTATGAGGGATGTTTATCTCAAGATCCTCCAAATTTTTCCATGTCTTATTATAATTATTTAATTTTTTCAGAGCTTCCCCCATTGATATTTTTAAACTAAAACACTTTTTATACTAACAATATTCAAAAACTTCTAGCGGAAATATTAATTACTGTATTGCTCACGAGTGTGGTACTGGTTAAATGTGATTTCAAACGGAACGCTTAGGACTATTTATAGTTCAAAAAGCTCTTAGATAAATATATATAGAGAAAATTTATCTAAGAGCTTTTTTAACTATAAATAGTCCTAAGCGTTCCGTAGACATCGATGGCTTCCCCCTTAAGAGTGACATATACTTCAAAAAGGTTGGTATTTATGATATTTGGAAAGAGGTGATGTACCTGCACTATATTAAATTACCGTTATGGTTTCTCCATCTGGGGAAAAGTAAGGAAATTGCATTCTGTGAACGCCATGTTCATGGAATGGCGTTCAGAAATTCCGATGGAGACATAACCCAAAAAATTTTAGTGGAGCATTTACACTCCCTCGATCCAAATAAACAATACTTATGGGCGTATAAAGGGGGCACAGTTGAAAAAAAATTACTATCAACGTTGGGCTTCAGACATGTAAACATTGAAATGTTTGGGTGCCCCAAAGTGGAAAAGGTGATGGCAGAGTTGGACTGGAATAATTCAAAACTGTCAAACTGCCATCGTCATACCAACTTCTCCAAAACATCTAAGAGAAGTTGTCATTGCAGCAGGGTTGAGGTAGCTTTCGGTATGTGGTTGAAGGCCAACGTTGATAGAATTCAAAGATGAAAAAATATGTAAAATATGTATATGTATAATATATTTTCTTAATCCTTATAGTTACCTAGTAACTATAAGGATTAAGAAAATATATTATTGTACTCTATAATAAAGGAACATAATATATGCTATACGATTAAGAATATAATTAGTTATAGAATTATTGTTTTTTTGTGTTATAGAAAACTTAATAAATATTATTGATTATTTTTCCGACCCAAATATCGACCAATAGAATTGCACCATTCGACGTCACGTGGTACAACCTACATGGTATTATACTGATAATTTTTTGAAAATTTTCTCTGGTTACCACGTGACGTCGAATGGTGCAATTCTATTGGCCGACATTTGGGACGGAAAAATAATCCCCCGAATACCAAACGAGCTTCAAAATTATCTGGCATTTCCCTCAAGGTTCCCTGCAAACAAATAAAGTCGTCAAGTTTTTCAGGTTAAAAAATCACGAGCGCGAAGCGCGAGTGATTTTTCCTGAATAACCTTCATTTGTTTGCAACGAACCTATCGGGAAATACCCGATAATTTTGAAGCTCTTGTGGTATTATAAGTGAGTATACTTTTTTTAATTTAAAAATGATAATATGAGATTTTACAATCTTATCTAATGTTATCCTATTCTTTTAACGACTCACAGGAATAATCAGTAAAGAATGTGAAAGTGTATCTGTTACGCTCAAAGACCGAAATCGCTCAGTGAGCGAAAAAATAGCTCACAACGCGTTGTAGTCATAGTGAAACAGCCACGACGCGAAATTCGCGTCGTGGCCCTAATGAAAACTGCCACGACGCGTTCTGGCAATCACAAAAAGACCATTACGCGAAATTCGTGTCGTGGCTGATATGCTATTCGTTTTTCTTGATTTGTTCTTGATTGATTAATCGTCTATAGTTATGGAAGATCAAATTTGAATTACCACGCGTACTACAAAATATTTTTTCTTTTACTAAATCACTGCATAACGTGTTTATTATTATTATTTATAAAATATCCATAGTTCCATACTATCCGTACTAATATTATTACTGTCTGTCTGTCTGTCTGTCTAGCGCAACGTGTTGTTATTTTTTTAATATAAAGTAATCTGACCTCAATAAAATATAATAAAAATATAGTTTTATTTTAATTTATATAATTTAAATAATATAATAACGACTACTAGTTAATGCCCGCAACTACGTTGCGACAGACAGATAGACAGACAATAAGCATACATTATACGGATATGTGACATATTATTATTATACAAGATTCATATACTAGTTTGGTTCTGTGATAATACAGTATGAACACAATAGAGATCCGTAATTATTTGAGAAGAATTTGTGAAGGTTTAGACTTTAGAAGATAATATTATTGTATACGCTGCGAATCGTCTGCCTATATAATATAATAATATGTTCAAACCCCTACATACATTTATTAGCAACTTGGATCCTACAGATAATATGTTACACATGGACCCCTCTGGATAGCCATGCACATCAATGAAAATGACATTTGTCAATACTTTGATTCCTGTAGGCGCGCTCCTATGCAATATCACAAGGCTTTTATGGGGTGAAACTGTAGGAGGTTGGCTTTTAACACGTGGAGATTACAAAATGATTTTACATCAGTTTGTGACGAGTATAGTTTAATGTATGTCCTTGTATTATAAGTTCAATGGGGAATTAATAAAATTAGTAGAGTTTCAAAAGTTATTTAGTAGCAACACTTTGTGTAATGATATAATATTGCACAACATGTTTTAATAAAATAAATGTAATTAAAAATATATCAAGTTTTATTATACAAATTACAAATTATATCTTGTAATACATGATTTACACTCGCGCACGAGCCGCGAGACGTGCTACGAGCCGAGAGTGTAAACTTGAGCTTGAGACCCGTCTCGCGGCGCGGCTCGCGACTCGCAGGGCACGCTTGTGTGCAGTGTGTTGCGAGCTTTATGTTTTCACTTGCACTTCGATGCGAGCCGCGAGATGCGGGTGGCGGCGGCGAGCGGGTGCGTGCCCTGCGAGTCGCGAGACACGCTACGAGCCGAGAGTGTAAACTTGAGCTTGCGACCCATCTCGCGGCGAAGCTCTCGACTCGCAGGGCACGCTTGTGTTGCGAGCTTTGTGTTTACACTTGCGCTTCGACGCGAGCCGCGAGATGCGGGTGGCAGCGGCGAGCGCGGCGGCGGTGGTTGTTGACTCGTTGGATTTCGCTGACGAGCAAAACGTGTCAGTTTGCACACCGCGTCGTCGTGTGTTTACAAAGTCCATCGAATGATCGGGTGACCTACATAATTAATTATTAAGTACTTTTAATTTGCAATATTTCATTAGTTAGTTAATTGTCATTCATATTTATTTAATTCATGAAGCCCCAAGCGGCCACATCTGGCCGCGATAACAATGAAAAAGCTATTGTGTCTCGTTTTGCCACGACTGATGGGTTAAAATCTTGTAAGAAAGCAAGGTGACGTAAGCGATAAGCCAGATCGAACAATAGGACACTGAGGCGAGCATAACAATGCAATAAGTAGCGATTGTAATTATGAAGGAACAATGGAGCGTGGAGATAGTAGATAATGAGGGTTAAACACAAAAGCTAACTTTGAAACTAGTGCAAATACGCAGAAACGGATCGCATATATCGAACGAGGATAGCCGAAAACCCCTATTTTGACACCAAATTTTTTTTAGGTGACGTCGCCGCTCGAACCGACAAAAAGTGATCGAGAAAGTTTGCGAGCCGCGAGCGGGTGGAGGGGTGGACCCAGAATCGTGATCCAGAATCCGCGAAAACACACTACTGGAGTCCGCTCGAAAGCTTGTTAATTCGAGAGATCAGTGATCACAGAACCTCGTACCTACAGATGATACAAGGCATATCATACACAAGAAGGTCACCTATATTCACAGTTTGCTCGGAACGAGGACGGTCTGTGAGCACGGCTCTTCCTGCAGCTCGCAGGGCGTGGTGCGGGGTGTGCGGGGTGCGCGGGATGTGCGGGGTGCGGTGGGGAGGGCGGCCTCAGCGGCGGTCAGCTCGTACGGAACGGTCACGGTCGACGGGCCGCGGCCGCACGCGATGGACGCCCGGCAACTTCGAGCCGTACATTCCAGGACATACGAGCTGTTATCGCTTGCCCCACCACGCCCGGCTGCAGCACGCGAGCAGAGGGCCCAGCATTCCCAGCCGGAGATGCCATACTCTATCTACTTTAGATTTACCCGGGGCACATTAACGACCACGAAAACGGCATGTATGATGTACAGTGAAACCTGGTTAAGCGGGACCTGGTTAATCGAGAAACCTCTATTATTGATAGTTGCAATGAGGTCCCGGCACTATTTCATTAAATTATCTCTGTTAATGGATTTTTTGAAACTGATTAAATGAGATTTGAATTCTAAGACTTTTTCGATATTTAACTCTATAATTGAGACTCCGTAGCTCATTAACCTGTATAATTGAGACAAATTACGATAGATGTAACAAGTTTTGACATGTTTGTTTACATACGTTTCGCGTCGCATATTGTGCATGCTTTTTTGTCAGTACTTTTTCAGTTTTTGATCTAAAAACAAGGGAATAAAAGTGTAAAAAATGTTCAAACGTAAATATAAAACGCTATCAGTTTAAACTACTATCAGATAATGCTAGTGGAAAGTCGTGTAATGGTGTCGGGAGAATAACACACTAAAGGCGACCCTGTGTAGAATTATGAAAAATTACCGAGGAAATTCGGTCTCAGTATATAAACGAAAACTAAAACGAATAATAATTTTTAAAATTGAATACCCTCAATTACAGAGGCCGGCACACACAGAGATCAATATGTGTCGCGACACATATTGATCTCTGTGAGTGTCGGCCTCTGTAATTGAGACACCCATAATTATAACCTGCCTAAATGGATAACTGGGTTATCGGGAGCCCTTAATAATTGGTACAAAAGTCTCGGTCCCTTGAGATCCCAATTAACCAGGTTTCACTGTACCTACTACGCCGCGCAGCTCGGAAGCGTTCTTCCTCGTTGCGTCACGCGGCCGCGATCTCGACCTCCATTAACTCGAGTGAGGTTTACGTTTAGTTCTATTTGTTTAAGGCGAACAATGGGAGGACAAGACGGCCAGACGTTTTCCTCCCCGCGGGCCGGCGGCGGCGGGCCGCGGGTTGCGGGCCGAATGCTAAAGAAGGTCGTGCGCTGCGCCGGCCGCATCACAAGCAGGTGCTTAGCGAAGCGAGCAGCATGCGCCATGCGGTTCGATGTTCTCAGCAGATTCACAGAACAAAACATCGGCCGGATAATCATGTAGTTAGCAAGTTTCTTGGTCGTTTGATTTCGTAGAAGCCAACGTCCACCAGTCGAATAATTGAAATCCGCAATAGCGAAGGTGGCAATCACCACACGAGTCACACGAGTGACGAGGTGCGACCCTCCAGCATCCGGCTCATCCTCCGCCGGCCTCGCGCGGTCGTGCGGCGGCGCGCGGGGGAGCGGGGAGAGGAGTTTACACAAAAAACAACATTACCGAAGTAAGACTCACGATTTACCACGTTAGCTAATACCGTGCGTAGTAATTATAATATTCATTAGTAATTAGTATACAGAGAACTGGGAAGCTAATATTTATTTACATCAGTATTCAGTAGTTAATGCGGTGATCTCTGTATATAATGATGAGACGGGGGTTTTTCGGAGAAGTATGATACAAAAAATCTTACTAATAAACAAAATCGTGATGCTCTTAAATAATTTTAGGCGGATCATGATTCGAGCGCAATTACTTCCTTATTGCTTAAATTAATTTAAGAACTGATTGAAATTTTCATGTACAACAACATCTGTATAACACGAGGAAACAACAAGTAAGTAGTTCCGAACCTACGTAGATCGCATAGCGCACTATATCACTCGAAGACTCACGACTTATAAATTTTAAAAAGTAACTAAAAATATAAATTCGACATTATGGAGTACCGGCAAAGTACAGGACATCGCTTATATCGTTTAATCGCGGGTGCTGGAAATCATTTGAACATTCGAAATCTCGTGTCGACGAAAGCGAAAACGGTTGTGTAATATTATGACAGGCATTTAAAATTAGAATACAGTCGAAATTGCCTGAATATGCATGCGGTGATGCGGTGGAATACATTATGGTAAGTGTCGGCCGAGTGCCGAGTGCTAAATGCCGGTTCTCGCGACTCGACTTGTGCTCGGCAGCCGGGCCTCTTGCCCTGCCAGTGCTCAGTCCATGGACAAACACCACTGCAGCGAGACTAGCTAAGAGAGAAGAGTTAGACAGGAATAATATCCTTATTGTAGTTGCTGGCGGAAACCGGCTCGTAGACTTTCTTTAGATCAGTGAAACAAATATGCTTATGAAAATAAAACAATTTCGAATATTATGAAAACAATCCTTATAAAGGTTACCTTCGATCTGAGGAACGATTCAAGAGGCGTCGTAAAATGTTGCAACTTCATTGCCATTTTTGTCTGACGGGAACTTAATCGGGTAATCTTTGAAGATTTAACAAAATTTAAATAAGGAACCGTGAAACTAACAGATGTCCGACAATTTAGGCAGTTTTACATATTTATTACGCAGTACCTATTTTTTCTTCGTAATAATAATTGCCTTTACTTACTTAATAGATACTTATTTGCAATTCATGTCTAATTATGCAGAAAGGCATTATGAAACGTCGCGAGTCGCGACTGTCTACTCGCGTCGAAGTTTTACCAACGGATAAAACAACCAGCTAAAGTTTAAACAGTTTGAGTCATCCGCAGACCGCACCGCGAGCCCTTCGCTGGAGGGCGCGGAGGTAAATATAGCCGGGGGCGGTGGGAGGGGCGGACACGGCAGCTGGCGCCGCGCCAGCTACAGGATATTCGCGACGGGTAATGGTCGATTTACACGGGTGACTAACCGGTCGATTTTAGTCACCCGGCAAGTCACCAGTCGAATCACCTGTCCAAATCGAAACGCCACCCCATTTACAAAAATCGCCTATGACTTATAGTTCATTCTGCGTGAAAATGTCGCGTCTGCGCTCGCTACAGTAGTAGTATTCGCAGCAAGCGATCGCTTGCGAGTCTTGCGACTGAGCGTTTACACGGTCGATTTTAGTCACCAGCCGCATGCGGCCATTGGTCGCATGACTTTGGGGCTTGCGACTTTAGCCGCATGCGGCGTAGTCGAATTGCCATAGTCGAATTGCAGGTCGATTTTCGCCGTGCGGCTATAGTCACCCGTGTAAGTCGGCCATAAGTTGTCGCTAGTCGCTACGCACTGGGAAATACGAACTGACGAACGATAATAATATTATAATATCATGCTAATTAATATTTCCCTTTTCATTTACCACGAGAAAAAAGGTAAAAATTGTGGCGCTTAATGCATCATACTTATTTCATAAATCTTAACATAACATTTTAAAATGAGGCGCAGGTCACGGGCTCTACGAGCCCTAAGCTGTAGGCCTACTACGAAACTGTTTTGAGACTCAAACAATCGGACGAGAATGCCGCGTCTTGCTCTAACAACGTCATTTCACGTTTGTTAGAGTAGGACGCAGCATTTTCGTCCGATTGTTTGAGTCTCAAAACAGTTTCGTAGTAGGCCTACTGGGTCGGAATGTGTAGCGTGTACGGTCCGGACTCCGGTCGTGGGAGCAGGCGGCGACGCGACGCGGGGTGGGGCGGGGCGGGGGTCGACCTCTAACCGGGCCGTAGCCGGCGGGCGGCAGCGCGCGGTACCGTTACGTGTCCGACGCTGGGAGGTTCTCGTTCACTAACTGACGCGTGTGATGGCGCGGTGTTGTTCTCGCGATCGGTCAGCTGACGGAAGGGCCGCGGCCGACCCGACCCCGGCTCTTGAACCGTGATACTTTCCCGACGACCGGGCCGGTCATATTATATTGCTGGCCCACTAACCCCGAGTAGGTGCTTCTTTGCCTATGGACACACTATAGTATAGATAACTCAGTCAGCGACAACCGGCGACACTGCTAATGTCCTCTGAATGTCCATACGAACGGCGCACGACGACGGTATGCCGGCTGCCGGCAGCCGCATGCCGCACAACGCCGCGTCTCATTACTGAAACGGACAGCATAATCTAAGCTTCAAACGACCGACACGCGGAAGTTCCTATACTAATCCAGTCTAAGACTTATTCATAGATACCCTGGAGAATGGTGCCTGAATGAGGAATGATATTATATCCATCTAGACGACGACTGCTGCACTAGCACTACAAAAATAAGCATCAACAAAAACAGCAACTAGTAAGCTTCAATCGATGTTATTTCTGCCTCAAACATAAGGATAACACCGCGGCATAGAAATATAATTATAGAGCCTCGGGATCTAGGAGATAAAAATGTGTTTTCGTTTTAATCAACGATAAAAACTTCCTTTGTTTATCAACATGTTACATGACGTAACACGCGGCAAACATCCATTAACAGAAAGGACTAGTTGAAGACACTCGCAGCGAAAGTACTATAATGTTGCTCATTGTAAATGATGGCAGATAAGAGAATTACAAATAATGGGGATTGTCCATTTTTTTTTAATTTTGCTCATTACAAAAACATTTCGAGGAATAAGGTCAGTGATCGTTTTTCTGTATATAAACGAAAGAAATACCCATTAGTTACTTATATTTTTGAACAAATATGTTTAACCTTAGTTTGACCTTCAATGGCGTTAAATTAGCAATAAATTCGACCAACATTATGTTTCGAACTTTTGGTGAGCTTCTCGTATCAGCTTTCACATAATGAGAACTTGCATTTGACGATCCAGCCATTATAAATAAGATTGAAAGGAAAAAAAACATACTGCAGAGGTCAATTGACCGCCGATGATGACGTCAGAGCGAAACTTTAAAAATTTATTGAGAAAAAACTAGCCAATGAATTTCAAAATTATTGAATTTATATTCTTAAAATACCCTATTTTAACGAAAAAAAATATAAAAAGTACATGTGATTTTTTTTGGACAATGCCCATTATGTATTTATTTCTAAAGCGGCCGACGTGGCATACCGCGTTATACCTACACGAATGTATTACCTTATTCATGAAGTATACCGTACTAGCGACCCGCCCCGGCGTCGCACGGGTATAAAATATATAGCCACTAAAAAACTTATTAAAATCGATAGCCTATCACGATCCTTCATGTGGTCTACTTCTTGTACATATTATGTGCCAAATAACATAAAAATTGCTCTAGTAGTTCGCGAGATAAACCCTTTCAAATAATTTCCCCCGTTTTTTCCACATTCTCCTATTAGTCTTAGCGTGATAAAATATAGCCTATAGCCTTCTTCAATAAATGGGCTATCTAACCTTGAAAGAATTTTTTCAAATCGGACCAGTAGTCCCTGAGATTAGCGCGTTCAAGTTAGCCCTTTCAAATAATTTTCCCCGTTTTTTCCACATTTTCCTCTATTTCTTTGCTTCTATTAATCTCAGCGTGATAAAATATAGCCTATAACCTTCCTCGATAATTGGGCTATCTAACACTGAAAGAATCATCAAAATCCGTTGCGTAGTTTTAAAGATTAAAGGGAACAAAGGGACTTTGTTTTATAATAATACTAGCTGACCCGGCAAACGTTGTTTTGCCATATAAATAATTTTTGGTATGAAAAATAGATGTTGGCCGATTCTCAGACCTACTGAATATGCATATAAAATTTCATAAAGATCGGTCAAGCCGTTTCGGAGGAGTACGGTAACTAACATTGTGACAGGGAAATTTTATATATAAGATAAGTATGTTTTATAACAAGTATACAATAGATATGTCACGCGTGCTGTGGCTATCTACAAATCACAACCCCTCATTACCGCCGGTCTATCAGTAGATTGGGTAGAAGGTTCGTGTTTCCGTTATCGATGCAAACCATTCTGTGTGAAAAATGTAGAGAATACATAGACATAAATATTACTACATATAAATCGATGAGAGAATAACATTTACAAGCTGTGAGTAACGGCTTCTGTTAAACAAGCACGAATTGGGGTCATGTTTCACATGTAAGTAGTCTGAAAATGGGGATACGCGGTGGCTCAACGGATTATCTGTATCAAGATTAACATGACGTGGTAATATTGCACAGACCAGAGTGCTCTAAAATCTAAAATACTCACGCTACAAAGTCTGTATTTAGTGAGTATGCGCCAGATGTCACGGGTCTGCTGTTTCCACACGGCAGTCGGCACACGTGCACATCTTCCGACCCAAATAATAAGTACTCGGAGCCAATAATAGCGTTTGTATTTGTCGTCTCGTCCATTAAATATTAAACACGCTAATGTACGGCCCAGCAGATCCTCGGCACTCGGCAGTTAAATCGTCGACAAGGCCGCCATTAAAGTATAAATAAATAAATCGTAATATAATGATAGGGTACTTATCGTGTCGTTGTGGCATCACGCCAACTTCATCCCAATACCTTAAAGCTTTATAAACGAAACTTATGTATCTCGCTGCTCCAATCTCGGGATTCTGGAAATCCAGCCATCTGAGAATTAGCGAGACCCTCTATAGGTGCTCCTATAGAGGTTGTCGCTAATTATTATCAGTGTGAGAGATCGGCCATTAGAGTTGCAGATATACCGGTCAGTAATCAGTATACGCCGCTACTCGTGCCGTATACTGCGCTAGAGGGCGACTAGCCGGCCGGCCGCTACTTCGGCGTTACAACTGGTTCGGTCACCGTTACGCAGGCGGCAGGCTCGCCCACGGAACGGTTCCACTAATAAAATATTACCGAGACGACACTAATCTACATAAGTATACAAGCGGCCACGTGGCCACGGGCGCGTCTCTTGTGCTGTGAATGGGTCGTCTTGTAGAGCTATAATACATAGCGTTTCTTTAATACGCTCTATGTATGTATGTAGTTATAAATTATGACCTTATTCGTACATATGAAATTGACGCCGCTTTGATCTTACATTCTTTTCTTTTCAAGGATCTATCACAATAATTATTAATAGTGTCTGACGTTATCTCTATATAGGGATAGAGACTGTTTCACCCCATACGGAACTCCCGGGGAGGTAAAGAGTCGAGAATGAAAATTAATCCTTTCTCGAGTAACTTTGATAACGAAAATACATATTATGTTGGACAGTTTACTACTACTACTATAATTACTATAGAGGTGAATCGTGGTTGCCTCTCGATGATCATCGTGTTACGTGTCACATTATACGACGACACTTAAACATTTTATTAACGAGCCCTTATCGCTTCCCGCGATAGCGACTGATAACGATTCAATTAAGGTTGTTTAAAATAGATCGCTACGAGATAACGCCGCCTTTCCTATTGTTGGTGGTTTTTGCTCGACCACGGAGCGTACAATACACATTAACACAATACACGATGTATGCGATAGCATAATGATTAACGAATTAATATCAACGCGTAAACAATAAGGGGCTGAGCGGCTGCAGCGGCGGTTTCAGGCGTTACGTAAGTGGAAAGCTGCGGCCCACGCGACCCATTGTTGCCGGCGCGCGGCGGCGGTATCTGATCCCCCCTGTCCCCCGCCCCCGCCGGCACTAGGTCACCGCGAGAGCTTAATCGTCGGAGACAATTAGTTAATGAATAGCAGTAATGGACTTTTTGTGACTTCGCTTCCAATTCTAATAGCTAATAGGCATTCCGCGACCGAGCCCTAGGAACTGTTTCGATACGGACGCGGGACGACGTAATCGAGCTTTCCTCTGCTGTCTAAAAGCATTCTGTCGTAAGCTAAGAGGTAACGTTTGCGCAACGATTTACGAAATAATAAGAATACAAATGTAGAGCACGCGATATAATCGAAGGGGGAAGACTTACAAAGCAAAATCTTCACTGATACTTCGATCGACCCGGCCTTGCCCGGCCGTCGTCGGACGCGCCGACCGAACAGTTGCGTCGACGTGTTACCAGCCGGGCTAGCATACGGACCAATAGAAATACGAAAGTATGGACAAACTGTGGAGATAAACTTAAGGTGCCGCGGCCGTTCCGATCTTTTTTCGTTCCGAAAAATTCAATTAAAATGCCACTTTATGACAGACTATAGTCTTCTTCTTCTTCTTTTGGCGTAAGCCCACTTAGGAGTTGCCAGCGTCAGAGTTGAGGCGAAAAATATGTAAGTCTTCTTCTTCTTCTTCTTTTGGCGTAAGCCTCCCCACTTAGGAGTTGCCAGCGTCAGAGTTAAGGCGAAAAGTATATTATTATGCTCAGTTATAACGCAAACTGATTGCCATGCACTGGGCACGGATGAGTGATGACTTCATGCGACCATGCAAATACAAGATATAATAATAAACCAGAAAAAAACCAGAACAAGCAAATATGAAGCAAAATATTGTTTCTTAGCCTTTAAATATACACGAAATACATAAACATATATACAATAAATAATTTAATATATAAAAGGAAGAGAATTCTAACTATAACTAGAGCCTAATGTGATTATGAGCAATGAACGAGCTTAAGGTGTCTATAAATGGAGAATATACTAACGATAAAATAGATTTAAGATTAGTGGGACGAGGAATATTAGGAGGAAGGTAATCGTACAATGAAAGGTTGTTTTCGCAAGCAAAAAATATATGGTCTGGAGAGCCTTCATCCAAGCCACATTCACACAATGAGCTATCCCTCACCCTTATTTTAGCTAGAAATACTGGATTACAGGAGTGCCCCAGACGTAGCCGACAGATAGTAGAGCAAACAGGCTTATTAGCTTTCAAATATTTATAAAACCACGGTCGACTAGGTACTGAATCTTGAACTTCAGCGTAAAAACGTCCTTTATTTCTACTCGACTCAATCCAAATAGTATTCCACTCCAGAGTCAAATGCGACTTGGCCAGAGGCAAAAGATCCTGACAAAAAATTTTGAAATTGCTTAAACCACCAGACTTTGCAGCTTCTTTGGCATATATATCCACACATTCATTTCCTATAATCCCGCTATGACCAGGGATCCAAGCAAGTACAACCTGAATGTTGCTACAATAGCATTTAAACAGTAGCTCTCTAATTTTAAAAATTAAAGGAAACTTAAATTTACTTCTAAAGGGGTTTGACAAAATTGCTTCCAGGGAACTTTTACAATCGGACATAATAATTGCCTTGTTAAGCTTGTGCGATTCTACAAATGAGACGGCATCAAAAATCGCTAGAGATTCAGCATTAAAAACCGAGGAAAGCGAAGGCAATTTATTATTAAGGATGACATTAAATTTTGGAATCCACACGGCACTACCGACACAAGAAGTATCTGATAGTTTTGAAGCGTCCGTGTAAATCAAAGTCCAATCCTTAAATTTATCACTTATAATGGTATTAAATTGGTTGTTAGCAACGGGGGAACCCTTCACTATGGGTAAATTTAAAATAACATCTGGAGAAAATACAAGAGAGGAAAATGAAGCTTCAAACAGCGGATTAACTGAAAATTGAGCCACAGGACATGAAAGAGAAACTATTTTTTGATAACTTTTCATAACACAGGGTAAACTTTTATGCGTCCAATAACTACTAGTTAAAAGATGTGAGAGAGATGACAGCTTATTAATAAGAGGGTGGCAAGACCACTGGTAGACCTTAAATATGAACCTGTCAGACAAATACTGTCGACGTAGAGATAAAGGAGGTTCCACACACTCCACTTGGAGCGCATTAATGGGGGATGACTTCATTGCACCTAAGACTACCCGTAAACATTTTGCCTGCAGCTTATCATACATTTTTAAAGCAAATTTGCTACAAGGCTCCAATAAAAAGGACGCATAATCCAAATGGCTACGAATTAAAGCATTGTACATTAACCTTTGGACGTATGGGTGAGAACCCCACCAAACTCCTGATAATGATCGAAGGATATTTAAATTTCTTTCCGCCTTTTTTAAACAATTATTAACGTAACTATATGTAAGTCCTAAAAATTAAAATAATATCCTACATTATGACATAGACATAGTCTGTCATAAAGTGGCATTTTAATTGAATTTTTTTTGGTCGCGATTAGCCACGGTAAATATCGGAACGGCACCCTAAGTTTAAGTCCACAGTTTGTCCATACTTTCGCATTTCTAGTGGTGGTCGTGCTAGCCCGGCTGATGTTACTTACAAAAACAATTTGAATACAATCGTCCTGCCGCTAGGCGGGCGGTCGTCGAGCGCCGCGGGCCGCTCTCGGATCCGTGCAATTAAAACGCTAACTCCGTCTAGGTCTGTTTCCCGCAGCACCGGAGCTGCCCCGCGCCGGTGGCCGGTCACGGCTCATAGACTCCCTCCGCACTTCACGGACGATTCTCCTCGTTACGTGCACCGCAATAATACACTCACTAGGCCACGATATACGGTTAACGTGATATGGTTTAGCGCCGTTTATTTACTATCGACTATCGAGTCCCCGAGTAGCGACTTGTTGGCGAACGGCGCGGAGGCATATTTACTTTTTAGGTAAATCGGTGTGGTAAATAAGGTAAGTCTGTGAGTGTATCGGGTGGACCGGTCGCGAGCACGACGGCGCGCAAAAAGCGGCCCGGCCGGTGGACAGAAAGCTGGTCCGTTCCAGGAACGCGAACGGTGGCGGAAGTGAGCCGCCTGCGCCTGCGCCGGCGCATCGCTGCGTTTGTTTTGTACTCGCGCCTCGCACTGACGTCGACATCGGCCGCAACAGACGCCGAGGACGATGTTTACTAACAACACGAGAACCATCGTGATCTCATGGCTATATTTCAATCAATACCTAGTTGTGAAATTGAGAGACGAAACTCTACGTAGAGCTGTTGCATACACCGTCCTACCGACTACCGAATACCGAGCGCCGGCAAAAAGTGGCTCCCTGCCAGCCCCGACCGTTCCTATCGAGTCTCGAGCTATCGGCTAGCTGAATCATCGAGTATTGAACTAGACAGTAGACAGGTCTAGTTCCTTGTGTGTGCTAGTAGCACCCCTGGGTGGCGGCGTGTGTGTGCACGCTGCGAGCTCAATGTCAACAGCTTTCGGCCACACTCTCCTTCCTCGACGGAACGAGGTCACAACTGTTCTACTTCTACATACAGCGAGGAACGTCTACACTCTACACTCTACACTATACGTAGTCGACTGAGCAGAAAAAATTTCAAACTTTAGCCTGCAGCTGAGACAAAAACGTTAAATTTTCGTTTTTGTTTCGGGTTTTTGTTGAATTTCGGTGAACAAAGGTTTGCATATTGTGTAGTAATGGATGCCGCAATCCGCGTTGTGTCACGCCGCAGGGAGGCAGCAGACGTAACGCTATTAACATTTGAACATTAATTAGTAATTAGTAATTACTGAACACTGGCGCTACCGAACGTTGGCGAGTGTTGTGACACCTCGACGTGCGCGGTGCGACGCGACGTAGTGAGGACCGACAGGAGACATCCCCAGACCTAGTGCCCACAGAAGTAATGTTGAATATTATATTGAATACTATTTTTAATTATAGTTAATGTACTATTATGAACTAACTCTACTAGTTAATGGTAAGTATAATGGTAATATGACTACAGCTGTAGCAGCACACAATCATCATATATTATTGAATGCGATTCGGACACAAAAATAGGTAATTTAAATATTGTAATTCTTTTGTGGCGACTTATCCAACATTATACATTAGCATAATAATAATATATTATACAATATAATGTTCAAATAAATTACCACAAAATATAATGTATTCTGTAAAGAGTGAATCACGCGGCCGGGGAGCCAGCAGCAGCACCGCCGAGCCGCCGCACCGAAACGGGCTGGCGTGGGCGAAATGATCACTTATTTTAGTGACTCGTAAATTTCAGGTGACACACCGAAATCATACTGCACTCTAGAAATGTTAGGTTCTTAAAACTTTTAATATATTAAAACACCTACATAATGTAATGTTCGAATGATATAGGACAGTAGAGGTGAGAGGAGACAGCACTGAGATATTAATTATATACAACGAGATATTATTATATTTTGTTTCGACCGCTTAAATATCGATTATAAAGTCGCATTTCAAATGCGAATAGAGCAAAACGATTACAAATGCTCACTCACACCGAAATGTCCCGGCTACATACGTTTTGTTTAATTCGCAAAAAGTATATCGCAGCGTTTATTTGTTTTGTCATAACGAAATATGTATGCGACATATTATTCTATAATTAAAAATATTCGAAAAGAGAAAAAATAAATGAATCTAGTCGCAGTTAACCTTTATCATAATAGTCGTAAGACTTAATTATATGCGGTGACATTTGGCGTAATCTTAAATCTGTGCAGGCGACTGCGAATAGAGACGGCATTAGAAGGGGACTAGGAACACACAATTTGCTTCTGTACCTAATATTTCCTTACCTTCCTAATATTACCGATTACAGAATAAGTACTTCATTCTTCTTAAAAATTAATTTAACGTCCTGAACTTAAGAAAAAGATGTACTGAAATAATAATAGAGCTAAGAAGCTATCTAGACACAAACTCAAACAGTAGAATTCTGGCCAATGTTGCCGAGAGTCTAGGTCATAAATATTTAGCACTCAATTACATTACCTATAATTGGTCCAGCACTCGAATGTCAGGTTAGAGATAAATATATTCAAAATTATGCACCGACGAGAGGACGCATCATATTTCATAATTCACATATTATAATAATTATTAATTAGTGCTTTATATTCTTATTGTAAAAGCCTACGACCTACGTGTGTTAGGTAATAGTCTCGGTGTCGCAAGTTTGAAACTTGTTTTGAAACTACGAACCCTCGCGTTTTGATTATATTATGTAGTATGTACCACTCGCCCTGTCAGTTCATTGGACACCCTTCGAATAGGCTCTGCAACGTTGTCCTTATCGATCAAGTGTCAACTGTCCAGCTGTTTTTTCAAAGTATCATACCAGAGACATGCCAGTGATACAACAGCAGCTGCTGTGAGCCACGGAATGCCGGCGTCAAAGATCGATCGAGCTTGGCTGAATTGTAAGTTGTGACAAACTGGAATGAATATTGCTGCGTTTGCTGACTTACGTAAGCCGATATGGAATTTGGTCGATATTTTAAATTTAAAATTGGAACAGAGCTATATTCGATGTTAATTTGTGTGTCAATTCGTTAATTTATTGTAGACTGTAGTGACCACCGACGACCTCCGGTTTGTCACCTACCGTTAGAAAGAAAAAAAACTTAAGAGACCCTTTTGCAGCGCGCGATAAGGAACTTCGTTCCAATAACTTCCAAAAGTAACCGTTAACCCCAATAATTATACTGCCGTGATGCATTCCTATTGTTAACATGTAAACTATATCATTAATCCGTTGATTACAACTATATCACTACAAACAGCATAAATAATCTGACAGGCATGCCGCATGTAGCATAACCGATATACATTTTCTCGTGTACAAAATAAAATAGAAAAATAATGCGGCGCGAATGTCGACCGCGGTGAATCGATAATATTGGGCTTCGAGAATGAGGTCGTGGTGAGGTTCGGTGTGAGCCGTGTGCGGTGTGCGGTGTGCGGTGTGACGTAACAGGTCGGCGGTGCCGCTGAGCGCGCTACCAACACAGACTGCGGGGAGACCAGGGACATCACACCACTCATGTGAAAATAGACCGGAAGAGTAGAAGGCGAACAGAAGATGGGAAGAACTATTAACAAGAACAGCACAGAAAGCCAGAGAGATTTGTACCGACAGTAAGCAGAGGAGTCAGGTGTGTCCGGAAGATCATATTTTGTGTGCGGACCGTGTACGACCCCAATGATCATTAGTCGGTATTGTTGTATTGTTATTGTATGAGTAATTAAAATCAGTGGAAATGTTTCAGCTGCTGACGAACTCGTTTCGACCGAGTGAGTTCCCCCTCCCTCCGCCCTCGCTCCACGCCGCATCACCCAAAATTAATTACGATCTGAACAAACATCTTTATTTACATTCAATAAGGCAAAGCGAGCGACCTTTACTCGAGGAACGTGACGTGGTGCGCAGGCGCAGGCATCCTCGCTATGTTCCGCGGACGTGTTTTTATCACTTTATGGGCATTACCGTTTATTGTGTTCATGTTAATCTCTAGTAATTACTTACTCGTTTGAATGAGCACATATTCTACAGAGCACCATGCACCGGCTTACACCGGTGCCGGTGGCAGTATGAACCATGACATCACCGAATTGTTTACATCGCTATTGGCTGGAGCATCATGACACCGTATTGCCATCTGCTTATGTTATTATTTATCTAATGGTACAGAAGTGACATTTAAATAGATTCTGCGCTGTTATTTGTTTATTTACGTTCAAGCCTAATTGAATCAAGTCAGTCTTGACTTATCTATCATGTCCTGTCCTGTATAGTGTATACTCATTGTATGCCATTATAATTACTACCACCGACCACGTCATAAATCAAAACACTGCGGACGCGGCTCGATTAGATTTTGACGATAATATTCACTATCAGCTTGTAATCCTAATTCTGATTCTATAGCGATACATTTTAATAGTTATTTTAGTAATTACTACATTTTAATATGTGCATTGAGTTTCCGGAATCTATGCATTTTATTAAGACGTTATAACGGTATGTAATATTAGTTACATATTATAATATGGTTCGCAACAAGTACGCAACAACTGCTACACAAAATCAATATAGTAGCCGGCATAATGTTATGAAAGTACTACCGAAAACACAGGGGATGCTCCTAGGAGAAGCTAATGTAGTGCACTGAGAGCGTTAGGGGCCAGGGGCTAGTCAGTACTCACGGCAGCGGGGGCGGCGGGCTCCTGCACGGTCATCGTCAGTATCCGACGTGTGCGGGTGTGTGTGGCGAGCGCGCGGCGGACGGCGAGCGTCTCGAGCGCGCGCGCGGTCTGTAGTGCGCCGTGCGCGGACGCGGCGCGATGCGGGCGCGTTATCGCAGGACACGCGTATCAGCCTATCAGTGATAATCTGCCGCACTAGCGCGCCCCGCGGACGCGCCTGCCCGCTCCGCGCGGCCATCGCGCCGACCGCTGACATTTGCGCGACCTCCCGAATTGGTCACGACTCGTTTATGCGATTTTATGGATTCCTAATTATCGATTAATATTCAAATACGTGGCGCAGGCGGCGCATCGAGATTTTTTTCGGATGACCCGGACGGTCTCGGTCATCACGATTTTATTTTAGTTTTGTTTTTAAAAGTTAAATTTTCAGCATCGATTTATAAATAAATAACAATATGTTAGCAGTGGTCGTGCCCATTAGGCATACCATTTCACATTTTAACGACAGTCGTTACAGTTGCTACAGACAATATTATTATAAAGGAGGCGGCCCGTGTAATAGGAGACAGAGTCACGGCGCGAGCGCGGCCGGGGTCGAAGGTGGCGGACCGCGGAGAAAGTCCACCGAACGTTTCCCAGCAACCCCACCACACACCACCGCTCCCGACGGGACCTCCGCTAATGAGGCACTGCGATCGCGACCTTTACTCCCCGTAGCGCTCGCATACAAGCCTAGGTCATTATCATAATACAAGATAGCTATCTAGAATCTAAATTGAGTATGCACTATGCAGTGTAGATGTCCCTCGCTCGAGCGCTCGGTATTTGTCCCACGTCGCAGCGCGAGAACGCAATTGCTGGCCTCCAAACAATTTGTGCTCGTTTAATTGACTTTGACGCATACGTCTCATACTAAACGGTTCAGACGCTGGATGTGATGCAACTCGCTATCTTCGGCTTCGTTTTGATTTCACTGACAGCATAGTTTCATGTGATACAGGTACAAGGAGCTAAAGGAGAGTTCGTCCATATTTGATCATTTTCAGTTCGGTATGTAACGCGGTATTAAGAGTCCCTGTGCAAGTTATTCGAATAATATTATAAATAGTATTGAAATAACATCATATACATGTAAGTTGAAAGCCTTCGGCCGGCGCCGCTCACCAATACAAGGTTCGGCGGTCTGCATTCTGCACTCTAGTCTTTACAGATCACTTCGGAATTCGGACGCCGAAAAAATACGAAATGAGGCCACAAACCATTGTAAATACATAGCGACCGGTGAGCGGACGGCGGGCGGCGGTACTCTGGTGTCAGCACTCAGCGTGAGCCGTGTAACACAACACGATGTAATTACGAGATGCGCTGCCCGGCCATTGTTTCATAATGTTATGACATCGTCGACTTACACCGGCGATACAGTTCACCGCCACCGGACTCGCCGCCACCCGACTCCAGCCGAGCGCCCGACCCGTCGACGTGGACGCGCTAACTCCGCATCAAGGCTTGTCGTTAATTTCAAATGCAAACAAATGGGCATAGTTTTTGTCTACGCAGACCTTGGCTCGGCTCAATTACAGTGTACATGTCACATCGGCTCTGCGATGCCCTTTCGGGCTTTGTGGCGTGCAACTTCGACATTTACGTGAATAATGCCCGGCCGTCATCGAATGTTTCGCGACACCGATAACGAATGCCTCATCACATTCGACGAAAACCGTCGACGTGCAACTATGTATTCGGAACAAAAAGTTTTCAGTGACTTACGCGTATGCATTTACATAATCTCGCACGGCTCGATAAGGTTAGACGTTATGTAAAGTGCGAGTCCCATGCGATTTCCGCTAAAGTGGATATCCAATAACTAAAAGCGTAAGCGAGCAAACCGTTAGCTGTCGAAAACGCAACTGTAGTCTGTACTCGTTGCTTTCTACAGCACATAGGTCGTAAGTCGTAACTCGTAACCGGTAGGTAGAACACGGTGAAAAGAATGCAGTAATTTGAAACAGTTATATTATTTTGTGCATTAATGATCAGAATGGAGACATAACGTCTGGAATTGGAGTTTTCGGAAGTGTCGATGTGGCTCTACGGCATTACGTAGGCTGCGGGCGCTGCGGGTCTGTCGGTTGCGTAAGGTCACGTGACGTCACCTTCCGAGATATGCTCTTCAGATGGCATTTGAACACACACACACACACATATCCGATAGTGCACACGCGTCGTCCGGAGAAGCGAACGTGCTTAGAGAAACTACATTCTAATTTTCTCTAATACTTGATGCTGTTGTGTACGTGTGCGTTACCGGCTGCACCGTACTGTGCAGTCCGCTCGACCGCGGAGCATCGCGTGCTGCTCGTCAAACAGAACAATGGCGGAGAACGTCGCGGGAACCTCATTCAGCGCCACTTAAGTACAGCTTTTCAATTATCATACAAAAGTAGATTAAACTTCGCCCACCTTACCCCGGGTTTCCCTGCACGAGGAATTAAAACACAGGCAAAACTTACCAACACTCATACCTCACCACTGACCGGATGGCTGATATCCACCTTACAATAATAATATAATTAGAGGTACAAAGCCAACGCCATTTGTGTGTCGCAAATAGGCATAGATCACACGACGTGAGGCTGGTCGTATCCCACGTAGTTGAATGACCGAGAGGATCTCCAGAGGAGCACAATAGAGGGTAGAGCGCGAGGTGCGGTACCGACTGTCGGGGAACAACGACCTCACCGGGGGAGATAAGTATCACGGTGCACAACAACTGCGGCCAACCGTGACTCCTGGACTCTGGAGCTATGTAATGCCCAACCAGACACGTCCAATCACGGAATGCGACCATTAAATACGGTAGTTACAGTTTAAAGTAACTAGGAATTGGAACAACCGTAAAACTTAAAATGTTATCACTTATCAGTAAACATGTTGGAATAATTCGGGCATAACATTTTTAAAAACGATGCCTTGACGAGCGAATTTTTGGCGTAGTAGTGGGACAGAGACAGCACATGACGAACTGGAATATCCTAATTCCTATTGAAGAAGCAGTCGAGTTAGCCCTAAAACAATAGTGTTATTGTGACACAATAAACAAATATCTGGCTTATGTTCAGTGGAAACTGAATGTTTGTAATAAACAGCTAATGTACCGCCGGTTAAGGTCGTGTGTTATGTAACGATAACATTAACGTTAATGACGGCGACATTTGCTGCTGCAGCCGGCTGCCGGCACTCGCCGCGCTTCCGACATATTACATACAACATACAAGTTTCCCAATTACCCTGACATTACAAAAATGTTGCTTAGGCTTACGAGATTTACATATTTTGCATTCCTGTAAGTATCCTTATGTAAGGTCCGAAAAGACGTTGACCTTATAATTGGTCTCCATTCCAAACGCTAGCGCCAAGGGTGGTAGCGTAGAAGAATACTGATAATTGATAAGGCATAGTATCGCAGTGTCCCGAGGGCCGAGTTATCCCGACAGAGACTTCAGAGAGTCGCGCTATGACAACTTGAGCCGCGCGCTTGTCGTGACCAATAATTGTGTCAGGAGGGCAAAAGAGTAACATTTTTTTGACCTCAAAAGCGTAATATAGTGTGTTTTTACTACGTTCATGTGTGATATTAATAGGAATTTAATATCACACACGAACGTAGTAAAAAAAGGCGGACGGAGTCGTATTATGCACAGCACTGTGTCTTCACGCACACATTCTTACGTGTGTCAAATGGCCGACTAGGGTAAAAATGTGGCTGCGGACCGTGTACACGCAGTCAGCCTGGTAGACTATGAAGACACGTGATATTGTGTATAATAAGACTCCGTCCGCCTTTTTTTCTACGTTCATGATATCACATATTATATTCAATTTTAATAAGATTTTGTAGTAAAGTGCAGACCTTGTGTTTTCGACCGTGACTATGTGAAATGAGACATGGCGTTTGTTTGCAGCAATGTCGGAGAGGTGAAGCCCGCGGCCTCCGGCGGCGGCGCGGTGCGAGCGGTGCGGCGCTCGCGCAGGCATTTTAATTGGTCATTGTGCAACGATAATCAGCTGGCCTCATACTTGTCGCTAGTTACTGCCCCGTATCACAGAACTATAACTATACCTAATAATATGAAGCCAGAATCGACTGCAGTATCCCGCAAAACATATTAATGTCCTGGGAGCGGTGAGCTAGCAGCTAGCACGGATGGGACTGGTATTTGTGCATATCGTATGCACACTACGCTGAGCGGCGATTCACGACATTTCATTGGAAAGGTGTCGTCTATTGCGTCAGCGGCCACAGGCCCGCCGATCACTGATGATGTTCGACAAATCGATGCGAAATGTCGCTGTACATTCGAACGACATGCATAATGCAGGAGCAGCAAATATGTCCATACTCTACATGGAGGAGCGACAACGTCACGGAGACGCGGCTCGCGGGTAGCTCGGGGCGCGTAAATGTTGTGACAGCAAACACCTCGCAGCTAATGTGAAATTAACAAATTTGTGTGAGCCAACAATTAGCGGAGAAAGTCCGCAGCCGGTAATGGCACATAGGAGTGCACCGGGCGATGTGCGACTATGTTATCTCAATTTTCACCGGCGTCTGTCGGCGTAATATTGTTGTTTTCGCTATTTTTCCCGACTCGGCGTTATCGAGCGTGGAAGTAATCTGTAATTAAATAAAAGCTGGCACACAACTGATTCGCTTGTAACATGAGCCGGGGCTTGTGTTCGCCGTGTGTTTGCGATAATAATTCATGTAAGTACCTACTTCAACTATGCTATAATAAGAATAGTATGTTTCACATTTAGAGCGTTGACGATATACAATATTATATCTTTTTAATTTTTGATCGTTTTCTTTAAACATTCTGAAGCTAACGCCGACTAAACTCCTTTATCGAACTGAATAATTAAAATGGAGAGATTTAATTAGAGATTATCCTACATACTCGTTAACATTAATGGTGTATAGTTTTAGCAATCGTATAATATATTTTTTTTTGTTTCAGTATAGGAAGGTCGTATTTTGGTACATCATAGAAATGATTAATATTTAATAATAATAATTGTTGTAATTAATTCGGAGAAACATTTTTCTATGAACTAATGATGAATTATTTGGTTCTTATACGCCTGGTAAAGGTAGATTTGACTACAAACATTGCAAAAAATCATAAATAATTATGTGATATCCGTATAAAGCGCATCACAGACGGTGAAGATAATATAAAATATATATTATCTTAGAGCATATTTTAGAATATCGCTCACCATACAAATCCTATGAACCATCACACACGACGAAGTTAATTTATATTTTATATTTTGTATCTTAAGATATGGAAATATATATTTCGTACTTACCTTAATATTTTATCTTAAGATACGAAATATATATTTCGTATCTTAATATGTTATCTTAAGATGCGAACTATATCTTTATGAATAGGTACAGGGTGTTTTTGTGTCGAGCAGCGGGCTCATCGGTGATCGGACGCACTAGTAGATGCAGTGTTGCCAGTGCTGTACGTTAGAAAGTTACATACCTACTCTCATTCGAAAAGTAACATTTTGATGGAAAAAGTAACATTTCGGATAATTTTAAATAAAATTGACTTATAATTTATTGCTTTATTATTATTATTGCTTAAAAATCTCATGAATCGAAATGAATGTTTCTCTTGAATTTCTAAAATACTCCTGAAACTTCTTCGTTGACAGATATTGATAAGGGTCTACACAGACGGACTGCATTTCAACTGCAATCCAACTGTAAATTAAGTGCAGTTTGAATGCAGTTGACACGACTGCAATGCGACTACAATAGAACTGCAAACCAAACAGTTCACACGACTGCATGCCGACAGCAACTGAACTGCCATCCGACTGCGTGTTTGGTTTGCAGTTCTATTGCAGTCGCATTGCAGACGTGTCAACTGCATTCAAACTGCAATTTGCTGTTGGATTGCAGTTAAAATGCAGTCCGTCTGTGTAGACCCTAAAGGTTAAATTCGCCGTAGGTTTTTCTCTTTTTTATGTGAGGCTCTATCCAAATATTTCTCTTTTTGGAATGTGCTACTGGAATCTGCATTTCACATTCTATATCAGAATCATCGTCTGAGAAGCTGTCTAACAAATCAAGAAGTAAGACAGTATCAGTTATTGTTATTAGTTATCACTCATAGTCAATCACCCTGTATATAGAACTCTAACAAGGAATACGTGTGGCACCAACGCAGACTCGTAAGGAAATGAACATATTTTTAATATTATCGTATCTTAGCCGTGTGTGATAGCTTAAGATACTATAATATTTTATATTTGGGCATCTTAAGATAAAATATTATATTATCTTCACCGTGTGTGATGCGCTTAACACTTAAGTCTTAATGAATAAATCTTATGTGAGTCATCCAATCCGTGTTTGATGCAACATAACATCTAATGCATGCAACAAAGGCATTAAGGAACGAACGAGTATTCTGTGTAGGAGTGCCGAAAGTCAGCTGAATGACCCGCGCCACCCGCGCCACTCGCGCATCGCGAGAGCGACCGACGCCCGTTGCACAACCACAATCATAATGCCATCTGTATTGTGTGCCGATTGAGTCTCCTCGCAGACATTGTAGCGCGGACACTGCACGGTTACAAAACCGCACGTACCTTCACTCGACACTCGATCCGATTACCGGCGTCTAGCGGAGACCCTGCGCGATATATCTAGCCCACATCTAGCCGCACTAATCCTAAATTATATTATGAATTACGTAACTCAAGAAATTGGAAAGGCGGCGACGACGACGAGGACGCGAGATAACACGACCGAGACGTAAAACACGCCGAGATGCGAGGACGAAGATAAAGCTGACGTCGAATACAACAAGGCAGGACGTTTACATCTACGGCAGCGTACACTATTTTGTACAAAAGTGGGCTACGGCCTAGAGTATACAACTATACATATAAAACAACTGTCGAACTACGAAATGTACGTCACTACTCTCAAGACTAGTCGGAAACAGATGAAGTGAAGTTTGTCAATAAGATGATGCAGATAGCTGACGTCGCGGGCGGAAGCGGTCGCAGTTTATGGCATGGCGGTGGAACTGGTTTGCGAGCAGCTCGCCGGGCCGCAGGCCGCGGGCCTTCACCTTCCGCGAGGACGCCATCACACGAGCCGAGCCGCCGATTAGCCGAGGACGTAAATCTCGCGCTAATGCGCTGCGACGGCGCCCATCGTAATAACACTTAAACACGGCTCGTTAAAAAGACGAGGCCGAAAGAATTCTAGAGACGTTCCTCCCGTCGCGACCTCGATTGATGATAAATATTAGAGAAATGACGTTTGCGCTCCGTCGCAAAGCGCGCTGTAAATATGCAGCAAAGGTTTCTAAGAAACGCAATGAAGCGAGTAAATAAAACACATCACACAATCGAAGATGTCGTAAACATCTAGCCATTGACGAAGTCATCTCCGGGCGTAAGTGGGTCGCTCGGCGCGAACGTAAATACTCTGTCCAAACACGAGCGGTGACGCGCCGAGCAAAAACACCGGAACATCTAGCGACCGACTACCTGCTCCTGACGATTGATATATCGACTAACTGTACAACGGCCGGCCGACCGGCTTCGACTCGCTAATAGCTTTACTAAACAAACTATTCATAACAATAGACGCTAATATTTTATTCAATCTTCGCCCGTCCCGTCGTCGTTTGTTTAGTCCCTCTCTCGTGGTTTTCAAAATGGCTGCAGCCTGCAAACGACCACTATTAGTTCGGTTCGAACGAAGTTGGGCGTTTTAGTGATGACTTGATGAGTGATGACTGATGAGCGGCAAGTGCATTAACGGTTCGAAAGTGACCGCACTATTGACTAGTAGATATTTAATGACTCATCACAACAACATTAATTGCCGTTCGTTTTAGCTGAGCCACCTTCGCGGTCGGTACCTGCTCCGTGCTCGTTACGACTAATTAGTAATTATTAATTACATATTTGTAGGCAATATTCTGCACTTTTGTAGTAGGCAGCTGCTGTAATTTTGTCACTATTAGACGTTTCCTTCGAGCAAATCTAGATCTTAATACCAGTTTTTATAAGCCGTTAGCCTCACGAACGTTTATTTTTATAACTCTACGAGATAACTACTGTGCAGATATTTACCATCCAAAAAACAACGAGTCTTTATTCGCCTCGGGTTCGGGTTTCACACTCGGGCCCTACGACGATACGATTATTTTTTAGCAGGTAATTTGTTTACCGATTTGGAAAGTCGGGCTCGTGACTCGTGTGTAACACAAAGTGCACCGCCAGTCTGCGCACATTCTACGGCATACCTAGCGATCGGCGATGCTTGATGCTACCCACAAACCCGTTTGACTTCTAACGTTCTAGCTCGAGTTACTTTTCCTGCCGCACTCCGCAGCTCCGCGAGAGAATACTGTTACGCCTCCCACTTCTATCGGATTCCTATTTACCTCGGTATTAATAAATTATAATTAAAGGCCGTTCTCGAGCTCGCGGAGAAGACTCGTTATTATTCATACACGATCAGGTTTTTACGCGGCCTTAGCTACGTTCGACGAAAAAGCTTCTACGTAATGCGTCATCGTAATGATACTGCAGTCTGCAGGTAGTTTTACTAGCTTTAAACACTTCTATTAGGTTATATGCCCAAGTTCACGACAAAAAAGTACTGGGTATTATATTTTCCTATCGTTCATATCGGGTTAAAGTATATTACTGGACCTGAACCATTGTTCAATATTACCATAACGTCTAAGGTATTTTCTTTTAGTTATGGCCCTACTACTAGCTTTGAGTAGAGTCCTAAATTCATGCTCAAACAACACGTCCTACAAAATGAATGCTCGTGCCCTCTCCATCCGCAACGTTTTGCCTGTGTAGTGTGTACTAAAGGTTTTGCAGTCATCATGCTCGTGCAGGCGGGAGGGTCAGGCGGCCGCGGGAGGGTGAGGCGGTCCCGCACCCCGCGACGTCCCGGGAAACGGGTTCGACCGCTTCTGTGAGGTCACACGGAGCGCTCCTTACGACATCGCGCTCGGAGCCCCTGCGTTTCTTAACTGCAATTTAGCTCGCGAATCGCGGGACGACGACCAACTACAATGTCACGGAGAGAAAGGTTTAAAAATACGACCGCCTCGGCCGCCCCGCGAACGTTCTAAACGTCCCAGGACATGTCGGGGGCGAGTGGGAGTGCTCACCTGAAGTGTGTCGGTCAGAGCTGGACGCGGGCGACTCTCGACGGGCGCGCGCTCATGCTCGCGCGGTCGACGACCTCGCGGTGGCTAACAGCTAACTGTACAACGAGCGGACGGACATACACACTAGCACTGAGCGGACACTGGCGCGCGGCTCGGGGGACCAGCACTGACTGGCGCCCCGCGCCGGCCGCGTGCGCCCGCGGCCTTGACCGCCCCCCGCGCCCCGCCCCGCCCTGCGCGCTGCGGGACCGGCGCGGGCGCATCCGCGCTGCACCGGCGAGGGCGCTCCTGTGACGTGCGCCGCGATGGAGTGACGTACGTGATGTTTACATACGTGATGCGCGATGCGCGATGCGCCTTCAGTCAAAATAAACAAAAACATCAGAGTTTCGCTCGTTACTTCCAGCAGTCTGGAGCAGATCCGTGACGACCCGTCCGTCTTCAACGGTATTAAACGCGTCCTCTCTTCTCGGTTCCAACAATTCTGTCCATCACCCCCCTTTATACTAACGCTGAGCACGGTGAACCATAGGACATCGGCCTCGACATGACCACATGAAGCGATCCTTTGTCAGTAGCATAGTTCCTCTGTAGTAATTTGGTAGCAATAGCAATTGAAATGGTGTAGAAACGTTTGCTGAGAAGCTAGAAAAATTTTAAAAAATAATATCGGTGACTGCTCGCTGTTGCTGTGCACCGACACTGGATCTTTCCAACTTTTTATTTACATTAATTAATATGCATAATATCATAATCACAAGATTTTAGAAGAGTATTGGGAGAATTTTATAAACTCGTTATAATAGATCAGTTGCGGGGCGACTGGGCGAGTCCCCGCGGTCACGCGACGGCGGTGTGATCGCCGGGGCCTCCAATCTACATCGCTGATGATGCAGCGGCTGGGAAGGCCTAGTTTTCGGTAAAGGGTGGGAATGAAGACATTCCAGTGGCCACCGACGGTTGGTGCCTGGTGGCCACTTCCTCGACACCGACCTGAGGTGGTTGCGGAGTCAGGCGCGTCGCCCGCGGCAACAGTGACATCAGACGTCATGTATTTGCAGTCTATATTCATCTGCCATTTGACGGTACTAGGGCCACAGTGATCGAGATCACAAAAGTTAGAAATTTCGATCCATTTCGCGTTTGAATTGAAAGTCACTCTTATGTTATTTTTAATTACTTCTGTTTATTAATGTTCTATCAAAGAAGTTGATTCCTATGCAAATCGGGGACCTAAGTAGTTTGGTTGCGTTACGTCAAACCCAGCCGACAAATCACAATTAACATTGAATTGACATATTCGACCAAATAACGTTGGCCTATCAATTGCATAGGAATCAATTTCCTCGATGGTACTTCTCTCAAATGTTTTATTCTTGCTAATGTCTTTGAGCTGCACCTCTGTGATCATTTCTTTTGTGTTTGCTCCTTTTAACTTTTTTCCTATTTATAGTTTTTTTTTTCAGGATTGAGGATTTTTCTAGAGTTTTGACTCTTCACTGATATGTCTCGAAGGTCAGTGTGCCTCGTCTTCTCCATCGCCAGCCTGCTCAGCTAAAGTCCGTCTAGTTGTAACTTTCTTCGGCAGTGTCCACTGAGCGGCGGTTCTGATCGTCTTGTCAACTTCTTTACTACATTCTTATTCCTTTAGATATCACTACTAAGTTCCAAATAGTCACAAAGTAATTTAAAAGTAGGTACTAGCTTCAAGGCAAAGCATACGGCATACTCATTAATTGTCATATCGCATGAGTCTTCAGGATTAAGTTGTACATGATATATGACAATACGTGGAGGCTGTGTGTCGGCGCGGGGTGGCGCGGGTTGGCGCGAGGGTCGCGGTCGGGGCCGTGTTGCGATATATTTTGTTCTCCGCATTATTTCGTTAATTAATACATATTCGATGATTTACCAAACCGTTGTAATTATTCCAAGGCTCCCTGTTTCATCACAGTCTAAATTTAGACCCGAGAGTGGCCATCTGCGACACGGGGTGCGTTTTATGAGTTTGATGACTCCTGAGCTGCGTTAGAATACTCGTAGTATAGAAAATTCAAAGTATATTTGTTTAACTTAAAACTAAAGTTAAACTTAAAAACACAATATAGGAAAACTATTTATATACAAATAGGCGGCCTTACTGCTAACAGCAGTTTCTTAGCCTTATCTAGAATTATTATTGAGCACCCGGTGCTGCGCGCGAGTAATTTACCTGTCGTGATTCAATATCACCGATACGACAACAGACTTTAATGATGTTTGCCGATGTTTAAGTAGTTAATTGAGTTAAAACATGACAACACCACTCGACAAATACACCGAACATTTAAACATTTACTAGCATAATATACGCCACATTTCATTTTGATGGAAAAATTAATTGTTTTGAAGTATTAGAAGCGAACATTAGGTGTTATTAATGAGACGGGCGGGACGCCTGCGCCCGCCCGAGCCGCGCGCGCTGGCGATCTCCCAAAAGTTGGCAAATCAACACAAAGTAGCCCAGTTCCAGACTCCGCGACACATCACCTGCAGAATATATTTTCAGCGTCGTTTCGTGAATAATAATATATTACGTGTGCAATGTGCATCCATATTACGTGTAATATTATGTACTTTCAACACAATAATTGTGAAACAGGCCAATCGGAGCTACTAAGTTAAATCTTTGTTTGCGGCAGGAATGCCGTGAAAAGTTGACTGTTGTTTACGTAAAAGGCATTAGCAGCACTCAGCAGCGACAGTGCACAGCTGAACAATCTAAATTGTAACATTTTATTGGCGGACTACAAAAATTATACCCAGACCATCATCACAAACTAATCGACATGGAGCACCGCACCTATCAAAATCGAAGTTTGGGTACTATTTTGGAAAAATTAACATACATGAACAACGGACGTCAAAAATTGGCGGCCGCCGTAGGCCGCCCTACAATAGACTACGAAAGCTACCTGAGTGCATTCGGACTTCGGAGTAACGAGTAATACCTACTAGGTTCCCATCGTACTCCCTAATGAGGTGTTTGTCAGCGTGTTGTCAGCACGAGAACCGTTATAAATCAAATAAAATTATCTGTAGTTACTTCCCGGAAAGAAGTTACAGCACGGTACTCACTTGCTCTACCTTTCAAGTTTGATGTGGTCTGACTCTGTTATCTTCTTAGCTCGATGTAGACGAGCCGTGCGTGACCTCGCAGGACACTGTAGTCGACCTCGACCTCCCCGCCCGGGTCACGCACCACGACGGCGGCCGTCGCCGATGACCTCACCTAAACAACACCATCCTTATAAATTATAATCGGTAAATCCGACCGACGCGACGCTAGGCGCACTCGCATGACGCATCTGAGGCCCAATTCACACACACTGTGTGATGAATCGCGGATTGATTGTGTTGAAGTCACTAAAGCGGAACAATTTTGCCGCTAAACGGATATCGAGCATCTAGTAATTGGGCCCCGCAACAGTTCCTGTTATGAACAAAGGGGACTAATTTGGATAATTGGAAAAATGTGATACGTGCATTTTTCAAAACTCTGCTTTTTATCTGCGAAAAATCTTGAAAGTGGTAGCTAACAGAGATAGAAAGGATTTTATACATTTATAGGGTTCTGTAATTAACAAAGCTTGGTTGACTACGGTACTTACCCTATAACGGAACCCTAACCAGCAGATTTTTTGTATATTAGTAAGATAATAGCTGTAATATAATTAAAGAGTAACATTGTCCTACCAAGTAGAACAATCCACATTTTAGGACCATCAATTCAAAGTATCTCCTATCAATCAAAATCAATTCAAAGTATCCTTTCTATTTCGAGATTTTTCGCAGATAAAAAAGTTGTTTGTCTTATCAAAATGAAGCTAGTACTCACAAAAAATCTATCAAAACTAAGTTTTACTTAATATGCTGTCACAGCTGTCTCATAGTGAATTCATACGTAGCACTTAGCAGGTGTGATGTCGGTGCATGTGGAGCGCGTCGGTGTCGCCGGTGTCGGACACCCGACACCCGCGGGCGGCGGGCGGCGGGCGGCGACATTGCGCGCGGTGTCGGGTCACCACTCACCCGTCGCCCGTCGCCGTCTGCGCGTCGACCCGCGACGCACCTGAAAGCCATACACCCAACTCTGAGGGCTATATTTGACCGCGTGGCACAACATATTGGATGTGCCACCGCCCGGCGCCCGGCGCCCACCAAACGGACACAAACAACTGTTATGTAGAATATCCATACAATATTATAAATGCGAAAGTGTGTCTGTCTGTCTGTCCGTCTGTCTGTCTGTCTGTCTGTTACCTGAGATTGGCCGGTAGTTTTCGACTTTTTCTTTTGGATCTTTCTTGTGTATGGGAGAAAAAAAAGCAGTTTTCCACAAAGATGGCATTGTACCCTCGGACAGAGATCTTCTAAATAGCAAAGAGACTGGTATAGCAAGCTCATATGCACACTCTACAATAAATATCGCAGGAAGACCATCGGGGCCCGCAGATTTGTTGAGGTTAACGTCTATGTCAGAGCTGTCTTCTGGGGGCTCAACATTGTTACACAGCCCTTCGCATGATATGCATATTGGGGAACAATGGAGTCCCGCCTTACTGCATCCACAATTTAAGATACAAACAATACGTATATTCATCATTCAAAAAAAGACCAAGATTTCCTCATTGCCTGTGTAACAATGTTGAGCCCCCAGAAGACAGCTCTGACATAGACGTTGAGAAACTGAAGAAAGAGAGAGATGTATGTTGGATCTCACAAGTTATTTTGTAGTTATTTATCTCTCCTTGATAATTGATATGTGCCTCACCTCTTTTAATTTTCCCGGAGAACGACTCCTGATGCTGACGATGAAGCAATCAGACCCTGAACCAGGACCCGATGCCATCAAAGAACCTCGGTACGATGCGGAAAGTATGTTTAATCTCACAATCTATTTTGCAATCTTCATCTCTTCTTGATAAATGACTTAACTTTCAACTTTTATTTTCCAGAACAAGCAGAACCAGGACTCATCGTTATTGAAGAACCTCAGCCAGGGCCTTCCAAAAGACAACGGCTCATATAAATTTTGCATATTATAATTTATAATCATAATAATATATGATCATAAGTAACGAGATTTTAAGTTTTATTTTGTAACGAGTTCTAGCTTTTTTTGATACCTACTGAATTTGCATAGTTTTTGCCTTTTTTCTTTTTAATTACTTGTGTGGAAAACCAGGTGGCATTTATCAAATGAGAGCATCCATAAAAATTAAACATTGAAATGTAAAAAGTGGGTTTTGCATAAACTGCTAAAAATTTACAATTTTCAACTCACACTAGAAACCGAACGATTCATCTGAAAAATAAACTAAATATTGCTATTTGTAGAGAATTTCAAGTACTTTAATTTCTGTAAAGAGACCATTTACCAAAATTTTATAGTTTTCGAGTTATAAGCAAAAAACCGGGAAAAAGCAAAAAAACCCGTTTTTTCTGGTTTTTTTTTAATGTTGCGTCACGAAATTTTGTCCGCAAACCTTAGATTCGGATTTAGCACCCCAAAACACATATGGAATGAAAAAATGAGAACTACCCCAAAACTTTCCTAGCAAAAATACAATATAACTGAACTATCAGTGAAATAAGGCCAATATAGAGGATAGCTGCAGTCTCAGCAGGGGTAGCTGAGAGTTGTATAAATTAGTGATAACAGCACCCGTCACACCTGGCACGGCAGAAGGTAAAGGACATTATTTAATAAGGTGCCAACTTCCACATCGCAGTTTTCGCCCGAATCGTATTTTAGAAAGTTTTAGCCTTTAGGTGTCATCTTGCGCCCTACTCATTGCGCAACCTATGCGGGTACGTAAATCGAAATTAGTACTTACCTATACATTAACTTATTGAAGATAGAGCCTTTTGTGCATAAAGTATATGGACATAAACAATAAGATTGCACAGTTGACGCAACTCCAACAAAAGCCGGCGGGAGGTGGGCGGCGGCGCGATGGGTCACGTGACGACAGCCACAACAAAACCGATAATCACAGGCCGATGAGCATTGTGCTCCTACAGTATCGACAGGTTGCGACAGCGGTACCACAAAATATAATCATTAATCAGCCTCACGGTAAAACGGGAAACGACGCGAATGTCAGTCGAGTGAGAGTACCGTAGGCCCGAGGAAGGTTTGAGGTTAGAATGACCATCAATAGATAAGAAATGCCAGTGTTATATTACACCAGAGTTAGGGTTCAGTCTGTCCGTCACCCATTTACGCTTGAGCCGCTCAACCGATTCCTAAAATACGAGTATGTCATGGCATCGGATGGCGGAGGTGTGCAGTTTCTGTTGGAGATATACGGAACCTTCGCGAAGTTGCGGGCGACACCTATTAGTGAATAAATAACGATTTGGTGTTGTCGAATGTAATTTGAGCCTAATCAAGTAATGTAGTTCACGGTGGTCGCACTCGCTCAACAAGCGGCGCGGCGGGGCTGTTGCGCCGCGCACAATGCCGCGGCCGGCGTGTTACAGAATACAGACACACTATTAAACCACCACATAGCCGCTTTGTGCGCGATTTGCGGCTTATTCGATTTGCGATCACACCTATAACTGCTATTGCGTCATGTATACTTTTATTATTTTTAACAAAAAAATTAAAACCGACTTCCAATGTAAAAGCAATCGTAATATTATGAACTAAAAAGTATTAAATAACTCTTACTCTTTAACCGACTTCCAAAACGAGGAGGTTATATGTTCGGCTGTGGATATATTTTTTTTTTTGTATGTTCAACGATTACTCCGCCGTTTGTGAACCGATTTTCGAAATTTTTGTTTTGTTGTATTAGGTTTCACTCCAATTTGGTACCATGTTTACAAAAGTGGTGACCTGATGATGGGATCCAGGAGTAATCGAGAGTACCAAAAAGTCAAATATTGGGTCAAGGTATACCATGGTTTCGAAGATGCTGTGAGAACTCCTGACTCCTTATAGATACAAGTTTGGGAGTTTCGGCGTTGTTTTAAGAACAGAAAGCATATGCTGTCAGTCCTGCCGGTACTATCAAAAATTCTTGAAAAAATTTTACACTCGCGACTATCCAATTATCTTGAGTCCCTTAAATTTATTTCACAAAGACAATATGGTTTTAGATCAAAAAGTAGTACTACGGAAGCTATAATCGATTTAGTAACTAAAATTAAAGATAATATAGATAAGAAAAACATAGTGCTAGGAGTCTTTATCGATTTAAAAAAAGCCTTCGATACTGTTAGTCATCAATTACTAATAGAGAAACTAAAAACTATTGGCATCAAAGGCAGTGCATTAAAAATGTTTGAATCTTACTTAAAAAACAGAATATAAGTAGTAAAAATTGATAATTTATGTAGTAAGCCTCACCCTATAAATTGTGGTATACCACAGGGATCGATTTTAGGACCTCTTCTCTTCCTTATCTATGTAAACAATATTGATAAAATAGGTCTACGCGGTTATTTAACTTTATTTGCGGACGATACTTGTCTTTTCTACTTTGGGTCTAATATCCATGATATAATAAAACAAGTTCAAAATGATTTAAACATTCTTTCTGAATGGTTTAAGTGCAACTTGTTAACAATTAATGTTGCCAAAACCTGCTACATTATATTTAGCCCAAGAAACAAAATCATTCCAGCTCATGATCCACTAGTTATAGACAATACTCCGATTGAAGAAAAGCACAGCGAAAAATACTTATGCTTGAGAATTGATAGGCGTCTTACCTGGAATAATCAAATAGATACCATAATTACTAAGTTGTCATCTTTAATAGGCTCACTCATTAATATAAACCAATGCATACCAACAAAACTACGCTTCAATATTTATAACTCCCTCGTCAAATCACACCTACTATATCTTACTGAAGTTTGGGGTAGTGCAAACAAAACTAAATTAAATAAATTACAAAGACTCCAAAATAAACTAGTAAAAATAATATTTCGATACCCTTATCTTACGCCAACAACCAAAATTTACAGTGAAACTAAAATTATGAATATAAAACAACTATATACTTATAACACTTGTATATTAATTAGGAAAATAATCGATGGTAAAATTCAAAGTGAATTATCTTTCGTTGTTAAATCACAAACGACTAGCCGAAGTATAAGACGGCCTAATTTATTAGTCTTGCCTAAAGTACGTACTAACTATGCCAAAAGAAGCATTACTTTTGAAGGAGCACAGCTATATAATAGTTTACCCGACCACATTAAAACGATAAATTCATTTAATAGCTTTAAACATCAGTTGTCAAAGTATGTTATTGAACACATAGGGCCTGTTTCACCGCTTCCTGATAAGGCTATCCACTACTTAATTTGACAGATGGAGTATGGAAAATCTGTCAAATAACCCTATCGGGCACCTTATCAGGAAGCGGTGAAACAGGCCATAAATCAAAAAAAAAATGCTTAAACTAAGTATATTGTGCTGCTATCTTTTTATTGTTTCCCTAGCAATGTAACTTTAATAATTAAATTTGTATTTCCTTTTTCTTAAAAAACAACTGTATTTACTAATAATACTTTTAGTTCGAACTGTAGTGTTATAGATAAGTGTAATTAATGTATTGTTCTCATGCAAGTGGATATTATTGTATCTTTTATGAGAATAAATTCTTTAAACCTTATGCTACCATGCAAATCAAATTCATCATCATCATCATCGTCATCATCATCATTACCACGTCGTGTTAAGGTCACCAATGTCTCATGGCACAAAATAGACTATAGTACAAGGCATAGGTATGGATACAATAATAATAATTATGTACCATCGAGGAAGTTGATTCCTATGCAGTTGAGAGACCAACGTCATTTGGTCGATTATGTCAATTCAATATTAATTGTGATCTGTCGGCTGAGTTTGACGTAATGCGACCAAACTACGTAGATCCCCCATTTGCATAGGAATCAACTTCCCCGAGTGTACATAACAACACCAATTATTATTATAGGCTGTTTATACACGGCGGTCGGCGCCGCAAAGGCAACGGCGCGGCTTCGCCGCGCGCCGCCGCGCGGCGGGTGCGTAAACATCGTATTCAACTTCTAACCGGAATGTCAGGGCATGCTGCGCTGCGAGCATTTTGAGTGTCATGATTTTAAACTTTATCTTCATTAATGTATTATAATATAGATAGTATAAGTATCGCTTGAGAAAGGCGCAGGCGGCCGCGAGACATCCAAGTTTCTCAAGCGATAGCAATATATATTCTGTGGCGATAGTACTATGTATTACAATAATGAAGATAAAGATTAATATTATAATATTATTATGACACTGAAAATATGCTCGCCGCGCCGCTGGGTGTGATTCGATTCATCCTTCGATCGCGGATTCTTGGAAATCCATTGTTCAGGCGGCCACATGTGGCCGCTTGGGAGTTGAAGCGTTAAATTGTTAAATTACCTAGCACGCTTAGGGTTGTGTTCACTTAGATTTTTTAAATGTATTGTTTAAATTTACTACCTGGTATTTGGGCCTTGGGGTATGACTTTTAACAAATTGTAATAAGATATGTAGAATAAGCGCAGTAAATCGACGCGTAGGGTGGTATGGTCACTACCACCGATGACCACTTATAAACTCGCGGACTAGATCAATAACTATTAACTACCACTCAAAATGTTGTCAATTCAAATTTCAATGCTCACTGCTCACACATAACTTGCATTACACACAACAAAATCTGTTACAACTATATAAAACTCCTACGTACAAGCGATAGTGCGATTCAGGAGCGCCTCAGTGAAATCTAGTGAAGACAATATGAATCTATTTTTTATAAAATTTAAATAATTGGCACTAAGGGCCGATTCACACCGGATCGGCAGCGGCCGGCAGCGGCCGGCAGAGGCGCGATCGGCAGCGGCGCGAAGAGCACTTTTAGTGTGAAATAATTTTAAACTTTTAAAAGTAATTTGTAATATGTAATTGATTGTACTGACGGTTCTTGGTGGAAATTCATGTAGTGGATAAAGTGCAAGAAAAAGTGTGTTTTATTAGTGTTTACTTAATTTGAACAAATTTGTGCATTTTCACCCCCTTACAACCCTTTTGTCTAGTTAAAAAGTAGCCTATGTCCTTTCTCAGGCTTTATCTGTGTACAAAATTTCATTACAATCGGTTCAGTAGTTTTGGCGTGAAAGCGAGACACACAGACAGACAGACAGACAGAGATACTTTCGCATTTATAATATTATAGTATAGATATCGCTGCGGGAGACGATTTTTGTTTTAGGTAGGAATGTCGCTGTCAAAGCAAAAATTGCTGAAATTCAATAAGCTCTGAACATTTTTGACCGACTTCCAAAAAGGAGGAGGATAATACGTTCGGCTGTATGTATCTTTTTTTTTTGTATGTTCCTCGATTATTCAGCCGTTTGTGGTCCGATTTTCAAAATCATCGTAAAAGGGCTCGAGGCGCCGCTGGCAGCCGCGCGGCGCCTCGAGCCCTTTTAGAAGTTTTCAAGCGATACTAGTACTTATAAGTATGTAAATAAAGTTTAAAATTGTTTCACAGTAAAAGTGCTCTTCGCGCCGCTGCCGGCCGCTGCCATTCCGGTGTGAATTGGCCCTAACAGTTTACCTACTAGGTAACTAAAAAGAGTGAAATTATTATTTTTAACAAAAAATTAAAACCGACTTCCAAGGTAAAAACAATAATAACATCCTTATAATATAAACTAAAAAGTATTAAATAATTTTTCCTCTCTAAATGTGCCTTTTTCCGAATTCGGCTAAACCTCAACTATTTCTGTACTCAATCTTCATAATTTTGAAGTCGGTGCCAATTCCAAAAGTTTCAAATTTTCTGTCAAAGAAATAAAGATTCAGCTATATATTCTGGTACCGACTTCAAAATGATGAAGATTGAGTACAGAAATAGTTGAGGTTTAGCCGAATTCGGAAAAAGGCACACTTATGGCCTGTTTCACCGCTTCCTGATAAGGTGCCCGATAGGGTTATTTGACAGATTTTCCATACTCCATCTGTCAAATTAAGTGGTGGATAGCCTTATCAGGAAGCGGTGAAACAGGCCCTTAGAGAGGAAAAATTATTGAATACTTTTAAGTTCATATTATAAGGATGTTATTATTGTTTTTAACTTGGAAGTCGGTTTTAATTTTTGTTAAAAATAATAATTAGTAGTGCCTCTTTCAGAATTTGTCTAAATCTCAACTATTTCTGTACGTACTACAGTCTTCATTATTTTGAAGTCGGTACCAGCAAATTTAATCGTAAGTTCAGTAATGTCAGAATATCTGAAACTTTTGGGACTGGTACCGACTTCAAAGTAATGAAGACTGTAATATGTACAGAAATAGTTGAGATTTAGACAAATTCTGAAAAAGGCACTATTAAAGAGTAAGAGTTAGGTATTTAATACTTTTTAGTTCATAATATTACGATTGCTTTTAAATTGGAAGTCGGTTTTCATTTTTTTGTTAAAAATAATAATTTTACTCTTTTTAGTGTTGTCTACAAAATAAGGCTTTATGCGTAAATAACCAATACTAATGTTAATTGTTAACTATTCAGTACATTATGTTACTGTAAGCAAAATTGTGGCAAATGCTTGCAGTTATCTAAGCAATGCTGCAATTTCCAAACTTTTATCTATAAAGGTTCAGGAGTTCTGTTTAGTGTCTTTGGACCAAGAGACACCTTTGTATGAAATTTCTCTTATTCGTAATATATGTGTAACTTACTAGAAACAACATTTTAACCACTATGAGCGTTTTGATAAATTTCAAGGATTTCCCTTGATTGCTCATAGATCCCATCATCAGCTCACCACTTTCGTAGTTGTTATAAAAAATTAAGATTATATCCTATACAACAACACGAAAATTTCGAAAATCGGTCCACAAACAATGAAATCATCGTCAAAAACATCTGCTTCGATGCAAAATATCATGAAAAGTACCAATAATTGGGTCATAGTGTGATGACCATGGTATAATTATAGTTGTGATGATGATGATTAATCAAATTGATGTATTGGCTTATGCTTTCAGTTGTTTAAACAACGGTGAAATCCCCGAACCTGTACCTATAAGCATTCAAAAGTTCTGTTCTGTACCTTCGGATCCAGGGTATAACCTGGTGCGAAGTCTTACTTTTTAGTAGCATTTATCTCGAATGCTTCAGAAAAAATTTAAAACACTATATGTTTCAATACAAATTTCAAGGAGTCCCCTCGACAATTTTGAAAATCGGACCACAAACGGCTGAATAATCAAGGAACATACAAAAAAAAAAGATACATACAGCCGAACGTATTATCCTCCTCCTTTTTGGAAGTCGGTCAAAAATGTTCAGAGCTTATTGAATTTCAGCAATTTTTGCTTTGACAGCGACATTCCTACCTAAAACAAAAATCGTCTCCCGCAGCGATATCTATACTATAATATTATAAATGCGAAAGTATCTCTGTCTGTCTGTCTGTGTGTCTCGCTTTCACGCCAAAACTACTGAACCGATTGTAATGAAATTTTGTACACAGATAGTCTAAAGCCTGAGAAAGGACATAGGCTACTTTTTAACTGGACAAAAGGGTTGTAAGGGGGTGAAAATGCACAAATTTGTTCAAATTAAGTAAACACTAATAAAACACACTTTTTCTTGCACTTTATCCACTACATTAAGATATTATTATAACTCTTTAACAAATTACACGACCGGTCGTGTAATTTGTTAAAGAGTTATAATAATATCTTAATATAGTGGATAAAGTGCAAGAAAAAGTGTGTTTTATTAGTGTTCAACAATAATTTCCACCAAGAACCATCAGTACAATCAATTACATATTACAAATTAAGTTCCAAAAAATCATGATATATGGCGCTGTGCGTCTCCTACATCGCACTATTGCTTACACAAACGTCTTTCTATAAGAGGTGGTATCATTTTATTATGAGTTTTCAATTTTTTCGATTGTTATTAATTATTATGTACTTTTACGTTATTAAATAACTCAGTACTTTATCTTGCAGTGACGTAACCTTAAACCTATCAATGATAAATAGTTTATGGCAAAAGTTGTGTAATTGGGGGGCTAAATATACTTTAAAATTTGGCATAAATAAACATAAAGTTTAATTTAAAAAATGAAATAAGTTATGTGCACACTGCACAGCTGTTTTTGGGTGCTTTGATTTGAGGGGTACAAGGGTTTTTTATTTTATTACTAGCTGTTGCCCGCTACTTCGTCCGCGTTAGCATAGTAGATCACATCCCAAGTATTATTTATTGTACAAAAATATTCAATGTACAGAATTGACTTTCCTACGATTTTATTATTATTATATATATGCTCCGCATGGCTTCGCTTGCGTAATTTAGGAATTTCACGCAACCGTACATTTTTCCGCAAAAAATTGCTTATGTCCCTTCACGTGGTATATTCTTCATGTTTGCCAAATAACATAAAAATTGCTCCAGATAGTATTTCTTAAGGCCGTCCCCCGAGCAAACGACCTTGGCCATACATTTGCCGCGTTGCCGAGATCGCGCCAAAACCTTCGATCACTAATATACAAGATACACAATCCGCGGCAAAAAACGACCTCACCAAAAGAGCACCAAACTCAACATTCTGGTGCACTTTTGATTTAGTAGTGCTCGAACGCTCCGCCGGGAAACATGCCTCAGTGCGTGTTTAATAATTGTAGAAATCATACGTCTAAAACCAAAAAAAAGGATGGAATTTCATATTTCCGGTAAGTATTAATTTTATCCTAATATATTTCTTACAATTGTATTGTAAATATTGGTATTTCTTTAAGAAATCACCAAAAAACAGTTTTAAAATTAAGTTGTAAATAAATCAACACCAGGTATAAACCATCTCAATTGCGAATACTCATACTAAAGGTACTTATCGTAGTTTATCATGCCCACTTGAAATGTTCGGGTTATAAGCTATGTTTCTGTTCCATTTGATGGAGTCGCTATTACTATTATTTTTTTATTGAGGATTTTTTTCAGGTTTCCTCGAGATCCAGTTAGATGTGGTAATTGTATATCAGTTATAGCACGGCAAAGATGCGAAGAATTTTTCAAGCCAACTTTAGCAAGCGTTGTATGTTCTAAACATTTTTTTGAGAGTGATGTATATGTGACTCTGAAAGGCATGAAGAGACTACACAAAACAGCTGTAGCTCGAATAGTAAGTAAAATGTCAATATACAGGATGTAAAACTAAGTGATAATAATTAGGGTGTGTAATGTGTAAGAGTAGCGACGCTAAAATAGTAACTAAAAAAATATGGGTAAATCTCATGAATTTGCCCATACGAATCACAAATAAAAACACTTTTAGGGCTGCTACTTTCACAGTTAACTAAGTTGTTACTTTCAGAGTGAAATAAGGGACACATTCACCCCTAAAGTATTATCACTATGTTTTGTTAAACCCTGTATGATTGGGTTTAATTATTTATTTAGCATAATATTATCATTTACTTACTAGGTATAATATTGTTTTTTTTTAGGAAGAAAATGTTCAAGATTTACAAGAGGCGTCTTTTGATACAAAAGCAAATGAAAAACGATGCTTGCAACCTCAAGTAAGTACACAATTGTAAATATGACACTATTTTATTTATTTTTCTTAATTTTATTACATTATAATATTTTGATTTAATCCAGACTCTAATATGAATTTCGAGCTTACAGACAAAACCGTGAATTTGATTGATATATAATATTTTATTTCATGATAAATTAATATGGTTGTTTTATTTCAGATATATGCTGAGCAGCCAATTGGTGAAAACGTTGAAAGCGCAACTTCATCATTAAGCATTGGCTCAATCTTAGATACGCCAAAAAAAATTGTTATTAAAAAGGAACTTAGTGCTTGCAGAAGATTAATAAAAATTAAAAATAACAAAATATCAAATTTAAGAAAAAAAAATAGAAGACTGAAAAGGAAATGTAGCAATTTAAAGAATGTTCTGTCTTTATTAAATAAACGCCAAACAGTAGACCAATCACTCCTCCATGACCTATCTAAGCATATAGAAGTTACAGACACATTTAATGCAATATATTTAAAAAACATAAAAAACAAAAGTCGACCATTTTCTAAATATCCTCCAGGCGCTAGAAAATTTGCTATTACTTTACACTTTTATTCACCAGCTGCGTACAAGTACATAAGAAAAATGTTTGACACTTGTCTACCTCACCCAAATACTTTATGCAACTGGTATAGAAGTATCAATGCTGAACCTGGTTTTACCGGAGAAGCATTTGATAGACTGAAAGAAAAAACAGAAACATCGAAAAAGGAAGTGATTGGTGCTATCATGGCAGATGAAATGTCAATACGGCAACAGAAAATATGGACTGGTAAACGGTATGAGGGTTTAATTGACATGGGACTTGGCAACACAGACGATACAAATGACATTGCCAGTCAAGTATATGTCATTATGCTAGTAGGGGTTAATGATTCGTTTAAAATTCCTTTAGGTTATTTTTTTATTACTAGTCTGACAGCTGAAGTAAAAGCTAATTTACTCAAAATTGCCTTAGAAAAATGTCATTCAGTTGGTGTAAAAGTGATATCCCTGACTTTTGACGGATGTAAGACAAATATTTCTTGTATGAAAATTTTAGGTTGTAATATTGACGATTATTCGAACATGAAAACTCATTTTAAGCATCCTGTAGGCAAATATGAAGTAGTTGTGTTTTTAGACGCATGCCATATGATAAAATTAATGCGTAACACATTTGAATCAAAAAAAGTCATCAAGGATGCCAGTCAGAATCTGATAAGATGGGATTTCATAAGTCGTCTTCATAATTTGCAAGAACGAGCAGGACTACATCTTGCCAACAAATTATCTCACCGGCACATCGCATTTAGAAATGAAATAATGAAAGTTAAATTAGCAACGCAACTCTTGAGTCGAAGTGTGGCTAACGCTATCGAGTTTTGTGAAAAGCAGTTAAATCTTATTGAATTTAAAGACAGTTGTGCAACAGTTAATTTCATTTCAATTTTAAATAATATTTTTGACATTTTAAATACAAGAAATCTTAATGATCACGAATACAAAAAACCCCTCAGTCGTAGCAACGCTGAAAAAATAATGGCGTATTTAATGAAAGCAAAGGAATATTTAATTTCATTACGAGTCGATATTCGACGAAAAAAAACATTAAAAAGAAAAAACGAAACAAGAGTGGTGTATACTTCAGAAAATATGCCATTATGGAAATGTCAATCGAATACGGGTGTGATAGGTATTTTAGTTTGCATTGATAGTTTAACGTATTTATATAAGACTCTGATTGAATCTGATACTGTTTCTTTTCTTCTTAGTTACAAATTTAGTCAAGACCACGTAGAGCTATTTTTCGGTCATTTACGTAGTCATGGTGGACATAATAATAACCCTAATGCAGTGCAGCTAAAATCGGCTTATAAAAAAATGCTAATGCATTTAGAGCTCAGTGAAAAGTTTACAGGAAATGCTATACCACTGGAAAATATTCCAATTTTGAGTGGTAAAAATACCATTTCCACTCTTAACGTTACTTCAATAGGATATCGTGCAGAAAATGAAATTGATACAATGAACTCTAGTAATAACTTAGAAGACATAAATATTCAAGAAAACTGTGACACATTATCATTTGAGCTGAATGAACCCGTGTGTAGATCCGAATATGTGGACCAAATCGTAGGATACATTGCTGGAAACGTAGTACGCCATTTAATAAAGAGTATTAATTGTGACATATGCATAAATAGTTTATTAGCTGAAAAAAGCCTGTTTTTCCACAAACTTATTGATGTGAGAAACCTAGGGGGACTGTTTTATTCATCTTTAGATGTATTTGTTCTTTGTAAAAAAATAGAAGCTGCAATTAGGCACTACCACACATCTACTAGCAAGAATTCAGATACTCTACATATTTGCACCAAAGTATTATCATCATTTCTTGGTGTTGACATATTTAAATCCATGTGTCAAAATCACAGAAGTATTGCAATGAAATCTATAGTCGAGAGATACCTTAAAATAAGATTGCATTACATTGCCAAAAAAGACACGGAAAAAAATAAAAACATTTCAAAAAGACAATTATATAATAAACTCACTTTATTTCAAGGAAATTGAACCTAATATTTAATTCATAACCTAAATTGTTTAAATTTCATTATAAGTAGATAGTAGTAGTATAATCCTATTAGTAGTTCTCATATTATTGTTTTTGTTATTAGTTAGTTTTATTATTTTTTTATTTTATTTTAGTTATTTTCTATATTAACTTGGAGGTAAATCTAGGTAAGATTTACCTCCAAATTTTTGACTCAAATAAAAGTATTTTACATCTTGTATATTTGTTTCATTGATTTAATAAATATTATTTTTTAACAAAAAAATGAACCCGATGTCCAAGGTAAAAACGATATTCTTAATATTATGATCTAAAAAGTATGAAATAATTTTTATTCTTCATTTGTGCCTTTTCAAAATTCGACTAAACCTCAACTACTTCTGCATCCAATTTTGATTCTTTTGAAGTCGGTACCAGCTCAGAACTGAGATCCTTGACATAGTAAAATTTACTAATTCTAATAACTTGCTTAACTTGCCGGTACCGACTTCAAAAGAATCAAAAGTCATGAAGAAGTAGTTTAGGCTTAGTCGAATTTCGAAAAAGGCACTAATGAAGAATAAGTATCACTTTCGTAATAATTGTACCGGATTATACCCTATACAACATAAAAGAATTTTCGAAGTCGGTCCAAAACAACGGAATAATGATCAAAGATATCTGTCTTGATGTAAAAACTATGAAAAACTCTAATAATAGGGTCATAATGTGATGTTGCAAAATGTAAGGGTAGTGACGATGATTATGATTAATCTAATGTACAATAAGTATATGCCTTCAATTCTTAAAACAACGTCGAAACCCCCAAACATGTATCTATAAGGAGGCCGGAGATCTGTTCACCACCTTCGTATTCCACCACCATGGTATATCTTGGTGCAAAATCTGACTTTTTGGTAAGATTTACTTGGAATACTTCAATATAATATATCCAAAGTCACTATAACTTTGCATTTGAAATACTTCAGATGAATCGAAATCACAATATCATCCAGATAAATGGGTTTTTCAGTATAAATAGCGAAGAATTTCGAACCAAATTCGGATTAACCCGATACAATAGCGAAAAAATCTTGAAAATCGGTCCACAAACGGCAAAGTGATCGTTGAAAAATCAAAGCGCACGGAAGTGCGCAAGCCTAGTTCCAGCAGGCCGCGCGCATGCCGTGCACTATTTACACGAACCGTTTCGACGTACTTTTGACCCCCCTGTAGCTCAGTGTCTATTGCGAGTGCAAAGATAAAATTATACCTACGTAATTATTTACGAGTACTTAAGCAGTATACCCAATTTCATAGATATAGCTTCAGTAGATCCTGAGATATGTCCTTGTAAAAATAGCTTATTTTGGCACTGACTCACTCATTCACTCACTCACTCACTGACCGGTAATCAAAACCTCTAGGCCACTTCCAATTGTCCTAGCGTTATGAAATTTGGCACACAGGTCGTGTGTTATATGTAGATTAACGAAAAATTAAGAAATTGTAGAAAATGGTCAAGCGTGAGTCGGTTCATCTACGAACTTCAGAGGCCACTTCCAATTGTCCTAGCGTTATGAAATTTGGCACACAGGTCGTGTGTTATATGTAGATTTAAAAAAATAAGAAATTTTAGAAATCGGTCAAGCGTGAGTCGGCCTATCTACAGCCCATACAAACTTTAATGTCATAGCGTTATGAAATTTGGCACACAGGTCATGTGTTAAATGTAGATTAACAAAAAATTAAGAAATTTGAGAAATCGGTCAAGCGTGAGTCGGCCGATCTACGAACTTTAGAGGCTACTTCCAAATGTCCTAGCGTTATGAAATTTAGCACACAGGTCGTGTTTTATATTATTATGTATGTGTTACGATAAATTAAGAAATTTAAGAAATCGTCAAGCGTGAGTCAGTTCATCTATGAACTTTAGATAAAAATTCTTATGTACCAGTGATATAATGAGGCATCTATTGAAAGTATTGTTTATATCGGGCGTAGCACAAAAAGAAAACATAGGTAGGATTTCTTGAAAAAAAGTATTGAAATCCCACCAAAAACATACCTGTTAAAATAGGGCCTAGTTCCTATAGGCTAACTGTTGGTCTAAAAAAAGAGTTGAAATCCAATCCAATGCCAAGTTCAGATGCACTTCATCGATCATAATCATCTTCATCAACAGCCTGATCCATAATACTTCTAAATTTGAACTTGGCAGGTTTTTGTGCTATGCGTTACACTTGATTAATTATATAATTAGATAATATTAATAGAATTTAAATAACCTGCCAAGTTCAAATTAGAAGTATTATGGATCAGGCTGTTGATGAAAAAAAAAAAAAAAAAAATGTTTATTCTTCACACAACAAAGGAACCTACAACATATTAGGTACATGAAATATAATAACACTTTGTGTGAACTGGAGCCTAAACTAGGTAACCCTGTATTTCAGGACTCCAGGTTCCACCCGCAGATATTACCAGTAAAAGGTGTTACGTTCGTGTGTTTGTGTGTGTGTGTGTGTGTGTGTGTGTGTGTGTGTGTGTGTGTGTGTGTGTGTGTGTGTGTGTGTGTGTGAAAGAGTGTGTGTGGGTGTGGGTTTGTTATGTTTGTATACTATGTATATAAATATTTTTATGTAGTATATTTTTGATAATATAAATATAATATATACATTATATTGGTAGATTACTTAATTCATAATATGGTTATAAACTAATTTATTTTATATTATAATATGGAATATTATACTAATTTAAAATTTTTATTAGGTCTTCTGATTGATTATAATTTAGTGTAAGAAGCCATTTTTTAACGATAGTTTTACATTTGTTGCGTGTTTGATCGTAGATATTTATTAATTTATTTATTTTATTGTAGATATATGATGAAAGGAAGGATATATGACGCGTATAAAATACAGTTTTGTGATCAGGTATACTGCATACCTTATCTGATCTTCGTTTGGTAAGTATATCAGGATCATATGTGAGCTCAGAGTGTTTGTGTAGGGTAACATTTAGAATATATAAACGTCTGATCGACAGAACTTGCGAACATTCGTAAAGATTGCTGGTGGGATATCTATACGGCTTTTTAAAAATAACTTTGAGTAGAGACCGTTGAGCTCGTTCAACTTTTATTATTTTAGTTTTACATGCTCCTCCCCAAGCAGCAATACAATAGCCCAATATAGATTGAGCTAGTGCGAGATATATAGTTTTAAGTAGTTGAGGTTTGGCGATGTCACGTAAGTTTTTGAATACCCAAATTAATTTTCGTGTTCGTGCTGAAAGCAGATTGATGTGAGCGTTCCAGGACAGAGCATCATCAAGCTGGACACCTAAATATTTTATCTCACTGACTTTTTCCAGCGTTAGGCAACTACATGAAGATGAGCCGTATTCAGTTCCACAGGTATGTGCTTTTAGGTTAAAGGTGGGCGCGGGATTAGTCTTTTTTGTTATGCTAAATGTTAAATATTTTGTTTTTTTAAGGTTTAAGGTAAGCAAATTTTTATGTAGCCAGGCCATAACATTCCTGAGTCCTTTCTCAGCATTTCTTCGTGTTTCTGCCCAAGTCTCTCCTGTAAAAGTTAGAGCAGTATCGTCTGCATATGAGTAAATGTTTCCATGATGGGGTTTATAATTGCAGAGGTCATTTATATAGACCAAGAAGAGACTTGGGCCTAAAACACTGCCCTGCGGGACTCCAAATGCCATTGCTTGGTAGGAACTAAGGTTATCGCCAATTTTCACTTGTTGGAGTCTGTCAGTAAGAAAACTACGAAACATCTTAAGTGGAATTCCTCGTATGCCCAAGGACTCCAATTTACTTAATAAGGTGGGTATATAAACGGTGTCAAACGCCTTGGCTAGATCTAGGAATATCCCAACACATTTTTTACCTTTATCCATGTTTGTGGCTAGGTTATCTACAAAGCGAGTAACAGCATCAGTGGTAGACTTTTTAGATTGGAATCCGAACTGAGATTGAGAAATCAGATGTTCCTTCTTTAAATAGCTCATTAATCGTATGTTCAAGAGTTTTTCCATAATTTTTGATAAGGTCGTTAGAACCGAAATAGGCCGATAGTTGTCCATACAGTCTCTGCTCCCGTTTTTGTGAATCGGGTGAACAATAGCTCGTTTAAAGCAGTCTGGGAACACTCCATTACTAAAACAGAGATTTGTAAGATATGTAAGTATGGGGGCTATTTTATTGGCAATAGATTTGAGGAATGGAGCAGAGATGCCGTCCCATCCTGTAGCTGATTCATTTTTTAAGGAATTTATTAGATTAATTATCTCAACATTGTCAGTGGGGTAGAGTGCAAAAGAACTAGTACTAGAAGAGTTTTTAATTTCGATATGTTCAGATGACAGTGTATTATTAGATTTTGTGAGGTTCTCGGCATATTTTTTACCTATACCAGCAAAAAAAAAAAATGAAGATGATTATGATCGATGAAGTGCATCTGAACTTGGCATTGGATTGGATTTCAACTCTTTTTTTAGACCAACAGTTAGCCTATAGGAACTAGGCCCTATTTTAACAGGTATGTTTTTGGTGGGATACAATATTACAAAAAATATAAACAGACGAACATAATATTATAATCTCCAGGAGGAGATTATAATATTATGTTCCCATCTTCGATCAAATATAGTTCCCATCAAGGATTTTTTAAGTCGGTTAAAAAGTATGGGCGTTGGGTGATGTGAGTTGTCCTTTGTGGCCTATCGGAAAATGTATGTACACTTATGTATATTTTGGTTAATGATAAAATTAGACATAACATTAGAACAACATAATATTACAAGTAAAAAATAATCACTCCTCACTTTATACATTAAACTTCGGAAAAATAAAAAAATTATTACAAATTACAATCAACAAAAAAAAATTGAACAGTTCGACTCCACTCATACTTCACTTCGCCCTGTTCCAGCGGCGAATTTCGGTCGTAAAATTGGATTTTTTTTTGGCACTATACAAATTTGAACTTAAATCATATACGCGGATGGTTGAATTTAGTATGAAGCGTGCATCGGACGTAAAAATTTTATTGCTTTGTAAACTCAAATGTACATTGTTTTATATAAAGATCTTTAATAATTACTGTGATTAAGGTTGATTTTAGATAAATGTATACTTTTTTAAACTCTATCTATTACTCGGCGACAGATTTTCGAGAGGTTTTGTATGAGACTGTGTATCTTGTATATTAGTGATCGAAGGCCAAAACCCTATTATTTTTACTTATCTTAGTTCAAAATTGTCATAAAAATAATTTAAAACGACAAATATGTAGTTCTATCTATTGGCGTGAGTTTCAAATAAAAGTAATTTGTAAATGCTAAGGAGATGCTGAATGTACGCTCGAATTTTAACAAATTGGTATTACTTTGGAAGCCGATATCATGAGTATAATAAACAAAAATAGAAAATTTAAACGGCGAAAGGAACGTTGATATACTGAAGATTATTGATGTATTTTTATTATAACTTTGTAGCATTCAGATTATGAGTTTATAAGGTTTTAAATACGGTCAATTACGGAATCTCCGGACGGAACGCCCTTAAGATAATAAGCAATTTCATATAAATTCCCCCGTTTTTTCCACATTTTTATCTATTTCTTCGCTTCTAGATAAATGGGCTATCTAACACTGAAAGAATATTTAAAATTGGACCAGTAGTTCCTGAGATTAGCGCGTTTAAATAAGCCCTTTCATATAGCCCCATTTTCTCCACATTTTCCTCTATTTCTTCGCTCCTATTAGTCTTAGCGTGATAAAATATAGCCTATAGACTTTCTCGATTAATGGAGTATCTAACACTGAAAGAATTATTCAAATCGGACCAGTAGTTCCTGAGATTAGCGCGTTCAAAGAAGCCCTTTCAAGTAATTTCCCCCCATATTTTCCACATTTTCCTCTATTTCTTCGCTCTTATTAGTCTTAGCGTGATACAATATAGCCTATAGCCTTCCTCGATAAATGAGCTATCCAACAGTAAAACAATTTTTCAAATCAGACCAGTAGTTCCTGAGATTAGCGCGTTCAAACAAACAAACAAACTCTACAGAATTATAATATTAGTATAGATAAAAACTTTTGACACCAATTTTGTTGACATCGCGCGCTATATAAACTGAAGTCCACGCGGACGTAATCGCGGGCAACAGCTAGTTTTGAATAAATAGTTTAGAATAGTTGCCAGGGCCGGCATTATATCTTTTATGAGAATAGGCCACTTTAATTTGGCTGTCAATAAATAAGTGGCACGTATTTGGGCCTACATAAATTCATGGTGCAAAACATCGAAAAGGAAATATTAGAATTTATTATTTGTACCTGTTGAATGTGCCGACGTTCCACGAGTACAAATAATGAATGCGGCAGTAAAATAAAAATAATTTGAAATAATTCAGCGACAAAAAGTTTGAGGGAACCTTCTGTTTTAGGCGACCGTGAAGTCAGCTAACTGCAGCCGGCAGCCGGCAGCCGGCAGCCGGGCGGCGTCGCCTGCCGCTCTCGCGGAGACACCGAGCTCCGGCACTGACATCATCACCTACGGATAAACGTTACGAGTACTTATCTTACTGTTATACAACGAATACAACAGTCAACATACATAATCGTTTCCAGTGAGTGTACCCTTCAGAATATTATACGTACTTAGATAGTGTCGGAGCTAGCTATGAATTAGGTAAATTATATGTAGACTGTAGATATGTAGGCTACACGCAAATAAAATGCAGGCGTGCCGCGGCCGAGGTGCGAGGTGCGAGGGCGACATCGGAACATCTCGACGACGTCTAGAACAGTCCGCACTCCGCGCCGAAACCTGTTGTCCTTTCACTCCTCTTAATTATTCAAATGTCAATGGAGTCCTAATGATAATATTGTTTATACATATATTATAATTAATTTATTTTGACTTTTATTTATTGCCGCATCGCGTCCTCAGTCCGAGAGCACAGTTTCTGTTGGCACTTGGTGGGTACTCAATAGTCAATACTTATATCTTACAGGGGTATTTTATTCGTAGCGACATAGTGTTATTTCAAAATTACAAACTTTTTGGAAAACTGTATTTACCGTTAAGTTACATTACGTTTACGACGTGCGAATTATAATATTATTATAACGAGGGACACACGGGTCCCGGGGGACGGGGAGCGACCTCACGACATCGAAGATGAGCGTGTCGCCACCAGTGGACACTCTATTTATAGTTTATAAGTATACAGGACAATACAAACGACAGACTTCCTTGCATTTAATTTTATTAAAATTAAAACGTAATAAACTTTCAATAACATAAACGAGTGTACCGGAATGGAAGCCCGCGCGGCGTCAGGGGTCCGCCCAGCGGTAAAACACGTCGGCGCTGGGGCCGTCGCCGTCCCCGCGCACGCACGCCGTGCCGCCGCCCGCCGCGCGCACGCGCACCCGCCCCGCGCTGCACCCGCCCGCCGCCCCGCCGCACCGCACGTCCCGCAGCGCCGGGTGCGCCAGCAGGTCGGCCAGGTGCGCCGGCGACAGACGGGCGTCGGTGTCGAGGCGGCGCAGGCGCGGCAGGCGGCGCGCCAGGCGCACGAGCGCGGCGCCGTCGGCCCGGTAGCGCCAGGCCTCGAGCGCGCGCAGGACGGTCAGGTGCGCGGCGGCGGCCTCGTGCTCAGCGCCGAGCCAGCCCCCGCTCAGGTTGACCTCGAGCAGCTCGGCCGGCAGCGCCGCCAGCAGCGTCGCCAGCGCTCGCGACCGCACCTGACACATCATTTTGCTATTAATTACAAGTTACAACAGCTGTACGACTGAACCATATGACACAAGTTTTCTGCAAGCACATAAAACAGTAGGTTATTTTTTCAATTGTAATTTAGAACATAATATTTTAGTATGTGAGGTAGTTTTGGAACAGTTCACACATAAAAAAAATCTAATTTAGAATGTCACGTTAAACAAAATAAAGATTAAAGCCCCGCCGATAAGCACCGACATCTAGTGACTACAAGATAAACTTTTTGTTTCGTTTGAAAGAGAATTTGAAGGTAAAATCTATGTTCCGAGGGAGGAATTAATGAACAAAGTACAATTGTTAATACATATCCCACCAAAAACATACCTGTTAAAATAGGGCCTAGTTCCTATAGGCTAACTGTTGGTCTAAAAAAAGAGTTGAAATCCAATCCAATGCCAAGTTCAGATGCACTTCATCGATCATAATCATCTTCATCAACAGCCTGATCCATAATACTTCTAATTTGAACTTGGCAGGTTATTTGAATTCTATTAATATTATCTAATTATATAATTAATCAAGTGTAACGCATAGCACAAAAACCTGCCAAGTTCAAATTTAGAAGTATTATGGATCAGGCTGTTGATGAAGATGATTATGATCGATGAAGTGCATCTGAACTTGGCATTGGATTGGATTTCAACTCTTTTTTTAGACCAACAGTTAGCCTATAGGAACTAGGCCCTATTTTAACAGGTATGTTTTTGGTGGGATTTCAATACTTTTTTTCAAGAAATCCTACCTATGTTTTCTTTTTGTGCTACGCCCGATATAAACAATACTTTCAATAGATGCCTCATTATATCACTGGTACATAAGAATTTTTATCTAAAGTTCATAGATGAACTGACTCACGCTTGACGATTTCTTAAATTTCTTAATTTATCGTAACACATACATAATAATATAACACACGACCTGTGTGCTAAATTTCATAACGCTAGGACATTTGGAAGTAGCCTCTAAAGTTCGTAGATCGGCCGACTCACGCTTGACCGATTTCTCAAATTTCTTAATTTTTTGTTAATCTACATTTAACACATGACCTGTGTGCCAAATTTCATAACGCTATGACATTAAAGTTTGTATGGGCTGTAGATAGGCCGACTCACGCTTGACCGATTTCTAAAATTTCTTATTTTTTTAAATCTACATATAACACACGACCTGTGTGCCAAATTTCATAACGCTAGGACAATTGGAAGTGGCCTCTGAAGTTCGTAGATGAACCGACTCACGCTTGACCATTTTCTACAATTTCTTAATTTTTCGTTAATCTACATATAACACACGACCTGTGTGCCAAATTTCATAACGCTAGGACAATTGGAAGTGGCCTAGAGGTTTTGATTACCGGTCAGTGAGTGAGTGAATGAGTGAGTGAATGAGTGAGTCAGTGCCAAAATAAGCTATTTTTACAAGGACATATCTCAGGATCTACTGAAGCTATATCTATGAAATTGGGTATACTGCTTAAGTACTCGTAAATAATTACGTAGGTATAATTTTATCTTTGCACTCGCAATAGACACTGAGCTACAGGGGGGTCAAAAGTACGTCGAAACGGTTCGTGTAAATAGTGCACGGCATGCGCGCGGCCTGCTGGAACTAGGCTTGCGCACTTCCGTGCGCTTTGATTACGAAGGCTCTAATGATTATAATATATTATGTTCTTCTTTTCTCACAATATTCTATTTGATATCCACCTAAATTATACAAAACAAATACCTAGTCACGAAAACTTATAATAAGCTATGGTATTGTTATTATGCTTAGCCAAACTTGTAAGTAGCCTGGAGCTGTAAGTTTTTCTTTATTATTATGTATTAGGTATTTTGTCATCATACTAGCTAGCGGCTATAAGGCTGCGTTTCCACTGAAGCGGAGCGGAGCTTAGCGGTGCCCGAATCGACCAATCGTGCTATTCCAGCGGTATGACAGCGAAGCGGAGCGAAGATTTCGAGCATGGTGATTGGTCAATTCGGCACCGCTAAGCTCCGCTCCGCGTCAGTGGAAACACGGCCTTAAGCTGATGCGTGTCTAATTTTTTGAAGATTTTATCCCCCAATTGGTGCAGTTTGTTCCTTAAACAGTTTCTTTGAAATAAAATAAAATATTACCCCTAACCTAACCCATAACAAAATTGCCATATCAAAAGTGTCATCTAAATTCTAAAGTAATGTGAACAGTGTCAGCTCACCATGCGGGCTCCAGTGAGGTGGAGGCAGCGCAGTCGGGGGCGCGCGAGGTGGAGCACCCCGCGCCAGGTGAGCAGCCAGCACGAGTACAGCCGCAACGCCCGCAGCGCCCCACACTCACCCAACACCGCATACCTGGCCAGGGAAACATCTTTCAAAGCAAATCTATATCTATTGTATGGTGTCTGTTGCCAAATGGCTGCACCGATTGTGCTAAAAATTTGTGTGCTTATCCTGCTGGTGTAAATCTGCCAACTTCTATTTTTTGTTCTATACTAGCTGTTCCGCGCGGCTTCGCCCGCGTAATTTAGGAATTTCACGCAACCGTACATTTTTCCGAAAAAAATAGCCTATGTCCTTTCACGTGGTCTATTCTTCATGTTTTCCAAATAACATAAAAAAATCTCCAGTAGTCCTTAAGATAATAAGCAATTTCATATAATTTCCCGCGTTTTTTTTCACATTTTCATCTATTTATTCGCTCAAGTATAAATCTTAGCGTGATAAAATATAACCTATAGCCTCCCTCGATAAATGGGCTATCTAAAACTGAAAGAATTTTTCAAATCGAACTAGTAGCTCCTGAGATTAGCACGTTCAAATAAGCCTTTTCATTTAATTTCCCCCGTTTTTTCTACATTTACCTCTATTTCTTCGCTCCTAATAGTCGTAGCGTAATAAAATATAGCCTATAGCCTTCCTCGATGAATGGGATATATATCACTGAAAGAATTTTTCAAATCGAACCAGTAGCTCCTGAGATTAGCACGTTCAAATAAGCCTTTTCATTTAATTTTCCCTGTTTTTTCTATATTTACCTCTATTTCTTCGCTCCTAATAGTCGTAGCGTAATAAAATATAGCCTATAGCCTTCCTCGATGAATGGGATATATATCACTGAAAGAATTTTTCAAATCGAACCAGTAGCTCCTGAGATTAGCACGTTCAAATAAGCCTTTTCATTTAATTTTCCCTGTTTTTTCTATATTTACCTCTATTTCTTCGCTCCTAATAGTCGTAGCGTAATAAAATATAGCCTATAGCCTTCCTCGATAAATGAGCTATCTAACACTGAAAGAATTTTTCAAATCGGACCAGTAGTTACTGAGATTAGCGCGTTCAAACAAACAAACAAACTAACAAACTCTTCCGCTTTATAATATTATATTAGTATAGATTGTTATGTCATAAGTCATAACTCATAACCTTTAAGGCTTAGAGTCTAAGCATCACTAACATTGTAGAATATTATTCCTACACCCTGTGTTATGACAACACGATGACATGTGCTGGCTCAGCTAGTATTAATATAAACAATAATATAATATTAATACAAGCTAACATCCTATCTGCTCGCTATAAGCAGTGCCGTAAATAGCCTTTTTTGCGCCTTTTTTTTTAAGTTAATGTATAGGTCTATTTTATTTAATTTGAAGGATGATAAAGTAAAACTTGGTGTTAGTAGACCAATTACAATAATAATAATATTATGATATTATACTAATATTTTGGAAAAAAAAACTTTTTTTTGGCCATTCTTGCGCCCCCTCAGCGTCTACGCCCTGTGCCTGGCACCACCCTATTTACGGCACTGACTATATGTAACTATAAGTACTGAAGAAAAAAATACATGACTTTAATACTAAACAGTCTTCCTGAGGATTATTACCTCTTATCTGTCATTTCCGTGCACCTCAGTGTGAGCTCAGTCAGGTGTGTAGAATGGGCCCCTATAAACTTCACCATCTCGCTCGGGGAGTAGTACAGGGAGCGCCCGTACATATGGAAACCTTCTACTTGGCTCTGCTGACATAGAGTGGAAAGAAATCCATTAGCCATATTGTCATTGACTACCAGTGTGGTCACAGAGGGCGGCAGGAGGGTGTCCTTACTCAATACTCTCTTCTTACAGAACACATCCAAATGTTGCAAATGTTCAAATGTAGCCAAAATTGTGTAATCTTTTTCATCTGAAAATCAAAACAATTTTGAAATTACCCTCTCTGTCTACAGAATGTAGATTTTACCTAAATTTTTTTAGATTAGATTGTCTCTGATATAATGATTACATTACTTATAAGTTATAACATCTATATCTATATATATAAAAATGGATTTTCAAATGTGTTAGTCGCGCTAAAACTCGAAAACGGCTGAACGGATTAGGCTGATTGTAGTCTTAAAATATTCGTAGAAGTCCAGGGAAGGTTTTAAAGTGACACGAAGTTCACCGGGACAGCTAGTTAATAATAATAATAATATAATCTTTGTACGCTTCACACCAAGTCGGTCTGGCCTCGTGCTAAGTACCTGAAGGACTTGTGTTACAGGTACCAGACTACGGAAATATATTGAATACTTTTGTACTATAATATGTACATATATTTAAGATTTTTATTATATCGTGCACATATTGAATACACATCCATGACCCAGGAACATTGAAAAACTTTTTGTTCTCTCGGTTGGATTCGAACCCGCAACCCCCGGCTTGAGCTGCCACACGCTCTTAACCATTGAACTACAGAGTTTGTTAAATTAACCCATCAGTCATGGCAAAACGAGACACAATAGCTTTTGTATTGTTATCGCGGCCGTATGTGGCTGTTTGGGGCTTGATGAATTAAAACATTATCCAAGTAGGTAAGGCACTGATCGATTACTAACAAGTAATAACAAGATAATGATGGAGATGTAATACTGACCAATTACTAATAAATACTTTTTATCTAATTCATGAACAACAGGGGGGTAAATATAATAATGCGTGTTTACTGTATCTGACCTAACGGTAGTTCACAGTGTAGGGTGAGGTGAGCGAGGCGGGCGCAGGCGGAGGCTCGGGACAGAAGGGCCGAGGCGGCGGACAGGCCGGGCACGCGCCGCACGGCCAGCAGCGCCGCCAGCCCCGCCGGCAGCCGCTCCAGCTGGCTCGTGCCGCGCAGCACCAGCACGCGCGCGCCGACCAGCTCCCGCCAGCGCCGGCACACGCCCGCCACGCTCACGTCCAGCTGCAGCGGCGGCAGCAGACCGAATATCTGCAGCAGTATCTCGTCCGGTAGCTCGTTCACTTCCATACTGCTGGCTAGGCGCTTAGTATTCTACATAGCTGTTGCGATACCTATACCTGAATGTAACATACACTTCGTTTATTTCAGTTTTCACATACGGTACATATGCGGTACATAAACACCATTGAGGTCCTACAATTAAGAACAAGGAAATTTACACAGTTACAAATGTTTTGACCAGAGCCCATTTTTGATTTTCAACTATTTTGTTATTTCTTCAGAGTTTCTTATTTTGTGGTTTAGAAATTCAAATTTTCCGTAGATAGAGGAAAAGTATCCCCAATCCATATTCTTTGAAATTTTCAAAAGAAACATGTTTTTACAGTACCCGGCGATAAATATTGCACATCGACCTTTGGAAAGAGACAGTCGGCTAATTTCGGTTTTGTAGAGCGTTATCTCTTACGCACGAAATACAAAAAGTCCGGTATATATTAGGAGCTGTTAAAACAATTATGGTTTGCTTCTTTTGACAATTTTACTATTCTTTGTATAAAATACACCAAATTTTCTATAAGTTATGGCTTTAGGTTCGGGTAAAATAAAATAAAAAAGGGTGTTCAAATTATGTTTACGTATTTAAAATTCGTTTGGAAAATTACAGCTGTAGCAAATTTAGGGGTGTTAACAACTCTAGATATATATTCTGAACTGGACGCGACTGCACTCTATTGAATTTGAACAACGACTGACATAATGTCAAATAGGTGTGTGCTACAAAGATAACGCTCTATGAAACCGAAATTAGCCGAATGTCTCTTTCCAAAGGTCGATGTGCAATATTTATTGCCGGGTACTGTATCATGTTTTGACTTTTGCTTATCTTTTGCTTTTTGATGACATATATCTGCTTCTTCTTCTTCGACCACAGAACTTCAACAATCATGAATCATTAATCAACACAAAATCAACATCATTTTGCGATCATCGCTGATTGTTAGGCTGATCGCGTGTTGCCTTAATTAAAAAAATATGTCGTCGACTTAGATCGTTAACTTCGTAACTCCACATTTTGGCTTAATAAACATTTTGGTATCATTCGATTCGGAAATTCTGAACGCATCTGTTCGTCAAAGTTGTATGTCCATAAAAAAATACGTTTGGCGCGAATATAACAAAACGTCAACTGCGCAACTCCATGCCGCCATCTTGTAACCGCCAAACTTCGTAACTCCCGCGGCTTCAGTATTTCACACAATGTAGCAGAGAACGCACGTCAATTTTTTTAATCCATTTGTGAATAAAACAGAGTGTGCACTGTGTTTTTAATGTCTCAGGTAAGATTTTTTATATTGTTTACTATTATTCTCACCCTAAGTTATTCTGTGACAAATTATTAATTTAAAACAGAGTTATAAAAACTCATCATGATCATATTGGACTTAAGCATTTCGCGAATAATACGTTTGTGTTTCTTCTTTGTTTATTAAGGAGTTAAGCATTTTACTTCACCTGTATGAATGAATATTTTTATAATAAAACTACTTTTTACCGGATACAATCGCGGATATTTTTGAAACCTGACGTTTCGAGATCTTTGCAGATCCCATGGTGAAAGGTAGACTGAGGTGGCGTTAGTAATACAAAATATATTTAGATACGTTAACGTCTTTTATTTGATTTATAAATATTTTTATTTTTGTTTCAGATTATTACCTACCTTCGTTGTTTTTTTTTGATTAATTATTGAATAATTAAGAATTTATATCCAAGATGAATATATCCAAAGGCCGGATTTCAAAAATTTTTGCTAATTTAAACAAAACTGATTCTGATTTAACCAAAACGGACATCTCCGAAGAGACCTATATAGTTAACCTTAATGGTAGTTTATCTTTAGAATCTGTTATGCCATACAATACTAAAAATACCCAAGCTATTACATCCACTGTCATTGAAGGTAAACCTAAAGACATTTTTATAACTGGACACAAGACCATGCTGTTAAATCATTTAGAAACTATCGAAAATACGCAAACAGAAAAGACGGATTTTATTCAAACTTTTGTTGATGATGATACGACTCGAGATTTTACATTGGTTGAAGAGAACTCCGAAGAAATGTTGGACGGGCTAAGTTTTCAGCAAGTGACAGTTAATGCTGAAATACATCAGAACCCTGTAAACTTAACTTTTTACTCAAAACCTACGAGTTTCTTTGAAATCAATCAAAACTTAGATAATATAGAGAGCAGTAAAACTGAAGTGAAATCAGACTTGTTAAATAAACATGCAGAAAAAATAAATATTGAAGAATACGAAATATCCTCAGAGTCTCAAAGTATACTCATTTCTTCGTCTAATTATCCTCATGATAAGGCAAATGACTGCAATAGTGTACAAGAGATCACCGATGATTCTAATGATGGCCTCGCTAAGGATTTACAAAAACGAAATCGAAATAAGAAAGCGATTAAAGAAACGTGGAAAAAGAATAAAAATATGAAACTTAGAGAAGAAGGGAAGGAGTATGAAAGCAGAAAGAAAGATGGAGAGGTTTGGAGATACAATATAACAAAAAACAAAAAAGAAATTAAACCAAGATGCGACTGCAAACTTAGCAGCAAGCCTACGAAACTAGGATGTTCTAAATTCAATGAAGAAGACAGGCAAGAAATTTTTAATTATTTTTGGCAGTTGTCTTGGAAAGAAAAGAAGATCTATGTGAAAACATTAGTTGTTATAAAAGCCACGGCGAGAAAGAGAGGAGAGCAAGAAATTTCTAAAAGAAACCATTCTCTAGAATTGTATTTGGAGAAAAACACAGACTCTGACAAGCATTTTTATTTCACATGTTAACCACTCGAACATCAGAATGTGACAGCTATTATAGCAGAAATATCTATAAAATTATTTTTGTCTGTCTTTTATCTGTAATTTAAATATAAGTAGAAAATATCCTACTAGTGATAGTATGGCTTCAATCCACTTTTTGAACAAGAATTGAGGACTAACTTAAATCGAAAACTACGTATATCCCAGATAAGTGCTTAAGTCCATCTAAAGCTGTAAAGTAAACAATACACAAAATGCTTAAGTCCATTTTTTATGTAAAAGCATTAAAAACAAATAGTTTTTCTTAGTTTATTACATTCAGAATAATATTTTTACGTAAAAAAGATATATAAATCGATATGCTTCTGAACAACTTATAGGAGAAAAACATTTTTTTTTGTCTCCTGAAAAGTTAGGTTGGATGGAGATAGGAAGTTTACGATCTAAGCCGACGATGTCATTTGTCAGCTGATCGGTTGTCAAATGAATGTTTTGATTTTTCTAACCTCAAATTGCATAGTAAATGGTTCCAAAGGAAAAATTCATAATATCAAAAAATACAAAATAAACTATCTGCTAGCGTTTTATCAGAAAAATGTGTAATGCGTTTAGTTTAAAAATTTTGAAACGTTGCAAATTAAAGCAAATAAGTATTATTCCTAATTGGGGAGTCAAACTTTATAACACAGATGTTTCTAAGGTCAAAGTTTCAGAGACGCCAAAATTGGGTAAGTGAACTGATACCGTATCACTGATACGGATATTTACAAGTTTAGCTAGTTTGTTAATTTTCTATGAATGGTCAAAAAGCCTTGAACCTCCACATATTATGATAATGTAACTTGTAAGTACTATACAGAAGGCGATCCGAGTTTGATCGAGGTGCTGCCGTCGTGGAAGGCGGACGAGGAGCCGGAGCTGCGTGCGGCGGTGGTGCGGCACATGCGCGTCATCCCCGACTTCGTCACCGAGGCCGAGGAGGCCGCCCTGCTGGCCGAGGTGGAGCCGCAGCTCAAGCGCATGAGATACGAGTACGATCACTGGGATAACGTAAGCCAAACAGACCACCAATGCTATCTAAATATCTATCACTTATATTTTATTCGTTTCATTATTATTAGACAATATTTTTTGGGCTATCCATACTAGTTATTATAATAAATGCAAAAGTATCTGTAGGTACATGTATTTTTGTTAAACTGTACACACTTCACTTCACATCCAAACCACTGAACAGATTTTGCTGAAATTTGGTATGTAGGCCCTTTGAGTCCCAGAAAAGGATACTTTTATCCCGCCTATGCTGGACAAACGCTAGTGTAAATGCAGCCTTACTTAAATTAATTTCTGTTTATTCTGTTTAGCACTGTCCTTGTCAAAGTTTTTTTTATAATACATTTTAATCCTTCGATTGCGGATTCTTGTAAATCTCAACTGTTGGGAGTTGATAGGTTAATCTAGCTGTAACATTTCCTTGATAAATAAAGACTGAATAAATTGAATGAAATCATTATTAAAATTAATATCATCTTAATTATTCGTTAAATCATTTTTAGGTTTGACTCATAAAGCAAAATAATGCAATAGTCCATTGAAATGTTACAATTTAAGGACCGAATATTGCATTTATTAGAGGACGCAATTTTATTTTTGGAACATGGTCATCTACAAGGTTGGCTTAAGGTAATTGTATTGTAAAATGTATTAAACAAAGCTCAAAAGTGATAATAAACCTTTTTTAAAAAATTCTCAAATTTTTGCTTATAACTTTTAAATTTTTAATTTATTAAGCTTCTATTGGCCCCCCCAACATATTCCAAAAATAAAAATGCGTCCTCTAATAAATGCAAAGCAAATGTAACATTTCAATGGACTAATTAGATAGTTTTACATTTTACTACTGACACATGACTTTTTGCTTATTATGAAATCAAAATTTTATATCATTTTTTCACTGACCTCCATTATACACGTACGCATACTTGTATAATGGAGGTCAGTGCATTCTTTCTAACCATAGTGTGATTGTTTGTGTTCTCTTATTTTGATTCATATACTTAAAAATTAAACAATATTTAAAGGTTATTAAGGCTGCCTTCACATTAGCGTTTGTTCAGCATAGGTGTTCGATGAACGTATGGGCAGCGCAGACGAACGTATGCGCTGTACGTCGCGTTGTCGCCGCTTCTCTACTGGAACAATCAGTACGCTGCGCTAGCGCCGCGTGTGCGCGACGTATACGCCGCGTTACTGCGGTGTCATGTAATCTACCCCTGTGCACGCGTTGATTCTTTAATCCGTAGACAAGCGCCCGAAGTAACACGACGTAAAGTCTGTTTACAACAGAATAGAATGGAAAGAAATGGGGGAGGCCTTTGCCAAAAAAGGGCAAACAGACCGTGTCTATGGTACTACGTCAGTAGTGCGGCTACAACCCACTGACTCTAGCGGGTCACCGCTAGAGTCGGTGGGTTAAGCTAAAAGAAAATTCAAGAAGTCTGAAAAATAAAGGCCATAAATAAAATAAATAAAAAAAACTTAAATTTAGACGGTGGTATGTTGCAGGCGATCGAGGGGTACCGCGAGACGGAGCGCGCGCAGTGGGGCGGGGCAGCGGAGGCGGCGCTGCGGCGCGTGCGGGCGACGTTCCCGGGCGGGGCGCGGCTGCTGGCGGCGGCGCACGTGCTGGACCTGGCGGCGGCCGGCCACATCCGCCCGCACGTGGACGCCGTGCGCTTCTGCGGCGACACCATCGCCGGCCTGTGCCTGCTGTCCGCCGCCGTCATGCGCCTCGCGCACCATCAACGCCCGCACCTCGCGCTCGACGCGCTGCTGCAGCGCCGCGCGCTCTACATCATGAGGTAGCGCCGACCCTCATTATATTTCCGCCGTTTCACAATATAAAATGTGGCGCACTGCTTCAAAATGAATTGTTCACATCAGCGCAGCATATTTCGATCCACACTTTGAGTATTATAGTCATGTTTGTGCCCTGTGACCGTAGTCTGAGCCCCGAACAGTGACGCATATCGACTCGCATTGCAGCGGCGTGGCGCGGTACGAGTTCAATCACGCGGTGCTCGGGGGCGAGGCGAGCGTGTGGCGCGGACACCGGCTGCCGCGCAAACGACGCGTCGCCATCATCTGCCGCGAGCAGCCGCCGCCGCAGGACTGACGCCCACACGACCATTGATGGTTTATGTGTACATTTATACATTGTGTGTGCCACTTTCCAATTACTGTGTATTAACATACAAACAAGTTCAATCGCAGATAAAAGCCCCTTAAGCTGTCTACACACCAAAGCCGCCGGCCCGACGGTACAACCTGCAGGGCAAGACTGGGGCTTAAACAAAGTTGCCGGCGGCCTGCGCTTATTCTGTTGCCCGCTGCCCGAAGCCGCCGGGTTCGTGCAGCCGCGCCGTCGGCTTTGGCGTGTAGACAGCTTTAAGCTGTGTTCCCACCAGAGAAATGTTGCGAAGGATGTGTTTTTACTTTTTGAGTACCATAGAATCGTTCATTTGACATGACCTTGCCTTGACATCGCTCAGCGCGGCGATGCTATTGGATCAAAACACATCCCTCGCAACACATCTCTGGTTGAAACGCAGCCTTAAGCCTCCAAAAAATATATTTACCAACCTTTCACAGATCCATTTGGCTGTCGAATAGTTTTTTTTAACACCAGACAACGACAGCAACATGGATAATAATATAAAAATAAATATATTTCATGAATAAGATGGCAAGTGTGTGGCTTCACAGACAGCAGTATTACAGTATGTTGTGTTGTTAGAGTGCCTGAGGCTTGGAAATGACCTACTTTGTTGCAGTTTAATAATTCTATGATAATATTTAATTTCACGTTAAAGAAAGTTTAGTTTAATCTAAGTTTAATGAATTAATTTTATTATTTCTAATTATAATGTGAATTAGGTTGTTTTTTTGTGTTGTAATTTAATATCAAGGTCGGATGTCCCAGCGCTCTAGCCTCTACTACATGCGGACTGACAACTGTAGATAATATTTTAGTACCTATCTAATATTCATACATTGTTATTGTTATGAAATAAATGAAAAATTACGTACAAAATGACGATCTATATTTTTATATGCACATTGGATATAACGTAACAACTAGTATAGACTGTGTATACGGCCGACTCCCGAGTGACGTCACAGCGCGCCAGCGCCAGCGGGCCAGGCGCTCAGCTGACGTCGCCGTCGAGCACTTCCATCTCGAGGTACTCCACCTCCGCCTCGTCGCCGACCGCCATCTCCTCTCCCTGCGCCTCCTCCGCCCCCTCCTCCCCCGCCGCCGCGCCCTCCGCCTTCGCCGCCGCCCTCGCACCGCCCGCTGCTCGCCACTCGCTCTCGTCTGCATTCTGCAAAATAATCGTTTACAATATTATGGTCCTTATATCTTGATGGTGGCCGGATTTTTTTTTTTATTGATTCACTAAACTAGATAATACACATTTACAACTTATTTCTAAATACAAGTTAGTAAGTATCATAACGTAGTGTACATCCTTCTTGAAGTGAATACTACATGCAAATTAAATCTAAGTTACAAAAATGGTGCTAAATTCTTGTTACCTAATCTTTGCTTACAATTTTATATAACTTATCTTTGAATAATGAGACAGAAGTACCAAAAATATCGATTTCACCGCAGGTCTTATTGTATAAGGCACACATTCGGTATAATGGGGAGTTTTGTCCATAATTTGTGTGGTGTACAGGTATGTCAAAAGTTTTTCTATTTCGAGTACGGCTGCCCGGTCGAAGAACTGATAAATTGATCTTATTTAGAAGTGGGGTGCTGTCTAAATTCCCGTTAATTAATTTATGTAAAAAAACAATATCGTAGATGCGACGTCTATGCTCCAGTGAAACTAAATTGAAGTGTGCTAATTTAGCTTCATAAGAAATTAAATTTTGACAAAGGTTTTGAGAGTAACATAAATGATACAAGAAATGTTTTTGCAGTTTTTCGATTCTCGAAATGTGGGCATAAGAAAATGGATTCCACACTTGAGAACAATATTCAACAATAGAACGAACATAACAGTTAAAGAGTTTCACCGGTATTTCTGGATCCTTGAAAAACTTGGTCTGTCGTATTACAAAACCAGCCATTTTAGCAGCTTTAGATGTTATACTATTTATATGTTCTCGAAAATCTAGTTTGCTATCAACTGTAACACCCAGATCACGCATGGAAGACACTTCAGTTATAGGATTGCCAGATATATGGTACATGTGACGGAAAGGATTCCGTTTACGTGAAAATTTTATATAATAGCATTTTACAACATTTAAATTCATTCCGTTAGACAAGCACCAATGAGTCACCTGGTCAATATCTCTTTGTAGTAAAACTGTGTCAGCCATACTTCCTATAGCTCTGTAGATTTTAAGATCATCGGCGAACATTTGATATTTGGATGTTAAGTTCAAACACAAATCGTTAACATAAATTAAAAAGAATATTGGTCCCAAGTGAGAGCCCTGGGGCACACCAGACGGTACCATTTTTAAAATAGACTTAAAACCCCTAATTTTAACTAGCTGAGACCGGTTCAGTAGATAGGATTCACACCATCTCAATAGGGAACCACATATGCCAGCATGAGCTAACTTAGCAATTAGGATTTGATGGTTAACTACATCAAAGGCCTTAGAGAAATCAGTATATATCGCATGAACTTCTTTTTTGTTTTCTAATGCTTCATAAATATCCGAGACGTAACCTATCAGGTTTGATGTAGTCGATCTACCCGGAAGAAATCCGTGTTGATTTATATCAATTTTGCTTTTGATGTGAAAATAGAGCTTGTTTTTTACAAATTTTTCGAGCATTTTACCCATTATCGACAAAATTGATATAGGCCTATAATTTGCTATATTACTTGGATCCCCGTTTTTATGTATCGGAGTAACGAAAGCTTCCTTCCACTTTGAAGGAAATTTTCCGCCACTTAAAGACCTGTTATACAGTATACAAAGAGGATAAGCAAGTTGTTCTGAACAATTTCGGAGAAACAGTGGCGGAATGCCATCGGGGCCTGGACCTTTATTGACATTAAGTTTTTGAAGGGAGCTCTTTACTTCTTCTTCAGAGATATGAAGAGAATTTAATAATTCGGAATTACATCCTGTCCAATCAGCTGAATAACTCGGCAATTTTGAGTTAGAATAAACTGAATTATTCCATATAATATTTTATTATTATTATCTCCACAATTTCGGTTACGAATTATTAACTGTATGGTTAATTGACTAAAAGGCTAGATAATTATCATGTTGTTGCATCTGCTATTGCACTGCTAACTGCTCACTCACCACTTTAACGTGAACCCGACAGTGGCGCTTCATCGCCGCCGCGGTCGCGAACCTGCAAGTTGCAACACAACTTTCATAACTCATAGTCATAGGCATGTAAAACCAGAAAACTGCTTATTTCATGTAACTTAAAAAGATATAATGCTGGTAAAGATTGAACGCGTACTTTTATACGAGGGTAAATTAATCAATCAATCGATCATTTATTTTCCAAGAAATTGGTTTTAATGTTATTATTAATTTTTTTTCAATTACAATTTATACCTTTAGGGCGTGAAAATATTTGAATATCAAAATCAATCAATTCATATCAATACCATAGTAACTAAAAAATATATAATATCAACGTACGTGCGGTCGCAGAAGTCGCAGGGGACGGGAGCGGGCGGGGGCGCGGCGGCGGCGGCGGGGCGTGCGGGGGGCGCGGGCGGCGGGGGCGCGACGGCGGCGTGCGCGGCGCGGATGTGGCGCAGCAGGTCGGCGCGCGCCGGGAACCGCAGCACGCAGGCGTCGTAGCCGCACACGAAGCGCTCGGCGCGGCGGTGCGCCAGCGCGTGCGCCGCCAGGGAGTCGGCGGAGGGAGCGGGGCGGAAGCACTCGGCGCACACGAAGGGCGGGGCGTGGGAGTGCACCGCCCGCACGTGCTCGGCCAGCGCCGCGCGCCCCGCCGCCGCCGCGCCGCAGCCGGGACACCGCGCCGCGCACGACACGCTGTGACGCCGCAGGGCCGCCGCGCTCTGTTACATGGTTTATTCAAATGTTAAATATTATTTACAAATGGAATCTCTGTAATCCTACAGGCTACAAACGTTTTTTCAGGGCAGTTTTGGAGTAGAGCTTGTCTAACTTGAAATGACGCGCCACTCCCTCGTATTCACAGTACAAAAATATTTCATTTATATATCAACTTTGAAGTGGTGGGGCGCGTCATTTCAAATTAGACAAGCTCTACTATCAAAATTGTCGGATTTTATCACAGAGAATTATAATATTAAGGTACTGCCTAATTTTTCAAATGACAACAATCCAGTTAATAAAGTTCCTTACTGTATGACATGTAATCAATTACTATAGTTTGTTCGTTCTAAGATGATATGGGTGACAGTTCTCATATTCCTTGCCACGGAATTTTTTTAAAAGAAAACAAAAATAAATCAGAATGTAATAAATTATATTCCATCTACAAAAATAAATGTTTCCTGTAATTGTAAATGAATAAAAATGAAAAGTTGCTAAATGCTTACTTATTGATATAAAATTATAAATATTTACTTTGAAATAGGAGTATAAAATTATTGTTACGAAAATATTTGAAAAATGTCAGATGTATGAAACGGAACTTATGTCAATAGAGATTGACACAGTTGAATCGAAATCAAATCGATACAAAAGGGCGGCCGTCTTAAATCGCCGGCGTCACTCTGAAACATCAGTACGAAATCGATAATTTCGATTGCAATTCCTTTACGAGGTGATTCGATATTTTTAAATTATTCGATTAATTTTTTTAGGTAACTTCCCTATTATTGTCAATTATAATGTGTCACGCATATCATCATAAAACGAACAAACTATAATGACACTGTAATTTTATTTTTTTAGTAAAAGATGGCCCCGGGCGAGTTTCTTACGCCGGTTCTTCTCGACGGGGTAGTTCCCGAACCGGTGGTAGGGCACCAGTGTAGACCCGACGTTTAGAGAATATTTGAAAAAAAATATTCTGAATAAAAAATGTTGAGTTTAAGTATGTCGTCTTTTGAGTTTTGATTATAATCTGAACGGCATTGTTTGCCGATTTTACAGAAAACTTGGTTTACAAATGATCTCTGAATCTGATTATGACTGAATTAAGCAGGGTAATATTAAACTACGTAAATCCTTCGTAAAGGTTTTATAATATATATATATATATATAATATTTCAAATAAATAAAATAAAATAAAAGTGACCTGGAACTCAATGCTGCAGAGCTGGCAGATGAGGTCCATTGGCGTCATGTGATTGATGGAGTGATCTTGCAGGGCATCCTTGCTGGCGAACTGGGCTCCGCACGTCCAGCAGGAGTGCTTAGCGTCCTCGGGGTGGCTCGCCAAGTGTTCCCGGTACTCGCTGGCTAGCTGTAATATTTCTATCTATTAATGAAAACCTGTTATTGGCTTTCTTTTTATATAGTATTGGTTTTATTTCATTATAATTATAAGCTGTTGGTTTTCTAAAACAAATAAATAAATAAATATTTTTTCCTTAAAATAATATAATCAAACACGATTTCAGTTCTATAATTAAAACAATATCATCTTAGACATTCATTCATGAAATACAATGTTCATTAAAATATGAAAATAAAACACCCATTACCATAATAATTATTCTTTTAAAAATTTAAATTATTACAATAGCCATCTAAAAGCGTTACAGATAATCATTTGATAATATACTACATAACTAGTCATGCATTTGTACAAATAATATTTTTAAAGAACTCATGAGTTATGACCAGAGCTCGGGGTTAGGTAGTGTGATTTTGGTACTTGTGACAAAATGTAAAGATTAATATGGACATACCCCCGGGATAAATCCCGAATCCCGATTGTTGATCTGATTTGTTGATTATTCATTTTGCTACCTATGAGTTAGGGTAAGTATCTTTTTATGAGAATAAATTCTTTAAACCTTAAGTACATAATAATATTTAAAAAATCGAAGTAGGTTGAAATACTTATTTACTTACATATTACTGTTAACGCACTACAAACTTAGCAAAATAATTTTAGGTACTTAAATGGCAAAAAATAGATTTTCAATTTTGGTACTCTTACAATATTTTAAAATATGCAGGCTAAAATTGAAGTCATTAGCAATCTTCTATACTAAGACTCTACACATCAAACTGAAAAACTTTCACTATTGAGCAAAACTAAAATTATAAAAAAATCTGTTCCACACGTTAATGTTATTATAAATAAAATAAAATAAAAAAGCTTTTATTTCCTATAAATTACACTGACGTTCTAAAATTACATGTTTGTTACTTATTAACCTCACGTGGCTTGGCGTGGCACAGTGGATGCTAACACAAGCCCAGACGGACCCTGGGAGTAAAGCGGCAGGTTTGGTAATCTGTCACCCTGACGCCCTAGCCCGTCAGTACCTGTGCCTCCGGAACCTCCACTGTGCCCTGCCGAGCCTTCTTGTGTAGTATAGGCCCCTTGTCGGTTGAAGGCCTCCTCCATGTTCCTCTTCTATTTCTCCCTTTCTTTAGCTGTCTTAAGCCAGTGTTTGCCTGCGGTCTTTACTAGGTCATTGGCCCATCTTCCTTTTGGCCTGCCAACTCTTCTTTTTCCAGTAGGCTTCTCCCACTCAGTGGTTTCTATTGTCCATCTGTTATCGGTATACCTGGAAACATGTCCAGCCCACTGCCATTTTAGTTTTAGAGCTTGTTTTAGGGCATGTGTTAGTTTTGTTTTTTGTCTAATTTTTGTATTTTTCTTATATTTAGGATACTCCTTTCCATAGCTCTTTGGGTTGTTATTATTTTTTGCTTTGTTATTGATGACAAAACCCATGTTTGGCAACCGTAAAGCAGGCTGGGTAGCACACAGGTTTCTAGTACAATTTTTTTCAAGTTTATTGAGTAGTCTCCTTTTAGGATTTCTTTGAGGGACCAGAATTTTTTCCAGGCTATATTTTGTCTTCTTTCTACTTTGTCTATGTTGTGAGTCTTATAAAAAGATATCTGTTTTCCTAGGTATATATAATTGTCAACATATTCTATTATTTTATTCTCTGTTTTTACAGGTCGTTTAATACTGTTAGTCATGACTCATGACTTTCGTTTTTGAGGCATTCATTTCTAGTCCTATCTTTTTACTTTCTTGGTTTAATGATTCAAGCATATTTTCCAGATCTGATGCTGATTCTGATAGCAAGACTATGTCATCTGCAAATCTGAGATGGGTTAAGTATTTCTTGTTTATCTTTATGCCTTTGGCTCTCCAGTTGATGTTTCTAAATGTATTTTCTAGTACCGCAATGAATAGTTTCGGTGATAGGGGGTCGCCTTGTCTCACGCCCCTCTCTATACTGATTAGTTCACCTTTTGTTTCCAGTCTTACGTTTTATGATGTTTATATATTTCGAGCTGATGTTCAGCTTGTTTAATGCGGTCCATATTGAGGCGTGGCTGATGCTATCAAAGGCTTTGCTGTAATCTACAAACCCGAGATACAGCGGTTTGTTAAATTCCTCGTATTTTTCAATTACTTGTTCTAATGCTTGAATATGGTCTAAGGTACTGAAGCCAGAACGGAAGCCAGCTTGTTCTATAGGTTGTGCGTTGTCAATAGTTTTTGAAATACGATTTAAGATCAAAGATGAAAACACTTTGTATAGACTTGCTAGAAGGCTTATTGGTCTATAGTTGTTGATGTCCTTTGGATTACCTTTTTTGTGTAAGAGGATAATATCTGATGTATACCATTGGGTAGGTACTGCCTCGGTTTCCAATATTAAGTTGAACAGATCGGTAAGATGGGTAAGAAGCACTGGAGCTCCAAGTTTTAAGACTTCGTTGGTAATGCCGTCGGGGCCTGGACTTTTGTTTGTTTTAAGATTTTTCAACAGTCCTAATACTTCATTTGCATCTGCTTGTTGTTCTGTTTCTATGATGTCACTTCTATGTTCGTCATCACTTCGAAGTTCTAAGTTTTCTTCCCTTTTTTTTGTACAGTTGTTGGAAGAAGTTTGTTGCCTCTTGTAAAATTTCTTGTCTGCTTGTGGTTTCTTTGTTTTGTCTGTCTAGATTTTGTATCCATGTTTTGTGTAGATTTAGCTCTTTTAGACCTCTTTTTGTGCTCCTGAATTTGTTTAGATTTTCAGTAAGTATCCTTTGTCTATGTTGTTTGTAATCTCTTTTTATTGCTTTACTCGTCTCTTTATATAATTTACTTAGCTCTTGTTTAGTATTTTTATCTTTATGTTCTTTTATTTTCAGTTCGTTTTTTTTTAATTAGATTAAGTGTTTCGTTACTAAATACATTGTGTCTCGTATTTTCCTGTCTATCGGTCTTAGTGACAAGACTGTTTTTTATGGCTTCTTCCAGTGTGTCGTAGTATGCTTGCACGTTTGCGTTGTTATTTAGTTTGTTTTCTATGTTTAGTTTTAAGTTGTCTTTGTATTGTTTTATTTCTTCCTCTGCTCTAGGGATTTTAGGTTGAGGTTTAAAATTGTTTCTGCTTTTCTTTGTTTCAGGGAAAGAGTTATTCGTATTAATATGTGGTCTGTCCGAAATTTTACATTGTTAAGAACTTCGTATTTATGTATAGATTTTGGGATATTTGCCATTATATAATCTATTTCGTTCTTTGTTCTGTCGTCGGGTGATTTCCATGTCCATCTTCTTTGAGGTTTCAGTTTATAATATGTGTTAATTATGGAGAGCTTAAATTCTTGCGCATGGTTTATGAGACGTTCTCCCCTTCTGTTTCTGATGCCTAGGCCAAATTTTCCCATAATCAAATTTTCTTCAGGTTTTGGTTGTCCTATTTTTGCGTTCAAGTCTCCTAATAAAATAATTTTACTGTCGGGCGTGGGCATGTTTAAGATCATCGTAGAACTTTTCTAATTCAATGTCGCTGTAACTCTCCGTTGGTGCATATGCCTGTATAATGGAAACTTGGTATTTCTCAAATTTCATTTGCAATAGTGCAGCTCCCTTTGAAATTAATGATATTGTCCTTCCAGATCTTTTTAATTAAAAAACCTACGCCATGTAGGCCCTTTGTTTCTCCAATGTAGCAAAGAATGTAGTTGGCATATTCCTCGATTTGGCATCCTTGTAGTCTCGTTTCAGAGAGTCCCAGTATGTCAATATTTATCGAATCCAGCCCGTGTACGAGTTCCAAGTAACGGTAGGTTGTAGCCAGGGACCTGACATTATACGTGCCTATTATTATTCTTGACCTCATTTTATTTTTGGTTGTTGTTATACTATTGTTAGGAGGGTTTTGGTCTAACTCCTCCACGGTGACCAGCCGGGTTGGGGAGTAATTGATTGTTTCACAGCAATCAATCTGCTTCTTATGTAAAATTTTTGTTATTTTAGTGGTTTTTGATAGTGTTAGCTTATTGTGTTTTAGTTTATTTTCATTTGTGCAATTTGCATTCAGCATTTATAGTAATGGCTCTGGTGGCAGTTTTGAGTTGTTGTAATTTACTATTATTGGTCTGCGGTGCTTTTGTGACGATAATTATGGTAGTTTTTGTTTATTTTGCTTGGTGCGCTTGCATCTGTATCTTTGTGTCTTATTTCAGAGTCTTTTGGCGAGTTTGTCGGTGACGTTTTTCTTTTCGTGTCAGTGTTTTCTTTCCCCTTTGTCTTTTTTCTTCTCCATATTTAGTGCTATATTCTTTTGATTTATTTTTTGACGCATTCTCTTTTATGACAAGCTTGTCATAGCGTATAAATGCGTGGTTTCCTTTCTTCTCTTCTTGTTGTTTAATTTTAAGATCTTTTCTGATTAATAAGATGTCTTTTGGAAGGTCTTCGGTAGCATAAATACCTGAAGGGAAATTCTTGTTGTTCTTTAATATTTAATTCCTTCTCCACGCAAGCATTATTTTCACAAGAATAGGTATTGCCTTGTTGCTTCCCTTCTTCCCTAGTCTACGTGTTTCGCTTACTTCCCATTTATCGAAATCCTCAGTACCAGCTTTTTTCCCCATCTCGTTTAGGGTTAGAAGCACAGATTGCATAAGCTTTTTTTTTTATTGAATAAGGGGGCAAACGAGCAAACGGGTCACCTGATGGTAAGCAACTACCGTCGCCCATGGACACTCGCAACATCAGAAGAGCTGCAGGTGCGTTGCCGGCCTTTTTAGGGGGAATACGCTCTTTTCTTGAAGGTTTGCAGGTCGTATAGGTCCGGAAAAACTGCTGGTGACAGTTCGTTCCAGAGTTTTACAGTGCGCGGGAGAAAGTTACGCGAAAAACGCACTGTGGAAGACTGCCACTCATCGAGGTGATGAGGATGGTATGTTTTTCGCGTGGGTCGATGGCGAAAAGTTGCAGGTGGTATGATTCCGAACAATTCTTCAGAACACTCCCCGTGATACAACCGATAGAGGATGCAGAGTGAAGCTACATCTCCAAGGGGTCCAAGCTGTTTGAAACACTATGGCAGTCAACAATTCGAGCGGCCCTTCGTTGGATACGATCCAGAGGGAGCAGTTGGTATTTTGGTGCCCCTGCCGAGATGAGAACAATATTCCATATGAGGCCGAACCTGCGCCTTGTAGAGTTGTAGGCGTTGGTCCGGACTGAAGTACTGTCTCGCTCTGTTAAGAACACAAAGTTCTTCGAGGCTAATTTGGCCTTACCCTCTAGATGGTAAGTAGGCTTGACACTATTCTCTTCGATTTCTTGTACGCCATGTAATATAATGTTGTTTTTTCTTATTTCCCTTTCGAGGGAACGGACTTTGCCTTCAAGTGTAGTTACTTTTTCATTTAGTTTCAAGTTATTGTCCGTCAGTGGTTTCAGCTTCTCTTCTATTGTCGCCACCATATTTGATGTTATATTTTTTGTATGTACGGCAAAATCATTCTTTACTTCGTTTTTCAGTTTGATAATTTTTGTGATCAAATTCTCGTTCATTTGTTTTATAAGATTTTCCATGTTTTCCATTGTTTTTATGTCCGGATTTTCTTTCTTTCTTTATCTTCTTTTTTGGCAACTTGACACAAAGGATGTGTATGTTGTGCCACAGACAAGGTAAAAAGGTAAGGAATATGGCGGGAAAACCATATTCCTCCTATTAAAATTTTCATCATAGTTTTCATGTATCGTCAGGTCTAAAGTCTAGTCAAAGTCTAACAGAAAGATGGTCAGGAAGACGGGCAGACATCAAAGCTCAGTAACAGGGTCCCGTTTTTACCCTTTGGGTATGAAACCCAAAAAAACACACTTTAGAAAATCGGCCAATTTTAGAAGCTCATAGCGAGGCAATGATTGGATACAAAGTGTAAAGGACGAAGTTGTGGAGAATTTAATTAGCTTTTATTATGTAGTACAAGAGAATTTCGTATGAAGCACCGTTTTTGATGAGTAAGCAAAAAACCAAAAAACGGGACCTTCTTTGAGCCCCCCCCTCGAGCGCACCTCGGAGGGTTCAGGACTTTTAGTATGTTTATCTCCTAACTAGTCTTAACAAAGTACCAAAGTCAAAATTTCTGCTTTCGACTTTTCCAAGCAGACCCCCATTTTGGGCATTCGTTTACTAGGCTATTGTTATATAGCTAGTTATGGAGATGTATAGTTCTTCACTTATTTATTGCACTTTTATACACAACACCATTTAGTTTTAGTGATAATTTTTCTTGCACTTGATAGTTTGGATGGTCTTCTTCAGGATTAACAATGATTCACTGTGTATTATTTGGTTTTTGATGGGAATATCTTAGAAAATCTTCAGACACTCTTTAGATAAACTGTCTCTTGACAGCTGCCAATCAGAATTTTATTATACATTAATGTAATTACCATACAAAACTGCAATACCTACTTCACTTAAAGTCAGATTTTTATTCAATCCACCAAATTGATGTTTATAAAAATAGTATTCGTTCTTTCTGTCTCTCCTCGCTATACCTATTGATTAACAGTTTTCAATATTTATATCTTATTTTGAGTTAATAGTTCATTTACTCAACTTTTAATAATGCAAGTGGTCGGTTTTCGATCGGTAATTTTCCTACATCCTAGCTCAAAATTATCTAATTTGAAAATAGTGCACAAGGATAGCAAGAGGGCATATACGTACCCGAAATTATGTAAGACAGTGATAGTTTACATTATATTCGTTGATAGAGGCTTTGAAAATAAAGAGAAACTAGGTATTATGTTAGCCTTGTTTTAGAGATCGATTTATCGATTTTAGAGTATTGTATTATGATATAATCTATGACCAAAGTTTAATTTTGCAGGACCTAATCTTAGTAGTAGTGTTATTTTCTGACAATACTTATATAATGTTTATTTAATGCATTTTAACATCCCGCATTTTATTTGAGGTTGATAAAAACAATTATGTGAATCCCGCGGAAGGGAATGTCAATATAAATTTTTCGTGTTTCAATCCCGTTCAAATTCCGAAATCACACTGCCTAACCCCGAGCCCTGGTTATGACTTATGTCACACAATTAGTATGAAAATAAATAGTATTACCGCAAATGATTGGGGACAGACTGAACACTGGAAGACAGTGTCTCCTCGAGCATTTCTGGCACGCTCACTTTCCTCATCGTCGGCAGCAGTGGCGGCAGCCAAAGCATCTTTGTTGACCACTATAATGTCATCCTCGTTGTACGACCCTCGAGAGTTGGATCCCGTTCCCGGTCCACCGACCACAATAAAAACATCTATTTTTTGTGTAAGCTCATGCAATTTTTTTCGTAAGGCTCTTATTTTCTCACTCAGAGGTTGATGCGTTTGACCCAAGGCGGTGCTGAATTCGTACGATTCTATCGCTCGCCGGATGCACCCAGCACACAATTTACCCTCAGGAAGGACCTACAATTTAACAGCTACTACATTTGTTGAAATTACATAAATTAATTATATATCAATGAAAATAAGCACTCAGACTGCACTTGGAATACTCAGAATGGTTCTTGTGTGAACGAGTTCATGGAGAATGTGCACAGTAAGTATTTTGGACCTTGTTATTGTTGAGGTGCAGGAGCATCGTCCTGAGCGGGACCTGCAGCGGCGGCGCCCCGGCGTCGTGCTCCTCGGGGGTGAGCAGATCGCCGCCTCCCGTACAAATACAACAACTTTCACCTATTCGTTCTTGTTTAATCATCGTACTAGACATTATAAAATGAATCACAATATAAACTTTAGCAAATTCTCAATAAAGCCGTGTGAAATTTATAATTTTTTTCACACCACAGATTACACAGATATGTAGCACAGACTACTAAGGGCTACTACGTAATATGTAGTATAGACAGATTACTAGTATATATTTGTAGATTTCACACAAACTACCAAAGAGGATGTAAACTGTATACTAGGTACGTAACAGGAAGAAAAAAAATAAACATCCGTTAATTTTTTAATTTGAAACTGAAGTTAAAATTTATAAGTGCAAAACCTTTCACTCTAAACATACCAAAAAATTAAAAAAAATAAAAATAAAAAATAAAATGAGCTCAAATAAATGTTTTATTTCAATAAAAATTAGTGTACATAACTTAATAAATAGGCTAATGAGGTAAATTAAACAATAAAACAGATTTAATCCACAAGCTTTTGTTGATTTCTATTATTAAATATTATAATATTACAGTACAGTTTTATGTATTTTATTTATAAATATAATAGAATAGCTGTCTATGCTACTCTACTACTTGATTGCCCTATACAGTAAACTCTATATAGGGAGGGGATTAAAGCTGCGCGTCCATCAGGTCGGAATCGGGACGTACGGTGCGGACGGCACGTCGTGTCGTCAGGCGCAGAATGACGTTCCAGTACTTCTAGTGCAGTTCATCTAAGTAGTCAGTACCATACATACAAAGCAACAAATCCGTCCACTGCGTACCTACGCTCCGATTCCGATCCAGTGGACCGCACCTTTATACATACACACTTTGTTTTCTTACACTCTGTATACGACAGCTGAAATCTATCGCGCGGGCTCAGGCCAGCTGCATACCACCTCACTTGATCAGAGTATTTTTCCTTGGTGGCCGTACCACTCATAATCCCATACCTTCCTTCTCCTAAAATCTCCTTGCTTTGAATCTCTTTGCTGCTTTCGTTCCCAAGCGGTCGCATGCGACCGCGAGAGCAAAAGATTTCCTAGAATCCGCGATCGAGGTAACAGCTATTGCTTGCAGACTAAAACGTTGCAAACTAGCTGTATAGGGACCTAAAAATCTGAAATTAATGAAACATTTTTCATATACTATATTTCCATACAGTTTACATAAATTATTATGTATAGTTAATAACCTTATGTATTGTTACAATAAAACAATATACACATGATACACATTTCATCATTATCCAAATTAACTGCATACTGATATACATTCTAATATTTTCAATGAAATAATAATCTATCTTTTTCATATTATTATAGTTTAAGTATATTGTAAATTATTGTACAAAATATGCAAATAATACTACGACATACTTTGTATTAGAACATGGTATGATATCGTTATGTTTTGCTTTAATTTATCAATTTACGGTTACATTTACATTTTATACTGGCTTACCTTTTGTTTTTCAATAATTAATCCACTTAATTTACAATTGTTGTATTTTTGTAATGAATAATTTTCACAAAATGAAATTCGAACTTTGCGTTTTAAACTTCTTCTTCCTCTTTTTTCTCACGTAGCTTATATTCTCTATGGTCTTTTTTATCAGCCAGTCACAGTCGACCGTGCTTAAAAATTTTATGACCGCTGTACACTCTCGCCGAGAGCTCTCGGGCGAGAGTCTCGTGCGAGAGCCCCTTGCCCGAGTGCGATCATGTACATTCTCGCTTAGTTCAATCGCAGTTAAGAACTCAGACAAGATGGACGAAAACGACCATTCACCATTCACCATGCATCGAAAGATATCATTGTAATCCAAAGATTTATAATCATAATTAATTTTATTTCTCACAGATAATGACTGATAATGTCGTTTATTATTGTTATTTTTCTGTTCTACACTGTCCAATGGCTGGACTAGTACTGAAAGACGCGAGAGTGTACAGTAGTGCGCTCGTTTTCCTCGCGAGACCCTTTGTCTCGGGCGCAAAATACCGACAACGGACCGAGAGGGTCCGAGACAGGCGAGACGAGGCGAGCGCACCCATTTACACTCTCGCACTCGGGCCGCCTCGCTGTGTCTCGGCGAGAGTGTACAGCCGGCTGTACAGATTATGCGATTAGGTCTAGTAGCGGAACCCAATTTTTTTTTTGTTTGAAACTTTCATCCACCTGCAAACTACAAAATAATATTTTTTTGAAACTGAATTCTTCTTCTCCTCCCTTTTTTTTTGTTCTTGTTATGGCGCTCGGCTTTTAAACCATGGCCAGTGTCATGTAAAGTATTGGCGGGAAAAAATATTTTTTCGTTTAGAGCGTTTTCACACGAGACACGACCCGACACGACAAACTGCGGTGACGATTCCGTGCGCCATACATTTCTATGTACCGTTTTCACACGGAACGACACCGCACAGCACGACACACGATTTTGAGACGACAATCCGCTATGTCGTCACGTTTTTTAGCACAGATAAAAAAAATACAAAGATATTATGAAAGTTGTCTGTGGATCATTTGTTCTTTGAATTTTGAACCAGGCCACTAAAATTACTGCCTTAATTAATACACTTGACGTTAGAAAGGATCATCGAACTATCTTTTAAAATTATATTGTACAAAACCCAACAATAGATGACATAATATTTTTAAGTACTAATGGCTGGTTTACACGTACTAAGTTGATAAGTAGTTAACTTAATTTTAAATTTGTAAATTGTAAACACAAAATTTAGTAGCCATTAGCAAGTTAAAATTTAGTTAAGTAAGTATAGGGTCATAAGTTAAAATTTAGTTGACCATTTATCTACTTATCACGTGTAAACCAGCCATAAGTGAATGCGGTGTCGTCGCAGAAATCGTCGCTCGTGTGAAAACGTTCAAACGACACGGTTCATAGACAATTTATATTTGTCTATGAACCGTGTCGTGTCGGGTCTCGTGTGAAAACGCCGTTATCGTCAAGTCGAAAGTCTAAAGCCGGCTGTACACTCTCGCCGAGACACATCGAGGCGGCCCGAGTGCGAGTGTAAATGGGTGCGCTTGCCTCGTCTCGCCTGTCTCGGACCCTCTCGGTCCGTTGTCGGTATATTGCGCCCGAGACAAAGGGTCTCGCGAGGAAAACGAGCGCACTACTGTACACTCTCGCGTCTTTCAGCGGGGCGATGCACTAAGCGATTCCGCGCGGAATCTTCCCATTTGCGGAAACTATTTCACTTTCAAGCAAATGACAAGTGAAAACTTTTCGATTTTGCTGTCATTTTGACAGTAGTGACATTTCTTTTGTATGAGTGAAAAAGTTTCCGCCACGGATTCGAGAACATCTCACCGCGGATGGGAGTTTGACATTCGTCGGCGGAAAATTATCCGAGGATTAGAGTCGATTTTGCGGAATCTTCTCGCCACCTCCGAGGCTCGTGAAATCTTTTCACTTCGAGAACCGTGTCATGGCGGATATTTTTAGATGAAATTATCAATTAATAAGAATAAAACAAAGCAATAAGATTAAGATTTAGTTAGTCATGTCTTGTTTAAAATTAAATAAATGTCGTACTGTAATAATGAATGTATTAAATCTTTAGGAAGTGTTCATTGAACAATAAATATATTTTATTTATAAATACAGTCAAAAACTTGTATTAATATTTGGTACTTACTTAAAGATTTAGAAAGAAGTACTTATAATATTTTTTAAATTTTGTATTAATGTTTATGTATTATGTTAAAACATTATTGTGCTTTTACAATAATTTTAAATATAAATATCATTTAAATAATTCCAAGGTCATACTCACGGGTCACCACCCGGAACTTCCATAGTATCTAATAAAAACTAATATTAAATGAAAAACAAATCTAAAACAAAAAAAATCTAAGTGAAATTTAAATTATAGGGACCGTGCAGAAACTATAATGATAATATCTATGGACACTTCACACCACGTCAGTCTGGCCCTGTGCTAAGTACCCGAAGGACTTGTGTTACAGGTACCAGACAACGGAAATATATTTAATACTTTTATACTATATACATATATTTAAGATATTTATTATATCATACACATAATACACATCCAGACCCGGGAACATTGAAAACTTTTTGTTCCGTCGGCGGGATTCGAATCCGCGACCCCTGGCTTGAGCTACCAACGCGCTCACCACTGAGCCACAGAGTCGTCAAAATTATTATTATTAGGGCGTTGTAATTCGACAGCAGCGACACGGTGCAAGTAAAAGATGTGACTTGTAAGTTACTTTGGCTTCGCATTCTCTAATCTCTTTGACCCCGACTAGTTTATATATGTGATTTTCATGTTTTAGACTATAAAATGATTTCAAATATTAAAGATAGGTTTCCACCCGTAAACATAGATCGAAAGCCTGAATAAAAATGTATGAAGCTTATCTAGTTAACTAAGAAAATATCTAAAAGAGTAATTAGTACCATCCTTCAGCATAGAAAGTAAAAACTTGATAAATATTGCAATAAAATAATGAAGATGCAAAAATACTTATAATTTATAGGTACTGAAAATGCTTGTGGACCAATAAAATAAAACAAGTTCACTAAAATAAATGCTTTTATTTCATTAACCTTCTGCGATTCGATCGATACCATCTTCACAACTTTTGTCTGTCACTGTTTTTAACTAATTTCAGTCTGGACCTCATTAGTGCAAACACCATTTATGTATTCTTTAAATAACACACAAGACTGCACTAATAATCTTTTTCCTACTTCAAGAATCATCATTTTGAGAACCAACACTTTGTCAAGAATCAAGATAGTTCAAGTTCAATATCGAGATAATCATTCGATTTGCCTTTATTTTTCTTGTATGTATTAGAACATCCGGGAATTCGTAATTCGTCACTAGTGGCCTGTGGGCTGTGGCAGACGGCAGTGTCATCGCTCTGCACGGTCCCTATGTAATAAGTTTGTTTTACACATAAATAAAAGGTTTTCTCACACAACAAGATTTACCGATATTATAATAAATATTATTAAAGTAGGTACGATACTATAAATAGCTGTGATTTACCGGAGCACATGTCAAAACACACAACTTACAGATTTGACAGATAATAAGGGCCTGTTTCACCGCTTCCTGATAAGGCTATCCACCACTTAATTTGACAGATGGAGTATGGAAAATCTGTCAAATAACCCTATCGGGCACCTTATCAGGAAGCGGTGAAACAGGCCATAATTGTCACTGTCACTACTCACTCAGCAGTCGGCACATAGACAATATTTTTTGTTTTAATTCCACTCAACTCCCAAACGGCAGCCGCGCTATTTTTGCTTTATGTATGTACCTACTTTGTACTGCGCGTTGCGCCGTGCGCCAGTCGCCACGCACTCAAGCCAAAAGCGGCAGCAAATAAGTAACGTATTTCGCTGACTTACAGACTACTTTTGTATAATCCTTCGATCGGGGATTCTTGGAAATGCAGCTATTATAGGTGTCTGGGGGCTTGACCGTTGACGGGTTAGTATCTTTTCGGCTACTTTATTCATTATTGTGCGTTATTTAGTGTGTGTTGCTATAACTTGTACTTTTTTCGAAGTTTTTCGAAGTGTTTTGTATTTTTTTAATGAGCAGCAATTTTTTAAAATTCAACGAAATAAGTACTCAAAATCATTCGTTGATTAAAACGCAGCTGAAATATACATTTTTTGTAAGGTAAGGTAAGACTAATCTTAGTCTCAAAAATTTTGTTCATTAAATTATGAGGTGCAGAAATTTGGAGACAATTAATATTTTCCCGTCTTTTATCTTGATACGGACAGCGATAGCCGATAAGTGATGACTAACCATTAACCAAGGCTATTATAATATTATGTATTAAGCCGTAGCACTGATTACCAAAAAAAAAAATGTTCTCTTTGGTTTCGGATTCATTCTCACGACGGAAAGTTAGTGAATCGCTTCAATACTGACAGAATAATGAGAAGTTTTCACGTGAGATCTTTCCGACGATCGTGAATCAGGGGGCAGTACTATTCCCGCCGCTTGACAGTGTAGAACAGAAAAATAACAATAATAAACGTCATTATCAGTCATTATCTGTGAGAAATAAAATTAAATATGATAATAATGGCCTGTTTCACCGCTTCCTGATAAGGTGCCCGATAGGGTTATTTGACAGATTTTCCATACTCCATCTGTCAAATTAAGTAATGGATAGCCTTATCAGGAAGCGGTGAAACAGGCCCTTAATCTTTGGATTACAATGATATCTTTCGATGCATGGTGAACGGTGAATGGTCGTTTTCGTCCATCTTCTCTGAGTTCATAACTGCGACTGATGAGGACTGAACTAAGCGAGAATGTACATGATCGCACTCGGGCAAGGGGCTCTCGCACGAGACTCTCTCCCGAGAGCTCTCGGCGAGAGTGTACAGCGGGCATAAAAAGTAGTCGCACTGCGCACACTGGTCCCAAAGTAAAATAATCAGGCTGATATTTTTTTTGTAGACAGTGGATCAATGATATTATATAAAAAAACTCAAAGCAGATATGTTACTACCGCGCGCGTTGTGAAGCCATTAAATACGGGCCAATTGCAGCTGATGCAATTACAACTTTACAAGTCACTTTTATAGATGTAGTTTTTTTCAAATATGCCGTATTTTTTTTTATTGAATAAGGGGGCAACTACCGTCGCCCGTGGACACTCGCAACATCAGAAGAGCTGCAGGTGCGTTACCGGCCTTTTAAAAGGGAATATGCTCTTTTCTTGAAGATTTGCAGGTCGTATAGGTCCGGAAATACTGCTGGTGACAGTTCGTTCCAGAGTTTTACAGTGCGCGGCAGAAAGTTACGCGAAAAACGCACTGTGGAAGACTGCCACTCATCGAGGTGATGAGGATGGTATGTTTTTCGCGTGAGTCGATGGCGAAAAGTTGCAGGTGGTATGATTCCGAACAATTCCTCAGAGCACTCCCCGTGATACAACCGATAGAGGATGCAGAGTGAAGCTACGTCTCGGCGTAATTCCAAGGGGTCTAAGCTGTTTGAAACACTATGGCAGAGGGAGCAGTTGTATTTTGGCGCTCCTGCCCAGAGATGAGAACAATATTCCATATATATGGGGCCGAACCTGCGCCTTGTAGAGTTGTAGGCGTTGGTCCAGGCTGAAGTACTGTCTCGCTCTGTTAAGAACACAAAGCTTCTTCGAGGCTAATTTGGCCTTACCCTCTAGAATTAAGGCGCATAGAGTCGTCGATAACCTTGGACGTTTGGGCGTGGCTTAGGTCCCCCTGCTCTGCACTCCCCGCACCAAAACATCGTACATAGATTACGCGCGCGTATAACGAACAGAAGCACTCCTTACTTATCACTGCCTATTTTACTCGAATCCACTACCTACCTACTACTTGCTTTAAAAATGTGCAATTTATATGAAAATGAATTACTATTGTGAATGAATAGATGTTTGACGAATGACTTTAATACGTTTAATGCTACACGAATTACGATTTACGCTTAGTATCAATTATGATATTTTATGTCTAATTTATTAACAGTGCCTCTTAAATCTTACAATGAAAAATTAATCAGTAGGTATCTAGATAATTTTTCAAGTCTTAGCTGTTTTAGGTCCGCGCTTGTCTTTCCTAAGCTAGGGCATCGCAACTCGGGCCCAATTTTAAAACCCGGGTTTTCGCGTTTTTGTTGATTGAAAACCGGGTACCCGATTTTTTTTTCGTTTTTTAACATTAATTATATTTCTTCATGTATAAATTAAACAGGTAGTCCTTTGTTTATTTGCTAGGCAATCGCGTTTTTTTAAAGACGTATGTAACGACGTATTTCTATCGACGGTCCCTACGTATAAAATGTCCATAATAGCAATTTTTTTATTGCATCATGCACTTCCATAATATTATAATGAGACGCATATTCCTACATTTTTTTTTTCTATTACAAGTAATTCCGAAGATAAAAAGACGTAAATGACGACAAGTTGGGAGTTTTATTAGATTTTACTGTGGTAGATGTGGTAGTTCCGCATCATGTCGTACCTACATGTCCGTTTCTACCTCTAAGGTAGAGAATTATTTAGAGACTTGTTATCATTTACTTTATATAAGGTTTATAGTCTGATTATAAATTATTATTAGTTTCGATATTGTTGTATAATATAGATTATAGTTAATTTAGGTTAATTAGTTAACAACTATTGATTGTGCATGTCCTATCTGTTATCTCGTCCGTGGCCTATTGGGTAGACCTTTGGTTCGCACTCGCAGAGGGTGCAGGTTCGATCCCGGGTGGAGGCGTGTACCAATGAGACATTTTCTGATCTCAAGTACATAATACGGACGCTCGTACGGTGAAGGAAAATATCGTGAGGAAACCCGCACATGGTTGGTCCCAGACGTATAATTGACTAGTTCTTTCCTCTGGACTAGGCCGACTATGTTGCGAGAATGCCGTATGCGCTTGGGCAACCATACAGGCATTTAAAAATCTTGTCCCAGGCTCTACAGTATTTGAAGAGTGGTTACTTCGCTCTAAAAATGCTGTATAAATCATCCACAATGGATGCAAAAGCCTAGTTTTTTTTTATCTGTTATCTTTTACACTGTATCTCTTCGTAGGGCTGCTGTAAGAGATTTCTTTTAGAAATAAGCAGTCCCTTTGTGTCGTCTTTCTGTGTTAATTGTATCTTTATATTGTTTCTTGTGTACAATAAAGAGTTAAATAAATAAATAAATACGTATATATGAGAATTTCGAGGGGTACCCGGCCCCTTAAACATTATAAACTATGACAATAAGATGAATTTTATAAAGTGTTGAATGAATTTAGGACCTAATATAATATTTTTGTTCTTACAACGTAAAAACGGACACGTACGACTTACCCGTTTTTACGCTGACAATTCAAGACTAACCAGTCTTGAATTGACAGAGCGTAAAAACGCTCATCTTGTAATTTTGGCGAAAATATTGAAAATATTTAAAATTCTGTTATATCATTCTAACGGTAGGCCGTTTGGATGATACGAGTATAACAAAATTTTAAATTTACATTAGGCTTTACAAATCAACCAATAACTGTGTTCATGTTTAATGATAATCTACAGTAAAAGTTTGAATCTTAAAAACGCTCTCCTGAAAACCACTACTTTTGACATGTCGCTTTATACGTAGGGACCGTCGATATATACACTTGTTTTATTTAAATACTTAAAATATGAATACAATAACGTCTATACGCGTGGAACAATCAACTTATAACTAAAAATAATCATGAAGTAAATAACAATTTAGGTACTGTTCATAAGAGCGTCCATATAGACACTTTATATATTTAAATACTTAAAATATGAATACTATAACGTCTATACGCGTGGAACAATCAACTTATAACTAAAAATAATCATGAAGTAAATAACAATTTAGGTACTGTTCATAAGAGCGTCCATATAGACACTTTATATATTTAAATACTTAAAATATGAATACAATAACGTCTATACGCGTGGAACAATCAACTTATAACTAAAAATAATCATGAAGTAAATAACAATTTAGGTACTGTTCATAAGAGCGTCCATATAGACACTTTATTTATTTAAATACTTAAAATATGAATACTATAACGTCTATACGCGTGGAACAATCAACTTATAACTTATAACTTTGACGACTTCCGTGGCTCAATGGTTAGAGTGTGTGGCAACTCAAGCCGGAGGTCGCGGGTTCGAATCCCGCCGACGGAACAAAAAGTTTTCCAATGTTCCTGGGTCAAGGATGTGTATTAAATATGTGTATGATATAATAAAAAATTTAAATATATGTATAGTATAAAAGTATTAAATATATTTCCGTTGTCTGGTACCCGTAACACAAGTCCTTCAGGTACTTAGCACGTGGCCAGACTGACGTGGTGTGAAGCGTACATAGATATTATATTAGATATTATATTATTTATCTAAAAATAATCACGAAGTAAATAACAATTTAGGTACTGGTCATAAGAGCGTCCATGCCCGAACCACATCACAACCTTTTTACGTTGATTGTACTCTAAGTGTAACTACTCTACATAAACACTCATGCAAATATTGTAGTGTTCTAATGCACACAAACAGACGCTCGACAGCACACACACAGGCGCAAGATTTGGCAACGAGTGACACAGCCTCCCCGTCTGAATGCTATCGGACGACTGCCGCCCGCGCCCGCGCAGACCACCTTTGAACCAAATCGTTCGGAAATACTGTTTTTCGATATCTTTCCAAAGAAAATATTGTTTGATTTTTATAAAAAATGCTGATATTCAAGAAAACCAGATTCTAAATATATCTACGCAAAAAAGAATATCGTATATCACAGCCGTTTAGGAGGAGTCCCGACTTCAAATCGAAAATCGATGTCACGTATTATTTTTTTATTGAAGCAAGGGTAAGACATAAAGCAGAAAAAAAATGTTGATATATTAGTTGTTGAACTGATCTTTCACATATATTTTTTTCAACTTTTTCCTGCCAGAAGTGAATGAGTAGTTACTAAAACAAAATGACCATTTCACGACTCTATACGCCTTAAAGTATTATCACAATATAGTTTTGGACACCTGTATAGTACCTATTTTTAATAAATAGACAACGATAAAATAGGTCTTAATCGAGGAAAGGCAAGGAAATGGAGGCATCTAAATAAAAAAGAAAGGAAATCGTGTTAATGTTATAAATAGTATTTAATTTTTATTACGCAGATTAATAAAATACTTATATTGGAGTCTATTATTATAATTTAATAACAGTAGTGATCGTTGCCAACACTGATTTGCGACTTAACATAAACTTACAAACTAAAAGGAAAATATATACACATAACAACGTTCACTACTCTTATAACACTATCACACTCTTAAATATACTTAACACTACAACTGACTCGAGATAACAAAAACATTACAATCGCAGGATTCGAACAGGTCAAAACAACAAATTAAAGTTCCCGACTGCACATTGAACTTTAATTTATACACGGAGGTTATACAAGATGTTAGTGTAAACCTTGTTGACCTTGAAACCATCAAATGAGCCCGTCAAAATGAACAACTTTTTCTATGAGAACAATGCTGGCAAATTAAAAAAAAACCGTCTTCAGACCCATACAAATTGCCGATCCGGGCATCCATATGGGTATGAAAACGGAATTTTTTTTGAGTTCCCAGCATTGTTCTCATAGAAAAAGTTGTTCATTTTGACCACCTCAATTGATGGTTTCAAGGATAACGGTGTTTACACAAACATACTGTATTACCTCCGTGACTTTATAACTCTAGCTGGTTCTCGTGACATCATTTTCATACGGTAAATCGATAATACAATGATGCAAAACAGGCTAAGCCCTAAACCATAAGTATTCCAACAGGTGAAACGGCACCATGGAAAGGGGTTTCGCACACGAAAGAACAGGCGAAAGATGAATATAAGTCTGTTATTTTGTTTATACAATGTGTGGCCACCGTGGAACTCGTAGTTCCACGGTGGCCACACGACGCGTGTGGGGAAGGATCGAACCGGTAATTTTTTATTTTGAGATTAGCGCCTTTAAAGGGATTCGAATTAGAAGTGGTTGCGCGTGAAGCCGAGGCCGACGCCGCGCATGGTGTGCGTGGTGGCGCGCGCCACGTCGTACTGCGCCTGCATCGCCTGGAACAGCTCCTCCTGCTTCCTGGTGGGGTCCGCCCCCGCCGCCCCCGCGCCGCCTTCCGCCCCTCCCGCCCCGCCCGCACTCTCCAGCGCCGCTGAACAAACCATGCTAATTGTAGAAATACTACCGTACTAGTAAAATTTATCGTTAATGATAAAAAAAATTAAAACCGACTTCCAAGGTAAAAACAATAATAACATTAATATGAACTAAAAAGTATTAAATAATTTTTACTATCTAATAGTGCCTTTTTCCGAATTCGGTTAAACCTCAACTATTTCTGTACTCAATCTTCATTATTTTGAAGTCGGTACCAGATAGCTGAATCTTCAGTCCTCTGACAGAATATTTAAAATTTTTGGAACTGGCACCGACTTCAAAATTATGAAGATTGAGTACAGAAATAGTTGAGGTTTAACCGAATTCGGAAAAAGGCACTATTAGATAGTAAAAATTATTTAATACTTTTTAGTTCATATTAATGTTATTATTGTTTTTACCTTGGAAGTCGGTTTTAATTTTTTGTTAAAAGTAATAATAATTTCACTCTTTTTAGTTACACTAGTAGATAAATCTTCGCGTATATTTTACGTATCTTATTACAATTTGTTAAGAGTCACAACTCACACTCACAAAATAATATAATATTATCAGTGAAGTGAACATATTGTGCTAAGTAATTTAACAATTTTAATACTTCAAGCCCGAAGCGGTCACCGGCGATTGCGATAACAATAGAAAGGCTATTGTGTCTCGTTTTTCCACGATCGAAGGATCTATCAGATAAAAAATTGTACAAACTTGCATAGGATGTAGCGTACCATAATATTTAATATTATCATAATTATTGACAGCTGTTCTTGTTATCAAGAATTCAAATCGATAGGTACTTAGTGCACCATCTATCGATTAATAAGTATAACTAATTAAAAAGACACTTAATGACTTTGTTTTGTTTAAATGCTCTTTTTAAAATAACTTTATTTTAATTCTATTTGTCTATTAAAATTTTATAAAGTAGTAAATTAGTATTCGATTTGTATATAAAGTAGTTAGTAAAGTATTCGATATTCTGTCTTCTCTGGGCGGCGACGCTGACCGCCGTGTATTAAAAACAAACAGGTGTTGTTAATTGTTATACAGTACATAATTATTATTATTAGTATATCCATACCTATGCCAAGGCATAGGCAATAGTACAAGTACTATTATCTATTCTGTGCCATGAGACATTGGTGGCCTTAACACGACGTGGTAATGATGATGATGACGATGATGATGATGATGAATATGAATTGCATAGTAGTTTATGCTTTCTGTTCTTAAAACAACGCCGAAACTCCCAAACGTGTATCTATAAGGAATCAGGAGTTCTCTCAGCATCATCGAAACCATGGTATACCTTGATCCAATATTTGACTTTTTGGTAGCGTATTCTTAGTACACTTCACATAAAACCAAAATCACCATATGTTTCCATATAAATTTCGAGGAGTTCCCTCGATTACTCATGGATCCCATCATCAGGTCACCACCTTTGTGAAAATGGGACCAAATTGGAGTGAAACCTAATGCAACAAAACAAAAATTTCGAAAATCGGTTCACAAACGGCGGAGTAATCGTTGAACATACAAAAATAAAAAATAAAAATAAAAAAAAATATCCACAGCCGAACATATAACCTCCTCGTTTTTTGGAAGTCGGTTAAAAAATATATTTTCTGCTCCTACTACTTGGCAGTTTTTGACATTTGATACACGGTGTGTCGAAAGCTCGTATCACTCACCGGGGTCCTTGATGCCCATGAGTCGCATGAACTTGGAGACCTGGCGGCCGTCGGAGTCCTGCGCGAACCTCGTGCCGGACCACTTGGCGGCCTCGTCAGCGCCGCCCTTGTGCGCCCACAGCAGCTTGCGCCGCTGCACCTGTTGCAGCACGCGCGCGCCGCTCGCGCCCAGCGCCCCGCCCCCCGCCGCACCACCCCCCGCGCCGCCCGCCGCCGCGCGCAGCTCCCGCGCCGTCGCCATCGACCCGTCCGGCGTCTTGATCTGCAGACCTGCGGACGATATCACCAGCTGCCCTAGCACGGGGATTGTCGATCTCGAAGACATAGATAAAGACAAGAAATAACTATAGTTTCTTAGATAATAGTTCCTGTTTTAAAGAAAATAAGGTCGCAGATTCATCGACAACAGAAATCATTTTTAATGCATTTTTAATGTAAGTTTTACGAGCAACTTTTACGACCTATTGTTTTGCGAGCTCGGATTTTATAAAATGTTACAAAATTTGTCTAGCACTTTGGCGATGTAGATTCATTGAGGGTGGAATTATCAATTTTCCCACGCTAAACAATGGGTAATAAAAACACTTCACAAAATGCACTTAAAAATAAAATAACATTGACAATGAATCTACGACCTTATTTATTTTAGACGTAGAATTTTTTATCAAAAAAACTATAGTTATATTTTGTCTATGAAGATCGGAAATAAATTTCAATCCCCGTGCTAGCGCAGCACGTGGACGAAACTTTCCGAACAAAAAAAAATTGGGTTCCAAATTTAAACGTAGCTACTAAACATAATCGCATAATCTGTACAATTTTTAAGCACGGTCGACTGTGATTGGTTGATAAAAAAGACCATAGAGAATATAAACTACATGAGAAAAAAGAGGAAGAAGAAGTTTAAAACTCAAAGTTCGAGTTTCATTTTGTGAAAATTATATTGTAGCAACTCATACAAAAATTGTAAATTAAGTGGATTCATTATTGAAAAACGAAAGGTAAGCCATTGTAAAATGTAAATGTAACCGTAAATTGATAAATTGAAGCAAAACATAACGATATCATACCATGTTCTAATACAAAGTATGTCGTAGTATTATTTGCATATTTGTACAATAATTTACAACTTTAACTATATTAATATGAAAAAGATAGATTATTATTTCATAGAAAATATTATAATGTATATCAGTATAATATATTCAGTATGCAGTTAATTTGGAAAATGATAAAATGTGTATCATGTGTATATAAGTAATATATTGTTTTATTGTAACAATACATAAGGTTATTAACTATACAAAATAATTTACGTAAACGGTATGGAAATGTAGTAAATGAAAAATATTTCATTAATTTCAGATTTTTAGGTCCCTCTACAGCTAGTTTACAACATTTTAGTCTGTAAGCAATAGCTCTGTTACCTCGATCGCGGATTCCAAAGAGGATGTAAACTGTATGCGGATTCTAGGAAATCTTTTGTTCTCGCGGTCGCATGCGACCGCTTGGGAACGAAAGCAGCAAAGAGATTCAAAGCAAGGAGATTTTAGGAGAAGGAAGGTATGGGATTATGAGTGGTACGGCCACCAAGGAAAAATACTCTGATCATGTGAGGTGGTATGCAGCTGGCCTGAGCCCGCGCGATAGATTTCAGCTGTCGTATACAGGGTGTAAGAAAACAAAGTGTGTATGTATAAAGGTGCGGTCCACTGGATCGGAATCGGAGCGTAGGTACGCAGTGGACGGATTTGTTGCTTTGTATGTATGGTACTGACTACTATGAACTGCACTAGAAGTACTGGAACGTCATTCTGCGCCTGACAAGTATATGACGACACGACGTGCCGTCCGCACCGTACGTCCCGATTCCGACCTGGTGGACGCGCAGCTTTAATCACCTCCCTATATAGAGTTTACTGTATAACGGCCGTTCCCAATATTCAATCTATCTCTGGTTTGACATACGACCGATCGCAGCTAACATTGAATTGACATAATATAAAATATAACATAATATATTTTCTTTGTCTAATTTGAGCTATTCCTATCTCTAGTACGACAAAACCAGAGATAGATCAAATATTGGGAACGGCCGTAAGTGTATAAGCCAATCAAGTAGTTAGTAGAGTAGCATAGACAGCTATTCTATTATGTTTATAAATAAAATACAGAAAACTGTACTGTAATATTATAATATTTAATAATAGAAATCAACAAAAGCTTGTTTATTAAATCTGTTTTATTGTTTAATTTACCTTATTAGCCTATTTATTAAGTTATGTACAATATTTTTATTGAAATAAAACATTTATTTGAGCTCATTTCTTTTTTATTTTTATTAATTTTTGGTATGTTTAGAGTGAAAGGTTTTGCACTTAAAAATTTTAACTTCAGTTTCAAATTAAAAAAATAACGGATGTTTATGTTTTTTCTTCTAAGTCCGACCTCTTGTTACGTAGTACTATACAGTTTACATCCTCTTTGGATATCACCACAACTATAATAATTATAAGCACCCCCCCCATTTTAGACGCTAAAATCTAGTGAGATAATCTATACACAAATGAAACACAATATTACTTGCACTTTTTCCACTATATTCATAAATTACAATTTAAAGACTTTAAACACGACCGGTTTCGAACTAAATCATCATCAGGAGTCTATGTTTGTAAGATACGACACACGCGGGTACGATAGTTTAGTACCCGTGAGTCGTGTGTATCGTATATACGGATATTATCACGAGTGCACACTCACCCATCTTCTCCATGACCTCGAGCTTCCTGTTGACCTTGTAGGAGGGTCGGTAGTCGCCGCCGGGGGAGTGGCGGTCGATCGCCGGCGGCGGCGGGAAGGCGGCGCCACGCGACCGCGACCTCGACCGCGACCGCTCCGAGCGACCCGCGCGCCCGGACCTGACACACAAACTCGCTCAACACACAGCTCGAGATTTTGGATCACTCAGTTAAAACAGGGTAATTAAACTAACAAAATAAAAGATGAAGTAACGCATAATTTCTGAGATTCGACTAAGGCTCCGGTTCGAAAGACCATGAAAAGGATAGATTTCCGGGAGGTCGGCTCGTTGGTTGATGGTTCATGTGTCCAGAGCTACTTCACACACGCGTGTTTATTATCGTTTATCAGTGAGCACTGACCTTCTGTCCTCGGAGTGGCGCGAGCGACTGTCGCGGTCGCGGTATCGGTCACCGTCGCGGTCGCGCGTTCTATCGCTGTCTCGGTCGCGCGACCTGTCGCGCTCTCTGTCTCTCTCCCGCCGGTCACCGCGCTCGCGATCCACGAATCTGTTAAGTTACATAATATTGATATAACATTGTAGGCGTAGTTAATAGTTCAACAAGCATTCCAACCTACTACTACTGCAACTAGCCAGCTACTTTTATACCCTAACTAGCGACCCGCCCCGGCGTCGCACGGGTATAAAATATATAGCCACTGAAAAAATGATTATCTGTGCCAAATAACATAAAAATTGTTCCAGTAGTTCGCGAGATAAGACCTTTCAAATAATTTCCCCCGTTTTTTCCACATTCTCCTATTAGTCTTAGCGTGATAAACCTATAGCCTTTCTCAATAAATGGGCTATCTAAATCGGGGAATTCACTACCGGGCTGCCCGTGGGCCGCCCGGTCTGGCACAAGTCTGCCGCTTGCCCCTATTGAACATACACAGAACGGGCAAGTCAGTCGAATAGATTGAGGGCTGCAGCTCAGCCGTGGACTTATGGACTCAATCTTCTTTGTAACAAATGATAGATATCAGCATCGACATTGATTTCTTTGGATTTTTCAATAGGTTCGCTATATTAGCGGCATTAGATCGGTGTTCATGTAATCCTTGTTTTTAACTTTCTACAAACAAGGATACGACCGGTAAATGAAATATAATATGTGTCGCAGGAAAAAGAGGATATCAGGGATTTCACGATATCCCTAGGGATATATCACGAACTCCCGGTAGATGCCGAATATTCTTGTTTGTTACGTCTTCTTACTAAAAATATCTAGTGATATGTCATTTCACTAAACTAAATCTAAAACGCGGATACCGCCGAATAAAAATCGAGCCAGTCATTTCTCCCGCTCCACGTACCACATTTTGCAGTCGTTGGGCGTTTGCACACTGCACGATAACGACACGACACGATACCACAGAATAGAGAGCCACCGCAAATATTATACAATTTCACCGCCCGCGCTCCCCCCCCTCTCCGTTTCATTGACTTTCGTACGTAACCACATCGCAACCACTGGCGACAACGCAAACACGTCGGCATTTTGTCGGTACCACAACGCAACCACAAAATGCTGCAGCGAAACCATTCACACGTAACCACTACTCGACGACATTTTGTCGTTGCGATGTCGTGTGGTTGTGGTACGTGTGGGTTGGCACTAACACTGAAATAATATTTCAAATCGGATCAGATTCAATAAATTATGTAAAAAAGCGACTTTATATTAAAAAAAAAGACGGGTTGCACTCCGGGAGTGCCGGCAGAGGTGAAAACTTGATTATTAACGTTGTGCATTTTTTAGGGTTCCGTACCCAAAGGGTAAAAACGGGACCCTATTACTGAGACTTCGATGTCTGTCAGTCTGTCTGTCCGTCTGTCTGTCTCCAGGCTGTATTTCAAAAACCGCTATAGCTACACTTCTGAAATTTTCACAGATTGTGTATTTCTGTTGCCGCTATAACAACAAATACTAAAAACAAAATAAAATTAATAATAAATCATAAAGGCCAAAAAAAAATCACGTTTTTAGTATGGGGGCCCATACAAAAAACGTGATTTTTTTGGCTTTTTTTGCTCGTAATCAGTAATGATAAGAGGTAGGCACTTGAAACTTTCACAAAGGCCTGAGATATAATTGTACTTTAATAATATTTAATAATAATAATAAAATAAAAATTAAGGGGGGGTTTTCATACAAAAAACACAATTTTTGGCCTATTTTTGCTACGGTATATATTATAACGGTACGGAACCCTTCGTGCGCGAGTCCGACTCGCACTTGGCCGATTTTTTAACCCATTTTTATGATTTAGATTTATTTATTTTCAAGAAATTCGTACATAGAGGTCTTACAATTTAGTTGGTTCACAATTTCTGCCACATGGGCGTGGAAATATTGTCATGTTGTCTCATACAAAATTTCTAACATACAGTATTACAATAGTTCGGATATTAAAGAATCAATTTTAAAAATCCAATAATTATAATCAATATTGTCAACTCAAGCCAAAACATTTTTATCATTTCAATAGAGTTAAATATTAATGAAATTCATAACATTACAATATTATCAATACAATTTATACTATAACAATTTTTTGAGAGAGAAAAATTCATTAACATTGATGCAATATCATAATATAATCATGTCATACAATAATAAATAAAAAGTAAATAAGTTCATGTCAAAAGAATAATTTAATCTAAATTTACAATGTCAATTTAATCGAATAAAATATGATAAGCAAAATAGTAATTCTAGTGTTTTGTCATAATATAAATGAAAATTGATTTTTAAAAAAATATATATTTTTTTTAAACACTACTCTCCAACCGTCTTACGGTTTTCTATGGTTTTTCGATCAACACAAAAATCTGACGCGAGTTTCACAGTTTTTACCCATCCCACAAAATTGCTCAACGCCGCTAAAGAAGTTTTCATTTCAAATATACTTTTTATTTATGTTAAATTGTTATATTTTGTAAGAGGTTGTACGCACCTGGGTGACACCGCGTCACGAGCGTCGTGCGAGCGCGCCGTCTCCCCGTACTGGATTACAGAAAACGTAAGTTAGTAATGTTCACGACAAGCATAGTATTTCCAGAGTAGCAATGAACATTGCATGTTATACATAATGACTCATTTTAATAATAATGTAATGATTGCAACATATACCTTGGCGTCAAATCGCGCGGGTCGGTCGTCAGGGCGGTCGCCGAGCAGGCCGCGGCGCGGACCGTCGTGCGAGCGCCGCTCCGACCGGTCCGACCGGTCAGATCTGCCAATCACGCCATATTCATTTGATGGAGGCACTTCACATGGCTATTTGTATAATTGTGTATTTGATGTATTCGCCAAACGATCACCATATTGTGTAGACGGTATGTTTGCCAAAGTATTGGCCTTATTTGAATATTTGACAAATATTATCAATACCGAATACACGTATTCCGTACCTTTGTCGGTTTTTGACGCACATCAAAAGAGTCAAATAGGCAAGTAAACAAAATCGAGTAAAAATTTGGTGTTTGACGTCCATGCGTGGAAGGCCATATTTGGCTTTATTTGCTTGTGTAATACGTCAATAATTTTGCCAAATACAACAAATAGCCAATAGCAAATACAAATAGCCATGTGAAGTGCCTCCATAGCACAAAATCTTTAGAAAGAAATAAAATATATCGATACCAGACATTTGGATTGTGGTATTAAGGACATGTGACCAAAGATGACTTATAAATTATAATGTATAATCTATACTTATTATAAAACAAAGTCGCTTTTTTTTCCTCATGTCCCTTTGTTCCCTTTAATCTTTAAAACTGATTTTGATGATTCTTTCAGTGTTAGATAGTCCATTTATCGAGGAAGGTTATAGGCTATATTTTATCACGCTAAGACTAATAGGAGCGAAGAAATAGAGGAAAATGTGGTAAAAACGGGGAAAATTATTTGAAAAGGCTAACTTGAATGCGCTAATCTCAGGAACTACTGGACCGTTTTGAAAAATTCTTTCAGTGTTAGATAGCCCATTTATTGAGAAAGGCTATAGGCATATTTTTTTCAGTTGCGATATATTTTATACCCGTGCGACGACGGGACGGGTCGCTAGTAATATTATATATTGCGTTTTGAAGTCTCGCAACACGAAGTGTACCTGTAGGGGCGGTCATCGCGACGAGAGGCGTCGCGCCGCCAGTCACGGTCGCGGTCGCGCTGTCGGTCGCCGTCGCGGTCACGCGGTCGGTCGCCGTCGCGCGCTCGGTCGCCGTCACGGTCGCGCGACCTGTCGCTATCGCCGCCATCGTCTGCAAGAATATACAATTTTTTTTGTTACAGAATTACTTTAGCGCGATTAATTTAGAAGCAGGATTTTTTTTCTGCCTTAGGGGGTTATTAGATTATCATTTATATTGGATCATATATCATTGAGTCATTTATATTGGATAATGTAATATAGATAAATGATTCATTTCTTCCTTGATTATAGATTTTTGACATTTGCTGAGAGATTGGATCCAATACGGTCATAGAAATTGCCCATTATTTAATATAAAATAGAGTTTTTAATTCCTTGTTCGTTAATATGTTTCAAATAATGTAATGTAATTATTTTTCTAATTATATACTTGAATAATCTTGCTGAAATAACAAAATGTTAAAAATGACGATGTCTTTTGACAAATCGAATTCTCTGAGATCTTGTAACACTGGTGTCAATACCTGTCAGCGTTAGCGCTCCCCATTGGCTATTGAAACCATATATGACGTAAAATAGGATCAATGATAAATGATAATGTAATATGTAGATATGATCAAATGATCATTTTTATTGGATCCTATATATATGATCCAATAAATGATCCAATATAAATGATAATGTAATACCCCCCTTACAAACTTTAGCTTAGTAAAATACTAGCTGTTGCCCGCGACTTCGTCCGCGTGGACTTCAGTTTATAGCGCGCGATGTCAACAAAATAGGTGTCAAAAGCTTTTATAAAAAAAAAAACCCTGGTACCCCTTAAATCAAAACACCCAAAAACAGCTGTGCAATGTGCACATAATATTTAATTTTTTTTAATTAAACTTTATTTATGCCAAATTTGAAAGCTTATTTAGGCCCCCAATTACACATCTTTACCCATAAACTATTTATCATTGATAGGTGTTAGCGGATATCAATGGACAAGCTACATAGTATTATAATTATTTTATTTAAATCTGTATATTATGTTAGTCACTATATATAAGTTTAATTAGTGATTATTATATTTTGAATAGTAATAAGTAAGGTAATTGATTTTGACAAATAGTTAGTTATAAATGGACAGGAGGATTATTTACTTCCGTTATAACTTCCTCTTCTCATATTTAAGTAAATAATTATATTAAATATGAGAAGTACATTAATTAATATTTAGAATTATATACCCACTTATTCTTAGCCATTCTTATTTTTTAATGTATTCTTTAATGATTTTACTATATTTGAATTGTTAACGGAAGTTAGTTTCTTTTGTGTAAAATGGTATAAAAGCCAGCCATATTGCATTGATGGAGGCATTCTGTAAATAACTTTGAAACGTGTAAGGTGAAACTCTGCTCGAATAAATACCGCTCTATGTATAATTTTTCAAGACTTTTACTACTCCCTAATATTTCAGAAGTGGGATGTTTCAAAAATGTCCGGTCCTTATGCTGCGGGACTTGGCAAAAGGAGAAGAACGCCCAGACTTGTCCTGACTCTCGACGATTGACGGCGAAGAAAGTGATATTTTTTTTTCTTCTTTTCGAACATAAACAACAGTGATTGTGATAGTGAACCAGTGACAAAACGATGCAGAATTACTCAAGTTGATGCAGAAGTGATACCAAAGTTTGAACCAGAAGACGACGCTTGTAATGAAGCTACATGGGTGCATAAAATCGACCAGCTAGGAGGTTTACGGATGGAACAGTATAACCGATTGACAATTCATCGTGCAGCTGCGGTTACGTGGGTCCGCTACGCAAAAACTGCCTTGAAGCTTTTCAACGCCTCGGTCATACGACGGTTAACTGCTGGTTCGCGAATATAGCAGGAACAACTCTGCAACCGCAGAATTCAACAAGTAAGTAACACTTTTTATACTTCAAGTAATATCTTAGTAAATAACATTTACAAAAAAAATTGTGTGGGTAGGAGCCAATGAACAAGAATAATGAAAATTAAATCTAAAGTTTTTACCTTATTAATACTATATTCTTCTTATTAATACTGAATACTATATTAATTAGTATATTAAAGTTTTTATCTTCTAATAATATATTGAAGGGTTTTGGAGATAAAATAGATCAAGCCATATTATAGAGACTGTAAAACAACTACCAAGCGACATATACTTAATTATTATTGGACAATAAATGACCAACCAGCCTGGTATTAGTTACTACAGCTAATTCTGCCACTTTTACTGAGACTTTAATAGTGATAGGTATAATGTTTTGCTGAAGCGTGAATATACAATTTGATCTAAAAATAGTTACTGTAATATTGATGTATTTGTAGATATCGATCCCAATGGGAAAAATTCAATGGAACTAATCCAGTTTGTGTGCTATTATATAATCCCTGGAGGAGCTGTCAGTGTTGAGGGTCATTTAAAGGCTAAACATTGGTGAAATTGAAACAACTTGGCCTGCACATACGTTAATTGCCCGGGCTGAAATTGTTAATATTTATATCGACTCGAATACCTCTACTGAAAATGACTTTATCGATATTGCATAAAATGTAGTACAAAAGGTCTTACAATTTTACTGAAATGGTTCAAACATTCTGCCTAATAAGTGACGTGCAAAATAATTTTTAATAATTGTAGGTATAGCATTAACATCATAATAATTATTATAAAAGTTCTAAGATGAATAATAACTCATTTAATTAAACATAACATTAATTAAATCCATTAAATTATTGAGAACTAATTAAATATAAAAGTCATAGGCGTTAAACACGAAATAAATTTAAAAAATAAACAAACAATGTCAAATTGAGAATTAAAATAGCCTATTCCCTACCTTTGCATCTTTGTAAACATAGGTAAACTAAGCACTTGTTAACGTCAAACACAATAATTTACAATTTATTATAAAGCATAATATTATGATTAAAATAATAATAATAATAGAAAATATGAAATTATGTTGAAGAACAATAATTCGTTTTGTGACAATTCATTTGCTCCAGATTTGCTCGACAACAAGGTATGTTTTTGTTTTCATTACTACCTACTTATAGAATATTCTTGTTAACAATAATGTTCTGTGTTGTCCTAAGCTTTGTTTATTATTTCAGCATCCAGATTACAAACTTTACATGGGGAATATTACACATATACATTCATTCCTTTTAAAGATTGTTGTGAGTTGTGACATTACACTTGGTGCATAAAATACATTGAATCGGGAATTAGTAGAGGGTTTAGGTAAGGTAGATATTGCTGAAAGTTAAGTATAAAAAAAAAATGATATTAATTTATGCACTAGGAATACAAAAGATTTAGGGTACACAGATTTATTACAAATGAAAATATAATGCAATAGTTGATGAAAAGGTTAACGATCTTTCGGAAGATGGTATCATTTGTCACTCTGTCTGAATATGCTAGTCCGGTGATTTTAGATAAAAAGAAGGGTGGAGATTACAGGCCGTGCATTGATTACCGAAATTTAAATTCACAGACACTCAAGGATTCGTACCCTTTGCCTCATATTGAGGACCAAGTATCAAAATTGTCTGGCTGTGATCTCCAGGTTAATACGGATGCTAGTAAACTAGGTTTAAGGGGTATAATAATCCTTCGATCACAGGATCTAGGAATTCCCATTGTATTCTGTTGTTCTCGCGATCACCGGTGCTCGCGCGGGGCCTGAAGGATTAATACAAAACAGCAGGCAGGACAATAATTATGTAGTTAAGGCCGTCCCCCGAGCAAACGACCTTGGCCATACATTTGCCGCGTTGCCGAGATCGCGCCAAAACCCTATTATTTTAACTTATCTGAGTTCAAAATTGTCCTAAAAAAAAATTAAAACGGCAAATATGTAGTTTGTGATATCGTCGATCTATTGGCGTGAGTTTCAAATAAAAGTAATTTGTAAATCCTAAGGAGATGCCGAATGTATGCTTGAATTTTAACAAATTGGTATTACTTTGGAAGCTGATATCATGAGTATAAGAAACAAAATTAGAAAATTTAAAACGAGGAATTTTGATATACTGAAGATTATTCTTGTATTTTTATTATAATTTTGTAGCTTTCAGATTATGAGTTTATAAGGTTTTAAATACGGTCAATTACAGAATCTCCGGACGGAACGCCCTTAAAGAGGATAAACTGTTCCAAAAAAACTCTAAATGGAGAACGATTTGCCGTTCCCAAATTGGTAAAATATAACTTAATGCAGCTAAATGTTATCATGACCCCCAGCAGACATGAATTACACCCTGGCTTTGACCCTTTGGTTTCCAAAAATGACCCGATATAATAAGGAAATTCATCAATTCTTGCCTTCAATAATATGTTCTCGGTAAGGGTAATTATCGAAAATCTGAAGGAGAAAAATTTACATCTTATAGAAAAGTACCCGTATCTATGCACACCCTTCATGCCGATAACTTAGGATCATTTATTAAGACTAGGGAATGGCACAATTTGTTTTGCTAAGCCCGACAAAAAAACACTAGTTCCATAAAAACCATAAAGTACTTAAAATGACTGGAAAGTAATATATTTCCAGTTTACAAACCCAGTCTGCATGATAGCATAGAGGCAAAGCATTTCCTAGCCGATACCTTAACTAATTTATAGAACACATGCAATTAAAACATGTCCTTAATGCTATAGCTAGTCCCAGATCAAATGGCCCACTGAAAAAATAAATGGTACCAATATTGATGGACTGAACACTGCCTGAAAATGAAACTGTTTTGGATGATAAATTAATGGATATATCCATTAATAATGGGGTATAAATAATACACCTAATTCTACTACTTCCTTCCTTCCATTTAAACTTATGTTTAGCCATGATAACTCTAAATTACCAGCTATTCCATTCAGTGGTCCTAGTGACCGTACTTCACAACGACAGGCATTAACTGAAAGAACAGCAACAGCAAAACTTCTAATACAAATGTAGGAAAAATTCAGTCAGTGATCTAGTGTTGTGGAAATGGCGAACCCAAATGCCAAAGAGACCCAAAAATTAAAAAAATAAGAAGTTTTCAGCTATAATAGGGGTGAGGTATTAATGCCTTATAAATCAGCAAATTCTGATACTAACAGTTCATCTAGCGATGCTGAGGTAGACACGGTGATCCAATTGATTGATTAGAAAGTTATTTTAAATATAATTTTTGTACAGTATAACTAAAGATTAGGGATAATAATTTATACAGTATCATGTGTACAGAAACAAATTTTATTGATCGAATAGGTATATACTTTAATAACTATTTTATTACTATCACACTTTAGCTTTTCTACTTCTATTGTTCTTCACAATTGATAATATAAGAAACTGGACCCGAAGCTGCACCTAAAAGAAAAAAAATTGACATAATTCAAGTCTGTGTGACCTACTCACTAACAATATAACCACTCAATGTAATAATTCAAGACTTTTACCAGGCTTGTCTCACTTCCATACAAACGGCGCGAAATCACCGAGATATTTACCTACTATTCTGGAAAACAACCTAATTTCAATCTTTTGCATAGCGTTTAGCGTTCATAGTACAATAACGGTCTGCCGTCTCACTTCAATCTGCCAGGGCTGTCAAGCGATCGGCGGCGGCGGCGCGGCGGGCGGCGCGGCGGCGGCCGGGTACTATTACTTTTGTTTCGCGGATGTGTGCGCTGCGTATGCGACAAGTCGAGCGAGTTATCATACCTAAACTCGGGAGAGAAACTTCTGTACCGTAAGGTACTATTATGTATTCTGTGCTTTTACTACTCTCTAATAAATATTATCTATAGGATGGCTGTGTGATCAAATCCTAAAATCAACGCAATAATATTATCTATAGGGTGGCTGTGTGATCAAACCCTAAAATCAACAATAATATTATTATCTATAGGGTGGCTGTGTGATCAAACCCTAAAATCAACAATAATATTATCTATAGGATGGCTGTGTGATCAAATCCTTAAATCAACAATAATATTATCTATAGGATGGCTGTGTGATCAAATCCTAAAATCAACGCAATAATATTATCTATAGGGTGGCTGTGTGATCAAACCCTAAAATCAACAATAATATTATCTAAAGGGTGGCTGTGTGATCAAACCCTAAAATCAACGCAATAATATTATCTATAGGGTGGCTGTGTGATCAAACCCTAAAATCAACAATAATATTATTATCTATAGGGTGGCTGTGTGATCAAACCCTAAAATCAACAATAATATTATCTACAGGATGGCTGTGTGATCAAATCCTTAAATCAACAATAATATTATCTATAGGATGGCTGTGTGATCAAATCCTAAAATCAACGCAATAATATTATCTATAGGGTGGCTGTGTGATCAAACCCTAAAATCAACAATAATATTATCTAAAGGGTGGCTGTGTGATCAAACCCTAAAATCAACGCAATAATATTATCTATAGGGTGGCTGTGTGATCAAACCCTAAAATCAACAATAATATTATCTACAGGATGGCTGTGTGATCAAATCCTTAAATCAACAATAATATTATCTATAGGGTGGCTGTGTGATCAAACCCTAAAATCAACAATAATATTATCTATAGGGTGGCTGAGTGATCAAACCCTAAAATCGACAATAATATTATTATCTAAAGGGTGGCTGTGTGATCAAACCCTAAAATCAACATAGTAATAATATTATCTATATAGGATGGCTGTGTGATCAAATCCTAAAATCAATGACTGGCGACTATGTGACTGGCGTCTATGTGACTGGCGTCCATGTGACTGGTGTCTATGTGACTGGCGTCCATGTGACTGGCGTCTATGTGACCCATGTTTACGTGACCGATGTCTATGTGACCTTACAAATATTCTAAAATTGAGCTAAATTTAATTACTACAATACAACTATATAAGTCTGCGTTACAAAATATTATATTACTGATAACAAACAATACAACAAAAATCAAAATGCATAAATTCGCGTCTTGAGGGTCGAGCGCTTGGAGTCCCGCCACAAAGTGAATTTTAGCTCCTTTGTGGTGAGAATCCCGACGCACCATCTACCGACGTTCGAGAAGGAGGAGTTCTGGCCGTCTACAGGAGATTCCGGGGACGACTTCCGAACACGTCGCGCCCCACGTCGTCGCAGACAATACGTGTTTAGTGTTGTGTTAGTGTTAGTTTTTAGTATAATTGTATGTCTATGTTAGTCTATAAGGTATTTATAATATGGGCCAAGATGCCTGAGTTAAATAAATAAATAAATACAAATAAAATAAATTACATAAATGCATAATATAATGGCTTTAGAAATGCCATGTGTTGGCTATTGGAGATGAGATGTGAATTGTGATACTAGATTTCTCTGACATCAATGCATACCTATATTATTATTTTTTTGTTTACAAAATACTGTTCCGATGTCTTCATCTGTTTCAGACCACTGGCAGTTCTAGCACTGGTACAGCACAGGGTAGCAAACCATGGGAACGTCGTGGGACACTCCTAATGCAGGATGGCCGAGTGTTAGCGGATATCAATGGACAAGCTACATAGTATTATAATTATTTTATTTAAATCTGTATATTATGTTAGTCACTATATATAAGTTTAATTAGTGATTATTATATTTTGAATAGTAATAAGTAAGGTAATTGATTTTGACAAATAGTTAGTTATAAATGGACAGGAGGATTATTTACTTCCGTTATAACTTCCTCTTCTCATATTTAAGTAAATAATTATATTAAATATGAGAAGTACATTAATTAATATTTAGAATTATATACCCACTTATTCTTAGCCATTCTTATTTTTTAATGTATTCTTTAATGATTTTACTATATTTGAATTGTTAACGGAAGTTAGTTTCTTTTGTGTAAAATGGTATAAAAGCCAGCCATATTGCATTGATGGAGGCATTCTGTAAATAACTTTGAAACGTGTAAGGTGAAACTCTGCTCGAATAAATACCGCTCTATGTATAATTTTTCAAGACTTTTACTACTCCCTAATATAGGTTTAAGGTTACGTCACTGCATAGATAAAGTACTGAGTTATTTAATACCATAAAAAAGAAATAACAATCGAAAATCCAATGCAAGATGAGGTACATCTCTTATAGAAAGACGTTTGAGTAAGCGTATGCGCGATGTAGGAGACGCACGGCGCCATCTATTATGAATTTTTGGAAGTAACTTAATTTGAACAAAATTTTAGGCATTTTCACCCCCTTTGTGTTTAAAAAGTAGCCTATGACCTTTCTCAGGCTTTAGACTATCTGTGTACACATTACAATCAGTTCAGTAGTTTTGGCGTGAAAGCGAGACAGACAGACAGAGATACTTTCGCATTTATAATATTAGTATAGATTACCTATCAAGCCCCATTTAAGAGCACCGGTGATTACGACAACAATAGAATAACAACAGATTTCCAAGAATCCGCGATCTTAGGATCAATAACTATTATAACAACAAGATTATATAACAATAAGAATACTGACTCATATGATGGGTGTCGTGTTGGGGCGGGGGCGGCGGGGGCCCGCCGTCGGCCGGGGGCAGCTCGGGCTCCGACTCTGCCTGTGAGTCCTGTGGAACGTCACTGATCTCATCACTCGTGCTCAACTCTCTCGTTTTGGGGGGTGGACAACATTTACAATGACGTATTGGATTAAATAAGATATAACATTTAAAAAATAATTAACAAGGTCAGTTTAGTAGTACAACACAGGAAACATTATTTTTTAATATTTTTAGTTAAGTTAAAGTTCAATAAACTTCTGATATAGTATTCAAAAATAAAATAACTAATCCCCTATTCTTATGCAGTAGGTATAATTTTCTCGATTTGATTAATAAAAAATAGACACATTTATTAGTGACTTCATCAAAGGAAAATTGTTGATGCTGAGTGGTTATTTGAAGTACATTTTTTTTAATCTCTGGCTACAACTCTACAGCCACTGATATTGTATACAATGTACACACACCGAACTCAAACAAAGTTATACCAGTTTGAGTACAGTGTTAAGGCAGCCGTTCTCAAAAAAATCTATACATAGTATGATCTGATTTTAATATATTTTATTTTCTAAGAAACCAGTTTATGGCAGTTCAATGTGATCAATCAATATGGTCCATCCTTAATGATGCTATATCAGAATATGCAGCGAGCAGGGCGGTAGCTACACAATGACGAGAGTGGCAGGAAGCATCTGAGCATCATAGTCAACGCTCTGAGGAAATGACTACTACTGTAAAGTGGTGACTATGACCCTCACCTAAGCTTGTAGCCACTTCTGTCAAAGCACTGCTGCTGGCTGCTCACCATCATAGTTGAGGTAACAGTTCTACACATCATGTAACTCTGAAAGTATTGAAGCAGTAGTCTGGTGCTCTGCTCCACAATAACCACATAAATAACACTTACAACTTTAACAAGACTTACTATACTTAACTTATTATATATTAGTAACAATTTTACAATTTAACATTGTTCTATCATAGTATCATTAATTGTGTCATATTCTACTGATTTGAAATACTTAACATTTAAAACCATATTGCCATTGGATTGTGGGACTTAAGGCTATGTACTCACATGGGTCAGGCGTGCGGAACCCGGCAGTGCGTGTCGTGGCCACCATGGACGTGTCTTTTGACTTTTGTTTTGTGTCAATTTACAAATGGACAACATATAAAATAACAAAAGTGTTAATATCATCGTTGAATGAACTTTTTTATATTTATTTTTAATTTTATTTTATTTTGTTTTTTTTTTGCTAGAACTTATAAATTTTTAAAATTTAGAAGGCAAGACAAGATTAATCTTGTGAACTATATTACATAATTAAATACCTAGAAATAGGCACTAATAAGTAGTAAATATACAATACAAAACAGTTCTCTACGAGTGTGTAGACTGCCTGTAAAGCTCTAGCCGACTACTCAGAGAGAAGAAATATAGTAGCAGAGAACCCACCTCACTCATGTCCATGTTGACACTGTCGTAGTTGGTGTCGTCATCTCGGCGGCGCATCCCTGCACCTCCCACCTAAAATATCACTCTATTGTCAAGCAGAGAAAGCCGATTAATATCCATTTCTTTAGTTACATTTTTATACACTTTACACTTGTATAAAATATTTACAGCCAGATAGAGAATATTTATTAAATACAAGATCATTATTATTATTGTGTTTCGAAAATGGTCTAACCATAATAATATAATAGTAGTTGGCGATAATGATTATGGACATAATAAGAAATATAAATTATTATTTATAGTGTAGATTCTATATACTGCAGATTTTAACTGATCCTCGCTTTGGTACTGTTAGAAGTAATATTTCAAAATTCTTAACATACAAGTTGCATCTCCACTATGAGTTATGACTACAATACCATCTTCAACTTTACAAATATATAGTACTTTGTAAAATTGGTCCTTGGGCAGATTTTTTAGAATGTTTTATTTAAAATGGAAAGACCTAACAACTTACCGTTTGTTGGCCATAGCGATCAGATTCAACTTCGTCGTCGCTTCCGTAGCCAACCAGCGAATCCATATTAGGTTGTTATTGATCACAGATTTTTATGATATTCAATATATTTCTTACTTATCAACAATATTTTTTATTCACGTGGTATAAATCTATGCCTTGAACTGAAAAAGGCTGGGAATATTAAGATTTTATACAGCATTCAATTGAAATCAAGACTCCATTCGCAAAAATTGGCAACAATATGGCGTCATGTCATTATTGTCATCAGTCATTGTCAATTACGGCGTTTTCACACGAGACACGACACGACACGGTTCATAGACAAATATAAATTGTCTATGAACCGTGTCGTTTGAACGTTTTCACACGAGCGACGATTTCTGCGACGACACCGCATTCACTTATGGCTGGTTTACACGAGATAAGTAGATAAATGGTCAACTAAATTTTAACTTATGACCCTATACTTACTTAACTAAATTTTAACTTGCTATTGGCTACTAAATTTTGTGTTTACAATTTACAAATTTAAAATTAAGTTAACTACTTATCAACTTAGTACGTGTAAACCAGCCATTAGTACTTAAAAATATTATGTCATCTATTGTTGGGTTTTGTACAATATAATTTTAAAAGATAGTTCGATGATCCTTTTTAACGTCAAGTGGTACGCGGGGCATATTCTTGGTTCAAAATTCAAAGAACAAATGATCCACAGACAACTTTCATAATATCTTTGTATTTTTTTATCTGTGCTAAAAAACGTGACGACATAGCGGATTGTCGTCTCAAAATCGTGTGTCGTGCTGTGCGGTGTCGTTCCGTGTGAAAACGGTACATAGAAATGTATGGCGCACGGAATCGTCACCGCAGTTTGTCGTGTCGGGTCGTGTCTCGTGTGAAAACGCTCTAAAGGCTCACAGAATACAAATTGGTACTCTCGGAGAGCTTGTGAAAATCGAATGTAGGGTAAATGACTTGTAGTCATTGGACAAAGCAGAAAAACACAATAATATTTATTAAGGTTGCTTCAAAAACTGCATATTTCTAAAGTAATAGAACGCCTGATTCTAAAGAAAAACAGGTAGTTTTTAAAGCAACCATAATAAATAATATTGTGTTTTTGTACTATGTCCAATTACTAGTACCACGCTAGTACTGTCCAATGACTAGTAATTTACCTTATTTTTATCCGATATTTCTACCGATATATCGATACATCGATACAAAAAAACAAATATCGAAATACGTATCAAAATAGATATTTTTTTTTATTAACTAGTCAAGCGTCACCTGCCGATGGTCGGCACTGGGAAAGGCGCGAGTGCGACGCGCGAGCCGCGAGTGGTTCATCTCAGGACGATCTAACTAAATTCGCTAGAATATGTCCTCCAGGAGGAGTAATAGAATGTCGGACGAGTTAAAACAATAATTCTTGGATGCTCCAAATCTGCCCTGAAAAGAAAACCCAACTAAATGTTGGGTAGACACTTGACATTTTACACCAGTTCTTTCGGGTATAAGTTATATCCCTGAAATATTTCCATATTTCCTTTGATTTAATTAATGAGAATAAAGTAATTATGCAATCATTAAGGGGCAAGGGCTGGTTTACACGTATTAAGTAGATAAGTAGTTAACTAAATTTTAACTTAATTTTAAGTTACTTATAATTGCATGTAAACCAATGTATGTGAACACAAAATTTAGTAGTAAGTAGCAAGTTAAAATTTAGTTATGTACTAAATAAGGAAATTAGAATTTTGACTATTTTCTGTTAAGTTGACAGGCGGAGCTTGTCACTTGACACATTTCGGGCAGGTACTTACAAATTATGTTAAAATTTAGTTACTACTTATCTACTTAATACAATGATATTCAACTAAATACAGATCTGTTACGTTCATACTATTTTCCGCCTTAAATTGCTTCCGAACAATTTTCAAATTCAATTGTCAAATTTGACAGATAAGTGAAACAAAAGATACGAAATGACATTTACATAAAAGAGACAGACTATACAAAAGACGGGTCAATTGGCCCGTATTTAATGGCTTCACAACGCGCGCGGTAGTAACATATCTGCTTTGAGTTTTTTTATATAATATCATTGACTTAATACGTGTAAACCAGCCATTAGTACTTTATTCTCAAAAAACTGAAAAAAATAACTGTTTTTATTACTGAGCTAGGCTAACCTAAATTTGTTTTTTAAACTAATTATTTGTTTTTTTACTAATTATACTTTTCAAAGTTGAAGTTCGGCGCTGAGACACCAGCTGCTAAAAAGATGATGATAGTGATGACCTAGGACAGGCGTGCACGCGAAGTACATACACATTGCGATTTGCGATATCTATCCTTAGCTATTATAAATTATCATAGGTTACATATTACTTAATGTTATAACCCAATGAGTAATGGCCAATGGGTTGGATAAATATTTTTCAGAAACGTATAAAAATTAAAAATCCTCCAACTAAAACATATTTTGAATTTATGTAACATTTCATTTGCGTGTATCCGAACGTTACATTACGTTTTCTTTTTTTTTTCTTACATTTTTTTAATATGGCGGAGATTGTCCGCCGCGCCGTCACGACGTTTTTGTTATAAAAGTGGTGTTGTATTTTAATTTGCAATAAATTATTTCTTGTGATGTCTTAATCGTATTTTTGTGTAATTCATAATAAAAATAAAGAAAACTCAAGATTTCGCTTTAATCACACGAAGAATTGGCTTGAAAAAATGGTAATGATGGTTTTTTGTTTTGATACTTTTTTACGAACTTTACTACGGAAAAAAATGATTTTTATCGGTCTTAAAATATTAAGTTACTATTGTAACTGAAATTATCGTGGTAATACATTCACAACGTACGATATTTATTGAGCTTTGATGAATTTTTTGCTTATTTTTTCTTTGTTTTCAACTTTTATAACCAAAAAAAACTGTCATACTGTGGTGTCCGTTTCACATGTGAAATAATTTCATTGTTTTAACGAAAATTTTGCATTAAAGTGGTGGATCTTCGATTATAATTATGCAAGTAGGGTGTGGCATTATTGATTTTCTTAGAAGGTTCTAGGTCTGGCGTCAGATACGTCTGTATAACTGCACTTTACCTAGTGCATGCCACATTAGACTCACGCACTACAGATAGTTCTCGTATAATTGGCATTTCCCCGCGGTTGTAAGCTGTCTGCATGGTAAATGGCTCTAGCTTTATGCGTACTAAGGACGATTCGACGGGATTAGGCACTCGGGAAATCAAAATTTCGTGTTCAGCAGTGTGAAATCCAACTATAAAATTTCAAGTCGTAAATTTCATTACAAACGTTGGTTTGATAACTTACACTAATAAAATCGTGTTATAAAAGTCTGTTATCGGTTATATAAGTAAAATGCCGATTTGTGAAATTGCCAATATAAGACCAATTGAGATTTCCACTCATGTGTTGGTGTTACAGCCTACTACATACATACCTTACCAGTTACCCCTATCTTGTATATCATTTAACATTTCAACATAGAATTCAGAAGCCATGCTCTAGTATTAATTGGACCTGAATAGCCCAGGACTGGCCCAGACACTTAAATAAATTATATTTTTTTGTAATAAATAATAATTTAGCAAGATATATTGGTTCCTAATCTTCAGATTGACCTGCCTGTATCTGCGGTATAATTTTATCTTCTGACGGTATACATTACTCATTGTAGGCAGTTTGAATCTTCACAATTATCTTTTGGTTCAGATTACCAACTTATGGTGTGGTTCTTGACTTAATAATAACCTCAAAGTTAGGGGTGGCATGCTTTTATTTCAAGAGTATGTCAAATAAATAAAATTATATATTGTGAAGGTGAATCAGGCACCCGGCTTTTTGACTCATAATTGAATATTTTTTCAGTCTAAACGGCAAGCATTTGGTGACCTGGACAATTCCCCGGCACCCTCCGATGATGACTCAGATTTTGATGATGATGAAGATCCTGATAATTTGGAAGTGCCAGGTGTGTATCAGTTACCTTGTTGTTCTTTGGTCTGACAAACTGTCTCTTTACTGAATCACTAATTACATATACATTTCTCAATATATATTGTCTTCTCTTGTCATACTTTAAATTATAAGTAATTAGACTTTGGAAGTTTTAATGTCAAATGGCATAAAATTGATAGAATAGAATAGAAATCGTTTATTTGCTTAAATAAGGTACAATATTATGATGTTAGTCAGGTACAATATTATGATGTTACTCTTATTTTGCCTTTGGGTGGTGTGCCCAAGTGGGCCGCGATAACAATTGAAAGGCTATTGTGTCTCGTTTTTCTACTATCAAAGGATTAATAATATAACTATAAATTTTGTATGGTTGTGACTTATGATTAATAACTGTGTTTGAATATAGTAATAGCATGAGCGTATATAACCCCCCCTCCCCTCCCCATTAGGAGGATCCATCTTACTTGTCTAATCGATAATATAATCTGTACCGCAGCGATTTTAATTGGCAAGGTACATGTATTTTTTTCTATAATTATTATTATACTGTGGAGCGTGTCCGTAGGCAGAGTAGGTACCCCGATGTGTTTGTAGTTGGTCGCAGGGGCGGGGGAAAATGTGTAGTTTTAGCCACACTTACAGTGTGCATTGCGATCCCTGAAAGATCTTTCTCTACCTTAAAGAGGCTAAAAACTTATTTAAGAAATAAAATGGGCGATGAAAGTCTCATTGAAGCAAACTTTTTTCACAGTCAGATGTGTCAACTATATTTTAACGTTTCATACGTCGGTAGTAGTTAGTAGTCTGTGAACGTTTCAAAGTGATGTGATAAAGTCATGAGTAGACATCGGATTATATGCACGATCAAAGTGTCGAAATATGCATGCAATGCATACTTGCATGCATATTTCGACACTTATTTCGATAAATGTCCAAAATATGCACAAAATATGCACAATCAAAAGTCACAAATTTCTGGTGGTGCCCTTAATAAAAGCGTCAATTTTATAATTTCCTCAAATCCATGATTTTAAATTTTTTATACAGCACCAATAATAATTTTCTACCAACATTTTCTGATTGCAATCTTAATGCTCATGGAAGTTTAATAAATCTGATGTGAATGGTGATTATGGTTTTATGAGAAGCATCCTAAGCATATGCTACCACAACGCAAGATTCTGCACCAAGGTATACTATGGTTCCGAAGATACTAAGAGAACTCCGGATTCCTTATAGAATATAGATACAAGTTTGGTGGTTTAGGCGCTGTTTTAAGAACTGAAAGCATATGCTAATACACTATACAAATTACATTCATCATCATCATCATCATTACCACGTCAGGGTCACCATTGTCACTAAAATCGAACATAACAAAATATTCAACCTTATCTCCAGAGCGTAAGGCACATATTTGACATTACTTCTGAGAAGTTAGTTTCTTAGATACTACAAGTAACATGCTAGACGCTAGTGCACTGTGACACACCAATCGCGGCCACGGGGGCCGTAGACTTCTCAAGCGATACTATGTATTACAATAATAAAGATAAAGTTTAAAATCATATGACACTGAAAGCCTCGCCGCTGCTAAAATTCCGGTTTGGCGCGGCCCTAGCACGTGTCCACTTCGATTTTTTTAAAATGTATTGTTTAAAATTATCTGCAGCTGATAATATATTTTGTGTAAGTGTGACTGTTAACAAATTGTAATAAGATACGTTTGATAAGAAAAACGACTTCAGTAACACAGTTCAGTAACACAGTTTATTAATTATTAGTTACACAGGTAGTACAAGTACATCAATAGACACAGATACCAGTTTTGTTACAAGTTCAGCTTCTTCGATAGCTTAGCAGTGGAATGAATCCCCCTAATATCACTAGGCTTTTTATACCCAATAGCCATTATACAATTCAACAACTATTTTCGTACAATTAATGACAAAGTATGCATTAAAAACTAGTACAATTTGTAGTAGTATTTGTGATACTAATTTTGCAACACATTTCACTAAAGGACAGAGTCTAAATCTAACAATATCGTTATAAAAAGTTATTCAGTTATTTTGAGTAGCATAATTATTATTAATTAATTTCTAGAATCTTCTACGGAAGTAACCTTCCGTAGAAGTAGTTTTATTAAATACAATATTATAAATTATAAAACAGGCCTTATCATTACATAATAAATTAAACAGAATTATTAACAATCTTACTTTAATTAAATCATTCAGTTTCAATAAGATTATTTACCTTTCGTTACAGTGATAGTCGTAAATACAGTGTTTAAAATTCTACAACTATTTAATTCGTAACCTAGGAGATTTTTAACAATTATCTTTATTCTAATATACCAATAAAGTCATGGAATTGAATATACAAATCAATATATTACAGATCAGTTTTGACTCCGGCCATAGACAACGCTATTCGTTAAGGGTTAGCACGTTGAATTTGGTTTCTTTAGATCGCGTATGGTCTGTTAAAGGCTCTTATACATACAACATTGCACAATATTGTTTTAACTGGCAACTTTAACGTAACAAAATTATAACATTCGGCCATCCCACTTCTGACTTGATAAGAAAAACGACTTCAGTAACACAGTTCAGTAACACAGTTTATTAATTATTAGTTACACAGGTAGTACAAGTACATCAATAGACACAGATACCAGTTTTGTTACAAGTTCAGCTTCTTCGATAGCTTAGCAGTGGAATGAATCCCCCTAATATCACTAGGCTTTTTATACCCAATAGCCATTATACAATTCAACAACTATTTTCGTACAATTAATGACAAAGTATGCATTAAAAACTAGTACAATTTGTAGTAGTATTTGTGATACTAATTTTGCAACACATTTCACTAAAGGACAGAGTCTAAATCTAACAATATCGTTATAAAAAGTTATTCAGTTATTTTGAGTAGCATAATTATTATTAATTAATTTCTAGAATCTTCTACGGAAGTAACCTTCCGTAGAAGTAGTTTTATTAAATACAATATTATAAATTATAAAACAGGCCTTATCATTACATAATAAATTAAACAGAATTATTAACAATCTTACTTTAATTAAATCATTCAGTTTCAATAAGATTATTTACCTTTCGTTACAGTGATAGTCGTAAATACAGTGTTTAAAATTCTACAACTATTTAATTCGTAACCTAGGAGATTTTTAACAATTATCTTTATTCTAATATACCAATAAAGTCATGGAATTGAATATACAAATCAATATATTACAGATCAGTTTTGACTCCGGCCATAGACAACGCTATTCGTTAAGGGTTAGCACGTTGAATTTGGTTTCTTTAGATCGCGTATGGTCTGTTAAAGGCTCTTATACATACAACATTGCACAATATTGTTTTAACTGGCAACTTTAACGTAACAAAATTATAACACGTTGAATAGTATACAGGTGTATTAGGGCCGATTCACACCGGAACGGCGGAGGCGAGGCGAGCAGTTTCAGTCTCATAATATGATTTTAAACTTTATCTTCATTGTTGTAATACATAGTATCGCTCGAGAAATCTACGGCCGCCCGTGGACGCTCGTGGCCTCTTGCGGCCGCCGGCGGTGTCGATTTCTCAAGCGATACTATATGTATTACAATAATGAAGATAAAGTTTAAAATCATATGACACTGAAACTGCTCGCCTCGCCTCTGCCATTCGGTGTGAATCGGCCCTAATCTACGTATAATACGCAATGATTTTACTAGGTAACTAAAAAGAGTGAAATTATTATTTTTAACAAAAAATTAAAACCGACTTCCAAGGTAAAAACAATAATAACATCCTTATAAAGGTGAACGCAGATTTGGCCGCACCGCACGCACCGCAGTCGCCGCATTTCGAATTCTTTATATGAAGTTATAGGCAAGCTCGCATACCTACCCGCGCCGCAGTCTTTGCAACTTCTACATTCTTTATATGAAGAATTCGAAATGCGGCGACAGCGGTGCGTGCGGTGCGGCCAAATCTGCGTTCACCTTAATATGAACTAAAAAGTATTAAATAATTTTTCCTATCTCATGGTGCCTTTTCCGAATTCGACTAAAACTCAACTATTTCAGCTGTACTCAATCTTCATAATTTTGAAGTAGGTGCCAGCTTTACAAATGTTTCAAATATTCTGGTATCTGGATTCAGCTATATCTGGTACCGACTTCAAAATTATGAAGATTGAGTACAGAATTAGTTGAGTTTTAGTCGAATTCGGAAAAAGGCACCATGAGATGGGAAAAATTATTTAATACTTTTTAGTTCATATTATAAGGATGTTATTATTGTTTTTACCTTGGAAGTCGGTTTTTTTTTTTTTTTTTTAATAATAATTCCAGTTTTATTTCAATAACTTAAAACTTTTACAAAGAAGTATAGTATAATCCTATTATTACCAATACACAGATAGTGCTTGGTTAAATTATGCATCGTTTAGTCTAAGCAGGTGTTATATTTCTTAAACAAATGTACACATCTATACTAATATTATTATAATTATTATAAAGCGAATGAGTATATTAGTTTGTTTGTTTGAACGCGCTAATCTCAGGAACTACTGGTCCGATATAAAAATCTTTCAGTGTTAGATAGCCCATTTATCGAGGAAGGCTATAGGCTATATTTTATCACGCTACTACAAATAGGAGCAAAGAAATAGAGGAAAATGTGGAAAAACGGGAGGAATTATATTTGAAAGTGTAGGGGAGACGTGGGTCTTGCACCACAATTTGAAAACACTCGCGTTTATACTTCAGAAACTGTGTTTTTTTATGTTTCCACATGGATGAACATTTCAACATAATAAAACTAAAAAAAAACAAAACCGGAGACGCAAGTCAACCCGCCAGTGCCCGCGCGCTCTCCGAACCTCTCTTAAAACTCTCGCGTCGCTATCTAGCGAAAAACTAAAGGTACCGCGGTGGCGGACGGGTTTGCCTCTCCGAGGCAGTAGTTTGCAGCAGCTGAATTAAGTATACTACTCGACCAAGCCAACTAGACGTCTGTCAAACCATGCTCTCTTGCACTTATGCATTGCTAGCGACGTGCCGCGTGCGTCAGTGCGAGAGCTAGCTTAGACATTCGTCTAATTGGCTTGGTCGAGTAGTATTCAGTTTCTTTCGGCTTATTTGAACGCGCTAATCTCAGCAACTACTGGTTTGATTTGAAAAACTCTTTCAGTGTTAGATAGTATTTTATTAATCGAGAAAGTCTATAGGCTATAATATTTTATCACGCTTAGACTAATAAGAGCGAAGAAATAGAGAAAAATGTGGAAAAAACGGGGGAAATTATATGAAATTGCTTATTATCTTAAGAACTACTGGAGCAATTTTTCTGTTATTTGGCACAGATAAGAAGAAGACCACGTAAAGGATCAAAGGCTATTTTTTGCGGACTAATTTGCCTGTGATATATTATCTAATTTACGCAGGCGAAGCCGCGCGGAACTAGTGAAAGCATAAAACCAAAGTGGGGGATCAAGACTTGATCCCCCACTTTGGTTTTATGCTTGTCTCCCCAGTTTTCCCAATATATTCAACATTCCGATATTTGCTGCTGCTTAACTCTTCATGGGCGAGTCCAACTCGCACTTGGCCGCTTTTTTACGTTAGGAAACCCCCGTTATCAAAGCCCGTGAGTAATGGTTTCAGCTGTGTTTGTATTTAACATTATGTATTATGTATGTATTGTTGTTGCATTGTAATTTGTACTTGTACTGGCTAACTAAACGATCAAATATTATTCTAGGAATACTAATATTAAAAAGGCAAAAGTTTATGATTTTGTAAGTGTGTATAATGTGGGAAAAATTTCTGATTCCTATGGGAAAATCAATGAAAATGATTTTTTTCTACTGTTAATACGCAATTTACTTTCACAAAAAAATCGTGGGTAACACCACAGGGCTCAGTTAGTATATTCATTGTAATGATGTGCTATATCTATATGTATCGTATACATAATATTGTAAAACTGGGTTACTGTACTTTAAAACCTTTGAATATTTGTGTGTTTTTTTGTTTGACATCCAAATAAAAGGTAACGTTTTAAATGTAGGTGGGGGCAAGACGTTGGCGGCGGCGGCGCGGCTCGGCGGCGGGGGCGGTGGGGGAGGCGGCGCCGCGAAGCTGAAGGGCTCCCCGGCGCCTGTCTCCGTCACTGTCAAACCCACCACTAACCCACTTGCAGGTAACAACATTTTTTTTACAATTTACTGCAACAACTATTGTTGCAGCTATGTAGCTATAATTATTAGTGCTATTATAACATTGGGTACACTTCTTACTTTGAATTTTAGGTTTTTTTTTTATTTTTAAAGAACACACATACCGCCGCACTCAGAGACGTCAATTAAGACTTAATGCTCATTTAACATGAAATGTCCCTCTCAGAGATGACAATTAAAAATCGCTAATTGCAGAGTTTGATGTTCAAGTTTGAGGTTATTCTTGGAATTTTTTCAGTTTTAATTTTTCAAAAGATAAAATTAAGATAAAAATAAAATTTATTTTAAGTGTTAATAATAAATAATAATAATATTAGATAATGCCACAGTAAACATAAAACTTCATAACTGTGATAGTACTAAAGCATTTTTGTGCAATACATGCCTAGTTACTTAGTACAGCAGTTTTTAGGGTTCCGTACCCAAAGGGTAAAAACGGGACCCTATTACTAAGACTTCGAGGTCTGTCCGTCTGTCCGTCTGTCTGTCACCAGTCTGTAACTCAAGAACCGCTATAGCTAGACTTCTGAAATTTTCACAGATTGTGTATATTTGTTGCCGCTATAACAACAAATACTAAAAACAAAATAAAACAAATATTTAAGGGGGGCTCCCATACAACAAACGTAACTTTTTTCTATTTTTTGCTCTTAATCAATAACGGCAACACATAGGCAATTGAAATGTTCACAAAATACTTAATTGTATTTATACTTTAATAATTAATAATAAAATTTAAATAAATTAAATAATTCTAATAATAATTGTAATAGGGGGGCTCCCATACAAAAAATACAATTTTTAGCCTATTTTTGCTCTTTAGTGGTACGGAACCCTTCGTGCACGAGTACAACTCGTACTTGGCCGATTTTTACCTTTTCTTGCTAATAAATAGAAGTATTATACATGAAGTGTACCTATAGTCACTTCCATACAAACTAGATATACCTACAAAGAAGTATGAACATTGTTACCAAATTATGTCTTACGGTATATTTATACATATACGGTATATATATATATATATATATATACGGTATATTTCAAAGTATGTTTACTATATAGTTACAATATTATTATGATTTATGAATAAATCTTAATAGCAAACGGTTTTCTTATATTAAAATGGTAGGTAATAGTAGACATAAGACAGGTTATTCACACAATCCAAATTGTAAAACATAGAAACTTCAAATGTTGCAATAAATACTTTTAAATACCTAGTACCTATTATAAAAACAATATAAAACATGTTTTTTTTTCCTAACACCTTTTATGTTTGTTACATAACTGTAGTAGGGAGGTACGGTGAAAGATAGGAAAGAATGAAATTATTTTAGTAGTATATATTTTATTATTCCTTTGATCGCGGCAAAACGAGACACAATAGCCTTTCAATTGTTATCGCGGCCCACTTGGGCCAAACTGTACGGGAGTTGAAGCGAGCTGCATCAGTTAATTTGATTTCTTGTTATTTTTTTTCTATATTCATTATTCTGCCTAGCAATGCAAACTTTGTAAATTTTTACTTCTTCTTGTCTTCTTGCATTGTTAACTAAAATAAAAGTATGACGTGATAAGAATTGAAACTGGTACAAAACATTATAAGTAGGTAAGTACTTTATAGTTTATTTATTTAAAGTATATACTGACCAATGAAATCCTGTTGAAATGTATTAAGTATGTTAAAATATATTATTATGTTAAATTCGCCAACCAAAAACAAAATAAAAATTACTAGATACCTACTACTACTACTTCTCGTCATAGTACGAATGATTTATAGGGGACAGAAATTAATCAGTCAATTAATTTTGTCTCTGAGAGGTATCTCTAATGAAAGCATTAAATTTCAATTTGTTAAATGATGTTCAGCGCTATTTTTTAAATGACCGACTCTGACGGCCGCAGTCACGACTCACGCCCAATAAAAATAAAATGAAACGAACACGGCTTGACTTTCCAAGACTAGAAAGCCGTGTTCGTTTCATTTTTCAACTACGCATGCGCGGCTTTTTTCGCAGTTTGGCAGCTGACTGTCTACTTCATAATAATTGAGTGTCATGTTCTAAAATATTAACAATTTCTGTCAGGTTTTAGAACATGACACTGACACTAATTTTTAACTTTGCGCATGCGTAATGTGCATTGAAAAACGAAACGAACACGACTACAGTTTGTGAAAAAAGAGTAGACACAGAACAAAAAATTTTCTAAACGTAATCACGCTCAAAAGGTGGTTTTTTCTCTTTGTATTTCCATAGAGAACGCTTATATACACATTAAATATTATTTACCTTACACATTAATTTTAACTCGATTGAATAAGGTTTTCGTATATTTTGTTACAATATGATTAAAAAATTGCGTAGAGTGTGTACGGTACTCTTTTTTGACAAGCTATAAATAAAATCATATAAAAAAGAAGAAGAAGATCATGCCCCCCGTGTATTATATTTCTCTATGTCCTAGAATTGGCTTCGGCCTTCACTATCATTCAATAAATAGAGAAAACATAGAAATGGCTGTATGGGCAACGCTCCCTTTGCCGGTCCCGACCGGGACAAATTAAAAAAAAATCTCTGTCATACCCCTTTGACAGCAAAATTCACGATTAGCGACTCAATCGAGTTAAATGGTGCTTCTTCTGTATTTAAATTTAATCGCAATTTTGAGGTGTTAATTTATCATTAACTGACTCTGAGAGGGAATTTCATGTTTAATGAGCACTTAGTGTTGCGGTTTGTATGGGCAGCGGATAATTTTGATTTTTTAAATGATGATTTAATGAACGACTCTGAGTGCGGCCGTTAGTATTGTAATTGAAAAGGAAAGTTTTAAAATGCTGTTGTTTCACAAAGTGTCAAAAATGTTTGCAGCTCCATCGGGCACTGCATTCGGACAAGCATCAAACTGGAAACCAATAAGAATTCAAGCCAGCTCCCTAAAGAAACCTATCAACTTAAATATGGGTGTAGGAGGAGTCGGAGGTAAGAAAATGTTATAAAAATATGATTTGAACAAACTGACACTCACACCCACACTCATACCAAACCACATTTAATTGACAACAAATCACATAAGCGCAGCTCACCTCACCCTACTTTACAGCATTTTTTCATATTAAACTGTACAAAGAAATTGTCACTTGAAATTCCAAAAGTTTGTTATGTTACTGCTTATAGTCCGTGCAATCCACGAAGACGCACCCCACCAATTTTTGGGTGAGCATTTTTCCCTTCGACCGTGACGCTTTCGCTTAATTGGTCTTTTTATTGTAGTGTGCGCATGCACTCATAGGTAATCATGTGTACCGATAACACTCAAACATTGGCGGAAGCTTGCGTTGCGTTGGCGCGTGTTCGTGGATTGCACAGACTGTACTAGTTACTACTAGCACATGTTGCAGTTGCACCGAGATTGCCGTTCAGTCAGCTGGCGGCGATGGCCAACATGAAGCAGCTCGGTAACATGAAGCTGCCGCAGACCGTGAACGTGGCCCCGGACAAGGGCATTCGACAACCAGGTTGGATTATTAGCTGCTTACTTTTTTATATTTAAAAATTAGGAGGCAAACAAGCACAGCATGTAGAGTCGCCCATGGACACTCGCTACTTTGATACTGAATACTTTGATTTGAAAGAATTAAGAAACACTTTGGTTAATGTAAACGACACAAACAACAAAATTATATTAAATATAATTTAATTTATGTAGGTTTTATATTGTCAAACAGTATAATAGATAATATTATCTAAGATCACGATGCTAATATAATATGTATAGTTATTGGTATATGTGAGGTGGATGTAATATTGTGTGTGTAAGGTGCGGGCGCCGCGGCCGCGCCCGCCGCCGCCGCCGCCGGCCTCAACTCTGCGCTCAGTGAGTCCTACCTGCATACCGCTTGTAGAACTAGACCGACCACATTAAGGGAATGGACCTAATAGATGACACTTATGACAAAAATACAATAAAAAAAAAATTACTCTAATTATTTCTCACCACTGTAGATTTTATAAGCTTCTCAAGCTATCTGTTGAATTGAAAAAATATATTAGAGACGCCTTCGGGAACAAAATTTTAAAATGGGATCAGTTTTAGTAAATAATATGACCGCGTCAATACGCGCTCGGCAATTTCTTAGCAAATAGGATAAGGAAGGCGAAATTTTGCACGTAAGTTTTGAATACATTTATTTGATTTTTTGTAATTTATATTGATTTCATTGGATTAATGGTCATGTTGTATACACTAATCAATGTTTATTTAAGATTTTTTGTCCATTTTCCCTATCAATTAAAAGGTGTCTACTATTAGTTTTTGAAAATGTAAAAAAACCTAATAGATGACATGGATCTCATCTTTGAGTTTTGCAATACATACTCAAGTTATTTTGTACTTTATTCTACTGCAAAAATCATCATTATTCTCTGAAACTATAATTCTATTAACAATCTAAGAACTTAGAACTACTGCACCTAAAAATGGACGTGTCTAATATTAGACCTTGTACTGATCTAAAAATCGATTGCTTTAGTTTTTTAGCAGTAAAAAAAAGAAAAAGGAGACCTGAGAAAAGAAAGAAGAAAAAAGAAGAGGCAAAAGAAGCGGAGACTAAAGACTGAAAATAAATTTGCTAGGAAAAAAAGACGGGTTGCACTCCGGGAGTGCCGGCAGAAGTGAAAACTTGATTATTAACGTTGTGCATTTTTTAACCCATTTTTTATGAAAATCGATTATTTTAATTAATTGAAACCCTTACAATCGATTTTTTATGAAAATCGATTTTTAAAAAATCTTTTCATAAAATCGATTTTCAAAAGATCGATTTTTTTAATTAATCGAAACCCTTACAATCGATTACATTTTTAACCCAATTTTTATGAAAATCCATTTTTAAATAATCGATTTTCCTAAAATCGATTTTCAAAAGATTGATTTTCATAAAATCAATTTTCAAAAGATCGATTTTTAAAAAATCGATTTTTTAATTAATCGAAACCCTTACAATCGATTAAATTTTTAACCCAATTTTTATGAAAATAGATTTTTAAAAAAATCGATTTTTTTAATTAATCGAAACCCTTACAATCGATTAAATTTTTAACCCATTTTTGTGTAAATCAATTATTAAAAACTATTAGTTCATATTGGTGTCTACTATTAGTGATGTTCGTTTTTTGTGATGTCATCTATTAGTACTTATGACTAAGTTTACAAAAGACCAATAATATATTTTTTAATTTATTTGAATAATTATAATAGTTTTATTTTGTAAGAGTTACTGAAGACATGGAAGAAGTTATCAATCCTTTATTTTCATAAATATAAATTTTATAACATTCAAATGTTGCATGTTTCCTTAAAGTGTCTGCCATTAGGTCTTCTCCCTTATGTTGATGTTACGCTCAAACACCGAAAACGCGCAGTGACCAGAAAAATAGCTCACAACGCGTTGTGGTCACAGTGAAACAGCCACCACGCGAAATTCGCGTCGTGGCTCTAATGAAAACGACCACGGCGCGTTCTGGCAATCACAAAAAAGGACATAATGCGAAATTCGTGTCGTGGCTGATATGCTATTCGTTTTTCTTGATTTGTTCTTGATTGATTCATCGTCCATAGGCATGGAAGATTATATTTGAATTACCACGCGTACTACTAAATATTTTTAACCGACTTCCAAAAAACGAGGAGGTTATATGTTCGGCTGTGGATATTTTTTTATTTTTTTTTTATTTTTGTATGTTCAACGATTACTCCGCCGTTTGTGAACCGATTTTCGAAATTTTTGTTTTGTTGTATTAGGTTTCACTCCAATTTGGTCCCATTTTCACAAAGGTGGTGACCTGATGATGGGATCCATGAGTAATCGAGGGAACTCCTCGAAATTTATATGGAAACATATAGTGATTTTGGTTTTATGTGAAGTGTACTAAGAATACGCTACCAAAAAGTCAAATATTGGGTCAAGGTATACCATGGTTTCGATGATGCTGAGAGAACTCCTGATTCCTTATAGATACACGTTTGGGAGTTTCGGCGTTGTTTTAAGAACAGAAAGCATAAACTACTATGCAATTCATATTCATCATCATAATCATCATCATCATCATCGTCATCATCATCATTACCACGTCGTATTAAGGCCTCCAATGTCTCATGGCACAGAATAGATAATAGTACAAGGCATAGGTATGGATATACTAATAATAATAATTATGTACTGTATAACAATTAACAACACCTGTTTGTTTTTAATACACGGCGGTCGGCGTCGCCGACCGCCGTCGCCGACTGCCGTCGCGTGGCGGCAGAAGACAGAATATCGAATACTTTACTAACTACTTTATATACAGATCGAATACTTTACTACTTTATAAAATTTTAATAGACAAATAGAATTAAAATAAAGTTATTTTAAAAAGAGCATTTAAACAAAACAAAGTCATTAATACTTTTTAGTTCATATTAATGTTATTATTGTTTTTACCTTGGAAGTCGGTTTTAATTTTTTGTTAAAAATAATAATTCTTTTACTAAATCACTGCATAACGTGGCCGGTTATCATTATCTATACATATTATAAAACAAAGTCGCTTTTTTCCCTCATGTCCCTTTGTTTCCTTTAATCCTTAAAAGTACGTAACGGATTTTGATGCGGTTTTATTTAATAGATAGAGTGATTCAAGAGGAAGGTTTTTAAGTATAATAACATTCATTATACACACACCGGCAAAATTAGCGGAACATAAGTAAAAAGGGCCACAACTTGAATTCAAGTGGGTCGGGCTGTGTGAAATCCCTTTTTATAGTTTCTAAGCTCATTTAAGAAATAAAATATTGAACAAAACTGGCAAGTTGACAGATTTTTATTGCAATTATGCCCTACTAAGTGTTTTTCGATGATTGACGTTGTAAGTGTTTCTGATGAGAATGGCGTTTTTAGCGGGGTGCAAGGCATGCCAGCTCATTTGATTGTTTGGTTTTTGGAAGAACACATTGCTTAGATACAAAATTAGTGGATTTTCCAGCATCTACGACAGCTAGAGCTGTAACCACGATAGAGAAAGGTCACCCCTACCGTTCGGTCAGTCAGGCCTTAGGTGTGTCGGCTTTCGTGGTCCATCGTAAATTTCAACGCTACAGAGAGACTGGATTTTACGTTCGGAGACGAGAACAAGGCATATATCGGGTGGCAAAGGTTCAGGATAACCGTTTTGTAAGGGTACAAGCCTTAAGAAATCGACCTTAAACTGCTTTGCAGAGATGAAACCTATAGGAACAGGTCCGAGATGTACCTGTAAGTGATTGTACAGTAAGAAGAAGACTCAAAGAAGTTAAATTAAACTCAAAAGTGCCAGCAAGGGCACCAAAACTTGAGACAGGGCACCAAAGAGCCAGGCTAAGATTTGCGCGTGAACATCAAAATTTGACAAGTGAGTGAAATCGTGTGCTGTACAGTGATGGGAGCAAATTCTGTGTAAATTTTATTGACAGGCGATAAAGAATGTGGATAAATCGTAAGGAACGCTATAGACCATCAAACTTAACGGAAACAGTGGTATATCATGCAGGCTTCGTAATGGTTTGGGGTTGCATATGATTTGGAGCCCGCACAGAGCTGATGATTGTTAATGATGGTACTTTGACAGTACAAGGCTATAGCACAGACATCCTAGAACTGCATGTTGTGCCTTTTACACAGTTTTAGGTAGTAACTTCAATTTTTTGCGCGTCCATAGAGTAAAAAAATCGGGCATTATGACCTAAATGATGCTAGCGTAGCCCAGGTGGAGAGGTCAGCACGGTCTCGCACCTTACATTTGAGCAACACATGTTAGAGGTTACTAGGGGCTGTTTTTACCGACTCAAAATGCTGTATAAGTACCGGCCTTACCTGTCTGAGGAGCTCAGAATTAGGCTATGCGAAACATTAGTACTGTCAAAGCTGAACTACGCAGACACTGTCATAGGTAATAATCTGTTAACCAGAACAGAGAAACTTGTCCAAAGAGTCCAGAATGCGTGTGTGCGTTTCTGCTTCACTGTTCCTTCTCGTGCCCATGTTACACCTTTTATTAATAATGCTGACCTCCTTAAAATGAAAGCACGAAGAAAACTGCATTTTGCCGTACTCCTTTTTGAGATCATAAGCACCCAAACTCCTTCCTATTTGTATGAGAAATTGTCCTGGGCAAGTGAGGTTAACACTCGTACAAGAGCCTCCCGGTACCGCATTTTGACACCGCAGCATAGAACGGCCAAATTTCGAGGTTCTTTTAAGTATGTGGCCTCTCGCTGTTGGAACAACCTCCCACCTCCTCTCCGGGCGCTGAAAACCAAAAAAACCTTTAGTCTACATTACAGACGTCACTTACTTTCTATTCAACGTACATTGTTAAATACCTGAGGTGTATGCACCACTTGCTTGTAGTGAAGGTTGTCGAACTGCGTGAGGCACATAACTATACCTATCCCATAATGGCCAGTCGCTTTTTCTCGGTGTCCTGTATATTATGTTACTCCTATACTCGTAATTCGTAACTGCTGAAGTCCATATAAAATTATTTTAAATACTTCCACACTTATAGTTAAGTATTACATACTGTATTATGTAGCTATATTATTATTTTCTAATGCCACGTCAAACCACGTTTTGCGTAGACGTCAAACCACCATGATTATTTATTTATTTCTTTTTTTTTTTTTTTTTTACGTCCTGTCAAATCTGTTTTTTTTTCTTCTCTCTGAATTATAAAAGCCAACTGCACATAAAAAGTTAGTCGATATAATTATATCTGATCATTTAGTTGTATTTTATAAAATATGTATACAGTTTCTTGTCATTATTATTTTTATTTTTTTCATTCCGTATATTATGTTTAGTGTTTAGTTTATTAGTGTTGTGAAGCCACTCATTGGCCCCCGCAGAATATCAGTGCAGCGGGCTCGCTTGCTGCGTTTGCTGAGCTGGGGCCAATTTTTGGCATCACACAGCATTATAATATTACGATATTAATGTAACTAGATCACAATAACTGTACCACTCAATACTGTTTATTATTATGATGTTTTGTGTGATGCTGGAAATAAAAGTATTCTTATTCTTATTCTTATTCTACGGATGTGGATCCGATTGAGAACGTGTGGCACATCAATGGGTGAACGGTACGAATTAAAACTCCAGCTCCAAAATGTGTTCAGGAGCTCGAGTTGGCGCTACTGGAGGAGTAGAAGAATATCCCACAGGAAATGATTGACAATCAAAATGCAAGCATGTAATGGCGTATCCAGACTCTCTTCAGATCCATAGAAGGCATTACACGCTGTTAACATGGCATTTCTTAAGTAAAAATGAAGAATTTAACTTAAAAACTTACTACTGAAATTTCAAAGATTTTTCTTAATTTTAGATTTTTGCAGATTTTTTTAATTTTACACGTTTTTATGCCCTAAATTTATATAAGTTTTATTTTTTAATCATCAATTATTAAATTAATAAATAAATATATAAAAAACAGCGATTAATTTTCAAAAAAAAATAAAATTTTATTATGTTCCGCTAATTTTGCCGGTGTGTATAGTTTGTGCGTTTTAAGATGATATGGGTGACAGTTCTCATATTCCTTGCTACGGTTTTTTTTCCAGAAAACAAAAAAATCTAAAATATGTGATAAATTATATTCCATCTACAAAAACAAATGTTTCCTATAACTGTAAATGAATAAAAATGAAAAGTTGCTAAATGCTAACTTATTAATATAAAATTATAAATATTAACAGTGAAATACGAGTATGAAATTATTGATACGAAAATATTTGAAAAATGTCAGATGCATGAAACGGAACTTTTGCCGATAGAGATTGACATTGTTGAATCGAAATCAAATCGATAAAAAGGGCGGCAATCAAGAATAAATCAAGAAACACGAATTTCGCGTTATGGTATTTTTGTGATTGCCGGAACGCGTCGTGGTCGTTTTCATTACAGCCACAACGCGAATTTCGCGTGGTGGCTGTTTCACTGTGACCACAACGCGTTGTGAGCTATTTTTCCGCTCACTGAGCGTTTTCGGTGTTTGAGCGTAACTTATGTTTATACCATGAGAACTAATAATTTATGTGAACAATGCCATGGTGCTATTTTGAAGAAAATGTGATGATTTTTATTAAAATTGATGACTAAATGTCATTCTAAAATGTTATCTAAAGTTTGAGGGTGTTTGCATTTTTTATTTCTTGTAGTGCGCTCTAGCTAGTTATGATAATCCAAGCATTGTTTCTACCTTCTCCTGCATGAGAGTGTAATACTCCTTTGGCTTTTTACTACATGTTTTTCTATAACTACCGGAAAGTACATATATTAATCTGCAAGTAGATTAACATGTCAACGTTACACTCTTCGATCACTAGTCACTGCATTCATCTTTATTGTTATTTGTTGTTTCGAGTATCAGTAATATAATATTAGAATATTATATGCAAGAAGTTAAATCGGTTAACGATCTGGATGGGGTTCACGGTGCTCACGAGGTTACTAGCGAGCACCGAAATCGGAACTCACATATCGATCACAATAAAAATAACGACACCAATCGAGCATTCGTTTGTCGTTATATTTATCGGCCGTCGTTAGTAGGCCGTAGTAGTTACTCGAGAATGACGGGCGCGACTAACCCCCGGCACGTGTGTGTCCGCAGTGGAGCTGGCGAACCTGCCCAGCCTGCCGGGCATGAACCTGCAGCTGCTGCAGAACCTGGTGGCGGCGGGCGGCGCGCCGGGTCAGTTCGCGCACCTGCTACAGAGCTTCGCCGCCGGCTGGGCGGGCAAAGGCGGCTGGGCGGGGGCGGCGGGCGGCGGGGGCGGGGGCGCGCCGGCCGATAAGGCCGACGACGACGACGTGGAGGACGAGGACATGGGCGTGGCGGAGACGTACGCCGACTACATGCCGCGCAAGCTCAAGATGGGCCGCAAGCACCCCGACCCCGTCGTGGAGACGGCGTCGCTGTCGTCCGTCGAGCCGGCCGACGTGACGTACGCGCCCGCGCTGCCCGACGACACGGTGCGCACCGGCCGCCTGTCCGCGCTGCAGCTGGAGGCGGTCGTGTACGCAGCGCAGGCGCACGAGCACCTGTTGCCGGACGGCTCGCGCGCCGGCTTCCTCGTCGGCGACGGCGCCGGCGTCGGCAAGGGCCGCACCATCGCCGGCATCATCTTCGAGAACTACTTGCGCGGCCGCAAGCGCGCGCTCTGGGTGTCCGTCAGCAACGACCTCAAGTACGACGCCGAGCGCGACCTGCGCGACATCGGCGCCGACCGCATCGAGGTGCACTCGCTCAGCAAGTTCAAGTACGCCAAGATCTCCTCCGCCGTCAACGGCAACGTCAAGCGCGGCGTCATCTTCAGCACGTACTCGGCGCTCATCGGCGAGACGCAGGCCGACACCAAGTACCGCTCGCGCCTGCGCCAGCTGCTGCAGTGGTGCGGCGAGGACTTCGACGGCTGCATCGTGTTCGACGAGTGCCACAAGGCCAAGAACTTGTGCCCCGTCGGCTCCGGCAAGGCCACCAAGACCGGGCTCACGGCGCTCGAGCTGCAGACGCGGCTGCCGCGCGCGCGCGTCGTGTACGCGTCCGCCACGGGCGCGTCGGAGCCGCGCAACATGGCGTACATGGTGCGGCTCGGCATCTGGGGCGAGGGCACGCCCTTCCCCACCTTCGCCGACTTCATCAACGCAGTGGAGAAGCGCGGCGTCGGCGCCATGGAGATCGTGGCCATGGACATGAAGCTGCGCGGCATGTACATCGCGCGCCAGCTCTCCTTCCACGGCGTGTCGTTCAAGATCGAGGAGGTGCCGCTGGCGCCCGCGTTCCGCGAGACGTACGACCGCAGCGTGGCGCTCTGGGTGGAGGCCATGCAGCGCTTCACCGAGGCGGCCGAGCTCATCGACGCCGAGCCGCGCATGCGCAAGACCATGTGGGGCCAGTTCTGGTCCGCGCACCAGCGCTTCTTCAAGTACCTGTGCATCGCCTCCAAGGCCAACCAGGCGGTGGTGCTGGCGCGCGAGGCGGTCAAGTGCGGCAAGTGCGTCGTCATCGGGCTGCAGTCCACCGGCGAGGCGCGCACGCTCGACCAGCTCGAGCGCGACGACGGCGAGCTCACCGACTTCGTGTCCACCGCCAAGTGAGTGTGCTACACAGTACACTATAGTCTATAGTTCTACCCTGTACCCTGTACATTTTAAGATGATATGCGTGACACATCGTAATTGACAATAGTAGGGAAGACACTTAAAAAAAATTAATCGATAATTTAAAAATATCGAATCATTTCGTAAAGGAATTGCAATCGAAATTATCGATTTCGCACTGACGTTCAGACTTCAGAGTGGCGCCGGCGATTTAAGATGGCCGCCCTTTTTATCGATTTGATTTCGATTCAACAGTTTCAATCTCTATTGACATAAATTCCGTTTCATGCATCTGACATTTTTCAAATGTTTTCGTAACAATAATTATATTCTCCTTTTTCACATTAAAATATTTATAATTTTACTAGCTGTCCCGGCAAACGTTGCTTTGCCATAATATATTATGTATTTGGCATATTATTTTATTGAAGTGAATAAATATGTATGTTACCATGGCAACGTCGATCGCTATCCCGTCGCACAAACAATGGTTGCCGTCAGTCTCAGGTTGTAATAATTTACTATTATTTATTCAACAAATGCACCTATCAATATTAAAAAGTACCCAGTAGCCGTTACTTACTCAATCCAGTCGAAAAGTATCGACATCTGTTGGAATCTTTTGGAGTTAACAGATAATTGTGACTGTCAATTAATTATAGACAAATAACTTGCAATAAAATAAAATTGCGACTATAATCAAAGATCTAAGCTATCCTATCTCTCAAGTTGGAAAAAGCACACATTTAAAAAAAAAAACATTAAAATCGGTCAAGTATAACGGTGAAGGCTGATTTTCGTCGGTCATTTTTTAATTTTAACGACTGTTTAACTATGTGGGCAGTTGTAGGTAATGTTGGAAAACACTTTAGTCCAATCACAAACTATATTCAACTATTTACAGAGTTACTATTTTAATAATCAATCACAGTCACTATAATCGCAGTATGTAGGTCATACAGTCTATTTTTAGAACGCAAGATGATTTAGTTACAACCATCCGCACGCGCCGCTCCTGAGAAGTGAAGTGAGTCCTCTCTGCCGCTGTCACTAAATAGTGGCGCGCGCGGTGCACTAACTCCATCGAGCGCCGAGAGATGGCGCTGGCGTTCTAAATAAAACTTGATTTCCGACAAGTCGTTTTCCATCGCGGACAAACATCGTGACAGGAGATTTATATATATTAGATATTAATAAGTTAGCATATTTAGCAATTTTTATTAATTTACAAGTAATTTATCATATTTTGATTTTTTTTGTTTTCTTTTTAAAAGAATTCCGTAGCAAGGAATACGAGAACTGTCACCCATATCATCTTAAAACGCACAAACTATAGTACAGTACTCCCAAATTAATAATGCGCATGAAAATCTTAGTTAATTGTCGTAACCGCGAAAACACCCGAATCTATGAAACCTGAGTCCCAAACAATGTTTTTGCATTTTGCACCTTGTTCGAAAGAAATAGAAGTAAACTAGCTGTCCCGGCAAACGTTTCTTTGCCATATTATAAAGTATATCGCCCGCATTATTTTATTGAAGTGACTTAATAAGTATGTCACCATGGCAACGTCCATTGCTATCCCGTGACCCGCGTCGCGCAAACAATGGTCGTCGTCAGTCTCGAGTTGTAATAATTTACTATTATTTATTCAACAAATGCACATTATCAATATAATAAGTACCCAGTCGCCGATTCTCAGACCTACTGACTAGAATATGCATATAAAATTTGGTTAAAATCAGTAAAGCCGTTTCGGAGCAGTTCGTGGACTAACATTGTGACACGAGAATTTTATATATAAGATATCATATTATAGTCGGTACTCGGTGGCTGTCGTCTTGGCGCATGCGCGACAAAACCTTTTACTGCGTATGTCCAAGTCATGCCATGGCAACGCCCCCAACAAGTTTCGCGTTGCCATGGCATGACATGATTTGGACATGCGCAATATAAGGTTTTGTGGCATCGTCTCATCATCATCGTCAATCATCGTCTTCCGACGCTCGGGAAAAACGATCGTTGCCGAACAATGACGAAAATTTATATGCGCATTATCACTTTGGGAGCACTGTACTAGTACTACAGTCCCCCCACCGCCCCCACACTGACCCGCGCGTGTTGCAGGGGCGTGTTCCAGTCGCTGGTGGAGAAGCACTTCCCGGCGCCGGACCGCGAACGCATCAACCGGCTGCTGGGGCTGGAGCGCGCGCCCCCCGCCCCCGCCGCGCCGCCCGCCCCCACCCCCGCCGCCGCCCGGCCCGCCGCGCCGCCCGCCAAGCGCGCGCGCGCCGGCTCGTCGTCGGACGAGTGGGCGCGCGACGACGAGGACTCGGACGCGCGCCCCGACGACTCCGACTGCAGCGACTCCAACCCCTTCGGCGCTGGCAGCGACAGCGACGGCGGTATGGCCTTTGTTTATTCGTTACACACTTTTTAAAGTTCCGTACCCAAAGTGTAAAAACGGGACCCTATTACTGAGGCTTCGTTGTCTGTCTAGACTTCTGCATTTTCTTACAGACTGTATTTCTGTTGCCGCTATAACAACGAATACTACAAAATAAATATTTAAGGGGGCTCCCATACACCTCATAACATGATTAAATGGACGGTGGAATCTCTTTGATGTTAGATGCGCGCGTATAAAGCTTATTTTCTTGATAGATTCTTGAATAAGATGCACTTTCATAACTTTTGCTAAACTTATTGCAAGTTCGCACGTGCGTGTGAAAAATATGGCTGCACTTGCCGCGTAAAAGTTTTAGAAAAGACAATTGCACTTGTCAAACGTCCTGACGTCACATCAATAGCCAATGGGAGCACTCAAATGTCACTTTTAAGTAAGCGTTCATTGGTTGCACTATACACCACAGATTAAGTAAAAAGTTCAATGACAGATAGATGCACAGTTTATATCCATACTCCCGGCCTGGGAAACCCTAGGTTTCCAATAGATGAACACTACGATGAAGATGCTTCAGTCTCAAGAAGCGGGCAAATTTTGGAGAACGCGCGTCGGACCGTAGTCGTCGCTGTTTTTATATCGGCGACCCTGGAGATACCGTCCTTCCCTGGATATGTCTTGATTATGTGCCCAAGACACCATTTCAATGGGGGCAAGTCATCTTCTTTGATGATGACAAGTGTATTTTCTTTGAGGTCGTCAGTCTGGAATCTTCACTTTGATCGAGACTGTAGTTCGGAAACGTATTCGCGTGACCATCGAGTCCAAAAATGCTGACGGATTTTTTCGATCCTCTGGTACCGTGTCAATCGATGGTCGGGGATGTCGTGCAGGTCAGCGAACACTGGCGAAGTCAATGGGCGGCCGACCAAGAAGTGTGCCGGACTTAAGGGCAAAAAAATCGTGTGGGTCACTTGACATCGGAGACGAGGGCCTGGAGTTCAGGACAGCCTCGATTTGAGTCAAAACTGTACTGAGCTCTTCAAAAGTCAATCGTGCATTGCCTACGGTTCGTCGCAAGTGATATTTGCAACTTTTAACCCCCGCTTCCCATAAACCACCGAAATGACTATCATACGGAGGATTCATTCGAAATTTAATATTTTGAGATAATGCGTAATCTTTAATTTCTCCTGATATATTTGAAAGGAATTTTGAAAAATCGTTCATTAAACCAACAAAATTTTTGCCGTTATCACTGAAAATTTCGGCCGGTTTACCTCGGCGGGAAATGAAACGTTTTAATGACAGCAGGTAAGCATCAGAATAAATGAGAGATCACTCACCAGCTCCAGATGAACCGCGCGCGTTACAAAACATACGAATAAGCATATGTATGATTTAATAGATTTAGCTCCTCTTCCTTTACGGTTTAGTATGAGCACTGGGCCAGCGTAATCGACGCCGCAATATAAAAATGGATACCCTGGTTGAAGGCATTCCCGTGGAAGATTGCCCATAATAGGTGTTAATGTTTGACCACGCATTCGTTTGCAAATGACACACTCATGAACGACCTTCCTGGCTAAATCTCGCGCTCTGACAGGCCACCAAGAATCCCTCAAAGCAAACACTAACGCTTGTGGCGGCGCATGTAAAAGCCTGCGGTGCTCATAACGAAATAGTAATAGAGCAAAATGATGTTTGCCTGAAATTAAAATCGGGTGTTTTTTATCAAAATTAAAATCTGAATAATTTTCTAAACGTCCTCCTACTCTTATCAAATTAGATTCGTCGAGAAATAAATTTAACTTCGTTAAACTAGCGTGCATATTTTTTAATGATTGTTTCTTCAACAAACAATCGTATACGTCTCTATATGATTCATACTGCGACAGTCTAGCGAGGGATAATTCAGCTTCATTCATTTCAGATACATCGAATGCACCCGTGCGCCTCTCACTCGGTTTATTGCGCGCGTTATAAACAAACCGTAGCAAGTACGCCATAGTACGCTTTATTCTATTAAACTGCGAGAACCTCTGAAATGGAAACCACACTCCAGCAACAACAGTCAAGGTGACTGTTGTAACAGATTTGACCTCCGGTAAATTTGAAGTGTCATAGGACTCCAAATCAAATTTAATATTAATATCGTGAAGAAACTGAGGTCCTTCCCACCATATGGCAGTGCCCCAAAGGTCGTCTAAATTGCGACTCCGCGTGATCAGGTCAGCTGGGTTGTGTTCTCCTCTCACGTGACGCCACGAGGCAGTACTAGTTAATTCCTGAATTTCAACAGTTCGGTTTTGGACAAACGTTTTAAGCAAGTTAGGCGACATGTGGAGCCATCCTAACACATATTCAATAATAATTCCCAAGCAATATCATAGTTATTTGTTGAAAACTCAAGAGAATCAATTACTAATTCCGCACTGCCTTTTAGCGAGGACTTGAGATAATGAAATTTCTGTATACTGGTAATTTCTTTTGAATGATGAACTAGGGACAAAAAGGTATCACGGAATTCCAACCAGTGCTCATACGACCCGTCGAAGGTTGGCAAAGAAATAGTTGGCAATTTTACTGACTGTAATGTGCTGGTCACCAGTTGCCCGGAAATTTCCTTATCATCTTTAACCATAACCTGTGTCCTAGCTAATACACTATAGTAGACAGTCTCAAACTCATTACGAATCTCAAGCTGATTGTCTAACTCGGATTGAGATAGAAGATCTTCTATTTTATCTTGAATTTTATTGTACTCATTATATAAACTAATTATTGCGTCCATGCGAAGCTTAATTTCGGCCTGTTGGTCAGATGATAACACTGGGTCTTGAAAGGTTTCAATGTAATTTTTAAACTTTGTTAACCTTCCTTTTATGGAGGCCCTCTTTTTGGATAAATCACGCAACAAATTATCACTGGCCTTTGATTCTAGTGTATGGGAAGTCATTTTAGTGTAATTTAGAAAAGATATTCAGTACTTACAGTTGTCCGAAGCACTGCACGATGGACTTTAATACTATGAACGTACCGACTTACTGACACATTAAATCACGCGTACACAACAACCTGGCCGAATCGCTTCACCAAATACGCTGTGCTGCTACCAAACACTTTGCCCAAAAAGTTCAATTATGCGAATTTCTTGAATCTTCATAAGCTGCAAACAGCCGCCTTTTGTATTCTGGTGCTGGTTTGGTATCCGTGGTCGATGGTCCAAAATTATGGATGCGCGCGTATAAAGCAGGCTACCTGAAGCTTATTTTCTTGATAGATTCTTGAATAAGATGCACTTTCGTAACTTTTGCTAATCTTATTGCAAGTTCGCACGTGCGTGTGAAAAATATGGCTGCACTTGCCGCGTAAAAGTTTTAGAAAGACAATTGCACTTGTCAAACGTCCTGACGTCACATCAATAGCCAATGGGAGCACTCAAATGTCACTTTTAAGTAAGCGTTCATTGGTTGCACTATACACCACAGATTAAGTAAAAAGTTACACAACACAACAGATAGATGCACAGTTTATATCCAGATGTACAGTTTACAATAATTTTGGCAACCGGGGTAGACTCGTATTTAAATACCTATATTTGTTTATACACACTACAACATATTCCTACCACTGTTCTAACCGACGTATGAATTTCGCATCGCGTGCAGGATACGTGGCGCCGTGGGAGCGGAAGAAAAAAGCGAACAAGAAGAAGAAGCCTGCGGCGAAGAAGAAGGCGGCGGCGAGCACGCAGGACAAGATCGAGAACATGTTCGAGCGCAAGGCCGCCGCCCCGCCCCCCGTCACCGTGGGCGGTCTGACCGGCATACGCGTCGGCGCCAACGGCCTGCAGCTCGCCGCCCCCCGCGCGCCGCCCGCGCGCTCCGCCATCGAGCGCGCCTGCGCCATGAAGGAGCAGCTGCTGGCCGCCATCGAGCGCCTCGGCCGCCGCCTGCCGCCCAACACGCTCGACCAGCTGGTGGACGAGCTGGGCGGGCCCGACAACGTCGCCGAGATGACGGGCCGCAAGGGCCGCGTCGTGCAGGCCGACGACGGCACCGTGCACTACGAGAGCCGCTCGGAGGCGGACGCGCCGCTCGAGACGCTCAACCTGACCGAGAAGCGGCGCTTCATGGACGGCGAGAAGGACGTGGCGATCATCTCGGAGGCGGCGTCGAGCGGCATCTCGCTGCAGAGCGACCGGCGCGCGCGGAACCAGCGGCGACGCGTGCACATCACGCTGGAGCTGCCGTGGTCCGCGGACCGCGCCATCCAGCAGTTCGGGCGCACGCACCGCTCCAACCAGGTGAACGCGCCCGAGTACGTGTTCCTCATCTCGGACCTGGCGGGCGAGCGGCGGTTCGCGAGCACCGTGGCCAAGCGGCTGGAGTCGCTGGGCGCGCTCACGCACGGCGACCGGCGCGCCACGGAGACGCGCGACCTCAGCCAGTTCAACATCGACAACAAGTACGGGCGCGCGGCGCTCGAGGCGGTCATGAAGGCCATCATGAAGTACGAGGCGCCGCTGGTGCCGCCGCCCGCCGACTACGCCGGCGACTTCTTCCAGGACGTGGCGGCCGCGCTCGTCGGCGTCGGACTCATCGTCAACAGCGACGCCTCGCCCGGACACCTCACCCTCGACAAGGTGAGCACGAGCCTGGACAATTTTCTTTTTTTATTTATTTTATTTATTAAGGCAATAAAAGTTTCTTACGAAAATATTATAATTAATATGATTACAAAAAAACCTAAATTACCATTAATTGCTAAAATATGAAAAATTTAAAAGATGCGTTTGTTAAGTGACAGTCGCGACACAAAACTTTAGACTAATGGGTTACTAACAACAATAATGTGGACTTACAAGTTACTACCAATACAATGTATAGGTAATGATATTAAGATTCCGATAACTCGCTAACTTGTTTCTTATTTTATTATAATGTGTGCGAGAACGCCTGAGAAAGGTATTTTTGCATAATTTCTATGATAAAATGGAATGTGAAAAGTGTATTTTGAACGCGAGGAAAAAGATCGAGACACTTTAAAATGCACCAAACTTAACAAGTCTGGGGAGCTGGTATTATTGTTGACAATTTTATAAAAGAAAATAGTATCTAGGTATTAAGGGTTAAGAGGCCGGGGTACCCTCGAAATTCTCATAAATACGTAATACCAAAACCATTTTCTTATACGAAAATATTTAACATGTTTGAGTTATTTTTCAGCTTAAAATAGTAATTACCTAGGTTGCTGCACAAAAATTTACTTCAAAATATTTAAACACTAAAAAAGAGAGTAAAAGACTAAAAAATATATAAATAAATAGTAAATTTACTACAAACATAATACAATATTTAAACTCTAAAAGATATTTCTTAGTATTTAAATATTTTGTAGTAAATTTACTATTTATTTATATATTTTTTAGTGTTTTACTCTATTTTTTAGTGTTTAAAAATTTAGTAGTTTTACTAAAAAAAATTTTTACACAAAAAAAATATTTTAGTGTTTAAATATTTTGAAGTAAATTTTTGTGCAGGAACCTAGGTAATTACTATTTTAAGCTAAAAAATAATGTATATGAGAATTTCGAGGGTACCCGGCCCCTTAAGGGTTAAGGGGCCGGGTACCCTCGAAATTCTCATACATACGTAATTCCAAAATAATGTTCTCATACGAAAATATTTAACATGTTTGAGTTGTTTTTCAGTTTAAAATAGTAATTATCTAGGTTCCTGCACAAAAATTTACTTCAAAATATTTACTTTAAAAAAAAAATGTTGTTAATTTTTTTTTAGTAAATTTAGTACTTAATATTTAAACACTAAAAAATATATAAATAAATAGTTAATTTACTGCAAAATATTTAAACTAAAAAATATTTTTTAGTATTTAAATATTTTGTAGTAAATTTACTATTTATTTATATATTTTTTAGTGTTTTACTCTATTTTTTAGTGTTTAAATATTTAGTTTTACTAAAAAAAATATAAGCAAAAAAAAAATTGTGTTTAAATATTTTGAAATAAATTTTTGTGCAGGAACCTAGGTAATTACTATTTTAAACTGAAAAACAACTCAAACATGTTAAATATTTTCGTATGAGAAAATGATTTTGGAATTACGTATGTATGAGAAATTCCAAGTGTACCCGGTCTCTTAAGGGTTTTTTGTAATCTTTTTGTAAACTTTTTTTCCCTCATGTCCCTTTGTTCCCTTTAATCTTTAAAACCACATAACGGATTTTGATAATTCTTTCAGTGTTAGATAGCCCATTTATTGAGGAAGGCTATAGGCTATATTTTATCACGCTAAGACTAATAGGAGAATGTGGAAAAAACGGGGGAAATTATTTGAAAGGGTTTATCTCGCGAACTACTGGAGCAATTTTTATGTTAGGGTTAAGGGTTTTTTGTAATCTATACTTATTATAAAACAAAGTCACTTTTTTTCCCTCATGTCCCTTTGTTCCCTTTAATCTTTAAAACCACATAACGGATTTTGATAATTCTTTCAGTGTTAGATAGCCCATTTATCGAGGAAGGTTATAGGCTATATTTTATCACGCTAAGATTAACAGAAGCGAAGAAATAGAAGAAAATGTTGAAAAACCGGGGAAAATTATTTGAAAGGGCTAACTTGAACGCGCTAATCTCAGGAACTACTGGTCCGATTTGAAAAATTCTTTCAGTGTTAGATAGCCCATTTATTGAGGAAGGCTATAGGCTATATTTTATCACGCTAAGACTAATAGGAGAATGTGGAAAAAACGGGGGAAATTATTTGAAAGGGTTTATCTCGCGAACTACTGGAGCAATTTTTATGTTAGGGTTAAGGGTTTTTTGTAATCTATACTTATTATAAAACAAAGTCACTTTTTTTCCCTCATGTCCCTTTGTTCCCTTTAATCTTTAAAACCACATAACGGATTTTGATAATTCTTTCAGTGTTAGATAGCCCATTTATCGAGGAAGGTTATAGGCTATATTTTATCACGCTAAGATTAACAGAAGCGAAGAAATAGAAGAAAATGTTGAAAAAACGGGGAAAATTATTTGAAAGGGCTAACTTGAACGCGCTAATCTCAGGAACTACTGGTCCGATTTGAAAAATTCTTTCAGTGTTAGATAGCCCATTTATTGAGGAAGGCTATAGGCTATATTTTATCACGCTAAGACTAATAGGAGAATGTGGAAAAAACGGGGGAAATTATTTGAAAGGGTTTATCTCGCGAACTACTGGAGCAATTTTTATGTTATTTGGCACAGATAAGAAGTAGACCACATGAAGGATTGTGATAGGCTACCGATTTTAATCATTTTTTCAGTGGCTATATATTTTAAATATTATACTCTATTACTATTTTAAGGCCGACTTAATCTTACGATGTAAGGCCTTTAAATAAAGAAAAAAAATGCATCTGGGTAGTCACGTCTGGAGCAATGGAGCAAATGTTCCTATTTTCGCGATCTCAAGAGTCCAATAAAAAGGCCATTACAAAAATTGATTATAATCATTTTTTTAAAACACAAACAAATTTTTTACCAATTAAAAACGGGGTCGGTTAACTTCCAGGACTACAACAACATGTCCAAGTTCCTGAACAGGATCCTGGGCATGCCGGTGGAGCTGCAGAACAGACTGTTCAAGTACTTCACGGACACGCTCGCTGCCATCATGGAGCAGGCCAAGCGCAGCGGCCGCTTCGACCTCGGCATCCTGGACCTGGGCAGCGCCGGCGAGTGCGTGCGGCGCGTGCGCTGCGTGCGCTTCCTGCGCCGCCACGCCACCGGCCAGGCGCCCGTCGAGCTGCACACCGTCACCAGCGAGCGCGGCCTCGAGTGGGACGCCGCCGTCGACAAGAGCGCCGAGGCCACCACGCAGGCGGAGGGCTTCTACGTGAGCGCCGCGCCGCGCAACGGCCGCCGCACCGCCGTGCTGTGCCTGCTGGCCGCGCGCCCCGCGCCGCGCCGCCCCACCGACGACGCATACCGCGTGTACCGCCCCAACACCGGGCTGCAGCTGCGCGTCGAGTCGCTCGCCGACATACAGAAGAAGTACCGGCGCGCCAGCGAGGGGGAGGCGGAGGAAGCGTGGCGCGCGCACTGGGCGGCGGCGCGGGCCACTTGCTCGCACGCCTACTGGGGCGGCGCGTGCCGGCTGCCGCACTGCGAGCTCGGTCTGCGCCGGCGCACGCACCACGTGCTGGCGGGCTCCGTGCTGGCGGTGTGGGCGCGCGTCGAGGCGGCGCTGGCGGCGCGCGCGCACACGGCGCGCATGCAGGTCGTGCGCATCAAGACCGACGACGGCCTCAAGATCGTCGGTGAGTTTTGTTCCTCCCTCTTTTGTCAGTTGTACTGTAATATTATAATATACATAATCCATACTTACACTTTATAATATTATGAATGCATAAGTGTGTCTGTCTGTTACCTCTTCACGCCCAAACCGCTTAACCGATTTTGATGAAATTTTGTATGGAGATACTTTGAGTCCTGTAGAAGGACATAGGATACTTTTTATCCGACAAAATTTTTTCGGTTCCCGCACGATAAACGAATTTTGGCGCAACGGAGTTGCGAGCGTCATGTCGTTTATTATAAAATGAACGTTAAATAAAAGTGGAGGGTCACTCAACACCACCGTGTTCGCAGGCACGCTCATCCCCAAGAACTGCGTGGAGATCCTGAAGGAGACGCTGTCGTCGGACGCCGTGTCCGTGACGGAGCAGGAGTTCGACGCCGCCAAGTGAACGCGCGCAGCGCCGGAGATCAAACCAAATACTACAGCGGCCTCCCGCGCCGAGACTGATAGAGTAGGACGATCCGGACGTGGCGTGACGTCGGCCGATGTAAATATAGCGTATAGGGCGGAGCGGGGCGGGGCGGGGCGGGGCCTGGCGGACGGGCGGTCCTCGTGTACACTGTCACACTCGGTAATGTAGCGACTAGCGAGTGGCGTTCCTAAACGCAAAACTATTTATTTCATTTTGTAGTTACTAAAATATGTTACGAACGATAACTTTAATAATAATTATTGTAGCTAGATGTCGTACATTACAGATGTACCAAATTTCATGTTTATGATGTAGCGGACGAAGTGTGAACGAACGGCCGCTTCGCGAGTGACGCGTGTGTACTGTAAATGTATATACGATTCTCCTTATACAGATTATTGCAAACTAGTTTATTTCATCTCGAATAGGTGAAGGCGGATGTGATGATAGACGGCGTGCGGAGGAGAGGGGGGGAGGGGGGTGTAAATATTGTGTTTTAACTGTAGTGTTATACGTGTGTTAATGTTAATCAGTACAAGACTGAACGTTGTGGTCTGCCGGGCGCGAGATTGTCGCGATGTCGATGTTCCTAACTTTTACCTTCTTGTAAAGGAGTTTACCACATTTTTTACAATTTATTTTATAAACTAATCAAGTCCACTTGCGCAGATCCGTGTTGAGCCTTTGTAACAGAGGGCTAACGCAGGTCAGAGCAAGGGGGCCTAAGAATTTTAATTTAGCGACTGAGACGACTCCTTCTATTTTAACATTTGTATCGTCAGCGTCAGATCGCCGTCAGCTGAGCCAGCGCCCACTCACTACATACTCGGTGACTAACTCGTGTGTTCTCTGTAAATATTGTATGATTGAGGCGCTAGGGGGCTTCATTACTCTTCCTGGATCGAAACTGTACTCGTCGTCCGGCTCCCATCTTTACACCCTTAGACCGAATCACCCATAAATGTTTTTTTGTCCTGTGTATGTTTGGAGAATGTGACTTCAATGTTAAATCGTAAGTTTTAAAAATATTGTAATTAATTTCCAAAGCTACTCAGATACGTTTAAGCGCGTTTCGTGTCCTACTACTGTACTAGAGCATATTATTATAATGTTAGTGGCGATTGAAAATGTATTCGCAACGAGAATGAAATCGTTTTCGTCGGCGGACTAGTCGTATAGTTGTGATGTCGTCGAGACCGCGGAGGGCGGACACAGCGACCAATAAATGAAAATATCGTTCGACAGATTGTATAGTGTTCAGATATTACAGATTGTAAATGGTTATACTTAATGTTTGAGTATGTATCGGACCTAGCGGGACGAGCGAGTGACGCTCGTCGCTGTATAAAAAGAAAAAACCAATAAATTGTATATATCTAATCATTAGTTTGTTTTATTACTAAAATACGACAACGTTAAAAAGGCGACCCGACGTGGGGGTGTGCATAGTAAAAGACCATTCTCGAGAAAATATATTTATTTCAATCGATAAAGTACATCAAAATAAATAGGTACAATAGTAAGTCGTCAAAAGTTGAAACGTGAAGTATCTCGCCGACTTCGACTCGGGGGAGACGGACTCGGCGGGAAGTGGGAACCGAACCCGACTACAACTCACAAGTACGCAGTAAATAGGAATAGAAGAATATTGTCAACCGGCGCGCGGCGGAGGGGACTGTGCTCGCCCGCGGTTTGCCCGCGGTCCGACACGAGCTCACGTCGGACGAGCGCGACTCCTAATCCTTATTTCGAGAGAAGTTTCTAAGCGTCGAAGCATTCACACATTTTTATAAAACGAGGGGCAAACGGATCGCCTGATCTACAGCGACTGCCTCGTGTCTGATTCACGGCGGTGAGTGGCGACTCGTTATAGTCTATACAAACGATGATTCCTTTGATGAATGCGTCGCCACTCGCTGGCAGTACTCAATCTAGTCATTTGTTATCGACGTTTAAATTACTTCTTTCGAAAAAGAACATTAGATCAGTATCGCAAAACGAAGTACCAAAAGGAGTTTGATTTTGATAATTTTAAAATATAACCTAAATAAACATTAAAAAGAAGCCTCTAAAAATTTTGCAGGATAACTTCAATGTGATGACAGACCTCAGATCGAGTAGAAACATTACATAGGTAGGTACCTAAATTAATTTGTTCTGCGAGACGAACATATCCGGGGAGCACACTACACTAGCCCTTAAATAATAATGCACTAGTACAAACCGGAAATAATGCAAAATAAACTTGCAGCTAATAATTACTTGTAGTCCATTGAAATTGCGTCCGAAATTGCATTTATTAGAGGACGCAATTTTATTTTTGGAACATGTTGGGGGGGGGGGGGGGGGGGGGGTCAATAAAAGCTTAACTTCAAGTTATTTTCGTGATATTTCGGAAACTATACGTCTTACAAAAAATTTGTGAGAATATAATTTGTTGCAAATTATTTTGCCTACAAATATGTTTATATAACTCTTTACCCTAAATTAAAAATTTTAAAAGTTATAACCAAAAAAGTGAGATTTTTTTTAAAAAGGTTTATTATCACTTATGAGCTTTGTTTAATACATTTTAAAATAAAATTACCTTAAGCCAACCTTGTAGATGATCTTTTCAAAAAAATAATCCCCCAATCCCCCCCGATTTCATGAAATTATTTTTCTGCAGATGCAAAGGAAACTGTGAAAGCATGTGTGGCTGCAAAAAAGCAGGCCTAAAATGCTCTACAGTATGCCTACTATTCTGTGAAGCTTTTCAGGCTTACTTTTCTGCAGCCACAGTCTACAGTATGCCTACTGCATTACATAAATATGTGCAAACTATAATATTATAGTATGCCTACTATACTAGTCTGCATATGCCTACTATACTATAAAGCATTTCAGGCCTGCTTTTATGCCGCCGCCCGCCACACACGGTTACACAGTTTCAAGTGGCAACCCCACAAACTTGAGGTTAAGCTTCTATTAACCCTCACAACATGTTCCAAAAATAAAATTACATCCTCTAATAAATGCAAAGCAAATGTAACATTTCAATGGACTATTGGAAATCTTTTCAAAAAGATTCTTTGTAGAAAGTGACATACATGTGACTGACAAGTGAAACATTTTAATATGCAGTGCGTATTTTGTTGTTTTTGTTATTAAGTTTATAAAGATATCATAACATATTTTGTGCGCTCCCTAACAGTCACAAGTAATTTTTTTTATATACATAATAATTAAATTCATCAGTACAGAATGAAACACTTACTTTAGTACACAATAAATGCAATAATCCACTCGGGTGAGTGGGGACACTGGTCCGGTCGTGGGGCACGTAGATTAGTTTACGTCTCCCTCTTGCAGCCAAATGTTTAATGAGTGAAAGAGACGACTAGAGCTAGGTCAATGTTATATTTGGACGTGCCCCGCGACCGTACTATACATCTACTAGCTAGTCACTAGTGGCTAGTATAAGGTCAGGTACGAGTATAACGTGTATGTACTATGTAGACAAACTTAGGCACTAGACACAGTTCAGACGTGTGTTGCGACGGCGCGCGGCGACGCGGCGCGAGGCGCGAGCTGCTCCACCCCACCCCCCACCACACCGACAGACAATCTGTCCAACTTGAAAGTGTGTATAAAAATGATATTCATTCTATTCGGGGTGGCAGCTCCTCCCGCGCGACAGCGCGCCGTCCTACAGCTACTTGATATATTAACATTTATAACGACTATGTTGTTACACAACCTACAGTAGTACACTAATTCGAGCGAGGAGTATTGTGCATGCTTCGTAACTCACGAAACATCTTAACTACCGACCGAACGTTGTGATCCTATAACATACGACTGTTTAAAAAAATTATAAATATTAAATGCACACAACATGACGAATTAAACTGCTGAATATTGCACTAGTAAATATAAATTATTAAATTTGTGATTTACCGTTCAAATTAAGTGAACTGCGACGATTAAGTTTTCCGAAAACATTAAAAACATCGACATAAGACAATAATACAGCCCGGGACCGGAGCCCCGCGCGTGTAGCACCAACGATACCGTATATCTATCGCGAACGCACAATACCTAGGTAGTCTAGGGTCTAGGGAACTAGTTGCAAATCGGTGCGCACAATCGTCTAACGCGGTTACGCTATCTTATACACTAAAGCGCATCACAGACGGTGAAGATAATATAAAATATATATTATCTTAGAGCATATTTTAGAATATCGCTCACCATACAAATCCTATGAACCATCACACACGATAAAGTTAATTTATATTTCATATTTTGTATCTTAAGATATGGAAATATATATTTCGTACCTTAATATTTTATCTTAAGATACGAAATATATATTTCGTATCTTAATATGTTATCTTAAGATGCGAAATATATATTTCGTATCTTAATATGTTATCTTAAGATGCGAAATATATCTTTATGAATAGATACAGGGTGTTTTTGTGTCGAGCAGCGGGCTCATCGGTGATCGGACGCACTAGTAGATGCAGTGTTGCCAGTGCTGTATGTTAGAAAGTTACATACCTACTCTCATTCGAAAAGTAACATTTTGATGGAAAAAGTAACATTTCGGATAATTTTAAATAAAATTGACTTGTAATTTATTGCTTTATTATTATTATTGCTTAAAAAGCTCATGAATCGAAATGAATGTTTGTCTTGAATTTCTAAAATACTCCTGAAACTTCTTCGTTGACAGATTTGATATTGATTTGATAAGATTGATAAGGGTCTACACAGACGGACTGCATTTCAACTGTAATCCAACTGTAAATTGCAGTTCTAGTGCAGTTTGAATGCAGTTGACACGACTGCAATGCGACTACAATAGAACTGCAAACCAAACAGTTCACACGACTGCACGCCGACAGCAATTGAACTGCAATCCGACTGCGTGTTTGGTTTGCAGTTCTATTGCAGTCGCATTGCAGTCGTGTCAACTGCATTCAAACTGAAATTTGCAGTTGGATTGCAGTTGAAATGCAGTCCGTCTGTGTAGACCCTAAAGGTTAAATTCGCCGCAGGTTTTTCTCTTTTTTTATGCGAGGCTCTATCCAAATGTTTCTCCTTTTGGAATGTGCTACTGCAATCTGAATTTCACATTCTATATCAGAATCATCGTCTGAGAAGCTGTCTAACAAATCAAGAAGTAAGACAGTATCATTTATTAGTTACGACTCAAAGTCAATCACCCTGTATATAGAACTCTAACAAGGAATACGTGTGGCACCAACGCAGACTCGTAAGGAAATGAACATATTTTTAATATTATCGTATCTTAGCCGTGTGTGATAGCTTAAGATACTATAATTTTTATATTTGGGCATCTTAAGATAAAATATTATATTATCTTCACCGTGTGTGATGCGCTTAACGTTGAATATTCTCACAACTACATTAGAGATCTTCCTACACGACGTGTAAATGCAATAAACGTGCCAGGGAGAGACACACGTGCGCCCGCAGCCCGCAGGCTAGCGAGCTTGTACTATGTAATTGAGCATCGTCTCACTACGTGCTACAGTAAACCTACGTTTGGCACCGGGTAGGTACGTTATCCTAGCTAGGTGCTTTTAATTCGTTAATCGTTATTAAAATGGAAGTACCGTGTCGATTACACATAAGACGAAACGTAACGTACTCACTTCTAGTTACGATTATACAATTAAGATTAGTCACTGCTCCAAATATTCGATCGATGCGTTCCAGAGGAGAGCGAGCGGGTGGGGCAGGTGGGGCGGGCGCCTAGGGCGGCGCGGGGCGGGCGGCGGCGGCGGCGAGGCGGTCGCGCAGGCGGGCGAAGCGGCCGTGCACCTGGCGCAGCTGCGAGCGCAGGCGCGCCGACAGCTCGCGCTGTAGCGCCTGCACCTCGCCGAGCTCGCGCCGCAGCGACGCGTACTCCGACCGCACCTGCGCACGCCCCGCACGCGTCACGCCCCGCCCCCGCACACTCCGCCCGCCGGGAGTGCGGGGGCGGCCGCGGCCCTCTACTTCCAATAAAACATAGAAAAAACGACGATACTGGAGAAACTCGTAACATACAACATGGCAATGGTCTCCCATTTGAAGTAGCTCGTGAGTATGAGGGGGGCGAGGGCGCGGGCGCAGCGCGGCGGGCCACCGCGGCCGCGCCCCCGACGACGGTCGAAACATTGAATAACGATGAAGCTTATGTATTAACAACTTCAGAATCTAAGAATGGTTCTGGAATGCAGAAAGCTAAAGATATTTGCATTCATTCACTGCTTAGCGAACAGTCAGAGGGGTATTAAATAAAATACAAAGACTGTAAAAACATCCGCATTCCAGAATGCATTTTACAGACATACACAAGTCACACTATTGAATAAGTGACAAATTGACAATGTTTCAGTTTTGCATATTTTATTTTTCATGTCATGATTTCTTTATGACCACTACAAATAGATAATGTTAGGTTACAGCTTTGATTATTTAGCATTTTGTACTTCAGTAGTGTGACATGGTGTAAGTCGTACAGACCACACCCTAGCGAGTCTGCGCCGTGTACGCTGGCGCTACCGAAGCGGCGAGTCCTGTCCAGTAGGGTTTAGGGCTCCGGCCTCGTACCACAGCCGAGCCCCCGCACTAAACACAAGCATGATAGCCCCGACCTGCCATTTCTCAACTCTGAGCTTCAAAACAGAGCATTAGCTTAAAATTTCTTGTAAGTATATAAAAACTTAAAATGTGTGGTTTCTTTAATATTTTTTACTCATTGTCGATTTGATTGTTGTTTGATTACAAACAGTAATTTTCTAATATGTTTTAGCACTTAGACATTGAAGAAAAAGCAGGCTCTCAGCAAAAGACAATGTTACACTAAGTACTTTCTGACCTTTCCCAATATTAATATGCAACAGGCTGAAAAATAAATGTTATGTTATATACTTATAGTAACTTGAGTTAGTAGAAACTACTACAGAGTACAGAGTCATGTTTGTAGGAAAGTGATTCTGAACAATAATAAATACTGAGTAAAATATATTGATTCATCAAGCCCCAAGCGGCCACATCCAGCCGCAATAACAATGAAAAAGCGATTGTGTCTCGTTTTGCCACCATCGATGGGTTAAATAATAATTGCGTACATTCATTTTAGGAAGCCCTGAATTCTCTCCTTAAAATTCTTACAATGATCAATTGTTAAAATTATATATATTGTATGCTTATCAGACCGCATGTAAAACTATTCATGACTCATAAATCATAATATTAGCTGGAACCGCATATGAATGGTATCATAGTGTGTTTCGTGTGTGAGTCGCTTGTTACCTCGGACACAGACTTCAACAGGTTTATAATGCAGACGTCCTGGTTGTCGATGGGGCACGCCATCTCTCGCTCCACATTATCCATCTTCCACTCCATGAGGTCTAGTTGTTCATCCGCGTGCTTCACCTGTACACAGTACTCAGTTTCTAAGTGTGCTCTTGTACTATTATGTTAAAAATACTTGTTTCATTATTTTGACGTGATATACCAAATGTTGAAATACATATAATTGAATTTAACGTTTTTGTTTGACTAGCATTATAGAAATTCTCTTGTCTTGTTTTATATGGAATAAAAATCCTGAATATCCCTTACATGCTACATCAATACGCTATAGCAAACAATGTGAATCTTCTCTTAAAGGTCGTAGGGCAAGTGAGTAGCTGTAATAATTGGTACGAAAATAATTTACAAATATTTTAATGATAACGTAGCACGACAAGCTCTAGTTTTAGGCTCCACTCGCGTATGAAAGCGTCTATTAATACTGAAAATGGGCTTTTTAGAGCACAAAACAAATCCATTATTAACAGATCTAGAAGCGGCCGCTTGACCTAATTTTGGAGCTACCGAATAAACACCATCAATACAGAAGCAACCTTACCGTCTCCTCCAGTTTCTCCATTGCGAGTTCTTGTTCAGTCATGATTTCGGGTTTAAACACACGTATAAAACGTTAAAGCAATAAAAACCTATAAAAAGGTGCAGAAACCTGGAAAAACCATTTTTAAAATTTCTACTAGAAAATAGAAAATGACAATGACAATTGACAAAATACAAAAATGCCGACTGCTGTCAAGTGTCAACTTTGATGTCAAGTAGAGCTATAGCAAACCGTATGTATTCAGTACTGACAAAGAATAAGGATTGGGTACTGAGTAACGGGTACGCCACCTAGTACCGAGTAACGAAACGTTACTCAAGAATGCGCTTCGTTAGTCGTTACCAGGTGGATGCCAGCGGGGTGATGCACTAAGCGATTCCGCGCGGAATCTTCCCATTTGCGGAAACTATTTCACTTTCAAGCAAATGACAAGTGAAAACTTTTCGATTTTGCTGTCATTTTGACAGTAGTGACATTTCTTTTGTATGAGTGAAAAAGTTTCCGCCACGGATTCGAGAACATCTCACCGCGGATGGGAGTTTGACATTCGTCGGCGGGAAATTATCCGAGGATTAGAGTCGATTTTGCGGAATCTTCTCGCCACCTCCGAGGCTCGTGAAATCTTTTCACTTCGAGAACCGTGTCATGGTGGATATTTTTAGATGAAATTATCAAATAATAAGAATAAAACAAAGCAATAAGATTAAGATTTAGTTGGTCATGTCTTGTTTAAAATGAAATAAATGTCGTACTGTATAATAAATGTGTTAAATCTTTAGGAAGTGTCCATTGAACAATAAATATTTTTTATTTATAAATGCAGTCAAAAACTTGTATTAATATTTGGTACTTACTCATAGATTTAGAAATAAGTACTTATAATATTTTTTAAATTTTGTATTACCTAATATTTATGTATTATGTTAAAACATTATTGTGCTTTTACAATAATTTTAAATATAAATATCATTTAAATAATTCCAAGGTCATACTCACAGCTCACCACCCGGAACTTTCATAGTATCTAATAAAAACTAATATTAAATGAAAAACAAATCTAAAACAAAAAAAATCTAAGTGAAATTTAAATTATAGGGACCGTGCAGAAACTATAATAATAATAATATCTATGGACGCTTCACACCATATCAGTCTGGCCCTGTGCTAAATACCCGAAGGACTTGTTTTACAGGTACCAGACAACGGAAATATATTTAATGCTTTTATACTATACATATATTTAAGATTTTTATTATATCATACACATATTTAATACACATCCAGACCCGGGAACATTGAAAACTTTGTTCCATCGGCGGGATTCGAACCCGCGACCCCCGGCTTGAGCTACCAACGCGCTCACCACTGAGCCACAGAGGTCGTCTAAATTATTATTATTAGGGCGTTGTAATTCGACAGCAGCGACATGGTGCAAGTAAAAGATGTGACTTGTAAGTTACTTTGGCTTCGCATTCTCTAATCTCTTTGACCCCGGCTAGTTTATATAAGTGATTTTTCATGTTTTAGACTATAAAATGATTTCAAATATTAAAGATAGGTTTCCACCCGTAAACATACATCGAAAGCGTCAATAAAAATGTATGAAGCTTATCTAGTTAACTAAGAAAATATCTAAAAAAGTAATTAGTGCCATTCTTCAGCATAGAAAGTAAAAACTTGATAAATATTGCAATAAAATAATGAAGATGCAAAAATACTTATAATTTATACTGAAAACGCTTGTGGATCAATAAAATAAAACAAGTTCACTAAAATAAATGCTTTTATTTCATCAACCTTCTGCGATTCGATCAATACCATCTTCACAACTTTTGTCTGTCACTGTTTTTAACTAATTTTAGTCTGGACCTCATTAGTGCAAACACCATTTATGTATTCTTTAAATAACACACAAGACTGCACTATTAATCTTTTTCCTACTTGAAGAATCATCATTTTGAGAACCAACACTTTGTCAAGAATCAAGATAGTTCAAGTTCAATATCGAGATAATCATTTGATTTGCCTTTATTTTTCTTGTATGTATTAGAACATCCGGGAATACAACAATGCATTTCAATTCTTGAAAATACTTAAATTTTCGGCTATTCGTAATTCGTCACTAGTGGCCTGTGGGCTGTGGCAGACGGCAGTGTCATCGCTCTGCACGGTCCATATGTAATAAGTTTGTTTTACACATAAATAAAAGGTTTTCTCACACAACAAGATTTACCGATATTATAATAAATAATAATATAGTAGGTACGATACTATAAATAGCTGTGATTTACCGGAGCACATGTCAAAACACACAACTTACAGATTTGACAGATAATAATTGTCACTGTCACTACTCACTCAGCAGTCGGCACATAGACAATATTTTTTGTTTTAATTCCACTCAACTCCCAAACGGCAGCCGCGCTATTTTTGCTTTATGTATGTACCTACTTTGTACTGCGCGGTGCGCCGTGCGCCAGTCGCCACGCACTCAAGCCCCAAGCGGCAGCCGGTTACCGCGCTCTTTTATTCAAATAAGTAACGTATTTCGCTGACTTACAGACTACTTTTGTATAATCCTTCGATCGGGGATTCTTGGAAATGCAGCTATTATAGGTGTCTGGGGCTTGACCGTTGACGGGTTAGTATCTTTTCGGCTACTTTATTCATGGGAAGTTTTCTTTTTTAAATCTCCACCAGACGGCGCGACGGTAGACACTTCTAGATTTTCTATTGGTTCCCCACCCATCTGAAATTATCTGCAGGTTGGCATCACTGACAGTGTTTCAAAAAATATCAGTGTACTGTCAAGTGTGACGTTAATCAAAATATCTTAAATCTAAGCCATTATTGGCCTAAGCGATTAGGCCAGTATACTGGTAACAGTTTAGGAACACGCAAATTGTCATACAAAACTGACAACTGACAGAGAGTTTTGGCGGGCATGTCTCTTTCAAAACTTCTTCTACTTTTTATTGTTGGTGTGGTTTTTATTATTTTTTTCCAAATTGTGTTATTTGTGTTTTTGATGTTCATTATTGGTAAAATACTAACCACTAAATATCCGTTATCTTGCACAAGTGCAGGTAAGATGTTGTCAAAATCAAAATGTATATTTCCTGTGACATTTGGTGTGAATATCAGTAAACAGGGCTATTTCTTCCGTGAGTTTTAACTAAAACATCGTTATAATAACTCTATTATCCTATCATTGGAATATTATTGCGTCTTTTTCAAATTGAAATGTATCAAGTTTTATATTCTTTTGCCCAGTTTTGTAGCAAGTATTGATGGTATTCCCTGGTATTACCGATAGTTGTCTACCCGTACGCCATCTAGTTACTAAAATGGAAACTGTTTGACAATCAAATTAAAAAAATAAGAAAATCCCTCATTATTGTGCGTTATTTAGTGTGTGTTGCTATAACTTGTACTTTTTTCGAAGTTTTTCGAAGTGTTTTGTATTTTTTTAATGAGTAGCAATTTTTTAAAATTCAACGAAATAAGTACTCAAAATCATTCGTTGATTAAAACGTAGCTGAAATATACATTTTTTGTAAGGTAAGGTAAGACTAATCTTAGTCTCAAAAATTTTGTTCATTAAATTATGAGGTGCAGAAATTTGGAGACAATTAATATTTTCCCGTCTTTTATCTTGATACGGACAGCGATAGCCGATTGTCATCACTTATGACTAACCATTAACCAAGGCTATTATAATATTATGTATTAAGCCGTAGCACTTATTACCAAAAAAAAAATTGTTCTCTTTGGTTTCGGATTCATTCTCACGACGGAAAGTTAGTGAATCGCTTCAATACTGACAGAATAATGAGAAGTTTTCACGTGAGATCTTTCCGACGATCGTGAATCGGGGGGCAGTTCCGAACAAAAAAAAATTGGGTTCCAAATTTAAACGTAGCAACTGGACCCAATAACATAATCTGTGCTTGATCTGTGCAAGGTCGACTGAGATTGGCTGATAAAAAAGACCATAAAGAATATAAACTACATGAGAAAAAAGACGAAGAAGGAGTTTAAAACTCAAAGTTCGATTTTCATTTTGTGAAAATTATTTGTAGCAACTCATACAAAAATTGTAAATTATGTGGATTAATTATTGAAAAACGAAAGGTAAGCCATTGTAAAATATAAATGTAACCGTAAATTGATAAATTGAAGCAAAACAACTATGTCATACCATGTTTTAATACAAAGTTACATGTCGTAGTATTATTTGCATTATGCAATTCTTAAACTATATAAAGCCGGCTGTACACTCTCGCCGAGACACAGCGAGGCAGCCCGAGTGCGAGAGTGTAAATGGGTGCGCTCGCCTCGTCTCGCCTGTCTCGGACCCCTCGGTCCGTTGTCGGTATTTTGCGCCCGAGACAAAGGGTCTCGCGAGGAAAACGAGCGCACTACTGTACACTCTCGCGTCTTTCAGTACTAGTCCCGCCGTTGGACAGTGTAGAACAGAAAAATAACAATATTAAACGACATTATGAGTCATTATCTGTGAGAAATAAAATTAAATATGATTATAAGGGCCTGTTTCACCGCTTACTGATAAAGCTCCCATTATCTATTTAACACATAAAAATATCTGCCATATAAATCCACCTGATGTATTTTTTGGTTCCACCACGTACGTCTCTGTAAAATTACGCGCCAGATAATTAACTCACCTTATTTGACAGTCGGAGTGGCAACGTCGCAATTTCCGTCGTACGTTCCATTTTAACCCAACCTTATATTGAAAAGTACAATAGTTTCATAATTTCACATAAATATATTAGAAAAAAACAGCAACAAAAATAGAGTTGACGTATGTATTGATGGATTTACTAAAGTTTTACATAAGATTTGTTTTAAAAGAGTCAAAAGGTTTTGATTCAACAACACACATATTTAATATGCAAGGAATATGAAATACGTAAAACGAATCGTAGGTGACACCTTTCAAGACATTTGAAAATATTTCAGTGTTCTATGGTTCTATGTTCTTTTAAGTAGTTTCTTGAATAATTTACCTACCTAATATTTTGTGATTTGTATTATAGAATGTAGACTAAAAAATGTTTATATACGAGACGCTATATTAGACAACGGAAAGAATCGCGAGAGAAGTGTAAATTTTCCCATGGGGATTGAGGATACTATACTACTATAATAAAAACACGATTTCGTTGGAAACCTTGTTTCTTTGGTCTGAGTTGGAAACAGACAGTTAAGACAATCAAAGAAGCCTCAAGGAAGTTCTATTGAACTAGTGATACATGTCTAAAGATTGAGGTTAAGTCGAATAAAGGAAATGATAAGGAAACGACTAAGAAGATGGATTTGTGTCTCCAATCTCTCCAGCATGCTGTGCTCTGTCTCATGCATGATGCAGTTCAGTCTTTAGTTGTAGATTAGACAGCTGTTGATACCTATGTTTGAATTACAGCTAGTGATACAGTGAATGGTAAATATTTTCATTAGATAAAATCCTTAATAAAAAAACATAATGTTAATTTATAAGTACATATTTTGTTTGTTTCCAGATTCCAGAATAGATATTATTGTGGCTAGTACTTCTTGCCAAGATGATATAGTTGTTGTGGAACCTTCACCCAAGCGGCAACCGGCTGTTGCATAACAAATTAAAATCTATTATGTCTGTGATACCCACGATTGAGGTGCTACTGATCAAAAAAACATCCTGCTCTGTGTAAGTTTTCCTGATACTGAATAAATATTTAATCCTTCAAGCCCCATAAGGACACCGGTGACCGCGACAACAATAGAATACAATAGCATTTCCAAGAGTCCACAGTGGACTTTTAGAACATTTACATTTACTCAGTATTATTAAAATCTCAAACATCATAATCTGTGAAATTAGTAATGACTCATAAGTCATAACTCATAACCCAGAGGTAACAAGTTCAACCACCCAGTGTACTTAACATTTTTGTGACATAATTATTATTGTATCTGATCTGACTTTTAAAAGTTGATCACTTACCAGTCTTATAACCTACCTACCAGTATTTGTGTTCAGTGCAGCTGGTTGATGTTGATCTTGGGCAGATTTGCCTCCCTAGCTGAAGTTTGCAGGATATCATTATTTAAGTATTTGTTATGAAATACTTGCATATTAAAAATATGTATTTCCTTACAGGTAAACCCGAAGCAAAAAGATCTTTTGATAAATTAGCCGAAGAAAAGTTCGAATTTGTAAAGCTACAAAAAACCCTTCTTGAGGAAGAACTCCAGCAATTTTTTTTAAGAAACAGCTCATGTTGAAGATGGAAATGCGTTATAAAAAAGAGTAGATAACTTGAAATGGAGAAGGAAGAAAGGCTATTCAAATATTTTATATTATACGTCTTATTTTAATAGCTTTTCTTCCTCCTCCATTTCAGTTAAGTGTTAACTCTGTTAGTTTTAAAATGTGAATAAGAAAATAAAAAGTAGTAATTATAAAACTTAATTTTAAATATTTCAATTGTTACGGTGATTGAATAATGAAGGATAATAATATATACTTTTTGCATTAATACTTTTATTTCTCTCTTAAATTTATTGACACATTCTATTTTTAAAACACAAACATTATTTTGTTACATAATAAAACTTAAATGCCATTAACCCTTAAACTCATCAACTCCCAAGCGGCACCCGGCTATTCCGTCTGTCTGCCTGTCTGTCTGCCTGCCTGCCTGTCTGTCTGCCTGCCTGCCTGCCTGTCTGTCTGTCTGTCTGTCTGTCTGTCTGTCTGTCTGTCTATCTCCAGGCTGTAACTCAAAAACGGATATTTTCTCAGATTATGTATATCTCTTGCCGCTATAACAATATAAAATTAATATTTATGGAGGGCTCCCATACAACAAACATGATTTTTTGGCCTTTTTGCTATATATAAATAATGGCAACAGGTAGGTACTTGAATTTTTCACAAAATATCTATATATATATATATATATATATACATATATATATATATATATATATATAAAACTCAAAGGTGACTGACTGACATGGTGATCTATCAACGCACAGCCCGTACCACTGGACGGATCGGGCTGAAATTTGGCTTGCAGGTAGATGATATGACGTAGGCATCCGCTAATAAAGGATTTTTATTAATTCTACCCCTAAGGGGATAAAAGATTGTATATATAATTATACTTCTTAATGAGAGCGAAGACGCGGGCAAAAGCTAGTTTAATTATATGTGTTCTTTTAATAATAATATTAAAATAAAATAAAAAATTAAGGGGGGCCATTCCCATACAAAAAACACAATTTATGGCCTACTTTTACGGAACCCTTTGTGCGCGAGTCGGACTCACACTTGGCTAGACAGATAAAGACATACAGACAGACAACGACGTCCAATGAGTTTCTTACGTTAATAACATAGAATATCGTTGACGAAGTCTCAGTAATATCCCTATTTTACCCTTTGGCTTTTGGTTGCGGAACCCTAAAAATCATCTAATTCATCTTCTAAAATCTCTAAAAGATCCATGTTTATTCAAAATATCATTATAATATTATATTAACTTGAAGAAAGTTCACACAACACTGAACTGCATCATTACGATAACTGGCAAAAATATAATAGGCTGCAGGCTGGAAATATTTTCGCGATCTCAAAAAAAAAGTTTTGTTATCTGACAAATAAAACCTTTAACAGCCACATGATCGAGCTGATAGGATATCAATGATTTTATCTGCTTGATTGGCTTATCAGACACGTGTGGAACAGAATTTTTTGCATTATCTGTCAAATAGCCTATTTGGCTCTTTATCAGGAAGCGGTGAAACAGGCCCTAAATCTTTGGATTACAATGATATCTTTCGACGCATGGTTAATGGTCGTTTTCGTCCATCTTGTCTGAGTTCTTAACTGCGATTGAACTAAGCGAGAATGTACATGATCGCACTCGGGCAAAGGGCTCTCGCACGAGACTCTCGCCCGAGAGCTCTCGGCGAGAGTGTACAGCGGGCATAATACCTATGAAAAAGATATATTATTATTTCATAGAAAATATTATAATGTATATCAGTATGCAGTTAATTTGGAAAATGTTGAAATGTGTATATTGTTTTATTGTAATAATACATGTGTTTATATTAACTATACTTTAATAATTTATGTGAACTGTATGGAAATGTAGTAAATGAAAAATGTTTAATTAATTTCAGATTTTTAGGTCCTTATACTAGTTTGCTACATTTTAGTCTGCAAGCAATAGCTGTTAAGGAGATTTTAGGAGGAGAAGGAAGGTATGGGATTATGAGTGGTACGGCAACCAAGGAAAAATCCTCTGATCAAGTGAGGTTGTATGCAGCTAGCCTGAACCCGCGTGATAGATTTCAGCTGTCGTATACAGGGTGTAACAGAACAAAGTAATGATACTTAAGTGTGTATATATAAAGGTGCGCGTCCACTGAATCGGAGAGAATCGGAATGAGGAAGAGAGAGAATCGGAGCGTAGGTACGCAGCGGACGGATTTGTTGCTTTGTATGTATGGTATGACTACTGTGAACTGCACTAGAAGTACTGGAACGTCATTCTGCGCCTGACAAATATATTATGACGACACGACGCACAGTGGTCCGAAATCGCTAAATAGTGGACATTCGCAAAAAAGTTGGATTTTGGTATGGAAAAAAATACCATTTGATAGAGTTTAAGAAGAGTAACAATAATTCCTTAATAAATATTTTACAGAAATGTGTTTTTTAAGGTGAAAAAAAATAATTACGAAAATGTTGTATGGGAAAGAATCTATAAATAGATTTTTTGCAAAAACTACTAGGGCATTCAGGTTCATTCTTGAAACAAGTAAAGTTCTAGTGGTATTTAAGGTTTAGAAAAAAAAATTACGCAAATTTACGTGCAGCCTTTTGCAGTAGAGGTGTTCAAAATTTTGAAATAATTTTACTAACTTTTTAGGTATGGAAAAAATACCATTCGATAGATTTCTTAAATAGTAACAATAAATTCCTAATAATTTTTTTACAAAAATATATGTTTAAGGTGAAAAAAAAATATTACGAAAAATTCTGAATGGAAAAGAATCTACAAATCAATTTTTTGCAAAAACTACTAAGCCATACTGGATCATTTTTGAAACAGGTAAAGTTCTAATGGTATATAAGGTTTGGAAAAAAAAATACGCAAAATTTACGTGCAGCCTTTTGCAGTAGCAGGAGTTCAAAATTTTGAAAAAATGATACTTACTTTTTAGGTGTGGAAAAAAATATCATTCGATAGATTTATAAAAAAGTAACAATAAATAGACAATAAGTTTTTTACAAAAATGTATTTTCAAGGTGAAAAAAAATAATTACGAAAATTTTGCGTAGAAAAGAATATACAATAGATTTTTTATAAAAACTACTGGACCATACTGGATCATTTTTTAAACGAGTAAAGTTCTAGTGCTATATAAGGCTTAGAAAAAAAAGTGCGCAAATTTACGTGCAGTTTACATAGAGAATTGCACAGTTTTTACGGAACTGCGCAGTGTTTCAAAAAGATCTGTACAGTTTTCATAGAAAACTGCACAGTTTTTTTTACAAAACTGCGCAGTTTTTTGAAAACATCTGTACAGTTTTCGTAGAGAACTGCACAGGTTTTACAAGAGATCTGTACAGTTTACATAGAGAATTGCAGAGTTGTTTCAGCTGAGGTGTCACAGCTAGCATTGTCGTGATGTAATATGATTCTGCGTTGTCGGTTGTCCTTTCTTATTTCTTCAAAAACTTCTGGTAAACAAATGGTCGTATACCATTCAGAATTAACCGTTTTACGATTCTCTAATGGCACTGTAGCCACATGTCCATTAATTCCAAAAAAACAGGCGACCATTTGCTTCAAAGTACTTTTTGCACGAGTAACTTTTGTTGGTTTCGGCTCATCTTGGAACACCCACACCGTTGACTGTTGTTTAGTTTCGGGGTCATATGCATAGATCCAAGATTCATCACCTGTGTAGATATTATAAACGGCTTTTGACGTACCACGGTTGTATTTTTTTTATCATTTTTTTGCACCAATCGACACGAGCCCGTTTTTGATCGATTGTCAAGTTGTGCGGAATCCAACGCGAACATATTTTTTTTACAGCCAAATATTCGTGTAATATCTTATGCTCGTCATACTTATGCCTAAGGACGCCTCTATCTCGCGATATGTAACATGACGATCACGCATTATTAGTTCCCGCACAGCATCTATATTTTGTGGGACAACAGCTGTTTTTGGGCGACCTTCTTTATTTTCATCCGTGAGCATAGACCGCCCACGATTAAACTCACTGTACCAGTGATAAACAGTGGTTTTTGATGGTGCTTCATCTCCAAAAGTTGCGGTGAGTTGAATAAAGCACTGTTGTTGATTTAGCCCACGCCGAAAATCGTAGTAAATCATTGCACGAAAATGTTCACGCGTTAAATCCATGGCAACTTTAAGATATTAGAGAGAATAAAGAAGGGAACTTATTACTGCTTACGACAGTCGTTTATTTTTCGAGTCTATTTTCCACAATACCACAGTATAGCAATATTATATCCCTAATATATTGCTATACTGTGACAATACAATACGATCAATGATATTCTACTAAATACAGATCTGTTACGTTCATACTATCTTCCAGCTTAAATTGCTTCCAAACAATTTTCAAATTCAAATACGTACTTACCTCTGTCATATCTAAAGGTTACCATAGTTACAACAATGAATGCGACAGATATACGTATGAATGGTATAGAATAGAATAACTATATGTTTTGAGATGGTTTTGAATTGCACTTGACAGGCGCATCGGCGCGCATGCGCGACAAAGAATAAGAGAATATTGTTATTGTTGAACAGAAGAGACATTGAATAAAACTAATTGTTTGTTAGATTATTTTTTATTAAACTTTGTGCTATATTCTATACATATTATAATAAAGTCGTAGGAAAACAAAAGTACACATTGAATATTTTTAAAAATATTAGTACTTGGGGTATATAACGTGTAAATTTTTGTTTCTTTGTATTTACATAATATTTTTTTAGAGTAATTAGGTACTTTAGGATCGGTCGTATGCCCGGGCTAAATATGTATATTATATTAATTAGTAGGTTTTTTTTAAATTAAATAAGAGGGCAAACGAGCAAACGGGTCACCTGATGGTAAGCAACTACCATCGCCCATGGACACTCGCAACATCAGAAGATCTGCAGGTGCGTTGCCAGCCTTATAATAAGGTAAGAAATGAAAGAACATATGTAAGAGTTACTTTTACATTAATTGAAAATTTTAACACCAAAATATTTAAGTAATAATAAATATCTATATCTATACATATTATTATAAAATAAGGTCGCTTTTTTCCCTCATATCCCTTTGCTCCCTTTAGTCTTTAAAACTACGCAACGGATTTTAATGATTCTTTCAGTATTAGAAAGCCTATTTATCGAGGAAGGCTATAGGCTATATTTTATTACGCTAGGACTAATAGGAGCGAAGAAATAGAGGAAAATGAGGAAAAAACGTCGAAAATTATTTGAAAGGGCTAACTTGAACGCGCCAACTACCTACTGGTCCGATTTGAAAAATTCTCTCAGTGTTAGATATTATAGCCCCTTTATTGAGGAAGGCTATAGGCAATATTTTATCATGCTAAGACTAATAGGAGAATGTGAAAAAATGAGGGAAATTATTTGAAAGGGCTTATCTCGCGAACTGCTGGAGCAATTTTTATGTTATTTGGCACAGGTTCAGGTAAGAAGTAGACCACGTGAAGGATCGAGGCTATCGATTTTAATCATTTTTTACTACATAAAATACATATTTTATGTACCTTCAAAAAGATTTAATTTATTTCTTTTCTGTCTCTTTGAAATTTTTTGTATTTCCGGATTATTTTTATGTGCCAAATGAGACGAATATTTGTGTATTTATCAATTACTAGATGAAGCCCGCAACTCCGTTGCACCAAAATTTGTTTATCGCGCGGGAACCGTACATTTTTCCAGGATAAAAACTGTCATGTGTCCTTTCCCGGGACTCAAGGTATCTCCATGCCAAATTTCAGCAAAATCGGTTTAGCGGTTTGGGTGTGGAGAGGTAACAGACAGACAGACAGACACACTTTCGCATTTATAATATTAGTATGAGATGAGCTCTATGATTAAAAATAGGGGTCTGTTATTTTGAATGTTCTAAGGGGGGTATTAGATTATCATTTATATTGGATCCTAGATCATTGGGTCATTTATATTGGATAATGTAATATAGATAAATGATTAATTTCTTCCTTGATCATAGATTTTTAACATTTGCTGAGAGATTGGATCCAATACGGTCATAGAAATTGGTGTTGCCAGTTATTTAATATAAAAAAAGAGTTTTTAATTTCTTGTTCGTTAGTATGTTTCAAATAATGTAATGTAATTCTTTTTCTAATTATATACTTGAATAATTTTGCTGAAATAACAAAAAACAAGCCATATTAAAAATGACGATGTCTTTTGACAAATCGAATTCTCTGAGATCTAGTAACACTGATGTCAATATCTGTCAGCGTTAGCGCTCCCCATTAGCTATTGAAACAACATATGACGTAAAATAGGATTAATGTTATATTATGATAATGTAATATGCAGATATGATCAAATGATAATTTTTATTGGATCCTATATAATATGATCCTGTAAATGATCCAATATAAATGATAATGTAATACCCCCCTAAGAGCGAGTCAAAAACATTGGAATTCAAAAATGATTTTAAAATGCGATACTTCAATTGTTTTGCTTCATCATTGGTAGCAAAATGTACTCCTCATTCATTTTACAGTACAGTACAGTTGCATAAGACATCGCATAGCGTATAAAAATAGAATACAAATAAACTGCAATTGTAGGCATTTAAGTCACCATCTATCTAACAGTCATGTGGCGAGTCTGCACTAACTACTCTATGGCTGCAGCAGCGCAACCATCCTTATCGTTCTTGCGTCAAAACCATATCGCTGTCACTTTCTTCGCCTGAACCATGGCGGAAATTCGATTTTTTCAGATTGTTCGAAAAAATAATTGAAAATGTAATCAATCGAGGTATTTATTGCATTCTTATAAGTGGTAAGAGATTCCATGTGTTTTGTTTACTTTGGAGCCATAGTTCGTACAATTTCTAAATACACACGACGGCATTTTCAATTTATTTTGGTACTTGACAAGACGCGGTACGTTCGTGAAGTGCGTTCGATGGTTCGATGCAGACTAAATAAAGGAGGGGCCAATTGACCCGTATTTGAAGCTTCACAACGCGCGCGGTAGTAACATATCTGCTTTGAGTTATTATTTATTATATCATTGAATACGATAATAACAGTTGCTAGGATACAACCAATGATATTATATAAAAAAACTCAAAGCAGATATGTTACTACCGCGCGCGTTGTGAAGCCATTAAATACGGGCCAATTGACCCGTCTTTTGTATAGTCTGTCTCTTTTATGTAAATGTCATTTCGTATCTTTTGTTTCACTTATCTGTCAAATTTGACAATTGAATTTGAAAATTGTTCGGAAGCAATTTAAGCCGGAAAATAGTATGAACGTAACAGATCTGTATTTAGTTGAATATCATTGGATACAACATATTAGAATAATAGACAATATAATTCAAAATTATATGTGACCTTCTTTCTTAACAGGCAAATGAAGACACGCAATTTCCAAAATGACGCCACAATGGAAAAATAATTGACAGTCACATGAAACAAAATGTATTCTTCAACCAAAGAGTTCTATTTTCAAATGTTGTAATTACTTTTTAAATATTGTTCTTGTAAGTGGCCAGTTCCGGATACATAAATAGCAGCCCTCGTACATTGCTATACGTTTGTTTCAGTCGCAAGACGCTTCGCCGGTCGCACCGCGCGAATTTCCCGTGGCTAGGCGGTTATGCTTCACCCATTGACATTAGAAACAAGGCTTCACCGCAAGGGAGAGCGGGAAAATAAAATTTTCTTAGAATTTTAGTCTTTTTGAAAACCTTACAGAATAAAAATAAAAATCTACTCAGTCTAAATTATTGAATCACTATTCACCTAAGGCCTATAAGCAAATCTGTGCTAAGCAATCAACATTAGTCGCCTCAGTAAAAGTGGTAAACGCTTTACTGAAATTTAAATACAAAAAACAGACCTTTGAGGTTGGGCCAACCCACACGTACCACAACCACACGACAACCACACCACCACATGGTCGGGCGTATATAATATATTTCGTATTGTAAATGAACTGGAAAATTCACACGTACCACATTTTGCAGTCGTTGTCGACCACTTGTCAGATAACTTGTCAGACGCAACCACGGCCGACCACATCGCAACTACATCGCAACCACAACGTTGCGTCGATGCAACGACAGTGAGCGCAGACCGCCCGCGCTCTTCCCCCCCTCCGTTTCATTGACTTTCGTACGTAACCACATCGCAACCACTGGCGACAACGCAACCACGTCGGCATTTTGTCGGTACCACAACGCAACTACAAAAAGCTGCAGCGACACCATTCACACGCAACCACTGCTCGACGACATTTTGTCGTTGCGATGTCGTGTGGTTGTGGTACGTGTGGGTTGGCCCTTACTAAACTTTTGGACTGGTTTTCTAAAAACTAAAGAATTAAATCATGGGTTACTCTAGTGCAGGCCGCGGGTTGGGGATAGCTACACTGAGTCTAGTGCCAGGTAGTACACGCCTTTGTTAGTTAACTTAGTTGCAGAAAAAGCTGTCTTGTCGTAACAAGAACAACTTATTTTCCAGTTCGTAAAATATATAAGTACATTATACATCCATCTACGGACTACGACTTAATAAAATATGTGAGCCACCATAAATTTATTTTGCCGTATAAAATCCTGTTTATATAAATAGAACTAAGTAGTTAAGTACATACACATTAAAATATTAATATCATATGAAATTACAATAAAAACAAAACATTGTTTTTAATAATTTTATTTATTTTTGTACTTAAGTAAAAAAACAATACTATGACTTATATTATGGCATTTGGAATGCGTGAGACGGAGACGCCGTTGTCACAGGATGCGTTACAACTTACAGGACGATAAACCTAAATAATACTTTGTTATTGCAACAAACAAACGAAATGTATCACAGATAATAAAAAACTCGCACTGTTGCGGTGTGCCGTGTGGCGTATCAAATACAGGGGCGGGGCGTCCGTGACGTGCAGCGTGCGTACTCGCGGCGTCCGTGACGTGCCGCGTGCGTACTCGCGGCGTCCCGTCATCCGCGTCGGCGGTACCCGCAAAACATTTTCGTAAATTAACAAATTACATTTTATGTTAATATATTACAACAATAATCTATATAATTTGGTTATACACATTTATTTCACTCGAAGCAGTAACTAATAAATTTCTAATTAGACTTTAGAAGTAGTATGGCAAACGTTATAAATTATTATTATCGAAACTGAGGTTTAAGTACACATCAGCTGTGCAGATCCGCACGAAATTCTCGAGAAGACGCGCCCAGTGCAGTGTACGTACACTGTACAACCACAAATGATGGAATGTAAGACGGGTCAAAGACCAAAGTCATGGCTGTTTCTGCCTCGTGTCGCATACACGAGGGAGTAACTCGGCGCTCTAATGCCTGGAATGTGAGGAGAGTTAGATGGTTGCCGGTAGATTATTTTTATTAAATGAACTAAAGAACAAAGTCTCGATACCAACACGAGCTCTCCCACATTGAAATCTATTCCGATATTGAACTGACAATATTATAATCTACCAACAAGTTAACCTCAGATAACGGGCATATACACAAGTTTTTGCGCGACTCATTACACACATACAACATGTATAACAATACAAAACAGTACAAACGGGAACATTTGTATATTCAATATTCTACTATAAAAATTCTATAAATTTTGTTATTGTTATTACCTACTCTAGCGCATCTAACCATTCGCATTTCCTGTTACTATCCGCTGTTTTACAATAATATCAAGCGTAAAACTACATACTAATATAATATTATAATACTGGTTAATAATGAGTTCATTGTGTACGCCATACATGCTACAGTTTACCGGAGAGGCCGCCTGACGCCTGTGCCAGGTATGCGCCTGCGCAGGTATCAGTCGAAAGAATTGATTTTCGATTTTGCTCCAGTCGACTGCACATCCTAAAAAACTGCACAGGTCTATTCCCACACACATTCCGGTCTACCTGTGCAGGCACCTGGCAGACTTCTCCGGTAAACCGTAGCGTGTATGGCTTACATTACATTAAGAGCACACAGTTTGAGTTTCTACTGCAGTTGGTGAAATAATTAGTAAACCTGCAGTTGATAGATGTATAATTTAGAAATAATTTTATAGTTAATTACTTTGGGACTTAAAGAGTCGAAAATAACGAGTACATAGTATCGTTATCCAAATGCCGCGGTTGACAACGAGTATAGAGTATAGAGTATAGATATGATTGATAAGGAAGATCAATTACTGGAAATTAAATTAAATGCTAAGGTGACACGTTACACAGAACAACAAACTATCACGAAAATTTAAACAATTAAGATTGTTTACCAGCTCTGGGAACAGTAAGATACTAGCTTCTGAAACAACATAACATAACATGAGGAATAAAATATAATATCATTGTATAATTATTCTTAACTTTTTTCTGGATGGAAGTATGTATAATAAAATACCTATACTAATTAATTTTGCTGATAAAATATGCTGCTTTTATCATTTCTAGCAGCTGAGACTCCATTATAAAAATTACACATACACTCTATCCAAGTTACAATAAACCTGGGAAGCAATAGCCAATATAACGTGAGCACTGTACAGGTGTATACTATCTTTAATGGATGTCTTCAGGTAGGAAATAATATCAGAATATTTCCTATCGCCCTACACCTTAACGAGCGTCACGACACAGCAGCGACTCGGCAGCCAGAACAGTTCACTCATTCAAACACCACACTATACTGTTACGTTATTTGGAATGCAAAGTTAATATCACATTTTCGTAAGTCTTAAATCAAGCTAATTTTTAGCTTTCGATGACTATCTCGTATAGTAGCTCCACGAGCTGTACGGTGAGCGGTGAGCGGTGCCGGTGACACAATACGTCGACCCGCACGTGGCGAGACGAGCGGGCGCGGACGACGTCACCGAGCGGTACGCGTCATGTGACTCACTGCGCAGGCACAGGGGCCGGCGGAGTGGCGGGAGGCGCGGGAGGGGCGGGGCGCTCGGCGGCGTCCTTGGCCAGGTTGGCGAGATTGACGTAGTTGCCGCGCCCGATGGAGACGTCCCGTTTCTTGTCCGGCTCGTGCTTCCTGTCGCCCTCGACGCGGGCGCGCCGCCGCTCGACGGCGCCGGGGCGCGCGCGCGCCCTCTGCGGGTCGTAGCGACGCTCGCGGCACGAGGCGCGCTCGGGGGCGGGGGCGGCGGCGCGGCGCAGCGGCGGCGTCAGCGGCCGGTCGGCGGGCCGGACGCGGTGCGCCGCGCGTAGGCTCGGGGGGCTCTGCACGAAGAACTGGCTGCGGGCGCGCCGCTCGGGCTCCGGGTTGGCCTCCCGGCTGGGGCGAAGCAGCCGGCCGAGCGCGGGACCCAGCAGCGTCTTCGCGAGGAAGCTCGGCCTCTCCGCCGGCTTGGGGGCGACCTCCTCGACGACCGGGGGGTCGGCCTCGTCGGCGAGCGACTCGTCGCCGGAGTCGGTGTCGGAGGGTGAGGCGGGGGCAGGGGCGGGCGGCGGGTCGCGGGCGCGGCAGGTGAGCCCGTCCTCAGACTGGTTCCGGTAGAAGGCGGGCAGCGTGCGGCCGCGCAGCACGTCGCCGGCGCGCGGCGCGGGCTGCGGCTCCAGCCACTCCGACACGTCCTCCACCTGCGCAGATGTAATTCGGGGTTGTACTCCAACTCGACACTTTCGGGAGCTCGGAAGGAGATCAAAATAAGCAAAACGAAATGTTTTTCGTTATGTAAAATACTGCCCAGCAATTTTTATTTTATTGTTTGTACAATGTTTCATCTGTCAAAGCACGATCAACATAGGCTCCTTAAAGTTTTTCATTTAAAATTAATTATTTTCGTCAAAAACCTCTAATTAAGTTATTATTACATGAAGTCTAACCTTACAAATTACCACAAATGTTTGCATCTCAATAACTTGGTGAATAAGCCTGATACAACTGTTCAACGTCGACGTCCGAAGTTACCAGTCAACTAAGCAGCAAATTTACGCAAAACGCCAACTGGAATCTTTAAAATTGGAGAAATATCAAACCTGTACCCATTGTCATCCTATATCATCATGGAATAACACAATTATCGAGGTAACAGAACACTTCTTCTTCTTCTTTTTTAATGGCTGACTCGGTGAGTTGCCAGTGTCAGAGTTTTTTTGAAAAGACTTTGCTCTATACTGGCTGCGTTCCAGATGACGTTAATTTTGACCAAAACGCTCAAAACGTCCCATTCTGCCGTTCCCTTTGGCGACCGGGGTCGTTTTGATAGCGGCTATGACGTCACTCATGACGTCATCAATTTCGCTCAAGCAACGCTCAAAACGACCCACGACGAAAATGGGTCGAAGTGGGCGTTCTAGTTTTTTTTTTTATTTTAACGTAACAATATCGCAAAGACCATATTCGGAAAGTTTTCAGGAGCGAGTAGCGACAAAAAAACTTCATATAATTTCATTGCAAAACATAATATTTTTAATTGAAACATATTAAATATAATAAAATAAAATATTTTGATTAAAAAGAAATTGTTTTAAATGAAAGATCAAATATTTTCCTATAAAATACTAAGTTATCGTCTCTCCTGGTCTTTTAAATTCCTCATTAGAATAAAGATTGATTACATTTTCGTAGTCATTGATTCGTGGTCTAAACTTTCGCTTTTCGCGATCATAATTGTGGAAAAGTGCATTCCACTCTTCATCTGAACTAGATTCACTAGAAATGTCTGAATCATTATTCCGATGCACCTGCAAAATATGTCTAACTGCCGTAAAAATATCCATTTCGATAATCGATAGGTACCTAAATATTATTCAAATAAAAGCGGTAGACTCGAATTCTAACTTAACCTCTTTCAGCTGTCACCTGTCACTGTCACCTCGCCAGAGCGCTCAAAACGCTCCATAATTCCGTTCCACTTGGGTTTGTGACATTGACGCTCACATTTGCTCACATGCTAATGGAACGGGAGAAACGAAGGTCTTGAGCGTGAGCGTTATTAACGTCATCTGGAACGCAGCCACTGTAGTGAAGGTCTGGTGAAGTAACAAAGGTACGGTTACAAAAAGAATTGTATATTTACAGGAGTTGATTCACCTAAAATAAAACAAATACAATTGTTAGTAAAGACGTCACAATCTAATATTGTTATCACGAATATATGCACATAAAATTTCAATAAAAGGGGTATTTACATAGGATAAAACCGATTTAAAATTGATAGGGCGGGGAACAGAACACTTATAACAGTTATGAAACTCTGAAATAGACATTCCTTTGTCTCAATTGTTCAAGATAGTTCGTTTTTATTTTGAAATTTTAAATATTCAAAACAAAACAAGGAAAATAATATAAAAACCGACGTTAGATATAACTTTATTCAGCTGACGCCTGACAATAATAACTTGACGTTGACAATCACTGACAACGACATAGTTTTTTTTTTTCTTCTTCTTTTTTGGCAACTTGACACAAAGGATGTGTATGTTGTGCCACAGACAAGGTAAAAAGGTAAGGAATATGGCGGGAAAACCCATAAAGTTAATATACCTATCGGAATAGAGAAACAAAGGCCTGAGCAAGCGAGATGTCACTTTCAGTAACACTGCGTGGTAGAAGGAGAAGCGTGATTTGAGGTTGCATAGCTTTTTTTTCATCTGTTTGACAGTCTGTCTGCCCCTGGGCCGATCGTTGTCAATTTGGGCTCTCAGAAAAATTGTGATTTTAAGTTAAATAATGAATAATTTTTAGAAATACTGCTCTAGAAACATGGTTAAATGTATGTGGAATGATTCTGGATCCACACATCGAAAAAACCCGGACAAATATTCATTTCACAGGTAAATTATTCTACATCGACAGGACCTAGTTTTAAGTTTATTTTTGCCAATTCCCTACGAGTTATTGGTATTTTTACGTCCGTGTTCACTTCTGTATATGTTTAATTATATGGAAAACATAACTTGACTAGCCATGGTACACAATATAAGGATATTTTGTGTAAACAATTTTCATCTATTTTACACTAGGGCTGCATCAAGTTATCGATAAGTTGTGTCGATATGAAAATATTTTTTAGTTAAGTATACTAATTATCTAGGAATGTTGAAATGATAACATAGTTTATAATTAGTTTAAGTATATCATACATAATTTATCATTTTTAAGATTCCGCACCCAAAGGGTAAAAATTAAGTCCTAGTAGTGGGGTCCCGCAGCCCGCTCCACTACTAAGACTTCGTTGCCTGTCCGTCTGTCCGTACTGTTAATAGGGTCTAGTGAAGTCGTGTCGTGTCGTGTCCATCCGTCCGCCCGTCTGTCTGTCTTCAGGCTGTATAACAAGAACCACTATAGTAATAGACTTCTGAAATTTCCACAGATGTAATATCATTCTACATCCAATACGGCTGCTCATCCAAGATAGGGAAATAGTTGAAAGTACTTCTGCAAGATGGGCATCAAATAAAAGGGCTCAGTAGGCTCATTGAGAGTGAATTGAAAATTAATAGGGTCTAGTGAAGTCGTGTCGTGTCGAATCGTGTCATGACATGTCGTGTCGAATCGTACCAGATTTTAGAAAATGCCCAGTTGAAACCGGTCACCCTTCATGCGCGAGTCCGACTTACACTTGGCCAATTTTTCAGATTTCCTGCTGACCTGGATGTAACCAGAAATTCATGGCTTTAAATAATTAACCGTTCAAACTGGACTCCGAAGAAAAATTCATGCATACTTAATTATGCAGCAAGCATTTTGAAGAAAAGTCACATTTTACTTCAAAATTACAATTTTATTATATTATATCTATGCAGTTTTATTTTATCCCATTGTATAATGCCCGCTGTACACTCTCGCCGAGAGCTCTCGGGCGAGAGTCTCGTGCGAGAGCCCCTTGCCCGAGTGCGATCATGTACATTCTTGCTTAGTTCAATCGCAGATAAGAACTCAGAGAAGATGGACGAAAACGACCATTCACCATTCACCATGCATCGAAAGATATCATTGTAATCCAAAGATTTATAATCATTATATTTAATTTTATTTCTCATAGATGATGACTGATAATGACGCTTATTATTGTTATTTTTCTGTTCTACACTGTCTAACGGCGGGACTAGTACTGAAAGACGCGAGAGTGTACAGTAATGCGCTCGTTTTCCTCGCGAGACCCTTTTTCTCGGGCGCAAAATACCGACAACGGACCGAGAGGGTCCGAGACAGGCGAGACGAGGCGAGCGCCTCGCTGTGTCTCGGCGAGAATGTACAGCCGGCATTATGTTTACATTCTTACAGCTGTTATTATTCCATGATCGATATTTTGTCGAATTACAAGATTTTTGTACATCACTGACACGCACACGTAAACATAATTTTATACACAGATGTAAATCAAATTTTGGTTAAGCTTGACAGCTCGGGATTGTTTCTCTATTCCGATAGGTATATTACCTTTATGGGAAAACCATATTCCTCTAATTTTCATCATCGTTTTTATATTGTATCGTCAGGTCTAAAATCTAGTCAAAGTCTAAGTAAAAGTCAATACAGTCAAGGAGTCAAGTCGGTCGATTCAGTAAAGTGGTAGACGCTTTACTGAAACTTTCGATGGAGTTTTGGAGGGAACACAAAATAGCACGTTTTTGGATATTACATCACTTTCCTACACTTGTGCATGAACACGAATATCTAATGGTTAATATTCTACCAATATTACACACTAAATACCCAGTTAACACAATTTTAGGAAAATAATATAAAAACACAACAGCACATTTTCACATTCCCGGCAAAACTCCAACGACATAGTTAAAACGTCATTTTGCTCGGACCATAGACAATCTTTTTATTTTTATTAGAAAATATGGCAAGCAAACAATGTGGAGGATGCAAAGTTACCATAAAGGACAAAAAATTTATGAAATGTAAAAACTGCCTATCGATTTATGATCTTCTTTGCACCAATATTTCAACAAAGAAATTCAATCAATTGATTAAGGATCAAAGCATACATGACTGGTTGTGTCCTGCTTGACGTAATAAGCTGCCCAAAGCTGACAACCAAAATACACCGGTAAGGGGCCAACTACCTCCTGAGTCTTCTCCGGGTTCAAGTTCTTATAATGTCACCATGCGTAAAAAGACAGTGGTTTCTTCAACTCCACCTAGAACCTCACCTTCTTCTTCACCGCCACCAGTACTGGATCTTACTGATGCAAAAGACTTACGTAAGATTGATCAAGACATTTCTAAATTAATTCGATCTGAAATTAAAGATGCACTGAAAGCTGAACTTCCTAAAATTTTAAAAACAACATTGAACTCTGAACTGTCGACTTTAAATAACAAAATCTCCGAGCTTATCTCATCTATTGAATTCGTCCACGAAAAATATGACGAAATAAATAAAATTCTTAAAGATAAAGACGAAGAACTGAAGATCCTTAGATCCCAAAACTCAAACCTCATTCAACAAGTTTCTGACATGTCATCGCGTTTATCTGCCATCGAGCAACACAATCGCGAAGCAAACATAGAAATTCACGGTATACCTGAATTCAAGACCGAAAACTTACCTCAAATGGTGCAGCAGATAGGAAAGGCAGTATCTCAAACAATACCAGATGAGGATATACATTCCTGTTTTCGAGTAGCGAAAATAAATCCCAAGAGTGGTCGTCCCCGATCTGTGGTGGTCAAACTGCGATGTGCTCGCGTTCGCGACTCCCTTCTTGCTGCAACACAAAAATATAATAAAAACAACCAGGACAGGCTTAATACTAGCGCAATCGGTATTGGAGGAGAGAAAAAGAATATATACATATGCAAACATTTGACGCCAGAAAAAAAAGCTCTTCATGCAGCCACAAGGATCAAAGCTAAAGAACTCTCAATCCAGTTTGTGTGGGTTCGTAATGGGAAAATTTTTATAAGAAAAAACGAACATTCTCCTGCAAAAGTAATAAATAGTATGGACCAACTGAAAGTTCTGAAAGATAACATATAAAAATGTTCAGCACAGTTTATCTAGTGTGTCCGTGAACACCTACAGAAACAATGGTTCGTATGTATTATCAGAATATTCGTGGAATGCGGACTAAGACAAATGATATTTTTAAAAATATTTTGCAGGAGAATTATGACCTCATCATATTGACTGAAACATGGCTTAATAGCAATATTTCTGACAGGGAGTTCATTGACGATAGGTATCGCGTATATCGTCGTGACCGTACTACCTCTGAATTTTACAATAAGAGCGATGGTGGTGGACTACTTATAGCTGTAAATAAAACTTTAAATAGTGTTCGTTTAATTAATAAGGAAAGCAAATGTGACGATTTATGGGTACAATTGAACCTTACAATTGGTAAACAATGTGTTAAAATTGGCATTTGTGTTGTTTATACGCTATGTTTGTCTTCTCCTCTTAAACAGAAAGAGTTAGATATGTTTATTAATAATGGTATCGATGTCATTAACGATCTTGATGATGTCATAATCATAGGTGATTTTAACATGAGCTTCATCGATTGGCAATTGAGAGATGATGATATGAATCTTACTCCTTGTAATTATAACAATAAGACAGGTTATTTATTAACTGACTTTCTTTCATTAACGGGACTTAATCAAAAAAATAGTACACTGAACAAGGATGGCAAGATTCTTGATCTAGTACTAACAAATGTTCCATGTCGAGTAAATGAAGCTCTATATAGTATAAGTAAGATAGACCCGTATCATCCTCCTCTCGAAATAGAAACTCAATGGAGTGTGACTGCTCCACGGCAAGAGAAGTCACAACGATCTGATTTTAACTTCTTTCGAGCTGACTACCCTAGCATACTTAAAGCATTGAATGACTTAGATTGGCATGATGCCTTTTTCCACTGTGGGAATGTTGACGAAATGGTTTCTTCCTTTTACTCTAAACTTAATGCTATCATTGAGAAACATGTACCTAAACGAAAGCCTCGGAAATCTAAGTATCCCGTTTGGTTTACCAAAGACTTGATTATGTTATTAAAAGAAAAGGATAAAATTAGACAGAACATGCGAAAATTTGGTAATCACCGTGATAGACTAGAATTCTAACTATTACGAAAACGTTGCAATAAATTACTATTAACTTGCCATAAAAATTACATACAAACAGTAGAACGTAGTATCAAATCTAATCCCAAAGCTTTCTGGACATTTATAAAAAATAAAAAAAAATCTAACAACTTACCTTCCATTATGTATAAGGACGATGCAACAGCGACAGATGATTCAAGCGTCGCAAATTTGTTCGCCTCTCAGTTTAAATCTGTATACTTAAATAACTTACCTACATACACAGCTCCCGAATTTTCCTCACCTATAGCTAAAACGAAATACTCCAGTATACTGTCTCGATTAGCTTTATCTGAGTCTGAAATAAATAAAATTTTAAAATCCATAGACGCAAATAAAGGAGCAGGACCAGATAACATACCACCGCTGTTCATCAAAAGGTGTGCAAAAATGTTATCACTTCCACTCATGATCATATTTAACAAATCTTTGGAGACTGGGGTATTTCCTAGTGAATGGAAAAAGGCGAGAATTGTGCCGATATTCAAGAAGGGAGACAACAGCAATGTAAAGAATTATAGGCCCGTAGCTATCTTGTCTTCATTTGCTAAGATCTTTGAGTCTCTGGTCTGCGATATCCTAACGAATCATTGCAAAAATTTAATGAATACCTACCAACATGGGTTCCAAAAGAAAAAGTCAGTGATTACCAACTTAGTCGAATATTTGACACCCATTTTCGAAGCGATTGATAACAAGAACGAAGTCGACGCTGTTTATACCGATTTTGCTAGCGCGTTCGATTTAGTCGATCATGGATTACTGTGTTGCAAGTTGGAAAAGCAATATGGCATTCGGGGTAGGCTACTCGACTGGTTCGTTTCTTATCTGGGCGGGAGAGAACAAATGGTAGTAGTAAACGGACACGAATCACTAAAATATTTTGCAACATCTGGTGTTCCTCAAGGTTCGCATCTGGGACCAATATTGTTTTTATTGTTCATCAACGATATTACATCATGTATACACCACTGCCGCTGTTCTTTGTTTGCCGATGATATGAAGATTTCGAGAGTCATTAAATCTTCATCCGATTCCTCGTTACTTCAATCAGATCTTGACCGTATCTACCAGTGGTGTCTTAACAACAAAATGGAATTGAATGCTTCCAAATGCCGCCACATTAAATTTACAAAGAAAAAGAAAGTTTTATCAACACAATATCACATAAATAATTGTCCAATTACTCAAACACCGGAAATTCGCAACTTAGGGGTATTAATTGACTCCAAGCTAACCTTTGGGCCTCATTTTGATTACATGATAAAGAAAGCATCAAGGACGTTAGGGTTTGTCAAGCGTAATTCAAAAGACGCACCGACACTAGGATACTGTTGTATAATAACTTTGTACGTAGCATATTAGAATTCGGGAGCATCATTTGGAACCCCTGTTACGAAGTCCATTCCCAACGTATCGAATCAATCCAGAGATCTTTCACGAGGCATTTGGCATATGTCACCCCGCAAATAAACAATAAATTGCCATACAACGAGTGACTTTCGGTTTTTAAAATTGACAAGTTATCAGATCGTAGACGAATGCTTGATCTGGTATTCCTGAAAGATCTTGTCACAGGTTCCACCCCTTGCCAGGAACTGTTAGAAACTATAGGATTAATAGTACCTAGACCCAATAGCAGGATAAGGCAGAGACCTTTCTTTAATATTCCCAGGCATAAAACTAATGTCGGCAAGAATGCTCCTATAATAAGAATGATTAATTCCTATAACATCTGGCATAAAACATATGATTTAGACATCTTTCACGATCGCTCCACATCCTTTAAGAAAAAAATATTATGCTCATAAAATTATTGTAAAATAAATTACATAATAAATTATTATTTATTATCATATTAAATTGTTTTGAACCAATAATTTTTGTAGAAGTAATTAATTAAATCATATTGTTTTTTTTTCTTTTATTCTATTGTATTAGTAATTGAAAATTGACATGTTAATGCTAATTATAATACTATACTGGACATTGTTATTATTTTGTATTTTTATAAGTAATTTATTCTTTCTGACATTATCCAAAATTTCTTGTAATTTTTATTATTGACATTGAATAATTAATTTTTATTAACTTTACTAGTAATTGTTAAGTCTTAAATGTTGCATTGTGTTTTAATATTAATGTTGTGCATGTCTCTAATTGATATGAATGCTGTAAAAGGACCTAATTGTTGATATTAAATTAACGAGCGAACCTTAAGCACCATCACTTAATACAGAACCGAGCACAATATATTCTGGTGAATTGTATGCGTTGTCACACCACATAGTACATAGTAATAATGAGTGACCTTGGTGATGTTGATGCGCGGACCGTCCTCGCTGAGTATGTACGCGGGCGTGAGGGCGTGCTGGGAGCGCGAGCGCGGCGCGGGCGCGGCGGCGGCGGCGGCGGCGGCGGGAGGGGCCAGCGCGCTCGCCGACACGCACTTGCCCAGCGCGAACAGCCGCGCCCCGCCACCCGCGCCACCACCCGCACCGCCACCCGAGCACACACCGTCTACGCACAAGGTGGCCTGTAAAGTAAAAAAAAGACTCGTATAAAAACAAAAAATTTCATAATGCCTTTAGTATTTATTGCTAAGATAAAAGGTTTCAAGTGTAAGTATACAACGAAAAGACCACTTGCCAAGGCGACACGCGCGGGCGCATACATGGGCGCTGACATAATTGGCCCACGGGGGCGCAAATTATGTAAGCGGGACATAGGATTAAAAGATGTTTAGAATAAAACATTTACTAGTCGAGGTGATGAAGGTTTTCACCTCCGATTTCGTTGAACCTCCATCGATTTTCATGAAAATTGGTGAGTAGGTGGAGGATACCCTTATGAAACAAAAGTGACATAGTGTCAACTTGCGCTTTTGCCCTGGGGGTGGATGCCAACCCTTCTCGGGGGTGAATTTTTTTTAAATAAAAATGACCCCAGAAATGAATAGACACAAGTTCCAAGCAAAATTCGTTATATAAAGTTGGAATATAAATCAATACTATAATTTCTGAGTTATTCAAAGATTACGTTTTTACGTGAGAAAAATACATGTCTTAAAGCGGTTTTTCATAATGATTAACTAAGAAACTATAGGTTTTTACGAAAAATGTGTAATTACCAAAATTGAAGCCAATAAAAAAACAAACCAATTCCTACCCTGAAATGCCTTCTTATATTCATTTAAAGTGAGCTATAGGTGATAATATGTATATTTTCTTTTGGTGAGTACCTACGAGTAAGAGTGGCGAGTACTTAAATAACGGTAATTTCCTAAAACTTTTTAAAGTACTTAAAAATACCTATCTAATGAGCATTGTCAAAAGTTAATAGCATAAAAATTGAGCAAGTTGTGCTAAAAATAAGATGACACTTCAAACTTTTTTTAGAAAAAACGAAAATTAAACGTTCACCATTTCTAAAATAAATAATTCAAATTTATGGATATCCCCAGATTTCTTTATTTTAGCATAAGTGATGACCTCAAAAACTTTTCCTGGTTTAGAATGCTTAGTTTTCAAAAAAGAATGATTTAGTAAAATTGGAATTATTCAAATTTACGTAAATTTAATTTTGTTTTGAACATAACTTTAAAAATATTGAACCTTTATAAAAAAAATGATAAGAAACGAAAGGACAAGATCCAACGTCCATACAATTTTGGGCTAATTTTAAAAGTGCCGGCCAACGCAAATAAACCCATTATTTAAATAGAACATAATCTAAGGAATAATTTTTATTATTACACCAAAGTTCTAAGTCAAGCTCCAAGTTGTTATTCAAGGTCAAACTTTTTTTATAACATGTAATAAAACTTATTTTATCAATTAAAAGTAATAACTACGAGGGCTGCTATTTATGTATCCGGAATTTAAAAAAGAAACAAACATATATCATTTAATATGGTTTTATTGCTTTTCAAAATATTCGCCGCGATGATCGACACACTTTTGCATACGCTGGAACCAATTTTCATAGCACTTTTTCCATTCTGATTGAGGTATCTCCAAAACGTGCATTTTGAACGCATCAACAGCCTCTTCGCGGCTCGAAAAACGTTGACCACGTAATTTGTTCTTCGCGTATGGAAATAAAAAGAAATCGTTAGGTGCCAAATCAGGGCTGTACGGCGGATGACCAGTCAATTCGATCTTTTGACCCTCCAAAAACTGAGTTGTTTCAGCTGAGGTGTGACAGCTAGCATTGTCGTGATGTAATATGATTCTGCGTTGTCGGTTGTCCTTTCTTATTTCTTCAAAGACTTCTGGTAAACAAATGGTCGTATACCATTCAGAATTAATCGTTTTACGATTCTCTAATGGCACTGTAGCCACATGTCCATTAATTCCAAAAAAACAGGCAACCATTTGCTTCAAAGTACTTTTTGCACGAGTAACTTTTGTTGGTTTCGGCTCATCTTGGAACACCCACACCGTTGACTGTTGTTTAGTTTCGGGGTCATATGCATACTGCATAGATCCAAGATTCATCACCTGTGTAGATATTATAAACGGCTTTTGACGTACCACGGTTGTATTTTTTTATCATTTTTTGCACCAATCGACACAAGCCCGTTTTTGATCGATTGTCAAGTTGTGCGGAATCCAACGCGAACATATTTTTTTTACAGCCAAATGTTCGTGTAATATCTTATGTATGCTCGTCATACTTATGCCTAAGGACGCCTCTATCTCGCGATATGTAACATGACGATCACGCATTATTAGTTCCCGCACAGCATCTATATCTTGTGGGACAACAGCTGTTTTTGGGCGACCTTCTTTATTTTCATCCGTGAGCATAGACCGCCCACGATTAAACTCACTGTACCAGTGATAAACAGTGGTTTTTGATGGTGCTTCATCTCCAAAAGTTGCGGTGAGTTGAATAAAGCACTGTTGTTGATTTAGCCCACGCCGAAAATCGTAGTAAATCATTGCACGAAAATGTTCACGCGTTAAATCCATGGCAAATGAAGACACGCAATTTTCAAAATGACGCCACAATGAAAAAATAATTGACAGTCACATGAAACAAAATGTATTCTTCAACCAAAGAGTTCTATTTTCAAATGTTGTAATTACTTTTTAAATATTGTTCTTGTAAGTGGCCAGTTCCGGATACATAAATAGCAGCCTAGTAATAAGTAATCGATCCCAACGTCCCTGTCCAAGTAATAGAACAGATTACAGGCCAAATACCTACAAATGAATTGAGAAAAAATTACGGACGGCACCACGGCAGTCGCCTGCTGTTTGGGGTATAGCAGGCTCGTCTTGGGGGAAGGTTTATTTACCTTCCGTCCGTCAATTTTTCCAAAGCATTTGTAGGTATTTGGCCTCTAATCTGTTCTATGACTCGGATAGGGACGTTGGGATCGATTACTTATTACTTTTAATTAATAAAATAAGTTTTATTACATGTTATAAAAAAAGTTTGACCTTGAATAACAACTCGGAGACTTGACTTAGAACTTTGGAGTAATAATAAAAATTATTCCTTAGATTATATTCTATTTAGATAATGGGTTTATTTGCGTTGGCCGGCACTTTTAAAATTAGCCCAATTTGGACCTTGTCCTTTGTGTCCATTATCTAAGAAATCTTTTGGTTTTCTTTTCATTTTAATAGGATGAAAAATAACAAAGATTCACGTTTGAAGCCTAACTTTTACTACGATTATTATTTTTTAACAAAAAATTTAAACCAACTTCCAAACTTATACATCTCATAAAACCAAAATCGCGGGGCGCGCCATATTATTGTAGTTTATCTCTACCATATGAATTTTGAGGAGTTCCCTCGATTACTCATGGATCCCATCATCAGGTCACCACCACGATTTAACCCTTTTTTTAACCAGCTTTGAAAAATATTTTTCCAAATGATCTTAAAGCTCTTGGAATTATCTTTGAAATGGTTTTTAAATCAACCCGATAACTTAAAAATTAATAGAGCTATTGTCATAAAACAAGTACATAATTATATATTTTTTTTAATATTTTGAAGCAGAGATTTTTGATGTAAATATTGTAGGAAAACTTTTCAATAGGTACATCTATACCATAAAGTTAATAATATACTATATTACCTTTATGATCTATACTTACTAATTTTATTAATGCAAAAGTGTTTTTGTCTATCTGTTACCCTTTAAGTCTTAACACCCAAACCGTTCAACCGATTTTGCTGAAATTTAGGATATGAAAATAACTTTAAGTCTCGGGGATGGACAAAGATATTTTTTATCCCGAAAAAATGTACGGTTCCAGCGCGATTACAGGCGTCATCTATTCCTTACTAAATACACATTAATATTTTCAAATCTTTCAATATTGATAAAGTTAATGGAACGGTAAACATCTACTCGACAAGAGAGGGGCTTTTCATAAAGATGTGCATCTATTCAATATTTCAGTCCACTAGTTTCAAGCCTTTGCGTCAATTTTTTGCACAGAGGGTAGTTTGAAATATTTGAATCGAATAATATTAATCATTCAGGCCCCGCGCGAGCACCGGTGATCGCGACAACAAAAGAATACAATGGGAATTCCTAGAACCTCCGATCGAAGTAATAATGAAGTTTGAAATATATTAATTAAATCTATCTTAACTATGAAAAAAATATTCGAACTCATTAAAGCTGATAATAAACTTAAAGCTTGTTATTCAGACAAGGGGTATAGTTGTCAAGCATGAAAAAATTCGCAAAAATCTAAATAAAAATGATTACTAAGTAAATAAACTGGCGAAACTAATACTAAACTGAAGTTGGGAAATATATAAAGTACCCAATAGCCGATTGTCAGACCTACTATTATGCATATAAAATTTGGTAAGAATCTGTAAAGCCGTTTCGGAGGAGTTGTTGGACTAACATTATGACACGAGAATTTTATATATAAGATTATATCAAACAAACTGTTTAGGTGTGTAATGTAAATATGCGATTTTAAAGTTTAGAAATATAAAAAATGTTATTTCACGATTAAAGGGATGGTTGCTAAAAGGGTTGAAATATTAATTATTATTATTATTATAGCCTTTTAAGCAATTCGCCACCCAATAAGTATTTCTTTAAGAGTTGTTTAACTAGCAGTAGTTGAATGTGGTGAAGTTGCCCCTTCACGGGTATAGGCCTCCCCCAGCCTTCTCCAGCCTTCTCGATCCATGGCTTTGTTACTCCAGTATTTTCCAGCTATTTGAACTATGTCATGCGACCAGTTTTGTTTTCGTCTGCCTACTTTTCTTTTGCCTGTGGGCCCTTTCCATTTGGTTGTCACTAATCTTTGAAGCGAGCGATGTGTCCAGCCCATTGCCATTTCAAGGTAAGTGCATGTTTTAATGCATCTGTGATTTTTGTTTTTTCCCTTATTACTTTACTCCTTATTTTATCTATCTTTCTTATTCGTAGCATGCTTCTCTCCATTGCTTTTTGGGTATTTTCTATTTTTGTTTTTTGTGAATGTCCATGTTTGGCAGCCATATAGGAGGCTTGGTATGATGCAGCTATCCATGATAATTTTCTTTGTGGGTAAGTTAAAGTTATCTTTTAATATTTCTTTCAGAGACCAGAATTTGAAAAATTAGTTTTTAGATAATACTAGCTGTCCCGGCAAACGTTTCTTTGCCATATCATAAAGTATATCGCCCGTATTATTTTATTGAAGTGACTAAATAATTATGTCACCATATCAACGTCCATCGCTATCATGGTCGTCGTTTTTCTCGAGTTGTAATAATTTACTATTATTTGTTCAACATATGCACTTATCAATATAACTAGCTGACCCGGCAAACGTTGTTTTGCCATATAAATTATAGCAGTGCCCGCGACTTTGTTCGTGTGGTTGTCGAAAACACTATCGCGATTGCAATAAAAAGGATATAGCGGGTCAATATCTTAAGGCGATATATCGAAAATAAATTATACCGCAAGGGCAATTTTATACTTAATAATACGATGATGATGATGAGCGAAATTTGCATAGTAGCATCTGCTTTCCGTTCTTAAAACAACATCGAAACTCTCAAACTTGTATCTATAAAGAATCAGGAGTTCCCTCAGCACCTTCCGAACCATGATATACTTCGGTGCAAAATCTTACTTGCTTCGCTTACTAATGCTTCGAATACTTACTTCTCACGAAACCGAAGTCATCAAATGTTTCCATATAAATTTTGAAGAGTTCCCTCGATTACTAATGGATCCCTTTATCAGGTCACCACTTTTGTGAACGGGGTACTAAATTGGGATGATGCCCTATACACCAAAAGAAAAATTTTGAAAATCGGTTCACAAACGGCGGAGTAATCGTTGAACGAACATAACACCTCCTCCATTTAGAAAGTCGGTTAAAATTATAGCCTATGTGTTATTCTGATATATAAGCTATATTATATATGGTCCATTTATATGGTCCATTATCCAATATGGTACATATATATGGTCCATTTTTTGTCATGGCAACATTTGTAGCTACACGTACTTTTGTCACCTCCCGACTATTTTAATTAATAAAATAAGTTTGTAACTATATTTTGCACTGTAAATCGCTAAAAAATAAAAAACGAAGTGTTAGAAATTATTGTAACTCTTCAACCCTTAGCAGTATTTGTGTAAAACTGTGTATTTTTGAAAACCAAAGTTCAAGCCAAGTGCAGCTGTCAACGACTGGACGAATTCAAATTGGAGCTGGATTATTCTCGAGGACTACTAAATCCCGGGGAGTATTGCTTTTATTTTTCAAATCTATAAGTCACCCTTTACAAAATTAACAACAAATCCACTTCACACCGCTCAACCCAGTGAGCTACGTCCAAAATCACACTTGGCAAAGTTTATTTCTCTCTTGGCTTGACGAGTAGTGGAAGCGAAGTTGTAGATAAAAACAACAAGCCCAGACAAACACAAAACTTATAAGCTATACACACATTAGACAAGCAAAGAGACATCCTCAAAAATACTCAAAAGTTAAGTTTTCAAACATTAATTTTGTACAGTTGTATTCAGGTTTAATAACTAATAAGTATTCAATCTGTCTATACTGTCTTCTATAAGTACTTTGTTCTTTGCTTATTCTCAATCTAAATTCTTTCTTATCATTTTGCTAACCTTTTTCCCTTTAACATTAACTGTACATGAGTTGAATTACTGCAATATTGAGGCTGGCTTTTGCATTGAAAGTAAAAGGTGACTTCAACTACTTAGAACTACTTAGAATAAAGCCGGTTAAGCCCTAACTTTTATATGTAACTCATTTCAGTGCTCGAGAATGGAAAGCAAAATGATGACTCGCTCCGCCGTGGCCCGTCGCACAGAGGAGCAACTTCGAGTAGCCCTCACTGAATTAAAGAATTATAAGGACCAATGCCAAATACTGTTAAGGGAGAGAGATGATAACGAAAAAGAAGTGGAATCTGTAATACAAAAAAATCAGGATTTAAAGATAGAACTCAATAAGTTAAGTTTGGACTATGAGGACATCCTTAAGAAAAATATGGAGTTACAGAGCATCGTCAACGGCTTCGACCAATGCAGAGAGGAATATGAAGACTTTCTCAAGACCTCTGCTAACCTCAAAATTAAGCTGAGTAACGCCGAAGACTACATATTAAAATTAGAAGAACAGATTCAAGCTCAAAGTTCCACCCAAACTCAAATCTTGTATGATAATCTTATTTGTGACAAAAGCAACTCAGTTTCTAACACTAAACCATGTCAAAACATTTCAACAATTGATTTAACCGGTGATGATACCTTACCACTATGTACAATGAATAGTAAGAGGAAATTAAAGAAGTATATAAAAATCAAAAAGTGTATTAGGAATTATTGTGAACTTTCAAAGAAAAATAAAAAGTGTTTAAATCATTTGTCAAAAGTTATAAAACATAACAAACTTATGAATAATAACTTAATGAACTGCAATCTTGACTTAGACGAAATAAAATGTAATTATGAGGCCGATGTATGTAACCTTCAGGAAGAGATTTCAATACTTCTTGACTCCTTAGATAATTTAAACAGAAAATATGCCTTGTTACAACAAGAAACACAGGGGCATATATCAGCAATGAATGATTTGCTTGAAGTGACTCGTTATAATGAGGAACGGGTTTACTCCTTATTAAGAGTCAACGGTTCCTCAAACAAAGTAAATCATTCTGTGTTAAGTAGTATAACTGATATATGCTCCAGCCAGAAGGCACATACTGAAAGCCCACAAATTGCTTTATTCAGTGATGAGTTAGGCAAGGATTTAGGTATTTATTTAAATAGAATGTGTATAGGACAGTCAATTTCAAATTTTTGTATGCCTGGAGCTACTTACAGAGATATTTTGAAAAGGGCTTTATCTATGAATTACTGTCCAAATACTACACTTATAATTTTAGTTGGGAGGAAAGGAAAACTGAACAAAAAACAGATGACTGAATATTTGGACAAGTTATTTAATATTGCAAATGTTTCAAATATCACATTGACTAAAGGAATATTACTGCTTGTTAAAATTAATACTTATTAAAAATTATTTAAATAAAAAAGCTATATTTTTACGTGTAGTATACTGAGAGTTATTTTTTTTTTTTTTTTTACTTTATTATTTTATCTAGCTATTAATCTTAACATTTAATTAACTACAATAATTACAATGTACACATTGAGTCTTCTCGATCACTGTCTTCTTTAGTGACTTTTTGTAATAATGTGCTTTTGTTATTTTAGTTATTTTTTTTTTTTTTAGTTTCTACTGCACTATTATGATATATGGGAAACCTGTTATTGGCTTTACTGTATGTAAAACGCTCTCTTTGTTAATTTTATAAGTATATAAGCTGTTGGTTTTCACAATAAATAAAATAAAAAAAAAATAAATAAAATCATTTTGTTTACTTTTCCCTACATACAAATGTTGCCAAAAAGATATAATAAAGAAAACTTAACTAGATATCAGCTGAATAGCCTAATATATACAGCTGTAAATAATAATTGTATAATATTGAATGAGTCATATAAGAAATGTCAGGTCATAGATATTAATAATTTAGATTTTAAGGTACATACTATGAATAGAGATAATTACTACTTATCTAACTTTTATAAAAGACGTATAGCCAAGTTGCTATTTAACTTTTTATTTATAAAACCAGCCAAGTGTTTGGCTTTAGCGACTACTGCTTCTATTGAGCAGAATACTAGTCATAGTATGAACGAATTGGAATATGTTCCAAGTATTTATTTAAATTAGATAATAAGACAATGGAGGATGTCTCTTGCAGTAATGAATTAAGTTTAAATGTCCAAATTCCTACCAACAATTTAAAAAAGCCAAAAAATTGTAATTTAATTAATCTGGTGCATCAGAATTTACAAGGTATGGTAGGTAAAGAACTTGAAATTGAGTTATTTTTAAAGGAATTTAACATTGACATTATGTGTGTATCTGAACATTGGTTCAGATCACACGAACTCATTTTCAATTTCAATGATCACCAGATAGCAAGTTCGTTCAGTAGAGAAAATGCCATTAGAGGCGGCTCTTTAATTATAATTAGAAATGACTTTAAATTTAAGGAACGTAAAGATATTGTGAGTCTCTCTACTGAACGAATAATAGAGGTGGCCTGCATAGAGCTGAATCATCTTATAATTGTGGGCGTATATAGGCCTCCATCAGGGTTATATGATTCTTTTGAGCAAACAATGGAACAAATTTTAACAAAAATTTGTGCATCTAACAAAAAAGTTATTATATGTGGTGATTTTAACATTAATTTATTAGATTTAAACTCCACTACTGTTAGATTCACATCTTTATTCAAATCATATAACCTTTTTAGTTTGTTTCATGAACCTACAAGATTCTGTGCGACTACTGCTACGTGTATTGATAATATATTTACAAATCTTGTTCCAGATAAAAAAGAAATAATTAATTATTTAAGTTCTGATCACTGTGGACAAATAGCTTCCTTTAATATCAAATGTGATAGTAATGCAAAGAAAAATCTTGTGTATAATCCTGTGACCACAAAACGTATTGAGCAATTTAGAAGTAAATTAAAATCAAATATTGAGTTATTGGATAGGTCACATAGCTCTGATGAAGCTTTCAATAAATTATTTAAGGTAATAAGAACTCAATTTAATACAATATTTACTTCTAAAACAGTTAGAAATGGCATTAAAAAAAGTAAATTTATTGAATGGGCAACTAGAGGAATTAAGATAAGCAGGCAAAAATTATATGAATTGTATGATGAAAGGTCTATCAACAGTAGTGAAGCATTTAAAGTATATGTTAAAAACTATTCTAAAACCTTCAGAAAAGTTTGTAAAGCAGCTAAGGCTCTATATATAAAAAATAAAATTAAAAACTCTAAAAATAAAATTAAAACTACATGGAAGGTTATAGCTGGTGAGACTGGAAACGTCACCTGTCGTGACACAGATTTTGAACTATTTCTTGATAATAAAAAGATTTCTAATAATCTAGAAGTTGCGACGGTCTTTGAAAAATTCTTTGCTGACATTCCGGTCTCAACTACCAAAAATCTAAATTCCTCACCTGAAGCTGCTGAAAAGCTACTCAGAGATAATATAAAGGAATGTGATGTCAATTTTAAGTTTAGGGAAATTAACCCCAGAGACATTATTGATACATTTAAACTGCTGAATGTCAAAAATACTACTGATCTCTGGGGAATGTCTACAAAAATTATTAAATCTGTAATTGACATCATAGCTCCTCATCTTGCAATGATTTTCAACAACTGCATAAAGAGTGGTGTTTTTCCTGACTTAATGAAGCACAGTAAGATTGTACCATTGTTTAAAGCGGGAATTAAATCTGATCCAACAAATTATAGGCCTATATCGATTTTACCAACTCTTAGTAAAATTTTTGAAAAAATAATTTTAAAACAATTATTGGTACATTTTAATTCAAACAATTTATTACATGACAATCAATACGGATTTACTAAGGGTCGATCCACAACGGATGCTGGTATAGGTCTTCTTTGTAGTATATTTCAAGCTTGGGAGGAGTCGCAGGATGCTCTAGGTGTCTTTTGCGACCTCTCCAAAGCCTTCGATTGTGTGGATCATGCTACATTGATCAGGAAATTGCGCCACTATGGCATAAAGGACTCAGCTCTTAGCCTCTTGACTTCTTACCTTATAAACAGGACTCAAAGGGTTGAAGTAAACGGTAACAGGTCCAATGGAACCAAAATAGAATTAGGTGTCCCACAGGGATCTATTTTAGGCCCATTTCTTTTTCTCATCTATATAAATGACTTACCTTACCTTGTTAAGGAAAATGATAATGAGATAGTACTTTTTGCTGATGACACTTCACTTATTTTTAAAGTGAAGCGACAACAGTCAAATTACGACGAGGTAAACAGTGCTCTCTCAAAAATAGTACATTGGTTTAATGCTAATAACTTACTTTTAAACTCCAGTAAAACTAAATGTGTAAAGTTCACTTTGCCCAATGTTAGGCAAGTCCAAACCAATGTACTATTGAATGATGAGAAGATGAATTTGGTAGACACCACTGTATTCTTAGGTATAACACTTGATAGTAAATTACAGTGGGGTCCTCATATTGTTAATCTTGCTGGTAGGCTCAGTTCTGCGGCATATGCAGTAAAAAAAATCAGAGAAATTTCTGATGAAGACACGGCACGATTAGTATATTTTAGTTATTTTCATAGTAGAATGTCATATGGAATCCTTTTATGGGGAAACGCTGCCGACATTAATACAATATTTGTGCTGCAGAAGCGAGCCATACGTTCTATTTATAAAATGTCTTCTTTTGAATCTCTGAGAGATAAATTTAAAGAAATTGGTATTCTAACTGTTGCTTCTCAATACATTTTGGATAATGTAATATATGTTAGAAAAAATATAAGTAAATTTAAAACTAAAAGTGACATTCACTGTAGGAACACCAGAAATAAGCACAAGCTGGATTTGCCGATGATCAGACTTAGTAAAGTTAGTAAATCTTTTAAAGGTCAATGTATACGCCTGTACAATAAAATCCCAAAAAACGTTCAAAATCTTTCGATTAATAAATTTAAAAAAGTAGTCAAAGAACGTTTGTGTGCCAAAGCCTATTATAAGGTCAATGATTTCATAAACGATGGCACATCTTGGGAGTAGGATGGCTGCTTGCAAGGCCACTTCTACATGTTATATGACTTACAATTATGTATGGATATTGACATTGTATAATTTTAAGTTACAATTGTAAATTTTATTTTAAAAAGATTAATTTTTTTTCTCACTTTTTTGGTAAAAAGTGGGACCCCGGCGAGTTTCTTACGCCGGTTCTTCTCGCCGGGATAGTTCCCGAACCGGTGGTAGGCACCAGTAGTATCAACATTCTGAAAGCATTTGCTACAAATCTATTCGGAAATAAAACAATTTTTATTTTATTTTTATTTTTATTTTATTATTGTAAAGTTTCATTAAAATCCGTTCAGTAGTTTTTGCGTGAAAGAGTAACAAACATCCATACATCCAAACTTTCGCCTTTATAATATTAGTAGGATTTAATTTTAAGTTATGTTTTATGATATTAAAATACCCTAATTTTTTTAAAGTTTGAAATACTAACCAATGGACCATAGTAGTCTGAAATAATGATATTTGTATTTGTATAAACCATGAATCATAATCATAAACATTAAAAAAATATTTATTTTATCAAATTAAACACAATTAGTTAAGCTGGAATGATTAAATCTGCATATTTCCTATTTAAATGAAAAGGGGTGGATTTCACCCCTAAAATAGAAAACCGGCCAAGTGCGAGTCGGACTCGCGCACGAAGTGTTCCGTAGAGCAAAAATAGGAAAAAAAATGTTTTTTGTATGGGATACGGCCCTTAATTATTTATTTTATTTTAATTTTATTATTTAATATTAAAGTACACATAAAATTAAGGATTATGTGAAAATTTCAAGTGTCTATTATGTTGTCATTATGGATTACGAGCCAAAAAGAAAAAAAAAAAACGTTTGTTGTATGGGAATTGGGAGCTCCCCTTAAATATTTACTTAATTTTGTTTTTAGTATTTTTGTTATAGCGGCACTAGAAATACATCATCTGTGAAAATTTCAGAAGTCTAGCTATAGCGGTTCTTGAGTTACAGCCTGGAGACAGACATCGAAGTCTCAGTAATAGGGTCCCGTTTTTAACTTTTTATCCTTTGGGTACGGAACCCTAAAAAAGCGCAATACGAGCGTATGTCACTTTTAAAGTAGAGGTTTTAACGTACTTAATCCTAAAGTTTCATCCAAATCGATGGAGGTTCAACGAAATCGGAGGTTGCAGCTGATTTTTATCTTCATTAACTGTACTATACTGTATTATCAAGTTTTACATTTAGTACTTACTAGCGACCCGCCCCGGCGTCGCACGGGTATAAAATATATAGCCACTGAAAAAATTAAGCCTATAGCCTTCCTCAATAAATGGGCTATCTAACACTGAAATAATTTTTCAAATCGGACCTGTAGTTCTTGAGATTAGCGTATTTAAGTTAGCCCTTTCAAATAATTTTCCCCGTTTTTTCCACATTTTCCTCTATTTCTTCGGTCCTATTAGTCTTAGCGTGATAAAATATAGCCTATAACCTTCCTCGATAAATGGGCTATCTAACACTGAATCATCAAAATCCGTTGCGTAGTTTTAAAGATTAAAGGGAACAAAGGGACATGAGGGAAAAAAGCGACTTTGTTTTATAATAAGTATAGATTACAAAGAAGATAATATCGCGGTGTTGACGTGTGTGCGCCCGCGCGTGTCGCCTCGCGCCCCGCTGTAGTGATGGGGCAGTGCAGCGCTAGTGATGTGCGGGGCTCGAACAATGTTAATCTCCCCCAACAATGCAGTTGTAGCCGTGTTGTGCGTACCTTTTCCGTCCTCTGTGCGTCGGCGACGTCGGTATCGGCGGCGTCGGCGGGGGCGGAGTCGGTCGCGGCGAGGGCGGCGGGGGCGGCGAGGGCGGGGCCGCGGTACCGCAGCACGTCCGCCAGCAGGGTGTCGGGGGCGGCCGTCGTCAGCTGCGACACCAGCCGCTCCAGCCACTCTTCCAGCACCGAGAAAGGCGGCCTGCAAATGTTTTTTTTATTTATTTATTCAGGAACAAACAGTTATTTAATACAAAATAATCAAGTAGACTAGTACATTAATTTTAAACATAAACCTATAGTTCCATAAAAGAAACTGAGTACATATTGTGTTTTAAAAGACCAAGTTATAACTTACAACACATCACAACATATCAATCCAAAACTAAGCTTTCAATTTTTTCTTTTACATCATGTTTCATTTTGCTTAAAGAGCAATTAAACAAATCTAAATCATCACAATAGATATTATACATATTACAAGCATGAAGATAGAAAAAAAGGCGGACGGAGTCTTGTTATATACAAAACTGTGTCTTCACTTTTCTTCAGAGTCGGCCACGCACACGTTCTGACGCCTGTCAAATGGTATGGACTAGCGCAAGAATGTGTGCGTGCGGACCGTGTATATACAGCCAGTTGGCCGACTCTGACCCAGTTTTGTGTATGGTGGGATTCCGTCCGCCTTTTTTTATACATCCATGATTACAAGAACGTCTTAAGAATGAGTTACTACTATTACAAGTCCTGGATTGTGGGACGCTAAACAGGTTTCTTTTTCTTACAATTCTTTCTTGTCTCCGGGGCACACGAAACTCAATATTTTTAAGAAGCTCAGACGTATCTACAATATTATTAATTATATTTTATACAGATATACAACGTCACAAACTATGCGACGCTGGGCTAAATGAGGTATTTTATATTTAGAAATTGACAGTTCGTAATTACTATAAACATTACCCATTCTAAATTCTAGACACTTTACAATTTTTTTCTGCAGTGTTTCTATTCTTTCACAGTGAAATTTATATTGTGGAGACCACACCGTACTAGCAAACTCTAAGTGACTGCGAACATAACTATAATACAATATTTTATAAGTAAATAAATTTTTAAATGGCTTAGAAACACGTAGAATAAATCCTATTTGTTTATAGGCTTTAGTGAGAATTTTATTGATAAGTGAAACAAACGTAAGTTTTGAGTCCATCAAGACACCAAGATCCCGAATCTCTGAAGTTCTCTTTAATAATTTTCCATTAAGTTTATAATTCAATAAAATTGGCTTGCGTTTTAGACTAAAAGTAATTATATTGCATTTGTCAGAATTAAGAAAGAGGTTATTTTTAGAACATTCATTTTCGAAAGCAGTTAAATCATTTTGAAGAAGTTCGCAATCATGTACATTTTTTATAATTCTAAAATTTTTTGTATCATCGGCATATGCCTCCTATATAGGAGGGAATTGCTATTCTTTGAAGCGCTACTTATGTCGTTAATATATAGTATAAAGAGTAAGGGTGCCAAATGTGATCCTTGCGGGACACCAGATGTTATTTGTTTATAATTAGATGTAAACCCCTGTAATACTACGACTTGACATCTATTTTGTACATAAGAACTTAACCAACGAAACAAATCACCATGAACACCAAGATTCCAGAGTTTTAATAACCCTATTATTAAAACTCTTATAGTGGGAAATTTTGTCGAAAGCCTTCGCAAAGTCGGTGTACACTGCGTCGACTTGACAATTTTTGTCAAATGCATTGCGAATGATTTCTGTAAAAGACAAAAGGTTACTCTCGACGCCACGTCCTTTATAGAAACCATGTTGTTGCGGTGTTATAAAAGGACGGGCAACGGCAAATAACTGTTGAGCAACAATATCTTCTAAATTTTTTACAAATACACAGGTCTTTGAGATTAGTCTATATTTCTCTATATCGTCGCTAATGGATCCTTTGAGTATTGGAGTTATCCATGCCTGGAGTTATCCATGCCTTTTTCCAAGCTAACGGGACACAACCTTCAGATATAGATTTTTTATATAAAATTGTTAAGGGAGTTGTTAAACTGGAAGAACATTTTTTTACTAGAATCGGATGGATACCATCCGTTCCAGCGCCTTTTTTTGGATCAACAGACTTTAGAAATTTATTAACTAGTTTTTCGGTGATCTCAATAGTTCCAACGTCGAATAAGGAATTAGAAGGCGGCTGTAGATTATCTAAAGGTTGAGTGTTTACCGTAGGCGGTTCAAAAACTGAATGGAAGTGCTCATTAAACAAGTCACATATATCTCTTCCATTATTGGCATATTTATTTTTATAATGCATTTTTTGTGGTAGCTCACCAAAATTGAAGTTCGATTTTAAATATGACCATAGATGTTTCGGGTTAGATTTAATCGTGTCTTCACATTGTGCTATATATTTTTTATAATTTTGAAGTTCCATTAATTTTGCACGTTTTCTTAATATTTTAAAGGTTTCAAAGTCTAACGGATTATTATATATCTTCCAACGTTTATGGTATTTCTTTTTTCATTAAGTAATTTTTTTAAGGGCATTGTATACCAAATAGGACATGATTTAGAGGAAGAGCGTATTACACGTTTAGGTACAAATCTATTAAAAATATTGTTCAACTCATTATAAAATTTTAAACCACATTCCTCCATGGACAGATTGTTAAATAATAATTCCAATTTATATTTAAAAGTTTATCATTTATGCTATCAAAATTAGCCATATGAAAATTAAACGCGATACTGTTATTTGATTTGAGATAATCATTAAAATCTGCAGATATGTCAATTAATAAAGATTTGTGATGAGCATCTTCTGAAGTTAGAGGCTTGTCACAAGTAGTTACTTCACAGTTTGAATTGCTGAATATGAGATCAAGAATCCGATTATTAATATTTCTAACTGAATTATGTTGTTTTAAATTTGTAAAAGCCATAGATTCGTTTAAAAGTTGTACCACTGTGTTGTTATTTACAACGAGAGAAATATTTCTATGGGAACAATTCCATTCTGCGTCAGAAATATTAAAATCTCCCGTGACTAAAAAATGTCATTGGGATATTCTATTATTAATTGGTTTGTATTATCAAAGAATGTGCCAAGGGCATCACGATGGCCAGGACCATGGGGAATATAAATGCAACAAATGTTTAAGGATGATTTGCTTGAGTTATTTAGGGGTATAGAGACCCAAACACATTCCGAGGCAGCAGGGGATGGTGTAGGCCAATTACGTTTGAAAGGACATAATGCGGATCTAACAGCAATAATAACACCGCCGCCGCGATTAACGCCGCTCGCATCGGAGCAATCACATCGATAGACTACAAAACTACTATCAAAATATTCTCGATCATAAAAGTCAGATGTTAGCCAACTTTCAGTTATGCAAATAAAATCATATTCACTCTGAGCAACCATAGACAGAAATGTTTGAGATTTTGTTCGTAAGCCCCTTACATTTTGGTAATAGCCATTAAACAGTTTTAGCATTTTTGATAATAATAATTACTATAAAATATCGACTATCCAAAATGAACAATGATAATACAAAAAAGAAACCTTTATGATAATAACAAATTGCTATTAAAAGTTGTAGTATTTTACATAGAAATACGGAAGACAAATTTATGTGGTTAAAAATATTGTATGTCACAAGCGCAATGTAAAACCAAAAATAATAACTAAAAATAACATCGTGTTGAATAGTGTTACTAATACTAGAAAAAGTTGTAAGATTTTCTTGCTGCAACAGTCATTTCAGTTTATCTAAATCAGCATCTTTGGAGATGTAAATTGCCTTTGATTTATCGTTTTTTCGCATCATAATCTTACAATCACGAACCCATAAGTAAGAATAGTTGATGACCTCCGTGGCTCAGTGGTTAGAGTGTGTGGCAACTCAAGCCGGGGGTCGCGGGTTCGAATCCCGCCGACGGAACAAAAAGTTTTTCAATGTTCCTGGGTCATGGATGTGTATTAAATATGTGTATGATATAATAAAAATCTTAAATATATGTATAGTATTAAAGTATTAAATATATTTCCGTTGTCTGGTACCTGTAACACAAGTCCTTCAGGTACTTAGCACGGGGCCAGACTGACGTGGTGTGAAGCGTCCATAGATATTATTATTATTAAGGTCCTTCTTTAGCTGTCTGGCTCGCTTCAGTAGAAGTTTTTTATTGGGAGTAAGATGGTCACACACATACAGGTTAAGTGAAGGACCCGGAAGACATATGTCCACGGTGGTAAGACCCCGACGAGCGCGGACCGCTGCAAGAAAGCCATCCTTGCGAATACGCTGAATAAACCTTACTATTAAAAGTTAAATTATCAAGTGATGTGATTTCACCAAGTAAAAATAATATTGCTAAACTCAACTCTCCTCTTAGGATTACGAAAGGAAAAAGTAAAACAAGCAAAATGGGTACTCCAAATAAGGCCCAATTAGAAACAATAACACCTACTTTTAAAAATTCTGTGGAATTAGAAGTCAATGAAAGAAATTATGAAATTAAACAAAAACATCAAAATATGTTTTATAAGTAGCAATAAGAGGAACAATATCTTATCTATGGCAAGAGATACATTCCCTAACCAACAAATCTGTCATTATCTCTCACCAGGCGGCGGAATACTACATCTTATTAAAAATCTTAAGTTAAAACTAACAAACTACACTTTAGACGATTACTGTGTTATTATGATTGGACAGGAAGATTTTGTCGAAACTAACAATTATTTTGAAATAATAAAACAAATACGAGTGACGTAACTTCCTTTAAATCGTACCAATATAATTATCTGCGCACCAACGTTTAAATGCTTTGGATATGGAACAATGTTTAATTGGAGGATCGAAAACTTTTGTAATTTGCTCTATCTTGATGTCGACACACATAACCATGCTTTATTGTTTGATACAAATTATGACTTGTCATATGACAGCTCAATGTTTTCTAAATATAACGGTGTACTTAACAATTATGGAATGAAAAATGTTTTTAACAACTTGCAGTATTACTTTGATTACTATCGCTTTGCCGACTATTCCAATTCTGACAATAGCGATAGTGAACGGTTATTTCTGTAATCATACCATAAATATACTGCATCAAATAATAGCAGGACTCTTAAATAAATCTTGTGATTTAACGATTTGCCTAGAAGAACTTTGTGATAACAACATTTCTGTAGATATACTTTGCATTACCGAACATTTTATAAGGGTTGGTTCAGAAAGTTTATTATATTTGGAAAATTTTAAATTAGCCTCATTCTTTGGCAGAGATGACGCAAATCGTGGCGGCTCGTGTATTTTGATAAAAAAAGGACTTTTCTATAGAGAACTGCCAGAAGTACTAAAACTTTCTGAATCTGGTGTTTTTGAATGTTGCGGCATTGAATTGGTAGACTCTAATACTATTGTTATATATGTATACAGAGTGCCTAAACCTAATAAAATAAAAGATTTTTTTGACAAGTTTGAAATACTATTGAAATTATTAAGTAAAAAATCCAATAAATACAATGTTTATGCTTCCCGTTAAAGTTAACATCTGTAAAGACCATAAACAAGCCAAAGTGGGTATCTAAAGGCATAAAGAAATGCAGTAAAAATAAACGAAAACTCCTTTGGAAATACAGGTTGAGCCCAAACAGCCAAAATAAGTCAAAATATCTACGATATAGCGCAATACCTAAAAAAATCGTAAGACTAACACAGCTATCTCAAAATAATTATAAAATAAAAGTAACTAAAAATATAAATAAAACTACGTGGAAAATAATAAATAAACATAAAATTAAACATTCTGATTATATTACCAAATTAATTAATAAATCAAATACAATAATTAACCCAGATCAAATCGCCAATACATTTAATAATTATTTCGTCGATAAAATAAATCCAATATCTGATTATGGTAAGAACATTTGTGCAAATATTAAAGGACGCAGCGAATCAATGTTTATGGCACCTTGCATTCCCTCTGACATTATAGATATTATTTCACAATTACCAATTAAAAATAGTATGGGATACGACGACATATCAACCAAAATAATTAAATCCGTAAAAACTATTATTGCTAAACCCTTATGCCATATATTAAATTTAAGCATATCTACAGGTATTTATCCAGACAGACTAAAGACGGCCATCATAAAACCATTATTTAAAAGAGATAACCGTGAAAACGTAGAATGCTATCGGCCAATGGGCATTGTCCAAAAAAAATCACATGTACTTTTTATATTTTTTTTCGTTAAAATAGGGTATTTTAAGAATATAAATTAAATAATTTTGAAATTCATTGGCTAGTTTTTTCTCAATAAATTTTTAAAGTTTCGCTCTGACGTCATCATCGGCGGCCAATTGACCTCTGCAGTATGTTTAAATTTCCTTTCAATCTTATTATAATGGCTGGTTCGTCGAATGCAAGTTCTCATTATGTGAAAACTGATACGAGAAGCTTACCAAAGGTTCGAAACGTAATGTTGGTCGAATTTATTGCTAATTTAACGCCATTGAAGGTCAAACTAAGGTTAAACATATTTGTTCAAAAATATAAGTAACTAATGGGTATTTTTTTGGTTTATATACAGAAAAACGATCACTGACCTTATTCCTCGAAATGTTTTTGTAATGAGCAAAATTAAAAAAAAATGGACAATCCCCATTGCTCTTTTACCTGTTTTTTCTAAAATTATGGAAAAATACATATATAAAAAGATTTACTCGTACTTCGAAAGCTACCATCTATTTGCTGAAGAACAAAAAGGATTTCGAAAAAATAAAACAATTAATAGGGCAATTTATGATTTTTTGAACACTATAGTGAGTAAAGTAGATAAAAAAATACCCGTTTCTGCAATTTTTTGTGACATGACTCAAGCTTTCGACTATGTGGACCATGAGATACTGTTAAAGAAATTAAATGCGTATGGTATTAGAGGAAATGTATTAAAATTAATCAAATCTTATTTAAGTAACCGATCACAATTTACTGAAATTAAATACTTGAACAAAAATACAAAGACTGAAGAAAAAGTATTTTCCAAGAAACGATCAGTTAGGTATGGCGTACCACAAGGTAGTGTGTTGGGTCCTTTATTATTTATTATCTACATTAATGATTTGCCATTTACTATTAAGAAAAAGATGTCCCTTTTTGCGGATGATAGCACTGTTATAATAGAATGTAATTATAGAAATCAATATGAATATGATATAAATATGACATTAAAATTAATAATAGATATAGAATGGATGACTAACAATAATTTAAAAATTAATTTAAATAAAACTAATATAATACAATTCTGCCAAAAATTATCTCCTTTGACTTTAAAAATAAATTATAATAATATTGACATTACAGAAGTGACTAAAATTCTTAGGCTTAATTATTGACAGTAAAATTAATTGGAAAACACAAATAGATAATTTATGTAAAAAAATTAGCAAATCCGCGTACGCACTGTCTCGGCTTTCGTCAATTATAAACGCAGATGCTTTGATTACAGCGTATCACGGTTTGGCCGAGTCACATCTACGTTACGGAATTATACGAGTATACTGGGGCAACTCCGTACAACGTGATTTAGTATTTAAAGTGCAAAAGCGGTGCATCAGATCCATGTTTAAATTGAAAACGACAGATAGTTGCTTACCATGGTTTAAAAAATTTAAAATCCTTACAGTTCCATCCTTATATATTTACGAAACTGCGGTTTTTGTTAAAAATAATCCTGAATTATTTGAGACCTTTGCTTCTATACCACGGAATCGTAGACACAATAATAGATTAAGAAGTATTAAGGCCAATACCGAATTAATGCACAAAAGTATATTCTGCATGGCAATTCAAATATTCACTTATAATACCACAAGAGCTTCAAAATTATCGGGTATTTCCCGATAGGTTCGTTGCAAACAAATGAAGGATTCAAGTTTTTCAGGTTAAAAAATCACGAGCGCGAAGCGCGAGTGATTTTTCCTGAAAAACTTGACAACTTTATTTGTTTGCAGGGAACCTTGAGGGAAATGCCAGATAATTTTGAAGCTCGTGTGGTATTCGGGGGATTATTTTTCCGTCCCAAATATCGACCAATAGAATTGCACCATTCGACGTCACGTGGTAACCAGAGAAAATTTTCAAAAAATTATCAGTATAATACCATGTAGGTTGTACCACGTGACGTCGAATGGTGCAATTCTATTGGTCGATATTTGGGTCGGAAAAATAATCAATAAAATACCGGAGCAAATAAAACTATTACATATCGGACAATTCAAAAAACGTTTAAAGGAATATTTGATAGAAAAATGTCATTACTCTGTTAGAGACTTTTTAAATTCATAATAATTAAGTATTACTAATTTTTATTTTGTCATACTATTTATTGGATTTTTTAAATTTTAATCTAAATTTAATATATTAATATTATGTGATTATTTATTTTTAAGTAGGTATTTTTATAATTACATTATTATTATTATTATTATTATGTTTTTAAGTTTTTTACTTCTCCACTAGGGGTGCTTCACTAAAGCTGCGGGCTTGTGACCAAGCAGCTTCAGCTTAAGTTGAAAATTAAGTAATCGACAGGAATTTTCTGACGATTCGGCATGTATTAAGAATTACAGCCTTTTGAAGTGTGATATAAGTGAGTGGGTGAATGTTGAGTGTTTTGAGACTACTGTGTAATGTTTTTGGGATGATTCCGGTACTTGATATAACTATTGGTATGGTTTTAACTACATTAACTTTCCACTGTGATTTTAATTCAATTGTTAGGTCTATATATTTTGTGACTTTAGTTGTATGGGTGGCAGTGAGATTGTGTGAATTCGGTATGGCGATGTCTATTAGGAATACAGTTCTATTTCGTTTGTCATGTAGTGTTATGTCAGGTCTATTGTGGTGCACGGTCTTGTCTGTCAGTATTGTCCTGTCCCAGTACAGTTTGTAGTCCGGTGAGTCTAGTATGATTTGTGGTGTGTACTTGTAATATGGTGTTTTGTGTGTGATGAGTTTGTGCTTGAGTGCGAGTGTCTGGTGTATGATTGCGGCTACTTGGTCGTGTCTATGTTTGTAATCTGTTTGTGTGATTGATGAGCAAGCGCCTGTTATATGTTGTATTGTTTCAGGGTGTTTATGGCAGTGGCGGCAATGGTCGCTTCTATAGTTTCTGTTTTTTATTATGTGTTTTCTATAATTCTTGGTATCTATTACTTGATCCTGTATAGCCAGCATAAAACCTTCTGTTTCTGGGAAAAGCTCGCCTTGCTTCAACCACGCGTTTGACGCTGTTTTGTCAACGGCATTATTGGTAAGATCTAGGCGGTGTCGTCCATGTAAAGATTTTTGGGTCCATGCGTCAATTTTTTGTTGGTTTGTATAGGTATTTATTTTTTTAGTGTTGTCAGCGAGTGTAAGTGGTGTGTACATGTCGGAGTTGCAGATAGCCTGGTGAAGAGTTTTAGTTTGTGCCTGATTGTAGAAGAATGTTCTGAGAAGTGTTATTTGTCTATTGTGTAGATTTAGGATATCAATCAGTCCTCTACCTCCTTCATTTCTAGATAAAGTTAAACGTTGGACACAGGCCTTTGGGTGATATTATTATTTTATCATATTATGTTATTGACAATGAATTGCTTAATTTGCTATTTGGATTTATTAATTAAATTATTTTTTGACATACCTAATTTAAAGTAAGAAAGTCTTGACAGTAACAATTGTAACTCGTATTCGACAAAATAACTATTACGGTGACAATATTCACACACCTATGTAATGGTATGATGTGCATGTACCAATGATAAACTATAAACCATCTCTGTAAAACCACATCAAGTGAATAAATGATTATTATTATTATTATTATTATGTAAACAGTTTGGGTCTCGGCTATTAGCCGGATAAAAGATTCAGGTACGGGCTTTATTATTATTATTATTGCCGGTGGTCTATTATCCGCAGCGATATCAGAGGTGGAGGTGACACTTGGCATTCCAGAACGAGGTACACGGTGTATGTGATCTATGTCCATAGGTTCTATAGTAAAACCGACTGTGTAAAATAAAGTTAATAATTGTAACTAAATAAAATAAGACGTATTTAAAAGAAACAATGTTAAAACGTGTTTGTAAAAATAAGTATCTATGTCGTGTGTATATGTAGTATGTAGTACATTAGTAAAGCGATAGATGTCGCTACGGACCTCGCTAATGTATATTGATACAAATAATTACTTTAATGTTTTGCCAATAGATGTCACTAAGATCAGTCTACATCGCGCTATTGCTTCACTGATGACCATTCGATATAATACCGGCAATAATTTTGTATTTTTATTTTTGAGTTTCAATACGAGTTTTAATTCGGGCTATATGTGTGTTCGAATACGAGTTATACCTATACGTGAGTAATATACGAGTGAAACTGTCTAGTGAGTATTTCATTTTTGTCACCGACCTTATTGGATAATAATATGAATATGATATAGAGTGCAGGATACTGGTTCTCGCCTTTAATCAGAGGTACCCCAGAGATTTCAACATTATTCATTCGTGACTGTTGGTCTCGGTTTACATTTTCTTGTTTAAGACGTGCGACGGTCATTTGAGCAGCATCGAGATCTTGTTGTAATTGACTTATCAGGGCCAACTTCTTTTCTACTTCTGTCAGCCTGTCATCAAAACCACTAAATCTAGTCTCCATACTAGCCCAACCGTCTTTGAGTGCCTGCACACCAGATGACGTGGATTTTACATCAGACTTTATATCCGAGAATTCTGCCCGAAGTGCCTTTACTTCTTGCAATAATTCCAAGAATTGACCTTTCGCATCAATGTTATGTCCAGAAGTGCGACACTGGATGCATCTCCACGCTGCCTTTTTTTCATTGCTTAATTTACGGTAACTTGTCTCTGATATACTGTAACAAGTATAATGAAGAGCCCCAAAACAGTTGTTACAAGTAACATAGTCAATAGCTTCTTCGTTGCACTTAATGCAATTCATTTTCACTAAAGTTGTCAAAACGAAACAAAAATAAAAATAGTCGAAATTTAGCTTTGATTTAGTCCAAAATCTTCAAAGCTTGTCCAAGCTTGCAAAACACTAAATTATGCAATCAGTCACTTTTCACTGTTCAAACAGCACTTTTTCAACTAAATTTTGAATTAAAAACTGGAGTGATGTTAATATGATGTGTAACTCTCAAATGTCGGTGAGCGAAAAAAAAAGTTGTTACTTTATATCATTATGAACTTATCACAGTGCATTTTCATAACTTGTGTACTCGAGTTGAGTCTATTACATGCGAAACTACCGAGCGCGGTAGAGCGGCTCGGGGCAGTCGCGGCAGCACCGTACCTGGCGTCGGGGTCGAGGTCGCAGGCGAGGAAGGCGGCGCGGTAGAGCGGCTCGGGGCAGTCGCGGCAGCACCGTACCTGGCGTCGGGGTCGAGGTCGCAGGCGAGAAAGGCGGCGCGGTAGAGCGGCTCGGGGCAGTCGCGGCAGCACCGTACCTGGCGTCGGGGTCGAGGTCGCAGGCGAGGAAAGCGGCGCGGTTGAGCGGCTCGGGGCAGTCGCGGCAGCACCGTACCTGGCGTCGGGGTCGAGGTCGCAGGCGAGAAAGGCGGCGCGGTAGAGCGGCTCGGGGCAGTCGCGGCAGCACCGTACCTGGCGTCGGGGTCGAGGTCGCAGGCGAGAAAGGCGGCGCGGTAGAGCGGCTCGGGGCAGTCGCGGCAGCACCGTACCTGGCGTCGGGGTCGAGGTCGCAGGCGAGAAAGGCGGCGCGGTAGAGCGGCTCGGGGCAGTCGCGGCAGCACCGTACCTGGCGTCGGGGTCGAGGTCGCAGGCAAGGAAGGCGGCGCGGTAGAGCGGCTCGGGGCAGTCGCGGCAGCACCGTACCTGGCGTCGGGGTCGAGGTCGCAGGCGAGGAAGGCGGCGCGGTCGAGCGGCTCGGTGCAGTCGCGGCAGTACCGTACCTGGCGTCGGGGTCGAGGTCGCGGGCGAGGAAGGCGGCGCGGTCGAGCGGCTCGGGGCAGTCGCGGCAGCACCGTACCTGGCGTCGAGGTCGAGGTCGCAGGCGAGGAAGGCGGCGCGGTCGAGCGGCTCGGGGCAGTCGCGGCAGCACCGTACCTGGCGTCGGGGTCGAGGTCGCAGGCGAGGAAGGCGGTGCGGTAGAGCGGCTCGGGGCAGTCGCGGCAGAACTTGTCGACGAAGGCCGCCTCGTGCAGGCCGAAGTCCGCGCGCCGCGGCAGCACGTCCGGGTCCGCCGACACGCGACCGATTATCTGAACACCACCACCGATTGTAATATATTAAATATATTTTTATTTATTTATTTATTATTATTAAAGTTAATTAAAACGGGTTACCCCAATTACAATAATTAACTACAACTAAGAACTATCTTAACTTAAAATCAATAACATTGTCACAAAAAATACACAAACAGTTAACTATACAAATTAAATAGTAACAGAAGATACCCTTTGATACTTATTCTCACAGAATCTTATACATACTCTCTTCACATCCATCCACTTATCAGCAAATACACATACATCCATCCACTTACCACACTCAGGATTGGCCGACAGAAGGGCGTTGAGCAAGTTTAATGCTCGGTAAAGTGGGGACTCAGCTCTCGCGACAGTCCGACATGTCGGCAGTGCGAATAATTTTTGCCGACGGCTAGGACGGTGCTTCAAATAGTTATCAGGCACATACAAGCGGCAAATTAAGGCATGGAGTTCGGGGCAATCTATTATATTGTCGCGAATAATTTTTAAGGCAACTAATATTAGGTCTACATCTCGTCGGACCTCTAGAGATTGGTAACCCAAGAGATAACACGTTGGGTACATGCAAGGGTAGTATCCATACACTTTTCTAAATAAAAATCTGAGAAACGCCTTTTGGATTTTTTCTAGCATCAGAGTTGATGTAGCTGTGTAAGGAGCCCAGACACACGTATCTGTTTCCAGCTTGTTGCGTACTAGTGCGTTGTACAGCAATTTTATAACGGCGGGATTTTTAAAGTCCCTAGCGTTGCGAAGTACAAAACCCAGCCGTTTAAAACTGTCTTGAGCCGTCGGATATATGTGGCCCTTAAACGTAAGAGTTTTGTCACAGTACACCCCCAAGCCCTTGATACTATGGACACGGGAAATAATATGACCATCCATAGAGTAATCAAAGATGATCGGGTGTAGCTTCCGCCCATAAGTCATTAAGGACTCTGCTCTCAGCCTTTTGACTTCTTACCTTAAAAATAGGACTCAAAGGGTTGAGGTTAATAGTAAAAGGTCCAATGGAACCAAAATAGAATTAGGTGTCCCACAGGGATCTATACTAGGCCCATTTCTTTTTCTCATCTATATAAATGACTTACTAGTGCTTTTTGCTGATGACACTTCACTTATTTTTAAAGTGAAGCGACAACAATCGAACTACGACGAGGTAAACAGTGCTCTCTCAAAAATAGTACATTGGTTTAATGTTAATAACTTACTTTTAAATTCTAGTAAAACAAAATGTATAAAGTTTACTTTGCCTAATGTTAGGCAAGTCCAAACCAATGTAGTATTAAATGATGAGAAGATGAATTTGGTTGACAACACTGTATTCTTAGGTATTACACTTGATAGTAAATTACAGTGGGGTCCTCATATTGTTAATCTTGCAGGTAGGCTCAGTTCTGCAGCATATGCAGTCAGAAAAATAAGGGAAATTTCTGACGAAGACACGGCACGATTAGTATATTTTAGTTATTTTCATAGTAGGATGTCATATGGAATCCTTTTATGGGGAAACGCTGCCGACATTAATACAATATTTGTGCTGCAGAAGCGAGCCATACGTTCTATTTATAAAATGTCTGCTTTAGAATCTCTGAGAGATAAATTTAAAGAAATTAGTATTCTAACTGTTGCCTCTCAATACATTTTGGATAATGTAATATATGTTAGAAAAAATATAACAAAATTTAAAGTTAAAAGTGACATTCACTGTAGGAATACTAGAAATAAGCACAAGCTATATATGCCGGTGATCAGACTTAGTAAAGTCAGTAAATCTTTTAAAGGTCAATGTATACGCCTTTACAACAAAATCCCAGTAAACGTTCAAAGTCTTTCCATTAATAAATTTAAAAAAGTAGTTAAAGAACGTTTGTGTGCCAAAGCCTATTATAAGGTCAATGATTTCATAAACGATGGCACACCTTGGGAGTAGAATGGCTTCTTGCAAGGCTACTTCTACATTATTATTAATAGGACTTACAATTATGTATGTGGATATTGTATATAATATTAAGTTACAAAATTGTAAACTTTATTTTAAAAGATTAATTTTTTCTCGCTTTTTTTGGTAAAAAAGTGGGCCCCGTGCGAGTTTCTTACGCCGGTTCTTCTCGCCGGGTTAGTTCCCGAACCGGTGGTAGGCATCATGTAGGACATTCTGAAAAATATTTATTTTAAATTTATTCAGAAATAAAACTATTTTGATTTTTTTTTGATTTTGATTATGCTACACTTATTCATATTAAACAAAAGGTTGTTGGAAATACTCCAGCGTAGTACAGCATCCAAGTCCTTTTGCAGAAAAAGACAGTCATAAAGAGATTTTATGATCATAATAATCTTGAGGTCGTCAGCATACAGTAAACACTTAGCAAACTTAAGGCGGGATTATAGGCAACTGACATTTTAGAATTTGCGGAAAACAAGCTCAACAGATGGCGCTCGATAGGTACATATTTAGTTTTCAAGCCGTCGTTGATTTCAATAATTTTCAGAAATAATGTGATCACGTGGTAAACTCGACATACAGACTAATGATTAACAGAGAGGCCATGTTCACAACTTAATCTTTAATGAATTTTGTATTATAATAAAATTATGTATTATTTTAATATGTTTGTTCTGTACTCACGAACATGAAAATAAGTATTTCCTCAATAATACGTCATGATATAATTGATTATACAATGTATAACAAAATAAAGTATTACTCATATCATCATATGCATTGCATATACTTATGCATGGAAAAATATAGCTATCTTAGGTACAATAATTCATCATCGCCAGCTCGCTCACTGCTGAGGTTATTTTATGACCTTATAATATGGTTCAAATATTTTTTGTGCTTGGGTTTATTGCAATACCTTTAAATAAATAAGACGTAGACCCATGACGATTACTTGTACCTGACGCTGCAGCATCCTCTGGAATCTATATAACACCCTCCACAAGTTCAAAAACGATAACTCTTGCAATACGGGTAACGTTTTTGACCCGCTTGACAAGTGTTTAATGAATAGTAGATTATGTTCATTATTGTTATGCAGATCATAGGGTAAATAATAATAATAATAATATCTATGGACGCTTCACACCACGTCAATCTGGCCCCGTGCTAAGTACCTGAAGGACTTGTGTTACGGGTACCAGACAACGGAAATATATTTAATACTTTTATACTATACATGTATTTAAGATTTTTATTATATCATACACATATTTAATACACATCCATGACCCAGGAACATTGAAAAACTTTTTGTTCCGTCGGCGGGTCTCGAACCCGCGACCCCCGGCTTGAGCTGCCACACACTCTACCCATTGAGCCACAGCTGAGGTCGTCAAATGACTAGTAGATTGGACAGTACTAGTCATTGGAAAAAGCACAAAAACACTATATATTTTATTAATGTTGATTTAAAAACTGACTGTTTTTCTTTAAAAACAGGCGTTCTTTTACTTTAAAAACAGGAAATTTTTAAAGCAAGATTTATAAATATTGTGTTTTTGTGCTTTTTCCAATGACTGGTACTGTCCAATCTACTAGTCATTTACCTTATTCATATTTTCTTTGTTGTTTTTAAGGAATCTGTTCACAAAAGAGACCCTTGGCCTGGGCCTTAGCTGGAATGGAATTTACACGTTCGATAAAATTGTAGTTTAACATAATATCGTATCAAAATCATGGCGTATCTATGAATTTGGATTTATCCGCTTGATAATATTTTTTTACGATTTTACTCCAGTGCTAATAGTTAGGGAGCCCTAAAACAATTTTTTTTGATTACTAATAAGCTAATTTTTGTGAGTAGCTTCATTTTGATAAGACCAACAACTTTTTTATCTGTGAAAAATCTTCCGTTTTAGGGTACCGTAGTCAACCAAGTTTTGTTGATTACAGAACCCTAAAACGGAACCCTAACCAGCTGATTTTTTGTATATTGGTAGGTTAATCTATACTTCTATACTAATATTATAAATGCGAAAGTGTCTCTGTCTGTCTGTTTGTCTGTCTGTCTGTCTCGCTTTCACGCCAAAGCTACTGAACCGATTGTAATGAAATTTTGTACACAGATAGTCTAAAGCCTGAGAAAGGACATAGGCTACTTTTTAACCGGGGTTAAAGGGGTTGTAAGGGGGTGAAAATGCGTAAATTGGTTCAAATTAAGTTAGTTCCAAAAATCATAATAGATGGCGCCGTGCGCCTCCTACATCGCGATATCGCTTGCTCATGCATCTTTCTATAAGAGGTGGTACCAAGTTGAGTAGCTGTTTTCGATTCTTGCGATTGTTATGCACGTCGATAATGAATAACTCACTACTCAGTAGTCAGTACTCAGTACTTTATCTACGCAGTGATGTGTGACGAAACCTTAAACCTACCAATGCTATATAGTTTATGGGTAAAGCTAAAGTTGTGTTATGGGTATGGGGGGCTAAATAAGTTTTAGGTTTTATATGAAAAATTAAATTAAATGTGCGCACTGCACAGCTGTTTTTGGGTATTTTGATTTAAGGGGTACCAGGGTTTTAAAAAGCTTTTAAATTTGACACCAATTTTGTTGACACCGCGCGCTATAAACTGAAGTCCACGCGGACGAAGTCGTGGGCAACAGCTAGTAGTTATATAATTTAAGAGTAACATTGTTCTATAAATTGAACAATCCATATTTTAGGGCCATCAAATCAAATTATGAAATCCTTTCTATCTCTGTTAGCTACCACTTTCAAGATTTTTTCGCAGATAAAAAGTTGTTTGTCTTATCAAAATAAAGCTACTCACAAAAAATTAGCTTGTTAGTAATAAAAAAATGTTCTAGGGCTCCTTGACTATAAGATGTTATATCTTTCTATTGCTATGGATTGGACATGTTCGATAATATTGTTGTTTAACATAATAATATCATTATCATTTTACAATGTTTTAAGACATCCCTCAAAATGTGTCTCTGTGTTGAAACACTCTGTTCATTATTATCCGACTTAGCTGTGGTATTTGCATTTATGACTTTCAAACCTACCAAAAACGTATAAATGATCGTTTGGCGAATGTAAATTATCAAATATATATCAATAAGATAACTAATAAGGTAGTCTCTCACCAAATACACAAAACAATATTGTAATATTTGTAAACCAAACATATTGCCTATGTTCTGAAATAAAACCCAGTTTACTTACCAGTGATCAAGACGTCATCTTACGACGCCGCACTGTATTGTACTGGCATTCCACTAGTAAGATACGTGTAGAGCTTGTCTAACTTGAAATGACGCGCCCCTCCCTCGTATTTACAGTACAAAAATGTTTCATTTATATCAACTTTGAAGTGGTGGGGAGCGTCATTTCAAATTAGACAATCTCTAAAGTATTATTCACATTAAGTATACGAGAATGCACTGACAAATATTTCGAAACGAATCAACAGTATGGGACCACGGCAATTCTAGGCCTAAGGAGCTCTGGCCAGTATACTGGGATATATTTGTGAACATACTCTAGTTTTTCTGTAATAGACAATCAGTCACTGAAAGACAGATTTCACTGATGTCATTCAATTATTATCCATCAAAACGCCTGTGGAATTGTTATGGCAAATATTGAAAGCAGGCGTTGCATTCGAAAATCAATAAATCGTTCGAATTTGTGATCAAAACGATTTATCTTTATTATTGTTATTATATATCAAAAACGAAGCTGACCATAACCTTCGAAATCATAATTTAAACAATTTTGTATAAAAATATTTTTTCCTGCGTTTATTTTCGCTGAATTCTAGTCGAAATAAAATTTTGAAAATAGTATTCTTTATTAGTCTTTTTTTAGTGGTAAATGGATTTAAATCAAAATTCTAAGCAGACTGGGGCCTTGGTAAGGAATGTAACAAACCTACAAAAAATGTTTAAATGCTAATAATTACTTCTGGTTAAAGTTCTAGTGAAAATAAAAACATGAAATTTCACTAGTCCTCGTTATATGCGGCCTTAAGAATGGTTGTAAGATCGTTAATAAATATAAGAAATAAGAGAGGGCCCAACACTGACCCTTGTCTAACACCAGAGCGTATGTGATAGGGGACACTCTCAAAACATCCATACCCCACAAATTGCATCCGATCACGAAGATAATCTGCGAAAAAACGAACTAGACAAGGAGAGAACCCAAGAGCGCTCAACTTTTTGAGGAGGACGTCATTATCGACTCTATCAAAGGCTTTGCAGAAATCAAAGTATAGAACGTGCACTTGATAGCCTGCGACAAGTTATTTTAGTATGTACGAGTATGTACTTTATAAACTATTACTATTAGTGTAAACTTTTAATTGGCTTATATTATGTAATGTGTTTATAATAATTTCATTGTAACAATACCAGTTTTCCATGTATCTTAAAATAATAAAATAATCTCTATTCTGCCGAGGATCTCCAAAGATGTAGTAATGTAGTCACCACCGAATTCCTAAAGAGAATTTACTAGCCTTTATTTTTACTTAATCGATCCTTTAACGATCTTGACGACAGTTTATTATTTTATAATAATCCCGGGTTCGAGTTTAAGTTTATCCCGGAAGAGTGTGCGATTCCCACGCTATACGATTCCAGTCGAGGGCAACGGCTTGTAACGACGACACACGCCATACATACAAAATATCATTTTTGTATCGAAATAAAAACAAAATGAAAATGTTTATGACGAGTATGTATTTGTGTGTGTTTACCTCGCACAGCACGATGCCGAATGAGAACACGTCGACCTTCTCATCGTACACGTTGCCGTTCATCATCTCCGGCGCCATCCAGTACGGGTTGCCCACCACCTGCGCACACATACGGGCATTAGGACGTCGCACACACGTGCACGGAAATATATGCGTATTTCAAAAATTGATATGTTTTTTAAGTCACTATTAATTGTTAGTTGTTACGTACCGTGTACCGCTTGCGGCGCAGCGAGGCGTAGCTGGCGCCGGGCGCGGGCTGCCCGCCGGCGCGGCGCACGACGCGCGCCAGGCCAAAGTCCGCCACCACGACGGAGAGGTGCGGGCCGCGCTCGCGCACCAGGCAGTTGTGCGAGTTGAGGTCGCGGTGGATGACGGCGCGCCGGTGCAGGTAGGCCACGCCCGCCGCGACGTCGCGCGCCAGCCGCGCCCGCACCGCCCAGCCCAGCGGCCGCTCGCCCGCCAGCAGCGCGCGCAGCGTGCCGCCCGCCACGTACTCGGTGACCAGGTGCAGGCGGCCGGCGCGGTACAGCACGCCCGCGAACCGCAGCACGTTGGGGTGGCGCAGCGAGCGCAGCACGCCCACCTCGCGCAGGAAGTCCCGCTGCGCGCGCTCGTCGGCGCGGTGCAGCTGCTTGAGCACCATCACCTCGCGCGTGTCGCGGTGCGTCACCTTGTACGCGCGGCCGAAGAAGCCAGCGCCCAGCAGCTCGCCCTGCACGAGGTCAGCGGCGCGGAACACGCGCGCGCCGTCGCCCGCCCGCAGCGACGCGCACCGCCCCAGCCACCCCGCGCCGCCTTCCTCCTCCTCCCGCTCCCGCTCCTTCTCCGACGCCGACGAGCTGCGAATACGGACGACGACGAGATCAGAGTTTGGCCGAATATTACAATAAAATAGGTATAACTTGACGGTAAAAATTAATAATGTACTACGAATTTTCAGCTTGATCACTTATGTATTTTTTTTTTGTTATGGGCCTTTAAAGTTACTTAAGATAGTCGATTTTTTTAAAGAAAATTACTTAATATTTATATACCATTTCATAACGTCATATTATGCAATTGATTTTTAGCTGTAATAAACCACTTTCAAAAACGCAATATTTAACATCACACTCTATCGAACAGTCTTTCCGCGATGCCTACAAACTATAAAACTACGTCATTATTTTTGTAACAGTTTGTATGGAGCGTTTTGGTAAGGTGTACGGTGTCATAAATCACACCGTAGCATTTTTACTTAACAATGCATTTTACAGTCAGTACGCGTTTAGAATCAGCAAGCACCGCGCGTGCTCCCCAGCACCTTTATAGCAAGCACATATCAATCTTATGTGGGACAATCAATAAATCTTATGCTCGGGAACATTTTGGTTTTATTAGCCAGAACCCCTACATAATATGGTCCTTCGAGCTTTGTGACCTTCCGCGATTTGGCCAAAGCTGGATCATTCGCGAGTGAGGGATATCAGTGACAGGAAATTAGTTCACTAAATCAGCATTCAGCAGACAGTACAGTAGTGGTGTAGTGGCAAAAAACAGTGTAGCAGAGCAGTGGTGAAGTTAAAATTTAAATAGCAGATCAGTGTAGCATAATAGTGTAACAGAACAGCAGTACAGTGGAGTAGCATAGCAGTGTAGCAGGACGGTGGACTAGTAATATAGCGAAACAGTTTCCCGCGAATCAGTGTTGTGGCAGTGGGAGACGAGCATCAGCAGCAGCAGCAGTATTCAGCTTATCAGTGTGGTTTTTGTCTGCAAGCAGCAGACAGCAGCACCAGAATTAGCATCTCATCAGCAGATCATCACGCTCTACAGGGCGTGAGCAGCAGCAGCAGAGAAGTTCCCGAGCAAATCAAGTAAGATCTTTCCATTATTTTTTTTTTACTTTGAGCAACAAGTTACGAAAATGGAGGATATTTACGAAAATCAAGAGCAGTTAGTAGGTGCGATTGAGCAGTTGCTTGCGTCTTTCAAGAAGACGGGGCGAGAGCGTAGGACAGTAGAATACGTTAAGCGGAAGCTACAAACCCTTGACGAATATTGGGAAGAATTTAAGCAGAATCGACAGCAATTAGCAGGATACGTAGATGAAAATTCTGAGCCCATGAAAAGTCTCAATGAACGGGCTACCAGAAACTACGAGATCACGAAGTCAACTTTACAGCAGTATCTCTCGCAAGTGACTTCGTCAGCCGTAGCACAACCAGAGGGTAAGGTACTTGAGGTCCCGAGTCGTGGAGCAAGCCCGTTACCTATCCCTGGTCCATCAACAGCAGCATCAGCAGAACGGGTGTCAAGGACAGTCTCCCAAGGAGTCGACAGCAAAACATCAGAAATGTTACGTAAGCAGATGACGAACTTCAAAGCATTTTCACGAACGGTAAGCAATATTGACCTGGAAGCATTAACAGAAAAGTGGCAGTTTGAAGACACGTTGCAGCAGTTACAGATGAGATGGGCAGCAATCGACGCTCAGCATTGGGAGCTCGATAATGAATTAAACGGGTCTAACCTAGAGTACGAAAAGCAATTTACAGCACACGAGAAGAAATTTAATTTTATCAAGGAGAGCATTAACAAAAAGATGTGGTCAACGTCCCATAGGGAAAAATCAACCCCTAAATTAGACATCCCTACATTTGGCGGTAATTATCACCAATGGATGTCATTCCAAGATTTATTCAGTGAGGCCATTCATAACAATCCCTCACTGTCTCAGGCCCAAAAAATGCAGTTTTTAAGGAGTAAATTAACAGGTGAAGCTGAAAGGCCCATATATCATTTACAAATTACATCGGCGAATTATAATATTTCTTGGGAAATTCTTAACCATAGGTGTTCCGTACTGTAACAGATTTAATTCTTTTCATTATTTAATTCCATTCCTTATCATAATATAAGACAACACAAATTGGATAAAATGACGTTCGGAAATTCTTGCTATTTTTCGGGGTACTTTTGATAAGCCGGTACAAGTTTCCGAACGCACTTCAAGCGCGGGCTCTGCCGCGCCACCTACAACTTAGACTCTTCGAAGAATTTCTCCCGCCGACACACATCGCGCGCGCATGGGACCATAAAAAAACTTATTCTTCCCGAGGACTCTTTCAAATTCCCTGGGACGTGGACTAGTGCCTGTGGATTGTGTGTAGAACAAGTGGCCTAAAATAAAACCTCATCAGCTCCCGCCAACCCGCCTACGTGAGTCGAGGAAGCGTCGTGCTTGGTGAGTCAATTGTTACCCCTGGTTAACTTTTCTACAATAGGTACAGATAGTTTCTTCGCACGTTAACATATTGCTAGGGCTGCCAACTATTCAATATCAATCAGCAGCGCAGCTTAAAAAATTACACGACACAACTAAAGAATGTTTGAATGCATTAAAGAACCTGGGAGTCGATATCAGCTCATGGGACCCCCTATTGGTCCACCTATTAGGGCAAAAATTGGACAGTGAGTCGTATACAGAATATTTGGAATCAGTTAAGAATCCTCGAGAATTGCCAATTCTAGAGGATTTCGTGAATTTTTTGGAATCGAAATTCACGGTACTCGAATCTTCGCGCAGAAAACAAGAGCAGGGCAGCGGTATTTAAGCAACCAGCATCATCAAATCAGCAGCAGATTTTTTCGCATCAACGAAGACTTCCTCCGAGCAATTTTAAATCAAGCAACAATAATTTTTATTTTAATCATAAGTCAAACTTAAAGGCTTCGCATGCAACCAAGGTAATTTGCGGACTTTGCAAAGGCGAACACGGTTTATTCTATTGTTCAAGGTTTCAAGAAATGCCATGCGATCAGAAATTGAAAACCGTAACCCGGTTGCGTTACTGTGTGAATTGTTTATACGAACACGATACTAAAGAATGTTTTTTCCAGTAAAAGGTGTCGCTTATGCACGGGATTTCACAATAGTTTATTGCATGATGCATGTACAAAACCCAAACCCAGCACTTCTTCGAACCATGTGGCGAAAGCTCATCACGTGTCTCAACCAAACACGTGTGAGGTCTTACTAGCAACAGCAATGGTTGATGTGAAAGCAGCAAATGGAGATCAGCATCATCTTAGAGCCCTCATAGATTCGGGTTCTCAAATTTCAGTAATTACAGAGAGAGCAGCGCAGATGTTAGGATTAAAACGACGTAGGTGCAAGGGCACTATCTTCGGCGTCGGCGAGCATGAAAGCAGCAGCAAAGGAATGCTTACTATACAATGCAAATCATTGCACAACAATTTTACATTTAGCATAGACGTCATCATCATGAGCAATCTTATCAAAAATCTTCCAAATGTAAATTTACCTAAACATTCATGGTCATACATCAAAAACATTAATTTAGCAGATCCAGAATATTACATAAAACGTCCGGTAGACTTACTTTTAGGAGCAGATGTCTACTCCAAAATTTTATTAGACGGTATTTTGAGAGGTCCAACTAGCGAGGAACCCATAGCACAGCAGACTTCCTATATAGTATAATGTACAAGGGGCCCAACCTTCAGCAGGATCTACAGCAAATAATTTTAAAATGGCGCCAGTTTAAATTTGCTTACACAGCAGACATCGAAAAGATGTACAGGCAAATCTGGGTGTTTCCCGAAGATCAAGCATATCAGAAGGTATTTTGGCGGGAATCTAAAGATCAACCCGTGCAAGCGTATCAATTAAAAACAGTTACTTACGGAGAAAAAGCAGCAAGTTTCTTAGCAATAAATTGTTTAAAGCAGTTAGTAGCAGAAGAGAAGAAGAAGTATCCAGAAGCAGCGAAAGAAGTAGAAGTAAGCTTCTTCGTAGACGATTTTTGTGGAGGTCATCATACTTTACAGCAGAGCAAGCAATTACAAGCAGATTTAATTGAGCTTCTAAAATCAGGAGGTTTCAATTTACGAAAATGGAAGTCAAATAACCAGCAACTTCTAGCAGACTTACACACAGAGCAGTGTGACAAGCAGACGTACGAATATAAACATATGGAGTCGACGAAAACCTTGGGTCTAAGCTGGGATCCCCAAGGTGACGTGTTTACATTTCAATGCAAAATAGAATATTCTGAAGCAGAACCAACTAAGAGGTCTCTATTGTCCGAAATATCAAGGTTATACGACCCCTTAGGTTGGCTAACGCCATTGAGCACGACACTGAAATTATTATTTCAAAACGTTTGGCTATCAAAAATTGAATGGGATGATAATCTCCCGCAGGATATTAAAGTAAAATGACTAGAATTACGCCAAGAGTTGCAAAACATAGACACATTTAAAATACAACGATGGATCGGGACTTCTGAAAACGACAAGATCGAGTTTCATGGATTTTCCGACGCCTCTAGCAAAGCATTTTCGGCGGCAAGGTCATAAAAAATGGCGAATCATCAGTTTCATTATTAGCGGCCAAAGCACGGCTTGCACCCTCAAGCAAAGTTCAGACCATCCCTAGATTGGAATTAATGGGAGCTGAACTATTATCAAAATTAATGAGCAAGGTTCAAAAATGTTTACATCAATACAAAGCAGAAGTGTATGGCTGGACGGATTCTACAGCAGTCTTAAGGTGGATACAAGGAGACCCATCACGATGGAAAACATTTATATCCAATCGAGTCGGAGCAATAACGCAAGTAATGCCAAAATCATGTTGGCACTACGTTAAAACAGACGAAAACCGTCCGATCCAGCGAGTCGTGGTTTAAATGTGAGTCAGCTGAAAGAAGATAAGCTCTGGTGGAACGGCCCATCATGGCTGCCGTCATTAACAGTTAAAGAGCAAACATCATACGAGACTACATTAGAGCTAAAAAATCAATACAAACAATCTAATACTATAATTCAAACGGATCCTCAAGCATTAAACATAGTCGAACAATTATTAAATAAGCATAGCAACATAACTCGAGTTACTCGTATACTTGCATGGATACTACGAATAACAAAGCACAAACAACGCCGCGAAGGATATCTCACATTACGAGAATTACAATACGCAAAAATGCTTATTGTAATCAATGTACAGCTGGAGCACTTTAATGAAGAAATCAAACTATTATTAAATAAAAGACCATTACCATCGAAAAGTAAAATTTTAAATTTAAATCCGATTATAGACGACGACAAAATTTTACGAGTTGGTGGCCGTCTCAAGAACGCGAGTGTAAGCACTGAAATAAAATATCCTATCATCTTACCTTACGAAAGTACACTTACAATTTTACTTATACAGCAAGCACATGAACTTACATTCCATGGCGGTCCACGAATTACATTGGCCAATCTTAGGCAGAAGTATTGGATCATTGGTGGTATAAGAGCAACGAAAAAGCACATCAGGAAGTGCGTGATCTGTAGGAAACACGCACCTACTTTAGGTCAGCAGCTCATGGGCGATCTTCCCTCGACACGTGTTAACCCGAAGCCAGCATTCTATAGCACCGGAGTAGATTTTATAGGATACATCGATGTAAAAGCAAACAAAGGACGAGGTATTAAGACGATGAAAGGATACATAGCATTATTTATTTGTATGGTCACAAAAGCAGTACATATAGAGGTAGTATCAGACCTCACGAGTTCAGCATTTTTGGCGGCCCTCAGTAGAATGGCAGCTCGTCGCGGTACGCCTCGTCACATCTTCAGTGACAATGGCACTAATTTTGTAGGAGCAAATAGATTGAAGCAGGAGCAATTTCAAAACATTTTCGATGATAACACTTTAGGAGAGATAGCAAGCATGAATATCACTTGGCATTTCAATGTAGCGAAGTAGTACCAAGCATCAGGTTTATGGGAAAGAAACATAAGAAGTTTAAAGCATCATTTGAAAAGGGTTGTAGGTGAGCAAAAACTAACATATGAGGAATACGCTACCCTATTAGCGAAGATAGAAGCAATCCTAAACTCTAGGCCCCTCTGCGCGCTCACAGAGGACCCAGAGGACTTAGACTATTTGACACCAGCACATTTTCTAGTTGGTAGAGCAGATTTAACTATCATAGAAACAGAGCAGGATGCTAGGTCAAGATGGCATTTGATATCAAAAATATATTTCGATTTGTGGAAGAGACGGTGGATCAAATATATAACCCAACTTTCAGTTAGATCAAAATGGCTAAGAGCACGAGATAATCTACAAGTCGGCGAGTTAGTCACTATTCAGGACGAGAATATGCCCCCCGGCAAGTGGCTCATGGGGAGGGTATTGGAGCAGCATCCCGGAGAAGACGGATTAGTTCGTGCCGTCACTCTGAAAACAAAAAACGGAATTATTAAAAGGCCAGTAGTTAAATTATCATTGTTACCTCTCTCGAACGCAGCAAGCAGCGACCGTGAAGAAGAATCTGAGGAAGGAAAAGAAGAGCAAAAGCAAAGAAAACCTATCAAGCAGAGTAGTTTCATGTCCATGGCAATAGCATTTTTATTTTTTATGTCGATTGTAACGACTTCTTATGCAGCTACAAATTTACCTAGCAACATGTCTCTATATTTCGATTATACCGGAAGTGCAAAGGTCATTCGGGATAAGTGGACTCTCATAGCATACTACAATATGTCTCCGTACTGGGAAGGATTCACTGCAGCAAAAAAGTTCATAAATTACACAAACATAATATGTACTTATATTCCCGACTACGACTATTGTTCAACAATTACGCTCCAATTACAGCACGAGTTCGAGGAACTGGATCACTACAATCGTTTGTTATTAAATCAGCGTTTTAAGGCGCGTGCGAGGAAGCGCCGGGCGCTTATCAATGGTGTCGGTTACGCCGCCAACTATCTGTTCGGAGTATTAGACAAGAGATTCGCGGAACAGTATAGGAACGACATTGAGCTTATCAGACATAATGAGCATCACCTTAGCAACTTGATACAGAATCAAACATCAGTCGTCGAGGCACAATACAATTTACTGAAACGCAAAGAACAATCGATTCAGCTTCAGCACAAGTCAATAAACAACTATCTTGAAGATTTGTATAATTTTACTAATTCTCTCAAGTCAGAACATATTCAGATTTCAGACGTTCAACACTTTTTACTGTCGTCATTCACGGCGATGAACTTATTTCAAAACCTGAAAAGAATTCAAGATACAATTTTAGATACTATCACAGATATATCACATGGCAAATTTAATATGCTTTTATTAACTCCGGAACAAATTAAAAGCGAATTACAATTCATAGGGAGTCAGTTGACGAAGGATATCACGTTACCCATTGACAACATACAATCAGACTTACGGAACGTTTACAGTTTACTTAGAATTAAAGCAAGAATGTTAAAGGATTATTTTATATTCGAAATATCGTTTCCATTAACTAATAGAGAAGCATACAACGTTTACAAAATTATTTCGATTCCTAAGCAGATAGGAGGAAATGCGCTTACTGTCCTCCCAGTAGATAATTACGTAGCAATCAATTTAGGAAAGGATTCCTATTTTACCCTTTCCACATTTGAGCTTCAATTATGCTTCAATAACGAGCAAACCTATTTATGCCATCTCAGCAAGCCCATACATTATCTCCCACCAGATGAGAGGTTCTGTAAGATCGATGTAAGAACAAAGCAATGTCTCGTCAGCAAATCAGCATGCAGAGATCAGTGGATACAGTTGAAGGATGAGTCCCAATATTTTTATTTTTGCTGCAATACATATCAGGTCAGAATCATATGTTCAGATCGTGTTAGCACAGATCAACTGAATGGGGCTGGAATATTAGCATCGAGCCTAACTGCATTATAAAGGGCCGAGACTACACACACTATGTACTCTCAGACCAACTCCAGGAATGAGATCAATTCGGATTTGGGCGTTATTGCTCCCAAATTTCATAACATTAATCATATGATCAACCAATCACATTTGCAATATTCGAACATCCTTGACAACAGCGAAATCGAGATTAACAACTCAATCAGTCATTTAGGCAAGCAAGTTGAAGAGTTGAAAGTCGCCACTAAAAATTTAAAGACATCAGACAGTCAGATATCAGGTCACGACGTTCATCAATACAGCACCTCGTACAGCCTGCTCGCTGTCGTGGTCGTAGCAGCGGCATTCGTACTGTGGAAGAAGTATAGAAAGAGATTCAGCAGTGTCTCCCCGCGAGCAGAACCTAGTGTAGTGTTTAGTGCGCGAAAGCAGAGTACGGCTGACCGTCAGCCGAGTGAAGTGTGTAGTGTAAATACCAGGGACATAGCAACCTCCCCTATATTTACGAGATGTCATTTTCCTTCAAAATCATCCTAATTTTTGTATCTTTTCGGCTCGGGAGTATGTACGGTGTCATAAATCACACCGTAGCATTTTTACTTAACAATGCATTTTACAGTCAGTACGCGTTTAGAATCAGCAAGCACCGCGTGTGCTCCCCAGCACCTTTATAGCAAGCACATATCAATCTTATGTGGGACAATCAATAAATCTTATGCTCGGGAACATTTTGGTTTTATTAGCCAGAACCCCTACATAAGGTATATTGTATTTTATGTAATTTTTTTATTAGTTATATCTTGGGAAGTTTTTAGCTACCCAAATCATTCTTTCATCAAAGTTACTTTTTTGAGGTCCTCTAATTACCAACCAAAAAATATTCATCATGCCTTTTGCAGGACATCGCATACTTAATTTCGTTTTGTAACCTTCTTCGGTCATTCGGTGGTACTCACTCGTCGAGCAGCTTGGACATGCTGCGGCAGCGCTGTCCGGGCGCGGGCGAGGTGGGCGAGGTGGGTGAGGCGGGCGAGGCACGGCAGGCCGGGGCGCGGCGAGGTGCGCGGCGAGGGCGGGGCGCGGCGGGGGGCGGGGCGGGCGCGGCGGGTCGGTGCTCCACGGTCAGTCGCGCGGCGCGGGCGACGGCGCGCTGCAGCTCCCCCAGCCCCACCCCGCGCACCCCCACCCCCTCCACCTCCAGCAGCGCGTCGCCCGCTACCACGCCGCAACCCTCCGGCACCCTGCGCACACACATCGTCAATACAGAGTACAGTCTCCCCACAACAAGATATAGTGCCACAACTATAGCGATACAAAAAAAAAAGCACCGATGCATTCAGGAAACTAACAGCGGCACAGTAGAGGTAATTGGTACACAGACAAAAACATGATTCACAATGACACAATGAGGAAATCAAAATTATAAAAAAAGCGAGCGTGATCTACATACGATAACTACCTAATAATATGTTGTCTATTTACCTACTTATTTAATCTTTCATTGTCTATTTACTTGACTCATTTAGGCCGTGTTCACACCAAACCGACTGTGAGCCGCCGAATGTGTTTGGTGTGAACCATAAAGGTAATATACCTATCGGAATAGAGAAACAATCCCGAGCTGTCAAGCTTAACCAAAATTTGATTTACATCTGTGTATACAATTATGTTTACGTGTGCGTGTCAGTGATGTACAAACATCTTGTAATTCGACAAAATATCGATCATGGAATAATAATTGTAAGATTGTAAACATAATGCCGGCTGTACATTCTCGCCGAGACACAGCGAGGCGGCCCGAGTGCGAGAGTGTAAATGGGTGCGCTCGCCTCGTCTCGCCTGTCTCGAACCCTCTCGGTCCGTTGTCGGTATTTTGCGCCCGAGACAAAGGGTCTCGCGAGGAAAACGAGCGCACTACTGTACACTCTCGCGTCTTTCAGTACTAGTCCCGCCGTTGGACAGTGTAGAACAGAAAAATAACAATAATAAACGTCATTATCAGTCATCAATCATCATCTATGAGAAATAAAATTAAATATGATTATGAATCTTCGGATTACAATGATATCTTTCGATGCATGGTGAATGGTCGTTTTCGTCCATCTTCTCTGAGTTCTTATCTGCGATTGAACTAAGCGAGAATGTACATGATCGCACTCGGGCAAGGGGCTCTCGCACGAGACTCTCGCCCGAGAGCTCTCGACGAGAGTGTACAGCGGGCATTGTAAAATGGGGTAAAATAAAACTGCATAGATATAATATAATAAAATTGTAATTTTGAAGTAAAATGTGAATTTTCTTTAAAATGCTTGCTGCTTATTTAAGTAGGCATGAATTTTTCTTCGGAGTCCAGTTTGGACGGTTAATTATTTTAAGCCATGAATTTCTTGTATCCAGGTCAGCAGGAAATCTGAAAAATTGGCCAAGTGCAAGTCGGACTCGCGCATGAAGGGTGACCGGTTTCAACCGTGCATTTTCTAAAACCCGGTACGATACGTCATACGACACATGTCATGACACGATTCGACACGACAGGTTACGTCATGTGACATCAGTACCTACACGACACGACACGACTTCACTAGACCCTATTAATTTTCAATTCACTCTCAATGAGCCTACTGAGCCCTTTTATTCTATGCCCATCTTGCAGAAGTGCTTTCAACTATTTCCCTATCTTGGATGAGCAGCCGTATTGGATGTAGAATGACATTACATCTGTGGAAATTTCAGAAGTCTATTACTATAGTGGTTCTTGTTATACAGCCTGAAGACAGACAGACGGACGGACGGATGGACAGACGGACAGGCAACGAAGTCTTAGTAGTAGAGCGGGCTGCGGGACCCCACTACTAGGACTTAATTTTTACCCTTTGGGTGCGGAACCTTAAAAACAGTGAACTTTAAACTACAGGAAGAGTAACTCCGTCAAAAAAAGTGCACCTAATGGCTAAAAAATGTGACCCGAATACATGCACATTTATACATGTGTTCGGTACACATTTTTCGTGTATATATACTCAAGTGACGTTCAACCAGGTTGACATGATAATTATTGTCACACTCATTTTACAATTTGTTTACTTTTGGTTTATTTACTTTTTACGTAGCTTTTTACAAAATTTTCGTTGTTGAAATGCCTAAATGACCTGTGAAATGGCGTAGAAGTCATACAGATACGACTTTTAATACAGGAATAACCAAGTTTCATCAGTAAGTGATTTTTTTTAAAATTATGCTCAGGTAAAGTTCTTGTATTTTTTCCGACCCAAAAACATGCCCAAAAAGATGGTTTATTTAAGTTGGATATGCCAGGGTATTTGCGTAAAATTAAGCTGGTCTCTTTGTGTTTATCTTACTAAGTTTACATGTTATTGCAAAAATGCAATAATCAAAAAATAATATATTTACAAAATTTTTACAAAGTCGCCATGGACAGTGTTATGCAAGATGTAACAATTTAATCATAATTCATAACCGGGGGTCTGACTGACATCAGTATGGAGTATCTTATTTTGTATAATCATGCCGTTCGTACTTCGTTTAGTAAGAAACGAACTGAATTGGATGCCGAGCCAGATTACTCGTTTATGTAGCATACACTTTAATAGTCATGATTAGGGAATGTGTTTTTAAACGAATAATCATATTTAGACTGTGAAATCCCAAGTTTTATTTTCCATATTTTTCCATATTTTAGGGTTTTACAAAGATAATTCCATATTTTACAAGAAAATGTCACAATCGTCCATGTTTTCACTAAAATACAAAAAAAATACGTTCCCGCCACCATGCGGCTGCGTATTTCGTTCCTCTCGCGTTTTATATTATCATTTATTATATTTTTTCGGTATTCTGTTTTCAAAGAAGATTATTGAAGAAATAGAAAATAAAGTTTCAGCTAGGCTGAAGGTCATGTTACTGACATGGCTAAACAAAAACTGAAGTAAAAAAATATCGTGAATTGTGAGTTGTGACGTGCAGGGATCATTTAGCCAATATTAAGCGAACCCAAGACGATCATTTTTTTTAATGAAATAAGGGGGCAAACAAGCAAACGGGTCACCTGATGGAAAGCAACTTCCGTCGCCCACGGATACTCGCAGCATCAGAAGAGCTGCAGGTGCGTTGCCGGCCTTTTAAGAGGGAAGGGCTGGGAAAGGAAAATGGTAGAGGATTGGGCCTTCAGTAAACTCAATGACTCGGCGAAGCACAGCGCAAGCGCTATTTCACGCCGGTTTTCTGTGAGCCCGTGGTATTTCTCCGCTCGAGCCGGCCCATTCGTGCCGAAGCACGGCTCTCCCACGTCAAATCATGCAGCATGACGTGCGTTACGTGCTGTCATGGTTACAATATTATGATCAGCATGTCATGCAAGTTGTACAGTTAATACTGTCACATATGTTTATTCCCAAACCATTTATGCATAGGCAAAGCCAGTATAGCATATTTCTGGCCTACCAAATATGCAAAGGCAAAGCCAGCATAGCATATTTCTGGCCTCTATCTCTTTGTTAACTGTCACGAGTGACTCTTTTCTTACCTATAACACTAAAACAACGTTTAATTTTTGGAATTTTATACTCCATATTTTTTCCATATTTCTATTTAATACTCCATATTTTTACATATTTTCGATTTTTTAGACCATATTTTATGTACATATTTTGGATTTTTAGTACATATTTTTCCGGGCCCTATTCATGATATATTTTGTATGAGTAATGACAGAAAATTAAAGAGATTACGAAAATCTGCATCTGTACCGTAAGTTTTTTATTTCAATTCTGTACTAGGCTGCTATTTATGTATCCGGAACTGGCCACTTACAAGAACAATATTCAAAAAGTAATTACAACATTTGAAAATAGAACTCTTTGGTTGAAGAATACATTTTGTTTCATGTGACTGTCAATTATTTTTCCATTGTGGCGTCATTTTGAAAATTGTGTCTTCATTTGCCATGGATTTAACGCGTGAACATTTTCGTGTAATGATTTACTACGATTTTCGGCGTGGGCTAAATCAACAACAGTGCGTTATTCAACTCACCGCAACTTTTGGAGATGAAGCACCATCAAAAACCACTGTTTATCACTGGTACAGTGAGTTTAATCGTGGGCGGTCTATGCTCACGGATGAAAATAAAGAAGGTCGCCCAAAAACAGCTGTTGTCCCACAAAATATAGATGCTGTGCGGGAACTAATAATGCGTGATCGTCATGTTACATATCGCGAGATAGAGGCGTCCTTAGGCATAAGTATGACGAGCATACATAAGATATTACACGAACATTTGGCTGTAAAAAAAATATGTTCGCGTTGGATTCCGCACAACTTGACAATCGATCAAAAACGGGCTCGTGTCGATTGGTGCAAAAAAATGATAAAAAAATACAACCGTGGTACGTCAAAAGCCGTTTATAATATCTACACAGGTGATGAATCTTGGATCTATGCATATGACCCCGAACATAGACATAAATATTACTAGCGTAAGGACCGGGTCAACCGCGCGTTGCAATGATGCCGATTCGTCGGTGTCAAAACACTTCGTTTGACACCGACGTGACTTAGTCGTCTGTGGTCCGCAGAACAAATCGGGTGTGTCATCGTATGTGTATACAGTGCCATAAAAATGCCTAGTTGTGTGGTAAAAGGCTGCAAAAATTACGTCAAAAAAGTTAAAAAAGCACATGGAATATCACACAACACAAACTGTTTGTCTAAGTAAAGAAATAATTAATTTATAATTTTACCACCGATGTCCGCCATGGCTACTGTTTTACCGAGTAATGGCGCAACGTCGGTAAAACAGCATTCACACGCGGCCGCTTCATAGCCTGTGTGACTTTGCATGGACGTCATTTTGCATGAATATTATTTTTCTTAGAAAATAGATTTATTTTAAGATTTGCCGTTAGGTATGTGCCATAATCTATGGTATGTGCTTTATAATAGATGTATGGATGAAATGAGGCCACCAGATTTTTTTTTTTCATAAAACCCCTTAGTTTGTAGCCAAAGTGGCTTATGGCTGGTTTACACGTATAAAGTTGCTAAAATACATTTTTACTTAATTTTAAGTTACAAATTTCATTTATTGGAATATTAAACAAATTTATATTAAACAAATTTCATTTATTGGAATATCAATTTGTAACTAAACATAACCCTCCCTTTACAGTTGAGTAAGAATGAATAAATGCATTTATTTATTTACTTATTTTTGTATGTTAATCAAAAACCCTACGCCTAAATTAATATACTTACATTAATTGTCAATATTTAATATTAAAAAAGTGTGTTTATTGTACGTTCATACAAGGTTACATTGTACGCCTGCATATTGTGTCGCACTACGTAGTTCAATCGATTTTTCATAGATGACTCTCTATTCCCTTGTATGAAAAACCTATTAGCAGAATGTTCTAGTAGGCATATCCTTACATATAAATCGATGACCCCGAAACTAAACAACAGTCAACGGTGTGGGTGTTCCAAGATGAGCCGAAACCAACAAAAGTTACTCGTGCAAAAAAACAGGCGACCATTTGCTTCAAAGTACTTGAAGCAAATGGTCGCCTGTTTTTTTTGGAATTAATGGACATGTGGCTACAGTGCCATTAGAGAATCGTAAAAAGGTTAATTCTGAATGGTATACGACCATTTGTTTACCAGAAGTCTTTGAAGAAATAAGAAAGGACAACCGACAACGCAGAATCATATTACATCACGACAATGCTAGCTGTCACACCTCAGCTGAAACAACTCTGCAATTCTCTATGTAAACTGTACAGATCTGTTGTAAAAACTGTGCAGTTCTCTACGAAAACTGTACAGATATTTTCAAAAAACTGCGCAGTTCTGTATAAAAACTGTGCAGTTTTCTATGAAAACTGTACACATCTTTTTGAAATACTGCGCAGTTTTGTAAAAAAAACTGTGCAGTTCTGTATGTAAACTGTACAGATCTCTTGTAAAACCTGTGCAGTTCTCTACGAAAACTGTACAGATGTTTTCAAAAAACTGCGTAGTTCTGTAAAAAAAACTGTGCAGTTTTCTATGAAAACTGTACAGATCTTTTTGAAACACTGCGCAGTTCCGTAAAAACTGTGCAATTCTCTATGTAAACTGTACAGATCTGTTGTAAAAACTGTGCAGTTCTCTACGAAAACTGTACAGATATTTTCAAAAAACTGCGCAGTTCTGTATAAAAACTGTGCAGTTTTCTATGAAAACTGTACAGATCTTTTCAACAAACTGCGCAGTTCTGGGAAAAAGCTGTGCAGTTCTGTAAAAAACTGCAGTTCTCTATGTAAACTGTACAGATCTCTTGTAAAAACTGTGTAGTTCTCTACGAAAACTGGACAGATCTTTTCAAAAACTGCATAGTTCTGTGATAACTGCGCTGTTCTGTGAAAACAGCACAGATATTTTCGAAAAACTCCGCAGTTCTGTGAAAAAACTGTGCAGTTCTTTACGAAAACTTCACAGATATTTTCAGAATGACAGATCTTTTCAAAAACTGCATAGTTCTGTGAAAACAGCACAATTATTTTCGAAAAACTCCGCAGTTCTGTGAAAAAACTGTGCAGTTTTCTACGAAAACTGTACAGATATTTTCAAAAAACTGCGCAGTTTTGTATAAAAACTGTGCAGCTTTCTATGAAAACTGTACACATCTTTTCGAAATACTGCGCAGTTTTGTGAAAAAACTGTGCAGTTCTGTATGTAAACTGTACAGATCTCTTGTAAAACCTGTGCAGTTCTCTACGAAAACTGTACAGATGTTTTAAAAAAACTGCGCAGTTCTGTAAAAAATCTTTTTGAAACACTGCGCAGTTCCGTAAAAACTGTGCAATTCTCTATGTAAACTGTACAGATCTGTTGTAAAAACTGTGCAGTTCTCTACGAAAACTGTACAGATATTTTCAAAAAACTGCGCAGTTCTGTATAAAAACTGTGCAGTTTTCTATGAAAACTGTACAGATCTTTTCAACAAACTGCGCAGTTCTGGGAAAAAGCTGTGCAGTTCTGTGAAAAACTGTGCAGTTCTCTATGTAAACTGTACAGATCTCTTGTAAAAACTGTGCAGTTCTCTACGAAAACTGGACAGATCTTTTCAAAAACTGCATAGTTCTGTGAAAAAACCTATGCAGTTTTCTATGAAAACTATACAGATCATTTTGAAAAACTGCGCTGTTCTGTGAAAACTGCACAGACATTTTCGAAAAACTCCGCAGTTCTGTGAAAAAACTGTGCAGTTCTCTACGAAAACTGTACAGATTCTTTCGAAAAACTGTGCAGTTCTGTGAAAAAACTGTGCAGTTCTCTACGAAAACTGTACAGATCTGTTCCAAAAACTGCGCAGTTCTGTATGTAAACTGTACAGTTCTCTTGTAAAAACTGTGCAGTTCTCTACGAAAACTGTACAGATCTTTTCGAAAAACTGCGCAGTTCTGTGAAAAAACTGTGCAGTTCTCTATGTAAACTGTACAGATCTCTTGTAAAAACTGTGCAGTTCTCTACGAAAACTGTTCATATCTTTTAGAAGAAACTGTGCAGTTTTGTAAAAAACTGTACACCGCGCGCTATAAACTGAAGTCCACGCGGACGAAGTCGCGGGCAACAGCTAGTTCTGTAATAATTTAGCACATATATTTTTGTAATCTGAAAACGTCTTGTCTAGGTGCTCTGGATAGTTTTAAATTCGTCCGAGTCGTACACGGTTTGTTCAAAATTATTATATATTATTATTATCGACGATTTAAGGATCAGAGGAAAATGTTTGATTTTAAAATAATAATTATGTACTCCTTTCTTCGTGATAGTAGATATGTTTGGTGTATACTGCATAATGCCATCCGCTTTGTTTCATTACTGTGACATTGATAATAACCGCGCAGGCTGTCGTCCAGCGCGCAATATTATGATACGTTACCTGGGAAACGACCTTGGCGAGAATCTGAATTGTCTTATTTTAGTGTTCGAAAAGGAGCCAAATTTAAAACGGTTGAAGTATGGGAGTTATGTTTCCTGTAGTTTTGTTATTCGTTGCTTAAAAACGATAAATTATGTATGATAGTATATTAATATACTTAAACTAATTATAAACTACGGATGAGTATGTTATCATTTCAACATTCCTAGATAATTAGTATACTTAACTAAAAAATATTTTCATATCGACACAACTTATCGATAACTTGATACAGCCCTAGTGTAAAATAGATGAAAATTGTTTACACAAAATATCCTTAAATTGTGCACCATGGCTAGTCAAGTTATGTTTTCCATATAATTAAACATATACAGAAGTGAACACGGACGTAAAAATACCAATAACTCGTAGGGAATTGGCAAAAATAAACTTAAAGCTAGGTCCTGTCGATGTAGAATAATTCACCTGTTAAATTAATATTTATCCGGGTTTTTTCGATGTGTGGATCCAGAATCATTCCACAAACACTTAACCATGTTTCTAGAGCAGTATTTCTAAAAATTATTCATTATTTAACTTAAAATCACAATTTTTCTGAGAGCCCAAATTGACAACGATCGGCCCAGGGGCAGACAGACTGTCAAACAGATGAAAAAAAAGCTATGCAACCTCAAATTACGCTTCTCTTTCTACCACGCAGTGTTACTGATAGTGACATCTCGCTTGCTCAGGCCTTTGTTTCTCTATTCCGATAGGTATATTAACTTTATGGTGTGAACACGGTCTAATTTTTCATTTTTATTTTATTTGTCTTTGCGTATCGAGTAACGCAAAGACATCGTCAGGGTGTTTACACACGCGCCGCAGCACAGTGGTGCGGTGCCGCTGCAGCGCCGTCTGTAAACAGCCTCATTAATTATGAAATGAAATGAAATGAAATACTTTATTAAGTCGAGTTACATAGACTCATATTTTGTTAGTATATAAAGGCTTATAAATTATGTTAGTAACATTATGTTGTATGTTTAAATAAATAATAAAATAAAATTTGACCACATGTGCATCACCTCTGCTCCATACCGTTAGATATGGCACAGCAGTGACGCACATATGGACAATCGAGTCGACTTGCTATCATAGCCAGAATGCTGTTGGTACTCCCCCTCACTCTTCGCACTAAAGACGCTCATCGTTTGCGCATAGTGGCGTAGAAGCAATCTACGCGTGCCTCAGCAAACATCCCTGAAGCGCTGCAGTAGCGGGGAAGCCCCAACAGCATCCTGAATGCGTTGTTAAATTGAACACGGAGAGCGTTGTAGGCCCTGAGCGTGTATGTGGTCCACAGGCTGCACGTGTAGAAGGTCGTGCAAAATACTCTGAAAAGAGTAATTTTGACCGACCTCGTACAGCGCGCAAACCTGCGGACCAACATATTAGCACGAACCGACAACGCCCTTCGTTCTCTTTCTATGTCGTCATCGTCCTTGAGGTCGGAAGTCAGCATGTGTCCTAGATATTTAAACTTGTGTACCCTCTGTAACACGCAGTTATTAATAGATACAGAGGGCACATTCGACCAGCGTCTACTTCCGTCCTCAAAGACCATGACTACACTTTTTTTAACATTGTAGACTAGTCCATGTGAAGCGGCATACGCTGCACACATGGCTACCAGCCTCCGTAGCCCACACACAGATGCACTCAGCAGCACCATGTCATCCGCGTAACTAATATTATTAATACCTACTCCGTCTACATAGCAGCCGACTCTGGTGCTGCTGAGCTCACCAATAAGGCCATCTATATAAATATTAAACAGGGTTGGCGAGCTTAACCCCCCCTGTCTCATTCCACACTCCAACACATATAGCGCAGACAGCGCACCATCCCATCTAACGCAATTGACTTGGTTTCCATACCAGTACTTGAAGACTTTAATTAGATCTGGTGGTAAATTCCGATGTTCAAGCTTCTTCCATAGTACGTCGTAGGAAACCAAGTCAAAAGCCCTAGACAGGTCGAGGAAACAAGCAAAAACTGGTGTTTTACGCTTATTGTAGTATCTGACAGCATGCTTAAGACACAGTATTGCACTCTCTGTGGACAATTTAGCTCTAAAACCAAACTGATTGTCATGTAACTGAACATGCTTATTTAACTGTGTATTAAGCAAGCTGTCAAATACTTTTGACAAAATGGTAGCCAGTGATATAGGCCTATAATTACTAATGTCAGCTAGGTCACCCGTTTTATTTTTCACTATAGGTACTACCACTGTGCGCATCATATCACTTGGCATGTAACTATGTCCAATACAAAAATTAAACAGCATAAAAAGCAATCTAGGAAGATGTGGGCCAGCAAACTTTAGATGCTCAATACTGAGCCCGTCGTGGCCAGGCATTATGAATCCATTTTCCGCTGCTGTGCATAATATTATGTGTCATATTAATATGATTTTTATTTCAGTGCAGTCATAGTGTATATATTCTTTGGTGCAGTGCAGCTATTATTTTTACAAAAAAAAATGTACGTGCTGTAAAATTGAACACAAAACGTTGCAGAAAAAATAATACAAAACAGTCGACAAACAAAAGCCAAATGAGTGGAGTACATTATAGCAGCGCACACACAGAGTACCTAGAAGGGGAGAGGGTGGGGCAGGGCAGGCGCAGGCACGCCGCCAACGCCGCGCGCAGCAGCGCCCGCGCCGCGCGACACACCTTGCCGCGCCACGCCGCGCTGCGCACCGCACACACAATATGTATGTACATGACACTAGCGGTGCTCCGTGTATCATTTACACTATTTACATTACTCGGCACTCGCATCAATTTATAATTTTAGCATTTGCGACAGGATAATGAGATGAACAATTCATTACTTTCCTTGTATGACGACGAGCTGTACAATATGTACTATGTATTATTTTATATACACGACAGATCTGATTTTATAAGCTACTTACTAGTTTCTAGTTTTTTATTATTTATTTATTAAGGCAAAAACAGTTTTTTACAAACAATATTAGATAAATATGATTAGTGATTACAGATAAACCCAAATTACCATTAATTATTAAACCATGAGAAATTTAAACGATGCGTTTGTTAAGTAACAGTCGCGATCACAAAACTAATGACTAGTGGGTAACCAATACGTACAACAATATTTAATGTGGACTTACAAGTTACTACTAATAATTAAAATTCAGATAACTCGCAAACTTGTTTCTTATAATTATAATTATAACCGATATCACTTAGCTGTAAGTTTTCCATGTTAGGTAAATAAATAAATAAATAATGGGCATTGTCCAAAAAAAATCACATGTACTTTTTATATTTTTTTTCGTTAAAATAGGGTATTTTAAGAATATAAATTGAATAATTTTAAAATTTATTGGCTAGTTTTTTCTCAATAAATTTTTAAAGTTTCGCTCTGACGTCATCATCGGCGGCCAATTGACCTCTGCAGTATGTTTTTTTTCCTTTCAATCTTATTTATAATGGCTGGTTCGTCAAATGCAAGTTCTCATTATGTGAAAGCTGATACGAGAAGCTTACCAAAAGTTCAAAACGTAATGTTGGTCGAATTTATTCCTAATTTAACGCCATTGAAGGTCAAACTAAGGTTAAACATATTTGTTCAAAAATATAAGTAACTAATGGGTATTTTTTTTCGTTTATATACAGAAAAACGATCACTGACCTTATTCCTCGAAATGTTTTTGTAATGAGCAAAATTAAAAAAAAATGGACAATCCCCATTGCGCAGCTTTGAGGAGAACATGTCTACTTTGCACAATTTTTTATTATAATGTGTGCAAGAACGCCTGAGAAAAGTATTTTTTGCATAATTTCTATGGTAAAGTGTCTTTAGAACGTGAGAAAAAAGTAGTTTTTAAACAAACTTTAGCGGTAGAGACTTTTACTATCCCAAACGCGACAAAAGTATTTCAAATATATTAACGGCGCTAATATGTTGAGCTTTGTATTAATAATTATAAAGAGATAGGGAGATGAGAAAAGTATTATACATATAGTATATACTCACTGTGTAAATATGACGTCACCGGCCGGCAGCGCAGCGAGACGCACGTCGGCGGGCGTGCGCACCACGCGGATGGCGTGCGCGTCCGGCCCCGCTCGCACGCCGTCGCACGCGCCGCTGCAACAGAAACGCGAGAGATGTTATATGACATTCAAAGGTTGACTGCTTCTCATGTTCAACTTACTAAAGGAGCACGTTCCTAGACATTTGACATATTTAAGTTTGGTTTTATCTTTTAGGCTCTGTGGAACACATCAATAACATACGTATGCCCACCATGCATATGACTTTCATCACGCAAAAATGACAACCCAAGAAAAGCAGTTTTGACGCACTCCTGTTCTAGAAACACCGTATTTCAAATACGTTACAAAATGATAGACAACAGTATGCCTACCAGTAGAGCCTAGAGCGCTCGATCAGCGCGTAGGGCTCCGTGTCCTCGAGGTAGGCGCCGCAGGCGTGGCAGGCGAAGCACTCGGGGTGGTAGCGCAGCTCGCCGGCGGCCAGCACGGGGCCGGACACGGCGGCGCCGCACCCCCCGCACGCCCCGCCCCCCGACTCCGCCCAGCACGCACGGCACAGCGGCAGCTCTCCGCGCGCCGTGTACCACGACCCCAGCGCGCAGTCGCACCCGCTACATCTGCGACCACACTACAGTCAGCACGCCGTACTCTTAGGCGCTTTGCAAACGACGGGACGGGGCGGGTTGGTCAATTTCGCCGCGAACGATAGCACAAAGGGAATCCTATATTACTAACGCACAATACGGGCAAAAAGCCCGCCCCGCCCCGTCGTCTGCAAAGCGCCTTACCATACTAACTGTGTAAATATATTATAGCTTCATTAGTCGATAACTATACCGGCACTGCTCCTCCTCGTCTGGTTTTGTACCAGACGAGGAGGAGCAGTGCCGGTATAGTTATCGACTAATGAAGCTATAATATATTTACACAGTTAGTATGGTAAGGAGTCACATGAAAGGAGAAAGGGAACGGACCGGCTGCGGCAATATTTTTGCGTATATATATTTTGCGTTTTGCGTTTATATATTTTTTCGTGTGCCTCTCGTTTATTCACAATGACAATATTGGAACGAGTGAGATGTGACGGTGGACGGATGACGTCACGGCTGTGTCGATGACGTATGGAGTATGTACGTATGGAGTATCCGGGTATGGAGTACCTGAAGCAGTCGCGGTGCCAGAGCTGGCCGAGCGCCTCGACGCGGTCCGCCCCCTCCCCGTCGCCCTCCGCGCCATCCCCGAGCTTGTTGAGGCAGGCGGCGCAGCGCGCGCTCTCTGAAACACCATACAAATACAATACATAAGTTTTCATAACTGAAGTAATTACTTATTACAAGTAATACCTTTAAAAGTGAGCGGTCACTTGAGACAGGACAACTTTATTGCAATACAAAACATTTGTTTGCGTGTGTGCATCTTTATTTGTTTTGTAATTTGTATAGCAACAAAATTGAAGTCTGAAGTGCCTTGATTACACCTACCGAGAAGATTGGCAAGACAGTGGTCTCGGGTGTGGGCCACTCGGCATGTTTGTTATGGTCTATGGATCAGCTCTTTACAGATGAGTGTTTGTCGTTTTAGGCTTGCGATGGCTGTGCATGCCGCCTTTGCTCTATACTACTCTATAGTCTGTCCAGATGAACATCAGCTGCACTGATACGCGTATTGTGTACTATGTACATACCACGCCTAGAGGCTACCAAATAAACCGTATTTTATCCTTAGTAGCCTCTAGGCTTGGTATGTACTATACTGTACTCGGCGAAACATTGAAATACTTGGCGTTAACATATCGAGCGAAGTCCAGTTCCGATATTATCTAATACTAGAGGGTAAGGCCAAGTTAGCCTCGAAGAAGCTTGGTATTCTTAACAGAGCGAGACAGTACTTCAGTCCGGACCAACGCCTACAACTTTACAAGGCGCAGGTTCGGCCTCATATGGAGTAATGTTCTCATCTCTGGGCAGGAGCGCCAAAATACCAACTGCTCCCTCTGGATCGTATCCAACGAAGAGCCGCTCGAATTGTTGACTGCAATAGTGTTTCAAACAGCTTGGATCCCTTGGAATTACGCCGAGATGTACGTAGCATCCTCTATCGATTGTATCACGGGGAGTGCTCTGAGGAATTGTTCGGAATCATACCACCTGCAACTTTTCGCCATCGTCTCACGCGAAAAATTTACCACCCTCATCACCTTGATGAGTGGCAGTCTTCCACGGTGCGTTTCTCGCGTAACTTTCTGCCGCGCACTGTAAAACTCTGGAACGAACTGTCACCAGCAGTTTTTTTATATCGATTAAGAGAGCGTATTCCCTCTTAAAAGGCCGGCAACGCACCTGCAGCTCTTCTGATGTTGCGTGTGTCCATGGGCGACGGTAGTTGCTTAATGCTTTCCATCAGGTGACCCGTTTGCTCGTTTGCCCCCTTATTTTATTTAAAAAAAAATACATGACGGTAGCGGTCATTGACTCCCTGTTAAAAACTTGTCATTTTCTATAATAATTAATAAACCATATAAACCGTGATTAACAGAGAAGTGTCAGACGTTGTCAATCGTCGCTTTGTACATAGGCTGCACCATAGACTTATAATATATACTGTCGTATAGACCACCTGACAACCCGAAAATGCGTGACGATTTTTGATCTGTCAATGTGTGCGTGTGCTAGTGATGTATATTTTACTATCGATAGTATTGTCCGATCGAGTTATTTTACCTGCGTTTCTATGAGAAATAAATAATATGCAACTTTGACAGATTTTGTAATTCAAATTTGGTATCATATATTTTATTTGGCAGTAAAAAGGGGACGATTGAAAAGTAGATACACATTTTCGGTTGGGGTGATTTTTGAAGTGAAAACTTGTGGGATGGGTAAAAACTGTGAAACTCGCGTCAGATTCTCGTGCTGATCGAAAAACCTTGGTAAAACCGTAAGACGATTGGAGAGTAGTGTTTTGTGTCGAACTCGAACTTGAATTGATTGTAAGGGTTTCGATTAAATAAAAAAATCGATTTTTTAATAATCGATTTTCATAAAAAATGGGTTAAAAAATGCACAACGTTAATAATCAAGTTTTCACTTCTGCCGGCACTCCCGGAGTGCAACCCGTCTTTTTTTCAATCGTCGGATATGTTATAACATGATGTTCTTATAACGGTAAATAATATACACATTTTAAAGTAACTTACTTGTTATTCAGGTAAAAACTATCTGACAAATCAGCTCTTACATTAATAGAAATGCAAATATAAAGTTGAAAGTAAACGACAAACATAGTATATTATTTATTCTTAAATTAAATACATATCATAATACCCTTACACCCCCATTACATTTTTAGATTAGTTTCATGTTCTTGTTAAATACCGATAGGCATATCGATAAACTTGATTCAAGCCCTAGCGTATATGTAAACAATTTTAATGAAAAATTTTTCTTTAAAAATTGTGTAATTTAAGAACAATAGTACCTTTAGTTATGCAAAATATGAAAGTAAAGGGGAGGATTAACAATATTTTATTTGAAATAGAGAAATATAGACATAATATAGCTAAAATAAACACATCGTAGCAATTAGGACATGAAGATTAATTACCTGTGAAATGTATTTTTTTCAGGATTACTCTTATGATTTACACTGCAATCACTCACAGAACAAGTTACCATTGTTATATGCAATAGTATTTGTCGAAAATAATAAAGGATTTAAACAATAAATTGCAAATACCGAAAGGGCATAAAAACGGGTGACGACTTGGTGACGACCTGTCAAATGAAAGTGGTTAAAGTTTTCATTAGACTGCCTCTCTCTTTTCATCTTGTTATAATTCCATAAAGGAATTTCTTCTCTCTCGCACTCTTTGTTGGTCTTTAGCATCATACGTTTATGGGCTGCACTAAAAATATCGGGAATGGAATACTTCCACTGTTCCTGTCATATTAAAATATTTTTAATTGAAAACTCCTTGGTTTTAAAAATCGAATACCATTTATTTATTTAAAAAAGATTCTCGGTCTTGTCACAAGGTCTTGTCAAACTTGTGTAGTCCTTGAGAAAATGGAATTGACTCGAGAAAATTCTAGAGCGATGATTTATTATGACTTTCGAAGTGGTTTAACACAAAAACAGTGTTGACCGGATGATTTCTGCATTTGGTGATGAAGCCCCATCCAAAACCACAATTTATCGCTGGTTTGCTGAATTTCAACGTGGACGTGTCAAGCACAGTGATGATCCCCGTCAAGGTCGTCCAAAAACTGCAGTCACCCAAGAAAACGTTGATGCTGTGCGTAAGCTGGTTGAGGAAGATCGACATGTAACATACCGCGAAATTCAGGCAACTTTAGACATTGGCATGAGTCAAGTAAGTACAAATAATATTGCATGAACAATTTGGTTTAAAAAAGTTGTTTTCCCGATGGATACCCCATTTGCTCTGTGAAGAGCAAAAAGCGGCTCGCGTTACTTGGTGCGTCAGAACTCTCGAAAGATTCCACGCAGGATCCTCAAATGCTGTATACAACATCGTATCAGGTGACGAATCCTGGGTATACGCGTATGAACCCGAAACTAAAAACCAGTCACGAGTTTGGGTGTTCGAAAATGAGTTAAAGCCAACAAAAATTGTTCGTTCACGAAGTGTTTAAAAAAAAAGGTGGCCACGTTTGTCTCCAAAACCGGCCATATTGCGACTATTCCTCTTGAGGGACAAAGAACGGTTAATGCAGAATGGTATGCTATCATTTGTTTGCCACAGGTCCTCCATCACGACAATGCCAGTTCTCACACCGCGCACAGAACAAAAAAGTTTTTAGAGCAAGAAAACATAGAATTATTAGACCATCCGCCGTACAGCTCCGACTTAAGGGTCCTATATCCGCCAACGACCTTGATCATTGTATGTCAGTGCGAATATCGACGTAAACGACATTAAAATAACATTCATAACAGCGCGCCTTGTACGGTGGCGGTTACGACGCTCGCCGCGTCCATGATAGGGCGAAATAGGAGAAAAAACCTTTTTAAGGCTTAATATAATACATATTTCAAAAAAGTAACCAAACCAAATTATCAACTTATGGATTGCAAAGCAGTAGATATTTTTTATATATTTTTTTGATAAATAATGAAGGAGTAAAGTGGTTTCATTCAACGATTTGGAGGTGATTTGGTTTTTTATTTCTTTATTATGTGATACCGATAGAAAAAATATGGCAAAACCACGTTACGTATCATATCATGTAGATTACTAATTATTTTTTTCAGATACAATTTCTCTGTTAATGCCGATGTAAAGTTGTTTCATCTGCACGCTTTTTTCGCGAGAGGAGCCTTAAGCCCTAACGATTTCCATACTTTCCCTAAAATAAAGAATAAATTGCGTGGTCAGAGATTTTCATCACCTGAAGAAGCTGTGGATGCCTACAAAACGGCCATTTTGGAGACCCCAACTTCCGAATGGTTGCTTCAATAATTGGTTCCATCGTATGGAAAAATGTGTCAAATTTCGCGGAGAATACTTCGAAAAGCAATAAACACATTTTTAAATAGTAATGTTGTGTCACTTTCTTGATTCCCGAAATTTTCAGTGCCGCCCTCGTATAGAAACTTAGAAAGTGACAAATTTTTGACAGGGAGTCAATGACCGCTACCGCTATGTTTCTCCGAGTACAGTATAGTTCTGAAAATTTTGTTCGAAACCTTGCATTTTACGCAATTTTCATATTGACACATTTTTATTCAGTGCTAGATTTATCTTAAGTTCTCACTCATAGCACATTAGTATCGAGTTCGAGAGGACAGTCGTGTCAATAGGTCATCTGGTGGTGGTGCAGGGGGTGCAGGGGTGTGCGCCTGTGCGGGGGGTGAGGGGTTAACGGCCGGCAGCCTCCCGCGGGGTGGCAATATACAGATTGCGCCCACTTCACAACACATGGGAGAGCCATGCTTCGGCACGAATGGGCCGGCTCGACCGGAGAAATACCACGTCCTCACAGAAAACCGGCGTGAAATAGCGCTTGCGCTGTGTTTCGCCGAGTGAGTGAGTTTATCTTCTGATGCTGCGAGTGTCCATGGGCGACGGAAGTTGCTTTGCATCAGGTGACCCGTTTGCTCGTTTGCCCCCTTATTGCATAAAAAAAAACACTAATGTTCAGCTGCCATGTCTATATGAAATGTTGTATCTCTAGTCTCTACTGCTGCCTTTAAACCTGTCACAGACGTATCTATTATAAACTAGCTGTCCCGGTGAACTCCGTGTCACTTTAAAACCTTCCCTGGACTTCTACGAAAATTTTAAGACTAAAATCAGCCCAATCCGTTCAGCCATTTCGGAGTTTTAGCGCGACTAACACATTTAAAAATCCATTTTTATATAATATAAGAGAAGAAGAAGATAACATATTTTATTGATTATGTAACATAATAATATTATATTATTGAGTTATGGATATTATAAAATACTAGGTGACCCCGGTGAACTTCATGTCACTGTTTACCTAATATACCTAAACATTCCCTGGACTTCCACGAAGTCTTTCAAGATATAAAAATTAGCTAAATTGATTCAGCCGTTCTTGGTTTTACCGAGAGTGACAAAATTCAAAAAATCATTATTTTTATTTAAATATAGATTATCTAGAACTAGTCTAGAACAGTCATCGTGGATCAGAGAACAATAGCAACGACGTGTATCGCTTTCCTGTTGGGTACACACTACACGTGTACACGAAAGCAATATAATATTTAGAGACGAAATAGACAAGTGAGGATTCGTGGCTCGTGCGGCTCCCCACGTTAGCTTATGATGGACTAGGAAAAGTGATTATACGGGGCTCTTGGCAAGGACTCTCCCCGGAAAGGAAGGCTTCGCTAGTCCCGGTGCCGAAACGCACTTTGCCGGAGCGTTTATTTTGGTGAAAGTCTGCCACCTTGAAGTAGACCGAGTACCGACCAATTATGGATTGAGTGAGTCCCCTAATAGATCCAGCACATCCCTCCGTATACGGCTGATGGAAAATCGCAGGTGGTATTCGTGGGTAAGCAGCGCTTCTCGTCGGCAGGCCCACAAATCGCCGGGGTACTACAGCTTAACTGAGGCACATGCGTGATAAAAAAAAAGGAAAAGTGATTCCGAACGAGTACAGAGGCATGTTCATTGTTCGTGTTTGGTAGCCCATAATCGACATCTATTGTGCATGCTATAAACCAGTGTTTGGCGCATCGAGAGTGGCGACCCAAAATTAAATACCGGGTCGCAACATTTCGTCATTTTCGTCAGCTCCATAGACCATACTGCGCACTAAAATTTTGTGACTTAATAAATAAAATATGCGTATTATTTAAACTTAATGGAACCAGCGTGGGTTTCAAAGTATTCAGTGGGCCATTAGCAGTGTGAAAATTACTGGGCCACGGCAGACAATGTTTGGGGAACACTGCCACAACCAGCTTCGAAACCATGGTGGCCATAACTACTTGGTCACTATGGCTCAACGTGGTCTCCACGTGACGTCAGCTCGCGTCACCCCGGCGCGGCGGCGGCGCGGCGGCAGCGCGCGGCGGGGAAACACGCGATACTCAGTCACGTACTCACGTACACACTCACTTCATTCATATTATTAAATGTACTTGTACACGCAACAATTGCACAGTCATTTGCATTGATAACTGGGATATGAGACAATGCTCAGGCAATGATAAAACTCCATTTTAACTAGAAAATTAAACGGTTTTACATCCTAAAATAACATGGTTTGAAAAATTTCCTGTCTTGTCAAACAAAATCAAAGGTCGACATCTGGAAACCAGGAAGAAAATAAAAAAGACGTAAAAAAACTCAGGGTCATCTTAATCAAGCGAGAAGATGTAAAATATATACAACTAAATGATTTCACTAAAGTAATAGAGCAAGATATTCCGTACACAGCTCTATAGAGTAACTAAGCTGCAAAGCAAAATCTGATGCTGCAATTTTTGCTACTTAATCTTTCGATCGTAGATTCTTGGAAATGCTATTGTATTCTATTGATGTGATCTTATGGGGCTTGAAGGATTAAATATACACCTTACCTGTACCTTACCTTAACCATACCTTAAATAATAATATTATGATAAGAATAAGATAAAATAAAATCATTCCTAATCGAGAAAAGTTTTTTCACAGTTAAAGAATATATAAATGAAATAGTTTGATAATTAATAATAGAACTCAGTCATGATGAATAAAGTATTGTCCTTTAATGTCCAATTCCATTTATAATATAATATTAAGATTTAAATAAATAAAAATGTATACTTATGTAATATTTGCATGCCGTTAAAACATACTCTTTTATGATAATTTGTAACATCTTCTATCGTATTTTGTGCAAATAAAGGTATTGAATTGCATTATTTATAATGTAGCTATAATAGTGACCAGATCTATTCACAATTATTTCACCTCAGTTTCTATGGAACTTTTACTTATTAGCTTAATTAAGATTTGGACAGAGATGAAACATTTAAAGTGCAGAAGATTCTTACTGATATTATGTTTATTTCTTTCTTTATCGAAGGATTAAGCCGTAATGTGGCGTAAAGGGGAATCACGACCCTTAGGAATGATGAACACAATGCAAGGAGGAGGACTACTATTCTGCCATGATAGGGAAGTTATTATTATGTATAAGTTAATAATACCAAACAAGATCTTTTTTTGGAGACCACCCAAAACTTCTGACAGCAATCATATCAGCTTGAGATCTGATAATTGCATGACAATATAAATGAGAAAGAGAGGCCATAATACTAATAGGAGTTGCTTCTACCCTGCTTACATAATATAGCCACTTCTACTTCTGGTTTAGAGCTTGCATCTTGTATTTAAATACACTTTACTATGTTAGTATGTAAAATAATTGATTTTAAATTGAAATAGAGAAGATCTGGCTTCGGTAAGTAATAGACAGATTCTCAGACAATTTTCGAGTAAGGTTTACAAACCTACCCCAATTTTTTTTTTGGTGGTCACACGGGTTGAGGAAGGATGTTTTGGGTGAGATAAACCTCCCAGTACCACTTCCACCCCCGGAAAACCCCCACGTATGTATTTATTACTTTTGTAATAAATACTAATTCTACCATTCCATAAAAATACAAATAATTTTATATCCTACACCAGCAGCAGAGGAAATGTTTATTTGTAAAATATGTTTAGCGAAAATTTAACACAAAGATTTAAGTTTTAAGCACTAGTGATGCTCTGAAAATATTGTTGGTTCAACTTCAATCTGATATATTGCCGCAGAATATTAAACAAAGCACAAACATAGGATAATTTACAATAAAAACAAGTTTCGCCCACACATCATATATATTTCAATGACAATTGAACATTTCCTCCATCTCGTACCAAAGAAAAGTTAGCGCGTGAGTGCGTATTGCAAATAGGACTCTTACCTTCTAAATTAGAACTCTCCATTTCATTTTATTCACTCTTTATTCAAACAAAATTAAATAATAAAACTGAACACACACTGTTCACGTCCATGATTCTTTTGACAACTGACTCATGCTGACATTTCTGACAAACAAAATAAGACAAGTGACAGCTGCGGACTGACAACAGTTTATTTTTAATATGGCCTTGATTATAGCTTAAAGCAGCCTGTCCCACTCGCGCGAATAGGCATCGAACTGTAAAGCCGGCTGTACACTCTCGCCGAGACACAGCGAGGCGGCCCGAGTGCGAGAGTGTAAATGCGTGCGCTCGCCTCGTCTCGCCTGTCTCGGACCCCCTCGGTCCGTTGTCGGTATTTTGCGCCCGAGACAAAGGGTCTCGCGAGGAAAACGAGCGCACTACTGTACACTCTCGCGTCTTTCAGTACTATTCCCGCCGCTTGACAGTGTAGAACAGAAAAATAACAATAATAAACGTCATTATCAGTCATTATCTGTGAGAAATAAAATTAAATATGTTAATAAATCTTTGGATTACAATGATATCTTTCGATGCATGGTGAATGGTTAATGGTCGCTTTCGTCCATCTTCTCGGAGTTCTTAACTGCGATTGAACTAAGCGAGAATGTACATGATCGCACTCGGGCAAGGGGCTCTCGCACGAGACTCTCGCCCGAGAGCTCTCGGCGAGAGTGTACAGCGGGCATCAAGGTGAACGCAGATTTGGCCGCACCACACGCACCGCAGTCGCTGCATTTCGAATGTAGAAGTTGCGAAGACTGCGGCGCGGGTAGGTATGCGAGCTTGCCTATAACTTCATATAAATAATTCAAAATGCGGCGACTGCGGTGCGTGCGGTGCGGCCAAATCTGCGTTCAATTTAAGTACCACCCGCGGGTGGCAAATCATAAGGGACTCACAAGCGAGCGGTGACGCACGCGCAAGATTTTTCGTCGCGTATCTACTGTATACTGATCATAGAGGAATTTAATACAATATGATACTGATTTAACCGCTGTGACAAAATCGTTATAGATCTTATAAAAATGAAGAATTAAAAAAGCCAATGAAATATGTACCTATTATATTTGAATAAGGTATTTAAATACAAATAGTAGATAAAAACTATACAAACATAGCAAATAAACCAATTTCATACAAAGAAACACACAAACTACGCAGAAATAAACACAAGTTACTATGTTTAAATTCTAAAAGTTTCCTGCAATATCATAAAATCCATTATAGAACTACTATAAAATATAGGTTGTTTTACTAAAATTTGATATAACTATAAAAAGGTTTGCTATTCATACCAATAGTAATTAAAAAGAAATATTTTGTTTTCTAAAAGGCGAAAATCTTGATTTCTTAAGAAAAGGTACGCGTTATGCGATAGAAAGAGAGCGGAGATGTAGGCAAATATAATTGTAGGCACCTAGCACTGCGCGGTCGGAATTTGAATTTTATAGTATCGTAGCATGAGTCGTTAATTCTTTAAACGGGTTTTGTTAGTGGGAATTCTGTTGGTACAACTAATATATATTCTGTGCTTAGAGCGCTGTTAAGTGTTAAGTGCTTGTTCCATTTCACTAAATTTAGAAGTTCTAGCTAGGATCCTAAAGAGAAGACTAATTAGAAGCTTCTTATTCCACTTTTCCTAATTTAGTAACTAAATTAGTTGTGACCACGCGGCGATTTTGGCCAGACGTCTTCTTAATGGCTCCAGTTCTGTCAAAGTTCAAAGCAACAAAAAATTGGTCTTCTCATATGCTTAGCTGTTGGCTCAATGAAAATCAAAATAAATAAAAGGCGAAAAAGACGGTTGAAAGAATTTTTGCTTCACAAAAAATTATGAATTAGGTATGAACATTCTGAAGTACTTGGAAGTTGGAACCAGCAGACTTTAGAAATTACCTACGAATGCTACGAATGCTATAATCTAGATTCTAGAGATTGATGAGCAGATGCTGTCAAAATTTAACAAAAAAAATACAAATGAAAATAATATAGGTACATATTATTATTATTTATATCTTATTGCATGTTTTTATTTTATTTTATTTTATTATGTTAAGGGCCTGTTTTACCACTTCCTGATAAGTGCCGGATATTCTATCCACAACTTAACTTGACAGCTGATAAAGTATGGAGAATCTGTCAAAAAAGTTGTGGATAGCCTATCTGGCACTTTATCAGGAAGTAACGAAACAGGCCCTTAGTGTGTTCAATTTTTTTTTATTAGATTTGATTATGTATTTTTACTTAAAATAAATAATAATTTGAGTACACTTTTATTTGTTATACGATTATCACCGCCTTTTTTCATAAAAAAGCGTAGATAATGATTAATAGGTTATTTTTTTGTTGACTTTAATACAGATTTAGCAGTTCCCAGTTCCCACTACGGATAAAAGGTTGAAACCATCTGTGATCTGGCAACACTGATTTAGTCAGTTAGAAGTTTGGTTAAGCGTTTATTCCACTTATCCTAGCTAGGATAAGTGGAATAAGCGCTTTTGGGACCACACTTTTTCCGATTTAGTACACTAATTAGGATCCTAGCTTTCTAAATGTTATTTCACTTGACTAAATTTAGCCACTAAATCATTTAGAACTTCTAAATTTAGTGAAATGGAATAAGCGCTTTACCTTACCGTACCTATAATAAGTAATTTAAGTTTAATGTAAAGGCGAGTTCTACAATATTATACTACATATCTGTGACTGTGAGGCGAGTTTTAGAGCCAGTTTTGGAGCCAGTTCACACGGCGAGTTGCGTCGACGCATCGCTGCCGTTGCGTTGTTTTACATACATGATACAAGTAACTAAAATGTTAACACGGCGGCGCGCTGCTGGCTGCGACGTCGCAACTCGCAAGTCGTAACGCACACATGACGGACAGCAGCCCCTGAGACGAAGTGGAAGGGAGGGATGTTGACACTTGACAAATGGCGCAACTCCCGCATGGCCGGCTATGCGTCAAAATATTTGCGTTGCGGCGACGCAACGCAACACGCCGTGTGGACGAAATATAAGAGCCATCTTATATTTCTGTCAAGTCGAATGCTAATTCAAATTCTAGACAACAGTGCCACAGTATAGCAATATATCCCTATAATATTGCTATACTGTGACAGTGCAGTGCACTGTGCAGTCAATGAGTCAAGCAGGTGGAGTTTTGACTTTTGGAGAGAAGTGAGATTTTTTCCTATAATATAGGTTCTTTGTTTCATTAAAGTAGCATTGTTTGTAAAATAATCGTTACAGCTGTTACTGTACGAGTTGTACGACTTAAGCTTAGGTTTAAGTAAGGTACTGTGCAGGGTTGATACATCTTTGTGTTTACAAAAAGGATTCAATTAAACAAAAATGTGTAATATAATAAAAGCCGTCTTAGCTGATTTAATTAAATGTATTAATTTCTCCTCTTCCTCAAGTATTTGCTCAACTTGACCTTAACTTTAACTTTGACCTCCAGTCTCTTCAGAAGGTCGGCAATTTCAGGGTCATCGATTTCCTCGGACTCCTCCTCCTCCTCTGGAGTAGAGGGCGTGGTCGTGGAGGGAGTAGTGGGGGTTGTCACAGTGACGGTGGTGTTGGGTGCGGAGGTCGTGGTCACAACAGTGGTCTCGGGAGTTTCGGTGGTGGTGATGTACACAGTCGTCTCGGGCAGGGTTGTGGTGGTCGGCTCCTCCTCCTCCTCCTCCTCCTCCACCAGATTGTCGAAGTCGATGCCAGTAACTTGGGTGAACCAGGAGTGGAACGGTCCGGGACGGATGAAACCTATAAGAATATATTTTGTAAGCATGAAATTTTTACTTTGCACGTATACCTATTATAATAAAAAATAATCGGCCAAGTGCGAGTCGGACTCGCGCGCTAAGGGTTCCGTACCATTATAGAGCAAAATTAGCCCAAAAATTGTGTAAAAACACAATTTTATGGGAGCCCCCCCCTAATTTTTTTATTTTATTTTAATATTATTAAATATTAAAGTGCACATAAAATTGAGTAAAATTCAAGTACCTACCTGTTGGCATTATTGATATAGAGCCAAAAAGGCCAAAAAAATCACGTTTGTTGTATGGGAGCCCCCCTCAAATATTTATTTTATTTTGTTTTTAGTATTTGTTAATATAGCGGCAACAGAAATACACAATCTGTGAAAATTTCAGAAGTCTAGCTATAGCGGTTCTTGAGTTACAGCCTGGAGACAGACGGACGGACGGACAGACGGACAGACGGACAGACATCGAAGTCTCAGTAATAGGGTCCCGTTTTCACCCTTTGGGTACGGAACCCTAAAAAGGCGGTTGGAGAGTAGTGTTTTGTGTCGAACTCGAACTCGACTCGAACTCGACTCGAAAGTCGAACTCGACTCGAACTCGGTTGTCTGTAAAGTCGGTTTACTGACGATAGTTGAACGTGACAACGTCATAGCCTTAAATGGAACGCCTCAGAGCGAGGTAACGCCGCATATTGCGTCATGTTTTTTCGTGCGCGCAGGCCATATCGAATTATAAGACGTTGTCACGTCAAAAATATTGTGTAACACTCACCGCCGGGAATTCCGGAATGGCATCCGAAGTCTCCGCCGGCCACGAAGGAGCTGACTCCGACGAGGGTGGGCGTGCCGTCCGCCTCCACGTTGACTAGCGGGCCGCCGCTGTCGCCCTGGCAGATGGACTGCGACGTCACGTTGTAGAAGGTGGCGCAGATCGAGTTCTGTGTGATGAGGGTGGAGCCGAACAGCTGCGCGCACGACGGGTTCGACACGCCGCGCAGGAACACCCACTGGAGGTTGTCCGATGTTGCACCTGCAAAGTGACACGTTTATATGGCAGTTCTAGACACATAGATAACCTCGAAAATGCAAAATATGGTATTAAATGATGAAATAACCACCATTAGTCCACGTCCTGCCGAAGCCGCTGGCGTAGAGGACGACCGTGTTGTAGTCCCTGTGGGCGTCCGCGGACGGCTGAATGCGGATGCTGCGGAGGTTGCCTGCATAAAAAATTCAACGATAAAATAAAGATTTCAGTAATTTATACATTTTAGTAGTTCAAGTATTCGAGGGACTTCTCATAAAGTCAGTGAATACACTCACTGGAGTAGACGAGGGGCTGCTGCAGCTTGATCAGCGAGATGTCGTTGGGCTGCACGACGAGCGGCGTGTTGACGTTGAAGGTGGGGAAGCTGTAGGTCTCCTGCGTCTCCTGGACGATCTCGGGGTTGTGGACGTTGACGAGGCCGGCGCGGACGATGACGGTGAGCTGGCCGGCGGTGCAGTGCGCGGCGGTCACCACCCAGGAGCGGTGCACGACGGAGCCGCCACAGCCGGTGGCGGTGCCCGCGGCGCTGATCATGCGCAGCGACACCTGGTGCGGGTGCTCGCCCGGCTGCGCGTCCCACCCCGACACGATGCGGGACCCGCTACCCGCTGGATGGTAATAAATAATAATATTATAGTGAGCGTTCGCGTTATACTTAAGCTAAATGTTATAAGCTCTGGTAGAATCTTATGAAAGATTATCGTAACATTACTTTAATCCTGACATATTGATTATGTTGTAGGTTGGTTGCTTCATGTACTTTAACTTAACCATTATATATTTATTTCCTTATTAGTATTACATAATAAATGCTAATAAAACTACTATACCTAGTTGTCTAGTAAGTAGTAGTCGTACGTACCTATATGTTATAGTGTATGGACACAATGGATTAATTTGTTATGACTTTAAAGTATTTACTTATCTATCTAAGATGATAATTATTAATTACACGTGAACGTTTATCTAATTATTATTTTTTCCACCATTTAAATTGATAGCATCGCTCAGATAATCGGACAAATCACTGCTTATCAATCGCGCTATAGCGCGTATTTAAGGCCATCCCCCGAGCAAACGAGCTTGACCATACATTTGCCGCGTTGCCGAGATCGCACCAAAACCCTATTTTTTTACTTATCTTAGTTCAAAATTAACCAAAAAAAAATAATTAAACGGGGAATATGTAGTTTATGATATTGTCGATCTATTGGCGTAATACTAAGGAGATGCTGAATGTACCTATGCTTGAATTTTAATAAATTGGCTTTACTTTGGAAGCTGATATCATGAGTATAATAAACAAAAATAGAAAATTTAAGACTTGGAAAAGGAATTGTAGCTTTCAAATTATGAGTTTATAAGGCTCTAAATAGTAAATACGGTAAATTACGGATTCTCCGTAAGGAAGGCCCTTAAGTTAAGGACTAAGGTAGAGAAAACAAGTAAAAAAAAAATGTTATCGACTCTTGTCTCAAAAAAAAATCAAATTAACTACATTACTTAATTTATTAAAAAACAGGCCTTGTTAAGCTCTCTATAACATTATTATTTCCTAGTTCAGACAGTTCAAACTTTATTTTAGGATCAGCGACAATAATTTAAATAATAATTAATTTAGTGACTATGTATAACATGCCGCCTCTTGCTTATTGCTAATTAGGGCCGGGACACAAAAACACGGCACGACGTCGTACGACGCCGCGCCGTACGACGTCGCTCGTCGTGCCGTGTTTTTGTGTCCCGGCTCTTAGAATGGATAAAAGTTGCCCATTTGCCCAATAAGCCTTTAGAGCTAATCCACTAACTATTAAGTAATCAAGAGTCCATAATCGTACATGTATATAAGACTCTAGGGCCTAGACCTTCATATACCTAACTATATGACGCCCGCAACTCCGTTGCGCCAAAATTAGTTTATAAACCGTACATTTTTTCGGGACTTAAAGTATCTCCATACTTTCAGCAAAATCGCTTCAGCGGTTTTGTTGTGAAAAGGTAACAGACAGACAGACAGACACACTTTCGCATTTATAATATTAGTATAGATGTCTGTGTCTACATTAGGTGACGCTTGCAGAACACGCCCACACATAGGAAACGGAAGCTCGCTAGGTAGTGGCGGTAGTGCAAGTGGTATAATATAGAAGTAGGAACTCACCGGGCGCCTCAAACCCGCTGGGGTAGACCGCCGGCACGTCCGCCAGCGGCACTGCCGGCACCTGCGGACACGCACCATGTTAGACAACTACGTTTGCGAAGGTTTCACTTCGATAACAACCTCTAGTTAATAGGAAGAAATTTGGATGACTGTCTTCATAATCAAAGATGGCAATATTATGATGATTGAGGGTTTTCATTTCTTTTAAAGAGATATAGGTAAAGCCCATAGGAATCTAATTACAGGAAAGTCGATTGTCGATACATTATCTACATAGGTATGTACATCAGCATTTGGGGGACTAGTTATAGCTGCGGTGTACCGTGTAGGTTAGCGAAAAACGGTTTAAAAAGTCTATTTCGATTCCGGATTTTTGCCTAGCAAAGAAGTAAAAAGCAAGAGAAGAGAAAGTATTAATTATAATTATTAAAACGATTTAAAAATATTTAAAAATAAATACCTGGCTGATAGCCAGAGCCAGCAGAACAAAAACTGTATTCACCAACATGTTTGTGGCGCTGCCGAAATTGCGGGCCCGTATTTAACACCTAATGACACCTCATCATCTTATCGGCGATCAGCATCGTCAATAAATCTGGCCGATTGCGTTATCTGCGATCATAAAGTTACGATTCCGACTAGTAGGTATTGATTGGCTTTTGTTTTCGGCTCGAAATTAATTGATTAGGTCCGGCGTCGGCGGAAAACCGTGGTGAGGAAAATTGACATGATCCTGATAGCGCCAAATCCCTGCTATATACCTATATGTAACTATTACTAATTTTTGTGTCCATCCTGCTGTCTGTATTGATCTATTGTTGTAAAGCATTTAATGCCATGGGGCACTGAGCTAAGCGCTATTGAGCATGGGCTCAATAGCGCTTAGCTCAGTCACCGCAAAGCCCGTAGCCCGTGTTCTCCGGGCTCTCAGATCATAGATGAAGAATCTGCAGTCGTGTCGTGAGTCGTGACACGGCCTCGTCTCGGGCAGGGTTGTGGTGGTCGGCTCATCCTCCTCCACCAGATTGTTGAAGTCGATGCCAGCAAGTAGCAACTTGGGTTAACCAGGAGTGGAAAGGTCCAGGACGGATGAAACCTGTAACGAGATATTTTGTTAGCTCTATACAATTAAAAATAATTTATTTTCAGAAAAGTACAATATACAACTTCAGATTAAGACAAATCCCCACACTATAGGCGGGTGAATTTCAACATGTCCATATTTTTTTTCATTTCGGGGAACTTTTTTGTTTCTATGTTTTTTTTTTTTAGTTTTTACCGAAGTTTCCTCTCAATTTTAATGTTTTATGACTACGAAACTAATTACATAAAAATTTAATAATAAACAAACGTAGCAAACACCTTTATATTTTAGCTGTCACCGAGATGAAAAAGTCAGTCACCGAGATGAAAACAAAATTCACCGAAATGTAAATTCACCGAAATAGTATACAGCGTGATTGTAAAACAAGCGAAATAATGTATTTTTATGGAAAAATGTTGACACTTTGGGTTACACTTTTGCAATTTTCGAAATTATCTTTAATATTTTTCAGAATAAAACATAGCCTATATCAATCACAAAAAAATCTATGACAAAATCAGCTATTGCACAACTCTTATCGCGATTTTGCCTCCCGTACGCTACGCTCACATAAATTTTATCATAGAGCGATGGTTCCTCTTTTTGTATGGGCGAAATAATCTCTATTTACGTATTAAGTTACATCTACGGTAAATGCCTGGGCATGGTTATTTAAACAACAATGAGATAGAACCACAGACATAATTATATCAAGATAGATACCGCATGTCGCTCCATTTGTATGAAAACGAGCGTGTCACTTTTTTCCTACCACTATGACGTACCAATGATAAGAAACGTGTCCATTATCATGGCCAACGTTTCTATTTGAATTTCTACAGTTCAATACGGCCATTTTAGGCATTGAGGCATTTTTAAAAGTCCGATTTACGTCCGATTCCGATAGCAGACTAAAGAACAGACTTTTGAAAGACGAGCATTGCTCGTCGTTTGGGAACGCGATATTGCACGCGAAGTGCATACACATACGGTATCTATCTTGATCTATGTCTGTGGATAGAACAATGTATTTTTATTTAAAAAATATTTCATGTTACAAACGATTTTAATACAAATAACAAAATATATGAATATTGAGAAATAATTGACACATTTGCTTTGAATAAAAATTACCACGCGCCAACTTCACTCGGCAAAGGATAAATGTTAATTGTTGTTTTTTTGTTTTACTATTTTGTAAAGGTGTAGGTAGTATTGTTACTATTTTGAAAAGGTATCTTCTAGTGCTTTGTTAAAATTTTTCGTTATAAAATATACTTAAGTCAGTTAAAATTGAGTTACTATTATTCTAACATTTATAAACCAAAACTACTTTTTGATAGGATTCATTAAATTCTAATATTAAATCATCATATTATATTATCTCGTACTGTTTTTGCTTTTCACTAATGAACAAAAGTCAATATTTTAGGTAATCGTAATAAACTGCATGAGGTCAAAATATCAGACTCTGAGTTTCTTATTCATAAAATGAAAGGTAAATATTGTGTCCTTATAAATATTTAAAGTTAAAAAAAATTACAAATATTGACTGAAACGACGTTAGACGAATGTTAGGTGTTTTTCGTTACGGAATTTCTTGATAAACACCATCAAAGCTATACAATAGCTCAAAAAAATGAAACACTAAGAAGCACCATATTTCTTTTTTATTCATTAACATTTTTACGATTTCGCAGATTATTATTCATCCTGTATAAAACAACTTTAAAAATCACCGAGATGAAAAAAGCATTTACCGATATGAAAACTATTGTCACCGAAGGTCACCGAAAGTCACCGAGTCACCATTTCCGTGATTTTATTTCATATCGGTGATTTTTTTCATTTCGGTGACCAAATAGGTCAACGAATTCACCGAAACGGAATCACCGAAATGAAAATTTGCGACAAATCGTTGAATATTTTGACACCTATAATAATTATACCGGTATCTATAGACTATACTACATACTGATACATATTATTAAAAGTGTAAGAAAATAAGTTAATACTTCTAGCTGGTTCAATTAACATGATAAATTGAATCACGGAAATGAAGAGAAAAGTGTCGGGTGTCACCGAGACGATATACTTACGTTTTTAGCGGGAACACGCAGCGACGCAGCAAACCACCTCTAGCTCCGAAGGCACAAGCATGACTGGCGCTTGACTCTTGAGTTCGAGAAGCGGCATTATGTTCAAAAGTACTTCTGGTCTCGACAATTCATATTTCTTTTTTATTCACCGAATCAAGACAAAATGTTGGGACAGTTTTATTTCTCCCGCTATTTTGAAAGTATAACGATTGAGATTATGAAATTTGTATTGATTATACCTCCATTCTTTAAGAATCCAACAAAAGAATCCGTTTGTTTGTACCACTAATATTTTTTCCTCGGCTGACGAAATTAGGACTAAAAAGGTCGTTGGGACAGTCACCGAGGGGTCTAATTTTCACCTTTAGAATTTTTTATTTTTATTGGTAGGAGATCCGGCCATAGAATGACCTTCACCCATCGTATTACGGGATGAAAATGATTTTTTTATAAAATTAAATATGTTAAAAAAATTATTTACAGGAGGTTGTCTGAAAAATTTGGTGCAAAGTGTAATTAATTAATAATTAAAAAATGTTTTTTTTTAAACATTACACTCATTCCCTTACGCAAAAAACTGTATACTAATCGAAAGTATGTAGCTCATAGAATATGCAAACGCTGGGTTGACGTTTTTTTTCCGGTGCAATTATCAGGTAGGCAGCTATATACAGGTAAATCGATACTAGTAATTTGCAACGATCCAGTTACGCGATAAACCTTATATCAAAATAAAGATAATTTTATTATGAATATAATGACATAAGGTTGGCTGCAAAAAGTTGGTGCTAAATCCCGGTTGTCGATTTTTGAAAAACGTAATATTCGTGCGGTTGAATACGTGCGAAACAGAGGACCGAGGAACGTATCCAGTGCGATAGAAAAGGACGCAGCATTGCAGCTGTGTGTCGCTCAATCGTCGAAAGAAAGAGAGTACGCATGCTCTTTGTTTGTGAAATTGAGGAAGATAGCGATAGACTACAGTTAGTAATATTATTATATGTAAAATATAATAATATTATATGTCAATATATATATATATATATATATATATATATATATATATATATATATATATATATATATTATATATATATAATATTGATATATATATATATATATATATATATATATATATATATATATATATATATATATATATATATATATATATATATATATATATATATATATATATATATATATATATATATATATATATATATTATATATATATAATATTGACATATAATATTATTATATTTTACATATAATAATATTACTTACTGTAGTCTATCGCTATTTTCCTCAATTTCAAAAAACAAAGAGCATGCGTACTCTCTTTCTTTCGACGATTGAGCGACACACAGCTGCAATGCTGCGTCCTTTTCTATCGCACTGGATACGTTCCTCGGTCCTCTGTTTCGCACGTATTCAACCGCACGAATATTACGTTTTTCAAAAATCGACAACCGGGATTTAGCACCAACTTTTTGCAGCCAACCTTATGTCATTATATTCATATATATATATATATATATATATATATATATATATATATATATATATATATATATATATATATATATATATATATATATATATATATATAATATTGACATATAATATTATTATATTTTACATATAATAATATTACTTACTGTAGTCTATCGCTATCTTCCTCAATTTCACAAACAAAGAGCATGCGTACTCTCTTTCTTTCGACGATTGAGCGACACACAGCTGCAATGCTGCGTCCTTTTCTATCGCACTGGATACGTTCCTCGGTCCTCTGTTTCGCACGTATTCAACCGCATGAATATTACGTTTTTCAAAAATCGACAACCGGGATTTAGCACCAACTTTTTGCAGCCAACCTTATGTCATTATATTCATAATAAAATTATCTTTATTTTGATATAAGGTTTATCGCGTAACTGGATCGTTGCAAATTACTAGTATCGATTTACCTGTATATAGCTGCCTACCTGATAATTGCACCGGAAAAAAAAAGTCAACCCAGCGTTTGCATATTCTATGAGATACATACTTTCGATTAGTGTACAGTTTTCTGCGTAAGGGATTGAGTGTAATGTTTAAAAAAAAACATTTTATAATTATTAATTAATTACACTTTGCACCAAATTTTTCAGACAACCTCCTGTAAATAAATTTTTTAACATATTTAATTTTATAAAAAAATCATTTTCATCCCGTAATACGATGGGTGAAGGTCATTCTATGGCCGGATCTTAGACTATATGTTCTAGTTATCGAATTAAAAACGTGTCTGTTGCCTCATACATGGATAATCACACAAACTATACGATGAAATTTTATTTAACCCTAAAAAGCCATTTCACACCCCCCATTTCACAGTAGCCGCGAAAAAAAAGCGGTTGGGAAATTCGCGCAGGCATAGCCTGTCCTGTGGGGCCAGTAGGGACATTCTCATGAAATTTTATAACTTGTACCGTTTATTATCAAACGTGATTCCTCTAATAAGCCTTAAGTTGTTACTGCTACTGAAAAGAGAAATCTACTCACCAAACAACTAGTCTAATGGCATGTCAAGTAAATAAAAATATATAACATGAGACTTACAAATGGGATTGCCGGAGTGGTAGCCACAGATTCCCCCGACAATGAAGCAGCAGACTCCGCCGAATTCGGGCGTGCCGTCGGCCTCGAAATTGGCGAGATTCTACTTACTGTTAGAGATAGAATAAGCGAGCTGAGAAGAAGTAATAGAATATCATGATCTACCGAATTAAAAGTCTACTAAATATATACTTTTAATTAATTAGTAAAATATAAAGTAGGTATTTATATTTGTTTTGGCTATTTCCGTACCTACTAAAGTTTGTAAACTATACCTACTTAGGAAACGTATTCTCATATTTTTCGTTGTAGGTAGGTACTATCAGGGAAGTTGATTCCTAGGCAGATGGCGGATCTAAGTAATTTGGTCGTGGTAAGCCAAAACTCAAACCCATCCGACCGATCAAAGCTAACATTGAATTGACATAAACCGACCACATGACGTAGGTCCGTCAACTGCTTAGGAATCAATTCCCTCGATGGTACGATAAGCATTAAAATTTCCGCTGCTATTGTTTGTCTGTGTTCTTCTACAAAAGCAGGTAAGGAGCTGTAGGGAGTAGAGACTATTACCTAGCCTCGCTAAGCCGTAGATATAGGTATCGTGTGATTCTCGGCTGCAAGAATCATTCACATCGGTTCAGGATTCGGATTTCATGACATGCATTCTGAACCATTTGGAAAAGATGTTGAAATTTTTTTTAACGCGGTAGATAACATTAATGTCCTTATTCTGTCGGGCCTGCAACATATATATATATTTATAATTACACGTCTGAGCCATACGAAACATCAAGTCATCGTAGTGGGCAGTGGTGTTGGTTGATGATGGTGTAATTACTTATTTTTATCTTATCAGTTATCACATCAGCTATACACATCAAACTGATTATCTGTGACGCAAAGTGTTTTCCAATTACCAAACAAACGTGAGCAGGGAACTGATAACTTTCACCAGAAAACGGATGATTCGCGCTCGACGACAAGGTTAATTCGCAGAAAAGCACTGAAATAAAAATATTTGTAGTGTAAATGCTTACAAATAAAGCTGAGAATGCTAGCTTAAGTTACGGCCTACAATTATTATTAACTACTAAACTTTTTACCTAATTTATTGTGAAATACCTTCTCACTTAAATAGTTAATATTCGAGAGAAATATTTAGTTTCTATAGTACCTATAGTTTATATCAAAACTCAAAATCTTCATTAAATTACTTTGAGTGCAGCTTGCAGCTGATACTATAATAGTAGTTAACTTGTAGCTGTAGCCTTTTTAAAGACAGTCATATTATTTCAGTTTGTGATGTGAGTTGTTAAATGAAGTATATTAATGAAATTTGTCGCCTGTTTGTTTGCCGCAGCAGGTAGAGCTTGTCTAATTTGAAATGACGCGCCCCACCACTTCAAAGTTGATATAAATTAAACATTTTTGTACTGTGAATACGAGGGAGGGGCGCGTCATTTCAAGTTAGACAAGCTCTACGGACAACCTACAATGATTTCGCAGTCATAACAAGTCCCCTTACTTTAACAGTTTAGCAGATCGCCATGCTAACAAAATATTAAGTATATCTATAGATTCTAAAAACCGGCCAAGTGCGTGTCGGGCCACGCGCAATATAGGTTTCGTAGCACCGCAAGTTTTAGATAATTTTTATGGTCAATGAACGTACCATCGAGGAAGTTGATTCCTAAGCAATTGACAGACCAACGTTATTTGGTCGAATATGTCAATTCAATGTTAATTGCATAAACGTATGATGCTAAAGACCAACAAAGAGTGCGAGAGAGAAGAAAATCCTTTATGGAATTATAACAAGATGAAAAGAGAGAGGCAGTCTAATGAAAACTTTAACCACATTCATTTGACAGGTCGTCATGAAGTCGTCACCCGTTTTTATGCCCTTTCGGTATTTGCAATTTATTGTTTAAATCCTTTATTATTTTCGACAAATACTATCACATATAACAATGGTAACTTGTTCTGTGAGTGATTGCAGTGTAAATCATAGGAGTAATCCTGAAAAATATACATTTCACAGGTAATTAATCTTCATGTCCTAATTGCTACGATGTATTTATTTTCGCTATATTCTGTCTATATTTCTCTATTTCAAATAAAATATTGTTAATCCTCCCATTTACTTTCATATTTTGCATAACTAAAGGTACCTACTATTGTTCTTAAATTACACAATTTTTGAAGAAAAATTTTTTATCAAAATTGTTTACATATACGCTAGGGCTTGAATCAAATTTATCGATATGCCTATCGGTATTTAACAAGAACATAAAACTAATCTAAAAATATAATGGGGGTGTAAGGGTATTATGATATGTATTTAATTTAAGAATAAATAATATACTATGTTTGTAGTTTACTTTCAACTTTATTTTTTCATTTCTATTAATGTAAGGGCTGATTTGTCAGATACTTTTTACCTGAATAATAAGTAAGTAACTTTAAAAGGTGAATATTATTTACCCTTATAAGAACCTCATGTTATAACATATCCGACGATTGAAAAATCACCCCAACCGAAAATGTGTATCTACTTTTCAATCGTTACCTTTTTTCTGTCAAATATAATATATGATACCTAATTAGAATTACAAAATCTGTCGAAGTTGCATATTATTTATTTCTCATAGAAACGCAGGTAAAATAACTCGATCGGACAATACTATCGATAGTAAAATATACATCACTAGCACACGCACACATTGACAGATCAAAAATCGTCACGCATTTTCGGGTTGTCTGGTGGTCTATACGACAGTATATATTATAAGTCTATGGTTAATTGTGATCTGTCGGCTGGGTTTGACGTAACACAACCAAACTACTTAGGTCCCCGATTTGCATAGGAATCAACTTCTCTGATAGTACATTTAAAGCGTGTTTTACACTACTAACAACATCATCTCAGTTACTTTCAAAGGAATTTGAACGACAAGGTCCTTTATACTTCGCCAAATACATTTTTTTTTAGTTAATCAACTATTACTCAATAACTTATGAAGTCTTCTTAGCCGTGATAGTTTTCCTTTTAAATTCAGCATATTTCCTACTCCCGTGAATTTTTTGACATTTCCAGAACCAACCGTTTAGCTGGTAGAAGGGGGGGACACTGGAATATAACGATTTTTTCCACTTTAAAACTTAATATTTCACAAACGGATCCCTAAATCGGAAAATGATCTATGAATACTCGCAATATTTTTAAGAAACCTATTCAACGACACCCTACACGATGGGGTGGGCGCGAAAAAAAAATCATCCCCGCTTGATGTTTAGGGGAGGTACCATAAAAAAAATATTTTTTTACGATTTCATGTACCATTTTGTTGCCATCACTAATATGTGTATTCATGCCAAATTACAGCTTTGTAGGTCCTATAGTCTCTACAGACAGACAGACAGACGGACAGACGGACAGACGGACGGACAGACCGAAAATATAAGGGTTCCTTGTTGACTACGGAACCCTAAAAAATATTATTTGTTGCCTAAGCTACATGTTGATAGAATTCGGCAATGAATTCGAAGCCCGCTACTCATCACAAATCACAATCAATAATCTACAATCTAAGGCCGATAACAGTTCAATTAGCTGTATTGACAAGAAAGCATTAGAAGATTACCTACCTGATGCGATATCGTGCAGGGATTCCTAAATCTAATATATATAAATCTCCTGTCACGATGTTTGTCCGCGATGGATTCCTAAACTACTCAACCGATTTTAATGTTTTTTTTTCAAAAGTGTGCTTTTTCCAACTTGAGAGATAGGATAGCTTAGATCTTTAATTTTAGTCGCAATTTTATTTTATTGCAAATTATTTGTCCATAAAGAGCTACCATTGTTTATGCGACGCGGGTCACGGGATAGCGATATGGTGACATACTTATTTAGTTACCAATTCAATAAAATAATACGGGCGATATACTTTATATAATATGGCAAAGAAACGTTTGCCGGGACAGCTAGTATTATTATATCCAGCGGGTATAGACCGCGCAAATATCTAATATCGCTCGATTGAACCATTTAACTTCCGCAACCAAATTTTAACTCATCAGTCCTCTGCTAACAAAATCCACACAGTGAGTTTTATCATTTTGTGTCAATGTAATTACTTACTAATTAGCAACGAATAACAAAACTACAGGAAACATAACTCCCATACTTCAACCGTTTTAAATTTGGCTCCTTTTCGAACACTAAAATATGACAATTCAGATTCTCGCCAAGGTCGTTTCCCAGGTAACGTATCATAATATTGCGCGCTGGACGACAGCCTGCGCGGTTATTATCAATGTCACAGTTATGAAACAAAGCGGATGGCATTATGCAGTATACACCAAACATATCTACTATCACGAAGAAAGGAGTACATAATTATTATTTTAAAATCAAACATTTTCCTCTGATCCTTAAATCGTCGATAATAATAATATATAATAATTTTGAACAAACCGTGTACGACTCGGACGAATTTAAAACTATCCAGAGCACCTAGACAAGACGTTTTCAGATTACAAAAATATATGTGCTAAATTATTACAGAACTAGCTGTTGCCCGCGACTTCGTCCGCGTGGACTTCAGTTTATAGCGAGCGGTGTACAGTTTTTTACAAAACTGCGCAGTTTTTTGAAAAGATATGTACAGTTTTCGTAGAGAACTGCACAGTTTTTACAAGAGATCTGTACAGTTTACATAGAGAACTGCACAGTTTTTCACAGAACTGCACAGCTTTTTCCCAGAACTGCGCAGTTTGTTGAAAAGATCTGTACAGTTTTCATAGAAAACTGCACAGTTTTTATACAGAACTGCGCAGTTTTTTGAAAATATCTGTACAGTTTTCGTAGAGAACTGCACAGTTTTTACAACAGATCTGTACAGTTTACATAGAGAATTGCACAGTTTTTACGGAACTGCGCAATTTTTCAAAGAGATCTGTACAGTTTTCATAGAAAACTGCACAGTTTTTTCACAGAACTGCGCAGTTTTTTTCATGAAGAACTGCACAGTTTTGTCAAAAAGATCTACAGTTTTCACAGAACTGCGCAGTGTTTCAAAAAGATCTGTACAGTTTCCATAGAAAACTGCACAGTTTTTTCACAGAACTGCGTAGTTTTTTCATATAGAACTGCAGAGTTTTTCGAAAAGATCTACAGTTTTCACAGAACTGCGCAGTGTTTCAAAAAGATCTGTACAGTTTTCATAGAAAACTGCACAGTTTTTTTTACAGAACTGCGCAGTTTTTTGAAAATATCTGTACAGTTTTCGTAGAGAACTTCACAGTTTTTAAAAGAGATCTGTACAGTTTACATACAGAACTGCACAGTTTTTCACAGAACTGCGCAGTTTTTCGAAAAGATCTGTACAGTTTTCGTACAGAACTGCACAGTTTTTCACAGAACTGCGCAGTTTTTCGAAAAGATCTGTACAGTTTTCGTACAGAACTGCACAGTTTTTTCACAGAACTGCGCAGTTTTTCGAAAAGATCTGTACAGTTTTCGTAGAGAACTGCACAGTTTTTTCACAGAACTGCACAGTTTTTCGAAAGAATCTGTGAGGTTTTCGTAGAGAACTGCACAGGTTTGTCACAGAACTGCGCAGTTTTTTGAAAAGATTTGTACAGTTTTCGTTAGATCTGTACAGTTTTCATAGAGAACTGCACATTTTTTTCACAAAACTGCGCAGTTTTTTTTTTAAAGATCTGTACTGTTTTCGTAGAGAAATGCACAGTTTTTTCACAGAATGTACAGTTTTCGTAGAGAACTGCACAGTTTTTACAAGAGATCTGTACAGTTTACATACAGAACTGCACAGTTTTTTCACAGAACTGCGCAGTTTTTGGAAAAGATCTGTACAGTTTTCGTAGAGAACTGCACAGTTTTTTCACAGAACTGCACAGTTTTTCGAAAGAATCTGTACAGTTTTCGTAGAAAACTGCACAGTTTTTCGAAAATATCTGTGCAGTTTTTACAGAACAGCGCAGTTTTTCAAAATGATCTGTATAGTTTTCATAGAAAACTGCATAGTTTTTTCACAGAACTATGCAGTTTTTGAAAAGATCTGTCCAGTTTTCGTAGAGAACTACACAGTTTTTACAAGAGATCTGTACAGTTTACATAGAGAACTGCACAGTTTTTCACAGAACTGCACAGCTTTTTCCCAGAACTGCGCAGTTTGTTGAAAAGATCTGTACAGTTTTCGTAGAGAACTGCACAGTTTTTACAACAGATCTGTACAGTTTACATAGAGAATTGCACAGTTTTTACGGAACTGCGCAGTGTTTCAAAAACATCTGTACAGTTTTCGTAGAGAACTGCACAGGTTTTACAAGAGATCTGTACAGTTTACATACAGAACTGCACAGTTTTTTCACAAAACTGCGCAGTATTTCGAAAAGATATGTAAGTTTTCATAGAAAACTGCACAGTTTTTATACAGAACTGCGCAGTTTTTTGAAAATATCTGTACAGTTTTCGTAAAGAACTGCACAGTTTTTACAACAGATCTGTACAGTTTACATAGAGAATTGCAGAGTTGTTTCAGCTGAGGTGTGACAGCTAGCATTGTCGTGATGTAATATGATTCTGCGTTGTCGGTTGTCCTTTCTTATTTCTTCAAAGACTTCTGGTAAACAAATGGTCGTATACCATTCAGAATTAACCGTTTTACGATTCTCTAATGGCACTGTAGCCACATGTCCATTAATTCCAAAAAAACAGGCGACCATTTGCTTTAAAGTACTTTTTGCACGAGTAACTTTTGTTGGTTTCGGCTCATCTTGGAACACCCACACCGTTGACTGTTGTTTAGTTTCGGGGTCATATGCATAGATCCAAGATTCATCACCTGTGTAGATATTATAAACGGCTTTTGACGTACCACGGTTGTATTTTTTTATCTTTTTTTTGCACCAATCGACACGAGTCCGTTTTTGATCGATTGTCAAGTTGTGCGGAATCCAACGCGAACATAATAATATGTACTAAAAAATCCAAAATATGTACATAAAATATGGACTAAAAAATCGAAAATATGTAAAAATATGGAGTATTAAATAGAAATATGGAAAAAATATGGAGTATAAAATACGTTAAAAAATACGTATAAAATACGTTGTTTATAAAATACGTATAAAATACGTTGTTTTAGTGTTATAGGTAAGAAAAGAGTCACTCGTGACAGTTAACAAAGAGATAGAGGCCAGAAATATGCTATGCTGGCTTTGCCTTTGCATATTTGGTAGGCCAGAAATATGCTATACTGGCTTTGCCAATGCATAAATGGTTTGGGAATAAACATATGTGACAGTATTAACTGTACAACTTGCATGACATGCTGATCATAATATTGTAACCATGACAGCACGTAACGCACGTCATGCTGCATGATTTGACGTGGGAGAGCCGTGCTTCGGCACGAATGGGCCAGCTTGACCGGAGAAATACCACGGGCTCACAGAAAACCGGCGTGAAATAGCGCTTGCGCTGTGCTTCGCCGAGTCATTGAGTTTACTGAAGGCCCAATCCCCTACCATTTTCCTTTCCCTGCCCTTCCCTCTTAAAAGGCCGGCAACGTACCTGCAGCTCTTCTGATGCTGCGAGTATCCGTGGGCGACGGAAGTTGCTTTCCATCAGGTGACCCGTTTGCTCGTTTGCCCCCTTATTTCATTTAAAAAAATGATCATCTTGGGTTCGCTTAATATTGGCTAAATGATCCCTGCACGTCACAACTCACAATTCACGATATTTTTTTACTTCAGTTTTTGTTTAGCCATGTCAGTAACATGACCTTCAGCATAGCTGAAACTTTATTTTCTATTTCTTCAATAATCTTCTTTGAAAACAGAATGCCGAAAAAATATAATAAATAATAATATAAAACGCGAGAGGAACGAAATACGCAGCCGCATGGTGGCGGGAACGTATATTTTTTTTGTATTTTAGTGAAAACATGGACGATTGTGACATTTTCTTGTAAAATATTTTTTTTTTTTTTTTTTCTCATCTTGTTTACTACAATCTGTCTCCTGAGTTGGGACATTCAGCAGTATCTTGGTTGGTGCTATTGTTGGCGCGCTCGGTATGTGACCTGTGTCACATCCTCTTTTTTAAACAGTAATATATTTTACTGTAGTATGTCTTGTGGTATTTTGCGCTTTAAGCGTCGTGTTTTATTGTCAATATTCATTAATGATTGTGCCAGTGTATTTGGATGGAGTTCAATGCGCTCCTTGTAAGATTTGGTGTAGCGTACAATTTCCTGTTTTACTGTGGGTATACATAAGTCATGGTGTAGCATTTCATTTGGCACGAACCAGGGAGCGTTGGATATCATGCGCAGGGTTTTATTTTGGAATCTTTGTATGATTTGTATATTTGATTGAGATGCAGTTCCCCAAAGTTGTATTCCATACGTCCATATGGGCTTTAAAATAGCTTTGTACAAAAGTATTTTGTTTTCAAGGGATAGTTGGGACTTTCGGCCAATGAGCCAGTAGATTTTTCTAATTTTTAGGCTGAGTTGCTTTCTCTTTGTAAATATGTGTTTTTGCCAGGTTAGTCTTTTATCCAGATGCATGCCAAGGTATTTGACATGGTCAGCCTGGGGAACTTCGATATTATTTAATGTGACTGGAGGGCATGATCCTCTTTTTAAAGTAAATGTTACATTAACTGATTTAGTTTCATTTGCTTTTATGCGCCACTTTTTAAGCCAGCGAGATATGGCATCAAGTCCTTTCTGAAGTATCTGTGAGGCTGTTTTTGGGTCACAGTGTGCAGCTAGAATAGCTGTATCGTCGGCGAAGGTTCCAGTTGTTAGTGTGTGGCAGGTTGGCAAATCAGCTGTGAATAGTAGGTAAAGTATTGGACCTAGGACGCTGCCCTGTGGGACTCCTGCATTAATGGAACAAAGCTCAGTCAATGCCTCTCCATACTGCACTATAAAGTGGCGTTTTTCCAAAAAGGATTTGAGGATTCTATACAGGTAATCTGGTAGGGCATTTTTTAATTTGTATAGCAATCCCTCGTGCCAGACACGGTCGAAGGCCTGTGATATGTCCAAGAAAGCACTTGCACAGTAGGTCTTAGCTTCTAGCGATTCCATGATATTTTTTGTTAGTCTGTGCACTTGATCGATTGTAGAGTGTTTACTGCGAAACCCGAATTGATGGTCAGGAATAATTTCTTTTTCTTTTAATATTGGAAGGATTCGTTGAAGCAGAAGTGTTTCGTATATCTTGGATGGTATAGGCAGCAAGCTTATGGGTCTATATGATTTTGGATCTTCAGGGTTTTTATCTGGTTTTAAGAGCATTACAATTTGAGCTATCTTCCATTCTTGGGGAACGAATTTTAGTCTGGTCATGGCGTTAAACAGGTGAGTAAGAAACATTATTCCGGATTCTGGTAGTTCTTTTAGTATTCGGTTTGTAATAAGGTCATATCCTGGCGATTTTTTTGGGTCCGATTGTTTTATGATTCGGGTAACTTCAGCCTTCGTAAATTTTATAGGTATTTCGTTTTGACTGGCGGTACTATTTAGGTGGTTGGTGATTTCTGCTTCATCTGCGGGGGAACCTTCATATGGATGAGGAGTGAAGACTGTTGAGAGGTGTTCCGAGAAGGTTTGAGCTTTTTCTTTGTCTGTTCGTGCCCAGGTACCATCAGGTTTTCTTATTGGATGAGAAACACTAACAGGTCTTTTTAGTTTTCTGGTAGCCTTCCATAGAGAGTAGTCTGAGGAAGCTGTAGCATCCAGACCAGCGAGATAATTGTTGAAGCTGTCATTACGATCTTTATCCAGGGTATGTTTTAGTTGTCGGGTAATGTGATTAAGTTGTTTTTTTAATGACGGGTCTCTGGTTGCTTGCCAATGTTTGCGTAATCTCCTTTTTTGGTTTAGTTTGTCAAGAATATGTTTGGATATATAGTTACCCTGAGATTTGCGTTTTGGCGGAGCAGTTGAGGACCAGGCTGCGTTTTGCACGCTGTTGGTGAAATAACGAACTGCTTCTGTTACGTCATCGTTAGTTTTAAGTCTGACAGGCAACTGAAATGCTTTGTCAGTGAGCTCACGAAATAGGTCCCAGTTAGTTCTTTTGTTATGCAGAACGCACTTTTCGGCACACTCTTGGGCAGCGGTGTGTAGTTCTACTATTATTGGAGTGTGGTCTGAAGATAGTTCCCAGCAGCTACGGCATGATATGGTGTTTTTTGCAATTCCTTTGCTGACACAAAAGTCGATGACATCTGGAATTTTATTTTTGTCTGTAGGCCAGTATGTTGGTTGACCTGTTGATATTATATTCATGTTGCTCGTTTCAGTGTACTTTAGGAGCTCTCGGCCTCTAGGTAGAACGAGTCTGGAGCCCCAGAAGGTATGTTTCGCGTTGTAGTCGCCGCCTGCGATAAATCTATTTCCAAGGGTTTGAAAATAGTCCTTAAAATCTGCTTGTTTTATAGAGAATCTCGGTGGGCAGTAGAGCGCAGATAACGTAATGTCACTGATCCTGTCTGTTATGACGATATTTGTTGCTTGTATGAAGTTTTTGCAGTAATTTTGCATTGCGTGATGCTTAATGTTCGATCTTATCAGAATGGCCGATCCCCCGTGTGCCTTGTTGTCAGGGTGGTTGGCGTTGTATAGTTTATAGCCTGGTATTCTGAAATAGCTTTTGGATGTAAAGTGGGTTTCTGATATCAATAAGGCATCAATTTGGTGAATTTTGAGAAATATTTTTAACTCTTCTGAGTGGTTTGACAAGCCATTGGCATTCCAAACACCTAGTTTTAGTGTAGTGAATGCGATGACATTTTTGAAATTAGCTCGGTTAACGTTTGGGTCATTGCCAGCATTTGGTTCATCAATACTACAAGTGTTTCCGTTATAGCCTTGAGTTCGTTAGGTTTTTGATTTCCATCTACAGGGTTAATGGTTGGTGTTTCAGATTTTTCAGTGGATTTTGCAGTGGCCCTAGCATATGTTTTATCGTTGCTTATTGTTTCGAAATGTTTTGCCGGCTGTTGGGCGTTGGGTTGTTGGTCTTTCTTGTATTCAGGTTTCCTTTTTTGTTTTGAGATTTGAGGAGGATAGCGAACTTTAAGCAATTCTTTATAGACTGTGCAGCCTTTGTAGTTAGCTGGGTGATTTCCCTCGCAAAGCACACATTTGACTTGATTTGATCTTTCTTTTCGAGGGCAGTTCGAGGTATGATGTGAGCCTGCACACTTGACACACCTAGGCTTTCTGTTGCAAAACTTTTGCGTGTGGTTGTAATCCTGACAGTTGCTGCACTGAGGGATTGATCGTTTTGGTCTAGGGGCTTCAACCGATATTCGGCAATGTAGAAGGTATTTTACGTTGTATATGTCTTTGTTATTTTCACGGGGCTCTAGTTCAATTATCCACATTGGCAATGCAAGTTTTGTCCTTGAATTTTGTATATTCCATACATTTTTAACTTTGTGGTTAAGCTCCTCGATGGCTATTTTTATGTCCTCTTTATCTGTTGAGGCATGAAGATTTTTCAAGACTACTCTGAAGCTGCGGTCTTGTTTGGGCTGGTAACTGTAGAACTCTGTGTCTTTTGCTTTCAATTCTTTGTAAATGGTGGAGTAAGATTCGGCGGATTTAGACTGTATTTTGACCCTGTCGCCTCTTAATACCTTAATTTCATACTCTTGATTTGCGACTTCTTCTAAGAGTTTCAGCAGTGGTTGGATGTTTTTTACACCGTCTATGAAAATTGGAGGAGGCTTTATCGATTTTGAAAGAAGTGATTCAGTTCGGCTTTTGTCTGATTGCTCGGATATATTTTCGAGTCCTTCGAACCTATTGGATGTTGTCACTGCTGGTGTTGCGAGCCAGTAATTCATTTTTGTTTGTTTTTGACTACGCAGTGTTGCGTCGGGGCTAGATCTTTGCCTTTTACCGTAATGTACTTCTGTGAATGGTTGTTCCTCGGTTTCATTATCGGAATTGTTTAAAAGTTCTATAACTTCTTTGTCCTGGTTAGTAGATGTTCCGCTAAAAGAACTTGACCTTGGACGGTTTATAAACATTCCTTTGTGGAATAGTTGTTGAGTCATAGTTTTGTTATTCTTATCTAGTTTTGTGTTTTTTTCGGAATTGTTAGATATGTCCATATTGTTCCCACGAGTAGGGTCGAATTAAATCGTCACAAGAGGGGTAACGCCCATTCCCTCGAGAAGGCAAATACAACGGCGTTTGCCAGGTCCGCCGAGGTTGATCGCTAGCGACTGAGTCTCCCACCAGCCACGCAGTCTCTGGCGCGTATCTCACCGTAGACTTGGGGTTATTGTTTTAGAGAGGTATTCTTCCTCGTGGTCCGGGCGATTAAGCCAAGACCGCCGATCCTGCGAGACATGACCACAGGGTTGCGGCTTATGATGGTCATTTCCTACCATCATAGTTCTGCTACGTTTCCGTGCAGGCGCATCGGGCTAGTTAACCGCCGCCCGAGCCTCGGCGTTGTTGTCCGTTTAGCACCACCCAGGGGACACGTGTAGGGTGGGCCAGGATAAGGTGGTAAATCCTACGGACGCGGACAACTCCATCCCCATTGTAAAATATGAACTTATCTTTGTAAAACCCTAAAATATGGAAAAATATGGAAAATAAAACTTGGGATTTCACAGTCTAAATATGATAATTCGTGTAAAAACACATTCCCTAATCATGACTATTAAAGTGTATGCTACATAAACGAGTAATCTGGCTCGGCATCCAATTCAGTTCGTTTCTTACTAAGCGAAGTACGAACGGCATGATTATAAAAATAAGATACTCCATACTGATGTCAGTCAGACCCCCGGTTATGAATTATGATTAAATTGTTACACCTTGCATAACACTGTCCATGGCGACTTTGTAAAAATTTTGTAAATATATTATTTTTTGACTATTGCATTTTTACAATAACATGTAAACTTAGTAAGATAAACACAAAGAGACCAGCTTAATTTTACGCAAAAACCCTGGCATCCAACTTAAATAAACCATCTTTTTGGACATGTTTTTGGGTCGGAAAAAATACAAGAACTTTACCTAAGCATAATTTTAAAAAAATCACTTACTGATGAAACTTGAAAGGTTATTCCTGTATTAAAAGTCGTATCTGTATGACTTCTACACCATTTCACAGGGCATTTAGGCATTTTAACAACGAAAATTTTGTAAAAAGCTACGTAAAAAGTAAATAAACCAAAAGTAAACAAATTGGAAAATGAGTGTGACAATAATTATCATGTCAACCTGGTTGAACGTCACTCGAGTATATATACACGAAAAATGTGTACCGAACACATGCATAAATGTGCATGTATTCGGGTCACATTTTGTAGCCATTTGGTGCACTTTTTTTGACGGAGTTACTCTTCCTGTAGTTTAAAGTTCACTGAACAGATCAGACAAAGATGACTATTTTATGTGTGGATCAACATGTAACTAAACTAAACCGACTAGTACTTATATTCGCAGTAAATTTGAAACTTTGGGAATAAAACTAGAAACAAAACAACAGGAATAATGGATGGTATTTATTGTTGAACGTGTGCGTTTCGTTAACATAACTCCTTACACGCAACACACTTCGGAAACAAACCACGTGACCGCGCACGAGTACTGCAACAGATACGCGCTCAGTCTTCTATTGATACAACAATCTATACTAATATTATAAATGCCAAAGTATCCCTGTCTGTCTGTCTTGCTTTCACGCCAAAACTACTGAACTGATTGTAATGTGTACTATACAGATAGTCTAAAGCTTGAGAAAGGACATAGGCTACTTTTTTAATGGAAAAAAGGGTTGTAAGGGGGTGTTTATGCGTAAATTTGTTCAAATTAAGTTAGTTCCAAAAATTCATAACAGATGGCGCAGTACGTCACCTGCATCGCACAAGCGCTTATTCAAACATGTTTCTATAAAAGGTGGTAAGGATGAAGGACGCAAAAAGAGAGGCGATATAAGAGTGACGTGTCTGTCAGTCTGTCTGTAAACATTGAAGTTTGAAGTAAGCGTACCGCGGAACCGGCGGAAGTAACTCTGTCGTGGAAATTTTGCAATTTGCAGTAATGTAGCCTATGTACATGGAAACGGGAACTACCGCGCGCTATGAGCTGAAGTCCACGCGGACGGAGTCGCGGGCAACGGCTAGTAGTATATTATAATATAGGTATGACATTCAATTTGTTACTATTGTTCGACACTGGGGACCTACTTTCATCCCATACACATTACAGTTTACGTCCATACCAATATGACAGACATTCGGCCGGCAACGCACCTGCAGATCTTTTAATGTTGCGAGTGTCCATGGGCGACGGTAGTTGCTTTCCATCAGGTGACCCGTTCGCGCGTTAGCCCCCTTCATTTTATTAAAAAAAATTGGCTCCCTGTAGTGTAAATGCATTTGGATTTTGGAAGTGCAAAAGCTAACATTTGTTTGAAAACTAATAGCGTATCTATCACAGCTCCCGGCCACGGCACAGATCACAGCGCGCACAGCACTCTCCACCTTATCATTAACGTAATAAGCTCGATAATATTATCAAACCAACATTTGTACTACAGTAACTCTACATAGACTAACTTCTATTAAATATTTTCATAAGTAAATCGTTTTATTCGTAGTTTTTTTTTATTATAATAACTTTATAAACTGGCCATGCCTATTGTACCATCGAGGAAATTGATTCCTATGCAGGTGACAGACCAACTGACCAACGTTATTTGGTCGGGTTTGACGTAACGAGACCAAACTACTTAGGTTCCCGATCTGCATAGGAATCAACTTCTCTGATAGTTGTTTGATCGCTAATACTGAAGAATTAAAAGAATAACAAGATTCTCCTTCAGGCTTGGAAGTAAATAAATGCAAATGCATCTGTTACATTAAAACGAAATGCTGACGATACTATACGAACAACGACACACATAAGTAGTATTTCAGTGTTTCTGAACCACGCATGACATATTATTATTATCGCATAAGATTTCAACCCCTTACTAGTAAAAAAATAAGAAATAGGCTATATCATGTTTTGTCATTTTTTGTTACATTGGAAAACTCGCTTGATAAACAGGAACAATACATTGTAAAGTGTATAATTTATACAGGGTGCAATTAAACCTTTCTGCCAAAAATTTTCCAGGGCTTAGGTTTTATTAGGAGAGATCATTTAACCAAAAAAAATGGGTGTTATTTTTTTTCAATGACATATTTTATCCTATTTAAAATCGTTGCAGAATGGTCACTCGCGGCGCGGGGGAATGAGAGGGGGTGACGCGGGATGAGTCGCGCGCACGGAGGCACGTCACGCGCGGCCGACGCATCGTGTCCATTAATTATTGTAACCTTTTTAGGACAACTTTCGGAAGCTATTTCTCAACATTTTAGTACTGAGTGAGTATAAAAGAAAAAAATACGTATATTTTTATTTTTAACAAGGATCAATATATCAAAATTTGGCAGGAAGGTTTAATTGCACCCTGTATAGCCTGCATTTATCTAGCCACACAGTGTATACTCTTTACAACATAATATTATGTATTAGCAAGAGCCAAGAGTATACTCATTATGTAGATAATAGTAATAGTTCTGCATCTTTCGCATGCTTATAACAAAATGTTTATTAGGTATAAGTCGTTACGTCATACGTAAAGCATATATATTATAATTTTAATTTTTAAATAAAAAAATATTTTAACTCCAAAATAAACCGTTCTCGCAAGTCAAAAATAAACACAGATTTCTTATTAATAACAACACAATTTTGGTAACAAATCTGTCCTACGATCTAAATATGTGTATAATTAAAAATAATTTAGTCTTAATTATATAACGAAAAATCCGAAAAAGTAAGAAACGGTAACGCATTTTAATATAAAAAGAGATTTTAAGAATATTCATAGAAAGCATAATATGCAGTAATCATAAGCACCGACATTTTAGAAAAAGCGAGCAGATCTGGAAGAGATAAATTGAAGAGATTTCTCGAAGAACTGCAACATTCACTATAGTTTATAAGATTTAAGTTCTACTATTTACGAAAGATTATAAATGTAGTAGGACACAGGTTTCTCTGATCATGTTCAATTTAATCTAAACATAAACAAAAAATCAACCGAACTTTTACTTACTAATTTGTTTGTCACATAATAAGTAGCATATAAGTAGGATTATAGTGTATTGTTCTCTATTTACGTTTAGGTTAAACTGGATCTGTACAGAATATACGGCCAACATACCCACATACTATACCGTAACTATCATATCACAAACATATTATCCTACACATAGTTTACTTTCTATCAATACTCGTAAGGTTCTGAACCTTCAACAGTAAGCACATTTACACTAAACATTAACAAATACAACGCCTAACACCGCCTCTCCACGTTTGCCCACGATCGACAAATACATACCTGTGCCAAGCATGTTTATCTCTCACGGTACTATGTGGAGGGGCCTTATTACATAAGATCACACGCGTCGAACACTCTGATTTTTAATCACAGTCAATGCGAGTAGTATTTCTATAAAGTGACAAAGTAATAGAGGTATGAATTTTACTGACTGCTATTACGAATCAGAGTATAACTTCTAACATGGGCACGGTTGTATCACTCTTTGGTATAGAGTTGACGCCAACATCTAACGGTTACTATAACACATATTAAACATTTAAGTAAAATTTAAGCCCTCAGTACGTCAAAACCGAATAATCGTTGAAATACTTTTAGCCTCTCACATAATATAAACATTGTTTGTCAATGAAATACATATTTAATAAGTTATGTCAAGTCATACCTGACAAACTTTCATTTGACGCGCACGCATGGACCGCACGCACACGCACGCACCGTACGTACGCATTTCACGCATACCAGTCGACAGCCAGCACCACAATCATTAATATTTAATAGTTAAACCTACATAGATGTGTGACAAGGAAGAGTATATTATAGCGTTAAATGGAAAAGAAAGTGATGCAATACATTTGCGACTAAGTACCTCTAATAGATATAAAGAGTACATATTTAAAAAGTAAATGCAAAGTAATGGAAAACTGGAAGAAGTTTTTAAATAGATTTTCTTTACAGATTCAAAACTAAACCTTTTCTGACGAGGAAGGCAATACAATCACGTTTTATATTCCTGATCATATAAAATAAATACTCGAAGAAGACTTCTGTGGTCGAAGCAGTCAAACTAACATCGAAAAAAACACTCAACACGTGAACGCAAATCCTAATGTCAAGTTACAACATCTCAAACGTCCATCGAGGGACCAACAACATTTATACAAACTCGTTCTACAAGTCTCTCCAGCAACTTTGTATTTCACAATGCTGATGGGAGATGTTCAGAAAGTGTCGTATTAACGTGTTACTTGAATAAGCGTGACCTTTTATAGCTCAGCGAGTGTCGGGGGCGGGGCGGGGCGGGGCCTACCGCCGGCGGCGCGCGCATCACCGGCGCCGCACCACTTCCCCCGCCCCGCCTGCGGCCCCGCTTCCCGCCACGCCCGTGGCCTCACTCTCCGCGCCCGCCGCCTCCACGCGCGGTTTGCCGAAGAAGATCTTGATGGCGCCGCGCGACATGAGGTAGAACCAGTACAGCTGCGGCAGCAGCAGGATGCTCATGGATATCAGGCAACCCGTCGGCAGTGTGCTCAGCGCCTGGAAAGCGATAAACACCAAGTCTAAGATATTGGCTCTTCAAAAATGACAATAGACGAAAATATTGTATTCAGTAAGCGCATTTTCATGTTCAAATAGCTATTGCTGGGAAACACGTTTGATTCTACAAAAATTGGGTAACTCGCTGTCACATTATATTTTAAAGATTTTATACTTAATTTTAAAAGTATTTAATCTCCTTTAATTGGTCACTCAATTTCAGATACGTAATTTAATTGGAAATTGTATAGAATTGAAAGAGTATGCTCAAAACGTCAGTTCTTTGGCCTGTACAAACCCAAAAACGTTCAATCAAGACACTGTACATCAGATTTTATGATTAATTTCAGAAAACTTAATTACAATCTTTAAGGTACGTAATAATGAATGTCAGGACTTTCATAATGTAAAAATATTTACAATGTCTTTAGAAAAGAGAGGAAACTTTGTCATAGGTTTCATTCGTCAGTCCTTTGTGTAACTTTCAAATGTGAAATTTTTCACCAAAAAACACGTATACATGGTCAAATACCTATTAATTATGTTTAGTTGGTAATGTCGTCAGCTAAGAACTGCAGCATTTCTTTGCCACTATTACGAGTACAGTATGAGTGTTAGGGCGTCAGATATGACAAAATCTTGCACAGGGCCAGTCAAAAACTCAGTACTGTGGGTAAGTCGTTAATTGCTTATAAATCTTTATTTTATTTTAATTACTATACTGTTTACTATGATTAGTAAAAATTTAATATATTGATTTTAAAAAATACGAAAAGGAACATTAACTTTAATTATAACCTTAAATTTGTCGAAATCATCAGTCTTTTGGCGTCAGTCCTTTGCCTGAAACCGTGCCAACGGACTGACATGTCGCCAGAGTACTGATGTTTTTTTCTATAAGATCACTTTTATCACAACAATAAAGATGTGTTAACCATTTGTTTATTTATTTTATTGTAAAACATAATGGCGCCTACCACAAAAGACAAATTAGACCGAAGGATAATATATTAAATAAGAAAAGAGAAACAGAAAAGACTTTCTTGCCCAGAATCAAACTTCCCCTTCAAATAAGCTGAATTAGCAAAGAAAAACATAGATTGCAAAATGTACTTAAGAAAAGGAGAAAGGGCAAATAAAAAATGTTAAAGAAACCTCAAAAGCTAACGGTTATCTTGAAATAATTGGTCAAGTGTGAGTCAGACTCCAGCACGAAGCCCTCGTGCCATAAAATGACTATTTTCGTATGGGAGCTCCCTTTAAGTGTTTATTTTATTTTAATTTTATTATCTACTACTAAAGAAAAAATTTAGTATTTTGTGAACATTTCAATTGCCCACGTGGTGCCATCATTGACATTGAGTTAAAAGGACAAAAAAGTATATTCGTTGTATAGGAGACCCCTTAGATATTTATTTTCTTATAATTTTACTGTTTATTATTAAAGTAAGAACAAAATTGAGTATTTCTAAAGTATTTAAAATTACCTGGTTGCATTATTGACATTGAGCAAAAGAGGGCACAAAAAATCAGGTTTCTTGTATGGGAGCCCTCTTAAATATTTATTTTGTTTTTATTTTTGTATTTTCGTGAAAGCTGCAACACAATTATACGTCATTTATGAAAATAAAAACTATCTAGCCATCGCTGTTCTTGAGATGCAGCCTGGTGACAGACAAATAGATAGACAGATGGACAAAAAACGAAAACTTTAATTCTGTTGTTTGTTGATATTAATAATTAATGTTAGTCCATCGAATAAAGCAATACTAGAGTGCGTGAGCGGGATCGTGACATTTTTTTTCGGAAACATGTACAGAGTAACTATTTCATAAACATACTAAAAGTCCTGGACACTAGGGTTACTGGCGGAGTGGGGGGAGGGGGAAAGGGCCCATTTTTGTGTTTTTCGCTTATATCTCAAAATTGGTGCGTTCTAGAGAAAAACTTTCAAAGAGTAGTTGAAAGACCATTAAATTATCTACAAATTGCACCTAAAACATTTTTAAAATGTCCCACCGTTTTCGTGTTACACCTTTTCGAAAAGTAGGGGTAAAATGGGGAAAATACCCATTATTGTGTTTTTCAGTCATATGTCAAAATTGGTGCATTCTAGAGAAAAACTTTCAAAGAATAGTTGAAAGACCATTAAATTATCTACAAATTGCACCCAAAATAATTTTAAAATGTCCTACCGTTTTCGAGTTACACCTTTTCGAAAATGAGTTTTTTTTTTAACTTATTAGCTGCTGGTCTATAACTTATTAGCTGGCCCGGCATATGTCATCCTGACCAGTAAATACACCTACCCTATCCCTATTCTATTCCTGCCCTATCCCTACCCTACCCTACACCTGGACATTTTAAAAATGTTTTAGGTGCAATTTGTAGATAATTTAATGGTCGTTCAACTACTCTTTGAAAGTTTTTCTCTAGAACGCGCCAATTTTGAGATATAAGCGAAAAACACAAAAATGGGCCCTTTCCCCCCCTCCCCCCACTCCGCCAGTACCCCTAGTGTCCAGGACTTTTAATATGTTTATGAACTAGTTACTCTGTACACGTTTCCGAAAAAAAATCTCACGATCCCGCTCACGCACTCTAGACCCCCCTTTGAGCGATTCATTCAATGGACTATGTATACTGTTAAGTAAAAGTACTTAAAAGTAACAAAAAATGTTTATTACCAAAATTCTTATAAAGGTTGTGATAGTGTTTTCCCCACATTATTACAAAATATTTTTCGATATTTAACTTACTAAGAACTTGATACATTAAAATAATAAAAGTGATATAATTATAGTTTATAAGCGTTTAATAAATGCCACAAATGTCATATATTTCTTATATGTTTGCATTATATATCAGTACTGTGTCACCCTCGTCAGTCCTCTGGCAGTCAAATTCAGAAAAATCGAAATATTTTAAAAACTACTCAAAAAAATGACTGTCCCGATTTGCTACAACATATTCATTATATTACCCATCTTATAAACCAAAATATGTCTAAATTTAGAGATCAACTACGATAACATGGCGCGCCCCTCCAAATGACTGTTTCAATGTGTCTAGTCACATCCTTTTGAAAGAGTTTGTATGTAGTAAGTATTCAACCAATCACAGTACACGTAATATTTCAGCTAATGTCACTTATTACCAAGATTTGTTGGTCAACTAATCATAACTAGCCTACCGCGCAAGACAACGCACATCAAACGTTTTGACAACGCACTTCAACGTTTTGAATTTTGGAGGGGCGCGCCATGTTATCGTAGTTGATCTCTACCATAAAAACTACAGTAAACAAAATATCCCTAAAAGTTACCCAATTTTTGTAGAACCACCCTTAAAAGCAAATTACAAAGATGTCACTTCCAGCATCGCCAGCCCGTTGGCGCGGTACGTACCTCCCAGAAGCCCAGGCCGAGCACTGTGCTGTAGTGTCGCAGCACGAGCGGCAGCGCGACGACGCGGCACAGCACGAACACCACCAGCATCGCCAGCCCGTTGGCGCGGTACGTACCTCCCAGAAGCCCAGGCCGAGCACTGTGCTGTAGTGTCGCAGCACGAGCGGCAGCGCGACGACGCGGCACAGCACGAACACCACCAGCATCGCCAGCCCGTTGGCGCGGTACGTACCTCCCAGAAGCCCAGGCCGAGCACTGTGCTGTAGTGTCGCAGCACGAGCGGCAGCGCGACGACGCGGCACAGCACGAACACCACCAGCATCGCCAGCCCGTTGGCGCGGTACGTACCTCCCAGAAGCCCAGGCCGAGCACTGTGCTGTAGTGTCGCAGCACGAGCGGCAGCGCGACGACGCGGCACAGCACGAACACCACCAGCATCGCCAGCCCGTTGGCGCGGTACGTACCTCCCAGAAGCCCAGGCCGAGCACTGTGCTGTAGTGTCGCAGCACGAGCGGCAGCGCGACGACGCGGCACAGCACGAACACCACCAGCATCGCCAGCCCGTTGGCGCGGTACGTACCTCCCAGAAGCCCAGGCCGAGCACTGTGCTGTAGTGTCGCAGCACGAGCGGCAGCGCGACGACGCGGCACAGCACGAACACCACCAGCATCGCCAGCCCGTTGGCGCGGTACGTACCTCCCAGAAGCCCAGGCCGAGCACTGTGCTGTAGTGTCGCAGCACGAGCGGCAGCGCGACGACGCGGCACAGCACGAACACCACCAGCATCGCCAGCCCGTTGGCGCGGTACGTACCTCCCAGAAGCCCAGGCCGAGCACTGTGCTGTAGTGTCGCAGCACGAGCGGCAGCGCGACGACGCGGCACAGCACGAACACCACCAGCATCGCCAGCCCGTTGGCGCGGTACGTACCTCCCAGAAGCCCAGGCCGAGCACTGTGCTGTAGTGTCGCAGCACGAGCGGCAGCGCGACGACGCGGCACAGCACGAACACCACCAGCATCGCCAGCCCGTTGGCGCGGTACGTACCTCCCAGAAGCCCAGGCCGAGCACTGTGCTGTAGTGTCGCAGCACGAGCGGCAGCGCGACGACGCGGCACAGCACGAACACCACCAGCATCGCCAGCCCGTTGGCGCGGTACGTACCTCCCAGAAGCCCAGGCCGAGCACTGTGCTGTAGTGTCGCAGCACGAGCGGCAGCGCGACGACGCGGCACAGCACGAACACCACCAGCATCGCCAGCCCGTTGGCGCGGTACGTACCTCCCAGAAGCCCAGGCCGAGCACTGTGCTGTAGTGTCGCAGCACGAGCGGCAGCGCGACGACGCGGCACAGCACGAACACCACCAGCATCGCCAGCCCGTTGGCGCGGTACGTACCTCCCAGAAGCCCAGGCCGAGCACTGTGCTGTAGTGTCGCAGCACGAGCGGCAGCGCGACGACGCGGCACAGCACGAACACCACCAGCATCGCCAGCCCGTTGGCGCGGTACGTACCTCCCAGAAGCCCAGGCCGAGCACTGTGCTGTAGTGTCGCAGCACGAGCGGCAGCGCGACGACGCGGCACAGCACGAACACCACCAGCATCGCCAGCCCGTTGGCGCGGTACGCCACCGTCCCCTGCATCCGCAGCCGCGCCAGCACACCGCGCGCCGACACCTGGTAACAGCACATTGATTATTTACTAAATATTAAATAACAAATCACGTAACGTCGATTTCTCAATAAAAGCCCGTCAATGATGGTTTTCGACATTTAATTTACCAGTACGCGGACCCGATCCTGGCCACCTGACTGACAGCGGCAACTGGTGGACTCGTGTTTTTAAAAACTAACAGTAACTTTTTTGGCTGGTAGCAGGCGGAGCTATGTAGCCTGTAGGGTCAGGGTCTAGACTCTAGACTCTAGGGTATTCGTGTAAATTTTTGTATTAAAGAGCTATCACGTGTCACGAACTTAAACCCCCCATTGAACCGTTTAAAATTTCGCAACTCGGAAACGACAATTTTTGTATAAAAATACAGGGTGCAATTAAACCTTCCTGCCAAATTTTTTCCAGGGCTTAGGAATCATTAGGAGAGTCCAATGAACCAAAAAAAATTGGGTGTAATTTTTTTCAATGACATATTTTATCCCATTTAAAATCGTTGCAGAACGGTCACTCGCAGCGCGGGGGAATGAGCAATGGGGAATGAAGCGCGCGCGCGTGGGGGCACGTCGTCACGCGCGGCCTTCGCATCGTGTCCATTATTTGTAGTGATTTTTAGGATAACCGTCGGAAGCTATTTCTCAACATTTTAGTGCTGAGTGACTATAAAAGAAAAAATACGTGTATATTTTTATTTTTAACAAGGATCAATATATCGAAATTTTGCAGGAAGGTTTAATTGCACCCAGTATACGCGCTCTCGTCGCATCTATGGTCCGAAAACCGCGCGGTAAGTTTAAAGCTCGACCGGGACCTCAAACGAAGCGATAGTCGATTCAATTACCAGCGGCGTGCTGAGCTCCATGAGGTAGACCCAGCCGAAGACGCAGTCCCCGAGGCCGCCGCGCAGGTGCACTATCACGAGGAACCCGAATCCGCCCACGAAGGCGTGGTGCAGCAGGATCACCGGCTCGTGGCGGCAATACGCCAGGAACGTGGGCTTGGGCGGCGCGTCCCCGCCCGCGCGCCGCTTGCCGCCCCCCGCCCCACTCTCGCCGCCGGTCACGCTGTGCACGTACACCTGGAATACCGGTTAGATCAGTACACGCACATGAATACTTACAACATTAGTTTGTAATGATCGCCGCTAGAGGCGCTGGAATGCTGTACAAATTGTGAATCGAAAATCATTTTACTTCGCTTCGATTCGATAGATTCTGGAGCTGTATAATTTTTTTACAGGTCGTATTGCGGACGATTTTTCAATAAAAAAAAACGTGTGGGTCTCGGGTCATCCGAAAGAAGCGGAAAAATGAAAATATTAATCACGTTAGGTAGTCTAGGCCCTAGGGCATATTATCAAAGCGCACGGAAGTGCGCAGGCCTAGTTCCAGCAGGACACGCGCATGTCGTGCACTATTTACACGAACAGTTTCGACGCACTTTTGACCCCCCTGTATCTCAGTGCCTATTGCGAGAGCAAAAATAAAATTTTACCTACGTAATTATATACTAGCACTAAAGCATTATACCCAATTTCATGAATATGGATGGGGGGGGGGGGGGATAAAATATTCTCATGTAGAATGCACACTGTATAGCATATTAAATAAATACTGTTTACTTTAAAATTTGACTTGCATTGATAGTTTAACAAATACCACTGTGGCATCTATCTTAAGTATTATTTATATTATATATCGAGGGTGGCACAAAAAGAAAAAAAATAGGATGATTTCTTGAAAAAAAAAGTATTGAAATCCCACCAAAAACATACCTGTTAAAATGGGGCCTAGATGAAGTGCATCTGAACTGGGCATTGGATTGGATTTCAACTCTTTTTTATTTGCCAAAAGGAACTAGGCCCCATTTTAACAGGTATGTTTTTGGTGGGATATACCTTTATAAAAGTATTGATTTCGTTGGCCAACGGTAGGCCCTAGGGGGATAGGGTCACGCTAAATCTTTTCAAATCTGTATTTTGAGGGGAGGGGGTTTCAAAAAATCCTCAATAATGCCTCACGCAATTAACGCGGCGTCCGGCCAAAGACTGGCGCCATAACGAAGCAGCTTACGTTCCCTGAGAAGTTACCGAATCGAAATCTCACCGATATTGCGAAAACAAAACAGTTCTCACCGTGTACATGGACCATATGTCGTAGAAGAAGTAAGCGGCGCCGAACCACGCGTACGCCTCCGACATGTAGTGCGACGCGCGCAGGAAGTCGCGCGCGCACGACCACGCGCACACCACCGCGCCCGCCACGCAACACAGCGCCGCCTGAAACGTTCAAAACTTGAAAATTAACTTTCATTTACCTATTCACTCACTCATTCGTTTGGTTATTTTTTCACATATTAAAGGTTAGTGTTTCAATATGGTTATACAGGTTGTTCGGGTGAACAAAGTTATCCTTAACCTTCCCAAAAAGTTGTTCATTTTGACGGGCTCATTTGATGGTTTTAAAGAATAACGATGTTCCCCCGAACAACCTATATATAGTTAATCGGGGTAAGTTCGCGATACAGGATAAGTTCGGATACAGGGTAAGTTCGGATAATTCAAGTTAACGCTTAAAATATTAGCTACAGTTACGGTACAGTACTACCGTTTGCGGTTGCAGTGTTGTATGACATATATGCCCGTAGCACCGAGATCCCGGAAACGCGAGACTAACGCACCTGCACGGCGGACACGAGTTTGTTAGCGACGTCTAGCGCGTCGGCGGCGGAGAGGCGGTGGCGGCGCCGAGCGCGCGCGCCCGCCGCCGTGCGCAGCGCCAGCGCCGCCAGCAGCGAGAACAGCGACCAGAAGTACGCCAGGCCCAGACCCAGCAGCGCCGCGCCGCGACGCACCGAGATCCTGGAAACAGGGTTAGAGCGGTTATTGCAAACATTCCTTCAAATGAGCTATAGAATTAAGATAACTATAATATATTTTAAGAATTTTTAAACTGTATCCTAAATTAACATTTGCACGTCGAGAAAATTGACAAAATATGTGAAACACTGCTAGAATAGTAACACCTTATTGTACCATATTAAAGAATATTATTATTATATTATTATTATTATTATTACGATCAAATATATTCTCTCTGTTACTTAGTTATCACGATAGTTCTCTCGGGTCTTGACTCGACCATCTCGATAATCGAGATGCGTGCTACAATAGTAATCGAGACTCGATTACTATTGTAACACGAGTACCACACCGTAAACGGTTAATGATAGTTTCACAGTAACGCAGACTGTGTATGTAAGGAAATACATAAAAATATTTGATTCGACAACTGTCTCATAAAATGCATTGTTAATTATTGTTATGCAAGGGCTGAACGGATTGCTGATAAATGGAATGTGTTTTTGAGAACCAATATAAGAATGACCAATAGAAACCGCCTTGACGTGAGCTTGCCGTGACATCTCACATCGCTCAGCGCAGCGATTCTATTAATTGGATCTTAAAAACACATTCCTCGCAATAGCAAAATCGGCTCAGCGTTTAGCGACGTGAATGGCGGCCGAAAAGGAAGTTCCGTCCACAGATTAAGAGTATACTATATAGTAGGGTTGCTGAGGATTCCTCTTCCTCTTCCTCATAATGAGGAAGTTCCGCAATATTTTGGGTTCCTCAACCGTTACCGCATCCTCATAAATCAAAATAAAAAAATCCTCTTCCGCTATCGCTTCCTCAAAATTTAAGAGGAATTTATGAGGAATTTCACTGCGCATGCGCCGTCGCGTATCCAATGGGGATTGTCCATTTTTTTTTAATTTTGCTCATTACAAAAACATTTCGAGGAATAAGGTCAGTGATCGTTTTTCTGTATATAAAGGAAAAAAATACCCATTAGTTACTTATATTTTCGAACAAATATATTTAACCTTTGTTTGACCTTCAATGGCGTTAAATTAGCAATAAATTCGACCAACATTACGTTTCGAACTTTTGGTAAGCTTCTCGTATCAGCTTTCATATAATGAGAACTTATATTTGACGAACCAGCCATTATAAATAAGATTGAAAGGAAAAAAAACATACTGCAGAGGTTAATTGGCCGCCGATGATGACGTCACAGCGAAACTTTAAAAATTTATTGAGAAAAAACTAGCCAATGAATTTCAAAATTATTTAATTTATATTCTTAAAATACCCTATTTTAACGAAAAAAAAAATAAAAAGTACATGTGATTTTTTTTGGACAATGCCCATTCATGGCAACGCTGAACGCACACGCCCCAGAGCCCAGAGCGCGAGAATTATATTATTCGCTCATCTTTTTTTTGTGTGCGTGTGTTGTTTGTTACTGTGTGTCGAGTGTGTGTTTTTTGTTTCACATTCGATCGTGAACGCGTTTGTCGTTTACTAAGATTTTGTATGGGATTACTCACTGGGCTGGGCTCACTCCCGTGAGCAGGTGGGCTGTACAAGTTCCATACAAAATCTTAGTAAACGCCAAACGCGTTCACGATCGAATGTGGAACACAAAAAATTCACACTAGGCACACGAACTCCTCCTTAACTGCTGGACCGATTTTGATGATTCTATATTGTGTGTGTTTCGAGAACGGTTTAGATTCATAGTTTGGTCCACTGGAAAATGCCCTTTTTTGACGACCTCTGTGGCTCAGTGGTGAGCGCGTTGGTAGCTCAAGCCGGGGGTCGCGGGTTCGAATCCCGCCGACGGAACAAAAAGTTTTTCAATGTTCCCGGGTCATGGATGTGTATTAAATATGTGTATCATATAATAAAAATCTTAAATATATATGTATAGTATAAAAGTTTAAATATATTTCCGTTGTCTGGTACCTGTAACACAAGTCCTTTAGGTACTTAGCACGGGGCCAGAGTCCAGACTGACGTGGTGTGAAGCGTCCATAAATATTATTATGATTATTATTACTTTAATAATTTTTTGTGTATTGTTAGATAAGTACAGACAGGACAAATTCTTTTGGGTTGGGTCCGCTAGTATTTATAGCTAGCTGTTGCCCGCGACTTCGTCCGCGTTGACTTCAGTTTATATAGCGCGCGATGTCAACAAAATTGGTGTCAAAAGCTTTTATAAAAAAACCCTTGTGCCCCTTAAATCAAAACACCCAAAAACAGCTGCGCAGTGTGCACATAACTTAAGTATTTAATTTTTTTTAATTAAACTTTATTTATGCCAAATTTTAAAGTATATATTTTAGCCCCCCAATTACACAACTTTTGCCATAAACTATTTATCATTGATAGGTTTAAGGTAACGTCACTATAATATAGATAAAATACTGAGTTATTTAACGTAAAAGAGTACTGAATAATAACAATCGAAAAAATCGAAACCCTATTATTAGATGATACCACCTCTTATAGAAAGACGATTGTGTAAGCAATAGCGCGATGTAAGAGACGCACAGCGCCATCTATGATGAATTTTTGGAACTAACTTAATTTGAACAAATTTACGTAATTTCACCCCCTTACAACCCCTCTGTCCAGTTAAAAAGTAGCATATGTCCTTTCTCAGACTTTAGACTATCTGTGTACAAAATTTCATTACAATCGGTTCAGTAGTTTTGGCGTCAAAGCGAGACAGACAGACAGAGATACTTTCGCATTTATAATATTATTAGTATAGATTTCCTATCATCCTATTCCTCATCCGCTTCCTCATCCGCATCCTCTAAATTTGCGCGTGACAATTCCTCTTCCTCCTCCTCTTCCTCATAATCACTTCCTCAACAACCCTACTATATAGTAGAGTTCCGTCCGAGTTCCGACCGAGCGCGGAGATCGTACTATGCTCAGTAGTCACTAGTCAGTCAGGCCGAAGCCCACTGACGTCACTTTAGACGTTGTTTATATTATCTTGTCGTTCTCCGAAACTTCGATAGCGCGATGCAGGATTGTGAGGCTAATTGTGGGCACCAACTACCACCACAAGCGGTTCGGGCGTGAAGAGGGTTAACAAAAAGACAGAGAGACAAGGCGAAGCAACAATTCTGGTGCTACTGGATTATTCGCGCGCGTTCGACACTATTAATGTTCAATTACTACTTTCTAAGTTAAAATATTACGGATTTGACGAAAATTCTATTTCTTGGTTCTCTAGTTATCTCACAAACCGATCACAAGTTGTAGAAATCCGAAATACAGAGGGTACTATTACGCAATCAGAACCGTGCGCTGTCGATAGGGGTGTACCTCAAGGATCAGTACTTGGACCGAAATCTTTTAGTATCTACTCTGCAGATATCACCCAGCACATACGTCACTGCAAATATCATATATATGCTGATGACATTCAATTACACATTTCATTCAAACCGGGCAATCTACAAAAGGCTATAGACATGTTGAACGACGACTTGAGGCGAATATTTGAATGGTCAGAAGATAATGCGTTGGCCTTAAATCCGTCAAAAACAAAATACATGGTGCTCGGTTCTAAAGTTCAAATACAAAAAGTTTGTAACACTCAGTTTTCAATTAACATCAAAGGTGAAGAAATAGAAAGAGTCAGTGAAGCAAAAAATTTGGGAATTATTATGGATGAAAACTTACGTTTCGAAAAGCACACAGTTAAAATGGTAAGCAGTTGCTTTTACAGATTAAAATTATTATATAACATACGAACCTTTTTATCCAAAAAGTTACGCATCACTGTCTGCGAGTCTCTGGTTCTGTCAAAATTGAATTATGCGGACGCCGTTACCGGGCCGTGCCTACTGTCTAGATCAAAAAAAATAATTCAAAAAGTACAGAACGCTTGTATCAGGTTTTGTCTGACTGTCCCTCCTAGAACGCATGTTTCTCCCTATATAAACAAAGAGAAATGGCTGAACATGGAGCATCGTCGCCAACTTCACTTTGCCACGCTTCTCTTTGGAGTCGTTAGGTTAAAAACACCCTTCTACCTATACAATAAATTGCAGTGGGCTAGCGACAGTCAACTGTCTATGACCACCAGGGGTTCGGGCTACCTCCTAATCAATCAACCTCACCACTCTGCTGCGTTTAGAGGAAGCTTTAGACATGTTGCCAGTAAAGTGTGGAATAACCTTCTGCCACCGCTTAGATCCTTAAAGTTTATTGATAATTTTAAACGACATTTCAAGCACTACTTATTAGAACAGCAAATAAATAATTAAAAAGGCAATGATATTATAATATTTTCTCTTTCTAAATTCAAGTATGTATATATATTTATATATTTTTATATAATATATCCACTATTATTCTATATTTGTCTGTAATAATATTCACAATAAACTAACATAATATAATACTTATTCTGTTATCAATCTTTGTAATTATTTTTTATTTTATTTTACACAAAAATCCTCATTTTTTCCACCGAAGTTTTGCGAGAGTTGCACTTGGAACATTTTTTGTTTTGTTTCTTTTATGTTTAATTCATTGATGGGGCAAGGGATCACGGAAGACCAGGGATAGCGGCGCTCGTCGCTGTCATAACCTGAGTGGTCACCTTTTCCTAATTTTTTCTTAGCATAGCACTGCCATAAACTGAAAAATACTCTGTTTAGTTTTAAGTTTCTTTTGTTAATGTTCTTTTTTTTTTTTATTATTCTTTATATTGTTATTTTTAGTTTCCTACCGAGTTGTTATTGTTACTTTATGTTTGTTTTAATAATATGGTTGTGTTATGTTTTTGAAAATGGGAATAAAGTTTATTATTATTATTATTATTATTATTATTAGACAAACAGATACACTTTCGCATTTATAATATTAGTATAGATTAGTATGGATTAGGGTTGTTGAGGAAGTGATTATGAGGAAGAGGAGGAGGAAGAGGAATTGTCACGCGCAAATTTAGAGGATGCGGATGAGGAAGAGGATATTTTATGAGGAAGAGGATGCGGATGAGGAAGCGGATGAGGAATAGGATGATAGGAAATCTATACTAATAATATTATAAATGCGAAAGTATCTCTGTCTGTCTGTCTCGCTTTGACGCCAAAACTACTGAACCGATTGTAATGAAATTTTGTACACAGATAGTCTTAAGTCTGAGAAAGGACATAGGCTACTTTTTAACTGGACAGAGGGGTTGTAAGGGGGTGAAATTACGTAAATTTGTTCAAATTAAGTTAGTTCCAAAAATTCATCATAGATGGCGCTGTGCGTCTCTTACATCGCGCTATTGCTTACACAATCGTCTTTCTATAAGAGGTGGTATCATCTAATAATAGGGTTTCGATTTTTTCGATTGTTATTATTCAGTACTCTTTTACGTTAAATAACTCAGTACTTTATCTATATTATAGTGACGTTACCTTAAACCTATCAATGATAAATAGTTTATGGCAAAAGTTGTGTAATTGGGGGGCTAAAATATATACTTTAAAATTTGGCATAAATAAAGTTTAATTAAAAAAAATTAAATACTTAAGTTATGTGCACACTGCGCAGCTGTTTTTGGGTGTTTTGATTTAAGGGGCACAAGGGTTTTTTTATAAAAGCTTTTGACACCAATTTTGTTGACATCGCGCGCTATATAAACTGAAGTCAACGCGGACGAAGTCGCGGGCAACAGCCAGCTATAAATACTAGCGGACCCAACCCAAAAGAATTTGTCCTGTCTGTACTTATCTAACAATACACAAAAAATTATTAAAGTAATAATAATCATAATAATATTTATGGACGCTTCACACCACGTCAGTCTGGACTCTGGCCCCGTGCTAAGTACCTAAAGGACTTGTGTTACAGGTACCAGACAACGGAAATATATTTAAACTTTTATACTATACATATATATTTAAGATTTTTATTATATGATACACATATTTAATACACATCCATGACCCGGGAACATTGAAAAACTTTTTGTTCCGTCGGCGGGATTCGAACCCGCGACCCCCGGCTTGAGCTACCAACGCGCTCACCACTGAGCCACAGAGGTCGTCAAAAAAGGGCATTTTCCAGTGGACCAAACTATGAATCTAAACCGTTCTCGAAACACACACAATATAGAATCATCAAAATCGGTCCAGCAGTTAAGGAGGAGTTTGTGTGCCTAGTGTGAATTTTTTGTGTTCCACATTCGATCGTGAACGCGTTTGGCGTTTACTAAGATTTTGTATGGAACTTGTACAGCCCACCTGCTCACGGGAGTGAGCCCAGCCCAGTGAGTAATCCCATACAAAATCTTAGTAAACGACAAACGCGTTCACGATCGAATGTGAAACAAAAAACACACACTCGACACACAGTAACAAACAACACACGCACACAAAAAAAAGATGAGCGAATAATATAATTCTCGCGCTCTGGGCTCTGGGGCGTGTGCGTTCAGCGTTGCCATGAATTGGATACGCGACGGCGCATGCGCAGTGAAATTCCTCATAAATTCCTCTTAAATTTTGAGGAAGCGATAGCGGAAGAGGATTTTTTTATTTTGATTTATGAGGATGCGGTAACGGTTGAGGAACCCAAAATATTGCGGAACTTCCTCATTATGAGGAAGAGGAAGAGGAATCCTCAGCAACCCTAGTATGGATCTCGCACGTCGGTCGTTTACAGGAGAGCAAACACCTCAAGGCCGCTGACGCAAGCTCATAACAGTCGGGGTTATCAGACGCGTCATCTCGCCGCTAACGCTCATCTCGGGACATGCTCTACTTCGTATGCATAAATTTGAGGGCTTACGTAACTTGACGTAACCAATAACCATATTGTTAATAGAATCAGGAGTTACTTAGCTTTGCGGAAATCCATAGCTTAAAATTGACGGACGTTGTTCGTAGAGTCAACATCCTGAGCGTTGGAGCGAAGCGCGCGTCGATGTTTTCAACTTGCATGGTGGTGAGAGGCCTTGCATGAATTTGCTATACTGTACTCGGCGAAACATGGCGGTAGCGGTCATTGACTCCCTATCAAAAACCTGTCATTTTCTATACAAAGCCGCGATTGACAGTGAACACAGGCATGGATTGCTTAGGGCATCATGTAGTCTTAATCCGTAACTGCCTATGCGTACACTCACTCATTTACTTACAGGTTGAGGTTTACTTCGCGGAATATTACCTACTTAAAATAATAACATAGGTACTAAATTTTAATTAAACTATATTGACTGAGATTTTTTGATTTCTCAGTCAATATCTCACTCAATAAAAAAAACTAAACTATATAGTTTAGTAATTTTTTTTTTATTTCCTGGCAGGCGGCGGTCTCTTTCTGCGAATTTATCATGTCGCAGAAAGAGGCGGGAGTGCGGAGGCGTCGCTACGCGAACCTCCAAACTCTTGTCTAACGGGGCTCCGGGTCAGGATGGGAACCTGCCCGGCTTTGTCAGTTTCGGCGCCGAGGGGAACGCTTTAGTTCGCCTAAGCGTTCCCTTACTTTGGTGGAAGTCCGGTCCGAGATAGACCGGCCAGTCGTGGAGGGAGTCCTGTGTTTGTTAGATCCGGGATATCCCTCCGTTATACGGCTGAAGGTGAACCGCAGGTGGTTTTAGTGAGTAAGAGTCTCACATACCCCCGGGGTACCCAACCCGGGGCACCCATGATGGGTTTCCCCTGCGATATCAAAAAACAAACAAAAAAAAAAGATTTTTTGATTTGATAAGCTTAAAGAAAATCGCATTTCTCGAGATTTCGATTCAGAACTTGATGAGTTAGAATGTTACTTAATATTGTATGGAAATGAGTTCATTGAACTGGGGCTCCTGAAATCACAAATAGATATTTCATGTTATATTTCTAATCCGAGGGGGCGCCAAAAAGGAATTGGGAAACCCTGCCTCTGATAAACAAAACAATATGCACATTTAATTTTTACAGACTCTTTCGCGTGACACATTTGTAAATCCTCACAAAGTAGTCCATGATCTACAATCTAGATCAGTATGATATCATACCCGCAAACAAAGTCGTCAGCGGCAAGTGGTAATGTACCAACTACCAAGTCAATCGAGCACTTATGCCATTGTTTATCCCCGCGCTATATTGGCGCAGAAGGCCGCTCCCTGGGGACCAGACGGCGCATCATTAATGCTTTATAGGTGTCTAGAGATTCTATTTCGAGCGAAACAGTCATTGAGTTTATGGATTATAATCTTTATTGCAAATTGAAGCGTAGAGTATGCCCGCTGATTAAAATATTTTATGATATGCCACAAGCATTTCAATTCAAGAAAATATCATTCAGTGTAATTGTCTAATTATTGTAGTTATCACATATACATAAACATATTAGATAGGGATACCGGATCCGGATGTCTACAAAAAGAGAGGCGGACTGAGACTGTCTAACTAGCTGAAGCTATCATGCGCGGGCCGTTTAATTTTTTAAGGAAGATCTTTAATTTAAAGCCCAATCATCAGCCTCGCCCTTCGAGTTCTTGTCGGCAGCTACGGCGAAGTTAGACACCCTGAACACAATATTTTGTGGTGGGCACTGCCCACTGGGCAGCTCTAGTACAAAATATCTCACCTATCTTCAGGACGCAGGCCGCTGACGAGCAGCACCGCTGCGAGCAGCGCGCCGACGTTCACCACGCCCAGCGCCAGCGTCACCAGCCGCTGGTGCCGCGTCTGAAACATCGGGGTGGCGTGTGAGCAGGACAACAATATACAGGGAATATGACGTCAGCGAGACGGATGACTTAGGCCCGTCGAGATGAGAGGGAGGAAGCATTTCAAATTAACTATTATAATAATCTCCCACACCGATTTTGGTGACGGTGGCCGGTTAAATTGAAACCGGGTCAGTTACGCAGAAGTAATTTTATAGTGCCCAAGTGTGTGTGCCCAAGTGTGTGCCCAATACACTAAAGTAGCTATTTCTTTACTCTCATAACCCAGTGGGACGGAAGACCGACACGACTGGCGAGAGATCTTTTTATATGCCCATCCGACGCATGCATCGTCTTACTTAACAGACAATAAGGTGATCAGCCAGGACATGTACATGAGTTAGTCAGTCAGGACATGTAATTTTATAAGTATAGATAATTCAAGATACTGAACAAATCATCAAGTACGTTTCAAAAAAATTACATTCAACAAGTTAGTACCACCCAGTTTTAGTCATCAAGTTAATTGCAAAGAGAATATAATCACTACGTTTGTTAATTGATTCAGTAATGGGCCTTCTAATGATACAAGGGCGGTCCTCGCTTACGTCACCGGCCCTGACCGTAAGATGACGTCACACTCGAGTGTTTTGTCGATATCATACTATCTGTTTCCCTAAACACGTGTCAAATATTTGCGTTGCGTAAACAACCTCTTAATAATAATATCATATTATGATGTAATATAATGTCAAAATATTTGTCAACAATTTCAACCTTAGCACATTCGTCGTTATGGCTATATCATCGAAAAGAGTGGGCGGCATTTAAACTAGTTACATTAACATAATATTAGATGACATAAGACGAGGAAATGGGCGGTGAGATTTCCTGATAGTAAGCGAATAACGCCGCCTATGAGTCGCAAAACCGTAGAAGTCGAAGATGCATTTCTGTCTTTTAAAAGGCATTTAAGAATACGAACTTCTACAAACAACATGATAAATGATAAGTATTTAATCATACTCGAATGACCTACGCGACGTTAACAATACGCATTGCAGGTGCTGCCGCGGCTTGACATTTACTATCAAGTAAAGTTTATCGCTTTATGGTCAAGACTTAAAGTGCAATAAACGCACGACCTCATAGCGAGTGTGGACTCGTGGAGTTATCATCGCGACCTCGCGCGCTGATCTCAGCGGGAAGGTGAAGGATTGAGGTGTGAGGTCACACGCAGGCGATGGACGGGACCCACGAAACAGCTGGTCAATCAGAACTTAATACTGATAGTAATGCCCAGTTGCCAGGGCCGGATTTATATAAGTATATATGCCATTTTAATTTTGCCGCCCCTATGTACGAACTCTTCCGCCATCCTGAGGCTGCATTTCCATTGAAGCGGAGCGGAGCTTAGTGGAGCCCGAATTGCTGCGGAATGACAGCGAAGATTTCGAGCATGGTGATTGGTCAATTCGGCACCGCTAAGCTCCGCTCCGCTTCAGTGGAAACACAGCCTAAGACGCTGCCGCCCCCCTAGGACGCCAATCACGCCATATGACACTGCCACTCATAGGCCATAGTAAAAGGAACATTAACAAATAAGTGCCAGATGAACATAATATACTGTAGGTAGGTATCTATTTGGGTAAAGATAGCAAACGACAATGTAGTGCAATGCGCATTCCACCGAAAAGGACCCCACTCAGGTGACGATCACGGTATAGTACCTACACCGCGATCCCTGGTGTTCTGTGGGGCCTTGTTGTCAATCGCTCGACAGATGCACACTGGCGCCAGCGCAAAGTGAACAATAAGTAAATACTTACTTAACTTATAAAAAATAAATAAGTAGATAAGCCTAAAAAGGGTTTGAAAGTACATAAATCCAGAACTGCCAGTTGGGCCAGTTTGGATACTGGATAACCCTGGGTTATGTTATTTCTTTCTTTCTTCGTATTTATGAAGGAAGTGTGATATTTTTTAACACAGAGTTTACTTTAACTCTCAAGGGTGTAAAGGCTGCTTTGTCAGTTACCTCATGCTTCAAATGGAGAAATGTTGCATCTTTGTATGAGCTAAGCAAGGACTGTATTTCAGGCATGCAATTTAAGTTATGCCGGTACATTTACAGCTAAGTATAGCTATAGATTTAATATAAATATTAAATACCCTTACATTGTTTTATGTTTATTTAAAAAAATTGACAGTTAATCAACACTCCTGTATTATCTCAGTTAGTCAGCCACGAACTGAGACACATCTCTTGATAGAATTTAAATTTTTATCCATAGTAGTTTAGACAGAATTTAAATATTAAACCTACTATGTATTTTTAACATTTAGAGGAAAAATATACTCTATAGTAGAGTATTAATTTTCAGATTAGCATTCAGCCAACATGAACATCACCACAATGGCTGCTAATTATCAAAAATTTGTTAATGAACTGTACATGCATTTTAATTTATTATTCAGTGGAAAAATCCGAAGCATTAATGTTAATTTCACACCAACATTAGCTCAAAATAATGTTCAAGGCCAATCCAATAAACAGTGATTATCATACTCAAATAATATGTTTGTCTTGTTACATTACATTATGTAATAAGCTTTTACATTTGGTTAATACTTAAACTGACAGTCACATATTATGATTGAGAGTTAGATATTGCTTCAATAATATTTATCAACTATGCTTCATTTTTAGAAATCAATCAAAATTTGTAGCTGGAAAAAATTTGCAAGATTATCACCATAGTTATTCAATTAATATTATTGAGTGTTAAATACTCATTCCAATTATTTTTCATATTTACAATATTTATCACAATAATAAATCATTATACTTAGTTTGGACAACATTATACCAGCAAGTCTAGGCTCATAGTGCTGTTATGAGCGGCACTGGGCAATATTCCTTCGATCGGAGGTTCTAGGAATTCCCATTGTATTCTTTTGTTCTCACGATCACCTGTGCTCGCGCGGGGCCTGAAGGAATATTGATAATTTCAAATCTCTAGTGTACCAAAGAAAGCATGAAGCGGCTACTGAGTTTAACAACAATGGGACAACAAAAATAATTTATTTTTACTCAATGAATCTGGATGTATAGTAATATTATGTACTTACATTATAAAGGTGACTAACTATACAAAAATAAAATTTTGAAAACATGTATTATGTAACTTTCGACCAATGCTTTCAACGGTATTTTCTACTTGTTCTCTGTTGTCTTAACCATTTAGAAAGATAGTATGTCAATAAAAAAATATATTTTGTTACAGTTTACTTACATTCTTTGTTGAAGATTTGACCCAAAACAAGTACCCACCCAACAGAAACGTAATAATGTAATATTAGACTCCAATATTCACATAATATTTATAGTAAATGTGCATTTATCAGAATTTTATTCTCTAAAGCTAATTTTACTACATCATTCCTCAACTTACCTTAGAAAATGTGAGCTCCATTTTTGGCTTTAAAGTAGTCACATAGGGTTTGTTTGTACATAAAGTTTTTAATTATAAAATAAGATTTACGTTTTGTTTTTATGACACAAAATAAACTTATCAACAATGATTTAAATCTGCGAAAATATGAATTTTTTCTTCTGCTACGAACAGCGAACTGCGGTGCGAACTGTCAAAAGTCAGCTGACAGAAGTTGAGTGTTGACATTGGTGTTGACTGTTGACTGACGTGAGATGTCATAATTTGTTTATGACAGTGACAAGTGCTTTTTAAAAAAAATCACATTTTTAACTGTAGTGATGAGGACCGAAACATTGGAAACATTGTGAGAAAAATCGATTACGGCTTGGATAATAAAAATCACCCAATGCTTAAAAAAAAACCAAATTAAGCTATTTTCTCTCGCAGTGATTTTTCTCTACCCTCTAGCAAACCATAAGCACAGCATATCAGATTAGGAGAGATGTTATTTTATCTGTAAAAAAATATTTCAACTACCCTGCAGTAAATTAATTTTAAAATTAAACAGCTACCTGCATAATAAGTTCATTGTTCTTTGGGTATCGGTCTTCTATCATTTACAAAAAGTAAAAAATACAACAAATACATATTTTAAAAAATGGACGTCGATGTTGCAGTAAGTTTTTATTTTGTTTGAAATAATTACTTTATTACTTTATACTTTTATAAAAATTACTGTACATCTTTTGGTAACAACAGGTTATACAGTATACCGCATTGACCACTACATGAAGTTCTGAAGGATTTTATGTCCAATACTATAATTATTTAATATTTACCCAATTTCACTTTTGTTTCTAGGATGTTAAGAGACACAGCAGTTTTACGAGTCCCAGCACACGCAAAATATCTATATCAAAGCGTGCTGGGAGAGAACGTAGCTACAGCTACCATGCTCAAGTGTCCAAAGCAACAGAAAGTCGCATAGACCGCCCTAAGGTACCTAACTTAAATTATTTTGTCCTGGCCTGTATTTATTATCAAAATTCAAGCGTTTTTGTGTAGCAGATGGAACACAACATTATTTAGTTTTCCGTCTGCTACACATTAAAAAACATAATCAGCCAGTTGCGTTGCGAGTTCGACTTGCGCACGAAAGGTTCCGTTTTTTGTATGGAAGCCCCCCTTAATAATTATATAATTTATTTGTTTTTACTATAGATTATTAAAATATAAATTAGTATTTTGTGAACATTTCAAATGCCTACTTGTTGCCATTATTGATATCTAAGAGCAAAAAATAGCAAAAAATCACGTTTGTTGTATCCTTTCTTAAACATTTTTATTTCGTTTTTAGTATTAATTTGTTGTTATAATGGTAACAGATATACACAAACTGTGCGGAAGTCTAGCTATAGCCGTTCTTGAAATACAGTAGGGTTGTTGAGGATTCCTCTTCCGCTTCCTCATAATGAGGAAGTTCCGCAATATTTTGGGTTCCTCAACCGCTACCGCATCCTCATAAATACAAATAAAAAAATCCTCTTCCGCTATCGCTTCCTCAAAATTTAAGAGGAATTTATGAGGAATTTCACTGCGAATGCGCGTCGCGTATCCAATCATGGCAACACACACGCAGTGCGAGAATTGTCATCATTCACTCAACTTTTTTTTGTGTACGCGTGTGTTGTGTATGTTAAGTACTGTGTGCCGAGTGCGAGTTTTTTGTTTCACATTCGATTGTAAACGCGTTTGGCGTTTACTAAGATTTTGTATGAGATTACTCACTGGGCTGGGCTCACTCCCGTGAGCAGGTGGCGCTGTACAAATCCCATACAAAATCTTAGTAAACGTCATACGCGTTCACGATCGAATGACGAATGTGAAACAAAAAATTCACACTAGGCACACGAAATCCTCCTTAACTGCTGGACCGATTTTGATGATTCTTTATTGTGTGTGTTCGAGAATGGTTTAGATTCATAGTTTGGTCCACTGGAAACTGCCCTTTTTATTATTTTTTGTGTATTATTATGTACAGACAGGACAAAGGCTTTTCGGTTGGGTCCGCTAGTATTTATAATTTCCTATTATCCTATTCCTCATCCGCTTCCTCATCCGCATCCTCTTCCTCATAAAATATCCTCTTCCTCATCCGCATCCTCTAAATTTGTGCGTAACAATTCCTCTTCCTCCTCCTCTTCCTCATAATCACTTCCTCAACAACCCTAAAATACAGCCTTGAGACAGACAGAAGGACAGACATCGAACTTTTAGTAATAGGGTCCCGTTTTTGAAGTGACAACGTCTTCTAATTCGATATGGGCTGCGCGCACGAAAAAACATGACGCTCTGAGGCGTTCCATTTAAGGCTATGACGTTGTCACGTTCAGCTATCGTCAGTAAACCGACTTTACAGACAACCGAGTTCGAGTCGAGTTCGAGTCGAGTTCGAGTCGAGTTCGAGTCGAGTTCGAGTCGAGTTCGAGTCGAGTTCGAGTCGAGTTTGAGTTCGAGTTCGACACAAAATACTACTCTCCAACCGTCTTTTTACCCTTTGGCCTTTAGGTACGGAACCCTAAAAAGCAGCCAGTATCGGTATTCGGAAGTCGGAACTTATCATGAATCGATACCTCAAAATATCGATTATCGATACTTTTTGTGTATCCCTAATATCCGGAGCCGTTCAAAAATCACAGAAAAAAATGTTTTTAATTTTTTAATAAATTTATAATCATAAAAATAATTTTGTAATTTACAATTTGTTCAATTTATTCAACAGTAATTTCCTAACAAATAAGAAAATATACCTTTCAATTTATTTGTAATCATCGAATCATCGAATGCAGTAGCTGAAGCTTGAAGGCATTACCAAATAAGGTGTTCGCTCGTTTTCCCAACCGTCCTCCCTTCGAACCTTAGGAACTTTTAGATAAATTATTTTTATGACTAATTCTAATGAATTGATTCCAATTCGTAGTGATAACATAGTGAACCGTAGTAAGCGAACGTGAGTTGAAATTAATATCGCTAAAGATCTGTGTAGTGTCAAAATAGGTCAGACAACTGAGTGGATAGGTTATGTTTTTTATGAATTCGTGAAAAAGGCCTTCAAAGTCGACTTCCTCAGTAGACCGGCTCGTTTGGTTTTCAGATGTCGTTTAGAGTGGTGCGTAGCTCGAAATTCCGTCATGTGTACGGTCAGGCCCTCAAGAGGGAGCAGTGCTACGACAATATCAGGGTCTCCAAGAGCTCCTGGGACTCCACCTTCTGTGCCGTGAACCCCAAGTTCCTGGCCATCATCGTGGAGTCTGCCGGGGGTGGCGCCTTCATAGTGCTACCTCACAATAAGGTGAGTTTCATTTTCAATATTTACTGTAAGCTAGGAATTGTTCTAAAGTTTGTATTTTGCTATTTCATTTGATGTTAGGCTCTAGTTGTCCCGAGCTAGTTAGCACTTAGCCCGAGACCAAATCTGAAAATATCATAGTAATCGGCATATTTTGTGTGTTGTGTGTTTGTGTTGATATTGTTGTTACTAACTGTTACACTTTTGCCTAGGCCAGAAGCCAAAAATAATTTAATAATAATACAGCAATCACTTTATTGTATTCAAAGTAATTCCTTGTTTCTTGGACATGATTGTTAAACCCTCCAAGGGGGTAAAAGTAAATAGGTATTCACTTATCCTGTGCGTTACATAGAGGATACATAGCCAAACATTAGCTACAGCTGTCCAACATAACATGAATATCACTATCAAAATACATTCTCTGAATTATGAAATTATGAATATAAAATAATTTAATCCTTCATCCCCATAAGAGCACCGGTGATCGTGACAACAATAGAATAACAATAGATTTCCAGGAATCTGCGATCGAATGATTAAGGGTTTGTAGTGTAATCAACATTCAGAATTTTAGATACTTTACTACTACTACCACCTCCATTGTGACACCTATGTATTTTTATCTATATTTTTGTTTTCTTTCTGAATCTTTTTCTTGGGTGCACAATAAAGATTACTGAAAATGAAAAAAAAAGAAATCAATAATAAGCTGCTCTATTAATGTGTGTGCACAGCTTTGGATATTGTACAATGTACACATACAATGTAAATATAAATCTATAACACTGCATTAGTAATATACCATTGTCCACCAATATGACACATTACATATGATTAATTTTAAATCTATGCTTTGTTCTATTTGAGCATTCAAAAATGATTTCTTGTTGTATTATCTCTTCCTATATTATTGTAGGTAACTTAATTTCCTAATTTTAATTTCTAGTTCATAGTTTTGTTGTTATACGGCTATGGGATTACAATTATAAACTACAAAAATTCTTCAAATACAGTAAAGAAAAATCACACAATGTTTTATTGACTCAATGTTAGTAAACAATATCTGGTGTGACCATGGAAAGTTTCTTATCAGTGGTCATTAGTGTTGTCTATTTTTCTATTGAGTAACAAGTGATAATATTATCAGTACAGGAAGCACCGACTCCTGCTTGTCCAAGGATGAAATTATCCTTGTTACAGAACAGTAAGGGTCATATTGTATAAATGTTGTATTGTTCGTTGCTGCACTTTACAAACATTTGGAACAATAGATAGTTACTGTGGTAGGTTAAATTGTTGATATTTTTGTGGGTTCTGGTTTCACTGTCTTCCTTTGTCAAGATACAAAGCATCAACTTGGCTATGGCTGATGGCTAAAAAGGAGATCTTTTGCTTTGTTTCAATTATTAATTTGGATCCAAACATGGGCGCCGTCAGAAATAATTTCCAAGGGGTGCAGATTTAAATTTTTTTTCTTTTCTTTTTAGTTACTATTTATACACACAACAGTGACTATCTATATACATTATACGTCAACTGCAGAATACATTTAGTGCCGAAACATAACAAACTATCTTTGTACAGCATAGTAATAGGGTTACAGAGGGCTTTTTATTTTAATGATTCCCAAGGGGTGCAAGTGCACCCCCTGGCATCCCACTGCCGGCCGGCGCCTATGGATCCAAATGCAAAAAAGTTGACAGTTATTAATTATTATAATACTTCTATTTAAATGTATCTTATTAATTAAATAATTCATCGAAGAAATTATAAAATAATTTAAAATTTAGATTAAAATTAATTTCAACAGAGTATAGATAGCAGATAATATAAATAATAGAGATTTCCAATATTTTTAGACAATGGAACTTTCAAACAAATAAAACTATTATAGAGTGTTTTACCTTAGAGGTGGTTAAAGATTATGCAGTATTACAAACTACACAAGCTGAATTTTATTATTAGTGACTACTATTTTTAACCGACTTCCAAAAAACGAGGAGGTTATATGTTCGGCTGTGGATATTTTTTTTATTTTTTTTTATTTTTGTATGTTCAACGATTACGCCGTTTGTGAACCGATTTTCGAAATTTTTGTTTTGTTGTATTAGGTTTCACTCCAATTTGGTCCCATTTTCACAAAGGTGGTGACCTGATGATGGGATCCATGAGTAATCGAGGGAACTCCTCGAAATTTATATGGAAACATATGGTGATTTTGGTTTTATGTGAAGTGTACTAAGAATACGCTACCAAAAAGTCAAATATTGGGTAAAGGTATACCATGGTTTCGATGATGCTGAGAGAACTCCTGATTCCTTATAGATACACGTTTGGGAGTTTCGGCGTTGTTTTAAGAACAGAAAGCATAAACTACTATGCAATTCATATTCATCATCATAATCATCATCATCATCATCGTCATCATCGTCATCATCATCATTACCACGTCGTGTTAAGGCCACCAATGTCTCATGGCACAGAATAGATAATAGTACAAGGCATAGGTATGGATATACTAATAATAATAATGATGTACTGTATAACAATTAACAACACCTGTTTGTTTTTAATACACGGCGGTCGGCGTCGCCGCCCAGCGCCGCCCAGCGCCGCCGCGCGGCGCGTGGCGGCAGAAGACAGAATATCGAATACTTTACTAACTACTTTATATACAGATCGAATACTTTACTACTTTATAAAATTTTAATAGACAAATAGAATTAAAATAAAGTTATTTTAAAAAGAGCATTTAAACAAAACAAAGTCATTAAGTGTCTTTTTAATTAGTTATACTTATTAATCGATAGATGGTGCACTAAGTACCTATCGATTTGAATTCTTGATAACAAGAACAGCTGTCAATAATTATTATGATAATATTAAATATTATGCTACGCTACATCCTATGCAAGTTTGTACAATTTTTTATCTGATAGATCCTTCGATCGTGGAAAAACGAGACACAATAGCCTTTCTATTGTTATCGCAATCGCCGGTGACCGCTTCGGGCTTGAAGTATTAAAATTGTTAAATTACTTAGCACAATATGTTCACTTCACTGATAATATTATATTATTTTGTGAGTGTGAGTTGTGACTCTTAACAAATTGTAATAAGATACGTAAAATATACGCGAAGATTTATCTACTAGTGTAACTAAAAACAGTGAAATTATTATTATTTTTAACAAAAAATTAAAACCGACTTCCAAGGTAAAAACAATAATAACATTAATATGAACTAAAAAGTATTAAATAATGTTTACTATCTAATAGTGCCTTTTTCCGAATTCGGCTGAACCTCAACTATTTCTGAACTCAATCTTCATAATTTTGAAGTCGGTGCCAGTTCCAAAAATTTTAAATATTCTGTCAGAGGACTGAAGATTCAGCTATCTGGTACCGACTTCAAAATAATGAAGATTGAGTACAGAAATAGTTGAGGTTTAGCCGAATTCGGAAAAAGGCACTATTAGATAGTAAACATTATTTAATACTTTTTAGTTCATATTAATGTTATTATTGTTTTTACCTTGGAAGTCGGTTTTAATTTTTTGTTAAAAATAATAATGCAATAAAGACATATTTATGGTTATTTCAAAACGTTTCTCCAGTAACACCACATAATGAAGCTCGGTTCCTATAGAATCCAGGTTAGGTAAAATCCATGCTGCAGCAGCAGCGTGTAAATATTTACTGTTTGTCTACTTCTTACTGGTTGTCGCAATTAAAATGAGCCCAAACACGAAACCTCTACCTACTCTAAGTTGGCGAGGAGTTGGATATCCTATTGATTACCAGGTGATGGTGCAGCACCAGGCCAACTTTCCATTATTATGTGTATACTTATATTGTATATTCACAAATGTCACGAACTATAAGAATCAAATATAAAACCCATCAAATGACTACAAGTTGCTAACGGCCTTTCATGGACCAGATAAACCCTGATTGTCCAACACTGAGCAGGCTGATGATGATGATTTATAGCTAAGAACACTCCCGAACATGTCAGCTTTCAAACAAAAAAAACTAGATCAAAATCGGTCCACCCGTTTAGATGCTACGATGCCACGGACAGATACACACACAGACAGACAGACAGACACGTCAAACTTATAACACCCCTCTTTTTTGTCGGGGGTTAAAAAACAGTGATGACTGTCAATTTGTTCAATTTTTAGTGACGAGTTTTTAAGGAGAAATTAAGTGCCAAACGTCGATAACAGAGTCAGGCAGAGCTCTCGCCCGCGCCGGCCGATTATGATAATGACAGTTTTTATTTACATTACTTACGCCCGTGAAAGTTAAAAACGCCAGAGGCGCAAACGACGTTGGCGGCTCTGTAGTACTAGCTAACTATCTTGTCAATTAATGGCTCTCTATTTACTTATTTTTAACTAGATGACATCCGCAACTCTGTTGTGCCAAAATTAGTTTATCGCGTGGGAACCGTACATTTTTCCGGGATAAAAAATATCCTATGTCCTTTCAGCATGAAAATTGTAAGTATCCAAATTTCAGCAAAATCGGTTCTGCGGTTTGGGCGTGAAGAGGTAACAGACAGACAGACACACTTTCGCATTTATAATATTAGTATTCGCATTTATAATATTAATATTTCGCATTTATAATCTAGTCCAGATTTGAGCCTTCTTCTCACTTCTGTTTTATAGAACATAAGATGAAGCTTCGTTTCTTAAGGGCGATCCGTCCGGAGATTCCGTAATGAGGGATTTTCTTAGCTTTTTAATTTGATTGTCAAACAGCTTCCATTTTAGTAACTAGATGGCGTACGGGTAGACAACTATCGGTAATACCAGGGAATACCATCAATACTTGCTACAAAACTGGGCAAAAGAATATAAAACTTGATACATTTCAATTTGAAAAAGACGCATTAATATTCCAATGAATAGGATAATAGAGTTATTAAAACGATTTTGACAACATCTTACCTGCACTTGTGCAAGATAACGGATATTTAGTGGCTAATATTTTACCAATAATGAACATCAAAAACACAAATAACACAATTTGGGAAAAAATAATAAAAACCACACCACCAATAAAAAGTAGAAGAAGTTTTGAAAGTGACATGCCCGCTAAAACTCTCTGTCAGTTGTCAGTTTTCAGTTTGACAATTTGCGTGTTCCTAAACTGTTACCAGTATACTGGCCTAATCGCTTAGGCCAATGATGGCTTAGATTTAGGATATTAATTTGATTAACGTCACACTTGACAGTACACTGATATTTTTTGAAACACTGTCAGTGATGCCAACCTGCAGATTATTTTAGATGGGTGGGGAACCAATAGAAAATCTAGAAGTGTCTACCGTCGCGCCGTCTGGTGGAGATTTAAAAAAGAAAACTTCCCATTGACAGTATTTAAAACCTTATAAACTCATAATCTAAAAGCTATAAAGATATAATAAAAATCAGCAATAATCTTCAGTATATCAACATTCCTTTTGTCGTTTTAAATTTTCTATTTTTGTTTCTTATACTCTGATATCAGCTTCCAAAGTAATACCAATTTGTTAAAATTCAAGCATACATTCAGCATCTCCTTAGGATTTACAAATTACTTTTATTTGAAACTCACGCCAATAGATCGACAATATTATAAACTACATATTCGCCGTTTTAAATTTTTTTTAGGACAATTTTGTACTAAGATAAGTAAAAATAATAGGGTTTTGGCGCGATCTCGGCAACGCGGCAAATGTATGGCCAAGGTCGTTTGCTCGGGGGACGGCCTTAATATTCAATCGCGTTTGTTTCATATGAACCTTCTGGTATTCTCAAGTAAATTATATCAATGTTAGTTTGTAGTACCATAAAGTTAATAAGTATACCTATCGGAATAGAGCAACAATCTCGAGCTGTCAAACGTAACCAAAATTGGTTTTCATCTGTGTGAAAAATATGTGTACGTATACACTTACACAAGCATGATTGAACATGAATTCTATGAGATTATATTGACAACGTGCGGCACGTGCCGACTGGACGTCAAAAAAAGAGTGCTGCTGTCATGTATCACACGTCTCTTTTTACCACGCGGTGTTACTGATAGTGGCATCTCGCTTGCTCAGGCCTTTGTTTCTCTATTCCGCTAGGTATATTAACTTTATGTGTAGTACTAAGTAGTGAGATATCGAACAGCGAACTATATTGTAATTGTATACTGGATAACGTCCACAACTTCTTTGCAGCTTTTTAGCAAAGGCACGGCCGTACCATACTTTTCTCGAAGCGGTTCGCGGCTATTTCACACCCCCTTTATCTTCGATGTTAACAAAGCTAGGGATTTAGAATTTCGGTCACTAGGAGCAAGTATTAAAACTAGCTTAACCTCCAAATTACATGAAATTTCGATAAATAGTTCAATAGTTACGGATGGTCAAAGTTACTACATTTTGTCACTCACTAACAATATATAGATCATCAAAATTCTAAGGTACTTCTAGCAGACTTAGAACCCTGAAATTTGGTGCCCGGATAGGTCTTTATTCACAATGAAAGGAAAAATTATGAAACCGGCCAAGTGCGAGTCGGACTGGCGTACATGGGGTTCTGTACCGTAAATTTGTATGGGAGCCCCCCTTAAATAATAAGTTTATTTAATTTTTATTGTTAATTATTAAAGTTAAAATACAATTCAGTATTTTTTGAAATTTTCAAAAACCTTACTGTTACCAATATAATAATAGAGCAAAAAAGGGAAAAAAATCGTGTTTGTTGAATGAGGCCCCCCATTAATAATTTTTTTTATTTTAATTGGACTTTGAGCTTTTATAACGACACCAGAAATACATAATTTGTGAAAATTGCAACTATCTAGCTATTGCGGTTCTCGAGATCCAGTCTGGTGACATACGGATGGTCGACGGACAGACAGCGCAGACATATTAATAATAGATTCCCGTTTTCATCCTTTGGGCTGGGAAACCTAAAAACTGAAAAATAATATAACAATAAATACTTTATTACAATAAAATATTTTTATGTTTGTAACTTTGCAAGAACAATAATATGAGTTTCGACTGCATATTTGCTTTAGGTACGTACAAAAGGCTTTAAGTTAGTTATGTACTTAATGAAATGGTATTAATTAAATAAAAAATAGTATTAACAATGTTGACAATGAACAATAATTAAATTTAAAAATATTTTATGTGTAATCAGTACTGCGATATACACTCCTTAGTAGTTGCTATTTTCCTGCGAGGAACGTCGAGACGCTTATATCAGTGCTGCTATGTATTCAACGGTAATGCTAAAATACTACCTTTAAGTATTGAAGCTTAAGAGTCAATTATATTATATACCGAGCTTTTGCCCGCGGCTTCGCTCGCGTTAAGAAGTATTATTATGTACAAAATTTGACCCCCTTTTTTAAACCCTTGGAGGTAGAATTGATCAAAATCCTTTCTTAGCGGATGCCTACGTCATAACATCTACCTTTCAGCCTGTGCGTTGATAGATCACCATGTCAGTCAGTCGCCTTTGAGTTTTATATATATTATTATATAATATATGAATATAATAATCGACTCAGAACTCAGAAGTATTTACGTTGCGTTGTCCACCTATACAACTGACGAAGCCTCAAAGAAAAAAAATGAAGGAGATGAAGAATGTGTGCTAAGCTAAGTACAGAAAAGTTATAACGTGACCTAAAAAGACCTGAAAAGAAACCTTCAAAAAAGAAATGAAATCTCACCAAAAACATGAAACGTAAAAGGTCGAGCCAAGCAAAATATTTCAGGATTTATCTGTCGTAAAAAGTTTTCAGATCACATTCAAGCCAAGCCTTCAACTTATTTTGTAATTTAAATCAACATTCAGTAAAAGTATCAATAAATTTCTTATTTTATAATTATTAAAGTGGCTTGGCAATGAGCACTAGAGAAATAATCAGCGACTAATTGGATATTATTGGGTACCATCGGCCACATGCGTCGTTACATACTATAAAACACTTTACGCTTGCTGTCTGTATAAGTATGGACTCCTCCAAATATTATGCAGTTTTATATATTTTGTTTCTCTTGTGCTCATTGCCAAGCCACTTTAATAATTATAAAATAAGAAATTTATTGATACTTTTACTGAATGTTGATTTAAATTACAAAATAAGTTGAAGGCTTGGCTTGAATGTGATCTGAAAACTTTTTACGACAGAAGTATTGAATATCCTGAAATGTTTTGCTTGGCTCGACCTTTTACGTTTCATGTTTTTGGTGAGATTTGTTTATCGTGCGGGAATTTTTCCGGGACTCAAAGTATCTCCATATCAAACAGCAAAACTGATACAGTGGTTGGGGCGTAAAGAGGTAACAGACAGACAAACAGACAGACAGACGCACTTTCGCATTTATAATATTAAGTATGGGTTGTTGCTGCACGAGCAGCAACTGGTGCTATACTAGTTAAGGTATACCAATATGATAACCGATACCACAATCATGTAACCATGTTGGATATCACAAACGGAAAAACGGCGGTAATGTGAGACCGCAGGCTGCGATAGACTATAATATTATGGATGCAAACTATGCGTCATGCTCTTAACCACCGACAGCACGTCAGCAGCCCTAGCGTTAAGGGCGTTCCGTCCGGAGATTCCGTAATTGACCGTATTTAAAACCTTATAAACTCATAATCTGAAAGCTACAAAGTTATAATAAAAATACAGCAATAATCTTCACTCTTCAGTATATCAACATTGCTTTTGTCGTTTTAAATTTTCTATTTTTGTTTCTTATACTCATGATATCAGCTTCCAAAGTAATACCAATTTGTTAAAATTCAAGCATACATTCAGCATCTCCTTAGGATTTACAAATTACTTTTATTTGAAACTCACGCCAATAGATCGACAATATCATAAACTACATATTCACCGTTTTAAATTTTTTTTAGGGCAATTTTGAACCAAGATAAGTAAAAATAATAGGGTTTTGGCGCGATCTCGGCAACGCGGCAAATGTATGGCCAAGGTCGTTTGCTCGGGGGACGACCTTAAGGCCACCATTTATAATTAATCATAATAGGTTTACGACCAACCATTGGACTCTAGTGGGCAGGATAGTGGCTACTGGCTTCTCCGCTAAGACAGCTGATGTGGGCACTGTCCCGATCTAGTTCATTACAAGGTCTTTTGGGTTAGTTATCGGGGTTCGTATGCTAGAGTGGGGACCCTCAGTCGGCTATGAGTGGTGGGCGGCGGACGCTGCGTCCATGAACCAGCGCGGCGCCTGCGCACCGGCTTATGACTGACGATGATGATGGCTCCAGTTAATATAATTCACAAAAGTCTATTTATGTAACTATTTATAAAGGTTAGGTAATGCGGTGGGAATCGGGACGGGGTGGCGCGCGGGGGGCGGGGCGCCCACGTGCGCGACGTGTGCAACCGCGATTTCCCGCGCTTTTTATAGCGAATACTGGGATTAGCGTTATCCCTTCTCGTAGTTGACCTGACATTCTGGGGTTCTGCAGAATCCAACGTACGTCACCTAGACGTCCTTGCGACGTTACAAATAGGGGCGCAAAACTTTGAGGTCACTCGGCGAAAGAGGGGGTAATCTGCTAATGCGTGTAATTACTAATTGCTACCAATAATGTACTTAATAACTACACAACAATAACGTTTCATTAATCGCAATCTACCAGTATACCAAGTACACAAGCTTATTGACTATCGCATATTACATTGAACCTGATCTGCAATAAACTACATTGCAATATATGACCGGCAGGCGTTCTACAGTCTACTAAGTACTACACAATGATAAAAGCAGGATGTATAAAACGGACGTGAGTCACCTGACACGATATTATCCTAGCATTCAATGTTTACCTTGATTAATAGCATTAACTATTATGTTGTAAAATATAATTGGTAACAATACAGAACCCTCTCTACGACGCAAGATATTAGCGCGCTTTATTCTTTAACACTTTCAATACGTCGCGTCGCACGGAGGCCGCTGAGTCATGCAGTAGGCCTACTACGAAACACTGGTGGTGAGAAAGAAATGATGAGAATGCTGCGTCCTGCTCTAACAACGTCGTTTCACGTTTGTTAGAGTAGGACGCGGCATTCTCGTTCGATTGTTTGAGTCTCAAAACAGTTTCGTGGTACGGCACCAGGCTGCAGCACGCTACATACGGCGCATGCGGTATGAGCGGCCCTGATAACGCATGCGGCGCACGACCGCATGGCATACCTGGCAGCGAGCCATATCCGAAACGCTGCCACTCCACACTCCACACTCCACACCCACCACTTCCCCATCGATCAACCATCATCACTACACCTGACTAATCGTCGCATTTGGCTGGATTTGGATCATCATGTGAAGTCATTGAATCAAAATGTCATGCGAATCATATGTGTAATAATGCAGTTCCGTCGCAGCGTTATTTATTAATACATCAATCAATAAAATAATTTTAGAAAGATAAAATAAGTATAAATATTCGATGTGCATATAAGTTTTTTACTTTTTACACATTGTTACAGCATTGTAAACTTTATTTTTTTTCTCATTTTTTTGGCAAATAAAGTGGACCCCGCGCGAGTTTCTTACGCCGGTTCTTCTCGCGCGCCGCGCGCCGGGTTAGTTCCCGAACCGGTGGTATGCAATGTGCATCATGTAGACTTTCAGAAAATATTTGCAAAAATTTGTGTGTTTCCTAGACCCTAGTATGTATCGGTTTAATTCATTTTCAGATAAATGTAAACAAAATTAATTTTACCATACCATCCATTGTATTTCGGTATAGCCCGGCTAATACGTGACATTTAAATTGGTAGCATCATAGCCAGCCATACAAAACTTTGTTTACATTCAGACTAGAATGACTCGAACGTCGAAACGGAATTTCAACACCAAACTACTGTTTACAGGTGTAAAATACTCTGAAACTTGAAAGATATCAACTGTCGAGCGGTCTTTTCCTGGCATTACATGTATATCCTATTTCCTTTGCGCGTTACAATGGAACGTCCACATCTGTATCGGTGCGTAAATACGAAATAAACATTCTAAATCTGTCCGGACGTGTCATATACAGCTGAGAATAGCCCGGGCGAATATAGTAGTGACCCGTTTTGGTCGTCCGGCGGTCTCCCGCGGAGTCTCGTCAAGTTTACCGGGTTACCTCCTGCCATTGCTCGCCCCGAGGCCCGAGCGTCCAGAATGAGCGGTGACTCATCGCTTATCGAGTGACACGTTTTCCTTAAGCGATGCCGTATTGGATACGGTATTTAATATTAGTAACTATAATGAGCATTGCATTAGGATACATAGCTTTTAGAGTATGCTAAGGCCCATTACCAAACTTGACTATTATTTTCATGCGATACTTTAGCAAAACTTGTCCCAGTCCAGAGAAATGAGACTAATTATGCCAATTATCCTCTTCTTGACGCTTTGTTCAAATAATATCATGTCTTCTCTTTTACACGTCAAACATGACATTTTACCAATAAATTACTGTACCTAGTCATAAAGTGTCCTGACCTTTATGATGTATGACGTAGTTTGGTGTCGCTATAACATCCCACATTGTGTTACAGGTGGGTCGCATTCCGGCGGACCACCCGCTGGTGGGGGGGCACAAGGGGCCGGTGCTGGACATCGCCTGGTGCCCCCACAACGACAACGTCATCGCCAGCGGATCCGAGGACTGCGTCGTCAAGGTACACATATACGCACTTGAAAAATAAACTATACTTGTGTTTATGATTCCTAGATATTTTTACTGTTACGCTGACCTTAAGTTGAGACCGCACTACGCGACACGACACGACGCGACACTTTACGTTCCACACAATTGGCGTTTACGTTTTACAAACGTCAATTCTCCATAACGTGAAGTGTCGCGCCGCGTAGTGTCGCATTAGAGCCAGTCCACACGGCGCATTGCGTCAGCGTTGGGTCGACGCAGCGCTGCCGTTGCGTTGTTTTACATACAAATAACCAAGGTGTTCACACAAGGTGTGACAGCAGCCTCCGAGACGAAGCGGGAGGGGGATGTTGACGTTATGACTGTTTCGTAATAACGCTGCGGTGACGCAGCGCCCGTGAGGCCGGCCACGCGTCAAACGGCAGCACTGCGTCGACGCAACGCGCCGTGTGGACTGGCTCTTAGTGCGGTCTCGCCTTTATATATTACATGAGAAATATAAAATATCTACACAGCGAATATAGGAAATCTACTTGCCTTTGTCTGACATGCAAACATAAAGATAGCGGAAGTTGAATTGTGACACAGTTTACACTTGGTTTCCAGGTGTGGCAGATCCCGGACGGCGGGCTGTCGCGCACGCTGACTGAACCGGTGGTGGACCTGGTATACCACCAGCGCCGCGTGGGGCTCGTGCTGTGGCACCCCACCGCGCAGAACGTGCTGCTCACCGCCGGCTCCGACAACCAGGTGAGACCGCCGAACCAGGGCTGCTGCCGCCCATACATCCAGAGCTGCCACCATGCCGGCAACGCCCGAGTTATCAGTTGTGTGTGAGTTGTGGTGAGAGATCGTGCCCGAAACTATGCCTAAGCGGTGAGTGGAGCACCATGGGGTTTTATTGAGTAGTTTCTCTGAGAGTCCCACATACCCCGACCGATGTCCCCAATCCGCCGAGGAGGCGCAAAGCATTTCCCTATTAAAAAATAGGGTGTGTTATCTCTATCCATACTAATATTATAAATGCGAAAGTGTGTCTGTCTGTCTGTCTGTCTGTCTGTCTCTGTCTGTTTGTCTGTCTGTTACCTCTTCACGCCCGAACCGCTGAACCGATTTGGCTGAAATTTGGTATGGAGATACTTTGAGTCCCGGGAAAGGACATAGGATAGTTTTTATCCCGAAAAAATGTACGGTTCCCACGCGATAAAGTAATTTTGGCGTAACGGAGTTGCGGGTGTTAAATGGGAGTATTTATAGGTCTAACCGCCGCACTCAGAGACGTCAATTAAGACTTAATGCTCATTTAACATGAAATGTCCCTCTCAGAGATGACAATTAAAAATCGCTAATTGCAGAGTTTGATGTTCAAGTTTGAGGTTATTCTTTCAGATTTTTTCAGTTTTAATTTTTCAAAAGATAAAATTACGATAAAAATAAAATTTACTTGAAGTGTTAATAATAAATAATAATAATATTAGATAATGCCACAGTAAACATAGAACTTCATAACTGTGATAGTACTAAAGCATTTTCTTGCAATACATGCCTAGTTAGTAGTTACTTAGTACAGCTGTTTTTACCTTTTCTTGCTAATAAATTAGAAGTATTTCACATGAAAAGTACCTATAGTCACTTCCAAACAAACTAGATATTATACCTACAAAGAAGTATGAACATTGTCACCAAATTGTGTAATTACGGTATTGAAATTAAAGTATGTTTACTTTAAAGTTACAATATTGTTATGAATAATTCCTAATAGCAAATGGTTTTCTTATATTAAAATGGTAGGTAATAGTAGACATAAGACAGGTTATTCACACAATTCAAATTGTAAAACATAGAAACTTCAAATGTTGCAATAAATACTAAAATACCTAGTACCTATTATCAGAGTAGACAGAATTATATTGTGCTTATAAAAACAATATAAAACATGTTTTTTTCTAACATCTTTTATGTTTGTTATATAACTGTAGGTAGGTACGATGAAAGGTAGGAAAGAATGAAATTATTTTAGTAGTATATAAGTATTTTATTATTCATTTGATCGCAGCAAAACCAGACACAATAGCCTTTCAATTGTTATCGCGGCCCACTTGGGCCAAGTACGGGAGTTGAAGCGAGCTGCATCAGATAATTTGATTTCTTGTTATTTTTTTCTATATTCATTCTGCCTAGCACTGCAAACTTTGTAAATTTTTACTTCTTCTCATCTTCTTCTTGTCTTCTTGCATTGTTAACTAAAATAAAAGTATGACGTGATAAGAATTGAAACTGGTACAAAACATTATAAGTAAGTACTTTATAGTTTATTTATATATAGTATATACTGACCAATGAAATCCTGTTGAAATGTATTATGTTAAAATATATTATTATGTTAAATTCGCCAACCAAAAACAAAATAAAAATTACTAGATACCTACTACTACTTCTACTTTTTCCTTCTTCTTGCCGCTATCACAGATTAATAATTTAAAGGCCGCTATGGAGCGGCGTATGAACACGGAACAAACAACGTCATAGTACGAATTATTTATAGGGGACAGAAATTAATTAGTCAATTAATTTTGTCTCTGAGAGGTATCTGTAATGAAAGCATTAAATTTCAATTTGTTAAATGATGTTCAGCGCTTTTTTTTTAATGACTGACTCTGACGGCCGCAGTCACGACTCACGCCAAAAAAAAAATGAAACGAACACGGCTTGACTTTCCAAGACTAGAAAGCCGTGTTCGTTTCATTTTTCAACTACGCATGCGCGGCTTTTTTCGCAGTTTGGCAGCTGACTGTCAAGTACTGTCAACTTCATAATAATTGAGTGTCATGTTCTAAAATATTAAAAATTTCTGTCAGATTTTAGAACATGACACTGACACAAATTTTTAACTTTGCGCATGCGTAATGTGCATTGAAAAATGAAACGAACACGACTACAGTCTGTGAAAAAAGAGTAGACTGAGAACAAAATTTTCTAAACGTAATCACGCTCAAAAGGTGGTTTTTTCTCTTTGTATTTCCATAGAGAACCCTTAGATACACTTTAAATATTATTTCCCTTGCACATTTTGAACTCGATTGAATAAGGTTTTCGTATATTTTGTTACAATATGATTTAAAAATTGCGTAGTGTGTGTACGGTACTCTTTTTTGACAAGCTATAAATAAAATCATATAAACAAGAAGATGAAGAAGATCATGCCCCCCGTGTATTATATTTCTCTATGTCATAGAATTGGCTTCGGCCTTCACTATCATTCATTATATTATAGAGAAAACATAGAAATGGCTGTATGGGCAACGCTCCCGTTGCCTGTCCCGACCGGGACAAATTTAAAAAAAAATCTCTACCTATGTCATACCCCTTTGACAGCAAAATACACGATTAGCGACTCAATCGAGTTAAATGGTGCTTCTTCTGTATTTAAATTTAATCGCCATTTTGAGGTGTTAATTTATCATTAACTGACTCTGAGAGGGAATTTCATGTTTAATGAGCATTTAGTGTTGCGGTTTGTATGGGCAGCGGATAATTTTAATTTTTTAAATGATGATTTAATGAACGACTCTGAGTGCGGCTGTAAGATATTTTGAAACGATTAGATGTTACTATGATAATACTAAAATTATGCCCTAGCAGTAGCAAGATATATATGGTTAAAAGAAAAATAAACAGTAATACAATAAAGAGATTTATTAAAACAACCTTAACAAGTAAGGGTCGGTAGATATAATTATTTTTAAACTGTATATTGTATAACCTACGTAATTTACATAATCTAGGTAAGGTACTTTCAGTATATTATATTAATAAGATACAACTCAGGAGTAACACAGAACTTATAACGTTATATTGTAAAACAACATAATACCAAGCAATTATAGGTAATATTATAGATCATCTAGCAAAAATAAACCATAGGCTTGTACAAAATCTTCTTTATATAAATTACAATAATTACCAAGTTACTTATTACTAAAATCTTTGTAACAAATAGGTACATCACCTTAAACACTGTCGGCCAGAATGAGAGCTGTACTAGGTTCGCTAGCTATTTTATACTGGGTAGAATGGATATTCTACCCACTCTGAATAATAATTCTAGTATTTTCCATTTTCATTCATGTCATTTTCCAAAGTTTGGTACTAGAATTATTATTACGTTTTAAATATGATATTCTATCTAAATATTACAATTGAACAAAATCTTAACATAATAATATTCATAAAATAATGAAGAGACAATACTTTTGAAATATAAACTACCTTACATTATAAGTCTTTCCTTACAATTCAAAAGGTGTTTTTATTATTAATTTGACAAATAATTACGGCTTAATATTGGTGTTACATCAAGTCTTCAATTGACATATATTGGAACTATTATCTGAACAATGTAATTTCGCCTTAATTCATACATTTTATTCTTTTATTTATACTTATATATTATATATATTAACATATCTATTACGGACGTCATCTAGTATTATATATAAACATTGCCGATTTTGTAGAAGAGGCTGCTAACAAATTTAAGAGCGACAAAGACTACCAAATTCATTGCCTGATCGTTGGTCTACCTATGGATCATCGTTGTACCGGCATTGGATCGCTCACTTCTCGATCTACCAAAAAACGCTGAAAAATGACATCCCACTTTTCATTTACGTCCAGATCGCGATATGGAACGTGGGCACGGGCGAGGTGCTACTGACGCTCGACTGTCACCCCGACCTCATCTACTCCGCCTGCTGGAACTGGACCGGCTCCAAGCTGCTCACCACCTGCCGCGACAAGAAGATCAGGTACCTATCTAAAATTTCAAATATTCTGAAAGCTACTTAAGTCGTAACTCAACTTATGTGTGTCCGAAATCATAAGCTGTGAAAGTCTTCGTTTGCCATAAGATACTCTGGTTTCGGTGACGATGCCCTGTTTTCAAAACTATCCCCCCTAGACAAGCGGCAAGCGATCATCGTAAACGCTAACGCTAACGCTACAAAATGTATGGGACTTGACATTAGTAGTAGAAGCGATGACTTAGGTCAAATCGCATACATTTTGTGGCGTTAGCGTTTACGATAAGTGCTTGCCACTTGTCTAGGGGGGCAGGTCAGCTACTCAGAAATTATTCTATAGTATCTAAGTGTGTGCACTGTGCTCACTATAAAAAATACACCATAGTCCATACCAATGTAACACAATTATGCCATAGAGTAGACGTTTCCACACTACGTCAATTTGTCCGGACTTACTAAGTATTTAAAGAACCGGTTTTAGCGGACCACGACGACTAAGTTGCACCACGTCCTATTTCAGAATCATCGACCCGCGCAAGGGCGAGGTGGAGTCGGAGGCGATCGCGCACGAGGGCAGCAAGGCCTCGCGCGCCATCTTCCTCAAACACGGCCTCGTCTTCACCACCGGGTAATTATTAGCACACACACACACACACACACACACATACACACACACACACACACATGCGCGCGCGCACGTAGTTGACCCTAGAACAATTTTTTTTGTGATTACTAACAAGCTAATTTTTTGAGCTACATTTTGATAAGACGAACAACATTTTTATTTTTGAAAAATCTCGAAAGTGGTAGCTAACAGAGATAGAAAGGATTTCATACTTTGACTTGATGGTCCTAAAATATGGATTGTTTTATTTTTGTTGATTACAGAACCCTAAAACGGAAACCTAACCAGCTGATTTTTGTATATTGGTAGGTTAATAGTTATATAATTTAAGAGCAACCTTGTCCTACAAATAAAACAATCCATATTTTAGGACCATCAAGTCGAGATTTTTCGAAAATAAAAATGTTGTTCGTCTTATCAAAATGTAGCTACTCACAAAAAATTAGCTTGTTAGTAATCACAAAAAATTAGTTCTAGGGCTCCCGTACTAATTAAGGTGTGTTGCAGGTTCAGCCGCATGTCGGAGCGGCAGTACTCGCTGCGCACGCCGGACGCGCTCGGCGAGCCGATAGTGACGGTGGAGATCGACACCTCGAACGGCGTCATGTTCCCGCTCTACGACCCCGACACCAACCTCGTCTACCTGTGCGGCAAGGGCGACTCCGTTATACGGTACTTTGAGGTGAGGTTATTGTGCGGGAGTACTTGTTGGCCTCGTTGAGGTTGGTAGGACAACACGTGTAGCGGTTCTGGAAATTATTTATTTTTTTATGCAACATACTGTTCTGTCCCCACTTTTTATTAAAAAACTAATATTAAAGTTAAGTCCTAAGTTAAAATTATTCTATGTTTGAAAGCAAAACTATATAAGTACAATATACAAGACTGCGAAAATTAACAATTATTCTCCTGCGAATTTACATTGTTGTTCTTTGTTTTGAAGAAAGAAGAAATTATTATATTTGTTATATTTTTAGAATTATATTTTGATAAACGATTGGGTAGCAAAAATTGCAAAGCTAGCGCTAGCGGCCCTAGGTACAAAATCATAAAGTCATAATGAAACATTGATAAGCAAATCATAATATTATGTGTTGTAACTTGTAGGTGACGCCCGAGCCGCCGTTCGTACACTACATCAACACCTTCCAGACGCCCGACCCGCAGAGAGGTGAAATACATTTTTGATTATAATATTACTAATGGCTACAACAGCATCATTAATATTTAGTTGCAGTAAGACGTGAGTGTAAGTGTGTATCAAACCACCCAACTATTGGAACTACCTTAGATTCGATACGAGTTTATATTTCTACAGATTTTTTTTATTATTGGCACTTCAAACTTAATTTTATGACTGCCATGGGATAGTTTGCCTTAATTGCAAACTTACAAGTGACAATACAATAGGTGATAAATGATAATAATGTGTTATGTTCCAGGTATCGGTATGATGCCGAAGCGCGGGTGCGACGTGGCGACGTGCGAGATAGCCAAGTTCTACCGGCTGAACAACAGCGGGCTGTGCCAGGTGGTCTCCATGACGGTGCCGCGCAAGTCCGAGCTGTTCCAGGAGGACCTCTACCCCGACACCCTCAGCGACGAGGCCGCGCTCACCGCCGACGAGTGGCTGGCCGGCGAGGACGCCGAGCCCAACACCATGTCGCTCAAGGTACCGCCCCGCGCCACCCCGCCCCCCGCCCTCCCGACACGCCCCCATTATGTCGATATAGTCCGTACCTACCAGGACTACCCAAGCAGCATCACAAGCTGTATAACAGCTGTTTTAAAGGTCGTTTACACTCTTAATGTTGTATTTCCAGGCTGCATAAAGGCTGTATAAGCGCTTATACAGCCCTTATACCCCTCAAATGGGCACAAATTATACAGCGTTTTGCGTTATATTGGTTGTACAGTAGCTGTATAAGCATAAATAGGCTGTATAATAAGAAGAAACCAATACACTCCATTTATTCCATTGTAACTCACTTGTTCAGCTTTACGCTGTAAAAAGTCTGTTGAACAGAGTAACAAAAGAATTAAAACGAAACAGAAGATATATTTTAATGATGGCGCTTATAATAACTGTTGATTGAAGTAACATATTATAAACCCTGTGTTTAAGGAGATTCGATGGGGGCAGGATACAGTGCATTATCGTGCAAAAATAAATTTATTGTGGTTATATATATGTTTTGTGATAAAAAAATAAACGCGCCAACAAAATAATCAAGGAAGAGATATTAAATAAGGTTACTAAATATGGTTTTTATAGGTAAGAAATTAAAAAGTTTGAATTAATGGATGTAGAGCCTCGTTGGTGCATAGAAAGTTGTTGGACAAACTAAAAATATTGATAAATATAATAACATTAGTCTAATTTTTATGTACTCATGTTCGTAATCTTCGATTTGTAATTGATAAAATGGCGACAATTTGCTAAGCAGCCTAAATTCTATTTTGATGGTCTTATAGCATTAATAGCTGTACTATGTAGGTAATGGATGTAGTATTCAGCATTAAGCCGTTGATGGGCTGTATAAAGGAATAAATTTACTATTATTGCTGTTTATTACTGTCAAAGAGAAAAATGATACAGCTTTAGGCTGTAAAAGGGTGTACAATTACACCATAAAAAGAAGAAGAGAGTTTGGCTGCTCTAAGCTCTAAGCTGTATTAAGTAAGTGACGGTATGCATAATACAGCTATTGTACAGCTTTAACACTAAAATTCGGATTAAAGCGTTACAGGAAACTTAAAGCTGTATATGACAGTTTCGATACACTGATTTAGAACTTTAAGCGTACTTTGACTACTTAATACAGACTTAATACAGTTAGAGCTGAATAATTACTCCTAAACCGACATTATAAGACTACAATATCTCTTCAAAGCTCTTATACACCTCTAAAACAGCGTTAAGTGCTATATTGGCTGCTTTTTAGGTGTTCCTTACGCTTGGTTGCTGCTTGGGTATCTAATTCTAATAGGTAGAGGTTTTCCTAGTCTGGTTGCGGAGCATGTAAAAATTGCTCACGATCTCTTTAGTGTGTCAAGAGAGATATATAGTCTAGTCATAGAGCATGGAGGAAGTGCCCACGACCTTCTACCACCTAATAGTTAATACTGAGGTGTACAGAGACTTTCCTATAGTCTGGTCGCGGAGCACGATGAATGTGCTGAGAACTTCATAGTCCGTGTAATTTGAAGAGTAGTTTCTATGGTTCGGTTGCGGACGCGGATTTTTGGGCTTTGTCGTAGACGAATAAAACATTCCCAGAAATGTAATAATTCTCCCTGAATTAAATGACCCCATATAATCCCATACATTCCTTGTCGTGGTGCGCGCAGGTTTTCATTTATTTTATTAGCATGGATATTTCTAGTGTTTTCAAACTAAACTACATTTTGTAAGTCAACATGAATTTGACAAATAAGTAATAATTTTTTACCGATTGCAAATTTAAAGGTCTGTTTCACAATCTTTAAATTAATTATCAGAGCAATTTATACTGTATAAGTTTTGTTGCTGCCTACTGCATATTAAGCCGGGTCCAGACGAGTGTAACGTGTAATGTAATTCACCGTGTATTGTAACACGAATTCTACGAGTGGACGGCACTACGAACATTACATGTAACGCTCGGGGTTTATCCATCGGCTGTCGGTTTTCGCGCGAGCACAAAGGCTCGTTTGGACAATTCGCTTTGAGTTCGTGTGCCGTCCACACTGTTGACGCTAAATTACACTTAATCTTACATTACACGTTACACTCGTCTGGATCCGGCTTAACGTGATATAGATAAAACATGCAATTAACATGACTCTTCTCATTATATTGTGAAACAGATCTCTATGATTGAACTGAGTGTGTTTTTATAAGTTACGACCAATATTCAGATCTTATTATAACAAGCTATATAATATGCAGAACAAACACTAATAGAATGAAAGCCTAAACAATTTCTATACGTGTTTGTGTCCAAATTTTAACATTTCTCAGGCCCAGTCATAACTGACATAAGTTTTAATTTATACCAACACTTGAAGTGATTTGCCTCGAGGCGTCTCGCTTGTGGTCGCATTGGCTTGCCATCACTAACGTCTAACTCGCGCTGCAACCGTTGTGTTCTAGTAACGTGTGTAGTGTGTACTTAATATTTGTTTCATGTTTTAACTAAAACTTAGTTTTACGTGCATAGATTCGTATGACAGTTTACATCTTTATATAATATTTGGAAGTTTCAAATGTAGAAAATGTTGTTTTTGAATTTTACTACTTAAACGAAATTGATAAAGACGTAATTTAAACTTTTATAATATGCATTTAAATTTTTCCTAGTCACAAGTTTATTGCATATTTTACTGGTAGTTAAATTAAATGTGTAGAAGATATTTTTGCAAAGCGCTAGTATAGTTGGGTGGGGCGAGCCACGGCGACGTACAAGACAGATGCTAGGAGGGCTCGCCCGACCCAACTACAGGAGCGCGCGCTCGTCGTACAGGGAGGCTACGTGGCGTCCGCGCGCGCGCCGCTCGCCGTGTCCAAGCCCGCGCGCAACGCCCTCGCCCGCGACAAGCCCCGCCCCGACCGCTCGCCCACGCCCGGCGACCCCGCCCCCGCCGCCGCCGCCGCCCCTGCCGCCGCCCCCGCGCCCGCCGCCATCCCGCCCGGCATAGAGAAGCAGCTCGGCGACCTCGTCGACGAGATCCGCAAGCTCAAGTCCGTCATCGTGAAGCAGGAGAACCGCATCCGCGCGCTCGAGGCGGCCGTCAAGTCCGCCGCGCCCACGCCCGAGCCCGCCCCCACGCCGGAGCCCCCCGCGCCCGCCGCCGCCGCCGCCCTCGCCGCCCCCGCAGACGACGCCGACGAGGGCATGGCGCCCGACGAGGTGTGAGTCCGCCGCTAACGTATGTGCCTTACCACCGTTCCCTCCTGTTCAATATTACGAAGCTCATCGCGTCGTAGTATACTCTCGGTGAGGGGAGGCCTATGTTAACCGTATACTAGGTGATCGCTTGAGCCCCGACTTTTGTAAGAAACGAGTGCGTAAATTTTCTAAATTATTTTTTAAAATATATTACAATCGAAATTCGAATATTCAACGCACAAGTGTATGAAATTGTCACGCGACTGAGCGGTGGTCCCCGACGCTGGGCCCCGCCATCGGCGAGTAGGTGTAAGCCCCGCTTTAATATATTTATGTATAAACTAATGTGTAAATATTAAGTGTAGCCTGTATCGCCGACTAACGTGCCTTATGACCGGTACTTACTATGCATTTAGATGGACTAGTTATACTATATATACTCGTTGACGAATTATATTCACCCTAGTATACACAAATATTTCGTGACCTTTAATACATTTGAGATTTTGTAACTAATGAAATGCGCTTTTAATAATGCTATTTAGACTGGTGATTAAATTTGTTATTGTTGAATTAAAATTGTAGAACTGATTATATTATCGTGCCTTGTTTGTATTAAAATTGTATTATTATTTAACAAAGACTTTTAAAACTAAATTCACGAAATTGTAAAAAATGCTATTTAATAAAACTGATGTAATGATAAAGATTTAAAATATATAGGGAGCTTTTTTGCTCTTAATATTTTTATGCCATAATAGCTACGAAATATTAGTTTTTGTATTGTCAAATGTTAATAACCGAGATTTTAATATTTATATTATGTTAACCGACTTATGAAGTTATTATTTGCTGTGCTACATTTTAGTGCTTGACGCTTTTAACTCTAGTGCAGGCTGACGGTGCTTCATCGTATTTATCTCGTAGCGGACCTCACTATATTCTAACAATGATAATATGTATTTTTATGTAAAGTCGGTAAAGTATGCATTCACCGTTAACGCCGTTTTATAGTTTTACAAGTGACGCTAATCGCTGGAAATGTATTATGAATTTATGTTTTATTTTTACCGCTTGTTATTGAAGCATTAGACTTTTGAAAAATCTTGACGCCGTTGGTGCGGACGTGCGATCGTCGCCGGCGCCGCCTCTCCGCGTGACGTCACCGCAGTGACAGTACGCCGGTGTGACGTCACCGCGGTGACAGTACGCCGGTGTGACGTCACCGCAGTGACAGTACGCCGGTGTGACGTCACCCCGCGTCCCCGGTCGCCGGTCCGCACCCCGCACGCGTCCAGTAGGCGACGAGTATTATTTTTTAAATAGTATTAAAATCGTTTATATTATATTAATTTTAGGATGGCGTAATTTAAGATGTTCTATACGAGACCATGACAAGGCAAATGTATGTTAAGAATGTATAGAGGTAGCGTATGTAAATTATTAGTGTGGCGAGTGTGAGCCCCGCGCTTGTCCGAGTCGACCGCCGATGTATTGGGACTCGTTAAATCGTAATCGTTTGTATAAAGTCGACCAGTTTTGTGCCAAATAGGTATCTTATGCTCAAATATAATATTTTTGTATTCATATACTAGCGTAGCCGCTTCGCCGTCGGACGGTCGGGCGGAGCTCGTCCTCTATAGTCTATAATATTTTCTGTACATAAGCATGTGAACGACGCCCCTACAATACTACTAGATATCGAAATGTTAATGCAATATGACCGAGCTTCGACCGTTAGCGGCCTGTTCGAGTCGTCGGTGATAAGTGCCTTGTTGTGTAAAGTAATACTCAGATAATGTTGCAATTATAAAAGTTGTGCAGAATAAATGTCTATTTTACTATTTTCATTGCTTGTATTATTTTTGACGTGATAACGTCTTATAATTCGATCGATCCGAAAAACATGACAGTTCATGCGGCGTTACCTCGCTGACAGCTCTCAGTAAGGCTCACCTGGGCCGCGCTCTTTGTTTCGATTATATTACGTATTTCGATGACTTAGAGAATACTTTTGTATGAAGAAGTTTGGTAAGTTATGACCTTTGATACATTGACCACACTCTGAATGAAAAATAAATAAACAATCTGTGAGCTATTAGTATTATTTCGGCTATTCAAAATTGTGCTCTATTTCCTACGTATCATGGTTTGACTTGTGCTTTGTTCGAAGATTTTAGTGGATTTCACGAATTTATGTAGCGTTTTGTATTGCGAATAGTTTATTTTACTCATTATAAATATTTTTAAATTTTTCGGAACTGAGGGGTTAAGGCTATGATGTTGTCACGTTCAACTATCGTCAGTAAACCAACTTTACAGATAACCGATTATTAATTTTTGTAAACACTTTATTTAGCTTGTAATGATCCTTCTTTAGATCGTCAATTTTGAAGTTTTGCCGCCAGGAGGCAGGAATTTCATTGTTGAGAACTTACAGAGACTATAGGTTAATATAATTATTTATCAATCCGAAACTTTAAACTTATATCAGTTTTATTAAGTTTCGGATTGGTGACACCAGTTTGCAGCACTGTTACTGCGCATATTCCCTAAAGTCTATTTGCATTGACATTAGTTTTAAAGTCGAGCTCGAAGCGATTTAATCGCACATATTTCATCTATACTATAATATTATAAAGCGGAAGAGTTTGTTAGTTTGTTTGTTTGAACGCGCTAATCTCAGGAACTACTGGTCCGATTTGAAAAATTCTTTCACTGTTAGATAGCCCATTTATCGAGGAAGGCTATAGGCTATATTTTATTACGCTTAGACTAATAAGAGGTACAAAAATGCTGTTTCACATCTGTTATTAGCAAATAGGATAGAATCTAATTTTGTTAATTATTTTTAAGAGTAAATGTAAATTCCTACAAGCTGTTGATGTGCCAAAATAAATAAATAAATAAGAGCGAGGAAATAGAGGAAAATGTGGGAAAAACGGGGGGAAATTATTTGAAAGGGCTTATTTGAACGCGCTAATCTCAGGAATTACTGATCTGATTTGAAAAATTACTTCAATGTTAGATAGCCCATTTATCGAGGAAGGCTATATTTTATCAGGCTAAGACTAATAGGAGCGAAGAAATGGAGGAAAATGTGGAAAAAAACGGGTGAAATTATTTGAAAGTTCTTATCTTACGAACTACTATAGCAATTTTTCTGTTATTTGGGTCTGATAAGAAGTAGACCACGTGAAGGATCATAGGCTATTTTTTGTGGACTAATTTGTGACATATCTAATTTACGCGGGCGAAGCCGCGCGCAACGTCTATTAATGAATAAATTGAACTTGATATATTATTATATAACGCGCAACGCCTGCAAAACTTTAATATATTTTCTCCTAACACTAACGTTCAGCACAACACTACCACCAACTATTACCCATCAAAAATCAAACACCAGAGTTATAAACATCATTTATCTCCATCGAACTGTTCATCAAACTGCTGCGCGGTGATTTTCCGCTTCTTGAGCTTCTTGATGAGCGCTACGTCGGCGGCCAGCTCATCGAGCTCGGCCTGCGTCACGGCGCGCCGCTTCCGCCCCTTCCCAGCTTCTGAATTCCGCTGCTTCAGCTCCTTCCGCTTTTTCCGCTTCTCCTTCTTCGCGTCTTTGTTCTGTTGGGACTGCTCCCAAGGTTGCGTCTTTACCTGGAATGAGAAGGCAACTTTTAGAACTGGGATGCGAAAGATTAACGTAAATTAAGTGACAAAAGTTAAAATTGTTTATTTTATAATCTCTCGATTACCAATGAGGGCTACCGCGTGTAAATTTTCCGCTAGAGGCGCTAGTGTCGCGGAAGGTCCAAAAACGCCTATTTTGTACTAGTTCTAGCGGTTTTTCATGACATAATTTACTATTTATGCAATTTACCTGTTGAAAAGCGATCTCCTTCGTAAAATTATCCCAAAAAGTATTACTTAGCGATCAATGTAAATGCTTTGAGAGCGAAATTAAGAAATTAAATAATAATCGTATTAAAAAATATTCGGTTATTAAAAAAATTAGAAAATGTAAAGGAGATATTATTTAAATTTAATTAAATAAATAAATGGGATTCAAGATTATTATAAAGTCGGCTTTAATAGCTATACTTCGGACCTTAGTCAACGGTTGCGCCATCTAGTGAACAAAAAACGGTAGCCCCCATTCCAGGAAATCTTTTGTTGTCGCGGCCCATATGGGCCTTATGGGGCTTTAGGAGATTATCTTGATTATTTTAATAAAATACGCTACCGATAGATGGCACTATACAAAACTTAGATCGAGCTGTACTATAAATTATAACGTAAAATCAATCTGTAAATACACATGACACATCACATCAACGTTAACAGAAAGACCACACTGTAACGATACCGCTTTATAAATAGCTTTAACGTGCAGTATAAAATGCAGTGAGTTTATTCATTCCAACCACACATTACGTTATCATGGGTAAGGTTATAAAATATAAATCTACTTAAACACATTACCATCTTTTTCTTCTTCTTGCTGGGCCAGGTCCCGGTCTCTTTATACTCCTTCAGCTTGTGCAGTCTGCTGGCCTCCTTCTGCGGGTCTCTGTAGGGTATGTCGTTGAAGTCGATGGTGGACGCGGGGCCGCGGAACTGCGCGCGGTGCTCCTCAGTGAGTTCCGGCATGCGCGGCAACTTCAGTAGACCGTAGCTTGTGGCCACGTGACTGAAAGAAAAAGTAATTTAGTAAAGTTACTACTACTATACTACTTTTGCAGGGTGTACCAAAACTAAAAGCGCTTACAGACGAACGGCACTTGTTGACTGCAGCTGTCGACTGTCGTTGGCAAGTGTTAAAAAATCCAGCAACTGCCGTCGACAAGTGTCGTTCAATTGTAAGAAGCCTAAAGTGTGTGTATGACGTATGTGTCTCATAAACTGAGTTTATCATAATATATCAGGTATTTTTGGGTATTAACAAAAGTAGGTATATAATTAAAAACATGAAGTACATTACTGAATGGTAATAAACCAAAACGTGAACTCTCACCCGAGCGGCAACTCCTTCAGTCTTAGCAGCAGCGCGGCCTCGTGCGCGGAGTAGGCGCGCGCCGCCGACACGAACGCGCGCTGACCACGGTCCAACATCGCGCGGTCACTTATCTGCAGGCCGTGGAGCACTGACAGCACCTGGGAGGGTATCCATCTGTTAGCTCTAGTCCCAATTTTACCAACGACTGTTAAAGTTAACGCTCGAATTAAAATCACGTTATCTCTTTCGTTTTTCATACAAATGAAAGAGAAGACATGACATTTCAACACGCTTACAGACGTTGGTGGGGGCCTATTCTACTTGCATGCCGTGGTTGAACTACATGCGTTGGCGTTAAATTACTTACCATTACTGGCCACTAAGGGCGCTCTTCTCGGCCTACCACGAAGGCCGTATTTGTTGATGTATTTTGCCGAAACAAAAACATTTGATATTATTCAAGGGCTTTTTGACGTGATAACGTCTTATAATTCGATATGGGCTGCGCGCACGAAAAATCAACGCAATATGCGGCGTTACCTCGCTCTGAGGCGTTCCATTTAAGGCTATGACGTGGTCACGTTCAACTATCGTCAGTAAACTGGCATTTTCCAAAAAAAGTGTACCCCTGGTTTTTAGGCTGTCGCATGTCTTTGAACTTTAATTACAACAATATGTATAAACTATATAGGTTTTTTTTTAAAAAAATGATTAAGAATATAATAAACATTTACACAAATACGCGATATTAGTGCTAAGTTCTCTCAATAATTAATTATTAATATTTAAATTTCACGGGAGAGCTGTTTTTGGCCTGACCCACAGCATGTTGCTTCAATAAAAATGGAAATCACTAAAAATATTCTGTAGAAGCACGCGTTAAAGTTTGAATGTGCGTAAAACATAGTTTATTTTCTTCTTAGTAAATATAATATATAAGTGTAAATATAAAATTTATTTATATATACATAATATTATTAATAAATATTATTAATAAACATAATATAACTATAACAAATATTAAATATATAATACCTATACCTATGTAGCCTATACCTATATATATGTATACCTATAGTTCATTGTTCATTAGTAAGTATGTTTTATATTAATTTCAGATTTATTGACGTGACAACGTCTTAAATTAGGTTGCGGCTGGGAGTCACTTATGAAAAAGTGTAACGCTCGGTAACGTTACGATGAGTCACCGAACGAGAGAGAGGCCCGCCGAATGCCTTGCGTCTCTCTCCCACACGTTGTCACGTAAAATCTTCGCCCGTAAAACCGACTTTACAGGCAACCATTTTTTTTTTTAAAACAAAATATTGATTACACTATGCCACTAAGTGGCGCCAAAAGAAATCGAAGATATTTAAAGGAGAAGTTGAAAAAAGAACGACCAGAAGAATTTGAAAGACAAAGACGGAAAAATTTAGAAATCGTCTTTTGTCGCCATAATAGCTTTAAATTGTAAAATTAATTTAATAAAAGATATTATATTATAAATATACAAGTATCTGAGACTGATTAGATAAAAAGCATAAAAATTGAGCAAAAAGGGTAAAAATAACAGAAAATATATTATAAACGCCTACTAGTTCATATAGGTACTTAAAGTTTTTTTTATTTCTGCGTGTTTTTTAAAAAAATGTCTATTTAAACGTTCATCAAGAAATAAATAAATAAATATGTTAAATTACTTCGACTTTTATTACTATGTGTAACCTCAGCTTTATTTTGTGAACCTTGATTGTCGCACTTAGCGAAAAGCATAAAAACATAATTATAGATATATTGCTTAAAGTATTTTGATAAAAAAATACACATAAATATTGAAATTAGTTAAACCTTGACCATATAATATATTAAATGAACTTCAAATATACGGGCTGTTTTTAGAGATAATAGAAAAATAAAGTTTGTTTTGGCACGACTTGTCACCAAATCGAACTTGAAATGTCTCGTGTAATAATGTGTTCCAATTATAGACATTACTCTTAGTATTTTCTAATAGTTTGTTTTGTCTGTCAACGATTAAAAGATAACAACCGGTAAACAAACAAAATTTGAAACCATTAAAGCATTTTTAACAAGTCTCCAAACTGACCATTAAATCACTACCTCAGTCACTATTTTAACATTTTTTGATAAAAAGCAATAATCTTTTACTGTTATTTGTATATTTTCTTATTCTTAAGACTATAAAGAATTTATAAAAACCATAAAATTAATTAAAAAGTATACTTTAAAAAAATCTCGGTTTTTGAACAGGGTTTTTTTTTGGAAAATGCCCAAACCGACTTTACAGACAATCGATTTTATCTGTGTTTGGCGGTCTGTACACCGCACAGAGCACCGCACAGTACAGTCGGGGAAAATTGTGCTAAGCAGAAATGTACAGTCGGGGAAATGAGTTGTTTGACGTGATAACGTCTTATAATTCGATGGAGCCGGCTCCACGCACGAAAAAACATGACTCATGCGGCGTTACCTCGCTCTGAGTCGTTCCATTTAGGGCTTGAAGTGCAAGCGAGAGCGCGGAACGAGCGACAAAGAGGCACGTTGTCACGTTTTTTTCTGTCATGCGTGTTGTCATCCAACCATGGTCCAATTTTTATTTCGAAAGCAAGTTACGGGAGCAAACCACAGCTATAGTACGCAAGCACTACGTACGTACGACGTACTTTTCTGTATGTCATCGATCATCGCAGGGACTAAACCTCATTCTCTCATGAACTCACCCTGTCCCTAAGTTTATCAGTGATCTTGATCTCCTCGCCGGAGTCCCTCCAGTTGGTGAGCTCGACTCGCTGGTTGGCCCTGATGAAGGGCACGTATGCGTCCTCGTGCGGCAGCAGGGGGAGGAGCGAGCAGCCCGGCGCGCCCGCCCGCGCCGCCCGCCCCGCGCGGTGCACCAACGCCGAAGGCGACGCCGGCGGCTCCCACTGCAGGACCCAGTCCACCGCCGGGATGTCCAGACCCCTGGACAAACAGGTTTTAGCCTGACAGAACTCTCGTGGAAAATTGCGGATCCAAGTTAAGACATCATGAATGTTATTGATTACCAAATGTTCCGCGCGGCTTCGGACGCGTAAATTAGATATTGCACAGACAAATTAGTCCACAAAAATTGCCTATGATTCCTTCACGTGGTCTACTTCTTATCTGTGCCAAATAACAGAAAAAAATTCTCCAGTAGGTAGTTCGTCGGATAAGCCGTTTTTCCACATTTTGCTCTATTTCTACGCTCATATTAATCCTAGCATGATAAAATATAGCCTATAGCCTTCCTCGACAAATGGGCTATCTAACAATGAAAAAATTTTTCAAATCAGACCAGTAGTTCCTGAGATTAGCGCGTTCAAATAAGTCCTTTCAAATAATTCCTCCCCATTTTTTCCACATTTTCCTCTATTTCTACGCTCCTATTAATTCTAGCATGATAGTCTTCCTCAACAAATGGGTAACACCGAAAGAATTTTTAAATCGGACCAGTAGTTCCTGAGATTAGCGCGTTCAAACAAACAAACAAACTGTGTGTTGTAGACGAAAAGACGTCAACAATTTTACTTTCGTAGTCACAGTTGGCAGCAGTCAGTAATGCTGCCTGATGTTGCCAGACTATGTAAGTGTAGATCACGTTATTGGTAATCTCATTCAAATACCTAAATAAATTTGTACGTGAATGACATAAAAAGAAAAGTGGCTTCACTCTAACCTCGCCATGAGATCAGTACACAGGAGTATCGTGTTCTCAGCTGCTCGGAACTGGTCCAGCACCTTGGTTCTCTTGTGCTTCATCTTGCCGTGTATCGCGAACAGCTTGACCCCCGGCAGCAGCGCGGGCAGCGCGTGCGCCCAGTACTCCACGCACGCGCACGTCGGCAGGAAGAACAGACCCTTCAGGATCTTGCGGTTGCGGATGAAGTTGAGGAGCACTAGGATCTTGTCCTGCGGCTCCACGATGATGTAGTAGTTCTTCAGGTTGACGGGGGTGCTGATCGTGGCCTTCTCCTTGACGCTGATGAGGACGGGGTTCCGCAGGCCGGCGCGCACGAGGTCCTGCAGCTCCTTGGTCTGCGTGGCGGAGAAGAGGCCGGTCCGCCTCTGGCGCGGCAGGTACTGGAATATCGTGGTCAGCGTCGCGTTGAAGCCCAGGTCCAGGAGACGGTCCGCCTCGTCCAGCACCAGGAAGTCCTTGAAGGTAAAAACATTGTATGTAAATAAATTATTACGATATTTCACTGGACTGAAGGTACTCCCCTTGTGACACATGACGTGATTTATTCACAACAAAATTGGTCCTGTAAATATTGGAATCAATTCAGTGTGAACAGCAAATGTAAAATAAATAGAATTAACCATTGATCAGTAAAATAAATAAAAATTACATAAGTTATTTACTACTAATTATTGTCAAGTACCTGTGGCGGTACCCACAATTCGCCTAACAATCCTACATCGCGCTATCGAAGTTTCGCAGAACGGCAAGATATATACAACGTCTGAAATGACGTCAGTGGGCTTCAGCCTGACCGAGCATGCTATCTCGCTCGGTCGGAAGATCTTCCTTTTCGGCCGCCACTAGCAACGTTAAATTGGTGACCACCGACAAGAACACGCATCCTTCTGGACATCAATCATCATCAACACTCCCCGCCCCTCCGCACCACGTCAGCAGACATCAAGCATAACCGGGTCGCCTCGACCATAAGCCGCGTTGGGTGTCCGCGCCGGTCGAACCCGCGTCTGGCTTGAAAGGGGCAGCCATAGGCTACAACGACCGGTCAGCAAGCAGAGCACGGGGTCCCTCTCCTGGTCATTGCACGCGTAGCTTCGGCCCACACCTGACAACACAGGCGCATTGAAGAATACCACAGGTCTTCGGGGGGGAGTGATGTGGCGGTACCCACAATTCGCCTAACAATCCTACATCGCGCTATCGAAGTTTCGCAGAACGGCAAGATATATACAACGTCTGAAATGACGTCAGTGGGCTTCGGCCTGACCGAGCATGCTATCTCGCTCGGTCGGAAGATCTTCCTTTTCGGCCGCCACTAACAACGTTAAATACCCTTTGGGGGGTGGCCCCATTCATAGTCAAGCGTCACCTGCCGATAGTCGCACTGGGGAATGGCGTGAGTGCGACGCGCGAGTGGTTATAGGACTTGAGTTCTAACTGATTTCAAAGTTATTTGTTACTTTCTGTTCCATGGTGTTGCTGCTGTTTTTTTATATTACTTAATGAATCCTCTACTTCTTTATTTATTCCTTCAAATAATTTAACTGATTTAAGCTGGCTTCTAGACAATCAATTTTATTGTGCCATATCACATATTGTGCAACATTATTGACCATTTAGGGTCAATATTGAACATTGCGCGCCTTTCAATCTTGTTGTCAAATAAATTATAGTACAATAACATATTGTTCAATATTATTGTAAGTATTGCAAGGAAGATGTGGAATACAAAAATAAGTTGGGTAATATTTTTCAAGTATATTACACTCACACACACACACGTCCGCGCGCGCAAGCACGTCCGCGCACACAAGCTTGTCTGCACACACACATGGCACACACACACACACAATTCTTTTTTATCCTTTTACGCCTACAAATAATAAAAACTAAGGAAACATAACTCCCATACTATTACCGTTTTAAATTTGGTTCCTTTTGAACTGTCATGTTATGTCAGCTTTAATACCGCTCAAGGCCATCTAAATATTGCAAATGTATTGAAATGTGTACCTAAGGCTGCGTCCCCATCAGACACGGCGCGGCGCCGGCACCGTGTTACGGCACGACGCCGCCACCGTGATACGGTACGGCGCCGCACCGTGTCACGGTGGCGCCGCCGTGGCGTAACACGGTGACGGCGCCGTGCCGTGTCTGATGGGTCGCCGCAGCCTAAGGTACACTTTTTTGACAAGTATTGTGGAGCATGTTTTTTGACGGAGTTACTTTTCCTTAGTTTTCATTGTTCATAGTTTTACACAGACAAACATTACAATACTATAATGTAATAGTGTATTCTTACCAAATCCTTTAGGCGTCCTGGAAGATTTAGATGTTTCCTCTCTGCTAGTAAGTCTTGAAAACGTCCGGGTGTGCACACAACAATCTGTGCCCCCTTCTGCATGCTCTCAGCATCCACCTCTATGGGACGCCCACCAACTAGTAAGGCCAATGTCACATGGTTTAACTCAGGCTCTTGTAAGAACTCATTTATTACCTAAAACATATTTTATTATTATTTCATATATTATTTCTTTCAAAAATTGCCATCCTCCAATAAAAGCCCATAAGAATCATCAGAATGTTAGTATAAATGTTAAAAATGGGATAGGCAGTGCTTATACAATTAGTATTGCTTTGCCTGTTCATATGTACCTACCACAGGCAGCATGTCTTACATAAACACCAGCTCCTCTTGTATGTGGACTTATGATTTTTTATGAAAGGAATACAAACTTAAATAAACACCGACCTTGTGTATTTGTGTGGCTAGTTCTCTCGTCGGCGATATCACAACACCATAAACAAAATCCTTTCGCAGAGGCTCATCCTTCTGTCTTTTGAGTAACATTTCTAGCATCGGCACCACAAATGCCAGGGTTTTGCCCGACCCGGTCACCGCCTCGGCCACGACGTCCTTACACGATAGTATGAGAGGAATCACGGCGGCTTGGATAGGAGTCATCGTTTTGAAACCTTGCTTGTGGATGCAGTTTAACACCGGCGCCGACAGGGCCGGAGAAACTTTACACCACTCTTTGTTCACCATTTTCAATTCTATATGAAATTAGTAGTGTTAAATTTTACACTGTTTGTTAATTTATCATATTTTACGTATTTTATTTCATTACCTAGGAAACACACAACAACACCACATGTTTCTGACAAGTTTTTGACTTTGAAGTTTGATTTTTTTTTAATTCGTCCCGGTCGGGCCAGGCAAAGGGAGCGTTGCCCATACAGCCATTTCTATGTTTTTCATCATCGTTTTCATGTATCGTCAGGTCTAAAGTCTAGTCAAAGTCTAAGTAAAAGTCAATACAGTCAAGGAGTCAAGTCGGTCGATTCAGTAAAGTGGTAGACGCTTTACTGAAACTTTCGATGGAGTTTTGGAGGGAACACAAAATAGCACGTTTCTGGATATTACATCACTTTCCTACACTTGTGCATGAACACGAATATCTAATGGTTAATATTCTACCAATATTACACATTAAAAACCCAGCTAACACAATTTTAGGAAAATAATACAAAAACACAACAGCACTCTTTCACATGCCCGCCAAAACTCCCGGATCATAGACAATAGAGACTAGGGTTGGGACTGTCTGTCACTGTCATAATCTGTGGTTCTACAAATATATACTAGTAATCTGTGATCTGTGGTCTGTCACTGGAGCAAAATAAAAAATGGCTGCTTTTGAATAAAATGTTTGTTGTAAATTGACAGCTGTGATAGTGAATTTAAAAATAAATACGAATGTGCGTATACTTAAACATAAAATATTAAATTAGACAAAATGACGAGACCATTTGGCAACAGTGATAAACGTTTTTCTATTGACGACGCCTTCGAGGAAGAGACTGATGAAGCGATCAAGGTGTACGGCGCAACGGGCGATAAGTCTCCTTTACAAACAAAACTAAAGATTGGAGGCGATTACCTGTCTAGGTAAGCAATCTGATAAGATATCCCGCGAGTGCTACGGGTTTACCGAACATTTTTTTACATTCCTTTGTTGAATAAACAGTAGGTACCTGACCTCTAGTGAGTCAGAAACTCACTGGGCCAAAGGCGTTTGAACTTTACTTAGAGCATGCCAGGAAAGTAGATCACAATTTGCTTTTACGTGTATAACACGTATGAATTAAAATTATATTAATTCGATTTTGAAAAGATATCCAGCGCAGTGGCTCTTTACAATTGTAACAACAAAGGAAAGGGTTTGTAATGTTTTCTTTAACCTTGGCAACAGATAACACAACGAAGCCCTGCTAATACTTAATCATTGACACAATTTTCTCCCGTAGAGGTAATTCAATTACAAAATCCAATTTAAAATTAAAATTACGTTTATCTCAGTATAGCCAGTTTAAGTAAACTAAACTCGTTTCCATAATTAATACTCAATGCTAAAAATAAATATTGTTGCAGCAAGACATACAAATGTACAGAAGACACGACTTCCCGAGATTCAGACTCTCTTATCCACGAATATGTGGAGGCCACACAGTCTATGTACTGCTGGAATCATCCCAAAGTCCGGGAAAATTGGAAAACAGTCTGTGCAGCGGTCATACTCCTCGTCGTAGGAGTAGGCCTTCTGATCATGGGCGCCTATGCTGTTGCTGAACCTGAGAACGGTCTCCAAGGTGCGGTGTTCTTTGTTGCAGGCATGATATGTTTCGTACCCGGAGCTTATCACGTAGTGTACATATGGCTAGCGGCGCGGGGACAGAGAGGCTATGACTTTTACCATCTGCCGCTGTTTACTTGAATTTAATTATGATAAAATGTTGTGTTTGAGGGGTAAAGGGATCTGCAAACTTTAGAAATACAAATCAGCATGTATGATCATGCATATTGCACTGAATTATACAAATATAGTAGGCAGGCATTTTGTGTGTGACACTATTATTATTATTATTATTATTTTCTTTGCCTAAACTATTGTTAAGAAATGATATTATTGTTGTTTGTTGGTGGGTATGAATGTTTTATCCTTATTAACTTGAGTCATACGGTGTTCACAGTACTGATGACAGGTGTTTCCAAGTAATAATATTAGAAATCAACACACATTTTCACATTAAATTGCCTGTCTTTGTTGATATTGTATTTCATATTGCCCTAACTCAGTGCCTAGACAACATTTTATCAGCAACAAAATGTCTCTTTGGTGTAGTTCCAATCGGAGGAAACTAAGAAATTTTTAAATATTATAATTTTCAATAATTGTAAGCATCAGTTATCTGGTTATAGTAATAACTGCATGCTATAATTAATATGAATTATATTTACAAGACCTTGCTCTCTATGAAATGTTTTCTTTGCTTGTAATTTGAAATTTTATTGACATATTATTTTGTATGAGAGAAATCATAATGATATACAGCATGTACTATGAAGTCAACCTATAATTTTATATTTTTACAAACATACATACATATTATTTTAATCAACTATAGGTTGTGTTTTTACTATAAAATTAAATCAGTTGATATCAATTTAAAGTCATTTAGTTATTGTGGTTGTGTTTTTCCTTGTGTGGCAAGTATACAGAGATTTTTAGTATTTATTTAAAAACTGTCTGATTTGGACATGATGTAGAATTGTCGATAACAAGCAGCAGCTAAGAAAATGTCAGAGAAATGAGAAGTATGTCTCAGTATACTAGTTGCTACTATTTACTAGTCACATATTCATACCCTGATCATAAAAATCAGAAAAATCATAGAAGTATTATTCTTCAAGGATTAAAATGAGGAATATTTCAACTATTGATGTATTCTAAAAGGACCATGATTACCATGGAAATAAATGTTTAACTGTAATAAAAAATGTAAATATTTATATTAAATAGATAAAGATTGAAGATATATACAAAAAATCATAAACTTATAAATAAACTATGCATGAGTATCTTGGAAAACTGTAGTTTACTAAAATGTTAGATATGATTTATATCAGCTTACTACAGTCACGAAAAACTATTTGTTTTCTTACAGATATTAGTTTCATCAGTGAGCTAAGAAAGCATAATACTTATAAAAATGTATGTTTTCCCCGACAATACATAAATGCTAAATAGTTGTAAAAACCTTATTTGTTTCCCGCACATAGGAGCTCCGGTATAGGAGGCTGAGAGTGTGCCATGCTGGAATAAAAGTACCTCTCACTCACTGGAATATTTTATTCCCCGAGGCTTATACATTGAGTATTGAAATTATTTTCTTTAAATATATGTTAAACTTTATGTATAGAATTTTGACCATAGTGAAACTTATAGGTACAGCATTTATAAACTGTCGTATTTTGTACTATTTTCAAAAATGTGCCTACTAATTTTTATATAAAAATACCAATATCTTCTGTAATGTAATCAAGTTTGCACTTGATAAACGATATTTTTAAACAGTAACTGACTTGCAAACAAAACTGCTGTCAGTAAGTATATTTAGAATCTCTAAAATGCAATTTATACATTAATTTTCTCAATTAAGTTAGATTAAAAATTGATCTCTTATTTGCGATAACAATATTATCTAGTTAATGGAATCAGGCGTTACTTTGCGGAAATCCATAGCTTAAAATTTAGTTTGTTATTATTTTTAGCAACATTCCGCGAAATAAACTTCCACCTTTAAGTAAATGAGTGAGTGCACGCATAGGCATGCGTACAGCACCTCCCTCCTCCCACACTGCCTATGCGTGTGGGAGTGCCACTGTGACTGTCACTGTGAGTGACTTGACAGACGTTGTTCTCAGAGTCCACATCCTGAGGATGCTCCGGTGGTGGAGCGAAACGCCGAGGTTTTCAACCTGCATGGTGGTGAGGGGCCTTGTACGGATTTGCCAACATTATTGCTTGTGTGGTGCTGGTGTTTGCAAGTTCTTGCATGCGAGTGTACGCATAGGCAGTGTGGGAGGAGGGAGGTGCTGTACGCATGCCTATGCATGCACTCACTCATTTACTTAAAGGTGGAAGGTTATTTCACGGAATATTGCTAAAAATAATAACAAACTAAATTTTAAACAATATTATCATTAATTCCTTTTTTAAGCAAAATTGGATAATCTTTTTTATTAAGCTAGTCTTACGTGTTCTATGCCTACTGTATTCAAATGAAATGCGAAGCTTTGTTGCTTTAAACTGTTTCAGATTACTTCTGAAGTGTTATTTTTAATATGAATTTAAGAATGGCAGTGGACTTTTTTAAACATCGTCTCAATGGACAAATATTCATGTACAGATAGAAATCCATTTTGACTATGTTAGCTACATTCTAAAGCTATTTTGTAATGTACTAAAGTCTGCTAATAGGACTTAATTAATTTGATCACAGGGATAAGTTATTTTAGTTAAGCTTGTTTAACCCAGTTTGTCTTCTGCTTCATGTTAAATAGACTGATCATCCTTTCAGTTCAACTCATGTTTTTGCAGATTGTGTATGATAATGGAGTTGAGTATTTATAATAATAAAATAGTTTAATGGATTGTATAGTTTTATTTAAGTATTCAATTTCATCCGCTATATCTGTAAATGTTTTTTTGCAATGCGTTTCAATTTAAAGTTCTGTAGGAAGCGCAGTTCTCCATTCCAGCTGCGGAGTACTTCCATTTGCTGCGGATCCATGAGGTCGGGCATCTCCAGACCGCATGTATCAAACTCTTCCCTCTCTCTTTTCTTTGTAATATTGATGATGTCCTCTCTACTTGCGTGTTGGCGGTTTTTCCTTTTGCCGACTGAGTTTTTTAAAGCTATCTGTTCCAACTCCTCGTCGAATCTTGCAAGATAAGTTTCGATTAATTCCAAAATCTGTTCCTTACTCAAAACTAAGCAATTCTCTGGCAACCTGTCTTTGAACCACATAATTTTTTCTCCTACCAAGTTTTGTTTGATGTGAGTGCCGAGCTTGTTATTATTTTTCTTCTCAGTTTTCAGCATTTTCTTCGTAAGAGAGATTGTTTTTCGACTATTAGGGTGTTTTAATTTTTCGATATTCTTTACCTTCGGCATATTGTTAAATAAAAAACTGATAGCGTTTCAATAATACCTTTTTAATTAGTTATTAGTACTTTTGGTAATATTGGAACAATAAACAACTTTCTAACAGTTTTCCTAGCACACGTGAAATACCAAAATACGATGGAAATTCTTCTCCTTCTTACTTTTTTGGCATTTTTTTTTTTTTTTTTTTTTTTTTTTTTTTTTTTTTTTTTTTTTTTTTGGCACTGACACCGGCGGTGTACTTTGCCACATGCAAAGGTAGGGAATAGGCGGTGGAAAAGTAAAGTAAGTACGGAATTTAGGATTTCGGATCTAGTTAGGAAGTTTTACAAGGTTTAAGTACATATATTAAAGGTTAATTGAATTGCTACGTAAATATTGAGATAAACATAAATAAACTGATTTGTTACATGAATTTAATAAAGTTGGTACAGATGTAGGAAAGGGTATAGACATAGAGGAGAGACTATCATAAAGGCAGGAGTGATCATACAGAGGACAGGAAAGAATAATATGATTCAAATCACCCACTTCCAAACCGCAATCGCAAGCATCATTGTTGCGAATTCGTATTCTTTTTAGGTGGGCCGGAGTGAGGGCATGTCCTAACCTCATTCTTATTAAAGAAGAAGTTGTGCTTTTTGATAATTTAATTTTGAAAAACCAAGGTCTGAACTGAATCTCAGGTTGTATTAGCCTATATTGTACACCTTTTTTATGACTCGTTCGTGCCCAGTCCTTACTCCAATCCTGTTGGAAAAAGTTCTTAGCAAGGGAAGGCAAGTCATGACAGTAATTCATATACGGAAAAACATCTCCACTAAAAGCAGCATCTTTGGCCAAAGCGTCCGCTTTTTCATTTCCAAGAATGCCGCAATGACTCGGTATCCAGACAAACGTAACAGATAAGTTAGCAACAATACATTTCTGCAAAAGATTTCTAATTTGAATGATTATAGGAAAACATTTTGACTTAAACGTAAATCCATTTAATACTTGAAGGGCACTTAAAGAATCGGTAAAAATGACAGTTTTATTAAGTTTTGCTAGTAAAATGTAGTCGACCGCTTTAAATAGGCCATAACATTCTCCAGTGAATACGGAAGTTTGCGGCGGAAATTTGACTTTTTGGACTATGTTGTATTGGAGATGGTATATACCAACTCCAACACAATTATTATTGACGATTGATATTTTAGAGGCGTCTGTGTAAATGTGATGCCAGCCTTCCCAATTATTGGTTGTTAAATAATTGAAAAATGGTTTTGCATAATACTTATCTGATTTTTTTAAGCCTATGTCGTAACGGATATCCGGATCCAAAATGAGGGATTCAAAGGAATAATGAAACAGAGGATATACAGGTAATCTAAGTGTAGGGGCGTCAAGGAATGAGTATCGCACATAACTATTTACTAAGCAAGGGCGAGATTTGTGTATCCAAAAATTATCCTTGTTTACTAAATCTAACAGTTTTTTCAGTTTCGGAATAAGAGGATGGTTTGAAAATTGCAAACAGCGAATGAAAAACTTGTCAGCCAGATATTGTCGCCTGAGGTAGAGCGGTGGTTCTCCACATTCTACCTGTAATGCATTTATTGGCGAAGAAGCCATGGCTCCACAAATGATTCTCATAGCTTTTGCTTGCATCTTATCTAATTGTTTGAAACCAGCTACGTTACAGGGTTCAAGAAGGAATGTTCCATAATCTAACACACTTCTTATCAATGCGTTATACAGTAATTTTAAGTTAAACGGGTGAGATCCCCACCACACACCTGAAAGGCACCTTATTATGTTTAAAGTGCGTTCACACTTTGACGCAACATACTCGTTATGAGCATTACCATTGAGTTTTGAATCTAAAATTACCCCTAAAAACTTTGCCTCCTTGTCGACTGGAATTAACAATCCATTATATTTTACCACCACAGGCGGAGGTAAGCGCATACGGGTAAATAGAACAGCAGTACTTTTATTAACCGAAAGATCTAATCCATTTGCATCTAACCATATTTTTAGTCTTGCTAGACAGCGCGATAATCGAATAGAGGCCCTTGCAATGGATTGGTCTATGACATAAATTGTTAAGTCATCGGCATATTGCAAACAATATAGTTCATCATCTACATACTCTATATCTGTTAATGTAAATGATTTCAAGTCTGAAGTCCCGCCAATAACTGCTTCTTCTAAATCTGATGTATAAATATTGTACAAAGGTGGACTTATTGGTGAGCCTTGTGGAAGTCCTTTATCTACAACCCGCAATTCCGTTGACGTTTCATTTTGCAAAGGCAGAGCGAGAAATCTTTCAAGTAATATGTTTATAATAAAATTAATTAATATTATGGGAACACCTAGTAAATGTAGCTTTCGTTGGAGTATATCTATTCTTACGTTATCATATGCTGCATTTATATCTAAAAAAGCCGCTAAAACAGATTTGTTTTCTGTAAAAGCGATACGAACATCTGTGGTAAAAAGTGCAATATTGTCTATTGTACCTTTTCCTTTTCGGAATCCATATTGACTTTTGGCTAGGAGGTTATGTTTTTCAATATACCATTCCAAACGATTCTTTACGAGATGCTCTGCAATCTTTAATAGCACTGATGATAAGACTATTGGGCGATAGGAGGAAGCTGAAGAGTGAGGTTTTCCAGGTTTTAGAATGGGAACAACCTTCTGTGTTTTCCATGAATTTGGAATATTACCTGTTAATAACATTGAATTAACCAAATCCAAATAATAAGTTAAAATTTCATCTGAAGAGTGTTTAAAAAACGAGTATGGGATTCCATCAATGCCCGGAGCCGAGTCGTTTAAATTTGCGACAACTCCTTTTAACTCTTGTAGAGTAAAAAGCGAGTTAAGGTCTTTAAGGTTAACTTCACCTAAAGGTGATGGACGGAGAAGTGAGACAGAGGGCGGTGCTAATCTCTTTAAAAAATCATTGGCTAGAGAATCGGGCATAGGATGGAAAGGCGGCTTATATGCAGATCTAGGCTAAAGTTTAGAATCATGCCCCACGATTTTGGTGTTACGATGGGTTGAGGAGGGATGGGTTGGATGAGGAAAACCCCCCCGTAGCACTTCCAGCCTCATGAGGCCCTCCATTTATGAGAAATTCGCATTTAAAATTTTCGTAATTTCGAGGTTAAGTTTTCTATTCTCTGGTGTTTACGAAGTGTTTTCAAGGCTGTGGTGAGTGTGGGACGAATATTCCATCATTCCAAAACTATATAATCCAAGGTCTCTTGATAAAAATTAAGTAAAATTATCAAAATTCACTACTATAAAGTAATTGTATGGGTTTGGTAAATATTGGGCTTCTTCTTCTTCTTTTTTTTTTTTTTTTTGTTGGCTTTTGGCACTGATACCGAGGGTGTACTTTGCCACTTTATTTGACGTTCCGATTTGCATTGTTTTTGTAAATTTTTTTAAGGATTATATTTTACGTAGTGTAATAATATTTCAGATTCATAAATACTTAGGTAATATTATTTATTTTTTATCACAATAACATGAATATTTTAAATAAGAAATGTGTCTCTAATACGATGTATAAAAATTAAAAATATTTCTTGAAGTGTTGCCGATTACTTGAGCCGTAATCGGCAACACTTCTTAAGCCGGAGACGTGACAGACGGACATGGTTCCAAAAACGAATCGGCCGACCCCGACTCCACGTAGTACTTGTCTGTCAACCCCTAGAGTGCAATTCCTAAGCCGGAGGCGCGGAGGGAGAGCAGCCCCCGCCCGCCGTAACGAAACTAGGAACCAGGACTCGCCGTGGCGGCGGAGGCTGGTCGCCGAAGGCGACCAAAAAGCCGGAGCTGCCTAAGGCGAGTCTTGGTTTCTTTGTTTCGTTACGCAAGGGCGAAGGGGCTGCATTTCCCGCAGCGCCGGAGACGTGACAGACGGACATGGTTCCAAAAACGAATCGGCCGACCCCGACTCCACGTAGTACTTGTCTGTCAACCCCTAGAGTGCAATTCCTAAGCCGGAGGCGCGGAGGGAGAGCAGCCCCCGCCCGCCGTAACGAAACTAGGAACCAGGACTCGCCGTGGCGGCGGAGGCTGGTCGCCGAAGGCGACCAAAAAGCCGGAGCTGCCTAAGGCGAGTCTTGGTTTCTTTGTTTCGTTACGCAAGGGCGAAGGGGCTGCATTTCCCGCAGCGCCGGAGACGTGACAGACGGACATGGTTCCAAAAACGAATCGGCCGACCCCGACTCCACGTAGTACTTGTCTGTCAACCCCTAGAGTGCAATTCCTAAGCCGGAGGCGCGGAGGGAGAGCAGCCCCCGCCCGCCGTAACGAAACTAGGAACCAGGACTCGCCGTGGCGGCGGAGGCTGGTCGCCGAAGGCGACCAAAAAGCCGGAGCTGCCTAAGGCGAGTCTTGGTTTCTTTGTTTCGTTACGCAAGGGCGAAGGGGCTGCATTTCCCGCAGCGCCGGAGACGTGACAGACGGACATGGTCCCAAAAACGAATTTGCCAACCCCTAGAGTGCAATTCCTAAGCAGGAGGTTGCATTATGATAAAAAAAAAAACAAAACGTCAAAGTGATAACACGGTAGATTTTATGTAGTTTGTATGTAGTGAATTTTGTTAATTTTACTTAATTTTTATCAACATAACTTGGATTATATCATGAAACAAAATTGAAATATACATCCTTCACTCAACCGCAGCCTCGTGATCCTTCAAAAACACTTCGTAAACACCCGAGAACAGATTACCTAACCTCAATATTTCGAAAATTTCAAAGGTGAGTAGCTCCAAAACGGGGGGGCTCCGGAGTATGGAGTTGGTACTGGGGGGTTCACCCCCCCTCCCCCTCCCCCCCCCCCTCCCCCCTCCCCCCCTAAATCGTGGGGCATTATTCTAAACTTTTACCAAGCAGACGCTAAAGCATCAGCACAAACAGATTCATTTCCTGGTGATATACCAGGAAGAAGAGACATTTTATTTTCCAGTGCATGATGAAACTTTTCCCATTCTGCATTTTTTAAATTATATTTTAATGATGAAGAATTAGAAGGATGATTCTGCTTTTTATTTCTACAGGGGAGAGACAGAAGAATAGGGAAGTGATCACTACCGTGACTAGATGATAAAACTGACCAGTGTAAAAGAGAAGAAAGATTTGAAGTACAAATAGACAAATCAGGAGCACTATAACCCTCATCGGGTGCAGTTTGCCTCGTTGGAAACCCTGTATTGAGAATGCATAACTTGTGGAAATCTAATAAATCTAATATTTCAAAACCCCATTGATTATTGTTACTGCTACCCCAAGACAAGTGTTGAGCATTAAAATCGCCAAGAATCACAAAAGGTTTTGGTAAATGGCTAATTACATTTTTAATTTCTAAAAATATTGAATAGGATGGATGAGGAATATACAATGACACAAAACAGATGTTATTTACAGATGCAGCTATTATAGAGACATTGGGATTATGTAATGGAAGTGGAATATGTACATATGAATGATGATGGTTGATGAGTAAGGCGGTACCACCATACCCATCGGATCTGTCCTCTCTTATACAGGCATAGCCAGGAATCTTAAAAAGAGAATCTGGCTTGAGCCATGTTTCTTGAAGAGCAAAGACAATTGGCTTGTATTTGTTTATTAAATGAATAATTTCACTTTTTTTGCTGACTGCACTGCGACAGTTCCATTGGATCAGATAATCCATAATGGGAGATGGTTTTAGGCTTGTTACTATTAATGGAGGCTACGTTGGACGGTGTGACTGATGTGGATATAATATTTGATTGAGTTAAGTAACTTATTATAGCTGATATTAATTCCGGTACAGAAATATTATTATTATCGCTGTTTGCTATTAAAGCTGAACCATTTGAACCCATTGGTGGATTATAATCTTTAGTTAAATTAAAATGAGCTGTTTTGTCATATCCACTTCCAGTCTTAGGTGGTGACCTAGGTTGTCTGAACACCGTTTTCTTGTATGATTCTGTGGTTGCTTTATTTACAGAGTTATTACTGGATAAATTTTGTTTTTGTTGGTTTATGAAAGCAGGTGAAGAACTAGGAGAAGATAAAACAGTTGAGTACAGTTTTGAGATAGGAGGGTGGAGTTTTGAAGCTTCAGCATATGATAAATTTTTGTGAGCCATGGATTCTTTAATTGATTTTTGTCTGTGAAACTCTGGACAATGGGGATTGTCCATTTTTTTTTAATTTTGCTTATTACAAAAACATTTCGAGGAATAAGGTCAGTGATCGTTTTTCTGTATATAAACGAAAAAAATACCCATTAGTTACTTATATTTTTGAACAAATATGTTTAACCTTAGTTTGACCTTCAATGGCGTTAAATTAGCAATAAATTCGACCAACATTACGTTTCGAACTTTTGGTAAGCTTCTCGTATCAGCTTTCACATAATGATAACTTATATTTGACGAACCAGCCATTATAAATAAGATTGAAAGGAAAAAAAACATACTGCAGAGGTCAATTGGCCGCCGATGATGACGTCAGAGCGAAACTTTAAAAATTTATTGAGAAAAAACTAGCCAATGAATTTCAAAATTATTTAATTTATATTCTTAAAATACCCTATTCTAACGAAAAAAAAAATAAAAAGTACATGTGATTTTTTTTGGACAATGCCCATTCTTACTAGTAGCTATATGGGAAGCTTGGCATAAACAACAAAACACAGAATCCTCATCTACTGAACATTTGTCACCCGAGTGACTCTGACCACAACGGAAGCATCTGGGAGTTGATCTGCACTGTGACTTAACATGCCCATACCTACAGCAATTGTAACACTGTATGGTAGGGTAAATGTATAAGTCAACAGGCAAAGAGTTATAGCATATAAAAATTCTTTTAGGTAATGTTTGGCCGTCAAATGTAAAAACTACAGACTCCGTATTAACAAACTGTGCAGTATTATTTACAACGCTTTTTTTCTTTAAACGCCTTAATTTTAAAATTTCCCCACAACCAAAAGGCAGAGTAACGTTAGCCAAAATGTCATCCTCAGTCCAATCTGCTGGTATACCTCGAACCAAGCCTACTCGGCAAACTTGGAAAGAAGGAAGAAAAACCTTGTAATTATTCTGTTTTAAGTTTTCATTATTAATAAAATTATTGGCATCAGAAAACACTGAGAAGGATAACGATAATCTATTTCTGCCAATCCTTTTAAGGCTGCCGTTCTCCACATTTTTTATATTATTATTTTTAAGAAAACGACCAAATTCTACAGGATGTAAAGAGCAGTTTCCGTTAGAAGTTGAAATCTCTTTTTGAATATGTACTAAGTAGGGTGTAGAGTCGGTGTCTGTGTACAATAAACGACTAACACGGGGATTATTCAAGCCCTGATGTTTCTCTATAATACCAACTCCTTGTGTTTCTTGGATATTATTTAAGCTTTCTTTGTTTTCTGTATCACTTAAACACAGGCAGTTGATATCTGGTTTAGTTTTATTAGGATTTTTCTTAATTTTCTTATTACATTTTCTACAAATTCGTCTGGATGTTGCAGGGCGTTTGCGGTTTGAAGATGAATTATTATTAATCGAAGAGTCAGTGTCCATAGAAGAATCATTAATTTCTGTTGTCTGAACAGTTATAAATTGGCCAGCAGGGGGGCACTCCGGCCCCCCCGGGTCCACATCCATATTTTGTAACGTTGTAATAATTAAAATATTTAAAATTGATTTTTTTTACAAAATAATACCAAAATTATTAACTTATTAAACCTATTTTATAACTACGGAACTACAAAATATAACATTAAATCACTAAAACAATATAAATAATTCAAAAACTTAAATAACTAAAAAACTATATAAATTTTAATAACTTAAAATGCCTAGCGCCGTCTTAGCGCTCCTTACAGCAGCATTTTTGAGCCCGCGGACGGAATTATTCAAATCTGCCTTCGTTTTACGTTATCATTCGTTTTGTGACTCGATCGTCACACACGATTCGCTGCGGCAGAACACGACTTGAAGTCAAAGGAGACGCACGTTATTGCGCCCGATTATTTTAAATAACGTTCCTTTCGTAACGTTTCTTGTGTGTTTTTGTCAGAGTTTATTTAATCATCATTTTATAAGTTAATAATTTATTAGTGCCGTATTGTACCCCAGATTGGGTAAGTGGTATTTTAACAGGTATTGCTATTGATTGCTTTGATTATAAAGATATTATTTCATTATGTGATTTTAGTTCAGATAGATTTCATATTCATCCATTTTCATTACATAGTTGCTACCATTGTGCTGTAGACTGTTCACTGTAGTAGCTTTCTGATTTTGCAATTTCATCGTTAAGTATAGAATTATTGCATCAGATTTTCAAAAAAAGACATACCTTCAATTTGAGTTATTATTTATTATATCATTGCCTTCAATCATTTTTTATTAAAAAATATATTATAATTTCGTAAAGTCTGTAATCTCCGATTCTGATTGAGATCATCCACGGCTGCACGTCTACGTAGTAGGTATTTTTCCTTATGCTGCAGTTAGTGTGGATGATCTCGGCAATTTCGGAACCGCCCGTAATTTTCTTTGATGGCGCGTTCCAGGGTTTCCAAGATCGGCTTGGCATTTGGTTCCGTGCCGCCATTTTGTGGCGTTGCTGCCATACGCGGTGGAAGCCCGAGGCCGCCATTTTGTTGCCGTGGCTGCTGTTGGAGCCGACCTGCTGGAGCCTGGCCGCCATCTCAACGCCCTGCAGGCCGTTTTCGTCCTCCGTGCTACAGCCAGGAGAGTACCTACCTGGGTTTCAAAAGTAATAAGACTTGCCCTGTTGAACTAAAAGACCCACGCCCTCACTTCTCACTTCATAAGGGCAATATTATAATCATTTGTAATTGTTTATTGTTAATATAATATAATTTTGTTCACGGGTCTCTGTCTTTTTTTACTATTTTTTAGCACAGGGCCTACCCCGTGACACTGGCGCCCACACTTGGTTAGTTTAAACAGGTCTTATTGCTTTTTCCCAGCTTTTTGTAGTTTGTGCATGCCTGTGGCTTATTTTTGTAAAACGTTATTTTATTATATTTTTTGGTTTTTTCCGTTACTAAGGTGTACTTATTACCAATAGGTAGCTAAAATTGTAAATTTTATAATACCTTCTTTCCTTTTTTGTAATCGGCAAACCGTTAGTGCTTGGTTGGTAGTACACATTAGTAGCATTTTTTTTATTATTTGCTGTTTTTTTTTTTCTGATTTTATTTTTGTTTTCAAGAGAAAAAAAAACCAAACGTTAATTTTACTAAATATTGTAACAGATCGGAGATCGGTTTTAATTTTTTTTCTCTTGCTTTGTTTTTATTTTTGCTATTTATTTTTTGGTTTTGTTTTTTGTTTTGTGTGCAAATCATTAGTTGCTTACTAGCGAATTACCACTTACCACTCTTGTGTACAATACTCAACATTTAATCAAAAATGTTGCCGGTTAAATTTCTTTCGTTACAAAAATCAGAACTTGAATATGAGGTCCAGATTCGTGGTGCTACCGCTGCTTCTTCTGTGGAGGAATTGCGTAAGCAAATAGTTAAATTAGCGTCTGAATATCCGTCCGAACACATATTAGAGTCTCCGTTAGATACGCGTCAGGATCTTAAAGGCTGTTGTGAGGTTATAACTAAAATTCAAATGAATCTTGATATACCTGATCCCAGTGAACCTACTATTATGAGAACACAAAATATGCTCAATCATCTGCATAATCGATTAGCAAGAATCACGCGTGGAGATGATTTTAAGAAAGAATATGACGATATTTGCAAAAGTTATAAATTTTTGTCGCAAAAATTGTCGGCTCTTCAAGCAAAGCGACCTATACCTAGCACATCTTACTCAGGTGAAAGTTCTTTTAGTGAGGCTCAAACTCCGGAAGTGCACAACCTAATTTCGGTAACTTGCGATCGTTCTATTTCAGACTTAAATAAAATAAAATTTAATGGCAAAACGTGTGTGCGTTCTTTCATTCAGCGCGTTGAGGAATTTATTGTTGCTCGAAATATTTTATCGTCGAAAGTTTTAGCTTTTGCTACCGAAATTTTTCAAGACGACGCCCTTCATTGGTATCGTGCTATTAGGGACAAGATTTCATCTTGGCCTGAGCTCGCCGCGAAATTAAAAGAGGACTTTGATCAGTCAGATTACGACTATCGTCTTATTTCGGAAATTCGATCTCGCACTCAGGGTGAACGTGAGAATATAACCATTTATCTCTCGATCATGAATGGCATGTTCTCTCGTCTTTCCACGCCACCTAGTGAATCGGATCAACTCGAGATTCTATTACACAACATTAGGCCATGTTATGCCAGTACACTTGCTGCATCAGCTGGTCAGATCACGACCATAGAATCTTTACGCTCTTTATGTCGTAATTATGAGATTATTCATTCTCGTCTCTCGAAATTTCAAGAGCCTCCTCGGGTGAGCTCTGACACTGTTGCACCTGAGTTTGCTTATACTAAAGAATTAACTAAAAATACAAATAAATTTAATAATAACACATTTAATAAACAAACTTTTACACAGAATAATAATAATTACAATAATAGAGAACAATATACAAGACGATTAAATTATAATCAACAAAGTAAAAATCAATATTATACTTCAAATAAAAATCAAAACGAAAACTATATACATTCAGTTCAGGTAAATAAACAACAACCCTTTTGCCCTAGGTGTCGCAGTAACACACATCACATTCGACAATGTCAGGCTAGTCGTGATAAAATATTTTGTTTTAAATGCGGTATGAAGGATGTTAAAACACCAGATTGTCCTGTGTGCAATAAAGATAAAAATCCAAAAAACTAGTAAAGCAGAATTGTAGCAATTTTAATCAAAAAGATTGGGATAATTGGCTTTTTTTTATTAAAAATTTTTATTCTACGTATAAGGTATCTACAATTCTGCATTCAAAACCCTTAAATGATTCTAGGCCCTATGTAAATTTTAAAATTAATGATATTGAAGCCTGTGGTTTGCTTGATTCTGGTGCTGCAGTCACAATTTTAGGTAATAACTCGCACTTTAATTTAATTGATTGCACCTTGCAACAGAATGACCACGTTTCTATGGTAGCTGCTGGCGGTCAATCCCTAAAATGTATAGGCTATATGAATTTGCCCATAACGTTTGAAGGACAATTTCATATCATTAAAGCTTATGTTGTTCCAGAGGTGGACACAGCTATTATATTAGGCATAGATTTCTGGCGTGCATTTAATATTTGTCCCAAGTATATAAATAGTGTTACATTGTCTCCAGTTTCAATTGCTGAGTTAAAACTTAACAGTACCGAGTTTATAAATTCGTATGATAATCTTAAAGATAATCAGAAAGAAATAGCTGATAATATTATTGCTCAATTTAAGACGATCTCTTCGGAAGAAAAAGGTTTAGGACGTACTAGCTTAATTACGCATAGAATAGATACGGGTGATGCCCAACCGATTAAACAGCGTTATTACAGGATGTCTCCGGAAAAACAGCGTATTTTAATTGAGCAAGTCGATGAAATGCTGTCTCTAGATGTCATTGAGCCTTGTGAAAGTGCGTGGTCTTCTCCGGTTCTTCTCGTTAATAAGAAGGATGGAAAGCCCAGATTTTGCCTCGACAGTCGTAAGCTCAACGCAATAACGAAGCGTGATGCGTACAATTTACCATACGTCTCAGAAATATTAGATAGCCTTCGGGATGCTAAATATTTGTCGAGCGTCGATCTCTCTAAAGCATTCTGGCAAATTCCAATCGAGCCTGCAGACAGAGACAAAACTGCTTTTTACGTACCAGGCAGAGGCACGTTTAGATTTAAGACAACTCCTTTCGGTCTCACGAATGCTCCTGCTACTCAACAGCGTTTGGTAGATCGCTTATTTGGCGACAATGATTTTAAAACCTTCGCTTTTTTGGACGATATTATTATTATTAGCTCATCGTTTGAGGAACATGTTTCTCGTTTATTACGCGTTTTAGAAAAATTGAAGCAGGCAAACCTTACAGTAAACTTTGAAAAGTGTAAATTCTTTCGTAGTGAACTAAAATATTTAGGTTACGTGGTAGACGCGCATGGTTTACGCACGGACCCAGAAAAGGTACAAGCAATTTTAAATTTTCCTGTTCCTACTAACAAAAAGGAATTAAAACGTTTCCTGGGTACTGCGACCTGGTACCGCCGTTTCGTTCCAAATTTTAGTACCGTAGCTCACCCTTTAAACAAGCTTACATCTAATAGTAAGAAGGCACCACCTTTTCAGTGGACGCCGGAGGCTGACGCGGCTTTTGCTGCATTAAAAGATTGCCTAGTTTCCGCACCAGTTCTCTCTTGCCCGGTATACACTAAGTCTTTTGAGGTCCACACAGATGCAAGTAATTATGGCATCGGTGCTATGCTTACACAGACTATAGACGGCAAAGAACACCCTATCGCCTATATGAGTAGATCTCTCACCAAGGCCGAGAAGAACTACAGCATCACAGAAAGAGAGACTCTCGCTGTGTTAGCTGCTCTCGAGCACTGGCGGTGTTATTTAGAAAATGGCCAGACATTTACCGTATACACTGATCACTCCGCGTTGAAGTGGTTCCTTTCGTTGGACAATCCTACAGGTAGATTGGCACGTTGGGGAGTAAGATTATCATCATTTAATTTTGAAATTAAGCACCGACGAGGAGTAGACAATGTAATACCTGACGCTCTCTCACGTGCTATCCCAGTCGCAGCTATATCTCTTTCAAACGCTGTAGATAGCTCGAAGGATGATTGGTATATTAATATTTACAACGGTTGTCTTAAAACACCTAGTAATTTTCCAAATTTTCTAATTAAAAATAACTCATTGTTTCGACTTTCGAAAAACAAATCACAGCTTACTTCAGAATTCGCTTGGAAGGAAGTAGTTCCCTTAGAATTTCGTGACCAAATTATTGCAGAAAACCACTCTACACCGACAGCAGGTCATTTAGGAATATTTAAAACGTACCATCGATTAGCATTGTCATATTACTGGCCTGGCATGCATCAAAGCGTCGTAAAATTTGTTTCCTCTTGTTCCGTCTGTTTAGCGTATAAGTCGCAAAATCACACTACATTGGGAGAAATGGGACGCCCTAAACAATGCTCACGTCCTCACCAAATGATCTCAATTGATTTTGTAGGCCCACTTCCAGTTTCTAGAAAACAAAATAGTTACATGCTCGTAGTTACCTGTTGTTTTTCAAAGTACTGTAACATTTTTCCACTACGTCGAGCCACAGCTGACGCAGTGGTTAATATTTTAGAAAATTCGATATTTTTAGTTTTTGGCATCCCTCAGACTATTTTCTTGGATAATGGAAGTCAATTTATTAGTTCTACTACTAAAGCACTATTTCAAAAATATAAAATTCCCAACGTATTTTTCACTCCTAGGTATACACCTCAAATAAACTTAGTTGAGCGTTACAATAAAACTATAGTCACAAGTCTTTCTACCTTTGTTGATAACGACCATAGAACTTGGGATACCTATATACCTAAGATACAGTTCGCAATGAATAACTCCGTAAATGAAGCCACTGGTTATACACCATCTTTTCTTGTACATGGTAGGGAGTTAGTCTTATGCGGATCACACTACACTGATTCGGATTTAGGTGACGAAGTTTTGTTTTTGCCGCGTGATATTTACGCTGAGAACCTAGGTTGCTTATCGTCGGTGTTTAATGATGTGCAGGCCTCATTATGGAATGCACATGTAAAGAATACGTCACACTATAATTTACGTAGGAAACCAGCTGAATATAATGTTGGTGACGTAGTCTTTAAACGTACTTACATTTTAAGTGATAAAGACAAATTCTTTAGCAAAAAATTAGCGCCAAAGTATTTAAAGTGTAGGATAATCGAAAAGCGTTCTCCTTTAGTATATGTCCTAGAAGATATGACTGGAAACAATATTGGTGTCTGGCATATCAAGGATTTAAAAATGTGTAATTTTAAATAAGTATCTAAATTTAAATAGTCGTCAACCCCATAAATAACATCTTGTTTTTTAGCATAAGTCATTAGCTTTGTGATATAGCTGATGACTTGTTTTTTTGTTAGGATGCGTCAACTACTTATAAATTACTATCATTGTAGTTGTTGCTTAATTGTGCGTTTTATGAAAGATAGATGAATGTTAGTAGGATAGATGAGTAATGCTAGGAACTATTCTCGGGTTTTATTTGAGGATAAAACCCTTTCCGAGCCGAGGGGGGTAATGTAACGTTGTAATAATTAAAATATTTAAAATTGATTTTTTTTACAAAATAATACCAAAATTATTAACTTATTAAACCTATTTTATAACTACGGAACTACAAAATATAACATTAAATCACTAAAACAATATAAATAATTCAAAAACTTAAATAACTAAAAAACTATATAAATTTTAATAACTTAAAATGCCTAGCGCCGTCTTAGCGCTCCTTACAGCAGCATTTTTGAGCCCGCGGACGGAATTATTCAAATCTGCCTTCGTTTTACGTTATCATTCGTTTTGTGACTCGATCGTCACACACGATTCGCTGCGGCAGAACACGACTTGAAGTCAAAGGAGACGCACGTTATTGCGCCCGATTATTTTAAATAACGTTCCTTTCGTAACGTTTCTTGTGTGTTTTTGTCAGAGTTTATTTAATCATCATTTTATAAGTTAATAATTTATTAGTGCCGTATTGTACCCCAGATTGGGTAAGTGGTATTTTAACAGGTATTGCTATTGATTGCTTTGATTATAAAGATATTATTTCATTATGTGATTTTAGTTCAGATAGATTTCATATTCATCCATTTTCATTACATAGTTGCTACCATTGTGCTGTAGACTGTTCACTGTAGTAGCTTTCTGATTTTGCAATTTCATCGTTAAGTATAGAATTATTGCATCAGATTTTCAAAAAAAGACATACCTTCAATTTGAGTTATTATTTATTATATCATTGCCTTCAATCATTTTTTATTAAAAAATATATTATAATTTCGTAAAGTCTGTAATCTCCGATTCTGATTGAGATCATCCACGGCTGCACGTCTACGTAGTAGGTATTTTTCCTTATGCTGCAGTTAGTGTGGATGATCTCGGCAATTTCGGAACCGCCCGTAATTTTCTTTGATGGCGCGTTCCAGGGTTTCCAAGATCGGCTTGGCATTTGGTTCCGTGCCGCCATTTTGTGGCGTTGCTGCCATACGCGGTGGAAGCCCGAGGCCGCCATTTTGTTGCCGTGGCTGCTGTTGGAGCCGACCTGCTGGAGCCTGGCCGCCATCTCAACGCCCTGCAGGCCGTTTTCGTCCTCCGTGCTACAGCCAGGAGAGTACCTACCTGGGTTTCAAAAGTAATAAGACTTGCCCTGTTGAACTAAAAGACCCACGCCCTCACTTCTCACTTCATAAGGGCAATATTATAATCATTTGTAATTGTTTATTGTTAATATAATATAATTTTGTTCACGGGTCTCTGTCTTTTTTTTACTATTTTTTAGCACAGGGCCTACCCCGTGACAATTTACAAAATACTATATACAAGAGACTTACCAAAATGCGCAGAATACAATAAAAACTAAAAGAAACTAAATAAATATAAAAAGAAAACTAACTAACTAAGATATTTACAATAAATAATTCGAAAAATTATTTTTTCCAGAAAAAACACGACCGCCCTTTTTGGAGATTCCCGCGCTTCCCCTGGCATTTTATAATTCGTTTGACATTGACAATTGAAACTTTTTTTTTCTTATTATGGCACTTCGGCTATATAACCATGGCCAGTGTCGACTGTCGAGCAGGGCTTCATAACGTTATCGAATAACAGAAAAAATATCGTTACGTACCGTCATTTTCATAATGGTAGCCAGATAACGTTATTTTTTATAACGATATCTAGTAAAATAACGTTATATTTACCGTTATTATTATAACGATATTTTTTCGTTACGTGCAAACGAACAAATATCGTTATAATAATAACGGTAAATATAACGTTATTTTCTGGGGTCAGATATGCGATCGTGCACGGTGCACTAAATCTCACTCGCAGCCCACTTTTTTTGCGAGATTTGTGCTTACCTACTTTTAGGAGTTTAATACAATGAGAAATAATAGTTATTGTTTTGTCATGACCCTCTTGACGGACTATAACGTTATCAAAGAACATATATTTACCGTTATAAATCCTATATAACGTTATAACATTAACCGTTATTAATATCAATTTTTAACGTTATTTTTAATAACGGGTAAATTTTCATAACGTTATCTATGCCCTTGAAGCAGTAACGTTATGAAAAAATAACGTTATTCAAATAACGTTATTTTTTCAGTTAGTTAGTCAGGAAGTCAAGTCGGTCGATTCAGTAAAGTGGTAGACGCTTTACTGAAACTTTCGATGGAGTTTTGGAGGGAACACAAAATAGCACGTTTCTGGATATTGCATCACTTTCCCAGACTTGTGCACCAAAAAGAATATCTAATTGTTAACATCCTACCAATATTACACATTAAAAACCCAGTTAACACAATTTTAGGAAAATAATGCAAAAACACAATATCACTCTTTCAGAAAAATGCTCGGCATAGATGCTCGGTGTCGAAGATAAAAAAAAACAACATTATGTCAAATTGTGTGCTGTCAAATATCTAAGAAGAAGTAGAATTAGTTTTGCCGGGTATACGAAAGAGTGATGTTTTGTTTTTGTATTATTTTCCTAAAATTGTGTTATTTCGGTTTTTAATGTGTAATGTTGGTAGAATATTAACCATTAAATATTCGTTGTCGTGCACAAGTGCGGGCAAGTGATACAACTTCAAGAAACGTGCCATTTTGTGTTCCCTCCAAAACTCCATCGAAAGTTTTAGTAAAGGGTCTACCACTTTACTAAAACAACTGACTTCACTCGTTGACTTTACCGACTACTTTTTAGACTTTGACTAGACTTTCGACTTGACGATAATCTGGAAAAACAACTTGAAAATTTTGTAAATTTTTTTCGAAAATTTTTTTCTCCCGCCAAAACTTTACTTGACACTGGCCATGGTTTACAAGCCGAGAGCCATAACAAGAAAAAAAAAAAAAAAAAAAAAAAGAAGTAGAAGAGTTTTGCCGGGAATACGAAAGAGTGACGTTTTGTTTTCGTATTATTTTCCTAAAATTGTGTTATTTCGGTTTTTAATGTGTAATGTTGGTAGAATATTAACCATTAAATATTCGTTGTCGTGCACAAGTGTGGGCAAGTGATACAACTTCAAGAAACGTGCCATTTTGTGTTCCCTCCAAAACTCCATCGAAAGTTTTAGTAAAGGGTCTACCACTTTACTAAAACAACTGACTTGACTCGTTGACTTTACCGACTACTTTTTAGACTTTGACTAGACTTTCGACTTGACGATAATCTGGAAAAACAACTTGAAAATTTTGTAAATTTTTTACGAAAATTTTTTTTTCCCGCCAAAACTTTACTTGACACTGGCCATGGTTTAAAAGCCGAGAGCCATAACAAGAAAAAAAAAAAAAAGAAGAAGTAGAATCTACAAATATATACTTGTAATCTGTGTCTGTGAAGAAGAATATACAAAACAAAATATACTTTTATGTTATGTTAACTCGAGACTCAAGAATTATTTTTATACTACTATACTACTGTTATAATATCCACAAATTCAAACAAAATGATAAGAAGACCAAAACCAGGTGAAAGTGAAGAGGACATACTTAAAATGCAGGAAGAATTTCTTAAAGGCAAAAATATGACACCATCAGCCCAAATTGTTAATTTACGCAAAACTGAACATAATACTACTAAAAGGAATAATTCCGGCCCGGCGGATACAAGAAAACCATCAAAATATGCAATATCCAGAGGACTAGGTTCAGAAAAACGACCGCGAACGGCTGAACAACCCATCGATGTTATGGGCGATATCGTCGAAAAGAATAGCGCAGAAGCCCAGACGCAGCCGAATAAGCAAACCGACGACGACAGAGTTTATTTCCCAAAAGTGTTACCGTCAATATTAGGCGAAATAATAGAAAAAAATTCTGACAACATTCCAGTCAATGAAACAATTTGTATGCCGTCTACGGGCTTTCCTATTGCCACTAAGCATAAACCTACTGTAAAGGTCGTGCAGAGGAACTCGATACAGACCAGTGCCATGGATGTAGATGAACCGGGGAGTAGCAGTGGCAATCCTCAAGAGGTACCAAATGTTTTAAAACTAAGTTGTGCACTCACTCCCACGGACGCTAAATCTATACACGAAGAGAATGTTTCTCTATTGAGCAAAATGTCAGAGCAAGAAATATTGGAAGAACAGAAGAACCTCCTGGCGCAGATAGATCCAAATCTAATTCAATTTATAAAAAACAAACATAAAAGTAAATTTGGTAGTGTAAATGAACCTGCAATCAACGAGAATACTAAACGAGTTGAAAAAATGAAAACTGAAGTGAACAAAAACAACTCAGAGGATACTCTGTGGGACAATGATGTTTTATCACATCCCCGAGTTAATACGTGGTTGCACTTTGATAATCTAGAGAAAGACAAATTGGAGTGGATGAATGGCATTAAAGAGAGCCAGCTAGACAAGCCAGATGAGCCCTACGAAGCGAGGTTTGATTTCACGGGATATTTGCTGCCATACACTATGGAGTACACAGAGAAAACCAAGACGTTGTTCCATCATGGCCAGGAATCGCATAGGCCAGGGTATTCTGTGCCTGAGCTATTCGAACTGACACGATCATCCGTCACTCAGCAGAGAGTTATGGCTCTCAATACGCTAGCTGGCCTCCTAGAGCACAACAGCACTGGAATTTACAGGGATGTTATTGATGTTCCTGTAACCAAAATATTCTTTGTCATAAGAATAGCCTTGGACGAGAATAAAGTTAATTTGCTGGAGCCATCTTTAAAAGCTTTGAGAAATTTAATTTACAACAGAGTGGATGAGGCTTGTCTCGATGCATTGGTCGGCTTTGAGGAAGGAACGTACCAACCTTGTCTGGAGAATGATAGGTCAGAAATTGAAGAGATTGAATCACATGAATCCGAATTAAAAGATTTTCACTTAGCTGAAATAGATATAATAGCAGCATTGATAAGGTCAGACATTTTACAGAGGCTTTATTATATCATTGAAAATGTTAGACCCAGTTTTAACTCCATCCAATATGCCTTGCAAATACTAACAAGGCTGGCTAGGGATTCTGTGGACACTTGCACCAAAATTGTGCAGATGGACCATCTAATGAAGTCTGTTATAAAATCATTTATACCCACAACCAGTATTAACTTTTTGTTTAATCCAGAAATTGTGTACAACGGTAAACCTGTTCTGGCTGCTCTTAAACTACTGAGAATTATTTCTTTACAATCAAAGGAAATTGGTGAAATTTTAATAAGTAAATATGACATACTGAAACCCCTATCTTCTTACGTCACTTCCGGTGTTGATGGCACGTATGGACTACGTTTACAGATTGAAGCATTTAGTATTTTAACAAATCTACTGAATTACGAGCTGGGTATTGAGAATGCTATGTCGCTGTGTCCGGTAGTCGTAACTACCCTCTACAGACACGTGCAGGGGACTGATGTGTCGGCGACGACTTCCATACTGTCTGCCACTCATGCAGCCGTCGTTTTGCAGTTTGTAAACAAACTTATTACCTGTACCAATCTGAGCAACCTTAAGGAGCAAATATATCCTTTATTGAGGGAAGGCTTGCAGAAGTGGGTCAGCCAAGTAGCCAACTGTCATGACTACACCTGCGGACACTTGCGCCTTGTCAGCTCGCTACTCGATTGTTGCAAGACCGTAATACAAGTTGAGAAAGTCCAGTTTAAATTCTTGGATGATCTCCTTATCGATCTCGTTAACTCGAATGGAGCTGAAGTCATTTTTAAAAATCTACTTTCCAGTTCGAATTTGCTCTCCGATATTGACGACAAAGATTTATATACAACTAGAAATATTATGAGCCTCGGGACTGTTATAACGTCCGGGAGAAGGATTTTGCCTGTGCTCCAGGTCAGCTCTCCTATTCCATTCCTCCTCACACTGTTTAAGCTGTTGGAGCACATTGATAACAAAGACATCACGCTTAAGTTCATCAATCGAGTCAATGATTACATGGACTTACTGACGAATAGACAGCTCTTTCTCACGAGCAACTGGTTCTCAAGAATGGAGGTGGAACTCGTTTATTACATTGTCAAACTTGCAGCTACTGTGGACACTTCTGAGAGGTGCAAAGACGTTATTTACACAGTCGCAAGTAAACTTTGTTATATATTGAGGGTAGATAAAAAGTGTGAGCTGCAAGTATTGTTCGAAAATATAATATTCGAGAAGCAATGGTTCACAGCACAGCGACTGTTTAATTTGGTGTCGTTGTCGGAGGCAGATGGGTTTTCTAAAGCGTTAACCAATATAGAGGATATAAAACATTGCTACGGCTCTGTTATGAACCTTAAACACGTACACTCCCGAAACATCGTACTGAAAGATTGGCGGGAGCCAATTTTGCCCAGGGATTGGATTTACTTGCCTATCCTGTCTCTGTACAGTAGCAGTCAAGAAATCAAGCCGACACCCGTAGTACAGGGAGAGCACGCGACTAAAGTTGCTGAGCTAATGGCAAAAGAGAAGGAAGTCGTCGTCAAATGCTGTCTGGAGTGGATAATCTTCAATGAAATGTGCTTCCCCGACTTGCTGAGCGACATAGATGTAACAGACCGATTCTGTAGAATCATGTGCGTCTTTCTGTGTGATAATTCCCTATTTTTGGATAACAACGTAAAGTTACTTTTACACAGATGTGCTCAAATTATTTTTAAGCAGAAAGAAAAGTTAAACTTTGATAAGGAGCTAGTGGGTCTGCACAATTTCCAAGATTTGTACACCCAGTTCTTAGAACAGTTTCAGTCCGTAAGCTACGGCGATTCTACCTTTGCTGCTTGTGTTTTGGTACCGATAGCCCAGAGACACAACATCAAATGGCGCAAGTTGCTGTGGTCGGAGTACGCTGGATGCCTTAGGGCGTTGAATTGTCCGGAGACCATGATGTGCTACAGTTTTAACGAGTACATTCACCCAGAAGAAACTGATGAGTCTCTCATGAAGAGTTATTTCAGGGCACTTTCGAGCAACCTCCTGAGACCAGGCACAATTTCCTATAAAATAGCACACCATCATGTTCAGAAGTTTAAAGAAAGAAAAAACAGTGTACAATAAATATTTTAAATAAATATTTAACTCCTCATGATTTAGCGTTTTATTTAGATCTCATTCACGTTAAGTTATTTCAATAATTGATCTCATTCGAGTTTCGTGTTAGAATGTATTAGAGATTAGACGCCGAAACGGCTGCACCGATTTTGATGATATTTTTTCGTCAGGGTGACGGGTCTGCTTTTATAGTAGATAAATTTGTTTAACATGGAGATATGGAACCAGAATAGTTTTATTAGTGTTCCACCAAGAACCGACAGTATACAATGAATTACCTACATATATCCGTTAGGTAGATACTTGATACTTCCCTGAACAACCCTTAAATCTGCGTGCTGGCAGGCCGAGGGCGGTGGGTGGGGAAAAAATTAAAAAAAATGTAGGTTCAGCTGTATTAAAAATCCGTTAGCTACTTCCCTGAACAATCCTTTCTGATAAATGATAATCTTCGTGCTGGCAGGCCGTGGGCGGTGGCAAAGAGGATGTATTATGTAAACTGTATAGGTACTATGTAATGGGCGGTGGGTGTAGCTAACGGATTTTTAAAACAGCTGGAGCTACATATACATGATACTTAACCGATTTGGTCGTTAACTCTTAAGTCGATATTTTTGATATAATCGTATAGCTGTGGCCTGTGTAGCATTTTGTTAACGAGTAACGACATATAAATACATATTATTATTATAATGTGTGGAGGCCAAAGGGAGATCTTCCGACCGAGCGAGGTGGTATGCTCGGTCAGGCCGAAGCCCACGTGATATATTTCAGCTGGCGTATTTAAAGGTACCGATGCGCTTTAAAAAACTTCGATAGCGTGAATTGTGGGTACCGCCACAATGTCATACTTAATTTTATTATGCAAAGTATTTTTATAGGTACTGAAATCTTAAATTACATTATACATTATTATACACGTAATATTTTATGAAACAAAAAATTATAATAACCAGTATTCATTATATTTTTAACAGTTTTATGAACGCAACCTAGGAAAAAAGTTAAAGTTTTTGAACGCTACGCTAGTTATGGCGCGAAACTTCGACATTTTTTTGACAGTTTCAATTTGTCAATATGCGTACGAGCAGGTGTTTGTGAAAATAAAATGATTGTTTAAAATTACATATAAATTAGATCTTCTTATGTAAATAGGATGTTCATAGAAGACATAAAGAATGATTTCTACAATGTTCTTCTAGGAAACGTAAGAGTTTTCTCCTATTTCGATCGAAGTCCGATGTTTACCATTGTTGTTGTATCAAACTTTTGTTTTAGCGAGTGCTGCTCCTCGTACACTACGATGTAGACGCGGTGTGCGCGTGTAAGATCCTGCAGGATCTGTTTCAATGCGACAACATCTCGTACACGCTGGTCCCCGTGGGGGGTATATCGGAGCTGAAGACGGCTTACGAGGAGAACAATGAGGAGATAAAATACGTGGTGCTGGTGAACTGCGGGGGCACTGTGGACCTGGTGGAGATCCTGCAGCCCGAGGAACACGTGGTGTTTTTCGTGCTGGACTCCCACAAGCCCACGGATATTTGCAATGTGTATAGTGATGGACAGGTCAGTGTTGGTATAGAGCGAAAATGTTTAGAAATTTTTGTATTGTATATCTCTGAAGCAGGTTATTCATCGCTGATCCTAAACTAGATGATAATGAATGAGTAGTTTAAAGATTTGTAATAAGCATGCTGGTTTCATACAGGCTAAACTATTTTTGTAATTTAAAATCGTCTTCCCAGAGAAACTTTATTTATTAGTTATAAATAAAAAAGTGTATTTCATTACATCAAGTGGCAAAGCAGAGATAACAATGACATATTAACGCTTCAACTCCCAAGAGGACACATGTGGCCACGAGAACAATAGATTTCCAAAAATCCACGATCAAAGGATTAACAAACCTAAATTAATAAATAAAGATATCTGTAAAAATATATCAATACATTAACCTATTACCTAATGATGGTCATAATACTGTTAAATAGTTATTAACGTTTAGTTCCCTTATTATTTTTTGTTAATTAATATTTAATAGCTAACTAATAATATGAATTTGTCCAATTTCAGGTGAGACTAGTGTATAAGGACGAGGAGGAGAACATTCCAAACTTTGATGACATCTTCCGAGATGATGATGATCAAGAGGTACATTAACCTTTTCATTTTGTTGTAGTTCAAATAACCAATCTTTATAGATACAGACTTTGTTCATAAATACTCCTTAAAGATATTGCATGACAGAATACAAAAACAGATACTATTTCACAATTTTCTCATTGGAAAAGGTTGTGTGTTTTGGTGATATGAGTATTACAAGCTATGAGTGTATATTTGTAATAACTAATAAATAAAAAAGACGGGTTGCACTGTAAGAAGAAGTGAAAACTTGATTTTTAATGTTGTGCACACTGAACTTTAAACTACAGGAAGAGTAACTCGTCAAAAAAAGTGCACCTACAAAATGTGACCAGAATACATGTATACTTTATGCATGTGTTCGGTACACATTTTTCGTGTATATATACACGAGTGACATTCAACCAGGTTGACATGATAATTATTTTACAATTTGTTTACTTACTTTTTACGTAGCTTTTTACAAAATTTTCGTTGTTAAAATGCCTAAATGCCCTGTGAAATGGTGTAGAAGTCATACAGATACGACTTTTAATACAGGAATAACCTTTCAAGTTTGATCAGTAAGTGATTTTTTTTTAATTATGCTTAGGTATAATTCTTGCAATCTACGAGTGTGCGTCGCCCTTAGTTGTGTGAGTGACCATATCTATACATACATACATGGCTCGCTCGCTACTGACTGCTCCGTCGGGTACGCACACTAACGAAAATGTCTATTCACATTTCCAACTACAAATAAAAGCGACGCGCACTCGTAGATTGCAAGAACTATAAAGTTCTTGTATTTTTTCCGACCCAAAAAGATTTTTTTATTTAAGTTGGATGCCAGGGTATTTGTGTAAAATTAAGCTGGTCTCTTTGTGTTTGTCTTATTAAGTTTACATGTTATTGTAAAAATGCAATAATCAAAAAATAATATAATTACAAAATTTGTACAGTCACCATGGACAGTGTTATGCAAGATGCAACAATTTAATCATAATTCGTAAACGAGGGTCCGACTGATATCAGTATGGAGTATCTTATTTTTATAATGCCGTTCGTACTTTGTTTAGTAAGAAACAAACCGAATTGGATGCCGAGCCAGATTACTCGTTAATGTAGCATACACTTTAATAGTCATGATATATTTTATATGAGTAATGACCGAAAATTAAAGAGATTACGAAAGTTTTTTACTTCAATTCTGTAATAATTCTGTAATACTTTAGCACATAGATTTTTGTAATCTGAAAACGTCTTGTCTAGGTGCTCTGGATAGTTTTTTAAATTCGTCCGAGTCGTACAAGGTTTGATCAAAATTATTATATATTATTATTATCGATGACTTAAGGATCAGAGGAAAATGTTTGATTTTAAAATAATAATTATGTACTCCTTTCTTCGTAATAGTAGATAATATTATGTTTGGTGTATACTGCATAATGCCATCCGCTTTTGACAATTACTGTCCACGGCTTTGTTTCATAACTGTGACAGTGACAATAACCGCGCAGGCTGTCGTCCAGCGCGCAATATTAAGATACGTTACCTGGGAAACGACCTTGGCGAGAATCTGAATTGTCATATTTTAGTGTTCGAAAAGGAGCCAAATTTAAAACGGTTGAAGTATGGGAGTTACGTTTCCTGTAGTTTTGTTATTCGTAGGTTGTGCATTTTTTTAAATAATCGAAACCCTTACAATCAATTCGAGTTCGACACAAAACACTACTCTCCAACCGTCTTACGGTTTTTCCAAGGTTTTTCGATCAGCACGAGAACCTGATGCGAGTTTCACAGTTTTTACCCATCCCATAAAAGTGCTCAACGCCGCTAAAGAAGTTTTCACTTCAATAAATTATATTTACTACTTTACTGTTAATGTCTGTCCTTTCTAGACAAGAGAGGCATAAGAAAGTCTTGGAATTGGAATCATACACTATGTTTTGTAATATTACTACAAAGGTTGCCATGTTTTTTCTTCAGAATGATGAGGAGTTGGAGGGAATGGAAGGGCTGGAGGAGGTGGTGAGGAAGAGGAAGGAGAGGAAAGCCTGGGAGGAGCGGAGACACACACTCATGTTTAACTACACACAGTTCTCTTACTATGGCAAACCTGTGAGTGACATATACCCTGTCTTGGGAAAGAAAAAAGTTCTTTTTGTAATGGTTTGTTTGTCCTACTATATTATAAAGCCTAGTGTAATATTTTATTAAAATGGAGGTCAATCAATACACTATAAGGTCATATTAACCCATCAAGCTCTATAAGCTCACCGGTGAGCGAGACACAATAGATATAAATATATAAAGAATAACAATAGATTTCCAATAATCCACGATCGAAGGATTAAGTATATCCATTGACCTTTAAATTAACCACAATGTTGTGTTTAATGTGTAAACATTGTCTCAAAAGTGACATAAACTACTGGTACAGAGTGCGTGCGTCGCGCTGGAGGTGGCGGAGCGGACGCGCGGCGCGGGCGCGGGCGCGCTGTGGGCGGCGGCGGTGGCGAGCGCCTCGCACGACGCGCTGGCACTGCGGCCTGCCGCGCGCGCCCTGCTGGACGCCGAGCCGCTGCACCGCCGCGCCGCCGTCGCGCAGGCCTCCGCCTCCGACGCGGCGGGCGTGCGCGGCGAGCGCGACGCCCTCGTGCCGCTGTACCGCTGGTGGTCGCTGGAGGAGGCGCTGCGGCACGCGGCGGGCGTGGGCGCTCGGCTGCGGCTGCACACGGCGGCGCCGCGCCTGCGCCAGCTGCTGGCCGACATGGGCGTGCCGCTGCAGCAGGCGCGCCAGCACTTCCGCGCCATGGACGTGGAGCTGCGACGCGGCTGGGCGGACGCGCTGGCGGCGGCGGCGCCCCGCTACGGCCTGCCCGACCCCGCGCGCCTCACCTTCGTGCTGCGCCGCCCGCACGCGCCCCCCCTCGCCGCCGTCGACCACGTCTACGCGATCATGGCGCTGCTCGAGCATGTCAGTCGCGAACACTTCGATAAGTATAGAGATCACTCGTACAGTAGTACATACATTAGTACTGACTTATTTAGAGCTTGACAGACGACAAGGCTTTAAATGAATCTGGTAAAAAAAGGAACTAACGGTGCCATCATACAAAAACCTAATATTTGACAGTTCTCCTTCAGCAGCAGCGCTCCGTTCACATTAGTTTATGGCTGATGATAAGTAGTAACTTCTTCTTCTTCGTATCCTGACCAAAAAAATTTTGAAATTGCTTAAACCACCAGACTTTGCAGCTTCTTTGGCATATATATCCACACATTCATTTCCTATAATCCCGCTATGACCAGGGATCCAAGCAAGTACTACCTGAATGTTGCTACAATAGCATTTAAATAGTAGCTCCCTAATTTTAAAACTTAGAGGAAAATTAAATTTACTTGTAAAGGGGTTTGACAAAATTGCTTCCAGGGAACTTTTACAATCGGACAAAATAATTGCCTTGTTAAGTTTGTGCGATTCTACAAATGAAAAGTGCATCAAAAAGCGCCAGAGATTCGGCATTAAAAACCGAAGAAAGCGAAGGCAATTTATTATTAACCCTCCGTGTACTAGGTGACTGATCTCACCATGCTGTACTAGGTGGGGTATGACATACCCCAACAATAAAAGGCAGTTAAATCCGAAAAATTGTTCCTAGTGATTCTAAATCAATAAGTAATATATATAAATATCTAATAATGAATTGGTTGAGGTAAAATAAATTCAATTTTACATAATAAAATACATTTTGTAAGCAAAAGTACAAAAACTTGACTTTTTCTTCAAACTATAAACTATGAAATCTTTTCTTCAGTACAAAAATTAAATGGTAACTATTACAATTAAATTCTTCTCAATTTCTAAGACTATAGTTTATCTACTTTTAACCTATTTATATTATCAATCTTCTAAAAACGAGCACAGGGGGTAAATCTTCCCCCTGTGCTCGTTTGTGGTACACACGTGCCTTATTCGAAAAGTGTTCGAAACTTGGGTGTTTATATGGATGAGCACTTATCTTGGTCAGATCATGTAACGGCGGTCAGTAAGAGAGTACACGTGGTATGGCATTCCCTGGGAAGGTGGAAGAATTTGCTACCGATTAAGACCAAAGTCTTACTTGCTGAGTCCTTGTTTTTGCCGATGCTGGATTATGCCGATACGTGCTTCGTAGATCTTACCGAGGATAAACTTAATAAGCTTGAGCGTCTGCAAAACTTGGCTATTCGTTTTGTGTTCGGTTTAAGGAAATATGACCACGTGTCGGAATATCGTTCTAAGCTCTCTTGGTTGCCTATACGCTTAAGACGACCTAAAAAATAATTTCGTCTTTCATACATCTAACAATAAGTATTTACGCTCGTCATCTAGATTATTGTTGGATATAAAATAAATAAAATAATAAAAAGCCCTTTATTCTGCGTATTTACAAATTTTGAGGTTTAGATGTTTATAATATTTTAGATCAGATCTCTTAACACAGTGTGCCTCTCGGCATAGGCCTCCTCCAACGACTTCCACTGTTGTCTGTCTTTTGCAACCCGTCTCCAGTTTGGACCCGCTGTAAGTTTTAGCTCATCTTCCCATCTTTGGTTTTGTCTTCCTCTGTTTCTTCTGCCATCCCTTGGGTACCACTCTGTCACCTCTCTACTCCATTTTCCTTTTGTGTCCCGTAACATGTGGCCAGTCCAACGCCATTTCTGCTGGTCAATGCGAGTTAGGACATCAGTGATTCCTGTTTTGGTACGGAGGTCAGTATTTCTCACTCTATCCAGTCTCCTATGTCCGGTCATACTCCTTTCCATAGCTCTTTGGCACCTAGCGAGCTTACATCTTTGGACTGCAGTAAGAGCCCAAGTTTCACATCCATAAGTCAGGCTGGGCAATATGCACGAATTAAAGGTTTTTTTCTTTATAGCCATACCCAGTTCTCGCGACTTCATGATTTCTTTAAGGGACCAAAACTTTTTCCAGCCAATAGCTATTCTCATATTAATTTCCTTCATCATTTGGTCTCTAAAGGATATAACCTGGCCAAGGTAAGTATACTCCTGCACATATTGTAATGGTTCATTTTCCAAGTTAATGCATGTCTCGGTGCTGTTTGTCATAAATTTTGTTTTTTTTAGGTTTATTTTAAGTCCAATTCTTGCGCTTTCTTTGTTCAGGGTTGACACCATTTGCTCTAATTTAGTTGGATCCTCTTCTAGCAGCACCAAGTCGTCAGCGAATCTGAGATGACTGAGTTTTTTGCCGTTTACGTTAATGCCATATTTGTCCCAGTCTAGTCTCCGAAATACACTCTCTAGAGCGGCTGAAAACAATTTGGGGGATAACGGATCCCCTTGCCTTACGCCTCTTTCTACATTGAACATATCTCCCAAGGTTTCCATCTGTATTTTGGCTTTGCTATTGCTATAAATAGTTTTGATGACGTCAATGAATGTTGCTGGTACGCCTTGTTGTTTCAAGCTGTGCAGAAGGTGAGTGTGGCTTATACTATCGAATGCCTTGGCGTAATCGATAAAGGCTATATAAATTTGTTTATTGTACTCGGTATACTTTTCCAATATTTGTTTCAGAGTATGGATATGGTCGATTGTCGAAAATCCTTTTCGAAAACCCGCTTGTTCGACTGGTTGTTGTTCGTCCAGTGTTTTATTTAGTCGGTCTAGAAGTATCTTTGCGAATATTTTGTATACGTTCGACATCAAACTTATTGGTCGGTAGTTTTCCATGTCGTCTTTGCTTCCGTTTTTGTGTAGTAGAATAATATGGGATTTTGTCCATTGCTCTGGAATTTTACATTGTGTGATGATTTCGTTGAATATTTTAGTGAGAATAGGAGTTAGTTCTTCTATCGTACCTTTAAGGAGTTCGTTTACTATTTTGTCTGGTCCCGGTGATTTCTCTGCCTTTTGGCTTTTTATTGCTTTTGCAACTTCGCATTGAAGTATTTCCGGAATTGGTATTGTGTCTTCATTGTCAAACTGATTTGCTTCGGTATAGGTGTCATTATTTTTGGTTGTTATTTCAGGAGCTTGTTTGGCATAGAGCTGGCTGTAAAACTGCGTGGCTATTTCACTGATAGTTTTTCTTTTTGTTGTGGTTGCTGTTCTCTTTTTAAGTCTTGGTATCCACTCTTTCCCAGCATCTCTTAACTCTTTTAGTGCCTTTTTTACTCCTCCCGTTTTCGTTATGTAGTGTTCCAAAGTTTTCAGTCTTTTAGATTTCCAGTCTTTTCGTTTACTTTGCCTAATTCTTTTGCTTAGATCAGTTATTTTTTTGATTGTTTCCTTTCGTGGATAATTCGATATTAAGTTTTTACGTTCTTTCAGTAGTTGTAAGGTGGAATCACTCAGTTCATATTTGTTTTGTTGGGTTCTTTTCTTATTTGTCAGAAGTCTTTTTTCTACTAGGTTATACTTTTGTGTTGGGTCGAGTGCTTCGCTCGTGATTTGTTTTTTTACTGTGTCAAAATCAATTGTAGCTGCTACGGGGAGAGCTGTTATTGTCTGTTTGCTGATGATGTGGTTGCGTGAGGTTTTAGTCTGTTTCAGTCGTAGTGAACAGCGCACCATTCTATGGTTTGTGTTAAAGTTAAGATTGCTTATGACTGCTGTGTCTGTGAATGCTTTTGGAAAATTGCTTATAATGTAATCGATTTCATTCTTAAAAGAGCCGTCAGGAGATAACCAGGTCCATTTGTTTGGTGTATTTTTTTTGAAGATTGAGTTAAGCACTGTTAGGTTATTTTCCATGAGAAATTCGAATAGTTTTTGCCCATTACGACTTCTTTTTCCATGACCGAACTTGCCTAACACATATTCTTCGCTGTTTTGTCTTGCTCCAACCTGTGCGTTGAAATCTCCCATGAGTAAAATATGTTTGTTTGTGTTCCTCGTGATGGCCTGTAACAATTCTTCATAGAAAGATTCCAACATTGTTTTATCAGCTTGTTCGGTTGGCGTGTATGCCTGTATGATGGACCATTGCTTCCTGTAACCTGGTAGATCCAAGTTAAGTATTGCTAGTCTGTCCGAGACTCCATCCAGTTCTACTATGTTTTTCTTTAAATAGTGTTTAACGAGAAATCCTACTCCTTTTTGTCCACCTGGTTCTCCTTTTTGGTACAGTATAAACTTTTCATGTTCCTCAATTTTCTCTCCTGCCCTCCTCATTTCACTAATTCCTAGGATGTCTAGTTTTATTTGGTCTAGAGCTTGTTCTAGTTCTAATAGGCTTTCATTTGTTCTTAGAGTTCTAGTGTTCAAGGTTCCAATTTGGAGAGTTTCGCATCTTTTCTTGTTCGTTGAAGGGTGGTGGTCTGACGTCTCACGGGGACCAGCCGGATTGAGACCTTTTCTACTTGTATTTAAATTAGTTGGTTGCTATTGTTTGCTTCCGGTGGCAACGTTTGTTCTTGCGCGGTTCATGTATTGAAATGCGTTAGTTTTGTTTATTTTTGCAGCTGAGTTACTAGTGCCAGATTGGTCATAGTTTTTTGATGGTGTTTTTGATGGGGACCGCTTCCTTTTGTCGTTGCCAATTTTTTGGTTTACCCCTTGCTTGATTATAAGCTTATCATATTTAATTATGGCTACATTTCCTTTTTCGTATTCTTCCTTCTGTTTATTTTTTAGTTCTTTTCTCATTTTCAAGACTTCAGGGGGGTAATCTTCAGTAGCGTAAGTAGGTGTTATAAATTTCTTGTTGTTTCGTAGGATGTCGTACTTTCTCCATTCCAGGGTTAGTCTAATTAGGATAGGCCTGGTTTTGTTTATGTTTTTTTTGCCTAGTCTATAGACCTCGCTTATTTCCCATTTGTCGAAGTTGGTGATGTCTGCTTGTTCTGCCATTTTATTAAGGACCTCTAAAACTATGTCCAATAAATCTGTTCTTTTTTGTTCATTTTCTTCTATCCCGTGAAGTATTATATTATTTTTCCTATTGCTTTTCTCTAGGTGTTGAACTTTCTGTTTTAATGAGTTCACTTCTGCTTGGAGTTTCTTATTTTCTTGAAAGAGAGGGTTCAGTTTCTCCTCAATCGTAAGTGCCATGGATTTGGCAAAATTCTCCGTTAAAATTGCTGTTTGCTGTTTAAACTCATGCTTTATTTCTTCTATCGTTTCGTTCATCTTTACGCCGATATCTTTTATAAGGTCTTCCATTTGTTTTTCCATTTTTTTTTTCATTTTTTTTTGGTATCACTTGTTTGAGGAGTAGTATTGTTGGATATACCATTATTCAAAACAAACTTCTTTGAATAAAATCGATTCTGCTATGGAATTCTTTGCCTGTTAATATCAGGCAAGCTAAAAGTGTAGACGTATTTAAAAAAACTTGTCAAAGACTATTATCTTAATAATAATTAGTAAATTTTATATATATCTATTAATTTAATATGTATTAATATATTATATTTTTTATAGTACTTAATTGTATTTTGTATTATGTGTAGTATATTATTATTGGTATAATATTTATTATAATATATAGAATTTATATTTTGTTTAGATAGGTTTATAAATTATAATTGTCATGTTAGGTGTTTTGTAATTTTCTAGTTTTCTAGATTAAGTAATTAGTTGTAGTTTGTTTTTGCACATTGCCTATTTGTTTTTTGACGTGACAACGTCTTAAATTAGGTTGCGGCTGGGAGTCACTTATGAAAAAGTGTAACGCTCGGTAACGTTACGATGAGTCACCGAACGAGAGAGAGGCCCGCCGAATGCCTTGCGTCTCTCTCCCACACGTTGTCACGTAAAATCTTCGCCCGTAAAACCGACTTTACAGGCAACCATTTTTTTTTTTATATAAAATAACTTCCTGCTCTTCGGTTGCTTGGAAGAAATTGCTGCATAGCAATAAAGCCGCCTTTTGTGTTTAATTAGTTCTTAGTTCTAAGTTTGAAATTTGTATTTCTAAATGTGTGTGTAAATGCAATAAAGAATATTCATTCATTCATTCATTCATCAATTTAAAATAAACAATATGAAATATATCTTGGGCACATAAGTTTCCGTAATATTGACGGTTATTTAGACACAAAAATTAGTATGTAAAATACATAATATGGACATATTATATTTCTTGCAAATGTGCCCAGTATTCCTATATAATATTAGTATAGGTCATATCCGGTATCAGTGATTTGATCTTCACAGAGATGCGATTTATTTGAAATACTTCCATTTAAAATGATAATACAAAATGCAAAATACCTATTTTCTATTTTGCATTTAAATGCCTTTTAGTAAAAATCATTTTGTATTTTATTTGAAATACCTTTCGAGATGTATTTTGCATTTTTAATATTCGTTTCAAAATGCAAAATACTTTTTGACAAGTCTAGTCAATATTACCAGTCAAACAAAATGAAATTAACGAAATAGCTTTGTCCACACTCTGCCTTTTTCTGTTCGTTAAGGGCATGCGTTATAGCGCAGTCAACAGTGAACGTGAGGCATGCCCGCGACGCATGCCCTTAACCGTATCCAAAACTTCAAAAATGACAATGTTGCGTTCGTTGACGCATTCAAGTTGAATGAAAGAAGATGACGAAAATTGAAGACGAAAGCGCATAATGTGGACATATACTTAAATGCCGCCGAGGGTGCGTTCAGCGTTCAGCTGTTCGCGTCATCAACAAACGTTATTTATAAACCCGACTAAACAGTCGAAACATCATTTTTTTTAATTTAATACGCTTTTTAACAATACACTCATTTTTCTTCTAAAAAACTAGACTAACCAAGACTAACGAAAAGAAAAGAAAATATTGGAGTCGCCAGAGGCTTTAACCTCCGAAAATTGTAATAGTGCATGGATTTTTGGTTTTAAGGTGTCATTTTCTTTTTTACACTACTTATAACTTGCAAAGTTTACCACTAAAATTTTGGGCTTTTAATTTTTTAGTTACTTAATTAAGAATTAAAATTTCACCATATAAAACCAGTCAAGAAAAAAAAATTCTTGTTCCTGTTATTTAATGACTTTTATCCGATTGTTTACGTTGAAAATTAACCAAAAACACAACTTTTAAAAAAGAAAGTTTGCTTTGCTAAGTTAAATAAAACTATAAGATTTTTGTTAAGTTTTAGAGATTAACGCTCGTCGTAACCAAGATAAAAGAGTTTGGTAGGATTTCAGGGTTGTAAAGAAAAGTGTGTTACACGTACTTATAACTTATTGTGGGTATTTAATTTTTAGAGAAATTATTAGTTTTAAGTAATAAAAGACTAAACAGTCTTTCCTTTTCTTTTCGTTAGTCTAGTTTTTAGGGTTCCGTATCCAAAGGGTAAAAACGGGACCCTATTCATGAGACTTCGATGTCTGTCTGTCTGTTGGACAGACAGACAGACAGACAGACAGATGGACAGTCCGTCTCTCTGTCCGTCTGTCTGTCTCCAGGCTGTATCTCAAGAACCGCTATAGCTAGAGTTCTGAAATTTTCACAGATTATGTATTTCCGGTGCCGCTGTAACAAAATTATACTAAAATCAAAATAAAATTAATATTCAAGGGGGGCTCCCATATAACAAACGTGATTTTATTGCCTTTTTTGCTCGTAATCAATAATGGCAACAGCTAAACGTTTTAAATTATCACAAAATCCTTAATTATATTTGTAATTTAATTATTAATAATAAAATTTAAATAAAATAAATATTTAATTTTGGGGGCTCCTATACAAAAAACACAATTTTTTTGCATACTTTCTGACTGTAACGGTACGGAACCCTTCGTGAGCGGGTCCGACTCGCACTTGGCCGATTTTTTTACATTATTTTAAGTGAGTATTATTATTAATAATAACAACAGAATTTATTGATACGCATACTGATAAATATGACCAAAATTACACGCATAAAGTGCTATTTGGCTCGGGATTGTATCTCTATTCCATTTCTCATTATAAATACCTAAAATAAATATAAATATCATTCAATTTGGTCAAAAGGTATTTTGTTTTGAAAAAGTATTTTGAAAATACCTATTTTGCATTTAACAATTTAAATACAAAACGTAAAACTATTTGGTATTTTGCATTTGAAATAGAAAATCTGAAAAGTATTTGCATTTTGTATTTAAATGCTTTTTTAAAACTATTTTGTACATCTCTGGATCTTCATTACTTTACATTCTTGTTTGAAATAATTCATTAGCCCAGTGTCACAATCTTCATCTTCTTCAGTCAGTGCTCGTAATTTTTTTTTCTATTACCAAGACATTTTTAGCACGACTTATACCAGAAAATAATATTTCATCACAAAATTTAACATATAAATGAATAAAAACAAGAGAAGTAACACTTTCCTTTTTAGCTACGTGCTGTACTAGGTGGGGTATGTGATACCCAGACGCACTTTAAGCACATATAACAGAATTGATGATAGACATAGGATTGAATATTTGGTAGGAATTAAAGCAGGAACGTCTTATTTGCAGCTATTGAGGAAACCAACTCACATGCTTTTTTCGTTTAAGAATGCTATCAATTTTGTAAGCGCTGGGGTATGTCATACCCCACCTCGTACACGGAGGGTTAAGGATGACATTAAATTTTGGAATCCAAACAGCACTACCAACACAAGAAGTATCTGAAAGTTTTGAAGTGTCCGTGTAAATCAAAGTCCAATCCTTAAATTTATCCCTAGTTATGGCATTAAATTGGTTTGGTTGGTGGACGGGGGAACCCTTCACTATGGGTAAATTTAAAATAATATCTGGAGAAAATACAAGGGAGGAAAATGAAGCTTCAAACAGCGGGTTAACTGAAAATTGGGCCACAGGACATGAAAGAGATACTAACTTTTGATAACTTTTCATAAATAAGTAGTAACTAAATTTTAACTTAATTTGAAGTGTATGCCCGAAATGTGTTAAGTGACAAGCCCTGCCTGCCAACTTAACAGAAAATAGTCAATATTCTAATTTCCTTGCTTAGTACTTAACTAAATTTTAACTTGCTACTTAGTACTAAATTTAGTATTTACATGCAATAAATAACTTAAAATAAGTTATAATTTAGTTTACTACTTATCTACTTAATACGTGTAAACCAGCCCTTAAAGTCTTTAGCATTTTACTGTCATACCAGAGTTTTTTTTCTTCTCTTTTTGTACCAGAGCATGTATGTAACTAGTTTTTTTCGTTGTTTACAGGAGAGCATGCCCCGCGCGGAGGGTTTTCAGCTGGCGTTGTGTTCGCTGGGCGTGGCGGGTGGGGGTGCGGGGGGCGCGGCGGGGGAGGCGCTGGCGGCGGGCGTGCGCGGCGCGCAGCGGGCGTTGGCGGCGGCGTCGCGCGCCGCTGCGGCCGCCATCACTGCGCGTGCGCTCCGACTCGCCGGACCCTTCGCTTACTTCATCATACCAGAGGTTAGAGCAGAGGTTCCCAAACTTATTTTGTCTACTGCCCACTTGGATAACAAATTGATTTAGCGCCCTCTTTGTTTCAATTTAAAATGCATCCAGAAATAAATCACCCCCAAGCCTCTACACACCGCCTTTCAGACCTCTAGCGCCCACAAAGGGGCGTTATCGTCCACTTTAGGAGAGGCTGGGTTTAGAGTTAACTTATATCTACTTGCCTCAATGATTTTCCTATGTTTCTCGCTCGCATATTAATATAATATTAATATGCGAGCGAGAAACATAGAAACTTGTATGTATAATAGAACAATAAATAATATTAATAATATTATTTATTGTTCTATTATACATACAAGTTTCTGCTATGTAAATATGAAAGCGGGAATGAGCGTCGAAGAGTGAATGCGGTTGGAGTCTGGAGAGCCTTAACGAGTACCTTCCCGAAGCCACGAGTATTTAAAGTCATAAAATTATGATTACTTAACACAGCACAATAGGGTATTACACGAATTTTTGAAATGTATCCAAAAACAATTCTATAGTAAGAATATGACGCTAAAAAATAAAATATATATTTTTTCGCACATTAAGTATGAAAAAAAAAACCACTACTTTTACATAATTTCAAATTTCGCGCGTATTTTGTAAAAACGCTTCCGCTAGTGGACGCCATGTTTGCTCTATGGTCATGAGTTCATGACGTCATTGCGGTAGTAAACAAACAGCATCAATTGACATAAGACATTCGACTCTAACAGTTGACACAGTTGTCATTTTTAGGGTTCCGTACCTCAAAAGGAAAAAACGGAACCCTTATAGGATCACTTTGTTGTCCGTCTGTCCGTCCGTCCGTCTGTCAAGACCCTTTTTCTCAGGAACGCGTGGAGGTATGAAGCTGAAATTTATATCAATTACTCAGGTCTACTGTCCCTTGAAGCTGTGAAAAAATCAAACTTCTAAGCCAACGCAATCAAAAGATACAGCCGTTTATGCCGCAAATTTTCGACACTTGCAAGGGAATCAAAACCTACAGGGTGCTTCCCGTGAACTCAGAATCTTGAAATTTGGTACGAAGCAACGTCTTATAGCATAGATAAAGGAAAAATTACGAAAACCATAAATTTTTAGTTACATCACATAATATATATTTTTTTAATAATTTTAAACTTACTACCCATTTCCTCATAAACGCGTAGAGGTATTAAATTGAAATTCATACCAAATACTCAGGTCTATAATACCTTTAAGCTGTAACAAAATCAAACTTCTATGTCAACGCAATCAAAAGAAACAGCAATTTAAGCTGCATATTTTGAAACTCGCAAGTACCCGCAAGGGAATCAAAACCTAAAGGGTTCTTCCAGTCGACCTAGAATCTTGAAATTTGGCATGAAGCAACGTTTTATAGCACACATAAAGGAAAAATTCCGAAAACCTTAAATTTTTAGTTACATTAGAAAATATATATATTTTTTAATAAATATAAACTTATTACTTTTTGGTAATGAACGAACTTTGTAAACCTTGCAGGTTTGTACGGAACCCTCGGTGCGCGAGTCCGACTCGCACTTGGCCGGTTTTTTGTTTAGTATCCCAATGACGTCATTAGCATGGCGGAAAGATTTCGGAGCGTTCAAAGACAGATAAAAAATCCTAAAATCTTTGAACTACATTTAAAAATATAATAAGCTATCTTATGAAGTCAAACTAACATTTTTCGATTGCTTTTCCTCTAAACTATCATAATAATACATTTTTTCATTTTTTCTCATATACACTAAAATACCCTATTGTTATTATTAACATGAGTGGTGTCAGGTGTGTTATGTATACCGCATGAATGTTCAGGGTTCCGGGGAGGCGGCGCTGCTGTCGGGCCCGCTGTGGCTGCGCGAGGCGGCGCGGTGGGCGGCGGCGGCGGGCGGCGGGTCGCGCCCGCTGCTGTGCGCGGCGCCGCTGCCGCACGATCGCTGTCTGCTGCTCGGCCTGCCGCCCCGAGCGCACCAGGAGCCGCGCAAGTATGACTTTGTATCTAAAGTCTAAACACAATAGGCTGAATTACGCCGGCGTAAATTACGTTCAGCCGCTTACGTCTGATGCGACACACTATAAATTACGCGAAGAGCCGAAATTTCGCGGCGTAATTTCCGTTACGGAACGCGCCCGTGAGTATTTAAAATTATCAGATGTAATGTGTGCGTTAACACTTTGGGGATAAGGTTGGATTTTCTATGTTCGGTTTTGATAATTCCGTCGCGTATAGTGTGTTGCTATACAAAACATTACCGCCGAATCGCTGCCGAACTCGCTCGACTTAGCTCGACGGAATTTCGGCATAGTGTGTCGTCTGTTGCGTTCCGCCCATATTTTGTATGGATTTGAAACGCGGCGTAAACGCGACGGAATTTACGTGGGCGTAATTCAGTAGGCTGAATTACGCCCACATAAATAGGGTGTGTTTAAACCCTTAGGGCCTGTTTCACCACTTCCTGATAAAGTGCCGGATAGGCTATCCACAACTTTTTTGATAGATACTTGATCTGTCAAGTTAAGCGCTGGATAGCCTATCCGTCACTTATCAGGAAGTGGCACTGCCAAAATCGGCGGCAAAATCAAAACTCATAATAAAAATCGGAAGAATTCCGCCTTTGGCGTTAGCAATGTAAAAATGCTATAATGCATGTTGTGTATAAGAGAATTTTGTCATGTAATTTTTATAAAGCAAGGAGTAATAATTTTGTCACCTTATGTATGAGTTTGTATGCTTCTTCTACTATACCATATTAACTTTTAATCCAATTTTAATGAAAGTGGTGTCAATTATAGGTTAAAACATAGGTTCTGTCACCACTCACCTAAATATATGAGGTGCAGTGTGGAGCAGATGACATACTGCTTCCGTCGCAGCGACACTACTTTCTGGGAATTACCTTGTTTGCTTGTTACCTTTATGGTTATAAGCTACATAGTACTATTAATTATAATAATTATTGTGCCTCTAAAATCCTAATTGAAACCTAAACCACAATAGCCGCGTACTGACCAAGCGAGCCGCCTCGCCGCGCCGGTCGAGCCAAAAGTTGTCGGTTTTTGGTCGATGCTCAAAGGCGCCTCGGACGTTTGCCGCGCACTAACACGTACTGACCGACCGAGCAACCGCGCGCGAGGCTGCCGCGGCGAGGCGGCTCGCTTGGTCAGTACGCGGCTATTGAGGTGTAACAAGTGTGAATGTTGCAGCCTGTTCGGCGCGGCGTTTGAGCAGGCGGCGGCTCGGAGCGGCGCGGACGTGTCGCTGGACCTCGTGGACACCTCGGTGGTGTCGCTGCCCGCCGCCCACCGCGCCCAGTTCCTCGACGCGCTCACTGCCCTGCTGGCCTAGACCCGCTCACTGCTGGCCTAGACAATGGCCTCGACGCGCTCACTGCTGGCCTAGACGCGCTCACTGCTGGCTAAGACGCGCTCATTGCTGGCATAGACGTGCTCACTGCCCTGCTGGCCTAGACGCACTCACTGCTAACCTAAACGCGCTCATTGCTGGCCTAGACGCGCTCACTGCTGGCCTAGACGCGCTCACTGCTGGCTAAGACGCGCTCATTGCTGGCATAGACGTGCTCACTGCCCTGCTGGCCTAGACGCACTCACTGCTAACCTAAACGCGCTCATTGCTGGCCTAGACGCGCTCACTGCTGGCCTAGACGCGCTCACTGCTGGCTAAGACGCGCTCATTGCTGGCATAGACGTGCTCACTGCCCTGCTGGCCTAGACGCACTCACTGCTAACCTAAACGCGCTCATTGCTGGCCTAGACGCGCTCACTGCTGGCCTAGACGCGCCGAACTGAACAGTTCCGCCACTAAAGATTAATTTTAAAGTCGCGTGCAAGTATAATTAATAAGTTGTGTTCAACAATTCTAACGCTGAAGACAAATGAAATGAATGAATGAAAAAAAAACAATATTTTGTTATCGCGGTCCACTTGGGTCTTACGGGGATTGATAGGTTAATAGTTCCAAAAATGAAGTTATTAATGAAGCCATGTGAGCATACGCCGATTCGGACGGTCAGGAGGATGTGTCTCAATTTCTCAAAACTGTGTATATTGATTATTATTATTGTTGTTGTGATTATTATGGATGTAGTGGCCATAGGACAGTACATGACAGTAAAGGCATCTAATAGTGGCTCAATGGTAACTTTTGATCTGATTTTACCACTATTGGACTAAGTACCATTGTGCAGAGCTGTGCTAGAACTTAAGTGGAATAAATAGTAGTTAAACTTAATGGATTTGTGATAGTTGGCTATGGAAGTGTAATGAACTGTAGGATGAAGCAGTGGTTAAACATTGAGGTAGTGAGTATAAAACTGTAATTTTAAGTAGTTTAGTTATTTTTAATAGTTTTGTAAGATTACTCTTAATAATCTCTAATTTTTTATGATTTACAAATACATTTTAGAAGTACAAGATGGCTGGATCACTCTTATTTGTATTACAATGATAAAAATCATTTAATAAACTTGTCTATTATAATATTTGAAACAATGGTAATCTAAAGTGGTAATGAAAAATTGTAACAATAATTTAAGTAATAATTATGATAAATGATTGTTGAATATGAAATGACTATTAATTTATTTTTATAATTAAAATAATTATAATTGATTTGCTCTTTTAATTACTGTCCAGTATATATTTTTTTATATATTTAAATTTTGACCCCAACATTCTCTTTACCAATAAATCTAACACGAAAAATAAATTGGAGAAAACCTGTAAACGTAGAGAATAGAGACAAGTATGGAAATGAAATAATTTTTTCATATTAATTTATTCCAAAAATAAATGTTATATTTTATTTTGAAATCATTCCAAAATTTTATTTTTTAAGAATTTTGTAATCAGATCTAGGGACCAGAGGGGCTGATCCATGGGTACCATGTGGCCGGCGTTCCTCACCATCACTTCAATAAGATTCCCAGCCTTCTTGTAGTATCCTGCTATCTCATCATTTACTCTCCAGATTTTCCGTGGAGCTACCTTATACTCTTCGGCTGACCTAAATTTAAGATTGCGGAGGAAATTTTCCGTTAATGGATATGCCACTATTATGTCCAGCTGGCCATTATAAATCAATATTCTGTAGCTGTCCAGCAATGCTGAAATCACGGGGGCCACAGACTGTAGCATGTCAGCGGCTAGGTGGACCTGGACTAATGTTGCTTCGGTGTTAAAAGACAGGTTTCCAACGTGGACACTCCTTCTTGTCGCATCATTGTCGAGCATCTTTAAAAACAATGGCACGTCTATGTCATCATTCGTTTTCAAGAAATTATAATATGTCTGAAAGCCGGTGTAGTTCCTGAAGTAGGAAAAGTTTGTCAGGGCCCCATCGATGAGCCGGTCCAGCAGTATACCCGCCTCCACCCAGTTTTCAGCTTTAGTTTCCTCAATTATTTTCTGCTGCTGCTGCAGAAATAGTTCCCTCTGTTTATCGTCCAGGAGCCCGTGCTGGTAGAGATAGTTACCGTAGTCCATTTGGCTGATAGGGTCACAGTAGGCGTTCCCCATCGCGAGACCTCTGAGATTGATCTTTTTGTCATTCTGCTGGTTCTGATCGTGTATCTCCATCGCGAGAGACGGGATGTATTTGCCGGCGTACGATTCTCCAGTTACGTAGAACTCTCTACTTCTCAGTTGCGGGAACAAGTCGAAGAATTGTTGCAAGCAATTGTAGAGGTCCCTCGCGACGCAGGCTTCGTCGTCGCAGTAGCCGCCGTCCTCATCTGTAAAACTAAAACCACTGCCCACAGGGTTGTCTATGTAAATCAAATTATTTTCGAGGGCCCAGTGATATTTCCTCGCAGCCAAGCCGTTTTCGGTGACCACTATAGGTCCGTTTTCAACGAACAATCCGAGTAGCGAGCTGGCCCCGGGTCCCTCTTGCAGCCACAGCACGACCGGTGCAGTTTCAACATTGTACTTCGGTGGAAAATACCAGAAGAATAGGTTGGAGTTGTATTTTTTGTTCACCGTTATAAATCCAGAGTGACTAGTGACGCCGATTTGTTTGGTTACCGTTACCTGTGAGATGTTTCGAGCGTGTTCTACGTCTCCTCGCTCTATGTATGGAGTCAGAAACAATGGATCACCGGCGGCATCGCCCGGCCTGGCCGCTAGCTGCATGCGAGGATACACGTGTATTCCATGACAATTTCTGATACACAGAGAAAGTATGACTGCTAAAGCACGTAAGTTTTCCATTACAATATTTAAATTTCACTAACTAATAACTATCTTCATAATAAAAGTTGAGCAGTCGCTCTAGATACAAAACAGAAATGCGGAATCCCACTTTATAGGTCAAATACTCGGCGTAGTACACATTCAGTAAAACTGATGATAATAATCACAGACTAAGAAGAGATACTATATAATAATATTAAGTACATGGATTAAAGTGTACTTATAATAAAATTGCTTGGATTTTGAACTTTTATAATTTGTATTGGTTGGGTATGTTCAAGCTAGGTATAGTTCTTGAAATCTTTATTCCCGCTGTACACTCTCGCCGAGAGCTCTCGGGCGAGAGTCTCGTGCGAGAGCCCCTTGCCCGAGTGCGATCATGTACATTCTCGCTTAGTTCAATCGCAATTAAGAACTCAGACAAGATGGAGGAAAACAACCATTCGCCATTCACCATGCATCGAAAGATATCATTGTAATCCAAAGATTTATAATCATATTTAATATTATTTCTCACAGATAATGACTGATAATGTCGTTTATTATTGTTATTTTTCTGTTCTACACTGTCCAACGGCAAAACTAGTACCGAAAGACGCGAGAGTGTACAGTAGTGCGCTCGTTTTCCTCGCGAGACCCTTTGTCTCGGGCACAATATACCGACAACGGACCGAGAGGGTCCGAGACAGGCGAGACGAGGCGAGCGCACCCACACTCTCGCACTCGGGCCGCCTCGCTGTGTCTCGGCGAGAGTGTACAGCCGGCTTAGAGTGCGCGTCGCCTTTATTTGTAGTTGGAAATGTGAATAGACATTTTCGTTAGTGTGCGTACCCGACGGAGCAGTCAGTAGCGAGCGAGCCATGTACGCGCGTATAGATATGGTCACTCACACAACTAAGGGCGACGCGCACTCGTAGATTGCAAGAACTATATAAGGCACAGATTAATATATTATGTAGTATAAGGTATGATTAAACACTTGTAGTAGTTGTAGTTTCCGGTTTGTCACAACTCGAAAGAATATTATGACAGCTGTTCGCTGGGTCCTTCAACTAATAAAACATAATCATCTCACGGAGCTCAACTGTTTCACTCATAAACGTATGATGCTAAAGACCAACAAAGAGTGCGAGAGAGAAGAAAATCCTTTATGGAATTATAACAAGATGAAAAGAGAGAGGCAGTCTAATGAAAACTTTAACCACTTTCGTTTGACAGGTCGTCACCAAGTCGTCACCCGTTTTTATGCCCTTTCGGTATTTGCAATTTATTGTTTAAATCCTTTATTATTTTCGACAAATACTATTACATATAACAATGGTAACTTGTTCTGTGAGTGATTGCAGTGTAAATCATAGGAGTAATCCTGAAAAATATACATTTCACAGGTAATTAGTCTTCATGTCCACCTGAAACCAAGCTGTTCCAAAACTCAAAAGCGTATGTGCGTTTAGCCTGCCTGCTTCACTAAAGCGCGACCGCTTAAGGTACGACTCTCGTAGCAATTAGCATACAAAATGTATGCTACGAGAGTCTAGAGAGCTAGCATTTGGCAATAAAACAAAATAATCCGGAACCGAATCCGTAGAACCCACTGAACCCAGACCCTTCCCTAGTCCCTTACAAGTTACGTGTAGTCAGTACGGTGTACGGACTACGGTACCCGGTACCGTAGTCTGTGCTTTAACAAAAGAAGAAGAACAACAAATTGTGCAAGTTGCAACAAACAAAATAATACCTATTTTCTTTGCGCGTGGAAAAGACTCAAATACTGTACCTATTGTACCAAATAAATTCTTAGAAATTAATAACAATTTAAGCTCATATTTTGTACTAGTAAGTAAACACTTTGTTTAACGGGTCATACTGTTATCTCTTATCAATAGATATTTACACTTACCTCCTATTATAGAATGAACTTTTGATCTTTCTTTTGCCTCGTTTTGCCGACCGGGCTGCTCTTATCAGTCAATAACTGTGTTTCAAAGGGTATCAACGGCTCCGCGAAACGTGAAGTCCACAAAAAAGCCATGAAGCTGTATTTGGCCTTAATATTACACGCGGTGATTTCAGCGGAATGTTTTTTTCACAAGTATCCGAGACTAAATCTCGGTGAGCCCGACGGCGGTGACCCGGGGGAGCCGCTGTTCTTGACGTCGTACGTGGAGGGCGGGAACATCACGGAGGGCCGGAGACTAGCCCGAGTGCCGTTCACGGAGAGCCTCCGCATCAAGAGCTACGCCGGCTTCTTCACGGTAAACAAAAACTACGATTCGAACCAGTTCTTCTGGTACTTCCCGGCGCAGATACCGAACAACAAGGACGCGCCGGTGCTCGTGTGGCTGCAGGGCGGGCCTGGCGCCACCTCGCTGTACGGCCTCTTCACCGAGAACGGCCCCATTCGCGTCAGGAACGGCAGATTCGAGCGGCGCAAGTACAACTGGGCGCTCAGCCATCACATCATCTACATCGACAATCCCGTCGGTACCGGCTTCAGCTTCACGAAAGATCCCAAAGGCTACTGCACGGACGAGGTCCAGGTGGGCGAGCAACTCTACTCCACCCTTGTGCAGTTTTTCCAGTTGTTTCCGGAGCTGCAAAAGAATAGTTTCTTCATCACGGGTGAATCTTATGCCGGCAAGTACGTCCCTGCCTTGGCTTACACAATCCACAAGAAGAACCCCACGGCGGCATTCAAGATCAATCTGAAGGCAATAGCTATAGGTAATGGCCTAAGTGATCCCGAACACCAGCTGGTGTACAGCAAATACTTGTACCAGATTGGACTCTTAGACTGGAATCAAGCGAAGATATTCTCCGATACCGAGAGCAAAGCTGTAGATTTGATCAAAAACAAAAAATGGGACCAGGCCTTCGATGCCTTCGACACCTTGCTCAATGGAGATCTTGTGGATGGGAAGAGCTTGTTCTACAACATGACGGGCTTCAGTTTCTATTTCAACTACCTGCACTCTAAGGGCAGCAGCTTGGATGATGACTTCGGACCCATGATTCAGAAGTCTGAAGTCAGAAAATCCATTCATGTGGGTAATCTGACCTTCCATCAGGACCAGGAGGTGGAGAAGCATCTGAAGGGCGACGTGATGCAGTCTGTCGCTCCGTGGATATCCGAGCTGCTGGACCACTACTACGTCCTCATATATAACGGTCAGCTGGACATAATCGTCGCCTACCCGCTCACTATTAATTACCTGAGGAATCTTAATTTCACAGGCAGCGAAGATTACAAAACGGCCAAGAGGTACCAGTGGAAAGTGGACGGGGAGCTAGCGGGATACGTCAAACAAGCGGGCAAGTTGGTGGAGATAATGGTTCGTAACGCAGGCCACATGGTGCCTGGAGATCAGCCAAAGTGGGCTCTAGATATGATAACTAGATTAACACATGAGAAAATATTTTACCACAACAAAGGCCAAACTACACATTAATTCATTCTTATTTTGATTTATAACTTTGTTAAAGCTTTTAGTTTGTAATTCGAAGTTCCTTTGTTTCTTATATTGATGTCAATAAATAAATCTAAAATATTTGTGGTTTTATTGGTAAAGTGCTAAGCCAAGTAAATCAAGGATTGGCTAAGGTTTACGTACCACTTGTTACGGTAGTCATAGTTAAATTTTTATAATCATTCTGCTATACATATTTTGATACTAGAATGATATGACAGGAAATGGTTTCAACTTTCAAGAGTTGTTTACATAGTATATTGTAGATATTGTTTAATATTGCTTACAATAATTCTTATTTGTCACTTGCTGCCCTGGGTATTCAGATGTGAAACAAATCAAGTTGAAATGTTTGCCAAAGTAATGTACAGTTTTTAAACATATACTAGGTACTTTTATATTTTTACATAAATATACAATAAACCTGTAGGTATAAAGTACCTGCACAAAATTAAAGACTAGAGTAGTAGGTAACTAGTAAGTCACACACAGCTACTGAACTTAAATGCTTCAAGCCCCAAGCAGTCGCATGCAACTGCGATTACAATAGAAATCTATTGTGTCTTGTATTTTCCACGATCAAGGGATTAATAATAACTATTTTAGTCAATGTCCCATGATTTGGAATAATTTAAATAATTATAGGTAGTAACAAAAACAAGGTGGACAATATCAAACTTTTATTTTCTTAATACTAAATTACTTGCTTCTAGGTATTAATGCAAACTGTCAAACAAGTTAGTCACAGGTATAGATCACAATCTATAGTGTATAAATCAATTATCATAGAAATGGGAATGAGAAGTAAGCTAGACCTAAAACCTATCGCCCTTCAATGTACGTGGACAATTCTATTTCTTCCGGGAGCTCTGTAATGTTAACATCGAATCGATCTTGTACTTCATTTAGGATCTTGGCATCGTTCTCGTCCGACACCATAGTGATGGCCAGCCCCTTGGTACCAAATCTTCCCGCTCGAGCCACCCGGTGCAAGTATGTATCGGAGTCCTCGGGCATGTCATAGTTGAAAACAATATTTACTCGCTCAATGTCCATTCCTCTTCCGAACAGGTTGGTAGCTACTAGTATTCTTTTCTGGAAATCTTTGAACTGCTGGTAACGGGAGAGACGCTCGTCCTGGGTCATATTCCTATGAATTCCGATGGCGGGGAAGTTCTGATCTGTGAGGAGCTGCGCTAGGGCTATACATCTCTGCACGGACTTCACAAAGATAACCACCTGGTTGAACTCCAGCACGTCCAGGAGCTCAAACAGCTTTTTGTTCTTCTCGTTCTCCTTGAGCTTCACGTAGTGCTGCTGGAGGCCGTGCAGGGTGAGCTTGGCCTCGTCGTCCACGTACACCTCCATGGGGTCCTGCATGAACTTCTTGCAGACGGGCCGGATCTCCTTGCTGAGTGTGGCGGAGAACATCATGACCTGCTTGCCGTGCGGCGTGTTGCGGAATATCTCCTGCACGTCGCGCCGCATGTCCAGCGACTCCAGCATCTTGTCGCACTCGTCGAGGATGAAGTGCTTCAAGTGTTTGAGATTTAACTTCTTGTTGTTGACTAGGGCCAGGATGCGGCCCGGGGTGCCGACCACGATGTGCGGGCAGGCCATCTTCAGCACCTCCTCGTCCTTCTGTATCGGCATCCCGCCGAAGAACACGGACACTCGGACGCCGGCCATGTACTTTGAGAATCGCTCGTACTCTTTGCTGATTTGGAAAGCCAGCTCTCTCGTGTGGCACATGACTAGGACGTAGACGTGATTCTCGGAGGGCTCCAGCTGCTGCAGCGTAGCCAGCACGAAAACGGCCGTTTTACCCATACCTGATTTCGCTTGGCACAGAATATCCATTCCGAGAACGGCCTGGGGTATGCACTCATGTTGAACTTCCGAGGGATGCTCGAAACCACAATCGACTATTGCTCTTAAAATTTCAGGTTTGAGCAGGAAATCTCTAAATCCTGAGCTGTGGATAGATACATAGGATCCTTTAACCTCTTTTTTCTGCGGCGCGTCGGTCGATCCGTCGGCGGTCTGTTGATCTGCCTGCTCCTCATCTTCGTAATCGAGAAGATCGTCGTTATCTGCCATTGTGATTTTGTTGATATTTATATTAAATTGCTTGTACTATAATATAGACACGTGAAATTACTTTTGCTTCAATTTACCAATAATGGCGGCGGCGGCTTTTGTAATTTGTTTGACAGTTTATCGCTTCATCTACCATAGACAATTTTTTTTCAAAATACAGATAATAAACCGTTACTAGTTTTATCGATTTCGATAATTTTGTAATGGTAAATGACTAGTCATTGGACAGTACTAGCGTGGTACTAGTAATTGGACAGTACTGCCCCCTAGACAACCGGCAAAACGCTAACGCTAATGCTAACGCTAGCGCTACAAAATGTATGCGATTTGACATAAGCCATCGCTTCGCTAGCGAATACTAATGTCAAATTCATACATTTTGTAGCGCTAGCGTTAGCGTTAGCGTTTTGCCAGTTGTCTAAAGCTGCTGGACAGAGTACAAAAACACAATATTTATTATGGTTGCTTAAAAACTACCTGTTTTTCTTTAAAAGCGCTTATTCCATTTCACTAAATTTAGATATCTAAATGATTTAGTCACTAAATTTAGTCAAGTGGAATAACATTTAGTAACTTTCTAAATGTTATTCCACTTGACTAAATTTAGTCACTAAATCATTTAGATATCAAAATTTAGTGAAATGGAATAAGTGCTTTAATCAGGCGTTCTATTACTCAGAAATAGGCAGTTTTTGAAGCAACCCTAATAAATATTATTGTGTTTTTCTGCTTTGTCTAATGACTAGTACTGTCCAATTTACTAGTCATTTACCCTTATTTTGGAATATTATTAAATATTATGGTAATGAGGAATTTTCTTAGCTTTTTAATTTGACTGTCAAACAGCTTCCATTTTAGTAACTAGATGGCGTATGGGTAGACAACTATCGGTAATACCAGGGAATACCATCAATAATGGGATGTTTTCTTTTTATCATCTCCACCAGACGGCGCGACGGTAGACACTCACTAATTTTCTATTGGTTCCCCACCGATTTGAAATTATCTGCAGGTTGGCATTACTGACTACATGTTGGTCGTGTTTCTAAAAAATATCAGTGTACTGTCAAGTGTAATATCAATCAAAATATCATACTCCTAAGCGATCATTGGCTTAAGCAATTAGGCCAGTATACTGGTAACAGCTTAGGAACACGCTTGCACTTGTCAAACTGAAAACATGATAACTGAAAGAGTTTTCTACTTCTACTTTTTATTGTCGGTGTGGTTTTTATTATTTTTCCCCAAATTGTGTTATTTGAATTTTTGATGTTCATTATTGGTAAAATATTAGCCACTAAATATCTGTTATCTTGCACAAGTGCAGGTAAGATGTTGTCAAAACCAAAATGTATTATTCCTGTGACATTTGGTGTCAACAACGGTAAATAGGACTATTTCTTCCGCGAGTTTTAACTAAAACATCGTTGTTATAACTTTATTATCCTATTCATTGGAATATTATTGTGTCTTTTTCAAATTGAAATGTATCAAGTTTTACATGCTTTTGCCCAGTTATGTAGCAATTATTGATGGTATTCCCTGGTATTACCGATAGTTGTCTACCCATACGCCATCTAGTTACTAAAATGGAAGCTGTTTGACAATCAAATTAAAAAGCTAAGAAAATTCCTCATTGCTACATAACTGGGCAAAAGCATGTAAAACTTGATACATTTTACACCCGGTACACACACTGAGGATTTCGTTACTAGAGTAACGCACGCGAGCCTAGAATTCCGCAACTCGTGCCCTAACAACGGCGAAGTAATCGGGAACTCTGGCGTCGGCAAACATGCCCGAAGCACTGCAGTATCTAGGCAGTCTCATAAGAATGCGGTATGCATTATTATACTGCACCCTGATGCTACTCCTTACAGATTTAGAGCAGTTGGCCCAAAGCTGACACGTATAAAAGCATTGACAGTATGCCCTAAACAGTGTCAGCCTTGCCTCAACGCTGCAACGTGCAAAACGGCGCGCGAGCATGTTACACCGAACAGCCATTGCCCGTCTCTCACGAACAATGTCTTCATTGTCAGACCGATTCTCGGTCAGAATGTGTCCCAGGTACCGGAAACGCTCGACTCGCTGCACTACTTCTCTATCTAAATAAACCGGTGGGACCCTCCCCGGACCCTTGTCAGCCCTAAACACCATCATCTGCGTCTTAGCAACATTGTATTTGAGACCATGGCTTCTAGCATAGGTCTCACAAATGTCGAGAAGACGTCTTAAGCCTCTGATTATATTACCGTAACAAAGAGGCCCATATAGCTCTCTTCATAGAATGAACCCAACACCACCTATAAACATCCGTGGCATAATTATCACCGATACCATTAGACGTCCGCTGTTCGTGCAACCCGAGACGCATAGAGTAAACACAGCGTCTGGCCGCCCGCCGCCGCTCCAGCCGTCGCAGACGCGCGCCGGTCCTGCCGCCCGCACCCCATACCCTTCCATAGTTTATAAGCAATAGTTAGGCCCACACCAGTCAGTTGATAGCCACCTCTTGCTCGCTCCCTGTAACTCTGTGTGCCATTTAAAAGTAATCTAATATTGTAAAATAGAGTTAATATTTAGTTCAATAAACATTTATAAGTAATTTATTCGTTTGAATAACTTCACTAGCGTAATTACGTTTAGAAAATTTTCCCGCCTGTCACGACTTTCTTGACGGACATAATATAATAAATGCCTAGTGATTGGATAGTACCAACTACCAATAATTGGACAAAGCACAAAAACACAATATTTAATGCGGTTGCTTTAAAAACTGCCTGTTTTTAAAGTAACAGAACACCTGATTTTAAAGAAAAACAGGTAGTTTTTAAAGAAAAACAGGTAGTTTTTAAAGCAGCCTTACTAGGTAATATTATGTAGTAATGTTGTTTTTGTGTCTTTGGTCGGGAATTGAAAAATTAAAGAAATGTGCTGAGAACATATTTTTATTTTCAATTTTAATGTAATTTAGTGTTTAATTCATCTAAATTAAAAAATGTGATCACAGATATAAAAGTAAAAACCTAGATTAGAACACACTACTTACATAATAAATATCTAGCTGTTACTGTTTAATATCTATGTAATCTATATTGTCATGAATCAAATTACTAGAAGGAAAAAGGGTAGACTCTATAGTATTACTGCGGCAGAGAATTTTTTAGATCGTAATGCATAATTTTATAATACTTACATCATTACTAATTACTATGACGTTCCGCGCAGCCTCGGAAGCAAGCGTGAATTAGCTATTTCACAGACAAATTATTCCACAAAAAATAGCCTAGGTCTACTTCTTATCTGTGCCAAATAACAGAAAAATTGCTCCAGTAGTTCGTGAGTTCGTTCCCTTACAAATAATTTCCCCCGTTTTTTCACACGTTCATCTATTTCTTCTCCTATTAATTATGTTGACCGTGATTGTACCTTTGTTAACAACGCGGCGACATTCGACAACAGTACAAAGGTACCATTCTGATCAACTCCGCAAGCGACCGACAAAAATTCAAATCAAATTCGCACTTTATTTATTTTTTTACTAGCGACCCGCCCCGGCGTCGCACGGGTATAAAAATATAATATATAGCCACTGAAAAAATGATTAAAATCGATAGCCTATGATCCTTCACGTGGTCTACTTCTTATCTGTGCCAAATAACATAAAAATTGCTCCAGTAGTTCACGAGATAAGCCCTTTCCAATAATTTCCCCCGTTTTTTCCACATTTTCCTATTAGTCTCAGGTCTCAGCGTGATAAAATACAATAAAGCTTATAGCCTTCCTCGATAAAATATGGTCTATCTAACATTGAAAGAATATTTCAAATCGGACCGGTAGTTCCTGAGATTAGCGCGTTCAAATAATTTCCTCCCGTTTTTTCCACATTTTCCTTTATTTCTTCGCTCCTATTAGTCTAAATTTAGTCAAGTGGAATAACATTTAGAAAGTTACTAAATGTTATTCCACTTGACTAAATTTAGTCACTAAATCATTTAGATATCTAAATTTAGTGAAATAGAATAAGCGCTTTAGCGTGATAAAATATAACCTATAGCCTTCCTCAATAAATGGACTATGTAACACTGAAATAATTTTTCAAATCGGACCACTGGTTCCCCGTTCCCGATACTAGCGCGTTCAAACATACAAACAAACTCTTCCGCTTTATAATATTAGTATAGATATCATAATTATCATACTATAAAGACTACACACTACATATTCACAATAATTATTATAGTATTATAATATTAAGTGGTCTTTATTTTGCCAGTAAACTTTTTCATTTTTACCACGATTCACAATCAATCGGGTGTCCCGTTGTGCAATAATTATAAATTATTATTTATTAGTCGTACTTACATTGTGGTAGGTAATTAAAATAATGAAATTTTGATAATGACAGGCGTAACTTTTTCATAATTAATTACATAACAATAAATACAACTAAAATAAAATCGATGTATCGGTTTATAATAATCGATTGATCAAGTTAGTCATAGACAATAATTTATGTTTTAATTTAGTTTAAGGCTCGGACTACAGCTTGACAAGGCTTTAAATATGCTGAACGAACGAACGTGGCGAAAAAAGGAACTAGGTAACGCAGCTGCCATCAATTATCATACAAAAACGTAACGTTCATATTTAAAAGCCTTGTCGCCACTGACCTCCATTATACAAGACGTACTCTCTCTAAACAAGGAATCTCAGGATTTCTTGTTCTCGAGCTGAAATGAAACACTGTGAACGTCAAATTGTTTTTGACCTTCGATTCGACGGTTGATTTTAAAGGTTTTACTTTCCTATTTGTCTAAGCCTCAGTACGACTACGACAAAAGTAACTTCCACAAATAAAGATAGCTCAGCTACTAGTTTGAACGGACTATAATAAATAAAATGTACCATTGCGGTAACTAATATTTTACTGGCCTAGTCGGGTCTCCGGGGCCCGCAGTACGTTCGCTAATCACTAACACTACACTAAAGGTTCTCAACACTTGTCACTATAGGGTTTGAGGGGCTTGAAGTCGGCGGTGCCACTGAGGAAGGCGTCGACGAAGTTCTGCACGGAGGTGGTGGTGATCTCGTCGCCGTACCGCATGGTGGTGGCGCGCCGCCGCGGGAAGTCCACCGCAGTCAGCAGCGGCGCCGCGTCGTCTAGACCTGGACACAAACTCTTTTGAGATCCAAACGAAAACTTTGTCCTTGAGACTTGAGAGCGTTTTTCTTTATTGCATTGTAGCATGCAATAAAGAACATGGTAGCATGGTGCAGTAGCAATATAATACAGAGTAGGTACTTAGTAGTAGAGGTATATTTTGTTGCTTTGTTCATGATTAAATTCAATTCGATATTACATAATATTAGGTTTATTAACTGACCGGAAAACGAGTATGACTCGTGATGTCATGAAATAGTCAGAAGCTATGATACTCATGAGTCATGAATAATATATTATGAGGTAGCTCTTAAAGGAACAATCGTTAAAGAGAAACATGTTTATTTTAAAGACCACTGTAGGTACATATTTGATATTGCCATACAAAACACGTGAACTTCGTACGTGAAGGCTACTCACTTACGAATTTAAGTACGCGTTGTGGTCTGTGACCTGAATTAGACTTTTTTCAAATAATAATGTCTGTACTGTGTAGTAAAATTGTAACAAAAGACTAAAGAGCATATTATCCATAATAATTAGTACGTCTAGTCTACTTGTAAATTTATAGTGTAAATGTATAAAGCTAGGTAGTTGTGACTTGTGATGGCTTTGAGGAGGATAAACAGAAGTTTGCCTTAGATAAGTAGATACTAAGTACATAGTGCGAATTTTTGTCGTTATATTTTTAGAAGGCAATCGATTGTACTTAATTTTATGTATACCTACTTAACAATAAAAATTATTATTAATATTATTATTATCCATAGACCATACCTATATGTTCGCGCAGCATATCCGCTGACTCGGTGCCGTCCACGCCCGTGTAGAAAACGACGTGCTTGAAGCTCTTCTTCTTGATGCGGCTCCTGGTGGTGGAGTAGTCGAAGTCGATGGTCTCGTCGTCAGAGGAGTTCTGGTAGGGGCAGAACCCCGGGTACTGGATGCTGCACTCCTCGTAGTACGACTCCGCGGCGGGAGTCAGCACAGACTCCGCGAATTCCAGTTCTGAGTCCTCGTCGTCTGGAATTACAATAACTTAATTATTTAAGTTGTTGCTTATCCTGTGCCAAAAATGAAAATATGCAATCTCTCTTAATTCAAGATTAATATTAAAGGTACAATAATAATTAGTACATCTAGTCTACTTGTAAATTTATAGTGTAAATGTATAAAGCTAGGTAGTTGTGACTTGTGATGGCTTTGAGGAGGATAAACAGAAGTTTGCCTTAGAATACTAATAGTGGAAAAGACTAGTGTTTTTTTCAAGCTCTATAATTAGCTCTCTTTCTGTATGACCGTATTATTGAGCTCACCGACGAAGAGTATGACGGCGGGGTGGCGCGCCATCTTCAGCAGCGCCTGCTCCGTCAACACCGTCACCGGCCGCTGCGCCCACGGGAAGTTCTGGAAACGAAGAGATTTGACAATTACAGTAGGACTATCACTATATCTATCTAATAAGGCAACTATATAATAGACTGATAAGCTCTCCGCATGAAACATACAGAATACAGATGCTCCAGTTATGATGTCATAAGCTGGGAACAAAATATAATGCTTATTATAACTAGCCATTTGTGTCCCACTGCTGGGCAAAACTAAAAGCCTCCCCACTTTCCTTCCACACGTCTCTATCCTTTACCACATAATATTTAATAGTACTCTGCCTTTACTGTATTTGGCCACTCTTTATCTACAGCGTATAGTTCGTCGCGCCACCTTTTCTTGGGCCTGCCCCTGTTACGACGACCGTTCGGTATCTACTCCGTAACTATAGACACTTAAACTGATCTTAATTTATGCTCAGCCTGTGTTTATTATCATGTGCTTTCTCTTTCATGAATCCACGATCAACAGAGACCTTCACAGGATCATTATGTTTCACAAGTTATAAGTTTACCCACCAGTCCGAGCGGATCCGCGGCGAGATGCTGTCGGCCGCTGGCGGTGAGCACGGTGCCCGCGGCGTCGGTGATGACGAGCGCTGGGATGCCCGCGACGCCGAGCGCGGCCGGCAGCGCGGCGCGTGCCTCGTGAGCCGACCACGGCACCGCCAACGCCCCCGCGCTAGACACCGAGCTCAGCGTGCGAGCGAACGATTGTTCGGACCTGAAAAGGTTTGTCAGATATTGAGAAACGAGATAGAACCAAATTGTTTACTTAATAGATCCGAAAAGGGCCGCCAGAAGCACTACCAGCACTGCTTCTTAGAAATGTGCTGAAGCCTGCAGTAGACTGCTGTAAAAACTTACAGCCTGGCTAAATTTTACATAAGGATGCGATTATTTCTTTATTTAGTTTCATACTATACAAAACAAAACATTATTCTCATTCACGAATCGTGAATTTTGTTAGCATTTTTATAGCAAAGATTGAGGAGTACATTTTATTTATGAAGGCCTTTATAGATTGCAATCCGAATGAATGGCTGGTCGTTTAATTTATGGGGGTTTTATGGGGGCATTTACCCGGCTCGGTCGTAAACCGGGCCGGGAGTTTATCGCCGATGATCCGGGAGTTCCGGACATTTTCGGCACATTACGGCGTTCCCGGGTTCTGAGCGCACCCCCAGCGCTCTGATTGGAACTCTTTATGCCGGCAAAAGTTATCTCAAAAGGGGACTGGGGAGCTACCGAAATGTATTGTGTAAACAGTTTCGAGTATAGGGGAGGAATTTTGAAAAATCCTTTCTGAGATGCCTACATCGTAGAGATGCGAAAAATCAAGCTGGCTAAATGTTTTGACCTTGGCCTATAATCTTATCTATAAGCTTTACTATTTGATCATTTTAAAGATACTTAGATAAACAAAATAGGTTTCAATAGTTATTACTTACTAGTTATTACTAAAGAGTGACTTAATGACACCACGCTTTTGAAATACTGCAGTATTTCAAAAGCGTATCTTTTAAGTTTTACTCCAAAAGTGCTTTCTAAGTGCTTCCACTTTTGGTGAATCTTGATTGGCATATTAATAAATAATAAGAAATCAATAACGAACATTCGCTACGTAACGATCGCCGAACAATGTCAAACAAAATATGAATAGGCCGGAGTCTCCGAACATCGCAGTGCTCTTGAACGTTGGATTGTTAAGCTGTTGTTGTGGAATCTTCTTTTCTTCTTGTTTCGTATCTACATACCGTTCATTATTTCAATCCTGACTGGATCTTATTGGGTTCACTCTATAGACACTGCGTGGTAAAATAATGGATAGACCACGGGTGAAAGATAAAAACATGGAAGTAGCTTAGCTAGAAAAACCTTTTTCGTGTGCAGCTATTGGAGAAATTACGAAAAAAAAAATCACATCACATAATAGAGATATTATAAAACACTGTCGGTGCGCGAGTCCGACTCGCACTTGACCGGTTTTATTTCTATCTTTTCGTGTTTTACATACACTGTTCCTTTTTGAATACTTCTGCGAAATACCTGAGCTGTCATTAGAGATCCCACAAAAGACTTTTTGTGTAAAACTTGCAAATGGCGGTGTGATTGAAGGTTTTTTGGTTGTGAGGCTGCTGGCGGGATCCCTCACGGTGCACTGATTACTCCTTTGATCCACCTTTAATCAACATCTACTGTTTCGGGTATTTTGAGAGCTCTGTGTACATTTAGGAAGCCGGAAGGAGTGTTTAGTTATATTTTGATATAACTAAACACTCCTTCCGGCTATTAGGCACCAATAGGTACCTAATAGCGTTTTAGGTTTGATACCAAATAATATTTTACAGAATGTTACAACTTACAACCCTACATATTATTAAGGCCTGTATTCACTTTGATTAGTGATAAGTGCAAGTGATTAGTAATCAGGAGAAAATACGCGTGGGCTGCGACTGATTAGCGCAAATCCTTTACTTTTTAACCGACTTTAAAAAAAACGAGGAGGTTATATGTTCGGCTGTGGATTTTTTTTTGTATGTTCAACGATTACTCCGCCGTTTGTGAACCGATTTTCGAAATTTTTGTTTTGTTGTATTAGGTTTCACTCCAATTTGGTACCATGTTTACAAAAGTGGTGACCTGATGATGGGATCCAGGAGTAATCGAGGGAACTCCTCGAAATTTATATGGAAACATATGGTAATTTTGGTTTTATGTAAAGTGTACTAAGAATATGCTACCAAAAAGTCAAATATTGGGTCATGGTTTCGAAGATGCTGAGAGAACTCCTGACTCCTTATACATACACGTTTGGGAGTTTCGGCGTTGTTTTAAGAACAGAAAGCATATTATGCTACCACGCAATTAAAATTCATCATCATCATCATCGTCATCATCATCATTACCACGTCGTGTTAAGGTCACCAATGTCTCATGGCACAGAATAGATAATAGTACAAGGCATAGGTATGGATATACTAATAATAATAATTATGTACTGTATAACAATTAACAACACCTGTTTGTTTTTAATACACGGCGGTCGGCGTCGCCGCCCAGCGCCGCCGCGCGGCGCGTGGCGGCAGAAGACAGAATATCGAATACTTTACTAACTACTTTATATACAGATCGAATACTTTACTACTTTATAAAATTTTAATAGACAAATAGAATTAAAATAAAGTTATTTTAAAAAGAGCATTTAAACAAAACAAAGTCATTAAGTGTCTTTTTAATTAGTTATACTTATTAATCGATAGATGGTGCACTAAGTACCTATCGATTTGAATTCTTGATAACAAGAACAGCTGTCAATAATTATGATAATATTAAATATTATGCTACGCTACATCCTATGCAAGTTTGTACAATTTTTTATCTGATAGATCCTTCGATCGTGGAAAAACGAGACACAATAGCCTTTCTATTGTTATCGCAATCGCCGGTGACCGCTTCGGGCTTGAAGTATTAAAATTGTTAAATTACTTAGCACAATATGTTCACTTCACTGATAATATTATATTATTTTGTGAGTGTGAGTTGTGACTCTTAACAAATTGTAATAAGATACGTAAAATATACGCGAAGATTTATCTACTAGTGTAACTAAAAAGAGTGAAATTATTATTATTTTTAACAAAAAATTAAAACCGACTTCCAAGGTAAAAACAATAATAACATTAATATGAACTAAAAAGTATTAAATAATTTTTACTATCTAATAGTGCCTTTTTCCGAATTCGGCTAAACCTCAACTATTTCTGTACTCAATCTTCATAATTTTGAAGTCGGTGCCAGTTCCAAAAATTTTAAATATTCTGTCAGAGGACTGAAGATTCAGCTATCTGGTACCGACTTCAAAATAATGAAGATTGAGTACAGAAATAGTTGAGGTTTAGCCGAATTCGGAAAAAGGCACTATTAGATAGTAAAAATTATTTAATACTTTTTAGTTCATATTAATGTTATTATTGTTTTTATCTTGGAAGTCGGTTTTAATTTTTTGTTAAAAATAATAATAAAGTTTACAACTAGTTCACGATATACAGAAAACATTTCCAATCAGTAGGTGCTATTTTTTCGTTTTCATCTAGTTGCATGGTTAGTCTCCCGGACAGCCTCTCGTATCAGTTACGAGTGGATTAACTGGCCTCCGGCCTCCGCCTCACTTCAAACTTTCGACGACTTTTCTCCGACAGTGTTCGAAATATAAATCAAAACATTACATTTCTTTCTTTTTTATTTGTAACTTTGTATATGGTTCTAGCCAACACGGAATAGAGCATCGATTTTTTTCTTCTACAACGCTGCAGCAAAGAGTAAATGCAAAATAATAAAATGAATGAAATGCCTACTGAGAATGAAGAATAGGTCAACGGTCAGAAAAGCAGTCAAAGCTAAATATTTCTATAGGCTTTTTACTCCGCCCGGCTCCGTCGGCCGCCGAAAGGGAAAGGCAAAGGGTTGCTAACTCCACTAATAAGGTAAAAGCAAAAATAAATTAAGGGCATTATGTTACTTTGAACCGAAGCCTTTATTTCGGGGCGAAGGGCCGGGAAGGTGGAGTAATTTGTTTTTTATACCTTCTGTTGAGGGCCGGGCGGCGTCTGGGCGGGCGGCGAGGGCGGCTCAATAATTATGTCGGGATTGGGATATCTTTAGAATGTAGCGCCTGTATAAAATATTTACATGTTTATACTTATCATAAAATAAATCTATGCATAAAAAAGCTGCTAACTAAAGTGTACGGAGCGAGTTTAATCTTTGAGGTCAGCGCCAGAGTCGTGGGCAGAATGCACCATTTCTGTTTTATTACAATTAAGTATTATTTTTTGTGAGATTTAAGAAGAAATCTCAGGTACACTGGGGGGCAGCATACAGCTTTGTACAGTTGCAGATTTTTGGGGCCACATACCAAAATATTGGCAGTAGGACAAGACACAGGCTGAATATCAAGCAGCTGTGCCCCTCCGTTCCACAGTATGAATCTAATTTAACCCGCGATTTACTGCGGGCCTGATTTTACAGGTTTCAAACTTATTACAATTTACAATTATTGAATTGGAACTCGTTCAAGTGTAGAATTTGAAAATGGAACTTCCAAGTTAGTTTAGGCTGGGGTTAGGGGTAGAGTTTGAATCAGAGGCGTAGCTTCCGCCGTATGTGCCATATCAATTATACGGGGCTCCTAGGCCAGGGCTGCAATTAATCCATTTTTTGTTTTGTAGAAATCTTTACCCTTTTTTAAGGGCATTCTAACAAATCATTATACCGGGGTCCCGCCAAGGCACGCTACGCTTCTGGTTTGAATTGTAGAGTTAAAACTTGGGGCGTGTTGATTGTAGAGTCAGAATTTGAGCTCTACGAAAGAAAATATAATGTTTTACATGTACTCGTACTTAAATGCTTGCTCTACAAATCTACATACTAAAATCCGATATGATGCCGCGTATACGTAGAGCTCTTCGTCTTATCCTAGCATAATATTTACTGTATATCTAATATATATAAATCTCCTGTCACGATGTTTGTCCGCGATGGATTCCTAAACTACTTAATCGATTTTAATGTTTTTTTTAAATGTGTGCTTTTTTCTAACTTGAGAGATAGGATAGCTTAGATCTTTAATTATAGTCGCAATTTTATTTTATTGCAAATTATTTGTCTATAAAGAGCGACCATTGTTTATGCGACGCAGGTCACGAGATGGGATAGCGATGGACGTTGCCATGGTGACATACTTATTTGTAGTCACTAATTCAATAAAATAATAATTAAAACGGGCGATATACTTTATAGTTTATAAAATATGGCAAAGAAACGTTTGCCGGGACAGCTAGTCTATTATATATAAATCTCCTGTCACGATGTTTGTCCGCGATGGATTCCTTAAACTACTTAACCGATTTTAATATTTCTTTTTTTTAAATGTGTGCTTTTTTCAACTTGAGAGATTAGATCTTTAATTATAGTCGCAATTTTATTTTATTGCAAATTATTTGTCTATAAAGAGCGACCATGTTGTTTATGCGACGCGAGTCACGGGATAGCGATGGACGTTGCCATGGTGACATACTTTTTTTTATATCTATGGACGCTTCACACCACGTCAGTCTGGCCCCGTGGTAAGTAGGTGTTTTTTTTTTAACACTTATTTAGTCACTAATTCACTAAAATAATACGGGCGATATACTTTATATAATATGGCAAAGAAACGTTTGCCGGGACAGCTAGTTTTATATATAAAATTCTCGTGTCACAATGTTAGTCTGCGAACTCCTCCGAAACGGCTTTACTGATTTTTTACCAATTTTTTTATATGCATATATCAGGTAGGTCTGAGAATCGGCCGCGGACGGAAGCCACGGAAGACATGTAATAGACCCTCGTGTCTCCGTCCTGCGCGGTAGTAGGAACACGGTCGGGTTTTAGTGGGTACAGCTGCGGCCACTTACCATCTCTTCGGCCGTAGCAAGTCCCACATACCCCGGTAGTCTTTCCCTAATGCTGCCGGGGATGCGTAATTGCATTTCCCGACCAAACAAAAAAAAAAGGTCTGAGAATCGGCTACTGGGTACTTTATATATTGATAACTGCATTTGTTGAATAAATAATAGTAAATTATTACAATCTGAGACTGACGGCGACCATTGTTTGTGCGACGGGACAGCGATCGACGTTGCCATGGCGACACACTTATTTAGTCACTTCAATAAAATAATACGGGCGAAATACTATAAATTATGGCAAAGCAACGTTCCGGGACAGCTAGTATTACAGTATATTTTTACATATTGTAAATGTTGTGATTTATTTCCTGCATGCCTCCGGGCGCAACTCACAGCGGACACGGCTGGAGACACCGTGTCTGCTCATAGTATTGTGTGTTTATAGCATAGATATAGAATATACATAGTGTCTAACATATTATGACGTTGTAATCTTAGACTGTATAGTAAATCTAATATGCATTCTTGCAGATAGAACACAAAAACGTTATATTTTATAAAAAGAGAATGCTTAGAAATATTGTTTTCTGGCTGTAGTGTGCTGCTTCGACCGCGGGCCTCATAAACTTTCTTAAATAACTAGGTATTCTTAATAATAAACGTAAACTTTTAAATCTGTTAAGATGTCCTAATTATTACGATATTAATTTCATATTATGAATTTTGATCTGTTAAATCTGATTCTCAGGTAGAATATCATTGGTAAAGATTACAGATAATGTTCTGGTGGTGAAGGTGGTGTGGGGACACGCAATTATTATTACGGCGGTAACTGGTAGTAAGTGAGGGGTGCCCGGCCTCCCCCGCGATCATATTTTCACGTCCGCAGATTCCGGAGCTTTTATGTTTTAGATGCCCTTTTCCTGTTCTTTTTTTTTGTTTATGTCCTTTTGTTTTTTATCAGGTTTTTGGTTCTTCGGCAAAGCTGTCGTCTGTCCGGCAGGGTGATTGCTTATTTTCTGACTACTACGCACAGGTGTTTGGCAACAGAAATTGATCATTATTTGCTATCTATAATGGACTGTCACAAATTTAGTATACGTAAATATTTAATATATATAAACAAACATGCATATCTGTCGACGAATTTGTATATTATGTCTACCAGAATGTGATGGCTTTGGATGGCAGCTGATATTCAAAAAATATCCTTGATCATTGAATTCTTTATATAATTTGCATGTTTCACACACATAATCAAAAAAGGGATCAAAATATTTTATTCCAATTACCACCGTATTGCTAGAGTTAATTTCTTTTCTCACCTTTTTGCCATCAGATCCTGTTAGACCTATACTTGCTCTGCTGATCATGTTATAGTCGCGCCAAGCTGGCTCAATCGTGCCGAAATGTCTCCGATAGAGCATTATATTTCAGATAATACTGTTTGAACATCAAAGCGCGAAAGTGGACGTGTAATAAACGTTTCTTCATACAGCAAATAGACAGTTACAGGGTGCTATTGTGTCACCTCTGTGACGGGTGCCGTATCAATATTTGACACTCGACAAACACCATGTATACCAGTGGCCAGCTATTGGATGGTCAACCCTAAAGTGTGAAAGTATAAGGACCATTTTTGTGTGTCTCGCGATTGTAAACACCATTTATGCAATTCACTTCCTGTTGAAATTTCAAACCTAAATCGAGGGCATAAGTTACATTTCAGATTGACTCGCGATTGTAAACACCATTAATACGATTGACCAGTCGTTGCAGTTTCAACTTTAATTCCAATGTATAAAGTGCGTTTTGTTTTGTCATATCGTCCCTCAGTTTCAGGTTACCCTATGAGGGTAGGTAGCGAAGGAGGGCGCGCCGCAGGAATGTTGCGATGTTTGTTTACTCAAATGCTGTGTTTCTGCGTCTCGTTCAGGGGTCAGCAAACACTGTCGGGGGTCCATGTGGTGAGACCAGGTGGATAATGGTTATTGGATGTAGCTCCATAACAATTTCCTGCCTGGTTTTGTTGGAAGTTGACTGAGTGTTTGGGAATAATTTAATTGTGTCTAACGTGTGTACTGTGTACTGTGTAGTGTATACACTGACCTCCATTAATACGCGTACTTGTATAATAGAGATCAGTGAGTGTGTACCATAGATAGTAGACTACTATAGGTACTACCAGAATCTGATGGCAATTTTTGACAGCAAATTTTCGAAAAATATTCTAAATCATTGGATAAATTTTTATTTTTGCATGTTTAATGCACAGATTAGCTGCTAAAATAAAAGGATCAAAATGTTTTATTTCAATTACCCCGGTATTGCTAGAGACTAGAGTCAATTTATTTTCTCACTTTTTGCCATCAGATTCTGGTACACCTATATAATTTCCATTTCTCTCTCTGTAATAATTACTGCAATTCAGGTTAACCTAATGCATTCAGAAATCAGAGTTAATATTGGAGCACGACTGTCAGGAAAAGTCGATCACGTTAGCTTTCAAAACTAAAAACTATAGATCAAATTTCAAAATAGGTTCAACCGCTAGGACAAACAATTTCACAGACAAAAGAAAAGACACGTCAACTGTATAAGATGCTCTAGGTTTTCCTCAGAAAAAAAAATAATACTTGTATTGACTGGATCAAATAAAAGCTTTTTTAGGGATTGTAATTTTGGCAGTGGGACTGTACAATTTATGTAGGTACCTACTACCTAGTAAGAACATAAAATTTTGGGCAGTTAGTGGGTAGTGGGTACTCAATTGAATTCGTCAGTAATCGAGTTACCCCCTCCCCCTATAGCAGCGCGGATTCTAATGGCGTCGAGGTCGGCCCGTTTACAATAGCCGCGCAAAATACAATTACAACCTTCACAAGTTATTAAAAAATAACTATCCATTATGTACTCTAGAAAGAGGCTCAAATGATGTTAAATGAGAAACTTCAAAAACTACCCCGATACAAGTTACAAAACTCTAAGTAAGTGACAGGAATCATAATGCGAAAAATTGAACCAATCAAATCACTGAAAGCTTAAATGAAGTAGAAAAAAAAAACAAAAATTTTAGCACTTAGCTCGAGCGGGCTATTGATGATGAACTATATTGCTAAACATTCTCGATCATGTGACATGTCAGTTTTCAGACAAAAAACTAGATCGGAATCTGCCAATCCGTTTGGATGCTATAATGCCACAGTCAGACATACACAAGTGACATGCACACATGAGTCATGATACACACGTAAAACTTATAAAGTTTTATCGTCCCTCTTTTTTCGGGATTTAAAAACACGATCCGTACGAAGCATTAAAACGTTGAAAATAATTGAAAATATGAATTGGTAAATTAACAGAGGCATATTGTCTTGTGGTGCCAACGAAGTGTATTAAAGTGATTAAAATATTAATGGAGTACAATGTACATTACATTGTATGAAATTTTGTGGATTTAAAACAGTTTAAGTATTGCAGGTGGTTCGATATTCAAGCAACGGAAATTGATTTTCTGAAAAACGTGCAATATAGTTTGTGTTGTTATCATAGCTCGCAACTCTTATCACTATTTTTACCAGTCTATTGTTTCGAAATTTGATTTCTTTGCCCTTTGCTTTAAAATTGCCAGGAGCTTTTCTCTTCAATTGGGTTTTTTTAAATATCTTATTAATGTAAGCCAATGAAAAGCGCTAGAAAAACAATGCTAAAGAAACACCGAGCATAATTTTACGGCCTCCGAAGTGGACCTATCATAAAGATACGGCGGATAAGAAATCGACCTGTCTTGAAACACGCATTACGGGTAGACGGGGCCCATCTGGTGTCTGTATAAAAACGTCATTTTCCCTAATTTATGTGCGTCGTGAAATTGAATTCGAGGAGCATCTTGTCTGAGGGGAGACGCGGCACCCGCGCCTTGCACCGTCATCAATAATAGTTAAGATTGTGGTGTTTGTATATTTATCTAGGAAATTCAGCCCTACAATTAAGTCTTAGTAGGGTGAAATTAGATACCACTAAATAATAGTCTGCTATAGAAATTTATAATTAGCTCCCGAGGGATCGAGGTCTGTAGCAGTTGCAGCGGAAGATAATTTATAAAATACATAAAAAATATTCTTATACATAATAATCTTTAACTCGTTTAAGGCCGTCCCCCGAGCAAACGACCTTGGCCATACATTTGCCGCGTTGCCGAGATCGCGCCAAAACCCTATTATTTTTACTTATCTTAGTTCAAAATTGCCCTTAAAAAAATTTAAAACGACAAATATGTAGTTTCTGATATTGTCGATCTATTGGCGTGAGTTTCAAATAAAAGTAATTTGTAAATGCTAAGGAGATGCTGAATGTATGCTCGAATTTTAACAAATTTGTATTACTTTGGAAACCGATATCATGAGTATAATAAACAAAAATAGAAAATTTAAAACGACGAAAGGAACGTTGATATAGTGAAGATTATTGATGTATTTTTATTATAACTTTGTAGCTTTCAGATTATGAGTTTATAAGGTTTTAAATACGGTCAATTACGGAATCTCCGGACGGAACGCCCTTAAGTTAGGAATAAGAAACTATTTCCCAGGTTGGAAAATCTGTATCATGGTCGATTAACGTGTGGTTTAAATTGTGAATGGCAATCGCTTCCAGCGGATTCAGACTGTTGAGTCATGTTTATACATGATTACCTAAGGGGGCTGGAGAGTGGGGAGTGGAAAGAGGGAAGTGGTGAAGAATAAATGGTGCAATATCCGCCCCAGCCGATCGTTTTGTATCTACACCCGGATTTACTTAAATGCGTCTTGATTTTTACCGAGATCAAGGAGCTTTTCGACAAGGCTTTAGGCTCCCTCTGTACCTATCGCATTTTGAGTTTCCTAATAAACGTTAAAACCTGAAACTGAGATATAATAAGATAAGATAATATAATAGAGTTCAGTATCGAGTACGCTCGTAGTGCTATTATATTATTCTGACCACTGATACTAAGGGCGGGTTTTTTGATCGCTAGTTAAGGTTACTACTAGTTAAAAACTGTTAGTTAAACTAACTATTGGCTAAAAATTACAAAATGTTGTTTTTCAATCGATAGTTAAGCTAACTTTAGTTAAAGTTTTTGACAAATTGTTAAATAAGATGACTACGCTCGGACTGTGTAGTTAACATTGACCATTAGTTTGATTTGTTTGTTGTAGCGGATAATGTCTAGTCGCGTTGAGATATTTTCTGCTTTTATAAAAAATAATGGATTTAAATGTACTTATACATTTCGATGACTCGGAAAGTTCTTCTGATGAAGAGATTATTCTAGAATACGTTTTAACATGCTGCCCGAAAACATTTGCAGCTAGCTGCTATAGACTATTGGGAGGATGAAGTCGAATTTTTAGAAAGGTTTAGAATGTCCAAAGAAACAGTACTTTGGATATTTGCTGAAATTAAGTCTACATTGGAGAGACCAACTACTAGGAATATTGTAATACTGTGTACTATTTACTAAATGGGTAAGTAGGTACCAACAACAACAGTTATTACATAAAATATATTGAAACCCATTAATCCTATCAAAAAGCTGCCAATTCATTACTATAAAATATAAATATAAAACTTGCCCTATATTTATACTTCAGAAATTATGCAGTGAGCGCAGTAGACTTATAGACTGCTAACTTTAAGGTCTTATGCGACTGGAAATATTCGGCAGTGTTCTGTAGATCTGTTTGGCTTGCATAATTCTTTTTACGAGGTTTCGTCCTATTGTCGTAAAATAACCTTAAGTGAAAGCTAATTAAATAGCCTATCATGAAAAAGCCACAAAAAGGGTATTTTTATGCAACAAGTTTGAATAAGTAATAAAGTTTCTAAAAAATAGAGAAAAAACGTGCAATAATTAAAACTATTGCTTTTTGCACAAAAAGAGCCCCCATTAAACCCATCTTTATTGATTATTATATCCAAAGAATTTGAGTTAAGCTTCAATACAACATTTTAATTACATCCGTATGTCAAAAATATAAGAGCTATTGTTCTTTGAACAATGGTTGTGCGTGAGCGCAAAGGGTTCTCTACAGACTATAACAGCCGACGTTTCAATATTACCAGATGTTACCAGTAAAAAAAATTCTCCCGGCAAAATTTTGGGTTTCCCATGTTCCTTCAAATAGCAACACAATTGACGATTGTTACTTTTAACTAAAGTCAAAAATCAATTGAAACAACTTATTTCTATTTTAACAACTGGTCAAGGCTTTAACTACAGTCAACTAGCTAATGGTTACGGATACTATTAGTCATTTTTGACTAGCGATCAAACAACTGGCCCTAAGTTAAAGCCGGGGTCCAAGTTTCATTTTTATTGCTGTTCCGCTAAACGGAATATGAGCTATACTGAATGTTACCTGTATGGTAGGCTACTATACAAGTATAACTGTCAAGCTACCATTAGTAGCTGCCACGACTTTTGACAGTTTTCATAGCTATCTACGGGAACTCTTGCTAGCCTATCTGGACCTAGATTTGAGAATCGAGCCCTGGACAATACTAGGGTACCTGATAGAGTTCGTACCTGTCGCTGGAGACGAGTATGAGCTGCGTGTTAGCGAACTTTGCGCGACGCCGGCGCACCGCCGCCAGCGTGCTGCACAGGCTCGGCGCGAACGACCTGCACGGTGGACACTGGAACAATAATATACTGGTTGATGCCCGCCACTTTAAGTACTTACCTTAAAGTTTATGGTACTAAAGCTAATTTATTGTGACATGTCATTAGAATTACTAAGTACATACTTAATTATGGCCCACAAGACTTGCATTGTTGATATTCGCAAAAAAATCGGACTCTACTCGATAGTCCATGGACTGTGCCATGATTGCACTGCTGCCCAGTGCCTATGCTATTTACAATCAACTCTGATGTTGGCCTATGACTGTAAACACAATAACTCACCTTCACTTGTCCATCATGATTCATGAGTCAAGACCTAAGATTGTAGAGGTTGCATCAAATAAAAAAGGGAACCTACCCAATGCGCAGCGAAGTAAAATACCCTCAGCGCATCATCGGGCAGGTCGTCGTAGGTGGTGGGGCTGGGTCCCTGCAGCACCACACCTCGCAGCACGTCGCGCAGCGGCGGCGCCGGCCACGGGAACCGCTCGCCCTCGGGGTCCGCCAGCAGCGCGTCCCGGACCGCGCGGCCCCGCACCACCAACGTCGGCACGCCCACCGCGATGCTGTACTTGAGAGTTAGACGACGCTGCAACAAGGAATATTGATGTTAAAAGTTAATAGTACATTACGCATTAAGGGCAGGAAAATAAGACAGGCTTTCTTATTTACTGCCCATGGTGCGTATACTATTTTTCTCATCGACAGAGGTGGAAAACGGCAACATCGATAGCGCAGCGGGAAGAAAGTTGACGTTTTCCGCCCGGAGGTGAGAAAAACAATTTTGAATATCCGAATATCGATGCTATTAACACAATCTCAGTCCTCCCGGAAACAAATAAACACAATCAGAACATCATCTAAAATCTAGAACCTGCGAACGAGTCCAATGAATCGGAAAATCGCATAAACGTACAAGGGTATCACATCGCCGAAGCACAATCAAACGATTTTAACGCTGTCGAGTGGAGCCAGCACAAACGATCCACCGCGATAAGTGTTCACAGCCTTCACACAGACGCTGAAGTGGTCACACAGACCGGGCGCCCTCGTCACATAGACGGTAAAGCGGTGCGACAGACCGCGCGCCCTCGTCACACAGACGGTGAAGTGCCCCGCAGATCGGTGGAGGTGAGGCATAAATCAATTACGCCCGCTTTGATATTCCAATCGTAGCCGGCGAGGTACAGATATCTGATAACTCCGAGCTCTGACGCATATATCATGCAAATACGTGCGGGTTTACATCTCTACATAGAGTTGCTGAGAAATTGCTGGTATAAATTAAATCACTTTCATGATACAGTGTTGCAAAGTCATTCGAAAGTGAAACCAAAGTTGATGTTCTAATTAAAATGTTTGTAAGTTTCCTTCGATTTGGTCAGATCGATGCGATCGTAGGGTCGATCTATTAATTTCAAGTTGTCAAATGCCACTTACTCGACCATCAGCCAAGTTTGAATTGATTGAGCTTCAGATAACTAGTAACGCATTATTCACAAGGCTTTTCAATCACTGACACTGTTGTGTCTACAACCATGTCTGTCTCCAAATTGTTTGGCACGGGAATTGGGGATTGGCGATAAGTTAGACCTTTTTTGACATAAGAATGGACTTTGTCTTGGCGATGTTGCGATATTTGGGTCTATCATGGAATTTCTTGTCAGTTTACACTTTACCCTTTGTCAGATGAGGGGGTCTGTCGGAGTGCTGACTGCAACGTGCAGGTTAGTTATCGTGTGCGCGGCTTCCGCCCGCTATTTATAGAGCTGGAGCACCCGCGTGCCGGCCAGCGCGAGAGATTATACGCCTAACGCTTTGTTTGTTTTCTCACCGCTGCGGTGATGATACAGTCACTTTGGTAATGAACTTCTTGTCAAAGCACGTTAATTGCTCGTTTAAGTTTTAATTTGCTTATCTCGAATAAATTACCAATCTTCTTTTTGAGCGTAGCAAGTAGCGTAGCGGCAGGTAAGTAGGAGGAAGTATTATCTACAAAGTGTGGAACTTGGAACTTTAGATAAGAAACAGAGAAGTTTAGTAATTGTTATTTATGATTTAAAAAACGCATAGCCATTTTAGCGTTTAAGTAAGAACCCTGCACTTGCTTTGCTTGAAAATTAAATAACCTCAGCAGATTGAATACAAATAATACAGTTAGATTTAAAGTACAGTGTACGAAACCGAACATACATTTTAAAATAATCCAAACATAAGCAAATACATCGTGAAATATGATAAATAATCTGACAGACATTTCGAGAGAGATTTTCACCTCATCGTGAGTATTGAGGGACATGAGGCATAAAAAGTTGTGGTAATGTGAGCAGCAGGCTTTTAGCTGATTGCGCCGCGCATTGTGGCGACATACGACGTACCATGTGCCTCATACTCCATACACTATATTATGTGCGTCTTGTTACATTATATACTACATAGCGTTCATACTTTGTGTAGTTTACTCTACACACTATGACCTCTGCTTAGCCTACAAGCTGGCTTAAAATATTATTTGCCTAATGTTTGTATTGCATAATGCTTTACAATATTTTTTAATATGTTTCTAACAACGTAACACAGGTTACGTTGTTAGAAACGTTTTAATATGTAACTCGTAAATATTTAAAAAAAATTGATAAAAAACATAGTGTACTTAACTATAAAATATTATAACTAGATAATATTATTTGTAACTCGTAGGTCGGCAGACAACAATGAAAATCTCCCTCGAACTGAGAGCGCCGGGCGCCGGGCGTGCGGAGAGAGCTCTACAATTTTAACATCTAGAATCTAGATTGTTCGCGATAAAAACCCGATTTAGTTAAAATATTTATTATTTATGTAATCAATATTAGTTATTTTGAATGCTATTTTACTAGCAAGACAATTCGGGTCTCGGTTTCAGAGATTCAATTGCCAAAAACTTCAAAGTTACCGTAATAAGTGTGTTAATATTATGTTGTGTCGGCAACAATCAAATAAAAAATAGGCTTTTTCGACATGTTGCACATTACAACATAAAAAATATAAATGAAGATAATGATAACGATGATGAGTTTGATGATGATGAAGACGGTATAGCACGTGAAACGCTGCTGCGATCGAAAGCAAAGAAAAATGAAGCTGCAAAAAGAACGAATAGAAAGAAGTCAATAGATGCAAATTAAATGTAAGTAATATTTTACGTCGGCGGGTGCGCCCCTCGGAAACAGGTGCCTTGTTTACAGTCACACCTGAATTTGTTACTTTTTGATATCGATTTTCCAAAGTTTTGATCTTGGTCTTGTTTAAAGGAGGAAGTAGATATACATTAAGTATACGTGTTTCTTGGGTGTAACAATAGGGGTTTTAAAATAGGAATGTAAAATGCTCTGAAATAAATGTGTACCTAAGTGTAAAAGTGTCTCTTCCTATTACTTCTTCACCCTTAAACCCATTTTGGTTAAACGAAAAATAAAATTGGGTAGTTTAAGCTGAAGAAAAATATACGATACTCGCGCGATATAGGAATTTCGGGGCAACGAAGTTGCAAAAAACATGTCGTATGAAATAATGTTGTAAATAGAAGGTGTTTATAGAGTGGAGTGTGGACACAGGTTACACAATAATAAATAAATTTTGACAGTGTACGAGGGCGCCGCAGGTCCTGTGCGAGTGTTCCGCTGACTGACCACCCCTCTCACGTTCGCCGAAAAACAGGAAATTATCTTTATATTCCCATCACACGCACAAACTGCTCAGCCTTGAATGCTATCAGACATGTACGAAGACTCTACATAATGTTTGGAGTTATTTTACCTGGAGTTTTTACGAGAGTAATCCTTATTTCGTTGGCAAAAAGGTCATGGTTAGCTATAAAGTAATTTTTGCAGTAATATGCGATCATGAGTCATGATACACTTCAAACGTGAAGCTCATTGACACGTCGCATTATAAATGAGCAAAACTGTTTATTATCTGGAGTGGATTTGCCCCCGTCGCCCTCGCCCCCGTCGCCCTGGCGCGGCGCCCCCGTCGCCCCGAGCTGGTGCAATTATGTGCGCCGCAAACGAGCCTCTTCGAGTGCACGAGGGTCCTCGGGCAGACGTCAGCCTGGCGGGTTGTGGAGTGGCCGGTGCGGGGTTCAGTCTAAATCTTTCACGGCGATATGTAATTCAGTACCGACGACAGCGCTCTCGAGCTAAGATGGAGAATAATAAGGTGTACTAAGATTTTCCTATAGAATTTCGCGACTCGGCGTAGTTTATTTTGGGTGAACAGAAGCCAGTTTGGCTCGGCGCCAAAGGACTAATGTAACATGAATGGATGAGCGCTATCATTTATAGATAAGTGGACATCCTCCGCGGATCTAATTACGGCTGAGCGCTTCATCTGTCTTAAGAATTTCTATTCGCTTTGAAATATTTCGTCTTTAAGAAATTGGCAATTTATTAAGTTCAGCGAAATATCGGTTTCGTCTCGACGGTGCAGCGAACTCGCGCCAGAAAACGAGGAAGTTTGCCTTGATACATAAATCTACTATAAAGGGAAATAATACGTATGTTATTTCCCTTGTATGTTTATAGGTACTCTTGTATATTATGACATAATTGGTAAACACGGGGAGATAAACTGGAGGGTTAAAGGGGGACAAGTGAATGTGATACAGCCTACAGGATTACGGCACTCGGCGGGCAGGGCGCGGGGCGACGAGCCCAATTAAAAACCTCGTCAACTCGAACGGCCACTATTTCAGTGTTTAATTAAAGAAATATTACCGAGAGAAAGGATCGCTACCGACGCTACCGTAAACCCGGCGAGGCTTGATGAAAGCGCACCCAAGTGGAGCGGAAGATGGAGCGGCAATGCGACCGTCCATCCGTATTTCACCCTAGAATTTTTAGAATAGTCCCTATGTCGAGGACGTAGAGGCGTTGTCTTTATGGTGCTGAGGCTGCGAGGCTAAAAGATGTTTGCTTAGCGACGCCATCTTTATTGCGAGTGAACGGGGTCATCCCTTTGTCTCGGGCGGAGATGCAGCGGGCTGCGGGTACAATCGCGCGACCTCACAATGCGGTATTGTGCGATGCAGGTCAGGTATTCAGAGACATAATTACATTTGGAATCCTCATTGTGGAGATGCCCTAATTTTTAACATTCACAATGCGAAAAAATATGGCTGATTTTATGCCACTCTACGTAATTAATCCAGACCTGAAGAATATCTGAGAAGGGTTGGTACGGTGGCCGAATGATATGGCGCATCATTTTTCGCCCTTATTACTATGCCATGGCTCGTAATATGCCACACAATTTGGCAACGACTCTACAATCTTACATTTTGTTTATATCAACAAAACATTTCTTTAAAGTTATTTCATAAATCTCTATTTGGTGTGTTTCCGCTGAGTCAGGGCGGACGGCGGCGGTGGGCGGCGCAGGGGGAGTCAGGAGTGATTTACAGCATTGCAAACATATTTTGATGCTTCCAGGATTATATTAAGGAAATTGGCTATGAACAAGCTATAAACGTGATTGTTTTTTGTGATGCGACGGCTCTGGCGACGGTGATATCTGCGTCAGTATAATTTTTGAAAACTAACTGGAACTTTATGATATTTTGAAATTGGAACCGATATGTTTGTCTAAACTCTAAACCCCTTCTTCTCTTTGGTGACCTCTTTCTTATTTTATTTATTAATATTTAAATAAGTATGACCTACAAGAAACTTCAGAAAGGCAAAAGTTACCAATTTTAAAGATCAATGATCAAATTAACAATGCTGAAATTGGTTATAACATGCTAGTTGTTAGAACTGCTACTCGTAACTCGTAACATTAGTTAGCACTTAGCTCACAAATTCACAATGGACATTCCCCAGACAACAAAATCACAGACCTATGTAGGATCGGTAAACCCTAAAACAAAGTGGTTTTGTTCCCTGTTGCTCCTATTGGATGTATCCTTCAAACAAAATCGAAAAAGTCCCGTCAAATACAGTGTAGAGTAAAAGGCAGGGATTGAAAGAAACTCATTACATTGTAGAACAAAGTAGCGGGGTATTTAAGGAGGTACAATGGTATTGTTTGCGGAGTGAGGTCTGCAGTCCGGTGTCTAGACGACCGGAACTTCGACTGTTTCATACTCCAGCTCTAATGACAGACACTCAGACATGGATTGAGGAGAATTTTTTTTAATATTGATGTGTCTCTACTCACTAAAACAGCGGTTCACAAACTTTTTTGATGGTGCTATAAGAATTAGTGTTGACGGACCCCCTAAAAATAATGTTTTGTCATTGAATGAATTGTCACCATACTGGTGCCTGATGACATTTCTAACGATTTTAAATGTATCGCTCGAGGAGCTCCTACAATTTACAAAGGCGTTTGCACTGCCACGGAGCTCTGCGGAGTTTCATTCTCACTTTGAGAATGGTTGCACTAAAAGATGTTGTCAGGTTAGCTAATTACTATGAGATCTTCTGTCTACTAACTTAAGAAAGAAGGTCCCGTTAGATTGTATCATTGTAGTCTGTATTTGTCTGTATAACTACCAATAGCTGCTGTTCATTATCTGATTGTATAATTACAAAGTAACTATTATGTAATAATTAGTAATCTGTGGTATGATAATATTTCCGTAGCTACCTTAAAGAAAATGTGATGCCTGGAATATTACATTTTACATTGTTATAACAATTGTAAGATCATATTAGGTATATTAAATCATACCACCGCGAGTCTGAAATATTATGTTAGGACTTGGGGTCAAGAACATTGGTGTTCTTACTATTAACATTTCCACAGCTAGACAGGTAAAACAGCAATTCCAAACGTTTCTCTTTTTGATAAACATAATAATAATATAATTTATCCTTCAAAACAACTTCAAAATGATTATTATAAGGGAGAAGACCTAATGGCAGACACTTTAAGGAAACATGCAACATTTGAATGTTATAAAATATATATTTATGAAAATAAAGGATTGATAACTTCTTTCATGTCTTCAGTAACTCTTACAAAATAAAACTATTATAATTATTCTTTGACAAATCAATAAAAAAATGTATTATTGGTCTTTTTGTAAACTTAGTCATAAGCATTAATAGATGACATCACAAAAAACGAACATCACTAATAGTAGACACCAATATGAACTAATAGTTGACATAGAACATTACATGACATTTTACATATTTTTTTCTATAAAATTAGGTCTTTATTTGCCATTTTTCAAAAGATTTCATTTACTTCATCATAGTCACTACATGCATCAGAAATATTATCCACGTTGTCTCTAGATTCTATTCATTCTTCTTCCGTGCTGAAACTATCTTTCCTTTTATTTTTATTTTTCATATTTTTGAAGTGAAAACTTCTTTAGCGGCGTTGAGCACTTTTGTGGGATGTTAAAAACTGTGAAACTCGCGTCAGATTCTCGTGCTGATCGAAAAACCTTGGAAAAACCGTAAGGAGCTACTCTCCTTACTTGTTTTGTGTCGAACTCGAACTCGAATTCGAACTCGAATTGATTGTAAGGGTTTCGATTAAGTAATTAAAAAAAAACGATTTTTTAAAAATCGATTTTCATAATAAATGGGTTAAAAATTTAATCGATTGTAAGGGTTTCGATTAATTAAAAAAAACGATTTTTTAATAATCAATTTTCACAAAAAATGAGTTAAAAATTTAATCGATTGTAAGGGTTTCGATTAATTAAAAAAAACGATTTTTTAATAATCAATTTTCACAAAAAATGAGTTAAAAATTTAATCGATTGTAAGGGTTTCGATTAATTAAAAACATCGATTATTTAAAAATCGATTTTCATTAAAATTGTGTTAAAAATTTAATCGATTGTAAGGGTTTCGATTAATTAAAAAAACGATTTTTTAAAAATCAATCTTTTGAAAATCGATTTTATGAAAATCGATTTTTTAAAAATCGATTTTCATAAAAAGGGGTTAAAAATTTAATCGATTGTAAAGGTTTCGATTAATTAAAAAAATCGATTTTTTAAAATCGATCTTTTGAAAATCGATTTTGTGAAAATCGATTTTCATAAAAAATGAGTCAAAATTTTAATCGATTATAAGGGTTTCGATTTATTAAAAAAAATCCATTTATTAATAATCGATTTTCATAAAAAATGGGTTCAAAAATGCACAACGTTAATAATTAAGTTTTCACTTCTGCCGGCATTCCTGGAGTGCAACCCGTCTTTTTTTCCTAGCAAATTTATTTTCAGTTTTTAGTCTCCATGCTTCTTTTGCCTCTTCTTTTTTCTTCTTTCTTTTCTCAGCTCTCCTTTTTCTTTTTTTTACTGCTAAAAAACTAAAGCAATCGATTTCTAGATCAGTACAAGGTCTAATATTAGACACGTCCATTTTTAGGTGCAGTAGTTCTAAGTTCTTAGATTGTTAATAGAATTATATTTTCAGAGAATAGTGATGATTTTTGCAGTAGAAGTACAAAATAACTTGAGTATGTATTGCAAAACTCAAAGATGAGATCCATGTCATCTATTAGGTTTTTTTACATTTTCAAGAACTAATAGTAGACACTCTTTATATTGTTAGGGAAAATGGATAAAAAATCTTAAATAAACATTAATTAGTGTATACAACATGACCATTAATCCAATGAAATCAATAGAAATTACAAAAAATCAAATAAATGTATTCAAAACTTACGTGCAAAATTTCGCCTTCCTTAACCTATTTGCTAAGAAATTGCCGAGCGTGTGTTGACGCGGTCATATTATTTACGAAAACTGATCCCATTTTAAAATTTTGTTCCCGAAGGAGTCTCTAATATATTTTTTCAATTCAACAGATAGCTTGAGAAGCTTATAAAATTTACAGTGGTGAGAAATAATAAGAATAATTCTTATTTTTATGGTATTTTTGTCATAAGTGTCATCTATTAGTTCAGTGTCTAGCATTAGTTCCTCTCCCTTAATATGTAAATCCATTTTTTAGATAACATTGATAGTTATGTAAAATTCCATTAAGTACCTGAATCATTAACATAATCAATTAACAAAATCTATTTTATTAAGAATTTCGATTACGCGACCGCATCGCCAAATCCAAATAATACAAACCTAAGCTAGGTTTGATCCTCCTAATTCTTACATACTATGGATGTTGTGTATATTTCTTTGTATTATTGACATAATTATTATGAGTAATATGTATATTATTGTTACTTTATCATCATTTCCATAATGTACTTTGTGTTGAGAATTTACTTTGATAGAACTTTTAACCTATCAATCCCCGTAGGGCCCAAGTGGGCCGCGATAACAAAAGATTTCCAAGAGTTGGCGATCGAAGGATTAATATATTATATATTTTATCAAACTTTTCCTGTGTATGTGATAACAAAATATATAATTCCGAATCATTGACCTGACAAACAAACATAATATCAACACAGTTATTACATTTAAGTAGGTATAGTTTATACTTTTAAAACCCAGACAACTTTTAACTCAAAGTAAACTATTCTTTGTTTTACTTGTTTTGTACCTAAGGATGAGTTTTAAAGTATTTCTTGCTAGTAGATTACCTACTACACTCACTTCGATCATAAGAAGTTTGTTTCTAATTTATAAAATAACTCCGAATCTCTAAATATTTGTTTACAAGAATGTCCATAACAAATTTTGACACCACCTGATCTGGTGAAAACCTTTTCTCTCCAATAATTTTACATCTCAACATATTTTCATGTAATTAAATGATGATAGGTATAGATATACACATACTTTTCTCGTTTCTCGATATCAATATTTTTAGTTGAGTAGGAAACAGTTAACAGACCATATTGAATTATTGTCGCTTCCATTTTTTTTTAGCCAAATAAGTTTTTACTTAAATGTGACACGACGACAACTTCCAATACATCAACCATGCATGAAAGAATAATTTATTTATTTAATCTAACTACTGGATAAATTAGATTCGTGATCCAGACGAAATAGAATATAATATCAGGAAATTGAACCGCTATTGTTTTATTTATACTTCTCCCATTTTAAAAATCTTGACAATCCAACTCTGCGTTCAAAACCAGAGAGGTAATCCACGTACATACTTTATTTGATTAAAAAATAATTACTTAATAATATTATTGGGGCGAGCGAATCAAACCCTAGCCCATAACTTGAACATTTCGTGGTACAGAGAGAATATCACGCCTATTGATTCGTGCTTTAATGTAATCATTTTTATTTATATGCAGATGTGCTATTATCAATCAGTCAAGGTGTGACAACGCGAGCCCTAACAAAACCCGGCTTTTAGCTCATTTAGTTATCTCTATCTCATGTTTTGTCATCAATACAATATGAACACTTTTTAATGAATTTATTCACAATAAATTTTACATTTAACAATAGAAGTTGCCAAAAGTTACTCAATCTCTAACATTTTCATTTAAAGTCTTTAGTCTATATATATATTTAATACCGTTGTAAGAGTTATACGAGGTCTTGGGTCTTGAATGTCTTTATCAGGTGACATATTCTGTACCTGCACTGGTACCTATACTATAAACTTGTCACAAACACCAAACCTCACAGTTCACGCCGAACTGTTACGTCATGTTAAACGTATGCAAAGATTTTTATTCCCAAAGGTTTACTTGTATGAACAGAAGGCAATAAGTAAAAGCAAAATAAAAGTAATTATAAAGTGCAATGCATAAGTTTAGGTACTGTATGATTATAGCTTGATTTTTTATTATTCTTCCACTGTAGATGAGTTTGTATAAAATTCTTGTTTGAAATAGTTTCCATATTAGTTATAATTTGAAACCAATTAATTTCCGTTTTTTTTTTTTACTTGAGAAAATAAGGACAATTATTGTAGTCATACAACCATATATCGACAAAGAACTATCAGAAATAAATATCCACGTTATAACTATCTTTACTTCATAAAAACATTTGAATACTTTTATTAAAGTTCATTGCTATTAGATTTAGTTTTTCAACGTTTTTATATTAATATAAACATCAAATAGGGACCTTAAGACAACACTTATTTATTGAAATAACGTTCATTTAAACCATTACCATACTTATTAATTGTTTTGTATAAAATATTTTGGTTTATTTTGAACAAAGATACACAAGATATGTATTAAGTAATATACACGGCATTGTAAATGTCTTAAAGTTATATTCATTATTGTATCCATGACTGTATCATGATGAGGTATATTGTGTTAAATTTACTTTTCTGCTAAAACTTTGTTTAAGTACAAGGACAGATATAATTTTTATATAAGTAAATTTAAAACAAACCAAAGAATATGTCATGTATACTCGTATCACCAAAGTTAAATTATAAACCTCTCACATTAAATATACCTAATATACACAAGTGTTAGTAAAATTCCACTTACCTGCGTTTATTTACGCAATTTTATTTGCAGCAATTCCATATATCAGCTGATATTAACTTACAAACACTTCCGGAACAATAAAATCACAATTTAATTGTAATTATTAGTACTAGGGAACAACTTAAATATGTTATTATTTTAACGATTGTTCAGTTACTTATTGCACGCATTACATAACTATAATTTTCAAAAAGTTAAGAAAATAATCAAAAACGTAAGTGTATTGGTTTTATCTGCCTTATAAATTTCTTAACAAACCATAACGTCGACTTTTAAAATATATATTTTTATTAACATCTACCTTCCTTTTTTTTTTTTTTAATTTCTCCAAACCTTTAATAATATTTGTCCTCGTCGCCAATGTAGAATCCTCGGAACACTGGTATGTGGAATCCCCAGAACACTGGCTCACTAACACACCCAGTACCACTTGCGGAGCGCACGTCTATTCACTGTCACTGCCACTATACAACTGAACCCTGTGAATGCGCAACGTCAAACTTCCCACACACCAGAGCTCCGCTAGGGGCCCCGGGTGGGAAACCATGGTCAGGGGCTTTGCCCCTCTACATGGGAAATACAGTGAGTACAGTGATACCGTGAAGTTTTAGGAAAAACCCCCGCGGCAAAACGCGGGGAAAACCGTGGAAATAAACAACCGACCCTTCATCGCCTGACCAGGCCACAATCGAATCATCAGACGCGGCAGGTTTACAATGGTGAGTGCGGGCCCCGGGCCGGGACCAGGGGAACGTGTATGGGTCCACTCCCGCACTCACCATACTACCCCGCCTGCGGACCAAGCGACCTGGGAAATGGGTGAGGGGGAAAAACTACTTCCAACCCCGGCCTTTTTTATTATTAGCGGACGGGGGGAAATTACAAGGGAATTTGGGAAAGTGGGAGGGCTTCCGAACCCCGGCCTTTTTTATTATTGGCGGGCGGGGGGAAGTGGCGCCATGGGTCGACGGTTACGGCATTAGCTGTCGCGGCCGTCAGGCCCCAGGCGGAAAAGACGACTGAGATAAAAGGAAGGGGGGGAGAGCGAGCGAACGAACGAACGATCCCACGATGTTAGTGGGCATCGCGGCTGGGTGCCGCGGTGCGATCTCCTCCTCTTCTTTGGTGGGGGGGCGGGGGGTCCGCGGTGTCCTCAGGGACAGCATCTCGGGGAAGCGGGTGTCTGTCCGGCGGCCGAGCATGCCACGGCGCCAGGTCAGCCAGCTCGGGCAGGCGCGAGGCGTCCGCTCGCGCGAAAAGGTTCTTGGAGAGTCGCGCGACGAACGCCTCAACGCTCTCCACGCGCAGATCTCTTGCAATGGATTCGTTTCTCACGTACCACGGCGCTCCGGCGATTCGGCGTAGCACCTTATTCTGTACCCTCTGTAACTTCCGCTTTTGCGGGTCAGAGAGTAGGTGGTGCCACGCAGGTGCCGCGTACGTGAGGCGGCTGCGGATGTAAGTTTTATATAGCGCAATGCGCATATTCAGGGAGATCTGCGGGGACGAGTAGGCCGGATGCAGTTGGGCTACTGCTGCCTTGGCTCCTGCTGCCGCAGCCTGGCATTGGGCTGCCATGGAAAGACGACGGTCGATGAGGACACCCAGATATTTGGCGGTCCTGCCCCAGGGTATTTCCACATCCCCGATCTTCAAAGGCGCTGGATGGCCCAATCTCCTGGTGACGGCGAGCGCCTGAGACTTGCCTGCGTTAACAGACATTCTCCACTTGCTCAGCCAGTCGGGTAGGAGATCCAGCGTCCTTTGAATTTTAATGGCTGCATGGTCTGGTGTTAGTGAGGAGGCGAAAAACGCGGTGTCGTCAGCGTAGAGCGCTGCGTGGGTTGCCGGATCCTTGGGTACATCACTCCCATAGTGATTGTACAGGTCCGGGGAAATACAGCCCCCTTGGGGGACACCCGCTGTGATAGGGCGTTCTGTCGACAGAACCCCGTCGACACGGACTTGGAAGGTCCGGCCGTAGAGAAATGATGCCAGTACCCTTACCATGAAAAGGGGGACGCCGGCTCGGATGAGCTTACAGAGAAGGCCGTCGTGCCACACGCTGTCAAACGCCTTCTCCATGTCTAAGAATACTGCGACCGTGGACTCCTTCTTGTTGGCCGCAACGGAAAGATGGTTGACCACTCGCACCAGCTGGAGGGTTGTGCTTAGTCCGGAGCGAAATCCGAACTGATCCCTTCGAGGAGGAAGATATGGGGACAAATATTTCTTAAAAAGGACCTCAAAGGTCTTGGAGAGTGTGGAGAGTAAAGTTATGGGCCGGTAGCTCTCGGCCCGTTTTAGGTCCTTATGGGGCTTGGGAATGGTTATAATGATCCCCTTTTTCCAGGCAGGGGGAAAGTGGCCGGTCCTTATTATCCCGTTGTAGAGCCGGGTCAGGGCGGCCACTGTTCTGAAGGGGAGATGGCGCAGGGCGGAGTTGGGTATACCGTCCGCCCCAGGGGCCTTACGAGGCTTAAGCCGAGAGAGTACCTTTTGTACCTCTCTCGGGGAAAAACTAAATGTTGGGGGGCCTGGAGGGGTGAGAAGAGTTGTCCTTACCTCCTCGGAAACAGCGCGGACGTGGTCCGTTGCGGTGGTCGGCAGTGGAGAGAATTGGCGTTCAAGGTGATCAGCATGAATCTCTGCCCTGTCCTCGGCACGGTAGCGTGGGTTGCCATCCGGGTGCAAGAGAGGTCTCACAGGGGGAGAGGCTTTGGTAAGGGTACGGCAGAAACGGTGGAGGGACGGCCAGTCCTCCCCAGCCTCCAGTATGCGCTGGGTCCAGTCTGCCGCCTTCAGGTCGTGCAGCGCCTGTCCGACCTGCTCGTTCAGCCGGTTAAGCCTATTCTTGGCTGTAGGGCACCGCGTAGACTGCCAATGCCGTCGGGCCTTACGTTTTTCGGCCAGTAGCTCGGCTATATGACGGGGCAGGGAGGGGCGTTTAAATCTACGGCGGGGCGGTTGAGTTGCCGCTTCCAACGCCGTCGATATTGCCTCGGTGATCTGTAGAGCCATAGCATCTACAGACTCCACAGAGTCCACCGGAAAGTTGGGTGTTGTTGAGTGCATCTGGGAGGTGAACTTCTCCCAGTCACGAAAGGGGGGCGGAGGCAAGGGGGGTATGCTCGCAGGAGCAGCCCGGATAATAGCCAGGACCGGAAGATGGTCCGAGCCATGTGCCTCTTCGAGGGCCTCTTGGTGGAAGTCCCCGGAAAGATTCTTCGTGATGGCCACGTCTAGAACGTCTGGCGAGTGAGCCGGAATGTCTGGAAAGTGGGTGGGCGTGTAGGTGCCCACCACAGAATATCCAGCTCTCTCAGCATTAGCAAAAAGGCGGTTGCCGTCCGCGTTAGCCACACGCGAGCCCCACCCAGGGTGCTTACAGTTTAGATCTCCGGCAATCACTGTGGGCTCCTCTGAGGATAGGAGTCCGGTGATGTCGGAGATATCTAAACGCCTTCCGGGTGGTTTGTAGCTCGCGTAGAAATGCGTGCGGGATTGGCCAAGACACACCTCTACGCCAAGGGCGTAAATAGTGGAGACATTAGGAGCGGGGAGGAGTTGGTGTAAGAGTCTCCTGCCTACTAGGACAGCTAGACCTCTACTTGCTCTCTCTCCTCCCAGAAAATCCTGCCGATACACATGGTAACCCGGAACACTGAAACGGTCCGAAGGGGACAGGAGGGTCTCACTCAGCAAGGCTATATCCACACCGTATTCTTTTAGAACATGTATTATGTGGACAGCCTTGCCGCGGACCCCCCGGACGTTCCAGTGAACGACCTTTAGTTGTGTGGGTGTTGTGGTATCCATTGAGAGAGTAAATTTGAGATGAGGGTTAGTCCCTCAGGGAGCGCCCGTAAGATGGCGGAAATGGTGCTTTCTCCAGCCTGGATCCTTGCGTAGGTCTCCATGACCAGAGAGAAAAACGATTGCAGAATGTCTGCCGTAGTGGAGGGAGCAGTGCTCCTATTGTGCCTACTCCTTTCCCGTCTGGTGGGAGGAGGGCAAGAGGGGGTGGTGGCCGGCGGAGCGGCAAAGTTTACCGAGGTTACTTCGGTAGATGTAGTGGCAGGTCTTTCTGCCCGAGGGGTGCGAGGAGCACGAGGGGGGCGCGGGGTGCGCTGAGAGAGGGGGGGAGGCGGTAGTGTTGCCTCTTGAGTTGGTGGGGCCGCTGGCTCATACTCCGAGTCAGTGGCTGCGGTTGAAGTCGCACCACCCGACTTAGATTTTCTCCTCTTGCTGGACTTCTTCTTCTTCTTTTTCTTCCGCTCCTGAGTTCCAGGGGCGGTCGGTGGGGGATTCCGCGGAATCGGGTCGTTAGCCTCTGCCATTAGTGAGGTGGCCGTAGGCGGAGGGGGGGGGACTTCTTGGTCCGGTATGGGGGGATCTCTCGAACGAGGGGGGTGTGGGCGCTCAGTTTGCGTGGTCTGTGCCAGCGGGCCCGCATACCTATTGTTGGCTTCCCGCTTGTACACCTCGCAGTCTTTGGAGTTGGCGGGGTGGGGCCCCTTGCAATTCGCGCAACGGGGCTCTCCATCAGGGGGAAGGGGGCAATCCTTGGCGGCGTGCTCATCGCCGCACCTGACGCAAGCTACCTTCCGAAAGCAGTTCTGGCTAGAATGCCTGAACTTTTGGCAGCGGTAGCATTGCGCCGGGCCTGCCTTCTTCTTCCAGGCTTCTATTTTAATGCCCGGCATATTCAGGAGCTCGGTAATCTCGTATATGCCCGGAATGAGGTCTGGAGTGCGCTTTAAGAGTGCAAAGAAAGTGCACCCTGGTCTGCCCTGGCGGGCGAAAATGCGGGATACGTGCAGGGCCTCGTATCCCAGGTTTGCGAGCTCCTGGGTAACGTCCTCGGTGCTCGTTGTCATGGGCAGGCCATATATGCCTACCTTAAACCCTTGTTCCTGAGGTAGGGAGTACGAGTACCAACTCAGGTTTTCTGACTTACTCAGATCAGTCAGATACCGTTGGATCGCTCGGTACTCCCTCTCGGACTCGGGGGAAAATCTGACGCCCTTGCCGTAGGGTCGGGCGTTGGGGGCGTGGCCTAAGATCTCCCTTAGGCTACGGAAATGCTTTACCCAGTCCTTGAGTACCTCCACTACTAGCGGGGGGCAGCGGGGGGTACGTCGGGAGGGCGGGGGGGGCATAGAAGTCGCAGCAGTATGACTCACTGCTGTGGTGGTGTCCATCGGTGATGGGGGCCGGGGAGGCCCCGATGTTGATCCGCCACTGGTTGCTTGGGCGGGCGGGGAGGCGGCCATCGCGTACGTCTCCGGTCGGTCGGTACGCTTGGCAGGCGGCGAGACGCTCGATGATGTGCCATCCTGCCGAGGGCGCTTGGTGGCCTGCGCAGGGGGCGCGGGCTGCGGGAGGGGGTCACTGGGGTGCGACCATGTTGGGCGGGCGTCGCCCAGTGTAGGGCGGACGTCGCCTGAGATAACAGGAACCGCACCTGATGCTGCTGCTGCTGCTGGGCGGCGCGGTTCGGGCGCTGCGGGTGTAGGGCGGGCTGGGGCGGACATCGGAGAATGCCCCTCGCCAATGAATGCCTCTGCGGCGGTACTGCGACTGCTATGCAGCGTCGCAGAGGAACACGACATATCGGGCGGTGATGCCGGAGTGTCTGGGCGGGTGGCGCCCTGTTGGGCGGGCGCTGCTGTGCGGGTGGTACCTGCTGGGGGGCGGGCGGAACCCGCTTTTGCGACAGCTTGTCGCACAGGAGTGGCCGAGGTGTGGCGAGAATCGCGCACCTCAGTAGTGCTGCGCTGTGGGCGCGGCTGGGCGGCCGAACTGGTGTCGGCAGGGCGGGGCGGGAGCCCTGACTCGCCTCGGGCCAACGTCGGGACGCATCCTAGCGGGGGGGTTTCAGTACCCCCTCGCACGAATGCCGAAGTCGGACCGTGGCGGGCGGTGTCCGCCTCGATCCCGCTCAGTCCGGCGGGCAGGGTTGGTCGGGCCTTCTCGGGGCGCGTGCGCGAGCTCGACCTACTGGAGGTCGAGCTCCGCGACGATTCCGAGTCGGCTCGGTGGCGGAGACGCGGGTCGCGGCTGGGCCGCGGGTCGCGATCGGCCATGATAACACTAGGTATGCACTATGTTATATCGCGCATAGCGCATATAAAGTCAAAGTCAAAGTACTTACGTAAACACGTAACAGGAACAACACACAGGAACACAACAACACTGGACGGTGGTCACTTAGTGTACGCACACGAACACGGCACACACACTAAGGGTGGCTGACTCCCCGTGACCCCAACGCCGGAATTTCTCCCGACGGGTGAGTCAAAGGCAGTGCAGCACCAAGCAGGCGATAATCCCGCTTATATTTCACAGAAATATAAGAAGGATATATCGATCGCTATCGATATACGGCGCACTGCAGTAGGGTCGGCACGATCGCGCACGAGCGAGACGGCTACAACGAGCGGAGGATACTCAACGTTCGGAGCACGAAACACGAGGTGCGCGAATGGAAGCCAGGACGGTACTGAACCCTGTGACTACTTGACAACGACTTATATAGACTGCCCCCACTACTGGTGTGCATGAGACAATGTAGTGTCTACTTTATATGTAGATACACTGCACATACACTACACTTTGTCTCAAATGGATCTCACAACTTTTTATGGTGGCAGAACTGAGTTTTTTTGAGGATTAATTTTACTTTGACTTTTTACGAAATTAAAATTATTCTTGTCATACTTATCTAAATATCACTGCACTGAGCTCAGTATGCACTCTCATTAAATTTAATTTGAGATAATGTTTCCTGTTTTATTTTTAAATCTAGCAACTCGGAAAGCTACGACTCTGCGAATGAGATGCGAGAAACATGTATGTATGTATTACGAGATTATTTTAACATTCACAAGTTAGGTGACGAAGTACTATTTAAAAAAACCGGCCAAGTGCGAGTCGGACTCGCGCACCGAGGGTTCCGTACAAACCTGCAAGGTTTACAAAGTTCGTTTGATATGAATTTCAACTTGATAGCTCTACGCGTTCATGAGGAAAAAAGTAATAAGTTTATATTTATTAAAAAATATATATTTTGTAATGTAACTAAAAATTTAAGGTTTTCGGAATTTTTCCTTTATGTGTGCTATAAAACGTTGCTTCATGCCAAATTTCAAGATTCTAGGTCGACTGGAAGTACCCTTTAGGTTTTGATTCCCTTGCGAGTACTTGCGAGTTTCAAAATATGCAGCTTAAATTGCTGTTTCTTTTGATTGCGTTGACATAGAAGTTTGATTTTATTACAGCTTAAAGGTATTATAGACCTGAGTATTTGGTATGAATTTCAATTTAATACCTCTACGCGTTTATGAGGAAATGGGTAGTAAGTTTAAAATTATATAAAAAAAATATATTATGTGATGTAACTAAAAATTTATGGTTTTCGTAATTTTTCCTTTATCTATGCTATAAGACGTTGCTTCGTACCAAATTTCAAGATTCTGAGTTCACGGGAAGCACCCTGTAGGTTTTGATTCCCTTGCAAGTGTCGAAAATTTGCGGCATAAACGGCTGTATCTTTTGATTGCGTTGGCTTAGAAGTTTGATTTTTTCACAGCTTCAAGGGACAGTAGACCTGAGTAATTGATATAAATTTCAGCTTCATACCTCCACGCGTTCCTGAGAAAAAGGGTCTTGACAGACGGACGGACAGACGGACAACAAAGTGATCCTATAAGGGTTCCGTTTTTTCCATTTGAGGTACGGAACCCTAAAAATAACCTTTATTGTTAAAAAAAAAGTTCTGAAGCATTTGGATAGCCAGCGGGGGACAGCTGTAACAACTAACAAGGCCGATGAGTGTCGTTACCGAAGGGTGTACTTAGACCCCAAATCAAGAGGGAAGTAGGGGGAGGTTAGGTAGCCGCGGTCATTAATTTTTCACGCCGCCTCAGACCGACTTAATTGTGGCTCGCAATAAAATATTATAACTTCACCCTCGTTAAATTATAATAAAAACTAAAAATAATTCCTCTGAATAATTCTCGGGGTATAAAATAATTATAGCTAGAGCAGCCGGCCACCCACTTTTACTGCTAATGGAATTATACAGAACGGAGTTTTTTCCCATGCAAATGTGCATAAAATTCTTTAACTAATTTCAAAAGCTATATCGTCCACGCGAGGTTCTTTAGAAACGCCACGTTTATTGACTGGTGAGTTAATTTATACAGTATGTCATGCAGTCTGCAGATCTGTCTGTATTTAATGGCATCATTAGCTTTGGTAATAGGCAGGGAACGCCTCTATGAGCTTCTCGTTGCTTCTCTGATTGAATAATAAATAATAATGCTGTTTATAAGTTTACTTAGGACAATGCAGACTGATCGCCCGATTGTCAGATAAGAAAGATGATCCATGCCTCGGATGGGCATGTTAATTGTAAATAATAGATCCTGCACCTATCGCGGTCATACCGGTGTACCTAAGCCCTAACAGTTTTGTGTTCTTGTGGATTCAGCATGCACTCAGGCACTAATTTGCTTGTTTTTAATAGAACACTGGTTAAATCGGTGTGACGCCTATTTGGGCAGACTAACTTAGCATTAGCCATTCCTCCGATATTCCTCACACTCATCACTGTATATTGTGGTGCAGTCAGGCAGCAAACGTTCACAGTGTATAGTGTTCAGCTCTTTTAGCGAAAGGGGAAAACCCATGCCGCCGGCGTGTCAAATCTCAAATATTTGAAGTGCCTGAACATACACAACCCGAATCAGCGGCATTCGCCTAAACCATGGGGCATTTACAAATCTGCATACCCGTGTCAGTCTCACAGTCGTATAGGCTACATTTTGATATATTCAGATCTCAAACTTACATTTAATTCTATTAGCATTGAGAAATCTAGTATGCTTACTTGCGCTAATCAATGCCATATTACTGAGTTCTAAATATTATCACGCCTTCTTTCATATTCTAATATGTAACATAACATAGATAGTGTCATATTATACCGAATGTAATTCGGCAAAACAAGCAATAACTTAGTCCACACTCCACAAACCACACTGTCATAAGTGGTCAGATATCTCAGATCTGCTACACTTGGTCTGGGAGATTTGTTACAATGAGAATTGCGGATACAATCATGAATCAATTGAATACATCCCTATTGCATCTATGAGATCTATATTTATATTTATGCTGGTCTTTCTATCTATTAATGTTGATTGTAAGAACCGCAATGACATCTTAAAGGAATATATTATTAAGTCACTTGTGGACTAGCAGTACTCTGCACAAATTTCGTGATGTTTGTAGTTTTCAGGGTACTTGGCCAACTTGATCAAATTACAAATGTAGTGTTACGTATTTAAAGTTCACATAGACAGGATAACAACGTCGTATTTAAACTTAAAAACCGACCAAGTGCGTGTCGGGCCACGCGCAATATAGGGTTCCGTAGTACCGCTAGTTTTTGACAATTTTTTTATGGTCAATGAACGTATATTTAGAGTGTATTTTACACTACTAACAACATCATCTCAGTTACTTTCAAAGGAATTTGAACGAAAAGTTCCATTTATACTTCGCCGAATACATTTTTTTTGGTTGATCGACTATTACTCAATAACTTATGAAGTCTTCTTAGCCGTGATAGTTTTCCTTTTAAATTCAGCATATTTCCTACACCCGTGATTTTTTTCACATTTCCAGAAGCAACCGTTTAGCTGGTAGAAGGGGGAGACACTGGACTCTAACGATTTTTTCCACTTTAAATCTTAATATTTCACAAACGGATCGCTAAATCGGAAAATGATCTATGAACACTCATAATAGTTTTAAGTAACCTACCCAACGACAGTCGACACCCTACACGATGGGGTGGACGCGAAAAAAAAATTTCATCCCCGCTTGATTTGTATGGAAGGTATCAACAAAAAAATATTTTTTTAAGATTTTATGTACCATTTTGTTGCCATTATTAATATGTGCATTCATGCCAAATTACAGCTTTGTAGGTCCTATAGTCTCTGAGCAAAACCGCGGACAGACAGACAGACGGACGGACAGACCGAAACTATAAGGGTTCCTTGTTGACTACGGAATCCTAAAAATCAAATAATTGGTTACGGCCAGAGGACCTCAATACAACCTCAATATATTGTATGTTTCCGATTATAGTTACTCCACTAATATGTAATTAAATTATTTCTAGGGCTGTCTCTTTCGACTCTTCTATACGGGGATCCCGTCGACGGAAATTGACTCTTGAAATCCGAACATAGGGTTCATTATCAAATGCCAAAGCTGGAATAATTGTAGGGCACTCAAAAATTCAAGTATAGCCCATAGAGACGCGTTACCGGCTTGTTGGGTATCACGGCCATACAAATTGTATGGGGATGCAAAACTATCGATTAATTATTATGAAAGTTGAGTGCAAGTTTAGTGTTACGGCTGCTGTTTGTACTTGTGTATGTTTTGCTGAGTGGAAAGGGGTTCAGACAGATACGTTATTAAATGTCGAGCACCAAATGTATGGAAGCTGCCAACATAATACAAATCATTTTCGATTACGAATTCGACGTTATGATTATTATGACTACCGTATCTACAGGAAGGAGGAACACAATATATTATGCTCAACTCTATAATATTTTAATATTTTTGATTCTCTCAATTACAGGGCCTATATAGTTATTTATACTCCAAGATCTATGTTTTTTTGTTTTGTGTTTTATTTAGCAACCCTTTCGTCTTTCGCAGCACGGACTCTAGTCTCTAAGTTCAAAATTTCTCCGGCCTCATACTGAATACTCTGAAAAGCAAAACTTTTCTGTAAAACGACTTAGCAAAACGACGTCTTCCGTGAAAAAAGTCGAGAAGATAATGTGATAGTAGGGATAATGTAGTCATGATGTTTATTTATATTCGGTAACCGTATTACTTAACCCTGCGCCGGACGGAAGTGGTCGTTCCGCTCCCTGCACCACAAAGCGGCGCGCGGTATCGCCGGCATGATACAATGACAACGGCTATTTCTGGTTCAGAATTTCTCACTTGTTAAATACAACAGAGAACCTGGACTAAGTCGAATTTCTGTGATAATAAGATGTAATTCATTAAAGTGGAAATAATGCGCCCTTTCAGGATGCTTAAAGTTAACAAACTTAAGCGTCTACATCAACATTTATGGTACGAGTATGCTACATCATATTATACTTGAATAATCAATATGCTCCAAATGTTATTAGAAATAGGCGCCCATATCGATTCTAACCTCTTATCAGACGAAGTTCTTTCTGAATTGAAGAAATGTTGACGAAAACTGAAGTTTGGGGCGAATAATAGAGTAATTAGAAAGGCACGTGTAGTAGAAAATTAGCGGTGTTTGTGTGGCGCGGGCGGTCGATAGCTCGCGTCATCGACACCGAATGAGCGCTCGGCTCACGGCTGATTGACGCCGGCGCGGCGGCTTACGACCAATTACGACGATTTAGGGTTAAGACTTAAGCCCAAATTCGCTTTTAGGTTTACCTGCAAATTCCGTTCTGTTCCATTTTATGCAACGTTAATGCAGCTTCGTTCCGTCTTTGATTCAGTTCGTTTGCTATAGCAAAAAGTATTCTCGCGTCAATGTGGTTTTAGCATTTGAAGAAATACAACTGTGCAGTTTCGGTAGGAAAAGGGACTGGATCGAACAAGAAATTAAACTGTCTCAAAATAGTTAATAGAAATATACCTAGTGATTTAATTTCTAGAACTATAAGTTGAGTTGCCATATAATGTTTAAATCGAGCTGTGAAAGCTCGGTGTCACACCTTATGATATAAATACATCATTGTAAACTATAAAGATTGATCTGACAAAGTATATTTACTCGCAGTACACATATTTTATCAGATCAGACTGGGGAGATATATCGCATTGGAGTGATTTCCGATCCATTGGGACCAGACGCGTTTGCCAAAATGTCCCATCGACTAACAGAAAACCAAGTATTTTGTTAACGAATATAACTTGTTTTTTACTGTTTGCTAGGGATAAAAAATGACAAAAAACGCTGCTTGTGTTCAGATTCCATTTTCACTGAATAGTTTAGCGTTCAGACAGACGGAGAGACAGTCAGACAGATTCATATTCACATTCATATTAAAATAAAGCATACTTAAAATATTTAGTTTCTCAATTATTCTCTGTAAACATTTGAATCAGTTAGGTAATGTAATGACACACAATGGTGATATGCTATAGATAAGTAGATTATAGGATCAATTATATTGATGGCAACTTTAGGTACATACTTTGGATTACCAGAATATTTTAACATGGTGCTTACTGGAGGAGTTGTCAGTTAATAACAGAGCTCAACTATGGAATATGTTTACCGTCTGCACCGCCGGCCGAAGTTGCACCGCGGCGGCCGGTTTCGGCGTTGTTCAGACCAGACGGACAAATATTGACGGACAATGGTATTTGCTCGCGTAGTGTCGCGACGCGTCATATGTTATACGGACAACATCCGCTTTATCGCGGTATGGAGAGTGGAGACAGGTGGAGACTATGGGACTATGAAAAATTAGACAATAGACATATGTGACATAGCCCATCACAATATACTAGGTTGTGTGATATAGCCCATCACAATAATATATTCCCTTAGCCGTTGTAACAAACCACGAAAATCATTTGATATTTTGATCTGGGGTATCCGAGGACTAAGCTTAATCTGTCTTGGGATTCGCAACGAAATCACTTCATAAGAATTGTAGAAGGCGTTGAGGGTTAGGTTAGATATAATTACTAGTATTATCCAATTTCCCACCTCAAGCGAAGCATGTAGATGCTGATGATATATGCGATTACTATAATTAGAGTGTTTATTACAATATTATACTAACAGCAGTTTACTATGATATTGTGTTGATAAAACATAAACTAAAATGTCTCTTATTTCTCTACCAACGTATGAATCTTATGTAGCATAAACTTTGAAACCTACCATTAGACCTATTAATTTTCCAGAGATCATACTTATACAGAATGTTACAAAACTAAGTGGGGAATATCCAGGGGAAACTCGTGAGTCGTGACGTTGGGACACTTGCGTCCCAAAAAATTTAGTCTTTCAGCGCTGCTACTTTCACAGTGAACTCTCTACAAGAAAGACGTACACATCCTAAAGTATTATCACTTAGTTTTATTACACCCTGTATAATTTATGTACTGATTAATCAAAATCAGCCCCGGATCTTCAATTTTTTTAGGCCGGGCAAAAACTGAAAAAATCCCACCCCGCCCTTTTTTTTGCCGTTTGGAAATGCTTGATGCATTCCCGGCAGCCTAGGTGGGCGCCTGGATATGTGGGACTCCTCGGGTGCTGCGGTACGGAGGAGCGCCCTTGGTTACCCACTAAAACCCAACGGTGCCTCCTCTCCGCATGTCGCTGAGCCGCTGGACCCGCCTGAGGCAATAACTGTAGCAGCCCAGACAGCGGCATCTGCTCTACCAGCAGAACCATCCGCGCGGCTTCTGCCGCTTTCTCCGGGAGAGCGGTCCGGGGCTCCGGGCGCTCTTCTACCGGAAGAGCTCGTGCAATAGGCGACGGATTCCTCAATCCATCGCCTGAGCCCTATTATGTGGGGAGTAGCCGCTCATGTTGAGCGCGTCTTCGTCCTCCGCGTCTTCTCCTTTTCGGGTCAGCTGCTTCATCGGCTTCCCGATTTCTCTCAGCGGCCTCCCTCTGCGTCATGATGGACTCGCAGAAAGTAGAGACCGCCTGCCAGGCTTCTCTCGACCGGACTAATGCTCTTATTATGTCCGGGAGTGTCAGGTCTGGTCCTATAGCGGCGCAGAGTTCTGCCCATTGTGCGACCCAGTCTGGGCAGGCAGCGAGCGTGTGCTGCGCCGTGTTGTCCTCATCCGCACAATGATGGCACTGGGTCGTTGGCTCCCGTCTGGCCGTATGGTGCAGGTAGTGACCGAAACACCCATGTCCTGTCAGCGTCTGCACCATCCGGTAGGAGAGAGTGCTATTACGCTGCGCCACCCAATCCTCCAGAGCTGGCCGAATTGCTGCAACAACTCTGTGACCGGCAGTTGGCGATGCCATTTGGTCTTGCCAGGTGGGCATTATCAGCATTCGCGCTTGGCGACGCCATTGGGCTGCCAGATCTGGTGGCACCCGTTCCCCTCTTTCCTTTGCTGCTGCTGTGCGGGAATAGACTTCCGTCTGCACGCGAGCTTCCAGGTCCCATGGAGGGGTACCTACCGGCTAATGCAAACGCCGCTGCGGCGCCCCGCCTACCTACTTACTTATATTTATTTTCACCTTTATCATCCATATAATTTCAGCTATCAATATGTAGGCATGGACGTATAAAAAAAGGCGGAGGGAGTCCCAACTCCCACCATACACAAAACTGTGTCGTTCAGAGTCGGCCAGCTGGTTGTATGTACACGGTCCGCACGCACACATTCTTGCGCTAGTCCATATTGAACGCGCCTCGCGAATAATAAATGTTCGTACAGCACGTCTCACTCCGCACTCAGGGTATCGGTCAAGTTGATATGGCCATGAAATTACTGTACTTGTGCTATTATTTTTTCCGTGGCCAAAGTTAAATAAATGATGAGTTGTCCATTGGTCCGTGAAGTGTGAATTTGCCACCCCCTGAACTTGCCGCCCGGGGCATAGGCCCCGGCTTGCCCCCTAGATCCGGGGCTGATCAAAATGCTTGTGGGTGAATTTCAACATGTCCATATTTTTTTTCATTTCGGTGAACTTTTTTGTTTCTATGTTTTTTTGAGTTTTTACCGAAGTTTCCTCTCAATTTTAATGTTTTATGACTACGAAACTAATGACATAAAAATTAAATAACAAACAAACGTAGCACACATGTTTATATTTTAGGTGTCACCGAGATGAAAAAGTCAGTCACCGAGATGAAAACAAAATTCACCGAAATGTAAATTCACCGAAATAGTATACAGCGTGATTGTAAAACAAGCGAAATAATGTATTTTTATGGAAAAAAATTGACACTTTGGGTTACACTTTTGCAGTTTTCGAAATTATCTGTAATAAATATTTTTCAGAATAAAACATAGCCTATATCCATCACAAAAATCTATCACGAAATCATATATAATTGCACAACTCTTTTGCCTCCGTGACGTACCGTTGATAAGAAATGTGTCCATTATCAAGGCCAATGTTTCTATTTGAATTTCTACAGATCAATACGGCCAGTTTAGGCATTGAGGCATTTTTAAAATTCCGATTTACGTCCGATTCCGATAGCAGACTAAATAACAGACTTTCGAAAGACGAGCATCGATCGTCGTTTGGGAACGCGATATTTCACGCGAAATACATACACATGCGGTATCTATGTCTGTGAATAGAACAATGTATTTTATTTAAAAAAAATCATGTTACAAACGATTTTAATTACAAATAACAAAAAATATTAATACTGGGAAATAATTGACACGTTTGCTTTGAATAAAAATTACCACGCGCCAACTTCACAAAAAGGTATCTTGTAGTGCTTAATTAAAATTTTTCGTTATAACAATATACTTAAGTTAAACAGTTAAAGTAAAAATTGAGTAACTATTCTAACATTATTATAACCAAAACTACTTTTTGATAGGATTCATTAAATTCTAATATTAAATAATCATATTATATTATCTCGTACTGTTTATGCTAATCAACAAAACACTAATAAACAAAATCAGCAAAAGTTAATATTTTTGGTAATCCTAATAAAATGCATGAGGTCAAAATATCAGTTCTGAGTTTCTTATTCATAAAATGAAAGGTAAATATTGAGTCCTTATAAATATTAAAAGTTAAAAAAATTTACAAATATTGACTGAAACGACGTTAGACGAATGTTAGGTGTTTTTCGTTACGGAATTTCTTGATAAACGCGTTCAAAGCTATACAATAGCTCAAAAAAATGAAACATTAAGAAGCACCATATTTCTTTTTTATTTATTAACATTTTTGATGATTTTCGCAGATTATTATTCATTCCGTATAAAACAACTTTAAAAATCACCGAGATGAAAATGCATTCACCGATATGAAAACTATTGTCACCAAAGGTCACCGAAAGTCACCGAGTCACAATTTCCTTGATTTTTTTCATATCGGTGATTTTTTTCATTTCGGTGACCAAATAGGTCACCGAATTCACCGAAACGGAATCACCGATATGAAAATTTGCGACAAATCGTTGAATATTTTGACACATATTGATACATATTATTAAAAGTGTTTGTAAGAAAATAAATTAATACTTCTAGCTGGTTCAATTAACATGATAAATTGAATCGCGGAAATGAAGAGAAAAGTGTCGGGTGTCACCGAGACGATATACTTACGTTTTTAGCGGGAACACGCAGCGACGCAGCAAACCACCTCTAGCTCCGAAGGCACAAGCATGACTGGCGCTTGAGTTCGAGAAGCGGCATTATGTTCAAAAGTACTGCTGGTCTCGACAATTCATGTTTCTTTTTTATTCACCGAATCAAGACAAAATGTTGGGACAGTTTTATTTCTCCCGCTATTTTGAAAGTATAACGATTGAGATTATGAAATTTGTATTAATTATACCTCCATTCTTTAAGAATCCAATAAAAGAATTCGTTTGTTTGTACCACTAATATTTTTTCCTCGGCTGACGAAATTAGGACTAATTTCCACATTTAGAATTTTTCATTTTTATGTTCTAGTTATCGAATTAAAAACGTGTCTGTTGCCTCATATGGATAATCACACAAACTATACGATGAAATTTATTTTAACCCTAAAAAGCCATTTCACACCCCCAATTTCACAGTAGCCGCGAAAAAAAATCGGTTGGGAAATTCACCCTTGTATGAAATCAATCCTCCTATCCTCTCTACCTTGACATTGTCTTGAGTCTTGACTCATGTAGAATTCGAGCTGTGATGTCAAACTTCCGGTCGCCTCATCGACCTTATTAGTAGTTTATTACAGCAGCTATCTATACATGATGTAATAACACGCTCGTTGCGTACTCAATATGATGGACGTGTGATCACGTGTGATGACGTGTGAAGGATCCACAACACGCTGCTGTGGTGTGGTGTTGTCTGGAAGATCTCAGACGCGCGTGTGGACGTGTGGTGTGGGAACATCATCAACACAATATTGGTAAATGGTATTGATTGTAGAACGCTGTGGGTAGATCAGTAATAGGCGGGTCTTTATTGGTAGATAACGGTCAGACGGTAACACGTTATTTGTAGATACTGAACATATTAATATATTCATAGTTATTGCACTCAGAGACGAATTTTAATTAATTAACTGTAATTAAACGAAAAATTTGACATAAACCCGATATGTTATATTCTGTTAAATAACTCTTCATCAAATTAAAGTCTATTATTATCATTAAAATATGTGGTCTGAGTGCGGCTCTTACACTTGTAGCGTTCTCCAGTTTCGACTAGCGATCTTAAAGCTATGCGCTACCTAGAGCACAGTATAGCAATATCCCTACAGTAGTGAAACGAATGTACTTGCGCAGAGCAACGGAGGGGTACCCGCGGGGAAGCGGGCGGCGCGGACCCGCGTACACAAACTCGCGGAGTTTGTGTACCTGCCCGCACAGGGGTGACGTTGGCGCGTTGTCTACGAATTTTGTGTTGTAAAACGGTAACTTATCTTATAAACAATGGGATATAATAAGTGTTCAGTGTACGTCCGATTTACATCAGATTTACATCCGTAAATCTGATTCAAAAAAACAAAAAGGATTTCAATTTTCATATATTATATCGGTTCACAGTTCATACTAATATTGTGTTGGTCTTGGCGGCATTTATTTGCATCACTGTTTTATTGTTTACGCTGTAAGAAGTGTAACAAGGACAGAAACAATATAGAATAAATTAAAAATCTGTCAAATACCCTGTTAGCCTGTTATATACTAATTAGTAGCTACCTAGCAAGGTACACAGGGCCACACATGAAGTGTAACATGTTGACCTTTGGACCGCCCTTACCGCGCACGTAATGAGAGCTAGTTTTGAAGCGCTTCTGTTATACCTGATGTGTGGCGGGTGGCCTACCGTGTTCCGTGCCTACCAATTGTGTGATTAATAATTATTGGATATTTTATATATTCAAATTTCAAATGCGTCTTCATTATTTTAATCCTTCGATCGTGGATTCTTGGAAATCTATTGTTATTCTATTGTGTCTCGCTCACCGGTGAACTTATGGGGCTTGATGGGTGAATTAAATTTTTAAATAGAGAACTAAATCATCTAAAAATAAAGTTTCACGTAAATATCTGGCAGTACGACATAATATTTTATTTTTATTTTATTTTCTTAGGAAAACTTACAGCTATTTACAACTCCAATAAGATATATATTACACAGCTATATATTATGTAAATATACAGATTATATTATAATACTAGATGACGCCCGCAACTCCGTTGCGCTAAAATTGTTTATCGCGCGAGAACCATAAATTTTTCAGGGATGAAAAGTATCCTATGTCCATTCCCGGGACAAGAAGTATCTCCATACCAAATTTCAGCAAAATCGGTCCAGCAGTTTGGGCGTGAAGAGGTAACAGTCAGACAGACAGACAGACAGACACATTCGCATTTCTAATATTAGTATGGATGATAACATTACAAGCACAATATTTTATTTTTATTTTATTTCCCGTTTCGTGGCAACCCTGGCATATCTGCTCGGTACCTACACCGGCGGCGGCATCGTGCGACATCAAAGGCGTTTCGTTACTGTAGGGATATTCAATATTGCTATACTGTGCCTAGAGCTTATGACGTGTCAGTTGTCACATCACACATGTCACATCCGTGGAGGATGAGCTAATATTAACAGTGCGTGTGGTTGGCTGTTTGTTTTTCATCAGGCGGTGTGTTTGCTATTCATGGAATAGTCAAGTGCCGATAATGTCGGTCGCCATTAACCACTATTTGCTCTGCATAATTGACTCGCTTTAAAAAACTACAACCGTAAAATCCTACTTTTTAGAAGTTGGAAAAAGAATCAAATTGAGATAATTTAAGTAAATCCATACGGTCTACTAATGTTGTAAACGCGAATATGTCTGTCTATTCTAGTCAGCGTTGCCAGATTTTTTTTGTGCCAAGTCGGGACTTTAGAACTTTCTGAGTGAAAAAGCGGGATTTTTCAGTCAAAAGCGGGACAAAGTAAAAAAATATTATAAAATTAAAAACTTTTTTGAATGTTTATCTTCTTATTTGCGTTAAAACAACGTTTACGTGACAATAGACAGCTAAAGTAGCCATAGAAAATCCACCCCTCTACCTCCCACACTCTTATCTTCATTACGCACCTTTCTTTCTCAGCACGCTGCACGTACGTTCGGCCTTTCCCCGAAAAGAGGGACTGAGCCAGTCCCGCGCGGAAAATTTAATTTTGATGGAAAAATCGGGACGTCCCGCCAAAATCGGGACGTCTGGCAACGCTGATTCTAGTGTACCTCTTTACGCCAAAACGACTGAACCAAATTTAATGAAATTTTATTTTAAGATATTATGTTAAGGGAGAGAACATTTCTAGTAGTCTTTATACTGGCATAATGTGAGCTCGGTTATAACTTATAAACGATATTATCATTGCTTTTAGTATGATTATTTCGAAAACCTGATTCATATTATGAATACTTGATGCCAAACATGTGCTGTGAACATGCTCAACAATAACAAGCAAAACGAACATTGCCGCAGCTGTACTAAATTAATCCGTTATATTCATACACCGACATTGCAACTGTGGAGTAGTCAGAGACGGATTAAGGCTACTTGATGCCCTATGGGCTCCCTATTCGCATGTCGGTGAAAATCGGTCTTTGAACTTCTCTTCTAGTGCTCCCTTTCACGTGGTGCCCTTGCAAATTGCTTAATTTGATTAAGTGTTAATTCGTCACTGACTAATATAGTGGTTAATATGTAGTTAACTATAGATAACGGCCACAACTCCGTTGCTCCAAAATTCGTTTATCGCACGGGAACCGGCATTTTTCGGGATGAAAAGTATCATATGTCTTTACCCGGGACTCAAAGTATCTCCATGAAAATTTTCAGTAAAATCGGTTCAGCGGTTTGGGCGTGAAGAGGTAACAGACAGACCAACCCTGGATTTATAAATAGGCCGTATAGGCCGCGGCCTAGGAGCGACAGCATCCTAGGGTGGGCGGAAATAAAAGTGGCCTACAATCATAAACATGTAAATCCGGCACTGAGACAGCCATACTTTCGCATATAAAATATTAGTATATGGATAACGGGCCTAGTTTGCAGGACTAACTCAAAACACGCCACTCACAGGACATAGAGCCCCGTAGCCAAAATAACTCACAAGCGGAAACTTTCCGCCCCAAATACGTTTAATACCGAAGTCTAACATCACCGCACACGGCTCACAACTTCGAGCTCCGGTGAAATATTTGCACAACATTCAACAGGCCTCGTCCGTCTATTTCAGAGGTCCTAGGAGCATTTGCCACGTTCTAGAGGACTTTTTTGTTTGTAATTAGTCTCTAATTAATTTATTTATTATTATAAAATATTTATTTCTAATTTGTTTTTCTTTAAGTTTATCTTCTGAATAGCGTTGCTGATTTGTAAATATTTAATGTTAGCTAATCAGGCGCTAGGGGATATACGAGTATAATATTATAAACGTCAGTCAAAAAGGCTCTTACAATAATAACAAAATTTTCTTAACTTGTAAAGTACAAGTTAAGAAAATTTTGACATTATTGTAAGTGACTTTCTGTTCAGCTTATTTCATAGATGGTAACTTTATCATCTATGAAATAAGCTAAAAAAATAGCTAAGACAAACTGAATCTTTATGGGTATAATTAACTAAAGTTATTGTTCTGCTTGAGCTCGGTTTAATTCGAAACATTAGCGTCGCAACGCCGCCGTAACTCTACGATGACAATTTTATGGCACCAAGTGGCCCTCCCCCGGGGGGGTTAAGCCGGGGGGTTAAACTGGGGGGTTAAAACCAGGGTGCGTAATCACCGGGGGCCCTCAAGTGCGTGGATGTTAGAAATTATTTTAATCCCCGCTCCCACTAAAGTAAATTTAGCTTTACATCTGGTAAAGCGTTTTAGTTATTAAGTTTAGTGAAATGTTTCGTTTAGGTTGGAAGTAATGTATTACGGCAGGAGTAGATGAAGTCAAGAGACATTTTGAATATTTAATTTTAAGTTAGAGTGCTCCGAGAACATGTTTTTAAAAATGGAACTTTTTATTTTTTAAGAGTTTGTAGTACCGTTTAAGCTTCTGAGAAATGAGGATTTTTGAGTCTATTCGCTAGCGATTTTCATTGGTTAACGACTAAATATTGACTAATCAAACCCGCTGTTGAGTACATTAATATTAAACTTTTGCCAAAATAACTCAGAATCCAGACAGTATCCACTATCCAGCGCTAACATTTTAACCCTCAACGAAAGCAGAGGCATATCAAAAGTTTGACATGTCACTTAACTCAATTATGTACAGTGTGTGTCTGTCCGTGGTATCGTAGCTCCTAAAAATTTGTTGAAATTTTAGAAGCTGATGTTTGGCTCTCTTATCTTTTTAAAGTTTTAACTAAAAAAGTTAATTTTTAGGGTTCCATACCCAAAGGGTAAAAACGGGACCCTATTACTGAGACTTCGATGTCTGTCCGTCTGTCCGTCTGTCTCCAGGCTGTAACTTAAGAACGGGAATAGCTTGAAATTTTTACAGGTTATGTATTTCTGTTGTTGCTTTAATAACAAATACTAAAAACAAAATAAATTAAATATTTAAGGGGGGCTACCATACAACAAACGTGATTTTTCAAACATTTTTTCAAACATTTGTATCAATGATGACAACAAGTAGGCACTTGGAATATTCACTAAAGCCTTAGTTATATGTGTACTTTAATAATTAATAATAATATTTAAACAAAATAAAAATTTAAGGGGGGCTCCCATACAAAAAACACAATTTTGGCCTATTTTTGCTCTATAACGGTACGGAACCCTTCGTGCGCGAGTCCGACTCGCACTTGGCTGATTTTTATTTGTTTTCACTTATTTTTATCAACCTTTTTCTGTAAATAGGTACATAATTATTTACCCTGTTACGTAATCGAATTTTGTAAACTGTTCGACAGACAGACAGCACACCCCGCTGTTTACCGTACACGGTGTGTAGATTTGTTTTGATTCAGAATCATTTAAAATTAACTCTGTTTGATGTCTGACAACAGTTTTGGTACGTTTGGGGAGGAGATAAAAACATTTTTTTAACAGATATAGGTTAATAATGTTCTACCTTAATTATTACTTATTACAAAAATAGTGTGCAAGTAGACTTTATAATATGCCTGTTTTCACCAACCGCCTTCTAAGTTCTAAGTTCTAACGCTTAGACGTGTTCCCCTATCGGCCAGTTCTTCTTGAAGATTTCACTAATTATTACGTGTCATCTATAGGGCATTTAAGGATTTTCGTGATCCATATAATATGTTCTTTAAAAAACGTATTTGTTATTATAATAATGGATATTATATAACCCTTAAAGACCGCTAGGGAATACAAGTAGCGTCAGGAGGCGGTTAGTGAAAACAAGCATAGGTAAGTTACCTACGTGTTTATTATAGCCTCTAATATTTTCAATTTAATTTTGAAAGTATTTCAATTACAAGTTATATTTAAATTTAATTTATATTTGAAACTCCTTATTGTACTAAAATTGCGCAGTAAGCAATTATTATACTCAGACAAACAGCAACAAAGTTGTCAGTGTGTAGACAAGCGACAGTAAACATCATGACTTAGCACCAGGTATGAACATTAACCACGCAGTTTATAGCCCAGACTTGTTCCTAGATACCTAGGTAATTAAGTACTTTAGATACTGCATACTATTAATATTCTAATGAAGAAAAATTTTAACTAGAAATTGGATATAAAAAGATGTTGTTGAATTACAAATTTATAGGACCTTACTTACATTATTCGAATCCAGTGGTCCAATCTAGCGCTAGATTACTATTGGAATAATGTAATCGAGAACTGGAATGCAATTTGCAAGAAAAGCGTTGGATTGGACCACTGGATTGGAATAATAATAAACCAGCCATTATAATTGAAAACAGAGTTACTTCGAGAAACTGTTACTTCGAGCTGAACAAATTTCGATAAAATTTGGTATGGATATACTTTTTCCGGAAAGAATAATATAGAATGATGATTGCCTATGCCCTATAGCATATCTCTATTACTTCTTTAGGCTGAAAGGATTTGAATATCTACAATTTGGTACAGATAATATAATATGGCTACTTTCTCCCGGAAAGGATATTTTATAGGATATACATATACATATATCCTATAAAATATAAATGATCTATCACCAATCACTATAAATGTAAGGTTACCACGCGATAAACTCGTTTTTACGCGAACATCTATTAACCAATAATAGCGCTACATTGTTGTAATGTAGAGTTGTGAAGTTCTAATGTTGGTATTTGTCATCGGAATAGACCGCGGAGCTCGACACCAACGACACACTCAGAATTTACTTCGTAAAACTTACTACTTCAGAACACTTCGATTGTATTGACAAAGTTCGATAGATGTTTATTGCCTATTATAGGTTTTCGGCAGCTGGGATCGAATCAAACCGAGACTATGGGAGGAGAATTGTTGACCCACTGGTTTAGTGGTCAAGGTATGTATTAGGTCGCGGGATTAAATTTCGGCAAGGTAAAATTGGTTTTTGGTCTAACAAAATAGTAGGTAATAGGACTAATAGGTAGTAGGTATAGTCGACAATTCTCTCCTGGTTTCTTAAATGCCTATCCATGGCTGAATGAAGTATCTGGTTAATAAAATTAAAGTTACCTTGGTGTCAACGTCGTGGAAGGGCACCGCGAACCAGGGCTTGCCGGCGAGCGCCCGCCTGAACCCCGCCTCGCGCTCCTGCGGGCCCTCTGGCGTGCCCACGTGCGCCCACAGCACCACCTGCACCACGCGCAGGCGGGGCTCGCGCGCCGCCACCGCCAGCAGCCGCGGCCCGAAGTCGTCGCTCTCGTCGCTGATGTTCGCGAAGCTGAAGTAGATGCCGCACACCGCCCCCTCCTCCCCCCGCTCCGCGCAGTCCGCCAGCGCCCGCGTCGTGGGCACCAGCTCCCACTGCCCGGCCGCGCTGCCCGCGCACGACACCAGCGACCGCCCGAACAGCTTCTCCCGCCAGTCCATCGCGCCCGCCCGCCCCCGCCCCGCCGCCCTCAGCGCACGAAACACTTACACAGGTTATGCCAATCAAAACACGGACTGTTCTAATCAAATTGAGCAATGAAACACCGGCAATTTTACAAAAACGAACAATTCCACTCGAAACCGATCTAAATATCACCAATAATCACCACTAGCCGGCCACGAGTTAGCGCGGTTCACCTCACGCGAATTTCGCGGTGTTTACGTGCCGAAGTGTTATTGTGCGATTCAGTTCAGACTGAATCAATTCCGATGGAATGTATCGCCGAAACCACCGGCACGTGCGCGGGGCGACCACACGACGAGGGTAACCATACTCGGAGCGTGGTGCTAAGTTAAACGAGCTTCAAATATAAGTTTTATTGGTCGCGAGCGCGAGCGGCCGTGTGCTCGCTCCCGAGGTCGGCGGCGGACTGAGAGCCGGCCGCGAGGGCACGGAGTAGCGAGCAGAGGGGACAAGTCTTAAGAATTTTTACAATGGACTTTTGAAACCATTTACATACGACTGGGGCGCGGTCGTTGACTCCGCACTAGCTTAGTTTTATGATTGTTATTTGCACGGCGAGTGGAGGGCTGGAGGCAATCTAGACGAGTTTTGTGGTGCACAATTAACAGTGCCGTAAAGTAGCAGCATTACTACTTACTACCTAGCACAACTACTAAGTAACTTACTAAAACTAACAACTACTAGTTGCTAGTTACGTCGTACAATTCGTAGATCACTTATCTACGCGTCGTAGACGTGCTACGAGGTGCTACGCTCGTACCTCGTCTAGGTTGTAGAGCAAGTTTTGTGCAATGTTGTTTTAAAGCTTTAGTAAAAGTTTTAAAGAGCTTCTTGGCTGAGACGTCCTTATCGTATTATGAACAAAATATATAGGTATGTAATAATGAATCAAGTTTAATGTTTATATTACAGCAGAATTATATTATCTGTAAAACTTTGAAATCACTCGAGTATCGAGATTTTAGTTCACTTTTTATAAAACTGAGCTCGAGTCTAGAGTGAGGGCTGTAATTGAAATTGTGTAAGTACCTATATTTTGTAATTATTTATAACACTAGATCAGTAGCATTAAGCTTGAAAGGTATCATTGATTAAGTCTTACCTGTGAGAAGGCAATATCTAGGTATATATTTTTAGGAAATTTAAATTTTCAATTCAAATGCTCTGTCTTTATTTATCCAAGGTTAATGTAATAATCGTTTATCTTTGTGTTTCACCGCTTGCTGCCCCCGGCCGGCGCGGCGGGCAGCGCGGCGGGCAGCGCCGCACGGGCTGAGATCGCCAGCGGCTCGGAATGATTCACTCCATTCTCCAATACCTATACATGCCGATATAACTGACATCGGGTATCGGCGATATTACTCGCGGTCACTTAAGACAGGTTTTATGTCCCTATAGTAATATAATAATTAAGTATAGGTCTACCAGAATCTGATGGCAAAAACTGAGAAAGTAAATTGAATCTAGCAATACCGGGGTAGTTGGAATAAAACATTTTGATCCTTTTTTCCTTATAGCGGCTGATTCTGTGCGTGAAATATTCAAATATACAAATTCAATCCACTGATCAAGGATATATTTTTTTGAAAATCTGCCGTCAAAATTTGCCATCAGTTTCTGGTAGACCTATAGTAATCAGTGTTGTTGCTGTGCAAAACACATGAAGTTAAGTCACTAAAGTAAGGGAGATTTCGTATTGCAATTGTCTGTCTTATGGCGATTGTTATATCCACCGAGTAGAGACAATTAGATTGACCGAGAGCACTGTCTCGCCACTCTACTCGGTATGTGTAAGAAGGTTTTTAGGGCTGTCGTGATTCAAGCAATTGCTTATGCTTTAAGTCTACTAGATTTTGTCCTCCACTTCGTTGCGCCGAAATTCGTTTATCACGTGAAAACCGGACATTACTTGTGAATGTGATTTTAATTCTTCCTATATTATCCTTTATCCACGCCATACTTCATTGTGGTAGGTCACATATTTTATTGCGCTCATTTTGATCCCAGTCCAGTCCAGTGTCCCCCCCCCCCCCTTCTACAAGCTAAACGGTTGGTTCTGGAAATATGAAAAAATTCACGGAAGTAGGAAATATGCTGAATTTAAAAGGAAAACTATCACGGCTAAGAAGACTTCATAAGTTATTGAGTAATAGTCGATTAACTAAAAAAATGAATTCGGCGAAGTATAAAGGAACTTTTCGTTCAAATTCCTTTCAAAGTAACTGAGATGATGTTGTTAGTAGTGTAAAACACGCTTCAAATGTACGTTCGTTGACCATAAAAATTATCAAAAACTTGCAGTACTACGGAACCCTATATTGCGCGTGGCCCGACACGCACTTGGCCGGTTTTTTTAAGCTACAGCACGATTTTAGCCTGAAGAATTTGCAATAAAGCAGAACATAGCCTATCAATTCATAACATACGGTCTAATACCTACACCATAACATAATAATATAAGTCTATTGCTGATTAGTCAATTAATAGAAAACATAAAACGATAAAACTAATGCAGCTTAACTTTCTAAAAGAGGTAACAAATCACTATAACAAACACTTGAGACGGTTGCAATTACAAGCCGGGGCAAATTGCAGTTGCCCCGACCCTGCGGCGGAGCACGGGGGCCATACGGGGGCTGTTAGTTGTTGCACGACCCTTATATTATTATGCGGAGGTGCAGTGGCGGAGCGTTTAATTATATGGCTAAACAGGGAACCCTCCAGCCTACTTATTGTGCCTACGAATTACAACGAAACTAAGGCAGTGAGATGTTTACAAAGACAGTAGAGTATAAAGGCGATATTTCTAAAAGTGTATTTTTAAATTCTACTGCTGCTGCTGACCTGACTCTTTCATTTCAAAAGTGGGATAAGGTGGGACCAAGATTTTTGAAGTGAAAACTTCTTTAGCGGCGCGGCGTTGAGCACTTTTGTGGGATGGGTAAAAACCGTGAAACTCGCGCCAGATTCTCATGCTGATCGAAAAACCATAGAAAAAGCGTAAGACGGTTGGAGAGTAGTGTTTTGTGTCGAACTCGAACTCGAACTCGAAAACTCGAAAACTCGAAAACTCGAAAACTCGAAAACCCGAAAACTCGAAATCTCGAAAAATTTAAAACTCGAAAACTCGAGAACTCGAACTGGAATTGTAAGGGTTTCGATTAATTAAAAAAAAAACGTTTTTTTTTAAATTGATTTTCATAAAAATTGGTTAAAAAATGCACAACGTTAATACTTAATCAAGTTTTCACTTTTGCCAGCACTCCCGGAGTGCAACCCGTCTTTTTTTTCTTCTTTCCAACATCATGATGGGTCCATATCGCTGTGGTTTGGGAAAGAAGAGGCCGAAAACCGTCAAGACATCATCGGATGAGAGGCTGAGCTGAGACCTGTCCCTCTCCACGTCCACTGGTTACAACCAAGGAGAGGAGAATTAACCATCTCGAAGCGGAAGTCAAATTTGTAACACTATGAGGTAAAGACGTAGACTGAGTATAATCTATATATCTTATATAAAATTCTCGTGTCACAATGTTAGTCCACGAACTCCTCAGAAACGGCTTTACTGATTTTTACCAAATTTTATATGCATTTTAAGTAGGTCTGAGAATCGGCTACTGGGTACTTGATATATTGATAAGTGCATTTGTTGAATAAATAATAGTAAATTATTACAAGCTGAGACTGACGGCGACCATTAACCCTACAGCGCATAGTGACACACATATGGCACATACCGAAAACATTGAAATATTTCTATAATTGAACCAAGTGGAGTCATCTAGTAAAGTGTAAACTAACCATGAATAATCGAAAATTCATATTAAGTACCAAACATTTTAATTAGATGTCTCTGCTACGTGTTCTTTTACATTTTTTACAAAACCAACGGCATAAAATTAACAAAAAAGTGATAAATTTGAATATTTTGGCTACAAATAAATTAATGCAGGTAAGTTTATATTTCTATTTGTTATTTTATTTGTTATTTTGTAATTTTATATACAATTAGTTTATAAAAATACAACATTTTCATGTGTGACACATATGGCACATAGTGCATTGACTGTCATAAAAAATAATGTATTGCTTGCAGATGAGCTGTAGGAAAAGATTGAATTCTGACGAATTTCAGCACTTCCTCCTTTCAGAAATTCCTTCTGGTAGTGAAGATGACCTGGAACTGTCCGATGAGGAAAGCGATGATGACTTGATCAGAATTCAGGATTTGGTGATGAATGAAATGGAGTCGTGTCCCCATTGCTACACGATGACTACTTTGATGAAAACGTAAGCATACCTAGTCCAGGGTCAAGCAGGCTGCTAGTGCTGTTAGTACTAGATGTAATGCTTATAAACAACTGGCTTATGTATGAAAGGGTTGAGGCGCAGAGACAAAACACAAACACCTAATGAAGTTACGAGAGTTTCGACTGGAGGTGGCCAAAGCATTATGTTAGTGTGGGCCATCAATGACAATAAAGCGAGGAAGACCTTCCTCCACTGTATCTGACTTGCTGGATGATAGAATAACCACCTAAAGATGTCAGGATCGATGGTATTGAATACTTTCCTGTTTGGTCCTCTATAAGGAAGTGATGTAAGTTGTACCTGGTTGTAACGGCAAATTTTTCGTAATTTGCCAGAAATGTAATCAGGCACTATGTCTCAACAAGGACAATAACTGTTTCCCACGTTTTCACTATTAGTTTCGTGATTGTTCGTTTTTTAGAAGTATGTTGTTTTTTCCCAAATGTTCCTATTTTTATAGGTAAAAATAGCTATTAACGTTGGTTATAAAGCTCCATGTGAGGTATCCAAAGACTAAATTTATTACAATATATTATTTTCGTGTATAAATTTTGTTTATTATAAGTTTGTTTTATTTCGACCCCTTTCTATATATTACTATAGATTTGCATATATTGCATGATGTGCCAAATGTGGGTCATACAGAAAAAGTCACATAACTATATTTGTATTGCGTTCCGATTTTTAAAAATATTTTTCCAAGCAATAGTACTATATTTTCTACCTTATATATTTTTTGGAAGTTTGTGCGACGGGATAGCGATCGACGTTGCCATGGCGACATACTTATTTAGTCACTTCAATAAAATAATATGGCCGAAATACTTTATATTATGGCAAAGCAACGTTTGCCGTTACAGCTAGTATTATATAAAAGAAAGTTGTGTTAGTTACGCCACCTATAACTCAAGAACGGATGAACTGATTTGGCTGAAAATCGATTTTGATGAATTTTGGTATGGAGATACTTTGAGTCTCGGGAAAGGATAAGGGATACTTTTGGTCCCGGAAAAATGTACGGTTCCCGCACAATAAACTTTTATGGTTTTTGCCTAAACTATTCAATCTATTTTGATGAAATTTGGTATGGAAATACTTTGGGTCTCGGGAAAGGACAAGGGATACTTTTTGTCCCGGAAAATGTACGGTTCCCGCACAATAAATAAACTTTTATTATTTTTCGCCTTAACTAAACTATTCAGTCTATTTTTATGAAATTTGGCATGGAGATACTTTGAGTCTCGGGAAAGGATTAGGGATATTTTTTGTCCCGGAAAATGTATGGTTCCTGCACAATAAACTTTTATAATTTTCGCTTAAACTACCTATTTAATCTATTTTGATGAAATTTGGCATGGAGATACTAATTTCAATCTATCGTTTTCTTAATTATACCAATTCGAATAATGAGGAATTTTCTTAGCTTTTTAATTTGATTGTCAAACAGCTTCCATTTTAGTAACTAGATGGCGTATGGGTAGACAACTATCGGTAATACCAGGGAATACCATCAATACTTGCTACAAAACTGGGCAAAAGAATGTAAAACTTGATACATTTCAATTTAAAAAAGACGCAATAATATTCCAATGAATAGGATAATAGAGTTATTATAACGATGTTTTAGTTAAAACTCACGGAAGAAATAGCCCTGTTTACCGATATTCACACCAAATGTCACAGGAAATATACATTTTGGTTTTGACAACATCTTACCTGCACTTGTGCAAGATAACGGATATTTAATGGCTAATATTTTACCAATAATGAACATCAAAAACACAAATAACACAATTTGGGAAAAAATAATAAAAACCACACCAACAATAAAAAGTAGAAGAAGTTTTGAAAGTGACATGCCCGCCAAAACTCTCTGTCAGTTGTCAGTTTTCAGTTTGACAATTTGCGTGTTCCTAAACTGTTAACAGTATACTGGCCTAATCGCTTAGGCCAATGATGGCTTAGATTTAAGATATTTTGATTTACGCCATACTTGACAGTACACTGATATTTTTTTGAAACACTACCAATATGTTGTCAGTGGTGCCAACCTGCAAATAATTTCAGATGGGTGGGGAACCAATAGAAAATCTAGAAGTGTCTACCGTCGCGCCGTCTGGTGGAGATGATAAAAAGAAAACTTCCCATTAAGTAATCATCATTAAGACAGGACAACGTTTGTCGGGTCAGCTAGTATAATATATAGTACCTTTCTCTCTCTACGGGTAAAGACCATTGCTTGTGCGTATCGCGTATTAAAAAATACTGAAACTGACAGTTGACACTTGACAGCTCTTGACAGATGACAGTTTTTCAATTTCACGTGCGCGTGTTTGTAAACAAACTTGAATTCAATTTTTACCGGATTTATAATATATAGTAAAATATTTCTGCAGTAAATAACATAAAGTTAAATCTGTAACGTTGATTACAATGGATTATGTGGCTACAGTCGATTTATCATCTGATGATAATGCCAGTGCTGGTGACCATGAAGATGATTTTCTACCTGAAATTAATGTTGTGTCGACTTCAAGCAGTCAAAATGGGAGTCAGGAAAGTAAGGATATTCTTGTTAAACATAATAATAATATATTAATTAAATTTACTTACCAAAACAATAATTATTATAGATCTATAGTTTTTGCAAATACCTAGTTCATTTCATATCACGTTTTATTTTTTATCGAAGAAGTCTGCGTCCACGATAACGTGACGTCCAGAACTATAAAAGCGCAATATAAAGGCAAAACAAAACCTTATTTCATGGCATGTATACTACTAAACCCATAGTTTCATGTTCATAGTAGGTATACAAAATTGCAATATAATCTTGAATTTTTGAATAGCTTACTCAAGTTCAACCAGTGGACCAAGCAGTCAAATTGTAAATGAAAATGCAGCAAAAACTAAGAAACAGCTGTTGGAAGAAAGAAGAAGAGAGAGAGCTCTCGCTAAACAAAACAACAAGATCTACAAGCCCGGAGAGTGTATGAAGGTAAGTTAATGCCAATTATAGTTTAACATTTAACTATGACAGTCACACAATCGCAATGGATATTCTAGAAAATGTTTTTCATCCTTTGCTGTTATATTTTTGTTTTTGTGATAGCTCTTGTCCTGGATGTAAGTAATTTTAGTGTTATTCATTAAGGGGCCGGGTACCCTCAAAATTCTCATACATACGTAATACCAAAATCATTTCCTCATACGAAAATATTTAACATGTTTGAGTTATTTTTCAGTTTAAAATAGTAATTATCTAGGTTCCTGCACAAAAAATTACTTCAAAATATTTAAACAAAAAAAAATTTTTTTGTTTAAAATTTTTTTTTAGTAAATTTACTACTAAATATTTAAACACTAAAAAATAGAGTAAAACACTAAAAAATATATTATAAATAAATAGTAAATTTACTACAAATATTTTTAGTAGTAAATTTGCTAAAAAAAAATTTTAAACAAAAAAAAAATTTTTTGTGTTTAAATATTTTGAAGTAAATTTTTGTGCAGGAACCTAGGTAATTACTATTTTAAACTTAAAAACAACTCAAACATGTTAAATATTTTCATATGAGAAAATGATTTTGGTATTACGTATGTATGAGAAATTCCAAGGGTACCCGGCCTCTTAACAACTCCCTCAGTAATATCAAAAATTTGTCATTAATTCTCTTCTGTCCAAAAGTAACTTTTGTCGCTGCAAACAGAATTAGAAAGGAATACCTACATATTTAAAATAAAGCTTTTTTTAATTTTTACTTTTCACGAGCGTTTAGTTCGAAAACGGATGAGAATTTGGAAAAACTGTATAGAATCTAATTTATAGAAAATTGAATAAGCTTTAATGTCATGATACAATATTTTTTGCTATAACGCATAGTTTTTTAGTTATTGACGAAAAACCAAAAATTAAGACCTTTGTCGCCCCCCCCCCCCTCCCGCCGGCTCACCTCCTAGACGTCAGGACTTTTATTATGATTTGTCCTTATCCACCCTGAATAAGTTCCAGCAGAAATCGCTTAGGTCCCCGCTCACGCACTCTACAAATACTTTGTTGACCGAGCTTTTAGGGTATTTCATTTCGATCACATTATTTTTTCTTAAATAATGTAGAAGCGAACCTCGTGAGCCTTGGATGGCTGTTGGTCTAGGAGAAGGCACTCCGAACAATAAACCAAAATGTGCTGCCTTGCACACAGGTGTTGGATCACCAAAGGCTAGGATGTATACCCGATACGTATACCGAAGAAAACATGCAAGCAGGATTGGAAAACACAATTCCCCAGGAAGGTACCGGCCAAGCCGGAGAATCCTTCTCTGAGAAGACCCCTCTGGGAAACTCAGACAGCCCCATCGTATCTGGGGGGGGGGCAAAATTTTGCTTTCTAGACGAGAAGATAAGAAGATGATGCAACAAGTATTTCACCCGAGCTTCTTTACTAGACCAAGAAGCTCCTCTCTTGGAGGGAAGGTTCCCGAAACACCACAACTGAGACCTTCTGAAGACAATGCTGAAGTAATAATTATCGACAGTTTAACCAGCACAACCAGTAAAGATCCCGATGCACCCAGGTCAAATCATGACAATTTTCCACCTACCAACAACACAGGAAACCATACAACTGGTCCCCCAGACTGGCAACGGGTACCAACTGCTAGAGCCTTCAAACGGAAGAAGGTATCACAGTCACCATCTCCCGAAGGTGTGAAAACCTCCAATAGATTTAGCACCTTGCAAGTTGACCAAAAGGACACTGAGGCGAGCACTAATGAACCACGTCCGAGCAAACCACCCCCAATCATATTATATGGCATTGAAGATGTCAATAAATTAACAGAACTGGTGTACACCATTGCCAACAAAGACGACTTTTTCCTTAAAATAGTCAATAAAAATCAACTCAGGATCGGTAGTGTCAACCTAGAAGCTTATAAGAAAATACTAGCGCTGGTGCGAGAAAAGAACTTGATAGGCCACACTTTCAATAGAAAAGACCAAAGATGCTGTAGGCTGGTGATAAAAAAGCTCCTTCATACAACTCCGCATGAAGCCATCATAGAAGAAATAAATAAAACAGGAAATAAAGTTCATGGTGAAATAATTAATGTTAAATATGGACCTGAAAAGAAACCAACCTCAACATTCTTTGTAAATATACTACCTGGTCCTAATAACAAAGCTGCCAAATTAATAAAATATATATACCATCAATCGATAGTAATTGAGGAGCCCAGAAGGAGAACAACAATTGTCCAGTGTCAAAGATGTCAACAATACGGACACTCGAAAAATTACTGCATGAGGCCCTATCGATGTGTTAAATGTGGACAATCACATAAAACATCAGAGTGCAAAAAACAGGATCGGTTGACTCCAGCCCACTGCGCCCTTTGTAATGGCCCACACCCAGCTAACTATAAAGGATGCGAAGTGTACAGACAAATCTTGCTAAGACGAACCAAGTCCATGCCAAAGAATCCCATTATAACAACAACTCCAGTAGCAGTAGAAAAACCACAGACAGAGATGCCCAACAATAACAATAAATCCCCTAAACACAGCAAATACACTAGCTACGCCGATGCTACTAAAATTGGCCAACAAACACACGTCGAGACCTCTTCACCACCGCCCAACTGGGAGCAGATATTACACAAACAATCAGAAAAGTTTGAACTAATACTACAACAAATGAGTACTCTAATGATGCTCATAACAAAATTAGTTGACAGGTTAACTAAATGACGGCAATACGAGTAGCAACCTGGAACATTAATGGACTGACACCACACAAAAATGACGCTGAGCTTTTACTTACGCAACAAAAACTTGACGTTCTGCTAATATCTGAAGCGCACTGCACCGCCACAACTAGCTTGAAATTTAAAAATTTTGAATGCTACATCACCCTGCATCCTGATGGCACTGGGCATGCTGGCACAGCAATAATTATTAGGAAATCTTTAAAACATCACATCATGCCAGAATACAAAACACCTCACCTTCAAGCCACGACAGTAGCCATTGCAGATAACAAGGGCTACATCAATGTGTCTTCAGTATATTGCCCCCCAAAACATAAAATCACAGAACAATCATTTAATGATTTCTTTAAAACACTTGGAAACAGATTTCTGGCAGGGGGTGACTGGAACGCCAAAAATACACACTGGGGATCTAGACTATCTAGCACAAGAGGAAGACAACTAAAACTCTGTATTGATAGTAATAAACTAACATCAGTCTCTACATGTGAACCCACTTACTGGCCAACTGACACATCCAAGATCCCCGACCTATTGGACTTTTTTGTTGTGAAGGGTATTGGTGGACACTACATAAAATGTGAATCTTGTCACGATAGCTCTTCGGATCATACTCCTGTTATACTGACCCTTAGCGATAAGATTATCGAATATCAGGGACCAGAAAAACTATATAACAAGGGAACGGACTGGGATGGTTTCAGAAACTATATAGAAGAAAATATAAACCTTAATGTCCCATTGAAAACTGAGGACCATATAGACAGTGCTACTAAATACATAACGCAATTAATACAAGAAGCCTGTTGGAAGAACACTCCACTTCTAGATCACAAAAAAAGAAGTAATGACTTTCCTCTTGAAATAAAAAAAGCAATCCAAGAAAGACGGAGGCTAAGATGTGTCTGGCAGCTTAGTAGACTTACCGTAGATAAATCTGCATTTAACAAACAAGCCTCGCATCTAACAAAAATTTTAAAGGACTGGCAGGACAGGACTCTTGAAGATCAACTCGAATCACTGACAGCTACTGCAAAGACTGACTACTCCTTATGGAAATTCACAAAGGCGTATAATAGACCTCAGATGACTAAACCCCCACTTCGAACGCCAAATGGCTGGGCCCGTTCTTCACAAGAAAAAGCAGACCTCTTTGCCAACCATCTAAAGAATGTTTTCCACCCCAATGAAATGAATGTAGAAACTGATGACGACATAGACTCTTATCTCGCGCAACCCTTTCAGATGTCGAAACCTTCTAAACCGACAACAGTACGTGAGGTTTGGAGTACCATTAAGGGGCTAGAAGCCAAAAAGGCACCCGGCTATGACCTCATTACAATGGAAGTCTTGCGGGAATTACCGAAAAAAGCCGTTGTATTCCTGACATCTCTTTTTAATGGAATATTAAGAGTTCAATACTTCCCCTACTGCTGGAAAATTTCGCAGATACTCATGATTCACAAGGCCGGAAAACCTGCGAACGAAGTGTCGTCATACAGACCGATCAGCCTTCTTCCTATACTCTCGAAGATATTCGAAAAACTGCTGTCTAAACGAATTTTGCACTTTTTGGAAAGCAATAACACCATCCCTAACCACCAATTTGGATTTAGACGGAAACACTCCACTATTGAGCAGGTTCACCGGGTCGCTCAACTTATTAGAAAGGCGTTAGAAAACAAGAAATATGTTTCCTTAGCATTCCTAGACATTCAACAGGCATTCGACAAGGTCTGGCACAAAGGCTTGCTCTGCAAAATAAAACAGTATCTACCACATAGCTACTTCCTGCTTCTAAAATCTTATTTAACAGACTGGTGTTTTCAAGTGAAAGAAGCTGATTCCACCTCTGATTTCTATGAAATACTGGCAGGTGTACCTCAGGGCTCAGTGCTGGGGCCAATCCTGTATAATTTATACACATCAGACCTCCCAACATTAGAAGAGGTAGAGACCGCCACATACGCTGACGACACAGCTGTTCTAGCGACCAACACCAACCCAGTGACCGCATCTGAGCAGCTGCAACTTGGTCTAAACGCCATTACTAAATGGCTTCAAAAGTGGAGAATAAAAGCCAGCACCACAAAATCTGTGCACGTAACTTTCACTCTGCGAAGGGAAGATTGTCCACCTGTCTCCCTAGAAAACTGCATACTACCTCACAAAAATAGTGTTAAATATCTGGGATTACACTTGGACAGACGCCTCACCTGGAATAAACACGTCACCAGCAAGAGAGAGGAGTTAAGAATCAAATATAAACAACTAAACTGGGCTTTAGGCAGAAACAGTAGACTCTCACTGGAAAACAAAACACTGATATATAAAACAATCCTGAAACCTGTATGGATGTACGGAATTCAACTATGGGGGTGTGCGAGTAACTCCAACATCTCAATCCTACAAAGAATGCAGAACATCATACTAAAAACGATTTCAAAATCCCCGTGGCTCATCACAAACACGGAGGTTCATAAAAATCTAGGCATACCCACCATAAAAGAAGAGATACTGAGGTCCACAGAAAAATACAAAAAAAGGCTGGAGGTCCACCCGAATACCTTAGCTTCTGGCCTCGTCAGCCGTAATTATAACAAGCGCCTGAAAAGGAAGGACATCTTTTAAATTAAAGAACTATACAAGTAAACCATGAGTAATGCTATCTACATTGGTAGAAGCACTCTACCTGCCATGCGTAGTACATCTCACCTGCTTATAGTTAAATACTGATTGCAGATTGGAAGAGGAGAAAAAAAAAAAAATGTAGAATCCGTAGTTATTTCCTCCCGAGGTGTCCAAAATCATGGTAAATACAAAATATCTAGATCTATCCACATGATAATATTATTTTTACGATTTCTTGTGCAGATTTTGCCATTGTGGTACACTGTATTTAGTAATTAACTAATGTTGTAATTTTACTTTTACGTGTGCACAATAAAGAATATTTATTATTATTATTATTTTATTTTATTTATTATATCATTGACTCCAGTGCTAAGATGTAATAATTCTTTCTATTGCTATGGATTGGACATATCATATATCATTTTTTTTTTATTTTATTTTTTATTTTACAGTTTATTGCACACAAAACTATTATAAAGTAACATAATATTGGAAAGACGACACAACAGGTACTGCTTATTTCTAAAAGAAATTTCTTACAATGTTTTGACATGTATACGTAAAAATATGTCTCTGTGTTGCGGTAATCTGTACATTGTTTTCTGACTAGCTGTAATGTTTACATTTTTTGACTTTCAAACCTACCAAAACCGTAAAAATGATCGTTTGGTGAATATAAATTATCGAATAGCATCTTATTAGGTAGCCTCCCGCCAAATAATTTAGGTTACAAAGCAATATTGTAGTATTTGTAAACCAAAAATGTTGACTAGGTTCCGAAATAAAACCCAGTCTACTGACCACTGCCCAAGACGTCAAATTACGGCGCTATTTTGTACTAGTATTCCACTAGTATTAGATAAGTATGACGTATTATAATTACATTACAAGAAATACGTATTCGATAATTCACTGGCAAATATTTCGAAACGAATCAACGGTATGGGACCACAGCGATTCTAGACGTAAAGAGCTGCCAGTATACTGGGATATATTTGTGAACATACTCTAGGTTTTCTATGATAGACAATCAGCCTCTGACACACAGATTTGACTGATGTCATTTATTTATTTTCCATCAAGTGCCTGTGGATTTTTTGTACCAAATATTCATGATCAGGCGTTGCTCTCACATATGAAAAGATTGTTCAAATTTGTAAACAAAGCGATTTATCTTTATAATTGGTATATTTTATCAAAAACGAAGCTGATGGGTGCCTCCGGAATCATGATTGAAACATTTTGGCGTAAAAATATTTATTCCTGTATTTGTTTTCGCTGAATTCTAGAAGAAATAAAATTTTGAAAGGATTATTTTTAATGCACATTTTTTTAGTGGTAAATGGATTTAAATCAAAATTTTACGCTGACCCTAACCTTGGTAAGGAACGTAACTAACTTACAAAAAATGTTTGAATGCTTATAATTACTTGTGGTCAAAGTTCTAGTGAAAATAAAAACACGAAATTTCACTAATCCTCGTTGTATGCGGCCTTAAATGCTATTTTTAAGATAACTTTATTTTAATTCTATTTGTCTATTTAAATTTTATAAAGTAGTTAGTAAAGTATTCGATCTGTACATAAAGTAGTTAGTAAAGTATTCGATCTGTATATAAAGTAGTTCGTAAAGTATTCGATCTGTCGTCTACCGCTAGGCGCCCGCCGTTTATTAAACAAGCAGGTGTTGTTATACAGTACATAATTATTATTATTAGTATATCTATACCTATGCCTTGTACTATTATCTATTCTGTGCCATGAGACATTGGTGACCTTAACACGACGTGGTAATGATGATGATTATGATGATGAATATGAATTGCATAGTAGCATATGCTTTCTGTTCTTAAAACAACGCCGAAACTCCCAAACGTGTATCTATAAGGAGTCAGGAGTTCTCTCAGCATCTTCGAAACCATGGTATACCTTGACCCAATATTTGACTTTTTGGTAGCATATTCTTAGTACACTTCACATAAAACCAAAATCACCATATGTTTCCATATAAATTTCGAGGAGTACCCTCGATTACTCATGGATCCCATCATCAGGTCATCACTTTTGTGAACATGGTACCAAATTGGAGTGAAACCTAATACAACAAAATAAAAATTTCGAAAATCGGTTCACAAACGGCGGAGTAATCGTTGAACATAAAAAAATCCACAGCCGAACATATAACCTCCTCGTTTTTTGGAAGTCGGTTAAAAATCTGCTGTTCTAGCATAGCTATTATTGGTGGTAGGCATCATGTAGGACAATAATTCTAAAAAATGTTTATTTCTTAACATGTTTGAAATAAACATTTCATTATAATGTTTCAGCATATGCATGTTGAGGTGCACCCAGTACTACTGGACGCGTGGTACTGCGCCGACATCCCCCGAGAGCTGGGGGCCGCCGGGGCTCATCTCAAGTCCTCCCCCGCACTGTGGGACACCTCTCTGGTGCTGTGGAGTCGCTCCGTCGATCCTGTATTGACTAATGCTGGAGGAATGGTAATACTTATGTTCTTGTCAAGTGTTGTAATTTTTGCATTATTTAGGAAATACAAAAATTCAGAGATTTATTACAAAAGAATATTATTTAGATACAGGGTTAATCACACAGTTTATTTTTCAAACGATGAAGAGAAATAAACTTTTATTATCAATTTATGAATGTTCTATTAAATTTTTACTTTTATGATTATTGTTTCGTTTATTTTGAATCATTTTTAACCGACTTCCAAAAAACGAGGAGGTTATATGTTCGGCTGTGGATTTTTTTTGTATGTTCAACGATTACTCCGCCGTTTGTGAACCGATTTTTTATAATTCAATTTATGTGAACTTATGGTTATCAAACCCATATTACATATCAAATCATAAGCACATACTTTAATTGTGTAGTGCTTAAAAACCATTTAACATCCAGCTGTAGGTTATGGAACCCTGTAGATCTAAAAGATTAGGTATAAAATTGCATTTTTCTTTGGATTTTTAATTAAAAAATGTAACCTCAAGATTAAATTTTATTCAATCTCATGTTTTATGGCTCCAGGTGGGGCTATCAGCGAGCCACGAGCGCTGCGACCGCGGTCTGTACGTCAGCACCGCGGAGGAGGTCGCGCCGCATGTGGAGGCGCACACCCTGGCCTCACACATGGCCACTGTGGAGGACCTGGCTGGCTGCAAGCTGACCCTGGTTGTGTTTGGAGTCAAGGATTACTTTAAGTGAGTTTGTGAACACTCCATTAATTTCTGGGCTTTGTTTTAGAGAAATTACTGGTTCCAGCCTAATAAACAAATCGAATACTACCAGCACATAAACGTTATGTTTAACATCCAGTATCATATTATACTGGATGTTAAAAGAAATGGCGATGGACAGGACACGTCATGACAAGAGAAAGGAAAGAAAAATGGACAAAAATACCATCAGACTGGCAACCCAGAGACGGGAAGCGGAAAAGAGGAAGACCAATTAGACGGTGGCCCGACGATATAAAACAGATAGCAGGAGTAACATGGATGACAGTGGCTAAGAACAGAAATGAATGGAAACGGCTGGAGGAGGCCTATGTGTCACAGGACACGCTGATTACCAACCTAGAACAGGACACTTTGATATTATGACACAAAAAAACAATATCGTTAGTACCAGCAAAAAGGCGAATAATAAATAATATTATAAGTTCTTAACTAGATAAGATACATAACAGTTACATTTTAATGTATCACATTGAAAATTGTTTGAATGTTTTAGAGATTGTTTTACATGGTTAAACCATGTTGTCTAACCCCCCCCCCTTTCTGTTTTAAAGAACATTTATAATATTATGTTACAGATCTTCCGGACGTAAAACAAACAATAGCAGTAGGAAACTGATGAACGAGATAGACCTAGAGATGGCCATTACAGGTATGTTATTTTATTACAAACATAAATTCAATAATCATACTTTCAAAATATTTGCAGTCAGTTTGTCCATAAAATCCGTCAGTGTTTCTGCCAATGCTAAGCCTGCAGGTGTATAGCATACACTCAAACCGATCGCCGTGTTTGTATGGAGATTATTAGTATACCGTTCTAATACTGTTGCTTGGTATTACCAGACCTGCTGGTGTCGGCGCAGATCGACGCGCTGCTGGTGAACACGCCCAGCGAGCTCGCGCTGACCGTGCTGCAGTTTACCAAGGCCATCGCCGAGGCGCCCTACAAGTTAGTACTAGAGTAGTTGATTCCTAGGCAGATGGCGGACCTAAGTAATTTGGTCGCGTTAAGTCAAACCCAGCCGAAAGATCACAGCTAACATTGAATTGACATAAGCCGACCAAACGACGTAGGTCCGTCAACTGCCTAGGGATCAATTCGAGGATATTATAAAAGTTTGGCCAGGAGTAAAATAAAACTCAACTGTGTGTTTTATTTACAAAACTTACGGCTATTTGATTAATTAGAGTGAGAAGCTATAGAATACACAAATATAGAGACAAAACATAACACACATGAAAGAGACAAAAGCTGAGAGGACACATAATAATATGAAATAGTCGAAAATTGAGAGGGAAGATAATATTATTACACAGTGTGGAAGATATAAAAATTGAGAGGGAAGATCTCGAAAGCGAGATGAAAAATCTACGAGCGAGGACATGTGAGTGCCTGAACCTCAGCAGATTTGCACCCGAACAAATGCTACCACAAATTACAATTATTACTTTAGTTGTTACTGTGCTGTAAAAGTATAACTAAAGTGGCAATAAATTGTGATATTTTCAGGAAGGCGAAGCGCGCTTTCGATGAACAGGCGGACTTCTACATGAAGGGGGACAACAAGAAGTGTGTGGCCGTCGACAAAGACGGTTAGTTCACTCTGAAGTTACTATTTCAAACTATACCCCGATTGAGCTCCTGTAGTCATATAAATTTTTGACTCTATCCAATATTGGATAGCGTTAAAATTACGTAGCTGTGTAGAGGCAATCAAGTCCACTCCTCAGATAAAATATTATGTGATCAGATTTACATTCGACGCAGTGCTGAATTCACATTTTCTATGAAAGTAGGCCACTTTATTTCCGCCGGCCCATAAAGGGCCGTAATCTGAAGGGCCTCTATAGACGCTGCCGCCCCCCCAGGATGCTGCTGTCCGTAGGCCGTGGCATATTACGCCTATTTATATACCTATCCCGGACTATAAGCTGGGGTTTTTTTTATCAATAAGAGGTTTTATATGTAAGTGCGCATTATAAAACCAATTTAATTATTATAATTAATACTAGCTGTCCCGGCAAACGTTTCTTTGCCATATTATAAAGTAAGTATATTACCTGTATTATTTTATTGAAGAGACTAAATAAGTATGTCACCATGGCAACGTCCATCGCTATCATGGTCGTCGTTTTTCTCGAGTTGTAATAATTTACTATTATTTAATCAACAAATGCACTTATCAATATAATAAGTACCGAGTAGCCGATTCTCAGACCTACTGAATATGCATATAAAATTTGGTAAAAATCAGTAAAGCCGTTTCGGAGGAGTTCGTGGACTTACATTGTGACACGAGAATTTTATATATAAGATTGTAACTGTCCGTGACGGCAGGTAACGGCGTGACGCGGCTGTGGCAGCAGATGCTGGCGGTGCTGCCGCAGTCCTCGCTGCAGACCGCGCGCTCGCTCGCACGACGATACGCCCTGCCCAAGGCGCTGTATGAGGTACGCGGTGACTGTCTGTGCTGGCGGCAGGTAACGGCGTGACGCGGCTGTGGCAGCAGATGCTGGCGGTGCTGCCGCAGTCCTCGCTGCAGACCGCGCGCTCGCTCGCACGACGATACGCCCTGCCCAAGGCGCTGTATGAGGTACACGGTGACTGTCTGTGCTGGCGGCAGGTAACGGCGTGACGCGGCTGTGGCAGCAGATGCTGGCGGTGCTGCCGCAGTCCTCGCTGCAGACCGCGCGCTCGCTCGCACGACGATACGCCCTGCCCAAGGCGCTGTATGAGGTACACGGTGACTGTCTGTGCTGGCGGCAGGTAACGGCGTGACGCGGCTGTGGCAGCAGATGCTGGCGGTGCTGCCGCAGTCCTCGCTGCAGACCGCGCGCTCGCTCGCACGACGATACGCCCTGCCCAAGGCGCTGTATGAGGTACACGGTGACTGTCTGTGCTGGCGGCAGGTAACGGCGTGACGCGGCTGTGGCAGCAGATGCTGGCTGTACGGGTTGTTGCCAACCGTACATAAATAATTATACTTACACGTTAAGATTCAATAATGTCGCGGATCATATTCATTTGTATTACGTGAAATAAAGTTAGTTATCATTTATCCATCAAAGGGAGCGGTTTTATTTATCATCCATAATCGTTCTCCCTTAATTATCATTTATCTTTATCATACATCTTTTCTATAATATTAGTTGTAGGGCAGGCTGCAGCAGTAGCCCCTACACCTATTTTTTTGGTCCTTCGTAAATAAATCATTATCAGAACTTTCATCATAATATATCAGCGCGTGTGGACTATACTTTGAACTTTCTAATTATTATATTTTATCAAGACTTTTTCGGTACTATATCATATCAATATCAGTGACTTTTTGCAAAGCTCAAACCGTGGTGTACTGTACTGTATGTGAATTGGTGGAGTGTTTGTGAGGTGCTATCATCATTTGGCGGGCCGGGAGGTCTGCTCATCAACGCTGATCATCATAATCGTGACGTCGCAGCTCGCAGGTTTGCTGTTTCGTATCCCGAGCACAGCTGACTCAAGTAAGATTGTTCCTTTTTATCATAATATAATTTTATTTCTGATTTATCATGATGGAAAATATATTTGAACGGCAAGTTGAAATTATTAAGGCGGTTAATACTATCAAAATAAATTTCGGAAAAGATTCCGCGAGTAGAAAAACTCCGGAATATATTCAAAGAAGACTTAGCACTGTCGAGGAGCTGTGGGTAGAATTTGAGCAGAATAACGAGCTTTTGTTAGGTAGTTCGGACAAAAATAATCCATATTTTACGGAAAATCATTTCGGGAAGATGGAAAGCCTTTATCAAACCCTTAAGCACACCTTGTTGACCTATCGGCCTAAAGAAGACAAATCTTCGACTGCTCCGCCTGAAAGGATTCAGGAATTATTATCAAAGCAGCGCACTAATTTTCGAGCATTGAGCCGCTTAATCAATAGTATCAATATTGAAGAAATCGCAGAGAAGTGGGAGATAGAAGAGGAGCTCCGAAATCTGAAAAGTCGTTGGAATGTTATTGACACGCAGCATTTAGAAGTAGACGACTTTTTGCAAGGTTCTGATTTAGAATACGAGGAAGAATATAGCGCTTACGAGAAGGAGTACAAGGATATCAAGCTGGCGCTCCATAGAAAGTTATCATCTACGGCTCACACCCAGCAATCAACGCCGCAGCTGGAGATACCTATCTTCACCGGTAAATACTCTCAGTGGCCCACGTTCTTTGATTTATTCAGCGAAGCTATACATAATAATAGCTCGCTGACGAACGCCCAGAAAATGCAGCACCTAAAAGGGAAGGTAAGAGGAGAAGCCGAGCGATTGATCCAGCACCTGCATATATCATCTGAAAATTATTTAACAGCCTGGGATATTTTAGTTCATAGGTATGACAATAAGCAGCTTTTATTCACCAACCAAATTGAGACGCTGATTAATCAGCCGAGTCTTCAGAAGCAGTCGGCCTATGAAATTAAAAAATTACACGACACGTCCGTCGAGTGCATCCACGCCATTCACAACCTGGGGGTGGACACGAATACCTGGGATCCCTTGCTTGTTCATCTTCTATCAAAAAAGCTGGACGTCGAAACGTTAAAAGATTATAAGGAAGCCAGAAAAGCGCCGCGAGAATTACCTGAGCTATCAGAATTTATTACATTTTTAGAGTCGAAGTTTATTGCGTTGGAACCGATGCATAAAAAGGAGCGCGATGTTTTTCCGCCTACGACATCGAAGCATCTAACCAACCCGAGGTCATCATCATCGTATCAACCTGCAAGAAATTTTAGTCGCGAAAAGTATCAGGGTAAAACTTATCATACTCGTTCTACGAAATGCCCATTATGTTATTTTAATCATGATTTATTTAAATGCAGGCGATTTATTAATATGACACCAGCGTTAAAGTTACAAACAATTGCGAAACATCAAGTTTGTAGGAATTGTCTATACAAGCATTTTGATAATCCATGCATTTCTACAAAGCGTTGTAAGGAATGCCAGGGTGACCATAATTCTTTGTTGCACGAGGCTTTTGTAAATACTGGTAGTTTTAGTTCTAAATTAGTTCGCCACAAAAGTAGCCAAAATGACATTAATCATGTTACTAAGCAGCATAACGTTAATTTCGTCGCCGGAGAAAATGAAGAAATTTTGTTGACCACAGTTTTATTAAAGGTTGTATCAGCTGACGGCTCTCTTATCACTCTTCGAGCGCTTTTGGATCAAGGGTCTCAAATTTCTTTGATATCAGAAAATGCGGCACAGATGTTAGGACTCCGACGGCATAAATATCATGCATCAGTATCAGGTATAGGCTACGGATCAAAGCAGAGCAAAGGACTGCTGGAAATTGAATGTCACTCTATTTATGATGATTTTAGCTTTACGACACAAGCTATGATCATTAATTCACGTGTTGTAAATAATTTGCCAAATATCTCTTTTATTAAAAAATTATGGTCACACTTGCAGCATATCAACTTAGCGGATCCGGATTATAATATTTCCCGTCCTATTGATATATTATTAGATGCCAGCGTCTATTCTCAAATATTAATGAGTGGACTTATCAGAGGGCCACCTCAGGCTCCTATTGCGCAGCAGACCAGGCTAGGCTGGATTTTGTCTGGTAATGTTAGGAGATTTAACTGCCACGTGATTATCAACAATGTATCAGATTTATCAAAGTATTGGGAGATGGAGGAGATCTCAGTCGAACAATCATCATCACTATCAGCCGGAGAACAGTTTTGTGAAGATTTATATGCTTCGACTACAAAACGTTTGGACAGTGGCATGTATGAAGTATGTCTTCCTATGAAACCAAATTTTGAGGAAAAACTTGGTTCATCACGTCCGAAAGCAGTTGCCCAATTTTATCAGTTAGAGCGCAAAATGGCTCAAAATCAATCATTTTCGGACAGCTACAAAAATTTCATGAAGGAATATCAAGAACTAGGAGACATGGTGCCGTATACCAAGTCTGGTGAGGGTCCATCATATTATTTTCCCCATCACGGCGTACTCAATTTAAACTCCACTTCTACCAAATTGCGGGTGGTCTTCAACGGCTCATCCAAGACATCATCAGGTCTGAGTTTAAATGACGTGATGGAGCAAGGCCCGAATTTACAAGCCGACCTACAGGCTCTTATCATATCTTGGCGCCAATATAGATTTGTGATGACATCTGATGTGGAGAAGATGTTCAGAAGAATTCTGGTCCAAGAGGCTCATCAAAATCTTCAATCGGTGGTCTGGAGAAGCTCAAGAGATGTACCTCTTCAAAATTATAGACTCACGACTGTGACGTACGGGACGAAGGCAGCACCGTTCCTGGCAATGAGGACGTTGAAGCAGCTGGCTATGGACGATGCTGAGAAGTACCCCTTGGGTGCGAAGGCTTTGAAAGATAGATTTTATATGGATGACTATTTGGGAGGCTGTAACGATCTAGAAACGGCGAAGGAAGTGCAGAAGCAGTTGATAAGCATCTTACGCGGGGCTGGCATGAACCTACGCAAATGGTCAAGCAATGAGCCACAGCTTCTACAAGATTTATCATGCGACCAATTAAATAATCCGTACGAGTTTCGTTGCTCGGAATCACGTAAAACGTTAGGCCTTAAGTGGAATCCGTCATCAGATACTTTTACATATGATTATCAATTTGAATCGGAACCTAAATATCACACCAAACGGGAACTATTAACAGATATCTCTAAGTTATTTGACCCCATCGGTTGGATATCACCATTATCAATTAAGGCTAAGTTACTATTCCAAAAAGCATGGGTCACGGTGGAATCCTGGGATGAAAAGTTATCATGTGATATCATTCAAGAGTGGACAGAATTACGAACAGATTTTAAAAATATCAAGAACATAAAAATCCCACGATGCATCGGTAACCTTCAATGTACGTATCAAATACATGGTTTCAGCGACGCATCAGCAAAAGCGTACGCTTGCACAGTATATTGTGTTGCAACAAATTATAAAGGCGAGCGCACATCGCGGTTAATAACTGCAAAAACAAAATTAGCGCCTTTAAGCAAGAGCGTGTCGCTGCCTCGATTAGAATTATTAGGTGCACTACTTTTATCAAAACTGATTCGGAAGGTGGAGAATACCCTGCCTAGCATACATGTTAAAACATACGCATGGACGGATTCCATGATCGTGTTAGGGTGGATTCATGGCGATCAATCAAGATGGAAGCAATTTGTTGCAAACCGGGTTCGACAGATTAAGGAAATTGTACCATCGTCGAACTGGAACTATGTACCATCGGAATTAAATCCGTCAGACAGTGCGACACGAGGAGAATCAGTCAAGAAGTTAGCTGACGATCGTTTGTGGTGGGGGGGCCCGGAATGGCTCACTTCCTTCGAACCTGACCAAATTCTTAGACCATCATACGCAGAACCAGATATTGAAATTAAAAAAGTTTCTTACAGTGTGAACACAGCCTTACATTGCAGTAAGGTTGATTTTATATTAGAACTGTTAAATAATCACAGTTCTGTTACATTTGTTGCGAAAACCGTGGCATGGGTGTTACGTTTCATCACCCGAAGTCGGAAACCGTCCAACACAGCAAAAACATTGTCACTCGTGGAAATAAACAATGCTTACAATATTATTATCAAAAATATCCAAGCTATAGATTTTAGCGAGGATTTGTCATTTATCAAGTCAAAAGGACATGTTCATCAGAACAGCAAATTATCAAGTTTGAATCCTTTTATTGATGAAAATGGACTATTAAGAGTTGGCGGTCGTCTGAAGAATTCACATATAAATTGGACCGCGAAGCATCCTATCATACTTAGTAGCCATAGTAGATTTACTTCTCTTATCATTGATCAAGCACATATCACTACGTTACATGGTGGAGCCCGACTGACACTAGCTTATATCAGAAATAACTATTGGATCATTAGTGGAATGTCTACAGTGAAGAGGGAATTGAGGCGCTGTGTTAAATGTCGTCGATTTAGTCAGTATAAATATCAACCAATTATGGCAGACTTACCTCAGCCGAGAGTAGTTCCTTCTAGACCTTTCACTAATAGTGGAGTGGACTTCACCGGGCATGTAGACCTAAAATTGAATAAAGGACGAGGTGTTCGAACCACCAAAGGCTACATTGCAGTTTTCATCTGCTTAGCAACGAAGGCAGTTCATCTAGAGTTAGTATCAGATCTAAGTACGCCATCATTTCTTGGTGCATTCCGGAGATTTTGTTCACGACGAGGGGTTCCATCCCACGTCTATAGTGACAACGTAACTAATTTTATAGGCGCCAACAAGCTACTTAAAAAGGAATATCAGGAGATTGCAGCTATCATCAATCAGGAATTTTTCGATAACATCACTGAGATGAAAGTAGAGTGGCATTTTAACGCTCCCTCTCACCCCCATGCAGGAGGTTTGTGGGAAGCTGCTGTAAAAAGCTTAAAATTTCATATCAAGAGGGTCATCGGCGAGCAGAAGCTCACGTACGAGGAGTTTACTACCCTTCTTCATCAAATAGAGGCTTGCCTCAACTCAAGGCCACTCTGCGCGCTCACTGAAAATCCAGAGGATCCTATTTTAACGCCGGCACATTTTCTAATTGGCAGTCCGATCATCACCAGGCCTCAAACGGAACCCGAGTCCATGAGTTTATCAAAGAGATGGCAGCTCGTTCAATCTATCAATAAGCAATTTTGGAAGTGTTGGTCGTCTGATTATTTGCAGCAGCTGCAGGTTAGATTTAAATGGAAGAAAGAAGGAAAAAATATCAAAATAGATGACATTGTACTAATTAAAGAAGAAAACTTACCTCCTGGAAAATGGGCTATGGGCCGAGTGCTGGAGCTTTACCCTGGAAAAGACGGACAGGTCAGAGTTGTATCACTGAAAACAAAAAATAATATAATTAAGAGGCCAGTTATCAAATTAGTTCCATTACTGTCTGAAGAGGTAAAAGATCAGACACCAGCATCTATCAATCAGGAGATATCTACTCCAGAATCAAGTAGCACGAGGTCTCGTCGTCCTCGACGTATCAACTTTAAAAACTTTTTCATGACTATTTTCATGTTTATGTCATTCCTTTTATCACCGAGCTTGCAACAAGTTCAGAAGAATTTTATGATCACGCCTGTAAACACAAATCAAAGCATTTATTTTGACAAAATCGCGGACCTGCAACATATAAGAGACGAATGGACTCTTGTTATTTTTTATAATATGTCTACATATTGGCAAGGCTATGAAAACATTAAAAAATATGTTACGCACATAAAGGAGAATGGCTCTTCTAAAGATTATCAATCTATCACCTTGCAACTGGAACACGAACTCGACGAGATAGATCATTTTAATCAGCTCCTGAAAAATCAATTAAACAGAAGACAGAAGAGAGGGTTAGTTAATGGCGTTGGTTACATGGCTAACTCCCTATTTGGTGTCCTAGATGAAAGGTTCGCCACGCAGTATCAGCAGGACATAGAGCATATTCAGCAAAATGAGAATCATTTACAAACACTTTTACACAACCAAACTCTTGTCATAGAGGCCGAGTATAACATAGTGAAGAGGCACGAGGATGTAATGCAAAAACAATTTTCTCTTATTGAAAATCATATCAAGGATTTGGCTTCTGAGGTGTATCAAGTTAAGCAATATTCATCACGTTCCACGTATATCACTTTTTCGTCGTTAGTTGCTCATATCATCATTTCCAAAATTAGACGTATTCAGGATACTCTAATTTCGACTCTCACCGAAATTAATCAAGGTCATATCAGCACAAACTTTTTATCACCGGAACAACTGCAAAATCAAATAAATATAATATCAGGTCGTTTACAAACGGAGCTCGTGCTACCGACGGACGGCTCAAATATCATTCAGCTTTACAAGCTACTGAGAGTTGCCGCGAGAGTCACAGACAAATATCTTATTGCTGAGGTAAAGATTCCTGTATTAAACAACGAAATTTTTGAGCTCGACAAGATCATAAGTTTACCTAAGAAGAGAGATCAGAAATACTATCAATTAACCACGAAATTCCCCTATATTGGGTTTAATATCAACAAGGATTCCCTTATCCTTTTATCAGAATCGGATCTTCAATCATGTCGGCATTTATCAAACGAGAAAGTTTTATGCTTTCTTAATAGCCCTGTTTATACTACGAAGATTAAACAATCAATTTGTGATGTCAACATCGTCGACGGCGATCCTGACCTACCGCTATGCAAGTCGGAGCTATCGCGTTGCACAGAGCGCTGGATAAAATTACACGCAGATAACGAGTGGCTGTACACCTGTTGCGAACAATGCAGTGTCCGACTGATTTGCCCAGCTGGGATTACGTCACAGGTACTGATAGGCAGCGGAGTCATACGCTTAGGTCCTATGTGCATTTTGAAGGGTGATGATTTCACAATTTATTCCCACAACTACTTTAGCAACCGATTAGATATCAATCAAAAGCTCGAAATACCCCAGTCCTCCGTCTTGAATAATATCATTAACACTTCCTCGATCGATATACCTAAGTTAGAAAACCATGAAGGTGAGTTAGAAGTATTAAAGACGCAGATATCAGAAATAAAGGAACAATCAGCTAATAGTATGGACTTTAGTGTGCACGATGTCCATCATTATGCTCTGGGATATATCATGGTTAGCTTGTTCATCATCATCGGCGGTGTGGTGGTGTTTCGCCGGTTTCGACGGAGGCGCCAGCTGGCGGGCGGGGAGGCGTCCCGCGGCACGCGCGACACGGACGTCGCCCCCGCCGCCGCCCTCGCTGCCGCCCCCGCCCCTGCCGCTGGCGCGGGAGTCCAGCGCAGTGTTAGTGTTAGTGGTGTGAATGTGCTAAATAAAAAGGCAATTAGTGAAGTGTTCTCGAGTGTCCCGAATGTTCGAAATGTATCAGGTGAAATCAGACAATCAGTGTTAAGCCTCGATAAAAGCACTTCCCCTATGTTTAGTCGTTCTGTTAGATTAAGTGAATTGAATGACTAAAGCTATCATGCTTATAATATCATAAGATAAATTTTGTTTTTTGCAAATTATTTACTCTTTTGTTTTTATATTGAACAAGAATTTTACCTATCACTTTTTATACTAAATTTTATGTTTTACTATTTACATTTTTAAAAATATCTTGTATACAATTTGTATTGAATAGTTTATAGTGTATTATTGTATGATATAGTTTTCAATTTATATCAACCTCGCCATCTTTCGGGGGGCGCAGGATGTACGGGTTGTTGCCAACCGTACATAAATAATTATACTTACACGTTAAGATTCAATAATGTCGCGGATCATATTCATTTGTATTACGTGAAATAAAGTTAGTTATCATTTATCCATCAAAGGGAGCGGTTTTATTTATCATCCATAATCGTTCTCCCTTAATTATCATTTATCTTTATCATACATCTTTTCTATAATATTAGTTGTAGGGCAGGCTGCAGCAGTAGCCCCTACACTGGCGGTGCTGCCGCAGTCCTCGCTGCAGACCGCGCGCTCGCTCGCACGACGATACGCCCTGCCCAAGGCGCTGTATGAGGTACACGGTGACTGTCTGTGCTGGCGGCAGGTAACGGCGTGACGCGGCTGTGGCAGCAGATGCTGGCGGTGCTGCCGCAGTCCTCGCTGCAGACCGCGCGCTCGCTCGCACGACGATACGCCCTGCCCAAGGCGCTGTATGAGGTACACGGTGACTGTCTGTGCTGGCGGCAGGTAACGGCGTGACGCGGCTGTGGCAGCAGATGCTGGCGGTGCTGCCGCAGTCCTCGCTGCAGACCGCGCGCTCGCTCGCACGACGATACGCCCTGCCCAAGGCGCTGTATGAGGTACACGGTGACTGTCTGTGCTGGCGGCAGGTAACGGCGTGACGCGGCTGTGGCAGCAGATGCTGGCGGTGCTGCCGCAGTCCTCGCTGCAGACCGCGCGCTCGCTCGCACGACGATACGCCCTGCCCAAGGCGCTGTATGAGGTACACGGTGACTGTCTGTGCTGGCGGCAGGTAACGGCGTGACGCGGCTGTGGCAGCAGATGCTGGCGGTGCTGCCGCAGTCCTCGCTGCAGACCGCGCGCTCGCTCGCACGACGATACGCCCTGCCCAAGGCGCTGTATGAGGTACACGGTGACTGTCTGTGCTGGCGGCAGGTAACGGCGTGACGCGGCTGTGGCAGCAGATGCTGGCGGTGCTGCCGCAGTCCTCGCTGCAGACCGCGCGCTCGCTCGCACGACGATACGCCCTGCCCAAGGCGATGTATGAGGTACACGGTGACTGTCTGTGCTGGCGGCAGGTAACGGCGTGACGCGGCTGTGGCAGCAGATGCTGGCGGTGCTGCCGCAGTCCTCGCTGCAGACCGCGCGCTCGCTCGCACGACGATACGCCCTGCCCAAGGCGCTGTATGAGGTACACGGTGACTGTCTGTGCTGGCGGCAGGTAACGGCGTGACGCGGCTGTGGCAGCAGATGCTGGCGGTGCTGCCGCAGTCCTCGCTGCAGACCGCGCGCTCGCTCGCACGACGATACGCCCTGCCCAAGGCGCTGTTTGAGGTACGCGGTGACTGTCGGTCTCTTTAATGTCCAGAGATTGAGGAGAGGACTGTGGATCGAAATCTTGAGTATAAAAATGTGTTAATTACTGAAACAACTGCTGAATCATACTGGCACTGATCTAAGACGTGCTTGTTTAAAACTAGAAATGAAGAAAAGAAACCAAAATAATACAACATAAACAATCGTCTGCTCGTTTCCTGACCTTATTTTAATATTAAGAGCTTTCTATCTCTTTTTCCAGGCTCTGCAGGCGCCAGGCGGCGTGGAGGCGGTAGCGGGCGCGGGGGTGACGCGCGCGGCGGGGGGCGGGGCGCGAGCGCTCGGACCGCAGTTCGCGCGCAAACTGCACACGCTCTTCACGGCGGAGGATGGAGACCTGTTGATAGACTGACTCGACTGAACTAGATTATAATAAAACTAGATAATTATATAAATAATTACTGTATAATATGAAGCTAACCGAATTAAAGAACGTGATAATAACTTGTTTATTTAGAGATAATAAACCTATGATCGATCAGTATTGTGCCGCTGCGCTGTCCGATAATAATATAAAAACTATTCCTGTCGTAGAAAAGTAATAAAATTAAATTAAGAAATTTAAAAGAGGTGACACACACGCGAGTAAGTACGCGGACTTACGACTTGACGATTATACTCGCCTGTCTGTCACCTAAAGTTCGCGTACTTAAAGATTGCCGCGCAAGTTCGCGGTCTTGGAATTTTACTCGTAGCTCGTACGTCTGGCAGAACTGCGAGCCGCGAGCCGCGAGCCACGAGCCTCCTGTGTGCGAGCCGTGAGCCATCAGGCAGTGTTGCCAACACGACTAATACAAAATTTGCTAAACTACTGTTAACATTTACTGTGATTAATGCTAAAAATTATGCTAACATTTTTCAGTCAAATAAACGTTTTTTAATTTTAAATCTTTAATAATCAACAAAATCTCAATTTATTTTATGTTTCATCTCTCTTGCTCAGGCCTTTGTTTCTCTATTCCGCTAGGTATATTAACTTTGTGCCTGTGCCTGACGTGCTGTGTGTACTTATGCGTTCAAGTGGTGAAATAGCTTCTCTCATGCAAGTATCTTGTTTAGCTATAATTGGCGTAACTAAGTGCAAAAGTTCTTCATACACCTGTTCTAGCATTCTAAAATAATTATGGAAGTTTTCCTTCTTACCACGTAACTCTCTTACTAAATTTACGTGTGATAAACGTTCCCTTTTTGTAAGCCAGTTTTTCACCCAAACTTTTCGATTTCGTTTCTTATTATTTGGGCTGCGTTGCACCAGAGGCGTGGTTAAAGTTAAAGTTAAATATGGCGTCCTTAACTTTAGCTTTGACTTTAACTTTAACCGGAAAAATTGACAGATGTATGAGATGACAGATGTTTGGACGCCATATTTAACTTTAACCAGAGATTTGACATTTCGCACTGTTGTCAAAGTTAAAGCTAAAGGTAAAGTTAAAGTCAAAGTTAGTTCGTGCAATCCACTCTTAAAACGTAGTATGATATAATTCCTAAATAAGACAAAGCTTTTCCGTCGACGACATGGTAACCCAGTGTCACCGACGGCGAGCCGAGTAAGTGCGCGATCCGAGCGTTTAGCACCGACGCGAGCCGAGTAAGTTCGCGGACTTAAAACCCGCGTGCTTAAAGTTTGTGCGTCTGTCACCGACGCGAGCCGAGTAAGTTCGCGAACATAAAACTTTAAATGCGTACGTCTATCAGGCACTTAAGAAAACCCCCGCCAAAAAACTTTAAAAAGTAATGAAATAATATTTACTGCCTTTAAGTTCAAATAATTCCTAACTTATGTAAAGTAATATTTTAGTACATAATTGTTGTCAAGGTGTGTCGGGGGATCGCCAAGTAAACTACAACCTACAACCGCCAACTGCAGGGCTTCATAACGTTATCGAATAACAGAAAAAATATCGTTACGTACCGTTATTTCCATAATGGTAGCCAGATAACGTTATTTTTTATAACGATATCTAGTAAAATAACGTTATATTTACCGTTATTACTATAACGATATTTTTTCGTTATGTATAAACGAACATATATCGTTATAATAATAACAGTTAATATAACGTTATTTTCTGGTATCAGGTATGCAATCGTGCACGGTGCACAAAATCTCACTCTCAGCCCACTTTTTTTGCGGGATTTGTGCTTACCTACTTTTAGGAGCTTGATATATAAAGAAATAATAAAAATAATAGTTATTGTTTAAGACTAAAAATGGGACGGACTATAACGTTATCAAAGAACATATATTTACCGTTATAAATCCTATATAACGTTATAACATTAACCGTTATTATTATCAATTTTTAACGTTATTTTTAATATCGAGTAAATTTTCATAACGTTATCTATGCCCTTGAAGTAGTAACGTTATGAAAAAATAACGTTATTTGAAGCCCTGCCGCCAAGTCGCTGATTATCGCGATACATCTTCATTAGCGGTCCCCCGACACACCTTGACAACAATAATTATGTACTTACTTTACATATAAGTTCTAGGAATTATTTGAACTTAAAGGCAGTAAATACTATTTCATTAGTTTTTAAAGTTGTTTGGCGGGTTTTTTTTAATTTCTTAATTTAATTTTATTTCATACTTTTTAAACTTGTGTTAGTTATAGTGCAGAATAATTCCTATCAACAAAATCATATTCTCATGATTACCATCTATCAATGTCTTTTTCGATGAGGCCGTTAATATGAGCCCAAACATGAAACCTCCACTTTGGGTTCATACGAAGCTCGGTTCCTATAGAATCAAGGTGATGCTGCAGCAGCAGCATGTAAATATTTACTGTTTATCTACTTCTTACTGGTTGTCGCAATTAAAATGAGCCCAAACACGAAACCTCTGCTCTAAGTTGGCGAGGAGTTGGATATCCTATTGATTACCAGGTGATGCTGCAGAACCAGGTCAACTTTCCATTACTATGTGTATACGTATATTGTATATTCACAAATGTTACGAACTAGAATGAAATATAAAACCCATCAAACGACTACAAGTTGCTAACGGCCTTTCATGAACCAGATAAACCTTGATTGTCCAGCACTGAGCAGGCTGATGATGATGAACTATATCTAAGAACACTCTCGATCATGTCAGCTTTTAAAATAAGAAAAACTAGATCAAAATCGGCCCACCCGTTTCGATGCTACGATGCCACGGACAGATACACACACACAGACAAACAGACAGACAGACACGTCAAACTTATAACACCCCTCTTTTTTGTCGGGGGTTAAAAAAAATCTAAACTATGGTCTAATATGTAGTAAAAATAAAGTAATAAAGTTTCCTGTGTTTATCTTCCTTTTTCATTCAAGTTACAAAGCCTTGCCCACCAATCACCATTTGCCCCAAAGATTTGCCCACGGCCACGCCTAGCCTGAAGAAATTATGACTAATGATCATTACAAGAAATTAGTATTAAAAAAAATATATATCCACAGCCGAACATATAACCTCCTCGTTTTTGGAAGTCGGTTAAAAAATACTACTCAGCTGTCGCCTGTCACTTGTCAGGCTGTCACGTCTTGTCAGAAGTGTCAAAAATATAACCTCTTCTCTGATTTATTTTTATTCTTTAATTAGCGCTAGAATAACTTTAATAAATTTAAAATTTCTTGTTAAGTTGCAATTTGGATATCAAAATGAGTGTCTTAGTGTCTCGGTTATTATTGACCACATGCCGGACCCTAAATCCACAAAATATTGTTATCAACAGTGTTCAGAGATTTTCTTCGGAAAAAGTTCAATTCATAACAAAAGTGAATGATATAGTTTTTCCGGCTCTATGTTTCACTACAAGGAATTACTGTGTCGACACCATACAACCGACGCTAGCCTTAGACAACAAAGGTATACCTCTGAAAAAGAAAACTATCCACAAGAAAGCTGTTCTAGAGGATCTACCCAAAAAGGATGGACATTATCTTACTCTGGCTTATGCGACAGCACACTCCTACGATTTGAGGGGCATCAGACAAGCGCTAGTCCAGCAGAAGTTGTATGAACCGGGAACGTAAGGCAATGCAATGCTATGTTTCTGATGTAATCTTGGTGAAATATTAATATTTTTTTTCATTCATTTTAGGACCAAATACAGTTTTGTATCAGTAAATACATACATTCATGATTAATAGAAAATTAAAGCTAGATACAATAACTAGTTACATTCGGCCTCAAAATAATAATATTATAACCAGTGGCGGGGCAAGACCAAAATTTTGTGGGTGAAATACATTTATTTATTTATTTAATTAATAATCATTATAAACACAGTTTTTTACAATACAAAACTAGTGCGCCATAAACCGGATCGGTTTATCTGGGCACTGGTATCGCACAAAAACATACGATTTGCTTTTTTTTAAAATGTAGATAAAATTTATACTACATAAAACAAAATTAAGTATACTAAGACTATATAAAGTACTTACCATAAGTTTGAACAAATTCAGGAGTCCTGTTCTTGACACCGAAACCCAGGTTCGAGGCCCCCTAGGCCCAAATGGTTTTTGTTTAGACAATCATGTTTTTTATTCCCAAAAAAAAAAATCTCGGGGTCCAAGAGGCGCGAGGCCCTTTGGACTCTGAGCCCACGCCTTGTGCCGCCTCTGTTGATAACTACAAAATATATTATTTCTTCAAAAAATTATAACAAGATGCAGAAAAAGCATGCATTAAAGTTATGTACAGAATGTAGATAATATTGATTTACAGATCCAAAGCTGAGGAAGTAGGTGGTGATGTGGTGGTCGCTAATGCGGTGTACAAGATTGGGGATGAACCACGGGAGATCCTGTTCTTCCGAGAAGGTTCAGTTGTCTTCTGGAACTGCACTGAGTTGGAGGCTAAAAATGTTTTGGACTTTATTAAACCGTAAGACCAACAAGTTTTGCAACTATAAACCGTTAGAAGATTACAAACGCTTGTCAATTTGCTCATTACTAAAAACAACCAAAGTGATTGAGATCAAATTTTGATGCCTGATAAAGGACCCTTTACATTTTGAAAAATTTATTGTTCCTGACAATGAACAAAATTGCCAGCAATTGTATTTAATTTTGTAGCATAAATTATAAAGGAAATGCTTGTGTTTCAGGTTTGAAATAGAGAGTTATCCCAGTGAGGTGGTGAAAAAGGAGAGTGAGGTGATGACTTATTTCTATCAAAAGAATGCGTAAGTTGTTGTTTATTGCTTTCCTATCTACTATTGTTTTTTATGTATGTTGAATTACAAAACTAAAAACAAAACTCACAGTACATGTAAACCCAACTCTCTTCATCCTCATTCATCTATCACGAACCACATAAAGTCAATTAAAAACCTTGATAATTGTATTATATTATAATGTTAACTTAAAAACTTTTGAGTAATTAATTATGAAAATGTTTTTCAGGAAGAACTGTCATCTCAGTGAGGAAGCAATTGTGTTGGTGCCCGATCAAGACAATTCCTTGGAAAAATATGCATTTAGGTAATAACCTGCATAGTGTTGATAACTACAAATAATAAAGACTAAGGAAAAGTAACTCTGTCAAAAAACATGCTCCACAATACTTATCAAGAAAGTGTACCTTAGGTACACATTTCAATACATTTCCAATATTTAGGTGGCCTTGTGCGGTATTAGGCTGACGTTACATGACAGTTCGAAAGGAACCGGCAATAGTATGGGAGTTAAGTTTCCTTAGTTTTTTATTGTTCGTAGGTTGATAATAAAATACTTTTTAGTTTGTAATGTATTAAAGAAAAAACAAAATGAAATGGAACATAATATGACTGAGAAAGAATAGTAAATACAATATTCATATAATGGTCAAAGAGTAAGTTAAAAATTGGATTTATTTCAATATCATGAGTGTTTGTATGTTTACTGTGAGTAGACCTAAAACTACTGGGCCGATTCAGAGATTATACATTAACAGCATCATGCTGCTGTTAGTCCGCAAATCGCAATTCACTTATATTTCCGTTTAATAACCAAATAGAAAGTAATTGAAATAAGTTATTATCATCATTTTCATCGTCTCTTTAAATCTAAGAGATTATAAATCATGGTAAATACTGTGCTTAACTGCAAGTCACTGCAAGTCAATGACGCCGCGATTGCGCGGCGTGCACGCAGCTTGCCTTCCGCGTTTTGGACACTCAGTAGCAAAATGGATTCTGACGTCACATCCCTAGACGAGTGTACAAAATGGCGTCCACGCCACGCCGCGCAAACGTGGCGTGTGCGCTGCGCAGTCGCGTCGCTTTCAAGTCGCTCGCTAATCGCCAGTGTGATAAGTCCCTAAGATGTAGATGAATCAGAGTCAAACAGGTATTATGAATCAATGTGCTGAGGGATATAATATCTGTTTCAGTCACGCGATGGCGCAGTCGGCGCGGCTGGGGGCGTGGGAGGAGCGGCTGGAGGAGCTGGCGTCGTCGATCAGCTCGCACATGGCGCTCATGGAGCGGGAGGGCGCCGTGCACGTCGACAAGAAGGAGCTCGGTATGTGTGTGTGTGTGTGTGTGTGTGTGTGTGTGTGTGTGTGTGTGTGTGTGTGTGTGTGTGTGTGTGTGTGTGTGTGTGTGTGTGTGTGTGTGTGTGTGTATTGAGATTTACAACTGTATACAAATGTTGACTTCACCCTTTGGCATTTCTATTTTATGAGAGTAATGAAATGAATCTGACACTTATGATAGTTTATTTTTGGTTAAAAGTGGCGCCGTGCGAGTTTCTTACGCGGGTTCCTTTCGTCGAACTAGTTCCTCGGTAGGTGTCATATAGCGCTCAAGTTGAAAATAAATGATCTTTGTGTTCCAGTCCGCAAGCTGGGCCAGGTGTTCACGCTGCGGCACCGGTTGAACGTGGAGTCCGACCTGCTGGACACACCCGACCGCTACTGGGAGCAGGAGCGCCTCGAGCGCCTGTACTCCCATACCGTCGCCTACTTCACCATACCGCGCCGGACCAGGGTAACGTGATCTCGCTGCGTGTATAATTATGTCAGTGCGCGAGCTAGGCCAGGACCCGCTGGGTGGACCAGGGTATACTTTGATGAGTACCCTTGCTAATGTCTGCTTATACTTGATAATATATAAACAGGGTTTTACTTGATTGACATCAGAACCGATAGATTGAGAGGTAGCCGAACAGGCCACGACCCAACAAAGTTTGAAGTTACACAAACATGATGTATATTATCATTTGAGAAACTTCCAGTTCTCCTAGGGGCTTTTAAGGATTTATCAAAATCAAACACAAGCAAAAACTTTAAAGGTGTCAAGGGACACCCGGATGGAACGAAGTTATAAAAAACGCCATCTATTGAGATTTGACGCCCAGGATTGCTAACAATGACACTTTTGTGGAATTGTAATAAAATTGTGATAGATGTCGCTGTTTATTCTCAAAAACGCCATCTAATTATTGCCGCACATGAATACTGTCTACGCCCTCTGCCTCTACTAGGCAGGTACTAATAAATAAGTGTCGAGGTCGATTAGTGTCGTTCCGTCTAGCCTCCTTTCGCAACGCCTAACGCGCCATAAGAAACTTCGTTTCAAAAAAAAAGTGTGGTTTATTATATATTTAAATGTCACTTAATGTTTACACTTAGATCATTTATTGGAGGAGAATATTGCGTTAGGAGAATATGCGACTTATGATTAATTTTAATCCAGATTCTAGAGTATGGTATGGGTACTGAGACTGGTAACTAATCACTCCCATCACTGCAGGTGTTAAACTCCCGCCTGTCCCACTGCGCCGAGCTGCTAGAGCTGCTGTGGTCGTGGGCGGCGGACAGGCACCACGTGCGCCTCGAGCTCTGGGTCATCGCGCTCATCCTGGCTGAAGTCTGCTTCGAGTTGCTGCATGTCTTCGAACGGTATTGGCCAGCACCTGCACCAGGGGGCGCTCCAGCTGTAGTGACAGCAGTTGGGGAGCTGCAGTGACAGCGTGAAACTACGAGAAGTGTGACACTAGCACAGGATGACATAGTGACACAAATTGATGTTGCTACCAGCTGTGACGTGGGTGACGACATGGTGACAAAACTTGATGAATATGGAGGTGCAAGCAGTGTGATACTACGTGGTGCTATAGTGACACAAGATGATGATGGAGATACTAGCAGTGTAACACAGGATGTCATCTTGACTCAAAGGCTTGATGATGATAATGCTACTGGCAGTGTGGCACTAGTGGGTGATATAGGGGCTCAAGGACTTGATGATGATAATACTACCAGCATTATGACACTAGTGGGTGATGATATAATGACACAACTTGATGATGACGTCATCAGCTCTGATAGTAATGCTGGTGGTGTTTTAGGTGATGTTAAGACACAAGGAATTGATGATAAACGAGTTGATGAATGTCCAGAACTAACGTCCTTTATGAAGTATATTAGGTTTTTTACGCATTCACAAGACAAAACTGTTATTTTACATTAGGTTTCCAAATGTAACGAAAATAAGCAATTGACAGCCTGCCTTAAATAAAACAGCATGTCGGAGCTTATAATTACTATGTACATATTTCCGTATGGTTTAAAAAGTGGAAGACAGTGTTAAATATAACCAAAAACGTAAATTAAGTGATAACTTGATAACTGATAAGTGAGATGGTTCAATTCTCATAATTACTGGCATTTCTTGATAGACATTGTCTGTGACCTTTGGAGAGTTTATCACTTTGTGATGTACCTACTATGAATTAGTATAGTAATATCGGCACTATTATTGGACTGACTTGGAATGTTAAAGCACAATTATTGTACAATTCTAATTATACTGTTACTGGTTTTTATTGTTCTATGTAAATACTTGTTGTTTCTTATCTAGTTATCGACTCCTGTGTAACCTTTACCCTGTAAAGTACTAAATGCAGTGTAAAAGTTACACATGACACAAATAGCTGTACGTAATGTAAGAATAAATATATTTATTGTATAGCGCGACATTTTTAATTTAATTAACGTTAAATTAAGCTTCCCCAGGTGTGCCACGAAGGCTGCGCCATATTTACAGATAATTACCTAGTTAATATTATAATTGCGGTTGCTCATGGGCGCGTATTTGGACAATCATTAATTTAATTATCGCGAGGTGCAATTATCGCGGCCGCCATTTTGGTGCGGCCGCCGTAATCAGACAATGCGGCGATCGGTAACGAGCAAAAACCGCGACGCGCCCGCGCTAAAGTTGGCGCGAACAACATCACACGTAGGTACTTTTAATTGTTACATCATACGTAAACATCTTTTTAACCTCTGTAACAGAGCTCAAATAATGTGAGGTTCTGTGATCTTCGGCTGTAGATATTTTTTTATTAAAGTCATTTCTTTCTTTTATCAAAATTGAATAAAGCTAAGCTTAGTACTTTTACTTTATTATTCCTGAAAATAAGAAAGAGTAACTAAGCAAGATTGAGCAGCATCTCTAATCAAGGACTACTGTCCTGTGTGTGATCATTGATGTATTAAATACTCGTAATTTTCAGAAAGCTCTTGAGAATTCGGCGTTATGTAGAACTGCCTTCAAATCTGAAAGGCTGGTTATAACTTATAGGTAATATTGTATTGAGCGAGCCACCATAATTTAGGTATACCTACTTGTCATTATTTTGCGTCCTGATCGAAATCAGAAGGTTAGTTAGCTAACAAGAGGCTCTGACATGCTACATGGCTAACATGGACAATACGGATACAGACCTAACAACTAGCAAATATAGAAAGCTGAAACAATAGACTCAAGTTTATTAAAAGTCTCAATAAGCTCGCATGAATGTTAACGAAGTTACATTGGTACAGAATTATGGGTCACTCAGCAGTCAGCACTCATATATCACCGAGGAAGAATAAGTCTTGTCAAAACTTAATGAACTTGTTAATTAAAGTAATGAACTCGTTGCATCAATGTGATCATTTCGGTGAAGGTGTCGCCCGCGCGGTAAGGGTGGCTTCCCGATCCTTGCCGCTGGCGACCGCGACCGACATAAATTCATATAAAGTGACACTTTATGACCTAGCTAGGCTATAGGTTTTATTTTGCTCTACGCCACTACAAAGTACTTAGCGGCGGCATGGTTCGCTAGACGGCTTAGAATATTAAACCTATAGTCCATAAAATGCCATAAATGGTAAATAAATAAAGTGCGCATTTGATTTGAATTTTTGTCGGCCGTTTGCGGAGTTGATCGGAATGGTACCTTTGTACTGTTGTCGCCGCGTCGTTAACAAAGGTACAATCACGGTCAACATAATTAAGCTAAAGTTCACTTGTCATTACCGACGCCCTACCTTCTGTACTCGTCCACATTCTGCGAGTTAAGAATATTTAATTAAAATGTATTGCCGAGTTTGGTGTTATGAGCCGGTTAAAAGTTTTATGCCGCGCGAAAACAATGGAATTAAAAGTCGCCTGCGGAATTTGCAGACCATAACTACTGGCTGCAAAATCTCAAGTAAAACACTCTTTTTTTCCGTTTGAAGTCTAAAAGTTATAGTACAGCTAGCATGGGTAGACATGGAATTACCGCTTTCCATTAGCCAAATTTTGCTCGTTACCTTTTTAGACGTGCCTTTTTTGTATGTGTATAGCCTTGGACGAAATCAATCTGTGGAATGAATTGGTGGAATGCAGTTTATCTATGGATTATCGCAGCATCCCCCGCTTGTGACGCGCGCATGCGTCACCGTGACACCCTCGTCACAGGCGGGCCCCGTCACAGCAGTCAGCTGTGACGCGCGGCCGGCGCGCACCGCGGGACATCCTCCAGAGGAGTACACGTGATCAGCCTGTGATACAAATTGCAACAGTTATGGCAACATCAACAGTGTGATGTGTAGTGAACCAGTGCAGCCTAAATGTCCATGATATTGTGTAGACCAGAACTCCGCCACTCCTGCCGCTCCTCCACTAAAAGCCGCTAAAGGTAGGTCATAAATAACATTATTAACTAGGTAATTAAGGGGACACGCTGCTTCCGCAGTGATATGCGGCACGGAGGCCGTGAACTTAATGAGTGAGTCCCACTGACTTACCAGGTTAAAGATAAGGTTTCGCCGAGATTCTGAATGTCATGTGAATAATATGGCAGATTGTTGTGTGGTTGTACAGTAGTTGGAAAGCAACCTGAATCCTATAGTCAGTAAACGATTTGTAAACATTGAAAACGATAGAAGAAGAAACATTGATCATGGTTATAAATTGATGTTAAATAATCAAGTCAGCACTTCAGCTGCAGTCCCTTGCATTTATAAAAATCTGTACAGGAGCATAAAATATGTATTGATGGGGACGTAGTAGGTACTCACTAGTCACTCTCACTTTAGAAATCTAGCTCTGTTTAATTTTCTCTTAGAAAGTCAAACAAAAATATTTGCAAATTCAATAGTTCGTGTTATTGAAACTAGATGGCGCTGTGCACACAAACAATGCGAATTGTACGGAACCCTATAAACACGACTTTTCGATTTCACAGACGCGTTAGACCGTTTGATTTACAACGTTGGGTTTCACGGTTAGTTTGTTTGGCTTATATTCGTGTCGCAGGCAGCCGGCGCGGCGTAGGCGCACGTTCTTGTATAAAAACATTGTGTGATGGAGGACCACAGACGGCGCGCGTGTTTGTTATTATTTTTTGTGGGCCTGAGAACCAAAAAACGTAAGAATGTTTATAGAATGATGGGACACGTAGCAACTTACAATACCAATACATACGAGTACGTCCTGGATGTAGTTTACTATTCAATATAGAGCCTTTTGCGTAGTCGGTGCTTTTGCGTCCATTAAAAACTAGCTGAATTTGAATTTATTGTTATGCCTGACGGTTTTATATTATACTTGGTCGGTGTATGTCTGTAATCAAAATAACTAGGCACAACATTTCTTACATAGGGTGCAGTCTGCACTCTGCAGACTGCAGTGTAACCACAGACATAGATCAAGAATCTATCCTGTGATCTTGATCTATGGTGTAAGTGTAACCAAATAAAATGATATTAGGTACTTACTAAGGATCTAACAGCTAACTAGTCCAAACCAAGTTCCTAAGTCAAAGTTTTAGCTAACAGCTTTCGAATTTTCCATCCACAAACTGTTCGTTGGCTTGGCAGTTGGCTGTATCTATATACTGAGTAATCATTTTATTATATTTTAAAATTTAAATATCAATACCTAAGTTATTTAAACCAAACCAAACTACAGTACAATAGTAAATATTATTATTATTCTTTAACCGTTTTCAATCATATTTAACGACGAGCCTATAATAATTAATATCACGTTAAGGCTATTTGGTAAACGGATTAATGTCAGGATTGAGATTAAAATGGCTTTAATATCCCCACGGCATTTAATGGCGGCCAAATTCGCTACACGTAATAAATTGCCCGCAAAGGGGACGAACAAAATGTTCTTGTTTATAAGCTGCCATGATAAAAGCATATTAAGTTTTAAATCCTTACCTATATATCAAGTTATACATAGTACCAAAATTGGGCATGTAAAAATAAGAATAAAAGCAAGAACTAAAATAGTTAATTTAAGAAAAGAGACAAAAAGAGCACTGCGACCCTGCCAGGATTCGAACCTGGAATCTTCTGATCCGTAGTCAGACGCGTTATCCGTTGCGCCACAGGGCCGTTGATGGTTTGACGAAATTTCTGGTATACTTTCTCAATCAAAATGAAATCCTTATGTTAACTACATATTTATAATTTTACATTTTGAGTACTTTTTACAAGCTGTTGCCCGCTGAACAAGCGAGTTAACTTACCTATATACTTTACCCAAATCTAATTAATTCCGCCTCAAAATACATATTATAAGGTAATAATTAAGTAAGTACCTAAGTACTTATATTATAATTATAGTCTAAACAAATTCAAATCCCTACTCTACTGGCTACCTAGTATATGATATATCTAATTCTCATAGCGTGTTGAGTGTTGACTAATAAATAGAGTGAAATTCGAAACAATACGTATTTCATGTTAATTTATTGTTCTACTATAGCTAACCCGGTAAACATTGTTTTGCCATATAAATTATTTCTAGTATCAATATGAAAAGTAGATAAAAACCTATTATCAGGCCTAACGAGTGTACAACGTACATGATACAAAATTTCACTAAAATCGGTTGAGCCGTTTTGGAGGAGTTTGCGCACAGACACGAGAATTTTATATAAAAGAAAAAATACATGTATTTTTATTTTTTATCAAGGATCAATATGTCAAAAATTGGCAGGAAGGTTTAATTGCACCCTGTATTAGAAGGTACTCTATTATCGTGCTGCTCTATCTAAAACCTAATCGCGATATAATGGGGCATGAATTTAATTTGGTCTGAGGGTTGGGTCGGGGGAGAGGGAGGGAGAGGGAGGGTTCCAGACGTCTGGTGACGTCACTGCTGGCGGGGTTTACCACACAGCTGACTCACGTGGCGTGGCGTGGTTGTAATGAAGGGTGCTCCGGGATGCTCCGGTCGGGGCCACTTGCTTTGCTATGTAGTGGATTGCGAGGATCACCTCTTACCGTATCTCGTCGTAGTTTTGTGAGGGTACATTCTATTAAACGGAAGAGAAAAGAGCTCGTATTTTATACATGTAGTATGTTGTATCTCATTATCATCATCATATCAGCCTATATTCGTCCACTGCTGGACATATAGGCCTCTCTCAATGAACGCCAACTACTTACTGCTTTTTAACTGTTACAATTTACTGTAAAAAAACAAAAAAATATTTATTCCTTTCTCAATTAACACCTCCGTTGTGGGTATCGCAGACACAATAGATTTTCAGTTGTTATGCGACAGCCGGCTGCCGCTTGGGGATTGATGGGTTAGTAAGCAAATAAGAAGAGCTCTTTAAGACGGTGACAACTGTCAAACAAGGGCTAATGACCTTGATCTCGCATCACTCTCGTTTGCTGAACTGTTTAAAGCTCCTGGAAGATGTAACTTTGGTATTTTTTTTCATCCAGTAGGAATACTTTATTTTTAGAGATGTGCCGATCATGACTTTGGCCGACTAGCTGACTAGCCGACTAGTCGGCTGCAAAGAAGCCGACTAATCGGCCGACTAGTCGGCAAGCCGATCATGGTTTCAGAAGTTTCCGTAACGCTTTTTTACTGCTGTTTCGCGGGTAAGTCGCACACGCCGCGCGCCGTCTGCAAACGCGTTTAATTCGAGTATGTTACTTTATTTTGTTTGAACTATGACACAGTTGTTGGTTTTCAATTTTCATTAAATATTTCATGTACATGAAATCTCGATTTAATAATGCATGTAACAAAACTAAATGATAATACTTTAGGGTGTCTACGTTTTCCTTGTAAGGAGGTTCACTGTGAAAGTAACAGCGCTGAAAGACCAATTTTTTCCCTTTTGTATGAGCAAGCGCCCCAGCGTCACGAGTTTCCCCATACAAAAGTGAAAAAATGTTGGTCTTTTAGCGCTGCTACTTTCACAGTGAATTACTCTCTACAAGGAACACGTACACACCCTAAATTATTATCACTTCGTTTTGTTACACCTTGTACTGTGTACATACTTAATTTGTTGTTAAAATTATATTTACAAAAATAATTTCTCTACTCGTACTAGCAAGTAATTTCAGAAACACTTCATTTAATTTTAAAATGCGTTATACTGATTGAGTGTGATATGAACACTTTAGAAAATATAAAGATCTAGGTTTTTCTGTTAATGTAATTACAATAACAGCAAAAAAGTAAAAATCCGATTAGTCGGCGCTTTTTGCCGACTATTCGCCGACTACAAAAGTGGCCGGATAGTCGGCGACTAGTCAGCACATCTCTAATTATTTTATAATATTTTAAAATAAAGAAGCTTTTTCAAATATAATCGACGATGAAATGACGACCTCTGTGGCTCAGTGGGTGCATGGGCTGTCGGCAGCTCAAGCCGGGGGTTGCGGGTTCGAATCCCGCCGACGGAACAAAAAAGTTTTCAAAGTTCCTGGGTCATGGGTGTGTATTAAATATGTGTATCATATAATAAAAATCTTAAATATATGTATAGTATAAAAGTATTAAATATATTTCCGTTGTCTGGTACCCGTAACACAAGTCCTTCAGGTACTTACCACGGGGCCAGACTGACGTGGTGTGAAGCGTCCATATATATTATTATTATTAATCAAAAATCAGTAATCGCCTACGAATAACAAATTCGTAGGTAATCAGATATTTTTTTTGTACCAATCAATGAAATATCGTATATCTAGAAAATTCCATAAAGATGTCGAATTGGCAGCTGTCTTCGCCTTAACGCATTTAGATGCAATTTGATCTGAAAATACGTTGGGTCCCGGGATGTAGTATAGTTTTCATTCTGGAGCATAACTGCGGTTTTTAGCTGAGATAAACGAATTGATGCACCAACGAACATTAAGCAAGTGTTTGCACAGACTATAATAGCTAGCACTGCTCTGTCAAGTTGTCACTTCATCCGGCCGGCGACTAGTGTAGTCACTTCTCATCCGGCCAGCGACTACTGACTAGTGTTGCGCCGCGCCCGCTAGTGATGCACCAATATCGATGTGACCTTGATCGTGAACTGTGACGCGCGATGTTATCTGTAATCGATTCAGATATTCCTGGCGTTATCTGTTGTTTTGTGGCTTCTTGGTTTGTCGCATTTCTTTATATTTTACGATCAAACAATTATTATTATAGGTTGTATTTAAATGGGTGTTGACTGATTAGCTACTACATGTATTTATGCTTTTACAACACAGTTTATCGAAAAGTGCTCAACAGGATACAAATGTACTAAGAAGATTATGAGGCCTGTTGGGCACTTTTCAATAAATCGCGGATTCTTGGAAATATCTAATATGGTTATTCTATTGTTGTCGCGGTCGCCAGTGTCCTTATGGGGGTTGATAGGTTAAATTTCACTTGCCTCAAAGTTATCGATATTGGAGAGTCGACGTAACTCGTACTGATCGGCATGAAACGGTTCATTGAGTGCTGTTTGGTTTGTCTGTTGCATTGTGTGTTCAGTGTTACTGTGGGTCGACACTTGACGATACTCACAATAAGAGAGCATTTGTACAGTGTTGTAAAGAATATAAAATGTAGTTTCGTTTTGCGGAAAATACGTTTTAGATAGGTCTTTATAAAACTCGCTTTGAGATGCTCAAACTCCGAGGAACGTGATGTTAGGTATATATTTCATAATTATTCATTTTATGAACACAGGACCTGAGTGAAATGAAATGAGCATAAAGTTATGTGCTGAAATTATTGGCATCCATCCAGCAAACATGCTGTATGCATCATTATAAAAAGTTCTGTCATGAAATTGATATTGTGTATCTCTGTTAGATAAATAGATCTCTACTTTTTAGGTAGAGATAAGATAAGCGTAACATACATAATATTATAGACGTAGTTGTTGTTGATATGCCTGCAGTATGCACATTTTTATCTAGATGATCAAGTTACAGCGGATAACAATACCTATAAGATAAGATTTCTTAGTTGCATATTTGTCTTTGTAAGTATGTCGTAGTAAAACCTGTAATGTCTGATTATTGACAGAGGTTTATGTACTTATTCATTAGCGCCTTTAGCTTATGCGACCTCTCCATTTCTTCCTTGTGCCAAAAATACGATTGAACAACACAAGCGATTACGAAAATGTAGAGCATATTCATCTCTGATTGCCTAAGATCTAAGTCGATTGAGCTTGCTATTTGACAATCATGGTAATTCATCATGGCTTCCACGTGAGAAGAGCCTTTACGCCGAGTTAAACAATTACCAACACTACAAAAAAGACTCTTCCTAAAAATCATAATGAAACTGGGCATTAAACAGATAAAATTTTATCTATTTATTATGAACACGAAAGACATGATGCTGCATTGCTGCAAAAATACTGAAACATACTTTCCTTGTAAATATTCCAATTTAAAAATAATTACAGCCGCAATCTCATTCTTTTGCAATAATTTCTCCCGGCGCTCGTCTCACTCAATAACTTTGCTCGAGTTGAGTTAAAGAGCGTTTACTTTATTGTCTCTCTTACCACAATCCATCTTAAACCTTTTACTCTTTGTTTTAGGGTTTATTTTCTATTGAAAATGTTATAAGGGTGAACAGCCAGGTCGTCGAGTGAAGAGACTTGACATTGGGAATGTTGTCGGTGGAATCACTCGTCCAGCTCTTATTGGCACTTCAGCTAAAACAATTTCGCGCCATTATTTTTAACTGTCGTCGCCCCTGTTCCGGCAATTAAGTGAAGTTGAAGCTCTTCTTATCTTTGAGCAGAACGAATAAGAAAAGAAAAAAATTAAAAAGTTATTACTCACTTAGTAGTTCAGCCAAGTAGTAATGATTTTCCTCGCCTATTATAACAACTATTAATTTTGATACTTTACCTCTCTTCTTGACGTGAATTAACTAATGTTTTCAAACTTAATTCTACACCCCTAATGTAACCCCTTCATATTATTCTCTAGTCTCTACAAATCCTTCTATTGTCTTTTAAAAATCATTTTTCAGAACAAGGCCTGCCTCTGTCAGTCCTTTGTTTTCTTTCTACCCTCATTATGGTCCTGGCCGGTCGCCAACACGTCTGCTCCGGACGACCGTGCTCAATAAACTGGGTCATGCCTTGTGGAGATTTCAAAAACATTTTCTGTTCTACCCTCTTTCTGTGACAAGTTGAACGAGACTTTTTAAAGTGTTACTCGGCTAGTTTTGTGTTTCTACTTTGACCTTTGGTTTATAGTTTCGTTTAAAGTTGTGATAAACTTTTATAGTAACAATAATATTAATGGACAAAGGATCGTGGGAAAACGCTATTTGCATCGAAGAACAATACAGTAGTTAATAGTTATTGGTAGTTTTAATGCCTATTGGAAGGCCTATTGGTATTTGGGGTGAAATACTTACGTTATTGGAATTTAGGTTATGTAATTGTAATAATGAATTGATATTTGTCTAAAGTTTCCCGCGCGATAAACTAATTTTGGCGCAACAATTATATAACCTGCTTCTCTCGAACGCACTTGCGATTTGTCATTTGTAACTAGAAATTAGTCGCTTTGTTTATTTTTCCGTAGAGAGAGTATAATAAATATTATATTTGAATTTCAACTAGAATATTTCAAAACATTTTCCACGGTTAGTCGGTTAGTACGGTAGTAATAGAGCTGGGATCAAGAATGAACTGTTATCAGACGCATTCTATACGTGAAACTGACCGTGTTGAGCGCGTGTGATAAGGCTGCATGAGGTGCTGGTGCGGGCTGTGATAAGGCGTGCTGTGTTGTGGCGTGTGCGGTGTTTCCTTGGCGACCGCCTGTCGCCGGCTGTATCGACCTAGCGTGCCCTGAAAACTTCAATAACGGTGTTCGATCATGCGGGTCGTGTAAAACTAAGGTACTTTAAAGGCTTCTTGCTGAAAAATCTTGCCTTCGTTAGCCTAGCGTTAATCTTGAGGGAAGAGATAAAGTTTTTATGTGAAATACAAAAACTATTGCTAATAAACTTTCGCATTATGCCAAAGTATATCAAGTTGATATCAAGTCCTTATCATTTGTGGCACGCCTTAAATATTATAAATTCCATGGTATATTTGAATGAATGGATGTAAAACCTAAGTTATTATAGTAACATTCCCACCATTACGATAATCCTAGATACAGCGGGCCCCAGGCATTGAAATTGCACATCAGAGCTAGATCGCAGATAGGCTAAACGTGTTAAGTGATCGATGGAGCCCGCCGCGGCCCGCGACCACTTGCCAATAGTTGACTCTACAACTCGTTTGGATTGCGGCAATATCGCTGAGGTGGTCTAGGTTTAAACTCAAAATTTCTATGCTCCTGCAGAGTTTGTAGACACTATCATTATAATTATTACCCAAGTGTGTGCCCACTAGCACAAACAAGTATGTATTAGTGTTAATTATTGTCAATCAGTTTGTCAAAAAATCTTGCATTCCTTTCATAAAATATGTGAAGAACGAGACAAATTGTTATTGTCTTCGATATCAAAGCAATTTTCTATGTTTGAATGTTCGAAGTACAAAAATTGTTAGGCTGCACCTGAACGATCTGAAATTTCAAAAGATTTTATATCCTTTTATAATTAGTAGCACTGAATTTTATGTAAACTAGTCTTTCATGTCGACGCTTCGTCAGACTATCGCGTGCTGTCCCTCGTGGTATGTTATATGCCTACGCCGTTATCAGCTGATAGTGTAATCGGTTGTAAAGTTGTACTCATTATCGATTATTATTGATTCCGAGTTTCGGTGGTCTACGTGCTTTGGCTCACATCGCCATTTTTGGATTCCCAAATTCGCGAAAGATGGCGCTGCGCAGGCGTTTTATAATAACGACCATGACGATTATCGCGGATAATCTTGTTATTAGTGGACTCTATGACGTCACGATGAACCAATACTTTCGTTTTATCGTTTAATTGATGGCAACAGATAAGCCAGCCACATGAATTTCGTCGAGTACTATGTACTTACGTACAGAACAACAAAAATAAAGTTTCTGTGAATTTACAAGTGTTCCCAGAAAATTGATGATTTGGAAGTAATAAGAATTTGTCGTCCATCGTGGGATCTCGAAGCATATGTGGGACATGTGTCATGAAATGCGAGAGTGATTGTCGTTAGTTCAGGGTGCCTCAAGGCTAAGTTCTAGTCCCCATCATTTATCTAGTGTATCGTTAGCTTGATTTATGTTAGTGGACGACTAGATATCGGTTTTGGTAATAATATTATCACGATGCAATTGTAATTTATTGCTGTAAGCAAACGGAATGTGTTTGTTCGGATGACACAACTTACGATATTCACGTATGACGAAATCATTGTTACGAATATATAATTTGAATTTACAATGCAATTTGAAGGAAATAATTATATGCTTTTTATATTTTTCCGTTTACATTAAATACTCGAAGTATTTAACTGAACCGATTTAAATGCAGTCAAATATAATTATATAACAGACCACCGGTTTGATTGATTAATTATCATTGAGATATATATTGTGTAGACTTTCAATCTATTCACATCTCTTATATATAAAAATGGATTTTCAAATGTGTTAGTCGCGCTAATATTCGTAGAAGTCCAGGGAAGGTTTTAAAGTGACGCGAAGTTCACCGGGACAGCTAGTAATCCTTATAAATATAAAAGTTAAAACTTATTTTGAAGTAAGTACTCCACCTGTTGAATATAGAAACATTTCGCATTAAAAAGGTATAAATAAAGGAAATTACATTTATAAGTATCGACGTAGATAAACGTGATAAAATAATCGTTATAATTCATAATATAAGCAATTAAATGTTAATTTTATAACATTCAATAGATTTAAAAGGACAGTAAACAGTTCTTGTTCTAATTATTTATATCTCTTTCATTAATATTATAAATTATTAACAATGAGGACAGTGCTTTAAGTGTTTCCAAGTTTTTCAAAGATTCCGTATAATTAAATATTGTTCAGCATCCTCCACTTGCTTATGACTGCTTAACTACTGTTAAGCAGTCATAAGCATTGACATTTGTCACTTTGACATTTGACATTTGTCAAGCATTGTCATTGACCACTTTTTTTAATGTTCATTTACTATCCACTGTTAATGAATTCATTTACTATCCGCTCTGCTTTATGTATCTCTAAATCAAGTTGTGCTAATGTAGAGTGGTGTCAGTCGGTGGAATGTCAGCAATCGATTGTGAGGCAAGTTCATTATCGTCCGCGTGGGCGAGGTGTTTGGGCGTCATGAGCTGCCAGGTCTGCAACCTGCTCCACATATGTCACCTCATGTACTTGACCGGGTTTCGTGTCATCGTGTGAAACTCGAATTGGCTCTTTGTTATTATCAGGTGGAACTTGGCCGGATTTTATATCATTATCAGGCGTATTAGACTTAATTACGAGAGTATTTAATCAGCTGGCTTTTTCATCAGCAGCAGTAAGCTTCGTGAGCAGTACGAGTAGTTAGGACAAGTTATCTATCGCACTTAAGTATTAATTGATCTAGTCTTCTTTTTTCTTTTTGTCATCATTCTTATGATTTATTGACTAACTACTGTGTTTCATATTGTTGATAAATAGTTTATTGAAGTTACTACTACTACTGTAATATGTTATTTCCTCTCAATAGCGCATTGTTTCAAGTTGAACAACAAGCGTGTTATTTATAGACGTAATCTCGGGATTTATTTCACGTTATCTCGACCTGTCTCAAGCTCAATAAAATGTAGCGGCATTTTTGATCAATCGTTTGATTAATTTAATTGAATTATTATGCAAATTGTACGCACGATACACTACACTATCTACATCTTACAATCTACGTTTACAACTTATATTTATTTAAATTAATTATTTATTGAAATTGTGGTTTTGTGAGAAAACAAATAGTTGCGTTAAATTGTCTCATTATTATTTAATGGCAAATGAATAAGTTTGTTCAATTCTTACGAAATTATGTGTTTTCAATTCAATGTTTTTGTTTCTGTTGAAAACGTATCAGTTTACAAAATATTAAATATATGCAAAAGTACAAAATATTTCGCAATTCGTATTAATAATTTTATAATGACATTTAATTGGGGTAATGACCTGCAATTTGCGTGACACGAACATGTGAAATGGTCATTAAAAGTTGATTAAGAAAGTCCGAAGGCTGGCGAGTCCTGTGCGGTTCCGTGCGGAAGCAGGAAGCTACACAGTACACAACTAGTACAGGGTGTTGAACCTGGCACCTGGGACCTGCTGCGGTCAAGGTGCTGCCCAGCCTCTAGGGCGCAGGGCTTGCATTGCTAGACTCTACAATATGTCAGCCGTCGATAACATTTTCTTCGTCATGACGTAACATTAAATTGTTTGATCCCTTTAAAAAATCATTGGATTTCAAATTGGATCAGTCGAGTTCAAGTTAGTTTTTTTATGCAATAAGGGGGCAAACGAGCAAACGGGTCACCTGATGTAAAGCAACTTCCGTCGCCCATGGACACTCGCAGCATCAGAAGAGCCGCAGGTGCGTTGCCGGCCTTTTAAGGGGTAATAGGGGAGGGTATAGGGAAGGGAAAAGGGTAGGGGATTGGGCCTCCGGTAAACTCACTCACTCGGTGAAACACAGCGCAAGCGCTGTTTCACGCCGGTTTTCTGTGAGGACGTGGTATTTTTCATGTCGAGCCGGCCCATTCGTGCCGAAGCATGGCTCTCCCACGTTCAAGTTCTGTGAAGTGTTTAGGGCTTTCATCCTTCAAACCTCTCTATTCGTCTGCCATAGTCTTTATAAAATAGTGGGAACTTGTATCTGACTTCTGGAGGCAGTGACGTAACTACAACATCCGGGGCCCGTGGCAAATTGATGGGCCCTATCAGTAATTAAGAAATTTAAAAAAAACCCTGACAAACAACTTTAAAAAGTAATGAAATAATATTTACTTACTGCATTTATGTTCAAATAATTCCTAACTTGTGTAAAGTATTATTTTGGTCCGTAATTGTTGTCACGGTGTGTCGCGGGACCGCCAAATAAACTGCAACCTACAACCGCTAAGTCGCTGATTATCTTGATACATCTATAACATTAGCGGTCCCCCAACACACCTTGACAACAATTATGGACTAAAATATAACTATACACGAGTTAGGAATTATTTGAACTTAAAGGCAGTAAGTAAATATTATTTCATTACTTTTTAAAGTTGTTTGGCGGGGGTTTTTATAAATTTCTAAATTTAATTTTATTTCATACTTTTTAAACTTGTGTTGGTTATAGTACACAATAATTCCTTTCAACAGAATCATATTCTCATGATTACCATCTATCAATGTTCTTTTCGATGAGGCCGTTAATATGAGCCCAAACATGAAACCTCCTCTTTGAATTCATACGAAGCTCGGTTCCTATAGAATCCAGGTAATGCTGCAGCAGCAGCATGTAAATATTGTTATATATATGTTCTGCATTTGCGGTCCACAAAAATGTCTTGTGGGAAGTAAATAAGTTACAGCAGACTAGGGTAATCTTTTTTTCTTAATGAGCTAAATGTGAGATAGTTATTAAAGCATTTTAGCTATAATGACTAATAAAGTTAACGACTTCTGCTTGAGAACTATTAGTATTATTCAATAGTGTGTGTTTTATAAGGAACTCGTCCAATACTTTCCGATACATAAAAACTTGCGGAAATATTACGACTGTCATTGTGACACTTTCTCACGCGTAAAATACTATAATATTATGTATATCTATTACTCGTATGCACATAATATAACACTTTTTAACAGGAAATAGTGGATATAGTGTTTTTTCCTTAGAATAATTCCGAAGCTACTGAATCGATTTTGAAGAAATTTAGGCATAAGCGCAAAAAAAGATGTATTGGAATGAGTTTGTTTCTTTGAATGGTTCCGAAGCTATAATAATATTAAGTATATAATTATCGATGTTGATGAAAATTTGATGATTTATTAAATTATACTACGAATAAGCACGAAGGCTTATAGTTTTTAATAGCAAATATTATAACAGTTTTCACAAGGTTCCCTTACGCACGATTTGTCGCGGGCAAAATTTACTACATTCTAAGTAATATCTTAACAACAAAGTTAAGAACAACACTGAGCAAATAATTCACCATGTCAGCATACCTAGGTATTATACAGGGCCTAGGTATTGCGTTAGCACTAACTAATAGTTATGATAATGTATGCGCGTGTCGCCTAGGCATTTAGATATTATAACTAGTCTAGGTGACCAGGTGTTGCAAGAGCGCAGGTGCGGCGGTAGGCATGCATGGTGCCTGGTGGTAGGTAAGCTGGTAGTCAAGTGCACTTACTCCACAAGCTGTACCAAGTGGTAGGACAAGCTGTCGCTTGTCTTCCACAATAATTATTCATGATTAGATTCAAACATGTTAAAGGCGAGAAAAAAGCAGCCCTAACATTTTTGACCATGGACCAAGAACCCATGATGTTCAATTATATTTTATCGGCGCTTGTTAGGCTGTGGAAAGAAACTGCATCTTGTTTAGCCACTATTGAGTATTGACATCACAAACTGAACAGTAAGCATAATTATTATTGATCCGAATTCCGATCACGAGAAAAATGTTATGACGTAGACTTTAATTTCTAACTACACGTTCGCTGCAATCGCCTGTAATTGTCCATATTATATTGGCCCAAGGTGTAGAGGCCGTGTAAATGTGCAGATTTAAGCCCTATGCAATCCATAATAATATTTAAATAATAATTACATGTTGCGAGAGTGTAAGAGCGTGTTAAGTGGCGTTTAAATTTGAACTGTCATTGAGAGCTTAGTATCGAAATGTGCTGAAATGTTGTGCAATTTTGATTATGTGTGTTAGGTATTTGTCAACATTTAGTATCGAGTTTAAGCCTCAGCTTTAATTTTAAGCATTAACTAAAGCCATTGCTGATTTTATTTTGCAACAAGATGACAGTGGCCAGCTGTGGTGAACGTTGAATTACTTACAAGACTATCGAATTCTCATATTATGTCTCTATTTAATACCCTGTGATTTTTATAGTATCTGCGTAAATTAATACAAAAATGACAGAAACACCGATTACAAACATTACAGAATATCAAGAGTATGCCGCTGCTACTATAACAATTTTCGTATATTTTCCTCCTATGTTTTCTTCGCTATCGTAAGAATAAGGTTTTGATTTATATTATGCGTCCGCGTTGTAGAGCGCCTAGGTCGCTACGAAATCACAAGGAATTAATACTCCTACATACAACATCGTAGATGTAACGTCCAAAGACTCTAAAAGGGGTGATAGACGTACGAGTAAGTACGCGGACTTATAGCTCGACGATCTTAATAGCCTGTGTGTCACCTAAAAACCGCGTACTTAAAGATTGCCGCGCAAGTTCGTAGCTCGTCTCTGCTCGTAAGTCGTACATCTGGCATGACTGCGAGCTGCGAGCCGCGAGCCTGGGGACATGGTAATCCAGTGCAAGCCATTCTCGTGTGTCACCGACGCGACGTCGCGTCGAGCCGCGTTCGCGTCTCAGTCAGTTCGCGATCGTAAAACCCGCGTGCTTAAAGTTCGTACGTCTATCAGGCCTTTAAACTGCTCTGACGTGCGATCGCATATAAATCGAGTCTTATATAAACCGCTTACGTTTCTAGTGCCCACTATTCTTTGGCCCCTTTTGATAATTCTGCAGATCGAACCCGCATATCGGAGGTTTAAGGTGCTGCTATCTCGTTAGCGGCATAATCCGGTGACAGGCGTTTAGAGTTGGCCAACTGTGTGTAAACATCATCATTACTACCATCAACATCACCATCATTTTCAACTATCATCAGTATTATCAACTACACCGCCACAACTCATAAACTTTGCCATATCTAAGTCACCACCGTCCACCGCTTACTTTATCATCATCATATTATCATCGTCATAATCATCACTATCACTAATATTATATTCAACCTTATGCAAGTAGGGTGCTGGGTGTGTAACTGGTATCAAGGGTAGGTAATTGTCAAGGAGTTGGAAGGGTCGTAAAACACCTACGCGTTATCGCAGGTCACAGTTGTTATAAAACGAGTACCATCAGTCATTATTATTTATTGCAATGCCATTTACAGCGGTTTTTATGTTAGGTTAAACAAACATTACATTAAAAGAACAAGAAGGTTGATTTAAATTTGAATAGCAAGCAATATAAAGTAAATAGGAACTCGAATATAATTGGGTACACCGTACACCAGTTACAATAGTTGTACGGTGTTAAATTCCTTCAAGATAAATCTTTTGATGGCACAAGCCTTTAAATGTGGTTTTTAACCGACGAATAAATCTGAGAATTTTCTTAAATCAACTGGAATATAATTATTGTTTGTTTTTGATTATTGTGAAATACTTTTAGCATGGAGAAATAAGAGATGGGAATTGGGATGAATTATAAGAGTATCTAGCGCGAATCTTCTATACAATATTATATTCTATGTAGATATTCGATCGCATTTCCATGCATTAATTTAATTAAGTAAATCAATGTCTTTCGAAACACGCAAGTTTTCCTTCTCTAGTGACACTGAATAATTATAATAATTACTATATTATACATGCAATGTGAACAAACAAATAAGCATAATTAAATATGTAATAATAATTGTTCGGACAGAAGCAAAATAGGCAGAGAACTAAAACTCATAGAAGCAATATCATCAAATTAAAAAAGATATAGTTTTCTGACTTCGTGAGAAGGAAATATGAAGAAGGCATTTTCTTGCATATTATTTCAGAAAAAGATCAAAAGAAAGGACTTGGCACATAGCAAACGCGAAAGCAAAGCTGTACAGTACAGTGTACACTGTACAAAAGCATTTAATTTTTAGGGTTCCGTACCCAAAGGGTAAAAACGGCACCCTATTATTTATTTTATTTATTTTATTTTATTCGGAAAACTTACAGCATACTAACAATAACATTAATTATCTAAATAAGAATTTCGAATGCCAATTACAAGTTTCCACTTACTGAGACTTCGATGTCTGTCCGTCCGTCCGTCTGTCCGTCTTTCTGTCTCCAGGCTGTATCTCAAGAACCCAGATATAGCTAGACTTCTGACATTTGAAACTTCTGTTGCCGCTATAACAACAAATACTAAAAACAAAATAAAATTAATATTTGAGGGGGGCTACCATACAACAAACGTGATTTTTTTAGCCTTTTTTGCTCGATATTAATAATTGCAACAGGTAGGCACTTGTAATTTTCACAAAAGCCTTATATCAATAATTAATAATAATCTATATATATATAAAAGAAAGTGGTGTTAGTTACACTACTTATAACTCAAGAACGGATAAACCGATTTGGCTGAAAATTGGTGGACAGGTAGCTTAGAACCAGGAAAAGGACATAGGATACATTTTGTCCCGGAAAAATGTACGGTTACTGCACAATATACATTTATGATTTTCGCGTAAAATATTCAATCGATTTTTATGAATTTTGGTATGGAGATACTTTGACTCTCGGGAAAGGACATGGGATACTTTTGGTCCCGGAAAATGTACGGTTACCGCACAATAAACTTTTCTATTTCAGTCTATTTTTATTAAATTCGGTATGGAGATACTTTGAGTCTCGGGAAAGGACAAGGGATACTTTTAGTCCCGGAAAATGTACGGTTCCTGCACAATAAACTTTTATGATTTTCGCTTAAACTATTTATATCTATTTTGATTAAATTTGGCATGAAGATACTAATTTTAATCTATTGTTTTCTTAATTATACCAATTATTATTCGAATTAATTAATCATCGTTAAGACAGGACAACGTCTGTCGGGTCAGCTAGTCTATATATATAAAAGAAAGTTGTGTTAGTTACGCCACTTATAGCTCAAGAACGGATGAGCCGATTTGGCTGAAAATTGGTGGAGAGGTAACTTAGAACCAGGAATAGGACATAGGATACATTTTGTCCCGGAAAAATGTACGGTTACTGCACAATATACTTTTATGATTTGCGCGTAAACTATTCAATCGATTTTGATGAATTTTGGTATGGAGATACTGAGTCTCGGGAAAGGACAAGGGATACTTTTTGTCCCGGAAAATGTACGGTTCCCGCACAATAAACTTTTATGATTTTCGCCTTTTAAACTATTCAGTCTATTTTTATGAAATTTGGTATGGAGATCTTTGAGTCTCGGGAAAGGACAAGGGATACATTTGGTCCCGGAAAATGTACGGTTCCCACACAATAAACTTTTATGATTTTCGCCTAAACAATTCAGTCTATTTTTATGAAATTTGGTATGGATATACTTTGAGTCTCGGGAAAGGACAAGGGATACTTTTTTCCCGGGAAATGTACGGTTCCTGTACAATAAGCATTTATGATTTTCGCTTAAACTATTTAATCTAATTTGGCATGGAGATACTTCGAGTCTCGGGAAAGGACAAGGGATACTTTTTGTTCCGGAAAATGTACGGTTCCTGCACAATAAGCATTTATGATTTTCGCTTAAACTATTTAATCTAATTTGGCATGGAGATGGATATGGAATTTTAATCTATTGTTTTCTTAATTATACCAATTCGAATTAAGCCATCAAGCCCCACGCGAATACCGGTGATCGCGACAACAATAGAATACAATGGCAATTCCGAAAAATTCCGATCGACGGATTAAATAATCATCGTTAAGACGAAGAAGTCTGTCTGTCCGCGGTTTTGCTCAGAGACTATAGGACCTACAAAGCTGTAATTTGACATGAATACGCATATTAATTATGCCGACAAAATGGTACATGAAATCTTAAAAAAAATATTTTTTTATGGTATCTTCCCTACACAACAAGCGGGGATGAATTTTTTTCGCGTGGGGTGTCGTTGGATAGGTTTTTTAAAAATATTATGAGTATTCCTAGATCATTTTCCTATTTAGGGATCCGTTTGTGAAATATTAAGTTTTAAAGTGGAAAAAATCGTTAGAGTCCAGTGTCCCCCCCTTCTACCGGCTAAACGGTTGCTTCTGGAAATGTGAAAAAATTCACGGGAGTAGGAAATATGCTGAATTTAAAAGGAAAACTATCACGGCTAAGAAGACTTCATAAGTTATGGAGTAACAGTCGATTAACTAAAAAAAATATATTTCGCGAAGTATAAAGGAACTTTTCGTTCAAATTCCTTTGAAATTAACTAAGATGATGTTGTTAGTAGTATAAAACACCATTGACCATACATTTTTTTTTAATCTAGCGGTACTACGGAACCCTATTGCGCGTGGCCCGACACGCACTTGGCCGGTTTTTATCTATAACGGTACGGAACCCTTCGTGCGCGAGTCTGACTCGCACTTGGCCGATTATTGAATTTTATTAACTTCGCTGTTTAAACTGTGGAGTGTAACTTGACTTAGGTCCTAGTATCAGTTCTTGCAGTCAGTTGCAAAGCTATTTTTAAGGAGGAGGTTATAATGTTCGGCTGTGGTTTTTTTTTGTATGTTCAACGAATACTCCGCCGTTTGTAAACCGATTTTTAAAATTTTAATTTAAACTGACTAAACCAATCGCGTTTAAAGCTTTTTTATGTGAATTCCTTGAATCGGATTTGGATCAAGCTAAGTTTATGTCAGTGATGATGTATCCAACGTTAAACGTAGTTAATGTTGTTTATATTGCGGATTGCCTAACACGGGTTGACTAACTTTATCGTCTTTCGTCAAAATTCCCTTCGCATCGTTAATATTAATCATGGAAGTTTTTAACTAAATAAAACATTTGGTGACTCTATAAAAATTACTTTATCGCTTGGTCGTCGTGTTGTGGTGTTTTATGGGGGTTTTTGTTAGTAAATATGCTATTTCTGGATTCCTATACCTACTTTAAACAACAAATTACAAAATTGTAGGTATTCTCGTAAAATACTTATTAAACCATGAACTCCAAGTTTCAACCCGTTTGGACAAAAGTTCAAATACAGTCGTTCGTAGTTTCTTTGACATGTATCCAAATAAGAAAACTATTTTGCTGTTACAAAGAAAAAGGACTACATCGAATAATGAACTGCATTAATTATGCGTTATTATTGTAGAATCTGGTACTGTAAAATCACCGCGTACACAGTGAAACCGTCATCCTTATTGGGTGCAGAAAACCATTTAAATATACATTCCGCGGAATAATAAAGTTCTGTCAACAAAGAAACTTACTGTCCGTACATACATCATGTGAGGCACGCGCTAATCACCTTGTACATCATGTCTATCCGTCTGTCACCAGATGCGGTAATGTCGCGCATACCTCGCAGACAGCGTGCATATTTATGTTTTTATTACTATTTGATGTTGCTGGAATGTGAGCTATGTCCAGGCGAGAGGGAAGCAGGAATATTTGGCAGCTGCGTAATCGGATCAGCCATCGAATTTCCAATGTATAGTCACAGTTTTAATTACGAACTGTTATGATTATGCAACTGTATTTTGTAATTGGTAGAGCTGTCTTTTCGGAGAGAGTTTAACAATAATAGTTAAATACGGTTCCTTAATTGACACAATCAAGAATTAATGTTCAAAATGTTTGAACTTCGAACTCTTGACTTCTATAAGTAATACATTTTTCTGGTATTCCCGAGACAATCTCGGGTCTCGAAAATCGTGCTACTAGTACTACAGTGACAGTGTGACCTAAAGTTTCCCGAAAGCCATTTTCTCACTGCTGTTTTCTCTTGTCACCAGTCAGGCAGTTACCATTATCCAAGAAGAAGGTACTTAACCGCTATTGGAATGCCAGCGAATTCACTACACTATTTCGTTGTGTGCACCGTGCCCCATGTAATTGGGGCAGTACCATTTCCCCATAGGTCCTTTTATCTATCCCCCCTTCCCCCCCACCGTCGTCTAATGCACTGCTCCAGATACACACCACCATCTGCAGCCCATCACACTTGCGTAACTAGATATTATACCGCCAGGGCTGCACATATTTTTTTTTATTGGAAAAAAAAATGTTTGCTCTGCCGAGTGCCAATATCCCAGATCGTATTTAAACTGTTAAAGTTATGCTATAACCCGACTACGTTAAATTTATTGGTGGTTAAATAGACTTGACAGCAACTCATTTAATAACGTAGTTAAATGAGCTGTTGTCAAGCTGTCGTCAAGGCATAACTGCTAAAAGCATCATAATACATAACTTATTCAGCGAAAATCATTATCATCTACTCACTCACTATAGTTTTGCTTTGTAGTCGGATAAAAATGTATCGCAAAAGCTCTGCGACTGATCTTGTGACCTCAGCTGCCGCCCACCACAGTCTTATTGTAGTAAACAAAAAATACTCCATATAAGTACCGCTATTAACTATTCAGTTTAAGTGTTATCGCATCATCAATCGACTTGATTAATACCCGCTAGTGGTACGGACGACAACGATCAAACTGCGCAGTTCGATCCCAGCTCCCATGATCCATAATATTATTAATTAAATCACTGGAATACAGAGCTTTTCTTGGACTTTCAGTAGTTCCGTATATGACTCTGAAATGCGAGAGATGCGAGTGATAAGAAATAGCTAGTTCTGTTTTTTGACCACCCCTCCCGCAGCCCGCTCCAAAACTATCAACATTGTCATGAGGTTGCAGCATTTTCTCCGAAACCGGTTCAATATTTACATCATTATATCGTTTTATAGACCATTCATCAACTTTTTATTATTATGAAAAAAAACTTGCGCGTGTCAGCCCTGGCGCATCTGTCGCGGTGTTTATTTTGGCCTCCCCAGCCCATGGGATATCGGCTGCATCCGCTGACGGCGCACCCATCACACACATCTCCTTATTAACATGGTGTTAAGGTTCAGAGTCCTGCAAGTTAGTATACCCAAATTCGCTGCAGTACATTCATCCCGTGGATTATTTGATGTCGGACGTTTATGTACTGTTTATGGTGAACACTGATGAAGAAGATGAAAATAAACAAATTATTATTATAATGTGTTACGAACTTGGAAGAAAAGGGGAACTTGAAAATACTCTACTACAAATTCGTCAATCAAGAATAATCCGTATAGAAACGTTCCACAGAAAATAAGTGCGTAGTTTTAGTAGCTGGAGATTCTGTTTTATATAAGGAGCGGTAACTAATATGTGTATACCAGATAGATACATAAGTGGTTAGTTTTTCCAGTAGTGCTATCTGAGGATCGCCATACGCGCCGCCCACGGCCACCGTACTGCGACTTGGGGCGTAGACACTAGACTCACTGCAGAGTAGATGTACGGTTACTAGTTAGGTAGACAGTAGTTACAAATATTAGAACTATTTTATTATAGTCTTTAACCCGTCTACGTGAAAATTATAAAACGGTGAAAGAAAGCCCATGTCACTTAAAATCAAAATCAAAATATTTATTTCCAAATAGGTTAACAAAGTTAACACTTTGTTAACCGGTTTTTAAGGTATAATTACTAATCTATTAACACTTCATATTTTGTTAAAATATAGGAGTCGTAGTATTAATAGTTATGAGTCCACATGTATACTTAAATGGACTGCTAAAATCATTACCTTTTCTTTTGTTTCGTGTTTTTAAACGGTGTGATATTTTTTTTTACACAAATTCATGCAGATAGCTTTAAGAGGAGCGCTTAGCCTGTAAGTTTAAAAATTGCATGTTTTCAGTATAATTGTGTCAATCAAATTATTGTAAGTATGTGTACTTATTATTATGATTAATAAAGAATTTTTAAAAACAAAAAAAAAACAAAACCCATTCTTTTGGCTCCTCCGCGCTCGGGTAAGAAGTAAGTGCGCATCAGCCGTCAAAATTCTGTATGGAATAAGATTTCGTAGCGTTTGCTACACTTGCTACGCAGCTTATCAGATAGTGCATAATATTCCTTTAATTTTATTAAAGTCCTTTAGATAGCTCTACAAACCGTTTGGATAGGAAGAAACTATAACGTATTAATTATTTCAAGCCACCATTTCAGCTTTCAAGTTTCAGACATCTTTTGGGTTGCCTTTAAGCCGTAATCTGGGAGACTTTAGTTCAAGCCACCGTTTTAGGCCATCTTTTGGGTTGCCTTTTAAGCGGTAATCTACGAGAGCTATCTAACCCCGCTCTACGTAGTACGCAGTCTCTGTAGTCCATCACGTCTTAATCTACGCGCATACATCGGTGTTCTGACTCATGCGATTAATTCCAACGACTTCATTAACTTGATTGGTCGGCCATAATGTGTTTTGTCCCGATACGGACAGATTCGCGGCGGAGTTCGGTCCAAAGTCCAAATATATTGCAAAAATAAACAATCTTTGTTGTTGTTTTGATAAATTTTACCGTAGGAAGACAATCTTTGGCGTGAGATGCTCTGCCTTGAGAGGAACGTATGTACTCACCCATTTTTTACCAGTTGAGCCTGCATTAATGAGGTGGTTTACAACCTTTGGGACGGATTTGGGTTCGAAACTTACCGTTTGGTTTTGGCCTAGGCGTGGCGTGGGTCTATTGGCTGGAAGGTTCTCGGATTCGAGTAGAATTATACGTATTGTTAATCGGGCCCCAAGAGTTGTTATGTTACATGTTAAGAGCTAGGGTTTTCACGAGATGCTGGTCTTTAGACTTTACATTCCAAGATGACATGATGCAGAATTATTTTTTTAATCAAAGTCAATGACTACTTCTCTTTACAAATAATTGATAGCGAATTTAAGATTTCTAATCTCTAGTGCTCTCGAGTTGCGACACTTCAATTAAATACTTGGATCGTCAATGTCAGAGATAATCGAAGGCCGTGGTCAAATGCCACTTGCTCCCGCCCACCGCGACTGTCGCGACCACGGTCACCACGGTGGGCGGTAAGGGCTTGCCGGGCTCGTAAAACTTGTGCTAATACTTTGTCATAAAAGTTAAACTACTAGTTGACCCTGATGAGTTAAAGAAAAAGCGCCAGTGCCTATGTGCGATTGTTGGCGCTTAAGGGCGTTCCGTCCGGAGATTCCGTAATTGACCGTATTTAAAATCTTATAAACTCATAATCTGAAAGCTACAAAGTTATAATAAAAATCCAGCAATAATCTTCAGTATATCAACATTCTTTTTGTCGTTTTAAATTTTCTATTTTTGTTTCTTATACTCATGATATCAGCTTCCAAAGTAATACCAATTTGTTAAAATTCAAACATACTCACGCCAATAGATCGACAATATCAAAAACTACATATTCGCCGTTTTAAATTTTTTTTAGGACAATTTTGAACTAAGTTAAGTAAAAATAATAGGGTTTTGGCGCGATCTCGGCAACGCGGCAAATGTATGGCCAAGGTCGTTTGCTCGGGGGACGGCCTTAAGCCGATTAAATTGACAGAGGTGCGGACATTCTTTGAGCCCGGGAAAGGGCATAGGATAGTTTTTATCGGCGGGCTAAGTGGATTTCAGCGCAGCGAATTTGCGGGCAGCGTCTAGATTAAAATATAAGAATATGTGACTAATTTAGGCGATTTTTCCAATACTTATAATAATATTATAGTTTCCAATGCTAAATATAGTTATAATATGTTGGTATCCACAGTATGTTAACCCTGAACTCCCGCCAGCAGCGGGTGTGGACTCGAGTGGTCCAGTGTCAAGTGGCCACACAGCCGCAACACGTTCACAACTTTCATCACTGAGTACACTGCATCAATCATAATCATATTTGTTTATCCAGCTACTAACTTTTGCCCTCGTATCTTCTCTGACGGAATCCGTACATTTGCATCCCTTTACAACAAAATATAGCGTATCTGTTCTATTTGTGCCAGCCCAACTCCGACTTACGACTATTTCGTGATTCTACTTTATTTAATCGGTCTTTGCCCAGTTCGCTTTGTCATAGGTCACAGTAACGGTTCGCTCGAGCTTCTCAAGTTCCACGCTCGAAACTACATCCTGCGTAACGCCTAGATCAGTGATTCATCCTGAATCACGTCTAAATCTGGGCCGGAAGTCAGGACCTGAATCCTGCTGGTCGATGACCTAAGGGCAGATGTGCTGGTGCTGACCAGATGTGGCGAATGTCAGTACCGTGGAAACGCATCCTGTAGGCGGAACCAATGCTTCTAAAAATAAAGGTGCTTTCCTCTACTTGGAAGTCGCTTTCAATGTAGTTACTTAAAATTGTGAAGATATTTACTATTGTAAGAGAAACACCTTAAAGGTTCATCCTACTAATGTCTACGAGTATTAATTTTTTCTTCTCTTAATATAACGTCGTCGATCCTTTCTTAACATGGCTTCAGTTCCTATATGTTTTTATACCTAAGACGATGTGAAGATATCGTAATAGTTAAGTTACTAAACTACTCAACCAGGCAAGTAGGCTTATTAGCAACTTAGTTAAATAGGTTAAGAGATTTGGCAACTCCTGATAGGATCACCCGAGCCCAGCCCATGTACCACGTAGGTGCTTCGGCAATCACATGTCCATCACATTGTCCTCGCACAATGCGCCATTGCCGCCAAATCGGGCAAAATGGCCGCTATGTTCGTCGTTTAATTTTTGCGAGCTCCATGTTTGTCTAATAGCCCTTCGCGCTACGGAGGTCGGATATAAGGTCGCACGATTATATCTTAGATCCTTATTACGCGGTTAAGAAATAGGTACCATATGGCCAAAACTACAGCCTGGCATGTAGCTTATCTTGATTCCTGAGTAGGTGGGTCATAGAGGGAGACAAGTGTTGTATCGATGATTATTATCACAACTCACAACTTAAAAAAGGCTCTACGAAATTTAAGAGACATAAGGCGCAAGAGGCAACCGCGTAAGATGAAGTAAGTAATTTAAGTTTGTCAAGGGCTTGACGACTTGATTTACAGATACCAAACTAACACTGCTCTTCCCTCCCCCTCTCCTCCCTTCCATTTTGCTGAGCGACCTTAAATTTGTGCGCGGCTTATACTTATTATAAGTTGTTAAGTTGGACACCGTTTTTCTACTGCCACTAAATACTTAGCTGGAGGCGATACTCGATAGGTATATAATCATAACAGGAATCGGTTTGTCGCCTTTACCTATCACTTAGTCTAAATCTCGCCCACCACTCAGATTGATTGACAACCAATGATCAGTCATTAGACTCATTAGAGTTAACTGAAGATAAACACTAGTTATGGGACAGCTCGCACTTGCCGGTGCAGCCTCCATGATACAAATACGTACAAGTGATTTGCAACTTAATGCTCCTGTATATAAAGTACAACTTCCAGTGCCAATTACAACAATGGCTAAGCACAACTCAGTACAAGTGACAATCGACTTAATTTCCCGTTGATAAGGTTTAAATTCTACTGACAATCACAACAAAAGCTGTGTTCACAATGAAAGTATGAATGAGTAGCGACAGTTGCCCCAGACGCGTATTGTTTCCCAATACAACGTACTTGCGAGCCGTCTGCAGGCGCTAAATATTTATGAATGGACGGCAGTATTTTGTTTTCTTGCAGCTTCTTTTTACAGTTTGATATAACAATAGGCTTGATGACTAATTTTTTTTCTTATTTGTAATTGAAAGACCCTTAAAAAATAGAAACATTGCTGAAAGAATGACTCTCACAGCTTAAAAATTCACCAAGATATGAACAATTCAAACATCTCATAAAATAGACCTGCCCGAAACGCTCCATACAAAATGCTACGAAAGACTGACGTCAGTCTTTCTTAGTTAGTACGGATCGGGAGAGAACTTTGTTCGATAGGTATATTAAATATTGTGTTTATGAAAGTGGTTTCATACCAAAAGTTGCTTTTAATTGCATAACTTATCGAATGGTATACAAATATTAAGAAATTTAATTGAAAAAAAAATCGACTTGATTATCCAACTTTGAAGGCGCCTAACAAAAAAAATACAAATGCTATCGAGCTGAAATTTTGGTAACGCTTATTTTTTACCGTGCTTTCTTTATTTTATTAACAAAATTCGCTAATCTTTGACCTTGTCATCATCCCTATTATAGTCTAGGATCTTGTGTTTCAGGTCTTGCATAGTCTATCGTAGAGCAGAGGTTTCCAATTCCGACATAAGAGTTGCTTGTTTGGGGTTTCACTATCTAAAAACTTTGGGAACTCCTGTTGTACAGTCATCTTCATCATCTTTACGTTTGACATATAATAGAAAGGAAAACTGGCGATTTCAAATCTCCTGCAGACTCCTTACTTATTTACTTTGTACTACTAGAGTCTAGACCAGAGGTTCCCAAACTTTTTTTACATAGACCACTTTAAACATTTTGCTGGATCCGGTTCCGGTGGACCCCTCCCCCCCCTCAAGGCCGGTCTAAAAAGCGTATTAATGCAACAGTTGGACGTTTACTTTTTTAACCGACTTCAAAAAAAGGAGGTTATCAATCGTATATGCTGGTCTATATCAGCGTCTGAATAAATGTGTCGAATTTCAATAGTGTATGTATGTATGTTTTTATGTTTGTGTTCGCATATCTCTGAAAGTACTATTCCGATTTCAGTAATTCTTTTTTTTGTTGTACTAGCCTACTAGGTATTGTTCACTTAGGGGATAGTGTAAGTTTCATCAAAATCGGCTCAGTAGTTTTAGAGATAGGGAGTTTTAATTCTTAATTACGTACAATTTTTAAGTCGGTTTTATTAAAAACTAGCTGACCCGACAGACGTTGTCCTGTCTTAATGATGATTACTTAATTATTAGAATTGGTATAATTAAGAAAACAATAGATTGAAATTAGTATCTCCATGCCAAATTTTATCAAAATAAATTAAATAGTTTAAGCGAAAATCACAAAAGTTTATTGTGCAGGAACCATACATTTTCCGAGACAAAAAATATCCCTAATCCTTTCCCGAGACTCAAGGTATCTCCATGCCAAATTTCATAAAAATAGACTGAATAGTTTAGTTTAGGCGAAAAATCATAAAAGTTTATTTATTTTGTGGGAACCGTACATTTTCCGAGACAAAAAGTATCCCTTGTCCTTTCCCGAGACCCAAAGTATTTCCATAGCAAATTTCATCAAAATAGATTGAATAGTTTAGGCAAAAATCATAAAAGTTTATTGTGCGGGAACCGTACATTTTCCGGGACAAAAAGTATCCCTTGTCCTTTCCCGAGACTCAAAGTATCTCCATACCAAATTTAATAAAAATAGACTGAATAGTTTAGGCGAAAAATCATAAAAGTTTAATGTGCGGGAACCGTACATTTTCCGGGACAAAAAGAATCTCTTGTCCTTTCCCGAGACTCAAAGTATCTCCATGCCAAATTTCATAAAAATAGACTGAATAGTTTAGTTTAGGCGAAAAATCATAAAAGTTTATTGTGTGGGAACCGTACATTTTCCGAGACAAAAAGTATCTCTTGTCCTTTCCCGAGACCCATAGTATTTCCATACCAAATTTCATCAAAATAGATTCAATAGTTTAGGCAAAAATCATAAAAGTTTATTGTGCGGGAACCGTACATTTTCCGGGACAAAAAGTATCCCTTGTCCTTTCCCGAGACTTAAAGTATCTCCATACCAAATTTCGTCAAAATCGATTGAATAGTTTACGCGCAAATCATAAAAGTATATTGTGCAGTAACCGTACATTTTTCCGGGACCAAAAGTATCCCTTGTCCTTTCCCGAGACTCTAAGTATCTCCATACCAAAATTCATCAAAATCGATTGAATAGTTTACGCGCAAATCATAAAAGTATATTGTGCAGTAACCGTACATTTTTCCGGGACCAAAAGTATCCCTTGTCCTTTCCCGAGACTCTAAGTATCTCCATACCAAAATTCATCAAAATCGATTGAATAGTTTACGCGCAAATCATAAAAGTATATTGTGCAGTAACCGTACATTTTTCCGGGACAAAATGTATCCTATGTCCTTCTCCTGGCTCTAAACTACCTCCCTGCCAATTTTCAGCTAAATCGGTTCAGCCGTTCTTGAGTTATAAGTGAAGTAACTAACACGACTTTCTTTTATATATATAGATTACCACACTTTTACTTATTTCTGAATCTCCTCGCTCTGTAATATTTAATCTGCTATTAATATAATATTGTCTGCCTATATTCATAGGAGAAGTCAAATCGGGTCACCTAATTTTTATAGATTTTTATAGAACGACTCGTGGACCCCCATGTTTTTTCCACGCAAGCGTAGACCCCTATCGGGCTCCCGTGGATCCCATGGGGTCCACCTGGACCACTTTGGGAATCAATGGTCTAGACTATAGTTTACTTATCATTCACCAATCACCATGCCTTCGAAGTAAATAATATTAATATTTACTGGTAGGCACGGCTCGGTCCAGAATGCTCTGAACTTTCTTCGGCTTTATTCGTTTATATCTCTGGAGCCAGTAAATAGTAATACTAAAGTTAACTAAAAATACACCACAAGAAATAAAAATATTACGCAAAAATAACACTCAAACATGACAATCGCACTCATAACTCGTAACGGGCGTCGTGGGCGGCCTCAATGTTAATGGCTATCATAATACACATTGTGCTGCACCGTTTTTAATGTTTCTCAGCTGTTATGTTGTTGCTCGACACCGATACTTGGGATACAGGGATAGCTTCTTGTTACTCTTGTCACAGAATATATATTAGTAGTATCAACATAATTCCCACTCGTGAAACTCGTTTAAAGAAATAACAACTCATGCCACGATACTATAAAGTTAAAATTCCGACCGCGCAGTGCTGGGTGCCTAGAATTATATTTGCCTACATGTGCGCTCTCTTTCTATCGCGTAAGAGGTACCCATTCTGGCGAAATCAAGATTGTCACTTTTTAGAAAATAAAATACTTAATCTTCTTTTTATTACTATAGCCACACTCTTGTCAGCTTATTACTCTGATGAGAAATGCATAGTTATTTCTATGGCACTTACTCTAGTCTAGTCCCAAAAATTCTGAAATTCCAGCACTTGGAACATTATATCTGGTGGTGCGGTCAACATGTCAAAGTTATTTCCATTAGGTAATATGTACGCTTGTTTGTCCCCTACATCATAACAACATAAGTCACTCAGGAGTCAGGACATACTTTACACCGTGGCATATCTTTAATTTCTTCCTCATCTCCTTCCGGACGTTCTTAATGTGTTTAATTAAAAATATTAATTAACGTTATCTAATGATGGTGTCCATATACGGAGACACCATGTAAGGCTGTGTCCTAGCTAGGTCGTCTAGAACCTAGGCCGTAAACACTAGCCGTCCATGAGTCACCCTGACTCATGTTATGGCGTTTATCAAAAAGAACTGTTCTTTGATAAAATATTATGTAGGAGTATAATTATTATTGTATTACTAGATGACGCCCGCAACTCGTTTATCGCGCAGGAACCGTACGTTTTCACGGGACAAAAAGTATCCTATGTCCTTTCCCGGGGCTCAAAGTATTTCCATGGCAAATTTCAGCACAATCGGTTCAGCGGTTAGGACGTGAAAAGGTAACAGACAGACAAACAGACAGACACATTTTCGCATTTATAATATTAGTATGGATTACAGAGAAATTGATAAATAGACAGATGGTTGACCTACGTAGGTATATTAGTTTGGTTACGTCAAGCCCATCAGAGAAAACCATACTTCGGCACACTCACTCTGGAGACATCACACACACCATCAAAATCAACCACCGTCCCATATAATGACACTTGTCTTCTGTATGAAAACGGAAATGTTGATAAAGAAAGAACGGAGACATTGACAACTTAATGTGTGGCTAAGGAACAGCACAGCATTGTGTGATGTGTCTATAGATAGACACAATGTCCACCAACCCTGACCCGATATAGTCAATGGACAATTTTATGACCTGATACAGTGAATGGACATTCAGCTGATGACAGGAATGTTCACTGATAGCAGTTCTATTTCTGGTTCGATATCAGCTATCTCTAAGATAAGATGTAAAAATAACTAACGGATGTGTTTCGTTTAAAGGATTAATAGATTGATTTGATATTATGCAATTTAATAGCTTTATGACATTATACAAATTTTTATTTTCTTGATTAAAACTTCCAAGTTATAAGTTAAACTTAGAAGGAATACCTACCTAGGTATGTGAATAAATTATAACAAAAGCGACATAATTATAATATGAGCGAAATGGCCAAGACTCACGTTGTAATTAAAAACAGAAGGAACTGATCTTATGACTCTACATTCTAGTCTCTAGAGTCTAAAGTCATCAATTCCTTGTGACTTGTGAGTCTACAATAAATTTTTAACATAATTTACAACTGCATTCCATTTCCAATTAGGTACTATTTGTAGTTTTAGCTTTGTAAACAAGCACTAGCTTTGCTATGTGTAGCAATATTGAATGCCAATATTGTTAATAACTCTTATATGAATGAATGAATCTTAATATCCGTAATCCCTCAAGACGCTGAGCGTACTCTCATTCAAGTGCTAGGGACTGGTAGGGATTAAAAGTCAAGGACCTCAGGAGCATAATATGACGATTAATGTATTTATTCACGAAGGAGAGGGGTTCATACTTATTGCTCGCGTACGGGAGATCTTAAAATATATTTTTACTGTCAATGCAGAGGGTCTTACCGACTACTGTAGGTCGATTCTGCTAAATCATTTCGTAATAATAATATGGTATCGATATAGTATCTGTATCATAACTGTAATATATTTCACCGCTCAAAAATGGCTCCAGTTTAGTGATGTGCCGCTGAGAACGCTCTCGTTGCCGGCAATATTCTCAGTGAGAATATTCTCGAGAATCGAGAATGCTCCCGGGAATATTCTCAACGTTCTTAACAAAATAAATGAAGTTTACAATTACATGGTTTTGTATATTTATCGGTGATATTATATTATGTATACCTAATAATTGTCTGTAGCAGGGGTCGGCAAGTAATTTTAGGTGGGATCCGAAAACTGTGGGTAACGAGGCCCAGAAAAAAACCCACTAATTGTCCTATGTAGCTTAAAAATATTATTTTAATTAAAAAAAGTATCATAATATACCTTATCTATGTATTTGTCTCAGTCATCTGGTTCAATCTGCGATTCGATTGAATGACTAGCGCATTCATTGAATGACACCATTCATTTGAATGACTCGGCCGAACGTCGATTGAACGATCGTCCCTCAACATTTAACTAGTTAGCGATTTGTAGGCATAGCGGTTTGAATCTTCAAGCGGACATGAAATCAGTCAGGTAATCGAACGTATTTCATTTTCTTCCTACTGCGGCGCTACTAGTCACTAAAACAAATATGGCGTCAAACAGCTCGCACAGCTGATAGCACTGTGTTGATATTTTATCGATTACATTTACTCACATTATAGTGCATTATTTGTAATCTTTACTTATTATAAAACAAATTTCGCTTTTTTCCCTCAAATCCCTTTGTTCCCTTTAATCTTTAAAACTACGCAACGGACTTTGATGATTCTTTCAGTGTTAGATAGCACATTTACCGAGAAAGGCTATATTTTATCACGCTAAGACTAAATGGAGCGAAGAAATAAATGAAAATGTGGAAAAAATGGGGAAAATTATTTGAAAAGGCTAACTCGAACGCGCTAATCTCAGGAACTACTGGTACGATTTGAAAAATTATTTCAGTATTAGATAGCCCATTTATTGAGGAATGCTATAAGCTTTATTTTATCACGCTAAGACTTATAGGAGAATGTGAAAAAAAACGAGGGAAATTATTTGAAAGGGTTTATCTTGCGAACTACTGGAGCAATTTTTATGTTATTTGGCACAGATAAGAAGTAGACCACGTGAAGGAATTTGTAATCATTTTTTTCAGTGGCTATATATAATTTTATACCCGTGCGACGCCGGGGCGGGTTGCTAGTAACTAATAAAATAATATGAAAGCGTGGAATTTACCTATAACTACACCGTCAACGACTACTTGAAAAATAACGACGACTAACATAATTAACGACTTCGCTATATGACTTTTAGTCAAGACGTTAAACGTTACAGTCAACGTCTTGACGAGTTGTCCTTTAGTCATTCAATTGAATGGTGTCATTCAATGAATGCGCTAGTCATTCGATCGAATCGCAGATTAAACCAGATGACTTGGTTTAAAATACATTACAATATTTCGCGGTCCGAGATTCGACCTTTCGCGGTCCGCATACGGACCGTGGAAAGAAGTTTCTCGACATTTTCTAATATACATACATAGAAAAGAAATAAACTAAAGACTGATCGTGCCGGTAAACTATGTTATGTGGCACATAATAATTGGAAGCTCATGAATACATCTCCTAAGTCCTCAAATAAGATACAAATACACACACATCAATCATTTTCTACAGATCAATCGTCCGCGACTTCAGCAAACCACGAAAGTAAATTTGAACATGATAAATCTATGCTTGAATTTGATTTTGATGAGTTTCAGGATATTCAAGAAGAACCTTTCGTTCTTGAAGATCCTCTTGAGATAGTTTAACATTAGGTATTTCTTGTGCGTATATAATATGATTCGTCGAATTTATCTTTAGAAAGTTGTTGATTTATTTTGAGTTATTTTGAGTTATTTTGAGTTACGAAAGTTTTTTTTATAATAATTAATCAGCGCCCCTGGCCAAGAAGTTTTCTTTATCGCTTTTTAATAGGATCGCCGATCAAAATGTATGGATTCATACATTTTGATCGGCAATCCTATAAAAAGCGCTAAATAAAATGTCTTGGCTAGGGCCTAGGGGCTCTGATGTTAATTGTTAAAGATTTCACTGTTTTCTCATTCAATATTTTTGAATTTTATTTCTTGTTTAAATAAACTGAGTTAATCGCGACTTTTTATTTATTTTAACAATTTTATTTTTATCCAAAAAGTATATAATTTTAATATCAAGTAAACGAACAGACGATGGACGGTTGGCGTCCATTATTTAATTTAGTTCAAAAAGAAAAAAATGCAATTGGTTAGAGATGCGATAAAGCTGAGAATATTTCCGAGAATATTCTCGAGACTTCCTGAGAATATTCTCGAGAATTCTTTCCAACACTGAGAATATAGTCTTTTACTGCAAATAGAGTGTATTGTTCTATACAAAATTATCTGTTGACTTTATATGATACTACTAGACTGAACAAAGGCTAGTTTTTTCCATTTTATAATAATGATTCTCAACCATTCTCACTTAGGAGAACGTTGCCAAGAACGCTGCTGGGAATATTCTCAGGTGGGAGAACGTTCTCGAGAACGGCACATCGCTACTCCAGTTGACATACGCATAGCTGGGGCAATGGAAATTGCATTACAAGCAATTATAAAAGCACGATATTTCCACCAAAATATACTCTTCGCGTCTTTTATTTGTAGATGTGTAATAAAAAGAACAACAAAATAGTTCTCACTTGCCAACATAACTATAAAAGTATAACAATTTGTTGTTTAACAGGATCTAAACTAGATCGCAGTACTACTAGTTTAACGGAATAGGGGTACAGATCTTTAAATATTCGTTTATGGGTGGTCCACGGCGTAAAAAGGAGTTTACAGCGAACTATAAACTGCCGTATGGCGGCACGGGGGGAGTGTAAACACGGCCATGTCGGTGGATGTAAATCATGGTGGCGGGAGCTCGTTAAAGCTGTACAGCTCATTATAAATAGCTTGCCTTCTACACATACAATATATTGTAGTTTAACCCATCAAGCCCCGTAAGGCCCATATGGGCCGCGATAACAAAAGATTTCCAGGAATTGGTAATCGACGGATTAAATGCATTTTCATACGTGGCTACCAAGTTTTTCACATTTTGGACGCACAGTAATGAAAGCAATGGCATTTGGTTAGTTATTTACAGAGTTAATATATTGTGTTGTTTACAGAGTTAACTTATTTGTAAATTGTATGTGACTTTGTGAATTCAACTGTAACTTTTAACAGTATCCTGTAATGATAATTTCTTTATTGTTCTAAAGTTCCGAACTTAAAAGATAATTAAAAAGAGTTCTGAAAAAACTTCTGCAGTCAGCAATCGTTTAAAAATTTGGTTTCCAACAAATTTAGCGTTACATAGGTAATATTATATTGGACTGGTATAACTAAATGAAACACTCGAGAACTTGTCCTACAAATTGTTTAAACGAATTTAAAACTTCCTTACCCAATTGTATTGAACCTGTGACCTCCCAACACGATAATAACTGTTACGAGGGGGACTGCACGTGCATCTTTAGCTGACACACTATTATCAATCTTATCTCAATACATTAAAGTTTAATATCCAACGCCCTCATCTCGCTCTTTAAAAAGGGGTGCCTTTATGAGAGCAAAGCTTTTAGAACTATGCAATAACGTTGCGAGAAGCCGAAGAATCTGAAAGTATTTTTAATTCAAATGCGCCACGAATTCCACCGGGACTTATTGTTATGGGTTTTAGAGATTTTAATGCTTTTACTTTAAAACGGCGCCATAGTTAAATTTAAATTAATGAGGAAGGTGGAACCACAAAGATCTTTAATGCTCTAATAAAACGGTGTCAAGTAGTTAAAGTGACAGAACGAGACAGTAACTACCATACACATTAAGTCAACTCAAATATGGCAAGAAATATAAAGAAAATGTCAGCTGAAACTCTCGATAGAAAAGCGAATCAAACCAAAGCCACAAAAAATGTTAAGGATGGACATATTATTATTTAAAAAAAATGTGAGAATCTTAAGGACGTAGGCAGAATCAGAAACGCAACTCGTGACAACTTCAGAATGCTTACCATTGAGTGACCTATCTGTTAGTTCATTTCATAAAAATACGATATGAATGAATGAATGTTGAAAACAAGACCACTCACTAGAGCACGAGCGTGGGTCGTCGCGCCGGTATCAGATGACATGGAGTGACACACTTACTGGGACAATGGGAACTGATCCGCGGGACTGACGCACAGATGGGACAGCGAACTGATACACAAGTGTAGACGCTCAAATATTCAAAGTTCATGGGGAGTTGGCGGACCTATGTAATGTGGAGGGGTTATGACAAGCTCAGCTTGAATTGACTTGACAGAACCTCACCAAATAATGCAATTCCACCATCCTGAGAATCCATTTCTGGCGAATAAAAAAGCAGGTCGCGATGTTAGTAACTTAGAACCATCAGCTTTTATCAGAACCAGAAAATAACGATGCCCTTGTAAGTTGTATCTTCTCTATTGGTGTTGCACTAGGCCTAGGGTCATTAATTATTGGTGACCACGAAAGGTTAAAATCAAACAGTATTGCAATGAAATGGGAGGTGTGGAACTTGCACAATTCCGTAGGATTATAAGCATTAATTTATTACATAGAGGTGCGGTCTCCGGGGGCGTGATATTGGTAAAAATAACCAAAGTTTCGTATACGAACTGCAACGTTAGCGCTGTGCTAAGTGAGTAGTGACCCCTAACATTTGTGTGACGAAACGTCGATATCATAGTTATCTGGACGCACCCATCTAGGGTCTGGTTAGATGCAAATTCTAATTATTATTGGTATTTAATACCTATAATTTGTAGTTTGACTTATAAAATACAAACCGAGATTAATGCTTTTATAGTCAATAAATCTATTGTCTACACAAGCTCCGTTGTTTCTTTTATTTAGAGCCTGTAGATAAGTAGCTAATTGCTATTTGAATATTGATGACAAGAATCACTAACTAAAATATTTATAAAAAATAATATAAATAAAAATCATTTATTTTCAGACCAGTGATCCATAGTGTTAGTAATTAGGCTTAAGAACTATGTTAATACATTTTATATAATTTACAATTTAAAAATTAATAATAAATTATGTCTATGATCGCAGGCTCATTGAGACTTCATAACTTTATATTATGGGATTTGAAGTAAAACATTGTAATTCGTAAGCGACATAATATTACTTGGCGATTCAATGAATCTTGACCTAAGTAAACATACTTGAACTATGTCATGTACACAGAAGTGTACACACCCTATAGACACTGTCGAGTGACGAGGCCTAATGAAATCGAATTGGCGCCCGATATCCGGACTCCGGACATAACTCGTAAAACGGGAGCTTTGAGCGCTCAGTCGCCTAGATACACACATGACATGATTGAGTATTGACTGTCCTGATCACAATATTATGTGTGTAACTGTGCGCGACTGTACTCGTGTGTTGGTGTGACGTGTGTACTGTGTAACGGGAGCAGTGTACTCGGCTGTACTCGGGCGCGTCTTGATGAGGATGTGACTCCGGCGCCGACAGACCGCGCCGCGGGGCGGAGGTCGCCGCCCGCGATACCCGATGTAGGGAATAGGAATACAGACTGTATGGACCACAGACATAGATCAAGATAGATACCGCATGTGTATGTACTTCGAGTGCCATATCGCGTTCCCAAACGATGAGCAATGCTCGTCTTACGAAAGTCTGTTCTTTAGTCTGCTATCGGAATCGGACGTCAATCGGAATTTTAAATGCCTAAATGCCTAAAAGTGCCGTATTGAGGTGTAAAAATTCAAATAGAAACGTTGGCCTTGCTCATGGACACTTTTCTTATCATCAGTACGTCACAGTAGGTAGGAAAAAAGTGGCACGCTCGTTTTCATACAAATGGAGCGACATGCGGTGTCTATCTTGACCTATGTCTGTGGTATCCACCGTGTTTTATTGTTCCAAATACTTAAAATGTTGATACTCATCAGTCATCAGTCATCACCCATTATTGCTAATTGCTCTTATTTCTCCGACTAAAGTCAGGTCGCCGCATGGTACAGCTACTTGTCTTTTAACACGCGCACGAAAATATTGCTATCCAGCTCATATCGTGTGCGTGTTTAGCTAAAATCGTGTAGAGGTAGGTCAATAGATGCATAACTCTCTACCTGCAAAGCAATAGTTATGCTGGGTTCTATGACTATTGACTATCTCCTCGGAAAATAGGCCGTCGCCATACTAAGCTTACTTAGCAGGTAGGCAGGTCTATAAAAACTTACAAGGAAATTTCTCATTCAATAATAATCTATTTTGAAAAGAAATTAAGATCAAATAAGGATTTTGATTTTGAACATTTGGATTAGGCCTGTTCTAAACTGTTCTAATGGCCAACATCGCCAAATCGTTTTACTGTTTGTCAATATTTCGTATTTTTATGGATTTTATCCATTTATTCGTATGAAAAATTTCCATTAATAGTATTTGCGTATTATGTTTAACCATTTGTGAAGGTAGGTACTGCGTAGGTACAGCTAAATGGCCCATAAGGCGATTATATTGTAATCTAAATTCTAATATGCCGCCAATCGAATTTATTTAATGGGTTATATTAGCTATGTAAAGTCGGGGAAAATTAATGCTTATCTTGAATCACTCCGTAATTTGATGAAGATGTGGACCGCCAGCAGACCATTGTTTTAAATTTAGGTTCCAAGCTTTTTTCTAACAAAAAATAAACTCACAGCCCTTTGCTGTACACTAGCTGTACCTAATTTTTCAGCTACAGATCACATTATTTTTCAGATTCCGATTTTTTATGTCGAGTTCTTTCTTTTGAGCTACACAAAAATCGAATAGAGACAATCTGCTAAATCTCAAATTACCTTGGCCGTCCCCAAACATTCGCGTACGCACAATTTACATGTCCATGTGTTTGTCACCGCCGACCTTCGCGACCGTTGAGCAAGCAGCTACCGTAGCTCGCTTCAAAAGTTACTATTTGACATTATTAACTGAGTAGATGTTCTGTTTACTCTGTTAATAGTTTAGAATCGATTTGTTGAATCTTGTTAAGGATCTTTTTATGTCTGATCTCGCGGTACATATAGCGGCCAAACCGCTCGTTCGCACGGAGTACGGACGCATATTATACGAGTACTATCAGAGAAGTTGATCCCTAGGCAGATAGCGGACCGTCGTAATTTGGTCGCGTCTCAAACCCATCCGACCGATCACACAGCTAACATTGAATTGACACAAGCCGACCAATTGACGTAGGTCCGTCAACTGCCTAGGAATCAATTTCCTCGATGGTACATCGAGCCTTAGGAAAATATCGTACCTCTTGTACTCCATAGTCCATACTATGTTAGTTTATGCATATACGGTAGTGGTGGGGAGGGGGGGGTCACTGCCGCCATTACACCCAAATTAATGGCTCCGCCTGTTTACCTGCGAAATATAGTGTACTAAGGTGTACTTTTCGTATTGACTGACGCACTTTACAGCTGAAGTCTTAATACTTATGTGACTGTCTGTCTGAGTCAAGCTGAAACTGCTGCAAAGTCCCGGAAAATGTACACGCGCGATTTTCCGATCGCCGAAAAATTTACTAACGGTGCGTCCGCGTCGTAATGAATAAATTCCCTGCGCGGAAGAGGTTGCGGACTACACCTAATAATAATATTATTGTCATAGTAGTCTACCCAATATCCATTTAGACGGTTTATGCCTGCTTTGACTCCTTCCTTGGTACCACAATATACCTACTGATAATTTCATTATACCCCCAGGTACTTGGTTCGTCACCCTATCGGCCTAATAACCCGCTCTCCTGACCCGTATTATAATTTCGCCCACATTCCTCGCATGCATAGAGATGACCTCGCATGTAATATGCAAGCCGTGCACATGCATGGTAATATGTTCATGCATTATGCGGCGGCCGCGTTCTCACTGCATAAATGCACTATAGCAGATAACTGAATACTTATGGGAAAACAGCGGGCAAGTGTGAATGATGGTTCCCGTGCAGAATAGATTCCGTAGTGTTATTTGACCTTGTAACCCTCATAATATCGCATTGGTGAAGTAAGGTGTTTACTAGTCTAAACCATAGAATTACTAGTACTTTATAAAGTTGAGAACTAAGTCGACTAAGAATTTTTAGTACATGTTCCTGAATCAAGTGCTTTATGTATAGCATAAAGCACTTGATTCAGGAACATGTTTGCTGCGATAAAACTACCAATTAATTTTATCGGTTCAGGAGGTGAAGAAAAAGTTCAGAGAACAAACGGATATAAATATACGTATAACCTATAATTATTATGGATGAATAAAATTGTTTATTTTAAGACAAATTCTTTCAAGCTCGATAGCTCCAATTTTCATACTTCCGCTTTTCTTTCGCTTGTAGCCAACATGAGAATTCGGATTTGGACCAAAATTATAAATGGGAATAAAAAGGAATTTCCGCTGGAAGCTTTTTGTATATTGTTTGATACGTTGTACTGTATCATCTATTCATTTTGCTATACAGTATATTGCGAACTCTACATACAACAGACAAAGCGCGGCAGAGCGCGACAAATAATATATTTATTAGAGTCCGGCTGGCTGAAGTTCTATTGTTTCTGACAAACATGGAGTTTGCACAGTCAGATATTTGCAAAGGCTTTCACTGGGTACAAGAGAAAACAATATTGTGTGAGGGTTTTGTATGTTTGTTATTAAATTATTTTAGTAAATGAATCACTATATTATTATCAAGTGTATTTTTTATTATTTTATATCTTGTAATATTCAGTGTTCAAGATTTGTCGTTTACTCCCATAGCCTATTACATGTAGAGATTGATATCTATATCTATTATCTATATCTATATATATATAAAAGAAAGTTGTGTTAGTTACGCCACTTATAACTCAAGAACGGATGAACCGATTTGGCTGAAAATTGGTGGGGAGGTAGCTTAGAACCAGGAATAGGACATAGGATACATTTTGTCCCGGAAAAATGTACAGTTACTGCACAATATACTTTTATGATTTGCGCGTAAACTATTCAATCGATATTGATGAATTTTGGTATGGAGATACTTTGAGTCTCGGGAAAGGACAAGGGATACTTTTGGTCCCGGAAAATGTACGGTTCCCACACAATAAACTTCTATTTTTATGAAATTCGGTGTGGAGATACTTTGAGTCTCGGGAAAGGACAAGGTATACCGGATACTTATGGTCCCGGAAAATGTACGGTTCCCGCACAATAAACTTTTATGATTTTCGCCTTAACTATTCAGTCTATTTATATGAAATTCGGTATGGAGACACTTTGAGTCTCGGGAAAGGACAAGGGATACTTTTTGTTCCGGAAAATGTACAGTTCCTGCACAATAAACTTTTATAATTTTCGCTTAAACTATTTAATCTATTTTGATGAAATTTGGCATGAAGATACTAATTCTAATCTATTGTTTTTTTTAATTATACTAATTTGAATTAAATAATCATCGTTAAGACAGGACAACGTCTGTCGGGTCAGCTAGTTTAAAATGAAAAAGCTTCAAAAGTAGGGTCGACTTTAATTTATATAATATTTGACAAAGATAATAAAGTTATAGAAACTTTGAAATTTTGTATGCTACATTTTACAGTAATGTGTATTTTGTGCGCAAATGGGTACGGCACGGAGAGACAGCGCAGAGTTTATCTATCCATTGTCTTAATTAGCGTACGACAGGTTTACGACAGTAAGTGTCCACCTGTGTACTAGTTGTCTAAGTACTAACTGTACCTCGACCTAACCTAACGGTCGACAATACGCGGACATGTGCTAAAACCTATTGTTATTATACTGCATCCTGGTTTTACTTCTTCTTTTGAGTATTTTTTTGTATAAATCGCAAAAGTTGGGTTTCTGTAATGAATAGCGAACAACGCTTCATGCTTCCGCATAAATGGCTTTATCAAATCAATACCACGGTGTCATATACAGCTCTGCAGCACACCTGAAATTCTGACAGATTGTCTGAAGTTTTTTCTGATATTATTACATACACACACTGGCAAAATTAGCGGAACATAGGTAAAAAGGGCCAAAACTTGAACTCAAGTGGGTCGGGCTGTCTGAAAGCCTTTTTTATAGTTTCTAAGCTCATTTAAGAAATAAAATATTGAACAAAACTGGCAAGTTGACAGGTTTTTATAGCAATTATGCCCTAATAAGTGTTTTTCGATGATTGACGTTGTAAGTGTTCTTGATAAGAATGGCGTTTTAGCGGGGTGCAAGGTATGCTCAGCTCATTTGATTGTTTGGTTTTTGGAAGAACACATTGCTTAGATACAAAATTAGTGATTTTCCAGCATCTGCGACAGCTAGAGCTGTAACCACGATAGAGAATGGTCACACCTACCGTTCGATCAGTCGGGCCGACTTGGGCCTTAGGTGTGTCGGCTTCCGTGGTCCATTGTAACTTTCAACGCTTCAGAGAGACTGGATCTTACGTTCGGAGACAAGAACAAGGCAGATATCGGGTGACAATGGTTCAGGATGACCATTTTGTAAGGAAACAAACCTTAAGAAATCGACTTCAAACTGCTATGCAGACACGAAACCTGTCGCAACAGGTCCGAGATGTACGTGTAAGTGATTGTACAGTAAGAAGAAGACTCAAAGAAGTTAAATTAAACTCAAAAGTGCCAGCAAGAGCACCAAAATTTGAGACAGGACACCGAAGAGCCAAGTTAATATTTGCGCGTGAACATCAAAATTAGACAAGTGAGTGAAATCTTGTGCTGTACAGTGATTGGAGCAAATTCTGTGTGCATTTTGTTGACAGGCGATAAAGAATGTGGATAAATCGTAAGGAAAGCTACAGGCCATCAAACTTACCGGAAACAGTGGCCTATGATGCAGGCTTCGTAATGGTTTGGAGTTGCATATGATTTGGAGCCCGCATGGAGCTGATGATTATTGATGATGGTACTTTGACAGTACAGGGCTATAGCACAGACATCCTAGAACTGCATGGTGTGCCTTTTACAAAGTTTTAGGTAGTAATTTCAATTTTATGTGCGTCCATAAAGTAAGAAAATCGGGCATTAACGATGCTGGCGTAGCCCAGGTGGAGAGGCCAGCGCGGTCTACGGATGTGGATCCGATTGAAAACGTGTGGCACATCAATGGGTGAACGGTACGAGTTAAAACTCCAGTTCCAAAATGTGTCCAGGAGCTCGAGTTGGCGCTACTGGAGGAGTAGGAGAATATCCCACAGGAAATGATTGACAATTAAAATGCAAGCATGGAATGGCGTATCCAGGCCCTCTTGGGATCCATAGAAGGCATTACACGCTTTTAACATGGCATTTGTTTAATAAAAATGGAGAATTTATCTTAAAAACTTAATACTGAAATTTCAAAAATTTTCTTAATTTTTTGATTTTTGCTGATTTTTTTCTATTTTTTACGTTTTATGCCCTAACTTTATATAAAATTCATTTTTTAATAATCAATTAGTAAATAAATAAATATATGAAAAACAGTGAACAATTTTAAAAAACATTGAAAATTTTGTTATGTTCCTCTAATTTTGCCGGTGTGTTTATGTTTTCAGCTTCCAATTTTATTATCTTGACAAAAGCAAAGGTAGGTATGTCGTAGGTGTAATTGTAGGGGAGGTCGCGCTCAGTTAAAAAAGTAATTTCATACCAAGCGAAAATCGTTACAATAATAGTATTCCACTAATACATAACAGCTTTGATCGTCAGCCACTTCATAATGGGTGGAATAAATATTGAGAGCATCTCAAAGTTGTTGTTGGGAATTGTATCGAATTGACATTAAAAAAATCCCAATTCGCACCCAATAAAGGTTCATATCTAGATTATACACGTTTAGGTTAGGTAGGTGTTATTTTCGTTTAAGTATATAACAACAGATGGCGCTTTTAAAGTAAAATGTTTATAATTATTATTCTTCACAAATATTGACTATCGAATTAATTACTTAAAATTGCTATGTGAGATAATTTTATGGTCAATTCAAACGACAATCGCCGTCAGCTGAATTTTTGCAGGTGGAAATGTCGTCTACGCGACGCCCTAGGATACATTGAGCACGAAGTAGGGCTATATCGGTATTCGGTCATAACTTATATCGCTGGCTGACGGTTTTTCCACCATCGTATTAGCGACTGACGGTTTTCTTTATTATTTACAAAGTAGAAACATTCACCTGTATAAATTTTGTACGGTATAAAATGACTTTATATTCAAAAAAATTTTACATGTTCAGTAACGCGACTGACGTTGAATCCTCCGTCTGCAATACGGCTGACGGTGATTTTTGGTTAAACGTGACCTCAACAATCATCCATCAAAGTTTCATTCGGTATAAAATCACTTTTCGCAACTATTTTTTTTACAACTTTGAAATACTCTCAGTTAACATTCCACCACGGGTGCGGCGACTGACGCTGATTATATTGATTGATAAATATTATGCTACCGCTGGACAAAAATTTGGTCGGTATGAAATGGCTTAGCAAACGCTAGCACTACCTCCCCTACTATAAGTTTGAGGTGTCAGTCTGTGGCAACGTAGCTCATAAGCGGACAGCTCTATTTAGGTATAGTTCTGGCTCTATCTAGCTTTAACTTAATATCGTTAGATCGCAAACAACAATAATTTTGGGATCTCCACATTCAGCTCTATTTTTGCGTAAAACCATTTCCTTTTCCGCAACTTTTATACGGTGTCTTTAAATGTCTACGATGGTCTTGCTGCGCGTGCAGGAAATAAGTAGTAAACAGAGTATTGTTTACACGATGACCTATCTTCTGCAGGCCCGATTCCCGTGTAGCTGCGTGACGCTACGACACGCCGTCACACGTGAAACACCCGTCACGTGTGACGTTTGACACGCCCGTCGCCTGTCACGCTGCCCGCCTACGTGATGCATTGTCTTGTTACGGCTAATCGACCACGGCTTTACTGACTTCCAAGGAGGTTATGTTTAATTCAGAACGGACAAGGTGCATTAGACACATAATGTTGTAAACATGTTTCATATGTTTAAGTTCTGAGTGGACTCTATGGTAGAGTCTAGAGTGGGAGCAGTTAGATTGTTGTGCAAAAGAGTTCTACTGTAAAATGTGTGTTATCTTTCCCTATATTCTCTTCTCCACGTTTTGTATCTCTATGTATATCTCTTTTGTCTCTCTATAATTTATCCTTAAATGTACCGTACCTAGTATGTTTGAAATGGGTGGTCTAACTAAGGTCTTGCACAGACTAGAGTTACTTATATAGATTCTGTACCTCTTATGCTTTGGTTATTAGAAGATGATTCGCAAACAATTGTTTTGCGTCCAGCATCTGTCACCTGGGATTCGGCAGTTGCGGAGTAACATCCTGGCTGTCGGCATGTGCAGTGCGCATGCGTTACATAACGCGGGCATTGATCTTACGAAGGGCGGCCGGCGCCGGCGCAGGACGCAGGGCTGCCCACCGCGGAAATTGACGATTATTACTTGATATGTTCGTTTAAAGGTTTATTGCATTTTTTTTACAGTCAAAGACATATGCGCATTAACACTTTCGAACATATTTTTTTTGTTTACAAGGAACAAACACAGTACGAAAGTCGTAACTCTTAAACATGATCAATGTCTTCGGATGCCTAATTGGATTGTAATTAATTATATTATGCAATTGTAAAACGAATTCAAAATATAATACACCACAAAACAAAAATAAACTTTAAAGTTTATCGTCAAAATGTCGACGAAGAACAAATTCCTCAGATAAACGATCGTCAAAACAGATGCATTACATCGACTATCGGATCATATTCGGAAAACATAAAAATTGCCGTAAAACACAATATGTTTTGATGTGGTGGAATGTGCTCCGCAAAACAGGTGATCACGTCAGCAGACAAGAATTCGTTACACTAAATTAATTCGATATACATACTTACAAAACATACAAAAACAACGGAAAATAATATACTTTTGTCTCATTATTGCGATTAAAGTAACAAAGAAGTTTTTGCTATTTTAATCCATCATTTAGATACGATATATATGCTACTTCTACGACTTTATTATTCTAAGTATTTAGTATCAATTATTATCAGCATTAGATGAACTTAGTGGGCGTTTGATTTGCACTCAAAAGGTGCAGATCCGATCCCAGGTGGTAGTGTGTAGTAAAGACATTAACCAATTCTCATGAAATACTGAATTTTTTTCAGTATACTTTAGAAGGTGCTCGTACGGTGAAGGAAAACATCGTAAGCAGAGCACAAAGTTGGTGCTAACTGCTAACACCAGAATGATCATAAGGCCTTAGCAAGAAGTTTAAAGTTAGGTTCAAAAGCCTTATGTCACATTTATATAAAGCCAAGGTTTCGGGACCTTCAAGTGGTTGCTGGAACTCATGGAGTCATGTAATTGTGGACGAGTCATATCCTTCATGCTGTTGATTCACCAATATATTAATCATCTTATTCATTACATTTAAGGTTACGGTATCCAGATTCAAGGAATGAAGTCCAAAATGTGGATGAGGATGGTGAGACAATACAACTTTTTGCAAAGGATTTTATCAATTTGTACGAAATTCTTTTATAATTATTGTAATAAATATGTAGAATTAGATTTGTGCTTTACGATAGTTATACAGGAATTTTCTAGAAAAATCATACAATATTGTATACTTAATAAAGAGTTTAAGAGAGGAGACGTCGGGCCAAGTAGAACTGGTCAGTGAGATTCTATCCTTGCTCCTTTTATTCCATTACATCATTATTTTAAACTAGATGTTATCTCTGTTGCGCCAACGATCGTTTATGGCGCGGAAATAAATAAAATAAAATTTTCAGGGATAAAAAGCAGTATCCTTTTGTCCATTGAAGGTATGGAGATAATATCAAAATTTGAGCAAAATCGGTTCAGCGGTTTGGACGTGAAGAGGTAACAGACGGACACTCTTTTGAATTGAATTGAATTATGAATCTAATTCTTTGGATGTATACTAGCTTATAAGTCAGTTTCAGTAGAATTTCACTTACTAGCGACCCGCCCCGGCGTCGCACGGGTATAAAATATATAGCCACTAAAAAAAATTTATGCCTATAGCCTTCCTCAATAAATGGGCTATCTAACAATGAAAGAATTTTTCAAATCGGACCAGTAGTTCCTAAGATTAGTCCATTCAAGTCAGCCCTTTCAAATAATTTCCTCCGTTTTTTCCACATTTTCCTCTATTTCTTCGCTCCTATTAATCTTAGCGTGATAAAATAAAGCCTATAACCTTCCTCGATAAATGAGCTATCTAAAATTGAAAGAATCATCAAAATCCGTTGCGTAGTTTTAAAGATTGAAGGGAACAAAGGGACATGAGGGAAAAAAAGCGACTTTGTTTTATAATAAGTATAGATAAGCTAGTACAATTTGTGTCAGCCCTGAATCACAAGGGCTGTCAGTTGGCACGTCGCCAACTCTCATCTACACGGATGCGCGGGCGCGGACTAAGTCGCAACTTAATTGTTCATATTTGCTTTACCTCCGATTTGATCTCTATGCCGATATGATAAGGGCCATTTCCATGGATTGAAGGTCATGTAACAGGCCGCTGTACTCGAGGGATTATGGGGATATTTCAGTTATGGCCGCCAATGAGGAGCAATGAACTTGAAGTATGAAACTTGCTGAAATGTATGATGTATGCTTCAAAATCGACGAATGTACAAAGTTTATTGATTTGTAGACTGTAGTTCATTTAAATTACTTCCAGCCAGTAATTTCTATTCCTGAAATTCCAAAATAAATGACTTATTTAAAGATCATTGAACGTGTTCTAAGCATGACTTACTTGATATTATTGCTGAAATAAACTACAAGAGTAACGTATAATATAGTTGGTAATCTCATTAAATTATACTCATACTTTGTATTTACTCACTGAATACAATGCATTCGCTAGTCATAAGTTATTCATGTTGAGTATGTCGCGGCTCTAGGCGGGCGGCGGGTAGGGCCGGTAGGGCGGGTAGGGCGGGCGGCGCTGAAATACCTCAGTAATGAATGGCCGACCTGATTCAGCCCGCGGAAACTATAGTCGCCGGCGGTATGTAGCTCTTACTAGTGGTACTCGAACACGACTCAAATGTATATCGTCAGCGGCAATGTAACTAGTTAACCATAATGTTATTATGATTTAAAACAATATTGTGATTTAACTAATACTCAGTGAATTAAGCGATCTAAATCAAATATATTAGTATTTATTATTTGTAGGTTTTAGTTTTTATGTAATTGATTGAAGAATTATTGTAATCAATATCTTATGAAACTATTTTGTTTAAGTCAATAAGTTGTATGTTAGTAAAGAAAATATTTTCAAGATTTACAGTTGTTTTAAAGAACTCTGTTTAGGGCCTCCTTTTTCTACATAATATAAAATAACTACTAATAGAATCTACAAATGGAAGCTCCAGCATAAACACAGTTAAAATTCGACCGAGAAGTGAGTACCACGAGTAGGGGTTACTGAACAGGCGCCAGGAATCCTCGAGACCAGTTACTCACCTGAATACTTTATGAAAGCTCATTACGGCGACACACATACATACACACTTATACGTATGCATAATCCACACACTCACGCATGTAGGAAATAGGAATACTCGGCCGCACGCATGCATGCAATATTATGCATATTCCACACGCTCATCCTACACACACATCCCTATGAGTCACACTCACGCATGCATCACGCACGTTGTCAACGCGCGCAATAAGGAACTCATCAAGGCAACGCGCAAACACATTAATAAAAATTTTTATGGTAAAAAATTTTGAATCAGAGCAATTTATTCGTCGTTCGTGCGGCTCGAGCGAACGAGGCTTTTTAAGGCAGGGGGCAACGGTCATCCTTAAGACGGAGGTTCGGTGATATTTCATGAGGTTTATGCGTTTACCGCGAGGCTGGCGCCAGCAGCCGCGGAACTTCCTTGTGCACTTTACAGACTAAAAAGTTTGTAGCGTATTTTAATACAATGAGAGGCAAATAAGTGGACACGAATGGTCAGAGGACAAAGAGTCCTGTAATAAGAAGGTGTTACAAAAATGACATTAGTTGATATTTTGGTTCGTAGTGACATCAGCGCTCAGAAGCCAGGCTACTAATTGTTACATGGTCTGAGTTATAGGTGGCTTTACGAATATTTGATTGGGTCTAATCGCACGAGTCATAAACCCCTCGTATTAAAATTTTTACCCATCCCAAAAAAGTACACATCGCCACGCCGCGCCGGTGAAGAAATGTTTGCTTTGTAATTTCTCATAAGTATTTTACAAGCGAGGCTATATTACTATTGTCGATATTACTTTGTAGTCAATACTTGTGTAGAAACTGAAAGCGAGGAAAAACTTGGGCATTATGGGCCGAGAAAACCGCAGGCATTATGCGTTCTCACAAGTTTCTAATTGACAATGGTAAGAGCTGCCAGCCTTCGACCTCCTGGGAAAACTCATCACTCATAACTCTCCTTTTAGTGAAGTCGATGAAATTAATGCGCCTATTCACTGAATCCTGCGAATCGAAGGAATCTTTCTTGAATTTCAGTAACAGTGTCTTCATTAATAGTCTAATTTGAAAGGAACAATAAAATCTGTCGTTATAATTATTATTTTTTGTCTACATTTAAAATGAAATTACTATGAATACAGTATCAATCACAAAATAATTAAATAACACATTACACAATCGCCCAGCAAAAAGTAAGGGCCTTCGAAAATCACAAAAAGACGTATTACGGCATAAGGTCGTCTATTTAAACCCCAGCCCAGCGTCCAGACTGTTAAGGGCGTTCCGTCCGGAGATTCCGTAATTGACCGTATTTAAAACCCTATAAACTCATAATCTGAAAGCTACAAAGTTATAATAAAAATACAGCAATAATCTTCAGTATACCAACATTCCTTTTGCCGTTTTAAATTTTCTAGTTTTGTTTATTAAACTCATGATATCAGCTTCGAAAATAATAGTAATTTGTTAAAATTCGAACATACATTCAGCATCTCCTTAGGATTTACAAATTACTTTTATTTGAAACTCACGCCAATGGATCGACAATATCATAAACTACATTTTCGCCGTTTTAAATTTTTTTTAGGACAATTTTGAACAAAGATAAGTAAAAATAATAGGGTTTTGGCGCGATCTCGGCAACGCGGCAAATGTATGGCCAAGGTCGTTTGCTCGGGGGATGGCCTTAAGGTGCAGTGGTTGTTGCAACTACGTAAAATGGGTTTTTTAAATAACGTTTTTTTGTAAAGTAAATGTCATTATTTAAGTATAAAAAGTACCCTTTTAAAATTGAGAAAATTTCCTATACGCAAAGGTATATCAGTACACAATTTGAAAAATTCTGCTCGATAGAAAAAAATCTCAAAGATGACTATTTTCACGCTGTTTTTCATAATTAAATCATTTTATGGCTAAATTACACACTTTCTAGAAAAAACAAAAATTGTAGTACATTTGTCATAACCTAACCTAAACGATTTTATATATTTGATTTGTGTAATACTAAAAACAAAAGGTATTTTCTCCTATTTTCTATTATCAAGGCACGCGGCGAGCGCGTAACCGCCACTGTACAAGGCGCGCTGATATGAATGTTATTATAATGTCCTTTACGTCGATATTCGTACTGACAGACATCGACCTGCTTATTTTCGGGACTACTGTCCCTTAAAGTTGAGTTAGAGTAACAAAATAAAACCAAAAAAATCTTAGCCAACACTCTGGAGCTCCAGACTCGCAGTAGAAAAAAGTCGATTTGAATACAATTCGTGATCCAGGTAGGAACCCTGCGGAATCCCCGCTGCAACAGGTTCGGTCGAAAGCGCCCCGCGCGAGATAAATCTCGAAAATCGAAATTGCATCTGTCAAGGTCGGGCTGCGCGGGCGCATCTTAGCACGCGCCGCGCGCGCACACCGCTCAGTTCGGCACCGGAGCGCGCGCGTAGCGGACGTGTACATTGTCCTACCACTCGTACTCGCGGTCTGTGATAAGTGAAACATTTTATTTTGTTAATAAATAAAATCGACTTTACGGATTTTTTGTTGTGATCTGTGGACCAGATTGTTCTTTTAACTATTAAGGTAGGTGAATTTCCTTAACAATATTTTTATTGTTTCATTTATTTTAAAATATTTTGTAACTATATTTTTTTGTTATTAATGTGGAGCTTGTAAAACTTTAATTTATATTTATTTATTACTTAGTTTAATAGCTATTTATATTTTAAAGGTAACAAAAAATTTGATAAGTTGGAGATAGTCACAAAAAATATTTTTATCACAGAAATATTTTTCCACATTTCCTTGTTTTAATCTTTGATAAAACTTAAATATTATCTACTGACATTGAGGTATTTTTAAAATATTTTGTATCATTAATTTTGTATTTAACGTAGCAAAAATCCTCGACCTTAACCATCTCTTGAGTTTAAAATAAAGTGCCTTTAAATATTTTTTTTCTATTTACTATTGACAGATAGATATCTGAGAGGTTCTTGAATTTCGCAGTACGCGGAAGATTTTTTTTATGTCAAAGTTATCTACACGTATTTCAAACCTACGCATTTTTTTTACTTTGAGAACTGTACCTACGCACATTATATTTTTTAATTTATCTTTAATAAAAACTAATTCTTAAATATTTTTATTCATAACATAATCGTCGTGTCGTAAGGGCCGTGGCCTGTTATGGTATATATCCGGTTCCCGACGTCCGGCGCGCAACTTCCGGCGCTGATCCGTTACCTATGCACCTACCCGCATATTGTCCCACTCCTTGTAGGATATTCTATTTGTAGGATCCAACAATGGGATATTGAAGTTTCAATAAAATAGAATTGAAAGAAATCGATTTGTGAGGTGTAGATGCGGGCAAATGGGGACAATACCATTGTAGAATCGTCTAATCTATTCTCCTATAAAAAATCACATAAAGTGGGACTTTGAATGACGTATTCTATAGATACTGCAGAAATCTTAATGAATTTACTTGCCACTAATACACGTATGAATAAATTAATGTTGATTATTTAAAAGAAGTAAATTAGATAAAAAAATTTGTAATCATAGACGTAATGAAATAATAATATGATTTTATGTCCATTACAATCGAAGCGATGCCAATAACAGGTATACTGTTATCTCAGCGTCCTATCTTATCGGCAGATAGGACGTAGGACAGGTCACTTCAGATACTAAAAATTTAATACGGCATCGAGCACCTACTTCACCATTATTTTGTTTTCTTTTTAAACAATAACATACGCTTGATATTATTAAAAATCAATTTTTAGGATCTATGGTATAGGTACTTAGATATAAAAATCGTTAAAGTTGTTAGAGAATTTTTATCGTATACAACTTATATTTAAATAAAATAGTAAATAAGAACAATCTTGCAATGTTTACAACTGCTGTTAAATTCCATTAGGATCCTGTCCTCACGAAAAAAGATCTACGCAGCTACTACCTGTTGATCAGAAAAAAATCTTGTACAAAGTTGATTCGGCTGTAAAATTAACACTTTGGTTGTGTTGAATCACTGTTGTTATGTCATAACTCATATTTAGCTAAGTTTTTCATTCAGCATAGTATATCTAATAAAGTCTATCGATGATAATAACATAAGGCCAAAAAACGATAATAAACGAAACAAAAAAGCTTAATAATAAATAATAATATAATACAATAATTCAGAAACACATTTTTCTAAATTTTTAGATAAATGGCTATTTTGTAGTAGTTTGTAGTTTTCGCAATACTGCTGGACAGGTATTTCGGAACAGAACCCTCCGCGCGTCGCCTTTCGCAACAGTTAAATGTATTGTATTCCAACAAATTTCACCATTTTGTAATTCTTCTATTTTGAAAATAGCTGCGACACGATTTCTGGAAATAGAATTAGTAAGCGCACTCCTTCGAATACTCATCCCTGATGTGGCATGGTTTATAATTTAACTGATGAATAAGAAAATTATAAATACAACAGTACCATCACAGATAGATCTGATGGCTTTCATAAGTATTTAAAAATTATTATTTGCATAGCAGCAGCGTGAACTTTTATTTTAAATATTAATTTGTAATCACTATTGAATTAAACATAAAACAAAAAACTGACTGGCACATCACACAAAACCTATTGACGTCTTCATTCGATAAAAATCCATTCTTCTGCGTAAAATCTTATAAATGTACCTAAAACTAAATAATAATCTAGAATCTAGATGATAAAATCATACTCTAGCTGAACCAATATTAGGGAGATAACTGATATCGTGGACCACCATGCCGGCTTCCGTCGCGGTTCTGAGAAACTGTACCATTGTGAAAATACTAATGACACTTCGTTATGAAGTGATTTCGCTGATGATTTTACAATGATTTTAAATTCTAATATTTTCATTGTTATTGGTCTGTTTCAGCTTGGTTATTTGTTTAGATAGTTTAGAGGTTTAAATTCTAATATTTTCATTGTTATTGGTCTGTTTCAGCTTGGTTATTTGTTAATGTTTTCCTTATTCTAGTCTCCTATATTAAAGGACTTGGCTAGTGAGGCAAAATAATTTAAGGTTCATCCGAAATTAGGGAAAGGGGGGGGGCATGACGGGGTATCTAAGGAACATACCAAAAATACAGTACAATCATTACGTTTATTATGCTTATTTATTTATAGCATAATGGCTTATTTATCTAACCTCAATTTGGCATAGTCTTTGGGAAATGAACTCATAGCATTTTTATAAAATAAATGATTTAATAGGACCTTTCGAAAAACCATCTTGCCCCTTACCATGGGGTAAGATGGGGTTATGAAAATGGGGCAAGATGGGGTAAGCTAATCTAATCACAATAAATACAAATATGAATTTCTTGGGTGTTTTCATCATCCACACCAGTACAACCATTGTGAGCCCAACGTTCACAAAGCTGACAGCTTACCAAACCTTCGGATGATTTCAGAAAACCCAATACCCCGTCTTATCCCAAAGGCTGACTTAGAAAAAAATAATTTCCCAAAAAAAAGAATATCAACTGAACTTTTGTCCAACTATACCACAACAAAGTAAACAAAACTAACAACCACATACGAGAAAATACATAAATTGGGTAGTCATAATTACCTAACAGTAAGGACGTTTTTAACTGCGTAAAATTAGATCGACGAGACACTCAACGTGATTTTAGTTTGTAAACAAAAAACGTGAGAACTCCCACTCGCTGTTTCTGTCGTGTGATAGTTTGATCGAGTGTGGCTTCCTATTGGCTTATTGCTTTCTGTTTGCAAGAGTCTAGTTTCTTGTATATTGCGTTACCCCGTCTTACCTCGCGTCCCAGTCATGCCCCCCTTCCCCTACTACTTAGACGTTATGTTAATAGATCCAAAGATTACTTTTATCGAGGTCAGATTAGATTCTTTATCTTCAGAAGTAACGGGAGTAAAGTATACAATTTTAAAAACATTGTAAAAGCGAAAGGTAGTAATACCGTTTCATCAATAAATGTGTATGATGGCCAATAAACGTGTTGTCGCCTACCAGATTACAGCGCTTTATTGCAAATTGAAATAGGTTGCTACTTGCTGATGCTACCATTTGTGTTAAGATGGGATTAAGCAATAAACTATAAAGCGTAGAAATGTGTGAAGTACTAATATTGGAAATAGGAACTTAGAAGTAGGCAGTAGCCTTTTGACACTCGTGCCGTGTGTTCCAAAAGGTAATGAAGACGGCCGAGAAAATGAAAATTACTTAAAACACTTTGATATTGATCTTTCTTATATATAAAAATGGATTTTCAAATGTGTTAGTCGCGCTAAAACTCGAAAACGGCTGAACCGATTGGGCTGATTTTAGTCTTAAAATATTCGTAGAAGACCAAGGAAGGTTTTAAAGTGACACAAGTGAAGTACACCGGGACAGCTAGTGTATAAATAGAAATCAATTTTAAAATTTGTTAGTCTCGCTGAGCCACGAGGACGGCTGAAGCGAATTGGCTAAGTATTCGTGGAAGTCCAGGGAAGGTTTACATTAAGGGGGGGAAGTGATACGAAGTTCACCGAGTAATCTAGTAATCGGTAAACATTAAAATTAAGTAATACCTAATATATATTCTTTGGTAATACCTCTGTCGCAGCCAACTGGTTTAAATAGCCGATCAATCAAACAGCTAGCCCTTTGACTGAACAACGCCATTCAATCACACGGCTATACGTCGTTTAGCCGACTTGTTGACTGCAACGTTCAACACTACAGCTAGACGAAGCTTAGCTAACTGGTTAAATGGCAAATTAACAGAGCTGTCCATTAGTTTAGTTTTATTATTACACAAGCCCAATGATAATAAGCAGAATAAATTGTATTCTAACTAATTTTGAACACAATTGCAATTAATACCTTCGTTTTAATAATTTCATAATCCCGTAATTTCTCCTCGAAATTCGAATATTTGTTAAAATTTTGATTCACTCGTATGTGCCCCCATAGTTTCTGTCACTTTAATAACACTTGTAACGTATATTTACGAAAAATAATTTAATACAATCACAAAATAGCTAGTTGACGCCATATTGTAAACAAAACTCATCTAGCGCCGCGGTGGTGAGCGCTGAACTAATTCAATCAAACGGCGGCGGCTTGAATCAGCTGTATAAGTGTTGAACGTTTCGAGTGACTGAAATATTCAATTAAAAAGCTAGCCGTGAGATTGAATAGCGTTGTTCAGTCAAAGGGCTAGCTGTTTGATTGATCGGCTATTTTAACCAGTCGGCTGCGACATCTCAATAACTTGCTTTGTTATGAAGTTTACTTGCCGCTAGCAGTTAGAATTAGATGGTAGCGAATGAAGTCGTTAGGACTATGGTGAAACAACCTCCTAGTTTTTGTCGCTGAGGGCCTTGGGGGCCGGAAGTGAGGGGCCACTACTTATAATAATATAAGTGATATGGCCCTATAGTACTCACTACTTAATAATCACTAGAACCTACATAACTGCCGAGTATCGTACGGAAAAAAATCGTAAGTAGCTTATTAAGTTTTTGTTTTGTCGTAATTAGTAGCATTTTTCTCGTTACATATTAAAGTCTGTAATTATTTCTTCATGATATCTAAAATTATTTAACATCCAAAATGTTTTTATTGTAACGCCAACACGTGTAAAATTATTGTTACTATCCTGCCTGCTTTTTGTTCATGATTTTTGTATCTTCCTAGTTACATATTTTTTGTGCGTGTATCTTGGGATCTAATTCTCATAGAGTGAATGTCGTTACGTGTGCAATATGCTCACGCACTAATGTCACAGCTTGTAGCCACGGTATTATAATATAACCGTGCTGTAGTGTAAGTATCAGCTTTTTTGCGCCGGGGAATGATTTTAAGGCTCTCGCGGGGGATATGGGGTCCTATCCGCAAGTATGTGGGCCTCTGCTGCGTCCGAAGATGGTGGTGGACGCAGCCAAAACCCACTTAAAACTAACAGCTAGCGAATTAGCAATCGAAACGACACTCGTGTGATGAGATTTGAGAATCGGTCGGGAGCGGCGGAAGCGCGGCGCGTGCGCGTGCGCGTGCGCCGGTGCGGTGTACTGAGTCCGCGGCATTGTTTCGCGCTGTCACCGCGGGTAATGTCTGCTATTTACTACTACATTACAGTCATCATCAGTTATATGTTTTCAAGGACATCCAATTTTTCTTCTTTTTCATTTGGTTTTTTTTGCATTTATATGTTTAATGTAAATAATAGTATTCCTAACCCACATTATCTCCACAATACGATTTGAAGATAGAAGAAGAAGATTATAGATCTTCTTTATCTCCTCATTAATAATGACCTTCCATCAAAGTAGTTTTCTTTTCAGTAACATCCTCCAGTCATTGTTGAACAAAGAATTGTTTGCCTACAAAGAAAATTCTTCGCCTGCACAGATAGTTCATCTCCATCCATCACCCTCTCGTCATCCATGTTAATATTACTTATTAATGGGAAAAATATGTCTGTCTGTCTGTCTGTCTGTCTGTCTGTCTGTCTGTCTGTCTGTCTGTCTGTCTGTCTGTCTGTCTGTCTGTCTGTCTGTCTGTCTGTCTGTCTGTCTGTCTGTCTGTCCGTCCGTCCGTCCGTCCGTCCGTCCGTCCGTCCGTCCGTCCGTCCGTCCGTCCGTCCGTCCGTCTGTCTGTCTGTCTGTCGCAAGGGAGTTGCGGGCGTCATTTAGTATCGAAATAATAGCCCACTTAGTTATGTAATGTATATGATCGACCATATCAGCTCCACTCGTGAGTAACATCTGACCCCGACTATCGGCGCGCGGCGGGTTGAGCGCCGGCCGGCCCGGTATAACTCGACTATGTAATGTATCACGCACGATAGCATATTATGCATGAATTAATTTATTCATTATCGTACATTAGTAGGCTTAGAATGCCCACAGTTATATGCGAAAGAAATTGGACACATCACACAAATAGAACAGAATAGCAGATTTCCGTAGTCAATTTGACACTTTGGTTTTTTTCTTGCCGTGTAGAAAAGAACTCTTTCTATGGCATGCTAGCAATGAAAGTGTACAATATTAGATAAAATATTATAATTTCTAACATACTATTTTACAGCATAATATTATGGCGTAGATTACGACATATCGTATGCAATAAGTACCTATGTATATTGTATAGGTAATAATATAATATTAAATTTTTGCATATTATTACTTATAGCTTGTTGTGTACCACTTCTGTATTATAAAACATAATACCTTACTTACTATTTTATCAGGGCAATATGATACGCTAAACTCTGAAACAAAATAATGTTATTTCAGTATTTAAATATAACAAAAACTTTATTGTTGTTTTTGTTTTAGTTAATGAGGACTTTTAACAAAGAATAGGCTTGATGACAAATTTTTTTTCTTATTGGTAATTGAAAGACCCTTAAAAAATAGAAACATTGCTGAAAGAATGACTCTCATAGCTTAAAAATTCACCAAGATATGAACAATTCAAACATCTCATAAAATAGACCTGCCCGAAACGCCCCATACAAAGTGCTAAGAAAGACTGACGTCAGTCTTTCTTAGTTTGTACGGGTCGGGAGAGAACTTTGTTCGATAGGTATATTAAATATTGCGTTTATGAAAGTGGTTTCATACCGAAAGTTGCTTTTAATTGCATAAGTTATCGAATGGTATACAAATATTAAGAAATTTAATTGAAAAAAAACGACTTGATTATCCAACTTTGAAGGCGCCTAACAAAAAAAATACAAATGCTATCGAGCTGAAATTTTGGTAACGCTTATTTTTTGCCGTGCTTTCTTTACTTTATTAACAAAAGTCGCTAATCTTTGACCTTGTCATCATCCCTATTGTACAAGTGTCTGTTACTAATTTTAAATTTTTTTTATTCATCAAAGTAGTATTTTATTTTATGCAAAAATCGATTAATAAATAAGATTTAAACGCGTGCGCAGCGTGTTACGTGTTACAATCTATACTAATATTATATATTATAATTGGGAAGAGTTTGTTTGTTTGAACGCGCTAATCTCAGGAACTACTGGTCCGATTTGAAAAATTCTTTCAGTGTTAGATAGCCTATTTATCGAGGAAGGCTATAGGCTATATTTTATCGCGCTAAGACTAATATAGGAGCGAAGAAATAGAGAAAAGTGTGGAAAAAACGGGAGAAATTATTTGTAATGGCTTATTTGAATGCGCTTATCTCAGGAACTACTAGTCCGATTTAAAAAATTCTTTCAGTGTTAGATAGCCCATTTATCGAGGAAGGCTATAAGTTATATTTTATCATGCTAAGACTGATAGGAGCGAAGAAATAGAGGAAAGTGTGGAAAAAACGGGGGAAATTATTTGAAAGGGCTTATTTGAAAGTACTGGAGCAATTTTTATGTTATTTGGCACACATGAAGAATAGACCACGTGAAAGGACATAGGTTTCTTTTTTTGCGGAAAAATGTACGGTTTCCGTGACATTCCTAAATTACGCGGGCGAAGCCGCGCGGAACATCTAGTAAAATATAATTTCTTCAACTGAATTAGAATTAATCAGTAAAGTACTCCCTATAAACATTAATTATTATTATCATTATCAAAAGCTATAAAATCTTTGTTTTAAAGTTTCAATAGAATAAAAACCGTGATAAAAGTTTAAAAGCTGAAATTGCTACAGTAAAATTAATATTGTTGTAGTTCGAATAAATTTATTTTGTCAGAAGTACTTAACTATTTCAAAGTAAATTTTTCTGTGCAAAGGCGAGGTATTTATGCAAAATGCTGATTCGCGACCTTAACAGTTTGCTGAATCGTAAAACTAACTTCTTGTTAACTGCGCGACCTTCAGTAATTATAACTAAAGCGGCACATTATTAACTTATGTTAGTAATAAACACACATATTATAGTTAAGTTATACCAACTTGCTGCAGTCTGGGTTAAAATTATAAACCTGAGTTAGTGTTGTTTCTTTCATTCCTCGTAATTTATGAACGAAAAATGAAAATGCAAGGCTTTAAGTTTTAAATCCCAATAAATAGGCTTTAGTATCACTAAATATTTAACCCTCGGCCAAGCGAGCCTTATTCTAACGCAGTTAGTCACATGAGGTCATTAAGACCCTGAAAAATTAATTTGCATAAAATCCTTTAATTCTTATAGTAAGTAATCATTTCATTGAGAATATTGCATGAACGAAATTCTTGTAAAAAGTAATATTCTTGACCATTGACATTGAAAATCACGTGACGTACCTAATAGTTTTGTAGCCAGTCCCCAGAACTGTGACGTCAGCTTTCTCGACGAATGCGCCTGCGCATGTAACTCATTCACAGGAATTACGATTGAGCAATTTGTTTACATTATGTTGAATTATGAGCTATTAATAGGCTGTTACGATTTTTATTAACACTATAATTTATAGCTCGAACAGTTATTGCCCGCGATATTGGTACCTAAATACCGGAACTGTACAAAATATTATAATGTGTTAATAGAAAAACTATCAGGTTTTATTAAAAAAATGTCTTTCTCAATTAAAAAATATAAATTATTTTATGTGGTTAAAGAAACTCAATGTTATATTAGATTTTTTTCTTTTAAAACACCTCACCATGACAGTCAGGTGCTGATGAGTGATGATGATGAGGCGGTAGAGAAGTAATTGTCTGTCGTACAAACCATTAACCTGCCGATGTACGAGCGTGTCAGACGTCAGTTTCAAACGCGATGTGCGGTAATTTCTACTGCACGATATCTTGTATATTATGTTGATTTGAAACAAAAGACATCTTGGAATGGATGTGTTATCTATGTTAGGACTAGATAGGATAGTAGTTGGTACCGCTAATAAGTGTATTGAAGCGCAAAATGATATCCCTTTGATCTTTTGGGTATACGATAAGCCATGAGGGAATCTCATCTTTGTATTGCAATAAACGATGTTACGTGACGCTATAATTTGTAGGAAACTCTGGTATTACTGCAATATACCCTGTTGCATTATTCACTCGGTAAAACAAATTTCAACTCGTTATTCTGTTACAGTATGCATCGCTAGCTCTTACGAGGTGTAATTCAGCTGTAATTGGGTGAAGAGGCGCATAACGCTCGTAAATCGGTCGTTTACGATGGAACTCTAATCGCTAGTTAACCCGAGGCTAGATAAAGTGCAAATATATTACTTACGTCAGCAGGTTTCGCAACAAAAATGTTGCTCTCGAGCTAGGACTAAAGATCACTGTTTATATCCTGTAATCAAAAGCCAGGGCGCCAATTTGCTCTATTACTTTGAACCTTTAAAGGGTAAAGGTTCATCACACCCTGGGAATACACGAGCAGCGAGCAGCGAGCGAGCGAGCAGTCTGAGCCCTTAGGGCCTCTGATTAGTTCATTTCAGTCACTAGAGACGAAGTGGGAAGATTCTGGTCTTATATGTTTACACTTTACTGTACAGCAACTTTGTTGATCTACAGCTAAAGTGGGCTTGTTGCATTCAAATATTATTTATTACCTTCATTTGAAAGTCGGTAATCCGTTCGTCTTAATATAGTATGAAATTAAGTAATCGTTCATCCTTTGAATATAATAATGGTCCCCATTTAATTTAAAAACTGATATGTAACTGACATAATTGTTTTGGAAAACCCAGATTTAAGACATATTTATTTTCCTTCACGTGAACACCCACGAAGACGGCAATTATACAAATTACCGGCAATCTATATCAATCAATAAATTCGCGTGTCGCGGTCGCGGTTGCCAAAATAAATACACAAACAATTAGTGTAATGGGCATGTACCGGTCCAAGTGACCGCCCGGCACATTGAGGGTTACGAAATTTCGGGTCAACTGATTGATGTTGCGAAATGCGGGTTAAGTGTTATTGAGTATGTTATTAGATCATGTAAATAAATGGCCATAATATTATGTCATTTAGCACGCGGAAATCCTCAAAGGATAAAAAGTTATGATTGTCTTAGGTAACTTTTCCGGCAACCAAAACACAATTATTAGTACAGTGACAAAAACATGGACTAACAAACCAAGAAATTTAAGCTAAGACGCCACTTCAATTCTTTCAAAGGCTATTCCGTGTAAATGTTTGGGCCTCATGTTTTGAACATCCGGGTTTAGAGTTCCCTGACTCGTGGAGTGATGTCTCAAGTTGAGGTCCAGTGCCTCGTTTCGTGAGTTTTCGTGGCGAAAATCTCCGGCGAAACTCGAGTGGGACACGTGTGAAACCCTTGAATAAGTCTAAGACAATGTAAGGAGGCTTGAGGACTATAGTTGAGTGCTCTAATGGAACGTCTTGGCTAGTAACATAGGTTTTTTAATAATTACACACAAGATGTTGTTCCTTGTCTACTAGGCAATGCTAGACTTAGTTAGCTTTAATGTTTCCATTAATATTACTTTTAGATAGTAGTCAGATTAATATATTAATAACTTGATTTTCAACTGCCTTAAGGGGGCCTTAAAAAGTAATTGCCACTGGTGTTGCTACTACAAGGACATGAAAAACCAATTATTTAGGGTACCGATTTCGGTCGTTAGATCATTTTAATTTAAGTCCCCACTCAAATTATAATTAATTGGCACTTGACGATTTGCACGTCCGAAGTAATTAATCAATATTGCAAATGAAAACAGCAATTCGTTAGCAATTAGGATCGGTCACACGGACCGAGCGTCTAGACGCGCGGGGCTACAATTATTGCGAGTGACTGATGGGGTTAAAAACGTCCAAATTATTTGTTGACTTTGAAACGACTCCATCAATCAGAATTCGCGACTTAAGTTTTCTTTAATTGGGTAATTGGTATCTTAATGCTTTTTGCTGTTTTCTGTAATTGGCTGATACAACAAATAAAATTCACAGAATATTTAAAAGATTGAAGGCTATTATTATTTATTTTGCGTGATTATGACTGACGAAAATTGCTGTATTATTCAAGAAACCCACTGTATCCTATATACTTTTTTACCCTCTGTTAAATTCTCTAAGAATTTTACCGTCAATATTGTACACAAATTGACGATGATGATAATGATGATGCTGTTCCAATAAATTTCACCTTCAACGACGTAGTATCCTGCCCCCGGCCAGCTCCCAGCATGAATCTTCATTGAGTCCAATTCGCCGATAACCCAGATCTGATATATCGGGTTACGGCTTGTTGTGATCAACAATTGACTCCCGTACATCTCCATTGCTGTACGCTCGTTAATAACGTGAATACAGATTTATGAATCTCGATTGTTCTGAAGATGGCTGTAGTTAGGTAATTGTGGAATCGAAATCAGAATTTAAATTAAACAAGAGTCGACGTCAAACTACGCATTTCAAGAGCTTTAGCGGCACCAACCGTGTTGAAAGTTGAAAACTTCGTCCTGAAACTTATGAATAATCATAAACACAAACTAGTGCTACAACTCACTACAGTCTACGCTCCTCTTCAAATGACATCTCTCCTTCTGCGATAGCATGTTCAAAGTCGTCAATCTCTTGTTCCAGAGCCAGTGATGTCCACAACCCAGTAAGCAACACGATGGCGAGCGCCGGCGCAGTCCTCCTGGAGGCGCGGCCCTTCCGGCCGTTCAAGTCCTCGGAGGAGTACCTGTACGCCATGAAGGAGGACCTGGCGGAGTGGCTGACGGTGCTGTACCCCGAGCTGCGCATCACCGCCGACAACTTCCTCGACAGACTCGACACCGGCGTCGCTTTGTGCAGGGTGAGTCATGTTGATTTTCAAAATTCTTTATTGAACGTAATAATATTATAGGTACACATCTACTGTCGCAAATTACATTGTGAAGTTATTATGAGTTATGACCTCTACGAATACGCAACAAACGGCCTACGAGCCTAATATTGAGAATACTTGCTGCAACAGAGTGCACGCGCGATTGCTGATACTTTCCTAGGTTGAGGCTGCTATAAAACCACTGATAACTAACTTGACTGATGTCTGTTTCAGCACAATAGCTGAAACAGACATCAGTCAAGTTAAGTGAACCAACAGAACATGGCATTTGTTTTTTATTATTCGTAGGTACACATACAATTGGATTAACATAATTATACTGAATGCAAATAAACTTAGTTCTTTTTGTGTTAGTTGCTTTGAAATCGGCTGAAAATTGAGAGTGACCTCAGTTGTTTCATTTCGAGTCAGACGAGTGCAATCTTTTTTTTTTTAATTTCTTGGTGGTAGCGTAAGTCAAGCTTCCAAATCTGTTATTAAACTTCTAAAGCCTTATACCGCAGGAAGGCTAAAAACTACTCAAATAAAATGAAGCCACTAAATAAAATATCATATACTTTTGCCAGCAACTTTTGGAGTATAATAATTATGATTCTTTGTAATCTGCACAATTTATCATTCATTTCATAAATAACTATTTGCAAGCGGTCATGATCTAGTGAGTCCTGAAGGTGGTAATTTCGTCGCTTATTTGGGCATGCACTGGTAGCGCTATCTGAGGCTGGCCGGTCAGGTTTACTAATTCAGGGCTGCCGGTAGGCGGGCGTGGGCGTTATTTCCGGCGCCTATAGCTCAATTTACTGATAAGCTGTTACAGCTTCATTTGCAAGCTGGAATAGAATACTTAATAATGGGTAATGCCTTAGGCAATTCGCCTGCAACTTGATTGCGCCGAAATTTTGTGCGTTTTCTTATTTCCTTACGGAAACTTTAAATAGGGTAGTATTTAATCGAGTGACTGTAAATTACCGTTTTAAGTGTCAATATTAATTAATTTGGGTTATAGAATTACTATCTGAGCGACTGACTGTGAGTGACGAGAAATTAACAAAACAGCAACTTACAAATTATTTATTTGAGTTACATAAAATACAAAATGAGCAGCTTCATAATATTTGAGCGACCTAATATCTGTTTGGGTGTCGACGTTACGTCCTGCATTTTTTTCAATATTTGGCAAATCCTTTTTTTATACTGAGCGGCATTTTATCATAAATGAAGTGTTTCGAATACTAAAACCACTTTGAAAAATACACTAATGAGCAGAGTATAATGCTAAAAAGACTAAAAGACTAGACTAGAAAGAAAAATAAAAGACCACGTAGCCTCAGAATTTCGAAAATTTCAAAGGTGAGAAGCTTCAAAACTGGGGGGTTTCTCAGTTTAAAAAAAATTGTTTCAGGAAACAATTTTTTTTAAACTGAGAAACCCCCCAGTTTTGAAGCTTAAAAAAAATTGTTCCTGAAACAGTTTAAAAAAAATTGTTTCAGGAAACAATTTTTTTTAAACTGAGAAACCCCCCAGTTTTGAAGCTTCTCACCTTTGAAATTTTCGGAATTCTGAGGCTACGTGGTCTTTTATTTTTCTTTCTAGTCTAGTCTTTTAGTCTTTTTAGCATACAAGTCTTTTGGTCGCCTATTTTAACGCCTTTAACCTAACCCTACACCGTGTTTTGTGACGGTCGCCGGCTGCTGCCACAGCACAGTCACGGTTCTAACCTACTTTTGGACTTTCCGGATTGTATTTGTTTTTATTTTGGCGGGAGGCTGCGCCCATCGAGCCCCCCTTTTATTTTGTGACGGTCGCAGGCTGCTGCCGCAGCACGCTCGCTGCGCTCGCTCGGCTCCATCTGTGTTGTGGTCTAAGTTCTAACATGTTTTAGTTGTTTTTCAGCTTAAAATAGTAATTACCTAGGTTCCTGCACAAAAGTTCATCGCCCCGCCCCCATTCGAATTCGCGCGCATTTAACAATCTGTAGTTTTCATTAAAACACGTATCAAAATATAGAATATAAACCCTCAAATAGAATATCAGTAATCAATAATCATTAATAATTAATAAAGCAGCTCATAAAAGTTTGCTCAAAGTGAACTTTTTAGTAGTTCGTAATGTATAACCTCACTTAGAAAAATTGAATCTATCTTTAATATTAAAGTTGCCCGCTATGTATTTCCAGTCGCTCACTTAGTAATACAGTCGCTCGGATAGAATTTTAATATCTGAAATAGATTAATCACAATCCACTTCTTGTAAGCTCGTTCTGGATTTTATTATAAATCAATATTAGTCATTAGTTTAGTTTATAAGCTTACTCTAATTCATACCGCTCAAATTATTAAAACAGTATGTTCATCATCAGTCGCTAAGTAATTTTTTATTCGCTCGTTTTATTATTTCCCCTTTAAATATTTGGGGATAAAAACACTTTCATAATATCTAAATTCATTTTATATTATGATCCTTCCCGGGACTTATCTCCATATCAAATTTTATCCAAAGCGGTTCAGCCGTTTAAGGCCTGTGTATCCGCCAATGACCTTGATCATTGCGAATATCGACGTAAATGACATTAAAATAACATTCATAACAGCGCGCCTTGTACGGTGGCGGTTACGACGCTCGCCGCGTCTATGATAGGGCGAAATAGGAGTAAAAACCTTTTTAAGGCTTAATATAATACATATTTCAAAAAAGTAAAAAAAACCAAATTATCAACTTATGTATTGCAAAGCAGTAGATATTTTTTATATATTCTTTTGATAAATAATGAAGGAGTAAAGTTGTTTCATTCAACGATTTGGAGGTGATTTGGTTTTTTATTTCTGTATTATGTGATACCGATAGAAAAATTATGGTAAAACCACGTTACGTATCATATCATGTAGATTACTAATATATAATTTTTCAGATATAATTTCTCTGTTAATGCCGATGAAAAGTTGTTTCATCTGCACGCTTTTTTCGCGAGAGGAGGCTTAAGCGTGAAAGGGTAACAAACAGAGAGACAGACACACTGGACAATTTATAATATTACTATGGTCTATGGAATATGGATTATCCTGTTTTTGATTTTGAGTCCGGAAAATTGTATAAGTTCACGGCCGATAAGCAAACCGCAGGAGGTGAGGTGACGTGACGCGAGTCCTGCGTCAGACACTACTATAACAATTAACAACGCACTCTATCGCATTACAATTAGGTGCAAATTTGAATGTATACATATTCATGTTGGAATTATGGAGTCTAGACGCAGAGGGAATAATTATGCGTAAGATGTTGACGAAACTTTTCCATACATTGATGCACGTAATGCAAATCGATATTTTCCTGTAAACTCCTGTGGCCTCAACATTAGGAAAATTACTTCGGTTTGAATACCATTTCGCTGTCCAACAAGGAACAAAATCACATAATAATTAACGCATTAGAGTAGTAGAATCAGCTGTCTCTCTTCGAAGCGTCTAGTTCGGTTGTAAGGAGGCCCAACGAATTGGGATCAGGGACAATAATTCAGAGTGCTGGTGCGGGGCCCGGGCCTATCAGCCGTCGATATCGGCGGATAGTGTTATCTGCTGTTCATGTACTCCGCTATGAAGCCACTCCGCGTCCACTTGTCATCACTGATTACTGATTAGTGATTACCTATCTAGTCAGTGCTCACAAAACTGTTTATTAGTTATCTACATGAAACCCGCAACTCCGTTGTGAAAACTCGTTTATTGCGCGGAAACCGTACATTTTTCCGGACAAGAAGTATCATATGTCCTTTCCTGCATGGCCACCAGTAGAAATGCGAAAGTATAGACAAACTGTGGACATAAACTTAAGGTGCCGCTCCGATCTTTACCGCGGCTAGTCACGATCGACAAATATTCAATGAAATGCCACTTTATGATAGACTATAGTACTTATATTATGTCATAAAGTAGGATATTATTTGAATTTTTAGGACCATAGTCTGTCATAAAGTGGCATTTTAATTGAATTTTTCGGAACGAAAAAAGATCGTAACTTCACCTTAAGTTTATCTCCACAGTTTGTCTATACTTTCGCATTTCTACTGGTGGCCGTGCTGGCCCGGCTCAAAGTATCTCTAAAGCCTAAACCAGCAAAATCGGTTGAGCGGTATAAGCGTGAAGAGATAACAAACATACTTTCCAATTTATTATATTAGGATAGTAGACTGTCAGCGTTCACAAAACTTATTGTTTATCAAATTATCGTTGATCTGATGCGGGGCTGATCTTTAGCTCTGTAACATGACGGTTATCTACAAGTGGAGTCAAAGGGTAATCAGAAATTAGCCTATTAGTGTGTGCTGCTTTAATTTACGCTTATTGTAGTCATTTACTTTGTTAGAGCTTCTTGGGATTATAATTGATTTTTAATCGTTACTTTTTGAAGGACATTCTTCATCATGATGGGCAAGAATGATTGTCACCATGATTACGGAACTGTCTACATTTCTGACTTCTACGTTATGCAGGATCACCTTAGATCACGAGCAATTAATGACAAATATGACCATTTTGTCCATCATGTGCGAACGTGAGGAGGCCGCTTACGGACAATCTGAAAAATTTTGATTCTTGCATTTTATCATTTAGATTTTAGATCTTGAAAATTTTCGCAACCGAATTCACAGGCTCACACCTCATACGGCGATCATTGATCAGTTATTAAGATAATCGATAGCGTAATATTTGGTGAGGTGGCGAAACCCCGCGCCCAAACACCGCGGCCAACAAATACGTCCGTCTCATTTATATTACCAGATCAATTTATAATTTGATGTCGCAATTCAATAATTTGATAAATCAAATCGTGTTGGTAAATGAAAAAGGCCGTGACCAATTGCGGAGGTCCGAGTGTTGCCGCTGCGATGATTTCGATGTGACTTTATAAGGAAAACCATTAGCACTCGTCCAAATGCTTGGCCAAATAATTTGTATAATTACTGGTCAATATTGAAGGATAATATTAGACTGTGCACTGTTCTGCCTTTAAACATTAAAGAGTATTAGAATATAATGTTGCAACTTTATTTTCAAAATGCGATTAGGGCCATACCCAGTCAGGCTAAACAAAAGAAATCAAATAAGACGTGCCTACTCAGGAAGTTAGTCTTGTTAGTTGTAAGTGTGGAATGTCGTGATGAGTAAGTCTGAAAACACCTGAAGCAAAGATACACAAGTGTGACTCAGCGGCGAATCATATTATGTCGAAGACCCTGGCGTTATCACTTGTATCGCCACACGAATGTAGGTTAAATGACTATAAAAAGTAGTTCTGATTCATTTGATTATTGATCTCTCAAGTTGAAAAGCATTGACGTTACTGTTAACTACCGAGCCTGCTCAATATTGGTAATATCGAAATATACAGTCTACTGTGTGTTAGGAGATTTTATGTCTCATTGTCTGCTGCCCAAATGGCGTACAATCCTGAATCACAAAATGAAGATCTTCCAAACGAGCCAATAAGCTCGTTTGGAAGATCTTCATTTTGTCACCGACACTCATGTTCCCTCAGTCTCACACCCAAACCCAGTCTACGGCGTTGGCAGACGTCGCTATGTCTCTGAAGTGGGGCTTCTAAGCAGTGGCGGCATATGCTTCTTAGGCAAGTTTCCCTGTTTCTCGTCTCTTGTGAAAAACTCCATTACACGGTTTTCGCTGTCGCAAGCTGTCTTGTCCGACGTTCACGGTGGTGATCACTACCGAGCCTACCTCTAGTCTCTATAGATATAAACCTAAGGTCCTATTTACCCTGGCAGGTGGTGGTGGTACCAGCGTCAACAATGTAACAGCCGGCGATTGTCCCGTCGGGTTGCCCAACCGGCGGCCTTGCAGCTACATGTCATTATAACCGCTAATATTTGTCATCACGTGTGATTCTATTGTGCAAGTTATGTGGCGTTCGGTAGTTGAGGTAGCGACATTTATTTATTTACTCCGATGGTATCATCGTCTATTTTGATTGAAAGACTTTTTCTAAACGTAGGTACATCTTTTGTATGATCCGAACATGATTTCATCGTTATAAAAGTTACGACAGGTTCAGTAAAACCCAATATTTTTTGCTTCTGATTGTATCAGACAATGATTTCGCAGCGAGTGTCGACGTGATGTGGTTGTAGATCACCACGCTGATATCGAACACGGCAGACATGGTGGTGAATTGCCATGAAAATTTATCAGAAACAATTTCTTCCATATTATGGATTTAATTAATATTATAGAAAATATAATATACCTATTGTTTATTTCAGTAGTAGAATGTTACTGTTCCAAGGACTAATGCCTGTTTTCACCAACTACACCTAAAATTTAGGGGTCCCCTAAGCCAATATTGGTTTTGTTCTTGATGAATTGACAACCCCGTAACTCTTAGGCTGCGTTCCAGATGACGTTAATTTTGACCAAAACGCTCAAAACGTCCCCTTCTGCCGTTCCCTTTGGCGACCGGGGTCGTTTTGATAGCGGCTATGACGTCACTCATGACGTCATCAATTTCACTCAAGCAACGCTCAAAACGACCCACGACGAAAATGGGTCGAAGTGGGCGTTCTAGTTTTTTTTTATTTTAACGTAACAAAGACCATATTCGGAAAGTTTTCAGGAGCGAGTAGCGACAAAAAAACTTCATATAATCTCATTGCAAAACGTAATATTTTTAATTGAAATATATTAAATATAATTAAATAAAGTATTTTGATTAAAAAGAAATTGTTTTAAATGAAAGATCAAATATTTTTCTATAAAATACTAAGTTATCGTCTCTCCTGGTCTTTTAAATTCTTCATTAGAATAAAGATTGATTACATTTTCGTAGTCATTGACTCGTGGTCTAAACTTTCGCTTTTCGCGATCATAATTATTGTGGAAAAGTGCATTCCACTCTTCATCTGAACTAGATTCACTAGAAATGTCTGAATCATTATTCCGATGCACCTGCAAAATATGTCTAACTGCCGTAAAAATATCCATTTCGATAATCGATAGGTACCTAAATATTATTTAAATAAAAGCGGTAGACTCGAATTCTAACTTAACCTGTTTCAGCTGTCACCTGTCACTGTCACCTCGCCAGAGCGCTCAAAACGCTCCATAATTCCGTTCCACTTGGGTTTGTGACATTGACGCTCACATTTGCTCACATGCTAATGGAACGGGAGAAACGAAGGTCTTGAGCGTGAGCGTTATTAACGTCATCTGGAACGCAGCCTTAGGTGACGTTTATTTGAAATAAAACAACTATATGCGATTCTTTCATCAAACCATTAGGTGACGTTTATAAATTACGGGATGGATTGACGACCCCGTACACTTAGGTGACGTATGTGGCGACGACGACGGTTGCCTTGACAATGAATCTGTTATAGAATGGCCGTCTGATAGTTTACTTGTAAAATAGCGAACTCCCATAATTAATATACATATCCCACCAAAAACATACCTGTTAAAATAGGGCCTAGTTCCTATAGGCTAACTGTTGGTCTAAAAAAAGAGTTGAAATCCAATCCAATGCCAAGTTCAGATGCACTTCATCGATCATAATCATCTTTATCAACAGCCTGATCCATAATACTTCTAATTTGAACTTGGCAGGTTATTTAAATTCTATTAATATTATCTAATTATATAATTAATCAAGTGTAACGCATAGCACAAAAACCTGCCAAGTTCAAATTAGAAGTATTATGGATCAGGCTGTTGATAAAGATGATTATGATCGATGAAGTGCATCTGAACTTGGCATTGGATTGGATTTCAACTCTTTTTTTAGACCAACAGTTAGCCTATAGGAACTAGGCCCTATTTTAACAGGTATGTTTTTGGTGGGATTTCAATACTTTTTTTCAAGAAATCCTACCTATGTTTTCTTTTTGTGCTACGCCCGATATAAACAATACTTTCAATAGATGCCTCATTATATCACTGGTACATAAGAATTTTTATCTAAAGTTCATAGATGAACTGACTCACGCTTGACGATTTCTTAAATTTCTTAATTTATCGTTAATCTACATAATAATATAACACACGACATGTGTGCTAAATTTCATAACGCTAGGACATTTGGAAGTAGACTCTAAAGTTCGTAGATCGGCCGACTCACGCTTGACCGATTTCTAAAATTTCTTAATTTTTTGTTAATCTACATTTAACACATGACCTGTGTGCCAAATTTCATAACGCTATGACATTAAAGTTTGTATGGGCTGTAGTAGGCCGACTCACGCTTGACCGATTTCTAAAATTTCTTATTTTTTTTAATCTACATATAACACACGACCTGTGTGCCAAATTTCATAACGCTAGGACAATTGGAAGTGGCCTCTGAAGTTCGTAGATGAACCGACTCACGCTTGACCATTTTCTACAATTTCTTAATTTTTCGTTAATCTACATATAACACACGACCTGTGTGCCAAATTTCATAACGCTAGGACAATTGGAAGTGGCCTAGAGGTTTTGATTACCGGTCAGTGAGTGAGTGAGTGAGTGAATGAGTGAGTCAGTGCCAAAATAAGCTATTTTTACAAGGACATATCTCAGGATCTACTGAAGCTATATCTATGAAATTGGGTATACTGCTTAAGTACTCGTAAATAATTACGTAGGTATAATTTTATCTTTGCACTCGCAATAGACACTGAGCTACAGGGGGGTCAAAAGTACGTCGAAACGGTTCGTGTAAATAGTGCACGGCATGTGCGCGGCCTGCTGGAACTTGGCCGCGCACTTCCGTGCGCTTTGATTTATCACAAACCTTCCTCTTTAATCACTCTATATATTAAAGAAAACCGCAATTAAGAGGAACAAAGGGACATGAGGACAGAAAAAGCGACTTTGTTTTATACTATGTAGAGATATAATACGTCACCTAAGAGTTACGACTTACGGGGTTGTCAATTAATCAAGAACAAAACTTGGAACATTGGCTTAGGGGACCCCTAAATTTTAGGTGTAGTTGGTGAAAACGGGCCTTCCTACCTATTTGAGATCTAAAATCCCGCGTGTGCGAAATCCAATGATTTTGCATACTCTGATGGCTTTGTGCAGGACGCTCCATTTGCCCCTTCCTTACTTTCAAAACCATTACTGGTAGATATATTCAAGTGATATAAAGATTGACAAATATGTGTTTTCTACTTCAGTGATATTTATTGCAATTGACCCCTTGATTGAAATGATTGTTGTTGATGACCTCACGATTATATTTCTATCAATCACACGGCAAATCTTGGGTAATATGCCCACTTCCTTATTACATGTACCTATAGCTGACTTAGATCACATGTAACATTTTAGACAAGATCTTGCTGTTTTTTGCAATCCGAGAAAGTGGTAGCAGATGGTAGTAAAATTTTAAGGTATTGCTACTTAAAATGTTATTAGAAGCTGACATATTAGGTACGGTACTAAGATATTATAGTTTTGCCCCAGAATAGTATTGTCCCAACTACTTCGGTAGTTACGTCACCGAACTAGTCGGAAGTGGTGCCTACCTTCGCATTCCACGGCCATTTTGAATTTCGCTTATTGATTCGCCTCTCGTCTGTCCCAGCACCTCCAGTAGACTGACGAAGTATGTGCCTGGCGACTGGCGACTGGTCTGTTGAATAATACATGCTCGTGAGAACACGGACGAAACAAATGGCCAAATATTTCACTGGACACTGTCTTGACGGTTGATGCTTTAGAAATGGTTGATGAATTGTCCTCGTTGGCAGTTTAGTCGTCCCTGTGATGCGACTAAGTGGATTAATTCTCATGAATAGTTACGATAGGTAATATGAATTTCAATTTCCATGCGAGTAGGGATGAAGTCCTTTCATGCTAATTCTAAAGGATCAAAGGTATCTTTACTCTTTGGCTGTGCTTAATTTAATGCTTAATTGTATATAATATGAGCTTATATTTAGATGTCGAACCTTCAGATGGATTTAGTCGGATTATACTTGGCCTATTAACTGTTGTAGCCTTGACATTAATATTATGTTATGAGATTAAGTCCCAATTTATTAGTGTTAATCGCTAGTCATACCATGCCATCTTTTTTATTAATACGAGAAACGGGAGAGGCATTCTTTCATTCAAAGAACTTTGACAGGCGTTTGGCATTAAAGATTTCCAATCTTTGTCTGTTGCTAGTTTATTTTATACGCAACGTTAGAGTAGGACAAAATGATCGAAGGATAAAATCAACAATTTTTCGTAGGACGTAGTCGTAAGGTCTAATCTAACTGTACGAACATTTATACCAGCGACTGACTTATGACAATATCTGCACTCTGCAGCCACAAATAACAGCTCGTTGGGGTTGCAGCTGTTCAATAAAGGCTTTGGATACAATGGCTCTAAGCTGAAATGTAGCAAACACGTGATTGTAGCGCGTTGCGCCCAACGATGCAATGTTGTTCTAGGTCAGCAGGGTTTCATGCAGGGATCTACGTTGTTGACTATGTTGTTTACATTCAATACTTTTGTGACGTTTTGTACTAGGTAGTTCTTTATTTCAGTAATTTGTACTCGTAAGAAAAATCCTTCCTTCATGATCCCTTTACCATACTGCATACAATAAACTACCAGCCTAAATTTACCTAAAATTATATTACCAAGATTAAAAAAAACTTCATATCTAGGACTAGATTTCTACGCAGTCTGATACCCGCCAACTAGGAGGAAGTAGGTAGGTAATAGACAAAATGCAGACAGAAAGTCACATTTTCCCATCTGTAATATCAGTATTGTCACTATTGAATAATAGAACTAGTGATTGTAAAGACGGTAATAATTATAATAATGATTGTGGACATTTTGTCTGGTAGTGACTAGTGAGTAGTGACGATGACAGTAAAGGTGGGCCCGCTGTCTTCCAGCTACAATAACACACTGATAAGGGCCGGGCTAGTGGTATCATATTGTGGTAGTGACTAATGTCCGGTTTCCTATCTAATTTGGTCACTGGGTTTCGCTTGCGTAAAAATGTCATCGACATCGACAGCATTTTTTCCGAAACTTTTTAATGTCATCAAACTAATATATTTATTTTTGTTAGAATAATTATTTAGTGTTATGCTATTGTCAATTTTCATTACGTTTTCTTAATTTAATATACAGCTAATACGTGACCTTCTTTACTTATTATACTCTTGGTTTGGTTTACAAGAAAAACAATATTATTTAAAATCGTTTGAAAATTAAATCGCTAACGCGGCGCTTTAATTATTATCGAAATTCGTTTGCGAGCGGAAGTCCTGGGTAGACAGTGACTATCTTCGATCAAATATTTCAGAAATATAGAAATAAAAAAGAGGGTTATGATTTTGACTTGTATGTATGTATTTGATCGAAGGTGACTATTATTAATAATTATTATTATTCGGGAGTGAGGTGCGCCATCGAGCGGCAAAAAACCGCCGTCCACGGCGTGACGCATCGCGTCGCCGTCAGTGCGCCGCGCGTTCCATCGCGGCTCAGACGTATTTCAGCGCTGCTAGTTACCGTCGTCGTCAGTCGCCATGCCGAAACGACGCCCCGATAGCCAGACGTCGAGCTGGTTCATAGATTCCCTGGAACTCATTCCTCTTGTGAAGTGTCGGCCCGTCCTGTTCTCGAGGACTCTTTTCCCGTGCAAGATGACCAAGTTCAAGGCCTGGAAGGAGATAGCGAGAAGCCTCTCGTCGGACTGGGATACGCTAACCACCGCTCAGAAAAATACTCGATGTAAGTAAATAATGTGGAGCTAAGATTTTAATTACAATTTACGATCGTTTCACTGAAAGTCGATAACATCACGCGTCATGCGTCGCGAACGCGACCGATGACCGCCCGGAGCCGCGACCAATAAACGCGGAGCGCCGCGACCAATCGACGCCGGGCGTTTGTTTGTCCCGGCTGGCGCGCGTTTTCGAATATTAATATAAGATGTTTGCGGATAGTGAAGCATTGCGACAATATATTTTATTTAATGACGGCTCGATGAAATGACATTAAAAATAGCATACGAGACTCCTAAAGTCGTTTGAAGTTAAAGATGACATAAAATGGGATTTCAGGCCGAGAAGTGCAAGCTCGATGGAAAAACTTGCGGGACAACTTCAGGCGGGACTACCTGCGGCGGGCGTCCGGCAGGGGCACGAGGCAGAAGTACCGCTACTTCGACGCCCTGTCGTTCCTCGTGCCCACCATCACCGCGGGAACGGCTGTCTTGCCCGCGCCCGCCGACGATGACACCGTGCTCGAGCAGGACGACTCCGACGACGAGGCCGTGAAGAGCGAGAACTCCGATCAGGCCGTAAAGAGCGACAACTCCGATCAGGCCGTGAAGAGCGACTACTCCGACGATCGTGCCGTGAAGCGCGAGGACTCGGAGACCTCATCCGACGAGGCCTCGGAGACTCCGGAGAAGACGGTCTTCGAGGAGGTGGTCCTGAGGCCGTTAGACCCCGGCTCCGGCGACAGCGCGGACGAGGATCGGCTTTTCTGCCTGTCCCTGGTCCAGCCCTTCAAGAGGATGGACGACAGATACAAAATGCGCGCCAAAATAGAAGTATTGAAAGTCATTCACAATTTTTCGAACAAGAAGTAGCGACTCGAGTGAGGAAACTCTCGTGGACTTCGCAATAGTTAATGGACGCTGAATCGAAATTAAAAGTAAGAGTGTTAGCAGTAAGTTTTAAGTTAATATTTTTTTTTTAATAATTATACGATTTTACACTTATTTATTGTAATCTAATTTAAGCTAAAATTTAATATTTTAACAGATATTATGTATTTAGAACTCGATGAAACCAGAGACCAGTAATTATACTGAAACCTATTATATTTTAAATGATATTTAAATCATTAGCTCTACAAGTTCTTTTTTATAAAGTCTTGTGAGTTGTGACACAACTCGTGACTTTGACCATAGTAATTTACGTTCAAGTCGAAAGTAATAATTATTCTGTCATCTGTGGACAGTGTAAGCATGATGCACCCTTGTCTAAAAGGGTAAGTTCAAGTCCGCGACCACGTGGTCGGTGTGTGTGTGTCGTGGTCGCGCTGTGATCACGGTCACATCATCACTCACCAGAAGTTCACGGTTGCAACTTGCATACATTACGCGGAATATGCCAATGCGTCCATACATCATTATGTAATGAGCGCCAGATTGAGTCGTTAAATTTAAATATTCGCTAAAATGAGATTTATGATAATTGTGGATGCGGTTCGACATTCATACACGAAGGTGTGATTAATGGCTACGAGGATACTTAAAAATAAACGAAAACTAAACTGGTTGTAAGTTGTAAGTTGCCGTGCATAAAAAAATATACTTACATATAATAATATTTTTGATAAAAAACCGGCCAAGTGCGAGTCGGACTCGCGCACCGAGGGTTCCGTACAAACCTGCAAGGTTTACAAAGTTCGTTTGATATGAATTTCAACTTGATAGCTCTACGCGTTCATGAGGAAAAAAGTAATAAGTTTATATTTATTAAAAAATATATATTTTGTAATGTAACTAAAAATTTAAGGTTTTCGGAATTTTTCCTTTATGTGTGCTATAAAACGTTGCTTCATGCCAAATTTCAAGATTCTAGGTCGACTGGAAGTACCCTTTAGGTTTTGATTCCCTTGCGAGTACTTGCGAGTTTCAAAATATGCAGCTTAAATTGCTGTTTCTTTTGATTGCGTTGACATAGAAGTTTGATTTTGTTACAGCTTAAAGGTATTATAGACCTGAGTATTTGGTATGAATTTCAATTTAATACCTCTACGCGTTTATGAGGAAATGGGTAGTAAGTTTAAAATTATAAAAAAAAAATATATTATGTGATGTAACTAAAAATTTATGGTTTTCGTAATTTTTGCTTTATCTATGCTATAAGACGTTGCTTCGTACCAAATTTCAAGATTCTGAGTTCACGGGAAGCACCCTGTAGGTTTTGATTCCCTTGCAAGTGTCGAAAATTTGCGGCATAAACGGCTGTATCTTTTGATTGCGTTGGCTTAGAAGTTTGATTTTTTCACAGCTTCAAGGGACAGTAGACCTGAGTAGATATGAGCGCCGTCACTCAATTCCACGGCGGCGACGCCGCGCCGGTCCAAAATTACTACGGCGGCGGCGGCGTCGGCGGCGTGACCTGCGGGGCGATTCACTAAGCGTTTCCGCGCGGAATCTTCCCGATTGCAGAAACTATTTAACTTTCAAGCAAATGGCAAGTGAATACTTTCCGATTTTGATGTCATTCTGACAGTACTGACATTTCTTTTGTATGAATGAAATAGTTTCCACCACGGATTCGAGAACATCTCACCGGCCACCGCTGACCGCGGATGGGAGTTTGACATCCGACGACGGAAAATTATCCGAGGATTAGATCCGTTTTCGCGGAATGTTACCGCCACCTCCGAGACTCGTGAAATCTTTTCACTTCGAGAACCGTGTCATGGCGGATATTGTTAGATGAAACTATTATGTGTATTAATGATAAGAAATAAGAATAAAACAAAGCAGTTATTAATACTTAGTTAGTCGTGTCTTGTTTAAAATATTAAGTATAGGTCTCACTGCAATAATTATGTGTTCAATCTTTAGGAAACTGTGTTCATTGAACAATAAATATTTTTTATTTATAAATGCAGTATTTGTATTAATATTTGGTAAGTACTTAAAGATTAAGAAATAAATAAGTATAATATTTTTTAATTTTATATTAATCCTTCGACCGGGGATTCTTGGAAATGCTATTGTATTCTATTGTTGTCGCGGCGCACAGTGTTTTTTTTTCGACCAAAATTTCGGACATCGTCTTTTTATTAGTTAAATCGAAAGGGTACTTAATTACAAATCCCCGAGTAAAACACCCAGGTGTCTCACTTAAATAGTTTTTGAATTATCTCAAATAGAAAATCCCAATCCCGCGTTCATGAAAAAGTGAAAAGTTTTTATATTTCAAAATTGGTACAGATTAGACAAAAACACGTTACATAATGTTTGTAGGACATACAAAAAGCTACATTATGAACCCTTTTTCGGTCCGCTATCACTTATGGGGGCCATAAAAACAAAGAAAATCGATTTTCAGTTTTTTTTTCTGACTAAACTAAGTCGATGCCGAAAGCGCATGTTGCTTTATAGGAAAGCTAATCATTACCACTACCACGGGTAAAAATGCCAAATCCATAACCCGTGGAACTTTTTAGTTCTATGATTTAAAAAAATCCGGGATTGGCAGAATTCGTGGACATTGTTTTTTTATTGCACTATTCGATCGTGTTGCTAACAAGGAACAAATTCTGCGAAGTAACTATATTAGTTATAAAACTTTAAAAAGTACCAATTTTCTAAAAATGTAATTTATTCATACATTTTGGCGAAATATCTAAAGAAAATGCACGACAAGAGCCGCGGCGGCGCGTCGTTCTTTTTCCTCGGCGGCGGCGCGTCGTGAGAATTCGCGGCGACGACGGCGCGCCGGCGCGGCGCTCATATCTAGACCTGAGTAATTGATATAAATTTCAGCTTCATACCTCCACGCGTTCCTGAGAAAAAGGGTCTTGACAGACGGACGGACGGACAGACGGACAACAAAGTGATCCTATAAGGGTTCCGTTTTTTCCTTTTGAGGTACGAAACCCTAAAAATGGTGTAATATCAATTATTATTGACTTGTCTATGTGTCTATAGCCTGATAACAATAATATAACATTAACAACTTAACAATAGTAACTATTAATATCATTTGTTATACAAATAAACAGATTTTAATTTAGCTTTATAACTGACGTAATAAAGAATATCATCAACAAATGTCCCTATGATGATGATTAAGCTATTTTATGTCTATTAACTTACTGACAATCTTTAGAAGTTACTCAAAAACTTTGTTTACTGTATGCCTAATGCCTATCACAACAAATCTTGTAGTATTCCCACTATCACGATCAAAATGCGCGTCGCTTCTGACTACTGACTACTGATGGTATCCGCTTCTCACGCCCACCGTTATACATTCCACGAATTCGCAAACTGTCTACCTAAAGACCTAAAGAAGCAAGAAAATTTGTCAAACCAAATTCTGCAAACGATTTGACTGCTTTTTTGGTTGAAGATTAGTCTTCCAAATAGCGCATATTATTTTGATTAACGTAGTCCGTAGTAATAAGAAAAACCTTGAAAAGAAGGCATTATATAACTTAGAATTATGATATTATTACTTCCTGATAAAGTGCCGGATAGGCTATTCACAACTTTTTTGACAGATTCTCCATACTCTATCTGTCAAGTTAAGTGGTGGATAGTCTATCCGGCACTTATCAGGAAGTGGTGAAACAGGCCCTAAATCTTGTTAGTCATTATTTAAGTAGATTAATCTACTTCTGCTTATTAATCCATTCAGTTAAATTCGGAGTGCTTAGTTAACTTCATAACTTAATCAACAGCGGCAGTTATCATTAGGAAACACGAGTCCCCGCTTGTTACAACACCAATCATACCGACCGACAGCCGTCTGTCAGTCTGTCCGTATGTGCTAACTGGTCTAGGGCGTGTCTGGCGTTTGATGGATAAGTTCGGAAGTGACAGACTTGTCTTGTTATTTAGATCATTGCAAAAAGTATGCACGAATCGAGAAGTTATTAGAATTTTTGCAAGTCGACAAAAATAATATCTAAGAAAATTTGATAGATCCAAAAACTTTAAATCTTTTACTACACCCTACTTCAACATAATATTATGAAGCGATTTGGAAAAAATCCAATAATTTCTTGCAATTTGTTCTTGTTTTCTGACTTTGTACAAGTCATTGTGGTGTCCATTATTTAAAAGTGCTTGGAGACTTTAATACTTATGTATCCTGGCGAAGATCCTGGCTTTTTAATCCTTTTACAAAGTGCAAAAAGTTGTAAAAACCAGTGACTATTTTAAAAGCTTTTATCCTTGGTGTTTTATCCTAGACCTTTCGAGCTGCTGTACACTGCGCATCGATCATAAAAATGTCGGTCGATTGATAAAGATAATTATTATGCATTTTAATAAACTTACTATTTAGTTTTTATTTACATATTGACTACTTACTTTTTTTAACCGACTTCCAAAAAACGAGGAGGTTATATGTTCGGCTGTGGATTTTTTTTTTAATTTTTTTTGTATGTTCAACGATTACTCCGCCGTTTGTGAACCGATTCTCGAAATTTTTGTTTTGTTGTATTAGGTTTCACTCCAATTTGGTACCATGTTCACAAAAGTGGTGACCTGATGATGGGATCCAAGAGTAATCGAGGGAACTCCTCGAAATTTATATGGAAACATATAGTAATTTTAGTTTTATGTGAAGTGTACTAAGAATATGCTACCAAAAAGTCAAATATTGGGTCAAGGTATACCATGGTTTCGAAGATGCTGAGAGAACTCCTGACTCCTTATAGATACACGTTTGGGAGTTTCGGCGTTGTTTTAAGAACAGAAAGCATATTATGCTACCACGCAATTAAAATTCATCATCATCATCATCGTCATCATTATCATTACCACGTCGTGTTAAGGTCACCAATGTCTCATGGCACAAAATAGATAAAAGTACAACTTACAAGGCATAGGTATGGATACAATAATAATAATTATGTACAAAACAACACCAATTATTAATATAGGCTGTTTATACACGGCGGTCGGTGCGGCATCGCCGCACGCGGCCGCGAGCCGCGCGGCGCGTGCGTAAACATCGCGGCATTGCGTCGTACCTATTCAAGTTCTAATGTCAGGGCATGCCGCGCTGCGAGCATTTTGAGTGTCATAATATGATTTAAAACTTTATCTTCATTAATGTAATACAATATAGTATCGCTTGAGAAAGGCGCAGGCGGCCGCGAGGCTGGCTTTCCAAGTTTCTCATGCGATAGTACCATGTATTACAATAATGAAGGTAAAGATTAATATCATAATATTATTATGACACTGAAAATATACTCGCCGCGCCGCTGGGTGTGATTCGGCTCATCCTTCGATCGCGGATTCTTGGAAATCCATTGTTCTGGCGGCCACATGTGGCCGCTTGGGAGTTGAAGCGTTAAATTGTTAAATTACCTAGCACGCATAGGGTTGTGTTCACTTAGATTTTTTTAAATGTATTGTTTAAATTTATCTACCTGATATTTGGGCCTTGGGGTATGACTCTTAACAGTCTTAACAAATTGTAATAAGATTACGTAGAATAAACGCAGTAATTCGACGCGTAGGGTGGTATGGTCACTAAGTCACTACTCACTAGTTCACTACCACCGACGACCACTTATAAACTCGCGGACTATGGCGGAGGTCATCAAGGTTCATTAATATTTCTAATAACAATACGAGATCAATAATTACCACTCAAAATGTTGACAATTCAAATTTCAATGCTCACTGCTCACACCAATGGTGACACATTTTTGATTTCACACAGCCAATACTATAAAACTCCTACGTACAAGCGATACTGCGATTCAGGAGCACCTCAGGGAAATCTATTGAATACATCGTGTAACTAAAACTATATGAACAACAATCGGAGTTCGGACAAGCGATAGCGCCGACAGAGCGCCTCAATGACATATAGTGAAGACAATATAAAACTATTTTTTATACAATTTAAATTGGCACTAATTATAGTTTATCTACTAGGTAACTAAAAAGAGTGAAATTATTATTTTTAACAAAAAATTAAAACCGACTTCCAAGGTAAAAACAATAATAACATTCTTATAATATGAACTAAAAACTAAAAAGTATAAAATAATTTTCCTCTCTAAATGTGCCTTTTTCCGAATTCGGCTAAACCTCAACTATTTCTGTACCTACTCAACCTTCATAATTTTGAAGTCGGTGCCAGTTCCATAAGTTTCAAATTTTCTGTCAAAGAAAATATAAAGATTCAGCTAAGTATATCGGCCGCCCGTGGACGCTCGTGGCCTCTTGCGGCGGCGTCGATTTAGGTAAGATAAAGTTTAAAATCATATGACACTGAAACTGCTCGCCTCGCTTCTGCCATTCGGTGTGAATCGGCCCTAATCTACGTATAGTACGCGATGATTTTACTAGGTAACTAAAAAGAGTGAAATTATTATTTTTTACAAAAAATTAAAACCGACTTCCAAGGTAAAAACAATAAGTAATAATATGAACTAAAAAGTATTAAATAATTCTTACTCTATAATAGTGCCTCTTTCAGAATTCGTCTAAATCTCAACTACTTCTGTACATACTAAGTATATCTAGCTTCATTACTTTGAAGTCGGTGGGCAAGTCGGTGGCAGACGACAGATCGAATACGTAACTACTTTTAAATATACAGATCGAATACTTTACTAACTACTTTATAAAATTTAAATAGACAAATATAATTAAAATAAAGTTCTTTTAAAAAGAGCATTTAAACTAAACAAAGTCAACACTTAGTTATACTTATTAATCGATAGATGGCGCACTAAGTATCGATTTGAATTATTGATTACAAGAACAGCTGTCAATAATTATGATAATATTAAATATAATGAGTAGCTACGCTACATCCTATGCAAGTTTATACAATTTTTTATTTTATATTTTTACTTTTTCTTTATGAACATTTTTCTCTCTCACTTAAAATGTTTCGATGTAAACTCAAAACTGTAACGTTTTCAGTGGTTTGAGCGATCTGCCACTATAAAACTAATGTGAGACTACAAAAAGCAACTACCGTGTAGTAAGACAATTAATGATCTGTGAAGCTGACAATGCGACATATTGTATGTATTGTATTGACAGGCGTGTGATTGGATTCATACACTTTTTGCCGGCCGCTAGTTTTTCTTCTGGGAAGTGTGAACACTGTGAACGTAACTGGCTGTTAATTATTATTATTATCTACGTTGAATAATACAAGAGTATAACATAAACAATGCTTTACGTAATATATGGATGCCTTGTTAAGTACCTTTATTAGCTGTTTGCTATTAGCATAGAGTAATTAGCTACCTAATTTAATTATTATGAATTCGTCAATAGAGGTTTGAAAAATAATCCTTTCTTCAATTATTGTATGTAACTTAATCTTGCCTGCGCTTGATACGGTTCTCTCGTGATAAAGTAATTTAGCGCGAGTCAGGGGCCACTAAAACAGACCCGAAAAATGTACGGCATTTTTCGGGTCTGTTTTAGTGGCCCCTGACCTGTCTTGTCAAAGAGATTGTAAAAGCAATAATCACAATTCGTAACAATCGAAATTCGGAGTAATTACAGAATTATGATGGTGAAATTAAAGTTTGCCGCCTTATTCAGATGCGGGATCGTCCCAGTGACCATATTGTGACCATAATATTATTATTGTGACCACTGACTAGTGACCATTCCACATCGGACATCTCAATGAATGTTATTAAGAAGCTGTAAACGTTAACGAGTCTTCATTAAGCATCTCCAAATGTGATCAGAAAATATAAAACTGGTTCCGCATTTTGTAATAACTGGAGTCCAATTCTCGTAACTTCGATCTTCAGGATGTCCCGCTCGTAATCGGGAAAGCCTAACAATAATTGATTCGAGGAATGAATATTGTATCCCAGTTAAACTTATTTCATATACTTATTCATAAATTAGTTAGTAATTTTACCTTTTAATAATGATATATATTTTTGTTTGTTACAGGTAAGTTTTGCTGACATCATAAGTTACAATATCAGGCTCCTATTGGTAAGGAAAAAGCGAGTTGGACTTTCCATCGTGGTCAGGGAACCCCAACTGCACATGCACAGTCAGGCAACGGCCCATATACACCAATAATTTGATCAATTACACCCCGCACGCGCAATCATGCCTTATACCGTAGCCATTAAAAACCATTATCGCAATTACGACGACAGACACCATCAACAGTTTTTTGTTCCGAATTGAAGTATGATTAAATCACTTGTGATCAGATGCCTGTATTTACATTTCAGGGAAATGGTTATTCTGGGGTAGATGAGACGACGGTTGCTGGAAAAGTTATGATCTTCTTCCCCAAAATAGCTTTTATGGTACAAATTATTAAAAGTTGCTAATAGCTCTGAAAGTGATATTTTAAAGACAAATTGCCGTCTAAAGAATCAACTAGTCTGTTTACCTGCAACCATCTAGGTTTAATGGTATAGATGACGATGAAAACAAACAATAATGATAGATAATAATGATGACGTTGATGATCATAATCGTTACAATAATGATCAGTGATGGACGACCGCTAGTGTAACTGGAGACAGGACGTGAGCGGCGCGAGCTGAATACTGAATCCTAATCGATAGATACATCGTTACCTACATAGATAACACTTTCCTGACTTACTACAACGGTTCTTCTGATCATATGGGGGATCTACGAGGATCCTGCTACGCGTGGAATAGATAAGGTTGCTAAATTGAATCATGCGTAGATTCAAAGAGACCTCTTGTGTGTGTAGAAATTCGAATGGATGAGACAAATGAAATCAAAGCTAGGGCCGTACATAAGTCAGGAAACAATATAAATAAGAGTTGATAGAGTCCTGTGACCGCAGACTAAAAATCAATATCAATAAACAATAGTATCATACAAAGTAGTCAATCAATGATAGCCAAAACAACGATGCAAATTCGGTTGAGTGACATTATCTCCGGATAGGACGCACGACGCCTCAATACTGATGGTAGTGATGGCTTGCCAGTCGTCGGTAAATATTGTATCGACACATTTATTATTATTACTGAAATTGCACAGCTTAGTTCGGCTTCTAGTTAACAGAGCAAAATATGGACTTTTAGACAGAAAAGTATGCTGTTATGCTATAGAAAATATATGTCTTCAACACGCAATTTCTTTGGTTTATAAGAATCATATGATACATCATGACATCCAATTGTATACCATTACTCATTTATTGTTGTGGTTCGCTTAAATACCTGTAAATAGATAAAATAATTGCGGAAAACTGATAGATGTAGAGATTTTAAGATAAGATAAGTACTAAGTGGACGGATAAGTCATTAAATGGTGTCGATATCGATAAACTAGTGATGTATTACGTGTCTGCATGAGCTCGTGCGTCACAACTCACAGTCGCTAATGTGTCATGTCATTGTGTCAGGTTTGGGTTTGACACAAACGTCGCATGCGCCGCCGGGACACGCCATCCGGCTGCCTATTCAGCTGTCAGTTTGTGTATCAAATAAAAAACATGAAGCGCGATATGTTAGTCTTTTAGAATACTTAATAAACTCTTACAACAAAGGATTTGGACGACACCATTCTACCTTCTCTGAAAGTGGCAAAGTCACTAATTGCAAATATCACTTTCTAGCCGCAAATATCGCCCGCCGTACAATGAGGGAGTCATAAGTTAGTCCCATACTCTCATGGGACATTATGAAGTCGGAACTCGATTGTTCTAGAACAATGACCACCCGATATGGCCCAGGTGGTGAAAGCTGGACTGTTTACGACCAGGACCTCATGATAATGCACGGCTTAATTGGGTGATTGCATTGAGGTGCCTTTAGAAACTCACGAGCTGGTGGGATATGGTAAAAAGGAAATCTTAACCTCTCTTCTGATTCGAAGAAAGTCTTCTCTTCAATCAGGAGGCTGCCAGAAGAGTTGGGGTCCAAAATGCCATCAAAGTCCCCTTGAATTATGTCTGGACATGTAGCGACGATTCCCTTTTATCGCTTTAGCAATATTTCCAGTGTCGGTAGTGAATACTATATTTTCTACGTTCTGGCGAAACATTGAATCATGTCCCGTTATTAGCGTTATGTTTAATAGAAAAAAAAACTTACATAATGCAATTTTCTAATCTGATAAGAGTTAAGACTCGTAATATTACACTTTGTGTAAATGTTACGCTCAAAACCAGAATCGCGGCTTTCTTTGAAACCCGCGATCGCGATATTTTAATGGCGTGATAAAAACACCAGACCTAATCTCAGAACAACTTAATAAGAATATTTATTGACATGTCGTACAAGTGGCTTTGCAGGTGTACAAATACATAAGTAAAGAAATTGCACCTGCACTAACATATTCTTTTAAAGAACCTCGATATTTGTTATTAATTTATATGCAAAAGCTAAAAAAGCTATATGCAGACAGAAATCGTAAGAATATTACAAATACGAAAGATTTGATTTGTTTGTGTTAAATAAGCCTCACTCTGAAGCTATTACTGCTCCTAGCGTCTAGCGACGAGATTTTAAAATTTTGTTTACACATCTTGTACATCATGAAAGAATCGTAATCTTATTAGTCATTACTCTAATATTACACTTTAAGAATTCCAAGTACTGTGAAGTAAGTACGGTTCCTAGTGCGCGGGAAACAAATAGTGATATATAAATAAACTAACACTAAGATCACATTGTTACCGCTAATATCACCCGTGGGAGAGGCATGATTATGAAATGTAGACGTTCCCCAGTGAACCAAACTTTTTACCGAATTGCTCCGAGCAATTATAACGAGATCGAGATTAGCAACGCGCTTGAGCCGACAGAACCAACAGAAGTGACAGGAGGAAAACGCGGAGAGAAAAAGTATAGAATTAGTGGTCAAATAAGGCTACAAATAAACCAATTGCCAGATGGGAATTAATTGTTCGTAAAGTAAAATAAATAAACTTTCCTTTTTCTATGGTCAAGAAATATAGATCAGATCATTAACTCTTAAATGTTAATTTGCAATGTTGCACATAAATTATCAAATACAATATAGTTGTTCTGACTTCAGTATTATAGTAGACAAGGTATCGTCCAAAAATGAAACCCAAGTTATTATTGTTTGTCAAATTATAACTTGCTAATTGTAACGCATACAGTGTCAGAGGCATAAAGTCAGTATAGAAAGCGTTGTTTCCCCATTGTATACTGTATACAGTATCCCACGTTTTTGTTACATATTGATAATAATTATAGACTGCGGTTATTAAGTGCTTAATTGCTCCCCAGTTATGTCAATTTCTACAAAGTTATAATTCCTTTCTTTTCCTCGTCTTAACTCTTATCTTCTATCGAAGCTCACGTAACGTCTTTAGCCGCTTCTGCGCTATCTTCTATGGATTTCCCATTGGTACGATGTCGCATAGCGTAAACTAAATCAACTAGATCTGTGTTAGTTGCTAGACAAGAGAAAGGAGCTGGTGCTACTGAAGAAGATATCAAATTAGGAATTCCAATTTGCGGAGTTACGGACAAATTGAGCAACACCATGAGCAAGGCGGTCACGGAAAGTCCGCTGCTTCCCCGCGCGTGCTCACACGGTATCGGGCAGGAACGTAACCATTGTAAAGTACGACGTAATTGATGCGCGCGCACGCGACGCATTCCCCCACATCTAATAACAGATTTAATTGGATTCGCAGCAAGAAATCTAGCCGTAAATAGTCTTTAAACGTCTTTGTAGTTAATAATTTATAAGTGGTGTCTTCGAAAGCGTTAATAAAATCTTTTAGTACTCCAAGGTCCAGTATTAAGATCGGTTATCAAGTGTAAGCGCATTTTTGATATTGCATTCGAATACTTCAATAAAACTTAGGAGTTCCCCAAGGTTCGGTACTCCGAAATTGTTATTTTTTGAGACTTAAAAAAGTACACAATATGTACAGTTTAACAATAATTAACCTTTACGCTCAATTCAAATATGAGTAAAGTTCATGCAATTAGGGCTCCCATTATGCCACACGGACTGAGACCAATAATTTCCACTAATTATATGATACGCATTACAAAATCGTGGAATCGTAATATCGGACGCCATAAAAACGCGCCAAGTTGAAAATAAATGAGTGGGTGCGAGCCTCCAAGTGTTACGCTCATTACCAGACCTCCAGTTGAGGTTACACAGATCTGCTGTCAAGGGGACTCCAGACCGATTTTCAAAGGCATGGAATGTCTTGAGAACAGACGAAGTAAAATAATAATGTAGTTTTAAGGTGAACGCAGATTTGGCCGCACCGCACGCACCGCAGTCGCCGCATTTCGAATTCTTCATATAAAGAATGTAGAAGTTGCGAAGACTACGGCGCGGGTAGGTATGCGAGCTTGCCTACAACTTCATAGTTCATATAAAGAATTCGAAATGCGGCGACTGCGGTGCGTGCGGTGCGGCCAAATCTGCGTTCACCTTTAACTCCTTCATTTTGACAGATTTCATCCTTACATTCAGGTGACTATTGTAGAAGGTCTATAGTCTATACCCTATTCAAATTTATACTACAGTATGAAAATTAACAGTTTAATCAAATTAATGTGTTTTTCTTTATAACATTATTTTATTTGCTACAAGCTCTGTTGTTTTCTTATCTAACATTCGTATTATTTTATTTGATTTTTTTTCTTTAATAGTATAGCAAGGTTATCAGAATCGATATAACCGAAGGATCCGTTAATGTAATTAAATTATCTTCACCGTTACAAGTTTTTTTAGTTTCCAACACCGCAGCGATCGGTCACAGTCGTGTTTTATCGAGGCAACAACAATCAAGATCATTAGTACTATTGGAAATATCATCAAGTTGTTAACACATACCGTCTGCAAATATAAACCAACTGATATTATCTGTATTTTTAGGATTTTTGCACACGACTCAAAAGGGTTAAAAATTTTGCTGCATGGATTTTGTAAGTATGGATCTTTGGATCTTTATTAAAAAAAATATCTACAGCCGAATATATAACCTCCACCTTTTTGGAAGTCGGTTAAAGAAATGAGGTGTTTCTTACATCCAGGAAGTAGGAACTCCTAATTAATTTAATTACATATTGTGATATACCTCAAGGCAAGTGTCGACTATCAGAAAGGTTGTCCTCAAGACACTGCTGGCGCTTCTCATTTCATTTATTTAACCTCTCCTTGATCGTTAAGTGAATTCACATTACGAGTAGTATTTATCTGCTGACGGTGCTGGGAACAATGAAAAAATAAAACCGGCCAAGTGCGAGTCGGACTCGCGCACCGAGGGTTCCGTACAAACCTGCAAGGTTTACAAAGTTCGTTTGATATGAATTTCAACTTGATAGCTCTACGCGTTCATGAGGAAAAAAGTAATAAGTTTATATTTATTAAAAAATATATATTTTGTAATGTAACTAAAAATTTAAGGTTTTCGGAATTTTTCCTTTATGTGTGCTATAAAACGTTGCTTCATGCCAAATTTCAAGATTCTAGGTCGACTGGAAGTACCCTTTAGGTTTTGATTCCCTTGCGAGTACTTGCGAGTTTCAAAATATGCAGCTTAAATTGCTGTTTCTTTTGATTGCGTTGACATAGAAGTTTGATTTTGTTACAGCTTAAAGGTATTATAGACCTGAGTATTTGGTATGAATTTCAATTTAATACCTCTACGCGTTTATGAGGAAATGGGTAGTAAGTTTAAAATTATAAAAAAAAAATATATTATGTGATGTAACTAAAAATTTATGGTTTTCGTAATTTTTCCTTTATCTATGCTATAAGACGTTGCTTCGTACCAAATTTCAAGATTCTGAGTTCACGGGAAGCACCCTGTAGGTTTTGATTCCCTTGCAAGTGTCGAAAATTTGCGGCATAAACGGCTGTATCTTTTGATTGCGTTGGCTTAGAAGTTTGATTTTTTCACAGCTTCAAGGGACAGTAGACCTGAGTAATTGATATCAATTTCAGCTTCATACCTCCACGCGTTCCTGAGAAAAAGGGTCTTGACAGACGGACAGACGGACAACAAAGTGATCCTATAAGGGTTCCGTTTTTTCCATTTGAGGTACGGAACCCTAATTAATTATCTGTTGTTTTTGCGGACCGTAGTTAATTAAGCGGGAACCGATGTCGCCCTTGACACCTCCACCAGTTTGATGATATCATTACGAGCACCGACAGTATGTGAAGCTTTTTAATTAGTTATAGAGGTACACGAGTGTAATCTTCTCGATATAATTACTTCGTAGAGGGGATTCAGCTTATCTATTCAATATTCATGTTGATTATACCAGAATTATACTTGACTTGCAAGGGCAATTAGTAAAGTTGATATTTTACTTTAAGAAAAATGTCATTAATATTGTCCTTTGTCCCATTTTTTTCTGGATCAATAGTATAAGCCTCAGCATTTACTTATATTATTGGCATGCTTATACATAGTAATTGAAGTAAATATGATTACAATGAATGAATGTTTGAAATAGTCGATTTAGATCTGAGTTTAGACCACCACGCATGTAGCAGTAATAAAGAGCAACTAAACAATAAGCAGACCGCCCCCAGCAGTAAAAGGACCGGAACGGAATCAATCAGTACCTTTGTTCATTCAGATGTATACCTACTCCTATACATTACACGGGCCCGCGGCCGACTGTATGTCTGTCTGTAGGCACGAGCCATATACTTTCATACCCGCGGGGGATGCATTCGAATTCATTCTTTTATGTAAACTTCTTAGTACTTTCTTAAACGTGTGAGCTCCATAAATTCCTTCGAAGAAATTGATGATGTAATCGAATTTTGGACTGATCAAATCGTTATGGAAATAGTCATCGAAAACATACGGAAACTACGGTAATTGGAATAATAGATCAATTAGAAAACGAGAAATTAAACATATGATTCGATGAAAGTCTTATCTAGCGTGTTGATGCATTAAGTGGGAGAAAACATTAAGAAAGTCGGAGGAGACATTTCAATTTTTCATTGATACAATGTTAATGGCAGACAGTTAAATGTGTTGAAAAACATCACAACTAGCAAGCTCTTAATGGATCCAGTTAAGTGGTGCACGCATAATTATATTGGTTATTTAGTTTTTAATTCAGGCAGGTTGCTAATGATATTAAATACATTATCGAAGAAACGTTCCTATGATGTTTAGTAGCACTTAAAAGGGCATTCAAATGTAATATAACAGGTTCCACAAAATGTTATTTTGTAGCGGGATCAATAAAAAATACAGAACATCTCTGTCCATGTAACTACGGCAGAAACCTTCAAAATTGGCAATAAATGTACAAATAGTACCTCGTTATCTGCAGCTCCCAAACATTGTATTGATGTAAGTCATGACGACAAATTCGTGCCGGGGGGTACAGGGGTCAGGCTGCTCGACCCGCATCATGTCGGGACAAATTGCGCAGTCACGAGGTGGACTATCGCAGATCTGGCGACTCCGGCCCGGGATCACTTTCAACACGACCCCCCGGCCTAACTAGACGAGCCTTATAAGGTGGTAGTGCTTTGACTGATGGGACTAATAGGTTACTTGTTAAGTAAGAAGAGGCTTTATTACAGCTATAAAAATGTGTTACTTGTTTGTAAGGTAAATATAGGAATTTCAATGAACTTTGTTTGGGGATAATATCACATTTTCTAACTAGAAAAAAAACTACAACAGACCAAAAATATTGGCCAATATCCTCAAGCATTGATGTAAATTCATAAAGCTAGCCCTTATCTTTTTACCCATTGACAAGTCATGTTAAATAGGCTAAGAGCTATAATTGATAAACAATAATTACTCACAAAACAATATTATCTAAGTGAGATAGTGTTTCGACAATATGTAAACGAAATTGTGAAATTTTTCTATGAATCCTGAATTGGGCAACACAACGTGACGTAGATAAGCTGACATTTTATTGTTAATATTGATTCCCTCCCGCGGCAGTAGCCCATCTGATAGCGACGTAAACATGACCTTTTGTTCTGTAACAAACTTAATTCACCTTGAAGTGGTTGATAGTGATCCTTATTTCGTCGACCTGAAGGTCCTGCTGGGTGTACAATAATATTCTGAATGAACTGTATACAAATTACACTTGTATTGTGACCGTTTCCTTCAATGTCGTACCGATATCCCAATTGTTGTTTGTTGTAAATTTTACTTCTAAATGGTAAAACATTTTAACTTTATATTATGTCATCATTATCATTTGTGGCATTTAATCTTTTCATTATCAAAAATATGAATTAGGCTTTATGTTGAATGAGTTGGTCATATTAATTTATATGGCGGATCCACTATGCACGAGTCACAAAATTTCATATAAAGCGGTATAATAATTTGTATAAACGATTTACTTCTTGGTTTGGGAGTCTTAAAAGAATCGAATCATCATAAATCGAAATCACCTGAAAAGGGAGGAGGTTCAGATCATTTTAATGTATAATATACACCAGGGAAATTTGGTCGATGGCTGTGTGGGTGGTAGTGGTTCTCTGTTTGTTTATTGTTATTGCTGATCATACCTTCCTTCGTTACTATAAGGTATTGACTCATCTGGATGCAGTCGTTAATGTTGTTTTATTAATCACTTACATAAGTTATGTGATTTAAGCTGATTGCTTATGTACTTTCAATAATTGCTGATTGACCAAGCGATTAACTTAGCGGTGCCATTAAATCGCGCTTACTCACACATACACAAGTGACCGCAACGACAGACGTAGTTATAATATCTACGTCTGTCGTTGCAGTTCCTAATTAGGTGCTTAAATGGGTAAAGGAAGTTCTGCAAAATATGCAGAGTTTAAAATTGTTAGCGCGGGATCTTTGTCAATAGTTTAAGCAATTTCTGTTAACGTTACGACTTACGTTCCGTTACTACGTGCTAGTAAAGTGAGTATGTCTTTACAGTAATGAATCCATGGGAAGTTTGTTCTAACGACTTTACCTTCGTCAGACAAATTGGTTTTCGTGTTCCTCGCCGTTCTCACCATTTCTTAGACATGTAACGTCTTCATTTGCAAATGTTTCTAAATAGCAAGTCATTTTGTCATCTTCATTTTGGTTCCCCGCGTCATAAATGTAGTATCGACATTACTTAATTTGGATATGCTTAGTTCACTAGCTGTATTTATTATGAGACTTTAGCCTTCCAAGCCGTTATTGAAAGCCAATCAGAAGCGCTAGTGAATTGAATTTCAGAAGTTAGAAAACCTCTAGGCAGAAACGGGTATTATCAACTTGTAATTTTTTCAAGTAGTTCTTCTTCATTCCTCCAGAAGCGATCGATCTTTGTCAAGGTCACTTCAGCGTTTGACATTAATCATTATACTTGAGTTTGGTGTCTTAATAATAAGGTTTAAGCGGTTTAAGCTGTGGGCGGCGGTCACGCGGGCGGCGGGCTGCTGTCCGAGCCGATACGATTGTACAAGCTCAGAGTCTGTACAGCCGAGGTCGAACCGGTGACTTTTACACACATCTGAAGATCTTAATTTAGTGTCGAAGAAGCTTCTAGTTTTAGCTACCTTTTGAATAGATTCTGGTCTAGTTTAAAGTAGATTCTTGTTAGATAGAGGCTGGGACGAGTCCGGAACTCCGGAATCGAATGGAAGTACCGTATTCAGGGTTTATTAAAAGTCTTTATCAGTATATTATTATGACATTTGAAAATTGAATTTTTAACTCCGCTTTCATTAGCTCCGAGTTTTATTTTTAAGGCTTTCTATTTTCTTGGCGGTTCAGATTCCAGATTATTGATCCTAGTCTTCATTTGAACATATACCTTTAAACACATACCTTCTAAATCGATTCTTATGAATCGTCAAAAATCCGAAATCGTCCAAACTGCTAGACAACCGAAGAGCAATGTTACATCATCTAAAAGTTTTTTTTTGTTATGGCGTATGATGTTTAGTTTTATTCAAATGAGTAACCAATAAAGTATTTTAAGTGTTCCATGGTTCTATGAGTTCCGGGGTTCGGACAAACAACAATAGTCGCGATAAGATAGACAAACTTATCGATCTATAGATCGCTAGATCAAGATGGCGGATTGATAAGTGACTGTAAAGGGATCCTTGAGGTCCAACAGTACTTGGCGAAGTGACAGATTGTTAAGTGTAATGTCTATGATTGGCCCTTATTATTGCAATTTATTTTGCTATGACCAGTCCTAGTATGTCGAGGCAAAAAGCGGGGGCAAATGCTAAAGCGGTGGCCCCACTTTGAGGTTGTTTGGGTCTTTATTGACGTAGATGGCGTAAAATTTACTTTTAAACATCGTGTGCCGTGCCATATCCTGAGTTTTAAGCGCTTTTATCTTTTAGTAGAGTTTAGAATTCGGCAACTCCATTATCGTAAATATAACCTGTTTTTATTCACTGTCGATGGTACTACTAATATATATGTTACGCTCAAAGACCGAAATCGCTCAGTGAGCGAAAAAATAGCTCACAACGCGTTGTGGTCACAGTGAAACAGCCATGACGCAAAATTCGCGTCGTGGCTCTAATGAAAACGGCCACGACGCGTTCTGGCAATCACAAAAAGACCACAACGCGAAATTCGTGTCGTGGCTGATATGCTATTCGTTTTTCTTGATTTGTTCTTGATTGATTAATCGTCCATAGGTATGGAAGATCAAATTTGAATTACCACGCGTACTACAAAATATTTTTTCTTTTATTGAATCACTGCAAAACGTGTTTATCATTATTATTAATTATAAAATATTCATAGTTCCGTAATATCCGTACTAATATTATTTCTGTCTGTCTGTCTATACGGATAGTTATATGGAACTGGATATTTTATAAATAATAATGATAATTTACACGTTATGCAGTGATTTAGTAAAAGAAAAAATATTTTGTAGTACGCGTGGTAATTCAAATTTTATAATCTTTCATACCTATGGAAGATTAATCAATCAAGAACAAATCAAGAAAAACGAATAGCATATCAGCCACGACACGAATTTCGCGTTGTGGTCTTTTTGTGATTGCCAGAACGCGTCGTGGCCGTTTTCATTAGAGCCACGACGCGAATTTCGCGTCGTGGCTGTTTCACTGTAACTACAACGCGTTGTGAGCTATTTTTTCGCTCACTGAGCGATTTCGGTCTTTAAGCGTAACATATATAATATTCTGTGCTGTCGGTAAAAATAGCCAGCTCTACATTATGCCGAAAACTTGAGGAGCTAGATCGTAAAATAATGAAATAATATCATCACCTTTTTACAAACAACAATCTATACTAATATTATAAATGCGAAAGTATCTCTGTCTGTCTGTCTGTCTGTCTGTCTGTCTCGCTTTCACGCCAAAACTACTGAACCGATTGTAATGAAATTTTGTACACAGATAGTCTAAAATCTGAGAAAGGACATAGGCTACTTTTTAACTAGACAAAAGGGTTGTAAGGGGGTGAAAATTCGGAAATTTGTTTAAATTAAGTTAATTCCAAAAATCATAATAGATGGCGCTGTGCGGCTCTTACATCGCGCTATTGCTTACACAAACGTCTTTCTATGAGAGGTGGTATCATCTTATAGTAAATTTTCGATTGTTATTATGTACTCTTTCACGTTATTAAATAACTCAGTAGTTTATTTAAGCAGTGACGCAACCTTAAACCTATGGGCTATCAAATAGTTTATGGATAAAGTTGTGTAATTGGGGGGGGGGCTAAATAGTAAATATACTTTAAAAATCAAAATTTGGCAATAAATAAGTTATGTGCACACTGCACAGCTATTTTTGGATGTTTTGATTTAAGGTGTACCAGGATGGTTTTATAAAAGCTTTTGACACCAATTTTGTTGACATCGCGCGCTATAAACTGAAGTCCACGCGGACGAAGTCGCGGGCAACAGCTAGTAATTAATATTCCATTATGTTAAAATTTAAAATAATATTCCATTTATGGTGTTGTCCTGTCTCGCCGGCGCCAAAGGCTTGGTGACTTCCTCCTCACTAATTGTCTGTACCTATGTATTATTTATATCTGTTATCTGTACACAATATGTTATACATGACATTATTTAATGCACTATTACTATGCGGAGCGCGGAGAGTCTGAGACAAGTTGCATAATACAAAACAAATAAAGCAGCTTTTATTATGTTTAGTTTTTCTTTTCGTTGTAGGACAAACATGTTGACAGTTGGCACAATGGGGCCTTCCTAGGGTATTTCTCTAGGGAAATGTCTTAGGGGATTGAAATGTTACGAGCACGAAATCGTGGGAAGGTCAATAACCTCCGTCCACCTAAAATTGGAAAAGTTATATACTTATCCATAAAATGTTATTGCAATAGAAGTAGTCCGATACAGGCTACTACAAAATATAAAGGTATACCGTAAACTGAATGAAAGCTACATTCGTAACTCTCGCTGGTTTCTGTGAGGCTCAGGAGTCAGGGCCTTCGTGCTTTCTGAACGATCTGCACTAATTTAGGTCTAGATATTTCGTGTGCCTAGGTCCAGATCTGGTCTAGGTTACTCAACACGGCGTGGGATGGCGTCGCCGTCGGTCAACATACTTGGAATTCACTGATCGCTGTGGGAGTCTACGCTCGACTCATGTAAGAACAGACTAATCCAATTCTCGCCAAACAAATTGAAGACTCAATTCTTTTATTTTGTATTATAAAGGATTGTGGGCTCGGCCTCTGAGATAATGAATGACGAAATCAAAATATTATGACGCTTGATTTTGGTTTTTACGGTAGAAGCCGCTGCCACTAAAGTTAAAAGAGATGCCTAAAACATTTACAAAGTTTTGATGTCTAATTCCAAAACAGTAATAATTGATAACTAGTGATAACGTTGATAAAGTTGCAACTTGCAACATAGTCGTTAGAGTTTGCGTTTGTCCTAGGACCTGTAAGAAAGCGTCCGCAATGACTGCAGACGTGGATAAACTGCAGCGTGTGCCTGGTCAAATGCTAACTTTGACAACAGTGAAAAGTACATGATAACAAATTATTCCTTCGATCTTGGAAAAACGAGACATAAAAGCAATAGCCCTTGGATCTGAAGTGCGCAGGCCTAGTTCCAGCAGGCCGCGCGCATGCCGTGCACTATTTACACGAACCGTTTCGACTTATTATATAAAATATTATCTATCGGCTCAATGTCTATCGGTATAAAATATTTTCATGTATAATGCACACTGTACTCGTATAACATATTACATAAATACTGTTTACTTAAAAATTTGGCTTCTATTGATAGTTTATCAAATACCACTGCGGCATCTATCAAAAGTATTGTTTATATCGGGCGTGGCACAAAAAGAAAAAAATAGGTATGATTTCTTGAAAAAAAGTATTGAAATCCCACCTAAAACATACCTGTTAAAATGGGGCCTAGTTCCTATCGGCTAATATTTGGCCTAAAAAAAGAGTTGAAGTCTAATCCAATGCCCAGTTCAGATGCACTTCATCGATCAGAATCATCTTCATCAACAGCCTGATCCATAATACTTCTAAATTTGAACTTGGCAGGTTTTTGTGCTTTACGAAACATATAATTTATAGAATTTAAGTAACCTGCCAAGCTCAAATTAGAAGTATTATGGATAAGGCTGTTGATGAAGATGATTATGATCGATGAAGTGCATCTGAACTGGGCATTGGATTACATTTCAACTCTTTTTTTAGGCCAAATATTAGCCGATAGGAACCAGGCCCCATTTTAACATTTATGTTTTTGGTGGGATTGTTATCAGTTATCACTTATCACAGTTGCATGCGACCGCTTGGGGCTCGAAGAATTAATATTGTTAAAAACTAAAAAAAAAAAAAACTCAAATTATCTAAATTCTAAAGTTATCAACAAAACTCTTAAACCGCCTTCCGAAAAGGATGTTTACAAGATACCATCAGCAGCGCTACCGCGAACACGTAGCGAACAAATTCGCGAGCAGATATACATCGGTATGCGGGATGAGTCAGCTGGTGCCTGGTGGTGGTGACCATCAGATACCACCAGTCTAACGAGTGCGTGGGAACCGGCCAATTACGCGGGGATATAGTGGTGACTATGCTAGTGGACAGGTCAGAACTCAGAGGTTGTTTCAGACTCATAAACGAAACGGTGGTGTTTGGTTTTATAAAGATTAGCGATGACTTTATTATAAAGTACTTACCCATCAATCCCCAAACGGCAGCCGGCTACCGCATAACTATATTTGAAAATCTATTGTGTCTGCGATACCAACAATGGAGGTGGTGGATGAATGAATGAGCGAAATTGAAATTAATAAAAGCTCGTTATAGTATGGACAATCTAATAAAAATAAAAAAATAAAATGGGTCCAGCACAGCGCAATTTCTTTATACATCCAATAAATAGTTGAAAATATTATAACAATTTGTAATTGTTAAGTATTTTGTTCTTGTTATGTTCTATACTAATATTATGTACTTGCTTAGTTTATTCACAATTAAATTTACAGTCGGTACTAAAAGTGTAGTAATCTGTAAACTAACGATCACGATCCTCTGGCGGCGATGTACAAACTACAAAGTGATTGTGCTGCGCCCGCGCATACAACACGACGCGACGCACTGCGCCCACGGTAGCTGTGTTTTGCGATACATTTTATTATTTTGTATAACAGCTAATGAATACTTTCTAACGTACTTACTGATGTTACAATTCGACTTATCTCCCAGTTGCGATGGTGGTGTAATGGTCAGCATAGTTGCCTTCCAAGCAGTTGATCCGGGTTCGATTCCCGGCCATCGCACACTTTTTGTAACTTTTTACATTTTTATTTTATAGTTCTTGCAATCTAAGAGTGCGCGTCGCCCTTAGTTGTGTGAGTGACCATATCTATACACACGTACATGGCTCGCTCGCTACTGACTGCTCCGTCGGGTACGCACACTAACGAAAATGTCTATTCCAGGGGTTCCCAAACTGTGCGCCGCGGCGCCCTGGTGCGCAAGAGGGGCGCCGCGACTCGATATCCATCATTATCCAAACAAATATTATAAAATAAACTTATAATATGAATTATACAAAGCAGGTTGATGTTGATGAAGCAGGATGAGATGATTAAACACTAACCTAACCTAACTATAATCATTATAGGTGTTTATTTATGTACCTATATTTTTGTAATAGCTAGGTAGAGTAGGGCGCCGTGACAAAATATTGACTTGTAAGTGCGCCGCAGGCTGAAAAAGTTTGGGAACCCCTGGTCTATTCACATTTCCAACTACAAATAAAGGCGACGCGCACTCGTAGATTGCAAGAACTATACTTTAAAAGGTTTTCAATCCAAGATTTTATAAAAATCTGGTTTTGTAATATATTATATTAATTATAATAATTTTAACAAAATTAAATTAAAGATATGAACAATGTTTCAACTTCCAATGAGATAAGTTACGTTATAGTGCTACCGACCTTGATAACAACTTGTTGTGTTCAACAAAAAAATATTATTTTCATATTCTCTGGATCACTACGAGTTCGCAGGATAAATATTTTGTTCATTTAAAAAATTTAGTGAAATGTCATCGGCGCATTGTCGGCGCGGAAAAAACATAAAACCTGACAGTTAATTCGAGTTGACACCTGTCACGCGGCGAGGGCGCGAAACTTGCCGCCAATTTAGATGCAATTATATCACGTGGCGATGGCGGGGAAGCCATGGTCCGCCTTATAAGGGCCGGAGCAGGCGAGGCCGGAGACGAGGCCTCCGGCTGACTCACCGCGGAAGACTATGGTGATAAATGGGAATTAAACAGTATATTTTTATGAATTCGGGACGTAAACATCCTTAACTGGAGATGATCCTTATTGAACGTCTCGAGCGAGCCCGTACTTAAGATGACACTCGTCTCGAGTCTCGTGAAAAATGGCCGCTTTAATTTGCCAATTACGTCGAGTGAAGTCGAGTGCATTTAGTCGGAGATAACCATTAACCAGTTATTTATCGCCATTGACGCGAGGAAATGGATGCTTTTATCGCAAATCGTTGACAGGTTAACATATTGAGGTCCGAGACGGAAGCATCGACCTGACGCGTTCCTGCGATAACCAATGATCCATTCCTCTGACTTAAGCTGCACCTGTTTATAACAATACTCATGTTTGCATCCGAAGATTGCAAGAAGCAAGAGCGGCATGTAGTTCTGAAAAATATTTCACACGTTGTACCTTTCTGAAGATACAACCATTAGGTCTCTTATTAATATTTTGTTCCTAAACAGTGGAGCTCGTTTTGGTAGAAGAGGCCAACTGCCAAAAAGAGCCGCTCGATATCTTTTCAAAGGGAACCTTCAGTATCTATGTTGGTATCGGAATAATTTAGAAATGCTCCGGACCTCCGACCTCGGCCGCGGCAGCTGCGAGCCGGCATTGAGCGGGAATCTTGATCACCATTAGCGCCATGTATGGGCATTCGTTATCCGACCTATTAGTCTATTTGTGAGGATTTCCTGATGCTGAATCACGCGTTATTTTGGTTTTGTCATTGCCAAGGAAACTCGAATTTTCTCGATATGGAAGCAAGTCGCAACCCTTGAAATTATTGTCCTAGGGATTTGTAGTCCTGGTCCGGTTTCTTACTTAGGAACTTAGTAGTAGGCACTTAGCTACATAATAATTTAATTTTTGATTGTAATAGGTATACAGTACACTTCCTCCATTCCTGCATTAGTCACTTTTGTCTTTATAGAGGTCATCATACGACACGTCATCCATTAAGTTAATTTAAGACACACTCAAGTAAATAAACCACTATTAATTGCGTCGCCCGCCCTTGAACCGCTGCGAGTTTTCGGCGAGAACGGTTATCGAACTCCACAACCGTTACAACTTTTGCGGAAATAGTTGTATCGATTCGCAGGTTATGGGAACTACCTGCAGTTCCGTAAACTTTTATACATTCCGATCAATTAACCGCCATTCACTTTTTACACGCATATTATGCTCTTCCGATTGCGAATCTGCAAACGATCCACGAAGATGGCTTTTAGAATCTTCGATCTTCATATTTAAATGTCTATAACACATTGATCTACAATAATTCCTTTGATCCCAAGCTGATTGCGAAATTTTGTAAGAGATACAGGCTATAGCTGACATTATAAACAGTAGAAAGCTGACAAGGTCGTTTACAGGTTCGTCAGCTTCCTGCCCCGCGCAAAAACTGACCCATGCCATATCTGACGTGCCATGGCTTCCTGATCTGACTCAAGGTCGTGCCAAATTCAGCTCCGCAAATGTCAATAAACATTGTTATTCACAACAGCTGATCTGATCTTGATGTGTACAAATAAACATGTTGGATACTTCATTGAAAGCCAGCAAAATCTACAAACTCCGATGAATTAATGTATTTTATGCTAGTTGAGAAGAGAAGCTTAGCAAGTGACTCGATTGCCAAACTGCTCCACGTTTATTGTTAGAAGAGCATAACGACTTTAATTAGTTTTTATGTTCCATGGTAAAATGTTCGTTAGTATTGAGTATTGAGCAAGCGGTACGTGGGAACACGAGTCATTTGTGAGCGTACTGCCAAGTGCCAGCTCCGGTTATCGCCGACATCGACCGTCACCGATCGATTAGAACGCAGTACGCACTATTAGAGACGGTACAGATCGTTAGTACCGGGTACCTAGACACATCTGCCACTGAAAACCATGAAACAAGCTAAATAGTTAACAGAATATCTAAATTTTCCCAAATTTTGCTATGAGTAACGAGACTAAGTTGTAAATTGTAAGTTAGGAGCGGTTCTTTTATGGGATCAGGGTTTGTAAAGGAGATAATTTGGATATTTTAGACGTTACTAGATTATTAGAAATAGGTCTGTGAGGGTATTTTTAATTCCCGTATAACATATCAAATTCAGATGCTCAAGGCCATGAGATACCCATTATTACAATGCTGCAATGATTGGTCCAGAAAAGTTTGCCTGAGAAAATTGCATCAAAAAACCTGTCGGATGCAAGATCTTCAGAGAGTATACGACTAATTAGTGGCAATTAATTATATGCAATTAAAATAAACGAACCGGGAACTTTGAAGTTCCCGAAATTGCAGTTTTTGCCTCTAACGACTCTAATTAGCTCCCTCGTTCCTCAATTCGATGAACGATCCCTTATTTAAAACCAGCATTAAATATGATTAGAGGGAATTTTTTGCTTTTTAAAGAGGAAATCTGGATAGTTAATTGGTCACAATTTATAATTAAATAAGCATTAAGTATTTCTGGTCTAAATGCATTTAAATATGTGTGAGGCATATTATATGCTTCTTCTACTTCAGCAGTTGTTTCAATGTTTATTTCAGCTCTTTTGACTTAATCTGATTCTGATTAGTCACTGCGTTTAGTTCGATAAATGTTGGTTAGTCAGAGCGAGCAGTATTCGCAGTATCTCTTCTATTCTCTGTGGCAAGGGTTTTATCTTCTGGACAATTAAAGCTTTTATCAGGGTCTGTGACAGAACAATTTCCTCGCGTATCTGCACGATAGGCGGGCGCCGCGCGTGTCGCAATATCGAAGCGCGCCTGCGGTGGCTGCGGTGCGGTGTGCGGTGACAGACGCTATTGTATCCAACAGTTTACCTTTCAATTATTAAATTATATCAATTGGGAGTTTATCTGGTTGCTAAGTGGATGGGAGAGAATGTAGAGCGAAGAATACGGAAAATGCATGATAATGTTTTTTGTAACCTTTGCAGCTTTTTGTAACCTTTTTGTTGTTGTCAGTGTCGCGTTTATTGTGACTATAAAATATTATGTGCACGTGGCTTGTCGCTGCGCTTGTATTAGATTTATTAAACCCAAACATAAAGACATAGCCTTATATTCGGGAAGACGGGAGACGTTCCAGCTGCATCTTTCTCTACTCTAAGTGCAAGTTCTATTCCTAGAGCTGGCTGGAAGCTCTTATTATGCTCTCCGCACACAGGATCAATTACTGGCAAATGCCCGCGCCATGTATGGTCATCCGCCATTACGCGATAATATAGATCCCGATCTGAATAATACATAATCGCTAACGAGCCTCATTTGAATGCTAGTTTGTATGGTAATGTGTGAATTGTGACGTCTGCCAGTGAATCATCATCAGCGCCATGCCGCTCGTCAAGGTTCATATTTTGGTTCAACAGTTGCGAAATCTATTTCTCTTTATACAGCATGTTCTGAAACTAACGATCTCTTAAGCCGGGTCCAGACGAGTGTAACGTATAATGTAATTCACCGTGTAATGTAACACGAATTCTACGTGTGGACTGCACTACGAGCATTACATGTAAAGCTCGGGGTTTATCGACGACACTGCGCCTGAGGGTCGAGCGTCTGCAGTCTCGCCACAAGGTTAACTTGAGCTCCTTTGTGGTGAGAGTACCGACGAATCTTCTTTCGACTTTCGAGGCGCCGGAGTTCTGGCCGATGGATGTGGTCTACCGGAGATTCCGGGGGAGACTCCGGAACGAGGCGTCGAGTCACGTCGCCGTCAACATGTGACAAAGTGTAGTTTTAAATATATAATAATAATATGTATGTTAGTTTGTAAGGTATTTATTATAATAATAATATTATGTATGTTAGTCTGTAAGGTATATGTATAATGGGCCTAGATGCCTGAAATAAATGGTAAAATAAAAATAAAAAAATAAAATTTATCCGTCGGCTGCCGGTTTTCGAGCGAGCACAAAGGCTCGTTTGGACAATTCGCATTGAGATCGTGTGCCGTCCACACTTTTGACGCTAAATTACACGTAATCTTACATTACACGTTACACTCGTCTGGATCCGGCTTTACGGTGCGTCCACATTTGTATCATTTGCGCGATCAGATCTCCGTCGCGATCATCGCGCCGTATCAAGTGTATCATAGTGTGGACGCCTATTAGATCATTCTGCCGATCATGCGTGTATTTGAGATGACAAGTATCAGATACGCGGTTAATAGCGATCGGGGCGTATCATGATACGCGTATCATTTTGACACGCTTCGATGATACGCGACGGAGATTTGATCGGAGATCTGATCGCGCAAATGATACAAATGTGGATGCACCCTTAGATTCACCTTAACGTTTATCACCTCTGGGGTGTCAACAAGAATCATTTTAATCAGAGTATATATTTTATTACTCTATGAAGTTAATTTAATGAAAATTGTATTTATACTATTCCATAGAAAAAAGAATTGTACTCTATGCAGAAAACGCTCTTTCCAGCAGAAGCAAAGAGATCTTTAGTAATTAATATGTTACATATTATCTTCTGCTATTTCTCAAACAATACGTTTCATTGGCGATGATGACTATAATACATGTCCTGTCCGCTTAATTAAAACCTTATTTAGCGATGAGATAAACTCAAAACACTAGTTGTGTATTTGACTTTTTGTGCGCCCCCTGTATAGCGGCAAAAAATGACGCGTGGGCGATACAGAGTGCGCCTGTGATTCATACCATGAGACAGCATAGTGCAGGAGCTGACTGGGACAAAGATTTGGGATGTATTAGAATACATCCCTAATCTTTGTCCCAGTCAGCTTCAGAGTAGACTCTGAAACGGTATTGTATTACTGTTTCAATAAACAAAGAGGTTTAAATAAACTTTAAACTCAGATTTTAAAAAATTGGTGTAATATAATCTCAAGTTTTTTTTTTTAAGTAGGCATAATTAGTAGCATACGCTGCCGGTATAAGGTGTAGCTAAGGATTAAAGAGAAAGGACATAAGATTAGGTAAATAAGGGCCTACAATAAGTTTAGGATTTTAGTGTGTATGTATCTGTAATCATCATATTATTCAGACTTTTACAAAAACTAAAACATAACTTAACCTTCTCATCTACGACTATAGTTGTCTACAGTCTCAGCTCTACAAGTATAGACTTTTTAGCAGCCACCGCTTGTACTACCCGCGCAGAATCATTATTTACGATTGTGTGACACAAAACTAGGCGTTATGCTTGCTCGACGCATCGTAATCGTCTCAATTAAATATAATTCCAATGATTTAGCAATTAGAGTTTAATTCGCTTTGTCTGTGCCTGGCGCCGCGCTGGGTGTATGCAAGGTGTATCATGTCGCTTGTAAGTTACCAAATGTATATTGATGAATAGACTCAGTTCTGTACAGTCACTCGCATATTACAAATTATTCAATTCTATTTTCAAAATATTATACTATCAGAAAATTTTATTCATACCCAGATAGGGGAACTACGTAATTTGGTCGAGTTATGTCAAGTCCATCTGAATGACTGACAAATAATATTATGGGTCTGCGCTCTGCATCTCCTGCCTTTAAGTCAGTTTCTCTGATTTGACTTCTAATTCCTATGCTTAAACAAAGCTTTACAATCTACTCAGAACTAGAAGTAACGAATATCTCAGTTTCAGCAGTAAAAAAACTTGCTCTCTCTACCACTGCGTCTTTTCCACTGCCATTTCTATAACCTTCTACGCTCCTTATTGCATCTTTTATCTGATTTAGTTTCCAGTAATCCTCGATATGGCTTCGACAAATTATAATTAGTAGCTATAAAGTTTAATGTCTTCTATATCGGTCCGTGCTTTCTCCGGCGGCGTATCTGATGTACCAAAAGAAGATAAACATCACTTCTGTGGGTAATAGATTCAAAAATGTTGGCGCCGACCCTTATACGACGTCCTCCATATACAGCCTAACGAGACTGTACCTCACTAATATACAGCATACTGTATATGTACATATCGCTTTGGACTAATATACTAACTTATATTAGATAATAAAATATACTGATATTGTAGATGTGTATCTGTCTGTCTGTATGTCTGTTTCCTTTCGCGTTACCGATGAACGGATTTTTAATGAAAATAAAGACTTGGACTTTTTTGACTCCTTTAAATTCGAGCGAAGTTGCTTTCTTGACCTCTTCATCCTTAGATTTTAATTAATATAAATAAAGTTAGCGAGTATGTACTATCAGAGAAATTGATTCCTATGCAAATCGGGGACCTAAGTAGTTTGGTTGCGTTACGTCAAATCCAGCCGACAGATCACAATAGCATTGAATTGACATATTCGACCAAATAACGTTGGTCTGTCAATTGCATAGGAATCAACTTCTTCGATGGTACATGAACGAACTGAAGGAACAACTACTGTTTGCAATTATTCTTTAATGCAAAACTCCTGAAAATATTTGATGAGTAGTAGAAGTAGACTGGTATAAGCTTTCATCAAACTATTTAGTGATCTGTGCTTTTATCCCGTTTTTATTATGCGGGCGGGGCAAAGGCATATAATTTACAACGTACTAGAACTGAACTCATTAGCCATTCCATTAGCATTTGATTGTAAGTTGTAACCTTACAGTTTACAATCTCACAATAATTGTTGTATGGCGCCCGCCACCCACCACATAAATTAAGCCAAAGATATCAGCTGTACCTTATAAGCTATATCTATTATTGTTATCTATACCTACTTTATCTACAAGTTCACAAATAAGGTGCTACATTCGGACAACTTCATTTTCTACTAGTGGGCCTGATTTGGAAGAATGACTTCTCGGTTTCTGATTTGACGTTTATGTGTTGTGAAGGTCGGTAATTACTATTAGGAGGCTCGAAATTTAGGCTATCCTTAGTTATTACTTATTACTTAATCATGCATAGGCAGTAATTAACTGACTTCCAACGTTGGTTCCAACTCCATTCCCATTGACTTCGCTTAAACCTCTTACGTCTTGAAGATCGTCATCTAAATCCATTAAGTGATAGCTTTGACCACTGCACTGGCGTCTTAAACCTTTACTACTTCTAATTGTCTATTCAGGTTTATTGTGTGCGTTAGGAATTCCGCATTAATTTGCAGAACATTAGCAGATATTTATGTGGCAGTAAAATCTAAATTATGGCAATTAAATCTGCATTGAACATATTTAGGACAGCTGAGCCTGAGACACATTTACAGTATTGTTACTGGTCTACTTATATTGTACAGGGTGTTTTAGCGTAAATAATTAATGCAAAACTATTTTTGGGACTACAACTTTTGTAATACATACACACATTACAATTTACAATAATATATTAATTTAATCAACAAATAATAACATTTTCTGATCACGTTTTTATTATTCGTAGGATCACATGTATGTAAAACTAATATCTAAGACATTTGCATTATCATATTACTCCGCACCGCGCCAAATTTGAAGGTTCTGTCGACCAAACTTTGATAATAATACGAACTACTACTGCTTATTATATAATTATTATTAATCACGACAGTGATCGGACATACAAAATTCTAGAACCAAAATAAAATATAAATATCCATTACGCCTCTCAATGTTTTTGTTCGGAAACCATCATCTTCATGCGCAAAGATTTTTTCAAAACATTCTGTAGAAGTAATTAGCCCTCTCAATGCACGAGCCTGTGGTTTCCTGACAAATGGCCGTAGCCCATTAATTAATTATTATTATCCTATCGCTACAATGGGCATTGTCCAAAAAAAATCACATGTACTTTTTATTTTTTTTTTCGTTAAAATAGGGTATTTTAAGAATATAAATTAAATAATTTTGAAATTCATTGGCTAGTTTTTTCTCAATAAATTTTTAAAGTTTCGCTCTGACGTCATCATCGGCGGCCAATTGACCTCTGCAGTATGTTTTTTTTTCTTTCAATCTTATTTATAATGGCTGGTTCGTTAAATGCAAGTTATCATTATGTGAAAAGCTGATACGAGAAGCTTACCAAAAGTTCGAAACGTAATGCTGGTCGAATTTATTGCTAATTTAACGACATTGAAGGTCAAACTAAGGTTAAACATATTTGTTCAAATATATAAGTAACTAATGGGTATTTTTTTCGTTTATATACAGAAAAGCGATCACTGACCTTATTCCTCGAAATGTTTTTGTAATGAGCAAAATTTAAAAAAAATGGACAATCCCCATTATATTGTTCATAAATAAACTGCCCACAGTTTAGTCCGTAGACCACTTACCTGACTCAGATGTAATCTAACTTGTAAAGTATTGCCTTTCAATCAACAAGACTCCGAAGTCCGAAGGCAATGAGTTTCTAAAATACTAGAGTGGCAATGTCTTACAAACGATTCTCAGAAATGCGTAACCACTTGATAGCCCAAAAGACAATGTCACTTCATAATGTTATTATGTCATTATGTATGGCAGATATGCCTGCAGGCATCTTCAAAGTGGTGACGCGTTGCTGTCGTAGACTGCCAATCTAGTTACGTTTGTAACATATAATATCATTGTCCGAAGGCATAAAAATGCGCATTTCAATGGCCATGCGGCATGCTACGACTATAACCAAGTAGAAAATTATCCATTGGCACCTAGGAAGAGTAATTTACTATTTATCTTTAGCTTAAGTATAAGTGAATTCTTATTCTCATTTGGTATGTTTGTTGCAGCACGCGAACGCCGTGCGGGAGTCAGCTCGGCGGATCGTCAGCGACATGCAGGAGGCGGAGGAGGCCCTGGCGCTGGCCAAGGCGCTGATGGCGCGCGGGCCCGTCAACATGCTGCCCGCCGCCAAGGCCGGCACCTTCTTCGCCCGCGACAACCTCTCCAACTTCATCGACTGGTGCCGCAGAGCGCTCGGCATACTCGAGTGCCTGCTGTTCGAAACGGACGACCTGTGCCTTCGAAAGAACGAGAAACACGTGGTGCTGTGCCTTCTAGAGGTGGCTAGAAAGGGCTCGGTGCTGGGCATGCCCGCGCCGCTGCTAGTCCAGATGGAGAAGCAGATCGAGAGGGAGCTGGCCGGCGAGGAGCTCCAGCCCCACGACAACGCGCTCGGCCTGGTGCCCTCCGGACCCCAGCCGCAGCTGGTCACCAACGACCTCCGGAGTCTGGACGAGAGAGTCCGCGACCTGGTGGAGCGGTGCTCCTGCCCCACGCAGTTCCCCATGGTCCGCGTCTCCGAGGGAAAGTACAGGATAGGCGACACCAGGCTGCTGATCTTCGTCAGGGTGAGTTGCGTTTCGTTTAAGCTTGTCCAACAAATGAGAAACCTTTCTAGGAGGACGTAAAAGTTATTTGGAGTTACAAATTACAATAGATAACGAAAGTGAGGTCGGAATCTCAGGCGCGATGTACAAGGCTATCTCTGCTAGCATCACTTTCGCGAGTCTAGGCGGTTCCAACGTATCAAAATATTCGGCTGCGGTCGCGATCGATTCGAACCCAGACTGAGCTCTGCTCCATTCGTGGTAAATTTACTTCGTGGTTATATGACAGTGATTCTTAAGATCCATCGGAGGTAAAATAGCTCTGACGTAGACCTCGCTCGATAAGGAGCGATCGAACTTGTAATTATCTCCGTTGTGAGTTTTTGTCGAGTTAGTTTGATTAACGATCGCAATTCTAATTAAACTCATTTTCTGTCTATTTCTGTCAACTTTTACGTTTGCTATTTATAAACTTTAGCTGGTTGTCGTTGCGCAAAAAGTTAGATTCGACCCAGATAAAGTTTAGCAGCAAATAGGAAATCGATTTAACGAACTGCGAAAATTAATTTATCCGCGAATATTTATTGAACCGTAAAAATAATTAAACGAAACGAGGCAGGTCCTAAAGCAGGATTATCACTGGCCCGATTTGGTGCGGACCTGCTTAATATTCGCAACTCCCAAAGAGTTCTAAGCGTCGTAAATCATTGGAACAATAAAGATGTAAATTCGCGGGCTCGTGGCGTACAGGTATAACATAACTTCCTTTTTAGAAGTCGGTTAAATGTTTGCGCACGGTGCGCCTGACTCATGCGCCATATTTGGGCATCGCCGAGATAGACCGACTCACGCTTGACCTCCGAGATGAGAGAACAGATTGGACCATTTCTCTGGGAATCACCGCTTAGATGTTAGATGTCATCCCATTGTGGATGTCACCGCCTGGAGCCGAATAGAAAGTGCTTACGCGGGAGAAATTTTGGTTCGTTTTACTAAACGATTTAGACCGTCATGATCATAATATTTAGAATTTAGATACTTTTGTAAACCCAAATTTAGGTAATTTCTTGTTCTAATGTAATTGTTGGCTAGGGTTTTCAATGAAATATCCTTGTTCATAAAATGATCCCACTCCAATTAAGATCCGTCTGTAATCAAGTCACCTACAACAGGATCCCTAACGCTTTTCAGATCCTGCGTTCCCACGTGATGGTCCGCGTGGGCGGGGGCTGGGACACGCTGGCCCACTACCTGGACAAGCACGACCCGTGCCGCTGCCGCGCGCAGCACCGCACCTCCCTCTCCGCGCGCCTCGCCCGCCCGCGCACCGACCTCGACGGCGCCACCGTCACCTACGAGCGGCCCGACCACAGGGAACCCGCCTCCCTGCCCTACCAGGACACCACCACTTCCCCTGCTAGCGGCAAGCTGGAGGCGCCCGCCAGCCTCCCCTACATGGGCGAGGTGGAGCGCGCCGCTTCACCCGGCCGCCGGCACCTCGCCCCGCGCCCGCGCAGCCCCGCACGCCACTCAGCCTCCCCCGACCGCCGCGCCAAGCTGGTCACGTCCAACCACCTCGTCCCTACCCCGCACGCGGTCCGCGGCCGCAGCCCTCGGCCCGTGTCGCCCGCGCCGGCGGCCGAGAGCGCCTCCGACAACGGCTCGGAGGTGTCGGACGAGGGGTACCGCAGTCTGGGCGTGGTGGCCGGCTCCGCGCACGGCTCCCCCAACACCAGGACCACCAACAGATACTCCGTCCACAGCCAGAACTCCATCGATGACGCTGATTACAGTGGTACGTACCTGCACCTCGTATCTATCATATTACTTCCATCAGACCCAACTTAATCATAAACAAAGAGATTATAGAATCATTTCTACCAAATTAAGTTAATAATAGTATAACAAAGACATTATTTGGTCCTATTATGTCTCTTTGATTACGTTTGAATTGGATTTGAACACACTCTTATAGTATTAGACATTAAGCCTTATCTAAGTCTGTCAGGGTCGCGCTGAGGTCGGTGGTCTCTAGTCTCTACCCCTATAGCAACAAGTGTGTCACTGTGCGCTACTCGCTGGAACAATGGATGTCGTAAGTCGTAACGCCGCGCCGCTTCCGCCCGTCGCGCAGGTTGACTCCTCAAATTGATGATTGTGTAAATGGCAGCCGAAGACTGTTGCCTCATACTTCACACTCAAATATTTGATAGGTTTCTTAGCTATTTCACTAAACGACAAGAAAGTTGTAGTTTGTTTGCAATTTCAAGTTACATTTCGCGAAACGAATTCGCTAAAATGGCTTCTCGGTTGTTACTTGCAGTTTTATGTTTGGTTTCCTTAGTTTCTAAACGTAGAAAAGTTGTGTTTGTATTGTGCCAAGTAATAGTGTACGATGCAATTTGTTAAGCGATCATATATTTGGATGATTGTGTCCAAAACGTAACTATGCCAGTACGTATGAGGTATATAAATTACACGTCAAGATATAATACTTATTATGTACTTACTTACAAACGATACAAACATGAAACACTATGATGAATAATAAAGAACGTACTAAGATAAAGTACAGCGAAAAGAATAATAATATTTTAGAAATTGGTACCTAGGCACTTAATATACCTAGAGCTTAGAAAAGATACAATATTTTGTGTCCGACCGAAACAAGTTTTACGACCGAAACCGAAACCGAAAACGTATTTCGGCAACGGTGTCTATTTCGGCCGAAACCGAAACCGAAACCGAAACTTCCTTACAAGGCTCACATTCATATTCTACTATTCTCTTTACTAAAGGTTAACTATTACATAATGCATTAATATTGAACTTATAAAGCGCCTTTTTACTCTAAAAGGTATCAAATTATGTATTAGAAAAGAAAAAGAAGGATTTATAGTCAAGATTTCTTTTAATTACTCGCAATACTCAAGACATCTACATAACCCGTCCCATAGTCGGGTGTTTTAAGCTGAAACTCGTGTTTTTACCGAAACTCAACCGAAAACTCAACCGAAACCGAACATTCGGTCGGACACTAACAATATTACAATGATCTAGATATTTGTTACATTTAGCTATAACTATAGAACGAAATAGAGCATCAACAAGCTAAGTAAAGCATGCAGCTATCGTAGAGCAGGGTCGGTATTTATAGCAGCTAACAAGTGAGAGTGTGACATGCGTATGTCTATTTATATCCCCGCTGGAGGTATCTCCCGGTATGGCGCGCCCGCATAAGGCGAAGCTTGTGTCGAACTTGTTACATTGATGTATGATCGACTTACATACTTGAATGATAGATTAGAGGACAAATTCTTCAAGTTAAGTAACGCTTCTGTTGAAAAGAATTCGTGCATGGATGTTTTTTTTATGAAATCTGTAACATCTTAAGGCTTAAGACGCAAGATCCAAGCTTTCTTCGTATAAGCAGAGAAATCATTTTCACGTTTACAGAATTTGATCGTTTTGAAAAGGTATCCCTGTTTTATTATGTTTACAACGATTCGGGTTTTATGTTGACAAAAGCAGCTTCTCTATTGTCTACTGTTTTATCCATAGTTTCGTGAATTTTAAAGCCAAAATTGATTAAAGCAAGGTTTTAAACAATTCCTTCCATAGAACTTCAAGATTCTACATTTTAAAAGTTAAAGTCTACAGTTTTAGTCGTTATATCGTTGTCCGCCTACATTAGTTGTGAAGTAGTACAGTTGAGGTCCCCGTGCCAATCGCGGAGGTCACTTCAAGGTCACCGTATATGTCATACAGTATACTGTGTCATTTACTGACACAAGTATAGTGTACGGTCCAATGTTATATTTATGTGAGGTTTATAAAGATTAGAACCTATTTTGCGATGTGCCAGATAAATAGCAAGTTTTGTAGCTGATTATTTAATGTAGAGTAGCGACGGCCCTTATATCTGTATTACTTTAATATTAGTTTAATTACCTTTACCTTTCAGATTTGGCACAAACAAACAACATAGTTTTGTTATTGTATAAATAGGAATTTTTAAGCAGTTTTTTTAAGCTTTGGCGGAAAATATTGTGATAAACAAGGATATTGGCAAACAAAGAACATTCCGTGCTATAAACATCGACAAAAACAGTGAGAATTAGTTAGAAAAAACCATCACTTCGTGACTCAAATTTCGGAAATTTTTATCGTTCTTCTACTTCTCCTTCGGGTTTTGACAATTATATATGTGAAAGTGACAAGTGACATTCTAATTTCAAGTTTCACCACAGACAATACGTCAAACCAAGTAGTGTTGCCAAGTTCATAACAGTGATACCATATTTGTAGAAGTGTTTCCATTTACAAAAAAAAAAAAAAAACTAAATGGAGGGACAGTTTAAAATACTATTCGACCAGATGAAACTCGAAATAGAAAAGCAAACTAATACTATATTCGAAAAAATTAATGAGAAACTGGATCCTTTAATAGAGGAAAACAAAATAATGAAAAATAAAATCGAAATTTTAGAAAAGAAAATCGATTATCTTGAGAAAGAAAAGAGGAAAAACAACATTTTACTTTTTGGTTTAGAAGAAAAAGAGAGCTCCCCGAGGGAATTGCTACGTAAAATACAGGAAATTTTTAGTGACGAAATAAAAATTAAATTAGAAACTTCTGAAATTTCCAAGATACACCGTATCGGATTAGGAAAAGAAAATAAGATAAGACCAGTGTTGCTGGCATTCACAAGCAGCTGGAAACGAAGTGAAATACTTAAAGCTAAGAAACAATTACATAATGTCTACATTACCGAAGATTTTCCCAAGGAGGTTTTAGAGAAGAGGAAGGAATTGAAACCAAAAGTATTAGAAGAAAGGGCGAAAGGAAATATTGCATTTATTAAATATGATCAGCTGATTATAAAAAACAGAAACACAAATAAAGAAAAGAGGAAAAGAGATCAATCAACCTCACCTCAGAACCAAAATCAGCCCAAAAAGGCAGCAAATACCTTTTCAACAAAAGAAAATAAAAGGAATGCTTTCGACCTACTGAGACCCAAATCAAACTCACTCTATAGTACTACAACTCCTAATCAAACCAAATAGCAACTAAATAACAGCAATCGGCAGCGGGCTTCCCCAATCCGGCCGGTCACCGTGGGGAAAGCAGACCAACACCCTCCAAAACATGTCCACCCAAATACCAATAGAAATACAAATAGAAATACAAACAGAAATAAGAATTCTCAAATCAGTAAAACAAAAAATGTGAATACTAAAAAAGACGAAGGACTCCAAATATGTACATTCAATGTGAGATCAATCTCAACAAAAGAAAGATTTCTTGAACTGAATAATGCATTAGAAGAAATAAAGTGGGACATTATTGGTCTTGCAGAAGTAAAAATTAAAGGTTATTCTATAGAGGAACATAAAGAATATTTATTCAGCTACATAGGAGAAACACAGGGACTTCATGGCGTTGGTTTCTTAATAAAAAAATCACTTAAAGATAATATAAGCAGTTTTCAAGGAATATCGGAAAGAGTAGCTCTGCTAAAACTTAATTTCAAGGAGAGGCCTTTATCGCTGATTCAAGTATATTCTCCCACTGAAAGCGCTACTGAAGAAGAAATTACAAAATTTTACGATGACTTAACTAAAGCACAAGAACTGGCTGACGAAAACAGACTTATCATAGGTGACTTCAATGCCAAAATAGGTAAAGCTAAACCACACGAAAATTTTGTGATGGGTAAATATGGCTACGGCGTTAGAAACTCCAGAGGTGAACGTTTAATACAATATGCCTACGAAAACCAATTAGCAATAATGAACACATACTTTAAGAGGAAAAACTCCAGAAAATGGACATGGCTATCACCAGATCATAAAACCAAAAACGAAATCGATTTTATATTGAGCTCTAATCCAAGATTGATAAACAATGTAGAAGTTTTGAATAAAATATGCTTCCCTTCAGACCACAGGTTAATAAGGTGCTCAGTAATAATTAAGAAACCAAAACTGTGCCGAAGGCAATTTAAAAACATTCCCAGCAAACTAAAGTCAACAAGTGAGAGAGCTAACTACATTCAAAACCTAAAAAATAACCTTCCAGATCTTCAAGAATTTTTAATTGAAAATCCAACAGTGCAGTCCTTTAGCAATAAACTGGAAGAAGTAATTTTGAAAAGCACTAAAAAAGACCAAACACAAAACGATAAAAATAAATTTAATAACATCATCAGCGAAGACACAAAATCTTTAATAAGAAGAAGAACAGAATTAATATTCACAAAGAGCAAAAGCAAAGAAATGAGAGAGGAACTTAAGAACTTATTTAAACAAACTAACCGATCAATAAAAAAGGACTATGCTAACCACAGAAAAGAAATTATAGAGAAAAATATGTTAACTTTCCGGAGCTCAAAACGGGCCTGGAAAGAACTTTCTACACATAAAAATTGGATAACAAGTTTGAACAACAAAAATGGAGAAACTGAAGACAGAAAGAGTATAATAAATTGTGCTACAGCCTTCTATACGTCACTATACAAAAAACCAGAAATAGAAAGAACAGCAGAAAATAAAGAATATAATAGTTTGGAAATGACAGAAACAGAAGCAACAAAAGTGGAACCAATAACAGAAAAAGAAATATTAATGCAAATTAGACAACTTAAACCTGAAAAAAGCCCAGGAGAAGACAACATTACTAACGAAGCCCTAAAGATAGGAGCGCCGATTCTAGTGAGCTATCTAAAAGCATTATTCAACATAGTACTAGAAAAAGAGGAAATACCTTCACAATGGAGTAAATCAAACATAATACTAATATACAAAAAGGGAAATCCACTTGACATAGGCAACTACAGACCCATTAGCATCCTGTCAACTATTTACAAACTGTTCTCTTCTATCATTCTCAGACGCATAGCACCAGATATTGACAAGAATCAATCAACAGAGCAAGCGGGATTTCGGCCACACTACTCAACAATAGATCACATCCACACCCTTGAACAACTAATAGAAAAGTTCAAGGAGTACAAAAAACCGCTATACATAGCCTTTGTGGACTACTCCAAAGCGTTTGACAGCATAGTCCATCCAGCTATATGGACTGCTCTAACCAATATCAATATAAATAAAAAATATGTTAACATCATCAAAACCATATATTCTAAAAGTGTCAGCAGAGTGAAACTAGAAAAACTAGGAGAAGAGTTTGAAATTGGGAGAGGGGTAAGACAAGGAGACCCGTTGTCCCCAAAGTTGTTTATAGCTGTACTTGAAGATATCTTTAATAAAATCAATTGGAATAACAAAGGCATATGGATACTGAACCGCAAATTAACCCACTTGAGATTTGCAGATGATATAGCTCTATTAAGTGAATCAGCCGTACACTTAGAATCAATGCTAAAAATGTTGAACTTGGAGAGTAAAAAAGTTGGCCTTGAGATGAACGCGTCCAAAACGAAAATTATGTCAAACAGTGTCAAGAAAAAAATAAAAGTAGAGAACAGCCTGATAGAATACGTAAACGAATACATATACTTGGGAAAACGTGTATCTTTTAATGAAAATAACAACGAAAGTGAAGTAGAAAGACGTATCAGTATAGCATGGAAAAAATACTGGGCACAGAAAGAAATTCTAAAGGGAGACTATAGCCTAAACATAAAGAAGATTATAATGGATTCATGCATTCTTCCCAGTCTCACTTATGCTAGCCAGACATGGGTGTTTACAGAAAAAGTAAAAAAGAAAATTAAGTCATGCCAACATGCAATGGAACGTAGCATGTTGAAACTGAGGAAGATACAAAAAATCAGAAACACAGATATTCGCATGAAATCAAAGATAAAGGATGCTCTGTTGTTTTGCTTAAAACAGAAATGGACTTGGGCTGGACATCTTTCCCGTTACAGTGATAACAGATGGACTTACCTTGCAACTAAATGGCAAGGCCCAAAAGGCAAAAGGAATATAGGAAGGCCAAAGAAAAGATGGACAGATGACATCACAAAAATAGCAGGGAAGAGCTGGATGCAAACTGCTAAAAACAGAGACAGGTGGAAAGAAATGGAGGAGGCTTTTACCCAGAATGGGGCCACGTAGCAACGGAACAGATAAACAACCAAAAAAAAGATCATTAATAACAGTCTGCATTGCTAAGTGGAATTATAGCTATATAAATAAATAAATAAATAAATAGGAATCAAGTTTGTACGAAATTCAAAAGTAATATGAAAGTATGTGTAGGTACCTATATCTAGCTTTTATAAGAGCTCAATGGTGCTTAGTTGCTTTCCATAATATTATGGTACCCCTGATCCTGATAATAATAAATTATAGCTATAATACAATTTGTAGCTGGCTACAGTAAAGTACCCCGGATATTAAGTGCAAACTATGATTTGTATTCAAAATTTAAAGTACCCTCTGCTCCTCTGCAGTTATGTCATGGTTATTGGTAATTTTACAGACGGTGTTATTAGCAATAGCTGCCATAGTTGTTACTACTACCAACTTATACCATCTGTCGCCTCTCTGTATGATTTGTCCAAAATAATGACCATGCTCACATCTGCCACGCGAATATTGATTCGTTAATATAAGGGACTAGGGAGTACTTAGCAATTAACCCTGCTAATATTATGATTGTAATATTAGGGTGATGTAGCGATAAGCATTTAGTCGACGAGTACAATAATATTATGCTGTATTTGGTTTTTTAAAAAAATCTGCTAAAACTCTGCACTCATACCCCGCGCGCTGATTGGTCGATGCAGTTGTGGCCGCACAGCCATTGCATTGGTGCAAAACTGCTTCAGCACGAGCGTGATTGGTTCATCGGAATTCGGATATTTTTATTATGCTTGATGCGCTCAGCCTGCATACAGCATAATAATCCCCGCGTTCCACTTGACGTTAAAAACGATCAAAACGCTCAAAATAGGAGGCATTTTGAGCGTTTTGTTCGTTATTAACGTCAAATGGAACGCGGGGAATATGTTGCTAATTTCACCGTCAAAGGGCCCGCTCAAAAGAAAACATACAAACCGCCAGAAAAGGAATTCGCCGCAATTAGAACCTAAACGAGTCTAAATATACAAACACGTGGGCACAGCTCTCCTGACTCACTGGGAGATTGTTTCAAAACATTGTTATCCTTTTCAGAGGAATTCAAACCCTCGTAGACTTAACTTAGGTTTCTTTTCCAACGTGAGGACATAGGAGTCTCAGGACCAGGCATTATTAATGTCACAGGATAATCTACCCTGGAGCCTTGTGCTAGGGCTGTTTTTTCTTCGTCAGCTTCAGGCGGAATCATTGTTGTTTCCGCCAGAGGAATTTCAACCCTCGTTCAATTTTCTTAGGGTTGATTTTTCTTTGTTAGCTTAAGGTATTGTTCCCACTAAGGACCTATTTAGTGCTTAGGTCCATTTGGTTACTTTCAGGTGCGTGTATTGTTTTTCACTGATGATTCATATTTGTACAGTTGGCTTTGTTTTCCTCGTATTGGTTTAACTCAACTTGATGTTTAAACTTTAGAGTTTAAACTCAATGTGTTTCAATATGTTTGTAATGATTGCTATAATATGGTCTACCGCCCAGCCACCCAGTTTACAGTTTTTTAAGACTTATTTTGTTGGATGTTTTGCGTTCTTATTGTATTTTGTTTTTTTTTTATTTGTCTCTACACTTGAAGTATGTAACTAGCGAACATTTTTTCTATGTTATTGCTTATTAGATAGTTACTACTATTTTTTTTTGATGTCGCAGGGGAAACCTATCATGGGTGCCCCGGGTTGGGTGACCCGGGGGTATGTGAGACTCCTACTCACTAAAACCACCTGCGGTTCGCCTTCAGCCGTATAAGGAGGGATATCCCGGATCTAACAAGCACGGGACAAGATAGTTACTACTATACGTTAACTATTATTTACCAACTAAGTGGACTGCTTATAGTTGAAAGTGTCGTATATTTAATTTAATTTAGAATATCGTAATCATGAACCAAATGAGGTAGCGCCTGCGCAAGTCAACCTCACAAGGTTGCGGCGAGTTTGGTGAAGTTCGTCATACACACTAACTTGGTGCCAATAACAAATATTATTATGTAGTGCTATCTAGAACATTCTTCCTTTGTCCAAAATATTATTAGTTGTTATAGTAGACAGTATTACGATAACGATTTAGGACTAGTTAGTAGATACAGGGGAACATAAATACCTAGATAATAAACCCCTACTATATTGATAGGAAAAAGAGAATTTATACAATATCCTAATCCGCACACGGCACAATATATCTAATAATATTGTTTTCATTTATCAGGTTGAAGTATGATCGTTGGCAATAGCTCTGCAGTATGGACTATGGACATTCCTGTCATAACCGATCAGTTGCAAGCTCCCATACATGTCAAAAACTGCACATAATATCGACTCATAGAAGGCATTGCTGCAGGAAACATTAGCATAATACTATTTATAGCTATATCAGCTGTAGATCGTTTACTTACTCGGCTACTGAGAGAGACAGAATGTGAATTAATTGTTGATCATTCTATAATAATAAATCTCTCAATCAATTTATAATAATTATAAAGATCAGCAAAAAGTCGACCTGAGGCGGCACTAAATAGTTTTACAGGTATTAAATAATGTATGGTCAAAATCTTCATTTAAATTACAATAATTAAGTACTTACCTACCTAATTAATATATTTTGTCTCTGAGTGCAGCAGTTAGACTTCGAAATTTGTATTAGTTTTACTTTTTGGGTGTTCTTGCTTGCAACTTGCTAGTATCTATTGAAGAATTTAAAGTGTTCATAATATAAATTATCACTTGTTTATTCCTTTGCTAATCATTCAAGTGATCTAAGCGACCTTTGTCTAAGTCTATACTCTATAGTAGTGTCGGTAGATCTCGTCTAATTACCATTATTGATATACTACCATCGGCTATTATTTATTTATTTTTATTTTTTATTTTTATTTCTTCGGAAAACTTACAGCTATCAAATAACAAATTCACTTAACTAAATTGTAACTATAAGCCATTTAAAAGTTTTCACAAATAGTCAAAAATGAAAGTACAAAAAAAATATTGTGAAGTTAATCAGGCTAAAAAACAAACTGAGATGACTTAAATACATTTTTTCTCACATTGGATCTACTAAACATGGTTTAAGCAATTTAATAAAAAGTAGTCAATATTAGTGTAAGTATGTATAATGTTAAGTATGTTTAATGTTAATAAACTTAGTCTACGCTTATCGCTAGGCAAAACTAAATTAGATTAGTATCTAGTTTAGTGACAAATCCTCAACTTTGAAAAAGGAGTCGGTTACAAACTTTCTAATCTTATAAGGCTTAGTAGAAAAAATATCAAAGGAGGGATTTATTTTCAAAAATTCATTAAGTCGAGAACTGGCCCTTAGTAGAAACGAATTACTGCGATAGTAAGTATTAAAGATAGGTACATCTATTGGAACGAAATTTCTAAAATACTTGGTGGGGATACTGAAGTTTAATTTCTCTAGTAAATATGTGCTGTCAATGTTACTATTGATTATTTTAACTAAGTAGGATAGATCAGTTATATTTCGTCTAAGTTTTAATGGTAAAAAGTGGAAATGTCTACACCTGTCTTCGTAATTAGATAAATAATAATTACTTCTAAATTGTAGGTATTTTAGAAAACGCTTTTGAACAGATTCAATCCTATTGTTATATACTTCATATCTGGGGTTCCATACCTCCGAGCAATACTCGAGTACACTGCGCACAAGAGAGCAAAACAGAATTTTAATAACCTTAAGGCTTGTGAATGTTTTGCTCATTCTTATGACGAAACCAAGTGCCTTCGAAGCTTTATTTACTATATGGTCAATATGTTTGTCGAAAATTAACTTTGAGTCCATGATAACACCTAGGTCTCTCATTTTATCAGTGGACTCAAGATTTGTATTATTAATTGTATATGAGATTATACATGTTTAATTATACATGTTTACTGTTTACACTGCTCATTGCATCATGACATGCACACAATTATTGTATTTAAATTATATTACCTAGCCTCCAGCCTAGGATATAATTATTTATTTATATAAGTTTTATATATAATATAAGTTATTAATGTTGTTATTACAGGTTTGTAATAACAACATTAATAACTACTGTTCATGGCTCACTTCGGACTGTAGAGTGTAGAGACCACACTAAGACCATAAAAAATGCATTTTTGTCAACTTCCTTCTGGCTCCTAATTCGTTTCTTATTAATTCATTAAGTGCTTCTAAGTTCTGACCTGACTGTAAACGACGACTAACGATGTTGTTGTTGTGTTCCAGAGCGTCTGGAGGGCGAGGACGGCAGCGCGACCGACCGCAGCGACCGCGACGACTACGTCAGCCTCACCACCGGCCTGCGCAAGACCGACTTCAGCGACACCTTCTACGGCCGCCGCGACGAGCCCCGCGCCCGCACCTCCCCCGAGCCCCCCGCGCCGCGCCCTCCGCCGCCCGCGAGACCCCGCTCCCGCATCCCTCACTCCCCAGCCCGCACGCCCACTCCCAGCCGCGCGCCCACGCCCAGCCCCAAGCACGCGCCCAAGCCGCACGCCAGCCCCAAGCTCGCGCCCAAGCTGCCGCCCGCGCGCAACACCTGGGGCGGCCGCAGCGCCCCCGGCCAGGCCAAGGGCAAGTCGCGGCCGTCCATCGGCGCCGACACCTTCGACAACCCCAACAAGTCGCCCAAGGCGCGGCAGAAGGCGCAGAGCGACGCGTTCCGGCGGAACTCCCCGCTGCGCGCCAGCAGCGCCACGCCGCGCTCGCCGCCCGGCCAGCACGCCGCCAAGAGCCGCAGCCCGCTGCTCGAGCAGATCTTCCGCACGGCGGAGACCGCGCGCGACGACGCCGCCGTGCTCGAGAAGATGAAGGAGATCATCCGCACGTACTCGCGCGGCGACGACGCCCTCTCGCGCGCCAGCTCCAAGGACTCGGAGTACGCGGACTTCACGTCGGCCTGGGTGATGTCGGACGGCAAGCTGGAGCGGTCGACGTCCACGCGGCAGCTGGCCGCCCCCCGCCGCGACCCGCGCGACGCCCGCGCCGCCGCCTCGCGCATCCCCGCGCCCGTCGCGCTCGCCTGCCGCCGCTCCACCTCCACCACGCACTTCCAATGACCGGCCGACACCGCCGAGGCCGTCTGCGAGTGAGGAGGTCAGTCGTCGCGTGCCGCGGGCAGTGTGACGAACTGTAAAACGTCGCTCGGCCTCGGCGGTCGGGTTGTAAGACGAACGTATGAGTTGTGACGTACCATATCTGAGACGAGTGAGTTCCCGGAGTATTCGAATTTAACTTTAGTCTGACCTATAGGCTAGACCTAGACTACCGCTGTCGTAGTCGGGTGCCAGTGACTGTGAGCAATAAGGAGGAGCAGCGCGACCAGCTTCCTAATGTCCTCCGACAAGGTTCTATCATTCTATATTGAAGTAGTAGACGATTTATCAGAAATGACGTTCGATGGACATTAGGAAGGTCGCCCTGGTGTTGTATGATGGTGCTATATGTTGCTTTCGTTAAGTTAGACTACTTCAGTTGTTAATATTTAGGCAGTCGGGTGATTGTGAGTAATTATTTCTTGAGTTTGTGAACTCGGCGCCATTTTGTGGCATTCTTTGGTGTTTTATAGCAATATAACCCAAAAGATACCTTGACATTTTCTCGTTATTAAATCAAATAAAGAATGAGTACTCATAATCACCCGACTAGTTATATTGTTTAAACTTTTTATACTAATGTTTAGACAATACGGACTCTAGATTTTTTATGTGAAGACATATTTTTATTTTAGGTTGTAATATGACTCTATGCTAGTTTAAGTTTATATATTGTGTTTATATCGTGAGCCGTCGGTGCGAGCCGGGAGTAGGCAATGTTCGAGCAATCTCAATTTCAAATTAGAATATAGAGGGCGAGGAGTGAGCTATACCCAGTAGAAGGTACAAAACAGCCGCCGCACACGCCCGAGCGTTGGGTCCAACGTTCGCGCGTGTGGGGCGGCCGTAACGTAGATTAGAAGATGATCTATTTTTACATGAAGTAGTAGACTACAGACCGTCCAAAGTCCCTTCATTCATTGTCATGAATAATTTAATGTTTAATTAAATTGATGTGTGAAGTGACGCGGCGCCCAGCGCGCGGCCTGCTGGCTGTCTCTCTGCTTCCGAGGCCGTGTTCAAACCAAACTGACTGTCAGCCGCCGAATGTGAGCAGGCTCACTGTGAGCCCCAGTGTGAACGTGAAAATATACGGTATCGAATATCCGCGCCTACGCCTCGCGTAATAACGTACTCGTATTGTCGGTTAGGTGTGAACGAAAAAGTGAATATATTGTATGGAAATACAATAAACTGGGTAACGTTCGCTCACATTCGGCGGCTGATAGTCGGTTTGGTGTGAACACGGCCTGATTCTGTGCTTCAATCTACTACTACAATGGAACTACTGTACTTATACATCACACTATGTTTTAGCTTGTCAGCTCTATACGCTCTGCCCTTGTGTATTTATTTAAGAGACTATTTAATGCGTTTGGAATTTCTATCCGCAGTCTTTCGATTGCGAGTAGAAGCTCCAAATATCTAAATGCTATTTAAATCGAAACGTAATTTTAGTTTTTTCAAAACTAATTATAAAAATAAACAAAAATATCTTAAAGTTAAACTTGGAAAGCCGTGGGGCTTTGTAAAATTACGTTAGTTTTGTATAATTGAGCGTCGGCGCTCCCCACTCGGATTATAATTATATTCGATTAGGTCTGAATAATATTTTTATTTAGATAAGAAAACATTATCCATTTACTTCTTTTTTATGAATTGAATAATGTTAAATGTACGTATTCTTTAGTGATTTTTTTTATATTTTTAGCCTTTTTTTAAGGCTTTAGTCTGAGTGGTGAGCGCGGGGGCGTGTTAGCTATAGAGGCTTAGTGCTAAGCGACCGTTCTTCTACCTAATTATGTTACCAGTGATCATGCCATAGATGTTGTTACTTCACTGAATAAAACATTATCGATATCTGTTTAGTTTTTTTATAAGTAGTCTTTTGCCGTACTTCTATCAAGTCAGAAAAAAATTGTGACACTGACAAAATCAATCATAATTTGCTTCTTACTGTATTTTTTAAATTTATTTATCACTTTTAATAATTAATTTACGTATTTTGCTATTAAAGTTTTTGAAAATATCGCCTTACTAATTAGGATAGGAGAATTTGTTTGTTATGTCCTAAACATAACAAACAGTCGCATCATATTAAACTTGTTGAATACAATTAATTAGTTAAACAACTAACTAGAGCCTGTGGATATGGAGCAAGAAACTGTGCTGATCGGTTTATTGCTGTACTTGCTGCTTATTGGAATTTGTACGCATTCCAAAATTTATAAAAATTTCATAGATTTAAAGCGCCAGCGCCATCTATGGAAATAATTTTTAATTAATTACAGTGGTAATATTCAACGAAACCTTTTGTAAAGAGAGATGTCTGAAGCCACACAGGACAAACCGAGCCCAAGACATTGAAATGAATGAGAGAGAACCCGTTAAACCCGGTACAACATTCAAGAAGAAGGAAAATTGCAACAGCTATAATTTTTACAAAGTGTAAAACTGAAAACAGATTTGGAACGAGAAATCTACCTACTTTTAGTTATAATAAAATACACTAGATGGCACTTTCAAACATAGTAACAAATGGTGCCACTAGATGACGCTCTACCAAATAGTTACAAATATCGTCGCTAGATGGCACTTTAAAAATTGGTACGTGACATTTTCCGACAGAGGGCGCTAACCTATTTAACTTTGCTTTTCGACACTAGATGGTAGTAGTTAGATGGCTTAGTAGAACAGTACCAGAGATCGTCACTAGTTAATAATAATATCCCTAGATGGCGCTCACTCATATAATTCCAAAAAAAAACAAAATTAAATTAATTGATAAATTAAATTACTTTTAGAAATCGTTGTTTAATTTCACGTCTAATGATAAAAAAATAATAAATACAATTCTCGCTTAACCTACACTTACGAAACTTACAGCTAAACTATCTACATTGTCACCAAGAGTTTTTTCAGTCGTCTCTCAGTTTAGACTTTAGGGCTCCCACACATAGCTGCGAATTCGCCTCGCATCGCATCGTAATGTCATTCTTTATTATGAATTTTGTCGCAGTTAATTGCGATGCGATGCGAATTCGCAGTTATGTGTGGGAGTGCTTATGCCCGACGGTGGGATGGGCATTGGTTAGTTGTCGATGAATATCTGGTTCATGGGCACTTTGTCGAAGATGGCGTTGGTGACGTTTTTGAAGAGGTCGCTGAGGCCGGCCTCGTACGAGTCCTTCAGCTCGTTGAACACCAGCTCCGAGTTGGCGTTCAGGAACCTGGAAATGATAAGGTTGATATTATATAGTCTCTCTCTCCCTAGTCGTATCCTCATGGCTGAGGGACGTGACCACCAAAATTAGCTTTCTGGGATAGGGCTCTCCACTTGTCTCTGTTTTTATGTGTATACCTATTATATGTACAAGCCTTCAAAATATAAAAGATAGATAAGTATTATCTTCTAAATGTACTATCAGAGAAGTTGATTCATAATATTATGCAGTTTGTAGACCTACGTTATATTATTTTGGTCAGGTTATGTGATATGTCACGGAGTAATAGATTATAGAAGCCAAGCGAGCGTAATTTGTGAGTTGTGACTTGTGAGTCGCAGAATTTCGGTCGCGTAAACATCTTTTCATACAAATCATGACTCACAAAATTACGCTCGTGTAAATCAAATAGGGCTTTTGTATGAAACTGAATGCAGTAGAATTTCTGCCTGCCGAAATTCTGCGACACTTCACAATTCACAACTCACAAATTCACCCTAAAGGTCTGCCTATGGCCGGCCTTAGATAAATTCTTTCGTCATGCAAACTCATTATTGTATTTTCTGAAGTTTGAACTCACATGTTCATGTTGTCCCCCAACACTTTGTCGCCGTTGAACAGGTTGGTGAAGTGAAGCGTCACCTGCTTCGGCACGAACCTGGTGCGGTACTCGCGGATGTGCATGTACGTCTGGCCGTCCCTCACCACTGGCTCACCGATCAGGTCGTGTTTCACCAGGAGATTTACTGAAAAATTAAAAACATTTAAAGATTAACTATTTAAAGATTTCATTATTTTAGATCTAGTCTAATAATAAAAGATCTTTGAGGAATTGTTCGGAATCTTAGCTTCTGCAACTTTTCGCCAACGTGCCACGCGAAAAATATACCATCCTCATGAATATAAGGGGGGATGATATGAAAAAGTTTTTAAATTTTATATCATCTCGCCTCATAGAACGCACAGGTGACCAGAGGGGTGGAGCGTATTTTGGCCAGCGATTAAGCCTGGCTTTACAGCAACACCTTGATGAGTGACAGTCTTCCACAGTGCGTTTTTCGCATAACTTTCTGCCGCGCACTGTAAAACTCTGGAACGAACTATCACCAGCATTATTTTCAATACGACCTAAAAACCTTCAAGAGAGCGTAATCCCTCTTAAAAAGCCGGCAATGTACCTGCAGATCTTAGCTCCTAGCTAATGTTGCGAGTGCCCATGGACGACGGTAGTTGCTTTCCATCGCGTAACCCATTTGCTCGTTTCCACCCTTGTTTATTAAAAAAATTATGAAGTAAATAATAATCCGTACTCAATGTGATGTTGGCGACACCCTTCCCCTGTATGGGCAGCAGCAGGATCCGGCCCTTCATCACGTAGTCGGCGACGAACTCCATCTTCGGCGTGAGGGAGTCCGTGCGGAGACGGTAGTGGTTCAGGTCGGCTCTGCAAATGAAAGAATTTTATTTATTTATTTATTTTATTTATTTTATATTCAGAAGGCTTACAGACTAATAACTTAAATAGCTAGTATAATAATTCAGATAACAAAATAGCTAATGACAAGCCTCTATACAAGTCAGCAAAAATGTGTCGAACTATAATTATTAATCTTAGAGTATATTATAAACTAATTTGATAAGATAAAGACAAATAACTTAAATACAAGAGAGAAGAAAAAAAAATAATACAATTTAAATGAAAGTTATGAGAAAATTCAAATAATAATATTATGTACCTCAAATACAATCACACAATAGGTACTAATCAAAAATTGAATTTGCCAATAGTCGTTTTACAACGTTAGATTTAGTACAAAATAGGTCAATATCCATGTCCTGCGATACTTTATTAAAAGCATGAGTGCTTCGTAAGAAAAATGCATTATTTCTATTATTATTTGTTGCAGAAGGTACATCAAGTAAAGACCGGTGACGAAATCCTTGTCTGTTGGTTCGTAAATTTAGTTTTGAGAGTAATTCAGGGCAGTCGATGGATCCATTAGCTATGTTAACTAAGAAACTTATGTCACTGATTTGACGCCTGAGTTTAAGTGGCAAAAAGTGATACCTTCTGCAGCGTTGGAAATAGCTATCTGAACATTGCTGTGCCTTATAATCGAGGTATCTCAAAAATTTTCTTTGAACACCCTCAATACGTGAACGATATATTTCATATTGGGGATTCCAGACTTGAGACGCATACTCCAGGTGGCTACGTACGAAAGAACGATATAAAAATTTTGATGGTCTTAATCGATCGGAAGCTAGCAGACTGTCTCATAATGAAGCCGAGTGCTTTATTAGCATTTTTTACGATATGGTCAATGTGTTGGTCAAATAAAAGCTTACTGTCGAAGATAATACCCAGGTCCCTGATGCTATTTACTTTAGTTATGAATTGATTATCCAGAGTATATTTAGTATCAATTGGTTGTTTCAGTCGTGTGTAAGTAACATAAAAACATTTAGATACATTTAATTGAAGCTTATTGCGATAACAATAATCTTCAAATCTATTAAGGTCACTTTGGAGCAGGTAACTGTCAGAAATGCTTTTAATGATTTTGTGTACCTTCATATCATCTGCAAAGAGTAAAATATATAAATACAGAAAACATCGTTTAACATCCGCAATAAATAAGAGAAATAAAAGGGGACCCAGGATCGAACCCTGTGGCACGCCAGAAGGCACAGAAAAAACAACTAATCACTTTCCATTATTGCCATCGACACGCAGAGATCGAGGTAGTAGTTTTTAATGTCAACATTTCTATGTTCAGGAGAAAATATTAACTTGGCTTAACCTTGCGATAAAATATTAGTGCTAAAGTGAATGTGCTTAAATGTAATTGACACAGGCATAGTTTAGGCTACAACTAGAGCCTTCTTGAATCAACGAATAGACTAAGGCCGGTCATACCTTTGTTGTTCGACGAAACTCGACCGCAGAGCGACTGCTCCGACCGCTCAAGAACTGCTTGAGCGGTCCATGTACTGCGGATATGGATTTAGTATGGAAACTGCAGATCGAAGTACGGCAATCGCATCTTGCAGTCGATCTCGACGACTGCAAGATGCGGTCCGTCTATAGCCGGCGTGGCCTAAGATACTCACTTGTAGGTGAGCAGCTGGGAGTCAGTAAGTCCGTGTAGCCTGATGTCCCTGTATTCCTGTCTGATGACGACGGGTCCGGCGCCGGCCTGCACCGCCAGCGACGCCAGCCGCAGCGGCTCCAGCGCCGGCACCGACAACGACGGCACGCCTGTTGATGAGAGGTGGTAGTCTGAGGTTGTATTGTCACAGTTTTGTGGCTGCTACGCGCGGCATGCCTGATGTAAGCCATACACGCTACGGTCTACCGCAGAGGTCACCCTGTAACGTTACATTACAAGCGAATGCTCCGGTGAAGGAATTACCGTATCATACCGTATGCAATAGAATATAGATTGCGAATATTTTCCTTTTTAAAAGATGCCAATAAATATGGTGTTCTGGACTCAGGTCTACATTTTAACAGTAATTTGAGACATTTAACGATCCAATCTTCGCCACCAGCGCCAAGGTCCCTCGAACAGAGCGGTGTAGTCCGTTATTAAAACGTATTACGGCGCGGGATAATCGTCGTGGTAGCGAGGACGATGTCGCAATGCTCGTCACAATTATTGCTTTTGAGTTTAATCCTTCGATCGCGGATTCTTGGAATTGTTGTCGCGGTCGCCGGTGTCCTTATGGGGGGTTGATAGGTTAATCCTTCGATCGCGAATGTTGTGGCGGTCACTGGTGTCCTTATAGGGCTTGATGGGTTAAACCATGTAAAGTTCTGCCAATTTCTATTCGATGCTACCAAATGCAGTTATCAGACAGTTCTGGGATACATAACATACTTAGTTTGAATTTAATAGCTATGCTAGTGGAGTTACTTTTACCCGGAAGCAAGAGGGAGAGCAGACAGCAGACTTTGCAGACAATCGATAATCGAGTTCATTGGCCAATAAACCTGCCTCACTTTTTGACAGCTAAAGCTGATAAGTCTGTTTTCTCAAAGAAGATGGTCTAAGGTGGACTCACCAGTCTTCATGAGTCTGAGTGCGGCAGGCACGGCGCCCTTGAGGCAGCTGTTGAGCTGCTCATCTCGTCGACACCGCGTGAAGCTCTCCGCTGGAAACAATATAGGGTTTGTAAGAATAAGGTTCGTCAGCTAAGATGCTTTCGTTAATTTTACTGACGAACTTCGGAATCAAAAATGTACCGCTAAGGACATAACATCATAGTTCTGCACATACTTTATGATTTCTAACTTCGACAGTAAAACAAATACTTCTATTTAACCTCAGTTTAAATAGAAGTTTTTGCAGTAAAATGAAGGCAGGCAGTTTAGTTCCGGACCCCGGTAAAGGTATATATGAAAAATTTAATAAATGGAGTACATACAGGCAGCTACTTAGTCTCCGTTATTCAGGACCTAATGTTAACCAAAATTTATTAATCTCGAGAAAATTAAAGTGCCTTTACATTCATTTATATTGGTAGCATTACAGCCGACGAGCTTTATTTATTTACATCGAAATGCATATTGTGGGCTAGAATTTTGAAACTACAATACATCCTCAAAGTGACCAAATCGCAATATGAAATCGAATATGACAATTTTGCAAAGTACATCTCGTAACTTTCGCAACACCCTCATCTGTGCAGTTGGGTAAGGTTCACCGACCTTGTGCCAGTTGTCCAGCTGACTGTCGTTTGGGCAAGGATAATGACAGACGCGTGACAGCTCTTTGTTCTATTCACAGTTAATTTGCCTCTAACAGGATCTTATCTCCGGGACGTAAGGATGAGAACTCCGAGTGTACACGAGTTAGGTAATTTGTTGCGAGATTTGTTTACTTGAGCAGCTGAAGTAATCGGTATTGTTTATATAATATACTGTTAACTGTGTTATGTAAAACAACATAATATGTAGCACACTATTGCCGGCAATTTCGCACAGATTTATCGCGCGGACGAGCGAATAAAAACCTGTATTTTGTTTTCTAATCGACATAAGCTCGCTTAACACGTTCAGACCGGGACCTCATAAACTGGTATGTGGTATCCAAACGGGGCAAATCTTCATATGACCACCGGTGGTACATCACCGCCCCATAAACCGAAAGACCTGCCGGGCGGGGTGCGCCACCTGTGGACACAGCCAACGATTATGCACGAATTATGTATTCTTTCTCTTTCTAACGATCTATTAATCCTATAATAGGTCAATTATTTTGTCTCATCACTCATCACGCGTGGATGTATCAGATCAGATGGCTTCGTATTATAGCAGCCTTAAAAAAACCCTAAACCGCAAACTTCACATCGAGATTGTTTTTGGCATTGTATCATCAATGCCTTTATAAATTTTTTCATGTTTGATTTAGTTTTCCTATAAATAAACATTGTCTTAATGTGATTCAGCAGAAATAATTTGCATTTCACAATACAATTTTTCAATCCAGTTTTTTTACTTCCCGAAACAATATCCATCTCCTGAGCTACACTATGAATCTTTGTCGATTTTACAGGGCGGGAACGGTAATTGCAATACTCTCTTTCAAGGCGGCACAAATTTCTTAGTACATTAAAAGACAGGTGTGACGTGGCCACCGGTGGTACACCCCGCTCTGTCAGCGAGTACTCCGTGCTCCACCGGTGGTACACCCCGGTCTGAACGTGTTAAACTACCGTATCTTAATCCTTCGATCGTGGATTCTTCGAAATCTATTGTTATTCTATTTTGTCTCGCTCACCTGAGCTTATGGGGCTTTATGGGTTTATCATGGGTTTAATATCAAATAATATCAAAGAAAATCAGTTTTATCGTGAAAAGATAGAATATGACCTGTGAATATGACACTCGCATTCTAATGTATTTTAGATAATTTGAGGAATCAGTCTTGCATTTGCACACAATAATTATCAGAAGTAACATAATTTTCTATAGCTTCTGCTGCCTATTATATAAATTATAAAATGATGTAGACAAGTGGTGCATAATTGACTGTAATTATGCCTAAATCATGAAAAGGAAGCAAATCCTTCATATACGTCACATGCTACAGGCTACAGCTTCCTGCTTCCTAGTTCCTAAGATCGCTTAGGAAGGTGTAGGTAGCCTGTTTTATTCAAAGCTTGCTTTCAGAGGAAGCATCCTTCACAGCCTCTAAGGTATAATTATACTCGAGCATGGCATACATCAACAATTTACAGGCATACATCAACAAATTTCTGTATTCTGTACACAGCACGCCCTTAACCTTCCGTGTATTAAAGTTGTAAGCACTTGGCAGGCGCCGACTTATTATGTACGACAATTAAACATGTATGAATGCACTCAGCACGTGCAACTACTATAATATGAACATTACAATGCACCCACATTAAGGGTGTTCCGTCCGGAGATTCCGTAATTGACCGTATTTAAAACCTTATAAACTCATAATCTGAAAGCTACAAAATTATAATAAAAATACAGAAATAATCTTCAGTATATCAAGATTCCTTTTGTCGTTTTACATTTTCTATTTTTGTTTCTTATACTCATGATATCAGCTTCCAAAGTAATACCAATTTGTTAAAATTCAAGCATACATTCAGCATCTCCTTAGGATTTACAAATCACTTTTATTTGAAACTCACGCCAATAGATCGACAATATCATAAACTACATATTTGCCGTTTTAAATTTTTTTTAGGACAATTTTGAACTCAGATAAGTAAAAATAATAGGGTTTTGGCGCGATCTCGGCAACGCGGCAAATGTATGGCCAAGGTCGTTTGCTCGGGGGACGACCTTAAGTACACATCTGCTTCCAGAGTTGGAATACTTCCTACTCCTATTTTCTTCTGATTAATTTCGTTGCGGGTCCCAAGGCAGCTTTAGCATGATACCGCTGTCGATCCTGGTGACACGGAAGATACTGTGGTGGATGTGTATAGTGACTGGTAAGCCAAAGCCCGTTAAAAAATTAGCCTCCAGAATATTATAAGTTATTAAAATAAACAGACAATTAAGAAGTATTAAGCTTATAAACAAAAGATGAAAATTCACAGTTCGACATATTTTTCAATACTTATTTCATATTATTGATTTCTGCATCACCCCTGGGCTACGGAGGCTGAAGAATACATACCATATTTTCTTGAAATAAAAATAGATGCAATCTATTCACTATCTTCTTAGAGTAACGAGCAAGCTGCAAGACGAATCTAATAAATAATAATACTGTTCATCAAGCTAAAATCCGACTAGAGCGTGCCAATGAAACATATTATTATATTATATTATGTATACATAATATTTAATCCTTCCACATGCGAACTAAACACATGATATAGTTACATACTCCGGAAAACATAACCATTATTCAATATTCGGGCACAATCGGGTGCGTACCCGAACTCCACTAATATTATAGCTCTCGGTCGGCCTATTGAGTCTATAGACTATTATATGGCTGAATTTTTGTATATTGGTAGGTTAATAGTTAGATAGTTTAAGAGTAACATTGTCCTACAAATAAAATAATCCATATTTTAGAAAATCCTTTCTATCTCTGTTAGCTACTTACTACTTTCGAGATTTTTCGAAAATAAAAATGTTGTTCGTCTTATCAAAATGTATAGCATGTACTCACAAAAAATTTGCTTGTTAGTAATCACAAAAAATTTGTTCTAGGGCTCCCGTACTGTTAGTAGTACAGAGTTAAGACCCAACTGGATTATGAAAGCTGTCATTCTTTAAAATGTTAACTAGAATCTTATAATATGTGAAAACATATTGTTAATGGTTGCCTTGTAATATTTATAGATATTATGTACACTACCTTCATTATGTAACTGTTTGTTTTCCAAATAAAATAAAATGAAATAAATAAATAAAATAAAATGGATCAGTTAAAATCATGACACTCTTGACTTCACCGTATCGGTTAACATCAAAATGAGATATAATCAGTTCCGTGAAAACATATTGTTAATGGTTTCCTTGTAATATTTATAGATATGTACACTACCTTTATTATGTAACTGTTTGTTTTCCAAATAAAATAAAATAAAGAAATAAAATAAAATGGATCAGTTAAAATCATGACACTCTTGACTTCACCGTATCGGTTAACATCAAAATGAGATATAATCAGTTCCGCGTGGTGAGAGGTTGCGTCAGTACTTTCGCGTTACGTCCAGTTAGCGCACTGCTGGCGCGTTGCTGACGTGCTGCTGGCGTTTGGTTGCCGGTTACATGAGGTTATTAGACAGGTCATGGTTGAGTGATGATTATGGAGAGGTGATGGATCAAATAAATGATGATACCCATCAGACAAAATTTCCGGTTCAGATATTGATTTCCCCACATTTACGCGTGTTAACTGATTCCGGACAACTTTAAATAGCAGAAAAATGTACTATATTAATACTTCGATCGCGGATTCTTGAAAATGCTATTGTATTCTATTGTTGTCGCGATCACCGGTGCTCTTATGGGGCTTGAAGGATTAATTATTGTAATTACTGAAAAGGTACGTTAACTACGCTGCCATATCTACAAACCCCTGTTTATTATAGCCTACTTCATTCTAGTATTTTAACTGATTTCTAAAATAAGAGGTAGGCTATATTTAATTCTTAGCACAACTTACAGGTTGCATATTTTCATTGTCTCCTTGCATTACTCACTGTGAGTTATTGCGCCCACCCCTAGTACGGCATGCGATGTAAATACAGACATACATACATTGTTAGTAAACAATTGCTGACCTTGTCGGGTTCATGGCTCTGTAGCTTACTTTGTTTAAAGGGACACACGCATATGAAAGCTTACCGGCTGCCGTAGACTAAGACAAAAAGAACTATTTATTGTAAACTGTGTAAATTGGTAGGAATGTTGCAGATTTGTATCATGATTTATATTGGCACTGATTTAAAGGGGCAGTTGTAAATAGCAGTTTTGGTAAGTTAAAAATTATAAATGGCACGTTCAATAACTACTTCACCAGTTAAAACTAAGCAGTAAATTAAACAAAAATGAGTACAGTAAAAAATAATGAAATGGATAATTGAAAACATTATTGAAAAGTAAAATAATTAAATGAGCAGTAAAAATGAATGAATGAGCGGTTACGTCTGGGCAGTAACAAATCGGAATTTGTCAGTAAGAAATCTCATTCTCAGCAGTTCTCCTCGCTAAAGTAAAAAACCGTGTTGGATATGTTTTAAGGGCCCCCGAGACGGTCAAACGGTTTGATTTAAACACGTAAATTTTGGTTCGACTCAAACCATTTTGATCGTTTACAAAGCTAGCTTGAACGGTCTTTCAAACATTTACGTGTTTGAAGCTCGTTTGATGAAATTTCACTCGTTTGATCGTGTTCCGACTTCCGATGCGTTTTAAGTTTGAACAAACTCGGCTTAGTTTAGTACTGGATTTTGAAGTTTGAGAGCAATCTTGTCTGCATCACACATCTAATTATGGCGGCGCATTGAACCAAATGCGCAATGCCGTTTGACAACCGTTCAAACCGACATCAAACGGTTTCATCAAACACGTAATGTTTGAATCAAACCGTTTGACCGTATCGGGGGCCCTTTAGATTGCTTGCAAAAAATGGAAAGGGCGTAAGCGACAAAATGGTTTTTGTCGCGTAATTTAAAAACAATAAATATATTTCATATAAGCTATGGGCAAATTAGAGTGTATGCTTGAACCAATTTATGTACAAATTTTGGAAGCTTAAATCACTCTCCTCTGTTGGCAAAATAGGAATCCATTTTTTACAGAGGTCTTTTTGATTAATTATTCTGTGTTTTAAAAGTTGACCAATCGTGTTATGCTATGGATAATTCAAAGACAAAAACATGTTGAATACTGACAATGAACTAAATTTTTTAGCTTTAGTCATTGCTGAGAAAAATCGATATTGCTACAGCCAAATTATCGAGGCGACGCCTTAAACAATGAGGTGGTATAATAAAATTAAATCGGCAAAGTGCGAGTCGAATTGGCCCATGGAGGGTTCCGTACCGTTATAAAGCGAAAATAAGGCTGGTATAAATAGTCAGTAGGTACTCAAGAGTCAAGATGCATCTCGGTCTCAAGACTCAGTTTAGGCTCTGTGATTGGTTGGCTGTCAAAATTTGGACCAATCACCGAACCGAACCGCGTCTTGAGATCGGGTCGCATCTTAAGTACTGACTATTTATACCAGCCTAAAGGCCAGGACACAAAAACACGATACGACGTCGTACGACGTCGTGTCGTGGGAATCTACGACGCGCGTCGTAAGAAGCCACGACACGGTATCGTGCGGCGTCGTACGACGTCGCGTCGTAGAAACTTACGTAGAAATTCAAAGATGAGTTTCTACGACGCGACGTCGTACGATGTCGTGTCGTGACGCGCGTCGTAGATTCCCACGACATGACGTCGTGTGACGTCATGTCGTACGACGTCGTGTCGTGGGAATCTACGACGCGCGTCGTAAGAAGCCACGACACGGTATCGTGCGGCGTCGTACGACGTCGCGTCGTAGAAACTTACGTAGAAATTCAAAGATGAGTTTCGACGACGCGACGTCGTACGATGTCGTGTCGTGACGCGCGTCGTAGATTCCCACGACATGTAATGTTTTGTATAGCAACACACTATACCCGACGGAATTATCAAAACCGAACATAGCAAATCCAACCTTATCTCCAAAGCGTTAATGCACACATTACATCTGAGAATTTTAAATACTTACGCGCGCGTTCGGCAACGGAAATTACGCCGCAAAATTTCGGTTCTTCGTGTAATTTATAGAGTGTCGCATCAGACGTAAGCGGCTGAACGTAATTTCGGCCACGTAAATTACGCCGGCGTAAATCAGCCTAGTGTGTTTAGACTGTGGTTTAGACACTTTGACTCTATGTTGTGGTCTAAGACATAATCTTGAGATACAGCCTAGAGACAGACAGACGGACAGACGGACGGACAGAGGGTACTTGGTAATGAAAAATTAAATTACTTTTACTTTCATTGAATGTTTCGTATTGAAACTGGATTTAGTTAACTTTGATCCTATTTTGAGGACACTGAATAAAATGCAATTTAGATGAACTTTTGTATATTAGTTTTGTAACCAATTAGCAAAATTAAAAATAATTAAAACGCTTGTAAAAATTACATTGCAAAACATAATTTTAAGAAACAAAAGAAACTAAATTAATATTAAAAGATTTAGGCGCTGCAACACTGACTGAATTTAAAACTAAATTAAAAATAATACGAACTTTTATTCGTAATTCGAAACATAGTTAGGTTCTTTATCAAAATGACATAATATTATAAAAACAAATAATAACAACCACATATTTTGCTTAGTAGCAGCTAAAATTAACTTATTGTATAATAAGAGCAGGTTTTTATAGTAATAATATGGACTTTTATTAAACATACGTAATTCGAAACATTTTATTTAGGTTATCGAACCGCTCATTCCATCTTTTTTACTGACCATTCCATCATTTTTACCGCTCGTTCAGTAATGGAACTGATCGATTATTTTTAGAATTGACATTGTATGAGAAAATAACCGTCCAATTGATATTTTGTTACTGTCCATGTTTTACTGTCGCAATAATTAATCAACCGCTATTAAATTAAATAACTGCTCAATAATTTTTTCAACTGATCATATTTACATCTCAAATATTTAAATAACAGCTCAAAAAATTAGTTCCCATTTATATTATATTATTATATCAAAAATTTACCCGTTTAGGCATGCAGTGCCAGTTCACAGTTGGCATGTATTGTTTAAAGTCATCATCATAGAAGTGATGAAACTACAAAACATACACTCAACCCCTGATTCGTACCTTGTAGTATGTCGTAAAATATTTTAAGAAGGCGAAAACGGTGCATTATTTATATTTATTACATACATTCTAGAAAGTCTAAATAAACATATTTTACTTTACTTATGCGGAGGTAACACAATAGTCAGTACTTTTACAAACTATACATTATACAATATATAAGACAAATTTCTTACTCCTTTGGCTGGACAAAAAGTTTTTTTAATCAAGATTTTAGTTATAACAAAAATGTTTTAGTAGCAGCAGTTGTAGCAATAATGTAGCTAGCGCGTTGATGTCTAATTAACGTTAGCCATTGCTGTCTTTATAGATCGTCTGTATTCGATTTGATCTAAATACACTCAGATCAATGGGTACATTTAGATCAAAATCACTCGGTCATCTAGTACTAATAATATTAGAACTTCGAAGCACATAACATAATATTTTCTCATCGTACAAACCTTCCCTGGACTGCCGAATATTTCAAGACTAAAATTATTATTATCAAGTTTTAGCAAGATTTAGATTAAGTATACTAGTACTAATGCTGATGCTAATGATATAAATCTACATGTTGAATCTGAGTACATAGTCAGCAGTTATGGCATAGCAACCAGTCTGAGAATAAAATATATTTAAATTGTATTGTCGTACAACTAGGTACAAGTTACAACTTACAACCATATTTATTTAAAATACCTACCTCCTTCGCGTTACGGACCTAAGTCGACCACCGAGTAGCCTATAACTAGCTACCTGTTACCTATACGTACTATAATATTATGTAGATAGAACTGTATCTGGTAGTCAGGGAGCCCTAGAACAATTTTTTTTGATTACTATCAAGCCAATTTTTTGTGAGTAGCTTCATTTGTCAAGTTTTGTTGATTACAGAAACCTAAAACGGAACCCTAACCAGCAAATTTTTTGTGTATTACTTAGGTTAATAGTTATATAATTTAAGAGTAACATTGTCCTACAAATAGAACAAGCCATATTTTATAGGACCATCAAATCAAAGTATGAAATCCTTTCTATCTCTGTTAGCTACCAATCTCAAGATTTTTTGCAGATAAAAATGTTGTTTGTCTTATCAAAAGGAAGCTACTCACAAAAAATTAGCTTGATAGTAATAAAAAAATTGTTCTAGGGCTCCCTGACTATAGCTTTGACGTGGGAGAGCCATGCTTCGGCACGAATGGGCCGGCTCGACCGGAGAAATACCACGTTCTCACAGAAAACCGGCGTGAAACAGCGCTTGCGCTGTGTTTCGCCGAGTGAGTGAGTTTACCGGAGGCCCAATCCCCTACCCTTTTCCCTTCCCTACCCTTCCCTATTTCCTTCCCTACCCTCCCCTATTACCCCTTAAAAGGCCGGCAACGCACCTGCAGCTCTTCTGATGCTGCGAGTGTCCATGGGCGACGGAAGTTGCTTTCCATCAGGTGACCCGTATGCTCGTTTGCCCCCTTATTGCATAAAAATAAATTAAAAAAATAATAGTAGGTACTAGTCTAGAATTAGTTTACCTGTCAACTGTAAAGTGATGACTCTTACATAAACGCGGAAAAATTGAAATAAATACCTACTATTATACTGAACCTAACTAAACAATAATTTACTTTTTGTTTACCGTCTGTGATGGTGCTGCCTCTAGCACGAAAACATTGCACTAATATGTAATATGCTATTGGATATTCTTCTTATGTTTTTATCACTATGAATAGGTAAATATGTCATTTATGATTCAAAAATTACATTATTATGTGTTATGGCGTTTAGTTAATCGATATTAATTAATATTAGGACCTGAGACATTTGTTGTACCATTAACTTGTAATGACAAAGAAGAATTCAGTCTTAATAGGCTTTATTATGATATTAAAATATTTTAAACATAAATCAGTATTTCGCCACATAATATTATAAATTAAAAAATATTTAGAGAAATAAATCACAAATCAGAGGATTTGTGATTTATCTCAAATCCTCTGGTTTCATATTTATGTATTTCATATTTGTGTATCATATTTATGTGGAGAGCCACATTGGCCGGTGTTGGAAAACCATGATTGAGCTGAGCAATCATAGACGAAAATGCCTCTTACACGTTCTAGATAAGTTAACATACCATAATAATAATAATTTTCGATCATAAGCCTACGTCGTAAGAGAACAACCGTATTTAACATACTTAACACAAAATTTACATCCATAAAATAAAGGTAGAAGTAAAAAATATTACAAACAAAATATAATTATTCCTGTAAATTAAAACGAATTACTTGGCAAACGTTTATTCTACTAGAGTCTAGACGCTTTTCGTACCTTCGTAGTTCGTAACACCGCGTTGTACATCCCACGGTAACCGTACCATACTTTTGATAGCAACTATTCTATGTCCCTGAGCTTAAAGCTCGAAGACGTAATAGACACACTTTCACATATTTCATAACAAAAGATAATGGCTGAATTAATAATAATAATACTACTCACGTAAAGTATTCTGCGCGAGCACCAAACCCGCGAACCCGACAACAAACCACAGTGCGATCATGATGTATGACGTGCGACCTGTAGCGCTGACCACCGCGTACTGGCCAACGAGTACTATACTCACAAGGAGGTACTGGCTCTTGGACCAACGAATACTATACTCACAAGGAGGTACTGGCTCTTGGACCAACGAATACTATACTCACAAAGTCTTGGACTATACTGAAGCTACTGAGAGAATGCCGGTCGGTGTACCAACTTACGAGTAACACTTATGTTGTACGGCATAAAGTCGTGTTTGAGTTAAAATATCTGTGTATTGAGTACGCGGTGGACGCCTGTCGGTGTACCAAATGAGTGACCCATAAATAGAACCTCATTAGTATAAGGTTCTATTTATGGTAAAATAACTGAACGCACGTTGCATACTCCAAGGTACTATTATTAAATAGGAGTTAGAAATTATGTCCTTTACATTTAAAAGCTCTTTTTAGGGGTAAGTAAATTAATTTAATATTGAAAACAATGTTTTAATTCATCAATTGAAGTTGGCTCAGAGGACTCATTGTAACGTCTTGACAGGAACGCTACGCAGCGGCGGCGGTAAAACAAACAAGAACGCTATTGCTATCTTTTATTTGCCAGGCGTAATAAATACAACTCAAAATTATTATGAAACTTTAAAGCTGTTATAAATTATATGTAATATTAATTATCATATCTAAGTATAACTATCCTAGATACTTTAAAATAAATGAAAATATGATTTCAAGTCATAGAAAAGGACCAAACGCCTATTATTATTGGCTTTTTTTCTTAAATTCTTTCATATCACTATAATCTCCTCCTCTTTAACACGTTCATACTCATACTTCCTCCTATTCAGGAGATCCTGGTAACCCTTTTGATACCTCAGCGCTAACGAGTCACTTGTATAGCTCCTGAACACTGAATCTCCGTAACCCAGTCGGACTATACCAAAGTATAGAGGCTCATCCTCTCTCCTCTCCACCTTTTCCTTCCTTCTCTCCTGTATAATAAGAGACTTTCTCGCAGGTAACATCAGCATCATGTCTTGTAACTGTCCGTTGATTTTAACCTTAGCTTGTATCGTGCCATTTATATTCTTATCTCCTTCTAAAGGTAGGTGGCATTCGGTGCAGCGTATCACATTATTGTAGTCAGCGCTTATAGGTACTGGGAACAAACGTTCGTTGAGGTAGAATCTGTAAACGCACCTGTGATCTTCCAGGTTTTTTAGTTTGGCAGCCGCGGAGTGGCACTCAAAATAGTTCTCTTGCCTAAACTTTCTTAGCTCCTTTATATCTGATGCTGTTTTACCCTCATCATCCTCTGAGGTAAAAACATCTGAAGCAGTTATTTCTATATTTTCCTCAGATTCTTTTATGGTGTTCAGATTGGTGACTTTCAAGCTATCAGCACCATAAACAGACGCAGAAGATTGTCGGAAATTCTTGTTTCTAAAGTACTGTTGTACGCCAGAGTTTTTTACACCGTTCATGTTAATAAATACATTACTTATCTTCTTCTCTGTTGGGTTTTTCGCCGTGTCGCCGCAAGCTTGGCAGCGGTTCAGTTTAGAAGTCACTCTGTTGTCTTTGTTGACTACACAGTCAGATTTCGTAGTTTTCTTGGGTTTTGCAACTGTGGTCACATTATTTATGATGCTTGTTGAACAACGTCTGTTTTTGACGTGGTAAGCCTCACCCTTTGTATAAAAACACGGTCTTTCATTCATTTTTGAAGACCTATTCACTCGTCTTTGGTATTCACAGGGTATTTTTGTCGGTTTAGTTTTGTAGGACATTTTAAAGTAATTTAATGAAAATCAAAACCCGGCGTACGCTCTTTGTTTATCAATTTTTGTTATCAGTGCGTTGTCATGGAGACGGCGTCGACAACATTTTTTAAAAAGTATCAGAAGTGGTCCGAAAGATAAAACCTGTCTCGATAAAAAACAAATTTAACTCTGGTTTCCCTTCAAAACGTATAAAAAACAAATCAGGAAATGTTTATTTAAGTTTATCGAGTTGAAAAATTAAAATATAAATTATAACTCGTCTAAGTGTTAAGCGTCATCTATGAAAATTTTTGTGAACTACATACGCAAGGAAAATGAAAAAAAGATTCCACTACTGAATAAGAGATGTCGCTAGCAAACCGTAAATAAGCATTTAATTTTTAAAAAGCTACGTTCTCTGAAGGGAGAGAAAGAGATTTTCTAGGGTTTCTCCATAGTTTTCTCGGTCTAGTTTTTACACGATGAACAATTTCCTGCACGGTCCGTATTGAGGTCAATTAATTTCAATGTGCCTTTTCAGAGACGTGCAGGTATTTAAGTTTCCAGGAGTTTTGAGTTTTAACCAACGATCTTTAATTTAACCAATCATAGTGCTGAGTGTGAGCTTTTGTCACAGTTTCTCACCGTGAGTACTATCTTACTATACTAGTATCTTTGTGAGGCAACGAGTTATTTAAATACACTATTGTTTGTTACTAGAGGCACTCGTGCTGTTATGGTCTTCTCGATAAGAAGTGACCAAAACTCATAATTATTAGCCTTCGTTTGAAATATTCAATTTCTCGAGCACCCATTTTGTAGTCCTAAATATCGTGACAGCATCGAAACCACATCACAGCTTACTATCACACACACAGCACTTATCTATCTGAATCGACCTAAGCACCCATTTTGTGGAACTTCTGAATATCGTGACAGCATCGAAAGCACATCGAAGAATAGCGAATCGACCACATAATCGACCTACCATCAGCACGTCCGAAGGCTGTAATCCTGTACTCTGAGCACGCGCCCTCCGCCCTTACCCAGCGCGCGCGCGCACCGCGGTACAGTCGCGGGCTGATGTGCGTGCGCGCCGCTTGTACCCGCCTGTACCGCTGTACGCGCCTGTACCGCCTCTGGAAACTACGACGGAGGAGCAAAAAAAATATCGACAGATTCAAAAAATTGTTCCAATAAAATGGCGCGAATTCTTGGAATCTTTTTGATTTTTTTGGTGAGTTTTTTTTTAAATTTTAGGCTAATAGATACTTTAGATTATGATTTTAGTGACAATAACATGTTTTCTAACCGGTTTTGAATTTTAAATTATTAATTCGTTTAAGATTTTTGAGAAAGATTTTTAACAACATTGAGTACTTACTTATAAATAAAAATACTGTTAACACAAAAATGTCAAATCTACGGATCCATCAGCGGAAGTTACAATTTTGTAATATTACATTTTGTCCTGATGAACTCGTTTGTAGTAAACAGGTAAACAATAATAGCAGGTGTTGGTACACTTTCACAGCCGAAAGTCAAAAGACCAAAAGGGCAGCAAGTGAAATTGTGCAGGATATAAAATTCTGACCTTAAAAAAAGTATTACTAGGTATATATAATTTTACTTTTTGAATTTCAGATGATTTAGGGTGGGTTGCACCAGAGGCGTAGTTACAGTTATAGTCAAAATTATGATTATAGTTAAGGCTACCTTAACTTCAACGTTAACTTTGACCCCAGAATTTGATAGATGTCTGTTGCGTTTATATTTTTGTTTTATTAGGATTGAGAGTATAAAAAATTAAACTATCCGTAATAATCGATAGGAAAAATATTTGTTATAACAACACTTTGAGCCATACTCCATAGCAAATTTTCACGACAAAATTTCGATATAAGTTTGAGCGGTTATGGTTATCGTTAATTATGGCGTCCTTAACCAAAGATTTGACATTTTGCACTGTAGTTATAGTTAAAACTTAAAGTTACAGTTATAGTTAAAGTATATTGTTGCAACCCACCCTTAACGTTTGCTAAATAGGAAGCAACAAACAATATGTAACTTGCTATTTAATAAAAAAAAATGAAGTCACAGAACCTGTGACCTATATATTTTTTTGTGAAATAAGTGGTAAAAGATAGATCGTCCTTGTAGACTACGAAGAAAAGTCACCACTGCCTTAAGACTTACGAGTTACGAGTACTAACGTATCGTAGTCCGTAGACAAGGCGTAGAGCCGTAAAGAGGAGACGTAGAGTAGTACAAAACTTTATGTTTTGAGATGTTAACCCTAAAACAGTCAGGGTGACGTAGACGCTGACGGTACCACGGAACCCACACCAAGGTCGACCATTGTCTGACAGTATGACCAATATTGACCGTGAACTAACGACGGCAGAGGTCAGCTATTACGTGTTGAGTTGGGGTCATCAAAGAATAGAGTTTATAAGTAAAAGATGATATAAAAATAAACTTCATTTTATTTTTTGTATTCTAAATGTAAGCAATATATTAAAATAACTACTTACGATTACTATTTCGTGGTCAATAAGTAATAACTAATAACTAATAGATAACTAATATTCATATTATACTTTACTCGGCGAAACACGCCATGTTTCGCCGAGTATAATTATATTATTAATTTATTAATTTAAAAAATTATATTATTAATTATATTATTTATATCAATAGGAAACGAAAGCGAGTATTCTGTGTCAATACAATAATCGTAGCGTAAGTAATCTCATTATTGTGTCAAATCCCATACATTGTTTCTTCATTGACTTTAATCGCGTGTCAACTTGTCAAGTACTCAAGTCAATAAATATTTAATCGGAGTTTGTGGCACAGACTGAATAAAAATGAACGCGGGCTACACTGTCCAAAATAGATCATGTACGTAAAATTACGCAATAAAGATACAATATTTATGAAAATACTTCGATTCACATCACGGAAAACTCATAAATAATATTACGTATTGAAGCTTCAAAGATGTCAAATAGAGAGTAGAGACGTAAGTTATTTAAGCGTCCCCCCCTCCAAGCTGCCTGGATACAACTGGTGGGGTATTTTGTACCCCCAGCACGCGCCGCACGGTTACGGTGGAAATATAACGTAGAATTTCATGACACTCGAAAGAGATAAAATATATATAATAATATTTAGTATGGTTTAGTCGCGAAGTTTTATTGTCGTCTCCTATTACGTTAGTTATTCTTATTATTTATTATAAGTAGCTATAATAAAATGTGGAATATTTTCATTCCGCGTAATAAAAATGAAAACAAAATCTAGTCGAATATAAATATCTTAATTTTTATAATTATTATAAAAATATTGAAATATTTTAAACTATTGAAAAGAATTATAGTGTAGTTTTTAGTAGTAGACGACCGACGCGACTGGCGAAGGATCAGGCGTAGGACCACAGAATATATAATAAGTACTGGTAGGACCGACTTTTTACGTGCTTCTTACTTTTCAGACAACCAGGTGAGCAGTCTGCATTGTCCTAAAAGAGTCCATCCACGGCAGTCCGTCGTGCCGTCCGCCGGCTTATGCAGGATTGTGAATGGGCCTCTTAACCAAACTTGGAAATAAAATGTTTCCAACGCGGGAATCGAACCCACCGTTCCGTGGTCAACTGGATCACGCAGATATTCTCGAATCTTCTTCGCTTACGTTCTTTAAGACGCTCATGCTGTAGGTGTTAGATAACAGCTGACATTGCGAGTGTCATTGACCGCGTTGGGCGCGCGCCGCGATTGACTAAAACGCCGTAACGACTGCAAAAACAACAAATTAATTAGGATAGCCACATTCTCCTATTAAAATCCATTATTAATATAGATCCTTGTTTGATTGAGTTTGGTCAGTATGCCATCAAACAAACGATTGAGAGATTCGACCAAAGCATAATCTGAATATCATGTCGTATTACGTATAGTACATACATACCGACCCTCAGAATTTTTTTTGTAAAAAAAATATTGATGTAAATTATTTGATTTTGGTCTGAACCTAATAATCGCAGCTGTACAAATGTTCCATAAAACATCAAAACCGAAGTACTGGTAACCCTGCAAGTTGTGTCGTATAATCCGCGAGCGATCGGGGGTGTTTTCACACTGCGACGGTAACGACACGACACGATACCACAGAATAGATAAGGGCCACCGCACATATTATACAATATTTTCAAGTTGTGCATTCAATACTAAGTGAAAGATTAGAATTAGGAAAACATCATTGATCATACCTTGTATTTTAAACTTCGATATTATCCAGATAAATTTTAATGAAAAAATCCAGATAAAAAGGTGATAATAATCCATATTTCCATACTAATATTTTTTTTATTATTATGTGATTCGGGGCCGTCACGATGAAGTTCTCCAATTAAATTGTGACACTACGCAATTTAACTTGTACGATAGTCGGCCAACTTGAAATTGTATCTGCTATGTGCGGTGGCCCTCTATTCTGTGGTATCGTGTCGTGTCGTTATCGTGCAGTGTGCAAACGCCCAATGGGATGGGATTGACAGTTTTATTTGCTAATTAGCGTTAGCAAAAATATTCTCAAAAGGACGAATCCCAATTTGATGACGCGCGAATAATCCTTACCTAATAATAATTTTCTGGAGTCTTAAAATAGACCTAAACCTTGCCTTATAAAAGTTAGAGTCCTTAGGGCTGAAACTTGTAAGTAATTTCATCTGGAACTTGAACAAGTCGGTTTGTTGTCGTCTAAAATCTCAATTCTCATCACACACCGATTTAATTATTATTATTGAAGACCTTGTATGTTTTTGTTTGAAGGAGCAGAGGAAAATGTGGAAAAAGCGGAGGGAAATTATTTGAAAGGGCTTATCTCACGAACAACTGGAGCAATTTTTCTGTTATTTGGCACAGATAAGAAGAAGACCGCATGAAGGATCATAGGCTATTTTTTGTGGAATAATTATTTGTCTGTGAAATATCTAATTTACGCGGGTGATGCCGCCCGGAACGTCTAGTTATTAATATTAGTTCACAGTGTTATAGGCTACCCACATGTTTAAATTTGAAACAAAATGAATGAATTAATAAAAATGAAGTTTGGAACTAATAAACTATTCATTTGGCGTCTTCGTCATGAATACATAAACTCTGACCTCTTTCCTCGTGAGATGCTCTCATTTGGCGAGATTGTATCCTGTCGAGGCCGGACGATTAATTGCTAACGAATACAGATAGGAACCTTGACAGGATATCGAGTCTATAATATTACCAAAAAGTGTTTGCTACCTTCGGGTTTCCCTCGTACTAAAAAAAACTAAAAAACCCAACTCAATTTTAAAAATAATAAGTGTGAAATGCCGTTTGGCAGCGGGTAATAATTGACATGAATCAACCGCAGACGATGTGACGCAGCGTCACTACTGGTTTGTATGTATTTCTATGAAATACCCTCCGCAGCTAGCGACACTTATTCATAGAAATACATAGAATTAGCAACCAGTAGAGTACAGTCAGTACACTTTGTATACAGACGTATTAGTGTAAGTATGTTCCCCGAAAGATCTAAAAGCTTTGCATGTCTTATACTAAACTAAGTTAGTGATGTATTATTCAAAGCCTATATTCTGGCGGCCTCCAGCCTACACACATGTCACGTTTGGCCCTCGACGACGTTATAACTTGTACCGATTTTCCTGATAGTCCCAACTCCCAATGGATTTGGAATTTCTCTTGTTTATTATCTGACAAATACAATGTCATTACTCATTACTCATTAGTCATATTTACCACCTATGATATTATATTTATTAAAACATCATTGGTCAATTATTAACTACCTACGGGCATTTTTGTTCTTGAACATAAAGTTAATATACCTATATTCCGGTAGGTATATTGACTTTATGTTCTTTTTCTTTTATGAATTTACAAGATGAGAAACCTTACTAGGATGAATTTTAAACATAACTTTCGCATTTATAACTTTACATATTATTATATATGCAAAAATGTGTCTGTCTGTTACCTCTTCACGCTCAAACCGCTGAACCGATTTAGCTGAGGTGTAACTTTGAGTCCCGGGAAAGGACATAGAATAGTTTTTATCCCGGGAAAATTCACGGTTCCCACGCGAAAAACTAATTTCTGCATGCAAGTTTGTTTCCGTAATATCTATGTCACCGTAAGATTGTAAATACCGTTAGATTATAATCTACCTCGCGAGATTGTAAACGGTCGAAAGTGTCGATTTACTATTTACAATCTTACGGTGACATCTATAAATCTAGCAGCTAGATTATAATTAGATGCTACGTTCTAGCTGTCTAGCATAATATTAACTAAAGCACTAACAAGATCACACCTTCGATTAGATTTTAATAATAACACGTAAATGGTTAAAAAATGCGTGGTTTCCGAGAAATAGGCATAGATTAATTAATTATTATTATTTATTCTTCCACGAACACTCTTTTATACTGAGGGAAGTACCTTCAGCCGTTGTCGAAAGACCGATATAATATTTTTTTTATTTACATGCTATTCGGATATGAATAAACAAGTATCTTATATCTTTAAAAGAGCAATTCTTGTATATAAATATAATTGAAAATCGGCTCCAACGATTTTCATGAAATTTAGTAGGTATATAAGGGGTTTCGGGGGCGATAAATCGATCTAGCTAGGAATAATTTTTAGAAATTGTCATTTTATTCGTGTTTTATCGAATACCGAGCAAAGCTCGATCAAATAGCTAGTAATAATTATTATGTAAGTATGCATAAAAGAATAGTTGCCTTGTTTAAAATATAAAAAAAAGGATTTGCAAGTTGCAACCGTTAAAAAGAATAAAATATAGTCAAAGATATCACTTTTAATTTAAAAATACATCGTTTTTTATCCAGTAATTAAAATGTCTGATACTTTAATCGCTTGTCTTAAATTACATCACTTTGTTCTTTACGAGTTAATTGTTACATTCGATAATGATACAGGTGCTTAGCGCTGTGATGTGCGTCATACTTTTATTGAGTTACTACATAGTAAGTATAAGTACTTATACTGGCAATACAATGGTCGGTAAGGTGATGTCTCAAATACTACTTAAAGTTAGTGTTTTGCTCAGCTAGAACTAGCATTTAGCAATTGCTTAGCATCGGGAAAAATTCAGTAGAATATACCAGAGAAATAGGTCTATAGGCAGCTTTTGCCCGCGGCTGCGCCCGCGTGGACTTCTGAGAACGACATAAATGAATGACATAAAATAAATAAAATGAATGAAAGAATAATTTTAATTGAAATAATGACATAACTTTTATAAATAAAATATACTAGCAGTCTTCCACCTTTTTTTTTTCGCGTAACTTTCTGCCGCGCACTGTAGAACTCTGGAACGAACTGTCACCAGCAGTATTTCCGGACCTATACGACCTGCAAACCTCCAAGAAAAGAGCGTATTCCCTCTTAAAAGGCCGGTAACGCACCTGCAACTCTTCTGATGTTGCGAGTGTCCGTGGGCGAGTGGCGAAGGTAGTTACTTTCCATAAGGTGACCCATTTGCTCGTTTGCCCCCTTATTTCATAAAAAAAAAACTATAATTATAGCCTATGTCACTCAGGAACGCACCAGCTTTCTATCAGTGTTAAAATTTTTGCAATCGGACCAGTAGTTTCAGAGATTATCTCCTACAAACAAAAAACATTATTTACCTCTTTATTACAATATTTGTGTAGATATGCAGGTAGCGAATAAAATCTTGCGATTTGAGAGCCTTCTAATTGAATAAGTTTTTAATATATTCGACCGTGAGTACAACATGCAGAATAACCTAGACACCGGCTACCATAGACCTTCGTTAGAATGGCTACCTAATTTATTTATACGTATACATCTCAATAAACGTCATTTAGCAATAATGGAGCTTCCATAACCTGTAACAATACTGCAATTAGCTCAGGGTGCTATTTTCATCACTCGAAAGTCGCTTCAAGCGCAGGCTGCGGGCGAATCAATGACACAGGACATAAAATTTTGAGTGTGCTCTGTAATTTTTATGGCGATTAATCTACAAAAGCGCTAAGTTAGGCTAGAGGCGTTATATTTTTAAATATACGCGTCAGGATTACAAAAAAATTTACGGCACATCAAAGACATCACTTGATAAGGCAGGGTTCGCCTTCCCTAGGTTATGCTTTCTAATAAGAAAGAGAAATCAAGCTTACATAAAAGTTCTTCACTGCTCACCAAATTGATTTACATGGACACCCGCCTACAATTATTATTGTGGACCCCAATTTTTTGTCAGGGCCAACGTAGATCCCGTCTAGTCTGGACCACTTTGGGAATGACTGCTGTAACCTCATGGGTTTATTTTCATGCCTTGAATTCGAGCGGGGCTATCTCAAAAGCGCGCCAATATATTGAAATGTCCAGTCCTGCCATTGAAACGACACTTTACGCTTGAAAATCGGAGCCCTGTAAACTGTAACAATACTACCAATTAGCTCAGGGGGCCTTCAGATTTCTCATGCTTCAAATTCGAGCCATATTCCAGCCATGAGAATAGGGTCCCAGCTCAGTAGTCCACGCACGTCCTCTAACTGAAAGAGCCAATATTATTTAATAAAGGTAACATTTAGGTGGCCCGGCATTTGTAAGTGCGTCGTTATATTCCTAACTTCTCATACGAAACACGCTGCGAATTTCTATTTCCCTCGAAATATTCGTACACGAAATAAACATTATGTTCTAGGATGTCAGTTATGTACTTATTTTGCGTGTGTACGTTTCGAGAAATTTTATGGTAAACCATGCGAGGTAGTTTGTTATACAATAGGTCGTGTTCAAACTAAACTGACTGTCAGCCGCCGAATGTGAGCAAGCTCACTGTGAGCCAGAGTATGAACGTGAAATTAACGGTATCGAATGTCAGCGCCTACGCCTCGCGTAATAACGTATTGTCGATTAGGTGTTAACGAAAAAATGTTATTGTATGGAAATACAATAAACTGCGTAACGTTCGCTCACATTCGGTGGCTGACAGTCAGATTGGTTTGAACACGGCCTTAGTACGTGACTCCGCACCGTTCCTCAGCCGAAGTTTAGATCATGCGGATAAGAAATAAAATTTATTATAGTTAAACGAAGTTGATATCAGATTTCGTCGTCGTAGAGTGGTGGCAATGGCTCAAAGTTCTGCAATCAAAAATTAATCGCTGATCAGTGATCACTGATCACTGAGAAGATGATAGATGCTGCCTCTAAAGCTAAAGGCAGGGTATAGGTCCACTTAGGCCATAAGAAAATATATTCAGAGATATTATGTCAATGCCCTAAGGCGGCTAAACTTAACTGTCCAGGAATTGTCCAGTATGAGTTACGACGCGTTTAAAGATTGCTCCTTTTCACGTCTTGTATTGTACCAGGAACATTTTAGCTGACCTCCCTTATCAATCGAAGACAATGATGAGCACTTAGTATGCGCCGGCCGGCCGCGCCGTGCCAATGTCGCACGCACTGACAATGACATGTTCGATCACTTGCATTTAAGTGTATCTTAATAGCTATTAAGCTGAACAGTGAACTACAATTGAACTGGCCACAGGAATAAAATGTATATGCAACTAAACATAGAACCTTCTCCGTATTTGGAATGTAGAGCCGTTCCAGATACGAGTAGTAGAATTCATTATGAAAATGTGTTTCTGCTGAAAACCAAACTTTTTTCTTCTGTCGGCTTTTTCAGAGAGCAACTGGTGGTTTTTAGAACGGGCATTGTCCACACATTTCCGCCCTTGCATCAAAACAAGCAGTACAAAAGTCAACCCTGTCGAAAAATTTAATCACTCCCTACGCGAACTGAACTCAATATGTTTAATGTTATTTCGTGTTAATACATCATACGTTTACGAAGTTCTGGCGCTGGTGTCCGTTTGATTGATGAGAAGCGGAATCGGTCGGAACAGCCCAGTTCCGCCCCTCGCCCCCCGTCGCCCCTCGTCGCCCCTCGTCGCCCCTCGGACATCCGGACTCCGGGAAGTGCGAGTTTCCCAAACTCACTGTCACAATACATAACAATAACATTAGCGAAACCATGTTTTAATTCATTTCAAGAATTCTTTTCCTGTCGTTTTCTACGTGTATCGATGGACGTTTTTGCTATTTCACGCAATGACTGCGGAACATAAATTTATCATTTGGCGTGGTTTTGGCATGACATTGGAGCAATATTGCTTTTCACCCTATGCAGTGTTCTACCTGCACACTCAGCATAATATGGTTACTATAGAAAATATCTACGCAAGAATAGTCAAACTAACTGAAACGAAAATCTGTTAGATTGTCTCTGAAATCTGTCAGTCTTTCTAGTCTTTTGTATATCTGCAGTGGCCATGCTAAGCCTTCTAATGAGTTTATTTATCAAGTAATCCATATTACCAGACATCGTAGACTACCGGCCTATTTCAAAACAGTGCGCTCTTTTCTTGAAGATGAAACAAATCTGATTAATCCACTCCATGATTCCAGGTGTTCCAGCAGGGTTCTCCCCGCGGGCTGCCGGAGCAGGCGGTGGTGAGCTACACCACACTGCCCTCCACCCCGCCCCACCAGCACCAGCAGGACGTATACCACCAGATCGCCAACAACATCGCCGAGAGAATCACCTCGCCCATATACAGGTAATGTCTTAACTGTAAAGCACAATGCAATTACCTCGATTTGGGGGTGGGGTTATATACCTGGTAAAGGGTTACCAGGTATATAACCCCACCCCCAAAAGGGAGGGCCCATCACCGCGCTTGAGTGGTAACTGGTAACACCAACCGCTAAGACATTGGCAACTAATTCGATACAACTTCTAGACAATATAATGGCTCCGTTCCTGATTGAAGTCTCTCTAATATAAACTACCCCAAAGGATAATAGGTCTAATAACTAGACTAAATAAAATATTTTAATAAGAGTTGTAATAAGATTTTTTTTCTACTTTCAGATTCCTCGGCTTTGGCAACACCACCGCACCTAGCACCAAAGCTCCGTGGAAGGACGTTGAAATTCTGGACGAGCCAGAGGAAAGAACCGATCTCATGGTCGACAACGACATATCGAGCACGAAAGATGTAGAAGAATTATCGCCAGAGGCTCTGAAGAAGATAGACAAAAAGCCAGAGAAGATAACGCTGTTCTCCAGCTATCTGCCCAGTGATAAAGCTAATGTAGTAGCTAATACCACTGAAGAAGACAATATTGAGACGTTTGGCTTCGAAGATGATGGGGTAGAAGATGATTCGACCTACAAGCCAAGAGATGGGCCCTTCGTATACATTTTGGAGCTGCTAGGTAGCTTCTTTACTCTTATATACGGTGGTATAGTTTCGCTGTTCTCTGGTAGTAGGAGTTCGTGAATTGATGATATTTTACTTATTTATTTATTTATGATTTAGATAACTTTTATAACATCGTTTCAACATTTTGATGTTAATGTTAACTGGTAACATTCTTTTTAAAGTTGGTTAAAGTACATATTTCTTTAATCTTTATTTGTTTCGTGGTAAATACAATTTTTTTACATTAGATAGTAACAATCGGTAGCAAATTAGAGCCGTTTTGGGTTTTGTTTACAGTTACATCAAAATGTTCTGATCGTGTGGGCTAAATTTAGTCACATTAGCTTTAAAAACTCAAAATTCTTAGGAAAGCGAAATATTTATAGATTTTTGTAAATTACAGGTACTACTAGAAATAAAACTCAAAAATATTGAAATTCTCCTTTTTGGAAGTCGATAATAAAGTGAGTTATGTGTGAGCTTTCTATGCTGCTTTTGTGAATCTGCAATTTAAATAATATGATTTTGCCCATAGCCTTTGCCGAAAGGCTTTTAGCCAAGATGCTTTCGTTTACTGCCAGTTCAAAAAATGTAACGGACGAAGTATCCGAAAGAAGGTTTCTAATTTTGAAACGAGTATTTTGGTCTCGAAACGTTTTTGAACTTTGACAGAGAAAAGCTAGCTCATATTTTAAGGCTTAAGCCCTTTTTACTAGCATCGCGCTTATTCCAGAGAATTTTCTGATTTCTGTATCAATAATTGCAGTTATTTTTATAACTTTTACGAGCATGTAATACAATCTTCTTGTATGTTTGTGCCATAAAATACTATATTATGTGTATTAAAATTCAAGTCATGTAATGAGTAATAAGTTTCATTGTTTTGTTATAGTCCGCACAAGAAGAAAGAAAATGACTGTATTATTCAATAAAATAACTCAACAATAATCCTTTGTATAATTTCAGCATAAGTAGTTATTCATTTGAAGACTTTAATTAATCCATAAGTACTTAGTTTTGTAAATGCGAATAACGTGTCTTTGTCGGTCTGTCTGTCAGTTACCTTTTTTGAGACCTGGGAAAGAACAAAGGGTAGTTTTAACCCCGGAAAAATTTACGGTTACCAATATTATACCAGTAACTAGATTTAATTTATTTATTAATTCTATTACCTCTATTATAGTAGTATTGGAATTGAATCGTCTCGATGAGTTAACCACATTTTTGATTAGAAGATGTACAGAGCTAAAGTTAAGCTGTTAAAAATAGCTCGAAACTTATAAATTTAACGGTAGCAGTCAAAACACACAAAATTCATTGAATACTACCCACACAAAGTGTACTAACTACGTTGTTAATGTTATCTGAACCTAGCTAGACTATTTTTAGTTCTTAGACGTCTGGACTGTGGATATTACAAGCAACATTTTGTTCGATAGTAATTGTCTCTGAGGTCATTTGTAAAAATAGTTTTAGCTTCGAAGCGCTTTAAAATCGCTTTGAAAATATGTTAGGGGACTGTTAGATGATTTTTTATATAGTTTAAATTATAATTTAAGAGTAACATTGTCCTACAAATATAACAATCCATAATATATTTTTAGGACCACCAAATCGAAATATTAAATCCTTTCTATCTCTGTTAGCTACCACTTTCGAGATTTTTCGCAGAGATAATCGTTGTTCGTCTCATCAAAATGAAGCTACTCACGAAAAAGTAGGTTGATTGTAATAAAAAAAATGTTGTAGCGAACCTGTACTATAAGTATAGTCTTGTTCCAGGAATACCGTATGGATTAACTTTCATCAAAATTGATTATGTGAATAAAAACAGATTTACAGACAAATAGACAGACATAATATACTTTCATGATTTTAATAATATAAGTATGCCCAATCCTGAGAAAGTTTGAGGTTATTAAATATCGACATACCGATTATTACGGGAAGGTTAAATAATTAAATAAAATTCGGTATCCAATTTCAACGATATTTTATTTTTATAAAAGCTTGAAAAATTGTGCGATAAGTGGTCGACGTAGCCCGAGGATCGCGAGGGCTAATTTTAGCCTGTAACTTCATATCGGACTTATTTATTAATTTTGTATAGTACCTAATAGGAGAAAATTTATTGGATGATAGCGGAGAGAGGGTATGCCGTATGCCTTTGTAGGAAATAAAGGTGGTGGGCGGTGGCTGCAAAGGAAGATCTTCCGACCGAGCGAGGTAGTATGCTCGGTCAGGCCGAAGCCCACTAAATTTGAACTGCCGTATATAATAATATGCTTACGCACTTAGAAAACTCGCGGTGCAGGATTGTGACGCTAGTCGCCATATTTCTCTCCTAAAAATATATATTTATGTTTCACACTCTGTTCAGAACCAATTTAATTTTATTATGTGGAGTGGAGGCAATATTGCATTATGCAACTACACCTAGTTTATGAGGTTTTTCCGACAGGAATTTATAAAAACTGAAAAGTGTCTTGGTGTGCCCAGACCCTTAAGTTTAAAACGCTTTAAATATTACATTTTTCAAGCTGAAAAGTTATCAAGTTCAAACGCTTACACAGGAACTAAGCTTACAAAGGAAATTTAAAATTCACAGCCACAGAGTACAGAGTAATCCAAGTTTAAACGTTAGGGGAATATTGTTAGAGAACATAAAACCGTGACACCTTTGTGGAAACTCTTTACCAGGAATTTCCATGAATATTAATAATATTTTTACACCAAGATAAGTTTTAAATAAGATTTTCTGTGGGACAAAGAAGAAACTACTTGTGAAGATAATATGAACGGAATTATGCAAATTTTCAAGAAAAAGGTGTACATTGTATGTAATGAAGGCTAAAAAAGGCAGTTGCAACTACTTCGGTGTTACAGTCTGCAGATAATATGACAGACAGACTTCCGATTTAAATTACTGATAAATTAATTAAAATTGGTATTGTGTAAACCTCCGGTCAAAATGTTTCGAGATTGGTTTGATGACGATGTTATCGCATAGTCTCAAAATATTTTATCCAGATTATAAGCTGGCTATATTCTAAACTTTAAAGAACTGCACGTTCTATTTAAAGTGGCAATATAATATTATAACAAGGGTACAATATTGCAGGCTGCAACACAAGTTTCGGATTTTAGACGGTTGTAAGCAGCAATTTATTTGCTGAGTATATTATTATACAGCAACTGTACTCGTATGTGGCAGCACATTTTTTTAACGGGATTTGGTCCACCACACATTCCCACCTGTATCGCCAGGATCGACAGAGGTGGCAGCACACGTTGAGTAAATACCTGCAGCATCTTCCTTGAGCACATTCCCTATTCCCATGTGCGGTTGTTAAAGAGATGGATAGTAAATAAAACACCACATACTACATACTATTTATTAACTATGGTTTAGACTATCTATTAACTGTTCAGTACTTATATATGAGCGGCTGGAGGTACCGGATCTCGGTGGACAGGAGCGACTCGTCCCGCGCCAGTTCAGCCACCATCTCCTTGGCGCGGTTGTTGGCGTAGTCGTGCGTACAGTCGTGGCGAGACACCATGTTCGACAGCGCCATCGACAGCTGCGCCCGCGCACCTCCGCTGGAGGATTCTACGAGATTCTTCATCACTTCGTCGGAGAAACCCTGGAAGAGAGCAATGAGTGAGAAAGAGATATAAGGGCTACTACACAAAACTGCGAATTCGCATCGCATTGCAAAAATATGCAACAAAACTCATACTAAAAATGACATTGCGATGCGATGCGATGCGAATTCGTATTTTTATGTGGGAGCCCTAAAAGGGAATTATGCCGAATGGTGTCGATTTTTCGCCGAACTTCATAAAAAAGTACAATCCGCACTACAAAGATATTTTCCATAAAAGCCCTACCTTGCTTTACGCAATAAGTTTTCCTATTACGTCAAAAATTACGTCATCCAAAAGAATTGATACATCGCGTTCTAGGTCAGGCAAATAAAGAGATTCTATTATTCCTCAAAAACACATTCCTCGAAATGCATTTCGGTGGAAAACCCTTTACACCTTCCTGTTTTCGCCGGATTTTAAAATTATAAGGTGAATCCATACTTAATATTATAAATGCGAGAGTGTCTCTGTCTGTCTGTTACTTCTTGACGCCCAAGCCGCTTAACCGATTTTGCTGTTTGGTATGGAGATTCTTCGAATACCGGGAAAAGACATAGGATACTTTTCATCCCGGAAAATGTACGGTTTTTTAAGCGATAAGCGAATTTTGGCGCAACACAGTTGGGGGCGTCCTCTAGGTAGTTTAATTTAAAGCGGCCATCAAGCCGTCTTTCCAAGCAACAAAGTGCCTAAAGCAATCTACATCGACACTGTATCGATATTCCACCTCCGTCTCAGCTAATGTATCACATTGTAACGTGGATCACGCTCGCCGCCTGCCATCGATACACACATTCATTACGGAACCAGGATTGAACGAGGGACGTCACGAGCCCAAGATAATATAAAGCTAGATGTGTTGTAAAAATAGTTGTATTATTTGCACTGAAGCCTTTAGAGTTTAGGGGCAATAGCTGCCAGGGCCGCGGTTGTGTTCCGCGTATCCCTTGGCTCTGCCTTAAGCGGAAGAGCAGGAACACCGTTTGGGCTTGGCTTAGCGTGACCGCTGTTTTAAGATTTCCGTTTTGACAACGGAAATCATTTCCTCTATTCTATCGCAGAAAAAAAAAACCTAAATCTATATTACGATGACCGATGACCGATGATGTTGGAGGAAATACTTTGACTCCTAGAAATAGAAGTGTTTTAGAAAATAACTTAGTTTGAGTCTATAATATCTATAATGGGTAGACCTTTGGTTCGCACTCGTAGAGAGTGCAGGTTCGATCAAGGGTGGAGGCGTGTACCAATGAGACATTTTCTGATCTCAAGTACATAATACGGATGCTCGTACGGTGAAGGAAAACATCGTGAGGAAACCCGCACATAGATGGTCCCAGACGTATTGACTAGTTCTTTCCTCTGGACTAGACCGACTACGTTGCGAGAATGCCGTATGTGCTGGGGCAACCATACGGACATTTAAAAATCTTGTCCCAGGCACTACAGTATTTGAGGAGTGGTTACTTCGCTCTGAAAAAAGTGTATAAATCATCCACAGCGGATGTAAAGGCCAAGTTTAGTTTGAGTCTATGACGACAAAATATATTTACCCCAATACACACGAATTGCTACCCAAATGAAGTTGAGGGCAGCATTTAGTAGTGGCATAAAATAGTATCTACATTACATACTAAATGGATAGTAGCGTTTTCTCTTCAAGTACCAACCGCCAAATGCTCAGTCATTCAGTGCTAAAATAGGCTCACTCGTTGCTAAATGCAGTATCAGTCAAATACTCTTGACTCTTTCTTCATCTCTAACATATTCCTCTTCCAACAATAATAATATATTTTACACAAGACATATCTAGCATATTCCCATCCTTAACCGTAGTTTACGGGCCGAGAACTTTTATGTGGCGAGGGGCGGGATGTACTGTCGTTACCAGTTTTATGGCTTCGTCCTAGAGATCCCCTGCTTTACGGCTATTGGGATACTATTTGATCAAATTATTGCGTTCCGTATTGGTCAATACCTACGTAAATGGGCACTTTCAGATTTCATGTGTGTTGTTTTTAAGGGACAATAAAGTATACAAGCCGATACGATGCTGCAAAAGAATTCGACAGCAAAAATATCCCTAATGCCTATGCATGTTGGCCATGAGTCAAGACAAGCGTTTATGAACAGATATATCTTTTTCTAAATTCGTCTATCATTGGCCATATTAATATAGTCGGCTTTGACTGTCTATATTGCTACAGATAAATCATGGTCAAATATTCACCATGATGAATAACTTTGATTGAACCATGTTTCAACGTAAACTAACTAACGTAAAAGTAACTTAAACTTACAGTCCATGTGACCTTAAAGTAAATATTCAAAAATAAAAAATCTTACCACAAAACTGTTCAGCTTCTGTTTTTTGGCGTCCCTGCTGAGGAGGTCATACAGCAGCAGCAGCCGCAGGTTGGTTGACGACAGCTTGCCCTTGGGCTTCGGTTCCGGGGGGTTCCCGCGCCCACGCAGACTGCCGAATGTGTCCACGATCCTGTCATCATCAGGGTCGTTGGCCATGCGGATCATCTCCCGGACGTTGGGGGACAGGTACTGAAGATTCTCCTCGTCCAGCTCCTCGGCACTCTCGGAGCGGCTCGTGATCTTCATATCGTCGATTGGGGGAAGGAGAGGCGGCACGTTGGGAGTTGGGTCCACTATGGGGTTCACTTGCTCCGTCTGGGCGGCTAGGAGCGGCTCCTCCTGCTTCTTCTCCTTGGGCTCGAGGAAGGAGTACTGGAAGAAGCTGTGCTGCATCGGCAGGAGGACGTAGTGGGGGTTTTTGGCGGTGTACCAGCGGTGACGGGGGGGTGATGGTGGTGCGAAGAGCCCGGGCCGGTGGTACTGGGTGGTCTGGTCACTGGAACAGGGAGATAACAATAATTCAAGTTTTAGGTATGTAAATACCATCGAAGAAATGTTGACGGACCTAACTCATTTGGATATACATTAATTCAATGTTGTGATATTATGATGTCAGCTGGATTTTATATAGCGCGACCAAATTACGCAGGTCCGCCGTGTCACGACTCACGCCTATGAATCAACTTCTCTACTATAATAATTCTAATTACAGAATTTTCTAATTCATAAAACTTGTAATTTGTAGTAGTATACTAAAGTGCTATATAGTATACCTTTGGATAAAAGGCAAAATATATTAAACTCATAATAATTTTGCATTAAATAATAGTAAATTGATGTTGCTTCAGTATACTCAAATACTGAAGCAACATGTTAACTCCTTCATTTTAAAGTCAGGCAACAACAAACAAGCGCACTGTTTCAAGGTAATGCATAATATTATGCAACTTTGCTATTATAACAACTATGTAAACTTTTATGGAATATACTTAGAAAATACACTCCCATACAGTCTTCCTATATGGGATACGTAAGATTTATTTTACACGGCCAGTCTGGCGTCAGTTCAGACTTCAGTCCATCAGTCTGATTCAGACTGACACGGACGGGAGAATGATCTGGAATGATCGTATAACCGTGTGACGTTTGACGGACTGATTTTTTTATTATGTACCATCGAGGAAATTGATTCCTAGGCAATTGACGGACCAACGTCATGTGGTCAGCTTATGTCAATTCAATGTTAGCTGTGATCGGTCGGATGGGTTTGACCAAAATACATTAGGTCCGCCATCTACCTAGAAATCAACTTCTCTGATATTACTTTCCGGTCATCATTGTGGTGTCAGTCTGAGACTGATAGACTCAACTGTCCTACTGGAATTTTTCCAGTAGGACAGCTGCTTCCACAGAAAAAACGCTGAGGTATATTTACGAGTGTATATTTATTCTGCAAAATCTCGAAATAGAAAAAAATACCTATTGTATACCCACTACCCCGTATATTATGAAACTAAGCTACTTGACCAGTGCCGGATTTTTATAGTGTAGGCTCACAGATCTCTATGTAGGCCACTTTATTTCCACCGCCACATGTACTCACCGGAATATACGAAATATGCCGTCCCCTTAGGATGTTGCCGCCCCAACAGGACTCTGTCGCCACTAGGCCGCGGCCTATACGGCCTATTTATAAATCCAGGGCCGGCTACTTCTAAGTTACTCCTCGGAGCTCGCTCCAGGATGTGGTACCATTTGGTACTTAGTAGTACCATGGACTTTTTTATTTATTTAATTTTATTTAGTCCCATGGAGTGAATGGTCCAATAATACACAATTCTTCTATGGTATGGTATGGTATGGTAGTACTTACGGTGGGCGCTGCGTGGTCGCTTTAGTGGGTTTCGGCGGGGGGATCTCGTCCTTGGCCTCGAAGGACATCTGGTCGGTAAGATGTGCGATGACCTGCATCGCCACCGGCAGGTACGAGTCCGACAGCTTCACCTGCTGCTTACCACACACCTGGAAACAGACGTAGAAAGTAAGTACTTACTTAGATCAGAGAAGTTGATTCCAAGGCAGATGGCGGACCCACGTCATTTGGTTTTGTTATGTCAATATGTATATGTCGCCGCGGAGGTTCCTGTCTGATTGGGACTATTTATTTATTGATTGGAAAAATTATTATAATGTGATTATAATTATGAATTATTGTTAAAATATTGTGTAGTACGTTGTTATTAGAATGATTGGTATGCGTTTTATGATTTATTGTAAACCCGGAAGATATTTTAACTTCCGGGGTATTTTATTAAAATTATTTAATGATGATTTCCTACTTGCCACTATAGAATTATTCTATTGAAATTAAAACTAGTTTTTCCATGCCAATCAAACCTTTCAATAATTTCTTTAAACAATCTCACTAAAATTGCGACGTATTTTAGTTGTGAATTAATTACTTCCGGTTTTAATACTTCGTATTAATTTAATGTGAATTTTAGTAAATCACAAAATAAATTAACTAATTGATTTTAACGTTATTTAATAATTTTAAAATTGTTTAATGTTTTGTGAACATGATTTTCAAGAGTGACGTAATTATTAGTTGTGGGAGGGAAAGCAAGTAGGGATGATGTTTATAAAAAGACGTGTTCTGAGCGTGGAGCTCATTCTACTGTGAATTTGTGGTGAATAAACATTGTAAGTACAATCTATGTCAGTTTAAATAAATGAAAATAATTTATCACCTTGTTTTCTTTTTAATTTTAAGTTTTAATTTCTTTTGCTCTTTAAAGTTTTAATATTTTTAATTATTTGAAATTGCTTTGTTATTTATAAATGAAACTCATTGCTTATAGTAAGAAATCAATAGTTTTGATGAAGTTAAACATTCAGTTCTCATAATAAGTGAATTTATTATTATTATTATTATTGTAACGCCCTCTCTGATTTTCGATATCAGAAGTGGGATACTTACGTGTCCTTTCTGTGCTTTTCATTTTATGTTTCAGGTACACCATACATCCTAGTCACATTAAAGAATTTTAGTATTACGATGGAAGCAGAAAATCAAGCTGAAACGGAACCAAGTGAGCTGCCAACTGTGCCTGGACCGGATGCTGCAGATGTAGATGCTGGTCATGGACCAAATGCCTGTGTTAATACGACAGCTTCACAGCAGCTGCAGTGCGGTAACGTACCTCCTGAGTTCTATTTACATATGATGACAATGATGCAAAGTATGAGCGAACGCTTGATGAAACAACGCGAAAAAGTAAAAATTACCGATGTGTTCTTGCCTACTTATGATCCAGATGGTAACGTTGGAGTGCGAGAATGGTGTGACCATATCACTTTGGCTAAAAATAACTATGAGCTTAGTGATTACGATATTCGTATGAAGGTGACCAGTTTGTTAAAGGGACGAGCTAAAATGTGGGCTGATAATTGGCTCGTTACAACTTCTACATGGGATGAGTTGCGACAAAATATTATTACCACATTTGAACCCGAAAGTCGTTATTCAAAGGACGTCTTGCGATTTCGGGAGCATGAATATGACCACACTAAAGACATTGCAGAGTTTTTATCACGATCTTGGATTTTGTGGAGACGAGTGACGAAGGATAAACTTGACGATAATGATGCAGTGGAAGCAGTTATTGGAACCATTAGCGATGAACGTCTTCGGATTGAGCTTATGAATGCCAGAGCCACTTCAGTACCTGAATTAATATCTGTTGCCTCTTCTATTCGTATATCTAAGAGACCTAATCATGCTAACGCGAACCAGCCATTTCCTAAGCGTTTTAAATACTCTTTAGATAATCGGAATATTTCTATTTGTAACTTCTGTAAGAAGCCCGGGCATTTTTCTCGCGATTGTCGTAGTAAAAATAACTCCACAACACTTGATAAACAGCCTGTTCCAAATAACCCTAGTTCTTCTGGAATATCACTCCAAAAACAGAATACGTCTAAAATCTGTTCTTTTTGTTCAAAGGCCGGTCATACTTTTGATACTTGTTACCGTCGGGAAAAACAAATTACTTCTAATGTAAATTCAGTTGTTAGAAATAAATCTAAATTAAACACAATGCGTATGCGAGTGGGTGATATAGTTATTGATGCGGTGTTCGATAGCGGTGCGGACTGCTCTGTTATGTGTGAATCTATTGCAAACAGGCTACCTGGAAAGAGAGTTCAAGTAGTTAATTATTTACGAGGAATAGGTCCTTTTCCTGTAGTTTCGACTAATAAGTTAACAACTATATGCGTCATTAATGACATTAATGTAGAGATAGATTTTTATATTTTATCTGATTATGAAATGACTTCAGATGTATTAATAGGTGCAAATCTTTTAAACAGCACCGGATTATCGGTAATCGTGACTGAAAATAGTGCGTCTTTGTGCTTTCAGCCTCGTGTTATGCACATACAATCGTCAACCGGACTATTTGATAGCATAAATCATGACTTAGTTAATGAACTTGAGATTAATCAACTCCTTACCCTGCTAAATAAGTACTCTTCCATTTTTACGCGCGGCTTTCCTCAATCTCGGGTCAATACAGGTAAATTAGAGATTCGATTGAAAAATCCGAACAAGTTTGTTGAAAGAAGACCGTACAGATTGAGCCCAGTCGAGCGTGAAAAGGTTAAGGAGATTGTTAAGGAATTAATCGATAATGATATTGTCCAAGAAAGTAAGTCCCCATATTCTAGTCCAATTATTTTAGTCAAGAAAAAGAACGGGGACGATCGTATGTGTGTAGATTACAGAGAACTTAACTCGAACACTGTCCGGGATCATTATCCTCTTCCTTTAATAGCCGATCAAATTGACCAGTTGGCTGGAGGTCAGTACTACACATCCTTAGATATGGCTTCTGGCTTTCACCAGATTCCTATCGCTGATGAGTCTATTGAGAAAACCGCTTTTGTGACACCGGACGGTTTGTTCGAGTATAAGACTATGCCATTTGGTTTGTGTAATGCCCCTGCTGTATACCAAAGATGCATAAATCGTGCTTTAGGTCCTCTTTTAAATCCAGGCAGTGCAGATAAAGTTCATAATGATAGCGTAGCCCAAGTTTACATAGATGATGTCATTAGTAAATGTAGAGATTTTTCATCTGGTCTTGTCTATTTAGAGAAAATATTTATAGCATTACGTGAATCGGGGTTCTCCATTAACATTGATAAGTGCTTATTTTTCAAACGGTCAATTGAATATCTTGGTAACGTGATAGAAAATGGTCAGGTTCGTCCTAGTCCCAAAAAAGTTGAGGCCCTACTAAAGGCTCCAGTTCCGACTAATGTCAAACAGATTCGTCAATTTAACGGCTTAGCAGGCTATTTTCGTAGGTTCATACCAGATTTTGCAAGGACTATGGTACCTCTGTATCAATTAACTAAACAAGGCGCTGAGTGGCAATGGAATCATGTTCATGAAGAAGCACGTCAAAAGATAATTCATCATTTAACTTCTGCACCCGTCTTAACAATATTTCAAGAAGGGAAACCTATTGAGCTATTTACCGATGCCAGCAGTATTGGCTTTGGAGCAATTCTCGTACAGATTATAAACGGTAGGCAGCATGTGATTGCCTATTTTAGTATGCGTACGACAGACATAGAAAGTAGGTATCACTCCTACGAACTCGAAACGCTGGCCGTAGTCCGAGCAATTAAGCATTTTCGACACTTCCTATATGGACGCCAATTCAAGGTGATTACCGACTGCAATGCGCTTAAAGCTTCCAAGCACAAGAAAGACTTGTTACCTCGCATACATAGATGGTGGTCATATCTTCAAAATTTTGAGTTTGATATAGAATACAGGAAGGGCGAGCGGATGCAGCATGCAGATTACCTAAGCAGAAATCCAGATCCACTTACTGTAAACGTCCTAACGAGAAATTTAGATTGGATAAATATTGAACAGAGACGCGACCACCAATTGCGACCCATCATAGACAAATTGCATAACGGAGAAGAAGTCCCTGGGTATCACCTCGAAGATAATGTTCTGAAGTTTGAGAAGCAGGACACAATTTTAGGCCTACAAAAGCTCATTGTTGTACCAAAATCCTTCCAGTGGAGTCTCATCAATACTTTTCATGCAGCTTTGAAGCATCCTGGCTGGGAGAAAACGCTCCATAAAATAAAAGGTACCTATTATTTTGATAAAATGAGCACAATTGTCCGTGATTTCGTCGATAACTGCATCGTATGTAGAACTTCAAAACAGACATCTGGAGCAACTCAAGTACAGTTGCATCCCATTGCCAAGCCAGTGGTTCCATTTGAAGTAATACACATGGACATCACAGGTAAATTAGGAGGTTCAAATGAGCATGAATATGTTGTAGTCACAATTGATGCCTTTACTAAATATGTACTGCTACGTCACACCAATAATAAAAGTCATCATAGTACTCTGGCAGCCTTGAAACAAGTTGTCCACCTTTTCGGAGCTCCAAGACAAATAATTGTAGACGGTGGCCGTGAATTTCTAGGAGAATTTAAAAGTTACTGCGATGTGTTCAATATAGAAATACACTCTATAGCACCAGGGGTTAGCAGAGCTAATGGGCAAGTAGAACGGGTAATGGCAACCCTTAAAAATGGCCTCATTATGATTAAAAATTATGAAACACCAAATTGGCATACAGCCTTAGAAAGCCTTCAACTAGCCCTCAACTGCACTGTTCATAGAACTACAGGTATAGCCCCACTTACACTTCTAACCAGGAGTCAAAACTGTGTCCCACCAGAATTACTGACCTTGGTAAACCTAGATGATGCAATCATTAATATTGAAGCCCTGGAACAACATGTGCAACAGAAGATGATGCAAGTGTCTGCTAAAGATAAAGCGAGGTTTGATAAAGGACGAGCTAAAATTCAAAGGTTTCAAAGGGGTGACTTTGTTTTAATAAAAAACAACCCACGTAATCAAACTGCTCTGGATCTGAAGTTTAGTGTTCCATACGAAGTTCACAGGGTACTTGAAAATGATCGCTATCTTGTGAAAAAGGTAGTAGGACATCATGGGCGCCCTCGCAAGGTCGCCCACGATCAGCTGCGACGTGCTCCACTACCCGGAGGCACCAATCAGGCAACCGTGTCGCCCTCCGACGATCAGCAAGCGGGTTCTTCTGGTTCGCCTTCAGACGATCAGCTACCTGGTCCTTCTGGTTCGCCTCCAGACGATCAGCTACCTGGTCCTTCTGGTTCGCCTCCAGAGCATCAGCAAGCGGGTCCTGTGTCTCCTCTAGACGATCATCAAGAAAACCCAGACCCCGAGGTCAACGATGAAATCTGAATATATTCGGTGAGCAACTTTTATGTTGATACTTAATAACCATTCAAATTATCTTAAAACTTCTATAATATGCTAAGACAAAAGATGCTATTGGCGTGTGGAGCCGACCAATAAGCCATTGATGATATTCCATCCTAAAAGAAGTAAATGTCCCCTGTGTACCACGGCGCACGAGACCGCCCAGAGCACAGCATCGACCTATCTCTGTATCCTTTAGAGCCCCTGTTTTAAACAGCATCTATCTTTCACCCACCTATCCCTTACCTATTGAAAAAAAAAAAAAAAAAAAAAAAAAATCATGAAAATAAAATGAACAAATATTAAGAATGAATCTTCTGTTGTCACGTGGAGTGAACAGTTGATGTAGCAAATAATAATTTAAAAATCATAAAGGCTAGTTGTACTGTGGAAGTACCTGGTCCTCACATTTTATATTTCTCTATTACAGATGGCAGAAGCGATGCAGAGCACGCATCGCATGTCAGTATGGCCGTGTCGCCGCGGAGGTTCCTGTCTGATTGGGACTATTTATTTATTGATTGGAAAAATTATTATAATGTGATTATAATTATGAATTATTGTTAAAATATTGTGTAGTACGTTGTTATTAGAATGATTGGTATGCGTTTTATGATTTATTGTAAACCCGGAAGATATTTTAACTTCCGGGGTATTTTATTAAAATTATTTAATGATGATTTCCTACTTGCCACTATAGAATTATTCTATTGAAATTAAAACTAGTTTTTCCATGCCAATCAAACCTTTCAATAATTTCTTTAAACAATCTCACTAAAATTGCGACGTATTTTAGTTGTGAATTAATTACTTCCGGTTTTAATACTTCGTATTAATTTAATGTGAATTTTAGTAAATCACAAAATAAATTAACTAATTGATTTTAACGTTATTTAATAATTTTAAAATTGTTTAATGTTTTGTGAACATGATTTTCAAGAGTGACGTAATTATTAGTTGTGGGAGGGAAAGCAAGTAGGGATGATGTTTATAAAAAGACGTGTTCTGAGCGTGGAGCTCATTCTACTGTGAATTTGTGGTGAATAAACATTGTAAGTACAATCTATGTCAGTTTAAATAAATGAAAATAATTTATCACCTTGTTTTCTTTTTAATTTTAAGTTTTAATTTCTTTTGCTCTTTAAAGTTTTAATATTTTTAATTATTTGAAATTGCTTTGTTATTTATAAATGAAACTCATTGCTTATAGTAAGAAATCAATAGTTTTGATGAAGTTAAACATTCAGTTCTCATAATAAGTGAATTTATTATTATTATTATTGTAACGCCCTCTCTGATTTTCGATATATATATAAAACTCAAAGGTGACTGACTGACATGTTGATCTATCAACGCACAGCCCAAACCACTGGACGCATCAGGCTGAAATTTGGCATGCAGGTAGATGTTATGACGTAGGCATCCGCTAAGAAAGGATTTTGATCAATTTCAACCCCAAGGGGTTAAAATAGGGTATGAAAGTTTGTATATAATAATACTTCTTAACGCGAGCGAAGCCGCGGGCAAGAGCTCGTTCAATATAAGTTAAGTATGATCTGTCAGCTGTGTATGACGTCATAACGCCACCAACTTACGTATGTCCACCAACTGCCTATGAATCAACTTCTCTGATAGTAAATAAAATATGTATAGTAGCGTGAGATCCTTTGATCGTGGAAAAACGAGACACAATAGGCTTTCAATTGTGTACGCGAGCACCGGTGCTTGCGCGGGGCTTGATGGGTTAAATTACTTGGAAGTTGGAGTAGCAAGGCAATGCAGTCTCTTGTCAGTCGTTACAAGCTCTTAAAACACTTATTTGGTGAGCAACCAATGTCATTGTGAGCAACTAACAGATGTGGGCCCTATTCTCAAAATGTAGTAACAAAGCCTTTCAAAGGTCATTCGTGATTTAATCTAAATTACTTTTATCATTAAATACACCTATAGGTTAATGAGTAGCAAATAACAGTCAACCACTCAATTCAAAATATAGAACTGCAATATCAACGGTTATTTTTTAAGAATATATTTTTATACGGTCACTGTCCATTAGATTTTAGAAAAATGACATCATGTAACCTGAAGTGGTGGGGGAGGGATGCAGGGGGGTGAGTAACGGAAACAACGTTCGACGGCGTGAAAGTGAATGAATATTCATTCGTGAATAATTACCGACTTTTGACATGCCGCCACTGCCGCCCGGGCCATGGCTTCGTCTAACACGTGTTGGGAAGAAGGATATTTTTAAATCTATAAAACTCAAAGGTGACTGACTGAAAGTGATCTATCAACGCACAGCCCAAACCACTGGACGGGTCAGGCTGAAATATGGCATGCAGGTAAGAAAGAAATAACATTACAACGAAGGCTTCAGTGCCAAAGACATTGAGAGGCACAGTTCAATTATTATCTTTAACAATACAATGTGTAAATTAAAAAAAAAGCTATACGTCTTACCAGGGCATGGTGTGAGATCAGCACTCCCAGCGTTACCAACACGAAATGATACATTGTGCTGGAAAAGAAAAACATTATCTTTAGCGAAGAATACATAATATTGTTAGTACTTACAATTAGTATCTTTAGTAAAAACTTGGCCTGATACGTCATGTCATCTAGATACTTATAAAATTACAGGTCCTTATACTTATAAAGTTACAGCCACAAAATTTGGTGAGTAGGGTTGTTTTATTAAGTAGACATCCACTAAGGAGGGAATTTTGAAAATTTTACCCCGAAGGGGGTGAAATAGGGGCCGAAAGTTTGAATGAAAGCCCGTCATTTCTTAAGTTAGAAACATGAAACTTTATTGGAGTTTACTCCTTAAGAATCGATTTTCATATATAAAGCGCCCGGTATGAGAAAAATCCGAGGGGTAAAACCTACTAACAAGTAACGAAAATGTGTCACGTTATTGGTGCGCACCTTTAGTGCACAACTTTCTAATTTGGCTGTGAGTGTATTAAGACCATAAAGGTAATATACCTATCGGAATATTATATTATATTATTATATAATTATATTATTAAGTATATTATTATATAATATTATATTCCGATAGGTATATTAACTTTATGATTAAGACGTACATATGGTATGCTGTATAGGCGACTATACCTGTATACTATAATATGTTATTGGGCTTGTTTGGTTTTTTTATGCAATAAGGGGGCAAACGAGCAAACGGGTCACCTGATGGAAAGCAACTTCCGTCGCCCATGGAGACTCGCAGCATCAGAAGAGCTGCAGGTGCGTTGCCGGCCTTTTAAGGGGTAATAGAGGAGGGTAGGGAAGGAAATAGGGAAGGGAAAAGGGAAGTGGATTGGGCCTCCGGTAAACTCACTCACTCGGCGAAACATAGCGCAAGCGCTGTTTCACGCCGGTTTTCTATCAGTGTCGATGTATTTTTATTGCTATTTTTGTTATAAATATCAATAATTTATATTGTTATTGTGAAGTTATAATTTTTATCATTATACTGGCTAAAGTGAAATAAAAGTATTTTGAAATAACTATGGCAGAAAGGGGTGTAGATAATATTGCCGGAACATCTGATTTCATATGATATTAATCTTTTTTCAGTTGAATAAACTCTTTTTGCGTATGGTTAGATACTCGTACTTAAGGAGTAAACTCCAGTCGTGCGTCGGAGCTGACACACTTTTTTTTGGGTTACTGATTAAAAATGAATGGATACGTATTTAAGCGTTTTTGTAAATTCTACCCCCAAGGGGGTGAAATTGGGTTTGAAAGTTTGAATGAATATAACTTAAGTTAGAAACTTGAAATTTTGTGTTTGGGCTACTGATTAAAAATTATTGGATATGTGTTTAAGCTTTTTTGGAAATTCTACCCCCAAGGGGGTGAAATAGGGGTTGACAGTTAAAATGAAAGTCCGTCATTTCTTAAGTTAGAAACATGAAAGTTTATTTTTGGATTGCTGAATAAAAATGAATGGTTAGGTATTTAAGCGATTTGGAAATTCTACCCAAAGGGAATGAAATTGCGGTTGAAAGTTTGCATAAAAGTCCGTCATTTCTTGAGTTAGAAACATGAAACTTTATTTTGTTGCTACTGATTAAAAATAAATGGACACGTATTTAAGTGTTTCTGGTAATTCTACCGCCAAGGGGGTGAAATTGGGATAGAAAGTTTCAATGAAAGTCCGTCATTTCTTGAATTAGAAACATGAAAGTTTATTGACGTTGCGTTTGAATTTTGCTTAAATAGGGTCCCGTTTTTACCCTTTGTATAAGGAACCACAAAAAGGGGAAACTATCCATCTTTGTTATTACACTATGTTAACGCAGACGAAGTCGCGGGCAACAGCTAGTTTTTCATAAAAGGTCAGTATCGCACTTGCGACTCCTCTGGTGTTCTGTATAGTAAAGACAGATTCGTAAAAAATAACGAGTAATAACAAGTATAGACTTGTGCGTTGTGAAGGTTTTTCAATCCTCTATAGCTGTTTTAGACCAATAGCGTAGAGGTGAAGTTAAGTTTCTAGTGAGTTATCAGTTAACTATTATATCAACTCGGTAATTTCAAAATTGAAAATGTTATTGGTACAATATTTAGAGCTGACGAATCACTGTGAAATTGCTACCGTATCTCATTTTATTCCGAATAATCTAATTTTCCCAAATATTATAAAATCATGTTCGGATGTTTGCCAGGCTAATTTAATTTTCCTTCCTCAGCATTTCGCGATCCGTTCCTGCTCATATTTTATTCATGCTCGTTCGTTCATTCGTTCAGCAATCGCCGGTCTTCGTGAAACTTTCATGTGCGTTTTGTGCGAAATTGTTCTGCGCAAAAGTAATTTGATTCACATTTATAATGGGTGATTTTAAAATGCTCGATACAGAACCTTAAATTGTTAAAAAAGCATTTCTTTCAATATAAGTACCTAATATTATTTAAGGAAGTGTTAGCGACGCACCGTATCGCCATGTGCTCGCATTTTAAAAATGCATAAAAAAGTAAAATAATATTGTAGTCTATGGTTTTGCCGCGCTTTTCGCCCGTCCGGCGTCTGGAGTCTAGACGCCGCCCGCGCCGCACTGGCGTCATCAGTCTTCCTGCGCGCAACCTGCGCGCAAAGAGGATGTAAACTGTATACTACGTAACACCTGCGCGGGCGATCAAGTGCAGAAGCGAATGCACAACTTGTTGTCGATTATTGTTAAATAAGTCAAATTGTTCATTAATAATTCGCCTCGAACAATTGCTATTTGCTAATTACAGTGCAGTGTCCGTGCATAATAATAATAATAAGTAGATAGTATTATTTGTGTATTTCCGTGAATATAATGAGTTTCTCGTACATCCTTAGTTTCAACCAAAACTCCTCCCGCGGTAGCCTACAGACAGGAGGTAAAAGATTTTTTGTTTTTATTATAATAAGGTACCTACTTACTGAAAGTGTTTGGGATTTGGGCTAATGGGCCTCGGCACAAGGAGAAGAGCAGCATATACCTAAGAAGGAAATAGGATAACACAATATGTATGATGTAACGTAAAATATTATGTGTAGAATTTGTACGATACAGGAAAAACCGAAAACACCAGACAATCTAAAGTTTGCAAAACCATTACTTAACACCAAACGACCTACCTAGTACATACTACCTACTACTTACCTACAGGCTATAAGGCTACAAGTTACAACCCTTTCAAGATTTTATTTTATATTTTAAAAGATGTTATGCTCTTAAAGTTTTAGATATAATCAGATGTAGGTATACTGTGTATAAATATAATAATATAGAAATATATAACATGCTAGAATAACTAAAAATATTATATTAGCAATATATTAGGGGTTAGGCGATAGTAATTCCAGTCAAACACATAAACCCGCCGTATATTAAGTTTATGAGTCGTTAACCCATACACTGTCAATATTGTGTCATTCCATTGTCGAGCTAGCCGTGAGCCGACTGTGGGGAAATAAAGAGAGATCTAGTTTGTTATTGTACTAGATGGCGTCCGCAACTCGGATGCGTCATTAATCATTATATTATTATTATTTTGTTTGTCACGCGGGAACCGTACATTTTTTCGGCATTAATCTTTCGATCGCTTCGGATTCTTGTAAATTCTATTGTATTCTAGTTGTCGCGATCACCGGTGCTCTTATGAAGCTTGAAGTAAGTATTAAATTTAAAAGTATCCTATGTCCTTTCTCGGGACTCAAATTATCTCCATACCATATTTCAGCAAAATCAGTTCAGCGGTTTGGGCGTGATAAGGTAACAGACAGATAGACACACATTTATAATATTAGATTAGTCCCGGTAAACGTTGTTTTGCCATTTAAAGTATTTCTACTTCATCAGTTGATACAAAATTTTACCTCCTCTTTAGTCCCCTAAGAGGGGTGGGGAGAAAAATTTTATACACCAGATCTTAAGTTGGAAAACATAGTTAATAATATGAAGTAAGTCCATTAAAGAAAAAAGTTTGTTACAAAATCTGACCCCCTCTTACGTCCACTTAAAGGGGTGGGGGGATTTTTTTTTATACACCAGATGTTAAGTTGGAAGAAGACAATAATATCTGCGAAAACCGCATTCAAATCGGATCAGTAGTTTTCGTGTTAAAGCAAAAGTTTAATCGGATCAGTAGTTTTCGTGTGATAGTGGAACAAACATACATACAGACAGACAGACAGACAGACAAAAAAACTAACCACATTTTTGGCTCCTATAGCGATATTGTGACACCCTCCGCCTAAAATAATAATATTTTTTGAATATCTTAATTGTACAGAATTGTCATTTCTACAGATTTATTATATGTACAGATGTAGTATGGATTTGAATGGTAAAGTCGAGAGCATTATCTAGCCATAAATAGTTTACCTAAACCCAGTAGAATAAATAAGGTCAGGAATCGATATAGGCTAAGGTGGGATGACCCAGTTCAGCTAGGCGAATGGCCAAATAACTTTCCTACTATAACTTACTGCCATGATAGATTGCTTGAAAGTAAGGAGGCCTTGTACTATGCTCTGTTTAAATTGATTTTGGCCTAAATTGCCAATGGAGATAGCAGATAATAATTACATAATATTATAATCTGAACAATTGTAATATGATAATAACACTCTTTAATTTGTACTAGATGGCCCAAGTAAACTTCGTATCACCTTCTCCTAGGTTTAGCGAGACTAGCAAAGTTGCAATAAATTTTGAATTATCTAATACTAGCGACCCGCCCCGGCGTCGCACGGGTATAAAATATATAGCCACGAAAAAAAATATGCCTATAGCCTTTCTCAATAAATGGGCTATCTAACACTGAAAGAATTTTTCAAATCGGACCAGTAGTTCCTGAGATTAGCGCATTCAAGTTAGACCTTTCAAATAATTTCCCCCGTTTTTTCCACATTTTCCTCTATTTCTTCGCTCCTATTAGTCTTAGCGTGATAAAATATAGCCTATAACCATCCTCGATAAATGGGCTATCTAACACTGAAAGAATCATCAAAATCCGTTGCGTAGTTTTAATAAAGATTAAAGGGAACAAAGGGACATGAGGGAAAAAAGCGACTTTGTTTTATAATGAGTATAGGTAGATATAAAATTCTCGTGTCACAGTTTTCGTTGCCATACTCCTCCGAAACGGCTTGACCGATTCTCATGAAATTTTGTGAGCATATTGAGTAGGTCTGAGAATCGGCCAACATCTATTTTTCATACCAAAAATTATTTATATGGCAAAACAACGTTTGCCGGGACAGCTAGTGTAGATTTAAATCAAAAGGAATTTAAAGTACAATATTCAGTTTTCTCTGCGGGTCAAAAGTAGTTTTTTTAACCGACTCCAAGAAAGATATAGATGATAATTACGTTCGGCTGTGTATAATTTTTTGCCGTTTGGTACAGAAACTTTGGTGGAAATTCCGTCTCGCACTAACGCCCAGTTTTCGAGGTGACAGTGATTTATTTATTCAACAGCGTTGTTCATCGGTTAATATGTTAGCCAGTGACAAGCGCTAGTGACTGTTAAACTTCAGTAAAAAACTTCAGTAAAAAAAAGAAACCAGACATAATCTTACAGCCAAGTAGTAATGAGGAAAATTATTCGTCTTGGTCTTGCAAGTTGCAGTCTTGGACTTGGTCCTTGCTTTGCTCATCACTACAGCCGACGCGACTGATGCTGATGTCTGACAGACATTTGGACATTCCGCTGATGTTTTTATGAAATTCGCCTCATCATACATTCAGTGCGCGCGGCGAAAGCGGCACTCGTCAACTATTTGCCAGAACACGACGACAATAGATCATCACAATGAAGAAGGAGCTCTAGTGTAATACAAGGCCTATTTAGGCTGCGTTCCACTGAAGCGGAGCGGAGCTTAGCGGATCTTAGCGGTGCCCAAATTGACCAATCGTGCTTTTCCAGCGGAATGACAGAGAAGCGGAGTGAAGATTTCGAGCATGGTGATTGGTTAATTCGGCACTGCTAAGCTCCGCTCCGTTTCAGTGGAAACGCAGCCTCGTCGCCATAATCACACAATGTACATTGTACATAATATTATAATAATTATAGTTCTATAAGTAATGAAAATGCAAAGCACAATTTCAGCAACCGGCGCCGGCAGCCATTTCGGCAACCGGCGCCGACAGCGGAGGCACTCCCAAAATATTATATAACTGTATCGTCTGCACATTAATTATACAGTGTTAACTCCCGCGTACAAGTACATAATGTTATTAATGTCCTAAAACCAATGTAACTACTTCTAGAGCTAAACTAAAACTTGAGAAAAGTAACGCAAGTAAGCTAAAACATTTGTCACAGTTAGGTAGATGAAGGAATCAACTAATCTATACTCCATGTAACATAAGTCCGTAATAATAATATATTACTTATTGAGAAAGGTAAAACAGAGTCTTCTACGCCTCGACCGAAGAAATTAAACAACGTGATTCCATATAACTTATATACTCTATTAACAAATCTGGAGAAAGTACTAGTACCTAATCTAAAAGCACTAGATATTCAAAGCACTAGATACTAGTAAAGTCTAGATAACCCTGCGCCTGCGCCGTTACCTCGATATAGGTCAGAGAAAGGTACAACAACAGACATACATTACAGGAACCCATTTATGTCAATTAACAAGATATATTCGCTTCTAGTACTGGATAAACAGATAGAACTTGAAATTTTAAGCAATGTATTTATTTTATAACAGTATCAACATCGTAGGTGTTAATAATGTATAAAAAAATGGCGATAGTCATTAGTATTGATAAGTGTGCATCGGGGTGTAGGTCAACCTCCAACTAGGTGGGACGACGATCTCCGTTTAGTTGCGGGTCCATGTTGGATGCGAGTAGCAAGAGATAGGTCATCTTGGCGTTCATTGAGAGAGGCCTATGTCCAGCAGTGGACGAATATAGGCTGATATGATGATGATGATGATGAAGTGTGCAGATAGAAAAAATGCCTAGAAAAACAACATGTATTTGGCAAATAATATTTTAATTTTGAATTAGAATCCTAACCTACGGCTAAAAACTTTCGCCATTATAATATTTGGAGTACATAAGTACCTGTAAATAACATTTTATTTCTACCACAAAACATCTACTTTTTTCGTTTTGCAACGACAACACGAATTAATGAGTTCAATTTCTTGGAAGATGAGTCATTTCGGATTTACCCAATCAGGGGGCGCTATCGGCGTTTTAGGATCAATAAACATATCGCCGGACGAGTATATCGTGTTTAGGTTGAGGTCAACACAGGTTAATGAATGCAGGATTCGCGTGCGGCATCTTCTTGGACATGTCTCTGGTGAGATATGGTGATCATTTATAATTAGTTGGGAAAATAACGCGTTGGTTTAAAATATTAGAATTTTTGGAGGCACTGAAGAATATGGCTTAAAAGTTACTTATTATTATTATTGATACCACGTGATTTTATAGCTGTTGTTATTTATCAAAAAACTGCTTTAAACTTTCTTTCAAGCAATGCTTTCTTGTAAATGTTTTTCTACAATGACTTCGTTCGCTTAGAAAAGAAAAATCGGTACTGTGTCTTAAGCGTAGAGACAACAAAAGGCAGATGGGGTTGATAGACAATACACAGGCAATTTTTTAAACGGAAAGAACAGACAGAAGGATAGACAGACGTACAGTGGGAAAAAAGGAAATACCGAACATCAATGTGAAAAAAACATTAGATGATGATGACACTAAAGGGGTGGGAATTAGGATCATCATGATAACTCATAACACCCTTGTGGATAACATCGGTTTTCAATTACAGTGTATTAGTAAAGTGTTGTGTTACATCTCACACTGGATACAACAACTGTATCGAAGTGTCTAGTTGTGTTAAGGCTGAGAAAGGGATGTTATTATATTAGTGAGATATTAAGTGAGTAATTATTTCTACTGAATATTGAGTTAATGAAATGTTTATTAATTTAATAATGATAATATTACAAGACTGGTATTAACAAAGAGTTTGGCAGAAAATGTAAAGTAGAAGAGGTAACAGATTTTATACTATCCTGGATTCTATAATATAAGTAAGTATTTATATTATGAGAAAAGTCAAGAAATCGCTGGTACACACTCAAAACAGCTAATAAAAGAAATTATAATAACACATCTTAAATCTTAACACCAGAAAATAATGTAGAGATTAAGATTCGTCTCCGAAATCCGAATTCTCGGGCCACATCACACAATATGTAAACAGTAAATACAAAACAAAAACACATGATGCTAATGACCCCTCTAGCTTATTGGAACTTCTATAATAATTATCGTCCTCGTCCTGTATCTTTCTGATTTAGGTTTTGACTGTGGAAGTGGTAGTTTTATTTGCATTTTATTTACATTCTGTTGTATTATAATATGTAAATTGTTTCTAATAAAAATAGTGTAAACTGCTTGCTGGCTTCTTTGATTATAAAGACAAGTAACTTTAAACAACGCACAAAATTGCATGAATTTAGACATAAAAATGAATTTCAGTTCTGTAAATATCGCTATAACTGGAGAACGGAAACTTCGTGGGGGTCCAGGGAAGGTTTAATACAGGACATCAGGGCTACTTGACCTGCCTTCAGTAAAAAAAGGGAAGGTTATACAATGAGAAAATTTAGGAGTTAATGCTATACGAAGTTCACACTTCACAGGTCATCATGTTTAATACAAAATTTTTGATTCGTCTGGTCCATTTATTATCTAAGACAGAAGGCGGTCTAGGTCTGTAAGCTACTTTAAAACCTACTTTCTAGGTCCTAGGAGACTTATAGAATACAAGGGTTATTCTTGTTTTGTTTTTCTCATTTACATGTCAATTGTATGTACATAATGTTCAGGCTCCATACAAAGTGTTTTTAATTTTGCCACTTTCTTTCTAGGTCACAAACGTCGTAATCCACGTTCGGACTAACGGTTTTCTGCAAAACCTAAACAAGAAAGATGACAGACAAGCAAGGTTAGTAATATAGTAATTCTTCTTTTTCTTCTTTTTTGGCAACTTGACACAAAGGATGTGTATGTTGTGCCACAGACAAGGTAAAAAGGTAAGGAAGACGGCGGGAAAACCATATGCCTCCTATTATAATTTTCATCATCGTTTTCATGTATCGTCAGGTCTAAAGTCTAGTCAAAGTCTAAGTAAAAGTCAATACAGTCAAGGAGTCAAGTCGGTCGATTCAGTAAAGTGGTAGACGCTTTACTGAAACTTTCGATGGAGTTTTGGAGGGAACACAAAATAGCACGTTTCTGGATATTACATCACTTTCCTACACTTGTGCATGAACACGAATATTTAATGGTTAATATTCTACCAATATTACACATTAAAAACCCAGCTAACACAATTTTAGGAAAATAATACAAAACACAACAGCACTCTTTCAGATGCCCGCCAAAAACACCATATAGTAATTTTACTTTGGTATTTTCTACTTTTGGGTGTCAATTACTATTAATTTGATCTTATCACCAAACACATTTTTTTTTTGTAAAAATTTGTATATCGACACTCTTCTTTAAAAACGCCGAATAAGCTTAGCAAAATAAAAATCTGAATATTATTTATCCTTGAAAAAAAAAGTTGGTTTAAAAATATTATTATCACTAACAAAAATATACACTGAACAAAGCAATGTTATTGGGCGTTTGCACACTGCACGATAACGACACGACACGATACCACAGAATAGAGAGCCACCGCACATATTATACAATTTCAAGTTGGCCGACTATCGTACAAACTGACTATCGTAGTAATTATAATATTCTGTCCTTAGTATTGAATGCAACCAAAATATTCTCCTTTCTTTTCGCCTTCGTTTTATTAGTGCCACAATAAAAGCGTGATTTTTACGCATTTTAACACGCACGTCGCTAGGCTAGCAACACTGTTACCAAATAAATCTAAAAGTCTGCGGCTGGTAGCGTACACGATGAAGTTGTCCAATTAAATTGTGACACTACGCACAGTTTAGTTTGTACGATAGTCGGCCAACTTGAAATTGTATTATAATATGTGCGGTGGCCCTTATCTATTCTGTGGTATCGTGTCGTGTCGTTACCGTCGCAGTGTGAAAACACCCATACAAACGTAGTTAGGGAACTCACAAAGGAAATCTCGTTGCTAATAATATTTTCCTTTTCAAAGCTACTTGAATAATGTGAAGAGCTTTGTAGTAAAATACTTGCTTGTTAGTATAATCTACAATTTAGTATTTTCTTTAGCATTGTGTAGTTTATTCTATGATTTATTCAGTTGGTAATTGGTATTAATTGAAAGAAATTTGTGAAAAATTCTGTGTTGCAATTTGCAAATAACATTACTTACTATGTTCGTAATTTATGATTGAAGCTTATCAATGCATAGCTACAGATTACAGAACTGCGAAGACTTAAGGAAAGTTTGTTATTTTTATTTTTTGTATCATTGCGATATAATTGTATTGAAATCGTATTGAAAATAACGTAAATGGTAATACAAGATCTTTTAACTGCAAAAAATTCTCGAAAAATTTAATTTAAAATCTACACAAAACATTAAAAGTGTTTCTGATATAATATAACGAAAATTTGGGGTAGCTTTTCATATTTTTATAATTCTAACCTACTAAGAATACAGTTGAAAAACCTCAAAACAGTCAATTAAAAAAAAAAAACAAAACTTAAATTCAGTATAGAATACTATATAAAGACAATAACAAACTTAGCCCCTTATTCCCTAAAACCGACTTTTTAATTCATAATATTATTATTAAACATAATAAGTTAATACACACACTGCCAAAAACGTCCAACTATACGTAAGTAATAAAATCGCCTACCTTACACGCGTGCGATGCGCCCGCGCAGCTCACAGTCCACTGCCGAGTGCGGGCCGCAGCAGCCTCCGCCAGGACGGTGACCCGCCCGTGATATTAACCTCCAAGCCGGTTTGCGAATGTCCGCTTGTCGGCTGTTTGGTAATATATCAACATTTAGGTATTGCCATTAGATACCTAATTAGTAATTAGTAAAGTTTTAGAAGAATTGAATTGTGTATAGTTTTGACGTAGCAGTTTTTATGGCTCTGTTTTCTGTGAAAAGAGACGGAGATATTAAAGCGATTGCAAGTTCTATTGTCTTTAAACATTGCCAATGCGTAATTTTGTTTCGTTTCGATGAGAGCTGATCTCTGCTAACAGACCTAACTAATGCTAAAGCCATCTGGAGTTAAAAGTCACCACACCACACACCACAGGAGGACTACATTAAAAAGATCCATTTCTCATCATAATCTCTATATTATTATGTTTGTTTCCATATGACACGGTGGTGCTAGATGGGGTTCGAGAAGATTCAGAGCATAATATCTCCTGTCTCCTTGTCAACAAGAATTATTATTGCTTACTCCGTCCTGCTCATCAACGTATTGGTATTCTGCAAGCCTCACGCGTGTCGCCGTCGCGTCGCGCCTCCACCTCGTTTACCGACCATAAGGGTCACGTCATGAAAGTAGCGACTAGCGAATAGCCTTGTGACAAAAGTCGCAACTAAAAATATGTATGCTCAAGCCATCAGGTTAAATCGATTGTTCTTACAGTAAACTGCTATGCACATTTTTTACTTGTTACTACCGACCTTATGATGATTATGAATGAAGCCTTTAAAACTTATAATTTAGTAAGTGTATCCTTATTTGATTGGGAAAAAGGTCAGTTATAATATTATAAATTAGAAAGAGTTTCTGCAGTAGGCGGAAAAATATCAGTTTTTTGTTTGTTACGTTAGAGTTATGTATACTGTAGACGTTGACAACATAGTTTCCATACAATATTTAAGTAGGAATATTAGCCCTTCTAAGCAAGCGTCTTTAGTAATTTATAGCGTCGGTCACGTCGCGACTGTGCGGACGCGACAGAGCGACATATTGATGACAAAGTAGACGCTAGCTTCCATTCGAGATTTTGCGACTTACTGACGGTCGCTAGCACCGTGTCCTCACCCTTTCGGCTAACAGATAACTCGTCTATGTGTCGCATATGTCTTCATTAGGCGACCAAATCCCAAACATTAGCATTCTCTATGGCTACTTATTGGTATTTTATGTAAACGACGACTAGTCCTGTATGTATCCGGAGCAGATTTGAATTTATGAGATCAAGTAGATATAATTAATAGTATAGTTATGTAAATATTTAGATATAGAGTTCAATCAACTTAATTTTTTTGCACTTTATTGTTTTTTTAATGTATTATAATTTATTACGTAGAAGCTTTAGATTGGAGAAACAACATACTTTTATTATAGGCACTAATTTTTGCGGCTTCAATTGAAAAAAAATCGTTAATCGTTCGATTATTATTGTAAGTATAGATTTTTTTTTGGATAGTACTATCTTAAATTTTATTTCCTTGTAGGTACTCTTATATTATCTCTTAATTTTATATTTTGACAAAACATTTCTACGGCTTAAGCAAGAAGAATTAGCACAGATAAATTCGCATTTATATTATTATTTCAATGGAGTTTTCACAAATTATGTAGTAATAATACAGGAGCTAATCTCATTTCAGCAAATGAAAACACTATATTATATTTTTGGCAGTAACAAACTATTTAATTCCAACAGCTTTAATTATTATATATGCACTTTATTAATTTAGCAAGTATTGTCCAATCTAATCACTAAATACTTTATGGAACTGGTCATCCTCGCTCTTTTCTTCCTTTTGTGGATTTAGAAACGACAAAATATTATGCAGATTTGGATGTTTATGTTTATTTATAACCTGATTTATACCATCAATAAAAACTTCCTTGATGCCGGTCCAAAAATCACTTGGTTCATTATCTGAGGATATTTTTGCTTCATCTGGTTTAGTTTTTATAGCGTTTATACGCAATGAATTAATATTGTTCTTCTTAACTTCATTTTTACTATTACCTTTAGTTGTTTCATAGGCTTTATTATCAACTGCGTTAAAAACTCTAGCTATAGAGTAATTAGCTACGATTGGTCCTCTTGTTCTGTCATCGGGGATATCAACTACATTTTCAGTTACTTCGTATCTCCTTGCTTTAGTATTTAATGTAGTTTTTATGTATGTTTTGGGTGTAGTTTCTGATTTGTCGTAAGATAATGTTTTTGCGTTGATATATTCCTTGTCGTATTCTTCGTAACTGTCGTCGTAGTCTATGTGGTAAGGTTTAACCAACATAAATGTACACGTAAACATCTGAAATAGAAAAAATGAACATAAGTTTAATTGAACTAGTAATTAAAATAGTTGTTTATACTTTATGCCAGTAAGTATAAAATCTTACGAATATGATTGTTAAGGCGTAAGAATAACCCCTTCTACTTAGACAGGCAAACAGACAGACATGACGAATCTATAAAGGTCACGTTTTTTGCCATTTGGCTACGAAACCCTAAAAATGGTCACAGCGGGAAACCGTAATTTTTCTGGGATAAAAAGTATCCCTCTTCCTATGACTTAGGGAGATCGCACACGTCACACTTTTTGTGTGATCGAGTCTGCCGCTTTCATACTTAATCTGCATGGCGCACGCCATCAGATTGTATGTAAGCCGCAGACTCGATCGCACAAAAAGTGTGACGTGTGCGATCTCCCTCAAGGTATCTCCATACCACCATGATTAATTTCAGCAAATTCGGTTTTACGGTTTGGGCGTGAAGAGGTAACATAAAAACAGATATGGCACACTTTCGCATTTAAAATATTATTATACTCGTACGTATGGATGTATTGTTACTCTACTATATAATATAATCATATCATTAAAATTTTGCAACTGGGCCGTTACTATGTAGGTTATGCGAGCAGGGAACTCCGATCGACTACGCAGTTTCGTACCCGGCTCTTTGTGTACCAATTGTAATTTCCTTTGATACGGACATTCCCGGCGAGCTCCACGCGAGCTCCGCTGATCAATGAAGCAGCCGTCTAGTTAAAATAGCCAGCCAATTCAACGACTAGGCCGGTCAGGAAATATGTCCATAATACAATGGGTTAGAGATGTCGTTTGTTGCTAACGAATTGGCTAGTCGATCTGGTTGAAATTGATTACGCCAAGAAATACAATCTTAATAATTATATATAATTCTTCTGTGAGTGTGTATGTCACTGAACTTCTCTCAAACGACTGGACCGATTTTGATGAAATTTTTTGTGTGTGTTCAAGGGGATCTGGGAATGGTTTAGATTCACAATTTTGTCCGCTGGACAATGTTTTTTTAATTAATTTTTTATTTATTAGTAGCTGTTGTTGATTTTGGAATGTTTTACATTGGATCCGACAGACGGCGCTACAATCGCAGTGTCAAATTTTAAATAATATTCGAATTCGAATTTTAATTTTAGTCTGTCTCGACAGTTAACGCTGCGATCAAATTAAAAAAAAATACTTTATATACTTAATATGGCAAAGGAACGTTTGCCGGGACAGCTAGTATATTATAATATTATTACTCATTTAAAAGAACTGCTCCACGAAAAGCATAAACAGAAGAGAATCTACAACTTAGTTACCATCTTCAGCCCAAGACTCTTATACACAAAAGATTTAAACACCCGTTGAACAGTTGATTAGAGAAAAATTCAGTACAAAATGGTCTCAAAACAACTGTTCAACAGATGTTTAATCGATGTTTTGTGTTAAGACCGTTACATTCTTGAAATAAAGCAAACACTATTTTACGCTGGTTTTCTGTGACACCGTAGTAATTCTGCGTTAAACTAATTAAAAATCACTTACAAACACTATCGCCTTGTCCATTCTCCAACCGATTAAGAAAAGCGATTTTCACAAAAAACGCGGGTTTTTGCCCGCGCGCGGGAACGAAAATGTAGACCATTGACTATCTCCTCGGTTTTTATAATGCAGGTGAGTCAGTAGCATGACCTTGGGCTGCTGATGGCATTCTGAAGGGACTTCTGGGAAATACGCACTGAGTTAGGGTCTCATAGTCAGAAGATAGGGTGGAAAAATCCCTTTAAATAATTCTCTATACATTATCCATACTATACTGAACTCGGCGAAACATGACGGCAGCGGTCATTGACCCTGTCAAAAACTTGTCATTTTCTATACAAAGCCGCGATTGACAACATCTGACACTTCATTGTCAATCGCGGTTTAAGAAAATGACAAGTTTTTAATGTAAACTATAGAGTTTCCAAGTATATTTCAAAAGTGTGCTGACAGAGTTTGTAACGATGTAACTCATAGAACTTACATAGATAAGCTATATAAGTATATTATTGACGCCTTGACATATGCATCAGAAGAAAGTTATAGTTCTGGGAGGGTGCGAAGAGGTGTCAGTGTGCCGGGGTGGAACTCATTTGTAAGAGAATCACACAGGAAGGCTAGATCTCACTTCAAATTTTGGATAAGCAATAACAAACCTACGTCGGGTCCTATTTTTGACGCAATGAGAAAAACCAGAAATACATTTAAAAACAATTTAAGAAAACTTCAAAAAAAAAATAGAGATCAAATACAAATAGACAAATTAGCTAGTCATCATGAAAGTAAATCTTTTGTAAAATTTTGGAAGCAAACAAATAAGCTTACTGATAACCCGAAATCTAGTCTCCCTGCTAATGTGAATGGTCTGACTGATGCTGATGAGATTGCTAATATGTTTCGTGAGCATTTTACGGTCGAACCAATTTTGCCAGAACAACCTCAGATGCTCCAAGACTCAGTTACGGGCGGTGATCCTCCTGATAGAATATCTGCAAACGATATTTCCAAGATAATTCGAGGAATGAAAAAAGGAAATCCCCAGGACACGATGGACTGAGTGTGGAGCATTTGAGACATGCTGGCCCACATATAAATAGAGTTTTAGGTTTGCTATTCACTCTCTGTCTTAGACATGGGTACTTGCCCGACGATATGATAAAAGCAGTTGTGGTACCTATTGTGAAGAATAAAACCGGTGACGTTAGTGATAAGAACAATTATAGACCGATCACTCTGGCTACAACAATAGCAAAAGTTCTTGACGGTGTTCTTGACAGATACCTTACCAAACATGTTGTACTCGATGATGCACAGTTCGGCTTTAGACAAAATCTGTCTACAGAAAGTGCAATATTGGTGCTCAAACACACCATTAAATATTACACAGATCGTAGCACCCCGGTTTACGCAGCCTTTTTGGACCTTTCCAGGGCATTTGACCTTGTGGACTACCGTAGGTTATGGGACAAGTTAAAAGCTACTGGTATGCCGGATGCTGTGATCAACATATTTAAATATTGGTATCAGCATCAGGCAAACTACGTTAGGTGGTCTGGCTCTCTGTCCCATGCTTACGGCTTGAAATGTGGTGTGAGACAGGGCGGGCTTACTTCGCCTACGCTTTTCAACTTGTACATCGATGGGCTGATTCGTGAACTCGGTGGCACCAACATAGGATGTTCAATGCATGGCCAAATAATTAACAACATAAGTTATGCCGATGATATGGTGCTACTGAGCCCATCAATCAGTGCCCTTCGTAAACTGCTACGAGTCTGTGAAAAATATGTGGGTGAGCACGGACTCAAGTACAATGTCGGGAAAAGTGAACTCTTGGTTTTCAAAGCTAGAGCTTTTAATCCTGATAATGTATCACCCGTGACACTAAACAATCAACCGCTAAAGAGGGTTACACAGTTCCAATATCTAGGTCATATTGTTGACGAGAACCTCAACGACGATCCCGACATTGAACGTGAGCGCCGAGGGATGGCAGTTCGTTGCAATATGTTGGTCCGCAGTTTTTCTAAATGTTCTGTTGGCGTTAAATGTACTCTGTTTCGAGCCTACGCCCAAACATTTTATACATGCAGCCTGTGGACGAGTCATACGCAACGAGCTATCAACGCGCTCAGAGTGCAGTATAACAATGCCTTCAGGTATCTGATGCAACTCCCCCGGTACTGTAGCGCATCTGGAATGTTCGCCACAGCCAGTATTAATAGTTTCCCAGCAATACTACGTAAAAAATCGGCGTCTATGATGCGAAGAGTGCGGGACAGTTTGCAACAGATATCTGAAGGAAATTGCTATCAAGCTTGAAAGTCCGATATGGAGACATTGGACTAATCTACATATTAAACTATAATATCTATTATCACTTGTAATTTACTAACAAAGTCATAACTCATAAGAAACATTGTACTTATACTAACTCTATATGGATCTGTTATGGTCTGAAATAAATTGATATTATTATTATTAATGTTAATGACCGCTACCGCCATGTTTCGCCGAGTACAGTATAAATAGTTAATTACGAATGTTATAAAATATGTGCAAATGTGTTTGTCTGTCTGTTACCTCTTCACGCCTTAACCGCTGACGGCTGAACAGATTTTGCGAAAAGGTATGGAGATACTTGAAGTCCTGGGATAGGACAAAGGATGCTTGATATTTCGGTAAATGTACGATTCCCGCGAAGTAATTCATGCGCAAAGGAGTTGGGGTATCAACTAGCAGATTATAAATACGGAACCACTACTTACTATACGAAGTTCATCTTGTTAGTGGTCAGATCCAGTTCTCATTCTTTTTACTCGCATTGTTTTTATAACATCACTTCCATATTGCCAGCGTCTTATTATCAGCAAAAATGTTACAATAATAACTCAGGCTAGTCTTAATCTTTTTGCTGACCAAATCAAAAATTAACTTTATTTCTTATAGTTTAACTGAAGTTATCTAAGAATAATAAAAACTAAGGAAACGTAACTTCCATAGGTACTTCAACCGTTTTGAATTTAGTTTTGTGTACCGAAATTCAAAATTGTATTCCGAATAAAAGCGCACTTTAGGCATGTATTCGGGTCACATTTTGTAGACTCGTGGACAAAATTTTTGACGCAGTTACTCTTCCTTAGTTTTTATTATTCGTTACTACGAATAATAAAAACTAAGGATAAGCTACTGCTTATCCATACTAATATTATAAATGCGAAAGTGTGTCTGTCTGTCTGTCTGTTTGTCCGTCTGTCTGTCTGTCTGTCTGTCCGTCTGTCTGTCTGTCTGTCTGTCTGTCTGTCTGTCTGTCCGTCCGTCCGTCCGTCCGTCCGTCCGTCTGTCTGTCTGTCTGTCTGTCTGTTACCCCTTCACGCCAAAACCGCTGAACCGAATTCGCTGAAATTTGGTATAGAGATACTTTGAGTCCCGGGAAAGGACATAGGATAGTTTTTATCCCGGAAAAATGTACGGTTCCCGCGCGATAAACGAATTTTGGCGCAACGGAGTTGCGGGCGTCATCTATTAATATATAACTAGATGACGCCCGCAACTCCGTTGCGTCAAATCGTTCGTATATCGCGCGGGAACCGTACATTTTTCCGGGATAAAAACTATCCTATGTCCTTTCCCGGGACTCAAAGTATCTTCATGCCAAATTTCAGCAAAATCGGTTCATGTCCATGCGTTGGGTAAATAAGAGCCTACATTTACTCATATCAGTCATGATCAATTGATATTATTTTTAATATTTTTTTTTCAAGTAATATAATAGCCAAATATCACGTCCTCGAGTATTGAATATGTCTCACCAGTAATGCTGTATATTAAAATATTTGAATAGTTTCTACATTTTAATACAAAATTATAATATAAAGACTAGATAAATGACACCCGTTACTGTGTTGCGCCAAAATTCATTTATCGCGGCAGAACCGTACATTTTTCTGGGATAAAAAGTATCATATGTCCTTTCTCGGGTCGCAAAATATCCCCGTACTAAATTACATCAAAATCGGTTCAGCGGTTTGGGCGTGAAGAGGTAACAGACAGACAGGTGGACAGACAGACAGACAGACAGGCGGACAGACAGACAGACAGACAGACAGACAGACAGACAGACAGACAGACAGGCGGACAGACAGACAGACAGGCGGACAGACAGACAGACGGACAGACAGACAGACAGGCGGACGGACAGACAGACAGACAGGCGGACAGACAGACAGACAGACAGACAGGCGGACAGACAGACAGACAGGCAGACAGACAGACACATTTTCGCATTTTTAATATTAAGTATGGATATTGGATTTATCATTTTACTTGAGAGTTGAGACACACTTAAATATAACACCAACAATGTATCCTTGTACATCTAATTAGCTACTCCTTAGCTTCACCACACTTGAGTTTGACCCTCCACAGTCCACCCTCAAGACCGAGTTCTGACCCCTGGCCAGCATAAGTCCGCGGTAACAGGTGTAAGCTGCTTACGTGCTGAAAGCCGCTTATGTCCAACTTCAAAAGTCGCCTAAAGGTGCGCGCGCTATTAGTGCCTCAATGAGTTTTATTAACTATGGAGGCACTACGAGTAATGCCTTTGCAGAAAACTGACAAAGTGTAAGTGCATTGTGCAGGTTAATGAAAAAAAATACTAAGGGCCTGTTTCACCACTTCCTGATAATGTGCCGGATAGGCTATCCACAACTTTTTTGACAGATCATACTCTATCTGTCAAGTTAAGTGGTGGATAGCCTATCCTTATCAGGAAGTGGTGAAACATGCCCTTAATATTATTATCTTAAAATATTAGTATCAAGTATCAACAAATCCTTTAAATTATATATGCGTAAATACACATTTTCGAATTATTAATGTTATTAATATTGCTAGTCTTCTATACAATCTATATCTACATCTGTGTCTACATTTATCTAATATATATAAATCTCCTGTCACGATGTTTGTCCGCGATGGATTCCTAAACTACTTAACCGATTTCAATGTTTGTTTTTTGACGTGACAACGTCTTAAATTAGGTTGCGGCTGGGAGTCACTTATGAAAAAGTGTAACGCTCGGTAACGTTACGATGAGTCACCGAACGAGAGAGAGGCCCGCCGAATGCCTTGCGTCTCTCTCCCACACGTTGTCACGTAAAATCTTCGCCCGTAAAACCGACTTTACAGGCAACCATTTTTTTTTTAATGTGTGCTTTTTTCTAACTTGAGAGATAGGATAGCTTAGATCTTTAATAATTATAGTCGTAATTTTATTTTATTGCAAATTATTTGTCTATAAAGAGCGACCATTGTTTATGCGACGCGGGTCACGGGATAGCGATGGACGTTACCATGGTGACACACTTATTTAGTCACTAATTCAATAAAATAATACGGGCGATATACTTTATATAATATGGCAAAGAAACGTTTGCCGGGACAGCTAGTTGTGTATTAAATCTATACTAATAATAAAAAACCGGAAGAGTTTGTCAGTTTGTTTGTTTGTTTGAACGCGCTAATCTCAGGAACTACTGATCCGATTTGAAAAATTATTTCAGTGTTAGATAGTCCATTTATCGAGGAAATCTATAGGCTATAAAGAAATTGGTATTCTAACTGTTGCTTCTCAATACATTTTGGATAATGTTTTATATGTTAAAAAGAATCTTGGTAAATTTACAACCAAAAGTGACAGTCACGGAAGAAACACTAGAAATAAGTACAAACTAGAAATACCGGTGATCAGACTTAGTAAAGTTAGTAAATCTTTTAAAGGTCAATGTGTACGCCTTTACAATAAAATCCCAAAAAACGTTCAAAATCTTTCCATTAATAAATTTAAAAAAGTAGTCAAAGAACGTTTGTGTGCCAAAGCCTATTTAATAGGTCAATGATTTCATAAACGACGGCACATCTTGGGAGTAGGGTGGCTGCTTGCAAGGCTACTTCTACATGATTTTATGACTTACAATTATTGTATGTATTTTGACATTGTATAATTTTAAGTTACAGCATTATAAACTTTATTTTAAAAGATTAATTTTTTTCTCACTTTTTTTGGTAAATAAAGTGGGCCCCCTGCGAGTTTCTTACGCCGGTTCTTCTCGCCGGGTTAGTTCCCAAACCGGTGGTAGGCATCATGTAGACTTTCAGAAAATATTTGCAAAAATTTATTCTGAATAAAAAAATTTGAGTTTGAGTTTATATTTTATCACGCTAAGAGTAATAGAAGAGAAGAAATAGGGGAAAATGTTGAAAAAACGGGGGAAATTATTTTGAAAGGGCTTATCTCACGAAACCAAACACCAGAAAAATTGCTGTAGTAGTACAGCAATTTTTCTGGTGTTTGGGTCAGATAAGAAGTAGACCAGGTGAAGGATCATAGGCTATTTTTTGTGAACTAATTTGTCTGTGAAATATCTAATTTACGCGGGCGAAGCCGCGCGGAACGTCTAGTAATATTATAAAACAAAGTTGCTTTTTTCCCTCATGTCTCTTTAAAACTACGCAACGGATTTAGATGATTCTTTCAGTGTTAGATAGCCCATTTATCGAGGAAGGCTATACCTACGCTATATTTTATCACGCTGAGACTAATAGGAGCGAAGAAATAGAGGGAAGTGTGGAAAAAACGGGGGAAATTATTTGAAAGGGCTTATCTCGCGAACTATTGGAACAATTTTTATATTATTTGGCACAGACAAGAAGTAGACTACGTGAAGGATCATAGGTTATCGATTTTAATCATTTTTTCAGAGGCTATATACATTTTATACCCGTGCGACGCCGGGGCAGGTTGCTAGTATTATCATAAATGCGAAAGTATTTGTCTATCTGTTACCTCCTTACGCTAAAACGCTAAACCGATAGTAATGAAATTTGGTACAGAGATACTTTGAGTCCCAGGAAAGGACATAGAATACTTTTTTCCTAGGAAAATGTACGGTTCCCGTGCGATAAACGAATTCCAGCTCAACCGAATTACGGGCGTCAGCTATACTGTACTCGGCGAAAAGTGGCGGTAGCGGTCATTGAGTCCCTGTCAAAAAAGTGTCAGATGTTATCCATCGCAGTTTTGTATAGAAAATGACAAGTTTTTGACAGCTCCCTGTCAAAAACTTGTCATTTTCTATACAAAATAGTCAATGACATCTACCGCCATGTTTCGCCGAGTACAGTAGTACAGTAGTAGTATGATAAAACGTTAAAAAATATTGTAAAACAAAGTTTTAACGAAACATTTTTCATCCATTACCTACCGCAGCTATCCAGAGTTCCAGGAAACTTTAAGGAGTTTATGTAGAGTGCCTAGGCCCATTCTATAAACTTAGGAGTGACGTATTGTAAACTATTTAGGTTAAGTAGCGTAGGCACGCTTGCACCAATATGGGTTATGACTAGTCCTGCGTTAGAATTCTTCTCCTTCTATGTCTATAAAGGAAAAGTTGACCGATAAATTAACGCACAGGTCAAATTATTAGAGCCTTATATTCATACGCTTATTTTACATAATATAAGGCAATTATTGGCATCCACTAAGAAAATATTTTGAAAATTAAATCCCCAAGGGGTTAAGCGGGGGTTAAAATCTGCTTTGTCAGAAATAGTATGTGACTTGTGAAACATGCTTTATATCATATACGGGGTGTGACAAAACTCAGTGATAATACTTTAGTGTGTAGCTGTATGTGTTCCTTGTAGAGAGTTCATTGTGAAAGTAGCAGCTCTGAAAAATCATTTTGTTTTGGAATTTCACTTTTGTATGGGCGAGCGCCCTAGCGCGAGCGTCACGAGACTTCCCATACAAAAGTAAAAAAAATAGCTCTTTCAGCGCTACTACTTTCACAGTGAACTCTCTACAAGGAACACAAACAAACCCTAAAGTTTTATCACTTAGTTTTGTTTCACCCTATATGATAATTATTAAGTAAGTATAAGATTTATTAGGAAGGGAAACACACGATGACAATTTCGGGCAAGTGGGCCTCAAGTTTATATGCCGGTTAAGTTAGGTCAAAATATGGGCTACAGTTTCGGAAGTTTGGGTCACCTGTGCACTCAACAACTTCTCAATCAATTTTGTACCTTATTTTTATAGTGACAGAGGTCTCAATGAGTTACCACTAATGTACACTTAAATCAACTAACACTGACCCTCGTTTATTTCGATAATTAAGGCTGGCACTTCGCCGCGATCGATAAAGTATGTAATCTATTTCATGGACATTTTCCATTTAATATTTTGTCTTTTATATTTTAGTATAGTTATAGTTTAGCTTTTTTCAACTTCATCCTACGTAACTTTATTATAAAGATGGGTAACATGTCTAAGGGCCGTAATAATAAGCCGTCCTTATGACCTGGTCCTTTAGCCAAGACTATTATATATATTATCGCTTCTTTATAGAGTCGCCGAGCAAAAGGAATGGATTTGACATAAGCGTTCGTTAATAATTATTATGACGTTGACGTTCGGCTCATGATGTCAATTCCATACATTTTGATCGGCGTTTCTATATTATAGAAGCGAAAAGAAAAGGTTTTGGCTATTGTAGATGTGCTCGGTCGAGGCCAATGTCTCGCTAGTCTCTTCTGTACTAGGTCGGTGTAATCAAGGCATTACCGCTAACAAGATTATTAGGAATTGGGATGCTGTTATAATTAATATGACGTACTTAAGTACGTTACTGAAACTTAGTAGGCGGTTGCTGTGAAACTGTTACTTGAGAATTGAGATGTTATTTGTTAAGTGTGGTCAAGTACCTTTACTGTTAATTTCAGACTAATAATAATAATAATAATTAAAGATCTTTAACATTTAGGCGCATCAGCAAAGATTGGTTTTGAGTAGGATTATGAAAACGGCTTTTTTATTTCGAGCCTTTGCCGTTTTCACCAACAACACCTAAAATTTACTGTGTCCCTTAAGCCAATATAAGGGGCACCTAACGCAAGTTTTGTTCTTGATGAATTGACAACCCCGTAACTCTTAGGTGGCGTTTATAACTACATAGTATAAAACAAAGTCGCTTTTTCTGTCCTCATGTCCCTTTGTTCCCTTTAATTGCGGTTTTCTTTAAAATATAGAGTGAGGTTTGTGAAAAATATGTATATTTATGGGAGTTCGCTATTTTACAAGTAAAATATCAGACGGCCATTCTATAACAGATTCATTGTCAAGGCAACCGTCACCTAACGTCGTCGTCGTCGCCACATACGTCGCCTAAGTGTACGGGGTCGTCAATCCATCCCGTAAATTATAAACGTCACCTAATGGTTTGATGGATGAATCGCGTAATATGTTGTTTTATTTCAAATGAACGTCACCTAAGAGTTACGGGGTTGTCAATTCATCCCGCAAATTATAATGGTTTAGGTGTCACTTAAAAGTTGGCGAAAACAAAACTTGAGTTAGGTGCCCCTTATATTGGCTTAAGGGACACCTAAATTTTAGGTGTTGTTGGAGAAAGCAAAACCTAAAAAACCTCATGTAGACGATGAGCAACTTTTTAATATTTAGAACCAGGCCGACCTTAACAGTAAAAAGGTTCTAAGCACAGACAGACAGACGGACAGACAGACACACTTTCGCATTTTTAATATTAAGTATGGATATTGGATTTATCATTTTACTTGAGAGTTGAGACACACTTAAATATAACACCAACAATGTATCCTTGTACATCTAATTAGCTACTCCTTAGCTTCACCACACTTGAGTTTGACCCTCCACAGTCCACCCTCAAGACCGAGTTCTGACCCCTGGCCAGCATAAGTCCGCGGTAACAGGTGTAAGCTGCTTACGTGCTGAAAGCCGCTTATGTCCAACTTCAAAAGTCGCCTAAAGGTGCGCGCGCTATTAGTGCCTCAATGAGTTTTATTAACTATGGAGGCACTACGAGTAATGCCTTTGCAGAAAACTGACAAAGTGTAAGTGCATTGTGCAGGTTAATGAAAAAAAATACTAAGGGCCTGTTTCACCACTTCCTGATAATGTGCCGGATAGGCTATCCACAACTTTTTTGACAGATCATACTCTATCTGTCAAGTTAAGTGGTGGATAGCCTATCCTTATCAGGAAGTGGTGAAACATGCCCTTAATATTATTATCTTAAAATATTAGTATCAAGTATCAACAAATCCTTTAAATTATATATGCGTAAATACACATTTTCACATTATTAATGTTATTAATATTGCTAGTCTTCTATACAATCTATATCTACATCTGTGTCTACATCTATCTAATATATATATAAATCTCCTGTCACGATGTTTGTCCGCGATGGATTCCTAAACTACTTAACCGATTTCAATGTTTGTTTTTTTTTAAATGTGTGCTTTTTTCCAACTTGAGAGATAGGATAGCTTAGATCTTTAATAATTATAGTCGTAATTTTATTTTATTGTAAATTTTTTGTCTATAAAGAGCGACCATTGTTTATGCGACGCGGGTCACGGGATAGCGATGGACGTTGCCATGGTGACATACTTATTTAGTCACTAATTCAATAAAATAATACGGGCGATATACTTTATATAATATGGCAAAGAAACGTTTGCCGGGACAGCTAGTTGTGTATTAAATCTATACTAATAATAAAAAGCGGAAGAGTTTATCGGATCGGAGTTTAGCGGATGTTATCCATCGCAGTTTTGTATAGAAAATGACAGCTACCGGCATGTTTCGCCGAGTACAGTAATAGTAGTATGATAAAACGTTAAAAAATATTGTAAAACAAAGTTTTAACGAAACATATTTCATCCATTAACTACCGCAGCCGTCCACAGAGTTCCAGGAAACTTTTAGGAGTTTATGTAGAGTGCCTAGGCCCATTCTATAAACTTAGGAGTGACGTATTGTAAACTATTTAGGTTAAGTAGCGTACGCACGCTTGCACCAATATGGGTTATGACTAGTCCTGCGTTAGAATTCTTCTCCTTCAATGTCTATAAAGGAAAAGTTGACCGATAAATTAACGCACAGGTCAAATTATTAGAGCCTTATATTCATTCATACGCTTATTTTACATAATATAAGGCAATTATTGGCATCCACTAAGAAAATATTTTCAAAATTAAATCCCCAAGGGGTTAAACGGGGGTTAAAATCTGCTTTGTCAGAAATAGTATGTGACTTGTGAAACATGCTTTATTTCATATACGGGGTGTAACAAAACTCAGTGATAATACTTTAGTGTGTAGCTGTATGTGTTCCTTGTAGAGAGTTCATTGTGAAAGTAGCAGCTCTGAAAAATCATTTTGTTTTGGAATTTCACTTTTGTATGGGCGAGCGCCCTAGCGCGAGCGTCACGAGACTTCCCATACAAAAGTAAAAAAAAAATAGCTCTTTCAGCGCTAATACTTTCACAATGAACTCTCTACAAGGAACACAAACAAACCCTAAAGTATTATCACTCAGTTTTGTTTCACCCTATATGATAATTATTAAGTATAAGATTTATTAGGAAGGGAAACACACGATGTTAAACCAAGGATTAACTTCAATTTCGGGCAAGTGGGCCTCAAGTTTAAATGCCGGTTAAGTTAGGTCAAAATATGGGCTACAGTTTCGGAAGTTTGGGTCACCTGTGCACTCAACAACTTCTCAATCAATTTTGTACCTTATTTTTATAGTGACAGAGGTCTAAATGAGTTACCACTAATGTACACTTAAATCAACTAACACTGACCCTCGTTTATTTCGATAATTAAGGCTGGCACTTCGCCGCGATCGATAAAGTATGTAATCTATTTCATGGACATTTTCCATTTAATATTTTGTATTTTATTCTATCATCATATTTTAGTATTTAGTCCTAGTATAGTTATAGTTTAGCTTTTTTCAACTTCATCCTACGTAACTTTATTATAAAGATGGGTAACATGTCTAAGGGCCGTAATAATAAGCCGTCCTTATGACCTGGCCCTTTAGCCAAGACTATTATATATATTATCGCTTCTTTATAGAGTCGCCGAGCAAAAGGAATGGATTTGACATAAGCGTTCGTTAATAATTATTATGACGTTGACGTTCGGCTCATGATGTCAATTCCATACATTTTGATCGGCGTTTCTATATAGAAGCGAAAAGAAAAGGTTTTGGCTATTGTAGATGTGCTCGGTCGAGGCCACTGTCTCGCTAGTCTCTTCTCTACTGGGTCGGTGTAATCAAGGCATTACCGCTAACAAGATTATTAGGAATTGGGATGCTGTTATAATTAATATGACGTACTTAAGTACGTTACTGAAACTTAGTAGGCGGTTGCTGTGAAACTGTTACTTGAGAATTGAGATGTTATTTGTTAAGTGTGGTCAAGCACCTTTACTGTTAATTTCAGACTAATAATAATAATAATAATAATTAAAGATCTTTAACATTTAGGCGCATCAGCAAAGATTGGTTTTGAGTAGGATTATGAAAACGGCTTTTTTATTTCGAGCCTTTGCCGTTTTCACCAACAACACCTAAAATTTACCTTGTCCCTTAAGCCAATATAAGGGGCACCTAACGCAAGTTTTGTTCTTGATGAATTGACAACCCCGTAACTCTTAGGTGACGTATATCACTACATAGTATAAAACAAAGTCGCTTTTTCTGTCCTCATGTCCCTTTGTTCCCTTTAATTGCGGTTTTCTTTAATATATAGAGTGAGGTTTGTGATAAATATGTATATTTATGGGGGTTCGCTATTTTACAAGTAAAATATCAGACGGCCATTCTATAACAGATTCATTGTCAAGGCAACCGTCACCTAACGTCATCGTCGTCGCCACATACGTCACCTAAGTGTACGGGGTCGTCAATTCATCCCGTAAATTATAAACGTCACCTAATGGTTTGACGGATGAATCGCATAATAGGTTGTTTTATTTCAAATAAACGTCACCTAAGAGTTACGGGGTTGTCAATTCATCCCGCAAATTATAATGGTTTAGGTGTCATTTAAAAGTTGGCGAAAACAAAACTTGCGTTAGGTGCCCCTTATATTGGCTTAAGGGACACCTAAATTTTAGATGTTGTTGGTGAAAGCGGGCACTAGTTCTTCAAAATTATATCCGGCTAATACATTTTAATAGTAGCTAGTTTAGGCATCAATAATTTTAACACTGAGTCACTCCAATGTGTCACTGGAAGTGTAGGCGGAAGTCTGGTGTCTACTACCCTTCAAATTCCATAAACACGACTCATGAGAGCAAAACCACTAAAACAGAAAACTCAATACAGTTAACAGTAAGTTCAGGAATCAATGATTTCAAACTTAAGGATAGGCTATTGTCACGCACATTTGACATAATATTGTATTAAAGAGAAAAAGTTACGTCATGTGATAATAGTACACAACACGCAAAAACTAACTTGGCAACAGCTTTCGTAGAGTGTCTTCAGAGCGTGGGGCCTTTTTTTTTTTTTGACGATGGGAAATGCGTTACGCATTCCCGACAGCCCGGGGGAAAGGCCGCCGGGATATGTGGGACTCCTCAGGTGCTGCGGTAGAGCACCCGGGTTTACCAACTAAAACCCACCGGTGCCTCCTCCTCCGCTTGTTGCTGGGCCGCCGGACCCGCTAGGGGCGAAACTGCAGCGGCCCAGTTAGCGGCGTTTGCTTCACAGCAACAGTCACCGTGCGACAGCCTGTCTACGACGGCTGTGGCAACCCCCGGGAGAGCAGTCCGAAGCACCGGACGCTCTTCAACCGGTCGAGCTCGTGCAATGGGCGGCGGATTCCCCAATCCACCGCCCGGGCCCGTCTAAGGCGGTAGTTGGCGCTCGTATTGAGCGCGCCTACGCCCTCCACGACTTCTTCTTATGGGGGAGGGCGTGGGGCTTGTGTTAGTTATAAAATAAAATATATTATAATAACATCTGCCTACATCGGGTCGATAACAGTGACCAGTTTCAGTAAAACTCCGCAGATTTTATAATATGGTATATGGTGTGCTGAAGAAACAATCTCACTTTATTTTCTTAACACTAATCTATAATAATATTAGTGTCAAAATTAAGTAATCCCAAAGCAACCTAAAGGGCCAATTAAAGTGTAGACACTTTTCGCCTTGACATGCCTCAGCCCTCTGCAGTATACAGGGCTGCTCTACATAGTATACTTAGTATCATTATAGGTCACACTATACAGCTCTACGTCTATACACCCATAATTCTTTCATTCCTCGCTCCTCGACTCACCTGTTCCCATTCAATTCGATCCCTGCTCGAACGTTTCCATTCAATTTCATCTTCGTTAGTTTCGGATTACCTATCCACCTTCGATATTTTATTCTAGATTGATATGTATATCTCTTGGCAGCCAATTTCAGGGTTTACAGAATTCTTTATCTACAAACGTAGCTAAATTATTTACAGCAATACAAAGAGCTTTGGCGCTTGGCCAAAAATTCTATTTGTTGTAATGTGTCGCTCAAGAGACAGATATTTCACAAAAAAAAATGCCTATTGCCTTTCATCAAAGGTAAAACCGGCATAGTGATAAGCAACACCGAATGAAACAATTTTCTATAGCAGTTGAACAAAGCCAATAGGACATTAATAATAATTATTCTAAAGTGATTCCAGTATTTCAGCATTTTTTATTTATTTAACTGGTCTATTAATACTAAACTAGAACTGCTTTTTTATTTTATTTTTATTCAAAGTTGCTCCAAGCAACTTTGAATAAAAATAAAATAAAAATGCCACAAAATGCCTTGTAGAATATGGATAGGCAAAGTCACATTTCTTTTGTTGTTAAGCATAATCCCGTATATTATGTATCCTAAAGTAGATTTAGATGTTTGTTACCTTAATGTAAGTTATTCATGCTGGCTTTTGAAGATAAGGTTACTTGAGGGTGTGGCACACTAGCAAACAACACATCATACACCTATTATAACAGTCTACACAGACACTCATATCTAGTATCAAGTATGTTATATCATATTATGATACTATACTATAAAGAAGTAAAGATATCTGTGGCTACGGACTTTTAGGGGCTGCCTACGAATCCACTGATCCGATATAACTTTTGTTTAATAGTTGAAAGTGACGTTAAAATATTACTAGGTGACTGGTTATCTAGTAATATTTTAATTCATTAATATCGCGCGGGAACTGTACATTTTTCCTTGCAAAGTATTCTATGTCCTATCCCGGGACTCAAAATATTTCTTTACTATTCAGCAAAATCAATTCAGCAGTTTAGGTGTGAAGAAGTAACAGACAGACAGACACGCTTTCGCGTTTACAATATTAGTATGGATTTCTTTATAACAATACTTAAAATAATTATTACAGTTTTTAATAATACTTCTAAACATTTAAAATCCTTTAAAACCTACGCGGGTGAAGCCTCGGGAATTACTTACATACCACATACATAATATTACATACACATAGGTAAAAATATGTAGTTCCATATTATATAAATACTATGTTCTAATATATGTCCACCCGGGGGATTATGTAGTGTGTTATCTGGCGATGATGGGATTTTCTAAATCAAATGTGTTATTACAGCTTCATTATAATCTTACTAATTTCAGTTGCTTATAAGGCTATTATCGTGTCTCTTCTTCATTTAATTTTGTAAGCTTAAACTCTGTTTTTCTTTAATAATATTATAAAGTTTTAAGTTTAGAGGAAATGTTTGGAGGTTTATTGGTAACTAGATGACGCCAAAATTAGTTTATCGCGCGGGAATCGTACATTTTTCCTGCATAAAAACTATCCTATGTCCTTTGCCGGGACTCAAAGTATCTCGATGCCAAATTTCAGCAAAATCGGTTGAGTGGTTTGGTCGTGAAGTGGTAACAGACAGACAGACAGACACATTTTCGCATTTATAATATTAGTATGGATGGATTGAAAAGAATCGTAAGAAATTCTCCGAAACTGGACATTTGTCGTCTACTCTACACGTTCAAAAAGAAAATTCTTCGAAAGAAGAACCAATTTTGATGAAAACATAACGAGTATTAACTAGACCACGAGGAAGGACGTAAGTAACAAATTTTATTTCGAAAAATTTACGTTTCACATAGGATTCTATTTAGAAGGTCAAGTGGTGGGAACTGGGAAGCATCTAGTCTTACATTTTTAACCGACTTCCAAAAAGGAGGAGGTTATACGTTCGTCTGTTTATATTTTTTTTGTATGTTCAACCATAACTTCACCGTTTATGGACCGATTTTCATGATTATTTTGTTGTTGTACAGGATTAAATCCAAGGTTAGTACCATATTCACAAAAGTGGTGATCTAATGATGGGATCCATGAGGAATCGAGGGGACTCCTTGAAATTTATATGCGAACATATGGTGGTTTCGATTTTTTCTGAAGTATTTCAGGCATATACTACCAAAAAGTAAGATTTTGCACCAGGATATACCCTGGTTCTGAAGGTACCCAACAGAACTTTTGAATCCTTATAGATACAAGTTTGAGGATTTTGGCTTTATTTAAACTACTCCAAGCAAATTCTACATTATTTGTGTTAAACTTATGTTCAACACAAATAATGTAGAATTTGCTTGGAGCTTACCTTAGCGTAATTGCTATGTCAAGGATCTCAGAACTTTTCCAGGCTGGTACCGACTTCAAAAGTACGAAGATTGAGTACAGAATTAATAGTTGAGGTTTAGGCGAAGTCTGAAGACGCCACTATAGTAAGGAATAAGAATTATTTGATTCTTTTTAGATTAAGAATAAGTATTACTTTTGTTTTTACCTTGGAAGTCAGTTTTAATTTTTAATCAATCATTTCTACAGATCTAGAAATTTTTATTTTAAAGACATTGATTCTGCTGACCTCAATCGCCATATTTTCATCTTCATAAATTGCTGTAAGCTCGCCGTTTCGCCAGTAACTCGATATATCCAGGCGGGACGTGACGAACCGAAGATTTCGGCAGATAATTTTTATTACTCCAGAAATAGGAGCGAAAACAATCGAAACAAGAATAAAATCTCTTCTATAAATGGAAATGTTTTTTAAAAAGCAATTTTTTTCATGGAGAAAATCAATTAAGGTGTCTGGGGTAATTGTTCCCGGCGGGGTGCTACAGGGATCAATGCCGGGGCCACTTCTATTGAATGTTTACGTTGCGCGTCCTTTTTTGGTCAGTTCTATTTGATTTAACTTATGGATAATAGAAAACTGATACAAATAAGACTTACTAATATGGGTTTATACTTTATAGTGCTATTAATATAATAATTATTTTATTGATTTTCTGTGTGAAGGTAAAAAGCTATGTACATTTTTAACTTTCAAGGTTAATAAAATTCAATCAGCTGTTGAGGAAAAAGTCAAATACATTCACATTATTCAAACATCCCGTGTTTGTGTTGTGAACACAGGATAATCCTCGCGAACCCTCAAAGGATTTTTGGGAGGCTTTTGATTCGCCCATGTGTTCCGTCGGAGATTATTAGAAAACCATTAGTATAGACACAGTATAGATTACTGGTGTCGTGTATCCTTGATCACGTTGAAAATACTGGTCGTCCACCGTGGTTTTGCCTCCGATGTGACCTTTAAGGCCTACGCCATAAGGGTCACTGTCATAGATAGTCCGAGGCGATACCTCTGGGCGGACTATACGTTGCCATGACGACCGGGCGGCGCGCGCAGCAGTCGCCGCCGCGGTCCGGGGAGCGCAGGTCGCGTCGCCGCGCGATGTAAACAAGCCGTGTAAACAATTTGAATTTCGAATGCATAGTCAGTTGTCTGTGGCATGTTTTTTTTATTTAATTTAACTTTTTAATGTTATGGTACGAGGGCTAAATGGCCGACGACGTTAAATGTGGAGGCACGGTACGTAGTTCTGTTGTATCCAATTACCCACTTTGATAACGTTAATTTGATAGCGTTAACGTAATATCAACGTAATCTAATGTAGCAGTGCTGAAAAATTCGCGTAAGCACAAACTTTTATGGATTGTTTTGCATCGAATGAACTCCGAAACTATACTGACCCAATTCCGATGAAATTTGCCACAGGTGTAGACTATAAAGTAATGAACATGCTACTTACGCAGCAACACATACGGTTTTCGCAGGATTTCTTATAACACGAATATTAAACAAGTATTATCATACTACATACTCCCAAAGGCCAAACAACTGGGAAGGAACGTTAAAATATTCGCGACGTCTAGTACTACGACTCGGGTACGTTTAAAACGATTGTCAACATTTTAATTCCAGAAAGTAAAGACTTTATTTCCCCGAGGTGCGGTTAAGGAGATGTTCAGAGGGGAACTTGCTATTACTTGGAGCACTTTTTCCAGAGATATTTTTCATGGAAACATGATTACCATCTTCATAATATCGTCATCATCACCATCGTCATGAATATTATCGAAATAAGCACTATCCATTAATATTATAAATGCGATAGTGAGTGTGTCTGTCTATCTCAGGGGTTCCCAAACTTATTTTGTCTACTGCTCACTTTGAGAAACAATTATGTTTTGGCGCCCCCATTGCTTTAACTTAAAATGCATCCAGATGAAATAAAATACCCCCAAGCCTCTACACGACGCTCCCATTTTTTTTTCTGGGTCCCACACCGCCCTTTAAACCTTCAGCACTCACAAGGGGGCTTTATCACCCATTTTGGGAAAGACTCGTCTACCTCTTCACGCCCAGACCGTTAAACCGTTGGAATTTGGTATGGAGAGCTTTAAATCCCAGGGAAGGATGGGATACTTTTTGTCTTGGATCACTTGTCTATCATCGAAATAATGACTATCGTTAAAATCGTCATGATTCGTATGTAATATCTTCGGAATAAAAAAAGTCAAAATCTGTATGAATTGCAAATTCATGATAGCCTCTTGTTTTGAGTATCACCAATCACCATAGTCATCAAGATACATTGTCTTTTTTTGAATGATTCTACTCAAGGAAAACAATATTGAGATTATTATCCAAATCGTCCTATCACAGCTACTATCATTTATTTTATGTAGTAGTGTATCATAACAATAATAAGTAACTATTCTTAGGGTTCCATAACCAAATGGCAAAAAAGAATGAAACCTTAAAAATAGATTTGTCACGACTGTTTGTTTGTCTGTCTATCTGTCCGTATGTCACAGCACAGCCACTTTCCTCCAAAACTGGAGTATTGGATATTATGTCTTTAAAATTACTAATGACTAGACATCGTATTACAAACATTTCATAATATTATTATATTACTTATACCTAAATTTTACCTACCTACTTTTTTGTGCATTTTATGCATTTTTTATTCATGCCATCTTAAGATGATTATATCGCATATATTCCAAAATTTTTGAGTGCAAATAATATCAAATCATGATAAACTTATTATGTTCGTTATCAGATAACGACCTAACCTAGACGGAGTAGATACAACCTCATCACCTTCGTGTGACCTACAAAGGCTGCAATAAATAAAGGCAATGTTTTCCAACCAATTAATCGGTTTTGTTTGCGATGGCTTATCCTTTTTACTGCTGGTATTATTAATGGGCTATATTATTGTTTTAATGTTATAAAATGTGTACGGTACCTAAAAGAGTGGAAATTAATTGCCTACCTATTATAATTAAGTTTATACTGCACTCGGCGAAACATGACGGTAGCGGTTATTGACTCCCTGTCAAAACTTGTAATTTTTTATACAAAGCCGCGATTGACAACATCTGACACTTCATTGTCAATCGCGGTTTATATCATAAAGTTAATATACCTAGCGGAATAGAGAAACAAAGGCCTGAGCAAGCGAGATGCCACTATCAGTAACACCGCGTGGTAAAAAGAGACGTGTGATACATGACAGCAGCACTCTTTTTTTGACGTCCAGTCGACACGTGCCGCACGTTGTCAATATTATAATCTCATAGAATTCATGTTCAATCATGCTTGTGTAAGTGTATACGTACATGTGTACGTATACACTTACGAAAAAATACTTACTTAAAAATATGTATTTTTCACACAGATGAAAACCAATTTTGGTTACGTTTGACAGCTCGAGATTGTTGCTCTATTCCGATAGGTATATTAACTTTATGGTTTATATAGAAAATGACAAGTTTTTGACAGGGAGTCCGCCATGTTTCGCCGAGTACAGTATATGTGTGTAATTGTGTATTGTGTGTATCAAGAAATAAACCAGTTTTATGAATAATTACGTTATTGAATGCTAAATAGAGTACAATACAGTAGTTTATGTCCCATAAAGATCAGGCGCCTTCGACTTATAAGTTACTAGCTGTCCCGGCAAACGTTTCTTTGCAATATTATATAAAGTATATCGCCCGTATTATTTTATTGAATTAGTGACTAAATAAGTATGTCATCATGGCAACGTCCATCACTATCCCGTGACCCGCGTCGCATAAACAATGGTCGCTCTTTATAGACAAATAATTTGCAATAAAATAAAATTGCGACTATAATAATAAAGGATCTAAGCTATCCTATCTCTCAAGTTGGAAAAAAGCACACACTTAAAAAAAACATTAAAATCGGTTAAGTAGTTTAGGAATCCATCGCAGACAAACATTGTGACAGGAGATTTATATATATGTATATTAGATAACATCAAGGATCTTGTCATACAATATCTGATCATTTAAGTAACGCGTATATTATACGTATATTTTACGGTGCGCATTTATAATAATAATAATAATATCTATGGACGCTTCACACCACGTCAGTCTGGCCCCGTGCTAAGTACCTAAAGGACTTGTGTTACAGGTGTGTACCAGACAACGGAAATATTATACTATATTTAATACTTTTATACTATAGTCTATACATAATACATATATTTGAGATTTTTATTATATCATACACAATATATTTAATACACATCCAGACCCGGGAACATTGAAAACTTTTTGTTCCGTCAGCGGGATTCGAACCCGCGACCCCCGGCTTGAGCTACCAACGCGCTCACCACTAAACTATAACAGAGCTGGTCGTCACATACTTTTTATAAACTAAAAAATACTTTTTATAAACTTCGTAGCGTAAATTTTTAATTTACGCTACGAAGATTTTTTAAAATTAATAAATGTAAGTAAATGTAAATTAAAATTAAAATAAAGCGTTTTTGCTGTCGCCTTGAATGCAGCTGATTCTGCGAGATTAGTATCCTCAGCGCTTTAGAGAGCGCAATTTCAATTATTTTTCTATCCGAACGCTTCTGCTGCAGGCCTTTAGCCCGAAGTATCCATGATTGAATTTAAATTTTAAAGTGAATTTGGTCAATTCGGCACCGCTAAGCTCTGCTCCGCTCCGGTTCGGTGGAAACACATACTTATTGTGATCTGTCGGCTGGGTTTGACGTAACGCGACCAAACAACGTAGGTCCCCGGCCCCATCTGCCTAGAAATCAACTTCTCTAATAGTATATTCAAATCTGATGGCTATATAAAGTTGAATACATAAGGCGCTCACTTAAACTCGATTCTCCATTGTGCTCGCGACACAATCGCGACACTAATAGAACTCCTTACGCCAAGGCTTCGCTTCATCCTCGCTTATAATTTGCAGCCTCTACCGATAATAGTAGAATAGAACCTTCCAATTAATTTTCCTTTTAAAGCTTATCATCATCATCAACTCCAAACGTGCCATAACCATCCCAATCTCATTATTAGGTACTTTAAAATGTTACCTGCGACTGTTGATGGAATTTGCCAATAATATTGCAGTAACCGTATTTTGCCAGGGAAAACTGTCCTATATCTTTTCCATGGATTTGACGTATCAGACAAAATTGAGCTACACTTTTGCATAATATATTTTTAGTTTTTTCTAGGTGTTAAAATTAAATATGGCTTACATAGAATGGCTATCTGTGCATATTTCTATGCAATAGATAGTCCTCAAACACGTCACTAACTCCTACGTTGCTATCTGACACCTACACACAGAGTACAGCTACAGTATCGATTGGCGTGATAAGATATAAATGACATATCTCAGGCTCTATTACCTAACTTTTGGCATACTAAAAATAACTCCGGAAAGTTGGGTAAACTCCGAAATGGAGGGGCTATTTTAACGTAAAACATTTTATAAAGTTACGCAGACGGTATCTCGGAAAATCATCAAAAGGGTTACAATTTTCAATGGTATTTGGGCGACTTAAATGTGAGACAGTCTGCTTTGAATACCAGTATGCAGTTTACATTTAACGAGACCCATTCAAAACTAAACTTTTTTGCCACCAGCTGCCCGCGTCAGCCTATTCCTTTGTTTTTGTTTTTTTTTTAGTAAAATATAGGGCCAACGAGCAAACGGTTTACCTGATGGAAAGCAACTACCGTAGCCCATGGACACACGCAAGTCGCAACATTAGAATTTAGAAGAGTTGCAGGTGCGTTGCCGGCCCTTTAAAAGAGAATAGGCTCTCTTCTTAAAAATTCGTATTGCTCTTTTAAAAATCGAGGCTTCGAGGTACAAGAATCGAGCCCCAGTTTTAAAATAATAAAACTATAGAAATTAAGGTTGATTAAAAGTTTTTTTACAGTTACAGTTTTTGCGCCTAAAACATTGCTTGTTTTTATTGAGACTCAAAATTTCATCTCTATTCATAACACCGTTTTCTCCATCTATATCACTCAGACAGACAGTAATGTTATTAGTATGGATTATGTTGTTGGTAATGGAGGGTTTGAAGATGTATAAGATGTAGAACATTAGCGATGCAAGTCTCGCCGCGGCGAACATAATGTAGTCTATACGTCGCACTTCGGACGCGGATTATGAATATTATAAAGATTTAGGACTCAAATATTATTTATTGCCAGTACGAACATTGAGTACTGTAGGTTGATTCTGCTGAATAATTTCACAACAATATACTTTTGATATTACTTTAGTCCCTGAGAGAGTTAGCTAATATTAGGAATATGCTTATCCATACTAAGGGAGAGGACCTAATGCTAGACACTGAACTAATAGATGACACTTATGACAAAAATACCATAAAAATAAGAATTACTCTAATTATTTCTCACCACTGTAAATTTTATAAGCTTCTCAAGCTATCTGTTGAATTGAAAAAATATATTAGAGACGCCTTCGGGAACAAAATTTTAAAATGGGATCAGTTTTCGTAAATAATATGACCGCGTCAACACACGCTCGGCAAATTCTTAGCAAATAGGTTAAGGAAGGCGAAATTTTGCACGTAAGTTTTGAATACATTTATTTGATTTTTTGTAATTTCTATTGATTTCATTGGATTAATGGTCATGTTGTATATACTTTTTAATGTTTATTTAAGATTTTTTATCCATTTTCCCTAACAATATAAAGAGTGTCTACTATTAGTTCTTGAAAATGTAAAAAACCTAATAGTTGACATGGATCTCATCTTTAAGTTTTGCAATACATACTAAAGTTATTTTGTACTTTATTCTACTGCAAAAATCATCACTATTCTCTGAAAACATAATTCTATTAACAATCTAAGAACTTAGAACTACTGCACCTAAAAATCGACATGTTGTCTAATATTAGACCTTGCACTGATCTAAAAATCGATTGCTTTAGTTTTTTAGCAGTAAAAAAAAAGAAAAAGGAGAGTTGAGAAAATAAAGAAGAAAAAAGAAGAGGCAAAAGAAGCATGAAGACTAAAGACTGAAAATAAATTTGCTAGGAAAAAAAGACGGGTTGCACTCCGGGAGTGCCGGCAGAAGTGAAAACTTGATTATTAACGTTGTGCATTTTAACCCATTTTTTATGAAAATCGAAAAAAAATCATTTTTTTAATTAATCGAGACCCTTACAATCGATTAAATTTTTAACCCATTTTTTATGAAAATCGATTTTTAAAAAATCGATTTTTTTAATTAATCGAAACCCTTACAATCGATAAAATTTTTAACCCTTTTTTTATGAAAGTCAATTTTTTAAAAATCGATTTTTTTAATTAATCGAAACCCTTACAATCGATTAAATTTTTAATCCATTTTTTATGAAAATCGATTATTAAAAAAATCGATTTTTTTAATTAATCGAAACCCTTACAATCAATGAAATTTTTAACACATTTTTATGAAAATCGATCATTAAAAAATCGATTTTTTTAATTAATCGAAACCCTTACAATCGATTAAATTTTTAACCCATTTTTTATGAAAATCGATTTTTTTAATTAATCGAAACCCTTACAATCGATTACATTTTTAACCCATTTTTTATGAAAATCGATTTTTAAAAAATCTATTTTTTTTTAATTAATCGAAACCCTTACAATCAATTCGAGTTCGAGTTCGACACAAAACACTACACACCAACCGTCTTACGGTTTTTCCAAAGTTTTTCGATCAGCACGAGAACCTGATGCGAGTTTCACAGTATTTACCCATCCCACAAAAGTGCTCAACGCCGCTAAAGAAGTTTTCACTTCAAAAATATGAAAAATAAAAATAAAAGGAAAGTTAGATTCAGCATGGAAGAAGAATAAATAGAATCTGGAGACAACGTGGATAATATTTCTGATGCATGTAGTTACTATGATGAAGTAAATGAAATCTTTTGAAAAATGGCAAATAAAAACCTAATAACAGGAAAAAAATGTAATGTAATATTCTATGTCAACTATTAGTTCATATTGGTGTCTACTATTAGTGATGTTCGTTTTTTGTGATGTCATCTATTAGTACTTATGACTAAGTTTACAAAAAGACCAATAATATATTTTTTAATTTATTTGTCAGAGAATAATTATAATAGTTTTATTTTGTAAGAGTTACTAAAGACATGGAAGAAGTTATCAATCCTTTATTTTCATAAATTATATATTTTATAACATTCAAATGTTGCATGTTTCCTTAGTGTCTGCCATTAGGTTTTCCCTTAATATTTTGCGAATGTGTATGTTTATCGGTCTGTCTATCTGTCTGTCTGTCTGGCTATTTGTTACCTCTTCACGCCCAAACCGCTGAACCGATTCTTCTGGGTGTGGAGATACTTTGAGTCCCGGAAAATGGTATAGAAACGGTATAGAATATTATATTTACGCCGGAAAAATGTACGGTATCTGCGTGAAAAACAAACGGCGCAACGGAGTTGCGGGCGTTAGCCAGTAAGTAATTAATAGTAGTATGTTCTATACTCTGAGTATCTTAATATATATAATTCTTCTGTGAGTGTGTATGTCACTGAACTTCTCTCAAACGACTGGACCGATTTTGATGAAATTTTTTGTGTGTGTTCAAGGGGATCTGGGAATGGTTTAGATTCACAATTTTGTCCGCTGGACAATGTTTTTTTAATTAATTTTTAATTTATTAGTAGTTGTTGATTTTGGAATGTTTTACATTGGATCCGACAGACGGCGCTACCATCGCAGTGTCAAATTTTAAATAATATTCGAATTCGAATTTTAATTTTAGTCTGTCCCGACAGTTAGCGCTGCGATCAAATTAAAAAAAAATACTTTATATACTTAATATGGCAAAGAAACGTTTGCCGGGACAGCTAGTACTAATACTAATATTAAAAAGTGGAAGAGTTTGTTTGTTTGTTTAAACGCGCTAATCTCAGGAACTACTAGTCCGATTTGAAAAGTTAGGTAGCCCATTTATCGAGGAAGGCTAAAGGCTATATTTTATCACGCTAAGACTAATAGGAGCGAAGAAATAGGGGAAAATGTGGAAAAAACGGGGAAAATTAATTGAAAGGGCTTGTCTCACGAGCTACTGCAGCAATTTTTCTATTATTTGGTACAGATGAGAAGTAGACCACGTGAAGGATCATAGGCTATTTTTGGGGACTAATTTGTCTGCGAAATATCTAATTCACGCGGGCGAAGCCATGCGGAAAGTCTAGTTATTATTATTATTGTAGTCCAGATTTAATCGTGATAAAAAGTACTCCAATCTCCCAAAAAATCTGTATCAATTATCAAATTCGATCTAGTAGTTTAGAAGCTTCTTCGATACAAGTAATTGGAGCTCTTACAACTTTGTAACCTTGTTATAATATGGGTTTTCCTAATTCAAGTGTAGCCTCAAAAGGCCATTAAAAGGTAATTACTAATTTCCATGGAAATAATCACAACCCATACACGTCTACTGACTCTACACTATACAGAAAGGTAAGTACTCTGTACGGCCCGGGAACCGTCGTTAAGTTGTTTTTTCCTCGACCTTCACGGTATAAATATAACAAAGTTATAATACTACGTTTACGGCGACTCATAAAACGTGATATAAAATTTGCTGAGAAGTAAACTCGTAAACTTTATACAGCAGAATAAGAAGATATCTGGGGAGAGGTAAAGGCTTTTGTCGAGAAAATAATTCATGAAAATTGTATTAAAATGTTATACTTAATGCTCTGAATAACAATGCATTATTTTATTTTTAGCATCACACAATACATCATAATATATGATTATTTAATTTTATTTGACTCTGAGTGTGTATACGTGTAGAGCTTGTCTAATTTGAAATGACGCGCCCCACCACTTCAAAGTTGATATAAATGAAACATTTTTTAAATGTGAATATGAGGGAGGGGCGCGTCATTTCAAGTTAGACAAGCTCTACCTACAGTTTGCAAACACCAACTACTGCACAAATAGAATATAATCACTACTACTATAAAGATTTTGACATAAGCCATTCAATAAGGTGCTCCCTCACCGGAAGCATTCACGCATTATAGATTTGGCTTTGAGCATTACATTACAATACCACCTCCCTGACCAACGAGCATTCGCGTGTTTGAGCATTCCACAGTAAGTTGAGTTCGCCACCTAGCAATGTTGTAACAAACTTAACAACAAGTTGTATCAAGATAATATAACACATTGTATCATTACAAGGGCGCACCTTGTGCAGTGTGCACTGTGCATCTAACATTAATGCGATTGTGATGCTCGGTTCTCCTTTCTCACTGATGTAATGCTCGACTCTGTAACGTTACATTACAAGCGAATGCTCCCGGTGAGGGAGCACCTTTATATGTCAAACTGTTCATTTAATTATTACAATTAACTCATTAATAATCGTCTGTACGGTAGAGCTACAATTTTGAGTGCCCGCTTAAAACTTTTAACAACCTCAACAAAAACAATAGTTTGTGTTTTGTAGTTGTGCTCCCAAATTTAATATCTACAAATTATTACGACAAGACAAATGTAGGTCCGTTTATTAGTAAAGTTGTATTGCGGGGGTCAACACCAAAACAATAACAACTACTTACTGACAACGACGTTCAGCTGACGAAGTCGACCTAACTCATTTTACTCCGGGATTGCTACGAGTTGTCTCGCTAAACCTACACGGGTTTTTGGTGTAAGGGTCATTTCACATTGCATCTTGTCGCAATACATTTTTGCAAGCTTTTCTTATCTATACTATCATCTATCCTGTACTCGGCGAAACATGGTGGTAGCGGTCATTGACTCCCTGTCAAAAACTTGCCATTTCCTATATAAAGCGCGATTGACAATGAAGTGTCAGATGTTGTCAATCGCAGTTTTGTATAGAAAATTACAAGTTTTTGACAGGGAGTCAATGACCGCTACCGCCATGTTTCGCCGAGTACCGCATATAATATGTCTATTGTGTAATAGTGGTCTGTAATGCAATCTGACAAAGAATGATGCGTCAAGTTGGCCGGTATATCCAATAAAAACCACTTGCCTAGGAAATGAAACCTTATAATATCATAAGCTTCAATTTTTATTATGGACAGAACACGGTAAACTACCGGAGAAAAAAGATATCACACTATCCTATGCCTATGGGCAAGTCCTATGATGTCAGGTGTGATATATGGCTTATGTCCATAGACTTAAGCCACTTCAGTACGAACGCTATTCTCAAAAAATGTCTTCGCTGACGTCATAGACCGTACTCATAGACTCGTAGACCGTCAACAACAAGGGAGGGATGCTTTAGTTCATCATAATTGTAGGAATTTGACAGGGCGGCCCATACTTAATCGGTGCGTGTGCCCATATTATTTCAATAATAATATGGTGTTTAGACGTCTGACGTTTGTCGCCACGATGTTTTTTTTTTTTGTTATTAAATAAGGGGGCAAACGAGCAAACGGGTCACCTGATGGTAAGCAACTACCGTCGCCCATGGACACTCGCAACACCAGAAGAGCTGCAGGTGCGTTGCCGGCCTTTAAAGAGGGAATACGCTCTTTTCTTGAAGATTTGCAGGTCGTATAGGTTCGGAAATACTGCTGGTGATAGTTCGTTTCAGAGTTTTACAGTACGCGGCAGAAAGTTACGCGAAAAACGCATGCTATGTTTTTCGCGTGGGACGATGGCGAAAAGTATTTATTGCCCCGGCGTAGTTTAAAGTTCACTGCCCGGCCTACGAATAACAAAACTACCCCGCCCCGGCACTATATTAATTGGTATCATTTTTGACGATGATTTTGTATAGAGCATGGAAGTTATAATTGTAGTTAATGATTATTAAAAAACTAGCTGTTGCCCGCGACTTCGTCTGCGTTAACATAGTATAATAACAAAGATGGATAGTTTCCCCTTTTTGTGGTTCCTTATACAAAGGGTAAAAGCGGGACCCTATTTAAGCAAACGTCAAACGCAAACGTCCATAAACTTCATGTTTCTAACTCAAGAAATGACGGACTTTAATTTAAACTTTCAACCCCTATTTCACCCCCTTGGGGGTAGAATATCCAAAAACACTTAAACATGTATCCAATCATTTTTAATCAGTAGCCCAAACATAAAATTTCATGTTTGTAAGTCAAGAAATAACGGACTTTCATTAAAACTTTCAACCCAAATTTCACCCCCCTGGGGGTAGAATTTCCAAAAACGCTTAAATACGTATCCATTCATTGTTAATCAGTAACGCAAAAATAAAGTTTCATGTTTTTAACTCAAGAAATCACCGTGGAAATGACGGACTTTCATTCATACTTTCAAACCCTATTTCACCCCCTTCGGGGTAAAATTTTCAAAATTCCTTCCTTAGTGGGTGTCTACTCAATAAAACAACCCTACACACCAAATTTCGTGACTGTAACTTTAACTGTTTTTGCTCAGCGATGATGAATCAGTCAGTCAGTCAGTCAGGACATGTAATTTTATAAGTATAGATAAAAGTGTTTATTTTGGTAGTATCACCTAAGGTTAATTACCCGAGTGAAAAGCAGAATAAAATACAGCATAGAATGTTCTTTTTTCGTTTTTTTTCATTGTGGATTTGATTTTTACAAAAAAGTTGGAGCCAAAAATATAACTTTCAATGTTCCAGACTGCACATTTCCGGTCCATTCATAACATAAACTGTTTCATTTCAGTAACTTTAGGTTATAAGCAATAGGCTAATAGACATTAGAACTTTATTGGCTATGCCGGCCAGGGTCCATACAAAAGTGCCCATCGTTCTTTCAGATAAATGTAATGATTCAATTTTTTTTGCATATTATGCCTACCAATTATTATTTATAGCCAATTTTTAAGCCGGCAACGCGTCTGCAGCTCTTCTGATGTTGCGAGTATCCATCGGCGACGGTAGATTGCTGTCCATCGAGTAACCCGTTTGCTTGTTTGCCTCCTAATTTTTAAATAATAAAAAACACGGCACGGATAAAATGTATAATAAGTATTACCTATTATTTCTAGGGTAAAAAATTCACGAGATGTCGCTTTAAATAACAATAAACTACACACAATTACGCTATGGATTAATTATCAGAGAATATTGCTAAATTCTATTAACACAACAGAACAAAAACTCGTTCAATATAATGGTAACACAACTTATACGGTAAATTATAAAGTAGATAGTTACGGTACATAAGCCATAGTCGTGGTGAATTGAAAGTTACGGCGTCGTTAAACTGAAGGCATATACATTATGTTATGAGCTTGTTCTAGTTCTAGTAGTCTTCTAGAAGGACAATGTATGAGCTTAAATTTTGGACCTAACTTAAAGCGCATCACACACGGTGAAGATAATATAATATTTTATCTTAAGATGCCCAAATATAAAATATTCTATCTTAAGCTATCACACACGACTAAGATACGATAATATTAAAAATATGTTCATTTCCTTACGAGTCTGCGTCGGTGCCACACGTATTCCTTGTTAGAGTTCTATATACAGGTGATTGACTGAGTGATAACTAATAACTGATACTGCCTTACTTCTTGATTTGTTAGACAGCTCCTCAGACGATGATTCTGATATAGAATGTGAAATGCAGATTGCAGTAGCACATTCCAAAAGGAGAAACATTTGGATAGAGCCTCACATAAAAAAGAGAAAAACCTGCGGCGAATTTAACCTTTAGGGTCTACACAGACGGACTGCATTTCAACTGCAATCCAACTGCAAATTGCAGTTTGAATGCAGTTGACACGACTGCAATGCGACTGCAATAGAACTGCAAACCAAACACGCAGTCGGATTGCAGTTCAGTTGCAGTCGGCGTGTGAACTGTTTGGTTTGCAGTTCTATTGCAGTCGCATTGCAGTCGTGTCAACTGCATTCAAACTGCACTTGAACTGCAATTTACAGTTGGATTGCAGTTGAAATGCAGTCCGTCTGTGTTTACCCTTATCAATATCTGTCAACGAAGAAGTTTCAGGAGTATTTTAGAAATTCAAGAGAAACATTCGTTTCGATTCATGAGCTTTTTAAGCAATCTATACTAATATTATAAAGAGGTAAACTTTGTTTGTATAATTGTAATGACTAGGCTCAAAACTACTGGACCGATTTTAAAAATTCTTTCATTATTTGAAAGCTACATTATCCACGAGTAACATAGGCTAAATTTTATTTTGGAAATCGGAAGATATTTTAGTTTTTCGGACACAAAGGTGTAAAAAATCAACCAGAAAAGTTACTTATTTTGCGTACGCTGCCTAAACTATAAAAGATAGAACCATAAAATGTTCTAATTAGTTGTAGATCTTATAAATATCTACAAAAAAGTCCGCGACACACTAAACCTATCTATGTCGAATGAGGCACACCAACCATGTACGGAGGTATTTTAATATTATAGCAATATTTGTTTAATTTGGCGGAAAATAGGTTATATGACTGATAACATTGACCCCGTAGTGATAACTTTATTCCAATTTTCAGCCAAATCGGTTCATCCGTTCTTGAGTTATAAGTGGCGTAACTAACACAACTTTATTTTATATATTACTAGCTATCCCGGCAAACGTTGCTTTGCCATAATATATTTGCCATATTATTTTATTGAATTGACTTAATAAGTAAGGCTAAATTTGGCATGCAGATAATAATTTCAATCTATTGTTTTCTTAATTAAATGCCAATTCGAATAATTAAGTAATCATCATTAAGACAGGACAACGTCTGTCGGGTTAGCTAGTAATAATAATAAAGCAATAAATTATAAGTCAATTTTATTTAAAATTATCCGAAATGTTACTTTTTCCTTCAAAATGTTACTTTTCGAATGAGAGTAGGTATCATGTAACTTTCTAACGTACAGCACTGGCAACACTGCATCTACTAGTGCGTCCGATCACCGATGAGCCCGCTGCTCGACACAAAAACATCCTGTACCTATACTGCTGTTACTATTCATGAAGATATACTGTTACTATTCATGAAGATATATTTCGCATCTTAAGATAACATATTAAGATACGAAATATATATTTCGTATCTTAAGAAAAAATATTAAGTTACTTTTTTTTCCATATCGCTCGGTATCTTAAGATACAAAATATAAAATATAAATTAACTTCGTCGTGTGTGATGGTTCATAGGATTTGTATGGTGAGCGATATTCTAAAATATGCTCTAAGATAATATATATTTTATATTATCTTCACCGTCTGTGATGCGCTTTAGTAGCGTTTTGCACTTTTTGCAATGGGTAAAATATTTAAAATCGCGTCAGGAGTGGTGAGTCAGGACAAGTGATTTGATTGAAAATTCGTAAGCTGGAGGGAGGCGGCGAAAATAATAGACTACAGGCCCACGTCGAAAATGGATGGGTCAAATGAACCACCTGGGGACGTATATAGGACGATATTAGAGCCTAAAATAATAAGATTTAGCACTATGCCGTCACTTGTAAGCTTTCCAACTGAGTGCAGGTGAGAATTCAAAAGTGCATGTAGGGTGAGTACATTTTGGTCATATGATCCTGTACGGCATTTTTACCATCGATAGACACATGAAAAATAATAAGAAAGCTCGCAGTGCCGTACAAAAATAATGCGCCAACAAGTCGGTATTTTTATTTTATTTTCAGCCAATTTCCATGGTAAATTTGGCCATTTGATTCAATACGGCATACGTTTCATACTGTTCGGATACAGCTTGGAATCAATTATTCCGCAACGCCGTACAAAAATAACGCGATAATAGAAAAAAATCGAGGGTTACAAACCCCCGTTTTTCAGGGTTCCGTGGGGTCATTTGAACCAACATAAAATTAATTCATTTTGAAAGTATGCTATGCATAAATCATATTTTTTTGTACGCCGTACATTTTTATTGGTCCAAAGGTTTGTAGGAGAAAAAAAAAACTCAAGCAAATATCCATAGAACGAAATGTAAGAAAAGTCCATACATCGAAATATATCGATTTTTTTCTAAAAAATAGTTGCTTTATAAGGGTTCCGTACCCTAAGGGTGTAAACGGATACCTTTACCTAAGACTTCGATGTCTGTCTGTCTTCAGGCTGTAACTCAAGAACGACGGTTAACGGTATAGCTAGAGAATTGAAATTTTCAGAGATTATGTATTTCTGTTGCCGCTATAACAATGAATACTAAAAACAAAATAAAATAATTATTTAAGGGGGGCTCCCATACAAAAAAAAACACAATTTTGTTCTAGTATTATGGTACGGAACTTTACTTACTCTGCATTAAAATGTACGGCATAATTTTTTCCTAATTTATTTATCTTAATACTATTTAAGACGAAGGAAAAATGTAGAAAATTGCTTTATTTTATTAATCTATGAATATTTAAAATTTCAGATTTTGTATTTCTGTTTATTTTTTTAGAACAGTTTCTTTTGAACAGCAATACTCTATATCAAATTGTATTTGACAATACCATATTAAAAATAAAGTGGCCGTACAGAATCAAATAATTTTACAGCTTAAAAAATCAAGTATACATGTAATGAAGATTATTATTAAAATGGACAAAAATTTTTTTACGGCATTATTTTTAATAGTACTTTTTAGTGCTAAAATAATGTTTGGAACCGAAGCCGTACTGTTTCAGATGACCCCCCGGACCCCTGAAAAACAGGGGTTTGTAACCCTCGATTTTTTTCTATTGTCGCATTATTTTTGTACGGCGCGGCGTTGCGGAATAATTGATTCCAAGCTGTATCCAAACAGTATGAAACGTATGCCGTATTGAATCAAATGACCAAATTTACCATGGAAATTGGCTGAAAATAAAATAAAAATACCGACTTGTTGGCGCATTATTTTTGTACGGCACTGCGGGCTTTCTTATTATTTTTCATGTGTCTACCGATGGTAAAAATGCCGTACAGGATCAAATGACCAAAATGTACTCACCCTACATGCACTTTTGAATTCTAACCAGCACTCAGTTGGACAGCTTACAAGTGACGGCATAGTGCTAAATCTTATTATTTTATGCTCTAATATATACCCTATATACGTCCCCAGGTGGTTCATTTGACCCTTCCATTTTCGACGTGGGCCTGTAGTCTATAAGTGCGTACCCTAATTTTTCACTTCTGCCAGCACTCTTGGAGTGACTTTTTTTTCTGTCAAATATCAATCCATACTAATATTATAAATGCGAAAGTGTGTCTGTCTGTCTGTCTGTCTGTTACCTCTTCACGCCCAAACAGCTGAACCGATTTTGCTGTTTAGCCTGAAGATACTTTGAGTCCCGGGAAAGGACATAGGATACTTTTTGTTTCGAAAAAATGTACGGTCCGCGCGCGATAAAACAGTTTTGGAGCAACAGAGTTGCGGGCATCATGTAGTCCTTGTATATTACTGCAATGTTTTCACGCTAGAGGCAGCACTACCACAGACAGTAAACAAAAAGTTTCGTTCGACGTTGACAACTTTTATGTCAATATCGACGGGTGAAAGCAGAAGTGGCGTAACTTGAAAAACCCAACTTTACAGGAGAGCCAAAAAACTTTTTTAAAAATTCATAACTTCTATATTTATTAAGGTAGAAACTTAAAAATTGGAACGTATTTGCATTAATCTAAGACCCATACGATGAGTTTGTTAAATTTTTTCTAAAGTTGATATTTCATTGATTTTTAACAAGTTACGACAAAAAATATTTCTATTTTACGCAGCAGAAATGTTGTATCTTTGAGAGGAAATGTATAGACAACTTAAAAAAGCATAATTTTTTGAGCGACGGATCTGTCGTATCTCAAATATAACATGCCCCTACACATTTCATTTCGCCGTATCTTGTTTACTTAATTAAATTGCCTTACAACTTTTGGTTCAAGTGCAAAATCGGCGACAGACGTTGTGAAAATGAAATGCTGTATCTTAAACTAAATGAATTGTTTGTTTTAAAAGAATGTCATTATAAGAAATTAAAAGAAATAATATGACTATTTACTTTTATTTTTTTATAACATAAGAAAATAAAGGCATGGAGATTTGTTTTATTAATCATTAATCAACATTGAAATATAAAATTATTATAATAAAATGAAAATTAATGTAATAAAACATTTATTTCTCTTGTTTTTTCTACTTCATAAAGGTTTAAGCCCTAATATTTTATTCATGCTCATGAATTTAAAGTTATTCTTTTTATTTTATAAGATATGGGGGCAAACGAGCACAAGGGTCACCTGATTGAAAGTAACTACCGTTGCCCATGGACACTAGCAACATGAGAAGGGCTGCTGGTGCGTTGCCGGCCTTACCCGGTACTAATACGCTATCTTTTTAAAGGTTTGCAGGTCGTATAGGTCTGAAAATATTGCTGGTGACAGTTCATTCCACAATTTTACAGTGCGCAGCAGAAACTTACGTGAAAAACGCACGGTGGAAGACTGCCACTCATCAAGGTGATGAGGATGGTATATTTTTCGCGTGGAACGATGGCGAAAAGTTACAGGAGGTATGATTCTGAACAATCCCTCAGGGCACTCCCCGTGATACATCATGAAGCCGATAGAGGATGCAGAGTGAAGCTACATCTCGGCGTATTTCCAAGGAGTCCAGCCTGTTTGAAACACTATGGCAGTCAACAATGCGAGCGGCCCTTCATTGTATACGATCCAAAGGGAGTAGTTGGTATTTGGCGCCCCTGCCCAGATATGAGAAGAGTATTCCATATGAGGTCGAACCTGCGCCTCGCAGAGTTATAGTCGTTGGTCCGGACTGAAATACTGTCTCGCTCTGTTAAGGACACCAAGCTTTTTCGAGGCTAACTTGGCCTCACCCTCTAGATAACATCGGAACTGGACTTCGCTCGATATATTTACGCCAAGTATTTCAATGCTGGGGGAGAATGTTAAAGGGTGCCCCGAAAACGAGGAGAATATGAACGAATATGACCATTGGTGACTTTTTAGTGGTGAACACGCAGACTTGTGTATTGGCCGGGTTGAATTGGAATAAGTAACGTCTACCCCATTCAGAGACTTTCTTCTGTGAATTCTCTATTTAGACACAAGTTCGTTTCGACTCTATATCTAGAAAAATATCGGGGGGGCCGGTATATAGGGCAGCGCCTGTACTATAATCTGCATAGTAATAAATGCAGTTGGTCTGTAACATGATCTGCTAAGAAACTTGTGACCTATTTGCATAAATTCTCGGGGAGCCCATATGATGGAAGCTTTGATAGCAGCGCTTTTTGCCAAACCCGATCGAAGGCCTTTGCAATGTCCAAACTAACAGCCAGTGCCTCTCCCTTCGACTCAATCGCCTGAGCCCAACGACGAGTTAGGTACGCCAAGAGATCACCACCCAAGCGACTCTTTCGGAACCCGTACTGTTTGTCCCTGGCCGCCCAAGTATCGAAAGAGCTGGGTATTGATAAGGGATTCCATAATCTTCGAGAAGACGGAGGTTATAGCGATTGATCTGTAGCCGAAAAAAAAATATTAGCAAATTTACATAAAAATAAATGAGTTGATATTGTTAACAGAAAATATACGGGCTTTTATCTTTACAAACATGTAAAATCAACAAAATATGTATACAAAAATAAGTGTGTAGATGTCCAGAGCAATGCTCAGGGGAAAAAATTATACGTGGATACATACATGCAACATTTCACTATACGTCTTTAAGCTTCATTTAAGAATAAACGTGATCAGCTCCATTTAGAATAAACGTGCATTGATAAACACAAACACATTTTCTCAAATCGACGCTAACAATCTACTAAAAGGCGTTAAGAACGGCGTATGTGGTGCGCCGGCGAAGGTATCATACAGGGGCGGGAGGGAGATGAAATGGCGTTACTTATCTCTGTACTCATTACTTAAGTATATTCATTGGTTGTAAGTATAGGTTTAAGAATAAAATTATGTGTTAGAAATGTAATAACTTTCTCATACCTATAAAAATAGTATGAAATAAATTGTCGTATCTTTGTAAATGTTGTATTTTAGGCGACAAAAATGTCGTAACTCATTTAAACCAAACTAGAAAGTTAAAAAACCTGTGTCGTATCTTTATCTAATTTCTCACGCATTGTCGTATCTATCTTTTATCCAAAAATTGCAGTTTTTCGTCTAGTTACGACAATTTTTTTTGAGGTCTGTGCTAAAAGGTGTTAAAAATCCATGGTCGTATCTTTACTAGAATTCATCGTAGAAAGACGAGATATAGACCATTCGACGCAGTTTTTTTTTTTATATAACAATCAATTAAAAAGTGATTTTGGCCAAAATTCAAGTTACGCCACTTCCGCTTTCACCCGTCGATATTCTGATACGACGAGTGCACATGTCGGATTTTGGTGGAATTATTTACTGTATGTGTTAGTAGCGCCCTCTGCTCCAACCTTTGCGTAATCCCTTTTGAAGTTCAATGAGCAAAGATCAACAAACTCCTATCAAGGATATCAAGGACGAGCGACGGAAATAATATCTGAAATATTGTGACCCGTGCCCAGTCACGTGACAATTCACATCCCTCGCGAGTTACCTTATTGGTTGTTGTGTGATCACTCGACAATCCATACTAATATTACTAGCCAAAAGCTTGCGTGAGGGCTTGCGTCGTTTTTCTGCGTGGTATCTTATCTTTAAGGCGGTTTTTTTTATATATTTTAATAGTAACCAAACCTTACCTGACCGATGATAACATAACATTATTATATAAATAAAAATTAGTATGTTAAATCACAAATCAATAGGCGTGATAGTTTTTCCGTAAAGTGTAGGTACCACAAAAGTGTTCAGGTTGTGGGTTATTATACTAAATACGATTATAAGTCCATGACCCAAACCGATGAACTGATATTGCAGTTTGGTATGAAGATAACACTTTCAGGAAGTCTGTTCCGATCTGCACCACCACTCGGTTAGGTAAAAACAGCGGACCTTGAATATAACATCCAAATATCTTTATTCGAAAGAGGGCCTATGTCCATTTCTACCTATAAAATTCTCTATGCTGGGAGATGAGAAAAACATTAATATAATTTTCAGAGTTTTTCATTTCTCATTGCAATTAAGTTTCCATTGACACAGGCGGTTCGTGATCCAGTAGGTGTGCCGCAAGGCGCGGGATTATCTCCCGGGTAATATCGTGTACGGCAAACAGACGGGAAATTGAAAATATAATTAAGCCCGTATTAGTTTTGTTTCATCAGGCTTGGAAGTAACCAAGGACGATGAGTCTCGTACTTACTGGAGGACGTGGTTTAGAGTTTGGTTCTAAGCTCGGATGGATGTTTGTTATTTTTTGACGCAGATAATCCATCCATACTAATGTTATGCGAAAGTTTATCTGCCTGTCTATTACCTCTTCTCACCCAAATCGCTGAACGGGTTTTGCTGAAAGGTATGAAGATAAGTCTTTGAGTCCCGGGAAAGGACATAGGGTACTTTTTATCCCAGAAAAATGTACAAGTCTGTAGTAATGTGTAAAGAAATAAAATAAACATACAAGGACAGAGCACAGCCAGAGTTTATAACACAAAAGAATAACATCAAATTGACATGACGCACTGTAACATAAACATTGAAGTACTTAAAAACTAATGGGTGATTGGTTATGGCTGTGCAATGCACACACCGCATGTTTAAAGGGAAAGCCACTCAGGCATCGACCGCGGCAAGCCGTGGCGCCTGATCTTCCGTGGCCCCCTGACAGTCTGCGATCCCTGTAATACTGTAATTAATTAGTAAACAAAATATTATATAGATGATGTTTTGTATAGTAGTATCTGGACTAAAATACAATCTACTTAACTAAAAAGGAAAGGGATCTAAAGCTACTTGGCAATAACAAATGAAGTTGCCACTTCTTATTTATAAGTCGAATTTCGACCCAATTTGATCATTTCCTCAATATCGTACGCACAAAGTTACGAGAATCCTGAAAGTTTTAGGATGATGTCTTTGGTCCAATTTTGTTTCGATCAAAATGTATTTTCAATCGAGTCAAATCACGTGAATACCTACGATATAGTACAGCGAAACTTGCCAACTTTGCCAGCTTTTTTCGAATAATTTTAATTCTTGTAAAAAAAATGCATGGAAGTGTAGTGTGCCCTCTGCAACTACAAGGCTTCATGTGCAGGTGTAGGAATGTCAAAAACATTACTTCTGTTCATTTAATTCTATTTATGATTGATTTTCATGCCGGGTAAAGTTGCCTGGACTTGTAGCCAACATTGCTCACCTTGATTTTTCACGTAAATATGAACTTTGCACAGGTGGCATCAAAATCCAGTGAAATAATTTTGAAAAAGATGGCGTTTACTATAGACATTTAAACGATATCGCGAATAATATCCTACTAAATTGACTGGGCTATGTTACCCTTACATTTTTTCCCTTTTCCATACAATTTGCAAATTTGCATTTGGTCTGTAAGAGTACTAGGGCTGCCACATATCTTTAAAATTACTCAATCATCTTTTACATTATTATCAGGAATATATTAAAAATATTAAATTGCTTCTGTTTATTTATAAGCCCATTATCATCATTATATTATTTGGCTGGCTGAGCAAGGCATACAGTAATAAAAAATGACATCGATTTTTAGTATATATTTAAAAATGTCCGATTTGACAACCCTAAGGATTTTTTGATACCGGACAATGTTGTCAATCGATGATCGGAACACTGCTGGGTTAGTTTGCCCATCATCAAAAGTTTTATTACATAATTCCCTGATTAATTACATTATCACTATAATACTCTATAGATATTATTTTATAATATATATCAAAAGCAAACTAACCTGTGGTTTCACCATCACGCACAATTTACTCACAAATCTGTACCACAATTTGCCCGCAAAAATACGTACCGTTTTTCAGAAGTTCCAACAAGTTACTGAATAAAGTTAGCACTACGGGGTATTATCAATGTTATCAGTCATATTATAACCTATTTTCCGCCAAATTAAACAAATATTGCCATAATATTAAAATACCTCCGTACATCAAAGATTTGTTTAAGAATGGATCATAGGGCAAAGTTATCCTATGTGGCAAAATTGGCATCTTTTACCGGTATAATTTGTATATACCTACTGAATTGTTGGTATACCCAAATACCTAGATTCGAGAGAGCGTCTCGGTTTCTGGGTTTTAGGGTGATAGCGGCTTATGTTCAACGGCGTTGTTGATTGGTTGTTCTTAGCCTATTAAAAGCGCTAACGAATAAGACGTAAACTCCTGTCGAAATACTTCAGTAAATATTAATCCTTAAGGGCCAACCCATACGTACCACAACCACACGACATCGCAACTACAAAATGTCTTCGAGCAGTGGTTACGTGAGAATGGTGTCGCTGCTGCAGCTTTTTGTAGTTGCGTTGTGGTACTGACAAAAATATGCCGACGAAGTTGTGGTGTGTGCTTGGACTGTGTTTATGGTGTTGTGGTTGTGGTACGGTTGGCCGTAAGGCCCTCATTACACCTACCAAGTAGAGTGGCGAGACAGCAACTCTCTACTCGGCCTACCGAGTAAAGAAATCGAGCCCTAAAGTTTGTCACAGAGCCCAAAGACGTAAAAATCTTATTACGTCGGGAGTTACATAGTAAAGTTTTGGTAATCTGTGTCGGGTCAAAAAATATGACTTAATTTTAGTGGTGTCGGTCGCGCCATCGCGTCGCCGAGTCAATTCCATTATCCTGATGTTAAGCTCCCTAAAACGAGAAGAGTGATTATTAAATACTAGACGATATCCTTAGCAAATACTAGACGGTCCACGTGGCTTTGTCGGCGTAAATAAGGGATTTCGGGAAACGTACATATTCCTGCAATACATAGCCTGTGATCTACTCCATATTTGTGCTACATTTTGTTCTAAGTACTCCTCATTGGTTCTATCAATATGCCACTACACAGGACGTATACTCTGTGTATATAATTATATATTCTTACTACATACAATATAACTCTACATTTTCTACTAAGTTACACAATAATTCTACTCTGAATAAAGTAAAGCTGAGTAAGCGCCTTACATTTCCCAAAGTAAACGCTCCCTACTTTATTGCTATTCCAAGCTCGCAGGTTAAATTGTTGCAAAATGCAAAATGTTATACTACAAAGTTGTGTGGATGCCGACTGCGGATCTAACATTCTACAGATATTTCGTACAGGAATTGTGTACACTGCGCGTTCGTCAATGTTAAATGAAAAATTCCTGCATAGCTCTGTTCTCCCACTAATAGCGGGCTAAAATAATTTCAATCCAGTATCCAATTCAGCGCTAAATTATTCCAGTAGCAATCCAGCACTGGATTGGACTGCTGGATTATCCATACTAATATTATAAATGCGAAAGTGTGTCTGTCTGTCTGTCCGTCTGTCTGTCTGATTGCCTATCTGTCTGTTACCTCTTCACGCTCCAACCGCTGAACCGATTTTGCTGAAATTTTGCATGGAGATACTTTGAGTCCCGGGAGAGGACAAAGGATAGTTTTTATCCCGGAAAATGTACGGTTTGCGCGCGATAAACGAATTTTGGAGCAACGTAGTTGCGGGCGTCATCTAGTAATAATATATGCCGGTCGTCGCATTGGAATAAATAGACCTTACGGTGTTTAAAGACTTTATATTCACACAATGTTTCATCTTTGTCTGGTACACTCTGAAATTGGCTTGACAGACATGGACAAGACATAGTATAACCATATCGCCTATGTACACAGTGCAGATAATTAATTCACGTAGTATCTCTATAGTTACTTTGTGAATACTTTATACGGTCTACTCCTCTGTCTCTAGAATATTATTAAACCCTAAAAAATATACTTATTACCTAAAATCAAATCAAATCAAATATGTCCGTGCACGTGACAACCAAATATTAAACAACTCTTTTACATTATGTCTTGTGCCTTTACCTCGAGGCCCGAAGGAAAATTACCTCAACGCGAAAACACCCAACAATTTCCAATTTTACCTCACAAAAATAATCTGTAATTTTGTTTAATATTTCATTGTACTTTTTGTTGGAAAAGCGAGAAACGTATTTTCGCTCCAACGTGTGTAAGTGTGTGTGTGTGTATGTGTATTGTGTTGTTAAGTTGTATTGTGTGTTCTATATTCAGTAATTACCTGAATAAAACGCTTCAGGGATATAAGATATTGTTTTACGTTAACAAAGTAAATGTTTTTCATTTTATAAGAAGAGAAAAGTTATATTTGTTGAGCTATAAATAATAATTTTATGTTGTAACTTGTAACAAAAAAAAAACAACATCTAATAATAGTTTTATAGTACCTATCTTATAAAAATCAGCTGGTTCGGGTTCCGTTTTAGGGTACCGTAGTCAACCAAGTTTTGTTGATCACAGAACCATAAAACGAAACCCTAACCTGTCCAGCAGATTTTTTGTATATTGGATGGTTAATAGTTATATAATTTAAGAGTAACATTGTCCCACAAATAGAACAATCCATATTTTAGGACCATCAAATTAAAGTATGAAAGCCTTTCTATCTCTGTTAGCTACCACTTTCAAGATTTTTCGCATATAAAATGTTGTTTGTCTTATCAAAATGAAGCTACTCACAGAAAATTAGCTTAATAGTTATGTATAAAAAAAAAATGTTCTAGGGCTCCCTGACTTTTACTTGACATGTTCTGCCACCTGTCGCTACTGCACGTTTCCCATAAAGCTGATAACACAGTTCAAAACGTGTATTAACACGGAGACAAGAAGTTTTCATTTATTTTTGGTGTTTGTGCTGTGGTTTGTGTCTAAAGTGCCGGCGGCTGTAAGGTGGACCTTGAGGTAGGAGTACCAAAGGCCAAAACTAGCCACGTGGAATATCTAATCTGGGAGATATTAAGGTCTCCTTATGAGGCAAGGCCAGAATGATCGCAGACCGGCCCGACCGTTTTGGACCTTCCCGTGTGTCAAGTCGGCCTGCGATTAGACATTAGACAAGAATGATCGGACTCTTCCGTATGGTACAATAAGCTGCGGCTGTTTTGGGCTTGGCACCTATACTGCTCACGGAGCCGGACAGAGAGAACGATCCCACCTCTCTGCCGCTCCGCCGGCGTAGGACGGGAGTGCGGAGGCGTCGATACGCGAACCTCCTAACTTCTGTCTAACGGGGCTCCGGGTCAGGATGGGAACCTACCCGGCTTTGTCAGTCCCGGCGCCGAGGGGAATGCTTTAGTTCGCCTAAGCGTTCCCTCCCTTTGGTGGAAGTCCGGTCCGTAGACCGGCCAGTCGTGGTGGGAGTCCTGTGTTTGGTAGATCCGGGATTTCCCTCCGTTATTCGGCTGAAGGCGAACCGCAGGTGGTTTTAGTGAGTAAGAGTCTCACATACCCCCGGGGTACCCAACCCGGGGCACCCATGATGGGTTTCCCCTGCGACATCAAAAAAAAAAAAAAACCTATACTGCTCAAATATTGACGCTTAGGCAAAAAACATTGATTGCACTTGGGGCATGCGAAAGTGAAACCGAAACAGCTGTGGAGTCGTGAGCTTTTCACATCAAAGAACTCGAAATAGCCGCCTATTTTTTAAAAGTCAATTTATTTTATTAACAACTTATTGGGAATATACTAATATCTATAATAATAAATAAAAATATAATCTAAAATATACAGATATATACAAATTTTAAATAGAAAACTATAAAAGGAAAAACTTGCCCAAGTCGTCCCCATCTGGCAGAGTGCCCAGCAAGCTGACAGCATTGCCACGTTGGATTGCAATTGCTATCCGCTGTGTCAGGTAGCTCCCAGCTCTGGGGTCTCGGGTGGCTTCAACAAGCTTCTTCGATATTCCTCTAAAAAGCTTATGTGCCCCCGGACCCCATGCGCCTAGAGTTTCCACCCCAAACGGTTCAAATATGAGATCTCCACTGAGGTTCTCATACTTGCACCGCTTGAGGTTCTCTGCTTGATTTGATTGAAAAACTTTCGAAATAGGCAGAAATTTCTAGTTCTTTGGGTATATTGGAAACTTGGGTTGGATACGGAAACTTTAGTAGCTGAATTTCGATCCCTACTTTAAATAACTTGGATAGACTTCAGATATACTTTGGCCAATAACCAGAGTCCTAAACTATAAGTACCTACTGCGTAGTTCAGATTATTGAAGTTAAAACTTCTTTAGCGGCGTTAAGCAATTTTGTGGGATGGGTAAAAACTGTGAAACTCGCGTCAGATTTTCGTGTTGATCGAAAAACCATAGAAAACCCGTAAGAAGATTGGAGAGTAATGTTTTGTGTCGAACTCGAACTCGAACATTGTAAGGGTTTCGATTAATTAAAAAAAATCGATTTTCATAAAAAATGGGTTAAAAAAATGCACAACGTTAATAATCAAGTTTTCACTTCTGCCGGCACTCCCGGAGTGCAACCCGTCTTTTTAGGGTTCCGTACCAAAAGGGTAAAAACGGAACCCTATTACTAAGACATCGTTGTCTGTCCGTCTGTCTGTCTGTCTGTCCGTCTGTCTCCAGGCTGTAACTCGATAACGGTAATAGCTAGAGAGTTGAAATTTTCACAGATTATGTATTTCTATTGCCGCTATAACAACAAATACTAAAAACAAAATAAATTGAATATTTAAGGGGGGCTCCCATACAACAAACGTGATTTTTCAAAAAATTTTTGCTCGGTATCAATTAATGTGTCTCTCTCATTTATATGTAAACTTTAATAATTAATAATAATATTTAAATAAAATAAAAAAATAAACGAGCCCCATACAAAAAACACAATTTTTGGCCTATTTTTACTCGATAACGGTACGGAACCCTCCATGCGCGAGTCCAACTCGCACTTGGCCGATTATTTTAAAGTTAGGGTCTTCAAGAATAGTTAATCTTTAACATTTTGGAAATATGTACCAGCGATTTCTGAGCCTTAGGCACGTCCTTGAATTGTAGTTTGCATATTTTATAAAATCTAAGGTTATGCAAAATATTATGTATCTTAGGCAGATGAGATTGACCTGCGTAATTTGGTTGGGTAATTTCAAGTCCAGTACGTGTATTATACATTATTGTCTATAGACAACACAGTCTATATTATACTTTTTGGTATAATCTTGATATTATGATTACCACAAAATAATATTCTCATAAGATGAAACCGAAGTGAAACACGTTACCAAAATTGAATAACATAGGTCCGCCATTACAATATCTTCTTATCAATTCCTATGATAGTATTAGGTAGTATGTAGTAAAATAAAAGTTGACAAGGCCGTAGGAATGATGGGTCGTCATAAAAATGTTTTACCCTCCTACAAGTAGAGGAATTGCTTTGTTTTGCTTCGGGAATGTTTGTATGTCGAGATGTTATCGAGATTTAGGACATTCTGGCAGAAGAGATAAATTGGATATGCTAATTTATATAAGGGTAAAGAACAATCAAAATAAATTGGCACAGAATTTCATAGAAAGTTTGACTTTGTTTTGAATGTTCCGTGCTGATTCGCCGTTTAAACATTAGATTCTGGTTTCGGAGGGTCTATGACAGGAGTTTTTCTATATTCAACAGAATTGGTGATTGGTTGGTATTTTACCATCAGCCAATCAAATGCGTCTGTGAAACTTTCCTAAAATTTTTATGCGGAGTAGCTGACATTAGCATAGTTCTATTTGCTTATTTCCAAAATAATATTTTTCTTCACAAAATAGTTCTTTATTCAATTGATATTTGATTCAAGAAATAATATTCTTATGGCCTGTTTCACCGGTTCTTGACAAGGTGCCCGATAGGGTTATTTGACAGATTTTCCATACTCCATCTGTCAAATTAAGTGGTGGATAGCCTTATCAGGAAGCGGTGAAACAGGCCCTTAATCTAATATCATTATTGGTTACATAAATATGTCTCCAGTCAGCTATTAAGATGTCACATAACTTTTGCTCGACGTGGCCGTAACTTTCCCAAATGTTATAGTTCTAGACTTTTATTCCAACTAAAACTAGTATTAAAATTTAGTATTACGTTAGTAAATAATGTAGCCCGAATTTTTGGTCGCGAGAATTAATACATCGCGTGGAAATTTAAAAACCGTACATATTTGGCGCAGTAAAAACTATCCTAATGTTTAAAGTACTATCTTCACGCTCATCGAAATTATAAAAGCGGTTTAGCGTCGAAAAAACTAGGCCTTTGCATCCATTGTGGATGATTTATACAGCGTTTTCAGAGCGAAGTAACCACTCTTCAAATACTGTAGTGCCTGGGACAAGATTTTTAAATGCCTGTATGGTTGCCCAAGCGCATACGGCATTCTCGCAACATAGTCGGCCTATTCCAGAGGAAAGAACTAGTCAATACGTCTGGGACCAACCATGTGCGGGTTTCCTCACGATGTTTTCCTTCACCGTACGAGCGTCCGTATTATGTACTTGAGATCAGAAAATGTCTCATTGGTACACGCCTCCACCCGGGATCGAACCTGCACCCTCTGCGAGTGCGAACCAAAGATCTACCCAATAGGCCACGGACGCTCAGAAAGCTCAGAAGCGCTTAGCGTCGAAAGAAGGAGATAAAAGAAAGACACATTCACAATTTTATGTGTGTCTTTCTGTATGTATATTGTCAAATGTCAAAACATATAGATCATGATGTTTATATAGCTGGTCAAATTATTTGATCTACGTTCGTCCGATAATTATTATCGGACGAACGTCCGCGGGCGTTTTCAGCGGATGCGGCTTGTTTCTATCTGATCAATACAACATACACTAAACTGTGCACATTGTCTGACATAAGTCGCGGACGCGACCTTTAGCGTTCGGACGTCCGAACAGAATCTGGCTTGCCGGATGTTTTTGCATCTGTGGACGTCCGCCATTGACATATAGGTTAGGTCTTTGACGTCCGCGGATGAACCGTGCACATTGTGAAGCCGCATACATCAGCCGCGACTTATGGATGCGTCCGATAATTTGTATCTAGCTTAATATAAGCTATTTCTTAAGTACTTAATACTAATAAAATACTAGTACTATTTATCAACAAGTCATCAATCTTTCTATTTTTGTTTTTCTTACAGATTATTGTATAGATTTAATAAAAAGATTCCATACAAATTCAACGATTGGAAATGGATTGGAATCCGACACCTCTCTGGGAGTTAAGTTACAATTGAAAAGTTGATCACTTTGTTCGTTATAGACACAATAGAATAATTCACAAATTATAATAAGTTTCTCAAATGGAAATACAAAAGTCTGTGGGGTCAATTACCCTGAAATTCTTAAGTAGTCATGTGAATATAATTATAATATTGTATTATTGTGATTTTATAACGAACTGTTGCAACTTGCAACCAATTTTATTTATTTTATTTTATTTATTAAATACAGTAACAGGCTACAGATTATAACTAATATAACATAATATTTTTGAACACTACAATAAATCTGCAATCCAATTATTTTAACTGTATACAACTCTAACGGAATATTTTATTACATACACAATGGTTGCTACATGCTACCTAACACTTTTTAACACAAGAAAAAATTAGGAAAAATCAAAGCAAGGTAGAACAAACAAAACCCTAAAAAGACAATTACAGTAATTTATAAATATCTTTTCGAAACCCATTAATGTTACTAAAAACACATCTACCTCAGGACATATTGTATTATATTGGTTGCACATTCTAATTAGTGTTTGTTAATTAGTGTTTACTAAAATTTAGCTACTTTAAACATTTAAATTAACTTATCTTCTACTAGATGTCGCCCGTAAACTGTTTATTATGGGTTATCCGTCTTGTTTGCTTCAGAAAGAATTACTCACGAATCACGATTCACGAGTGATAAAGTGAAGTGAATTAATCGAGTGATCAGATAAATTAATCGAGTGAACTGATCGGAGTGGGCGAGCGAATCTATCACTCACTTTATACGAGTTAGCTGGGACGAGTTTAGATATTGTATTGAACCAAACTCGCTTAAAACATTCGTACCATTTCAGCAAACGTCTTAGTAACCATCACAAATTAAATTAACAATTTCGGAAACCATAAAATGACTATATAATACACAGTTAAAAATAACAGCTTGTAATGGAATTAGCAAGTCTATTGCAATTTGAATATTCTTTCCAAATGACCTGCGGCGCGAACTTGCCCCGGGATGTAATTAGTGAGCTGTTCTTGTTAGCGGCGTGTCAGACACTCTTTACCCAACGCGAGAGTTGTGGAATACGCCTTACCCAACGCTATAGATGCAGAACACGCTTTACCCAACGCAAGAGATGCAGAGCACGGTTGACACAACGCTATAGATGTAGAAAATTTTACCCAACGCTTGATATGCAGAACAGGCTCTCCTCAATGTATTTTAGGGAACATTGCGGAGGCGCGATATACCTACTCAGCTTACAAATTTTTATCGATAAAAATGCACGGGAAGTCACACTTCGCCTTAACGCACTCGAATATGCCTGCGCGGGATACGTGTACACACTTTACCTAATACGGCAGCTATAGAGTACTTCTAATTGTAACTGTAACGTGAGTGTTTAACTGCACTACATAATATTGGAAAAGACGCACTTCGCCCAACGCGGGTAAACGAGGTACACTCTTTACCCAATGCGCTGAACACTTCGTTCAACGCGCTTCTACTTTCTAGCCCGCACTTCCCCAAACGCGTGGAGTAAGTGGGCCCACTTTGAACGTGTCAAGGGGTAACACTTAATCCAATGAGCATGCGCTAGATTGAATTTTAAAACCTATAGAAAGCTTCATTAATCCGCGGAGTGCAGCGCCGCCCGGGATTTGAAACTCGATCAAAGGGAAAATCAATTAGGTACCGTAGATATTATCCAAAAGAAATAAGAGTTAGAGCAGGATAGGATAGGATAGATGTAAAAACCGTTTTGATTTATAGTGTGTAATGTGTGTAATAATACATTACCGTGTGTATAATGTTTATTAGGCAGACGTAATATTTGTTTTGTTTCCATTATTTTACGAAATTAATTAGCATGCTATTATAGCTTAACATGATATATTTGGCAGAGGTAGACTAAAATCTCATTTGTAATTGTTATCATTACTTACGAGTAAATATTAGCGGTTTGCACAAACAATTACTATAAGGTATTGTATTAACAGTTTAATGTTTACCATAATATCAACCCTGCGTTAATAATAAATTTCTTTGGTCATTTTCATAATAATATACGAGTAAGGCTTGCATACGATCTCCTAAACTCTGTCAAACTCAACTCAACTCAAATAATAAATGTATGACTTATGAGCTATAATACCACTCAAGTATTCAATCATCGTTCACTTTGAAAGGCTTGTAAAATCACTTGAGTGTGTTTGTCCTCCATTTCCGCTTCGAATGCACCTTATAAAACATTCAACACGGCTGAAGTGGGCGCAAGGTCGTGACCTCGACCCTGCTTCCCCCCGCCCCTCCACCTAGCCGCCCCGCATGCCCTCTACTATATCAGATCAATGGGGTTTATCGGTGACGAGCTTTTGCCCGCGGCTTCGCTCGCGTTAAGAAGTATACAAACTTTCATCCCCTATTTTAACCCCTTGGAGGTAGTATTGATCAAAATCCTTTCTTAGCGGATGCCTGCGTCATAACATCTACCTGCATGCCAAAGTTCAATCCGATCGGTCCAGTGGTTTAGGCAGTGCGTTGATAGATCACCATATATATATATATATATATATATATATATATATATATATATATATATATATATATATATATATATATATATATAGGAACAACGAAGGATTAAACAACCATAAAACACAGTCAATTTCATATATATATATATGAAAATGACTGTGTTTTATGGTTGTATAATCCTTCGATCGTGGATTCTTGGAAATCTATTGTTATTCTATTGTTGTCGCGATCACCGGTGCTCTTATGGGGCTTGATAGATTAATTTGTCTGTGAAACGAAATTCAATGTGTGAACGAATAAATAACTAAAACTGAGCTATTTTTCAAGTTGTCCCAATACTGTAATGAGATAAGGGATTTATAGTATTTTGATTTCCCATATCATGTGGGCAATCGAAATATTATGTGTCCTGACTCCTGCATGCTATGGAAAGCCTCGCAATTAAAAAGATTTTCAATAGTAATTGCAGGTTTTCTCTTCATGACAAATGCTTAAAAAGATAAAAATAATATAGGTGTACTTACCAGAATCTGATGGCAAAAAGTGAGAAAATAAATTGACTCTAGTCTCTAGAAATACCGGAGTAAGTAATTGAAATAAAACATTTTGATCCTTTTCTTCTTTTAACAGCTAATCTGTGTACTAAACATGCAAATATAAAAATTTATCCAATGATTTAGGATGTAAACGTAATCGAGCAAGAGATAAAAATAATCCTGTCGAGGAGTAAGTATACGCAGTGGTGTGAAAATCGAATTTCATTGACATAGAAATTATTTTTAATAGATATGACTTCAGTTAGGTATTGCTATGCCAAAAATGAAGTTTAAATCAATCAACTTAGAAAAACACAGCAACAAAATAATAATTAATGTGCGCCGTATAAAAATATCGGAAAATCCTGTTATAACCTGCGTATAAAATTAACAATTAATTATTATTAAAACAAATAACCAGTTATATTCAATTGTTATTGTTATATTCGGCAATTGTAGATTGTTTATTCTGGAGCAGCGCCAGGGCCCAATTCTCGTGCTTAGAATAACGTTTCGAAGTTTCGTTCGCGTCACGGCGCAGACTCACTCAGTCCCGTGGGCAGCTTAGAGCGTAGAGTTATTTCTACGCTAGAGAGAACTCTACGCTATAGTAGAGTTGGCAGTACACTCTAAGGTAGAGAGTTTTTTTTTAAAGAAGGCAGGTCGCTATAGCCCTGGCGTCACTGCGACCCATGAGGATCTATTGTGACTCCTTCGCACTAGAGAATCATCCCCAACCCAATACTGCTTATAAATTGAACGATATGGTTGGGGTTGGTGCCACGAATTTCCTATGTGGATGAGTATTCGTGGCGACCAAGGTGCCTGTTCCTGCTCTGTAGAGCAGGACAGTCGAGAAGAAGGTGAATAGGTGTTTCATCCTCCTCCTCACAGAATCTGCAAGTCGTCATGCTACAAATACCCATTCTGTTTAGGTGTTTGTTGAGCTTGCAGTGCCCAGTTAGGCTTCTGGTAAGGATTCTTAATTGGTTCCTACCCATGGTGAGCACTAATTCTGATAGTTTCTTGTTGAAGCCAGGAATTAGTGCCTTAGAATGTTCAAGGCCAGGGGTCTCAGCCCATTGCTTCCTGCATAGTCTGTGACCCCATTCCTTGAGCACTTGCTTTGTGGTACTGGGAGTTATACCACAGACTGGTTCTGGGCCATATATCAGACTCTCGGCCCCAAGCCTAGCCAGTTCGTCAGCGGTTTCATTGCCGGGGACGTTACTGTGGCCCGGGACCCATACTAGGCGGATGTTGTTGTTCCTTCCCAGCATGTTTAACGTCTCAATGCATTCCAGAACTAATTTGGACGAGGCTTCTGCGGCAGTCAGTGCTTTGAGTGCAGCTTGACTATCGGAGAAGATAAACAGAGAGTACTGCCAATTTAAAAAATGGGTATGGGCTGCTTTTACTACCGTGAACCGTCTATAGATCAGCAGACTGCAGAAGTCCAAATACTCGCGAGTATTCTATTCCATGTTTAAAAACCGTTAACATTCATGCGAACAAGATAGCTCTGTTTTTTTCGGGACGAGACCTAAAGAAAGTTATGCTATCTTTCTCGAGCACTATGCTATCTCACGCGTGTATCACTTCGATCGCTTGAGACAGCGATTCGAGCGTGACACTCGATGCACGAGAATCGACCCCCAGAGGTCGAGGTAAATACTAATTGAAACAAAACACTATTATGCCGGTTAACTGTGGGTGAATTAACTGTTCTCTCGGAACAAGGGGGCGATTATTATTGTTTTTGCCAAATGCCAATTATTGTTATCTTCACCGTAATAATATATTTGAATGTGCCTTTACAGTGGGCTTACATTCTTCCAATCCAGTGATCCAATCCACCACTGGAATATAATTCAGAGAATTTCGGTGCTCGTTTACATTATTTCAGTAGCCAGCGCTTGGATCACTAGAGTAATATAAACCGACTATAATTTTTAATCAGTTTCCAAAAAAAGGACCGCAAACTTACAATTTCAAGTTAGCCAACTAAATCGCATAGCATACCAATAGCTATAGCGACTTAAGAGAGCTCGCACATTTTTCCAACTAAACTGTACAACAATTGGACACCGGTCGTTTAAGAAGCGCGATTCCTTTCCGATTACCTACAATTAAAAAGTTGTCCAATTAAATTTTGATACTTACTACGCAATTTAGTTGTACCCTTAACAAACATACATTTTTATTCATTTTTGCGTATCGCTATGGACACTCTCAAATTACGAGTACCATACAAAGTTTTGTCTGCTAACAATATGTAAATACTCTCCAAAGGCCCGGCAAACATGTGGACGAACCCTTTGTCCTTTCAACAATTAACAATACTTTCATATGGGCAAAGCTTTGTTTATGTATGAACAGCTGTTTGTTATTGCGTACACACATTTAGATGAAAATAAGCGAAAATGAAGGAGTAGAAGTTAAGTTACTCCTAGAGGCAGGAATCGGAATGACACCCATGTCATTCTGATTCCTGCAGCTAGCAGTAACTTAAAACGTATTTTAGTGGCCACCCTATAAAAGAATACCTCATACCATAATAATATAACGATGCTTAGCTCTTGATTCGGAGTTCTTGGTTTCGTTTGGTAAAAACATTGCAGGTCGATAATTAAAATGTCTGTCGAGATGATCTATCGGGTGAGCAGAAAGTTGCAATGGTTGAAAGTCATAGAGCAGAGTGAATATCTGTACGTGTCGTTCGGGACTGGACTTTGAACGGACTCGCGTTATCATGATTCGAAAGTTACGATGATAACACTTGAAGGCGATACTCATTTTCGCCACTTCACATATACCTTCGATAGCTCAGTTGGTAGAGCGGTGGACTGTAGCTGTACAAACTGTCATCCATAGGTCACTGGTTCAAATCCGGTTCGAAGGAATTTTTTATAAATTTTTTTTTATAGAGAAAGGAGTTTGTTTCAGAATATAAACTTAGGACTCTTAACGAGAAATAAAGTAGCCTAGTTTTAATAAAATTAAATGAATAACTAAATAAATTAGACTAGAATAAGACTGGTTCTTTTGAACGTATCCCACGGTCTGGCAGAAAACCGGCGTTTATGGTTATCCTCTTTTCCGAGCCTTGAAATGGACCAAATACTATTTCCTCTTCCGTCTACTAGTTTTACCCGATTTATTTAATAAAAGTACTTAATTTAAATATGGATTCCAAATATAACACTACAAAAATAACTTGTTCAAGGTGACAGCGACCGACAAGGTTTAACGTGAGTTTTTCACTTAGTCACTTTTGCGAATATTAAGCCAGACTTTCTTTTACCATTTGTCACGAAAAAATTCTTACAACGGTTTCAGTGACAGTGGTCGGCTTCATTGGCAGCAGGCAAGCTACCGAGGGTAATTTTGTAGTGCCCAAGTGTATGCGCAGTACACGTTGTATAATAATAATTTTGCTGTTTCAATGTAATATCTTCTATTCGGTCCAGATCCTATTAATGGGTAAATAGCACGTCAAACGAATTTTTAACCAATCAGACCATTATTCTTTTATGATACTGAGACTGCATCAAAACCATAATATCAAAACTGTAAGATTATTCAGTTGAATCAATCTACTGAACATCATGTACAATCAAAGAATTAGATAAATATGCATTATTTGGGCCTGTCGTTCCGCTCCGACCAACTAAATGGATCAACTAGAAACTGTACAACTATTCTTCTTCCGAACGGCTCAACTTTCTGATAAACATATTTATTGCTGGTGTTGTAACTGGCCACTTCAAAATATTATAATGTATTTATTGATGATTAATAGATAAATTAATAGATATATATGCATTCTTTGGGTGGATGATTTTCTCATCGCTCCTAAACTAGAAAGGTCAATGACCGCTGATGCCATCTTAATCCATTACTATAGACAGAGTAGACATAACTAAGCTATATTCATCGGTTAGCTAGTTTGACATAATTCGGCTAAATTACGTAGGTCCATTGAATCAATCTCCTTGATAGCTTACTCTACGCTCACGTACGTTTGAATGAAGCTACTGTTTGCCTCGTCTTCATTACCTGCTCCGCAATTTATTGCCTACACGGTACATGCGGTCAATTAGTCCCACGCGGGTCAATTTGTCCCACACAGGGTCAATTTGTCCCACGCCGGGTCATTCTGTCCCACTCGGTAAGACGGATGGACGGTACATGGTTTCATTAGCGGTCCGGTCGTGATTGCAGCGGGCGGTTAAGTGAGAAAGTAGAATACTTTAACCGCCATCCACCTTATAACGCGATACACAGACCCGTATAAATAGTTAGTAAGTACTTAAGATGCGACACGGTCTCAAGACGAGGTTCAGCTCTGTGATTGGTCTAAATTTTGACAGCCAACCAATTACAGAGCCTGAACCGTGCCTTGAGACCGAGATGCATTTTGAGTACTGACTATTTATACCGTCAATAGCATACATACTATTTGATACAAAAAAATGTTGAAGTGAAAACATCATTTTTCACCATACTCAACTTTAACTGAGGTACCTGAAATTACCGCGCAAACTACAGACGACACGGGATAATATGCTCGTAGCAAGCCTACGACGGCGTAGCACGTCTGCTACGAAGCCCAAAAGCTAGTCTGGAGTCTGGAGTCTATAATAAAATATAATTGACTACTCTACTACTAATTATAGTGTTAAAACTTTTTTTTCCTAATTCTGTATACAGAGCGTAACATAACTGAGTGATAATACTTTAGGGTGTGTACGTGTTCCTTGTAGAGAGTTGACTGTGAAAGTGCAGCGCTGAAAGACCAATTTTTTTTACTTTTGTATGGGAAAACTCGTGACGCTGGGGCGCTTTCCCATACAAAAGCAGAAAAAAATGTGATCTTTCCATAAAGGTAATATACCTATCGGAATATATTAACTTTATGGATCTTTCAGCGCTGCTATTTTCACAGTGAACTCTCTACAAGGAACACGTACACACCCTAAAGTTGTTTTTTTTTGTAACGAAGCTACAGTTAGGTTAGGTTAGGATTAATCTTAGCACAAGATGTGATGACTTTGAAGATTTCCATTACTTACCTAAAAACAAGATACGTCTTCAAATTTCTTTTCTCGGCAAAATAATGCAGTGCCTTAAGGAAATTATCCATTTAATTAAAATTTACTTTAAATAACGTTTTAAGAAGGGATTTCTTTCTTCAAGACTAAAACATTTAAAAAGATACAAAGGATTTTCTTAGCTGTGTCTCTTTGATCATTATCCTTTGAAGTAAAACACAGATGTTTTAATATTCTATGTAATAAGATACGGGACAACTATATTATTATTATGTATTTGCAATTATTTAGTAAGTATCATGGCAATGGCTACAAATGTATCCAGTTTACTTTTACTCGATGTGGCTCGCAGCTCCACGGTGCCAAAATGTGTTTATATGGCGTGACACGTGAGCCATACATTTTTCCGACAAAAAAAACATTCTACTTCCTTTCACGAGACTCAAATATCTCCATACCGAATTTCAGCAAAAACGATTCAGCGGTTTGGGCGTGAAGAGATAACAGACACACTTTATCGTTTAAAATATTAGTTGGCCTGTTTCACCGCTTCCTGATAAGGTGCCCGATAGGGTTATTTGACAGATTTTCCATACTCCATCTGTCAAATTAAGTGGTGGATAGCCTTATCAGGAAGCTACTATTTACTTATACTTTGTGATAGTGATTTTTTGCCCCAAGTCTCGCAGCTGCTGTTAATGTTCCAAAAATCTGAAGTTGAATTTAAACCACCTTATTTTATTATAAGTGCTATTTAAAACATTTATATCTTTCCATTTACTACCAACCTAAAGGGTTGATGAGGTCTCGCGGCCCTTTGAGTCTCACGTGAGATTTTTGAGGGCTCAAGTGAGATGAGTCCGCGAAAACCGCTCAAAGGGTTCGCAGGGCGCAGGGCTGATTGAGTTATCTCGATCTACGTAGACGCCAGAATAGTGCTAAAGGGCGAGAAGTACTCCTAACTCCTTTGATTGCATTAGTTGGGACGGCCAAAAAGTTTAAGCTCAGTCCTTATTTTATATTTGAACTTTTTAAGCGACGTTGTGCCCTTTTTGCAGTGGATATAATATGCATTACGCACCTAGGGCAGGAAAATAAGAAATGTCTCAGATCACATGTATTAGTTGGCCGAGGCAAAGCCGAGATCAACAAACATGTGATCTGAGGCTTTCTTATTTACTGCCCATGGTGCGTATACTATTTTTCTCATCGACGAAGGCGAAAAACGGCAACATCGATAAGCGCAGCGGGAAGAAAGTTGACGCTTTCCGCCCAGAGGTGAGAAAATGTATTATTTCAATAATCCTTAAATGGAGAAGAAGTAAACCGCCGGCGCGGCGTAGGACAGGAAATTATAATATTTTTCGTACCGGACTTGTTTTTTTCCCGTGTGGCCAGGTTGGCCTGCAATCAGTCCGACTGGATTCGATCGGCCTCCCCGAATTTCACTTCCTAAATAGTTGTACCTCCTACCAATTCACGAGCTGTGTTTGTCTACAGTACTTTTAGATAAAAAAAAATATTTTATAAAATAGAGCAAACGAGCAGACGGGTCACCTGACTACTACCGTCGCCCATGGACACTCGCAACATCAAAAGAGCTGCAGGTGTGGTGCCGGCCTTAAGTCTTCTTCTTGAAGGTTTGCAGGCCGTATTGGTCCGGAAATACTGCTGGTACCAATCTTCTACCAATTCACGAGCTGTATTTGTCTACAGTCTTTTTAGTTAAGTCTCGTTTGCAGAATTATATGCATCAGTGTCAGTTAACAAAACTTAAGACATTTTCGTCTTGAAAATATTAATTAACCGACTTCAAAAAAGGAGGTTATCAATTCGACGCGTATGTATGTAACATTTCCAGAACTGCCCAGTTTTTGTATATGTTAATCTATGACAGCTTCTGAACAAATGTGCCAAATTTCAAAAGTGTATGTAATATGTATGTATGTATGTAAGTATATATGTATGTATGTACGTATATATGTATGTATGTATATATGTATGTATGTATGTATGTTTTTATGTTTGTGCACGCATATCTCCGGAACCACAAGTCCGATTTTAGTGATTCCTTTTTTATTGTACTTACTAGGTATTATTCAATTAAGGGAATACTGCAAGTTTCATCAAGATCGGTTCAGTAGTTTTTAAGATAGGGAATTTTAATTTTTAATTACGTACAAAAATTTGAAGTCGGTTTTATCTTTTTACCCGACTACGGTGAAGCAAAAAGGAGGGTTATGATTATGACCTGTATGTATGTATGTGGGTATGGATGTTTGTCTGTTCCCTCGTAACTTTAAAACTATTTGTCCTATTTAGACAAATAACGTGTTATTGGAAGCATCTCGACCGTCCGCTGGTTATAGGCTACATGACTTTACGTAAAATTGACTATAGCGCCAACTAGGGCACTTAAAGTCTAGAACAAAAAAAATCCAGACTGTGTTGTGTGGGGTATCAAATGAAAGAACTTTGTTAGCACATTTCAAATATATACATTTTATTAGTTTCCTTCGTGTTTGCTTGCAATCACCTGATTATTGCATGAATTCATAATATCACTTCAATACAATATGAAACAACAATTAATTATTATATATACCTTTATCCTCTGCTGGAAATTATTGTACCCTAAACTAAATATATACTTTTTGAGTATCATTTAATTACCATGTAGTATCTTAACCCTCAGCTGGATCTTCCCTTCCCTTCCTGAAGATGTAACGTCGCGTCGTTCGTGTTGAGTTTTAATTCTCCTGTTTCAGGAACAAAGTTATAAATTGAAAGGGAAATTATTGTACCCTAAACCATGGACGTATGAAAAAAGGCGGACGGAGTCCCACCATACACAAAACTGTGTCGTTCTGAGTCGGCCAGCTGGCTGTATGTACACGGTCCGCACGCACACATTCTTGCGCTAGTCCATACCATTTGACAGGCGTCAGAACGTGTGCGTGGCCGACTCTGAAGAAAAGTGAAGACACAGTTTTGTATATGACAAGACTCCGTCCGCCTTTTTTTCTACGTTCATGCCCTAAACTAAAGATATACTTTTTGATTATCATTTAATTTCCATGTAGTCCTTCACCCTCGTTAGTGTTGAGCGTGGTTCTTGAGATACAGCCTGGATATGGATAAACGGACAGGCTGATATTTTATCTTTGTGATCGGGTCCCGTTTTACCCTTTGAGTAAGGGACCATAAAAAGGAGAAAATTAAATCTCCGTTATTATGCTATGCTAACGCGGATGGAGTCGCGGGCAACAGCTAGTGAAAAAGTACATATTCATTTGCTCACTACAAACAAATAAATTGTAAAATATTCTTAATATGGTCGTCGATCATTTGAGGGGTTGGGAAGGTTAAGTTTATCGAGCGAATCTTAGCTCCAAAATAATTGAAATAAAAATAAAGTTTAAAAAACTAAAACGCGCTCTAAAAAGTACGAAATAAGAAAATAGTTTATAGGGATATGGAAATGTTTAAAGGATAGCCGTGGTCGTATGCCACCTACTATTATAGCAAAAGAGATTCATTATAGATAATTATTAAATGGGCATACATACGACCATGGCTATCCTTTAAACATTTTCATATCCCTATAAATTATTTTCTTGTTTCGTACTTTTTAGAGCGCGTTTTAGTAGTCGGGTTTTAGTTTTTTAAACTTTATTTTTATTAAAATACTATAATATATTTTAGTAAATCGTTTACTTATGTATTGTTACAGATGGGCGTCCTCCACATGCGCGACTCTATCCGGCGAGCGCGCGCCCCGCGACTCGCAGACATACCCAGGTAATTAATAATAGTGATATAGTTATTGTTTAATTATCCTATTTACTATAAATAGTGCTACTAATGACAGTGACTGGCTACAAAGTAACTTTTATTATAATTGTGACTGCTGCATAACAAAATATTAAGTACATTCTTTGAGATCAAAAACAATGAGTCTCAAATCTCAGAAACGACGAGTGACTAAGTTCAGGCCTCCAAACAAGTCGCTATTGTTGATTAGGAACAAGCTTCATAAATCATAATAATATACATCCCACACTATATTATACGTGAAGTAAAGGAAATAGACATTACAAGTTTATAAATGCAAATTCGAAGGCGTTAACAAAATTACAATTATTCAACAAACAACAGTAATAAAATTAATCAGCGAGAATGTCTGCAAATAACTGGAATTCTCGGCGACGTCATGTTTTCATATTTGCACGAATATGAGACGGAATTTCGAATTCAAAGCGTCAATTTGTCAATCCCGTGTCCAAACTCCCCACTCTCCACTCCGGCTCCCCGCCTCCTCGCTCCGGCTCCCCACTTCCCGCTCCGGCTCCCCAAGTCCCGGTAATTTTTAGGGTTCCGTACCTAAAGGTTTTAGGCGTTTGCGCTGGCTGTGATTGATAAAAACACGTCTTGCAATTATTTTACTACTTTATTATAAAACTACGAATTGTAGACACACCATTTATAATTTTTAGCAGACAATACGAATTTGCACACAGTAGATCTGAGTGTAGCGAGAGAGGAAGGTATAATGGCGGCCGGAAGCCTTAATTTTTAATTTTTTGAATATTGATTGTCGGTGTTGCCAACAAAGGTTAGAAACGGGACTCCATCCATTACGTTTAGACTTCGATGTCTGTCCGTCTTCTGTCTCTCTCCAGACTGATGTATCTAAAGAACAGTAACAGTTAGAGCAGTAGAGAGTTGAAATTTACACAGATTTTGTATTTTTGTTGCTGCTATAACAACAAAATATTAAAACAAAATAAATTTAATATTTAAGGGCCCATGACTATAATTTACAATATTTTTTCCTATTTTTGCTCTATTATGGAATAGAAGTTAGAACCCTTCGTGCGCGATCTCAACTCGCACTTGGCCGTTTTTTATGATATCCTGCAGCGGCGAGGAATAGCGTGACGTTAACGTGCAGTACGTGACACCGCATACCGGCCGTTATCGCCGACTGTTTACAGGTAAATTACCTTTAGAGATGGGTCAGGACTCAGGACTCACATCACATCATTACACGAACTATTTAGAATGGTACCTAATAATTTTACCTTCCTATAGATATTTTTTTAATTAGGGGGCAAACGAGCAAATGGGTCCCCTGTTGGAAAGCCATACTTACTATCGTCGCCCATGGACAATCGCAACATTAGAAAAGTTGCAGGTACTTCGCCGTCATTTGAAGAGGGAATACGCTGTCTTCTTGAAGGTTTGCAGGTCTTATTGGTCCGTAAATACTGCTGGCGACAGTCCATTCAAGAGTTTTACTGTACGTGGCAGAAAGTAAACATAGATACAAAAATTTATGAATACAAAACTAACTAATTTTGTAACTAAAGAAGACACTGTACAAATAAATGGCTTACTGAGATAACATTTTCATTTCAGTAATTAATGTGAAGAAGTTGAAATCGAAATAATTGAACTAGTTCTTTTATCAGCGTTGCTACGGTGTGGGTACGTGTGTCAAAAATATAAGCGAAGACTTGAGTGGAAGAACCACGAAACTAACATTACAAAAACTGCCATTTTTTGCATATAAATGGAGGCTTTAGAACCAAGAAAATGAATTGAAACAAAAAAATGTGGCTCCCATATAACAACCAGGATTTCAGTGGCCTTTTTTGCTCTTTATCAAAAATAGCAGCACCAAGACAAAATATGCATAAAATATTTAATTGTACATTTACCATAGGTGTAGGAGCTTAAATATTGATTTCTAAAAAAATTCATAGGTATAAAATTTGTAGGAAATTTAATGATCTATCATCTACAACTTTGTTTCTACAATTATTTTCGCTAAATTCGATAATAATTGACATACAAGCGAAATTATACTTTGACTTGTTTTTTACATTTATCTCCGTAAATATTGATTTTACAATGAAAATTATAAGAACTCAAAATGTAGAAAATTACATTCACAACAAATTTAGTTCTTATCATTTTCGTAAAAAAATATAAAATAAAGGAGATATGTCTAAACAAAGATTTGATCTTCAAACCAATATGGCGGCTAACGCACACGTCGTGGCTGGTCGAATTTTCGAATTTAAGCTATTTGTGACTTCCTCTAAACACTGGTGCAAAAAAAATCTAACTATAATTAATTTCAGATTCCCATACAAGGCTGAACTAACCCTACTGGGCTATACACCTTTTTCTCTTTGGGGTTGAAAAACGTAAAGGACAATATTATTACATATTATACGTGATATAACAATATACCTAGACCTTTGCGTCTTCATTTATTTTCTAAAGTGATCCTAATATGCGTATTTAAAAATGTGAACATGTAAAAACGTCGTTAACGGCAAAGATCGGAAAGCCACCTTTAAATAATAGGGCTATATTTCAGAGGCCGAGATTCCATAGCGGTGCAACCAGTTACCGCTATTAACGATATAGCTAGAGAACTCTCTGTAGAGCTGCATACAAGTGATAATACTTTAGGGTGTGTATATGCGTAAGTCACGTACACGGCTGAAGGCAAACCGCAGGTGGTTTAGTGGGTAAACCCGAAGTCGGGAGTCCCACATACCCCCGGGGTGCTTCAGCCTAACTGAGGCACATCCCCAAACCGGGGCACCCGGAGGGTTTCCCCTGCGCATAAAAAAAGGGTGTGTATGCGTGTTAGAGTGTTGTAGTATTAGCAGCGCTGAAAGAGCAAATTTTTTGTGATTTGTATGGGCATTGGGCAACCGCCCGAGTGTCACGGATTTTCCCTAAGCTAAAATAAAAGTTGCTCTTTCAGCGCTGCTGCTTTAACAGTGAACTCTATGTAAGAAATAGACACACACTATCACTTACTTTTCTTCCACTCTGTACATTTTGTTTTTTGGGGCTGGTTGCACCGCCATGGTGTTGCATAGCCTTGAAAGCGAAATTAAAGTCGGTCGCGCAACTTGGCCACTCGTCTTCAGCCAATTTAGACAACTTCAGAACTGACCGCCACTTAAAAACTGGCACAAAGTACGAACGACACTCTAGGGAATTCCCGTTACAAATATAATTACAACCTGACATTCCGCGGAACTTTTTAATAACCTGCAACTTTGTACAAACACTCGAGTTTTAATCATTTTAAATTAGTTACTGAGTGGCGAAGTTCTATCGCTTGTACGGTAACACTCTTCGCGTTATGAATTTATGCGCCTATAGCTGTTCCCCGCGACTTTAAACGTGCAATGTAAAACGGTATAGAAACCGTGCGCTTTCACGCATTTTTATTAAGTAGCCTATATATGCCTATATGTCTATTTTTGCGTGGCTTACTCCATATCTGCGCCTTTAAGGCGAAGCCAAGCGAGCGTAATTTGTGAGTTGTGAGTCGCAGAATTTCGGTTCGGCCGAATTCTGCTGCATTCCGTTTCATACAAAAGTCCTGTTTGATTCAAACGAGCGTAATTTTGTGAGTTATGATTTGTATGAAAAGATATTTACGCGGCAGAAATTCTGCGACTCACAAGTCACAACTCATAAATTACGCTCGTTTGGCTTCCAAGGGGGAAATTACGGATTCAAATGAATGCAATAAAGGCATTCTCGTGTTATTCGACTTTAGTTGCCCATGCTCGATTTTGCACACTATATGCAGCATCACATCGCAATCATGGTGACCCATTATGTCCTAACTCCTAACGTGGAAAGAGGCCTTTATGTGAAACAAGATGTCGCCCGCAACTACGTTGCGCCAAAATTCGTTTATTGCGCGGGAACCGTACATTTTCCTGGATAAAAAGTATCCTTGGCCGCGAAGAGGTAACAGACAGACACATTTACGCATTTATAATATTAACCCATCAATCCCCAAGCGCCACTCGGCTGCCGCATAACAATTGAAAATATATTGTGTATGCTATTCCCAAGATCGAAGTAATAAGTAAAGAAAGTAGTAACGTATGGAGGTTATTGTTGGTTATACTTTATGGTGTTGTGTTATTTCAAGTAATGATCGTAAAATCCTAAGTAGCTACTCCGATCACTACGGGATAAGGTGCGAAAAGCCAAACTTAGTTTTACTACGGCAGAATGTACAATTACCACGCTTTTCTGTTCCACGTGTTGTGGGGACTTGCATTATGCAAGCTGGGATTCTCCCGAGAACACAATATAAATATTAATCGACAAAACTATTTATAGCGGGTAGTAAATAATTCATTACAAATGCAACATTTTCCTACCAAGGAATTATTTCTATATTTTCCCAGCTGACCCTGCAAACTTTTTTTCGGCATATTTTACGTTTATTTGGATATAATACATATATATAAATGTACAGGGAGTCCTGTGTTAGACAGATCCAGGACATCCCTCCGTATGCGGCTGAAGGCAAACCGCAGGTGGTTTTAGTGGGTAAATCCGAAGTCGGAAGTCCCACATGCCCCCGGGGTGTTTAACTGAGGCACATCCCCAACCCGGGGCACCCATGATGGGTTTCCCCTGCGCATAAAAAAAGTTTGAAACGCGCGCCGCTAACGAGAAATATAATAAAAATCGGCCGCAAATATAAACAATCTGTGAACATTTTAGAAGTCTAGCTATAGCGGTTCTTGAGATACAGCCTGGAGATAGACAGACAGACGTACAGACAAGAAAGTCTTACTTATAGGGGTTTTTACCTTGTTTTACCTTTTTAGTTTTTACCCTTTGGGTGCCCAACCCTAAGTATGTAGATTGTAGGTGTGGTATTCTTATAATTAGGTTTTATCATAAGGTGAGATTTTGTGACTTATTTTAGATCCGAAGTTCAAAATTATGGTTCTAGCTCGCCAAACTTTTTGTGAGTAAAAGGGCAGTATACAGTATACTCTAACAGGCGTATTTGTCATGCCTACTACCTACTTACTAGGGTACCTACTAAGTACTGTGAAGTATGCACTGCAAAACAATAATTACGGTTGTTACCACATATTACTTTTAAAGTGTTACCTTATATGTAACAGTACCCCTTACAAAGTTATCTTTAAAACAAAGACCTTGTTCGCTGGAAGGTCATTACTTCAATACGTCATTTTGGACTGTATCAGCATAGCAATAAGAATGAAAACTACTGCTTTGTCTTGCACGTAACTTTCCAAGTCGTTATGTAGTCGTTACTTGTTTCGCTTGTCGTAAGCCGTTGCATAACATTATTATTTATTAATGACGTCATGTAGTACTACTTTCATAATTTCACGACACCACTCAACCCTTCGATAGCTCAGTTGGTAGAGCGGTGGACTGTAGCTGTATAATTGTCATCCATAGGTCGCTGGTTCAAATCCGGCTCGAAGGAATTTTTTAATTTTTTCGTATTCCATATTATTTAATATTATGCCAAAACAAGTAATTACTTTACATTGTTGCTCTATGAATTATTATGATGCAAAATAATATTATTTATTGTATTTTTTTTCATTTGCGTCGTGCAAATTGTGTGATTTAAGTCATCCTTATTTATGAGGAAATTAAGCAAGTGGCTAGTGTCTGATGATCATAGTTAAATTAAAAAAAATATATTACAAATATAATAAGCGGCTGTAGCGAGCGTCAGTTTTCATAAGTTTTGATTGGCTTGTTAGTGTATCGGGAAAATATTTTCTATTTTCCGTTTAAAGTTTGCTTTTTACTTTCAAATGAACTACATATATTTCTTACATAAAATAAAAGGCTAGACGATCTCCGTTTAGTCGCGGGTCCATGTTGGATGCGAGTAGCAGGAGAGCGGTCATCTTGGCGTTCATTGAGAGAGGCCTATGTCCAGCAGTGGACGAATATAGGCTGATATGATGATGATGATGAAAATAAAAGGCTTTAGAATTTAGACCTAGATAGTTATTGGCATTTGACATTCACGTAATAAATAAGCTTTAGGTTGTTTTGTCTTTCTCTTTGTCAACTATTCTTCCAAACAAACCTATCAGAGAGGCACACATGTTGTATCATTATGGTATTAGTATGTCTGTATATTATTATTGTATAATCATGTCTTCAGATTCAAAGAACGTTGATACGAGTATTATGTATATTTTATATTACATAATATATTTCTTGCGGTTTAACATTACGATGAAAAGGTCACAAAAATTACGTAAAATTTTCTTACGCACATTTTCCTGCTCGTAATTTCAATTTCTCGTCGTGTTTTATAACAAAAATAATTTTCTATACCGCTGCGTTTATTTTCGTATTGTAATAATAAAAGTTTCGAATTTTTGCGTGATCTTTTGCCCGTTATCCACTCGTGCGTTCAAAGGAAGTGTTTAGTGAAAATATCAAAATGGCGTACTAGGTTCTTAATATATTCTAAACAATATGGTGTTAATAATAAGTGAGAAGTGACGCATGATCACGTCTAATTCTCATTATTTCAAATAATTTATTTGTGTGGGAATTCCGCTTTCTATATGACCTTTCGTAAAAACGTGTTATATCATTTAAACACTTGTAACTCAGTTCAGTGACACCCAACACCAGAAAAGCGTTAACTTCCTCCAAATCTCCAAATAAACCTCCAGTCACCTCGCACAAAGAATGCGTTGATGTACGCCGGTTTTGTGACCGTGTGTCCAATCGAGCCGACCCGTTCGTGCCGAAGCAACTCCCACGTTTGATCTCGTGTGTATTTCTGTTTAGATCTCCATTCCCACTGATCTCACTCCCACCATTGTAACAAACAAACCTATTTTCATAATGTATATTTTATTTAAAACTCTTTAATCATAATTTTATTCATGTAAATTCCGCGTGAATTTAGCGAATAATTAGCGCTGAGGAGTGAGGATAACAAGACGTGAGTGGAAGAATAAGGAAATTAACATGAAAAAACTTCCCGTATGGAGGCCTTAGGGTCTACACAGACGGACTGCATTTCAACTACAATCCAACTGCAAATTGCAGTTCAAGTGCAGTTAGAATGCAGTTAACACGACTGCAATAGAACTGCAAACCAAATGCGCTGTCGGATTGCAGTTCAGTTGCAGTTCAGTTGTAGTTGGCGTGCAGTCGTGTGAACTGTTTGGTTTGCAGTTCTATTGCAGTCGCATTGCAGTCGTGTCAACTGCATTCAAACTGCACTTGAACTGCAATTTGCAGTTGGATTGCAGTTGAAATGCAGTCCGTCTGTGTGGACCCTTAGGACCGGAAAAGATATTTGAAATAGAAAAACTATGGATTATATTATGTGTAGCCAGATATATTAGCTAGGTTATGAAGTAGATAAGTTACAAGTTTTTAAAATAATTAGGGAAAAAATGAGTTATTGTCCGTATATTACGAAATGTTACTTGTTCGATTCTTCCACTCGATAAACGTAGTCGTAACTATTATAATAATATTGACTGTTAGTATAAAATTTAGTTTGTTATTATTTTTAGCAATATTCCGCGAAATAAACTTCCACCTTTAAGTAAATCCACGCATATGCGTGTAATAGATATGTTAATGTATATATTATAAGTATAGATAAAAGAATAAAATGTATGAATTAAGTAGTTCCGTTATTGAAGACTTGACAACACCAATATTAAGCCGTAATTTTTATGTTAAAATTGATACTAAAAACACCTTTTGAATTGTAAGGAAAGACTTATAATGTAAGGTAGTTTATATTTAAAGTATTGTCTCTTAATTATTTTATGAATATTATTATGTTAGGATTTTGTTTAATTGTATTTAGATAGAATATCATATTTAAGTAATAATAATTCTAGTACCAAACTTTGAAAAATGTGGGTACTAGAATTATTATTGGGTGTGGGTAGAATATCCATTTTACCCAGTGTAAAATAGCTAGCGAACCTAGTACGGCTCTCATTCTGGCCGACAGAGTTTAAGGTGATGTACCTATTCGTTATAAAGATTTTAGTACCTAATAAGTACCTTGGTACCTTGGTGCTAACACGTGCACTCACTCATTTACTTAAAAGTGTAAGTTTATTTCGCGGAATATTACTAAAAATAATAACAAACTAAATTTTAAGCTATGGATTTCCGTAAGTAACGCCTGATTCCATTAACTATGACTGTTAGTGATATTTTACCCACAACTTCGCTGCGGCAAAATTTGTTTAAGCGCGGGAACCGTACCTTTTCCCAGGATAAAAATATCCTTTTCTGAGACTCGATCACCGAAGTCTCTTCATACTAATTGACAGATCTAATCCAAATCGCTCCAGCGGCTTGAAGAGGACAACCGCGGGCAGACAGACTATTTCTTATTCCTTCAAGCCCCATACGAGCACCGGTGATCGCGACAAAAATAGAATACAATAGCATTTCCAAGAATCCCCGATCGAAGGATTATTATAATTGTTGTCGCAGTATGGTTGGATCCACAAATATGGATGGAGTCAAAAATAAAATAAACATTTATTGAAACTAGGTACAAGAAGAATTTTTACTTTTTTAACTTAACCTCTGAGAAAAAAAAGTAAAGAAAATTCTTTGCTGTTTTTTCTCAGTGCTAAAGATTATTATTGGAAAACCAGCTTAAAAGATAAAGGTAAATTAATACACAAATATCATCTACAGCTACTACGAAATTTCCAATTTTCATTATTTCCCCGCTTCGAACGCTGGAAAACATTCCCAGTAAATTGAATATAATATTACGTTGTAACAGGATATTTCAATTTTATTTTCAATTTTGCGAACTCTTTTAAGTTTTTCTGCTGTCCGAAACTTCGATACCAATCTGAATCCATCGATTTTAAATTTTAATGGAACTTTGCAAAAAAACAAATCACAAATCCTGAGGCGTATTGAATTAAAACTAAATTAAGATGAAATAAAATTCTTTGGTAAAAGTAATTTTAAAAAAATACAAAAGGATTCGGGCGAAAAGCCCTGGGTAGACTTTGCATATGTAGGTTTTTATTTTTTTAGAGATCTATATCTTAGGTTTTACATGATTTTATAATAAAACCCGTAATCCATACTTCCATACATAATATTAATGTACATGCGAAAATGTGTCTGTCTGTCCATCTGTCTGTTACCTCTTCACGCCCTAACTGCTGAGCCGATTTTGCCGGGTAGCTTAACTAAGATATTTTCAGTCCCGGGAAAGGTCATAGTATACTTTTTATCCCGGAAAAATATGTGTAATTTTGGCGCAACGTAGCTGCGGGCGTTCCCGTTTCATACCACACATTTTTCATACCACTGTACGAAACTGTGAAGAAGTGTTTTTAAATTGCCTGATTCATACCGCCGTGCTTATAAAGACTTATGAATTTTAATAAGCAATAATATAATCATTACCGGTTATTGAAACCGAGCAATCTTTATGTAGAGTTCCGGTTTTTTATACTCTATTATTTAAGATACAAATTTTCAAATATTGTAAAGGTTTTGTTGACTTGTTCTTAATTTTAAGTTAATATAAGGTTTAGTAGACACCCACGTGTTAGTGGGCCTCTATCTTTTTAGTGGGAGTTTGAAAACCAGACCTCCATTACACATTACATTTACCTCTAGACTTCAACCAGAATTAACCTTATGTAATTGACATAGAGGTTCTGTCAGGAGTACTAAACAACAGCGTACAACCTAAACTTGAATGACATAACATCGCGCCCAAACAGGAATCCTATTTTATGAATGTAAACCTTAAGACACTTCTAATAAAGGTCAAGCCAGCGATATAAGTACACTCTATTTTCTGTAGTAATATTAAACTTGTGCTCTTATATTACCTCTGAGTGTTTCGGCATGAGCCTTAAATATTTATCAATAGAGGTTATGTGAACAAAAAAGTACGGGCTGTACTCTGTTGTAAGTTGTTCGAAACGCGGCAGTCTGAACTCGGCCGTGGCGTGAACGTGGCGTGTGGTCTGTTGCCACACACTTTGTGGCATCGTACGTGTTTGCCACACTCTGTTTACATTCAATTAAATACAAGTAACATAAGTGATAATACTTTAGGGTGTGTATAATAGAGAGTCCTGTGAAAGTAGCGGCGTGGCGTTGGAAAAGTTACTTTTGACTTTTATGAAGCTTAGGATATTAACGAAAAATGGTCACTGCGAATATTTTTTTTTTAGTTGCGGTGTCATTTTCTTCCTTAAAACTATTGCAAAGTTTACCCAATTTTTATGATTTTATTTTATTTTTAAAGAAAATAAAAATAAAAATATTTTTGTGTGAGAAAATTCACGACAATGGGGCGTTTTTATCGAAACATGGAAGTCAAAAATTCTTTCAGCGCGCTACTTTTACAGTGAGCTCTACATAACATATACACCTTAAAGTATAATTTTGTTACCACAGTTTCAAATGCCTTTTTTAAATCGGTAGTATAATAGTTTACGCTAAGATATATATGAACAGAGTAACTGGTGCATATCACATGTGTTCTTGGTGCTGTTTTGCCTTTAACTGTGTTCACGATGAAAGGAGTGACAGGTGATGGGGGAAATGACAGGTATGTATTGATAATCATTTATTTTCATTTATCAAACGTGACTTTTAGTTCAAAACACAAGAGCAGGTATCAAAATTCAAGATAAATGTCAAAATTTGTATGAAGATTACCTTGACTAGGAGTTTGGTCTATAACTTTATAGCAGTTTATAGACACATCAAAACTGATGATCTACATTTTCTTACAAATCCGAGACAACTTCAAAGTTTGTTAAAAATGACCAAAATTTATTTGGTGCGTGATAAAACTCATAAACCATAGCTGATTGCTCGAGTATGAAAATATGTATATATTATATTTTTTTAATTATTTACATAAAAAGTGATGCTTAATTTACTTTAATTAGTATATTGTGCTTATCACCGTTTTAATTGGGACGGTATATACAATAGGTATGCATCTGACATTTACAACAAACACAACTCTACGTAGAGAACTTGTACACTTAAAACAAAAATATTATTATTGAAATATTATCTTAGGGTTAAATTATAATAATGTACCTTATCTTGAATACTTTAAGGGCCTGTTTCACCACTTTCTGATAAAGTGCCGAATAGGCTATTCACAAATTTTTTGACAGAATCTCCTTAAATCTGTCAAGCTAAGTGGTGGATAGCCTATTCGGCACTTATCGGGGAGTGGTGGAACAGGCCCTTAATGTTATCAATTACAAGATTGATATAGAAGATGACGCTTGCATGCGGGAACCGTATATTTCCTATGTCCTTTCCCGAGACTTTTTAACTACTCCTATCTCCATTAAATCAAAATCGATTAAGCGATTTACGCGTGAATACGTCACAGACATACACACTTTTCCATCCATACTAATAAATGCGAATGTGTGTCTGTGTGTCTGTCTGTCTGTCTGTCTATTACCTCTTCACTCTTCAAATTTGGCTAGGAGATACTTTGAGTCCCGGGAAAGGACATAGGATAGTTTTTATCCCGGAAAAATGTACGGTTCCCGCGCGATAAACGAGTATTGGCGCAACGAAGTTGCGGGCGTCATCTAGTTATAATATTAGTAGGAATAGGTACTTGAAAATAATATTTTACATTGAAATTCACCATAACATTTTCAATTTTCATGCAATTTTTCATGGTCAGATTGTGTTTAGCGACTGAAACTCAGTATGATACTTTGAAATCTAATAAACACTGGGTAAAATATATCATAATTCATAATGAACTTTTCATTCATACTCAATACGAATGTAGTTCAACTAAATTCTGTCCTGATTTACATTTTGCAACACAAACATTAAACAAATACTTTTTATTACTCCTACTGACCCGCCAAATTTTGTTTTGTCGTATTAATAATTGAGAGTAAGAAATATAATATCTATAGATGGTTTTCAGACCTATCTAATAACCACAAAAACTTGGTCCAGCTGTTTTGGTCGCTTTGGGCAACAAACACCGTGACACGAGATTTTTTATATTAAAAGTTGCTCTAAAAGTATATTGTATATTGTGTACCTACTATAGTCCTAAAAAAATTATATCATCATTATTCATTCATCACAAGAAGACGTAACCTCAAAGTACTCTAGTTAGCAATTAAAATTTATTACGACTATAAACATTAGAATTAACTATAATTCGACTTCGTTAGTATAAAATTTTATGGAAATGACGGGAATTTCATAAAATAATAAGTAAGATATTTCAAGAGTATGACATGTTAAATATTTATATTATTATTAAATTATTTATATTAATTAAATATACCGCGAAATAAACCGCAAATAAATTATATAAAGTTATATTAAGATTATTGAGTTAAATACTATGCTCTACAGTCTACTCTATATAATACAAGTATATAATATATTATGACAGTACTCTATATAAAACTCCAATATTTGTTAGACGAAATTAACAACGTATTGCACTCCGGGAGTCCCAGCACAAACGCATACATTTTCGCAGCGTGGTAGAGAGAGACAGGATTTTTCGCGGACTTCGTGGTCCCCAGACACTTAGTAAATCTATGCTAATATAATAAATGCAAAAGTGTGTCTGTCGGATACCTCCTCACGTCCAAACCGCTGAACTGATTTTGCTGAAATTTGGTATGGAGATACTTTGAGTTTCAGGAAAGAACATAGGATACTTTTTTATCCTGGATACATTTCTAATTTTGGAGCAACGGAGCTTGCTCGCCCAAGCAATATTTTCGAAATAAAAGAAATCATTAGGACATAGTATATTTATAGTGTCTAACGGTTATCGTATATTACTCTTGTCTCTATCTACTTAGAGTTAATCCGTCGATCGTGGATTCTTGGAAATATATTATTATTCTATTATGTCTCGCTCACCGATGAGCTTATGGAATATGGGGCTTGATGGGTTATGACGTAAGTTAATATTACTTATAGTAGGAGATCCGGCCATAGAATGACCTTCACCCATCGTATTACGGGATGAAAATGATTTTTTTATAAAATTAAATATGTTAAAAAATTTATTTACAGGAGGTTGTCTGAAAAATTTGGTGCAAAGTGTAATTAATTAATAATTAAAAAATGTTTTTTTTTTAAACATTACACTCATTCCCTTACGCAAAAAACTGTATACTAATCGAAAGTATGTAGCTCATAGAATATGCAAACGCTGGGTTGACTTTTTTTTTCCGGTGCAATTATCAGGTAGGCAGCTATATACAGGTAAATCGATACTAGTAATTTGCAACGATCCAGTTACGCGATAAACCTTATATCAAAATAAAGATAATTTTATTATGAATATAATGACATAAGGTTGGCTGCAAAAAGTTGGTGCTAAATCCCGGTTGTCGATTTTTGAAAAACGTAATATTCGTGCGGTTGAATACGTGCGAAACAGAGGTCCGAGGAACGTATCCAGTACGATAGAAAAGGACGCAGCATTGCAGCTGTGTGTCGCTCAATCGTCGAAAGAAAGAGAGTACGCATGCTCTTTGTTTGTGAAATTGAGGAAGATAGCGATAGACTACAGTAAGTAATATTATTATATGTAAAATATAATAATATTATATGTCAATATTATATATATATATATATATATATATATATATATATATATATATATTGACATATATTTACAATTTTAAACATCAAATTCGATGAACGTTCCTGGACCCAAGCCACGCTACCCGTAAGGTTCGGTGGCCTGGGAATACGGAAAACTTTTGACGTAGCATTACCGGCGTTCTTGTCCTCAGTTCACGCCAATCGACAAGTAATAGCCAAACTTTTAGAGCCCTCATCTTGCCCATTAGATATTCCCTTTGCGGATGAGGCCAAGGACGCCTGGGATATTGCTAGTGCTGGCAGCGAGGTCCCCGTGAACACATCTTCACAGAGGCTCTGGGACGGGCCCGTCTGCGAACTGGTGCGTAATAAACTCTTAAACACGTCTACCAGCGTCGCAGAACGGGCTCGCCTTTTGGCCGTGGAGAGGTGGGAGTCGGGAGCTTGGCTGCAGGCACTACCATCCAAAAACACAGGAACATTGCTGGACCGAAATACTTTCCGCCTAGCCACTGCTCTGCGTCTTGGTGCTTCCCACGTCGTCCCCCATCAATGTGTTTGCGGCACGCACGTAGATAGCTACGGTCATCACGGGTTGTGCTGCTCGCGAAGCGCTGGACGCTTCTCTCGACATCACAGCCTAAACGACCTCATTCGTCGGGCTCTTGTCACTGCCGGCGTGCCAGCGATACTGGAGCCCTCCGGTTTGGTTCGCGACGATGGCAAGAGACCCGATGGAATGACCCTGGTTCCCTGGACTGTGGGACGGGCCCTTGTGTGGGACGCCACTTGTGTCGACACACTCGCCCCGTCTCATGTTCAGGGCACCTCGAGCTGCCGCCAACCAAGCAGAGAACCTCAAGCGGCGCAAATATGAGAACCTCGGCGGAGATCTCATATTTGAACCGTTTGGGGTAGAAACCCTAGGCGCATGGGGTCCGGGGGCACATAAGCTTTTTAGCGAAATATCTAAGAGGCTTATTGAAGCCACCCGAGACCCCAGAGCCGGGAGCTACCTAGCACAGCGAATAGCAATTGCAATTCAACGCGGCAATGCTGTCAGCTTGCTGGGCACTCTGCCAGATGGGGACGACCTGGGAAAGTTTTTCTTCTTATAATTTTATATTCTAAGTTTGTATATATTTGTATATTTGTATATTTTATTTTAGTTTGTATTTTTAGCAATGAATTTGTGATTTTAAGTTTATATTATTTTCTAAAATAATGTTATGGTGTATTAATAAAACGACAAAAGGAACTTTAGCCAGTATAATGATAAAATATATATATATATATATATATATATATATATATATATATATATATATATATATATATATATATATATATATATATATATATATATATATATATATATATATATATATATATATATATATATATATATATATATATATATATATATATATATATATATATATATATATAATTATTTAATAATATAATTATATTTACATTGACATATATATATATATATATATATTTACATATAATATTATTATATGTAAAATTTACATATATGTACTACATACATAACTTTATCATTTTGTGCAAAAATGCATTGCCGGATGCTCCGAAATAATGCTCAACACTTACTGTAGTCTATCGCTATCTTCCTCAATTTCACAAACAAAGAGCATGCGTACTCTCTTTCTTTCGACGATTGAGCGACACACAGCTGCAATGCTACGTCCTTTTCTATCGCACTGGATACGTTCCTCGGTCCTCTGTTTCGCACGTATTCAACCGCACGAATATTACGTTTTTCAAAAATCGACAACCGGGATTTAGCACCAACTTTTTGCAGCCAACCTTATGTCATTATATTCATAATAAAATTATCTTTATTCTGATATAAGGTTTATCGCGTAACTGGATCGTTGCAAATTACTAGTATCGATTTATCTGTATATAGCTGCCTACCTGATAATTGCACCGGAAAAAAAAAGTCAACCCAGCGTTTGCATATTCTATGAGATACATACTTTCGATTAGTGTACAGTTTTCTGCGTAAGGGATTGAGTGTAATGTTAAAAAAAAAACATTTTTTAATTATTAATTAATTACACTTTGCACCAAATTTTTCAGACAACCTCCTGTAAATAAATTTTTTAACATATTTAATTTTATAAAAAAATCATTTTCATCCCGTAATACGATGGGTGAAGGTCATTCTATGGCCGGATCTTAGACTATTAGTTATATATAAAAACAACAGACAGTTGTTTTTTTAAATAATTTGGCTAAACTTTCAACAAGTTTCGTCAAAACTAGCTGCAGGTCGTGAGCGAAGGTCACAGTTTTTGTAGTCAAAGGAAGTCTGTGACATTTTATAAATATTTTCCAAATATTATGATATTAATTTTCCTCAAAATATGTTTTTTAGCAATTGTAACAGCTCCCACATTTGATTCAGTGATGGTGTCTATACTGTACTCAGCGAAACATGGCGGTAGCGGTCATTGACTCCCAGTCAAAAACATGTCATTTTCTATACAAAGCCATTGACAACATCTGACACTTCATTGTCAATCGCGCTTTATATAGAAAATGACTTTTAAGAGGTAAATGTAAGGTTCCCGCGAAAGTAATATACTGGTACAAAGTACAAAGTCGCGGGAATGGCTAATATACAAAATTGTCTCTTGCAAAATACCCTAATGTAAAATCATAATCAAATTATGTATGTTCAAAGCTATAATAGTGATATGATTGGTCCCCCTCAAGTCAATAATCCTGTCGGCTTTGTTCTCTGTCTGGGGAATCCCCGTAATTGAATGATAGCTGATATTCCAGCAACTTTTAGTGCTTTTTCAACCTTTGAGGGCTATTCTTCGAACGACGAATTACTGATTCGATTGATTTTTTTTAATTTATAAATGCAACGCCCTTTTGCTTGGGGTTTTGTCTTGCATATAAGTTTTGGTAAATACAAGTTAACTTTAATTACGTTTGATTCCAAACTGGGATCAAACTGAGTATTTGATGTCTAGCTTTGATGGGAGCTGTTGAAATTACCGAATGCAACTTGACTTAAAGCCCACTCAGTTAGTTTCCAAGTTAATGTTGTTTAGTATTCCAAATGTTCGACACAAGGATTGAGAATAACGCCTTTTTCATTTCCAATGCCCATGTATAACAAATAATGATTCATCCAAAAGTTACACCATAATACAGTAGTATTACTTTTACTGTTTTTAAGACCCACAAATAATTATTTAGGTATGAGTTTTAGGGCCCACATGTATTAGTCGTCACAATCGGACTGATCTCAGGCCTACCTGACTGGAGTCGTTTTATGCATTCCTCCCATGTGTGTGCAAGAGGCCTGGCCTCAGTCCGACCGGAACAATCGGCCTACCCGTGAGAGTTTACGCGCTCGACAGATCTTAATTTAATGTGATTTTTGTGACTGCATACTCTACCTTACTAACTTCTGAATTCTCAGATATTATATGTATAAGGATTTAGGATGGCTTCGCGGACCACTTGGAATGCCTTCAGAGACCATCAGTGGTCCGCGGACCACCGGTTAAGAACCACTGGTCTAGCCTATAACGTGACAATGTTCTACTGTGTTTTTATTTATACTGTGGTAGTAGTGTGCGTGTTTTATCAGCCAACGAAAAACTAATTAATGTTTGAGTCTAACGAGTGACGACGGACCTTGCATGTTGTATGATTGTATCACATGTAATCTAATTATAGTTTATTTATAGCTCATACAATAATCTATTATTTTTACAACTCTAACAGCCGCACTCAGAGTCGTTCATTAAATCATCATTTAAAAAATTAAAATTATCCGCTGCCCATACAAACCGCAACACTAAATGCTCATTAAACATGAAATTCCCTCTCAGAGTCAGTTAATGATAAATTAACACCTCAAAATGGCGATTAAATTTAAATACAGAAGAAGCACCATTTAACTCGATTGAGTCGCTAATCGTGGATTTTGCTGTCAAAGGGGTATGACATAGAGATTTTTTTTAATTTGTCCCGGTCGGGACAGGCAAAGGGAGCGTTGCCCATACAGCCATTTCTATGTTTTCTCTATATTTTAATGAATGATAGTTAAGGCCGAAGCCAATTCTGTGACATAGAGAAATATAATACACGGGGGCATGATCTTCTTCTTCTTCTTTTTTATATGATTTTATTTATAGTTCGTCAAAAAAGAGTACACACTCTACGCAATTTTTAAATCATGTAAAAAATACGAAAACCTTATTCAATCGAGTTAAAAATGTGCAACGCAAATAATATTTAAAGTGTATAAGCGTTCTCTATGGAAATACAAAGAGAAAAAAACACCTTTTTAGCGTGATTACGTTTAGCAATTTTTTTTCTGTGTACTCTTTTCTCACAGACTGTAGTCGTGATCGTTTCGTTCTTCAATGCACATTACGCATGCGCAAAGTTAAAAATTAGTGTCAGTGTCATGTTCTAAAATCTGACAGAAATAAATTTAATATAATTTTTAAAATAAATTAATTAATATAATTTAATAAAATTAATATTTTAGAACATGACACTCAATTATTATGAAGTTGACAGTACTTGACAGTCAGCTGCCAAACTGCGAAAAAAGCCGCGCATGCGTAGTTGAAAAATGAAACGAACACGGCTTTCTAGTCTTGGAAAGTCAAGTCGTGTTCGTTTCCTTTTTTTTTTTATTGGTCGTGAGTCGTGACTGCGGCCGTCAGAGTCGGTCATTAAAAAAGTAGCGCTGAAGATTATTTAACAAATTGAAATTTAATGCTTTCATTACAGATACCTCTCAGAGACAAAATTAATTGACTGATTAATTTCTGTCCCCTTTAAATCATTCGTACTATGACGTAGTTTGTTCCGTGTTCGTACGCCGCTCCATAGCGGCCTTAAAATATTAATCTGTGATAGCGGCAAGAAGAAGGAAAAAGTAGCTGTAGGTATCTAGTAATTTTTATTTTGTTTTTGGTTGGCGAATTTAACATAATATTATATTTTAACATAATACATTTCAACAGGATTTTATTGGTCAGTATATACTATATATAAATAGACTATAAAGTACTTACTTATAATGTTTTGTACCAGTTTCAATTCTTATCACGTCATACTTTTATTTTAGATAACAATGCAAGAAGACAAGAAGAAGTAAAAATTTACAAAGCAGTGCTAGGCAGAATAATGAATATAGAAAAAAATAACAAGAAATCAAATTATGTAATGCAGCTCGCTTCAACTCCCGTACAATTTGGCCCAAGTGGGCCGCGATAACAATTGAAAGGCTATTGTGTCTCGTTTTGCCGCGATCGAAGGAATAATAAAATATATACTTACTACTAAAATAATTTCATTCTTTCCTACCTTTCACTACCTACCTACTACAGTTATGTAACAAACATAAAAGGTGTTAGAAAAAAAACATGTTTTATATTGTTTTTATAATAGGTACTAGGTATTTAAGTATTTATTGCAACATTTGAAGTTTCTATGTTTTACAATTTGGATTGTGCGAATAACCTGCCTTATGTCTACTATTACCTACCATTTTAATATAAGAAAACCATTTGCTATTAGGAATTATACATAATAATATTGTAACTATATAGTAAACATACTTTAATTTCAATAAGTACCGTAATTACACAATTTGGTGGCAATGTTCATACTTCTTTGTAGGTATATCTAGTTTGTATGGAAGTGACTATAGGTACTTTTCATGTGAAATACTTCTATTTATTAGCAAGAAATGGTAAAAACAGCTGTACTAAGTAACTAGGCATGTATTGCACAAAAATGCTTTAGTACCTACTATCACAGTTATGAAGTTCTATGTTTACTGTGGCATTAGCTAATATTATTATTATTTATTATTAACACTTTAAATAAATTTTATTTTTATCTTAATTTTATCTTTTGAAAAATTAAAACTGAAAACATTTCAAGAATAACCTCAAACTTGAACATCAAACTCTGCAATTAGCGATTTTTAATTGTCATCTCTGAGAGGGACATTTCATGTTAAATGAGCATTAAGTCTTAATTGACGTCTCTGAGTGCGGCGGTAAAAGAAGGTTGAGGTTGGTACTCAGGAGTCAGGCTATCTTGTAAAGTGCAACTTGGGTGACTCTTTCATAATCTTCACAATTTTGAAGTCGGTGCCAGCCTGGTGCCAGCCCTAAAAATTGCTAATATCCTTTGACTCATATTATTTAAGTTGGCTGAGTACCTACCGCCTTTAAAAGAGTGAAGATTGAACAGAGAAGTCGTTAAATTTTACGAGAGTTCTAAATAAACCACTATTTAAATAAGTACCAAATAACAATTATTTTATATTTTTTGTGAGTTGCAAGTCGGTTTACATTTTTTTATTTAAAAATAACAATTGATGAACATTCTTGTAGATCTGTAATAATAATTTTCTTGTTTACATGTACTAACTAGTAACTTAAAAATGACTGAATGGTCGCTACGAGACATACCTTTATTTCCTCAATAATAACTACACACTACACAGCCATTGGACCCAAAAGCAAACTACAGTAAAAATAATTATTTTTTCTTTATTTATCTATTAATAGGGCTCTTACAAAGTGAAAATACCAAAAAGAAATTTAAAAAAAAGTTTGCAAGTATTAAAAAAAACACTGTCCTTGTACAGGGACAATGGGCTCATGTGTGGTAGTTTTCGAAACAATTGTTGTTTTCGATACACAATGTTTTTATGCATTTTTTGCACTGCCATCGTACTTTTTTATGGCAAATAACACATCGTAATTGGTTTGGCAATCTCTGCGGAAAGTGTCCTACTCCATCTGCTGCAACTCCCGGAACAGCCGATGATGGTTTTCGTCTCCGATCATTGCGCCCATCAGATTTCAAGTAAAATCGTGTAATTGTTCGACGGAATTGCAGCTGGTCCATTTTTTCTTCATGAGTCAAAGAATGCAGACGCCAGGCATTAGCAATAGACAGGTCAAGCATGTAGGTGAATAGCACCCACCACCATTTTTTGCCCCTAATAGCCGATCTATATACTGCGATAGATTGATCCGCCTGATCCACACCACCCATACCTTTATTATAACTTTGAAAGACATGTGGAATGTCCATATCTACCTTTTTCTTTTGTCCAGTATCCCATCTTTTAACTTTTCCCAAGGGATGAACCGTGTCGAAATTGGTGCCCATAGTGCATACGCTGTTATCAAGCCAACGAACGAACAAAATTTGATTAGTGGTATCAAAACGATAGTCGTAATGAACTCTTGTCTTTTTTTTCATATCTTTGACCGATATCAGGGGACATTTTTTAGTTCGATTCTCCCGAACAGTGCCCGTCGCTCGATATCCAGACTCACGTAGTTCTTTTAGCAAACCATGGCTGGTAAAAAAGTTGTCAAAATAAATAATATGCTCGTTTGGAACGCATTGACTTTTTGCCAGCAAAAGTTTCACAACTTTTGACCCCAATGGTTCGTTTGTTGTTACCGTTGATGATTTGCCACAGTAGATATCAAAAGCATAACAATAACCATCAGCACTAGCTATCATCCAGTTCTTGTAACCGAATCGCACTGGCTTTCCTTTTATGAATTGTTTTGCAGGATGTCGTCCAAAGTATTTGATCATAGATTCATCAATAGACAATTGTTCGTGAAATACACCCCATTGTAAATATTTTTTTATGAGAAGGTCAGCAAGGGTCGTATTTTGAACATCCTATCAGTGGATCCGGCAGCATTTTCGTTATCACAGAAGTGCAAAAATTTCTTTATTTCGAAATATTTATTTTTTGACATGGTTTTAGTAACAATTGGCACATTACAATCTTCGTCCAGGGACCAATATAAACGTTCTCTAGCTAATGTATGATACCCCGTTAGCATGAGTATTCCAAAAAATTTTTTGAGATCATCAACGGTCACATGAAAGTCATGTTTGTTGTTTTGTGCAGCATAAAGTTTTGTGTTCACTAAAATCATCTGCATGACTTCTTCATCAAAAAACTTTTCAAATATCTCTACTGGGCCTAAATCTTTCAGTTCATTTTCTACATTTTCTCTGCGCTCTTGAAGATCATCACTGGTGGAAGCAATGTCACCGTAAGAACCTTCAGATTTGCGCCACTTTGGTTCAGTCTCTGGAGGCTTCCTAGAACGTTTTTGCAGGGGCTCATCATCACTGCTATCCCAATCCTCGTTATCCTGAGTAGCGAAGACTTCTACTCTACCAGGTATATCTCGCGGCAATATGTTTTGGTGAATGTCATCTTCGTCAAACTCCTCTTCATCCGTTAGAACGCTTGGGTCTGGAGGAATGGCTACCAATTCATAGCTCATGTCTAGGTCATCTTCTTCATTTAATATGTTTTCTATTGCTTCTGCAAGCCCTCCGTAGTCAGAAATGGCATTAAATGTCCTTTTAGCCATTATAAATTCGATAAAGATTCTGAAAAGAAGATACAAAATACTTAGAACTTTATTTAAAAAATATCACTAATGTGCCCATTGTCCCTATACAGGGACACTGGAACAAAATATGAGTTGTCATCCACAACACTAAAATATAAACATTTGTTATCACTTATTACTGTTATTGACAGTATAAAACAGTAATATTTCTAAAACAAACAGAAAGTTTCGCATAACAACATAAAATAAAATGTCTTACCCTGTGACGATAATTTACGTTTTGACTTCAGTTGTTTTCAACTTCAATACGAACACTTTTTATTACAAATTCACCAAGATTTAAAATAAGATAAACACGATACCCTACTCAGCATATGAAATATGGATGCAATTGAAAAATATCTGTGACACAACAAAAAATGTGGGTATTTGAACAACTGTCCCTGTACAGGGACGGCGGATCCAAATGGGTTAAAATTTTACAACTTACTTTAATGAGACCGGTCAAGACTAAAAAGATAATTATATTTTATATATTACACCTTGTACCTATCTCATATTGTTTACGTCTTATGTAATTGTATGTACATAATGAACTTCGCAATGAGTTTGCACAAATATAACTAAGAAAACAAATTATGGCCAGACAAGTTAATAACGTAGTTTTGTGATAATTACTACGTCTAGTACTTTAGCATCATAATAACAAATTAAATATTATCTATATTGCCATGCTTTACCTAATATTATGTAAGTTTATCTCGCAACATTCTTTGTGAAGAAAAAGTCGTGCATTTTCGGTGATGAAAACTATCCAATAATTTTTGTGCTTGTTGTTAGTTCTGCCAAATTATTTAATTTTTGTGCACTAAAACACTAGAATCTAGATGGCGCAACGCCGCAACTCCGTTGCGCCAAAATTCCTTTATCGCGCGGGAACCGTACATTCTTTCGGGATGAAAAGTATCCTATGTGCTTTCCCGGGGCTCAAAGTATCTCCATGCCAAATTTCAGCAAAATCGGTTTAGTGGTTTGGGCGTGAAGAGGAAACAGACAGCTTGACACAGTTTCGCATTTATAATATTATATTAAGTAAAGTATGGATTGCGAAAGTCATAGTTAGCAATAAATTAAATACTTAATGGAATAAAATTGAATCATTAATAGTAACTCGTAGCTAAGCATTTGAATAATCTCTGAGAGCTCTTCCACGGCAGTGGCTCATAGAGTGGCTGTTCATTTAACTTTAACCAGATTGTGCAGTCATTTGGACTGGAGATAGTCCGGATTCTGTTAAAACCGATTGAGTTCGAGACAGGTTTCGATTACTGTTTATGATGTGTAAACAAACTTTTTACCCCCGGACCCCTGAAAAACAGGGGATTGTAACTTGATTTCTATTGTCGCATTATTTTTGAACGGCGTTGCGGAATAATTGATTCCAAGCTGTATCCGAACAGTATGAAACGTATGCCGTATTGAATCAAATGACCAAATTTACCATGGAAATTGGCTGAAAATAAAATAAAAATACCGACTTGTTGGCGCATTATTTTTGTACGGCACTGCGAGCTTTCTTATTATTTTTCATGTGTCTATCGATGGTAAAAATGCCGTACAGGATCATATGACCAAAATGTACTCACCCTACATGCACTTTTGAATTCTCACCAGCACTCAGTTGGACAGCTTACAAGTGACGGCATAGTGCTAAATCTTATTATTTTATGCTCTAATATCATCCTATATACGTCCCCAGGTGGTTCATTTGACCCATCCATTTTCGACGTGGGCCTGTAGTCTACTTTTAAGAGGGAATACGCTCTTTGCGTATTTTATATCATTATGTTATATCACTGTATGTAACATACATGGTATTCTCTCGTTGTGGTTACTCGCACTGTTGACACAGCTGCAGGCCAGCTGGTGCAAACACATCGGCCATCTTTATCTCAACATCTGATATTATTTACGAAATTCATTATACGCCTAACTTTAAGCTTAAACATTATAATTTATAACCTAGCTCCAGGCTCTTCTAGGGTACTAACCCGGGAAGAGCCCTTAATTTATTACATATCTATTCATTATCTATTGATAAATTCACTCATGAGTAAATATTGGTTTAGTAAATGAATGGAACAATCTCGCACGGAAACTTCCAAAAGCGATGCGGACTTCTGAAAATTTCAATTCAGTCTTTTAATGAATTAAATAAAGACATTATTCTGTGGGAAAACATCCAGGCCACTGTCATTCAAACTATTATCATACTTTCGATCCGGAAAATAAAGAAAACTCTGTCTTACCTTATTAAGAAGTTTTTAGCAATCGTCAATGAGGTCCTTTAAACTCCAAGTTTTAACTCAAATCTCCATACCGAGTTATTTTTTCGAGTTTTCTAATAGACCGGCTGCATCCGTGGACTTTATGTAGAACTTTAATAAAATGCAAATATAAATGCCAAATATCGCTTATCGCGCGGAAACCGTACAATTTTCCGGGATAAAAAGTATCCTATGTCCTTCCCGGGTTCTCAAAGTATCTCCATACCAGATTTTAGCAAAACGAGTTCAGTGGTTTGGGCGTGAAAAGATTACAGACAGACGCGGGTTCTCACTTCCTTTGTATACGAAACCCTAAAAACAACTTTTGCGAAACTTTACGGTAAACTTGGTCATAATCTTGGCCTCTTATACCTCGAAGGTTGTCATTCAAGTTTGACCTTTTTTCGTTTACCAAAACTGGATATAGCAATGAGTCACTTTTTTAAATTAATCTGGTACTTACCATATTTTGTCTGTGATGAGGTTAAACGGTATTTGCTCTGTACAATACTGCGCTGTAAAATAATTAATATGTGAACCATGCTCGAGAGCGAGAAGTCCCGCCCAAGCACCGCCATGACCGCCATGAGATCATGGCGCTACACGGCCTAACAATCACACACCTCGAGGGTGTGCTGGGCCGTATCCTCCGCAGCGCCTCACTCATGGCGTCCTGGCGCCCTTACACAAGTACGCACCGAAACATCCGTGTCCGGTGAGTACCTGTGTAAGGCGGACTGGTAAACGGCCTTCTCCAACATACGCCAACCATCCCAATCTTTATACCAGTGCTCATGATGCGCTGCCACCTTTAACAAATCGTCTGTACATGGAGCTGCGGGCGTCCTACCGCCTACGCTACATCTGCTATTCATTGTCTCCATTTTAACACTTTGCTCCATTATACTATTTCATGTTCATAATCTTCTACTCCTCCTACCTTTCGTCTGATTAATTTCGTTGCGGGTCCCAAAAGAGATTTAGTCTGTCCCTCGGGCATCCCTGAGATCATATCAGAGGGTTTTCGTGGTTGGTTACCACTGTTGGTCCTGGAGTTGCAGTGGTGGGAATGTGTGGTGGACCGTTTGCCCGTTTATATGTTCATAATTATTAAATAGTTCAATAATTTTACATAATACCTAAGATGATACTATTGATACCCATACATACTCGTATCAAAACAAAAAGAGGGACCCTCTTTTTGCGATAGAGAGATAAGATCTTACGAATAATAATATTCGAGTAAATGTTAATGCAATGTTTTGATATTCACGACCATTACTTGCGAAACAAAAAGTGGATTAGCATATAACCGGCGCCGATCTCATTATCCGTGACCTTCGCAGCAAGTTCCCCCGACCTCCCGACCTCGCCGGGTCATCCGTCATCACTGATGTCATCACCAGGCTCATGACCCATGATCCTCATGATGTCAGCAGTTCAGCACTCACCACCAGCTACATGGATGTCGCACGGAGCATCCATGGACCATGATCCACGTGTACATGGATGCTTTGTGAGAGAACCTTGCTAATCCCCACTAATATGTCTGCTAAATAACTTTTATAAAGTTTTTGAAGTAAAACCTATTTTAGCGGCGTAATCACGGCGTTATGCACTTATCGCATCAGGACACGTGACTTGATCAAAAATTCGTAAGATGGATGTAGAGTAGACCACCGACCGAAGTAATATCCCCCTCTATTTATACCGCGTCGAAAAGTTAGGGCTACTGTGTACTCTGTGAGAACTAAAAAGCAGTTTTTAGTTCTTACTTCTAGTTGCACTCTCAAAACGCAACAAGTTGGTATTTTTACAAATATACTATAGATCCATACAAATATTATACACGTGAAAATGTCTCTGTCTGTCTTTAACGTCTTCACGCCCAAACCGCTGAACCGATTTTCTCGGAAATGGAAATACTTTGAGTCACGGAAAAGGATACTTTTTATCCCAGAAGAATGTACGGTTCCCGCGCGATAAATGAATCTTGTCGCAACGGAGGGGCGGGCGCCATCTAGTTTCATATAATCTATACTTTTTATGCAAAATGTTTCCGATATTCAATAAATATCATCTAAATCTCAATTCTCATTTAACATTTACACTTATTACCGAGTGAACTGTGTTTATCGTACACTTATAAATACTCGAGATCTCACCAGCTATTTAAAGATTCAAAGGCGATCTGAATGAAGATGTTATTGCTGACGAGAGCCATAACATAAACTGTACTATTATTCCGGTATGCGCGGTGTTTATATACGAACACTCTGCACGCAATAAAAATGTATCAGAATCCATACTAATGTTAAAATGTGAAAATGTGTTTGTGTGCTAGAGGCAGACAGACACACTTTCAAGCCTAAACCGCTAAACCGATTTTACCGAAATTCAGTATGGCGATACCGAGTCCCGGGAAAAGACAAAACATACTTTTTATCTTGGAAAAATGTACGATTCCCACTTGATAAACTTTACGTTACTGCGTGGAAACCGTAAATTTTTTCGGTATAAAAGTATCGTATTTCCTCTTTCAGGACTTAAAGTATATCCATACCAAATTTCAGTAAAATTTAGCGGCCTTTTTTTTATTAAATAAGGGGGCAAACGAGCAAACGGGTCACCTGATGGTAAGAAACTACCGTCGCCCATGGACACTCGCAACATCAGAAGAGCTGCAGGTGCATTGCCGGCCTTTTAAGAGGGAATACGCTCTTTTCTTGAAGGTTTGCAGGTCGTATAGGTCCGGAAATACTGCTGGTGACAGTTCATTCCAGAGTTTTACAGTGCGCGGCAGAAAGTTACGCGAAAAACGCACTGTGGAAGACTGCCACAGGTCTGGGCGTCAAAATGTAACAGATAGACAGACAGACACAATTTTCTTTTATAATATTAGTATGTATACCAACCAATTATTGTTATAGAAATTCAGAGAAACACAAAGTGACTGAATACTGCTTTACAATAGTAATACATGAATATTGAATAGCAAATACACGATACCACATAATACGGCAATTAATTTACAATTCAAACCAATCGTCAATTTGAAAGTGTTTACAAACGAATAATTCAACAATACGCTTATTAGGCATTTCCTGTTCCAATTATTACATTACAATACCAAATGTTAATTACAATTTACAAATAATAATAAATAAAGAATTATTAATAGACACATTATAATATAGACAACATTCCAAATATAATATAGCGATCAGTTATTTATCAGAGTCAATTTTTTACTTGTATACCTACTAAACAAGAAAAAAATGACTTTTACTTTAATGATACTATGAATATCAATGGAACGTCTCGCGATAAAATGTTAAATACTAAGATATTTACGGTTTTATTAACATAATAATATGTAGTTGGATAACATGGGGCTATCCAGACCCTGCACTGCTACCAATACTTGCTGTAGTAACCTCAGTTAGACCGAAAACTGTGCTGTACGTAGTTAGCGAGTGAACGAACTGTCACCAGCAGTATTTCCGGACCAATACGACCTGCAAACCTTCAAGAAGAGAGCGTATTCCCTCTTAAAAGGCCGGCAACGCACCTGCAGCTCTTCTAATGTTGTGATTTGCGAGTGTCCATGGGCGACCGTAGTTGCTTCTCATCAGATGACCCGTTTGCTCGTTTGCCAAATATATATGTGGGTACAACAGTAGCAAGACTGGTTCTTTTTGAGAGGGAAGCCTTAAAACGTTAAATAAGTTGGGATTTTGATGACGTTCTTCAAGTTATAAAAAATGGAATTATAAGATTCCCTCGCCCCGATATACATACATAATATGCGTTCTTAATATGAATGTGATATAGTCTATCATGTTACTGATTTTCCACTTAATCATTAACCGAGGAAATTCCACGACGCAACAGATTCCCAAACCAATGACTTACGCCATTAGGAACGAGTTAGTAACCGGTCCGGAACTTATATGACGCTAATGTCACACATTTGCGTACTAACTACTAGATGACGTCGTTTATCGGAACTGGGAACCGTACATTTTCCGTAATAAAAACGAGTCCTTATTTCTAATTATCCTATGTAAGTCCTGGGACTCACAATATCTGCATTCCAAAAATCAAACAAATCAATCAAAATCGATTCTACGGCTTGGGCGTGATTCCTGCAAAATATTGAATCGACCAAAATTAATCACTGGAAGTTGCTCACAATATTTTATGAGGAGGTAGAGAAACCCAAATTTTCCAGCACTCAGCAAGTTGATGATGATGAACTGCTAAGAACACTGTCGATAATGCCAGCCTCTAAACAAAAAAATCAAAACCGCCGTTTGTATGCTGCGATGCCACGGACAGACACAAACACTGACACACAGACAACTCAAACATATTATAGCATCCCTCTTTTTCATCGTGGGCTAAAAATGTGTGTGCCATAATTATTGTATGACTGTGCAATGAATATGTATACGGTTTCGGTCACAATGACCGGTTTCATTGAAGCCAGGCCATCTACGAGGCCATCTACATGACCCAAGTGTGTAGTATAATACTAGAGCACTCTCTCTTTATTTACTTTCGTAAGTGGCCAGAGGGAAGGATATCTGACACGACTGACGAGAGACGTACTACAACGAACGTAGGACTTTTTATACATGCCCACCCGAAACCTGTGTGGGAGGCATTACATTTGGTAATTAACGATATAGTCTTTGTATTTTTTATTCTATTTTTTATTGTGGCCCAGGATCGAGAAAAAATTGAGGCCTTTGCCTAGGAATGGGACAACATAGGCTAATAAAAAAATATTGTGCTCAAGAAACATTCACAATATTAAAATATACACAGTAAGACGACACAAAGGTCTGCTTATTTCTAATTGAAATCTCTTCCAGTAACCCTTATGCCCGGGATACACTAGACTAGTTTTTCAAGCCAGGATAGTAAATCAGTGGTGGGGTAGCATCTACTAGCTTAAAAATATTGAACTTCATCCTATTAAAAACTGTCCTGAATAGTAAACTGGCTTACAAATGAAGATAGTTTTGTCTCCACGAAGCCAGAAGTACTAGCTTTCTAGCTTACTAACACAAGCTTGCTATCCTAGCTTGAAAAACTAGCCTCGTGTATCCCGGGCATATAATCTTAAAATAGGGAGCTACCTAATTAATTTTCGTCAGGTACTTAATTTTGTTATTCTTAGACTAATCAAAACTTTTTGGTCTTAATATCCGTTTCCGGATCCGATTTAAATGTACAGTGCTCGACCAAAAATAAGTTATTTTTACCGTCCCAAAAACCATTAGATCAATTGATACATACAAACCATAAACGTGAAAATATTTGTCACTTTTCATGCTTTAGACGCTAAATTGATTTTTAACCTACTTCCAAAATATATATATATATATATATATATACATTTTTTTTTTATTATCCACAGCCGAACATATAATAATATTCAAAATAATGAAGATTGAGTACAGAAATAGTTGAGGTTTAGCCGAATTCGGAAAAAGGCACTATTAGATAGTAAAAATTATTTAATACTTTTTAGTTCATATTAATGTTATTATTGTTTTTACCTTGGAAGTCTGTTTTAATTATTTGTTAAAAATAATAATGATGAAAATAGTTGACAAGTTATCGTTGCAAATTGTACACTTGCGTCGATTGCCTTCCACGAGTTTCGCTGAGTCCTCGACCTATTGGCTATTGTGTCCAAATATTGCAAAGGTCAATGTGCTAACTTATTGGGCGGGAAGTGTACAGGGCATGGGCGGCTTGGGCGGGCGGATGATGTTTCCAAACACAGCTATTTCGGGGATCGTTCCTTACGTTTGTTTACACGTAACCTTTGCTCTGTGACTTACACGTCCCAGTAGAATGAAGCAAACGTGACACTTTTAATATTACGGGGGAAGAGAGTGTGCGGAGTACCGCAAAGGTATATATTAGTAGTACCAACTAGTATACAGTAGACAATCTGACCAAAATCCGACACGTTGCCCACATCGCAACGATATAGTACCACTATCTCTCTGACTCAGAAACTGCAACACCTACAAACTTCAACTTCAGGAGGTAGGCCTTTGAGAAGGCACCCGCTAAGAACGTGAAACGGGGGTATATATACAGAAGTATTATGTTTTTGAAGTAAGACGCTTCTATACTTAATATTATATATGCGAAAGTGTGTCTGTCTGTCCGTCTGCTACCTCTTCACGCCGAAAGTGTTGAACCTATTTGGTGAAATTTGGTATGGGGATACTTTGAGTCCCCGGAAAGGATCCCAAAAATATTGTCCCGGGGAAGGACATATTATCCCGAAAAATGTACGGTTCGAACGCGATAAACGAATCTTGGCGCAACGACATTGTGGGCGTCACCTAGGCCCGTATTTTTGGTCAGTACTTAAGGCCGTCCCCCGAGCAAACGACCTTGGCCATACATTTGCCGCGTTGCCGAGATCGCGCCAAAACCCTATTATTTTTACGTATCTTGGTTCAAAATTGTCCTAAAAAAAAATTAAAACGGCGAATATGTAGTTTATGATATTGTCGATCTATTGGCGTGAGTTTCAAATAAAAGTAATTTGTAAATCCTGAGGAGATGCTGAATGTATGCTTGAATTTTAACAAATTGGTATTACTTTGGAGCCTGATATCATGAGTATAAGAAACAAAAATAGAAATAAAAACGACAAAAGGAATGTTGATATACTGAAGATTATTGCTGTATATTTATTATAACTTTGTAGCTTTCAGATTATGAGTTTATAAGGTTTTAAATACGGTCAATTACGGAATCTCCGGACGGAACGCCCTTAAGATGCGAGCCGGTCTCAAGACGCGGTTCGGCTCTGTGATTGGTCAAAATTTTGACAGCCAACCAATCACAGAGCCTGAACCGTGTCTTGAGACTGAGATGCATCTTGAGTACTGACCAAGAATACGGGCCCTAGTAATCTTATAATTCAGGTAGGTAGGATAAGTATACAAACGTATATCATAGCGACAGCATCAATTTCTCGAAGTATCTGATCGCAGCTACAGTACGGTTATGTGAACTATGAATAGTTTACCGCGGTATTTACAACAGCCACCCGTGTGGAGGATTCATCTATTGATCGTGGGTTATTTCTGATTAATACAGACGAAGGGTCAGATCACACTGCGCTGTATAGAGTTGGAATTTATAGCTGTAGTAGATGCCACCCGCAACTTCGTTGCGCCACAATTCGTTTATCGCGTGGGAACCGTACATTTTTCCGGGATAAAATCATATGTCCTTTCCCGGGACTCAAAGTATCTCTATACCAAATTTCAGCAAAATTGGTTCAGCGGTTTGAGCGTGAAGATGTAACAGACAGACAGACGGACAGACAGACATACACACTTTCGCATTTAAAATATTAGTATGGAAGTATGGATTGGTCAAGGGCAAAATTTATTAATATTATTATTCCCACACAAAAGTTTAAAAAAGTTACTCTTTCAGCGCTGCTACTTTAACAGTGAACGCTATGTAAATACAATATTATACACCGCCCTTTTTTGATGCGCAGGGCACCCTTTATGGGTGCCCCGGGTTGGGGATGTGCCTCAGTTAAACACCCCGGGGGTATGTGGGACTTTCAGCGAGAAGCGCCCACAACCACCTGAAGTATTTAAATCACTAATTGCTTTTGTTATACCTTGTGTAGTAGTTATATATCTCTGTTTCTGTAAAGTTAGAATTACTTCTTTCGTTGTCTATAGTAATAAATATTGTGAAGATGTCGTCTGAGCAACAATACGGAGGTCGGGGGTTATCCGCGTGACGTCACTTGTTTGTAACGCCTGGTTATAATAACAGATGCACAGATTACATACATAATATATTATACATACATTGCCTAGATATTATCTACAAATACAAGTTTTAGTTGCTTTGTTGTGAAAGCAAAAATCATAGAAAACCTATAGTGGAGCTTAGATATAAATAGATAGTTTGTGTAACCACTGGAAAAAGCTACTTTATATTAAGTTTTTGACCAACTCACTTTTGCCTGAGCAAATGGTCTAAAGCCATTTGTAATCCCTTTAGATCAAATCTAATCTTAGCTTTAACAAAATTATTAGCATTATTTACCATGCTAATAAGAAACTCGAAAGCACGTTAACCAAAAACAAGGTTGAATGAATCTTACTCGATGATCTTTGTTTATAAAAAATTCAGAACTTAAGGTGCAGTGGTTGTTGCAACTACGTAAAATGGGTTTTTAAATACCGTTTTTTGTAAAGTAAATGTCATTATTTAAGTATAAAAAATATACCCTTTTAAAATTGAGAAAATTTCCTATACGCAAAGGTATATCAGTACACAATTTGAAAAATTCTGCTCGATAGAAAAAAATCTCAAAGATGACTATTATAACGCTGTTTTTCATAATTAAATCATTTTATGGCTAAATTACACACTTTCTAGAAAAAACAAAAATTGTAGTACATTTGTCATAACCTAACCTAAACGATTTGATATATTTGATTTGTTTAATACTAAAAACAAAAGGTTTTTTCTCCTATTTTCTATTATCAAGGCACGCGGCGAGCGCGTAACCGCCACTATACAAGGCGCGCTGATATGAATGTTATTATAATGTCCTTTAGGTCGATATTCGTACTGACAGACATCGACCTGCTAATTTTCAAGACTACTGGGCCTTAAAGCCTTTTCGAAAGAAAAGTTATATGATGTTATCTCCGAAGAGGTTTGCGTGATCCCTTTACTCTTGAAAGTTTTTCGGTACTTTTATAATTTTTACTAATTAAAGCGGGATCTTATTAATTTTTGACACAAAATCCTTTTTTAGGTTTAATAATTTGATTGGTTAATTATTAACTAACCAATTAGTACACAGTTGTGTACTAATTAGCTAATCGCTTCTTGAGTTGACAGCTGTTCAAAGGCCTTCTATATTGTTTACTCTCCGACAGCATCTATAACTTTTATTTATCCGTTGTAATATTATTAATTGTATCTGCATTTTGAATTTTTTTAATGCGGATAAATAACAAAAAGGAAAACTACTGAACTTACTGAAAAAGACATTTAGTGTGGAATCTCAAGAAACATCATAGGATAGTTATTATCATAATAACGATGTATTTTCTGTTTTATAATTGCCGGTTTACAAGTTGAAGTTACGAAAATATTTTTATTTGACCGTAGTTAACTCCGCCATAAAACATGGGAAGACACATAAGTCATTGAACTCAGAACTCGTACCGTTCATAAGATAGATCGCCCTTCGATACTGCACAATCATTCATCTCTAAGGCCGTGTTCACACCAAACCGACTGTGAGCCGCCGAAGTTTATTGTATTTCCATACATATTCACATTTTCGTTCACACTTAACCGACAATACGCTATTACGCTAGGGCCTAGGCGTAGGCGCGGACCTTCGATACCGTTTACTTTCACGTTCACACTGGGGCTCATAGTGAGCCTGCTCACATTTGGCGGCTCACAGTCGGTTTGGTGTGAACACGGCTTTAGTGTCTCTGACCTATGAGCCATGAACAGTGAACTCATTTGAATCACTTACCTGTTGCCAAAAGTGCAGTAGCTCTACCATGAGTTTAAAGTTATAGTATTTATCGATACTCGATACCGACTACGTGGCAAATTTTACAGCGTCTCTGGCGGTCACCTGCGGAACTAACATCGCCATACTAAAAATTTGCTTAGTCGTCGGTATCGAGTATCGACAAAAACTAGCTATAGCTATAAACTCATGGTAGAGCTACAGAATACAGTTTACTATATTATTTTGTACGAAGTGATCGAACGGGTTGGACTGATCTGTTGACACCGTTTTGTGCGTTCCCGTGTGTGGACACGAGTCGGTCAGGCCATTTAGCCAAGACTTTTTCTTTTTCGCTTCGTTATATAAATTAGAATCGCCGATCAAAATGTATAGATTTGACATAAGCGTTCGTTAATATGACGTTGACGTTCGACTCGTCTTATGTCAATCCCATACATGCAGATCGGCGATTCTATAAAGAAGCGATAAAGACCTAGTAAAAAGTGCCATTTTCCTCGAAACCTGATCTCATGCACCGAAAATTATGATTTTGGTCTCATTCGATTCGGAATACCATCTAGAACATTCTATCAAAATTCCAAGAGGGGCTAAAAAAATTGCAAAAGTTATAAACAATAAAGTAAACAAAAAAAGATGGATTTGGTTTTTTTTTAATATTTCATAAACTATTTGAGATAGTCAAAATTTTAAAACAGATCCTTAAAGAACAGGAAATTTCCTAAAACAAATCCAAACTTTTGGAACTTTACCAACAATCCTTATAACTTTAATTGAGCGGCGAAAGTAACGGTAAAAACGTATAGTTCGCATTTCGCGTGATTTGCCGCAATCTGCCACGTGAACTTAAAACATATTTTAACTGATTAAATATTAATATTAAGGAATAAAAAAATTGGTACTAAGTATCATCAATATCAATTAACAAGAATCCGTCAACAAAAATAAATTATCACCATTTGTTTAATTGTTATGGTTTTCCTAATTTGTTAATAGTCACCATTTTGATGTTAACATAAAAACGCAGATTTTTTCAAAACAAGAAATTTAGATTTTTTATATTCTTTTGAGTTAATCTTAAATGGGCTTAGAAGAGGTCACCGTCGAAAAAATTTTGAGTTTTCATTTTTTTATTAACATGCAAAGGCATTCAAAAACTATTCATGTAAATAAAGCCATTACGGTATTTATATGTCCAATAATTGTTTCCATTTTGTTTTGTTATTGTCAGAAGCCAGATAATAATATTTTTATTTTTATTTATAACTAATAAAATTTAAATAATAATTTTTATTAATGAAAATCCCCTAATTACTTTATTTACATGATAAATTTTTGAATGCCTTTGATTGTTCATAAAAGCGTAAAAAATCAAAAATTTTCAATTTTTCCAACGGGAATCTCTTCTAAGCCTTTTGAAGATTAGCTCAAAAGAATAAAAAAATCTAGATTTCTTGTTTTGAAAAAAATCTGCGTTTTATATTAACATTAAAATAAATTAATAAAAAAATAATAATAAAAAAAAAAGCCTTTTATTTCTTGCCAATTACAATATTTTGCTCGATCAAATCACATTCTAATTAGGGAAATTTAAATCAATTTAATTTAAATAATAAATACAAAATTAAACAACTAATAACAATATTATTATAGTCATGTCAAATTGATATAAATTAAATTAAATCATAGTATAAAATATAATAGTTACAAAATTAAACTAGTCATATCAAATTATAATAGTTAAATAATAAATCATAGTGTTGGAATTAAACCTAAGTTATGACATTAGTCAAGTTAAATTATTATTATTGGACAGATTTATTATGTCATATAATTTGATAAATTTTTAATATAAAATTTAGTCATAGTGTGTAGGCAAGAACCCCTTCTCAGGTGAAGGCCTCCTCCAGAGATTTCCATACATTTCTATCGCCCGCTACTTCTACCCAATCCGGTCCGGCTATGTTCGTGATGTCGTCCGCCCATCTTGCTTGTGGTCTGCCTCTTTTCCTGTAGCCAGTTGGTCCTGGCCAAACAGTTGTCCGTATGGTCCATCTGTTATCTGTCATTCTGGCTACATGACCTGCCCATTGTCATTTTAATTTTTGGGCATGCTTGACGGCATCAGTAATTTCAGTTTTCTCTCGTATGGCTTTGTGAGGTATTTTTTGTAATTTGTTTATCTTCATCATACTCCTTTCCATACCTCTTTGGCTGGTCTTAATTTTGTTTTTTGCCTTATTGGTGAACTTCCATGTTTGGCATGCATATGTCAAGGAAGGTAAGATGCACGAATCCGTTATTTTCTTTTTTAATTTAACGGGAAAATTACCTTTCAGTACTTCCTTGTAGCTCCAAAATTTATTCCATGTTTTTTGAGCTCTTCTGTCTATTTCTTGTTGGTTGCTAAAAGCTATTTGTTTGCCAAGCTAAAAGAAATTTGTTTGCCAAGGTATATATAACTGTTTACATATTCTAGAGTCACGTCTTCAAGTTTTACCGGTTTTTGAGTGCTGTTTGTCATTACTTTAGTTTTAGATAAGTTTATTTCTAAGCCGACCTCCAAGCTTGCTCTATGTAGAGCACATATCATGCATTGTAATTTTTCATAACTGTCGCTAAAAAGAACTATGTCGTCAGCGAATCTTAAATGTGATAGTTTCTTTCCTTTTATATTAATTCCCATATGTTGCCAATTCAGATTACTTATGACAGACTCTAGCACAGCTATAAAAAGGCGGGGCGAGATGGGATCACCTTGTCGAACTCCCCTTTTGATTCTTATAGGTTGGCCCACTTCTTCCAAGTGAACTCTACTTTGACTCTTCTCATAAAGGTGTTTTAGTTTATGTATCTTTAGTTGACATTTTGGTCATGTAGAGTTTTCCAAACTAGTGAACAAACATTAAAATAGTGACTATTAACAAATTGAGAAAAGCATAACAATTAAACAAACGGTGATAATTTATTTTTGTTGCCGGATTCTTTTTTATTGATATGTACTTAGTATGATTTTTTTTTTATTCCTTAATATTAATATTTAATCAGTTAAAATATGTTTTAAGTTTACGTGGCAGATTGCGGCAAATCACGCGAAATGCGAACTATGAGTTTTTACCGTTACTTTCACCGCTCAATTAAAGTTATAAGGATTGTTGGTAATGTTCCAAAAATTTGGATTTGTTTTAGGAAATTTCCTGTTCTTTAAGAATCTATTTTTAAATTTTGTGTATCTCAAATAGTTTATAAAATATTAAAAAAAACCAAACCCTTCTTTTTTTGTTCACTTTATTGTTTATAACTTTTGCAATTTTTTACAGCCCCTCTTGGAATTTTGATAGAATGTTCTAGATAGTATTCCGAATCAAATGAGACCAAAATCATTATTTTCGGTGCATGAGATCAGGTTTCGAGGAAAATGGCACTTGTTACTCAGACTATTTGCTCACTTGCTCACACCTCACTGTTTCTTATACGTAGAGTTGACTGTGCAAAATAGCAGCGCTGAAAGGGCTATTTTTTATAATGCGCAAGCGCCCCGAGGTCAGAAATTGGGGCTACAAAACAAAAGTAAAAAAAAAGTTACTTCTTCAGCGCTGCTACTTTCACATGAACTCTATACAGGGGACTCATACACACCTAACACACCCCAAAGTGTTATCACATAATTTTGCTACACCTTGGATCCAAGGATCAATTAGTAACGATAACACAGAGGTACTCGTAGGTTAGAATCATCTCCTAATATTTGAAATATTTTAGGAAAATATTTATTTATGGTAGAGCCTAGAAGGTAGACTTTTGACCAGAAATATAGTGCCTATTTTAGTTATAAGTTATAACCTTTACCACCACCAAATATGATGTAATTTAGTTTGCATTTTAAAAAATGTACTATTATTGTCTAAATAAATTTAAATTAGCATTTTAACGAAGCTAGCAGCTTCCCGTATATTTCCGCCGGTTGACCTTACAGCTTAATTAGCTTAAACGTTTTAAATTCATGAAACCTTTTGGAAATAAACGCTCCAAGCTGTTTAGTCGGGGTGCAACTCTTGACCTTAATAACGAGCTATTTCAAGCTTAATATTTCCAAATTGGATTTATACAGCCTCAGTTGTGAGGTCAAAAAAGTAAAGAATCGTTATAATATTATATTGTATCACTTATATAGGAGAAGGTGGTAATGTGGCCCCCCACTATTTTTATCAAGCTTTATTAAAAAAATACAGGAGTCAGAAACCTAAAAAATACATTATGGGACTTCTCATTCATTTGTTTAAACATGTCTTATTAGGGAATAAATAAAACTCGTACAGGATCTAAAAAATTATTTATTCTTAACTAATCACATTTGGTATCTTGAGATCAAGTGATGGTAATGTGGCCTCCTGGGGGGATCACATTAAATGTATTGCATGAGTGAAACTTAACGGCAAAAATCACAAATGTAATAGAAACCTTCAGAACCTATACAGGTTACATAAGCCCATAAGTCACAACTTTGACACTGTACCTATGGCTTTCCAGCTCTGTCATTGGAACAAATTGTGTCGCAGAACATACATGGCTCGTCCGCGTTTTCAGGAACCATATTTGTATACGAGTCGTCATAATCGGTATTTACGGCGTCTTCGTCACTTTCAAAGCTACTGCTGGATATTGTAGTGTCTCTCTGGCGTCAAACGGCATTCCTACCAAAGCCTTCTCCATAGTGGTTATGTCTTCCACGTCATGAAACTCTCTTGTAACATGTAATGTGACCCCCGGGGCCACATTACGACCAATGTGAGGGGGCCAAATTACAAGTGTTGCTAACATTTAAACAAACGTTCCAAAAATATTTATTAAATGTCTAATTTTATATTTACATTTTAAATTCCGTAGGAGAAGAGTTTGATGCATCCGTTGTTCGAACCCAAAAGCCAAATCTTTCTATTTTTTAACAACTATCGAAACAAAATCACACACACTTAAAAGTTTCGCCGGTCGCAAGTTTGAACTCGATCAAATGACAATCGAAATTCGAACGTGACAGCCTCTGTTGGGTTTGTACGGCACTAAATTAGCAGCATGCCGCGAGCATCCCGTTGCACCAAAATTATATTAGATAGCGTTGTTAAAACATTAAAATATTGAAGGGGGCCAATATATAAGCAGGGGCCACATAATTACCTTTTCCCAATACCTATACCTGAAATGTCAAAATGGCCTCAAATAATACAGATGTGGCCCCAGCTCGGCCAGGCTATTTACCTCGTTATGACATGACTATGTTTTATGTATCTTTCGTGAATATTTTGAAAATAAATGAATGTTTAAACTGTCAAAGTTCACGTTATTGCAATAACAATAGATCGTTTGTTATCGCGTATACGCCTGTATATTGTGTTATGTCATAATATGTGGCATCATAACTTCGAATCTTATGCAAACCTATTTAACCATTTTTTTTAATAAAACTTATAAATCTGGCAGGATCGGGGTTGCCTGGCAGGGTCGCGTTTGTGTATTCCGCGTATCCCGTGGCTCTGCCTTAAGCGCAAGAGCAGGAACACCGTTGGGGTTTTGGTGGGTATGCCCGGGTGCGGCCTACACCCCCCCCCCCCGAGGAGTCCCAATACCCCGGTACTCCTCAGCCTGCCGGGGATGCGTAAATGAATTTCTCTTACTTAACTTAAAAGAGTAACTTATTTTTACTTCTGTAGGGGAGATTCATGACGCTGCGCGCTGGAAAGCTTGCCCACACAAATCACAAAAAATTGCTCTAGCGGTGCTGCTATTTTCACAGTGAACTCTGTACAGTGGGGTGGGGACTCATGCACCCAGATACACTAGTTGCAAACAAGATGTTTATACCTACGAGTAGGAGATGGTGACTAAGCTACCTATAGTGGATGATCTTTAACATATCTACTTGAATTTTTTTGAATACAGCAAAAAACCGAGCTATAAATTAAAGGTGTAAATGACAGCATTGCTAAAAACACAATAATATTTAAGGAAATATTTCCTTAGGTAGGTGTATAGGTATATACCTAAAGATGTTTTTGTATATTATTATGATACTGCTTACACGAAGACATTTGAGGCAAAAAAATAATTGTCGCACTAGAAAGAGGAGAGACCTACGGAGAGACCATAAACATGAGACGAACTTTCAACTTTTGCGTCTGATCGTATCTGATCGATCGATCTGGGGAGTGAGCAAAGGTCTTTTCTTTATCGCTTCTTAATAAATAAATAATTTCCTAAAAGATTTCAAATATTAGGAGATGAGTCTAACCTACGAGTACCTCTGTGTTATCGTTACTAATTGATCCTTGGATCCAAGGTGTAGCAAAATAATGTGATAATACTTTGGGGTGTGTTAGGTGTGTATGAGTCCCCTGTATAGAGTTCATGTGAAAGTAGCAGCGCTGAAGAAGTAACTTTTTTTACTTTTGCTTTGTAGCCCCAATTTCTGACCTCGGGGCGCTTACTCGTATATTTTCACAGTCAACTACGTATATTATAAGGAACACAATATGCACATTGCACCCCCTAAAGTATTATCACAGAGTTTTATTACACCTGTATAGCACATAAGTATTGAATTGGCTCATCTCTAACAGATTTCGGAATAGCCATATTGGTTTAGTTTCATTCTGTGTGCAGTGTGTCTAAAATGAATTCGCTGCACTTCACAAACAGGGACCCGCTATGAAATACAGAAATATGGCTCCGAATTCCGAAATACAGTGGGAAATATGTTAGCCGGAGCAAACAAACAAATTCTATCCGTTTTGATTATTCAATTTTATACTTCTCTATATTCTGATATTCCCTTATGCTTTCTTTCTTTTATGTTCGAACTAAATGTTGTCGACAGTAGTTACGACTACTGTGGATAACATTTAGTTCGAAGTATACTTTCAGTCCCTGAAAATCTATGGATTTTCAGAGATTTTACTCTGAAAAGCCCCTTTAGTCTTTATCTACTTACAGGGCCCGATTTAGCTATGTATTTAGCCGCTCCGGGCAAAGATCATTTACGCCGCCCTTTACATACAGATAACCATATAAGTCATGAACAAGTTTTGTTGGAGCATGATGGGGGAATATTTAAGTATAGTCTGTCAAGAAAGTGAAGAAAATAAAAAGTGGCAACATCGTAGTGTCATCCCTTTTTTCTTAGATTGATTTGAAAGGGATGACACTACGACGTTGCCACTTTTTAATTTCTTCACTTTCTTGACAGACTATACGGTACTTAAATTTTTCCGCTATCCAACCTGAAGTAGGTTGGAAGGTAAAATTTTCAAACTTGGGCGGTGGATGGCTTATAGCTAGGTTATAAGATCGGGCCCTGTCTTCTTACTAAATTACATAAAGTCCTTTTTAGTTGCCTGTAAGAAGATTGACAAAGTTTTTCATTGGGACATTAGTTATATTAATAGACTCAGGCGTTACTTTGCAGAAATCTATAGCTTAAAATAGATGTTTATTTTGCGAAATATTGCTAAAAATAATAACATACTAAATTTTAAACTGGGACATTAATCCTTCGATCGCGTATTCTTGGAAATGCTATTTTATTCTATTGTTGTCACGATCACCGGTGCTCTTATTGGGCTTAAAGGATGAAATATAACGTGAAATGTATGTGTACTTGTACTTGATTCAACGGCACTTTTACAGTGAATTTGAACGAGCTATAGTAAACCTGGTGCTAATATTGTTTATGTGAGCACTTAAAACTAATTTATTAGTTAGAAGGTCGCATTAAAAGTAATAATTATTGCCAAGTTAAAAATTCAGACCCTAATTGTTAAAGTTCACCAACAAATTCAATTACGTTGTAAAATAATTGCAAGTGCCATTACTGTTATTATTACTCTAATAACATTTTGATACTTTAGTTTGAAAGTCCACTTGGGGTTATAATGCTACTATGTAAAACATTATTGTGTTTTATACCTAGGTAAGTTTGTGATATTTTAAATTATAATATAGTGCCTTTATTACTATGCTTTTTGTGCTGTAAGTTCTGCCATAGGTTATTTCGTTAGTCCTTATTTCTTACTAATATTATAAATGCGAAATACGGCTGCTTTTCTATCTCTTACTTTTTCACGCTCAAACCGCTGAACCAATTTTGCTGAAATTTGGTATGCATATACTCTGAGTCCTGGGAAAGGACAAAGGATAGTTCTTATCCCGAAAAAATGCTCGGTTCCCGCGCGATAAACTAATTTTGGAGTTGCAGGCGCTATGTAGTTCTACTATAAATTAACAATGATGATGTACATCTCTATGTTCTGTCTAGCATAATATATTATAGCGGCCTGGTAGTCAGCCAGAAGCACAAAAGGCTGTATCAAAGGCCTGTGTCGGTTTGGCACCCTCTATCATGTCATCACATCTTGAGCTCTTGACGGACCTTGACCGAGAGAGAGAACTCAACGTACCTACTACTTTGGTTTCAACAAAATTATTTCGCTTGAACACAATATATTCCCTTGTTTGAACATTAATTCATACGTATGCAATTGTTGTGGTCACTTCCTTCATCCTTGTATTAATATTATGTGAACAATATTATACTGGACGCTGTTATGCATTTGTGTATCATTCCACAAAATATTACGTATTGAGTTACGAATGTAGTCATGTTCTTTAGATCATTTAGAACAAGACTGCGTTCATTTATCTACATTTTTTGTGGGTAAGGTGACGCCGTGTTAAAGTAAAAAACTGTGTTGGATATGTTTTAAATCATTGAAAACAAGCAATGGAACAGCAAAAAATGGAAAGGGCGTAAGCGACAAAATGGTTTTTTACGCGTAATTTAAAAACCATAAATATATTTCATATAAGCTATGGGCAAATTAAAGTATATGCTTGAACCAATCTATGTACAAATTTTGGAAGCTTAAATCACTCTCCTCTGTTGGCAAAATAGGAATCCCTTTTTTTACAGAGGTCTTTTTGATTGATTATTCTTCTGTGTCATAAAAGTTGACCGATCGTGTTATGCTATGGGTAATTCAAAGACAAAGACATGATGAATACTGACAATGAATTTTAATTTCTTAGCTTTAGTCATTGCTGAGAAAAATCGATATCGCTACAGTCAAACTATCAAGGCGTTGCCTTAATACACAAATTCTTAACAACGACCACTTAACAGTAAAATTCGAAAAGATATTATTTTTTGCAGAAAATAGGACTATACTACTTAAAGAGGTTGCCTATTTTGTGTTTTTTTTTTCACGCACAATCTTTCATGTAGAGTGCCGGTCAACTATTCGATCGTTATCTTCCAAAAGTTTTAGAGTTTCAATTCTTCTTCTTGAGCAAGATAATAATATATTCTACACGGTACCCAATGCTGGTACCCGGTGGCGGTACTGACTTATTCATATCTCCATTGTATAAACACGTCCGTCCGCCCACTGCCTGTTCCGCGCTATACATAATGTACGTGTTCTTACGCCCAGATTGCATGAAACCGATTTTCCGAAAGAATGAACATGCTATATTCTATTCATAGGTGAAAATCTAAATATGTATGTTGTATCAATTGTTAAAAAATCGGCCAAGTGCGAGTCGGACTCGCGCACGAAGGGTTCCGTACAGTCAGAGCGAAAGTTGGCAAAAATTGTGTGTTTTTTTTTTGTATCCAGGGAGCCTCCCTTAAATATTTATTTTATTTTGTAACTAATTATTAAAAAATATATATTATCAAGTATTTTGTGGGCATTTTAAGTGTCTACCTGTTGTCAATATTGATTACGAACAAAAAAGGTTGTTTTTACTTTTTAGTATTTTTTTATAAAGCAGTAATAGAATTACATAATCTGTGAAAATTTCTTGAGATACAGTCGATAGACAGTCGGACAGACATAAGTCTCAGTATACGGTCCATTTTTTGCCCTTTGGGTACGGAACCCTAAAAAACAAACAATATTAAAATACAAACGCAAGGATGATCGTCGAGAATCTTTTTAGAAGTGGAATACAAACACAAAGAAACGACGCGTCTGGATTTCCAGGAAAGTGATACAAATTTAACTTTATTTATTTACTTTATAGATTTTTTTTAATTCATGGAAGAGGTTAAAAGTTTTTGTATAGCGAAATATTGAACCCTGGATAAAAAAATAACAACACCAAGTTAGTAATTACCAAGTATGAAAATTGAGATTATAATTTCAAGTCTAAGCTTCAAGCTTGCGTGTTCAGAGCAACTAGTTAAATGCGAGCTCTTATTAGATTTAAGATGTACGTGTTGGGGAAACATGTTGATTTTTTAAATTTACACAATAAACTCGGTTGGAAAACTCTATTCCTTGGGGAAAATCGAAATCGCTGGTGGAAGTCGACCGGAGTGCGGGAAAACTCACCAAAATTACTCACTTTTTGTTTGAACTGAACATTGATTTTTATAAAAAATCTATATTAATACTGCATAGAAAATAATTATTTCGGCATCTTGGATGGACGGCCATATTGGATTTAGAGTGATGTCACATACCATATCGTGCATTGTCGTCCAAACTAAAAGCGTATGCAAAATTTCAGCTCAATCGATTAAATATATTATATGTAGATCTACTTACCTACTACTACAACATACATACTTACATACATACAGAGCAAGTTAAATAAAAGCTTTTAAAAACTCTGTAAACTATGTCTGTTACGTAATGCTTAGGCGTTATTTTGATAAAAAAAATAGTTTTCATATTCAAAATGTACAATTCCCGAGTATATCGTATCAGCTGTAAAGAAAACTTCGTCGTATCTCGCAGTATTTGAACTTGAAATTAAGCTATCATAATTCTTAAATTTTCCACAAAACTTCATATTGGCACCCACTTTCTAAAACTTTCGCATACTTTAACAGTTTCGACTGATCTATTTTGAATTTCTTTCTTTATAAAACAAGAGGATAAAACCTAATTTCAAATACCAATAGCGACCCCTTAATGCAACAGACATGAGTACTGCTAGTACAAGTCACGACCATGATTATTACTGGTTATCACACTGACACCGCGTTGCGGTTGCGGAGAAACGCGATATCAGTTCAAAGGTTGTTAAAAGCGTAAAAGTGTCAATCCGATGAAAAATAAGTCAATCGACGCATTTATCAAAACTAAAATACAGCCTACAGTGATCTTATGCATATCCAATATCGGAATTAACATAATATTTTGACGCCCGCAATCTCAGACATTGGGCGTTTTCACACTGCGACGGTAACGACACGACACGATACCACAGAATAGATAACGGCCACCGCACATATAATACAATTTCAAGTTGGCCGACTATCGTACAAACTAAATTGCGTAGTGTCACAATTTAATTGGACAACTTCATCGTGTACGCTGCCAGCCGCAGACTTTTAGATTTCGTTGGTAACGGTGTTGCTAGCCTAGCGACGTGCGTGTTAAAATACGTAAAAGGCACGTTTGTATTATGGCACTAATAAAAAAAAGGCGAAAAGAAAGAAGAATATTTTGGGTGCAGTCAATTTTAAGTGACAGAATATTAGAATTAGTACGATAGTCAGTTTGTACGACAGTCAACCAACTTGAAATTGTATAATATGTGCAGTGGCCCTCTATTCTGTGGTATCGTGTCGTGTCGTTATCGTGCAGTGTGCAAACGCCCATTATAAGATGACTTAACTTTAATTTAGCAATGGGTTTGACAGAAATATGATATGTTTATGTCAAACTCTGTGGTAAATTAAAATGATGTGGGTAATGATTAATTTTATCTGATTGCGGCCGTAAATCTTGTATTTTTTCACTCGATAGACAATATTATTATTATCCAAGTGCCACAAGAATCGCCAGCTACCTTTGCGACATACGTCCCAGTGTGATAACCCGACTGTCAATAAAGCGCGCACGCTCGTGCCGACGCCGCTAATATTTACAGTACAGTGTGTGGTCGTTTATATTATTTACTCACGTTACTGCTACACCTATTGATAAATAAGGAAAAATTATCCACCCGACATACTTTACTCGTATCATAGAAATTTTCTGGAAATCCGTTAAAAGTAACATACATTATTATTTATTACATACTAGATGACGCCCGCAACTCCGTTGCGCCAAATTTCATTTATCGGATGGAAACCGTACATTTTCCCGGATAAAGTATATTGTGTAATTTCCCGGGACTCAAAGTATCTCCATACCAAAACTCAGCAAAATCGGTTCAGCGATTACGGTGTGAAGAGGTAACGGAGACACACTTTCGAATTTATCATCTTAATATTATATTATACTAGCTGTCCCGGCAAACGTTTCTTTGCCATATTAAGTATATAAAGTATTTTTTTTAAATTTGGTCGAAGCGCTAACTGTCGGACAGACTAAAATTAAAATCCGAATTCGAATATTATTTAAAATTTGACACTGCGATGGCAGCCGACTGTCGGATCCAATGTAAAACATTCCAAAATCAACAACTACTAATAAATTAAAAATTAATTAAAAAAACATTGTCCAGCGGACAAAATTGTGAATCTAAACCATTCCCAGATCCCCTTGAACACACACAAAAAATTTCATCAAAATTGGTTCAGTCGTTTAGGAGGAGTTCAATCACACGCACACAAGAAATATATATATTAAGATAATCTGGTAGATTTACGAATTTGAGAGATTTTGGGTTTATTTTACTGATAAGAGTAACAAGAATTATCCGGAAATCCACACTTAATTTAAATTTGTATTCGCTCGAAGTTTTGGCTTTGTTTGTGGTAATTCGATTCGTAGGAAACTAACTAAAGTTATGAACTGAAACCGCAGAATATTGAGTAACGTACATAGTAGTAGTTGCATAATCGTATTAGAGTTAACTGGAAAACAGAGTTGAGCCCCCTCATTGTTTATCTCCGAACCAACTAGCAACAGACTAGTTATAACTAAGGGCCGCGACAAACCGTAATGGCAGCGGCGAGGCGAGCACTTTCAGTGTCATGATTTTAAACTTTATCTTCATTATTGTAATACATACTATCGCTTGAGAAATCGCCGCCGCGCGCCGCCAGCGTCCACGAGCGGCCACAAGCGGCCACGGGCAGCCGTAGACTTCTCAAGCGATACTATGTATTACAATAATGAAGATAAAGTTTAAAATCCTATGATACTAAAAGTGCTCGCCTCGTCGCTGCCATTCCGGTGTAGCGCGGCCCTTATAGCCACGATTAAACTACCATGGTCTTAACCTGACCAGTTATAGCTTAGTTAGACCCTTTCGAAAAAACACAGTGTTGCTTTCCTTAGATGCTTCGATCTTTGAAGCTTTGCAACCGATTTGATGCAGTTTTTCTAATTAATAGCTTGATTTACGAGCAAGGTTTATGGCTAAACAAAGTTTTTCGGGTTAGCTAGTGCACTTTTAAAATAACTGTACCTATATTGTATAATCTATACTTATTACATGTCCTGACTGACTGACTGATTCATCATCGCTGAGCAAAAACTGTTAAAGTTACAACCACGAAATTTAGTGAGTAGGGTTGTTTTATTAAGTAGACACCCACTAAGGAAGAAATTTTGAAAATTTTACCCCGAAGGGGGTGAAATAGGGGTTGAAAGTTTGTATGAAAGTCCGTCATTTCTTGACTTAAAAACATAAAACTTTATTTTTGGGTTACTGTTTAAAAATCTATGGATACATGTTTAAGCGTTTTTGGAAATTCCACCCCCAAGGGGGTGAAATTGGGGTTGAAAGTTTCAATGAAAGTCCATTATTTCTTGAGTTGGAAACATAAAATTTTGTGTTTGGGCTACTGATTAAAAATGATTGGATACGTGTTTCAGCGTTTTTGGAAATTCTACCCCCAAGGGGGTGAAATAGGGGTTGAAAATTTTAAATGAAAGTCCGTCATTTCTTAAGTTAGAAACATGAAAGTTTATTTTTGGTCTGCTGATTAAAAATTAATGGATAGATATTTAAGCATTTCTGGAAATTCTACCCCCAAGGGGGTGACATTGGGGTTGAAAGTTTGAATGAAAGTCTGTCATTTCTTGAGTTAGAAACATGAAACTTTATTGACGTTTGCGTTTGACGTTTGCCTAAATAGGGTCCTGTTTTTACCCTTTGTATAGGGAACCACAAAAAGGGGTAAACTATCCATCTTTGTTATTATACTATGTTAACGCAGACAAAGTCGCGGGCAACAGCTAGTCTTATACATAAAATTCTCGTGTCACAATGTTCGTTCCCGTACTCCTCCGAAACGGCTTGACCGATTCTCATGAAATTTTGTGAGCATATTGAGTAGGTCTGAGAATCGGCCAACATCTATTTTTCATACCAAAAATTAATACCAAAATACCAAAAATATGGCAAAACAACATTTGCCGGGTCAGCTAGTACTAGCATAATATAATCTAACTTTAAATGAATCCTCACACGCGGGCCGCGCTGCAATTCACTTCTAACTTTATTCATATTTTATTTATTAAAAGCTTTTGTACGTTCGCGTATAACAGAATGGCTACATGATGCACGAAAATTGAAAATACAGAGAGCTTTGAATGGCGTCAAGGTGAACATAATTGTAATTAAATTTTTTAACAATAAACTTTTTTATCTGGGCCGGCAAAAAGTATAATATCTATACAAAACTTCTTTTAGTTTTAATTGAAAAACCTAATAACGCCTGCAACTACATTGCGCTAAAATTTAATTTATCCCATGTCCCTCTAAGCCCCAAGGGAATCAAGGTATCTGCATACCAAATTTCGACATAATCAGTGCAGCGGTTAGGGCGTGAAGAGGAAACAGACAGACAAACAGATAGATACACTTCTGCATTTTTAATATTGATTGTATTTATGCATGTACCACTTGTTACGTTAAAATTAATTTAATAATAAGACTATTTTGTATACTCCGTCAAGAAAGTCATGACAGCCGGAAAAATTTTCTAAACGTTATCACGCTTATAAGGTGTATTTTTTTCTTTTTTATTTTCACAGAGAATGCTTATTACATTTTAAATATTGTCACCTTGCACATTTTTATCTCGAATTAATAATAAAGTTCTCATATTTTTTAATTAATACTTCAATCGGAGGTTCTAGGAATTCCCATTGCATTCTTTTGTTGTCGCGACTCGCGAGCACCGGTCCTCGCGCGGGGCCTGAAGGATTAATACAAAAAATTTCCCGCCTGTCATGATTTTATTGACAGACTATAAACATGTAGACAGTATTTGCCTCAAACCGCGCGGGGTGCCATAATATTGACTTCAGTGCGGCGCCGAAGTTTTAACGATGTTGTACTAACTCGTCCGCAACAATTCTGCGTGACGAGAAAATTAAAGCCGTGCGGCCTACGGGCTACGACGCCCTGTGCCCTAAACCCTGTATCCTACGAGTCCTACGACACTGCGCCCTGCGCCCTGTATCCTATGACGCCCTTCGCCCTACGACGCCCTGCGCCCTACGCCCTATAAGGGAAACATAATATGTCCTTCAGCGATAAGACCTAGTTCTGTCCTTCATATAATGTTTCAAGTTTCAATTGAGGACAAAATATTATAAACATTATCATTGTAATCTAAAGTTCTGTGGATCTAGTATTGAAACTATTCCACATTATAGTAAAGTTATGTTTGCGGATTCAGATAAAGTTAGATTCTATTATTTTACCAGTTTTAGCTATTCTTGTATAAATAAATAAATAAAAAATAAAAATAGAAAAGCCTTTTATTTCTTGCAAAATTACAATTACAATTTGCTCGATCAAATTACAATATTCTAAATTCTAAATTTATTACATCATTTTTCATAATTTTTCGGGATATTAGGTATAAATTAATAATTGAATAAAAATTATACGTTTAAGCAATGAAGCAATTTACATCATTGTTGTTCAAAATAGCAAATTATTAGATAAAAATTAAACATGTCATAACTCACAGCAGTAGTCAGGTCAAAATATAATTATTACGTTCAAATTACCAAATTAACAGAATTTTTAAAATAAACAAAGTTGTGACGTAAGTCGAGTCAAAAAATATTAAATAACGTAATGTAATTTGATACTTTTTATATACAAAATTTAGTCAAATAGTGAGCAAGAACCCCTCCTCAGGTGAAGGCCTCCTCCAGAGAATGCCATACATTTCTGTCACTCGCTAATTCTATCCAATCCGGTCCGGCTATGTTCGTGACTATTCTTGTACTTCTCATAAAATATTTGGTACAGTTATGCCAGCATGGATTACTTTGTTGATCATCCCTTAAATTTATTTGTTGCATTTTGAAAAAGACAACAATATTTTGAAAATCTATACTAGCGATACTTTAAACTTTACTAATGTTTCTTAAATTTTACAGTAGCCTGTTTCTAATAGTTATACTTGACTATTAGACGTGAAAAGATTCTCTTGCAAAATATTCACATTGTATAAACAAACGTTTTAGTTACAACTTACACCATGTTCCGTCCATGTCTGATACTTTAATAAAAGACCAAACATTTAACAACTGTTACATCTATACTGTAATGTAGATACTGTATCAGCAAGAGGGTATTTAGCCAAGTTAGCCCAGTAAATCTGTATCATCTGGGAGCACTCTGAAGGCAGCGATCCGTGTATAATGAATCTGCGGTCGGTCCCGGCGCCTGTGGTCAGGGCGTGTAGTTAGTGAGCTGGCTGGAGATGTATATTGTATAACTATACTATAGTTTACTGGCTGACTACAATATTTTGCTTGTACCTATTAGGGTCAATTCAGACCGCAACGCGACGCGTAGACACGGTTCAGGCTCTGTAATTGGTTGGCTGTCAAAATTTGGACCAATCACAGAGCCGAACCGCGTCTTGAGACCGGGTCGTATCTTAAGTACTAACTATTTATACTAGCCTAAAGTATGGATTTGACAGATTTGCAAGACGTTTCACGTTCATCAAATCTATCAATTCAGTGCAGAAATGTATATCTACGCGTCGCAGTGCGGTCTGAATTGACCCTAACACAGAATATAAGCCTCACGTTAAGTTCCTTAAGTTATTCTATCTATTGATAAAAACGGCGTTAAAACTTAAAGTCCGTTGCGTAGTTTTATAAATTAAGGCGTATATATAGGGACAGCGGAAAACGCCTTTGTTTTATACTATGCACTGACTTAACGTACGTTCGGCGCTAAACACAAAAATTTATTACGTACGTGTTGTCTAGTCAGACATTATTTTAAATTATTGTAGAGTAAATGTTGGTGACATGCGGTTTTGAAAATAGTTGAAGGAATTATGTGAAGAATCAAAGAGCTTATAGTAATTAGCTCATATAGTAATTGCTTTATTTGAGGCCTGTTTCACCGCTTCCTGATAAGAATATGAATAATCTGTCAAATAGGTTGTGGATAGCCTATCCGGCACTTTACCAGGAATTGGTGCAACAGGCCCTCACACTTTTAATACACTATTTAAATCTATATATATAAAATAAAGTTGTGTTAGTTACGCCACTTATAACTCAAGAACGGATGAACCGATTAGGCTGAAAATTGGTGGAGAGGTAGCTTAGAACCCGGAATAGGACATAGGATACATTTTGTCCCGGAAAAAGGTACGGTTACTGCACAATATACTTTTATGATTTGCGCCTAAACTAATCAATTGATTTTGAGGAATTTTGGTATGGAGATATTTTGAGTCTCGGGAAAGGACAAGGGATACTTTTTGTCCCGGAAAATGTACGGTTCCCGCACAATAAACTTTTATGATTTTCGCCTTTTAAACTATTCAGTCTATTTTTATGAAATTTGGTATGGAGATACTTTGAGTCTCGGGAAAGGACAAGGGATACTTTTGGTCCCGGAAAATGTACGGTTCCGGCACAATAAACTTTTATGATTTTCGCCTAAACTATTCAATCGATTTTGATGAATTTTGGTATGGAGATACTTTGAGTCTCGGGAAAGGACAAGGGATACTTTTGGTCCCGGAAAATGTACGGTTCCGGCACAATAAACTTTTATGATTTTCGCCTAAACTATTCAATCGATTTTGATGAATTTTGGTATGGAGATACTTTGAGTCTCGGGAAAGGACAAGGGATACTTTTGGTCCCGGAAAATGTACGGTTCCCGCACAAAAAACTTTTATGATTTTCGCCTAAAGTATTCAGTCTATTTTTAAGAAATTCGGTATGGAGATACTTTGAGTCTCGGGAAAGGACGAGGGATACTTTTTCTCCCGGAAAATGTACGGTTCCTGCACAATAAACTTTTATGATTTTCGCTTAAACTATTTATTAATCTATTTTGATGAAATTTGGGATGAAGATACTAATTTTAATCTTTTGTCTTCTTAATTATACCAATTCGAATTAAATAATAATCATCGTTAAGACAGGACAACGTCTGTCGGGTCAGCTTGTTGAAAATAAATTAAAATTGTAAGTTAAGTTTAACAACTGACGTTATTATAATACCGTTACAGTACAGTGTTTAGTTAACTTCATATTGTTTTCCATTGCCAGTAAATAACAATAACAAATTATATAAGTAACAATACATTTAACAACATAATACCGTATTGGCAATTACGCTGCCAGCTAAGTCAATATTAGCCAGAGCCGGCAGCACACTTTATTATAGTGTTTGTTGCCGGAAGTATACAATATATGACATAATATGTGTATTTTGTTACATAATAACATTAAAAACTTCTACAATTATAATATATACTTCTTATTTATTATGCTCCGTAGACCGTAGTTCAGTTTCGGAACCATCTAATTTTAACTCCTTTATCTTATTGTTTTTTCAAAGTTTTAGGTGTTTCAAAATATTTAGATTTTAGAGTTTGCTACGATATCTTTTAAACTGAGTTATCTGTATGCGAGATTAATGTAAGTCCAACAATTATTCCTCCCATCCCATTCTATCCCTTTCTATATTCTTCTAATTTTCTTACTAAAATAAAAAAATATATCAAAATCAGGACAGTAGTTATGGATTTTTGTTCGTTTATAAAAAAAGCAATTCATCATTTTCAAATTCCAATTCAATAATCCCGTAAAGTATTCCGTTGGTACTTAAAAATTCATTTGGTAAACCAAGCTGTGGTAAGTGCTCTTAATTAAAATCGAGTGGATGTCACATAGTGTCGGCTACTCGACTTATTAAACCACTTACTATGAGGTGACAGACAGATCATTTATCATAATTAATTCAATCAATAACGTCTGTCGCAACACGCATTAGCATCACAAATGAGTCTAGACGCGGCGACTGTAATGATCTATAGATCCGCTAATGATCCATGGATCAATTACGTGCGACTATTTACGGTTCGTCTGCGTCATGTGCCCGCTATGGGGTCCTTATGCACATTCAGAGATGTTTATAGACAAAACGAGCGGTCTGTCACCTCATTCGAAGCGCCTTTTGCTCTCGTATCACCTAGAAGTGGATCCCTTATCTATAGTCTATACATTTACTATATATTAATCCTTCAAGCCCATAAGAGCACCGGTGGTCGCGACAACAATAGAATAACAATAGATTTCCAAGAATCCACGATCGAAGGATTAATACATTATTATTTTTTAACAAAAATTTAAAACCGACTTCCAAGGTAAAAACAAAAGTAATACTCTAAAAAGAATCAAATAATTCTTATTCCTTAATAATTATAGTGGCATCTTCAGACTTCGCCTAAACCTCAACTATATCTGTACTCAATCTTCGTACTTTTGAAGTCGGTACCAGCCCGGAAAAGTTCTGAGATCCTTGACATAGCAATTACGCTAAGGTAAGCTGGTACCAACTTCAAAAGCATGAATATTGAGTAAAGAAATAGTTAAGGTTTAGGCGAAGTCAGAAGACGCCACTATAATTATTAAGGAATAAGAATTATTTGATTCTTTTTAGAGTATTACTTTTGTTTTTACCTTGGAAGTCAGTTTTAATTTTTTTTTTAAATAACAATTTTACCCTTTTTAGTTACATAATATGAGACGACAAGGCAATATTATAGCTTGTTGTCGAGTTGTACATATTACTAGCGGTCGCCTGCGGCTCTGCACGCGTGGATGTCGGTTACGGCTGCAAAAAGCCTACCCAGGAAAGACTCGGTCAGCAAAATGATTCCCAGGTCAATTCACAGACTCTGACATCGACGACGCGGACGCAGTCATTATCCGAAGGGTGTACAGTGCACACTGCACAGATTGTGTTCAAAACCAAACGTCCAATTTTAATCATTCAAAGACCAAATTTGATCTACATAAACTGTATTTAGTGATGAAATAGTTTATTTTGATAAGGATTAATGGCATGTGTAAAATAAATGCGTTTAAATGTTGTCCAAAAAAAATTCAAGATTTTTAAATAAAAAAAATGGTTATTGTGCCTCACTCGACATATATAAGTATAGTGTGTCGCGGACTTTTTTGTAGATATTTATAAGATCTACAATACTTAGAACATTTTATGGTTCTATCTTTTATAGTTTCGGCAGCGTACACAAAATAAGTAACTTTTCTGGTTGATTTTTTCACCTGGCGTCCGAAAAAGCCAAATATCTTACGAAACCCTATTTTTTTCAAAATAAAATTTAGCTTAAGTTCAGCACAAATAATGTAGTATTTGCTTGGAGTAGTTTAAATAAAGCCAAAATCCTCAAACTTGTATCTATAAGGATTCAAAAGTTCTGTTGGGTACCTTCAGAACCAGGGTATATCCTGGTGCAAAATCTCACTTTTTGGTAGTATATGCCTGAAATATTTCAGAAAAAATTGAAATCACCATATGTTCCCATATAAATTTCAAGGAGTCCCCTCGATTCCTCATGGATCCCATCATCAGATCACCACTTTTGTGAACATGGTACCAACCTCGGATTTAACCCTGTATAACAACAAAAGAATCAATCCATAAATAATCAAATCGGTCCAAAAACGGCGAAGTTATGGTTGAACATACAAAAAAAATATATAAGCAGACGAACGTATAACCTCCTCCTTTTTGGAAGTCGGTTAAAAATTCTAAAGTATGTCTGTACTTTAACTTTTTTACCTCTTATCGCTAAACTGATTAAAGGACATTTTCAGTCCCTGTTAGTACAATAGAATATTTTTTGAGCCGAAAATAAAGTACCTATTGAAACACAAAGATGTTACGGCTAATATCTAGTAACATTTAAACTCTTATTTTTTGGACATTCTTGATAATATCTCTGCATCGGTTTTCTGTGAGGCCGTGATATGCGTTCCCTCACAAGTTACAATTTCAGTTACGTCGAGTGTCGACGTCGACGTTAGTCAGTTACAAATACACAAGTATAACGGTTATAGTCACTATAACCATAGAACAAGTCTTAATGAAATAAGTGCGAACGTAACTGTGAAACGGGAGTCGATCTTTAGATTTATGTGTTCCAATTAGTGGAGTTTGAGCACTAAATTATACGAATGTGTAATTTCCCGGGAACATCGCTAACGATCTGGAAATATAAACTTTATAAATACGTGCAATGTTTTATAGTGTGACTGCGGTTTAGGAGCTAGCCCGTTAAAGATATTTAAAAAGGCAAAACTCGTTTATCGCGCGGGCATTTAAGTATATTTTTCGAGGATATAAATTATCCTATCTCCTTTCAGCGGACTCAAATTAGTACCATCATGCCAAATTTCAGCAAAATCGGTTAAAAGCGATTTTGCGTGAAGAGGTAACAAACAGAAAAATGTAGTATGGATTGTTGAATATTTAGGAACCTACTTTCAAAAGATTAAACAATTTGAACTAAACTGCAACCACAACAGGTTAATTTACCCTGTCTTCGTCTGACAACCCTGTGTCCCCTGGGGTTGCGACAGGCCTGTCCAGCACGTGGATTATGTGACCTGGATCTGTAATGCTGCTGTAACTCACTCCCTCCCATGGGGGACGCCCGGGTAGCTCGATAAATAAGCTTATTTATTGCACTCTCATCCAGCTAGACTAGCATTTTTATTAAATTTTAAAAAATAAAAATGCTACTCTAGCTGGATGAAAGCTCAAAGCTTAATTTTTTTTATTATTATTTACTCACATATTATTTTCTATTAATAACTCTCCCAGAGCCTCTATATAGAGTTCTGAATTTTCTCATGTACTCGATTACTACAGACTGGTGAAAGTACTGGTAAAGTTCTATGAGTAAGTTTGATTTCTTTGGTAAACATTTAATATTTTGTTTCCGGCCATACGATCAGTAGTTTATAACATTGCTGCAGGCTGAGTAAAACAAATAAAGATGTAGTCGTGTGGAGTTGAGGATAGAGTTGTTAGAAGTTGTACGGTCGAACTTGTCTCGTTACCGCGGCCGACTGCGGGGGGAGGGGTTGCCCACGCGCGGGGGGAGGGGGTGACCGCATGAGCACTCTCCTAGTCAGCTGTTAACTGAGTCATTTATTTGATTATAATTTATTTATTTTTCCGGGATAAAAAGTATTCTATGTCATTTCCCGGGACTCAAAGTATAAATATAGTCAAATTTCAGCAAAATCGGTTCAGCGGTTTGGACTCGAAAAGGTAACAAACAAACGGACTTTCGCATTTGGGGTGGGTTGAAGTTAAAGTTATGGGTAAAGTTATGGTTATAGTTAAGGCTAACTTAGCTTTAACCTTAACTTTGATCACAGTATTTGACAGATGTCAGTTGCGTTTATTTTATCAGCAGCTACAGGTAATGGGATTGAGAGTATAAAAAATTGAATTGTCCGTAAAAATCGACAGGAAAATTATTTCTTTTAACAACACTGTTCATGAAAAAATTTCGATATACTTAAGTAGATATGAGCGGTTATGGTTATCGTTAAATATGGCGTCCTTTACCATTGATTTGACATTTTGCATTGTAGTTATAGTTAAAGTTAAAGTAAAAAGTTAAAGTTACAGTAATTATAGTTAAAGTTTATTTATTGAGGTGTTCCTCAATAAATCCTCAACAACATCTCAACAACATAAACACACGGCACACCCATATACAAACTAATATTATTTTATTAACTAGATGTTGATGCCCGCAACTGCGTCGCGCCAAATTTTGTATGTCGCACGAGAACCGCATATTTTCCGCAATAAAAACTATCTTATTTCCATTAGTGTCTCCATACAAAAATTCTTCGTCACCGCTTAAGCGTGAATAGGACAGACAGACACACTGTCGCATTTGTAATATTTAGATTAGGCATATCAACAGCATAAACACGTAGGGGAAGAACGGACAAAATGACAGGGTGTTTTGTTTTTCAATCATATTTTTTTATTTAATGACATTATAATTAGTCTCAACGGTTTAACATTATCTTAGGTTCATTGACTATCAGTAATACAGTCTTTTAATTCAATAGAAACTATAATAAAACATACAAAAAGAAAAAATAAGACTAATCACAAAAACCATTTTGTACATATAGTATGGACAAAATGACATACACGTTTTTAAAAACAAAGTTCACAATAATTAAATCGTTTGAGATTCTTTCTAGCCATTTATATTTAGAATTCTTGGCTCCACGACTGCCGATTAGTTTATCTTTAGTTTATCTTTCGTAGTTTCGCGGCATATCCCCTTAACAAAATTATAAATGTTACCAGAAATACTGTACAGTGTACATGGTATGTCATTTTGTCCAAATGTAACCAAAAACAAATAAATATAAAAATGCCACCAAATAATCTAATGATTGTAATAAAGTTCATAGAAATCACTGGCTAATAGCATAGTTCATCGATTTTAATATAAATAATAACAAATGACAGCAAATAACTCGCCAGAAAACAGGAGAAAACCATCTGTTAAATAAACTTTTGAAGGCGAGAAACACGTTTGATCTGCTTACTGCGGCGCAACTGAGAGAATAGCGCTCAAAGTCTGGCAGGGTTGTTAATATGACTGGCGTCACGTGATATAATCGCGGAAATGTGTCTAAAACCCCCCAATTTTGAAATAAGGGCACTATGTCATTTTGTCCGTATATGTCATTTTGTACGTATTTCCCTTATTACTTAATATAAATAAGAACTATTTACATAACTACTGTATATGCGCAAGTAATAACATCACACACAGCAGCAATTAAAAGGTTTTTTTTTTTTTTATTAAATAAGGGGGCAAACGAGCAGACGGGTCACCTGATGGTAAGCAACTACCGTCGCCCATGGACACTTGCAACATCAGAAGAGCTGCAGGAGCGTTGCCGGCCTTTTAAGAGGGAATACGCTCTTTTCTTGAAGGTTCTGTAACTTGTTCAACAAGGAGGTTGTTTTAAATTGTATTTTCCTTTCTGTCTCATGACCTTTTTGAGCAAAGGGATTTTAAGTCGAGGAAAACAAAATAAAATTGCCATTATAATTGGCTTTGAGAGCTCGGGGAGACTGAAACTTTAACAAAATGTATGTTAGGTATTGAAATAACTTGTACAACTCTACATTTCATTTGTATTTTTTTATTGTTTATTGGGCAAAAAAACAAAATTTTAAGACAATCTTAACTCTATACGTACAATTGATTGTGATATCCACATCATTCACCATAATATATAAAATATGATAAAATATAAGAATAAGAATAAGAATAAGAATAAGAATGGATTTATTTTTAGCATCACACAATACATTATAATATAAGTCAGTAGTACAGTTCGCCTATAATATCAAAATTAATATACTTTTAATGCTGTGTGACGCCAAAAATTGGCCCCAGCTCAGCAAACGCAGCAAGCAAGCCCGCTGCACTGATATTCTGCGGAGGCCAATGAGTGGCTTCACAACGCTACTAAACTAAACACAAGATTTACGAGAAAAAAAAACAAATAATAAAAGTGACAGGAACTAATTAACTAACTAAATAATACAAAAATTAATTATTACAACTTAAAATGGTGGTTTGACGTCTGCGTTACTGAAACGTGGTTTCTGACGTGGCAATAATGGAAGATCTATTTATATATGAAAGGTCTTGAGCAGTTCCAAGTGAAGTGATTATACGTACAGGACACCGGGAAAACGCAACTGGCCATTATGGGATATTGTTATGTGCCTGACGCCGTTCGACAACCTTCACTACAAGCCAGTGGTGCATACACCTCAGGTATTTACCATTGTCCGTTGAATTGAAAGTAGGTGACTTCTGTAATGTAAACTAAAGGTTTTTTTGGTTTTCAGCGCCCGGAGAGGAGGTGGGAGGTTGTTCCAACAGCGAGAGGCCGCATACTTAAAAGAACCTCGAAAAGTGGCCGTCCTATGCTGTGGTGTCAGGATGCGGTACCGGGAGGCTCTAGTACGAGTGTTAACTTCACTTGCCCAGGATAACTTCTCATACAAATAGGAAGGAGTTTGGGTGCTTATGTTTTTTTTTTTTTTTTTTTTTTTTTTTTTTTTTTTTTTTTAAGAATAAGAATATAGCCTATAGCCATCCTCAATAAATGGGCTATCTAACACTGAAAGATTTTTTTAAATCGGACCAGTAGTTCCTGAGATTAGCGCGTTTAAAAAAACAAACAAACTAAAAAAACTCTTCCGCTTTATAATATTAGTATAGATGAAAAATATGCTTTATTATGGAGATGGCCACGTGCATCAGAAATTTCTAGACTTTATTCTTAACTTATACTCCACAGAAGTTAGTGAGTGATTCATTTCCCTACCCTCCCTTACCCTATTTACCCCATTCTCTCTTAAAAGGCCGGCAACGCACCTGCAGCTCTTCTGATGTCCTCTGTGCCTATGGGCGACGCAAGTAGCTTTCCATCAGGTGACCCTTTTGATCGTTTGCCCCCTTATTTTATTTTAAAAAATCATTTTTCATGGCTGAACCGATTTGACTGTTTTATGTGATTAGGTGTTAAAATATCAGTTAAAGTCCTGCGAAGGTTTCGGAGTAGAATAGAACAAAATTCACGGGTCATCTAGTGTTACATGATAAATGCGGCCCAGCTAACTGCGGCCAAGCGTAACGTGCGCGTTGCTTTAGACAACATGCAAAACGTCTAAAATCCTCAGTATTTCCTACACCAGTAAGATTCATATTCCCTGCTTGTATGTAAACGATTCGTGTTCAAGAGATAAGGATTTGCATACACGTAGATATGTTTTGATGCCACTACAGATAGTGGCATCAAAACAGTAATCTTCTGACATGCATAGCTTGTTATAGTGGATCAGATGACGTCACTCCTCGGAATATCTGTGTATTGTATTGTTTATACTTTATAGTTTACTAGCTGACCCGGCAAACGTTGTTTTGCCATATAAATTATAGCAGTGCCCGCGACTTTATTCGTGTGGTTGTCGAAAACACTGTCGCGATTGCAATAAAAAGGATATAGCGGGTCAATATCTTAAGGCGATATATCGTACATACATCCTCACAAACTTTCGCCTTTATAATATTAAGTAGGATATACTATTATCTCATACATATTATTATATCTCATGCATATTAATATGATAAAATTGCCACCTTGGTAAATATAATAATTATTAATATCTATAATTTTTATATCGCTTGACAAACTCTAGTCTCGATCTAAAAGACTATAAAAAGTACCAATAAAACGGTCATAATGGGACGATGCATGGTACTTATAATGGTTTTAAATGGTAGTGATGATGATAATGATGATTGTAATTTGCATAGTAATAGCAGTAGTAGTTGCTTTCATTTCTTAAAACAACGTCGAAACTCCCAAACTTGTATCTATAAAGAGATAGGAGTTCTCTCAGCACCTTCCGAACCATGGTATGTATTTGCACCAAGATGGTGCAAAATCTTACTTGTTGGTAGCATATTATGCTTAGAATACTGCTAACGAAACCAAAGTCACCACATGTTTCCATATAAATTTTGCGTAGTTCTCTCGATTTCTTAGGGATCCCTTCATCAGGTCACCACTTTTATGAATGTGGTAGCAAATAGAGATGATAACCATTACACCAAAAGAAAAATTTTGAAAATCGGTTCACAAACGGCGGAGTAATCGTTGAACGAACATCCATTTTTAAAAGTCGGTTAAAATTATAGCCGTGTTATTCTGATATATAAGCTATATTATTGTAAAGTTTCATTAAAATCCGTTCAGTAGTTTTTGCGTGAAAGAGTAACAAACATCCATACATCCATACATCCAAACTTTCGCCTTTATAATATTAGTAGGATATTATAACTAGATGTCGCCCGCAACTCCGTTGCGCCAAAACTCGTTTATCGCGCTGGAACCGTACATTTTTTCGGGATAAAAAGTATCCTATGTCCTTTCCCGGGACTCAAAGTATCTCCATGCCAAATTTCAGCAAAATCCGTTCAGCGGTTTAGGCGTAAAGAGGTAACAGACAAACAGACAGACAGACACACTTTCGCATTAATAATATTATTAGTAAATACTAAATTAGTAATTAGTATGGATATCCTCTAACTGGTGACAAGCGGTCTCACAGGCCTAACGGCGTCAGTGAAACGTCTTTTACCCACTTCCCCGCACTCTCCGGGTTTGAACGTCTGTGTAGCTTCGAGTTTGGTTGCCCCCGCGCCGTAGAAGGAGGCAGTTGCGTCGGAATAACCCAAATCGATAAGTTATATGGATGCAAAGTTCGATAGCGGCCTGTGAGACCTTACGTCACCAGTAGCGTAACTTTTTTACGTTACATCGCTTATTGATTTTTTTCATTTTTTACATCTATTATTTACGTTGGATAATTCTGGTCATCTGAATAATGTCGGCACTACAAATAGGCGAAGGCATTGGCCAACGCGTTGGCCCAATGTGTAGAACAGGCGTTCGCGCGTTCGCGGTAGGTATTTAGACGTTGGCCAACGCGTTTGCGAGCTTGCCGCGCGGTGTCGGAATGATCAAAGGAAATTTGTCGCAAGGCTTGCGTTCCATCCACACATAGGCCGTGCGATCAGTTCGCCCGGAGCTGCGCTGAAGAGTGCACGTTTCCTTCTTGTGGCGAATTAAAATCTAACTTGACGAAATAGCTAACAATATAAGTATCGAGTAAACTTATAAATTTAATGAGTTAACTATCAGAGTAAATCTTCCTGTGGAACAAAAAAATCATATCAAAAGTGCTAAAAAATAGGGTTCTTGGACATGCTATTTTCCTCACGATGTTTTTTAGGGTTCCGTACCCAAAGGGTAAAAACGGGACCCTATCACTAAGACTTCAATGTCTGTCTGCTTTTCTGTCTGTCCGTCTGTCTGTCTGTTTGTCTATCTGTCTGTCTGTCTGTCTCCAGGCTGTATCTCAAGAACCGCTATAGCTAGATTTCTGAAATTTTCATAGATTGTGTAAGTACTTATATATCTGTTGTCGCTATTAACAATAAATATACTTAAAACAAAATAAATTAAATATTTAATAAATAATAAATCTTATATATAAAATTCTCATGTCACAATGTATAGTCCACGAACTCCTCCGAAATGGCTTTACTGATTTTTACCAAATTTTATATGCATATTCAGTAGGTCTGAGAATCGGCTACTGGGTTCTTTATATATTGATAATTGTGCATTTGTTGAATAAATAATAGTTAATTACTACAACCTGAGACTGAAGGCGACCATTGTTTGTGCGACGAGATAGCGATTGACGTTGCCATGGCGACATACTTATTTAGCCTCTTCAATAAAATAATATGGGCGAAATACTCTATATTATGGCAAAGAAACGTTTGCCGGGACAGCTAGTATTATATATTAATCATGATAATTATAATTATAAGGTAATAATTATTATATATAAAAAATAATGTACTTAATTATAAGCTGTGAATAAATATACAGCTGCAGCTGTTAGCGACTCAACGTCCATTTCGAATCCGTCCGCACATTGGCGCGATCCAAACCATACTGAATGACCTTCCAATGTGTGGATTACTCACAAACGCCGCCGTTGCAAGCGCACCGCCAACGCGTTGGCCAACGCATTGGCAGTGCGTTCGTCTATATGGGGAGGCAGCATAAGAAGCGAAGGTAATTGGGAGAAAGAAATGAATTGTTAAACCGTAGAAAACAGCTTTCACTAACTGAAATTCATAGAATAGGAGAATGGTAGGCGCAAGGATTCCACTGAACCAGATGCCGAAAATATTGTCGAAAATTACATCCCAGAGCAAAGTTATTATGATTCAGGAACCGAAAAGAACGACCAAGGTTACATTGATCAACAAATCAGGAGCCATGGCAAGAGAATCGGCCTTCAGAATTAGTAAAATTTGACCATTGTCAGTTTTGCGAAATGATAGCTGTGATTAAAGGTTTAATTATTTTTTTCAAATGATTATTGTGTTGATTTTATGGAAAAATTATTACTGTTTGATTTATGTTGATTATAATTTTATAAAAATACATTATTCATCCCGATTCAAATTTTCATGATTGTAAAGACTGTTCTCATTGTAACATCAAAGTTCCCTATAATGAATTGATTCACAATGTCCAAAATGCTTTTATTTTGTCCTACACTAAGTTATCAAACTATTCTTGAACATGACTGTAAGCCAATATACTTCATTTCTATGCAATGGACCCTAAAACGGTAGCGGCCTCTCAGACCGCTCGTCACCAGTTACGTTCCGCAAAATACATGTCACCAGTCAAAGGATATAAAGGTGTGAGTGGAAGAACCAGATAACTAACATTTTAAAAGATAAGGACAATAATTACTCACTTTTACCTTATAATTTAAACAAGCCTTGTAACATACCAACTTCATCATCTGCCTAATATAATATCTTAGATATTTTTGATTTCAGATCATTTCGCAAAAAAAAAAAAATTTTACTGTCTTTTGCCTGCTTCTACTCACATGCACATGCATATAGGGTATGCGTGGGAGTGTGAAAGGAAGATCTTCGAGGTGGAATACTCGGTCAGGCCGAAGCCTACTGTCGTTTTTATGTCCCATTAATAAGCACTCCGGAAGTGTACCTTAAAAACCGCTGTGCCAGTCGGTGCTTCGTCAGGGTGTTAGGTTTTTTCGTTACGGAATTTCTTGATTCGGTCGCCGCACTCAAAGCCCGCGATAAAAGCTATGCAATACCTTAAAAAACCAGTGCCCTTCTCGCACCAAACACGAATCTAATGACACCCTCTTAAGCTAAAATTCATTATGCGCCACAGCATGCCAAACAATTAGGGTCTACACAGACGGACCGCATTTCAACTGCAATCCAACCGCAAATTGCAGTTTAAGTGCAGTTTGAATGCAGTTGACACGACTGCAGTAGAACTGCAAACCAAACAGTTCACACGACTGCACGCCAACTGCAAGTGAACTGCAATCCGACTGCGCGTTTGGTTTGCAGTTCTATTGCAGTCGTGTCAACTGCATTCAAACTGCACTTGCACTGCAATTTGCGGTTGGATTGCAGTTGAAATGCGGTCCGTCTGTGTAGACCCTTATACAAACATACAAATTCTCTAAAAACATAGCCCTCGGTTAATAAGTCGGTACAAAATAATATAAAGCTCTTGCTCCTAAGCGTGGTATCCTTTTCATTATCTTAACAATAACAACCAAATTAGAATAATGTCAGTCAGTCTTACTTTAGCGTAACAAAGGTATAAGTCTAAGCTTTTTCATTTAAAATTACTTTCAAGTTTCATGTTGAACCCTTTCCGAGAAAACCGTATTTGAATATTATAGCGCTTTTCCCAAAATAGAGTCTATACTCTTAGGTACAAATAATATTGTCTTAGTGTATACAAATATTTTTAAGTCTTCTGTAATGTATTCTTTGTTGTGGTCGCTAATAAATAAATAAATAATATTTAAGTCTAAGTGGGTATATTTTGTAAATTTAATTTGCTTTCTCTCAAGAGAAAGCAAATTTAAATTTACAAAATATAAATTGTCTTTGTCAATAAATGTACATATTTTAGTTTTCTCTCTCTCTTCTCTCTCACATCTCTTTGTCTGTCTATCTCTGTCTGGGATGGCTGGACTGATTATGACGAGATCTCTACTGGAAGTTTGATTTTATAACCTATCAGTTTAGGATACTTTCCATTTCTTAGTATCGTCATAGGTTTTATTCATTACAGAATACTTAGACAAATTGCATTGATGATTTGACGTCGTTATGTGACATATGGCGCTTATTTGATTCCTAACTTCGATGTTAAAATTATCGAATGCAAGTTATCTCAGTTCATAGGGCAGAACAACATCTGTCGGGTACAATCGTTAATAAAATGTTTGACTCTCCGAGACCATAACGAGTCAGACAGACAGACACAATTGAGACGAACGAGTTCTGAATTAATTAATGTGTATACTCGGTTATGAATGTGGCAGGTTCGTTAGGGCATATTGTTTTAACAAACACTTGTTACACAGAATATTTTAACAATGTTTTGTTCATATTTTTACTGACTAGCTTTTGCCCACGCCGTAAAGCTTATTATAGCTTCAGTCTAGCTTTATTCCAAGGAAATACAAAGTTTTTTAAGATAATAAAGTAGTATCTATATTAATCCAGAGTTTAAGTTTAAGCTGTCAATGCGTCGAAAAAAATCTGTTTATTTTGTGCACAAGTACAAACAAACACGATCACAAACTTTTAATATGATATTAAAAGTTTGTGATCGTGTTATCCTTATGGGGGTTGATATGGGGGTACCGTAGTCACCCAAGTTTTGTTGATTACAGAACCCTATAACGAAACCCTAACCAGCTGATTACACACACATTACATTTACGCTGAGTACATTTTTTCAGAACAAAAAGTATCCTATGTCCTTTCCCGGGACTCAAAGTATCTGCATGCCAAATTTCAGCAACATTGGTTCAGCGATTTGGGCGTGAAGAGGTAAGAGACAGACAGACAGACAGAAACACTTTCGCATTTATAATATTAGTATGGATGGATTAGCTTTGCCCACACTGTGCCTTTTTCTGTTCATCAAGGGCATGCGTTATAGCGCAGTCAACAGCGAACATGAGGCATGCCCGCGACGCATGCCCTCTGATCGTATCCAAAACTTCAAAAACGACAATGTAGGCGTTGCGTACGTTGACGCATTCAAGTTGAATGAAAGAAAATGACGAAAATTGAAGACGAAAGCGCATAATGTGGACATAGCTATGGAGTTGCATTGGTCACATGTTAACCGACCTTTTTTTGTTCAGTTATGAATGCAGTTCTAAATGATCTTAAGTACATAACTGCATTCATAACTCAATAATAAATGTGTACGTAACGGTAATTGTGGGGTGATACACAAATATTAAACTGCGTCCAGTTAGCTGTTGCTTTTGTGGCGTCTTTGTTTTGGCTCATTATGAAAAAATATAAACGAATATAAGTCTGTAGAGCAGCTTATTCGTCTATAATTTTCCATCTATACTAATATTATAAATGCGAAAGTATCTCTGTCTGTCTGTCTCGCTTTCACGCCAAAACTACTGAACCGATTGTAATGAAATTTTGTACACAGATAGTCTAAAGTCTGAGAAAGGACATAGGCTACTTTTAACTGGACACAGGGGTTGTAAGGGGGTGAAAATACGTAAATTTGTTCAAATTAAGTTAGTAACCAAAAAGTCATCATAGATGGCGCTGTGCGTCTCTTACATCGCGCTATTGCTTACACAATCGTCTTTCTATAAGAGGTGGTAATTGGTATCATCTAATAATAGGTTTTTGATTGTTATTATACAGTACTCTTTTACGTTAAATAACTCAGCACGTTATCTATGCAGTGACGTAACCTTAAACCTATAAATGATAAATAGTTTATGGCAAAAGTTGTGTAATTGGGGGGCTAAAATATATACTTTAAAATTTGGCATAAATAAAGTTTAATTAAAAAAAATGAAATACTTAAGTTATGTGCACACTGCACAGCTGTTTTTGGGTGTTTTGATTTAAGGGGTACAAGGGTTTTTACTTTTTTTATAAAAGCTTTTGACACCAATTTTGTTGACATCGCGCGCTATATAAACTGAAGTCCACGCGGACGAAGTCGCGGGCAACAGCTAGTATTATATAAACGCCGATTATGTTACATACAAGTGCAATCATGATTCATGGCTATCTATCATAATTCATAACCCAATTGTGAAGACAAGCCTAATAATGCACCGCTTAGGATAATGTCATATTGCACCGTGCTAAACCACAAGCAGGAAACATTTTAATCCTTCGATCGGGGATTCTTGGAAATGCTATTGTATTCTGTTGTTGTCGCGATCACCGGTGCTCTTATGGAGCTTGAACTTTGAAGGATTAATGTACCTATTACCTTACTTACCAATATTTTGTGCCGTTTCAGTGTGACCTAACCCTTACGTAGAAAGATGGTTCAATCCAAATGTGAAATTTGATTGAATTTCGTTTGATTTATGTGTTTTTCTTATTACAGGTACGTACAGCTTCGGAAGCCTGATTTGTCATACATATTATTATGTAAGTACCACAACCATTCTGCTAATAGCGTATAGTCTCATGGGGAAAATGTAAGCGGCCGAAGTATTTTATTTTTGAGACCATTTTGTACTTAATTTTTCTCTAACCAACCGTTCAAACAGGTGTTTTAAATCTTCTGTAGTAAGACCGTACGTCTGCTACGTAAGTCTACGTAAGTCTTCTATCCATGAATTCAAAAAAATCCTGCGCCTGAGCCTTTAGCCAATATTTTTTCTTTATCGCTTCTTTACAGAATAACCGAACAAGATGTATGAAATGTTTGTGCCAATTTCGTACATTTATAATCGAAGATTCCATAAAGAATGGATAAAAAACATGTTAGTTAGAGTTTCCTCTCCTCTCGTTTTGTTTTCCCTGATCATATGTTTAAGCTAATCTATGCACGTGAATTCGTTGTGATAACGTCAGAGTTAGCGCCGCTATTATAATATACATTATGTCGTAGTTTCTATCACTAACTATACATCGATGGTAGATAACTTAGATACAGCTTTTAAAACTCAAAAACTCAAACTCAATTATTTTTTATTCAGAATAAATTTTTGCAAATATTTTCTGAAAGTCTACATGATGTCTACCACCGGTTCGGGAATTAACCCGGCGAGAAGAACCGGCGTAAGAAACTCGCAGGGGGCCCACTTTATTTACCAAAAAAAGTGAGAAAAAAATTAATCTTTTAAAATAAAGTTTACAATTCTGTAACTTAAAATTATACAATGTCAACATACATACATAATTGTAAGTCATAAAATAATGTAGAAGTAGCCTTGCAAGCAGCCATCCTACTCCCAAGATGTGCCGTCGTTTATAAAATCATTGACCTTATAATAGGCTTTGGCACACAAACGTTCTTTGACTACTTTTTTAAATTTATTAATGGAAAGATTTTGAACGTTTTCTGGGATTTTATTGTAAAGGCGTACACATTGACCTTTAAAAGATTTACTAACTTTACTAAGTCTGATCACCGGTATTTCTAGTTTGTACTTATTTCTAGTGTTTCTTCCGTGAATGTCACTTTTGGTTGTAAATGACCTAAAGATTCTTTCTAACATATAAAACATTATCCAAAATGTATTGAGAAGCAACAGTTAGAATACCATAAAGTTTCTAGCAGTCCTACATTAGGTGGATATTCGTAACTTGTGTTTAAACTACCAAAACCTCTCTCGTTTCTAGTGACAAAGGAAAGCAATTGCGATTTGTGAGATGTGATTATAGAGACATGCAGCGATAGCTCAATAGTCGATTCTCTATATATTAGTTGACCGGGTTATAACTATTATAAGGGCCTGTTTCACCACTTCCTGATAAGTGACGAATAGGCTATCCACCACTTAACTTGACAGATGAAGTATCAAAAAGAACTATTTTGAAGCAGAAGCAAATTTTAATTCAAAAAATAAAAAACTTACATTACCACTGACAATACGTCTCACAGACGTCACGAAGATTATATTTACGTATTGGAGTTTTACCATATTTCTGGTTACTACCGCTTCGGGCACGTTACCGGTATCTAGGAAGGTACTGGAAAGCACAAGTTCATCCGACAAAGATTTTAAAAGATATATTTGTTTTTGTCGCGCGCCTACGTCTCACAGACGTACGTCAGTGGTTAAGGGTTAAAATCGTTTGTCCTTGTCTGGTTCGTTCGAAAAAAGCTAGGCAGATAACAAAAGGCAGCTTCATATTTCCGATGAAGTTGAATCCAAGTGGCCGATTTAGCGTCGTTTAAAAAAAATTTGCTTATATTTTCCTTGGGATCTATTCAGCTCAGGATTTATGTGTAGGCCATGGCCTATAGGCGGCAGGGTCCTATGGCGTCCTAGGGGGGGGACGACAGGATAGTATACAGTCCTAGGACGGCGGCAGAGTTCATACAATATAGGGTCGGCTAAATTAAATACTCCGCCTATACTCATAAAAAATATAAATCCGGCTCTGAATCTATATTCTATTGTACCGTTTTCAGTGAAATCGCATCAGAGTTACATCATTAGGCATGCAAATCGGGTGCGAGACGCCGCGCCGTAGCGCTATGCCGTCTTGTCACCCTGTCTGCGTGAAACGTGACAATACGGTAAACAGCTCGCTACTGTCACATCATAATACGGAATATTAACGCAGAGCATCGCAGAGCAGAGGGCACTACTAGCACGTCCATACTAATATTGTACACCGCCCAGATGACGCCCGCAAACCCATTGCGCCAAAATTAGTTTATCGCGAGGAAACCGTACATTTTTCCTGGACAAAAATCCTATATGTCCTTTCCCGGGACTCAAGCAAAATTGGTTCAGCGATTTGGGCGTGAAGAGGTAACAGACAGACAGACAGACAGATACACTTTCGCATTTATAATTTTAGTATGGATTCCATAACAAAAATTCAATTAGGCAGTATAAAGTACAAACGTTCCGTTCAAAGAAATATTAATTAACACAATGTTAAATATTCCAGCAAGTAATTATCTTTAATTGTTGCATTACATTTAAATGTTAAATAAGTTCGAATTATAATTATTTAATTAAGTTTAACTAACTTTTATTACAATTTTAGCTACAGACTACAACAAAGAAAGAAAAACACTTTCTATCAAATCACTAGCGACTTATATAATTTGGAAATCAAAGAATGTTGTTACTTAAGAGTCCGTATACAAAATTTTGCCGATTTTACCGAAATTGCAAAGGTTCGCTACAGAAATATTATTAGGTTTTTAGAGTTCCGTAACCAAATGGCAAAAAACGGAACCCTTATAGATTCGTCATGTCTGTCGGTCTGTCTGTCTGTCTGTCTGTCTGTCTGTCTGTCCGTCCGTATGTCACAGCCACTTTTCTCCGAAACTATAAGAGCTATACTATTGAAACTTGGTAAGTAGATGTAGTCATAAGTAGTGTAGTAACCGCATTAAGATTTTGATACAAAAATGGAAAAATTATTAAAAATTTTGGGGTTCCCATTGCTACAACTGAAACAAAAAAAAGTTTTCATCTCACCTATGCGTGTGGGTATCTATGGATAGGTCTTTAAAAATAATATTGAGGTTTCTCATATCATTTTTTTCTAACCTGAATAGTTTGCGAGAGAGACTCTTCCAAAGTGGTAAAATGTGTGTCCCCCCTCTAATTTCTAAAGTAGGGGCATGATATTCCTAAAAAAAAAGATGTACATTACTATAAAAACTACTAACGAAAATTGATTTGAACGAGATCTAGCAAGTAGTTTTTTTTTTTATACGTCATAAATAGTAAACCTTAATTTAACTTTCATTAAATCAACTGAAATATAAAAATAAATCAAAAATCTTTAAATTTCATAGAAATAAACCTAATTGCTGCTGCGGAACCCTTCATGGGCGAGTCCAACTTGGCCGGTTTTTCCCCTTATTAGACTTAAAAAATATATATATTAAGGCCGTCCCCCGAGCAAACGACCTTGGCCATACATTTGCCGCGTTGCTGAGATCGCGCCAAACCCCTATTATTTTTACTTATCTTTATACAAAATTGTCCTAAAAAAATTTAAAACGGCGAATATGTAGCTTATTGGCGTGAGTTTCAAATAAAAGTAATTTGTAAATCCTAAGGAGATGCTGAATGTATGCTCGAATTTTAACAAATGATCATGAGTATAATAAACAAAAATAGAAAATTTAAAACGGCGAAAGGAATGTTGTATATACTGAAGATTATTGCTGTATTTTTATTATAACTTTGTAGCTTTCAGATTATGAGTTTAAAACGTTTTAAATACGGTAAATTTAAACGGATTTAAAACATATTTAAGCGCGGAAAGCCGACTCGAACTTGCGGCGAGTAATATAATGTGAGATTTAGGTTGTTTTGTATCGTGATTTTTTGGCACAATTTTTTTAATGATTTCTTAAGTTTTCGCGAGTATCACTTATCACACAGTATCACATAGTATCACACAGTGTCTTGAAGCCGAGGTGTCATGACACCTCGGCTTCAAGACACTGTGAGTTCATTCTGCGTAGATCGGAACGCAAACAAAAATTGATGAGTCGTCGGGTAGTTGGATAACTTCAAGAAATTGGACACCTGTCACCTCAGTCCGCCCGTGACCACGGCCGCTGCAAAGTAGCCGAAACGTCGGGATTAATAAAAGTGCTCCGCGACAAAATCCGTAAGTGTTTAAACTTATAATATCACAATTTTTTTTCTCTAATTGGATAGAATTTTATCTATAGATTATTTCTGTCGTTTTCTTATTATGAATTACAGCTCCAAGTCGAAATTGACAGCAATTCTTTGCCCTTTTTCTCTAAAATTTTGCCGAGTTACATATTTTTTTTACTAAACTATTTTATATGAAAGTGGTAAAAAGTAATTCCAACATTTTATAGACGACTTTCTCAACAGTACATTGTATTTTTTTCATACCGTTAAGACGTCAATACAATCCATAAACAGGTGATATTCTAAACCTTTTACAGCAAAAATCACAAAACTGTCGCGGGTTTGAATTGGATTATTTAAAAATACTTAAAAAAATAAAAAAATGTAGCTTCAACATTAGATTATAATTGAAATGATCTTACATGTTGTGCATTAAAACTTATAGAAATACTGTGTTTTAACTGTTAAATCACGTCTGTATTATTATTATTTTTAACAAAAAATTAAAACCGACTTCCAAGGTAAAAACAATATTAACATTAATATGAACTAAAAAGTATTAAATAATTTTTGCTATCTAATAGTGCCTTTTTCCGAATTCGGCTAAACCTTGACTATTTCTGTACTCAATCTTCATTATTTTGAAGTCGGTACCAGATAGCTGAATCTTCAGTCCTCTGACAGAATATTTGAAACTTTTGGAACTGGCACCGACTTCAAAATTATGAAGATTGAGTACAGAAATAGTCAAGGTTTAGCCGAATTCGGAAAAAGGCACTATTAGATAGCAAAAATTATTTAATACTTTTTAGTTCATATTAATGTTAATATTGTTTTTACCTTGGAAGTCGGTTTTAATTTTTTGTTAAAAATAATAATAATTTCACTCTTTTTAGTTACACTAGTAGGTAAACCTTCGCGTATATTTTACGTATCTTATTACACAGTTCACACTCTCAAAATAATATATTATCAGTGAAGTGAACATAATATTGTGCTAAGTAATTTAACAATTTTAATACTTCAAACCCCAAGCGGTCACCGGCGATTGCGATAACAATAGAAAGGCTATTGTGTCTCGTTTTTCCACGATCCAAGGATCTATCAGATAAAAAATTGTATAAACTTGCATAGGATGTAGCGTAGCTACTCATCTAATATATTATAAAATTCTCGTGTCACAGTTTTCGTTGCCATACTCCTCGGAAACGGCTTGACCGATTCTCATGAAATTATGTGAGCATATTATGAGGATATTGGTCTGAGAATCGGCCAACATCTATTTTTCATACCAAAAATTATTTATATGGCAAAACAACGTTTGCCGGGACAGCTAGTAATATAATATAATATTATCATAATTATTGACAGCTGTTCTTGTAATCAAGAATTCAATTTCAAATCCATTCAAATCGATACTTAGTGCGCCATCTATCGATTAATAAGTATAACTAATTAAAAAGACACTTATTGACTTTGTTTAGTTTAAATGCTCTTTTTAAAATAACTTTATTTTAATTCTATATTTTGTCTATTAAAATTTTATAAAGTAGTTACTATAGTATTCGATCTGTATATAAAGTAGTAAAGTATATTCGATTCGGCGTATTCAGCGCTGACCGCCGTGTATATTTAAACAAAGTGTTGTTATACAATATAAAATTATTATTATTATTAGTATATCCACACCTATGCCTTGTACTATTATCTATTCTGTGCCATGAGACATTGGTGACCTTAACACGACGTGGTAATGATGAAGACGATGATGATGATGATGATGATGATGATGATGATGATGATGATGATGATGATTATGATGATGAATATGAGTTGCATAGTAGCATATGCTTTCTGTTCTTAAAACAACGCCGAAACTCCCAAACGTGTATCTATAAGGAGTCAGGAGTTCTCTCAGCATCTTCGAAACCATGGTATACCTTGACCCAATATTTGACTTTTTGGTAGCATATTCTTAGTACACTTCACATAAAACCAAAATCACCATATGTTTCCATATAAATTTCGAGGAGTTCCCTCGATTACTCCTGGATCCCATCATCAGGTCACCACTTTGTGAACATGGTACCAAATTGGAGTAAAACCAAATACAACAAAGCAAAAATTTCGAAAATCGGTTCTCAAACGGCGGAGTAATCGTTGAACATACAAAAATAAAAAAAATAAAAAAATAAAAAAAAAAAAAAAAAATCCACAGCCGAACATATAACCTCCTCGTTTTTTGGAAGTCGGTTAAAAATCAGCGAAATCGGCAAATTTCGTATATGGACTCTTAATACTTACATAACAAGTACTTTTTTTATCAAAGAAATTAGTACTTGTTTTATTGTGTTTACAGTTGACACTTTTTTTTTACGCAGAGGAAACCCATCATGGGTGCCCCGGGTTGGGTACCCCGGGGGTATGTGAGACTCCTACTTACTAAAACCACCTGAGGTTCGCCTTCAGCGTATAGCGGAGGGATATCCCGGATCTAACAAACACGGGACTCCCTCCACGACTTGCGCCAAAACTCGTTTATCGCGCAGAAATCGTACATTTTTCCGGGACAAAAAGTATCCCCTTGTCCGGGACTTCAAAGTATATTCATGCCAAATTTCCGCAAAATCGGTTCAGTGGTTTGGACGTGAAGAGGTAACAGACAGACAGACACACATTCACATTTATTGTATGGATGGATTAAAAATTCTGTACAGCTCACATCAACGTCGTTCACTACGCTGAATATTTTACGATGCAAAAGAGTTGGCTATCGAAATTGAATCGTGGTTTTTGTGTGGGCTGCAGACAATTTAAAATCAATTTTATTTAAGTGACAGTTAAGTGAACAATTGATCGAGGAGGTGGAAAGTGAACGAGTGAACTTTGTAACCTGGTGACCGACGGCTCTACGTCGAATATGGTGTAGCGAAAAACAGTACAATTCTGCATCGCGCTAGTTTTCTGTGCTGTAGCACAGAAAACTTCGATAGCGATAGATATAGTAAATAAAATACAACAGCTGGAATCGATCGGGACCTCGGCGTGACAGTATGGTTTTTATATCTAATATAATATCTGTCAAAACTATCGTATACAATTTGGTTAAGTACCCATGGCCTCAAGAATCCATGACAATATCAGGTCATTGGTCAAATTAGTCCAGTGATTGTGAGCCATGCGGGTGATGTCAGCACGTAAATCTGTACACACTGTGGGCTGTGGGCAAGACATCTGCTCGTTATTGCCGTGCTTCGTTTACATTGGTACAGTTGCTGGAGCTAGCAGTATACATATGTTCATGCTAGCTTACATCGGTATAGTAGCTGGCGCCAGCGTCATTGGCTCGGCCAAACACACTGCTGCTCTCTTTCCATAGGTTTGGCGCTGGATTAACATTGTTTCAACTTAAGCAGGCTCCACCATCACTCCATGGAAATTATAATAATTGTTAACTTGTTTCAAATGTCTAATGTTATAGACGTCAAACGGCATCAAAGGGCGTTTAGAGACAGATAAAATCAGGAAAGAAATTAAATAGGTAAGCGGGTAATTGAAAGGAAGGATCCAGCGACGGAACAAGTGATGAACTTACGATAGACAGACAAACTATGTATTATTAAAAATATTTGAAATGTAGGTATATATTCGTAACAACTATACTATAATATAACGTAATATTTATATTTTAGTCGTCGGTACATTTTAGGAAATATATATGCTCAGTATATAAATCAAAGAGTGCAGGATTTAGCCAATAGTTATAACTGTTAAAAAAATCGAATCCATTATCTAGAACTTAGGAGCTGGCGCCAGTCACTGTATCAATGTAAACTAGCATCTAGCACTTACGCCCACATCAGATGCATGTATCGTAACACGAGCTGTTGAGAGCAATTAGCTATTAAACGCCTCATATAGCTTAACTCAAATTGGTCAGCTATATTATGTCGTTTCAATTTGTCTTCATCCAACCCACTAATTTAGATGTCTAATCGCCCAAAAAAGAAATAAAGTGGCACGTTGCACATGTAGAGGTAGCGTTAACATTAACATAAAAATATCTAATCTAATTTAAACGTAAACAAAACACCTTATTCCGGTGCGGTATAATCTTACCAATTTAAATGTCCGTGCACAGGCAAAGTTTAGACTTTGAACTGGGACAGAAGCCGTAGCTCGGACGATTTCTCATTATCGTGCCCATCTGTCTATTACCTGTAAACGTTTAAAATGTTTTAGATTTTTCTCATCATCTTATGGGCTTACTACGAGATACAGAACATTGTAAAGTTTTCGCGTGACAAATGAAAAAGTCATCTTCATAGATCGTAATAAACGACTCTTATTACAATATCAATAGCCTCCGTGGTCTAGTGGTATAGAGCGCGGCTTTTGACTCGGAGGTCGTGGGTTCGATTCCCCCGTTGGAAACATGTTATTTCCAATGCAGGCTGATAACCTGATTGTCTGACTAGTAAGATGATCCATGCGTCGGAGGGGCATGTAAAAAGTCGGTCCTGCGCCTGATCTCTCGCCGGTCGTGTCGGTCGTCTGTCCCACTGGGTTATGAGAGTAAAGGAATAGAGAGTGCTCTTGTGTACTGCGCACACACTTGGGCACTATAAAATTACTCCTGCGTAGCTGACCTGGTTTCAATGAAACCGGCCACCGTCACCGAAACCGGTGTGGGAGCTATAGTAACTACTAAATCTACACTTATTATAACACAAAGTTGCTTTTTTTCCCTCATGTCCCTTTGTTCCCTTTAATCTTTAAAACTACGCAACGGATTTTGATGATTCTTTCAGTGTTAGATAGCCCATTTATCGAGGAAGGTTATAGCTTGTCTCTGGTTATAGGCTTTTATCACACTAAGACTAATAGGAGCGAAGAAATAGAGGAAAATGTGAAAAAAACGGGGGAAATTATTTGAAAGGGCTAACTTGAATGCGCTAATCTCAGGAACTATTGGTCCGATTTGAAAAATTATTTCAGTGTTAGATAGCCCATTTATTGAGGAAGGCTATGGGCATATAATTTTTTTAGTGTCTATATATTTTATACCCGTGCGACGCCGGGGCGGGTCGTTAGTAATTACTAAACGACAAACGTTGCTGAATACTGGAAATGGTATGCGAATCAAACAGCTACAAACTTGCCACCAAAGGTCAGTTCCCAGTAAAATGATATCAAAGCACCTCCCCTGGTTCTAGGAAATGAACGGGTATGCTGAAGTGATAGTTTAGCCCACTGGGGATGAAGTTGCGCAGATTTCAATATAATGTATCGGATTTCAATTTAGACCTACTAGTTAGAGTTTCCAGACGTAAGGAACTTGATATTTATCACAATATTGCATATTCAACAAACTATAGTATGTGCTCTTTCAATTGTTAAAGTATTTGATACAAAATTTCATCAAAATCGATAAAGCAATTTAAGAATCTTTAGTTACCAAAGAATAGACACACAGGATACGCGGGGTGATGTCTGATAGTCGAGACGTGCGTCGTGCCCAAGTGTGTGCGCAGTACACAAGAGCACTCTCTACTCCTTTTACTCTCATAAGTGGACGGGGACGTCTCCTAGTGGGACGGAAGACCGACACGACTGGCGAGAGATCAGGTGCAGGACCGACTTTTTACATGCCCATCCGACGCATGGATCATCTTACTTGCCACTTAATGCCAGACAGTCAGGTGATCAGCCTGCATTGTCCTAACCAAACTTGGAAATAACATGTTTCTAACGCGGGAATCGAACCCACGACCTCCGAGTCAAGAGCCACGCTCATAAACCACTGGACCACGGAGGCGGTCGTTAAACAATATACATCACCTGTCCGGCCCAAACGCGTCAGTTTGCGCCAATAGCCCATCAATAACGCCACAGCACATCGCTGATCGCCGTGTTCAAGTGATGGCTCGTAATAAAATATTACATCTCCTCTATAGTCATGTGCGCCTGGTAACTATTCGGACCGATTAACATTGACAGGTGCTTTTCGCATATTTAAAATAGTTGTACTCCGCGACTTTGCGCATGCAATCATCCGGCAACCGTGCATTTACTCGGCATAAAAAGCAGCCTATATAGCCCCCGTAGTATATTGTATATCTATGTCAAATTTTATCAAAATTAGTCCAGCCGTTATGGCGTGATGGCGTAACCAATAAAATAGGGATAAAGCTTAAAGATATTTATTTTCTAAAACAATTTACATAGAGACAATAATTTATAAGTCTTTGTCCTGGTCCGTGTAAATCTTGGCTCTTATACAGACGACTCATATCAACGCGATCTATCGCATTATATCAGCCTTTCCCAAAGTGGGCGATAACGCCCCCTTGTAGGCGGTGGAGGTTTGACGGTGGGCGGTGTGGGACCCAGAAAAAAAATTGGGCGTTGTGTAGATGCTTGGGGGCTTAATTGATTTCATCTGGATGCATTTTAAATCGAAACCATGGGGGGTGCTAAAACATAATTTGTTCTCAAAATAGGCGGTCCGCGGTAGATAAAATAAGTTTGGGAACCCCTTTATTATAGGATGATTTTTGATAGTACATTTACAGGCTTTTAGATATTGTGTTGGTACCCGTGGGAGACTTGTGTATAAAGTGGAAACTAAAGTGATTTTCCTGAAACTATCAAGGGAGCCGCTAGTGAAAATGTATTTCAAACAATATTTATAACGACTACGCTTTGAGTAAAGTTTTAAAAATGTGCTTGATAAAAGTTCATTAAAAAATGTTGTTCTTACCAGTAAGTATTATAAATGCGGAAGTATGTATGTCAGATACCTTTTTACGCTTAAACGCTGAGCCGATTTTACTGAAATTTTGTATGGAGATTGAGTTTCTGTAAAGGTCATAGGATAGTTTTAATTCATTTTCATTCCCTCCAAAAGTTTGGCTCATGCGCGTGAAACTATAAAGGTACGAACGAAATTGCAGGAAAACGTATTTTACTTGTAATATAATAAGCTTTGATACCTAACCACAATATAAATAAAAATAAAATAAGACTTAATTTCATAATTGCTGCTTCAAGAAAAGAAATGAAATCTCCAAGCTGCGGGCTACCTGAGATCATCTACCCCTCTATAGTTTATTTTAAGAGCTTGAAACTCTTGAAAGCTTATACTACAAGATTTAGAGCTTTCTCCTTAAATTTCATTTTAAACGTACACAAAAAGACAGTCGTAGACAATACTGGGTGTGAAACTCGAAATAAATGCGAAACGGTATCTGTTACGACTGGTCTGTCTGTTACGACTGGTCTGTCTGTTACGACTGGTCTGTCTGTTACGACTGGTCTGTCTGTTACGACTGGTCTGTCTGTTACGACTGGTCTGTCTGTTACGACTGGTCTGTCTGTTACGACTGGTCTGTCTGTTACGACTGGTCTGTCTGTTACGACTGGTCTGTCTGTTACGACTGGTCTGTCTGTTACGACTGGTCTGTCTGTTACGACTTCACGCTTAAGCCGCTGAATCAGTTTTTATGAAACTTGATATGGAATATACTTTGAGTTCCGGGAAAAGACAGAATAGTTTTTTAGTTTTTGTTGCAGAAAAATGTACGGTTTTTTTGTTGTGGACGACATCTAATATTACATTTATTTTATTAGGAAAGGAACTAGCTACACGAGCTACACTATGTACCATCGAGGAAATTGATTCCTAGGTAATTGACAGACCAACGTCATATTTTGGTCGGATCGTCAATTCAATGTAATTCGTGATCTGTCGGCTGGGTTTGACGTAACGCGACCAAACTACTTAGGTCCCACGTCTGCCTAGGAATCAACTTCTCTTATCTAAGGATAGTACTATCAGAGAAGTTGATTCCTATGCAAATTGACATATTCGACCAAAAAACGTTGGTCTATCAATTGCATAGGAATCAACTTCCTCGATGGTACATAAAATAACAAGTACTTTCGTAAAAAGTTATATGTTAAATTGTATGTGTCCTTTATAACGTAGAGTTCACTGTGGAATTAGCAGCTTTTACAGAATTACTTACCAGTTACCCGAAGCACCGCAGTGCACTTTCAAGTTTCAAGTGCGATAATGATGATTAAGTTTCGAAGAATTTTCACAAGCGGTTCGTCCGGCGTTCGTTGAATATTTGAGCGGCACCTCCTATCAGGTGCTCCGCTCATTTATTCATACACCTTGTGTCTTGTTTGCATCCTCAGAATTTTAAATTCTACTCCGCCCCGCGGACTCCGAGGGAAATGTCCGACATTTTCTACCTTTATACCCGACTTTGATAAATTATGCTGTAGGGTATGCTGTAGGTACCTCGTATACCGAAAGGAACGATATAAGCAGGATTTAAGTAAATTTTAAACAGTGAGGCTGCCTTCACATTAAGTCGCCACAGACTTCTATACTAAAGAGAATCTATGTCATAAAGTAGAAAATTATTTGAAATTTTAGGACTACAGTCTGTCATAAAGAGGCATTTTAATTGAATTTTTCGGAACGAAAAAAGATCGGAACGGCACCTTAAGTTTATCTCCACAGTTTGACCTATACTTACGCATTTCTACTGGTGGCCATGCTCGGGCTAATGATCAGAAGGTTGCGTGTTTATTTCACCTCGGGGTCACCAATGTGGGTATTTGCTTGGCCGCCGCAGAGGAAGATCTTCCGACCGAGCGAGGTGGTATGCTCGGTCAGGCCGAAGCCCACGTGATATAATATTTCAGCTGTCGTATATTATAATATATATATACTGACGCACTTACAGCCGTTCTCAATATTTGATCTATCTCTGGTTTTGCCCTACTAGAGATAAGAATAGCTATCTATTTTATGTCCATTCAATGTCAGCTGCGATCGGTCGTATGTCAAACCAGAGATAGATTGAATATTGGGAACGGCCGTTAGAAAACTTCGATAGCGCGATACAGAAATGTGGCGCTAATTGTGGGTACCGCCACAGACTTCTCAAATAGTATCATCATAGACCTACGTTCTTTGGCCGGACTTTGTCAATTTAATGTAAGTCGTGATCTGTCGGCTGGGTCACAGAATACATATTAGCTTAACAAGCTGGGTTCAAAATAACGTGATCAAATCACGTAGGTCCGCTATCGGTGTGTAAATTAGTTTCCCTGATAGTACATTATATATCGCGATCGAATTTCGGACCTTAAACTTTCATAATTTATTGTCCGAGTTGAAAAATATATCCCAGATAAAACATTGTTAACGGCCAGCCCCAGGCTGAGATATACCGGGATATACATACCTTAATCCCGGAGAATCCCGCAGTATCCCGGGAATCGCGGAATTATCATTCCGGCTCTGTCGTGAAGTATATCTACATATTTTTTACCGAATATCTAAATATAATCTAGATACGAAATAAATACGAAATAAATACGCGTGATGTACAAGGTCTTGTTGGCTTCAATTTACAATTTGGATAATTTATTTACATGGAGCGTCAAAACCACCTACTTATAACAGTATCTGCAGTTTTGCCTGTACTTAGAGATTGAAATGATTATGCTTTTAGAGCTTGTCTAATTTGAAATGACGCGCTTCACCACTTCACTAGTTGATATAAATGAAAAAATGTATACGAGGGAGGGGCGCGTCATTTCAAGTTAGACAAGCCCCCTTAGACAAGTGGCAAAACGCTAACGCTACAAAATACATGCGATTTGACATAAGTCATCGCTACGCTAGCGAATACTAATGTCAAATCCATACATTTTGTAGCGTTAGCGATTTACCACTTGTCTACGGGGGAAGCCCTACGAACGAAACATACACAAAAACATAATACCCACTGGCCACTAGTTTATTGAAAATTCCTATTCAATGGTAGAACTCGTCAGAGGTAAGCTCAAATACTGGTGATAAGTAAAGTCATTTATTTTATTGTACATCAAGATAAACATCGTATTTCCCCGCGCATACCGTGCTCCGAGACAGTTACTACATGACGTGACACCGCCAAGGCCGAACACGTAAGCTCATGAAAGCTCAGGAAAATAGCTTCGGACGTAGCACTAGTCATTAAAAGTTCATCAGGAATTTCGACGGAAAATTACTTGGAGCTTTATCTTTATGCTACCTCTTAGTTCTTTTTAAAAATACCTGAAAGAATTTGCCGGGAGATTAAATAAGAAATTACTCAAAAAATATTTGCTCTAGGGATAATATCTAGCTAGTTATTTTTTCTTCCGTAATAAACCGGTTTACGTTATTCCACTCCAGTAGCGCTGGGATGAACCAGCCTAGCGATATCGTTTACATGATTCCAGTAATAAAAAAGCTGTCGTATCGCTAAAACTACAGTGGCATCAATGAGTTAAGCACTGATATTGCACTAGATCAGTGGTTCTTAACCGTTGGTCCGTGGTCCCTGAAGACATTCCAAGTGGTCCGCGAAGCCATCCTAATAATACGTGAGAATTCACAAGTTAGTAAAGAGTATGCAGTCATAAAAATCACATTAAATTAGATTCTCTAACTTTTAGATTTTCGCCAAATGAAAAATTTATTTATCATAGTGGTGCTCGGCAAGACAAGCATTTGGTAAGATGGTCCCTCATGACTGAAATGTTAAGAACCACTGCACTAGATTTACCCTTTACATTATTTCAGCATAAATCGAGCTCTGGATTCGACCACTGGACTGGAATCATATAAACCGGTTATACTGCCAACGTACTCATGGGAATACTTGTAAGTTGTAGCCTTTGTTAATGAAAAAATGATGATTGATTGATTGACTGCGTCGTAAATGTACAAGCGTATAAGCTGATGATATGTTACTGAGAACCATCTCGACCTCATCGGCTTGCGAAAAACTCGATTTCAGCCATTCGGGAGCTAAAATTTCACTGTCAGACGTAGCAAAGACTTTAATATAGCTGCGGGTATGTTTGCCTATCTAGTCACAATCTAGGTAATTAATATTATAATGTTACTTTTAAAGGCCGGCTTACATTATTTCCAATCCAGCGCTTTTTTAATTGCAATCCAATGCATTCCAGTGCCCGTTAACATTATTCCAGCAGCAATCCAGCGCTAATTCGATCAGTGGATTGAAATAATGTATACCAACTATAACTAACGGCTACAGTTGTACTTGTATAGTCATTCGCTGTATATATTTTTATTACTAAGGAGGTCTCAGTGTGAAGCAGTTGATCATGTCAAATCGTAATGCCGACAATTCTTGAACAATGTTCGAGTTAAAATAGAAATTCATATTAAAAATGATATTAAATTCTGCTCAGACAAAAATTTCACCGCGCGGAGGCCGAGGAATGAAATGTTTAAAAATTTATATACAAACATACAATTTTGCGAGCCCGGTAATAAATAATTATACCGTCTATGAGCTAGTGAGGAAACTGTTTTTTCTGTAGCCTGGAAAGTAGTTTACTTAAAAAATATAAGTAATACGTCTAAAATAAGGAAAAAATCGGCCAAGTGCGAGTTGGACTCGCGCACGAAGGGTTCCGTACCATTATACATAGAGCAAAAATAGGCCAAATATTGTGTTTTTTTGTATAAGAGCCCCCCCTTAAATTTTTATTTTATTTTAATATTATTATTAATTATTGAAGTAGACATATAATAGAGGCCTTTGTGAAAATAATTATGATGTGCCCACGGCCACCTGTTGCCATTATTGATATAGAGCAAAAAAGGCCAAAAAAATCATATTTATTGTATGGGAGCCCCTCTTAAGTATTAATTTTATTTTGTTTTTAGTATTCGTTGTTATAGCGGCACCAGATATACACAATCTGTGAAATTTTCAGAAGTCTAGCTATAGCGGGTCTTGAGATACAGCCTGGTGACAGACAGACCGTCAGACGGACAGACGGACAGACAACGAAGTCTTAGTAATAGGGTCCCGTTTTCACCCTTTGGGTACGGCACCCTAAAAAGTAAGAAAGAAACTTAATTCCTACTTGCAACTCAAAAACATTGTAAAGTTTTTATTCTGACAATATATAATTTTAATTAGTATTGCTATTTAATTCTTCAGGCGCTTTTAAATAGATTTTATATACTATAATACTACTCAATTTTCATTCTTTTTAGGGTTCCGTACCCAAAGGGTAAAAACGGGACCCTATTACTAAGACTTCGTTGTCTGTCCGTCTGTCTGTCACCAGGCTGTAACTCGAGAACGGTAATAGCTAGAGAGTTGAAATTTTCACAGAATGTATACTATCTGTTGCCGCTATCGGCTATAACAACAAATACTAAAAATAAAATCAAATAAATATTTAAGGGGGGCTCTTATACAACAAACGTGATTTTTTTGGCCTTTTTTGCTCTATATCAGTAATGGCAACAGGTAGGTACTTAACTTTTTCACAAAATCCTTAGTTATATATGTACTTTAATAAAATTAATAATAATACTAAAACAAAATAAAAAATTAAGGGGGGCTTCCATACAAATAACACAATTTTTGGCCTAATTTTACTCTATAAAGGTACGGAACCCTTCGTGCGCGAGTCCGACTCGCACTTGGCCGATTATTTAAGTCGGTACCGGCATAGTTCTATGTTAACACATTCTCTGCCGCGTAGGTCACATGTGCCCGGACCCCTACCCATATCTACCCGCCGCGTAGGGCACCGGTGACCTCAGAGCAGACCTGTTTTTGAATCGAACTCGTAGGCCATAGGACACGTTTATCGTGCATTTCTCTGTAGTAGGTGACCGGTGCGGCGCTGTACAGCAATATTTTCACATGGTATTCACCTATGTTCATTATATGTGAAAATTTTGATGCAGAAATGCAAAGGGCTGGAAAAAATAACTGTTTCTATGATTTCTTATTCATTTATCAATAATGGTATTAACAATTTCACTTATCTTTTAATCAGTATTATGTTGTATATTAAATTGCTTTTAAATAATAATCGGCCAAGTGCCAGTCGGACTGTACGGTTCTAGAGAAAATAGTTCTGTACGGTTATAGAGAAAAATTAGGCGAAAAATTGTGTTTTTGTATGGGAGCCCCCCTAAAATATTTATTTTAATTTTATTATTAATTATTAGATTACATATAAATTTAAGAATATTGTGAAATTTTCAAGTGCCTAGCTGTTGCCATTATTGATTACGAGCCAAAAAGGTCAAAAAAATTACGTTTGTTGTATGGGAGCCCCCCTAAATATTAATTTTATTTTGTTTTTAGTATTTGTTGTTTTAGCGGCAACAGAAATACATAATCTGTCAAAATTTCAGAAGTCTAGCTATAGCGGTTATTGAGTAACAGCCTGGAAACAGACAGACAAACGGACGGACAGACGGACAGACATCGAAGTCTCAGTAATAGAGTCCCGTTTGGGTACGGAACCCTAAAAAATGAAAAAACATTGTTACAATAAACTTTTGCATATCGATGACGTTTGTTTAAACATATTAGACATAAAAAGGTTTATTCCTTGTTTCATTCAAAAAACTAGCTTGAAGTAGCTCAAAATTAAGTATGTCTTCTAGTGATATATTCAAGTCTTCCATCTCAAAATCTAAATTGGGTATATCCAAGGTTCGTCACCAAAAACCAGGAAAATTCGCAACGACACAATGGTGACTGAAGGGTGCGGTGCCCGGAGACGTGACCGGAGCGGCGCAGTAATAACGATTGCGTACTTTTCGTACTACAGCGCCGCGTAGGTCACTGTGACCTCAAGGGGTTTTTTATTATATCTCAGAAACCCTGCACACTATCAAACCCTAAATGATATCATAGTTTAAGTCTTGACCTAATACATCTATTTCGACAAAAAAAAATGTAATTTTTCTCGTTTGTACTACATACCGGCAGAGAACGTGTTAAGTATCTCAGTTCTGGGCTGGTACCACCTTCAAACAAATGAACAATGATACACTGGAAATAAGGATTATTTCATACTTTTTAGATTAATAATATCTATAATATAATATCTATGGACGCTTCACACCACGTCAGTCTGGCCCCGTGCTAAGTACCTGAAGGACTTGTGTTACAGGTACCAGACAACCTAAATATATTTAATACTTTTATACTATGTAACATATATTTAAGATTTTTATTATATCATACACATATATTTAATACACATTCAGACCCGGGAATATTGAAAACTTTTTGTTCCATCGGCGGGATTCGAACCCGCGACCCCCGGCTTGAGCTGCCAGTTGCCACACACTCAACCAATAATTGAGCCACAGAGGTCGTCAATTTTTTAAAATTTAGATTATTTTAAGAATATTGTTTTAACCTTGGAAGTCGGGTTAAATTTTTTGTTAAAAAATTATAATATCGCCTATTAATTCACTTCTTTGGTACGAATTACGATGCGATGAACCCAATACAAGACAGTTCGTCAATTCAAACCGCAACGCGACGCGTAGATGAATTTCTAAATTTGTATGTATTTGACAGACTTCAATTGCGTGAGAGTAAGACGTCATGCAAATCTGTGAATTCCATTCAAATTGAGAAATGTGTCGCGTTGCGGTCTAAATTGACCCTGAATTTGTATGGATTTTTCTGACTTCAATTGCATGGTACGCCATGCAAATCTGTCAATACAATACGCAATAGCTTTGTCCACATTGTGCCTTTTTCTGTTCATCAAGGGCATGCGTTATAGCGCTGTCAACGTCAAACGTGAGGCATGCCCGTAACGCGCGTTGAAATCGTAGCGCGCGCTATGACACTTTTCTTTCAACGCGGGTGGATTTTGACGCGCGTCACGGGCATGCCACACGTTCACTGTTGACAGCGCTATAAGGCATGCCCTTGTTGAACAGAAAAAAGACACAATGTGGACAAAGCTAATAGACAATATGCATCTACGCGTCGCGCTCCGGTCTGAATTGACCCTTAAAGTTAGTTTGTGTTTGATATAAGTAAATATAATAAACTAAAACATAATCAGCTTATGTAGAGTTTAGAGTTTAGACATATTTTAAGTATTTGCGATAAAAATCGGAAAGCCGCCTATTAGTGTAGTCACTACTATATCACATAATATGGTAGACACAGGAGCACCTTGACAATTTCTTACATATAATTCGTTCAAATGTACAAAGTCTTTGAAATAGATCTTTCTCATCTTCAAAGATTTGAGAGTATGTTAAGTGCGTAATGAAATTCCGCGAAACACAACAATGCTGGTGAATTCTCGACCTTATCACAATCGTAATAAGGTTTGAAGGATTCTGTCTGTGCGTCTAAAGGGAGCATTACACTCTTGACTGAGTCTCACTGAGGCAAACTGAAATGTATGTAAAGGAATACAAACAGATTGTTATAGAGTATTGTTGTCCTTTTATCCGTACCCACTAATATTATTATAAATCCGAAAGTGTGTCTGTCTGTTTGATGTTTGTTACCTCTTCACGCCCAAACCACTGAAACGATTTAACACATTGAGTGCCAAATATATTTTCAGGTCATTATTGGTTCCCACCATACAAATGGTCATCTACGTAACACTACGTATTCGGCACCCTGTTTAAAAATGGCATGTGTGGTGCCACAATCTACGTAATATTGCGTACCGTATTCGCATCATTTTACGTACAAAAGGCGCATAGGTCGCTACGTTTGTAAGACCGGACATCCGAAATATGGTTCTTGAAGTTTTGGAAAGATTTTGTGAAATATCTACTGGGACTGAGAAGTTTTAGGAAGATTTTGTGAAATATCTACTGAGCTTGGGCTGAACTATGGCGGTGTTACTACCACAGCTGCAGAAGCACCTGGACCACAAATACCGCCAGTACAGCCTGAACAAGTTCAAGCAAACAGCAACGGCGATGGGTCTGCTGCAGACCCATCGTCGTTGCTACCTGGGCCCTCTGTAGCACCTGCATCGCCGGCCGATCATAAAAATCGTGTTCCGTTGAGAGATTTTCATTACTAAGAAAAGCTCCCAGATACTAAGAAGGCTGTTCCAGCGCAGCCTTGTCGTGTCTGCACTAAAAATATAAAACGAAAGAAGTCATCTTTCGTATGTGCCACTTGTCCTGAAAAGCCTGCCGTGTGTGTTGTAAACCTACCACACTCCTCGTTTTGCATAATTTTGCATAATTTTATATAAAATTCTATTGATGTTCTTAGATGTTCCTTTTTATATAAATTAATTTTATAGTTATCGATGTGTTTACATAGTTATAAAACTAATTTTTGATCTCATTATAAAACTGTTATTTGGGCCTTCGAAGTGCCTTATAAGTTTTGTGATTAGAATGGTTCAAAAATAGTAAAGTTACTTTTTTCCATGTCATGTCCTATTTGAGATGCCAACGAACCTAAAAACGTCCTTTCCAGGAGGCCTACTAATGCAAATACCCATTTAAATGGTATGAAAATGCTACGTACTTTATTACCCTGCTCAATTACGTATTTGGCCCCTAGCATTACTAGTGCCTACGCAATATTGCGTAGCTGGCACAACACATTGAGTGTTAAGGTGCTCCCGGACAGAATTTATATAACGTTATAAAACATTGTGTAACACGATAACATTTTATAACATCGTGTAACATACGGTACAACATGTCAAAAAATAAACGTGTCTTTTGTTATAATTTGTTAAAAAATGTTATACAAAAATGTTATCTAACGTTATACCTTCTGTCTGGGAGCACCTTTAGAGTGCCTTCACATTAAGTCGCCGGTAGTGCGACAGCAGCGCGAATGGCGACTTAATGTAAAGGCACTCTTAGTCTAATTACTATAATAATATATCTTTTGGGGACTATTCAACACATATAAATAAAACACATAATTATTATACCTTCGACCTAGTTATTTTTTAAAGAAAATTAGCCTGTAAAATGAAAATGGTCCAGTCATTCTAGAACATGACGTCATCTTTATTACCCAGCTCAATTACCTACGGTTTATTTCTATTTTTTCTGTTTTTGGAATAAATGAGGAGCTGGCGAACAGAACCGGATTAGTCCGCGAGAATTTTTTTTACACAGTGGCTATAAAACTAGTATCAATATACGGAAGTAATTAATAACATAACTTTGCATTATTATATGCAGATGGATTAGGTCTATTGTAGCATGACTTGAGTAACTATTTTTTTATTTACTTTAATATTCTAGAAATTATTCAAGATATAAAAATGCACTAAACCGGTTTTGTTTGAAAAAGGTGGACTTATCTGGTTATTTGATTGCAAACGGGTGACAAGTCCGGTTTTGTTAGTGTCTGAAAAATCCGGTTCTGTTTAAAAGAGGTACTTAAAATAAAAACAAAAATTATAGAATAATAATTCGCGCCTTCGCGCCTTTTCTTTTCCCGCTTATCTACAATAAGTTGATTAAATTATGCCAACTGGAAAGGTTTCCTCTGCGTAAATCTAAGGAAATAATTACAAAAATGCTCCTCAGTACTTCTTACGAAGAAGCTGAAAACATACTAAAGGTTACTGTATAAGATCCCAATTCGTTCAACGTCCGCATATCTTATATATATAAAAGAAAGTTGTGTTAGTTACGCCACTTATAACTCAAGAACGGGTGAACCGATTTGGCTGAAAATTGGTGGAGAGGTAGCTTAGAACCAGGAATAGGACATAGGATACATTTTGTCCCGGAAAAATGTACGGTTACTGCACAATATACTTTTATGATTTGCACGTAAACTATTCAATCTATTTTGATGAATTTTGGTATGGAGATACTTTGAGTCTCGGGAAAGGACAAGAGATGCTTTTTGTCCCAGAAAATGTACGGTTCCCGCACAATAAACTTTTATCTCAAGAACGGATGAACCGATTTGGCTGAAAATTGGTGGAGAGGTAGCTTAGAACCAGGAAAAGGACATAGGGTACATTTGTTCCGGAAAAATGTACAGTTACTGCACAATATACTTTTATGATTTGCGCGTAAACTATTCAATCTATTTTGATGAATTTTTGTATGGAGATACTTTGAGTCTCGGGAAAGGACAAGGGATACTTTTGGTCTCAGAAAATGTACGGTTCCCTCACAATAAACTTTTATGATTTTCGCCTAAACTAAGTATTAAGTCTATTTTTATGAAATTCGGTATGGATATACTTTGAGTCTCGGGAAAGGACAAGGGATACTTTTTGTCCTGGAAAATGTACGGTTTCTACAAAATAACTTTTATGATTTTTGCATAAACTATTTAATCAATTTTGGAAGAGATCGCTTATAGCGATAAGGCCGCCCTTGCCCACATTAATGTTTTAGTTTTTAAGTATTTTAAGTCTTTCTGTATACCCATTTATATGTGAGCAATAAAGTGTTTATCTATCTATCTATCTATCTATCTATTTATCTATCTATTTTGATGAAATTTGGCATGAAGATACTAATTTTAATCTATTGTTTTCTTAATTATACCAATTCGAATTAATGCGTTAAGACAGGACAACGTCTGTCGGGTCAGCTAGTATTTATATAAATCTCCTGTCACGATGTTTGTCCGCGATGGATTCCTAAACTACTTAACCGATTTTAATGTTTGTTTTTTTTTTAATGTGTGCTTTTTTCCAACTTGAGAGATACGATAGCTTAGATCTTTAATTATAGTCGCAATTTTATTTTATTGCAAATTATTTGTCTATAAAGAGCGACCATTGTTTATGCGACGCGGGTCACGGGATAGCGATGGACGTTGCCATGGTGACATACTTATTTAGTCACTAATTCAATAAAATAATACGGGCTATATACTTTATTATATAATATGGCAAAAAAACGTTTGCCGGGACAGCTAGTATTACAATAAAAGCACAACACACACACACACATACACGCGCACGTATACATGCACACACCCACCCTCACTTACACTACATATAATTAATAATTAATATACTCTTACCTTAAACTTACGTTGTAAACCTACTTGTAAACGTTTTAATAACTGCTTATGTATCCTAGTGTCAAAGTTCTCGAGAATGTTCCTACTGGCCCCACAGGACAGGCTATGCCTAGTGTGGGGATATGTCTTAATCTTAACTTGAATATTGTATTTTTTTGTAAATAAATTATTTGTATTTGTATAATAAATACGTTTCTTTCTTTTACGACTACCGTCGTTTATACTTTCCACGGTCACACTCTCATCCATTATTAACAAAACTTTTTGAATCTTTGTATTGTATATCCGGTTTTGTTTGAAAATATTAACAGGGATTGACGCAGATGGGTCAAAGAAGACGATTCGAAAAAAAAATACTTTCGCACTTTGGTGGACTTAACCGGTTTTGTTCCCCAGCTCCTCAAATGGTCTGAAAAATAAAATAAAAATATTAATCGAAAATATAACATTACACTTAGTTGTAATAATTAAATAATAAATAGCCTTCTTTCTATTTAATAACTAATTATCCTATACTCAATAGTTTTCTAGTGAAGATTAACCTTCTCAGTGTCTAAACACACAAGGCCGAAAAAACGCGGCCGAAGTTCGGCATGATTATGCCTGCAATGTATTCCGATGACACACCATGCCGAAATTACGTCGCATTATATTGTATGCGTTTGACATTGCTGACGTAATCATGCCGAACTTCCGCCGCGGAACTTCGGCATGGTGTGTCATCCGCCAGTTTCGATACCGAAGTTAGATGTCAAATATTGGCCAAGAGCGAGTCGGACTCGCGCACTAACGGTTCCGCGTACCGCAAAAAATGTACGGGATTTGACATAAATAGAAAGAAAGAAGAAGAAAGAAAAATTACACACTTTGGCGTCTCGTAGTGAAAATAATAATATCTATGGACGCTTCACACCACGTCAGTCTGGCCTCATGCTAAGTAGGTACCTGAAAGACTTGTGTTACAACTTACAGGCACCAGACATCGGAAATATATTTAATACTTTTATACTATATATATTACGTATATTTAAGATTTTTAATATATCATACACATATTTAATACACGTCCAGATTTTGTTCCGTCGGCGGGATTCGAACCGGCGACCCCCGGCTGGAGCTACCACACACTCAACCAATTGAGCCACAGAGGTTGAGGAAAATACTTACGTATACTTAATTTTAGCGGCATCGAACATTTTCTTAGCTGCTACGAACTTTTTCTTGAGTCCTTTCTCATCAGACAGGTAGACGACTTGCGGGATGCCAGCTTGTATGATGACCTTGGCGCACTCGTTACAAGGAAACAGGGTGACGTAGAGGGTACTAGTTTTCAGGTGCGCAGGATTTTCATTAAGCACAATAGCGTTCATTTCCGCGTGACACACTGAAAGATAAAATTATAATATAGCTGCAACTTAAGAGGCGTGCCATCGATATATACGTAATACCAAAATCATTTTCTCTTTCGCAAATATTTAACATGTTTGAGTTATTTTTCAGCTTCAAATAGCAATTACCTAGGTTCCTGCACAAAAATTTACCACAAAATATTTAAACACTAAAAATATTTTTTTGTGTTTAAATATTTTGTAACTTAAATTTACTACTAAATATTTAAACACTAAAAAATATTTTTTAGTTTAAATATTTTGTAGTAAATTTACTATTTATTTAAATATATATATTTTAAGTGTTTAAATATTTAGTAGTAAATTTACTACAAAATATTTAAACACTAAAAAATATTTTTAGTGTTTAAATATTTTGTAGTTTTTAGGGTTCCGTACCCAAAGGGTAAAAACGGGACCCTATTACTAAGACTTCGATGTCTGTCCGTCTGTCTGTCACCAGGCTGAAACTCAAGAACCGCTATAGCTAGACTTCTGAAATTTTCACAGACAAATTCTAAAAACAAAATAAATTAAATATTTAAGGGGGGCTTCCATACAACAAACGTGTTTTTTTTTTGCTATTTTTTGCTCTTAATCAATAACGGCAAAGGCTTGGCTTGATCTGCAAACTTTTTACGACAGAAGTATTGCATAGTTATGCAATATTTTGCTTGGCTCCTCTTACATTTAATGTTTTGGTGGGATTATATTTATTAATTAGCTGTTTCGGCAAACGTTGTTTTGCCATATAAAGTATTTCGCCCATATTGCTTGGCTTGATCTGAAAACTTTTTACGACAGAAGTATTGCATAGCTATGCAATATTTTGCTTGGCTCCTCTTACATTTAATGTTTTGGTGGGATTATATTCATTAATTAGCTGTTTCGGCAAACGTTGTTTTGCCATATAAAGTATTTCGGCCATATTATTTTATTGAAGTGACTAAATAAGTAGGTATGGCACCATGACAACGTCCATCGCTATCCCGTCGCACAAACAATGGTCGCCGTCAGTCTCGACTTGTAATAATTTACTATTATTTATTCAACAAATGCACTTATCAATGTAAAAATTAACCAGTAGCCGTTTCTCAGAACCACTGAATATGCTGAATGTTATTTGGTAAAAATCAGTAAAGCCGTTTCGGAGGAGTACGGTTACTAACATTGTGACACGAGAATTTTATTATTGACTAGCTGTCCCGGTGAACTTCGTGTCACTTTAAAACCTTCCCTGTACTTCTACGAATATTTTAAGACTAAAATCAGCCCAATCCGTTCAGCCGTTTTCGAGTTTTAGTGCGACTAACACATTTGAAAATCCATTTTTATATATATTATTAATATTTTTATTTATTTATTTTTTACAAATTTAAAGGAAGATTAATTGATTAATTAATAATTAAATCATAATTATTACTTACCATATAAATGTTTGTTGTTTGTGTCTGTTCCTTTACCCCAAGGAAAATCATCATCACTGCAGCCTATTGGCATACCATTGTATCTGAAACAAAATATCATATTATTTGTTTTGACTTTTAACCGACTTTTGACGTGACAACGTCTTATAATTCGGTGGAGCCGGCTGCACGCACGAAAAAACATGACTCATGCGGCGTTACCTCGCTCTGATGCGTTCCATTTAAGGCTTGAAGTGCAAGCGAGAGCGCGGAACGAGCGACAAAGAGGCACGTTGTCACGTTCAACTATTGTCAGTAAACCGACTTTACAGACAACCGTTTTTTACATGGTTTTTATTTGATTATCTTATCCATATCCATACTTCCATACTTCCATACTAATATTATAAATGCGAAAGTGTGTCTGTCTGTCTGTCTGTCTGTTACCTCTTCGCGCTCGAACCGCTGAAACGATTTTGCTGAAATTTGGCATGGAGATACTTTGAGTCCCGGGAAAGGACATAGGATACTTTTCATCCCGGAAAAATGTACGGTTTCGCCGCGATGAACGAGTTTTGGCGCAACGAAGTTGCGGGCGTCATTCACATTTAATGTTTTGGTGGGATATAATATAACTTATTATATCCCACCAAAACATTAAATGTAAAAGGTCAAGCCAAGCAAAATATTGCATAGCTATGCAATACTTCTGTCGTAAAAAGTTTTCAGATCACATTCAAGCCAAGCCTTCAACTTATTTTGTAATTGAACTCAACATTCAGTGAATGTATCAATAGTTTTCTTTATTTTAAAATAATTATAGTGGCTCGGCAATGAGCACATAATTATAAGAAACAAATATAAAACTGCATATTTGGAGAAGTTCATACTTACACAGACGGCAAGCGTAAAGTGTTTTTTTAGTTTATCGTAACGACGCGACGCATCTGGTCGATGCAGGTACCCATATTAATCCAATTATTAGTCCCTGATTATTTCTCTAGTGCTCATTGCCAAGCCACTATAATAATTTTATAATAAAGAAAACTATTGATACATTCACTGAATGTTGATTTCAATTACAAAATAAGTTGAAGGCTTGGCTCGAATGTGATCTGAAAACTTTTTACGACAGAAGTATTGCATAGCTATGTAATATTTTGCTTGGCTCGACCTTTTACATTTAATGTTTTGGTGGGATTTCATTTCTTTTTTTAAGGTTTTTTTCTTTTCACGTTAAGTCACGTTAAAACTATTCTACCATAATATTATTAACAAAGTCTTAAAGGGGTGACACACCGTGTATGAACTTAAAGTATGCGAGTTTTAAGTTCGCGAACTTACTCGGCTCGCGTCGGTGACACACGAAAATCGCTCAAACTGAATGACCATGCCCGGCCCCCAGGCTCGCGGCTCGCGGCGCGCGGCTCGCGGCTCGTCGAGCCATAAGTCCGCGTAGTCACGTGTCTGTCACCCCCTTTTACGGTGCGTCCACATTTGTATCATTTGCGCCATCAGATCTCCGATCAGATCTCCGTCGCGATCATCGCGCCGCGCGCCGTATCAAAATGATACGCGTATCATTTTGCGTCCACACTAGCGATCATGATACGGCGCGATGAACGCGACGGAGATCTGATCGGAGATCTGATCGCGCATATGATACAAATGTGGACGCACCGTAAAGACTTCGCTGTCTGTCTGTCACCAGGCTGGATCTCGAGAACCACAAGGGCTAGATAGTTGAATTTTTCACAAACTATGTACGGTATTTTTGATGTCGCTATAAAATAGAATAAGTAGTCATATTAAAATAAAATAATTTAGGAATGGCTGGTCTCGTACAACAAACACGATTTTTTTGCTTTTTTGCTCTATCTTTATAATGGTAACAGTAAGGTTTTTGAAAATTTCAGAAAATACTCAATTGTATTTCAACTTTAATAATCTATATATATAAAAGAAAGTTGTGTTAGTTACGCCACTTATAACTCAAGAACGGATGAACCGATTTGGCTGAAAATTGGTGAAGTAGCTTGGAACCAGGAAAAGGACATAGGATACATTTTGTCCCGGAAAAATGTACAGTTACTGCACAATATACTTTTATGATGTGCGCGTAAACTATTCAATCGATTTTGATGAATTTTGGTATGAAGATACTTTGAGTCTCGGGAAAGGACAAGGGATACTTTTTGTCCCGAAAAATGTACGGTTCCCGCACAATAAACTTTTATGATTTTTCGCCTAAACTATTCAGTCTATTTTTATGAAATTTGGTATGGAGATACTTTGAGTCTCGGGAAAGGACAAAAGATATTTTTGGTCCCGGAAAAATGTACGGTTACTGCACAATATACTTTTATGATTTGCGCGTAAACTATTCAATCGATTTTGATGAAATTTGGTATGGAGATACTTTGAGTCTCGGGAAAGGACAAGTGATACTTATTGTCCCGGAAAATGTACGGTTCCCCTACAATAAACTTTTATGATTTTCGCTTACACTATTTAATCTATTTTGATGAAATTTGGCATGGAGATACTAATTTTAATCTATTGTTTTCTTAAACCAATTCAAATTAAATACTCATCGTTAAGACAGGACAACATCTGTTGGGTCAGCTAGACTATATAAATGGGTCCTGTGTTAGACAGATCCGGGATTTCCCTCCGTTATACGGCTGAAGGCGAACCGCAGGTGGTTTTAGTGAGTAAGAGTCTCACATACCCCCGGGGTACCCAACCCGGGGCACCCATGATGGGTGCCCCGGGCCTGCGATACCAAAAAAAAATAGAAAAAAAAGAAAAAAAGAAATAGAATAAAATAGCTAGACTATATATATATATAAAAGAAAGTTGTGTTAGTTACGCCACTTATAACTCAAGAACGGATGAACCGATTTGGCTGAAAATTGGTGGAGAGGTAGCTTAAAACCAGGAATAGGACATAGGATACACTTTGTTCCGGAAAAATGTACGGTTACTGCAGAACATACTATGATTTGCGCGTAAACTATTCAATCGATTTTGATGAATTTCGGTATGGAGATACTTTGAGTCTCGGGAAAGGACAAGGGATACTTTTGGTCCCGGAAAATGTACGGTTCCCGCACTATAAACATTTTAGATTTTCGCCTAAACTATTCAGTCTATTTTTATGAAATTTGGTATGGAGACACTTTGAGTCTCGGGAAAGAACAAGGGATACTTTTTGTCCTGGAAAAATGTACGGTTCCCGTACAATAAACTTTTATGATTTTTGCCTAAACTATTCAATCTATTTTGATGAAATTTGGTATGGAGATACTTTGAGTCTCGGGAAAGGACAAGGGATACTTTTTGTCCCGGAAAATGTACGGTTCCTGCACAATAAACATTTATGATTTTCGCTTAAACTATTTAATCTATTTTGATGATATTTGGCATGGAGATACTAATTTTAATCTATTGTTTTCTTAATTATATCAATTCGAATTAAATCATCGTTAACATCGTTGACAGGACAACGTCTGTCGGGTCAGCTAGTAAATAATAAAAATTAAATAAACCTTTTATTTAAGGGGGGCTCCCATACAAATTTACGGTACAGATATCTACGCCAGTCCGACTCGAACTTGGTCGGTTTCATAATTTTCCCTTTCATTGCGAATAAAGACTTCTAAGACTGCTAGAAGTACCTTAGAATTTTGATGATCTGTCAGTCAGTGACAAAACGTAGTAACTTTGACCATCCGTAATTAGTAAACTATTAATCAGAATATAATGTAATTTGGAGGTTAAGCTAGTTTTAATACTTGCTCCTAGTCATCGAAATTCTAAATCTCTAGCTTTGCTAACATCGAAGATTCCTTATCTTAGGGTGTGAAATAGCCGCGAACCGCATCGAGAAAAGTATGGTTCGACCGTGCCTTTGCTAAAAAGCTTGGCTGGGGCACTGCCGTGCCCCCAGATTATTATATTGATTATCTTTAAACCGACTTCCAAAGGTAAAAACATTATTCTTAAAATAAAATGATCTAAAAAGTATGAAATAATTCTTATTCTTCATAAGTGCCTATTTCAAATTTCGACTAAACCTCAACGAATTCTGTACTCAATTTTCATACGTTTGAAGTCGGTACTCGGTACTGGCTAAGTTATGTATATCGAATTTTGTTATAAACTTCTGGGCTCAGTTCTGGGCTGGTACCGACTTCAAAATAATTTAGTCGAATTTTGAAAAAGGCACAAAAGAATATTGAATTACTTATTTTAAATAAATAAATAAAAGTTTCATGTTTTTTAGATCATTTTATTTTAAGAATATTGTTTTTACCTATTTACATTTATGTTTTTGGATATTTGTTATTCGATGACATCCGCAACTCCGTTGCGCAAAAATTAGTTTATCGCGCGGCAACCGTACATTTTTCCGGGAATATAATTTACTTATATGTCCTTTCCCGGGGATCAAACTATATTCATATCAAACATCAACATCGATTCAGCGATATGGGCGTGAAGAGGTAACAGACAGACAGACACCTTAGCATTTATAATATTGAAATAATATGGATAATATACTCTCGAAAAACATAACACTCTTTCTATTAAGTCCAGGTGGGCTATTATGACCTCTTATTTCCAGCCAGTTTACGCCCAAAATGTACCGTTTTCGGGCGTAAACTGGCTGGAAATAAGAGATCATAATAACCCACCAGTAATAAGTTTAAAAACAATTACCCTATGCTTATAATCTTGTTATCCTTAGTAACCAGACAGGCTCCAACCTGTAAGTCGGGATCCTTGCTACGCTGGGCCGCCAGCTTAGCTACAGCCATGAAATAATCCTCCGACTTTAGGTAATTCTCACGTTTCTTCACGCTGCAAATATAATATTTAATAATTATTATCTATGGACGCTTCACACCACGTCAGTCTGGCTCCGTGTAACAAGAATAATAAGGTTTTATTACAAGGAAGATAAATTCAGTAAAATATAATAGATTTTTAATTTTCTGATAATGTGTATTACTTATATGTTTTAAGTGTAACAAAATCTAGAGAAAAAAGGCTACTTACGTGTTGGTTTATACAGGGTGTAACTAAACTAAGTGATAATACTTTAGTGTGTATGGGCTCCCTTTATAGAGCTACAAGCTTCGCTGTAAAAGTAGCAGCGCTGAAAGAGCAAATTTTTATTTTCACTTTTGTATCGGAAAACTCGCGACGCTGGGGCGCTTGCCCATAGTCCATACAAATCACAGAAAAACTTTTGGTCTTTCAGCGCTGCTACTTTCACAGTGAAGTCTCTACAATCTACAAACACACCCTATAGTATTATAACTTAGTTTTGTTACACCTTGTATATGGAAACCTGGCAATGCTATATGCCTAACACTGTGACTAGACACTCACAGTAATTGTTCTAGATGTTATTCAAATTTTACAAGCGACACTTACCTTGTCATGATTAAGACGTTATACCTATTAGGATGAAGACTCAGATTTGAAGAGCTGAGGAAGAGTATTTATTATTTATAACCAGAGTATGTCTCATTAACGTTGTCCACACTGTGCCTTTTTCTGTTCGTCAAGGGCATGCGTTATAGCGCAGTCAACAGCGAACGTGAGGCATGTCCGCGAGCCGCGACACATGCCCTCTGACCGTATCCAAAAAACTAAAATGATGAGGGCGTTGCGTTCGTTGACGCATTCAATTATTAAATGCGCCAAAGCGAAAGTTGAATGAAAGAAGATGACGAAAATTGAAGACGAAAGCGCATAGTGTGGACATAGCTAATGCTTATCTGCCCTTCTTCAGGAGAAAGGACATAAGATAAGATTATTATCTTAATTGTAAAATACTGATAATCACTTTTCAATTATTGTTTAACAACTTTACGTAGATGACGTTGGCAGGTATTGTAACTATCCTACTACCTACTTATTATAATGAATACGAAAGTCCGTTTGTTTGTTATTTTTTCACGCCCAAACCTCTGAAGCGATTTTGCTGAAATCAGGAATGGCGATGCTTTGAGACTCGAAAAAGAACGTAGGATACTTTTATTCCGGAAAAGTATGGATTCCATGTATAGATACTAGCCAGATGATGAAGTAGGTAACTTACAAGGTGTGTTTAAATTTTAATGGAAAAAAATCGGCCCAGTGTGAATCGGACTCGCGCACGTGGGGGTTCCATACCATTATAGAGCAAAAAAAAGCCAAAAATTGTGTTATTTGTATCGGAGCCCCCCTTAAATATTTTATTTATTTTTATTTTATTGTTAATTAGTACTCATATAATGTAAGAACGTGAAAATTTCAAGTGCCTACGTCATTTGCAAAAATTAATTTCGAGCAGCGGCAACAGAAATACAACGAAAATTTGAGATGTGTTATAGCGGTTCTTGAGTTACAGCCTGGAGACAGACGGACAGATATCGGAGTCTTAGTAATAGGGCTTCGTTTTTCCCTCTTGGTTACGGAACCCTAAAAATGAGAAAATGCTCTTATGTTGCATAAATTACCAACTTTATCCGCTCATGTCTTTTATTGCGGTGAAAACTTTTTGGTTGCAGCGACCTTTTGGTCCAGGCGCAGATAAAATTTAATTGTTATCAACTTCTTAATTAAGAAGAAATTGAAGTATGACTTCTTTCACCTTGCAGAGTGTCATTCAACTGTAGCGACTTCTGTTATACCGACTTTGTAACTCACTTGCAAACTTCAAAGTGTCTATTTCAAATGATAAAGTAGTTGATTTTTAGGGTTCCGTACCCAAAGGGTAAAAACGGGACCCTATTACTAAGACTTCGTTGTCTGTCCGTCTGTCTGTCGCCAGGCTATATCTCAATAACCGCTACAGCTAGACTTCTGAAATTTTCACAAATTGTGTAAATCTGCTGCCGCTATAACAACAAATAGTAAAAACAAAATAATATTAATATTTAAGGGGGACTCCCATACAACAAACACAATTTTATGCCTATTTTTGCTCTATAGATAACGGTATGGAACCCTTCGTGCGCGAGTCCGACTCGCACTTGGCGGATTTTTTTATTTTTTTTTTTTATTTTAAAAGGTGGCCACGTCACTAAGAAACACGTCGAGCTTCTTATGACGGTTCTTCTCGGCGCGCGGCGCAGGGTCGGTTCCCAAACCGATGGTAGTCATTGTAGACTCGACGTTCAAAAATTGAATGCCTATACCTACCTTGTAAAGAAGTCTTAGCCTTTATTGACTTGTAAAATGCGTCTATTGGCTGGTCACGCTCAAACCGAAGAACCGATTTACATCTTCTTCTCAGAGACGGCCTTACCATTGCGGAGCCCCGGGCGGTAGGTCTTTGGGAGAATACTGGCGCCTGTGTGCAAAAAAAGGATTTTGGCGCCCCTTTAGGCAATTTTTGGGTCCTTGGTTTTGGCGCCCCTAAAGATGGCGATTTGGCGCCCCTAGATGATGGCGCTCGTGTGCATTGCACACGCCGCGAGTGCGTGACGTACACGACGACGCTCGCTGTCGTGACGTGGCGTGGGCGCCATTTTGTACACTCGTATAACTCAACTCCCTAGACGAGTGTACAAAATGGCGTCCACGCGATTCAAATCGTGTGATAATACCCTAAGTCTGATACTATTCAAAGAGAATATAATCACTACGTATACTATTTACCTGTCACGCTTTCTCTACCCCTATCTCTATGGTACTACGAAATACCTTGCAGTACAGTGGCTAAGATACCCAGTGCTATTTTGAACTTTATCGCTATGGGAATAAGATCGTAAAGTGCGTATGTTCGTCACCGTAGGTAATATTACACCATCAATCATTCCACGGGGACGTAAACAAAGTTGCGATACATTTCCCGGTCGAGTGCTCTTACCGTGATGGTGTAAATATTGTGGAAATAAAATCTCTCTCTATACAGTAGGCATTGTATATAATAATTATATAATGATACTAGCTGTCCCGGCAAACGTTGCTTTGCCATAATAATATAAAGTATTTCGCCCATATTTTTTTATTGAACTGACTAAATAAGTATGTCGCCATGGCAACGTCGATCGCTATCTCGTCGCACAAACAATGGCCACCGTCAGTCTCAGGTTGTAATAATTTACTATTATTTATTGAACAAATGCACTTATCAATATATAAAGTACCCAGTAGCCGATTCTCAGACCTACTGAATATGCATATAAAAATTTGGTAAAAATCAGTAAAGCCGTTTCGGGGGAGTTCGTGGACTAACATTGTGACACGAGAATTTTATATATGTCGTAGGATGATTTGATAAATCGAATTATTGCGAAAATTCTAGGGACTTTGCGAAAACACGGATAATTAGACAATGGTGATTACATTTTTCAAACTTACTGACAAAATGTAGTGTTTTTGCGAAAACACGAGTTGCCTTAGTAACATTGCACATTCTTAACGCTGATTGGCTTGATTTTTACTTACTGGCCAACTCTTATTCTGATTGGTTACTATCTTTCCCTATGTATATTTGAGGTATTACACCATAGACTTATAAAGGGTAAGAAATGACAATGCCTGTTTATAGGAACTTTACTTTTTATTTAACCTTTTTCTTGGGTAAATATCTATCACAGAAAAGTTACTAGTCATAATAATCTTGTTCTATACTGTTGTTGTATTTTGGTTGTTTAAGTACATTATCAGAGTTGAATCCTTGAATTGAAGCTACTACAATATTTATTCGTTCTTTAGTCCATTCAGGTTTCGTGCATCCGTCCTGTCTATTAGCGTAAAACTTTCTTAGCTCTATGTCGAATCTTTCTTTATCGGACATAGCCTCAGAATTAGTTTCTAGTTCTGTTGAACTTTCAGCACTAATTTCACTAGTATCAGTCATTTTGTATTTACAGACACACTTTTAGATTACTTTTTGCACTATTTTTCAAATCCATTTGCAATTTTAAACACATTAAATATTAAAAACTGCTAGTTCGCTTACGAAAACAACCACAAACAAAACAACGCGTGACAATCAATTGACATTTAAAATGTCAACTCTTCAACCAATCAGAGAAGATATTGTTGTGGGGCGCTTAAACCGACCAATCAGTGATTTTTTTTCGATAATAACTAACGATTCGTTTCGCAATCTTACTAAGGCAACTCGTGTTTTCGCGAAAACACTACCTTTTGTCAGTAAGTTTGAAAAATGTTATCACCATTGTCTAATTGCCCATGTTTTCGCGATGTCCCTAGGATTTTCGCGATAATTCGATTTATCAAATAATCCTACGACATATATAAGATTAAAATTAATATTATAATATAAGATACGTAAATTAAAATACTTTTAATTAGGAATTAATACTTAGGACCTGTTTCACCATCGTTGGTTTTACCACTTCCTGAGAAGTGACGAATAGGCGATTAAGGTTTAAGTTTGTTGCAAATAAAGTTTGAGTTATACTAATATTATATGTATATGCATGAAATTCGTTTACCGCTCGGGGTCCGTACATTTGCAGCAAAAAGTATCCTCATGTTTCCCGTCTCTCGAAACGTCTGAATACCAGATTTCATCAAAATCTGTTAAGCGGTTTAGGCGTGAAGAGGTAACAGACAGATAGACGGACAAGCACCTTTCTCATTTTTAATAATACTATGCATTTTAAAATCCCCATTAGAGATGTTCGTAGAGGGGCTACGCGACCGTAGAAGCGCTACGCGGGCGCTACGAACATGTTTGTAGACTTTATGGTGCTCCCACACCGCAGTTAGAAAATGTTTAGTAACGTTAGTAAACATTTGTTAGCAAACATTTAATCACAAATTTTAAAAAATGTTTAAATATGTTTTCATGTTAGAAAATGTTTAGTAACCGTAAGTTAACAAATTATAGCAAAACAAATTATAACAAAATAAAACATATTATTGTGTTACCTTTTGTTTGTAAACATTTTATAAAGGACGACGGGGCATGCGGTGAGCCAATACCAGATTTAAATGTATAAAATGTTAGTAAACATAAGTAAACATTTTCTATAGTGTAGGAGCACTTATAACATGTAACAGTTCCTAACAAAATGTAACAATTGACAACATTTGTTAGTAAATGTTTTTATGTTAGAAAATGTTTACAAACATTTTCTAACGGCGGTGTGGGAGCACCATTACTAAAACATTTACTAATTTGTTTTGCTATAATTTGTTAACTTACGTTTACAAAAAAATTTCTAACATGCAAACATTTTTAACATTTTTTAACATTTGTGATTAAATGTTTGCTAACAAATGTTTACTAACGTTACTAAACATTTTCTAACTGCGGCGTGGGAGCACCATTATAACGCTCAAAAAGTCGTTCTTTCACGTTGTATTTCACACAGAGAACGCTTATGAGTCCGTATACGAAATTTTGCCGATGAATATGAAATTGCAAAGGTTCGCTACAGAAATATTATTTGGTATTTTCCCCTTATTAGATTTTAAAAAATATAATATATTAATTATTAGATTTAAAAATATATTTAAGCGCGGACTCGAGCCTTGCGGCGAGTAATAAATGTGAGATTTACGTTGTTTTGAATCCTGTTTTTTGGCACAATTTGTTTTTTTTCTTTTTTCTCGAATTGGATAGAATTTCATCTATAGATTATTTCTGTCGATTTCTTTTTATGAATTACAGCTCCAAGTTGCCGAAATTAACAGCAATTCTTTGCCCGTTTTCTCTAAAATTTTGCCAAGTTACATATTTTTTTACTCAACTCTTTCATATTAAAGTGGTAAAAAGTAATTCCAACATTGTATAGACGACTTTCTCAACAGTACATTGTATTTTTTCAAACCGTTAAGACGTCAATACAATCCATAAACTGGGGGGCTAGTGCGAGTTTTATTCGATCACACGGATCGAGCGCGTAAACGCGAATTTATATGGGATCAAAGCAGTATCCACGTTAGCCAGTAGATGGCGCTGCTTTGATCCCATATATGTATAAACAATCCCTATAAACGTTTACGCAATCGATGCGTATGATCGAATAAAACTTGCACTAACCCCTCAGGTGATATTCTAAACCTTTTACAGCAAAAATCACAAAACTGTCGCGGGTTTGAGTTGGATTATTTAAAAATACTTAAAAAAAATCTAGCTCCAACATTACATGTTGTGCATTAAAACTTATAGAAATACTGTATTTTAACTGTTAAATCACGTCTGTTAAATCAGTGAAATCGGCAAATTTCGTATACGGACTCTTAACACTTTAAATATTTTCACCTAGCACATTTTTATCTCGATTAAATAAGGTTTTCATATTTTTTATGCTATTTAAAAATTGTGTACAGCGTCTACTTTTTTTTGTCAAGCCATACGTAGTTTTATTTTTGTTTATAATATCTTATCAAACTCGAGTCACATAACGATATCTCACATAAAATAATATTATGCTCCGTCGAAATCTGTTTAAATAAAGGCATTTCCTTTAGAACCTGCTAAAGCAAAAATACTACTATAAAAGTAGTTTTTTGCTCGTATTATAAAAGTTTTTAATAATTTAACAAAATGTATGTTGTTGCAGACACTCGGCGGTGGACGTGGTGGCTGGTGCTGGGGAGAGAGGGGAGAGGGGGGAGAGGGGCGCCGACAACAAGCGCTGGCTCCAGCCCGCCGAGGACAGGTACTGCCAGTGGAAATGCTGTGTGCACACTGATTTGTGATCAGTTGCGATATTGTGTGCGCAGGCTTGCAAGCTTACTTCTATCTAATATATATAAATCTCCTGTCACGATGTTTGTCCGCGATGTATTCCTAAACTACTTAACCGATTTTAATGTTTTTATTTTTAAAATGTGTGCTTTTTTCCAACTTGAGAGATAGGATAGCTTAGATCTTTAATTATTATAGTCGCAATTTTATTTTATTGCAAATTATTTTACAACCTGAGACTGACGGCGACCATTGTTTGTGCGACGGGATAGCGATCGACGTTGCCATGGTAACATACATATTTAGTCACTTCAATAAAATAATATGGCAAATACATAATATATTATGGCAAAGCAACGTTTGCCGGGACAGCTAGTATATTATATAAGATTATATAAAACTCAAAGACTGACTGATTGACATAGTGGTCTATCAACACACAGCTCAAACCACTTTACGGATCGGGCTGAAATTTGGCATGCAGGTAGATGTTATGACGTAGGTAGGCATCCGCTAAGAAAGGATTTTGATAAATTCCAATTTCCAACCCCAAGGGGTTAAAATAGGGGATGGAAGTTTGTATATAATAATACTTCTTAACGCGAGCGAAGCCGCGGGCAAAAGCTCGTCTTTTTATAAAATACAACTGTTGCTATTAGAGATTGCAACAACTTTGCATCTGTATGGGTACAAATATTGCTAGCTTACTATAGTCCGCGCGGAACTGGTTGGCCGCTCTGCCGGTATGTGAGTATACAGGCAGAGCGGCCAACTAGTTCCGCGCGGACTATAGCACAAGGCTGGCTCCAGTGCCAGCGTGCGACGACAGCAATGTTCTAGTTGTCAAATGTTAGTAGATTTCCTCAACTTGGGCACACTGACTTACAACATTTAAAGTGATAAGATCACTTAAGGCCGAGATTAAATACATCCAAAACTTCATGAACATGTTGACATACACTCAATAATACTTTTTCAGTAAAAGTATTAATCAAAGTTAAGTAACCATCAAAGTACGTATTTAAAGGGCTTATCGGCTCCATCGTGCGAACGATTCAAGTCAAGCATATAATTTGTGATCTAAAGAGGATTAACAAACTAATCCTGTTATCTCCAGAGTATCATTTCCGGTGGCCCCCCGATCGGAGCCGGAGCGCGGGGAACGCGGCCCGCTGCGTGCGGCCCGCTCGGCGGAGGGCGGGTCGCCCCGCGCGCGGCGCACGCGCGAGTCCCGCCGGGTGTCGCTGGCGCAGGCGGCTGGATACGTGCAGCTCAACCAGTACCGCCTGCTGGAGCCCATAGGACAGGTGAGCTATATTAAAATACTAAGATTGTATAAAAATACTTTGCTAGACACATCCGTGTAGAAACCGAGCGGTTACGTGTGAACGCTGTAATACAACGCCTTTGTAAGAAGCTACGCGGTTAAAACGCACGGGCCCAAACTGCGCGTTTCTTCAAAATTTGTTTTCCCCGCGATAGAAAGAAATGGGGACATTACTACGCCGATACGAAAAAGAAGAAAGAAGTTAAACAATAAAGAAGCGACAAAGGTGTTAGCTTTAACAAAATATTTTTATACTTACATTAACAAAATATAGTAAAGTTTTCACAATTAAAACTCTGCTGAAAATGATAGATTAAGGGTATATTCCTAATTCCTTAAAGAAAATATAGAAAGACTAGCTGTTGCCCGCGACTTCGTCCGCGTGGACTTCAGTTTATAGCGCGCGGTGTCAACAAAATTGGTGTCAAATTTAAAAGCTCTTTAAATCCCTATTACCCATTAAATCAAAATATTTCATTTTTTTATTAAATTAAAATTAAACCTAATGCTTATTTAGCCCCCATTACACAACTTTAGCTTTACCCATAAACTATTTAGCATTGTTAGGTTTAAGGTTACGTCACTCATCACTGCGTAGATAAAGTACTGAGTAGTGAGTTATTCATTATCGACGTGTACACATTACATCAATCGAAAGAATCGAAAAACGTAATTCACCTCTTATAGAAAGATGCATGAGCAAGCGATAATGATGTAAGAGACGCATGGGGCCATCTATTATGAATTTTTGGAACTAACTTAATTTGACCAATTTTACGCATTTTCACCCCCTTACAACCCCTTTTTCAGGTTAAAAAGTAGCCTATGTCCTTTTATAATATTAGTATAGATAGGCGGTTACACTACAAATCAGCAGAACTGCGCGAAACGAAGCGAATGAATACTATATAGTCTATAAATTTTAATATAACTTCTTTTTCTGCTCTATCTTTTCTCTACGTTTTTAGTTCGGTTTTCTCACAATTAAATTGAGATTTCACAAAGGAGCCTAATCTACCTAATTCAATTTTAAATTAATAATTAATTGCGTGTCAGAACAGTAAATTTTATTAATTTACCGACTCACGCTTGGCTCTCACGGCGAACTTATTGAACTCCATCATCAAGGTAATTAAGTTTACGTAATCAAGTTGTCATTAATCACGAAAATTAGCTCCGAAATAAACCCACGAACACATGACACTGACAACTTGTAATCACACACACACCCAACTTGCAGAGTAAAAAGAACTAACGAGATAAATAGGCCGACTCAAAAGAGATCAGTTATGAAAGAGAAGACATGATATTTTAACAAGCTGTTAACAGTGATAGACGTTGGTGAAATTGGGCCTTAGAGCAGGCACATTGGGCGTTTTGAAGCGCGCCCTTTACTAACGCGCGCTTCAAAACGCCTAAAGTGTACCTGCTCAGTCTCTTACAAATTACAACACGCAATAACATCACTTTCAGCGGTCATCCGACTTCTAAGCAAAAGAGGTATTATGTTATGTGCTAACTTTATTTGTTTATATTTTAGGGTTCATACGGTATAGTGAAGTTAGCGTATAGCGAAGAGGACGACACACATTATGTAAGTTATCGCATTACTATTCCTAAATATTTTTAGAGAACTAGAGTACAAACCACTCAACATATTAATTTTTCTTTGAAGTATTAGATTTTCTACAAATTCCCTTGAATTATTTATCTGAATATTTTCGTCATTATAGAAATGTAGGTAAATGGGCTTTAAGTATCTGATAATGATGTAATACTTCCTTATTCATGGTGATAACTAATAATATTTTAGGGTGTATAGTATGTATTCCTTGTATAGGGTTCACTGTGAAAGTAGCAGCACTGAAAGACAACAATGTTTTTAGATTTATATGCCCCAGCGTATCGAGTTTCCCCATAAAGAAAAGTGAAAAAAAATGCTGTTTCAGCACTGCTACTTTCACAGCGAACTCTATATGGATACACACCGGACACCCTAAAGTATTATCACTTTTGTTACCTGTATGTATTATCTGTCCAGGCGATGAAGATCCTCTCGAAACGCAAGCTAATGCGGCGCGCGGGTCTGTTTGGCAAGACGCCACCGCGCCGGCCCGGGACGCAGACCGCAGCGACAAACGCACCGCAGCCGACTGCGGATCCGCTGCAGCGAGTGTACCGCGAGATCGCCGTGCTCAAGAAGCTGGATCACCCCAACGTCGTTAAGCTCGTTGAGGTTAGTTGGACTTGTTCCATGTTAGGGAGGAAGGATGGACATCTCTTGTCCATGTGTTCTGTACATAATATTTTCCATTCCCATGACAACTATGTCATGGGAATGCCATCAATACTGGCTGCTGACTACAGCAGTCAGTATACGCCTCGGTCAAAGGAGTCAATACCGTAACGCGTAGCATTGTTCACGGAAAAATTATAGCAATAGAAATTGTAAGTAACTCTAAATTTTTATTATTAACTCAATGGAACAGATCATAGGATAGCATAAAAGCTATCCTATGGCCTATCTCCGGACTCAATGTATCTCCTTAGTCCTTACTATTTGGTTCAGCGGTTTCTGTGTGAACTGCAGGTGACAGACAGATACAGAAGGTGGTCTAAGCCAGTAGGCCTACTACGAAAGCGTTTTGAGACTCAAACAATCGGACGAGAATGCCGCGTCCTACTCCAACGTCATTTTGTTTTACTCTCGGCAATTTGTATAGTGTTTTTTAACGCCTTTAACCTAACCTACAGCGTGTTTTGTGACGGTCGCCGACGCAGCCACAGAATATATATTAGTTGTACCAGCACAGTCACAGTTCTAACCTAACCTACTTTTGGACTTTCTGGATTAGGTTTTTTTTTTTTATTTTGGATTGTGTTATCTGTCTGATTTGGTATGAGTCTCAATACGGTTTCGTGGTACGGCCCCTGATTCGCCTCGAAGCTCTTTCTAATAGTTGAATATAATCTCTTGCGGGATTCAGGTGCTGGACGACCCGGCGGAGGACCAGCTGTACCTGGTGTTCGCACTGCTGGAGAGGGGGCCAGTGGTGGACGTGCCCACCGACCGCCCCCTGCCCGAGGACCGCGCCAGGGCCTACTTCCGGGACGCGTTACTCGGCGTCGAGTACCGTGAGTATGATCAAGTAGTGTTGTAGACTTGTAGAGCAAAACATGGGGGGCTATTTTTTTGGAACGAAGTTCCTTATCGCGCGTTGCAAAAGGGGGCTAGACGGAAAAAATTAAGACTAGAAGTTGTAACGACACTTTTTGCTATAGATGTTAAGAGCTACGACTTTGGTATGACTCCCTTCTCCCCTTTAGGGCTTAAACTGTTACGTAATTATATGTATACTATATGACGCCCGCAACTCCATACATTTCCGGGATAAAAAGGATCCTATGTCCTTTCTCGGGTCTCAAAGTATCCCCATATCAAATTTCAACAAAGTCGGTTTAACGGTTTGGGTATAAAGAGGTAACAGACTGACAGATAGACGGACGGACAGGCAGACAGACGGACAGACAGACACACTTACGTATTTATAACATTAGAATGTATCACTTAACACTTCTCAAAAGGGAAAACCTTAAGACCTCAATACATCATAAGGTTTTCCCTTTTGAGAAGTGCTTCTAAAGCGGTGCTATTTAAAAAATGTGCTCTAGCTTTCGCAATTAAATTCCAAACTAATCTTCTTCTATTAATAGGTAATTTCCTAGTAGCTGTTAAGTTAATCGTTATTTAATGGCCGCTTAGTGCTAAGTACTCTTGATAGCTTCAATATTAATTACTTCGAAAAATATCTATGCTTATATTATAAGTGTTAAACTGTATTCTCCATATTACCTTTTTATAACGTTTAAATCGCTGAAATTAATGTACGTAGATACTATGAGTACAGAGAAAAGAAAAAGGATTTTTGTTACGTTTGTTGTCTACGAGTGATAAAAGATTTGCTGTACAACAAAGTGTGGACAACATTTACTGCTATTATTTAATACCTCTTCGCCACATAATAAAAACTATCGTAGTATGAAATAAATCAAGACTCGCTGTCTAGTTGTGCATACTGAAGCTTCAGCAGGACTTAATCAATCAAAATGTGCACAAACGCCGCTAAAAAAGCTATCACTTCAAAAACCTGCATTGCAAACATTAAATAAAATTCGTCGGAGGAATTGACTGACATGGTGATCTATCAACGCACAGCCCAAACCACTGGACGGATCGGGCTGAAATTTGGCATGCAGGTAGATGTTATGACGTAGGCATCCGCTAAGAAAGGATTTTGATCAATTCTGCCCCCAAGGTGTTAAAATAGGTGATGCAAGGGATGCAACGCGAGCGAAGCCGCGGGCAATAGCTCGTATATTTATAATGGCAAAATATAATTTCCTCAATTTTATTGCTACAATAATAACTCAAAGTGGACTTTGCTGGCTTCGCGCTTTCGAAACTTTTATATAGCTTTGCTATGTTAAAACAATTCTTCAACTTTTAAGACGTATAACGAATTTGTCTTGGTAAGGTTGGAAGATGTTGTTAGAGTTAAATTCAGTCATAGCTAAATTTTTTAAAAAATGTACGTAAAAAACTTTAAGCGTTTCAAGTATAAAACTTGTTCGCCGCGCGAAAGAAAGAAACGAGGATATTACTACGCCGGCACGGCGTAGGAAAGAAAGAAGAAACAAATAAAACAAGAAAGAAACGAAAAAGGTGTAAGCTAGCAAAATATTTCTATATTACATAATATTACTTACTTATTAACAAATAGTAAAGTTTTCACTTTTCAGAATTTAACATTCTGCTGAAAAACATAATTTTTACATTTTACACGCAAAACAATTACATGAGAAATCTACATTTTTAAATTATTGTGTGAATATATTCTGTACTCTACTTTGTACTAGACAATTACTGTTACTGGTACTATTGAGTTCACACATCGTTAATGTAAATTATATTAAAACCTCCTGTTAACAACATGAATCGCTGAAAATTAATGAGCGTGTACGGTGTATATGCAATAAAATAACATAGTTGTTCTGGGAACGGTACGCCCACATTTTGTATAACCGCATTAGTCCGCATATATTTCATTTGGTGTACTAGCTCGACCATAATAAATTACCAAATTATAGTAAACGAGCTGTCCCGGCAAACGTTTCTTTGCCATAAATTACGGTATATAAAGTAAGTATTTTTTTTATTTGATCGCAGCGCTAACTGTCGGGACGTTACGTTAGTAACATACTCGTACAATATCATTGGTCGGGATAGACTAAAATTAAAATTCGAATTCGAATATTATTTAAAATTTGACACTGCGATGGTAGCGCCGTCTGTCGGATCCAATGTAAAACATTCCAAAATCAACAACTACTAATAAATTAAAAATTAATTAAAATATATTGTCCAGCGGACAAAATTGTGAATCTAAACCATTCCCAGATCCCCTTGAACACACACAAAAAATTTCATCAAAATCGGTCCAGTCGTTTGAGAGAAGTTCAGTGGCATACACACTCACAGAAGAATTATATATATTAAGATTAAAAAATATTAATTTCAAAATTTACTACATATTTTTTTTTCTCAATCCTTCCCAATGTTATAAATGCGTAAGTGTGTCTGTAATCTGTTACCTCTTCAACTTTAGGGATATACTTTGAGAGTCAAGAAAAGACAAACGATAGTTTTTGTAGCGGAAAAATGCACGGTTTAGTACCTCCTACAAATTTATAACTAATTTCAGCGCAGTGGAGCTGCGGGTGTTGTTTATAGCACATAACATTTTTTAAAAATATTTTTGAAGTGAAAACTTCTTTAGCGGCGTCGAGCACTTTTGTGTGATGGGTAAAAACTGTGAAACTCGCGTCAGATTCTCGTGCTGATCGAAAAACCTTGGAAAAACCGTAAGACGGTTGGAGAGTAGTGTTTTGTGTCGAAATCGAACTCGAACTCGATTTGATTGTAAGGGTTTCGATTAATTAAAAAAAACGATTTTTTAAAAATCGATTTTCAAAAAAAATGGGTTAAAAAAATGTACAACGTTAATAATCAAGTTTTCATTTCTGCCGGCACTCCCGGAGTGCAACCCGTCTTTTTTTTTTTAAATATTGCCTACAATTTCCGGTAAAGAACTAGTGTAAGATATTCGTAAGTCTCCGAACACAAAATAACGCATTGCGCAGACAGACGGACAGACAGAATCCTACTAATATTATAAAGGCGAAAGTATGTGAGTTTGTGAGTGTGTATGTTTGTTACTTCTTCACGCTTAAACGGCTGGAGCGATTTCGACAAAATTTTACAAGGAGGTAGCTGACATCCTGCATTTAACATAGGCTACATTTTTAACCGACTTTCAAAATGGAGGAGGTGTTATGTTCCTTTTTTTAAATTACTTATTGTCAACGATGACTCCGCTGTTTGTGAACCGATTTTCAAAATTTTGCCTTCTTCTACTTCTCCCCCAAACCCCCCCACCACTTTTCCTGAAAGTGTTGCTTTTAACGAAATTTATATATTATTCTTATTATTCTTTTTTCTCCCAGTCATCAAAATTGAAGTTTCCGATGATCAAACTCATTTTTTTGTCTTTAATACTATTTACCTATTACAACACAATCCTCCTTATACACCTAATAGTTTACCTTATTACACCTAATAAATCGCAGGTAACACCGCGGGGCACAGCTAGTAAAAATATAATCCTCATCATAAATTCTGCGTCCCTCTCCATCGCTATGGCAATATACATATTGCATAATATTTATTTGCTTACTAGGAAATGCGCTTATTAGAATGATAGATATTATTAAAGCATTCCTATAACCTATGTTTATTATTTTATCAACATATTTTTAATATTAGATTATGAATAACATAGTGAACTCTCTATATAATTTAACTTTGATAAGTGATAACTGATAACCTCCCGCTAGCGACACACTTTGTGCTTAAAAGATTTCATAGTAGAGGCGTTATCGCATCAGGCCTTAATGTTTTTAGGAAATCTAGGGGCATGACAGTGCCCTAGCCAAGTCTCGATAACAGCTGACAAAAAGATTTAAAAAATCAGCTGCTCCATACATTTCGAAAGCGCGTCCGCGTGTTGTTTATAACAGCTACTAAAAAGTAAATTAGGGCCTTATCAGATTTGCGGTTTGTGGGCAAACCCCGATATGTCCCGACAGAATTCAATTGCACTCATTATGCTTAAATAATATTCTATTTTTGACACATTTAGCTCAGTTTAAAGCCTAAAGGTGAACGCAGATTTGGGCCGCACCGCACGCACCGCAGTCGCCGCTTTCGAATTCTTTATATGAAGTTGCGAAGACTGCGGCGCGGGTAGGTATGCGAGCTTGCCTACAACTTCATATAAAGAATTCGAAATGCGGCGACTGCGGTGCGTGCGGTGCGGCCCAAATCTGCGTTCACCTTAAAAAATAAATCAGCGTTCACCTTAAAGGTACAAGTTAGAACCGAGCGACTCGCGAAGGGTTCCGTACCGTTATAGAGCAAAAATAGGCCAAAAATTGTGTTTTTTGTATGGGGTATATTATTTAAATATTATTATTAATTATTAAAGTACAATTACATTTAAGGCCTTCGTGAAAGTTTCAAGTGTCTACCTCTTATAATTATTGATTACGAGCAAAAAAGGCCAAAAAATCGTGTTTGTTGTATGGGAGCCCCCTTTAAATATTAATTTTATTTTTATTTTCGTATTTGTTGTTATAGCGGCACCGGAAATACACAATCTGTGAAAATGTCAGAACTCTAGCTATAGCAGTTCTTGAGATACAGCCTGGAGACAGACAGGCGGACAGACAGACATCGAAGTCTCATGAATAGGGTCCCGTTTTTACCCTTTGGGTACGGAACCCTAAAAAATCAAGTTGTTCAAGAGTCGAGATTCTATCAAATCTCGTCGCGTGGTAACGCTAGTTTGGATGTCGTAGCTCGTAAAATATTATCGCCAAACCGGCGCCGCGGTTATGCGCTAAATATTCTTATCTGAGGTCGTAGGTTCGATCCCCGCGGAGATAACGAGCGATGTCAAAACACTTTTAAATGTAGATCAAGTTGTTTGGTACGATCTTTAAGGAAAAGATACTAAACTAACTACTTAACGTTTCATTGAACAAAAAACAACGAAAAATACGTGACCTCTGGCCATGACGAATCTAATGATACCAACTCTTCAGCTTAAATCAAATCGGATACGCTTTTTGGGCTACACAGATCACTAAAAGAAATATTAAGAAGCACACTTGAAGCATATTATAGCCATTCTTTTGGCCTAGTGACCAAGTCAGATAATTTAAATAAACATATTTCTATTTATACATATTTCTATTCACTTGCATTTTGTAAATAAAGCAATAATGGACTAAAAACTCCAAAGTTCACTGTATAAATATTATGTCTACATAATATTTTATTTACTATCTGCCTATATACTGGCAGCATTATTTACTTCGTCGTATAAACCCAAGTGTTACGCAACAAACGCACGTCCAGTACAAATCCTGCTGTCAAAACCCCGTGTTCGCGTGTCATAAATATTCCACTGGCAGCTTATCCGCGTCTTATCCCACTGTCCCTGTATAACGTCTTAGGGCTAAAGCATACTTAGAGACGAAGTTAGGAAACATAACCGGATTTATAAATAGGCCGTTATAGGCCACGGCCTAGGGGCAGCGACCATAGAGGCCATACAGTACATGGGGCGGCGGAACCCTATTGACCTACACTCATAAAAAATATTTTGGCACTGATATAGACGAGTTAATAATGAGTTTATTCTGATAATCATTAAACATAGCGAAAATACAGAAAACATAATATTATAGTAACTGACGATCCATTAAAACCTTATTGGCAAATCGAAGCCTTCGTGGGCTCAAAGGTTTGATTTTTTTTTTAATATTAAATAAGGGGGCAAACGAGCAAACGGGTCACCTGGTGGTAAGCAACTACCGTCGCCCATTGACACTCGCAACATCAGAAGAGCTGCAGACACGTTACTGGCCTTTTAAGAGGGAATACGCTCTTTTCTTGAAGGTTTGCAGGTCGTATAGGTCCGGAAATACTGCTGGTGACCATTCGTTCCAGAGTTTTACAGTGCGCGACAGAAAGTTACGCGAAAAACGCACTCTTGAAGACTGCCACTCATCAAGGTGATAAGAATGGTATGTTTTTCGCGTGGGACGATGGCGAAAAGTTGCAGGTGGTATGATTCCGAACAATTCCTCAGAGCACTCCCCGTGATACAACCGATAGAGGATGCAGAGTGAAGCTACATCTTGGCGTAATTCCAAGGGGTCCAAGCTGTTTGAAACACTATGGCAGTCAACAATTCGAACGGCCCATCGTTGGATACGATCCAGAGGGAGCAGTTGGTATTTTGGCGCCCCTGCCCAGAGATGAGAACAATATTCCATATGAAGCCGAACCTGCGCCTTGTAGAGTTGTAGGCGTTGGTCCGGACTGAAGTACTGTCTCGCTCTGTTAAGAACACCAAGCTTCTTCGAGGCTAATTTGACCTTACCCTCTAGATGATATTATCGGAACTGAACTTCGCTCGATATGTTGACGCCAAGTATCTCAATGCTAGGGGAGATGGTTAAAGATGTGCCCTCGAAACGAGGATATACGACCATTGGTGACTTTTTAGTGGTGAACGCGCAGACTTGTGTCTTGGCGGGTTTGAATTGGACCAAGTTACGTCTACCCCATTCAGAGACCTTCTCCAATGAATTTTCCACCTTAGACACAAGTTCGTTTCGACTCTCAGATTCTCTCAGATTGAGACTCTCAGATTGATTCCACATAAGAAAAATGTTATCTCAAAGTTTGGTTAAGCCGATCACACAAAGAATATAATATAATACATGGGTCGTTTGGATACGAAAAATGTCAGTCCTGTATCTGATCTCTCGCCAGTATTGGTCGTGAGTTCGAAAAAATAAGAGAGATTGCTCCTCAAGCACTTGGTTAAATGGCTTGTTTTAAATAAAACCCAATCACTTATAGTAATAGTCACAAGTTCACAACAACACAAGTACGTATTTACTTACCTAGATCTACGCAATAATGTCCAAGTGCCTGAGGAGCAATTTCTTTTCTTTTTTTGACGGATATGACACAGGACTGATATTTTACATGCCTAAATGCACTCTTCTACAACCCTCCCGGCAGTCGGGTAAAAAAGGAGAGTCATGTTCCTATGACCTACCTAAGGTTTTCAAAATTTCGCTTCTTTCACGTTGTATGAAGTGACCCTTACGCCCAATCTGTCCGTCCCATCCCGGACAGTGACGGGGGTCAGCCAATTGTCCGGAATTATACCCTGCCCCCCACCCCCCACCCCCTGGGGCACACGATAATTGCTTCGCCGAAACAACAGGGGACGAATTAGAATTGACCTTGGCAGAGTGGACGTCTAAAAACATTTGAAACTGAGTGTGTCTATAAAACGGAAGAAACAACTTCGTCTAAAATCTAAATAAATAAGTCGTAAGCTATACAGGGTGTAACAAAACACAGTGATATTACTTTGGGTTGTGTATGTTTTTTCCTTATTTTATATTTAAGTTTACTTAACTGTCAAAGTAGCAGCTGAAAAAGTTGTATTGTCATAGTTGTTGTACATATTTAAACACCAAGAAATCTTGATGCATTAAGTTACAATTTTACTTATGCTCACATGAAAAAGAAAAAGTACTAGGTGCAAAAAATATTAATTATCATAAAAGATTTCAATTTTGAATATAAACAAGTAAATACAATGCATTCATCTGCATAATGCATTGTTTTAATTTAATACCATTGTATCGTGCTATATTATGTAACAGAATATTGTACTGTTGCGAACAAAAGCGTGGCGCCGCGCGGGACTAAACGGCGCAAACTGGCCACATTTGTTAATTTCTGAATTTTGTTTATCACAAAAAATAATTTAATATAGGATTTTTTTATAAACTGGTCTTACTCTGAGAATGCCGGCAGTTTAGGTGACAAGTTGAACATACATTTTCAATGCGCAGTATAAAGTGAGGGAGATGTCCATCTCAGTTATTTTACGTGTCCAAAACATTTCACACTTTCTTGGGGTTGAATAACAATTTTATTCAACCCAAAGAAAGTGCATAAGGCCGCTAAAGAAGATTCACATCAATAACGGTTCGATCGATCTCGAGATACTAAGCAAACGCTCAGTGAGCGGAAAAATAGCTCAGAATGCGTTTTGGTCGCAGTAAAACATTCTCATGGCGAAATTCGTGTTATACTTCTAATGAAAACGAGCACGACGCGTTGTGGCAATCACAGAAAGACCAAATAGCGAAATTTGTACGTCGTGTCGTGCTATTCGATCTCAACGCGTTGTAGCAATGAAGAAAAGCCATGACGCGTTCTGAGCATTGGGAGAACTTATTCTACGTCCCACTTTCAATCGCTCGTCTGCCGGGACCCTGCAGCGACCAGAAAGCCGGCGCGATCTCACAGTCACGTTCGCCGCTAAGTAATTAGAGGGCGCCCGGCCAACATTCGTTTCGACTTTCTTCAATTAGAAAAGTGTAAAAGTTTAGGAGAGAAAACTTGGATATTGTTACTGAAGAAGGAAAGAAGCTATGCGGAAGTTTTATAAAGTATTATTTTTTCATATCCGTTGGGGCAGAAGAAATAATAATATTGTTTTTAGGGTTCCGTACCCAAAGGGTAAAAACGGGACCCTATTACTAAGACTTCGTTGTCTGTCCGTCTGTCTGTCTCCAGGCTGTATCTCAAGAACCGCTATAGCTACACATCTGTAATTTTCATTGTATTTCTGTTGCCGCTATAACAACAAATACTAAAAACAAAATAAAATTAAAATTTAAAGGGGGCTCGCATACAACAAACGTGATTTTTTTTGCTCGATATCAATAATAACAACAGGTAGGCACTGGATATTTTCTCTAAGGCCTTAATTATATTATGTCTACTTTTATATTTAAAAATAATAATAAAATAAAATAAAAATTTAAGGGGGGCTCCCATACAATAAACACAATTTTTGGCCTATTTTTGCTCTATAAAGGTACGGACCCCTTCGTGCGCGAGTCCGACTCGCACTTGGCCGATTTTTATACTTACTTGAAGCTTGGGCTACGCTTCGGGCTGAGGCTACTCAAACGGAGTCATACCACACGAACAAGAATGTATCAAGAATCAAGATGCATTCTTATTCTTTCAAATCATTTGCAATAAGTATAATATTATGAAATATTAGACGCCACAAGTGACCTATAGGCGATGATTGTTACTATTCAGTATTCACCCACCTTCGGGAACAGCTGTTTTCTTAGTTTATTTCTTAAATGACTATGTAAAACTGAGTCTATAACTTTAGACGATTTGCTACTAAGTGCCTTATCACACTGGCGATCAGCGAGCGATTTGAAAGCGACGCGATTGCGCGACGTGCACGCCGCGATTGCGCGACGTGCACGTCCACGTGGCGTGGACGCCACGCGAAACGCGACGCGAAAATTTTGTATGTAACGTCTAGGGAATTCCCTAGAAGAGTGTACAAAATGCCGTCCACGCCACGCCGCGACGACGTTGCGCTGTCGCGGCGTGCACGTCGCGCAATCGCGGCGTGCGCGCTGCGCAATCGCGTCGCTTTCAAATCGCTCGCTGATCGCCAGTGTGATAAGGCACTTAGATTATTATTCATTATCACTAACATTGTTTTGGTCTATCATAATGTCTGATTGTAAAGGATTTTAACCGTGTGTCTACGTGACTTATCGCCATGTAAGCACGCAAATAGAAATTCCAAACTTAAGACGTTTCATACAAATATATCTATTTCCCGGTCGCAAACTTGGGCCTATTATTAGAAATACCCCACATTTCGTACCCTTTACCCTGCACCCTGTACTCTGCCCTTGCCGTCAGATATCACATTTCATTAAGTCAAAGGTATGGCCCTGGCAATCGATGGGAAAGGTTAAGGGCCTCGAAGGACGTCGAATAATGGGTTATAAAATATAGAAAATTACAGTTTTACCTCCAGTCACGAAGGGCAACATGATTTTACGTCGAAAGATTACTTATCGTAAAATTAACAAGTAAAGGTAGTGGAAAATAATATGGTAACATTTTCTATTTTTATTTTATACCCTTAATGCCTTTAGCATATTGATGCTTTTAGCACATATACCTAGATAAAGGGTGTAACAAAACCAAAGCTGATAATACTTAAGGGTGTACACTGTACACTATATATGATTCCCCTATACAGAGTAAACTGTGAAAGGAAACCGCTGAAAGAGTGACTTTTTAGCAATATTTATAAATAAATTGCTCTTTAACCGCTGCTACTTTCACAGTGGTCAGTGAATTCAGTTTTATTATGACTTTGTTTTGTTACTCTATTTATGGAAAGTATGGTCTACTTTCCAAGGAGCACGTCTCCAAGTTAGATCATAATGCGAGTCACGCGAAAACTATCAGTAAGTTGCATTCATTGTATCCATGCAAATTCACCTGAATAAACCACTCATGTCTTCCGTTTCCACAGTGCACTACCAGCGCATCGCCCACCGCGACATCAAGCCAGCAAACCTGCTGCTGGGGGACGGGCGGGTCCAGCTGGCTGATCTGGGCGCCAGCGGGGAGCTGGCGGGGGAGGTGCGGCTGGCGGGGGCGGTGGGCACGCCAGCATTCCGCGCCCCTGAGGCTGCTGTCTCCGCTGACACGTACTTGGGAGAGGTGAGATGAAAAGAGATGGAAGATCTGTAAAGCCTTATCAGTTATCACACTAGCCAGCAGCAGTTGTGACCACACATCTAGCGAGCGTCGCAATAACCCATCGCGAGTTCGCCGCGCAAACGCTCATCCCGCAAACTGCCAATAATATTATAAGACCCTTAGGGCCGGGACACAAAAACACGGCACGACGTCGTACGGCGACACGGCGCCGTGCTGTGTTTTTGTGTCCCGACTCCCGGCCCTTACTATATCTAATGTTATTTGCATTCCAGCGGTGCGTCAAGTTAATGTGACCGTGTTGTACAGTGTACACGCTTCACACAACGTAGTCTGGCGCCGTGCTAAGTACCTAAATAATCTTAATCCTAAGAATTAGGATTAATTAGTACGGGATAATTATTGCTTCATTTTCCATGGTGACAACAGAGCGCATGGCATTTGAAGAGTGTTGAAGTAAAAATGTTTCTGAGAAATATTATGGTGAAGTGGATGCAGTAGGTACTTACAAAATACTAAATAGTATTTCTTAGGTTTTTGGCCTTATAAACCTTATAACTTATTAAAAGCGCTAGTAAATTAATCCTTCGATCGCGGATTCTTGGAAATCTATTGTTATTCTATTGTTGTCGCGATCACCGGTGCTCTTATGGGACTTGAAGGATTAATAAATTTTAGTCACTAAACGGGCATTAGGTACTAAATAACATTCGGAGTTCCGAATGTCATATTCAGTTGATATAATATTCTGACAAAAACTAAAGGCTTATCAATACGCTATTGTTTCGATACAATAATGCTGCTATTGTCACATCCCGACCTTGGACGTGAATAATTGAGGCTCAACTTGTACTGGTAGTTCCTCAACTTGCCACAACTTCTAATCAGATAACGTCGTTACCAACATTCGCCACAAGCTACACTTTAACTAGTTATGATTGACCCTGAACTTCTATATCGGAGATTAACTTTGTCACAACCTTTATGAGCGTAAGTAGAATATTATAGTTAGTGATTCACATGCTTTAATCTTGGGAGTGATGGGACCCGTGCATTTCATGCTCATCTTAACTAATGAGTAATGACCAGCGTTGCCAGCAGCCAGACGTGCCGTCTGCCGATTGCCGATTTAAGCGGGGCGTCCCGATTTTTTAATCAAAATTAAATGTCCCGCGCGGGACAGGCTCAGTCCCGCTTTTCTGGGATAACTCGAATTTACGTGCAGCCTGCTCAGAAAGAAAGGAAATGAAGTTAAGAGTATGGGAGATAGAGGGGTGATTTTCTGTGGCTACTTTTGCTATCGTCTGGTGAACGTTATTTTAAGTTAGTTAAAAAGATGATAATTTGATTTTATATTTTTTTTACTATGTCCCGCTTTTGATGGACGAATCCCGCTATTTTCACTTTAAAATTTCCAAAGTCCCGACTTGGCACAAAAAAATCTGACAACGCTGCTTATTACGCATTACTATAACGTTTAAACTTAAACTGAAATATGGGAACAGTGCCTTTTCTGTTCTGCTGTGTCTAAACTAGGTCTAAACATTTCCAGGCGGCAGACATCTGGTCCCTGGGCGCGACGCTGTACGCGATGGTGACGGGCCGCGTACCGTGGCTGGCCAGCAGTGTGGCGGAGCTGCAGCGCCGGATCCTGGCCGATCCCCTCACCTTCCCCGCCAGGCCGCATCTCAGCAGACCCCTCAAGAGGTTGCTGTTCAGGATGCTGGATAAGGACCCCAATACGAGGGCCACGATGACGGAGATTAAGGTAGGGTATAACCAGTAACTGTATTGACTGGCGTGGCAAAGAAGTTCTGTAAGACATTTTTTGGTATAAGCAGCCCTGTGTGCCATGTTATGGCAAGAATGTGATAGATTAAGGGGCTGTTTCACCACTTCCAAATAAGTGCCGGATAGGCTATCCTATATCCACCACTTAATTTGACAGATAAAGTATGGAGAATCTGACAAATAAGTTGTGGATAGCTTATCCGGAATTTTATCGGGAAATGGTAAAACATGCCCTAAACGTGGTTCCTCGTTTTAACAATAATCACTGTATTACAATAATTACACAAGTATTGTCTAAGACTTATAGTACAGTTTATCTTTTTGAAATATCATTGCCGGCATTTCTAAAATATTTCCTTTAAAGTTGTAACTATTCTAACAAATGACCAATCAAATTCCAGAACCACGAATGGGTGACGAACAACGGCACGGAGCCGCTGCCGTCTGAGGAGGAGAACTGCCGGCTGGTGGAGGTGACGGATGAGGACATGGCGCAGGTCGTCACCTCCATACCCAACCTCTCCACCCTCATACTCATCAAGACCATGCTCAAGAAGCACAGCTTCCAGGTAATATTCACATTTTTTAATATAAGACTGGATGTCGCCCCCAACTTTTCGTTTATTGCGCGGGAACCGTACATTTTTCCGAAATGAAACATATCCTAATTCCTATGTCATTTCCCGGGACTCGACGTATCTCCATACCAATTTTTGGCAGAATCGGTTCTGTGATTTGGGTGTGAAGAGGAAGAGGAGACAGACAGATAGACAGACAGACTCACTTTCGCATTTATAATATTAAGTATGGATAAGGGGGCAATCAAGCAAGCGGGTCACTTGATAGAGAGCAACTACACTCGCCCATGGACACACGCAACATTAGAAGGGCTGCAGATGCGTTGCCGGCCTTTTAAGAGGAAATACACTCTCTTCTAATATTGGTCCGGAAATACTGTTAATGACAGTTCGTCCCAGAGAAAGAACCTTTTTAAGTATAAGCTCACCAGTTTTACGGATCTGGGCTAAAGTTTATCTTGAGTTCAATATCATGTTGTCTCTAATATAAGAACGATAAGATTGCAAGGATAACAAGATTATAGGATAACCCAGAGTTCATCTTAACCAATATATCCACAAGTTGCAAGTTAGTCTAGTCACACAGTTACAGTCAGAATAGGGAGAAATTTTTAAAAAGTCTAATGTTATTTGTGTCTTTGCGGGCCCTCGATTTTAACCCTATAATTTTACTGGTATTATTTTACGAGTACATGTCGACGTAAAGATCGGAATATCAGTGTGCGGTTGAAAGACGAGTTATAATAGTGCTAGGTCTGTTTCTTCCCGTTCGATGACTGCTTGGTTTAAATGTTTCCTTTAATTCATAATTCATAATCTTTATTAGATTTGATGCTACGCAAAATCCTCTGACGTCGCTGTTTCCATTTTACCTTATATCGTGGCTGAAATTTCCATTGCCACACCGACGTATCTAACATGTACTTATCCAGTGGCGACTGGCGGCCCTAGGGCCTAGGGGGTGGCGAAGAGGGCAATCGCCCCGGGCCTCGTGCTTGCAGAGGCCTCGCAAGGTGTTCTTTCCAGGAAGACAAAGGGCCTTGCTAAGATCTGCCGCCCAGGGCCTGGCGAACACCTGCCGACCAGGGCCTCGCAATGAGTAAGGCACCTGAATCTAACCTACCATGTCTTATCTTTCAGAACCCGTTCCTCCGCAGCCGCGAGAACAGCGCTCGGCGGGAGTCTGTGGACTCGACGGGGGAGCCGGCTGCGCTCGCGCAACGCAAGCCCGGCCTCGCGCGCTCCGGCAGATCACTCTCCGCGCCCGGGAACTATATGACTGAGAAGTGAGTTTGCTGATACAGTGATACTGTTTTTACATATCGGGTATCTGTATCAATATCACGATTTACGAGACACAAAATTCTTTGCCTTACATTTTGGGTCTCGTCTCGTTATTTAGAGCAGATTTGATTTAGAGCAAATTATAGTTTTTTGGAGAAATATGTATAGTATATGCTAGCCCTTGATACTGATGACAACTCAAAATATTGTGTTTTTGTGGATAATTCTAGCATCTGTTGCCAAAATTTTTATGTATCCAAGCTGGACGTAATACGTGCACTTACATTCGTTTTGAACCAGGCGGCTGTATTCATATTATTATCTGACCATTCTTCTTCCAGGCAACAATCATTTGAAACTGCGTTAGAAGCCGTAGAAGAGAGAGACGCGCAGTGTGGTGCTAGTGAAGAGGAGAGTAATGAAGAGGAAGCGAAGATAGAAAAGAGAGAGAGAAGATACCACAACGATACCAATCAGACTAAAATTAGCACTGCTCAAAAACTTGTCAGTAGTCAGAGTAAAGATAAATGTCAGAATGGCGAGGGAAATAGTCGCAAAATTAGTAGCACTCAAATCAGCAGTGACAGTCAAAGTAGCAAGATCAGTAGCAGTCGAGCTGAACGGTGCAATTCTACTAAAGACAGAAACTGTGTTAGTAGCATAGGAAACGGTCAGAACAAAGTCAGAAAAAACAGTAGAGAGGAGAGCAAAGAAAAGAACAGAACTGACACAGCTAACAAAGGGAACGCGAAGGTGTCACGGTGATGGCGCGCGGGTGCTTAGGGTTTCGCCCCTTGCACAGCTCCACTCCCAAATACCCAATTTTAACACTACTTTAAGTGTAATAAGTGTAATTCATTTTTAGCTAAGAGCGCACAGTATAACGAAAAGGTGCTTGATATTTTTATTAACTTTTGCTTCAGTTAATTTTTGAGCCTAGAGCCACTAGAAATCAAGAGCAGCTTAAATTTTTTAAATACAAATTATAGTACAAGCGTTGACTGAGCTTACATTCGCATTATGTATGACACTAGATTTTTTGTTTAGTGAATATTATGCATAATTTACAATTAATTTTCGCACAATGCGGTAGCTATATTATTATTTTATGCAGCATTTAATATATAGTTACTTAAAAGCTAAGAATTCCGATATTTCACTGCAACGAAGTGCGCACGGACCAACCTGCATTTTACATAGAACTTGTCGTCGCGGTTAGTGATTTTAGCCTAGCTATGGTAGCTATTATTTTTACATTTTTAAACGTATAAGATATTATAATTCAGTTGTAATCGTGAACCAAACTGTTACGAGCCAGTACGTCTTATTTATATCCTGACAATCGTAAATGTAAATACTTACTTATTATGTGTTGATTCTTCGAAATATTTAAAGACGATACGTCACTAAAATTCTTAAGATTTTATTCAGATTTTACTAGCTTTATAAAGCACTGACGTGTACATAGACGTAAGCATAGTATTTTATTATATTCAATCTTAATATTCTATTTCTAGTCGGAAGATCTTCTATGACACTTTTTATCTCCTTATAATAAGATGCACGTATTTTTATATTTTATCTAACTATTAAATCGTGTTTAGTGCTAAAGGGCATTTAAATTTTAAAATATTTTTTAATATTACGAGAATCTACGGTACTTTATAGGCTTAAGACGTTTACCCTTCTATATGAGTACATAGCGTAAAATGCTCAAAATTGCTTTTATATTGTAAAGAATATTTTATAAGGATTAGTTGTCGCTTATCGCCCTACCACGGTCAAACCCTGGGACCCAACTGAACATCGAAATATGCACAAAATATTACTTAATTTGATTTTTTTGACCTTAGTAGTCGTTAGTTATCCATCTGTACTGCCTATCGGGGACCCTTTTGAGTCAATTAGAAAACTTTACAGATCCTATTGTGAAAATTCTGAAATCTAAAAGAATTAGATAAATTTTAACGTTATGTTATAATCATATTTTTCCTTTATAATCTCATACAGTTGCTCAATATTATAAGTTGATATTTTTACGGCCACCTCTCTGCCTACGCCAAGTTTGTATTGCGAGATCTAATTTATTGTTAGGAAGCTTGTGGGATCTTCTTATTGTGAAAGATCATGGGATTTTAATTCTCCGTGTTATAAATTGTACCCTCTTAGTATAAATCGGTTAATAGTTCGAGGCATTTTGTATGGTGTGGGAAATATGTGCAGTAGATATAATATTCCATTATCTGAATACTCTGTGGTAGATAATGTACCACTCTTTTTTAGTTATTTTATTTTTAAATTAAATTTTGTTTTATTCAAAATTCATTGGTTAAATAAAATGTTTGTCTCAGTGGGAAATGTCGTTATGCATTTGTGTATCAGCCCACAAAACTTTTTTGTTGAGTTACGAATCTAGTCTTGTCCTAAATGATTTAAAGAACATAACTTCATAGTTGTGAAGTTATGTTCTTTTATACGTTTTTTTTGACGTGATAACGTCTTATAATTCGATATGGGCTGCGCGCACGAAAAAACATGACGCAATATGCGGCGTTACCTCGCTGATCGCTCTAAGGCGTTCCATTTATCCTCTCAACAACCGTAAGCGCGGTCCAGGTGGGCACCTGGGCCGCGCTCTTTGTTTCGATTATATTACGTATTTCGATGACTTAGAGAATACTTTTTTTGTGGGTTGATACACAAATGCGTTTATTTACACTCTGTGCCTGAGCTGTGTTATGTGTAAAATATACCCCTTGATGCATTGGAGCTGACATGCGGAAATTAGCGTTATTTTTCACTGAGACAACACTTGGAAGTGGAAATACCATATTTCCATTTCATTATACTGAACACAATACGTGTGGCACTCCGACTGCCGCTGTAAAGAGTATTTTTATCAATTTATGAAAGTATAGTTCGCATACGTTTAATCGCACGCACTCAAACACCGTGTTGAAGTTTGCCGAACTAAAACGACGTTAGATGATGTCGGAGTGGGGGTGTTAGGTTTAATTTCGTTATGGAATTTCTTAATTCGATTGCCACGCTCAATGTCCGCGATAAAAACTATGCTGTAGCTTAGTAAACTGAACTTTTCTTCTTACTACACATGATAAAAAACAGACGAACAAATGACTTCCTCCTTTTTGGAAGTCGATTAAATACAGTACATATTTCCCACCACCCTCGCCGAGTACGATTCCCGTGCTCACAGGGTCGGAGCCTCCTGTCCAGCTTAGAGTTTATGGTTAGCGAGCGGTCCAAATGTATGTTGCCTTTTAATGTTGTGATAGACTAGGGAGGCGCCCCGTATCTTAAGCTGTACATAATAAAGATATTGTTTTTGGTCCATGTGTGCGTTTTATTTGGGGAATTCCCCTCGGTTGTGTTAGATCTATATCTTATATATATAAAAATGGATTTTCAAATGTGTTAGTCGCGCTAAAACTCGAAAACGGCTGAACGGATTGGGCTGATTTTAGTCTTAAAATATTCGTAGAAGTCCAGGGAAGGTTTTAAAGTGACCTGTGACGCGAAGTTCACCGGGACAGCTAATCTTAATATATATAATTCTTCTGTGAGTGTGTATGTCACTGAACTTCTCTCAAACGACTGGACCGATTTTGATGAAATTTTTTGTGTGTGTTCAAGGGGATCTTGGAATGGTTTAGATTCACAATTTTGTCCGCTGGACAATGTTTTTTTTAATTAATTTTTAATTTATTAGTAGTTGTTGATTTTGGAATGTTTTACATTGGATCCGACAGACGGCGCTACCATCGCAGTGTCAAATTTTAAATAATATTCGAATTCGAATTTTAATTTTAGTCTGTCCCGACCATAGACATAAATATTACTAGCGTACATATAAATCGATGGTCGAGTTTTGCCGGGAATACGAAAGAGTGACATTTTGTTTTTGTATTATTTTCCTAAAATTGTGTTATTTCGGTTTTTAATGTGTAATGTTGGTAGAATATTAACCATTAAATATTCGTTGTCGTGCACAAGTGTGGGCAAGTGATACAACTTCAAGAAACGTGCCATTTTATGTTCCCTCCAAAACTTCATCAAAAGTTTTAGTAAAGGGTCTACCACTTTACTAAAACAACTGACTTGACTCGTTGACTTTACCGACTACTTTTTAGACTTTGACTAGGCTTTCGACTTGACGATAATCTGGAAAAACAACTTGAAAATTTTGTAAATTTTTTACGAAAATTTTTTTTTCCCGCCAAAACTTTACTTGACACTGGCCATGGTTTAAAAGCCGAGAGCCATAACAAGAAAAAAAAATCGATGGTCCCGACAGTTAGCGCTACGATCAAATTAAAAAAAATACTTTATATACTTAATATGGCAAAGAAACGTTTGCCGGGACAGCTAGTATTATATATAAAAATGGATCTCAAATTGTGTTAGTCGCGCTAAAACTCGAAAACGGCTGAACGGATTGGACTGATTTTAGTCTTAAAATATTCGTAGAAGTCCAGGGAAGGTTTTAAAGTGACACAAAGTTCACCGGGACAGCTAGTTAAGAATAAAACTGCTGACAAAACCCTGTTTAAATGCTTGCAAAAAAATCAGTTACGCAAAATTGTTTTGTGATATTTAGCAATTTAATTAGCGTAAATTCTTTATTATTAGTGTTTTTAAAATATTACCTTAACCTATACATTATTCAGTAGGTAATTAACATCAAATCATATTATCCTAATTTATTTTTGCAACATTGTAATATAAATTGTTTCTATTAAGGCGGCGACTAACCCAAATTTTTTGATTTTATAATTCATTTATAAACTTGAAAATAAGCCCCGAATTAGATACTTACTACCTACATTATATTTTTTATATTTTCAGGAATTCAATGTGAGCAATAACACGATATTTTAAAATTGCCTCTATAGAAAAAAAATCCCAAAGATGCATCTAATTTTCATGAATTTTTCATTTTTTGCCATAACCGTGCATTGAACTAAGTTAATATTTTAACACATTGTATAAAATTCTATCATTGAGAAACGGATCTAGCGGATTTTTAAAATGTTGTATATAATTATCGAGTTATTGAGAAAAAAACTAATTTGGCAATCATGAATCCGCGTCGTCCTTTTTCATCTGGCATATGAAAGACGGGCGTGAGTGTGAAGAGAGAAGGATGATGTTGGATTTTTTTGGGTTAGTCGCCCTCTTAAGTAATTACTAAATTGCAAACTTTAGGTTGTTTCAGCGCGTTATCTTACTTGATAACGAACTGAAACAAACCACATACTGTTATCTACATTGTCATTCGTCACTTGTTAACATTAATGTATTTAATTTGTACATGAAAAATATATAAAATACTAGCTGTCCCGGCAAACGTTGCTTTGCCATAATATTATAAAGTATTTCGCCCATATTATTTTATTGAAATGACTAAATAAGTATGTCGCCAATCGCTATGGCAACGTCGATCACAAACAATGGCCGCCGTTAGTCTCAGGTTGTAATAATTTACTATTAATTATTCAACAAATGCACTTATCAATATATAAAGTACCCAGTAGCCGATCCTCAGACCTACTGAATATGCATATAAAATTTGGTAAGAATCAGTAAAGCCGTTTCGGAGGAGTTCGTGGACTAACATTGTGACACGAGAATTTTATATATAAGACTAGCTGTCCCGGCAAACGTTGCTTTGCCATAATATAAAGTACCTATTTCGCCCATTTTCTTTTTTTGAAGTGACTAAATAAGTATGTTACCATAGGAACGTCTATCGCTATCCCGTCGCACAAACAATGGTCGCCCTCAGTCTCGAGTTGTAATAATTTACTATTATTTATTCAACAAATGCACTTATCAATATTTAAAGTACCCAGTAGCCGATTCTCAGACCAACTGAATATGCATATAAAATTTGGTAAAAATCAGTAAAGCCGTTTCGGAGGAGTTCGTGGACTTACATTGTGACACGAGAATTTTATATATAAGACTAGACGACACAGCTGTAACTCCGTTCCACCAAAATTTAACACCGTACATTTTTTCGGGTTAAAAATTATCCTATGTTCTTTCCCGGGACTCAAAGTACATATTATTATCTACCGAATTTCAGCAAAATTGGAAAATTGGTTGAGTGGTATAGGCGTGTCTCTACACGACAAACAGACTCACTTTCTTATAAATAATATCAGTTAGATTATGAAATAATATAAGTATCAATGAAGTATGTAGTGTATGTAGTGTACACTGTGGTATTACCAGAGAGTAATAAAATACACAAAGCTCTATTCTTTGTTATCAAGTTTTTAATTTACAATTGCTTTGTTTCATTGATGAACTCAATAATCAAGGGGAGGGGAGGACTGATTAACAACAAAAATATATCACAAAACAATCCTTCATCTCATAATAAAGCCATTAACATAAATCTGCATGTGATTTTAGCGATGACGTGAGGAACAAAAGATAGTACACATCGGTGGAGTATTACCAAAGGGTTCTGTAGGTTTTTTTACAGAGAAATATAATATTATAAATAATATCTAAAAATAAAATAACTAGATAACAGAAAGCTAATTAAAAGTTTGCATTAATAAACAATTAAGTGTCGGTTTGCATACGTTCAACTTAAAACTCAATCACAATATTAAGGGGCCGGGTACCCTCGAAATTCTCATACATACGTAATTCCAAAATCATTTTCTCATACGAAAATATTTAACATGTTTGATATTTTTTAGAGTTTAAATATTTTGTAGTAAATTAACTATTTATTTATATATTTTTTAGTGTTTTACTCTATTTTGTAGTGTTTAAATATTTAGACAACGCCGTGTGATCGCTGAATGGACTACGCTTGGAAATGGATCCCGATTTTGGCCGAAAAATAATCTTTAGCGATGTGATTTGACTCCGCTATACTTTTTCTTGTGGGATTTTCTGAAGTCGCAGGTGTATACCAATAATAGCCTAGTGAACGAATGCCCAAAATGGGGGTCTGCTTGGAAAAGTCGAAAGCAGAAATGTTGACTTCGGTACTTTGTTAAGACTAGTTGAGCTTCTAAAATTGGCCAAGTGTGTTTTTTTAGGGTTTCGTACCCAAAGGGTAAAAACGGGACCCTATACTGAGACTTTGATGACTGTCCGTCTTCCTAACCGTCTGTCTGTCCATCTATCTGTTCGTATGTTTGTCCGTCTGTCTGTCCGTCTGTCTGTCCTTCTGTCTGTCCGTCTGTCTGTCTCCGGCTATAACTCAAAAACGATAATAGCTAAAGAGTTAAAAATTTCAGAGATTATGTATTTATATTGCCGCTATAACAATAAATACTAAAAACAAAAGAAATTAAATATTTAAGGGGGGCTCTCATACAACAAACTTGATTTTTTTTGTTTTTTTGATTGCTTTTTGATATCTATCATAGCATAAGGTAGGCTGAAATGTTCACAAATACTTAGTTGTATTTATACTTCAATAATTAAAAATAATTAATAATTAATTTTTAAAGAAGGAGCATATCGTCCAATCTATTGTACCACTATGAGACATACGCCAAATGAAAGGGCTTAAAAAGTTGAACATTTTATTGTATACCGAAAAATCTCTAAACCATGGGAGAAAAAAGTTAATGATGGTAGAAGGTAAGAAAAAATCACATAAAAACACCCTATATTATTGCATCAATTTATAGTGTTGCTGGTAAGGAATGACTTCTGGAAAGTAATCGTTTTATATATTGTTTCATATAAAACGATTACCTATTTTAGTATATTGTTTCATATTTTTAAGAAACGTATGGGAAAACAATAAAATCTTAAAAATCTAACCTTTTCTGGATTTAACCGTACATAGTTACCTTATAATCAGCAAAACTAGCGCATGGTGCAATAATACAGGATGTTTTATTTTTCCTAAGAAATAAAAAAACACCCTTTATTATTGCACCATGCGCTAGTTTTACTAATTATAAAGAATTTCTCCAAAGTGATATCAAAAGAAGAAATCAGGCAAAGGTTCGATATTCAACATTTTATTGTTTTTTGTATGAGAAAAATCAAGTTTGTTGTATGAGAGCCCCCTAAAATATTTAATTTACTTTGTTTTTAGTATTTATTGTTATAGCGGCAACAGAAATACATAATCTCTGAAAATTTCAACTCTCTAGCTATTATCATTCTTGAGTTACAGCCTGGAGACAGACATACGGACAGACAGAAGGACAGACAGACGGACAAACATACGAACAGACAGATGGACAGACAGACGGTCAGGAAGACGGACAGACATCAAAGTCTCAGTAACAGGGTCCCGTTTTTACCCTTTGGGTACGAAACCCAAAAAGCACACTTTTGAAAATCGGCCAATTTTAGATTTTAGAAGCTCATAGCGAGGCAATGATTGGATATAGATACAAAGTGTAAAGGACGAAGTTGTAGAGAATTTAATTAGCTTTTATTATGTAGTACAAGAGAATTTCGTACGAAGCACCGGTTTTGATGAGTAAGCAAAAAACCAAAAAACGGGACCTTCTTTGCCCCCAACCCAAGTTGAAGTCTGCGAAAGGCCGAGTTCTTGTGCACGGCGAGAAATCGACTGCCTCGGATTCCCCTGAACACTCTCACGTATAGCGGCGATGTTCTCGGCCGATCTGGCGTTCCTTTGACGTAAAGGTGTTGGTTGGTTTGGTCACCAATCGTTGGAGAGTAGACTTTGAAGAGCCACCGCGTCAGATGCAAAATGGGGGCAATGCGCGCAACGTTAGCACTAACGAACACTCATTTTGATAATAAAGTTTTATCATATTTTGCACATGCTGCTCAACCGTGTAACTTGCCATGGCGATTTGGCATCAGTAACTGAATAGGAAAAAATAGATTTGACAAATGCCGCCAAAACAAAATGGCCGCCACAGATTATTTATAAAGAATACCACCAACACTTAAACCGACATAGTTGAGAACCCTCTACACAGCACAGTATGGCGACCGTAGGGGGTAGCAAACAGGACAATCGCCCGGGGCCTCGCTCTTGCAGAGGCCTTGCAAGGTATTTTTAGTCAAGCAAAGGGCCTCGCAAAGACCATCTGCCCGGGGCCTCGCAATAGGTGTGGTAACCACTGACAACACAAAGTGGGTGTGTACGATTTTACCACGACCCCTCTGATCCCTGTTAAGGGCGCGTCCTCGGTCAGGACGTGCGGTTCAACAGCCCAATTACTCTCCGCACGCAGACAATTAGCGTATATAAGACTGATGATGCATTCATTATGTGTATCGATTGTTCGTTAACATGAAGAGCCTGCTTTTGGTAAGAACAAGATTATTATTTCGTTAATTGTTTCATAAGTATAAGAAGAAAATGTGAAAAAAGAATGGGTGTTTAATGTTTATCTTAGGTTATATTTAATTTGACCCTTATTGACAGACTCTTGTTAAAGACCTCGTGAGTCACGAAGAAGTATAGCTCATAAATATTTTGAAAAACTGTTTGTGATTGCCGCTACATGTAGTCTTTATTATCATTTACTACCTTATAACTTTACCGTTTATAATTTTCGAAAAAACCGTAAGGACTAAGGTTAAATCCCAAGCTTAAATGTCGAACTCTGTTACAGACTCTTCTCTCATTGGCTGCAATAGCAGCGTCGAAGCCGCAGCTGGCTCCAGACCTTGCTGCAGCCGAGAGCAATCAGCAAGCAAACCAGGCTGTAGAAGCCAGCCAGCAGGTTGACCAAGCCGTGAAGGCCAGCCAACAGGCAGACCAGGCCGCCGAAGCCAGCTTGATCAACCCGCTCAATAGCTATATAGGTTACGAGCAGAACAAGTACCGGCCGGCATACAAGATCGTCTCCGTGGAGCAGGTCCTCAAGCCCCTGGTCTCCGAGATCATCATCCCCCAGAACCACATCGGCATCGGCAACTACAAAAACGGCTACCTGGACTACGGCCTCGGGTATAAGAACCTAGTCGACCTAGGCCAGGGCCTGCAGGCTCTAGACTACTACGATGGGGGACTCCAGATCATCTCCAACTGGCGCAACCGTGGGTACGGCTGGCAGCAGAACCTGGGCTACAACAAGGGTTACGGCCTCCAACTAAACCGAGGCCTCTACAAGCCGTACTACGGAGTCGTTGGCCTGCGGCCGAACATGCAGGGCCAGGAGTATTACAGTTGGAACCAGAACAACCAAGGCAATACAGGTAACCAGTGGCAACTCGGCCAGGTGCAGCTCGGCATCGGGAATAACTTTGGCAACCAACAGAACCAGGGCGGCCAGGGGCAACTCGGCCAGGTGCAGCTTGGCATAGGAAACAACGTCGGCAACCAGCAGAACCAGGGCGGCCAGGGTCAAGGAAATCAAGGCAACCAGGGCAACAATCAGGGAAACCAACTGAGCCAGGTCCAGTCAGGCCTCGGCAATAACATTGGTAACCAGCAGAACCAGGGCGGCCAGGGTCCAGGAAACCAAGGCAACCAGGGCAACAACCAGGGAAACCAACTGAGCCAGGTCCAGTTAGGCCTCGGCAATAACATTGGTAACCAGCAGAACCAGGGCGGCCAGGGGCAACTCGGCCAGGTGCAGCTCGGCATCGGGAATAACTTTGGCAACCAACAGAATCAGGGCAACCAGGGGCAGCTCGGTCAGCTGCAGGTTGGCTTAGGAAACAACGTTGGCAACCAGCAGAACCAGGGCGGTCAGGGTCAAGGAAACCAAGTCAACCGAGGCAACAACCAGGGCAACAATCAGAAAAACCAACTGAGCCAGGTCCAGTCAGGCCTCGGCAATAATATTGGTAACCAGCAGAACCAGGGCGGCCAGGGTCAAGGAAACCAAGGCAACCAGGGCAACAACCAGGGAAACCAACTGAGCCAGGTCCAGTCCGGCCTCGGCAATAACATTGGTAACCAGCAGAACCAGGGCGGCCAGGGTCAACTCGGCCAGGTGCAGCTCGGCATCGGGAATAACTTTGGCAACCAACAGAACCAGGGCAACCAGGGGCAGCTCGGTCAGCTGCAGGTCGGCTTAGGAAACAACGTTGGCAACCAGCAGAACCAGGGCGGCCAGGGTCAAGGAAACCAAGGCAACCAGGGCAACAACCAGGGAAACCAACTGAGCCAGGTCCAGTCCGGCCTCGGCAATAACATTGGTAACCAGCAGAACCAGGGCGGCCAGGGTCAAGGAAACCCAGGCAACCAGGGCAACAACCAGGGAAACCAACTGAGCCAGGTCCAGTCCGGCCTCGGCAATAACATTGGTAACCAGCAGAACCAGGGCGGCCAGGGGCAACTCGGCCAGGTGCAGCTCGGCATCGGGAATAACTTTGGCAACCAACAGAACCAGGGCAACCAGGGGCAGCTCGGTCAGCTGCAGGTCGGCTTAGGAAACAACGTTGGCAACCAGCAGAACCAGGGCGGCCAGGGTCAAGGAAACCAAGGCAACCGAGGCAACAACCAGGGCAACAATCAGAAAAACCAACTGAGCCAGGTCCAGTCAGGCCTCGGCAATAACATTGGTAACCAGCAGAACCAGGGCGGCCAGGGTCAAGGAAACCAAGGCAACCAGGGCAACAACCAGGGAAACCAACTGAGCCAGGTCCAGTCCGGCCTCGGCAATAACATTGGTAACCAGCAGAACCAGGGCGGCCAGGGTCAAGGAAACCAAGGCAACCAGGGCAACAACCAGGGAAACCAACAGAGCCAGGTCCAGTTAGGCCTCGGCAATAACATTGGTAACCAGCAGAACCAAGGTGGCCAGTGGCAGCTCGGCTTGGGCAGCCTGCAGCAAAACCAAGGTGACTGGCAGCTTGGCCTGATCAACCAGCAGAACCAAGGCAACCAGTGGCAGATTGGCGTGGGCAACCAGGGCAACAACGGTTGGCAGAACAACCTGATCAACGGCAAAAGTTTCAGGGTGTACGAATGAAGATCTCAAAAGTTAAAAATAAAATAAAATCTTCAAAAAATTGTACGTATAATAGGTATGTATTCTGTGGTCTAACTAGAAAAGCTTTTCATGTAAGCTTCTCATTTCTTTTCTGTACCGTAATAATAATTATTATTATATTCCAAAAGTGCAGCAGCGTTCTCAAGTTTCTAGGCTAGAGTTCTATCCTACGAATAATAAAAACGTTCTAACTTCTATCATTACTTCTGAAACATTTATTTTTCTAAGTTACTTGTCTGTTCTTACAACATAATTATATAAAATTTGCCTAATCCAGTGTATGTTCTACATTATATTATTATTCTGTGCTTACATCTAGCACTCATTTTCTTATTAATAGTACATTACGAGTACGCCCCAAGGGAAGAAAGTACTCGTATGACATTTCAACCCGCGCGATATTGTCGGTTGAAGTGTCATGCTATCTTCCCGTGGCGCGTATAGAACTTTTCATCATACAAGGGACCGAAAGTTTAATGACATCGTATACATATATATATATACATGGACGTATAAAAAAACATATATATAAGAAAATCAAATGTGGTTCAAACTATCGACTGAGTACTGACGGGGTCCGGGGCGAAGCCCCGGTGGGGGTTGGGGGGGCGAAGCCCCCCACAGACAAAAAAAAAACAAATTAAAAGATTTAATTATGTGTTTGTGTCGTTAAAATACCATTTAGTAAATATGTAGTGCTTAATTTGTAAAGATAATATTTATTGAAGTGACTTAACAAACTGTGTGGCACCAATCACCATGGCAACGTCCATCGCTGTCCCGATTCCCGACTCAAAGATAAATAAGTAGATTCTATCAGCCCTCCCCCGCTATTCCTGACTGTTGGCGATGTAAAAACCATGTTGTGTAGTTGGCCTAGGCGAAGTAAAATAGCTAAGTCGGTAGCCGCCTCCTCAACTCAACAACTTTTTTTTTATCAAATTGCCGCGTGTGATAATATTATGGTTTTGAACAATGATATTCTACTAAATACAGATCTGTTACGTTCATACTATTTTCCTGCTTAAATTGCTTCCGAACAATTTTCAAATTCAATTGTCAAATTTGACAGATAAGTGAAACAAAAGATACGAAATGCCATTTACATAAAAGAGACAGACTAAATAAAAGACGGGCCAATTGGCACGTATTTAAGGCTTCACAACGCGCGCGGTAGTAACATATCTGCTTTAAGTTTTTTTATATAATATCATTGGTTTTGAAATAACAACTGCACGGTTACCATGGTAATGAGTTACTTCAAACAGGTAGCGGGAAGAAAATTTTAAACTGTCACTAATTATTGTGAGCAGTCGGAAATATGCACCTTTCTTCCCGCATACAAGGGAAGAAAATCAAACTTTCGGTCCTGGTACGAGTATGATGAAAATATTTATTGCTACGTGATGCTTTTCTTCATCCATAACCAATTTAAAATTGATCCATAATACGAGTACTCTAGTGTTTCGTCCCAAGGGTTTTGGGCCCACTGGGACCAATGACCAGATATAATAATATAGTAACAATATCTATGGACGCTTCAAACCACGTCAGTCTAGCCCCGTGGTTACCTGAAGGACTTGTGTTACGGGTACCAGACAACGGAAATATATTTAATACTTTTTATACTATACATTTATTTAAGATTTTTATTATATTATACACATATTTAATACACATCCATGACCCAGGAACTTTGAAAAACTTTTTGTTCCGTCGGCGGGATTCGAACCCGCGACCCCCGGCTTGAGCTACCGACGCGCTCACCACTGAGCCACAGAGGTCGTCAAAGATATGAATTTTTAACATTTTTTTATCTAGCGATTGGTCCCAAGTAATTTCATTTTTATGACTGTCGGGTTTATGTCCGCAGGTAGGGCTAGCAAAAAAGTTGTAGATTTGAATAAAAAACCAAATAACTAGGTACTTTGTATGAAAACATTTACCTATTGACATCGGTCAAGGCTCAAGACAAATTAAAACTTCAAACAATTAGTAAAAATAATAGGAAATAAATCAATACTTGGCCAATAATAAAATAAAGTTTTATAAAAAATAATAACATAATATGATTCTTAGTACTTATATTGTTTGAAAACTTTGAAATAAAGTAATACTTTTCCTACATTATTTTTTCTAATTTTCAATAATATTGCAATGTTTTCATAAAAATAATACATTAAGTAATTTCTGTGGTTATACATTTTTATGTTTTTTTGTTTTTATACAATAATATTATCTAATTATAAATCAAGTATTAAATGCCTTAAATGCCATAATTTATCACAGACCGGGCAAACTTGTTAAATTAATGTCATCTCTCTCGCACACATTAAACCTATTGCACATTTTATGTAAGGCGGGCAAACAAGTGAAATGGGCATGGCGCATTAAGAAATAATATAAGTATCAATGAAGTATGTAGTGTATTACCATTTACCATAGACTAATAAAATATACAAAGCTCTATTCTTTGTTATCAATTTTTTAATTTACAATTGCTTTGTTTCATTGATGAACTCAATAATCAAGGGGATGGGGGGGACTGATTAACAAGAAAAATATATCACAAAACAATCCTTCATCGTAATAAAGCCATTAACATAAATCTGCATGTGATTTTAGCGATGACGTGAGGAACAAAAGATAGTACACATCAGTGGAGCATCACCAGAGGGTTCTGTAGGTTTTTTTACAGAGAAATATAATATTATAAACAATACAGGTAAAAGGAGGTAATGTGGCCCCTGCACATATATTGGCCCCCCTCAATAATTAATGTTTTAACAAACTTAACTTTAATTTTGATGGAACGGGATGCTCGCGGCATGCTTCTAATTTAGCACCCTGCACCGTACAAATCCAACAGAGGCTGTCAAGTTCGATTGTCATTCGATCAAGTTAAACTTGCGACCTGCGAAACTTTTTTATTTTGTGATTTTATTTCTATAGTTTTTAAGAAACAGAAATATTTGGCTTTTGTGTTCAAACATCGGATACATCAAACTGTTCTCCTACGGAATTTAAAAGGTAAATATGAAATTTAAATTAAATTTAAAAGGTAAATTTAATAAATATTTTTGGTACGTTTTTTTTAAACATTAGCAATGATTGTAATTAGGCACCCTCCCATTGGTCGTAATGTTGTTCCAATGACAGAGCTGGAAAGCCATGGGTACAGTATCAAACTTTTGATGTATGTAGCCTGTGGAGGCTCCAAAGGTGACTATTACATTTGTGATTTTTGCTGTTAAGTTTCACTTGTGCAATACATTTAATGTGAGTGGCCCCCCGGGGGTATCACAATCAACAGCAAAAATTACCATCACTTGATCTCAAAATGCCAAATGTGATTGGTTAAGAATAATTAAAACTTTCGATTGTCCTGCACGAGTTTTATTTATTCCCTAAAAAGACATGTTTAAACAAATGAATAAGAAGTCCCATAATGTATTTTTGAGGTTTCTGACTCCTATATTTCTTAAATAATGCTTGATAAACAAAGTGGGGGGCCACATTACCACCTTCTCCCTATATCTAAAAATAAAATAACTAAAGCTAATTAAAAGTTTGCACTAATAAACGATTAAGTGTCGGTTTGCATACGTTCAACTCAAAACTCAATCACAATATTAAGACCCAATTTCACCAACGACTGTTAAAGTTAATGCTCGAATTAGTATCACATTACCGCTTTTGTCTTTCATAATATGAATGAAAGAGAAGACATGAAATTTTAACAAGCCGTTAACACTAACAGATGTTGGTGAAATTGGGCCTTAGTCTATGGTTAATATGTGTAACAAATTTCTGGTAAAATAATGAATATGCAAGGTACCAGACCTTACATATTCATTTCATTTGTTAGCCAATACTGGCTTTGTTTTGATGCCATACAAATATGCCAACTTGTAGTTAACTTCGTCAGTGAAGTAACTATAGCTTGTATTAAACTTTAGTCAACGAAACGAACTAATCACCCATGTGGTAGTGGTTGGTCCGTCGTCAAAACTCAAAGGCGACTTTTTTTTTATCGGGCTTTGGCCCACCACACATTCCCACCACTGTATCTCCTGTGTCGCCAGGATAGACAGCGGTATCCAACCACGAAAACCCTTTGATATGATCTCAGGGAGCCCGAGGGACATGCTAAAACTGTCTTGGGACCCGCAACGAAATTAATCAGAAGAAAATAGGAGGAGTAGGAAGATTCCAATTTCCCTCCCCATAAAAGCGGGAGACAGCACAAAGTTGCAATGACCGAAAGTCAAAGAATTTAAGGGGGAGCACCACGGAAATAAGGTTAATAATAATTGTGACTCCTAAGCTAAGTTAATATTGGAGTTTATTGTGTTTGAACTGTTGCCAATAATAATTGTGACAAAAACGCTTGAAGGCACGGAAGTTCCTAGCGCTGTCCACGAGATCACCGTAGTATGCGACTCCAGATGTACAGAATAGGTTGTTTAGCATATTAGTTCTTTCGTCCTGCCAGAGACTGCACTCCCAGAGAACATGATGAACTCAAAGGCGACTAAGTTCAAATGTAAACTTGACCCTAACTTTTAAGGTGCCAAAAATAAACTAATAAAAATATTATAAAGAATATCATCATCACTTTACCGACATAGTTAAGAACTCTCTACAGCAGGGATGGCGAACCAATGGCACGCGTGCCATCAGTGGCACGTGACATAAAATTTAGGGCACGCTACTGGCAGAGTAGACAGAACTAAGGAGTACCTCTAAACAAACGGGAGAATCTACGTGAGTTGGATGCGAGTATCACTTTCGACATGTTTCACAATGCCGAGTAACTCGTTAGTAGGTACCAGAGCCAGGCCAGAACCACTTGTCACAAAACTAGTATCGAAATGATTATTTTACCAACAATGAAAGTAATATAATCATTTCGATACTAGTAATAGCCTCACTACGCAAAGGGGATCCCTCTTATATTTATTATATAACGGGGATCCCTTTTGCGTAGTGTGCACTAAATTAGGTAAATTTTGAAATACGCATCGAATCACAATAAAAATATTTAATGGCACGTTTATGACTTAACTGAAGATTTCTTCAGAAAAGGGCACGTTGATACGAAAAGGTTCGCCATCCCTGCTCTACAGTCTACACAACACAGTATGGCGACCGTAGGGGTGGCAAACAGGGCAATCGCCCGGTGCCTCGCTCTTGCAGTGGCCTCGCAAGGTATTTTTAGTAAAGCAAAGGGCCTCGCAAGGACCATCTGCCCGGGGCCTCGCAATAGGTGTGGTCACCACTGAGAACACAAAGTAGGTGTGTACGGTTTTACCACGACCCAGCTTATCCCTGTTAAGGGCGCGTCCTCGGTCGTGCGGTTCAGCAGCCCAATTACTCTCCGCACGCAGACAATTAACGTATATAAGACTGATGAAGCATTTATTAATATGTGTATCGATTGTTCGTTAACATGAAGAGCCTGCTTTTGGTAAGAACTAGATTATTATTTCGTTAATTGCTTCCTAAGTATAAGAAGAAAATGTGAAAAAAGAATGGGTGTTTAATGTTTATCATAGGCTATATTTAACTTGACCTTTGTTGACCAGACTCTTGTTAAAGACATACCTCGTGAGTCGCGAATAAGTATAGCTCATAAATATTTTGAAAAACTGTTTGAGATGTCATTTACTACATAGTACATTATAACTTTACCGTATACAATTTTCGTTACTATAAAGCTTTAATTGACGTGATAACGTCTTAAAATTCGATATGGGGTGCGCGCCCGAAAAACATGACAGTTTATGCGGCGTTACCTCGCTGACAGCTCTGAGGCGTTCCATTTAAGGCTTGAAGTGCAAGCGAGAGCGCGGAACGAGCGACAAGGAAGCACAATCGGCCTTTGCGTTGTATTATAGTAGTATTGGCTTGGCATATGCCACGTGTGAACAGTTTGGCCTGGCTTGAAAAACTGTTCACACGCGACATATACCAAGCCAATACTGGCTGCCAGTCTTATGCCCACTGTACACTCTCGCCGAGAGCTCTCGGGCGAGAGTCTCGTGCGAGAGCCCCTTGCCCGAGTGCGATCATGTACATTCTCGCTTAGTTCAATCGCAGATAAGAACTCAGAGAAGATGGACGAAAACGACCATTCACCATTCACCGTGCATCGAAAGATATCATTGTAATCCAAAGATTTATGATCATATTTAATTTTATTTCTCACAGATAATGACTGATAATGTCGTTTATTATTGTTATTTTTCTGTTCTACACTGTCCAACGGCGAAACTAGTACTGAAAGACGCGAGAGTGTACGGTAGTGCGCTCGTTTTCCTCGCGAGACCCTTTGTCTCGGGCGCAATATACCGACAACGGACCGAGAGGGTCCGAGACAGGCGAGACGAGGCGAATGCACCCATTTACACTCTCGCACTCGGGCCGCCTCGCTGTGTCTCGCCGAGAGTGTACAGCCGGCTTTATTGGCAGCCAGTACTGGCTATGTGTAAATTATACTTAAGTCCTACTTGAGTGACGCAAATCCCTCTAAGCGTAATAATAAATAAAACAACCAGTGAGTGTCATCGAAAAGACGAGAAATTATTCCATTGAATTACATATACCAAAATATGTTGTCGGGTAAGCGATAGCGCGATCTAGAAGCCTAACAGCGACATCTGTTATCAAATCGTGGAACTAAATTTACTTATAAAATATTATGAAATTCAACTCAACAAAGGTAGTTGTCACGTTCACGGTTCAACTATCGTCAGTAAACCGACTCTACAGACAACCGTTTTTTTTAATAGTAATTAGTAGCAATATTGGTTAATGTTCTAAAAACCTTATGGACTAAGGTTAAAATCCCAAGCAAAATGTCGAACTCTGTTACAGACTCTTCTCTCATTGGCTGCGATAGCAGCGTCGGAGCCGCTGCAGGCTACCGACCTTGCTGCAGCCGAGAGCAATCAGCAAGCAGACCAGACTGTAGAAGCCAGCCAGCAGGCAGACCGAGCCGTGGAGGCCAGCCAGCAGGCAAACCAGGCCGCCGAAGCCAGCTTGATCAACCCGCTCAATAGCTATATAGGTTACGAGCAGAACAAGTACCGGCCGGCGTACAAGATCGTCTCCGTGGAGCAGGTCCTCAAGCCCCTGGTCTCCGAGATCATCATCCCCCAGAACCACATCGGCATCGGCAACTACAAGAACGGCTACCTTGGCTACGGCCTCGGGTATAAAAATCTAGTCCACCTAGGCCAGGGTCTGCAGGCTCTAGACTACAAAATAGGAGAGCTGAGCCAGAACCTGTACTACGATGGGGGACTCCAAATCGTCTCCAACTGGCGCAACCGTGGATACGGCTGGCAGCAGAACCTGGGCTACAACAAGGGTTACGGCCTCCAGCTAAACCGAGGCCTCAACAAGCCGTACTACGGAGTCGTTGGCCTGCGGCCGTACATGCAGGGCCAGGAGTACTACAGTTGGAACCAGAACAACCAGGGCAATAGAGGTAACCAGTGGCAGCTCAGCCAGGTGCAGCTCGGCATAGGAAACAACGTCGGCAACCAGCAGAACCAGGGCGGCCAGGGTCAAGGAAACCAAGGCGACCGAGGCAACAACCAGGGAAAACAACTAAGCCAAGTCCAGTTAGGCCTCGGCAATAACATTGGTAACCTGCAGAACCAGGGCGGTCAGGGGCAGCTCGGTCAGCTGCAGTTCGGCATAGGAAACAACGTCGGCAACCAGCAGAACCAGGGCGGCCAGGGTCAAGGAAACCAAGGCAACCGAAGCAACAACCAGGGAAACCAACTGAGCCAGGTCCAGTTAGGCCTCGGCAATAACATTGGTAACCAGCAGAACCAAGGCTGGCAGCTCGACTTGGGGAGCCTGCAGCAAAACCAAGGTGGCTGGCACCTTGGCCTGATCAACCAGCAGAACCAAGGCAACCAGTGGCAGATTGGCGTGGGCAACCAGGGCAACAACGGTTGGCAGAACAACCTGATCAATGGCAGAGGCTACAGGGTGTACGAATGAAGATCTCAAAAGTTAAAAATTAAAAAAAAACTTCTCATTTCTTTTCTGTACCGTAATAATTATTATATTATCTAAAAGAGCAGAAGCGTTCTCAAGTTTTTATGCTAGGGTTCTATCATTACTTCTGAAACATTTATTTTCTTAAGCTACTTGTTTCTTACAACATGATTGTATAAAATATGCCTTATTTATGTATGTCTTACAAGTTACAATGATACTTTTATTCGGTGTTTACCTTTCTACAGATCTCATTTTCTTATTAAATATTTATTGCTATGTGATGCTTTTCTTTACCCATAACCAATTTAAAATTGATCGAAAAATCCAGTTATTATTATAGAAGGTTATAATTTTCGCTAATTACTTTGGTTGATTAAATTATAATTAGGTAAGTATTATGATTTATGATTGTAAGATCATTAACCTTCTCAATATTATTGCTATAAATGAATGCAATAGCTATGTCCTCAGTCTATAGTCTACACTGTGCACTTTCATCTTCAATTTTCGTCATCTTCTTCAACGTTCGTATTGGCGCATTCAATAATTGAATGCGTCAACGAACGCAACGCCAACGCCAACGTGCGTCGCGGGCATGCCTCACGCGCGCTATTACGCATGCCCTTGATGAATAAAAAAGGCACAGTGTGGACATAGCTATGGTGTTATTATAAAAACAATTTTGCTGGTCAATTTCATAATTATCATAAAGTACTAGCTGTCCCGGTAAACGTTGCTTTGCCATAATATAAAGTATTTCGCCCATATTATTTTATTGAATTGACTAAATAAGTATGTCGCCATGGCAACGTCGATCGCTATCCCGTCGCACAAACAATGGCCGCCGTTTGTCTCAGGTTGTAATAATTTACTATCATTTATTCAACAAATGCACTTATCAATATATAAAGTACCCAGTAGCCGATTCTCAGACCTACTGAATATGCATATAAAATATGGTAAAAATTAGTAAAGCCGTTTCGGAGGAGTTCGTGGACTAACATTGTGACACGAGAATTTTATATAATACTAGCTGTCCCGGCAAACGTTTCTTTGCCATACTAATAAAAAGTATTTCCCCATATTATTTTATTGAAATGACTAAATAAGTATGTCGCCATGGCAACGTCGATCGCTATCCCGTCGCACAAACAATGGTCGCAATAATAGTAAATTATTACAACCTGAGACTGATCTCAGGTTGTAATAATTTACTATTATTTATTCAACAAATGCACTTATCAATATATAAAGTACCCAGTAGCCGATTCTCAGACCTACTGAATATATGCATATAAAATTTGGTAAAAATCAGTAAAGCCGTTTCGGAGGAGTTCGTGGACTAACATTGTGACACGAGAATTTTATATATAAGACTAGCTGTCCCGGCAAACGTTGCTTTGCCATGATATTATAAAGTATTTCGCTCATATTATTTTATTGAAGTGACTAAATAAATATGTCGCCATGGTAACGTCGATCACAAACAATGGCCACCGTCAGTCTCAGGTTGTAATAATTTACTATTATTTATTCAACAAATGCACTTATCAATATATAAAGTACCCAGTAGCCGATTCTCAGCCCTACTGAATATGCATATAAAATTTGGTGAAAATCAGTAAAGCCGTTTCAGAGGAGTTCGTGGACTAACATTGTGACACGAGAATTTTATATATCTTAATATATATATTTCTTGTGTGCGTGTGTATGTGACTGAACTCCTCCTAAACGACTGGACCAATTTTGATGAAATTTTTTGTGTGTGTTCAAGGGGATCTGGGAATGGTTTAGATTTACAATTTTGTCCGCTGGACAATGTACACCAATTGAAAATGTAAATAATCATATGTATGTAGGCCTCATTATTGATAATGTTTTTAACTGGGGAGCTCATAAGGACCATGTCTGTACAAAACTAAGATCAATATTAAGTAGACTGGCAGTTCTCAAGTTTAAGCTACCATATAAAATTCTAAGACTTCTTTATATGTCTCTTGCAGATTCTGTAATAAGTTATGGACTTAGCAGTTACGGTCTAACATTCAAGTCATACATCCAAGATATTTACAAACTACAAATAAGAATGCTAAAGACCATAACACCAAAACACGTAGTTAAAAAATTTAAAAATATAGATCAAGAATTATTTGAATACTGTAATGTCATTAATGTGTATGATAAAATAAAATTTTGTATTTTAACTGAAATGAGAATTACTGAATACTTAGAGGAACATGTAAGACCTAGCCACTTAAGACCAGTATCATGTATTAAGAAGTATTGTCTACCAAAAATAACGAACACTTATGGCTTTAGAACATTAAAACATATTATACCCTTTTACTTAAATGAATTACCTGCCAATTTACAATACATGTATTCAAATACAATTAACTATAAAGGTAAATATAAAAATTTTTATTTAAAAAATCCAAGCTTGAGTACTGGCTGAAATATTTTTAGTAATCTGTGCTTAAATTCCATTTATGAGTGTACATGTACAGGTGTATTGTATGTAGATGCATACCTACCTACTACATGTGCATATGTACATTGTACTTTCATGCATGTACAATGTGCATGTGCAGGTGTACATGTGGAAATACAATTAATAATAGTATGTTTGTGTAACCTTGATTCTTAAAAATAAAAGTAATTGTTAACTTGAAATGTTATGTAATGTATGAGTAGTCATAAAATAATATTAAATACCTACTAAGTAGCTTAAGAATAGTACTGTATGTAAACAGAACGTCTCTCCCAAACCGATAAACCTCTTAAGGTTTTTGTATGGGAAACTATGTCATTTTTTACATACAAGTACATTGTAATGTTTTGAATAAAGGAATAAATAAATAAATAAATAAAAATGTTTTTTTAATTAATTTTTAATTTATTAGTAGTTGTTGATTTTGGAATGTTTTACATTGGATCCGACAGACGGCGCTACCATCGCAGTGTCAAATTTTAAATAATATTCGAATTCGAATTTGAATTTTAGTCTGTCCCGACAGCGCTGCGATCAAATTAAAAAAAATACTTTTTATACTTAATATGGCAAAGAAACATTTGCCGGGACAGCTAGTAAGATATAAGAAGATAAACTACATTAGCTATGTCCACACTGTGCACTTTCATCTTCAATTTTCGTCATCTTCTTTCATTCAACTTTCGTATTGGCGCATTCAATAATTGAAGGCGTCAACGAACGTAAAGCGAAAGTTTTGGATACGGTCAGAGGGCATGCATCGCGGGCATGCCTCATGTTCGCCGTTGACTGCGCTATAACGCATGCCCTTGATGAACAAAAAAGGCACAGTGTGGACAACTTTACAACGCCAAATAAATCCTTACTTCAAAATTCTAATTTTATCAAATATGTGAAAGTGTCAGTCTGTCTTGTCTGTCTGTCACCTCTTTTTGCCCTACCCGCTAAAACTAAAAGGACATTGGATAATTTTTATCCTGGAAAAATGTACAGTTCGCACGCGATAAAGGAATATTGGCGCGACGGAGTTGCGAGCGTCATCAGAAAGTTTAAACTTTTAAAGTCAGTAACAACTCTCGTAAATAAAAAACATTATATTCTGTATTTTTATGTAGGTATTAGTTCAGACTTTCTTTAATTTTCTTTGAAACTATGTTACAAGTTTTTCGCTGACTTGTTTAGACGTTTTAGCCTTCGTAACCAATTTCATCTGATAAAGTTATTAACTGATATTTTTACTTGTCCTAGTATAAAGCGAAGCATATTTTTTTTCATTGAATATGTATGTAGTATAGAAACTACTGAACTACTACGTTTTCAATTAAGTTTAAAAAATATATAGAGTAGAATAATTATAAGAGTACGCGTCCTATTGCTAAAGTGTTACCACTGGTTTAATCAATAAAAGACTAAAAAGCAAGATAAGGTTTATTATCATCACCATCTTCTGCTTACAGCAGAAGTCCATAGCGACTATCATGTGAGACTGGCCTGTAGACAGACTCCAATATCTTAGGAGTGACAGGGTAGCGGAGGCCTAGGGCGTAGGCCGTCCTCCTATCAAAACCCAGGCCCTCCCTGCCGTACCTCCTGTATTCGTAGTTGGGGTACCTGGTTATGCTCTCGTAACCATAGTAACCAGGGTGCTGGTTGCGGTAACCATAATTCTCCGGAGCGTAGTTAAGCACAACCTCCTCGATGATTTTCGGCCTCGGTTGGTACTCTATCCTCTCAGGGGCGTATTCCACTGGATGCCTCCGCTCAGGGACGTATTCCACTGGGTGCCTCCGCTCAGGGGCGTACTCGACTGGGTGCCTCCGCTCAGAGACGTACTCCACAATGGGCTTGTAGGCGCCCCTGTAGTTGGTCTGGTATATGCCGTATCTGTTCCCGCTTTCGTCGGTTACTCCATCCTGGGCCTTGTTCTCTGACGCGGCCGCCAGGGCAACTGAGAAGAGGGTCTGAAATTATACAAGGTAGTTAAGAGATATTGTTTATTAAAACCACACTAGCTCAGTTGCTTCGTACGCATCAACAGATTATAATAACAGAGACGAACAATTTTCTCGTTTTCTCCACATTTTTCAATGATTTTAATATAAAGCCTTCCTCTTTTTAAACGGACTGCCTAACACTGATAAAATTAGGTATTCAATTCGAACCAGTAGTTTCTGAGATTTGAACAAACTAACAAACTTTTCAGCTATACAATAATATATCTTCCTATAATACCACGTCTAATCACAACATAACGAGGCACACATTTCGGACTCTGTCATTTTATATGGATTTCTTTGCCTCGATTTGCCGCTTGGACTCTGAAGTCCAGTTTAACCTGAGTTAAAAAAATAAAAAAAACCGACTCACCAAAACGAGCAGTTTCATTGTACACGTGTTCTAGTATATAATATTATGATCTCCGCACATAAGGCCGACTTATATAAATTCAGGTAAAGATTGCGTGCGCGCATCAAGGATGATCAAATTAGTAACTCATTAATAAATAAACATTAGTTTTCGATATATTATTAAACGAAAGAAACCGTGAAAATGCGTTGAGAATTATAGAATATTGCAACTAAATGTCGATTACCTAAGTACCTACCTATTTCGAACTTACGGCCGTCCCCCGAGCAAAGGACCTTGGCCATACATTTACCGCGTTGCCGAGAGCGCACCAAAACCCTATTTTTTTACTTATCTTAGTTCAAAATTGACCTAAAAAAAAAATTTTACGGGAAATATGTAGTTTATGATATTGTTGATCTATATTGGCGTGTGTTTCAAATAAAAGTAATTTGTAAATCCCAAGGAGATGCTGAATGTACGCTTGAATTTTGATAAATTGGTTTTACTTTGGAAGCTAAACAAAAATAGAAAATTTAAAACGGTGAAAGGAATGTCGATATACTGAATTTATAGGGCTTGAAATACGGTAAATTACGGTATTTCCGGAAGGAACGCCCTTAACAAGAATATATTTAAAAGGTAAATGTTTAGGAAGATTTTGAATGTTTTTAGTTTTACATTCTGAGTTTTAAGTAAATACGAAAAATTCTATCTAATCCTGAAAAGGTCCTCAAACTTTTCTGCTTCTTCGGACTTCGATATAAGCTGTAAGCAGAGTAATCAGTAATCTACTAGTTGACGCCCGCAAGTCCATTTGCGCAGAAATTCGTTCGTTTACCGCGTGGGAATTGGTATACGTACATTTTTCCGGGATAAAAAATACCTTATTTATATTTTCTCTGGTCTAATAGTACCTCCAAACCAATTATCATCAAAATTAGTTTAGTGGTTTAAGCGTGATGAAGTAACAGACAGATAGATAGACACAGTCTCGCATTTATAAAATGGGTATTGATTTATTATTTTACTTGACACTGTCATGCAATAATATATTGTAATTTAATTATTCACGCTGTAGTACGTTTTGCAACTATGCTATTAATTCCTTTTCCGGGACCCAAAATATCTCGTATGTCATAACTCATAACTCACAACAAATAAAATTTCATGTAAATTGGTTCAGTGGCTTGAGCGTGAAGAAGTAACAGACAGACATAACATCGCTTTATAATATTAGTCCTGTTCATTACAACTTACAATTTTTACCATCAGTAAGCATCGTTATCAGGCACGAGTATTTTCGATGCGGCATATTCTGACCGCAACTTCCCTTAGTTCCTTTGCACACGAAGTGCTGGTCTCCGTGTGCAGTATGGAAGTATAAAGACCCTGGAGAACGGTGGATGGGCACAGTCAGCCGTGGCATCACGGCTAACGAAGGACCTCAAAGCTTCCACACTCCAAACTTCCTGCAGGAGACCTCTAAAAAGCGGTAAGAGTTTTAAAGTGTTTTAATTGTTTATTTTCATATCTTTGTGTTTTACTTTTCTGAAAATTATTGAATTATTATAAATTCAAGTAAAGTTTTTCTTTTACAAACTTTTCAAGTCTACGATTAATTTGAAAATAATCTTTGGCAAACAATGGTAAATAATTTATTGGTAACTAAATCGGTTGTGTAACAAAAACTTACACTCAGTACTTATTATTAACTAATATTACCTTAATCAGTCATAAAAATGTCTATAGTTAACTAAAATACGAATTTTTAATTGAATTAAGTATTGCAATTTAAGGCCATCCCCCAAGCAAACAACATTTGACGCATTACCGAGGTCGCACAAAAATGATGCCGAAAGTAGACAATATTATGCTTCTATAAAATTGGTTTTACTTTGGAAGCTAATATCATGAGTATAATAAACAAAAATGGAAATTTAAAACGGGGAAAGGAATGTTACTGTATTTTTATTATAACTTTGTATAAGTATTTCAAATTATGAGTTTCTACTTTTTAAGGCTCTAAATACGGTAAATTACTGAATATCCATAGGGGAAGTCCCTTAAGCATTTTAATTCAAGCAGCGTTAATTTTGCCAGGCACCATGACCACCGACAAGAAGAACCTGCTGCACTTCTTCCAGCGGCCCACAGAGCCATGCTTCATGGCCAAGGGCACGGAGAACGTCGCCCTGCAGCTGCCGAGAGAGTTCTTCGTGAGTGCCGGGCTGATTAATTATGACGAATAATGGAACTTCTACGCATATAAAGTCAATGACTATAATTTTAAGAATGTCCCATTAGAATGGAATATGGCTTATAGGGCTCCCGCCTTCGATCACTAAAGGCTCCCGCACAAAACTGCGAATTCCCATCGCATAGTAATGTCATTTTATTATGAATTTTGCCGCAGATATTTGCGATGCGATGCGAATTCGCAGTTATGTGTGGAAGCCCTTAGATTACAAACCATGTAAGCTTGTTAAGCTATATATAGTTCTGTGAGTAAGTTTTACTACAGCAGTTATCACATCTGTTGTTGTTAAACTTTCAGGCAAAGCTTGAATTATGAGTGATGACTATGCGTAGATGTGATACGGTCTATCACGTCGACGCATGGTCATCTACAAATAGGTATTTGTAGTCAGATTACAGCCACGACTCAAAAAATTGCTGGAACCTTACCCTTTCTAATGTTCTCTTCCTTCAGCCGGACAAGTACAAGCCATCAAGCGCCACGCTGAGCCAGCGCTTCGGAGACGGAGCTACGTCCCTACCCATCCGGAACATCGCCATACCCAACCTGTCGCTGCCCATGGAGCTGCCCTACAACGCGCAGTTCTCGCTCTTCGTGCCCAAGCATCGCAAGATGGCCGGAAAGCTCATCGACGTCTTCATGAGTGAGTAGCGCAGCTGCACGAGTGAGCGGGATAGATGTCATCTCCAGAAAAGGAGTCATCCATCTAAAATTCATCATGAAATCGTTTGACGTACTTTATGGATGGTCCCAAACATACATAATATTATTAATACTCATCATGTTAATGCGAAAATGTGCCTCGTCTGTCTGTTACCACTTCACACCCAAACCATGGAACCGATTTCGCTGTTTGATATGGAGCTACTTTAAATATTGAAAAGGACATAGGATACTTTATCCCGAAAAATTTACGGATCACGCGAGATAAACGAATTGTGGCGCAATGAAGTTGCGGGCGTAATCTAGTAAGTATAAACTTTGCTTAGCTCGATTGAAAAAAAAATCTAAACATCTCATTTTATTGTAGACATGCGCAACGTGGAGGATCTAATGTCTATCTGTGCGTACTGCCAGATGAGGATCAACCCCTACATGTTCAACTACTGCCTCTCGGTGGCCATCCTCCACAGGTAAATACACAATTATAATATTCCTAAGGCTTCTTACAGACGAACGGCAACGGTAGGCACAACTGTCAACGCATCGACGGCAGTTGTATCTGCCGTTGGCAAGTGCCGTTCGTCTGTAAGAAGCCGAATATTAACAGGTGCTTCAAGTGCAGACTCAACCTTAACGGCAAATCACAACCTACACTTACAGTATAGTAATTGCTGTTTTATAATTGTGAATTAATCGATATTAAACACAGTTTAGCAATATTTTACCCATTATTAAATATCATCAAATAATCTATTGATGAGATGAACTTTATCGAATAGTATTTTCGTTTTTCAGAGAGGACACTAAAGGTCTGAACATCCCAACCTTCGCCGAAACTTTCCCTGACAAGTTCATGGACCCCAAGGTCTTCCGTAAGGCCCGTGAGGTCGCCAATGTCGTGCCAAAGGACATTAGGGTAAGTTCATTCGAATACATTTGTGTTGTACATATGCAATTCTGGATACATGGATACGTGGTAGGCATCATGTAGACGCGACGTTCCAAAAGTGTTAACTTTGTTAACCTATTTAGAAATAAATATTTTGATTTTGATGATGTTGATCAGAACTACATTACACAAATCTTTGGACCCACTATTTTAGTATCATAATATTATCAATCTCAACAAAGAAATACGGCAATACCATTGTGGCAGTACCAACAATTCGCCTAACATTCCTGCATCGCGCTATCGAAGTTTTCTGAGCGCGGCGGTATATATACGACAGCTGAAATGTATCACGTGGGCTTCGGCCTGACCGGGCATGCCACCTCGCCTGGTCGGAAGATCTTCCTTTGTGGCCACCACACATTATACCCACATTGGTGACCCTCGATAGAACACGCCTCCTTCATCATCATCACTCCCCGCCCCTCCGCACCGCGCCAGCCAGCATCGCCTCATCGGGTACATCGTCCACTAGCCGCAACGTACCGCGGCCTGGGCGACTCCGCATCGGCATCATCGGGCTTTCTCACTACACCGACCGGTCAGCAAGCAGAGCACATCTCTCCTGGTCAGCACGTAGCATCGGCCCCGCACGGCAGCTTATCCGACTCACTGGATCCCGTGCAGCAGCTTACAGTTCCGACTCACTGGGACTCACTGCAACAGTTCCGACTCACTGGAACTCACTGGCACCGGCGACTCAAGCGACAAGACTTCAAGATTCGACCTCCGGTCTTCGGGGGGAGTGATGTGGCAGTACCAACAATTCGCCTAACATTCCTGCATCGCGCTATCGAAGTTTTCTGAGCGCGGCGGTATATATACGACAGCTGAAATGTATCACGTGGGCTTCGGCCTGACCGGGCATGCCACCTCGCCTGGTCGGAAGATCTTCCTTTGTGGCCACCACACATTATACCCACACCATGTATGCCATTTTGAATCTATTGTGTAATATGAACAAATGATAGCTAGCGCACCTTCTATGGTTCCATTATTTGAGATCACAATAATTCATCAATCATAAACTAATATAGAAATAACTTCTCTTCAGTTCCCTGTGGTGATCCCGCAAAACTACACCGCGTCTGACGCGGAGCCGGAGCAGCGCGTGGCTTACTTCCGCGAGGACATCGGCATCAACCTCCACCACTGGCACTGGCATCTGGTGTACCCCTTCACCGCCGCCGACCGCTCCATCGTCAACAAGGACAGGCGCGGCGAGCTCTTCTACTACATGCACCAGCAGATCATCGCCAGGTAAACCCATAATGATAACTCCCACACCGGTTTCAGTGACGGTAGCCGGTTTCATTTGGCCAGTTACGCATTTGGCCAGTAATTTTGTAGTCCAAGTGTGCGCGCAGAACACAATAGCACTCACTATTCCTCCACTCTCATAACTCAGTGGGACGGAATACCGACACGACTGGCGAGGGATCAGGCGCAGGACCGAGTTTTTACATGCCTATCCGACGCATGGATCACCTTACTTGTCAGACAATTAGGTGATCAGCCTGCATTGTCCTAATCAAACTTGTTAATTAAATAACATGTTTCCAACGCGGGAATCGGACCCACGACCTCCGAGTCAAGAGCCACGCTCTAAACCACTGGACCGCGGAGGCGTTAAGCCCAGATCCCAACCAGGTAAACCAAGATCTGATCAGTTTTGGATTTATGTATAGGCCTATGTATGACCTATGGGCGGCAGCGTCCTATGGCCTCCTAACACTCATAAAAAACATAAATCCGGCCCTGGTTCTGACCACATCCGCGGTCCTCTAACGTCCGCTCGGCCATTCTGTAAACCTGTATCTTAAATATTGTCCCTCATTAATTTTACAGATACACCGTGGAACGTTGGTGCAACGGTCTGTCCAAGCCTGAGCCATTTAGGAACTTCCGCCAGCCCATCAATGAGGGGTACTTCCCCAAGCTGGATTCTCAGGTTGCCAGCAGGGCCTGGCCGCCTAGGTAAGACTTAGAATCCCTTCTTTAATGCGATTCTTTGACTGCTAATATTAGTATCCACTATGTACCTTTGAAAATTCAAATGAGTTGCAATAAATTCCTCTTATTTTAGGTTTGCTGGTACCGCTCTAAGGGACTTGGACCGTGCCGTCGATCTGATCAGAGCTGACATCAACGAGCTGGAGACAGCTAGGGACCGTTTCCTGGAGGCTATTAGAGATATGGCCATCGTTATGGTAGTTTTTGCCTCCTTTTTTATCCAAAAATTCCATTTGATTCTTTTTTTTCATCCTTAATTGAGCTATGTCTAAACTTATCGGTTTTTTTTCAGCCTAATGGCAGCAAAATGCCTTTAGACGAGGAAACAGGTATAGATGTGCTGGGCAACCTGATGGAAGCCTCCATCATCAGCCGCAACCCCGGCTACTACGGCGATCTCCACAACATGGGACACGTCTTTATCTCCTACTCCCATGACCCTGACAACAGAAATTTGGTAAGCACCTGCCGAGCATATTTTTTAACAAATACTTCAATATTTTTTTCTGCAATTCACGGAAAAGTCTGTTTCTAAATGTTCATAATTCTCATGATATTTTCAGGAACAATTCGGTGTGATGGGTGACTCGGCCACCGCCATGAGAGATCCGATCTTCTACCGCTGGCATGCGTACGTTGACGAAATCTTCCAGCAATACAAGAACAAACTTCCTCCTTACCCTAAGAACAAGGTAAGTAGATTCCCCTTTTGCGAAATCTCCATTTTAAGTGATCCTATACAAGCAAGATACCTTAATCACTCGTGTGCGTGTTTCTAATGTAGTTCTTTCTTCAGTTGGACTACCCCGGAGTCCGCGTGATGTCCGTGGGTGTCCGCGCTCCTCGCGGCAACAACGTGTTCAGCACCCAATGGGAGCAGAGCACCATGGAGCTGGGCAGAGGTCTGGACTTCACGCCCAGGGAGAGCGTGATGGCCCGCTTCACACATCTGCAACACGATGAGTTCGAATACCAGTACGTATCGTTACTGCTTAAAAAGATTTAATCTTTAGCATGTTTTAGCAACCCACATGACTTGGGAATGTAATTTATTCTCGTCTGGCAGGATCGAAGTGAACAACACGACCGGTCGCGGCATAATGGGCACGGTGCGCATCTTCCTCGGCCCCGTGCAGGACGAGCAGGGCCGCCGCCTGCCGTTCGACGAGCAGCGCCGGCTCATGATCGAGCTGGACAAGTTCACCACGCCACTGTCCGCCGGCAGCAATACCGTCACGCGCAAGAGCTCCGACTCCGCCGTCACCATCCCGTACGAGAGGACTTTCCGCGACCAGAGCCGCCGCACCGGAGACCCGGGGTCCGCCGAGGCCGCCGAGTTCGACTTCTGCGGCTGCGGCTGGCCGCACCACATGCTGCTGCCCAAGGGCACGGAGTCCGGCTACCCCGTCGTGCTCTTCGCCATGGTCTCCGACTGGAGCCAGGACCAGATCACCCAGGAGCTTGTGGGGTCGTGCAACGACGCGGCCTCCTACTGCGGCATCCGCGACCGCAAGTACCCCGACCGCCGCCACATGGGATACCCGTTCGACCGCCCCGCTGACTCCAACGTTGGCTCCATGTCCGACTTCCTCACCCCCAACATGAACGTCCAGCAGTGCACCATCCGCTTCACCAACGCCACTCGCGTGCGCGGCCAGAGCAAGTGAACGTCGGTCCTGTAACTGCTAACATATCAACAAAACGTCAGATCATAATCAATTCTGAACAACAAAACGACTCGGCTAGATTATGGACTCGATACTAGTTTAAGTTAAATTTATTATAATGGGTCACTTAATAGCTTAGTTCTGTAAATATTGTACATAATAATGTAATTTATAAATTAAATAAACCAGCCTTAGCCAAAAAATTATGTTTTTAATTATTATTTTGCACCTATTTTTACCCTTAGATAGTAGTTTTGTCATTCGTAGCTTAGATACAATATAAGTTGAGTAAGGACTAAGGACTAAGGAATAACTATAATATAATACCTATCGACAAATTCTAATAAACACTAACATCTATGATCTAACTGCCTGAAAATTCTTAGCAAATTCAAACATTTGTAGGGGTCAGCAAATTTATTTTAACCGACTTCCAAAAAAGAAGAAGAGATTCTATGTTTAGTTGTATCTTGTAGGTAAGTACCGGTAAAACATGCCAACTTTGCCACATAGGATAACTTTGCCCTAAGATCCATTCTTAAGCAAATCTTTGATGTACGGAGGTATTTTAATATTATGACAATATTTGTTTAATTTGGCGGAAAATAGGTTATATGACTGATAACATTGACAATAATAATAATAATAATTTATTTCAGATTATTCATCCATAGGTGTTAGTAACAATTTAGTCTTAACCTATTGTTAGTAAAATTACATATATTAACAACAGTGAATCGTAATCCACCTATGTAGCAGAGGAGAGTCCCATCTGTCGGTGAAAACTCTTAGGATGCCGTTGGAGGAGGATCGCAAGCGCGCCAGCATTGAGGCACAGCGTTTGCGCATTATGGCCGCGAACCCGTCCACGCGCGCCTCAGCAAACATGCCTGACGCGCTGCATCTCCACGGCAACCCCAACAGCATCCTAAGGGTATTGTTGTACTGAACGCGCAGGTCGTTGAACGCCCGCTGGGAAAAATTTGTCCACAGGCTGCACGTGTAGAATGACTGGCAGAAGGATTTAAAGAGCGCGATTTTAACTGCTTCAGTACAGCGAGCGAATCTACGTGCCAGCATGTTGCAACGGACGGCCAACGACCGGCGCTCCCTATCAATGTCGACATTGTCTTTCATGTTTTCTGTGATCCCCGTACCCCGTAGTGCTAACTTTATTCAGTAACTTGTTGGAACTTCTGAAAAACGATACGTATTTTTGCGGGCAAATTGTGGTGCAGATTTGTGAGTAAATTGTGCGTGATGGTGAAACCACAGGTTAGTTTGCTTTTGATATATTATAAAATAATATCTATAGAGTATTAAGGGAGAAGACCTAATGGCAGACACTTTAAGGAAACATGAAACATTCGAATGTTATAAAATATATAATTTATGAAAATAAAGGATTGATAACTTCTTCCATGTCTTCAGTAACTCTTACAAAATAAAACTATTATAATTATTCTCTGACAAATCTATAAAAAAATATATTATTGGTCTTTTTGTAAACTTAGTCATAAGTACTAATAGATGACATCACAATAAGCGAACAACACTAATAGTAGACACCAATATGAACTAATAGTTGACATGGAACATTAAATTACATTTTACATTTTTCATATTATTAGGTCTTTATTTGCCGTTTTTCAAAAGATTTCATTTACTTCATCATAGTAACTACATGCATCAGAAATATTATCCACGTTGTCTCCAGATTCTATTCATTCTTCTTCCATGTTGAAACTATCTTTCCTTTTATTTTTATTTTTCATATTTTTTTCCCAGCAAATTTATTTTTAGTCTTAAGTCTCTATGCTTCTTTTGCCTCTTCTTTTTTCTTCTTTTTGTTCTCAGTTCTCCTTTTTCTTCTTTTTACTGCTACAAAACTAAAGCATCGATTTTTAGATCAGTGCAAGGTCTAATATTAGACACCATGTCCATTTTTAGGTACAGTAGTTCTAAGTTCTTAGTTTGTTAATAGAATTATATTTTTAGAGAATAGTGATAATATTTGCAGTAGAATAAAGTACAAAATAACTTTAGTATGTATTAAAAAACTAAAAGATGAGATCCATGTCATCTATTAGGTTTTTTTACATTTTCAAGAACTAATAGTAGACACCCTTTATATTGTTAGGGAAAATGGATAAAAGATCATAAATAAACATTAATTAGTGTAAACAACATGATCATTAATCCAATGAAGTCAATAGAAATTACAAAAAATCTGATAAATGTATTCAAAACTTACGTGCAAAATTTCGCCTTCCTTAACCTATTTGCTAAGAAATTTCCGGGTGCGTATTGACGCGGTCACATCATTTACGAAAACTGATCCCATTTTAAAATTTTGTTCCCGAAGGCATCCCTAATATATTTTTTCACATCAACAGATAGCATAAGAAGCTTATAAAATTTACAGTGTTGAGAAATAATTAGAATAATTCTTATTATTATGGCATTTTTGTCGTAAGTGTCATCTATTAGTTCAGTGTCTACCATTAGCGCCTTTCCCTTATAGTGATAATGTAATTAATCAGGGAATTATATAATAAAACTTATGATGGTGGGCAAACTAACCCAGCAGTGTCCCGATCATCGATTGACAACATTGCCCGGTATCAAAAAATCCTTAGGGTTGTCAAATCGGACATTTTTAAATACTTTACTAAAAATCGATGTCCTTTTTCATTACTGTATGCCTTGCTCAGCCAGCCAAATAATATAATGATGATAATGGGTTTATAAATAAACAGAAGCAATTTAATATTTATAATATATTCCTGATAATAATGTAAAAGATGATTAAGTAATTTTATAGATATGTGGCAGCCCTAGTACTCTTACAGACCAAAATGCAAATTGTATGGAAAAGGAAAAACATGTAAGGGTAACATTGCCCAGTCAATTTAGTAGGATATTATTCGTTATATCGTTTAAATGTCTATAGTAAACGCCATCTTTTCCAAAATTCTTTCACTGGATTTTGATGCCACCTGCGCAAAGTTCATATTTACGTGAAAAATCAAGATGGGCAATGTTGGCTACAAGTCCACGTAACTTTACCCGGCATGAAAATCAATCATAAATAGAATTAAATGAACAGAAGTAATGTTTTTGACATTCCTACACCTACACATGAAGCCTTGTGGTTGCAGAGGGCAAAAAAAACTTACACTTCCATACATTTTTTTACAAGAATTAAAATTATTCGAAAAAAGCGGGCAAAATTGGCATGTTTCGCGGTATATAATATTTTCATATTGCTGAAACATACCGTGAACAAATTAGATCACCTAGTTTATGCCGGCAGCTAGGTCACTCTCTCCTTGTATCGATTCAGGACGACTATTAATAGTAGGCTGTAGGCATCCTCGCTCCTATCATTTAATTACCTATAGTCTTTATATACGACGAAGATGCAAAGTTGTTAGTATCGAGTTGTATAATCTTACCAACTACCTACAAGGTTTTAGAATAATATGACTTATAATATAATACATATAATGTATAATATTATAATACAGCATAACGGTTAACCTTTTAACTTCAGGATTTCAAGAAGTATATTTTTTCTTGAGATGAAGGTTTTGCTTTAGCTTTTAAGTTTTATCTATCTCAGCTAGATCAACTTGCACGAATTCAAATTAAAATTGAATCTAGTCTCTATGCAGCCCCGGATCTAGGGGGGGGGGGCAAGCCGGGGCCCACGCCCCGGACGGCAAATTCAGGGGGCGGCAAAATTCACACTTCACGGACCAATGGACAACTCATCATTTATTTAACTTTGACCACGGAATAAACAAGTACAGCAATTTCATTGCCATATCAACTTGACCGATACCCTGAGTGCGGAGTGAGACGTGCTGCACGAACATTTATTATTCGCGAGGCGCGTTCAAATTACGCGCCCGGCTTCCGCTCGCCTGCAGGAATCGCAGAGCTCGTTTTAGCAAACTAAAACTGTTAAAAATTATTTGCGATCTTCTGAGCCAGGAACGCTTATCGGGTCTTGCAATCTTAACGATAGAAAAACGTATTGCAAACGAGTTAAATTATGACAAGGCGATAGATTTATTTGCTGAACAAAAAGCTCGAAGAGTAAAATTGTAACTTCAATTCACAAATTTAATAATATATTTGATTTTTGTTTTTATTATGCATATTTATTTTTATTTGAAACCCTACCCTGTTAAATATATATCCTACACATTTATAGCTGAAATTATATGGATGAAAAATGTGAAAATAAACATAAGTAGGTAGGTGGGGCGCCGAAACCCGTGTGCAGGCGGAAGTCTATTCCCGCACAGCAGCAGCAAAGGAAAGAGGAGAACGGGTGCCACCAGATCTGGCAGCCCAATGGCGTCGCCAAGTGCGAATGCTGATAATGCTTACCTGGCAAGACCAAAATATGGCATCGCCAACTGCCGGTCACAGAGTTGTTGCAGCAATTCGGCCAGCTCTGGAGGATTGGGTGGCGCAGCGTAATGGCACTCTCTCCTGCCGGATGGTGCAGATGCTGAGTTGCTGACAGGACATGGGTGTTTCGGTCACTACCTGCACTATACGGCCAGACAGGAGCCAACGCCCCAGTGCCATCATTGTGCGGACGAGGACGAAACGGCGCAGCACACGCTCGCTGCCTGCCCAGCCTGGGTCGCACAACAGGCAGAACTCTGCGTCGTTATAGGACCAGACCTGACACTCCGGACATAATAAGAGCATATAGTTCGGTCGAGAGAAGCCTGGCAGGCGGTCTCTACTTTCTGCGAGTCCATTATGACGCAGAAGGAGGCCGCTGAGAGAAATCGGGAAGCCGATGAAGCAGCTGACCCGATAAGGAGAAGACGCGGAGGACGAAGACGCGCTCAACATGAGCGGCTACTCCCGACATAATAGGGCTCGGGCGATGGATTGGGGAATCCGTCGCCTATCGCACGAGCTCTGTCGCAACCACCTCAGTGGAGGCGAAAACTATAACTATATTAATAACTCTGCTGCGTCCACCTGTGTGAGCACACATGACAATTTCGCCTATGCGGCTAGTCCGCACTAGACTATGGCATTCTATATCGTGATGGCCTAGCAGGTCAATGACCGCGTAGGCTGCCAACTAAACTATACACACGTGTCCATCTGGTAATCACCACATAAACGATGAACACGGTTTCTATGCTGTGCAGTCGCATGGCTGCCAACTAAACTATACACACGTGTCCATCTGGTAATCACCACAAACGATGAACACGGTTTCTATACTGTGCAGTCGCATGGCTACCAACTAAACTATACACACGTGTCCATCTGGTAATCACCACAAATGATGAACACGGTTTCTATATTGTGCAGTCGCCTCCAACCACCCCTTACAGCGACCCCTTACCACACGGCTCAACCGAGCGTTCTATAGCTAAGGTCTAAATCAAACCCACTCAACAGTAGGCAGTAAACACTGGATGTGACCAACCGGCCACAAACTACCACACGGCTCAACCGAGCATTCTATAGCTAAGGTCTAAATCAAACCCACTCAACAGTAGGCAGTAAACACTGGATGTGACCAACCGGCCACAAACTACAACACGGCTCAACCGAGCATTCTATAGCTAAGGTCTAAATCAAACCCACTCAACAGTAGGCAGTAAACACTAGATGTGACCAACCGGCCACAAACTACCACACGGCTCAACCGAGCATTCTATAGCTAAGGTCTAAATCAAACCCACTCAACAGTAGGCAGTAAACACTAGATGTGACCAACCGGACACAAACTACCACACGGCTCAACCGAGCATTCTATAGCTAAGGTCTAAATCAAACCCACTCAACAGTAGGCAGTAAACACTAGATGTGACCAACCGGCCACAAACGACTACAACACCTCGTATAATAAGATAACTAAACGAATCGACTCATTGTTCGCAATCTAAGTACAGTATCAACATGTTACATATTAATATCTAGACGATTATAATATTATTATACATAACAGTTTCGAGGCGTTGGATATCCTCGATGAACTGAACACACAGCCTAAATAATAACGTTTAAGATCACAATATTTAAATAATGATAATAATGACTCACTGATAAGACTGCGCCGCGTGCTCGCCCGTCTGCGGTTCTCGATCGTCTGTCTGACAGCAGCTGAGAGAATATTTATTACAACTACCCTCCTATTATTATATATGAATACCGTTGTTTACCTTTGTTACCTGCAAGTTCGCGCGATTCGCGACAAGCTCTTCCGGTAGAAGAGCGCCCGGAGCCCCGGACCGCTCTCCCGGAGAAAGCGGCAGAAGCCGCGCGGATGATTCTGCTGGTAGAGCAGATGCCGCTGTCTGGGCTGCTGCAGTTATCGCCTCAGACGTGTCCAGCGGCGACACGCGGAGAGGAGGCACCGTTGGGTTTTAGTGGGTAACCAAGGGTGCTCCTCCTTACCGCAGCACCCGAGGAGACCCACATATCCAGGCGCCCACCCAGGCTGCCGGGAATGCATCAAGCAATTCCCAACGGCAAAAAAAAGGCGGGGCGGCATTTTTCAGTTTTTGGCCCCGCCTAAAAAAAAATTAAAGATCCGGGGCTGTCTCTATGTTAAAATATAATGTCTTAACTCTTAACAAAAAGAGTCCAGCGCTGCAACTTGGTGAAAAACCGATGACCATAATACCTAATAATTATAGTTAGTTGGCGCCAGAGCCAAAGTACCTAAGATAAATCTATAATTGTTGCAAAAAGCACCGAAGAATCAGAGGAATGTGGAAAAAGCGCATAAAATACTTACCTTTATAACACTAATCTCACCAAATAATATTTTTATGTTACTAGGCAGACCCCGGGAAAGGACTTTAGGCTTTTTTTTTAATATACGGTTTTTCACTATGAAATTCATCTAAGCGAAGCCACGCAGATCGTCTCATGAGATGAAATATATTGAAACATACATACACATTTACACAATATTGCGCGGTGCGCCTACTGTCGATCAAAGGCACTCATTATGGCTAAAAATGTCTTTTGGGTTTTCAATTTTTCATTTCTTACCTACCATTTTCCCATACTTTTACCACACTTAGTGCCTGTTTCACCATTTTCTGATGAGTGCCGGATAGGCTATCCACAACTTAACTGACAGATGGAGTATATAGTATCTGTCAGATAAGTTGTAGATAGCCTACCCCGCACTTATCAGGAAGTGATTAAATAGGCCCATAAAAAGGGTTCGAAAGAAATAAAACCACTATTATTAGCGTCATTACATAATATAATTATAATATGTATTCCTAAAAGCCTGTCCAGTATGTCGCGGCCTTAAGGCCGAGTACTTTGCCAATGGCGCTGAAATAGAAACAAAGCTAAGGGTGCTTATCTCTGCGACCGAGCCAATTGTATGTGAAGGTCCCTTGTTAGTTTTTACCGACGTATACACTTTAAAGCTCGTCTTTATGCCTCAACTCACACTGGGGCAGAGTCGAGGCGTCGCGACGCGTCACGTATTTTGCTTATCAGCATAATAATAATTAAACGTGACACATCGCTTGGGCTCCACCCCAGTGTGAGTTGTCAATTGGGTCTATGGAATAAGCAACAGGCATGATTTGACCTCCACTCTTCGGACTCAAAATTAACACCCACAAAACATTACTTACTTAGATTGTAAATGAGAGAAAAAAATCACCAAAAAACTGGGCGTTTTTATACTGTTTTGTATTGTGTATTGTACTGTGCCGGTCAGAATAGAAAAACCTAACACCCCTTGTGTTAGGTATTTTTTCGTTACGGAATTTTTTGATTCGATCGCCGCGCTCATAGCCCTCGATAAAAGTTATAAGTACATACCTACAATGTTTTAACCGCCTTCCAAAAGAGGTTATATTATGTTCAAGTAATGAACAGTTATACAAGTGAAGGACAAATGAATCTTGATTTAAAAACGTCACACAGAGTAGATTTTTATATTAGTGAGAATTAAGAATTGTACATTTCTCCGGGATAAAAAGTATCCAAGGGTCCCCGGGTCTAAAAGTATCTCCGTACCCAACAAAATCGGTTAAGCACTTCGGACGTGAAAAAGTAACAGTCAGAGATATAGATTTAGTAGAAACTAGAAAGTAAATAAAAAAGCTACCTAAAAGTAATCATAATTAATAATAATATTTTGATGATAACGAACTCTGCACAGGTAGACGACCTGATAGCGCCATGTTTCCGCTTCGGTAAACGCACACGTTTTATCAAACCAACAAAAGTAGGTACTTACTTATAAAGTTAAAACCTAAAATGACGCAACTGAAACTAATAAGTTAATCACAAGTTTGAGCTGCACTTATTATTTTGTGGCTTCTATCCTTCTATGAATGAGTTATGAGACCCCAATCATCACTGGCGTCCATGTTCATCGCCATAGCTATACAGTTTTACTTAGTAAGTTATATGGTACGGTACTTAAAAATTATAATGTCTTGCAAAGATAATGCAATAAACATAATACATATTATGTGTAATGTGTGCAATGCACACGGGCTCCACCCTCTAGGGGCGCCAAAACCAAGGACCCAAAAGATTTGCCTAAAGGGGCGCCAAAATCCTTTTTTTTTTCACACAGGCGCCAGAAGCCCTTACGGGAGCCCTGGGCATAAATGAGTAATATACCTACTTGAAAATAGGATGATAAATGATAATAAGTACCTCTACCGTCTACGTATAAATTATCACTGCATTGTTTTCAGGTTAGAGCTGGCAGCAAGAATGTATACAGCAAACAAAAAGATTCCTGTAAATATTATATTAATATGATGTGTGCAACGCACACGTCGGAATAGTCGGATTTTTATCAGATTGTTCACTGTATATGCTAGTAGCGCCCTCTGCTTCGATCTATGCGTAATATTTCCTATTCGTGAGCGACAAACCCCTTCTGTGATCATCGCTGCGATGGGTCAATTGACTTTGCCTACTCCACGACTGAACTATAGTCGTATCTACTGCAGTATTCGACAGTGTCCTTGACCCTTCGACCTTCGACACCATGGTAGTTAGCTTGTACAGCATGTAACATTTCCACAAATCACCACGTCGGTTATTGCATTCACTCACGAAACCCTGCGCTCTTTGTTTAACAGTTAAACAGTTTAACTCGGCCATGTTGTGTGAAACAACCTTGTAAAATTGTTTTTCAGTTTTCAGATTTCTTGAGGATAGTGGCGCCCCCTGTCCGACTCGGCGGTAAATTTACGTAGCTAACTATGAAAGTTATGGCTCACTGCAGGCTCACTGGAACTGTTCTTTTTAACATTTTCATCTACACGTATGGAGTATGGACCCTTAGCATACTGGTCTACTTTTGAAGTGGTGCAGTACGCGATCAGCATTGCCATCCCTTCAAATACTCCCTGCGTGCTAGGGCCCTATGACCAGGTCTAAAATTTACCTGACTACAGACTACATACTTAATCTAATAAGAAAACCACAAAAAAGATTTGTAAGAAAGTTTAATAATTTTTAGAAGTATTGAAAAATATCTCCAGTGAAACATATCAACAAAGAAATAAACAATAAATTTAGATAAGTACTAACATACGACTCCACTATGCTAGGTTCACATAAGTCTAGGAATTAACTAAAATTTATTTAATATAAATACACTAGAAGTGAATAATTTTACCCACGTAAACGGCCTTAAAAGTAGCTAACACGTACATACAGTGCGTCGGGAGCGGGCCGGCCGGCCGACGGGCCGCCGCGCGCAACGTCGTGCCCAACTTAGTCCGGATATAAAGTTACAAACTAATAAAGATAAATATAAAAAAATACAGCGAGTGGTATATACAAGCGTACGTCAGGGCGCGCAGCGGCTCGGGCGCCGCCCGCGCTCGGGAATGTGAGAGGCGTGGTGGCGGGCGGCGGGGAGGGAGGGGCTTAGCCGCTCTTGAACAGCAGTATCGCCACCTGCCCCAGGTAGAAGTAGATGAAGTGGCGCGTCTCGTGCGTCACGTACGAGCCAAAGTTGCGGCCCACGATGCAGTGCCACGTCGGGTTGTACTTCTTGTCAAACTCCTTTTTGATGAATGCCGCTATATCCTGGAATCGCAACAAAAATTACTTACTTCTATCACCTCAAGGATAAATTAAATGGTTAAAAAAATTGCAAATACAAAAAAAAAACCCAAAGGGATCAAGACTCTCTCTATTTACTAACTTTTTTAAGGTTATAGTTACTGAAGGAAACATTATGTTGATGGATCCTTTTGATATGATATGCATCACCAAAAACAATGTCCTTTGTTGCACAACTTCAATATCACAATAAATTTCTCCAGTTGCATCATAATTCAGCATTATAATATGCTCATTGAATGACATAATTATGCTGACCTTTACATCTTATTAGCGGGCTTAGCATAATATATTTAATAATACAATAATTATGACTGTATTAGTTAGCACAAAAAAAAATTCTTTGCTCTGATAGATAACATGGACCAATCAAAAATGGCACACTTTTTTAACCCATCAGTCGTGGCAAAAAGAGACACAATAGCTTTTTCATTGTTATCGCGGCCGGATGTGGCCGCTTGGGGCTTCATGAATTAATATTCTAACATTGTGTACAAACTATGTAGTTCAATATTGCTTCTGCAACAAAACTGTATGTAACAGGGATCCTACCTTTTCAATGTTAAACTTCTCGAGCGCCTGCGTCGCACAGTCCACAGCATCCTGCTGCATCTCCTCGCTCATGTCAGCGTTCTTGATGACTGCCTTGCGGTCGCACATTGTGTTTCTTTGGTTGCTGGAAATGACAAATAACTATGACAGTTTCTATACGTTTTAATGTGAGCATTATTGATAGGTTAACCTTATGTTAGCCAATCAAAATGAGTAAACATGTCTCCAAGAACTTAGAAACAGTGCATGTCTGACATGCGGAGCCAATGCAGCCCGTCCAAATTGGCCCATGATGGTGCTAGTTGTCTTTGTCCAAGATCAACGTCGTTTACTGAGGACAGCTTCACAACCATGGTGGCAAACATGATCATCCATCATGACTCATAGTGGATAGAGGCCTTGAGATGTGCAGATAAAGCTAATGGATATGCACTCGTTATCTCTTGAACTCTGACTTGTATAGATTGCTTTTCCACATGCGTAAACCACGCCATTGATTTGTTTATTTCAATAGCAGGTTCTATAAATAACTCTCAAAGGTCAGGCGGGAAACATCCCCGCGCACCCTCAGGGGAGGCCTGGAGCCTGGGAATATTTTTCACCAGCACCTACATTACCTATCGCTGGGTTTCTGCAAACGTTTTGACGATATTTTCACCGTAGCGGTCGCGGTTAACCCAGTCATCAACTCCACACGCGATTTATATGAAATTTCGAAAAACGACTTGAAAATACAAATACGTAGCTGCACTAGCGTAAATAATCCCATGGAAACGATGTGTTAAATCAATAAACCACTTCATTTTAGCGCTTTTACGGAAAATATTATGTCGAATGTTTTTCTTATAAAATCGGTGCGAGTTCAAAAACTAATTCAATAAAGGATGCGGAACGAAAATATTTGAAAACTTATACTTCTAGGGTTTCTCGCTAATTAATTAATTTAATTAAATACTCACTTTTACTTTGAAAATGAAAAACTTCTCACTATACGATTTTGATACCGGAGATTTCGTGACTGCTTTCCAGAGGATTCTTTCAGAGGCTTCTTTCAATGAAACTGCTGACACGACAGATGGCGCAAGCGTTCTAAATTTAAAATTTTTTAAAATAAAAAAAAACTTAAATCAAGAAAGAGTTTCAAAAAATTAGCAAAATATTTTATTTAATTTTTGAGAAACTTGTACGAAAGTAAAAACTAAGCTTCACAGTTTACCCATAGGCCATGAGACATGGCCACCATCATCCCATGGGCCATTGACCATGGCCCATGAAGGCCATGATTGATCCACCGATCATAACAGTATCCACGTTAGCCAGTAGATGGCGCTGCTTTATTCCCATATAAATTCGCGTTTACGTGCTCGATGCGTATGATCGAATAAAACTCGCACTAAGCACAGGTACCACACAGAACACTTTTACTCCTAGGTACCATGTCTCTGTGATTGACCCAGTCACATCGACACAGCGTGTACTCTCGCTATTTTATTGTTTAAGCAGTTGCAGCTAGAAAATTATAATATGTACGCTGATTACAGCCACGACCTGCAACAATTTTCAAGTTTTCAATCGACTGTTTTCAGTTTTGGGTGGTTTTAAACTAATTTTGTTGGACCTAGACGTTTTGACAGAGTGTATAGTTTTTTTTAGAAGAACCTAAAATGGCAACACATCAGAATTAAGACCATAGACAATTAATTTTATAAAGACGCCATGTTTAATTTTTGTCGTGAAACGCCGAACGCCGATCGAATCCTTTGATCAAATCTGTAATTTTAGGTGATGTGACTTGTGAAGTGAAAATATTTAATAAATACAACTAATTTTATATTTAAATAGTAGCTTTCATCAAATTATCACATAACAAAATGTCTGGAGGCAGCGGCGGCAACAGAAACGAATGTAGGATTTACGTCGGTAATTTACCCCCAGATATAAGAACAAAGGACATTCAAGACCTTTTCTACAAGTTTGGCAAAGTAACATTCGTTGATCTGAAAAATAGGAAAGGACCGCCTTTCGCCTTCGTCGAGTTTGAGGATCCACGGTAAGTTTCATTTGCATCATACATCATGCGTAAGTCGTAACCTATACGCGAAACTGTTCCCGCCTTTGCTTCCTAATCTATTTCTTGAAATCCACGTCGAATATTTTGATGTAACCAATTGTATATTGTTGTGAACCAAATGGTAATTTGGGAATGAAACAATTCGTTCCATTCTTTGGCTAATTGGTGCAAATTGGACGTAGTTAAGCTAAAAGGACTCAACCCACACAAATTCACTTTTGAGATATTGGCGTTTGAAGTTTCAGCTTGAATTTCTTTATCAAAAAGTTACATTAAGAAAGAAGTTAATTGCTTAATTTAAATAATAGTTCACACTTTATTGGTCTGTCAATTATTTTTTGTATATTTTGCAATAAATTTTAAGATATTAAGTGAAATGTGGGTTGAGTCCTTACTAATTTTCTCAACTTTGTAGGGACAGGTATTTTTTATTTATTTCTCAGAAAGGACTCATAAGTACCCTTCGACTGGAAAATAAGTGATAACAGAAAATAAAAGAAGTTAAATTAATAAAAAGTTATGTATTTATCAACCTTGATAATTAAACTTTTAAACACACACAAAAAACCTTATTAAAATTTACAAACATTAAAAACCACGCAAGAATTCAAGACGTGAGTGGAATAATAAGGTAACATGAAAAAACTTTCCGTTTTTTTTGCTTAAATGAAGGCATTAGGGCCGGAAAAATTATTTGAAATAGAAAAACTATGAAGTTTATGTGTAGCCAGATATATTAGCTAGGATATGAAGTAGATAAGTTACAAGTTTTATTCAAATAATTAGGGAAAAAATGAGGTATTGTCCGTATGTTACGAAATGTTACTTGTTCGAGTTTTCCACTCATGTCTTCAATTTATTGGGCGCAAATTAACCCCATCAAGCCCCGTAACGCCCATATGGGCCGCAAGAACAAAAGAGTTCCAGGAATTGGCGATCGACGGATTAATTTGCGATTTCGTCTAAGTCAAAATCGGGGGTGGGTCCATAACCATCAACATCCTCTTTGATATTGGCGTGTCCCTTGAGATTACTATAGAATGCATGGCTATCTTCAAGTATTAACTGAATATTGATTGGAGGTCGTCAAGTTTTGCCTGAGGAATTAGTTTACCATGGGGCCAAAGAATTTCAAAATCTTCTTCGGCAAAGTGCATTATAGCACCCTTGTTTTTGACGTGACAACGTCTTATAATTCGATATGGGCTGCGCGCGCACCTAGCTTTGAGGCGTTCTATTTAATGAACTTTGACGTTGTCACGTTCAACTATTGTCGAGTTCGACACAAAACACTACTCTCCAACAGTCTTTTTTTTCGTCAAATCTAGCTTTTGATTAGGTATCTCCAGTCTCTGATATCATTGTTATTAAAAATGGTTCTTCTTTTGGCCGAAGAAGATTTTGAAATTCTTTGGCCCCATGGTAAACTAATTCCTCAGGCAAAACTTGATGACCTCCAATCAATGTTCAGTTTAATACCTGAAGACAGCCATGCATTCTATAGTAATCTCAGGGACACGCCAATATCAAAGAGGATGTTGATGGTTATGGACCCACCCTCGATTTTGACTTAGGCAAATTAATCCGTCGATCGCCAATTCCTGGAAATCTTTTATTCTCGCGGCCCATATGGGCCTTACGGGGCTTGATGGGGTGAGTAGAAAAATCGAACAAGTAACATTTCGTAACATACGGACAATACCTCATTTTTTCCCTAATTATTTGAATAAAACTTGTAACTTATCTACTTCATATCCTAGCTAATATATCTGGCTACACATATACTTCATGGTTTTTCTATTTCAAATAATTTTTCCGGCCCTAATGCCTTCATTTAAGCAAAAAAACGGGAAGTTTTTCATGTTACCTTATTCTTCCTCTCACGTTTTGAATTCTTGAGTGGTTTTTAATGTTTTTAAATTTTAAGACAGAAACGTCCCAACCTGTTTGAGTCGTTTTATTTATTTGATAGAATGACATTTCCAATCCAATCTAAATTATTAGAAATGATCTAAACGGTTTGAGTCAATTCTGATTAATCAACTTTAAGGCAATATTCATAGAAATACCATTACTCAGAAACAACTCAAGTGGACTGAGTTCGTTCAGCTATTTAGAGTTCTCTTCATACTGTGGGTTGAGTCAATCGAGGGGGTAAAAAAAGTACTTTCGGTATATATTTTAAAAATGGGGCTTTCACTACATGGTAGATTCAACCCTCAGGAGTACGATGGTATACTTAACTCAATTTTGCCCATTTTGTGGGTTGAGTCCTTTCTGCTTAACTACGTCCAATTGTATTCCTAATGCCCGCCCTCAAACTGATAGTTGAATTAACTCTTGTTACTTGATTTATAAATTAAAACAATAAAAAATAAAGTTCTTTCTAGCTATTTAGCCCATCAATCCCCAAGCGGCACCCGGCTGCCACATACTTAACAATTGAAAGTCTAGGTATTGTGTCTGCGATTCCCACAGTCAAGGTAGGTTGTCATACTAATCAAGAACCGACAACGACCTTGCTGAGGCTAAGATAATAACAACAGCATTTTATCTACTATTAACTTAATTATCTCTGTAACAATGTTGTTTTTTTCTTATTACTTACTCTTTATCTAAGGTGAACATAATATTTTTCCTGTTTGAAGCAAGTCAGTCTTGTTTTTTCATAATAAAAGCACTTATAGATAGCATCCAGGAAAATGGCTGGCTTGTAGGATAAACTATATTTAATATTATGTTCTTTTTATTGTCTATAAAGTACCCCGCAAACAATCAAATTGTTTGTCAAATTTTACGTGTTTGTCAAACAGTTTGATAGTGTACAGCTTTGTTTGAAGCGTTTGTCAAACAAACTACGTGTTTGACCTGTTTGAAGAAAATTTGGATTTGCATAGTGTTTGACAAATTAGTTTTAATGTGTTCTGCTGTATTAATGTGTTTTGCTGTATTTGTGAAATGAGACGTCATAATCTCATACCGATTTCTAGTTAATTGTTTGACAAACTTGTTTGATGCACGTTTTTTCGTCTGCGCTGCTGTTTGATGTAAAAGTAAATTACATCAAACATGTTTCTCAAACAAATTTGATAATTTGCGGGGTACTTTAGATGCACACCTATCTTAAGAGGCCGGGTACCCCTGGAATTTCTCATACATACGTAATACCAAAATCATTTTCTCATACGAAAATATTTAACATGTTTGAGTTGTTTTTCAGTTTAAAATAGTAATTACCTAGGTTCCTGCACAAAAATTCACTTCAAAATATTTAAACACTAAAAATTATATTTTTTTAGTGTTTTACTCTATTTTTTAGTGTTTAAATATTTAGTAGTAAATTTACTAAAAAAAAATTTGAAAAAAAATTTTAAACAAAATTTTTTTTGTGTTTAAATATTTTGAAGTAAATTTTTGTGCAGGAACCTAGATAATTACTATTTTAAGCTGAAAAATAACTCAAACATGTTAAATATTTTCGTATGAGAAAATTATTTTGGTATTACGTATGTATGACAATAATCGAGGGTACCCGGCCCCTTAAAACTGGTAACTAGAAACAAATTATACAAAAGCTTAATAATTGTCTATCTGCTTTAAAGAATGGCCTTAAAGAAGTGTGTTCAAATTGCTGATAACAGCGACTTAACATGTTGATTTATGATAAATTATGTTGATAAGTCACACAACTTGCACCTAAATAAATGAAACAAAATTATTTACCTGACTTTGATGATAAGTGTAAAGTAATACATTATTTCAATTTATAGCTATACTAATCCTAATTCCTAAAGGGTTATTAGGGCAAGAATCTCAGATTAAATACTACTACAATGATATTATACATTTCTTTCAGTTGTTTATATTATACAAAGGCGAAGTCAAATATTTTTATTCAAAATTGGCTTTTAAATGTGGAGTTCTATTTGTGTAGCGCACACAGGTTACCTTACATTAATCCTTCGATCGTGGCAAAACGAGACACAGTAGCATTTCAATTGTTATCGAGGCCCACTTGGGCCTTATGGGAGTTGAAGTGATAAGAAGAAAATATTATACGTATATACTATACAATAAGTTTGAAAACTGATAATTACCAGAATCTATAATGAAATATCAGTTTTTTTAACATTCATCATTAGCATTCACAACTTCTAACTTCCAGAGACGCTGACGATGCGGTGCGAGCGCGTGATGGCTACGACTACGATGGTTACCGCCTCCGGGTGGAGTTCCCGCGGGGGGGCGGCGGTGGCGGGGCGCGGGGCGGACGCGCGCCCTCCGACCGCTTCGGCCCCCGGGCCGCGGCCAGGGGGCCGCCGGCAAGACGCTCAGAGTACAGGGTGCTTGTTACTGGGCTACCACCCTCGGGGTCCTGGCAGGTGAGGAAACGAGTAGGAATAGTTATGGTGGAATTTAGGTGATGGAGCTCAACCAGTGGAGCACGTCCCACTTGGGAATGTAGGGTGATCCAAAGAGAGGCACTAGGAGCTGCTTAAAAAAAATCATAATTTGTGAGCGACGGACTGCAACGGCTACATTGAAAGTTTTCATCATTTGTTTTTAGGGTTCCGTACCCAAAGGGTAAAAACGGGACCCTATTACTGAGAAAATAAAATAAAAAATAAGGGGGGCTCCCATACAAAAAAAAACAATTTTTGGCCTTATTTTGCTCTATAATGGTACGGAACCCTTCGTGCGCGAGTCCGACTCGCACTTGGCCGATTTTTATTTTGTCCTTTGTAGATTGTAATGTCTTTAATTACATCATCTCTACCCCTATACAGGATCTGAAAGACCACATGCGCGAGGCGGGTGATGTGTGCTTCGCTGACACGTTCAAAGACGGCACCGGAGTTGTGGAGTTCCTGAGACACGAGGACATGAAGTATGCTGTGAAGAAGTTAGACGACTCGAGGTTTAGGAGTCATGAGGTAAGTTTACTGCAGTAAACCTTAATGTCCTTCCCCTGGTTTGTTACATTATACATACCTCATCAACATTTTTCAAATAGCTTTCATTTGTTCAGTATAGCCCAACTATAGCTAGTAGCAGAATAGGAGCTAGTTTAGACTCTTTTGTTTGTTCGAAATACGACGCATTTGTAGTAAGGAGTAGAGGACATTTAACCTGCACACAAGTGTGGGTTAAATGTCCTGTACATTAGCGTTGTCCTGCCGAGCTAGCATACCGTCAGCGGACAAACGGAAGAAACCAAATTTTGACAGTTTTACCGGAAAAACACAGGAGAAAATGTTTCTTTCGTATCTCGATTTCTTCCGCTTTGAAAATCTATATGTCAAGCATGACGACCATTTTTATCCGCTTTTGACATTTACTTTCTTGTTGCTTTCTTGATTCTTTCCTCGAAGAAACTCACGTCTTTTAAGTTTCCATTCACTTCACAGTTCACACTTAATTTTTTCCTTGATTTAGGCATCGGAATTAAATATGGCGCGATATTACCGATAAAGAATTAGTTTTTTTAATGAAAAATGCATTAGAAGGCGCGACAGAACCGCAATCCGCAACTTTTCTAATGCTCTAAGTTTGCCAGAAAATGAGTTTCTGGCAAACTATAAAATCAGCAAAGAAATGGTAGAGTATTTGTGCGAGGAGTTAAGGCAGGATCTTGCTCCTCGAACATCTCAAGGACTGCCTGTTTTAGTAAAGGTAAGTTAGGTTTTTCAAAATACCAGTGGACAGTTTAGTGAATAATTATTGTAAGCCACAAGTCATTATTGTTTACATTTAGCAACAACAGTTAGTTACTTACTTTTTTCGACCAGTCTGAGAGACAGACATAGTATTATTTAGTTTCAATTTCACTAAAACGATACCTATAAACTTCCAAATTTTATGTAGTACCTATGTGTACCGTATAACTTTGAAGTTTTCGCGCGAATTGTGATGCAGATAACAGAACAGATAAAAAATTGTAGATAACAATTTTTTTTTACGTGAATCAAATAGGTTTTGACTCGTAATTTTACAAATTTTGTCACATCGCTAGCTTCTTTGACATATCTGTAAAATATTAGAGGAGTTTTGTCGGGAATACGAAAGAGTGACGTTGTATTTTTATATTTATTTCCTAAATTTGTGCTATTTTAAGTTTTAGTAGAGGGTCTACCACTTTTCTAAAACAACTGACTTGACTCGTTGACTTTACCTACTACTTTTTAGACTTTTATTAGACTTTCGACTTGACGATAATCTGGAAAACCGAAAAACTACATAAAAATGTTGTAAACATTTTACGATTTTCTTTCCCCGCCATATTTTACTTGACACTGGCCACGGTTATAAAGCCGAGCGCCATAATAAGAAAAAAAAATTAGAGTCTGTGGTACGATTACCGTTGCTAGGTTCGTTGCTATGGAAAGAGTTTCTTGTCTTTGTCCACTGAAACACGAGTCGATGGGTAGTGCCATGCTCGGGAAAAAGATATGTAGACATGGGAAAGAAACTGCCATTACTTTCTTCCGAAGAATCGACTGGGGAAGGCCGTGCTAGCTATGCTGGTATGTCTGATGGAACTTCCAGAATACTTATCTTTTAGTAGCGGCGTTAGGACTTAGCCCAATAGCGCACTAGCGGCCAAGCCGCGGCAGCTATCGAAAGTATGGTGTGGCTGCTGAGCGCCGTGCGGCCAAGTGCGCGTGGTCTATGGCGAGGTAGCTGTCTCGATGGCCCGGCCGCCGCAGCCTGGCCGCTAGTGCACGCCTGGCCTTAGGAGGGAGCGACAGCGACAGTGGGCGACCGCCCAAAGCGCCGGATAGGAACGGGTGCCAATTAAAGACAACAAAAAGGGGCGCCCTTTTTTTAACACTACCAGCACCCTGGGCGCCAAAGAAATTTCGCCCAGCGTAGTGCTAAAACCGGCACTGCGTGCAAGATTATATTCACTCGAAGCTCCTGCGTGGAGTATACATTGTAATAGATGTATGTGTATAATATTTGTGTGTGTTAACAGGGTGAGGTGTCGTACATCCGCGTGAAGGAGGACTACGGCGGCGGCGGCGGCGGCGGAGACCGCTACAGCGGAGACCGGGACAGGTCAGTTCATTATTACACTATTTACAATGCGATATTGCATATTAGATAACGCCCGCAACTCCGTTAAGCTGCGCGTGCACTGGATCGGAATCGGAGCGTACGGAGCGTACGGATTTGTTGCTTTGTATTGATTTGTCATGGTACTGCGTGCACTGGATCGGCATTTCTACGCCTGAGACCGGAATTTATGCCGATGACGTCATCCGCAGTGAACGCGTCATTCGGATTGCGAAGGTTTCAAGTACTGACGTGTTTGCGGCAACGCGACGGCTATACGTAAATACTTATTCGCGATGAATGACGACATTTTAATTACTTTAGTGGAAAAATATGAAGAACTTTACAATCTAAAACATCAACATTATCATAACCAACTGAGGAGAGAGTAGAGACAATATTTGGAATGAAATTGGGCAAATAATGAATTTTGTTTTCTCTTGTTTCTCTTTTCCTCTTCTGATAAAATACAGCTAGTTACAACAATATCCTAGTCACTATCCCCCATAATGCAAATGCACATTTAAACAGGCTATGACGGACTAAAAATAACTAAATTGCCGATGCCGAATCCGAATGCAGTGGACGCACCTCATCGGCATTTCGTAAATGATGACGCTTCGTACGCTCCGTACGCTCTGATTCCGATCCAGTGGACGCGCAGCTTTACTCCAGAATTCGTTTATAGTGCAGGAGCCGTACATTTTTCCGGGATAAAAAGTATTTTTATTTATTTTATTTGGAAAACTTACAGCATACTGTTAATTGAATTAAATTAATTATTTAAATAAGAATTTTGAATGCCAATTACAAGTTTCCATTTATGAATAGTAATTTAAAGAAGCTAGATGTGAATACAATAATACAATATCCTATGTCCTTTCCCGGGACCCAAAGTATCTCCACACCAAGTTTCAGCAAAATCGGTTCTGTGGTCTGGATGTGAAGACTGAAGAGGTAACAGACTGACAGACGGACACACTCTCGCATTTATAATAATATTAGTATAGATATAACTGTAGAAAAAAATAATAGCTACAAATTGTAGTAATTTAACCAACTGGGTATGGGCGCATTGAGCGGGAAGACATGGCTTGGATTGTGGGCGATGACTGATGACACCACTTGTAAACATTTTGTTTCATATCACTGTATGAGTCTATGAGATAGTCGTTAGTTTCATCAAGGCCAAGTTCATTAAGATCCTTGCAATACTTAAGCTGTGTATTTTCATGTAATTTGTGTTTTTGAATATGAATGAACTGTATTTTTAGGCCCCCATGTTTTTAACCTAATCATGTTTATAATAAAATTTTATTCACTTGCAGAAAGTAACAACACTTGCAAATTAAATTAATACTTTTTACCACAAGTAAGCATAATAATATAGTACTTGTGGTAAAAAGTATTGGTTTCATTTCGGATATTTAAATATTTCATGGTGTGTGCTCTAATATATTATAGGAAAAACTATATTTTTAGGTCCCGCTCATACTCGCCGCGGCGTCGCGGTTCGCCCACGTACTCGCCCGTTCGTCGCTCCTACTCCCGCTCGCGTTCGCGCGACCGCACGCACAACTATTGAGCGCAAGGTATGCAGTAAATATTGTTGTTGGCTCGTAATGTGCAATATTTGATCTCCATGTCTTGCTGTTGTAATAAATTGTTAGTAGTTTTAACAATAAAAGGTACTTTTTATATTAATGGTTTACCAACGTGTAAGTAAAACTTGCAACTTTTCAAATTAAATTGTTTTGTCCTCGCACTGTTGAGATGAAAATTTAGCCAAGAAAACGCCTTTTGAATTGACAAGTGTGTGTGTAAACTTTGTTACTATATAATAATAAAGGTAAATTAAATAAAGCGTAATGTTAGTCAAGATGTGATGTCAAATTTTACACATAAAATACGACTACTGTAAGGCTCGCCGTTGTATTATAAAGACAATGATTTTATGTGCTAAACGAGTACTTGCTTTACAGTTTGTCTTGGATTTGCGCCTGGTATTCAGGATTGTCAGGATAAGGAACGCTTTGCGATAAAGCGTAATGTTGTATGGCCGAGTTTTGGCAGTCGATAATCGACATTATGGATTTTTTAATGCGAGGGATATTTTGGATCGAGAGAAGTAATTACTTTTTTATCTTTTTACTTTCCGCTTGAGGATATATTCCGTGTCTGTATTTAATGTACTTGACTGCAACCGATGTGTTCATTACGGAGGCCTAGTCCGTGCAGGGTATATTAATACGGCGTACGTCGTCCGCGGTGCGCCCGAGGGCGGAGCGCGGACCGCTGTGCGACCGGAGTGCTGTTTGTGTAGCTCCCGCGCCGCCGCCCGCCGCCGCCGCCGCAGCCAGCAGCCGCCGCACCAGCCGACACTTGTAGTAGCCCCGACACTTAGTTATAGTTCAGACGGAGCGGAAACCGCGCGATTCCCGTGCAGAAACTGTAACAAGCTGCGAGTTACCGCACGGGTGTAAACCGCGCGGCTTCCGCCACGTCCGAACCCGGTCCTAGACGTAACCATTAAAATTGTTTTCTTTTGTTTCATCCTCTGTGGATTGGATGCACGACGGAGGTGTGATGATGCCGTAGGATCGCTGTAGGATACGGAGTTGTGGATAAGGATAGGACGCGCGCACTCACCGCCTCGGATCTCCCAGGACCGGACGGATATTAACTTAGTTTGGAACGGATAGCCGGAGGACGGATCGGGTATGAATTTTGACAGAACTTTGTTGAGTGCACGCTCCGTACACGATTAATGTTTGTTTATATCCTTTACTCACACTTTATTCGCTTCGGATAGGAGTAGGGCGCGAGATATACCAACCATTATTGCGTTTAAAACTCGACATTAACTACACGGCCTCCGGCCCCTTAATTTTCTTAGAACGCTTCTTCTTGAACCATTTTCGACGTTTAATATTGTGTTTATTAATAGTTTTCATGAGTTCATCTATGAGTGTGCAACGTAGTTCTACACTTGGCCGACAGTAGTCACCATTAATCATAATTGAACGCAATAACGCTTTCTATATTTCGCTTGCGACTAGCATGCTTGAGCTTGCGTCGACTCGAGCGGAGCGGACGGACGGACAGGACCCCGGCCGAGTTTATATATGGAGTTAGGTGAATTGGATGTAATTTGTTCTTGAAAAACTGTGAAATATATTGTGAGCTGTGTTTAGTATTAGATATCGATTTGTGTGAATCCAACTTTGTTCCAATATCTTTATTTAAATTGCATAAATTCGATTCATTAAAATTACCTAGTCAGTAAACCAAGTTGCCAAAAGCAAAATTGTATTTCTTTGGATGTCCTAGGAAAATTGTAACGATATTGACTATATTGACAAAATTTCATAATATGTGTTTAGTAAACTCGGCCTCGGATATGAAGACTCTCGGTTATAAGTTGTATTGTGGGGGTGACGGGTGTGTTTTATCAATATTGTAAGATGTACTCGTATTGGACTGACGTCACTTTTATATCATATTATAAAATTGTAAATGTAAATTTAAAATTGATGTGCATTCCAAAAACTACACGGTTTGATGGATTTTATTAAATTACTTTTATCACGTGATTGGTTGTTTCATTTCTAATTTTAAGGGTCCCCTTCACATTGGACCATGATGAGTAACCATGATTGGCACCATGATTTTAACATCAATCATTCATGGCAATTATAATTTTAAACGAATATGCCCCACTACATGTTCGTAATTGCTTATGTTGGTTCATCATAGGACAATTTGGAAGTGAAAATCATATTATAAATAAGACCACTAATAAATAGAAAAGATTGTTTATTTACAAACAAAATAACGGTATTATTTATGACTATAATTACTTATTCGAATATAAATAATGACTAAACTAGAAGTAGCTGGCCGTGCTTGAACTTGGAAAAAGACTTGGAATCACACAAACTTAGGCATCCATTACACGGTGGGTTTTGTTGCCAATTTTACCACAATCATGACTGTGAGTGTTGAATAACCTGCCGTGAAATGCAGTGACTGATGAGTGCATGAAATTGACAGTTATCTGTACCTATACTTTAGTTTTTATGTCATGCAACCATCAATCATGACTTTTGTGTAAACGTTTTGGCATTTCGTCAATCAGTCAATCATTCATAATTATTAATCAGTGAACTTTAAACTACAGGAAGAGTAACTCCGTCAAAAAAAGTGCACCAAAAGGCTACACAATGTGACCCGAATACATATTGTATACTTTATGCATGTGTTCGGTACACATTTTTCATGTAAGTATAATATTATATACACAAGTGACATTCAACCAGGTTGACATGATAATTATTGTCAAACTCGTTTTACAATTTGTTAACTTACTTTTTACGTAGCTTTTTACAAAATTTTCGTAAAATGCCTAAATGCCCTGTGAAATGGTGTAGAAGTCATACAGAATTACGACTTTTAATACAGGAATAACCTTTTCAAGTTTCATCAGTAAGTGAATTTTTTTAAATTATGCTTAGGTAAAGTTCTTGTATTTTTTCCGACCCAAAAAGATGGTTTTTTCAAGTTGGGTGCCAGGGTATTTGCGTAAAATTAAGCTGGTCTCTTTGTGTTTGTCTTATTAAGTTTACATGTTATTGTAAAAATGCAATAATCAAAAAATAATTACAAAATTTTTACAAAGTCGCCATGGAGAGTGTTATGCAAGATGTAACAATTTAATCATAATGGGCATTGTCCAAAAAAAATCACATGTACTTTTTATATTTTTTTTCGTTAAAATAGGGTATTTTAAGAATATAAATTAAATAATTTTGAAATTCATTGGCTAGTTTTTTCTCAATAAATTTTTAAAGTTTCGCTGTGACGTCATCATCGGCGGCCAATTGACCTCTGCAGTATGTTTTTTTTCCTTTCAATCTTATTTATAATGGCTGGTTCGTCAAATGCAAGTTCTCATTATGTGAAAGCTGATACGAGAAGCTTACCAAAAGTTCGAAACGTAACGTTGGTCGAATTTATTGCTAATTTAACGCCATTGAAGGTCAAACTAAGGTTAAACATATTTGTTCAAAAATATAAGTAACTAATGGGTATTTTTTTCGTTTATATACAGAAAAACGATCACTGACCTTATTCCCCGAAATGTTTTTGTAATGAGCAAAATTTAAAAAAAATGGACAATCCCCATTCATAAACGAGGGTCTGAGTTCTGACTGACATCAGTATGGAGTATCTTATTTTTATAATGCCGTTCGTACTTCGTTTAGTAAGAAACGAACCGAATTGGATGCCGAGCCAGATTACTCGTTAATGTAGCAAACATACACTTTAATAGTCATGATATATTTTGTATGAGTAATGACCGAAAATTAAAGAGATTACGAAAATCTGCATCTGCACCGTAAGTTTTTTATTTCAATTCTGTAATAATTTAGCACATAGATTTTTGTAATCTGAAAACGTCTTGTCTAGGTGCTCTGGATAGTTTTAAATTCGTCCGAGTCGTACAAGGTTTGTTCAAAAATATTATATATTATTATTATCGATGACTTAAGGATCAGAGGAAAATGTTTGATATTAAAATAATAATTATGTACTCCTTTCTTCGTGATAGTAGATAATATTATGTTTGGTGTATACTGCATAATGCCATCCGCTTTTGACAATTATTGTCCACGGCTTTGTTTCATAACTGTGACAGTGACAAGAACTGCGCAGGCTGTCGTCCAGCGCGCAATATTAAGATACGTTACCTGGGAAACGACCTTGGCGAGAATCTGAATTGTCATATTTTAGTGTTCAAAAGGAGCCAAATTTAAAACGGTTGAAGTATGGGAGTTACATTTCCTGTAGTTTTGTTATTCGTAGTTATTAATAATAATTGTCTTGCGTGAAAACGTGTATTCTTTGTGAAATTTTGCGAATGACTTACGATCAGTCGAAATGACATTAATCCCATTCCAATGTGAAATTAATTCCAACACTCACCAACAGTCAAACGAAAGTCATGATTGATAGAATTGACTGACCAGGGCATGACCGTCTAACTGACGCCTTACAGTCATGACTGTGTTAAAACTAGCAGCAATACCTACCGTGTAATGGATGCCTAAAGAATGCTTTTTGACGACACCAAAATATGTAAGCCAGTCTAATAAAAATTAAGGAAACGTAACTCCCATAATTTGGTTCCTTTCGAACTGTCATGTAATGGCAGCCCGCTCAAGAGTCAAGACTACCTAAATATTGCAAATTGTATTGAAAATGTGTACCTAGGTCCTAGGTACACATTTTTGACAAGTATTGTAGATGTTTTTGACGGAGTTACTTTTCCTTAGTTTTTATTATTCGTAGGAGCCAGTACATAATTATTATTAACTTGCTATAACAAACTTTACTAATGCTTATGAAACCACAATATTGGCCCGGGGGCTACCCAGAAGCCAGGTTTTTTGGTCAATTATTTCTTCCCGGGCGAAACTTTGTACAATGCATATGAGACTTATACTATGAATACTAGCGACCGTCAGTTGCGACTCCGTGGGTGGGGTGGGCAGTGGGCAGTGGGCAGTGGCAACTGGCAACCTCCCATGAAGAAAAAAAAAATTTAGTCATTTCCTCTCATTTGAAAATTTATCAGAGTATAGTTTATAATGTAGTATTTTGAAAAGAGCTGACCATAACACGGTGGATTATACGTCAGCTGGCTCCTTGAACATGAAAAAAAAAGTATATTTGTAATACAGTACAATCCTTATTACCACAAAATACAAATTAGAAACTGTTACAATACAATTGCAAGATCCGAGCCTCCATCCATAACAGTCGGTTGCCTACTAACCGTCACCCGACTGGGCTGTCTACTCGCTACATATTTTCAATGATTTCCTCTCAGCTAAAAATTTAGCTGGTGATCGTTTATATGCTACTATGAATGAATTAATGTCAGCTTGCTGTATCTCAGTGGAAAGTTTGTCAGCTGGTACCTTGAAAGGTGTAAGGCAACAGCATCTTTACCTACTATAACTTATCAGCTGACGACTTTTCCACTGACTTACAGCTAGCTGATTTTTTTAATTGTTTACTAGAGTATTTTAACAATACTCTGATAAATTTTCAAATGAGAGAAAATGACTGAAAAACAATGTTATTTCTTCATCTTTGGGAGGCTGCCAGCTCGCAGCTGACGGTCGCGAGTATTCATAGTATATAAGTCCCTTATTCATTTTACGAAGTTTCGGTTGGGAGGGACTTGGTCATGAAAATCTGTCACTGGCCGTCTATATCATAATGTCAGTTGTTATTGGTTGTTACAACAATTATCTCTTGTTTCACCATTTTTAACTGAATATGTTTTAGTTTCTGAGCAGTTTGTTTTGGCGAACTTGAATTCAAGTAAAAAAAAACTTGAGTTCCGAGACTCGCCTCAATACACAATCAAGTATTGACTTAGATCTTGAACCCGGAGTGTATGGCGCAAACTCCAAACGTCAGGTTCTCGTAAGTCACGTGTCTGAAGCCGGCGTTCTCTATCATCGCCTTGAAGTTTTCCTGTTGATAGAAATGTGGATTTTTAATACTATGTAAGTATGTGTACCGTTTAATTTTTACTGTACCTTAGCAACAATATATTTCACTACAATAATACCTATTCTAGGTGTACCCTTGGGCGTAAAGAGCCATACTAAATTTTATCCAAATTGGTTTAACACGTTCGCGGACACGCCGGCTATGGCATTCATCAGTGATATGTGTAGAATGACGCGACTGCTATACCCGTCGTTATTTTTCTGCTCTCTAGAGACACACATGCTTTAGCAGTCGAATTCTCATACTACTACCATACAGTTCATTATCAAGTGCCCCCAAATTGAGATTTTCAATATCCTAGGTGTCACATAACACGTATTTTTACACATACGAATGTGATACTAATAGGAACATTTGTGTGCGCACTCACACTGACACACCTGTTATAGCAGCGGCGATCGTATGACGATTTGTTCAGTTGGCCGGTGAGTGCCCCGCTGAGTGGAAGTGACGCCGTGTTTGTGCGCGCGGATTTTGATCGACGTTAGTATTGAGTATATATTTTGGTTTTTATTTATTTTTCTAATGATTAGACTTCACAAAATACTTATGTCTTTAGTAACTAATGTTGTAATTCAATATTAGCATGTAATTTTCTATGTACTACCAAATTTTACGTTGGTAATACTTCAGACTAAAAGAATAACATGTTATTCTTTTAGTCGGAGGGTAGTACATTGTCTTCTTTTCAGATGTCTTGAAAAGGCTCAAAAAAATTCCTCAAACGGGAGCACGAAAGAATAATGGAAACTATTCAATAACGCGAGCTCAGGCGAACTCTCTAGTCATTCGGAGTCAGAACAACCAGAAACATCGAGCGAAAGTGAAAAAGAAGAGTCAGAAGAGGTTCCGTACAACGATTGCGATGATGACTATGGTTCAGATACTAATTACGTACCTAATGTAGATAGCGGGTCATCAACGTTTGTGCCTAACACGTATGCAATCCAGTCAGAGATAAATTTGAATAACTTACGTTCGTATGATTCTGATATAACTCCTCCAAGATCAATTGAATCGATGTCGCTTTTGCAGGAGATGAAGAGTGAAAATGCTGAATCAAACTCGCAAAGCGCTAACGGTCAACAGCAACCTATATTACCACCTATTTTAAACGCAGAGAACACTGATCAGCAACCACTATCTGCATTATCAACTTTAGACGCACCCACAGCCCATAATAATCAACGTCCAATGTCACCACCAATCATAGACGAAGAATGGCAAACATCGACCGCTCCTATTACAGAATTTGAGTTTGATGACAGCACTGTTGGACCTCAATTTTCCATTGATGCAAATACGTCTTCAATAGACATATTTAATAGATTCTTTCCTCAGACAGTGATTAAACAACTTGTAGAGCGGACTAATTTCTACGGTGCTGCATTATGCAATGTTAACAGACCACACACTAGAGGCAGTCGCAAAAAAACTTTTAAACCGACTACGGTGGAGGATATGCAGCGATTTCTTGGATTATGTATTTTACAGTCCCATGTAGAAACACCCAATATTTGGAAACTTTTCACATTCACTGATCCCCTATATTACCACCCCATCTTTACTTATAGTATGACAGGAAGAAGATTCGAACAATTTTTATGGTGCTTATGTGTTTATGAAGGGAATGATAAAGGCATAAACAAAGTCTTGGGTTTTGCCAATCAAATGATAGCTATTTTTCAGAGCCTGTGATCTAACCTTTTCAAAAAGTAAAGTAGATATTATGTTGATTTAAAGTAGAATGAACGAATTAATTGCTAAAAAGAATATGTGTTATTTGTGTTTAATTGTTTCCTAAGAAAAAACAAACTAACTATACTCCACTCGGGCTAGCTTGTCGCTAGCGGTCATTGACTTCCTGTCAAAAACTTGTCATTTTCCATATAAGCCGCGATTGACAATGAAGTGTCAGATATTGTCAATCGTGGTTTTATATGGAAAATGACAAGTTTTTGGCAGGAAGTCAATGACCGCTAGCGACAAGCTAGCCGGAGTGGAGTATAGTTTGTATTACTTATTAAATTATATATTTTGTTGATGACCTGGTGTTTTAATAATTTATTCCTATAAAGTAGTTACCCCAGTAAAATGTTTAGTAAGGTGACATATATTCTTTATGACTATATTTTGTGCAGTTTTTTGTTGAGTGAGGCTCAGTATACGACGTACGTCTATGTAGTCCAGTCTTAATGGTCTTGCTGATCATTATCACTGAAAGAACGGGTAGTGTCTCCATTGGCTACATCTTTTGTGTCCTATTTGTGTATTTATGGACTAAATTGTCATCGCCAGGACATTTGATACAGGCGAAGGCTATAGTTAGTGTGTCCTATATGTATACATATTTAGTATTGTCACTTGTCAGTGACAAAACAGCTAAAGCAGGCGCAGGTTATACCAGGTGCGGCCTACATGTATACATATTGAGTATTGTCAGTGACAGAACGGCTAAAGCAGGCGCAGGCTATAGCAGGTGCGGCCTATATGTATACATATTGAGTATTGTCAGTGACAGAACGGCTAAAGCAGGCGCAGGGTATAACCGGCACGTCCAAATTCTGTATGTTTTATGACCATCACTAATGACAGAACGTCTATAGCAGGCGAAGGCTGTAGCCAGGGTGATCGTATTTGAATACTTGGTAACTTCTGCTAGTGACGGAGCGGCTAAAGCATTTCATACAAAAAGGAAGTGTCGAAGTGACATTAAATAATCGGGCCACGTGTCCGCGAACGTGTTAAGATGTTTAATTTGAAGACGACATATTAGACACAATTTCGAATTTACTACTGGATGAAGTTGAAATTTGTTTGTGCTTGAACTCTAAAGACTAAAGTTAGAGTGGGTTGCACTAACTAACTTTAACTTTAACCGTAACTTTAACTTTTATACTTAAAGGTTGGGTTGCACCAGAGGCGTGGTTAAAGTTAGGGTTAAGGTTAAAGTTATGGTTATAGTTAAATATGGCGTCCTTTGACTTTAACCTTAACTTTGACCGGAGAAATTGACAGATGACAGCTGGTCCAACAAGGTTATAAATGAACATGGGCGGAGGCGCTGCTGGTAAAGGAGAACTGTCGAAAATGGCGTTTTTGTATGATGACAGCGTTAGTTCCTTTTTTCGCCACGTGCATTTAAAACCTTGTCGAGCCCTATGGTTATGGTTAAATATGGCGTCTTGATGGCGTCAATTTTGAACTTTAACCAAAGATTTGACATTTTGCATTGGAGTAAAAGTTGTTTGTGCAACTCAGTCGTACGCAGGGCGGGGGGGCCCACGTTCATAACCTTGTTGGACCATGATTTATAAGTTTAAACACTTACGGATTTTGTCGCGGAGCACTTATATTAATCCCGACGTTTCGGCTGCCTTACAGCTGCCGTGGTCACGGGCGGACTGAGGTGACAGGTGTCCAATCTCTTGAAGTTATTCAACTACCCTACGCAGATTGCATTTCTGCGTAGATCGGAACGCAAACAAAAATGATGAATCGTAGGGTAGTTGAATAACTTCAAGAGATTGGACACCTGTCACCTCAGTCCGCCCGTGACCACGGCAGCTGTAAGGCAGCCGAAACGTCGGGATTAATATAAGTGCTCCGCGACAAAATCCGTAAGTGTTTAAACTTATAAATCATGAGTGATACTCGCGAAAACTTAAGAAGTCACTTGTTGGACCAGCTGTCATCTGTCAATTTCTCCGGTCAAAGTTAAGGTTAAAGTTAAAGGACGCCATATTTTAATATAACTAAACTATAACCATAACTTTAACTTTAACCACGCCTCTGGTGCAAACCAACCTTAATGTATTATAAATCAGTTTCGGTTTCGCTTGACAGCTCGATATTGTTGATCTATTCCGCGAGGTATATTAACTGAATAGCTTGAGTCTTGAGCTGAACAATTTTTACGCAACAATCACTCTGTCTTTTCCAGTCTCAAAAACGAGTCACTTTTGGATTTATTTAATAATTTTCGTACCATCGAGAAAATCGATTCTTAGACAGTTGACAGACCTACGTTATTTGGTCGGATTATGTCAATTCAATGTTATTCGTGATCTATGTCTTAGCTAGGTTTGACAAAACGCGACCAAATTACTCAGGTCCGCTATCTGAACCTCAACTACTCTGATAGTACAAAGTTACTAATTATTCGATTGGAATCTCTTCCAGTAGGCCTGTTAGAGAAAATTATTATAATAGTATGTACTATCAGATAAGTTGATTCCTAGGCAGATGGGGGACCTACGTAGTTTGGTCGCATTAAGTCAAACCCAGCGAACAGATTGAATTGACGTGATCCGACCAAATGACGTTGGTCTATGTAAGCTACCTGATCAGGGAACTGTCTGATGCTCTCTACGAGGTACTTGTACGGCTTCCACTGGCCGGCCACCAGCTCACCCATCACCGGGATCACCTGGAACGAGTACTGGTCGTATGCCCTGGAACATAATGTCACTAATGAGTTATTTGATGGAGGCTTTCATATTTATTTCAAATAAAAATGGCCAAAGATACTATTAGATTGTCAACCGACATCAAGACCGAGAGAGATAAAGAGGAAGATTAATTAGTTATTAGACGGTGGCCCGATTATATAAATAAGATAGCAGGGGCAATGCCGTAAATAGCCTTTTTTACGCCCTGTGCGAGCTTCTATAACTGCGCCCTTGTTTTTTTAGGGTTCCGTAGTAGTAGGAACCCTTAGAGTTTTGGTCTGCCCACGTCCGTCTGTCTGTCTGTATGTCCGCGGTTTTGCTCAGAGACTATAGGACCCAAGAAATTTATTTGATAGGACCTTTATTTTGGCATGAATGCACATATTATTAGTGATGCCGACAAAATGGTACATGAAATCTTAAAAAAATATTTTTTATGGTACCTTCCCTACACATCAAGCGGAGATGAATTTATTTAATATTAAGTGAAAAATTCACGGGAGTAGGAAATCTGCTGAATTTAAAAGAAAAACTGTCACGGCTAAGAAGACTTCAATAGTTATATCTTTCTATATCTATACTTAATATTATAATTTGGAAGAGTTTGTTTGTTTGTTTGAACGCGCTAATAATAATATTATAATTGGGAAGAGTTCGTTTGTTTGAACGCGCTAATCTCGGGAACTACTGATCCGATTTGAAAAATTCTTTCAGTGTTAGATAGTCCATTTATTGAGGAAGGCTATAGGCTATATTTTATCACGCTAAGACTAATAGGAGCGTAGAAATAGAGAAAATGTGGAAGAAACCGGGGAAATTATTTGAAAGGGCTTATTTGAACGCGCTAATCTCAGAAGAGTTTGTTTGTTTGTTTGAACGCGCTAATCTCAAAAACTACTATTCCGATTTGAAATATTCATTCAGTGTTAGATAGCCCAGTTATCGAGGAAGGCTATATTTTATTTCGCTAAAACTAATAGGAGCGAGGAAATAGAGGAAAATGTGGAAAAAACGGGGGAAATTATTTCAACGCGCTAATCTCAGGAACTACTGGTCCGATTTGAAAAATTCTTGCAGTGTTAGATAGCCCAGTTATCGAAGAAGGCTATAGGCTATATTTTATCACGCTAAGGCTAATAGGAACGAAGAAATAGAGGAAAATGTGGAAAAAACGGGGGAAATTATTTGAAAGGGCTTATCTTACGAACAACTAGACCATTTTTCTGTTATTTGGATCAGAGAAGAAGTAGACCACGTGAAGATTCATAGGCTTTTTTGTGGACTAATTTTTCTGTGAAATATCTAATTTACACGGGCGAAGCTGCGCGGAATGTCTTATAGTTGAGTAATATTCGATCAACTAAAAAAAATTATTCGGCGAAGTATAAAGGAACTTTTCGTTCAAATTCCTTTGAAAGTAACTGAGATGATGTTATTAGTAGTGCAGTAAAACACGTTATAAATATATTACATTCATTGACCATACAATTTTTTTTAAACTATCGGTACTACGGAACCCTATATTGCGCGTGGCCCGACACGCACTTGGCCGGTTTTTTTAGATATTATAGGTACCCAGAGCAATGCTTCCAGGGCCACAGGCCTCCCTGGTCTGGCCATTCTTGCGCCCCCCAAGAGTCTGCGCCCTGTGCCTAGGCACCGGTGGCACCGCCCTATTTACGGCACTGAGCAGGGGTGACATGGACGATAGTGGCTACGGATAGAAACAAATGGAAACGGCTGGAGGAGATATACATATTCCCGCGTTCCATTTAGAGTTAAAAACGCTCAAAATAGGAGGCATTTTGATCGTTTTTAACGCTAAATAGAACGCGGGGATTGTGTCATAAGGCACGCTGATTACCAACCTAGCACACGACGTGCTAACTTTGTGTGTACAAATACAATATTGTGTACCAGCAATAATAGTATTTTAAGAAGATAACCGACTTAAAAAAATTTCTGCACGTAATTAAGAATTAAAATTCCCTATCTCAAAAACTACAGAACCGATTTTGATGAAACTTGCAGTATTCCCTAAGTTGAACAATACCTAGTATAATAAAAAAAGAATCACTAAAATCGGACTTTTGGTTTCGGAGATATGAGTGCACGTACATAAAAACATACATACATACAATATACATACACTTTTGAAATTTGGCACATTTGTTGAGAAGCTGTCATAGATAAGAACTGGGCAGTTCTGGAAACATTACATACATACTCCTTTTTTGAAGTCGGTTAAAAAAGCTAATAAGGTAGTAGTAGTAAGGAAAATTATATTAGGTTTAAGCTGAACAGCCTACTATGTAGCGCAACAAATCAAAATTGTTTAGTATTAAGTAATACCTTACCACGAATTGATGTGGTGGACATTAATAATATTTTCGATTCTAGATTAGGTAATTTGACATATGATAAGTATTTCTTATCTAATTTTTTAACTCGACATTTAGCTAAATGGCTATACAACTTTATAGTTTTAAGACAAGCCAAAAAATTGGCTAAGCTGACCACTGCTTTTATTGAGCAGTGTTCTTATTCTAATCAATATGTAACTGAGAGCTTGGAATATGTTCCAAATAATTTAAATTAGATTCTAGGACAACAGAGGCACACTCTAGCAGTATATTATTAAACAAAAATAATAATACTAATGCCTACCACCAGCAACCTAGTGAGATTTCTAGACAAAATTGTAATTCTAGTATAAACTTGGTGCATCAGAACTTACAGGGAAAAAAAGGAAAAGAATTAGAAATTGAGTTATTTTTAAATGAATGTAACATTGACATTTTATGTGTGTCAGAACATTGGTTAAAAAATTATGAATTGGTATTTAATTATTCTGATCACCAGCTAGCAAGTTCGTTCAGTCGAGAGAATGCTATTAGGGGTGGCTCCTTAATATTGATTAAGAAAAAACTTAAATTTAAAGAACGTAAGGATATTGTTAGACTGTCAACTGAACGAATTGCTGAGTTAGCCTGTATCGAGCTGAGCCACCTTATTATTGTAAGCGTATACAGACCTCCATCCGGCTTATATGATTCTTTTGAACAAATAATGGAGCAAGTGTTAACAAAAGTGTGTGCATCTAACAAAAAGATTATAGTATGTGGTGATTTCAATATTAATTTACTAGACTTAAACTCCACCACTGTTAGATTCACATCATTGTTCAAATCGTATAACCTTATTAATTTATTCAACGAGCCGACAAGAATTTGTGATACAACTGCGACTTGCATAGATAATATTTTCACCAACATAACTCCCTATAGGAAGGAAATAGTTAATGTATTAAGCTCTGATCACTGTGGACAGTTAGCTTCATTTAATATAAATTGTGATAATAATTTTAAAGAAAAAATTGAATACATACCTATAAATACAAAACGTATTGAGAAGTTTAGAAGTAAATTATTATCAAGTTTTGAGAACTTAAATGTATCAAATGATCCAGATAAAGCGTTTAACATTATATTCAATAGAGTAAAACAGCAATATAACGCTGTATTTACTTCTAAAACGGTCAGTTTGAATAATAAAAGAAATAATTTCAAAAAATGGGCAACTGCAGGTATTATTGTAAGTAGACAAAAATTATATGATTTGTATAACGAGAAAACTATAAACCGGAGTGAAGCTTTTAAATTGTACGTCAAGAAATACTCGAAAACTTTTAAAAAGGCCTGTCAAGCAGCGAAGGCACTTCACATAAAAGAGAAAATTAGAGACTCTAAAAATAAAGTGAAAACCACCTGGAAAGTAATTGCAGATGAGACTGGAAAAGTCACCTGTCGTAACTCTAAATTTGAACTTTTAATTAATGATAAAAAAATCAATTCTGATCTTGAGGTTGCGACAGTCTTTGAGAAGTTTTTTGCAGACATTCCAATCTCAACTACAAAGAACTTAAATTCATCACCTACAGTTGCAGAAAAAATACTTAGAGAACATGTCAAGGAATGTGATGTCAGTTTTATTTTTAAAGACATTGACTCCAGAGATATTATCAAGACTTTCAAATCAATCAATATTAAAAGTACCACTGATCTCTGGGGTATGTCCACAAAAATTATAAAATCAGTAATTGACATCATTGCCCCTTATCTAGCTTTAGTTTTTAATAATTGTATTAAAAGTGGTGTGTTCCCCGACTTAATGAAGCACAGCAAGGTGATTCCTCTATTTAAAGCTGGGAAGAAATCAGACCCAACCAATTATAGACCAATATCCATATTGCCGACTTTAAGTAAAATCTTTGAAAAAATAATTTTAAATCAATTACTTGCTCACTTTAACTCAAATAATTTATTACATAATAATCAATTTGGTTTTACTAAAGGTCGGTCTACAACAGATGCAGGCATTAGTCTTCTGTGTAGTATTTTTGAAGCTTGGGAGGGGTCGCAGGATGCACTTGGTATTTTCTGCGATCTCTCGAAAGCATTTGACTGTGTAGAGTATGATACTCTAATAAGAAAACTACACCATTATGGTATAAGGGGCACGGCACTAAAACTTCTAAAATCTTACCTTATAAATAGAACGCAGAGGGTGGAAGTTAACTCCGTAAGGTCTAATGGAACCAAAATAAAACTAGGTGTGCCACAAGGGTCCATTTTAGGCCCTTTTCTTTTTCTCATCTATATAAATGATTTACCTTATCTTGTTAAAGATAAGCATGAGATAGTACTTTTTGCTGATGACACTTCACTAATTTTTAATGTGAAGAGGCGACAATTTAATTATGACGAGGTAAATAGTGCTCTCTCAAAAATAGTACATTGGTTTAATGCTAATAATTTGCTTTTGAACTCTAATAAAACTAAATGTTTAAAATTTATCTTGCCAAACGTTAGGCAAGTACAAACCAATGTACTGCTAAATGATGAGAAAATGAATTTAGTAGACACCACCGTATTCCTAGGCATAACGCTGGATTGTAAGTTACAATGGGGTCCACATATTGCAAAACTAGCAGATAAGCTTAGTTCTGCAGCATATGCTGTTAAAAAAATTCGTGAAATCACTGATGTAGAGACCGCGCGATTAGTTTACTTTAGCTACTTTCATAGCATAATGTCTTACGGCATCCTCTTGTGGGGAAACGCGGCGGACATTAATACAATATTTGTGCTGCAGAAGCGAGCTATTCGTTCTATTTATAAGATGTCGTCTTTTGAATCTCTAAGACAAAAATTTAAAGAAATAAGAATTCTGACCGTCGCATCTCAATACATTTTGGAAAATCTCTTATATGTTAGAAAGAACATAAATATTTTCAAAAAGAAAAGTGATTATCATAATGTAAATACTAGAAATAAGAACAAGTTAGCAATACCAATGTTCAGACTAGCCAAAGTAAGCAAATCCTTTAAAGGCCAATGTATACGCCTATACAATAAAATCCCAGAAAATGTTCAAAATCTACCTTTAAACAAATTTAAAAAAGCAGTTAAAGAACGTTTGTGTGCTTTAGCGTATTATAAAGTCAATGATTTCATCGAGGACAGCACACCTTGGGAATAGGGTGGCTCCATGCAGGTTACTTTTATTTTTGTTACATAGCTGTAAGCCATAACATTGTAATTTTCCATTTTTTTTAGTAAAAGATGGCCCCGTGCGAGTTTCTTACGCCGGTTCTTCTCGGCGGGGTAGTTCCCGAACCGGTGGTAGGCAACATAGCTTCTTCGTTCGACTTTCAAAAAGAGTATCATGATACCTATTTTGAATAAAAAGATATTTTATTTTTATTTTTTTTTTATTTTTAATAATAATCTATGTAATTATTAGTTTTTATATTCCACGTTTGAATGCTTTTTATTATTATGGAAAATGTAAGTAACATAAATGCTCATAAGGCGCTTTGCAGACGACGGGGCGGGGCGGGCCGGTCAATTTCGCCGCGAACGATAGCACAAAGGGAATCCTGCCCGCCGTGGATCACACAAACCGTTTACATGCAGTAACGCAGACGGCGTGTGCTTTGTTTACGCGGCGCGGGCAGCCGCAGATATCGAAGGACAAAAAGCCCGCCCCGCCCCGTCGTCTGTAAAGCGCCTAACAGTTTTAAAAGCGAGCAAAATCGCAATTGCATTATTTTGATTGGTAGTCGAAAAAAAATTCAAGAAATCAAATCTCGAATTAATGGCGCCTCTTTTAGTGAACACTTCGTTTGCAATAGATACTTATATCGTGTTCGGCATCTGAACTGCCCCGGGGCAGGGTGGGCCGACAGGATACGGAAACAGCCGAAGAACTACGTATTGCACTAGTACTAAGTCTACGTGCTTCGTGGATCATCGGTTTTGTTCGGCTATTTCCGTATCCATTCGGCCTGCCCTGCCCCGGGGCCGTTCCAGATGCTGAAAACGCTATTAAATGGTTCCACATTCATCAGATAAAAATAGCTTATTTTCGTAGCTCTCCCCAATATTGCCCGATTAGAATGTCACACGTGTGACTTTAGAGGAGAGGGCCAGGCCCCCTCATTGTTTATCTCCAAACCAACTAGCAACAGACTAGTAATTATAAAAGGTACTTTATAGCCACGATTAAACTACCATGGACTTAACCAAACCAGTAGTTAAGACCCTTCCGGAAAAAAGGTATTAGATAAGATCAGTCGCAAATGTAAGGAAAATGACAATGCAACTAACCATTGCAGTGTGGAGTTGGGGAGATGGCTGAACTCCAGGCAGAGAAACCTGCCGCCCGGCGACAGCGCGCGGTACGCCTCCTCTAACACCTGAAAGAATATTTTGTTAGAATAAAAAAGAAATAAACTTCATTTGGTAAAACATTGTTCAAGTAAATTGTCTCTGACCTACAAAACTTGGTGATAACAAAAACTTGAGAGATGTCAAAGGACACACCCGGATGGAACGAAGTTATTTCTTATGTACAAAAAACTGAATACAGTGTATGTACACTGTGTATACACTCAACAAAAAAAATATTTAAAAAAATCGTCGCTACACCACACTGTTCAATGCGAGAGAAAGAGACAGAGAGAGACTGTCGTTAGGCCATGTTTCCACCTGCAAGCAAACTCGCGGGAGTCTTCTTGCAATATTGTTTACATTTCATACTAATTCCTGCAATTTATCGCAACTTATCGCGGAGGTATTTACAAACGAGAGCTTACGAATGTCGCGATAGGAACATATCATTGTTTTAATTCTTTTAAACAAAAACACAAGCCGTGCGTGCGATAACTTGCTGCGAGATCTGTCGCGAGTCCATGCAGAGTGCAGACGTGTTTAGGCATGCTTTCGCAACTACTCGCAGGAAGCGCTTGACAAATTGTCACGACGGCACTTGCTACGGGGTTTACACTTGCAAGCTGCTGTCAGACAGACTGTCAGACACTTCTCGCGACAGTTGTCTTGCAGGTGGAACACGGCCTTACAAATTTCCGCCTAGCCCGCTTTCGCAACGCACGATAAGGAACTTCATTCCAAAACTCTGAACTACAAAAGTGGCATGCTGGCAATCGGCTCATGCCGTCCCATCGATTAGGCCTAATATCTGCCCCTTTTACTTTTTCTGAGTGATATTTTAAAATCGTGTGCGATATGTATCAATGTGAAAATATACCTTATCAACATGCGTGCAGTTCCTTATACCAAATGCGATGGTATATGCGTCATAGCTCTCATCAGGTACCGGCAACTTCTCGGCGTCCGCACACAGCCAGGACACTTCCACAGACGAGTCGCTTGAGTAGCCCTGCCTAAAGTTAAGATAAATGGTTAATTATTAATTACAAGTGCCAGGTAGCTCTTTGTAAATTGTTGACACTTGAGTACAATATTTAAAAAACAAAAAATGAGTGGGCTGATATAGGATTTAAAAAGTACTTAACATATTTTAAAACTATGTAATCGAACTTGAGACACTGTCAATAATTATAATACTGAGTTAATTTTTGAAACTGTACAAATAAAATTAGTCAATTTAAAAATCACTAGCTATATGACCGAGCTTCCCTCGGTATTCAAAAAATTAAATAATCGGCCAAGTGCGAGTTGGACTCCGCACGAAGGGTTCCGTACAGTTATAGAGCAAAATTAAGCCAAAAATTGTGTTTTTGTATGGGAGCCCCCCAAAATTTTTTATTTTATTTTAATATTATTATTAGATTTGAAAGAACACATATAACTAAGGATTCTGTAAAAAAGTCAAGTACCTACCTTTTGCCATTATTGATATAAAGCAAAAAAGGCCAAAAAAATCACGTTTGTTGTATGGGAGCCCCCCTTGAATATTAATTTTATTTTGTTTTTAGTATTTGTTGTTATAGCGGCAACAGATATACACATTCTGTGAAAATTTCAACTCTCTAGCTATTACCGTTCTCGAGTTACAGCCTGGTGACAGACAGACGGACAGACAACGAAGTCTTAGTAATAGGGTCCCGTTTTTACCTTTTGGGTACGGAACCCTAAAAAACACACATAAAATGACATTTTATGAAAATGATGCCTAGCTAGATCGATTTATCACCCCCAAATCGTTGGAGCCGATTCCAAGATTCCAATTATATCTTATATCTTTGATCGAGCAATTCTTATATATTCTCTAAATCGGCTAATCTAATCTAAATAATCTCGGAATCGGCTCCAACGATTTTCATGAAATTTAGTATATTTTATGTGTGTTTTTTTAATTTTTTGAGTACCGAGCTTAGTATATACTTATATACAAGAAATGCTTATTTAAAGATATAAGATACAAGTATTATTTAATACCTGTCTGCTCTAGTTTTGCCAACATCAAGCATAGCCTGGTTGATGTCACACACCGTCACGCTGCTTTTCCTGTTGTTCTTAGTGCCGAGGTTCCGCAAATAGTTTATGTATCTGAATGTTATGTCACCTGTAACATAGTGCATGCAATTTGAAATGCATCAAAGCAGGTTGCTATGTCACCTTCTATTCCCAGTAAAATTGTACATTGTAGTGGGCTCATTAGAAATCCACAAGCATTCTTCTACTGTCATGGTAAAAACCATTAATTTTTTTGACCCGGCAAACATTGTTTTGCCATGTAAATTATTTCTAGTATCAATATAAAAAGCAAATAAAAACCTATTCTCAGGCCTAACAATTAATGTACTATCAGAGAAGTTGATTCCTACGCAGATGGGACATAGTTTGGTCATGTTACGTCAAACCCAGCTGACAGATCACAATTTACATTGAATTGACATGAGCCAACCAAATGATGTTGATCTGTCAACTGCCTAGGAATCAATTTCCTCGATGGTACATACAAAATTTCATTAAAATTTTGGAGAGTTTGTGCATAAACACTGCGACACGAGAATTTTATATATTAGATTTAACAATATGGAAAATCTGACCTGTTCCACCAGCCATATCCAGCAGTTTGGTACCAGGTGTTGGCGCCAGCCTCTGTATGAAAATGTCCTTCCACAGTCTGTGTATCCCAAACGACATCACATCATTCATTACATCATACTTGTCTGCTACCGTTTCAAATACTTCGTGAACTGAAATGTAGAAATATTTTGTGTTATTTAGCCCGTCGATCGTGGCAAAACGAGACACAATAACCTATATCGCGGATTCTTGGAAATCTATTGTTATCGCGGTCGCATACGACTGCTTGGGAATGAAAGAGCGAGAAATAATACGGCTGCGTAGGATCGAGGGAATTGGAAGATTTGGGGAAGGCCTTTGCCCAGCATCGGCAGTGGGACAGCATAGGCTCAAAGAAAAACGTTTTACAGTATCAACATTGTTTTTTTGTTATCTTGTCTCATCTTCGCTGGTTTCGAAAGATAAACATAAGAGTGATTCTTCAAAAATGATTCTCCGCGTCACTTTCGTGGGATTTTTTTATTTTAGAGTTATCTTTAAATAAATGCAAATACCTTTAAGGTGCTCTAAAGATTGTAAATACGATCTTTGAGGCACGTAAATCGGTCCATAAACTACTGAGATAATCAAATTTGAAATTTCGGTCCCCACGAAAGTTGCGACAAACTCCACGAAAGTTACGATTGCATTTTCTAGGAACAAATTATGGATTAAAATCTTTTTTTTTTTAAATAATAAAATAAATTATTATTTAATCAATCAGTTTTTATTATGATTAACAATACTAAAGAGCATGGAACTTTAATTTGTTGCTTAATCTGTCAAGTAACCGATTCTGAAATGCTGTGATTTTTTCGAGGTTCAGGTGATGTTATTTGAAGTTCTTGAAGATTAAGTGATTTAGGAGGTTATTATAAGGGGGTTTTTAACTAAATATTTAAATTCAGGACACAAGATCATAATATTTTTAGTTTGTGACATATATATGATATTAAGTCTGAGTATCGTATCGCTTTGCATTTGGATTGAGGATGTAATATCAGTTGTTCATGTAAAATACTGATATTCAGGTAAATCCACTAGAATAGAAGCAGACCCAATATAATATTTGGGGAAAAGATCAGAAGGTTGATGTATAAAGTCACATGTTTTTATTTTCAAAAAAAGCTTGTAGAGTAAAAAATGAGTTAAGGGTACCAAAACCATAGCTGAAAATACTATACTATAGCCAATCCACATAGGAAAACGGTGTTACAAACAGCTTTCGTAGGTCGCTAGGTAACTTTCATGGGTAAAAATCCACAAAAATAGTGCCACGAAAGTTACGAAAATTTTACATTTTTTAGAATTGCGATGGAAGTAATAGGTAAATAAACAAACAAAATACTAGGAAATAATCTCGCTCATATACCTTAGCCCTTAATTTGATATAAGTGTCATAATTATAAATTATTACCATTCAAATCATGCTCGCAAAAGTTACGTGACTACAGCCACTCCATAATTTTTAAGGAATATCTTCCCTTATATTTTCTTTGTTTTGAAGCGACAAACGTTTGTGTCCCCTGTACTGATGCTGGAAAGACACAGAGCGTTGGTGCAGCTAAAACGTGTAACCACAAGTCGTCGCGTTTGGAAGATAGGTGCAGTTTTATTACCCGCTCGTGAAACTAGTAAAATCGTGTGACACAGATGTTACCCCTATTAATTTTTTTAACTTAAGATATAACATGATTTTATTTTAGTTATTAGGTAATCTAGATTAATTTGATATATCACACTCCATGCTAATGAATAGAATACAAAAGTTATTAAAGCTTTCCGTAAGCGCGAACAGAGTGTGACACGCGGAGAACACCGATTTTGCCCCCGATTTCGAAATTAAATAATCAATTGAACAAAAACTATAAATAATTATAGATGTTTTTTATTGAAATCAGATACTTAAATCATTGAAGAATAGCGTGTTTTTGGTCCTAAGACTGTATGTTTAATAGGGAAGTAGTAAAGAGCGTGTGACCACATTTTTAAGGACCTCGGAGAGTTACTCATAATTGCTGTGTACCTTTATAATTTATAATAATTAAAATTTAAACAAGATACCTACAGTAAAAATGTAACACAATTGAAATAAGGTTATAACCTATAGGTTGCGATTTCAAAGCGAAATTAGTCATAAAATTACCTTTTTTAGTTTTCTCCTCTTCGTTTACGGTTTCGAAGCCAAAATGTGTTTTCTTTCCACTATTTTCATCACTGGAGTATGTTTGTGAACTCATTGGTCTGCATATTCTTTGAGATCTTAGTAAGCTACATAGTCTTAGAGAAGTTCGCTTTAAAGCCATTTTTGTATAAACAATTTGTAAAAAAACTATGTGCACTTTAGTATTGTAATGTTATTTATTCTAAAAATCTTTATTTTACAAAAAAATCAAAACCACAAAATTGAAAATACAGTAGGTAATTGATCGAATCGTCTGTCATTTTTGACTTTGACAGCTGATGTCAAAAATCTATAGACAATTTATTCCTTTTTTTCCCGATTCATGAAAAGAAGCATAATCTTTTGAAGATTGAGGAATATTATGACTTCGATATTGAATATTGATAAATATCGATAAGATAAACATTCCTTTCGCAATGTGGTAACTTGTAGTCCAAATTATGTTATTACTGATAAATTGATAATATTTTAACCATACGTATATAATATTGTTGTAGTATTTATAGCAATAAATTAATATGGCAACGGTTTGTTGAATAATTATTTAAGTTATTTAACTTTGGCCAGATAAACTCACTTATAATAATGATGTTTTAGGAGCTGCTCAACAATGTGACAGAGCAAAGCTCTATTTACAACACGGTTCATGTTTGTCAACGCTACAAATGGGATTGCGGAATTGCATGCGTTCTGATGGTGATTTCTGAAAGGGACAGAACTTACTTCAAGTCCAACTTCTCTAAGATTTGCCGAAAGGAGGAAATAAATGAAAGCACATGGACTATAGATCTTTGTTATCTCTTAAAACGGTAATTAATTAATAGCTTGTAGGTACTTATAATTTAAAATAACGGTTTAATTAATTATCCCTCTCATTTGAATACGGTTAGTAGTTAATCATTAATTTTTTTTTCAGCTTTAACGTAAAGCATTGTATGTACACTAAAAAAATTGGCTTAAGCAGCCAACTCAACAGCAACATTAAATTAACAGAGAAGGTAAGTCAAGAAACCACTAGATCAAATACTTGAAATAGTGTTAAGAAAAGCTTCGTTGAAATATACTTAATTATACTATTTTAAATTCATTAAAACAGATACCAACGTTTCTTAATCAAGCCTCTTTTAACTTAAGGATATTCAAAGGGTACGCAAAAGACTCAAAGAAGCGTCAAGTCTTGGAGTGCGAATAATCGAGGCTACAGTTCCCACAGAGGAGGTGCTGAATCAAGTGGAGCGGCACGGCCCAGCGATAGTGCTGGTGAATGCGAGGCTTCTAGCCTGCGACTGGTGCAAGCGAAACAAGCTCGCTTCCGAACTGAGGTTTGTGAGTCTGCTGTACGCATTGGACCAACGCATTTAGCCAGCGCATTGTACCAACGTGTAAAATATACCTACTACTGTATACTTACTTGGCTAAAAGTTAGGAGCGACATTCTAATCTCTACACAAAGGCCCAATGCGCTGCGACTCGATGCAATTGGCTCAATGTGTACATCGATGCTTGATAAGCCTACTCATCAAGTCAGCGCATTGGGCCAACGGGTAGTGACCTACTTGGCCATAAGTTGAAAGCGATATTCCGTACTCTAACACGTTGGCCCAAAATGCACTGACTCTGTGTAGGTACTTTTTTCATAAACATGAAAAAATCTAAAAATACTGAATTAACTAATAAACACTTAAGTCTAGAACATAATATAGCTGTTCCGCAAAATCTGTCCATCACCACGGCACCCTGTGTGCTAAGTGTGAGTTTTTCCATTTGCATTCGATCGTGAGCGCGTTTTGCGTTTACTTGGAATTTGTATGAGATTAGTACAGCGCCACCTAGTTGTAAACGCGAGAAACAAAATATGGTAGTGCGAGTTTTTACGTACAAGTTTAACGAATACGAGGATTGTTTATGCGATCGTAGGTGAGAGCGTTAGAGCCTGTGATTGGTGGGTTCAAGTATTGGGCTAGTGCGAGTTGCATTTTTGACATTTCGATTCACTAACTTCGGAGTTTATTTCGAATAGACCGTAGTAAAGTTATCACTTGTGTTTTTCATAGTGAAATCGTGGAGCTAGAAGAATATTTTCACAGTTAATTTAATACTTATATCAAAAACTAGCATAATATCATGGCCGATCCCTCCTTTTTCGCCTGGAGAATGTTTGCAGCTGCGGAGGCAGACGATAGCCGTAATTATACCGCTTGGAGCAATGCAAACTCTCGTGCATCATTCAATGCACTAGACCTCTCAGAGAAACAATTCCATGATCGCTATCGCATTACTAAACAAAATATGTTGAAGTGGTTGTGCAGAGAGCTAGGTGTTAAACAAATTTGAAATCTTCCCAACGGGTTGGCCTAAAGGAAACGGGGCACTAGCCACTATGGGAAAAAGACAGAAAAACTTCGACGAAAAAATGCAACCATCACTCCCATTGGGAAATATAATAGCAATTAATTTGAAGAAGGATACTTTTATCACCATGACAGAAACGGAGTTGCTCCTTTGTTTCAATCAACATTCAGAAAATATGTTATGTCGCCTCAGTAAAGCGGAATATCAACTTAAAGGTAACGAGAGTTTATGCAGGCAAAACAAAGCAGCTAAAAGTTGTCTATACAGTATAGCAGAGTGTGATAACATGTGGATCGACACCCACAGGATCAATACATATTTTTACTATTGTTGTGAACTGCTCGTTGAATATATTATGCTACGATGAAATAAGCTCTGCACGATTATCACAGTCAGGATTGTTTAGCGTCAAACAAGGATGCTTGATTAAGTCAAAGGACTTTTCTGTTCACTCGCACAAAGAAGACAGTAGTACGCTACACGTGAACCCTCAGGTTTCCTTTGGAGATATTGCTCCGATCAATCATCTTTTTAATATGTGGTTCTCTGAATCATCACCAGTTATAGCGAATCAGCTGAACAGAGAGAACAGCTACATGCCTTACAGAAGCAACTAGACGATTTAAGCAGAATGATCCAACATTTGAAAGCTTTTCGTATCATGACATTCATCATTATACCGCTATTTATGTCATTGCAGTGTTAATTTTGATCATTGGATCATTGTTACTATGGAAATGTAGAGCGTTGTAAGAGCAGCACCTCCAATGCAAAGGGAGGCTGAAGGAATAGAGATGACTTCTCGCGGAAATATTATAGTGATGCACCAGCAATCAAAAAGTGATCAGTGTCTTGAGAAAGTGCAAACTATTAGTGATAACGATAACAAAGTGTGTGGCCCTAGCAGGCAACAAAGTCGGGGCACTTCGCCCGTACTTCACTCTTTTGTGTCAATCGATGACAAATAATGTATTAGCATTAAGTTAGTTTAAGGACCTATTGTTTTTCACCTTGTATCACCTTCATCATCTTACGGCTCGGGAGCATGTACGAGCTAGCATGTACATTGCTGATCCTACATAATTATTTTCCTGGAGTCCCGGCAAGTGCATACTCTCGGGCAGATCGCAACAAGCTGTCATCAATCGCGCACTCATTTTTAGCATTAACATACAGTCAATATATTATCATTTTATATTATCAAGGAATTTTAATTTAATAATCAATCTATCATATCACAAAAAGGGTGTAGTCGAGTAAGCAGCTCCTACACACCCCTTTTTATTATACCAATCGATAGGGGGCGCCAAGGGGAGCAAAAAAGCTTGGATAAACTTTTCTCAAAAATCTACCTCTGTCAAATGACAGACCGAAATGTATGTAATGTATGTGCCCAAAAAGGAGGAGGTTATACATTTGTCGGGACTTGATTTATTTCTGTTGCCAGGACTGGAGGTTATACAAAAAATCTTCTGTTAACACAACATAATAATTAAGCCTTCGGCTTAGGAATTTCACTCTAGGGATTGACAAACTACTACAAAAGAAAGTCGACGGAGCCCCGCCACGCGGGGCTACTATTTCTGGGTGGTTCACAAAAAATAACCAACCAAGCAAACACAAAAAATAACCAACCACCAAGCTACGCTCCCGCCTTAGCCATCTAACCTAACCCAACCATGTCGTATTGGGCAAAATTGCTATTAATTACTGTTACTATACAGTAGGGAATTTTGATTAGTTTTATCTAAATGGGGAGGGGGGGGGGGATATCCGGGGGTGGAAGTGGCATAGGGAGGTTTTTCTCACCCAAAATATCCTTCCTCAACCCATATGATCACCAAAACAATTGGGGTAGGTTTGTGAACCGTAGCCCTAACGAGGTTTGTATATCGGCCTCTATCTAGCCGGGGGTTGATTTTTGAGAATAGTTTGTCTGAGCTTTTTTGCTCCCCTTGACACCCCCTATTGATTGGTATAGTAAAAAGGGGTGGTCATAGGGGGTTGAATTTTTTCGTCAAAATTTGTCTAAGTATTTTCGCCATACTAACCAGGGCCACATTTCGGCCTGTCATTTGACAGGGGTTGATTTTTGAGAAAAGTTTATCTGAGCTTTTTTGCTCCCCTTGACACCCCCTATTGATTGGTATAGTAAAAAGGGGTGGTCATAGGGGGTTGAATTTTTTCGTCAAAATTTGTCTAAGTATTTTCGCCATACTAACCAGGGCCACATTTCGGCCTGTCATTTGACAGGGGTTGATTTTTGAGAAAAGTTTATCTGAGCTTTTTTGCTCCCCTTGACACCCCCTATCGATTGGTATAATAAAAAGGGGTGGTCATAGGGGGTTGAATTTTTTCGTCAAAATTTGTCTAAGTATTTTCGCCATACCTACTAACGGGCCACATTTCAGCCTGTCATTTGACAGGGTTTGATTTTTGAGAAAAGTTTATATGAGCTTTTTTGCTTCCCTTGGCGCCCCCTATCGATTGGTATATTCAAAAAGGGTGGTTATGAGAGGTTAAAATTTTGACGAAAAATTTTTGTCTTTTTCCCATAGTGCCCTTCCCTCCAAGTACAACCTCATATTTTTTTAAACTTACTCCTCCATAAACGAAACCATCAATTATTACAATTATTGAGAACAATAATTACTTGTTCTCATAATATTTGAAGTGTAAAATTATAAGTAGTATCTAGTTTTAAACACGAAAGTTACATAGGTAAGTACCTACCTATTGTTATCAAGAATCAAGATAATATTTTGTTTGGTAACCCATACAACTTAAATAGACCATTCGTTTGGTTTACTTCTCTCTTAAAATAAACACTACTAAAATTAGTTGGTTAATAATTTGACGTTTCAATACTACCAACACTACGAAACAATTGCTCGTCACTCACGATGAGTAAACGCAGATCAAGTGGTTTAGCTCGATCGTAACTCACACTCGCCTAATCTTGACAGTCGATGAGTTAGGAGTTTATTCGGATAAACCGAAGTAAAATCATTCGGACTTTTCACATGTAACTCGCACTCGGCACTCAGGGTATCCCGTGGTCCAAAGTTAACGTGCCTTGAAAATGGTTACCATATTATACCTACTAATAAGTTTCAGATGTTCAAAAAAAGGAACATGTCAGGACGATCGACGAAGGCATGGGAGTTCCCTTTATACCAGTATTATAGTGTACCTCCAAATATTTTGATTTTCCTAGATTATGTACCTACCTCAAAAACAAAAAGTTTGCGTGAACTGATAAGATATGTGTATACGAGTCTCTGTCAATCTATAATAACTTATGGTATCACTGCATGGGGTGGTGCACCCAAAACTCTCATGATAAATGTTGAAAGGGCGCAAAGGCTAATTTTAAAAATTTCCTTTTTCAAACCAATTCTAACTCCTACTAAAGAACTATACGAGCTCTGTGATGTCCTTACAGTTCGGCAACTCTTTGTGCTCTACTCCATCATGTGTACGCATAAGAATACTCCCTATGACCAGCATAATCCTGTACTTTCTGAAAGAAGGCATTATCGAGTTTGTAATGTCCCATCAACTAACACATACTTTGCACGTAGATTTTCCTCGTATTTAGGTAGAAAACTATATAATGTAGCAAACAAGAAGTATAATATATATCCTTTATCGTGTAACAAAGTTAAATATATATTAGTAAAGTGGCTAAAATCGTTAAATTATGATGAGACCGAGAATCTCTTGGTAAGAATAGAGTAGGACTATTTGTATTTTAACTGCAATATCTGCTATCTCTGCACCCTAGCAGTAGTATAACTGATCCCAAGACTTAAGAACTGTCGTAGGGCTAGGGTGTTGTAGCATTTGGCAAACTTCTCGTACATCAAAGACAACAAGCTTTCTTTGTCACATTGCCTTATTTAATTAGTCCCCACCCCACCAGTGCACTCCAGCAGTTTTTCAACTGATCCCAAGACAATATAGTCGTAGGGCTGGGGTGTAGGGTGTTAACTTAATACACATACTGTATAATAATAATATATTACATACATACACACACACACACACACACACACGCACACACACACACACACACACACACACACACACACATACACATACACATACACACACACACACACACACACACACACACACACACACACACACACACACACACGCATTACACGTCTCATGTCGGCACTACATATAGACGAACGCATTGGCCTACGCGTTGGCCAACGCGTCGGCCAACGCGTTCGCCTATATGTAGTGCCGACAAAACGCGTCGGCCAACGTCTAAATACCTACCGCCAACGCGCGAGTCGCCCGTTCTACACATTGGGCCGACGCATTGGCCAACGCGTTGGCTAACGCGTTCGCCTATATGTAGTGCCGACATTAGAAGATGCTCTCACAACTTGTGACTTACCTACCTCTTAGAAATGATGTTAAACACGGTTCTAATATTACCTTCTGAGGGGGGGCCTGGTGACCCCTTATCACAGGGCAACCTAGTTAGGGCACCAGTCTCCTACTATAACTTGTAACTACATCATAATAATTGTATATGTGTCTTTTGTATTGTGGGAGAAATTAATAAAGATTTTGATATTTTGTTTTGATTGAACTTAGAAGACTAGTACCTACTATAGAATAGAATCACACAAAGCAAGAAAAAAGTGCTGAGTGGAGCAAAATTAAATTTAGATTCCATGTTTTACTATAGGTATTTTGTACTTACCTATAAAGCTTTCACGACTGCAGAGCAGCAGCATCATTACTAACTTAATATTATTCCTGGATTCGATAGCTGAATGCTGATATTATAGTTCTAGTATTTTTCGCAGACGCATCTTGGGCGGCTCCTACCAGGGCCACTACATCACTGTGGTGGGTCGCTCCCGGACCAAGGTCCTGTACCGGGATCCCGCCAGCCACCACACCTGCGCCACTACAGCCAGGGGCTTAGACGCTGCCCGCAGCGCCCCCGGCACAGACCACGATGTTATCCTTGTCAATAAATAAAAAAAAAACTCGAACTCGAACTCGGTTGTCTATAAAGTCGGTTTACTGACGATAGTTGAACGTGACAACGTCATAGCCTTAAATTGAACGCCTCAGAGCGAGGTAACGCCGCATATTGCGTCATGTTTTTTCGTGCGCGCAGCCCATATCGAATTATAAGACGTTGTCACGTCAAAAAGTTAAATAAGTAAGAAAATAAAATAACCTTTTATTTTGTGTATAATTTACTGTGGTTTTAGTCTAAGTAAACATTTTAAATAATTATTAGTTATTATAATCTCTTATGGACCAAGAGCCTAGGGGCTAGGAGTTACGACGGTCGGACCTTCCTCAGTTTCGTAAAGCTGAAAGTTAACCTGCTTGTGGCCTTTACAGGCTTTACAGAGGTAAGAACGACCAGCAACTCTGGAGTTTCGGTCGCGGTTACTTTAGGAGGTATCCAGTTCTGAAGGTCTACCTCGTCTTCCAGTGCCGGACATTTTTCACAGTTACTACTTACCTACTTCCCACCCTTAAACTTTCTTAAAGACTTTGAGGGTGTCTAGCAGTGGGAAGCGACTGTCAAAAAAGTGGATCACGTACGACAAGAACGTGCGAAAACGATCGTGGTCAAAGACCGGTCAGGCTTTACAGACTGCAGTGGCGAAACCCGGGTTAACTCGCAACAAGGTGATACAGCTGATGCTATCTGTGTGGGTGGGATTGGAAGGGCATTATTTATTATGAGGCTCTGTTACCGCCCGCGCCAGGCAGGACCGTCGATTCTGAACTGTACTGCGAACGACTGATGAGATTAAAGCAAGAAGTTGAGAGAAAGCGGCCGGAATTAATCATCAGAAGGGGTGTAGTTTTTCACCACGATAACGCTAGACCTCACACATTTTAGCCACTCACGACTCAGCAAAAATTAGGGGAGTTTGGCTGGGACTTGGGAGGTGTTAATGCATTCGCCGTATAGTCCTAACCTTGCACTTTCAGATTTCCACCTGTTTCGGTCGCTCTGCAGAATTCCTTATAGGCAGTGTCAGGTTGACATCACAAGAGGACTGCCAAAACCATATTTTGTCGCAGTTTTTTCATCAGAAGCCCTAACATTTCTATAGCAATGGGATTAATGATATTATACAAAAAAACTCAAAGCAGATATGTTACTACCGCGCGCGTTGTGAAGCCAATAAATACGGGCCAATTGGCCCGTCTTTTATTTAGTCTGTCTCTTTTATGTAAATGGCATTTCGTATCTTTTGTTTCACTTATCTGTCAAATTCGACAATTGAATTGAAAATTGTTCGGAAGCAATTTAAGCCGGAAAATAGTATGAACGTAACAGATCTGTATTTAGTAGAATATCATTGAATGGGATCATGTCCCTACTCCCTACCAACAAGATGGCAAAAAATTATCGAACAAAATGGCACAAGCTATATTTTTTGAGAGTAGCTTCATTTTGATAAGACAAACAATTTTTTTATCTGCGAAAAATCTTGAAAGTGGTACGGTAGCTAACAGAGATAGAAAGGATTTCATACTTTTATATTTTGATGGTCCTAAAATGTGGATTGTTCTATTTGTAGGACAATGTTTCTTTTAAATTATGTACTTAACTATTAAGAATATACAAAAAATCTGCTGGTTTGGGTTCCGTTTTAGGGTACCGTAGTCAACCAAGTTTTGTTGATTACAGAACCCTATAAGTATATATAGCTGCAGATAAAAAGTTGTTTCTCTTATCAAAATGAAGCTACTCACAAAAATTAGCTTGTTAGTTTAGTAATAAAAAAAATATGTTCTAGGGCTCCCTCACTATATTGAATTAAATAAGTACACAAACATAAATTAAATTTTTTTAATTAGGTACTTACTTACATTTTTACCATCTACCAACAAGTCCATTAAAACTATTGACCTAAATATCCATTGCTGTATTCTTATTCTTTGTAGACAAGTTTGTCTATGACCGGGGAGATCCCTTTACAAGATCTATCACAAGGTCAATGGACAATGGGGTTAACACTTAACCCTCAGCTGTTCGTGGACTGACTGTCAAATGGAATTCTTGCACACTTTGTTGCACACGTGTTTTTGAAACATCAAAAAACAAAAAAACGAAATCGATGTTTTATTTTAAACTCGTTCTAGTCATCTATCCTAAATGCCAAAATACCTTTTGTATTAAATTTATAAAAATTAAATAATAAATGTACCTAAAGTTTACTGGAGGTAGGTAGATAGGTAGGTATATGTAAAGAATAACCTACATACTACATAGGTAACTAGTTCTTGATCTGTGCTACATAGTGAAGTTTGTGACTGCCGCGGCCGTCTGCGTGGCAGTAATAACGGTATGGAATACTTAATGGAAACAAAAAAATATGACTATAAAAGTTGGTAACTGCAATATTTATCTAGGTACATAGCATTGGCATAAGGCATTATAGAAGATGATTCATACATAGGTAGGTACTTACTGCATTGTATTGTTATATTAAGTAGACGTAAGTACCTAATACCTATGCAGTTACATCAGCATTCAGCATCTACTAATACATAGTTAGGACTTAGGTAATATTATAATTATTATCTATAGCTTTAATATTATGATTTAATACTTTGATCTACTAAAATAGGCTGGTTATAAATTTGTGTCTTTTGTCTTTTTCTACACTTGAAAATTAATATGTCAGACAAAGAAAGAAGATATTATTTAACCAACAAGTTACAGTTCATAGAAGACTTAGTCAAGTCGTAGTCAAGACCAAACCACGAGGCAGCTAGTCATAAAAATTAAAATATGCCTTTCGACATTCGATAATAACTTGGTTCGTGGCCGAAGTCCGAACCATAGTAACAGCCGCAGTGCTTATTCTGTAATATAAATTATCACTTTCTACAATAGTTACAGTCATGTCACAGAATAAACTAAAACGTTAGTTGTGCTGACGACAACGAGACTGGTGTGTGTTTTTGGTGTATCTTGTTATTCTTGGTGTACTTATCTCGTTTGTAGGCGTCTTTTATTTAGTGAAAAAAATAATATTTATTTATTCACTAAATATAGCTACTAACGACTTCATAATATAAAGGTAATTATTGGTTAATTATAATAGTGCAGGTATTTGGTAGATGGAAGCTCCAAAGAACAACGAACCATATTGGCATAGCTGCTCTGTCGTACTTTGGTGTAAGTACACCTATGAAACATACGCCTACCGACAGAGAAGATATTTACAAACAATAAATATACCTATTCTTTGACAAAATGTCGTAAATAATATACTTACCTATTACCTAAGTACTTTCTGAGTTATTTTAGTTTGAAACTAATTAGCCATTACAAAAAGGTTCGAACTCTTTTATTATATATACCTAGGTACATTATTATTAAGTAATTATAAAAAGTCTAACACAGGGCTTCCCAATTTTTTTCAGCCTGCGGCGCAGTTATTTTGTCACGGCGCCCTTCTATTACAAACATACAATAAAATATAAACGCCTTTAATGATTTTTATAGTAAGGATAATCACTTTAGCAGGTAAATAATAATTAACAAATATCTTATCATCTGCCTGCTTTGTATAATTCATATTATTATCTATATCTTATATATAAAAATGGATTTTCAAATGTGTTAGTCGCGCTAAAACTCGAAAACGGCTGAACGGATTGGGCAGATTTTAGTCTTAAAATATTCGTAGAAGTCCATCTTGAAGGGGGCAAGATAAAATAAACGTCAATTTTCCTGTTACCTACTCTGCGCAAAATGAAGAGTTCGAAACAAAATATATTTTCAGTCAAATTAATAAAAGTCAATTTTATACAGCTACCACCAACCATCTTCTCGAAGGCATGAGCTGCGCGGTGCGCCCCCAAATCCTGGGTACGCCCATGGGTCCGAATCTTTTGTTAATTGGTTCATAAAGATTGTAAAAAATACTTCTCGGCTATCATATTATTATTGCATGTAACTACTGTAGAAAAACCAAAAACCTAAGTAAGTTTCAATAAGAAGTTCAAAAGATTTGCGTCAGGACTCAGGACGCCACCGGCCACGTAGGAAGAAAATTATAGGCAAAACAAAGGAGTTTCACGATCACGACAAACATAATACGCGCCTAAAATAATTATTTAGCAATAACACATTTTAGCGATAGGCTTTCAGATATTTTGGCAACATCCAATATTTATTACATGGTTGATAGCTAGACCCACTAGAACTCACATAATTTAAGTATATTTAGGTGTATATTAACGTGTAACATGTTGTTAAAATCATAAGATATAAGCCACACCTATATGAGCTCTAAGTATAGGTCATATAAGTGTGGCTTATATCTTATGATTTTAATATATGTAAGTATAACGTCAATACGTCGTAATGTTTTCGGGCGTTATATCAAATTATCACAATTTACAGGTGATAAGAGATAAGGCCGGCTTTAGTTGTGTAATAAACAAAGAACTGCGTACGCGCAGGCACCGCAGTGTAATTTCGTGATTAATTTATTTATTCAAGTAAGTATTCTGTGGACCAAGGAGCTGGCAAAAAATTAAGAAATAGAAATATGTAGACATATCTAAAAAAAACTTTACAGAGCTTATTACGTGTATGTATTATTGGTTTGGTTAATTATCAAATTAATACTTTGAAAAATATTATAATCATATACGATTGTTTTTAATGAAAATGTTCGCATAAATAAATAATTTTGTAGGGCAATTTCGATATATAAAAATGTTTACACTCAATTACACACTGATTATGTCTTGTCTGCTTGTCTTTGACTAGCACATTGGAAACATCACATGACAGACAAAAGCCGGACTTTAACCTATCAACCCCCATAAGGACACCTCACACCGGCGACCGCGCGCGCGACTATAATAGAGTAACAATAGATTTCCAAGAATCCGCAATCGTAGGATTACTTAATACAAATGTATAAGTATACAAATAGCAATCACATAGCAATTATACAGCAATTTAGTTACACTATAAAGTGTGCCCAATTTGGTCATAAATATAGAAGCTGTATAGAAGCTAACATATCAATTATACCACTATTTTTATAGCCAATGGCTATGTAAAAACGTGCTCACAGCCTTTATATATAACAATTTTGCGCTACCTGGGAAGGTTTTCCCCCCTCCCCCTTAAATCTCGCTACGCCACGGAATAACCAAACTTCCAGGCAACAATGTCTATGCGTACGGTGACGAACGAGCGCTGCAGCGGGCTGCTGGAGGCTGTCCAGATCCCGGCGGAGGTGGACACGATAGGGGGGCGGGCGGTGGCGCGCCAGGGGACTGTGCTGCCGATACACTGCGCCACGCCGGAGATGGTAAGTTGTCTAGCACTTATAAATACGTCTACATACATTTTACAGCTGAATAGAAAATCTAAAAAAAGGTAAAATTGTACACTATAAAAAAACTTCTTATCTACAGGCTGTAACATAACTAAGTGTAAATACTTAAGGGTGTGTACGTGTTCCTTGTAAAGAGTTCACTGTGAATTGTGAAAGTAGCAGCGCTGAATGACCAAAAATTTTTTTCACTTTTCTATGGGCAAGGGCTCGACAACGTCACGGGTTTCTCCATACAAAAGTGAAAAAAATTTTGGTCTTTCAGCGCTGCCACTTTAACAGTGAAGTCTCCACAAGGAACACATACAAACCCTAAAGTATTTTCACTTAGGGCCGGTACGACGTCGTACGGCGGCGTGCCGTGTTTTTGTGTCCTAATCTGTAGGGTTTCTATGGACGCTGCGTCTAGACCGTGGCCTATAACAGCCTATTTATAAATCCAGAGCTGAACTATACCTTTTGACGAACTGGTAACTTTCCCAGGTGGCGGAGTTGGCACCGAAGACGCACCACTACTGCGACATCTTCACGGAGAATCTGCTGGCGCCGCTTGGAGAACTGGCGCTCGTCCGCATCGATGAGAATACCGCTGAGAAGGTGAGGTTCTTGACGGTCAAGAAATACCTAGGTCCTAGACGAAGGGCCGATTCACACCGGAATGGCAGAGGCGAGGCGAGCAGTTTCAGTGTCATATGATTTTAAACTTTATCTTCATTATTGTAATATAATATAGTATCGCTTGAGAAATCTACGGCCGCCTGTGGACGCTCGCGGCATCTTGCGGCCGCCGGCGGCGTCGATTTCTCCAGCGATACCTACTATGTATCACAATAATGAAGATAAAGTTTAAAATCATATGACACTGAAACTGCTCGCCTCGCCTCTGCCATTCCGGTGTGAATCGGCCTGAAATGCTCACTTATCTTCCAACATAAGGCGAGGCATTAATGATGAATGCAGTCGATGTGTCGGCAGAGACGTTTTCACGTCGTGTGATACGTTGTGAGTTTTTGTTTGACATTCTATCGTAAACGCGTTTGGCGTTTACTAAGATTTTGTATGGGATTTGTACAGCGCCACCTAGCGATGCTCACGGGAGTGAGCCCAGCTCCCATACAAAATCTTAGTATTACGCCAAACGCGTTCACGATCGAATGTCAAACAAAAACTCACGTCTCACACTCGGGTCTCAGGTCAGTGTACCACGCGAGATTTTGGGTTGCGGGTAACGGATAGTAATGCCTAAGTCGAAATAAAAGAATAATATAAATCACCCTGACTGGGAGACAAATTCTATTTGCTAAACTCAGCTTTGGTGAAAACGCAGCCTTTTTAGTTAAATATACTTAGGCCGGTATAAATAGTCAGTACTCAAGATGCATCTCGGTCTCAAGACACGGTTCAGGCTCTGTGATTGGTTGGCTGAAATTTGGACCAATCTCAGAGCCGAACCGCGTCTTGAGACCGAGATGCATCTGGAGTACCGACTATTTATACCAGCCTAAAACCCCCCAGGTATTCATAAACCGCAACAAGCGTCTACTACTTGTATCCAGCGATGGATCACTGGCTCAATGGCGCGCAGCCGGGACGTTCGAGTCTCAGAACCGCTTCATCGCCGGGACGCCCGTTTGCACGCACCGCGGGGAGCTAGCCAGTGTGGTGACCGCGCGTAGAGCGCATCACTACGCCGTGTCTAATTTTGAGGTAAGATCCAGATGAAGATTCAAATGTTGTTTCATTCACGCGTGAGAGAACGATATGTTTCAAACTTGAGAATCAGGGCCCCTGGCCTTCGATGCCATAGTTGGCAGTTAGAAGCTATAGCGTTATCATGTCATATTCTCAGATATTTTTGAGGCCAACTTTATCGTCGCACGAATGAGTTAAATAGGTATCATATTGTTGGTAGCAATAGTAATTTTGGACTCTAAAACTGGGCCCTTGGAGACAAGCGAAGAGGCAACGATCTTCCTACTCGCCGTTCAAAAGCAGTATTGAACAATGCTAATGATTTTTCTATATAAGTTTTGATAGTTTTACCTACCTTAAATTCCAGGGCGACGGCGGCTACTTCGAGACTTCCCTACCCTGGGAGATCAAAGACATAGAAGGAGGTAAACTGATCTACGGTGACCGAGCCTTCCCCACCCGAGAGGCGCTAAGGGAGTACGTGGAGAAACTCCCCCCCGTGGAGGTTACCCCTACCTCCCCCCCACGGCCGATCCTGTGGCGGGGGCCGACGGCGCGGGTGGTGCTCGTGGCAGCCAGCGGAAGACAGATCAGCCACCAGTACTTGCATGGAGTGCATTCGGATAATATCGAGTACTTGTAAAATTTAAGATGCGAGAGGCAGTCACACCGAGACAGACTTACTGATTGAAGACGTGAGTGAATGAACACGATAACTAACATTTTGTAACATACAGACATTTACTCATTTTGTTCGTAATTTGAACAAACCTTTTAAATTATCTACTTCATCACCTGGCTAATGTATCTGGCTACACATAATAAGCACAGTATTTCAAATATTTTTTCTGGCTACAAAATGCTCCATTTAAGAAAAAAAAAACCGGCAATTTTTTACTGTTACTCATCGTGTTCTTCCACTCACATCTTCGATTCTAGACCGGTTATTAATTAATAATTTACATAACAGGCATCTTATATTTCATACAAAACATATTTCTGTTCTTTTCACACCTATGTATTCTATCGGCACGAGTCACGACACGTGATATGCGAAACCCCAATTACTGCCGCACTAGAGTAATTTAATGATTACCTAACTTTAAGTTTAATGAAGATTATGTCCTATTTTAACTTCTTAATTGTCTTCATTATATTAAAGTTTAGGTATCATTATTTTTTTCTAAGTGCGGCCATTAGCATTACGCAGCATCTTCAAGAGATAACTGATAACTCATAGCATACGGTCTCGGTGTGAGCCCTTGCTTCTATCAACATCACAGAAATAAGATCTAGATATAGATAGAGATATGTGATCAACATAATATGTTCAAAAGGGTGGTAAAATCGAAGTCAACATGTCAGCAGATGTCAGTCAGTTCTCGTCGTACCATCACAAACTTTAGTTTATCAGAGCGTGTAATGTGTACTTTAAACAGTCTTCCAAAAACTAAAAGGGAAAAAGTTTTATGTTCGGCTGTATATATTTTTATACCTTAGTATATTAGCTCTAAATCATTGGTATTGAATTTGCATTTAATATCATAATAATTGTTAATACTGTGCCTTTTATAAATATACAATAATGTAATCTTAAATCCTTAATCAAAAAAAGTTTATATTGTTATTATACTATCTACTCGTAAAATATTTATGTTATAAAAATATTTGTATTTTTAAATAAATAATATTTAATCAGTATAAAAATAGAACCTTTATTCCAGTAAGTACTTATATTTACAGAGAAACTACGTTGCTAATATTTTTCGGGAATCGCCGTAGAAAAATATTATAGAAGTGAAAACAAAGCTAGCCAAGAGATATTAACAATGTAGTCACAATACCAGTTGTCTTTTACGCTATCACATTACCCTTATATTATATAATTAATATTGCACAATAACATAAGCTGTAAGCGCCTCATTTACAATCCATACTTTTTTTGAAAAAAAAAAAACGAAAAACTCTCCAATCAAGTCTACTTGATTGACTAAAAAAATTCAGATGTCTACATCTGATTTTTTTAATTAGCTAACGAAAGAGAGTAACTTTCCGAGCTTACCTATATATGTCACACGTTTCTTTGGTACATTCTAGACTGAACTTGCCACATTCGTTGCGTTTGTTAAAATTATCTGCAGATGTATAGCTACGCCTAGTGCGGTCTCACCTTTTGATTAAATTGGAATGGATAGGCGGCATAGGTCTTTCACAGTGGACACCTTATATGGGGTAAACTGCAGTCCCCCTGTCTTAGGAGTCATCAGTCCCCCTCTCTTAGGCATCCATTTCACGCGCATGCAAGCGTCAGTAAGTTCCGTCAGTCATGAATTATGTTTGACTGATGGTGACTGATGGACTGACGAATGGTATTAGATGGTCACTCAATTCTCTTCACTTTTATGTCAGTCAAAGCCAAAATTTTCAAAGGTCTATTTTTTTTCCAATTTTGTCAGATGTGACAACACTCACTCAAAATTCGTGACTGATGGTTGCATGAAGAAAAATCAAAATATCCAGATTTTCGTCAATCAGCTTCATGCAACCGTCAGTCACGCTCTAACACTGTAGGTTATCCATCAGTCACAGCCATAACTGTGGTAAAACTGACAGCAAAACCTACCGTGTAATGGATGCCTTAGCCACTATATTAAGTCACAAGGGGGCATCAGACCTGGTACTCTCTGTCTTAGCCACTGTGTCAAGTGGGTCAGTCTACCAAATACAGCCGTCGCAGATCTCCCTCGCTGGCTGGCAGGCCGGTGGTGGGGCAGCGACCCCCCCGCCGCAGCGCGCGCGATATACAAGTATAGCAGTACACGTAGCTGGAAAAAAACACTCATGATAGTTACTGAAATTAAGAATTTTAATTTTATATTGTTATTAATTATTTTTACAAAGATTTATTACATACCAACAATGATATTATATAAAAAAACTCAAAGCAGATATGTTACTACCGCGCGCGTTGTGAAGCCATTAAATACGGGCCAATTGACCCGTCTTTTGTATAGTCTGTCTCTTTTATGTAAATGTCATTTCGTATCTTTTGTTTCACTTATCTGTCAAATTTGACGATTGAATTTGAAAATTGTTCGGAAGCAATTTAAGCCGGAAAATAGTATGAACGTAACAGATCTGTATTTAGTTGAATATCATTGCATACCAACTAGTTTTCGTTTTTTTTATGTTCAAATTTAATTTTCACTAGATATGAAATCTTCATAATGTTATTTGTTAGCCCTTCAGTGCACCTTCTCTATGATATTAAAAACTAGTTTTTATAATTCATAGCATTTTTAAAGACTCAAGAATTCCATGGACTGCAAATAGTTGGGGGACTGATATTTAAGCTATTTGTGTTTATTGCTGTTTGTATTTAAGACAGTAAAGGTTTAGTATTTTTGTACGTATAAATATATTGCTTGTTTCAAACAAAAAAATTGGTTACCTGAAAAGCAACTGACTTACCCGGAGACTGGCAGCACGGTGGGCACCTTCCAACTCTGCATGCACACCGGACACAAGTTCGTGAAGCGAGTGGTGCGTTCAGGTTTCTGGAAACGTATAACCAAAGTTACAGTATGACTTGTAAATAAAATAAAAACTATTACAGACGGTTTATGGATTTTATAACGAACAATAATTGACCATGAAAGAATCCATAAACCATAAACAATTTAATATCAAACCATGTAGATAACTTAGGTTAAATGACGCTGACCTGAGAAGAATTGAGGAAACTTTTTCATAAAACTAACTACAAGTCTAGAAAATATAAAAGTCTCATCTACTGACCACTAGATGGAGCTTTTGGAACTATGCGCAAGATGAACAAGTAATGAATCGGATTTTATATAATAAGATAACAAAAAAAGGATATGGGCAAACAGCTCATAGACGGCCCCAAATTTTATAATAATAACTAGCTGTCCCGGCAAACGTTTCTTTGCCATATTATATAAAGTATATCGCCCGTATTATTTTATTGAATTAGTGACTAAATAAGTATGTCACCATGGCAACGTCCATCGCTATCCCAAGACCCGCATCGCATAAACAATGGTCGCTCTTTATAGACAAATAATAATTTGCAATAAAATAAAATTGCGACTTTAATTAAGGAGCTAAGCTATCCTATCTCTCAAGTTGGAAAAAAGCACACATTTAAAGAAAAGAAACATTAAAATCGGTTGAGTAGTTTAGGAATCCATCGCGGACAAACATCGTGACAGGAGATTTATATATATTAGATTAAAAAAAAACGGATTTTATATAAAAATGCTCAGAAACCGGGTAGAGCTTGTCTAATTTAAAAAGAGTAATGACGCGCCCCACTGCTTCACTAGTTGATATAAATGAATGTACTGTGAATACGAGGGCGGGCGGCCTCATTTTAAGTTAGACAAGCTCTAATGGCGCATTTTCACTGGTCGATAGGGCCCGCTATATATGCCATATACAGCATGCGGGGTGCGGGAGATTTCTGAAACGCTTGCCACGACCAATGACAATGCGCCATTAGTTGTCAATTAGTTGTCATAGACTCCCCGCATGCTGTATACCGTACGACTTACGAGTTAACGACTAATGAAAAACCTAAGGGTAGCGCCACACCGGAGCACTTCCAGTGTCATATGATTTTAAACTTTATCTTCATTATTGTAATACATAATATCGCTTGAGAAATCGCCGCCACCAGCGTCCACGAGCGGCCACGAGCGGCCACGAGCGGCCGTAGACTTTTCAAGCGATACAATAATGAAGATAAAGTTTAAAATCATACGATACTGAAAGTGCTCACCGCGCCGCTGCCATTCCGGTGTGGCGCTGCCCTAAGCCCTTACTGTGTGTTACCTGTGGCGCGGGCGGTGCTGGTAACGTCTGCAGCGCCGGCCCCCGCGCGGCCCACCACCGCAGCAGCTGCAGCGCGAACAGACTGTACTGCGCGCCGCGACCCACAGTCCGCAGCGCCCATCTGCCTATCGCCTCACCTCTGTACACAGTGTTAGCACCATATTTGAAAGATAAGGCTGAGAAAATTAGAGATGACTAGGCCTAGGAACACTTAACAGAGTATAAAATATTATTTACTAGCTGTTGCCCGCGACTTCGTTCGCGTCAACTTCAGTTTATAGTGCGCGATGTCAACAAAATTGGTGTCAAAAGCTTTTATAAAAAAAACCCTTGTACCTCTTAAATCAAAACACCCAAAAACAGCTGTGCAGTGCGCACATAACTTATTTCATTTTTTGGTTGGCCTGGAGGAAACGGGGCACTATGGGAAAAAGAATTAGAAAAAATGCAACCCCCTATGACCACCCCATTTTAATATACCAATCAATAGGGGGCGCCAAGGGAACTATCTATGTAACTTAATATAACTAAAATGTAACCTAATAAGATGTAGTTATTTTTATTTCGCCTGAAATATAATAAAAAACTTATACATACTCAAGATCTCCTGTCCAAAAGTTTTGCACAACATCCTTCAAGGAAATATTATCTGGCTCCTCTGGTGGGGCGTCCTTGAGTGTGAGTCCAAGAAGGTACAGCGGTAATGTAGGAGCCTGTTCCCTGGCCATTAAGTAGCGGGCCAGAATGAGCAACTTGCTTGTCTCCGTGACAAAATACATTATGGAGTACAGCTTTATAGCCGCACGGCGAGCTTGATCCGATTTACTCTGATGACAAAAAAAAACAATATAAAAAAATTAAATGTTAATTTCATTATAATCAGTACTGACTGCAGAGGTCTAGAACAGAAAAAAGTTGAGAAGTGAGACCTTGGTTTAACTTTCAAAGAATATTGTTCATTACAACAATATTAGGCAACTTGACCTACTTTTTTTCTTCATGCTAATCACTTCTTAATCATTCATTTTCACAAAAAAAAAAACTAATATTTCAATATTTTACACAGTAGAAACCCATAAAAATATTTATTGAAAAATATGCCTCATAAATGGCACCGAAAACACTGTCCGCCATAGTGGGACGTCATACGCTTTGTATTTTAAACTCTCTTTATTAAACATTTTTTTATCTGCTAAATGTACGAGTCTAAAAGTGTCCAAAATAATTAAAGAATTAAATAAGAAATTACAAATCATTTGTAATGTTGAAAACTTTTGGAGAAAAGTTTTGGCCATTTCATTTCCCGTCTACAATAATTGGAGATAATATTATATAAAACTGATGTTTTAAGTGAATTATTCAAGAAAATATATGTTACAAATCTTTTTAGGCTTATTCTTATTATTTATGTACAAACAAACTTACATATAACGAGCGTGATAAATAAAAGATATTAAATTAGTATGAGGATGATGTCACATCCAAATCGGAAGTACCGCAAATGCGTTTTCGTCAGTACAAATCCTATTTTCATAAAATCATATTTTCAAATCGATTTTATTTATCAATCATAAGCTTTTATTTGATGATAAGGGTGAAATACGGTTTCCTAGGCCAAGTTCTACTAGAAATATGCATTTGTTCAATGAAATTGAATATAGGTCAAGTAGCCTATTCTTAAAGCAGGCACCAGCTGAAAATGGAATTAATACATTACTGTATTAATTCTACTAAAAAAAATTATGTAGTATATCTGGTCTCTTATGGTAAATTAATATCAGAATAAAGTAAATTTCATTGTTATTGTGTATAAGATTTTAAATATCTATTTTACATACTTTGCCAAGAGTTCCTGCTTCCAAGTCATCTCTCCATTTATCAATAATTTTCTCAGCCTTATCTTTCAAGTATGGAGCTAACACTAATAGGGCAAGTGAGCCCTTCTCCAGTGCATCAGGTAGTCTAGTACCAGAACTGAACTCGTCACTTGGCGTGATTGGTGTTCGGAGCAAACCGTAGAAGCATTCCGAAAATGATCCAGCTGTAAAATATTCAGATTTTTATCATAAATGTACAAAAAAGTATTAAAAACAATTACTATGAACAAAATGGCTGGCTGAATTTCAAAATACTCAGATGTATGAGTGCAAAAGTATTACAAAATATTCAGATATTTGTAGAAAATATAAAATTCTACATTCCACTTTAATGCTTCGATCGCAGATTCTTTGAAATCTTTTGTTATTCTATTGTTGTCGCGATCACTGGTGGCCTTATGGGGCTTGATGGGTTAAATATAATAAATAATGTTTAATGTAGAATGTAGATGACATAGTTTTAAATAGAAAAGCTTTAATATATATTATACATTTGAGATAATATTTTAATATGGAAATTACCATAGTGCTTGAGATAGTAATATTGTAAAACGCAGTCAGCAGCTAAAAACACCTCATCAAAATACCGCTCACACCAGCCCCACTTGTTGGGGTAGACTTCAGATAGATACTGTAAAAGACAAAGTCAAAAGTAAAAAAAAATAATATTTATTGTCTACAATAATATTGTAGTTTTGTTTGTTCTGTTGTTTTAATAGGTCCAAAACTTTTGAGCTGATTTTTAATAAATTTGGCACACGAAGTTGCGATAAATATTTCTAAACGCTAGTTTATATATTGTATTATTTTATTTATGGATAGACTGACCAAAAAAAATGACTTACCTGTACTAGCCTGCGAAATGCCGGTTTCACTGTTGCTCCTAGGGCTTCTTGAGCTGTAATTTGGAACACCGAGGGCGTACCCTGTAGGGTTCTCGTCAAATGAGCCGCGTATACTGCCATGGCTATTTATTTCCCTTTACTTTTGTGAGCGATTAGGTTAATCTTGTTTATCATAGCGTAAAACCCCTCTTCTCCTCTACTCCAAAAATGATATTTATTAATAACCGTACCGAAATAACCGCAGTTGAATATAAACATATTATTATGAATTATGATTTAAATGAACTGAAAATGATATGAAACGAATTTAATTCAATTCACTGAAAATTATTATTCGTATCATGTTTTGAAAAACAGCTGTGCTACGAATTACGATATCACTGTCAGAAATGTCAAGTGTCAACACATGGTTGACACTTGACATTTTTTTACACCATAGACAAATTATTTTTTTAAAGCGTACTCCACGCTAAAACCTATAATTAATAAGTCTTAAAAAATCTTTGCAAATTATTGCAAAATGATTTTTTTTCTGAACCGCAGAAATTAAAGAAAAACTAAAATAATAAATTAAACAAATGTATAATACTAAAATATTTTATTTCTTCACTTATATTACAGTATCATACAGTTCTAGTATCTCAATAAATGAACAGCTATTAATTTCAGCAGAAATAAATACTAGCTAAAAGCCTTCGATCACTAATATACAAGATACACAATCCGCGGCAAAAAACGACCTCACCAAAAGAGCACCAAACTCAACATTCTGGTGCACTTTTGATTTAGTAGTGCTCGAACGCTCCGCCGGGAAACATGCCTCGGTGCGCGTTTAATAATTGTAGAAATCATACGTCTAAAACCAAAAAAAAGGATGGAATTTCATATTTCCGGTAAGTATTAATTTTATCCTAATATATTTCTTACAATTGTATTGTAAATATTGGTATTTCTTTAAGAAATCACCAAAAGACAGTTTTAAAATTAAGTTGTAAATAAATCAACACCAGGTATAAACCATCTCAATTGCGAATACTCATACTAAAGGTACTTATCGTAGTTTATCATGCCCACTTGAAATGTTCGGGTTATAAGCTATGTTTCTGTTCCATTTGATGGAGTCGCTATTACTATTATTTTTTTATTGAGGATTTTTTTCAGGTTTCCTCGAGATCCAGTTAGATGTGGTAATAATATTATGTTCCCATCTTCGATCAAATATAGTTCCCATTAAGGATTTTTTAAGTAGGTTAAAAAGTATGGGCGTTGGGTGATGTGAGTTGTCCTTTGTGGCCTATCGGAAAATGTATGTACACTTATGTATATTTTGGTTAATGATAAAATTAGACATAACATTAGAACAACATAATATTACAAGTAAAAAATAATTACTCCTCACTTTATACATTAAACTTCGGAAAAATAAAAAATGGACTATTAAAATTATTACAAATTACAATCAACAAAAAAAATTTGAACAGTTCGACTCCACTCATACTTCACTTCGCCCTGTTCCAGCGGCGAATTTCGGTCGTAAAATTGGATTTTTTTTTTGGCATTATACAAATTTGAACTTAAATCATATACGCGGATGGTTGAATTTAGTATGAAGCGTGCATCGGACGTAAAAATTTTATTGCTTTGTAAACACAAATGTTCATTGTTTTATAAAAAGATCTTTAATAATTACTATAATTAAGGTTGATTTTAGATAAATGTATACTTCATTAAACTCTATTACTCGGGGACAGATTTTCGAGAGGTTTTGTATGAGACTGTGTATCTTGTATATTAGTGATCGAAGCTAAAAGCCGAGCTTTCTGAGGGCTCGCGTCGTCACACCTTGACCGACTGATGATAAATGATAATTGATAAATGATAACACATCTATATGTAAAAAACCATGACTGACTGATGATAACACATGATGGTAAATATAAAAATTACTATGTTAAAGCACAAATCAATAGGCGTGATAGTTTTACCGTAAAGTGTACCATAAAATGTAAAGGTTGTTGGATATACTAGAGCTCGCTTCGCTCGCCCTGATAAGATAAAATGATTAACTTTACCAACAACTTTAAAAGTCAAGCTTATGTTATATAAAACTGTAAACAAACTTGTAGGCCGAGTTCAAACCAAACTGACTGTCAGCCGCCGAATGTGAGCGAACGTTCGGTACGCAGTTTATTGCATTTCCATACATATTCACTTTTTCGTTCACACCTAACCGACAATACGTTATTAGTTAGTAACTTATTACGCAAGGCGTAGGCGCGGACATTCGATACCGTTTATTACACTGGGGCTCACAGTGAGCCTGCTCACATTCGACGGCTGACAGTCAGTTTGGTTTGAACACGGCCGTTTATTACAGTGGTTTACCAGAACCACTTCTTCTTACTTGCTTCTAGTGAAATCACTGTCATATCACATTTTAATATTACAAAGCATTAGACTATTGTGCTCAAAGCTTTACGTGACGTACATACATATACTATACATACAAAATTGGTCCACCAAGAATACAATCAACTAACCTAAGACAAACACAATCTTAGATAGGTACTAGATTCATAATTTTATTAACGGGAGTAATGCCTGGTTACCGGAACTTTTCTGAAAGTTCATTTGTAAGTATTTATTTGATGTTACCTAATCAAAAGCGCTTATGAACAGATAAACGTCTGTCAAAACCCAGAAACCATGCACCAATCCATATATATTAAATCAAATAATGTCTGGCTTTATATATAACTTTAAAATCCTCTAGAACTCGTCAAGGCTCTAAATGAAAGTGGCGAAAAAAGGAACTAACACTGCTATCATACAAAAAACGCCATTTTTGACAGTTCTCCTTGACCAGCAGCGCCAACACCCACGTTCATTTAAAGCATTGTTGCACTCACAGATCCAATCGTCCGATGTTACAATTTAGCCGGAACGTAACTAAATGAAAGCAAATGCCTTCTTATATAAGTACATAATATTATTACAGATAAGTACCTAAGCAAAATTTCTTGTTAACATTCTACTACATAGAAATAATAGTTGATCAATTCTAAAATATGTTGACTAGACAGCACACTGTACATATTTTTAATATTTGAAAATATTTTTTAAATCCAAAACAATTTTAAGTAAAGGCACAAATATAATTTAGATGGTTAATGAGAAATAATATCATTATACAAAATTTATATTTATGTATAAAACATAGGATATTTTTTTAAAGATTTTCTACAAGTGCCGCCTATACCGTCCTTCTCAAAGATATAATACAGGGTGCAATTAAACCTTCCTGCCAAATTTTGATATATTGATCCTTGATAAAAATAAAAATCCACGTATTTTTTCTTTTATAATCACTCAGTACTAAAATGTTGAGAAATAGCCTCCGAAAGTTATCCTAAAAAACACTACAATTAATGGACACTACGCGTCGCCCGCGCGTGACGTGCCCCCGCGAGCGCGCCTCGCCCCGCGTCACCCCCGATCATACCCACCGCCGCGAGCGAGCATTCTGCAATGATTTTAAATGGAATAAAATATGTCATTAGCAAAAAAATAACACCCAATTTTTTTTAGTTAAATGGATTCTCCTAATGATACTTAAGCCCTGGAAAAAATTTGGCAGGAAGGTTTAATTGCAGCCTGTATTTTCCAAAGACAACACAACAATTATTATTATATGAAAAGTATAATAACCACCTTACCAATAAAAAATATTTACGCGTAAGGGGTTTCACACACAGAGCAGGTAATGTATATTAATATACATTAAATCCCGGGATGTATAGCTTTAAATTATCTTAATGTATCACACACACAACAGGTAATGTAATATACCTTTCCCTACATTTCAATGGTATACGCCCCGCTTGACGCACCTTTCAGCTGCTAAGGTGTTATACAGGCTGTTCTTATTTTTAATGTCGTAATACTATGGACCCTTTGAGTAACTCTTGCTATTAGGCTTACTAGATAGTTCATCAGAAGATGATTCGGATTGTGATTTTGGCAATTGTAACAATTTGTACTCAAAACAGAACGATATGGATTGAAGATATTTGATTGAAAAATTTGGCTCTGGGGAACAGACTGCCTGCAGTGCCTGCTGTGAAGTGCTGTACTGAGGTGGTAACTCTGTGTGTCTCTGTCTATCATACATAATATAATCACAGAAATTTTTTAACATCCTATGAAGAGAAAAGATGTATATTTTACACGGAAATGTATCGAAATGTATTGAGATGTATCAAAATATAAATTTATATTTTCATATAGCTCTGTATCTTAAGATATGAATATGTAAAAATATACATTATAGCTGTTGTGTGTGGTCTCCTGACGATTTCTTTAGAAAGATGTATCGAGATGTATCGTGATATAATATACATTTTTACATTACCTGCTCTGTGTGTGACACCCTTAAGAAACTATTCATGGTCTGCTTTTTTATCTGTCATGTACAGCTTGTCAAAAAAGAGTAAATGGACACTGTTCGCAATTTTTAAATCATGTCATTCCATACTAAAACGAGCCGCGCGACTCTCTTTTGTATGAAGTCGCGCGGCTGCTGCGCTGCTGCCGCACTGCTTGCGACATAATGTGAAGGCGCTCTAACTATAATATTATATAAAAAATATTATATTACTTAAAATCTCGATATAATATAAAAATATAATATTATCGTCATTTCGAGATAAAAATGTGCAAGGTGATAATATTTAAAGTGTATAAGCGTTATCTGTGGAAATACAAAGAGAAAAAACCACCTTTTGAGCGTGATTATACGTTTAGAAAATTTTGTACTGCGTCTACTCTTTCTTGACAGACTTTTTGTTCTAACGTGTCAGACAGAGCTAAAGCTCTGCCAAGCAGATCTTGTATAGTTATTCGCTGTATAAATATCAATATTTTTATTACTAATACATTTAAGTAAATCTTTGCCCCAACATCTAGATTCTAGGTGGTCAAATAATTGTGTGACAAAATAATTATTCATAAGTACAAGACTAAACGCAAAAAGGGTAATGTCATTTATTTCGTTCTTATTTTATATCCACAACATTTGAGCAAATGACAATTGCAACTCAAAGATTTTGTGCATTAAGTTTATTAAAAAATGTTTTAAATTTTTTTTATAAAATTTTAGATACGTTTTCAGGTATTTAAAAAAAACAGACTTTGCTCTTGTCTATGATTAACCGTGTATAGTCTATAATCCTCACTGGGTACAAGTTACGAATAATTATAATACACTTCTAAATAGTTCACTTTTTGTCACGAACTAAAATATGTAATTGATCAACAATACTATGTTCATGGCAGCACATTAGGAATATAATAATAAGTACCCCAAGTCTAATATTTAACCCAATATTATCCAGCTTGGAGTCAGCACTCAGCAGCAAAATAGTATTCTCTGTATGTGCCAAAGTACGTCAAAAATATTTTTGAACTTTCGAGAAGTCATAACGCGTTTAACTTGTACCGACGCTAGAGCTGATCAAAACTTAATCGAAGATGTATATCAATATCTGATTGATGCAGCTTCGATTAAGTTAGGGCAGAATCGAGGTACAGCTTTACAACAATTCATTAATTCAATATGACCTAACGTAAATAACATATAATATGGCTTGAGGTAAGCTTTACTATCAGCGTTAAATCTTAAGGATTTCGAAATAGCACATTAATATTAAGCGCCATCTAAATATAAAAATATCTTAGGAAAAGTATGGCGTATTACAATTACCTCTGCCATCTATTATGTTACTGGTACGCCTAATGCGTATGTGTTTGCGAATTGCGACGCACGTACGTGTGTATGTGTTTGTACGTACGACTTGCGACGCAACACAAGTCAGCTTTTTGTCATTGTAAGTCTAAATAAGTACGTATCGATTAGACCTAAGTGGCAAATACAGCCTCAGAATAAATACGAAAGAATGGAAATAGTGACAGATTTTTGAGGACAAAATGACAGACGTTCACTGTAGTTTTCACTCTTTCAGAATTATTATTAACCTGTCTTTAATCCTTCAAGCCCCATAAGAGCACCAATAATCACGACAACAATAGAATACAATAGCATTTCCAAGAATCTGCGATCGAAGGATTAATGGACATAACATATTATAGTACGTCTTACCACAAACATACTATATACGTACTCGCTAGCCGTACGTACACGCATCACATTCCCGCACGTATTCATTAACCGTACGTACACGCATCGCATGCCCGCACGTACTCGCTAGCTGTACGTACAAGCATCACATGCCCGCACGTACTCGCTAGCCGTACGCACAGGCCGTACGTACACGTATCACATGCCCGTACGTACTCACTAGCCGTTCGCACAGGCCGTACGTACACGCATCACACGCCCGCACGTACTCGCCAGCCGTACGTACACGCATCACATGCCTGCACGTACTCGCTAGCCATACGCACAGGCCGTACGTACACGCATCACATGCCCGCACGTACTCGCTAGCCGTACGCACAGGCCGTACGTACACGTATTACATGCCCGCACGTACTCGCTAGCCGTACGCACAGGCCGTGCGTTCACGTATCACATGCCCGCACGTACGTACTAAACACGTTTACTAGCTGGCGGTGTTGTTGTACTCGGGGCGGCCGGCCAACTGCAGCAGGTAACGATCGGGATGGTCGATCCAGTCCGCCGCCGATATCTTCACCTGAATAATAATATGATATTGTTAGTTAATTAGGAAAATAGATTTTTTACTAAGGCTTACTTGACTTATTGCTTGTCAAAATATCATGCCTTGCACATTTCATTCCATGCACACTCACTTGCACATTATTTTAACGATATTAGAGGCGGCCGAAAAGGAAGATCTTACGACCGAGCGAGATAGCATGCTCGGTCAGGCCAAAGCCCACTGACGTTCTTTCAGACGTTGTATGTATCTTTATTCTTCGAAACTTCAATAGAGCGATGCAGGATTATGAGGCTAATGAATCGATAAATAGTACAGTACTCCCAAATTAATAAAACACGAAAACACCCGAATCCATGAAACGTAAGAGCCCCAAATAATGCTTTTGCATTTTGCACCTTGTGCGAAAGAAATAGAAGTAAATATCATATTTATTGTCTGTATTTTTAGCGCATGCGCCACAAAACCTTTTATTGCGCATGTCCAAATCATGTCATGCCATGGCAACGCCACCAACAAGTTGTGGCGTTGCCATGGTTTTCTTCCGACGCTCGGGAAAAACGATCGTTGCCGAACAATGACGAAAGTTTCTATGCGCATTACCACTTTGGGAGCACTGTATAGCAAGCTTAATTATAGATAAAGATATAACGTATACCTGTCTCTGTCTTTCAGCCTCTTTGACTTGCCACTTTTTGATTTCGAGCTGTGTCTCTCGCAGCGCCGCGTCGCCGCAACCCCACACCTGAAAACGTAATAACAATAACAGTTTTAGAGTATTCATAACTATAGTCCGGTCGCGGAATTTTTAGGATTTCCTACTTTAACTCATCGTTATATTTTGTATATTATATTACGTTGCAATCGCGTATTCGTGAGTAAGTATTTTGAACTTAGTTTGCAATAAAAAGTAAACATATTATGCTTACTTTTGCTTGTCTCTTTCACATAATATGTGTGTGTTAAAAATAAAAATGTAACACCTATCTAGATAGATATTTGTGTTATCTAACGTTATATAACACAAGTTATATAACGTTAGATAACATTTTGTAACAAATCATAACAAAATACACGTTTATTTTCATGTTGTAGCGTATGTTACACGATGTTATAAAATGTTATCGTGTTACACAATGTTTTATAACGTTATATAACTTCTGTCTGGGAACAGCATTACGACCGCACTACGGGACATTCTTGTTATTGTATATTCAGAGAAATTAAAACTTGACTTGTATGTACAACTCGTACAACTCGTAGTAGAATAACTATTAGAATGAGTCGCGTGAAGTCCCGATTAACAAGTTTTAATTATAATGCAACGCGAAAGTTTAAAATCTTCAGAGAAGTCGCAGATGGCGGACCCATATAATTTAGTTGCGTTACGTCAAATCCAGCCATCGCCCATCAGATCACAACTAATATTGAATTGACATAAACCAACTACATGGTCCACATCTCGCCGATAAATTTTGGTTTGGCGAGGTTTTAATGTATTAGTTTTTAAGTTTTTGAAATGAATAAATATATATAAAAAAAGACGGGTTGCACTCCGTGAGTGCCGGCAGAAGTGAAAACTTGATTATTAACGTTGTGCATTATTTTTTTAACCCATTTTTTATGAAAATCGATTTTTTTAATTAACCGAAACCCTTACAATCGATTAAAAATATCGACAATCGAAAAAAAAACAATCGATTGTTCTATTAATCGATTTCGATGTTACAACACTACTCTCCAACCGTCTTACGGTTTTTCGATCAGCACGAGAATCTGACGCGAGTTTCACAGTTTTTACCCATCCCACAAAAGTGCTCAGCGCCGCTAAAGAAGTTTTCACTTCAAAAAAAAACATGACGTAGGTCCGTCAACTGCCTAGGAATCAATTTCCTTGATTGTACCTCAATAGCCCTCATCGAGTAGGGCACGCCCTTGAAGTCGAAGGTGTCGAACGACTCGGCGACGGACAGCAGGGGTTTGCGGGGGTCCGACCCCGCGCGTAGCCCCTTCGGGTAACCCCGGATAGCCGAGTTCAGGTATAGCATCTTGGGCGCGTGTTCTACCACCGCGAAACTGGAAAAAGTACGGTTTATGTGTGCGTGATTTATGCATTTGTAACTATAATACTAATATCTTGTTGTCCAATTAAAAATCCATACTTCCACACTAATATTATAAATGCGAAAGTGTGTCTGTCTGTCTGTCTGTCTGTTACCTCTTCACGCTAAACCGCTCAACCGATTTTGCTGAAATTTAGCATGGAGATACATACTTTGAGTCCCGGGAAAGGACATAGGATACTTTTTGTCCGGAAAAATGTACGGTTTCCGCGCGATAAACGAGTTTTGGCGCAACGGAGTTGCGGGCGTCATCTGGTATTTATATAACAGTAAAATACGTTATTGCTTGACACTGTTTGTCCATTCAGATCAGTCAAAGACAAAACACTGAATACCTTTAATTCGACATAACAATATGTATAGTAGTATAATCTTAATATATTATTATTTATTATATAAGATCAAAAAGCAAGCCCGTATTTTTTGTCAGTACTCAAGATACATCTCTGTCTCAAGACACGGTTCAGGCTCTGTGGCCAGTATAAAGCTGAGGCTTAACCTACGCGTCAGTGACGGAGCGTCAAGTTGCGTCAAGTTGTCAAATGTGTGTTTTCAGTTTTGTATACAAAAAACACATTTTACAACTTGACGCTCCGTCACTGACGCGTAGGTTTGTTCTAAGCTTAAATAGTCAGTACTCAAGATGCATCTCGGTCTCAAGACACGGTTCAGGCTCTGTGATTGGTTGGCTGTCAAAATTTGGACCAATCACAGAGCCGAACCGCGTCTTGAGACCGGGTCGCATCTTAAGTACTGGCCAAAAATACGGGCCTTATGCCCGCTTTCACCAACAACACCTAAAATTTAGGTGTCTCTTAAGCCAATATAAGGGGCACCTAACGCAAGTTTTGTTTTCACCAACGTTTAAGTGACACCTAAACCATTATAATTTGCGGGATGAATTGACCATAAACATATACGACAGTATATATTATAAGTCTATGGAATTGAGGACCCCATACACTTAGGTGACGTATGTGGCGACGACGATGACGTTAGGTGACGGTTGCCTTGACAATGAATCTGTTATAGAATGGCCGTCTGATATTTTACTTGTAAAATAGCGAACTCCCATAAATATACGTATTTATCACAAACCTTCCTCTTTAATCACTCTATCTAATAAAGAAAACCGCAATTAAGAGTCCGTATACGAAATTTTGTCGATTTTTCCGAAATTGCAAAGGTTCGCTACAGAAATATTATTAGGGTTTAGCCCCTTATTAGACTTAAAAAAATATGTATTAATTATTAGATTTAAAATATATTTAAGCGCGGAAAGCCGACTCGAACTTGCGGCGGTAATATAATGTGAGATTTAGGTTGTTTTGAATCGTGTTTTTTTTTTGCACAATTATTTTTTTTCTTTTTTCTTTTTTCTCGAATTGGATAGAATTTTATCTATAAATTATTTCTGTTTCTTTTTATGAATTACAGCTCCAAGTTGCCGAAATTAACAGCAATTCTTTGCCCATTTTCTCTAAAATTTTACCGAGTTACATATTTTTTTACTCAACTATTTCATATTAAAGTGGTAAAAAGTAATTCCAACATTTTATAGACGACTTTCTCAACAGTACATTGTATTTTTTTCATACCGTTAAGACGTCAATACAATCCATAAAAAGATGATATTCTAAACCTTTTACAGCAAAAATCACAAAACTGTCGCGGGTTTGAGTTGGATTATTTAAAAATAATTAAAAAAATAAAAAATCTAGCTCCAACATTAGATTATAATTGAAATGATCTTACATGTTGTGTATTAAAACTTATAGAAATACTGTATTTTAACTGTTAAATCACGTCTGTAAAATCAGCGAAATCGGCAAATTTCGTATACGGACTCTTAAAGGGAATAAAGGGACATGAGGACAGAAAAAGCGACTTTGTTTTATACTATGTAGTGATATACGTCACCTAAGAGTTACGGGGTTGTCATTTCATCAAGAACAAAACTTGCGTTAGGTGCCCCTTATAATGGCTTAAGGGACATCTAAATTTTAGGTGTTGTTGGTGAAAACGGGCATTAGTCAAGTTTATTTCTTACAGAAAATGGAAAAGATGACGTTTTGAGAATGATGACAATTGTGACGTCACTCCATCACCCGTTGTACTCACGTGGGGTACAGCAGCAGCAGCGCGCTGTCCGGCCCGCCCCAGTACTGGTGGGTGTCGCGCCACTCCTGCGGGCAGCAGATCACCGCGGTGAGGTGCTCGTCGCTGTCGCCGGTCGCCGGCACGCCGTCGATCACCACTATCGTCGGGCCCCTGTAAGGACACTAGTATATGTTTAGCACAGTGCAGCAAGTCGAAAATGATGGAGAATCATGGTCAATCGATAGAGAACTAAAAATTGGGTATAGGCAGGCTTGTCTCACTTCCATACAAACGGCGCAAAATTGCCGAGATATTTAGGTAAATAGTAGGTACTATTCTGGAAAACAACCTAATTTAAAACTTTTGCATTGCGTTTAGCGTTCATAGTTAGGGAATGTTATTATTCGACCAATTTACTATTCGAATAATTCGAATATTTTACAAAAGTTTTTGAATAATTCGAATATTATTCGAATAATTTCAAAAATTTTGAAAAACGATGAATACTCTGAATTAAAGTAACAAAAAGCTTTCTACAACTATGTACAACCTATTTTGTTAATATTATGTACTATGAAGTAAGCAATTCTTATTTTTACTTTTATCAACACACATCTTTGTAAATGACATAAGTAGTAAATTTTTATTGTAAAACACTTTAAAATTGTATATTTTAAGGTTACAGCTGGGAAATAAAAGAAAGGCTGTAAAGTGTAAACAGTTTTCGATCGTAGCACCTTTTATTTTTCTCGTGTGATTATGCTTAGTCTTGCTAGGCAGCAGTTGAGATTAAATAATAATATGATTTTCGACGTTATGATATCTGTTAATTAATACTAAGCCAGCTGACCCGTCTTTTTTATATTTTCGATCCACGTTTACCTAGTTCACCTAGTCGGATTACATTTATTACCTTCTGAAAAAAAAAACGAGTTTGTTCTATACATATACACCCTTCTGGGGTAATACCTAGATCGTGGGAATCGCAGAGACAATAGATTTTCAATTGATATGCGACAGCCGGTAACCGCTTGGGTATTGATGGGTTAAAGCCCACGATATATAGTTATCACGGTAGACAAAAAATTAAGAAAGCTTGAAAGAAGTCAATGGTTACAGATCGTGAGCGACCATTACTGACGATACTGCAATCCATGACTGAAAGGAGTTTATATCTTCATTTGCATGTCTTTAGGCAAAATAACGTCTAAAACATGGTCAACGGCGACGATGAATAGTCGTATACTCGTTAGTTAGACTAAAAACAGATTTATATATATCATTAAAGATGTAGAATATTCATAAATAATATTATTTTTCTGATATAAACTTAATTATGTTCTTATTCCATGTTAATTTTATGTTTGATAGCATTTAAAACAAAAATAAAAAATATTTTTACTATTCGAATTATTCGAAAAATAATTTGGCGAATATTCGAATAATAAAATCGTCGAATATTCGAATAAAACGAGTATTCGAATAACATACCCTATTCATAGTACAATAACTGTCTGCCGTTTCGCTTTTATCTGCCAGGGCTGTCAAGCGAGCGGCGCGGCGGCGCGGGGCCGGGTACTATTACTTTTGTATTGCGGATGCGTGCATTGCGTGTGTGACAAGTCGAGCGAGTGCCAGCCTATCGAGACTTTAGACTAGTCCGGTGACCGGACGCTTGCGTTTATCATACCTAAACTCGGGAGTGAAACTTCTGTACCGTAAGGTACTAATTATGTATTCTGTGGTATAGGGATGGTGGTTTTATGCCTTTCAGATTTTTTAGTTTCGCCAAATAAGTTATCTACCGAGTACAGTTTTCTTCGCTTAACACTTGAGTTACTTAGGTCGATTTATGGTAAAGTAAAAACTGTGTCAAATATCAAATAATCTCATACATAAACATATTTTAATGTCTTATGCTTTATTATTAGCACATCAGCTGACCTGTACGCCAACGTGTGATGCAGGAACCGATTACATCCTAGTCCGTGGTCCTTCGACGCGTAGAGTGGCTCCCAGTGTGAAGGCACCGTACACACCAGCCGTGCCAGCCAGGCGGCGGGCGCGGGCGCGGGCGGGGGGCGCGCGGGGCGGGAGTACAGCGGGGGGGCGGTGCCGGCGATCAGCCACGCCGCGGACAGGGGGAGGAGCCCCCCGCGGCCCCCGGCGCGCTCCAGCACGGGCGTCCCGAGCTCGAGACCGGAGCCCGGCGCTTCGGCCGCCTCGAGGTCGCGGTGACGGGTCGCCAGCATATGGACGCAGTATCTGGGAAGTGAATAAGTCGTTTCGTTATTTAGGTCTTGTAGAAGTCAATGGCGTTGCAGAGGAGGCACATTTACGTTTAAACAAACGCATTTGAACATACTGACAGATTCTAGAGACAATAGTGACGATTTTTAACCGACTTCAAAAAAAGGAGGTTATCAATTTCGATGCGTATGTATGTAATATTTCCCAAAATGTCTAGTTTTCGCATAATATGTTAGTTTATATCAGCGTCTGAAACTCTGAACAAGGGTGCCCAAAGGTGTATACAGTATGTATGTTTTTATGTTTGTGTTTGCATATCTCCGGAACTACAAGTCCGATTTAAGTGATTCTTTCTTTGTTGTACTAGGTATTGTTCAACTTAGGGAATACTGCAAGTTTCATCAAAATCGGTTCTGTAGTTTTTGAGATAGGGAATTCCAATTCTAAAGAAACTTTTATTTCAGTATAGTTATGGCCATGCAGAGCGCATCGCAGCATTTTCTCCGCTCCTAGATCTTTACAGCATCGGCAGATACTGACAGAAGGCAGTAGCCAGTATGCTAAGTGCTAGCAGGGCGATTCACGCTTCCCGTTCGACACGGATCCGGAAACTTTACCGTGCGGTCATTGGTCAATGCCTAGAGCGGCGAGCGTTTATTGGATGTCGCGCGGTGAAGTTTCCGAATCCGAGTGAAATTGGGCATTGCGAATCAGGGGCCGTACCACGAAACCATTTTGAGACTCAAACGATCGTACGAGAATGCCGCGTCCTACTCTATAATAAACGTGAAATGACATTGTTAGATCGACGGTGCATTCTCGTTCGATTGTTAGATTATCAAAACGGTTTCGTAGTAGGCCTACAGGGCCCAGGAGCTCTTTCAATGCATTTATCAGCCTGCTTTGCGGCATCATAACGTGATATAGTTTATGTGGCACCTGTGTACAGGGAAGATGAGTCTGTGGCAGTGCTCCTCCAGCCAGCGTACCACGAAGCCCACGCTGTGGCTGGCCTTGTTGTTGAAGCACCCGCGCAGCACCGCCGACAGCGTCTTGTTTATCTGAAAACGAATATAGATTGCGATGAAAATATTATTTAAGTTTCATACTATTTTCGGCCGGCGTGGATACCGCATGTGTATGTACTTCGCGTGCCATATCGCGTTCCCAAACGACGAGCAATGCTCGTCTTTTGAAAGTCTGTTCTTTAGTCTGCTATCAGGATCGGACGTCAATCGGAATTTTAAAAATGCCTAAATGCCTAAAAGTGCTGCATTGAGCTGTAGAAATTCAAATATAAAACGTTGGCCAAGATAATGGACACGATTCTTATCATCGGTACGTCACAGTTGGTAGGAAAAATTGACCAAGTGCGAGTCGGACTCGCGCACGAAGGGTTCCGTACTATTATAGAGCAAAAAAGGCCAAAAATATCACGTTTATTGTATGGGGGGGCTCCCATACAATAAACGTGATATTTTTGGCCTTTTTTGCTCTATAATAGTACCCCCTTAAATATTTATTTTATTTTGTTTTTAGTAGGTATTTGTTGTTATAGCGGCAATAGATATACACATTCTGTGAAAATTTCACCTCTCTAGCTATTACCGTTCTCGAGTTACAGCCTGGTGACAGATAGACGGACAGACGGACAGACGGATAGACGGATAGACGGATAGACGGACAGACGGACAGACAACGAAGTCCTAGTAATAGGGTCCCGTTTTTACCCTTTGGGTACGGAACCCTAAAAAAGTGACACGCTCGTTTTCATACAAATGGAGCGACATACGGTATCTATCTTGATCTATGTCTGTGGTTAACACCTTTGAGGATTTGACATATTTTTGGCAGAAGAATCGAAGGTATCGCAGGCTTTGCTGGGAAAAAACAGTAATTACTCGGCACCCGCGAACTGAGTGTATGCAGATTCTCCTGAAAATGCGTTTCCATAATAATGTGTAATCCTTCCAGGTAAAATCATTTTCTCATACGAAAATATTTAACATGTTTGAGTTATTTTTCAGTTTAAAATAGTAATTATCTAGGTTCACAAAAATTTACTTCAAAATATTTAAACACAAAAAAAAAATTGTTTAAATTTTTTTTTGTTTAAATATTGTCTAAATTTACTACCAAATATTTAAACATTAAAAAATTGAGCAAAACACTAAAAATATATAAATAAATAGTAAATTTACTACAAAATATTTAAATACTAAAAAATATTTTTTAGAGAGCGTCCGTGGCCTAATGGGTAGACCTTTGGTTCGCACTCTGAGGGTGCAGGTTCGATCCCGGGTGGAGGCGTGTACCAATGAGACATTTTCTGATCTCAAGTACATAATACGGACGCTCGTTATACGGTGAAGGAAAACATCGTGAGGAAACCCGCACATAGTTGGCCCCAGACGTATTGACTAGTTCTTTCCTCTGGACTAGGCCGACTATGTTGCGAGAATGCCGTATGCGCTTGGGCAACCATACGGACATTTAAAAATCTTGACCCAGGCACTACAGTATTTGAGGAGTGGTTACTTCGCTCTGAAAATACTGTATAAATCATCCACAACGGATGAAAAGGCCTAGTTTTTATATATTTTTTAGTATTTTACTCTATTTTTTAGTGTTTAAATATTTAGTAGTAAATTTACTAAAAAAAATTTACAACAAAAAAAAATTTTTTTGTGTTTAAATATTTTTAAGTAAATTTTTGTGCAGGAACCTAGATAATTACTATTTTAAGCTGAAAAATAAATCAAACATGTAAAATATTTTCGTATGAGAAAATGATTTTGGTATTACGTACTCGTATGTATGAGAATTTCGAGGGTACCCGCGGCCCCTTAATATTAGAGACTCGAGTTATACTTTTAGGTAATCTTATTATTGTTACCGGTTTTCATGTTATTTGCTGATAGTTTAATCAATGTCATGAGTTCCTCATTCATGTGACCGACTCATGTGATATAGGTACTCATAAACAATTCCTACGGTAAATAAATGACGTCATATATTTTGTATTAGGCCCGATTTAGGTAAGTACTTACATTATCTTAGACATAATATATCACACGGTCAGTCTGGCATCAGTTCAGTCCATCAGTCTGACGGGAGAATGATAGTGTAATCTGTCTAAGGACTTTGTTTAAGGGGCCGGGTACCCTCGAAATTCTCATACATACGTAATACCAAAATCATTTTCTCATACGAAAATATATAACATGTTTGAGTTATTTTTTAGCTTAAAATAGTAATTATCTAGGTTCCTGCACAAAAATTTACTTCAAAATATTTAAACACAAAAAAAAATGATTTAAATTTTTTTTTAGTAACTTTACTACTAAATATTGAAACACTAAAAAATAGAGTAAAACACTAAAAATATATAAATAAATAGTAAATTTACTACAAAATATTTTTTAGAGTTTAAGTATTTTGTAGTAAATTTACTATTTATTTATATATTTTTTAGTGTTTTACTCTATTTTTTAGTGTTTAAATATTTAGTAGTAAATTTACTAAAAAAAAAAATTAAAACAAAAATAATTTTTTTTTGTGTTTAAATATTTTGAAGTAAATTTTTGTGCAGGAACCTTTTTTTTTTTTTTTTTTTTTTTTTTTTAAGGAGGGGAAATGCATTACGCATCCCCCGCCCCCTCGGGGGAAAGGGGGCAGGGGTATGTCGGACTCCCTCCGCAGAGGCAGAGGCTTACCGACTAAAACCCCCCCATGCCCTCGTCAACGCTACACGCGGAGGAACGCGGGATCGAAAACGCACCGCGTCCTCCGCAGCGCTTGCCGCTTCCGGCATCGCATCACTGCAGCAGCCCTATTTGCCGCCGCCAGCATTCACCGAGAGGCTCCCCGGGCATCAGGGGAGCCTTTCTCCTCGGGGCCTATATTGTGGGCAGTGATCCCCCGATCAGCCGCCCACAGGCTCAGGCTTCTACCTCCATAGCGGGGGCGACTTCACTCGCCCCGGCCTTATCAGCTCCGGGCCGCTCACGCGGCCGAGCCTTAGAGGGAGCCTTGCGCTTCTTCCTCGTGCCGGACGGCTTGCTGGCTGCTGTGATACAGCCGTTAGCCCCCAGCACGTGGTTGCTCTCTTTGTCGAGCTCAGCGCAGAAAAAGCAACTGGGCTCCTCCGCGCAGTCGGCGGCCTTGTGCCCCAGCTTACCGCAGCGGAAGCAATTCCTGCTACGGTCTACCGGGGACTGGCAGTTCGACGCCAAGTGGCCGACGTCAAGACATCGGTAGCACCGCGTTGGCCTCGCGGCCAGCAGTACCACCTTCGTCATGACCCAGCCTACCTGCAGCCGCCCAGAAGCCACCAGCTTCTTGGCAGCAACCGTGGGGACGTGGAGCCACAAACTCCGAGCGCCCCTAGGACCCACCGTAATTCTGCCCGACCGGATGTCGGTGGCCGGGCAACCGCCTTCTTTTGCCGCCGCCTTGGTGACATCGGCGGCGGTCGCTGCGTCGTCCATGCCGGAGACGAGCAATTCGGCTCTATTGACAGGGCGGACGATTCTAACGACGTCCCTGTCAAGGACGTCCCTCATCCTGTTGGCGAGGGCGTCCGCCTTCTCCTGGGCGTCCTCTCCGGTTATCTCGAGTATTCGGGCACCCGTCCTCGCTAGCCGGAATCGAACCTTGTTTCCCTGGCAGATTCCTACCTCTGCAAGGTCGATCCGGCTCTTCGCATCTTCTAAGATAGAAGCGTACGTCACGCTCTGGTCCACCCCCTTCTCCAACGTGAGAGTGATGGCGGCTGACTTGAGTGGACGCAGCTTCCTCTTCTTCTTCTTCTTCTTCGGGGCGGCTGTAGATGGTGTAGCCGCCCCCTTCTTCTTCTTACCCTTCGGACCCACCGTAGTCCAAGGGGTCTCTGTACGGGGGGAGCTGGTGTTTGCTCCCCCTTGCGCCGCCTCCTGAGCAGCCATTGACAGCCGCTTCTTCTTTTTTTTTCGGGCATTTTTGCCCTTGGGCACCGTCGACGCGGCAGGGGCCTCTTGCGGGGCAGCTGCTGTCACAGACGGCTGAGCCTTCTTCGCCTTCGCCTTCCCGTCCGACGCCAGCGGTGGCCTCCGCCTTGGCTCCGGCAGAAGTCGGTCCTCCAGTCCGGCGAGCCTGGCGTTGAGCATATTGCCGAAGGTCTCCACGTTCGCACGGGAGACCTCGTCCAATAGCTCGCGCAGGCTTCCATCTCCGGCAGGCTGCGAACCCTGTTTGCGCATCTCGTCCAGCTCCTGACGTAGAACCGCCACTTGCTTTTCGAGACGCGCGTTCCGGGCCTCGAGCCTCTGTATCTCCTCTGATGAGGAGCGACTCCTCATCTCGTCGAAGACCATTGCGATGGTCGACACCGACTCCCTCAGGTACTTCTGGAAGGTTCCCTTAAGGTTGGCGGAATTCTTGCCGACCATCTCAATGGTCTCCAACGCCTGCTCCACAGTTTTGGCCAAGTCAGCGCCTGCCGTCTCCAACGCCTCTTCTCGCGCAGGAGATGAAGCGGGGAGCGCGGCGAGGGCGGAGCTCGTGTCCTTCCACGTCCTCCTAGCCCTTCGCGCTGCTTCGGCAACCTCTTCTTCGGCTTCTAGCCTGAGGGCCTCCTCCTTCTGCCTGTACTTGGCCTGCGCCTTAGCGTAGCCGACGTACTGGCCGGTTGTTGGTGGCCGGCCACGTCCCCTTTTAGGTTTAGGTGCCGTCTCCTTACTAGTAGACGGCCCTGCTTCGTCTTCAGCCAGTAATCGCCTCTTGATAGGCGTCCTCCGTCCGGTAGGTGCGGGCCGTCCCACGTCATCCAGCGACATATTGCTGCCGGACGAGTAGGAGACCTCTCTGTCATAGTCGGTGCGGCGAAAGCGGGATGGAAGGTCGGCAAGCACCTCATCCATCCGACGCACCGATTCCCTTAATGCCGAATCCGTATCCTCTGTGGACAACGCCACTTCCTCAGATGAACAATCCCTAGCCGGCGCGGTTAGGTGCGCCGGCTTGGGATCCACGCGCTTTTTAGCGCCACCCTTCTTCTTCACCGCCTTAGCGACCCCCTCGTCCTTCCTCGCAGAAAGTGGCCCCTCCGTATACGCGGACCGCCCGTCACCCGAAGGCGACGTATGGGATTCTCCGGCCCCATCGGGACCGGGACCCACCCGGAGATTATTTTCTTTGCTGCGACCTTCCATCATACAAAACTCCGACACCCCGGGTCGCGGGCCCTTTCGTCACACTGTGGGCGCAGCCAAGCACACACACACTCACACACGCATACCGGCGTTCAGCCACCCCCCCCGTGTCCCCGCGAAAAAGCTCACGATGGCACGGGGGAGGTGCCCAGGGACACGAACGTGGACGGACCGGCATCGCCCCCTTGTGCAGGAACCTAGGTAATTACTATTTTAAACTGAAAAATAACTCAAACATGTTAAATATTTTCGTATGAGAAAATGATTTTGGTATTACGTTTGTATGAGAAATTCCAAGGGTACCCAGCCTCTTAACACTAGGATAATGTAAATATTGGGCTTTACGAATTTAGCAAGTTTGAGATTGCTTTACAGACTACGTCCGGACGGCTTCGGATACGTAGACTTATGAGTTATGAGTTATGACCTATCGGGTATAGTTAGGCTGCGTTTCCACTGAAGCGGAGCGGAGCTTAGCGGTGCCCGAATTGACCAATCGTGCTATTCCAGCGGAATGACAGCGAAGATTTCCAGTATGGTGATTGGTCAATTCGGCACCGCTAAGCTCCGCTACGCTTCAGTGGAAACGCAGCCTTATGATCTGTTGAGATTTATCTTTAGCACTGCTAGGACATATTATGGCCATTTTCTTGAGTATTTGTTCATTTGTATGAATGCTAAATATGTTAATGAAACACATGCTCAGTGAGACATGCCGATTAAAAAAAAAAAAAAAAAAAAACTTACTACTCACTGTAAAACATGGTAAAAACCATAAACGTACGAGGGCTGCTATTTATATATCCAGAATTAAAAAAAAAAAAAAAAAAAAAAAAGAAACAAACATATATCATTTAACATGGTTTTATTGCTTTTCAAAATATTCGCCGCGATGATCGACACACTTTTGCATACGCTGGAACCAATTTTCATAGCACTTTTTCCATTCTGATTGAGGTATCTCCAAAACGTGCATTTTGAACGCATCAACAGCCTCTTCGCGGCTCGAAAAACGTTGACCACGTAATTTGTTCTTCGCGTATGGAAATAAAAAGAAATCGTTAGGTGCCAAATCAGGGCTGTACGGCGGATGACCAGTCAATTCGATCTTTTGACCCTCCAAAAACTGAGTTGTTTCAGCTGGGGTGTGACAGCTAGCATTGTCGTGATGTAATATGATTCTGCGTTGTCGGTTGTCCTTTCTTATTTCTTCAAAGACTTCTGGTAAACAAATGGTCGTATACCATTCAGAATTAACCGTTTTACGATTCTCTAATGGCACTGTAGCCACATGCCCATTAATTCCAAAAAAACAGGCGACCATTTGCTTCAAAGTACTTTTTGCACGAGTAACTTTTGTTGGTTTCGGCTCATCTTGGAACACCCACACCGTTGATTGTTGTTTAGTTTCGGGTTCATGTGCATAGATCCAAGATTCATCACCTGTGTAGATATTATAAACGGCTTTTGACGTACCACGGTTGTATTTTTTTATCATTTTTTTGCACCAATCGACACGAGCCCGTTTTTGATCGATTGTCAAGTTGTGCGGAATCTAACGCGAACATATTTTTTTTACAGCCAAATGTTCGTGTAATATCTTATGTATGCTCGTCATACTTATGCCTAAGGACGCCTCTATCTCGCGATATGTAACATGACGATCACGCATTATTAGTTCCCGCACAGCATCTATATTTTGTGGGACAACAGCTGTTTTTGGGCGACCGAAATAAAGATATTTTCATCCGTGAGCATAGACCGCCCACGATTAAACTCATTGTACCAGTGATAAACAGTGGTTTTTGATGGTGCTTCATCTCCAAAAGTTTCGGTGAGTTGAATAAAGCACTGTTGTTGATTTAGCCCACGCCGAAAATCGTAGTAAATTATTGCACGAAAATGTTCCCGCGTTAAATCCATGGCAAATGAAGACACGCAGTTTTCAAAATGACTCCACAATGGAAAAATAATTGACAGTCACATGAAACAAAATGTATTCTTCAACCAAAGAGTTCTATTTTCAAATGTTGTAATTACTTTTTAAATATTGTTCTTGTAAGTGGCCAGTTCCGGATACATAAATAGCAGCCCTCGTATATCTATATCTATGGTAAAAACAAATATTTTTGTCGATGACATGACATGTTTTTACCTATTTCACAACTATCACTTTTGGCACTAGTCATGAAGAAGCTAAAAAATATTTTTCACGACATGATTCAGCTGTACGTGAAGACATAAATAAAATACGCACTTTTTAACCGACTTCCAAAACAACGGGGAGGTTCCATATTCGGCTGTGGATATTTTGCACCGAATCAAGAAATGTTCAGACGCTGATATAGACTAACATATTATACGAAAACTGGGCAGTACTGGAAATACTTAGTACATACATAGAGATCAACTATGATAACATGGCGCGCCACTCCAAATGACTGTTTCAATGTGTGTAGTCACATCCTTATGAAAGAGTTTGTATGTAGTAAGTATTCAACCAATCACAGTACACTTCACTTAATGTCACTTATTACCAAGATTTGTTGGTCAAAACTAGCCGACCGCGCAAGACAACGCACTTCAAACGTTTTGACAAAGCACTTTCAAACGTTTTGAATTTTGGAGGGGCGCGCCATGTTATCGTAGTTGATCTCTACCGGTCGAATTGATAACCTCCTTTTTTGAAGTCGGTTAAAAATTGACGTTTGTAGTCAACTTATTATCGGGTACCAACTTTCATCGGGTCTCCTGCCCCTTTAGCATGGCCACAGTAAAAAAGCAAAAGAATAGAAACACTGTGGAGATAAACTGAAGGTACCGTTCCGATCTATACCGCGGCTAACCGCGAATCGCGATAGACAAAACTTCAAATAAAAAGCCACTTTACGACATAATATAATATACTGCAGTGAATAGTATATTATTATTATGTCATAAATTGGCTTTTTTTTTCAATTTTTGTCGGTCGCGATTAGCGCGGTAAATTTATATCGGAACGGTACCTTCAGGTTATATCCACAGTATTTCTATATTTTCGCATTCCTACTGTGGCCATGCTAAAGGGGCTGGTGTTCCACTCACCATGAGGCAGGTCTGCGGGCCTTCGGGGTAGTGGTCCATGGAGAGCTTGTAGCTGATGTGCAGCAGCGTGCGAAGGTCTTCCGGCGTCACCGCCGACTCCTCTGTGCCCGAGCTGAACATCCTGGAAGAGGCTTCATCATCAGCTCACGACAGTTGGACGTTTTTAAGCATTCGTGTACCAACTCACAAAAAATTAAGACCGAGCTCCATTTTTTGGTGTGTTTTCTAATAAGTATTACGACCCCGGAAGTCGATTGACACAAATGAAATTGAGATTTATTTAATTATTGTATATTTATCTGATACTTGCCTCACGGAAAACACGATACACTTATTTTGACTCGATAGTTTTATTTTTCGAAATTATGATTTTTTCTGGGCTTTTCAACAAATATCTGTTACACTTATTGAGTTACTATCATTAAATAACTTGCACTACTACAATCACACACTTTATAAAGTACTAGCTAAAGGAAACATTAGTATTGTCTTTAATTTTTAAGTAATCACTAATCATCAATAACATTTTTGGGACTAGCGAAATTTACTTTCGTGCTATAATGCGCCGGACTGTTGTTACGCGATATTGTTCACTATTAGCTACAGCGCAAAATACATTTCATGCGGGCACGATTCATGGAATTATTGTATTATGATTGGACGATAGCCGTGTGTGTGTAGGCGGGGCTAGCGTTTTGACAGCAGGCTCTTAAGTGTTGAGTCGAAAAAATGTACTTCGAGTTATCCCCAAAAAGCGAGACTGAGCCTGTCCCGCGCGGGACATTTATTTTGATTGAAATATCGGGACATCTGGCAACGCTGTTCAAGAGACATTATACTTAATTGTAATATATATCAATAGTAAAGCTACAACCATAATATTACGAGACGAGTCACGTAAACATAATAAATATTTATGAGTTCAATTAAAACTTGCCCGCTAGTAATAAGGACAGAAATAACGCATTTCAAGTAATGTATTAAGATTTATTAACCACTCCTAGTCGGCGATTAATCTTAGGTTACATCGATTCATGCACTCAGGGACGTTATAGAATACCAACAGATTTCCAAGAATCCACGATCGAAGGATTAATGACTTACTTAATTGTAATCAAATGAAGAGTTTAAGATAAGCCCGATATATTTGTGAAACTTTTCAATAAATTGAAGTTTAATCATCATTCAATCTCTCTGAGTGCGCCCGTTTGGTTTTGATAAGTTAAGGCGTATAGAGTCGTGAAATGGTCATTTTGTTTTTGTAACTACTCATTCATTTCTGGCAGGAAAAAGTTGAAAAAAATATATGTGAAAGATCAGTTCAACAACTAATATATCAACATTTTTTTTCTGCTTTATGTCTTACCCTTGCTTCAATAAAAAAATAATACGTGACATCGATTTTCGATTTGAAATCGGGACTCCTCATAAACGGCTGTGATATACGGTATTTTTTTTTGCGTAGATATATTTAGAACCTGTTTTTCTTGAATATCAGCATTTTTTATAAAAATCAAACAATATTTTCTTTGAAAAGATATCGAAAAACAGTATTTCCGAACGATTTGGTTCAAAGGTGGTCTGCGCGGGCGCGGGCGGCAGTCGTCCGCTAGCATTCAGACGGGGAGGCTGTGTCACTCGTTGCTAAATCTTGCGCCTGTGTGTGTGCTATCGAGCGTCTGTTTGTGTGCATTAGATCACTACAATATTTGCATGAGTGTTTATGTAGAGTAGTTAGACTTAGAGTACAATCAACGTAAAAAGCTTGTGATGTGGTTCGCGCATGGACGCTCTTATGAAGAGTACCTAAATTGTTATTTACTTCATGATTATTTTTAGTTAAATAATATAATATCTAATATAATATCTATGTACGCTCACACCACGTCAGTCTGGCCCCGTGCTAAGTACCTAAAGGACTTGTGTTACTACAACGGAAATATATTTAATACTTTTATACTATACATAATATATTTAAGATTTTTATTATATCATACACATATTTAATACACATCCATGACCCAGGAACATTGGAAAACTTTTTGTTCCGTCGGCGGGATTCAAACCCGCGACCCCCAGCTTGAGTTGCCACACACTCTAACCATTGAGCCACGGAGGTCGTCAAAGTTATAAGTTGATTGTTCCACGCGTATAGACGTTATAGTATTAATATTTTAAGTATTTAAATAAAACAAGTGTATAGGTGTATGGACGCTCTTATGAACAGTACCTAAATTGTTATTTACTTCATGATTTTTGCAATTCGCGTTTTTAAGATTCAAACTGTTACTGTAGATTATCATTAAACATGAACACAGTTATTGGTTGATTTGTAAAGCCTAATGTAAATTTAAAATTGTGTTATATCATCCAAACGGCTTACCGTTTGGATGATATAACACAATTTTAAATATTTTCAATATTTTCGCCAAAATTACAAGATGACCGTTTTTACGCTCTGTCAATTCAAGACTCTGTCAATTCAAGACGAGTCTTGAATTGTCAGCGTAAAAACGGGTAAGTCGTACGTGTCCGTTTTTATGACCGCTGTACACTCTCGCCGAGAGCTCTCGGGCGAGAGTCTCGTGCGAGAGCCCCTTGCCCGAGTGCGATCATGTACATTCTCGCTTAGTTCAATCGCAGTTAAGAACTCAGACAAGATGGACGAAAACGACCATTCACCATTCACCATGCATCGAAAGATATCATTGTAATCCAAAGATTTATAATCATAATTAATTTTATTTCTCACAGATAATGACTGATAATGTCGTTTATTATTGTTATTTTTCTGTTCTACACTGTCCAACGGCGGAACTAGTACTGAAAGACGCGAGAGTGTACAGTAGTGCGCTCGTTTTCCTCGCGAGACCCTTTGTCTCGGGCGCAAAATACCGACAACGGATCGAGAGGGTCCGAGACAGGCGAGACGAGGCGAGGGCACCCATTTACACTCTCGCACTCGGGCCGCCTCGCTGTGTCTCGGCGAGAGTGTACAGCCGGCTTTACGTTGTAAGAATAAAAATATTATATTAGGTCCTAAATTCATTCAACACTTTATAAAATTAATCTTATTGTCATAGTTTATAATATTTATGTAATAGAAATTTTGGCTCTTCAGTAAGAAAAACTAAAAACACAGACATATCTTTCTATATGCTGCTAATTTAAGAAATTTTTTCTATGTTATAATGAACGAATAAAAAGACACGTCATCAATAACTATAGGTCCATAGTGAAAAATTCTAATAAAATGTGATTGTTTGATAAGTTAAACTGTATAGTTTTCAAAAGTCTACAAATTTTAGTATAAAATATGTATTCACTAATTATTCTATTTTCACTAAAGGGTAAAACTAAACATCATAATGTTGAAGTTGCCTTTTTCTTCTTATTGGTCTTTTCGGATACGTCTTGAGCAAGGTAAATTTTTACTGACTCTTAAGAATTTATGAAGGTCATAATTTTAACCGACTTCCAAAAAACGAGGAGGTTATATTATGTTTGGCTGTGGATATTTTTTATTTTTTTATTTTTGTATGTTCAACGATTACTCCGCTGTTTGTGAACCGATTTTCGAAATTTTTGTTGATTTCGTGCAGGGGTACGATAGACTCGATCGAAACCTTATGTGAATAATAGAAAATATTGATTTCGAGTCGACAACTTATATCCGCAAAATTCGTATTATGGAGTATTTCGTTAAATTCTAATGGCACTGACAAACAAACTTCACGCTCCATCTTGCTGTAAACTGACACATGCCGCATCATGTGTCATTGACGTAAAGACAGAGTTGCCAGAATAATAAAAGGCGCACCCTTTTTTTGTAGTTCCCAGTATTACATGCCTATGTCGTTATAAAAAATAGAAGTATAAAGTTTTAGCTGATGAATCCTGATGTATTTATTTTGTATTTCCATTGGCTCATAAATCATAATACGTATGCAAAGTTTAGAATAATTATTAATTCATCATGCAAAGAAGCCTCAGGCCTCAGCCTCCGTCGCAGCTATTATATAACGTCGCAGATTATTTATAACACTTAAATATTCATATTAGTCCAAATTTGATTGAATGTGTGGCACTAGTCCCACTAAAAACGAACAAAAATCTTATAATAACTGAACGTAAATGATAACAAGTCTATAAATAATTCTCTACCTTAGAGGTAGAAACGGACAAGTACGACATGACGCGGAACGGCGCGTAATTTCCAACGTAAGTATAGATGTCCGCATCTACCACAGTAAATTCTAATAAAACTCCCAACTTGTCGTCGTTTACGTCTTTTTATCTTCGGAATTACTTGTGATAGAAAAAAAAATGTAGGAATATGCGTCTCATTATAATATTATGGAAGTGCATGATGCAATAAAAAAATTGCTATTATGGACATGACCTTTTATACGTAGGGACCGTCGATAGAAATACGTCGTTACATACGTCTTTAAAAAAACGCGATTGCCTAGCAAATAAACAAAGGACTACCTGTTTAATTAATATATCGAAGAATGAAGCGAAGAAATATAATTAATGTTAAAAAAGAAAAAAAAAATCGGGTACCCAGTTTTCAATCAACAAAAACCCGAAAACCCGGGTTTTAAAAATTGGGCCCGGGTTGCGATGCCCTAGCTTAGGCAAGACAAGCACGGACCTAACTAAGACAGCCAAGACTTGAAAAATTATCTAGATACCTACTGATTAATTTTTCATTTTTTTTCAGTGCCTCTTAATAAATTAGACATAAATATCATACTTGATACTAAGCGTAAATCGTAATTCGTGTAGCATTAAACGTATTAAAGTCATTCGTCAAACATCTATTTATTCACAATAGTAATTCATTTTCATATAAATTGCACATTTTTAAAGCAAGTAGTAGGTAGGTAGTGGATTCGAGTAAAATAGGCAGTGATAAGTCAGGAGTGCTTCTGTTCGTCATACGCGCGCTTAATCTATGTACGATGTTTTCGTGCGGGGAGTGCAGAGCAGGGGGACCTAAGCCACGCCCAAACGTCCAAGGTTATCGACGACTCTATGCGCCTTAAGGAATTAGTTTTACCATGTGACTTGTTAGTAAAGTAAGACGTGTTGTTGTTTTTCACTTCTATTTATAGGTTACCTATGAACGTAATAATAAAGATTTGACAATAATAAGTAAACAAATACAGCTTTTAAAATGGCAAATAGTTTACATTAAATAATATTTTAATAGTTTAACTACCGACCTCTTTTTAGGGTTCCGTACCCAAAGGGTAAAAACGGGACCCTATTACTAAGACTTCGATGTCTGTCTCCAGGCTGTATCTCAAAAACGGTAATGAAAGAGTTGAAAATTTTACATATTGTGTACGTATTTCTGTTGCTGCTACCAGCTACAACAACAAATACTAAAAACGAAATAAAATTAATATTTAAGAGGGGCTCCCATACAACAAAAGCGATTTTTCGACCTTATTTGCTGGATATCAATAATGGCAAGAGGATTTTGGTTTGGTTTGGTCGGAGGAGATTAATAATAAAATTGAAATAAAATAAAATTAAATAATAAGGAAGGCTCCCATACAAAAAATATTTTTATTCCTATTTTTGCTCTTTATTCGTACGGAGCCCTTCGTGCGCGAGTCCAACTCGCACTTGGTTGATTTTTTACTTTCAATGGTAGCAGCCATTATCATTAAAAAAATATGAGCAAAATACAATAAAGTTATTATTGTATTTTGCTTAATTTCAGTAACGGGCGTTTAACTATCGTTTAATTGTTGGTATAGCTGCACGCTAATAGATTCGTCTCGCTCGACCCCGGCGCTAGCGGCCTTGCTCATGAACGCTCCATGTTCAATGCGCACGCGCAGCCCGTATATGGCACCGGAAGATCTATCATGTTTAGTTCCGACAGTTTACTTGAGTATTGACAGATTAGGCGTAGTTTATGCTGAGTTGGGTGTTGATAGCTATGGCCTATGGCAACATAGTTGTATTACTAATTACTATACAATTATGTATGTTTTTGTTTTTAGACGTGAATAAAAATACAAATACATAGTTAAAAAAAAATAATAGACACGCACGCACTAAAAATGTGAAAATATTCGTACATTTAGTTTGATGACTCAAGAGTTTTCCCTTTGCCAAATCTTCATTAGATCGCATGTAAACATAAACAATTTCAGTTCGTGACGAACGATAAATAATTAACTATGCGAAATGGTTATAAAGACATAAAGTATTAAGTAGATAATCATCTTTATTAATTCAAGACGTGAGTGGATGAATTTGAGGTAAGTAACATGAAAAAACTTCCCGTTTTTTCGCTTAAATGGAGGCTTCAGGGCCGGAAAAATTATTTGAAGTAGAAAAACTATGGATCATATGTGTAGCCAGATATATTAGCTAGGTTATGAAGTAGATAAATTACAATTTTTATTAAAATAATTAGGGAAAAATTCAGTTATTGTCCGTATGTTGAAATGTTACTTGTTCGATTCTTCCACTCACGTCTTCATTATTATTAGTCATTACTAATTAGTAGTTAGTACTACTATGATTTATTTTGAAAAAGCGTGGAACGTTTAAGTAATTTTTACTCTTTTTGGAAAAAATAATTGTGATTTTTGGTCATGGTCCCTGGGACCATTCATGTTTACTAACAAGCTTAGCATGGCCACAGTAGAAATGCGAAAGAATAGAAACGCTGTCAGTCTTTACGGACAAACTGCCAGATTTTTTTTGTTATTCTACCACTTTTTATACTTTACCATAAGAATAAACCTTTCTATGGGGGCCATGCTAAGCCTCCTGGAGTCTCTACCCACCTGACGTATGTGTCAATGATGATGCCATCATCCAACATGGCCAGAACTCGCTCGCACTGCTGGCGGAAGGTGGCGATCGGTATGTGCTTGTTCTTGCACTTGCCAGCAGCGTGGATGTAGTTGTAGAAGTGCCGCGCCAGATCCGGGTACATGGGAAACAGGTACTTCTAGAAGGAAACAAGAAGGTATATAAGCAGATATAAGCAGGTATAAGCAAAGCACAAGTTAAAGATCGCTCGGCAAAGATATACTCCGTGTGATGGGTGATGGCCGCAAAGGAAAATCTTCCGACCGAGCGAGGTGGTATGGTCGGTCAGACCGAAGCCCACAGGATATATATTTTCAGTTGTCGTATACATATATACCGACGCACTTAGAAAACTTCGATAGCGCGATGCAGGAATGTTACTCTCCTCAAAACTGGAGGGGGTGAGCATGTTGTGCAAGCCAAATAATGCGCCTTCCATGTTCCTTTATGAAGTTTTTAGCAGGAGTTGTTTTTCGTTTATCACTTAAAATCTAAAATCATGGAGCTACTTGTACTGTCGTTACGTGATATTGACACCCTCGACGCGATAAAGAAGTTTCACTTCAAAAGCAAATGATTTTCAGCAGGCTTTATTAAGGGTTTTAGTAAAAATAACTTACTGTGAACGATTTCTCTGTAACGCCGTTGATGCCATCTTCTTTCTGTGACCTCTGCACCAGCAACTGAAATAAACAAGACTTTGTTTAATGGACGATTCAGTAGCCTGGTTACGTTAATGCTTTTTAGAGATTAATTACATTTATAATATTACATTAAAATGCTAGATGTTTGAGAAGTTGACTTTTGGAAATATAAGGATGTTTCGTTTTTATGCCTACTTTATAACCATGAGCCCATCCCATCTAGCTCAATAGATTCTATTCAGCACCCACCCATTTTGCCATAATCAGCAGTCGCTATTTAAACCATATTATGAATTGATGATAGCGATCTTCACCTTGTGATTTGTGATACATTTGGCTGAACAAGTTGAAAGATTGCCATATTCAGGATCCAGAGTCCAACCCAAAGATTATGTCACCCTAAAACCATCGACCCACATTACGCACCTAGGGCAGGAAAATAAGATCTGAGGCTTTCTTATTTACTGCCCGTGGTGCGTATACTATTTTTCTCATCGACGGAGGCGGACTGCGGCAACACCGGTGTAAGCGCAGCGGGAAGAAAGTTGACGTTTTCCGCCCGGAGGTGAGAAAATAACTTTACACTTATCTTTGACATTGTCTGGACTAAGCATGATGATTATGACCGATAAAGTTATCCATCGTATCACATAATCTGTGACGCTTATCGGTAATTAGTTAATCGTTGTTTACCGTCAGGTACAGCTGGCGATCGTAAAACATGTGATTTTTATGGCCTACCACAATTTTTACTTCTTTAGGCCTCGATTTCAGGGACATTGCTGATCTTAATGGAGTGAGTAATTGAGAGTGTTTTAGATTGTGAATGTTTCCGACGTTGCTCTATTATGCCCTTTTCTGGTCAAACAATTTATTGTATAACGTAAAACCGGCCAAGTGCGTGTCAGGCCGATATAGGGTTCCGTAATACCGCTAGTTTTTTTTTTAATTTTTGTATGGTCAATAAATGTACATTTATAACGTGTTTTACACTACTAACAACATCATCTAAGTTATTTTCAAAGGAATTTGAACGAAAAGTTCCTTTATACTTCGCCGAATACATTTTTTTTAGTTTATCGACTATTACTCAATAGTTTATGAAGTCTTCTTAGCTGTGATAGTTTTCCTTCTAAATTCAGCATATTTCCTACTCCCATGAATTTTTTCACATTTCTAGAAGCAACCGTTTAGCTGGTAGAAGGGGGGGGGGGGGGGGGGGGGGGACACTGGACTTTAACGATTTTTTCCACTTTAAAACTTAATATTTCACAAACGGATAACTAAATCGGAAAATGATCTATGAATACTCATAATATTTTTAAACAACCTATCCAACGACACCCCACACGATGGGATGGACGCGAAAAAAAATTTTCATCCCCGCTTGATGTGTATGGAAGGTACCATAAAAAAAATTCATGTACCATTTTGTCGCCATCGTTAATATGCGCATTCATGCCAAATTACAGCTTTGTAGGTCGTATAGTCAGACAGTGCGGACAGACAGACAGACGGACGGACAGACCGAAACCATAAGGGTTCCTTGTTGACTACGGAACCCTAAAAAGCAGATAGTAACAACGGTTAGCCTTCAGATATAAAATGTCTACCGCTGGAAGGTTTTCAACGAAAAGCTAGACTAGCTAGCTAGCTAGCTTGACTAGTAATTAGTCTGGTGAAGTGAAACTATAATTGAATTTCGCAAAAAAATTCTTAAGCAGATTTTGATGATTGATATCTATTTTAGCCTTATTTATGTAGATACTGAAACTTTATGAAACATAGATATGTCCTTTTTATCAGCTCTTCGCAGGTTTTACACGACCGCAAGTTGAATTTACCAAAAAGTTATCCATAAAGAAGTCTTAAAAGAATCCAGTATCCAGGGTTTCCATTATATCATTAGTTTAACGTGAACTAGTATTACTAACGTTGGTAACTCTTTAGTCTTTAGTAATCTGTGCATGCATTATCTAGTCCTAAAAAATAAATTCCTTAAACATTCTTGGTTGATGGCTGATAATATTATGTATGCACACTTGTAGGTCAGTATAGCCAATGTCATGGCCCTGATAACTGTTTTGGACAGTAACCTTGGAAGTTGGACCTCATGTTGGCAGTTACGCGACGACAGACGGACAGTTACAACTTACGACCCATTGTTTTAAGCAGCAGCATGTTAGTGAACCATTAATTTGAGGCACCATTTCAATACGAGGAATTATGAAATTAATTATGCGTAACAGTCATTGTTGTTTGTTTAAGAATTTGGTATAAACATGGTTAACGAGGAGAGATTGTCACGACACCGTCTTTTTTGCAGGTGGTTTGAATAAAAACAAAAAAAAAAAAAAATTCAAATCTTTTTGGATCTCAGTAAATAATGCGAAAATATCGTATCTGCTATTTAACTATTACAACAACGACTTGTTATAAATTATTCAATTACATTACAATTAATATTTATTGATACTCAAGTAACTGCGCAATTCAACTATTAGCGGCGTTCATTGAGAACTGGGAACTCCCCTGAATAATGATAATTACTCAATTGGCAATATCACTTATATCAGTTATACTTCAGTTATACTTGATGTGATATTTTAAATAGACGCTAGGCGTTTATATATCTGATAGTCGATAGAGTGTTTGAAGCTACTTTTGTCCATGCATTGGTTAGTCGTTTAGTAGAAATGCTTTACGTTCATCAAATTGCCATTTTTTTTTTTTTTTTTTATTAAATAAGGGGGCAAACGAGCAGACGGGTCACCTGATGGTAAGCAACTACCGTCGCCCATGGACACTTGCAACATCAGAAGAGCTGCAGGAGCGTTGCCGGCCTTTTAAGAGTGAATACGCTCTTTTCTTGAGGGTTTTCAGGTCGTATAGGTCCGGAAATACTGCTGGTGACAGTTCGTTCCAGAGTTTTACAGTGCGCGGTAGAAAGTTACGCGAGAAACGCACTGTGGAAGACTGCCACTCATCAAGGTGATGAGGATGGTATGTTTTTCGCGTGGGACGATGGCGAAAAGTTGCAGGTGGTATGATTCCGAACAATTCCCCAGAGCACTCCCCGTGATACAACCGATAGAGGATGCAGAGCGAAGCTACATCTCGGCGCAATTTAGGCAGTGGTTTTCGCCTTTCAGTAAAAAACTAGAAGCCTTGCTCTCTCAACTCTCGTCAACTCAATGACTGTGTATTGAGAGATGCCTAAGCTGTGAGATCCACTATGATTAGGTTATCGTGACTTTCAGACGAGAATCCGACTAGGATTTTCTAAAGCCACATTTTATTTAGCTGGACAGGAAACATGTCTACACTAAGCTCTTTGTGTTCTAGATTTTCTGACATGAGGAAAACCTAGGACGCAACGGAAAGCCCTACTAATCTAGGTCTATTTACTCACGACAGATATAGACATTTGATTTACATATAGACTGTTTATTGACATTGCTCGCACGTGGCCATTCCGAGACGGTCAACAGTTTGTCAATCGACTCAAGGATCACGGTCAACTTTGAAGAAGAAGTTGTGAATAGCCTATCCGGAACTTTATCAGGAAGTGGTGAAACAGGCCATCCTAGCCCCTGTCTTTAAATGAACAATTTTAAAATACAAACCTTAGCGCGGGTGGACTCTTCTCACTTCTCAGTATATGAGGAGTGGTTACTTCGCTCAGAATGTAATGTATAAAACATGTACTACGGATACAAAGTCCTACTTTTTGGGAAAAAGCGACAAGCAACAAAATAATTATAACATTACAGATGTCTTGTAAGAACCTATCGATTCCTTCGCGTTATTGAGCTTTACGGCAATGGAAAACCCCACCTGTGAACCTCCATAAAACCTCTTGTTTGAAAAACACCAGCAATACCTTGCATATGGGCTTGACACTGTTCTGCCGTCGAATCCTCTTCACCTGTATGCCTACTATGCTGAGCTTCAGCTCCTTGGTGGGTGAGGGACTCTCCATCCTTTAGGCTTTTGGAAGTGGATCTTTCCGTTCTCAGAGGGGGATCCTTTTCTGCTGACTGCAGGTTCTAAACGACCACGTCTTTTTGGCTTAGCTCAGTTACTTCTAGCAGCTTTTCTTTTGTTTGCTACTACTGTACTACTGTACTTCGGTACTTAATTTCTATTTCTTCCTCAAGCTTTCTTCTTCTTTACTCTTTTACGTCATTTTCGGCTGTTTCGGCTCATCGTGCCATTCTTTTTTGGCGCCCTTTGTGTCGGTATTGTGCGTCAAAACTCAAGAGCAACACTTCAGGATCGGCACTGCTTACTAATACCACAATCATAATATCATTAGCAGTACAATCACGTTAGCTATCAGATTTGCGATAACCGCAGGCTGTGCACTTGGCAAAGTCGCGCGACATGTAAAGGTGCGTCCACATTTGTATCATTTGCGCGATCAGATCCCCGATCAGATCTCCGTCGCGTATCATCGAAGCGTGTCAAAATGATACGCGTATCATGATATGCCCCGATCGCCGTTAACCACGTATCTGATATGTGTCATATCAAATACACGCATGATCGGCAGAATTATCTAATAGGCGTCCACACTATGATACGCATACTTGATACGGCGCGAATCGCGATGATCGCGAAGGAGTTCGCGCAAATGATACAAATGTGGACGCACCGTAACGTTATCATTGCTGCATTATTTTATAGTCTATTGAGAATTTTACTATCTTAGAACTTAGATTCGCTATGTGTACATTGTACACTATTCTAAATTCTTTCCTTTGTTTTCATGTTCTTATGTTCTCATCGAAATGGTTAGAGGTAAAGAACTGTCGGAAAATAATCCTTTAACTCAAGTATGTTAAACATTTAGGGTGGGATGTACCAGAGGCGTGGTTAAAGTTAAAGGTTAGGTTAAAGTTATGGTTATAGTAAATAGTTAAATATGGCATCCTTTAGCTTTAACTTTAACCTTAACTTTGGATAGAGAAATTCACAGCTATACCTATCTGTTGCGTTTATTTTTTATTGAAGCTACAAAATAATAAAAAAATGAATTATCCGTTAAAATCGATAGGAAAAATATAAGTGTAAAACATAGTAAATTTTCACGAAAAAGTTAGATATACGTATGAGCGGTTATGGTTAAATATGGCGTCCTTGGACGCCATATTTAACTAACCAAAGATTTGACATTTTGCACTGTAGTTATAGTTAAAGTTACGGTTATAGTTAAAGATAGTTGCTTCAACCCAACCTTATTCGTTGGAGATAAACTAAGCACTCTAAAGTAAATAGTCGATTGAAATTCTTTTTATCTTTTTTTGCTCTTTCTATTAGGGAATACATATTCGTATAGGAATTTTAATCACTTGATCGCGGATTCTTGGAAATCTAGATATTGTTATTCTATCGTTGTCGCGGTCGCATGCGACCGCTTGGGGCTTGAAGGAATATCTTAATAATATCAAGCGTTACTGGAATTAGGACTAAGTGCCTGTTAAGTGCTCGTTTAATACACCACAAGCACAACAAACATCAGCGACAAGCGACAACAAGTGTCCACACCGCACATTCAGCTATTTCCATGTCTACGTCGCAGGGCTTGATTGAGCTGATTGTAAACATTGTATTTATTATTATTATTATGTAGCCTCTTTTTCCGAATTGTCTGTTTTGCAGTATTATACGAATTTTCTTGTTATATTATATAGTCTCTTAATTCGGTGTGCCTGTTGGCAAAGGCCTTTTTTTTTATGTCGCAGGGGAAACCCATCATGGGTGCCCCGGGTTGGGTACCCCGGGGGTATGTGAGACTCCTACTCACCAAAACCACCTGCGGTTCGCCTTCAGCCGTATAAGGAGGGATATCCCGGATCTAACAAACACGGGACTCCCTCCACGACCGGCCGGTCTACCTAGGACCGGACTTCCACCAAAGGTAAGGGAACGCTTAGGCAAACTAAAGCGTTCCCCTCGGCGCCGGGGCTGGCTAAGCCGGGGAGTTTTCCATCCTCTCCCGGAGCCTCGTTAGACGAGGGTTAGGAGGTTCGCATAGCGACGCCTCCGCACTCCCGTCCTACGCCGGCGGAGCTGTTGGCAAAGGCCTCCTCCAGCTCTTTCCAGTATTTTCTATCCTGTGCTACTCTTGTCCAGTAGGTTCTAGCAGTAAGTTTAATTTCGTCTTCCCATCTCATGGTGGGTCGACCTCTTGTCCTTTTGCCATCTCTTGGATACCACATAATGACTCTCTGACTCTATTTACTTTGTTTGCATCATACGGTATAGTATTTATTACTGTTTATTTATTATTGTCTAACAAGGTGTAACAAAACAAAGTGATAATGCTCTAGGTGTGTATGAGTTTACTGTGAAAATAGCAGCGCTGAAAAAGAAATAACTTTATATATTTTTTATAACTTTTGTATGGGAAAATTCCTGATGCTCCGGCTCTTGCCCATACAAATCTCAAAAAAATTTGCTCTTTCAGCTTTGCTACTTTCACAGTGAACTCAATATAAGGGACACTTAGTCGAAACTCGAAACCCTAAAGTATAATGACTTCTTAAGTTTTCGCGAGTATCACTCATGATATTATAAGTTTAAACACTAGATCGGAACGCAAACAAAAAAGATGAATCGTAGGGTAGTTGAATAACTTCAAGAGATTGGACACCTGTCACCTCAGTCCGCCCGTGACCACGGCAGCTGTAAGGCAGCCGAAACGTCGGGATTAATATAAGTGCTCCGCGACAAAATCCGTAAGTGTTTAAACTTATAATACCCTAAAGTATACTATCACTTGTTTTGTTACACCTGTATTAGCGACAAGTGACAACACCTGATTGTTTTGTAGTTTGTTTTTACACTTCTAGGTGAGTGCATAACCAGAAATTAAAACTGGAAATATGACGTCATGGCTACTGACGTATTCAACACATAAAACTCCTTATTTATAAAACAAAGTCGCTTTTTTTCCCTCATGTCCCTTTGTTCCCTTTAATCTTTAAAACTACGCAACAGATTTTGATGATTCTTTCAGTGTTAGATAGCCCATTTATCGAGGAAGGCTATAGGCTATATTTTATCACGCTAAGACTAATAGGAGCGAAGAAATAGAGGAAAATGTGGAAAAAACGGGGAAAATTATTTGAAAGGGCTAACTTGAACGCGCTAATCTCAGGAACTACTGGTCCGATTTGAAAAATTCTTTCAGTGTTAGATAGCCCATTTATTGAGGAAGGCTATAGGCAATATTTTATAATGCTAAGACTAATAAGAGAATGTGGCAAAAATGGGGGAAATTATTTGAAAGGGCTTATAATCTTATCTTATATATAAAAATGGATTTTCAAATGTGTTATTCGCGCTAAAACTCGAAAACGGCTGAACGGATTGGGCTGATTTTAGTCTTGAAATATTCGTAGAAGTCCAGGGAAGGTTTTAAAGTGACCTGTGACACGAAATTCACCGGGACAGCTAGTTATATATAAAAATGGATTTTCAAATGTGTTAGTCGCGCTAAAACTCGAAAACGGCTGAACGGACTGGGCTGATTTTAGTCTTAAAATATTTGTAGAAGTCCAGGGAAGGTTTTAAAGTGACACAAAGTTCACCGGGACAGCTAGAGTATACTATAATAACTTTGAAAGTAGGAAAAAAAGAATATATTTTATTATGTTGAATTGGAAGATATCGAGACTTTCGATATGACGCACAACGGCCCATTAGCTCAGTTGGTTAGAGCGTCGTGCTAATAACGCGAAGGTCGCGGGTTCGATCCCCTCATGGGCCACGAATCTTTTTTCCATTTCTTTTTCCTAGATTAATCTACTGATGGTGTTCGCAAAGTCAATATCTGGAGTATCTACATCAAAGTTGTTTGTTAAAACAGAATCAATCACATTTTTCACCCACATTAATTATTGTACACCAAATTTTGTATCTAGGTTGTGCTATTAATCCTTCAATCGCGGACTCATGGAAATCGATTGGTTATTCTATTGTTATCGCGGTCACCGGTGTCCTTGTGGGGCTTGATGGGTTAAATAAAAGATAGTAGAAATAATATTACTAGCATACAAAAAGATTGCATTTTTGTAGTGCATTTCTTCTAACTATGCAAAGCATCAGGAAAGGGTCATTAATCCTTCGATCGGAGGTTCGTAGGATCTTTTGTTCTCGCGATCACCGGTGCTCGTGCGGGGCCTGAAGGATTAATATATAGTAATATGTTTTTCTTTTGTTTCATACACTGCCTTCATTCAATTTTCATACAGTAGAAACTGAACTAATTGTGCTTGTTGGGCTTGGATACTCGAAAATCTGATAATTCAATCTATGAGAATAGCAGGTTTGGTGCATCATACAATATATCAAAGTTTCTACTGTAAATATTAAATGGCCTTATGTTGGCCTAGATAACTTTTAATTAATTATTTAAGAAATTATACAGAATGTTTCAAATAAGGTATAATCATAATCACGCTATACTAATTTAAAAGGCTCAGGGGGTCATTATGAACAACTTTTATTCTATGACTTTTGGAAATTCGCGACAAACACAACTCATGTGACTTGTTATTATGGAAACATTTTTTTTGTCCAATCAAAAAATCATGGAACAAAAGTTGCTTAGAATGACCCCCTTTCAGCTTAGTATTCTTTATTTGAAACAACCTGTAAAATCTGCAATTTTTATAGATGTAAACCCTAGATATAAGAATTTATAATGTTCCATTCATACTATTTCCTGTACCAAAATTCTATATAGTTAAGGAAACTAGCTTTTGTCAATGCATTGTTTTCATTTCATGAATTGGTATTTTTTAAATTTAAAAATAAATGAAAAGATTATTCAAATTAGTTTCACAGTACAAGTTATAATCAGAATCATAAGCAAGTAATGTTACAAGAAACTTAGTTCATTAAAGTGATTGTGAAAGTTAATTTCAGCTTTATATGAGCGATTAACTTTTTATTTCTTTTCATAGTTGTGAAGGTCGTGAAACAAAGCCAATGGACACTTGTCAAGATTAGACTTTATTTAGGTTGGAGTTTCAGTACATATTTTGTCTATGTGCTCATAACGCTTAACATAATAATATTATAGTGTGTGAATGCTATTTTTGGTTTAATTAGTTTACAGTTCACACTAAAAGCTGACTGAAACAAACCTTTTTTTAACTCAGGTTAATCATTGAATGAGACAAGATAATCAAAAGAATGTTTATAATAATAATCAAATAATAATTGTAGTAATACCTCATATACAGAAATAGCCTTTGAATCAAATGGTATCATGGAAAATTATTCACAATGACATGGTATACTCTCATTATCAGTCAAGTGTCAAAAATTATATATCAAGGTTATAGTAAACAATAGCATTGTTGTTTAACGCGGAAAGTCTTTAGTTTAGGCAAAATCATCTCACTTCAATTTCAAACAACCACTTACAGCTTATCTTTACAGCAAAGACAAGACGTTATATCAGACATAAAAGGGGAAAAATTACAATGCTAGAACCATATTTTACGGTTAATAACGTTTTATTATTTGTTTTACTACTTACGTCACGGAAACGTTACCTTAGCAAGTTTTTCTACGGGTACAAGCGAGGTTGTTTGCGTCTCTGGTTTCTTCTCCTCGGGCTGTCCCTGCGATTCCCCGCCCAAACTGGGTCTCGGCCCTCGCGTGGAGCCCCGGGGGGTGTTGGACCCGCTCCCCAACTCGGACCCACTTTTTGACTGATGACTGCTATGATTCCCCATCACTCAGATCATTACTATAGCACTGCCACTTAACAAACTGTGTATGTCTATAAGGAAATAGATAACTGACACTGTATGACTCGTTATGGCCGTTCTCTGATGTAGTTTTTATCTCTGCAAATCAAAACTAAACAAAATGCACCATGCAACTGCCGTGAAGTAGACTGTAGAAATGGGAATGACACTTGACAAATGACAATTGAAAATTGATTGACAGCTGACAGTTAAAATGACATTGACATCCTATCTTTAAGGTTGCGTGCAACCATAAACGTATGATGCTAAAGACCAACAAAGAGTGCGAGAGAGAAGAAAATCCGTTATGGAATTATAACAAGATGAAAAGAGAGAGCAGTCTAATGAAAACTTTAACCACTTTCATTTGACAGGTCGTCAACAAGTCGTCACCCGTTTTTATGCCCTTTCGGTATTTGCAATTTATTGTTTAAATCCTTTATTATTTTCATCAAATACTATTACATATAAAAATGGTAACCTGTTCTGTGATTGATTGCAGTGTAAATTTAATTCACATGTAATTAATCTTCATGTCCTAATTGCTACGATACATCTCAATGCTACGATGTGTTTATTTTCGCTATATTCTGTCTTTAGTTCTCTATTTCAAATAAAATATTGTGAATCCTCCCTTTTACTTTCATATTTTGCGTAACTTAAGGTATTATTGTTCTTATATTACACAAATTTTGAAGAAAAAATTTTCATCAAAATTTTTTACATATACGCTAGTGCTTGAATCAAATTTATCGATATGCTTATCGATATTTTACAATAACATAAACTAAAATAAAAATCATTTACCTTTATATTTATCACCTTATTGAGGACATATTATCTTATTTTAAATAATAAGAATCTTTTGACATACCTAGTATAAAATCAAGGTTTCACAGATCAGTCACATGAATCTAATACTCATTGAATGCAGCTTTCATTAATATAAAATAAATTGCACCCATGCAAAGCTGTTTGCTTGTTCATAATCATTTGTTTTACGGATTCCCTCAAAATCCCCTAATTAGAGGAAAATGGCTGAAATTAATTGGGCTTGTTGGTTGGAGTCCCAAGAAAAATTCAACAATATGTAGCAAACATTTCATTGAAAATTTTAAAAGAAAAAGTAGAATAAATACAATTTTGGCTAAAGGAGCTATCCCAACTTTATTCGTACCAGTAAGTTTGACATACTGTTGCACTTGTTACTGAAGCAATTATTTTTGTCTTTTGCATAAAATTCTTGAGTCATTGTTGGAAAAGTTCATCAAAACAGCTTGACAATTTTTTATGAAATTTTGCATAATAATAAACAAGAATAGGTTCTAAGCTATTTATCAATAACTTTTCAGACATCACCTATAGCGATAGGTTTTAATAGTGTACGTATTGTTGGTAGTTATTAATTATTCCAGTTCATGGTTAGGACAAATTAGTCCGGCATAGTAGTATAGTATCACAGTCTTTGAACTTAGTATCATGTAAATATGCCTTTTTCATACTTTTGTTGGTTTATTAGTAGTATTTTTAATTTTATATGGAGAGTGGAGACTAGCTGTCTCGGCAAACGTTGTTTTGCCATATCAATTATTTCGCCCATGTTATTTTATAGAAGTGACTAAATAAGTATGTCACCATGGCAACTACATATTGTATCCTACATACATTATTATAACATTATTTGATAGGTAATCGAGATGAATAAATGTTTAGAATAGCACCGAGATACAAATCTTGGTATTTAAAATATAATAGAGTAAGAGCCAGCGACAGCCAGACTATCGTCATTTTATAAAAGCTGAAAGTTTGCCTGTTTGTGACCTCTACAGAGAAAAGAACGACCAACAACTATGGAGTTTTGGTCGCGATTACTTAATGAGGTATCCAGTTCCGATGGTCTACCTGACCTTCGAGAAAGAGTAAAGCCGAATTTCATAGCTTATATTATTTACAGTAAGTGTAGCAATCTCTTCTTCTAGCGCCGAACATTTTTAACAGTTGTTTCCCACTGCCAGGCACCCTTAAACCTTCTTAAAGTATTAGACTTTGAGCCATGAGGGTGTCTGGCAGTGGGAAACAACTGTCAAAGATGTCCAGCAAGGAAGACGAGATTCCTCAACTTACTGCGAAGAATACATGTGTATTCTTCGAGAAAGAGTAATGCTCAATGTCATAGTAATTTTACTATGATATTGAGCATTACTCTTTCTCGAAGGTCAGGTAGACCTTCAGAACTGGATACCTCCTTAAGTAACCGCGAGTCGCGACCTAAACTCCATAGTTGCTGGTCATTCTTACCTCTGTAGAGGTCAGAAAGAGGCAAACTTTCAGCTTTTATTAAATGACAAAAGTCTGACTGTTGCTAGCTATCTATGAATGCTTCGCGACACATCAGTCTGGTCCCGTAATTAGTTCTCGAAAAACTTGTGGTATGGATACCAGACAACGGAAATAAACTTATACTTTTGTTTTTACATGAAATAAATATGTGTATTGTGTAATTTCTATTATTACACAATACACATTTATTTTATTAAAAAAATGAACCTTAAAATATGAAATCAAAAATTTGCCTTAAGCTTGCCTTATGTCATTATTTTTCAGAAATCTTGTTACAGAAATCACAATTTCTTTATCATTTTAGGGAACATTAAGAGAGAGGATTCCGACGTCATACGTTATGCGGGATATACCTTCGACATCATTGTCTATTCAAGAACGCAATCTTATACTTAGCAAAATACTATACTATCGATAGTAAAATATACATCACTAGCACACATTGACAGATCAAAAATCGTCACGCATTTTCGGGTTGTCAGGTGGTCTATACGACAGTATATATTATAAGTCTATGCGTGCAACAGAGGCGTGGTTAACTGGTTAAAGTTAAAGTTAAATAGGGTAAATGACTAGTAAATTGGACAGAAAAACACAATAATATTTATTAAGGTTGCTTCAAAAACTGCCTATTTCTAAAGTAATAGAACACCTGATTTTAAAGAAAAACAGATAGTGTTTAATGCAACCATAATAAATATTGTGTTTTTGTACTCTGTCCAATTACTAGTACCACGCTTGTACTGTCCAATGACTAGTCATTTACCTTATGGCGTCCAAACACATACGACGTCTGTCAAATTTTTCCGGTTAAAGTTAAAGTTAGTTGGTGCAATCCACTCTTAGAGTGGGTTGCACGAACTAACTTTGACTTTACCTTTACCTTTGACTTTCCTTTAACTTTAACTTTACCCCAATGCAAAATGTCAAATCTTTGGTTAAAGTTAAAAATGGACGCCATCAAGACGCCATATTTAACCATAACCATAGAGCTCGACAAAGTTTTAAATGTAAGTGGCGAAAAAAGGAACTAACGCTGTCATCATCTTCGATCAAATATATACAAGATACACAGTCTCATACAAAACCTCTCGAAAATCTGTCGCCGAGTAATTGAGTTTAAAAAAGTATACATTTATCTAAAATCAACCTTAATCATAGTAATTATTAAAGATCTTTTTATAAAACAATGTACATTTGTGTTTACAAAGCAATAAATTTTTACGTCCGATGCACACTTCATACTAAATTCAACCATCCGCGTATATGTCTTAAAGTTCAAATTATTACAGAGCCAAAAAATCACTCTAATTTTATGGCCGAAATTCGCCGCTGGAACAGGGCGAAGTGAAGTATGAGAGGAGTCGAACTGTTCAACATTTTTTTGTTGAATGTAATAATTTAATAGTCCATTTTAAATTTTTCCGAAGTTTAATGTATAAAGTGTGGACTAATTATTTTTTATATGTAATATTATGTTGTTCTAATATGTCTAATTTTATAATTAACTAAAATATAAGTGTATACATTGAATATAAATGCTTAGAACATACAACGCTCGCTAAAGTCGGCTTGAAAAATTCTTCGCATCTTTGCCGTGCTATAACTGATATCCAATTTCCACATCTAACTGGATCTCGAGGAAACCAAAAAACAAATAATTCCTGAATAAAAAAAATAATAAATAATAGCGACTCCATCAAAGGGAACAGAAACACAGCTTATAACCCGAATATTTCAAGTGGGCATGATAAGCTACGATAAGTACCTTTAGTATGAGTATTCGCAATTGAGATGGTTTATACCTCGTGTTGATTTATTTACAACTTAATTTTAAAACAGTTTTTTGATGATTTTTTAACGTAATACTAATATTAACAATACAATTGTAAGAAATATATTAGGATAAAATTAATACTTACCGTAAATATGAAATTCCATTGTTTTTTTGCGTTTTAGACGTATGATTTTTACAATAATTGAACGAGCACTAAGGCATGTTTCCCGGTGGAGCGTTCGAGGACTACTAAATCAAAAGTCCACCAGAATGTTGCGTTTGGTGCTCTTTTAGTGAGGTCGTTTTTTGCCGCGGACTGTGTATCTTGTATATTAGTGATCGAAGGTCATCATACAAAAACGCAATTTTTGACAGTTCTCCTTTACCAGCAGCGCCCCCGCCTACCTTCATTTATAACCTTGTTGGACCAGCTGTCATCTGTCAATTTCTCCGGTCAAAGTTAAGGTTAATTTAACTTTATCCTTAACTTTAACTTTAACCACGCCTTTGGTGCAACGCAGCCTTAGCTACGTCTCTAGGACAGTCTAGGAGTCTAAGTAATGTTGCAGGTGTCGAATGTGAAGGGTAAATTAGCGTCGGCGGCTCACCTCGCCGTGGTCGAGCGGGTAAGGTAGCGCTAGCGGCCGCACGACACAAGGACCCCGGGTTCAAGCCTCGCCGGCGCGGCGCCTCAAAAATTAAAAACTTTAAAAAAATTCTTACAGCAGCACCCGGTCGCGCCACACCAACGGTCCGAAGCCCCACTTTTGAAGGGGCGAGGACTCCACGTTCACAGGGCTCCGATGCACAAGGAATTTAGAAATAAAATAAATTTTAATATTTGTCGTAGCGCAAAACACACGTCCGCTCACTAGGATAGTTCGGCCGGAAGAGGAGCAATCATCTTGCTTATTTTGGGGAAAAGGGACCTTAAACATAATATCCAAAACGACGGCGTCACCTTAATACAGTGTAATAATAAGTAATACTGTGAACTACGAAGTTCATCTAGTAAGTAGGTAATTTTTGATTTTGAGAAATTTATAGTAATAATAATTAAGTTATTAACTATTGAAAACCTTCACATATTTTTTTATACAAACAAATAATATGATATTATCTACTTAGTAGTAAGACCCAAACGTAGGATAAACGCAAGTCGCAAACTAATATTAAAAAAATTTTAAACGCAAAAAAACATTGTAATTTTAAATGTTTAGGTATTATAATGATTGCGTGGACATTTTAATATTCTTAATATGAGTTATATCATGCAGTAGCAGAAGTGCTAGGTTTATAAATATCGCGATGTACGCGGAGGGTCACAGTAGCGATGGTCACAGGCGGGCGGTCAGTGGCGGATATTGGTGTGGGCGTCCCGCTAGGGGTCCTGGCGCTGCTGACCCTCGGGGCCCCGGGGGCGACGTCCTTTGAAGTGTACAATGTCTCTGGTAAAATATTTTTATTTAAATTTAGATACTTACACAATATGCAACTTCGTTTCATTCAAATTAAATTGTCGTGCAGGATCTGTACAATTTCTGGGAAAAATTGTCCTATATGACCAGTCCCGAGGGCAGAAATCCAGAGTATCCACATCAAAATTGTTTCAGCGGTCTTAGTAACAAACACATGTTCAATTAATAATAATACCATTGAATTTTTTTTAATATCTTTATTGAAATAAAGTGCCATATACACGCAAGCCCAGTATCGATTTTATAAACCATAATACTTATTTTATTATTTTTTTAAACGCCTCGAGAGTTTCAGAGTAGTTTGACTTTTTTCCGGATAGACGATGCTCTGATGTAATTTAGTGTAGGTATTAGAATTTAGAACCATTTACTAAAAAGAAAATTTTCCTTCCCTTTTGAAGGCGAGATGAGAGATTAGAAAATAATTATGCTCCTGCATAGAATTGCAACGCCAAAGATACTTCCGAATGTCGGAAAACTACTCTACTCTCTAGACTCCAGAGCCTAGATCAGGGGTTCCCAAACTTATTTTGTCTACTGCCCACTTTGATAACAAATTATGATTTAGCGCCTCCATTGTTTCAATTTAAAATGCATCCAGATAAAATAAATCACTCCCCAAGCCTCTATACAACGTTCCCTTTTTTTCTGGGTCCCACACCCTTTAGACCTTCAGCGCCCACAAGGGACGCCCACTTGTGGGCGCTGAAGGTCTAAAGCTGTGTGTAAAGTGATCGCCCACTTTGGGTAAGACTGGTCTAGAATCTAGATGATCAATTTTAATTTATGTTACATTATGACTTATAAATATTAATAGTCCCTGAATTTTTATTAAGTATATTAATTGGCACTTTCTGGTTATACCTATTGTTCATTATGAGTACATTAATGCATAAAATAATCATTTTAATTCACTTAATTTAATTTTGTCGCAGAAGGTATTAAATTTATGCGAATAAGTATAAAAGTAATATACATACTTAAGGCCGTCTCCCGAGCAAACGACCTTGGCCATACATTTGCCGCGTTGCCGAGATCGCGCCAAAACCCTATTATTTTTACTTATCTTAGTACAAAATTGTCCTAAAAAAATTTAAAACGGCGAATATGTAGTTTATGATATTGTCGATCTATTGGCGTGAGTTTCAAATAAAAGTAATTTGTAAATCCTAAGGAGATGCTGAATGTATGCTTGAATTTTAACAAATTGGTATTACTTTGGAAGCTGATATCATGAGTATAAGAAACAAAAATAGAAAATTTAAAACGACAAAAGGAATGTTGATATACTGAATATTATTGCTGTATTTTTATTATAACTTTGTAGCTGTCAGATTATGAGTTTATAAGGTTTTAAATACGGTCAATTACGGAATCTCCGGACGGAACGCCCTTAACTGATTAAATCTTTATGGAGAGAATTTAAAATAATAAACTGAAAAAAATATTATAATTTATTACGAATTGTTGCGGTTAGTAATAAAATCATAATATTTATTATGAAGTTAATATATTTTATATTTAGGTATTTATGATTAAATATGATGGCTACTTTTTCAGAAAACGCAAAATTTGATTCGATCAGTCGAAGTGCTATTGTTATTCTCAAAATTTGAAAATCACAATAATATTAGTCTTGATTGAATAAAGGCTTGTACTTGGTACACAAAAAATTAATTACAATAAAAAATCTTATTTATTTATCTGTATAAAAGGCGATCAGGTAAAAAACTGATTTGGCCTTGCTATTGTGGATATAGATTGCCAGCGAAGAAAAATATCAGCTATTGTTATGAAAACAAAACAATTTCACTCAAAGGTAGTTTAAGGGGAAAAAATGATACAATGTTATGTATTGTCATAATTATTATTAATAAGCAAGGATTAATTATTATTAAGTGATCGCTTCGGATAGTAATTATTATTATTGTTTATTATGTAAGTGCGTTTCAATAAATTATTGTAGGTATTGAACAAAATATATTAAGGGAAAGGCGCTAATGGTAGACACTGAACTAATAGAAGACACTTACGACAAAAATGCCATAAAAAAAGAATTATTCTAATTATTTCTCAACACTGTAAATTTTATAAGCTTCTTATGCTATCTGTTGATGTGAAAAAATATATTAGGGATGCCTTCGGGAACAAAATTTTAAAATGGGATCAGTTTTCGTAAATGATGTGACCGCGTCAACACGCACCCGGCAATTCCTTAGCAAATAGGTTAAGGAAGGCGAAATTTTGCACGTAAGTTTTGAATACATTTATTAGATTTTTTGTAATTTCTATTGACTTCATTGGATTATTGGTCATGTTGTTTACACTAATTAATGTTTATTTATGATCTTTTATCCATTTTCCCTAACAATATAAAGGGTGTCTACTATTAGTTCTTGAAAATGTAAAAAAACCTAATAGATGACATGGATCTCATCTTTGAGTTTTGCAATACATACTCAAATTATTTTGTACTTCTACTGCAAAAATCATCACTATTCTCTGAAAATATAATTCTATTAACAATCTAAGAACTTAGAACTACTGCACCTAAAAATGGACGTGTCTAATATTAGACCTTGTACTGATGTAAAAATCGATTGCTTTAGTTTTTTAGCAGTAAAAAAAAAAGAAAAAGGAGAGCTGAGAAAAGAAAGAAGAAAAAGGAGCATGGAGACTAAAGACTGAAAATAAATTTGCTAGGAAAAAAGACGGATTGCACTCCGGGAGTGCCGGCAGAAGTGAAAACTTAATTATTAACGTTGTGCATTTTTTAACCCATTTTTTATGAAAATCGATTAATAAAAAATCGATTTTTTTTAATAAATCGAAACCCTTACAATCGATTAAAATTTTAACCCATTTTTTTATGAAAATCGATTTTTAAAACATCGATTTTCATAAAATCGATTTTCAAAAGATCGATTTTTAAAAAATCGTTTTTTTTTAATTATTCGAAACCCTTACAATCGCTTAAATTTTTAACCCAATTTTAATGAAAATCGATTTTTAAAAAATCGATATTTTTATTAATCGGAACCCTTACAATCGATTAAATTTTTAACTTTTTTTTGTGAAAAACGATTACTAAAAATCGTTTTTTTTTAATTAATCAAAACCCTTACAATGGATTAAATTTTTAACCCATTTATTATGAAAAACGATTTTTAAAAAATCGTTTTTAGGGTTCCGTAGTCAATAAGGAACCCTTATAGTTTCGGTCTGTCCGTCCGTCTGTCCGTCTGTCCGTCCGTCTGTCTGTCTGTCTGTCTGTCTGTCCGCGGTTTTACTCAGAGACCTACAAAGCTGTCATTTGGTATGAATACACATATTAATGATAGCAACAAAATATTTTTTATGGTACCTCCCCTACACATCAAGCGGGGATGATAATTTTTTTCGCGCCCACTCCATTGTGTGGGGTGTCGTTGAATAGGTTTTTTAAAAATATTGCGAGTATTTATAGATTTTTTTCCGATTTAGGGATCCGTTTGTGAAATATTAAGTTTTAAAGTGGAAAAAATCGTTAGAGTCCCCCCCCCCCCCCTTCTACCAGCTAAACGGTGGGTTCTGGAAATGTGAAAAAATTCACGGGAGTAGGAAATATGCTGAATTTAAAAGGAAAACTATCACGGCTAAGAAGACTTCATAAGTAATTGAGTAAAAGTCGATCAACTAAAAAAAATGTATTCGGCGAAGTAAAAATGGGACTTTTCGTTTAAATTCCTTTGAAAGTAACTGAGATGATGTTGTTAGTAGTATAAAACACGCTATATAATATACGTTCATTGACCATATAAAAATTGACAAAAACTAGCGGTACTACGGAACCCTATACCTACTGCGCGTGGCCCGACACGCACTTGGCCGGTTTTTTTAAATTACTTAATCGAAACCCTTACAATCAATTAGAGTTCGAATTCGAGTTCGAGTTCGACACAAAACACTACTCTTCAACCGTCTTACGGTTTTTCGATCAGCACGAGAATCTGACGCGAGTTTCACAGTTTTTACCCATCCCACAAAAGTGCTCAACGCCGCTAAAGAAGTTTTCACTTCAAAAATATGAAAAATAAAAATATAAAAGGAAAGATAGTTTCAGCATGGAAGAAGAATGAATAGAATCTGAAGACAACGTGGATAATATTTCTGATGCATGTAGTGACTATGATGAAGTAAATTAAATATTTTGAAAAATGGCAAATAAAGACCTAATTTAATAGAAAAAAATATGTAAAATGTAATGTATTGTTCTATGTCAACTATTAGTTCATATTGGTGTCTACTATTAGTGATGTTCGTTTTTTGTGATGTCATCTATTAGTGCTTATGACTAAGTTTACAAAAAGACCAATAATATATTTTTTAATTGATTTGTCAGAGAACAATTATAATAGTTTTATTTTGTAAGAGTTACTGAAGACATGGAACAAGTTATCAATCCTTTATTTTCATAAATTATATATTTTATAACATTCAAATGTTGCATGTTTCCTTATAGTGTCTGCCATTAGGTCTTCTCCCTTATAGTGCTATTGATTATTATTGAACATAAAATTTAATAATACGTCTAAATGTTAATATTTAATAATACGTCTTGTACTCAGTAGCGGTGTTAGTGCGAGTGACGTTGGGCATCCGCAAGGGCGCCAGATAAAATGGTCGTCACCGCGCCGCACTCATATACAGGACGTAACAAAAACAAGTGATAATACTTTAGGGTGTGTACGTGTTCCCTGTAGAGAGTTCACTGCGAAAGTAGCAGTGCTGAAAGACCAAAAAATTTTTTCACTTTTGTATGAGCAAGGGCCCGAGCGTCACGAGTTTCCCCATACAAAAGTGAAAAAAATTTTTGGTCTTTCAGCGCTGTTACTTTCGCAGTGAACTCTCTACAGGGAACACGTACACACTCTAAAGTATTATCACTTGTTTTTGTTACAACCTGTATAAGTCATAAGATATCTAGAATCTAGATTCTAATGGCCTGTTTCACCGCTTCCTGATAAGGTGCCCGATAGGGTTATTTGACAGATTTTCCATACTCCATCTGTCAAATTAAGTGGTGGATAGCCTTATCAGAAAGCGGTGAAACAGGCCCTAAATGCATAGTGAAACCTTTATAATTGAGAGCTAAGTTTTTAACTTTTTATCTTCTAGACAATGGAGTAGTAAGGCCGTACTTTTGTGACAGATGCGGAGTACTACTCCCTGCCCCAGCTGTACGAGCTGGACGAGTACTACGGCTGCCTGGTGCGCGGCGGCGTCTATTGCTTCGGGCTATTCCAGCTGGAGGCTCTACCGGGGAACGAGCTGTTCCACATGATACAGGTGAGACAGACGCGGAGTACTACTCCCTGCCCCAGCTGTACGAGCTGGACGAGTACTACGGCTGCCTGGTGCGCGGCGGCGTCTATTGCTTCGGGCTATTCCAGCTGGAGGCGCCACCGGGGAACGAGCTGTTCCACATGATACAGGTGAGACAGACGCGGAGTACTACTCCCTGCCCCAGCTGTACGAGCTGGACGAGTACTACGGCTGCCTGGTGCGCGGCGGCGTCTATTGCTTCGGGCTATTCCAGCTGGAGGCTCTACCGGGGAACGAGCTGTTCCACATGATACAGGTGAGACAGACGCGGAGTACTACTCCCTGCCCCAGCTGTACGAGCTGGACGAGTACTACGGCTGCCTGGTGCGCGGCGGCGTCTATTGCTTCGGGCTATTCCAGCTGGAGGCGCCACCGGGGAACGAGCTGTTCCACATGATACAGGTGAGACAGACGCGGAGTACTACTCCCTGCCCCAGCTGTACGAGCTGGACGAGTACTACGGCTGCCTGGTGCGCGGCGGCGTCTATTGCTTCGGGCTATTCCAGCTGGAGGCTCTACCGGGGAACGAGCTGTTCCACATGATACAGGTGAGACAGACGCGGAGTACTACTCCCTGCCCCAGCTGTACGAGCTGGACGAGTACTACGGCTGCCTGGTGCGCGGCGGCGTCTATTGCTTCGGGCTATTCCAGCTGGAGGCGCCACCGGGGAACGAGCTGTTCCACATGATACAGGTGAGACAGACGCGGAGTACTACTCCCTGCCCCAGCTGTACGAGCTGGACGAGTACTACGGCTGCCTGGTGCGCGGCGGCGTCTACTGCTTCGGGCTGTTCCAGCTGGAGGCACCACCGGGGAACGAGCTGTTCCACATGATACAGGTGAGACAGACGCGGAGTACTACTCCCTGCCCCAGCTGTACGAGCTGGACGAGTACTACGGCTGCCTGGTGCGCGGCGGCGTCTACTGCTTCGGGCTGTTCCAGCTGGAGGCGCCACCGGGGAACGAGCTGTTCCACATGATACAGGTGAGACAGACGCGGAGTACTACTCCCTGCCCCAGCTGTACGAGCTGGACGAGTACTACGGCTGCCTGGTGCGCGGCGGCGTCTACTGCTTCGGGCTGTTCCAGCTGGAGGCGCCACCGGGGAACGAGCTGTTCCACATGATACAGGTGAGACAGACGCGGAGTACTACTCCCTGCCCCAGCTGTACGAGCTGGACGAGTACTACGGCTGCCTGGTGCGCGGCGGCGTCTATTGCTTCGGGCTATTCCAGCTGGAGGCTCTACCGGGGAACGAGCTGTTCCACATGATACAGGTGAGACAGACGCGGAGTACTACTCCCTGCCCCAGCTGTACGAGCCTCTCCCCCCGCGGACTCCGTACGGTTAACATCGTCTGACGTGCGCTCCGGGAATAAAAATCATTTTCAGTGGTTTTAAATCGATAAATTCGTGCTGAGTGTGTGTAAATAGCTAGGTAACGGTGTAATCTACGTGTACTGTAAGTTTTTTAAACACATTTGCCCGTATTTTCTTGGATTTAACTCGGTAAGTAATTTCTTTGTTCACTTTTATCAGTAGGGAATTGTAGGTAGGTAAAATATTGTGTGTGTCGGTACCGCTCGCGCGGCGCCGGCCGGCCTTGCGATCAGCTGACTGTGACTTACAGTTTAACTTTTATTATTGCAAATACATATTACCTATAGTGTTTTCTGCTGCATCTAATTTTAATTAAGTCACAATGTCGAGTCATAATAATATACCGCCGGATAAAGATACAACCCCGTTTTCTAGAAGTGACAAAACTCCTCGTTCTCCGACATTCTCGTCCGGTAAACGTCTGTTGTCGGAATTATCTCCTTCCTCCTTGTCACCCGTGGAGAAGCGTCACCAACCCACTAGGGACGAGTCGCAGCTGTCCCCCGTTACGTCATTGTTAGACACAAGCCGCGCATCCGACGATTCTTGCAATTATTACGAGCTTGTCCGCGAAGCCAGCTCATACTTAGCAAAGATTAATGAGTTCGCAAACGATACCGTATCTCGTCGCAATAATTTTACCAATAAGTCAGAAATTATGAGTATGACACAAAAAATAACTACAATCGTTTCACTCCTCGCTATTAAGAACTCGTCCTTGGAAACCAAGGTAGCCAATATGGAACGCGAATTACTGGCCGCTAAAACTAATCCCGTCGTACAACCAGTCTCCGCCGCGCCTTCTGCCTCCTACTCGGACGCGCTTAAACTAAGACTTGCGAAGTCAGTGCCGCCAGTCGAGACGCGAAAACCACTTCCTTGCGTTATTGCCTATCCGACACAAGAAAAATCGGCGGAATTAAAATCGTCGTCGGAGACTAAACAAGCTCTGATGAAAGTCATCAACCCGGCCGATGGGTTCCAATTTCACGGCGTCAAAAAAACCTCAAATTCGGGTGTGATATTGCGACTTACTAGCGAGTCGCAAGTCAATAAATTAAAATCGGTGGAAGCACTTAAATCGGCCGGTCTGCGACTCGAGTCGCCTAAAGGTCGTAACCCGCGCATTCTCGTAAAAGATGTCCCGCAACATATGACGGACGATAATTTCCTAGTCGCACTTTACAACCAAAATATAAACGGCGAAATTAATATGTCACAAGAACAATTTTTGCGCACTACAAAAATAGTGAGGCGCCGTAATTTAAATAAAGATTATAACAACAGGAAATGGATAGGCATTGAATTAGACCCTCTTGTTCGTAAACACCTGATCGATTCCAAAGACAAACTATTCATCGATTGGGCGATGTGTCGCTTCGTGGACGACGTTGAGCTGGTCCGCTGCGGCAACTGCCAACAATACGGGCACGTCGCTAAATTCTGTCGTGATCCTAATCCGTGCTGTTATCACTGTGCCGAAAAACATAGCTCGTTATCGTGCCCCAACAAAGACAAAGACAATTTTAAGTCGATCTGTGGTAGTTGCCTTCGTTATAAAAAACCCTCCGACCACTCCACGGGCTCCCCAGACTGTCCAACATATAAGAGCAAAATGGAGCAACTCATTTTAACAACTAGGTATGGATAGTTTAAATATAGGACAGTTAAACCTCCATAATAGCAAGCACGCGACGTTAGAATTACAGAAGTTAGTTTCTGATTATAATTTAGACTTAGTACTAGTTCAAGAACAATATCAACTCGCGTCGCTACGGCCGAACATGATACAACTTAGTAACGTAGCTCGCGCGGGTATTTACACACCTCAGTCTAGATTTTCAATCACGGCTCTAACTAACCTATCGACAACGCACTGTGCAGTAGCCGAGGTTTCGTGTCCTCAGTTTAAGCTTTACGTAGTTAGCTGCTATTTCCAGTACGCGGATCCTATTAGCCCCCATCTACATCAACTTCGTTACGTACTACAGACTCTCGCGGGCAATAAAATCATTATAGGCGCTGACGTTAATGCATCCTCGCCCTTATGGCACGGCCAGCTAAGGTACACCGATCGCGACCGACGTTGCGCCGTCGAAGACTTTATTGCGGAGTTTAACCTCCAAATTCACAACACCCCCGATGCACCACCTACTTATAGTAGCCCAACGGGCGAATCGTCAATTGACGTCACGCTATCTAGCGCGTACGTCCAGATTAGGCATTGGCGTGTCCTTCCCGATGCGTCATGTAGTGATCACCGCTTACTGGTGTACGAGTTTTCTCGTGCGGTCCCGAGTGATACCGTAGTCAATTCTAATGACTATAAATACAATGTAAAGAACGGCGATTGGAATTTATTCCGCTCCCTCATTACCGCTCATGCCGGAGACTTCACTCGGCCGGATTTAAACGTTAACGAGTGCGCGGAAATTATGACAAACACATTTGTTTACTGTGCCGATGTAGCCTTGGGTCGTAGACCTCTGAAAAAAGATCACAACTGTAAATGGTGGAACAGTAAACTTCTTAATCTTCGTCGGGAATTTAGAAGGGCCAGGCGCAAAATTAATAATCTTCGTAAATCTGGCCTCAATCGTTCGGATGATACTTACATAATTAGTTTAAATAACCTACGCATCTCAAGGTCACGCTATCGCGCCGCCGTTACGTTAGCAAAAAATAATATGTTGAAGAATGCCGCGAATAGACTAGATAAAGAGGGCCCCTGGTCCTCGTTATATCACGAGCTTAAACCCAGTAGTAGTAATGAGCCAAGCTTTTTCTCAAATATTAAAATTAACAACTCTTACACTTGTAGTTTAGATGAAACGGCGAAGGCATATCTAAACGTTCTCATCCCAGACGACGAGCCCTCCTTGGACGATGAACACCACCGCGACATTAGGAGTAGAATGTTAGACCCCATTCATACACCGGTCTCAGATTTACCAACTTCGGAGGAGTTTAGTAAAATAGTAAACCTTTTGCCTATAAAAAAATCTGCGGGCGAGGATAAAATATCGAATATTATGATAAAACAAGCGTGCTTAGCGGCCAATTCATCGATTCTACATGTTTACAACAGATGTATCGCAGAAGGCATATTTCCAAAAATTTGGCGCACCGGTTGCTTAAAATTAATACCTAAAGCGGGAAACAAACCTCCAGACGACCCAAAATCTTACCGTCCGATAACGTTACTGCCTTGCTTAGGTAAATTACTAGAACGTCTCATCGTACCTCGCCTGCTACCCGGTGGCCCTAAATTTCATAGTCATCAGTTCGGTTTCACCGCCGGGAAATCGACTGTTGACGCGGCTATGGAAGTTAGAAAAATAGTAAATCTTTCGGAATCCAAATACGTGGTCGCCATTTCATTAGATATCTCCGGCGCGTTCGATCATGCTTGGTGGCCGATATTATTATTAAAACTAAAAAATCGAGGTTGCTACGCTAATATTTATGCCATAATACGTTCTTACTTTTTTAATGGTCAAACTAAGCTTCGACTTGGCCATTGTACACACGCCAAAGATTTAACTTGCGGCTGCCCTCAGGGCTCTGTTATCTCGCCAAAACTATGGAATTTCGGATTTGATGATTTATTAAGTCTTCCCCTACCACCGCTGTGCGTACTAGTTGGCTACGCCGATGACGGTTTTCTCATCGTTCAAGCAAATTCACGTTCCGAAATTGAATCTAAAGCCAATGATAGTCTTAATTTAATATCGAGCTGGGGTAAACGTAATCGCCTGAAATTCGCCGCGCATAAAACTTACCAAATCCTTTTAAAAGGTTCCCTTATATCTTCCCCTAGTATTAAACTTGACAATATTAACGTTAAACGCAAACAGTCGCTCTGTTATCTTGGTTTTTACTTGGAAAATAAATTTACATTTTTAGATCATATAATTCAAACTGGTGAGAAAGCGAAGCGCAATTTTTACTCCTTTACCAAAATATCTACGTCGACATGGGGCCTCTCTTTCAAAACCCTAAAATTAATATACACCGCTACTTACCTAGGCAGCATTTGCTACGGGGCCCCCGTGTGGGCCGACAGAGCAACTATCGGCGCGGCTCGTCGCAAGTTGCTACAAAGCCAACGTCTTGCTCTTATATTCTTATGCAAAGCTTACAGGACCACAAGCACCGAAGCCTTGCCTGTGTTAGCCGGAGTTTTACCCGTTGACCTTGAGATTCAGCGTCGTGCGACAATGTATTATCATAATAAAAACATTGACAACCCGTTCTTTTTAAGCGCTCGCGATAAAATTAAAATAGCAAGATTGTTTGAACCTTTAGAAAACTCTGTGCAAAGCCTAATCTCCGAATGGCAGTCGCGATGGGACTGTTCCACCAAAGGGCGTCATCTTTATAATTTTTTCCCTAATATTCGTGAACGGCTATCCAAACAGTGGATGGATATAGATCACTGCGTTTCTCAATTCCTGACCGGTCATGGAAATTTTAAGGCCAAACTTTACGGATTTAAACTAGTGCCTTCACCCATGTGCGAGTGCTCGACCGAAGGCAACATGTTTGAACAAACCGCTCATCATGTTCTCTGGGAGTGCAGTCTCTGGCAGGACGAAAGAACTACTATGCTAAACAACCTATTCTGTACATCTGGAGTCGCATACTACGGTGATCTCGTGGACAGCGCTAGGAACTTCCGTGCCTTCAAGCGTTTTTGTCACAATTATTATTGGCAACAGTCAAACACAATAAACTCCAATATTAACTTAGCTTAACTTAGGAGTCACAATTATTAACCTTATTTCCGTGGTGCTCCCCCTTAAGTTCTTTGACTTTCGGTCATTGCAACTTTGTGCTGTCTCCCGCTTTTATGGGGAGGGAAATTGGAATCTTCCTACTCCTCCTATTTTCTTCTGATTAATTTCGTTGCGGGTCCCAAGACAGTTTTAGCATGTCCCTCGGGCTCCCTGAGATCATATCAAAGGGTTTTCGTGGTTGGATACCGCTGTCGATCCTGGCGACACAGGAGATACAGTGGTGGGAATGTGTGGTGGGCCAAAGCCCGTTATAAAAAAGCTGTACGAGCTGGACGAGTACTACGGCTGCCTGGTGCGCGGCGGCGTCTATTGCTTCGGGCTATTCCAGCTGGAGGCGCCACCGGGGAACGAGCTGTTCCACATGATACAGGTGAGACAGACGCGGAGTACTACTCCCTGCCCCAGCTGTACGAGCTGGACGAGTACTACGGCTGCCTGGTGCGCGGCGGCGTCTACTGCTTCGGGCTGTTCCAGCTGGAGGCACCACCGGGGAACGAGCTGTTCCACATGATACAGGTGAGACAGACGCGGAGTACTACTCCCTGCCCCAGCTGTACGAGCTGGACGAGTACTACGGCTGCCTGGTGCGCGGCGGCGTCTACTGCTTCGGGCTGTTCCAGCTGGAGGCGCCACCGGGGAACGAGCTGTTCCACATGATACAGGTGAGACAGACGCGGAGTACTACTCCCTGCCCCAGCTGTACGAGCTGGACGAGTACTACGGCTGCCTGGTGCGCGGCGGCGGCTACTGCTTCGGGCTGTTCCAGCTGGAGGCGCCACCGGGGAACGAGCTGTTCCGAATGATACAATATGTGAAAGAGTCGAAGATGGTCGCTTCTTTAAAGCCTCGAGATCATTTATTGAGCATCATCACAGTACACCTATATGCTGGACACGAATTCCATTAATATCTGATTGATTGCAGCAATATTCTGCTGACTGGGTGCGACATTCCAACCACAGCCGGCTGAGCCGAGGAGTCTGCCTGCCACGCCGCTGTCCGCGCACGCATTCGCCGCAAGACGATGATCATGAGTGGTTAGTATCCAGTTGGGCATGTCACGTGAAGTAAATTAAAAATAGAGGGCATTGTTGACAGTAAAATGTGGATAAGACTGAACAGATGAAAATCGAGGTTAGTATGTTTGGAGCCCTTAAAAAAGCGACCGTAGCATTGGTCTCTATAAAAAGTAATACTCGTACATGCTTATCAATGCAAGCAAATCATCAAAAATTCATAATTCATTAGGTATGGCAATAGGTTTCCTTAACACCTTCACTGCGTAAGGTAATTTGTAAGATCTGCCATATTGGCGTTACGAGACCGAAAAGTATTCGTTTCTTTCCTTTCGCAATGACGCACCGAGACTCTTTAGATCTCGTACGAGTGGCTTCCTTAAAACCTTAATATTTTTCTAAAAACTGACTGATTTCGTATTTTATTTGTATGAAACGATAAACAATGAATGTATCTTATAGTATCTGGTCCCGCCCGGAGATAGCAGTAAAAAGGTGTATGGTAAAGCTAATGACCTTGGAGGTTTGGCCGCGGTCGGCGGAGCGGTCCGCGGAGCGCCATATGCTTATGAATTAATGTAGCGGTAGTAGGTGTAGGTTGTCAAGCTATTAAATCCTTCCGCTGGATGGCGCGATTCGCAGAGCTTTGGGCAATTGATTAATAATAAACAGGACTACATTTTTTTCGAATTGTTTAAATGAAATAAATATACATAGAATACTTTTTTAATTTATCCCCGTTTAACCCGTATTATGTAATATGTCCCGTATTATATTATTACGTATCTCGAATACGGCTCAAACTATTTTCATGATATTGGTTTCGGGGGCGATAAAGATTTATCGCCCCCGGATAGCTAAATAGATATCTAGCTAGGTTTTTATACAAAAAGGCAAATAATAAAAACATTGATTTAAAAATAAATACAAACTAAATATTTATTTATATTTTAAATTTTAAGTTTTTTTAATGATATTCACAGGGATTTTTTTTTCATCGATGATTTATACAGGCTGTTAAAAAAAGTATAGGTATTATATAAATAAATTCACTTTTATATTGCGCTTTAATTTACTTAACACTAGAAAAACCGGAGCGGTCAAATGACCGTTTGGGTAAAATTTCTAAATAAAATGGGTTTTCGTTGCAAGTTTTATTTTTCTTTCAAATGTTTTATTAGGGAGTGCCTCCGCTACCAGCGACGGTTGCTGAAATGGCGGCCGGCGCCGTTTTCCGAAGTTTGCCAAAGTCACGCGATGTTTGCCGAATAGGCTCCCCGCGCTTATTCGGCAAACATCGCTTGTCAAATTAAAGAAAAATGATCAAAAACATCAGTCTTGAGCTAAAGGACTATGAAAAGTACAAATAATAAGGTCATAATGTAAGGATGTATATTTTAATGATGGTGATGATGTTGTTGATTAATTTATTGAATATGAATTAATTTAGTTTTTTTGTAATTTAGTTGTAGTAATTTAATTTATGTGTAGTAATTTAGTTGATAATTAATTTAATATTTTAGTTTTTTTGCGATATTTTTGTTACCGTTGCATGAATTTCGTTTTCGTCTCGTGACATTTAATAATTTTCGATCAATTAAATTGTGATAATGTTTTTTTAAATATAATAGGTTATTTGACAGATTTTTTATTTCTATCTTGAATTACTTGGTAGCGATTAAGAAGTTCACCGAAAGTTTTTTTTTTATTATTTTAAAATACATATTTCGTAAGAAACATGCATATAAAAAATCAAAATTCAATTAAGCCGCCGAAGCGCTTTATTCAGCAATATGGTGTCGCACCTTGTTAGTGACGTCTCGAGCATGCAAACCAATATATACTTTAATCTGTGGTGTAGACGAGTTTAAGCGCCTATGACGTCAGTATGACATTAGTCAATCCGGATCGTTTCCCAAAAAGTGGCGCGAGAAACAAAAAGCCACACATATTTTTGTGATTTTCGATATAAATCACATAAAGTATCCTAATTTTTAAAATAATCACAAAAATGTCCATACTGTCAAATAGCCTATTATAGGTTTTAAATAACAACTAGGGATGGGCCGAAATTCGTTTTACATTCGTTTTAACCGGCAGCTTGAACCGAACTTCGCCATTCGGCCGAATTTCGGTTAAAATGCCGAACATTCTGCACTAAATTTACTTGCACTATCAATATAAAAATTATTATAACATATCTGTAGTAACAGTGAAATAAAATAAGTCTTAGCTAACTATATACTCATTCATAGTCATTTATTTGAATTAGAAACAGTAATCACACGTGTAACTTGATAAACAAAAAACTTAAATTGGTCTTTTTGACTACCAGTCTCAAAAATTTTCGGTTACTTAATCAAACAAAACACAAAATTAAACCGCTCTTCTTACTAACCAAACCACCCTTAGAAATCTTTCTTTCTTAATCAAAAAACAAAATTTTACTGCCCTTCTCAACAAGTCTTATAAATTTCTTTTACTTAATCAAAAAACAAAAATGAAACAACTTTTCTTAATAATGAGTTTTAGAAATATGTATTTGCATAGGTTGTTATATTTGCAACCTTCAAGAAAAGAGCTTATTCCCTCTTAAAAGGCTGGCAACGCACCTGCAGCTCTTCTGATGCTGCGAGTGTCCATGACGGACGATAGTTGCTTACCATCAGGTGACCTGTTTGCTCGTTTGCCCCCTTATTTAATATAAAAAGGTACTTAATAAAAATACTAAATTATATTGGTCTAAAAAATATTTACAAGATCTTCTAGCAATATTTGCAGCAAGTGCGTAAACAAGTCAGAACATGAAAAAGCGCGGTGAAATTGAACCGAAGTTCGGCCGAAGTTCGGCCGAATTTTTCATTTTTACCGAGTGTTCGGCCGAAGTTCGTATTCGGTTCAAACCACATTCGGCCCATCACTAATAACAACCTACCTAAAAAGACCGCCGCGGTCAATTGACCGTTTGGATAAAATTTCAAAATAAAATGGGTTTTTTGCAAGTTTTATTTTACTTTCAAATGTTTTATTAGGGAGTGCCTCCGCTGCCGGCGACGGTTGCCGAAATGACGGCCGGCGCCGTTTTCCGAAGTTTGCCGAAGTCACGCGATGTTTGCCGAATAGGCTGCCCGCGCCTATTCGGCAAACATCGCTTGTCAAATTTAAGAATAATGATCAAAAACATCAGTCTTGAGCTAAAGGACTATGAAAAGTACAAATAATAAGGTCATAATGTAAGGATGTATATTTTAATGGTGGTGATGATGATGTTGATAAATGTGATCTGATATTATAAGTTTAAACACTTACGGATTTTGTCGCGGAGCACTTTTATTAATCCCGACGTTTCGGCTACTTTGCAGCGGCCGTGGTCACGGGCGGACTGAGGTGACAGGTGTCCAATTTCTTGAAGTTATCCAACTACCCGACGACTCATCAATTTTTGTTTGCGTTCCGATCTACGCAGAATGAACTCACAGTGTCTTGAAGCCGAGGTGTCATGGATTTGTGCTTGAGTTTGTTTATTACTGGATCCCAACTAGATGGCAGCACCCAACCATCTTCACGGTTAAAATTAGGGTGTTTTTTAATTTCTATGGCCTCGCGTATCATTCTTGGGCGGTATCGTGCTTCTTTTGCCAGTACTTGTGGCTTATCAAATCTTATGTAATGGCGAGGTTGATCCAGTGTGTGTTCACAAACACACACACAGTGTGAACACGTGAAGATGGTTGGGTGCTGCCATCTAGTTGGGATCCAGTAATAAACAAACTCAAGCACAAATCCATGACACCTCGGCTTCAAGACACTGTGAGTTCATTCTGCGTAGATCGGAACGCAAACAAAAATTGATGAGTCGTCGGGTAGTTGGATAACTTCAAGAAATTGGACACCTGTCACCTCAGTCCGCCCGTGACCACGGCCGCTGCAAAGTAGCCGAAACGTCGGGATTAATAAAAGTGCTCCGCGACAAAATCCGTAAGTGTTTAAACTTATAATATCATGAGTGATACTCGCGAAAACTTAAGAAATCATTAAATGTGATCTGCATAGTAGCATAATATAAGTACCTTTGCTTCTTTGAACAACGCTGAAATTCTCTAATATGTATAAGGATTAAGGAGTCTGAAGTTCTGTTTGGTACCTTCGGAAGTATACCACGGGGTTTATAACTGTGGTGCAAAATCTTACTTTTTGGCAGCTTAAAAAAGGTAGCTAAGGTAAAGCTAAGGCACTTAGATGAAAATACATCACAAAAAACTAAAATATACATAGCCGAACATAATATAACCTTCACCTTTGAAAGTCGGTTAAGAAGTCGAATATTTGAGATTATAATTATTTTTTTATCGGAACTGGAACCTAGCGTTTTACGCATTATCACCGGTATCGTATCACATTTTGAGTGCCAGCGCCGGCAGCCTTTGTTTTAAATCTCGACTGCCGTCAGTATACTTACCGCCGGTTCCCATTACTGATATTTTTGGAAGCCGGCGCCGGCAGCGGAGACACTCCCGTTTTATTATTATAATGTTTTGTTTGTGTATTGTATAATATGAAATTTGATTAAAAATTTATAAAAAACTCGACTGAAATAGACTTGTGAATTACTCATAGGACAAAAACTAACGGACACGGGAACGGACGTAAATGGTCTAAAATTTAACATTTTTATAATTATACGTAAAAATAATGGGAATTTATATTTTACAAATTATGTATGATGTGCACAAGTAAAACCTTTTGTCTTGTCTAAAATATTTATGCTGAGTTCATTTTATTTTTTGTTTTACCTACACCAACGAAGCAAACAGCTAACTAAAGGTTACGAATTGTACTTCTATGAAAATACAGGAAAACACGATAAAAATTGTTATATTTATGCTAATTTTTAGTACATATTTTTACTTTTATAGCATATTTTTATACTTTTTTAAGCTTAGTGATAAAAGTTTTTTATGATGTGACCAAAAATACGATACGAAAATGTAATATTTTTCACCTCCAATAGGGTATTTCATCAAGATGTTCATGGCTTCTTGACATGATTTACTGTACATACGAGTAACTTTACTATTCTGTTGCTAAAAAAACGTTAAAACATACGATGGGTCATTTGACCGCTCTTGGTTTTTAAAGCTAGGAAGTTCAGAATTCCGGTCTTTCTAGTGTTAAATAGTCAGGTTCACATTTGGCATGGGAACGGTTTTTGTGAACTCTGCAGGTCACAGTTTATATTACTGTTAAATATTGTATAACTCTCCTTATTAATTACTCTCCTTTCGTCCTTGCAGTAAGGACGTTATTTATAAATGTAACGAAACTAAATTATACAACAAATATTTAAGAAAGTTTTGTTTCTGTATTTGAAAATAAAACACAGTTTTTTCCACATTTTATATTTTCTCATTTTAGCATAGAATGGTAAAGTTACTTGAATGTACACTGTAAATCATGTCAAGAAGCAATGAGCATCGTAGTGAAAATACCCTATTGGAGGTGAAAAATATTATTTTTTCGTATCGTATTTTTAGTCACATCATAAAATCTTCTATCACTAAAGCTAATAAAAGTATAAAAATACGCTATAAAAATAAAATATACTTAAAATATAACTACAATTCGTAACCTTTAGTTTGTTATTGGCTTCGTTTGTGTAGTGTTCCTCAGCGTAAATATTTAGTTTCAATTCGAAATACTAATAAACCCTGGCTGTGTTAGGCCAACTCAGGCAACAATACTACAAAAATCTACACTGATATTTTGTAATTACGCTGATGGTTTTCAATACGCAGAGTTTCACTAGGAAAAAAAAAACTTGAAATACGTTACAATATTAAAACAGGAATGGCAAAAGATTTTATTTGTACTCGTTTTAGAAATATGCAAATATTTTATGTATTTCCATTATGTTACAGTACATATCAAAATGTGAAATTTTAGACCATTTACGAAAATTATCCCACTTTAAGTCCAATAAAAGTATTTATCCCACTTTTTATACTATGAGTCATTCACGTCAATTTCAGTGGAGTTCCGTTCCAAAATATCGGAAAATAAAGATGAAAGGCGGTCATTTGACCGCTCCGGTCTTTCTAGTGTTAAAATCCGGGGAGATACAAAATGATCCAACATTCGTTGCAAGGACGAGGGAATATATAATTAATCCATCAAGCCCCGTACGAGCACCGGTGATCGCGACAACAATAGAATACAATGGCATTTCCGAGAATCTCCGATCGAAGGATTAAACCCAAATAATACTAATTAATTAGTACTAAGTATTTATTCAAGGTCAACAAAAGAAGAAATAAATATATTTTTCTTTTTGTTTCAAAATCGAACCGTAATCACTAATCAGTAATCAACTAATCACACAATAATTATGTACTATCAGGGAAGTTGATTCCTAGGCAGATGGGGGACTTACGTAGTTTGGTCGAGTTACGTCAAACCCAGCCGACAGATCACAATTAACATTGAATTGACATGATCCCAGTTCCGACCAAATAACGTCGGTCTGTCAACTGCCTAGGAATCAATTTCCTCGACGGAGCAATACACGTGCGCAATAACTTGAGAGTTGAGAGTAATAATTACAAAAATAATATAATATCAAACGAGTGCGCGCGGCGTTGCCGCTCGGCGCAGCCACAGGCCTTCGCAGGCGTAAAATATAATAATATTTTACGCCTGCGAAGGCGTAAAATATTATTATTATTCTAATGGCACTGACAAACAAATTTCACGCACCATCTTGCTGTAAACTGACACATGCCGCATTGACGTAAAGACAGAGTTGCCAGAATAATAAAAGGCGCCCCCTTTTTTTGTAGTTCCCAGTATTACATGCCTAAGTCGTTATAAAAAATAGAAGTATAAAGTTTTAGCTGATGAATCCTGATGTATTTATTTTGTATTTCCATTGGCTCATAAATCATAATACGTATGCAAAGTTTAGAATAATTATTAATTCATCATGCAAAGAAGCCTCAGGCCTCAGCCTCCGTCGCAGCTATTATATCACGTCGCAGATTATTTATAACACTTAAATATTCATATTAGTCCAAATTTGATTGAGTGTGTGGCACTAGTCCCACTAAAAACGAACAAAAATCTTATAATAACTGAACGTAAATGATAACAAGTCTATAAATAATTCTCTACCTTAGAGGTAGAAACGGACAAGTACGACATGACGCGGAACGGCGCGTAATTTCCAACGCGGTACAAGACGGTAAGTATAGATGTCCGCATCTACCACAGTAAAATCTAATAAAACTCCCAACTTGTCGTCGTTTACGTCTTTTTATCTTCGGAATTACTTGTGATAGAAAAAAAAATGTAGGAATATGCTTCTCATTATAATATTATGGAAGTGCATGATGCAATCAAAAAATTGCTATTATGTACATGACCTTTTATACATAGGGACCGTCGATAGAAATACGTCGTTACATACGTCTTTAAAAAAACGCGATTGCCTAGCAAATAAACAAAGGACTACCTGTTTAATTAATATATCGAAGAATGAAGCGAAGAAATATAATTAATGTTAAAAAAGAAAAAAAATCGGGTACCCAGTTTTCAATCAACAAAAACCCGAAAACCCGGGTTTTAAAAATTGGGCCCGGGTTGTGATTCCCTAGCTTAGGCAAGACAAGCACGGACTTAACGAAGACAGCCAAGACTTGAAAAATTATCTAGATACCTACTGATTAATTTTTCATTTTTTTTCAGTGCCTCTTAATAAATTAGACATAAATATCATACTTGATACTAAGCGTAAATCGTAATTCGTGTAGCATTAAACGTATTAAAGTCATTCGTCAAACATCTATTTATTCACAATAGTAATTCATTTTCATATAAATTGCACATTTTAAAGCAAGTAGTAGGTAGGTAGTGGATTCGAGTAAAATAGGCAGTGATAAGTCAGGAGTGCTTCTGTTCGTCATACGCGCGCTTAATCTATGTACGATGTTTTCGTGCGGGGAGTGCAGAGCAGGGGGACCTAAGCCACGCCCAAACGTCCAAGGTTATCGACGACTCTATGCGCCTTAAACCAGTTGGCTGCGACAGAGGTATTAATTAACACGTTCGCTGCGGTACGAGACCCTTATGAATCTCGTTAGTGAATCTCGTTAGTGATTTTCCTCCGGTGCGGAGGTGAATTTGTATGTTTTACTCATTCCGGCAAATTAGTTTTCTATACGAATTTTTCAAGTTAGAGTGAGATAACTGAAATTATGATGATTAGGTATATTGGTAGTAATATTTTTATCAATAAAATCGTACGAGACCTCATGCGTCTCGTAGCGACAATAGAGTAAAAATCTACATCTAGTGCGTTACGAGATCCATAAACACTCGTAAGACGCGCACCCGGAAATTAATTAGTGTTGTGTCTATGTTGTGCTATCGAAAAAGATGTTTATTGAAAGTTTAATTCAGAAATTCAATTGAGAGCTATTTTGATAAAATATTGATAATAGTGAAACAGTAGTATCCGAACATAAATATACATTAAAATATAGTAAAAAAAGACGCTGTGTTGATTGTTATGAGAAGGCCAGATAAACAATGACGAGCAGGGGGAGGCCGACAAACAACAAAACAAATAAAAGGGTTTTGTAATAAATGCAAGAAAACTTTATGTTCGTAACTTCATGTTTTAATGAAAAACATTGAATATTTTGTTACTTGCTACCTTTTTTCAATAAATACTATCGATATTTTTGAATTGTTCAATTTCCCATCACTATTGATTTATCGATATTTAACCAAAATGTGACTTACGAGATCCAAATGAACTCGTATATTTTTGCAATTACGAGGCCCTTAAGTTCTCGTAAATTTATTTTGAGTTTTTAACCGACTTCCAAAAAACGAGGAGGTTATCTTAAAGTGAATGGTAAAGCAAAATGCGTTTTAGACGTCTTTTTTGCGATGTTTTTCAGCTAAATTACAGATCGGGAAATACAGAAGTTTTGTGTAATTAGAAAGTGTATCTCGAAATACATTGTCGTGAACGATATTTTTGGTGATCTTTATTCAGTTATCAGAAAATACATTTTTAAAGTGCTATAACTCGCGTAAGATGTATATTTTAGGATGGATTTTTTGTTGGTATAGCTAATCCGTTTATAATGAATCTTTGCATACATGTTTCTTTACTTTTTATCTTATTGATCGCGACCCATTTGTGACAAACAGTATTGCAAAATAGAAGTTATATCATAAATCTCTTTGACGCCTACTGTAAATCGAACTCCACTAGTAAAATGTAGTTAAGTATTTGCTCATAAAATGTAACAGGCGTAAAATATAATAATATTACGGAAAGGAACCGTAATATTATTATATTTTACGCCTGTTACATTTTATGAGCAAATACTTAACTACATTTTACTAGTGGAGTTCGATTTACAGTAGGCGTCAAAGAGATTTATGATATAACTTCTATTTTGCAATACTGTTTGTCACAAATGGGTCGCGATCAATAAGATAAAAAGTAAAGAAACATGTATGCAAAGATTCATTATAAACGGATTAGCTATACCAACAAAAAATCCATCCTAAAATATACATCTTACGCGAGTTATAGCACTTTAAAAATGTATTTTCTGATAACTGAATAAAGATCACCAAAAATATCGTTCACGACAATGTATTTCGAGATACACTTTCTAATTACACAAAACTTCTGTATTTCCCGATCTGTAATTTAGCTGAAAAACATCGCAAAAAAGACGTCTAAAACGCATTTTGCTTTACCATTCACTTTAAGATAACCTCCTCGTTTTTTGGAAGTCGGTTAAAAACTCAAAATAAATTTACGAGAACTTAAGGGCCTCGTAATTGCAAAAATATACGAGTTCATTTGGATCTCGTAAGTCACATTTTGGTTAAATATCGATAAATCAATAGTGATGGGAAATTGAACAATTCAAAAATATCGATAGTATTTATTGAAAAAAGGTAGCAAGTAACAAAATATTCAATGTTTTTCATTAAAACATGAAGTTACGAACATAAAGTTTTCTTGCATTTATTACAAAACCCTTTTATTTGTTTTGTTGTTTGTCGGCCTCCCCCTGCTCGTCATTGTTTATCTGGCCTTCTCATAACAATCAACACAGCGTCTTTTTTTACTATATTTTAATGTATATTTATGTTCGGATACTACTGTTTCACTATTATCAATATTTTATCAAAATAGCTCTCAATTGAATTTCTGAATTAAACTTTCAATAAACATCTTTTTCGATAGCACAACATAGACACAACACTAATTAATTTCCGGGTGCGCGTCTTACGAGTGTTTATGGATCTCGTAACGCACTAGATGTAGATTTTTACTCTATTGTCGCTACGAGACGCATGAGGTCTCGTACGATTTTATTGATAAAAATATTACTACCAATATACCTAATCATCATAATTTCAGTTATCTCACTCTAACTTGAAAAATTCGTATAGAAAACTAATTTGCCGGAATGAGTAAAACATACAAATTCACCTCCGCACCGGAGGAAAATCACTAACGAGATTCACTAACGAGATTCATAAGGGTCTCGTACCGCAGCGAACGTGTTAATTAATACCTCTGTCGCAGCCAACTGGTTTAAGGCGCATAGAGTCGTCGATAACCTTGGACGTTTGGGCGTGGCTTAGGTCCCCCTGCTCTGCACTCCCCGCACGAAAACATCGTACATAGATTAAGCGCGCGTATGACGAACAGAAGCACTCCTGACTTATCACTGCCTATTTTACTCGAATCCACTACCTACCTACTACTTGCTTTAAAATGTGCAATTTATATGAAAATGAATTACTATTGTGAATAAATAGATGTTTGACGAATGACTTTAATACGTTTAATGCTACACGAATTACGATTTACGCTTAGTATCAAGTATGATATTTATGTCTAATTTATTAAGAGGCACTGAAAAAAAATGAAAAATTAATCAGTAGGTATCTAGATAATTTTTCAAGTCTTGGCTGTCTTCGTTAAGTCCGTGCTTGTCTTGCCTAAGCTAGGGAATCACAACCCGGGCCCAATTTTTAAAACCCGGGTTTTCGGGTTTTTGTTGATTGAAAACTGGGTACCCGATTTTTTTTCTTTTTTAACATTAATTATATTTCTTCGCTTCATTCTTCGATATATTAATTAAACAGGTAGTCCTTTGTTTATTTGCTAGGCAATCGCGTTTTTTTAAAGACGTATGTAACGACGTATTTCTATCGACGGTCCCTATGTATAAAAGGTCATGTACATAATAGCAATTTTTTGATTGCATCATGCACTTCCATAATATTATAATGAGAAGCATATTCCTACATTTTTTTTTCTATCACAAGTAATTCCGAAGATAAAAAGACGTAAACGACGACAAGTTGGGAGTTTTATTAGATTTTACTGTGGTAGATGCGGACATCTATACTTACCGTCTTGTACCGCGTTGGAAATTACGCGCCGTTCCGCGTCATGTCGTACTTGTCCGTTTCTACCTCTAAGGTAGAGAATTATTTATAGACTTGTTATCATTTACGTTCAGTTATTATAAGATTTTTGTTCGTTTTTAGTGGGACTAGTGCCACACACTCAATCAAATTTGGACTAATATGAATATTTAAGTGTTATAAATAATCTGCGACGTGATATAATAGCTGCGACGGAGGCTGAGGCCTGAGGCTTCTTTGCATGATGAATTAATAATTATTCTAAACTTTGCATACGTATTATGATTTATGAGCCAATGGAAATACAAAATAAATACATCAGGATTCATCAGCTAAAACTTTATACTTCTATTTTTTATAACGACTTAGGCATGTAATACTGGGAACTACAAAAAAAGGGGGCGCCTTTTATTATTCTGGCAACTCTGTCTTTACGTCAATGCGGCATGTGTCAGTTTACAGCAAGATGGTGCGTGAAATTTGTTTGTCAGTGCCATTAGAATTTAACGAAATACTCCATAATACGAATTTTGCGGATATAAGTTGTCGACTCGAAATCAATATTTTCTATTATTCACATAAGGTTTCGATCGAGTCTATCGTACCCCTGCACGAAATCAACAAAAATTTCGAAAATCGGTTCACAAACGGCGGAGTAATCGTTGAACATACAAAAATAAAAAATAAAAAAAATATCCACAGCCAAACATAATATAACCTCCTCGTTTTTTGGAAGTCGGTTAAAATTATGACCTTCATAAATTCTTAAAAGTCAGTAAAAATTTACCTTGCTCAAGACGTATCCGAAAAGACCAATAAGAAGAAAAAGGCAACTTCAACATTATGATGTTAAGTTTTACCCTTTAGTGAAAACAGAATAATTAGTGAATACATATTTTATACTAAAATTTGTAGACTTTTGAAAACTATACAGTTTAACTTATCAAACAATCACATTTTATTAGAATTTTTCACTATGGACCTATAGTTATTGATGACGTGTCTTTTTATTCGTTCATTATAACATAGAAAAAATTTCTTAAATTAGCAGCGTATAGAAAGATATGTCTGTGTTTTTAGTTTTTCTTACTGAAGAGCCAAAATTTCTATTACATAAATATTATAAACTATGACAATAAGATTAATTTTATAAAGTGTTGAATGTATTTAGGACCTAACATAATATTTTTATTCTTACAACGTAAAAACGGACACGTACAACTTACCCGTTTTTACGCTGACAATTCAAGACTCGTCTTGAATTGACAGAGTCTTGAATTGACAGAGCGTAAAAACGGTCATCTTGTAATTTTGGCGAAAATATTGAAAATATTTAAAATTGTGTTATATCATCCAAACGGTAGGCCGTTTGGAGGATATAACACAATTTTAAATTTACATTAGGCTTTACAAATCAACCAATAACTGTGTTCATGTTTAATGATAATCTACAGTAACAGTTTGAATCTTAAAAACGCGAATTGCAAAAATCATGAAGTAAATAACAATTTAGGTACTGTTCATAAGAGCGTCCATACACCTATACACTTGTTTTATTTAAATACTTAAAATATTAATACTATAACGTCTATACGCGTGGAACAATCAACTTATAACTTTGATGACCTCCGTGGCTCAATGGTTAGAGTGTGTGGCAACTCAAGCCGGGGGTCGCGGGTTCGAATCCCGCCGACGGAACAAAAAGTTTTCCAATGTTCCTGGGTCATGGATGTGTATTAAATATGTGTATGATATAATAAAAATCTTAAATATATTATGTATAGTATAAAAGTATTAAATATATTTCCGTTGTCTGGTACCCGTAACACAAGTCCTTCAGGTACTTAGCACGGGGCCAGACTGACGTGATGTGAGCGTACATAGATATTATATTAGATATTATATTATTTAACTAAAAATAATCATGAAGTAAATAACAATTTAGGTACTCTTCATAAGAGCGTCCATGCGCGAACCACATTACAACCTTTTTACGTTGATTGTACTCTAAGTCTAACTACTGTAGAGTAGTTAGATGTACGAGTATGAGTGTATGAGTTATGTAGATAAACACTCATGCAAATATTGTAGTGATCTAATGCACACAAACAGACGCTCGATAGCACACACACAGGCGCAAGATTTAGCAACGAGTGACACAGCCTCCCCGTCTGAATGCTAGCGGACGACTGCCGCCCGCGCCCGCGCAGACCACCTTTGAACCAAATCGTTCGGAAATACTGTTTTTCGATATCTTTTCAAAGAAAATATTGTTTGATTTTTATAAAAAATGCTGATATTCAAGAAAAACAGATTCTAAATATATCTACCCAAAAAAAAACACTGTATATCACAGCCGTTTAGGAGGAGTCCCGATTTCAAATCGAAAATCGATGTCACGTATTATTTTTTTATTGAAGCAAGGGTAAGACATAAAGCAGAAAAAAAATGTTGATATATTAGTTGTTGAACTGATCTTTCACATATATTTTTTTCAACTTTTTCCTGCCAGAAATGAATGAGTAGTTACAAAAACAAAATGACCATTTCACGACTCTATACGCCTTAAATAGCCGATCAATCAAACAGCTAGCTCTTTGACTGAACAGCGCCATTCAATCACACGGCTATACGTCGTTTAGCCGACTTGTTGACTGCAACGTTCAACACTACAGCTAGACGACGCTTAGCTAACTGGTTAAATGGCAAATTAACTAAGCTGACCTTTAGTTTAGTTTTATTATTACACAAGCGCAATCATAATAAGCAGAATAAATTGTATTCTAACTCACTTTGAACACAATTGCAATTAATGTACCTTCGTGATGCATTTCATAATCCCGTAATTTCTCCTCGAAATTCGAATATTTGTTTAAGTTTTTATTCATTGATCGTATGTGCCCCCATAATTTCTGTCACTTTAATAACACTTGTAACGTATATTTACGAAAAATATCTTAATACAATCACAAATCACCGGCTAGTTGACGCCACATTGTAAACAAAACGCAACTAGCGCCGCGGTGGTGAGCGCTGAACTAATTCAATCAAACGGCGGCAGCTTGAATCAACTGTAGTGTTGAACGTTTCGAGCGACTGAAATATTCAATTAAAAAGCTAGCCGTGAGATTGAATGGCGTTGTTCAGTCAAAGGGCTAGCTGTTTGATTGAACGGCTATTTTAACCAGCCGGCTGCGACACCTCTATATTATAACAAAATAATGTTGTCACGCTAGGTTTGAATCATGCGTGAACTCGACCATGATGTCGGAGTACAAGATGTCGGCGCATCTGACGCACCTGGAGTACTGCACGCGCGAGCCGCAGGGCGGGCGGCTGACGGCGGCGGGCGCGGCCTTCCTCGCCCTGCTGGCGGTGCTCGTGGTCGCTGCTGCCGTCAGCACCGTGATGGACTTGAGGATGTCCGGTGACAGGAAAAAAGGTAGCACCTAATACGAATAACCATCAATTACCGAATTTTGATGTTGCATAATTTGATTTACCTGCAATGACGCTGCCTTCTTGACCTACTTAAACATAAGAACTTAGCTGACTTACCAATTTCTATAAAATTCCAGACATTATGCTGTCGTGGTCGTTACTTCGCTCGTGGCAAACGCTGATCGAGCCAGTAATGACAGCTGACACAGACCTTCGGTTCCTGGATGGTCTGCGAGCATTATCCATGACGTTTATCATTCTTCTGCATACAGCGGCGTTCTTGGTAGTTGCCAACGTCGCCGATACACGATTATACGAAAAGGTTGGTGTGGCCAATTCTCATACTTCGAAATTTGTCTGACATTTAAATCCACGACGTGCGTGATTGCTTAAAAAATCAAACGAAAGTTGGACGTCCGAATATTCGACTTCTTTGTAAAAGCTGATGACATAATATTTTTTTATGATCAGAACACATTCTTGCTGGTAAATGGAAACCTCACTCTGCTGGTGCAAGTGTTCTTCATTGTGTCGAGTTTCCTGATGGCAAGAAAAGTGCTCAAACAGGAGAATGTCCCAGCCAGGAGGAACTTTCTAGAGACAATGCAGAACAGAATAGTGAGGTAAGTTTGTCACTATTTACACAACGTAATTTACACGTATTTAAATTAACTAAGTTCCTTTTTTATCTTCACTAGGATACTCCCAAGCTATATGGTACTAATACTGTACATGGTGTCTGTGCATGAGAACCTCGGCTCGGGGCCCATGTGGCACCGGATAGTTAGGGTCGAGGTGAACACGTGCCAAGAGATCTGGTGGATGAACATACTTTTCCTGAACAACTTCAACACTGGGCTAAAATGCCTACTTCAGACTTGGTAAGCTTAGAAGAGTCCCGTTAACAAACCAGCAGATATAAGCTATAGAATCTGTTTGAAGTATCACAATTAGCAAAGCTATAGTTCTTGCAATCTACGAGCGCGCGTAGCCTTTATTTGTAGTTGGAAATGTGAATAGACCTTTTCGTTAGTGTGCGTACCTGACGGAGCAGTCAGTAGCGAGCGAGCCATGTACGCGTGCATAGATATGGTCACTCACACAACTAAGGCCACCGCGCACTCGTAGATTGCAAGAACTATACTAGTTTTGGAAATAAAAGATTTTTGTGATCTTTAAAGTTCTGATTCTGTTTTTAAAACTTCTTTCGCCTGCAAATACGTGAATGTTTCACTGTGATGTTCATCTCCAGGTACCTGGCAGCAGACATGCAGCTGTACGCGGCAGGTCTACTGCTGACGCTGCTGCTGCGCGGCCGCCGCGCTGTGCCGGTGCTGTCAGTGCTACTCGCCACAGCCGCCGTCTTTTACGTCTGGGTGGCCTACGCTTGGCATTTCTTACCTGTGTATGCATTGCACGTTCCCGAGTAAGATACATTTTGTCTCTAAGGGTCTACACAGACGGACTGCATTTCAACTGCAATCCAACTGCAAATTGCAGTTCAAGTGCAGTTTGAATGCAGTTGACACGACTGCAATAGAACTGCAAACCAAACAGTTCACACGACTCCACGCCGACTCCAACTGAACTGCGATCCGACTGCGCGTTTGGTTTACAGTTCTATTGCAGTCGCGTCAACTGCATTCAAACTGCACTTGAACTGCAATTTGCAGTTGGATTGCAGTTGAAATGCAGTCCGTCTGTGTAGAGTGTAGACCCTAACTAAGCACTAAGCAGTCCATTTGCACTCGGCGTTCCAATGCCGATAAAGTCTGCTTCGAGTTACATTTTAGAAGAATCCTTTTTAACCCCCGACAAAAAAGAGGGGTGTTATAAGTTTGACGTGTCTGTCTGTCTGTTTGTTTGTCTGTGTGTGTATCTGTCCGTGGCATCGTAGCATCCAAACGGGTGGACCGATTTTGATCTAGTTTCTTTGGTTTGAAAGCTGACATGATCGAGAGTGTTCTTAACTATAGTTCATCATCATCAGCCTGCTCAGTGCTGAACAATCAGGGTTTATCTGATTCATGTCCGTGGCATCGTAGCATCCAAACAGGTGGACCGATTTTGATCTAGTTTTTTTTGTTTGAAAGCTGACATGTTCGGGAGTGTTCTTAGCTATAAATCATCATCATCAGCTTGCTCAGTGCTGGACAATCAGGGTTTATCTGGTTCATGAAAGGCCGTTAGCAACTTGTAGTCATTTGATGGGTTTTATATTTGATTCTTATAGTTCGTGACATTTGTGAATATACAATATAAGTTGGCCTGGTGCTGCACCATCACCTGGTAATCAACTCGTCACCAACTTAGAGTAGGTAGAGGTTTCGTGTTTGGACTCATTTTAATTGCGACAACCAGTAAGAAGTAGACAAACAGTAAATATTTACACGCTGCTGCTGCAGCATAACCTGGATTCTACAGCAACCGAGCTTCGTATGAATCCAAAGTGGAGGTTTCATGTTTGGGCTCATATTAACAGCCTCATCGAAAAGGACATTGATAGATGGTAATCACGATAATACTTATGATTCTGTTGATAGGATTTATTCTTCACTTCAAGTTTAAAAAGTATGAAATAAAATTAAATTAAGAAATTTAAAAAAATCCCCACCAAACAACTTTAAAAAGTAATGAAATGTTGTCAAGGTGTGTCGGGGGACCGCTAATGTAGATGTTTGATTTCATTTCACAATCAATTCATAGCGAACTGAATCGAGATAGTCAGCGACTTGGCGGTTGTATGTTGTAGTTTACTTGGCGGTCCCCCGACACACCGTGACAACAATTATGGACTAAAATATTACTTTACACAAGTTAGGAATTATTTGAACTTAAAGGCAGTAAATGTTATTTCATTACTTTTTAAAGTTGTTTGGCGGGGGTTTTTTTAATGTTGGCAGTAACTTGTATCGTGAGTACTTGGGAGTGGCAACATTCGACGTGCTGTACCAGTCGCCCTGGGGCAACGTGTTCGCCGCGCTAACGGGGCTACTGCTGGCGCACGCGCATCGTGCCCTGAAGACGTCCAAGTATGATTTCCGTAGCAGTCAGGTAAGATTTTGATGAAAATGCATTTTAATAATACTCAAGCAGTTGTGTTTTTATTTAGCAAAAAAAATAAACAGTGTCCCCTTAACCCATCAATCCCCAAGCGGCAGCCGGCTGATCTATTGTGTCTGCGATACCCGCGATGGATGTGTTACCTGTCTGAATTTAACTACATGAGCGTATTTCCTGCATTAAAATCATACACACAAATCTGAAACCAATTGCATTTATTTCACCACAGGCGTTCAGATGGGTGGCAAGGTTGGCAGCACCAAGTATAGTAATCTGGATCCTAGTTTGGCCCTGCATCCACCCCTTGGGCCCGCCAACCAGGCTTAGATCAGCTCTGCTGGCCGGGCTGATTGGGCCTGTTTTGTGTCTACTCACTGCTATTTTAATAATCGATCAACTGCAGGAATCTGACTGTGAGTAACTATCAAAACCGCCAAGGTACCATCAAGGAAATTGATTCCAAGGCGGCAGTTGACAGACCAACGTCTTTTGGTCGTATCATGTCAATTGTGATCATCGGCTGGGTTTGACGTAACGCGACCAAACTACGTAGGTCCCCCATCTGCATAGGAATCAACTTCTCAGATAATACCTTTTACATCTGCTACTAGACTGGAAAAGTAAAACAGCTTACGGCTTACCTAATCTAATCTAATATATTATATAAATCTCCTGTCACGATGTTTGTCCGCGATGGATTCCTAAACTACTTAACCGATTTTAATGTTGTTTTTTTTAAATGTGAGCTTTTTTCCAACTTGAGAGATAGGATAGCTTAGATCTTTAATTATAGTCGCAATTTTATTTTATTGCAAAATATTTTACAACCTGAGACTGACGGCGACCATTGTTTGTGCGACGGGATAGCGATCGACGTTGCCATGGTAACATACATATTTAGTCACATCAATAAAATAATATGGCAAATACATAATATATTATGGCAAAGCAACGATCGCCGGGACAGCTAGTTGTTCTTATATATTTTTACTTGAAAAACGCACCGTACCAATCATCATTATTGACATGAACCTTTTTGTAGCTCCATGTTTGATGCTAGATAATATATTTCACGTACTTATTTTTTCATGTTTATCTCCGATATAGAAAAGGCCAATAAGAACAAAGTAATGAAAGAGTCAAAATAGCTTTTCAGTAGAAGGTTCATCTACGCGTTGCGGTCTCAATTGACCCTTAGAGGTATACTCATTCCAGCACTGTTACGACGGTTCCTGTCAAGCCGTGTCTTCTCCGTGCTGGCACGTTTGTCGCTGCCAGTGCTACTGGTGCACTTCCCCATCGCCAGGGTCCAGCTGGCCGCGAAGGACTGGCCAGATCAACTCAACCTGTTTAAACTAGTGAGTAACATCCTCAAAATTCTGAATTGCTTTTAGATCGATTTCACACTCATTTCGATGCTTGGGACTAGTGCACTGAAACTAGGACAGGTGCTGCGATCAGTAGATCAGTGACGTATTAACCCTTAATCAAAAGGGGCACAAGAAAAGTAAAAGTTCAAAGACCGATTCTAGTTGACATACGGATAGGGGGGTAACCAGTTACAAGGTCATAAAAATATAGTCTCAGTTTAAAAGTACCACCATTTTGCCAGCACATTATAATGGTTGTATTTTTAAAAATTGCCTCAAGAAAACGCTTTTATCAAATTGTACCATTGAGGAAATTGATTCCTAAGCAGATGGTGGACCTAAGTAATTTGGTCGCGTTCAGTCAAAACTCAAACCCATCCGACCGATCACAGCTAACATTGAATTGACATAAGCCGACCACATGACGTAGGCCCCCCATCTGCCTATGAATTAACTCCTCAGCTAGTACAATTTGTTTAAGACCTTCAACGTATTCGGCGTGTGGTCAATGTCGTACGCCGTGGCGGCAGTGCTGGCGCTGCTGGTGGAGCTGCCGACTCAGCGCCTGTACCGCGAGCTCAGCGGGACCGCGCGGAGCCGGGACAAGCGGAACGATTAGTCTTCAGTACCTCAGGGCGTTCGCTGCGTTGAGCGTGTGCCCGCCGCGGCTGCCCGTCGCGGGCGCCCGCGCCGTGCGCTCGTCATAGTAATCGTGTCAGCCGTCGCAACTCGCACGTTGAGCGGGTCAGCCGTCGCACGGTTGGGCGTTTGCACACTGCACGATAACGACACGACACGATACCACAGAATAAAGGTCCACCGCACATATTATACAATTTCAAGTTGGCCGACTATCGTACAAACTGAATATCGTACTAATTCTAATATTCTGTCACGTAATATTGAATGCACCCAAAATATTCTCCTTTCTTTTCGCCTTCGTTTTACTAGTGCCACAATAAAAGCGTGCTTTTTACGCATTTTAACACGCACGTCGCTAGGCTAGCAACACCGTTGCCAACTAAATCTAAAAGTCTGCGGCTGGCAGCGTACACGATGAAGTTATCCAATTAAATTGTGACACTACGCAATTTAATTTGTACGATAGTCGGCCAACTTGAAATTGTATTATATGTGCGGTGGCCCTTAAGGACCTTAACTATTCTGTGGTATCGTGTCGTGTCGTTACCGTTGCAGTGTGAAAACGCCCAATCTTGTCAGCCGTCGCACGATTACTATGGCGAGCGCACGGCGCGGACGCCCGCGATGGGCAGCCATGGCGGGCATACGCTTAACGCAGCGAACGCCCTAATATTTATATAACGAGTCTCTCGGTAAAATTGGACTACGATCAGACATTTTGTGGGCCTTGTGTGGGTATCGTGCAATGAACAAGAACTAAACTCGGAAATAGTTTTTATTACAATTCACAGACTCACACTCATTCACCAAACACTTTCCCAATTAAACTTCTCAGGAACACTTTACTTAACGCTTCACAATAATTATCACTTCCTAACACACTTTAATCACTTCACTCAGCACAAGTAAACGGAACTAGGGACAGTTCCGGAACGTGTTGGCTAGTTGGAAGCCCAGACGAGACTGATCGCATCTTCTGGTGACTGGCACAGGAGGGGCAATTTCCCTCTCCAACTCTCCCACTCCGACACGCCCCGGCCCCCGACTCTGTCAAAGCGCGCCACTAGTTTCATAAAGATGGCGCACTTAAGTTCCGTTTCCGTTTTTGACCGGATGCGACATATATTTTAGTAACTAAAGAAATATAATATTTATTTAAATGTAAAATATTTTTTTTATAATAAAAGATCAAATTTGGAATAAATTATTTAAAGAGTTTTTCATGTGTATTTGATAAAACCTAGTGGGGAGTGCTTAACGGTCTATACTTTGAAAATATGTAATTCTCGTTTTGTAAGTTGAGCAAACATTACACACAGCTGAGAGTTAAATCTGGAGGCTTGCTTGATGATAATCGGTATGCAGTAGGAGAAGAAACACGTCGCGCACGTCTCTATCGGCCGAGACAAACTCAGTCCATCAGCACGGAGGTGAAGGTCTTCATGAGCGGCATCTCCACGAGGAGCGTGAGGGGCACAGCGAGGCAGTAGGAGAAGAAACACGTCGCCAACGTCTCTATCACCTGCAAGAGAAAGCCAATATGGCTTATAGAAAGATGGATACAGTGATTTGCTACACGGGTCCAAATCTATGTTTGAATCTTATAGAATTAGGACCTGTTACCAGCAGAAATGCTGTGATAATTTCTTTAATCAGGAGTCCCTTAATTTTCAAGATTATGAGATTCTGCGATACATCCATCTTTCAGACGGCGACATCCAGTTAAGGCCTTATAGTTTAACCTTTGACTGGTGACATGTATTTTGCGGAACGTAACTGGTGACGAGCGGTCTGAGAGGCCGCTACCGTTTTAGGGTCCATTGCATAGAAATGAAGTATATTGGCTTACAGCCATTTTCAAGAATAGTTTGGACATTGTGAATCAATTCATTATAAGGAACTTTGATGTTACAATGAGAACAGTCTTTACAATCATGAAAATTAGAAGCGGGATGAATACCTAATGTCTTTTTATAAAATTATAATCAACATAAATCAAACATAACACTTTTTCCAGAAAATTAACACAATAATCAATTGAAAAAAATTATAAAACCTTTAATCACAGCTATCACTTCACAAAACTGACAATGGTCAAACTTTACTAATTCTGAAGGCTGATTCTCCTGCCATGGCTCCTGATTTGTTGTTTTCTTCGGTTCCTGAATCATGATCACTTTGCCCTGGGATGTAATTTTTGGCAATATTTTCGGCTTCTGGTTCAGTGGAATCCATATGCCTACCATTCTCCTATTCAATGAATTTCAGATAATGAAAGCTGTTTTCTACGGTTTAACAACTCATTTCTTACTCCCGATTCCCTTCGCTTCTTGTTCAGATGACCAGAATTATCCAACGTAAATAATAGATGTAAAAAATGAAAAAAATCAATTAAGCGATGTAACGTAAAAAAGTTACGCTACTGGTGACGTAAGGTCTTACAGGCCGCTACCGAACTTTGCATTCATATAACTTATCGATTTGGGTTATTCCGACGCAACTGCCTCCTTCTACGGCGCGGGGGCAACCACACTCGAAGCTACACCAACGTTCAAACCCAGAGAGTGCGAGGAAGTGGGTGAAAAGACGTTTCACTGACGCCATTCGGCCTGTGAGACCGCTTGTCACCAGTTAAAGGTTAATACAAAGGCGCCAACAGAGTGTACTCACAGTATTGAGGAGAGTAAAGTCGATGAGGGTCCTCGTGGAGCCCACGATGACCTTGATGATACACCAGTGCACCATCAGCACGGGCAGCGACAGGCGGCCCAGCACGTGAGCGCCGCGCCAAGACAGAACGCGTCTGATTATATCTGAAACATCGTATTTAAACAAAATATTTTTTTTGCACTTACCTTACTTTATTGAAAAAATTAACAGCTGCAAAATGATAGTAATAAGATAATTGACGAGTAGAAGTGGCGTAAGTTATAACTTGCATAATACATTATACACCTTCCACGAAAACTTTGTTAAAAATTTCAAGTTAATAAATAAAAATTGTTTTATTTTTGAATGAAACAATTTTTTTTGAAAGTCTACATGGTGCCTTTACAACAAACCCGATAGTTAAAAATATATAAATACAATGAACTTCGCCGGTTTTTAGGGTTCCGTAGTCAACAAGGAACCCTTATAGTTTCGGTTTGTCCGTCCGCCTGTCCGTCTGTCTGTCCGTCTGTCTGTCCGTCTGTCTGTCCGTCTGTCTGTCCGTCTGTCTGTCCGTCTGTCTGTCCGTTTGTCTGTCCGTCCGCGGTTTAACTCAGATACTGTTGTAGGTACCTTCAAAGCTGTTTTTCGGCATGAATGCAGATATTATAATGTATTCATGTTGCCGACAAAATGGTAAGTATATAAAATTTTATATTTTTTATTGTACCTCCTCCACACATCAAATTAATGGAAATAGGAAATAAAGGAAAATTATCACGGCTAAGAAGTATAACCAGAATAACTTGGACTGGATGTTTGGTAAATATAGTATAACATCGACTCTAATTGTTATTGTTATAATTTGTGTTGATAGTTTATAGTTTTAAACATAAGTTCTGGTATTCATTACAACCATGTGATAATAGCTATAATAATAATAATAATTGATAATCATAAACAAGCACGTGGAATTAACGTAGCTTAGGTGTCAAACAATAAAACGGCTAGCAGTTTACGATTTGTCTTTCATCGCCAGCAAATTATACATTACCTGATTAACATAATATGGGTTCGTTAAGTATTTATAATAGGAAAATTACACTAAAATCGTACAAAAAGAACTAAGTATGAAAATTAAAAAAAAGTTGATATAAGAATATTAGAAAAAAACCGGCCAAGTGCGAGTTGGACTCGCCCATGAAGGGTTCCGCAGCAGCAATAAGGTTTATTTCTTTGAAATTAAAAGGTTTTTGATTTATTTTTATATTTCAGTTGATTTAATAAAAGTTAAATAAGGTTTACTATTTATGACGTATTAAAAAAACTACTTGCTAGATCTCGTTCAAACCTATTTTCGTTGGTAGTTTTTATAGTATGTACATCATATATTTTTTTTAGAATTATCATGCCCCTACTTTAGAAGTTAGAGGGGGGGAGTTAGAGTTACACACACATTTTACCCTAAAAAATTTAATGATTTTTCCATTTTTGTATCAAAATCTTAATGCGGTTCACGGACTACATCTACTTGCCAAGTTTCAATAGTATAACTCTTAAAGTTTCGGAAAAAAGTGGCTGTGACATACGGACGGACAGACAGACAGACAGAATGACAGACAGACAGACATGACGAATCTATAAGGGTTCTGTTTTTGCCATTTGGCTACGGAACCCTAAAAAGTATGTAAATAAGAAATAATACATGACAGATATGTAGGTAATGAAAATATATGGTAATAACTAATAAATGTTGGAAGAAGAAGTATGTAAGGAAGAAATAAAAGATGAATGATGAAGAAATAAGAGAAAATGCTACAAACAAGAACTTACTATCAGCACTGGTGACCATTCCAATGAAGAGGACGTAGAGCAGAGCGCAGAGGACGGGCCTCTCCACCGCGAGGTAGAGGGCGCTGAAGAGCGGCGCCTGCTGCTGGAACACCCAGCTGCCCGCCAACACCCACGAGAACGCCAGCGGCAGCGACATGTGGGAGAACCACATGAACAGCTGCAAATATCTTTGTGCTTATTGTCCAAACGATTAAGAAAGTCATGAGACTATAAATTAAATGAAAAAAATCTCTCAAATCATGTGTCTACTGTCTAGGCTTGTCGCAAGAAATATGCAGTGTGTACCATAGAAGAAATTGATTCATAGGCAGTTACGGACCTACGTCATTTGGTCGAATTATCTCAACTCATCGTCATCTGTAGGCTGGGTTTGACAAAATGCGACCAAATTATACAGTTCCATCGTCTGCCTATGAATCAATCTTCTCTGATAGTACAATGAATGATGGTAATCAGATGTATCAATTTACTTCTTTGTTTTTAAAACTTCTTTACAGCAATAACTAATGTGCCCAAAATTTTAGTAATTTATCTTGTGAAATATTGACAAACGAGGATTCTTTACCGTGTTGTTACTGAAATTCAGTCTACCAGTATATATGCAGTGTGTACCATAGAAGAAATTGATTCATAGGCAGTTACGGACCTACGTCATTTGGTCGAATTATCTCAACTCATCGTCATCTGTAGGCTGGGTTTGACAAAATGCGACCAAATTATACAGTTCCACCGTCTGCCTATGAATCAATCTTCTCTGATAGTACAATGAATGATGGTAATCAGATGTATCAATTTACTTCTTTGTTTTTAAAACTTCTTTACAGCAATAACTAATGTGCCCAAAATTTTAGTAATTTATCTTGTGAAATATTGACAAACGAGGATTCTTTACCGTGTTGTTACTGAAATTCAGTCTACCCTCCCGTATTCCTTCGTAAACGTATCCCATCATGATTCCGAGTAAGCAGGCGGGGAGACTGCCCCACGGCGAAATGTAGAAGTTTCTCAGCGTTCTCGAACCACGAAAGAAATTCCGGAAACCTCTGAAAAATCATCGAAATAAAACTTATTGAAAACCTCCCCTCATCAGGAAAAATAGGAAGTTTTAATCTACAATTTAAATTATTTCAGTTATGACCTTAATCCATTATTGTGTCAATGTTTTCAGCGCATCTTTGACATAATATTATGTTCATATTTTAATTTGATTGAACATTCCGGTAAACTCACCTAGATCTTAAATATCTACTTAATTAATTTCACTTACTCTGGGTTCACTATATGTAGGGGGGGCTTCCAACTGAAATAGTACGCCAGACATCCATTCATAATAACGCACAGCACAAACAGAGTGGACAGTATCGGTAAAGGCTTTCGTCCGGTTTTCATCAGCGTGATCAGCACCAGACTGGCCACGATGAACATCTGCATGTCCACAGCCAAAAACCTGGAATGAGAGAGTAGCCTCTGCAATCAAAGGCATATTTTCATTTAATGAATAGTATTGTGGGAATTCAACGACAATAGCAAGGCATAAAATTATATTATGTATCTAATTTTTATTTTATTTATAAATTTTGTATTAAGTCACACAAGTTAAGAATCTACTAGACGTGCGACCCTTGCTATGCTGAATTTCCTTATTCTAAATAGCAAATTGTGTTTAGTACTATTTCTTCAAAAGAATCGATTTGGAAAATCTTATTAACATAACAAGTAGGTCTTTGAACTTGTCTTGGTCAACTTGGCCGCCGTTTTTGTAAAGAAGCTATTTTTCCCACTCTGAATTTTCAGATTACTAATTTGTTTCAGATTACTAATTTTCAGATTACTAATTTTGTGTTTAAATAGATATTGGAACTTAAAGGGCACTCATCAAGCATCAAATTGCTTTAAATCGGAGTACCAGGTCTGGACCAAGCAGTGTTCGTCGTTGTCGACGAGGTTGTGCAGGAAGAGCGCGTGCCAGAGGAACTTGCGGCGGCAGACGTCGCTCTCCTGCAGCACCAGGTTCGGCCACAGCGGCCCGTCGCCGGTGTAGCGCCACCACGTCGCCGCGAACCCCACAACCAAAAGATGAATTGGCAATAATCTGGAAAACAGACAAATTCCTTAGGGCCCTTCAATAAGTTAGCTTTGCATGATGCTTACAGCGCTTTCCATGATGCTGTTATGTCCCAACCCTGTAAGCGTAAATGCTGATAACAGCCAACATCAGCAATTTGGTTTCAGTCTAGGTCTCAGTAGTTCGGAGGTCGAGTTCAGTTGGCTTCGAGATTTCCTCAGTGACGGTTCTGCCTACGGGCCCCATCGTAATCCAATATAATTATTGTTAATTTCAAAGTTAAATAAATTAGTGTGTTATTAAAAATCTATTTTAAAAAAGCAATTTGGAAAAGGGGCCCTAACAATGTGTATTCTATATTCGAACGCAATTCAAATAATTTGATGTATATCTGACACTGAAAAATAAGCTAGGATTTGTTCGTTGCTTAGGAACCATATATGATGTCGTGTGCTCTTCGTAAATAAAATATCGTAATAAAATATATTAGGGATGCCTTCGGGAACAAAATTTTAAAATGGGATCAGTTTTCGTAAATGATGTGTTACAGACTTCCGGTAACGGAAGGCGGAACTAAGGAGAACTATGGATGTCAATGATTACATCCTAATTATTAATAAATTAGTATGATTGCCTGATCCATTAATTGTTAATTTAAACTGATAATTGGATAGTTTATTTCTCTAAACTTATATAATTTTTGTAGTCTGATTATGTTTTTCTATTAATTGTTCATAAAGGATGCTATGTAGTCAATTGATCACTTTTTTTAGTATTTAAGAGCGTGCTGTTATGAATTATCGTCATTATTGTAACGACTATTAGTAAGAGGTTACTCTGCCCAAATAAATATTGAAATAGTGAATTTCTATTGTTTAATAGATGTGACCGCGTCAACACGCACCCGGCAATTTCTTAGCAAATAGGTTAAGGAAGGCGAAATTTTGCACGTAAGTTTTGAATACATTTATTAGATTTTTTGTAATTTCTATTGACTTCATTGGATTAATGGTCATGTTGTTTACACTAATTGATGTTTATTTATGATCTTTTATCCATTTTCCCTAACAATATAAAGAGTGTCTATTATTAGTTCTTGAAAATGTAAAAAACCTAATAGATGACATGGATCTCATCTTTTAGTTTTTCAATACATACTAAAGTTATTTTGTACTTTATTCTACTGCAAATATCATCACTATTCTCTAAAAATATAATTCTATTAACAAACTAAGAACTTAGAACTACTGTACCTAAAAATGGACATGGTGTATAATATTAGACCTTGCACTGATCTAAAAATCGATGCTTTAGTTTTGTAGCAGTAAAAAGAAGAAAAAGGAGAGCTGAGAACAAAAAGAAGAAAAAAGAAGAGGCAAAAAAGCATGGAGACTAAAGACTGAAAATAAATTTGCTAGGAAAAAAATATGAAAAATAAAAATAAAAGGAAAGATAGTTTCAGCATGGAAGAAGAATGAATAGAATCTGGAAACAACGTGGATAATATTTCTGATGCATATAGTTACTATGATGAAGTAAATGAAATCTTTTGAAAAACGGCAAATAAAGACCTAATAATATGAAAAATGTAAAATGTAATTTAATGTTCTATGTCAACTATTAGTTCATATTGGTGTCTACTATTAGTGTTGTTCGCTTATTGTTATGTCATCTATTAGTACTTATGACTAAGTTTACCAAAAGACCAATAATATATATTTTTATTGATTTGTCAGAGAATAATTATAATAGTTTTATTTTGTAAGAGTTACTGAAGACATGGAAGAAGTTATCAATCCTTTATTTTCATAAATTATAATATATTTTATATCATTCGAATGTTTCATGTTTCCTTAAAGTGTCTGCCATTAGGTCTTCTCCCTTATATGACTTTTGATAGTGATGATAAATAATTATTGGTAGATCAGTTTGTCGTTGCGCTATAATTGGTGTCCATACTTCCATATTAATCCTGTATAATATTATGCGAAAGTGTTCCTGTCTCTCTGTCTCTTACTTCTTCAGGCCCAAACCGCTGAACAGCTTTTGATGAAATTTGTTATGGAGATACTTTGAGTTCCGGCAAAGGACATTGGATATTATACTCGTATCGCCGAAAAATGTACATTGTATATTTGCCGGGCAGTAACCGAATTTTGGCGCATGGGAGTTTCGAGCGTCATCAACGTCATCAAGTATAATTATTATATCAGCGTATAGACAGACGGTTTCACTTTTACGTTATTGGTGGTTATTACACCATAAAATATTTGAACATCTCACTTTTTCCAAATCATGTGGATTGTTGATAAAGAGGTGGTGTGATATTGTTAGTACATGGCTGCTAATAATAATGACGCTCATGAGTAACCTGAAATTATAAAATAGTTTCAGTAATGCTATATTTTGAATAATAAATCCAGACCGAAAGAAGTCTACCTCGTTCCTTGAATAAGTAGTAGCGGTGAGGAAGAACCATCTTTCTCAAACGCAGGTGATCTGGTTAACCGCTCCCAATTATACGGCAAAGACCAAGCTAATAGAAATTTGTTCTCTGAAAAAGGGGAATTTAATTACAAAAATAAATAATTGAAATATGTTTGGAACACTATATTAATATACCGTTACAGAAGTGCTTAACTTAACTGCGTAAATGGTCTATTGTAATATTCCTACAAATTATATAATATGTAAATATGTACTGCTTGTTTTCCTAAATAAAATAAAATACAAATAAAATAGTTATTTTAATATGTTTCTTGGAATAAGGAATTCGCACTTACATTTTACAATGTTAAAAGTTTAATTGGCATTTGGCAGGAATTACGAAGTTCACGAGGTCAATTTACGAGGAAAATCGCAATAAATTTGGAAAATAAACATCTGACTTACTCGTCTCAGAGATTATGAATGCATCGTAAAGTGTTCCAAGAAAATTGAGACACAGAAAAGCTCCAATAACCCAAAGCAGCACATCATCGTAATTTTCCTTCGACTGCTCCAAATGGTCTGAATTGACGTCGCATTTGTGGGACTCGAGCGAGATTTCCATCCCCAGCTGCTTCTCGTGTTCCCGCACACAGTTCAGGAACAGTTCGGAGGAGTTGGAGCCGGTGGAGGAGCAGCGGCTGGAGACGCAGTAGCCGCGATGCAGCAGCCGCCGGTTAAAGTGCAGGGGATCTGACGAGTACTCCTGCAACCGAGTCCAGGCCGATGTAAAAATATAACAATTTTATTAGAAAAATCTTAAAATTTGAAATATTTCTATCATGCGGTAGTAGCGGTAGGACGGCGCCTACCGGTCCGCAGTCAGACGGAACGTGCCCACACAGTACAGAGCTTCGGGCCGGGAGAAACAGCGGTCATAGTCATCGATCTGATACAGCTCCGGCAGTTTAGAACTTGTATTATGTATAATTACCACGATCATGCGGTAGTAGCGGTAGGACGGCGCCTGCCGGTCCGCAGTCAGACGGAACGTGTCCACACAGTACAGAGCTCCGGGCCGGGAGAGACAGCGGTCATAGTCATCGATCTGATACAGCTCCGGCAGTTAAGAACTTGTATTATGTATAATTACCTCGATCATGCGGTAGTAGCGGTAGGACGGCGCCTGCCGGTCCGCAGTCAGACGGAACGTGCCCACACAGTACTGAGCTCCGGGCCGGGAGAGACAGCGGTCATAATCATCGATCTGATACAGCTCCGGCAGTTAAGAACTTGTATTATGTATAATTGCCTCGATCATGCGGTAGTAGCGGTAGGACGGCGCCTGCCGGTCCGCAGTCAGATACAGCTCCGGCAGTTAACTTGTATTATGTTTAATTACCTCGATCATGCGGTAGTAGCGGTAGGACGGCGCCTGCCGGTCCGCAGTCAGACGGAACGTGCCCACACAGTACAGAGCTCCGGGCCGGGAGAGACAGCGATCATAGTCATTTATCTGATACAGCTCCGGCAGTTAAGAACTTGTATTATGTATAATTACCTCGATCATGCGGTAGTAGCGGTAGGACGACGCCTGCCGGTCCGCAGTCAGACGGAACGTGCCCACACAGTAAAGAGCTCCGGGCCGGGAAAGACAGCGGTCACAGTCATCGACCTGATACAGCTCCGGCAGTTTAGAACTTGTATTGTGTATAATTACCTCGATCATGCGGTAGTAGCGGTAGGACGGCGCCTGCCGGTCCGCAGTAAGACGGAACGTGCCCACACAGTACAGAGCTCCGGGCCGGGAGAGACAGCGGTTACAGTCATCGACCTGATACAGCTCCGGCAGTTTAGAACTTGTATTGTGTATAATTACCTCAATCATGCGGTAGTAGCGGTAGGATGGCGCCTGCCGGTCCGCAGTCAGACGGAACGTGCCCACACAGTACAGAGCTCCGGGCCGGGAGAGACAGCGGTCATAGTCATCGATCTGATACAGCTCCGGTAGCTTATAAATTTCTTCGGCTAAAATTGGACAACTGACACTCAATTCCACACAACAACAACGTCCTTGTTGCACCTTTCCCCAATTTGGCCTTATAGCAAAAAATTTAGGGAAATCGTTCGTTTTAAATACTTCAGAAAAAAATAGGGACAAAATGCAACAACATTAGTAGCAAATAGAATTAGGTGTACCACAAGGGCCCGGCTCTGAATGTAGACCGTTTCTTTTTTTAATAGGTATACACTTTTACTGAAACAGCAGTCATTTAGTCAGACATCAGTAGCTAGTTTCGCTCTGTCCATAGGCTGTCTTTTTAACCGACTTCCAAAAAAACGAGGAGGTTATATGTTCGGCTGTGGATATATTTTTTTTAATGTATGTTCAACGATTACTCCGTCACTTATGAACCGATTTTCAAAATTTTTGTTTAGTTGTTTTACTCCAATTTGGTCCCATTTTCACAAAAGTGGTGACCTGATGATGGGATCCATGAGTAATCGAGGGAACTCCTCAAAATTCGAATGGAAACATATGGTTTTTTTAGTTTCATATGAAGTATTCCAGGCATATGTTACCAAAAAGTAAGATTTTGCACCAGGATATACCATGGTTCGAAGGTGGTGAACAGAAATCCTTACTCCTTATAGATACATGTTTGGGGGTTTCGGCGTTGTTTTAAGAACTGAAAGCATATACTACTAAGCTAATTACATTAATCATCATCATCATCATCACCACCATTCCAACATACACCTTCACATTATGGTATATATTATAATTGGTAGGTATTTTTCATAGTATTTTTAGATCAAAACGGATCACGGATGTCTTTAAACATTGTTCTGTAGAAAGTTAAGCTATTTTGAAAATTATTTTATTATATTATTTCGACCTGATGATAAGGTCCATGAGTGATCGAGGGAACTCCTCAAAATTTATATGGAAACATATGGTGATTTCGATTTTATGAGAAGTATCCTAAGCATATGCTACAAAAAGCAAAATTTTGCATTAAGATATACCTTGGTTCAGAAGGTGCTAAGAGAACTCCGGATTCCTTATAGATACAAGTTTTGCAGTTTCGGCTTTGGTTTAAGAACTCAAAGCATATGCTACTATGCAAGTTACATTCATCATCATCGTCACCACTACCACCACACCGTGAGGCTGCGTTTTCACTGAAGCGGAGCGGAGCTTAGCGGAGTCCGAATTGACCAATCAATTGAATGACACCGAAGCGGAGCGAATATTTCGAGCATGGTGATTGGCCAATTTGGCACCGCTAAGCTCCGCTCCGCTTCAGTGGAAACGCAGCCTTAATCATTAAATTAAACTATTTCAAAAATTATATCAATGGTGTTATATTGTTATATCAAAGTAAATGACTCAAACTTGGTGATCAGGTTACATCTATGAATTATGAGGTATGTCCGTATGTAGGAAACTCCTTGTTATTGGGACAAAATAAATAGTTATATTAACGTAGTATTAAGTAGTTTAAGCATAATATTATATGAACAATAATTATAGTGAGCTAATGACTTTCCAGGAGTGTTGTGATAGAAAGAAAGTCACTGAACAGGAGCCTTTACAGATAGGCGCATGAACATTAATTTTATCTTTGCTTGATTAACGCCAAGCTTATATTATTAATTATACAGTGATACGAATATATTCTTGGAGTTGCTTATGCAATTCTCTATTCCGAGAGGGCGCTAGGTATATTAAGTTTATAGTTCTCATATCATAAATGTGTATCCTGGCTCCAAAGTCACTTAGTAGAACACATTAGTATTTACAGAAAACCTTATAAATTACTTAAAATACTAAAAAGAGTGAAATTATTATTTTTAACAAAAAATTAAAACCGACTTCCAGAGTAAAAACAATAATAATTATTATAATGAACAAAAAAGTATGAAATAATTCTTACTATTCAAAGTGCCTTATGCAGAATACTCCTAAACCTCTACAGCTATTTCTGTACACAATCTTCATAATTTTGAAGTCGGTACTAGTCTTTAAAATTAAAAATATTTTGTTTAAGAACTCACCATTCTTAGCTGGTATCGACTTCAAAATAATGAAGATTGTGTACAGAGATAGCAGAGGTTTAGGAGTATTCTGCATAAGGCAATTTTAATAGTAAGAATTATTTCATACTTTTTTGTTCATTAAAATAATAATTATTGTTTTTACTCTGGAAGTCGGTTTTAATTTTTTGTTAAAAATAATTCTAACTTTTATTTTGTGTAGTTGCAGATTAAGATTATATTTGTACTTAATACATATTTTGTTTGATCATAAAGCATGACTTGTACCTACTTAGTATAATTTTGTATTTCAGAGATGGCTCCAGGTAAAGTGTTGGTAAATATTTTTTTTATTAAAAACGTACGTACCTAAACCTTTTGTTTCTATTAAATCCTTTTAATAGAAACAAAAGGTTTTGTGCAAGGTTTCTAATAATGTATACCGTTTTCGAGTTGTTAGCCTCCAAAGAAGTTGACATTTCGTTAACCATAAGATATTCTTGTAATTTTCCATAATAATTTGCCATATTATATTAATTTATTCAATATCATTACTAGCGCTGTAGGCATTTTAACGACTAGCAAATGACCGGAAGTTACGAAAAATATTGTATTATAATATTTTGTTCTTGATAGTTTTTAAACAATATTATTACGTAATTGCATTTAAATGAATATTGCGTATTGTTTTCGAAAGTACATAAATAGTCGTAGACCTTGTTTAAGGTGTCAAGTTTTTAGGCTTCCGTATCCAAAGGGTAAAAACGGGACCCTATTACTAAGGCTATCAGTCTGTCTGTCTGTCTCCAGGCTGTATCTCAAGAACCGCTATAGCTCACAGAAATAAGATCTAGATAGAGATCTGTGCTATAGCTAGACTTCTGAAACTTTCACAGAATAAGTATATCTGTTGCCGCTATAACAAAACAAAATAAAATTGATGTTTAAAAACCCATACATACAATCTGTGAAAATTTCAGAAGTCTAGCTATAAGCGATTCTTGAGATACAGGCTGGAGACAGACAAAAGGACAGACAGATAGACAGACAGCTGGATAAACTGACGGACAGACTGTGAAGTCTTAGTATAGGGCCCCGTTTTTACCCTTTGGGTACGCATCCCGAAAAGCTAGCAAATCTAAAAAATAAAGATACTTACACACCGGTTAGTTGAAATTAGTGCGGCAAATATTTGAAAAAAATATTAGCTAGTTGTTGCCTAATTACTAATATTTTAGTGTTGGTGCAAAATATGTCTGTATGGAAATTATTTTTATTCAATTCATTGATTACCGCATACTATCTGGGAAGGAAAGAGTTAGCTCGGAGTCTGGTGTGAGTAGTGGGACATGGAGGGTGTTAAAATAGTGTAATATGTCCTATTGGGTCATATGAAATATGTTTATTAATTTATTGCTGGGGACCACAAGGTATAATCAAGCAAGAAGTGATTGGACAGTTGATCGATCTGCTTGCGATAATTTTGAGGCAGGTGATATAATGTTTTCAACCAAAGCAAAATATCAGGCAAGAATTCACAATAATGGAAATTTGCAACTATTTGAGGTATTTTTTTTATAACTGATAGGTCCTAAAAATTTTCAGATTTATCAATCGCAGTTGCCTGGAATTTTTTCCTGAAAGTGACCTTATAGCGCTTTTAGTTTTCAGATCTGTAAGTTGTTCGATTTCTAAATAAGTCGCATTACATATTCTTTAACGGCAGCATAATAAAATATTTATGAATTGCTGTATTTTTGAAGTTTCTTACTCACAGGTGAACTCCCTGGCGCTGGTGCGAGAGACGGCCGCGAGCAGAACCAGCGCGCGCCACATGGTTGACGACTGACACATCCGTCTTATCGCGGAGATCGCTCTTGTTGTGAGTTGTGACTTGTGAGCGACCCGCTGTGTACAACCTTTGAGGTGATTTGTTACTTTGTAGCGGGCGGCGGTGCGGTAGGTCGGTAGTAGTTGTGCCTTGCGGGTGCGCCTGCGTCACTGCCATGGTCATTTCCAAAACTTTGGACACCAGCCCCCTTAGACAACTGGCAAAACGCTAACGCTAACGCTAACGCTACAAAATGTATGGGATTTGACACACTCGTAAGCCATTGCTTCGCTAGCGAATACTAATGTCAAATCCATACATTTTGTAGCGCTAGCGTTAGCGTTAGCATAGCGTTTTGCCAGTTGTCTAAGGGGGCAGAAGTGCTTCCTCCGAAATTAAGAATGGGCCAGCGTAGCGGGCCCTAGTATATCCCACAACCTGATCACTTTTTTGGTACACTTTACGGAAAAACTATCACGGATTTCTGCTTTAACCTAATAATTTTTCAAGCTTTGGTTACTATTAAAATACAAAAAAAAAACTACTTTAAAAATTATAACCACGCAGAAAAACGACGCGAGCCCTCATGAAGTCTGGCTTTTAGATAGTTATTATATTATATTTCTTACTTAATTAATTAGTACCTACTTAATTGATGCCCGTTTGTGAGCGAAGCATGATGTTTCTTATTTTATCGAGACGTTTTACTCCTAGCAAACTGCGCTCCATTGTTCTTGACACTTCTGCAAACCGATCAATGACTATGGTTGAGCAGCGTAGGTGAGATCGAGCAGATGCACATGTAGACAAGTATTCGCTTCAGGGAGATTAGTAAAACCCCCTTTATCAGCGTCTTTTGGACTATTAGCTCTTTCAGGCGTTGTTGATTTTACGATCTTCGACTTTGACTTCCATGCCTTGTCTGTTTTCTTAAGAAACTAACTGACTTTGAGCATCAATAACAGTAACTGTAGTACTAGTATTGATACTCAAAGCTAACTGACCTAAGTACCTAGATATACTCGTCGACATAATAATTATTATTGCATTTCTTGCTGGTCTACCTCGACCTTACGCTTCGTGCTATTGGTCATATTTTTAGTTTGGGACCTATTTATTGCCAGTTCCACCTCGAGCCTTACAAGTTACAGTGCTCAAGTCTTGGAGCATTTTTAGGCAAATCTGAGACTGTATAAGCAAACAGGACAGTATAACTGTCAGCAAAGCCTTTTTTACTAACTTCAATGCCCACAGCCTCCCAAAGACCTTCCAGTTTTCTAAAGACTTATTTAAGCACACAGGTAAAAGTTTGGGAGAGAGCGGGTCACCTTGCTTGACACCTTTGAGCACTCGGAATAAAGGGTGTTGAGTTTTATATCAGCGGCGCTATTGGCATAAATTATTCTTAGGTTTTCTTTATAAGTAGGATCTATATCTTTATTATAAATGTATGTAATTATAGATTGTTTGATACTGTCCATTGATTTTGAATATAATTGACAAAGGCTAGGCAGGTATAGAGGTTTCTTTAATTCCGAGTACATCGATTTGGTTAATTTATAACAAAAATTAAAACCGACTTCCAAGGTAAAAACATTAAGTAATAATATGAACTAAAAAGTATTAAATAATTCTTACTCTTTATTAGTGCCTCTTCCAGAATTCGTCTAAATCTCAACTATTTCTGTACATACTATAGTCTTCATTACTTTGAAGTCGGTACCAGCTAATTTAATCGTGAGTTAATCAGTCAATGTATATATAATATTATACTAGATGTTCCGCGCGGCTTCGCCCGCGTAATTTAAGAATTTTACGCAACCGTACATTTTTCCGCAAAAAAATAGCCTTAATGTCCCTTCACGTGGTCTATTCTTCATGTTTGCCAAATAATAGAAAAATTGCTCCAGTACTTCTTAAGATAATAAGCAATTTCATATAATTTCCCTTGTTTTTCCACATTTTCCTCTATTTCTTCGCTCCTATTAGTCTTAGCGTAAGAAAATATAGCTTATAGCCTTTCTCGATAAATGAGCTATCTATCACTGAAATAAATTTTCAAATCGGACCAGTAGTTCCTGAGATTTGCGCGTTCAAATAAGACTTTTTTTAAATAATTTTCTCCCGTTTTCTCCACATTTTCCTTTATTCCTTCGCTTCTATTAGTCTTAGCGTGATAAAATATAGTCTATAGCCTTCCTCGATAAATGGGCTATCTAACACTGAAATAATTTTTCAAATCGGACTAGTAGTTCCTGAGATTAGCGCGTTCAAACAAACAAACAAACAAACTAACAAACTGTTCCGCTTTATAATATTAGTATAGATGAAACTTTTGGGACTGGTACCGACTTCAAAGTAATGAAGACTATAGTATGTACAGAAATAGTTGAGATTTAGACGAATTCTGTAAGAGGCACTATTAAAGAGTAAGAATTATTTAATACTTTTTAGTTCATATTATTACTTAATGTTCTTACCTTGGAAGTCGGTTTTAATTTTTTGTTTAATAATAATAATTTCACTCTTTTTAGTTATTTACCGGTAAACATATAAGCTGTCAGTTGTAGATATATAGGATTTAGGTATGAAACTATCACAACACAACTACTCTACTCAGGCAGTTTTCAAAAAAGTTTTTCCTACGTACCTCATAGATCCCATGATCAAATTGATCCAAAAGACTATGATGAGTTTTAGCGGAATTCGGAAAAAGGCACTATTAGATAGGAATAATTATTAAATACTTTTTAGTTCATATTATAAGGATGTTATTATTGTTTTTATCTTGGAAGTCGGTTTTAATTTTTTATTAAAAATAATAATTTCACTCTTTTTAGTTACCAGAGTAAACCATCGCGTACTTTACGTAGAATAATACACTTTTATAATATTATTCTGCGTATCTTATTACAGTCACACTTCCAAAATATGATATCAGCTGCAGCCTGCAGACAATTTTAAAAAATCGAAGTGAACACGTGACGTGACGTGCTAAGTAGCCGGTCACCAGACTAGTTTCAACTTTCAATAGGCTGGCACTCGCTCGACTTGTCGCACACGCAGTTACCGGCCCGCGCCGCCGCGCCGCTCGCTTGACAGCCCTGGCAGATGGCAGTGAGACTATAGAGAGTGTTATTGTACTATGAACGCTAAACGCAATGCAAAAGGTTGAAATTAGGTTGTTTTCCAGAATATCTCGGCGCAATGAGACATAATGTTACATTATCGAAGCAACTTTAACTTCTCAGAAGTAATGTTAAATGTGTGCCTTATGCTCTGGAGATAAGGTTGAATTTGGTGACATTGGTGACCCTGATGTGGTAATGATGATGATGATGAATGTAATTTTCATAGTAGTATATGCTTTCAGTTCTTAAAACAGCGTCTAAACTCCCAAACTTGTATCTATAAGGAATCCGGAGTTCTCTTAGTATCTTCGGTACCATAGAATACCTCGGTGCAAACTCTTGCGTTTTGGTAGCGTATGCTTAGGATGCTTCTCATAAAACCAAAATCACCATATGTTTCCATATAAATTTCGAGGAGTTCCCTCGGTTACTTATGGATCCCATGGTCAAGTCACCAATTTTGTGAACGTGGTACCAAATTGGAGTGAAACCTAATACAACAAAACAAAAATTTCGAAAATCGGTTCACTAACGGCGGAGTAATCGTTGAACATACAAAAAAAAATATCCACAGCCGAACATAATAATATAACCTCCTCGTTTTTTGGAAGTCGGTTACAAAAATTGCTAGAAACTAATTACTGTACTAAAATAATTAAATATTTATTATCTCTGATAATAAATTAATAATACTAAGGGCCTGTTTCACCGCTTCCTGATAAGGCTATCCACCACTTAATTTGACAGATGGAGTATGGAAAATCTGTCAAATAACCCTATCGGGCACCTTATCAGGAAGCGGTGAAACAGGCCATAACTGTTATTAGACTATTCACAACTTTTTCAACAGATTTTTTAACAGATTAATCATTAAAGTATGGACTTTAATGATTAATCTGTTAAAAAAATCTGTTGAAAAAGTTGTGAATAGTCTATTCGGCAATTTATCAGAGAGTCGTGAAACATGCCCTTATAGGATAAAAAATAATAACTCAATTTTGTCAGTGACATAAAAACCATGTTTCTATTAAAACAAGTTTTCGAGGCCAAAGTCAAGTATGAGCTAAGACCCTTTTATTATTAATTATTATTTACATAAAACTGACAAAGAGGCTTTGATATCTATACATTTTCTTCTCATGAACCGTTATGTTATTTTTAAAAGATAAAACCGACTTCAAGTTGTACGTAATTAAGCATTAAAATTCCCTTTCTTAAAAACTACAGAACCGATTTTGATGAAACTTGCAGCATTCCCTAAGTTAAACAATACTTAATATAACAAAAAAATAATCACTTAAATCGGACTTGTAGTTCCGGTGATATGCGTGCACAAACATAAAAACATACATACATACATAGACATACACTTTCGAAATTTGACACATTTGTTCAGAAGCTGCTATAGATTAACATATACAAAAACTGGACAGTTCTGGAAATATTACATACATACGCGTCGAAATGATAACCTCCTTTTTTTGAAGTCGGTTAAAAAAAGCCCTTAGGGGTGATGAAATTAAACTAAATTAATATATATCTTGATTTATTGGTTAAAAAGCAGTGGTAAAATTGAATACGAAATCTAGTCTAGTGCCATCAAGGGTTAAACACCAAATACCCAGTTACTTGGGTGGTAGTAAAAATAATAATATAGGTTACTATAATTACACACAGTAATTCTATATCACAGACCGAAATAACATTTAATTATATCTACATTCTACACTAATATTATGTATTATAGATACCGACAGAGAGAGCGAGGTACTAGTCACAGAAAAAAAGTCACGCACTTTTTTTATTGCCTTAGACGACCATCACGGAAGTGAAGGTCTTCATGAGCGGCATCTCCACGAGGAGCGTGAGGGGTACAGCGAGGCTGTAGGAGAGAAAAACCGTCGTCAGAGTGTCCATTGTCTGAGCACAATAAGATTTACTATAATTTGAGAAAAATTTAGTCTGAAGATGAAATTGTTTGTTGTTGCGGGTCAAAATACTCAAAAAAATAAAATAAATTAAAAACTTACTACATTGTACGGATTGTAATGTATGAGTCCTCGCCTGGACGCGAGGAGAGTTTTGATGACGCACCAGTGCACCGTCAACATGGAAAGAGACATGCGACCCAGCGGCCTCCAGAGCGCCATAGCGACAGCCGCCTCACCACATCTGCAAAGCAGAAACTTTCAAGACGGCCGAGGAGTGTGGAGCAATAACAATGCCGGGCTAGTGACTATAATCGACAAATATCCTCAAATTATATATAGTCGCGTCGATATTTATATAAAATTGCTTGTGATTTTAGCCTTAAACTAAATAGAAAGTACAATCTGTATCCAAAAATGCGTTAAAATATTTAAACTTACATAGGTAATATTGGATATGGGTTTTTTAAAGGGATTGTCAAGTTTGTTTTAGGGTGACTCACTGTCCAGGTTGTTGATGATGCCTATAAAATAGACACTAAGTAGGACGAGAAAGACCGGCCTCTCGATGGCTGCGTAGGCCGCGGTGATGAGCGGAGATCGCTGCTCGAAGAACCACTCCCCACACATGAGCCAGGATATCATTAGCGGGATGGCCAAGTGGTAGCATAACGTACAGCTGAAGAGAGATGTAAAATTTTGAAAATATTCTAAGCGTGCAAAGCAAATATTATGACGGTTTTCACTGAAATCTTAAATTCTCAAAGTCATGTAAGGTTAACAATATCCCACCAAAACATGAAAATATGTAAAAGGAGCCAAGCAAAATATTGCATAGCTATTCAAATTCAATACTTCTGTCGTAAAAAGTTTTCAGATCCCATTCAAGCCAAGCCTTCAACTTATTTTGTAATTTAAATCAACATTCAGTAAATGTATTAATAGATTTCTTTGTTTTATAATTATTATAGTGGCTTGGCAATAAGCACTAGAGAAATAATCAGCTACTAATTGGATTTATTGGGTACCATCGGCCACATACGTCGTTACATATTAAAACACTTTACGCTTGCCGTCTGTGTAAGTATGAACTCCTCCCAATATGCAGTTTTATATTTGTTTCTATTGTGCTTATTGCCGAGCCACTATAATAATTATAAAATAAATACATCTATTGATACATTTACTGAATGTTGATTTAAATCACAAAATAAGTTGAAGGCTTGGCTTGAATGTGATCTGAAAACTTTTTACGACAGAAGTATTGAATAGCTATGCAATATTTTGCTTGGCTCCTTTTATATATTTTCATGTTTTGGTGGGATTTCATTTCTTTTTTGAAGGTTTTTTTTTCTTTTCAGGACACGTAATAACTTTTCTGTACTTAGCTTAGCACCCATTCCCTATCTTTTTTATATTTTTTCTTTGAGGCTTCGTTAGTTCTATAGGTGGACAACGTAACTTAACAACAACGTACAACGTAACTTTTGAGTTCTGAGTCGATTATTATATTCATATTATATAAATGACTCTTAAGCTAATACTTGAATGTGGTCATTTTTTAATCTTTACCGTTAAATACATAGCAGCACTGTTGTAAGAGCGAGACGTTCCTCGCAGGAAAGGAGCACACTTTATTTCATGAGATGACTTAAAACTCCCATCATAATTGTATCGAGCAAGTAAGGAGTGTATATCTCAGTACTGATTAGTGATTACATTTATATTTAAATGGAATTCAATTATTGTTTCATTATTAACGTTGTAAATGTAATTTTTTATTTAAGTAATGCCATTCCATTAAATTCATAATTACTAACTTAAAGCCTTTGACGACCTCTGTAGCTCAGTGGGTGGGCTGTCGGTAGCTCAAGCCGGGGGTCGCGGGTTCGAATCCTGCCGACGGAACAAAAAGTTTTCTAAGTTCCTGGGCCATGGATGTGTATTAAATATGTGTATCATATAATAAAAATCTTAAATATATGTATAGTATAAAAATTATTAAATATATTTCCATTGTCTGGTACCCGTAACACAAGTCCTTCAGATACTTAACACGGGGCCAGACTGACGTGGTGTGAAGCGTCCATAGATATTATTATTATTACTATTTTGTACGTCAAGGTCGTAAGTCCCAAAAATATTTTTGATGATTATTTAAAAATTAAATACAATACTAATATTTCCTTAAGCTATTATTTTATAAAGTGTGTGATAGTAGTATTTAATGATAGTAACTCAATAAGTGTAATAGATATTTGTTGACAAGCCCAGAAATATTCATAATTTCGAAAAATTTAAATATCGAGTCAAAATAAGTGAATCGTGTTTTTAAAAATGGCAAAAAATCACGTTTGTTGTATGGGAGCCTTCCTGAAATATTTAATTTATTTTGTTTATTTTTGGTATTTTTTATTTTGGCAGCACCAGAAATACATAATTTGCTGCTGCTGCTCTAGCTATTAGTTACGTTCTTGAGAATATAATATATAGCTTCAGGCTATAGCAGACCCTTTTGGCACGGAATCCTAAAAAGGGTATAATAAAAGTAAGGTAAAATAAATATTTAAAACGGGTTTCCACACAAAAATCTAAATTTTTGCCTATTTTTGCTCGGCCCTACTCGCATTTGACCGATTTTTTTTAATTTTGCCTGAGATTACACACAATTAACGAAGTGAATTCCTTCCTTCTAAATTTCTATTCTTAATAAATTTCAGCCTTCTAGGTCACCTAGAAGTGGGTTAGAATTTTAATCTATAGATTAATCAGTCCGTCGCCAAATTTATCACGTTTATGTGAAATAATTTCTGAATTATGAGGGGGTCAAAAGTGACTGCAAATGGTTCGTGTAATATTACACACGGTGCTGCTCGCCAGTACTGTTTTACTTAAACTTGTCTTGGCACGCTACCGCTGTCTAGATGTTAAATATTAAATAAAAGAAAATCTACTCCCTAATAATTAATAAAAAAAAGGAAAAGGGAAGGGTAAGGGAAGGGAGGAGGAAAGAAAAATGACGTGAGTTCACAAGAGCATGCTCAATATCCGGATAGTGTAGTAGTTCCTATGAAACCTCTGTACGAAATAAAACTACTAATTTCAACTACAAAATATACAGATTTAAAACGATTGTCATACCCAAACGGTACGATTCCAAAACGGTTTCATACTGAATACTGAAACTTAACCTTCATCATTTAACTGAATTTCCAGACACGTAGACCCTTATTTTATTCCTATTTAAGCGAACGTCTTCATCATAGTTTAGCTTCAATGTTTAATTTCAGTTCAATCATTCGAAAATCTAAGATTCATACAAACTTTCATCCCCTATTCTATCTCCGTAGGGGTGGAATTTATCAATATCCTTTATTTGGGGATGCTTACGTAATAGTAACTTTATGCATCATACATGCAAAGTCTCAGCCCGATCAGTTTAAAATTATTAAAGTTTCATAAAAACTTTCATCCCCTTTTTTATCCCCTCGGGGGTAGAATTGATCAAAATCCTTTCTTAGCGGATTAAGGAGAGCCCATCTTAATGCGCTAAGAAAGGATTTTGATACAACAAACGTGATTTATTTGAATTTTTTTGCTCGTAGGTAATCCATAATGGCAACATGTAGGCACTTGAAGTATATACAAAAATCCTTAATTATGTTCGTTATTTAATAGTAATAAAATAAATAATTGAAGGGGGCTCTCCTACAAAAACACATTTTTTTCGCTTTCTAACCATACGGAATCCTTTGTGTCATTCTTGGAATACTCTAAAAATCGGTTAGGTGCGAGTCAGACTCGCACTTGGCCGACTTTAAGAGCATTTTAAGAACCCAGCTATTACATACCAAATGAATTATAGTTAAATTAGGAAGGTCATGAAAATTTTACCCCAGCCAACTGATATTTTGTAGTTATTTTACAATTAAAATTTAGTATTTCGCAATCTCCTATGATGTAATTTCAATGAAAACAATTGTGTTCTTGGAAGTTACTTCATTATCTTGATTATTAAGTATGCTTTACAACATTAAAATGCCAAATGATTCAGACTATTCGGTGGTCACAACAAAATACTTCAAAAAGGGTCACGTATAAGGGGCGTTTGTTCTAAAATTTCCGTGTGTAAGGGACATCATTTCGTAAATTATTGCGTTTTTCTAGGATTACTTGACTTATAGCTGTAAATCATGTAATTCGAAACAAAACTGTCTAGAAATTATTTTAATAGGTTGTAAAATGAAAAAGTTATGCCAGTTTGAAAGCACGAAAAATGTTTTTTTGCTCTCCTGTAAAGTCCGGGTTTGTCCCTTACGACATTTGAAATTTCCACCGTCGAATTATGTGCCCTCACCTTTAAAGAGTCAGGGCACAAAACGTATGAGGATATACCTAATGTAAAATATTTTCATGATAATCGTATTCTAAAACTTTTTGCTCGTAGTAGTAAATAAATCCTTTATACTTGTTGAACATTCATGCATCAACATTTATATTTCTTTACTCTGACTGAAACTACTAGCGGATCCTTCAGACTTTGTCCTGCTTACTAACAGCAACAATTATACCCGGGCTGAAAAATACATTCAGATCTATTCAGCCGTTTAAGAAGAGTTCAACTGAAATACACACACGTACAATACGGTAGAGCTACAAACAGTGCAGTTTAAAATGACAATTTTGTAAATATGTATTCATAATTTATATAATATAAAAAAACATCTGCTTTGCATGAAACATTTTGGCAATAAAAGTAACACTGATTTAATTTACATTATAAATAAAAAATAAACGTTTTTTTAGTAATCTGGATATTACACAAAGTTCTGTACACGAACTTAATTGAAAAAAAAAAATTGAATTTTCACACTTTTTGATTGTTGAGTATTGAAGCTAAAGAAATTATGTTGGTTTCAGGCATAGCAGTAAATGAAATAAAAGTTATTATAAAAAGAGAAGAAAATTATTTCTTGAGGATTCGCACGCGTTGATGTCTTTTCTGCTGACTTTATTTTTGATAACGCAAAACAAGTAAAATACAATATTATCTTCTTTCTGGTGTATTCCCAGAAAAACTAAAAATCTCCGTCATCACGCCATTATTTAAGAAAAATGACAAAAAAATTCTACATAACTACAGACCTATAGCCCTGACATCCGTTATCTCAAAAATCTTTGAAAAACATATAAATAATCAACTATACAATTATTTAGAAAAATATAACTTACTACGTAAGGAACAAAAAGGTTTTCGTCGAAACATGGATATAAACAGAGCCATTTTTGATTTCCTTAAGATAGTACTTAACAATGTAGATAATGGAAATCCAATATGCTCTATATTTTGCGACATAACTCAAGCCTTTGATTACATTGATCACAAAATCTTAATAAAAAAACTTGAGGCATATATAGGTGTTCGTGGAAATGCATTGAAGCTAATTGAATCATATTTATCAGATAGAAAACAGTACACAAAAATAAAGCCAATTAACACCAAAACCCTTCAGGAAGACGTGTTTATATCCAAGCTGAGACTTTTGATTTATGGCATTCCACAAGGTGGTGTTTTGGGTCCTCTTCTATTTATAATCTATATAAATGACTTCCCTAAAACAACTGACAAACCAATGACGCTCTTCGCTGATGATAGCACTTTAACAATACATTGTGACATATTATGTAATTACGAAAATGACATTAATAAAACTTTGACATGTTTAATATCTTGGCTAAATAATAATAATTTGAAAATTAATTTAAGCAAAACAAGTATCATGCACTTCACACAAAGAAAGTCTCCTCCTGAAATTGAAGTGCAATACAGTAATACAAAAGTTGACCGCGTACATGACTCTAAATTTTTAGGATTAAATATTGATAGTAAGCTTAACTGGAAAACACACATAGAAAAACATAGTAAAAAAATTTGTAGCTGCTCGTATGCACTTCTTCAGCTAGCTCCTATCATGAATTCTGATGGAATCTTAACTACATATCATGGTATGGTTGGATCTATCTTACGATATGGTATAATATTTTTGGGCAATTCACCTGATAAAGACATAATATTTAAAATGCAAAAGCGATGCATTCGGGCAATGTTTGGTTTGCAGGCAACGGATAGCTGTAAGCCATATTTTCTCAAGCACAAAATTTTATCACTGCCGTCCTTGTACATATTAGAAATGGTGTTGTTTGTGTATAAAAATCCTGAATTATTTCCTAAGACTTCTGAGGTCGTAAAGAGAAACAGGCGTGACAATGTTAAGATATACACAAACAATTATAAAACCTCACTTGCATGTAAAAGTATATTAGGCATGTCATCTAAACTTTATAATAAATTGCCGCTATCTATAAGAAAAAATAATGTCAATATAATATTGTTCAAAAAATCTGTCAAAGAACTTCTAATAAGCAAATGCTATTATAATCTTACTGAATATCTCAATGACAACTTTAACACATTAGAAAGAGTATAATATCATTTTTAACCTCGACATTAGTAATTATTATTATTATTATTTTATTTTAATTATAATGAACTTATTGACATCACATATTATTTATATTTTGCTTTCGACTATTAACAATTGACATTTTATTTTATTAATAACATTATTATTATTTATTTATCAATGACTTATTTTATAACTTAAATGACATTGTTTTTATTAATTAATTGAATCTATTGACTGAAATTTTATTACAATGAATTTATTTATTGACATCAAATATTATTATTATTTAATTGTTTTATTTAATTTCGACTGATTGACATTTTATTATACTTTTATTAAAAACATTATTATTATTTATTAATCAATGATCAATTTTATATCTTATGACATTATTTTTTATTCCATAATTAATTCAACCTGTTGACTGTCTGAGGACAATTTAGATGATGATAATGAAAAAAATATTAAAATATTTTATTATTAATTATTATGTATCATAAGATGAATTATATGACACTTAGCACTAAACCATTTAAATTAGATATCATTTTATGTTATTTTACTTAATTATTTTATTCTTGTTACTGCTGTTAATTTTCTCTTACTGTAACTTATATTTAATACTATTTTATTAATTTGAAATATGAGAAATGAAAATTTGCATGCTAAGAATTTATTAGCGAATTGTGCGGAACTGTACCTTACTTTTGTCATCTTTTTTGTAACCAGATTTCGAGCAAATAAAGATAATATTATGATTATTATGATTATGATTTCTTGTCACTCATTGTTACCACAGTATAGCAATATTATATCCCTACAGTAACGAAACGCCTTTGATGTCGCACGATGCCGCCACCGGTGTAGGTACCGAGCAGGTAGGTATGCCAGGGTTGCCACGAAACGGGAGATAAAATAAAAATAAAATACTGTGCTTGTAATGTTATCATATGTATTATAATCTGTATAAATTTGACGACCTTCGTGGTTAGAGTGTGTGGCAACTCAAGCCGGGGGTCGCGGGTTCGAGTCCCGCCGACGGAACAAAAAAGTTTTTCAATGTTCCTGGGTCGTGGATGTGCATTAAATATGTGTATGATATAATAAAAAATCTTAAATATATGTATATTAGTATAAAAGTATTAAATTTATTTCCGTTGTCTGGTACCTGTAACACAAGTCCTTCAGGTACTTAGCACGGGGCCAGACTGACGTGGTGTGAAGCGTCCATGGATATTATTATAATCAGCGTGTTATATTTACATAATATTATGTCGTACTGCCAGATACATATTTAAGTGAAACTTTTTTTTTAGATGATTTAGATCTCTATTTAAAAATTTAATTCACCCATCAAGCCCCATAAGCTCACCGGTGAGCGAGACACAATATAATAACAATAGATTTCCAAGACTCTACGATCGAAGGATTAAAATAATGAAGACGCATTCTATAAAATATCCAATAATTATAAATCACATAATTGGTAGGTACGGTAGGCCACCCGCCAGGCCGCCACACATCAGGTGTAACAGAACTCAGAAGCGCTTCAAAACTCCCTCATATTACGAGCGCGGTAAGGGCGGTCCAAAGGTCAACATGTTACACTTGATGTGTGGCCCTGTGTACCTCGCTAGGTAGGTACTAATTAGTATGTAAGTTGTAACAGGGTATTTGACAAATTTTAATGTATTCTTTATTGTTTCTCTCCAAGTTACACTTTTTACAACGCGTTACAATAAAACAGAGATGTAAATAAATGCCGCCAAGACCAACACAATATTTATAAAAATTTAAATCCTTTTTGTTTTTTTAATCAGATTTATATCCGCACACTGAAGTCTGAACCCTTATAATATCCCATGTTTATAAGATAAGTTATCGTTTCACAATAATTGTTACAACACAAAATTCGTAGACAACGCGCCAACGTCACCCCTGCGCGGGCAGGTACACAAACTCCGCGAGTTTGTATACGCGGGCCCGCGCCGCCCGCTTCCCCGCGGGTACCCCTCTGTTGCTCTGCGCAAGTACATTCGTTTCACTACTGTTATTGAGATATATTGCTATACTGTGTTGTTACTGTCACTGTGTAATTAAATACGATACAGTGAAAATCAGCTAAGTGCGAGCTGGACTCCAGCAGGCAAAATATTATTTTATTTTCCGTGCAAAATATCCAGGTTCTCTACCTACAACAATACCAAGTACACCAAAAAAGAATCACTTAAATTGGCTTTATAGTTACGGAGATATGCTAACACAAACATAAAAACATATATTCATGCATACATACATACACTTTTGAAATTTGGCACATTTGTTCAGACGCTGATATTATAGGCTAACAATATACAAAAACTGGACAATTCTGAAAATGATACATACATGAATCCGTAAATGATAACCTCCTTTTTAGGGTTCCGCACCCAAAGGGTAAAAACGGGACCCTATTACTGAGACTTCGATGTCTGTCCGTATGTCTGTCTGTCTCCAGGCTGTAACTCAAGAACGGTAATAGCTAGAGAGTTGAAACTTTCACAGATTATGTATATCTGTTGCCGCTATAATAACAAATACTAAAAAGAAAATAAAGTTAACATTTAAGGGAGGCTCCCATACAACAAACGTGTTTTTTGCCTTTTTTGCTCGTAATCAATAATGGCAGCAGCCAGGCACTTAAAATATTCACAATATTCTAAATTATATTTGTAATTTAATAATTTAAAAATAAAAATAAAATAGATATTTAAGGGGGGCTCCCATACAAAAAAAAAACTCATTTTTTGCCAACTTTCGTTCAATAACGGTACAGAACCCTTCGTGCGCGAGTCCGACTCGAACTTGGCTGATTTTTTAGGTCTGTGTAATAGGGGTAACTTACCGGAAGCATTGTAAGCCGTCACCCCGGTCAGGGCTAGCGCGACGAGCGGGAAATACATGACAGCGTCAGACATGAGTGCGCCTGCGCCGCAGAGTTACAGACTATTGACTAATACCAGCGTGCTGACTGCCTTGGCCTTACTGCCAAGTACTGGGGCAAGTACAAAGTCAGGGAAACCCACGTTACACCGAGCAATGGTGCTTGAACGTGCTCAATAAAAAATGTATAAACCGTCACTATATTCAGTCACAGTGACGGAGTAAATATTTAAAAAAAATATATGAGAAAAATACTTATAAGAAGGCTTTATTTCACAAAATCAAAATAATATTCTATTTTTAAACATTGGAAAATTAAGAAGTACCATAGTTATTTATTTCAATATAATAAAAAAATATTATAATGCGTAGATACACATTTAAGTTTTTTTTGTGTCGGTATGATTTGTAACAGGTATTTTCTGACAGATGACAGACTGGCAGAAAATACGGCTGATTTAATCCCATCGAATTGCCTAGCGTAGTGTAATTTATTATATGAATATTTGCTATAATTGCGACATTGCTATTAAAATACACAGGAGCTTATTAATAAATAATAAGCAAGCGCTGCTCTCAGAAATCAACAAATTGTTAATAAAATAAAATAAACATATAAAATACAAGGTCTTTATTTCAGGCATAAACACACTACTCTCAACGTTCAACTAAACACACCGGCAAAATTAGCGGAACATAAAAAACATTTTTTTTAAATTATTCGCTGTTTTTTATATATTTATTTATTAATTTAATAATTGATGATTAAAAACTAAAATTTATATAAATTTAGGGCATAAAAACGTGTAAGATAGAAAAAAATTGCAAAAATCAAAAATTAAGAAAAATCTTTGAAATTTCAGTCGTAAGTTTTTAAGTTAAATTCTTCATTTTTACTTATGAAATGCCATGTTAAAAGCGTGTAATGCCTTCTATGGATCTCAAGAGAGTCTGGATACGCCATTCCATGCTTGCATTTTGATTGTCAATCATTTCCTGTGGGATATTCTTCTACTCCTCCAGTAGCGCCAACTCGAGCTCCTGAACACCGTTCACCCATTGATGTGCCACACGTCCTCAATCGGATCCACATCCGTAGACCGTGCTGACCTCTCCACCTGGGCTACGTCAGCATCATTTAGGTAATAATGCCCGATTTTTTTACTCTATGGACGCACATAAAATTAAAGTTACTGCCTAAAACTGTGTAAAAGGCACAACATGCAGTTCTAGGGTGTCTGTGCTATAGCCCTGTACTGTCAAAGTACCATCATTAACAATCATCAGCTCTGTGCGGGCTTCAAATCATATGCCACCCCAAACCATTACGAAGCCTGCATGATAGGCCACTGTTTCCGTTACGTTTGATGGTCTATAGCGTTCCTTACGACTTATCCACATTCTTTATCGCCTGTTAACAAACTTTACATAGAATTTGCTCCCATCACTGCACTCGATTTCACTCACTTGTCAAATTTTGATGTTCACGCGCAAATCTTAGCCTGGCTCTTTGCTGTCCTGCCTCAAGTTTTGGCACCCTTGCTGGCTTCTTTGAGTTTAATTTAACTTCTTTGAGTCTTCTTCTTACTGTACAATCACTTACACGTACGTCTCTGCAAAGCAGTTTGAGGTCGATTTCTTAAGGCTTGTACGGCGTTATACCCTTACAAAACGGTCATCCTGAACCATTACCACCCGATATCTGCATTGTTTTCGTCTCCGAACGTAATATCCAGTCTCTCTGTAGCGTTGAAAGCTACGATGGGCCATGAAAGCCGACATACCTAAGGCCTGACTGACCGAACGGTAGGTGTGACCTTTCTCTATCGTGGTTCCAGCTCTAGCTGACGTAGATGCTGCAAAATCACTAATTTTGTATCTAAGCAATGTGTGCTTCCAAAAACCAAACAATCAAATGCGCTGGCATACCTTGCACTCCGCTAAAAACGCCATTCTTATCAGAAACACTTACAACGTCAATAATCGAAAAACACTTAGTAGGGCATAATTGCAATAAAAATCTGTCAACTTGCCAGTTTTGTTCAATATTTTATTTCTTAAATAAGCTTATAAACTACAAAAAAGGATCTCACACAGCCCGACCCACGTGAATTCAAGTTGTGGGCCTTTTTAGTTTTTACCTATGTTTCGCTAATTTTGCCAGTGTGTGTAGTTAGCGATTTACAGCATAGCGTTTTGAAGATAGCGGACATGAAATCAGTCAGGTAATTAAACGTATTTCATTTTCTTCCTACTGCGGCGCCACTAATCACTGAAAGAAATATGGCGTCAAATAGCTCGCACAGCTGATAGAGCCACTGTGTTGATATTTTATCGATTATATTTACATTAAAGTGCTTTTTTTGTAATAAGTAATAAAATAGCATCAAATTGTGGATTTACCGATAACTATCCCGTCAATGGCTACTTGAAAAAAAAATATAGCATCCCATTTAACGACTTCGCTATATGACTCTTAGTCAAGACGTTAAACGTTACAGTCAACGTCTTGACGAGTTGTCGCGCCGCCCGCGCCGCCACCGCTCCCTCTCCGCTGCCCGCAAAATTCGAGGCTGAGGCCAGTATGATATGATTTAGACACTCTGCTTGATCCGGCCGGCCCCGCTGAGCTCGCGGTACAGGCGCTGCGTCGGCAGCTCCACCAGTAACGCCAGTGCCACAGCCGCAGTATACGACATCGCCCACACTCCGAATGCGTTGAAGGCCTGAACGTAACAGAGATAACAAATTAGGGTCAATTCAGACCGCAACGCGACGAGGCGAGGCGAGGCGCAGCGCGGCATAAATTTGTATGAATTTGACAGATATTTCAATTGCTTGAGACGTCTCACGTCATGCGAATCTGTCAAATCCATAGAAATTTAGAAATGTAGAAATGCATCTACGCGTCGCGTTGCGGCCTGAATCAACCTTTAGGCGCCAAAAAAATACCTACGTCATACGTAGACAAAACAAAAATGATGTTACAAGCTGTTTAAGCAAGGTAAAAGACAAGAGGCATTTTTGTATGGAACCCGTACCCAACCTGTAGCACATCCACACATAATATTATTACGAAAATTTTATTGTATGATGAAAAATCTCTAAGCCATGGGAGAAAAGAGTTAACGAGGGTTCCCATGGATTAGACATTTTTTTAAAGGTCTTACATCGTAAGATTAAGGCAAAGTAAGCCATATTGTCATAGTAAAAGAGATTTTTCATCGTACAATAAAGTGTTCATCTTTTCAAGCGTTTTTATTTGGTATAATATATGTAATTATGTGCTATGTTTCAAAAGTAAACAGTACAGTGGTAGGTACGTTGTGCTTCAGTTGATACCACATTACTCACTATATTGATATAGTCAACGTTCATAGACCAGTCTCTCACGGCCAGTATGACCTTGGCCAGGGGGAAGTGAACCAGCAGCACCGACAGGGACAGCCGCGCCAGCACCGACAGCATGCGGGTTGACAGCAGACGTCGTAACCGAGCTGGACATGAGAAATATTATAAGCACCAAAGTGACTACGCGACACTCTATTCTGTTTTTAGGGTTCTGTATCCAGAGGGTAAAAACGGGACCCTATTACTAAGACTTTGATGTCCGCCTGTCTGTGTGTCTCCAGGCTGTATCTCAAGAACCGCTATAGCTAGACTTCTGAATTTTTTACAGATTGTGTATTTCTTTTGATGTTAATAGCTATTGCATGAGCAGTTACTTAAAATGCGTTGCGCGTGATCTTGATGCATATTTTTGCATGTTAATGATATTATATTATTATATAGCTGATGTGTTATGAAGTCGTAAAATTTACATGATACTAAATTATAAGATAATATAGTCCAACTTTTTTATCAATTTTTTATCAACGAGTAAAATATTGCAAGTTTTAAATAAATTAATAAGCTTTTTTATACACAATTTTTTCCTTTTTGCTTAATGAGTACTTTAACAATCTTATTTGCATGCTTTTAATATTATTTAAATAAGCAGTAAAGGTTCGTCCATAGTCTATTCTCCGCACCGCATAGCTTACACGAAATGCGGTGCGTACGGTGCGGACGAATGTGCGCTAGGTTTCACATAGGTAATTTCATTTCATACAAGTTACAACCGACGAAAGTGACGCCGGATTGCAATATCTATACGGCATGCATCGGATACAAACACCATGTACTTCGATTTCTTTCTAGTCGCTTACGACAGTAAAATAAGTTCTTATTCTTTCTTTGTAGGTACCCTTAAAACACTTAGTACGGAAGCTTCCACGTACCTTCAATAAATTATATTATTACTAGCATAGAATTATAACCTGTAGAAAAGGCATTCCATACAATCGTCAGCGCGAAAATGTGTCACCCTCGAAATGAGTGAGCTCACTCATTTATTCTGAGAGCAGTGTGCGGCAGGACGCGGTGACAGTCGGACGTGTTTATTATGCATTGATTACATAAAATATGCATTGAAAGCGTAAAATGAGTGAAAGAGAGAGTAGTATAATTATACTATTACTGTAAGACAATTAAAAGGACGACAATATTTTCTCGATACACATTTTGCATGCAAAAACATTGCTACAGTTTTGATGGCGTATGCCATATCCAGTATCTGACATCGTTAATTATTAGATGACGTCCGCACTCCCGTTGCGCCAAAATTCATTTATCACTCGGAAACCGTACATTTTTTCGGGATAAAAAGTATCCTATGTCCTTTTCCGGGACTCAAAGTATCTCCATGTTTGGTTCAGTAGTTTGGGCGTAAAGAGGTCTTACCAGACAGACAGACACACTTTCGCATTTACAATATTAGTATGGAATAAACGCTCAGCAACACTTACAGTCCCCTCCTTGCAGCATATCCATGATTATAACTGCGATAAGAAGGCAGAACACGGGCCCTACCAGCCCAGACAACAGGGCTGACCTGAGCCGACTTATTGCGCCTTGCGGGTGAATGCAGGGCCAAGTTACGATCCAAAGTAACACAGCTGGTCCTGCCAACTTCGAAGCCCACCGAAACGCCTGCGACAAACAACAGCTTGAGGGTCACAATAAATATCCCCAGAAAAGCCGTAATAGCCATTCTTCTGCCACCGTAAGTGTCTAAACACACTAGCCTCAATTACGCCGGCGTAATTTACGTGGCCGAAATTACGTTCAGCCGCTTACGTCTGATGCGACACTCTATAAATTACGCGAAGAGCCGAAATTTCGCGGCGTAATTTCCGTTGCGGAACGCGCGCGTAATAGTGAGTATTTAAAATTCTCAGATGTAATGTGTGCGTTAACGCTTTGGAGATAAGGTTGGATTTCCTATGTTCGGTTTTGATAATTCCGTCGCGTATAATGTGTTGACCCCATAAACATATGATGCTAAAGACCAACAAAGAGTGCGAGAGAGAAGAAAATCCCTTATGGAATTATAACAAGATAAAAAGAGAGAGGCAGTCTAATGAAAACTTTAACCACTTTCATTTGACAGGTCGGCCACAAGTCGTCACCTGTTTTTATGCCCTTTCGGTATTTGCAATTTATTGTTTAAATCCTTTATTATTTTCGACAAATACTATTACATATAACAACGGTAACTTGTTCTGTGAGTGATTGCAGTGTAAATCATAGGAGTAGTCCTGAAAAATATACATTTCACAGGTCAATCTTCATGTCCTAATTGCTACGATGTGTTTATTTTCGCTATATTCTGTCTTTAGTTCTCTATTTCAAATAAAATATTGTCAATCCTTCCTTTTACTTTCATATTTTGCGTAACTAAAGGTAATATTATTCTTAAATTACACAATTTTTGAAGAAACATTTTTCATCAAAATTGTTTACATATACGCTAGGGCTTGAATAAAATTTATCGATATGCTTATCGATATTTAACATTAACATAAAACTAATCTAAAAATGTAATGGGGGTGTAAGGGTATTATGATATATTATATTTAATTTAAGAATAAATAATATACTATGTGTGTCGTTTACTTTCAACTTTATATTTGAATTTCTATTAATGTTATAACATATCCAACGATTGAAAAATCACCCCAAACGAAAATATTGTGTATATCTACTTTTTAATTACACCTTTTTTCTGTCAAATAAAATATATAATAGAGTCCGCGCACGTTAACTCTGCGCGCGACAGCGTAGGGATTCATTAAAAAATGGGTAATAGGCTTGGAGATAGTGACACAAAATTCTTGGTTATTTGTACCAGTATGGCGGTTTTACAGGGGTATAATTACGTAAAGGCAAAAAGGAAAATGATGGTCATAGCGCTCGCACTGGCAGCCCAAACGCGTGGGCGTTAATCGAACGTGTTGGATAAATAACGAGTGTCGAACGATTTGTTCCACAAAAATGCTTGTATTTTCAGATAGTCGAAAAAAAAATAAGTAGGCGTAAGCGTAGTGCCATACTTGTCGGGTGCGGCTTACAGCCCGCCATACCGACGCGAATACGTTAATTTTAATAAAAAAATTGAACCATTTGTACCTGGCTAATTTTTGCATAGCTAATCATCGTCGAGTAGCCATTCACGAAAATCACCTTGCCATACTTTTCCGACAGCGCCCAATGGCCGCCATACCACTGCAAAGGTGTAAGATTTTTTTTTCGCCAAACGATTTGTGCCAGTATGGCATTTAAATTTTTGGAAAGTATTTGACAAAATATGACCGTTATTATTTTTCCCATACTTCTAGTAGGGGGAAAAAGTGCTGCCATACTTGAAATACTTATTTATTTGACACGTTATAAAAATACGACTATAAGATACGTAAAATCATTTTTTACATCATGGCATCATTGTAGTCTCGTCATTTGAAAATTGTATCAAAAAAAATTGTTACAGATTGTAACCATGGGGCGGGATGACTATCGGACTTGAGTAAAAAAGTGATAAAAATTGGACGATTTGTACCAGTATGGCATTTGTATTTTTGGAAATTATACGATACAATGTGACCATTATTATATTTGCCATACTTGTAGTAGACGGAAAAAGTGGCGCCATACTTGAAAAACCGTTTGAATTATGTATGAAATCTTAGGATTTTGAAAAAAATATTATTCACATTCGCTGCCTCCCACAGGTATGGCATTATCAGAATCCTATTTATGATCATACAGGGAACTGTTAAAAAAAGTTTCAGGGTGGTACAAATCGTTTGGTGAAAAAAAATCTTACACCTTTGCCGTGGTATGGCGGCCATTGGGCGCTGTCGGAAAAGTATGGTAAGGTGATTTTCGTGAATGGCTACTCGACGATGATTAGCTATGCAAAAATTAGCCTGGTACAAATGGTTCAATTTTTTTATTAAAATTAACGTATTCGCGTCGGTATGGCGGGCTGTAAGCCGCACCCGACAAGTATGGCATTACGCTTACGCCTACTTATTTTTTTTCGACTATCTGAAAATACAAGCATTTTTGTGGAACAAATCGTTCAACAATCGTTATTTATCCGACACGTTCGATTAACGCCCACGCGTTTGGGCTGCCAGTGCGAGCGCTATGACCGTCATTTTCCTTTTTGCCTTTTCGTAATTATACCCCTGTAAAACCGCCATACTGGCACAAATCACCAAGAATTTTGTGTCACTATCTCCAGGCCCCAGACTATCCCAATGATATTTTATTGGTACTTTTACTTTAATATCCTTATAAATACTAATTTAAATTATGTATAGGAATAGACGTATCGATTATTATGTAATTATGGCGGCCCGACGAAAAGTTTCGTTCAGCTGCGCGCAAAGTTATCGTGCGCGGAGTCTAGCTAATTTGAATTACAAAATCTGTCAAAGTTGCATATTATTTATTTCTCATAAAAACGCAGGTAAAATAACTCGAACGAACTACACTATCGATAGTAAAAGATACATCACTAGCACACGCACACATTGACAGATCAAAAATCGTCACGCATTTTCGGGTTGTCAGGTGATCTATACGTCAGTATATTCTATATCTATGGTTGACCCTATGTTTCAATATTACATTTTCGGTTCCGTCACCATTACAATATACAAAATTAACTTTTAGGCTCGAGTTCTGTAAGCAACTTTAATGAGATCTTTTGCAGTAATAAAATAACTGAGAGTGAATTGCAGCTCTGGATTTATGTAGAGGCAGTATTATAGGCCATTGCCTATGGGTGGCAGCGTCCTATGGCGTCCTAGGGGGAGCGGCAGCGTCCTAGGATGGCGGCAGAGTTCGTACATAGTGGAGGCCAAATTAAAGTGGCCTATACTCTGAAAAATATAAATCCGGCCTTGGTGAATTGTATTACCTGGTTGCCCCGTAGATCGTACTTGGATATGTTGAGCGCGTGATGCGCGTGCGCCAGCAGCAGTCCCGTGAGCGAGGCGAACACGTTGCCCCAGGGCGACTGGTACAGCAAGTTGAAGGTCGCAACGTCCGTGTACTGGCCACGATAGTTACTAAAAATATGATTTCATACATAAAATTAGACTACTTTAACGAAAAAACGTGGTTTGCCCAAGTTTAGGAATTAATTCTAGCTAAAAACCTCCTCTACCATATTTTAACATAAAAACCAGTTTATTACGCTAGGTTTTAACAAAAAATCAATAACCAAAAAATACACAAAAAAACAACTTTTTTCCTTTAACATTTGTTTTTCTAAGTTTTATTCCACGAAAACGGAAAATTAAAACACAATTTCTGTATGATTGCAGTCTACGTGTTTAGCTAGCAGATGCGGGTTTTTTATTATGTTTATAGGAAAATATAAACACACCGGCAAAATTAGAGGAACATAACAAATTTTTTTTTTTTTTTTGATAATTATTCGCTGTTTTTTATATATTTATTTATTTATTAAATAATTGACGATTACAAAATAAAACTTATATAAATTTAGGGCATAAAAACGTGTAAAATAGAAAAAATCTGCAAAAATCAAAAATTAAGAAAAATCTTTGAAATTTCAGTAGTAAGTTTTTAAGTTAAATTCTTCATTTTTACTTAAGAAATGCCATGTTTAAAGCGTGTAATGCCTTCTATGGATCTCAAGAGGGTCTGGATACGCCATTCCATGCTTGCATTTTGATTGTCGATCATTTCCTGTGGGATATTCTTCTACTTCTCCAGTAGCGCCAACTCGAGCTTCTGAACACATTTTGGAGCTGGAGTTTTAACTCGTACCGTTCACCCATTGATGTGCCACACGTCCTCAATCGTATCCACATCCGTAGACCGTGCTGACCTCTCCACCTGGGCTACGCCAGCATCATTTAGGTAATAATACCTGATTTTTTTTACTCTATGGACGCGCATAAAATTGAAGTTACTGCCTAAAACTGTGTAAAAGGCACAACATGCAGTTCTTGGATGTTTGTGCTATAGCCCTGTACTGTCAAAGTACCATCATTAACAATCATCAGCTCCGTGCGGGCTCCAAATCATATGCCACCCCAAACCACAACGAAGCCTGCATGATAGGCCACTGTGTCCGTTAAGTTTGATGGTCTATAGCGTTCCTTACGATTTATCCACATTCTTTATCGCCTGTCAACAAAATTTACACAGAGTTTGCTCCCATCACTGTACAGCACACGATTTCACTCACTTGTTAAATTTTGATGTTCACGCGCAAATCTTAGCCTGGCTCTTTGCGGTCCTGTCTCAAGTTTTGGTGCCCTTGCTGGCACTTTTGAGTTTAATTTAACTTCTTTGATTCTTATTCTTACTGTACAATCACTTACACGTCCATTTCGGACCTGTTCCGACAGGTTTCGTCTCTGCAAAGCAGTTTGAGGTCGATTTCTTAAGGCTTGTACCCTTACAAAACGGTCATCCTGAACCATTGTCACCCGAAATCTGCCTTGTTCTCGTCTCCAAACGTAAGATCCAGTCTCTCTGAAGCGTTGAAAGTTACGATGGACCACGAAAGCCGGCACACCTAAGGCCTGACTGACCGAACGGTAGGTGTGACCTTTCTCTATCGTGGTTACATCTCTAGCAGTCGTAGATGCTGGAAAATTACTAATTTTGTATCTAAGCAATGTGTTCTTCCAAAAACCAAACAATCAAATGAGCTGGCATACCTTGCACCCCGCTAAAAACGCCATTCTTTTCAGAAACACTTACAACGTCAATCATCGAAAAACACTTAGTAGGGCATAATTGCAATAAAAATCTGTTAGCTTCCCAGTTGTGTTCAATATTTTATTTCTTAAATGAGCTTAGAAACTATAAAAAAGGATTTCACACAGCCCGACCCGCTTGAATTCAAGTTGTGGCCCTTTTTACCTATGTTCCGCTAATTTTGCCGGTGTGTGTATTTTGTATGGGGAAACTCGTGGCGTTAGGGCGCTTGCTCATACAAAAGTGAAAAAATATCAGCGCTGCAGTTTCGCTCACAGTGAAGTTTCCACAATGAACACATACACACCCTGAAGTATAAAAACTTGGTTTTGTGCAGAGTCATAAATCATAATAATACCACGTATTTATATATATTTTTATGCTAAATGAAATCGCTAAATTACTACTTTAGATAATGTTTTACATATGATATGCTCCAATTGGCTTACTCGGGAGTGTGTATCGCGTACGACGGCATGAGGTTCCATGTGTATGCTATGACCGCACTGAGTGTCATGGCCGCCGCGAGCAGTGCTGACAAAATCGGCAGCGCTCGGCGGCCTCGCAGCAGCAGCGTTAGCGCCAGCATAGCGACGTACAGCTGCATGTCTGCCGCCAGGTACCTGCGGACAGCCATCACTTACAGCATCGCAAAAGACGTGCGCCGCGGCACACTGGTGTACCGTGGCCAGGAGTTGGTGTGCCCCAAAAAATGGAAACATTTTAAAACCAAAAAAGGGAACATTTTAAGACAATCGACGAAGGGATGGGACCTCAGAATACAGTACGCGGATATATTTGTGGTGTACCTCCAACAATTTTAATTTTTCTAGATTGTAGAATACCTTGAACACAAAAAGATTGCGGAAAACTATGTTACAGCATCGATAGGGCTGGCCGTTTTCGTTTTCCGTACTCGGAAATCCGAATGCATGAAATCAGTAGAAAACACATTCGTTTTCGCCGTACGGAACGAATTCCGGACGTACGTTTCGAGTGCAAGCCGACGCGTTTGGACAAAAACGAATAGCGCGCTAGTCTCACGGAATTCCGAATACGGAAAGTGTGCGTTTGCAGCCAGCCTAGATATATTAAATCGACACTTAAGTGTCATGTCATAAAGACGAGGACATAAAATTGGAGTCCATACGACATGAATGTGGTTTAGCTATTGCTGTGGGTGCTATTGCAGTATCTTGTGCTTTTTGTCTAAACTAGCCAGAACTGTCAAAATCAAGCGCCCCCGCCTCTCCGTCCCACCGCTCACATACCGCGAACTAGTTCCGAGCGGACTTTAGTCTCACAACTGTATATAATATATTAAGTGGTCTCACGGAATTCCGAATACGGATAACGAACGAATAAATTGTAAGGATCATTAAAATCACAAGAATGTTGGTGTCCATACGGCACGTGGCTTAGACTATTCACTATAACAATCCAGGTCATCTTCATACCTTTCATCCTTAACAGGACGTGTGACGTCACAAAACAATCACAATACGCACTCAAAGACGAGTATTAATTTTACGTACCGTATAGTTCTTGCAATCTACGAGTGCGCGTCGCCCTTAGTTGTGTGAGTGACCATATACACGCGTACATGGCTCGCTCGCTACTGACTGCTCCGTCGGGTACGCACACTAACGAAAATGTCTATTCACATTTCCAACTACAAATAAAGGCGACGCGCAATCGTAGATTGCAAGAACTATAACTGTAATTAAAATATGAAGATATGATTCATAATATGATTCTCCAAAGCGACCATTTTAGCTCCGCTGATTTTAAAGAAAAACAGATGGTTTTTAAAGCAACCTTATATAAATATAGTGTTTTTGTTATCTGCTAATTTGTCAGTTTGTAGCCTCCACCTGCAGCCTCCACCCTTACCAAGTTTGTTTTTGACACTTCACTTGATTGTTGAAGTTGTTTACGAAGAGGACATTCATCCACCAGGACCGCTGACAGGTCTCCACCTCATTTCGGACTCCCCACTTCCACGCAGGCCCAGAACCGAAGTACTCATGTAAAGTTGACATGTAGAGTATCCAAACCGCTAAGGTGGGCAGTATTCTGGGAGCAAATAATATAGTAATATTTAATACGATTTATGTATAAAATCCATATACCTAATATGCGAAAGTGTGTGTATCCGTCTGTCTGTCAGGTTATTTAAACATTTGTTAGGATTAAAAGTTATTCATAATTAAAATGTTAACATTTTAGTTTACCTTGCGATTCTATTTTGCATCGTTTGTACGAAATTTATCTTTGCTGGTATGTTATCCTTCTGGAGGACTTTGTGTGCCATCAAAAAACTGGATATGATGAAAAAGACTTGCACAGCCAGTGTTAAGTTGCTCATTATCATGTATAATTTAATCTGTAAGCAAACCATATCATTAAATAGAATGAAACCAAAACTGGTGCCAGAAAATGTGTTAAAAAGTATTGACTTTCCAAATTTTACATAAAGCGCCATGGATGGCGAACCATTTGATATAATTCATTTTTTAACGGTGGGAACCCCGCCTCCCTTTCCATCGTCATTATTTACTAAATCTGGCAAATCGTGCAATTTAATCCTTCGATCGGGGATTCTTGGAAATGCTATTGTATTCTATTGTCGTCGCGATCACCGGTGCTCGTATCACGTATGGGGCTTAATTAGTTTAAATGTTCTGAAAATACTTACAGCGCGCGTTATTACCTGTTCATAAATACGTGTATCGGCAATATTGAGTATAGAGTAGATAGCTGCGTGGAGCAACATAAGGATCATCATGGATATTGCTCGTAGACCATCCAGGAACCGCAGGTCTGTGCCAGCCGTCTGCACCGGCTCGGTCAGCGATTGCCACGAGCGAAGCACCGACCACGATAGCATCCAGCCTGCATCTGTTGTAATGGTAGGATTATTTTAATGCAGTTTAATGTAAAAAACTTGAGATGTGTCAAGGGACACCCGGATGGAATGAATTTGCTTTCTATAAGAGAGAAAGAGAGAGAGACAGACAGAGAAAGACGCGCACGCTGCACGACTTAAAACTATAGCAAAAAAGTGTCGTTACAGCTTTTCTTAATGGGGATTGTCCATTTTTTTTAAATTTTGCTCATTACAAAAACATTTCGAGGAATAAGGTCAGTGATCGTTTTTCTGTATATAAACGAAAAAAATACCCATTAGTTACTTATATTTTTGAATAAATATGTTTAACCTTAGTTTGACCTTCAATGGCGTTAAATTAGCAATAAATTCGACCAACATTATGTTTCGAACTTTTGGTAAGCTTCTCGTATCAGTTTTGACATAATGAGAACTTGTATTTGACGAACCAGCCATTATAATAAGATTGAAAGGAAATTTAAACATACTGCAGAGGTCAATTGGCCGCCGATGATGACGTCAGAGCGAAACTTTAAAAATTCATTGAGAAAAAACTAGCCAATGAATTTCAAAATTATTTAATTTATATTCTTAAAATACCCCATTTTAACGAAAAAAAATATAAAAAGTACATGTGATTTTTTTTGGACAATGCCCATTTTTTCCGTCCAGCCCCCTTTCGCAACGCGCGATAAGGAATTTCGTTCCAACAATCATAATTTTCAAAAGCTGCTGAACCGACTTTGCTGAAATTTGGTATGGAAATAGAAGTATAGATAGCCTTCCTCGATAAATGGGCTATCTAACACTGAAAGAATTTTTCAAATCGGACCAGTAGTTACCTACTGAGATTAGCGCGTTCAAACAAACTAACAAACTCTTCCGCTTTATAATATTAGTATAGATTAAAATACCTTTTTTATTTTCATCTAATAGCTTTAAGTCCAAAATGGTACTGATAGTGGCTGCGATCACGAGTACGACGACAAATCCAATGAACGCTACACCTTTAGCGGTTAATTTTTTTCCCTGTACCTCCCGCGTGCAGTACTCCAGTCTCTTAAGTTCTGCCGACACACCGAACTCCGACTTTAGGGTCGAGTTCACGCAGGATGCGAACCTGTAAGCAAAACGACGAATAAGTCTTGAGTTTTTCGCGTAACTCTCTGCTACGTACAGTAAAAGTCTAGGACGACCGCCGCTAGCAGTATTTCCGGACTAATACGACCTGCACTTTCAAGAAAGAGCGTATTCCGTCTTAAAATGCATTCTCATGTTGCGAGCGCGCACACTCTTCTGATGTTGCGAGTGTCCATAGGCGACCGTAGGTGCTTTCCAGTTTCCATCAGATCACCCGTTTGTTAGTTTTCCCCTTAATCTATACTAATATTATAAATGCGAAAGTATCTCTGTCTGTCTGTCTGTCTCGCTTTCACGCCAAAACTACTGAACCGATTGTAATGAAATTTTGTACACAGATAGTCTAAAGTCTGCGAAAGGACATAGGTTACTTTTTAACTAGACAAAAGGGTTGTAAGGGGGTGAAAAGGCGCAAATTTGTTCAAATTAAGTGAGTTCCAAAAATTCATAATAGATGGCGCTGTGCGGCTCTTACATCGCGCTGTTGCCTACACAAACGTCTTTCTATAAGAGGTGGTATCATCTTATACTAGATTTCAGATTTTTTCGATTGTTATTATGTACTCTTTTACGTTATTAAAATACTCAGTACTTTATTTAAGTAGTGACGCAACCTTAAACCTATGGGCTATCAAATAGTTTATGGTTAAAGTTGTGTAATTGCCCCAAATAGTAAATATACTTTAAAAATTAAAATTTGGCATAAATAAAATTTAATAAAAATGAAATAAGTTATGAGCACACTGCACAGCTATTTTTAACCGACTTCCAAAAAACGAGGAGGTTATATGTTCGGCTGTGGATATTTTTTTATTTTTTTTTTATTTTTTTTTTTTTTATTTTTGTATGTTCAACGATTACTCCGCCTTTTGTAAACCGATTTTCAAAATTTTTGTTTTGTTGTATTAGGTTTCACTCCAATTTGGTACCATGTTCACAAAAGTGGTGACCTGATGATGGGATCCATGAGTAATCGAGGGAACTCCTCGAAATTTATATGGAAACATATGGTGATTTTGGTTTTATGAGAAGCATCCTAAGCATATGCTACCAAAACGCAAGATTTTTCACCGAGGTATACTATGGTTCCGAAGATACTAAGAGAACTCCGGATTCCTTATAGCTACAAGTTTGGGAGTTTAGGCGCTGTTTTAAGAACTGAAAGCATATTATGCTACTATGCAAATTACATTCATCATCATCATCATCATTAATTCATTACCACGTCAGGGTCACCAATGTCACCAAATTCAACCTTATCTCCAGAGCATAAGGCACACATTTGACATTACTTCTGAGAAGTTAAAGTTGCTTCGATTAAACGTAACATTCTGTCTCACTTACAAATTACAAATTATTTATTTCCAGAAAAATACAATATTAATACAACTTAAGATTAAGACAAATCCCCACACTAGGCATAGCCTGTCCTGTGGGGCCAGAAACTTCGATGAGATACTCTGGAAAACAACCTAATTTCAACCTTTTGCATTGCGGTTAGCGTTCATAGTACAATATTACAATGGGCATTGTCCAAAAAAAATCACATGTACTTTTTATATTTTTTTTCGTTAAAATAGGGTATTTTAAGAATATAAATTAAATAATTTTGAAATTCATTGGCTAGTTTTTTCTCAATAAATTTTTAAAGTTTCGCTGTGACGTCATCATCGGCGGCCAATGGGCATTGTCCAAAAAAAATGACATGTACTTTTTATATTTTTTTTCGTTAAAATAGGGTATTTTAAGAATATAAATTAAATAATTTTGAAATTCATTGGCTAGTTTTTTCTCAATAAATTTTTAAAGTTTCGCTCTGACGTCATCATCGGCGGCCAATTGACCTCTGCAGTATGTTTTTTTTCCTTTCAATCTTATTTATAATGGCTGGTTCGTCAAATGCAAGTTATCATTATGTGAAAGCTGATACAAGAAGCTTACCAAAAGTTCGAAACGTAATGTTGGTCGAATTTATTGCTAATTTAACGCCATTGAAGGTCAAACTAAGGTTAAACATATTTGTTCAAAAATATAAGTAACTAATGGGTATTTTTTTCGTTTATATACAGAAAAACGATCACTGACCTTATTCCTCGAAATGTTTTTGTAATGAGCAAAATTAAAAAAAAATGGACAATCCCCATTGACCTCTGCAGTATGATTTTTTTCCTTTCAATCTTATTTATAATGGCTGGTTCGTCAAATATAAGTTCTCATTATATGAAAGCTGATACGAGGAGCTTACCAAAAGTTCGAAACGTAATGTTGGTCGAATTTATTGCTAATTTAACGCCATTGAAGGTCAAACTAAGGTTAAACATATTTATTCAAAAATATAAGTAACTAATGGGTATTTTTTTCGTTTATATACAGAAAAACGATCACTGACCTTATTCCTCGAAATGTTTTTGTAATGAGCAAAATTGAAAAAAAATGGACAATCCCCATTGCCTGGGCTGTCAAGCGAGCGCGAGCGGCGCGGCGCGGGCGGCGCGGGCCGGGTACTGTGTGCGATCAGCGATGCGTCACGTGCGCGGTGCGACAAGTCGAGCGAGTGCCAGCCTATAGAAACTAGTCCGGTGACCGGTTACTTAGCACGTCACACGTGTTCACTTCGATTTTTTTAAATGTATTGTTTAAAATTATCTGCTGGCTGCAGCTGATATTATATTTTGTAAGTGTGACTGTAATAAGATACGTAGAATAATAATATACAGGTGTATTATTCTACGTACCTATAGTACGCGTTGGCTTACTAGGTAACTAAAAAGAGCCGCTTGGGAGTTGAAGCGTTCGAGACCGGTTTCAGCACGATACTTATAATTTGTTGCTAATACCTAGTTTGTATCCTTCGATCGTGGATTCTTGGAAATCTATTGTTATTCTATCTATTGTGTCTTGCTCACCGGTAAGCTTGTAACAAGATACGTAGAATAATATTATACAGGTGTATTATTTACGTACATAGTACGCGATAGTTTAGTACTAGGTAACTAAAAACTAAAAAGAGTGAAATTATTATTTTTAACAAAAAATTAAAACCGACTTCCGAGGTAAAAACAATAATAACATCCTTATAATATGAACTAAAAAGTATTAAATAATTATTCCTATCTAATAGTGCCTTTTTCCGAATTCGGCTTAAACTCAACTATTTCTGTACTCAATTTTCATAATTTTGAAGTCGGTGCCAGTTCCAAAAGTTTCAATTAATATTCTGTCAGAGAACTGAAGATTCATCTGGTACCGACTTCAAAATGATGAAGATTGAGTACAGAAATAGTTGAGTTTAAGCCGAATTCGGAAAAAGGCACTATTAGATAGGAATAATTATTTAATACTTTTTAGTTCATATTATAAGGATGTTATTGAATGTTTTGATTTAAGGGGTACCAGGATTGTTTTATAAAAGCTTTTGACACCAATTTTGTTGACATCGCGCGCTATAAACTGAAGTCCACGCGGACGAAGTCGCGGGCAACAGCTAGTTTTATATAAAAAAAGATTTGACTGTAACAATAAGGTTGAGTAGAGATATAGACAAATGAGGGGGAGTGACCACGGCCACCTGAGTGTCTAATGACTTGGTAACCGATCCCTTCAACGAATTAGCATTTATCTAATCAGGTAATAGGTATGTCGGATGTACAGCCCTGGATTTATAAATAGGCCATATAGGACGCGGCATAAGGAGCGGCAGCCTATGCCTATAGGTGCGGCAGCATCCTGGGGGGTCGGCAGATTTCGTAACATGAGGTGGCGAAAATAAAAAGGCCTACGCTCAAAAAAAATATAATTCTGGCACTGAAGATGTGATTATAGTGATTTCTCAGTTGCTTACCATTGCCGGTCATCCTGGCCAGGGTTATGTGGGCAACGGCGCGGCAGGCAAAACCCGCGGTGCAGCCGACTGTGGTCCGAATGCCGCACCCGATCCTCAGAGTAGTGCTAGAAACAATTCACAGTAACCGTACTCGTTACTAACAGTTACAGATGATCCGAATCCCATAACTATTTCTTTTCTTCTTCTTCTTCTTCTCTTCTCTTATATATAAAAATGGATTTTCAAATGTGTTACTCGCGCTAAAACTCCAAAACGGCGTAAGGGCTTGGGCTGATTTTAGTCTTAAAATATTCGTAGAAGTCGGAAGGTTTTAATGAGATTTTTTTTAAATATTGGAAAAATTTCGAGTAATATGCTAATAACGACAATTATATTTTCCCCGTACTTGAAAATGTTCTTACTGTTTGCTACGATGATCTAGATTCATTAAGGGTTTTGAATCGACAACATAGTAATATAATATCCATAATAGCCGAATTATAGCGTATTTGTAAAATAAAAACACTAATAAGACACTTTCCAAATTCAATTTGACACAAAAACAAAATATATTTTTTTATCAAATACCTACATTTTCTAACAAGTCAGTTATAATTGACATTTCGATAGACTATAGAACAAAGAATACTTCTTCTTCTTTTAAATTGCTCCTGCGTGAATCGCCAACATCATAGTGTGATGACGGAGACTGTATAGTATTATGATACCACTAAAATAACCCTTAGGGTGGGTTGCACCATAACTATAATTACTGTAACTCTGCTACCTCACCTGTATCATGTGGAACAGCTCGTTCCCCGGTGGCGCCTCCAGCTGGAACAGCCCGAAGCAGTAGACGCCGCCGCGCACCAGGCAGCCGTAGTACTCGTCCAGCTCGTACAGCTGGGGCAGGGAGTAGTACTCCGCGTCTGTCTCACCTGTATCATGTGGAACAGCTCGTTCCCCGGTGGCGCCTCCAGCTGGAACAGCCCGAAGCAGTAGACGCCGCCGCGCACCAGGCAGCCGTAGTACTCGTCCAGCTCGTACTGTTGGGGCATAGCGTAATACTCCTCATCTGAAAAGAAAATTCTACAATGTCTAAACTCTAAAGGTATCCAATACTAGTAAGGTTCTGTTGGCAACAAATGTTTGTATGGTAGTTTACCGGTAATATCGTATATATCGGATGCAGTTGGTTCCTTCGCTGCCATGAGGCTCGGGGTTCTCAGGGCTCCCAGTAATGCCATACCCCCCAGTACTCCCAGCAGCAGTAGCAGCTGTCGCCCCTTGGCCAAAGGGTCAAACACATCCATCAGTAACCACTCGCTCACCACAGTCATCGCTATAGCAAAATTATTTTCTAAAATAATTATTAATGCTTAAACAGGCAAACTTCTCCTAGCATCTAAGTGTGCGGGACATACGGGCCACCGGCCACAATCGCGAAACGCCGCTACCGGCATATTTCCTGTAGTTTTCATACAATTTTTGACACCGGTGGCTGTCACACGCTACAACGATTCACTTTACGACCAATACGACTACCTACTGACTAGCTTAAAACGGCGTTTGTGGCTGTCGCGTGTGGCCCGTGTGCGGCGACACTAAGGGCCGCGCCACACCGGAATGGCAGCGGCTTTGTGAATTTCACCTTCCTACCTACTTCAGGTTGAAGACTAGAAATATTTTACTAGTTTACCTTAATCATCAACAACACATCAACCCCTAACAAAAATAGCTCTATGACTTATAATATGGTTTTCTAAATGTAAAGGGCAGCGGAAATGATTTTTGCTCGGAGCGGCTAAATAGCTAGATCGGCTCCCGTATCACGTATCTTGCGAGAGCAATGTGATAGCAATTATTGCGCGATAAGATAATTGCTCCAAAATCGCAATTTCGAATCACGTATCAGCCAAAACAATACTATTGCAATCGATCGCTAAGCATGACACCATTGTTTTTATACCCAGCAATCGCTCGCGCGATTATTGGTAGTGGATTGAAAATTTACTACTAAATATTTAAACACTAAAAAATAGAGTATAACACAAAAAATAATTAAATAAATAGTAAATTTACTACAAAATATTTAAATACTAATATACTTGTTTAAATATTTTGAAGTAAGTTTTTGTGTAGGAACCTAGGTAATTACTATCTTATGCTGAAAAATAACTCAAACATGTTAAATATTTTCGTATGAGAAAATGATTTTGCAATTACGTTTGTATGAGAAATTCCAAGGGTACCCGGCCTCTTAATTTATAATATGTCAGTGACTAATTGATGAATATTTGTTTCATGCTGACCGCGAACGAAAAATAATTGTGTTAGGCACACAATTTGGAAGATCGCACACGTCACACTCGAGTCTGCGGCTTACATACAATCTGCATGGCGAGCGCCATCAAAATGTATGGAAGCCGCAGACTCGATCACACAAAAAGTGTGACGTGTGCGATCTCCCTTTAACAAACAAAATCGACATTACCTATTTCCTTAACTAGTTGATGCATAATATTCGTTTCATGCTAACTGCGAACGAAAAATTGTGTGCTTACCTAATAGACAGCTTCAAAACGACTAGCTTGGCCGGAAACGAGCGCACATATTTTATACTTTACGTCTATTACTTTGGCGGTTTCGTGAAGACGTATCACCTCCAAGTAATTTTATATGTACTTAAGTCCATAAATAATATAATGAATTTAAAACTTTTTGTCGTCATCGTTATTAGGGTTCCGTACCCAAAGGGTAAAAACGGGACCCTATTACTGAGACTTCGATGTCTGTCCGTCTGTCCGTTTGTCTCCAGGCTGTAACTCAAGAACGGTAATAGCTAGATAGTTGAAATTTTCACAGATTATGTATTTCTGTTGCCGCTATAACAACAAATACTAATATTTACAATTAAATATTTAAGGGGGGTTCCCATAAAACAAACGTGATTTTTCAAACATTTTTTGCTCGGTATCAATGATCACTTGAAATTTTCACAAAAGCCTTAATAGGCTACTAAACTTGACCTATATTCAATTTCATTGAACAAATGCATATTTCTAGCAGAACTTGGCCTAGGAAACCGTATTTCACCCTTATCATCAAATAAAAGCTTATGATTGATAAATAAAGTCGATTTGAAAATATGATTTTATGAAAATAGGATTTGTACTGATGAAAACGCTTTTGCGGTACTTCCGATTTGGATGTGACGTCATCCTCATACTAATTTAATATCTTTTATTTATCGCGCTCGTTATATGTAAGTTTATTTGTACATAAATAATAAGATTAAACCTAGAAATATTAGTAAAATATATTTTCTTGAATAATTCACTTAAAACATCAGTTTTATATATTGTCTCCATTTATTGTAGACTGGAAATGAAATGGCCAAAACTTTTCTCCAAAAGTTTTCAACATTACAAATGATTTGTAATTTCTTATTTTATTCTTCTATAATTTTCGGGCACTTTTAGACTCGTACATTTAGCACATAAAAAAATGTTCAATAGAGTTTAAAATACAAAGCGTATGACTTCACACTATGGCGGACAGTGTTTTCGGCGCCATTTATGAGGCATATTTTTCAATAAACATTTTTATGGGTTTCTGCTGTGTAAAATATTAAAATATTAGTTTTTTTGTGATCATAAATGATTAAGAAGCGATTAGCATGAAGAAAAAAGTAGGTCAAGTAGCCTATTATATGTGTACTTTAATAATTAATTAACTGAAGATTTTTGATCACGTTATTTAGCGTGTTTGATAATAATTATAATTCTTAATTTTTATTCGCAAAAATATTGTTTACAGCTGTACATTTACGTGTTTAATGATTATGTTTTTATTGCGCTTTTAGAACTTATATAAACAAGGCTATAAGCTATCAAACTTCATATTTTGTTTAACTGTGACAGTGAAATTTGAAAACCCATTTTTTTCCTTTCAATAAATCTCGTACCTATAATATAATATAATTATAATTAATTAAAATGTTTTTAATATTTTTATTAATTGTTTTATCCTGTTCGTTATATTACGTGTTACTGGTGATGAAAAACCAAAGAATACGTAAAATGTTATTACGATTTCCACCAGTAAAAGGAGAAATTCCTTTGGTTGGAAGCACTTTCAGGCTACTGGTAAAACCTGAAGGTAAGTCATGAAAACATTATCCACACTAATATTATAATTACTTAATGCGAAAGTGTGTCTGTCTGTCTGTCTGTCTGTTACCTCTTCACGCCCAAACCGCTGAACCGATTTTGCTGAAATTCGGTATGGATATACTTTGAGTCCTGGGAAATTATAGTTAGCCAAAACTTCGAAGGTTTATTTTATCATGATAATAATAATATTATGTGCGATGGTCTCAGTAAATCAGCCTTAGCTTTTTACGTATACAGAGGGGGATGCCATTTCAAAAATCCTTTACTAAAAATAATAACAAATTGTTATTATGTCCTATTTTTCAGATTCCATGAACTTAATTAAAGAACTTTCATACGACGTAATTAACGCTGGTGGAGTTTTGAGATTTCATGCGATGAATTATATATATGGTATTGGTAAGTAATCCTTACTAGTATTATTGATCCGAAAGAGTGTCTGTCGGCCTGCCACCGGTTCGGGAACTAACACGACGAGAAGAACCGGCGTAAGAAACTCGCACGGGGCCACCTTTTACTAAAAAGATGGAAAATTACACTTCTATATATTGTAATATTATTGTAAATTATAATAATAATTTTATTGTAACCTCTTCATGCCGAAACCACTGAACCGATTATGCTGAAAGTTTGTATGGAGATACTTTGAGTCCCGGGAAAGGACATTACTATTTAACTTATGACTAGTATATTTTAAGGAAGTTCCCTAAGACCTGTCTGCATAATCCGGAATTGTAGTTTAATAATATAGAGTACAGTACAGTTAGTACATAACTAGTAACTACTATAATAATAATACTGCAAACAAAACACGTTTCATGAAAGAACGGTACCTATCGTTTGCTGGAAACATCTAACAGGCTTATCGTAACAGCACCAGAATTTCCTGTCTAACTGTCACTTTGTCTATTCTGTAGAAAGAAACCGCTTCTATAGTGACCATGCTAAGCCTGCAGATATTAAGGCGGGCCACATGCCGGCCGGAATGCTTCACAATTAATTTACCTGCCTTGCCTCAGGCCGGCTTCACGCAGCTGGAAACGATCCTTTATATCATCCTTACAGATCGCAATTAGAAAATCATAATCTGAAAAATTTTAATGTTTGTGGTTATGTAACTTTTTTACATTCGGCCAAGTGCGACTCGGAATCGCGCATGAAGGGTTCCGTACCGCTATAGAGCGAAAGTAAGCAAAAAATTGCCATTGTTGTATGGGAGCCCCCTTAACTCCAACTCGCACTTGTTAGTGTTTGTTGTTATAGCGGCACCAGCAATACACAATCTGTGAAAATTTCAGAAGTCTAGCTATAGCGGTTCTTGAAATACAGCCTGGTGACAGACAGACGGACAGACATCGAAAATTCAGTAATAGGGTTCTGTTTTTACCCTTTGGGTATGGAACCCTAAGAATTAAAATTGAGATGTGACTGAAGACTAGTTTTAGCTTTAACAAACGTCTTCATTGCATTTTTCAGGCTTGACTGATGCAGATGAAATCACAGAACTACTGAAGACATGTTTGGACAAAGGATATTTGTATACGTTTTTTAAACATTTTTATGGTAATGTAGGAGTGTTTGGCTCGGGTAAGTCATAAATGGAGGTCTACAACATAATACCCGCCTATTTCTAGTACAATTCACGATTATCTTTCACCTCTCTATAAAGATTCATCTTTGGCAAAGACCTATTAAAATTGTCACATTATTTTTCAAAAATCCTTTAAAATCTACGCTCTATTTTTCTAAAGATATTGTGGCGGTACCCACAATACCCGCTATCGAAGTTTCGGACAACGGCAAGATATATACAACGTCTGAAATGACGTCAGTGGGCTTCGGCCTGACCGAGCATGCTATCTCTCTCGGTCGGAAGATCTTCCTTTTAGGCCGCCACTAGCATCGTTAAGTTATTTTTTATTATGGGTATTATATTTTACTATGGGTAATTCAAAGACAAAAATATGATGAATACTGACAATGAACTTTAATTTCTTAGCTTTAGTTATTGCTGAGAAAAATCGATATCGCTACAGCCAAATTATCAAGGTGTCGCCTTAAAATCGACGCCCTTTATTTTCTGAACTATATGATTCCAGTATTAATTTTCATTTGTATGTAGAGCCTTTTCATACCTCCTGAAGGTCTGAAAAGGTTTCAACCAAATAGTAGAATAGTTGTGCTCATAATTTTCAGCTTCCACGGCCAAGGCTCGCCGTCGCTTGCAACTTCCTTTTTTCACACCGAGGGTATTGAATGGATTTTCCGATATTTTCTACGAGGGAAGTGTCCGACTCGCTCAAAAGCTGGAGCCACTAGCTGGCACGGGACCCTTCGCTGCTGATCAAATTCTGGGGGAGTGGAGTTTTGACACCATCACAAGTAATTTCATTGCTATTGTAATTTAATATGCTACTTCTATAGAGGATTCTGGTTTCAATTAACCCTACAATAAGGGTTGATTGTTTTTTACTCAACTTATAAGAAAGGTATTGTTTGTCGTGCGTATACCCGCACTTAAGCCTTTTCTCAAAAACTCGCAAAATTAGTTGAAGTTAGGTTTTGTTCCTGAATTATATACTGAAAAATGTTTTTTCCATTGCAGAAACCATGGGCGTTTTAGACAAAGATAACGAAGTATTTTCTTCCAAGGAGTTTGTCGAAGCATTGAGAAGAAGCGATGACATCATTTACAATAGAATACACAGTCTTTGGAAGCATCCAGACTTTATATTCAAACTTACTAACAACCATTACGAGGCCAATCAGATGAAAAAAAATATTAAAAAAAACTCACAAAAGGTATTACTAATGTTTTTAATCAAATACGGTATCTTTTTAACCGACTTCCAAAAAAACGAGGAGGTTATATGTTCGGCTGTGGTTTTTTTTTTTTTTTGTAACTTGTGGTGTCTAAACTAATTATTATTTATTTTACAGTTTCTCGAAGTGTTACAACGTGCTTTGAAACATGACGTAACATCGGATGGAAACACAGGTATTCACTTCCAAGATTATTAAAATAAATCTAGTTCCAAAAACATTCCATCCAAGCTTTAGTTCTAAGTTGGGGACGTCGAAAACTACATTCGTGAGAAGACCACCTGCACCATGAGAGTGGAGCGTCTGCACTCTCGCCACAAAGTCAACTTCAGCTTTTCACATATTTTGTGGAGGAGTGCCGAAATACCTTTTGTCCAACCTCATGGTTGTATACTCGTATCCTCGTTTCGAGGGCACATCTTTAACCATCTCCCCTAGCATTGAGATACTTGGCGTCAACATGTCGAGTGAAGTCCAGTTCCGATATCATCTAGAGGGTAAGGCCAAATTAGCCTCGAAGAAGCTTGGTGTTCTTAACAGAGCGAGACAGTACTTCAGTCCGGACTAACGCCTACAACTCTACAAGGCGCAGGTTCGGCCTCATAATATGGAATATTGTTCTCATCTCTGGGCAGGGGCGCCAACATACCAACTGCTCTCTCTGGATCGTATCCAACGAAGGGCAGCTCGAATTGTTGACTGCCATAGTGTTTCAAACAGCTTGGACCCCTTGGAATTACGCCGAGATGTAGCTTCGCTCTGCATCCTCTATCGGTTGTATCACGGGGAGTGCTCTGAGGAATTGTTCGGAATCATACCACCTGCAACTTTTCGCCATCGTCCCACGCGAAAAACATACCATCCTCATCACCTTGATGAGTGGCAGTCTTCCACAGTGCGTTTTTCGCGTAACTTTCTGCCTCGCACTGTAAAATTCTGGAATGAACTGTCACCAGCAGTATTTCCGGACCTATACAACCTGCAAACCTTCAAGAAAAGAGCGTATTCCCTCTTAAAAGGCCGGCAACGCACCTGCAGCTCTTCTGATGTTGCGGGCGACGGTAGTTGCTTACCATCAGGTGACCCGTTTGCTCGTTGAAGGTGGAGTTCTAGCCTGCCAGTATAGTTTACCGGAAGTTTCGGGCTAGGCTCCCCAACGAAGCGGGGATCACGTCGCCGAAAGAGAATCCTGTGATAAACTATTATACAGACTATACAGTGTGTTAGTGTAAACACCATTATCCTTGAAACCATCAAATGAGCCCGTCAAAATGAACAACTTTTTCTATGAGAACGAAGCTGGGAACTCAAAAAAAAAATGCCGTCTTCATACCCATACGGATGCTCGGATTTTGAGTTCCCAGCATTGTTCTCATAGAAAAAGTTGTTCATTTTGACGGGCTCATTTGATGGTTTCAAGGATAACGGTGTTTAAAACACTAACATCTTGTATTATATAGTTGTGTTTTTTTTTAATAAAAATTTTGATTTAATTCTGAAAATTGCTACAAATGAAAATTATTTTACTCTATGACACTATTATACTTATGAGATCCAAAGAGCCTCGGAGACGGAGAAAAGTGACTTAACAACTTTTATTATGATTACAGATAAATATCCAAAAAAAATTGTTTTGGGAGAATTATTGAGGTCTGCTTTGAGCGACGAGGAAATTAGTCAGGAACTAGTAGTACTCATCCTCGGAACACAGCTGAACAGCTTAGCTTTGGGCTATGTACTGATGCTGCTCGGGCGATACCCCTCGGTACAAGACAGACTCAGCAACGAGTCAGTTATTTTCTACTTATCTAGTACTTACTAATTAGAGGCCGTTCATAAATAACGTGAGAAATTTAGGGGGAAAATTCAGCTGAAACTCACCAAATCTTCGAATGGGATGAAGAATTTCAGTAAATTTTATGACCGTTATTTTTACTTTGATGAGATGATCGGTTTCCTCTCCCCTTATATGCATCTAGCGTGTGAAAACAAACAAAATTAATACATAGATATTATATAGATTACGATATCTCACCAGTTTTAAAAAAGAGGATTAAAACATCACACGCAACTTACTTACCTATAGATAGGATTTTTGCACTTATTTTCCCTTTCACTTGAATATTCATAATTTTGATGTGTAATGTTTAGACTGGAGGAGATACTCGGCGCTGACCGGCCCGTGTCCAGGGATGATCTCCCGAAACTTGTGTACCTGGACATGGTCATCAAGGAGAGCTTGCGGCTGTTCCCTCCAGCGCCAGTCATCATACGAAGAGTATTAGAGGATGTCAAGCTGCGTAAGTCCTATATAGCATGCCACATAATGTACACCTTGCGGTCTTGCGGTCGGATATTGCTATCATGTGCGTAAGTCCTAGAGGACTGGCATGCTATAGATAGCATGCCACATAATGTACACCTTGCGGTCTTGCGGTTGGATATTGCTATCATGTGCGTAAGTCCTCTATAGCATGCCACATAATGTACACCTTGCGGTCTTGCGGTCGGATATTGCTATCATGTGCGTAAGTCCTCTATAGCATGCCACATAATGTACACCTTGCGGTCTTGCGGTCGGATATTGCTATCATGTGCGTAAGTCCTCTATAGCATGCCACATAATGTACACCTTGCGGTCTTGCGGTCGGATATTGCTATCATGTGCGTAAGTCCTCTATAGCATGCCACATAATGTACACCTTGCGGTCTTGCGGTCGGATATTGCTATCATGTGCGTAAGTCCTATATAGCAAGCCATATAATGTAGACCTTGCGGTCTTGCGGTCGGATATTGCTATCATGTGCGTAAGTCCTCTATAGCATGCCACATAATGTACACCTTGCGGTCTTGCGGTCGGATATTGCTATCATGTGCGTAAGTCCTAGAGGACTGGCATGCTATAGATAGCATGCCATATAATGTAGACCTTGCGGTCTTGCGGTCGGATATTGCTATCATGTGCGTAAGTCCTCTATAGCATGCCACATAATGTAGACCTTGCGGTCTTGCGGTCGGATATTGCTATCATGTGCGTAAGTCCTCTATAGCATGCCACATAATGTAGACCTTGCGGTCTTGCGGTTGGATATTGCTATCATGTGCGTAAGTCCTCTATAGCATGCCACATAATGTAGACCTTGCGGTCTTGCGGTTGGATATGCTATCATGTGCGTAAGTCCTCTATAATAGCATGCCACATAATGTAGACCTTGCGGTCTTGCGGTCGGATATTGCTATCATGTGCGTAAGTCCTCTATAATAGCATGCCACATAATGTAGACCTTGCGGTCTTGCGGTCGGATATTGCTATCATGTGCGTAAGTCCTAGAGGACTGGCATGCTATAGATAGCATGCCATATAATGTAGACCTTGCGGTCTTGCGGTCGGATATTGCTATCATGTGCGTAAGTCCTCTATAGCATGCCACATAATGTAGACCTTGCGGTCTTGCGGTCGGATATTGCTATCATGTGCGTAAGTCCTCTATAGCATGCCACATAATGTAGACCTTGCGGTCTTGCGGTTGGATATTGCTATCATGTGCGTAAGTCCTCTATAGCATGCCACATAATGTAGACCTTGCGGTCTTGCGGTTGGATATCGCTATCATGTGCGTAAGTCCTCTATAATAGCATGCCACATAATGTAGACCTTGCGGTCTTGCGGTCGGATATTGCTATCATGTGCGTAAGTCCTCTATAATAGCATGCCACATAATGTAGACCTTGCGGTCTTGCGGTCGGATATTGCTATCATGTGCGTAAGTCCTCTATAATAGCATGCCACATAATGTAGACCTTGCGGTCTTGCGGTCGGATATTGCTATCATGTGCGTAAGTCCTCTATAATAGCATGCCACATAATGTAGACCTTGCGGTCTTGCGGTCGGATATTGCTATCATGTGCGTAAAGATAGTAAAAAGTAATCCAGTACGTCCAAAGCCGTAAAATTTCGAGCAATCAACAAAATCGCCAAAAAATATATACCCTTTTGACTTTCGAGTCAAATATTATGTTTATCACAAACATGAGTGTAAGAGCTGGCAACAAAAACCTTTCGCGTATCTTAGCTCTTAACAATTATCCAGGATATTATTCACCAATTTTTTTTTCAGCTTCTGGTCGAGTGGTTCCCGCTGGCGTGGAAGCCATAGTGTCTATTTTGGGGTTGCACAGAGACCCCAAATACTGGGGTCCGGACGCGGAGCACTTTGACCCGGACCGGTTCGCTCCGGACAGGATCCGGAGTGTGCCGGCCAACGCCTTCATACCCTTTAGCTCCGGACCACGGAATTGCATTGGTAATAAATATGATGATTGAAGGTCTACAAAATCTTATTAACACACTTTTATAAGCTTGGGCTGTATGTATGTAACGGAAACTTTCAGCACGATTTTAAGCTCCAGTAGTCTCTAGTAGTCTAATTAATTCAAAACTTTGCATACGTATTAAGGCCGCATACAACGAGGATTAGTGAAATTTCGTGTTTTTATTTTCACTAGAACTTTGACCACAAGTAATTATAAGCATTCAAACATTTTTTGTAAGTTAGTTACGTTCCTTACCAAGGTTAGGGTCAGCTTAAAATTTTGATTTAAATCCATTTACCACTAAAAAAATGTGCGTTAAAAATAATAACTAGAATTCAGCGAAAACAAATACAGGAATAAATATTTTTACGCCAAAATGTTTCAATCGAGATTCCGGAGGCACCCATCAGCTTCGTTTTTGATAAAATATACCAATTATAAAGATAAATCGCTTTGTTTACAGTTTTGAACAATCTGTTGCTATGTGAGAGCAACGCCTGATCATGAATATTTGGTACAAAAAATCCACAGGCACTTGACGGAAAATAAATAAATGACATCAGTCAAATCTGTGTGTCAGAGGCTGATTGTCTATCATAGAAAACCTAGAGTATGTTCACAAATATATCCCAGTATATATAGCGCTTTACGTCTAGAATCGCCGTGGTCCCATACCGTTGATTCGTTTCGAAATATTTGGCCGTGAATTGTCGAATACGTATTTCTTGTAATGTAATTATAATACGTCATACTTATCTAATACTAGTGGAATACCAGTACAAAATAGCGCCGTAATTTGACGTCTTGGGCAGTGGTCAGTAGACTGGGTTTTATTCCGGAACCTCGTCAACATTTTTGGTTTACAAATACTACAATATTGCTTTGTAACATAAATTATTTGGCGAGAGACTACCTAATAAGATGCTATTCGATAATTTATATTCACCAAACGATCATTTTTACGGTTTTGGTAGTTTTGAAAGTCAAAAAATGTAAACATTACAGCTAGTCAGAAAACAATGTACAGATTGCCGCAACACAGAGACAGATTTTTACGTATACATGTCAAAACATTGTAAAATGATATATGATATGTCCAATCCATAGCAATAGAAAGAATTATTACATCTTAGCAGTGGAGTAATAAAATCTGCACAAGAAATCGTAAAAATAATATTATCATGCGGATAGATCTAGATATTTTGTAGATACCTACACCATGATTTTGGTGCACCTCGGGAGGAAATAACTAAGGATTCTACATTATTTAAGAAAAAATAATGTGATCGAAATGAAATGCCCTAAAATCTTATTTGATTTTATCAAAAAAATATATTTTATGAACAAAAATCGCGACGGCATTTAAAAGTACTACACCATGATTTTGGTGCACCTCGGGAGGAAATAACTAAGGATTCTAAATTCTTTAAGAAAAAATAATGTGATCAAAATGAAATACCCTAAAACCTTATTTGATTTTATCAAAAAAATATATTTTATGAATAAAAATCGCGACGGCATTTAAAAGTAAAAACTAAAGAGATTGCATTTATGCAATTATTAATTCTTTACTCACGACAATTTGATGCAATGCAATGACAGGAACCGTAATTTTTTCCGGACCAAAAAGTATCCTTCATCCGTTCTTCACCAAATTTCACAATAAATGGTTCGGCATGAAAAGGTAACAGACAGACTATTCTAATATTAGTATAAATTATTATTAAAGTTTAAATTTAATAAGATACATATTTCGTAAATATTTCAAACACCTATCCGCTACCGGTTGTCATTATTAATGTCGAGCAGAAAAGGCCTAAAAATTGCATTTTTGTTTTGAATATTTCAGACCTCTTAATTATTCATTTAAATATTTTGTTTCTATATTTTGTTGTTATGGTGATTGGTGACAGCAAAAATAATAAAATATCCTTGAAAATTTAAGTTCTCTAGATACCGAGTTTACTTGATATACACCCTGGAGACAGACAGACGGATATCTCTTTTGGGAACAGATTCCTAAAAATTTAAAATGACAAAGAAAATATGAATATGATCTGCATAAGTATAATGAATATATTATTATTATAATGAAAACAAAAACGTTACCTTGACTGCAAGCAGAGTTATCGTTTTTGAACTTGTGGAGGGTGTTAGGTATATTGATTCCAGGTGATATAAGTGATCATCATGGGTCTACATCTTGTTTATTAAAGCTATTGCAATAAACCCAAGCACAAGATTCTCATTGAGGTCATAAAATAAGCTCCCTATTTCCCAGCAGTAAGCGAGCTGTTTTATTCTAGTTAAGAACTTTTGAATCTACTTTACCGAATTTTAAATCTACTTCGGTATTAATACTTTGGGATGTGTATGTGTCCCTTATATAAAGTTCACTGTGAAAGTAGCAGCGTTAAAAGAGTTACTTTTGAATTCCAATGTTTCTATGGAAAATACGCCAATATCATGAACATTTGCGATGAACTATGCATGGGTAATATTTTAGTGTGTTATACATCGTAATTTGTATATGTATTATTATGAGGAAATACTTTTTAGGGTTCCGTACCCAAAGGGTAATAAAAAACCGGCCAAGTGCGTGTCGGGCCACGCGCAATATAGGGTTCCGTATTACCGCTAGTTTTTGACAATTTTTTTATGGTCAATGAACGTATATTTATAGCGTGTTTTACACTACTAACAACATCATCTCAGTTTCTTTTAAAGGAATTTGAACGAAAATTTCCATTTATACTTCGCCGAATACTTTTTTTTTAGTTGATCGACTATTACTCAATAACTTATGAAGTCTTCTTAGCCGTGATAGTTTTCCTTTTAAATTCAGCATATTTTCTACTCCCGTGAATTTTTTCACATTTCCAGAACCAACCGTTTAGCTGGTAGAAGGGGGGGAAACTGGACTCTAACGATTTTTTCCATTTTAAAACTTAATATTTCACAAACGGATCTATAAATCGGAAAATGATCTATGAATACTCGCAATATTTTAAAAAAACCTATTCAACGACACCCCACACGATGGAGTGGGCGCGAAAAAAAATTTTCATCCCCGCTTGATGTGTAGGGGAGGTACCATAAAAAAAAATACTTTTCTACGATTTCATGTACCATTTTGTTGCCATCATTAATATGTGTATTCATACCAAATTACAGCTTTGTAGGTCTTATAGTTTCTGAGTAAAACCGCGGACAGACAGACAGACAGACAGACAGACGGACAGACGGACGGACAGACCGAAACTATAAGGGTTCCTTGTTGACTACGGAACCCTAAAAACGGGACCCTATTACTGAGACTTCGATGTCTGTCCGTCTGTCTCCAGGCTGTAACTCAAGAACGGTAATAGCTAGAGAGTTGAAATTTTCACAGATTATGTATTTCTGTTGCCGCTATAACAACAAATACTAAAAACAAAATAAATTAAATATTTAAGGGGGACTCCCATACAATAAACGTAATTTTTCAAACATGTTTTGCTCGGTATCAACGATGATAACAAGTAGGCACTTGAAATTTTCAAAAAAGCCTTAATTATATGTGTACTATAATAATTAAAAGTAATATTTAAATAAAATAATAATTTAAGGGGGGCTCCCATACAAAAAACTCAAATTTTGGCCTATTTTTACTCTATAACGGTACGGAACCCTTCGTGCGCGAGTCCGACTCGCACTTGGCCGATTATTTATGTTCGTGAGTACAGAACAAACATCATATTTAAATATCTATAAATACATCATTTTATTATAATACAAAATTCATTAAAGATTTCGATTATCAAGTTATGCATAAGTTATGAACATGGCTTCTCTGTTAATCATTACTCTGTATGTCGAGTTTACCACGTGATCACATTATTTCTGAAAATACAAAAATCGACTACGGCTTGATATGTAAATATGTACCTTTCGAGCGCCATCTATTGAGCTAGTTTGTCTCAAATTCTAAAATGTCAGTCGCCTATAATCCCGCCTTAAGAGCAAATGACAATAATTCAATAATTACAAAAAATTGAAAAAAATAATAAATAAAAGCGTGTCTATTTTACTTTTCTGCTTGGTTAAAACTTATGACTTGGTTATATAAAAACTAGTTGTCTCGGTGAACTTCATGTCAATTTAAAACCTTCCCTGGACTTCTACGAATATTTTAAGACTAAAATCAGCCCAATCCGTTCAGCCGTTTTCCAGTTTTAGCGCGACTAACACATTTGAAAATATCAAAACTTTAAGGTTACAGATACGGGGTGATGGCTATGAAGATGGCGCTGTGCACAATACTGAGGAAGTACAGGATAGTGGGAGAGCCTGCCCAGGGCCCCGCGCCGGACATCAGGACCAAGTACGAGGTGTTCATGAAACCCCTCGACGACTTCACTATACAAATCGTTAATAAATACTAAAGAAATATTAATTTCTATTTGATTTTACTATACTTTCTATTATATTTACTTAATACCGTATTATACTTAATTAATGTTCCCTGACTTAATGAAGCACTGCAGTATGTAGTAGTGATGCATTTATTTAAAGCTGGTAATAAATCAGAACAAGCCAATCTATATCTTTAATTTTGAAAAAAATATTTTAAATCAATTGTTTTATTCATTACATAATAATCAATTTGGTTTTACTAGAGGTTGGTCGGTCTACAGTACAGATCAGCATCAGTCTTCTATGTAGTATTTTTGAAGCATGGGAGGGATCGGAGGATGCACTTGATATCTCCTGCGATCTCTCTAAAGCATTTGACTGTGTGGAGCATGATACACTCACAAGAAAATTAAACCACTATAATGGTAAGCGGCACGGCACGTAAACTTCTAAACTCTTACATAACAAAATAATAGAACGCAGAGGTTGGAACTTGGAAGTTAACTCCAAAAGTTAAAAATATTTAACGCATAATTCCGACGGTAACTATAATTGGGGGCGTGAGGGGCACAGTGAGGCAGTAAGGAAGAAACACGTCGCGCTCGTCTCTATCGGCCGAGACAGACTCAGTCCATCAGCACGGAGGTGAAGGTCTTCATGAGCGGCATCTCCACGAGGAGCGTGAGGGGCACAGCGAGGCAGTAGGAGAAGAAACACGTCGCCAACGTCTCTATTGCCTGAAAAAAATATTCATAATATTACTAATTAATGTGTTAAAAACAAATGATTCATTGGAAGTGCGCGGATGTTTTATTAAGAATTCCGTCCCTTCTTAAGCCATCCAAAGGCCTCAAAGAAAGAGGGCCCTGCACAGGTGACTGTGACTTACAGTATTGAGGATGCTGTAGTCGATGAGGGTCCTCGTGGAGCCCATGATGACCTTGATGATGCACCAGTGCACCAGCAGCACGGGCAGCGACATTCGGCCCAGCACGTGAGCGCCGCGCCAAGACAGAACGCGTCTGATTATATCTGGAATATTACAATAAACTTTAAAGTTGCATCTAATGGTTGAAAACTGGAATTCCTGAACAAAAAAATATGTGATGATAGTCCATGTAGTAAACTTTAAAACGACTGCCTGTTTGCACCAACCAACCTCTAACACTAAGGTGTTACCTAGCGGCCATTAAGAGTACATCTCCTTCAAGATCCTACTATTTTTTTGTGTCACCTATGTCCTTGGAGTGTGAGGGCTTTCGTAAACCGAAAGTTTTTTTTTCAAAAACGTGTTTGTATTAAGAAATACATTACCTTAAAAGATCGCTAGAAAACACATAATATATCGTTTTCAGCATCTGGAACTGCCCCAGGGCAGGGCAGACTGGGCAGGCCGAATGGATACGGAAATAGCCGAACAAAACCGATGATCCACGAAGCACGTAGACTTACTCACAGAATACAAATTACTGGACTTAGTACTTACTAGTCAGAGACATTCCACGATACATTCGCATCGCACTGACACTACTGCGACCTAGGGTTATCAAGGTTAATTTTAAGTATTACTAGCTGTAATACTTAAAATTAAGTGAACTTCGTGTCACTTAAAAACCTTCCCTGGACTTTTACGAATATTTTAAGACCAAAATCAGTCCAATCCGTTCAGCCGTTTTCGAGTTTTAGCGCGACTAACACATTTGAAAATCCATTTTTATATATATAGATCAAGGTTCATTTTAAGTATTTTAAAGCCCTATTATAATTTTCATATTTTATATTTTTTTACCTTTTGTTGTTTGTAGTTCCTTTTTTAAGGTTCCGTACCCAAAAGTTAAAAACGGGACCCTATTACTAAGACTTTGATGTCTGTCCGTCTGTCGGTCCGTCCGTCTGTCTGTCTCCAGGCTGTTACTCAGGAACCGCTATAGCTGGACTTCTGAAATTTTTACAGAGTATTTCGGTTGCCGCTATAACAACAAATACTAAAAACAAAATAAAATTAATATTTAAGAGGGGCAGTTATAGGCACATGATATTTTCACGAAGGCCTCGATTGTTTGTCTAATTCAATAACTAATAATAATATTAAAATAAAATATAAAATAAAATCCCATACAAAAAACACAATTTTATATTTGTTATAATATTAGTCTAAGAAATTAGTTTCAAAATCGACGATCAGACCGAATAATTCGTGTAGTTTTGAAAGTTGGTACAGTTGTTCCTAAAGGTGTCCAGATGAATATACTAAAAGCCCTCGAGGGTGGGACAAGAGCCGGCGTTGGGGGAGGGGGGGAAACGTCTCTTTTTCAAGGTTTTTGCTTGTGACTCGAAAAGTATTTATAATATCTCTTTAGTGAGTTCTACATTAATTATCTACATTAAATTTCCTATAAAGTACGTCCAAACATTTTTACTGTACGATCATTATTATAGAAAATACAGAGTATTAAAAGGGTACGCTCGCACTGTTTTTCCATACAAACGTATTCCCCAATTTACTCCCTGGACAATGCGTTTAGACAAATGATTTTTATACAATATTATAATCTGTTAAAGCCACGTTCGATTTTTCCTAAATTTACTAATAAATAAAAAATATGACCCTCAGAAATGGCAAAAAAAATAATGCCCCGTACCCCGCCAATCGACCGACTATAAAACAAATTTGAAAGATCTTTAAGATAAAATAAAAACGTAGAGGTATAGACTCATTCTTCTTGTAGATATTTAAAAAGAATAAATTTAAGAACAACTGTACCAACTTTCAAAACTACACGAATTATTCGGTTTGAATTCCTTAATTTTCTCAGGCTATATGTATTTAAGTGTAGTGTGGTGTGAATATTTGTTGAATAAACGTTTATTATTATTATTAGACAGTCATGATACGTACTAGTGCAATACGTAGTTTATGCTTTGGCTATTTCCGTATCCTGTCGGCCTCCCTGCCCCGGGGCAGTGCAGATGCCGAACACTATATTAAAGTGTTAGAAGGCGGTACGTGAAAACAGGCTTAACTTGAAAAAATCGCTTATTTTCTTCAAAAACTTTGTTAAAAAGCATTGTCCAATTAAGTATTTACCAATTTAAATAAATTAAGAATAATTTAACTAGTGAATTATTATTAAGGCCTCTATATCCGCCAATGACCTTGATCATTGTCTGTCAGTGCGAATATCGACGTAAATGACATTAAAATAACATTCATAACAGCGCGCCTTGTACGGTGGCGGTTACGACGCTCGCCGCGTCCATGATAGGGCGAAATAGGAGAAAAAACCGTTTCAAGGCTTAATATAATACATATTTCAAAAAAGTAAAAAAACCAAATTATCAACTTATGTATTGCAAAGCAGTAGATATTTTTTATATATTCTTTTGATAAATAATTAAGGAGTAAAGTGGTTTCATTCAACGATTTGGAGATGATTTGGTTTTTTATTTCTTTATTATGTGATACCGATAGAAAAAATATGGCAAAACCACGTTACGTATCATATCATGTAGATTACTAATTATTTTTTTCAGATATAATTTCTCTGTTAATGCCGATGAAAAGTGGTTTCATCTGCACGCTTTTGTCGCGAGAGGAGCCTTAAGGCGGAAAATCTTTCGATGAGGAAAAAGTTTGCATTTTGATAGACGACCGGTTCTTATAATATTATTCTCGGAATTTATGATAATCATAAATATGATAACATACTTAAATAGTGATAAGTATCCAAGTTACAAAAAAATGATGTTAGATATGAAATAAATAATTATGTAGATAAGAAAAAAATAATTATGTAGATAAGAAAAAAATAATGGTACTAAAATGGTAGAAGAAGCATGTAAAAATGATAATAGATGATACTGAAAAAATACAAAAGAAGATCTCACTATCATCGCTGGTAGCCATTCCAATGAAGAGGACGCAGAGCAGAGCGCAGAGAACAGGCCTCTCCACCGCGAGGTAGAGGGCGCTGAAGAGCGGCGCCTGCTGCTGGAACACCCAGATGCCCGCCAACACCCACGAGAACGCCAGCGGCAGCGACATGTGGGAGAACCACATGAACAGCTGCAAACGTGTTTGTGCTTATTGTTCAGCCCACTAGGCGATCCGCAAAACTTTATGTAATAAATCTCAAGAGATGAAAATATGTGAAGAGCGTTGTGGTTCGGGCTGTACAGTGTAGAATCACACTAAACGTCTGATCAAAGCTTCGATATTATTAAAATTATGTTTGCATTTTCTTAATGATATGTTGCTTTATGTTCAAATTTTCTTTGATTCTAACTTTGATATTATGAAAAGTATGTCTTTGAAGTTAACTGTGTATAGACTAAAAATAATTTCATACTGTGTTATTACTGAAGTTCAGTCTGCCCTCCCGTATCTCTTCGTAAGCGTATCCCAGCATGATCCCGAGTAAGCAGGCGGGGAGACTGCCCCACGGCGATATGTAGAAGTTTCGCAGCGTTCTCGAACCACGGAATAAATTTCGGAATCCCCTGTAATGAAATATTATGTTAAATAAGCTCAAAAGAATGGTAACATTTTGAACCAATCAGAGGAAATTGGAACTTTCAAACAACAATAATTAAAAAAATATACAACTTATCTGACAGATTCTCCATACTTCTTTCTGTCAAGTTAAGTTTTGGATCGCCTATCCGGAACTTATAAGGAAGTGGTGAAAAAGGCCCTTAACCTTGTAACTAACTATTATCAAGTCAGTGATTTCTGCTCGAACATACTGTGGCGATACCCACAATTCGCCTAACATTCCTGCATCGCGCTATCGAAGTTTTCTGAGCGCGTCGGTATATATACGACAGCTGAAACTGTATCAAGTGGGCTTCGGCCTGACCGGGCATACCACCTCGCTCGGTCGGAAGATCTTCCATTTTCGGCCGCCACAATTATTCACACAATACTATTAATTTTATAGTTTCAGGGAAATTTATCGAATTCACTAAAACAATATTAATAAACACTACACTTACTCTGGGTTCACTATATGTAGGGGGGTTTCCAACTAAAATAGTACGCCAGACATCCGTTCATAATAACGCACAGCACTAACAGACCGGACAAAATTGGTAAAGGCCGGTTTTCATCAGCGTGATCAGCACCAGGCTGGCCACGGCGAACATCTGCATGTCCACAGCTACGAACCTGCAAAATAGAGCCTAGTGATAAATGCTGAACATTCCTTTAAAAGAAGCCCTAGGTAGCATAACGAGTACTCTGGTGTTTCGTCCCAACATTTTTGGGCCCACTGGGACCAATGACTAGATATGAATTTTTATCATTTTTTCATCTAGCGATTGGTCCCACTTTTGTGATCCATTGTTTTCTGGCAAGAAATTTTGAGGTAGGGTTGGCACAAAAATAATCAGTTATTTAACCATAATATTGTTTTGTACATATTTAAAATATACAACACTCTCACCTTAAACCTTATATTATTACAATTATTATTATTATTACCTAAACAAAAGTACTGCTTCGAATTAGGTTTTGAAAAAATACTGCTTTACTATAATACTATACTGTATTATTATACTGTATTACTATACTGTTACACAAGTAGAAAAGTCAACATTTAAACATAACGTTATAATTTTATAACTTATTAGCTTTAATGAATGTTACTACACTAAACACTGATTTTAGGCATTTAATACTTGATTTTTAATTAGGTATTAGTATATAAAAATAAAAAAAACAAAAATTTTGTACCATAGAAATTACTTTTAATGTAACATAATAATATGACTATTTTTATGAACAAATTATAATATTATTGAAAACTCGAAAAAAAAACGAAGGAAAAGTATTACTTATATTTTAATAATTTTATGTTTATTACATAAGTAAGTAATAATATTGAGTGACTGACTGACAATTCTAATATTATGTCCTATCACCGTTATTCAAGGCCTTTAAACAAAATTGAGATGGTAGTCTTCCGTTTCCTGCCGTAATATTGATCGTTGTAGTTCCTTTCCGGTCTTTTTGGCGGCAAGATGGCGCTACGATGGCGGTAAGATGGCGGTTTCCGGTGTTCACCAGGTGAGGCGCGCGCGCGTTCTCCCTCATTGGCGTCTTAAGTTTTGTGCCGTAAAGACGTATAACGCTGTTAGCGTTCGTTAAAGTTATTAAAATTATAAGAAATTTAGTTTCTTTGCTAATAACTATATTCTAATTCTTAAACAGTTAATAAATTACTTTAGATCGTTTGTGGTTTCGAAAATTTTAAATTTAAGTTTCAACATTATGTCGGAATATAACGGTGATAAAAGTGCTCGCGAGTGTGCTTCTTCTACATCCTCATCGTCAGATGAAGAACCAGTCGTACAACGGAAGCGAAAATCTTCGTCCCGACGCTCCGAAAATCCAAAGAGGTTATGCCGGGATGACGAGGTATTGCAAAACCTTGTCGAGCAGGTCAGTCAGATCCAAAATTTCTTAGCTTGTGTCTATCCACCTTCGGATACGATTGCACAGGATGAAAATTGTGCTAATAATGTTTTGGATAACACCTGCGAAAATATTGAATATAACGCTATTTCTAATACGTCGAACAATTTTAATTTCGATTTGACGACCAACCTCAAAGAACCGTCTATTCAGAATGCCTCTGCGGAGCATTTACAGACACTCAATTCTTTACAACACTTTAACTCTGACAATTGGTCTAATGTCCGTTATTCGGATATTCAAAAAACTTATAACGCCCGGCCGGGTTTTGTCGAATTGGAGGTTAACGAAGAATTGAAACAATTTGAAAAAGCAAATAATTTTAATTTGAATACGAGTGATAAGTCTTTGAGTGCTATTACGCGTGCAGTAATAATGCAAAATGATGCGTTAAAAAAGGGTGTTTCTGATTTATTACAATGGACTCAAGATAGTGACAATATTAGTAAAGATTCGTTAGTATCCAAAATTAAAGATTGTTTTTCCGGTGATTTTCAAAAAATTTCTTTGGACTGTTTGCAATTAGTTTGCGGTAGACGTGCTGATATTATTGAACAACGTCGGGAATTTTTCATAAATCTAGTAAAGGAAAAATTTTTAAAATCTTCTTTAAAAAAGATTCCTCCATCATGCGAATATCTATTTAATAAAGAGCAGTTGTCTGATTTTATTAAAAATAATGGAGGTGTAAATAAAATTTTCATTTATCAAAAGTCAGCCTTCTCTGCGCAAGAGAGGCGGCCTACTTCGGGTGCTCTGGCTGCGCAACCAGGCCCCAGTAATTACAAACAAACCGGTCGCTTCCAAGCACCGTTTGGCTTAAATAGTAATCAAAGTTATGCATATTCTCAAGCGCAGGCGGTGCGACCTTTCCACCCCTATGCTTCTAATTATAATTTTGGCTCCTATGCCAATAATGAGCGGTTTTTTCGGCCCTCATATAAACCACAGTCTTTTCCTCCAAGGCAGCAGGCCCCGGGTACGAATAAGAAGTCTTTTAACCAATCCAATGCCTCGAGAGGCAGAGGAAGAGGGGATAGAAAATTTTGACTCTCAACAGGAATTTCGAGGGGGGAGGCTAGCCGTGTTCTTACACGTTTGGAAAATGCGGGGTGCTCCTTCTCCCCTTTTAAAAATAATAACCGGTTACAAAATTCCGTTTTTACGAAAACCGCCACTGATTTTACCTCGACTCATAAAGTCACGTTATCAGATAGCTTCGTCCCCAGAAATGGATCAGGTTATTCAAACGTTGCTAAAGGACAGAATTTTAGAGCATGCCCCCGAAACTCCGAGTTTTTTATCAACAATGTTTTTAACTCCAAAAAGCGATGGAACTATGCGCCCTATTTTCAATTTGAAAAGATTGAACGAGTTTCTAAAAATAAGCAAATTTCGACTGATAGCTACGCATCGAATACCGGAATTTCTGCAGCCCAACGATTGGCTAGTAAAGATAGACCTAACACAGGCTTATTATCACACACCGGTGTCTCTACACCATCGTTGCTTTCTGAGGTTAATGTACAGAGGCCAACTCTTACAAATGACCTGTTTGCCATTTGGACTGGCCACTGCCCCCAAAGTTTTCGCGTCCCTCACAAATTGGACAGCAGAATTACTACGAGAACAAGGTATACGTATAGTTGTTTTCTTAGACGATTTTTTAATTGCATGCCAGGATAAATCGAAAATACTAGAACAGACTCGTATCACACTTGATACGATGCTCGAGCTAGGTTGGGTTGTAAATAAGAATAAATCTATACTTCAGCCACAAAAAGCTTTAGAATATTTAGGTCTTTTTTGGGACACATGGAACAATCGAAAGTCCATTCCAGATTCAAAAGTTCAGACTCTTCAAAGTATAATTAAAAAATTGTTAAAATCTAGAAAAGCAACTCTTAGAGAAATGCAGAGCATCATTGGTCGTCTAAATTTCGCTCGACTAGCAGTTCCGCAAGGTCGTTTAAATTATCGAAGTCTGTTGGCCCATTGCAATAGTTTACTTCAATGTAGCCCCCATGAAAGGCGATCTCTACCTTTTCACGCTATTAAGGAGTTAGAATGGTGGTTAGCTAATTGCAAAAAGTCTTCTAGACTCCATCCACCCAAATTAGTTAATTTTCTAACTACGGACGCTTCCGACTCTGGTTGGGGAGCGGATTTAAATGGTGTATTTTTAACGGGGGATTGGCTTAATGATGAAGAAAATCTTCATTCAAATCAAAAAGAAATGTTAACAATTTTAAAATGTTTACGTGAATACGGTCCTACACTCAGTAAGTCGTCTCTGCTTCTGCAGTGCGATAACAAATCTGTAGTGGGCAGTGGCATATTTAAGAAATGAAGGGGGGAACAAATCAAATTCCCTCATGAATCTGACTTATCAAATTTTTCACATTTTAGATCTATTCGATATTTATATTATACCGCATCACATTCCAGGTCGGTACAACAATACAGCAGATCGGTTGTCGAGAAAATCGTTTCTCCCCGAATGGCATCTAGCACCTGGGGTAACCAACATCATATGTCACAAATGGGGCATACCCGAGATCGACTTATTTGCATCAGCCCGAGCTCACGTGGTGCCAAAGTATGTCAGCTTAGATCAGAGGGATCAAATGGCGTGGAGACACAACGCATTTTCGTGGGAATGGAGCTTCAGTCTGGCTTGGGTATTCCCACCTCCGAATCTGATGCCCAGAGTATTGATGCATCTCAATCGTGCGAAAGGCGTGTATCTGTTAGTAGCTCCGAAGTGGCCCCAGGCTTTCTGGAGAGCGGATCTAAAGTCTCGAGCATTAGCACCGCCGTTCACGGTTCGAGACTTGGAGTCGAACCTACTGGATCTATCGACAGGCCTTCCCCCTCCACGAGTACAAGACCTGACGATGGAGATTTGGAAATGTGGGGGTGGTCTAAGGAACTCGAATCCTGGTCCGAGCAACAAAAATCCCTGTTGAAAGGCGGCTGGCGTAAGTCCACTATAAATACATATAAGCCGGCTTGGATTAGATGGTTAAATTGGTGCAAAGTTTTCGGGGTCCAGCCTACTAACCCCTCGGGGTCCCAATTAGCGCAGTTTCTAGCTGATTTACATTTAAAACATAATTTAGCTTATAAAACAATCTTAGTGCATAAGTCAGTTGTTTCTACACTTTGTAATACAAATAATAGTGCTAGTCTTGCCTCTCATGTGTTGGTAAAGAAAATTTTGAAATCAATTTCAACAAATAATGTTCAAAAACGTAATAAGCCAAGTACCGTTTGGGACACTAGTGTTTTAATATCTTTTTTGTCTACGAGTAGCGTAAATTGTGAAAATTTATTTGAGGTTTCCAGGCGATGCGCCATTTTACTATTATTATGCTCGGGTCGTAGAGTGCATGACTTGACGTTATTAAGCGTGTCACAGGGTTCCCTTGTAGATGATAGTGAAAGTGATTCTGTGACTTTCTGGCCAATGTACGGTTCTAAAACCGATTCAGAATCCCACATTCAGTCTGGTTGGAAACTCTTTTCGAACAGTGAGAATCCAAATCTTGATCCTGTTCTGTGGGTACGAAAATTAGTTGTTCTAGGCAGCGAAAGACGGAAAGAAGCCGGCATCGAAAATTTATTTGTATCGGCTCGGGGAGTAGCAAAAGCTGCGTCGAGAACAGTAATTTCTGGATGGGTTAAGTCGGTTTTAAAAGAAGCCGGTGTCGAGGCAACTCCAGGAAGTGTACGGTCTGCCGTCGCCTCTAGGAGTTGGCTTGACGAAGAGCCCTTAGATAAAATTTTAGATAGAGCAAATTGGAGGTCAGTAAATACTTTTAAAAAATACTATAGAAAGGAAGTAGCTTGTAAGCCAATGTCTTCTACAAACAATTCTTTAGTTAATCTTTTTGAACCTGTTAATTAGTTTTGTGAAAATATGTAGCTTAAGGTAATAATATGATCAATAATACATAATATGATTAAAGAAGTTATTTTTAAATTAATAAATTATTATATTTTATCGAACCTAAGTTTCTGAACAAATAATTGTAATTATTAGAATATATATATATATATATATAAATAATAAAGAGTGATTGATCTTTACGAACAGAAATAATAAACCTTTATACACAATTAAAAATACAAAATAATTTAAAAATATATAACTAAGTCATATGGTCTCAATCATTTTTATTTTTCACATTGGCGTCTTGTTCACCAGGCGACAACAAACAATATCTCAATTTTGTTTAAAGGCCTTGAATAACGGTGATAGGACATAATAGCAGAGTTTTACCTACCAATAAAACTCTTATTATGTCCGGAACCTTATTCAAGGCCTTACAGTAAGCTCTGCCTGGTGCTAAAAAATTGAGACTGCAATGAGGGAGAACGCGCGCGCGCCTCACCTGGTGAACACCGGAAACCGCCATCTTACCGCCATCGTAGCGCCATCTTGCCGCCAAAAAGACCGGAAAGGAACTACAACGATCAATATTACGGCAGGAAACGGAAGACTACCATCTCAATTTTGTTTAAAGGCCTTGAATAAGGTTCCGGACATAATAAGAGTTTTATTGGTAGGTAAAACTCTGCTATTATGTTATTTCATAATAAAACCTGTGATTTTAGTAGTTGATATAAGATAATTGCCTACTTTAGTTTTATTTAAAAGTTTTCAAATAAAAGAAGTAAGTACCAAGAATCATAATATGTTATCTATTAGTTTTTATGGCACTTTATTGGTTTATTTCCTATTATATTTCTTCGCTTCATTCTTCGATATATTAATTAACCAGGTAGTCCTTTGTTTATTTACTAGGCAATCGCGTTTTTTTTAAAGACGTATGTGGGTATTTGAAAAAATAATAATGTCGGTCACTCGCTCATCAGCACGCATTCACATAATTTTTTGTTAACGCGAGGCAACGCGAGCACGTATATAACCATGCCAAAGCGCAGCGCTCAGAAGAAAATTGGTTATTATTATTGAGATGATTGAGTCAGTGTTGTAACTAAAGTCAGTGTTATTTTATTGTGTAACAAGAAAATACATGTAAGTACTATTAAATACTTAGGCAGGCACTACCGAGGCCAAGACGAGCCAATTATTATAATATGCAACACTAATCGGCATGTACTGTGACCACGAGTCAATAAACGTACAATGTGTTTGGAATGTGTAATGTGTTTGCTTTATGCTGGTTTATTGCTGGTCTATAAATAGAATGCTTCAAGCCCCAAGCGGTCGCATGCGACCGCGATAGCAATACAAATATATTGTGTCTCGTTTATGCCACGATCGAGGGATTAAAGAACTAATTATGTTTGCCGGATTGGGGGAAACAACTGCAGGTGATTACTGCAATAATTTAATTAACCGGCATGTACTGCGACTGTGAGTCAATTAGTACAGTGTGTTTGGACCGCGATTCCTTTTACACAATCTATATTCTATATGCATCGGAATTGATTGCGGATCTCTGACGATGTTTTACCTATTCTATAAATAGAATAAATAGAATATTATGTTTGTCCGATTAGGGGAAATAACTGCAAGTTAATTACTGCAAGTTTAATTATATATTAAGTTATTTTATAAACCGCAATAATGTGTGGATTGACTACGGGTCTCTAAGCACAATTTACGGAATTGACTGCGAGTCTCTGACGATGCTTTATCTGTTCTATAAATAGAACTATACGTTGGCCGGTTTGGGGGTTAACAGCGAGTTATTTTATAAACCGCTATAATGTGTGGATTGACTGCGAGTCTCTAAACACAATCCTTTTGCATCGGAATTAACCGCGGGTCTCTGACGATGTTTTATCTAAAAATAGAATTATAATATTATATTGGCTGGTTTGAGAGGATTAACTGCGAGTAAATTAATATTTAAATTTAAAATATATTGATATTTTTTAAATCAACATAATGTATGGATTGACTAGGAGTCTCCGACAATGTTTTTAAAAATAAAAATTAGCAACTACCGCGCGTTTTCCCGCGCTCTTTGTTCTATACATAGAACTACATAATTATTATTATAATATTAATATTATCTTTGCCGTTTTATAGAGAACAGCTATTTCGAGCTCATAACTAGATTGACTGCGAGTCTGATGACAGTTAACAACCTATGCGCGTCCCGCGCGATCCTTTTGTTCTAAATATAGAACTACGATTATAATTTACTATGTCTGCCGGTATATAATTATTATCATTAAATAAAACTTGCACCAATGTTGGGATTCGGGATACACCGCGAGTGTATAACGAAACTTACTTAATATCTACGTAACGTGATAGTTACTACCCTCAATATTTTTTGTAACATATTTTATCGACAAATAAGTCGATTATAACAAGCTACCCCAACATTTATTTTTTTAGGTCACTAAGACCAGACAATTGGGGAAATATCACTAAAAGAGATCAATATACGGGTCGACACGGTTACAAATGAACCCGAAGCTTTCCCACTCCTAAACCAGGTGCCAACAGTCGATTCTGAGTACCGGTACCGATAGAACCGGACCAGATCCGGATAGATCCAGGGCTCCTACTGACGTTACGTGAACCCATGTCGGATTCGCCAGATTATGGTTTAAAATGATCCCAAAAACGATTAAGATAAGCTACTGCTTATAAAACGTTCCTGATAATAAGTGTTGCAGATCGATTCCATTTCGATCAATTATTATCATTATAGATTTCACCTGACAAAGTCTTGATATTATCAGACTTATCAACAGTATCTGACTTATCTCGATATAAATTATTATCAGACTTATCAGATAATATATTATCAGACCAGACTACTTCGTAACGGAAACCTATAACACTCAGACTCGATAAGTCTTGTCTCAATATCAGACCGAGATTATTATTGTTTCGCTGGATAATTCCAATATTTGTTCTCAGAGACAATTAGTACATATATCAATCGGGTACCTTTTGGGCTCTGGCAACCCTTCCCGCTACCCGTCAAAAAAGGGGGGAGAGAAGAGCTGGTAACCGTCGGCTGGTGCCGCTAGTACTGTACCGCTACAATAAACCCTCTTCCAGTTCGAAGAGCGTTGGGGCGACTAAACGCTCAACACCGCAGCAGTAGTGCTGACAGTTATTTTTATATATCTAATATATAAAATTTCCCTGTCACAATGTTAGTGACCGTACTCCTCCGAAACGGCTTGACCGATTCTCATGAAATTTTGTGAGCATATTGAGTAGGTCTGAGAATCGGCCAACATCTATTTTTCATACCAAAAATTATTTATATGGCAAAACAATGTTTGCCGGGTCAGCTAGTCTTTTATAGATGTTACTATTATAAATATTCGGGGCTTAATACAGCTATCCCCAACCCGCGGCCCGCGGGCCACATGCGGGCCACCGGGACTTTATATTTTGTAGCCCGCGTGATGTTAAACCAATTTGAAATTCACGCCCACCGGCAAAATATTATACAGTCAACGTGAACGTCTTTTTCACTTGTAAATCGTTAAATTTGAATAACGTTATTTTTAAACCCAAAAAAAAAAAAAAGGATTTGGGAACTACGTTCCAAAAACAAAAACAGGTTGAGTACCACTGGCTTCATATATAATACATCATGAGTCATGACATCAATAAATTATTAGAATTTAAAACTATATCTTCGTGTACCCCCACCGTAGGTACCAAGGTTACCTTATTTCAAAGATTTTCTTTTCCAAAGAAAGCAGCGGAAAATATTGTATTATATTTTAAATACAATTTTGAATTATTCTAAAGAAAGCACTTCGTAAGTTTATTTCGAAATTACATGTTAATTTGGAAAATTATCGTACGGCTTTCAAGCCAATACCCAAAAGTGGATATCTAGCAAAAATAGATTTAAAAGCCTACTTCTTGGTTCCTTTTAACTCACTAGTCGATCGCCAGATTTTAATTTACGGATTAAGAGCCTTAAGTCTTGACGTACAGACTATCAGCTGATGTGCTAACATTTTTTCACAAAAAATATAAAGAAGGAAACCAGACCAGGCGTGGGCTTTATCACTACTAGACTTACCACGCTTTAACAATATCAGTGTTCTATGCGACAATTCTTCAGCCTCAGGCGCCCCTTTTTTTGTTTACGTTTTATTGTTAATAGTGCCATGGGTGTATTAAATCCACAACAAATATGTAAATATTTAAGTCTTAACGTTTATAATATACATAATTATAAAATAACTAGCTGTCCCGGCAAATGTTGTTTTGCCATAATATAAAGTATTTCACCCATATTATTATTTTATTGAAGTGACTAAATAAGTATGTCACCATGGCAAAGTCCATGTCTGCTAACCCGTCACGCAAACAGTGGTCGCCGTCGGTCTCGAGTTGTAACAATTTACTATTATTTATTCAACAAATTAATACACTTATCAATATAAAGAGTAGATGTTGTCCGATTCTCAACCCTAGCCGATAAACTCGCTAAGATTCATGAAAATCAGTCGAGCCGTTTCAGAGGAGTTCAACCACGCACACCGTGACACGAGAATTTTATATATTAGATATATTATATAATAATATATGCCTATTAAAAACGGAATAATATTGAACAGTTAAATCCGTTTACTATTCGTGAGCTAGCTCAACTGAGAGGTGTTTTGACACCTTCATATCCTGATTCCTGACTCCCGCCACAGAATGCAACTGGTTTTCAGCGATTAAAATTTTTAATACTAAAAAAATATGCAATGATAAATACGATAACAGAATCATACTTCTTCTTGAATAATGATTGTTAAAATATTCAGCCTAGTGGACCGAGAACACAATATTCTCGACTTATGATTGAAAGATTTATATGATATATAGATTTATATGCAATAATCACATTATCGACGACCACAGAGTCGGACCAAGTTAAAGCAGTAGACTCCTTAAAATTTATTCTAAAATACTTTACTTCGACTTAGATTTTAGATAAATACTCTCTTCAATCTTATTAGTTAATAGACTTATAACAGAGATCTACGTCCGCTCCATCGGAACCTTAGCCAAACAATTCGGCAATGTCTGTAATACGATATCTTCTACAGCCATCACTGTGCATTGTCATTGTTTATGAACAATGTTGACATTATTGGTTGGTGACATTGGCTCAGATGAATGTGTGAAGCGTCTTTCGAAATAAGCTTTCCGGTAAAAATCCTAGCCCATACCTGAGTAGTATAGTACCCGGGATGCACTTATAAATTATTTGTTTTTTCTTACACTAGCTGTACCTACTGAATACTGGTCATTGACTTAAAACTTTCTGCCTAATAAAACTCGGCAAAATTAAAAAATACGGTTTTAAATAGTGGCATCGAAATTTATATTACAAAGACATCAACTCCCGGGCGTGATTGGATCGGTGATGTTATTAAATTATGTAATCCTCTTTTATTAAAAAAGAAGAAGTTATATTTAAGTTATTACGCCGTGCGATGGCTATTCAAGATTATATTAAATAGGAAAATGCTACAGTACGAGTTATTATTGCTAACGTTTAACGCTCTGCACAGAACAGCAACCTCCCAGTCGGTTAGCCGCTGGATAAAGCAAGTGCTGTGCGAGAGTGGTGCGGCGTCGACACGAGTGTCGACACGGGGACTGAAACTGGACATGATTAGTAAGACGACAGTCGACAGGCAGGACTAGCGACTCCAATACTTTCGCTATTTTCCTTAGCCATAATTTTATCGACGAACAAAGTTTCGCTGAATCAGTTATATAATCACAATGATCCCAGTACGTTATCATTTGAATCACAAACCATAGAGGCCTCTTAAGTTTTTATTCTACTGACTATTATTATTATTTATGGGCATAATGATAACAATAATTTTATAATAAAAATTTTATAATTAGAAAGAATATAAATTCTTTCTCGAATATAATGATTACTATTCATAATGTATATATATTATATTATATTGTATTTTGTAAAAAATCTTTCTTTCGTTACTCTGAAAATCTACCTGGTTAATTAATATATCGAAGAATGAAGCGAAGAAATATAATAAATGATCATTTTGCGGCAATTTGCGGTTGGATTGCAGTTGGAATGCAGTCCGTCTGTGTAGACCCTAAAGGTTAGATTCGCCGCAGGTTTTTCTCTTTTTTATGTGAGGCTCTATCCAAATGTTTCTCCTTTTGGAATGTGCTACTGCAATCTGCATTTCACATTCTATATCGGAATCATCGAATGAGGAGCTGTCTAACAAATCAAGAAGTAAGGCAGTATAAATTATTAGTTATCACTCATAGTCAATCACCCTGTATATAGAACTCTAACAAGGAATACGTGTGGCACCAACGCAGACTCGTAAGGAAATGAACATATTTTTAATATTATCGTATCTTAGCCGTGTGTGATAGCTTAAGATACTATAATTTTTTATATTTGGGCATCTTAAGATAAAATATTATATTATCTTCACCGTGTGTGATGCGCTTAACATGGTGGGTGTGTCGTTACCGGTATGTGCAAATGTATCCGGTCAGGTATGCAATGCAAATAAGGTCTCGGACACTCGGTATTTATTAAATAACAAGTTAGTTTCTAAAAAAATCTGTGATTACGATTGGTCTCAACTATTGTCAATAAACTGTGCAAATACATTGTATGAAAAAATATATTTAGTTTTTAGGGAAATTTATGATGAATGCAAAATATTACAAAAACGTAGTACCAATGATAAACGTGTGTCACAACCGTGGATAGGAGAAAGTCTTAAGAATATGTTACTACGTAGGGATCAGCTGTATAGGGACTGGAAAAGTTCTCCTAACAATAACACAAAAAGATTAGAATATACCAGGTACAGAAACAGAGTAAATAAGTTAATATATAAGGAAAATTATTATTTTTAACAAAAAATTAAAACCGACTTCCAAGGTAAAAACAATAATAACATTAATATGTACTAAAAAGTATTAAATAATTTTTACTATCTTTTTTTTTTTCTTCGTTTATTCACAATAAATGTACAATTTATCTTATACAATACAAATCGCCAAACTGCATAACAGTTTGTTGGCGAATTTCACCGGATACAACATAACTCAAAATTGTATAACATTTTTACATAATAATTACTAATTAACTTTATATTAATAACTTGTAACTTATATCCAGATTCAAGCATAAAAACATCTAAAATAAAACATTGTTACTTTTTAAACATATTAGGTGATATTTGTATCAAACTGAAATTACTTACACAATACCATAACAAGTCTTACATGTCATTATTACCATTTGAGATATTATATCTTTACAATTATACCTGTATTATATATTTTATTACATATTATTTTATAATTTAATTATTATATTTAAATTATTATCATTCATTATACCATCACTATCAACTGCTAGTATAACTTTTCAAATGTATTTTTTTAAATCTTTCCTTAAAGTTAACATACTGGTTTTATTGCTATCATCTCTTATAAATTCAATTTATAAATCTCTTATAAATCTCTCTCATATAAATCTCTTATAAATCTAATAGTGCCTTTTTCCGAATTCGGCTAAACCTCAACTATTTCTGTACTCAATCTTCATTATTTTGAAGTCGGTACCAGATAGCTGAATCTTCAGTCCTCTGACAGAATATTTAAAATTTTTGGAATTGGCACCGACTTCAAAATTATGAAGATTGAGTACAGAAATACACACACCGGCAAAATTAGCGGAACATAAGTAAAAAGGGCCACAACTTGAATTCAAGTGGGTCGGGCTGTGTGAAATCCTTTTTTATAGTTTCTAAGCTCATTTAAGAAATAAAATATTGAACAAAACTGGCAAGTTGACAGATTTTTATTGCAATTATGCCCTACTAAGTGTTTTTCGATGATTGACGTTGTAAGTGTTTCTGATAAGAATGGCGTTTTTAGCGGGGTGCAAGGCATGCCAGCTCATTTGATTGTTTGGTTTTTGGAAGAACACATTGCTTAGATACAAAATTAGTGGATTTTCCAGCATCTACGACAGCTAGAGCTGTAACCACGATAGAGAAAGGTCACACCTACCGTTCGGTCAGTCAGGCCTTAGGTGTGTCGGCTTTCGTGGTCCATCGTAAATTTCAACGCTACAGAGAGACTGGATCTTACGTTCGGAGACGAGAACAAGGCATATATCGGGTGGCAAAGGTTCAGGATAACCGTTTTGTAAGGGTACAAGCCTTAAGAAATCGACCTTAAACTGCTTTGCAGAGATGAAACCTATAGGAACAGGTCCGAGATGTACCTGTAAGTGATTGTACAGTAAGAAGAAGACTCAAAGAAGTTAAATTAAACTCAAAGGTGCCAGCAAGGACACCAAAACTTGAGACAGGGCACCAAAGAGCCAGGCTAAGATTTGCGCGTGAACATCAAAATTTGACAAGTGAGTGAAATCGTGTGCTGTACAGTGATGGGAGCAAATTCTGTGTAAATTTTATTGACAGGCGATAAAGAATGTAGATAAATCGTAAGGAACGCTATAGACTATCAAACTTAACGGAAACAGTGGTATATCATGCAGGCTTCGTAATGGTTTGGGGTTGCATATGATTTGGAGCCCGCACAGAGCTGATGATTGTTAATGATGGTACTTTGACAGTACAGGGCAATAGCACAGACATCCTAGAACTGCATGTTGTGCCTTTTAAACAGTTTTAGGTAGTAACTTCAATTTTTTGCGCGTTCATAGAGTAAAAAAATCGGGCATTATGACCTAAATGATGCTAGCGTAGCCCAGGTGAAGAGGTCAGCACGGTCTACGGATGTGGATCCGATTGAGAACGTGTGGCACATCAATGGGTGAACGGTACGAATTAAAACTCCAGCTCCAAAATGTGTTCAGGAGCTCGAGTTGGCGCTACTGGAGGAGTAGAAGAATATCCCACAGGAAATGATTGACAATCAAAATGCAAGCATGTAATGGTGTATCCAGACTCTCTTCAGATCCATAGAAGGCATTACACGCTGTTAACATGGCATTTCTTAAGTAAAAATGAAGAATTTAACTTAAAAACTTACTACTGAAATTTCAAAGATTTTTCTTAATTTTAGATTTTTGCAGATTTTTTTAATTTTACACGTTTTTATGCCCTAAATTTATATAAGTTTTATTTTGTAATCATCAATTATTAAATTAATAAATAAATATATAAAAAACAGCGATTAATTTTCAAAAAAAATAAAATTTTATTATGTTCCGCTAATTTTGCCGGTGTGTATAGTTGAGGTTTAGCTGAATTCGGAAAAAGGCACTATTAGATAGTAAAAATTATTTAATACTTTTTAGTTCATATTAATGTTATTATTGTTTTTACCTTGGAAGTCGGTTTTAATTTTTTGTTAAAAATAATAATAATTTCACTCTTTTTAGTTACACTAGTAGGTAAATCTTCGCGTATATTTTACGTATCTTATTACAATTTGTTAAGAGTCACAACTCACACTCACAAAATAATATAATATTATCAGTGAAGTGAACATATTGTGCTAGGTAATTTAACAATTTTAATACTTGAAGCCCGAAGCGGTCACCGACGATTGCGATAACAATAGAAAGGCTATTGTGTCTCGTTTTTCCACGATCGAAGGATCTATCAGATAAAAAATTGTACAAACTTGCATAGGATGTAGCGTAGCATAATATTTAATATTATCATAATTATTGACAGCTGTTCTTGTAATCAAGAATTCAAATCGATAGGTACTTAGTGCACCATCTATCGATTAATAAGTATAACTAATTAAAAAGACACTTAATGACTTTGTTTTGTTTAAATGCTCTTTTTAAAATAACTTTATTTTAATTCTATTTGTCTATTTAAATTTTATAAAGTAGTAAAGTATTCGATCTGTATATAAAGTAGTTAGTAAAGTATTCGATATTCTGTCTTCTGCCGACATGCGCCGCGCGGCGGCGGGGGGCGGCGACGCCGACCGCCGTGTATTAAAAACAAGCAGGTGTTGTTATACAGTACATAATTATTATTATTAGTATATCCATACCTATGCCTTGTACTATTATCTATTCTGCGCCATGAGACATTGGTGGCCTTAACACGACGTGGTAATGATGATGATGACGATGATGATGATGATGATTATGATGATGAATATGAATTGCATAGTAGTTTATGCTTTCTGTTCTTAAAACAACGCCGAAACTCCCAAACGTGTATCTATAAGGAATCAGGAGTTCTCTCAGCATCATCGAAACCATGGTATACCTTGACCCAATATTTGACTTTTTGGTAGCGTATTCTTAGTACACTTCACATAAAACCAAAATCACCATATGTTTCCATATAAATTTCGAGGAGTTCCCTCGATTACTCATGGATCCCATCATTAGGTTACCACTTTTGTGAAAATGGGACCAAATTGAAGTGAAACCTAATACAACAAAACAAAAATTTCGAAAATCGGTTCACAAACGGCGGAGTAATCGTTGAACATACAAAAAAAAAATATATCCACAGCCGAACATATAACCTCCTCGTTTTTTGGAAGTCGGTTAAAAATAAGTATAAACAGGAACAAGTTAAAAAATGTAATGGGGATCCAAGGAAAGTTTGGGAATTAATAAACAGCTGGATAGGGAGAAAGAAAGCAAACATAGATGATATAATTATGAGATACTTTATGCACAAAGATACAATGTATGACATAATATGTAACAAATTTACAGATACTTTTTTCTTTTCGATCAGTGTTGAGTAAATTTTACTCACTTAGCATGTCACTAAATAAGAAGACGCTACGGGTCATTTATTTTGCACTTGCTGACTCGCTGCTCAGCTATGGGTTGAGCACCTATGGCCGCACATTTAAATCCTATTTAAACACCATTAAGGCTTTACAAATCCGTTTTATGAAGTACTTAATCAGCACAAAAACGAAATTAGAATGTAATAAGGATTACTCAAGTTTACTTAACATATGTAAAGTACTTTCTGCGGAGAAAAAAGTAGAATACTTAGTAATACTGGAGCAACTTTATAATTAACAGTTTAAGAGACAAGTAGAACATTGTTATAATACAAAGAATGCTCGATTAGGCAAGTTAGTAGCACCATTTATCAAAAATTACTATGGAAAGATAACAAATAAGTACTTAACTCCTACGTTATTTGATAAATATTCCTGGCTAAAAAATATTGTGACACTCAGTTCAAAATTATCGGTAAATTCACTGTTAAAAAGAAATTAAAAAAGTTTTTATGCGGCGTAACTTTAAGAGGATGGATGTAGTGGCTCTGAAGCGTGATGCCGGAAATCTCGATTGGACTGAGCTCATACAGGCGCCTACAGTTGATGCAAAAGTCGACATACTTACTCGACAGCTCAACAAACTGTATGATACGCATGTACCTATAATACCTGTCAAGCAAAAACATCTACCGACACCCTGGCTTACAGACGAGATTAAGGCAATGATTAGGAAGAAGAATGTTGCCAAGCAAAAACTTAAATGCAATGCTTCACAAGTAAATATAGAAAAATATAAAACCTTGCGTAATGTTTGCAACAGGCTTTGTAGAGACGCACAGAGGAGACATATTCACACCTCCGTAGAGAACGGTGATACCAGTAAAGTATGGAAGTTACTAAAAACAGTTGGAGTTGGAAGACCTCACCAACAGTCTACTGTCAAGACCGGCGATATTGATGGCCTGAACCAGCATTTTAGCTCTAATTCTTTTAATTTTGATAAGAATATTAAGGCTAAGACACTATCTACTCTCAGATCGGTACCAACACTTAATGTCGAGCCGTTCACAATTAAGAAATTTGAAGACCTGGAGGTTAAAAAAGTAATTTTGTCCATAGCTTCGAATGCCGTCGGTGATGATTTAATCAGTCGTAATATGATTCTCCCTATCTTAGATGATGTTTTACCTGCTATATCACACATATTTAATACTTCCATTTCTTCTGGTATATTTCCTGAAAAATGGAAGGATGGTCTAATTATCCCCATTCCCAAAAAAAGCAAGCCTATCAATTTTTCAGATTATCGTCCCATATCAATTTTACCGTTTTTGTCCAAAGCTCTTGAAAAGTTAGTAAATCGACAGCTCAATAACTACCTAATTAAAAACAATCTTCTTGTTCCTCTGCAATCCGGATTTCGGAGGAGCCATAGTACTGTTACGGCTCTTACTAAAATTACCGACGACATTCGGTTGGCGATGGACAACAAAAAAGTTACATTTTTGATTCTCCTGGATTTCACTAATGCATTCAATTCGGTGGATTTTGACATCATGCTAGGTATTCTGCAGTCACTAAATATTTCCAAAGATGCTATAAACTGGTTTCAGAGCTATCTATATGGTCGTCGACAAAGAGTCAAAATCGATGAACTTGCTTCAAACTGGTGCCGCACTCTTACTGGAGTCCCACAAGGCGGTGTACTCTCCCCGTTGTTGTTCTCGATATATATTAATTCTATATGCAATAACATAGCGTCACTTTACCACATGTATGCCGACGACCTTCAAATATATTCGCATGCTACTTTAGATAATCTAATTTCAGCTATTTCGAATCTAAATCAAGACCTATCGAATATATTTGACTGGTCAACAAGCCATGGTTTGCAACTCAATCCTGCAAAAACACAAGCTATTGTTATTGGCAGCCAAGGCATTTTAAAAAGAATAAGTTTTTCGGATCTGCCTCCTATTACGTTGAACAACGTCACAATAAACTACTCTGAGACAGTTAAAAATTTAGGGTTTATTTTTGACACAACATTGTCTTGGTCGAGCCAGATAAATTATGTCTGCAAAAGAGTTTTCGCAGCATCCGCTTCATTAAAACGCCTCAAAAACTTTTTGCCCATTCCGACTAAAGTAATGCTTGCACAGACTTTACTCCTTTCCATTGTCGACTATGCTGACGTCAGTTATATCAATTTGACAGAAGAACAATTAAATAAACTCGAAGGCATGCAAGACCTATGCATTCGATTTATTTTTGGGTTGCGGAAGTTCGACCATGTCTCGGAACATAGATCGATTTTGAAGTGGCTACCTATTCGTTTACGTAGGAATGCTCATGTGCTACACCTACTGTATAATATACTTTTTGACCCCATGGCTCCCTCTTATCTAAAGCAAATGTTTACTTTTTCTGACAAAGACAGCGCGCGTTTTGCTTTCAAATTAAATGTCCCTGTCCAAAAGACAAAATTTTTTGGTAACTCCTTTTCGGCCCACGCAGTGCGCTTATGGAACTCTTTACCTAATCATGTAAGACAGTCAGAAAACCTAAATGCATTTAAAAGACAACTTAAAAATTATTATCTGACTAAATCACTGAACATTAATGACACGGACGGAACATTGTTCAGCCTTGATAATCATTAGATTTTAAACCATTAGTAGTAGGTAATTGATAGTTTTTCATCGTGTTCTTTCGCTTTAATTGTTTTGTGTGTGTGCTTATTAGCTTTTGTTTGTTATGCACATTATGCATCCACTCGTTTTTAAGTTATCAAATATCAATGTACTAGTCGTGAGATGGTTGCCTGGAAGATATCGCTAGTTAGCGATAAGGCCGCCAGAATTGTGTTGTCTTTTTCTGCTTTTACTGTTATTTCTGTATAATTTTGTGGAATGCAATAAAGTATATTATTATTATTATTATTAAAAAAAGTATTGTTGGAATAAAGCTATGCATAAAATATGCATGGTTTTATTTCAGCATAGTTATATTTCACTGGACTTGACTTTATAAATTATAACAATATATGACTAAAAATGGGAATTTAAAAGCAAATTACAAGTGTATTTGATTAGGTATATATAGTGTTTTATAATATTGTTACGTGCTAGGGTTCGTTCGATTCGGAGAGAAAGACCTGGTGACTCTCTTGAAGACTTTATTCACAAACGCTAGCTCACACTAATCCCTGAGTCCAAACACTAAGCACTAGATCCAAATCACTGAGCACTATCACTGTCCTAGGTCGTATCCGAGTCACTATCACAATCACTCACTATTGATCACTTGTTTTTGCTCCGAAGTCGCCTCGAAGATAGCTCAGATAAAACTGAATTGCTGGCTCGACTGTCTGCGACTATTTATACGGGCCGGATCGAACCCTAGACTGTACGAGAACATTCGCATAAACACGTAAACAACACTTGTTTACGTAAACATGTGCGGAATGTTCGAGCATGCAATCGTACACCTTGCGCCATCTTGTGTCGATTAGGGGATTCGTTTGCGTTTTATGTTGCGCTAGCTTGACGCTAGATGGCACTACGTGTCCTTTTTCGTAACACTACTCCCCTCTTAGAGATGCTCGTCCCGAGCATCTTTGTTACTGCCATGGTAACGCGCCAGACGGTCTATGTGTACCACTTTGAATGTCCCTCTTGGTTGGTTTTGGATCCTGTAAGTCACATCATTCAATCGGGTAACCACTTTGTATGGGCCGTCCCACTTGGTCTGTAACTTTGGAGATTTCCCTTTTCGGTGAGTTGGGTTATGCAGCCACACCAGTGACCCTTCTTCGAATCCGCTCGTGTTCGCTTTCCGGTCGTATCTGGTCTTCATCTTCTCACTTGACTGTAACCCATTTTCCCGAACCGTGGCGTGTATATAGCGCATCTTTTCCCTTAAATCGCAGACATAGTCTGGTAAGGTCTTTGGTTCCTCCGGTGACCCTCCCGTCAAGAGGTCTACTGGCACTCGTAGTTCTCTACCGTAATTGACATACGCCGGGGTAGCTTTTATGCCCTCATGCTCGGCGGTACGGTACGACAGAAGGAAGAGCGGTATAAACTTGTCCCAATCCTTTTGTTTGTCATCTACCAATTTCGCCAAATGCCTCTCAAGGGTCTGGTTAAATCTCTCAACTATTCCATCAGATTGTGGATGGTACGCGGTGGTCCTCGTCTTATGCATTCCCAAAATCCTGCACACTTCCTGGAAGACCTGCGATTCGAAATTCCGGCCCTGATCGGAATGGATTTCTAGAGGCACACCAAAGCGAGATATCACTTCTTCGACCAGCTTAGAAGCAACTGTTGTAGCTTCCTGGTTTGGTATAGCGAAAACTTCGGGCCATTTGGTAAAGTAGTCCATGACGACCATGAAATACTTGTTTCCCGATTCCGTTACAGGAAATGGCCCAGCTACGTCAACTGCAATTCGTTCCCACGGTGCGCCAACGTTATACAAGCGCAGGTTCCCACGGCTCCTTGTCTGTGGTCCCTTCACTGCAGCGCAAGTAGTACATTTGCGGCACCAATCCTGCACATCATCTCGACAATGCAACCAGTAGAATCGTTCTCGCACTTTTGTTAACGTCCTCTTGACACCTAGATGACCTCCTGATACGCCATCGTGTATTTCACGGAGAACATCTGGTACTCTCGTCCTTGGGACAACTATCTGAAGATGGAACTCTCTGCCGTTAGTCTTCTCCCATTTCCGGTAAAGTATTCCATTTTGAAGTATCAGACTGTCCCATTGCGCCCAGTACGCCTTAGTGGCGGCGCCAGTGGGTGCAACCTCACTCCAGATTGGTTTTACGTCACCCCGTTTCTTCCATGTGATGATGTGCCGAAGGTCGTCATCTCTTTCTTGAGCCTCCCTCATAGCATCATTTTCCCATGGACCCAAAGGACTTGTTTTCGTTAACTTTAATGTAATTTCATTAGATTCCTGCTTAACACAATGTTTGCAGTCTTCTGAACACGGCCTTCGTGAAAGTGCGTCGGCATTCCCATGCGCCTTTCCGCTGCGGTGTTCCGTCTTGAAGTCATACTCCTGGAGTTGTTCAATCCATCGAGCTACTTGGCCTTCTGGGTTCTTGAATTGTAGTAACCACTTCAAGGCTGCGTGATCAGTTCGCAATAAAAACTGTCTCCCGATGAGATATTTGCTGAAATGTTGTAGCGTCTTTACGACAGCCAAGAGTTCTCTTCTTGTCACACAGTAGTTTCTCTCTGGCTTAGATAAAGATTTGCTGAAATATGCAATTACAACTTCTCTTTCACCCTGTTTTTGAGATAACACCCCTCCAATGGCCGTGTTGCTTGCGTCCGTGTCGACTATAAACTGACCTTCAGGTTGTGGATACCCCAGGATTGGTGTTTCACACAGATGTTGCTTCAGTTTCTGAAAAGAATCTTCCGAAGTCTCGTCCCAAATAAACTGTCGTTTATCTTCTGTCAGCCGATGTAATGGCTTGGCTATCTCTGAGAATCCCTTAACAAAACGCCTGTAGTAGGAGCATAGGCCGAGAAATGCACGCACTTCGGTTTTGTTTTTAGGGGTTGGCTAATTTTGAACTGCTTCCAGTTTCTCCGGGTCCGTCTGGATTCCATCACTGGAGATAATATGGCCGAGATAATTGACCTTACTCCTGAACAAACGACACTTTTTCGGATTCAACTTTAACTTGGCCCCCTCTATTTTGGCGAAAACTCGTTCTAAGTTTCGCAAATGGTCCTCGAAGTCGCGGCCAACAATGATGACGTCATCCAAGTAGACTAAGCAAGCCTCTCCAACTAAGCCTGCCAGTACACACTCCATGAGTCACTCAAATGTGGCAGGTGCGTTACACAATCCAAAGGGCATGACGTTAAACTGCCATAAACCTCTACCGGTGGAGAAAGCTGTCTTCTCCTTGTCTTTTGGATGAATTTCCACCTGCCAGTATCCAGATTTCAGGTCCAGGGTCGAGAACCATTTCATGCCACTCAAGGTATCCAGAGTGTCGTCAATTCGAGGTAATGGATAGCTGTCCTTCTTAGTGACATCATTGAGACGCCTGTAGTCCACACAAAATCTTGTGCTGCCATCTTTCTTCTTCACTAACACAACAGGTGAGCACCACGGACTTGCAGACGGTTCAATTATCTTATGCCTTCTCATGTCCTCCAAAAGGCCTTCAACTTCTTTTTCCTTTGCAATGGGTCTTTCTCTCCGAATCGAACGAACCATAGCACGTAACAACTGGTGTCAGAAGTGGGATTCGTTTGCGTTTTATGTTGCGCTAGCTTGACGCTAGATGGCACTACGTGTCCTTTTTCGTAACAATATCTACTTAGAAAACAAATAATGTATCCTGTAAAATAAAAAGTACATACAATAATATGTAAACATAATAACCTGTACAGTTGTATTAAAAAGTTAAGGTAGTGGCTGTGTTTTCTAAAACTTACTATATACTATAATATATTATATTCCTATAATTAAAAACTATTTCAAGTTGTCACCAGTAGTGAGGAAAGTTTACTATGTAAAGCAAAATAATTATATTCAGTACAAAATATAATGTTATAATGTAATGGTAATACAGTAGTCTCTGTCCTTACAAATACTATAATATTATAAGACTGTCATTGTTAAGTTAAAAGTTATAAGTGTTTAAAGATATAATATTATACTAATAATTTAAAGATATAATATTATTTATATATATATATATATATATATATATATAGAGATATCTAAACCTGTGGATTACGCTTACTAGATTTTTTTAATTGATACGATCAAAAAATTAAAACCGACTTCCATAGTAAAAAACAATAATAATTGTTATGTAATGAACAAAAAAGTATGAAATAATTCTTACTCTTAATAGTGCCTTTTATTGTAGTATCATATTTTGCGACAATACCCAACAGTGAAGGCCTGCTTAACAAACAACTAACGGCCGCTCTCAGAGACATTCAATGGTGATTACTGATTAAACAAAATAAATGAAGAGTTTGACAGATTATGTATGGGGCTTATGTCAGAAACTTCAAAAAACACCGTTATCCTTGAAACCATCAAATGAGCCCGTCAAAATGAACAACTTTTTCTATGAGAACAATGCTGGGAACTCAAAAAAAATGCCGTCTTCATACCCATTACGTATGGGTATGAAAAAATTTTTTTTTATTTCACAGTATTGTTCTCATAGAAAAAGTTGTTCATTTTGACGGGCTCATATTTTGATAGATTCAAGGACAACGGTGTTTACACAAACATCTTGTATTCCAGTAATACATAATATTCGTCTCTGTGTGCAGCACTTACTAAAGTGTCAGATTATAATATTCGAAAAATGTCGCAGCTTTACTTCAGCTTACACCAAAACGAACAACCGAATGCGATAAACCCCATACATGAAAATAATACTACATGACGCATTTATTAAAAAATTTAATAGCAAGGAAGCATCGACTTATAATAATTGGTATATCGCTGGCGAAACAAAACGAGGGCTGCGAGACAAATACAAGGACCAAAATATGATACGACCAGAGACGTGGACTGTATATTATGAGGATTATATAAGGACTAGCGACCCGCCCCGGCGTTACACGGGTATAAAATATATCGCCACTGGAAAAATGATTAAAATCAATAGCCTTCTTATTAATTGTGCCAAATAACATAAAAATTGTTCCAGTAGTTCGCGAGAGAAGCCCATTCAAATAATTTCCCCCGTTTTTTCCACATTCTCTTTTATGTCTTAGCGTGATTAAATATAGCCTATAGCCTTCCTCAATAAATGGGCTGACACCGAAAGAATTTTTCAAATCGGACCCGTAGTTCCTGAGATTAGCGCGTTCAAGTTATCCCTTTCAAATAATTTTACCCGTTTTTTCCACATTTTCCTCTATTTCTTTGCTCCTATTAGTCTTAGCGTGATAAAATATAGCCTATAGGCTATATTTTAGCGTGATAAAATATAGCCTATAGGCTATATTTTATCACGCTAAGACACGCAGCCCATTTATCGAGGAAGGCTATAGCCTTCCTCGATAAATGGGCTATCTAACACTGAATGAATAATCAAAATCCGTTGCGTAGTTTTAAATATTAAAGAACAAAGGGACATGAGGGAAAAAAAGCGACTTAGTTTTTTACCCGACTGCCGGGAGGGTTATGTGTTTAGCGCGTATCTTGTATGTTTGTAATATTCTTCCTTACCTTGTATCTTCAGAACCGCTGAACGGATTTTCACATTTGAGGTATCGTTAGATTTTTCCAATGATCCAATGATTCCAATGACCCAAGTGTTCTTAGATAGGTGGCATTAAAAAAACCAAAATGGCAGATGTTTGACGCCATATTATTGTGAGGTAAAAAAATAAAAATTCTACCAAGCATTTTGAGTGGGGTATTAAAATAAAGGATTTTAAACGCTGATTCTAAATATGTATAATTATAACTTGCAGTTTTAATATTACATAGAACAATAAATCTACACTAATATTATAAAGAGGAAAGATTTGATTTTTTGTTTGTTTGGCTCCGAAACTACTGGACCGATTTGAAAAATTCTTTTACCATTGGAATTCTACATTATTTTGCTGAACATAAGCTGAATTTTATTTTGGAAAAATAGGGTACCGTAAGACATTTGGGTTCTTCTGACGCAAGGTGTAAAAAATCAACCAGAAAAGTTACTTATTTTACGTACGCTGCCTAAACTATTTAAGAAGATAGAACCATAAAATTCTAATTAGTGATTGTAGAACTTACAAATATCTACAAAAAAGTCCGAGACACACTATGCCTATCTATGTCGAGTGAGGCACAATAACCATTTTTTATTTAAAAATCTTGAATTTTTTGGACTACATTAAAACACGTTTATTTTACTCATTCTTTTAATCCTTATCAAAATAAATTATTCCATTACTAAATACAGTTTATGTAGATAATATATTTTAGTCTTTGAATGAATAAAATTGGACATTTGGTTTTGAAATTATGGCGAAATTAAAATATTACGATAGTTGGCGTTATCAAGGCGGGTGCGCGTGCGGGAGGAAGAAAATCTGTACAGAGTGCAGCCGGCGTATAATGACTGCGTCGTCGATGTTAGTGTCGGAGTCTGTGAATTGACCTGCCTGCCTAGCATACGCCAACGAGATATCTCACTCTACATGTTTCTCGATGTTTGATAGTTTGTATCTTCATCTCTATTGACCCTAGCATGACAAACATTTTTTCTCGCGTAGATCTATAATCGAATAACACATTTTTATAGAGTTTTGTCGAGATAATGTCGAGATTTTCACATCATGAGACGAGTAGTTTTTAATTATCTCGTGAGTGAGATATCTCGTTGGCGTATGCTAGGCAGGCTGGGAATCATTTTGCTGGCCGAGTCTTTCCTGGGTAAGCTTTTTGCAGAGCTCACCGACATCCACGCAGGCGGAGCCGCGGCCGACCGCTAGTCATAAAATAAGAAAAAACCAAAATCCGCCTGCATGGATAAATGCAATATTAATTAAAAATTAACTGACATTACTGAAACAAGATGAAAATTCAATGACAAAGTATTAAAAAAAAACAATGATTTGGTACTTAAAACTAGAAACATACATTGAAACAGTACCAAACCTATGTACTATCAGAGAAGTTGATTCCTATGCAGATCGGGGACCTAAGTAGTTTGGTTGCGTTACATCAAACCCAGCCGACAGATCACAATTAACATTGAATTGACATATTCGACCAAATAACGTTGGTCTATCAACTGCATAGGAATCAATTTCCTCGATGGTACTTATTATAACGTATTGTAGGTAGGTACACTTTTCTAAGTGTACCTACGATATAATTATGATTATATCAGCACGGTAGTTTTTCAATTATTTTTTAGATTGATTGTCGAAAATCGAAATGGTTAGATGACTACACCTAAAAAGTCGCAAATAAAATAAATTAATTAAAAATAAAAAAAACCCGAAGTTGCAAAAATGTTAACTAAAAAGAACGAAACAAGATCTAATTCTGCCAGAGGCATTGAATTGATACGACTCTTGCTTACGAGTTTCATGCCAGGATAAATAGAAGGTTACATAGAAAAATGTAGAAGAAGAAAGTGGATAATAAAATGCAGTCGGAGGCATAATATTTTATGATTTATGAATATGTTAAACTTGGTGCGACATGCCGCCGACTGCATTTTATTATCCACTTTCTTCTTCTACATTTTTCTATGTAACCTTCTATTTATTCTGAAACTCGTAAGCAAGAGTCGTATCAATTAAAACATGGACTCGATGCCTCCGGCAGAATTAGTTAGAACTTGTTTCGTTCTTTTTAGTTAACATTTTTGCAGTCGGGTTTTCTGATTTTTAATTAATATAATATGTATAGGTAGATGAAGAATGCTACTAAATAATACGCGATAAACTGCAACGACAACTATATTCTCCAGTGTCTTGGGAAAATGTAAAACCAAAATATATTATAAAGTAAATATAGTAAAAAAAGGAAAAATACCTAAATTTATCCAGCCAGTCGCTGTGGATTTTTCTTTACGTGATACCCGCAAGGCTCTCACGTAAAGAAAAATCCACAGCCGAACATATTATAACTTCCTCGTTTTTTGGAAGTTGGTTAAAATTAGCGATCAACAACCCACTAGCAATAATCGCGCGATCGATTGCTGGGTACAAAAACAATGGTGTCATGTATAGCGATCGATTGCAATCGTATTGTTTTGGCTGATACGTCATATTACGTGATACGAAATTTCGATTTTGGAGCAATTACCGCGCAATAATTGCTATCGCATTGCTCTCGCAAGATACGTGATACGGGGGCCGCGCCGCCCCCAGTGGAACACGAGCTCTCCGTGGCGGCTGACTGGACTTGTCTGATGTATCAAAAGTTTTCCTTGTCCACGACTAGCACTTCGTCTCTTTCAGGCAGCTTGCTTGCCCGGTCCTCTTCAGGAGAAGAAATATGCATACAATCTGACACTTAGTATGATCGCGGAACAGGATGTGAGTCTTCGCAGTGCGGGGTGGAGCTACACCAGCAGGAAGATGGTCCTCATCACGGGCAACTCCACCAGCAGCGTCAGAGGCAGCGCCAGCACGTACGAGAAGAAAACCGTCGCGCATATCTCCATCGCCTAAAAATATTATTGACGATTTAGAATTAAAGGTCTACCAGAATCTGATGGCAATTTTTGACAGCAGATTTTCGAAAAATTTCCTTGATCATTGGATAAATTTTTATATTTGCATGTTTCACAAACAAAATAAGCCGCTAAAGGAATAAAAAAGGATGAAAATGTTTTATTCCTATTACCCCGGTATTGCTAGAGTCAATTTATTTTCTCACTTTTTACCATCAGATTCTGGTAGACCTATAGTTGCTTAGGCACTGATACAGTATATTTTAGAGAAACTGACCTTTTAGCCAATTCATTTTCTTTATAGAATCGAAGATCAAAATGTCTGAAATTGACATAACTCATAAGTTTTCGATAATAAAAAGTTGTCGTTCCATTCGTGCAATGTCAATTCCAAACATTTTTGATCGACGATTCTATGAAGAAGCGATAAAGAAAACGTCTTGGTTGAAGGGCCAGATTCATATGTAGATGATGGACCTACATATCGGGTAGGGCAAACCCAGCAGTCTGACCTGTCTACTAGGGCTGATATAACCCAACCAAGATACATAGATGTCAATGAATCAATTTCATTGGTGGTAATAGACTTTCAAACACATTTCCTTGAAAGAAGAAGAAAATAAATAAGTGTAATTGGCAAGTACTTACCGAGTTTCGTATGCTGAACTCCATGAGGCTGCGGCGGTTGGCGACCAGGGTCTTGTTGACGCACCAGTGCAGCATCAGTACACCCAGGTTGAGGCTGGCCAGCAGGTGCCAGCCGCGCCACGCCAGCACCCGAGACACTATACCTGAACACGTGTTGACATGTTGCATTGCAATTTACACCGCATTCATAATACACCGAAATACTACTCATATATTATACAAGGTGTAACAAAACTAATTGATAATACTTTAGGGTGTGTATGAGTCCCTTATACAGAGATCACTGTGAAAGTAGTGACGCTGAAAGAGCAATCCAACCGAGATATTACACATACAGGCCTTAAAGTATAATCACTTAGTTTTGTTACACCTTGTCTATTGAATAATTAACTAGCGACCCGCCCCGGCGTCGCACGGGTATAAAATATATAGCCACTGAAAAAATTATGCCTATAGCCTTCCTCAATAAATGGGCTATCTAACACTGAAAGAATTTTTCAAATCGGACCTGTAGTTCTTGAGATTAGCGTATTCAAGTTAGCCCTTTCAAATATTTTCCCCCGTTTTTCCCACATTCTCCTCTGTTTCTTCGCTCCTATTAGTCTTAGCGTGATAAAATATAGCCTATAACCTTCCTCGATAAATGGGCTATCTAACACTGAAAGAATCATCAAAATCCGTTGCGTAGTTTTAAAGATTAAAGGGAACAAAGGGACATGAGGGAAAAAATAGCGACTTTGTTTTATAATAAGTATAGAAGATATGGGAGAGGAGAATTTGCAAAAATGTGTGGAAATACTATTACTACTACCTACTCGTACAGAGTCCGTGGACTAATGGGTAGACCTTTGGTTTGCACTCCTAGAGGGTGCAGGTTCGATCTCAAGTACATAAAACGGCTGCTCATACGGTGAAGGAAAACATCGTGAGGAAACCCGCACATAAATAAATAGTTGGTCCCAGACGACGTAATATTGACTATAGTTGTTATCTCTGGACTAGGCCTGTTGCGAGAATGTCGTAATAAATATGTACTTGGGCAACCATACGGACATTTAAATCTTGTCCCAGGCACTACAGTATTTGAGGAGTGGTTATTTCGCTCTGAAAATACTGTATAAATCATCCACAACGGATGCAAAGGCCTTGTTTTACTCATACAAGCAACCTATTGGAAATGTGATTAAATCATAATATTTTAGGAACTTATGATTTTTTTCGCGGACCTCTTTATAAAGTCTTTATAAGTTACTTTGTAAAATGTTGCAAAAAATATATAGTTTTTTTTTTGCAACATTTTACACAGTAACTTAACTAATGAGCTAATTCTTAATTAACCTAATCACGTGGGAGCTGTTAAAACAGCGTTGAAATAATTGCTTGCTTAATGAAGGTTGAAAAATGCTTGAAAAAACAACTAGTAAATAACGACTGAAAGCTATGAGTAGCATGACATTAAAAAAGCAAAATGCTTAAGCTGGACAATTGCTCAAGCGACTGTTTCAGAAAACGTTAGAAATTGAAATATATTACTTACTAGCTGTCCCGGCAAACGTTTCTTTGCCATATTTTTTTTTTAATTTGATCGCAGCGCTAACTGTCGGGACAGACTAAAATTAAAATTCGAATATTATTTAAAATTTGACACTGCGATGGTAGCGCCGTCTGTCGGATCCAATGTAAAACATTCCAACAACTACTAATAAATTAAAAATTAATTAAAAAAACATTGTCCAGCGGACAAAATTGTGAATCTAAACCATTCCCAGATCCCCTTGAACACACACAAAAAATTTCATCAAAATTGGTCCAGTCGTTTAGGAGGAGTTCAGTCACATACACACGCACACAAGAAATATATATATTAAGATTTTGATACCGTAATCAACTATGGCAGTTTAATAATATTATTGTGTCGACTATCGTACACGAAAATATAAATTACAGGTGAAATTGGGATTCTTCTCCTTTTATTTGAAAGGTGATTTAAAATTGAGGTACGTGTACGTGAAACACTTTGAAAGCCTATAAACTTATTTTTTTACAAGATCGCGTGTTGCTAAGAAATTCCAAGTTTACTACTTACTTTCAGCGTTGGTGATGATGCCGAGTATGAGGACACAAGACAGGAAGGCGAAGACGGGCCGCTCTATGTACGCGTTGGTGGTGAGCACCGAGGACCGGCCGAAGTAGACGGCATCAGCCACCGCCCACGCCACCACCAGCGGCAGCACCACGTGATATAACCACGCGAACATCTGCAAAAATAATGACAATACTTCTATATCTATCTATACATAATAAAAAACAAAGTCGCTTTTTTCCCTCATGTCCCTTTGTTCCCTTTAATCTTTAAAACTACACAACGGATTTTGATGATTCTTTCAGTTTTAGATAGCCACTTATTGAGGAAGGCTATAGGCTATATTTTACCACGCTAAGACTAATAGGAGAATGTGGAAAGGACGGGGGAAATTATTTGAAAGGGCTTATCTCGCGAACTACTGGAGTAATTTTTATGTTATTTGGCACAAATTAGAAGTAGACCACGTGAAGGATCATAGGCTATCGATTTTAATCATTTTTTCAGTGGCTATATATTTTATACCCGTGCAACGCCGGGGCGGGTCGCTAGTCTTTATTATAAAAAATAAAAACCGACTTCAAAATTCTACGTAAATAAAAATTAAAATTCCCTATCTCAAAAATATGTAGTAAATAAAATAAATACTATGTCCTTGGCATACAGATGCTGCCAGGGGTAAGTATGTTGAGCCATTTGCTTCCTTGTGGGTTACTTGTAGTTCTAAGTTTAATATGGTTAATACCACAGAACAATATAATTCATTGTTCTGTGGTGAAAACTAGTCTTAACATAAACTAATTACAGATCCAAAGTAAGCCAAAGTTTGGTCAAACTCTTAACAAAATAAGTACCCTGTTCTTAATGAGGCTGATGTCATGTTTCCTGAGGTGATCGTAGACGTGTGCCAGGATGAGGCCCATCAGGCAGGCGGGCAGGCTGCCCCACGGGGCCTGGTAGTAGTCGCGGAATGACGCTGAATTGGTGAAGGTCACGCGATTGTTCCTGGAATTATTAAACACTAGATGACGCCTGCAAGTTCGTTGCGCCAAAATTCGTTTGTCGCTCGAGAACCGCACATTCTTCTGCAACAGCCAACAAGGGACAAGCGACGGTCTTATATTTCCTTTCCCTTGACTCCAAGTTTCATCAAAATCTACGAATAATAAAACCTAAGGAAACGTAACTCCCATACTAATACAGTTTTAAATTTGGTTCCATTCGAACTGTCATGTAACATCAGCCTTTATACCGCTCAAGGTCACCTAAATATTGAAAATGTATGAATAGTTAACCTAACTTTTTTGACAAGTATTTTGGAGCATGTTTTTTGACGGAGTTGCTCTTCCTTAGTTTTTATTATTCGTAGATCAAAATCGACTATTCGGCTTATCGCTTTAAGCGTGAGAGAATAACAGACAGAGAGATAGACAGACACACGCATTTATAATATTAGTATGGATGTTGTTGGTGACGGAGAATATAGAAGACAAGAATAAAAATCTTCTACCTACTTTTGATACCTACTTTTGCAGAACTTTAAAAAATTTGGAAAAAATTAAAACGCAAGATGGTGCTGAGCTAGTAGCAACTGAGATGTATGACAGAAGATTTATAAAAATGTTTTACAGTATCACTTAAATATTATACTTTCACGCATGAAGTGGATAAAATCGGTGCTACTTACTTTGGCAAAATTATTGCGAGGAACGACTCCCACTGATTATAGTAAATAAGTATTCCGTTTACGAGACAAGCTATAAGGCACATGGCACTCAACGTAGGTACCGGTCGCCATGTAGTCTTCGACAGGGTGATCAAGATGAGTGATGATACGATGTACAGCTGAAAATCCACAGCCAGAAACCTAAAATAAAGACATTCAAACAATTTTAGCTGTCTAAAGATAAGATATTGCTTTCCTGAAGATAAGTTGATTCTAGTTTACGAGAAAAATAACAACTAAGCAAAAGAACAAGTATGTACCGACCACGTTTGGACCAAGCAGTGATTGTCATTGTCAATGAGGTTGTGCAAGAAGAGCGCGTGCCAGAGGAACTTGCGGCGGCAGACGTCGCTCTCCTGGAGCACCAGGTCCGGCCACAGCGGCCCGTCGCCGGTGTAGCGCCACCACGTCGCCGCGAACCCCACCACCACAAGATGAACTGGTAGTATTCTGCCAACAAAGTTTATCCCGAACAAAATTTAAGACCTAGAAGTGAAATTATAATGTTGACAAATAATTTTTAAGCTAATGGATATAAACAAGCAATTTTTTAAAAGCAGAATCCATACCTGGCCATCCTGCGCAGTATGTATTTTGGGAGAAATATATAACTCAGTTCCTTATTTTTGGAGAGAATACAGTAGGCCATGAAGAACGTGGACAACACAACGAAAGTCTGAACTATGGGAGCGCCGTTTTTTGCAAATATCATTGTAGGTTGGTATTCCAGCTGAAAATATATTTTAACTTACACAAATATACGGATTGCTAAGTCTAAGTCCTTGGTATAGTTTTTACCTTTTCAATATATTCTGGGTTGGATAAAAACATATGATGGGATGTTATGAACGCGTGAACGATGATGACTAAAATCATCAGTATCATCCTGAAACAAAAGATTTACTGGTGTGAAACAACCCATCACAAATTCCCAACACTCAGACTATTCCACGAGAATCTTAAGCATAATCTTAAGGATTTAAGAGACTAAAGTTAACGCTGAATTTTACCTCAATCCTTGTATAGGTGCAAGCGTCATTCGCTGAGAGCTCACAACTCGACGTGCAAAAGTTATTTCCTGCCAGTTTGACCGTATGGACCACGCCAACAGCAACCCTGAAGAAAATATTCAAAATTCAATTCAAGGGACTAGAAGACAGGCAATATTCTTAGAGACAAATTGAATAAAATTATGACTCACTATTTTTCCCCTCTGTGGTAATATCATATAGAGTCCCGAGCAAATTGAGTGCCAACAGAACTAGAACGATCCAGATGAATACTCTATCGATGTACGTGGTTCCCGCTGCAGTTTTGCCTTTGTCGCAGTGGTGAGACTGAAGAGAAATTTCCATTCCCAGGTCCGTCTCATGCTCTCTGACGCAGTTGAGAAAGCGTAGAGTGATGTTGGAGCTGGTGGAGGAGCAGCGGCTGTTGACGCAGTAGCCGCGGTGCAACAGCGTGCGGTTGAAGTGGTGGGGATTGGATGAATAATTCTGGAACAATATTAATAATCCTAAGCCGAGAGTCAGCGTACAGTTCACAAGCAGAGACTGTGGTCAATGGTCAAATGGTAGTAGCGGTAGGACGGCGCCTGCCGGTCCACAGTCAGACGGAACGTGCCCACACAGTACAGAGCTCCGGGCCGGGAGAGACAGCGGTCATAGTCATCGATCTGATACAGCTCCGGCAGTTAAGAACTTGTACGAGTATTATGTATAATTACCTCGATCATGCGGTAGTAGCGGTAGGACGGCGCCTGCCGGTCCGCAGTCAGACGGAACGTGCCCACACAGTACAGAGCTCCGGGCCGGGAGAGACAGCGGTCATAGTCATCGATCTGATACAACTGAGGTAGCTTGTAAAGATCACGCTCTGAAAGTCAGACCGAAGTCACAACGAAGTGATCAATTATGATGACTAAAATATGTCGGTTTCAGGTTCTGCCAACAACTAGTCAACAGCGCAGCGTGGATAGTAATTGAAGAGGTGAGTGGAAGAATTGAACAAGTGACATTTCGTAACATACGGACAATAACTCATTTTTTCCCTAATTATTTTAATAAAACTTGTAACTTATCTACTTCATAACCTAGCTAATATATCTGGCTAAACATATAATCTATAGTTTTTCTATTTCAAATAATTTTTCCGGCCCTAAAGCCTCCATTTAAGCAAAAAAACGGGAAGTTTTTCATGTTACTTACCTTATTCTTCCACCCACGTCTTGAAATATTGTTATAATGTTTTGTGATATTGTTGTGTTGTATACTGTTTTATTTAATCCTTCAATCGCGGATTCTCGGAAATCTATTGATATTCTATTGTTGCTGCGGTCACCGGTGTCCTCATGGTCCTTGATGGGGTGGATAGAAAAACAATTTGATCCGAATGAGACCCAAAAATTTTCAAAAAAATACAAAAAATATTTTTTACTTTTTTGGAAATTCTCGGGTATACGCCAAAGTTTTTTTGGAAATTCTCGGATATAGTCGAGGGCACGGGGGGTGACACACATCCTGGAGGGGAGGGGAGGGGAGGGTAGATTAAATTTAACTTTAGTCTGTAACCTACATACCCTGATAGATAAAAGTCGTACTTTAATTTTGCCAAAAGGGTTTTCAGGGTTGGAAACTTGGGTGTTAACTACTCTCAAGGGACCTAACAACATAATATATCAAAATCGTAATTACAATCACGTTTATGTCGATATAGACGGGCCTATAGTGGTCCCCCGCCCAACAGAAGGCGGACGTCCTCGCTAACAGAATGAGGGTGGTTCTTGACAGGGACGCAGTGAGGATCGCACGCCCTGTCCAAAGGGTAACTGCTCGTCTCCGGCTTGGACGAAACGACGACCGCCGCCGATGTCACCAAGGCGGCGGCAAAATAATGCGGCTGCCCGGCCACCTACCAAGTGCGACGATCAGTGGTTTAGGCTGTATCGTGATTCCATTTTCATATCATTCAGGACAAAGCCTTTTTAACCGACTTCCAAAAAGGAGGAGGTCATAGGTTCGGCTGTGGATATTTTTAATTTTTTAATTTTTGTATGTTGAACGATTACTCCGCCGTTTGTGAACCGATTTTCAAAATGTTTATTTTGTTGTATTAGGTTTTACTCCTTTGGTCCCATATTCATAAAAGTGGTGACCTGATGATCGGATCCATGAGTAATCAAGGGAACTCATTTAAAATTCATATGAAAACATAATAATATGGTGATTTTGATTTTATGAGAAGTATCCTAAGCATATTATGCTAAAATCAAAGATTTTTCACCAAGATATTATGCTATCCGAAGATACTAAGAGAACTCCGGTTTCGTTATAATATATATACAAGTTTGGGGCTTGGGGTGCTGTTTTAAGAACTAAAAGCAACGATGCAAATTACATTCATCATCATCACTAGCACGTCAGGGTCACTAATGTCACAAATGGCTGTATGTGTATTCAACATGTCCCCACAACACCATGTATGTACCATCACGTTATGTCCCTAATATTAATTAGGTAATTCTTTTCTTACCAAAATTGAATATTAAAAATTCAACCTTAACTCCAGAGTGTAAGGCACACGTCAGCGGGCGACTAACGCTGATTGGTCTCGTGCAGAATCACAGAAATTTAACCTTTAACTATGGACATCTAAAAGTTGTAACATACTTATCGACATGGGGTCTGACAGACCGCTCGTATTTTCATAACTTTTTTTCGGTAATTGAAAGATTTTTTTGTATTAGTTTTGCTTAAATGCCTTATCACACAATTGATTTAGGGATTGTATTGGTTAAATATCGAAAATTCTAAATTATATTGTAAAATGAAGCATTTTAAGCAAAAAAGTCACTTTTAAGACTTTCATTCACCTGTGACGAAAAAAAGACATTTTTATATAAGAAACATGAGTTTCAAAACTTTTTGCCTTAATTGTCTTTTAATATAAGCCATATTAAATATAAAAATGGAACTGAAACTTCTGAACATATTATAACATAAAAATTTTGACATAGGTCGAACATGGACAAAATTATTGGCAGTCATTTCACATGGTAAAGGCCACTACAAACGTAATTATAGCTTAAATGTAACTAAAAATATTGTGATTAGTATTTGTTTTAGTTATCGAGACAGATCCAATTAGTTTTTGCTGTAAAAAAATTATGTCCTAAATATTAGCTCTCCCAAATTTGTTCCTTAGAACATTTTCAGCACAATATTCCAATCGTTTGACTGATTTCAAGTATTTTATTTATTACAACGAAGAATTTCACTAAAAAACATAAGCAGACGTTATTTCAAGACATTTTATTTAGACATTGATTGCGCACTACCGAAAACACAAACATAATTCTTTGTATGGGAAGCATGGACATGAGGTCTCACAGACCGCGCTCGAAGTTCAAACCGAAATAACTTTGCAAACTTGCAGTCGGCGTCGATTTTTTTTTGCTCCAGAATACATTTTTCGACTAAAACTGAAGCTACTGAGCGCCGCAAGTGTGAAGCTTAAGGGGAAGTAGGGAAGATGCGATTCTTGCAGGGTATGAGCGGTCTGTGAGACCGCGTGTCCATAGTTAAAGGTTAAGAAATTCTGAAGCGGTAGTGAACTCAGAATTCAGAAAATGAGTTTTCATATTATGACGGTGTATCCTGGATTCAAAGTCACTAAGCAGAACACATTAGTTTTTACAGAAAGCCTTATAGATATCTAAAAAGAGTGAAATTATGAGCAAATTAAATCACCAAAATAGCGAGCAAATTATTGCGCTATTTCTGCCTCAATAAATCACTACTATTTATTATATATTTATACGATATACAAATAAGCAATAATCTTCAGTATATCAACATTCCTTTCCCCGTTTTAAATTTTATATTTTTGTTTATTATATTCAAGATATCAGCTTCCAAAGTAAAACCAATTTATTAAAATTCAAGCATACATTCAGCATCTCCTTGGGATTTACAAATTACTTTTATTTGATACACACGCCAATAGATCGACAATATCATAAACTACATATTCCCCGTTTTAAATTTTTTTAGGACAATTTTGAACTAAGATAATTAAAAAAAAAGGGTTTGGTGCGATCTTGGCAACGCGGCAAATGTATGGTCAAGGTCGTTTGCTCGGGGGACGGCTTTAATGCGTTGAAAATAACGCCAGGCGACGCACCGCAACGGAACAGAGTAAAATAATGTTCTTAGGATATCACCTTGCGGAAGCGCGAACTTTGTTCACCGTAGGTAAGGGCAAGGGCGGAGTGAAAAGGTTCTGTAAAGTTTACACTTCCATTTCCTCTTAATACATCCTTAAAGCATTTTTTAAATTTGCGGTTATCAGATCTGTTATATAATTTGTAATTATTGGCAGTATTTCTGAAGTCGTGGGGTAGGTTATCACATGAAATGACAATGATCTATTTACATTATAATTAAAATAATGCAATATAATAAAATCTACGCTACAATATAATATTCGTCCTTCGTCTGAGGCAGGATTCATGGAATGCCCGAACCAGTGCACACACCAGTGACGAGACACTAAACCAGTCCAGTCAGGTCGGCCTGCGAATAATCCGAACGGTTCCGAAGTCCGGACGGAAGGAACGGCCTCCCCGTATACATAGTCATATCCAAAGACCCTGAATTCTATGCATGTATCAATGCATATAATATTATTAATGAAAAAAGTGCATATTGTATCAATGCATAATATAATACATAATATTATAAATGAGAAAAAGTCTGTAGGTTTATACCTCTTCACGCCCAAACCACTGAGCCTATTTTGCTAAAGTTTGGTATGGATACTTTGAGGACTCAAAGTGTAAAAATAGGATACTTTTATACTTCGAAAACGTACGGTTCCCGCGCAATAAACGAATTTTGGCCCAACGGTGTTGCGGGCGTCATAAGCTTACCAGAAAACCGCCTGGCTTGGCCCTCTGCGGCCCACGCGAGCAAAATCAGCGCCCACCACATAGCTACTGTCGCCTGCGCCCAACACACGCACTTTATAAACGACTCAGTTAATGTCATTGATACTTACATAATTATTATCCGATCTGAGTGCTTAGTCAAGTTGAATACGCTAGTTTCGATAACGAAGTTAGATGTCAATTATTATTTTGTTTGTCATTTATTATTTTTCTAACAAAAAATTTAAACCGACTTCCAAGGTAAAACAATAAGAATATTAACTAAAAGTATTACATAATTCCTCTTTAATAGTGCATTTTCCAGAATTCGTCAAAATCCCAACTATTTCTGTACATAACTTCTTCTTTTTTAAATAATTAGTACAGTCATTGAAGGCAAAAATCAGGTTTCGTTGAACCTCCATCGATTTGGATGAAAATTTGGGATTAAGTGCGTTAAGCCATCTGCTTTAAAAGTGACATACGTTCGTATTGCGCTTTTTGTATTTTAGGGGTAAAATCCACCACTTTTGTTAAAAATTGAAAAATTACGATTCAACCATTCTGGTTTAACTAATTGTGTTTAATTTGATAAAATAAAATATGTTTTAATGTTTTGATTATTGAATTAATTTTTCAACCCTTTTAGCAACCAACCCTTAAGAGTCCGTATACGAAATTTGCCGATTTCGCTGATTTTACAGACGTGATTTAACAGTTAAAATACAGTATTTCTATAAGTTTTAATGCAAAATATGTAAGATCATTTCAATTATAAAATTAATTTATTAATACACCATAACATTATTTTAGAAAATAATATAAACTTAAAATCACAAATTCATTGCTAAAAATACAAACTAAAATAAAATATACAAATATATACAAACTTAGAATATAAAATTATAAAAAGAAAAACTTTCCCAGGTCGTCCCTTTCAATTATAATGTAATGTTAGAGCTAGATTTTTATTTTTTTAAGTGTTTTTAAATAATTCAACTCAAACCCGCGACAGTTTTGTGATTTTTGCTGTAAAAGGTTTAGAATATCACCTGTTTATGGATTGTATTGACGTCTTAACGGTATGAAAAAAAATACGTATATGTAAAAAAATATGTAACTCGGCAAAATTTTAGAGAAAATGGGCAAAGAATTGCTGTTAATTTCGGCAACTTGGAGCTGTAATTCATAAAAAGAAAACGACAGAAATAATCTATAGATAAAATTATATCTAATTTGAGAAAAAAAAAACAAATTGTGCCAAAAAAACACGATTCAAAACAACCTAAATCTCACATTATTTTACTCGCCGCAAGTTCGAGTCGGCTTTCCGCGCTTAAATATATTTTAAATCTAATAATTAATATATATTTTTTAAGTCTACCTAAGCGGAAAAAACCTAATAATATTTTGCAATTTTTGCCTTTGCAATTTCGGCAAAATCGGCAAAATTTCGTATACGGACTCTTAAATCGTAAAAAAACATTTTTTGTATTTCTGAGCTGTAAAATCGCATATCTGGACACGCGGTAGAGTGTCAAGCCGAGTTCCAGCATGACAGAATGGCGAGCCGCACTGTGTGTAATATTACACGAACCATTTGCAGCTACTTTTGACCCCCTCATAATTCAGAAACTATTTCACATAAACATTTCAAATTTAGCTCATACAATGAGACTTGCGAGATAAATACATACTTTAAATTTCATAAGCACAGCTTAAACGGTGGTTTGAGATATTAACGTCCGAAAATCTTAATTTTTATCACTGACTGACTGATCAAAATTCTAACCCACTTCCAGATGACCTAGAAGGCTGAAATTTGGAATCCAGCTCAATAATTGTGTGTAACCGTAGGAAAAAATCCGAAACCAAAAAAAATGGTCAAGTGCGAGTCGTAAAAAGCGAAAATTGTGATTTTTTGTATGGAGATCCCCCTTAAACTTTTAAGAATAATTATTGTAAAAAAGATTATATAAGGGCAGATATAGATTATATGAACTCTACAATTAAACAAGTGTCAGTTTCTAAGTTTCTAGGGATTTACGTAGACAGCCAACTAAATTGGAAAGAGCATTGTAACTATATTCGAGGAAAAATTAATAAATTATCATATGTCCTATACATGCTACAAAGGATTGTTGGCCTCACAACACTTAGAACAGCATATCTAGCGCAAGTCGAATCATTGTTACGATACGGAGTGGTATTTTGGGGCAATTCTATTGAAAAAGATCAAATATTTAAAGCTCAAAAGAAGTGCATAAGAGCAATGTGTAAAATAAGAATGACCGACAGCTGTAAGACACACTTTATAAGTCTTAAATTATTAACATTCCCTTGCCTATATATTTTAGAAAGTATATCATTCATAAAATGTAATATTCGTGAATTTGAGTTTTTTGAAAGTCACCGGAATAGCCACAAGATATGTCACACTAGTAGCAAAACTGCGTTACTAAACAAGAGCTACCTAAGTATGGCGATCCGTATGTATAATAAGCTACCAAAAGATGTTCTAAAGATAAATAATATGCAACAATTTAAAAACAAAGTCAAGGCAGTTTTGTTAGAAAAAGCTTATTACGATGTCAGAGAATTTTTAGCTGATAATGCAATTGTTGTGGAATAATAATCATCGGGTGTACTAACATGAATTTTAATTTATTTAATATGTATTGTTTTTTGACATAATAATATGAACTGTAATAATAATAATTTTGTAATTCTATATATTTCGTACAAAAGAATAAAATTTATACATTATTATTAAGTAATATTATAATCTGATTTAAATATACACAATGAAATATTAGTAATTTTGCAATGTAATAATATAGTAATGTACTTGCTTTAACAGTAATAAGCAATAATAATAATAATATATAAATTATAATATTTGACATAGATACTCGATGAAATATTTTACCAGTAACTTAGTAAGTAATATAATATAAAATAATGTAATTGTAGTTTGACAATAATAAAAATTTGCATGCCTCAGATAGGTAAGAATAAGTTGTACCTCCTGTATAATAATCTGTAACATCTTTTTACCCACTTATTCTGCAAATAAATGATTTGATTTGATTTGATTTGAAATGAATAGAAGGTGACTTTATGAAGTGAGTCTGTCTGTCTGTTACGTCTTCACGCCTAAACTGATTGTACCGATTGTTCTTTGGTATGGAGATATAGTTTGAGTCCCGAGAATAGACATAGAATTATTTCAATATGTCTGTCCGTTTGTCTGTCCATCCGTCCGTTTGTCTGTCTGTCTGTTATTAGACAGCTATAACAATAGCTACTTAACTTCCGCATAGTAAGTTGTACACTATATAGTTACTGGTTGGAAATACACTTGTGTTATACCGTATTATTCCAATGCCTTCTGATGGTAGCTGCATTTTCCCATCGCTTGGATTTTCTTATTGATATATTATATAGATTCATAGATTTTGTACAGAAATAGTTGAGGTTTAGGGGAATTCTGATGAAGGCACTGTAAGAATGATTAAATACTTTTAAGTTCATTGAAGAATAAGTAATGTTATCCACTTGGAAGTCGGTTTAAATTTTTTGTTCTTAATAATAATTTCACTCTATTTAGTTATTTATATGGTTTTCTGTAATAATACTTTCGCATGGAAACTCATCAGCTCAACATAATATATTTAATATTATGCATTTATGCTACTTAAAACAACGTTAATATTTATTTGTCAATTGTTCAGATTGCTACCTTGGTAACCTCAACATCAAGTTTGAATCATTTACATTGTAATTTTCAAAATCGCTGGAGGAACTCGAGTTTCGATCTTAAAGACGATAAAAAGTAACAACAATTATAGGGTCATAATGTGATGATGCATGGTGTGGTGGTAGTGAAGATGATGATGAATGTAATTTGCATAGTAGCATATTATTCTTTCAGTTCGTAAAACAACGCCGAAACCCCCAAACTTGTATCTATAAGGAATCCGGAGTTCTCTTAGCACCTTCAGGACCATGGTATATCTTGGTGCAGAATTTTACTTTTTGGTAGCATATTATGCTCAGGATACTTCTTATAAAATAAAACTAAAATCACTGTAATATACTTCTATATAAATATTGAGGAGTTCCCTCGAGTACTCATGGATCTCATCATCAGGTCACCACTTTTGTGAACATGGTACCAAATTGGGGGAGAAGTGAGAACCCTATGCAACAAAAGAAAAACTTTCTAAATCGGTTAACAAAAGGAAGTAATCGTTGAACATACAAAATAGTAGGGGAGGTCGCGCTCAGCTTAAAAAGTAATTTCATACCGAGCGAAAATCGTTACAATAATAGTATTCCACTAATACATAACAGCTTTGATCGTCAGTCACTTCATAATGGGTGGAATAAAAATTGAGAGCATCTCAAAATTATTGTTGGGAATCGTATTGAATTGACATTAAAAAGATCCCAATTCGCACCCAATAAAGGTTCATATTATCTAGATTATACACGTTTAGGTTGGGTAGGTGTTATTGTAGTTTTAGTATATAACAACAGATGGCGCTTTTAAAGTAAAATGTATATAATTCTTCTTCACAAATATTAACTATCGAATTAATTACTTACAATTGCTATGTGAGATAATTTTATGGTTAATTCAAACGAAAATCGCCGTCAGCTGAATGTTTGCAGGTGGAAATGTCGTCTACGCGACGCCCTAGGACACATTGAGCGCGAAGTAGGGCTATATTGGTCATAACTTATATCACTGGCTGACGGTTTTTCGTATTAGCGACTGACGGTTTTCTTTATTATTTACAAAGTTGAAACATTCACCTGTATAAATTTTGTACGGTATAAAATAACTTTATATTCAAAATTTTTTTACATATTCAGTAACGCAACTGACGTTGAATCCCCCGTCTGCAATACGGCTGACGGTGATTTTTTGGTTAAACATGACCTCAATAATCATCCATCAAAGTTTTATTCGGTATAAAATCACTTTTCGCAACTATTTTTTTTACAACTTTGAAATACTCTCAGTTAACATTCCACCACGGGTGCGGCGACTGACGCTGATTATATTGATTGATAAATATTAACCTACCGCTAGACAAAAATTTGGTCGGTATGAAATGACTTAGCAAACGCTAGCACTACCTCCCCTACTAAAAATAAAATTATATCCACAGCCGAACTTATAACTCCTCGTTTTTGGAAGTCGATTAAAAAGTAAGACATGTTAACACATAGTACGATAAGTGGCAAAATAGTGCGTTACTAAAATCATCAAACATTTCTTCTCAACATTGAGTATATTAAATACTATACAGGATACTACCAGTTCATCTTGTGGTGGTGGGGTTCGCGGCGACGTGGTGGCGCTACACCGGTGACGGGCCGCTGTGGCCGAACCTGGTGCTGCAGGAGAGCGACGTCTGCCGCCGCAAGTTCCTCTGGCACGCGCTCTTCCCGAACAACGTCATTGATAGCGACCACCTGTGCTTGTTGCCGACCTGGTAAATAGTACAGAAAATAACTTTATGGGCATCATCACAAAACTGCGAATTTGAATCGCATCGCAAATATCAGCAAAACTCATAATGAAAATGACATTGCGATGCGAATTAGCACGAATTTGCATTTATGTGTGGGAACCCTAAGCACTCAGTTAAAGTCATCCGACGAATGATTCTCAGATCTAAAAATGTCTAAAATGCATGTTGAAACAATTAGTTTTGATATAATTCGTGGAGTTAAAACTCCAAACTGATATTTTTTTACTAAAGCATAGTTAATGCTAATAACTTAAGCAACAGGTAATACGTATTCATCAGGTCTCTCGCTGCGGACCTCCAACTGTTTATAGCGGCCAATCTGCTGATATCGTTACTAAAAATAATTGGATGGAGGCCGATTCCGGGGATATCGGTGCTGTTCATCCTATTTTCTGTTCTCAACGGGCTGCTGGCTTACTGAAACGAATGGGAACCTCTTGTATTCATTGCACTTCCTGAGTAAGTATTAAAACATAGTTACCGAATTTACCTTGTATCACAATATTTTCGAACATAAGATAAAATTCTATCTGCGGCAAGCTGCGAGATTCCTCTCTTTTCATTATGTGATCCAGATGTGATCTACAATGTGATCCAGAACACAAATTAATTCCAAGTAACCTCAAACTTTTTCTCCAGATCCCATTCTCATCGCAATTGTATCTAAATTTCAGGAATTTCCGACAGTTCTTCAGGAGATCACGATCGTTTAGTGACTTTTACATATCACCGCTGAACAATCTTCCGGGATATCTTGTAGGTATCATCTTGGCACACGTCCACAAGCATGTTCAGGAGCATGGCATCAAATTGAATGACTCAAAGGTATCAAACTGTTAACTAAATTTTGAAAGTAGTGTAAAATCAGTCAAAGAAGTTTCGTGATAACAATTAATTATTATTAGCACTGTTTTAGGTATTTGTGGGCTGTGGAATGAACCAATATTTATAATAATTAGATATTTTCAAGATTTGTATGTAATTTCAGTACGTTTCTATCTCAAAAACGATAAAGCCTAAAAATAAAAAGATATCGGACTATTTTACGTACTTAAGTATTCACAACAAAATATTTACATTTTACACTGAAGTTCATACTTCTCTTCAGCTGTACATGTTTTGCTACGACCTGTCCTTCCCGCTCATGATATCCTGGGTGATGTGTGGGGAGTGTTTCTTCGAGCGGCGATCTCCGCTCATCACCGAGGTCTACGCCGCCATCGAGAAGCCGGTCTTCCTCCTCCTCCTTAGTGTCTACTTTATAGGCATCATCAACAACCTAGACAGTGAGTTAATGTAAATCTAACCCCATAACAGCCCAAAATACAATATCTGTGCATCTATTTGAATGTAAACCATTTATCCATCTTTAGGGTAAACTATAGCTATTTGACCGAGCTTCGCTCGGTATTCGATAAAACACGAATAAAATTACATTTTCTAAAAATGATTCCTAGCTAGATCGATTTATCGCCCCCGAAACCCCCTGTTTTATGAAAATCGTTGATGCCGATACCGAGATTACAATTGTATCTTATATCTTTAAACGAGTAATTCTTGTATATAAATATAATATATGTATATATTATATAATTGGAATCTCGGAATCGACTCCAACGATTTTCATGAAATTTAGTATATAGGGGGTTTCGGGGATGATAAATCGATCTAGCTAGGAATCATTTTTAGAAAATGTCATTTTATTCGTGTTTTTTTGAATACCGAGTGAAGCTCGGTCAAAAAGCTAGTTTATTATATATGTATATATATATATATGTATTATATATGTATGTATATATACAAGAATTGCTCGTTTAAAGATATAAGATTCAGACCGCAACGCGATGAGTAGAATATGTATTTCTAAATTTGCAAGACGTCTCACGCAATTGAAATCTATCAATTCAGTCAAATTGAAATGTATCTACACGACACATTGCGGTATGAATTGACCCTTAAAGCATTACAGATCTACTACGATAACATGGCGCGCCCCTCCAAATGACTGTTTCAATGTGTGTAGTCACATCCTTATGAAAGAGTTTGTATGAAGTAACTAGTAAGTATTCAACCAATCACAGTATACGTAATATTTCACTTAATGTCACTTATTACCAAGATTTGTTGGTCAACTAATCATAACTAGCCGACCGCGCAAGACAACGCACTTCAAACGTTTTGACAACGCACTTCAAACGTTTTGAATTTTGGAAGGGCAGGCCATGTTATCGTAGTTGATCTCTACTGTCATAACGTAATCTAAAACATCAAGTAGCACATTGATAAATTTGTTCATTTATTTTAAAATTGTCGAAGATTATGGCTGATAAAGATATGATAAAATTGATCAGGGTTGTTCTGGAAATCTCCCTTTGACCACTAGCCAGGCATACTGGTTATTTCTTTACAGCCATATCAAAATTTTTGGCGTTGCAGATTTAGTGAGACGTCTGTCGCTATGGCGCTGTTGGAGACCGCTCGCTCACATGTCGCTGGCACTAGTGACGGTGCACTGGTGCGTCATCAAAACTCTCCTCGCGTCCAGGCGAGGTCTCATGGACTTTAATTCGTATAATATGGTATTTTTATATTTGATTCTTTCTTTTATTTATTTTCCGACCCTTGAAGCCGAAGATTTGGTGAAATTGACAAAACTAATATTTTTCAGATGACGGATACACTGACCACTATCTTCCTCTCCTACTGCCTCGCTGTGCCCCTCACACTCCTCGTGGATATGCCGCTCATGAAGACCTTCACCTCCGTGCTGATGGACTGAGTTTGTCTCGGCCGATAGAGACGTGCGCGACGTGTTTCTTCTCCTACTGCCTCGCTGTGCCCCTCACACTCCTCGTGGAGATGCCGCTCATGAAGACCTTCACCTCCGTGCTGATGGACTGAGTTTGTCTCGGCCGATAGAGACGTGCGCGACGTGTTTCTTCTCCTACTACCTCGCTGTGCCCCTCACACTCCTCGTGGATATGCCGCTCATGAAGACCTTCACCTCCGTGCTGATGGACTGAGTTTGTCTCGGCCGATAGAGACGTGCGCGACGTGTTTCTTCTCCTACTGCCTCGCTGTGCCCCTCACACTCCTCGTGGATATGCCGCTCATGAAGACCTTCACCTCCGTGCTGATGGACTGAGTTTGTCTCGGCCGATAGAGACGTGCGCGACGTGTTTCTTCTCCTACTGCCTCGCTGTGCCCCTCACACTCCTCGTGGATATGCCGCTGATGAAGACCTTCACCTCTGTGCTGATGAGTTCATGAGAGAGTTTCAAGCTATTAGTATTTCCTTTTGGTAAAAAATCAGTACAAAAATTATTCTGTAAAAATATCAGAAAAAATATTTTTAACCCCCGACGAAAAAGGGCTGTTATAAGTTTGTGGCGGTACCCACAATTCGCCTAACAATCCTACATCGCGCTATCGAAGTTTCGGAGAACGGCAAGATATATACAACGTCTGAAATAACGTCAGTAGGCTTCGGCCTGACAGAGCATGCTATCTCGCTCGGTCGGATGATCTTTCTTTTCGGCCGCCACGAACAACGTTAAATTGGTAACCACCGACAAGAACATGCTTCTGGACATCAATCATCATCAACACTCCCCGCCCCTCCGCACCGCGTCAGCAGACATCAAGCACAACCGGGTCGCCTCGACCATAAGCCGCGTTGGGCGTCCGCGCTGGTCGAACCCGTGTCCGGCTTGAACGGGGCAGCCATAGTTTACAACGATCGGTCAGCAAGGAGAGCACGGGGCCCCTCTCCTGGTCATTGCACGCGTAGCTTCGGCCCACACCTGACAACACAAGCGCATTGAAGAATACCACAGGTCTTCGGGGGGGGGAGTGATGTGGCGGTACCCACAATTCGCCTAACAATACCTACATCGCACTATCGAAGTTTCGGAGAACGGCAAGATATGACAGACGTTGTATATACAACGTCTGAAATGACGTCAGTAGGCTTCGGCCTGACCGGGCATGCTATCTCGCTCGGTCGGAAGATCTTCCTTTTCGGCCGCCACGAACAACGTTAAAAGTTTGACGTGTCTGTCTGTGTGTGTGTCTATCTGTGGCATCGTAGCATCCAAACGGGTGGACCGATTTGATCTGTTTTTTTTTAAAGCTGACATGATTGAGAGTGTTCTTAGCTATAGTTCATCATCATTAGGCTGCTCAGTGCTGGAAAACCGCGGTTCATATTGTTCCTGAAAGGCCGATTAGCAACTTGCAGTCGTTTGGTGGGCTTCATATTTTGCATTCTCAATCTATGAATAAGTATATTATACACATTAATCGAAAGTTGACCTGGTGCTGCAGCATCACCTGGTAATAGGATACCCAACTCCTCACCAACTTAGAGCAGAGGTTTTGTGTTTGGTCTCATTTTAATTGCGACAACTAGTTTTTGTTTTTCAAAATTCTTTATTAATCATAATAATAAGTACACATACAATTGGATTGACACAATTATACTGAAAACACGCAATTTTTAAACTTACAGGCTAAGCGCACCACAATGCGACAATGCGACAACTACGAGTAGTAAGACGTAGATAAACATTAAATATTTTCATGCGGCTGCTGCTGCAGCATCACCTGGATTCTATAGGAGCCGAGCTCCATATTATGAACTCAAAGTGGAGGATTCGTCATGTTTGGACTCATATTGATGGCCTCATCCAAGAGGACATTCATAGATGGTATTCATTGGGATATGATCCTGTTGATAATAATAATATTATCTATGGACGCTTCACACCACGTCAGTCTGGCCCCGTCCCAAGTACCTAAAGGACTTGTGTTACAGGTACCAGACAACAAAAATATATTTAACAATTTTATACTGTACATATATTTAAGATTTTTATTATATCATACACATATTTAATATACATCCAGACCCAGAAACATTGAAAACTTTTTGTTCCGTTGGCGGGATTCGAACCCGCGACCCCCGGCTTGAGCTACCAACCCCCTCACCACCGAGCCACAGAGGTTGTCAAAATAGTCAGTTGATAGGAATCATTCTGCACTATAAACAACATATTATAAGTTTAAAAAGCATGAAATAAAATTAAATTAAGAAAAAAAAACCCCCCGCAAGACAACAGCTTTAAAAAAGTAATAAAATAATATTTACTTACTGACTTTAAGTTTAAATAATTCCTAAGTGTAAAGTGATATTTTAGTCCATAATTAATATAAATAAATAAATAAATAAATAAAGCTTTATTGATTTCCGTAAAAAAATACATTAAATTTTGATTGAAGAAAAACATTTCATTTTAAAAAGAATAATTCGTTTACATTAATTACTTGTTAATTATTATATTATTAGGGGACATAATCAGAACTTATAATTTACATAATAAATTAGTTTTTACATGCATTTGTTATTCATTATTCGTAATTATAATTATTGATATTCTATTCTATTAATATTATTTTCTGTTTGTTATTTTTCTATGGACCCCCTGAGGGTAAAAGCCTCCTGCAAGGTAAACCAGTTGTCTCTTTCTTTTCCACCAAGGAAACCCATAATTAATATAATCTATATTAATATTGTTGTCAAAGTGTGTCGGGAGACTGCAAATGGTTGGATTTCACCTAGCGAGACAATCAGTGACGCGATACAATATGCAAAAGTCGCTGTTGGCGGTCCCCCGACACACCGTTACAACAATTATGGACTAAAATATCACTTTACACAGGAATTATTTAAACTTAAAGTCAGTAAATATTATTTTATTACTTTTTAAAATTGTTTGACGAAGTTTTTTTTTCATTTTTTAATTTAATTTTACTATCTAAAATATTACATTATAATTCCGAAGGTTGCCGTTATTTTCATGATAGATACATAGATTGTAGATATTTTTAGAGATATCATGTCATTTTATGATTTTCATTACATAATATTAACGATTTGTTGATTTCTGAGAGCAACGCTTGCTTATTAATAAGCAAGCGTTGCTCTCAGAAATCAATAATCAAGCTCCTGTGGCCTTTAATAGCAATGTCGCAATCAAAAGTATGCACTACGCTAGGTACTTCGATGGAGAGACATCAGCTGTATTTTCTGCCTGTCTGTCATATGTCAGACAATACTTAGGGTATGCACAGTACTCAGACTGGTTTTACTTGGGATCCTCTTGCGTGTAGAAGTGCTGCTGGTATTACTGTCGGCATGATTTGTAACATATTTTGTACCTACAAATGGTCCAAATCATACCGACACAAAAAATATTTTTTAATACGTATTATTGTGGACTGTATGACTTTTGTTGATATTTGAGTTTTGATGACTTTAATTAAATCACTTTTAACTATTTACTTTGTTTATTAATTTTAAATTAAAACTAGACTATTCACTATGTGCACTGTACCAATGCAAAGGGCAGACAGATATTCGTTAAAGTTTCTGAAGCCGCAGTTGCCGTATGAGTCCTAAGCCCAATTGCTATTCTATCACAACGTGTGATCACAACGTGTCGCGGCTAGCGCCGACCGGCCTATTTATGCGTCTGCCTCACCCCCGCCATGCGTTAGCGCAGAGAGAGAGAAGACCCCGCCCACTTACCCCGGTGCGGGGTTATCCGCCTTATTTCTATCGCGCGGATATAACGTCTCAGCGTACATCTGTCTCTTTCCTACCCATTGCGATGGCACTGTACACTATACACATGCATAATATTTAATACATACGACCATTTCTATACTAAATGTTATGTTCTTACTTCTTACTCTACACAATTCACATAACTTACTTGGCACATATTTATAATTATGTACAAGTTCAATGATATATAATCTATTTTCAAAGACACATGACCAAATATAAATCCTTACTCGTATTTCTTGCCCTTATCTCAAACGTATGGATTACACCATTATAATTATATCATGGCAAGGAATACTTGTGTCAACAACTGTAGCGGAAATGAAAACGCAATAATCATCAAGTTTTATTAGACTCAAACCTAAAGTTAGCTGCTATATTAACACTTATAATTTATAACCATATTCTCATCTAACCCTTAAAGTTGTTACATCATATTATATAGCATAGACTTTATTTATTTATCGTTTACACGTACATATTCTAAACACATAATCAAGTACATAGACCTACCGTAGACAATGTGCCAAGCTGCAAGCATCTGCTAGCTTTCTCCAAACCCATTCTCACGCTAGTTTCTTATTCATTATTCTGACGGTCCATTGAAATCTTAAAACAAAACCTTATTACTTTTTAGAAAGAAACATCTCAATACTAATTTTCGAGGAACACAATAATTACTTATTTTAACTAAACAGTCCTAATACAGTTAAAGGGACTTTACAGTTAAAGGGAAGAGCTTTCACTTTAATAATGTCTTAGAAATACGCTACTAACCAACTTTCTAAAATGTGTTCGCCACCCTAGTCATCGTTGTGTCCACAACACGTATCTACGCATTCAAATATCCTTTTATTATATTGAAATAAATATGGTACTTCCTAATTTTTTAAATGTTTAAATTTAATTGTATATTATCTTAATTTTGTGTAATAAACATTTTTATAAGTATTTTTCTCATATTTTTTTTAAATTCAATCCTTCACTATACCAAATATAATGACGGTTTATACATATTTTTATTGAGCACGTTCAAGCACCATTGCTCGGTGTAACGGGTTTCCCTGACTTTGTACTTGCCCCAGTACTTGGCAGTAAGGCCAAGGCAGTCAGCACGCTGGTATTAGTCAATAGTCAGTAACTCCGCGGCGCAGGCGCACTCATGTCTGACGCTGTCATGTATTTCCCGCTCGTCGCGCTAGCCCTGACCGGGGTGACGGCTTACAACGCTTCCGGTAAGTTACCCCTTTTTGACCGACTTCCAAAAAGGAGGAGTTAATACGTTCGCCTGTATGTATCTTTTTTTTTGTATGTTCCACGATTACTCAGCCGTTCGTGGTCCGATTTTCAAAATTCTTTTTGTGTTGTATAGAGTTTAACTCGAATTTAGTACCATCATCACAAAAGTGGTGATCTGATGATGTTATCCTTGAGGAATCGAGGGGACTCCCTAAAATTTGTATAGAAACATATAGTGATTTCAATTTTTTCTGAAGCATTCGAGGTAAATGCTACCAAAAAGTAAGATTTCGCACCAGGTTATACCCCGGATCCGAAGGTACCGAACAGAACTTTTGCATGCTTATAAGTACAGGCAACGATTTCGGCGTTGTTTAAACAACTGAAAGCATAAGCCAACACATCAATTTGATTGATCATCATCATCACAACCATATTAATTTTACCATGAGTCATCACACTATGACCCAATTATTGGTACTTTTCGTGATATTTTGCATCGAACCAGATGTTTTTGATGATTATTTCGCTGTTTGTGAACCGATTTCAAAAATTATTGTGTTGCTGTATAGGATATAAACTTAATTTTGTATAACAATTACGAAAGTAGTGAGCTGATGATGGTATCCATGAGCAATCGAGGGAAATCCTTGAAATTTGACAAAGCACTCATAGTGGTTAAAATGTTGTTTCTAGTAAGTTAAACATATGTTACGAATAAGAGAAATTTCATACGAAGGTGTTTCTTGGTCCAAAGGCGCTGAACAGAACTCCTAACCTTTAAAGATAAAAGTTTAGAAATTACAGCATCGCTTAGATAACTGCATGCATTTACCACAATTTCGCTTACAGTAACATAATGTGAATAGTTAATATTCGTATTGGTTATTTACGCATAAAGCCTTATTTTGTAGATAACTAAAAAGAGTGCAATTATTATTTTTAACAAAAAAATTAAAACCGACTTCCAAGGTAAAAACAATAGTAATATGAACTAAAAAGTATTAAATAACTCTTACTCTTTAATAACCTGCATTTTTCAGAATTCATCTAAATCTCAACTATTTCTGTACATACTACAGTCTTCATTACTTTGAAGTCGGTACCAGTCCCAAAAGTTTTGGATATTCTGACATTGCTGAACTTACGATTAAATTAGCTGGTACCGACTTCAAATTAATGAAGACTGTAGTATGTACAGAAATAGTTGAGATTTAGATGAATGCTGAAAATTGCGAGTTATTAAAGAGTAAGAGTTATTTCATACTTTTTTGTTCATATTACTATTGTTTTTACCTTGGAAGTAGGTTTTAATTTTTTGTTAAAAATAATAATTCACAGACTTAATGAACTAAAAACAAAAAGGAGGTTATCAATTCGATACGATCAGTGTAATAAACTATGTTATATTGACCAGAACTCCCCAGTTTTCGGTTAAAATATGTTAGCCTATATCGGCGTCTAATAAATAGGCCAAATTTCAAAAGTGCATACCTACGTATGTGTGTTCTTATGATTGTATTCACATAATATCTCCGGAACCACAAGTCCGATTTAAGTATTTTTTTTAAATCGAAATTATGTTCAACTTAGGGAATACTGCATGTTTCATCAAAATCTGATTCGGAAGTTTTTGAGATAGGGAATTTTGTTGTCGGTTTTATTTATTGATAAAATATTATTCTACACCTTTTCGCGATTTACACGCGGGGAGGTTTTTTTGCATTTTTATTTTCGTCGCTTGTTATACCTTATGTAGGTCAACAGTGACAAAAAGTTTATTTTCGTTTTCAAATTGTTAGCTACGGGAATTCATTTAAGTATTAACTAAAATTTAAAACACACGATAACTATGTGTTTTTGCTGTCGTTATAGCAATACGTACTTATTACCAATAAAACAAAATCAAACAAATTTTCTACGTGGATATTTTGCACGGAAAATAAAATAATATTTTGCCTGCTGAAGTCTAACTCGCGCTTGGCCGATTTCAACTGTTTCGTCTTTGATTACACAGTAACTATAACAGTATGTGACAAGAAAGTAGATGATATTATATTTTACTTGTTTTGCGTTGACAAAAACAAAATCTATAATTTCGGAAGAAAAGACATCAACGCGTGCGAATCGTCAGGAAATAACTTTCTTCTCTTTTTTAGGGTTCCGTACCCAAAGGGTAAAAACTCATGAGACTTCGATGTCTGTCTGTCCGTCTGTTTGTCTCCAGGCTGTATCTCAAGAACCGCTATAGCTAGAGTTCTGAAATTTTCACAGATTGTGTATTTCTGTAGCCGCGCTATAACAACAAACACTAAAATAAAAATAAAATTAATATTTAAAGGGAGCTCCCCTACAACAAACGTGATTTTTTTGGCCTGTTTTGCTCGTAATCAATAATGATAAAAGGTAGGCACTTGAAACTATCACGAAGGCCTTAAATGTAATTGTAATTTAATAAATAATAATAATATTTAAATAAAATAAAAAAATTAGGGGGGCTCCCATACAAAAAACACAATTTTTGGCATATTTTTGCTCTATAACGGTACGGAACCCTTCGTGCGCGAGTCCGACTCATACTTAGCCGATTATTTAGTAATTTTTCTTACTACTGTGCTCGAAACAAACATAATGCCTAAAACTTATGTACTTTTTGATAGTCACTTCATTCTTTAATACTTAACAAATAATTTGTAAGAACACAAAACTGCGAACTCGCATCGCATCTTATTATCATTATGAATTTTGTCGAAGACTTGTGCTATGTGGATTCGCAGTTAGATTGTGTGGGAGCCCAAAGTGTGTGCCCGTAAATCGGTGTTTTAATTTTATTACCAAAGTTATTAATGCAGACACACAAAAACACTCCTTTTTAGGGTTCCGTACCCAAAGGTTAAAAGTGGGACCCTATTTATAGACTTTGTCTATAGATAGATGTCTATAGCTAGAGAAGTAAAATTTTCATAAATTATGTATTTCTGTTGCCGCTAAAATAACAAATACTAAAATCCAAATACGAGTAAAACAATATCTAGGGGGAGCTCCCATACAACAAATTTTTTGCTCGCAATCAATAATGGCAACAGATAGGAACTTGAAAAATTCACAAACTTTAATATTAATAATAATTTTATACGTACTTTATTAATAATATTCATAGAAAATAAGTATTCAAGGGGGGCTCCGGCACAAAAACACAATTTTTGTCCTATTTTTGCTCTATAACTGGCTCTGCGACTCGCACTTGGACAATTTTTTTTATATCTACGAGCAAAAAGTTATACAAAACGATTAAATCATAGCAATATTTTACATAATATTCTTCGATCACTAATATACAAGATACACAGTCTCATACAAAACCTCTCGAAAATCTGTCGCCGAGTAATAGAGTTTAAAAAAGTATACATTTATCTAAAATCAACCTTAATCACAGTAATTATTAAAGATCTTTATATAAAACAATGTACATTTGAGTTTACAAAGCAATAAAATTTTTACGTCCGATGCACGCTTCATACTAAATTCAACCATCCGCGTATATGATTTAAGTTCAAATTTGTATAGTGCCAAAAAAAAAATCCAATTTTACGACCGAAATTCGCCGCTGGAACAGGGCGAAGGGTGAAGTATGAGTGGAGTCGAACTGTTCAATTTTTTTTGTTGATTGTAATTTGTAATAATTTTAATAGTCCATTTTTTTATTTTTCCGAAGTTTAATGTATAAAGTGAGGAGTAATTATTTTTTACTTGTAATATTATGTTGTTCTAATGTTATGTCTAATTTTATCATTAACCAAAATATACATAAGTGTACATACATTTTCCGATAGGCCACAAAGGACAACTCACATCACCCAACGCCCATACTTTTTAACCGACTTAAAAAATCCTTAATGGGAACTATATTTGATCGAAGATGGGAACATAATATTATAATCTCCTCCTGGAGAATATAATATTATGTTCGTCTGTTTATATTTTTTGTAATACTGTATTTTTCAACGATCACTTTGCCGTTTGTGGACCGATTTTCAAGATTTTTTCGCTATTGTATCGGGTTAATCCGAATTTGGTTTGAAATTCTTCGCTATTTATACTGAAAAACCCATTTATCTGGATGATATTGTGATTTCGATTCATCTGAAGTATTTCAAATGCAAAGTTATAGTGACTTTGGATAAAAAGAAAAGAAACAGTATCCGATTCAATCAGAGTCTTATATAAATACGTTAAACTATCAATGCAAACTAAAAGACCTGAAAAAAATCCTCAATAAAAAAATAATAGTAATAGCGACTCCATCAAATGGAACAGAAACATAGCTTATAACCCGAACATTTCAAGTGGGCATGATAAACTACGATAAGTACCTTTAGTATGAGTATTCGCAATTGAGATGGTTTATACCTGGTGTTGATTTATTTACAACTTAATTTTAAAACTGTCTTTTGGTGATTTCTTAAAGAAATACCAATATTTACAATACAATTGTAAGAAATATATTAGGATAAAATTAATACTTACCGGAAATATGAAATTCCATCCTTTTTTTTGGTTTTAGACGTATGATTTCTACAATTATTAAACGCGCACTGAGGCATGTTTCCCGGCGGAGCGTTCGAGCACTACTAAATCAAAAGTGCACCAGAATGTTGAGTTTGGTGCTCTTTTGGTGAGGTCGTTTTTTGCCGCGGATTGTGTATCTTGTATATTAGTGATCGAAGATAATATTATACTGACACGCTTTGTGCCCTGACTGTTTAAAGGTGATAGCATAATAAATATTAGCACACACGCGCTGAGAGCGTCGCATTTTAAAATTCGTGGTATGAAAATGTGATGTGGAATCTCCACAGAAATAAGATCTACATAGAAGCGCCATGTCGCTCCATTTGTATGAACACGAGCGTGTCACTTTTTTCATACCTACTGTGACGTCACAAGAGCGCTTTAGTGATGGCAAAGTGACGGGAATCGATTCAAAGGAGTCGCCGCGCCCCTCCTCTTTTGCCATTTTAACAGGTATCGATTTTTTAATCAATTATTATTCGAGTTCATAGACAGAGGATTGATAAATCTTAAGATACGTGCTTGCCAGGAATGCTAGTAATTTAGTAGTTGAAATTTGTCATTGTTTGAGAACGCGATGGCACGCGAAGTGCATACACATGCGTTATCTAACTTGATAAATGTCTGTGGGAATATCGCACATTCGTCCGCACCGTACGCGCCGCATCGTGTACTATGCGGTGCGTTCGACGCGTACGGCGCGGTGCTGACAAATGTGCGATCAGCTTAATAAGCCGTTTACCTAATTATAATTTATAATTAATATACAACGTGTTTAAAACTCGACTAAAACTTTATAATATAAAAAATATTATTGTTTGTACACAAAGATTTCAGAATAATTCTTGAAATAATCGTTAACGATGCAAAAAATACGAGTCAAAGGCGTTGCTATACAACCTCCTCATTTTTTTATAGGTTGGTTAGGTAATATTGAGTCGAAATTAAAGTCTTTGACTTATTATTAAGTATAAGAAGTTTTCGAGTTTTTCTAAAATTCTAGGAAGCACAAAAAATAAATTACTCGTTTTTTTAGAAATATTTGGACTAATATTACAAATTATTGGTAAAAAAATTGTAATTATATTATTCAAATCGGATTTAAACTGCATACTTAGGCTTTTATACAACTAAAGTTTAATGGAATAGAAAAATGTCGTAAAAAATCAAAAACTTTCCTGTATCCGCGTTAAATTGACTAACATTAACTATTCACCGGAAATTTTATTTCTCAACTCTTAAAGTGGTAGCTATTTATAGTGTTAATGCAAAAACAACTCAGCATTATCAGCATTAGTCGCTACCCTTTTTTCAAAAAATTGTAATGATATTATTCAAATCGGATTTAAAGCTTTCATACAACTTAAGTTTAATGGAATAGAAAAATGTCGTAAAAAAATCAATAACTTTCCTGTATCGTGTGTCCGTGTAAAATTGACTAACATTAACTATTCACCGGAAATTTTATTCTCATCTCTTAAAGTGGTAGCTATTTATAGTGTTAATGCAATAACAACTCAGCATTATCAGCAACATTTTTAGGATGCTGTACCAAAAGGGTCTGCCTACAGGCTATATCTAATGAACGTTAATAGCTAGAGAGTTGATTTTTTCGTAAATTATGTATTTCTGGTGCCACTAAAATAAAAAATACCAAAAATGAACAAAATAAATTAAATATTTAAGGAGGGCTCCTATACAACAAACGTGATTTTAGGCCATTTTATGCTCGGTATTTATTGGTTGATGGTACTTGAAATGTTAACAAAATACACAGTTGTATTTTTACTTTAATTAATAATACAATTAAAATTAAATAAAATTAATTACTAAGATCTATTATTCCCATACAAAACTGTCCTTCAACGATCCTTAACCCCTTAAAGCCCGTCACAGACTTAGCTATAATATATATTAATATATTTATAGCAAGGCATATTACTCTATACTAAATCCACATGTCACAGAAATATATATTATAGCTGAGTGTGTGGTCACGCGAAAATTAGTATAGAAAATATATAATAATATGCCTAGCTATAAACATATTAATATATATTATAGCTAGGTCTGTGACGGGCTTAACCCTCGCTTCCGAATCTCTATAAATAGCAACAAACTTTTTCGACTGTAACCTAAAGTTATTTCGATGTATTTCTTTCAAATGATTGTCTAAAAATATTTATAATGAGTAAAATAAACTACTCGCAATACAAAACGCTACGTACATTGGTGAAATCTAGTAAAATCTTCGAACAAAGCACAAGTCATACTTTGACATGTAGGAAATAGAGCACAATTTTAAATAGCCGAAATAGTACTAATAGCTCACAGATTGTTTATTTATTTTTCATTCGGAGTATGGTCAATGTATCAAAGGTCATAACTAACCAAACTTCTTCATACAAAAGTATTCTCTAAGTCATCGAAATACGTAATATAATCGAAACAAAGAGCGCGGCCCAGGTGGGCCTTACGGTTGTTGAAAGACTTGAAAGTGTAAATGGAACGCCTCAGAGCTGCTGTCAGCGAGGTAACGCCGCATGAAATGTTTTTCGGGTGCGCACCCCATATCGCATTATAAGACGTTATCACGTCAAAAACCCTTAGTGCGCGAGTCCAACTCGCGCACTAAGGGTTTGGCTAATTATTATTAAAGCAATTAGCCACTAACAGGCCATGCTGGCTAACCCTGAATTACACAAATAGATTTTTACGTAAATCTGCAACACAAAAATAATTACCTATTGTCTGAAACGCGTTTTGTTCAATTTTTTTGTTGTTCTTAAAAAACAGAAACTAAAACTCAACTCAACTAACTCAGAAACAAAAAACCACTCTGGTTCTTCTGTCGTCAATGGCCATATTTGTTTCATTTTTTTAATGCAAGTTTAATCCTAAGCGGCAGACTATCCAATACTTAGCAGCCTCCATGCGCTCATTATTTTGCAGAATAACTAAATACTCGTAATATGCTACATAACATTATGTATATAAAATTATTATTCAAATATATATTATATTATAAAAATATTTATATCAAAATTACTTAAGAACTCACGATTTTTAGCTGGTATTAAAGTATTGTTTATTTTAGCTGCATTAAATTGTTTTACGTTTTTGGTTTAAAATTGCTTATTTTAACTTTATGTAAGTTGTTTTAAGTTTTTAGATTTAAAAATTGTTTGCAGTTTTTTTTTTAGCTGAATATTTGTCTTAAGTTAATAAACTGCATAATATTAATTTAACCTATTTTTTTTAAACGGGCTTTCGCCCACCACACATTCACACCACTGTATCTCCTGTGTCGTCAGGATAAACAGCCACATCCAACTACGGAAATCCTTTGATAATATCCCAAGTTCTCTCTTGGGATCCCTTAGATCATATCATAGCTCTCTTTCTGGAGTGGATCAAAGAAATTAATAAGAAGTTCTTCTGATTAAATTTTGCTTAATTAACTTGCCTACAGTTTCTGCGAATGATTTTATGAAACTGTAATTATTATATTAGTTTTTTTTCTTCCTCATAGGATTTATATCACAGCTTCCTTAATTAATGCTAAAGCATTATCCTCTAAAGTAATCTGCTATTAAATTAAATACTTCATTCTTATTATTATCTGTCTTTATATCCTTACTTTATTTCCTTTATTTCTTTTTCCTGATTAATTATGAGTAACGACGTATTTTTAGACAACAATGTTGAAGAAAATACAAGTTCTAAACTGCCGGAGCTGTATCAGATCGATGACTATGACCGCTGTCTCTCCCGGCCCGGAGCTCTGTACTGTGTGGGCACGTTCCGTCTGACTGCGGACCGGCAGGCGCTGTCCTACCGCTACTACCGCATGATCGAGGTAATTATACATAATACAAGTTCTTAACTGCCGGAGCTGTATCAGATCGATGACTATGACCGCTGTCTCTCCCGGCCCGGAGCTCTGTACTGTGTGGGCACGTTCCGTCTGACTGCGGACCGGCAGGCGCCGTCCTACCGCTACTACCGCATGATCGAGGTAATTATACATAATACAAGTTCTAAACTGCCGGAGCTGTATCAGATCGATGACTATGACCGCTGTCTCTCCCGGCCCGGAGCTCTGTACTGTGTGAGCACGTTCCGTCTGACTGCGGACCAGCAGGCGCCGTCCTACCGCTACTACCGCATGATCGAGGTAATTATACATAATACAAGTTCTAAACTGCCGGAGCTGTATCAGATCGATGACTATGACCGCTGTCTCTCCCGGCCCGGAGCTCTGTACTGTGTGGGCACGTTCCGTCTGACTGCGGACCGGCAGGCGCCGTCTTACCACAGCTGCATTATGGTGCTGTTTTCTGACAGTAACTTTAATAATTCCAGAAATATTCATCGGAGCCCCGTCACTTCAACCGGACACTGCTGCACCGCGGGTACTGCCTCAGCAGCCGCTGTCCAGACCTCGCCAATACGACGCATGGAGACTGGTTCAGAAACTGTGCACAAACGCAGGAGGTATCTTTGGGGCTGAAGTTAGACCTTCAGTCGTACCATTGCAGGCCACAAGATCACAACCGATTTATTGAAGAGAAAGATGAAATTTTCTTAAGGATTGTTGCAGTATTGTTGGTGGTTAATGTACTCGGGACCTTATATGATTTCAACGTTGCGTGCGAAAAAAGTATGTTATTTATTGCACAAAAATGTTTTCAAAATATTTTTAAAGGAAAAACAAAAGTTTTTTAATGTTTTGACAAAGTTAATAATACTTATATTTAATTTATTTATATTATGTACTCGTAAATAAATTAACTTTTTTCTTTCAGAAAATAAAGTTATTATGAGCTGGTCCATCAGATCTAATTGGCAAAGTTTAAAAAACACTCTCCAAGATCATAAAGATCCTCGATTACAGTGTCTATCAACAATTGAAGGATTTAGGTAACATTTTCTATAAACATAAATTTAAAAAGTTCCTGCGATAATTATACAAGCAATATTATGCTGAGCTCCTTTAAGTACCCGTCAGAAATTCAACCTGCTGACCGCCGAATTTCGATTTAAAGAGGGCACTAGATGATGATGATTATGATGAATGATGATAATTAAGCACCAGTAAGCATCTTTATAGAGGGAATGGAATAATAAACAATAATTACTCATGCCAAACCATTTTTATAGTTCTATTTTGGTCTGGAACCGACAAGAAATGGAAAAGTAACAAATAATCAATTGAAAACATTTCAGGGTGTGGATCCACACGCTGTTCATTGCGGGTCACATCATGGCGGTGTACCATCAGCTAATGCTGAACAATCCACAACAAGTTGAAAAAGTAAATAGTTTTATAAATAATTACCGGTAGATCCAAAAAAATATCATACTTAACCTAAAGAAATTGCTCTCTTTAGAATGCTAAAGAGACCAATTTCTTTAGGTTAGCTATCATTTTTTTTTTCACTTATTAATTTCAATACTAATTTCTCATTAGATTTTTGCATTTTCAAAAATTGCATAAAAAGAACCGCCTTAGCTAAATAGCTGGTACAAGGATGAGCTAATTCTAGAATTTAAAAAAAAACATTGAGTATCTGGACTGGGCTAAAATAATTAATTCAAATAAATTTGTATGCTCTCACGCCTCCCGAACCGATGGAAATTATGATTGTAAGCTTAACGTAAAAGAAGAGTCTTGCACAATACCAATATTAAAAATGAATTTTGAATATTATACTGTTTGCAGCTGTACTACGAGTCTTCATCTTACTTCTGGAGGAATGGATCATCGGCGCTTCACGCATTGGTGGTCGTTTCGAGCTTCCTCCACACCAACAGTCAGATCAACTCCAAGAGAAACACTCGCCTCTCCCAACTACCGCTGGCTGCATTGAAACGAATAGCTAGGTACAAAAATTATGTTTCCTTATAATTCAGATTCGTTTAGCAAAATAACCTTTTGCTAAAACAACGTTTGTCACAATATTCAGCTTACGTAATACTCATTTGTGTCTTTTTGTTTTTATTTCTGACGTAAAATTATTTTATAAAGAAGCAAAATTGTTATTTCAATTATTTTTATATATCATGTATAAAGCCGTGGTACTGATTATTTTAAAAGCTACGCACGATGGATGCACAGCTATTTTCTAAAACGTATCGATTAGTAAATTACTAATGGGCATTGTCCAAAAAAAACCACATGTACTTTTTATATTTTTTTTCGTTAAAATAGGGTATTTTAAGAATATAAATTAAGTAATTTTGAAATTCATTGGCTAGTTTTTTCTCAATAAATTTTTAAAGTTTCGCTCTGACGTCATCATCGGCGGCCAATTGACCTCTGTAGTATGTTTATTTTTCCTTTCAATCTTATTTATAATGGCTGGTTCGTCAAATGCAAGTTATCATTATGTGAAAGCTGATACGAGAAGCTTACCAAAAGTTCGAAACGTAATGTTGGTCGAATTTATTGCTAATTTAACGGCATTGAAGGTCAAACTAAGGTTAAACATATTTGTTCAAAAATATAAGTAACTAATGGATATTTTTTTCGTTTATATACAGAAAAACGATCACTGACCTTATTCCTCGAAATGTTTTTGTAATGAGCAAAATTAAAAAAAAATGGACAATCCCCATTAGTGAACCTCTGGAGTACCTCAAGGCTCAAACACAAGATTTTTTATACTTGTGTCATCGAAGTTGTTGGTTAAATTATTTTTATTTCGGTGTCCACTTCCGATGACCGTATTTTATAGCCAATGTAATGTTTTTTTTTTCATCTTTATTTTTCTATTTTTTTCATTTTAATGTTTTAAATGTTAGTTTGCAAAAAATAACTGAGTTTATGGGTTCTTAATCTTTTACTGAACATGATAATATTTTGTTTTTGCTTAGTACCTACTTAAGGAATTATGACGTTTATTCTCGTAAAAATGTTTATAGTATTTTTATTTAGCTTAGATTACTAAAATAAAACTGAAATTTGATAAGTCTCGCCACTAAAACTTTAATTTGATTTGATTACGTAACAATATTGTGAGTACATTTAACATTAATTCAGGTTGTTACCAGTTCATCTTGTGGTGCTGGGGTTCGCGGCGACGTGGTGGCGCTACACCGGCGACGGGCCGCTGTGGCCGAACCTGGTGCTGCAGGAGAGCGACGTCTGCCGCCGCAAGTTCCTCTGGCACGCGCTCTTCCTGCACAACCTTGTCGACAATGACCACCATTGCTTGGTTCAGACTTGGTAATTTATAACCGAAATCTTCAATATAATATAACCGACATACGACTTTGCATTCAGGACTTGCATTTAGTTACAGACATAAGCTGCTGATAAACATATTAATATTATTATCTACAAAACAAAGTGTTGTCGTTAACACATAAATCAAGGACGTTTTGATGAATTAATAAAAAATAATCAATAACCGACATAGTAAGTACTGAAATTTTGTGCTATCTACAATTTAATAAATTAATGTTTCAAATTGTTGTCAATTTCATTACTAAAAGAAAATAAACATTCATTAACTCCTACTTCAGGTCCTTCGCTGCGGACCTCCAACTGTTTGTCGCGGCCTACCTGCTGATGTCACTACTGACGATAACTGGACGGAAGCCCATCCCGGTACTGTCGATGTTGTTCATCGTATTTTCTGTTCTCAACGGACTGCTGGCTTACTGGAAAGAGTGGGAATCCATGGTCTTCATCGCACTTCCTGAGTAAGTATTAGGTCCTTACATATGAAATTGGCGTTTTATATTGGAGGAATATATAGTCGTTTTTTTTTTGTATAATATATTTATTTAATTAATCAAAGTATGTACCATTGTTATCGATGCATTTTTGACATCTTAAGGGTAGTTCGTTGATCCCTTTGCTAAAAAAACGGAGGTACGAGAGTCAATAAATTCTTTGAATGTGGTTTGGACTGCCACATTAGAGTAGATTTTGTTTCCTTTTAGGAAGTTATCCAAATTCCGAAAAAAATGGTAATCTGTTGGAGCATGGTCCGGGGAGCGCGGTGAATGGCGCAGATATTCCAATTCCACCAGTTTTGCAGCTGTCTGTTGTGCAGTGTGGGGTATAGCATTGTCCTGAAGCAGCAGTGGCCTACAGCGATTGACCAGCCTTGGTGATTTAGCAGCTAGTTCTTCCATCATAGTTTGCAGTTGCTGACAATAGATATTTGTCGTAGCCGTTTGGCCAGATTTTAGAAAGCTGTAGTGAACGACACCGGCACTAGTCCACCAAATACTCACAAGTAAAAAACACTCAAAAGAAAAAAAAATAGTCCAAAAGACCCAACTGATCACATGTTATGGTAACATACAATAATTATTAATCTTATTAATTTTCTCTGCAGAATCCATCCTTATCTAATTGTATATTGTATACTTTTCAGAAATCTCCGACAGTCATTCGGAGACTCGCAGTCATTCGGTGACTTCTACATGTCACCTCTGCACAGTGCACCAGCTTATTTGTTAGGTATTATCCTAGCACATGTTCACAATCATGTTCAGGAGCAGGGCATCAAATTGTATGATTCCAAGGTACAGATTTAGTATAATTTTGCAAACACAAAGTTATATTGTTAACTTTACTTGACTGACTGACATTTGCTTTGCACGCTTTAAATATTCAAAAAATTACTTCTCTCTTCAGCTGTACGTGTTGTGCTACCACTTGGCTATCCCGCTAATGATATCCTGGCTCATGTGTGGGGAGTGGTTCTTCGAGCGGCGATCTCCGCTCACCACCGCAGTCTATGCCGCCATCGAGAGGCCGGTCTTCCTTATATTTCTCAGTGTCTACTTTATAGGCATCATCAACAACCTGGACAGTGAGTCACTGATCAAACTTCCCTTCAAAACAGCATATCCAATATAATTTAAGTTTAAATTTATGAATCCATAAAGTTACAAAACGCTTTTTGACACAGTAAGTTGCTCTTTCGATTTAGGCACGATGTATATATTATGCGTCCATGTCAGCGAGCGCTGTACCGCGAGATGTAAATAGCGCGAGCGGCGCGACTAGATTCAAGTTGAGGATGTATCTCATTAGTCACTAGCCCGGCATTGTTATTGCTCCACACTCCTCGGCCGTCTTGAAAGTTTTTGCTTTGCAGATGTGGTGAGGCGGCTGTCGCTATGGCGCTACTGGAGGCCGCTGGGTCGCATGTCTCTGTCCATGTTGACGGTGCACTGGTGCGTCATCAAAACTCTCCTCGCGTCCAGGCGAGGACTCATAGATTTCAATCCGTACAATGTAGTAAGTTTTGAATTTATTTAAATTTTTTAAGTATTTTGACCCGCAAAATCGAACAATTTCATCTTCAGACTAAATTTTTCTCAAATTATAGTAAATCTTATTGTTCTCAGACAATGGACACTCTGACGACGGTCTTTCTCTCCTACTGCCTTGCTGTACCCCTCATGCTCCTCGTGGAGATGCCGCTCATGAAGACTTTTACCTCCGTTCTGATGGTCGTCTAAGGCAAAAGAAAACCTAAAAATGGGACTAGTACTTCGCTCTCTCTATCGACATCCATATTAATACATAATTTGAGAGGAGATAATTTTTTTTATGAGCCTATACTATCCCACTGCTGGGCAAAGGCCCAAGGTCCTCCATCTGTCTCACTCCGACGCCACCGCAGGCCATCCTGGCTTGTAGGCATCCAGTTCATCCCGCCCACGGCGGCGTCGTCCGTCCACTGGCACCCACTCTGTGGTGACCTTTGCCCAACGGTCAGGATGCATGCGGCTGATATGACCCGCCCAGTCCCACTTTAATTTTGCAGCTGTCATGCCGACGTCTTTAACACCTGTTTTGGAGCGCAGCGTGCTATTTTTTATTCGGTCTGCTAGTTTTACACCTATCATGCTGCGCTCCATTGCTATTTGGAAAACCCCGAGCTGGGACCTTTGCGACTCAGTCAATGACCAGGTCTGAGCACCGTAGGTTAGGATGGGTAGAATGCACATGTCGACGAGTCTGCGTTTCAGGGAGATTGGCAAATCTCCCTTCATTAGCGTCTTCATGGACCAGTAGCTCTTCCAGGCGTTTTCAATTCGACGATTGACTTCCTTTCCTAGTCTATTTTTAAAGGAGACTATCTGGCCCAAGTAGATATACTCGTCGACATATTGTAATTCCTGCCCATCTACCTCGATCCTACGTTTTCTGCTATTGGTCATTATTTGTGTTTTGGACCGATTCATCGCTAGTCCCACCTCGAGGCTTGCGTTGCTTAGGTCTTCAAGCATTGTTTGTAATTCTAAGGCTGTGGGTGCGAAGAGAATAATGTCGTCGGCAAACCGAAGGTTTGTTAGCCTCCTGTCGCCGACGACAATACCCCTCGTTGCCCATGAAGCCGCCAGCTTTCGAAATACTTCCTCAAGGACACTTGTAAATAGTTTAGGAGAGAGCGGGTCCCCTTGTTTGACTCCTTTGAGAACTCGGAATGATGGACCAGTGCTGTTTAGTTTTATATTGGCGGTACTGTTGTGGTAGATAATTTTTAATAGATCTATGTATGTGTTTTCTATGTTTTGGTTGTGGAGGGCTTGAAATATTACTGCGTGTTTAATATTATCAAAAGCTTTTGTGTAATCGACGAAGGCCAAATAAAGGGGTTTGTTGTATTCCGAGTATTTCTCAATGAGTTGGTTTATTGTCTGAAGGTGGTCTGTAGTTGAAAAATTGTGGCGAAATCCGGCTTGTTCCGCGGGTTGGTGTTGGTCCAGCTTATGATCTATGCGGTTGAGTATGTTTTTATGAATGCTTTGTAGAGGTGGGAAACCAGGCTTATGAGACGATAATTATTTATATTATTTTTTTCGCCTTTTTTGTGCAAGAGTATGATGTTGGAATGGCAAAATTTGTTAGGGAACCTGCCAGATTTGAGGATGGTATTAAAAAGATTTGTGATATGCGGAAGTAGAGCAGGAGAACCAATTTTTTAAATTTCGGAGCTGATTCCATCTTCTCCAGGGCTTCGGTTGTAAGGCATGCTGCGAAGGACTAAATTTACTTCTGATTCTGTGATGAAAGGTATAGATTCTGAACATTTGTAATTTATTATTATTATTATTAAACTGTTGCTATTTCTACTATCTTATCTCTACTACTATGTGCTATACCTTCATTATCTTTAAGGCTATTTATCCAAGTTTTACCTTTTGTGATTCCCTGTTTTAGGATCCTTAACGATGAATTCTTTTCTAGCGCTATTTTAATCATGTGTGTGTTGAGCCTACGAATGTCGTTCCTAATGCTACGCTTGACTTTTCTATCTAATTCTCTATATTCTTTGGATCCAATTTTCATTTCTGTTCTTTTTTCTATTAGTTTTATGGTATCAGTTGTTAACTTGTTTTTCTGTTTAGTTTGTTTTTTAATTTTTTTAATGCTGTTGGAAATCCCTGTTAAAATGGCGTTATATTGGGTTTCTGGGTCCGTTTCATCTAATTTTAAGCCATTAAAGTGGTTGAAAAGGTCTAAATTAAATTGTTCGTGGTTATTAGTTAAATTTTCTTTGTAGTGATTTAAAGTAGATTTCCGAAATGTTCTGGGTCGGTAAATTTTAAAATTAAATTTCAATTTGGCCCTCAGCGGTCTGTGGAAGTCCAGCGTCTTTGTGGTCGTTTGTAGAAGAAACTATCGGCAATGTGTAAGTTCTGGCCGAAGGAAAATTGTAATAGACGAGAGCCCCGCTCATTACGGGTTCCGAGGCCATATTTCCCAATGATATTCTCGTTGTCTAGATCTTGTCGATATCCGACCTTGGCATTGAAATCACTGAGTATGATGTTCCAGGTTCCTCTGTTTTCATCACATGCCCTGTTCAGTAGATCATAAAAATCTTCCACATCGTCGTCAGAGTAAGCAGATGTTGGAGCATAAACTTGAATAAGTGTTAATGTTTTCTTGGGTCTCAGCTGAAATCTCAAAACTGCAATACGGTAGGAATAGCCAATAAACTCGATGATGCTATTTTTCCATTTTTTTGCTACCAAAAACCCATCTCCATGTCTTCCACTAGTCTGGAGATAATATCATTTAAAATATTTTTTTGGCTGTGATATAAAATTACTGTATGTTTAATTAGTTATTTAGCGTGTAGGTAAATTATTGTAACCTATAATATAATTAAATGACTTTTTACTATCACCCAATTAATTTGGGGTTTAGCCTTTGATGGCACCTAGATTTTACCAAAGCTGTTCTGGTGCGGCGGCTTGGTATATGGTGATGAAGTGCAAAGAACAAATCTTATAATTATGATGAATATTGCGGCGGGGTGACAGGTCATCGCGGGGTTAATTATTATTGTAAAGTAATATAATAATAGTTATTATTTAAAGTTTGATAAGAGCACATATTATTATTATTATTATTTTTAATTTATTTATTTAAGGTCGCTTTTTAACAACAAGCACATATTATTATTATTGATATTTTGAGACAAACGTCATTGCAGTAATATTTCTGCAACATATTTTCCAAATTATTGTGACATGCAGACCATGCTGGACATTACACCTGTGTATAATATTATGTGTATAAATGTTGGTGTAGACGATATTTGACAAAACTTTTTTATACTTTTAGTTGCCACTTTTCCATTTTTTAACCAAGAAATCATTTATCTCAATTTAGTTTAATTTCATCACCCCTAGGCCCTAACGACTTTTTTGAATTAGTATAATGTACGGTTCATGAGAAGAAAATGTATAGATATTAGATATCAAAGCCTCCCGTCAGTTTTATGTGAATAATATAATTAATTAATAAAAGTTTCTTAGCTCATGCTGCATACATTAGACTTCGGCCTCGAAAACTTGTTTCAATAGTAACATGGTTTTTATGTCACTAACAAAATTGAAATTGTTCCACATACTTAATTAAGATTAAGGAATACAAAAATCATTTCAGTTAAAGTGTCGTAATAAATAATAAATAATAATGATATTTTTTTTTCACAAGAATTTGAAATTTATTTATTTATTTACTAGCGACCCGCCCCGGTGTCGCACGAGTATGAAATATAATATTATAGCCACTGAAAAAATTATTAAAATCGATAGCCTATGATCCTTCACGTGGTCTACTTCTTATCTGTGCCAAATACCTAACATAAAAATTGCTCCAGCTGTAGTTCGTGAGACAAGCCCTTTCAAATATTTTTCCCCGTTTTTCCACATTTTTCCACTAAATATAGCCTATAGCCTTCCTCGATAAATGGGCTATCTAACACTGAAAGATTTTTCAAATCGGGCCAGTAGTTTCTGAGATTAACGCGTTCAAATTAGTCATTTTTTTCCACATTTCCTCTATTTCTTTCCTCCTGTTAGTTTTAGCGTTATAAAATATAATCTATAGCCTTTCTTGATAAATGGGCTATCTAACACTGAAAGAATTTTTCAAATCGGACCAGTAGGTCCTGAGATTAGCGCGTTCAAATAAGCCCTTTCAAATAATTTTCCCTTTGGGTACGGAACCCTAAAAACACTTTTGATTTCCTAAACACGTTAACCTATTTGCTGCTGCGGAACCCTTCATTGGCTAATCCAACTCGCACTTGGCCCCTTTTTTACGTTAGGGACCCCCCCCCCCCCCCCCCCTTATCAAAGCTATATATACGCCCGTGGGTCAAATAGAAGCTTAGTACTCTAAATGCACAACTGATTATCATAAATTGTTATCTGTATTTATAAAAATGGATTTTCAAATGTGTTAGTCGCGCTAAACCTCGAAAACGGCTGAATGGAATGGGCTGATTTTAGTCTTAAAATATTCGTAGAAGTCCACGGAAGGTTTTAAAGTTACATGAAGTTCACCGGGACAGCTAGTAATTAAATAAATATGTAGTAATGATCCTTTATAATGTCTGTTCGTACGTGACAGTTTACATTATGGTGGCATTAAAATCGTGGTTGGAAAACTAATATATTTCACAAAAAAGCGACAAATGTCGTCATTAAATTTATTATTATCAATAATTGTTGAATGCCAAAACTATGATGTTATCCTTATCGAATTGGATAAGATCGCAATTTCTACTGTATTACTTGTCTCGACAAAATCTCATTTAAGTATTTTATTAGTTACATAAAGTCGCCAATCATCACTAAAGAGTATTTAATTATTCCTACTCGTATTGCACTATATTATGTTAATGTATATTTAAAAGTGCAATAGGTGTAATTATATGAGTGATGGGTGGGTAAACATTATTATGTTTACGCATCCATCTTTGTGTAGGTATATTACTCTCACATTTACTTCTATTTATGTTGTTTTATTAATATTTATTATACACTAGCTGTCCCGGTGAACTTCGTGTCACTTTAAAACCTTCCCTGGACATAGACTCGTGACAGGCGGCGGTCTCTTTCTGCGAAACCGTCCTTTCGCAGAAAGAGGCCGCGGAGCGGGACAGAGAGAATGACCCATCCTCTGTTCCGCTCCGCCGGCGTAGGACGGGAGTGCGGAGGCGTCGTCACGCGAACCTCCAAACTTTCGTCTAATCCGGGGCTCCGGGCAAGGATGGGAACCTGCCCGGCTTAGCTAGTCCCGGCGCCGAGGGGAACGCTTCAGTTTGCCGGAGCGTTCCCTTACTTTGGTGGAAGTCCGGTCCCTTGTGAGGTAGACCGGCTGGTCGTGGAGGGAGTCCTGCGTTAGACAGATCCAGGACATCCCTCCGTATACTACTGTTCCACTACTGGTCCAAAAGACGCTGATAAAGGGGGTTTTACTAATCTCCCTGAGGCGAAGACTCGTTCATATTATTTTGTGCATTCTGCCCGTTCTCCTCTACGCTGCTCAAGCATAGTCATTGATCGGTTTGCAGAAGTGTGAAGAACAATGGAGCGCAGTACCAAAGCTTGACTGGCCGATGATAACTCATTTACATATAAAAAAATTACTACAAAAACACACAAATACAAAAGTGCTTAGGTTGTGGGATATAATATTAGGGATCGTTTCGCCCTGCTTAATTTCGGAGGAAGCACTTCAGGTATCCAAGGTTTTGGAAATGACCATGGCAGTGACGCAGGCGCACCCGCAAGGCACAACTACTACCGGCCTACCGCACCGCCGCTACAATGTAACAAATCATCCCAAAGTTTGTACACAGCGGGTCGCTCACAAGTCACAATAAGAGCGGTCTCCGCGATAAGACGGATATTGTGTCAGTCAAGTGTCAGTCGTCAACCATGTGGCGCGCGCTGGTTCTGCTCGCGGCCATCTCTCGCGCAGGCGCCAGAGAGTTCACCTGTGAGTAGTAAACTTAAAAAAAAATACAATAGTAATAGTAGTGATATCTATGGACGCATCACATTTCAATCTGGCCCCGTGCTAAGTACTTAAAGGATTTGTGTTAGACTGCCTTCACATTACGTCGCCAGTGGTGCGGCAGCCGCGCGACTTCCATACTAAAACGAGCCGCGCGGCAGCCGCGCGACTCTCTTTTGTATGAAGTCGCGCGGCTGCCGCGCTGCTACCGCACTGCTTGCGACGCGACGTAATGAGAAGGCGCTCTTACAGGTACCAGACAACAGCAATATATTTAGGCTGCCTTCACATTACGTCGCCAGTGGTGCGGCAGCCGCGCGACTTCCATACTAAAACGAGCCGCGCGGCAGCCGCGCGACTCTCTTTTGTATGAAGTCGCGCGGCTGCCGCGCTGCTACCGCACTGCTTGCGACGCGACGTAATGAGAAGGCGCTCTTACAGGTACCAGACAACAGCAATATATTTAGGCTGCCTTCACATTACGTCGCCAGTGGTGCGGCAGCCGCGCGACTCTCTTTTGTATGAAGTCGCGCGGCTGCCGTCACTGCTTGCGACGTAATGTGAAGGCGCTCTTATACTTTTTATACTATACAAGTATGAAATCCAGCAAGTCATAATTATTTTATTATGCTGCCGATTATACGCAAATTTTTAAAATAAAAACTGAAAACTGAAAACTAAAAGCGCTAGGGCACTTTCGGGAAAATTTTCGGGCAAATGCGATTGATAAATTTGGAAAATTTTAAGGATCTATAAATTTTCAGTTAAAAAAATACCTCAAATAGTTTGCATTACACATACAATCAATTCTGTACATTGAATACTTTTGAAAAATAATACTTGGGGTGTGATCTACTATGCTAACGCGGACGAAGTCGCGGGCACCAGCTAGTATTTTATATGACCCAATAGGATATAACACTATTTTAACACCCTCCATGTCCTACTACTCACACCAGATTCCGAGCTAACTCTTTCCTTCCCAAATAATGTCCGCTAGTCATTGAATTAATTAAACATAATGTACACACAGACATCTCTGTAACCAACACCAAAATATTAGGCAACAACTAGCTAATATTTTTTTCAAATATTTCCCGCACTAATTTCAAATGACTGTCGTTATCGTAAGATTTCATTTTATTGTGTGTTTCTTTATTTTTAGATTTGCTAGTTTTAGGGATCCGTACCAAAAGGGTAAAAACGAGACCCTAGATTTCACTGTCTGTCCGTCTGTCTGTCTGACTGTCTATCCATTTGTCCGTCTATCTGTCTGTCCTTTTGACGACCTCTGTGGCTCAATTGGTAGAGTGTGTGGCTGCTCAAGCCGGCCGGGGTCGCGGGTTCGAATCCCGCCGACGGAACAAAAAGTTTTCAATGTTTCTGGGTCTGGATGTATATTAAATATGTGTATGATATAATAAAATTCTTAAATATATGTATAATTACTACAAAAGTATTAAGTAAATATATTTCCGTGGTCTGGTATACCTGTAACACAAGTCCTTCAGTTACTTAGCACGGCGCCAGACTGACGTGGTGTGAAGCGTCCATAGAGTCAATAGATATTTTGTCTGTCTCCAGGCAGTATCCGCTAGTAGCTAGACTTCTGAAACTTTCACAGAATAAGTATATCTGTTGTAAAAGGGTCAAAAACGGGACCCTATTACTAAGCCTATCAGCGATAATACGGTCCCGTTTTTACCCTTTGGACACGGAACCCTAAAACTTGACACCTTAAACAACGACTATTTAAGTACTTTAGAAAACAATACGCAATATTTATTTGTATGCAAATTGTGTAATAACATTGTTCAAAAACTATGAAGAACAAAATATTATAAAACAATATTTTTCGTAGCTTCCGGTCATTTGCTACTCGTTAAAATGCCTACAGCGCTAGTAATGATATTGAATAATTTAATATAATTTATAATATGGCAAATTACTATAGAAAATTACAAGAATATCTTATGGTTAACGAAATGTCAACTAAACACACCGGCAAAATTAGAGGAACATAACAAAATTTTCATTTTTTTTTAAACTGTTCACTGTTTTTTATATATTTATTTATTTATTTACTAATTGATTATTAAAAAATAAATTTTATATAAATTTAGGGTATAAAAACGTGAAAATTAGAAAAAAAATCAGCAAAAACAAAAAAAATAAGAAAATCTTTGAAATTTCAGTAGTAAGTTTTTAAGATAAATTTTCCATTTTTATTAAAGACTAGCTTTTGCCCGCGGCTTCGCTCGCGTGGAATTCGAAAATCGCGTAAAATTACGAACATTCTTGTAAACCTCCTTCGGAAACATGATGTTTTTCCAAGACAAAAAATAGCCTATGTTACTTTCCATCCCTTCAAATAAGAATTATATGCCAAAAATCAAGTCGATTGGTTGCTTCGTTGTGCCGTGAAGAAAGGACAAATAAATTAACACACTTTCGCATTTATAATATTAGTATGGATAGCTGTTGCCCGGGACTTCGTTCGCGTTAGCAATTAGCATAGTATAATAACTTATAACCTATACTTATAACGGAAATGCCCTGCCTGCGGTGCTCCCCCATCAAGTTGTGGCAAGAGGCAAAGTCCCCCGTACATTATTCCAATGACACTCGAAAACTGTATGTTTAGGTTAGGGGGGGACGCATATGTTATGTTGGAAGAAGACAAATGTATCTGCGAAAACCGTATCCAAATCGAATCGGTAGTTTTCGTGTTCGTGTAGACCTTTCTCTATCTACAGCTCTAGTTGTCGCAGATGCTGGGAAATCACTAATTTTGTATCTAAGCAATGTGTTCTTCCAAAAACCAAACAATCAAATGAGCTGACATACTTTATACCCCGCTAAAAACGCCATTCTTATCAGCAACACTTACAACGTCAATCATCGAAAAACACTTATAATTGATAGCAATTTTTATAGAAAAACCTGTCAACTTGCCATTTTTTCCCTCTAGATATTATCGGAACTGAATTTCGCGGATATGTACCGGGAACCATCTCTGAAAATATACAAAATTATACTAAATAGGTACAAGTCATGTTTTATGAACAAACAAAATATATTACAAAATATATAATCTGCAACTATACAAAATTAAAGTCAAAAAGAGACATCGAACGACACTATAAAGCTATTATTTTTACTACGAAGAAGCTTATTTCAATTAAATATTTTGATTAAATGACTGCTGTTTCAGCAAAAGTGTATATTAAAAAAAGCAACGGTCTACATTCAGAGCCGGAACCTTGTGGTATACCTACTCGTAATTCTGTTTGCGCCCAATTTTGTTGCATTTTGTCCCAATTTTTCTGAAGTTTTTAAAACGGACGATTTCCTTAAATTTTTTGCTATAAGGCCAAATTGGGGCAAGGTGCAACAAGGACCTTGCCCCCATTTGGCCTTATAGCCAATCGTTGTTGTGTGGAATTGAGTGTCAGTCATCCATTTCCAGCCAAAGAAATTTATAAGCTACCGGAGCTGTATCAGATCGATGACTACGACCGCTGTCTCTCCCGGCCCGGAGCTCTATACTGTGTAGGCACGTTCCGTCTGACTGCGGACCGGCAGGCGCCGTCCTACTCGTCATACCGCATGATCGAGGTAATTATACATAATACAAGTTCTAAACTGCCGGAGCTGTATCAGATCGATGACTATGACCGCTGTCTCTCCCGGCCCGGAGCTCTGTACTGTGTGGGCACGTTCCGTCTGACTGCGGACCGGCAGGCGCCGTCCTACTCGTCATACCGCATGATCGAGGTAATTATACATAATGCAAGTTCTAAACTGCCGGAGCTGTATCAGATCGATGACTATGAGCGCTGTCTCTCCCGGCCCGGAGCTCTGTACTGTGTAGGCACGTTCCGTTTGACTGCGGACCGGCAGGCGCCGTCCTACTCGTCATACCGCATGATCGAGGTAATTATACATAATACAAGTTCTAAACTGCCGGAGCTGTATCAGATCGATGACTATGAGCGCTGTCTCTCCCGGCCCGGAGCTTTGTACTGTGTGGGCACGTTCCGTCTGACTGCGGACCCTCAGGCGCCGTCCTACCGCTACTACCTCATGATCGTGGTAATTATACATAATACAAGTTCTAAACTGCCGGAGCTGTATCAGATCGATGACTATGAGCGCTGTCTCTCCCGGCCCGGAGCTCTGTACTGTGTGGGCACGTTCCGTCTGACTGCGGACCGGCAGGCGCCGTCCTACTCGTCATACCGCATGATCGAGGTAATTATACATAATACAAGTTCTAAACTGCCGGAGCTGTATCAGATCGATGACTATGACCGCTGTCTCTCCCGGCCCGGAGCTTTGTACTGTGTGGGCACGTTCCGTCTGACTGCGGACCCGCAGGCGCCGTCCTACCGCTACTACCTCATGATCGTGGTAATTATACATAATACAAGTTCTAAACTGCCGGAGCTGTATCAGATCGCTGACTATGACCGCTGTCTCTCCCGGCCCGGAGCTTTGTACTGTGTGGGCGCGTTCCGTCTGACTGCGGACCGGCCGCGGCAGGCGCCGTCCTATCGCTACTACCGCATGATCGAAATATTTTAACTTTCAAGATTTTTCTAATAAAATTGTTATATTTTTACATCGGCTTGGACTCGGTTACAGGAGTACTCGTCAGATCCCCTGCACTTTAACCGGCGGCTGCTGCATCGCGGCTACTGCGTCTCTAGCCGCTGCTCCTCCACCGGCTCCAACTCCTCCGAACTGTTCCTGAACTGCGTGCGGGAACATGAGAAGCAGCTGGGGATGGAAATCTCGCTCGAGACCCACAAGTGCGACATCAATTCAGACCACTTGGAAGCTGCCAAAGACAATTATGACGAGATGATACTTTGGATTGTTGGAGCTTTTCTGTTGCTCAATTTACTTGGAACACTTTACGATACATTTGTAACCTCCGATAAAAGTAAGTCAGTTGTTGATCAAGAATTGATCGTGATCATTTAAATTTTACTTTAATGAAAAAAATATACAAAGTAAGCATTGCAACAATTTATTATTACCAGTTGACTTCATGAACTTCGTAATTCGTATCATTAAAATGTATTGTTAGCATAAGTTACAAGAAATGATCATGAAGTGCTTTATTTAAGAACCATTAATCGAAATCAAATTAATGAAAACCACCATATTATCTATCCTCAAATCTGTGTTATGACTATCTATGATTACTGAGTTGTAACTGTGATATTATTTTTACATTTAGTTTAAATTTTACAGTACAAATTGGTTTGTGCGTTTGATAAAATATAATCTAAAAGAAATAATTTTACTTATAGAACGAACGTTCTTAAAAAAATCATAAATTATCTTCTTTCAGAGAACAAATTTCTGTTGGCTTGGTCTTTGCCGTATAATTGGGAGCGGTTAACCAGATCACATGCTGTTGATAAAGACGGCTCGTCCTCACCGCTACTACTTTTTCAAGGAACGAGGTAGACTTCTTTTGATTAATTATTTTTTACTAGTGAAAACTTGTTATTAGCATGTCGTTATTACTTATTTAATATGTGCCTATATTATCACTGTTATAGTTATATTCTGTAAGATTACCTCATAAAATTAAATAAAAATAAAACAAAAAATAAATAAATAAATAAGACTTTAGTATTCAAAATTGAACTGTTTTGATTAATTCAACATTGAAAGGAATCGATTTTTTAAGTAATACTAAATTTAGGTAATAATTTCAGGTTACTCATGAGTGTCATAGTGATCAACACTCATGTACTGATAATATCGCATCAGCTATTCATCAACAATCCACACGATCTAGAAAAAGTAAGATGGTCTTCTATTTAAATACTTTTGTGGAGCAGTAACTTAAATCTTTAACGATTTTTAACATAATTTCAGGTGTACAGAACTAACATAATGATGATTATGAGAAACGGGACCAATTTCGTGCAATTATTCGTGATTATATCGAACCTTCTGTTAACCTACAGCTTGATTCAGATGTCAAAATTTAGAAAAGTAGGGTTCCTACAGCTTCCGATATTCGTAGCCCATAGGATAATACGGTAAGTAAAAGTATAACTAACTGTTATTTGACTAAGGATTTGGTATCCAATATGAGAGCTTCTAGTATGAACGATCACGTCAATTCGTTAATTAGTGCTCGGACTCTAAGAATATATTTTTTCAGGTTGTTACCAGTTCATCTTGTGGTGGTGGGGTTCGCGGCGACGTGGTGGCGCTACACGGGCGACGGGCCGCTGTGGCCGAACCTGGTGCTGCAGGAGAGCGACGTCTGCCGCCGCAAGTTCCTCTGGCACGCGCTCTTCCTGCACAACCTCGTTGATAACGACAATCACTGCTTGCCGCAGACCTGGTACTTTAATTTGAAGCAATTTCGTACTTGACGATTGCTCGTCTTTAGGACCCAAAATCTATTTACTCTTCTCTTTAATAGTAATAAATTTGAAATTAGTAACCTTCTTCTGTATGTTTGGTGGTAATAAATTGTTAAATTCTGGGCGTGCTTGAGACAATTTAAACTCATGTATTATAAAAATAGAACGGTTATAAGAACGGCAGTGATACTAACCATGACGGGTTAGTGGATAAAAAATTTATGTAAATGTCATTTTTAGAATCTGTTGGGCCGCATAAAACGAGGATTAGTGAAATTTCGTGTTTTTATTTTCACTAGAACTTTGACCACAAGTAATTATAAGCATTCAAACATTTTTTGTAAGTTAGTTACGTTCCTTACCAAGGTTAGGGTCAGCTTAAAATTTTGATTTAAATCCATTTACCACTAAAAAAATGTGCATTAAAAATAATCCTTTCAAAATTTTATTTCTTCTAGAATTCAGAGAAAACAAATACAGGAATAAATATTTTTACGCCAAAATGTTTCAATCATGATTCCGGAGGCACCCATCAGCTTCGTTTTTGATAAAATATACCAATTATAAAGATAAATCGCTTTGTTTACAAATTTGAACAATCTGTTGATATGTGAGAGCAACGCCTGATCATGAATATTTGGTACAAAAAATCCACAGGCACTTGATGGAAAATAAATAAAGGACATCAGTCAAATCTGTGTGTCAGAGGCTGATTGTCTATCATAGAAAACCTAGAGTATGTTCACAAATATATTCCAGTATACTGGCAGCTCTTTACATCTAGAATCGCCGTGGTCCCATACCGTTGGTTCGTTTCGAAATATTTGCCAGTGAATTGTCGAATACGTTTCTTGTATAAATGTAATTATAATACGTCATACTTATCTAATACTAGTGGAATACCAGTACAAAATAGCGCCGTAATTTGACGTCTTGGGCAGTGGTCAGTAACTGGGTTTTCCGGAACCTAGTCAACATTTTTGGTTTACAAATACTACAATATTGCTTTGTAACCTAAATTATTTGGCGAGAGACTACCTAATAAGATGTTATTCGATAATTTATATTCACCAAACGATCATTTTAACGGTTTTAGTAGGTTTGAAAGTCAAAAAATGTAAACATTACAGCTAGTCAGAAAACAATGTACAGATTACCGCAACACAGAGACAGATTTTTACGTATACATGTTAAAACATTGTAAAATGATATATGATATGTCCAATCCATAGCAATAGAAAGAATTATTACATCTTAGCCCTGGAGTAATAAAACCTGCACAATAAATCGTAAAAATAATATTATCACGCGGATAGATCTAGATATTTTGTAGATACCTACACCATGATTTTGGTGCACCTCGGGAGGAAATAACTAAGGATTCTAAGTTATTTAAGAAAAAATAATGTGATCGAAATGAAATGCTAAAACCTTATTTGATTTTATCAAAAAATATATATTTTATGAACAAAAATCGCGACGGCATTTAAAAGTACTTCACCATGATTTTGGTGCACCTCGGGAGGAAATAACTAAGGATTCTAAATTCTTTAAGAAAAAATAATGTGATCGAAATGAAATGCCCTAAAACCTTAATTGATTTTATTAAAAAAATATATTTTATCATTTATGAATAAAAATCGCGACGGCATTTAAAACTAAAAACTAAAGAGATTGCATTTATGCAATTATTTATTCTTTACTCACGACAATTTGATGCAATGTACAGGAACCGTAATTTTTTTCCGGACCAAAAAGTATCCTTCGTCCGTTCTTCAACAAATTTCATAAAAAATGGTTCGGCATGAAAAGGTAACAGACAGACTATTCTAATATTAGTATAGATTATTATTAAAGTTTAAATTTAATAAGATACACATTTCGTAAATATGTATTTCAAACACCTACCCGCTACCGGTTGTCATTATTAATGTCGAGCAGAAAAGGCCTAAAAATTCTATTTTTGTTTTGAATATATTTCAGACCTCTTAATTATTCATTTAAATATCTTGTTTCTATATTTTGTTGTTATGGTGATTGGTGACAGCAAAAATAATAAAATATTCTTGAAAATTTAAGTTCTCTAGCTACCGAGTTTACTTGATATACACCCTGGAGACAGACAGACGTATATCTCTTTTGGGAACAGATTCCTAAAAATTTAAAATGACAAAGAAAATATGAATATAATCTGCATATAAGCATAATGAATATATTATTATTATAATGAAAACAAAAACGTTACCTTTACTGCAAGTAGAGTTATCGTTTTTGAACTTGTGGAGGGTGTTAGGTATATTGATTCCAGGTGATATAAGTGATCATCATGGGGCTACACTCTACATTTTATTTATTAAAGCTATTGCAATAAACCCAAGCACAAGAATCTCATTGAGGTCATAAAATAAGCTCCCTATTTCCCAGCAGTAAGCGAGCTGTTTTATTCTAGTTAAGAACTTTTGAATCTACTTTACCGAATTTTAAATCTACTTCGGTATTAATACTTTGGTATGTGTATGTGTCCCTTATATAAAGTTCACTGTGAAAGTAGCAGCGTCAAAAGATTTGCTTTTGAATTCCAATGTTTCTATGGAAAATACGCCAATATCATAAACATTTGCGATGAACTATGAATGGGTAATACTTTATTTTGTTATACATTGTAATTTGTATATGTATTATTATGAGGAAATACTTTTTTATGTTCGTGAGTACAGAACAAACATCATATTTAAATATCTATAAATACATTTTTTTATTTTTTTATTACAAAATTGTAATCTATAAATTACAATTTTATTATAATACAAAATTCATTAAAGATTTCGTTTATCAAGTTATGCATAAGTTATGAACATGGCCTCTCTTTTAATTATTACTCTGTATGTCGAGTTTACCACGTGATCAAATTATTTCTGAAAATACTAAAATCGACTACGGCTTGATATGTAAATATGTACCTTACGAGCGCCATCTATTGAGCTAGTTTGTCTCAAATTCTAAAATGTCAGTCGCCTATAATCCCGCCTTAAAGACGTTTTCCTCATTCAGAATAAGGAATGAGGTTAAGGGACAAGGAAGTACCGGTCGCAACTCGCACGGCTAGTTAAGTACTTGATGATCCAGATCAGCCTTTCCCAAAGTGGGCGATAACGCCCCCTTGTGGGCGCTAAAGGTCTTAAGGGGGGCGGTGAGGAACCCAGGAAAAAATGGGAGCGTTATATATACCAAAGTTTTATTAATTTTGGTATATATAACGCCATATTTATTATAATAAAAAATACCCCCCAAGCCTCTACAGGCTGAAATAAAGGGCGGGAAGCCATAAGTTTGGGAACCCCTGATTCTAGAGTATAAGTACAACTTGATAATATTATTGTGTCAACGGCAACATAGCACTGCAGTCAGGATAAGCTAATGGTGCTATTTGTCTAAGGCCGTTATTGAATTTGTTATGCTTCAATTTAAATTTATGAGGATGTGAACCCCAAAATGAAATTTTAATAATTAGAACGTGCAATATATTTTTATTTGTTTCCATAATGGGGGGCTTTGATACCTCACTTTAGTAGCCAGAAAGTTCTTCTACTTCTATTCGTATGCTACTTAGGGCTTTTTGTTTATTATCAGCACTTGTCACTCGACTACTTTTGCAGGTTCGTGGCTGTTGACATGCAGATGTTCATCGTGGCCAGTCTGGTGCTGATCACGCTGATGAAAACCGGAGGAAAGCCTTTACCGATTCTGTCCGGTCTGTTAGTGCTGTGCGTTATTATGAATGGATGTCTGGCGTACTATTTCGGTTGGAAACCCCCCCTACATATAGTGAACCCAGAGTAAGTGTAGTGCTTAGTATCTTTATAATTTTTGTGTATTCGATCAATTTCTCTGAAACTATAAAATTAATTGTATGTTCAAAACATGTCCACCTCGAGCCGAAATCACTGACGTGACTATTGTCCAGTCAGTCCAGTCGTTACAAGGTTAAGGGCCTGTTTAACCACTTCCTGATAAGTGCCGGATAAGCTATCCACAACCCAACATGACAGATATAGTATGGAGTATCTGTCAGATAAGTTGTGGATAGCCTATATGGCACTTATCAGGAAGTGGTGAAACAAGCTCTAAGACTTCTAAAATTATTATTTAAATTGTTATTTGATTTGTGCAAAATGTGGTTTACCATTCTTTTGAGCTTATTTAACATAATATTTTATTTCAGAGGTTTCCGAAATTTCTTCCGTGGTTCGAGAACGCTGCGAAACTTCTACATATCGCCGTGGGGCAGTCTCCCCGCCTGCTTACTCGGGATCATGCTGGGATACGCTTACGAAGAGATACGGGAGGGTAGACTGAACTTCACTAATAACACAGTATGAAATTATTTTTTAGTCTATTACAGTCAACTTCAAAGACATACTCTTAATATTATATCAAAGTTTAGGATCAAAGAAAATTTTAACATAAAGCAACATAATATTATTATAAAAATGCGATCATAATAAAACTTTAATAATATCGAAGCTTTGATCAGACGTTTGGTGTGATTCTACACTGTACAGACCGAACCACGACGCTCTTCACATTTCATCTCTGAGATTTATTACATAAAGTTTTGCGGCTCGCCTAGTGGGTTGAACAATAAGCACAAACACGTTTGCAGCTGTTCATGTGGTTCTCCCACATGTCGCTGCCGCTGGCGTTCTCGTGGGTGTTGGCGGGCAGCTGGGTGTTCCAGCAGCAGGCGCCGCTCTTCAGCGCCCTCTACCTCGCGGTGGAGAGGCCCGTCCTCTGCGCTCTGCTCTGCGTCCTCTTCATTGGAATGGCCACCAGCGCTGATAGTGAGATCTTCTTTAGTAATTTTTCAATGTCATCTATTATTATTTCTTACACGCTTCTCATACCATTTTAGTACCATAAATTTTTTCTTACCAACTTTATTATTTATCAGATAATATTTTATCATCTATTTTTTGTAACTTACTGTATACTTTTGTACTATTTAATTATGTGGTTATTTTTGTGATTGTTATAAATTCCTAGAAAAATAATTACAATAACCGGTCGTCCTAAATCTTCGTTATCGGAAAGATTTTCCACCTTAAAACAATTATTTATTAAAACTGGTGAAGCCTTTTTTAGACAATGTTTTTCTAACGGGTAGTATTTAATCGAGTGACTGAAAATTACAGTTTTAAGTGACAAAATTAATTAATTTGGGTTATAGAATTACTATTTGAGCGACTGGCTGTGAGCGACGAGAAATCAGGAGAACGGCATCTTACAAATTATTTATTTGAGTTACTTAAAATACAAAATGAGCAGCTGCATAATATTTGAGCGATCTAATATCTGTTTGAGTGTCAACATTACGTCCTGCATTTTTTTCAATATTTGGTACATGTATTTTTTATACTAAGCGGCATTTTATCTGTATTCGAATACAAAAACCACATTGAAAAATACACTAATGAGCAGAGTATAATATTATGAGCTCACATTAAAACAATAAAAAAAAATGAATATGAAATAACTATTTGATGAAACATTATTACTTATTCAGGGATCCCTGCAAATTTTTAGTGAATAGCTTCATTTGGATACGAGGAACAACAAGTTTATCTGCAGGGCAATCGCGCTAAATTTATTCAACTGAACCGCAAGTGAAACTCGGACGTTGATCGACTTTTGGAACGATTCGGTATCGCGCTAACGTTTTGACAGCTAGTTGACGTTACTGAACCTCAGCCCAAGCGCAAACGCTGTCAAAACAAAAAGTTGATACAATGCAACTTCTACTCGCACGTTTCTGAAACGTTTCTTATTTTGGTGTGTTAAATTGACAAAAATCGATGGAAAAATATAACATATGCTATAATTAAAATTATAATATAAGCTTATGTTTTACTTTAAAGCTGTAAAACAACACTACGGACTATGTTTTGTTATTTGAGTTTGTTAAAAATTGAATTGAATTTTGACATTACTTCTTTAAGTAAATGTTTTCTGCGCCACAAAAAACTTTTGTCACAAGTCACAACTCACAAGTCACTATGGCGTTTGTAAAATATAGTAAAACAATATTATGAATTCAACTACGTAAATTAAAAACTCCAAGTAATAATCATTCATCGTTGATTATCATAACTACCAAGTACCAAAACAACTTCACTCGTGTCATGTTCATCCTTATGTAAATAAACAATTTGTCAATTGAGTATTTCCATTTTACCAATTAACGCATCGGAAAAAATTTGTTCATATTTAAACCAATCAAAATTAAATCAGAAGGGCGCTGATTGGTCCGCTGCATTGTCTGTCTAAAGGTCAAACGTTGCGCTTCGTTCGAGTTCCATCTAAGGTTGAGTTACGGTTGGAACGTTAGCACGATACTGAAATTCGCTCAGACGCAGCGGAACCGAACCGTAACTGAACCACAACCAAAGCAGATGTGAACCTGAATTGAAACGTTTAAAAATAACGCGATTGCCTTGCTGTTTATTTTATCAGTTTTATCTGTCAAGCCTTAGCCATCTAACCTAACCCAAAAAAGTCGTACTGAGCCAACACGGAGTTCCTTAGACTTTAGCCATGACGATATAGTAAAATTATGATGAAAATGATTATGAAGAATACTGACTTTGTATGTGGCAAAGTACACCATTTTTATCAAGAAACCTTGGATTATATTATAGTTTGCAATGATTAAATATTCGTCCCCCACTCACTAGTCACTGCAGCCTTGCGATGCCTTCACTTCGTAAACACCTTTTAAATGCGAATTTCTCATAAATGGAGGGTCTCCTGAGGAAGGGAGTGGTGCGGGGGGTTTTCCTCATCCAAGCCATCCCTCCATCAAAACTGTTGGGCACGATTCTAAACTTTAGGCCCAATTTCACCAACGTTTGTTAGTGTTAACAGCTTGTTAAAATGCCATGTCTTCTCTTTCATTCATATGAAAAACAAAAGAGGTAATGTGATACTAATTCGAGCCTTAACTTTAACAGTCGTTGGTGAAATTGGGTCTTAGCCTTACAAACCCTAACCAGCAGATTTTATTTGTAACATTGTCCTACAAATAGAACAATCCATATTTTAGGACCATCAAATCAAAGTATGAAATCCTTTTTATATCTGATAGTTATTCAATTTCGAGATTTTTATTAAAAACACGTATCAAAATATAAAATATATAAACCCTCAAATAGAATATTATCAGTAACCAATAATCATTAATAAAGCAGCTCACAGAAGTTTGCTCAAAGTGAACTTTTTAGTAGTTCGTAATGTATAACCTCACTTAGAAAAATTGAATCTATCTTTAATATTGAAGTTGGCCGCTAAGTATTTCCAGTCGCTCACTTAGTGATACAGTCGTTCAGATAGAATTTTAATATCTGAAATAGATTAATCACAAACCACTTTTTGTAAGCTCATTCTGGATTTTATTATAAATCAGTATTAGTCTTTAGTTTAGTTTATTTTTCGCTTACTCAAATTCATACCGCTCAAGTTATTAAAACAGTATGTTCATCATCAGTCGCAAAGTAATTTTTTATTCGCTCATTTTATTATTTCCCTTTTCTAACAAAGTTTTTGCGGAATATATAGGTATGCGATTTTCATATCATTCACATTTTCGGTCTTTTCGATCGAGACTCGAGTTTGTCGAGTGATTTTGAAAATTATATTAATGTTGTTACAAAGTAAATAGGCTACTTGACCTATATTCAATTTCATTGAACAAATGCATATTTCTAGTAGAACTTGGCCTAGGAAACCGTATTTCACCCTTATCATCAAATAAAAGCTTATGATTGATAAATAAAGTAGATTTGAAAATATGATTTTATGAAAATATGAATTGTACTGACGAAAACGCTTTTGCGGTACTTCCGATTTGGATGTGACGTCATCCCATTTGTAATTTAATATCTTTTATTTATCGCGCTCATTATATGTAAGTTTATTTGTACATAAATAATATGAATAAGCCTAGAAAGATTTATAAAATATATTTTCTTGAATAATACAAATAAAACATCAGTTTATATATATTATCTCCATTTATTGTAGCTGGGAAATGAAATGGCCAAAACTTTTCTACAAAAGTGTTAAACATTGCAAATGATTTCTAAATTATTTTCTAATTTTTTAGTACTGTTAGACTCGTACGCTTAGCACATAAAACTTTTTTCAATAAAGAAAGTATTAAAATACAAAAAACATGACGTCACACTATGGCGGCACAATGGCGGACAGCGTTTTCGGCGCCATTTAAGAGGCATGTTTTTCAATCAACATTTTTATGGGTTTCTACTGTGTAAAATATTAAAATATTAGTTTTTTTGGTGAAAATGAATGATTAAGAAGCGATTAGAATGAAGAAAAAAAATAGGTCAAGTAGCCTATTATTAGGACTTGGTCGTGCGGTTACCAAGTTAGCAATTTGATCATGGGATCTATGAGGTATGCAGGAAACTCCTTGATTGGGACAAATATAGTTCTATTATTGTAATTTATTGTAAATTGTAAAAAGTAATTTGTAAATCCTAAGGAGATGCTGAATGCCAATTTTAACAAATTGGTATTACTTTGGAAGCTGATATCATGAGTATAAGAAACAAAAATAGAAACTTTAAAACGGCAACAAGGAATGTTGATATACTGAATAATATAAGGTTTTAAATACGGTAAATTACGGAATCTCCGGACGGACGCCCTTAACGTACTTGACTTCAAAATAATGAAGATTAATATAGTATGTAAGTACATCAATAGTTGAGATTTAGACGAATTCTGAAATTCCGTTCTTGAGTTATAAGTGGCGTAACTAACACAACTTTCTTTTTTATATATATATATATATATATATATATATATATATAAACTATATATATATATATATATATATATATATTGTTACGTGCTAGGGGTTCGAAGAAAGACCTGGTGACTCTCTTGAAGACTTTATTCACAAACACTAGCTCACACTAATCACTGAGTCCAAACACTAAGCACTAGATCCAAATCACTGAGCACTATCACTGTCCTAGGTCGTAGCCGAGTCACTATCACAATCACAATCACTCACTATTGATCACTTGTTTTCGCTCCGAAGTCGCCTCGAAGAAAGCTCAGATAAAACTGAATTGCCGGACGGACTGTCTGCGACTATTTATACGGGCCGGATCGAATCTCAGAAAATTCCGGAACATCCCAGAATAAACCCGATATGCGTAAACAAATATGAGATATTTCTAGAAAGTTAAGTGGCGTAACTAACACAACTTTCTTTTTTATATATATATATATATATATATATATATATATATATATATATATATATATATATATATATATATATATATATATAAACTATATATATATATATATATTGTTACGTGCTAGGGGTTCGAAGAAAGACCTGGTGACTCTCTTGAAGACTTTATTCACAAACACTAGCTCACACTAATCACTGAGTCCAAACACTAAGCACTAGATCCAAATCACTGAGCACTATCACTGTCCTAGGTCGTAGCCGAGTCACTATCACAATCACAATCACTCACTATTGATCACTTGTTTTCGCTCCGAAGTCGCCTCGAAGAAAGCTCAGATAAAACTGAATTGCCGGACGGACTGTCTGCGACTATTTATACGGGCCGGATCGAATCTCAGAAAATTCCGGAACATCCCAGAATAAACCCGATATGCGTAAACAAATATGAGATATTTCTAGAAAGTACTCGTAGGTACATACACCTAGCGTCATCTAGTAGCGAGTAGGGGATTTACGTTGCCTGTGTTCCCTTGGTAAGTTCGCTGGTCCGACGCTAGATGGCACCACGTGTCCGTATCCGTAACACTACTCCCCTCTTAGAGATGCTCGTCCCGAGCATCGTTGTTACTGCCATGGTAACGCGCCAGACGGTCTATGTGTACCACTTTGAATGTCCCTCTTGGTTGCTTTTGGATCCTGTAAGTCACATCATTCAATCGGGTAACCACTTTGTATGGGCCGTCCCACTTGGTCTGTAACTTTGGAGATTTCCCTTTTCGGCGAGTTGGGTTATGCAGCCACACCAGTGACCCTTCTCCAAAGCCGCTCGTGTTCGCTTTCCGGTCGTATCTGGATTCAAGCGCCTCCATCAGATCTTGGAACCCATTTCCTGTGTGTGCTTCCAGGACCGACAAAGCTTGCCCTCTGAGTGCAACTGTGAGAGCGGTCAGGCATTGTTCATCAGTCCATCCGTTGGCAGAAGCAACCGTCTGGAATTGCTGACGGTAAGCGTTCCAAGAAGTAGTACCGTCGTATGGTGGCACTTTAACTCTTGGTCCTTGTACCACTACTCCGGTAGTTCCACTAGACGTCGGGACTCCTGTAGTTTCCAGGCGCACTTTCCACTTCTGTAGTTCTGTGAGGCCGGTTTTCACATTTTCCATATCCACTCCTAGCCCGGTAATTCGTTCTTCCATAACATCGACATCTTTCCGAAGCTTAGTCACCGTGTCACTAACATCCTTTATAGCCAATAGCGCTTTTTCTTGGAGGTCCTTTTGTTGCTCTTGAGACTCCATCATTGCCCTTTGAGAATCTTGCAAAGCCTGACTATCAGCTCTTTGCAGCTCCATTAATTTAATTAAACTTTCCAATTGAAGAGCCATTTGAGGGGCCGTAGAAACTACGGACGTGGCCGGATGGATGGAGCTAGTCGACGGAGCCTGAGCAGGCGGGGCCCAGTGGGCGGGGCCAGTGGGCGTGGCCTGAGTGGGCGTGGCCTGGTGGGCGGAGCCGGTGGGCGTGGCCATGTCCAGAGTGGGCGGGGCCTGGGGGGCGTGGTCAGTGGGCGTGTCCCGGTGGGCGGAGCCAGTGGGCGTGGCTTCACCCGAAGTGGGTGGAGCCTGGGGGGCGTGGTCAGTGGGCGGAGCCTGGTGGGCGGGGCCAGCGGGTAGGGCCTGCCCCGCAGTGGGCGGAGCTTGGTCCCCAGTGGGTATGGCCTCCGCAGCTCCACCGCCAACTCCTCTCTCGAAGTCAATGGCAGCAGCTCGCTGCGCCCTTGTCCTGACACTCCCCTTGAAGTCCTCTCTCGGAGTCAATGGCATCTCCAAATCCCACTTCTGACACCAGTTGTTACGTGCTAGGGGTTCGAAGAAAGACCTGGTGACTCTCTTGAAGACTTTATTCACAAACACTAGCTCACACTAATCACTGAGTCCAAACACTAAGCACTAGATCCAAATCACTGAGCACTATCACTGTCCTAGGTCGTAGCCGAGTCACTATCACAATCACAATCACTCACTATTGATCACTTGTTTTCGCTCCGAAGTCGCCTCGAAGAAAGCTCAGATAAAACTGAATTGCCGGACGGACTGTCTGCGACTATTTATACGGGCCGGATCGAATCTCAGAAAATTCCGGAACATCCCAGAATAAACCCGATATGCGTAAACAAATATGAGATATTTCTAGAAAGTACTCGTAGGTACATACACCTAGCGTCATCTAGTAGCGAGTAGGGGATTTACGTTGCCTGTGTTCCCTTGGTAAGTTCGCTGGTCCGACGCTAGATGGCACCACGTGTCCGTATCCGTAACAATATATATATATATATATATATATATATATATAGTGTTTTTACCTTGGAAGTCGGTTTTAATATTTTGTTCAAAATAATAATCAACTATTATTCTAGCTTCCAAAGTAAAGCAGATAGATGGTCCACGTTCATCTCTTCTTAAAATTCACGGTCGTGTCCACACCCGTTCTTGTAATTCATCTTCTAGTTCGTCTAGTGCGAATTGGCACAGTTTTTGAAGTAACCGTTTTTCAGTCGAATAGTGTTTTTTGTCGCGTGTAGATCATTTTGGACATGTGGTCACCCCGGTCACAGCAATAATACTAGCTTAAAATAATATAGCCTCGTGTAAATAGAACTAGCATGCTTAAGATAGGTCAGCAAGCCAGGACAGTTTGGTAAAAAACTAGCTTGCTATCCTAGCTTGAAAAACTAGCCTCGTGTAACCCGGGCATTAGGGTTAAATCAGACCACAACGTGACGCGTAGATGCATTTCGGATTAGACAGATTTGCAAGCCGTCTCGCTCTCCGTGGTCTCGCCCAATTAATGTCTGTCAAATCTATACAAATTTAGAAATACATCTACGCATCACGTTGCAAACTACATAAAGGTCATTGTAATATTCCAGATATAGTAAGACGCGTTCTATCTTGGCGCGGCGCTCACGTGCTGGGCCGAATGTCACTGCCTGTGCTGATGGTGCACTGGTGCATCATCAAGGTCATCATGGGTTCCCTGAGAACGCTCACCGACTACAGCCTCCTCAATACTGTAAGTCAGTTGTGCCTCTTTCCTTGAGGCCTTTGGAAGGCTCAAGAAGGGACGTAATTATAAATTAAAACATCCGCGCCCTTCCAACGAAGCATTTGTTTTTAACACATGAGTGAGCAATATTATGAATGTTTTTTTCAGGCAATAGAGACGTTGGCGACGTGTTTCTTCTCCTACTGCCTCGCTGTGCCCCTCACGCTCCTCGTGGAGATGCCGCTCATGAAGACCTTCACCTCCGTGCTGATGGACTGAGTTTGTCTCGGCCGATAGAGACGTGCGCGACGTGTTTTTTTCTCCTTCTGCCTCACTGTGCCCCTCAAGCCCCCAATTTATAATTACCTTCGAATTATAATTTAAACATTTTAAGCTTTTGGAGTTAACTTCCACCCTCTGAGTTCTTATTGTTAGGTAAGAGTTTAGACGTTTAAGTGTTGTGCCGCTTATACCAGTATAGTGGTTTAATTTTCTTTAATAAGTGTATCATGCTCCACATAGTCAAATGCTTAAGAGAGATCGAAACAGAATATATCAAGTGTATCCTGCGATCCCTCCCATGCTTCAAAAATACTACACAGAAGACTGATGCCTGCATATGTTATAGGCCGCGGCCTTTTTTAAAACCCAATTGATTATATGTAATAAATAAAACAATTGTTTTAAAAAAATATTTATTTTTAAATTCAATGATATTGGTCTATATTTGGCGTAAAGGCATCACCTTACTACAGTGCTTCATTAAGTCAGGGAACATTTAATTAAGTATACGGTATTAAGTAAATATAATAGAAAGTACGGTAAAATCAAATAAGAATTATTATTTCTTTAGTATTTATTAACGATTTGTATAGTGAAGTCGTCGAGGGGTTTCATGAACACCTCGTACTTGGTCCTGATGTCCGGCGCGGGGCCCTGGGCAGGCTCTCCCACTATCCTGTACTTCCTCAGTATTGTGCACAGCGCCATCTTCATAGCCATCACCCCGTATCTGTAACCTTAAAGTATGATAATTTATGTAACCAAGTCTTAAGTTTTAACCAAGCAATAATTGTAGACATTTTTAATTAAAAAACAAAAGCAAAATACACACGCCTTTTTATTTTTTTCCAATTTTTTTTAATTCTTGCATTGTCACTGGCTCTTAATACGTATGCAAGTTTTTGAATTAATTAGACTACTGGAGATAGGTCAAAATCGTGCTGAAAGTTTCAGTTACATACATACAGCCCAAGCTTATAAAAGCGTGTTAATAAGATTTTGTAGACCTCCAATCATCATAATATTTATTACCAATGCAATTCCGTGGTCCGGAGCTAAACGGTATGAAGGCGTTGGCCGGCACACTCCGGATCCTGTCCGGAGCGAACCGGTCCGGGTCGAAGTGCTCCGCGTCCGAACCCCAGTATTTGGGGTCTCTGTGCAACCCGAAAATTGACACAACGGCTTCCACGCCAGCGGGAACCACTCGACCAGAAGCTGAAAAAAAATAGTGAATAAATTCCATAATTGGTAAGAGCTAACCTAACCCAAAAAGTACCGTTGTAAGAAAAAAAAAGTTCCAATAATATTAAAAACTTCATTTGCACATAAGTCATAAGTTCATAACTCATAAAGCTAAATAAATATGAGAAAGTGTAAGTACTCACATACGGTTTTGCTCGATCGAGCAATCACGTAGAGTAAAAACCACGGATCGGGCTTTCGTCCACACATTCAGCATTGCTCGATAGTTTTACTCCAGTTCAAAGGAAATTAGCTACGAATAATAAAAACTAGTGTCAAAAAATTTGTCAAGCCGGCTCGATTCGAGCTTTCGAACTGGATCGATGCGAGCCTTCGAGCTGTGAGTTTTGCGGTCCACACGGTGGTTTTTGCTCGATTTCGAGTAAAACTATTGAGCAAAACCGTATGTGAGTACTTGGCATAAAGGAATGTTAAATACGCGACATAAATATTTTTGTTGCCAGCTCTTTTAAACTGATGTTTAGGATGGACATATTATTTACCTCGAAAGTCAAAAGGGTGTATATTCAAATTCTTTATTAAACTTATAATTATTTTGGCGATTTTGCTTATTGCTCCAAATTGTACGGTTTTGGACGTATTGGATTACTTTTTACCATCTTTACGCACATGATAGCAATATCCGACCGTAAGACCGCAAGGTCTACATTATGTGGCATGCTATAGAGGACTTACGCACATGCTAGCAATATCCGACCGTAAGACCGCAAGGTCTACATTATGTGGCATGCTATAGAGGACTTACGCACATGATAGCAATATCCGACCGTAAGACCGCAAGGTCTACATTATGTGGCATGCTATAGAGGACTTACGCACATGATAGCAATATCCGACCGTAAGACCGCAAGGTCTACATTATGTGGCATGCTATAGAGGACTTACGCACTTGATAGCAATATCCGACCGTAAGACCGCAAGGTCTACATTATGTGGCATGCTATAGAGGACTTACGCACATGATAGCAATATCCGACCGCAAGATCGGATCGCAAGAGGACTTACGCAGCTTGACATCCTCTAGTACTCTTCGTATGATGAGTGGCGCTGGAGGGAACAGCCGCAAGCTCTCCTTGATGACCATGTCCATGTAAACCAGCTTCGGGAGATCATCCCTGGACACGGGCTGGTCAGCACCGAGCGCATCCTCCAGTCTAAACATCAAAATTAGGAATATTTAAGTAAAAGGGAAAATAAGTGCAAAAATACAATATATCATGTTGTTCATTTTGACGGGCTCATTTGATGGTTTTAAGGATAATAGTAGGGGAGGGGAAGGTACTATTTTTTAGTCACTCGAGGGTCATGGAGACCTAGTATTTTAGATTTTTGGAGACATAGTTTATTCGGAAGATTTTTTACACTAGGTAAAACTAATAAAAAATAATAAGAGCGTTTTCTATTTTAGCGGTGGGTTCAAAAACTGCAGCCATATTAAATTCAGAAAATTGCTTAGGTAAATTATAAATTAAACCATTAAAAATTAGACCACAAGGACTAGATCATTTAGTTTAGTGCAAAATAAAATATCTGCGAAGCTTACGGAAATTATAAAGCCTTATTTTTTAATATTTTATAATGCCCCTACAGGCTTATTTGACCTTTGAATCGTCAGTTCTGTATATAAATAAATAAAAATAAAAAATTAAAAAAGAAAATAATTTATTTTCAGACAAAGAAGTCCATATTTTAAATGATTTTGTGACAAATTATATTATACTAACAAGTAATCAAAATGCAACTCATCTTGCTACCCTGACATGTAGCTCAGTGAGTCTGCGAAGGAGTGCAGAGTCAATTCGCTCCGCTATCATCTTCAGGACCCCATTCCGGCTCTCCTGAACTCTATGCACTACTGACGCTACCTTTTTCCGCATAATCGCGTAGAAATCGTCGACTCCTGCATCGGCAAACATCCCGGATGCACTGCAGTATCGAGGGAGCCGCAATAGAGACCTGAATATGTTATTGTAGAGGACCCGCAAGGCGGCATAGGTCCGTTGAGTAAAGCTGGCCCACAGACCACAGGTGTAAAACGTCTGACAAAATGCTTTAAAAAGCGTTATTTTGACAGGCGCTGTACACCTGTGTACCAGCATATTACCGCGGATCGATAGCGCCTTGCGCTCCCTCTCAATATCCTCCTCATCACTGAGAGTATCTGTCACCACGTGACTGAGGTATTTAAATTTTGTAACACGACTCAGAGGTACTCCGTTAAGTAAGGGTGGTGGACAATCTTGATGATTGAAAATCTTACTATTGCATTTAAATATCATACTCACACTTACCAACATTGTACTCTAAGCCGTGTTCAATAACGTATATGGAAGCTTCTTTGGGGTATAATAAATATCCCGTATCTTAATCTGACAGATACGATGACATTTCAATATTCAAAAAAAATTTTACCCACCACGTGAGAAATCTCATTTCTATACCATGATAACTAGACACACGCCGGGAGCCTATACAAGCTTATAGTCTGTTCGCAACTAGTTGGCCGCTCTGCCGGTATGTATATGAGCAGAGCGGCCAACTAGTTGCGAACAGACTATAGTCTGACACGCTCGAGCTTATCCCGAAATCCCCTCTTCCCCTCCCCAACTATAATCCTTTTTTGTAAAACTGGTGAGATATCGTAATCTATAATATATTTATGCATTGATTTTGTTTGTATTCACATGCTACGCGCACAAGTAGAAAGAGAAACCTATCATCTCATCAAAGTCAAAATAACGATGATAATAATATTATTTACTGAAATTCTCCACCCTTTCCAAGACTTGGTGAGTTTCAGCTGAATTTTCTCCCCGAATTCCTCACGTTATTTATGAACGGCGTAATTAGTAAGTAATAAGTAGAAAATAACTGACTCGTTGTTGAGTCTGTCTTGTACCGAGGGGTATCGCCCGAGCAGCATCAGTACATAGCCCAAAGCGAAGCTGGTTAGCTGTGTTCCGAGGATGAGTACTACTAGTTCCTGACTAATCTCCTCTTCGGTTAAATCAGACCTCAATAGTTCTCCCAAAACGGATTGTTTTGGGTATTTATCTGTAATCATAATAAAAGTTAAGTCACTTTTGACCGTCTTCGAGGGTATTTGTGTAATAGCGTCATAGAGTAAAATAATTTTCACTTGTATCAATTTTCAGAATCAAATTCAAATTAATACTATAATCTATTTATAAAAAAAGTACAAATATAGCTTATCAGGGATACCTTAGAACTTCCGGTAAACTACACTGCAGCCCTAGCATGGCCACCAGTAGAAATGGGAAAGTATAGACAAACTGTGGAGATAAACTTAAGGTCGTCCCCCGAGCAAACGACCTTGGCCATACATTTGCCGCGTTGCCAAGATCGCGCCAAAACCCTATTATTTTTACTTATCTCGGTTCAAAATTATCCTAAAAAAAATTTTAAACGGCGAATATGTAGTTTATGATATTGTCGATCTATTGGCGTGAGTTTCAAATAAAAGTAATTTGTAAATCCTAAGGAGATGCTGAATGTATGCTTGAATTTTAACAAATTGGTATTACTTTGGAAGCTGATATCATGAGTATAAGAAACAAAAATAGAAAATTTAAAACGACAAAAGGAATGTTGATATACTGAAGATTATTGCTGTATTTTTATTATAACTTTGTAGCTTTCAGATTATGAGTTTATAAGGTTTTAAATACGGTCAATTACGGAATCTCCGGAGGGAACGCCCTTAAGGTGCCGTTCCGATCTTTTTTCGTTCCAAAAAATTCAATTAAAATGCCACTTTATGACAGACTTTAGTTCTTGCAATCTACGAATGCGCGTCGCCCTTAGTTGTGTGAGTGACCATGTCTATACACGCGTACATGGCTCGCTCGTTACTAACTGCTTCGTCGGGTACGCACACTAACGAAAATGTCTATTCACATTTCCAACTACAAATAAAGGCGACGCGCACTCGTAGATTGCAAGAACTATACCTATAGTCCTAAAAATGTAAGTAATATCTTACTTTATGACATAGACTATAGTATGTCATAAAGTTGCATTTTAATTGATTTTTTGTCGGTCGCGATTAGCTACGGTAAATATCGGAATGGAACCTTATGTTTATGTCCACAGTTTGTCCATAATTTGGCATTTCTACTGGTGGCCATGCTAGGGCTGTGGACCGCCAGTGTAGTTTACCGGAAGTTCTGTGGACTAAAGTTGAGTCGGCATTCTCATTTCACACCACAAAGGAACTGAAGTTTCCTTGGTGGCGAGGTCTTCTCGCGAATGTAGTTTTCGACGTCCCCGACTTAGAACTAAAGATTGGATGGAATGTTTTTGGAACTATAAGATTTATTTTAATAATGTTGGTAGTCAATACCTGTGTTTTCATCCGATGTTATGTCATGTTTCATAGCACGTTGTAACTCTTCAAGAACCTGCGAAATAAATTAATTCAGTCACCACAAGTCGCAAAAAGTACTCTCATTGAATCAAAATGTTAGTTAAACCTTGTGTGAGTTTTTTTGAATAATTTTTCTCATCTGATTGGCCTCGTAATGGTTGTAAGTAAGTTTGAACATAAAGTCTGGATGCTTCCAAAGACTGTGCATTCTGTTGTAAATGATGTCATCGCTTCTTTTCAATGCTTCGACAAACTCCTTGGAAGAAAATACTTCGTTACCGTTGTCTAAAACGCCCATAGTTTCTGCAATAGAAAAAACATTTTTCAGTTTATTTTAATTCAGGAACAAAACCTAGCTTCAACCAATTGTGCACATCAGCTAGTTTGAGAAAAGGCTTAGGTGCGGGTGTACGCACGACAAACAATATACCTTTCTTATCAGTGGAGTAAATAACAATCAAGGATCAACCCTAATAATTGTAGCATTTATTGAAACCAGAATCTTCTATAGATAATAGAAGTAACATATTAAATTAAAATAGCAATGAAATTACTTATGATGGTGTCAAAACTCCACTCCCCCAGAATTTGGTCAGCAGCGAAGGGTCCCGTGCCAGCTAGTGGCTTCAGCTTTTGAGCGAGTCGGACACTTCCCTCGTAGAAAATATCGGAAAATCCATTCAGTACCCTCGGTGTGAAAAAAGGAAGTTGCAAGCGACGGCGGGCCTTGGCTGTGGAAGCTGGAAATTATAAGTTTTGCACAATTATATACTACTAGCTGTCCCGGCAAATGTTGTTTTGCCATATAAAGTATTTCTACTTCATCAGTTGATACAAAATCTTACCCCCTCTTTTATTCCCTAAGAGGGGTGGGGGGAAAAATGTTATACACCAAATATTAAGTTGAAAAACACAGTAAATAATATGAAGTAAGTTCATTAAAGAAAAAAGTTTGATACAAAATCTGACCCCCTCTTTTGTCCCCTTAGGGGGGTGGGGAGAAAAAAATTTATACACCAGGTGTTAAGTTGGAAGAAGACAAATATATCTGCGAAAACCGCATTCAAATCGGATCAGTAGTTTTCGTGTTTTGCTGGAACAAACATACAGACAGACAGACAGACAAAAAAACTAACCACAGTTTTGGCTTCTATAGCGATGTAGTGACACCCCCCGCTTATTATTTTTTGAATATCTTTAATGTACAGAATTCTCATTTCTACAGTTTTATTATATGTATAGATTTGGTTGAAACCTTTTCAGACCTTCAAGAGGTATGAAAAGGCTATACATACAAATGAAAATTACTGGAATCATATCGTTCAGAAAAATAGGGCGTCGATTTTAATGGATGCCCAATGCCCATCTTTCGAATACTACGCCGTAGATTTCAATGGATAATAATAATCAAAATCATTCCTTCACTGTCTTTCAAAAATAAGGCGATGATTTTTAATGGATCCCTTTCGAAAAGTAGGGCGTAGATATTAATCGATACCTATCATTTAAAAATAGGGCTTAGATTTCAATGAATCACTGTTTTTGGAAAAAAAAATATTAGATCATCTTTGCCAAAGATCAATCTTCTCTAGGAGAGGTGAAAGCTAAGTTTTCCATCACGATTTTCTATAAGAGAAATAATATTTTCTCTTAAAGAAAATCAATTATTGATGAGAAGGGTGGTATTACAGACATCCATTTATGACTTACCCGAGCCAAATACACCTACATCACCATAAAAATGTTTAAAAAATGAATACAAATATCCTTTGTCCAAACATGTCTTCAGTAGTTGTGTGATTTCATCTGCATCAGTTAAGCCTGAAAAATGCAATGAAGACGTTTGTTAAAGCTAAAACTAGTCTTCAGTCACATCTCAATTTTAATTCTTAGGGTTCCGTACCCAAAGGGTAAAAACGGGATCCTATTACTAAGTTTTCGATGTCTGTACGTCTGTCTGTCTGTCTCCAGGCTGTATTTCAAGAACCGCTATAGCAAGACTTCTGAAACTTTCACAGATTGTGTATTTCTTGTGCCGCTATAACAACAAATACTAAAACAAAATAAAGTTAAGGGCGGCTCCCATACGACAAACATGATTTTTTGGCCTTTTTTTGCTCGTGATCGATAATGTTAACAGGTAGGCCTTAGGTAGGCACTTGAAATATTCACTAAATCCTTAATTTTATTTGTACTTTAATAATTAATAATAAAATTAAAATGAAATAAATATTTAAGGGGGCTCCCATACAACAATTACAATTTTTTGCTTACTTTCGCTCTATAGCGGTACGGAACCCTTCGTGCGCAAGTCCGACTCGCACTTGGCCGAATGTAAAAAAGTTACATAACCATACACATTCAAATTGTTCAGATTATGATTTTCTAATTGCGATCAGGGATGATATAAAGGATCGTTTCCAGCAGCATGGGGCCGGCCTGAGGCAAGACAGGTAAATTAATTAAGTGAAGCATTCCGGCATGTGGCCCGCCTTCATATCTGCAGGCTTAGCATGGTCACTATAGAAGAGGTTTCATTCTACAGAATAGACAAAGTGACATTTGGACAGGAAATTCTGGTGTTGTTACGATAAGCCTGTTGGATGTTTCCAGCAAACGATAGGTACCGTTTTTTCATGAAACGTGTTTTGTTTGCAGTATTATTATTATAGTAGTTACTAGTTATGTACTAACTGTTCTGTACTCTATATTATTATACTGAAATTCCGGATTATGCAGACAGGTCTTAGGGAACTTCCTTAAAATATACTAGTCATAAGTTAAATAGTAATGTCCTTTCCCGGGACTCAAAGTATCTCCATACAAACTTTCAGCATAATCGGTTCAGCGGTTTCGGCATGAAGAGGTTACAATAAAATTATTATTATACTTATACTAGCGACCCGCCCCGGCGTCGCACGGGTATAAAATATATAGCCACTGAATAAATTATTAAAATCGAGTCTATCACGATCCTTCATGTAGTCTACTTCTTATCTGTGCCAAATAACATAAAAATTGCTCCAGTAGTTCGCGAGATAAACCCTTTCAAATAATTTCCCCCGTTTTTTTCACATTCTCCTATTAGTCTTAGCGTGATAAAATATAGCCTATAGCCTTCCTCAATAAATAGGCTATCTAAGACTGAAAGAATTTTTCAAATCGGACCAGTAGTTCCTGAGATTAGCGCGTTCAAGTTAGCCCTTTCAAATAATTTTTCCCGTTTTTTCCACATTTTCCTCTATTTCTTCGCTTCTAAATATCTTAGCGTGATAAAATATAGCCTATAACCTTCCTCGATAAATGGGCTATCTAACACTGAAAGAATCATCAAAATCCGTTGCGTAGTTTTGAAGATTAAAGGGAACAAAGGGACATGAGGGAAAAAAAGTTACTTTGTTTTATAATAAGTATAGATACAATAATCCATATCCATACTTCCATACTAATATTATAAATGCGAAAGTGTGTCTGTCTGTCTGTTTGTCTGTCTGTATGTTACCTCTTCACGCTCAAACCACTAAACCGATTTGGCTGAAATTTGGCATGGAGATACTTTGAGTCCCGGGAAAGGACATAGGATACTTTCAATCCCGGAAAAATGTACGGTTCCCGCGCGATAAACGAATTTTGGCACAACGGAGTTGCGGGCGTCATCTAGTCTAGTATCATAATAAAGAAGTGTAATTATTATAGATCCTTTAGTAAAAAGATCTTGTTTCTTGCGGCGGTTCTACTCGCCGGGTTAGTTCCCGAATCGTTGGTACTAGTGTACCTAGTCCCGACGTTCAGAGAATATTTGAATAAAAATGTTTGAGTTTGAGTTTTGAGTTTACAGACAGACCGACATACACTCTTTCGCATTAATAATACTACACACACCGGCAAAATTAGCGGAACATAAGTAAAAAGGGCCACAACTTGAATTCAAGTGGGTCGGGCTGTGTGAAATCCTTTTTTATAGTTTCTTAGCTCATTTAAGAAATAAAATATTGAACTCAACTGGGAAGCTAACAGATTTTTATTGCAATTATGCCCTACTAAGTGTTTTTCGATGATTGGCGTTGTAAGTGTTTCTGATAAGAATGGCGTTTTTAGCGGGGTGCAAGGTATGCCAGCTCATTTGATTGTTTGGTTTTTGGAAGAACACATTGCTTAGATACAAAATTAGTGATTTTCCAGCATCTACGACTGCTAGAGCTGTAACCACGATAGAGAAAGGTCACACCTACCGTTTGGTCAGTCAGGCCTTAGGTGTGTCGGCTTTCGTGGTCCATCGTAACTTTCAACGCTACAGAGAGACTGGATCTTACGTTTGGAGACGAGAACAAGGCAGATTTCGGGTGGCAATGGTTCAGGATGACCTTTTTGTAAGGGTACAAGCCTTAAGAAATCGACCTCAAACTGCTTTGCAGAGACGAAACCTGTCGGAACAGGTCCGAGATGGACGTGTAAGTGATTGTACAGTAAGAAGAAGCATCAAAGAAGTTAAATTAAACTCAAAAGTGCCAGCAAGGGCACCAAAACTTGAGACAGGACCGCAAAGAGCCAGGCTAAGATTTGCGCGTGAACATCAAAATTTAACAAGTGAGTGAAATCGTGTGCTGTACAGTGATGGGAGCAAACTCTGTGTAAATTTTGTTGACAGGCGATAAAGAATGTGGATAAATCGTAAGGAACGCTATAGACTATCAAACTTAACGGACACAGTGGCCTATCATGCAGACTTCGTAATGGTTTGGGGTGGCATATGATTTGGAGCCCGCACGGAGCTGATGATTGTTAATGATGGTACTTTGACAGTACAGGGCAATAGCACAAACATCCTAGAACTGCATGTTGTGCCTTTTACACAGTTTTAGGCAGTAACTTCAATTTTATGCGCGTCCATAGAGTAAAAACATCGGGTATTATTACCTAAATGATGCTGGCGTAGCCCAGGTGGAGAGGTCAGCACGGTCTACGGATGTGGATCTGATTGAGGACGTGTGGCACATCAATGGGTGAACGGTACGAGTTAAAACTCCAGCTCCAAAATGTGTTCAGAAGCTCGAGTTGGCGCTACTGGAGGAGTAGAAGAATATCCCACAGGAAATGATCGACAATCAAAATGCAAGCATGGAATGGCGTATCCAGATCCATACCACCCACACACCCACATGAGATCCATAGAAGGCATTACACGCTTTAAACATGGCATTTCTTAAGTAAAAATGAAGAATTTAACTTAAAAACTTACTACTGAAATTTCAAAGATTTTTCTTAATTTTTGATTTTTGCAGATTTTTTCTATTTTACACGTTTTTATGCCCTAAATTTATATAAGTTTTATTTTTTAATCGTCAATTATTTAATAAATAAATAAATATATAAAAAAACAGCGAATAATTTTCAAAAAAAAAAAATTTTTGTTATGTTCCTCTAATTTTGCCGGTGTGTTTAGTAAGGATATGGAATACTTACTAATACCATATATATAATTCATCGCATGAAATCTCACAACTCCACCAGCGTTAATTCCGTCGTATGAAACTTCTTTAATTAAGTTCATGGAATCTGAAAAAATAGGACGTAACAATTTGTTATTATTTTCAATAAAGTATTTTTTTTAATGGCCTATCAATCTCCAAGCGGCAGCCGGCTGCCGCATCACAATTGAAAATCGAATGTATCACCCACCATGGAGGTATTAATTATAATATTAGTATGGATAGTGAATTGATGACTTACCTTCAGGTTTTGCCAGTAGCTTGAAAGTGCTTCCCACCAAAGGAATTTCTCCTTTCATTGGTGGAAACTGTAATAACATTTTACGTATTCTTTGGTTTTTTATTACTAGTAACACGTAATATAACGAACAGGTTAAAAAAATAAATAAAAATATTAAAAACATTTTTAATAATTATATACGAGATTTAATGGAAGTCAAAAATTGTTTTTTATATTGCACGGTCACAGTTAAATGAAATATGAAGTCTGATGGCTTATAGCCTTGTTTATATAAGTTCTAAAAGCACACTAAAAACATCAATGACGTAACGTAACACGAACATGTACTGTAAACCATATTTTTGCAAATAAAGACGATGAAACACGCTACATGACATGATCAAAAACCTTCAGACCAGGGGTCGACAACTTTTTGATCGAAAAATCCAAACTGACTTAGGGCCAACCCACATTTACCACAACCAATTTACCACAACCATACCACGTCGCAAACACAAAATGCTGTCAAGCAGTGGTTACGTGTGAATAGTGTCACTGCAGCCTTTTGTAGTTGCGTTGTGGTACCGACAGAATGTCGCCGTGGTTGCGTTATCGCCAGTAGTTGCGATGTGGTTACGTACAAAAGTTAATGAAACGGAGAGGTGAAGATCGCGGGCGGTGTGCGCGCAGTGTCGTTGTACCGACGCAAAGTTGTGGTTGCGATGTGGTCGGCCACTAGTTTGCTTGTGGTTGCGATGTGGTCGATATCACACAAGTGATCGACAACGACTGCAAAATGTGGTATGTGTGAACAGTCTAGTTCATTTACAATACGAAATATACGCCCGACCACGTGGTGTGGTTGTGGTGTGTTTGTGGTACGTGTGGGTGTGTCACATCTCCACGTCCCGACGTCATCAACGTAGAACGGTGCGGTAACGTGGCACGGTACGTTGACGTGACGTGCAAGTTGTCGTTAACGTAACGTAAAATGCACATCACGATATTATAGCAACATTGTACGTCTTTTTTTTCAGAATAATAAGCATTTTAACTTATTTCTCTTATCCAGGGTTGCTTTTCATGTTTTTGGGAAATTGACCATGATGCCATAATAATCGCACCACCTAAAATATATTTTGCTGAGGTCACTCACTGCTTGGATATTTATAGTGCCTACAAATGAAAAAAAAATACTTTGTAATTTATAAGTAATTTCTCGTGCGACAATAAAAAATGTGCATTTTTTATTTGTCTCCAAATAGTCCGCTTACTAATTTTTAGTTTTCCTCCTTGAAAATAGCGAAATGCGCCATGAAAACTTAAAATATACCCTCATATTTTATGGAAGTGGGGACTTATTAATGGCTGGTTTACACGTATTAAGTAGACTAGCTATTTGACCGAGCTTTGCTCGGTACTCGATAAAACACGAATAAAATGACATTTTTTAAAAATGATTCCTAGCTAGATCGATTTATCGCCCCCAAAACCCCCTATATACTAAATTTCATGAAAATCGTTGTAGTCGATTCCGAGATTTACAAGAATTGCTCGTTTAAAGATATAAGTAGTCAACTAAATTTTAAGTTATGACTTTATACTTACTTAACTAAACTAACTAAATTTGAACTTACTACTAGCTACTAAATTTTGTGCTTACATGCAAATAATAACTTAAAATTAAGTTAAAATTTAGTTAACTAATTATCAACTTAATACGTGTAAACCAGCTATAACTATTTGACTGAGAGCAAAAAAGTTTAGTACCTAATTTATTATATCCTAGCTTAAAACCTCCTCTATATTTAAACATAAAAAAGAACCACTTTAATGCGCTAAATCTTTCACAAAAACATAATAATTATTAAATTTTCCTTTAACTTTTGTTTTCCTTCATTCCTCGAAAATTAAAACATAATGTTGTAATAATTCTAATCTGAAGCTCAAAACTCGACCTTTTTATGTTCATACGATGTTCTGAAAAGTATTGGTCAAATCAGTATAAGAGCCCGAGAAAAAATAAAATGGCTCCCATTTTGCAATATTGAGAAAATTTAAAAAATAAGATCCAATTTGTCACTAAAATGCTTTATTTCCTAATATTAAGGACAGGTATCGGGACACATTGTATAACTTAAATTATGTAAGGTTCCGAAATAAAACCCAGTTTACTGGCCAGTGCTCAGTACGTAACGTCACAACGTCGCGCCGCGCTGCATAATAATATGTATGTATCATTCTTTAATACTCTTCTTTAGTGGTAAATGTTAAAATGTGGTAAAGTTAACATTTTAAGATCACAGTAACCTTGGTAAGAAACATAACAACCCTACAAAAAGTGTTTAAATGCTTTAGTGTTTAAATTATTTGTTATCATTATTTTTTTATTTAGAATATTACATTTTACATCAAATATTTTAAATCGCCAAACTGCACGGCATAAAAAATTTTGGTCAAAATAAAAACATGTATTTTTGCTAATCATCTTCGTATTCGTATTGTATATTATATTGTGGTTCTCTGTCGGTCTAAATTCTAAACTAAACTGAAAACCACTCTCAAGTGGAGCGATGTAATTAACTCACTTTTGGAGTTGCAAGGTACGTATGAATGTATGAATGTCAAATTTCAGTGGGTGCCGTCTCATATAGTTTTGACTGGGAACGAACGAGCCGATGAATTAGCGCAGCTGGGGGCACACTCGGGTATAGTAGTGCAACAACTGCCTTTCTTCACGGATTTATTGTCGGATTTAAAAAATAATTGCCACAGCTTACGGAAAACTCATTTTGATGAAAGATCAGTGGAGAAGGGCATTTGGTACAGAACTCAGTGTAATGAGCCACCTAAGATCCCGTGGTTCATTTCTATAAAAGCAGACAGGACTAGGCTAACGACGCTCATGAGACTTCGCTCCGGGCACGTTCCACTTAATGCATTTGGATATATGATGAAGGTTTGTAGTTCGCCAAATTGTAGTTTGTGTCATAAGCGGGAAGATGTTTATCATGCTTTGGTGGAGTGTGCCCGGGTGGAGTCAGAGAGGCGCAGGTTTGAGGCTGGTGCGGGGGTGGCGCTGACACAACTCGGATGTGTGAGCGCCATTCTCGCTCAGTTAGATCCTGTTTGCTGGGAGCTAATAAATTTGTATTTATATTTTGTTAAGTGTAGATCTGATAGTGATTAGTATCCTTGTTAATTATTAGTTAATTTTGTTATTTTGATTTTTATGAGGCTGGCATTGTCGGTTTCGACACAAGCCTTAAAATAAAGAAAAAAAAAAGTGGAGCGATGACAATCGACATATAATAATAATATATAATAATATCTATGGACGGTTCACACCACGTCAGTCTGGCCCCGTGCTAAGTACCTGAAGGACTGTGTGGCTGAAGTTCTTGGTGTTGCTGCGATACACTAGGAAGAAAGAAAAAAACTTTATTTAGTAAAACAACTGTGAAACAAAGAACAAGTTGTGAAAATTTCAAAAGCTTTAGCGGCTTTGAAGATACAGCCTGAAGACAGACAGACGGACCGACATCGAAGTCTTATAGTAATATAAAAGGGTCCCGTTTTTTACCTTAATGGCTACGGAACCCTAAAAACGATGATAAGAAAAAGCTTCAAATTCATTATATAATTTATGGACTTACAAATAAATTACTTGGAGATGATGCTTAGTCTTCACGAAACCGCCAAAGCAATAGACGTAATGTCGGCACTACATATAGGCGAATGCGTTGGCCGACGCGTTTGCCAACGCGTAGGCCAACGCCTATATGTAGTGCCGACAAAACGCGTCGGCCAACGTCTAAATACCTACCGCCAACGCGCGAGTCGCCCGTTCTACACATTGGGCCGACGCATTGGCCAACGCGTTCGCCTATATGTAGTGCCGACATAAGGTAGGTATTTAAAACATGCGCTCGTTTTTGGCCAAGCTAGTCGTTTTGAAGCTGTCTATTATGTCGGCACTACATATAGGCGAACGCGTTGGCCAACGCGTTGGCCAACGTGTCGGCCCAATGTGTAGAACGGGTGACTCGCGCGTTGGCGGTAGGTATTTAGACGTTGGCCGACGCGTTTTGTCGGCACTACATATAGGCGAACGCGTTGGCCGACGCGTTGGCCAATGCGTTGGCTAACGCGTTCGCCTATTTGTGGTGCCGACATTAGGTAAGCACACAATTTTTCGTTCACGGTTCGCATGAAACGAATATGCATCAACTACATAAGGAAACAGGTTAAGTATGTCGATTTCAAGAGGAGAAAATAATTTTATTTATATTATGTACTTAGTGCATTTATTTACTTATACCACCATATATTTTTATGTGGCCTCTGGATATCTTACACGAGTCGGGCTACAAAATTCTGCGTGTGCAGTACAACAATGCATTCAGGATGCTGTTACGACTGCCGTGGCTCCAGCTCCCTTAGACAACTGGCAAAACGCTTACGCTAGCGCTACAAAATGTATGGATTGGACATTAGTAGTCGCTAGCGAAGCGATGGCTTATGTCAAATCGCATACATTTTGTAGCGCTAGCGTTAGCGTTAGCGTTTTGCCAGTTGTCTAAGGGGGTAGGACCGGCAGGGCTATCACGTAAAAATAGCGATCAACAATCCACTAGCAATAATCGCGCGAGCGATTGCTGGGTATAAAAACAATGGTGTCATGCTTAGCGATTGATTGCACTAGTATTATGTTTTTGCTGATACGTGATACGAAATTGCGATTTTGGAGCAATTATCGCGCAATAATTGCTATCGCATTGCTCTCGCAAGATGAGGCCGACGGAGGCCGATCTAGCTATTTAGCCGCTCTGGGCAAAAATCATTTCTGCCGCCCTTTACATACAGAAAACCATATAAGTCATGGAGCTATTTTTGTTAGGGGTTGATGTGGGGAATATTAAGGTAAACTATTTAAATATTTCTAGTGTCCAACGACCAACCTGAAGTAGATGGAAGGTAAAATTCTCAAAGCCGCTGCCATTCCGCTGTAGCGCGGTCCTGTGTCGCCGCACACGGGCCACACGCGACAGCCACAAACTCCGTTTTAAGCTAGTCGTATTGGTCGTAAAGTGAATCGTTGTAGAGTGTGGCGGCCACCGGTGTCAAAAATTGTATGAAATATTGTAGTGGCGTTTCGTGGTTGTGGCCGGTGGCCCGTGTATCCCGCACACTTAGATGCTAGGAGAAGTTCACCTGTTTAAGGCTCCTCTCGCGAAAAAAGCGTGCAGATGAAACCACTTTTCATCGGCATTAACAGAAAAATTATATCTGAAAAAAATAATGAGTAATCTACATGATATGATACGTAACGTGGTTTTGGCATATTTTTTCTATCGGTATCACATAATAAAGAAATAAAAAACCAAATCACCTCCAAATCGTTGAATGAAACCACTTTACTCCTTCATTATTTATCAAAAGAATGTATAAAAAACATCTACTGCTTTGCAATACATAAGTTAATAATTTGGTTTTTTTACTTTTTTGAAATATGTATTATATTAAGCCTTAAATAGGTTTTTTCTCCTATTTCGCCCTCGGCCCTATCATGGATGCGGCGAGCGTCGTAACCGCCACCGTACAAGGCGCTAACAGCGCGCCTTGTACGGTGGCGGTTACGACGCGAATGTTATTTTAATGTCATTTACGTCGATATTTGCACTGACAGACAATGATCAAGGTCATTGGCGGATATAGAGGCCTTAAGCATTAATAATTATTTTAGAGAATAATTTTGCAGTACTTAGCGATGACTGTGGCGAGCGAGTGGTTACTGATGGATGTGTTTGGCCCTTTGGCCAAAGGGCGAGAGCTGCGACTGCTGCTGGGAGTACTGGGGGGTATGGCATTACTGGGAGCCCTGAGGACGCTAACAGCGCGCCTTGTACGGTGGCGGTTACGACGCGAATGTTATTTTAATGTCATTTACGTCGATATTTGCACTGACAGACAATGATCAAGGTCATTGGCGGATATAGTGGCCTTAAGCATTAATAATTATTTTAGAGAATAATTTTGCAGTACTTAGCGATGACTGTGGCGAGCGAGTGGTTACTGATGGATGTGTTTGGCCCTTTGGCCAAAGGGCGAGAGCTGCGACTGCTGCTGGGAGTACTGGGGGGTATGGCATTACTGGGAGCCCTGAGGACCCCGAGCCTCATGGCAGCGAAGGAACCAACTGCATCCGATATACTATACGATATTACCGGTAAACTACTAAAATTACATCATAATATTTGTTGCCAACAACCTTACCAGTATTGCATACCTTTAGACATTGTAGAGTTTTTGAAGTGAAAACTTCTTTGGCGGCGTTTAGCACTTTTGTGGAATCCAGGGTAAAAACTGTGAAACTAGCGTCAGATTCTCGTGCTGATCGAGAAACCGTAAGACGGTTGGAGAGTATAAGTGTTGTATCATCGAAATCGATTAATCGAACAATCGATTGTTTTTTTTTTTGATTATCGATATTTTTTAATCGATTGTAAGCGTTTAGATTAATTAAAAAATCGATTTTTTTTCAAAATCACTCGACAAACTCGAGTCTCGATCGAAAAGACTATGAAAAGTACAATTAATAATAGGGTCATAACTCTTAACGATGCATCTTGTGATGGTAGTGATAATTATGATGATGATGATGAATGTAATTTGCATAGTGGCATATGCTTTCAGTTCTTAAAACATCGCCGAAAGTCCCAAACTTGTATCAATAAGGAACCATAGCATGCCTTGGTGCAAAATCTTACTTTTTAGGGTTCCGTACCTCAAAAGGAAAAAACGGAACCCTTATAGGATCACTTTGTTGTCCGTCTGTCCGTCTGTCAAGACCCTTTTTCTCAGGAACGCGTGGAGGTATGAAGCTGAAATTTATATCAATTACTCAGGTCTACTGTCCCTTGAAGCTGTGAAAAAATCAAACTTCTAAGCCAACGCAATCAAAAGATACAGCCGTTTATGCCGCAAATTTTCGACACTTGCAAGGGAATCAAAACCTACAGGGTGCTTCCCGTGAACTCAGAATCTTGAAATTTGGTACGAAGCAACGTCTTATAGCATAGATAAAGGAAAAATTACGAAAACCATAAATTTTTAGTTACATCACATAATATTTTTTTTTTTTAATAATTTTAAACTTACTACCCATTTCCTCATAAACGCGTAGAGGTATTAAATTGAAATTCATACAGGTTTGTACGGAACCCTCGGTGCGCGAGTCCGACTCGCACTTGGCCGGTTTTTGGTAGTGTTGGCGACTGGCTGGACAGATGAGTGTATACTTCACTGCTACTACTCATCTGTCCAGCCAGTCGCCAACACTACCAAAAAGTAAGATATATATATATATATATATATATATATATATATATATATATATATATATATATATATATATATATATATATACCACATATATATCCACAGCCAAACATATAACCTCCTCGTTTTTTGGAAGTTGGTTAAAAATATAAAATGTCAATAAGCAAAAATATGACATAGAAAAGTACAGATTTCAAAATAGTAAAAAAGTATACACTCATCTCAACAAAAAAAAAATCCACAGCCGAACATATAATCTCCTCCTTTTTGGAAGTCGGTTAAAAAATGGTTATTGCTTATTACTCTTAGTGAGGTTTTGTATTTAGAATTTATGTACTAGGTATATTGTGTCTTACACTATGAATGCCATTTTATTGTGTTTAAATTTGGAACGCAAATATTTTTGTTCCAAAGTTAAACAAGGGAAAACCTCAATGATTTACGTAGTTCTGCTTGCTAATTTGTGTTTGGACCTAATCCATATATCTACTAATATTATAATGCCAAAGTGTGTCTGTCTGTTACTTCTTTTTAACCGCTCAACTGATGAAACTTGGCATGCTCGGTATACATGGGGTCCCGGGGATGGAATATGGATATAGGATACTTTTACACCGGAAAAATGTACGGTTTGAATGATCGAAATGATTGAAACCCATGGTGCATTCAACTGAGTCCATATTTTAATAAATAATATAAAATTCAATTACCGAGGGACTGGACAGGCGAATTTTTAAAATATTGTATATTTATCGAGTTATTAAGCTGAGGCTTAACCTACGCGTCAGTGACGGAGCGTCAAGTTGTCAAATGTGTGTTTTGTATACAAAAAACACATTTTACAACTTGACGCTCCGTCACTGACGAGTAGGTTTGTTCTAAGCTTTATGCAAAAACTAACTTGGTGCTGATTCCGCGTCATTTTTTTCACCTGACGTACGAGAGATCGGCGTAAGTGTGAAGAGATAAGAACGATGTTTTAGTTTTTTTCGCGCGCATTCTAGCGATTTCGCGTGAATGCGCGTGTCTTTTTAAAATCTTAGAAGTAATAATATGTGCGTTACTTTCTGGAGTTAGGGTTGAATTTGTTGTTCAGTTTTTGTAATTCGCTTCGATGCGCTTCGACTCTGCGCTTTTATGTAGCACTGGACGTTCCACTCCGCCCTCCTGAATTGGAAATTTTACGGAAACTGTACATTTTCCCGCAAAAACTACCTATGCCCCCTCCACAAATAAAAGGAAATACGATAATATACGGCCTCGTTATTATATAAAATAACTAAGTAAACAGTATTATATTATAGTATCGTTTATTTTATCGTAACATAATCTCTTATATCCTGTATTCACTTTTATTAGCGATAAGTGCAGGTGATTATTGCAGGTGATTAGTAATCAGGAGAAAGTTAAGTGTGAACAGTGACTTATTAGTACAAGTCCTTTAATTTCAGCCAATCACTAATCACCTGCACTCGCACTAATCAAAGTTAATATAGTCCCTTTTTAAAAGTGTTTAGTCGGTTGTCACAGCCCGACTCCTGGTCTTGAGCTCGCGGTACAGGCGCTGCGTCGGCAGCTCCACCAGCAGCGCCAGTGCCGCCGCCACGGCGTACGACATTGACCACACGCCAAACATGTTGAAGATCTAAAACAAGATCAGTTGGTAGATTCAGCCAATGATTGTTCTTGAAATTATATTTGCCACCAGGTGGCGCGATATAGCCTTAGGGTCAATCGTGTCAAACTGCTGTCATATATAGCTGTCATGTGTCACGATAATAATAATATATCTATTTGATACGATAGACCCTAAGGCTTCTATCCCCAACCCGCGGCCCGCGGACCGCATGCGGCCCGCCGGGACTTTATTTGTGGCCCGCGTGATGTTAAACAATTTTGAAATTCACGCCCACCGGCAAAATAACGCAGTCTACGTGATAGTCGTTAAATTTTTTTCTACTTTTAAATCGTTAATTTTGAAGAATGTTATTTTTTAACCCTAAAAAATTTTTGTTGCGGCCCGCGACACCAAGACCAAAACATGTTTGTGGCCCGCATGAAAAAAAGGTTGGGGACCACTGCCCTAAGGCAACATCGCGGAACCTGGTGGCAAATAAAATTTCAACAACTCATTGAGTGGATAAATAAAGTATTTGGTGAAGAATGGGTGAAGACAAATAATTTTAACACTTAGCTGGTTTCGCTAAAAAAGGCAACGTATCTGGTATCGGGGGTAAAAAGTGACCCCACTCCAATTAAACATAAAAAGTAGATCAAAACAGTTACTCTTTCAAATTAATTAGTTTTGTTTAAGTACTGAAATAAATATCTTAACCTAAATTAATTTAACTTGCTATACTCGATACACCTTCTTTGCTTCTAGAATTTTAAGAATCCGAAACTGTACCTATAATAATTTCGCTAGAAGAGCTGACTTCTTCCTCTCCTTACGATCGTAAACTGTTTCACGTTGACTGTTATAATAGTTTTCTGAGTGGTTTCTGAATTTGATTTCGAGTAGGTACTTATTTTATAAAAGCTAATTTTGGTTTAAAATTCCCGATACATCGAAAAAATTGTTAAAAATCATAACAAGGTACCGTTGAAAAAAACATACACTTCTGGTATCGGGGTAATTTTTGACCCCAGCACTGTATGTAACTCCGCTTTCAGCAACAATAGAGCCACGTACGTTCGTCATCCGCCGCACTACCCGCCGTTACGAGATTACACAGAATTAGAAGAGTGTACACGTTTAAATAGTAAAGATTATTAGAATTAATGGAATTAATAAAACACACTTGGCGGTTATCTACAGACTGACGTTTATTTAAAGACAGAATACCAGTGACAGACAGACAATAAAAAGCACAGATTAAATATCTAATGCACTAATAGATGAAGTTGCCAGTATGATATTTTGTTAGATAATAATATATAAAATTATTAGTTATTAGTTATCAATTATTATATAGTATTCAATTATTAGTTATCATAGAAAATTCGAACGCCAGGGGTAAATTTTGACCCCCGATACCAGTTAAGGGTTTACACAGACATTAGTATGGCGGATATCTGATGGTTGGTAACTTCATATTATGTTTGAATCAGAACTAAACAGTAAAAACTGTTTTAATCATGTTTCAATACGAAAGATTTTCAATTCACGCATTGCGGTGGAACTTATACAGCTAGCAAAACTCGAAAATTTCTCGTTCAAAGGATGGCACAGGGTATTGGTATCATACAATTCTCTATTAGAATGCCTACATGTTCTTTTTAATTCGGGAACTAGCCGTATTGCTATTTCGTCTTCTTTTGGTATTGGAATTAGGACGAAAAATTAATAGTGCCGGTTCCTCGGCGTTGGTGGTCTTGGTACTCACCAGTTTGAAGCTGGTGAGGTGTACTGGAAAATCCTGCGTCATCAGCTGGACCCTGGCGATGGGGAAGTGCACCAGCAGCACGGACAGGGACAGTCGTGCCATCACCGAGTACACGGACCCCGTGAGGAGTCTCCGCAGGCACTCTAAGACAACAAACCGAAGGGCTCAATGTTATGGACAGTCAACGTTATCGAGGCCTAAGACCACCCAAAACGAAACCAAATGCAACGGCAAGATCAAAATATAATATTTAAGAAGCGCCTGTAAAAGTGAAATAGCATCGTGCTAGTTACAAATAGCTACTCCTCGTGCTAGCTACAAATAGCTATTCCTCACAATAGTGAGGAAGCTTTTAAGTATTAACAACGTGTAGCAAGATACTTACTCTTCCCACCGAGCAGAATTTCCATCATAATGACTGCGACAAGAAGACAGAAAACTGGTCCTGTCAGCCCAGTTATTAGGGCGTATCTGAGCCGAGTGGGCTTATGTGGTGGTTGAGGGTGGACGCTCGGCCAGAGCACCACCCACACCAACAAAGTCGGTACTGACCATCTCGCAACAAAACGATACACCTGCAATAATGAAAGATTTTTTGTGTAAATTATTAAAATTATGTAACTTTCTTCTGCGAAGGCCTTTTAGCATTAGTAAAATTCTTACCTTCTACCTAACCACCCCTCGATTCTAGTGTTGAATAATTAACAATATTATTGCTGTAGATTTATTGACTTCTCAATTTTTTACCTTGTAAGAACGTAGATCATAATTCGATGTCTTGATTACACGATGCGCGTGCGCCAGCAGTAGCCCCGTCAGTGCGGCGAACGCGTTACCCCAGGGCGACTGGTACAGCACGTTGAATGTAGATATGCCCACACATTCATCTCTAAAGTTGCTGAGGAGAATGGATGATAAGATTTGGTAATGGGTTCATACATCTAAAGTGTTAAAAATATTCAAAGTGATAAAGCATCTTACTCGGGAACATGGATTGCGTACAAAGGTAGTAGGTTCCACGCGTAGGCCAAGTAGACGTAAAAAACGGCGGCACTAGCAAGCAGCACCGCCAGCACTGGCACAGCGCGGCGGCCGCGCAGCAGCAGCGTCAGCAGCAGACCTGCCGCGTACAGCTGCATGTCTGCCGCCAGGTACCTGGGGATGAACAAAATATCTCTCATCACAATATGTTTTGAAGACTTGGCAGGTTACGTATGATAATGGACGGCATTATGTGTTTAAATCAGGTTTACTCTTATTTAGTTATAATCTTCTTTATATCAATATGTTTTGAAGACTTGGCTGGTCACCTATGGACGGCATTAAGTGTTTAAATCAGGTCTACTCTTATTCAATACTCTTGTTCATACTCTCTTTTTTATGTCCCAGTAGAATTTATGATAGAAGCACGAAATTATTAAGCTCACCAGGTCTGTCCCATGCACTTAATGGAAGTGTTGAAGTTGTTGAGGAACAGAAGGTGCGTCCACCACTGCTGCCGACACGTGGCCACCTCGGACTCTATCACCCAGTGCCACAAGGGCCCGGAGGAATTGTACTCATTCAAGGTCACCATGTAGAGGATCATAAAGGCGTAGCTCGGGAGAATCCTGAAATATCGTCTATATTATAATAATCTTTATTTATTTATTTATTTAAATCAGGCTACGTAGGCCCATAATATAATATATACCTTAAGGTCTTGCATACATATTAATTATAATCTTAATAACTACACTTTATCACGAATTAACGGCGACGTGACGCTCGCTTCATTCCGGAGTTTTCCCCGGAACCTTCGGTAAACCACATCAGTCGGCCAGAATTCCTCCGCTTCAAAGGTCGACAGAAGATGCGTCGGTACTCTCACCACAAAGGAACTGAAGTTGACCTTGTGTCGAGACTTTATAACATACTAGCGACCCGCCCCGGCGTCGCACGCGTATAAAATATTATATTATAGGCTATAGCCACTGAAAAAATGTTTAAAATCGAATCGAATAGCTTATAATCCTTCGCGTGGTCTACTTCTTAGTGCCAAATAACATAAAAATTGCTCCAGTAGTTCGCGAGATAAGCCCTTTCAAATAATTTTCTCCGTTTTTTCCACATTCTCCTATTAGTTTTAGCGTCATAAAATATAGCCTATAGCCTTCCTCAATAAATGGGCTATCTAACACTGAAATAGTTTTTCAAATCGGACCAGTAGTTCCTGAGATTAGCGCGTTCAAGTTAGCTCTTTCAAATGATTTTCCCCGTTTTTTCCACATTTTCCTCTATTTCTTCGCTCCTATTAGTCTTAGCGTGATAAAATTTAGCCTATAGCCTTCCTCAATAAATGGGCTATCTAACATTGAAAGAATCATGAAAATATATAGATAGACACGCGTAAGGCCACCCCAATTTTCCTCAAAAATATATCGGACAAATAATAATACATCGGTATTATCAAACTGATATTTGGTCAACGCTGGAACGTCGATTTAGTATAGTTTTACTTTATACACAGCCAATACTGGCTGCCAAATAAGACTGGCAGCCAGTATTGGCTTGGTATATGCCGCATGTGAACAGTTTTTCAAGCCAGGCCAACGCCGGCTGCCAGTACTGGTGAGAATGGACCGCTTGTCTATTTTTCTAGCCAGTGACCTCCGCCCTAGTATAGTTTTCACAGAGCCAGTACTGGCTGCCAATAAGACTGGCAGCCAGCGTTGACTTGATATATGCCCGTGACCGTACGTCCCGCTTTGGGCGGGACAGTCCCGCTTTCAGGCCGTCTGTCCCGCTGTCCCCCGCGAGGCCGAAATTGTCCCGCTTTCGCAAACAGACCAAACGTCAATAATTTAAAAGTATTTTTATATTTGAAATGCCTGTGCAATGCCTGGAAGTAACGCATACATACAACAAACGTGATTATTCCGCCATATTGTGCCAAATAACATAGAAATTGCTCCAGTAGTTCGTGAGAAAAGCCCTTTCAAATAAATTTTCACGTTTTTTCCACATTTTCCTCTGTTTCTTCGCTCCTATTAGTCTTGGCTTGATAAAATATAGCCTAAAGCCTTCCTCAATAAATAATCTATCTAGAACTGATAGAATTTTTCAAATCAGACCAGTAGTTCCTGAGATTAACGCGTTCATACTTGAAACAAACAAACTCTTCCGCTTTATAATATTATAGTAAAGTTAATAATAATAATGTAAGATAGTCACTTTCAAATATATAATTATTAATAAATATTTAGGGGCCCCTCCCCTAAATATTTATTAATAATTATAGTAGGGGGGGGGGTGAAATTCTGTATAATTTGTCCCGCCGCGCTGTGACAAAAAAATAAATGGTCACGTAATTTATATGCCGCGTCTGCCAGTACTGGCGAGAATGGAGCGCTTGTCTATTTTTCTAGCCAGTGACCTCCGCCCTAGTATAGTTTTCACAGAGCCAGTACTTCCTGCCAATAAGACTGGCAGCCAGCGTTGGCTTGATATTTGCCTTATGTGAACAGTTTTTCAAGCCAGGCCAACGCTGGCTGCTAACACTGGCGAGAATAGAACGCCCGTCTATTTTTGTAGCCAGTGACCTCCGCCCGGCCGGTATGCACCCCTCAACACCCGCGCCAGTGTTGCGGATATGTGTAGACGCATCTCGCCAGTCACTGGCGAACGTTTGTACGGTGTATATCTGTTTGGAATTTCTGCGACAAGATGCCGAGAAAATTAAACGAAGAGGATACTTTAAAATTTATACCACTTTATGAGAGCACGAATGCTTGTGGAATAAGCATTGTGATTAGCAACACTTGGACTCACCTCACGATTCTGTCATTTATTGTCTCCACAAAAGTCTTCTTGGCTGCCACAAAGTCCTGTTGGAGCACTTTTCTCGCCATCAAAAAGCTGGACACGATGAAAAAGACTTGCACCATCAAAGTGATATTCCCAGACAGCAGCCACAAAGAGCTCTGCGCAATCGAATAATATTAAATGTAGGGATTAATACTAAGGCACGCTACACGTTGCAATGACAACATAGATCATGCCAAGAAGGGCCAAACGCAAAAATTAATTGAAATGAATGAATGAAAGCATGACATCGCGAAAAAAAATTTTACGATCCCTTATTAGGTATAATATCAAAATATCGTACATTATTCTTGACGACATTTATTGCCATTATTATCGATGACGTGATTACTAGCCTCATCACCTTTTTAAGTACTGTCACCTGTTCGTAGAAGCGAGTGTCGGCGATCTGGAGCACAGATAAGCCGCCTGCGTGCAGGCCGATGAGGAAAAGCATCGATATCGCTCGAAGACCGTCCAAGAATCGTAGGTCTGGTTCAGTACGCGGCGACGGCTTCGTCAGCGTCCGCAACGAGCGAAGCACTGACCATGATAGTGCCCACCCCATATCTGAAAATTGGCAATGGTGACCAGTTCAGTCACCCCACAGTTCTGTTTGAGTGCTCTAAAATTTAGTTGGAAATGCTGTAGGAAAGGGAATTACATAATGTAACTGCATGAACGGTAAAGGAATAGGAGAAGAAGTTGGAGCAATGGGAGGATAGGAATAGATTCATCCTCACATTGGACCTGCGTCGGATGTCAAAAGGTCGTGAGAACTTAAAACGATGTATGTAAAAGGAAGCCATTGGATTGTTTTGTAAAGGAAGGAGGTTCGAGGTTGCATAACATTGATATTTCGTCGGAGGCGACATGGTCATACTTTTCAACTGACTTCCAAAATGGAGGAGGTTATAATTATTCGGCTGTGGTTTTTTTTGTATGTTCAACGATTACTCCGCCGTTTGTAAACCGATTTTGAAATTTTTTCTTTAATTGTATAGGCTTTTAGCTCAATTTGGTACCATGTTCACAAAAGTAGTGACCTGATGATGGGATCCATGAGTAATCGAGGAAACTCCCCAAAATGTATATAGAAACCTATGGTGATTAGTGATTACAAACACGAAATAATTGCAAAGGTTTTGCAACCGTTGCAGTTTTCCAATATATACCCACCTTTTTTCCTCTCATGGGATAGTCTCACGTGCAGCACGGTGCTGACAACAACTGCGACCACGAGAACAGCCAGCAGGGCGAGGAAGGCCGCGCCCGCCGCCGTCAGCCGCCCGCCCTGCAGCTCGCGCGTGCAGTACTTCAGCTGCGTCAGACGCGCCGACATCTTGTACTCCGATAGCATGCTCGAGTTCACACATGACGCGAACCTAACACGTAAGATGTAAACGTTTAACGTACAAATTGTAATGTTAAATTTGATTAAATTATCCTAACGAAGAAGAGGCGTATATTGCTAATACACACATCAACATGGTCTAGGGATATTTCAATTAAACGCAGTAAGTGGAGGAATCTCGTCTTCCAGTGCCGGAAAATTTTGACAGTCACCAGACAGTAGACACCCATAAACATTCTTAAAGTATCAGACTTTGAAAGTGTCTAGCTAGGAAGCAACTGACAAAAATGTCCGGCACTGGAAGACGAGATTCCTCCACTTACCGCGACGAATTTAAGCTATAACATTAAGCTTTACTCTTTCTCGAAGGTCAGGTAGACCTTCAGAACTGGATACCTCCTAAAGTAACCGCGACCGAAACTCCATAGTTGCTGGTTGTTATTGCCAATGTAACTTTCAGCTTTCCGAAACTGAGGAAGGTCTGCTGCAGCCTCTTGGTTCATATATTTCTAGCGTAATTTAAGAAGTCTTAAATTTGATTCTTTAACAGCTACACCGCATAGTATCTCTAGATCTAGACTTTCCTTGGCATATAGCGGACATTCATTTAAAGCTAATACTAACCACTCATGGTCCTCAAGGTCCTGGTGCTCTTCGCGTGGACAGCGCCGCGACAGACACACCCCGCGGTATATCAAGCTGTGGTTGGAGCGCCAAATCCAGTCCTTAGAGTATTTCTGAAATCATCATCGTTAAAGCGATTAAAACCTTAGTTTCTCGGCCCATTCTAACAATTCCAGATATAATATAATAATAATAATATCTATGGACGCTTTACACCACGTCAGTCTGGCCCCATGCTAAGTACCTGAAGGACTTGTGTTACAAGTACCACGGAAATATATTTAATACTTTTATACTATACATATATTTAAGATTTTTATTACATCATACACGTCATATTTAATACACATCCAGACCCGGGAACATTAAAAACCTTTTTGTTCTGTCGGCGGGATTCAAACCCGCGACCCCCGGCTTGAGCTGCCACCTGCCACACACTCAACCAATTGAGCCACAGAGGTCGTCATCAAATAAACTTCTAGAAGCTATTAGACCCTCCCTCTATCATGTGGAACAGCTCGTTCCCCGGTGGCGCCTCCAGCTGGAACAGCCCGAAGCAGTAGACGCCGCCGCGCACCAGGCAGCCGTAGTACTCGTCCAGCTCGTACAGCTGGGGCAGGGAGTAGTACTCCGCGTCTGTCTCACCTGTATCATGTGGAACAGCTCGTTCCCCGGTGGCGCCTCCAGCTGGAACAGCCCGAAGCAGTAGACGCCGCCGCGCACCAGGCAGCCGTAGTACTCGTCCAGCTCGTATCGTTGCGGCATAGCATAATACTCCTTATCTAAAATTGTGGTTGGATTTTTTACCATTTTGAGAAGACATGCAATAGCTAATAATAATAATAGGTAACATTACTATTTACCGGTGATAATACTGTATGCGTCGAATGTCGGGTTCTCCTCCTGGCGCCACCTCAGAGCTACCAACAGCGCCACGGCCCCCAGGGCTAGCAGCAGCCGCGACCGCTCTCGCCACGCCAAACACTTCCATACCGCCCCTGACAGCGCGCTCGCCACAGTCATGTTGCTGTTTGTGAGTGTCGAAATCAATTGAATTATTATTATTTAACTTAACAACAGCTATAATATAATAATATATATATGGATGAAGCCCGCAACTTCGTTGCAGCAAAATTAGTTTATAGCGTGGGAACCGAACCTTTTTCCGGGATACTAATTGTAAATGGAAAGGACATACCTTTCCCTGGACACGAAATATCTCCAAACCAGCAGCAAAATCTGTTTACCTTTGAAATGTCGTATCAAATTTTCGGCCTCACTATAATAAAAATCGCTCCCATTTCCCAAATTTACTAGATAATATCATCTGAGGTTATTTCCTGACATAAGAAAAAGAATATAATATTTAGTACTTACCCTTAACACCTAAGTAATAGCTTCTTCGGTGATAGACACACAGCCACCTTGACCATTTCACAATAACTAAAACACTGACCACAATAATCCCAAAGTGTACTCTAAAAGCACATTTTCTAAAATTTGCCTCTAATTTTATGATAATCAACTCAAATTTTATGATAATCTACAGTTATCAACCGTTACTTCTTAGAGTAGTTAAGTTTAAAATTTTTAAATTCATACAGTTCTGTTAATTGCTCCAGTTAGGCCGCGTCCCCATCAAACACGGCGCTGCACCGTCACGTTTTACGACACGACGCCGCCGCCGTGACATGACACGTCACGCGGCGACGCACCGTGTATTCTATTCCGTCAATGTTTCGCTGTTGGTCCACTCTAACATGCTTGTTTGGAAATGGATCGTGACAGAGTTATTGTAAATCTATACTTCTATACTAATATTATAAATGCGAAAGTATCTCTGTCTGTCTGTCTGTCTGTCTCGCTTTCACACCAAAACTACCGAACCGATTGTGATGAAATTTTGTACTCAGATAGTCTAAAGCCTGAGAAAGGACATAGGCTACTTTGTTACTGGAAAAAATAGTTGTAAGGGGGTGAAAATCCGTAAATTTGTTCAAATTAAGTTAGTTCCCAAAATTCATAATAGATGGCGCCGTGCGTCTCCTACATCGCGATGACGCTTGCTCAAATGTCTTTCTATAAGAGGTGGTATCATCTTACGTCCGATTTTCGATTTTTTCGATTGTTATTTCTATGTTACGTTATTAAATAACTCAGTACTTTATCTATGCAGACTGCAGTGACGTAACCAGTAAATGTATCAATAATTAATAGTTTATGGGTAAAGCTGTGCTAAATATACTTTATTTGGCATAAATAAAGGTTAATTTTAAAAAAAATAATTTATGGGCACACTGCACAGCTGTTTTTGGGTGTTTTGATTTAATGGGTACTAGGGTTTTTTATAGAAGCTTAATTTGACACCAATTTTGTTGACATCGCGCGCTATAAACTGAAGTCCACGCGGACGAAGTCGCAGGCAACAGCTAGTATTATATTATCCTGTTGTTCCTAAGGGTCAAATCAGACCGCAACGCGACGCGTAGATATATTTGATTTTTTTTTTTGATTTGACAGATTTGCAAGACGTCTCTTGCAATTGAAATCTATCAATTCAGTACAAAAGCAATGCATCTACGTATCGCGTTGCGGTCTGAATCAACCCTTAGAATTAGCATGCTGAAAAAGAACTCAAAAACTATTGTTATTAGAGGAACTTTAGTAAATATTATGTCAAAATATATGATAAAATAGGCAATAGCACTTAATGCCGCACTCAAAGTGGAACACAAATTACTTTAATGTAATTAATTTATTGATTATAGCTGAAAACATAATATATATTTTTGTTTATTTTTGCTTTGTTGTAACGTGATAACGAGATACATAGATGCAGCTGTTAATTATTTGTGTAATAATATGCGATTAGAAGACAAGAAATATAAATAAGTGATACGGTTTTAAAATTATTATATAATTTAGTTTTAGTAATATTATAGATTAGTTTTGTGTATTGATAAGTTAATAATTTTATGTTAAGCTTTCAAAATATACACAGATTTATATGCCTCATTTGAAGGAACGCATATTTTGTTCAGAAGTGGGTGGAGATGATTAAGGGTGAGCGTTGCACTGTTCGCGGCACCGCACCGCGACCGTGTCGACGTGTCACTGGGGCGGTGTCGTGTCGTGACACGGGGACGGCGCGGCGTCGCACCGTGTTTGTTGGGGACGCAGCCTTAGTTTGTGAGAACTATAATTAATGTGTGAGAATTAATATTAAGTATACAATATAGGATATAGCTATAAAAATATTAACAAAGATATTGTAATCAAATTCATTAATTTAAGAATTCATAAATATAATTTTTACTAATAATTAGTTGGAATATTTTAATGGTTTAAATGAATTATAGCTAAAATGTACAGGGTTGGGTATAAATGATATATATTACGGTATCTTACGACTTCTGCTATCAATTAATAAAAATCGGCCCAAGTGCGAGTTGAACTCACGCACTATGGGTTCCGTTTTCCCCCTTAAATATTTATTTTATTTTATATTTAGTACTTGTTGTTATAGCGGCAACCGTAATACACAATCTGTGAAAATTTCAAAAGCGATTCTGAAAGCGATTTTTGAATTCCGACCCGTGTTTACCCTTTGGGATACGATGCCCCAAAAATTTATTTCGTATTTTAGAATTTTCGCTAGTTTAATGAATATAATCGAAAGTAATAATAATATAATAATAATAAAATAAGTTTATTTCTCCCACAACAAGTACACAGAAAAAATGAAAATAAAATACAAAAAATATGACAAACATCTTAGACTTGCAGTGTGGGAGACAGGAGCCCAAACTAGGTTACCCTGTGCCTTGGGACTCCTGGCTCCCCCTCTCCAGTTACTCTATAATTAACAACTTCGCCGTAATTATTAAAAACAATCATATTGTTTACAATATTTCTTCGAAAGCACTAAACATTTATAAAATTAGAATTATCGTTGTACCTTTATTTTACTTTAATTTACCTACTAACTTTCTTATCATTATTTATTTATATATATGTGTGTGTGTATGTGTGTGTGTGTGTAAGTGCTCATTAACATATATTCGGGCGGGCTCGGCTGTGATGGAAAGCTGATCGGAAGTAAGTGCTCATTAACATAATATATTCGGGCGGGCTCGGCTGTGATGGAAAGCTGATCGGAAGTAAGTGGTCATTAACATATATTCGGGCGGGCTCGGCTGTGATGGAAAGCTGATCGGAAGTAAGTGCTCATTAACATAATATATTCGGGCGGGCTCGGCTGTGATGGAAAGCTGATCGGAAGTAAGTGCTCATTAACATATATTCGGGCGGGCTCGGCTGTGATGGAAAGCTGATCGGAAGTAAGTGCTCATTAACATATATTCGGGCGGGCTCGGCTGTGATGGAAAGCTGATCGGAAGTAAGTGCTCATTAACATATATTCGGGCGGGCTCGGCTGTGATGGAAAGCTGATCGGAAGTAAGTGCTCATTAACATATATTCGGGCGGGCTCGGCTGTGATGGAAAGCTGATCGGAAGTAAGTGCTCATTAACATATATTCGGGCGGGCTCGGCTGTGATGGAAAGCTGATCGGAAGTAAGTGCTCATTAACATATATTCGGGCGGGCTCGGCTGTGATGGAAAGCTGATCGGAAGTAAGTGCTCATTAACATATATTCGGGCGGGCTCGGCTGTGATGGAAAGCTGATCGGAAGTAAGTGCTCATTAACATAATATATTCGGGCGGGCTCGGCTGTGATGGAAAGCTGATCGGAAGTAAGTGCTCATTAACATATATTCGGGCGGGCTCGGCTGTGATGGAAAGCTGATCGGAAGTAAGTGCTCATTAACATATATTCGGGCGGGCTCGGCTGTGATGGAAAGCTGATCGGCAGTAAGTGCTCATTAACATATATTCGGGCGGGCTCGGCTGTGATGGAAAGCTGATCGGAAGTAAGTGCTCATTAACATATATTCGGGCGGGCTCGGCTGTGATGGAAAGCTGATCGGAAGTAAGTGCTCATTAACATATATTCGGGCGGGCTCGGCTGTGATGGAAAGCTGATCGGAAGTAAGTGCTCATTAACATATATTCGGGCGGGCTCGGCTGTGATGGAAAGCTGATCGGAAGTAAGTGCTCATTAACATATATTCGGGCGGGCTCGGCTGTGATGGAAAGCTGATCGGAAGTAAGTGCTCATTAACATAATATATTCGGGCGGGCTCGGCTGTGATGGAAAGCTGATCGGAAGTAAGTGCTCATTAACATAATATATTCGGGCGGGCTCGGCTGTGATGGAAAGCTGATCGGAAGTAAGTGCTCATTAACATAATATATTCGGGCGGGCTCGGCTGTGATGGAAAGCTGATCGGAAGTAAGTGCTCATTAACATATATTCGGGCGGGCTCGGCTGTGATGGAAAGCTGATCGGAAGTAAGTGCTCATTAACATAATATATTCGGGCGGGCTCGGCTGTGATGGAAAGCTGATCGGAAGTAAGTGCTCATTAACATATATTCGGGCGGGCTCGGCTGTGATGGAAAGCTGATCGGAAGTAAGTGCTCATTAACATATATTCGGGCGGGCTTGGCTGTGATGGAAAGCTGATCGGAAGTAAGTGCTCATTAACATATATTCGGGCGGGCTCGGCTGTGATGGAAAGCTGATCGGAAGTAAGTGCTCATTAACATATATTCGGGCGGGCTCGGCTGTGATGGAAAGCTGATCGGAAGTAAGTGCTCATTAACATATATTCGGGCGGGCTCGGCTGTGATGGAAAGCTGATCGGAAGTATGTGCTCATTAACATAATATATTCGGGCGGGCTCGGCTGTGATGGAAAGCTGATCGGAAGTAAGTGCTCATTAACATAATATATTCGGGCGGGCTCGGCTGTGATGGAAAGCTGATCGGAAGTAAGTGCTCATTAACATATATTCGGGCGGGCTCGGCTGTGATGGAAAGCTGATCGGAAGTAAGTGCTCATTAACATAATATATTCGGGCGGGCTCGGCTGTGATGGAAAGCTGATCGGAAGTAAGTGCTCATTAACATATATTCGGGCGGGCTCGGCTGTGATGGAAAGCTGATCGGAAGTAAGTGCTCATTAACATATATTCGGGCGGGCTCGGCTGTGATGGAAAGCTGATCGGAAGTAAGTGCTCATTAACATATATTCGGGCGGGCTCGGCTGTGATGGAAAGCTGATCGGAAGTAAGTGCTCATTAACATATATTCGGGCGGGCTCGGCTGTGATGGAAAGCTGATCGGAAGTAAGTGCTCATTAACATATATTCGGGCGGGCTCGGCTGTGATGGAAAGCTGATCGGAAGTAAGTGCTCATTAACATAATATATTCGGGCGGGCTCGGCTGTGATGGAAAGCTGATCGGAAGTAAGTGCTCATTAACATATATTCGGGCGGGCTCGGCTGTGATGGAAAGCTGATCGGAAGTAAGTGCTCATTAACATATATTCGGGCGGGCTCGGCTGTGATGGAAAGCTGATCGGAAGCAAGTGCTCATTAACATAATATATTCGGGCGGGCTCGGCTGTGATGGAAAGCTGATCGGAAGTAAGTGCTCATTAACATAATATATTCGGGCGGGCTCGGCTGTGATGGAAAGCTGATCGGAAGTAAGTGCTCATTAACATATATTCGGGCGGGCTCGGCTGTGATGGAAAGCTGATCGGAAGTAAGTGCTCATTAACATATATTCGGGCGGGCTCGGCTGTGATGGAAAGCTGATCGGAAGTAAGTGCTCATTAACATAATATATTCGGGCGGGCTCGGCTGTGATGGAAAGCTGATCGGAAGTAAGTGCTCATTAACATAATATATTCGGGCGGGCTCGGCTGTGATGGAAAGCTGATCGGAAGTAAGTGCTCATTAACATAATATATTCGGGCGGGCTCGGCTGTGATGGAAAGCTGATCGGAAGTAAGTGCTCATTAACATAATATATTCGGGCGGGCTCGGCTGTGATGGAAAGCTGATCGGAAGTAAGTGCTCATTAACATATATTCGGGCGGGCTCGGCTGTGATGGAAAGCTGATCGGAAGTAAGTGCTCATTAACATATATTCGGGCGGGCTCGGCTGTGATGGAAAGCTGATCGGAAGCAAGTGCTCATTAACATAATATATTCGGGCGGGCTCGGCTGTGATGGAAAGCTGATCGGAAGTAAGTGCTCATTAACATAATATATTCGGGCGGGCTCGGCTGTGATGGAAAGCTGATCGGAAGTAAGTGCTCATTAACATATATTCGGGCGGGCTCGGCTGTGATGGAAAGCTGATCGGAAGTAAGTGCTCATTAACATATATTCGGGCGGGCTCGGCTGTGATGGAAAGCTGATCGGAAGTAAGTGCTCATTAACATAATATATTCGGGCAGGCTCGGCTGTGATGGAAAGCTGATCGGAAGTAAGTGCTCATTAACATAATATATTCGGGCGGGCTCGGCTGTGATGGAAAGCTGATCGGAAGTAAGTGCTCATTAACATAATATATTCGGGCGGGCTCGGCTGTGATGGAAAGCTGATCGGAAGTAAGTGCTCATTAACATATATTCGGGCGGGCTCGGCTGTGATGGAAAGCTGATCGGAAGTAAGTGCTCATTAACATATATTCGGGCGGGCTCAGCTGTGATGGAAAGCTGATCGGAAGCAAGTGCTCATTAACATAATATATTCGGGCGGGCTCGGCTGTGATGGAAAGCTGATCGGAAGTAAGTGCTCATTAACAAATATTCGGGCGGACTCGGCTGTGATGGAAAGCTGATCGGAAGTAAGTGCTCATTAACATATATTCGGGCGGGCTCGGCTGTGATGGAAAGCTGATCGGAAGTAAGTGCTCATTAACATATATTCGGGCGGGCTCGGCTGTGATGGAAAGCTGATCGGAAGTAAGTGCTCATTAACATATATTCGGGCGGGCTCGCCTGTGATGGAAAGCTGATCGGAAGTAAGGGTTTTTCTTTAATCGGTAAGAGGCTACAAAGTTGTCACGTAACATTTTTGAGGTGAAACGAACTATTATATTTTTGGGACGTTTATCGAGCGAGCCTCCGTGGGGAACCCGATGAGCCGCGGTGATGTCGGACGGTTGCACTCGCTGGTTGACGAGCTGGCCGATGTTCATCACCAGATGAGGTTTTCGTTTCGGCGCTCAGGAAGGTTTGAGATTTCTATGTTGGAGTCTCGCGCCTGTTGCTCCAGGGCGGCTATCTTGTTTTCCATGGCAGCTACGAGGTCAGGGGTTTCATTATCTTTGGAAATGTGTGTTTCGATAGTGTTTAGACGGGCATCGAAAGCTGATGACTCATCACTAAACCTCGTTAGCGTAGTGTCCGTATCGGAGAGACGATTATTGATGGCCACCATTCCTTGCTTCAGGCTAGAGTTCTCCTCTCGTAACTCTGTGATTCTAAGGTTTATTGATGATAGGGATTCCGATATTTTTCGGAGTTCGTTTGAAACGAGTGATGTAACTGTGGTTGTTATAGTGTCCATCAACTTTCTCTCCAAGGATTCGAAAAGGGTTTTTATATTATTGTCGCTAGCCGGGTCCAAACCTATATTCTGACCTGCGATGCTGAAGCGATTCCGATAAGTGGCTTGGTTGTCGCCAGCTTCGACATTAGTTGGTGTTCGCTTGGATTTCGACATTATGTCACTCTACTTAAGGATAGTTTTTGTACGCGCGCAGATGTATTATATAGCGGACTTCAGAGGAGGTGAGGTGAGGACCCCCTTCAGCTACGGCCTTGAGCAGCGGCGCAAGAGCGGGATAGAACTATAAGAACTATTATTTGCACTCACTTGTGATGTTTTAGGATGCACCAAACAATTGTCACACTTATTACTAACACGTTAGGTTCAAACTCGATTGTTTATGATACACAAAATTTACAAATTAAAAAAAAAACAATTGAAACACGTCCACCTTCAACAACTCTCAACAAATGACTTATAATTATGTATGTATGTTGACATTGTATAATTTTAGTTACAGCAAATGATATTCTCTTTGAGTTTTTTTATATAATACACACACTGGCAAAATTGGCGGAACATAGGTAAAAAGGGCCACAACTTGAATTCAAGTGAGTCGCGCTGTGTGAAATCCTTTTTTATAGTTTCTAAGCTCACTAATTAAGAAATAAAATATTGAACAAAACTGGCAAGTTGACAGATTTTTATTGCAATTATGCCCTACTAAGTGTTTTTCGATGATTGACGTTGTAAGTGTTTCTGACGTTGGCGTGGCCTTGCCTTGACGTGGCGTTTTTAGCGGGGTGCAAGGTATGCCAGCTTATTTGATTAATAATATAATAATAATATCTATGGACGCTTCACACCACGTCAGTCTGACCCCGTGGTAAGTACCTGAAGGACTTGTGTTAAAACTTACAGGTACCATACAACGGAAATGTATTTAATACTTTTATACTATACATATATTTAAGATTTTTATTAAGTATTACACATATTTAATATACATCCATGACCCAGGAACTTTATAAACTTTTTGTTCCGTCGGCGGGACTCGAACCCGCGACCTCCGGCCTGAGCTACCAAAGCGCTTACCACTGCGCCACGGAGGTCGTCAAATTGGTTTTTGGAAGAACATGCACATTGCTTGGATAAGATTGAGTCCATGAGTCTACAACCGAGCTGCAGCCCTCTATCTATTCGACTGACTTGCCCGTTCTGTGTGTGTTCAATAGGGGCAAGCGGCAGACTTGTGCCAGACCGGGCGGCCCACGGGCAGCCCGGTAGTGAATTCCCCGCTAGCCGCGCACGGCCGTGTCTCGAAGTTGTTCGGTGTCGTTCGTCAGTTCCTTCTACACTTGTTTATCGAAGTCACAAACACACAACCAAGGTCGAAGTGCTACATTTTTAAAGAAGAAGATGAGGATGATGACGAGCTGTTGTTGCTATACTTAGTACATAGAGAACCAAACTATATATTATTATCATAGGATGATTCAGAAATATTTGTATTGCGATGAAAATAAGTAATAAAAAACAATTCTATTTTGAATTATCTTTGATGCGCCATTAAATCCGCTATCTCTCCATCACAATTCCATACCCTGACTATTGTCGCGAGCGACCGACGACAGTCGTAGGCCGCGCGCGGCCGTGATCGAGCGCGATGCACGGAATTGTGCCTTTATAGAGGTACAATAAATTAGTGTCTATTTTTAAAGAAGCTTTAGCCATTTGGTGGTGGCGTGAAGCGGTTTGCCACAGCCCACACCTCGCCCCAAAGTTCGAACGAGCCCAGTTTGCAGTCGCCATTAACTAAATATTATGTTCGTATCAACTCTTAGTTGAATTTTCCGAACATTTGTGTGGAATTATTATTATTTTTAACAAAAAATTAAAACCGACTTCCAAGGTAAAAACAATAATAACATTAATATGAACTAAAAAGTATTAAATAATTTTTACTATCTAATAGTGCCTTTTTCCGAATTCGGCTAAACCTCAACTATTTCTGTACTCAATCTTCATTATTTTGAAGTCGGTACCAGATAGCTGGAATCTTCAGTCCTCTGACAGAATATTTAAAATTTTTGGAACTGGCACCGACTTCAAAATTATGAAGATTGAGTACAGAAATAGTTGAGGTTTAGCCGAATTCGGAAAAAGGCACTATTAGATAGTAAAAATTATTTAATACTTTTTAGTTCATATTAATGTTATTATTGTTTTTACCTTGGAAGTCGGTTTTAATTTTTTGTTAAAAATAATAATAATTTCACTCTTTTTAGTTACACTAGTAGATAAATCTTCGCGTATATTTTACGTATCTTATTACAATTTGTTAAGAGTCACAACTCACACTCACAAAATAATATAATATTATCAGTGAAGTGAACATATTGTGCTAAGTAATTTAACAATTTTAATACTTCAAGCCCGAAGCGGTCACCGGCCATTGCGATAACAATAGAAAGGCTATTGTGTCTCGTTTTTCCACGATCGAAGGATCTATCAGATAAAAAATTGTACAAACTTGCATAGGATGTAGCGTAGCATAATATTTAATATTATCATAATTATTGACAGCTGTTCTTGTTATCAAGAATTCAAATCGATAGGTACTTAGTGCACCATCTATCGATTAATAAGTATAACTAATTAAAAAGACACTTAATGACTTTGTTTTGTTTAAATGCTCTTTTTAAAATAACTTTATTTTAATTCTATTTGTCTATTAAAATTTTATAAAGTAGTAAAGTATTCGATCTGTATATAAAGTAGTTAGTAAAGTATTCGATATTCTGTCTTCTGCCGCCACGCGCGCGGGCGGCGACGCCGACGCCGTGTATTAAAAACAAACAGGTGTTGTTAATTGTTATACAGTACATAATTATTATTATTAGTATATCCATACCTATGCCTTGTACTATTATCTATTCTGTGCCATGAGACATTGGTGGCCTTAACACGACGTGGTAATGATGATGATGACGATGATGATGATGATGATTATGATGATGAATATGAATTGTATAGTAGTTTATGCTTTCTGTTCTTAAAACAACGCCGAAACTCCCAAACGTGTATCTATAAGGAATCAGGAGTTCTCTCAGCATCATCGAAACCATGGTATACCTTGACCCAATATTTGACTTTTTGGTAGCGTATTCTTAGTACACTTCACATAAAACCAAAATCACCATATGTTTCCATATAAATTTCGAGGAGTTCCCTCGATTGCTCATGGATCCCATCATCAGGTCACCACCTTTGTGAAAATGGGACCAAATTGGAGTGAAACCTAATACAACAAAACAAAAATTTCGAAAATCGGTTCACAAACGGCGGAGTAATCGTTGAACATACAAAAATAAAAAATAAAAATATCCACAGCCGAACATATAACCTCCTCGTTTTTTGGAAGTCGGTTAAAAATAAAAGTGATTTCATTATAAAGTGAGTCTTACATTTCTTTTTCTTCTTAGACATTATATAATTTCTTACTTTTTTCTAGTTTACGGACGGACAGATAGACAGACACAATTTCGCATTAATAACATTAGTATGGATATGGTTCATATCCATTATCCATATCATAAATAGGATATCTATTGGAAATTATTTAATATGATAGGTACCTATATCATTACTACGTCATTGTATATATATTATTTATAATAGTATACATTTATGATTGCAGAAGACGTTTTAAATCCGACGTGGTAGGTGTTTGGCTGGATAGATCGTTAAGATGGAGCAAACATGTCTACGAAGTATTAACGAAGACATCGAGGTATTTAAAATTATTTAAAATTTTATCAGTCTCAGGTTGGGGTTGTCATCCTAAACACTTAAGAAAACTTTATATAGCTATTTTAAGAAGCCGTTTAGATTACGGTAGCTTTTTTTGCATTGTAAAACACATCTCGGCAAATTAGACAAAGTTCAAAATCATGCTTTACGAGTAATAGGAGGCTTTATCAAAAGTACGCCTATATACACGTCATGGAAAGTGAGTTTTAAATAAATAGATAAATAAATTTTATTTCAACCCCACAACAGGTCATATCTTTAAATTACAAATAAAATTAACAATTACTTAACAAATTAAATTTAGAATAGTTTAGATATTTTACATTACAAGTAAAATTATCTATTAATAATCATTAAATTAAATTTAGAATTATTATCAAAACGAGGAGGTTATATGTTCGGCTGTGGATATATATATATATATATATATATATATATATATATCGCCGCCCCCACCGAATAGTATCGTAATCGACTATTACTATAGAAGTGCTTTTATAACGGATTATTGCTTTTGAAGGCCAATTCCACCTCGTGAATTTTTTTCATAGCGGTCGGACTGATAGTTTTTGAGATAGATATTTTGTAATAAACATACATGTATTATTCGCCTACGCATAAGCAACAAACTTTACGACGAACACTATGACAATAAAATATTACTATTTTCTGAATGACCAAACTAATATGGCTAACTGATATCGCGATCTTATTCCGGTACCAAAAAACAAAAGGCGGCTAAAAACAGATGTCAGTCAGGACATTACCATATTATTCGGGTAAAAAGTACATTTCATATTTTTAGTAATTATATATTGCGATTTTATGTTCTAAAAGTAATGATGGTTATTATAGAATACTGTCTAAAGCGGACCTACATAAATGTAGTAATGCATCTCACGATAGTACTTTGCGTACATTGCGACAAGGGTTTACTTTACAGGTTGCGACAATTTGCTAATGCTTACATCAAAAAGTACTATACATTGCTCTCGCTTTGTCGGCATATAAAAGAAAGTGATAGCCTTAACCTCGTCACGTGTTTTGAAGGTCAAGCAATAATAATTGTTTACATTATCTTCATTTGTGATTTTGTTTACGGAAGTGCGAAAAAAATGCAAAAGTTATAAACAATTAAGTAAACATAAAAAGAAGGGCTTGGATTTTTTTTAATATTTCGAAAACTATTTGAGATAATCAAAATTTGAAAATAGATCCTTAAAGAGCAGGAAATTTCCTAAAAAAAAATCATAGATTTTGGAACCTTACCAGTAATCCTTATAGCTTTAATTGAGCGGCGAAAGTAACGGTAAAACCGCGTGGTTCGGGTTTCGCGAGATTTGCCGCAATCTGCTACGTGAACTAAAAAAATATTTTAAGTGATTAAATATTGATATTAATGATTAAAAAATTTGGGTACTAAGTAGACATATTATGAATAAACAATAATCCGTTAACAAAAATAAATTATCACAATTTGTTTAATTATTATGCTTTTGTTCATTTGTTAATAGTCACCATTTTAATGTTAACATAAAAACGCTGATTATTTCAAAACAAGAAATCTAGATTTTTTTATTATTCTTTAGAACTAACCTTAATAGGCCATATAAGAGATTCCCGTTGAAAAAAATCTTTTTTTTTTTATTTTTCACTTTTTTATTAACATTCAAAGTCATTCCAAAATTATTCATGTAAATAAAGCAATTACGGTACTTTTATATCCAATTATTGTTACTATTTTGTTTTGTTACTGTTAGAAGCCAGATAACAGTATATATTTTTTTTATTTATAACTAATAAAATTTAAATAATCATTTTTATTGATGAAAAACCCCTAATTGCTATATTTACACGAAAATTTAATAAATGCCTTTGATTGTTCATAAAAAAGTGAAAAATCAAAATTGTTGAATTTTTCCACCGGATATCTCTTCTAAGCCCTTTTAAAATTAGCTCAAAAGAATAATAAAAATTTATAGATTTCTTGTTTTGAAATAATCTGCGTTTTTATGTTAACATTAAAATGGTGACTAATAATAATAATAATAATAATAATAACGTTTATTTAACAATAAGACATCACATTACACTACAATACACATACACATTACAATACACATTACAATTCGTAAAGAAAAAGTAAAAGAAAAATATGTAATTACAAAAATAATAGCATTATAATAGCATGAGGGACGGTACAAGTAGTGCATTGTCATGTCTACTGCCAAAAAGGACACCACTCAGGCGTATCACCGTGACGTACACCACAGTGCCTGGTATTATGTGGTTCCTAGTAAACCGTCATCTGGAAACAGGAACAGATAAGCACTATAATATAATAAGCAATATAATAACAAATGAACAAAAGCATAACAATTAAACAAATTATGATAATTTATTTTTGTTGATGGATTATTGTTTATTAATATGTCTAATTAGTACCCAATTTTTTTTATTTCTTTATATTAATATTTAATCAGTTAAAATATATTTTTTAGTTCACGTGGCAGATTGCGGCAATTCACGCGAAACCCGAACTACGCGTTTTTACCGTTACTTTCGCCGCTCAATTAAAGTTATAAGGATTGTTGATAAGGTTCCAGGATCTAGGATTTTTTTAGGAAATTTCCTGCTCTTTAAGGATCTATTTTTAAATTTTGATTAACTCAAATAGTTTTCGAAATATAAAAAGAAAACTAAACCCTTCTTTTTATGTTTACTTAATTGTTTATAACTTTTGCATTTTTTTCAGCCCCTCTTGGAATTTTCATAAAATGTTCTAGATGGTATTCCAAATCGAATGATACTAATTTTCGGTGCATTAGATCAGGTTTTGAGGAAAATGGCACTTGTTAATCAGACTATTAGTTAAAAAAGTGTTTAAATGTTGTTTTCGGTGTTTGGGCCTTTTTAGTTATTAAACCTAGATGAGGCTTCGGACACAATAGACATAACTACCAGTAGTTCGACTGCAAAGAAATGAACAGGTTTCAATATCTGTCAAATTCGTCGGGTTTGGGGGTGATAAGTTAGAGGCTGGCGCGCTGGCTGGTATAATTTATTTTTAAAAATAAGATTTTGAAATTGAATTCTGACAGTTTTCTTTGCATGTGCCAAAATATAAACAACTAAATTTGTAGGTAACGACCCTAGCAACGACTTTTGTCATAATACGTCAAACTTAAAAATTTTTACATCAGTTCTATGTCGGCATACTCTATCATTCTGTCTACTCTGCTTCGGAGGTATAAAAAAAGGATAACTGATTGTTATATTACTGTAAAATTTTATATACTTACCTTTTGTTATAAAATTATTAAAATACCTATAAAATAAAAATAAAAAATGGTTTTATTTAAGAATCCAGTTAATTATTACAATATATTTTAAGTTTTTTAAATTCTGTATTATATTTTTACATATATAAAGTATGTTTCGCTTGCCATGGAATAATAAAGTTAATATATTTTACGATTAACATGTGACTTACTCTTAACGTCGAATATATTGGTAACAGTCGATTACAGAGCCAGTAAACATGTCTGTAAGACAGCCAATAGGATCGCATCCAACTATTACTGTGTAGTTCGTTGTCGACAACTTACCCGAATAATATCGTATTGATGTGTTACGGACAAAAATTCTATTTAAATTTCGGTATTATACTTTTTGACTTATAATCTCAGTAAGAAATATCATTATATTTTTTTAAAAACATTAAGATATCGCAAAAAAAATTAGCTTTCTTTTAGTATAAAAATAATTTTCCTGTGTGAACCTGTTAAAAAGTTATTAGCCAAAAACCGTTTTCATTTCTTCCTGTAAAATTTAGATTTTTTGATTACGATTTTATTCGGTGGGGGCGGCGATATATATATATATATATATATATATATATATATATATATATATATATATATATATATATATATACTAGCTGACCCGACAGACGTTGTCCTGTCTTAACGATGATTAATTAATTCGAATAATAATTGGTATAATTAAGAAAACAATAGATTAAAATTAGTATCCTCATGCCAAATTTAATCAAAATAGATATAAATAGTTTAAGCGAAAATCATAAAAGTTTATTGTGCAGGAACCGTACATTTTCCGGGACTAAAAGTATCCCTTGTCCTTTCCCGAGACTCAAAGTATCTCCATACCGAATTTAATAAAAATAGACTGAAATAGAAAAGTTTATTGTGCGGTAACCGTACATTTTCCGGGACCAAAAGTATCCCATGTCCTTTCCCGAGAGTCAAAGTATCTCCATACCAAAATTCATAAAAATCGATTGAATATTTTACGCGCAAATCATAAATGTATATTGTGCAGTAACCGTACATTTTTCCGGGACAAAATGTATCCTATGTCCTTTTCCTGGTTCTAAGCTACCTGTCCACCAATTTTCAGCCAAATCGGTTTATCCGTTCTTGAGTTATAAGTAGTGTAACTAACACCACTTTCTTTTATATATATAGATATATATATATATATATATATATATATATATATATATATATATATATATTTGTATGTTCAACGATTACTCCGCCGTTTGTGAACCGATTTTCGAAATTTTATTATTTGCCAGTTCCATAAGTTTCAAATTTTCTGTCAAAGAAAATATAAAGATTCGGCTGTATCTGGTACCGACTTCAAAATGATGAAGGTTGAGTACAGAAATAGTTGAGGTTTAGCTGAATTCGGAAAAAGGCACATTTAGAGAGAAAAATTATTTAATACTTTTTAGTTTTTAGTTCATATTATAAGAATGTTATTATTGTTTTTATCTTGGAAGTCGGTTTTAATTTTTTGTTAAAAATAATTGTTTATTTTTTGAAACGCCCTTGACACTTTATTTGAAATATGTCACTACTGACGTGCACGTTCCGAATAAGACGTCACGTTAAAAGTTTGACCTTGAATAACAACTCGGAGACTTGACTTAGAACTTTGATGTAATAATAAAAATTATTCCTTTAGATTATGTAATATTTTCTATTTAAATAATGGGTTCATTTGCGTTGCACTTTTAAAATTAGCCCAATTCGGACCTTATCCTTTATCGTGTTTCACTATTTGCCAATAAGTAATACGGTGGTCTACATATTGGCATGATGCCTTTTTCCACTGTGGGAATGTTGACGAAATGGTTTCTTCCTTTTACTCTAAACTTAATGCTATCATTGAGAAACATGTACCTAAACGAAAGCCTCGGAAATCTAAGTATCCCGTTTGGTTTACCAAAGACTTGATTATGTTATTAAAAGAAAAGGATAAAATTAGACAGAACATGCGAAAATTTGGTAATCCCCGTGATAGACTAGAATTCGAACTATTACGAAAACGTTGCAATAAATTACTATTAACTTGCCATAGAAATTACATACAAACAGTAGAACGTAGTATCAAATCTAATCCCAAAGCTTTCTGGACATTTATAAAAAATAAAAAAAAAATCTAACAACTTACCTTCCATTATGTATAAGGACGATGCTACAGCGACAGATGATTCAAGCGTCGCAAATTTGTTCGCCTCTCAGTTTAAATCTGTATACTTAAATAACTTACCTACATACACAGCTCCCGAATTTTCCTCACCTATAGCTAAAACGAAATACTCCAGTATACTGTCTCGATTAGCTTTATCTGAGTCTGAAATAAATAAAATTTTAAAATCCATAGACGCAAATAAAGGAGCAGGACCAGATAACATACCACCGCTGTTCATCAAAAGGTGTGCAAAAATGTTATCACTTCCACTCATGATCATATTTAACAAATCTTTGGAGACTGGGGTATTTCCTAGTGAATGGAAAAAGGCGAGAATTGTGCCGATATTCAAGAAGGGAGACAACAGCAATGTAAAGAATTATAGGCCCGTAGCTATCTTGTCTTCATTTGCTAAGATCTTTGAGTCTCTGGTCTGCGATATCCTAACGAATCATTGCAAAAATTTAATTAATACCTACCAACACGGGTTCCAAAAGAAAAAGTCAGTGATTACCAACTTAGTCGAATATTTGACACCCATTTTCGAAGCGATTGATAACAAGAACGAAGTCGACGCTGTTTATACCGATTTTGCTAGCGCGTTTGATTTAGTCGATCATGGATTACTGTGTTGCAAGTTGGAAAAGCAATATGGCATTCGGGGTAGGCTACTCGACTGGTTCGTTTCTTATCTGGGCGGGAGAGAACAAATGGTAGTAGTAAACGGACACGAATCACTAAAATATTTTGCAACATCTGGTGTTCCTCAAGGTTCGCATCTGGGACCAATATTGTTTTTATTGTTCATCAACGATATTACATCATGTATACACCACTGCCGCTGTTCTTTGTTTGCCGATGATATGAAGATTTCGAGAGTCATTAAATCTTCATCCGATTCCTCGTTACTTCAATCAGATCTTGACCGTATCTACCAGTGGTGTCTTAACAACAAAATGGAATTGAATGCTTCCAAATGCCGCCACATTAAATTTACAAAGAAAAAGAAAGTTTTATCAACACAATATCACATAAATAATTGTCCAATTACTCAAACACCGGAAATTCGCGACTTAGGGATATTAATTGACTCCAAGCTAACCTTTGGGCCTCATTTTGATTACATGATAAAGAAAGCATCAAGGACGTTAGGGTTTGTCAAGCGTAATTCAAAAGACTTCAGGCGCACCGACACTAGGATACTATTGTATAATAACTTTGTACGTAGCATATTAGAATTCGGGAGCATCATTTGGAACCCCTGTTACGAAGTCCATTCCCAACGTATCGAATCAATCCAGAGATCTTTCACGAGGCATTTGGCATATGTCACCCCGCAAATAAACAATAAATTGCCATACAACGAGAGACTTTCGGCTTTTAAAATTGACAAGTTATCAGATCGCAGACGAATGCTTGATCTGGTATTCCTGAAAGATCTTGTCACAGGTTCCACCCCTTGCCAGGAACTGTTAGAAACTATAGGATTAATAGTACCTAGACCCAATAGCAGGATAAGGCAGAGACCTTTCTTTAATATTCCCAGGCATAAAACTAATGTCGGCAAGAATGCTCCTATAATAAGAATGATTAATTCCTATAACATCTGGCATAAAACATATGATTTAGACATCTTTCACGATCGCTCCACATCCTTTAAGAAAAAAATATTATGCTCATAAAATTATTGTAAAATAAATTACATAATAAATTATTATTTATTATCATATTAAATTCTTTTGAACCAATAATTTGACATTTTTGTAGAAGTAATTAATTAAATCATATTGTATTTTTTCTTTTACTCTATTGTATTAGTAATTGAAATTGACATGTTAATGCTAATTATAATACTATACTGGACATTGTTATTATTTTGTATTTTTATAAGTAATTTATTCTTTCTGACATTATCCAAAATTTCTTGTAATTTTTATTATTGACATTGAATAATTAATTTTTATTAACTTTACTAGTAATTGTTAAGTCTTAAATGTTGCATTGTGTTTTAATATTAATGTTGTGCATGTCTCTAATTGATATGAATGCTGTAAAAGGACCTAATTGTTGATTATTAATGTAAGCTTGTATTCATATTGTTGATATGCCTAATAAATAATAAATAAATAAATAAATATTGAGATGGGTCTACACATTACATAATATTGTTTACAATATTTAACAGAAAAAATCATTCTCATGTTAATTGCGGTATTATTCGGCTGCATAATGATTAAAGGGTGTAACAAGACTAAGTCATAATATTTAAGGGTGTGTATGAGTCCTCTGTATACAGTTTACTGTGAAAGTACCAGCGCTGAAAGAGTAACTTTTTTTAGGTTTTGTATGGCCTTTTAGCGATGCCACTTTCACAGTGTACTCTATAATAATAGATAAAGTATTATCCTAAAGTATATATTTTGTTTTGAACACACCTTGATTTGTTGGAAAAAAATAAACATTGAAGGTTTTCTGATCGATTGTGAATTAATGTGAATCGACTCACTTGATGATTGATTGATAAATGTTTCAGATGAGAAATCGTCGAGAAAAGAAGTTCTATGTGGTTCAATTTATTGAATTTCCTTATGAAGGGATTGATAACTACATCTGCATCCCGATAAAATGGGTGATGTTAGGGGGAACACGAAATCACAAAGTTGTTGTTTCATACCCGAAGCATGAAGACAAGTTTGTGACGAGAAATCGTGTTAGGAGTGAAGAAAGATGTAATGAAGAATGGGGATTCTTTTTAGCTAAACGGAAATATGAATCCGGTAAGTTTTATTTCATATTTAGTTGATTATTCGTTGTATCGTCCGCGTCAGAGGTTTGAGGGTTTCAGCGGGTCTAGCCAAAGCTACTGATATAATAATCTATTCTGTGACCAAACTCCAAAGTATCTTTCGTTAAAAACGATGACGAAATTCGATAGCAAAATGTATGTGGTTTGACATAAGTCATTGCTAATGGCTGGTTTACACTATTAAGTAGATAAGTAGCAACTTATAGTTCTTGCAATCTAAGAGTGCGCGTCGCCTTTATTTGTAGTTGGAAATGTGAATAGACATTTTCGTTAGTGTGCGTACCCGACGGAGCAGTCAATAGCGAGCGAGCCATGTACGCGTGTATAGATATGGTCACTCACACAACTAAGGGCGACGCGCACTCGTAGATTGCAAGAACTATAATTTTAACTTAATTTGAAGTGCCTGCCCGAAATGTGTCAAGTGACAAGCCCCGCATGCAAACTTAACAGAAAATAGTCAAAATTCTAATTTGCTTGTTTAGTACTTAACTAAATTTTAACTTGCTACTTGCTACTAAATTTTGTGTTTACATGCAATAAATAACTTAAAATTAAGTTAAAATTTAGTTAACTACTTATCTACTTAATACCGTGTGTAAACCAGCCCTTAATAACATTTCGCTTGCGAAGACTAATGTCAAATCCCATTCATTTTGATAACGAATTTCGTCATCGTTTTTAACTAAAGATACTTTGGCTGGACCAACCATTTCCGTGAATAGAAAGTAATTTAATGTGTCGATTTTACAGATACTTTCGAAGATGCCGAACGTTGGATAGCTACGCAAAATGGTGACGGTAAGAATTAGATATTATTTTTGTGATTTTTTAATTATCTATATATATAAAAGAAAGTCGTGTTAGTTACTTCACTTATAACTCAAGAACGGCTGAACCGATTTAGCTGAAAATTGGCAGGGAGGTAGTTTAGAGCCAGGAGAAGGACATAGGATACATTTTGTCCCGGAAAAATGCACGGTTACTGCACAATATACTTTTATGATTTGCGAGTAAACTATTCAATCGATTTTGATGAATTTTGGTATGGAGATACTTTGAGTCTCGGGAAAGGACAAGGGATACTTTTGGTCCCGGAAAATGTACGGTTCCCGCGCAATAAACTTTTATGTCAAGAACGGATAAACCGATTTGGCTGAAAATTGGTGGAGAGGTAGCTTAGAACCAGGAAAAGGAAAAAGGATACATTATGTCCCGGAAAAATGTACGGTTACTACACAATATACTTTTATGATTTGCGCGTAAACTATTCAATCGATTTTGATGAATTTTGGTATGGAGATACTTTGAGTCTCGGGAAAGGACAAGGAATACTTTTGGTCCCGGAAAATGTACGGTTCCCACACAATAAACTTTTATGATTTTCACCTAAACTATTCAGTCTATTTTTATGAAATTCGGTATGGAGATACTTTGAGTCTCGGGAAAGGACAAGGGATACTTTTGGTCCCGGAAAATGTACGGTTCCCGCGCAATAAACTTTTATGTCAAGAACGGATAAACCGATTTGGCTGAAAATTGGTGGAGAGGTAGCTTAGAACCAGGAAAAGGAAAAAGGATACATTATGTCCCGGAAAAATGTACGGTTACTACACAATATACTTTTATGATTTGCGCGTAAACTATTCAATCGATTTTGATGAATTTTGGTATGGAGATACTTTGAGTCTCGGGAAAGGACAAGGAATACTTTTGGTCCCGGAAAATGTACGGTTCCCACACAATAAACTTTTATGATTTTCACCTAAACTATTCAGTCTATTTTTATGAAATTCGGTATGGAGATACTTTGAGTCTCGGGAAAGGACAAGGGATACTTTTGGTCCCGGAAAATGTACGGTTCCCGCGCAATAAACTTTTATGTCAAGAACGGATAAACCGATTTGGCTGAAAATTGGTGGAGAGGTAGCTTAGAACCAGGAAAAGGAAAAAGGATACATTATGTCCCGGAAAAATGTATGGTTACTACACAATATACTTTTATGATTTGCGCGTAAACTATTCAATCGATTTTGATGAATTTTGGTATGGAGATACTTTGAGTCTCGGGAAAGGACAAGGAATACTTTTGGTCCCGGAAAATGTACGGTTCCCACACAATAAACTTATGATTTTCACCTAAACTATTCAGTCTATTTTTATGAAATTCGGTATGGAGATACTTTGAGTCTCGGGAAAGGACAAAGGATACTTTTGGTCCCGGAAAATGTACGGTTCCCGCACAATAAACTTTATGATTTTCGCCTAAACTATTCAGTATTTTTTATGAAATTCGGTATGGAGACACTTTGAGTCTCGGGAAAGGACAAGGGATACTTTTTGTCCCGGAAAATGAACGGTTCCTGCACAATAAACTTTTATGATTTTCGCTTAAACTATTTTGATGAAATTTGGCATGAAGATACTAATTTTAATCTTTTGTTTTCTTAATTATACCAATTCGAATTAAATAATCATCGTTAAGACAGGACAACGTCTGTCGGGTCAGCTAGTTATTTCAATAAAGAAACCTCGTAATTTTTTGTTCACAGTCTATACGCCATCAACGTCTACTTCGAATAGAGCCTGTAGAACTGAAACAAGTGCTAGGCCTAACGTAGTTTCTCGGCGACCATTACCAAGAATTACAATCAAAAGACCAGCGCCCGATTATGTAAAGCCAGAACATGATACTAGAGGTGTTAAACAGACATCAAAGAAAGCTGCTGAGCCAACTAACGCTCCTGGTGCTCAGACCACAAATGCAGACCCTGAATGTTCGAACAGGTGGGCGTCGTTGGAAGAGGAGATAGAGAGATAAACACTTTATTGCTTACGTTATATATAATGGATAAACAAACGATGACACAAATTACTTTTTTATTTTATTTATTAAATAAGGGGGCAAACGAGCAAACGGGTCACCTGATGGTAAGCAACTACCGTCGCCCATGGACACTTGCAACATCAGAAGAGCTGCAGGTGCGTTGCCGGCCTTTTAAGAGGGAATACGCTCTTTTCTTGAAGGTTTGCAGGTCGTATAGGTCCGGAAATACTGCTGGTGACAGTTCGTTCCAGAGTTTTACAGTGCGCGGCAGAAAGTTACGCGAAAAACGCACTGTAACGCACACACTTAAAATTAAGTTTTAAATGTAAGCAAGAGCGGTTTTATGACTATAAGCTATTTCTTCCAGGCAACCCTGATGAGCTTGAAATCATAAATGGGGCGTTCCACGCCAAGCGGACAGGAAAAAATTGTCGATGTCTCCCATTTTGATAATATTTGGATGTTATATCTGCACGTGTTATTAATACGTGTGCTAAATATTTTTGTAATATTGATACAGTAAATATGTAACGAAAAATTGAGTGCCCTCCGAATAAAGACCTACCGTTATTTGACGTGATGAAACGTTAGGGGGGCATGTCAAGAGGTCACAGAAAAATTAAAAAGGTCGCGCTAATTACTGTTTTTGAGAAATTCAAAAAATGAATAAAAAAAATTGAAATGCTGATTTCTCGGAAACTATTGGTTTTAGGAAAAGTTTTTCAAATAAAAAATGTAGAGGGCATTGCGAACTACATTTTTGTAATTGGAGCGACGTCATCCGACTTAAAATACAAAAAGTAGAGGGCGCTAACTGATCAAAAAAATGTTACAACGGTATTTTCGATAGAAAAAAAATATTTTTTCATAAAAATATAAATTAGAAAGTTGTTCGTCACAAAATTAGCTACAACTTTTATTCAAACAATTTTTTTAAAAAGGTATGTAAGTCAGCGCCATAAACACTAAAAAGACCGGACTTTGCGTATACCTAGATTCTAGAAAGACTGACCACACAAATTAAGTTTATCAATTTTAATTTATTGTTGTATTTGTTTCTACGAACATTAATATTTAATTCACTTATTAATGCAAACTTCAAATTGACAAAAAAATATTATTCATTTTTAATGTACTAAATAAATTTAAAATCGTATTTCTCATCCAATTTCAAAATGTCAAGTCCCAATCTGGCGTTGATCGTGGAATCACTGGCAATGTTTGACGAAAATCTCCTGTTAATAAAATCATTGCACCACCAAATCGGTTATTATTGCTCCGTAGATCTTTTAAGGTTCTGTCTAAAGCCTCCAAAGATTTTTTATGTGCCATCGTGCATTCATCCCAAACAATCAATTTACATTGCTGCAAAACCTTTGCCATTGCAGAGTTATATCTCGCGTGCCGAAACTAATACAAAACAAAATAAACGCGAGTTTCGGAACGCGACATGAAACTCCTCCAACTATGTATTCTGTGCTCCAACGCACACACGCACATTGTTTTGATAGATATGATCTTTGACGTTAGGAACACACCTACATTGCTTAGACGACAGTGAGTACTTGTAATTTAATATGAACTTTATACCATAGCAATAAAGCTCAAATTGACTACATTTTAGTTACAAATCATTTGTATGGGAAAAAGAAAAGGGCTATTTTTAGGGTTTTTCCAGCAATATTTCTAATTTTTCTCGCCGTAAAAACCATCCTTGAACTTCAACGAACATTAAAAAAAAAGATTTGGCCAAATTGGTCCAGGCGTTGTTGAGTTATGCGCTTACCAACACATTTTGCGATTCATTTTTATATTATAGAAAGATAACGTTAGGGGGGCATGTCAAGAGGTCACAGAAAAATTAAAAAGGTCGCGCTAATTACTGTTTTTGAGAAATTCAAAAAATGAATAAAAAAAATTGAAATGCTGATTTCTCGGAAACTATTGGTTTTAGGAAAAGTTTTTCAAATAAAAAATGTAGAGGGCATTGCGAACTACATTTTTGTAATTGGAGCGACGTCATCCGACTTAAAATACAAAAAGTAGAGGGCGCTAACTGATCAAAAAAATGTTACAACGGTATTTTCGATAGAAAAAAAATATTTTTTCATAAAAATATAAATTAGAAAGTTGTTCGTCACAAAATTAGCTACAACTTTTATTCAAACAATTTTTTTAAAAAGGTATGTAAGTCAGCGCCATAAACACTAAAAAGACCGGCCTTTGCGTATACCTAGATTCTAGAAAGACTGACCACACAAATTAAGTTTATCAATTTTAATTTATTGTTGTATTTGTTTCTACTAACATTAATATTTAATTCACTTATTAATGCAAACTTCAAATTGACAAAAAAATATTATTCATTTTTAATGTACTAAATAAATTTAAAATCGTATTTCTCATCCAATTTCAAAATGTCAAGTCCCAATTTTACTCTGGAAGTCTGTTTCAATTTTTTGTTAAAAATAATAATTCTAATATAGATATTATAATATTTTGAAACTGCATACATACGGCATACTCCAGCTGGTATATTGTTATTCCTAAAAAAATGGTTTGTTTAGTTTCTCAAAAAACATTTAATTGTGTATAATTATTAATTAGTCATAATTATTAATAGTAAATAGTTTTAGTAGGTATAGCATCAAATGCTTAAATATTGTGTGGTTTCTCTTACTCTCTTAGTTATTTTAAATAGAAAAGCTAGTCACTGGCCATCCACTGGATAAAGAAAGAACTTTACTTCCAAATATTAACTGTCGGTAAAACAGAAATAATTGAAATAGTTACCAGAAAATCAGTTACCAACTATAGTGTTCCATTTTGGTTTTTATTATTTTTCGTTTATTTTTTGAAGGAATATGAAATAGAAGGATTATAAATTAATATTATATGTACTCGTATTAGGAAATATGTACTGATAGTAACGTGGACTCAGGACCGATAAGGAAGGCCCGCGACTAACATCAAGTTTGAAAGATAACCGTTGAACTTTGGCAAGTGATAAAACTTTTAATTTTTGATTAAATTTGCTTTGGAAGATAGTTGATCTACGTCCCCCCACCCTCCCCCTCCCCCTCCCCCCTACCTTGACGTTTCTACAGATTATAGTTTAACATAATCTTGAAGACTTCTAAGATGATGATGTGATAGTATTAAAAACTTTCCCTTCCAAGATCAGAACAAAATTTTAAGCGCAAAATGTATAAATAATAATATGATAAAGCGCTTCAAAGATATTTAAAAGTTTTGCAATTTTTTTATAGTAATGAACTAGATAAAAGTAACGCTAAAAATAGAGATTAACGGTTTATACGGATTAATTAACTACGGTCTCTATGATAATTAAAAATTCTAATAAATAAACAGTATTATAGTATCGTTTATTCTATTGTAGCCATCTTATCAAAAGTGTTTAGTCGGTTGTCGCAGCCCGACTCCTCGTCTTGAGCTCGCGGTACAAGCGCTGGGTCGGCAGCTCCACCAGCAACGCTAGCACTGCCGCCACGGCGTACGACATCGCCCACACGCCAAACATGTTGAAGGTCTATAATAAAAACAAGATCAGTTGATAGATTCAGCCAATGAGGGTTCTTGAAATTCTATTTGCCACCAGGTGGTGCGATGTAGCCTATCGTGTCAAACTGCTATCATATGTTACGATAATATGTTTATTTGACACGATAGACCCTAGGCTGTTTAGTATTTACACAGCGCGCCGCAGCGGCAGCGGCACCGCCACCGCGGCGGTACCGGGTCCGCACCATTACTCATCCTTGTATTTCCATGGGCGGAATGGACCCTTACATACAGCTGCCGCTGCGGCGCCGCTTGTAAGGGCACGTAGAAATACAAGGATGAGTAATGGAGCAGCACCGGCTTCCGCTGCGGCGCCGCTTGTAAGGGCACGTAGAAATACAAGGATGAGTAATGGAGCAGCACCAGCTTCCGCTGCAGCGCCGCTTGTAAGGGCACGTAGAAATAAAAGGATGAGTAATGGAGCAGCACCAGCTTCCGCTGCGGCGCCGCTTGTAAGGGCACGTAGAAATACAAGGATGAGTAATGGAGCAGCACCAGCTTCCGCTGCGACGCGTGTGTAAACGCGCTAAGGCTACATCGCGGAATCTGGTGGCAAATAGAATTTCAACAACCCTCATTGAGTGGATAAATGAAGTGTTTGGTGAAGACAAATAATTTTAATGCCGGCATTAGTATGGCGTATATCTTATGGTTTGTAACTTCACATGTTTAAATCAGAACTAGACATTAAAAACTGTTTCAATACGAAAGATTGTCAATTCACTCATTGCTGTAGAACATTATACAGCTAGCAAAACTCGAAAAGTCGTTCAAAGAATGGCACAGGGTATTGGTATCATACAACTCTCTTTAAGAACGCCTACACGGTTCTGTTAATTCAGGAACTAGCCGTATTGCTATTTCGTCTCCCTTGGTATAGCAATTTGGACGAAAAAATACTGTCGGTTCCTGTGTGTGCTCTTGGTACTTACCAGTCTAGAGATGTTGAGGTGTACTGGCCAGTCCTGCGCCATCAACTGGACCCTGGCGATGGGGAAGTGCACCAGCAGCACGGGCAGGGATAATCGTGCCATCACCGAGTACACGTTGCTCGTGAGGAATCTCCGCAGGCACTCTAAGACAACAAACCGAAGGTCTCAATGTTATGGACAGTCAACGTCATCGAGGCCTAAGACCACCCAAAACGAAACCAAATGCAACGGCAAGATCAAAATATAATATTTAAGAAGCGCCTGTAAAAGTGAAATAGCATCGTGCTAGCTACAAATAGCTATTCCTCACAATAGTGAGGAAGCTTTTAAGTATTAACAACGTGTAGCAAGATAGCTTACTCTTCCCACCGAGCAGAATTTCCATCATAATGACGGCGACAAGAAGACAGAAAACTGGTCCTGTCAGCCCAGTTATTAGGGCGTATCTGAGCCGAGTGGGCTTATGTGGTGGTTGGGGGTGGACGCTCGGCCAGAGCACCACCCACACCAATAAAGTCGGTACTGACCATCTCGCAACAAAACGATACACCTGCAAAAATGAAAAAAAAAATGTATAAATTATTAAAATTATGTAACTCTTTCCTGCGAAGGCCTGTTAGCATTAGTAAAATACTTACCTTATACCTTAACCGCCCGTCGATTCTGGTGTTGAATAATTAATATTATTGCTGTAGATTTATTGACTTCTGAATTTTTTACCTTGTAAGAACGTAGATCATTATTCGATGTCCGGATTGCACGATGCGCGTGCGCCAGCAGTAGCCCCGTTAGCGCGGCGAACGCGTTACCCCAGGGCGACTGATACAGCACGTTGAATGTAGATACGCCCTCATATTCATCTCTAAAGTTGCTGAGAAGAATGGATAACATTTTGATTTGGTAATGGGTTCATACATCTAGATTCTAGTGATAAAGCATCTTACTCGGGAACATGGAGTGCGTACAAGGGTACTAGGTTCCATGCGTAGGCCAAGTAGACGTAAAAGACGGCGGCTGTGGCGAGTAGCACTGACAGCACCGGCACAGCGCGGCGGCCGCGCAGCAGCAGCGTCAGCAGTAGACCTGCCGCGTACAGCTGCATGTCTGCTGCCAGGTACCTGGAGATGAACAAAATATCTCTCATCAAGTCATCACAATAAGTTTTGAAGACTTGGCTGGTTACCTATCGACGGCATTAGGTGTTTAAATCAGGTCTATTCTTATTGAATTATAATCTTCTTTATAATATCAATATGTTTTGAAGACTTGGCTGGCTACCTATCGACGGCATTCAGTGTTTAAATCAGGTCTATTCTTATTGAATTATAATCTTCTTTGTAATATCAATATGTTTTGAAGACTTGGCTGGTTACCTATGGACGACATTAAGTGTTTAAATCAGGTCTATTCTTATTGAATTATAATCTTCTTTATAATATTAATATGTTTTGAAGACTTGGCTTATGGTTACCTATGGACGGCATTAAGTATTTAAATACTACCACTCTTATTCATACTCTCTTTTTTATGGCCCAGTAGAATTTTTGATAGAAGCGCGAATTTTTTAAGCTCACCAGCTCTGTCCCATGCACTTAATGGAAGTGTTGAAGTTGTTGAGAAACAGCAGGTTCGTCCACCACTGCTGCCGACACGTGGCCACCTCGGTCTTTATCACCCAGTGCCACATGGGCCCGGAGGAATTGTACTCATTCAAGGTCACCATGTAGAGGATCATAAAGGCGTAGCTCGGGAGAATCCTGAAAAATCATCTATATTATAATAATCTTTTAACATACACTCGAAAAAAGCCACCCCAATTATTTTCCTCAAAAATATATAGGACAAATAATAATAATACATCGGTATTATCAAACTGATATAAATTATCATTGGTCAACGTTGCAACGTCGATTTGTACATCGGTAAAAAAATTGTACAATATAAGGGCGCGTTCAGATGTGCGCGTTTTCTGCGCTTACGTGGTTTGTAGTGTATGAGGATAAGCTTTGTTGTAAGTATTGTTTGAACCTCAAATTGCTATAGCGTCTAAGAAAACACGCGACGTGAACGCGCCGAAAACGCACACATCTAAACGCCCTATCACGAATTAATGTTCATAAATTTTTTATCTACGCCCATGATAAAAGCAATCATTTGCAACATTAGAAACACTTGGGCTCACCTCACGATTCTATCCTTTATTGTTTCCACAAAAGTCTTCTTAGCTGCCACAAAGTCCTGTTGGAGCACTTTTCTCGCCATCAGAAAGCTGGACACGATGAAAAAGACTTGCACCATCAGGGTGATATTCCCAGACAGCAGCCACATAGAGCTCTGCGCAATCGAATAATATAAAATGTTATGGGGATTAAAACTAAGGTACGCTACACGTAACATATTGCAAAGACAATATGGATCACGCCAAAGTTCAAACGCAAAAATGAATGGAAATGAATGAATGAAAGCATGACATCGCGGAAAAAAAATGTTATGATCTCATAATGTTATCAAAATATCGTACATTATTCTTGACGAACTTGGTTGCCATTGTTGTCGATAACGTCTTTACTAGCCTCGTCACCTTTTTAATACTGTCACCTGTTCGTAGAAGCGAGTGTCTGCGATCTGGAGCACAGATAAGCCGCCTGCGTGCAGGCCGATGAGGAAAAGCATCGATATCGCTCGAAGACCGTCCAGGAATCGCAGGTCTGGTTCAGTACGCGGCGACGGCATCGTCAGGGTCCGCAACGAGCGATGCACTGACCACGACAGTGCCCACCCCATATCTGAAATTTGGCAACAGTGACCACTTTCGTCACCCCACAGAATATATTTGAGTGGTCCAAAAATTAGTTTAAAATGCTGTAGAAAAGGGAATTACATAATGTAACTGCATGAACGGGAGAGGAATAGGAGAATAAGATGGAGCAATGGGAGCACAGGAATAGATTCGTCCTCATATTAGACCTGCATCGGATGTCTAAAGGTCGCGGTCGTGAGAAGTTAAAACGATGTATGATGTAAGAGGAAGACACTGAATTGGCTTGTAAAGGAGAGCTCGGAAGAGCATAATATTGGTATTTCATGGTCACACTTTTTTATAACAAACACGGAATAATTGCAAAAGTTCTGCAACCGTTGCAGTTTTCCAATATAATCCCACCTTTTTTTCTCTTATGAGATAGTCTCACGTGCAGCACGGTGCTGATAACAACTGCGACCACGAGCACCGCCAGCAGGGCGAGGAAGGCCGCGCCCGCCGCCGTCAGCCGCCCGCCCTGCGGCTCGCGCGTGCAGTACTCCAGGTGCGTCAGACGCGCCGACATCTTGTACTCCGATAGCATGCTCGAGTTCACACATGACGCGAACCTAGGTTGATAAAACATAAAATATAAACGTTTAACGTAAAAATTTTAATGTCAGCATTCAGTAAGATATTTTATCGAAACGAAAAAGATATATTGCTAATACTGCTTATACACACTTCAACATGGTACATAGGAAAATTTCAATTAAACGCAGTAAGTGGACGAATCTCGTCTTCCAGTGCCGGACTTTTTTACATTGCCTGACACCCTTAAACTTTCTTAGAGTATTAGACTTTGAGGGTGTCTAGCTAGGTAGCAACTGTCAAAAATGTCTGGCACTGGAAGGCGAGATTCCTCCACATAGCTTGAAGAATATAAGTTATGAAATTAAGCTTTATTCTTTCTCGAAGGTCGGGTAGACCTTCAGAACTGGATACCTCCTAAAGTAACCGCGACCGAAACTCCATAGTTGTTGGTCGTTATTACCACTGTAAAGGTCACAAACAGGTAAACTTTGAGCTTTCCGAAACTGAGGAAGTCGCTGTCGCAGGCTCTTGGTCCATATATTTCTAGCGTAATTTAAGAAGTATTTTCTGGTTCTGGCTGAATTAATTAACTGTGTGATTCTTTAACAGCTACACCGCAGAGTATCTCTACATCTAGCCTTTCCTTCGCAAATAGCGGACATTTATTTACAGCTAATACTAACCACTCATCGTCTTCAAGGTCGTGGTGTTCTTCGCGTAGACAGCGTCGCGACAGACACACCCCACGCTGTATCAAGCTATGGTTGGAGCGCCAAATCCAGTCCTCAGAGTATTTCTGAAATCATCATCGTTAAAGCGGTTTCATTCTTAGTTTCTCGGCCCATTCGAACAATAATTCCACATGATAAAATAAACTTCTTGAAGCTTCTAGACCCTACTCATGTGGAACAGCTCGTTCCCCGGTGGAGCCTCCAGCTGGAACAGCCCGAAGCAGTAGACGCCGCCGCGCACCAGGCAGCCGTAGTACTCGTCCAGCTCGTACATCTGGGGCAGGGAGTAGTACTCCGCGTCTGTCTCACCTGTATCATGTGGAACAGCTCGTTCCCCGGTGGCGCCTCCAGCTGGAACAGCCCGAAGCAGTAGACGCCGCCGCGCACCAGGCAGCCGTAGTACTCGTCCAGCTCGTACAGCTGGGGCAGGGAGTAGTACTCCGCGTCTGTCTCACCTGTATCATGTGGAACAGCTCGTTCCCCGGTGGCGCCTCCAGCTGGAACAGCCCGAAGCAGTAGACGCCGCCGCGCACCAGGCAGCCGTAGTACTCGTCCAGCTCGTACATCTGGGGCAGGGAGTAGTACTCCGCGTCTGTCTCACCTGTATCATGTGGAACAGCTCGTTCCCCGGTGGCGCCTCCAGCTGGAACAGCCCGAAGCAGTAGACGCCGCCACGCACCAGGCAGCCGTAGTACTCGTCCAGCTCGTACCGTTGCGGCATAGCGTAATACTCCTCATCTAAAATTGTGGTTCGATATTTTACCATTTTGGGTAGCCATGCAATAGCTAATTATAATAATAATTAGTAACATTACTATTTACCGGTGATAATACTGTATGCATCGAATGTCGGGTTCTCCTCCTGACGCCACCTCAGAGCTACCAGCAGCGTCACGGCTGCCATGGCCAGTAGCAGCCGCGACCGCCCCCGTCGCGCCAAACACTTCCACACCGGCCCTGACAGCGCGCTCGCCACTGTCATTGCGGCTTGCGAAGTGTCTACATCAATTATTGAACTATCGTTATTTAAATTAACAATTACTATACCTATTATTATAAAATTAGGTGATGCCTGCAACTTCGTTGCGCCAAAATTAGTTTGTAGCGCGAGGACCGTACCTTTTTTTGGGATAATAAGTATCCATGGAAAGGACTTTACCTTTCCCGGGTTTCAAAATATCTCCAAACCCAGCAGCAAAATCTGTTTAGTGGTTACCTTTGAAATGTCGTGTCAAATTTTCGGCCTCACTATTAATAAATACCGCTCCCATTTCTCAACTTTACTAGATAATAACATCTGAGGTTATTTCCTGACATAAGAAAAAGAATATAATATTTAGTACTTACCCTTAACTCCTAATTAGTGATAGCTTCTTCGGTGATAGACACACAGCGACCTTGACCATTTCACAATAACTAAACCACTGACCACAGTACTCCTAAAATTTACTCTAAACGCACATTTTCTAAAATTTGCCTCTAATTTTATGATAATTAACTCTATTTTTATGTTAATAATCAACAGTTATCAACCGTTACTTCTGAGGCGTAGTTATATTTAAAAATTTTAAATTCATAAAGTTCTGTTAATTGCTCCAGTTAGGCCGCGTCCCCATCATACACGGCGCGGCGCGGTGACACCGTTTTACGACACGACGCCGCCACCGTGACACGACACGACACGGCGCGGCGCCGCGCCTTAGCACGGTGCGTCGCCTCGTGCCCCTATTCCGTCAATATTTTGCTGTTGATGCTCTCGAACATGCTTGTTTGGAAATGGATCTTGAAAGAGTTATTGTAAATATTATAATATTATTCTGTTGTTCCTAAGGGTCAAATCAGACCGCAACGCGACGCGAAGTAGCATTTTTAATTTTTTTATGGATTTGACAGATTTGCAAGACGTCTCTCGCAATTGAAGTCTATTTAGAAATGCATTTACGTATCGCGTTGTGGTCTGAATTAACCCTTAGACGACGTAATAATTAAATTTGTAAATCCGTATAATATTTGTAAATTCTTCTTCTTCGTTTTTTATCAGCCAATCACATGTGCAATTTAAAGCAAGAGCTTTAAAAATATGCACATATTTATTGCCTCGTTTGAAGGAACGCATTTTTTTTTGTTCGGAAGTTGCACACAGATGATTGGGTGAGCGATGCACTGTTCGCGGCACCGTGTCGTGCTCGTGTCACTGGGGCCGGGCGGCGCCGTTTTTGATGGGGAAGCAGCCTTAGATTGTGAGAATTAATATTAAGTATACATTATATTATTATATTAAGAGGTAGCTATAACAATATTAACAAAGATATTATAATCAAATTCATTAATTTTAGAATTCATAATTATTAATTATTACCTATAAATTTTTTCTAATAATTAGGTGGAATTTAATGGTTTAAATAAATTATAGCAAAAATGTACAGTGTTCGGTATAAGTTATTATAACGTATCTTACGACAGAAAGAATTCATTATGGAATAAACGAAAAGTGTTCAATATCTGCTGTCAATTTTAATAAAAATCGGCCAAGTGCGAGTTGAACTCACGCAATGTGGGTTCCGTATATTTATTTTATTTTATTTTTCTAATATTCTGTTATTTCATTTTAATTTATAGCTGCAACCAATATACACAATGTGAAAATTTCAAAAGTCTAGCAGCTAGCGATTTTTGAAATCCAACCCGTGTTTACCCTTTGGGATACGATACCTTAAAAATTGATTTCGTACTGTACAATTTTCGCCAGTTTCATTGCTTTTAAATAGATGCATGATACAAAATCACTCTGCCGCCCGAAAGATTTTAATGTGAGCCTTCAAACAAAATTATTATAAGAACTTAATTAAAATCTCATTCGTTCAGTAGGTACTTACGATTCCATTTTCTGGAGTCACACATAATATCTATACAAGTGTAATATTTAAATCGTGTCTCTATACCGTCTGAAGTTGTAATAAAAACTTAATAAATAAACATTATACACAATAATACAAATAACATAACATTATTTCGTTAAGGCGACGCGTTCAATTTATAGAACAATGTTACTCTTAAATTATATAACTATTAACCTACCAATATACAAAAAATCAGCTGGTTAGGGTTCCGTTTTAGGGTTCTGTAATCAACAAAACTTGGTTGACTACGGTACCCTAAAACGGAAGATTTTACGCAGATAAAAAAGTTGTTTGTCTTATCAAAATGAAGCTACTCACAAATTAGCTTGTTAGTAATAAAAAAAAATTGTTCTAGGGCTCCCTTACTATTAGCACTGGAGTAAAATCGTAAAAAGAATATTATCAAGCGGATAAATCCAAATTCATAGATACGCCAAGATTTTGATACGATATTATGTTAAACTACAATTTTATCGAACGTGTGAATTCCATTCCAGCTAGGGTCTCTGTTGGGAACAGATTCCTTAAAAACAACAAAGAAAATATGAACAAGGGAAATGACTAGTAGATTGGACAGTACCAGTCATTGGAAAAAGCACAAAAACACAATATTTATTAATGTTGCTTTAAAAATTTCCTGTTTTTAAAGTAAAAGAACGTCTGTTTTAAAAAAAACAGTCAGTTTTTAAAGCAACATTAATAAAATATATAGTGTTTTTGTGCTTTTTCCAATGACTAGTACTGTCCAATCTGCTACTCATTTGACGACCTCAGCTGTGGCTCAATGGTACCGAGTGTGTGGCAGCTCAAGCCGGGGGTCGCGACTTCGAGTCCCGCCGACGGAACAAAAAGTTTTTCAATGTTCCTGGGTCATGGATTTGTATTAAATATGTGTATGATATAATAATAATCTTAAATAAATGTATAGTATAAAAGTATTAAATATATTTCCGTTGTCTGGTACCCGTAACACAAGTCCTTCAGGTACTTAGCACGGGGCCAGATTGACGTGGTGTGAAGCGTCCATAGATATTATTATTATTATTTACACTATGATCTGCATAACAATAATGAATATAATCTACTATTCATTAAAAACTTGTCAAGCGGGTCAAAAACGTTACCTGCATTTCAAGAGTTATCGTTTTTGAACTTGTGGAGGGTGTTATATAGATTCCAGAGGATGCTGCAGCGTCAGGTACAAGTAATTGTCATGGGTCTACGTCCTATTTATTAAAGGTATTGCAATAAACCCAAGCACAAAAATATTTGAACCATATCATAAAGTCATAAAATAACCTCCGCAGTGAGCGAGCTGCCGATGATAAATTATTGAACCTATGATAGCTATATTTTTCCATGCATAAGTATATACAATGCATATGATGATATGAGTAATACTTTATTTTGTTATACATTGTATAATCAATTATATCATGACGTATTATTGGGGAAATACTTATTTTCATGTTCGTGAGTACAGAACAAACATATTAAAATAATACATAATTTTTTTATAATACAAAATTTATTAAAAATTTCGTTTATTAAGTTGTGAACATGGCCTCTCTGTTTATCATTAGTCTGTATGTCGAGTTTACCACGTGATCACATTATTTCTGAAAATTATTGAAATCAACGACGGCCTGAAAACTAAATATGTACAAATATACCTATAGAGCGCCATCTGTTGAGCTTGTTTTCCGCAAATTTTAAAATGTCAGTTGCCTATAATCCCGCCTTAATGGCAGATTTTTTAAATGCTGTTTAAATACATACTAAAAAATATATTTTATTTTTCACAATACTATAATTTAATAAAAATTGAGTTACATAATTCCGCCCAAACCTTACCCTTACATTGTATCATACAGAGCAAGTTAAATAAATAAAAGCTTTTAAAATTATTGTGCTTTTTGCTTTATACAACGACATCTTTTATTACACGCAATAACTAAAACGCTCAGTACTTACACAACGAACCATGTAGTTTTGTATATCATAACATAGATGGCATTTGTTACTCAAAAAATTTCAATGATAACACACCTTGGGAAAAATAATCTGAAAGACCATAGGCCGCTTCTATATTATTATAATTAATGGTACCACATTTTTACATACTTAGTGTAATTAAGTAAGCTTAATTATAAGGTGGAAAATAACAATAATAGCTTAAGAGCTATTATTGTTATTTTCCACCTTTTTGGTAAAAGGTATTTTTTTATAAATAAGGGGGCAAACGAGCAAACGGGTCACCTGATGGTAAGCAACTACCGTCGCCCATGGACACTCGTAACATCAGAAGAGCTGCAGGTGCGTTACCGGCCTTTTAAGAGGGAATACCCTATTTTCTTGAAGGTTTCCAGGTCGTATAGGTCCGGAAAACTGCTGGTGACAGTTCGTTCCAGAGTTTTACAGTGCGCGGCAGAAAGTTACGCGAAAAACGCACTGTGGAAGACTGCCACTCATCAAGGTGATGAGGATGGTATGTTTTTCGCGTGGGACGATGGCGAAAAGTTGCAGGTGGTATGATTCCGAACAATTCCTCAGAGCACTCCCCGTGATACAACAGATAGAGGATGCAGAGCGAAGCTACATCTCGGCGTAATTCCAAGGGGTCCAAGCTGTTTGAAACACTATGACAGTCAACAATTCGAGCGGCCCTTCGTTGGATACGATCCAGAGGGAGCAGTTGGTATTTTAGCGCCCCTGCCCAGAGATGAGAACAATATTCCATATGAGGCCGAACCTGCGCCTTGTAGAGTTGTAGGCGTTGGTCCGGACTGAAGTACTGTCCCGCTCTGTTAAGAACACCAAGCTTCTTCGAGGCTAATTTGGCCTTACCCTCTAGATGATATCGGAACTGGACTTCGCTCGATATGTTGACGCCAAGTATCTCAATGCTAGGGGAGATGGTTAAAGATGTGCCCTCGAAACGAGGATATACGACCATTGGTGACTTTTTAGTGGTGAACGCGCAGACTTGTGTCTTGGCAGGGTTGAATTGGACCAAGTTACGTCTACCCCATTCAGAGACCTTCTCCAATGAATTCTCCACCTTAGACACAAGTTCGTTTTGGTGCGAGTTTCTTACGCCGGTTCTTCTCGCCGGGTTAGTTCCCGAGCCGGTGGTAGGCCTCATGTAGACGCGACGTTCTAAAAGTGTTAACTTTGTTAACCTACTTAGAAATAAATCTTTTTTATTTCATTTCATTTCAATAACCTGGGTAGTTATTGTATTCGATCAGAAAAGTTGGAACTATCAAAACAGTCCAAATAAGACATAAAGAGTGTGTTTTTAATATCAAATTCTTCGTTGCAGTATATTAACAGCTAGCTTTACAATCCTGCATTGCGCTATAAAAGTTTCTGAGATCGGCAAGACATAATATACAATGTCTAATTGACGTCAGCGGACTTTGGCTTGACGGCATGCTAACTAAGGCATCCATTACACGGTAGGTTTTGCTGTCAGTTTTACTACAGTTATGGCTGTGACTGATGGATAACCTACAGTGTAAGAGCGTGACTGACGGTTGCATGAAGCTGATTGACGAAAATCTGGATATTTTGATTTTTGCTTCATGCAACCATCAGTCACGAATTTTGAGTGAGTGTTGACAAAATTGGAAAAAAATTAGAAATGTATACCTTTGAGAATGTTGGCTTTGACTGACATAAAACTGAAGAGAATTGAGTGACCGTCTAATACCATTCGTCAGTCTATCAGTCACCATCAGTCAAACATAATTCATGATTGACGGAATTGACTGTCCGATGTGACCGTGTAATGGATGCCTAAGCTAAGCAAAACTATAACTATCATCTCTTCTCAGTGACTCAATTCCTATAATATATAAGCACTTCGACCTCCCTCGAAGCGCCGCGTGGGTTAAGCTATCTAGTAGTGTGCTAGTAGTACACTGTGCGCCACTCGCCGTACCGCTGGGCGCTGCCTTCGAGCCCAGACCCTCATAAATCCATACAGAGCCCCGCTCCTGCGTCGCCGCCGCGACCGCCCTCTGCCCACAAAGTTCGAGGCTGAGATCTAAGATTAAAGATTGACGTCCAAGTCATGTAGCCATGATAATTCCTAGCCCCTACATAGTGCCATTTAACCACAGGCTTTGATTAATTTCTCTCTTAAGGCCGTCCCCCGAGCAAACGACCTTGGCCATACATTTGCCGCGTTGCCGAGATCGCGCCAAAACACTATTATTTTTACTTATCTTAGTTCAAAATTGTCCTAAAAATAATTTAAAACGACAAATATGTAGTTTATGATATTGTCGATCTATTGGCGTGAGTTTCAAATAAAAGTAATTTGTAAATGCTAAGGAGATGCTGAATGTATGCTCGAATTTTAACAAATTGGTATTACTTTGGAAGCCGATATCATGAGTATAATAAACAAAAATAGAAAATTTAAAACGGCGAAAGGAACGTTGATATACTGAAGATTATTGCTGTATTTTTATTATAACTTTGTAGCTTTCAGATTATGAGTTTATAAGGTTTTTTAAATACGGTCAATTACGGAATCTCCGGACGAAACGCCCTTAAGAATGAATGGTTTCTATTCACTGTTCGTTACTGCTGCCTTATTCTTTACTGCAGTCGGGTAAACAAACACACATAAGCTGTCAGTTCTAGATAGATAGGATATCTCCTAACTTTTGCACGCAAACGAATATGACATCATACAAACTGTACTCATTAGTATTATAATGAGTGGACCTACAGAATATCTGATTATTATCTGAGGACCGGATCAGAAGGTCCTGCGTTTTCAAGTTCAGCGTTTAGGAAATATGCATAATGTATGGGGTGTTTATTGCAGAATTAAAAATAGACTATTAAACCTTGTTGTACGTTTTAATAACAACTTCCTCGTAACTCATGAGTTATTTCGTGCCTTTAATAGGTTTCATTGATTTTAATTAATAACTTTTATAATTTGTGGAAGTTTCTCGCTACTGTTTTATTAAGCGCTGTTTTTTGACGGTATTTTTTTAAAATTGATATTAAGTTACGATCACACGTTTTCGGCTAATCTCAATGTAATGCGAGGTCTTCAGTGAGTGAAATTTCGTCGCTCTTCTGCTAAGGTAAGCTGCATTAATGAGTTACATACATTTACGCTCAGAGTAAAATGTAATACAGTTGCTGAAACTAGAAGGCCGATCGTCAGCTAAGGCGAATAAAGCAAAAAATCAAACATCGTCCTTCTCTCCTCACACTTACGCCCGCCTTTCATATGCTAGGTGAAAAAAAAACGACGCGGAATCAGCGCCAAGTTAGTTTTTTTCTTAATAACTCGATAATAATACAACATTTTAAAATTTGCGCTAAGAATAAAAGAGTAAAAGTGATCATACAAGTGGCTTATGCCGTTAAGCTCGTGCCAGACGCTATAGCACTTCAGAAGGCTCTGAATCTTTTAAATTACATTTTTTACTGATAAACGTAGAAATTCTTTAATTTAAAAATTCGTGTTTATAATCGTCTAAAGCGGAATCAGCCTATATTATTATGATAATAGTGGACTATACCTTTATCTTTCTTATATATAAAATTCTCGTGTCACAATGTTAGTCAGCGAACTCCTCCGAAACGGCTTTACTGATTTTTACCAAATATAATATGCATATTCAGCAGGTCTGAGAATCAGCTACTGGGTACTTTATATATTGATAAGTGCTTTTGTTTATTACAACCTGAGACTGACTATGTGCGACGGGATAGCAATCGAAGTTGCCGGTTTGCCGGGACAGCTAGTATTATACTATAATTTGTGAATCTAAGCGTAGTGGTACACTTATAATATAACCATACTAATATTTTAATCGCAAAATTATGTTTAATACGGATGGACCACAGACTTCTCTATCTTGATCTATGTCTGTGGGACGGACAGACAGATATGTCTGTCCGTCTGTCTGTTACCTCTTTACACCCAAACCGATTTTGCTTAATTGAGTCCACAGGAAAGGACATACAGGACATGTTTTAGGGTCTACACAGACGGACCGCATTTCAACTGCAATTCAACCGCAAATTGCAGTTTGAATGCAGTTGACACGACTGCAATAGAACTGTAAACCAAACAGTTCACACGACTGCACGCCAACTGCAACTGAACTGCAATCCGACTGCGCGTTTGGTTTGCAGTTCTATTGCAGTCGTATTGCAGTGGTGTCAACTGCATTCAAACTGCGCTTGAACTGCAATTTGCGGTTGGATTGCAGTTGAAATGCGGTCCATCTGTGTAGACCCTAATCCTGGGAAAAAATATATTTTTAACTACCGGCTATTTCCATTGTTTTTTAAATTGTGAATTCACTTCTGCCGGCGGACATCAACAACATTATTATTATTCATGGTACATTCAAAATATTATGCAAATTACCAGACATTTTAATTATAACACTTACATAATATACAAAGCTTGTTTGAGCTTTTACGTGTGATTTGAAAAACAATGTTTCTACTGTTGACGACCTCTGTGGCTCAGTAGTGAGCGCGTTGGTAGCTCAAGCTGGAGGTCGCGGGTTCGAATCTCGTCGACGGAACAAAAAGTTTTCAATGTTCCCGGGTCTTGATGTGTATTCAATATGTGTATGATATTTAATAAAAATCTGAAATATATGTATACCTAGTATAAAAGTATTAAATATATTTCCCTTGTCTGGTACCTGTAACACAAGTCCTTTATGTACTTAGCACGGGGCCAGAATGACGTGGTGTGAAGCGTCCATAAAAAATGTTTCTTCTAATAATATTTTTAATGTGAACGAATAAGTGAATAAATAAAATGCAAATAAACGGAATTAGAATGACCTCTACACTATAACATTACAACAATATAACATGAGTAATTCTCCGAAGCCCCTAAAAGTGTGGTCACACGCTCTTTACTACTACCCTATTAAACATACAGCCTTAAGACCAAACACACGTTCAACTTCATTTATTTAAGTATCTGATTTTAATAAATAACATAGCTATAATTACTTATAATTTTTGTTTTATTGATAATTTAATGTCGAAATCGGGGGCAAAATCGGTGTTCTCCGCGCGTCACACTCTGTTCGCGCTTACGGAAAGCGTTACTAACTTTTGTATTCTAGTCATTAGCATAGAGTGTGATACACCAAATTAATCTAGATTAACTGAACTACCTAATTACTAAACTAAAAGAATGTTATATCTCAAGTTAAAAAAGTTAATAGGCATAACGTCTCTGTCACACGATTTTGCCAGTTTCAGGGGCGGGTAACAAAACTGCACTTATCTTCCAAACGCGACGACTTGTGGTTACACATTTTAGCTGCACCAACGCTCAGTGCCGTTCCGCCATTAGTACAGAGGACACAAACGCTCGTCGCTTAAAAACAAAGAAAATACGAGGAATAATATTCCTTAAATATTATGAAGAGGCTGTAGTCACGTAACTTTTGCGTGCATGTTTTGAATGATAATAATTTATAATTATGACACTCATATCAAATAAAGGAATAAGGTATATGATCGACATTATTTCCTAGTACTTTGTTTGTTTATTTACCCATTACTTTTTTCGTAATTACAAAAAATGTTAAATTTTCGTAACTTTCGTGGCACAATTTTCGTGGATTTTCATCCACGAAAGTTACCTGTTTTGTACATCGATTTCCTATATGAATTGTCTACAATATAGTATTCCCAGCTATGGTTTTAGCACCCTGAACTCACTTTTCACTCTACTAGCTTGTTTTTAGAAAAAAACAAAACATGTGGCCTTACATCAATCTACCATCAGATATTTTCCCCAAATATATTGGGTCTGCTTCTAGTCTAGCGGATTTACCTGAATATCAGTATTTTACATGAAACAATTGACATTACATCTTCAAAAGCAACACGATACTCATCAAAACTTATCAGGGCGAGCGAAGCGAGCCCTTTTATATCCTACAACCTCAACATTTTGTTTAGTTGAATAATATGACCTCCTAAATTACCTAATCTGCAAGTACTTCAAATAACATCACCTAAACCTCGAAAAAGTCACAGCATTTCAGGAAATCTACCACGAAAAGACGCATTCAAGTCTTCGGTATCGGTATCTTCATACCAAATTCCGTAAAAAATGTTTAGTGTTTTAAGCGTGAAGAGGTAACAAATAGACAGACAGTCAGATAGACAAACAGAAAGACTTTCGTATTCATAATTTCAGCTACGAAAGTTGTTCTTTCTATTACAATATATAGTTATACCGTCGCGTCGTTTGTCGTTTCGGTGTAAACCGACCCTTTCACAGAATATTTTAAATTTTAATCTAAATAATATATAAAACTCAACGGTGACTGACTGACATGGTGATCTTTCAGCGCAGAGCCCAAACCACTGGACGGATCGGGCTGAAATTTGGCATGCAGGTAGATGTTTGATGATGATGATGAAGGAATTTGATCAATTCTATCTCTAAGGGGTTAAAAAAGGTGATGAATGTTTTTATAATAATACTTCTAAACGCGAGCGAAGCCGCGGGCTATAGCTCGTTGAAATATACGATTCCTGGGCGATAAACGCATTTTGGCGTTGAAGTTGCGGGTCTCATATAGTCTAATATATATAAATCTCCTGTTACGAAGTTTGTCCGCGATGGATTCCTAAACTACTCAGCCGATTATAATGTTTTCTTTTTTAAATGTGTGCTTTTTTCCAAATTGAGATATAGGATAGCTTAGATCTTTAATTATAGTCGCAATTTTATTTTATAGCAAATTATTTATATATAAAGAGCGACCATTGTTTATGCGAAGCGGATCACGGGATAGCGATGGACGTTGCCATGGTGACATACTAATTATTTAGTCACTAATTCAATAAAATAATACGGGCGATATTCTTTATATAATATGGCAAAGAAGCGTTTGCCGGGACAGCAAGTGTTCTGTAAATATAATGTCTATAATTAAATACCACAACCAGCGCAAACAGCCTTCAGAAACTCGGTAACCATAAAAAAGCAATCTGAAAATAAAAAGGCTCGGTTGCCGGGGAACGGTGGCATTTGGTATTTTCCATGTGGTACAGGAAGAGTTTTGTTCACATGTGGACGAGTTTAGGTTTTGTTTGTTTAAGCAAATAATATGTCGTTACAGATTCGCAGACGTAAGGACGACCGGTAGACGAGCATTGTTTTAGCTGATTTGGTGTAAAATAAATTGTGTTTTTAATTCATTACGCCTCCGTCAGCCTCCGTGATCCAGTGACTTTGAGCATGGCTCTTAACTCGGAGGTCGTAGGTTTGATTCCCGTGTTGAAAACTTATTTCCAAACTGTTTAGGACATGTAGGCTGATCACCTGATTGTCTGACAAGTAAGACGATCCATGCATCATGGGCATGTAAAAAGTCGGTCCTGCGCCTGATCTCTCGCCAGTCGTGTCGGTCTTCCGTCCCACTGGGTTATGAGAGTAAAAAGAATAGAGAGTGCTCTTGTGTACTGCACAATGCGCATACACTTGGGCACTATAAAATTACTCCTGCGTAACTGGCCTAGTTTCAATGAAACCGACCACCGTCACCAATACCGGCGTGGGAGTTTTCTATTATTATTATTATTATGTTTGTGTAAAGCACTCCTTGATCACGGGCAATTAAATCCCGGACCTTTGGAAGGCATGCGTGGGGCCGAAGCCAACACGTAGAGGCCCGTTACACAGTTTTAATCTAAATGTTATGTGACACTAGCCGGCGACTTTCCCTGTCCGCACTATGGGAGTACGACCAAGGAGAGCCAGCGGCCAGTGTAGGACTATTGCAGGGAATATCGAGCTATGGGGGTGAGGTGCTAGTGATAGTAGTAATTATTATTATTATTATGTGTTTTTAATATATAGATTGTTAAAAAACGAACAGGTCATAATGTGCGCACTAGGCTTAGGTCGCTAGGCTAACTCGAAGAAGGACAGGGCAGGAATTATAGCAATGCATTTTTAGGTATTTTAAACGGGACGCAGATATTGCCCTTGTAGGCGGACCCGGTGGCCCTGCAGCTTAGCGGAGCAAGGAGGCACCGATGGGTTTTAGTGGGTAACACTGGATGCTCCTCCTTCCCGCAGCGCCTTTGGAGTCAGCAGGCCACAGAGACTGTGCGACAGAGACACACTAATTAGGGCCAGGCCACAACACTGCGTTGCGGTGTCGCATCGCAAAAACAAACGTCAAAAAGACCTCAAACAACCAAGTAGTTCATTCTTCACTTCTTCTTTAAACCGATAATCATCAAAATTTTATTTTGTATTTCTCGCAATTTTTAAGATATTGTGTTTTGCACTATGGCTTATCAGTTCTATATTATATTCTCCTTTAAAAATAGGTGAACAAACGTGGGTGGGCATCCTCAATACTAAAGCTCATGGTAAGGCCAAACTAGCACTAAAACATTTAGTGACATTCTTCACTTATTTTAAATTCAAAAATAAAATAAACACGGAATTTAAAAGGCAATAAGGAGGTCTAAGACCTTTATCTGGAGATGCACTGATATATTTTTTTAATGTCACTCGAACGGAAAAACCTGTACCTTGATTCTGCTAAACAATCTTACAGTTAAATAATTTGTATACGGTTTCGACTCAGTATCGATATATATTAATTACTAGCTGTTGCCCGCGACTTCGTTCGCGTTAACATAGTATAATAACAAAGATGGATAGTTTGCCCCTTTTTTATGGTTTCTTATACAAAGGGCAAAAACGGGACCCTATCTAAGCAAACGTCAAAAAACTTTCATGTTTCTAACTCAAGAAATGACGAATTTTCATTGAAACTTTCTACCCCAATTTCACCCGCTTGGGGGTTGAATTACCAGAAACGCTTAAATACGTATCCAGTCATTTTTAATCAGTAGCCCAAAAATAAAGTTTCATGTTTCTAACTCAAAAAATGACGGACTTTCATTCAAACTTTCAACCCCAATTTCACCCCCTTGGGGATAGAATTTCCAAAAACGCTTAAATACCTATCCATTCATTTTTAATCAGCAGTCCAAAAATAAACTTTCATGTTCCTAACTTAAGAAATGACGGACTTTCGTTTAAACTTTCAACCCCTATTTCAGCCCCTTGGGGGTAGAATTTCCAAAAACGCTTAAATACGTATCCATTCATTTTTAATCAGTAACCCAATTATTTTTAACAAAAGATTAAAACTGACTTCCAAGGTAAAAACAATAATAGCATCCTTATAATATGAACTAAAAAGTATTAAATAATAATTATTCCTATCTAATAGTGCCTTTTTCCGAATTCGCCTAAAACTCAACTATTTCTGTACTTAATCTTCATCATTTTGAAGTCGGTACCAGATGAATCTTCAGTTCTCTGACAGAATATTTGAAACTTTTGGGACTGGCACCGACTTCAAAATTATGAAGATTGAGTACAGAAATAGTTGAGTTTTAGCCGAATTCGGAAAAAGGCACTATTAGATAGGAATAATTATTATTTAATACTTTTTAGTTCATATTATAAGGATGCTATTATTGTTTTAACCTTGGAAGTCGGTTTCAATTTTTTGTTAAAAATAATAATTTCACTCTTTTTAACCGACTTCCAAAAAACGAGGAGGTTATATGTTCGGCTGTGGATATTTTTTTTTTTTTGTATGTTCAACGATTACTCCGCCGTTTGTGAACCGATTTTCGAAATTTTTGTTTTGTTGTATTAGGTTTCACTCCAATTTCGTACCATGCTCATAAAAGTGGTGACCTCTGATGGGATCCAGGAGTAATCGAGGGAACTCCTCGAAATTTATATGGAAACATATGGTAATTTTGGTTTTATGTGAAGTGTACTAAGAATATGCTACCAAAAAGTCAAATATTGGGTCAAGGTATACCATGGTTTCGAAGATGCTGAGAGAACTCCTGACTCCTTATAGATACACGTTTGGGAGTTTCGGCGTTGTTTTAAGAACAAAAAACATATTATGCTACCACGCAATTAAAATTCATAATCATCATCATCGTCATCATCATCATTACCACGTCGTGATAAGGTCACCAATGTCTCATGGCACAAAATAGATAATAGTACAACTTACATGGCATAGGTATGGATATAATAATAATAATTATGTACATAACAACACCAATTATTAATATAGGCTGTTTATTCACGGCGGTGGGTGCGGCGTCGCCGCATGCCGCGCTGCGAGCATTTTGAGTGTCATAATATGATTTTAAGCTTTATCTTCTTTAAGGTAATACAATATGGTATCGCTTGAGAAAGGCGCAGGCGGCCGCGAGGCCGGCTTTCCAAGTTTCTCATGCGATAGTAATAATAATAATAAATCCTTTGTTTGCACATAAACATACAAAATGAAGAACACAACACAAGAGACACAAAACAATGAAAATACAATAATAACAATAAATTTTACAATTTTATAAAAAGGTGCAAATTGGCGGCCTTACCGCTGTGAGCGGTTTCTACCAGGCAACCATCAATATTTAAAAAGAATTAAAAAAACAATAGTATAAAAACTATGTATTACAATAATTAAGGTAAAGATTAATATCATAATATTATTATGACACTGAAAATATACTCGCCGCGCCGCTGGGTGTGATTCGGCTCATCTTTCGATCGCGGCTTCTTGGAAATCCATTGTTCTGGCGGCCACATGTGGCCGCTTTGGAGTTGAAGCGTTAAATTGTTGAATTACCTAGCACGCATAGGGTTGTGTTCACTTAGATTTTTTTAAATGTATTGTTTAAATTTATCTACCTGATATTTGGGCCTTGGGGTATGACTCTTAACAGTCTTAACAAATTGTAATAAGATACGTAGAATAAACGCAGTAATTCGAAGCGTAGGGTGGTATGGTCACTAACTCACTACTCACTAGTTCACTACCACCGACGACCACTTATAAACTCGCGGACTATGACGGAGGTCATCTTGGAGGATTAATTAATATTTCTAATAACAATACGAGTACGAGATCAATAATCACCACTCAAAAGGTTGACTATTTAAATTTCAATGCTCACTGCTCACACCAATGGTGACACATTTCTGATTTCAAACAGCCAATACAACTATATAAAACTCCTACGTACAAGCGATACTGCGATTCAGGAGCACCTCAGCGAAATCTATTGAATACATCGTGTAACTAAAACTATATGAACAACAATCGGAGTTCGGACAAGCGATAGCGCCGACAGAGCGCCTCAATGACATAGAAATATTATAGTGAAGACAATATAAAACTATTTTTTATACAATTTAAATTGGCACTAATTATAGTTTATCTACTAGGTAACTAAAAAGAGTGAAATTATTATTTTTAACAAAAAATTAAAACCGACTTCCAAGGTAAAACATTAAGTAATAATATGAACTAAAAAGTATTAAATAATTCTTACTCTTTAATAGTGCCTCTTACAGAATTCGTCTAAATCTCAACTATTTCTGTACATACTATATTCTTCATTATTTGAAGTCGGTACCAGCTAATTTAATCGTGAGTAAATCAGTCAATGTCAGAATATAATATTATGAAACTTTTGGGACTGGTACCGACTTCAAAGTAATGAAGACTATAGTATGTACAGAAATAGTTGAGATTTAGACGAATTCTGAAAGAGGCACTATTAAAGAGTAAGAATTATTTAATACTTTTTAGTTCATATTATTACTTAATGTTTTTACCTTGGAAGTCGGTTGTAATTTTTTGTTAAAAATAATAATTAGTTACCTAGTAAGCCATCGCGTACTATACGTAGAATAATACACCTGTATATTATTCTACGTAGGTATCTTATTACAGTCACACTTACAAAATATAATATCAGCTGCAGCCTGCAAATAATTTTAAACAATATATTAAAAAAATCGAAGTGAACACGTGTGACGTGCTAAGTAGCCGGTCACCGGACTAGTTTCAATAGGCTGGCACTCGCTCGACTTGTCGCACACGCGGACGCCTCGCACTGTATAGTGTTAAATAGTACGGTAGGTACCCGACCCGCGCCGCGCCGCCGAGCCGCGGCTCTCGCGACTAAACGCGATGCAAAAGGTTGAAATTAGGTTGTTTTCCAGAATATCTCGGCGAAGTGAGACAGAATGTTACATGGTCGAAGCAACTTTAACTTCTCAGAAGTAATGTCAGTTAATGTGTGCCTTGTGCTCTGGAGATAAGGTTGAATTTGGTGACATTGGTGACCCTGACTTGGTAATGATGATGATGATGATGAATGTAATTTGCATAGTAGCATATGCTTTCAGTTCTTAAAACAGCGCCTAAACTCCCAAACTTGTATCTATAAGGAATCCGGAGTTCTCTTAGTATCTTCGGAACCATAGTATACCTTGGTGCAAAATCTTGCGTTTTGGTAGGATATGCTTAGGATGCTTCTCATGAAACCAAAATCACCATATGTTTCCATATTAATTTCGAGGAGTTCAATCGATTACTCACGGATCCCATCATCAGGTCACCATTTTTGTGAACATGGTACCAAATTGGAGTGAAACCTAATACAACAAAACAAAAATTTCGAAAATCGGTTCACAAGCGGCGGAGTAATCGTTGAACATACAAAAAAAAATAAAAAAAATAAAAAATATATCCACAGCCGAACATATAACCTCCTCGTTTTTTGGAAGTCGGTTAAAAATATAGTTTCATGTTTCTAACTCAAGAAATGACGAATTTTTATTCAAACTTTCAACCCCTATTTCACCCCCTTTTGGGTAAAATTTTCAAAATTCCTTCCTGAATGAGTGTCTACTTAATAAAACAACCCTAGTCACCAAATTTCGTGGTTGTAACTTTAACAGTTTTTGCTCAGCGATGATGAATCAGTCAGTCAGTCAGTCAGGACATGTAATTTTATAAGTATAGATAGTAGGTATAATTCCACAAACAAAATATTATCATTAAACTAGCAGCAATTAGGATGATCCAATGCCATGATGGAAAGCCATGATTGCGTATCCGAATACGCAACCGAACTAAAAGCCGATCTTTGTGAGGGCTTGCGTCGTTACACCTTGATTGACTGATGATAACACATCTACTTATAAAAAACCTTGACTGACTAATTATAATTAATAACACATCTACTTATTATAAATAAAAATTGCTATAACAAGCACAAATCAATTTTTACTCATTTATTTATTAATAAAAGTACAACATAAATTAGCAATGATATACACTTATGTTGTACAAGTGGTACAACATAAGCCTATTAGAGGCCATCATTTAATAATACAAAGAAATACACAATTTAGTATGTAACTGAACCTGATATATTTTAATCATAAACACTCGAGTACTTAAACAATTTTGCATTGACACCACAGCTGTTACCTACAGGAGCTTCGATTGGCACGCGGCACACAATAGTCGTGACAGTGTTTCCGTAAAGTGTACCACAAAAGTACTGAGTTTATGGGATATACTAGGGACTATGTTATCATGGTGCCAACGCATAAGGTGCATAAAGAGTCAAACCATTAACCAGCTGTTGTTATTCAAAATTGTATTTTAATTTTTGACGTTGTGTCTCAGCTAAGACCTACGGATCATTTAAAGCAGAATCTAGCTACTTCTAAACTTAGTCAGCATGGCCTTATGGCCTATTGCACATTTTGACCTTACGACCAAAAGCGCAAGGGAATACCCAAAATCTCCATTATTCTCCATAATATCGTAGATCATGGAGCTGCCCTTGGCAGTGGGCGTTTAATCAGTGCAAAATTTATAAACATCTGATGTCAAGGACAGCAGGTCTGCTGATTCACGTCTTTATAAAACATTATATAATACTGCTAAAACTTATCCATACTTATAGTTTAAATGGGATTTTTTTAAATATCTTTATTCATAAAAATGTTTACAATGGTAACTTATACATAAAAAATCGCCAAACTGCACAACAGTTTGTAATGTATTTGTCTAATTACCTGCGTACGCGCGGGTGGGTCTGTGACGTCATAGAATCAGTCCGGAATAAACCGCTGTCCTAGCTGCACGTGTCTTATTCAATACCTGAAGCCGGCTGTACACCACAGATTACAAGTATATATTTGTAGAGCTGTACACTCTCGCCGAGACACAGCGAGGCGGCCCGAGTGCGAGAGTGTAAATGGGTGCGCTCGCCTCGTCTCGCCTGTCTGGGACCCTCTCGGTCCGTTGTTGGTATTTTGCGCCCGAGACAAATGGTCTCGCGAGGAAAACGAGCGCACTACTGTACACTCTCGCGTCTTTCACTACTAGTCCCGCCGTTGGACAGTGTAGAACAGAAAAATAACAATATTAAACGACATTATGAGTCATTATCTGTGAGAAATAAAATTAAATATGATTAAAAATCTTTGGATTACAATGATATCTTTCGATGCATGGTGAATGGTGAATGGTCGTTTTCGTCCATCTTGTCTGAGTTCTTAACTGCGATTGAACTAAGCGAGAATGTACATGATCCCACTCGGGCAAGGGGCTCTCGCACGAGACTCTCGCCCGGGAGCTCTCGGCGAGAGTGTACAGCGGGCATCAGTGGCGAACGAGGATTCGATTTGCGTGCCTTCTAAAATTTTCGGCCAACACAACATGACAATCAGGAAGCTGTTGGAGTTCAATGTGCGTTCCGGGAACTGGACAATGTATGTGGAAAGAGCTGAGATGTATTTCAAGGTAAATGAAATTAAAGAAGATCTCTGGCTACCTACATTAATCGCAGCGATGGGCGACGAAGCTTATGAATTGCTAAGCAATCTAACGAGTCCCGCAAAACCCAGGGATAAAACGTATGCATTTGTTACAAAGGTGATGAAGGAACATTTACAACCCAAACCTTGGTTTATGGCGGAACGATATCGTTTTAGACAGAGAAGGCAGAAACCAGGGGAGATCATATCTTAGTATATGTCAGAGTTAAAGAAAATGGCAAGGTTCTGCGATTTTAAGGCAGTTCTAGAAGAAAACCTGCGATTACAACGATGGACTATTAAACTTTCCGCGTACACGTACGATATTGAATTTGTAGGTTCTAAAAATAATGGGGCGGACCGCGGACGGCTTATCGCGTTTGCTGGCGCGCTCGTCATATTATTAACAATGTACTAAGATGCCGGAACAAACATTTTTACATTTTGCGGAGAATGCGATGTTAAAAGGAAAATTACCAGGAAATTAAAAGGCAAACTATTCGTGATCCTTTGCTGGGTCGGGTTTTATCTTACCTTAGAGACGAATGTCCCTCCGATGACATAATAACCTCGTTGAAACCATTTTACAATCGGAAAAAAGAGCTATACGAAGAATTAGGGTGCGTTATGTGGGGTCATAGAGTAGTAGTGCCGGGGGCCTGTAGGTCAACGGTGTCAGCAGAGCTACACGAAGCACATATGGGCACAAAATCGTTCGCTCGTAGTTACGTGTGGTGGCCGGGCATCGACGAGGCGATCGAGACGATGTGCCGCGCGTGCCCAACTTGCTCAGCCGAGACGGACGCGCCGTCGCGTCACGTACCGTGCCCGTGGCCTTGGCCCGATAAACCATGGGCTCGGGTTCATCTCGATTTTCTGGGACCGATTAGGGGTAGAATTTTCTTGGTTATGGTCGATGCCAGGACTAAGTGGATAGAAGTTAGTCAGGTACCGAGTACGGCGGCGGCTCACACCATTAACAGGTTAAGTGAGGTGTTTGCACGTTTTGGACTACCGAAACAGATAGTTTCGGATAATGGCCCGCCTTTTACGAGTAGTGAGTTTTCTGAATTTTTAAATTCCAATGGAGTAAAACATTAATTATTTTCAGCGCCCTATCATCCGGCTTCCAACGGCGCGGCCGAAAACCGAACCGAAAATGCAGTTAGGACTATTAAGAGAGTTATTAAAAAGCTTTTAGAGATAGGTTAGATGTATTATTAGCCTTGAACAATTTTTTGTTGCATTACCGTAACACTGAACACTGTACGACAGGTGAAGCGCCGGCAGTTTTAATGTGCGGCCGGAAACTTCGAACTAAGCTAGATTTGTTGAGGCCCGACCGAGCCACTAAAGTATAGACAAATAATTTGCAATAAAATAAAATTGCGACTATAATTAAAAGATCTAAGCTATCCTATCTCTCAAGTTGGAAAAAAGCACACATTTAAAAAAAACAACATTAAAATCGGTATAGTAGTTTATTACATCAACAATCAACAACATCGTGACAGATTTATATATGTTAGATAATAGAAAATAAGCCCCAAGTTTTTTTTTTTCATTTTTTAAACATAGATCACATACTCGAAAATTTTCCGAGGATCTCGTCTAGCGAAAACACGACATCTTAATTTTCTTTAGAGAAAACAATCACAAAGATTCATCTAATCTTCACGATTTTTTAAAACGTTGTATAAAATTCTATCACCGAGGGATTGGCCTGGCAGATTTTTAATATGTTGTATATTTATCGAGTTATTATGAAAAAACTAACTTGGCGATGATCCGCGTCGTCCTTTTTCACCTGGCAAATATATGAACGACGGGCGTGACTGTGAAGAGAGAAGGATGATGTTTGATTTTTTCCTTTATTTGCTCTCTTCGGCAAAGTTTCAAATTAATGATACCTATATAATATTTATTAATTTTACATATTCATACGTGCCCATAATATGCCAATAATTGGATAAATAGGCACTTGAAAACTGTGATGTAAGTTCAAGGTGTTTCATTGTAGTTGTCAAAGCTATTACCTCTATTACGACGTCACATTGTTTTGTTATAAACCTGTAGCACTTGATACACAATATTTCCCATAAACTCTTTGTTTTTCTATTGTTTTGAACTACTAGATCAGAGCCCCAAGCCAAGACGTTTCTTTATCGCTTATTCTATCAAGAACAATTATTGACATAACAATATGTGTTGGCGACTGGCTGGATAGTGTTTTATACTTTTTTACTATTTTGAAATCTGTACTTTTCTATTAGTCATATATTTGCTTATTGACATTTTATATTTTTGTTACACAATTTACCGAGACTCGAGAGAATACAGTTGTCGTTGCAGTTCGAGTGTATCATTTATGGGTCATTCTATTCTACATCGAAAAATCTGTTACATGAAAAAAAAGTACTTTTAACAATCTTGTATCAATAAATTTATGAGTGTAAATACTCGTAATAGGAACCGGTGTGAACTATAATATAATAACACTTTTAAGTATATAAATTAGCATTTTCTTAGTAACTTGATAGCTCAAAGTACCCAAACGTCACGCATGTTATCTGTTATTTTCACACCTTAGCACTATAGGGCAACTTAAAAAAATACTTGTAAGAAACAATATCTTAGTGTTATAGTCAAAATAGTATTGAAATATAGTTGCCTTAATGATTTAATGAGCATATTCATCTTCTGAAGTACAGGCACTTTTTTATTCTTGATTCTACTCCTGTTACCAAAATTTCCATCATTTCTGTTATCAATTGAAGACCACACGGGAAAAACAAGGAATGGCACCTTTTTTTGTGAAACTTACTTTTTAATGCCATGTGTTAGCTTTTTAGGGAAAGATTCTTTTACAAAAATCAGAATTGGGTAAAATCATCGCAGTCAACTGTTATAGTTCAATTTGTATTTGTTCGTCCATGGCAAGAAACGGTTATATCCGCGCGTCAAACGTTAAAAACCGTCGTTGTCATTTGATACTTTGTTTGTTTTAAAGAAATTAAGGCCAAAATATTTAAAAAATGCTAAATATATATGTTTAGTATATTATTATTATTATATATTATAAAAGTAACATAGAAATGTTAAATATTTCTAATGTTATTTTTATAACTGAGCTGTAATAGTGACTGCCAATGCAATGCAAAAACCAGGAATGTCAATTGACATCGATGGTTTCAGCTATAGAATGTAGTCACTAATTTCAGATTCTGAACCATAACTTAAAACTTATTTAAACAAATCAAGTTTTAGAAGTACATGCAAAGCATTTGTTAACCTAGTAATAAGTTGCTTCAATATTTCACTTAAAAGAGTCTAAAATGAAAGAAACTTTCAAAACTTTAAAAACTGTTTTTCTCTTAATTCTACTTTTTTGACATTCCTTGTTTTTCCCGTGTGGTCTTCAATTGTTATTTGTAAAAAAATATAGCGACGCATTTAATTTCAAATAAATTTTGTACGTAGGCAGCGCTAATCCACTTGTAGTTTATACATTAGTAAAAAAGAGTTTGATTATTTCTTTCGTTTTTTAACAGAAGCAAAATTTGTTCGTGATTTTTCCATTGGTTCAGATCGCTCGTCACTTCTGCTAAGTCTGTAAAAAGTTAATTACTTTGTTAAATGTTGTAAAAATCCTTTGCTGACATGTATTCTTAGTCATTTTATTGTAAAACATAATATATAAAACTAAGCAAAATTTGACCATTTCAAAATAAAATAAAAATTATTTGAGTTTTGTCATTTCTGTTATCATCACTTCTGTTAACTAGGTGATAGTGATAGAGAAGTGATTTTTGATCGTAGAAATGACGTTTTTCTTATTAAATTATAGTAAAGTTAATATTTATTCTGTATAAAACATGTTAATTTTATTATTTATAACATTTATGACAAGTTTTATTTTCAATTACTTACAAGAATTTTAACTACCTAAATTATTAATAACAGGAATAATCATTTTGATAACAGAACTTATCATTTCAATATTATTGCCGTGTTTTATTAAATTTATAATAAAATGTATAGCTTCTGTTATTTTTTTATAGTTAGAAAAGATAAAAGAAGACAGAAAAGTGACCCAAAAATGTTATGTAGGCCATTAAACGACACCGATCCTAGAGCAGATAAAAATCTTATGATTCCTCAGACGAAACAAATTTTGTGACCATTATTTTTGTCTTAAAGCGTTGTAAAATGTTCTTTAAACATAATTTTCTGAAGTTTCTAATGTTGCATAATTATAGATTTTTAAAAATAAGTTTAAAGATATACCATTTTGTTGTTCTAGATATTATGTTTAATGTAGACTGTATTTTTACAGTTTTTAACAAAATCTTTTGATCAAAATAAATAATGGTTAAAAATAAAATAAATCAAATACATTATAATATAGAGGGCCTGTTTCACCGCTTCCTGATAAGGCTATCCACCACATAACTTGACACATAGAGTATGGAGAATCTGTCAAATAAGCCTATCGGGCACCTTATCAGGAAGCGGTGAAACAGGCCCTTAGTAAATAGAAATAACCCATCGTATCGATAGGTAACAGAAGTGGTGCATCGCTCCTGTTAACATAACGATATAATTTTTTTTCTCTTAAAATTTTAGAGCTTTGCCAAATCTGTTTTTTACTATAGCTAATCTACATTACAGGTTTTAAATACGCATCAGAATGATCGTTATAAATGTAGACAATTACGATTTATTTCAATGTTAATCATTCCTGTTAGGCACAGCGTCATTTCTGTTACCAAGTAAAAATTTAAATTCGTGATTTTTGTGATAATTATGGGCAAGCGATCACTGAAACTATTTTTAATAGTTTTATTACATTAGAATTATTAATTTTAAATACTAAAAATGTTAAACTTCACCAAATGTTTTTGATTTATTTTTTTCGGCTCAAAACTAGAATGGCCCTTACAGTTACTTATTTTCATCTTCGTAAATACAGTCCACCTCTCCCGTCGTTATCAATATGCGTTGAACTTTTGTTAAACGCTTATGTCAATTTCATACATTTTGATTGGCGGTCCTATAAAGAAGAGATAATGAAAACGTCTTGACTAGAGGCTCTGTTGCTCTTCGATACATATTTCCAATAAACACTTTGTTTTTCTATTTGCTTTGTATTAAAATACTGGATCAGAGGAGTCATTTAAGTACATATTACCTATGACTACGTATAAAGTCGCTTCCCGCTATCGCTATTATCGCTTGTCGCTTATGCTTCGATCTTTAAAACTACGCTATAGTCAAAATTTAATAAGGTGTCCCCAGCGGTCATTGACCTATTTAATCTAGAAGCTGTATGAAAAATACGTGAAGAGCCTCTTAGCAAAACAATATTAATTTATTTCAGCACCAAAGGTACGAGCATAAAAATAATAATTAATATTATATCTATAATTCAAAATTTAATTAAAGGTACGAAATCAATCCATAGTTAATTTTCGACATTTTGAATAAAACGATGATGATGATGATTAATCCTTCGATCGCCGATTCTTGGAAATCTATTATTGTTCTATTGCTGTCGCGGTCACCGGTGTCCTTATGGGGCTTGATAATATACCCGGATATCTCGTTCGAACAACCGTGTTTTATGATGCAATATCTACAACTATGACATAATTAATTTTAGTTGGGAGGAGAGGAAAATTAAACAAAAAACAGATGACTGAATATTTGGACAAATTATTTAACATAAAAAATGTTACAAAAGTCATTTTGTTTACTTTTCCCTACATACAAATGTTGCCAAAAAGATATAATAAAGAAAACATTTCTAGGTATCAGCTGAATAGCCTAATGTATACAGCTGTAAATAATAATTGTATTATTTTAAATGACTCGCATACACAATGTCAGGTTGTAGATATTAATAATTTAGATTTGAAATTATCTACTATGAAAAGAGATAAGTACTTCTTATCTCATTTTTATAAAAGACGTATAGCAAAGTTGCTATTTAACTTTTTGTTTATAAAATCAGCCAAGTATTTGGCTTCCTCGACTACTGCTTCTATTGAGCAGAATTCTAGTCATATTTTGAACGAATTGGAACATGTTCCAAATATTTCTTTAAATTAGATAATAAGACAATGGAGGAAATCTCTTGCAGAAATAAATTAACTTTAAATAGTCAAAATCCTACCAATAACTTAATAGATTCAAATATAGTTAGTGGAAATAATTGTAATTTAATTAATCTGGTGCATCAGAATTTACAAGGTATGGTAGGTAAAGAACTTGAAATTGAGTTATTTTTGAAGGAATTTAACATTGATATTATGTGTATATCTGAACATTGGTTCAGATCACACAAACTCATTTTCAATTTCAATGATCACCAGATAGCAAGTTCGTTCAGTAGAGAAAATGCCATTAGAGGCGGCTCTTTAATTTTAATCCGAAACAATTTGAAATTTAAGGAACGTAAGGATATTGTGAGTCTCTCTACTGAACGAATAATAGAAGTGGCCTGCATAGAGCTGAGCCATCTAATAATCGTGAGCGTATACAGGCCTCCATCAGGGTTATACGAATCTTTTGAAGTAACTATGGAACAAATTTTGTCAAAAATATGTGCATCTAACAAAAAGGTTATTATATGTGGTGACTTTAACATTAATTTATTAGATTTAACCTCAACTTCTGTTAGATTCACATCTTTATTTCAATCGTATAACCTTTACAGTTTGTTTCAGGAACCTACAAGAGTCTGTGAGACTACAGCCACTTGTATTGACAACATAATTACTAATCTTATTCCAGACAAAAAAGAAATAATTAGTAAGCTAAGTTCTGATCACTATGGACAAATAGCCTCTTTTAATATCAAATGTGACAGTGATGAGAAGAAAAATCTTGTGTTTATTCCTGTGACCACAAAACGTATTGAGCAATTTAGAAGTAAATTAAATTCAAATATCCATTTATTGGACAGGTCACATAGCTCTGATGAAGCTTTTAATAAATTATTTAAGGTGATTATAACTCAATTTGATTCAATATTTACTTCTAAAACGGTTAGAAACAGTAATAAAAAAACTAAATTTATTAATTGGGCAACAAAAGGAATAAAAATAAGTAGGAAAAGATTATATGACTTATATGATGAAAGGTGTATTAACAATAGTGAAGTATTTAAAGCATATGTTAAAAACTACTCAAAAACTTTTAGAAAAGTTTGTAAAGCTGCTAAAGCCCTTTATATAAAAAATAAAATTAAAAACTCTAAAAATAAAATCAAAACTACATGGCAGGTAATAGCTGGTGAGACTGGAAATGTCACCTGTCGTAGCTCTGATTTTGAACTGTACTTTGAAAATAAAAAGATTACTAATGATCAAGAAGTTGCGACGGTCTTTGAAAAGTTTTTTGCTGACATTCCGGTCTCAACGACAAAAAATTTAAATTCTTCGCCTGAAGCTGCCGAAAAGCTACTCAGAGACAATGTAAAGGAATGTGATGTCAATTTTAAGTTTAGAGAAATTAACCCCGGAGATATTATTGATACCTTTAAATTGTTGAGTATTAAAAACACTCCTGATCTCTGGGGCATGTCTACAAAAATTATTAAATCAATAATTGACATCGTAGCTCCTCATTTAGCAATGATTTTTAATGACTGCATAAAAAATGGTGTTTTTCCTGATTTAATGAAGCATAGCAAGATTGTTCCTTTATTCAAAGCTGGAACTAAATCGGATCCCACGAATTTCAGGCCTATATCAATTCTACCGACCTTTAGTAAAATATTTGAAAAAATTATTTTAAAACAATTACTAGCACATTTTAATTCAAACAATTTACTACATGATAATCAATACGGATTTACTAAGGGTCGATCCACAACGGATGCTGGTATAGGACTTCTTTGCAGTATTTTTGAAGCTTGGGAGGAGTCGCAGGATGCCTTAGGTGTGTTTTGCGATCTCTCCAAAGCCTTCGATTGTGTTGAGCATGCTACATTGATCAGGAAATTGCGCCACTACGGAATTAAGGACTCTGCTCTCAGCCTTTTGACTTCTTACCTTAAAAATAGGACTCAAAGGGTTGAGGTTAATAGTAAAAGGTCCAATGGAACCAAAATAGAATTAGGTGTCCCACAGGGATCTATACTAGGCCCATTTCTTTTTCTAATCTATCCTTAACTAGATAAGGTAAGTCATTTACTTACCTTATCTAGTTAAGGATAATAATAATGAGATAGTGCTTTTTGCTGATGACACTTCACTTATTTTTAAAGTGAAGCGACAACAGTCGAACTACGACGAGGTAAACAGTGCTCTCTCAAAAATAGTACATTGGTTTAATGTTAATAACTTACTTTTAAATTCTAGTAAAACAAAATGTATAAAGTTTACTTTGCCTAATGTTAGGCAAGTCCAAACCAATGTAGTATTAAATGATGAGAAGATGAATTTGGTTGACAACACTGTATTCTTAGGTATTACACTTGATAGTAAATTACAGTGGGGTCCTCATATTGTTAATCTTGCAGGTAGGCTCAGTTCTGCAGCATATGCAGTCAGAAAAATAAGGGAAATTTCTGACGAAGACACGGCACGATTAGTATATTTTAGTTATTTTCATAGTAGGATGTCATATGGAATCCTTTTATGGGGAAACGCTGCCGACATTAATACAATATTTGTGCTGCAGAAGCGAGCCATACGTTCTATTTATAAAATGTCTGCTTTAGAATCTCTGAGAGATAAATTTAAAGAAATTAGTATTCTAACTGTTGCCTCTCAATACATTTTGGATAATGTAATATATGTTAGAAAAAATATAACAAAATTTAAAGTTAAAAGTGACATTCACTGTAGGAATACTAGAAATAAGCACAAGCTATATATGCCGGTGATCAGACTTAGTAAAGTCAGTAAATCTTTTAAAGGTCAATGTATACGCCTTTACAACCAAATCCCAGTAAACGTTCAAAATCTTTCCATTAATAAATTTAAAAAAGTAGTTAAAGAACGTTTGTGTGCCAAAGCCTATTATAAGGTCAATGATTTCATAAACGATGGCACACCTTGGGAGTAGGATGGCTTCTTGCAAGGCTACTTCTACATTATTATTAATAGGACTTACAATTATGTATGTGGATATTGTATATAATATTAAGTTACAAAATTGTAAACTTTATTTTAAAAGATTAATTTTTTCTCGCTTTTTTTGGTAAAAAAGTGGGCCCCGTGCGAGTTTCTTACGCCGGTTCTTCTCGCCGGGTTAGTTCCCGAAGCGGTGGTAGGCATCATGTAGGACATTCTGAAAATATTTATTTTAAATTTATTCAGAAATAAAACAATTTTGATTTTGATTTTGATTTTGATAATATTATTATTTAGGTAGATAGGAGCGTGCTACGACGTAGCGGCCCGCTACGAAACTAGGAGCTTGTTGCTACGCGACGCGCGTACGCCCTATTTTCATTGAAACATGCTAACTGGGTGTTTACTGTTTAGTCAAAATGCTTTCGCAACTTTCGAATATAAGTAGATGTCAAAAATGTATGGCATTTGACATAAAGCATTTCAAGCGCCATGACATATTTTAGCACAGCCGCACATTTTTCGAAATTTCTGATCAGACAAATTCGGACGCCCCGCCGCGCCGCCGGAACGCTCTCTGTTCATATATTGCTGTGGACCCCGCATACTGTCAGAATTCTGATTTGACAAAATGTATTAGCGGGGCGTCAGAATTTTTCTGATTAGAAATTAGGATAATGTGCGGCCGGGCTTAAAGTCCCTATATAATATATATCAATGCAAATCCTATTACTTTTGCACTAGGCGCTCAGGGCCATAAAAATCCACCAATACTCAGGTTTTTTAGATTTTTTTGACTCGAATTTTAATCTACTCAACAGTGTTGCTTTAAACGGTTCGACTCTACGAATAACAATACTACAGGAAATGTAACTCCCATACTTCAACCGTTTTAAATTTGGCTCCTTTTCGAACGCTAAAATATGACAATTCAGATTCTCGCCAAGGTCGTTTCCCAGGTAACATATCATAATATTGCGCGCTGGACGACAGCCTGCGCGGTTATTGTCACTGTCACAGTTATGAAACAAAGCCGTGGACAATAATTCTCAAAAGCGGATGGCATTATTCAGTATACACCAAACATATCTACTATCACGAAGAAATGAGTACATAATTATTATTTTAAAATCAAACATTTTCCTCTGATCCTTAAGTCATCGATAATAATAATATATAATAATTTTGAACAAACCTTGTACGACTCGGAAGAATTTAAAACTATCCAGAGCACCTAGACAAGACATTTTCAGATTACAAAAATCTATGTGTTAAATTATTACAGAATTATTACAAAATTGAAATAAAAAACTTACGGTGCAAATGCAGATTTTCGTAATCTCTTTAATTTTCGGTCATTACTCATACAAAATATATCATGACTATTAAAGTGTAAGTATGCTACATAAACGAGTAATCTGGCTCGGCATCCAATTCGGTTCGTTTCTTACTAAACGAAGTACGATCGGCATTATAAAAATAAGATATTCCATACTGATGTCAGTCAGACCCTCGTTTATGAATTATGATTAAATTGTTACATCTTGCATAACACTGTCCATGACGACTTTGTAAAAATTTTGTAATTATATTATTTTTTGATTATTGCATTTTTACAATAACATGTAAACCTAATAAGACAAACACAAAGAGCCCAGCTTAATTTTACGCAAATACCCTGGCATCCAACTTAAATAAACCATCTTTTGGGCATGTTTTGGGTCGGAAAAATTACAAAAACTTTACCTAAGCATAAATTTAAAAAAATTACTTACTGACGAAACTTGAAAGGTTACTCCTGTATTAAAAGTCGTATCTGTATGACTTCTACACCATTTCACAGGGCATTTAGGCAATTTAACAACGAAATATTTGTAAAAAGCTACGTAAAAAGTAAGTAAACAAATTGTAAAATGAGTTTGACAATAATTATTACATGTCAACAGTCAACCTGGTTGAATGTCACTTGTGTATATATACACGAAAAATGTGTACCGAACACATGCATAAAGTATACATGTATTCGGGTCACATTTTGTAGCCTTTTGGTGCACTTTTTTTGACGGAGTTACTCTTCCTGTAGTTTAAAATTCGCTGGTTCGACTAATTTTTACCAATCATAAAGGGTCATAATTTATAGATTAATTCCTGAAAAACGTGAAAAACTGGGTAGAAGTGTTACACTGTTGACAGTAAAAGTGTGTTTTTTTAATCGCGTAAAAACGACGAAATACTTCAATTTACGGTATAACTTTTTAACCGACTTCCAAAAAACGAGGAGGTTATATGTTCGGCTGTGGATATTTTTTTTTTTTTTTTTTGTATGCTCAACGATTACTCCGCCTATTGTGAACCGATTTTCGAAATTTTTGTTTTGTTGTATTAGGTTTCACTCCAATTTGGTCCCATTTTCACAAAGGTGGTGACCTGATGATGGGATCCATGAGTAATCGAGGAAACTCCTCGAAATTTATATGGAAACATATGGTGATTTTGGTTTTATGTGAAGTGTACTAAGAATACGCTACCAAAAAGTTAAATATTGGGTCAAGGTATACAATGGTTTCGATGATGCTGAGAGAACTCCTGATTCCTTATAGATACACGTTTGGGAATTTCGGCGTTGTTTTAAGAACAGAAAGCATAAACTACTATGCAATTCATATTCATCATCATAATCATCATCATCATCATCGTCATCATCATCATTACCACTTCGTGTTAAGGCCACCAATGTCTCATGAGTCATGGCACAGAAAAGATAATAGTGCAAGGCATAGGTATGGATATACTAATAATAATAATTATGTACTGTATAACAATTAACAACACCTGTTTGTTTTTAATACACGGCGGTCGGCGTCGCCGAACTGGCGGCAGAAGACAGAATATCGAAAACTTTACTAACTACTTTATATACAGATCGAATACTTTACTACTTTATAAAATTTTAATAGACAAATAGAATTAAAATAAAGTTATTTTAAAAAGAGCATTTAAACAAAACAAAGTCATTAAGTGTCTTTTTAATTAGTTATACTTATTAATCGATAGATGGTGCACTAAGTACCTATCGATTTGAATTCTTGATAACAAGAACAGCTGTCAATAATTATGATAATATTAAATATTATGCTACGCTACATCCTATGCAAGTTTGTACAATTTTTTATCTGATAGATCCTTCGATCGTGGAAAAACGAGACACAATAGCCTTTCTATTGTTATCGCAATCGCTGGTGACCGCTTCGGGCTTGAAGTATTAAAATTGTTAAATTACTTAGCACAATATGTTCACTTCACTGATAATATTATAATATTATTTTGTGAGTGTGAGTTGTGACTCTTAACAAATTGTAATAAGACACGTAAAATATACGCGAAGATTTATCTACTAGTGTAACTAAAAAGAGTGAAATTATTATTATTTTTAACAAAAAATTAAAACCGACTTCCAAGGTAAAAACAATAATAACATTAATATGAACTAAAAAGTATTAAATAATTTTTACTATCTAATAGTGCCTTTTTCCGAATTCGGCTAAACCTCAATTACTATTTCTGTACTCAATCTTCATAATTTTGAAGTCGGTGCCAGTTCCAAAAATTTTAAATATTCTGTCAGAGGACTGAAGATTCAGCTATCTGGTACCGACTTCAAAATTATGAAAATTGAGTACAGAAATAGTTGAGGTTTAGCCGAATTCGGAAAAAGGCACTATTAGATAGTAAAAATTATTTAATACTTTTTAGTTCATATTAATGTTATTATTGTTTTTACCTTGGAAGTCGGTTTTAATTTTTTGTTAAAAATAATAATACTAATTAACTTACAAGTTTCGTATTCTCCTGTTTAGTAAAAATGTTTTGTCTACCTATCACCTACTTTATTTTACCAACACAAACTTAAAAAGTAACAAAAATATTAAGCTTACACAGTTACAACTTACAAACACCGACCGTCTGGGCCTTTAGGACCTGTTTTGTGATGTCAAATATTTTTATTATTTTTAATTCATCCATACTAATATTATAACCAGAAAGTTTGTCTGTTACTTGTTTAAGTTTTAAATAAAATCTATGAAACATTTTAAATTTTTCTAGTTTCACGTCACAACTAGAAAACGCCTCTTGCGATTTGGCTAATTTCAGTCTTGAAATGTTCATGGTAGTCCAGGGAAGGTTTATATTAGAAAGAAAGTGATATCGCGTTATCGCGTATATAGGTATAAAGATTCTAAATGCGACCAGAGAAAAGTATATAGTATATAATATGATAGTAACGCCTCCGTAGTCCAGTAGTCTAGAGCGTCGCTCTTGACTCGGAGGTCGTAGGTTCAATTCCCACATTGGAAACATGTTATTTTCAAGTTTGGTTAGGACAATGCAGGCTGATCACCTGATAGTCTGACAACTAAGATGATCCATGCGTCGGATGGGCATGTAAAAAGTCGGTCCTGCGCCTGATCTCTCGCCAGTCGTGTCGGTCTTCCGTCCCACTGGGTTATGAGAGTAAAAGAAATAGAGAGTGCTCTTGTGTACTGCGCACACACTTGGGCGCTATAAAATGACTCCTGCATAACTGGTCTGGTTTCAATGATACCAGCCACCGTCACCGAAACCGGTGTGGGAGCTATTATTATTATAGGATAGTATTTAACACGGAAAAATGTACTGTTACCGCGTGATAAACAAGTTTCTAGGGAAATAAAGTTGCGGGCGTCATTAAATAACATTATGTAGAGCAGATAACGTCATCCATACTCGTGGCGTCTGATTTTTATCACTTATCCCAAAAGTGTAATAAAATTACCATCAATAACAATTTCATGTAAATGACATCGACAACCCGTTCCGATCCGTCCGCATGTGACGTGGGCATGACGAGGAATACGTCATGCAGCCCCTACGTGCGCGTGTTCATGTCTAACACCCGAAATATATAAAAAAAAAACAACAAACTTTTGGATAGATTAAATCTTTGGACAATTTTATATAGGCCTTGGAAGACTATCAATACAATAATAACATAGACAGTTTATTATGGCTTTTTTGAACAAATAGATATCTTTTAAGCTAGTTTTCAGAACTTTGTCGAATAGCCAGATTCAAAAAATCTGGAAAACAAAGTCTAAAATATTTTTGCTTGAGTAGCCATTTAAATAAACTTTGTTAGTAGCCTTCGAAATCAGTGCCATTGATGCATATCCGAATGTTATTAAATAAGTAAAATAAATAAATTTTGTTTTATATCTGAGTATATTTCAATGAAATCTTTTTCACAAAGACTAAGCCACGACCACCTCATTCATACCACCCGGCAAGAAGAACCATGGATGTGTTAGTTAGGGCGATTTGTATCGACAGTAATGCAGAATGCGAAAACTCTGCAATAGGTTGATAAGATATTTCGTATAGGTACAATTTCCGCCTGATGAAAGTTCACTATAATGGCAACTATACACGCTACGGTCTACCGGACAGGTATGTCTGCACAGGTGGACCGGAATGTGTGTGGGAATAGACGTGTGCTGTTTTTGGACCCATTTTGGACCTGCTCAGGCGACCAACGCAAAATCGAAAATCAATTCTTTCGAGTGACAGTGCATAACTGCACAGGTGGGCCTCTCCGATAGACCGTAGCATGTATGGCAGCCAAACATGTACAATGTACATGATGCATCAGACTCCGATATTCGACCATTTAGGGTCAATACAGACCGCAACGCGATGCGTAGATGCATTTCTGAAATTGTATGGATTTGAAATCTAAAAATCTGTCAAAACGCCAAATTTATTCCATTGGTAAAATTTATCTGACGATTGAAAAATCAGCCCTTATTATTATTGTCCAAGTGGAAAGATGAAATAAATATTTAAATAAAATATGTTTCATTTTAAAACGCATATCTTTTAAATTAAATGAATATACATTAATATAAATAAAAATAATCTAATTCATGTCATACACAAATACTTACTTAATTGCGGTATTAAAATTCAAGCATTTTTAATAAATTATTGTAATTTTAACAACGTTTACTGTAAACAATAACATAGGCATGCGAACTTAATATGGAAAAGTTATTCTTTGTTTTTTTTCTTAATTATCTTGCGCGTTTATATAGAGTGGTGGAGGCGCGCGCGCGCAGTCAAAGGAACCATGTTGCGAGCAGTGGTTATTCTCGCGTGCGCGGCCGCAGCTGTCGCCTGGAGAGTCGCCGGTGAGTGATCTGCCCCCAGCAGGCCTAGCATAACAACATAAGAAACGGGAAATAATGGTTCTATGGTGACCATGCTAAGCCTGCAGGGGATGCTTTGTGTGACTGTGCCAGTGTTGTGTGTTGTGTTTGGATGGAAATGATGAGGTTTTATACCTATTTGAGGGCTTTAGAGGTGTGGGTTGAAATGGGTAAAAATGTGGTCCTGAGTCCTGACAAAGCTGTGGAATAGGTTAAGGTATGCAATTGGCTATATCCTATATGTATTTTAAACCTCTGCGATAGAAAATTAAACTTCCAACTCTAAACTCGAATATCAACTTTTAAACTCCCGGAAGAACCTATTTAATTCTGTGAAAAATGTGAATGTTTTAATTAAAATATAAGTGTAGCGCTTGCATGTGTTGCAGGCAAGTTGATCAAATGCAAGCGGGTGTAGTAGGCTCTGAAAAGGTATAAAAAGCTTTGGAAAGACTTTGTCCACGTTTATGGATATACTATTATCCGCGCAAATCTGCTCCCGAAAACGTGCTGAATACGCATCAAATATACAGTGTGACCAAAGTGATGAGACTTTAGGGTGTGTACTGTGTGTGTCCCTCCTGCTACTTTCATAGTGAACTCTATACAAGGGACTCATATACATCCTTTAGTATTATCACTGTTTCTTGTTACACCCTGTATGTGGGAGTTTAGCTTAATAGACACGACTGAAAATACGCGTTTTTTTATCAAGGTTACATAATATTATACTTACAATGTTTTTTTTAATGAAGTAAAACATTGATTGTTATGATTCAAATTGTTTGTGTACCACAAATGAAAATGAATAAAGAAATAAATTTCAATAAAAATATATCAAATCAAATCGATTGATTTGCTTCGGTTTAAAAATAATATTTGCTGTAACGGTGATAACAATAAAAACGATTGCCATACATGGCAACTCCTACGTAGTAAACATTTACGATTGTAGTATTTCTAGAAGGTTCCTTCTAGAAAGGAATATTCCAGACGTCAGAATACAAGCTTTCGAGGAAAACCCGAAAGAATAAAGCTTTGACCTTGATATGTTATTGTAAGATTTATATACCTAGGTACTAAGTGTTGCCTAAAACTTTGTTACGCCGAAGTTCGGTTATTGCGTGCAAACCGCAATTTTTTCTATTATTAAAACAAGCTTTCCGGAATACAAAGTAGTACCAAGGTGCTTTAAATTTTTTCCGAGGTTTTAGCGTTAGCGTGTAACAGACAGACAGATTTTTATATTCATTAGTACGGATACTCGTTATATTTTTTTGTGCCATTATTAGGTGATGATAAGGCTGTTTAGAAGATTACATTATAAATAATTATTGTTTTTCTTTTTTGTTACTGTATACTAAACTTTACCGTTATCGACAAAATCCCTGCCCGACCAGTTTAAAACTTTGACTCTAAAGTACGATTCAAAATATCTTGTGGGATGCTTAATGGCTAATGCTTAATGATGCTTTCGACTGGATTGAGCCGTAAAGGAAGATCTTTCGACTTGTTTATATCTCGCCGATCACAGAAACTTCTTTAACGGTTCAGGGGGCTCAGCCAACACGCTTTCTTTATTACATCTTTATAGAATTGCCGATCAAAATGTATGGAATTGACAAAAGCGTTCGATAATATGAAGTCGATTCGACTTATATTATCGAACGCTCGACAATTCCATACATTACGATCCATCGATTATATAAACGATAAAGAAAACGTTTTGGCTAAAAGCCTGGGAACACGCTGTTTGTAATTAATTGATTTTTATTAAAAAATGGGTTAAAATTTAATCGATTGTGGGTTTCAATTAATTAAAAAAATCTATTTTTTAAAAATCGATTTTCTTAAAAATGGGTAAAAAATGCACAACGTTAATAATCAAGTTTTCACTTCTGCCGGCACTCCCGGAGTGCAACCCGTCTTTTTTTTTTAACTTTGCCAATACAAGGCATCCAACTTTTGCAATACATTGCAAACTTAAACATTGTGTTTTCCTCGCACTTCATTTTTTTAGGGTTCCGTACCCAAAGGGTAAAAACGGGACCCTATTACTAAGATTTTGATGTCTGTCCGTCTGTCCATCTGTCTGTCTGTATGTCTCCAGGCTGTAACTCAAGAATGGTAGGTAATAGCTAGAGAGTTGAAATTTTTACATATTATGTATTATGTTGCCGCTATAACAACATGGGCGGCTCCCATACAACAAACGTCATTTTTCAAACTATTTTTTGATCGGTATTAGTGGTGACAACAGATTGGCACCTGAAATCTTCACAAAATGCTCAGCTGTATTTATACTTTTAATAATTAATAATAAAATTTATGACTAATTACTTACTAATTTATTATAAATTTATTACCATACCAAAAACACAATTTTTTATACAAAAATCACAATTTTTCTACAATGGTACGGAACCCTTCGTGCGCGAGTTCAACTTGCACTTGGCCTATTTTTTATAATTTAATGTTACCTATTTACATCTTTGTCGGTGCTATTATATGTTTTTAGTGTCTAGATTTGTATCTGCCTTTTGATATAATATAAGTGTTTACATTGCGTTATCATAATATTTTATCTTTAGTCACCAAGTGAATACGAGTAATAATAATAAATCAAAATCAAAATATTTTTATTCGGAGTTATTATTTTACAAAAACATTACCGAACGTCGATACTACGGTGCCTACCACCGGTTCGGGAACTAACCCGGCGAGAAGAACCGGCGTAAGAAACTCGCACGGGTCCATCTTTTGCTAAAAAGATGGAAAATTACAATTTGAAACATATACAGTACAACACGGTCACATTAACCTGACGCACCACTGCAATGCAATCGCCATAATCGGCCAAGTGCGAGTTCGACATACACTTGAGGTTTCCTTATCAGTTATCAGTATTAATATGTAAGACCTTCTTAATAGACCTAAAACTTTTGATATAATATTATATTAACATTTACAAACTTTTTGTAATTTATTCAAAAAAGTTTGTTTTTCTTACTTACCGTCAGATTTTTTTTTAAATGCGAATATGAATATATAATACTAGCTGTCCCGGCAAACGTTTCTTTGCCATCTTATATATAAAATTGTCGTGTCACAATGTTCGTTCCCGTACTCCTCCAAAACGGCTTGACCGATTCTCATGAAATAAATTTGTGAGCATATTGAGTAGGTCTGAGAATCGGCCAACATCTATTTTTCATACCAAAAATTATTTATACAGCTAAACAACGTTTGCCGGGTCAGCTTGTATTATATAAAGTATATCGCCCGTATTATTTTATTGAATTAGTGACTAAATAAGTATGCCACCATGGCAACGTCCATCGCTATCCCGTGACCCGCGTTGCATAAACAATGGTCGCTCTTTATAGACAAATAATTTGCAATAAAATAATATTGCGACTATAATTAAAGATCTTAGCTATCCTATCTCTCAAGATGGAAAAAAGCACACATTTAATAAAAAACATTACAATCGGTTGAGTAAATTTTACTAACCCATCGCGGACAAACATCGTGACAGGAGATTTATATATAAGATAAATTATTGAGGATTTTCAAAATAAACCACAAATTGTTGCTCTGAAAATATAAAGTTTTGTTTTATTTGACACGCTCTTACAGTTTTACGATAAGTATTGTAATTGTTGTTTGTCTAAAATCTAAGAATAGTTTATCTCACCTGAAAATATAAAGAAACGACATTTGAAGTTTACTAATATCGATTCCTCAACTTTATCCTTTCTAAATCTTTCTAGTTTTTATAACAGTTTAATCTTGATACTTAAATCCGCCATTTACATTGCATCACATTCGATCCTGTCACATGTGACGTTTATGCATGTGACAATCAAATGTCACTCTACATACCACAGATAATTATGATATTGAAATGTCACTTGTCATTTCATTACATATATATTATATTAGATTATAATGTATTTTTTTATTAATAAGTTTCGTATCCCGTTAATATTTCACAAAATATAAACAATTACAAAATATTTTATAATAATCGGTCAAGTGCGAGTCGGACTCGCGCACGAAGGGTTCCGTACCGTTATAGAGCAAAAATAGGCCAAAAATTGTGTTTTTTGTAAGGGAGCCCCACTTAATTTTCTTATTTTAATTAAATATTATTATTAATTATTAAAGAACAATTATATTTAAGACCTTCGTGAAAGTTTCAATTGCCTACCTCTTATCATTATTGATTACGAGCAAAAAAGGCCAAAAATCACTATTATTGTATGGGAGCACCCTTAAATATTAATTTTATTTTTATTTTAGTATATGTTGTTATAGCGGCACCGGAAATACACAATCTGTGAAAATTTCAGAACTCTAGCTAAAGCGGTTCTTGAGATACAGCCTGGAGACAGACAGACTGACAGACAGACATCGAAGTCTCATGAATAGGGTCCCGTTTTTACCCTTTGGGTACGGAACCCTAAAAATTAATAAAGTAAGTAATTAAAGTATTTTAAAAATTAATGACACTTTATAAGACGGAGAGATAAGAATAATAAGATTTAAATCATGGACATGTTATATTACCTAAAACTATTTATAGAAACCTAGTTAAGTTAAACAAAAATCAAATTATGTTAATCCAAAAGGATGTAACCGAAAAACGCGGAAATAGAAACATAAAAACCCAACTAGTTGAGTAGAATATTACAAATGTAGTAATTAAAATTAAGTATTATAATTGTTCAAAACAAACGAACTAGTTAACAACAATTAAAATATATATTTTTTCATACCGCAATGTCAATAACATCTGTTATACCCGGCGAAACCGTACGTGGATGTAAAAAATAATTTATACGAAATATTTATTTCTATTAGACCAATCCACGGAATTTTACCTGGATTTCTCTAGACTCTAGAGTCTAGAATCTAGTTCTACTAATTAGGATTTCCTATCGTTGAATATAATATTATCTTTGAATAAACATACATAATAATTGTTTTAGAGTTCCATTACCAAACGGCGAAAAACGGAACTTATTTCAGTTTTATTTTTCTTTTTCTGTTTGTGTTGTGTCTTGTGTGTATTAAAAATATTTTTTTCTTTCTTCTTCTGTTTGGGTCCTTAGCTATACAAGGTCCCACTTTGACAAAAAAAAAATAATGATCACGTTATGTATACATGGCGTACCCATGCATATTATGGCGATAACAAATTTTGTAACATTTTAAACGTTATATCTCAGAAACGGTGGCTCGTAAGAAAAAAGTATTGATACATTTTTATAGATAATTTTATGATCTGCAAGTTTTGTCTGAACTGCGTTTATGAAAAACTATTTTTTTTGACCTTTGACCTTGAATAAAAAAAATTCCACACACGGGAATGATGGGGAATTTTTAGACATTGTTTAAAATTATGTTTTTAACAATTTCACCGATTTTCAGCTTGCTGGGACTTTTTGTAACTTCACTCTCATTTTTTGGTCTAAATCGACCGGAGTAATCGTCTTCCGGGATCGTAATACTTATTAGAAAACACAGCAAAATTTGACAGCTCGCTCTTAAAACCAAAAAGGTTGGGAACCTCTGATCTGAATTCAAAAATCTGAGAAAATAAACCGCTAAAGTCGCAAACGTCGAAAACGAAAAGGGTGCTCAAGGCATCAGATATTATGTCTACAACCGACTATATTAATTCGAGATTTATTTAAATGTGATAATTTAAATGATCCACAAACCCCGTGCGATCCATTACCTGCTTCCTCATGACGCGGTGACATTCACATCACAGCATAACTTGAAAACAGTAGAGTAGCTTGGCACTTTTTCTGGAAACTCGATAGGTATGTTTTATGTGTGTGCTATAAAATCTTGGTGGTAGTACTAAAAAAAATAGCAAATATTTGTGTCAAAGGCATAAAACTCGTAAGAGAAAAATAGTAAAGAAAGAAAGCGAGCTTTGCAAATTGCTGTACCAATTTGTTTATTTACTGTCTAGTTTTATAATTAGACTCCCAGTTAGTAATCTCAATATCTATTTAATAACCTTAGGGTCCGTTTCACCACTTCCTGATATGGTACCGGATAAGCTATCCACCACTTAACTTGACAGATAGAGTATGGAGAATCTGTCAAAAAAGTTGTGCCTTGCCAGGCACTTTATCAGGGAATGGTGAAACAGGTCCTTACTCTGATAAATCCATTATTTTCTGCAACTCTGAGTTATCTGTCAATACGTTAATGTGTCCTCCTGATTCGCGTCGTCTAGTATGTTGGTCTACTGTATAAACCGACACTGCTACATAGTTTCTACTAAATAAAACATATAAAGTATGTTAATAATCTTGTACCTAGCGAAGGTTGAGATTTGTATAGCTGTCGCCCTCGAAGACTGTGCTTTAGTTTTTCATTTTTACTACATTGTAAGGGTCAGTTAACACCAAAACGCTTGGCGTTGCAGCATAGTCATACAGAATTATTATGAAGACCACCACCGATTCGGAAATTAGCCCGGTGAGAAGAACCGGCGTAAGAAACTCGCACGGGGCCCACTTTATTTACCAAAAAAGTGAGAAAAAAATAATCTTTTAAAATAAAGTTTACAATGCTTTAACTTAAAATTATACAATGTCAACATACATACATAATTTATTGTAACTCATAAAATAATGTAGATAGAAGTAGCCTTGCAAGCAACCATCCTACTCCAAAGATGTGATGTCATCGTATCGTTGCGCCGACTTTCGTTTATCTCGCGGGGACCGTACATTTTTAGGAATAAAAAACATCCCATATTCTTTCATGGGACTCCAACAGACACAAACAGACAAACAGACAGACACATTTTTTCATTAATATTAGTATAGCTACAATATCGAGCATCGTCTCGCTATGGGCATTGCCATTTTGCGCCTAGTCTCGATATTAACTTTAAAATCTTATTTGGTCAATTTAGGTAATTTAGAATAAGATTGCATTCATAACTCAACAAAATATTATGTTGTTGTGGTTTAGTTCATAAATGCTTAACAGCGATCATTTATAACTCTCGTACACAGACATAGATCAAGATAGATACGGCAGATCGCGTTGCGACGCGTGCCATATCGTGTTTCCAAACAACGAGTAATGCTCGTCTTTCGAAAGTCTGTTCTTTAGTCTGCTATCGGAATCGGATGTCTATCGGAATTTCAAAAATGCCTTAATGCCTAAAAGTGCCGTATTGAGCTGTGGAAATTCAAATAGAAACGTTGGCCTTGATAATGGACACGTTTCTTATCATCGGTACGTCACAGTGGTAGGAGAAAAGTGACACGCTTGTTTTTATACAAATGGAGCGACATGCGGTATCTATGTCTGTGCTCTCGTATTTATTTTATTGTGACGATAACTGATGCTTTTGTTTTACCTAGGCGAAGTTCGAAATCTAGATAATAATATATATATATATATATAAATAAAAGTGATTGTTTAATTTTATATAGTCTCGCTAAAATTCTAAAAATCTTAGTCTTGAAATATTTGTGGAAGTCCAGGAAAGATTAATATGGCTAGAAAATTAGGGAGTTAAGTGATATGAAGGTTACGGGTCATCTAGTTTAAAAAAATATCTACGTCTAAGTTCATATCATTGCTAAAAAAATCAAGAGCGAATAAGGAAAAATAAATTGAAATGCCCAAATTTTTATTGCAGTTAAACGCTTTTTATGAGCTTAAAATTAATATAAATTTATTACATGACGCCCGCAACTCGGTTGCGCTAAAACTCGTTTATCCCACGTAAACCGCACATTTTTCCAATACAAAAGTATTCTACGTCCTTTCCCGGGACTTGAAGTGTTTCCATACCAAATTTCAAAATTGGTTCAGTGGTTTTGGCATGAACAAAGACAAATAGACAGGCACACTTTCACATTTATAATATTAGTAGATATGAATAATAAAACCAGTTAGCGATGCGTGCCGGCCGCGTGGAGAGTTCATGATTTGTGCCAAAAAATGTTTTTAGAATAGCAATTAGCAATCCTTGTAAAAATAGTTCCTGCACAGAAAAATCATTAAAAAAAATTATAATACATATTGCATATTTTAAAAAAAATAGATTAAAAGAATTTAGTTGCGCGTTGAACTCTTTTCTACGTAAAATCTAAAAACTTTAATGTCGTTTTTTCTTTACAAAGTTTATAGGACGGGAGCCCTGGATTTTTTTAAATTACTATCAAGCAAATTTTTGTGAGTAGCTTCATTTTGATAAGTCTTATGAAGTCTTATCAAAATGACTACTATATTATATTACTTACATAAATTATTATCTTGTATTTAATTTCATATGAAAATACAAAGTTTAAACTAATTTTATGATAAATAACATTATTATTATATTATAGGCAAAAACTAAATGTAAGTCGTAATGACTCGTTGCTGCCACCCATAGCATGTTTAGCATACAGTGTGATAGAGAATAATATTATGGCCAAGCTGATCCATTGGTCGAAGTAAGCGCCAGCTTTTGTCATTAGATCTATCGAACAATCTTTTGACCAAATCTTTAATTCTTATATTCCGATTCCGAGATTCCCTCTCGGAATCGGCTCCAACGATTTTCATAAAATGTCATTTTATGTGTGTTTTTTTTTAATATCTTGGATAAAACTAGCTAATAACCGAGAAACTAGCTGATAACCGATAAAAAAAAACTAGCTAGTTTTTAAATTATACTAATAATCATACATTCTTCCGGAGTAAAAATTATCCTGTCAATTCCCGGGACTCAAAGTATATCTGAACCAAATTTCAGTAAAATTACTTCAGCGTTTGGGGGTGCAGAGGGACAGGCAGAATTTTGCATTTATTTAATATTAGCATGGATATCAGTCTATTTTACCAGTGAGTCATTGTAATGTAATAAATTAGACTTGTTATTGTCGTTTTGGACCCATTATTTTTATTCTCAAGGAACTAAGGAAAAAATATCAAAACGATATCATTTAGATTACATCTTGTCCTACCAGTAGCATTTTTTGCACAGTTCCTCATGAATGCCCAAAAACAAGGAAAATTTATTTAAATATAAGTGACTAATGACAATTAATAGGCAGAATTAATGGACATAAAATATACATAATAGATTAGGTATTGTTAAATTTTATGACCATAATCAGTGAATTTAATAGCTGTAATCATTAACTTAAAAGATTTAAATTGATGAGCAACATTTATGAGTACGGATTGAGAGATATGGGTACGGAGGAATGTCAAAGAAAGATGGAGATTTTCTAAGTAGAGGATTCCGGAAAAACTCATATTTTATTTTTGTTCGCTCGAAAGATAAATTCGACCTACATAAAATAATAAAGACGACGCCCGCAACTCCGTTGTACCAAAATTCGTTGATCGTGTGGGAACCGTACATCTTTGATAGTTGCTTTCCACTGCTAGATACTCTCAAAGTCTAAGAGCGCATTCACATTACGTCGCAAGCAGTGCTGCAGCCGCGCGACTTCTATACAAAAGAGAGTCGCGCGGCTGCCGCACTACTCGTAACTTAATGTGAAGGCAGCCTAATACTATAAGTTTAAGGGTGGGAAGCAAGTGTCAAAAATGTCCGGCACTGGAAGACGAGATTCCTCTACTTACCGCGAATAATATAGGCTATGAAATTGAGCTTTATTCCTTCTCGAAGGTCAGGTAGACCTTCAGAACTGGATCCCTCCTAAAGTAACCGCGACCGAAACTCCATAGTTGTTGGTCGTTCTTACCTCTGTAAAGACCACAAACAGGTAAACTTTCAGCTTTACGAAGCAGAGGAAGGTCTGGCCCTCGCGGGCGTGGTCCAATACATATAAACTTCTAATTTCAAAATTAAAACGAATAATGATATGGGAGATTTTCGAGCATAGGATTTTATTTATATTGTTATTAGTCTTTTAATGTTTTTTGCTCTTCTGACGCGTTGTTACAGTTTGTTCATATATCAGTTTACAGTTAATCTTAATCTACTTTAAGTCTTCTTCAGGACTTCTTATGCTATGTTATCATTATTAAACACATTTTATTATATTTATCTAGGCTAAGAACAATTTATTATAATAACCTAGATACATCTCGAAACAAGTATTTGGGACAGTTAAAACGGGTAATAACGGAGATATTTTTATTTATACAATTCATTACTAACGCAGATCCTCGTAAAAATTCCACGCAGTCGGAGCCAAACATTGGAAGCATGGGAAAATTACCACTTGAAATTTAAATTGGATTTTGTAAAAAGTTTATTTCTAACTAGATGACGCCCGCAACTCCGTTGCGCCAAAATTCGTTCATCGTGCGGGAACTACATTTTTCCGGTATAAAAAGTATCCTATGTCCTTCCTCGGGAGTACTCGGGACTCAAAGTATCTCCATACCGGATTTCAACCAAATCGGTTCAGCGGTTTGGGCGTAAAGAGGTAACAGACAGACAGACACATTTTCACATTTATAATCAATATTAGTATGGATACTGGAGTTTCCGAGTAGAAACGAAATTGATAGAAATCCTATCCTGTGTAGTAGTAACTATTTCATGTAACAAAAACGAAGTGATTTTTACTTTAGGCTGTGTATGAGTTCTCTGTATGGAGGTCACTGTGAAAATAGCAGTGCTATAACTTTTTTTACTTTTGAAGTGGCGCTAGCCCATAGAAATCACAAAAAAAAATTGCTCGTTCAAAGTCAACGGTCGTGTTCGTTGGCGTAATTTTTAGCGCATGCGCTGCAAAACCTTTTATTGCGCATGTCAAACTCATGACAACGACAACGTAGTACGTTGTTTAAACTTAATAGGTTAACTACTAAGTTTATAAACAACTTTTTTCGTCGCATTGCCATGACATGACAAGTTTTGGACATGCGCAATAAAAGGTTTTGCGGCGCATGCGCCTGTGACACATATATTATGTCGCAGGGAAAAGAGGATATCAGGGATTCCACGATATCCCTAGGGATATCACGAACTCCCGGTAGATGCCGAATATTCTTGTTTGTTACGTCTTCTTACTAAAAATATCTAGTGATATTATGTCATTTCACTAAACTAAATCTAGTGAAACGACAGAAAAGCGGACACCGCCGAATAAAAACCAAGCCACGCATTTCTCTCGCTTACCCTTGTATACACACGGGTATTTTTATAGGATCATCTAACATCCGAATCTGACAAGTAAGATGTTAGATGATCCATGCGTCGGATGGGCATGTAAAAAGTCGGTCCTACGCCTGATCTCTCGCCGGTCATGTCAGTCTTCCGTCCCACCGGGTTATGCGAGTAAAGGAATATAGAGATTGCTCTCGTGTACTGCGCATACACTTGGGCACTATAAAATTACTCTTGGCCCGGTTACAATGAAACCGGCCACCGTCACCAAAACCAGAGTGGGAGTTATTATTATTATTATCACACGTGTAATGCAACTATAGCAGATCTGAGGGGGCATCACCATATCTCTGAATCATACAGTTGAAACCAGCTGAGGGTTCTTCATCAGATACTTCAGACCTTTGATTTTTGACGTCAAATGAAGCGGCCAACCAAGTTGAATATTTTTATGAAGGTGGCATGTCGATCTCTAGTTTAGTTAGGTTCTTGTACAGGCACATGTACTACAGGTACTCCAGCTCTTCGATTATCCTAGTTTTTACGGTTACGTACCCAAAGGGTTAGTTTGTCTGTCTCCAGGCTAGACGAGCCGCGCCAGCTCGAGCGAGGCATTTGTTTCACTCCCACTAGTGCCCGTGCCACGCGTGGGAACTATAGCGAGCGAGAGGAATGAGTGGCTCGATTTTTATTCGGTGGTATCCGCGTTTCTGACATTTCACTAGATTTAGTTTAGTGAAATGACATATCACTAGATATTTTTAGTAAGAAGACGTAACAAACAAGAATATTCGGCATCTACCGAGAATTAGTGATATCCCTAGGAATATCGTGAAATCCCTGATATCCTCTTTTCCCTGCGACATATATATTATATACCCTTTAAGCTAGAAACAAATTATCGGACGCGTCCATAAGTCGCGGCTGATGGATGCGGCTTAACAATGTGCACGGTTCATCCGCGGACGTCAAAGACCTAACCTATATGGCAGACGTCCGCGGATGCAAAAACATCCGGCCAGCCAGATTCTGTTGGGACGTCCGAACGCTCAAGGTCGTGTCCGCGACTTATGTCAGACAATGTGCAAAGTTTAGTGTATTTTGTATTAATCAGATAGAAACAAGCCGCATCCGATGAAAACGTCCACGGACGTTCGTCCGATAATTTGTTTTAACATTTTACTTTGTTACATCCTGTATAATTTCATGTATATATCGCACCAACTGGTTTAAATAGCCGTTCAAACAGCTAGCCCTTTAACTGAACAACGCCATTCAATCACACGGCTATACGTCGTTTAGCCGACTTGTTGAATGCAACGTTCAACACTACAGCTAGATGACGCTTAGCCAACTGGTTAAATGGTAAATTAACTAAGGTAACCATATTTAGTTTCTTTAGTCTGTTTGATTGAATGACTTTTTTAACCAGTCAACTGCGACATATATGTATAAGAAAGATTGCAGATTATTTAACTTACAAGTTTCAACAAAAAAATATAAAACGAATAACTTACAAACAACAATAAAAATTATTGATGTTTTTGGCTGAATATTTAAATATATTAGTCGATTTAAATATTACGTAATTTTATATTATGCCAGTTTGATCTTATTTAGATAATATTTACATAATTTAGATATGACGGTGTCTATTGGAATTGTAAGAAATTACAGTCCAGTTTTATTTTTGCTGTAATGGTAAACGTTACTCGCGAAATGTGTGGATGTGAAAATATACTTGACAAAATTGTCCTAAAAAAACATATAGTTCTGTCTGTCTGTGACCTCTTCACGTCCGAACCGCTCAACCAATTTTACTGAAATTCTTATTCTTATACTTTTATATCCGAAAATGTATGGTTCCCGCGCGATAAACGATATTTGACGCAATGGAATTCGGGCGTCATTTAGTAAAATAATGGAAACAAATTAATAATATTCTTGCCCGAAACAGTTACAAACAAAAACAGGACTATTTTTTCTACTTATAAATTCCGTTACTGTTATCTGACAATCTTGGCAATACATATTTATGATATTTGTGTTCCCTGTAGTGACATCAGAGCTACATAAAAACAAACAATTCCCACATTTAAGATGGTGGGGCGATAAAAGTAATAAAATATTTACACAATGCGTGACATTTCCTACATTTACTTAAAAAAATAATTTAACGATCTTTGAAAATAAAACACTAATTATAATTCATTGAATTTTAAGAATTTTATAATTAGTATGATAAATAAGAAGATGATAATCAGAAGAACTGGAAGAAAAAATCCCGAAGGTCTTTGACATTTAGTTTGTTTTATGTTGTTATAGTCATCTAACTTGAGTTCGGTGGCTTCTATTCATAATTATTTTATTGGTCAAGATTGGCTGTTTTTTCTTATACATCTTGGCAATCAATTAATATAATTAGTAAAACCATCCATACTAATATTATACATGCGAAATCGTAGCTGTCTGTCTGTCTGCTGTTACCTCTTCATGTTCAAAGTGATACAGTAAATATGTAACGAAAAATTGAGTGCCCTCCGAATAAAGACCTACCGTTATTTGACGTGATGAATCGTTAGGGGGGCATGTCAAGAGGTCACACAAAAATTAAAAAGGTCGCGCTAATTGTTTTTGAGAAATTCAAAAATGAAAAAAAATTGAAATGCTGATTTCTCGGAAACTATTGGTTTCAGGAAATAGTTTTTCAAATAAAAAATGTAGAGGACATTGCGAACTACATTTTTTGTCATTAGAGTGACGTCATCCGACTTAAAATACAATAAGTAGAGGGCGCTTACGGATCAAAAAAAAAGTTACATACAACGGTATTTTCGTTAGAAGAAAATGATTTTTTCATAAAAATATAAATCAGAAAGTTGTTCGTCACAAAATTAGCTACAACTTTTATTCAAACAATTTAAAAAAAAAAAATATCTATGTAAGTCAGCGCCATAAACACTAAAACGACCGGACTTTGCGTATATCTAGAAGGACTGACCACACAAATTAAGTTTATCAATTTTAATTTATTGTTGTATTTGTTTCTACTAACATTTAATAACATTTAGAGTAAATAAAACCAAAAGAATCAAAAGTTGAAATACGAAATGAAGAAAGAGAAGAAATTTTCCAAAGCATCAATAATAAAGTAAATAATGAACAAGAAAACTTTCAATTATTAGCAAAGCAAAATCAATTAATTAGCAAATACCAGTTTCTATGTAAAAAAATGCTTTAAAAAATGTCATTAATTCACTTATTAATACAAATTTCAAATTGACAAAAAATTATTATTCATTTTTAATGTACTAAAAATTTATGATCGTATAATTTCTCATCCAATTTCAAAATGTCTTCGTTCTTCTTAATTACCACAGAATTCACCTAAGTTCGAATTTTTGCTCAACAAAAGTCATCAAAATCAAGTCATGTTATAAAAAATTTTTTGATATAAAAATTAGAAAACAATTACTTAAATATTTTATTTGAATTAAAAAAAATGCATTGCATGAGGACTGTGCAACGACACGGTACATAATGTACAATTTGTACATATCGACAAGTTCCAGCTCGAAAACGGTAAGTTTTATAAAAATTTTGTATGAATAAAAGTTGTAGCTAATTTTGTGACGAACAACTTTCTAATTTACATTAATATGAAAAAAATATTTTTTCCTATCGAAAATACCGTTGCAACCCTTTTTTGATCCATTAGCACCCTCTACTTTTTGTATTTTAAGTCGGATGTCGTCACTCCAATAACAAAAATGTGGTTTGCAATGCCCTCTACATTTTTTATCTAAAAAACTTTTTCCTACAACCAATAGTTTCCGAGAAAAAAGCAATTCAATTTTTGTTAATCATTTTTTGGATTTCTCAAAAACAGCAATTAGCGCGACCTTTTTAATTTTTTTGTGACCCCCCTAACGATTCATCACGTCAAATAACGTAGGTCTTTATTCGGAGGGCAAATTACATATTGATTGTACTATGGTTCAAACGCTCAGTCCTGTCTCTAGCGGTTATCGGCATCTCGTTTACCATTGTATTCTAATTTTACACATGTAGCGATATCTATCGCATCGTTTGTATGACATAATTGTCAAATAGTTTCTAAATTCAAATGACCGCGAGTTTCGTGGTAGAGCAAGCAGGAGGAAGGATACGAGCATGAGCTATTCAATATTATAAAGTAACGGACACAGATTACTAGTATATAATATTGTAGACTATAACGGATGAGGTATAACATTAACATACAAATATAAGACATTTACCCCACGACGAAGCATAATTTACATTTTACAATGGTTATTTTTGTAGGGGCCATTTTATATTTTTTAAAATATGATGGAGACCTAAACATACATAATATAAAACATTATTTTTTATTTTGTGTGGAGTATGAAAGAGGCTGGGTTATCAGTTATCACTTATTAGGTTCATTGGGAAACTAATATATTTCTATTATTACTATTATTTTATAATTCTCCAGCTAATGATTTGAACAAATACTAGGTTTCATCTACTCCTAGTTTCTAATTTTTAAATAACTAAAAGTATACAGTAAATATACAAGATTTTGCTAGTCGATAAGAAAAACACATTTTTTATTAATTAATTGTAATTAAGTAGATATCAAAATGTAAGTACTTATATGAAATCGGTGAAAAGGCTGCCCCTGCGCGATTACCTTTGCCTGTTTAGAGGATTATCTAATATATATAAATCTCCTGTCACGATGTTTGTCCGCGATGGATTCCTAAACTACTTAACCGATATTAATGTTTTTTCTTTTTAAATTTGTGCTTTTTTCCAACTTGAGAGATAGGATAGCTTAGATCTTTAATTATATAGTGGCAATTTTATTTTATTGCAAATTATTTGTCTATAAAGAGCGACCATTGTTTATGCGACGCGGGTCACGGGATAGCGATGGACGTTGCCATGGTGACATACTTATTTGGTCACTAATTCAATAAAATAATACTTTAGAAAATATGGCAAAGAAACGTGTGCCGGGACAGCTAGTATTATATAAAACTAACTTTTATTCGAGAGGGAAAGAGAAAATATATAATGAAGTAGAGCTTTTTATATTTTATTGATATATGAGAGAAACGAAGCAATGTGAAAAACGTGACGTTTTTTGTTTACAGTATCTTGTTTTTTGTGCAAAATATCACCATCTCGTTTAAGTGCTCCTTTAAAGTTTGTGAAAATAATTATTATTATGGCCTACGCGTATTCGTGAAATCTTCTGCCAACTTGAATCTTGATGTGTAGAATGTTCTAGAACAAAACAAAGGAACAGTCCAATAAAGATTTCGTAAGAACTCAATTATTCGGCTTTCATATATTTTTTCTTTATGCCTTGGCTACCTAATTTCATTGAAGTTGTAAATATACTTAATATAAAAATCAAATGTCATAATGAATTTTCACTTCTTACATATTATTGTGTACTATAATAATAAATAGTATTCGGCTATAATTATAGGGATAATTTTTAAATTAAAACCACAATACGTTTACCTATTTTATCCTACCTAAATTAATAGGAACGTATTTTGGCTTATCATGGCATATTAGTACCAAGTACCTACTAACGTTTATTGTAACTTAGACAATAGTTTCGTTTCGTCGCTCGAAAGATGAAATGGAATCGTTTGGCTTTTACTGAAGAATCAATTTATTTTATAAAACATTTTGTGTATTGTATAAGTAACTAATTACTATAGCGAGCATGAGGAGATTCCGAGCTCCAATGCAAACATAAAAAAGGTGACCAAAAATTATGTACCCCTGTTGTAAAAGGTAAGTAAAAAATACTTGTGACAAAACAGGAGTAACTTAAATTTTTGGATTTATGTTAGTGACAGCTGGTGAAAAATATAACTTTTTATTTTCTTGATATTTTTGAGTAGTTTTCGTAAAAAAATAATGATTCACTTTTATCTGATAATATTATTTGTAAAATGTTTATTTAACACGCACAAAACTAAGAGAAACCTGAATATTTATAAAAAATTTAAAAACCGTTTTTTTTTTCAGAAAAATATCAATTCTTATCATAATTGTGATAAAAATAAAATTAATTTGCTGACAATATCGTATTTAAGGAAATCCAACTTCAAAAATTCCTAATTTCTTAGTTACGACACTACGTATTTGGATGAGGTATTGTGAAACTTCTGTCGCTTCGTTTTTTGTCACGATTTGATAGAAAACGATAAATTACGTCAAGGTTTTTTGAAACATGGTAGCGGTAGGGTGAATAAACGCTAGAGACAGGATAGGCTGAGAGCACTATAAAGCACTGAACCGATTTTGCTGAAATTTGGTATGCAGGAACTTTGAATCCTGGAAAAGGATAAAGGATACTTATTATTCCGGAAAATTATATCCCTGAGCGACAAACGAATTTTGGCGCTTATTTCAAAATAAAAATATTGTTTTATATAAAAACGAACTTTTGCCCGCGGCTTCGCTCGCGTTAAGAAGTATTATTATATACAAACTTTCATCCCCTATTTTAACCCCTTGGGGTTAGAATTTATCAAAATCCTTTGTTAGTGGATGCCTATGTCATAACATCTACCTGCATGCAAAATTTCAGCCCGATCCGTCCGTAGTTTGGGCTATGCGTTGATAGATCACCATGTCAGTCAGTCACCTTTGAGTTTTATATATATATATATATAGATATCTTGCATCATAAAAAACCTTTCTAGGCGTAATTAAACCAAATATTAAATAACCTTTAGCTAACTTAAATAAAATACAATCATTACACAAAAAATATAACAAGGATTGTTAAATAATACCTACAAAATTTTACATAAAAAAGAGCTCCTCAAGTACATTGCAGTTCTATGAATTCTTTTGTAGGAAGTATCTTAAATGTTATTTAAAATGTTTTTTACCTAAAATGATTGAGATTGACCATCGAAGAAAATTCATAGGCAGTTGACAGATCTATGTCTGTTTGGTCGGATTATGTCAACTCAATGCTAGCCGTGATAATATTATGCTGTCGGCTGAGTCTCATATAACGCGACCAAATTAGAGATCAACTACGATAACATGGCGCGCCCCTCTAAATGACTGTTTCAATGTGTGTAGTCACATCCTTATGAAAGAGTTTGTATGTAGTAAGTATTCAACCAATCAACCAGTACTCGTAATATTGTCACTTATTACCAAGATTTGTTGGTCAACTAATCATAACTAGCCGACCGCGCAAGACAACGCACTTCAAACGTTTTGAATTTTCGAGGGGCGCGCGCCATGTTATTGTAGTTTATAGAAGTTTATCTCTACCGTCCGCCATAACTTTTCAATCAACTTTTCTGATAGTTCCTGTTTACTGTAGCTTGTTTAGCAAATGTATATAGTCTCATAACGATTCTTATTTAGCAGGACGGAAGATATGTAGCACGTTACAGTATACGTAACAGTACAAAACAAATTCAAAACCATAGATCCTGAATTTTGTGCCCAAACGCGGCCTTAAATTAGCCTATGTGACTGTTCTAAATCTACTTCATAATGCATCAAGTCTTCACGAACACGCATTTCTGATTTAATCAGAACTAAATTTTATTACTTGGGTAAAATGCTGCACTCAAAACTCTAGTAACGGCCGTACTCGGAAAGATAGATTTCATGATTACTTCACTATTTTTGTTAACTAGATGATCCGGTGAACTTCGTACAACTTTCCTCCTTATATAAACTAATAATAATAATAATAATCATCAATGGACGCTTCACACCACGTCAGTCTGGCCCCGTGCTAAGTACCTAAAGGACTTGTGTTATAGGTACCAGACAACGGAAATATATTTAATACTTTTATACTATACATATCATAGACATAAATATTACTAGATACATATATTTAAGATTTTTATTATATCATACACATATTTAATACACATCCAGACCCAGGAACATTGAAAACTTTTTGTTCCGTCGGCGGGATTCGAACCCGCGACCCCCGGCTTGAGCGTCCAACGCGCTTACCACTGAGCCACAGAGGTCGTCACTGTTCTGTCGTTCTCAAGTTTTAGCATAACTAACAAAATTGTAAATTCAACTTTATTTATAAAGATGTTGACATAAGTTACCGTACATGTTGACAGCTGAAAATGTCATGTACACATTTTGAGCTGTCAAAAAATAAAAAAACCTTAAAGTAGTATAGATTATTTCTAAGTAGTGTTTTCTAGATTTGCATAATTATTACTGTTATGACTGATAATAATAATACACAACTATTCAAATCAACTGATTTATGTTTCACATGTCCAATAAATATGAAATTAATCATACAAATTTTGCCCATTTTGCATAGACCTGTCAATCTCGTTTTTTTTATTTTTCTAAGTGACTACATGGCAGAGTTCGAGATTTTAATGCCAAGGTTGCAAGAACCTGCTGATCAGTCGGGAAATATCAATCGCTAGTAACAGCCTAGCTGTGTCTAATTAGTGTTTTTATGTAATGTCAAAGCTACTAACCTTTCCCCATTCCGATAAGATAAGAGGGAGAAGGAATACAAACATTGTCACTTTGAATATCTTGTAATATGTTTGTCCCCATAAATAAAGCTATTGCATTTTTATCAACTTATGCAATTTCGCATACGTCTACAAACACCGTGCCGAAGTCTGGCAACGCCGCACCGCTGTGCCGGTCGGAGTGGGGCGTGTTAGACCTTTTTCGTTACGGAATTTTCTTGGTTCGGTCGCCGCGCTTAAAGCTGTTCAGTATTGTTTGATGAAGGTCCTTACGGCACGTTGCACTCCGACCAGCACAGCCAGCGTACCCGTCGGTACAGCGTTCCCATGCATTATATATGGGTCAATTCAGACCGCAACGCGACGAGGCACGGCGAGGCGCGGCATCAATTTGTATGGATTTGACAGATTTCAATTGCGTGTTCAAAAAATTCAAAAAATTCAAATCCATATTTTAGAAATGCATCTACACGTCGCGTTGCGGTCTGAATCAACCCTATGACGGCCTTTCAGTTTGGCAAACTTCGGCACGGTGTTTGTGTGCGTGCGGCCAGACGTATGCAGATTATAATTGCATAAGTTGATAAAAAACGCTATGCAATAACTTCGCGCTGTCCCTTACTGCCAGACGTATTTTTATTATAATAAGTTTGCACGACCGAAAAGTAAATTGTCTGAATTCCTCTAAGTAAAGCATCTCAAGCTTATCTACTGCGTAAGTAGGGCTGGTATAAATAGTCAGTACTCAAGATGCATCTCGGTCTCAAGACACGGTTCAGGCTCTGTAATTGGTTGGCTGTCAAAATTTTGGAACAATCACAGAGCCGAACCGCGTCTTGAGACCAGGTGGCACTTAAGTACTGACTATTTATACCGGCCTAGGTCTGCCCGAGTGAACGACTATGAGGCGAGATGAAATATGTAATAAAACTTGTTAGGAATATATTGTATTATTTTTGTTACGCTGCGAACAATGGTGTGGGTTATGTGTTTATCTCTTTTATTTATGTAATTGTACTTACTTTAAGATTATAACTAGAGATGTGCCGATCATGACTTTAGCCGACTAACCGACTAGCCGACTAGCCGACTAGTCGGCCAAGCCGATCATGGTTTCGGAAGTTTCCGTAATGCTTTTTTACTGCTGTTTGCGCACATGCCGCCTGCAAACATGTCGAATCTTGTTTAGTAGGTATGTTTACTTCGCGTACATTACTTTATTTTGTTCCTATGATACAGTTGATGGTTTTCATTAAATATTTCATGTACATGAAATCTCGATTTAATCTAAATTGAGTCTCGGGAAAGGACAAGGGATACTTTTTGTCCAGGAAAATGTACAGTTCCCGCAGAATAAACTTTTATGATTTTCGGGATAGTTTGGGATTAGTGCAAGATGGCACTCAAAAATATACACACTTTTTTTACTAATTATACCAATTCGAATTCCATAATCATCGTTAATACAGTACAACGTCGGTCGGGTCAGCTAGCATTATATAAAAGAAAGTTGTGTTAGTTACGCCACTTATAACTCAAGAACGGATGAACCGATTTGGCTGAAAATTGGTGGAGAGGTAGCTTAGAACCAAGAGACAGACATAGAATACTTTTTATCCTGTTCGACCGCGTTTCCGTGAAGTCAGTATAAAAACTTATATATAAAATTCTCGTGTCACAATGTTAGTTACCGTACTCCTGTCTCCTCCGAAACCTTTACCAAAATATGCGTATTCAGTAGGTCTGAGAATTGGCTACTGGCTACTTTTTATATTGGAAAGTGCATTTTGTTGAATAAATAATTGTAATCTATTACAACTGGAGACTGACGGCGACCATAATATGTTAAAATAATATTAATTACAAAAATAATTTCTTTATTAGCAAGTAATTTCAGAAACACTTAATTTAATTTTAAAATGTGTAACACTGACTGAGTGTGTTATGTACATATTATAAATATTAATCAAGGTTTTTCTTTAATGTAATTTCATTCGCCGACTAGTCGCCGTCTACAAAAGTGGCCGGATAGTCGGCTTTACCGACTAGTCGGCGACAAGTCGGCACATCTCTAATTATAACATATAACTGTTTATTGTTCCAATAAAGAAAAAAAAAATTATACCGGCCTAGGTCTGCCCGAGTGAACGACCCCTGCCAATGCCAGGCCAAGTTCACGATAAATATTTACTATTGAATAAATAAATAAACAAATCCGTAATTAGAACGAAACGGGCAGGTAGTGTGTTTCCGATCGTGTTTAGTTCCTTGTTACTTCAAAGTCGCGTCCTCCGGGAGGTTTCCGTCCGTATATTACGCGATCATCAAACATTGATGATTTTGAAACCCTACGAGATAATGCTCGGGGAATTTCATTAAGTTAAGGTTAGTACTTTGAATCCCGGGAAAGGACATAGCATACTTTTTGTTCCGGAAAAATGTACGGCTCCCGTGCGGCTTACGAATTTTTGCGCCACTGAGTTTTAGTATAGAGTGTTATATTTTAATTCTAATAGGTACTTAAATAAATAAATTAATTGGTCGTGTAATTTGTGAACGTCCCCTACACGTGTATAGTAAGAGTTAGGGAAATATCAAAGGAAGTCATTAGATTTTGTCGACAGCAATCCTGCGTAGATCATGATTCATACCATATAGAACTTAAAGAGCCACAATTACGATTTACATCTATTTTGACTAATTGGCTCAAAAATAAACCTATATAAGAATTAATTCGAATTTAAATTTTGTTAGTTCCGCTACGGCTAAACCATCTTGGCAATTTTTATTGTAATATTGGTGGAAGTCCAGTGCGCCTAGCATGCGCATAACGAGAAAATTTTGTCTGCATGTTTTCTCGATGTTTGATGGTTTCTCTCTTCATCTCTATTATGATTATTAGGGTCTAACATGACATACCTGCATTTTTTCTCGAGTACATCTGTCGACATAATGTCAAAAAATGATTTTGAGATTATGTCGATATCGACAGTATAACTACACTCGAGAGTGAGATATCTCGTTGTACGCGCATGCTAGACACACAGGGAAGGTTTATAGGGAGAACAGTGACGCGAAGTTCACGCAGTCGTCTAGTAATATTTTTAAACAGAATTCTGTAGGACAAAACTCAAGATCGTAAAATGGGTTTTTGACAACCCTTGATTGACGCCTTTAAAGCGAGACGATCAAACGGTTTGAGTCAAACCTTACGTGTTTGATGCAACCGTTTGATGTCGGTTTGAACGGTTTGTCAAACGACACTGCGCAGTTTGGTTCAATACGCTCTGTGGAGTACACGTCTTGTGACGAATAAATATAATTTTTTAAAACATAAAACTGACTTAAAAATTGTACTAAATTGAGAAGAATTAAAATCCCTATCTCAACAACTACTAAACCTATTTTGATGTAACTTGCAGAAGTCTCCCAAATTAAACAATACCTACCTATATAGTACAACAAAAAAATATTTAGATCCAAAGATATTTTTTGTTTAGATCGGACTTGTAGTTCCGGAGATATGTAAACACAAACACATAACATACAATATACACTTTTGAAATTTTGCACATTTGTTCAGATGCTGATATAGACTAACATATACGAAAACTGGGCAGTTCTGGAAATATTACATACATACGCATCGAATTGATAACCTCCTCTTTTTTAGTCGGTTAAAAATAATGTACTCCAAAATCCCAAGGATTGGTACAAAGTTTGTTCAAACGCATCGGAACACGATCAAACGGCGCGTCAAACACAACAAAAATATGAAATTTCATCAAACGAGCTTCAAACACGTAAATGTTTGACAAACCGTTCAAACTAGCTTTGTAAACGATCAAAATGGTTTGAGTCAAACCAAAATTTACGTGTTTGAGTCAAACCGTTTGACCGTCTCGGGGGCCCTTAAGAAAAAAAAGCTAATGATTTACAAAATCACAAATAAATATTTTATGTCTTATGTAATGAAGGTGTTGCTTCTGTAGTAATATTTAGCTGGAGTTGGCTAAGTACAACGTGCCTCGTTAGCGGCTACTGGGGAAGCACTAATCACGCCCTAAATTAGACATCAACGAGCACGCTGCTCGCGCATAAAAATCATTTTAAAGATTTTAAAACTGATAATTGATATATTTTGATATATAATGCAAAATTTTCATACTGAAGAAAGTTACAATTTACACCAAAAGTCTGCGCTAATGTTACAGCTGAAGAATTTGTTTGTTTGAACGTACTTATCACATAAAAAATCCCTTTATATTCACGCGAGTGGTGCCGCATACATTTTGTAATCGAAGTGACTATTAGTCCGGGTACCGTACGAATAATTTTTATTTATTCGTCCGGGTATATTATTTTTTTGTTTCATAAAAAGTAGAAGATAGTTTGACAATAGCCGGACAATTAGCTGGTACTTCTCGGCTGCATCTATTTATCCGGGTACTGTATGAATAATTCTTATTTATTCGTACGGGTATATTGGTTTAGTATCATCATTTATCATCTAGTTGTGTTACATCCTCTGTTAGCTAGGTGATGAAGTATGTAAGTTACAAAGTTTGTTCAAATTATTAGGTAAATAATAAGTAATTGTTCCTATGTTGTAAAATTATTTTTGTTATTAGTTTAGTTATGTCTTTAATTATTATTATGTGTAGTTGGTCTAAAGTATAGTAAATAAATATGCAATGACAATAAAGATTTTTTTTTTACATTAACTACACAAAGCCATAAGGTTCATAGTACGGGAGCCCTAAAACAATTTTTTTTCTTCTTTCTTTCTTGAATTTTTTTCCGTTATAGGGTTCTCTTATCAACAAAACTTGATTGACTACTGAACCCTAAAATGGAACCTTAACAAGCTGATTTTTTGTATATTGATAGTTATATAATTTAAGAGTAACATTGTCCAGTGTCCTACAAATAACACAGTCCATATTTTAGGACCATCAATTCAAAGTATGAAATCCATTCTATCTCTGTTAGGAGATATCACTTTCGAGATTTTTCTAAAATAAAAATGTTGTTCGTCTTATCAAAATGAAGCTACTCACAAAAAATTAGCTTAATAGTAATCAGAAAAAAAATTGTTCTAGGGCTCCCATACTATCACATGTAGTATGTATAGTTACATAAATATTTGAAATAAAATAAATCGTTATTATTTTTAATAAAAATTTAATCCGACTTCCAAGGTAAAAACAATAGTAATACTTTTAATAAAATCGGCCAAGTGCGAGTCGGACTCGCGCACGAAGGGTTCCGTACCAATAGAGAGCAAAAATAGGCTAAAAATTGTATTTTTTGTATGGGAGCCCCTCTTAAATTTTTATTTAATTATAATATTATTATAAAATATTAAAGTACACATATAACAAATGAATGTGTGAAAAGTGCCTACCTCTTGCCATTATTGATATAGAGCGAAAAAAGCCGAAAAAATCACGTTTGTTGTATGGGAGCCCCCCTTAAATATTAATTTTATTTTGTTTTCAGTATTTATTGTTATAGCGGCAACAGATACGAGTGTACACAATCTGTGAAAATTTCAGAAGTCTAGCTATAGGGGTTCTTGAGATACAGCCTGGAAACAGACAGACGGACAGACAACGAAGTCTTAGTAATAGGGTCCCGTTTTTACCCTTTGGGTACGGAACCCTAAATATGATCTAAAAAGGATCAAATAATTCTTATACTTTATTAGTACCTTTTTTTTATAAAAAATCGAATTTATATTCGACATACTTAACTATTTCTGTACTCAATCTTCATTTTTTTGAAGTCACTACCAGCCTGAATTTTTCTGAATTCTTTGATATAGAAATCCTACACTTAACTCTGTAATCTAACGACGAAAATAATAAAATGTTACATACTACACGAAGTGACTAATTATAGTCCGGGTACTGTATAAGGCGGGTGCACTACCGTGCCTCCAGATTACCGGACTAATAAAATAAAATTATTCGTACGGTACCCGGATTAATAATTTAAAGTTATTCGTACGGTACCCGGATGAATAATTAAAAATTATTCGTACGGTACCCGGATAAATAGATGCAGCCTTTTGTAATTAATATAATTATTATCAGTGTATCAAACCTCAAATTTTAAAATGGCCACAAAAAACCACGCAGTCGGCTTAAAGTTCTATCTAACTCCTGTAACTATCTACTTACTCTTCTTGAACATGTCTTTCTGACAGGAGATGGAGCAATGACTTGTTTTAAGTTTGTTATGGTTTAATAAATTTCGACAAACTAATATCCATACTAATATTATAAATGCAACAGTGTGTCTGTCTTCCGTTACCTTTTCACGCTCAAACCGCTGAAACGATTTTGCTGAAATTTGGCACGGAGATACTATGAGTCTCAAGGAAGGACATAGGATAGTTTTTATCCTGGAAAATGTACGGTTCCCGCGTGATAAACGAATTTGTATAAAATGCACCGTGAAGCAGAAACATCTGAATGTCAACGCCGTCATAACAAAGCATGTAATAATTGCTGTAATAATTGACAAGTAACAATTATTATGTGTACAATAGCGTGATTATTACAAAACGTCTTTGTTGTGTGACTTTGACGCCCAGGGCCTTAAGCCGCAAAGTGTTCAAGTGATTTAAATAATAAGCCATTAACGGAATTTTTTCTAAAAATAATTTAAAACAATAAAAACCATTTACTTAGCAGAATGGTAGATTGTTTTTATTAATTATAAGTTTGTTATTGTTGCGTTGGTGTTGCGCTTTACCTATCGCTCTTTAAACGTATACGTACATTTTTTGGAATAAAATCTAATATTCTATCATCTTAATACGTTCAAAAATTTATACGTGAAGATGTCACAGACAGCACCTGAATAATAAAAACCTACAAACAAACATAAGGGAGAAAAGTATAATGTTTATAAGGAGCTTTAAAAAAACATCCTCGCTTATTTCTTTATACGCATCTTCACGCGAAACTGATTTTATTTAAGAGCGTGCTGTCAAATTTTTGTGTGTTTTCTAATAAGTATGTATTACGATCCCGGAAAACGATTGACTCAAATGAAATTGAGATTTATATTTTAATCATTGTATAACGAAAAAAATGGAAAACGGAAAACACGGAATTATTAATCTTTCTAGGCTTTTCAACAAATATCTGTTACAATTATTGAGTTACTATCATTAAATAACTTGCACTATAATGCGGGAACCGTTGTTATGCAATATTGTTTACTATTAGCTGCAGTGTAAAGCACATTGCCCGGGAGCACGATTCATGGAATCATTAGAGGATAGCGGTGTGTGTAGGCGGGGCTAGCGTTTTGACAGTAGGCTCTTAAGCCAAATATATTTGGTAACAGTAATTTAGTTTAAACACAAATAAAACACAGTAATTTCACGTGCGCTTTTTCCACTATATTCATTAAATTGTGTATTTAGCTACCATTTATAACAATTAATGAATAATATGGAAAAAGTGCACGTAAAACTGTGTTTTATTTGTGTTAAAAATGAATTTCCACCAAGAACCTACAGTACAATCAATTACATAATATAATATGTAATTTAGTTTAGTATTAAACTATTAACACATAATGTTTCAAAATCTACAACGTTCACAATTCACATGGAATAACTGGATTCAATAAATAAAATTAATATTCATTCATCATATTTTCAAAACGGTTCATCCTTTTTTATATTTAATTAATTAATTAATAATTATGCTATTACATAAATCAAATCAACAGCAGCTGTACCAAAAAAACTAAAAAAAAATGAGTGACTGTCAAAACATCATGCTAACGGGTGGCACACTTAAATATGATTTATTGATACATAATATAAATAGTTCAATAACTTTTAACCTACTGACGAACAGGTTATATGACTTATATAAATTTTATATTTGGCAATTAGCAGCTTAACTTAATTAGTTATAATCTAACCTTTTCCTTGACTGTCGTGCGGCGCCAACGAGAAAATTTTGTCTACATGTTTTCTCGATGTTTGATGGTTTGTCTCTTCATCTCTATTGACCCTAACATGGCATACATATTTTCTCGTGTAGATCTGTCGCCAAAATAACACATTTTTGTCAAGTTTCGAGATTTTGACATTATGAGAAGAGTAGTTTTTAACTACACCCGAGAGTGAGATATCTCGTACTCTCGTACTATGACCTGCCTTCAGCACAAAAAAATGTTATCTAGAATAATTTAGAACTAGGTAAATTACGGTTTTTTAAAACTGATTATTTATTTATTTTATTGTGACATTAAACTTTTGTTTACTATTACTATTCAATTTTATGATTTTAAAATAACTATTTGTAGAACTTTTTACTTTAAATGTCAAAGACATCAACAATCAAAGTTAATCTGAAGGGCCACTTCAAACGCATAGTGTATGGTGTAGGCGGCTATATTTCTCTTAGGGCCTGTTTTACCATCAGTTACTGATAAATTCCGGATAGGCGATCCACAACTTACCTGACAAATAGAGTATGGAGTTTCTGCCAGATAAGTCGTGGATAGCCTATCCGGCACTTATCAGGAAATAAATAAATAAAATAAAAATTGTTTTATTTCCGAATAGATTTGTAGCAAATGCTTTCAGAATGTTGATACTACTGGTGCCTACCAGTAGTATCAACATTCTGGAAGGAAGTGTTGAAACAGACGCATAGTCAAATGTAACGTATCAAGCGCGCAATAAATGCAATGGCATATTAGTATGGTTAAGAATGAAGCTTAGGTTAAGGACCTAAGTCACCAAATGACTTGGGAGTTTCGACCGTACTTGAGAAAGGTTCAAAATTCATAAAAAGCGGCTCAGAAAGGTTTACACTTAAAATTTTTCAAGACACAAGTTTTATTTTATTTAGTTAGGTACAAAATAAAATAAACACAATAAACTAATACAATAAACACTAAACTATAATAAAAATTAGTATAATAATAAGAAAATAAAAAACAGTTTAAATATAAATTACGTTGTCATCCAGACTGCTGCCTTTAGGGAGGGTGTTTAGAATGCTGGCGATATTGCCATTTGCCCCGCTGTAAAGCCAGGCTCAATCGCTGGCCAAAATACGCTCCAGCGACCAGCCCTCTTCTATGAGGCGAGATGAAATATTATAAAATAAAACTTGTAAAAGATATGTGTTAATACTATCTGATTATTTATATATGGATTCAATAAAAGTATTATAAACGAGAAAAATAACACTTTAATAATAATTATATTGATTCAAACTAAAACTCCCCGTTTAAAAAACTTTAACATGATTCTGAGTGTTATGACCTCGAGCCCTGAGCCTCACTGATTTAGGGCTTGGAATTTTGGCAGTTTTTGATATCAAACCTGTTTAACGTCCAGGGTTCAAGTGCAAAGTACCTTAAGGTACGAGTGTCAATGACCCTAAATTTCAAATTACAACGTCAAGTGGCTTCTCCTGAGAGCACTTCAATCATACATTTACAAAGGTATTAATACCTTAAAAAAGTATGGTACCTCATGAGAAGCAAAAAAAAATCCTTTGAGAGAGCTCTGAAAGTTGAAACTAGTAGCACAGAATGAAATATAACATTCTATTGTACTCTAGACTGATTTTGATAATACTTATGATAGACATAGTGTATGCTCGCAGCATATTGTAAAAGCTAATTTTTATCGGGGCCACGGAATCCGTACTTAAGGGGGCGACTAATCCTAAATTGTCGATTTTATAATTGATTTCTATACTTGAAAATAAGAAAATGAATTGTTTCATTTTCCAAACATAGATACTACATTATATTTCCGAGGATCCGACCAAGCGAAAATACTATATCTTAAAATGTTCTCAATAGAAAAAAATCACAAAAATGCATCTAATTTTCACGAATTTTTCATATTATATTGCCACAACCGTGCATTACACAAAGTTAATATTTTAACACATTGTATAAAATTCTATCATTGAGAAATTGTCGCAGCGGATTTTTAAAATTTTGTATATTTATCGAGTTATTGGGAATAAACTAACTTTGCGATGAATCCGCGTCGTCCTTTTTCGCCTCGCATATGAAAGACGGGCGGAGAGAGGGACGTGGAAGTTTGATTTATCGACATTCTCCATGCACCAAGTGCGAGCAATTAAACAATTTTACTTGTTAATTATTGAAACACTAGATCACGCTCGCAACTCCGTTGCGCCAAAATTCGTTTATCGCGCGGGAACTGTATATTTTTTTGGGATAAATCGTAGCCTATTTCCTTTCCCGGGACTCAAAATATCTCCATACCAAATTTCAGGAAAATCGGTTCAGCGGTTTGGCCGTGAAGAGGTAACAGACAGACAGACAGACACACTTTCACATTTATAATATAAATATGGATTACTTGTTATAACAGCTGTTAATATCATAAAAACAAAAATAATATATTTCAATGTCGTTGAACATATTTGTAAGTTGTTTCGATCTACATAATATTATGACGTAGTTTGGGATTTCCCCACATTTCAATGCTAATTGTATCAACTTTTCATGGTTTCGTTAAAGAAACAACGTATTTCAAACTACACTGTCCATGCGACTCGGTCCGCGTGAGTTGGGAATTCCGCAGGATCCGAATATTTTTCTACTAACGTTTTTAACAATTCCCGTCTATGTATGTGCCAAATTAAATTAAAACCATTCGAGTAGTTCATGAGCTTAACATTTAAATAAAAGTGTTCTGTTGTGTATTGAAAGGAAAAGATTACTTTTAATAAAATACAGAATATACACATGATACAAAGCAATCTTCATATTTAACTGTAATTGTACAATTACGATATACAATTAACTGAATGGAATTAATACATTACAATGATTATTGAGTAATGATGATTGGAGTGTCGCGATCAACGCTTCACAGAGGTCATGGACTCGGATGTAAACAAACATACACCATTATGCATTTATATCTATACTTATAAAAAAAAGTCGCTTTTTTCCCTCATGTCGCTTTGTTCCCTTTAATCTTTAAAACTACGTAATGGATTTTGATGATTCTTTCAGTGTTAGATAGCCCATTTATCGAGGAAGGTTATAGGCTATATTTTATCCCGCTAACACTAATAGGAACAAAAAAACAGAGGAAAATGTGGAAAAAACGGGGAAAATTATTTGAAAGGGCTAACTTGAACGCGCTAATCTCAGGAACTATTTGTCCGATTTGAAAAATTCTTTCAGTGTTAGATAGACCATATATTGAGGAAAGCTATAGCTTATAGGCTATATTTTATCACGCTTAGACTAATAGGAGAATGTGGAAAAAAACGGGGGAAATTATTTGAAAGGCCTTATATCGCGAACTACTGGAGCAATTTTTATGTTATTTGGCCACGTAGACCACGTAGGGGATCATAGGCTATCGATTTTAATATTTTTTTCAATGGCTATTATTATATTTTATACCCGTGCGACGCCGGGGCGGGTCGCTAGTTATACATAATCTCTAATATACAAGGTGTAACAAAACCAAGGGTGTGTATGTGTTCCTTATAAAGAGTGTGCCCATACAAAAGTGAAAAAAAATTGACTTTCAGCGCTGCTACTTACTCACTAAACTTCTTCAAAACGGTTCGACCAATTTTAATGAAATTTTGTATGTACTATCAGAGAAGTTGATTCCTATGCAGAAGTACATTCATTCATGTGCATAGGTTTTTATCTACTTTTTATAATGATACTAGAAATAATTTATAATATTATGGCAAAACAACATTTGCCGGGTCAGCTGTTACTCAGCTGTTTGATGACCATCATCACCCATTTTATTAAAATTCAGAAGTCTATGCCAGCTTCATAAATACTTAGTAAAGGTCGAGACATTGAAATAAAAAAACTACGGATTCCGTCTTAGTTTTTTTACATAAATTACTTACTGTTTACATAAATTACCATGAATTTACTTAAATTTACACTTTTTTATAGCTTGTTTGTCAATTATCTCTTTTTATAAGTTCCTAGAACCCGCAACTCCACTCGAGCCGATACCGTACATTTTTCGGGGATATAGACATTAATTAATAGTATTAATATTAAGTTTTTCTCTTTTCAAAATATAGGGTGCAATAAAACAAAGTTTAAAGTGTCTATGCGGACCATAAAATATAGAGTTCGCTGTGAAAGTGGCAATGCTGAAAGTGTGATTTTTGTGATTGCATGCCAGGACTTATATTCACCATAAAATATTCTATCACTTTATTTTGTAGTTGCGGGAAACATCTAGTCGTAATATAATATTACGCATTATAATAATATATTGATTTTTTTTGTTAAAGAAGGCAGGTCGCTGTAGCCCTGACGTCACTGCGAACCATGCAGAGGATCTATTGTGATTTGTGACTCCTTCGCACTAGAGTACCGTCCCCAACCCAATACTGCTTATAAATTGAACGATGTGGTTGGGGTTGGTGCCACGAATTTCCTCTGTGGATGAGTATTCGTGGCGATCAAGGTGCCTGTTCGCATTTCAACTGAATTTTTTGGAACGAAATAAGATTGGAATGGCACCTTAAGTTTATCTCCACAGTTTGTGACTATAGTCTATCATAAAGTGGCATTTTAATTGTATTTTTCGGAACGAAAAAAAATCGGAACGGCACCTTAACAGAATCTGAAAGTCGTTATGCTACAAATTCTGTTTAGGTGTTAATTAATATATTGAACGTTACTGTTGAGAAAATGTTTAGTAAAATATATTTTATTAATTAGTGTTTCCGGTGTTGAGTCCGGATAACTATACATCAAGAAGGTAAATAGGCTTGGTAATGTTATGTAGGTATATTTAAAATATTTAATTGTTATATTTCTTATCAACTTTATATCTAAAACGGACAAGGAAATTCTGATAGATAATATAAAAAACCGGCCAAGTGCGTGTCGGGCCACGCGCAATATAGGGTTCCGTAATACCGCTAGTTTTTGACAATTTTTATGGTCAATGAACGTACATTTATAGCGTCTTTTACACTACTAACAACATCATCTCAGTTACTTTCAAAGGAATTTGAACGAATAGTTCCTTTATACTTCGCCGAATACATTTTTTTTAGTTGAATTTTTTCACATTTCCAGAACCAACCGTTTAGCTGGTAGAACACAATACTCTAACAATTTTTTCCACTTTAAAACTTAATATTTCACAAACGGATCCCTCAATCGGAAAATGATCTGTGAATACTCGCAATATTTTTAAAAAACCTATTCAACGACACCCCACACGATGGGGTGGGCGCGTAAGGGCGGTAAAAAAATATTCATCCCCGCTTGATGTGTAGGGGAGGTACCATAAAAAAATATTTTTTTCTTATTTCACATACCATTTTGTTGCCATCATTAATATGTATATTCATGCCAAATTACAGCTTTGTAGGTCCTACAGTCTCTGAGTAAAACTGCGGACAGACAGACAGACAGACGGACAGACGGACGGACAGACCGAAACTATAAGGGTTCCTTGTTGACTACGGACCCCTAAAAATTGTTTTATATGTTATTTCCTGATAGTCTACCCGAAGTCTGGAGTCTGGACCCTTTAGAATTTAGATTATTCAGATATAGGTTTTTTAAGCTATTGTATAAGCTTTTATCGCGGGCTTAATGATCGCGGCAACCGAATCATTAAGTACGAAAATAACCGTAATAAAAAATAACGTCGTACGACGTCGTGCCGTGGAAACTCAGGTAGGTATAGAAATTCAAGATGAGTTTCTACGACGTCATGCCGTAGAAACTCACGTAGAAATTCGAGATTAGTTTCTACGGCATGACGTCGTACGACGCCGTACGGCGCGCCGTGCCGTGGTTTTTTACGACGCGCGTCGTGAATTCCCACGACACGGCACCGTACGACGTCGTGCCGTGTTTTTGTGTCCCGGCCCTAAGGACGTCCCAGGGACCCATAGAAGGTATTTACGTTGGTATTTATGTTATTCAATTCACCTAGTGAATTGAGGGTTAAAGCGGCAATCAACGAGTGCTACACTCATATTAATTTTACATTTGAAAATTTATTTATCGTAGTGCACTTTTCATGTGAAGACTGTTAAACTCATATCAAAACACTTGATCGGATCGTAAATAAGACGTAGACTAGCGTGGCGACGTAAGAGAGGAAGAAATATACTTCTTTCTACCGGGCGCCGAAAATTTATCCCTGTACGCTGTACCTGTTATTTTGTTTGTCACTTCTGTTCTTTCGGAGTGCAACCTTTATTTTTTAATTAATAAAATTAGTTATGATAGTAACACGTTACTTCATTGCATCGTCAGACTAAGCATGACTTTTTAAACTTACCTCTTAAACAATAAACATAACCAAAACCATTATGTGCCATATAAGCCACATAATTATCTAAAACATTAAGCTACGTAATTATCTAAAACATTACAATTTACAACTAAACACAATAAATGTCCAAAACTACAATATTTATGACTCAGCCGGATTTGTTGGCGGATACGTTTAGCGTATTTCGAGAAATCTCTTTCCTTGATCGTTATTTTATAAAGCGCGATATACATTTTGTACAAAACTCCGCAAGACTATTGGCATATTTTTACCAAACTATGACGATAAAAGGAAATTCGTTTATTATGTATTAATGTGTATACGTATAGAAACAAAAAGATAACAGACAGACAGACACACGTTCTATAATAATATTAGTATGCAGGATTGTAGTCTGGTAGTAAGCCTAGGTTAGTGTCCGTGACATTGTACATACTTTACGTCAGTGACGCAAGGGATTCAGTGACGTTTGCGCAACTCATTGTCTAGATCTTTATTAAATTATCGACTAATACAGTATTAATAGTACCTAGGTTTGATCGCTAGTTCCTAGAGCTAAGTACTTAGCATACTACTACGCAGTCTAGCGAGCTAGACTTATAAATAATGTGTCAATGAGTTATGAAATATTCGCTCATTGTTAAAAGTGATTATTATTATTAATTATATTTCTTCGCTTCATTCTTCGATATATTAATTTTTATTGCCAACTAAGTATGCAATAATCCTTCGATCGCGGATTCTTGGAAATGCTATTGTATTCTATTGTTGTCGCGATCACCGGTGCTCTTATGGGGCTTGAAGGATTAAATATAACATGTACTCGTACTTTTTATTTTTTAATCATAAAAACAACCATTCAACTCTACAAAATTTTCAAGATTCCGCAAATTAATATAATACCTTTTTGCGATTTTGCATTGAATTTTGGTCTAAGATACAACTAGCGACCCGCCCCGGCTTCGCACAGGTATAAATTATAATATAGGTAGCTTAGGTATGTCACTCACTGACGGAGGCCTAGACCCGCGGGCGGCGATCGGGGGATCCCCGCCCGCATAAAGGGTCCCGAGTAGACAGGGGATAAATAAATACTTAAACAATACTTTCCCTAGCCCGGGGGCTCTCGGTAAGGTCAGCGGCCGAAGTCGCTGAAAGAAGAGGCCGGCTGCGGCTGCGCGCGGGAAGGGGCGGAGTGAATTGCTCTGTGGTACCCGTTCCCTCCCGCACTAGGCGCATGACAAAGGGCTTGGGGGGATTTAGTGGGTAAACCTGGTTAGAGGGTATGTCACTCACTGAAAAAATCATTAAAATCGATTCAGTAGTTTTGATTTATATTCATTACAACCCATGGCCCGCATTAAGGGCCCTCTCTCCCTAAATTAGCAGGTCGATTGTCTGTCAGTGCGAATATCGACGTAAATGACATTAAAATAACATTCATAACAGCGCGCCTTGTACGGTGGTGGTTACGACGCTCGCCGCGTCCATGATAGGGCGAAATAGGAGAAAAAACCTTTTTAAGGCTTAATAAAATACATATTTCAAAAAAGTAAAAAAAAACAAATTATTAACTTATGTATTGCAAAGCAGTAGATATTTTCTATATATTCTTTTGATAAATAATGAAGGTGTAAAGTGGTTTCATTAAACGATTTGGAGGTGATTTGGTTTTTTATTTCTTTATTATGTGATACCGATAGAAAAAATATGGCAAAACTAAATTACGTATCATATCATGTAGATTACTAATTATTTTTTTCAGATATAATTTCTCTGTTAATGCCGATGAAAAGTTGTTTCATCCTTAATGGCTGGTACCACCGCAAAAGCTACGTCCCGCAATTTTAAAATTTGTACTATCTTCGAAATTCCCCATTTCAGAGGACTCTCCATACCCGCTACACCGTCTGCCAACGATGTATGAACTGGACCACTATGACCTCTGCCTGCGGGAGCCCCAGGGCTTGTACTGCTCGGGGAGATTCCAGCTTACTTCGGAGAAACCCTCGCCCACCTTCAATCTGATCAAGGTAGAGATTACACCATTTGTGTTTCTTTTTGTCATAAGCATAAGCACCGTTTTTCAGGGTTCCGTACCCAACAAAGGGTAAAAACGGGACCAATTACTAAGACTTCGATGTCTGTCCGTCTGTCAGTCTGTCTGTCTCCACTCTCCAGGCTGTAACTCAAGAACGGTAATAGCTAGAGAGTTGAAATTTTCACAGATTACGTATTTCTGTTGCAACTATAACAACACAAATACAAAAAAAATATTTTAGGGGCAATACAACAAAAACACATTTTTTTATAATTTTGCTCTATAGTGGTACGGACTACGGAACCTTCGTGCGCGAGTCCAACTCGCACTTGGCCGATTTTTTTATAAACTCGGAACTTCTCGGGCGGTCTACGATAGAGCACGATTTGTTTTTTTTTTTTGTTATAAACTTGGATAACGATCGGTAAACATAATTATTACTTCTATACCATGCAATGTGTGGGTAGTAATTGCTTTTTAACCGAGTAAGGCTAAGCCAAAAGAAACAGTTTTATAGGCAGGCTGTATGTAGGTCTATTTGTTTCTTATTAAAGTTTAAGGGTCTTACTACAAAAGATTTAAACACCCGTTGAACAGTTGATTAGAGAAAAATTCCATACAAAATTGTCTTAAAACAACTGTTCAACAGATGTTTAAATCTTTTGTGGTAAGACCGATAAGGTTTAGCCAAGTTTATAACTTTATTCATAAAGTAACAATTATCATTACCTCTATGATTAAAATTGTGTTAATAGCGGATTCTCTTCTCAAATATTTTTATATTTCCTTTGCAGTTTACTTAAGTTACATGTATGTATGTTATGTGTAAGTTTGAGTTAAACCAACAGGTTTAACTCAAACTTACACATAAACTAATACAAGATATCAAAGCGAGCATTAGTTTACAAAAAGGACACAAACCCATTAGTAATTTTCCACTGTTTGTTGTTTTCTTTACTTCGCCATATAAGTCGAGCTAAACACGGAATACGGACCCATGCGATATACATAAAGAATGTATCCTGTCTGATAAACATAAAACATATTCTGCTGCCTATAATTTTACTCAAGGCTAAATACCTACTATCTGTGTTCTCTTAATCTTTTATCAGGGAATGGAATTTTATAACTTTTAAAGTCGTTACGTTAAGCCACCAATTTGTCTTATATGAATTTTCAGAAAAATACGAAAAGGCTTGTTGATCAAAAAACGAAAATATCTATCTATCGCTTACCACAAAATACAGGTATTGAACCTGTATTTTGTGACAGCGCTAGACGATATGATACACATTTTGTTCCGGGTTCTCCTCTGGAATCTCTGGACCACAGACATAATCAAAATAGCATTTTGATATATGTCTGTGGGTATAATACCACACCTTCATGGTAAAGCCTTCGTGGTCCAGTGGTTCAGAGCGTGGCTCTTGACTCGGTCGTGGGTTCGATTCCCGCGTTAGAAATATGTTGTTTCCAAGTTTGGTTAGGACAATGCAGGGTGATTGATTGTCTGACAAGTAAGATGATCCATACGCCGGATGGGCATGTAAAAAGTCGGTCTTGCGCCTGATCTCTCGCCAATCGTATCGGTCATCCGTCCCATTGGTTTATGAGAGTAAAAGGAATAGAGAGTGCCTTTGTGTATTGCGTACACAATTGGGCACTATAAAATTACTCCTGCGAAACCGGTGTGGGAGTTATTATACCACACCAGTCTATGATGATGCCTAAAGCCTACGTCCAACCCTAGTCTAAATTCATCACCAACTCTTCCAGAAAATCTCCGCCGACACGAGCATGTTCAACCGCAGCTTCGTCCACCGCGGGGTCTGCGTCAGCGAGCGCTGCCCCTCCACCGAGGTCAACTCCACCTGGCGCTTCGAGCAGTGCGTGCAGAAGCAGCTGGACAAGTACCGCCTGCAGGTAAGGATGCCCGACACGAGCGTGTTCAACCGCAGCTTCGTCCACCGCGGGGTCTGCGTCAGCGAGCGCTGCCCCTCCACCGAGGTCAACTCCACCTGGCGCTTCGAGCAGTGCGTGCAGAATCAGCTTTAATTTAATCGTTTACAATTACAGGGCAGGCTGGAGAGCTACCACTGCTACACCAACACACGGGAGCGGCCGCCGGACGCACCAGAGAGGATGTTCATCGGCGCCCTGCTGCTGATCCTCTTCTTCAACTTCCTCGGCACGACCTATGACCTGATCACCAATGGAGAAGGAAGTAAGCATTACCTTAAGATAGAGATCGAAAAAAAAACCTTCATGAAGAGAGCGTATTCTCTCTTAAGGCCGGCAACGCTGTCTTCTAATGTTGCGAGTGCACATGGGCGACGATAGTTGCTTTACATCAGGTGACCCGTTTGCTCGTTTTCTCCCTTATTTTATAAAAAAAAAATTGGCGATGAGGCGAGAGACCATTAAGATCCACATATAGCAGTCTGGACTGAACTAAATTCTTATTTGAATGTTATATTTTACTCTAGTTATTTCTAAATATGCGCGACAGTCATCTCACGTATATTCATGTCATTTAATCAATGAACAACAAGTTATTCCATCATTCATGTCAATCTGTATCACATGCAGATGACCACATTTTGTTTAATATAACTTGTAAATTAGCCATTAAGTTAGATTGTTTGGGAGAAAATAAAGATTTATTATTATTATTATTATTATTATTATTATTATTATTATTTTTAAAATTTATTTTCTCCCTTGCGGGGTGACTACTGCAGTTGCGGGCTTGTGGCCAAGCAACTGCATGTAATTGTGAAATTAGGTGATTGATAAAAATTTGCGGACTATTCGGCATGTATTTAGGATGACTGCTTTCTGTAAAGTTATGAATGTGAGTGGATGTATGTTAAGTGTTTTGAGTGATGTGTGTAGTGTTTTAGGTATGATGCCTGTGGTTGAGATGATGATTGGTATGGTTTTGACGGTGTTCACTTTCCACTGTGCTTTGAGCTCTATGGTCAGGTCTGTATATTTTGTGAGTTTGTTTGTGTGTGTGCTAGTGAGATTGTGTGAGTTAGGTATGGCTATATCTATGAGGTAAACTATTTTATTCTGTTTGTCATGGAGAGTAATGTCAGGTCTATTGTGATGTACGGTCTTGTCTGTCAGTATTGTCCTGTCCCAGTAAAGTTTATAGTCGGGTGATTCTAGTATTATTTTTGGTGTGTATTTGTAGTATGGTAATTTTTCTGTGATGAGGTTATATTTGTGTGCGAGTATCTGATGTATGATTGCTGCTACTTGGTCGTGTCTGTATTTGTAGTCTGTTTGTGTGATGGATGAGCAGGCGCCTGTGATATGTTGTATTGTTTCTGGTTGCTTATGGCAATGCCGGCAGTGGTCGCTACTCAAGTTACGGTCTCTAATAATATGCTTTATTATTATTATTATTATTATTATTATTTATAGTTCAAGTAGGTAAGTTGTTTTTTATGTTACATTTGAAGAGGTACTTTAATATATTAAAATTGTAAGACTACTGAAACAATTTAATAATACAGACAAAAAACAATCTCGCTTAAAAGGTACATATTTATTAAAAATAAAACTTATATATTATATTCATGTCAATCTGTATCACATGCAGATGACCACATTTTGTCGCGTCGGTTAGGTGTGGTTGTATAATAATAATATGATAGCTCCCACACCAGTTTCGGAGACGGTGGCCGGTTTCATTGAAACCAGGCCAGCTATGCAGGAGTAATTTTATAGTGCCCAAGTGTGTACGCAGTGCACAAGAGCACTCTCTATTCCTTTACTCTCATAACCCAGTGGGACGGACGACCGACACGACCGGCGAGAGATCAGGCGCATGGATCATCATACTTGTCTGACAATCAGGTGATCAGCCTGCATTGTCCTAACCAAACTTCGAAATATCATGTTTCCAACGCGGGAATCGAACCCACGACCTCCGAGTCAAGAGCCGCGCTCTACACGACTAGACCACGGAGGCGTGGTGTAGTTGTGGTACGTGTGGGTCAGCCCTAAGCGTAGGTGGAACTCACGTTTCTCCACATTTCCAGAAAGCAAGCTGCTGCGGGCGTGGTCGATTCGGGCGAACTGGGCGCGTTTCACCGCCACCTACGAGGACGGAGACAAGAGACTGCTTAACTTGAAACCCATACAGGGCATCAGGTTAGTCTTCGTTTAAATGAAAAATAAAAATATTTTTTGTTCTAAATATAAGTAAAATATGAGTTAAGAAGAATAAATCTGTATAATGTATATATTGCAAAGATAAGTTGTTTGTTTACATGGATAAGGCTTTTAATTGACCCCCTTACAATAATAATTCATGAAATATGGCCTCTCAGCTCACAGATGTCATAATATCATCAAAATAGTTCTAGTTGCTTCAAGTAAGCCGCGCGCGATCGTGCCATATAACTTTGACACGGTCGCGCGGGACCTACGACGGACGCGCGCGACCGACGACAGTCGTAGGCCGCGCGCGTCAGTCGCGGGCCTCGGAAGCGGTGCCATACATTTTCATACGCTAAAGATGCACGGAATTGTACCTTCAGGAGCATATACTCGAGCACTCTCTCTTTCATTTATCTTGTCAACTTTGCCTATCATTATCCTAAACGCTGCTGAACTTGGGCCCACTTGACTTTACTCTGCTAGTAATAACATAAACTTCTCATACTTACAAGTATTCCACTTTGATTAATTTATTTTATTATAATTATGTTTCACACGACCGGTTTCGATAAAATCATCATGTTTACTCTGCTAGTGCAGTTTTGCCTTTATTAGCCACGGACCCTTAGGAAGTAGGAACTCAAGCACATAATATGGACCCCGTTATTAAAACAAGAAACCAACAAAACGGATTATGTATGGTCCAGAGATGACACCGCGGACTCCCAAACATATGCTACCCCAGGGGTCCGCGGACCACAGGTTGGGAAACACTGTGCTATAATTGTATAATAATGAAATGTTCTCTGCGTTTCAGGTGCACGATGATCCTGTTCGTGGTCCTGGCGCACACGGTCACCATCGACCACTACCTATACTCCGGCAACCCTATCTTCTTTGAAAAGGTATACTTTTATAGCAGCGAAAAATGCTATCAAGAAACTCATTGCAAGATTTTTCACTTATAGTCTAAGATCCGGCCATAGAATGACCTTCACCCATCGTATTACGGGATGAAAATGATTTTTTTATAAAATTAAATATGTTAAAAAAATTATTTACAGGAGGTTGTCTGAAAAATTTGGTGCAAAGTGTAATTAATTAATAATTAAAAAATGTTTTTTTTAAACATTACATTCATTCAACCTTATGTCATTATATTCATAATAAAATTATCTTTATTTTGATATAAGGTTTATCGCGTAAGTGGATCGTTGAAAATTACTAGTATCGATTTACCTGTATATAGCTGCCTACCTGATAATTGCACCGGAAAAAAAAAGTCAACCCAGCGTTTGCATATTCTATGAGCTACATACTTTCGATTAGTATACAGTTTTTTTGCGTAAGGGAATGAATGTAATGTTTAAAAAAAAAAAACATTTTTTAATTATTAATTAATTACACTTTGCACCAAATTTTTCAGACAACCTCCTGTAAATATTTTTTTTAACATGTTTAATTTTATAAAAAAATCATTTTCATCCCGTAATACGATGGGTGAAGGTCATTCTATGGCCGGATCTCCTACTATTATTTGAATAATAAATGCAGTTTCTATCGATATCGAGTTCACAGCTCCTTTTTATTAGCATTATCCTTTTTAGCATTATCATAGCATTTTCCGCTATCTCTATGAAGATTTCACGTCCTACTTAAAATATTTTTTATTTTTTCCTCGCTTTTTATTTATTTATTTATTCTTTATGCAAAAAGTTACAAAGATACATTTAAATGTTATAATAATTCATCGGCGTACCTATCTCTTTAAGACATCTCTTCCTGCTTCCAGCAAACCTTTTTTACATTCTTCTGTATATTCTATTGAAATCTATAGTTCCAGTGAGTCTTGCATCCTCCGCACATGCGCATTGCGCATGATTTTGACATCAAAATGGCTAAACATTTTTAACAGGCGGTAACATCTATAACTTTGTATCTCCTACAACCACCCTTGATGTACCAACTGAATATGTCACACCAAACTCACTCACTCGTTCCAGATCCTCCACAACCCTCTCACGATAATCCTTCGCAACGGCTCTTCGATGATCCAGCTCTTCATAGTGCTATCCAACTTCCTGTACGGTTACGGCACGCTCATCTACGCCAAACAACACAAGTTGAGGCTGAGAGATCTCCCGCTGAGGATACTCAATAGGGTGGTCAGGTAATTAAAGTTTTTTTTATATAAAACTAGCTGCCCGGCAAACGTTTCTTTGCCATATTATATAAAGTATATCGCCCGCATATCGCCCGTATTATTTTATTGCATTAGTGACTAAATAAGTATGTCACCATGGCAACGTCCATCGCTATCCCGTGACCCGCATCGCATAAACAATGGTCGCTCTTTATAGACAAATAATTTGCAATAAAATAAAATTGCGACTATAATTAAAGATCTAAGCTATCCTATCTCTCAAGTTGGAAAAAAGCACACATTTAAAAAACAACATTAAAATCGGTTAAGTAGTTTAGGAATCCATCGCGGACAAACATCGTGACAGGAGATTTATATATATTAGATAAGTGGGCAAACGAGCAAAGTCACCTGATGGAAAACAACTACCGTCACCCATAGACACTACCAACATTAGAAGAGTGCAGAGGTATGTTGCCGGACTTTTAAGAGGAAATACACTCTCGTCTTGAAGTTTTGCAGATTATTTGGATAGTTGGAATTATATTTGAAATGATTTTTTAAAAGAAAATTAGAATATAGATGAATGCAATTCCTCAGATTGAAACGTTGCTAATGTAAGAATTAGGAGCTAAAGTTTGAGTTTATTTAAACTTACTTTACTGTGCTCTCGCTTAACCACATATTAATAAACGATACACGAAGCTACAGAACATCTGTGATCGACAAACCTTAACTTATTTTCAGATATGACCTTCTTGAGAACCTTTAGTTACCAGATGGTACCCAGTTTTCAATGTTAATATTATTTTCCCTATTGACCATTGCATAGCTTTGTTCACACTGTGCCTTTTTTGTTCATCAAGGGCATGCGTTATAGCGCAGTCAACAGCGGACGTGAGGCATGCCCGCGACGCATGCCCTGACCGTATCCAAAACTTTCGCTTTGTTCTTCAATGACAATGTTGGCGTCCCGTTCGTTGACGCATTCAATAATTGAATGCGCCAATACGAAAGTTGAATGAAAGAAGATGACGAAAATTGAAGATGAAATCGCACAGTGTGGACATAGCTGGTAGATGACAAGTTTGTCTCACAAAATTTTATAGCAATGCAAAAAAATACGTGGCACTCGGAGACTGCCGCGGTAAAGCTATTGCATGTCATTTTTTTCGCATACGTCCGTACCGTACGTACCGAAGTCTGGTGCTTTGCCGGTCGGTGCGACGAGCACCACTCCCCGAAGTCCCCGAGTAACACCGAGTTGAAGTCTACCGAACTGAAACGACGTTAGACGAATGTTAGGTGTTTTTCGTTACGGAATTTCTTGATTCCGTCGCAGCGCTCAAGTATTTCGATAAAAGTTATGCAATAGTTTAAAATATATTAAATTCAGTGTCACGATACTTGTCTCATACTATAGACCTATAGAGTGACTTGGCCCTTTTTCAGATTGTCCCCAGTTCACCTGGGCGTGGTAGCGTATGCAGCGACGTGGTGGAAGCGTGCCGGTGACGGGCCGCAGTGGGACAGCACGGTGGGAGCCGAGAGCGACGTCTGCCGCAGCAAGTTCTGGCTGCACGCCTTCTACCTGCACAACCTTTTCGACTCCAACAACCACTGCTTGCTGCAGACCTGGTAACTCTTGGTTATAAGTAACCACCCGATCTTTTGAGCCCGTTTTTTTACATGAGGAAATGCTTTACGCATCCCCGGCAAATTGGGGATATCGGCCGGGGTATGTGGGACTCCTACGTAGTCTACCCATTAAACCCCCATGGTGTTCCACTGCTCGCTTAAGGCAGAGTTGCGGGTACGGTAGAATCTATCGCAAGCAATCAGTTAATTGTTAAGTTAGCTAAGTTCACATTTGGGAATAAGGACGGTGTTTTCCCGGCACAAAAACAAAATACCGTCTTTTTATTTCTCTCTTTTTCACTCCCTCTCTCAAGGAAAATGATTTTTCATTCAAATTTAGTTACTTTAAACTTACACTTTCAGAACTTCATGGTGGCAAGCCTACCACCGGTTTGAAAACTAACCCCACGAGAAGAATCAGCATAAACACTTGCATGGGGCTACTTTTTAGCAAAGAGATAGTGAAACTTTTCTTTACTTCTATTGTACTATAGCATATAGTGCTAAAAACAGTGTATAAACATCCACATTCCACGTGATTTACGGTCACACTTTAATAATATTTCGTCTCCATAAAGGTACATGGCTGCGGACATGCAGCTGTTCGTGGTGGCGACGCTTGTCCTGATAGTCCTGGAGCAGCGGCGCTGGAGGCCCATACCCGTGCTGCTAGCGCTGACGGTCGGCTCTATCCTGCTGAACATGGCCCTCGCGTACTACTTCGATTGGAAGGTGCTGCTGTACATCACGTCACCTGAGTGAGTTGCAACTATTCTTTATAATATGATGACCAAGATATTTGTTATGAGACTCGACTTTTCAGATAGATCCACATCATGTTAGAGTCCAAGACTATGTCGTATTGCAAAATTGGCTGATATGAATATAATGACGTAGATTGACGGTCCAAACAGCCAAATGTATCATACTAGTAACGTACACCCTAGCGTTAAACATTGTGTTGAATTTCACACCTGCATAGAAGTTGTTGGTTCCTTTTTCATATGATTTTAGAGATGATAAACAGCTTCCCAAATATCTCACGTTTCATCTTCTCTTCCAGAAACATCCGCAGCCTGTTCACGAACGTGGAGTCCTTCAGCGCGTACTACATCAAGCCGTGGGGCAGCCTCCCCGCCTGCTTCATGGGGCTGCTGCTGGCGCACATACACAACTACGTTCAGGAGACTGACTACCCTCTCACCAAACATAGGGTATGCTGTACCTTTTTTTTAATCTATGGATGCTTCACACCACGTCAGCCAGGCCCCGTGCTAAGTACCTGAAGGACTTGTGTTACAGGTACCAGACAAAGGAAATATATTTATATTTAATACTTTTATACTATACATATATTTAAGATTTTTATTATCATACACATATTTAATACACATCCAGACCCGGGAGCATAGAAAAAATTTTTGTTCCGTCGTCGGCGGGATTCAAACCCGCGACCCCCGGCTTGAGCTGCCACACACTCAACCCATTGAGCCACAGAGGTCGTCAAAACCTTTCACATTCTTTCAATTTGACCTATCTATTAATATTAATAAGTTTTTATTATTCGTAGTTATTAATGCTAATAAAGGTATCAATATAATAATTTCTCTTCTTGCTACTATTTGGAATATTATATTGTAAATATGGACCTATACGGCCGTGTTCATTTTCATAAATATATGTGGTACTTCTTCGTTATATTTTCTACCCTTGTGCTTTCCTACTTTTTTTATCGTTGTCTTCTATTTCAGTTTCTTACGTTTATATACCATGTGATGGCCCCACTCTGCGTTGGCTGGATCTGCCTGGGCAACGTGCTGGTGGAGTATAAGTCGCCGCTGTTCACCGCCATCTACCTCGGCCTGGAGAGGCCGGTCTTCGCAGTCCTCACTTGCATCTTCATACTGTACGCCTGCAATAATGTCGACAGTGAGTGTTTTATCATGAGCATCTTCATTTTTAGCAATTTTATTTGCTATTGTTGTCTTTGCTACTACGAATTACAAATAGTTTTTATTACTCGTAGCTTTGCTTTTATTATTTGATTGCATAATTTATACTTTACGTCTGCACTCTGCAATAATGTCGACAGTCATGAGTGTCTTATCATGAGCATCTTAATTTTTATCAATTTTATTTGCCATTATTATATTTTCTATTAATATTTGATTCTAAAATTTAATAACATAAGTACCACTATTCTACATAACTGAATTTACATAAATGTTTTTGAAATTCGGAATGCTATGTAATCTAAACTAAAATTGTTATGCCTTCTATTTATTTATTTAATTGATGCACATACAAATGATTCAGATGAAAATTCATGCTTATATTATAAATGCGAATCATCAATCATCTAGTATAAACATAAATAAAGACTACACAACAAGTACTGTTTAATGCTTATTCCTTTTTGTGGGATGTATGTCCGTCTTTAGTTTTGCCTACATATTATTTTAACGTTTTAGGTTACTTCCGTCGCATGATGTCATGGAGCGGCTGGCAGGTGTCTGGGCGGCTGATGTTGTCGGTGGTGTGCCTGCACTGGTGCATCAACATGTCTGGCGTGGCCGGCCGCCGAACGCTCACTGACTTCTCCGTCTTTTCGGTGGTAAGTACTAGCTATCAGAGAAGTTGATTCCGTGGCAGGTAGCGGACCTAAGTAATTTGGTCACGTTAAGTCAAACCCATCCGACCGATCACAGCTTACATTGAATTGACATACGCCGACCACATGACGCAGGTCCGTCAACTGTTTAGAAATCAATTTCCTCGATGGTACTTCTTCAAGCAATGTAAATGAATTAGTAAACGTAGTCGGCATTGCCGTACACACTCAAGTCAAAATAAGACGCCTATTTATCTCGAAACTATGCCAGCATGTCATATTCATTCGGAAGTATTTTAGCCAAAAGCTTTAAGACTTGGACCGCTTACAGACGAACGGCACTTGTCGACGGCAGTCGATGGCAGTCAACGTTAGCTGTCGACAGTTGGCTGCCGTCGATACATGCCGTCGACAATTAGTGCCGTTCGTATCTAAGAAGCTTTACCAATGTAGGTGTCGTTTGGCATATACACGATACATTTTTGTTGAAACCTTCGATGCAGTAATTAGTGGTGACAATTTGGCTTTCCTTGGGACTGACAGTTACTGACTATTTGTGACTTTTTTCTTCAGGCTGGGGAGGCACTATCGACGTTATGGTGGTCATACTGGCTGGCAATACCCATGACGCTGCTGCTCGAGTATCCCTTCCTCAAGACCTTCGCAGCCTTCTTCAGCTGAAGAGATGAGATATAGTCAGTGTGATAAGTGTAGCGGTATGAAATACCACCAAGGTTAAGATACTATAGAATAAAAGTGTTATGGTTGTGAGTTCGGAAGTAAGGAAAGCAATAATAATTATTATAAGAAATATTAAGAAGGAAGAATGATGATTTTCAAGTTTAAAAATTTATATGCGGACAAAGTTCGATTTGCTTTTTTATTTTCAGGAAATTGATTTAACGAAAAAATAGCAATGTTACATTGATGCCGTTTCTCTTGTATTTTGAAAAAATTGGAAAACTATAGTTTTCACTTTTCATCTTCGTAGCATTTTATAATTCTTGCCTTTATTTAGATTATGATAATATATCCTATTTCAATATTGCCTTTACCTATTTAGATATTAGATAATTTAATATTTATAGTCAACATATACCTACACTCCTATTGGGTTTTGTATTTTCCCGGCGTTAAAATTACAAACATTAAACGGCGTTAAAATTAAATTAAGAAATTTAAAATTCTCTCGATTCGGGTCGCTGTGAACTGATCCTTAAACTATAATGTTTGTGAAATCCAACATCTACATTAGCGGTCCCCCAACACACCTTGACAACAATTATTATGGACTAAAAATATAATACTCTACTCTTAGCAATCAGTAAATTATATTATATTTCATTACTTTTTAAAGTTGTTTGGCGGTTTTTTTTTTATTTCTTAATCTAATTTTATTTTATGATTTTTAAACTTGTGCAGGATAATTCCTATCAACAGGCTCATATCCCAATGAATACCATCTATAATTAATTATTAATGTCCTCTTATAGATGAGGCCTTCAATATGAGCCCAAATATGAAACCTCCACTTAAGGTTCATACGGAGCTCGGCTCCTATAGAATCCAGGTGATACTGCAGCAGCAGCATGCAAATATATTTTACTGTTTATCTACGTCTTGCTGGTTGTCGCAATTAAAATGAGCCCAAACACGACACCACTGCTCTAAGTTGGTAAGGAGTTGGGTATCCTATTGATTACCAGGTGATGCTGCAGCATCAGGTAAATTTTCCATTAATGTGTATATATTCATAAATGTCACGAATCAGAATGCAAAATATAAAACCCATCAAACGACTGCAAGTTGCTAATCGGCCTATCACGAACCAGATAAACCGTGATTTTCTAGCAATAAGCAGGCTGATGATGATGAACTATAGCTAAGAACACTCTCGATCATATCAGCTTTCAAACAAAAAAACTAGATCAAAATCGGTCCACCCGTTTGGATGCTACGATGCCACAGACAGACAGACAGACATGTAAAACTTATAACACCCCTCTTTTTGGTCGAGGGTTAAAAAACAAATGTGATAACTGATAATCCTTGTCTTCTGTCAATCACTCTGCTAGTGGAACTAGCGGTAGCAGTATGGACAGAAGATGACTTTATATTTTATCACCTTATCTAAAAGATAAGTAAAATAATTACAAAGACTTATATTTGCTTAGTTTAAGTTATAGTTTTGTACATATTAGTTTTAAAATAATTTTTAATATTTATGATGTCCATGTGTTTGGGGTACATTCGACCAAATAGTTTTGTTAGATAATTTTGTAAATAAACACATCTCTAAAAATCTAAAATCTTGGATAGCTTAAGAAGTGTTTGGTCGTTTGTACCTGAAATCTCATTTCGATATTATGTTGCGCTTGCCTTTTTTAGAATTACGTACTTTTGTAATATTCGAAAAGACAAATAAAATCTTTTTATACTTTGTCTCGTTTTTATTTCACTAGTTTGTTTCTCTATTTATTTGTTTATTTTTTAACCCAAAGATCTGTTTTGATAGTTTCGTCAATGAAAAAGTTTTTAAAAAGTCGGTTAGAAACTACAGTTTATAACATACAAATTCTAAAATTCTAGTTAATCTCACGGCAAGAAGTCACAAAAACTTGCACTCAAAGGCCTCTGATCGTCTAGATCAGTGTGTTTCAACCTGTCGCGAAGCCTCTACACTCAGCAGGGGTTCGCTAGAGGTCGAGAGAACTATTTCAGTTTACAGTTTTTAAAAGGTTTATATTCATAAACTTATTATTTTTATATTTAGTAGTGGAAACCTGTTATTGGCACTTAATTTTGTAGTAGTTTTAGTTATAGTTATAATAATGAAGCTGTAAGTTTTCCTAAGAAAAAAAAATCATACGTGATAAAAAGAGCAAATAGATGGGTCGCGACTTGCGAAACATTTTTTTCATAATATATCGCATCATAAAAAAGGTTGAAAAACACTGGTTTAGATCAATAATGTATAGTTATGCTAGTAAAGATAAATAATCGCATACATCAGTGTGTTGACTGCATCGCAGACGGTTACGCACTAAACTGGATGGCCGACGCCGCGTAATCGAGAGGCCATGACATCAGCGGGCTGCGGTGATGCGTTCTCTATAATAATATGTTTATTAGTTTTTGTTAATGATGCCATATGATTTAAATATATTTGAATCGAAACATAATAATGTTTTGTAATTAAGGTAAATATTGTTGCGGCACGTGCAATAGAATGTTTTAAGTCTTTAGAGTTCTTATCCTTTATTATAGGATCACGATCGATGAGTACAATCTTAATATATATAATTCTTCTGTGTGTATGTCACTGAACTTCTCTCAAACGACTGGACCGATTTTGATGACATTTTTTGTGTGTGTTCAAGGGGATCTGGGAATGGTTTAGATTCACAATTTTGTCCGCTGGACAATGTTTTTTTAATTAATTTTTAATTTATTTGTAGTTGTTGATTTTGGAATGTTTTACATTGGATCCGACAGACGACGCTACCATCGCAGTGTCAAATTTTAAATAATATTCGAATTCGAATTTTAATTTTAGTCTGTCTCGACAGTTAGCGCTGCGATCAAATTAAAAAAAAATACTTTATATACTTAATATGGCAAAGAAACGTTTGCCGGGACAGCTAGTATTTTATAAACTTCTACTATGAAAATCTCAATTGTGTCATTGCTAGGAAGGAAGGAAGGAAGCTAGGAATTGCATACAATAAAATTCCTGTCCTGTAATTTGTGCGTTTTATTGCGAATGGACCCCATAACAATGAGGTATTCACAGCCATATAATATAAATAGCCATAAAGGCCCTATACAGATACACATATAGGCCCAAGTCCCAACGGATACATATACATACAGGCGAAAATAAAACGGCTTCTCTTATAAAAAATAATATGAACTGAATTCACTGGGTATTCATAATTCATATTATCATAAGTTTTGTCGCGTCGCAGCCCGCTGCGTTTATGGCTACAAGTCGCTAATCAGTCGCGAGAGTGCGGGCCGGCGGGTCGCTTGTGCAACTTTTGTTTTGGACGCTAATTACATAATAATGATTCACTATTCACGTTTTTGGAACAAAATATGTGAGCTCGCTGCTCGCATATTAAGTCGCTATTTATCTTCTTTAACTTTTGAAATATATATAATTTCTTTTACTTCCTGGCACTGAAGCCGAACTAATTTTAATGAAAATAGAATAAAATCTTTGAGCCACGAAATAGGATAAATATTATAAAGCTGAAGAGTTTATTTGTTTGTTTGAACGCGCTAATCTCAGGAACTATTGGTCCGATTTGAAAAATTATTCTATATAAAAAAAAGGTCACTTAAACCGCAGAAACAGAGGAAAATGTGGAAAAGACGGAGAAAATTATATGAAATTGCTTGTTATCTTAAAAACTACTGGAGCAATTTTTATGTTATTTGTCACACATGAAGAATAGACCACGTGAAGGGACATAGGCGGAAAAATGTACTGTTTCCGTGAAATTCCTAAATCACGCGGGCGAAGCCACGCGGAAATTCTAATTTACTAAGCGTTTGCTAATTCTATCAAAGAATTTTAAGAGATTTTCGGTTTGCCATATTGCATCCTATCTATTGTCTCTACTCTCTATAAACAAATATATATTTCTGGATTTGTAATTCAATATCAAAACAACCCAATTCATGAATAAAGGTCAGGTACAGGGTGAAATAGCTTCCGAAAGTTATCCTAAAAACACTACTACAAATAGTACTAAAAGTCTTGGAAAAAATTTGCACCTTGTATACACTCTCTACCTACAATCTGTATCATCGTAGGTCATGTCACTCACGACTTGAGACCATAGGTACTTAATAGATCTCTCCTTGTTTGGTGGAGACAAAGATTTACTATAAACAAAGGAATTTAGTTAACAATATTTTTTATAAAAATGTGTCTTCCATTTTCGGCTGATCACTACTGCGGCCTTGTGGAGAGGCTGGCGTTGAAAAACGCTGATATTGTGCTTGCCAAATAAAGTAGAAATTTTGATTTTTGACGACCTCTGTGGCTCAGTGGTGAGCGCGTTGCGGCTCAAGCCGGGGGTCGCGGGTTCGAATCCCGCCGACGGAACAAAAAGTTTTCAAAGTTGCTGGGTAATGGATGTGTATTAAATATATGTGTATCGTATAATAAAAATCTTGAATATATTTATAGTATAAAAGTACTTATTAAATATATTTCCGTTGTCTGGTACCTGTAACACAAGTCCATCACATACTTACCACGGGGCCAGACTGACGTGGTGTGAAGCGTCCAAACATATTAATTAATTTATTATTATTATTAATAATAATTACTGTAATACCATAAAGGAGTTACAAGTGTAGAGATTAGTGTAGAGATCCTCGTTTTCTAGTTCATTTCACAAAAAAATTATACTCGTATGAATCTTAAGTAACATCGCAAGTTGTAACAGATGTCAGATGATATTTAAGCAAGCTGTTGATAATATGATGGCAAGACCTTACCATTACCTAAAGATGTCAATGTCAATCGCCAATGCTGGAGAAGTGGCAAGTGCGTTTTGTCAACGTAACGTGTAAATGTAACAGAATTTGGCATTAATTTTTAAATTCCACTCACACAGGTTCATTATTTTTGTTTACAGAATGCGTGGCCAACCACACTCAGCCTGCATGCAGGACGAACTGGGAAGCGTGCAGGAAGACCTAAAAAACTTGCATTATATACGCTAAATATCTTCAAAGTTTTTCATAATAAGCTTATGTTATCTACTTATTATCTAATAGAATACAAATTATTATAAACACTCAATATCTGTCTGTCATGTTACCTTATTACCGCCAAACTAGTAACGATTTAGTAAGATATGGCCAAACTGCTAAATCGATTTTGATGAAATTTGGTTTGAAGATACTTTGAAGAAATACAAAAAAAAATATCCACAGCCGAACATAATATAACCTCGGTCGTCGGTTAAAAAGGACATAGGATAGATACAGCCGAAACCTGCAAATCCTACGACTCACACCTGCATATCGCACACACATAACCACCACCTACCACCGCGTGAAGGGTGGTGATGCAACGGCGGTCAGTGGTCGACATGGCGTCGTGCGCGCTGGTGGTGTTACTGTTGGTGGTGGTGGCGACGGCGTCCGCGGACATATACAACCTCACCGGTACGTTTTTTTATTAATTAAGGAGGCAAACGAGCAAACGGGTCACCTGATGGAAAGCTGCTACCGTCGCCCAAGTACTCTCGCAACATTAGAAGAGCTGCAGGTGCGTTGCCAGCCTTTTATTGAAATATTATACAATATGTAGCTGGAAAGATCTTTAACCTATCAAGCCCCATAAGAGCACCGGTGATCCCGACAACAATAGAATAACAATAGATTTCCAAGAATCCGCGATCGAAGGATTAATTTGTATTGCTTATGAGTGTGTATTTCAGGCAAAATTTATTAAGATTGTTTCATGATTTACTAGTTACAATAAAAAACCTATCAAAAATAATTTTAATTTTGATTATATGTAGAAGAAGTCAATGTGATAATCCAGATTATAACCGTTCCACTACTATGTTAAATTTTATCGACTTTCGTTCAATAGATTTTGCGTGAAATAATTTTGCGCGCAAAAATTAACATAAAACTTGAAATATTTTTGAATTCTATAACTCTTGATCTATTACGTTGATATATCCATATTCTAAATACTAATCATTTTAATGTGAATGTATGTATGTCTGACAATTATTTTATTTTTAATAAGTAATATTCTACTTACTTATTGTTAGTTTTAAACAGAAAAACCGTTACAATCGCCGCTTTGTATTGTTTATTGATATTGTGTTAATATTATTGTGGTAATGGGTAGTTTGAAAAGTTCTCGTACACTTGCCGTGTGAAAAATGTTATTAGATTCAATTTGATGTTTACTTTCGCCTCAAAACCCCTTTCTTTATAAACGAGAGAAATTATAGCCTATAGGGTTAGAAGGGCTGTAGATATTGTTTTGTTTATTTTCTTGCATATTACAGCTACTATATTACATTGTTGACATATGATCACACTACGTATAAAAGTATTATTAACCTGTTTGAACTCGGCTTTTAAATATTATAATTTTCTATTCTATGGTAGTATTGTTGAAATAATTATGCTCACAATACGGATATTATTAACCCATTTGAACTCTAGTATTAAGTCTCTCAGAAGTTCATCTATCGGTAATAATCACAATATAATAATCGGCCTCAAACACATTAATTGCTCATACAACACACGAATCTATTTGCTTTATTCAAACTTTCAAGCGAAGATAATTTGTAAATATGTAGATAGAAAACCCTTTTAAAAACACCCTTTAGAAACGTATTTTCGTAGAATAGTGGAACAAACTAGATATAAACAGTACTTTAAATTTTTTGATTGATTGAATATTTAGTCCGGGTTCCGTAGAACATTTTTTTTATTACTATCAAGCTAATTTTTTGTGAGTAGCTTCATTTTGATAAGACGAACAACAATTTATTTTCGAAAAATCTTGAAAGTGGCAGCTAACAGAGATAGAAAGATTTAATACTTTGATTTAATGGTCCTTAAATGTGGATTGTTCTATTTGTAGGACAATGTTACTCTTAAATTATGTAACTATTAACCTACCGCTGTGCAAAAATCAGCTGGATAGGGTTCCGTTTTAGGGCTCTATAATCAACGAAATTTGGTTGACTACGAAACCCTAAAATGGAACCCTAACCAGCAGATTTTTTTTGTATACGCCATGGCGAACAAGAAAATATATCCGTAGATGATACTCTTCAAGCTGATTTCAAAAGGATGTCTTTCATAGATTTTTGGGCAGCTAGACATGCAGAGTATTTCCGAACTCTCACGCAACGCCGTGAATTTTCTTTGCTACAACATACTATATTATGTGAGAGTGGGTTTTCACACCTGTTATGATAAAAATTTACTAAATTATATTAGAATTATTGGTTAATATTAGAAAGACGTTTCTTTTGGCAATTTATGTGTTACCTTTTATTCAAATAAAAACCTTATTTTCTTCAACGGGAGGGTTGTCCATTTCATAAGTTAATAAGGGGTTCGTGGAGCCGAAAGTTTGAGAAACCTTGATCCAGCCGAAACTTGGAAGTCTTCCCGTAACAATTAAAGTACAATTAACTTTAAAAATATTTGCAGTTTGCCAACTTTTCTGCTAAACTCGTTAAAGCTGATCGCACATTGGTCAGCACCATACTCGTCGAACGTACTGCATACTGCATAGTACACATGAAATGCGGCGCGCCGCGCGTTCGCTGCAGATGAATGTGCGAGGTTTCACATAATTTTATACAACGAATTCTAATGTCGGCTATACACTCTCGCCGAGAGATCTCGGGCGAGAGTCTCGTGCGAGGGCCCCTTGCCCGAGTGCGATCATGTACATTCTCGCTTAGTTCAATCGCAGTTATGAACACAGAGAAGATGGACGAAAACAATGACGAAAACGCTTCTCTTGCAAGTTGCAGCTGCCGTGGCTCTCTGTGCTATGAGCTGTTATAAGTATTTACAAAATATTTACACATTAAAAATACAAAAATAACAAAAATGGCGAAAACGTAGATAGTGGATAATCAGCATTCACCATACATCGAAAGCGATCATGGTAATCCAAAGACATTTAATCATATTTAATTTAATTTCTCACGGATAATGACTGATAATGACGTTTATTATTGTTATTTTTCTGTTCTGCACTGTCTAGCGGCGCGACTAGTAAGTGTAAAACGCGAGAGAGTACAGTAATGCACTCGCTTTCCTCGCGAGACCCTTTGCCTCGGGCGCAAAATACCAACACCGGACCGAGAGGGTCCGAGACAGGCGAGACGAGGCGAGCGCACCCATTTAAGTGCCCCGCAAACGATCAAACATCAAACACGTCAAACACCATATAAACTACGTGTTTGACATGTTTGACGCGTTTGAAGAAAATTTGGATTTACTACGTGATTTGACGTGTTTGACGGTTTGATGTTTGATCGTTTGCGGGAGACTTAAACACTCTCGCACTCGGGCCGCCTCGCCGTGTCTCGGCGAGAGTGTACAGCCGACATAAAATTCGTCGCGTCCGGCGCGCGCGTGCTGATAAATGTGCGATCACCTTATGAGCGCTTTTCCTGTCATAAATGTACGCACGCGGATCTAGTCCGCATAAAATTTGCCCGCATCCTATCATTTTATAGACGTTTACCTGTCATGCGGGCAACACGCGAGCGGGAACATTTTTCCGGAATGTCCTTTCCCGGGACTCAAAGTATCTTCATGCCAAATTTCAGCAAAATCGGTTGAGCGGTTTGAACGTAAAGATGTTACAGACAGACAGACAGACAGACACACTTTCGCATTTATAATATTAGTAAGTAAGTATATAGTATGGAAGTATGGTTGTTGATAAAAAATACTATGCAGTCCCCGAGTGTCACACTTATTTTTTTTATTATTTCTACGTTTTTAAATGCTATGCAGGATTATTGCAGTTGTACGACTTATGTAAAAAAATAGTTTACTTTTAATAGCTTCCTTGTGCCGATATTTTCTATTAAAATTTCAATTTGCTAATTCCGTAATTAAATGCTTACCTAAATATTTTATTTACTTATATAAGATTATTGCAAAATAAAATGTTGCAGAAAGTAAGAGGCTCATTTGTAGTGTTCAAGTATTTAATTACTTTTTTTGCATAAATAAAACAATTTTTAAGATTGCTCATTTTTTATTTTATTTTAGAGATTTTTATTAAGTACTTTAATGAATGAGGTTAACTGTAAACTCGATATTATGAATAATTATTATCTAGATCGCTTATTGCTCTTTATTAACCTATCAAGCCCCATAAGATCAGCGGTGATCACGACAACAATAGAATAACAATAGATTTCCAAGAATCCGCGATCGAAGGATTAAATCCTGCCAAAAACAGTTCAGCCGTTCTAGAGATTTATTTGATTTTTGTAAAGAAATGGCCTAGCTATTTTAATTTTTAACCCTTTCACATATTCACTTTAAACAGATATTAGCATTTTTAATTCATCAAAAAATTAAATGAAAATATTGAAATTTATGTTGGTTGTGTCAAACCAAGTCGATACAACACGACTAAATAACGTAGTTATCCATCAGGCTATGTTTTATAAATTATAATTTCTCTGATATTGCATAATATCTCTGTTAGTATTTTTTAACAATGCCTCATTTATAATAAAAAAATACAAGCATTATTTCAAAAAATTCTTTAGCTTTTATTCTAAAAAACTAGAATACAATACATAGTATTATTTACATTAACTATGTACTGTCACCCAGGGTACACCTATTAACCCAGTTATGTGGGCTCGTGAGAAGGACCGGTCTGACAAACGGAAATAAAATTACGAAATATATCGCAGCGTTTGATAACATCCATGCGACACGTTTACAGCTGTAGATTAAGAGCCTTCCCTACGGAGATTCCGTAATTTACCGTATTTAAAGTCTTATAAACTCATAATTTGAAAGCTACAAAGTCATAATAAAAATACAGCAATAATCTTCAGTATATCAACATTCCTTTCCCCGTTTTAAATTCTCTATTTTTGCTTATTATACTCATGATATCAGCTTCCAAAATAAAACCAATTTATTAAAATACAAGCATACATTCAGCATCTCCTTAGGATTTACTTTTATTTCAAACACACGCCAATAGATCGACAATATCATAAACTACATATTCCCCATTTTAAAATTTTTTAGGTCAATTTTGAACTAAGATAAGTAAAAAAAATAGGGTTTTGGTGCGCTCTTGGCAACGCGGCAAATGTATGGCCAAGGTCGTTTGCTCGGGGGACTGCTTTAAGGGTGAAACCAAACGAGCGTAATTTGTGAGTTGTGAGTCGCAGAACTTATGCCGCGTAAATATCTTTTCATACAAATCATGACTCACAAAATTACGCTCGTGTGAATCGAACAGGACTTTTGTATGAAATTGAATGCAGCAGAATTCTGCCGAACCGAAATTCTGCGACTCACAACTTACAAATTACGCTCGTTTAGCTTCGCCCTTAGGGTCGATTTTAGCCGACTTAAAATAATATATCCCTTTTCCGTGAGTAGGCACTTACATAACTTACGTTCGACAATAGTTAATAGATTTAAGACGGCGAATTAGAAAAAAGGTGGGATTAACGCGTCGCTAGGTCATGGCAATAATGGGGATTGTCCATTTTTTTTTAATTTTGCTAATTACAAAAACATTTCGAGGAATAAGGTCAGTGATCGTTTTTCTGTATATAAACGAAAAAAATACCCATTAGTTACTTATATTTTTGAACAAATATGTTTAACCTTAGTTTGACCTTCAATGGCGTTAAATTACCAATAAATTCGATCAACATTACGTTTCGAACTTTTGGTAAGTTTCTCGTATCAGCTTTCACATAATGATAACTTGCATTAGACGAACCATCCATTAAAAGTAAGATTGAAAGGAAAAAAAACATGCTACAGAGGTCAATTGGGCGACGATGATGACGTCAGAGCGAAACTTTAAAAATTTATTGAGAAAAAACAATGAATTTCAAAATTATTGAATTTATATTCTTAAAATACCCTATTTTAACGAAAAAAAATATAAAAAGTACATGTGATTTTTTTTGGACAATGCCCATTGCAATGCAATAATATTATTATGTTAAATCACATACAATTTCTTACTGTGATATTCAAATTTTAGAATTATATTTAATTATCTGTTTATTTGGCAAACATTATACTACATAATGCCCCCAACTCCGTTGCACCAAAAAAATAATTTTCTGGGAAAAAAAAATGCCCTATGTCCTTTTCCGGGACTCAAACTATCTCCACACCAAGTTTCAGCAAAATCGGTTCAGCGGGCGTGATGAGTTAACAGACAGACAGAGTACAGACACACTGTCGCATTTACAATATTAGTACGGTTGTCGTCTGATTTATATTATGATCTTTCCCATGTTATATGAGATTATATGAGACACGCCTGTAATGTACGATCGAAGAAATTGATTCATAGACAGTTGACGGGCCTATCGGGTCGAGTTATGTCAATTCAATATTAGTCGTGATCTGCCGGCTGAGTTTGACATAACGCGACCAAATTACGTTGATCCGTCATCTGCCTATGAATCAACTTCTATTCTACTACTAACTACTAGTAGCACTACTACTAACTACTAGTAGTACTACTAGTAACTACTAGTAGTACTACTAGTAACTACTAGTAGGCTACATAGTAGTAGTGTACTACTATGTAACCACCTGTAAACTAATAGTTTGTTCTCCCCCCAGATGCGGAATACTACTCCATGCCGCGTCTGTTCTCGCTGGAGGAGCATCCGGGCTGCCTGGCCACCGCCGGCGTCTACTGCCTCGGCAGCTTCGAGCTGACCGCGCCACACCACAATCCGCTCTACCGGAGGCTGCAGGTGCGTGATAGCGTTATGTAAAATAAATTTGTCTTCTGGCCAAAAAAAGGCAACTGCAAAAAAGAAGTGGCCAAGATTTATATAGCATGGCATGGATAAATAATATTTAATTATTGTGTTAGATATGGTTTATATATTTATTCTGTAAGACGATAGCACGGCAATCTGACCGCTCTTTATTTGCGATAAGGAGCGCAAACGCCACTATAATAAGTAGAGTCCAACCAAATAAAACTTTTAGACGGGAAACGTAGCCAAAGCCAAAACTTTGGAAGCTAACTAGCGACAAAGCTCTTACTTACACATACAAAATTTAATGATCACATAAATGATAAAAAAATATAACTATACAGCCGAACTTAGAACCTCCTCCTTTTTAGAAGTCGGTTAAAAATATAAAAGTAGTAAGTAAGCTCTGATAAATCTAAAAGTAAGTACTGCATACCTTAAATGGTCACAAAGTGCAATTCCTCTCAAATCAATTCAGAAAATGAATTGTCAAATTTGTCAAACTTGAATGTCAAATTAGAATGAATTGAAGGCGAATTATTAGACATCTATATATATAAAAGAAAGTTGTGTTAGTTACGCCACTTATAACTCAAGAACGAATGAACCGATTTGGCTGAAAATTGGTGGAGAGGTAGCTTAGGAATAGCACATAGGATACATTTTGTCCCGGAAAAATGTACGGTTACTGCACAATATACTTTTATGATTTGCACGTAAACTATTCAGTCGATTTTAATGAATTTTGGTATGGGGATACTTTGAGTCTCGGGAAAGGACAAGGAATACTTTTGGTCCCGGAAAAATGTACGGTTACTGCACAATATACTTTTATGATTTGCGCGTAAACTATTCTATCGATTTTGATGAAATTTGCTATGGAGATACTTTGATTCTCGGGAAAGGACAAGGGATACTTTTTGTCCCGGAAAATGTACGGTTCCCGCTCAATAAACTTTTATGATTTGCGCGTAAACTATTCAATCGATTTTGATGAATTTTGGTATGGAGATACTTTGTGTCTCGGGAAAGGACAAGGGATACTTTTTGTCCCGGAAAATGTACGGTTTCCGCACAATAAACTTTTATGATTTTCGCCTAATCTATTTTGATGAAAATATTTGGTATGGAGATACTTTGAGTCCCGGGAAAGGAATAAGGATACTTTTTGTTCCGGAAAATGTATGGTTCCTGCACAATTTATGATTTTCGCTTAAACTATTTAATCTATTTTTATGGAATTTGGCATGGAGATACTAATTTTAATCTATTGTTTTCTTAATTATACCAATTCGAATTAAATAATCATCGTTAAGACAGTACAACGTCTGTCGGGTCAGCTAGTACTTAGATAAAATCGTAAATGTAAAATTTTTGTACATTGAAAATAAACTTGAAAAACGAGTCAGGGGCATGTTAGAAGAGTAGTAAAACACATTTTAACTGTTTTTGACATTTTTGTTTCTCTGTCTGTTTGTCTGTTTGTACAGGCTAATCTCTGAATCCGCTGGACCGATTTCAATGAAATTTGGCATGGTGATACCTTACATCCCTAGTCAACATCTTAGATACTTTTTTTAACCGACTTCCAAAAAGGAGGAGTTAATGTTTACTTTGCTGTTTGTGGTCAGATTTTCAAAATTCTTTTTTTGTTGTATAGATCGCTAACCCGAAATTGATACCTATGTTTACAAAAATCGGTCAAGTGCGAGTCGAATTCGCGCACGAAAGGTTCCATTCCGTTCCGTTCCATTATAGAGCAAACATAGACCAAAAATTGTGTTTTTGTATGGGAGCCCCCCTTAATTTTTTATTTTATTTTAATATTATTCTTAAATATTGTAGTAGACATATAATTGTAAGGCCTTTGTGAAAATATCAAGTGCCTACCTGTTGCCATTATGGATATCGAGCAAAAAAGGCCCAAAAAATCACGTTTGTTGTATGGGAGCCCCCTTTAAATATTAATTTTATTTTGTTTTTAGTATTTGTTGTTATAGCAGCAACAGATGTATATAATCTGGAAGAATTTCAGAACTCTAGCTATAGCGGTTCTTGAGATACAGCCTGGAGACAGACAGACGGACAGACAGACATCGAAGTCTCATGAATAATTTATTTTATTTTTATTTTCTTTATTGGACCAAAAAACAGTTACATGTTAAAATCTTAAACTAAATATAATTAGATATAAACAATTAGACAAACACATAACCCACACTATTGATCGCGGCGTAACAAAAATAATACAAATTTTGCAAAAAAAAAAAAGGAAAAAGTTAAATACATTATCATTAAAAGATAAAAAACATATTTTCTGATACTATACTTAATTATGCAAATAATTTTACACAAAAAAGAAGAAGAAAAAAAAAACAATTTAACAGAGCTCTGCGGATAATTTTCTAATTAAGTACAATTTTTTAAATGGTCATGGACATGTTTTTTAAATTGATTGTAGGATAGTGCAAAAATATCAATATCAATAAAGTACTTATTGTATGTGTCCACTAAGCGACGAAGGGGAATGCGAAGACCAGCGTTAGTCTTACAGGATGTAGTGTGAAACAGGTTATACTGACGAACTCTACGTCGATGGACTGTTCTAGGAACGGTGTAACATTAATGATGAATAATGTCCCGTTTACACACTTTGGGTACGGAACCCTAAAAACGGTGTCTTGATAATAATTTTCTCGGGATCGGGAGGTATCGTCGGAACTCCTTCAGGCTTCACAACAAAGACATTACAGTAATTTTTATTAATTTTTTTGAGTAAAATTAACATAACATGCCACCAAAAAGTAAGATTTGCCCCAAGGCATATCCCAGGGTATATAGGGCTTCCGAACGTTCCGTTGCTGAACGGAACTCCTGACTCCTTATAGATATTAAGTATATTATGTAGGGGATTTAGCGTTGTTTAAAATACTGAAAGCATATTATGCCACTGGATCAATTTTATTAATCATCATAATCACTACCATAATTACACTATTCATTACCACATTATGACGCTTTTATACTTTTCCAAATCATATCCAAATAAAATAGTCGTAGATGGTTGTTCAATTTTCTAAATGTCTATTATAATAACATACATTCACGCGAACGAAGTTGCGGGCAACAGCTAGTATTAAATAATTTTCTACAACTAAATAAAATGTTTTAACTAAACAAGAAATTGTTTTATGCAATTTACCGTATGCATGGTCGTAAGTCTGCAGATTACCTAGGTATTTTCTGCAAACTAGAATTTTTTTTTGCACTCTGACTCAGCCAGGTAATCTGCAGAGCACCTTGTTAATCTGCACTCTAACTAGTTTACGCAAATTAGCGGTAACATATTATATAAACAAGAGATCGCCCAATTGTCGAAATTCGACTCAAATAAAAAAGTTTAAAATTTCAACGCTTTTCTATTGTCTATTGTAAGATTGTGTGTTAATTTTAAATATAAATAAATTGCGTGGTAAAAAGGAAAAGAATGAGGCGAGATGATTGTCTAGATAAATTTCGCAAGCTATATCTCACACATTTAATCAATTTATCATAGCATTTACTTAATCGTTTGTTTGGGAAACGTTTTTAAATTATACGTAATTCACCAACAAACTGAAACTGGCCGAAACCGAAACCGACATTTCGGTCGGTCACTACAAGCGACGCTGGCCACGTGGTTATTGCAACGTCTTAACCACCACCAGCCACTTAGACCAAAATTATAGCTATAGTCATGTCAATAAAGTAGCATTTTACTTGAATTTTTGTCGGCGTGGCATGGCTTGTGCTATCATGCGCCGTGAGAAGGGGTGGCTCGTGCTCGCCTGTTGGCTCGTGCTCGCTCGCACAAGCTGGCTCGGCACGGCGCGGCTTGTGATATTACGCGCCGTGAGAAGACACCTTAACAGTATTTAAGATTCAATAAAAAAAACTAAATCTATTTTCAGTTTGACAACAGACTTCAACTATAAATAAAAGAGTACAATTCGTGAGGATAGGCTGAAAAGCTCACAATTCAAATCATATATCAGCTCATCATCGCGCAGCTTAGACAACAATGCTAACAAGGTACCCTACTGCTAATGGTATATTGTGACTTTTTTGAAAAAAAAAACATTTTTCTATTATGAAAAAATATTACTCCTAGATGAAAAGGGATTTTGTTCCTTTTTTGCGGTCAGTACTATATTTACACTTAAGTCCTAATCGTCATTAGGAAACCTGTCCCTGGTCTCTCGGTGTCCTTATGTAAGTGTTGTGCAAACACGGTACAGCAACCAGTGAAGGGCCGGCCATAGACCCTAAGCCTAAGGACGCTCCCGCCTTGACTAACAAACATATAAACAAAAATGTCCTTCATAATAATTTGTATGTTATACGTGTAACTTGTAAGAGTAAAATTGTAAATTATAGAGAGATTTAACATTATGGCCAGCGGAACTGACTCTGGTCCGCGTGGGATGTTTAATTTTAGATAAAAAATCGAGATTTCCTAACGAAACCCGGAAACATTTTGGAATCTCATCCTAATTTATTCCAAACTAGCTGTCCCGGTGAACTTCGTGTCACTTTAAAACCTTCCCTGGACTTCTACGAATATTTTAAGACTAAAATCAGCCCAATCCGTTCAGCCGTTTTCGAGTTTTAGCGCGACTAACACATTTGAAAATCCATTTTTATATATAAGACTAGCTGACCCGACTGACGTTGTCCTGTCTTAACGACGATTTTTTTTTAAATTCGAATTGGTATAATTAAGAAAAAAATAGATTAAATTAGTATCTCCATGCCAAATTTCATCAAAATAGATTAAATAGTTTAAGAAAATCATAAAAGTTTATTGTGCAGGAACCGTACATTTTGCGGGATAAAAAGTATCCCTATTCCTTTCCCGAGACTCAAAGTATCTCCATGCCAAATTTCATAAAAATAGACTGAATAGTTTAGGCGAAAAATCATAAAAGTTTATTGTGTGGGAACCGTACATTTTTCGGGACATAAAATATCCCTTGTCCTTTCCCGAGACTCAAAGCATCTCCATACCAAATTTCATCAAAATCGATTGAATAGTTTACGCGCAAATCATAAAAGTATATTGTGCGGTAACTGTACATTTTTCGTGGACCAAAAGTATCCCTTGTCCTTTCCCGAGACTCAAAGTATCTCCATACCAAAATTCATCAAAATCGATTGAATAGTTTACGCGCAAATTATAAAAGTATATTGTGCAGTAACCGTACATTTTTCCGGGACAAAATGTATCCTATGTCCTATTCCTGGTTTTAAGCTACCTCTCCACCAATTTTCAGCCAAATCAGTTCATCCGTTCTTGAGTTATAAGTGGCGTAACTAACACAACTTTCTTTTATATATATAGAAGATAAAAAAGATATAGATGCGCAGAATTTAAAAATAAATTAAATAGAAATACGACCTCATTTTGCCTTTAATTGACAAAAGTTCCAATCATTTTATTCTGATAATAATTTTAAATTGACAAATTTTATTCTGCAAGCGATAGATTTAATAATAATTATTACTAGTTAGGATGGATATAATATCATGGTGACAACCATGTTATTAATTAATTGTTATCTAAGTTAAGACATTACTAGTAAACAGTAGAGAACACACGTAACAAGGCGGTTCTATATACTTTACCGTATCGAGCGGTAAGCGTGCGGTAAGTGTCGCAGGAAATCCTCGACACATACAAACGACATCAACGCGCGCCGCGACTCGTTAGTTGTTAGTGTTCACGCTTTTAATGATATCACGGTTTTTTTTCTCTGAGATGTTCATAATTTTGAATACTTATATAATACTAAGGGCTATATAATATAATATTTTATAATAACACTTTTACTTTAAAAATTCAAAAATACAAATTTAACGAGATCATTGCGTTTATATTAAAACAAAATTATTAAGAGAGAGATATTTCAATCACTTTTGTGCATACCCGGTTTAATTGGTAACAATAATAAATAAGTAATGTAATTTAAAAATACTTGAGAGGTGTCAAGGGACACCCGGATGGAACGAAGTTCCTGTTTATTATTTCTTATGTACAAAAGACCTATTTATTATACACTAAAAAAAATCGTCTCTACACCACACTGCCTAATGCGAAATAGAAAGACGAAAAGAAAATTACTTGTTTTCTATGAGAGAGAGACAGAGAGAGAAACACGCGCTACCGCACGGCTTACAACTATAGCAAAAATGTCGTTACAACTTTTCGTCATATTTTTTTCTGTCTAGCCCCCTTTCGTAACGCGCGATAAGCAACTTCTTTCCAATAAAGTATTGTAAAAATCACATTAGCGCTTAACACTACGAAATAAACATAACTATAATTTTGGAATCATTGTAATCTGGAAAAAATACAATAATTATGAAGATAAAAAAATAGATTTTGAAAAAATATATTTTTTAATTTCATTGTAAAAACCGTATCATATCGATCCTCTCGTCAGGTCAGTTCACTTTCTCCGAGATGTGTGTCGCCGTCTGTGTGTCAGTTAGATAATAATTATGTTTACCGCACCGCACATATTATACAATTCGATGAATAATCGAACAACAAACTGTTTTTGTTAGATTTCCAAAAAATGGTCTCTTTTTTTATTTTGTGTGATGAAAATTCTAATTAATTCTACGACAGTAATTCTACGACATAATAATATTATGTAAGTATTTACTAAATAAATTCGGAGAAACTGGCCAAAGCGGAGCCATCCTCGCACAATCTTCTCAGGTCTCATAAATATAAAGGAAACAATATTTTACTTGCAAAATTATTGTTACATAGCGTGAAAAACAAAATTACCATTTATAAAATACGATTTGGCTCTTCCGTGAGTTGGCTTCCGGAAAATATGTCTAGTACAATATTTTTTTTCATTACCCATCATTTATAGTTACTCCCACCCCACATACCCCCGGCCCCGGTTAGTACGAGGCACTTTTCTAGCCCGGGGGACGCATAAAACGTTTCTCCTGCGTAAAAAAATGTTTGTGATTCCTTTAGATTAGTATAAACCACATTTATGGAAAATCATGATAACATCCGACAGGCGAGGGTCAGTTCCGACCCGACGTCCGAGAGTGTCGCAACTGCCGACTGTTGCCACACGCGACCGCGCCCGTCGCTATAGGTCATAAAGATGTAGTCTGATAACCCACGATTATAGAGATTGTACGTGAAGGAATTCTGGAGTTGTAGAAAAAAATAGCATCGAAATTAGAACTCTGTTCTAAAATAATAAAGATAACAATTTAATGTCAATAACAAAAATCTGATACTCGACAAATGTGGGTGTGCATTGAATATTGCAGCAACTCCAGCCATGTTGGGTCTGGGTACCTAATTCTAGTAAACATAGGCTGACTTCACAGCTATTCGGGACACGGCCGTATGGCCGTATGGCAATGCTGGCCCGGAGCAGGAGCACATAATATGAGACGCTATAGAACATCGTTTTATAGATACGCGGATTGGTCCGCACGTAACCCGCTGCGCGTCGCGTCTAGTGTCTCATATTGCTATATATATGTGCTCCCACTCCGGGTCGGGCGTCAGCATTGCTAGCCCGTACGGGTGCCCCGGGGCCCGGATGGCTGTGAAGCCAGCTATTACCAATATAAATTCTGGGTTTAGCAAAAAGTACTTGTGAATCCGGATTACTGTTAATCACTTGATACTGTTGATGAAAATTCAAATGAACAAAGTATTCAAGAAACATAACAATAAAGGTGAAACCGACTACAAACGTCACTTCTATGGAACGTGATGTCGGTGTGTCGGTGACACGACACGACGCGACACATCACGACACATTACATCGCTAAAGCGACACGGTGTCACTTTAGGCCGTGTTCAGGCCAAACTGATTGTACGCCGCTGAATGTGAGCAGGCTCTCTGTGAGTGAGTGAGTGAGTGTATTGAATGTCCGCGCCTACGCCTCGCGTACTGGCGTATTGTCCGTTAGGTGTGAACGAAAAAGTGAATATCTATGGAAATACAATAAATTGCGTAACGCTCGCTCACATTCAGTCAGTTTGGTATGAACACGGCCTTAGTGCGATCTCGCCTTTATTATTATAATGCTCCAGTGTACATATCACATGAGTCCAAAAGTAGTACGCCGTTCTATCAACAAACCTATCTCTACAAACAAACAACTGCTCTATTTTTTATTTACTCACATTTAGTGAATTTAATAAAATAAATTGAAAGTTTCTATTAATTTTTTGTTATTTTTTTTGCTTCTAATGCATGGGCCCCCATAAAATTGATACAGCATACTGCGGTAGCTACGCCCCCTCTCTTATATAATCGATTAAAGCTATTAAAACCATAGCTTTAATCGATTATATTCTGTCCCCATTCTCAATACTATTATTATGTAACGAATATTTGACAAAACACTATTAACCTACTGTGGATTCTATGTCAGCTTTTAAATACACCAACAGAAACATTATAGAGCAAAACTTAATAATATGTTGTTGAGAACAATAAGCACTTAATATTACCTCTTGTTATAGTTCTCAGTAAATAATAATTAAATAATAGTTCTCTAGTTATAGTTGTCTTATATTAAAAGTTGATGGAATTAGAACACGCCGAAATTATAATATTGACACCTGTTGACACAGAGTTTCCTTATAATAACAAAGCGCCTAGTTAAATTGTGTCTTACATATTATAATATTGTAAAGGGAACAATAAAAATAACGTTACAAGCTATTAGTGTTGTATTCGTACTGGCATGCACTAGACAAAGAAATTTACATTTAAAAAGTGATAATCATTTAAATGACCGTGTACACTGTACGTTTTTGATTCATGGCGCTTTCATTCACAAGTTAGGTACAATTGAAACAAACGTTTGACTTGTAAAACTATTCAAAGCATAGAGACAGTATTACGAACAAAAAAATAATACAAAGTGTCACTGGATGAATGAAAGTTCATACAATACAAGATATACGAGTATGTACTGTACACTTAACAGCTTGGGCACGATTTGTTATGTTGTGCTCGAATGACCACGTCACTACAAAAGAAACATTTGTTCATACATATACATACATAATATTAATGGCAGTATGTGTATGATCCGTACTTTTTTCCCGGATTAAAACAGGCAGACACACTATCGAATTTACAATATAATAGTATGGATATGAAGGTATGCAACCCCTCGGATATAGCAGGGCATAACTCGTATCCGTACTTTTTTCCCGGATTAAAACAGGCAGACACACTATCGAATTTACAATATAATAGTATGGATATGAAGGTATGCAACCCCTCGGATATAGCAGGGCATAACTCGGATCCGTACTTTTTTCCCGGATTAAAACAGGCAGACACACTATCGAATTTACAATATAATAGTATGGATATGAAGGTATGCAACCCCTCGGATATAGCAGGGCATAACTCGGATCCGTACTTTTTTCCCGGATTAAAACAGGCAGACACACTATCGAATTTACAATATAATAGTATGGATATGAAGGTATGCAACCCCTCGGATATAGCAGGGCATAACTCGGATCCGTACTTTTTTCCCGGATTAAAACAGGCGGACACACTATCGAATTTACAATATAATAGTATGGATATGAAGGTATGCAACCCCTCGGATATAGCAGGGCATAACTCGGATCCGTACTTTTTTCCCGGATTAAAACAGGCAGACACACTATCGAATTTACAATATAATAGTATGGATATGGAGGTATGCAACCCCCCTAGACAAGCGGCAAGCGATCATCGTAAACGCTAACGCTAACGCTACAGAATGTATGAGACTTGACATTAGTATACGCTAGCGAAGCGATGACTTATGTCAAATCGCATACATTTTGTGACGTTAACGTTAGCGTTTACGACAATCGCTTACCACTTGTCTAGGGGGGCAGGATTAATAACTTTTGTCCCAATATATTTATTTATTTTTTACTTTTTCTCGTGACATTTCTTTTGACAGTCAACATAATTATTGGTCTCATGATAAATGATAATGATTAATGAATAATACTCAATGTAATAAATCTCAAGCTTATATGCGATAAGTCAGCATTATATAAGTCGTTTAGGCTCTAGAATAATGCATTTTTAAAGTGTTTTCCGCCGCTGCTATAACAAAGTGTATGTATGAATAATGAATATGGATGGCGTCAATCAGAGCGCAACGCCAAACTAGATCTCTGTGATTGAACGTGGTTTGGCTCTTACGATGGCCAAACAGTGGTTACTGAAGAATTTTTTAAGGAATTGTTATACGTTTGTATAGTGTAGGCTATGTACTATAAGAGAAGTTGATTCATGAGCATAGGCAGATGGCAAACCTTAGTAATTTGGTCGTAGTCAAACCCAGCCGACAGATCTTGAGTGGCATTGAGTTGACACTACAGTTGACATAATCCGACGAAATGACGCAGGTCTGTCAATTGCCTATAAATCAATTTCTTCAATGGAACCACCGGAGAATGATCGCCGAATAAAAGGCGATGGCACAGTGTTTTGACTTTTGAGGTATCTTTGGCCAAGAGTGAGCGTGGTGACTGGCGAGTGTGGCACGGATATACTATATTGTATATTAGTGGTTTACACTAACGCCTATTATCCTCTCCGTCTCCCATTATGCGGCATAATGGGAGAGGATTAAATTTATGCCCTATTATATTTTAAGTACAACTTAAAATATAACAGGGCATAATTTATTGAATCCTCAGCTCCCATTATGCCTGTAGTTGCTACCTAACAGAATTTAGAGGGCTTCTTTGCCCTTCTAACAGCAACCGAAGCACATTCTTATCGCGTGGAATCGCGCACTGCTGCATGCCCTAGACATAGAAGACGCTTATTCTATAAAATATAATTATAAAAGACCCTTTTGTCTATCATCCCCATAGAAGAGAGGTGCATAACTGCATAATGCCATGTATTGATTGCAAGTGCAGAACACCTCTTAGAACAGGATTTTGGTGCACCTCTGGTTTCAGAATTCCTACCATAGAACTTTAACTGTTGTATGATTAACGCATGCTCTTATTAACAGGAGTTCTCGTCTGACTGGGTGCAGCACTTCAACCACACGCGGCTGCATCGCGGCGTCTGCCTCAGCCGCAGCTGCCCCCCCGCGCCCCCCGCACCGCTAACGCCGCACGCCATACACGCCTGGTGAGTATGCACTATGCGGATACTCATTAAACAATTGAAGGCATGATTGAATGGAAGTGGGTAAGTAACATTTCTATATAAATAAAACTCAAGGGTGGTGGTGGACATGGTGATCTATCAACGCACAGCCCAAACCACTGGACGGATCGGGCTGAAATTTGGCATGCAGGTAGATGTTAAGACGAAGGCATCCGCTAAGAAAGGATTTTGATAAATTCCAACACCTAGGGGTTAAAATAGGGGATGAAAGTTTGTATATAAAAATACTTCTTAACGCAAGCGAAGCCGCAGGCAAAAGCTCGTTACAATATAAGAGCAATTACTGCATATTCTATTTAGTTCTCTATGTAACACGTCATTACATATTTTAATTTCAAATATTTTCCTGGTCCTAAAACCTCTATTTATGCAAAAAAAAATTAAGTATATCTCATAGTTACGTCGTAGAGCTAGAGACAGTACATAATGCTTTGTTAACCAACTTTCAAAGGAGGAGGTTATTATATGTGGCTGAAGACAGTAAAATAGCAAAACACGAAGTATCTGATTGGTAACTTCTTCTGTGATTAAGAACTGTGCTCTCTGCACTTACGTATTTTAGACACCTACATAATATATTTATGTAATCATAGTATTTAGAAGACAACAAAGGACGAAGCATTGCCTATTAAGTATTGAGTATTGTGTTTTAACAAAAATAACCACATACTTGGCAGAGATCCAAGTACACCTGCATTCTCCCGTTATGGTCTGAATCGACTTTGATTAGTGATAAGTGGAGGTGATTATTGCAGGTGATTAGTAATCAGGAGAAAGTTAAGTGTGGACAGCGACTGATTACTGCAAGTCCTTTATTTTCTCCTAGTACCTAACTAATCACTTGCACTAATACACCTGTACTAATCAAAGTGAATATGGGCCTTTAGGTATCAGAAATAAATATCCTTTCCACTTCATCATACCTATGTCAAGTCATAATATTATTATTTTATGTCTGTGACATTCGAGCCCTAAATTCTGGTATCTTGCACGTGTTCGCTAATTACATGTCGATGGATCATTAAAATTTAAACGTTATAACGTGGTTGTGCATCTAAAATATGTACTATCAGAGAAGTTGATTCCTAGACAGATGGCGGATCTCGGAAAATTGATCGCGTTATGTCAAAACCATCAGACCGATCACAGCTAACATTGAATTGACATAAGTCGACCACATGACGTAGGTCCTTCAACTGCCTAAGAATCAATTTCCTCAATGGTACGTTTATTTTATAAGTAGCTGTAGTAAATCTTTACGAGTATTTATAGACACACATCCGTCGTGTAAGTTGTGAAACAGAGTTGTAATGGAAATCATTAGCGCAGTTTGAAGGCGACAAATGCCAGACCCTATTTCGAAAGTCGGATATACTCTTGTACTTTGCTTTAATTATTACCTTCAACATTGTTGTTATTTTACAATCTCCTTTATGGTTGGAATATGGTATTTGGTAATATCGTCACAATAGTAATAATATTACCATGTTCATACAACAAAATGAGAAATATAGACAAGACTATAGACATGGCATGTCGAGGCAATGGCATGACCCAATAATGGGTCTACTTGACAGTAGAGTAGATATTATATAACATTAATGGTAATGGATTTTTTTCTTGTATGTAGAAGTCTACATGCAAGAATAAATAATTATAATATTAAAATAAACTTGCCATTTTTTAGTTCTAAAGGTTTTGCTTATATCAGGTATGTTATAAGCACTGATACATTGAGCTATGGCTCCACCAGGATCTTCACTAACTCCATGACTCCATGTGCCACCAGGTTTGCGTCATGCGTGAACGCTAGCACCATGGCCGAGTTCAACCTGTCCGCGCGCCTCTACCACGTGGACTACTGCTCGCAGGGCGAAGCCCCCGCTGCGCCACCTGGCTCCCAAGGGCTCGCCGTGGTGGTAGCCCTGATCCTGATCCTGGCTACTGTCAGCACTATACTGGATCTGACACTCGCTGAGGATACAAAAAAGGGTAAGTGAAACTCTTACAATTTTAGAATGACTGAGCCGATTTTATAGGCTCTAAAGTCTAAAACATAAACCTAGGTCTAACTTTGTGGGGGCGATACCGGTCCGTCCACGCTCGTGTCCCTGGGCACCTCCCCCGTGCCATCGTGAGCCTTTTCACGGGAACACGGGGGGGGTGGCTGAACGCCGGTATGCGTGTGTGAGTGTGTGTGTGCTTGGCTGCGCCCACAGTGTGACGAAAGGGCCCGCGACCCGGGGTGTCGGCGTTTTTGTATGATGGAAGGTCGCAGTAAAGAAAATATTCTCCGGGTGGGTACCGGTCCCGATGGGGCCGGAGAATCCCATACGTCGCCTTCGGGTGACGGGCGGTCCGCGTATACGGAGGGGCCACTTTCTGCGAGGAAGGACGAGGGGGCCGCTAAGGCGGTGAAGAAGAAGGGTGGCGCTAAAAAGCGCGTGGATCCCAAGCTGGCGCACCTAACCGCGCCGGCTAGGGATTATTCATCTGAGGAAGTGACGTCCGCAGAGGATACGGATCCCGCAGTAAGGGAATCGGCGCGTCAGCTGGAGGGGGTGCTTGCCGGCCTTCCATCCAGCTTCCGCCGCTCCATCTATGACAGAGAGGTCTCTAACTCGTCCGGCAGCAACACCGCGCCGGCGAAGGAGCTACTTACCGATGAGGGCGTAGACTTCAGCCAACCGCAGCCCAACGGAGTGGAGCGGAATCTGAAGCTCCTACAGAAGATGAAGGACAGGGGCGACAAGAATCTTCCGCGGGTCCTTTCGACCCGCGATGTGATCATGCCGCCCCCAAGTACCAGCCGTGACGATTTAACTGGTAGAGATTCCCCTAGAGGTCGAGTCTCCCAGCACGGCCACGGCGCATACGGACGTGTCAGCGAGGACTGGCTCTCGGACTCCACCGAAATGTCCGGCATGTCGCTGGACTCCGGGGGCCAGCCCAAATTCCTAGACAGGACGCGCCGAAAGAGGCGCTCGGACGATGACATGGCACCGCCCTTCAGTAAAGGGGCGGCGCCCAAACCCAAGAGAGGACGCGGCCGCCCACCAACGACCGGATATGTCGGCTTGGCGAAGGTGCAGGCCGATCGAAACCGGGAGAAGGTGGAGGTAACCGAGGTGGCCAAGGTAACGCGAGAGACGCGCTCTTCGCTCCTCGCGAGCCCCGCCCCCATGGAAGAAGACAGGCCAGAGCAGACCAACCACGCTCTGGCCCAATGTGTTGAGACTTCGCTGGGAACGATCTCCATGGTCGCAGTGGAGTCAAAAAACCTTAAGGGGACGTTCCGGGGGCTCCTCAAGGAGGCGGTCAGCGACATACGCGCCACCGTCTCCGAAATGAGAAGTCGCGGAGCAACCGAAGAGGTCAAGGCCCTCGAGGCTCAGAATGCGCGGCTCCAGAAGCAAGTGGAGTCTTTGCGTAAAGAGCTAGAGGAGTTACGCCGTCAGGTGTTGAAGCCGGCCGAGCAGGACATGCGCCAGCTGTTGTCTGAGGTCTCTCGCTCTACCGTAGAGACCTTTAGCAATATGCTGAATGCTCGGCTGGCCGGATTAGAGTGTCGGCTCCTACCGGAGCCAAGACTTCGACCTCCGCTCACGGCGGATAGAGCCCGGAGTGCTACTTCGGCCGCCGCTGAGAGCGTTGAGGCACCACCGGGTGAGATGCCGGGACCCTCGAGGCCCAAAGCCAAGGAGAAGCCGGCCCCGAAGAAGACGCGGCAACCAGTTGCCGCAGCGGCCCCGCAAGAGGCCTCTGCTGCACCCACGGTGCCAATGGCCAAAAAGGCCTGTAAGAAGAAGCGGCCCTCAATGGCAGCTCGGGAGGCGGCGCAAGAGGGAGCGAACGCCAGCTCCCTCCGTACGGAGGCCCAATGGACCAAAGTGGGCCCAAAGGGCAAGAGTAAGAAGAAAGGGGCGACTACTTCATCTAAAGCCGCCCCTAAAAGAAAGAAGAAGGCCAAACTCCGCGCCCCGGCCACTGCGGCAATCACCCTTACGTTGGGAGCGAGCGCCGCGGAGAAGGACGTCACTTATCATGACGTCCTTCTAAAGGCTAAGGAAGCGGTGAAGACGAGTGGACTTCCGGATATGGACACCCATAATCTGGGGCTCCGCTTCCGTCTGGCCCAGACCGGCGCGCGCGTCCTTACCATATCTGGCGAGGGCGCCCAAGAGAAGGCGGACACCCTCGCTGCGAAAATGAGGGAAGTCCTGGACCCGGACGTGGTAAAAGTCGGCCGCCCGGCGAAATGCGTGGAAATGCGCATCGCCGGGCTGGACGACTCAGCGACGGCTGCCGATGTTGTTGAGGCGGTGTCGAAGGAAGGAGGATGCCCGGCCAAGTCCATCAGGTCGGGCCCAGTAAAGGTGGGAAGATGGGGCGACGGCTCCGTTTGGTTGAGTGTCCCCGTTGCGGCCGCCAAAAAGCTTATTAGCTTGAAGCGGCTTCATGTGGGATGGGTGTCGGCTAAGGTAACGCTGCTGGCTGCGAGGCCTATGCGGTGTTACCGGTGCCTCGATATCGGACACCTTGCGACGTCGTGCCAGTGCCCGGTGGACCGCAGTCGGAATTGTTACCGCTGTGGAAAACCGGGGCACAAGGCGGCCGAGTGCCAGGAGGAGCAACCCAACTGCTGCTTCTGCGAGGCACTCGGCAAGGAGAGCGGGCACGTCCTTGGAAGCGGCGGCTGTCCAACAGCTAAGAAACCGCCTCCCACCACGAAGCGCCGCAGGAGAGGAGCTCCCTCTGTCAAGGCTCGGCCGCGTGAGCCTGGAGCCGGTGGTGCCGGGGTTAGTCAGCCCCAGCCCGCCATGGAGGTTGAGCAATAGGCCCGTGGGTTGTCGATCGGGGGATCACAGCCCGCACGAAGGGCCTCGAGAAGAAAGCTCCCTAGATGCCCGGGGAGCTCTCGGTGAAGAAAGCGGCAGCAGAACACCAGAAGCCGCAACGTAGACGTGCCGGACGCGGCAAGCGCCGTGAGGACGCGGTGTGAAATATGAGTGCCCGTATCCCACGGCAGGAAGGAGGGCATGGGGGGGTTTTAGTGGGTACACCTATGTAGGGAGTCCCACATACCTCCGCCCCTTCCCCCGGAGGAGTGGAGGATACGTAATGTATTTCCCCTCCTCAAAAAAAAAAAAAAAAAAAAAAAAAAAGGTCTAACTTTGTAAAAACTTGTTAAAGAAGCTCTTTAAAAGCAAAACCTGCATTTTAAAGAGTATGATACGATAATATTAATTTTATTCTCAACTTAAGGAATGTTTACGCCGAGGCTGCATACATGCATGGCGTGGATGAGTTTTTAAGACCGTTTTTAAGAAGCTAGCTTCATTTGCCTGACCTCGCTAAGAGCGACGATACTATTGGATCCTTATTATATACACATTCCTCGCAACGGAACTACTTTGGAGGCTCAGCCTTAAACTGCATTACTTTTCCCTTACCCTGACGTATTACCATCTCCCCAGGACTAGGCTGGGCCCTATCCTGGTCGGTGCCCCGGTCGTGGCAGTCGCTGACGTCGCCCCAGGGCTCCGACACCGACCTCCACTTCCTCGACGGCGTCCGCTTCTTCTGTATGCTGTGCATCATCATCGAGCACGTCGGCTGGCTCGCCACGCTGTCCTATATATCGGACACTAAGTTCTACGAGCAGGTAAGTATTCATCCTGGTTGTAATTATAGTTTAATCCCCTACAAGAACTACTCCTTAAAGAAAAAGATATCGATAAAGCTGTTAAGTTGCAGTTGTGAAATTTAAATGTGAAAGAGCCATTCTTCCGAAGTAATGGACAGAATCAATACAGCTGTCTTACAGAAAACTGACGAGACAGCAACGCTTTTTGTAACTCTTATATTGTTGGTTTTGCCCATGAGCAGCAATTATCACTCACCATCAGATCAGTCTGCTTGTCCAGGTTAATTTTTTGTAATTAATCTGTAATTTAGCCATCTCCAATACCAACAATGAAATTCGAAAACAAAAACGTAAAGTTCGACATAATACGATGTTGAATATTACGCACATATAAAATTCCAGCATTAACGGTTCATGACTTTCCACAGAAGCGGAGATCAGGCGACGTGCTGCTGCTCACCAACAGCACGCTGGTGGTGCAGATATTCTTCATCATGAGCTCCTACCTCATGGCGCGGAAGGTGCTGCAGGAGGACCAGCCTCCCGTCACCACATTCTTCAAGACCATACTCAATAGATTCATCAGGTTAGTGTGGCCCCAGAGCAGAAATAAGTTTCTAGTGATTAAAATTATGAAAAAAATAGGAATAGAAGTGGAGATGCAGATGGTGGAATATGAAAAACTATCCTCATAGTAATCACTTCATTAACATAGCAAAAGATTTTTAACTTCCGCATTCAGAAGCGAAAATTAATTACTTAACTTCCAAGCGCACCTCTTCGCACAGCACACTTCAATTAGGTAAATGAAAAGTTTGGCAGAATGTGTACATGGAGCTTAAAATATGTCAAAACCTTCGTTTAATTACAGTTGACAGTTAACTGTTACATAAATAATTAATTTTCTTTTTTGAGCAAGGATACAATGTCACACACACTTCGTATGCTAGTGATTGTGCTTTGTACGATAAAGATTTTAACGATTTTCTGATAACATTACTCTTCATTAATCGTAATTCCATGTTATGAACAGGGATAATCATGTGCCGGAAAAAAGTAAATAATGATCCCGAACACACTAATCAAACTGTTAAATAACACCATCAGGTTTGCGGTAGGCAGTAACGTCACGCTCCGGTTCAGTGAAATTATCGCGACTGTACCTTGTTGGTGTGACAAGGTCAATGTACTGTTACACCTGTGAGTAGGGCGAATGTTTGTTGTTGAGGTCGATCCGCACAGGGTGTAGAGTGGAGTGCCGCCGAGTTTTTGAGGGCTGCGCCCATTTATCATCTAGGGCGCAGCATCATGCATTTTCTCGTCTTAAAAACTGTTTTCTTAATTATTAAGAAGAAGACGAGCTAATAAAAAAATCGCCACCACTGTCTATTCATGCTTGGGCGTGAGTTTCACTCAATATTCTCCAAAAACCATACGCTTACCATCTCACATGACCCCATCTCTCAACAGACTGAGCCCAAGCTACTTCCTCGTCATCTGGTTCGCTGCATCCTGGTGGGAGCTGGGCGGAGATGGACCTCTGTGGCAGCCACTCGTGGCTTCAGAGGCTGCCGTCTGCCGCCGCACCTGGTGGATGTACCCGCTTTACATCAACAACTTTAACTTTGGCGACAAGTGCCTTATACAAACTTGGTGAGTTGACTTGAAGATTTGAAGCTTTGGCAGAGAGTAAAAGAACGAAAAAGGAATTACTTATTAAGGATTGCCCTTTTCATTGATTGGACAATTTGAAATCGAATTTTCGAAGTGCAAAACAATACGTCGATTGCTCGTCCTGCAAACAGGTAAGCAATGATCACAATCTTACTTGAGCCATAATGTCGTATGGTGGAACACAAATACAGACTCGCTGTTGTCTTTATTATGAATTGTCGCAATCTTGGAGAAGGCCACAGCTTATAATATAGCCTTCTTCTTCTTCTAGTGCCTCTCCAATCACTAAAGGTTGGCAGTCAAGCTCCGAAACTATTCCTTGTCTAAAACAAGTCTGAAAAGTTTTTCAACAGACTTTATTCATTTTTACGTCTTTATAGCCGTCTTTGAAGTCGGCAGCCTTAAAGATAAGGTTATACATAGACATTGCCATGAGATCTGCCTACTATACCTCGATCGTGGGAATCGCAGACACAATAGAATTTCAATTGTTATGCGGCAGCCGGGTGCCGCTTGGGGATTGATGGGTTAATATTATGACTCAAGATAATCTGATGTCTCCTGCAGGTACCTGGCGGCAGACATGCAGCTGTACGCGGCAGGTTTACTGCTGACGCTGCTGCTGCGCGGCCGCCGCGCTGTGCCGGTGCTGCTGGCGTTGCTGGGAGTATCAGCTCTGGTGCCGTTCGCCATCGCCTACGCCTATAACCTCATGCCGACTTATGTGCTGCACAGGCCAGAGTACGTCTATTGACTTACAATTGTATTTTTATCACGGAATGAAGTAAAACAAAAGAATCAGACTGAAATAATACAATTTCTATTTACGTCAAACATACAACAAAATCCTTTGTAAGTATAGTTCTTGCAATCTAAGAGTGCGCGTCGCCCTTAGTTGTGTGAGTGACCATATCTATACACGCGTACGTGGCTCGCTCGCTACTGACTGCTCCGTCGGGTACGCATACTAACGAAAATATCTATTCACATTTCCAACTACAAATAAAGGCGACGCGCACTCTTAGATTGCAAGAACTATAATAGAAAAATGGTTGTCTACTGCCAGATAAGACTAGACTAATCTTAAAAGAAAAGTGTAATTAATTCGGACTATACCTACAGACTAAATGTACTCTAGGTTTAGTCGCCATTCGTCAGGATTTGTACTAACTTTTGTACTCAGTTTTATAAGAGAGCGTCCCGGACAGATAATATCATTAAATTATCCTTTTTATTTGGAACAAATCATTTCATACGTCCGCGTTTTGGGTAACAATGTCGGTTGAGACTCATTTCCTCAGTTCCGTTTCCTATATAACTGAGAAAATGAGCCAAAACCGACCATACCGTACCGTAAATAAATGGATAAATAAGTCTATTTCTCAGGGCGGTGCGTGTACAATATAGCGGGGACGCGTCTTTCAACTGGCTGTACCAGTCGCCCCTGGGTAACGCCGTCGCCACACTCACGGGGCTGCTCGTCGCACATGGACAGCATGCGATGAGGGGCTCTCATATCGACCTGGCCAGGAATAAGGTAAGTTTGAGAACATGGCAACTTAAAAAGATTGTCTTATAAATTAGTAGGATCCTAAAAGTTTAAGCTCATTTGAGACACGCCAATCTTTACACAATATAGAGAATTGCAATTTTATTTGTAGGTATGTGTGTGTATATCTTCATATTATGTATTCATCAATAGCCTATTTTAATCCTTTAGGCCCGCGCGAGCACCGGTGATCGCGAGAACAAAAGAATACAATGGGAATTCCTAGAACCTCCGAACCATCGAAGTTTGTATTGATACTGTCATGTCTTACGTAGAGGTAGATAGCGTGAACCCTTAATGAACATGAACATGAATATTTTATTCGAAGAATAAGGTTTTTTCTTACGACGTTATATTCCATTACCATGCTTGGATATCCTGCATTTCTATAATTGCATACTGACAACATGAAACTCGTGAGGCAAAAACATAATTATTCGTAATGGACTATTTTAGTCCAAGCCATTTTCCCTGATGTCAACATCACTACTTAATGTTATCTTCATTCGATCCTATGATTACCTGAGTAAGTAATTATAAGGATTAACAAATCCATTAAAAAGTTTCAACAATAAACAAGGAAGCGCTCACTCATGGCTACAGTAGATTTTCATAATAATATCTTCCTACATCGTACGAGATGCCCTTTTTGTATCAATACTAATATTGTAAACGCGAATGTGTGTCTGTCTGTTACCTCTTCACGCCCAAACCGTTGAACCGATTTTGCTTAAAGGTGTCGGGATACTTCGAGTCGGGAAAGGGCATTGGACACTTTATCTCGGAAAAATGTACGATTCCCGCGCAATAAACGAATTTTGGCGCAACAGATATGCGTCATCTAATAAGCTATAAGGGGTTTTCCAATAAGGACTTGACAACTTTGCAGCGATGGTTCGTTGAACCCAATTTTCTATGACTCGGCCGCACATTTCGGCTATTTCGTGTTTAATTTTGGTTCTGAGCTCTTCAAACGGCGTCGGCTTATCTAAAGACTTGACGCAGACCCAAAGAAAAAAATTTTGAGTCCATGGGCGCCGGCAGGGGGGTGCCAGGTGGTGTACTTGCAACCCTTGGGAATTTCGGGATCAACAGGAATTATTGAAATAAAAGCCATCTATTGGAAATCATTTTACCATGCCGTTAAAAGATAGTTCGTTATGTTTCGGCACTAAATGTATTCTGTTGGCGTAAATAGACAGTCACTGTTGTTCGTAAAAAGTAAAAAGAAAAAAAGAAAACTAAAATTTGCACCCCTTTGAAATTATTTCTGCCGGAGCGGCGCCCACGCTAGAGTCTAGACACGTTAAATCGCACGATCGACTGGTCCATTTTTGTTGCTTGGAAGAAATTGTTGCAAACTACAAAGTAAACTAAAATTACCGATTACAAGCTATTTATTGGGTCCATGGTTATAATACATTAGTGCAAGTAATTGAGCAGTAATAGTGGAGATACGGTACTAATAAATACTAGATAGCATCATTAAATTATGGTGCCAACACCGACAATTTCAATGAAAAGTTATCTCTTTTATTTATATACAATTAAGGTTGAAAATCGCCAGTGTTTGAGATATTGTAAGTTTGTTGATCGTTACGTACAAAGTATCACGAACATCCTCCGTAGACTGCAATAAGAGGTAACGACCGCGTACTTTGTATGGAACTTTCAAACGGAAGACCAACAAAGTTGCGAATGCTCGGTAACTCTCATGACAGAATCATCTTACAATAATTACTAGAGCAAAAATGCTATACCTAGTTGTTAAGGACGCTATTACATTTTGAACCCGCTTAAGTTGAGGTATAGTTCTTGCAATCTACGAGTGCGCGTCGCCTTTATTTGTAGTTGGAAATGTGAATAGACATTTTCATTAGTGTGCGTACCCGACGGAGCAGTCAGTAGCGAGCGAGCCATGTATGCGTGTATAGATATGGTCACTCACACAACTAAGGACGACGCGCACTCGTAGATTGCAAGAACTATACCTGAATAACAAAACAATAGGCGTACGCACACATTGAAACCGCTGCTTGATTTGACTCCTAATTCTTTAAAGTGGTACCTGAAAATCGCTGATATTTGTGAAAAAAATGTGATGGCGTCCATAAAGCCGTGCGGTAGCGTGTTTCTCTCTCTGTCTCTCTCTCTTTCTCTCCTTTTTTTAAATAAATCGTTAACAGACAGCTTCTCGTGATCTCGCGGTGTAGCGGCCAAACCGCTCCTTCGCGCGGACGCGTATCTATAAGTCATGCCTTAAGTTTACATACAGTTTCACAAAGTTGCGTTTCTTAAAACAACTACTTTTCAAGCCTTTCACCTATTTATCTTATTCCTACAATAATGTGGCAACAAGTTGGTTTTACAACCAGGTGGTTATCTGTTACAACACGGTCGTGGGTTGAGCTTTCTACGTCTAAATAGGTTAATAAACAATATTTACTGTGGTTGCGTAACCAGTCGCTAGCCTGCTGGTCGCCAGGAGATTATTATGAACGATAAACTAGACTAGATCCAACGATATAGCATAGTTTACTCGACACAAGGAGTATTATGCTTTTTGAGTGTATTTATTATTTTATTTTTGTAGCTTTAGCTGGAGCTTAACAATAACATGAAGAGTAAGTATCTATGTAATATCAAAAGAGCATCCATTACACCTTGGTTTACATTACGTGAAACTTTTGAACTTTCAGTTAGTTTTCAAACTCAGGGTCGGTTATACTTTCGTAGTGCCCGTCATTGAAACCACCGGTTAAATGTATGGGAGTTACCGTTCTATTATCATACTTCACACTTATTATTATAAATGCTTTATCTTGGAAAAATGTGCGATTCTTTCGCGATAAGCTAATATTGGCCAACGGAGTTCCGGGCGTCACCTAGTATTTCGATATTTGAGGGGCAACATTTTCTCACTGCCCTCCCAACTCATAGAATTTTTCAAAATTTTCCAGCAACCATAAAAGTAATAACCAGTAATTGTTACCACAAGCAATAAGGTATGGGATGGCGGTGGGTTGCAATTATTTTAATTGCCTGTGGTTGCGCCAGCGGGACATCCGCGGTGAGGAAACCCATGTGAGAGGCATCTCGAGACTATACTTAACTATGATCTATGGATCTTTTTTGTAATCTGTGGATTTATGAAATAGAACGGAGGTACATTATAGTTTTATACTGGAAATAAATATGATACTTAACTACATTACATTTACATTTGCCCTTGGCATTAACCTTCAAAATAGAAAAGTAGCAGTAAGTACATTTTATATTAAGTTATACAAATTACAAAAACAGGTCAAGTTTGAGTCAGAATCACTTTTAAAGAGTTTCGTATAAAGCTTGACCGTAGCTAAACAAAGATGAACCCTAGATTCTAGTCCTCTAGAACGTCAAGCCATCCACGAACTACTTAAATTCTGGGCCCTAGAAATTAGGTACTTAGGTACTCGTAGTTGATGACCTGACGTTCCCGTGGTTCCGGCAAAATCGGTACTGATGGTATACGAGATTACGGGGTATACCGCCGACTTTTAGAGAGTAGGACTGCATCCAGTACCATCTCAGCGCCCCCAACGTTCATACTTCATATTTTATGCGATCAGTGTCCTACGCGAGATGCGGAAAGGCATTTTTCGTCCGTCCGTCGATTCGTGCCGAATATGCTATCCACAACTTTTTGATAGATTATCCATACTCATACATACATGTGGATAGCCTATCCGCCACTTACTTATCAGTAAGTAGGCCATCAACCACTTATCTGACAGATAGTTCATACTTTAATCAGCTAAGTTGTGGATAGCCTATCCGACACTCATCAGAAAGTGATGAAACAGGCCCTAAGTTTTTGTTGTGCTTATCTTGCAGTTTCTATTTTAGCAGAGCGTGGTTAGTGGTTAATGGTTAGGTCTCGCGGAGTTCAGCGGTTGCTGGTTGTGCAACAATTATCTTGCCGTGTCTACGGCTGCACTTTAATGGATTAGCAAGTATCAACATCACTGTTCATTGCGCTTTGTTATCAGTTATTGTAGTTAAAGCAATCTTTACGAGCGGGCCCGATTCTTATACCTCGGAGGTTCTTCGATGGCCATACAAACGGCAAAACGAGGCACAAAACATTGAATAATAAATAAAAACGTTATTTTGATCGTAGTAAGAATAATAAGAATAAGAATAAGAAAAGTTTATTTTGCACATCACACAGCAAAATATTTACAAAGGACGAAAGAACACAGAACAATTAAGTAATATTTTAACATTATGTTGTGTGATATCACAAAAATGGAACCCAGCTCAGCGTAATTGCAGCAAGTTGCTGCACTGATTTTCTGCTGGGACCAATGTGTGACATCACAATAATAATATAGTTTGGACATTACAATAATAATTAGGAACTAAGAGCATACTAAATAATATTAATTAAATAGTAAATATATTATAGATATAGTAGGTTACGTACGGTCTCATGTGGATAGACATTGGTGTGCTTCTATTCACAACATCAAAAATTAATGCCACTTAATTTTATAACTAAGTAATGCAATCTACGTGCACATTCATTATAAATTGCACTTTATCTTAGGCCTAAGCAGGAAGACCTAGTATCTGTTCCAGTCGTCGAGCGCAAACTATGCGCCATCATTTCTTACATCCAGAAATCGTTTTACAACTCAATCTAAGCTATTGTTGCAAAACATACAATATCATCATTCCTCAATCGATATTCCTCTTAGATACCTAATTTTCTACTTTTTACCATATTGGCCATAATTAGAACTTGAAAACCATCTATACTCAACCTGCGGCCCGCCGGGACCTTATCAGTGGCCCGCACGAAGTTCAAGATTAGTGGGAAGTTGAATATTTTGTTGTGACTTGTGCCTAACAAAAATGTGGGGCCACCTACTTGTTTAATGTTGTGAAAGTAGCGAATTTTTTTCCACTATCAAATCGCTAATTTTGAACAACGTAATTATTTTACATCTAAATAATTTTTACTGCGGCCCGAGACATCAGGACTAACTAACCAAGACTAAAGTTGTAACCCTGCAAAATCAACACCATCTTTTAAACAGTTATGTAAGTGTGAGTATAATTAATATACCGGAATCCAAATAACAAGTAGTCATATTAGTTACATAAGTGAAATACACAGAAGCGGTTTTATATTTTATGATGATAGTGGTATTTACCTAACGTGACCATTATTTTTTTTTTGTCAGAGCGGGACAAATACAGAATTCCCCCCCCCCCCCCCCTTGAAATACATGAATGAATGTTATTATATAAAACAAAGTCGCTTTTTTTCTTTATCACGCTAAGACTAATAGGAGAATCGCGAACTACTGGAGCAATTTTATGCTATTTCATATTTGGCACAGATATTAGAAGTAGACCACACGTGAAGGATCATAGGATACCGATTTTAAACATTTTTTCAGTGGTTAGGTATAGGTATATTTTATAATACCCGTGCGACGCCGGGGCGGGTCGCTAGTAATATTATAAAGCGGAAGAGTTTTATTGTTTGTATGAACACGTTAATCTCAGGAACTACTGGTCTGATTTGAAAAATTACGTCAGTTCTAGATTTATCCGGGACGGCTTTAGGCTATATTTTATCAAGCCAAGACTAATAGGAGCGAAGAAACGTAGAGGAAAATGAAGAAAAAGCGGGAAAATTTATTTGAAAGGGCTTTTCTCATGAATTACTGGAGCAATTTCTATATTATTTGGCACAATATAGCAGAATAATCACGTTTGTTGTAAAACGCAAACGCAAAAATACTTTTAAATTGTTGTCGTTTGGTATGTTTGCAAAAGCGGGACAATTTCGGCCTCGCTGGGGACAGCGGGACAGACTGCCTGAAAGTGGAACTGTCCCGCCCAAAGCGGGACGTATGGTTTACCTTACCTTATATTTACCTCGTAGGTGGAAAAATACCAGTGTACCGGCCATATTTCTATTAGACAAAGTGTTCATTTTATGAGGATATGCTTTCCGCATCCCTGGCAGATTGGGGACTGCGGCCAGGGAATGTGGGACACCCCAAGCGTAGAGGCTCACCACTAATATACCCATCCCATGGCGCTCCACTGCCCGTCTAAAGCAAAGTTGTGGGCACGATGAAACCCACCGCAGTACTACCAATGCACAAGACGTGTCCTACATCTTGCGCTTGGCGTATCCATAAGTATTATACTATGCGCATTGCTGTCAGCTGTGAAGCCCATTTTAAAAAACTAGATATATTTACCTAACCTTTTTCTTTTTTTGGTCACGCTCTACGTCTGCCCCGGTTTAGGAAAGTTCACCAATTAAGCTGAGGCACCCTGATGGTATTTGGAACTGTCAGGGTCGGATTTATATTTTTTATGAGTATAGACCACTTTAATTTTGACGCCTCTATGTACGAACTCTGCCGCCATCCTAGGACGCTGCCCCCCCTAGGACGCCATGGAACGGTGTCGCCCATTGGCCATTGCCTATAGTCTATACATAAATCCAGAGCTGAGCAGGGCCCCCGCTACCATATTATGTGCAATGAGTGCAATGCACACGGGCGCCATCCTCTAGGGGCGCCAAATTGCCTTTTTAGGGGCGCCAAAACCAAGGTCCCAAAAATTTTGCCTAAACGGGCGCCAAAATCCTTTTTTTTGCACACAGGCGCCAGTAGCTAGTCCTTACGGGGGCCCTGGAACTGAGGACTATAATTCTAACCTAACTTAAACTAACCTTCCAGATATTCAGCTGGGCGTCAGTAGTGGCGATACCAATGATCGTGGTGTGGGCGGCGCTGTCCCCGCGGCTGCTGGCGCCCGGACCACCGCCGCGGCTGGGTGCGGCGCTGCTCGCGGCCTTCGAGCGTCCCGTCTTCGGAGCACTAGCTGCACTCGGCATGTTCGGCGCGATACAGGGGGTTGATTGTGAGTGCTTGTTTTGAAGCTATTGTTGAGCTGCCGTTGTAAGAACCTTAAACGGACACAGTAACTCAGAACTAGCGAAGCCAATATTGGTCCGAAAAATCAAACGTATTCATCTATTTTGAAGAAACGCTAAAGTTACCCAAAATATACACAAGGACAGAGGTAGAGGTACATATACGAAAGGAAAGAAGACATTGATTCGATGATATTCTATTTTTAACCGACTTCCAAAAAACGAGGAGGTTATATGTTCGGCTGTGGATTTTTTTTTTTTTTTTTGTATGTTCAACGATTACTCCGCCGTTTGTGAACCGATTTTCGAAATTTTTGCTTTGTTGTATTTGGTTTTACTCCAATTTGGTACCATGTTCACAAAGTGGTGACCTGATGATGGGATCCAGGAGTAATCGAGGGAACTTTTAGAAATTTATATGGAAACATATGGTGATTTTGGTTTTATGTGAAGTGTACTAAGAATATGCTACCAAAAAGTCAAATATTGGGTCAAGGTATACCATGGTTTCGAAGATGCTGAGAGAACTCCTGACTCCTTATAGATACACGTTTGGGAGTTTCGGCGTTGTTTTAAGAACAGAAAGCATATGCTACTATGCAACTCATATTCATCATCATAATCATCATCATCATCATCATCATCGTCTTCATCATTACCACGTCGTGTTAAGGTCACCAATGTCTCATGGCACAGAATAGATAATAGTACAAGGCATAGGTGTGGATATACTAATAATAATAATAATTTTATACTGTATAACAACACTTTGTTTAAATATACATGGCGGTCAGCGCCGCGGAGGCGACGGTATCGCGGCGCCGCCGCGCGTCGCGTGGCGGAAGACGCTAGATCGAATATACTTTACTATTTATATACAGAGCGAATACTATACTAACTACTTTATAAAATTTTAATAGACAAAATATAGAATTAAAATAAAGTTATTTTAAAAAGAGCATTTAAACAAAACAAAGTCAATAAGTGTCTTTTTAATTAGTTATACTTATTAATCGATAGATGGCGCACTAAGTATCGATTTGAATGGATTTGAAATTGAATTCTTGATTACAAGAACAGCTGTCAATAATTATGATAATATTATATTATATTACTAGCTGTCCCGGCAAACGTTGTTTTGCCATATAAATAATTTTTGGTATGAAAAATAGATGTTGGCCGATTCTCAGACCAATATCCTCACAATATGCTCACATAATTTCATGAGAATCGGTCAAGCCGTTTCCGAGGAGTATGGCAACGAAAACTGTGACACGAGAATTTTATATATTAGATGAGTAGCTACGCTACATCCTATGCAAGTTTATACAATTTTTTATCTGATAGATCCTTAGATCGTGGAAAAACGAGACACAATAGCCTTTCTATTGTTATCGCAATCGCCGGTGACCGCTTGGGGTTTGAAGTATTAAAATTGTTAAATTACTTAGCACAATATGTTCACTTCACTGATAATATATTATTTTGTGAGTGTGAACTGTGACTCTTAACAGATTGTAATAAGATACGTAAAATATACGCGAAGGTTTACCTACTAGTGTAACTAAAAAGAGTGAAATTATTATTATTTTTAACAAAAAATTAAAACCGACTTCCAAGGTAAAAACAATATTAACATTAATGTGAACTAAAAAGTATTAAATAATTTTTGCTATCTAATAGTGCCTTTTTCCGAATTCGGCTAAACCTTGACTATTTCTGTACTCAATCTTCATAATTTTGAAGTCGGTGCCAGTTCCAAAAGTTTCAAATATTCTGTCAGAGGACTGAAGATTCAGCTATCTGGTACCGACTTCAAAATAATGAAGATTGAGTACATAAATAGTCAAGGTTTAGCCGAATTCGGAAAAAGGCACTATTAGATAGCAAAAATTATTTAATACTTTTTAGTTCATATTAATGTTAATATTGTTTTTACCTTGGAAGTCGGTTTTAATTTTTTGAATAGAATAGAATAGAATAATATTTATTGCATGAAATGTGGTTATAAAGGTGTAACAATATTATGGTTTTTACGGATCCAACATTCTGCCTCGTCAGTGGCGTGCAAAATTACAATATTGCATAAATTACAAAAATCAAATTGAATATTATTATAATAAGTACCTACTAACATTAGATGTTTAAGTCATATTATAAGTTAAATTATTCATTAAATTATACATCAACACATATAAATAAATTAATTAAAGAAAAAAAAACAGACAAACATTTCACATAAGTATTTTAAGAAGAGAAAAAAATGTCAATGTGTCGAAGAGATTAGAGAGGTTAGGATATTTATAAACATGGTCTGTAATACAAACATATAAGCACATATAAGCTCTGTAACATAATAATGTTACAGTCATAATTAATAAGTTTGCTTAATGAAAGTAATGTCATAGTGGTAAAAATGTAATTAATAATAAATGATAATAGAATAAAAGTAATAATTTCAATAAATTAGTCCAAGATTATAAATTAATATTAAATAGATTAAAGTAAAAATGTCAGTAAATTAGTCAAAAGTTTATAAGTTATTAAATGTAATAATGTCATTAATTTCATTAATCAATTGGAAGATAATCTACCGCCATATAAACTGTAAAAGTCTGATAACATAGAAAAAATATATTATTAATTAATTAAATAATTCAATTAGATCATCATTAAGGTATTCTTCAAGGTTATACAAGGTTTATTTGTTAAAAATAATAATCTTTATCCGTTTTCTTTAATTTGATCCGGAACCATCCGTAACTCTTTATTTTCTAAACCTTCCCCTGTTTATTCGGCAAAGATATTCAGATATCTATTGATGAAGTCCAATTTCTTTAATCTAATTCGCCCTGGACAAATACCCCTTGCACGTAACACCGTCCTAGACTCCATATCTTACTCTTAACAGCTACCCTTGACTTGAACTGTCCCGTATTTTTGGTCAGTACTTAAGATGCGACCCGGTCTCAAGACGCGGTTCGGCTCTGTGATTGGTCAAAATTTTGACAGCCAACCAATCACAGAGCCTGAACCGTGTCTTGAGACCGAGATGTATCATGAGTACTGACCAAAAAACTCCGTCATTACAGCGGCGATACGTCGCGTGCTGTCCGGTGGTGCGGTGCTGGCGCGGCTGTCGTTCGGCGCGCTGCTGCTGCACGTACCCATCAACAAGGCCATGCTGGGCGCCAGCCTGCGACCCGCGCAGATAGATCGGTTTCAGTTCGTGAGTATCCGGCACAGGAGCAAATGCTCAAGCCTCGAGTGTCGATTGTCGTCTCACTCATAGGTTAGGCAGCAAGTGCGCACGAGCGAGATAACCTGTGATCGCAGCGACATTCGAGGCTTAGGAATCCGACCGCAGGTCTTAAACAATAACCGCGCCCAGCTAAGCGTTCAAGTAGCCAAGGAGTGTCGCCCAGATCTGGGCGACACTAACAAAACTGTATCTATACAATTTTGTCAAAAACACAGCAGTTACTTCCATGGCTCCATGCAGTGGCGTAACTATATGGTGGCAGGGCTGGCAAAATGCCTCGGGCCCCCGACCCAAAAGGGCCCCGGCCCAAGAGGCTGTGAGGTCAGAAATATGTTTTTATACATTGTTTTATTATTTAAATACATGACGATTTACACTGATAGGCCATAGGGCCCCATCAATTTGCCACGGGCCCCGGATGTTCATAATCATAATAAGCATGTAAACAGTTAGGCCACTGTTTACATGCTTATTGAGGCTCTTCAAAAGTTCACTCGGCAAAAATTGTCTCTTTGGTCGGTGGACGAGTCAGTGAACTATTAGTAGATCAGGGACAAAAACAATTGAATTATTTGTACACTACACGCAGCGCAGCAACGCAGCGTATCTCGAGTCGCTCTGCTGCCACGTAGTGTCGCCTAGTGCAGCCTCTTTGATATAACTGGGGCCGTACCACGAAACCGTTTTGAGCCTCAAACAATCGTACGAGAATGCCGCGTTCTACTCTAACGAACGAGAAATTACGTTGTTAGAGCAGGGTGCGGCATTCTCATCCGATTATAAGCAATATAAACGAAGTCCTCTTTGATAAGCAATAAACCGTTATTTCAGTTCGTGGAATTCTTCGGCGTATCAGCGATGTCGTACACTCTGGCAGTGCCGCTGGCGCTGCTGGTGGAGTTGCCGGCCCAGCGCCTCTACCGCGAGCTGACTACAAGGCCCAAAACACCAACGACTGAGAAGGAAGCCGTCAAATAGATTGGTGCTTGACTGTTCTAGACATTCACAGGCAGATGGAAGATGTACTCGGTCCTTCATGCTGCATGAGGATAATTATAGAAAATTGGTCGAGTTATAATGAATAGCCCGCTCAATAAGCTGGATTTGATTCGGTGACTTCGGCAAGGCGTGCATGAATCTTGCGACAGCAAAACAGGCGAAAATTGTACAAATTACAGATACAATTTTCGCCTGCTGTATTGCTCTCGCAAGATAAATCACCCTACCGACCTCACAGACTTAAATCCAGCCGACAGATTACGAGTAACTTGACATAATCAGACAAAACGATGTATGTACACTATCTGTCTAGTGCCTATGTATCAATTTATTTAATCTTGCGAGATAAATTCACCTAGTGGCATTTTAGCAGCTACTACCGCAAAAGCTTGAGTCAGTTCAAGTGAAGCAAAAGTAATTCGACCCTGCATAAAAGCAATACAATTTTAAAATTTGAACGAGCCGCATCTAGTTGGGTAAACCACACTGTCAGAACTTTTGCTAGATATTGTATATTAAGGTTAAGAATACATTAAGTCATCAGTCCAAATGATAAAATGCACAGCGGAATAAAAAATTGGCAAGCATATTATAAGGTTGCTGTTTACCATTTTAAAGTGGCCACATAAGGTCAACTGTGTCTTGTGTAGGGAATCACATGTCGTCACAGAAGTCGTTTATGGAAGTAGCTGTAAATATGTAGTTCAAAATTTGTAATAATTAGTTAAATTTGTAAATATTAATTAGAAAGAAATTGCTGGCATACTCAAAAAAGTTTTTGAAATTCCTATTTCTTAGCACTATCATACTGGATACCTTAAGCCCGCTTTACTCATTGGGCCAAGGCATTGAGTGCATTAGATCAATATGAAATATCACACTCAAGTTATGGCCAACTTGCCAAGTCGGACTCTACACATTGACCCAATGCACTTTTTTCCTAGTTGGACTTAAAAAACCAGGAAGTTTTCAAAAATATTCAATATTGTACATAATACATATCTATACAAATGTTCTACATTAATTTTATTATGCCTAAGAATTAAGAATGAGGGTGGAACTGATAGGTGCTAGTTTAGGTAGATTTTTAATTTACTCCTACTTTAAAATTAGAACTGTTTTACTATTGTCGATAAAAAGTAAATCAGAGAAGTTGATTCCTAGGCAGATGGGGGACCTACGTAATTTGGTCGCGTTACGTCAAACCTAGCCTTCAGATCACAACTGAACTGATATAAACCGACCGCATGACGTAGGTCTGTCAACTGCCTAGGAATCAATTTTCTCGATAGTACAGCTTAGTTTCTTGCATCTTCCAATCTAGTTTATCTGACCAAACGAAGCTCTATCTTTACCATACTGTAGTTAAAGACTATACTATATTAAGACTATTTTTATGATTTAATGTGAGTAGCAAGCTAGAAATGTATTTTAAGTGATAAGGCTGAAACAAATATAAAGTATACTTTACCTTGGTTGTTCATTTATTGTAAAACCTTACAACCCAGTTTCTAGCAAGTGAGAACTAGTAAAAAGCAAAATAAAATGCTTTATGGTGGCACTTCAAATGGCTATTTGTATTTGCTGTTGGCTATTTGTTGCATTTGACAAAATTATTGACGTATACACAAACAAGCAAATAAAGGCAAATAGTCCACACATGGACATCAAATACCGAACTTTTACTTCATTTTGTTTACTTGCCTATTTGACTCTTTTGATGTGCGTCAAAAACCGACAAAGGTATGGATAAGTATATTTGGTATTGGTCATATTTGTCAAATAGGAAAATATGGCCAATACTTTGTCAAACATACCATCTACACAATATGGTGATTGGCAAATACATCAAACATGCAAATACACATAGCCATGTGAAGTGCCACCATTAGAATATTTTACACCCATTATAGAACATTAAAAAGTTATTATTTGTCTTGGTAAGAAAAATTACTTTATCCATACATTGTTATATCCTAATATTGCCAAGTTATGTGAAAAAAGAATCTCTCTATTAGTCTAGAATAGAGTTTCAAATGAAAAATCCTTTAGCATTAGTAAGTTTATTGTAGGAAATTACACACAGACTAACATTCCCCGTCCATACACACAGATATTCAGGGCGTGACTCAATTCAATATAATACACTCAAATGAGAACAAAACTTGTGGGATTTGCCACTCAGCACTATTATAATGTTATAATACAACAATTATAATATTTTTCAGGAATAGTTGCAAGAATTTTCATACATAATCATGTACTTCCATAGATCTTTGCCTATTTTCTTGGCTTTGACATTATAAAAAACAAAAATTGTTCTTATAACTTTTAATTACTAACGTAATGCCTCTATTTCCTCATTAATCCCTCGATCATGAATTCTTGGAAATCTATTATTATCGCGGTAGAATTCGACCGTTTGGGGCTTGACAGGTTAAACTAATCTAAACCAATGCCAACAAACCACAAGTTCTGCTTTTCAATAGTATAAACCTAAATCACAGTTTATCTCCGCGAGGGTCCGGAGCCACCTTGCCAGCCGCCACGATGACCTCCACCTCTCCCACCCCCTCTGCCCCGACCAGCAGCTGAAATAACCATTACATTTTGATAAATAAAGTTATTCAGCGAATTTATAATTTGGTTGTATTGTAAGATTCCTTGTCAATATAGTTAAGTACAGAAAAAACAAAATAAAATTAAATAAAGTTTTCAACATACATACAATTATTGTGTATGGTATTGAGCTGTAAAACACATGAAACCAAAACTTTTTACGGCTTAAAAACTTGCACAGCAGATTCAAATTCTTCAAACTCTAAGTTCAAATTCTTTATAAGCATACAATAATTTACAACAGTATAAAAGCTAAGTAAGAATATAATTTATAACATTGTATTGCATTCGAAGGCTTTTTGTTACAGATAGGAGAGATTAGGAAAAATGTTTGTTTACAAACAACATCTCTGAGATTCCACAAGTACTATTGTACATAAAATGGTTAGTTAGATTGAAGTTTTCGTTTCGACTTACCCTGAGCTCGTAATATAGCGCTTTTACCGCGACCTGCGGACGGTTTATTCCCTTGACGTTTGAACATAGGGGCATTCTTCAACATGTCCGGTAATATGAGGAAACGAATTTTAGACCCCCTAATGTAAACATTTTCTAGTTGTGCCACTCGGCCGTCCCTGTATGTTACTGTTACCAAAGTCATTTGGCAATTCATGTTATCCTCGGCTTCGATTAGCTTTCCGCGGTAGACTTCGCCGGTGTTTGTTTCCAATGTAACTAAATGCCCTTCGGCTTCATGAAGCACTTTAATAGGCACACCGATCGACATTATAAATGTTTCTGTTTCACTTATTAACACCAAAACTCAATGAAATATCAGAAAAATAGAGATTGGAACGGATTAAAATTTTATAACAAAAAGACGCCAAAACAACAATGGCGATCGTACAAATTATGTCAATGTCAATTAATGTCAAGACTCAAGTGTCAAATATATTTGATAATTGACAGTTGGTGTGTTTTATAACTATGGCCAGTATACAGCCAGTGAACAGGGCCCGTACGACGAAACGGTTTTGAGAGTTGAGACTCAAACAATCGTACGAGAATGTTGTGTCGTACTCTAACAAGTCGTGAAATGACGTTGTTAGAGCAAGACATGGCATTCTCGTCCGATTGTTTGAGTCTCAAAGCGGTTTCGTAGTAGGCCTGACGCGACCCGACGGAAATCGAGATTCGAAAATGAAAAGACATGAAAAGATTACAATTTACACTAAAGTTTAGGAACACAACATGCAACTCAGAGGAAAATTGATGCAACTCTTTGGAAATGCATAGAAGAAGTTTGATGCAATGCAAGCAACTTAAAATGCCATTTTTCTATATCTTGAAGTATGCTGTACCTATGTGTATTCAATTTTCAAAGGTAAGTTTGCCTGGCTAGACATTAGATCTAGTCATTAGGTAAAAATTAACCCATTCAATGCCACCAATCCACCTGCAACATACCGGTGGTGCTACTTGATTTTTTTTGTTTTTTCTAACTTAAAATACATTGTTTAACGTATTTTATATATAAAAAATGCAATAAATAACGAAAACCTCTCTAAATACGATTAACGCACCAATTGCGTTGGTGGCACTGGTGAGACAAATCCAATCACAAGTGCCATTCAACGCACCACTTACGTTGACGTTTTTGTTTTAATTGAACTGTGTTATGCAACACAGTGGGTAGCTGAATAATTTTTAAATACAGGTAGGTTTTTTTCTACATACAGTTAACCGCTTATCAAGGTACCCATGGTAATTCCTTTCTCCCCTTCATTCTTTTAAAAAAAAACTGAAAATTGAAATAAAATCCTTCAATAAATAAAATCCTTACTTATTTGAATTTTTTTTTCTAAATATTGAAAAATACAACTGGTCAGCAAATTGATACAAACATTTTGTATCAATTTAATTATAAATACAACGACTGGTTGGTAAAATTTACTAATTTGAACATAGTAGTGTTTCGTCATGCATGAAACCATCCAACAAAATTCGCCGTTAAAATGCCATTGAACGCACCATTTGCGTTATGGTAATTTTATTCATAAAATATACCATGAATCGAAGAAAAATTGTAATATACCTAAATATATTGCTTACTTTAATGTTTTGAGTCAAAAACTTCTCACTCTAATTCAATAAAACTGAAAATATGTTGAATTAAAATCAGGCAGTTTTTGGGCTAACGGTTTTTTCGCTGTCAAAAAAAGAGGGGAGGTCCAGACCACAAACCGACAGTGTCACCACATGTAAAATATATCTCCAGTAGCTAATGAGGCCAAAGATTCAAATTAAATATAGCCATTATAAAGAAAAACTGGGAAAAATATCAAAGGTACCTCAACGCTTATGGTGCGTTGGTGGCACCAGACGGTAAACTCGCAAAATGCAAATGGTGTGTTGCTGGCACTAAATGGGTTAAGATTAAAGTAAACACACCGGCAAAATTAGAGGAATATAACAAAATTTAATTTTTTTTGAAAATTATTCGCTGTTTTTTATATATTGACGATTAAAAAATAAAACTTATATAAATTTAGGGCATAAAAACGTGTAAAATAGAAAAAATCTGCAAAAATCAAAAATTAAGAAAAATCTTTAAAATTTCAGTAGTAAGTTTTTAACTTAAATTCTTCATTTTTACTTAAGAAGTGCCATGTTTAAAGCGTGTAATGCCTTCTATGGATCTCAAGAGGGTCTGGATACGCCATTCCATGCTTGCATTTTGATTGTCGATCATTTCCTGTGGGATAATCTTCTACTCCTCCAGTAGCGCCAACTCGAGCTTCTGAACACATTTTGGAGCTGGAGTTTTAACTCGTACCGTTCACCCATTGATGTGCCATACGTCCTCAATCGAATCCACATCCGTAGACCGTGCTGACCTCTCCACCTGGGCTACGCCAGCATAACTTAGGTAATAATACCTGATTTTTTTACTCTATGGACGCACATAAAATTGAAGTTACTGCCTAAAACTGTGTAAAAGGCACAACATGCAGTTCTAGGATGTTTGTGCTATAGCCCTGTACTGTCAAAGTACCATCATTAACAATCATCAGCTCCGTGCGGGCTCCAAATCATATGCCACCCCAAACCATTACGAAGCCTGTATGATAGGCCACTGTGTCCGTTAAGTTTGATGGTCTATAGCGTTCTTTACGATTTATCCACATTCTTTATCGCCTGTCAACAAAATTACACAGAGTTTGCTCCCATCACTGTACAGCACACGATTTCACTCACTTGTTAAATTTTGATGTTCACGCGCAAATCTTAGCCTGGCTCTTTGCGGTCATGTCTCAAGTTTTGGTGCCCTTGCTGGCACTTTTGAGTTTAATTTAACTTCTTTGATTCTTCTTCTTACTGTACAATTACTTACACGTCCATCTCGGACCTGTTCCGACAGGTTTCGTCTTTGCAAAGCAGTTTGAGGTCGATTTCTTAAGGCTTGTACCCTTACAAAACGGTCATCCTGAACCATTGCCACCCGCAATCTGCCTTGTTCTCGTCTCCAAACGTGAGATCCAGTCTCTCTGTAGTGTTGAAAGTTACGATGGACCACGAAAGCCGACACACCTAAGGCCTGACTGACCGAACGGTAGGTGTGACCTTTAGACCGTAGATGCTGGAAAATCACTAATTTTATATCGAAGCAATGTGTTCTTCCAAAAACCAAACAATCAAATGAGCTGGCATACCTTGCACCCCGCTAAAAACGCCATTCTTATGAGAAACACTTACAACGTCAATCATCGAAAAACACTTAGTAGGGCATAATTGCAATAAAAATCTGTTAGCTTCCCAGTTGTATTCAATATTTTATTTCTTAAATGAGCTAAAGCCCCATCCCCACTCGCGTGCGAACCGCGCGCGACGCCGCGAAATTTCCGCGAAACGTGAGTGTGGATCCGATTCGCATATTTTTCGCACTTCGCGGCTGGTTCTTCGGCTGCATCCACACTCGCACGCGGACCGTGCGCGACGCCGCGGCGCCGCGAAATTTCTGCGAAGCATGAGTGTGAATCCGATTCGCATATGTTTCGCACTTCGCGGCCCGTTCCCCGAATGTTGTCGGTTTTCTGTCCCGCGACAAAGGGTTTTTTTTTAAATCTTTATTTTAATAAGGGCTTTTGCCATACAAGACATGTCAGCATTGTTTAGTGAACAGATAATACAATCAGTCTGTCAATACAGTCTGTCAAGAAAGAGTAGACGCGCGGAGTTTTGCTGGGAATACGAAAGAGTGACATTGTGTTTTTGTATTATTTTCCTAAAATTGTGTTATTTCGGTTTTTAATGTGTAATGTTGGTAGAATATTAACCATTCCGTTTTACGTACGTCCTCACAGAAAACCGGCGTTGACGTGGGAGAGCCATGCTTCGGCATGAATGGGCCGGCTCGACCGGAGAAATACCACGTCCTCACAGAAAACCGGCGTGAAACAGCGCTTTCGCTGTGTTTTGCCGAGTGAGTGAGTTTACCGGAGGCCCAATCGCCTACCCTTTTCCCTTCCGTACCCTCCCCTATTCCCTTCCCTACCTTCCCCTATTACCCCTTAAAAGGCTGGCAAAACACCTGCAGCTCTTCTGATGCTGCGAGTGTCCATGGGCGACGGAAGTTGCTTTCCATCAGGTGACCCGTTTGCTCGTTTGCCCCCTTATTTCATAAAAAAAAAACATTAAAAATTTGATGTCGTGCACAAGTGTGGGCAAGTGATACAACTTCAAGAAACGTGCCATTTTGTGTTCCCTCCAAAACTCCGTCGAAAGTTTTAGTAAAGGGTATTTTAGTACTAAAACAACTGACTTGACTCGTTGACTTTACTGACTACTTTTTATCCGACTTCAAAAAAAGGAGGTTATCAATTCAACGCGTATCACGTATGTATGTAATATTTCCAGAACTGTCCAGTTTTTTTATATGTTAATCTATAGCAGCTTCTGAACAAATGTGCCAAATTTCGAATGTGTATGTGTGTATGTATGTATGTATGTTTTTATGTTTGTGCACGCATATCTCTGGAAATATAAGTCCGATTTAAGTGATTCTTTTTTTGTTGTACTAGGCATTTTTCAACTTAGGGAATGCTGCAAGTTTCATCAAAATCGGTTCAGTAGTTTTTGAGATAGGGAATTTTAATGCTACGTAATTATTTACGTGAAACTTGAAGTCGGTTTTATCTTTTTAAAATACTATTTTTAGACTTTTACTAGACTTTTGACTTGACGATCATCTGTAAAAACAACTTTTTGTAAACTTTTCACGAAAGTTTTTTTTCCCGCCATATTTTACTTGACACTGGCCATTCTTAAAAAGCCAAGCGCCATATTATGAAAAAAGTAGACGCGCGAGAAATTTTTCAAATAAAGAACGCTTAAAGCGCGAACTACACTGCGGACATGTCGCGAACTTTGAGAGGATTTGGCAGTAATGTGCGATCCGCGCCGCGGTCCGCGGCGTGCCTTCGCGCGCGAGTGTGGATCGGCAGTTAGAAACTAAAAAAAAAGGATTTCACACAGCCCGACCCACTTGAATTCAAGTTGTGGCCCTTTTTACCTATGTTCCGCTAATTTTGCCGGTGTGTGTAGGTACTAACCTACTACTAGGTACCTATTTCATAAGGTAAGTTAACTACTAGGTTTATCTTATATAAGTTATACTAGTAGTAAGTACCTTGTGAAGTAGGTACCTATACTTAATAATTATTATACCAGCTTATAAAATATAAACTGGTATAAGTATAGGTTGGATAGTAGGCTACTATAGTGCTCGAAGGCTTTTTATGAATGTGGACGGGGCTCTGCTGGTAAAGGAGAACTGTCAAACACGCCACGTTCATAAGCCTTGTCGACAGTCGAACTGTATTGTCTGTTGCACCTGCTTAAAAAAAATTATAAGTCACTGTCTTTGTCAATTTTGCGGGAATTACCATTTGAATCTTTATTAATTTTGTTATTTTTGGTTTGTAATTTTTATGTATTTAGATAGTTTAATAAATAGCAGGGTGCAGATAAAAGTGGTTTATCATTTTATCAAAGTCACAACTAAATGGAACATCACAAAAACATGCAAGATTCAATTAAAATAAGAAGATAAGACGTGTTGTTCATAGTTATATCATTATAGTCGATTACAGAAGTTGTTGCTGTGCTCATTAATTGTTTGGAAACGATCTCGAGTTTCAACTGTATTCGTCAGCTTCGAATTACCTATAACAATGGAGGAGGAAGGAACAAAAACCTGTCCGAACTGGTAAGTCTGGACTCTGGAGGGACAATGCTAACAACACTGTCAATAATCACAGTTCTATTTTTAACGTTACATTAACCATTTATTTTTGGATAAATGGAGCAGATCGCGCGCGACTTGGACGCAGTTGTTGCTGTTGTTTATATTTCGAACAATTGCGTGAATTTGATGAGCTATCTTCAAAAATAGAAAGATAATATAACAAATCATGACTGCTCTCTGCATGTTCTACATTTACACACACAGTTTATGATAAAATGTTATAAATATCTAGTGCTCAAACATTTCTTTTTTACATTGCTAATACAATAAATGTTTCTGAGTTTTCAGACACAACATTCATAGTAAGTACTATAGGAAATAACAAACTTGGGAATATAATAATTAATATTTATTATAATTTATTCACTACTATCTCTTTCACAATAATAAGTAATTGATCTTAAGCGAAGCTAGCACCTTTAATATAAATTATAATATTCCTTACCGTTTGAGCCTTCCCAAAAATGATATAATAATTAAAGAAACAAATTAGACAAATCGGTCCAGCTATTCTTAATTTTTAACATTACCTTACTTAATATGCCATGTCAACTTTCTACGAGTAGCTATTACCATTCTTGAGATATAGCAGATTCAGAGCCTGAAGACTTTGTAATAGGGTCCTGTTTTTACCAATTAAAGGTATTGAACCCTAAACTGATTCTATCTAGTGACATAATAACATTATGTTTCAGTAAACGTGAAATACCGTCCAGGAATTATGATATACACACCGTCCACTGTGCGAGGAATATCAAGGTGTGCCATGTGTGTAAGGAACCCGTTCCATTGAGTGAACTGAATGACCACCATGACAAGCTTCATAAATTATGTAAGTGTATAATTATAAATTAATAACTTCACACACATTAAGAGAAAACTAAAAATAGAAAATAAAAACAATTACAAACAAATTATCAATTTGAAAAAATATATTATTTTCAATTCTCGCTACTCAGATGTTACCTGATGTCACCTATGTCTATGATTTTATTGTATTTACAAGTAACATTAGTTAATTAACTAATGTTACTTGTCCAGCTATTATTATAATATCTGATTCGACCTCTGTGGCTCAGTGGTGAGCTCTTTGGTAGCTCAAGCCGGGGGTCGCCGGCAGCTGGGATGGAACAAAAAGTTTTCAATGTTTCTGGGTCTGGATGTGTATTAAATATGTGTATGATATAATAAAAATCTTAAATATATGTATAGTATAAAAAGTATTAAATATATTTCCATTGTCTGGTACCTGTAACACAAGTCCTTTAGGTACTTAGCACGGGGCCAGACTGACGTGGTGTGAAGCATCCATAGATATTATATATTATATTATTATTATATTTTGCTTCACGGCCAAATAATTTATAAAAAATTCACAATTTGTGATTAAAAATAAAAATTTTGTAACATAAGATGAGATAAAATTTTTATTATTACCATTCTAGTACCCTGCAAGGAGTGCGGTGAGAGGATTTGTGGAACAGACTTGGAGGACCATGTCCGAGACTCCTGCGCCCACACCATGAAGTCCTGCAGGTACTGTGATGATAAGTTTCAACTTTACAATGTATGCTGATTTAACTACACATAATATTATAGTACATCTGTGTAGTATTTTAGAGACTAGAGTACAGGCCTTCCTATCTTTTTTATTTAGTAGAAAAATCTATCTTGATTAAGAAATCATCAAGTCTAGAACTTGATAAATTACTCTTTGAATACAAAAAAATAGGAAAGATACCTTTCAATAGTCAGAAAGAGATATTGAATATTTGCTGTGATGTCACGTTGTTGTATAATATTGTACAAAAAACTCGAATTAAGAATGTTTGGATGTCGTCAATTGCGACAAAGTATGTGCACTCTTTCATAAAAATGTAATACCTGTAATAAAATGTATGTAGCCATATTTTCACCAAAGAAAGCTTGATTGGTTGTCTTAATGTTGACAGGTTCTGCGACCTGGACCTACCGAGAGGTGAGCTGCCCGGGCACGAGCGGTACTGCGGCTCGCGGACCGAGCAGTGCGTGGACTGCGGGGAGTGGGTCATGCACAAATACAAACAGCTGCACATCGACTCCAACCACGGGTTCCTGAGGCTCGACGATGGTATGGAACATTTAAAGACATGAGTGGAAGAACCATGTAACTAACATTTTACAACATAAGAACAATAATTATTCATTTTTACCCTTATAATTTGATCAAACATTGTAATTTGTAACCTACCTACTACATCTTCTAGCGTAGGGATTGCAATCCCGCACCTTATTCAATCCCGCGGGATTGATTTGCGGGATTGGCCAATCCGCGGGATCCCGCATGTTTGAATTTATGTTAAAAAATTGAATAAATTGAAACTATAGGTTTATGTTTTATTAAAAATCAACTTTATGCCACAAAAATATTTGTTTTGTAACAAAATAACAATGAAATTATGTGATCACTCTAGTCATATTAGATCTTAAAATTAAAATGCTTTTAATGCCTCAGCAATCTTGAAGTCAGGGACCTCTCAACATTATGGCTCCGCATTGATTGCGACAATCACCCTCGCGTTTTTGCGTGCCAATATAGGTCCCATAGCGGCGACCCCGGGACGGGCTCACTCTTTGAACACCTGCAAGCAGCTTCAGATTTAGTGCAGCAGCAGATCCCATCCGCAGAGATCATAATACTTTAACGCCAACCGCGCCGACTGGCTGAATTCCAGTAAAACTGATCATGCGGGAAGATCTGTCTGCGACTTTGCTCTTGCGAACGACTTAATACAACTGGTTGCTACGCCTTCGCAAATCCCAGATGTAGACTGTCAGAATCCTTCCCTGTTGGACCTTCTGCTGACTTCAAATCCTGATGGCTACCAAGCATCCATCACCGCACCACTTGGTTCATCGGATCATTGCCTTGCCACTTACGACGACATTGCGACAGCGTGCTGTCGCAATGCCGTCGTAAGATGATAACGTCTGTGATAACGTACGTGATAACGTACGTTATCGTGTAACTCTACAAGTTAGCGGACTGGAATGGTATGCGGTCATTTTTTGCATCCTATACTTGTACATCTCACTGGGTGATCCCGACAATATTGCCAACTCCGTTGCCAATGTGGTGATGCAAGGTCCTCAGTAGTGCCAACTTGTGGCAGATTTCATCCCTGGTTTGGTTCATCCTCCAAAAAAGCTTTTCGCCGGAAGGAGAAGGCTTACCAATCCTGGGCCATTGCAGTGTCTGCTCGGGATTTAAATACCAGCACATATAAAATGAAATACTCAAGAAAAAGATCACTCGGGCAAAGAAACAGCACGTCAATAGAATTGGTGAGAGACTCGAGTGCCTCCCTTCGAGAATCCGTGCATTCTGGTCTCTGGCCAAAGCTATTGAAGGAAATTTCCGCAAGCCAACCCTACCATATATACACGTCGAAAATGGATCGTTGTCCCATGACGCAAAAGACAAAGTCGATCTTCTGGGTAAGTTCTTTGCCTCAAGCTTAACCCGAGATAATGGGGAACAGAAACTGCCGACCATACCGCGATGCCCGAGCGTCATGTCGGATATTTGGTTTCATCAGCGCTCAGTGCAAATAGCCCTCCGTTCCCTTGATATCCAATTAAAGTCCAATGGGCCTGACGGAATCCCTCCTATTGTGTTAAAAAAAGTGTGCTCCAGAGTTGGCTCTGATCCTAACGCGTCTTTTTCGGATCTTCTATTCTTCTGGCATTGTACCGACTTCCTGGAAGACTTGGTGTACCCGATCTCCAAAAAAGGTGACCGCTCAAATCCTTCCAATTGCAGACCAATCGCTAATTGGTTATAACCAATTTATAATATAATGGAATCAATGATTTTTATCAATAGCCAGCTTCTTCGATACTTGGATAAACAGTACGGGTTCCGTAAGGGTCGCTCGGCTGGTGATCTCTTGGCGTACCTAACTCATCGTTGGGATCAGGCGATTGTGTCGAAGGGAGAGGCATTTGCAACTGTTAGTTTGGACATTGCGAAGGCCTTTGATCGGGTTTGGCACAAAGCGCTGCTATCAAAACTTCCATTCATTCCGTGGCATCGGTACTATCATATGGGCTTATATTATGGGGAAATTCTACAGATATCGATAAAGCGTTCCGTTTACAAAAAAAATGTGTGAGAGCAATTGCTGGAGCAGGATTTCTAGAGAGTTGTAAGCCGTTATTAAAAAAATTTAAGATACTGCCCCTCACTTGCATGCATATAAAAGAAGCATGTATTTTTGTACAGTTACACCCTGAATATTTCCCACTCAAATCGGACTTAGGACGAAAAAACGAAAGGCATAAATTCAAAATCCATTTTCCGTTATGTAACTTAAACATATATAAGGACAACGCGTTTGTACAGATCATAAAAATTTACAATTTTTTACCGGATGAATTTAAGAACCTACCTTTAAAAGTATTTAAGAGAAATTTGACATTATGGCTAATAGAAAAATGTTTTTATAATATGAATGAATATTTTGCGCACAAAACAATAATATAATTTATGGTGTATTAATAAATAATATTTGTAGGATTAATTGGACTTATTATTACAATTATTAATTATTTACGACTTATGTGTCTATGTAATTGTGTAATTTATTTATTATTTATTAATTATTGTGACATGTTTGATGTTTCTATTATCTGACATTAAATTGACATTGTATAATATGAACTTTAATAGGAACTCAAATTATTGTATTTTCTATTTTCTTGTTAAATGCATGTACTCAATGATATTCTACTAAATACAGATCTGTTACGTTCATACTATCTTCCAGCTTAAATTGCTTCCAAACAATTTTCAAATTCAAATACGTACTTACCTCTGTCATATCTAAAGGTTACCATAGTTACAACAATGAATGCGACAGATAATACGTAATGAATGGTATAGAATAGAATAACTATATGTTTTGAGATGGTTTTGAATTGCACTTGACAGGCGTATCGGCGCGCATGCGCGACAAAGAATAAGAGAATATTGTTATTGTTGAACAGAAGAGACATTGAATAAAACTAATTGTTTGTTAGATTATTTTTTATTAAACTTTGTGCTATATTCTATACATATTATAATAAAGTCGTAGGAAAACAAAAGTACACATTGAATATTTTTAAAAATATTAGTACTTGGGGTATATAACGTGTAAATTTTTGTTTCTTTGTATTTACATAATATTTTTTTAGAGTAATTACTTTAGGATCGGTCGTATGCCCGGGCTAAATATGTATATTATATTAATTAGTAGGTTTTTTTTAAATTAAATAAGAGGGCAAACGAGCAAACGGGTCACCTGATGGTAAGCAACTACCATCGCCCATGGACACTCGCAACATCAGAAGAGCTGCAGGTGCGTTGCCAGCTTTAAAATAAGGTAAGAAATGAAAGAACATATGTAAGAGTTACTTTTACATTAATTGAAAATTTTAACACCAAAATATTTAAGTAATAATAAATATCTATATCTATACATATTATTATAAAATAAGGTCGCTTTTTTCCCTCATATCCCTTTGCTCCCTTTAGTCTTTAAAACTACGCAACGGATTTTAATGATTCTTTCAGTATTAGAAAGCCGATTTATCGAGGAGGATTATCGAGGAAGGCTATAGGCTATATTTTATTACGCTAGGACTAATAGGAGCGAAGAAATAGAGGAAAATGAGGAAAAAACGTCGAAAATTATTTGAAAGGGCTAACTTGAACGCGCTAACTACCTACTGGTCCGATTTGAAAAATTCTCTCAGTGTTAGATATTATAGCCCCTTTATTGAGGAAGGCTATAGGCAATATTTTATCATGCTAAGACTAATAGGAGAATGTGAAAAAATGAGGGAAATTATTTGAAAGGGCTTATCTCGCGAACTGCTGGAGCAATTTTTATGTTATTTGGCACAGGTTCAGGTAAGAAGTAGACCACGTGAAGGATCGAGGCTATCGATTTTAATCATTTTTTACTACATAAAATACATATTTTATGTACCTTCAAAAAGATTTAATTTATTTCTTTTCTGTCTCTTTGAAATTTTTTGTATTTCCGGATTATTTTTATGTGCCAAATGGAGACGAATATTTGTGTATTTATCAATTACTAGATGAAGCCCGCAACTCCGTTGCACCAAAATTTGTTTATCGCGCGGGAACCGTACATTTTTCCAGGATAAAAACTATCATGTGTCCTTTCCCGGGACTCAAGGTATCTCCATGCCAAATTTCAGCAAAATCGGTTTAGCGGTTTGGGTGTGGAGAGGTAACAGACTGACAGACAGACAGACACACTTTCGCATTTATAATATTAGTATGAGATGAGCTCTATGATTAAAAATAGGGGTCTGTTATTTTGAATGTTCTAAGGGGGGTATTAGATTATCATTTATATTGGATCCTAGATCATTGGGTCATTTATATTGGATCATGTAATATAGATAAATGATTCATTTCTTCCTTGATCATAGATTTTTAACATTTGCTGAGAGATTGGATCCAATACGGTCATAGAAATTGGTGTTGCCAGTTATTTAATATAAAAAAAGAGTTTTTAATTTCTTGTTCGTTAGTATGTTTCAAATAATGTAATGTAATTCTTTTTCTAATTATATACTTGAATAATTTTGCTGAAATAACAAAAAACAAGCCATATTAAAAATGACGATGTCTTTTGACAAATCGAATTCTCTGAGATCTAGTAACACTGATGTCAATACCTGTCAGCGTTAGCGCTCCCCATTAGCTATTGAAACAACATATGACGTAAAATAGGATTAATGTTATATGATAATGTAATATGCAGATAATATGATCAAATGATAATTTTTATTGGATCCTATATAATATGATCCTGTAAATGATCCAATATAAATGATAATGTAATACCCCCCTAAGAGCGAGTCAAAAACATTGGAATTCAAAAATGATTTTAAAATGCGATACTTCAATTGTTTTGCTACATCATTGGTAGCAAAATGTACTCCTCATTCATTTTACAGTACAGTACAGTTGCATAAGACATCGCATAGCGTATAAAAATAGAATACAAATAAACTGCAATTGTAGGCATTTAAGTCACCATCTAACAGTCATGTGGCGAGTCTGCACTAACTACTCTGTGGCTGCAGCAGCGCAACCATCCTTATCGTTCTTGCGTCAAAACCATATCGCTGTCACTTTCTTTGCCTGAACCATGGCGGAAATTCGATTTTTTCAGATTGTTCGAAAAAATAATTGAAAATGTAATCAATCGAGGTATTTATTGCATTCTTATAAGTGGTAAGAGATTCCATGTGTTTTGTTTACTTTGGAGCCATAGTTCGTACAATTTCTAAATACACACGACGGCTTTTTCAATTTATTTTGGTACTTGACAAGACGCGGTACGTTCGTGAAGTGCGTTCGATGGTTCGATGCAGACTAAATAAAGGAGCGGACAATTGACCTGTATTTGAAGCTTCACAATTCGTGCGGTAGTAACATATCTGCTTTGAGTTATTATTTATTATATCATTGCATGTACTTAAATTCACACACCATTGTTATGGTAGAAATTAGAATGTACAGAATCTTTTGTTATGACTCTAATACTATCTTGTAAATACTGCATTCTTGTGAATAAATAATTATGAATTATTCCATCATATGGGCTCCTCGAAAAATTATGCAAATGGGTCATGCGGGATCCAGCAGATTAAAAATTGGCACGGGATCCCGCGGGATTCTAGCTATAATAGCTACACATAGAATGCACATTTTTTTTTCAAATCATTTTACTGGCCCTAAAGCCTTCATTTATGCATAAAAATTGCAGTTTTCAAATTGTTACGTGCTTCATCTACTTATGTCTTCAAATTAAGTTGATTATATGATTCAACATTAACTTCAGGATGGGAATCTTTAACCCAGGGCTTATTTTAAACCATATCTGAGCATTTAGGCCTGACGGTCAATAATTCTAATGCAACATAGAGAGTTGTTGTCATCCATTCTTAATGAGCGATTCTGAGCCCGACGACGCCGAAGGCGGCAACTGACGAATCTCTATTCTCATTGTGTATCTTCATGTGCAGTAAATAAAGTTCAGTTTCGAATTCCGCATTTGAAAATGTTTTGCGTTACATTGACGCATCATGTTGCAACATGATGCGACCTGACCTGACCTGACCCTAAGGGTGTAATTCAGTAGCAACTGTACAATGTTCTTCGGTTCCATGAAATTTCAGTCAGGTATTCCTTACCGAACTATAAATAGACGCTGTTAAGCATTTGTGTACCATCCCACAAAAAATTAAATACATATTTAATTATGAATGCGGTTATGTTCTTTAGATCATTTAGAAAAAGAAAAAAAGTTCATTTGTGTGTATGTTTACCAACAACCAAATAACATTGGAAGTTATATTGTTACTTATGTTTTTAATATTTTTATTTACAGATCCAGAGCCTATGAAGAAAACTAATATAGTCAAACCGTTGGGCAACCGGCTAACGAATGGTACTGCTAACGGCAAGATAGTTAACCAAGAACCATCTACATCGAAGAATACGAATCTCAATTGCATGCAGCGGGAATTCGGTCAGCCAATTTTTCAAAGGCCTAGCCAATTACCTACTATGAGCAATAGAACAATCGAGAATGATATCAGGCCTGGGACTTCTAATGGTGCCATACCCAGGGTTAAACGGACCAACGACCAGCCACAAGTGAACAGAGCGGGTGAGGCACCGGATAAAGTGTTGAAGAATTTGTGGTATGTTAATTATTACTCTATCATGTAACTTAATTTAAATAGGTTAAAAATATCATTAGATTAGTAGGTAGGTATATTGCACACATCCTATTTGCCTTCTACAGCAATAGTCAAGATATTTTAAAGTTGTGCCTGGCCTTTATACAGGGTGTAACAAAATATAGTGATAATGCTTCAGGCTGTGTGTGGTTTCTTATACAAGGTGCAATTAAACCTTCCTGCCAAATTTTGATATATTGATCCTTGTTAAAAATAAAAATACACGTATTTTTTCTTTTATAATCACTCAGTCCTAAAATTTTGAGATATAGCTTCCGAAAGTTATCTTAAAAACACCACAATTAATGGACACGACGCGTCGGCCGCGCGTGACGTGCCCCCGCGGGCGCGCCTCATACCGCGTCACCTCCGCTCATTCCCCCGCGCCGCGAGTGACCGTTCTGCAACGATTTTAAATGGGATAAAATATGTCAATCAACACACATTTTTTTTTTGTTAAATGGACTCTCCTAATGATACCTAAGCCCTGGAAAAAATTTGGCTGGAAGGTTTAATTGTACCCTGTATAGAGTTCACTGAGAAAGAAGCAGCACTGAAAGAGCAATTTTTTGTGATTTGTATGGGCAAACACCCGAGCGCGGCGTCATGAATTTTCCCATACACTAGTAAAAAAACTCTTTCAGCACTGATAATTTCACAGCGTCCTCTATATGGTAGTTTTGTTACACCCTGTATAACAATTAACTCTTTTTATTCATTAGTAAAAAGTGAGTTCTTATATTTTGGTAACCATACTACGGACGACGGACCAAACTATGGACTTGTTTTAAGATTATTTCGTTGTCACTCTGCTAAACCAGCCTCTTTCTATGTTATACCTCTCTTACTCACCAGGTTTCGAAGAAGCGACCGCCGCCGGCCCAGCCCCTTTTGTCATAAGATATATTAAGATATATTTTTCACTCAATACTCAGTAGGCTTGACCCTCTATCTATCCCACTCTACTATATCTTTTTCACTTTATAAGGTCTCGTGGGACGGTGAAGAAGCGGCCGGCGCCGCCCCCGCCCGTGGCCGGCGGGCTGCCCGCCCAGCGCGCCCAACAGAGAAGAGAAAGAGAGGAGAGAGAGAGAGCTGAGCAGACAGCTAGAAATCTCGCACAAGGTGATCAACACAACGTTATAAAGTATGTAGGAGAAATTTCCCCAAATTCAGACAAGACAAGACGTTATACGTCTCATGGAGGCACTTCACATGGCTATTTGTATTTGCGTATTTGATGTATTCGTCAAACAATCGCCATGTGTAGACGGTATGTTTGACAAAGTATTGGTTTTACTTGCCTATTTGACAAATATGACCAATACCAAATACACGTATCCGTAATTCCGTACCTTTGTCGGTTTTTAACGTACATCAAAAGAGTCAAATAGGCAAGTAAACAAAATCAAGTAAAAGTTTGGTATTTGACGTCCATGTGTGAAAGGCCGTATTTGCTTGTTTGCGTATAAGTACGTCAATAATTTTGCCAAATGCAACAAATAGCCAATAGCAAATACAAATTGCCATGTACACCTCCATCAGAATTAATAAATAAGAGACAATAGCAAACTACATTCAAAATATTCAATAAATAATCGGCCAAGTGCGAGTCGGACTCGCGCACGAAGGGTTCCGTACCACTACAGAGCAAAATAAGCTAAAAATTTTATGTTTTGTATGGGAGCCCCCCTTAATTATTTAATTTATTTAAATTTTATTATTAATCATGAGAGTATAAATATAATTAAATATTTTGTGAACATTTCAATTGCCTGTATGTTGCCGTTATTGATTAAGAGCAAAAAATAGCAAAAAAATCACGTTTGTTGTATGGGAGCCCCCCTTAAATATTCAATTTATTTTATTTTTAGTATGTCGTTATAGCGGCAACAGATATACACAATCTGTGAAAATTTCAGAAGTCTAGCTATAGCCGTTCTTGAGTTACAGCCTGGTGACAGACACACGGACAGACGGACAGACATCGAAGTCTTAGTAATAGGGTCCCGTTTTTACCCTTTGGGTACGGAACCCTAAAAATGCTATTTTGTTTTGTTTTAATGTAGCTTTAATTAAGTACTGTTTTGTTAACTTAATTATACTAAAAATTCAAAATATGTTATTAACGTGAAATAAAAAGATCCAATCTTAACTTAAGTTATAGTCAGACTATTTAACGCAGAATTGCCTGAAGAAGATTTTTGTAGCACTCATTTGAGTGCCACAGGATTCTTTGGAGTTTTCTTCGAAACTGAGTTACAACTAACTAAAAGTACGCGTTGTAAGGGCCGGGACACAAAAACACGCACGTACGCGGTGCCTTACTATACAGTAAACTTAAACTGACCCTTAAGTTTATCTCAATATTATATCTTATAGGCCTACCTCCAGTACTCAGCACGGCAGAGAAGCTCGACAAACTCCGCAAGATGGACGCGCTACACAACAGGGAGATTGAAGATAAGAGCTACAAGAACATACTGCAGGGCCGCGTGTGGAAAACACCTGAGGTCGACGCGGGGAATATTCTAGGTATAGCCCGTATATAGCTTTAAGAGCGCTTTTTCAATTATTAATTTTTTTCGAGTATCATAGGCTGTGGTCCGCACATGAGAGAGTGCAGGTTCGATCCCGGGTGGAGGTGTGTACTAATGACACATTTTCAGATCTCAAAAAGATATAAGGACGCTCCTACGGTGAAGGAAAACATCGTGAGGAACTCTCTATTTTATCTGTAAACACATTGTTGGTCCCAGACACATTGACCTGTTCATTCGTCGATACTAGACCGACTATGTTGCGAGAATGCCGTATGTGCTTGGGCAACAATTCGGACATTTAATATCTTGTCTCAGGCACTACAGTATTTGATAGATGCTTCGATTCTAGGTAGGCATTTGCTTATGAATTAATTTCACTGATGGTACAAAAGGTGTCACTGGTGCGTGACGTATGTCTCTTGTTTCAATATTGTTTGTCTTACTCCCTGTATCTATTAGTGCTTTGTGCCAAAAGTTTTGCAGCAAAAATAAAATATAATTATGTGTGGAAATTGATTCCTAGGCGTTGACAGACCGACGTCATTTGGTAGGGTCATGTCAATTCGTTAATTGTGACCTGTCGGCTGGGTTAAGTTTTAACGTAACGCGATACAATCTGCCTAGGAAATAGGAATCAACTTACACAAATTTATACTACACAAATTACGTGAGGTATTTTGTCAATAATCTTATTTCTCTCTATTCCAGGTCGGGCCCCCATCGACCAATCAGAGCTGGCGAGGCAGAGAGACAGCTTAAAGAACTTCGTGCCGATGACACCCGAGGAGTTCGGCGAACGGTTCCGCACGCTGACGATGCGGGGCGAGCGAGGGGGCGGAGCGGAGGGCGGAGTGAGCGGGGCGGAGGGCGGGGCCAGCGGGGGCGGGATGAAGGGTGGTGGCAACGGGGGTGGGGGCAGCGGGAGCGGTGGTGGCGCTAATGGGGGCGGGGCGGTCGGCGTTGAGGGGGGAGACCGCTTCAGCCAGATTAAATCCTCGCTGAGGGAGCTGAGAAGGGGACTGAATGAGGTAGTCTTTGCCATATTATACAGTAAAATAATAATACAGCATGACTGGTGAGACATGATCGATACTTAAGGAGTAGTAGAAAGGAGAAGTACTCTGTACTCGATTCTCATTATAATTATGTAATAAAATTAGGTACTTATTTAAATAAATGAATCATGGACACTTGGTAAATTACTATGCGGCCGCGCGGGGCGCATACCCCCACCGCGCGCGGGGTTCATGCGTTGGGTAAATAATTATTTAACTTTAGTCTACATTTACTCAGTGATCAAAAAACCCCTAAAACAGTATATGCCTGTAAATAACTATTTTGTTAGAGTATTGCGTTTAGTAATTAACTATTGTGTTTAACAAAAATCGGTAGTCTATAAAGTCGTTTACTGACGATAGTTGAACGTGACAACGTATGACGTTGTCACGTTCAACTATCCTTAACCCTCGCTTCCGAATCTCTATAAATAGAAACAAACTTTTTCGACTGTAACATAAAGTTATTTCGATGTATTTCTTTCAAATGATGTCTAAAAATATTTATAATGAGTAAAATAAACTATTCGCAATACAAAACGCTACATACATTCGTGAAATCCAGTAAAATCTTCGAACAAAGCACAAGTCTTTATGTTATTTTGGTTTTTTAAAGTATTATACTTAGTGTCTTTTTTGTGAAATGTTTATTGTAATGTGGTGTAGTGTTTGTACTGAATAAATGTTTACTTACTTACTTACTTACTTAAGTCATACCTTGACACGTAGGAAATAGAGCACAATTTTGAATAGCTGAAATAATACTAATAGCTCACAGATTGTTTATTTATTTTTCATTCTAAGTGTGGTCAATGTATCAAAGGTCATAACTAGACATTGGATATGCATATAATGGCACTTTTTAGGCGTTCGTGCATATTTTGGCAATTTTTCGATGATAGGTCATATTTCAGTAGTTTTATGCACTCGTGGTCTCCAAACTAGCTATCATCACACACCGAGGCCACAAAACAGATGTAGGATAGATTAAAAACACACCCATTGAAATAATGCAATACACGCGATAGGTACGCCGTACGACCTTTCTAAAAACAAATTTTTTCTTTGTAGTTGGGAATCTTTGTTAAAAATTTGGAATAAAGTAGTTACCGATTTCTTAAACTTACATGGGCATTATGATTGCAATTGGAAAATGTTATAAAATAAATTAAAAATTAAAAATCCTGGATTTGATGAATCTGTAATGAAAATGAATGAAATTATAAAATTATATCTTTTATTAATGGCAACACAGGAAAGCTCTTCAAAAAAAATATAAATTTTAATATTAAGTGACTTTTGATTGTGCATATTCTGTGCATATTTCGGTCATTTTATCGTGCATACTTGCATGCATATTTCGGCACTTTGATCGTGCATATAATCCGATGTCTAGTCATAACTAACCAAACTTCTTCATACAAAAGTATTCTCTAAGTCATCGAAATACGCAATATAATCGAAACAAAGAGCGCGCCCCAGGTGGGCCTTACGGTTGTTGAGAGACTTGAGAGGATAAATGGAACGCCTCAGAGCTGCTGTCAGCGAGGTAACGCCGCATGAACTGTCATGTTTTTCGGGCGCGCACCCCATATCGAATTATAAGACGTTATCACGTCAAAAATGTTTTAGTTTTAAGTTTTGAATGTTGTCACAATATGTTGTTGGCGTATCTTTGGAGTAAAATAAAATTAATATAATTTTTATATATTTATATATATATAAATAAATATATATATTATATAAAGCTCTGTTGAAATTGATAAAGCGTTTAGAGTTCAGAAGAAGTGTATAAGGGCAATCTGTGGAGCTTCCCCATTAGATAGTTGCAAACCAATTTTTCAAAAATTACAGATTCTCCCTTTGGTATGCTTGTACATAAGAGACATTTGTGTTTTTGTCAAGCAACATTCGCACTATTTCCCAAAAAATGCTGATGTCAACAATAGAAGTGCTACACCAAGATACGAATATAAACTATACATGCCACAGTGCCACATGGATGTATATAGGAAAAATGTGTACATTAACGCCATCAATATTTTCAATAAATTACCAGATAATTTTAAATCATTAAATGCAAGTAACTTTAAAAGACAAATCACTAAATGGCTACTAAACAATTGTTTTTACACATTAAACGAATATATGATATTTAAAGAATAATAATGCAATGTATAATATAATATTGTAATAAAATTAATTTAATTTAACAATTATAATAGTAATAATTCAGTGAACCTACATGTAATAAAATTAATTAAAATCTCTTATGACATACCTAAATAATAACAAAAAAAAACTGACTAAATATTTTCTATGTAATCTAATTATTATTATTGTACACTTATTAAATTTAATATATATTTCTTCAATTGACAAATTATGTATATATATATATATATATATATATATATATATATATATATATATATATATATATATATATATATATATATATATATATATATATATATATATATATATATATATATATATATATATATATATGTATATATATATATATTTTAATATATATATATACTTCAATTGACAAATTATGTATATATATATATATATATATATATATATATACATAATTTGTCAATTGAAGAAATATATATTAAATTTAATAAGTGTACAATAATAATAATTAGATTACATAGAAAATATTTAGTCAGTTTTTTTTTGTTATTATTTAGGTATGTCATAAGAGATTTTAATTAATTTTATTACATGTAGGTTCACTGAATTATTACTATTATAATTGTTAAATTAAATTAATTTTATTACAATATTATATTATACATTGCATTATTATTCTTTAAATATCATATATTCGTTTAATGTGTAAAAACAATTGTTTAGTAGCCATTTAGTGATTTGTCTTTTAAAGTTACTTGCATTTAATGATTTAAAATTATCTGGTAATTTATTGAAAATATTGATGGCGTTAATGTACACATTTTTCCTATATACATCCATGTGGCACTGTGGCATGTATAGTTTATATTCGTATCTTGGTGTAGCACTTCTATTGTTGACATCAGCATTTTTTGGGAAATAGTGCGAATGTTGCTTGACAAAAACACAAATGTCTCTTATGTACAAGCATACCAAAGGGAGAATCTGTAATTTTTGAAAAATTGGTTTGCAACTATCTAATGGGGAAGCTCCACAGATTGCCCTTATACACTTCTTCTGAACTCTAAACGCTTTATCAATTTCAACAGAGCTTCCCCATAGTAGTAGCCCATATGAAAGTACCGACGAAACGTACCCGTGGTATGCACAACGTGCTGCTTCGGTCGAGACTTTAAGACGTAATATTTTAATTGCGTATATAAACTTGTCAATTTTATCGCATACATGGTTTATATGTTCCTTCCAGTTACAGTGTCTATCTACAACGATTCCTTAAAAATTTTGCGGAGTTAACTTCTTTTATAGCAATGCCGTCAATGTTAATATTCAAGTCAATAGGTCGTGTTCTATGATCTCTAAATTGTATTATTTTAGTTTTATTGATATTAATTTTTAAATTATTATTATTAAGCCATGTCATGATTTTTTTAATTGTATTATAAATGTCATTTTGAAAATAATTTATATTATTACATTTAATTATATTTATATATAAATAAAGTTTAATTTATATTTATATATAAATAAAGTTCTTAATTTTTTTTTTTTCAACTAATATAATAGCCAAATATCTCATCCTCGAGTATTGAACATGTCTCACCAGTTTTGTTGTATATTATGAACTTTATTTTAGCGTATATATAATGCTACAAATAAAAATATAATGTATAATGTTTGTTAATTTTCAGGTGACTGCGCCATATAACCAGAATCCCGCTCTTGAGGTCAATGTGTGAGTTCCTGTTGTTATCTTCTTACTCTGACAACCATAACATTACATTACTTATTTATTTATATTTTTACTAGAAGTTTATAGCCTCCGAAAGTTAAATATATTAAGAGCGGGCTGTGCAATTTTGATGTGTTTTCTAATAAGTATTACGATTCCGGAAGACGATTGACTCAAATGAAATTGAGATTTATTTAATCACTGTATATTTATCTGATACTTAGCTAACGGAAAACACGATTCACTTATTTTGACTCTGGTATAATTTAAACGATCAGCAAAAATATTTTTAAGCCCCTAAGCCTAAGCACCAAATAAAATAAATATCACCAAAAAAATTAAATTGACTTTATAAAAATAGTCCTTAAGTAAATCATGTTGTGATACAAAATAAATAAACAAATGTGCAAATATTCTTTTTGATTCCCAAAATGAATAAATTGGTCACCAAATAATGTCTTACACAAAAATCCATAATATTACTACCAAAAACCTTACTCTAAACTTGTTTGATGTCATCCAAAATAAATATTATTGAACACAATATACTTCTTTAATGTAGGACTTCAATTCAGGCTTCACCGCGACGCGTAGATATGCATATTGAATGCATATTTTCTAGTCGTTTACACATAATCTGAAACACATAATCAAGAATCAAGATAAATAAACCTATCGTAATTCGTAGACAATATACTCAAATTCCGTTACCATGCTAGTTTTTTAGACATTGTTAAACATCTGTTCATATGCTTATTCATTGTTCTGACAATGTATTGAAAACGTAAGACAATACTTTATTACTTTAGAGAAACAGCTAATTACCGCTGGACCGCCCGCGCCCACGCGGCACGTGCCCTGGGTTCAGACGCTGGCCGCTGCATGTCGAATTTATTGATAGATAATAGTAATACAATAATAATAAGTATACATATTATAATTGATCTTGCACTACTCCCTAAGTTGAACAATACCTAGTAAAACGAAAAAAGAATTACTGAAATTGGACTGGTAGTTCCAGAGATATGCGAACACAAACATAAAACATACATTACACACATACACTTTTGAAATTTGGCATATTTGTTCATACGCTGATATAGACTAACATATACGAAAACTGGGCAGTTCTGGAAATATTACATACATACGCGTCGAAATTATTGATAACCTCCTTTTTTGAAGTCGGTTAAAAATAGGTGCATTTCTGGCAGGCGCCTAAACACCAAAGAGGTATTATGTACTGGGGTACAACATAACATATCACTGCTAAACACAAGCCATAAACAAAACAAGTGACCTATGTTTGGGAATCCCAGTATATTATTTGGAATTTAAAAAAAATATATAGGGATCGTTACCTTTTTCAGCCTACCAAAAACTACCAAATTTAAACTCGTGAACTAAAATATAATAATAATAATAAGAATACTTTTATTTCCAGCATCACACGAAACATCATAATAATAAACAGTATTGAGTGGTACAGTTATTGTGATCTAGTTACATTAATATCGTAATATTAAAATGCTGTGTGATGCCAAAAATTGGCCCCAGCTCAGCAAACGCAGCAAGCGAGCCCGCTGCACTGATATTCTGCGGGGGCCAATGAGTGGCTTCACAACACTAATAAACTAAACACTAAACATAACATACGGAATGAAAAAAAAAATAATAATAATAATGACAAGAAACTGTATACATATTTTATAAAATACAACTAAATGATCAGATATAATTATATCGACTAACTTTTTATGTGCAGTTGGCTTTTACAATTAAGAGAGAAGAAAAAAAAAACAGATTTAACAGGACGTAAAAAAAATAAAATAATAATAATCATGGTGGTTTGACGTCTGCGTAAAACGTGGTTTGACGTGGCATTATCTACAAATATATACTATTATGTGTGTGGCATTAGAAAATAATAATATAGCTACATAATACAGTATGTAATACTTAACAATAAGTGTGGAAGTATTTAAAATAATTTTATATGGACTTGAGCAGTTACGACTTACGAGTATAGGAGTAACATAATATACAGGACACCGAGAAAAAGCGACTGGCCATTATGGGATAGGTAGAAATATTGGTAACACGTATTTAGTTACAATATATAATATTTAGTCGGAATTTAATTTTTAAAGGCGTCCATATATTTTAATGGCAGTAAATAATAAGATTATTTTTAACAAAAAATTAAAACCGACTTCCAAAGTAAAAACAATAATAACATTAATATGAACTAAAAAGTATTAAATAATTTTTACTATCTAATAGTGCCTTTTTGCGAATTCGGCTATACCTCAACTATTTCTGTACTCAATTTTTGAAGTCGGTACCAGATAGCTGAATCTTCAGTCCTCTGACAGAATATTTGAAACTTTTGAAACTGGCGCCGACTTCAAAATTATGAAGATTGAGTACAGAAATAGTTGAGGTAGTACTAGTACGTAAACCTTCGCGTATATTTTACGTATTTTATTACAATTTGTTATGTGTTGAGATTTGTAAACTTTATATTTTCTAGGAAAATTTAGTTCCGCAATTCAACAACAGATGTCGTTGTTAAGCATCTGCATCGCGGTATCGCTTACTCGACAGCATTTGATATAACTAATTCACTACAATAAATCTTCTCGCTCACACTCACTGGTTGTCTTAATTGATATTACGCCAGAGGGATTAACGTAAACGTAACCAGGGTAACCCTACATAACCATAAGACCAGTTATAGGCGTATGACGTCTTTTCTTTACATTAAGAGTCACAACTCACACTCACAAAATAATATATTATCAGTGAAGTGAACATAATGTGCTAAGTAATTTAACAATTTTAATGCTTCAAGCCCCAAGCGGTCACCGGCAATTGCGATAACAATAGAAAGGCTATTGTGTCTCGTTTTTCCACGATCGAAGGATCTATCAGATAAAAAATTGTATAAACTTGCATAGTATGTAGCGTAGCTGTTCATAATATTATCATAATAATTATTGACAGCTGTTCTTGTAATCAAGAATACAAATCGATACTTTGTGCGCCATCTATCGATTAATAAGTATAACTAATGAAAAAGACACTTAATGACTTTGTTTTGTTTAAATGCTCTTTTTAAAATAACTTTATTTTAATTCTATTTGTCTATTTAAATTTTATAAAGTAGTTAGTAAAGTATTCGATCTGTATAATATAAAGTAGTAAAATATTCGATTTGTCGTCTGCCGCCACGCGCCGCGCGGCGGCGCGGCGACACCGTCGCCTCTGCAGCGACGACCGCCGTGTATTAAACAAACAGGTGTTGTTATGTAACAAAATTATTATTATTAGTATATCCATAGCTATGCCTTGTACTACTATCTATTCTGTGCCATGAGACATTGGTGGCCTTAACACGACGTGGTAATGATGATGATGATGATGACGATGATGATGATGATGATTATGATGATGAATATTAATTGCATAGTAGCATATGCTTCCTGTTCTTAAAACAACGCCGAAACACCCAAACGTGTATCTATAAGGAGTCAGGAGTTCTCTCAGCATCTTCGAAACCATGGTATACCTTGACCCAATATTTGACTTTTTGGTAGCATATTCTTAGTACACTTCACATAAAACCAAATCACCATATGTTTCCATATAAATTTCGAGGAGTTCCCTCGATTACTCATGGATCCCATCATCAGGTCACCACTTTTGTGAACATAGTACCAAATTGGAGTGAAACCTACTACAACAAAACAAAAATTTCGAAAATCGGTTCACAAACGGCGGAGTAATCGTTGAACATACAAAAATAAAAAAAAATATATCCACAGCCGAACATATAACCTCCTCGTTTTTTGGAAGTCGGTTAAAAATAGCATTCATTTGATAATATTTTAGGAAACGTAATTTGGTGTTCAAAACATCCAGTTTGGTGATCGTTTCGAATTTTATTGGTAGTAAATAGGTACATTTTTGGGCATCGTTTAAACATAAGCCTTTTGACTCGATAGTTTTATTTTTCGAAATTATGAATATTTTTGGGCATCTCAACAAATATCTGTTACACTTATTGAGTTACTATCATTAAATAACTTGCGCTACGCAATCATACACTTTGTAAAATCATAGATAAAGGAAATATTAGTATTGTATTTAGTTTTTAAGTAATGATCAAAAAACAGTTTTGGGACTTACGATATTTACTTTCGTGCTATATTATATTTTGCCCGTTATGCGGGAACCGTTGATACGCGATAAACACATAGCACGATTCATGGAATTATATTATCACGATTGGAGGATAGCGTTGTGTGTAGGCGGGGCTGGCGTTTTGACCGTAGGGCCTTAAGCCAAAAAATATATATTTTGGATAGCCTATTATAGTTTGTGCGTTTTATGATGATATGCGTGACACATTATAATTGACAGTAGTAGGGAAGTTACTTAAAAAATTAATCGAATAATTTAAAAATATTAAATCACCTCGTAAAGGAATAATTGCAATCGAAATTATCGATTTCGTACTGTTGTTTCAGAGTGACGCCGGCGATTTAAGATGGCCGCCCTTTTCTATAGATTTGATTTCGATTCAACTGTGTCAATCTCTATCGACATAAGTTCCGTTTCATACATCTGTCATTTTTCAAATATTTTCGTAACAATAATTTTATACTCCTATTTCAGAGGTAATATTCATAATTTTATATCATTATAGCTGTCCCGGCAAACGTTGCTTTGCCACAATATAAAGTATTTCGCCCATATTATTTTATTGAAGTGACTAAATAAGTACGTCGCCATGGCAACGTCGATCGCTATCCCGTCGCACAAACAATGGTCGCCGTAAGTCTCAGGTTGTAATAATTTACTATTATTTATTCAACAAATGCACTTATCAATATATAAAGTACCCAGTAGCCGATTCTCAGACCTACTGAATATGCATATAAAATTTGGTAAAAATCAGTAAAGCCGTTTCGGAGGAGTTCGTGGACTAACATTGTGACACGAGAATTTTATACATAAAGTAAGGAAACATTTGTTTTTGTAGATGGAATATAATTTATTACATTTGTTTTTTTTTTGTTTTCTTGTAAAAAAATCCGTAGCATGGAATATGAGAATTGTCACCCATATCATCTTAAAACGTTCAAACTATAAGAATGCGTCAACTACTGTCATGTAGTAACTTCGTATATTAGTTAAATAATAATCGAACACGTTTATTTGCAGTGCGCGCGGGCGTCGACCAAACGCACAGGCGCTATCAAAAGCACGAGCGAAGGCGGGGGCGGACACGAGAGCGGGGGCAGTCGTGGGGGCGGGGCCAGTCTCGGGGGCGGGGCCAGTCTCGGGGGCGGATGTGGTAGCGGGGGCGGGGCAAGTTTTGTGGGCGGACGACGGAGCGGGGGCGGACGAAGATGTGGCGCTGCCGTGCGAGTTCTGCGCCGAGCTAGTGCCGCTAGATGACCTTGTTATACACCAGGTAACACACAGCAACACAGCGTTGTAGAAAACCGTGAAATTACGGTTGTTATTGGCTGTGTGGCGGTACCCACAATTCGCCTCACACACCAGGAGGCCTACTACGAAACAGTTTTGAGACTCCAACAATCGAACGAGAATGCCGCGTCCTGCTCTAACAACGTCGTTTCACGTTTGTCAGTGTAAGTACTCACATACGGTTTTGCTCGATCGAGCAATCACGTAGAGTAAAAACCACGGATCGGGCTTTCGTCCACACATTCAGCATTGCTCGATAGTTTTACTCCAGTTCGAAGGAAATTAGGCTCTACGAATAATAAAAACTAGTGTCAAAAAATTTGTCAAGCCGGCTCGATTCGAGCCTTCAAACTGGCTCGATGCGAGCCTTCGAGCTGTGAGTTTTACGGTCTACACGGTGGTTTTTGCTTCACGTCGAGTAAAACTATCGAGAAAAACTGTATGTAAGTACTTAGCATTTGAGTAGGACGCGGCATTCTCTTTCGATTGTTTGAATCGCAAAACGGTAACGTAGTATCGAAGTTTCGGAGAACGGCAAGAAATGACGTCAGTGGGCTTCGGCCCGACAGAGAACGCTATCTCGCTCGGTCGGAAGATCTTCCTTCTCGGCAGCCATTCATATTATTAGTTGTATAAAGCCTTGCGTGCGCTTAAATCTCGACAGTCTTTAGACAGACTATTGAAATACAAAATGTGTTTCTGTGTGTGCATCTATTTGTAATTTATGTAACAACGATCTGTCTAAAAACTGTCGTAATTTGAGCGAGCCCTCGCCCTATAATGTGTACCACTATTAATTATTATTATTATTATTAGCATCATAATAATGTACCATCGAGGAAATTGATTCCTATGCAGTATACAGTACAGACCAACGTTATTTGGTCGAATATGTCAATTCAATGTTAATTGTGATCTGTCGGCTGGGTTTGATGTAACGCAACCAAACTACTTAGGTCCCCGGTTATCTGATAGTATATTATATCTTATATATATAAATCTCCTGTCACGATGTTTGTCCGCGATGGATTCCTAAACTACTTAACCGATTTTAATGTTTTTTTTTAATTGTGTGCTTTTTTCCAACTTGAGAGATAGGATAGCTTAGGCCTTAGATCTTTAATAATTATAGTCGCAATTTTATTTTATTGCAAATTATTTGTCTATAAAGAGCGACCATTGTTTATGCGACGCGGGTCACGGGATAGCGATGGACGTTGGCATGGTGATATACATTATTTAGTCACTAATTCAATAAAATAATACGGGTGATATACTATATATAATAACATGACAAAGAAACGTTTGCCGGGACAGCTAGTCCACTATAATATGTGTTTTACTGGCGTGAGCAGCTCTAAACTTGATAATGCCATACCTCCCTAGACTCTTAAGATCTATCTCATCCTAATTTTAAATATTTAATTTCAGACCGGCTGCCGACCTGACTTAGCTCAACTCCGGCCGGTAGAAGTCTCTCGCTGGCCGACTTCTGTTAACGTAAGCAGTAATGACGTCACTGTTTCTAACGTCAATGCTGACGTCACTGCTGCTAACTTCAATGCTGACGTCACTGCTGCTGCTGACGTGACGTCGGGCGGTGCGGGAGAGGCGGTGATACCGTGCGAGTTCTGCGCGCAGTCCCTGCCGATTGAGCTCATCACAGAACATCAGGTAACAATTGTTATTAAGCTATTGCATAATTTAATCGCGGGTTTTAAGCGCAGCGATCGAATCAAGAAATTCCGTAACGAAAAACCTAAGACCCCTCTCCGAATTCGGCACGGTGTTTGTGTGCGTGCGACTTGTAATTGCAGGAGTAGATAAAAAATGCTATGCATTAGCATACCGCGGCAGTCCTCGAGTGCCACACGTTTTTTTTATCATATACTAAAGGCCAAGGTGGTATTAAAAACAATCGCAATGATGTTTAAGGCATTGGATAGCGTAGATTGGCGTAGATAGCTAATAAGCTCAGTACATACAAACACTGGTTGTATGACTCGTAAAACATAAAAAATACTCAAAAACTCTCTTATCTTACATTATATCAAAATTACCTTTTTCGCTAACTTGAGTAGAATATTGTCTTGAAAAATTTCGATTGTTTAGTTGATTTTATAGATTTTCTTATTATCTATTTCAGGTCCGATGCGAGAGAGAAAACAGGCTACTTTTCCCGGACTAAGCTCTTCCAAGGTAAAGACTTTGTTAAGGTCAGCGTACACTAAAATGCGGCGCTGCGTTTTTGACACAAAATTGATCCTTATTCGTTATACAAGAAGATGCATGTTTATAATATCATGCTTTTTAATAAAGCGCTGCGACGCCCCTCGTTTCTTCTCGGTGTTAACTGATGTTAAGTAGGAAGTGCCAAAAATATATTTAAGCCCGTAGGCTTACTCCAGATTTAGCAAAAAAATAAAATAACATTTGTCTGATAGATGCTTCCTATAATGAAAATTTATATTTTTCTAGTCAATTGGAATTCCCTGACGATATATTGTCATTTTCTTTAAGATATCTAAAAATATCTCAATTTATTATATTATCTTCAATGTTTATATGTTACTTTGTCAGAATGGTGTGTATTTATGTATTTAAGTAAATTTTAATGTTATGTATTTGTTTTAAGTAAATTTTATTATATTTTAAAATTGAGGATATTGCTCTCTAATGCCTTAATAATATATATTTTATTCTTTCTAACTTCAGAATGATACGCTTCTTAATATTATTATTTTTCATTTTCCTGGAGAGGAAAAAATTTTAACTTAAAATGTTACCATCGTATTATTACTAACAAAAATACATTGTGTAACATACATTTAATAGTTACACATTTGTGCCCTTGTTTATCAAGCTAATTTTTTAACGTACGGACAAAACATAAGGCTATATACACGTGATGATATTCTTATATTAGTAAGGGGCGTAATATTGAAAATCTATCTTAAATATCTGTTTCTTTTGCATTTTTATACGAAAGTTAGTATCTAGCTAAAATTAAAAGGCGATATGGTCTAAACCACGAAATTGGTCATCTATATGAAGTTTGGTGACTCGTCTCGTGTCTTAGACTATATTTGTGGACATTTCGGTGCATTTGTATACGCGTAAACATCACAGCTAATAGTGATCTGTGATATTGTTTAACATCACAATTTTATTGTACAGTCTGGTCGCGAAACGCGAAGAAATTCGTACATAGACCTATCACAGCTTGCTGCTGTCTCCTATAACATGCGCATGATAATATTGCTGTCCCGTTTCTGTGGAAAAGAGATAGCATTTGAGTCAGTTAGTGCCACCGCATATTAGAGACACGACAGTCTTTAGACAGACTATCGCATAATAAAAAGTACTAGACCCGCACATTTGAAACAAAACGTCTCATAGACAAAGATGTCTAATGCGTACAAGAACTGCACGACGACAAGTCTGACTAACGACTGTCGGCTGTATGCGAGTGCGCGCATCAACGACAAAACTGTCTAGCGGACAAAACAGTTTTGTCTTCGTATGCGCCGCATGGTAGACACAACTGTTATGTATGTGAAACAAGATTGTCTAAAAACTGTCGTGTCTCTAATGTGCGGTCTGCCGCACGAATGTACGAATTTCTTTCTAACAAGCGACTGTACTTTAGTTATAATCATAAAATGGTTAATTACTTTATATTTTTGTATTAAATGGTAGGTTTAAAATATTGGAAAAAATAGTACGCAATTTTTTAAAAACTTATTTTTAATTTCCAAAAGAGTTACTTGAAATGTAAAAGCTGAGAATTTGTGTTAATGGCCGAAGCTTTTTTTTCCAGTAAAAAGTTTTTAAAGCTTATTCATAAAAATATTTAAACGGCTTATTATGTCACCAACAGACTTACATGGATTATTTAATGTTGGGGGCAAGGGCAAGCAAAACAGATTGACCGTAAAGTAAAGACAGCTTGATCGTAAATATCGTACAAAATGTCGGCGTTACTTTTACAAGATAGCTCAATTTGTCAATTTTTTCACTGGTGATTCACTGAAATCTTAACAAGAATGGAGTTTAGTCATTTAAATATTTTTTATGAATTCTTGTAAGATTATTATATTTTATGTAAAGTTGTATGGCCTTAAAATACGAATAAAAGAATTTATAAACATGTCGGTATTTTTTTATTTATTAATTTGGTTATAAAATCTAAGTACGTATATCTTAGGCTGATTTTATAGTTAAGCGTTTCGGCAGCGCCGTTGGAGCGCGCGCGTTCGAAGATGTATGGGGGTAGTAGTAGCGTTTCAGAGTCGCGCGCTTGAGCAGCGCCGTTCGTCCGTACGTTTTCTTCGTCTTCAAACGCGCGCGCTCCAACGGCGCTGCCAAACGCTTAACTATCAGCCATAGACTTTAAAAACCTTAAGTCGTGACATGGCATAAAGTTTCATATTGATTTCAAAATGTCCAAAGGTGCCTCATCACAACGGTCCATGCTGGCCCACTACAAGTCGTCAGTCATCAGTCATCACCATTGTGTAGTGTAGACGGCGCGGCGCGAGTGGTGTGATTTCCAGACTTGGTGCGCCATGTCATGGCTTGCAGTGGGCCATCGTGGGCCATTGTGTACTGGCTATACTTAAGGTCTTTGGTGCCACATCTCACGATTTTGAATACAGTTAATTTTGATCTGACCCGACCAAATATTATAAACGGACCAAATAAATGGGCCATTGTTTTAACTGGGCAGATATTTAAATTTGTAGCCTTCGATTTGTAGCAATATAATCACCCATACTTTTACATTTAGATCAAAATTAGCTAATACAGAGTATATTATAGTAAGTAGTTACATAATATCTTATTATTATGATATGGCAAATTTATTTACATTTTACACTTACTGCCGCACTCAGAGGCTAATGATTACTTAAGTTTTAATAAATATTTTCACATAAACTCCATATAATATTATTATCTGTCAAACTACTCATTATAACAAATTTAAGTACTTAATTATTATTAAACACCTCTTGAGTGCGGCCGCTATGAATTATTATTCTCATCCTGATTCATATAAGGCACATTAAATAGTAATTTCACAATCTAGGTAAATACTACAATTCGTGTCTTTTATTTTGAGGTTATGTGCCAATAAGGCTCAACTCACACTGGGGCAGAGTCGAAGCGACGAGTCACGTTTTTCGCCAAAGCATATTCATCTTTATTGACCTATTATTTAAGTACTATCTGGTAAGTTGATTCCTAGGTAGATGGGAGGACCTAAGTAATTTGGTATCGCGTTACGTCAAACCCATCCGACCGATCACAGCTATGAGCTAACATTGAATTGACATAAGCCGACCAAATGACGTGGGTCCGCCAACTGCTTAGGAATCAATTTCTTCTATGGTACAAGTTTCTGCTTCGAAATTATGGAAGCGCGCGCTATCATATTTACATAGCTGAAATTTGTACTTAAATAATAGAACAATAGCTTGCGCTTCGACTTTTCCCCAGTGTTAAATGAGCTTTACTATTCGAGTACCCCACAAATTCATTCATTCATTCAAAATTTGAGCAACAGCACATGCCCACAGAAACACACTAAAAGCAGCACATAAAATACTCATTCGGGCATCTCGGTACAGTAATCTGCAGTTTGGGGCAGTTCCATATCTTGGCGCATCTGCACTTGCTCTTGTAAGTGCGCTTAGAGAACTTCTCTATAAAATTATTCGTAGGAACCTCATTGTAGTAACTTAATTTTGACATAAACCGCGGGTTCGGTCTAAAAGGTTTCCTGGTGAATCTTTTGGTTGTCGTTGGTTGCGTCTCAGTGGTTAGTTCCACCTCCGTGGTGACTTCTGGGTTGTCCAGCGGTATGTTGAGTGGAAGGTCAGATATGGTGGTGTCGACTGGTGGTAGCTTAATGTAGGTGACTGTAGTCGTATCCTGCGCAGCCACGGAGCATAATAACGCGATGGTGAGGAATCTGAAAGGTAAGGAAATTCTATACTTATTATAAAACAAAGTCACTTTTTTTTCCCTCATGTCCTTCTTGTGTCATGTCATCTTCAAAACTACGCAACGGATTTTGATGATTCTTTCAGTGTTAGATAGCCCATTTATCGAGGAAGGTTATAGGCTATATTTTATCACGCTAAGATTAATAGAAGCGAAGAAATAGAGGAAAATGTGGAAAAAACGGGGAAAATTATTTGAAAGGGCTAACTTGAACACGGTAATCTCAGGAACTATAACTGGTCCGATTTGAAAAATTCTTTCAGTCTTAGATAGTCCATTTATTGAGGAAGGCTATAGGCTATATTTTATCACGCTAAGACTAATAGGAGAATGTGAAAAAACGGGGGAAATTATTAGAAAAGGGTTTATCTCGCGCACTATTGGAGCAATTTTTATGTTATTTGGCACAGATAAGAAGTAGACCACATGAAGGATCGTCATAGGCTATCGATTTTAATCATTTTTTCAGTAGCTATATATTTTATACCCGTGCGACGTCGGGGCGGGTCGCTAGTGATTAAATAAAGGAATAGGTTTTATTTGAAAACTAGTCTATGTGTCCATGCACTTTGATTTTCACATTTTTTCGAATAAAAAAAACTTCAATAGTCTTTTTCCTTTCCTTGGACTTAAAGTAACTCCATACAAAATTTGATCATGTTCAGTACATCGGTTTCATTAGATTTACGTTCACGTATTTTATAATAAACAAAAGATTTAGCATTAGATATATGTCCACTAGGAAAACGGAAAATGATACCCACAAAACCCAATATATCCTCAAAATAGTTTTATAATAAAACCCAACTTTATAAACAATAGAATGACTCAATCCATCAATATTTGCAACAATAGATTAATTTCCTGCTGATTTCCTGGCAATTATTTGACGAAACTGTACAGCAAAAAGTTGTGATTCGTTTATTCTGTAAAAAAAAACATTAATTAAAACGGGACTTGTATTTTTTGCATTTTAAAACTGAGCAGCTAATTATAATATTATTATATTACTTATGTTAATTAGTTCTTTTAACTTGAAATGAAATCTTAAAATTACATCTAAACTCTTTTCCTGCTACATTTTAGTTAAATATTATCATTTGACGTGATGTACACAGTACACTGTACACGTAACTAAATTATATTTTGCAGCAATTCGACTTCCAAAAAAAACCAAAATTTCTTAAAATATTTATTAAAATTAAATTACAATTAAATTACAATTAAAAGTGACTCTACTATTCGGCGGTCGAATAAAAAGTGACTAACAATAATTAACTATTGCAAAATGCTGTGAAAATGGATAGTGCTGACTCCGCGCCTCGTGCCGCTGCCGCGTGACTGTGGTCGGGTGCTGCGTCGGCGATCTTCTTAGGGATCCGTAGCGTAACACCTCCCCCCGAAGATCAGCAACTATTTTCTTAAAATTGTTGCTGGGATGCTTGCTGGATCAACCCTCACCTCTCCAGGATTCTGAGTCTCTTTGTGCTCCATTGATGGCTGCAACTTTCTAAAACGCTGGTACAGGAACATAGTCATGCAGATAGTGACAGCAATGAGTAATATCAGATATACAGGAATAGTAGTGTGATAGATAGATAAGTCCGGAGAGCTTCTTAAATCAATTTTCGGTTGCGCCATGATTTCTGAATTTATATTATGAAGTTTTTCCAAGTTGATAGATTTCAAATTTAAAATATGTTCAGAGGGTTGATTTTCTTTTACAGGAACGATGTCTGAGATTCTTAAGGGTTGTCCTTTAATGATATCATTTGAATTTGAAATAGTGAATTCTGGAGTCTGGATGGAACAGCCTTGAGGTATGATAGCGAGATAACTTCCATTTAGAATTTTATACTGCAATTTTCCACAAGATGTTTGAATTTTAGTTGACTTCGGAAAACTAAGGATGTAGTGCTTCTGGTCTAATTGCTCGAATGCTTCAGATTCTTGGGATATAGAGGTAAGTTTACAGGATGGCAAGAGCTGCTGCTTCGTAATAAGAGTGTGGATGCATTCATCATGATTATTGAAAGTATGAGCAGGATTTTCCTCGCAGATATAATATGCCGAATTAGCTTTTAAGCATTCCGTTTCTATATACCTAGAATCTCTTTCCTGAATTGCTATATAGGGTGACATGGGAATAAGAATTTGATGATTTCGGTTAGGAACTGCAGAGAGTTTGAAAAGGTCAAAAGGTTTAGGAAGGACAATCGGTACTTTAAAAACTAAAACTATTTTATTATCTATATAGTAATATCCAAATTTCATAACTCTAAAATATTCTCTTAGATCTATATCTAAAGTAAATTCATTTGAATATAAAATTTTAATTTTAGAAATCATACTTCTTAACATAGCTACACTAATAATTGAATGTGCTGTGCTCGATGCAAAGCTCAAATTTAACATATTTCCTAAATTAACTAATTCAATCGTTAAACTATCTATATTATCACCTAAAATTAAAAGATATTGAGATAAATGAGCGTATTTAATTAATTCAGTTTCTCTTTTAAAATCTTTTTCCATTATATAATTTAAAGTTTTATTAATTTTATCTTGATTTTCTACAATAGTATTTAATATTTTAGTATGATGCTGTAGCCATTCTTTAGTTAAACTAATATGATTATTATATTCAGATTCTAATTTAAATTGATTTTCTTTTAAAACTTTTAAAGCATTTTCGTATTTGATTGCATCAGTATAATCAAGATTACCTGATATACTTTTTATAATAGATCCTAGTCCATTGATCAAACCTCTTTTAACACGCGAAACTTTAAACGTTTGCAATATTTCTGTAATTTTATATAATTTGCCTGAGAGATATTCTAAATGTGGTTCATATAAGGATAGGGTTTTATTGTTAAGTAAAGGACGAAAATCTTGGATTTGGGAATACACTAAATTAATTTTAGATTCTATATCTTCTAGGTTAACATGCTGTAAAAAGGAGTGATATTGGTGAATGATCCTGGTCTGTCCAAGTTTGAAAGGTAAGAGTCCTGGTCCGTCGTCAAGTGTCTCAAGTTGAATTTCTTGCGTTCTGCTTAGATGTAGAGTCGTCAGTATTGTCAGTATTGTCCTGTAACAATTGAGCGCTTTTAGGCACTCTTTTCAACCGAGATTTTGCTATGGGTAACTTTTTCTTTTTAGTGTAAATATGAATTGGGAGATTTGCCATAACTTTATCGTGGGTAAATCTAGAAGCTAATTTTTGTCTGGATGCTGAAGGATTTTTAATAAAAACTTGTTGTTCAGGTAAGTATTCTTATTCAGGTTCTCTATTCTTATTTCTATTATCCATTAAATTATTACGAGTTTCAGTGGTCATGTCATTTATTAAGGAGTAAGCTAATTTTAAACGTTCTTTATGATCTACCATATACTGCTGTAAAAGATGCGACGTAAGGTCTACATTAAAAGGATCTCTTGGATCAAAATGTCCTGTAATTAAATCTATTGGCTTGCATTTTGTAAAACTATGTATAGAGCTATTATAACCTAAAATTGCATAAGGCATTAAAAGTACTACGGACTCATGTTTCTTTTCTAATCTAAGTATTCGTAAATGCTCTAATAGAGTTGAATGAAATCTCTCGACTAAACCATTTTCATTCGGTGTATTCGGTGCAACTTTATGATGTTGAATCTTATGTAACCTAATAAATTCACTAAATAATTGGTTGGAAAATTCGGGACCATTATCTGTAATAATTGTTATGGGTAATCCATGGTGGGTACTAAATTGAAGTAAAGCTTGAACTACACTAATAGCTGTACCATCTTTTAAATAATAAGCTTGAGCATACTTTGAAAACGAATCGACTATTGTAAGAAACTTTTCACTTTGAGCTGTAAATAAATCTAAATGAACTAATTCAAAGGGCTTACTAGCCGGGGGAACTACTTTAAATTGCTGCTTTATAGGGTTTCTATCGTATTTGGCTTGTCCGCAAATAATACATTCATTAATAAATTTGGTAATTTGTTCTCTCATGTGGGGCCAATAGTATCTACTAGAAAGGGCAAGATAACACTCATTAATACCACGGTGATTTGTTTTACCATCATGATATTTATTAATTATTTCCTGTTGCTTTAAATATTCCTTTATATTCTCTAATTCTTTCTTTGCACAAACTAAATTCATAGCTGAACTTTTAAACATTCTTTGTAAAATAGGAATAACTGCATACATTGCCAAAGGAGGATTAAAAAGTAAAGCTGTTTTAATATTGGGATGAACATATTCTTTCACTGCATTAACTACATCTTCTTCTAAATTTGACTCTGATAACTGTATCGAAATTCTAGTATGTGTATCAAAAGGTTTTGTTAAAATTGGTTTTCTTTTAATGTCGCCTACTATACTAAAAACTATCTGTCTTTTAAATTTATTTAAGGGTTCATCAGTAATTGGGATTTCTAAAATGGGATTTTCGTCGGAAGTGTGAACGGTAAGTGTTCTGGAATCATCTAATAATTCTGCTATTTCAGGTGCTGTAACTGTACGACTATCGTGAGACATGTTAGCTATAATAGATTCTAATTCTAAACCTGGATCTTCATGAATATTTATTTCTATACGTGATAATGCGTCGGCATTTGTGTTACTTTTTCCTTGCTTATAAATTATTGTAAAATTATACTCACTAAGCTTTAAGCGCCATCTCGTTAAGCGAGAATTGGGCTCTTTCAAATTCATCATCCATTGGAGTGGTTTGTGATCGGTTATTATTTTAAATTTACGACCAAAAAGATACGGTCTGAAATATTTCGTCGCCCATACTATTGCTAATAACTCTTTTTCTATTGTACTGTAATTGGTTTCACTTGAATTTAAAGTCCTGGATGCATATGCAATGGGTTTGTCTGAACCTATAGTACCTTGTGATAAAACAGCACCTATTGCAACATTTGAAGCATCTGTTGTTAAAATGAATTCTTTTGTAAAATCTGGGTATTGAAGTACTGGGTCATTTAATAGTAGGGTTTTACAGTGATTGAAGCATTTGATATAATTTTCGTCTAAAGTAATTTTGCTATCTTTTTTTAAGCATTGGGTCATGGGTTTTGTAATTCTGGCAAAGTCTGGAATAAATTTTCTATAATAACCTAGGAATCCTAAAAAACGCTTAATTTCTGTGGGGGTTTTTGGTAAGGGATAGTTTTCAATTGCTTTGATTTTATTTGGATTGGGTTTAACTCCTTCATTACTAATTACGTGTCCTAAAAATTCTGTTTCTAATTTTAAAAATTCCGATTTGTCCATCTGTATTTTGAAGTTCGATTCTCTAAGTCTCTGTAATACTTTTTCAAGGTTTACCATGTGTTCCTGAAGGGAGGTACTGAAAATTATAATATCGTCCAAGTAGACTAAACAGATTTGATTTTGAAGTCCTCTTAAAACATTGTCCATAACTCTTTGAAAGGTAGCTGGGGAGTTTTTAAGACCCATAGGCATTCTCAAAAATTCGTAATGACCGTTTTCTACATTAAATGCTGTTTTGTGAATATCTGCTTCATCCATTTCAACCTGATAGAATCCGCTTGCTAAATCTAGTGTGGTAAAATATTGACATCGGCCTAATTTATCTAATACATCTGTAATATTGGGGATGGGATATTTGTCATCAATAGTTTTTTCATTTAATTTCCTAAAATCTACTACGAGACGCCATTTAGTTTTTCCAGACGCATCAGCCTTCTTTGGTACTATCCATATAGGAGAGCTCCATGCAGAGTCTGAAGGTCTTATTATATTCTGATCTAACATCTTATTAATTTGGTTCCTAACTTCTTCTCTATGGACATATGGATAACGGTAATTTTTAGCATGTACAGGGGATTCATCAGTAGTTCTAATTTTGTGTTTAATTTTATTCGTAAATGTAAGTGTTTCTCCATCTAAATAAAATACATCTGCATAACGGGCACATAAATTTTCTATATTTTTAGTTTCTTCGGAATTAAGATGAGAGGTACGAAGTTTAGATAAAACTGCTTTTGCTCTGTCACTAACAATATTATAATTATGACATTCTACATTATAAGATTCTGCACTAATTGGTTGGTTTAAGGAAAATATAACATCATTTGGACTTTCATTGATTACCTGTATATAGGCTCTATTATTTTTAACTTTGGTAATGCAATCTCTTATTTTACAGTGACATACAATTTGCTCATTAACTATTGCTTCTCCGTCATGAACATTAATAGGGACTCTAACTATCTTAGAACTTTGAGCGGGAATTATATCTTCATATAAATTACAACTTTTCGAATCGTACATTAAAATTGGATTAGTAGCTAATGTAGTAATTAAATTTTTATTCTTTAAATCGATTTTAGCTTCCCATTTGTCAAGTAAGTCAAGTCCAATTAGTCCGTCAAAATAATCATGGAATTTATAAATGAATAGAGTTATATTATTTTCATCATTAAATTCTGAAAAGCAAGGTATTGTGATAGAATAATCGTTACGAGTTGTAGCATGTACGTTGGTCACTTCAAATGGTTCATAATTACAAGGAACATTTGGGAAATATCTACTAACTGCATTAGGGCTTATAAAAGATTGATTGGCTCCTGTATCTATTAATAGTTTAAGAGGGGGATTTTTAATTTGAATGTACGGTAATTGTCTTTGAGTCTGTAAATTAATTTCTATCGTGGTTTGTCTGATTTCGGGGTTTTCTGAAAATTTTGGTTTCGGCTTTCAGTGTCCTGAGAATCAAAATTTTCATGGCTATTATTATTTTCAGTCATAGGTAAAGAAGGTTGGTCATAGTAATATTCATAAGGATATTCAACGGGTTCCGCATAATATTCATTAGGGTCATAGTACATGTAAGGGTCATAGTAAGTCTGGTCATAGCAAGTCTGGTCATAGCATTCATTTAAATTTAACTGTCGGGATTTAAAGTAATTTGATGGGGGCGGATTTCCCTGTTTAGTCCAGTCATGTCCTCTTAAGGGTAACGGCTTAGGGGTAAAATGACTAACGCCACTCATAGGAACAGGTCTATTAGATTGATTATTGTTAAAACTATTATTATTCTGATTATTTTGTCCGAAATTATTTTGTGCAAAATTATTCTGTGAAAAATTATTTCTATTGGGGATTCTGAAGACATTACTCTGAGGGTTGAAATTAGGGGGTAAAGCACGGAAAATTTGCTGAGTACGTGACGGTCCTTGATTCTGATTAAACATAGGCCTTGGTTGCCACATATTATTTTGAGGTCGTTGCTGCAAAAATTGAGGTGGTGGTTGTGGAGGGTTAAACGAACGAGATGTACCGGGCATATTAAAGTTATTATTAATTTTATGGTGATTGCGTCTGTCAGTATGTGAGTCATTTCTGTCCTGCATATACATTATATTCATTTCGTCATGTACAAATTCAAGGGCTTTTTCAATAGTTTCAGGGCGCATACAGCGTATCCTGGAACCTAGGGGATCTTTTAAACCACGTAGGAAGGCTTGTAGGGTTAGCTTCTTATATAGATCACGTTTTGCTTCAATGGTAGTGGAAATCGTCTCATGCAAACTAATATAAGTCATTAAAGTACTAAAAATATTCTGGCATTTATCATAATATTCCTGAGGAGTTGAAGACCCCTGTGTCAAAAGTGCAAGATCATTATACAAAGAGGTTTCATCACGTTGGTCCGAAAAATTATTTACTAAAGCTGTCCTAATACCTAGCCAAGTATCGGGTATGCCGTTCGAATTAATTAACCTGGCGGCAGGCCCAGTTATTTTATTTAATATTCCATTAATCAAAGCTAAGTTAATTAAATCATTTCCTTCAGTTACAAATGTTTCTACGAGCTGATCACATAATTTAATAAATCTAGTAAGGACATTCGAATTTCCATCAAACTCTGGTACTAATCTTAAAGCTTTAAAAATATCATCCATAGTTGCCATATTTAAATTTGAATTTTCTTCACTAATTTCTCTAATCGTATCTAAAAATTTAAATCTACTACTAGCTCTAGAAGTCCTCGATTGTCGCGGATGGAAAATCTTGGAAATAAAATTAAGAACTTATAGGATAAAGAAAGGAGCAAATTCAGAGTGATTCTAAAGGTACTCACATATGCTGCATTTCGGCTCTTCTTGGGCGTATCGATGGCTGGATACAGTCTTCTGCTGCGCGAAGGTTCTTCTTTTCGGTGAAGACTTTTGGAAGTCAAGTAGCGATCGCACGCGCACGATTGCGATATCCTTTACGAGGGCTACTTCCGAATCCTACCGACTGCGCCAATTATATTTTGCAGCAATTCGACTTCCAAAAAAAACCAAAATTTCTTAAAATATTTATTAAAATTAAATTACAATTAAATTACAATTAAAAGTGACTCTACTATTCGGCGGTCGAATAAAAAGTGACTAACAATTAACTATTGCAAAATGCTGTGAAAATGGATAGTGCTGACTCCGCGCCTCGTGCCGCTGCCGCGTGACTGTGGTCGGGTGCTGCGTCGGCGATCTTCTTAGGGATCCGTAGCGTAACAACTATAATAATATAATAATAATTCAAGACGTGAGTGGAAGAATAATGTAAGTAACATGAAAAAACTTCCCGTTTTTTTGCTTAAATGAAGGCATTAGGGCCGGAAAAATTATTTGAAATGGAAAAACAATGAAGTATATGTGTAGCCAGATATACTAGCTAGGATATGAAGTAGATAAGTTACAAGTTTTATTAAAATAATTAGGGAAAAAATGAGGTATTGTCCGTATGTTACGAAATGTTACTTGTTGGATCCTTCCACTATTAAGTCTTCAATTAATTAGACGTAATACAAGTTTATTCTATTCTAAGTTTAATAATTATTTATTTATTGTTATTACTATTGTGTGTTTATTAAAGAATTGAATGATGTATTTCGCGTTATTGTTTGTAACAAGGATAAATGATATTTCTGGTTTACCGCTAGCAGGAAATATATTTTTCAAATTCATCAAGTGAATAATAATGCTATTTGGAGAAATTAGTAATTTACTTATACGGCTCATATTGATAATTACATTATTATAACTATAATGTAATTATCAATATTAGACATTACTTAATGTCTATTCCTATATTTCAAAGAGGAAATAAGTATATTTTTGTTTGCATTAATCCTCGAAAAAGTCCTCGAAAAGAAATGTCCGTGAAAGTAAGATACAGAATATAGTTTAGTTTTTGACGCGGAATAATGTACGTTTCCAGTGGTTTGAATCCCCGGGCCCGATTGTACTTGACTTTGACTTGTGTAAGTTAAAATTTTCATTTGAACATAACTCGCAAACTGTGCGAATGTAGAGAAATGCCTAAAGGAAATATTCAATAAATAATTAGGGCGAAGCCAATCAAGCGTAATTTGTGAGTTGTGAGTCGCAGAATTTCGGTTCGGCAGAATTCTGCTGCATTCAGTTTAATACAAAAGTCCTGTTTAATTCACACGAGCGTAATTTTGTAAGTCATGGTTTGTATGAAAAGATAAATGCGCAGCAGAAATTCTGCGACTCACAAGTCACAACTCACAAATTAGTAATTACGCTCGTTTGGCTTCACCCTTAGGTATCCTTATTTCGAGCATCATAGGCCCGTGTTATAAATACCATAAACACCAACTTAACACGTTCTATGTAGAGCTTTTGAATTTATGTTTTATACAGGGTGTAACAAATCATGGTAATAATACTTTAGGGTGCTGAGGTGTTTTATGTGTCTCTTAATGTATAGAGTTCACTGTCAAAGTAGGAGCGTTGAAAGAGTAACTTTTTCTTACTTTAGTATAGGCCATATTCATTCCACTGGGGCGATTGCCCATACAAATCACAAAAAATTGTTCATTCAGCGCTGCTACTTTCACAGTGAACTCTATATAAGGGACCACCCTTAAAGTATTATTACTCAGTTTTGCTACATCCTGTAGAGTTTGGGCGTGTGGTGTCAAACATTTGGCTCCATGAGACTCAACAGTTGGAATCATGTTTGATTTGGTCTTGGCCTTTGATTATATAAAAGTCTTGGCATTATTTTACTAAAAAAAATTAGGTTCTACCATGGTACTAAATAATTTGGCAGTCATCGTTATTTGAACCTCAAATATTGACAATAGTAAGTTTGTATTGGCGTTGCCCGTTTACCATTGATTACATAATACGGGTTTTTTTAGAATTCCGTATACCCACATCAGCACGGCCTTCAGAATGGTGCGATCCACCCTTCGATCACATAATATAATCCACCCCAGGATTATTGCGCTTTAAAGAAGCGGCTTCATTGGCTAGTAGGTAGTTCTAGTGGGCCAACAGTCCAACACAGCTCGGGGGCCAATGCCCATGAAAATAGCGTAGGTTTTCAGTTAAATCTCAAGATTTCATCGTCTATCTGTTTGTTTATAAGTGAAAGTAAAGCTTCACTTTCGTATATATACGAAATATACGAAAATCCTATTTTTGGGAGCATCACTTTAATATTTTTGCTCCCAAATATAATAAATATATGAAAGTGGTATAATATTTTTGACCTACATCATTTAGGAATGCTCTATTGCATTTGGGAATGCTCTATGGTGGTGATTTGGGCAGTAATAATGTAAAGCGGTACCTAATCGTTTAAAGCCGCGATAAAAATAATACTATGTCTTTTCCAGGGGCATGCAATATCTCATACTTATAATGGCATACCCATTCCAAGTTTCAGCAGTTTAAGCGCTAAGAGGTTTTATATTTCAAATTTGTACGGAACCCTTCTTGCACGAGTCCAACTCGCGCTTGGTCAGTTTTTTTATGTAAACGATGTTTGCTTGTTAAAATGTACGTTACATAAGAGCATTATGTATGCAGCCTCGGCCCTCCGCCACCCAGAACCATAACCCATTGTTTAACCACAGAATCAACTGCTTAAAATTAATGTACTCGCCCGCGAATTTTTATAAGACTACTATAAACCATTAAGCAAAACGCCAAAAGGAAGTGCTCCGGTTTTATTTAAATTATATTATTATTCATTTTATTATCTGGTATAACAATTTTTTGTCTGGCGAAATAAAATATACTCAAAAAACATCACTGTTCAAAAAACAACAAACGCGTAAAGATTGAGCACACGTAGGTGATAGAACTTTTTTAGTTTACGAGCATGTATTGTCTCTAATAAATATCTAAAAAGCATTCTTTGATTTAACTATATTTTACTTCAAATTTGTTGCTATATCTCCCTATTAATTGTATGAAATGACTTTACTCTAAGCAGCCATGACCCATTTCCACGTGTGCTCCGCAGAGCCCCAAAGCTACGCAAGGCCTTTTATGAGCTCGATCGATATCAATGTGTCCCGACACCGGTGTCCGATTCTTTAATGTTATGATCTATAGCATATTTTATCGACAAATTTGCCCTCAAAATTTTTTTCTCTCTCAAGGTTGTAAAATGGCAGCCATTTTAGTTTTTCTCGAGCTTTGATACTAATCTGACCAGAACTGCTCTTGTAAATATCCTATGAAGATAAAAAAGGTCTCATTTGATAGCTAAATTTGTGGACTACGCTTACACAGGCAATATGTTATAAATATCGTGGAATCAAACATAGAGAAACCCAAGTTTAAGAAAAAACAAATTGTGTATTTTTTATTAATGGCTTTTTGTGAAAAATCTAGCAGATTAAACTGGTTCTTTTTTATTTTTAAAAGATAGAGGAAGTTTTCATCTTCTAAAATTCTTTTACTTCAATGCTCTAAGTCAGATAGTTTAAAGTTATAACGATTTTCTTATGATGAGGTGGTCAGATTAGTATGAAGGCAAAGAAAAAATTTTTTTTCAAAAGTTGGAGAAAAAAATAATTTGATAGCCAATTTGTCACTAATATAAGCCATACATCATGAGTTCAATTTTTTTTCTCCAACTTTTGAAAAAAAATATTTTTCTCTGGCTTCATACTAATCTGACCACCTCATCATAAGAAAATCCTTATAACTTCTAAGCTATCTAACTTAGAGCATTGAAGTAAAAGAATTTTAGAAGATGAAAACTTTTTCTATCTTTTAAAAATAAAAAAGAACCAGTTTAATCTGCTAGATTTTTCACAAAAAGTCATTAATAAGAAAATACACATTTTTTTTCTTAAACTTGAGTTTTTCTATGTTTAATTTCACGAAATTTATAACATATCGACTATGTTAGCGTAGACCACAAATTCAGCTATCAAATGAGACCTTTTTTATCTTCATAGGATATTTACATGTGAAGTACTGGTGAGATTAGTGTGAAAGCCCGAGAAAAATTAAAATGGCTGCCATTTTTAAACCGTGAGAGAGATAAAAATTTTTATAGCCAATTTGTCGATAAAATATGCCATAGATCATGACATTAAAGGATCGGACACCGGTGTCGGGACACATTGTATAAATTGTTTTGAAAATGTCATCATAGCATGGAGACATTAATTCAAAGACAAAAATATATCCTTTGTGAGGGGTCCGTCAAAAATGAAAATTTTTAAAAGGGTTCCGCCACCAAAAAAAGGCTAGGAACCACTGTTCTAACGTCGTATACATTAGAGTCGGACTATTATTATGCGATAAGGTTACGAATACGCAGCTGCCAATTGTTCCTGCTCTCTGATAAGTCAAGTAACACCATGGCATGACAATTAGTATGTCACCGGCGCAGGCGACAAAAAGCCGCGATTGTTCGCAGCGGGAGGTAGTACAGGTAGTACGGTGAACACGCGACGAATAGCAATTACACTTCGTTTGTTTATGACACTAATACGAGTCATTGAAGAAATGGGACAGTTGCAAGATCACGGTGATGATGAGTGTGGAGGCAAACGGCTGACATGCCAAAATGTAGGAAGTTGAGGGTCAACTATATTTCAGAATTTTTCATCTATAAAGGTTTATAGTTAGGTTTAAAATTAGTTGCAATGACCGCGAAATGCGAATACCATTGATACAAAAATTAAAGCCCTAAATTATAACTAGTTAGAGTTAGGTAATACTCTAAATTCTAATTATTGCAGCCTGAATTGACCCTTATTTGTATCGTAGCTAATGTATGTAGTTTAATATAGTGTAATTGACATAAAAAAAGTTTTATTTCTGATTTTTAACAAATGTTTTCAGAACGTCCTACATAATATTGTCTACCACCAGTTTGGGAACTAACCCGGCTAGAAGAACCGGCGTAAGAAGCTCGCACGTCACGTAGTTGTAGTTATTCAATGAGTTGTAAGATGAGAAAAACTTGTGGAATCGTGTCTTGAATTATCAGATAGAGTACTGAGTAGCAAAGTGTTTTGTGTAGAATTCGCATAGGTAGAGTAAAAAAAATAGTAGAAGTAAATCCTGATAGCGTAGGCGCCGTAACTACTATTTGGTAGAGTTGCGGTAGGTTGTACTGTACCCGTGCAGTGTAAGTGTAAGTGGGGTTTTAGTGGGTACTTACTGCAGGGTAGGTGCCCTACCGGGGGATTCCCACATACCTCGGCCGATGTCTGCAAATCGGGGATGCGTAAAGCATTTCCCCATGTAAAATAAAGTTTCGAAATTATTAATTGAATTTACTCGGTTGGTTAAGAACAATGAGCCCCAAAAAGCTTTGGATTCGGAGTCTTTTATTACAGAGAAATTATTCTTAGATGTTGCAGGAAACTTTATGTGTAGAAATTCATTTATTGCTGAGATCCTTACAATATGCTATACAAAACATTGTGTCACTGGGATCTAAAAGATCGGCTTAATGGCTTAGTATAAGTTATAAATTATATTATTAGAGCTTATTTGGCAGCATGGAACCCTGTCTACAAAAGAGTACTTAGATCCACGGTCGGTCGGATTTTTAATTGCAGGACAATTATACACTGCTACTAAACAGTATAAACATCGAAGCATAACTAGATTTAGTGATAACGACACGCACCGTAGGTTTTGTAACCTAGAATAGGTTTTATTAGGTTTTTATATTACTAAACCGTTATCAGAGAATTATTTTTAGTACCCGTTATACTTGTTATTAAATGTGTGATACCTTAAAATTACCCATTTAACTTGTACTTTTAGGTTATTTTGACTTCTTCATTATAAATGCCGGGCGTATCGTGTATAGGTAAGGACGTCAGCTAATATATATAAATCTCCTGCCACGATGTTTGTCCGCGATGGATTCCTAAACTACTTAACCGATTTTAATGTTTATTTTTTTTAAATGTGTGTTTTTTTCCAACTTGAGAGGTAGGCTAGCTTAGATCTTTAATTATAGTCGCAATTTTATTTTATTTTATTGCAAATTATTTTACAACCTGAGACTGACGGCAACCATTGTTTGTGCGACGGGATAGCGATCGACGTTGCCATGGTAACATACATAATATTATTTAGTCACTTCAATAAAATAATATGGCAAATACATAATATATTATGGCAAAGCAACGTTTGCCGGGACAGCTAGTAATAATATAAATATTTTATTCCTAAAATTGTCATTTCTGGTTATCATTTGATAAAAGTGTCACAAAAAGTGGGCATTATAAAAGTACTTTTACGACCGAATTAATAAACCTTTGAAACGTAGCAGACAAAAACATATAGGTAAGTACCTACAGACGTTTTTAAAGGCTGTTGATAAAGCTGGATTAATATAATAGAAATAAGAGAAATGCCTACAAGTTTTCAACTGTGCTACAGCGAAGCCTAAAGAAATAGCCCAAAATTAGTTACTGCAGGCTTCTTATAAATTATAACCAACCTTTTCTTAAATTATGATAATTAAATATCCACATTGGTGTACCGCCTTAATTTTATCTTTTGTGACATCAATGATTAAATATTTAATTTTTACAAAAAAATATAAATAACAACCTAGTCTCTACATTAATAAAATCCCATGAATCTACCGACACTTAAAATGGACCTTAGCTAGATACAAAATAATTGGTACTGACCTGTACATCGTTCCTATCTGGTCCAGCACACAACAGGTGGTGAGTGTCACCGGTGGTGGTTGGGGACTGACTGAGCAGGTGAGCTAGCGGGGACTGACGTGGGAACTCATTGTCTGCAGACACAGGGTGTTAAGAATTAAGATGTACTTACTGGGACTGGTAATTGAGTGTTTGTATACTTATATGTTTGACTTTCGTGCTACATGGATGCTCATGGCTCTAAAATAGTGGTACCTAGTTAATTTTTTTATACTGGCCACAAACACGTTTTGGTCTTGATGACGCGGGCCGTTGATTAAAGCTGCTCTACAATCTACATAGAGTAAGGATTTTAAATGTAGAGTCCGCAAAAGGATGTTCTTGGAGTACCTTATTAGGTTTTCTCCAAAATAACGGTTAAATGAAAATATTTAAAGAAATGATAAAGTAAGCTTACACTGTAATTCGTGGTAATTCGATCTATAAAGTATAAGTGGGCTAAGCTTAGTTCTAAACATACTTTAGAACGAACTGCCATCAGCAGTATTTTCGGACCTATACGACCTGCTAACGTTTAAGAGAGCGTATTCCCTTTTAAAAGACCGGCAACGAACCTAGGCAGCTCTTCTAATGTTGCGAGTGTTACCTCTTCACGCCTAAACCGCTGAGCCGACTTTGCTGAAATTTGGTATGGAGATACTTTGAGCCCCAGGAAAGGACATAGGATACCTACTTTTTACCCCGGAATAATTTATGGTTCTAAGGCGTGATTAACGAAATTTGGCGCAACGGAGTTCTGGCCGTCATCAAGTATTAAATAAATGTCTGGACTCTGGGTATATAGTGTGCGATGTACCTCACCGTTAACAACGTTTTGTCTGCGTGAACTTGGTTCCGATTCCCAGGCAGCACCACGGAAGGGACAATACATAATATGCTAATTCCAGCCAATTCCCACTCAAAATACTGTTAAATAACTAAATAGTATGTAAAATATACTACAAAAATAATTATTTCCAGGTTTTGGATGGAAATGAATCATCGATTTTCTCAGCATTTTTTAAGTTCATTCATACCCTTGTTTTTAACATGCAATAAAGCAATATCAATTAACATTCTTCTGCCGTTCGTCTGTTCCCATCTTTCAACAAACTTGACATCGGTGACATCAAAACCAGAGGCGACGCAAGGCGTGGGCGGTGTGGGCGACCGAGGTTTTTTAAAGGATTTACAAGTTTTAATACTCAAATATTCATAAAAAAATTTTTATAAATAAAAGTTTTAGTATCAAAAAATTATTTCTCTCCAAAAATCCGTTTTCTCCCGTCATCTATCAAGGGGCCTCGCAAAATATATTTCAGGGGGCCTCGCAAGATATATTTTGCCCACATCAAATTTAGGTCTTGCCCCGCAACTGATCAAAACAAACTATTGAGTATGAGTATACTAGACATTAACAAAAATATAGTACTATCGTTTTAGAGTTTAGTGTCTAGCAAAAGTAACAGAGACCTTAAGACAAAGTTACTAATATGACATTTAACAAGAGTTAACTACTATAATTAACTGAGAGCTCTACAATTTGTAACAATAAAAGTATGTATTAATTGCTTCTATCATTATATTGTTTTAAAGGTATCTTTTCTAATTACGTAGCTATTATAACTATTTATTAATCGTTATACTAGTCATGAGGTAGGTTAAGGTATGATGTGTAACAGAGTGCATACTTTTTGGATGATCGATTTGCCCTCTCTAAAGTATCCCGCAAACGATCAAAATTGTTTGACAAACATGTTTGACGTGATTTACGTTTTCATCAAACAGCAGCGCAGACGAACAAACGTGCATCAAACAATTTTGTTTATCAATTAGCTAGAATCGGTTTGAGATCATGAGATCTTGTTGGACAAATACAGCGGAACACGTTCAAACACGTTTGTCAAACGCTACGCCATTTAAAATTTTCTTCAAATACGTAGTTTATTTGACAAACGCTTCAAACAAAGCTGTACACTATCAAACTGTTTGACAAACACGTAAAATTTGACAAACAATTTGATCGTTTGCGGGGTACTTAAGAGAGAGACTCTCATTTTATACATGTACTAAGAGAGAGACTCTTATTTAATGCATGTGCGAATTGAGCTATAGTCAGCTTTAACAGCTAGGTATTGGTGGATTTCACGCTTATGGCCTCGCTCAAAGACTGCATGTAATGATTGAATTAATGAATATTTTGGCATAATTCCTCTTTCTTTTCTAGTCTTTTCTTTCAAACTCCTTATTTGAAGTTAAAGTTAATAGTTATCGTTAAATGTTTCTCTGAGCGGCCTGAATTAAAAGTGTTGAGACTTTTCAAAAATATATTGTTGTGTGTGTGCTCACTGGTGCGCCCAAGCATTATTTTTAAGTCTTTAAAAATTACTGAAATATCTGCAAAGTGATGAAAAGTCTGTAAATATTCCACCATACTCTTCTGGCTACTGTCCACCACGGTACATTTCTGTATCCTTGTGAGGTATTCTAATTCCTAACTTCAATCACATTATTAACCCATCAATTGTATTCCACTAGATATTGGCAGGCGGTGGCTGGATAGATGCCAGATACGGGACTACCCGTAACAACCGTAAATGACATCACATGCCTTAATATTATTAGAGGCTTGAATCTAGATAATTATTGCCGAATACTTCGTTTTCCTTTAAGGAAATCTATCGTTAATACTTAAGGTGGCTTTCCGCAAAAGTCTGAACAGAGGGCACTACTAGCATAATATATACAGTAAAGTATCCGACCAAAATTCGACTTGTTGCGCACGTCATATCAGAATATGAACAGAAACGTTGTCAAACTTCGAACAAAACTTTTTGTTTACCGTCTTTGCTAGTGCTGCCGCTGCGGGTGCCTAGAGCTCTAGCGTGAAAACATAATATTACACCTAACATAATTCCTAATTAGAGTTCAAGATCAAATCAGAAACTATAATGTAAAGCTATTTTTAACATAGCTATGAATTTAAATAACCATTAAAGCTCTTATTCAACTCTAAATAGACTCTATATAAGGGGCGGATAAAATCACAATTTATTCAACTTTACCTCGTATTCCTGACTTTAATTTGAGTGCTATTGTGTAAAAGATGATACCAGTAACGGCGGTCATCCAGGTAGGCGTGGATGTAATTAACTGATGGAATCCCGGTGGCCCTGAAGCCCTTAAGGGCAATGAGCGACGTCGTAAAAAAGGGCTTAAGAGAAGTTCAAGTTCGGTGTCATCTCTTATAGTACCGAGTGTGTGAAACGTAGTTTGCGTCTAGTATCCTACATTTTGGATTTCAGAGGCTAGTATCATAAATTAAGGCTCCGAAATCTTAGTCATATAGATACATTTTTATTCGTATGCGCACAGTTTGTATTTGACGCAGGAACATTACTTTTTATTATATTTTATTTAAAACAATTACAGCTATTACTTAACTTTATCCAGAATAAAAAAATATATGTCCATAATTTCTGGCACCCATGTTTCTCCATCTTGAACAGATCTTAAATGTAACAAGGTAAAAAAAAACAGACACACGTGACACGAATGTTCTCTAAAGAATCAAGTGTGTATTAGTTAATACACACGGTTCTTTAAAACATATTTTGTCTCTAGTGTGCTATGACCCTCATCTCTTTCTACGAGGCAAAATAAATAACGCAAAGTATTTAATTTACTAGTGAAATGACCTTCCTCCTTCTACGTTCAAGGGAAGCGAGTCTGGAGTTTATTACCCCACAAACATACATACATACATACACACATATACATATACCTACAGTATAGGTTTAGGTACACATAGGTACATACATTGCACTCATCACTCGACTTTATCACTTAAATGATAAATCAGTCACTTTTTTTTCACAGCGATGTGAGACTGGTTTTTTATCGTAGAGCAGTTTAATAACTGGGTACTTACTACTTAGTCAGATTGCATTCTATTTATGACGACCTCTGTGGCTCAGTGGTGAGCGCGTTGGTAGCTCAAGCCGGGGGTCGCGGGTTCGAATTCCGCCGACGGAACTAAAAGTTTTTCAATGTTCCCGGGTCTGGATGTGTATTAATTATGTGTATTGTATAATACTTAGCACGGGGCCAGACTGACGCGGACGTGGTGTGAAGCGTCCATAGATATTATTATTATTATTATTTAATCGACAGAAAAGTAAATTAATTTTAAACTGTATGGGATTTAACAAAACACTCACTGCCGCACTAATAGACGAATATTAATTACCTGTAATTAAATGGCCGGCAACGCACCTGCAGCTCTTCTGATGTTGCGAGTGTCCATGGGCGACGGTAGTTACTTACCATCAGGTGACCGGTTTGCTCGTTTGTCCCCTTATTTTTTTTATAAAAAATGAAGCATTATCTGTCAAACTCTATTTTCACACGTAGGTAGATGTTTTTAGAGTTTAGTTACTTGTATTAAGTAGATAAGTAGTAAGTAACTAAATTCTAAAAATTTAGTTAACTATCAACTTAATATGTGTAAACTGTAAACCAGTGCCAAGACGCTTGTAATGGATGAATTTTATATGCCTTTACTTATCTTTCTGACATCTATACCCAGCTGTCAAAACTATCGAATGTAATTTGACGAACTACCCTGAGATGGATCATGTAATTAAAAGTTATCTTGAATCAGGTCTGGCATCGCGTCGGCTGCATAAACTTACTGTTATAAACAATGATATTCTACTAAATACAGATCTGTTACGTTCATACTATCTTCCAGCTTAAATTGCTTCCAAACAATTTTCAAATTCAAATACGTACTTACCTCTGTCATATCTAAAGGTTACCATAGTTACAACAATGAATGCGACAGATAATACGTAATGAATGGTATAGAATAGAATAACTATATGTTTTGAGATGGTTTTGAATGGCACTTGACAGGCGCATCGGCGCGCATGCGCGACAAAGAATAAGAGAATATTGTTATTGTTGAACAGAAGAGACATTGAATAAAACTAATTGTTTGTTAGATTATTTTTTATTAAACTTTGTGCTATATTCTATACATATTATAATAAAGTCGTAGGAAAACAAAAGTACACATTGAATATTTTTAAAAATATTAGTACTTGGGGTATATAACGTGTAAATTTTTGTTTCTTTGTATTTACATAATATTTTTTTAGAGTAATTACTTTAGGATCGGTCGTATGCCCGGGCTAAATATGTATATTATATTAATTAGTAGGTTTTTTTTTAATTAAATAAGAGGGCAAACGAGCAAACGGGTCACCTGATGGTAAGCAACTACCATCGCCCATGGACACTCGCAACATCAGAAGAGCTGCAGGTGCGTTCCAGCTTTAAAATAAGGTAAGAAATGAAAGAACATATTATGTAAGAGTTACTTTTACATTAATTGAAAATTTTAACACCAAAATATTTAAGTAATAATAAATATCTATATCTATACATATTATTATAAAATAAGGTCGCTTTTTTCCCTCATATCCCTTTGCTCCCTTTAGTCTTTAAAACTACGCAACGGATTTTAATGATTCTTTCAGTATTAGAAAGCCTATTTATCGAGGAAGGCTATAGGCTATATTTTATTACGCTAGGACTAATAGGAGCGAAGAAATAGAGGAAAATGAGGAAAAAACGTCGAAAATTATTTGAAAGGGCTAACTTGAACGCGCTAACTACCTACTGGTCCGATTTGAAAAATTCTCTCAGTGTTAGATATTATAGCCCCTTTATTGAGGAAGGCTATAGGCAATATTTTATCATGCTAAGACTAATAGGAGAATGTGAAAAAATGAGGGAAATTATTTGAAAGGGCTTATCTCGCGAACTGCTGGAGCAATTTTTATGTTATTTGGCACAGGTTCAGGTAAGAAGTAGACCACGTGAAGGATCGAGGCTATCGATTTTAATCATTTTTTACTACATAAAATACATATTTTATGTACCTTCAAAAAGATTTAATTTATTTCTTTTCTGTCTCTTTGAAATTTTTTGTATTTCCGGATTATTTTTATGTGCCAAATGGAGACGAATATTTGTGTATTTATCAATTACTAGATGAAGCCCGCGACTCCGTTGCACCAAAATTTGTTTATCGCGCGGGAACCGTACATTTTTCCAGGATAAAAACTATCATGTGTCCTTTCCCGGGACTCAAGGTATCTCCATGCCAAATTTCAGCAAAATCGGTTTAGCGGTTTGGGTGTGGAGAGGTAACAGACAGACAGACAGACAGACACACTTTCGCATTTATAATATTAGTATGAGATGAGCTCTATGATTAAAAATAGGGGTCTGTTATTTTGAATGTTCTAAGGGGGGTATTAGATTATCATTTATATTGGATCCTAGATCATTGGGTCATTTATATTGGATCATGTAATATAGATAAATGATTCATTTCTTTCTTGATCGTAGATTTTTAACATTTGCTGAGAGATTGGATCCAATACGGTCATAGAAATTGGTGTTGCCAGTTATTTAATATAAAAAAAGAGTTTTTAATTTCTTGTTCGTTAGTATGTTTCAAATACTTAATGTAATGTAATTCTTTTTCTAATTATATACTTGAATAATTTTGCTGAAATAACAAAAAACAAGCCATATTAAAAATGACGATGTCTTTTGACAAATCGAATTCTCTGAGATCTAGTAACACTGATGTCAATACCTGTCAGCGTTAGCGCTCCCCATTAGCTATTGAAACAACATATGACGTAAATTAATGTTATATGATAATGTAATAATTATGCAGATAATATGATCAAATGATAATTTTTATTGGATCCTATATAATATGATCCTGTAAATGATCCAATATAAATGATAATGTAATACCCCCCTAAGAGCGAGTCAAAAACATTGGAATTCAAAAATGATTTTAAAATGCGATACTTCAATTGTTTTGCTTCATCATTGGTAGCAAAATGTACTCCTCATTCATTTTACAGTACAGTACAGTTGCATAAGACATCGCATAGCGTATAAAAATAGAATACAAATAAACTGCAATTGTAGGCATTTAAGTCACCATCTAACAGTCATGTGGCGAGTCTGCACTAACTACTCTATGGCTGCAGCAGCGCAACCATCCTTATCGTTCTTGCGTCAAAACCATATCGCTGTCACTTTCTTTGCCTGAACCATGGCGGAAATTCGATTTTTTCAGATTGTTCGAAAAAATAATTGAAAATGTAATCAATCGAGGTATTTATTGCATTCTTATAAGTGGTAAGAGATTCCATGTGTTTTGTTTACTTTGGAGCCATAGTTCGTACAATTTCTAAATACACACGACGGCTTTTTCAATTTATTTTGGTACTTGACAAGACGCGGTACGTTCGTGAAGTGCGTTCGATGGTTCGATGCAGACTAAATAAAGGAGCGGACAATTGACCTGTATTTGAAGCTTCACAATTCGCGCGGTAGTAACATATCTGCTTTGAGTTATTATTTATTATATCATTGGTTATAAATAATAATAAAAACAATTTATTATTTTCAATTAAATTAGTTCTCAGTCAGTTAAACAGTTCTTGATATTTTACCAACTATAATGGAGCCTCTACACCCGGTATCCCCAACCCGCGGCCCGCCGGGACTTTATTTGTGGCCCGCGTCATGTTTAACAATTTTGAAATTCACGTCCACCGGCAAAATAACGTAAAGTCCACGTGATAATCGTTTAATTTTTTCCACTTTTAAATCGTTAATTATGAAGAATGTTATTTTATAACCCTAAAAAAATTTTGTTGCGGCCCGCGATACAAAGACATGTTTGTGGCCCGCATGAGAAAAAGGTTGGGGACCACTGCTCTACACGTTTACAGTTATTACTGTACTAGATCATGTGTGGCAATCATGGCTCAACCTTGAAATCCAAAACCTCAGAAAAAAGCAAACAATTTTTTTTTTCACCCTTGTGAGTTTTTAATTTGATGTTTTGGAAACAAATAGTTCCTTATAAGTACTATCGCTTTTATTATTATTAAGGGAGAAGACCTAATGGCAGACACTATAAGGAAACTTGAAACATTCGAATGTTATAAAATATATAATTTATGAAAATAAAGGATTGATAACTTCTTCCATGTCTTCAGTAACTCTTACAAAATAAAACTATTATAATTATTCTCTGACAAATCAATAAAAAACATATTATTGGTCTTTTTGTAAACTTAGTCATAAGTACTAATAGATGACATCACAATAAGCGAACAACACTAATAGTAGACACCAATATGAACTAATAGTTGACATAGAACATTAAATTACATTTTACATTTTTCATATTATTAGGCCTTTATTTGCCGTTTTTCAAAAGATTTCATTTACTTCATCATAGTAACTACATGCATCAGAAATATTATCCACGTTGTCTCCAGATTCTATTCATTCTTCTTCCATGCTGAAACTATCTTTCCTTTTATTTTTATTTTTCATATTTTTTTCCCAGCAAATTTATTTTTAGTCTTAAGTCTCCATGCTTCTTTTGCTTCTTCTTTTTTCTTCTTTTTGTTCTCAGTTCTCCTTTTTCTTCTTTTTACTGCTACAAAACTAAAGCATCGATTTTTAGATCAGTGCAAGGTCTAATATTAGACACCATGTCCATTTTTAAGTACAGTAGTTCTAAGTTCTTAGTTTGTTAATAGAATTATATTTTTAGAGAATAGTGATGATATTTGCAGTAGAATAAAGTACAAAATAACTTTAGTATGTATTGAAAAACTAAAAGATGAGATCCATGTCATCTATTAGGTTTTTTTACATTTTCAAGAACTAATAGTAGACACCCTTTATATTGTTAGGGAAAATGGATAAAAGATCATAAATAAACATTAATTAGTGTAAACAACATGACCATTAATCCAATGAAGTCGATAGAAATTACAAAAAATCTAATAAATTTATTCAAAACTTACGTGCAAAATTTCGCCTTCCTTAACCTATTTGCTAAGAAATTGCCGGGTGCGTGTTGACGCGGTCACATCATTTACGAAAACTGATCCCATTTTAAAATTTTGTTCCCGAAGGCATCCCTAATATATTTTTTCACATCAACAGATAGCATAAGAAGCTTATAAAATTTACAGTGTTGAGAAATAATTAGAATAATTCTTATTTTTATGGCATTTTTGTCGTAAGTGTCTTCTATTAGTTCAGTGTCTACCATTAGCGCCTTTCCCTTACATTCATGTTTTTATGGCGTGTTTCCGTGTCCAATGGCTAATATCATCTAATTCTAATACTTTATAGCGTGACGCATTTAATTATTATAATAATTTAAAAAGTTAATTTAAACGCATCACAAGGGACTCGTCTGGCATCATTACCTCAGCAAAACCTAAGGAAGGAATTCATTATTGTTCAGCAGGTAATTTGTAATTGAGTGTTTTTATGTTCTCAACAATTTCCTAATTAGCCATATGATTGCTTGTAAGCGTAGTGTCAAGAAAAAAGTATAAAACTATGAATTTTTTTTAATAATTTTAAGAATTAACAAATTACAAAACAATTTACAAGTTGGGTTCGTTCTTCTGGACAGTAATTATCCCCACATTCCAGTCAAGGAAGCTCACATAAATCTTATGGACATGAAAAAAAATTCATAGGTTCTAAGTGCTAACCAACAAGATAAGGTGAACGCAGATTTGGCCGCACCGCACGCACCGCAGTCGCCGCATTTCGAATCGGTGCGTGCGGTTTTAATTCTTTATATGAAGATATAAAGAATGTAGAAGTTGCGAAGACTGCGGCGCGGGTAGGTAGGTATGCGAGCTTGCCTATAACTTCATATAAAGAATTCGAAATGCGGCGACTGCGGTGCGTGCGGTGCGGCCAAATCTGCATTCACCTATAGTATAGTTCTTGCAATCTACGAGTGCGCGTCGCCCTTAGTTGTGTGAGTGACCATATCTATACACACGTACATGGCTCGCTAGCTACTGACTGCTCCGTCGGGTACGCACACTAACGAAAATGTCTATTCACATTTCCAACTACAAATAAAGGCGACGCGCACTCTTAGATTGCAAGAACTATATACATAAAAAGATTGATTAATAGGTAGCTGTACATTCATTTTTATTCACTACCTAAGGACCTAGCTACTTGTATATTACTTTGTACTCAAAATTTCGGAATAATATCAGGCTGTCGGGTTGTGATTTTATGTCTCCAATATACAGTATTTAATGAGAGAACAGACAATAAACATAAATTAAACATTTCACTTTATACATAGGTAATAGAGCTAGGTAAGTAATACAAAAGAAATAACGAATAATATTACCTTTATAATAAGAATCTAAGCAAACCAAACCATTTAAACATAAAACAAAACACTTAAAAAATAATAATAAAGTATCTTCCATCGACGTTGATCTCTGACGAGTGTAACACTTCACAAGGCAGCTAGCGGGCACCTGCCAACTGCCTCGTGATGAGCCACAGCCGACAGGACTGCCTAAACTCCTAAAGCCTAGACCTAGAGTGTTCTAGAAGGACATGGGTTTTGTGTGACCTAGCAGGGCATAACATACGTCAGGTATGTCAGTTAGTAAGTGCGGTTTACCGTTTGTTCAAGTTAACTGTTATACCGTAGAGAACAAATAGATGTCTGATTAATAAACAACGAGAACGCGAATAAAAAACAAAGGCAGACTTAAGAATTGGCTTCCCGACCCACGTAGTCAGTACACTCTAGTCAACACAGGGAAAATATAAAATTCTAAGTTAGCACCCCTTCAAAAATACTGAGAATGCACTAAACAATGGTGGTACGAGAACATGATCAGAGAGAAGAATATCAAAGTTAGAGAGAAGAATATCAAAGTTACACTAACAGCTAACATATATTATCTACTAGTAGATATGAATCTCGTTTTCATTCTTCATGTGGACATTCTAAAAGTTTCTAGACGACAACCCAGCCGAGTGTTGCCCTTCGCTAGGCAGCTGGCAACACGACAAGCAAACTGCCTCGCGATGAGCCGCAGCCGGCACAAGGTTTTCTTCTCTTCTTTCCTCTTCCCTTGTAGTCTTGCTCTTGTCTGTGGTTTGTCTTCTTTGAGTATAAACATTTTAATGTACCAGTTACAAAAATAGAGGAGATATAGCCTTGCGAATTAAGTGTCTTAATTTTGACTCTACGTAGAGTAACCTACAATTCATATATCTTTATCGATTATAATTCATTTCTTTAGTCACGAATAATATAAATATACAATACAGTTAATAATAACATACATATATACATATAATTCAAACTTTTTCCTCCTACCAGTTCACTTACCTACTTCATGCCAAAAGCTGGTAAAACTTCACATCGCCCAAAAGTAGCCGACATCAAACGCTCCAAGATCCTTCTTCAAGCCAGTTAATGCCAAGTATACCATCAGCTTGCCACGTACACAGGGAAAATGTTTACAAGGTCAAACCTCTATTCCTAGTCACGTATGCCATCTTGCCACGTTCACAAGGAAAAGGACGCCTCTTCTTTATGTCAGCAGCCCCGCATCTTGCCATGAAAAAGACGCCCCAGTTCCACCATGTACTATCAGAGAAGTTGATTCCTAGGCTGATGGGGGACATACGTAGTTTAGTTGCGTTACGTCAAACCCAGCCATTAAATTGATATCCGACCAAATGACGTTGGTCCATCAACTGCCTAGGAATCAATTTCCTCTATGGTACATGTCAGTACCCACGTATACCTTTGCGCACAAAGAAATGGCTGGCATGGAGAGGAGCTCCATGCCAGCACCACCACTCACAGTTTCAGCGACACACGGCGCGGCCAGCGGTCCGGGAGTATATAAAGCGGTGTTATCTACAAGGAAAGCCGCGAGCGCAGCCACTAATTGGGCGCATATGGCTGCGAGTGGAGGGAAAACAGGCGCGATTGTGGGGCTGGCTAGTGATGTGACCGGTCATTCAACAAATAAATAAAAAAAAATAAAAGAGACCATAGAGATCGAATGGTGGAGGAGCGCGCGCTGAAGGCAACGAAGAACCTATGCCGTATGCGTCTGAAAAGACTTTGTAACCTCTTGAAGTGGATTTATAGTCAACTACAGACTATAGAATTGGTGGTCTTGAATCACAACTCTATCTACTTTGGGTTGTAACTTTCATAGTTGCGTATAAAGTAACTGGTTTCCAGATGTCTACCATTTTTTTAAAGAATTTGCGAGTCCTCATACTCAATATTTAAAAAAAAAATATTTTACATCTAAATAAAAGTGTGAGTATCAAAAAATCATTCTCTTAACAAAATCCGTTCTCTTGCGTTATCCATCGGGGAGCCTCACAAAATATATTATCTTGCGGCTTGTCCACATCAAATTTAGGTCTTGCCCCGCCACTGAGTCCTTGGAGCTAGTCTAGACAAAATATAGGAGAGCACTCATGAACTCCGGAATTCCTACACCGAAGTTAGCTTTTTTAGGGTTCCGTAGTCAACAAGGAACCCTTATAGTTTCGGTCTGTCCGTCCGTCTGTCTGTCTATCTGTCCGCGGTTTTACTCAGAGACTATAGGACCTACAAAGCTGTAATTTGGCATGAATACACATATTAATGATGGCAACAAAATGGTACGTGAAATCGTAAAAAAATATTTTTTTTATAGTACCTCCCCTACACATCAAGCGGGGATGAATATTTTTTTTCGTGCCCACCCCATCTTGTGGGGTGTCGTTAAATAGGTTTTTTAAAAATATTGCGAGTATTTATAGATCATTTTCCGATTTAGGGATCCGTTTGTGAAATATAAAGTTTTAAAGTGGAAAAATCGTTAGAGTCCAGTGTCTCCCCCTTCTACCAGCTAAACGGTTAGTTCTGGAAATGTTAAAAAAATTCACGGGAGTAGGAAATATGCTGAATTTAAAAGGAAAACTATCACGGCTAAGAAGACTTCATAAGTTATTGAGTAATAGTCGATCAACTAAAAAAAATGTATTCGGTGAAGTATATTAAGGAACTTTTCGTTCAAATTCCTTTGAAAGTAACTGAGATGATGTTGTTAGTAGTGTAAAACTCGCTATAAATGTACGTTCATTGACCATAAAAAAATTGTCAAAAACTAGGGGTACTACGGAACCCTATATTGCTCGTGGCCCGACACGCACTTGGCCGGTTTTTTTTTAATTAATTAACTAAATTAATGAAGTCCTTTAATTTAATTAATTTAAATATGATTGCCCTCCCTAGGTTCAAAATGTTATTATCGGCACAGGAAACGCTCCCGGAAAGTCGCTGCAGATAGCAACAGCTAACGTTCAACTTTAAAAACCACGTCATCATTATCATCACCCAAATATTCCATACTAATATACGGTCTCGCAGAAAATCGGCGAGAATAAAATAACCCAGACAGGGCCCGATCTAAGGGCCATTTGCCATCGGAGGTGGTCATTTGCCCAGAGCGGCGAAAATTGGTGGCGACAAAGTTGACTTACCCATATCTTCCAAGTTGAAACCATCCCATCCCCATCCATCACCCCAGTTTGAGAATTTTACCTTTTAACCTATTTCAGGTTGGATAGTGGAAATATTTAACTACTAGATGATGCCCGCAACTTCGTTGCGCCAAAACTCGTTTATCGCGCGGGGACCGTACATTTTTTCAGAACAAAAAGTATACCATGTCCTTTCCGGGGGTTCAATAAGTATCTCCATGCCAAAATAACAAACAGACTGACAGACACTATCGTATTTATAATATTTAGTAAGTATTTATTATGATATGATATTAGTATGGAATATGGATGTAGTTAACTTGAAGCAAGTTTTGTTGGATGAATTTCTGTATGTGAAGGGCGGCGAAAATGATCTTTGCCCGGAGCAGCATCGGGCCCTGCACCCATATAGCAAATGCAGATATAATTAACTGCTTTAAAACCAAAAAACGCGAAAAATTCTAAAATTTACATTGTAACAAATTACAAGTAGGAAACGAGAGTCGAGACTCGAGAGGTCCCACAAGAGGGGCCGCAAATAAAAAAACTTAAAAAACCACGTCATTATAATATTATCGTCACCACACCAAATATTCTATTTTATTATACGGTCTCGCGGAAAACCGGCGAAAAAAGATATCTACCTCACTAGTCACAACGAACAAACGAGACACTAGCTAAAATTTTTAAGTGGCGATTCCAAATTGAATTTTTCTCAACACAAGGAAAATTTAAAGCATTTAAAGCCTTAATTAAACAACCATTTTTATGGATCCAAAGGACTTACAACTCAACAAGGATAAAAACAGGACTCAACAAGGATAAAAACAGGTTAATAAAGTGATGCATCACGTATTAAGGACCCTCTTCACGTTAGCCATGATGGATAACCATGATTGCCATACGTTAGCTGTTTGTATGCGGCATTGACGTCGATCATGGGGGAATAGCAGCCCTGAATTTATAAAAAGGCCGTATAGGCCGCGGCCTAAGGGCGGCAGCGTCCTAAAGGGGCGGTAGCGTCAATCAGGGGTGGCAGTGTCCTAGAGGAGCGACAGCGTACTAGAGGGGCGACAGCGTACTAGAGGGGCGGCAGCGTCCTAGAGGGGCGGCAGCGTACTAGAGGAGCGACAGCGTACTAGAGGAGCGACAGCGTACTAGAGGAGCGACAGCGTACTAGAGGGGCGACAGCGTACTAGAGGAGCGACAGCGTACTAGAGGAGCGACAGCGTACTAGAGGGGCGACAGCGTACTAGAGGAGCGACAGCGTATTAGAGGGGCGGCAGAGTTCGTACATGGGGCGGCAGAAATAAATTTGCCTATACTCATAAAAATATAAATCCCGCACTAGGGAATAGGCGAACACATCACTCATAGTCTCTACGGATTCGTAATCGCCTATATTGGGGCCCATCATAAGCCAACGTGTAAAGGCGTTGTTTAGCATAGATTACATATTATTTTAATAGATAATGCCTACATTTTATAGGATAATTTCTTCTGGTTAACAGTTTTGAGTACTAACCCCACTAGGAAAACCGCTTTAACTGCCTAATACAGAATTATTGTTAACTCGAATTTATAATTAAGTTTGCACTTAGTCACCAGAGTATACTGTCTGTGTACGAATCTATTTAATTTTCATAATCATTTGGTCCAAAACTTGCTAGTACTGCTAGTACTCTAAAAAGAAAAACTCATCTTGCATTCGATACAAGCAATCTGCATTGATAGGTACTTACTCTATTTAGAAAAGCTTGATGAAAAATCATCTATTGCAATAAAATAACCTACCTACCTTTTATAACTCCCATGATCCCATCACATTGCTGCACTTTACATAGATAATATATTTCTAGACAAATACACATTTCGGTTTTTATTTCAGCACTATCAGAATATTTTTCTGTAGGTCAATAGATCTGGGTTTGTTTACTTCAGCCTGTCAGTGTCTCGGCCAAGGTCAAAGCCGCGCAGGTGCACTGAGGTCAATATCTATTGCCTAGATATACAGATGAAGATTTCTAGGTTTTCTGATGTCTCAGGTCGAAAATTTGATAATGCAAGAAAAAAGATAATATGCTGGATACTTGAGAGGCCCCGCAGACTTTTAGTCGGCCGATAGTTTAGTCAAAACTCAAAAGCTTAATCGGTACCAAGATGTATGAAGGTGCGCTCACTAAACGATTTGTATCGGCCGATACGTACGATCAGTGGCGGGGCAAGACCTAAATTTTATGTGGGTAAGATGTATCTTGTGGGGCCCCCTAAAATATATTTTGCAAGGCTTTTTGGATGACGGTGAAGAACAGATTTGTGGAGAGAAATATTTTTTTGATACTCACTCAAAGTTTTATTTATGAAACTTTTTATTTATGAATATTTGAGTATCACAACTCATTGCGAGTTGTGACTTGTGATACTCAAATATTGATAAATAAAAGCCTTAAAAAAAACCTCGTGGTCCATGGGGCGCGAGGCGCCGACTCTGCGTAGGATACTGAAACCCCAATTTGGTCATCAAAATTATTTCTCCATCAAATAAAGTGGAAAGGCCGCATAAAGACGGCTCAAGCACTTGATTATTGTGCTAAGTCTACAGAGAACAGTGTTCTCGAAACACAATATAGCTGTATTTGAAATCACTTCCTTATGTTACTAGGATAAAATTGTTGGGCGTGCATCCGATGGCTGGTTGCCATAACACAAGTTTTTACTTAGCATGGGATTAGACGACGTGATGTACGCTACTTAGCTTTTACACTATTGTATATTATTGTATGCTTAATTTGAATTTGAACTAGGTGAAATAAAACGTTAAACCCACTTTATAATATTTATTTAAGGCGAATATACGCTTAAAATGAAGTGCGATTACAATATAAACAAATCTATCATTACATAAAATATATAAACCAAAACAACAGCTACAATATACAATAAAAACATTATCGTGTGACAAAACAAATACAAATTTCATATCAAACATATAAATCTTGTTTTTATTGTATATCGAGGTGGACGCGTCTTGCCAGACGACTTTCAACCTTATATTTAGGCCTACGCCACTTACATATAAAAGTCACAAAAGGCCCTCTTATACGGAGAGGCCGATCGATCCGGTTGGTCTGATCGGAGGCCGATCTGGCCGGAATCGTGTCCGGTCTGGTCGGCCTGCGGTCAGTCCAACTGGACGGATAAGCCTACTCGTATATAAGGGCCTTAACTCGACTTTTGCGGTCCCTTTATAAAAAGTCCTCAATACCTATCTACATTATAATATGCCTCTGAAAGCTGGAAACATTTTGGCTTTATTAATAAACAAAGATCAACAGCCAGTCTACACGACGCGTTGCGTCAAAGCAGCAATGCAGTTTAGCCGCGTACTGACTGACCAAGCGAGCCGACTCGCCGCGGCAGCCTCGCGCGCAGTTGCTCGGTCGGTCAGTACGTGTTAGTGCACGGTAAACGTACCGAGGCGCCTTTGAGCATCGACAAAAACCGACAACTTTTGGCTCGGCCGCGACACGCTCGGGCGAGGCAGCGAGGCTGCTCGCTTGGCCAGTACGCGGCTTTTGACGCATAGCCGGCCACACGGACGCTGCGTCATCGCAGCGTTATTAGTTATTACGAAGCAGTCTTAAAAGCACCCCCTCCCGCTTCGTCTCAGGGGCTGCTGCCTGCTGCCGTCATGTGTGCGTTGCGACGACGCGCTCCGCGTCGTCGCACATTGGTTATTTGTATGTAAAACAACGCAACGGCAGCGTTGCGTTGACGCAACGCTGACGCAACGCGCCGTGGACTGGCTGGGGCCAGAGAGCTTAAACTTCACTCGCAGATAGTGAGACGGCTGTGATCAAAGCGAAGTTCAAGATATAAGAATCGGGCCCCAAGCTGCATTTCTAGCTTGTTTCCAGCTTGACATATTTTTTCTTGTCTGCCAGCACAGAGCATGGCATGCTTTTACACAACCATGTTTTCAAATCCATGTCGGTATCAAACAAGCTTTGATAATAGTAATTTTAAGGCTGATTTATATGAGTCCGGCTACATCGCGAAATTACAAGAAAATGTATATTACGACTTATTTATACCGGCGCGGTCGCGCTGCCATTTATATACAATTTCTTGTGATCTTACGGGTTACCCGCTAAACCACGCATTCGGACGGACGCATATAAATAGAGCCTTAGAGCCAGTCCACACGGCACGTTGCGTCGACGCAGCGCTGCCGTTGCGTTGTTTTACATACAAATAACCAAGGTGTTCACACGGCGCGCTGCGACGTCGCAACGCACACATGACGGACATCAGCCCCTGAGACGAAGCGGGAGGGGGTGTTAACGATATGACTGCTTCGTAATAACGCTGCGATGACGCAGTGCCCGTGTGGCCGGCCATGCCTCAAACGGCAGCGCTGCGCCGACGTAACGCGCCGTGTGGACTGGCTCTAAGAAATAACTTAAATACATTTATTGCTAAATACTTCCTACAATCTGTTTACACTGTACACAATATAAAATTTTATATAACATTTTTTGAGTCGTGAGATCTTTTTCACAAAAAATAAGCCGCCGACAACTATACATAAATAGTAATATTGTGCTGGAACATTTTGAAATACAAATCATAAGTTTACGAGTATATTAGAAACTATTTTAAATATGCTGCATTTCTGAATAGTGATTCAAAATTAAATTTTATTCCACAAGGAGATACACGTTTCATTGAAGGCATTTGAAATTCTAGCGAAATCTTGAATCGCTATCCTCGCGTCGTATCTCATTTCATCTCGGTGAGCCTTGACCCTAACTTTTTTCTTTTGTTAACAACTTTTTTTATAATGTGAACTGTCTTTGGCAAAAGCCAAAAATACCTACACCGTAAAGTACAACTAAAATTCATTTTACAATATATTATGTTCAGGATATTATTGATTTTCCTCAACCAACCACAAAGATAACTCCAACTGATTGTAAATACTGGGAACATAATATTGTTTTATTACATACAAAATATTCCAATTGTGTTTAATATTTCGAAGTATCATAATTACGAAATGCTAGTTACATTGTATTATTTTACAAAAAATCTGGCCTTTATACTTGATAGTAAACACGTTTATTGCAGAAAGGAGTTATAAAATTGGCGTTATTGAAAAATGGAGCGCATCAAAAGCTTTTTCAGATGTTTGAACACAATCAATTTAAACAGCAAATTATGTCAGATATTAAAAATGTTTTCGCGCTTGTACTAATCACAATATTGCGTGCACAAGCTTAAGTCTACGTGTGTCCAACATAGAAATATTCATAATCTTAATCGAAAATTATCAACCTCGAATATTTCAAACTTTGCTTATACATATCCAGTTCATTTTCAATCTTTTCGTATTTCGTTATCTAGTTCGAGTCAAACCAGAGTTCAAAATCCTGGTCGTCCTAATGTATAAGTGTCCGGTCATCTATCAGACTTGCCCGCATTGTGAAGATGGTTGGGAGCGTCTGCAAACGCAAACTTCAGTCTATACGCTTCAGCCACGAGCATGCTTATGTTGGAGTCAGTCCAATTCTGAGTCGGGACGTTCTGGAGTAGAATCATGAGTCCCTGGAAGTCCTGTTCTAGCATGAGCCTCTCGCGCCAATGGAGTAGAAAGGCTGCACATACGTATAGCTGGAAGGTGGCAAAGCCGTCCGACTCAGCCAGGTAAGTATCCCAGAGCCTGATGGTACACGGCAGCGGTATCTCTCTGGTCAGCAGGTTGTTCATCCATCGGAACGAGAACTGCAGATAATCCACTCCGTGGTTCTGAAGGTGCTCATGAAGAGGCAGGTCTATACGTCTTATTAGTTCCTTCAGCTGGTTTACCTGAAAATTGAGATTAAATTTCTTAACAAAATTCACATGATAGTTATAAAAAGGTTAAAATGATGATGGTTAAGGCTGCGTATAATTTTAAGATCATTTGCCAAAATAGAAAGGAAGGCGCAGTGCTCGATTTTTAGATAATTTTTTTTGCGGGCAGGATTGAAAGGAGTGTGTGCGCGCGCACGTGGTACACTGCGATCAAACAGCGACAATTTAATCTAACCGGTTTGCTCGTTTGCCCCTTATTTTATAAAAAAAAAAGAAAAACATTGCTCATTATCGGTATTCTACAATTTACACACGCCTTTTCCTCCTCCAGTTTCGGCAAGCAATAATAAATAGTACGGGAGCCCTACAACATTTTTTTTTATAACTATCAAGCTAATTTTTTGTGTGTAGGTTCATTTTGATATAATTGAAGAGTGACATTGTCCAGCAAATAAAACAGTCCACATTTTAGGACCATCAATTCAAAGTATGAAGTCCTTTCTATAATATCTCTGTAGGTTAGCTACCACTTTCGAGATTTTTCGCAAATAAAAATGTTATACGTCTTATCAAAACGAAGCTACTCAAAAAAAATTGCTTTATAGTAATAAAAAGTTGATCCTTCGATCGTGGATTCTTGGAAATCTATTGTTATCCTATTGTGTCTCGCTCACCTTTGAGCTTATGCTTGATGGGTTAATAAGGTGATGATGATGATTTACGTACTGTTTACACAAAGCTCTAATTGCCAGTGATAAGAGATAAGGTAATAAACCTTAACATCTTGAAGGTTATACAGCATATAGCTATATGTATATTACTATACCTTTACTACAATATTTAAATATACTATGCTATAATTGAACATAACATTACTATACTATTAATAATACCGACCGGTATTACGTCTTAAAATAATTCACACGCACACAATGAATAACATTATAGTCTGACAATTGTGCAATAAAAATAGTGATTAAATAAATTCTTCATTCTTAGCCTTTGACCATTTGACCATGATATAAATGAGACATTACAGAAAATCTTTACAACAATTCGTTAGTAAAATAAATATCAAAATAATTTCAGTAAATCCTGATATTTGCAAATGTTGCAAAACTAAAGGAGTCTTTGCTAATAGTTATTATAAACTTTACTTCATTGTAAAACTACTTCTCATTTTTATAATATTTGCAGAGATTAAAAAAAAATACATACCTTATATTGAATACCAAGCTGAGCGAATATATAATTATCTTGAATACTATCTAGAAACTTAGACAAGCACCAAAAGGAGTCTGCCTCGATAACGTCTCGCCGTTCCTCAGTCAGACTGTCCAGAGGAAAGTTGTCCAATTCCTTCCCCGGAGCCGCTTCTTGTAGGAAGACCATGAAGAATGGTGTTACCAGGTCATTGATGCCTTGGACATAGCCTGACGCTGGATGTCTGATGGCCCATATGTATAAAATTCTCTCGAACATGACCTGAAATTTGAACATGACATGAATTAAAATTTGTATTTTTATATTATAATGCAAGTATGTATTTTAGAAAACTTGTGCAAAGACAATGAATAGACATTGGAAATTGTTAAAATTAATGATAGCTTTATGAAAATCCTCTTAATCTGATAAACAAAAATAGTAGCATTTTAAATGTGAAATTATTAAACTTTTAAATTACCCTACTATCCATTCTTTTTAATTCTCCTGCCTTGCAGGGTTGCCAAGTAAGTAAGTAAGTAAGTCTTTATTTCCAAGAAATTGGTTACAATGTTCTTGTTATTATTATTTTTATAGTTCACAATTTCTGCCTCTAGGGCGTGGAAATATTTTTAAATATAAAAAATCATGCTTTAATTACTATAGTGTTTAACCATAACAAACTTATGATCTAAATAGAATCTTAATTAAATTTTAATACAATCCTCAAAAAATTATGTAAATACGAATACTCAGTCAAAACATCCTCCAACCATAAAAAACAATAAATTAATGGTCAAAGATACAATGAAGTAAATTAAATAAAAAAATATAGCAATAAGGACACCCTTGCTCACATTAATGTCTAAGTTTATAAGTATTTTAAGTTTGTTTGCATACCCATTGGGCCTTGTGGGAAATAAAGTGTTTTATAATAGTATAAACCTATTTATCTAAACTGAAAAAAACACTTTCTTTGTGGGATGAAAACAAAAAATACTTTATGTTAGGTTTCATATTCAAACTAGCTGACCTGACAGATACGAGGGCTGCTATTTATGTATCCGGAATTAAAAAAAGAAACAAACATATATCATTTAATATGGTTTTATTGCTTTTCAAAATATTCGCCGCGATACACTTTTGAATCCAATGCGAACATATTTTTTTTACAGCCAAATGTTCGTGTAATATCTTATGTATGCTCGTCATACTTATGCCTAAGGACGCCTCTATCTCGCGATATATAACATGACGATCACGCATTATTAGTTCCCGCACAGCATCTATATTTTGTGGGACAACAGCTGTTTTTGGGCGACCTTCTTTATTTTCATCCGTGAGCATTAAACTCACTGTACCAGTGATAAACAGTGGTTTTTGATGGTGCTTCATCTCCAAAAGTTGCGGTGAGTTGAATAAAGCACTGTTGTTGATTTAGCCCACGCCGAAAATCGTAGTAAATCATTGCACGAAAATGTTCACGCGTTAAATCCATGGCAAATGAAGACACGCAATTTTCAAAATGACGCCACAATGGAAAAATAATTGACAGTCACATGAAACAAAATGTATTCTTCAATCAAAGAGTTCTATTTTCAAATGTTGTAATTACTTTTTAAATATTGTTCTTGTAAGTGGCCAGTTCCGGATACATAAATAGCAGCCCTCGTATTGTCCTATCTAAACTATGATTACATTACATTTTCCGGGACATAAAGTATCCCTTGTCCTCTCCCGAGACTCAAAGTATCTCCATACCAAATTTCATCAAAATAAACTGAATAGTTTACCCGGAAATCATAAAAGTATATTGTGCAGTAACCATACATTTTTCCGGGACAAAATGTATCCAATGTTGGTCTTCGGGACACAAAGTATCTCTATGCCAAATTTCATCAAAATCGGGCCAGCCGTTTACGCATGATGGATTCATTTTTATATATAGAGACTAGCTGTCCCGGCAAACGTTTCTTTGCCATATTAAGTATATAAAGTTTTTTTTTTTATTTGATCACAGCGCTAACTGTCGGGACAGACTAAAATTAAAATTTGAATTCGAATATTAATTAAAATTTGACACTGCGATGGTAGCGCCGTCTGTCGGATCCAATGTAAAACATTCCAAAATCAACAACTACTAATAAATTAAAAATTAATTAAAAAAATATTGTCCAGCGGACAAAATTGTGAATCTAAATCATTCCCAGATCCCCTTGAACACACACAAAAAATTTCATCAAAATCGGTCCAGTCGTTTGAGAGAAGTTCAGTGACATACACACTCACAGAAGAATTATTTATATTAAGATAAATGGCAAACATTACCTGTACAGTGATTTGTTGAAACAGAGCAACAAGGGGGCTCATCCGTGGTATATCTATGTGTATCTGTCTGTACGTATCCTCCTCTCTCTCCGCATCATAGTACTGCCTGACCAAGTGTTTGTAGTCAGCACGCTTCCGCTCTAATGTCTCCGCACGACGTTCTGAGTTTGCAGGAAGGTAGCCTGCTAGGAGACGCCATGTTACTGCTCTAGCCTGGAAAAAATTATGATGTAATGAATACATGGAGTATTACAATATGTTTCATAAGTACATATTTTACGTTAGTTAGGACACAGGGTTTGTTTATATTTTTACTACGAATAACAAAACTACAGGAAATGTAACTCCCATACTTCAACCGTTTTAAATTTGGTTCCTTTTCGAATCTTCTCTTCAATCTTTTGGTGCACTTTTTTTGACGGAGTTACTCTTCCTGTAGTGTAAAATTCGCTGTATTTTTAACATTCATCAACTTGGATCTAAGAAAACAAAATGCTAATATCTATGGTGTGTATTGCAGTATTGAATCAAAAATAAATATAAGAAATAAAAGACTTTAAATTAGCATGGTTAGCAAACATTGTACACATGTACAACAGTTTGTGTACAATAAGTTACTAAATTTAAAATGTGCTACTGTTACCAAGTTAAAATGTCACAAATGCTGTTCTGTTGGTGAGTCTATAAAGTAAATAAATAAATAAGATGTGACAGTCTAAAAATAAAGACCTGCAAATTCACAAACATCAAGATTAAGCTTTTAAAGTAAGTACTTTAACTTGCTTACTGTGACAGTAATTATGTAGGTCAAAGTTTCACATTGCAATAATTCTTACCTTTGTTGGGATGCCAGACCAGCTGAGCTGTTTAAGCTCGTCCAAGTCTAGCACAGAGTTTTCTAGAACTTGCTGGAACCTCTCCAGCTTGGACTCGCTGCTCTCCTCCCGGGAGGTGAGCGCCGACAGCTTAACGGGCCGCGGCCGCCCCGGGTAGTGACGGAGCGGGCCCGCGCTACCCCCGGGGGCCGCACCCAACTTCCTAATTTCATTCCTCTTCACCGCCACGACCTCATCCTTCGGCTTAATGTTCTCCCGTTCCACTTTGACGTCACTTTTGTTTACGTTCTTGGTGCTATTACGATGCGAGTTTATTACGTTTAAAGCTGCTGTCTGCGATATGGCCTTCGATATTCTGGTCTCGGCGATTCCGGAGATAATCTCGTCATCCCCCAGGTCCCAGGCGTCGTTCACAGACGCCTGGAATTGTTGATATGATGACCCCGACATAACCTCGTTTCGTTGGAGCTTCTGACGAGGTCTGCCCGGCACTGCTTGTAGCGGAGTCCTCCAAAATGTATCAGGGATCCATACTTTCTTTTCATGTTCGGCTTGATAACTTTCCATAATAAAATACAGCTAGATACATTATAAATAGGTAACTTTTTAGGACAACAAATACGAAAATGTTGATATGACAACTGACAATTTGACACATCACACCATAGACTCATTTTTTTTTTAATTAATTAATCATAAGTTTCATAGACAATAAAGGCAGTTCTCGCGGTTTTTTGTCCTTTGGTTTGGGAGGTCCTGTTTACTGAATCTGACTCCTGCAGCCAACTATCCAGAATTTCAGGGACAACCTACATATCAGCCAAATCTATTACAATAATTATTATTGTAGCTGATTCATATAAAACCAAAGCGAATAAACAAAAAGTAATGTACAAACTCAAATTCCAGACATTATTGACGTTATTCATTATTAAAATTTTGTCTTCTTCGTCCAGTTTCATGATTGTTATGTAGGTATTTTAATCTAAAATAATATTGATTCTTTTAATACAAATAACCTCGTGAAACCTGGCTCAAGTCATTTACAAAGCTTCTAAATCAATGAAGTTTCCAAGGTGCTTATTAGATCGATATAAAAACAAAACTGAAACAAGTACACGGCCGCGCCGCCCGCGTCTAGGAATTACAAATGGCAAATCCTGATTCATCATCCTCAATGTTTATGTTGAAAAGTCCAAAAAATTCTGAATCTTCACCACAGCATTCTAAAGCTAACTTGCTATCGGAAGTGATAACTGTAAAGGACTTTTTTGATTTTATGAGAACAGCCTACCAGGTTTACGAACATTTGGAAGGCGACGAAGATGGAGCGAAAATAGACTGGGAAGAGTTAACGAAATTAACTGTGATCAACCACGTGCTGGAACCGAAAGAACGAGAGCTTTTGAACCAAACCGCTTTTAACGAGCAAAAGGCCGTGTCGAGCAAAAGTGAAACAACACTTGTTTTGGAAAAGAAGAAAAATGACATGTGGGCGCGAAAACGTTCGAGTTGTAGTGAAATTGAAGGTAGAAGAAAAAGCTTGCTCTTCCACTGTCTTAGGCTGTGTTTCCACTGAAGCGGAGCGGAGAGGAGTGGAGCTTAGCGGTGCCCGAATTGACCAATCGTGCTATTCCAGCGGAATGACAGCGAAGTTTCGAGCATGGTGATTGGTCAATTCGGCACCGCTAAGCTCCGCTCCGCTTCAGTGCAAACACAGCCTTAAACCCTGTCTCTCTTTTACTTTCTTCTTAACCTAATTTATGTTAATAATTATTATAAACAAAAATTATTTCAGTAAAAGGACGAAGACAATCGTTTCCGCCAGACGCAAAAGTGGAGATGCTTGGAGTGTGGACGGAAGCCAATCTCAATTGCAAATTAAATGACGTAAGTAATTCTTAACTTTAAAACGGAGATAAGTAGATTTCTGTTCTCTTGGAATAATATTAATGGAGTCGTAATTTCATATTCTAGGTAATAAACGAAGGTATTTTGGATTCAATACTGCCCTACCTCGTTGGTTACAAGAAACCTATCAAAACGACCAGTGCCTACACTCCAATTATAAAAAAATCGCCCAGCACATCTGCGGAAGTGAAAAAACCAGCTAGTTTTGGTGGTAAGCTAAAAGACAATTTACTTTGGAAAGTTCCTCCATTTGTAAACATTGCTATTGACAAAATATTTGACTTACAGCATTTGTAAATGAAAAAGAATCGAAAGATCGTCTGGGCAGGCGCAAGTCGTCGGTTGCGGCGGCTCAAGAGAAGGCTAATCAAAAACAAGAGTAAGTTGTCTATACAAATATTATAAATGCGATAGTGTGTCTGTCTGTCACCTCGTCACGCCTAAACTCACTCACGTTGAACAGATTTTGCTGTTGCCTGTTTGGTAGGTATGGTCTATAATGGAGATACTTAGAATCCCGGGAAAGAAAAATGTACGGCTCCCGCGCGATAAACGAATTTTGGCGCAACGGAGTTGGGCCTCATATTCTAGTTTCAAAGCGCACGGAAGTGCGCGGCCTAGTTCCAGCAGGCCGCGCACATGCCGTGCACTATTTACACGAACCGTTTCGACGTACTTTTGACCCCCCTGTAGCTCAGTGTCTATTGCGAGTGCAAAGATAAAATTATACCTACGTAATTATTTACGAATACTTAAGCAGTATACCCAATTTCATAGATATAGCTTCAGTAGATCCTGAGATATGTCCTTGTAAAAATAGCTTATTTTGGCACTGACTCACTCATTCACTCACTCACTGACCGGTAATCAAAACCTCTAGGCCACTTCCAATTGTCCTAGCGTTATGAAATTTGGCACACAGGTCGTGTGTTATATGTAGATTAACGAAAAATTAAGAAATTGTAGAAAATGGTCAAGCGTGAGTCGGTTCATCTACGAACTTCAGAGGCCACTTCCAATTGTCCTAGCGTTATGAAATTAGGCACACAGGTCGTGTGTTATATGTAGATTAAAAAAAATAAGAAATTTTAGAAATCGGTCAAGCGTGAGTCGGCCTATCTACAGCCCATACAAACTTTAATGTCATAGCGTTATGAAATTTGGCACACAGGTCATGTGTTAAATGTAGATTAACAAAAAATTAAGAAATTTTAGAAATCGGTCAAGCGTGAGTCGGCCGATCTACGAACTTTAGAGGCTACTTCCAAATGTCCTAGCGTTATGAAATTTAGCACACAGGTCGTGTGTTATATTATTATGTAGATTAACGATAAATTAAGAAATTTAAGAAATCGTCAAGCGTGAGTCAGTTCATCTATGAACTTTAGATAAAAATTCTTATGTACCAGTGATATAATGAGGCATCTATTGAAAGTATTGTTTATATCGGGCGTAGCACAAAAAGAAAACATAGGTAGGATTTCTTGAAAAAAAGTATTGAAATCCCACCAAAAACATACCTGTTAAAATAGGGCCTAGTTCCTATAGGCTAACTGTTGGTCTAAAAAAAGAGTTGAAATCCAATCCAATGCCAAGTTCAGATGCACTTCATCGATCATAATCATCTTTATCAACAGCCTGATCCATAATACTTCTAAATTTGAACTTGGCAGGTTTTTGTGCTATGCGTTACACTTGATTAATTATATAATTAGATAATATTAATAGAATTTAAATAACCTGCCAAGTTCAAATTAGAAGTATTATGGATCAGGCTGTTGATAAAGATGATTATGATCGATGAAGTGCATCTGAACTTGGCATTGGATTGGATTTCAACTCTTTTTTTAGACCAACAGTTAGCCTATAGGAACTAGGCCCTATTTTAACAGGTATGTTTTTGGTGGGATTGTTATAAAATGCAACTTTTATATGAAGTGATTTTAAAAACAAGTAATAATACACTATTTCAACCTTTATAACATATCCGATATGGTCTAGTGGCTAGGATACCTGGCTCTCACCCAAGAGGCTCGGGTTCGATTCCCGGTATCGGAAAAGGCTTTTTGCACTTTTTTTCAGTGGCGATGTGGAAATTCACGTGTGCGACGAAGTGAAGGGGTTGAAGAAAGACTTCAGATGCCCTCAGAAGCTGCTCATCAGTAAAATGGGGTACTTCGCTGACGTCACCGCGGGCCAACGATTGGAAGACATGGATATTTCTGTTCATTGTGATATTCAGGTTAGTGAACGTTGACTTTTATGAATACCTATGACCGCAATTAAAAAAAATGGGGAGGGTACTATCGACTAAGTTGCCGCTTGAGTATGCTTACGATGACTATCGTATTTAACATTTAGCAGCGCCGTTAAATTGCGCGCATGCCTTCGTTCCTGTGTGTTTAAAACATTTCAATATGGGTATTCCAAGCACGAGTAGGAATGATATAATCCATACCATCAGTATTTTAAAGATTACTCATTAGGATTTAGGCGCATTTTTTTCGTCACATGACACATCACCAACTATGTTCACCAGATCTTCGACTGGCTGATGCGGTGGGTGAAGCGGGACTCCATCCTGGTGGCTGACTGGCCTCTCCTGGACCCCAACAACGTGGTGCCCATACTCGTCTCCGCATCATTCTTACAGGCTAGTATCTATAGGACCTAGATTCTAGGTTTGAGAATGTTATGGGACGTGAGCAAGATGATAAAGTGTAATTTGCTCTAAAATTTTTATCAGGCGTTATGTTTTTTAAAGACAAAGTTGCAAAGGTTCTTATTCTTCTCCTGAGCTTAAATTTTTTAAGCTTCCCAGTATGTAATTTTTTATATTTAACTTCGCTAAACTTGACACTTAGGGCGCATTTTCATTAGTTGTTAACTCGTACGGAATACAGCATGCGGGGAGTCTATGACAAATATTTTGACAACTATAATGGCGCATTGTCATTGGTCGTAGCATGCGTTTCAGAAATCTCCCGCACCCCGCACGTGGGCCCTATCGACCAGTGAAAATGCGTCATAAGGCAGCAGGCTACCTTTGCATGTTGCTGACGACTCTTGAGCTATGTCATCATCATCACTCACCAGATGGAGCCACTGCTGCACGACTGTCTGAGCTACTGCCACGCGCACGTCAACGACATCGTCAACACCTCCACCAACCTCGCCTGCCTCAACGACGTGCTGCTCACCAGGTAGTACTTTGAGAAGAAGTTGATTCAAAGACAGATGACAAAGCCAGCCAACAGATCACGATTCACGAATTACGCGATTAATATTCAATTAAAATAACCCGACCAAATCAATTAATTTCTCTGATTACCATCAGAACCAGTTCTTTTTTTTTTTGTACGTCTACCAGTTCTTTTTTAGGGTTCCGTACCCAAAGGGTAAAAACGGGACCCTATTACTGAGACTTCGATGTCTGTCCATCTGTCTCCAGGCTGTAACTCAAGAATGGTAATAGCTAGAGAGTTGAAATTTTCACAGATTATGTATTTCTGTTGCCGCTATAACAACAAATACTAAAATCAAAATAAATTAAATATTTTAGGGGTGCTCCCATACAACAAACGTGATTTTTCAAACATTTTTTGCTCGGTATCAATGATGACAACAGGTAGGCACTTGAAATTTTCACAAAATCCTAAATTATATGTTTGCTTTAATAATGAATAATAATATTAAAATAAAATAAAAATTAAAGGGGGGCTCCCATACAAAAAACATAATTTTTGGCCTATTTTTGCTCTATATCTAACGGTACGGAACCCATGGTGCGCGAGTCCGACTCGCACTTGGCCGATTATTAACAAATTAGTAACATTATGATTTTTAAGGCTTTAATAGAATCGACTAACATACAGGTTGGCGGCAATGTACACAAACGCAGAGCTAGAAGCAATAAAGGACAGGAAGGACAAGATCCAGTCGCGGCTGTACTGCAAGATGATCATGTCCCTGGGCGAGCCAGTGCCGGAGACGCTGCGGGGACACTACGCGACCCTCGCCACGCTCTTCAAGTGCAGCAAGTAAGTGAAAAATGGGTGTGCCCTAATTTGGGGTTGATCTCCCTGGTTATTGGTTGGAAATAATCAATGGACGGTCCAAGATTCGTAACGGGTTTAAGCTTAATCGGGTCAAAGTATGTGTGCAAACATTTGCTGGCAAATGCATGAAAAATCATTTCTGGCCTTTGCCAGGAATGTTTCTTCAGGCATGTGCACCTGCACAGGAAAAGCAAGTGGATTATATTACCTACACAACATTCAGAAACTTAAATACGATCAACTAGAGAGCTTAATTTAAACGCATTGAGATTTGAGGTAAATGTAAAATGACTCTCAGCAGTGGCAATTTAATTAGTAATAATTAATGAATAATGATGATGCTTGTCAGATGCAACAAGCTGCTGGGGCGTCAGATCGCGGAGAAGGTGCCGTGCCAGCCCGCCAACATGCGCCTCGACCGCCGCGGTTACGTCATCTCAACCCACTCCAAGTAAATCAATAAGAACTACCCTCAAATTTATTATATATAAATCTCCTGTCACGATGTTTGTCCGCGATGGATTCCTAAACTACTTAACCGATTTTAATGTTTTTATTTTTTAAATGTGTGCTTTTTTCCAACTTGAGATATAGGATAGCTTAGATCTTTTATTATAGTCGCAATTTTATTTTATTGCAAATTATTTACAACCTGAGACTGACGGCGACCATTAATGTTTGTGCGACGGGATAGCGATCGACGTTGCCATGGTAACATACATATTATATTTAGTCACTTCAATAAAATAATATGGCAAATACATAATATATTATGGCAAAGCAACGTTTGCCGGGACAGCTAGTATTATATAATTTTAAACCCAACCTTTAACGCTACACGCAAACCTTGGTCTTACAAACTTATAGGCCCTTAAATTGACTATGAAATTATAATAGACTACAAAAATATAGGGATACCGGAGGCAAAAGTAACAAATTTTCTTTACGACCTGATTACAGAAAATTGGAACATCATATCAAAAAAATTCTTTTGCACAGCCATTGGAAATATATTAGGCTATACAAGGATCATGCGCAGGTTTTGATACCTGTTATTTTCGTGGAGTTATTACAGGATAAACGAGGAGAGGGAGAGTGTTACAATTGCCGCCTACCCGGGGGCAAAAGTAGCAAATGTTTGAGACAAGAAAAAATCCATTAATATTATGAAAATGGAAAATATTTATTTATCAATTGGTTTCTTATTTCAGCCTTAATTAGCCTAGATAAGAATTAACAACAATATTTAAAATTACACCAAACAACAACATAAAATAGCAAGCTATGCTAAATTTTTAACTAAGCCTTATTTCGGGCTCAAAATTAAACAGTTCCATACTGATTCAAAACTATTACAACTGTGCTAATTATTATAAACTTAGATGTAAGTTTTGGGATTCAAAGTTAATTTTTAATTTTGTATGAAATATCGTTTGTTAAAACTGCCCCCGTGTTACTATTGCCACCAACATCGTAAACAGTAAAACGAGCGCCAAATAAAAAATCTTAAAATTAAAAATTATGTTATTCAATTACTTTAAAACATTATCTCTATTAATTTTGTACCTAATCATAATAACTATACTGAAATCGGGATTACTAGTCGCTAGCGGTCATGGACTTTCTGTCAAAAACGTGTCCTTTTCCATACAAACCGCGATTGACAATGAAGTGTCAGATATTGTCAATCGCAGTTTTATATGGAAAACGACAAGTTTTTGACAGGGAGTCAATGACCGCTAGCGACGAGTAATCCCGATTCCAGTATAGTATTTGAACAAAAATATCATATTGAAAAAATATTATAACTTGTCATTTCACACAACAATCAATAAATGTCTATTATAATAACAAAATTAAATAATCAGTCATTTTCAGTCTTCATATAGTTTCATTTGTAGGAAAAATAATTAAAATCACAGCTATCGATATCTATACCTAATTTTATCCTTATCAAATCCCTTATATTATTAATTCAAAAAGTTATAGGATGGTATTAATGTAATGTACACCATTATATAACTCTTTGACGGTCAAACAACAAACAGAAGCAGGTGAGTAATCAGTCTATGTTAGTCTTACTATATTAGTTTACTCTGAATCATTAGACTCACAGTTATGGCACGTATAACTAAAACCTATCTGTGGAGTACAATCTTCGTGAGCCCATTCGTGACATTCAGAGCATTGTATCCAAATTTCGTTGCTCTTGCTATTGGAATAAGCCTCCATACAAACTATACAAAAATATTTTTCTTCGTCGCTTTCACTGTCTGTTCCTTTTTCTTTAAGATTTTGTTTATTTATCTTTTTGCCTTTTGTGTTTTTAGTTTTATTTAATGATTTTTTTACACCTTTAGCATTCTTTTTCCGTAGTTTTTCTTCGTGTGCTTTTCGGATGGCTTCTTTTTCTGGAGTGTCTGTATAAATTGCACTTTTTCCTTTCTTTCTTCCACGGGTACTGTTCTTTCTCGGTGGTGCCTTTGGCAACGGTCGAACGACATCAGGAGAAAAATGTACAGCACGTGAAGAAGAAGGCAAACATTCCATGGAATAAGATGTACCCATAACCGGAGTGCTCGGTCTAGTTTGATAGTCTACTGCTCCTGAAAGTACCATCTGTTTTGCTTTCTTTGACTGAGTGACTTCACTTTCTAGCAAATGATTAGTGACTAGAGTCTCATTAGGTGAGTTATGACATGTGTTCATTAAGATCATAGGAGGAGTTTCAGAAAAAAGAGATTCAACGGGCTTATCAAAAGCAAGAGGATCATTTGAAGATGCCAAATACCCCAGAGTGTTAGTACTGGTTTCAGTTTTTCTTGATTTTGTAGTTTGAGTGATTGATGCAAAAGCATTGCCAGTGGTCTGGTTGGTAAGTATATCCAATGAAAGGTTTTCAGCATGCGAGGTAGAAGCTTGAGGTTCAATGTAAGATGAATCAACTAGGTTGGCGGTCAAACGGTTAACACGCTCCCCATGCGTTGGTTCAGATGTTTCGGCAGGCCAATTACAACCAAGTGGGTCACTAGGAGACGGTGAAAGGGCCGGTGGAGCGACTGTGCAAAATTCGTTTGTGGGTTCTACTGGTTTTGTTAATACTGGGTCTGGTCGATCTGTGACAAAGGAGGGATTATAGTCCGTTTCATCAAATATGTCTCTATTGTACGGGTAGATTCCTGTTACTCTAAACCCTCCTTGAATATTTTTTGGTGTTAAAGCAATTGGGTAAGCAATGTTGACTATATACGGTATATCATATATGGTCATAGGTCTGCCGGGGTGACTACGCATCCAAGCAGTACATGCACTGTTAATAGCTTTTTTCAATGGTCCATTGACTGACCTGTCAACCGGTTGCAACTTGTGCGTACAGTGTGGGGGAAATGATAGCATCACAATGCCATTGCTCTTGCAGTAATCTAAAGCTGCGATAGTAATGTGGGAAGGATGATTGTCTAACGTTAGTAACACTTTGTGGTTCAATGATGCATTAGAATAGATCACGAAATGTTTCAAGAACAGTAGGAATTCTCTTTCTTCCATCCAACCTGATTTGTTTCCTGCCCCGATACATCCTATGGGTCCATCGCGTACAAAATAAGGTTTATAGTTGACCCTTGGAAACACAAACATTACTGGGATAGCGTTTCCTATAGCGTTTACTGCAACAGTAATGGTCACTAAGGTACCACGCTCACCCGACGTCAGCGCACCGACCTGTCGCATACCCTTTCTAGTCACTATACGATCCGGCTTATGGACTGTTGTAACCCCAGTCTCATCCATGTTATAAATGTCTTGGGGTTCAAATTTATAACGATCTAACACCGTGGCCAGGTTGTTAAAAAATGGTTCGACATTATTTCGATTAAAACTCGTAGCTCGTGAAAGACTGGTAGCTTGAGCACATCGAATAGACAATTCCGGGTGACGTTTCATAAATCCAGAAAACCAATCTTCGCTAGCAAGCTCCTTATAGTCCCATGATTTTGGTCTAGAAATATGGAAATGTTTTGCTAGATCAAAAGCTAATCGCCGTACTCCTTTAGGGGAGAGGCCGAAATAAATGTCCGCTGTTCTAATCAAATAATCACATATCAAGTCTTCTTGATCTTTTGTGAAAATTTTACTGGCCGGATTATAACCCATCGTTACTATTTGGCCGTCTAAGGCATTTTCTTTTTTTTGTTTATACCTTGTTAAGGAGACGTGGCACAGGTCAAACATCCTTGCGGCAGCACGAATGGAGCGGCCTTTAGAGACCTCCTCATAGGCTTGTTCATATAAAAATAAATCTTTCGTACCGCGATAGGTTTTTCTTTGTCTGTTTCTTGGCATCTAAAATAAAAAGAAAATTCATAATATTCATAATACTCCACTGCATTATCTTAGAATATTTTTTTCTTAAAACATCATAAAACATTCACTAATTTTAGTAATAGTAAAATGTTATTATTATTCGGTGTCAATTGTAACACAGGGTCAATTGTAACGTTACAATCGCCCCCTAAAAATGTGTTGCAATTGCACCGGAAGGTGTTTACCTACAAAATATACTATATTTCCTAAAATACATTAAATCACACGGATATTCAGTAAAAAATAAAAACTTTAATCTTTTAGAAATCTACTTCTCAGTTTGAATTTAATGCAAGGAGCCCAGAAATCTATAAATCTCACTTTAAAAATTACGAAAATTCTTACCTTGAGTGTCCGAAAAATTAAATGGCGTTTAACATGCGACCGGCTTGCGCGGTGGCTCGCGCGTGACTGCCACTATGAGGAAGCCTATTACGTGCGTTTGTAACACCCACACATGCACAAATAGAACGAATGGTTTCGTAGTTATGGCCAATGTTAATATTGACCCCTGTTACTTTTGCCTCCGGTATCCCTAAATCTGGAACTGTTTTTAGGGATTTGTCGTGGAGCCTGAACGAGTACATAACGTGGTTGTACGGCGAGCTGCGGTCGTGGCGGCGCGTCTACTGGCGGCTGTGGGCCGACAGCCACTTCCTGCAGTGCCAGCTCTGTGACAACTACTTCCCCGTATACCAGGTACTTTTATACCGACCAGAGTAGCATGGTGTAGTATCTATATGCCTAGAAGAGGGCTCTGACACCATGTAAAGCTTAAGCAAAGAACATGACATGTTGAAAAATATACCGGGGCGGTAGCACACATCCTAGATAAACTGCCCATTAATTTACGCTCTTTTACGACGGGATACGCCCGTCGTTTAAGAGCGGGCTTTAGTAACCCGTAAGGGTGGATGTCTGGAAGTTATAAACAAGTAGCAGGTAACACCTATATTCCTATCTAAGAGGCTGTGTCACCACTTCCTGATAAGTGCCGGATAGGCTATCCACAACTTATCTGACAGATGCTCCATACTCTGTCAAGTTAAGTGGTGGATAGCCTATCCGGCACTTATCAGAAAGTGGTGAAACAGGCCCTAACTCTCATTTCTCTGATCAGATGGACTGGTGCTCGTACCACGAACCGGCGGCGGAGGGCAGCGCGCTGGCGACCGGCCGACACGCCTGCTGCGGTGAGCGAGCGTATCGCTTCGAGACCATCACCAGAAATACGGTTATTCTTACGTTATATTGTTTGCACATAAGGTTTAGCGTTAAGCGATCACTCAAGCTAGCTAGAGACGTCGGTCTAAAATCATACACGCAGTCAAAAATCGATCTGTGAATGGTGGAAACCCGTTTATTTCAAGTGCGTGGTTTGCAGTACTTGCAGTCATTCCAAATAAACGGTTTGTGTATAACCAGCTGCATGGCATTATTCAGGGCTATCAGTTTAGCACGCATTTGCCGCTAAAATCCATGCACCTTCGTATTTTTAATTACTTACTGCTCAAGGTTATGTTTAGGGTTGCCAATTCCGCTCGCACTTGCCCCACGAGCGAGGGTGCGCGGAGAGCGGCGTGCTGGCATTGGCGACGCGCTTCCGCGACCTGGTGGCCATGCGACCGCCGCAGCTGATGCTGCCAGATCGGCTTACTAGGATCGTCGCGAGAGGTAGACCAAATACATACATATTATTCGTGTGTAGAACCGGTGCAGGGCGCAGCCGTATGAGTTAGATACCAAATGTCAAACGTGTACCTAAACAAAAAGAAGTCAGTGTTCATTGCGAGTATATTTATCGTTCTTCATATTTACAAAAGAGAGGATGACATTTAACTAAAGAACGCGAAGAACGAATGGAGCCTTTAACGTAAGTAGCCATCTTAAGTACCTATCGCAGACACAATATTTTCAATTGTTATGCGGCCTGTAAATCTGTGCTTACAGACTCAGCTGACGACACCAGCGGGCGTGTCCACTGCAAGGAGGTGTTCTGGTGGGAGGGGATCCAGCTCGCCCCGCCCCGACAGACGCTCGGCCTGCTGGGGAAACTGTTTACTAGCAACACCAAATTCAACCGTGAGTCATGCACTTACTTTTAAAGATCCAAAACTCAAATCATTCCCAGATCAAATTCAGTCACTTTTCAATAAAAGAGGCTGTGGTTATAATGTATGTATGTTATGTATGCATAGTGAGTAGTGACTATAGTTACATCATATTATTTTGGCTAGTGGCGAATATAGGTACTTAAGAATGTGGTAAAGTGTTGTGAGAACAAAAATATAGGTAGTGAAATAAATCTGTAAAACAATGCATCAGCTGTAAATACGCTGTTCACATTGGCAATACTATAATATTAATTAACACGTCGCGTTTTTATTGGCAACTAAAATATAAGTATTTTATGTTTTTCGAAACTTTGTTTTTGGGTTTCCCAAAATTTTTAATTGGCTTTTTACATTAACACAATAACTAGTGTAAATAGTAGAAAAGGACAAGGCGTTACCAGTGGCGATTGGTGATAGCTACAAAGATGACTAGATTGGCAAGTGAAGAAAGATTTAAGCATAACGTAAGTCAAAAGCGTATGTAATAATAAAGCTAACTTCTAGACAAACAACTCACTCGCACTGTAATAACTCCCACACCGGTTTCGATGATGCTGGCCGGTTTCATTAAAGCCAAGCCAGTTACGCAAGAGTAATTTTATAGTGCCCAAGTGTGTGCGCAGTACACAAGTACTCTCTATTCCTTTTACTCTCATAACCCAGAGGGACGGAAGACCGTCACGACTGGCGAGAGATTAGGGTCAGGACCGACTTTTTACATGCCCATCCGACGCATGGATCATCTTACTTGTCAGACAATCAGGTGATCAGCCTGCATTGTCCTAACCAAACTTGGAAATAACATGTTTCCAACGCGGGAATCGAACCCACGACCTCCGAGTCAAGAGCCACGCTCTAAACCACTGAACGACGGAGGCATTAAACAGCAGAGTATACACTACACACACACAGCGGAAGCTCGGCCTGGCTCGCCGGCGCTGGCGGCGCGCTCCGCCCCTTCCCTTCCCGCACCGCCGGCCCCGCCCACACCCGAGCGCCGGCCACGCCCCGTACGACCTAACAGCCGACATCAGGTATGCGAAACACATAAACTTCCATGCTACAAAAAATATTTACTCCACAATTTATTCACGTTGCTGGCAGTGACTTTTCCTTCGTATCAAAGACAGCATAGACAATTAAGCTGAGGCTTAACCTACGCGTCAGTGACGGAGCGTCAAGTTGCGTCAAGTTGTCAAATGTGTGTTTTGTACCCAATGATATTATATAAAAAAACTCAAAGCAGATATGTTACTACCGCGCGCGTTGTGAAGCCATTAAATACGGGCCAATTGACCCGTCTTTTGTATAGTCTGTCTCTTTTATGTAAATGTCATTTCGTATCTTTTGTTTCACTTACCTGTCAAATTTGACAAATGAATTTGAAAATTGTTCGGAAGCAATTTAAGCCGGAAAATAGTATGAACGTAACAGATCTGTATTTAGTTGAATATCATTGTTTGTACCTATACAAAAAACACATTTGAAAACCTGACGCAACTCGACGCTCCGTCACTGACGCGTAAGTTTGTTCTAAGCTTTATAACGCTGATAGTATAATATGCACCGGCGCGGCGCTCCTCGCTGCGAACTGCGAAAACGCGAGTTAAACATTTGATTTTGCCAGTTAACGTGTGAAACATCTGATCTGTCTGCCGCTCTTTCGCAGTTTGCATAGCTCCTTTAGTAGCGTAAAAAAGAAGATCCTTAAAGCACTGCGTATCTGTAGTGTAATATAAAAACTTGATGCTTTAGAATTTAGATTGTAAATAGTATTAAGCCCGTCACAGACCTAGCTATAATATATATTAATATGTTTATAGCTAGGCATATTAATATATATTTTCTATACTAATTTTCGCGTGACCACACACTCAGCTATAATATATGTTTCTGTGACATGTGGATTTAGTATAGAATAATATGCCTTGCTATAAATATACTTATTAATATATAATATAGCTAAGTGACGGGCTTTATGACTGCAACTTGCAAGTGCTTAAGCAGATAAATAGTTAAACTTTAGTTATAGCATGGAGTAATGAAATTGGTCTCTGGTTATACTTACTCAAATCTAAATGAAGCCAGGTGCGGAGGTTATGGGCGGGGCGTGTGCGGGGGGCGGCGACAGCACCGACAGCAGCGAGGACAGCACTGACAGCAGCGCGCGCAGCGAGGAGGACGCGCCGCGGGCAAGACCGCCGCCGCCGCCGCAGACCACGTGAGTTAACCAACTGCAACTTAGGTTCAGAAATGATACACGTAACACGAATATTCGCACAAAAGTGATACTTGAAGAAGTAGAACTGAGCGTCTTAGATTAACTGTATTCTGTCAACTGTTCCTTGCACCTTGCCTGATGGCACACAGAATTTATCAACAAGTAACAATAAAAACTGGAAAAAATGCTTTTTTCTAGTATTTTATTATTGTAAATGTTTGACTGTAAAGCTGAAGTCTCGAAACCAGCAAGCAGGGGGGCGGGCGCGGCGCGGCGCGTTACAATGTATCAATTTATATGGATAAGCCGTCTGGTACGCCGCGCGCCGCTCGTTTTCGGGGCCTGTCCATACGCCTCGATGGTTTCGAGACTTCAGTCTTAAGTTTTCCCAAGAAAACAATGTCTATAAATAAATCAATTGATGTATCCATGATCCATTGACAGCGGTCGTCGCGGGCGGTCGGGTGGGCGGGGCGCGGGCGGGTGCGGCGCGCGGGTGTGGGGGGGCGCGGCGTCGGCGCGCAGCAACCAGGACGCCCAGCGCCGCTACGAGGAGCGGGCCGCCGCGCGCATGCGGCACGCGCTCGCACGACGACACGCGCGCTCGCGACCCGCGGCGCCGTCAGGTATGTGCGTTATGTTTCTACATCTATTGTATTTTAGAAATTTTTTTTTAATTTAAATTAAGGGAGCATAGGAGCAAACGAGTCACCTGATGGAAAACAACTACCGTCGCCCATGGATACTCGCAACATCAGAAGAGCTGCAGGTGCGTTGCCGGCCTTTTAAGAGGGAATAACGCTCTCTTCCTGAAGGTTTGGAACAGTTCCTTCCAGAGTTTTGTGCGCGGCAGAATGTTACTCCAAAAACTCACGATAAAAGACTGCCACTCATCTAGGTGATGAGGATGGGATATACTTAAATATACCATATCATTTAGGTATATTAGAAGCCACAGATCCGTATCCGATATTTTGCTCCAATTTCCAAAGTTCCCTTTTATTTCATTGTAATTTTTTAGAAACAGTCGTTTTGTAAACACATTCCAAAACCGTAACTTCCACGCTATTATGTTGTTTTAGATTCGTCTATGATAGAATAAAAAGATAATGCAATATTACGTAGATTAAAAACAATTTTACTGTTTAGGAGGCGTATACGCGCGGCTGGAGGCGGAGTGGCGCGAGCGAGTGGGTGCTCGGCCTCGCCCCGCCCCCTCCGCGAGAGCCCGCCCGCAGTACCTCAAATACAAATAGCCGCGTACTGACCAAGCGAGCAGCCTCGCGAGGCTCGGGCCGCGGCACGCTCGGGCGAAGCAGCGCGCACGTTGGCCTCGGGCGAGGCACGTCTTGACCGACCGAAGATTTGCCTCACGTGGCAGCCTCGCGAGAGCCCGCGCACAGTACCTCAAATACAAATAGTTTCTATTTCGAGTGGTTTGTCATAATATCACTATATTCGAAATTGTTGTTAAGCCGCTTTCCATTAGGCAACATTTGAAGCGCAATATCTAGATTCTAGAACAAAGCTTGCAACTTTTATCGACGTAACGGATGTTTTATTAACCAAATAACTGTTGCGCGTCCGTCAAAAGCCGCGTACTGACCAAGCGAGCCGCGGCCGAGCCAAAAGTTGTCGGTTTTTTGTCGATGCTCAAAGGCGCCTCGGACGTTTGCCGCGCACCTGCGACCACATAACCCAATAGACGCCTAATGCAAGGCAAATACTGTCTGGCAACATGTAAGACTAATAGGTCTTACTTGAGACAATGACAGCGAAATCTGTCTCATTATCGACCACTTCCGTGACCTATGTACATCTCATGCGTCTACTACTAAATAAAATACGATAAAGGCGAAATATGGCTCCCTGTACAGTAAAATGGTGTGGAAAATGTAGCCAATCGTCTAATTTTAGCAAAGACGGCATAACTTTTCATAGGTAAGCCAATTTTAAGATTTATATTGTCAGGAATCAATTTCTTCAGAGCTCAACTTACGCTGGTCCGAATACGTCAAGGAAAACGTTTGTTTATAAGTATTTCCCTTTCTATCATACACAAACTAGTAATCCTTATCCTTTCTTTCATTACTGTCAAGCCGAGTCAAGCGTCACTAGTGATGCGATGATTGACTTTTTATCAGTTAAACAAATTGGTTTTTTTTTCATATTGTTGAAAAAGAGTAATACTTTATGAATTGTTTTTGTAAACGTGTGTATGTGTTTTTAAATTTTTAACCGACTTCCAAAAAACGAGGAGGTTATATGTTCGGCTGTGGATATTTTTTTGTGTGTTCAACGATTACTCCGCCGTTTGTGAACCGATTTTCGAAATTTTTGTTTTGTTGTATTAGGTTTCACTCCAATTTGGTACCATGTTCACAAAAGTGGTGACCTGATGGGATCCAGGAGTAATCGAGGGAACTCCTCGAAATTTATATGGAAACATATGGTGATTTTGGTTTTATGTGAAGTGTACTAAGAATATGCTACCAAAAATTCAAATATTGGGTATTGACCCAATATTTGAATTTTTGGTAGCATTTTGGTTTCTTCGAAACCATGGTATACATTGGTATACCATGGTTTCGAAGATGCTGAGAGAACTCCTGACTCCTTATAGATACACGTTTGGGAGTTTCGGCGTTGTTTTAAGTACAGAAAGCATATGCTACCACGCAATTCAAATTCATCATCATGATCATCGTCATCATCATCATTACCACGTCGTGTTAAAAAAATATTGATACACACAGAACTGGTTGAAGTATCTACGGGTAACTGCATACCTTTAGAGAATATATCAATTCTAAACTGCTCATCTGCACTGCAAAGAATAAATTTGACTACAACGGCAGAAGATAAGAGCGAAATTCAGTTCGGCACCGAAAGTCATCAAGATTTAGACAGTGCCATGGAATCAATTTGCTTATCTCAGTTTGCTGAAAATACTATTGAGTACATAGCAGGTTTTGTTGCTAGCTCTCATTTGAGATGTAAAACCTGCATAGGGGCATTGATTAGGTACTTTAAACGAAAATGCTAATAGTTTTATAGCTTACAGAGACATGGGTGGCTTAGTCTACCCGTCACAAAGTGTTGTTAAAATTTGCCGTCGCTGTGAAGTTATCATCAAATTGTATCTTGGAGGCGTAAAGAAAAGTGAACCACGTAAAGCAGAGTTTTTAGTCAATAAAACTTCAAGCAGCTTTATTGTTATATATAATAAGTTTCCATCAATTTCATTGTGAAGAAACCAATCATGTGGTGGATTTAGCAAATAGTGTGATGTATAAATACATAACTACAAGATTGGTATTTCTTACAAAATCTTCGGTTCAGAAACCTGCAGTTCGGAGAATTTATACGAAGTTAATTCATTTTAAAAATGATTAAATATTAATTTATAAAAGTCTTTTATTCATTCTACACTTAAAAATAAAATAAATATTATGTACTGTTTTTTTTTTCTTTTGGCCAGCGCTTTTCGTACTTCCCATCACTAGTTATGATTTATGACATGCCGTGAATTTGAATTGGCCAATCGTAATGCATTTCTTCCCTCACCCCCCGCGTCGCTTACCTCAGCGCATTGACACAATTATTTGTTAAGAGAAATCAAAACATTAGGCGTCTATTGGGTTATGTGGTCGCTGCCGCGCACTAACACGTACTGACCGACCGAACAAATGCGCGCGAGGCTGCCGCGGCGAGGCGGCTCGCTTGGTCAGTACGCGGCTAAAAACATCGCTCTTTGCTGCTCAATGTTGCGTCTCAAATGTTGCATAGTGGATATTTACTAGTCTCTAGTCTCTACTATGTTATGTCTAAATAAAAGAAGTGAGTTTGTCAGATTTTTTATTGGTTAGCTTATCTAGAATCGCAGCCTGTGAGCGTGCTGGCTGGAGCGCAGACCGAAGGCCGACTTGAGGTATCCGCGCATGACCTTCTTGTCTGTGCGCTTGCCGATCGCCTTGATGATGGCGTCGTCTACCAATTTTTGGTCAGCCTTGCGTTGCTCAGATGGAACGTATTTCTGGAATAGGGAGAGGAGCTGTTGAGTATTGTATTACTGCAGATTAGATGATTGATGGATTTCAGTATCGCGCAGAAGCAATTTGTTATGCGTGTCACGCATTGTTATGGGCGATAGTGAGGTTCGACTTTCGAGGCAAAAATGTAAATCAAAAGTCATCCATACTAATATTATAAATGCTAAAGTGTGTCCTGTCTGTCTGTTACCTCTTCACGTTCAAACCGCTGAACCGATTTTGCTGAAATTTGGCATGGAGATACTTTGAGTCCCGGGAAAGGACATAAGATACTTTTTGTCCCAGAAAAATGCATAAATGTACATATTTATACATATTTTTCGCCCCAACTCTGACGCTGGCAACTCCTAAATGGGGAGGCTTACGCCAAAAGAAGAAGTATATTCAAATAAATTAAATAAACAGTTACATACTGTTTATCTAAGGCCGGCTATAAACGGATCCCATTTGACAGTTGATCCCATTTTGCAGTTGAAACCGAGTGCAAAAAGCACGACGATCTACAGTTTCATACTAAATTCATATCCACAATACACGGACCGCTCGAGCAGTTCTTGAGCGGTCAGAGCAAATTTATATTCGACAGTTCGATTCTAGAGCAGTAGAATCCCGACTGCAAATTGCGGTCCGTCTATGGCTGGCCTTATAGGTCTAACAGGATCTTATGGCAAAAAGTGAGAAAAGAAATTGACTCTAGCAATACTGTGGTAATTGGAATAAAACATTTTGATCCTATTTTGTACTTATAGCGGCTGATTCTGTGTGTGAAACATGCCAAATATTAAAATATATCCAATGATCAAGGATATTTTTTGAAAATTTGCCATCAGATCCTGGTAGACCTATACGTTACATATTCAGTCAGTAAACTTACCTCTTTCTTGGTGGCGAAGATGTCCTCACCCTCCTTGCGCTTGACGCTGCGCTTGGTGCTCTTCTTGTTTTTCTTGAAGTAAGCGTCATCGAGGTGCGCGGGCAGCTTGAAGTCGCCGAGGTCCAGCTTGGTGCTGGTTCCGATCACGTACCTCTGGGGGATACGTCTGAGCGGGCACGAGTTGAACTGAAATTTTAATTCAAAAGTGTTATGCTTAGGACATTCAACAAATCTCAACATATTATCATAATAATAGACATAGACACCTGACTAGGACTGACAAGGACAACGAAGGACGGCGCCAACGAAATGAATAAAATATCAGTGCAAACACGCGTTAGGGTTAATTCAGAGCCAGTCCACAGGGCGTGTTGCGTCAGCGTTGCGCCAACGTAGCTAAAGCAAATAAAAAAAGTTTTCACACGGCGTCGTGGTTGAGGGTGGTGGAGGCTGATTTTAGTCTCACGCGCGAGCACGGCACGGCACACACGGCACGGAACTCGGCACTGATGACCCGAGGTGTATGAAATAGTAGGAAGCGGTTTTGAATAAGGGTCAATTCAGACCACAACACGACGCGTAGATGCATTTCTAAATAGGCTGCTTGACCTATATTCAATTTCATTGAACAAATGCATATTTCTAGTAGAACTTGGCCTAGGAAACCGTATTTCACCCTTATTATCAAATAAAAGCTTATGATTGATAAATAAAGTCGATTTGAAAATATGATTTTATGAAAATAGGAATTGTACTGACGAAAACGCTTTTGCAGTACTTCCGATTTGGATGTGACGTCATCCTCATACTAATTTAATATCTTTTATTTATCGCGCTCGCTATATGTAAGTTTATTTGTATATAAATAATAAGAATAAGCCTATTATATATTTTCTTCAATAATTCAAATAAAACATCAGTTTTATATATATATTATTATCTCCATTTATTGTAGACGGAAAATGAAATGGCCAAAACTTTTCTCCAAAAGTTTTCAACATTACAAATGAGTTCTAATTTCTTATATAATTATTTTATAATTTTTGGGCACTTTTAGACTCGTACATTTAGCACATTAAAAAAAAATCAATAAAGAGAGTTTAAAATGCAAAGCGTATGACGTCACACTATGGCGGACAGTGTTTTCGGCGCCATTTAAGAGGCATATTTTTCAATAACATTTTTATGGGTTTCTACTGTGTAAAATATTAAAATATTAGTTTTTTTTTTGTAAAAATGAATGATTATGAAGCGATTAGCATGAAGAAAAAAATTAGGTCAAGTAGCCTATTTGTATGGATTTGACAGATTTGCATGACGTCTCTCTCAATTGAAAGTTGAAAGCAATCACACATCAAATAATCAGTTTCAGATCCAGTCACCAACAAAGAGAAACAACAAGCTTTCAAGTATCTTTAACACTATCATCAAACCCAAAAAAAGAAATAAAATAAATTGAAAATTTCTCTCCGTTCTCTCCACCCACCAACATAATTTAACCCATCAATCTCCAAGCGGCAGCCGGCTGCTGCATAACAATTAAAAATCTTATCTTAAACTATGGAGGTGTTAAGCTCAAAACGTAACTCACCGCAAAAGGTCCAGTTACGAGCAGCAGACCACTGGGCAGCACTCCGACGAGGATGACGCGCTTGCCAGCGTGTCTACCGGCCAGCAGGATGCACACTGTGCCGGGGGTGAGGTTAGCGCGCGTCCTCCTCACGTGCTTGCTGAACGTCTTGTGGTGGGGGCGGGTTTTGATCCTGAAATTTGGTTGTGGGGAGTTAGTGTTGCACAATTACAAGACACACATGTTACCCCCCTTTTAGATAGCTCTATGACCAGTTTCCGAGTTTTTTTACTACTTTCTGAGTTCTATTCACTACTTCAATTGATTAGCCGTGTTTATTGTTGCTAACTTCTGGCAAAAAACCTCCAAAAGTGGGCAGAAGTCAGGTTACTTTAGATAAACTTGTGTTCTGGTTACAAGAGGAATTAACAATCCTCTATCCAACAGATAAATGCAATGTAAATATTATTTTCTATACTTTTGCAGTCCATGGTACCCAATGGATATGAAAACATGGTTACCGTAGAGTCCATGTATCCAAAAGGATGCATTGGATCTAAAAAAAGGATAGAAAAACAAGAAAAATTACAAGCATAGAAGCATACAAAAATTACTTTATAAAGTAATAATCCTTATAATGAATATTGGAGTGGACTCAAGGGACTAGATTTTGTTTCTGCATGGTGGACTGTGAAAGCATTAACCCATTCATATATAATATTTTAATTGCAAGTAATGCTGAAAATAAAACAAAAATGTTTACTATAAACATTCTACTTTGTTCAAAAAGTAACTGATAAAAATTCAGCCTCTCAAAGTCCATAATACCAAAGATTCATTTAGAATTTGAAAGCAGGCAATTGATTAAATAATAACAGTGTAAACTATATCTATACTTCTACTGACAAAAAGATACAATGTGGTGCAGATGTTAGATTTATACAATGTTTCCTCTATCTATTTTAGATCTTATAATCAGTACAAGAGTTTACCAATAATACAAAATTATTTACTTGTCCTGAGTGGGGAAGAATGACTTCCTACGGCGGATGAGCACCGAGCGGGTGCCTCCATTCTTTTCACCACCAATTGGCTTCACCACATGGGTCGGCTTCTTGGCTTTGGGTGCCTTGGGGTGTTTCTTGCCAACAAACTTGTACTTAGCCTGAAAGATGTAAAGCAAACATTATAAAGTCTGTCATTTAGCATGAGTGTACAATGCAAGCATCGCACATTCCTTGGTCAACTGTCAGCATAATAATTTTAATACATCAATTTAGTAAAAATCTCAATATTTGAACGATTTCGTAATGTTTTAATTTTTGCTATAGTCATCAGTATCTTTGTGTATATAAAATGTGTCTGCTATAATACGTCATCATTATTATCATTCCTCTTAGATCATTATTATCATTTATCTTATATCACTGTACCTTTGTGTATCAATAAACAGTTATCATTTTAAAGCTGTTTCCATCATCTATCATCGTTATCAGCGTGTAAGGTGTACAGACCCGTACATCTTTGAGGTCCTTCGAGCCGGATTTGAACCAGCGACCTATGGATCTTTCAAACTCATTTTTTGTTTGTTGTTCTTAGAATATCATAAGAACATCAACATAGTTTCTTTACAAATCAAACAATTTTTAACGACGTAAGTGATATTTTAACATAAATTAGAAATATAATCAACGAGACTTTGAGGTTACCTTCTTGTGGAACATCTTGGATTTGGAGAAACGAAGTACTCCATTGCCTAAGTCATAATTCCTCGGTTTGCCAACCTTCGCCTTCTGGACTCCGCCAGCAGGGGCCGCGGGGGCCTTAGCCGCCGCCTTGGGCTGTGGTGGAGCCATCTACACAAACAAAACTACTATTACAACCTCAAAACAACTGGACATACCTACCACCTGATGAAACATAGGTTATATCTTTCTCAATTTTATAGGTGAATTGAATAAAAACATTTCACACGACTATAGAAACCTAAAGTTTCTCAGAAATATTTTCGAAATTCAAGAATTTACGAAGACACCGTGTTCACAAAATATATCACAAACTTTGTCGCACGTCAAACTTTCGATTACTGTAGATTTATTCTTACTTCACATAAACTTAAAATATCACACTAAACAATTAGTTTATATAATAAAGATTTATTTGAACATATAACTTTAGCTAATACTTATAAAATCACTTGTATTAAATTGGATTTATTTTCCTCAAAAATAAAACCAACTCACATTAGAACCGGGATCAAGAAAAAGAATTTGACAGATGGCAATTTGACATTAGCTGACTGCTGAAGTGCTGAATTGACATAAAAATTGTCTATGGATTTTTTTTAATATTTATTATATGAAGCTATCGAGTATCGACTTATAATGACTTATATTGATAATAATTATTGATATTATACAAAATAAATAATATTGAACATTCATTATGCTTGAAAAAGTATATTTTAACCCATTCAGTGCCAGCAACGCACCATTTGCATTTTGCGAGTTTACTTGCTGGTGCCACCAACGCACCATATGCGTTGAGGTACCTTTGATATTTTTCCCGGTTTTTCTTTATAATGGCTATATTTAATTTGAATCTTTGGCCTCATTAGCTACTGGAGATATATTTGACATGTAGTGACACTGTCGGTTTCTGGTCTGGACCTCCCCCCTTTTTTTGACAGCGAAAAGACCGTTAGCCCAAAAACTGCCTGATTTTAATTCAACATATTTTCAGTTTTATTGAATTAGAGTGAGAAGTTTTTGACTAAAAACATAAAAGTAAGCAATATGTTTAGGTATATTACAATTTTTCTTCGATTCATGGTATATTTTATGAATAAAATTACCATAACGCAAATGGTGCGTTGAGCGTTCATTGGCATTTTAACGGCGAATTTTGTTGGATGGTTTCATGCATGACGCAACACTACTATGTCCAAATTAGTAAATTTTACCAACCATTCATTGTATTTATAATTAAATTGATACAAAATCTTTTACTAGCTGACCAGTTGTATTTTTCAATATTTAAGAAAAAAAATATTTCAAATAAGTAAGGATTTTATTTATTATATAAGGATTATATTTCAATTTTCAGCTTTTTTTTTCAAAGAATGAAGGGGAGAAAGGACTTTGAATTACCATGGGTAGCTTGATAAGCGGTTAACTGTATGTAGAAAAAAACCTACCTGTATTTAAAAATTATTCAGCTACCCACTATGTTGCATAACACAGTTCAATTAAAACAAAAGCGTCAACGTAAGTGGTGCGTTGAATGGCAATTGTGATTGGATTTGTCTCACCAGTGCCACCAACGCAATTGGTGCGTTTATCGTATTTAGAGAGGTTTTCGTTATTTATTGCATTATTTAATATATAATATACGTTAAACAATGTATTTTAAGTTAGAAAAAACAAAAAAATCAAGTGGCACCACCGGTAGGTATGTTACAGGTGGATTGGTGGCATTGAATGGGTTAAGTTTATTGCACTATGTAAAGTAAATCCAAATGAGTACTAAAATAGCTCAAAAATGTTATTGCAAAATTACTGTAATTTAAAATCAAACTTTATATAAAACTGTTACTGAAATCCCTGGTACAGAGCTACCAAGTTATCTGTGAACCGGCCGTTATTGGAACTACGGCCGTTGGCCACTAATACGAAAACATCAAATTCCAGAACTGCTGCGATTGGTAGAAATACAATAATTTTGTATTACTGCTAGCGCCGCCGTTCAGTTCACAGATAAGTTGGTTGGTCTATAACATAGACTTTTAGTATGGTCTATAACTAGCACATGATTGTAGGATTATTTTTTCAGTTCTGCAAAATTTTCAATGATGGGTAGCATTTTATTCAATTTTTTCACTGGTAATGGTAAGATTTTTGGCGGGCATGTGAAAGAGTGCTGTTGTGTTTTTGTATTGTTTTCCTAAAATTGTGTTAGCTGGGTTTTTAATGTGTAATATTGGTAGAATATTAACCATTAGATATTCGTGTTCATGTACAAGTGTAGGAAAGTGATGTAATATCCAGAAACGTGCTATTTTGTGTTCCCTCCAAAACTCCATCGATAGTTTCAGTAAAGCGTCTACCACTTTACTGAATCGACCGACTTGACTTCTTGACTGTATTGACTATTACTTAGACTTTGACTAGATTTAAGACCTGACGATACATGAAAACGATAATGAAAATTATAATAGGAATATGGTTTTCCCGCCATATTCCTTTACCTTTTTACCTTGTCTGTGGCATACATAGAAATGGCTGTATGGGCAACGCTCCCTTTGCCTGTCCCGACCGGGATGAATTAAAAAAAATGGTAATAGTAAACTGTTGAACATTATTTTATTAGTCTTTAGCCTGTCAATAAAATGTAAAAAAAGTGGATTATCTATGGATATCTGTCATTATCATTTGTTTTGTGTCAATGTCAATGTCATTATTAGATCATCAGTCATTTCGTTTCAATGATTACGATTTAAAAATTAGTATTTAGAAATGGCTTCTTTGAGGAGCCCGTCATCACCGAACGATGGTTACAAAAGGTTTAGTGATGATCTCGCAAACGCCAGCATCAATAATTACGGCTCAAACGTTACAAGTAACGATTTAAAACTGTTTTTTTCATGCACTGTAGTTGTCGAGCACCTAGACGCTTTTGTTGTTAACAATACATTATTTTTTCATTTAACATTTGTTTCATTTCCCTCCTTTAAACGTCCTACATCTTGTAGCAAAACCGCTAAACATTATTCTCATATTAGAAGCATCTATGTAAACATAGCTATGACTCATACTAAGTATTAACCTAGATCTAACAACTTTTATATAAACCCTCGACCTAATTTAATATACAGCCTTAAAATTGTAGATTTTGTATGGATGTATATATATTATGCTTCTTGCGCACGTAGACTCATATTTATTTAGATTGCACAAAATAATGTTTTGTATGACTATAACTACAGAGATTTGTAGAGATATTTAATTCTGTATCCCTATTCCCCAACTAGCTAAATGCAGTTACGAGTAGATACAGTTAGAGTGGACGAGTCAGTATACATAATATAAATGAAGATTGCTCTACTGTATTTTAATGACACTTACGAAATGTTTTTATAAAGTTCTACAATTTTCTTTGCTACTAAAAATTATTTAATTGAAAAGTGATAAGATAAATTGTTTACTTCTGAATTAAGACGCAAGTAAATATGCACATAATTTTATGTATGAACAGTATGACATACATACCTGTAAGACATGCGGGCCTTCTGTATACTCACTAAACTGTCAACATAATAATGAATGTTGAATATTCAGTACAGTAATTATCTATATTATTATTCTAATACCCCTACTATTAAAATGGGGCATCTTTTGTTATGTCCATGACTGTCAACCAACTTTCCTAACATATCAGTCAAGGACATATATAATTGTATAACCATAATAATACCATGTTTTTAGTTATGGTTTTTATAGTAACAATGTGGCATAATAATAGAGCATGTTTTATATTAAAACATTATTGGACTAAACGAGTAATAATACCTTAATGTTTGCATTAAAATATATATATATTGAAATGACTAGCATTCACTGTTACTTTTGCTTTCAAGACTTTTTAATTTGCAAATTTTAATTATTATTTTGTGGACTGTTGTACATCATTAAAACTAATTAGGTATGAGAAGTAGAACTTCCATTTGGGTTATACTTTCACCACCTAAGGCTGCGTTGCACCAGAGGCGTGGTTAAAGTTAAAGCTAAAGTTAAAGTCAAATATGGCGTCCTTAGCTTTAGCTTTAGCTTTGACTTTAACTTTAACTTTAACCGGAAAATTTGACAGATGTCGTATGAGGTGACAGGTGTTAGCTTTAACTTTGACAACAGTGCGAAATGTCAAATCTCTGGTTAAAGTTAAATATGGCGTCCAAACACCTGTTATCTCATACGACATCTGTCAAATTTTCCGGTTAAAGTCAAAGCTAAAGCTAAAGCTAAGAGTGGGTTGCACGAACTAACTTTGACTTTGACTTTAGCTTTAGCTTTAACTTTGACAACAGTGCGAAATGTCAAATCTCTAGTTAAAGTTAAATATGGCGTCCAAACACCTGTCATCTCAAAAGACATCTGTCAAATTTTCCGGTTAAAGTTAAAGTCAAAGCTAAAGCTAAGGACGCCATATTTGACTTTAACTTTAGCTTTAACTTTAACCACGCCTCTGGTGCAACGCAGCCTAAGAGGTGAATATAAACTTATGTTTTGGTTTAATATGGTGTTTGTTTTCATTTATTTATTAGACAATATTCATTTCTTTAGAAAATCTTATTACTATTTTATAATTATGAAATGGCACAAATAAGATGATAAGTAGGTACAGATGATCATGTTATTGGTGTTCAGATAGAGAATACCAAAACGATGTTTCCCGAAAAATATTAGAATGTTAATTTTACCATCAAATAAATTGATTCATTGACAGATTGTGGACTTATTGTTCGTGGTGTCAAGCCAATAGTTTACGACCAAAGACTTGGCGTAATTCAACTAAATAATGCCTATGAAGTATGAACCAATTTCTCTGGTGGAACATGAATGAAATTATGGCTAATATGAGTAATACCTACAGTTTCCCAACAAACATAAATCATTGCGACTGAGATACTTGACAATGATCACAATCTTATCAGGCTGATAAGGGAACATGCATTCAGTCATGCGTCGAGACGCCGACAGGAGTTTAACATGACTAAAATCGTGAAATTTTCAACGAGTATTAATGATATACTAAAGAATCAATGGTACAAGTTAAAATCATGTAAGTTTTATTGACTTTAGTACGTTTACGACTTTAAAGTTACAAAGTTCGAGACAGCAAGTTAATTTTCGTGGCTACTACTTCGGAGCTACGCTTTTTTCTCTTATTTTTGTTTGTCATTCTAAAAAAAATGACAATAGCAGGCTGTCGACATATTTACCTACTATGCTCGAAGGACCAACAGAAGCCTTTTAATGAACTTATCTTTTCAAAACTTTGACAATGTTTGCATACTGTCTAAAATTATCTTTGTATTACTTTGCTCAGGCATGTGGCAACCCAAATCTTCGTTAATTTCAACTAGACTTGAGAATTAATTAAAGTCTACTAAAACTCCTATTATTATCGGTCATAATGTCGTCATAATGAAACTAGGAAGATGGTGTAATGAAATTGTAATCGGAATTCAACGAAGAGTAAAATGTACAAATTCATCAGAATGTCGTAACTGCGGACGTGAAATTTCTACGCCTGAGCACAAATCACAGGCAAGGCCGTCAAACAATAATGAGAAAATATCTGCGTGACAATCACTAATAAATATAAATTACACTAAAATGTAGAAAATGATGTGTGGAAATTAAATTTAAATCTTTTGTATTTCATCATTCAAGACAAAATTAGAAACGCTCTAAAATTGATTAACTGGTAGAATCGACAGTGGAAATGTAAAACTTTTGTTCTAAGTAACTCAATTAGCTAATTGTAATGATGTGACGTCCGCAGACAACCGCACGAGCGATGGCGGCGGCGACGGCCTGGACCTGGGCAGCCGCTCGTCGCTGCACACCGGCCTGCAGATGTCGGAGGACGAGCACTGGGAGATGAACTACCACGAGGCCGCCATATACCTGGAGGTGAGTGACGTCACACAGGCCTGGACCTGGGCAGCCGGCAGCCGCTCGTCGCTGCACACCGGCCTGCAGATGTCGGAGGACGAGCACTGGGAGATGAACTACCACGAGGCCGCCATATACCTGGAGGTGAGTGACGTCACACAGGCCTGGACCTGGGCAGCCGGCAGCCGCTCGTCGCTGCACAGTGCACACTGGCCTGCAGATGTCGGAGGACGAGCACTGGGAGATGAACTACCACGAGGCCGCCATATACCTGGAGGTGAGTGACGTCACACAGGCCTGGACCTGGGCAGCCGGCAGCCGCTCGTCGCTGCACACCGGCCTGCAGATCTCGGAGGACGAGCACTGGGAGATGAACTACCACGAGGCCGCCATATACCTGGAGGTGAGTGACGTCACACAGACCTGGACCTGGGCAGCCGGCAGCCGCTCGTCGCTGCACAGTGCACACTGGCCTGCAGATGTCGGAGGACGAGCACTGGGAGATGAACTACCACGAGGCCGCCATATACCTGGAGGTGAGTGACGTCACACAGGCCTGGACCTGGGCAGCCGGCAGCCGCTCGTCGCTGCACACCGGCCTGCAGATGTCGGAGGACGAGCACTGGGAGATGAACTACCACGAGGCCGCCATATACCTGGAGGTGAGTGACGTCACACAGACCTGGACCTGGGCAGCCGGCAGCCGCTCGTCGCTGCACAGTGCACACTGGCCTGCAGATGTCGGAGGACGAGCACTAGAAGATGAACTACCACGAGGCCGCCATATACCTGGAGGTGAGTGACGTCACACAGGCCTGGACCTGGGCAGCCGCTCGTCGCTGCACACCGGCCTGCAGATGTCGGAGGACGAGCACTGGGAGATGAACTACCACGAGGCCGCCATATACATGGAGGTGAGTGACGTCACACAGGCCTGGACCTGGGCAGCCGGCAGCCGCTCGTCGCTGCACACCGGCCTGCAGATCTCGGAGGACGAGCACTGGGAGATGAACTACTACGAGGCCGCCATATACCTGGAGGTGACTGACGCCATCTATAACGCGAGAGGGTTCAATATACCTTGGAAGTAGGATGCGTGCATAGAATTCTTTGTATGAAGCGATGTGAAACCTCGTACATTCGCCCGCACCATACGCGCCGTATTTCGTGAGCTATGCGGCGTTCGGCGCGTAGAGTGCGGACCAATGTGCGAGGTTTCACATAATTTCATACAATTTTAATATAATGCGGCGCGTACAGCTTGTGCTTGCTGATAAATGTGCGATTACTTTTAATAGTCCTTTACAGCATTGAGGACTAGGTGAATAGGAACGTGCAGTAGAGTCTTTTCGTTTTAAATCCGCTGTAATTTTTCGATTGAACCAACGCGCAGATGCCTTAAAAGAGATAGAGCTTACCAACTCTTTCGTGTTTTCAGGAGGGTCTAAACAACGAGAAGTTCGACTCTCACCCGTCGAGCCCGGAGGAGTTGCCAGCGTACCTGCGCGTCCACAACCCCTGGTACCACGGCCTGGACCTGCTGGCCTCGCTCGTGCTCATCCTGCTCGCGTTCACTGAGGACCCCGCAGTGCCGGCGTTTGAGGTGAGACTGTAAGGCCGTGTTCCACTGACGCGGAGCGGAGCTTAGCGGTGCCGAATTGACCAACCACCATGCTCGAAATCTTCGCTGTCATTCCGCTGGAATAGCGCGATTGGTCAATTCGGGCACCGCTAAGCTCCGCTCCGCTTCAGTAGAAACACACTCTAATAAAGACTTGTATGAACCCGATCGTGAGGATCAGTGCTGCATTTATATTTTTTATGAGTAAGCCACTTTATTTCCGCCGCCTCTAGTACGTGTATGGACGCTGCCGCCTCCCTAAGATGCTGTCGCCTGACGCCTCTAGCCTAAACGGCCTATTTATAAATCCGGGGCTGGTAATAAATTGGAACCTTGTCTGGTGGAAAGATGTAACTGGATTCTTGTCTCTTTCATTTACATACCTACTTCTACTATACTTACGTAAATACAATACGCCCATGTAATACTTACAACCAAAAACGTATACGTGCAGGCCAAGCTTAAATAGCAAAATAAATAAATGTTATTGTTGAGCATGTTCAATAATGGATAAGTAACTTGTAAGCTGATGATGATGAATTATAACTAAGGGCAATTATAACTTTGGGTTTATAACACTTCTCTGTCCTGCCCTCCTAGACAAGCGGCAAGCGATCATCGTAAACGCTAACGCTAACGCTACAGAATGTATGGGACTTGACATTAGTAGGTATACGCTAGCGAAGCGATGACTTATGTCAAATCGCATACATTTTGTGGCGTTAGCGTTAGCGTTTACGATATTCGCTTGCCACTTGTCTAGGGGGGCTGGTTAATGCTAAAAGTTTCTAAATATAACAACAACAAGAATCTATACTAATATTATAATTGGGAAGAGTTTGTTTGTTTGAACGCGCTAATCTCAGGAACTACTGGTCCGATTTGAAAAATTCTGTCAGTGTTATATAGCCTTTTTATCGAGGAAGGCTATAGGCTATATTTTATCACGCTTAGACTAATAGGAGCGAAGAAATAGAGGAAGAGGTGGAAAAAACGGAAGATATTATTTATTTATCTTAAGAAACTACTAAAGCAATTTTTATGTTATTTTGCACACATGAAGAATAGACCACGTGAAAGGACACAGGCTTTTTTTGCGGAAAAATGTACGGTTTCCGTGATAAATTACGCGGGCGAAGCCGCGCGGAACATCTAGTTCTAAATAATTTTACAACAAAAGTTCTAAATAATTATATGTTACATAAGTATACTATTTTCGCCTGACTTAACACCGTGGTCACTTGTAAACCCGCAGCTGCCGGTGTGGGCTCACGGCACGATCGAGCTGCTGGCCCTGTCTGTCATCGCGGTGGAGCTCCATCTCAAGCTAAAATGGATCGGCTGGGGGACCATCTTCAAGCATAAGAGGACTATGCTCAAGGTATAGTTTGAGGTTCACAGTTGGGGCATTAATTGGGGTTGGGGTTTCATCACTTATGGCAGCTTGTTCCGCTGTCCGCAAACTTTTTGTGTTCAAGGTACAGCTAGGAGGAAAATATTTGGAGGTACACCATAAACTAATCAGTGTGAACAGGGTTTAGGCTGTGTTTCCACTGAAGCGGAGCAGAGCTTAGCGGTGCCGAATTGAGCAATCACCATGCTCGAAATCTTCGCTCCGCTTCGCTGTCATTCCACTGGAATAGCACGATTGGTCAATTCGGGCACCGCTAATAGCTCCGCTCCGCTTTAATGGAAACGCAGACTTACTCTGAGCTCCTACCACTTCGTCGATCGTCCTGAGATGTCCCTTTTTTGGCAGAGTTAAGTACGATGACCTATTCTGAGGCATACCGACTACTGACCACGGTACACCTGCAGTGTGCCGCGGCACACACTTTGCGAATCACTGACCTATGGTACTCCTCCAGGGCATAACTCTGCTCATCATGGCGCTGGAAGCGGTGGTAGTGGTGTGTCGTCAGTCGTCGCACGTGCGGGTGACGCGGGCGCTCCGCCCCATCTTCCTGGTGGACACACGTCACTGCGGCGGCGTCCGGCGCTTCATACGACAGATACTGCAGAGCCTGCCGCCTATATTGGATATGCTGGGTGAGTTCCTGATGAGGCAGGGCGTCGGAGGTATATGCTACTCCCCAGGGCATATACAGATACTGCAGAGCCTGCCGCCTATATTGGATATGCTGGGTGAGTTGCTGATGAGGCAGGGCGTCGGAGGTATATGCTACTCCCCAGGGCATATACAGATACTGCAGAGCCCGCCGTCTACATTGGACATGCTGGGTGAGTTGCTGATGAGGCAGGGCGTCGGAGGTATATGCTACTCCCCAGGGCATATACAGATACTGCAGAGCCCGCCGTCTACATTGGACATGCTGGGCAATGCTGGGTGAGTTGATGATAATTTATAAGTTAGCTAGGGTTGTTGACTTAGAAATTTTACAGCTGAATACTCGGTTTTACTGTTATAGCATCGATAGTTCAACGCAGTCCCGGTGTAGTAAAACGTCATGAAGTGCCAATCGAGTTATTCAAACCTTTTAACAATAATTAGTCTGATGATGAAGTTTCTTAAAGGTACTTAGAAGAACATTTTTATAACGTCTAGCCGCCTAGTCCAAATCCTATAAAAAATATAGGACTTCTAGCTGGATTGCATTAAATTGTAAACTCTATATTTCCTGGACTATATGCAGCATAATATTCTACCTCAGACAATGTTTAACTTCAAGTTCACTTGCAATCTGCTTTGAAGTAAATCGTACCACAACACCTCTCTAGCTCTTCCTACTTATTATGAGAATACACGATGTTCTGACATTTCTGATTAACGCACACCAGGTAATGGACCTAAAAGTTTTCAAAATGCCCGCTATCCGATTTCCAGGTCTACTGATGTTCTTCGTGGCGACGTACTCGCTACTCGGCTACTACCTGTTCTCGGAGCACATCGACAACGGCCACTTCAGGACGATCAGCGACTCCTTCGTCAGTATGTTCGTGCTGCTCACCACTGCCAAGTGAGTTGAATTAAAAAAAACGAAGTGATATTGACAGGTGATTCAATGGAGTTTTGCCGGGAATGTTAAAGTGTGCTGTTGTGTTTTATATTATTTTCCTAAAATTGTGTTAGCTGGGTTTTTAATGTGTAATATTGGTAGAATATTAACCATTAGATATTCGTGTTCATGCACAAGTGTAGGAAAGTGATGTAATATCCAGAAACGTGCTATTTTGTGTTCCCTCCAAAACTCCATCGAAAGTTTCAGTAAAGCGTCTACCACTTTACTGAATCGACCGACTTGACTCCTTGACTGTATTGACTTTTACTTAGACTTTGACTAGACTTTAAACCTGACGATACATGAAAACGATGATGAAAAATATAATAGGAGGAATATGGTTTTCCCGCCATATTCCTTACCTTTTTACCTTGTCTGTGGCACAACATACACATCCTTTGTGTCAAATTGCCAAAAAAGAAGAAAAAGAAAAGAAAGAAAAAGGTGATTCAAAATGGCGTCGGGCATTGACAAAAATATTTTTTTATTATTTCTTTTGTATGGTGTTTGGGGAATCTTGTTTCTTGCCAAATATATTTTATTTTTTTAATATAAAAAAACGCATTTATGTATAAGTACATGATTATTTATATTTATTGTTGGCCCACAGTTTCCCGGACGTGATGATGCCGTCGTATGCCAAGTCCAAGTGGTACGCCGTGTTCTTCATACTGTACATCATCACCGTACTGTACGTGCTCATGAACTTGGCAAGTATATTGTTTAAATATCATTAAATATACTAATAAAATACGATGACTGTAGTAAACGCCGCCCAATACTTGTCAAAATGGCGCATTAAAAACAACAAACACACCTCATGTATTTTAAGAAAAACGTTCTATAAAAATGTCAAATTCTTCCCCTTCTTCTTTCTTCTATTATGTGAAGTTTGATACAGAAAACAACCATTAAAATTTCACGCAGTATTTCGTATTTTCCCACTATAATGACTAGTTTTTCTCATCAGTTTAGGAAATCACCTTAAAATGTATATTTCTAGATGTTGGCGGTAGTGTACGAGGCTTTTACCCGCATAGAACGGGAGAAGTGTCGCGCGCTGCTGCTGCACCGGCGCGGCGCCGCCAAGCGCGCCTTCCGCCTGCTGGTGTCGCGTCGCGCGCCGCGTGCGGTCCGCCTGCGACACTTCGCTGGACTGATGCGGCATTACGCACCGCATTATAGTGAGTATATAGCACTACTGACTGATATAAGTAGCCTCGTATACTACATAAGCGGCGTTCCATCGAGCGCGAAAAGTGTCGCGCGTTTGCATTAGCTCCATAGTGCCTTCCGTCTGCTGCTATTGCCGCGCTGTATGGCTGTACTACTGAATGATAATTTAACTGTATAATAAGTACTGAATGTTTCTTCTTTGTCTATTAAGCGTTTTTTTCAACATCGTTGACAAGTGAAGAGCATATCGTATAGCATTGTATTTCTACTAGCATGTTTGTTGATTATTATTTTACGATATACACAATATCAACACACGCTATACACAAAGCTCTCAAATTATTATATGACTTAAAACAAACATTTCTCCTCTCTCCCCCAGGCGGTCTGGACGTATACCTGATGTTCAAGCAGCTCAACGCCTCCAATTCTGGCGGGCTATCACGTACGGAGTTCGCGGCGGTGTACGAGGCGTTAGCGCTGCGTTGGGCGCCGCAAGCCGCCAGAGCTCCGTGGTACGGCGCCGGCCCGTTAGAGCCTATTGGTCGCGCCGCCGCTGCAGCGCTGCGATGGCCGTACTTTGAGTATCTAGTGTGTAAGTGACTTCTTGAGCATGATATTTAAAATACAAAGATTATTTAGACATAATATTATGTACCATTGAGGAAATTGATTCCTAGGCAGTTGACAGACCAACGTCATTTGGTCGGATCGTGCATTGTCAATTCAATGTTATAGTTTGTTCGTTTTATGATGATATGCGTGACACATTATAATTGACAATAGTAGGGAAGTTACCTAAAAAAATTAATCGAATAATTTAAAAATATCGAATCACCTCGTAAAGGAATTGCAATCGAAATTATCGATTTCGTACTGATGTTTCAGAGTGACGCCGGCGATTTAAAGCGCATCACAGACGGTGAAGATAATATAAAATATATATTATCTTAGAGCATATTTTAGAATATCGCTCACCATACAAATCCTATGAACCATCACACACGACGAAGTTAATTTATATTTTATATTTTGTATCTTAAGATATGGAAATATATATTTCGTACCTTAATATTTTATCTTAAGATACGAAATATATATTTCGTAACCTACAGGGTGTTTTTGTGTCGAGCAGCGGGATCATCGGTGATCGGACGCACTAGTAGATGCAGTGTTGCCAGTGCTGTATGTTAGAAAGTTACATACCTACTCTCATTCGAAAAGTAACATTTTGATGGAAAAAGTAACATTTCGGATAATTTTAAATAAAATTGACTTGTAATTTATTGCTTTATTATTATTATTGCTTAAAAAGCTCATGAATCGAAATGAATGTTTCTCTTGAATTTCTAAAATACTCCTGAAACTTCTTCGTTGACAGATATTGATAAGGGTCTACACAGACGGACTGCATTTCAACTGCAATCCAACTGTAAATTGCAGTTCAAGTGCAGTTTGAATGCAGTTGACGCGACTGCAATGCGACTACAATAGAACTGCAAACCAAACAGTTCACACGACTGCACGCCGACAGCAACTGAACTGCAATCCGACTGCGTGTTTGGTTTGCAGTTCTATTGCAGTCGCATTGCAGTCGTGTCAATTGCATTCAAACTGCAATTTGCAGTTGGATTGCAGTTGAAATGCAGTCCGTCTGTGTAAACCCAAAAAGTTAAAGCCGCATGTTTTTCTCTTTTTTATGTGAGGCTCTATCCAAATGTTTCTCCTTTTGGAATGTGCTACTGCAATCTGCATTTCACATTCTATATCAGAATCATCGTCTGAGAAGTTGTCTAACAAATGAAGAAGTAAGACAGTATCAGTTATTAGTTATCACTCATAGTCAATCATCCTGTATATAGAACTCTAACAAGGAATACGTGTGGCACCAACGCAGACTCGTAAGGAAATGAACATATTTTTAATATTATCGTATCTTAGCCGTGTGTGATAGCTTAAGATACTATAATATTTTATATTTGGGCATCTTAAGATAAAATATTATATTATCTTCACCGTGTGTGATGCGCTTATGATGGCCGCCCTTTTGGATCGATTTGATTTCGATTCAACTGTGTCAATCTCTATTGACATAAGTTCCGTTTCATGCATCTGACATTTTTCAAATATTTTCGTAACAATAATTTTATACTCCTATTTCAAAGTTAATATTTATAATTTTATATCAATAAGTTAGCATTTAGCAACTTTTCATTTTTATTCATTTACAATTACAGGAAACATTTATTTTTGTAGATGGAATATAATTTATTACATTCTGATTTTTTTTTGTTTTCTTGTAAAAAAAATCCGTAGCAAGGAATATGAGAACTATCACCCATATCATCTTAGAACGAACAAACTATAATTGTGATCTGTCGAGTGTCGGATGGGTTTGACGTAACGCGACCAAACTACGTAGGTTTCCCATCTGCCTAGGAATCAACTTCTCTGATAGTACTTAGTTATCATTTCATGGCCAAATCTTTGCTAACCCTGTTTTAAGTAGCGATAAATCTCTATAGTTATAAGATTCCTATTTTATAAGTTGTTTCTTTTTAATATGAACTAATTATATTAATTAATCATTTATTGCAGAAAAAAAATAATGATTGTAAATTAGAAGGACAGCATGGTACAAATGCCTCCGTTTTCTTCTCTTTTTCAAAAAATTTTCAATCTCTTTTGTAGTGACATTGACACTGACAGCTAGTATTTTTTTCAGTTGCGCTGATCGTCGGCAACGGCGTGTCGATGATACTGCGCGTGTGCGAGGCGGCCGGCAACCTGCAGGACAGCGCGCGCCTGCTTTGTGCTTCCTGGGACACGTGGCTCTTTCTTGTTTGTGAGTTTGTGACTAATAGTCAGAATGAAATAGGTAGCTTAAAGGCCTCAGCACACGCATCAACTCTTTACTGCAACGCACCGCCCAGTACGTCGCAACTTGCAGTAAGGAGTTGATGCTTGTGCTGAGGTAATCTAAATCGTAACATTCGCCTTGCCTCGAATTACGATTGTTTGGGTTCAAACGTCAGTCGGCTGGCTAGTCGAGATACTGAACGGCTGGCGGCGCGTATCGAAATGGTTACAATCTCTTTCCGACTTGATTTGTTTGCTGTGACTTTATTGGTGCTGCATGGTAACATGACCACATTTCACGGCGTAACTATTACCAATACATTTCTACGCCGATTCTTCTTTTAAGCACCTTTCAGATGATTGGCTTCATGAATAAATATTATGTAGATCAAAATGGAGTTTATTTTGGAACGAAGTTCCTTATAGCGCGTTGCGAAAGGGGGCTTGACGGAAAAAAAAAAAATTCTGTCAAGCCCCACTTGATTACCACTAGAGCAAAAATGCTATAGTTGTAAGCCGTGCGGTAGCGCGTGTTTCTGTCTCCGTCTCTCTCTCTCTCTTTTTGTTTTTTTTATAACTTCGTTCCATCCAGGTGTCCCTTTTTTCTCCAGTATTTCTGATTGAAGCGGCGCTGCGGATAACAGCGCTCGGGTTGAGTGCGTACCTCGAGAGCGGCTGGAACGTTTTCGATCTGAGCGCGACGCTGCTGGCGTTGATGGGCGCGGTGCTGCTCACCATCGCGCCGCACATGTTCATCGTGGTCATATTCCGGCCGCTGAGGTTTGTTTACAGCAAAGTATGAGGTAGATTGATAGGCAAATGTCGGAGCTACGTAATTTGGTCGTATTAAGTCAAATCCAGCCGCGAGTTCATGACTAACATTGCATTGACATAACCCGACCATATGAGTTAGATCCGCTATCTGCTTATATTTCTCCAGTAGTACACCGGCTACTGCACTTGGTGCAACAAAAACTATTGTGTATGGTCTTTTCTGTCTGAGTATGTGTATTGCTTTGCTCGCTATCGCGCCGCACATGTTTTTCGTCGTCATACACCGACCGTTAAGGTTATAGTTTACGGTAAATTAAAAAGCTCAAAGGCTGACAAGATTGCACTTAGCATTGCAACAAAAAAATTGTCTATGGTCTTGACTCATGTCGTAATTCGGCACCATGGTCTCTTAATGTCTATGTGTGTGAGATGCCTAAAAAGTCTGCTAATAAACAGTTCAAAGACTTTTTAGGCATCTGTCAAGAGTCAAGACAATGAAGACAATGACCAATGACGACAATATGTCAAATTGAAGAAGGGACAGTAAAATACTATCAAAACATGAGAAATGGCTTCGGCTTGATGAAAAAACTTATTTCATATTATTGATATCAAAGAATTGGCTTCGGCCTTCACTGTCATTCATTAAATAGAGAAAACATAGAAATGGCTGTATGGGCAACGCTCCCTTTGCCTGTCCCGACCGGGACGAATTAAAAAAAAGTCTATGTGTATTGTGTATGGTCTCCAGGCTGATGCGGCTATACAAGCTGAAGAAGCGGTACCGCGACGTGTTCGGCACGCTGGTGCTGCTGTCGCCGCTGATGTCGAGCGCGGGCTGCGTGATGCTGGTGGTCTATTACTTCTTCGCCATCGTCGGTATGGAGCTCTTCTCCGGATACGACCTGAGGAACTGCTGTGTGTGAGTATATTTCATTTACGGTAGATTAAAATTTAGATTTCTATAATTTTAAATTAGATACATGTTCTAAAACTCTATAAATAAATTAATAACAACAAAATGTTGTGTGTGTAACGCGAGGTGCATCTTAAGTTCGCTAGATGGCGTTGCGTGATAGAAACCCAGAAACCAATAATCGATAGTACAGATTACAAAACACAGATGGCGCTACAGGGAAAAATAAGAAAAATATTAGAGTGAGTAGATGGGATAAATCTATAATAAAGATAAATAAGTGGATCGTTTAATGGAGGAATTTCTGCCTGCTCCTCAAAAAAATGTCAGTGCCGAATTTATAATTTTTCTGAGCGTAGACCATTTCATTTCTGCCGTCACATATACGAAATCTGCCGCTCCCCTAGGACGCTACCGCCGATAGGCCGCGGTCTATACGGCCTATTTAAAAATCCGGAGTTGATTTCATTACACAAAACTTTTATATTTTTAAGTTACAAGCACCCTAACAGTGTTATAATATGTTCATGTTACAGCAACACGACAGTGGAGGACTTCTACAAGTGGAGCGCGAACGCGTCGACGCCGCTCGGCTACTACTACCTCAACAACTTCGAGAACATCCTCACGAGCGGCGTCACGCTGTTCGAGCTCACCGTCGTCAACAACTGGTTCATACTCATGAATGCGTACGCGGCAGTCGCGGGGCAGTTCACGAGAATGTACTTTATGGTAAGAGATACTATCAGAGAAGTTGTTTCCTAGGCAGATGGGGAACCTACGTAGTTTGGTCGCGTTACGTCAAACCCAGCCGACAGATCACTACTAATATTGAATTGACATACGACCAAATAACGTTGGTCTGTCAACTGCCTAGGAATCAATTTCCTCGATGGTACCTACATACGGGAATTACTGTCCATTATGTATGTTTTCCAATTGCGAAGCATATTACGACAAAGTGGCACACACATTTAGAAGTATGATAACGCTCAATTAGAACGTGAAATAGTTGTAGTAGTGTAGTAGAGTGCTTAATTGGGAGAAGCGTTGCTGTGGTTGAAAAATTTCACTTTGAGGGTACAATGCTCAACGTTAAATATAAAGCGCATATTATTGCGCTCTCTAGTACTGCAATTAGAAAATACACTGTAACTCGTAGGCTTCAGTCTCGAAATTAGCGGGCAGCGGGGTGGGTGTGGCGGCGGCGCGTTCCGATGTATAGATTTATATGGACAGGCCTGGAAAACCGAGCGGATGCGCGACGTACGGCTTATCCATATAAATCTATACATTGGAACGCGCCGCCGCCGCACCCGCCCCGCTGCCCGCTGATTTCGAGACTAAAGTCTTAGAAATCTGTGCAACGTCTCTTGTCCAAAACTGGATCAACTGGACTGATTTTTATGAAATTTGTGACAGATATAAAGACCACAGAGAGGAATTATTGCGCTACGCGTGTACGAAGTTGCGGAGAAGGCTGGTGTTGATAAATTATAAAACACGTTATAACAAAAGTTCGTATGTTTTAGGTGTTCTACCTGTTCACTATGGTGGTGCTGACGATCGTGGTGGCGAGCGTGCTAGAGGCCTTCCGGTTCCGCATACAGTACAAGCGGAGCACCACCAAGCGGGATGGTCAGTATGTTGTAGGTGTTCTACCTATTCACAATGGTGGTGCTGACGATCGTGGTGGCGAGCGTGCTAGAGGCCTTCCGGTTCCGCATACAGTACAAGCGGGACGGTAATATTATTTAATGTGTGAAGGGTATGAGGGATGCTAACATCGAGGCCACAGCGGGATTATGGGACATATTTTTAAATCTTAAATGCCTCGTTAAAATATATGAGAAGACATTATAAAGGTTAGGCCGCAGCGACGTGACGCGACACTTAACGTTCCATAGAACTGGCGTTTTTCAAACGTAAATCTGACGTTTTTCAAACGTGAATCTGACGTTTTACCAACGTCAGTTCTATGGAACGTGAAGCGTCGCGTCGTGTCTGATCGCTAGTGTGCATGGTATCGCCTAAATGGTACACTAGAGTCTAGACTCTAGACTGGAGAGCCTTAATGCGAGACCGCACTAGATATGAGTTGCAGATAGATGGCGCTAAGCCGAAATTCAATCGAGATTTCGCTTTTCAATCCGTTAATCTTTTACATAATTTTATTTTAAAATTAACATCAACATTAATTCGTTCAGGATAGAAAATGAGCGAATATAATACGATTTTGAATGTCTCTTATTCACTGCGCCACAAATTAATACAATGGCACATTCATTGAATTTAGAGAGAAATGAATCAGAAAGGAGTACGATAAATAACCATTACTATTACCTCTCAGAGGAGAAGCTGCTACACGAGGAGGTGCACACGAGCTGGGAGGAAGTACAGCGGCTCGGCGCCAGCGGAGACCTGGCTGACGAGCTGCGGACGTACCTGCCGCCAGGGGTGAGTCAAATTGAGAGATACAAAGCATGTCCAGTCACAAAGTATTTGAGAACGTACTCGAGTCAAGCGTCAAGTCAGCTTTCTTTGACTTTGTTATTGTTTTGATTGAGCTTAGCCGTAGAGGAACAACGTGGTTCCTGACGCTAATGGACCCTCCATAACTATTAACTAGTATACTCAACACTGCGCTTAGATCCAAACTGATCTTGAAGCACTCCTCTTCACTTTGGGCCATGATGGACGATCCCGATTACCACCGCGGGCGCATTTTCATTAGTCGTTAACTCGTACGGTATCACGGAATATATAACACTAGAGGAAAGGCCATGAGGGACTGGCCCGCGTGCCATGATAGTTATGTCCAGCTGGACATAACTCGCACGCAAAAGGAAGTGCGCGAGTACGAATTTAAACCTTACACTAGTTGACGTAAGGTGTAAAATTGCGTACAACTTAAAGTCTTATGGTATTTAGCTGTCAAGCGCCATCTAGCGTTGAATAACTTAACTCGGTAGTCAGAGCTGGTATTGCTAAATTTAAATTCTTCCTTATTTAAAAGGTTTACGGTTGTTTTTACGACATTGTATTTAAAAAAGAAATCTCTTTGTGATTGGTTATTTTTTTGTGTGCGTAAAATGTTACTGTGTGAGTTTGGCGACACCAGTTTCTTTGAAACTTATTTGCTATGCCCTTTCCTTTTAGTGTTATATATTCCGTGTACGGTATACAGCATGCGGGGAGTCTATGACAACTAATTGACAAATAATGGCGCATTGTCATTGGTCGTGGTATGCATTTCAGAAATCTCCAACACCCCGCATGCGAGCCCTATCGACCAATGAAAATGCGCCATAATCTGTCTGAGTGCATAATCCAAACATAGACACATTTGTAATCATTTGCATTGGTCTATGCAGCATAATACTTTTGCTTTGTATAAGCAACTATAATAAGATTAGTAAGCTATTTCTGCATAATATTATTTCCCAAAACCCGAACAGACTTAAACCGTCTATCTCATATATCAGATGCAAGTGACATTCATCGGCACGCGTCCACGCACGAAGGAGGTCCTGCAGCGGCGCATGTACAACGCCGACATACAGAAGTGGCTCGCTGAGGATGAGGAGAATGAAGGTATAACGTAGAAGACATTTTGTGGGAAGGAGATAGACAACATTTTCGTCTAAGCCAGTGGCCTGGCCTAAGCGCGCATGCGATAGAATATTTATATAAGGCACATGGAGAAATTAATGATAGTTTGAAAGAATTGCAGAGTTTATCGCGTAGCACTTCTTTTGTTTCCTCAAGTACTTGTGCGACAATATCCTCAAGAACTTGAAATACTAACAGTGAGTGTCTAGAAAGTATAATACCTAAAACGACGGTTTTCAGACTTGACCCCATCGACGACGGTGACGTCTAGCGAGGACCCGCTCAGCCCGCCGCTCATCCAGCAGCCCGACGCGGACAACAACCATCAGGTTGCTTTTTTCTTTCTTAATTTTACAGCGAAATAATATGTGTTTTTAAAAAAGTATAAAATACTAGCTGTCCCGGCAAACGTTTCTTTGCCATATTATATAAAGTATATCGCCCGTATTATTTTATTGAATTAGTGACTAAATACCTTCGATCACTAATATACAAGATACACAGTCTCATACAAAACCTCTCGAAAATCTGTCACCGAGTAATTGAGTTTAAAAAAGTATACATTTATCTAAAATCAACCTTAATCATAATAATTATTAAAGATCTTTTTATAAAACAATGTACATTTGTGTTTACAAAGCAATAAATTATTACGTCCGATGCACGCTTCATACTAAATTCAACCATCCGCGTATGTCTTAAAGTTCAAATTATTACGGAGCCAAAAAATCACTCTAATTTTATGGCCGAAATTCGCCGCTGGAACAGGGCGAAGTGAAGTATGAGAGGAGTCGAACTGTTCAACATTTTTTTGTTGAATGTAATAATTTAATAGTCCATTTTTTAATTTTTCCGAAGTTTAATGTATAAAGTGTGGACTAATTATTTTTTATATGTAATATTATGTTGTTCTAATATGTCTAATTTTATAATTAACTAAAATATAAGTGTATACATTGAATATAAATGCTTAGAACATACAACGCTCGCTAAAGTCGGCTTGAAAAATTCTTCGCATCTTTGCCGTGCAGGCTATAACTGATATCCAATTTCCACATCTAACTGGATCTCGAGGAAACCTAAAAAAAAATAATTCCTCAATAAAAAAAAAATAATAATAGCGACTCCATCAAAGAGAACAGAAACACAGCTTATAACCCGAACATTTCAAGTGGGCATGATAAACTACGATAAGTACCTTTAGTATGAGTATTCGCAATTGAGATGGTTTATACCTCGTGTTGATTTATTTACAACTTAATTTTAAAACAGTTTTTTGGTGATTTCTTAACGTAATACTAATATTAACAATACAATTGTAAGAAATATATTAGGATAAAATTAATACTTACCGGAAATATGAAATTCCATTATTTTTTTGCGTTTTAGACGTATTATTTTTACAATGATTGAACGAGCACTAAGGCATGTTTCCCGGCGGAGCGTTCGAGCACTACTAAATCAAAAGTCCACCAGAATGTTGCGTTTGGTGCTCTTTTAGTGAGGTCGTTTTTTGCCGCGGACTGTGTATCTTGTATATATTTGATCGAAGCTAAATACCTAAGTATGTCACCATGGCAACGTTCATCGCTATCCCGTGACCCGCGTCGCATAAACAATGGTCGCTCTTTATAGACAAATAATTTGCAATAAAATAAAATTGCGACTATAATAATTAAAGATCTAAGCTATCCTATCCCTCAAGTTGGAAAAAAGCACACATTTAAAAAAAGAAACATTACAATCGATTAAGTAGTTTAGGAATCCATCGCGGACAAACATCGTGACAGGAGATTTATATATATTAGATTTTGCCACAATTAAGTTCTTAAATGAAATAAAATCATAGCATAGACTACACCAACTTAGGGGACCTAAGAAAATTGATAGAATTATTATGATATCTTTTCAGGTGCGCGCCGGGTACCAGTTGTAGAACATGCTGTTGCTCGTCCTCAGGGAGCGCCTCGTCTTCCTCTGGGACGCCCTAAAGACATTATGAGTCGACCGCCTTTGACTCTGCTGGTGTGACACAAAAAGTGCGCTCTTGTCTATGGTCGGTTATGGCGCGCGCGCGCTCCGGGCCGCCATTGACGTGTTGACAGGTGTGTTCCACAAAAGTTTCCTGGTTCACGAATGATGGGTTTCGATGGAAAAATTGTTATGCAGTCAGAAACTAACCTATACATTTTAAAGTATGCGAGGACTGAGGATATTTTGGTACTGACGTAAAGTTTTTTTTTTATTGATAGTATCACAAGTAAAACCAGTATTTATTCTGCCAAAATTTGATCAAGGTGATGATATCCAATAGATATACCATAATTTAAATGTAGATAATCACGTTTGCTGATTAGAGCTTTGTTCTATGAAATTGGTAGCATAGACTTAATAATTTCGCCTTTTGAAAAGATTGAGCTAGGTGATAAGTAAGGTTTGAAACATTTTAATGGACGATAATGAATTTGACTGGATGAGCCATTTTATGTAAGACTAGCTGACGCCCGCAACTCCGTTGCGCCAAAATTCGTTTATCGCGCGGGTACCGTACATTTTTCCGGGATGAAAAGTATCGTAAGTATGTCCTTTCCCGGGACTCAAAGTATCTCCGTGCCAAATTTCGGCAAAATCGGTTCAGCGGTTTGGGCGTGAAGAGGTAACAGGCAGATAGACAGACAGACACACTTTCGCATTTATAATATTAAGTATGGATATTAATTCAAAAAAATATGATCTTTCCATAAGTGAATAAAAATGAGGCGGCGGTCATGTCGCATAAAATGCCTAGTCAGTATAGTCCATCACTTTTTTCGATGCTAATTATTCATGTCGTTATTCCTTTATTTTTAATTTTCTGAGGTTATCTAATAACAGAATCGTATAGGGTTTATAGATATTCATGAAATCTTCTCAACCTTAGCTAGACAAAAGTAGTTGAGTATAGGTATGACTGGCACAGAGTGCTTTCAAATTATCTCAAATTGTACTAGAATATGTACGTTCTTATAGTGAGTATCATACCAGTATAGTGCCTATAATATTCACTCGTATAGTGTTCAAATAATAATATCCGTTGGACATAGGTTTATGATGATATTTTATCACACTTTGAATTATTTCAATTTTCGAATTCGAGATAAATAGTTAAGTTTGTCTATGGTTCTGTTTCTTTTTTTTAGCCAAATCTTTACAGTTTTGTCCAACGTGATAATAAATATAGAATTAGATTACTGAATAAGAGGCAGCTACGATAGAAATTAAAATGATTAGAATATAAAATCTTGCTGTATTAACTAACGCCTCTAGTACACCGACGCTGCAAACTGCGAAGCAGCAGCGAACCGATTTACTGTCTCACTCGCCACACGGCAATGCGCCTCGTAAATACAATAGGACATCTCGCTCTATACCTGTTTCGCAGATATCGCAGCGTCGGTGTACTAGAGGCGTAAATTAGAAACTTATTGATATTCTAGATCACAAAACTAATAGATATGAACAATAGAATACTCTAATTTATTATAAGATTAATTTGATACGTTTATATTGTAGTCGTAGACGTATTAGTTTTATCGTAACGAGTATTATTATTTTATAATATTTATTTTGTTATTTTTAAGAAAAAAAAGCATAGAATGTATTAGAAATTATTGGGTACACCATTGAATATTTCATAGGATATCACATAACTTACATACTCCCAAAAATTTTTGTAGGTCTGTAGGAATATTTTACGGTTGTTATTTACCAAAGGTGGTATTATTTTGATGCAAAAAATGTTTAACATTACTTGTATGTTATCGCTTTTAACAAGTTTCATTCCATTACTCTAACTCTCATCAAATATAAGAATGTTAACTTTTATTATTTGTCACAAATCATATATTTTATTATTATACAGCATAAACTGTGAAACGACTGTAAATAGGAATCTACTTATAAAAATGAATATTTATACAAAATATAATGTAAAAATTTTAGAACTGCTTACTGTCCATTTTCTGTAGACGCTTATTTAAAAAAAAGTTATATAAAGCATGAAAGTATTGTTCTTAGATAGATAGATTTTTTCCGATGCTTTGCGTTTACTGCTTACTGTGAGTTTTTATTCCATTTTTAAACACAAAGTATTATAATTTGAAGTATTATTTTATATTTTAGTACTTACTTAGTTTCGAAAAATGATTTTAAACTGCATCAAACTAGCTCCAAATATAGCACAATATTCAATACTCAGGGACTTAACTAAGTTTTTCTCAGGGAAAGGTCATCAACTTGGATAATAGGGTCATGCATCTCAAAACAAATTTTAAGGCTGCGTTTCCACTGAAGCGGAGCGGAGCTTAGCGGTGCCCGAATTGAGCAATCGTGCTATTCCCGAATTGAGCAATCGTGCTATTCAATTCGGCACCACTAAGCTCCGCTCCGCTTCAGTGGAAATGCAGCCTAAGGTTATTTATAATAATAACTCGTTTTGCTACGCCCGAACTCCAAATCACAAAACTTATTTTTACCTCGTCACCAAACATTGGCACAGCTAAATCATTTTGATGCACGAATGCAATAATTTTTACGCAATTTTAAGTTAAGACTTTTCTCTAGAGCTAATAATTTATCTAAACGTGAACAAAAGTACAACTAAAATAAAGTATGTACTTAAAGGAATACGGTATTAATTTATTGCACCCGCAGATGACAGATATAGATCAAGATAGATACCGCATGTGGCTCCATTTGTATGAAAACGAGCGTGTCACTTTTTTCCTACTACTGTGACGTACCGATGATAAGAAACACGTGTCCGTTATCAAGGCCAACGTTTCTATTTGAATTTCTACAGCTCAATACGGCACTTTTAGGCATTTAGGCATGTTTAAAATTCCTATTGACGTCCGATTCCCATAGCAGACTAAAGAACAGACTTTCGAAAGACGAGCATTGCTCGTCGTTTGGTAACGCGATATGGCACGCGAAGTACATATATACATGCGGTATTTATATATTATATATTAAAACCGCATGTATTTATATATGATCTATGTCTGTGATTGCACCATATCATTATGGAGTACAAAAGTATTATTTGGTCACATTTAGATAAACAGAGAGGAGCATTTTTGTAACACGTTCTATTGCCAGATGGAATGGCAATTTTTTTATGTTTGTATAGATAGTAAAAATGTGATAATAATTATGGACCATATTTTAAATCGTATTATTTATTTTAGTAAATTATTTTGGCGGCTTATTGTTGTTTTAGTTCAGTATTACTTGTATTTATTGATAATTTATAATATTGTATTGTTATAAGTATAATAAAATAACGATTAACCGCCCTAGTTTTATTTCCAAGGAAACCTGATGATAATTGTTTATAAATTATAATAATTTAAGTTAAAACTCGGAAATTAATAAACCATGATATAAAAGTAGGAATTTATTACAAAAATTGATGCTCAAATAAGTATTTTACATGGCCAAATAAAACTAAATTTGTGAAGTGTCGACAACGACAAGATGCCAACTGAGCGAGCCAGTAAATTGTTATAATGAATATTTCATAAATTAATAATAAATGCACCATTACCTAAGACCTCTAATTTAAATTTGTGACAACACTGACGTCCACTTACGCCAATCTAGCAGGGCTATCACGTAAAAATAGCGATCAACAATCCACTAGCAATAATCGCGCAAGCGATTGCTGGGTATAAAAAGAATGGCGTCATGTATAGCGATCGATTGTAATCGTATTGTTTTGGCTGATACGTGATACGAAATTGCGATTTTGGAGCAATTATCGCGCAATAATTGCTATCACATTGCTCTCGCAAGATACGTGATACGGCTGTCGGTTAGGTTGATATACACATGCGACTACTGTTCATCCTATTTAAGACAAGCAATCTTAACGTTGTGCGTGGCCTATATCCTCTCTTTTGCGGTGCCTAAACTTAAGAACACTCGTCTATAGTAACACCGCGGCCACCGAGCGTAGTGTCTGTTACTTCAAATCCCTGAGCTCTTAGATCTGCCTTCAACGCATCAAGCGATGATTCCGCTGTCTTGGGTGGGACCAAAACGATTGCGTATCTGAAAATAATAGAAAAGTTTATTAGAAACATTGAAAGTAACAACAATATCGTATTTGTGACGCTTGACGATAGCAGGTGTAAGTTACTATATGACGCCCCAACTAGGTTGCACCAAAATGCGTTTATCGTGCGTAAACCGTGATATTTTCCAGGATAAAAACCATCCTAAAGTATGTCCTTTCCCAAGGTATCTCCATACCAAATTTCAGCAAAATCAGTTCAGCAATTTAAGCGTGAAGAGGTAACAGACAGACAGCTGTGACTCTCAAAGATATTATAAAAGATTCTTGGGCAGTGCTGATAGTACTAAGGAGATTGGTATCCACGCGATTGATAAATTATCGCTTTATTCCTATGTCCTTTCCCGTCTCTTAAACGATCTCAGTTTAGCCATTTTAGCGTAAAACGGTATTAGACAGACACACTATCGCATTATTGACGCCAGATTGATGGCTTAAAAAGTACATTATAAAAAAAAAGACTGGTTGCACTCCGGGAGTGCCGGCAGAAGTGAAAACTTGATGATTAACGTTGTGCATTTTTTTAACCCATTTTAAATGAAAATCGATAAAAAAATTGTACTCAATAAAAAAAAATATATAAGAAAAAACGATCGTTTTTTTAATCAATCGAAACCCTTGCAATCGATTAAAAAATATCGACAATCGAAGAAAAAACAATGATTGTTCGATTAATCGATTTCGATGTTACTTGAACACTACTCTCCAACCGTCCTACGTTTTTTCCTTGGTTTTTCGATCAGCATTAGAATCTGACGCGAGTTTCACAGTTTTTACCCATCCCACAAAAGTGCTCAACGCCGCTAAAGAAGTTTTCACTTCAAAAATGACCAATCCATTAATCAGTGGGTTAGACGTTCAATTATTTCGCATCAATCTTTACTAAAATGATGGCTCAGATTGATGAGAAACTGAACGTGTAACCTCCACCATAACACGCGCCCAGCGCCGACAGTGGTCCCCTAGAGTGCCCCCCCCCCCCTAGCCCCCTGTACGTCACATATAACATCACTCACCCTCCCCCGCCGGCGCCGGTCAGTTTGGCGACGAGGGCGTGTCGGGCGGCGGCGGCGCGGATCGCCTCCAGCGCGGCGTGCGACACGCCCAACGCTGATAGGAGGCAGTGGTTCATGTCCCATAGCGCCTGGAATTACAAACATATATAAATGAAGTGATTTGTTCTTGTATGATTCGTCGAAGAAGCTGGACAAAGATAAAGATTTTATGACGTTTCTATACGCACTACGCAGTACGCAGCGACGGTATCAGGCTGAATTACGCCGGCGTAATTTATGTGGCCGAAATTACGTTCAGCCGCTTACGTCTGATGCGACACACTATAAATTACGCGAAGAGCCGAAATTTCGCAGCGTAATTTCCGTTGCGGAACGCGCGCGTAAGTGAGTATTTAAAATTCTCAGATGTAATATGTGCGTTAACACTTGAAAGACCGGAATTCTGAACTTCATAGAAAGACCAAGAGCGGTCAAATGACCCATTGTATGTTTTAACGTTTTTTGTGTATCTCATTATTTTGCTTTTGCATTTTATTGATCATGTAATTATTTATAAATGTAACTTAATTAAATTTTAGAACAAATATTTAAGAAAATAATATTAAAAGCATTTTATAGACCTACTACTGATATAATTGACATTATAATGACTACACAAGTCTTATTGGTTTTGTTCCTGTATTTGAGCATAAAACACAGTTTTTTACACATTTTATATTTTCTCATTTTGGCCTAGAATGGTAAAGTTACTTTGTACGATTCTCGCTGGAGAAGCAGCTACATTTCTCCGAAGATCGTGCTTTAATACCTGGCGAATTCCCAGCGGTGGAAAAGTAAAAACACTCATTTGGGAAAAGGTTTGGACTCAGGATACTCTCTTCAACTCGGGGGTCACTATATGTCGCCGGCCCGGCTAACGAAAGCTCTTGGAAGACACCCTTTGTGGCGTTGTACAATATCACCACTAATTCACCACAGTACACTGGGCACGATTCAGTTAGCAAACCTCTAGCGAGATTTTTAGTTTTGGGTTTTTAGATATTTTTGATGAAATTCGTCACATACGCGCGCACGTCGATCTCAACGGCCAGTTCTCGACTCTTCTTTTAGTGTTGCCACTCTTCTGTGTCGAGTGTCCTCTCACGCGGGGTTACCAGACGTGATGATACGCCCGGTTGACGGGATAATTGAAAGTGGGAAGGATATATAGGATTGGCTCATGTCTATACATTTTCCCCCCACTTGAAATTCACAAGGATTTCATAAGCAAAGTGATATCAATAGGCGGTAGCTGTGCTCGAAATATAAACTTATAAATAAATTAAGAAACTAAAGCTAATAAGGAAACACCATCTACATTCTAACGTGCTTGACAGTATTTCCCTAGTGAAAACAGTATTATGAAATTAATTACTAGGTAAAGGACAGACCTTTACAACTGGTCTGCGTATAGTTTTGCCGTTAGCAGTTCGGAGAGTAACTACTCGAACTACTTTATCTGAACCAGTATGAACATGTTCAACGCGAGCTAGTTTCCACAATAAAGGTGGAAGATTAGGTTCATTAACGACCACTACATCGTCTTTCTTTAAATTAGGGGATTCTGAGAACCACTTATTTTTCTGTTGGAGCGTGTGGAGAAAATCACGCTGCCAAACACGCCAAAAGCTCTGAGTGATCTTTTGAATCATCTGCCATCGAGAACGTGGACAACGGTTTTCATCCCGAAATTCTTCCGGTAATGAAACTAAAGGACCTCCCGTCAAAAAGTGTCCTGGGGTCAAAACGTCAGATTCCTGAGGATCTGGTGACAATAGGCAAAGTGGCCGCGAATTTAATACTGCTTCTACTTTAGTTAAAACTGTTATAAATTCTTCTAAAGTGAGCACGTGGGCACCGACAACACGCTTAAGGTGATATTTTGTCGATTTGATACCGCTTTCGAAAATACCTCCGAAATGAGGTGCACCCGGAGGATTAAATTTCCAAGTTATTTGACGATTTGCCAAGCCGTCAGATATTTCTTGATTATGTTTACTAAGTTCGGTTATAATTTCGTTTAGATGCCGATTTGCTCCTACGAAGTTAGTTCCACAATCGGTAATAATAGTTTGACACATTCCCCGGCGAGACACAAAACGGTCTAAAGCGGCAAGGAATGCTTCTGAGCTAAGTTCCGTTACTGCTTCTAAGTGAATGGCCTTAGAGCTTAAACAAACAAAGAGGCAAATATATGCCTTATAAGTTTTAGCGCCTCGACGGCGACTTTCCTTCAAATAAAACGGGCCACCAAAATCGATTCAGTGGTTTCAAAACAGCGAGAAGGCCTCAGTCGAGCCGCGGGCAGTTTACCCATGACTGGTTGCCTAGCAACTGGGTTTACCTTGAAACATCGTACGCACTTGGATAGTACGGTACGGATAAGAAGTCTCAATCCAACTATCCAGAATTTTCTTTGGATTAAAGACTGTAGGGTACGAGGACCACAATGTAAGTATTTTAAATGGAAATGTTCGACAATAAGTCGAGAAAGATTACATGCCTTAGGCAAGAGTAGAGGATGTAAAATTGACGGCGAAAGGTTCGCGTCATCAATCCGTCCCCCCACTCGCAATAAACCATCCTCATCTAAGAACGGAGATAATTTTTGAATGGATTTTTCACATTGCTCGTCCTTTTGCACTTGACTGACTTGGGAAGTCATAAAATGACCTTGAGTGAATTTAACTAAAGTTTTCATGGAATTGTCGAGCTCAGCGCTAGTGAGCGCGGAAATTTTACGGTCCGACCTTTTACACCTAGAATTTGAAATAAACCGTAAACACCAAGCTAATGTTCTTTGAACTTTAGTAAGAGTTGAAAACTTTGAAGTTAAAGTCAGAAGTACGTTTTCGGTTTGCACAGCGTGAAAGTTCTCTGTAGCTAGAGTTTTTAATTCTGATAACTCTTCTTTAGGAAGAAGCACTTGTTTTGAAGGCCAAAAATTAGGCTGCAACTGCAACCACGGCGGACCGGCAAACCAGAGTGGGTGGTCAATGAGATCTAGACATGAGACACCACGACTGCTACAGTCAGCCGCGTTGTCTTCAGTAGATACGTGATACCACTTGTCAGGGCTGATCAAATCAGTAGCCTGAACTACACGATTTGCGACGTACATTTTAAGCAAGTGCGGTGATGTGTTTAGCCATGATAGCGTAGTCGTGCTGTCGGAGTAAGCTCGAACCGAACGAATGTAGACTTTGTCCTTGAGAAGATTATACATATGATTTAAGACCTTTGCTAGAAGCACTGCTGCGCTTAGCTCGAGTCTATTCACTGTCGTCGGCTTCAACGGAGCTACTCGGGATTTTCCTATCAGTAAGCTAACAACTGTGGAACTGCACCCATCAGCAGGAACGACACACATATACACACAACAACCGTACCCTTTCAATGACCCGTCACAGAATCCCACTAAATGAACTTCTTTCGGTGTCGAAGGTATCACAAGCCTTGGAAGAACAATTTTCTGTAAATCAGTTAAATTTGCGGCAATTAGATGCCACCTTTTAGCGAGGTCTGGGGGAATATCTTCGTCCCAGGACAAGTTTAATCGCCACATGTCTTGCAGCAATGATTTAGCGGCAAAAACTACTGGACAAATCCAACCTAAAGGATCGAAAATTCGAGCAACAATTGAAAGTATTGATCTTTTAGTAAACTTGACTTCGAAAGAGTCCGAAAAGTGGTAAGAAAAATTATCGTTTGATGGATTCCAACGAATACCTAAAATTTTGACAAATTCATCTCCTGATAATTCGAAGGATTTGGAAATTTGACAATGATCCGGAGGAACATCAGATAAAAGACTGGGCTCATTTGAGCTCCATTTGCGAAGTTCAAAGTGGCCCTTAGACAATAAAGACGTAAGATCCGCCTTTAACTGCTTGGCTTCCTCGAGAGTAGAGCAGCCCGTGGTTACGTCATCCATGAACGTCTCTTTGGTTAACACTTCAGACACACGACTCGGAAACTCAGAACCGTGGTCTTCTGCTAACTGCCTAAGAGTTCGGATAGCCAAATACGGGGAGCTACTAACTCCATAAGTTACAGTATTAAGTTCATACTCCACCAAGCTATCGTTTGGATGATCACGCCACAATACGTGTTGGTAACGCCTGTCCTCAGGTCTTATTAAGATTTGTCGAAACATTTTAGAAATGTCGCACGTGAAAACAACCTTATGTAGGCGAAATTTAGTAATTAAGTCGATAATATCGATTTGAAGTTTTGGTCCAACGTGGACAAAATTATTTAAAGAAACATGGCTAGAAGTCTTGCTAGCATCAAAGACTACTCGTAGCCGTGTAGTAGCGCTTTCCGGACGCACCACACAATGATGTGGAATTATATAACGATCAGTAGACGAAGCATCTGCAGGCTGCATGTGTCCTAGGTGTTCGTACTGATTCATAAACTCCTTATATTCCCGTTTTAATTCGGGTTGTTTATTAAGACGTTTTTCCAAATTAAAGAAACGATAAGACGCGTGACTATAAGAATCACCCAAAGGCGGAGAATCACCCTTCAACATAATAGGTACTACATAACGACCATCGGGGGTGCGATATGTACCTGACTTATATTTGTGTTCACAAATATCATCCTCGGGACCGGAAATTTTACATTTCGGCGGTTCCTCGGACTCCCAGAACCGTTGCACGATATTCTCGAGCGCCGAGGAAGACGCGAGAAGCGACGTAACAGGTTGACTAGGAACGTGAGATTTTGTGTTTTGAAAATACTTGCCGGTAATAACCCAGCCGAACACACTAGACAAAGCGCAAGGTAGTCCGGGGCCGGGCGAAAAGCGCGAGCCGGTATATATTTGATCAAAACACTCAACACCTAACAAAAGATCGATCGGACCCGATTTATCAAAATCGGAGTCGGCGAGATCGAGGTGCTTAAAATAGTCCTTGACCGCCAACGGCAACGTAGCGGAAGGCATTTGAAATGTAATTTTAGGTAAAACTACAAACGGTAAGTCAAACTTCGGTGATTCACTCGAACGAGGTATTATCGAACCAAAAGTATAACCTTTTATATTACAAACACTACTTTGTCCTAATCCGGTCACGCTTAAATTGCACCTTTTAATATGTAAACCTAATCGACGCGCACACGCAGTCGTAATAAAGCAATCCATCGAACCGCTATCTATAAGGGCGCGCGCATACTGTAGCGAACCGTCGGCGCGGTAGATGCGCACGACCGCCGAGCCTAATATCTTAGCGGTAAGACCCTGATCGACAGGAGACTCTGTGCTGGACGTGGCGCCTGTCAGCACGGTACTAGCACCGTCCGACGAGTTCGAATCATTCGTACGAGACACCTTTTGTTCAACATGTAACATCGTATTATGTCTGCCATTACAAACGAAACAAGTCGATTTCGATTTACAATTTTCGCTAGTGTGACCCGGCCTTAAACAATTTATACACAATTTTAATTCGCGTACGAAGTTTTGTCTTTGTTCTAAATTCATAGAATGCATTTTACCGCATCTATAAATTGAATGACCTTCAGTACAACATAAACATAACATCTGTTTATCTTTATTACTATTGATAAGATGCGTAGGTTTATTGGAAGCTACAAACGAAGATCCCTGCGAGCGGCTACCGCCGCTAGCCCTATTGACGGCGCGCGATGGTTTACTAATTGTTATGTTCGATGGGGCGGTCTAGGTTGACTCACCTGAACTTTTACATAACTTTGTAAGTATGAAATCAAGTTATTAAATGTCGGAATCTCGTTATTATTTTGTAGCTCAAACCGCCTTTTAGTTTCGATGTCGAGAGGTCGAGAAGCGATGTAAAATAGTATAAATTCAGATAGATCCTGAATATTTAAAGCGCGCAGCGCATTGACACTTTCGTATAGAGTATTTGTAAATACCGATAAGTTATTGAGAGACGGCTTTTGTATCGGTGTTAATTGAAATAACTTTTCTAAGTAGGCCGTCGCTAGGACGCGCTTATTGTCATACCTATCTAAAAGTGCGTTATAGACAACATTATAATTAGCTTGAGTAATCGGTACGCCCTTAGCCAATGTCAACGCAGCTCCGGACAGGCACGATAGAAGATAGTGAAACCTCTCGATATCCGACAACGATTCATTTTTATGTACTAGCGGAACATAACTATCTATAAATGTCTGCCAATTCTCAATACGACCGTCGAACTTAGGAATTTCTAATTTAGGTAATTTAACGCGAGTAAAGGAAGAAGACTGATGTCCAGATTCTGTAGGCATCGTGGCAGTATTCGAACCGAGTGAGTCGGCGAATTCGACCGCGGCGTAATATAATTCGTCAAAGGAAAACAAAACACTATTGTTGAACTCATATTTTGGATTTATGCTCAATTGCAATTTATTTATCTGTTCGTGTGACTCAATAAAATTAGCACGAATTCTTTCTATATTTTTGTACCTCGCCTTAAATGACGCGAGTTTTGTTGAATCCTTGCTAATCTCTTTAATTAAATCGTAAATGATTTGTACATTTTTAAACTCGAATTCACGACGCTTAATGAAAGATTGCAATTCGGCTTCCGCCATTTTGTTTAACCTTTATGACTTGGCAAAAACTGAACAAACACTTCTCTTAATTTACGAATGTAAATAGTATTTCACTATCTAGACATTGACGTAATTAAAAAGTATAAATAAAACCTTTACTTTCTAGATTTACCTAAACAATTTCGAGCACAACCACACCCACAAATAACACCACAAACTTCAGGTTAATGCAGTGCCAATATTACTATTTAAGTACTAAGATTTAAGAGTTTAATTTTGATAAAAACTAACTTTAATATGCCTCAGATGGTTATGAAATTATTGAATCCAATTAAGCTTGAATTTCAATGCAAATATATAAAATTTGTAGGTGTAGGTAATAATGGCGGACGCGTGCAGCGACCGCGGCAAACAATGACAGTTAAGTTAACCAATTAATGCTATTTTAAGATAATAAGTTTTAATGCGTCTGGAAGACGGAAAATGCTATTTACTTAGCAAAACTTTAGATTTAGTGAGGTAATTGATCGGCCTTAGTTGGCGGCGAAATTAAACCTCACAGGAGGCACCATAAAAAATGTACGATTCTCGCTGGAGAAGCAGCTACATTTCTCCGAAGGTCGTGCTTTAATACCTGGCGAATTCCCAGCGGTGGAAAAGTAAAAACACTCACCTGGGAAAAGGTTTGGACTCAGGATACTCTCTTCAACTCGGGGGTCACTATATGTCGCCGGCCCGGCTAACGAAAGCTCTTGGAAGACACCCTTTGTGGCGTTGTACAATATCACCACTAATTCACCACAGTACACTGGGCACGATTCAGTTAGCAAACCTCTAGCGAGATTTTTAGTTTTGGGTTTTTAGATATTTTTGATGAAATTCGTCACATACGCGCGCACGTCGATCTCAACGACCAGTTCTCGACTCTTCTTTTAGTGTAGCCACTCTTCTGTGTCGAGTGTCCTCTCACGCGGGGTTACCAGACGTGATGATACGCCCGGTTGACGGGATAATTGAAAGTGGGAAGGATATATAGGATTGGCTCATGTCTATACATACTTGAATGTACAGTTAATCATGTCAAGAAGCCATGAGCATCTTGGTCGAAATACTCTATTGGAGGTCAAAAATATTATTTTTTAGTTTCATATTTTTGGTCACATCATAAAAATCTATTATCACTAAAGCTAAAAAAGTATAAAAATATGCTATAGACATAAAATTATTTAAAATTTGCAAAAAAATAACAATTTTTATAATTTTTTCATAGAACTACAATTCGTAACCTTAAGTTTGTTATTTCAATTTTTTTGTAGGGAAAACAAAATAATATAAACTTAGCGTAGTTTAAAGTTCACTGAACTTAGCATAAATATTTTGATTCAATTCGAACTACCAATAAACCTTTGCTGTGTTAGGCCAAGTCAGGCAACAATACGAGGGCTGCTATTTATGTATCCGGAACTGGCCACTTACAAGAACAATATTTAAAAAGTAATTACAACATTTGAAAATAGAACTCTTTGGTTGAAGAATACATTTTGTTTCATGTGACTGTCAATTATTTTTCCATTGTGGCGTCATTTTGAAAATTGCGTGTCTTCATTTGCCATGGATTTTACGCGTGAACATTTTCGTGCAATGATTTACTACGATTTTCGGCGTGGGCTAAATCAACAACAGTGCTTTATTCAACTCACCGCAACTTTTGGAGATGAAGCACCATCAAAAACCACTGTTTATCACTGGTACAGTGAGTTTAATCGTGGGCGGTCTATGCTCACGGATGAAAATAAAGAAGGTCGCCCAAAAACAGCTGTTGTCCCACAAAATATAGATGCTGTACGGGAACTAATAATGCGTGATCGTCATGTTACATATCGCGAGATAGAGGCGTCCTTAGGCATAAGTATGACGAGCATACATAAGATATTACACGAACATTTGGCTGTAAAAAAAAATTGTTCGCGTTGGATTCCGCACAACTTGACAATCGATCAAAAACGGGCTCGTGTCGATTGGTGCAAAAAAATGATAAAAAAATACAACCGTGGTACGTCAAAAGCCGTTTATAATATCTACACAGGTGATGAATCTTGGATCTATGCATATGACCCCGAAACTAAACAACAGTCAACGGTGTGGGTGTTCCAAGATGAGCCGAAACCAACAAAAGTTTACAGTTAAAAGGATTAATGGACATGTGGCTACAGTGTCATTAGAGAATCGTAAAACGGTTAATTCTGAATGGTATACGACCATTTGTTTACCAGCCTAGCTAGCATACCGTCGAAGACAAACGAAAGAAACTAAATTTTGACAGTTTTACCGGAAAAACACTGGAGAAAAAGTTTCTTTCGTATCTCGATTTCTTCCGCTTTTGAAAATCTATATGTCAAGCATGACGACCATTTTTATCCGCTTTTGACATTTAGTTTCTTGATTCTTTTTGTTTTTTAATATGGCACTTTGGCTATAAAACCATGGCTAGTGTGGAGTAAATGGCGGCAAATTCAAAATATCGATGTATAGCAACCCTGTCTATTAGCTTTGTTATTCTTATTATATATTCTGTATATAGCCGGAATTGTAGTTTTGGTCTACAAACTAAGAATAATAAACTTCTTTAGGTTTTATTATTCGTATTTCGTAGATCAAAACTATAATTTCGACTATAGATTGGGTTGTTACAAGTCGCATTTTTGAATTTGCCGCCATTTAACGACATTGGCCATAGTTTTATAGCCGAAGTGCCATAGTAAAAAAAAAAGAGTCAAGAAACTAACTGTCAAAAAATATAATAATTGCCGTTGCATAGCCGTTGCTATGGAAAAAGTTTCTTGTCTTTGTCCACTGAAACTCAAGTCGATGGGTGGCGCCATGCTCGGGAAAAAGATATGTAGACATGGGAAAGAAACTGCCATTACTTTCTTCCGAAGAAACGACTGGGAAAGGCCATGCTAGCTATGCTGAAGTCTTTGAAGAAATAAGAAAGGACAACCGACAACGCAGAATCATATTACATCACGACAATGCTAGCTGTCACACCTCAGCTGAAACAACTCAGTTTTTTGGAGGGTCAAAAGATCGAATTGACTGGTCATCCGCCGTACAGCCCTGATTTGGCACCTAACGCTTTCTTTTTATTTCCATACGCGAAGAACAAATTACGTGGTCAACGTTTTTCGAGCCGCGAAGAGGCTGTTGATGCGTTCAAAATGCACGTTTTGGAGATACCTCAATCAGAATGGAAAAAGTGCTATGAAAATTGGTTCCAGCGTATGCAAAAGTGTGTCGATCATCGCGGCGAATATTTTGAAAAGCAATAAAACCATATTAAATGATATATGTTTGTTTCTTTTTTTAATTCCGAATACATAAATAGCAGCCCTCGTAGTACGAAAATCTACGATGATATTTGTAGTAACGTTGATGCTTTTCAATAAACAGGGTTTCACTAGGCAAAAATCTTGAAATACGCTACATTGTCAAAACAGGCAAGGCAAAAGATTTTATTTGTACACGTTTTAGTGATAATATATTTGCAAATATATTCCTATTATGTTTACATATCAAAATATTAAATTTTAGACCATTTACACAAATAAAAGTATTTGTCCCAGTTTTTGTTCTATGAGTCATTTACAAGTCTATTCCAGTCGAGTTTTTTATACATTTTAAATCAAATTTCATAATAAAACGTTTGAAAGAAAAATAAAACAAGCAAGAAAAATCAATTTTCTTTAGAAATTGTATTCAAGCGGTCAATTGACCGCTGCGGTGTTTCTAGGTAGGTTATTATATAAAACTTATAATTGTTGAGCTCTCATTAAAACATTTTACCACAATATTAACAATCAAAAATTATTAAATGTCACGAAAGGAAAACGAATTTCATGAAACGGTAACAAAAATATCTCACATCAAAAACGAAAATGTGGTCATTTGACCGCTCCGGTCTTTCTAGTGTTAACGCTTTGGAGTTAAGGTTGGATTTGCTATGTTCGGTTTTGATAATTCCGTCGCGTATAGTGTGTTGCTATACAAAACATTACCACCGAATCGCTGCCGAACTTTACGCTCGATTCGGCTCGACGGAAATTCGGCTCGCGACGGAATTTCGGCATAGTGTCGTCTGTCGCGTTCCGTTCGTATTTTGTATGCGTTCGACACGCGGCGTAAACGCGGCGGAATTTACGTCGGCGTAATTCAGCCTAGTGTGTTTGGACTTTAGACACTAAGACATGATATTTATTTATATGAATGTTAAACAGTTAAAAAATATGTAACATAAACGTAGCTTGGCTTTTCTTAAGTGTCTCAACAAATTATTTTCAATAATTTTGTCAAGAACGAATTAAATTTGGGTTGTGAAATGTAATGGCAAAATGCGACATTTATTGTAACTTTCTTACCGATAACCGCTGGTAGCCTTCATCCAATTCAACCTCAGACGTAGCCACAGACAACTTCTTCAGAATCTGAAACAAAATTAGTTAAATAACTTAATTTACTACAGAGAAACTCCACTCTTTTGTGACTTGCTTCCTCTCTCTCTCTTTGCTTCCTGTATCACTCCTTCACTCACTTTAATAGCATCACCAATCATTTTATTTATTTAATAATTTATGTACACACCATCTCTATTGTTCCACCTGTCTAGCCCCCTCTTCCCCGAACATCTCTCAATCTCTCTCCCTGTAACTTTGTATCTTTCTAGCATTTTAGTGAAGCAGCCAATAGCCGGGGGAGACTCCGGAATAAAGCGCGCGTCACGTCGCCGATAACTAAGTGACAAAGTGTAGTTATTAAGTGTATATAATTTATATGTATGTTAGTCATTAAGGTATATATTGTATGGGCCTATGTAGCCTGAAATAAATAAATAAAATAAAAATGGCATCAACGTTCTTCTTTATGGCCACGTCCACCCAGCCCCCGCCTCTCCGCGCCTATCTCTCTCACTCTGACTCTATCTGTCTCTCTCACTCACCGCAACAGCGTCCTTGACGAAGCCAATAACGTCTACGAACTTCTTTATCACCGTCTCTTTTCCCTATAACTCTGTCTCTCTCACTCACCGCAACAGCATCCTCGGTGACGCAGCCAATAGCGTCAAAAGTTTTCTCTATGGCCCCTCCCGTCCAGCCCCGCCTCTCCGCAACCCGCGCAGCCACCGCGCGCGTCTCTCTACTGACTCCGGTATTGACGAGTAGCACCCGAAGGTCCAACCCCAGGGATAAGTGGACCGGCGGCTGACCCTTGATGAGGGAGACCAGGGAACCGAAGGTCGCCGTCGCGTTGTCTATGCCTGGAAATATTTTATTTTATTTTTATTTTATCAATTTTTTGAAAACTTACAGTTAACATACACATAGAATCTAAATATTATACAGTACAAGAAGAGGTTTTCAACCTGCATGGTGGTGAGGGGCCTTGCACGGATTTGCCAACATTATTGCTTGTGTGGTGGTGGTGTTTGCAAGTTCTTGCATGCGAGTGTACGCATAGGCAGTGCGGGAGGAGGGAGATGCTGTACGCATGCCTATGCGTGCACTCACTCATTTACTTAAAGGTGGAAGTTTATTTCGCGGAATATTGCTAAAAATAATAACAAACTAAATTTTAAGTACAAGAAGACTAATTAAAAGTTTCCAAAGATAGAAAAATGCTAATAAAAACAAGGCAACGATAAACAATGGTTACAATTTAGAATTTTAGAAACAATTTTATAATATGGAAGTAGTTACATGTCAAGAAAAAAAAATTGCAAATAAGTTTGTGGTTCTGTCGGTAGACATAAATAAGTACTTTATTTAGATTTTAGTTTATATGACCTAAACCTGGATCTTGAAGGCTAACTTCTTTTACATTACTAGTGCTATTACATAAGCAACCAACCATACTTTGAGTGAATATACAACACATGTATTCTTAGAGTAACTGTATGGATTGCACATTTCATTTTGTAAACTTGTACTTTATTAAATTATTGTATTCTTATCTAAATTTGTATTTATTAGGAGACAATAAGGTCAATATAAATATTCCTTTCATTGTTTGCAAAATATCATTACCATCATTAAACAATCTCAATTTTGCCATAATCTAAATCTTATTGTATTCCTGCTAATATTTCTCAAAATCATCAGTTATTTAAACAAGTAAACAACCTTATTGTAAGATAAAAATCCATACCCGAAGGAGCTCCATGCATGATCTTCTCCGAGTTATACGCCCAAGCGGATATCACCTCTTTGTCCTGCGCACTAAAGTCGTTACTCGCGCAGCCGCTCTTCATCTTAGCCAGCTGTAGCAGACCTCCGGCTAGGCACACAGCGAAGGACGCAGAGCTACCCGTGCCAGCACCAATAGTAAGCTCACTACTGACTTCTAAATCCAAGCCTTTATCCAGAGTAATACCACCCAGAACACCAGGTATTAGATAGAAGAAGCTCCTAAGAGCGTTCTTCTGGTAGTTATTTAGTTTGTGGAACTCTGGTACGTTTTCTGATAGGAATTTATCTGTGATATCTATGTGGATGCTGTGCTGGTAGGTGTGCGGGGTTCGCCATGTTGATGATGAACTTCGTAACAATTGGTTCACGGCCTGCAGTTGTACTGTAGACGAGAGTTCTACTGAAGTGAATGTGACGCGTAGTGTTGGTTCTTGGAGTTCCTGAAATTAGTAAACACTGATTAGGGTAACATTTAGGAGCGTTATTTTGAAAGGTAAAGTCCGAATCTTTCAGTGTTGTGTTAAGTTACAATTATTATCAAAATTGTGATTTGTGATCTATTTTCTCTTTGAATCCTGTATTTAAAAATAGTACTTATTTTAGCGTACTTTTTTGATAATCTAGTCACAGAAGATACATTTTCGCCACCATGATAATGTTAACTATCAACATCGCAAATCGTGGCAAAGCAAACAAATTTTATTGAAAATACTATTATATCACATAAATGTATATTATGTAACTAGCAAAACCAACTAGACGGCTATCGGTACATAAGTAACAAACTCATAATTGACCTTGATTTTCACAGACGATCTTAACCCCAGGCTTCCAGCTATGGCCAATTTCCCAAACATCACTGCATGTTCTCCATGTAGTATCACCTTGCCCGGGGCAGATACTCGCACACACGCCATCTCGTTTTGGTCTTCTGGTCTAATGGTCTACTATTATTTTAATCTACTCGTCTACTGAGATTTCCATTGGTCTACTGTGAGAGTTTTCTGCGAAAACGCGTGTATGCTCTTCAACTCTTCCTGCAGCACTGAGTTAACGAGTCTGCAATGATGTAAAATATTAGAATTAACATAAAAATTATAGTAATTAAAATGAATATTTATTGCATAAAGGCCGTAGGCCTTCTAACTACAGTCAACATGTTATGTTTCTTGAAGTCCTACATTATTTTTAAGCCTACATTATTCATATTATAATATAAAATTCTATAGTTTATATTTAGAATGAAAACAAGTATTTAAAACATTAGAATTAAAGAACATATAAATTTAATCTGCTAATCTTGAAATTATATAGCATCGTGGTACACTTATTATGCAAACATAACAGTTATTTCCGAGCGAATTTACATAACTTGCGTTCCTTTGATCTATTATTATGTTAATGTCAGGTTTTAGGGTTCCGTAGTCAACAAGGAACCCTTATAGTTTCGGTCTGTCCGTCTGTCTGTCCGCGGTTTTACTCAGAGACTATAGGACCTACAAAGATGTTATTTGGTATGAATACACATATTAATGATGGCAACAAAATGGTAAGTACATAAAATCGTAAAAAAATATATTTTTTAATAGTACCCCCTACATAGGGTTACCATACGTCCGGATTAATCCGGACATGTCCGGACTTTTAGACTCTTGTCCGGACTTCGTCCGGCCTTCTCATTTCTCCGGATTTTTAATTACTTGATGAAATATGAAATAAAACTAGTAAAGTTACATCGAGTGAGTCTTTAATCATCATTATATTATCATTTATCGAACAACAAAATTTTAAAATCTTTAATAAATTATTAAATCAAATTTAAATATCAAATAAAAAAAATATCCATAGAAGTTATTTTTGTTTGGCGCCATCAGTGCTGCCAACATGAAAACAGTGTTGCAAATTTTAAAAATATCGTGTCGTGCGTGGGTAAGGTGAAAAATGTTTTTTTTGTTCTTTTAACTACTTGTAAGTACGACAAAAAGTCAAAAGTCTGGACTTTTATTGAAATGTCCGGCTTTTTGTCAGGACTTTTGTAATACCTAGATGGTAACCCTACCCCTACACATCAAGCGGGGATGAAAATTTTTTTTCGCGCCCACTCCATCGTGTGAGGTGTCGTTGAATAGGTTTTTTAAAAATATTGCGAGTATTCATAGATCATTTTCCGATTTAGGGATCCGTTTGTGAAATATTAAGTTTTAAAGTGGAGAAAATCGTTAGAGTCCAGTGTCCCCCCCTTCTACCAGCTAAACGGTTGGTTCTGGAAATGTGAAAAAATTCGCGGGAGTAGGAAATATGCTGAATTTAAAAGGAAAACTATCACGGCTAAGAAGACTTCATAAGTTATTGAGTAATAGTCGATCAACTAAAAAAATCTATTCGGCGAAGTTTAAATGGAACTTTTCGGAAAGTAACTGAGATGATGTTGTTATTAGTGTAAAACACGCTAAAATATACGTTCATTGACCATAAAAAAATGTCAAAAACTAGCGGTACTAGTTACTACGGAACCCTATATTACGCGTGGCCCGACACGCACTTGGCCGGTTTTTTATAATATGCTGTATAGCACTTAGATAGATATGTACCGTACGGCCTTATTAATAAACGAAGAATAATAACTAACTTATGCATGTTGTGGTTTCTGTTTTTTAACCGACTTCCAAAAAGGAGGAGGTTATACATTCGTCTGTTTATTTATTTTTTTGTATGTTCAACCATAACTTCGCCGTTTATGGACCAATTTTCATGATTCTTTTGTTGTTGTACAGGGTTGAATCCGAAGTTGGTACCATGTTCACAAAAGTGGTGATCTGATGATGGGATCCATGAGGAATCGAGGGGACTCCTTGACATTTATATGGGAACATAATATGGTGATTTCGATTTTTTCTGAAGTATTTTTGGCATATACTACCAAAAAGTAAGATTTTGCACCAGGATATACCCTGGTTCTGAAGGTACCCAACAGAACTTTTGAATCCTTATAGATACAAGTTTGAGGATTTTGGCTTTATTTAAACTATTCCAAGCAAATCCTACATTATTTGTGCTGAACATAGGCTAAATTTTATTTTGGAAAAAATAGGGTTTCGTGAGATATTTGGGTTTTTCGGACGCCAGGTGAAAAAATCAACCAGAAAAGTTACTTATATTGCGTACCCTGCCGAAACTATAAAAGATAGAACCATAAAATGTTCTAAGTATTGTAGATCTTATAAATATCTACAAAAAAGTCCGCGACACACTATACTTATCTATGTCGAGTGTGGCACAATAACCATATTTTTATTTAAAAATCTTGAATTTTTTTGGACAACATTTAAACGCGTTTATTTTACATTTTACAAAATTTGGTCTTTTAATGATTAAAATTGGACGTTTGGTTTTGAAATTATGGCGAAATTAAAATATTACGATAGTAGGCGTCACCAAGCGGGATGCGCTTACGGTAGGAAGACAATCTGTGCAGTGTGCACTGTACACTGATAATGACTGCGTCCGCGTCGTCGATGTCAGTGTCGGAGTCTGTGAATTGACCTGGGAATCATTTTGCTGACCGAGTCTTTCCTGGGTAGGCTTTTTGCAGCCGTAACCGACATCCACACGGGCAGAGCCGCAGGCGACCGCTAGTAATATGTACAACTCTAAGACAACAAGCTATAATACGAGTATTATAGCCTTGTCGTCTCATATTATGTAACTAAAAAGGATAAAATTATTATTTTTAACAAAAAATTAAAACCGACTTCCAAGGTAAAAACAAAAGTAATACTTATTCTTAATCTAAAAAGAATCAAATAATTCTTATTCCTTATTATAGAGGCGTCTTCAGACTTCGCCTAAACCTCAACTATTTTTGTACTTAATCTTCGTACTTTTGAGGTCGGTACCAGCCCGGAAAAGTTCTGAGATCCTTGACATAGCAATTGCGCTAAGGTAAGCTGGTACCGACTTCAAAAGCATGAAGATTGAGTACAGAAATAGTTGAGGTTTAGGCGAAGTCTGAAGACGCCACTATAATAAGGAATAAGAATTATTTGATTCTTTTTAGATTAAGAATAAGTATTACTTTTGTTTTTACCTTGGAAGTCGGTTTTAATTTTTTGTTAAAAAATTATTTATATGTAGGAAGAACCATTTATACCATTTCACAAAGAATGAAAACCACATGGATTAGTTCTCTCTCACTCCTTCTTTATTGGTAAGGCAGTTTGAGTCTGGAATCTGGATTCAAGAGAATGCGTAAAGATCAGCCTCGGATTTATAATTGGACCGCGGCCGCCGCGGCAGCGTCCCAGGGGGGCTGTAGATTTCGTACTAGGAGCGGCGGAAATAAAGTGGCCTACACTCATAAAAAACGTAAATCCGGCACTGGTAAAGATCGAAATTAATATTAAGGCAACACTTTGAGAATTTGGCTGTAGCGATATCGATTTTTCTCAGCAATGACTAAAGCTGCGCGTGCACTGGATCGGAATCGGAGCGTACGGAGCGTACGGATTTGTTGCTTTGTACTGATTTGTATGGTACTGCGCCTGAGACCGGAATTTATGCAGATGACGTCATCCGCAGCCGCGTCTATGGGTTAATTTATATATTTAGTGCAGAGTCAAAGCGCATCGAAACAAAGTATCAAAACTGAACATAGCAAATCCAACCTTAACTCCAAAGCGTTAACGCACACATTTCATATATGCATTTATAACTAAATTGCCGATGCGGAATCCGAATGCAGTGGACGCAATCCATCGGCATTTCGTAAATGACGACGCTCCGTCCGCTCCGTACGCTCCGATTCCGATCCAGTGGACGCACAGCTTAAAGCTAAGATAAAATTAAATTCATTGTCAGTATTCATCATGTCTTTGTCTTTGAATTACCCATAGCTAAACACGATTGGTCAACTTTTATAACACAGAATAATCAATCAAAAAGACCTCTGTAAAAAAAAGAGATTCCAATTTTGCCAACAGAGGAGAGTGATTTAAGCTTCCAGAATTTGTACATAGATTGGCTCAAGCATACACTTTAATTTGCCCATAGCTCATATGAAATGTATATATGGTTTTTAAATTACTCGACAAAAACCATTTTGTCGCTTACGCCCTTTCCATTTTTTGCGGGCCGGCCTCTCATAGAAAACAAGCAATCTAAAACATATCCAACACGATTTTTTACTTTAACGCGGCGTCACCTTAATCAGACCTATGATGCCAAAATAAGCTATCTTTGTTAACATGCATGAAAACAGAGTATAATATGTGATTTATGCCCGGTTTCGGAGTTTAAAATTAATATGACTCGTTAGCTCTATTGACTTGCTATCGCAACTGTTGAATACAACTCGTGTCAAGAAAGACTTATAGTTGGGGAGGTAGTGCTAGCGTATGCAATGCCATTTCATACCGACCAAATTTTTGTCCAGCGGTATAGCTTAATATTTATCAATCAATATAATCAGCGTCAGTCGCCGCACCCGTGGTGGAATGTTAACTGAGAGTATTTTAAAGTTGTAAAAAAAAAATTGTTGCAAAAAGTGATTTTATACCGAATGAAACTTTGATTGATGATTATTGAGGTCATGTTTAACCAAAAAATCACCGTCAGCCGTATTGCAGACGGGGGATTCAACGTCAGTCGCGTTACTGAACATGTAAAAAAATTTTGAATATAAAGTAATTTTATATCGTACAAAATTTATATAGGTGAATGTTTCTACTTTGTAAATAATAAATAAAACCGTCAGTCGCTAATACGATGGTGGAAAAACCATCAGTCAGCGATATAAGTTATGACCAATATAGCCCTACTTCGCGCTCAATGTATCCTAGGGCGTCGCGTAGACGACATTTCCACCTGCAAACATTCAGCTGACGGCGATTTTCGTTTGAATTAACCATAAAATTATCTCACATAGGAATTTTAAGTAATTAATTCGATAGTCAATACATGTGAAGAAGAATTATATACATTTTACTTTAAAAGCGCCATCTGTTGTTATATACTAAAACTTAAATAACACCTACCCAACCTAAACGTGTATAATCTAGATATGAACCTTTATTGGGTGCGAATTGGGATCGTTTTAATGTCAATTCAATACGATTCCCAACATCAACTTTGAGATGCTCTCAATTTTTATTCCACCCATTATGAAGTGGCTGACGATCAAAGCTGTCATGTATTAATGGAATACTATTATTGTAACGATTTTCGCTCGGTATGAAATTACTTTTTTAACTGAGCGCGATCTCCCCTACTATTAGATACCGGGCACCAGCCGGCTGGTTCCACACACCTGTGCCTGGCGAGCGGCGGTTTTCCCTGGAACTTGTCTGACACCACCAGCACCGAGAACTTGCCGCCGCACCCGTCGCTCTCGTCCACTACCTCCTGCGGGCACATAACGGGTCATTCATACATTACGTCACACCGTGATTAGAGTCAACCACATATTACGTCAGACCAATCATGACATGACACCTGCAGACCACCAGCATACCAGATAGAAAGTGAAATGAAATGGAGATACTACCTATTGCCCGCGTTTATTCATAGATTAAATAATTTTATACATTTTCTAAATTTCTACAGATTCTTTGCTCCTGTAGGGTACAGTGTGATGAGTGATGTTATATCCTAAAGCTTTAACTTGGCTTAAAGATCTTAACATAACAAACAAACTCTTTAGTTTTATAATATTAGACTTATTTTATATTAGATTATATATTATTAAATCAATATAGATTTTAGATTTTTCTAATTCTAGACATGAATAAGGGTATGGGGTATAATTGTATAATGTAGATATAAAGAAAACTCAGAATATAATTTAACAGCTATTTTATTCGGAATGCATTTAAAATTTAAAACTACTGGTCACTAGACAAAGTTTACAATCAATTCTTCTTAGGTTTAAATACAACAGGTAAACATGTTGGCAGTGATAATTGACTATAATTGAAATAAACAAAGAAAAATACAAAATGTGCGCACGAAAACAATGATATCAGTACAGGGAATAGGTCCGGGTACCTTTCCGGAGGTTTCACAAACGAAGTACCTAGGGCTAACCAAAACATTACTTGCAGCGAGAAAAAGAATATTGTGCTCAGAAACTTTAAGTATATGGAGTTATGGTTAATATTCACCGCTTTGTAAACCGTTTTGGCACTAAAGAATGACAGTATACCTGAACTGGGCACCGCTAATTGTAAAGCAATACTATAAAACCCCGTGTACACTAGACTCGTGCAAATAAACGGTATCAAGAGGCCATCTCTAAGAAGTAGAGGTAGCATACTGAAGGTGGACACTATAAGAAACCAGAAGCACATAAAAGGGTCATCCGGAAAGTGCAAAGCTACCGGAATAGCCACCAGCAATATAGACTTTTCGTGCACTTGATAAGAGAATAGGAAAAATGCTAGGGACACATTTATACACGATAAAACAAATTTCCTTTTGTTAAATCTAAAGAATAGATCTAAACACGATATCATGGCAGACATCATTGTGGTGAGAAAACACATACTAACCATCTCCTCGTTTGTGTAGACATTTTTGAGTTTTATAAATATATTAACGGAGCACCATATATTAGAAACTTTGTCCTCGAACACTCCCCGCATCAGGGGAAACAGCCTGTGTATGATCTGGAAGGCATACTCCATCGATGAGGACATAGGATACCAGATTAATATAAAAGTTGTTACGACTGTTATACCTAGCTTTATAAACTTTTTGAATATATTGTAGTACTTGCGTTTGGGCTGAACAAAAAAACATGTACGTAACAAATAGAAGAAAAACGGCAGAGCGTGGTACAGCTCCATCTGCTTGTAGTTTAGTGCGAGGACAAATAGTATTGTGCATAATATATCCATTTCTATGCCTATTAAGAAGAAGGTCGCCCATAAAAAGAGGCCCAAGGAGACACAGTTGTATTGAAAGTGGCCGTGATCTATTAAAATAATCCCCGGGTACAGAAGAAACAGTGTCGTGGCTATGTCGGTACGCTTGAACACATTTTTGTCATCCTTATGCCGCGATCTCTCGAGCTCGATACACAAACACAACACAGAGGTGACGAAGAAGTATAGGTCACTCAAAAACACAGTCCATCGCATGAACATCTTGTGGCTCTCGGTCTCGTAGCCTCTGGACGCGAATAGGCGGACGGACTCCGGGTCCAGCCAGTCCGCTACGAGCCCCATCAGCAGGCTGTGGTATGCAGTCAGCGGAGGGTAGTCCAGGCCCCAATACTGCAGGTCATTCTGCGAAGTGTTCTTGTACCACGTATCTAAGGGTGTGTGCAAAGTGATCTCCTGCCAGTGCCTCTGCGCCTCGTAGTCCCCGTACATCGGCGGCTTTTGATAGCCCGAGTAGGGGTAGGACGCGACGCACCATCGCACCAACAATGCCACAAATATACCCGGCAATAGCGCGTCTTTGGTAACGAAGAATTTATCGGGATTAGATCGTCTTCCCATCTCGATTATCAAAACAGATTACGGCCTACAAAACTTGTTCATAATAATAGAATGTTATAGGACTTATAGGAGCGCAGACGTGTTATAACCATTTGACAGCCAATACTTACAACATGAACGGCGTCCAATTCCTTAGTCAATTTCTCCTTCAAGTACTCTTCTGTGTAGACGGACATATTAACTAACGGTACCACTATAAAATCCCCACCAGTTTAATTGATAATTTATTTATTTCACGTCTTTGTTGACTTTTAAATTGTAAAAATAGGTTATGTATTTTTTTTTTAATTTCATGTGATGTCAGTTGTCACTATATACACCATAAAAAGTCTAAGATCTTTTGTCATTTTAATTTTAAAAGAAACGCTGTTACTGTCTTAGTTTAGTTACTCGGGGACTGTTAATGATTACTTAACTTTAATTTATAGATCGTCAGTGTCTGACTCTATTGAAATTGGTAAATAAACGGCAAAACGCGTTTCTTTACGCTCGTTTCAAAGTCGTATCAAAGATGTTAGTGCTCACAAAATACTCAAATAAAAAAAATTGACGTCAAAATGACTTTGCCGAAACGTCATTCCTATTTGTTTTGTTTTGTTAATCTATTTCATTAAAATCTGATCTATTTTCAACGTTATGATCTTAGTCATAAATATCAAATTAGCCTGAAAAAATAATCAGCAGTATCCAAAAAAATTGTGAAATTTACATGTTCAAAACAAAATACTTATTATGACGAATAAATTATTTGTTTTACCTTTGAACACGATTAAATGATTCTCATATCCAATGAGACGAAGTTTATTTGTTACTGCCGCGTTATACAAACAATACGGCGAGATGTCCACGGTGACCGCAAAAATTGTAAATCTAAACGACTGGAAGTTTAAACATCCACCTTCTTACGCAAAACTGCCTATTGACGATAATCCAGAGTACAACGTACCGGTTGCTGTAAAAAACGCTGTGTTTTCTAAAGTAAGTACAAACTACCTTAACCTTACAGAGCTTTGTTGCATCTGCCACAGGTATTTTTGTGTCTGCCACAGGTATTATATGGTCATATAACTCTTTATAATCATTGCTCAATTACTCAGGTACCTACAGAGCCACTGACTGGCAAATTGCGCCTTGTGTGTGCATCAGAAAATGCCCTCGTCGATATCCTAGATCTTGATCCGAAAGTTGCTGAAACAGAAGAGTTTATCGACTTCGTGGCCGGTAAACATGCTGTAGAAGGTAGTCTAACTGTTTGCCACAGGTAAGATTTGAATTAAAAGACAGATAATATGCACTGTTTAGCTGAAATTTCATAAATTCTAAAGTAAGTATACTTAGCTAATAATATACAAAATGGGTGAAAGTGACTTTTTGTGCAGAAAATTTGTTTATCACACAGTAAACATTTGCGTATTATAATACCCTATCCCAGGGGTCGGCAGACTTACCAATCAGATGAGCCAAATATCAAGTTTGTATATTTTCATACCTTCAAAGAGCCGCTACATAAATTTTATAAGTCTAATAATAATTATTATTAGAGTCTAGTTTGGTTAACACTACAAAGCTACATAAAAGTGTAAGAAGACGTGAAGAAGACTCTTCTTAGAAGAGCCATATTAATCCTATGGGAGAGCCGCATGCGGCTCGCGAGCCGCGGTCTGCCGACCCCTGCCCTATCCTATAAGCTCTTTCCTGAAACCAAACTTCTAAATTGTTTTAGGCTAACAGACACAAATATATTTTTATAGCACAATAAGGTTATAATGTCTAATTATCAAAATTATGATAAATAAATATTTTCAGGTATGGTGGACACCAGTTTGGGTTCTGGTCTGACCAACTTGGAGACGGTAGAGCTCATATTCTTGGGGAGTATGTTAACAGGTAAACGCTTTAGAAATCAACTTTAAAATATGTGACTTGCACAATTCAAACATTGGGCAGTTTAAGATGGACCTGTATACTGATGCTTATAACTATGATTCAGCAATTTTAATACTAATGACTCATGAGTAATCAATGATAACACAATTTCTAAATAACCCATCTTGGCATTCGGGTAAGAATATATTATATGGTAAAAACCTAAAAACAATGTTTCAAGTTTTAAAATAATATCAAGATTTAGATTTATTAAAATGATTATGTTATATCCCAATATCAAACATGTGTATTGTGTCATGTGTATATAATTTTTACAGCAAAGGTGAAAGTTGGCAGCCGCAGCTCAAAGGTTCGGGGGAGACACCTTACTCCAGATTTGGTGACGGGCGCGCGGTGCTCCGCTCCTCGCTGAGAGAGATGGTGGCCAGTGAGGCCTGCTACCACCTTGGTATACCGACAACCCGGGCTGGAGCACTGATAGGTAAGAAATTTTGCTCTGATGTTTATTAAATGTTGCCAGTTACTTCGTTTTTGCTTCATTTCTTTATCAAGCTGGAACCATACATTTTGAGTCTTTAAAAACGCAAAGCATATTCATACCAAACTTCATTAAAATTGCTTTACTTTAATGTGTAATGATTAATGAGCTTTTTTCAGAGTCTTACAGGCCCATATAGTTACTATCAGTTGATTCCTAGGCAGATGGGGACCTACTTAATTTGATCGACAGTTGACCAACAAAAATTTATATTAGAAAGGAAGCGAAACAACGTTCATCGGGTCATTTAGTTACCAATAAAAATAATTATATTATCCAGTGAGCGACGATCACAAGGTGTGGCGGGACAAGACGTACAGCGGTCACGCGCGGCCGGAGCGCGCGGCGGTGGTGCTGCGCCTCGCCCCGGCCTGGTACCGGCTCGGCTCGCTGGAGATACTGCAGCGCCGACAGGAGGTAGACCTCATGCGGCGACTGGCGGACTTCATTGTGGAGGTAAGGGCCCTAGCACATGGCGATGCGGTCGCACGTTGAGCAAACGATTGCATGCCATGCGACTAACAAGCGTTAGTAAACAAATTGTACCTACATCGTGCGAGCTAGTAAAGCGTACAATACAGCGTCTCAAAATTCCTTTCTTTTTTTTCAATAAAGATAAAAAAAAAGTACCAATATAGATCTATTTATAATACTAATATTAGAAGTCTGAGAAAAGTGTTAACAGACCATTTCTTTAATACTACTGATACAAGCTAATTTAGTTTATGATTGGTGCTAAATTTAAAAGCTTTTTAAAAAACCTTGGTACCCCTCAAATCAAAATACCCAAAACAGCTGTGCAGTGTGCACACATATATATATATATATATATATATATATATATATATATATATATATATATATATATATATATATATAGCTTAATTAGCCAACCATTACACAACTTTAGCTTTACCTACCCATAAACTATTTAGTAGGTATTTACCATTGGTAGGCTGTTGTTTCTGATATCTATGTTGGTAGGTGAGTTATTTAGTAACGTGTATAACAATAATTAACACGCTAACGCTTGACAGTCGCATTTGCAAACCGTTTCTGTATGCTAACGTATAAGTAGTACCAACGCGCGTTGGCATTGTTACTGTTAGCAAAGAGAATACGGAGGAATGGGATTGTCGGTTATATTTGTGCTGCTACTGAATCGTGTTAGCATCGCGTTTGTATTGCATTTGCATTGCGAGTGAATGAGCGTCCCGTGTGCTTTGACTGCTTAGTGCTTTGCTAGTCGCGACTGTAACGCGGTGTCAACGCGCAATATGATGGCTACAATACGTCGCCATGGGCTATAGAGCCAAGCCCTAATTTTTTTTTAATGAAATAAGGGGGCAAACGCAAACGGGTCACCTGATGGAAAGCAACTACCGTCGCCCATGGACACTCGCAGCATCAGAAGCTGAGCTGCAGGTGTGTTGCCGGCCTTTTAAGAGGGAATAGGGTAATAGGGGTGGGTAGGGATGGGAAGGGAAGGGAATAGGGGAGGGTAGGGAAGGGAATAGGGTAGCTAGGGGATTGGACCTCCGGTAAACACTCACTCGGCGAAACACAGCGCAAGCGCTGTTTCACGCCGGTTTTCTGTGAGAACGTGGTGTTTCTCCGGTCGAGCCGGCCCATTCGTGCCGAAGCATGACTCTCCCACGTATAAATGATGAGTGATGACTCTGACGTGTTATCGAAAAAACATTTAAAGTATTTTCACTATAGTTAGCCATCACAAGTTACAACCATTATATGCCGCAATAACTTACTTACCTGCAGGCTTACGGCGTTTTCACACGAGACCCGACACGACACGGTTCATAGACAAATATAAATTGTCTATGAACCGTGTCGTTTGAACGTTTTCACACGAGCGACGATTTCTGCGACGACACCGCATTCACTTATGGCTGGTTTACACGTGATAAGTAGATAAATGGTCAACTAAATTTTAACTTATGACCCTATACTTACTTAACTAAATTTTAACTTGCTATTGGCTACTAAATTTTGTGTTTACAATTTACAAATTTAAAATTAAGTTAACTACTTATCAACTTAGTACGTGTAAACCAGCCATTAGTACTTAAAAATATTATGTCATCTATTGTTGGGTTTTGTACAATATAATTTTAAAAGATAGTTCGATGATCCTTTCTAACGTCAAGTGGTACGCGGGGCATATTGTATTATTTAAGACAGTAATTTTAGTGGCCTGGTTCAAAATTCAAACTGAATCAATGAACCACAGACAACTTTCATAATATCTTTGTAATTTTTTTATCTGTGCTAAAAAACGTGACGACATAGCGGATTGTCGTCTCAAAATCGTGTGTCGTGCTGTGCGGTGTCGTTCCGTGTGAAAACGGTACATAGAAATGTATGGCGCACGGAATCGTCACCGCATTTTGTCGTGTCGGGTCGTGTCTCGTGTGAAAACGCTCTGAGACGACAATCCGCTATGTCGTCACGTTTTTTAGCACAGATAAAAAAAATACAATGATACGCTCTGAGCGTTTTCACACGAGACACGACCCGACACGACAAACTGCGGTGACGATTCCGTGCGCCATACATTTCTATGTACCGTTTTCACACGGGACGACACCGCACAGCACGACACACGATTTTGACGGCGTTTTCACACGAGACACGACACGACACGGTTCATAGACAAATATAAATTGTCTATGAACCGTGTCGTTTGAACGTTTTCACACGAGCGACGATTTCTGCGACGACACCGCATTCACTTATGGCTGGTTTACACGTGATAAGTAGATAAATGGTCAACTAAATTTTAACTTATGACCCTATACTTACTTAACTAAATTTTAACTTGCTATTGGCTACTAAATTTTGTGTTTACAATTTACAAATTTAAAATTAAGTTAACTACTTATCAACTTAGTACGTGTAAACCAGCCATTAGTACTTAAAATATTATGTCATCTATTGTTGGGTTTTGTACATTATAATTTTAAAAGATAGTTCGATGATCCTTTTTAACGTCAAGTGGTACGCGGGGCATATTCTTGGTTCAAAATTCAAAGAACAAATGATCCACAGACAACTTTTATAATATCTTTGTATTTTTTTATCTGTGCTAAAAAACGTGACGACATAGCGGATTGTCGTCTCAAAATCGTGTGTCGTGCTGTGCGGTGTCGTTCCGTGTGAAAACGGTACATAGAAATGTATGGCGCACGGAATCGTCACCGCAGTTTGTCGTGTCGGGTCGTGTCTCGTGTGAAAACGCTCTTACTATCAACGCTTAATACGATTTAATTTAGGACCTAAACTGAATGGCATTTGATATTTCGTACCATCAGCTTCGTTTTACGAACCAATTTAGGTCGACACCTAAACTGAGCCGCATTCCAATATCATTCACTCTTTTTCGTACGTAAATTCGTACCATCACCTTACTTTATCTGACGTTCGAGCCTAAACAAAATCGCTCAGCTGTCAAAACTTGCGATTCAAAACAAGTTAGTAAATTTGATGCTGATTTTGATTCTTTTGTTGTTACTTTTTAATTTTATTTGTTTAAAGTCAGAAAAAAGCAGGGTCGACCAAAAGCAGTGAAAAGCAGTGTCGCGAGGTAAAAATATAAATTGGTATCAAATAGCATTGATTTCGGTGCTTCTACAAAAAGTTTAAAGTGCAGTTTTATTCGTAGGATGTGTGACGACGAATTGATGCTTTTTGAGTTCTTGGAAGCCGATAGTGAGGAAAACTCTATGAGGAGAAGGAGACTCGACGCTCGAGCACAATTCGACCCATTCGATTTGGAAGATAATGAATTTATAAAACGTTATCGTCTTTCCAAAGAATTGGTAGTCGGACTGTGCGACGAGACAAGACCGGCAATGACAGCGCCAAGGAGGTCCACAGATATATCTGTAGAAACAAAGTTAAGGACTAAAATATGCAATTATATATTACGTATACTCGCATTTTATGAATAACTATAACTTACGCCATTATTATTTCAATCTTTTACACAAACAACCACAACTTTTAATAAACTTATTGTTGTATTCTCACTATTCTCTAAGTAATTTGTTTACAAAATTTCGAAGTCGCCGCAACTGTAGTGTTCAGCATCTGTGGCCGCCACACTCACGTCCAGGGTTGCCAGGTCATTTTCAAATAAATACCGAACAAACAAAAAATAATTTTATTTTGTTTTTAGTATTTGTTGTTGTAGCGGCAACAGATATACACAATCTGTGAAAATTTCAGAAGTCTAGCTATATAGTGGTTTTTGAGATACAGCTTGGAGACAGACAGACGGACAGACAACGAAGTCTTGGTGATACGTCTAGGCTAAAATTACCCTTTGGGTCCGTACCCATGGAATGGAACCCTAAAAAAGAGTTATAATAATAAAAAATAAAATGATTATTATTAACTTATAATACAAAAATACCGAAACGTTCGGTAGAATACCAAAAACCTGGCAGCCCCGCTTACGTCACGAACTGTCACACAAAACAAGTTCGAAAACTTGATAAAATTTTGTGTCCGATACAAGAACTATAAATAAAATATTTTTTTTTCATAATAATTATATCATTAGAAAATTTGTGTCACTTTTTAACTAGAATTTATAAAATAATACCAACTGGATACAGTATTACGAAAATGATACAAAGTTTTAGAACGCGGCATTCGAATCAAGAGAAACAGCATAATATTCATTATTCGTATAGCGTTGTCTCTTTCCCACTTCAACCTAGGGATTGCGGTTCAGAGACAAATTGACGACTTCATTCGTTCTTTTCGGCTCCGTAACGTTTCAATTGAGGCGCGGTTTTAATAAGGCGATGGTACGAATGTTAGCGATTTTGTTTAGGAACCCAAATTAAACTGCTCGGAATATGAGTCGTCTTTTAAAAGTTGATAGTAGGCCTGCTGGTATACCTTCTTTGTATTTAAAAATATTAATCTATTCCAGCACCATTTTCCACACATAGCTGGCGACGACAAGTACGTGAAGTGGTTCTCAGAGGTAGCACACAGCAATCTGGATATGGTCGCCACGTGGCAAGGTATTGTTTTTAGTTTTTACCAAACATTTACCTACTTACTAGTTTTTTTCACATACGCAAACTTGTAATATCTTGTTTCATAGGATGGGTGTAAACTATAAACGATGAGACGTTTTCGTGAGCAAGTTAAAAAAAATGCTTTAGGCCTTATTTAAAGTTTCTATCTAGCGACTATCCCATTTGGCATTTATACAAGTAGGTACCATCGAGGAAATTGATTCCTAGGCAGTTGACAGATCAACGTCATTTGGTCGGATCGTGCATTGTCAATTCAATGTTAATTGTGATGATCTGTCCAAAGAATTCTATTTAGAAGTCTTTGGATCTGTCGCCTGGGTTTGACGTAACGCGACCAAACTACATAGGTCCCCCACCTGCCTAGGAATCAAATTCTCTGATAGTACAATTTGGAACGTGATGCTTCGCGAATCGTGACTGATCTATAATAGTGTGATTAAAATCTCTCGCCGGCCGGTCGCAATATTACTTCATCAGACCCTATGAAAAATAGGTTATACCTACATTCCACTATATATTTTTGTCCCAGGTGTGGGCTTCACACACGGCGTGCTAAACACTGACAACATCAGCGTGCTCGGCCTGACCATAGACTACGGGCCGTACGGGTTCATGGACCACTACTACGGCAGCTACGTCCCCAACTCCTCCGACGATATGGGCAGATACGCGTTTGATAAGCAGCCGCAGGTGAGATATATTATGTAGTACTAGCTGTTGCCCGCGACTCCGTCTGCGTGGACTTCAGCTTATAGCGCGCGGTAGTTCCCGTCAGAGAGTAACTTATATTATATAGTAGGTAGTTACCGTTGAACCATGTAGGCTACATTACTGCAAATTGCAAAATTTGCACGACAGAGGTGCTTCCGCGGTACGCTTACTTCAAACTTCAATGTTTACACTTTACATACAGACAGACACGTCACACATAAAACGCCCCTATTTTTGCGTAGGGGGTTAAACACTGGGAGTGGGGTCGAAGTTGAACATCAACTCTTCTTAATACTTAAAAAAAGTAAAAGGAATCTTCATCCTTACCACCTCTTATTTCCACGTTTGAGTAAGCGCTTGTGCGATGTAGGAGACGGAACGGCGCGATCTATTATGAATTTTGAGAACTAACTTAATTTGAACAAATTTACGCATTTTCACCGTCTTACAACTAAAGTAGCCTATGTCCTTTCTCAGGCTTTAGACTATCTGTGTACAAAATTGCATTACAATCGGTTCGGTAGTTTTGGCGTGAAAGCGAGACAGACAGACAGAGACCTTTTCGCATTTATAATACTCGTATTAGTATAGATAGCAGTGGCATAGCTAGGGGCCAAGTTTAAATACTTGTAGAATGTAAAGTAGCATGTAAGTCATATAAAACTTAATTTTAATAAAGTTTAGTCCTGTTAGGCCTGGAGATGGTGACACAAAATTCTTGGTCATTTGTGCCAGTATGGCGGTTTTACAGGGGTACAATTACGTAAAGGCAAAAAAAAATCTTACACCTTTGCAGTGGTATGGCGGCCATTGAGCGCTGTCGGAAAAGTATGGCAAGGTGATTTTCGTGAATGGCTACTCGACGATGATTAACTATGCAAAAATTAGCCTGGTACAAATGGTTCAATTTTTTTATTAAAATTAACGTATTCGCGTCGCTATGGCGGGCTGTAAGCCGCACCCGACAAGTATGGCATTACGCTTTCGTCTACTTATTTTTTTTCGACTATCTGAAAATACAAGCATTTTTGTGGAACAAATCGTTCGACACTCTTTATTTATTAGACACGTTTGATTAACGTCCACACGTTTGGGCTGCCAGTGCGAGCGCTATGACTATCATTTTCCTTTTTGCCTTTACGTAATTATACCCCTACTAAAGTGTCGTTCCTGCACCCTGCTGACACGTCAAACAAAATATCATGTCTGTTTATTACTTCTTCGCTGACTAATCTCACCGATTTATATACCTTCAATGACTTTTTGATTCCAGATAGTAATATGGAACCTGCAGAAGTTTGCAGAGGCGCTCGCTCCCATACTGACGGACGAACACATAGCAAGCATCAAGGAAATAATAGCAGGGCTCGAAGACTACGTTGGAGATAAGATTTTGTAAGGGTAATAAGTAATAAGTAATGATTATTTAAGTTTACACTGACTGATAAACTTTCGCATCAACAATATAAGTATAAAGTATGTATGGATACTACTACTCGACCAAGCCAACTAGACGAGTGTCAAATCATGCTCTCTCGCACTTATGCATTGCTAGCGACGTTCGTAAGTGCGAGAGAGCAAGCTTTGACATTCGTCTAGTTGGCTTGGTCGAGTAGCACATAGGTACTAATTGCTCGCCCGCCTCATCCCGCGTCACCTTCTCTTATTCCCCCGCGCCGCGAGTGACCATTCTGCAACGATTTTAAATGGGATAAAATATGTCATTGAAAACAAAAATAACACCCAATTTCTTTTGGTTAAATTGACTCTCCTAATGATACCTAAGCCCTGGAAAAAAATTGTCAGGAAGGTTTAATTGCACCCTGTATACACAATTTTCCCAGAAAAACGTACCTACAGAAATTGGGGCTGACAGACACTCGAGAAGGGGACGCGAAACTGGTTGGCGAGCTGATGATGATGATGCAGCAGACCACTTCCGACTTCACCGCCACCTTCCGACAGATGGGAGAGGTAAATTGGGTTTGATACAAAGCAGACAATAAAGCTTATAGAACGTTTTGAGTTCTAAAATCTAATTAATTATGGTTTGTGTAATATCGGACAAGATTTTGCAAAAAATTGCTTTTATGGCCCCTGGGCCCTATAATAACTCCATAATTATATACCTAAAGTGCCCCGCAAACGATCAAACATCAAACACGTCAAACACCATATTAACTACGTGTTTGATCACTTTGCTCACTTTGACATGTTTGACGCGTTTGAAGAAAATTTGGATTTACTACGTGTTTTGACATGTTTGACGGTTTGATGTTTGATCGTTTGCGGGAGACTTAAGTGTTCAGTTTTAATATCACATCGCAAGTGTGAACACTCTGTCGCTTAAATGTCGTTGGCATATAGGGAAATTATGTTATGTTAAAAAGCTTTTGGAAACATACAAAATATGCTGTGAAATGTTGTCTTATATTTTACTAGCTGTTGCCCGAGACTTCGTCCACCACAATTATTTTTTTCGTAATATTTTTTTAAATGTATCCTATGTTACTTCTGATACCTCCAAGAGTATGTGTACGAAGTTTCATGATGATTCGTCAAGTAGTTTTTGCGTGAAAGCGTAACAAACATCCACGTTTTTTCAATCCAACATTAAGGATGGTTCACGGTAGTAATTGTTGATAATCCCATTTTTAGGGTTCCGTAGTCAACAAGGAACCCTTATAGTTTCGGTCTGTCCGTCCGTCTGTCCGTCTGTCTGTCTGTCTGTCTGTCTGTCTGTCCGCGGTTTTACTCAGATAGTATAGGACCTGCAAAGCTGTAATTTGGCATGAATACACATATTAGTGATGGCAACAAAAGTCAAAATGGTACATGAAATCGTAAAAAAATATATTTTTTTTATGGTACCTCCCCTACACATCAAGCGGGGATTAATTTTTTTTTCGCAACGGTTGGTTCTGGAAATGTCAAAAAATTCACGGAAGTAGGAAATATGCTGAATTTAAAAAGAAAACTATCACGGCTAAGAAGACTTCATAAGTTATTGAGTAATAGTTGATTAACTAAAAAATGTATTCGGCGAAGTATAAAGGACCTTTTCGTTCAAATTCCTTTGAAAGTAACTGAGATGATGTTGTTAGTAGTGTAAAACACGCTTTAAATGTACGTTCATTGCCCATAAAAAATATCTAAAACTTGCGGTACTACGGAACCCTATATTGCGCGTGGCCCGACACGCACTTGGCCGGTTTTTATTTTTAGGTTGATATCAGCGATCTGTGTGACAGCAGCGCGCTGGAGAGCAAGTGGTCGCTGGCAAAGATCAGTCAGGCCAAGGAGTGGTGCAGCTGGGTCGACAAGTACCGGCAGCGGCTCACTGACGCTGCTGGTAAGTGTATAAACTTACTGATACGGCTATATTGTATGTAATCCATACTTATATTATAAATACGAAAGTGTGTCTGTCTGTCTGTTACCTCTGCACACCCAAACCGTTGAACCGATTTTGCTGGGTATGGAAATGCTTTGAGTCCCGGACAATGGACATAGGAAACTTTTTATTCTGGAAAACTCAGTATAGAATATCTGTAATTGTATTGGAAGGAGAATTGCATAATGCTTTAAAGTTTAAACTTTACGTGCGCCCAAAATCCAATAAATAAATGCGAAAGCTATATCGCAAAAGTGAGTTTTTGGTTTTTATAGATCACATGTTTGAACCATAAAGTTAATATACCTAGCGGAATAGAGAAACAAAGGCCTGAGCAAGCGAGATACCACTATCAGTAACACCGCGTGGTAAAAAGAGACGTGTGATACATGACAGCAGCACTCTTTTTATGACGTCCAGTCGGCACGTGCCGCACGTTGTCAATATAATCTCATAGAATTCATGTTCAATCATGCTTGTGTAAGTGTATACGTACAAATATTTTTCACACTGATGAAAACCAATTTTGGTTACGTTTGACAGCTCGAGATTGTTGCTCTATTCCGATAGGTATATTAACTTTATGGTTTGAACATAGTGTTATTATGTGTTTTTAAAATATAAACTTACTTAATATTATGTACTATCAGAGAAGTTGATTCCACAGACTACTAAGGGATACTACGTATGTTGATTCCTAGGCAAATGGCGGACCTAAGTAATTTGGTCGCGTTAAGGCCGTCCCCCGAGCTAACGACCTTGGCCATACATTTGCCGCGTTGCCGAGATCGCACCAAAACCCTATTTTTTACTTATCTTAGCTCAAAATTGACCTAAAAAAAATTAAAACTATTGGCGTGTGTTTCAAACAAAAGTAATTTGTAAATACTAAGGAGATGATGAATGTATGCTTGAATTTTAATAAATTGGTTTTACTTTGGAAGCTGATATCAAGAGTATAATAAATAAAAATAGAACATTTAAAACGTGGAAACGAATGTTGATATACTGAAGATTATTGCTGTATTTTTCTTATTACTTTGTAGCTTTCTAGTAGTACTCCGTAGGGAAGGCCCAGTCAAACCCAGCCGCCCGATCACAGCTATGAGCTAACATTGAATTGGCATAAGCCGACCACATGACGTAGGTCTGTCAACTGCCTAGGAATCAATTTCCTCGACTGTACTTAAATTTTCAATTTTTTTTAGTAAACGAAGAACAACGGCGCTCCACAATGAGGAAAGTGAACCCCGTCTATGTACCGAGAAATTGGATTTTACAGGAGGCTATCGCTGACGCTGAAAACAATGACTTTACCAAGGTAATTTTGTTTTTTTTTATTATAAACATTTAAAGATATTGGCCTACGTTTTTTTCTCAAGCTGAATCTATGTTCTAAATTGAAGACGTATTAAGTGGATAAAGTGGGTAACTAACAATTTGAAAATTTACTTTTTTTTTTTCATAAATGGAGTTTTTAGAACTGGGAAAATGATTTGAAATAAAAAATGTGGATTTTATGTATAGGCCAATGTATTAGCCTACGAATAATAAAAACTATATTATTCGTCGGTATTAGCCAAATGATGTAGTCACTAGTTCTCATAGGTAAGACTGTGCTTTTGAGAACCAATAGAATCGCTTCATTAGCATGACCTCGCTCAGCGCGGCGATGCTATTGGATCTTAAAAACACTCCTCGCAACACATCCCCAGTGGAAACGCAGCCTTAGTTACGTGTTCAGTTTAGAAAATGATTTTAAAACTTTTTTGCTTTCAGGTGAGATTATTATTGAAGGTCTTCGAGAGACCATACGAAATTAATAATGAGGCAGAGAAGCTGGGTTACTCCGCGCAGCCACCAAGCTGGTCATATGGACTTAAATTGAGCTGTTCCAGTTAAGCACAAGTATTTAGATATTAATGATAGTATGCAGAGTGTTATAATATGTATATATAATTTATTTACAAAATATTATTTATACACATTAACCGATTCGTTGCCACCTTCATTTTCACGAATTCTTACCACAGGCCAAGCAGTTTGACTTTGTTCAATGACGCGCCATAAGCGTCATCAGCCCTGCTAAACGATGACGCTCTACGTGCGGCATTGGCCACTGGTTGTGTTTTAGGCACATTCCGACTAAGGAATTGTAATTAATTTAGTTTTAAAGTGTTTTTTAACAATCCTTGTATGCCGCGCCTGGCGCGTCATCGGCCTCACTAAATCTTTCTAAATGACGCGCTGGGCGCGGGAGTGGCCACGAATCGGTTAAATGTTATTTTGGGGAGCTGTTATAATAAAAACAATATTTTTTGTTATTATCATTTTTTATTTTACCAGTAATATAACAATATCTTTCTCCATAATCATATTTACAGTACTAATGAATAACACAATAAATAGTTTTTCTTTGTTGATTGAAATAATATAACAGAATTTCTTCAGCAAATCTGAAAGCTTTGAATGACTAAATTCCTCATACCTTTTGAACAATATTTTAAAAGTAGAGGGAAAATCAGCATGCTGTTTAACAAAACCAGTTTGTTTGTTTAATCTTATGATAAGGCTTATTCATAATCTTCATCTGCACTATCGTCAGGTTCCGAATAATCTTCATCAATACTTAATTTTATTTTCTTCGGTTTTGGAATATTCTCTTTTTCTTCTTCAATTTGGCTCTCCGTTTTCGCTGAACGATGATGGAAAACAAATGATATTGTCTTAGCCAGATCCCAGCATTGCTTCAAAACTAAGTCAGCCAAACTCTTCTTGTCAGCACAGTGGTACCAGTTTGATAAGTCTGACGTACAATCAGAATTTTCTGGAGGCAGGGTCACTTGTATGTTGTTAACACACCTTTTACATTTGAACTTGGTGTGAGTGTCGGACAGTGTGTTCTCTTCCAAACGGAACAAGTCTTTAAGATCTTCTGAAGTAAAGTGTCTCAGAGATTCCTCATTTTGGTCAACAACAGTGTCACTTAAAGCTTTCTTGTGGGCTTGGCGTTGGAATATCTTCTCCTCAATAGTACCAGTTGCTAGAAGTCGATAAATGTAACAAGGCTTCTTCTGCCCATCTCTCCAAACTCTCGCCATGGCTTGGTCGTCATTGGCTGGATTCCAGTCTGGATCAAACATGATCAACCGATTGGCACCTATAAGATTCAAGCCGCAGCCCCCAGCTTTGGAACTCAGCATAAATATCCACTCTTTCGAATCTTTTTCGTTAAAACTGGCGACCACCTTAGCTCTTTTCTTTATTGTCATTGAGCCATCTAATCTAACATACTGATAGCATCGTTTTCTACACAACTTTTCAAATAAATCAAGAGTTTGCGTGTAATTTGATACAAGGACAATTTTATCATCTGTATTAGTTTTTAAATTGGCTAATATGCAATCAAGAATCATAAGTTTGCCAGAATACTCTGGTTTCACATCCTTTATGTCGTAGTTGCTTGGTAGCAGATCTTTGGCCTTCTCAAACCCTTCAGATCTCTCTATTATTTTATCATAAACTAAATCTGGATGATTGCAGAGCTTCTTAAGTGTAGTAATACTGGACAGAGCACTGAGTGTGTTTTTGTCACCTGATCCATTGAACTTATTCCTAATTGAGTCAGAATTGATGAAGTTTTTGTATATTTGAGTCTGGAGCGGTGTCATTTTAACGCATATGACTTGTTCAAACTTCACAGGCAAGTACTTGGTGAGCAAGTTGCTCGTCCTGCGTATCATACATTTATTCACAATAGATGTTAGAGTTTGAAGGCACTCCTGAGCTCTTTCTCTCTCCTGTGCAGAGGCTAGGGCATCCTGACCCTTGAGTATAGGGTTCTCATACCTCTTCTTGAATTCCTGAGCTGTGCCCAATATACCTTCGTTGACAAAGTGAACTAAACTGAAGTACTCTGTTAAGTCATTCTGTATTGGTGTGCCTGATATGAGTATTCTCCTCTTAGCTTTGAGGCCCATCAAAGCTTGATATGTTTGATTCTCACTGTTTTTCAGCCTGTGGCCCTCATCACAGAGAACTAAGCCCACTTCTGAGGCGTGCAAAATGTTAGAATATATCCTGAATGTTTCGTAAGATATGATCAAGACTGGCGTTGCTACCCTCACAGATGTGAAAGTATTCATAAATTGTTGTAACTTCAGAGTAATATCAGCCTTTGAACCTCCATCCATGGGCAAGGAATTAATTCTTTGTCCTAACCACTTCTGTATTTCATTATACCAGTTCTTTACCAGACTGCTGGGGCACACTATGATAGCTTTACATATTGTCGGTTTACACTCCGGACCCTGTCGTAGTAGCGTCCATAGTAAAGTGATACACTGCAAAGTCTTACCTAAACCCATCTCGTCAGCCATGATACATCCGTAGGCGTTTTCTATTTGTTTCCCGGTGACGCAATCGTACATAAACTTGACTCCTTCCCTCTGATGTGGTCTCAGTATGTTCCCTAGGACGGGATCGACGACAACGGCCACTCTGATGTCGTTGGGGTTCATTTTCATCCGCTCGTGTTCGGGAATATACGGCGGTCGGTATAAAACTAACGCGTTTGGTTCATCTGGATCGTGGAGTGCTCGTCTTACTTGTGTCCGTTTTAAACCCAAGCTTTTGCTGCAGTACGATGAAACGTAGTTGGGTATGGGTACCTTGAAGGGCTTACTTAAAATCTGCTTTATCAAATTCTCATGATCGGAGGCGGACAAAGTTTGGGAAGGAGATTTTTGGGCCAGAGGTATTCGAGCACATTCGCGCTTCTTTCTTTTAGTCGAATTTAACAGGGGACTCTTGAAAACGTTATCACCGGAGCCGACTTGGCTCGGCGCTAAGCTGCGCCTCATGATTTTATTATAACCAAAACACCATCACGGGTCTTTACAAATTAGAAACACGATTTCAAAATTCAAAACGACAGCAACACGGGACAAGTTCAAACATTGGTATTGTCAAAATCGAATGACAGCTTGTCACTGTCAACTGTCAAGTGTCATCTCTCTTTTGTCTTTTTTTTTAAATATAGGCATTAGTATCGTAGTGGGACATCCAGCTATATTACTCATAATAATCTTCTGATATTTGCATACAAAAAGGAAATCGTTTAGCACCTAAGGTGGAGTTAGGACTCCACCTTGGGTGCTAGACGATTTCCTTTTTATTAGAGCCTGGGGATTGGTCTCTGGGCTCTATAATTTCTACTACAGTCTACAGCGACGTCCCAGTCGATCCTGAGACGACTGAGCACTCTACGTGGACGACACCACCGCCTTCATCACCTCATCTATGACGTCATTCTCGCATGCTGCCATCAAGCTCCACGGGACACTGGACCTCCTCCCTGAGCGGCTGAGCAAGTGGAGACTTTCCGTTAGCGCTGGAAAGTCCCAGGCGCTCGCCGTATCCACGAGGAGGGTCCTCCCAGCTCCCTTATGCCCGCTGTACACTCTCGCCGAGAGCTCTCGGGCGAGAGTCTCGTGCGAGAGCCCCTTGCCCGAGTGCGATCATGTACATTCTCGCTTAGTTCAATCGCAGATAAGAACTCAGAGAAGATGGACGAAAACTACCATTCACCATGCATCGAAAGATATCATTGTAATCCAAAGACTAATAATGACGTTCATTATTGTTATTTTTCTGTTCTACACTGTCCAACGGCGGGACTAGTACTGAAAAGACGCGAGAGTGTACAGTAGTGCGCTCGTTTTCCTCGCGAGACCCTTTGTTTCGGGTGCAAAATACCGACAACGGACCGAGAGGGTCCGAGACGAGGCGAGCGCACCCATTTACAGTCTCGCACTCGGGCCGCCTCGCTGTGTCTTGGCGAGAGTATACAGCCGGCTTTAAAGATTGGCGCAACATCGCCAAGTATCTCGGGGGCACCATCGACCGCCGCCTCACCATGAACAATAATTAGCATAATATTATCATGAATCATGATTCATATCATGGTATATATTATAACACGGTCAAATTAACTTGACGCATCGCTGGAATGCAATAACCTGCCCGGCGCGGCGCTCGCCCATGATGACGTCATCAAACCATGCGTCAAGTTAATGTGACCGTGTTATACTGTGCATAATATTTAATACCTAAAATGTTTCTAGAGCCACAGCTGAATACAACACTTCTTTTACTTGTAGTAAATTTTATTGAGAACATGACGCTATTCATTTATGGTAGCATTTATGTATTAAAACATTTTGGGTAAGTACCTTAATCAGTTGGTTACATTAATACATGTGAAATAATAGGTAAAAACATATTTCTTACAAAAACAAGTTAATTAATAACTCAAAAGAAATCGAAAAGATAAACAAAAAAAAAAAACAACTGCGTTCTGATTAGATCATAATATCACGTCTTAACATTTTGTAAATTATAAAAATATATTTCAAAATTTTGTACTTATATTATGCTGCTGTGTACTTAGATAAACAGATTATAACACGATACAATAGAAGGTACAATAGAATTAACAATGTAATAATTTTTATGTATCATCAATCACAAACAATACATTTAGGATTTTAATAAGCTAAACTTCTGTGTAAATAATCTAGCTATTTATTCCTTAAGAAGCGACGTTATTAAGCATTAAGTAAAAAATCTAGTTTACAAAACAAACATTCTCTCATATATCAAACATAGCGAAATCCTCATTATTAAGTATTAAACAGTTGAATTAAATAATAAAAAATACTAACAACAGAGAGCACTTCTATTTCTTGGGTAAGCGTAGCACCCTGATGGTTGTATCATAAGTACAGTCAGTTCTTGATGGATAAACAGCTTTCAAATTACCTTCTAGGTCAACAATTTTCACCTTAAAAAGAAAAAAGTAAGTTATCTATTAGTGCTTCAAGCCCCAAGCGGTCGCAAGAGACCGCGATAACAATACAAATCTATTGTGTCTCGTTTTTTCCACGATCGAGGGATTAATAACATGCTATTTCTATGTAACATTGAAGTATTTTCTAATTATTACTTTTCATAATTATTATTGCCAGATTTTATGCCAATATTGTTCATGGATTTATAATTATAGTTACAGACTTTATCTAAATGCGCTTTTTTTCTTCCGTTTTTGGAAAGTAGCCAAAAGGTCGGCAATAAAAAAGTGCATTGCGACAAAATTCGTAACTGAAACTAGGCACTGTTATTGAAATTGATCAAGTATTGACATCAAACAGGACAGCGTCAAAATAATGTCAGTGTTAATACCTGTTGTACAGTGAGGGTATGATACTCCGAGCCTGGCTCATCTCCGATGCCAAGTAGCAGACACTCCTGAATCAGTTTGTCAAGCACAGTTTTACATGCTCCCAGAGACGCGTGGGAGGTGACTTCCACAAGCATTGCGGTACTCATTTGGGACATCTGAAAGATAATTTAAAGAACCTCATTGGCAATAGAAATGTTAAAACAAAGGCCATTGAATCTTATAGAGGTGTATAATACACCTGTATAAGATTCAGTGGACTTTACAATAATTGTAGACTAACCCCCTTACTAATAAACACTGTATAAGCTTTGAATAGTTATACAGTGTTTTGTCTTCTTCAATCCAATTAAAAATGTCACTTGTGTGACAGGAACAAAACACTGTATAACTATTCAAAGCTTATACAACGTTTATTAGTAAGGGGGTCAATGTTTAATAAGAGTATTGCACAAACCCACTTTTAAATCATTTTTATTTTGAGGTCAAATTTTGGAGGTCAATATTGTCAGATTTGAAAACTAAAAGAAATGAAACTCTTAGGGCCTGTTTCACCGGTTCCTGATAAAGAGTCAAATAGGCTATTTGACAGATAATGCAAAAAATTCTGTTCCACACGTGTCTGATAAGCCAATCAAGCAGATAAAATCATTGATATCCTATCAGCCCGATCATGTGGCTGTTAAAGGTTTTATTTGTCAGATAACAAAACTTTTTTTTTGAGATCGCGAAAATATTTCCAGCCTGCAGCCATCCTGCAGCCATTATATTTTTGCCAGTTATCGTAATGATGCAGTTCAGTGTTGTGTGAGCTTTCTTCAAGTTAATATAATATTATAATGATATTTTGAATAAACATGGATCTTTTAGAGATTTTAGAAGATGAATTAGATTATTTTTAGGGTTCCGCAACCAAAAGCCAAAGGGTAAAAACGGGACCCTATTACTGAGACTTCGTCAACGATATTCTATGTTACTAACGTAAGAAACTCATTGGACGTCGTTGTCTGTCTGTATGTCTTTATCTGTCTAGCCAAGTGTGAGTCCGACTCGCGCACAAAGGGTTCCGTAAAAGTAGGCCATAAATTGTGTTTTTTGTATGGGAATGGTCCTCCTTAATTTTTTATTTTATTTTAATATTATTATTAAAAGAACACATATAATTAAACTAGCTTTTGCCCGCGTCTTCGCTCTCATTAAGAATTATAATTATATATACAATCTTTTATCCCCTTAGGGGTAGAATTAATAAAAATCCTTTATTAGCGGATGCCTACGTCATATCATCTACCTGCATGCCAAATTTCAGCCCGATCCGTCCAGTGGTACAGGCTGTGCGTTGATAGATCACCATGTCAGTCAGTCACCTTTGAGTTTTATATATATATATATATTTTGTGAAAAATTCAAGTACCTACCTGTTGCCATTATTTATATATAGCAAAAAGGCCAAAAAATCATGTTTGTTGTATGGGAGCCCTCCATAAATATTAATTTTATATTGTTATAGCGGCAAGAGATATACATAATCTGAGAAAATATCATATCTCTAGCTTTTACCGTTCTTGAGTTACAGCCTGGAGATAGACAGACGGACAGACAGACAGACAGACAGACAGACAGACAGACAGACAGACAGGCAGGCAGGCAGGCAGGCAGGCAGGCAGACAGGCAGGCAGGCAGACAGGCAGGCAGGCAGAAAGACAGGCAGACAGACGGAATAGCCGGGTGCCGCTTGGGAGTTGATGAGTTTAAGGGTTAATTGCATTTAAGTTTTATTATGTAACAAAATAATGTTTGTGTTTTAAAAATAGAATGTGTCAATAAATTTAAGAGAGAAATAAAAGTATTAATGCAAAAAGTATATATTACTATCCTTCAATATTCAATCACCGTTACAATTGAAATATTTAAAATTAAGTTTTATAATTACTACTTTTTATTTTCTTATTCACATTTTAAAACTAACAGAGTTAACACTTAACTGAAATTGAGGAGGAAGAAAAGCTATTAAAATAAGTATAATATAAAATATTTGAATAGCCTTTCTTCCTTCTCCATTTCAAGTTATCTACTCTTTTTTATAACGCATTTCCATCTTCAACATCAGCTGTTTCTTAAAAAAAATTCCTGGAGTTCTTCCTCAAGAAGGGTTTTTTGTAGCTTTACAAATTCGAACTTTTCTTCGGCTAATTTATCAAAAGATCTTTTTGCTTCGGGTTTACCTGTAAGGAAATACATATTTTTAATATGCAAGTATTTCATAACAAATACTTAAATAATGATATCCTGCAAACTTCAGCTAGGGAGGCAAATCTGCCCAAGATCAACATCAACCAGCTGCACTGAACACAAATACTGGTAGGTAGGTTATAAGACTGGTAGGTGATCAACTTTTAAGTCAGATCAGATACAATAATAATTATGTCACAAAAATGTTAAGTACACTGGGTGGTTGAACTTGTTACCTCTGGGTTATGAGTTATGACTTATGAGTCATTACTAATTTCACAGATTATGATGTTTGAGATTTTAATAATAATGAGTAAATGTAAATGTTCTAAAAGTCCACTGTGGACTCTTGGAAATGCTATTGTATTCTATTGTTGTCGCGGTCACCGGTGTCCTTATGGGGCTTGAAGGATTAAATATTTATTCAGTATCAGGAAAACTTACACAGAGCAGGATGTTTTTTGATCAGTAGCACCTCAATCGTGGGTATCACAGACATAATAGATTTTCATTTGTTATGCAACAGCCGGCTGCCGCTTGGGTGAAAGCTCCACAACAACTATATCATCTTGGCAAGAAGTACTAGCCACAATAATATCTATTCTGGAATCTGGAAACAAACAACATATGTACTTATAAATTTACATTATGTTTTTTTATTAAGGATTTTATCTAATGAAAATATTTACCATTCACTGTATCACTAGCTGTCATTGGGATCAGATGTATTATCTGATCCCAATGATAAATTACAGAGAGTTTATTCAAACATAGGTATCAACAGCTGTCTAATCTACAACTAAAGACTGAACTGCATCATGCATGAGACAGAGCACAGCATGCTGGAGAGATTGGAGACACAAATCCATCTTCTTAGTCGTTTCCTTATCATTTCCTTTATTCGACTTAACCTCAATCTTTAGACATGTATCACTAGTTCAATAGAACTTCCTTGAGGCTTCTTTGATTGTCTTAACTGTCTGTTTCCAACTCAGACCAAAGCAACAAGGTTTCCAACGAAATCGTGTTTTTATTATAGTAGTATAGTATCCTCAATCCCCATGGGAAAATTTACACTTCTCTCGCGATTCTTTCCGTTGTCTAATATAGCGTCTCGTATATAAACATTTTTTAGTCTACATTCTATAATACAAATCACAAAATATTAGGTAAATTATTCAAGAAACTACTTAGAAGAACATAGAACACTGAAATATTTTCAAATGTCTTGAAAGGTGTCACCTACGATTCGTTTTACGTATTTCATATTCCTTGCATATTAAATATGTCTGTTGTTGAATCAAAACCTTTTGACTCTTTTAAAACAAATCTTATGTAAAACTTTAGTAAATCCATCAATACATACGTCAACTCTATTTTTGTTGCTGTTTTTTTCTAATATATTTATGTGAAATTATGAAACTATTGTACTTTTCAATATAAGATTGGGTTAAAATGGAACGTACGACGGAAATTGCGACGTTGCCACTCCGACTGTCAAATAAGGTTAGAGTTAATTATCTGGCGCGTAATTTAACAGAGACGTACGTCGTGGAACCAAAAAAATACATCTGGTGGATTTATATGGCAGATATTTTTATGTGGTAAATAGATAATGGGAGCTTTATCAGGAAGCGGTGAAACAGGCCCTTATTATTTATAGATTAGATTATAATTTCAGCATTCACTATAAGCCAATTTCCTAAATTTATCAATTCATGCAAGGCTTTATGAGCTTACCTTTGTATCATCAGAATTAGTGATGGGTGGGAAGCTGATAACTTTGCCAGTTGGGTCTTGCAGGCAGGAGTACTTGGGTTTGCCTTCCAACAGGTATAAATATCTGGAAAAACATAAAATAATATTAAAGAAATGAACACCCTAAGATTTTTTAAGAGCCTATGCTGTCCCACTGCTGGGCAAACAACTTCCCCAAATTTTTCCTTTCAAGAAAAATATTTTTAATCTATCAACTCCCAAGTGGTCGAATATGACCGCGTAAACAATAGATTTCCAAGAATCCGCGATCTAAAGATTAATAACACATTTTTAAATTGCAACATCACAGCTGCAAAGAAATATAAGATACAACTACAGAGTACTTACTTGTGTATACCAGAGTACACATTTCTCTTCTTTTCTTTTCTCAAGGCTTCTGCTTCAGCTGTGAGCTGCTGGAACAGCTGTTCACCGGTGTACGGCTTGGACCGCGACAAAGGCACTATGCTCAGCTTTGACGGAGCTTTGGCAGTATACAATAAGTCACCTGAAATAATAAAAATGGAGGTTTTTATTGCAGAAAATGATTTAACTTTTAAAGGCTTTCCCCTATGGAGATTCCGTAATTTACCGTATTTAGAGCCTTATAAACTCATAATTTGAAAGCTACAAAGTTATAATAAAAATACAGCAATAATCTTCAGTATATCAGCATTCCTTTCCCCGTTTTAAATTTTCTATTTTTGTTAATAATACAGTATACTCATGACTTTTTTTATTTTATAGCCTTCATTTCAGACTGTTCGTTTTTCTTATAGCTTAACCCGCTGACTCTAGCAGGTCCTTAGTACCATAGACTCGGTCTGTTTGCCCTTTGGCAAAGGCCTCCCCCATTTCTTTCCATTCTATTCTGTTTAGCGCTGTCCTTGTCCAAGGTTTTCCTGCTGTCCTTTTTAATTCATCTTCCCACCTCCGGAACTGCCTGCTTCTATTTCTTTTACCATTTCTTGGGTGCCAGAACACTACGTTTTTGGTCCACTTTTCAGTGCCTCTTATTATGTGGCCTGTCCATTTCCATTTTAGTTGCCTAATTCTTGTTGTTACATCCTCGATTTTTGTACGTTTTCTAATTGTTTTGTTTCTTATTCTGTCGGTCTTCCTTATGTTTAGCATGCTTCGTTCCATTGCTGTCTGACAGGTTCTCAGTTTGTTATTTTGTTCTTTGGTGAGTGCCCAAGTCTGGCATCCATAAGGTAGGACTGGGAGTATGCATGTATTGTATAGTTTAGCTTTTACGTTCATCTTTGTTTCGTTGTTCTTCATTATATCCTTGAACCGCCAGTAGCATTTCCAAGCCTGCGCAATTCTTGTGTCTATTTCTGTTGACATCATATTAGTTGCCGACATTTGCTGGCCATGGTAGGTATTCCTTCACAAACTCGATCGTTCTTCCGCTTATGATGATGTTCTCTTCCGTTGGGTTTGTCAAGGCCTTTGTTTTGTTGGCGTTTATCGTGAGGCCTACCTTGTTACTTTCCCTTTCTAGGTCTATGAGCATGCTTTGTAGGTGGTCCTTTGTCTTGGCAAATAATATAATGTCGTCAGCGAATCTTAGGTTTGATAGTAGCTCACCGTTTAGTCCGTACTGGTCCCATTTTAGTTCTCGGAAGATTCCTTCTAAAACACCAGTGAATAGTTTAGGTGAAAGCGGGTCTCCCTGTCTTACTCCTCTTTTTATTTTTATTTCTTTTCCCTCCTTCTCTAATCTGATTTTGGCTGTACTATTGGTGTATATGTTTTTCAAGATCCTAATGTATTTGTGTTCGACTCCTTGTGCCTTCAGGCATTTCCAGATGTTTTCGTGCTCTATTGAGTCAAATGCTTTGTTAAAGTCGATGAAGCAGCAGTAAAATGGCATATTAAACTCTTTACTCTTTTCGAAAATTTGTCTTACAGTATGTATGTGGTCGATAGTCGAGTATCCTGCCCTGAAGCCCGCCTGTTCTTTTGGCTGATTGTCGTCTAGGGTTCTAGTTATGCGCCCCAGTATCACTTTTGCAAAGTCTTTGTAAACATTAGACATAAGGCTAATCGGCCTGTAGTTGTTAATGTCATCCTTGTCTCCTTTTTTGTGGAGAAGGATTATTGTTGATGTGGTCCACTGTGTTGGAATTTTTTCCGTGTCCAGTACGTCGTCAAAAATGTATTTTAATACCAATGCAATGACACTTTTGCAGTCCGATAGCAGTTCATTGTTAATCCCATCAGGACCGGGAGCCTTATCCTTTTTCTGAGTTTCGATTGCTTTTATTATTTCGTCTATTAGGATAGGTGGTACTTTATCGTTAGTGTCTAAAATCGTAGTGTCAAGCTGGTATAGAAGTTCTCGTAGAATTCCGTAGCTGTGGATAGTATGTCAGATCTTTTAGTCCTTGTCTTGTTTCGGTCTTTAACTTTAGGTATCCAGGTTGTTTTGTCCGATAAAAACTTGAGCGCCTTTTTTATTCCTCCCGTCTTATTTATATAGTTTTCGAAGGTTCTGAGTCTATGCTGTTCTCTGTCTTTTCTCATTTGGCTTTTAATTTCTTTGCTGACTTTTCCTATTTGTTCCCTTATATCTTTTGTTTTAGTGGCCATTCGAATTAGTGTTGATCTTTTATCAAGGAGCTCCTTAGTTTTGTCAGAAATATGTCTGTTAGCTTGGTCTTTCTTTTCGCTGCTGTTTTCTGATCGTGCTGTTAGGATTTCGTGCATGATGTTGTATTTCTCCTGGGTGTCTAAGTGTTGGAGAGATGATTTTGTTACAGATTTGAGATTTTCTATGATTTTGGCTGTTCTGTTTCTGTTTGGCGTGGCTAATTTGATTTTGAATGGTCTATGTAGCCTTAAGTTAGACGGTGTGTTCATACATGCTCTTATCATTCTGTGATTGCTGTTAAAGTTTAAATTTGCAATGGTGCCGCAGTTGCCAATTGATTTTGGTCTGTTTGTTAGAAAGTAGTCTATCTCATTCCTACTTCGACCGTCTGGTGACACCCAGGTCCATCTTCTCGATTATTTTTTCTTAAATACGCTATTCATTATTTTCATGTTACTTTCGAAGGCCATTTCAATCAGTTTTTGACCGTTCCTTGTCCTTTTCCCCGTACTATATGGACCTAGCACAGCATTTTCACCTTTCCGTGGCTCGCCAACTCGTGTGTTGAAATCACCCATCACAATGCAATTTTTGTGTGTGTGGTCTTTTAAAGCGGTATTTAGAGATGTGTAGAACAAATCAATATCGGAAGATGATGATTGCTCTGTTGGTGAGTATATTTGCACTATGGACCATACACCATACTTCATTCCTCGATGGAATTTTGACATTAAAGAGGCCGGGTACCCTTGGAATTTCTCATACAATATGTAATACCAAAATCATTTTCTCATACGAAAATATTTAACATGTTCGAGTTGTTTTTCAGTTTAAAATAGTAATTACCTACCTAGGTTCCTGCACAAAAATTTACTTCAAAATATTTAAACACAAAAAAAAAAATTTATTTAAAATTTTTTTTTAGTAAATTTACTACTAAATATTTAAACACTAAAAAATAGAGTAAAACACTAAAAAAAATAACTTTATATTATATATATATATATATACTTATATAGATGGACAATTTCATTAACTACATATTCCCGTTCGTTTAATTTTTTTTTAGATCTATTTTGAACTAAGATAAGTAAAAAACCGGATTTTCGTGCGATCTCCGCAACGCATCAAATGTATAGTCAAGGTTGTTTGCTCGAGGAGTGGCCTTAAGTTGCTTTTTTTGCAGAAAAAAAAACTTTTTTTCTCTTCTAGCTTTCACAGATTAAAGGCAGTTGTAATACTATTGACAAAGAACAAAATAGTTATTGTTCATATTACTGTCTTCATCTCATACATTCATTGGAAAAGTAATAGGTTAACTTACCAGGGGGAATTTTACTGAGGTCATGCGTGGCTATGGTGGCAGTGTTCCTCTTATCACAGACAGTATCGTGCAGTTTTGTTTGCATCTGTATAAACTTCTTGAACAATGCTTCATCAAACATCAGGTCTTTGATGATGCAACACAGTATAAATGGACGTACGCTACTGACCTCACTTTCGACAATCTTTACTTTTGTTACATCGTCTTCTACATGAAGTATTTTAAGTGAATGGCACAGATCATTGACGTCATCAGCCTGGGGTTCCTCCTGCTTCTTGCCTTTCTTACCCTTGCCTTTGGCAGAGGGCTGGGTGCTATCAGATTTTGGACAATGCTCTCTGATGTAGTCTACCACTTGTTTTGTGCGACATTGGTCCACAAGCTTCATAAGCCTCTTGTCAGCCAATTTGTTTCCCTTGAGATTCAGTTCTGTAAGCAAACAAGTTTGTATTCAATACCTAAAGAGTATTTATAATACGGGGCAAGATGCCTGCAATAAATGGTGAAATAAATAAAGAATTAAGAAATATATAAACAAGGTCAACATATAGATTTACAACAACAAACTTGTTTCTGTCATAATAATATTATTAACAATTTTTTTGCACATCTGATAGAAAACTTTTTTGAATATATTGGATAAAAATAAAAAGTGTGAAGGTGTCTTACTAGTAACTATTAAATGAGCATATTATATGCAACTTTGTTGTGTTCTTCAAAATAAACAAAGTTGCATTTTCATTTAGAGTTAGGATACATTTTTTGTGTGACATGCTGAACGTAGAAAAAAAGGGAGACGGAGTCTTATTATACACAGAACTGTATCTTCAGATGTCAAATGGTATGGACTAGCGGAATAATGTGTGCGTGCGGACCGTGTACATACAGTCAGCTGGCCGACTCTGAAGGACACAGTTTTGTGTATGGTGGGACTCCGTACACCTTTTTTATATGTCCATGGTTATATGTATCAACTTCATAAAAATGCTTTTGAATAATAAAATAATATAAACTGTTACAACTCAATCTCACTTCAAATTACCTTTTAATTTAGTTAAAGATGCAAGTTCCCCTGGAATGGTTTTCAGCTTATTGTCTCCAATATCAAAGTTCTTCAAGGCCGGCAAAGTCTTTGCTATGTGGCTCGGTATAACTTCTATATCATTCCCTTTAATTTTTAAATCGGTCAAATGTGGCAAATCTGCACCCTCAGTGTCCAAAAACTGAGTCAATTTGTTATTAGACAGGTCTACTATTATTAAATTAGGAAAAGCCAACATCTTTGGCATTTCTTCTATTTCGTTGGAGCTAAAATTGATGCTAGTCAACTCTTTCATGTTATTGAGAGTATCAGGGATCGTTTTAATTTGATTCCGCGATAAGTCTAGCACTTTTAATTTCGGCAAAGAGGTTATGTTTTGATTGAAATCTGCTATCTTGTTACCATACAGTAGGAGAGATTGTAGGTTGATAAGATTTTTAATTTCATTGGGAATGGTTGTTAGACATGTGTCGCTAATGTTGAGCAAGTTAATATTGGTTAATTGGAATATGGATTTGTCTAAACCGTTTTCGGAAATGCGCTTCGAGATAGCTGCGCCCGCCAATTTTATTTCGTGTCGATTTTCAGACTTCGCTGTGACGACTTCTGGCCAAGCACTCATCTTGAACTCTATCTTTTCTAAATCTTCAAGAAAATATTACAATTTACAGCAATTTTATAATATAAATTCTAACTTACGCAAAGAAAAACTGAAAATAAATAAAAAATGTCGTTGAATGTCACAGATGTGACATTGACAAATGACAAGTGATGTCAAATACAAGAGATTTTTTTTTATTGTGCGTTTCATTTGGGTAAAGAAAATCGTGGCACTCTCACCAGTCACCACAAAGGAACTGAAATTCACTTTGTGGCGACTGGCGAGGGGGCGGTGAATGGTGAATGGTGATTTAGGACATTCATGTGGGTATTTAATAATATTAACAATTATTAAAAATAAATATTCATTGCATGTAATTTTATTACTTAAACTTTTATTTAACAAACATAATCAAAGTCAAACCTTGATTTACTGGAAACGGTAATCATATTAATATCTCTTAGTAAGTACTTCTATCGTTCTTGATTCTTACATCCAGAGTTTATAAAAATATAAGATTATCCTCAAAAGAGTAGGATTATAGGTGCATACATTAGGTATATTAATTATACTGTATACATAATCTCTTGAACAAAATCATTATTTCCTACTTAAGTGCTAAAAATTCCCCAAATACCTAATGTTGATAAGGTAATTCTGTGTCATTATGCTATCTTCCACGATTAAGAATTACCTATCATTTAATCTAATATTTATCAGTTAATACTCTAAATCAATGTAATTAATAAAATGTTGTGTTAGTTCAGTATTTAGAATGGCGAGTTTAGGAGTGCTCATATTTTTGGTGGCAGTGTCGGGAGCTTTGGTAAATAAACTTTTTTTGTGTAACTCTGAACATAAAATCTGAATTTCAGATTCACTTCAAGCTTTAAGCAAATGCTTTACGAGATAAAAAAAATGAATAATTAAATTATAATGGTTAGTGTTTAGTATACAACACGCGGATATTCACAGCGCCAGAGGAGTTCATGTGCGTTATCGCTCTATATTAAGGTCTCACCTTCCTTTTTTACCTAGTCTTCTTTGGTGTTGGTATTCATATAGTAAAGCCGGTGTATTTGTATCGAGGATTTAACAAAAATATAGAGCAAACGAGCTAAGGAATGCCTGATGGAAACCGGTCACTGTCGTCTGTCGTCTTTGGACGCCCGCAAGTCGCAACATCGCGGTAAAGCACTAAAACCGCAATAGGCACGGTTGCCGACCGTTTTAGGGCCAACGCTAAAACACAGGCGGACGCGGACGCGGGCGCACGCGTCGGAAGACCGCCGCGTGCGAGCGGGCACCCGTCGCGTGCGCCCATCTCATTTAGCGCTGCTAATATAATTTTTATCTCGAGCGTGTACAGTTGTGTCCAGTAGATTACCGTATATTATTTACTAATTTATTATTTGGCAAAAAGACGTCAACGGAAACAACGTCGATTACGAAAAGCGTGCGCCCGCGCCGTGTGCCCGTCCGTCGAGCGTGCCCGCGTCCGCCCTCCGTCGCACGCTCCTGCGCTGCTCATACTATAATTTTCCGTTTGTACACACGCGAGCGTGCGCCCGCGCGAGTTTTAGCGTTGGCCCAAGATGGATAAAGCCGGCTTTCGGGCGCAAATCGTTTTTTGGGTGATTTAACTTAATTAACAATAAATATATTTAAATAAACTGCCAATTTCTTGGAGATAGAGAGATGTGAATAATTTTCATACGCTGGCCTAATAGACTAATATTCGGTGCAGCTCTGGATTTATGTATAGGCAGTAAAGGCCATGGCCTATGGCGGCAGCGTCCTATGACGTCCTAGGGGGGCCTAGGATGGCGGCAGAGTTTGTACATAGCGCTATTATGAGAGATTTATAGATATTAGATGAGCTATCGTCAAATATAGTTAATCAATCAACAAAGTTTTTGAAAAGATAAAGTGCATAAATACAGATTTAGGTACAGCTACATTGAGTCAATAACTGACGTTAATCTACAGCTGTCAGTGCTGCTAAAGAGTAAATTGAATTGAAGTCAGCACACTAGTACACTAACGAGAGCCACTGAGTAAGTATGTATGTATTATGACTCAATGTAAATCTGCCTTTACACTATGGCAGTGCCAGGTCAGCACTGACACGTCAGTGGACTGACGAGTGACGTCAGTTACTGACTCAATGTAAATCGGCCTTTACACCAGGGCCAGATTTACCATATGGCTATTTGGGCTTAAGCCCATGGCCCCATGAGTTCAAGGGCCTCCGCCGCCCAGCTAAGTCAAGTCAAAAATAGACGATAATAATGCAAAAGAATTCATAATTTTATTAATTTTTGTTGGTATCCCGAGAATCCTACGATCAAGGTTTATTATACTGTTTATACAATAATTTATAGTAGGCGCGCGAGTTCATGTCCATCCTGAGGAATGCGGTAGTGCTGTGACCTAATTAATTATGGTAATGTCGATATCGATAATTATTACACATTTGGTCAACCATATCTATCACAAATTTATCTATCACAAACACTCGACTGCGGACGAATGCGGCGAGGTGGGTGAAGGCGGGGCGCGATGCCCCCGCGCGTCACCTCAGGCCCCGATGGACATGAACTCGCGCGCCTACTGTAGGTGTTGTTACTACGAACTGACAGTTAAAATGTTGTAGGTTGTAGCCCTAAGTAGTTTCAGCCTAGGATCCCGGCGCGGGCGTAAGCTCGACACGGTCCGGCCCTGCTTTACATTCACATGCTGGGCCGCCGCCTGGGCTGGGAAAACCCCTAAAGGATACAATTTGACAGTAATAATTGATAATGTAGGTTAAATTTATCCTAAGCAGATTACAAAGCTCTTATCAGATACCAAGCGGATTAAAGTACGAAAACAATTAAGTAGGTATTAGCATACAAACAAAAGCTGCCCCAAATCTTATCTCTTAAAATTTTAACAAGCAGGAAGTTTGGTATTAGTGGTTGCTTTTGAATGCAGTACACTATAAGACGGCCCTAGAATTTTAATGTTGAGACTCTCAACATTAAAAATCTAGCACCTATCTGAGGCCGTCTCAACTTGAGACGAACCGAAACATGCTTTAGGTACCATGTCTTTACTCCATGGTATAGTTCTTACAATCTAGGAGTGCGCGTCGCCCTTAGTTGTGTGAGTGACCATATCTATGCACGCGTACATGGCTCGCTCGCTACTGATTGCTCCGTCGGGTACGCACACTAACGAAAATGTCTATTCACATTTCCAACTACAAATAAAGGCGACGCGCACTCTTAGATTGCAAGAACTATACCATCGAAGCACTTGATTCATATAGGCAGATGACAGACCTCATTTGGTTGGTTTATTTTAATTCAATATGAGTCGAGGTTTGTCGGCTAGGTTTGACAGAACGCGGCCAAATTACGTAGGACCGCCATTTTCCTATAACTAAATCAACTTCCTTGATAGTACAGCTACTGTTAGAGAAATATAGATATGGTAATGGTTTATGGTATACTGATGGTGTGTTATATAAAGCTCAGCTTATGACAGTTTATTTAATGCGACCAAACTACTTAGGATCAACACATCAATGCGTTGAGTCGTCGGATGCAGTGTTTTAAGTTTTAACGGATAGATAAACGTAGTTGGATTGCACTACTTTGATGGCCACACTATGACCAGTGCCGAATTTATGTTTTTTATTAGTGTAGGCCATTTTATTTCCTTCGCTCCATGTACGAAATCTGTCGGCCCCCTATAGGCCCAAAGACGCTGCTAGGCCGCGCGGTCTATTTGTTTGACTGACATAGTGTTTCAAACAGGCTGGAGTCTGGACCCCTTGGAATTACGTCGAGATGTATCTTCACTCTGCAACCTCTATCGGTTGTATCACGGGGAGTACTCTGAGGAATTGTGCGGAATCATATATCCTGCAACTTTTCCACATCGTTATACGGGAAAAATATACCATCCTCATCACCTTGATTAGTGGCAGTCTTCCACAGTGCGTTTCTCGCGTAACTTTCTGCCGCGCACTGTAAAACTTTGGAACGAACTGTCACCAGCAGTATATTTTCCGAACCAATACGACTTCACCTTCCACCACCTTCAAGAAGAGAGCGTATTCCCTCATAAAAGGCCGTTAACGCACCTGCAGCTCTTCTATTCTAATGTTGCGAATGTCCATGGCCGACGGTAATTTCTTTCCATCAGGTGACCCGTTTGCTCGTTTGCCCCCTTATTTTATTTAAAAAAACTAAATCTGGGCCTGACTATGTGCATAATACATACCTATTTGCAACGACGCAACCCAACCTAATAGGCTATAGAGATATTAAAGATTATAGACCAACGAATGAACCAACGAAACCTTGCGCTGCTCTTACATTGTAAATCTCTGTTGAAAACAGTTACGTACGTATAACAATCACCTAATTAGATTATCGTCAGGGCCGCGCTAATCCTCTGACGCGCGAGATTTCATTTGTTCTGATAAGCTTCTGATAATCGAATTATTTTTAGCTCAACGCTTGTTATGGACGTCCATTTTCCGTTCACAGAATGATTACCATAAAATCCTTGGCAGGTTGGATTAAAACTTTTTATTGTTTCAGGGCTTGCAGGACGCATCCCGCTTCGCGTTCCCTGAAGATGTGCGAGGTACTTTACATTCTAAACACTTTGTAAATAAACTTTAAAGGAGTTTTGTTACCTCTCTACATAGAGAAAACTGTAAAGAACAGGTTTTTAATAGTTCAAAATAAAAGTCGCATCAAATAGGCGTCGAAACTACCAATACCATACCATAATGCGGTATGACTGTCCCGCTTTGTGATAACGAAATTATGTGATGATGAGTAGATTTTGCTGAACTTTAGAAATCTGAGGTTAATTGCAATATTCAGACTAAACTATTCTTCCCGAAACGAAATACTTCTTCTACTGTGAATGATACTGTCAGAATCTGAAGCATTATCATACTTCAAATCTAGGATCTCCCAAAGAATCTCGTTTCGAGAATTTATCTTCATCACCACCCTTTTCCAGGCCTGGGTAACACGCGCATCGTGTCAGGCTGGGAGGCGGAGGAGGGTCAGATCCCGTACCAACTGTCCCTGCGGATGGTGAGCCCCATCGGCGGGGTGACCGCCTGTGGAGCCACCATCATACACCCGGAGTGGGCGCTCACCGCCGCGCATTGTACCGCCTCGTGAGTATAGCAAGGAGTATGCCCCTTAGCCCCTGATCTTGCTTCACGGTTTTGTTGAATCAAAACCGCAGCAATTATAAAAATTTGGACTTAACACGTTCAGACCGGGACCTCATAAACTGGTATGTGGTATCCAAACGGGGCAAATCTTCATATGGCCACCGGTGGTACATCACCGCCCCATAAACCGAAAGACCTGCCAGGCGGGGTGCGCCACCTGTGGACACGGCCAACGATTATGCACGAATTATGCATTCTCTCTCTTTCTAACGATCTAATAATCCTATAATAGGTCAATTATTTTGTCTCATCACTCATCACGCGTGGATGTATCAGATCAGATGGCTTCGTACTATACCAGCCTTAAAAAAACCCTAAACCGCAAACTTCACATTGAGATTGTACTTTGTGGCATTGTATCATCAATGCCTTTATAAATTTTTTCATGTTTGATTTAGTTTTCCTATAAATAAACATTGTCTTAATGTGATTCAGCAGAAATAATTTGCATTTCACAATACAATTTTTCAATCCTGTTTTTTTTTTACTTCCCGAAACAATATCCATCTCCTGAGCTACACTATGAATCTTTGTCGCTTTTACAGGGCGGGAACGGTAATTGCAATACTCTCTTTCAAGGCGGCACAAATTTTTTAGTACATTAAAAGACAGGTGTGACGTGGCCACCGGTGATACACCCCGCCCTGTCAGCGAGTACTCCGTGCTCCACCGGTGGTACACCCCGGTCTGAACGTGTTAAGCAATGGGGATTGTCCATTTTTTTTAAATTTTGCTCATTACAAAAACATTGCGAGGAATAAGGTCAGTGATCGTTTTTCTGTATATAAACGAAAAAAATACACATTAGTTACTTATATTTTTGAACAAATATGTTTAACCTTAGTTTGACCTTCAATGGCGTTAAATTAGCAATAAATTCGACCAATATTACGTTTCGAACTTTTGGCAAGCTTCTCGTATCAGCTTTCACATAATGAGAACTTGCATTTGACGAACCAGCCATTATAAATAAGATTGAAAGGAAATTTAAAACATACTGCAGGCCGCCGATGATGACGTCAGAGCGAAAGTTTAAAAAATTTTCGAGAAAAAACTAGCCAATGAATTCCAAAATTATTTAATAAAATTTATATTCTTAAAATACCCTATTTTAACGAAAAAAAATACAAAAAGTACATGTGTTTTTTTTTTGACAATTCCCATTCTAGATGGAATTCCATTCCTTAGCTTTATATTTATATACAAAAGTGAAAGATTTCTTGGTCATGACATAAAATACACGATATAAATCACACAAAATATGTAGAGTAGACGAAGACGTTGAAAAGCATGGGCTATAGCCCATATGCTTATGGCCGCTGTACACTCTCGCCGAGAGCTCTCGGGCGAGAGTCTCGTGCGAGAGCCCCTTGCCCGAGTGCGATCATGTACATTCTCGCTTAGTTCAATCGCAGTAAAGAACTCAGACAAGATGGACGAAAACGACCATTCACCACTCACCATGCATCGAAAGATATCATTGTAATCCAAAGATTTATAATCATATTTAATGTTATTTCTCACAGTTAATGACTGATAATGTCGTTTATTATTGTTATTTTTCTGTTCTACACTGTCCAACGGCGGCGGGACTAGTACTGAAAGACGCGAGAGTGTACAGTAGTGGGCTTTATACTTTCTCTCCCACTTCTCAGAGTAATGCACGGTCTCACCGGATTTTATAAGTACGAAGTCGTGGGGATCATCTTGTTGAAAATAACATCAAGATATACATCTTGTCCTCAGACGTGTGACGGTGGTCATCCGCGCCGGCGTTACCAACCTGACTCGTCCGTTCGCCATCTTCGAGACCACGGAGTACTACAACCACCCGCTGTACAACGAACAGATGCAGAGCGTCGTCCAGCCCCACGACATCGGCGTTATCAAGTTCGGCCGCGTTATTGAGTATAATGGTAAACCATCACCAGGTTACATGTCATCCATTGTTTAAAGTAGGAATAATAAGAGTGTGGCCATAATAATGAACTTCACATTACGATGGAAAATCTTATACCTGGCGTTTTCTGACAGTAATTTATCCATTCATTAGTGCTCTTGATTTTCTATGGACCCCCTAAGGGTAAAAGCCTCCTCCAAGGTAACCCATTTGTCTCTTGCTTTAGCGATGCTCGGCCAATCTCTACCCACTGTTGCTACTATTTCATCCGACCATCTAGCGATCGGACGGCCACTAGACCTTTTTCCTTTTGGGCCAGGTCTTTATTTATTTATTTTAGTGCTCTTGATTGGCTTACGTTAAACTGTCATCAATATTGCTTTTGTCAGGTAAACCCAGAAAATGGGCATTAAAATTATGTTTTTGGAGATTTACTTGTTTTTAAAACTCCTGCAAAAATGGGTCTACCAGATAGTTGCGGTAGCTTTAATGTATCTGTACATACGCTGCTACTCAAAGATTTTTTGGTCTGTCTGTTATGGAAGCCACTTGCCAGCTCATATACAATTAATCACATTGCAGACCTGATCCAGCCTGTGAGGATGCAGAACAGTCTGAACAAGAACCGCAATTACGAGGGCAAACAGCTCATGGCCAGCGGCTGGGGCAGAACCTGGACTGCCGGTAAGTACTGCTGAAAAGCTAAATGAAAAATTATAAGCTGTCTTCTAAACTACGCTAAAGCTAAGACTAAGTTAAGTGCAAATTCCTAGTTAATGCTATGCGTGACATTATGACTAACGAATTGATACCTCATTACCTAATAGATTAGGAGGTCACGACATTTTTGGTAACGATATCCAAAATGACTTATTTTAGATTGACAAGATAAAGAGCAACTCTCTGATGCCAAATATGTCGGTCTGCCTGCGTAAAGTTGTTGCGTTCTCTGTATAGGGCGCCTGAAAACCCAGTTATCATGACCAAAAAAAATGATAAGGTAAATGGCTGAGTAAGTTATATTAGGTAAGTACTACACACACTGGCAAAATTAGCGAAACATAGGTGAAAAGGGCCACAACTTGAATTCAAGTGGGTCGGGCTGTGTGAAATCCTTTTTTATAGTTTCTAAGCTCATTTAAGAAATAAAATATTGCACAAAACTGGCATGTTGACAGATTTTTATTGCAATTAAGCCCTACTAAGTGTTTTTCGATGATTGACGTTGTAAGTGTTTCTGATAAGAAAGGCGTTTTTAGCGGGGTGCAAGGTATGCCAGCTCATTTGATTGTTTGGTTTTTGGAAGAACACATTGCTTAGATACAAAATTAGTGATTTTCCAGCATCTTCGACAGCTAGAGCTGTAACCACGATAGAGAAAGGTCACACCTACCGTTCGATCAGTCAGGCCTTAGGTGTGTCGGCTTTCGTGGTCCATCGTAACTTTCAACGCTACAGAGAGCCTGGATCTTACGTTCGGAGACGAGAACAAGGCCGATATTGGGTGGCAATGGTTCAGGATGACCGTTTTGTAAGGGTAGAAGCCTTAAGAAATCGACCTCAAACTGCTTTGCAGAGACGAAACCTATCGGAACAGGTCCGAGATGTACGTGTAAGTGATTGTACAGTAAGAAGACTCAAAGAAGTTAAATTAAACTCAAAGGTGCCAGCAAGGGCATCAAAACTTGAGACAGGACAGCAAAGAGCCAGGCTAAGATTTGCGCGTGAACATCAAAATTTGACAAGTGAGTGAAATCGTGTGTTGTACAGTGATGGGAGCAAATTAGGTGTAAATTTTGTTGACAGGCGATAAAGAATGTGGATAAATCGTAATGAACGCTATAGACCATCAAACTTAACGGAAACAGTGACCTATCATGCAGGCCTCGTAATGGTTTGGGGTGGCATATGATTTGGAGCCCGCACAGAGCTGATGATTGTTAATGATGGTACTTTGACAGTACAGGGCTATAGCACAGACATCCTAGAACTGCATGTTGTGTCTTTTACACAGTTTTAGGCAGTAACTTCAATTTTATGCGCGTCCATAGAGTAAAAAAATCGGGCATTATTACCTAAATTATGCTGGCGTAGCCCAGGTGGAGAGGTCAGCACGGTCTACGGATGTGGATCCGATTGAGGACGTGTGGCACATCAATGAGTGAACGGTACGAGTTAAAACTCCAGCTCCAAAATGTGTTCAGGAGCTCGAGTTGGCGCTACTGGAGGAGTAGAAGAATATCCCACAGGAAATGATTGACAATCAAAATGCAAGCATGGAATGGCGTATCCAGACTCTCTTGAGATCCATAGAAGGCATTACACGCTTTTAATATGGCATATCTTAAGTAAAAATGAAGAATTTAACTTCAAAACTTACTACTGAAATTTCAAAGATTTTTCTTAATTTTTGATTTTTGCAGATTTTTTCTATTTTACACGTTTTTATGCCCTAAATTTATATAAGTTTTATTTTTGAATCATCAATTATTAAATTAATAAATAAATATATAAAAAACTGCGAATAATTTTCAAAACAAATTAAATTTTGTTATGTTCCGCTAATTTTGCCGGTGTGTTTAGTTGTTCTCATATCAGTAGCGCAAAAACTGACCAAATATTCGGTTGCGTTATGAAGCAACGAGCGTTCAAACGTGATTTATCGTGACCTATACAGGGTGCAATTAAACCTTCCTGCCAAATTTTTTCCAGGGTTTAGGTATCATTAGGAGAGTCCATTTAACCAAAAAAAATTGGGTGTTATTTTTATTTCAATAACATATTTTATCCCATTTAAAATCTTTGCAGAATGAATTACTTCGAATTACTTACCAGACCTTGACCCAATATTTGACTTTTTGGTAGCATATTCTTAGTACACTTCACATAAAACCAAAATTACCATATGTTTCCATATAAATTTCGAGGAGTTCCCTCGATTACTCATAGATCCCATCATCAGGTCACCACTTTTGTGAACATGGTACCATATGTTTCCATATAAATTTCGAGGAGTTCCCTCGATTACTCATAGATCCCATCATCAGGTCACCACTTTTGTGAACATGGTACCAAATTGGAGTGAAACCTAATACAACAAAACAAAAATTTTGAAAATCGGTTCACAAACGGCGGAGTAATCGTTGAACATACAAAAAAAATATCCACAATCCAATCCAATATGTTCATATAACCTCCTCGTTTTTTGGAAGTCGGTTAAAAAGCTAAGGCCTACGATATGGCATACGCATACGAAGTAGTTAGGGCTCCTAACTTAGGAGATATATTTTCTATCGGATCACATTGTTTATTCGTGTGTTTGTCCAGGCTCATCCCCCGAGATCATGAACTGGGTGTACCTGACGGGCGAGGCGAACGAGCGATGCCGCGCGCTGTACGGCGGCAGCTCCATCATCGTCGACTCCACCGTCTGCGCGAGCGCCTACAACGTCTCCAGCCAGTCCACCTGCCAGGTATGATACATGGCTCAGCTCATTTGCTACTGGCAAGCGGATGATATAGACAGCTATTAAAGAGACGTAAAAGCCAACTTGCTTAAACGTGGCTGAAGCAATCATCTTTGTGTTTGGCTTAATCAGAGGCGAAGTAGAAAACCTAAATAAGATCAAACTAATATTGTACTTTTTTTATTCATCGCGTTTATGTTTCTAGACAAGATCCTTGATCGTCTTGGTTTGGAGCATACTGCAAGTCTTTCCTATCGCCCAAAGGGCTTGTTGAATTGAAATCAAATGAAAACTGTCTCAAAACATCTCTTTTAACAGAACAAATAACTACCTACACAAGGTCTGCTTGTTTCTGTCTGCCACTATTGGAAAAGTCACGTGACAGACAATATACAGCGGGCCTTGAAAAGGAATAGGCTGCGTAAATATTTCAAGAGGCCTAACGTCTTGTTGCGTGCAGCTTAAAAGTTGTCAAAGGAAACCTTTTTCAAGTTATCTCCTAGAATATTCCTATTAGCATGTATCAGAAACAGTCTGCTCTAATCAGCAATCTTTTCCTCAGGGTGACAGCGGCGGTCCGCTGGTGGTGATCGATGACGACGGCCAGGTGACGCAGGTCGGCATCTCCTCCTTCGTCTCCAGCTCCGGTTGCCACACCGACTTCCCCGCTGGTGAGTCACGACCTCCGCACTCCGCAGGGTGACAGCGGCCTACTGCTCCTCTGGTGGTGATCGACGACGACGGCCAGGTGACGCAGGTCACGTCACAAGTTCTATATCCATTATCCAGGAAACTCGACTTGTACCTTTGTTATTTCTATCTGAAGTTTTTGACAGGAATTTTACTAATAGCGTTGCTGTTTGGTTGGTTCACTCGTTTGAGGTTCGTCTGTGAAAGACTCTATTAAAATGTATGGGCTGATCTTTAGTTAAATATGGCACTGAAAAAGACCATGCCAACAAAAATAGGAGCAACCTATGGCTTATTATAAGCCATAATACGCTTTCTGCGGGATTCTTCTTTGCATGTACGTCACGTAAAATATATTTTATATAGTAACTTTTATTGTGAATGTAGTCTCTAATAACCTGTGAATGGTAAGTTAATTTTAGACTTCAGTTCCGTTAAAATAGAAATGGCGCATTCACTTTTAACTGAAATGGTCACCATTTCTGCACTTTTATTCTAGAAATTGTTACTATACCCATTTAGTAGATACACTGAAATGGTATCATAACAAGATGATCTAAAACAGCGATTTTTTAATATAGGCAGTAGGCACCACTGCACCAGACAGATTAGGCCGCGGTCACGGGATAATTTTGTCAAAAATATGTGCAGCTATGTTCCATAGTATGAATCAGATACCTAGAAAAACAACAGACAGAGCCATATGTTATAGCTAGTCATCAATAACAAAGTAATATAGCTACTTAGTACAATTATACATATCTACATAAGCTCTTCCAATGATTTAACTGCAGTACGGCTTCAGATTCATCTGGACTTACACATGACTGTTGACTTTCACAGGTTTCCCTGATGCACTTGTCATTGACATACTAAACGTATAGAAATAGCTTTATACCGGCACGAATGAGACGGCTTTATCGGTAATACTTAGAGTTATAAGAAATTTAAAACACCAATTTTTTTATCAAGATACATTTTAATATGAATATGCTAACGTTATAAATGAATTAAACGGATAAAACCAAATAAACCGGCTTTTTCACTAAAGTGGGATAGTTAAGTGTTAGGGACTATGGTGGAACAAACATACAATAATTATTGTGCATAGACCGCCAAAAGGCAAAACCAATTCACTATGGGTTTCGTAGCTTCGTAGCGGTCGTAGAAGCAGGTCGGCGCAGGTAAAAAAACCGGCCAAGTGCGTATCGGGCCATGCACAAAATAGGGTCCCGTTGTACCGCTAGTTTTTGATTATTGTTGTATGGTCAATGAATGTATGTATACATTTATAACGTGTTTTAGACTACTAACAACATCATCTCAGTTACTTTCAAAGGAATTTGAACAAAGGTTCCTTGGTACTTCTCCGAATACATTTTTTTAGTTGATCGTATTTTACTCAATAACTTATAAAGTCTTCTTAGCCGTGATAGTTTTCCTTTTAAATTCAGCATATTTCCTACTCCCATGAATTTTTTCACATTTCCACACTGGAATCTAACGATTTTTTCCACTTTAAAACTTCATATTTAACAAATGGATCCCTTAATCGTAAAATGATCTTCAAATACTCATAATAATATTTTTAAAGAACCTATCCAACGACACTACACAGGGTGCGGTGGATGAAAAAAAATAATCATCCCCACTTGATGTGTACCATATTTTTTTTAAAACATTTTATAATTATATTAGATATCTACCATTTTGTCGGCATCATTAATATGTGCATTCATACCGAATTACCGCTTTGTAGGCCCTATAGTCTCTGAGCGAAACCGCGGACAGACAGACGGACGGACAGATCGAAACTATAAGGGTCCCTTTGTTGACTACGGAGTACGGAATCATATAAAATGGCCCAAAACAAAGGTTACAATGTGTTTCATAAAAATAACTTTGACATAATGAAAATAGAAGGTTCGAAAAAAATATCTTGAGAAATTCGGCTGTTACGAACAACTTACTCACTATCAAAATTAATCAAAACGAGTCTATTTTGACCGGGTGCAGCTACCTACCATCTTTTGGTGTGCCGTGTGGTAATGGTTTGTGGTAATTATAATCAGTGCCTTGATCACATAACATCACGCGACCCATCATTTTGTTTTTTTTCATCATCATATCAGCCTATATTCGTCCACTGCTGGACATAGCCAGAAGAACGCCAAGATGACCTATCTCCTAGGGTTGTTTTTTTTGCTATTCAAAAAATATGAAAATATTAATGTAGTCACATATTTTAAGCTACGAATTACCATTAAAATAAATAACGGTGTGGAATCTCTCTTTTATCCTGGCTTAAACAGAGAACGATTTAGGCAGGATAAAGTTACCTATTTACTGGCTTATGAGGCTTATAATACGCTGCCAGGTGCCGTAGCTTATATAAAGTCTTTGGCTTATCCGAATCAAACCTGGCTCAATTTAAAAATATTGTTTCGCTTTTTGTTGAATTTGCTCAAAAAACTTTTCAAATCTAATAGGCTACTTGACCTATATTTAATTTCATTGAAAAAATGCTTATTTCTAGTAGAACTCGGCCTAGGAAACTGTATTTCACCCTTATCATCAAATAAAAGCTTATGATTGATAATTAAAGTCGATTTGAAAATATGATTTTATGAAAATAGGAATTGTACTGACGAAAACGCTTTTGCGGTACTTCCGATTTGGATGTGACGTCATCTCATTTGTATCTTTTATTTATCGCGCTTGTTATATGTAAGTTTATTTGTACATAAATAATATGAATAAGCCTAGAAAGATTTATAAAATATATTTTCTTGAATAATTCAAATAAAACATCAGTTTTATATATTATCTCCATTTATTGTAGTTGGAAAATGAAATGGCCAAAACTTTTCTACAAAAGGTGTTCAACATTACAAATGATTTCTCAATTATTTTCTAATTTTTTAGCACTGTTAGACTCGTACGCTTAGCACATAAAACTTTTTTCATTAAAGAAAGTATAAAAATACAAAAAACATGACGTCATACTATGGCGGTACAATGGCGGACAGTGTTTTCGGCGCCATATAAAACGCATATTTTTCAAACAACATTTTTATGGGTTTCTACTGTTTAAAATATTGAAATATTAGTTTTTTTGGTGAAAATGAATGATTAAGAAGCGATTAGAATGAAGAAAAAAAGTAGGTCAAGTATAGCCTATTAAGTACGTATAAAAACTGAAACCTAAACAACATAATACGTGATATTTAAATTGGTAACGTTATAGATACTCATATAGATCAAAAAGAGTATATGTCATATGATATTTAAAACACATTATAATAATATTAGAACAACTATATACTTATGTAACCACGGCGCTTTGCAACTGCGGAAATGATTGCTATAACAATATGATTTATCTACAGACATAATTATATATGTCTGGAACTATGTTGTATAATGTTTGACTCATCACAAACCTTATAGAATAAAGAGTTCTAAGCATGCGTTGTGACTTGTGACTGACTTATATTAATGAGTTTAAAATATCAGTTATAGGATTCCAATTCGTCGTTTACTCACATTTTTTAACTGGATGGATGATGGATTTTTCCAGCTTTAGCGAGCTGATGATGATGAATTATGACTAAGAACACTCTCAATTGAACACACACACAAACAAACAGACATATCAAATTACAACACTCCTCTTTCGTCGGGGTTAAAAAATGAAATGCAACGGAATATAGCCATAGTTACCACAACAAGACCTTTTTTTTCTTTATTTCAGGTTTCATCCGTCCTGGCCACTACCACGACTGGTTCCTGGAAGTGACCGGTATCAACTTCGACTGGGTGCCCGAAGAACCTACACCAGCCCCGGATTCTGAAGAGGAGGTGGATCCCACAACCGTCGCCCCAGAGGAATCAGAGGAAGTAACCACCGCCGCTCCTGAGTCAGAGGAATCCGAGGAAGCTACTACTGTGGCCCCAGAATCCGAATCCAGCGAGTCTAGTGAGTCTAAATCCAGCGAGTCGAAATCCAGTGAGTCAAAGTCCAGTGAGTCAAAGTCAAGCGAGTCTAAATCCAGTGAGTCGAAATCCAGCGAGTCAGAGTCAAGTGAGTCAAAGTCAAGTGAGTCTAAATCCAGTGAGTCAGAGTCAAGTGAGTCAAAGTCAAGCGAGTCTAAATCCAGTGAGTCAAAATCCAGTGAGTCAAAGTCCAGTGAGTCAAAATCCAGTGAGTCAAAGTCCAGTGAGTCAAAATCCAGTGAGCCAAAGTCCAGTGAGTCAAAATCCAGTGAGTCAAAGTCCAGTGAGTCAAAATCCAGTGAGTCAAAATCCAGTGAGTCCAAATCCGAAGAGAATGGAGAAACCGAAGAGATTGAAGAATAAATTTTAAAGTACACAATAAAAGTGTCTATTTTTGATTAATTTATGTATTTTTATTGGAACCTGAATTTTATTTGCTGTATATAGCAATTTCATCAATCAATTAAAAAAAAATCAAAGTAAATAGGCTGAGTTTCCACTGAAGCGGAGCGGAGCAGAGCGGAGCTTAGCGGTGCCCGAATTGACCAATCGTGCTATTCCAGCGGAATGACAGCGAAGATTTCGAGCATGGTGATTGGTCAATTCGGCACCGCTAAGCTCCGCTCCGCTCCGCTTCAGTGGCAATGCAATTAATGATATGAATCGCATAGCTTAACATATGATTAATAATTATGTATAGGTACTGATGGTGATTTTTTGAATACGAGTAATCATGGTTTACTGATGTCTGATACCTTCTGTAAAATACCATTGCCTCCTATGTTTCATACAGTTATATAGGTACGCCGTACGAGTATGTGCTGTACAAAGAAAAAGCTTTTCCACGAAGTGTACGTCATTTATGAAAAAACATTGAGGAAAACTGTTACTTACGCCGTGGAAAGCCGCTAAATATATTATATTTAAAGGACAGTCATTGAGATTTCTGCTGCATTCGTATTGTGAATCAGGAGGCAGCGGAATATAAAAATAGAGCCACGCAACTCGCTAGTACTACGTCGCCGTATTGCAGTAGTTGAGGTGTGCGCATGCGCGACGGTGTTGCCAGAATTTAGCCCAAATTTCCCCTAATCATTTTGGAATTGGAATCTAGATAGTCAAAAAATAGTCAAAACAAAATTAAAATCTGTAGGCCTCGAATGAGTAATTTTGGAGCTACGATGCCATAAACATATTCACGCAAACACGTTAAACATACATTCCTTTGAGAAAAATGATTAGGGATCATTTCGGAATAGGAATCTGGATAGATATTATAAATCTTAATCCTCCCCTCGTCGCAAAGTAATGTATGTTTAATGTGTATGCCGTATGCGTGTGTATGTCTGTGACATAGTAGCTCCAAAATAACTCATTCGCGTTCTACAGATTTTAATTGAGTTTATTTTGTTTCATAAATGGATTTTTTGTTATTTTAACATAACTTACTTAGTTAATTGTTTAAATTAATTTGACAATTGTGCAAAATACAATACAGTGCAATGTTATACATTTAGTTAAAGGTATACATAGTTTTCTTAACTATACAATAATTGCAATGTGCCAATTTAACAGTTGAAGAGGCAACAAGGTTTACAAGGTCAGCTAAGATTACTAATAGGTAGAAACCTTGTCCATTAATTATAAAACGTATTTGAGTTATAACGATTACAGTTTGTCCGAATGCTAATTAAAAGTAAATGATAAACGATCATACAAATTATTGCACAATTACTTTTATTTTAAATTAACTTTTTATATCAAACCAACTTTTTACAACCAATTCAAACCCAACAAATGGGCAATAAAATAAATTAGCAACACCGCGTCGAGTTTGGCGCGCGCGCGAAACCGTCGTCAAACATGGCGGTCGCTCGGGCAGCGCGCCTCGCGTCTCACTAACAGGAAACCATTCCATTTACGTTTAATATAATAATGTTGCAGTGCTAGTGTGCTGTGTTTTCTTGTGTAAAGTGAAGTGCAATTGTGTTGCATGAGTGGCCCGAATGGAATACTGGCGCGGGACGATGGACGCCAAACGCCGGCCAGCACTGAACAGCTAACGTAAGTTGAAAATGGAACGCCGGAAATAAAAAAAAATTAAAACCAAGGAGATTTTGTGTTATGCCAGTATTTGGTACAGGCTTAGCAGTAGGACTACCGAGTATGTATGGACCCTCTCTTATAACTCTTTTTTAATTCATTATGAAATAACAAAATATTAATTTAATTAAGTATTTAACTAACGTTCAGATAGTTGATTTCAAGAAATCACTTAAAAACAGCGAGGAAAAACTAAAAAATAATTTGCAGAACCTTAATTTTTTACGACAACTCATATTTCCTTTCTTTTAATAACTCTACCTTTATTTACTACATTACGATGTATTCCATATGAAAATTAATTAGACAACAAAATCTATAAAAAACAGTCTATTTTAAAGTATTTGGGCTCTCCAAAGTGAAGAGAATGTAAGTTCATTAAAACATTTAGACAGCTACTTGTTTAAGGGAATGTCGTAGTCATTACACAAAGGAATACCTACATAAAATACTTTGTATTGTAATTGCTGAGTATTGTTTTGATAAACAAATATAAATTACATAAATTAGCAGATTGTGAGAAAAAACTACTGAATTTGTATTGAAATTTAAAAATTAAACATTTTATTCTGAATTTCGCTCGAAACTTCGTTTCGCTCTCCTTGAAATATAAGCCTTACCTTTTACGAATATATTTTCAAAACTCAAATTAACGAAATCGGTTTTCACCGTTCTCTAATTTTAGCGAAATTAACATAACGAGCTATACAATCTACCTCTACATGATGCCTATCGCCGGTTCGGGAACTAACCTACAAAATTTTCCATTTTATTACTGAACGATATCCAGCCCGACATTTGTACGCCGGTTTTTCTTGCCGGTTTAGTTTTCGAACCGGTACTAGGTCAACAAGTAGGTCAATTCTGGAAACATTTGTTTCAAATGTATTTAGAAATAAATTCACTTCTACCATCTTTTCTTCAGAAGAAGTTTAATGAAAAGACTCGTATTTTCAAATCGTTTTTCCTCTCAAATGCTACTGATCAACTGAGCTAGTGATTTCGTGGGTAGTATTATATTGGGTTACATTAGGAAATTATAGTGTAGGCGAATTTTTATAGCATAATAGTACTTCCTGCGTACTATTGAGTAATGCGTAACGTGTGGGATTTGATGTGGAATAAAATGTAGAGCAGGCTAATAAAAAGATAAAAAACAATGTGCACGTAGTTTTAGCCACGGAAAGAACACAGATTTATTATTTCTAAAAATTTAGTACAATAAAGTAGTAGAGAACATCTATTGTACTAAAAACTTTAGTAGCCATAGACGAGCATAATCATCAGGTGAATTGTCTACTCGTTTGCCGGTATAACTGGCGCTAAACATTTGCTTCCGTCATCATCAAGCCAATTACTAAGACGGCGCCAATTTTCTCATCACTAGTAGTGATTAATTGTTATGTAAATAGTATCAATGATGTGTGACTAAGACATGCTGACTATTTCCTTCCTGTTGGAGACAACGTGTGGTTGAAGGATCATCAAGTAGATCATCAGGGCGAGCGAAGCGAGCCCTAGTATATCCCACAATCTGAGCACTTTTGTGGTGCACTTTACGGAAAAACTATCACGCCTATTAATTTGTGATTTGACATAGTAATGTTTATTTATATGTAGAAGTGTTCTCGGTCAGTCAAGGTTTGGTTACTATTAAAATATAAAAAAATTTACTTAAAGATTATTACCTCGCGTCGCACAATAACGACGCGAGCTCTCACAAAGCTAGGCTTTAGCAAGTTTAATCAAATTTTCAGATTTCTTAATCTGAAAATTGAATTATAAATGATTATTATCGGACATAAGCTTGCATTCTTATACCCGCCCATGATCGTTAAAAATAATCGGTGACTGGTTTTTTGTTGAAAAAAATGTCACCGTGATTGCAATAGAGCAGTGCATACCTACGTCATACAAAATGTCGGTCGGATATAATATAAAATTTCAATCATGCACGATCATTGTTCCTATCTGCCGATCCACACTCGCGCGCGAAGGCACGCCGCGGACCGCGGCGCGGATCGCGGCGCAAATCGCGGCGCGGATCGCACATTACTACCAAATCCTCTCAAAGTTCGCGACATGTCCGCAGCGTAGGCGTTCTTTATTTGAAAAATTTCCCGCGCGTCTACTTTTTTCATAATATGGCACTCGGCTGTTTAAGAATGGCCAGTGTCAAGTAAAATATGGCGGGAAAAAAAATCGTGAAAAGTTTACAAAAAGTTGTTTTTCCAGATGATCGTCAAGTCAAAAGTCTAGTAAAATTCTAAAAATAGTATTTTAAAAAGATAAAACCGACTTCAACGTAAATAATTACGTAGCATTAAAATTCCCTATCTCAAAAACTACTGAACCGATTTTGATGAAACTTGCAGCATTCCCTAAATTGAACAATACCTAGTACAACAAAAAAAGAATCACTTAAATCGGACTTGTAGTTCCAGAGATATGCGCGCACAAACATAAAAACATACATATGTACATAAGAATAATAATAAGAATACTTTTATTTCCAGCATCACACGAAACATCATAATAATAAACAGTATTGAGTGGTACAGTTATTGTGATCTAGTTACATTAATATCATAATATTATAATGCTGTGTGATGCCAAATACATACATACATACACTTTCGAAATTTGGCACATTTGTTCAGAAGCTGCTATAGATTAACATATAAAAAAACTGGACAGTTCTGGAAATATTACATACATACGCGTCGAATTATTGATAACCTCCTTTTTTAAAGTCGGTTAAAAAGTAGTCAGTAAAGTCAACGAGTCAAGTCAGTTGTTTTAGTAAAGTGGTAAACCCTTTACTAAAACTTTCGACGGAGTTTTGGAGGGAACACAAAATGGCACGTTTCTTGAAGTTGTATCACTTGCCCACACTTGTGCACGACATCAAATTTTTAATGTTTTTTTATGAAATAAGGGGGCAAACGAGCAAACGGGTCACCTGATGGAAAGCAACTTCCGTCGCCCATGGACACTCGCAGCATCAGAAGAGCTGCAGGTGCGTTGCCAAGGCTGGCAACGCACCTGTAGCTCTTCTGATTAAGGGGTAATAGGGGAAGGTAGGGAAGGGAATAGGGGAGGGTACGGAAGGGAAATGGGTAGGGGATTGGGTCTCCGGTAAACTCACTCACTCGGCGAAACACAGCGCAAGCGCTGTTTCACGCCGGTTTTCTGTGAGGACGTGGTATTTTTCCGGTCGAGCCGGCCCATTCATGCCAAAGCATGGCTCTCCCACGTCAACGCCGGTTTTCTGTGAGGACGTACGTAAATCGTAATACGTAATGGTTAATATTCTACCAACATTACACATTAAAAACCGAAATAACACAATTTTAGGAAAATAATACAAAAACACAACGGCACTCTTTCGTATTCCCAGCAAAATACCGCGCGTCTACTCTTTCTTGACAGACTGTATTATCTGTTCACTAAACAATGCTGGCATGTCTTGTATGGCAAAAGCCCTTATTAAAATAAAGATTTAAAAAAAACCCTTTGTCGCGGGACAAAAAACCGACAACATTCGGGGAACGGGCCGCGAAGTGCGAGACATATGCGAATCGGATCCACACTCATGCTTCGCAGAAATTTCGCGGCGCCGCGGCGTCGCGCACGGTCCGCGTGCGAGTGTGGATGCGGCCGGGGAACCAGCCGCGAAGTGCGAAAAATATGCGAACCGGATCCACACTCACGTTTCGCGGAAATTTCGCGGCGTCGCGCGCGGTTCGCACGCGAGTGGGGATGGGGCTTATAATGTATAAAACGTCGGCGGGCACCCAAAGATTGCAATTTTCCGATATTATTCTACCAGCACAAACTACGTACTTAGTACCAGTTTTCTCCGATTTTAACGTCAAAGGAATTGATTCACACTTACAAGCACTAGGTACCTGGTACCTAGGTACCTAGGTACAAAGTCACCAAATGCCGTTCGGGTAATATTAGGATCATGACTAAAATTAAGAAATTTCATAGGTCCGCCATTTTAATATCTCAATTACTATGATACTTACAGTACATTATAATTTCGATATTATGCTACGGCTGCGTTCATTCATAAAAATTTAAAGTGACCTCCAATTTTCTAAGCTCTATCTTTATCCGAAAGCAGAATGGCTGTTAAGAGTTTTCAAGGAGGGATTTAGTTTTATAGAGAAGGTCACTTATGGCTATATCTCGAATAGTTCTACAGTTTAACGATTTTTACCTATACCTTTATAGGTAACAATAATTGGTAATGATATCTTATATCTTTAAACGAACAATTCTTGTATTATATATTTGGAATCTCGGAATCGGCTCCAACGATTTTTATGAGTATATCTAATATCTATAATCTATAATAATAATAATATATATATAAAAGAAAGTTGTGTTAGTTACGCCACTTATAACTCAAGAACGGATGAACCGATTTGGCTGAAAATTGGTAGAGAGGTAGCTTAGAACCAGGAATAGGACATAGGATACATTTTGTCCCGGAAAAATGTACGGTTACTGCCCAATATACTTTTATGATTTGCGCGTAAACTTATATTCAATCGATTTTTATGAAATTTGGTATGGAGATACTTTGAGTCTCGGGAAAGGACAAGGGATACTTTTTGTCCCGGAAAATGAACGGTCCCCGCACAATAAACTTTTATGATTTTCACCTAAACTATTCAGTCTATTTTTATGAAATTTGGTATGGAGATACTTTGAGTCTCGGGAAAGGACAAGGGATACTTTTTGTCCCGGAAAATGAACGGTCCCCGCACAATAAACTTTTATGATTTTCACCTAAACTATTCAGTCTATTTTTATGAAATTTGGTATGGAGATACTTTGAGTCTCGGGAAAGGACAAGGGATACTTTTTGTCCCGGAAAATGTACGGTTCCTGCACAATAAACTTTTATGATTTTCGCTTAAACTATTTAATCTATTTTGATGAAATTTCGCAAGAAGATACTAATTTTAATCGATTGTTTTCTTAATTATACCAATTCGAATTAAATAATCATCGTTATGACAGGACAACGTACTACGGACAGCTAGTATAGCATATTAATATTTTTTTTTGATGTTACTATAATATTACTAAAATTAGTAATATTATAGTAACATCAAAAAAATTTACTATCTTAGCATGGGATTAGACGACGTGATGTACGCTACTTAGCTTTTATACTATTGTATATTAATCCCTCAAGCCCCGTAAGCGGTAAGGCCCATATGGGCCGCGACAACAAAATATTTCTTTAGTAAAGAATTTTGAATAATAAATAAAGAATTTGAACTATAGTTATTATTATAATTAAATAATAGATGGTGCCTACAACTCCGTTGCGCTAAAATTCGTTTATCGCGCGGGAATCTTACATTTTGCGGGATAAATATCATTTCATTTATCAATTTACCTTTCAGAATAATCGGTTCAGTGGTTTGGGCGTGAATAAGTAACAGGCAGACATACACACTTTCGAATTTATAACATTGGTGTGGATTTAATAATACTTAGATATTATAATTAATCGCCATTGTAAACAAAGATCAGAATCCATCAAAGCCTTTAGCGAAGCCTTTGAAAACTCGACGACTTTTAATTACAAAAGGAATCACTAGAAATTCTCAATTCAATTATAAGTCTTCCACATGGCACGCCCTGGGACCGTCTAGCTTTAATAACATTTATCATGATTCCAATAAGAGTAAATTATCGGTCTCGATTTATTTAAAATCCATACAATTCATACTTTTTCCGCGATTTTGTTGACGGTACACAGAAAACAGAGTGCTTAGTCAAAATGTATTCGCTAGTGTCAATACCCTTGCAAGCGCCATAATATTGTGGTATAGTTCTTGCAATCTACGAGTGCGCGTCGCCTTTATTTGTAGTTGGAAATGTGAATAGACATTTTCGTTAGTGTGCGTACCCGACGGAGCAGTCAGAATATAGATACGGTCACTCACACAACTAAAGGCGACGCGCACTCGTAGATTGCAAGAACTATATAACACTTAGTGAAATATTGTATCTCATACATTTTTTTACATCTAATTTCGCCATCTAAACTGGCGAATGCATTTTGACTAAGCATTTTGGAAGTGAAGGTGCTAGTGTCAAGTGACTTTAACAACGTATGGAAAAATATTACATTCGTCTTTAAAAACATCAACAAATCTTATTTAATTTTTTATTAAAAACACTATAATACGAAACCCAAATACCTCCAAACTTCTGTAGGGCTCTATAAAACCTCTAGAGGGGTGCTGGGTTGCTGGCGGACAGCCAAGTCCGCTTACTTTGTAACACCATGTTGTGCTCCGTAGACCTAATAACCTGATTATTTCATGTTTTGTGTGTAAATTTAAGTATCTACTTAGGTCTTAGACCTAGTATTAATGCTTCGATCGCAGATTCTTCTAAATCTTTTGTTATTCTATTGTTGTCGCGATCACCGGTGCTCTTATGGGGCTTGATGGGTTAAATCTAGGTATCAACATAGACCTGTTGGCATGCAAAAGAATAACAACCTTAACTTTGGATAAAGTCTGATTCAGGATGTCCTTTTTTGGTCAATCTAGTTGATGTGTGGTGACGGGATTACCATGCTAAAGTCAGAAACGCTACGTAGTATTCAGTATTCAAGTTCTTAAGGGGCCGGGTACCCCTCGAAATTCTCATACATACGTAATACCAAAATCATTTTCTCATACGAAAATATTTAACATGTTTGAGTTATTTTTCGGCTTTAAATAGTAATTATCTAGGTTCCTGCACAAAAATTTACTACAAAATATTTAAACTTTAAAAAATATTTTTTAGTATTTAAATATTTTGTAGTAAATTTACTATTTATTTATATATTTTTTAGTGTTTTACTCTATTTTTTAGTGTTTAAATATTTAGTAGTAAATTTACTAAAAAAAATTTTTAAACAAAAAAAAATTTTTGTGTTTAAATATTTTGAAGTAAATTTTTGTGCAGGAACCTAGGTAATTACTATTTTAAACTGAAAAACAACTCAAACATGTTAAATATTTTCGTATGACAAAATGATTTTGGTATTACGTATGTATGAGAAATTCCAAGGGTACCCGGCCTCTTAATGAGAGTTTTTGAATTTGCGAAACAAACTCAAAAGCAATTTCCTTCGATCGTGGATTCTTGGAAATCTATTGTTATTCTATTGTGTCTCGCTCACCGGTGAGCTTATGGGGCTTGATGGGTTAAAAATAGGCCTGGAGATATAGATATATGAATACATATAAGAGATATGAATATAAAAATTAGACGTTTTATTTTTTTATTTTTTGAATCCTTCATTTGTTTATGACCCGGCGCTACTTTTTCCGTCTACTACAAGTATGGCAAATATAATAATGGTCACATTGTATCGTATAATTTCCAAAAATCCAAATGTCATACTGGTACAAATCGTCAAATTTTTATCACTTTTTTGCTCAAGTCCGATAGTCATCCCGCCCCAATCTGTAACAATTTATTTTGGTACAATTGCCAAATGACGAGACTAAAATGATGCCATAAAGTAAAAAATGATTTTACGTATCTTATAGTCGTATTTTTAAAACGTGTCAAATAAATAAGTATTAATTCAAGTATGGCAGCACTTTTTCCCTACTAGAAGTATGGGAAAAATAATGACGGTCATATTTTTTCAAATACTTTCCAAAAATTTAAATGCCATACAGGCATAAATCGTTTGGCGAAAAAAAATAATCTTACACCTTTGCAGTGGTATGGCGGCCATTGTGCGCTGTCGGGAAGCAAGGTGATTTTGTGAATGGCTACTCGACGATGATTAGCTATGCAAATGCAAAAATTAGCCTGGAACAAATGGTTCAATTTTTTTATTAAAATTAACGTATTCGCGTCGGTATGGCGGAATGTAAGCCGCACCCGACAAGTATAATAATAATAATAATAATATCTATGGACGCTTCACATCACACCACGTCAGTCTGGCCCCGTGGTAAGTACCTGAAGGACTTGTGTTACGGGTACCAGACAACGGAAATATATTTAATACTTTTATACTGTACATATATTTAAGATTTTTTATTATATTATACACATAATATTTAATACACATCCATGACCCAGGAACTTTGAAAACTTTTTGTTCCGTCGGCGGGATTCGAACCCACGACCCCCGGCTTGAGCTACCGACAGCCCACCCACTGAGCCACAGAGGTCATTAAGTATGGCATTACGCTTTCGCCTACTTATTTTTTTTCGACTATCTGAAAATACAAGCATTTTTGTGGAACAAATCGTTCGACACTCGTTATTTATTCGACACGTTCGATTAACTCCCACACGTTTGGGCTGCCAGTGCAAGCGCTATGACCATCATTTTCCTTTTTAACCGACTTCCAAAAAACGAGGAGGTTATATGTTCGGCTGTGGATATTTTTATTTTTTTTTTTATTTTTTTTTTTGTATGTTCAACGATCACTCCGCCGTTTGTGAACCGATTTTCAAAATTTTTGTTTTGTTGTATTAGGTTTCACTCCAATTTGGTACCATGTTCACAAAAGTGGTGACCTGATGATGGGATCCAGGAGTAATCGAGGGAACTCCTCGAAATTTATATGGAAACATATGGTAATTTTAGTTTTATGTGAAGTGTACTAAGAATATGCTACCAAAAAGTCAAATATTGGGTCAAGGTATACCATGGTTTCGAAGATGCTGAGAGAACTCCTGACTCCTTATAGATACACGTTTGGGAGTTTCGGCGTTGTTTTAAGAACAGAAAGCATATTATGCTACCACGCAATTAAAATTCATCATCATCATCATCATCATCACCATCATCATCATCATCGTCATCATCATCATTACCACGTTGTGTTAAGGTCACCAATGTCTCATGGCACAAAATAGGTAATAGTACAACTTACAAGGCATAGGTATGGATACAATAATAATAATTATGTACATAACAACACAATTATTAATATAGGCTGTTTATACACGGCGGTCGGTGCGGCGTCGCCGCACGCCGCCGCGCGTCGCGCGGCGTGTGCGTAAACATCGCGGCATTGCGTCGTACCTATTCAAGTTCTAATGTCAGGTAATGCCGCGCTGCGAGCATTTTGAGTGTCATAATATAATTTTAAACTTTATCTTTATTAATATAGTACAATATAGTATCGCTTGAGAAAGGCGCAGGCGGCCGCGAGGCCGGCTTTCCAAGTTTCTCATGCGATAGTACTATGTATTACAATAATGAAGGTAAAGGTTAATATCATAATATTATTATGACACTGAAAATATACTCGCCGCGCCGCTGGGTGTGATTCGGCTCATCCTTCGATCGCGGATTCTTGGAAATCCATTGTTCTGGCGGCCGCTTTGGAGTTGAAGCGTTAAATTGTTAAATTACCTAGCACGCATAGGGTTGTGTTCACTTAGATTTTTTTAAATGTATTATTTAAATTTATCTACCTGATATTTGGGCCTTGGGGTATTACAAATTGTAATAAGGCCTTGTACCATGAAACTGTTTTGAGACTCAAATAATCGGACGAGAATGCTGCGTCCTACTCTAACATACGTGAAATGACGTTGTTAGAGCAGGGCGCGGCATTCTCGTCCGAATGTTTGAGTCTCAAAACAGTTTCATGGTAGGCCTAAAGATACGTAGAATAAACGCAGTAATTCGACACGTAGGGTGGTATGGTCACTAAGTCACTACTCACTAGTTCACTACCACCGACGACCACTTATAAACTCGCGGACTATGACGGAGGTCATCTTGGAGGGTTAATTAATATTTCTAATAACAATATGAGATCAATAATTACCACTCAAAATGTTGACAATTCAAATTTCAATGCTCGCTGCTCACACCAATGGTGACACATTTCTGATTTCACACAGCCAATACAACTATATAAAACTCCTACGTACAAGCGATACTGCGATTCAGGAGCACCTCAGCGAAACCTAATGAATACATCGTGTAACTAAAACTATATGAACAACAATCGGAGTTCGGACAAGCGATAGCGCCGACAGAGCGCCTCAATGACATATAGTGAAGACAATATAAAACTATTTTTTTATACAATGTAAATTGGCACTAATTATAGTTTATCTACTAGGTAACTAAAAAGAGTGAAATTATTATTTTTAACAAAAAATTAAAACCGACTTCCAAGGTAAAAACAATAATAACATTCTTATAATATGAACTAAAAACTAAAAAGTATTAAATAATTTTCCTCTCTAAATGTGCCTTTTTCCGAATTCAGCTAAACCTCAACTATTCCTGTACTCAACCTTCATAATTTTGAAGTCGGTGCCAGTTCCATAAGTTTCAAATTTTATGTCAAAGAAAATATAAAGATTCCGCTATATCTGGTACCGACTTCAAAATGATGAAGGTTGAGTACAGAAATAGTTGAGGTTTAGCTGAATTCGGAAAAAGGCACATTTAGAGAGGAAAATTATTTAATACTTTTTAGTTTTTAGTTCATATTATAAGAATGTTATTATTGTTTTTACCTTGGAAGTCGGTTTTAATTTTTTGTTAAAAATAATTGCCTTTACGAATATATACCCCTGTAAAACCGCCATACTGGCACAAATGACCAAGAAGTTTGTGTCACTATTTCCAGGCCTAAAAGCAATTTGAACTCAAAGCAGCGAAATTGTAAACAGAAGTGACTATAATGCAATGCGTTGTGTTCTTCTTCTACCGTTTCTGATAAAATCTTTATCATCGGGATTATTATCACAAAATCTGCTAATTTGTATTTTTAATTGGGACACGGCCCGTATTCTTGATCAATTGGAGACACTTCAAATATTGGAAGAGATTCCCGAGGCTAAAGGCGAGGCGTTGATAAATTTTTCCTTAATTTTCCCCAATCTTCTTTTGAGTGGTCACGTTTCTTTGTTTTATCAGATCAAATATTTGTAGTCATAATGCATCTGAATTCTGAACATCTATGTGGTAAAACTATATGATGTGATGATGTGTCTTCGTTTATAAATTATACCGCGGGAGCCGTAAATTTTTCCAGGATAAAAACTATCCTATGTTAATTTCCGCGACACCAAGTGATTGCATACCAAATTCCATTAAAATCGCTGCGGTTTAAGTACGAAGGGTGACAGACAGACACACTTTCACATTTAAAATATTAGTCCATACTTCCATACTAATATAATACTATAAATGCGAAAGTGTGTCTGTCTGTCTGTCTGTCTGTTACCTCTTCACGCTCGAACCGCTGAACCGATTTTGCTGAAATTTGGCATGGAGATACTTTGAGTCCCGAGAAAGGACATAGGATAGTTTTTATCCCGAAAAAATGTACGGTTCCCGCGTGATAAACGAATTTTGGCGCAACGAAGTTGCGGGCATCATCTAGTATGGATTATAAACGCGAAACACTTTTGCATTTTAACTCTCGTCACTTTTAAAATTATAGCCACTGACCCGTTTAGATTGGGCACAGTATAGCAATTAGGGATAATATTGCTATACTGTAGATTGGTGATGCGCCTCAGTTATGCTGAAGCACCCCGAACTCAGAGACATTTAATTCTGATTAACCTTCAATTTAATGAAGAGTTTGACAGATAATGTATGGGGTTTATGTCAAAATTTTTGAATTAATTACGTTTAAGTAATTACTGTTGACACTCTGAGTGAGGCAGTTAAAGTCCCAAAAAAGTACACCTAGATATCATTTTTACCGCAGCAAAATTTACCATTCCCTTATAGACGAAAAGCTTTTCGTCTATAAGGGAATGGTAAATTTTGCTTTTGTAGCGCGCTACTTTGTTTGCATAGCTATACACATGGTTAGAACATAACATTAATAGAATATATTTTTGTAACCTGAATATTGAGTTACTAAAACGTAAACAAAATAATAAAGTTACTCATTGTAGGGTTGTTTTTGTATTTAGTATATTATAGCTTATTTTGCTTAGTAATGATGTAAACAACTACACTTTTTGTTTGTTATTTTCTATTCTAATTCTATTCTTTTCTTTTATGAAAGTATTTTTAATTCAATGTTGTTTAATTTACATTATATAACAATTATTTCTAAAATTAAAAGTGAAAATATGTACTTAATTGAATTTTCATTTTCGATTCTACGTATTTTGTAAACTGTAATTCTGTTTTAATTCGTTGTTACATTTGATCGAAAATTGAAACCAAACTAAATTAATACACCATCGTCCTTCATACATTAAACGGTTAGCGGTAACATCAAATCCATATAAAAGTTTTTTTTAACGAAAAGGAAATAAAACAGAGTACAAAAAGAAAAGGCTAAGTTTCCAAAGGAACGCTAAAGCAAAGACATTTGACGCCATTTATAGAGATTGCTCTGGCTTCAAAGAAATGCATTGTGATAGTACAATATCAAGTTCTATTGAGGTGCTTTGTGACAGAAGATCTTTTATATACATTATACAGTCATATATTTTATACACAAGTAATAAGACCCCTACTCACGTGAAAAGTTATCGCGCGACAAACATTTGTAAAATGCAATGTTTTACATGAACACACTTTATTAAAAAAACCGGCCAAGTGCGTGTCGGACTCGCACTCGAAGGGTTCCGTTATAGAGCAAAAATAGACCAAAAATTGTTTTTTTTTTGTATGTGAGGGGGGCCCACAATTTTTTATCTTATTTTTATATTAATATTAATTAATTATTAAAGTACGTGACATACAATTATGGATTTTGTGACAATTTCTAATGTCTATTTGTTACCACTATTGAAATCGAGCAAAAAAGGCCAAAAAATCACGTTTGTCGTATGGGAGCCCCCCATAGTTATTAATTTTTGTTTTAGGTATTTGTTATAATAGCGGAAACAGAAATACACAATACGTGAAAAACAATTTGTATTGAATTGACAGATTTCAATTGCGTGAGACGTCTTGCGAATCTGTAAAATCCATATAAAATCATAGAAATGCATCTACGCGTCACGATGCGGTCTGAATTGACCCTAACTCATGTTGTTTACTATTTACTTCAATCCAATTATGATTAACGCCCTAAATTCTTAAATTCTCATCAAAATCATGTTGTTTACGTTCTCCACGTGTAAGTTCCAGTTCGGAATGAGTGTTCGTGCAATATAAGTCAGTGGGCGGACGCGGGCAGCGCGCCAGCGACGGGCGGCGTCGCCGTGTCTGCGCTTATGTAAACCCCTCTTATTGATTAAACAAGGGATGCGATTTTACACCAATTAGGCATAAACATACTAATATTTTACACACAGAAATGTGTCTCTGTGTTTGTCTCAGATGGACGCCTAAGGCTTCGTCAACGTTTGTATCATTTGCGCGATCAGATCTCAAAAAATGATCGCGATTCGCGACGGAGATCTGATCGGAGATCTGATCGCGCAAATGATACAAATGTGGACGAGCCTCAAGTCTACGCTAAAGCCAGAGGTAACAGGCAGACAAAGACAAGCAATTTTGATGGCATGGAGATACTTTGAGCCCACGGATAGGACATACGACGGTTTTATCTAGGAAACAAGCAAGGTTTCCGTGTGATAGACGGAACGCACGGCGTAGTTGCAGGTTGCATCCATTTCTTTGCACCTGATGGAAAACAACAGCCGTCGCCCATTTACACTCACAACATCAGAAGAGTTGCAGGTGCGTTGCTGGCCTAAAATATGCTAGTAAAAAGCCTGAAAGTGTATGTTTGTTTGTCTGAGATGGACGCCTTTTTTATGCGCAGGGGAAACCCTTTATGGGTGCTCCGGGTCGGGGATGTGCCTCAGTTAAGCTGAAGCACCCCAGGGGGTATGTGGGACTCTCGACTTCGGGCACCCACTAAAACCACCTGCGGTTTGCCTTCAGCCGTATACGGAGGGATATCCTGGATCTGTCTAACACTCTCCCTCCATGACCGGAAAGTATCAAGAGGTAACAGACAACAAAGGGATTAAGCTTCTGAACTAGTTTTGATAGCTGTTAGCTATGGACCAGTATGGAGATACTTTGAACGCCAGGAAATGACATACATAGAGTCTGTTAGACAAATTTCAGCACAACAAAGTTGCAAGTTGCACCTATTTCTTTCGGCTTCGCTGTAGTAGTTAAATGGAGCTCAGCAGCGCAGGTGTCGGGTGCCACATAGGTAATGCGTGCGTTAACAACATTAGCTACGCGGATGACATGGTGCTGCTGAGTCCCTCTATAGGCGGGCTGCGTAAACTAGTACGTATTTGTGAAAGATATGCGGGGGCCCACGGACTTAGGTATAATGCTACGAAGAGTGAGTACATGGTTTTCAAGTCAGGTACAAAATGCTATGACACGAATGTACCTATAAAACTATGTAACACTCCACTCAAAAGAGTTAGCAAATTTAAGTACCTAGGTCATTGGGTCACCGATACTCTTAGGGATGATCTAGACATGGAGCGTGAGAGAAGGGCATTAACAGTCAGATGTAATATGCTGGCCCGCAGATTTACACACTGTAGCAGAGACGTTAAAGTTACTTTGTTTAAAGCGTACTGCCAATCTTTTTACACGTGTAGTCTGTGGACCAGCTACACGCAGAGGTCATATAATGCATTGAGAGTACAGTACAATAACGCATTCAGGGTGCTGATGGGGCTGCCCAAATTTTGCAGTGCGTCGGGCATGCTGGCCGAGGCGCATGTAGATGACTTTTTTGCCATAATCAGGAAGCGTAGCGCCTCACTGATGGCGAGGTGTCGGGACAGCACCAACAGCATCCTGAGGGCATTTGCGGACAGGTGGGACTCTGCACTGCTCAGGCACTGGATTTGGCTTCATGCGCCAGTAGCACGGTGCATGATCATTATTTAATTATGTAGTGTCGAGCAATTACAATTAAATAATAAAAATTATATAAATTATATAAATAATAATTAAATATCAACTAACCTACTAACATAAGTTTAAGGAAAAATTGTTACTAATCTACTAATAATTCATATGGGCTGTATTTTATTGCCTGAAATAAAGCATTATTATTATTATTATTATTATTATTTACCGATTTCGAGTGTCGATTGATTATTAATATGCGACGAGCTTCGGCATCGGTCGTTTCTTGGGGGGCACTGCGCCCCCCCTCATGGATCTGTTGCTTATAACGAAATGATGTCGTGGCGTTTGTATTGCGTCTTATTTCTCCTTTTTAGGAAAAACTAACTCATCTATACATGTAATAAAATCGTAGGAATGTCAATTCTGTACATTGAATACTTTTGAAAAATAATACTTGGGGTGTGATCCACTATGCTAACGCGGACGAAGTCGCGGGCACCAGCTAGTAAGAAATAATATAATCTTAGGATTCATTGTACCAGTAATGTACCTTAGCGGTAATAGACAGACAGACACTCTGTAACAATAATTATAATAACAGTAGGTAAGTATTAATTATTGTTTGTGTTCTAACTTCTACTTCCTTCTACAGCAGTGGCTCTTAACCTTTTAGTCATGAGGGACCATTTTACCAAATTGTGTTGCCGGGGACCACCCTGTCCACCAAGTTGGTTATTTAAATTAAGGGTTGTTTGATAAAGTATAGCTAGTACAATTTTTTTATTTGGTAAAGATCTAAAAGTTACAGATTTTAATTTACTTTTAATGTGATTTTTGTGACTGCATACTGCATGCTCTTCTTTACTGATTTCTAAATTTTTCAGCTATTGTACTTTGTAAGTTATGAGTGTTAGGTATGGCTATGTCGATAAGATATGCATTTTTGTTTATTTTATCTACTACTGTAATATCTGGTCTGTTGTAATGTATAGTTCTATCAGTAAGTATAGTTCGGTCAAAATAGATTTTGGTGGCGGCATTATCAAGTATAGTTTGAGGCTTATATTTGTAATACGGTTCTAGGTCAGCAGTAAAATTTCGTTGTTGGGCGAGGCTCTGATGGATTATACTTGCAACTTGGTCATGTCGATGTTTGTAGTCGGTCTGTACTATTGTTCTGCAAGCTCCTGTAATGTGTTGAATTGTTTCCGGGCAACTATGGCATTTTCTGCAACTGTCTGTCGTAAGGGTCTTAGTAATGTATCGTTGGTAGTTCCTAGTTTCTATTGTTTGGTCTTGTATTGCAATTATAAATCCTTCAGTCTCCGGGAAGAGATCTCCACGACTCAGCCACGCGTTCGATGCTTCCTTGTCCACATTGTTTTGGCAAAGGTCGTGTAGATGTCTACCATGAAGAGCTTTTTTAGCCCATTCGGAAAGTTTAGTTTTATCATCAGTTATTTTATGTTTGTTACTATGTAGATCCTGTAAATTGAGCGGTGTAAAATTATTATCATTTGTAACTATTGCTTTATGTATTGTAGAAAGTTCTGATCTAGTTAAGAAATACTGCTTTAAATTTAAGATCTGTCTGTTATGTAGGTTTACAATATCAATGATGCCTCTTCCACCATCTTTTCTTGGCAACGTCAGTCTCTGTATGCATGATCTTGGATGGTGTTTACGGTATTTGGTCATCGTTGTATTAATTTTTCTTTGTATTCCTATGAGTTCTGTTTTGTTCCAGTTAATTATGCCAAAAGAATAGGTCAATATTGGGATAGCAAATGTATTTATGGCTTTTATCATATTTCTAGAGTATAACTTTGATTTCAGTATTGTGTTAAGCCGATGTTGAAAGTTTTGTTTTAATTTACATTTAGTATCCTTATATAGAATTTGTTGAGACTGATGGTAGCCTAAATATTTATATGTTTCTCCTTCATCAAGAGGTTCTATCCGTTCCCCAGATTGCAGTGTGTATGAGTGTAGATATATTTTTCCCGCTTTTATAGAATTTATTTTAGTTTTATCCACCCCAAATTCCATTTTAATATCATTTGAAAATTGTTCAGTCAGCTCAGTCAGCTTGTACAGGTCAAATTCATTATCAGCATATATTTTTAAGTCATCCATATACAGTAAGTGGTTGATTATAGTCTCAGTATGTCTGTTTGTATCATTATAATTAATGCGGTATCCTGCTTCTAAAGAATTTAATATATTGGAGAGTGGGTTCAACGCAAGACAAAACCATATTGGGCTAAGTGCATCTCCCTGAAAAATGCCTCTTTGAATTTTAATTGGTTGGGTATCTATTGAAGTAGTAGGGGTTTTAAGTTTAAGTTTAGTACTCCACAGAGTCATCGTGGTTTTCAGCAAATGTATTATTTTCGGGTGTATTTTATAAATTTCCAGAACATGCAATAACCAAGAGTGAGGGACAGAGTCATATGCTTTTTTGTAATCAATATAAATAGAATATAGGTCAGATTTTGTTTTAGTAGCGTGTTTTAAAATTACTGAGTCTATAATTAATTGCTCTTTACAACCTTGGCTAAATTTTCTACATCCTTTTTGCTGTTCAGCTAGTATATTGTTATCATTTACATGCTTATATATTACTTCAGCAATACAAGAAGATAATATTTTATATATCGTTTGTAAATATTATTATTATTATTATTATTATTATTATTATTAAATTGAATTGAAGTAATTAAGGTTAAAGAAAAATGTTAACTTGTACTGCGATGCAGAGTGTACCATTACAACAATAATAACAGGAAGCAAAGTAAAGATAGTCCAAAACAAGAAGCATTTGCTAACAATTACTATAGGTACCTACTCGGCCATCTTTAATGAAAACGATGAAAAGCGTATGAGCGATAAAACGCCTATTTTTAATGTTCCACGTATTACTAAGTTTTCAATTATGATTATATAATATATAGCATTATTAATTTACAGAATACAGAAACTTACGGTATAACAAAAACTTATGTAGGTCATGAAGTATACAACTACTTAATAACATCTCAGGCTTCAAGTTTCTAGTTCGCATAAATTCCGATAAATCCCGGTTACGTAGAGGACGGGAACTCGAGAATCCCCGGGGAATCCCCATATCATGTCCCGGGAACCCGCGGGGAGTCCCGGGATATCCCGGGAACTTATAACGAGTTCCGTAATGATCCCAACTTCACGCTCTATTGATTGATTACATGATGTTGTAAACAAAACTACTTTAATCAGTTTGATCTTGAAGATATTATGTTACTTGGTACCGCAAAGTTGCGGAGAATATTGTCGCGAGGGAATAGTTCAATTTTGCGCTGTAGAAACTATGCTAAATTCATCTAAATAAGTTTTAGGATTTTTAGTGAGAAGAGGTGACAGATACACCTTCGCATTCTAGTAAATTTCAACATATTTATTCAGCTCGGGATTATTATAACCAATAAGCTAGCATTTAATAAAAATTAAAAACATACTATAGCTGCTACTATCATAAGTAAGTAAGGCGACGAATGAACTCATATGCCTAATGCCACAGTCGGGAAAATTATTATAATACTAGCTGATCCAGCAAACGTTGTTTTATGCCATATAAATTACTAGCTGTTGCCCGCGACTTCGTCCGCGTTAACATAGTATAATAACAAAGATGAATAGTTTTCCACTTTTTGTGGTTCCTTATACAAAGGTTAAAAACGGGACCCTATTTAAGCAAACGTTCATAAACTTTCATGTTTCTAACTCAAAAAATGACGGACTTTCATTTAAACTTTCAACCCCTATTTCACCCCCTTGGGGGTAGAATTTGCAAAAACGCTTAAACACGTATCCATTCATATTTAATCAGTAACCCAAAAATAAAGTTTCATGTTTCTAACTCAAGAAATGACCGTGGAAATGACGGACTTTCATTCAAACTTTCAACCCCTATTTCACCCCCTTCGGGGTAAAATTTTCAAAATTCCTTCCTTAGTGGGTGTCTACTCAATAAAACAACCCTACTCACCAAATTTCGTGTCTGTAACTTTAACAGTTTTTGCTCAGCGATGATGAATCAGTCAGTCAGTCAAGACATGTAATTTTATAATAGATTTCTAGTATCAATATAAAAAGAAGATAATAACATATTCTCAGGCCTAACGAATGTACATTCAAAATTTCATTAAAATCGGTTGAGCCGTTTTGGAGGAGTTCGCGCACAAACACTGTGACACGAGAATTTTGTATAGACTTGGTAGCGGTGCTACGGCAACCCTCTACGTTTCGTAGCACCGCTACGCCGGGGCTACGCGTAGCGGCCCCTCTACGAAAACATCGTAGCAAGGAGAAAGTACTTTACTATTTTAACCGATTTCAAGAAAAAGAGAGAACTATCTTTTTAATATTCACCTGCGTAGTGTATGTTTGGTTGCTAATAAAAAAGTTGTAATTCTATTTGGTTGAGGTTTATACAAAAGGAAAACTTTTTATACAAAAGGAAAGAAAGCATTGAAAAAGGGCGTCACTTTATTATAATGGGTCTTAGCTACCATAGCGGACTATCCTAATAATATGTTGTGTTGTTACGTAACTACGTAATCGATTGAAAATAATAGAATTAAAAACTAAAAATAAAATAGAATTGAATAAAATATATTAATCCTTCAATCCCCATAAGAGCACCGTGATCGCGACAACAATATAATACAATAGCATTTCCAAGAATCCGCGATCGAAGGATTAAAATGAAATAGGTATAGACAACGAGTAGTATAATGTGTGCTTAATGTTTATATCAGTTAGCACGTGCGTGTGTTGCAATACCGCAGGCCTCAGTAGCCTCCAAGGAGTTGGCGATACTTTACAACACGCGAAAATATATTATAATATTAAGGCCGTCCCCCGAGCAAACGACCTTGGCCATACATTTGCCGCGTTGCCGAGATCGCGCCAAAACCCTATTATTTTTACTTATCTTAGTTCAAAATTGTCCTAAAAAAAATTTAAAACGGCAAATATGTAGTTTATGATATCGTCGATCTATTGGCGTGAGTTTCAAATAAAAGTAATTTGTAAATCTTAATGAGATGCTGAATGTTTGCTTGAATTTTAACAAATTGGTATTACTTTGGAAGCTGATATCATGAGTATAAGAAACAAAAATAGAAAATTTAAAACGACAAAAGGAATGTTGATATACTGAAGATTATTGCTGTATTTTTATTATAACTTTGTAGCTTTCAGATTATGAGTTTATAAGGTTTTAAATACGGTCAATTACGGAATCTCCGGACGGAACGCCCTTAACTTTTACCAACTACTCTACGCGCGGTACAATTACACACTGTGAAAATCACACTTACATTATAAAGGCGTAAGTTTGTGAGTTTCTATAAATTGTTATTTCTTCACGTCTAAGCGGCTGGAGCGATTTTAATTAAATTTGACATGGGGTTAGTCGATACCCTGGATTAACACAAAGGCTACTATTGACTGCGGGAAAATATTAAACCGTTTGGACGTGAAGAAGTAACAAACACACCAACTCTGAAACTTACGTCTTCATAATAAATCTTCAATTCTCCAATAAATTAATAGCTTGCGTTTTTCGCGTAACTTTCTGCCGCGCACTGTAAAACTCTGGAACGAACTGTCACCGGTATTTCCGGACCTATACGACCTGCAAACCTTCAAGAGAAGAGCATATTCCCTCTTAAAAGGCCGGCAACGCACCTGCAGCTCTTCTGATGTTGCGAGTGTCCGTGGGCGACGGTAGTTGCTTACCATCAGATGACCCGTTTGCTCGTTTTCCCCCCTTATTTAATAATAAAAAAAAACATATCAAACTTCAATTGGAGAATTTCGCCGCACAATTTTGAACGTTCGTAGTAACTTTCAGTGATATATAATGCTCTGTAGCTAGAAAAAAGTACATAGTATATGTACATAGTAAGTACAAAGTTCCTTTGTCGTATTTGACCTAACCTTTGATTATATTTACGTTATTTACGTATATTGCTACCGTCAACGTGTACCATCACAAGGTGACAACAGTCAGGGTTCAGTTTTTGCGCCTATTATATTATCATTAGCTGTATTCTTTTAAAATGTTGACGTAACATTTTCCTTATAACCTTTTTCCGTATACGCATATTATACTTATACTATGTGTAAAAAATTGTTAAAAACCAAAGTTCAAAAGTACCAAAACAAATGCGTAACATTAGTTTTTACTGATACTCAATGAAAATCTTCACTATTGTTAACTACTGACGAGTATATTAATATTTAAGGTTAATAAACAATAATAATAATTATCTTTAGACCTACAACATAATAAATACTACTTAAGACTAACTAAAAATCCTTTCAATATTATAAAAGCATCAATTATAATATCAACTATGAGGATCTTGACAAAGGACCTAGAATATTTTCTTATGCCTGCGCAATGCACCGCTCTCACGTCCCTCGTGAAATAAAGGGCCAAATCTAATATTTATTCAAGTAGTAATAATCCATTTGAATGTAACTTTTCTCAATACAATTAAGAACTCGATATTTTATGTTATTGTTCGTAATAAAAGTACAGGGTCGAGTGTTTGGCGTCGGCGAGAGGTGATAGAAAATGTACGTAGGGGTGGGACACGATAGACTCATCTTTTATTTACTTATCAAATACATATTGAATTCTTAATATAAAATATACATACAGGGCGTAACAAAACTTAGTGATAATACTTTAGGGTGAAATTTGCACTGTGAAAGTAGCAGCGCTGAAAGATTAACTTTTTTTACTATTGTATGGGGAAATTCATGTCGCTGGGCCGCGTGCCCGTACTAAGTACTAAGCATAAAAACAAAATTTGCTTTTTTAGCGCTGCTACTTCCACAGTGAACTCAATATTAGGGACACTTACAAACTTTAAAGTAATTATCACTCAGTTAAAATGTTGTTATACCCTGTATAGACGAGTATGTCTACTTCATTTTCAAAATAACTTACATTGATCCATTATTGGCTAAGGTGGTGAGGCTGCTTAATGATAAATGAAAGTGATTTTCCGCTTAGCGCATTTTCAACTGACTTTAAAAAAGGTGGATGGTGTTTTTTTTAACACCTAAACTGCTAAGGGCAAATCAAGGCACAAAACCACAATAGACATAACTACCAGTAGTTCGACTGCAAAGAAATGGACAGGTTTCAATATCTGTCAAATTCGTCGGGTTTGGGGGTGATAAGTTAGAGGCTGGCGCGCTGGCTGGTATAATTTATTTTTAAAATAAGATTTTGAAATTGAATTCTGACAGTTTTCTTTGCATGTGCCAAAATATAAACAACAACAAAATTTGTAGGTAACGACCCTAGCGACGACTTTTGTCATAATACATCAAACTTAAAAAAAATTACATCAGTTCTAAGTCGGCATACTCTATCATTCTGTCTACTCTGACAAAACTCCACATAAAATGTCTGCAAGAAATACTGTGCCACATTGTTTTGATTAAATTATTATAGCATGACAAACTTTTATTACTTTTGTTATATTATAACTCTGTTGTGTCAGCCCTAGCCGCAGTGTTACAAGGTCAAGGTCACAGCTCCGAAAACATTTCGTTGACGTCACAAAAGGCTTTACATAAGGTCGATCGAAGTCCATCCTTCAGGAGTTCATCATCAGCTACTGAAACTACTGATGTTCTAGGGTTTTTAAGCTATCGCATAGCTTTTATTTCGGGCTTTTAGCGCAGCGATCGAATCAAGAAATTCCGTAACGAAAAAAACCTAACACCCCCCCATTCCGAACGGTGGGCGTTGCCAGATTTGGGCACGGTGTTTGTGTGCGTGCAACCATAGCATACGAATTATAATTGCATAAGTTGATAAAAAATGCTATGCAAAAGCTTTACCACGGCAGTCACCGAGTGCACACGTATTTTTTAAGCTCAGGCTCGATTTATATATACGTCCGCGCAAACGAGCGGTTAAGTCCGACAGAGTTTTACCATCTAACTACCCATGTATGTAGGCTAGACCTATGTCAACAGAGCCAGTCTAATTAGGTCTTACTTTCATTGCCTGTTTATAGCTTTCCTGGACTTGTGGAATATCTCTTGGCCCTGACCTATATCGTATGACTTGAAGTGAAAACCATAATAACTAACTACTAATTAGTGATCTGTGAAAACTTTTTAAAAGCATTGTATTTTTTGGGAAGGGATTTTAAATTCGTTAGCGGTTAGACGGAGGGCCCAGTAGGCCAATAATAATAGTAATAATAATAATAAGACAGAAGGAGATTAGACCTGCATCTACCGCGCGACGAAACTTTATGCCTGCTCCTGCAGTATAGTTTTTAGTTCAGCCGGCACTCCCAGAATGCAACCGTTGTTTTCCAACATCAAAACTCACTTTTTTAAAGATAATATTCGATAGGAAGTGGCCAATTCCATTTTTGCGATCATAGACGTTAACAAAATTAAAGCCCCGCGTTCCATTTAAAAACGATCAAAACGCTCAAAATAGGAGGCATTTTGAGCATTTTGATCGTTTTTAACGCTTAATGCAACGCGGGGAATATGATCACAAGTTATTTTAATTTGCCATGCAATATCATAAATACCAAAGTGTGTCTGTTTGGGACATCTGTACGTTGGGTCAATACAGACCGCAACGCGACGAGGCGAGGCGAGGCACGGCGCGGTATAGATTTGATAGATCTGGGGGCACGGCAGTGCCCCAGCCAAGCTTTTTAGCAAAGGCACGGCCGTACCATACTTTTCTCGAAGCGGTTCTTATCTTCAATGTTAACAAAGCTAGAGATTTAGAATTTCGATGACTATAGGAGCAAGTATTAAAACTAGCTTAACCTCCAAATTACATTATATTCTGAGTAATAGTTTACTAGTCACGGACGGTCAAAGTTACTACGTTTTGTCACTGACTGATAGATCATCAAAATTCTAAGGTACTTCTAGCAGACTTAGAACCTTGAAATTTGGTATCCGGATAGATCTTTATTCACAATGAAAGGAAAAATTATGAAACCGGCCAAGATCGAGTCGGACTGGCGTAGATAGGGTTCTGTACCGTAAATTTGTATGGGAGCCCCCCTTAAATAAAAGGTTTATTAAAATTTTATTATTTATTATTAAAGATGAAATAGTTTTTAAATTATTGAGTATTTTCTGAAATTTCCAAAAAACCTTACTGTTACCATTATGAAGATAGAGCAAAAAAATCGTGTTTGCTGTACGAGACCCGCCATTCCTAAATTATTTTATTTTAATAGGACTATTATATTTTATAGCGACAACAAAAATACATAATTTGTGAAAAATTTATCTATATAGCTATTGCGGTTCTCGAGATCCAGCCTGCTGACAGACAGACAGCGAAGTCTTAAGACTTTTAAAACTTATTATTCGGGACTTAGCGTGACTTATTTAAATAGTAATGCTACTACGAGTACATACTTTTTCTCGACGTTTCGGCCGTGTTGTAATGGCCGTGGTCACGAGGGGGAGCGCGACGTCTTTGTTTGTACCGGGCTGTCTGATCTTCGACTACCCTCGAGTTGTCCAATATTTGTGTTCCGGTATATCTACACTCAGTAGGTTCAGTGCGAAACACAACACAAACTGTATCCGGGTTTACACATTTTATTGATAAAGGTGTGATACACGCGGTTTACACTTACTAATCACTGGATTCCAGGCTGGAGATAATTTAAATCCGTCCCCACAATTGAAATTCTTGTACTTTTTAATTTCAATGGCTTCACGTATTACTCTCGTGTGGTAATGACGATGCGTAGAGAGGATTTTGGGGTCGTGTAGTTCCATCCAGTGATTAGTCCCCATATCAAGCAGATGTTCTGCTACTGCGGATTTATTTGTCTGGCGATTTTTCACTGCGGCTATGTGTTCTTTCACTCTTTCGCCAATAGTCCGTTTCGTTTGGCCAATGTACGAACTACCACAGCTACAATCTATTTTATAAAGCCCAGGAGTTTGGAAAGGTAAGGAATCCTTTGGTGACCGCAGTACTTGTGATATTTTACGTAACGGAGTATACACAGTCTTAATGGAGTATTTTCTCAGTTCTGTTCCAATTTTGTCCGTTACGCCTTTGACGTATGGTAAAAATGCTGCTTGACGGCTCACCTCCGGATTGAGAGAGAACGAGTCTCTCCTTCCGCCTCCTTAATCCCCTCGACATGTTAAGTCCCGAATAATAAGTTTTAATTATAATGCAACGCGAAAATTTAAAATGTTGTCTTAAGACTTTGTTAATATGGTAGAATAGTTTTTAACGTGACCTGAATAGAAAAAAAACCTTAAAAAAAGAAATGCAATCCCACCAAAACATTTAAATGTAAAAGGAACCAAGCAAAATATTGCATAGCTATGAAATACTTCTGTCGTAAAAAGTTTTCAGATCACATACAAGCCAAGCCTTCAACTTATTTTGTAATTGAAATCAACATTCAGTGAATGTATGAATAGTTTTCTTTATTTTAAAATTATTATAGTGGCTTGGCAATGAGCACTAGAGAAATAATCAGCGACTAATTGGATTTATATGGGTACCTGCATCGACCAGATGCGTCGTTACGATAAACTAAAGAAACACTTTACGCTTGCTGTCTGTCTGTCTGAATGAACTCCTAATATGCAGTTTTATATTTGTTTCTTAATAATTATGTGCTCATTGCCGAGCCACTATAATAATTTTAAAATAAAGAAAACTATTGATACATTCACTGAATGTTGATTTCAATTACAAAATAAGTTGAAGGCTTGGCTTGTATGTGATCTGAAAACTTTTTACGACAGAAGTATTTCATAGCTATGCAATATTTTGCTTGGCTCCTTTTACATTTAAATGTTTTGGTGGGATTTCATTTGCGTGAGACGTCTTGCGAATATGTCAAATCCATATAAATTTAGAAATTGCATAATATCTACGCGTCGCGTTGCGGTCTGAATCAACCCTAAACCGGTGTTGATTCACCGGTTAATAGTTATGAGGTTCTCCGCGATCGAGGGTGTCTACGCAAATAACCAGGCAGTACATAGAATATTTGAAACTGCCAACTTCAAATCTCAACAAAGTTCCCCTTGGTCACTCGACTACGAACTCAATGAACTAAAATTGATAAGCACGCTTTGACCAGCACGATCGATAGTATCGAAGGGTGCGGTAGGGCCCGTCAGGAAGTAGCTTTGAGGGCGAGAATTAGGGCGCATTATACGGGAACCTATGTAACAGGTACTTTAGGTGATTTCGCTCGATGAGTTGGTCGACTGGTTGACTAACTAGTGCGATAACTGGACGACGGTATGCAAAATATGCTCGATGAATAATTTTGTATGGAAAATAATTGTAGAGAATAGTTATTGAATTTAGTATACTTGCACAGTATTTTACATTGGTATGGCAAAGACGTATGACTTAGATTAGAAATATACTGAATTTCTTTAAAATATTGATTCGACGGTTGGCTCATAAGTCATAACTTTAGATTAAAACTCAAAGTTTAATATAGCAGTGTGCTAAAATAAGAAATAAAATAAGAAACAGTTATATTTTATGTATTAATAGAGGACGCTCGCAACTCCGCAACTCCATTGCGCCAAAATTATTTTATCGCGCGGAAACCGTACATTTTTCTTGGACATCCTTTGTCCAGGGACACAAAGTATCTCCAAACCAAACAGCGAAATCGGTTCAGCGGTTTGAACGTCAACAGGCAATTTATAATATTAAGTATAAGTCCAGTACGGGTTTCGATCTTGAACTACGGAACCCTAAAAATGGATAATTAATTGTCTAACTCCATTTTTGCTGCACCATTAGTAATTACGTGGAAGTTCACATTTCCTTGACATTACAACATAATGCAGTGCCGGCCGACCTTGGTACAAGTTGTGGTGACGACTTTATGGGTTTATGGATTTTATGGGTTTGTTGGGTATTTACCATCGACTTTTAGTATTTTTTGTATTCGTTGACTACTGTAATTATAATATTACCTAGGGCTAACTTTTTCCTTCTAAATAAATGCGGATTGGTAAGACTAACGATCTTCCTACTAAAAAAGTAAATAAGTCTGTCTTTCTACTAAATAAGTACGTTAGTGAGACTGACGGACAGGCTAAAAACTGAATCGTTACAATACATGTCAACTAAACTTGAATAGTCCTAGTGCGTGGTATATTGCCAACTTATGCCAAAAGTTTGCAAAAAACGTGCAAATATTTCATTTAAATCGGTGTTGTGGTTTCGGACAGTGGCGTAACTATAGGGTGACAGGGCTGGCAAAATGCCTCGGGCCCCCGACTCAAGAGGCCGTCTTATTATTAACGTATCGATTTTTACTAATAGAGCCCTATCAGTTTGCCACGGGCCCGGATTTTATAGTAGGACTAGTGGGCCGTGGGCAAAGGCTCCAGAGAGATCTGGAGCTGTTGCCCACGGCCTCGCTCGCGTTAAGTATATTTTAATTAGGTATCAATATCTCAGCCCGATCGGTTAAAAATTGACGAAGTGTCATACAAACTTTCATCCCCTATTTTATCCCCTTGGGGGTAGAATTGATTAAAATCTTTTCTTATCGAATGCCTACGTCATAACATCTACCTGCATGTAAAATTTCAGCCCGATCCATCCAGTGGTTTGGGCTGTGCTTTGAGTTATATATTTAGATTATTTAGATTTAAGTGAATCTTTACAATAGCTTTGACCATCTGAAAACCTACTAACTACTACTAAGCAATTACAAACCATGTCAAAGAATTTAAAGCCACCCCCGAAATTCCGCGAAAGTACCAAAGTGTCGTCGCCCCAGCACCGGCCGAGCTGTGACGTCAGAGGGCGAGCCCTTATCTTGCACGTGGCCCAAATTACCCTAATGGCGGACTAAACGATCTAGATTTACAAAGTCTAGAAAACTGGGCCTGTTGTTCCTAGAACGTTAGTTCACTGATTTTATTTGTGCGATTTTAGCAAACTGTATATTTTTGAGGTAATCCGTAATGCGTAACTCTCATATTTACCATCGTTATACTATCATAGTTAGGTATGATGATATTCTGTCGGCTGGGTTTCTCATAATCCGACCAAATTACGTAGGTTTGCCGTAGAAGCAATGTCTGTTATACTTGCCCGCAACGCCACTCTAGGAAAATGTTGTACGCGGCACATGAAAAATAAGAAAAATTCTTTCGTTTTCAAAAAAACTATCCCATTGTTTTTCTTATAACATAAAAGTTAAAGCATCTTAAATCTTTATATAAATTGGCATCTACTGCGGCTTAAGACTGACAGACTCTCGTATTTATAATATTACTAGATGATGCCCGCAACTCCGTTGCGCCAAAATTCGGTCGGGAATATCGCGCGGGAACCGTACATTTTACCGAGATAAAAAGTATCCTATGTCCTTTCCCGGGACTCAAAGTATCTCCATTTCAGCAAAATTGGTTCAGCGGTTTGAGCGTGAAGAGGTAACAGACAGACAGACTTTCGCATAAATTATAATATTAGTATGGATTTTTGAGGCTTTTTGTGCGTCCAGAAACATACTTAAAGTAGATTTGTCAGTTTGTGAACCACAACATCTAAGTGCGAAGAACAAAGGGGAAGAACTTTTTAATGAAAGCAACATTGTAACACTTTTATAAGTTGGTTTTGTGATGGGCTCTACTTTGGAGTTGTTCTGAACAGACAAGAGCGAGTTTTCAGGCAGAAATGGTTTCGTAAAAATGTGAAAAAAAAAAAATCCTTCCGATATCTTTACAATGTGGAGTTCATAGTTTGATTGTTAGGGACATACGAGTACATAAAACTATAATAATCATAAAAGTACAACATATAACGATATGTGTCTTCATGGAAAATGCTATAAAGATAAGAAAAAATAACAATAATGAGCTATAATAAAAACTAAGTAACTATTACTAATTGATATTGAGTACATTTTAACTAGGCTACGAATGTTATTGGTTACGTAGCTTAGTACTGAATTGACAGATTTCAATTGCGGACGTCTTGCAAATCTGTCAAATCCATACTTTAGAAATGTATCTATGCGTCGCGTTGCGGTCTGAAATGACCCTTAGGCCCACAGCCCTCAGGGATATATTATGACTCCCTCCGGCTCGGTGCGCCAGAAGTTTAGCGACTAAAACCCCCCCAACGCCATCGTTCTTTCTGCCAGGGCAAGGTTTTGACTGCATACCTAAGGAAATGAAATTTGAATGTACACTCCTGAAAGTTAACGTGCATCGTATTACAGATAAATGATAATTTATACAAAATCTTTCACCAAGTTAGCTTCTTCAATAACATACTTAATAGTCACTTATAATTCATGCCTTTTTTTATAAAGATCGCCAAAATATTCCACCAAAAAAATATATCTCCTAAATATTTTTTGGCATGAAACTTGGCGATATCATCGGAATCGGTCAGACGGCGAATTCCTGTCGATATTGTATCAGATGGACGTGAAGCACCGTGGCAGGTGGCCAGGGAATTTGATGACGATTCACGCTTAGAAAAATTGCCGATACTAGAGAAAGTCGCGATGCAACTCCGTTGCGCCAAAAATCGTTGGCCACGACAGCCGTACAGTTTACCGGAATAAAAAGTATCCTATGTCCCTTCTTGGGACTCGAAGTATCTCTATACCAAACTTCAGCAAAATCGGTTCAGGGCATCTTCCGCGGAATTCTCGAGAATTATCAGATGTCAATTTCCTCGCGTGAGGCGAAATTGACGCTTCCATTCCATTAAGCGGCGGTGTTATATTGCGCCTTAAAGACTATAGTGGCTAATAAGACTCTTAATGAACTGCAAAGTGCAAGTTTTACTGGCGTGAAAAGAATGCCTAGATAAGACAACAAAATCATCTATATGTATAGCCATGAATGAAAATAATTTCTTATTTCAGTAATCTTTCCACGGTACGTTTTTCGCGTAACTTTCTGCCGCGAACTGTAAAACTCTGGAACGAACTGTCACCAGCAGTTTTTCTGAACCTATACGACCTGCAAAGCTTCAAGAAGATAGCGTATTCCCTCTTATAGGCCGGCAACGCACCTGAAGCTCTTCTGATGTTGCGAGTGTCCATGGGCGACGGTAGTTGCTTTCCATCATTCATCAGGTGACCCATTTGCTCTTATGCCCCCTTATTTTATTTAAAAAAAATATTTTTACTAGTGGACTGTGGATTTCCTCTCCACTTTTGTAAAAAAAATATGTTAAATGTTGTTAAGGCTGGCTTCACAGCGTCCGGGTGTCCCGAATAGCTGTGAAGCTAGCCTAAAGTAACCAACAAGGAAAGTTCTAGTTTCACTATTTTAATGTCGTTTAATATGCAGTTTCCAGATTTACACAATCACGTATAATTCTCGTAGTTTCTACGTGCGTGATAAATGTCATCTACGTCCTACGTTGTCTTGATCATTAGCCAACAAGTGTGCGTAACCCAGGGAGCAGGTGCCCTGTCCCGTTGCTAACGTGTACGTCACATAAGATATTGAGGGGTTCAGCGAATGGCCTTGATTAAACTACGGGCTTAGGCCGGCCATAGACGGGCCACATCTTGCAGACGGGGTCTGCAGTTGAAAGTTTTCATACTAAATTCATATCCGCAATACCCGGACCGCTCGAGAAGTTCTTGAGCGTTTGGTACCAACTACCAACGCGACCGCTCTAGTGCAGTCGGTCCCGACTGCAACTTACGGCCAGTACGGATTGAGTCACTCAGATTTAAAGCTTACTTTCGTCCATTGTGGTAAATTCGGAATCCGACTCCGACATTCAACATGGTAAAGAAGAATAAACAAAGGAATAGGAAAAACAGAGGTGCGTACAGCGGGACCGAACGCGGGACTTTATCCGCATTCGACTGTGAAATATGCGAAATTTAAAAATATACACAATTTCGATAAATTCTGAAAGCTAGAATATAAATTAGTCATTACTCATTCATAATAAAGTGAGCCGATCGAGATGACAGCCATATGAAATTACCTGCACAGGACAACTATTTCTAATACTCGTAGAATCAGTTGCAATTCTATATTGCATAAAGACTTGCGTACTGCTTCTTCGTACTTCCTACGTCAGAGCAGAGCTACTCATATTTTGCGATCGATCGAACTAGTATTCGTTAACTATTAAATCCTAATTGAGCGTATCAAGTCAGCAATCAGTCTATGATATTATAATCCAAACCATCCCATCATGATTTACTGTTTGACATCAACATGACAGGTAGTGTGACGCGCACGCACTCAGCCAGATTATCATCACAATAGACAGAACAAACCAGTAGGCCAACAGCCGACTTCAAATAAACTGACGAATTGACGCGTTTTAACGAGTGGACGGTCCACTGTGTTGCTGAGCTGTACATAAATCATAGCATGCTTGCAGCTGCGGGCTGCGGCACCACGTGTTACAACGCGTCAATTCGTCAGTTTATTTGAAGTTGGCTGTCGGCCTACTGGTTTGTTCTGTCTATTGTGATGATAATCTGGCTGAGTGCGTGCGCGTCACACTACCTGTCATGTCAATGTAAAATGTAAATTATGATGGGATGGTGGACGGCTCCCGCCGTGAGTCGTGACTCGTGACACTGCGTTTGCAAAATGACTACTAAGTAAAAAGTATAAACGAGAACACTATAACTCGGCCTACTGGTTCGTTCTATATATTGTGGTGTTATAATATAGTATGGCGGCCATGACACCCGTCAACATTGGCAGCCCGACATCTGAATATAATTAATGTAATACGCACGTGGACTTAATTAGTGACGTAATTAATCCATACGTAGATAATACCTACTATAAATGCGGAAGTGTCTCTGTCGAGCTCACAAGGCTCTACTCAGGCTTAGGAGTTAGAAGTTAGGCAGATTTTATTATCTGTGGCCCGATTCTAAAGCGTCGAATTTCTCATTTCTATCGTAAGGTGATCGCACATTTATCAGCAAGCACGCGCCGTATGCGCCTCATTTTATTTTAGAATTCGTTGCATATGAAATGATGTGAAACTTCGCACATTATTCCGCACGGCGCGGCGCACCGTACGCGCCGCATTTCGTGTACTAAGATTGGGCGTTTTCACACTGCGACGATAACGACACGACACGATACCACAGAATAGATAAGGGCCACCGCACATATTATACAATTTCAAGTTGGCCGACTATCGTACAAACTAAATTGCGTAGTTTCACAATTTAATTGGACAACTTCATCGTGTACGCTGCCAGCCGTAGACTTTTAGATTTATTTGGTAACGGTGTTGCTAGCCTAGCGACGTGCGTGTTAAAATGCGTAAAAAGCACGCTTTTATTGTGCCACTAATAAAACGAAGGCGAAAAGAAAGGAGAATATTTTGGGTGCATTCAATACTAGACTAAGTGACAGATTAGAATTAGGAAAACATCATTGATCATATCTTTCATTTTAAACTTCGATATTATCCAGATAAATTTTAATGAAAAAATCCAGATAAAAAGGCGATAATAATCCATATTTCCATACTATTTTTTTTTTATTATGTGATTCGGGGCCGTCACGATGAAGTTGTCCAATTAAATTGTGACACTACGCAATTTAGTTTTTACGATAGTCGGCCAACTTGAAATTATATAATATTATGTGCGGTGGCCCTCTATTCTGTGGTATTGTGTCGTGTCGTTATCGTGCAGTGTGCAAACGCCCATTAAGGCTGCTCTTTCCAAAAAAGCGTGCAGATGAAACAACTTTGCATCGGCATTAACAGATAAATTATATCTGAAAAAAATAATTAGTAATCTACATGATATGATACGTAATTTGGTTTTGCCATATTTTTTCTATCGGTATCACATAATAAAGAAATAAAAAACCAAATTACCTTCAAATCGTTGAATGAAACCACTTTACTCCTTCATTATTTATCAAAAGAATATATAATAAATAATATCTACTGCTTTGCAATACATAAGGTAATAATTTGTTTTTTTTTTTACTTTTTTGAAATATGTATTATTTTAAGCCTTAAAAAGGTTTTTTCTCTTATTTCGCCCTATCATGGACGCGGCGAGCGTCGTAACCGCCATCAAGGCGCGCTGTTATGAATGTTATTTTAATGTCATTTACGTCGATATTCGCACTGACAGAAATCAACCTGCTAATTTAGGGAGTAGAAGACCCTTAACTATGCAGTGCGTTCGACGCGTACGGTGCTGACAAATGTGCGATCAGCTTTACTCGAGTGCGCATTGACTGTCTCTTTCGAAACTTGAGAACCGTTCCCGGATGGCGGATTGCACAATTTTGTCACGAATCACGATGTGAAATTTCATTTAAAACTAATCATGGGTGTAAGTGATGTTATGGTGTTGTATTTCACACCATCGCAACAGTCGACTAACATTAATAAATCAACTAATGTTGACCTAGATTGCCTGTGTAGGGGAATCCCCTCGCATCACCTATATTAGGGAATTTTCCCATTATGTAATAGATTTAATATTCAAAATTCAAAAACATATGTTTTGACTTTTATTGAGAATTTACGTCCAAATTGTCCTAGATATTAGAGCAGATGATCGCTATTGGTGTTAAGTACGTATTACAGAATCAAAATCAATGAAGAATATTATTCTATACAAAGTAGACGTTTCAAATTAGAAGCTTGTTAACATATTTATTTAAACCCAAAAAGCGTAAATTCTAATGGCTACAGTGAGGTGTTATTATTATTAGTAACGAGTCGAGCGTTTGCCCGCGGCTTCGCTCGCGTTAAGAAGTATAATTATATACAAACTTTCATCCCCTATTTTAAACCCTTGGGAGTAGAGTTGATCAAAATCCTTTCTAAGCGGATGCCTACGTCATAACATCTACCTGCATGCAAAATTTCAGCCCGATCCGTCGAGTGGTTTTGGCTGTGCGTTGATAGATCACCATGTCAGTCAGTCACCTGTGAGTTTTACATTATATGTATACGTATATAGTATATAGATATAGATTATGACTATCATACATACTGTCACAGACATTGATTTATAGGTGACCTACGAGCTACGTAATTTTGTCAGTTTATGATACCAGTAGCCGTAGCACGGCGACCAGTAGAAATGCGAAAGTATGGACAAACTGTGGACATAAACTTAAGGTGCCGTTCCGATCTTTACCGGGGCTAATCGCGACCGACAAAAATTCAATTAAAATGCCACTGTATGACAGACTAGTGTATGACATAAAGTAGGATATTATTTGAATTTTTAGGACTATAGTCAGTCATAAAGAGGCATTTTAAGTGAGTATTTCGGAACGAAAAAATATCGGAACGGCACCTTAAGTTTATTTCCACGGTTTGTCTGTACTTTCGCATTTCCGCTGGTCGCCGTGCTAGCGCTACAGGTATTGTCATTTATTACTTGTCATAGTCCGACCAATTAACGGTCCGCTATTTGCCTATAAATCATTTTTTATAGCTGTCAGCACATGCTGTTTTATTGGCAATACCTTACCAGAGATCCATAGTTAACACCTTACAAAAATCCAATAAGCTATAGCATTAAACTTCGTTTATGTAACTTCTGCCCTTCGCATTGTCGTCACAAAGGTTCCATAGGGCTCCGGACATAATTAGGGCCAGCCCCCTCGGCGCCGGCCACCTGCCTGGTCACGTGGCTACATCCGGTCCCTATCCGACTCCCTACGCAACCTACACCCTTAAACTTAATAACTTTACCTTTACGTATGTGTCGATGATAGGTCGATGACCGTTTTGTTTACATTTTTAATACTGAATGGATACCTATATAGATTCTTAATAGAATGATGAATTAAAATGAACAAGAAAGTAGGTACCATTTACCAACACAAAGAAAGTGCAGGGCGACCACCTGATTGTCTGGTAAGAAAGATGATCCTTGGACCTTGGACCATGCATCGGATGGGCATGTTAAAATACGATATCTGTTCCTGAATCCTGATCTCTCGCCAGTCAGAGACTGGGTTATAACTTATGAGGGTAAAAAAAGAAGCTATAAAAAATAGCAATAAGTAAAGTTATTCATTCATCAATTTTTGAGCTATGAGGGGGTCAAAAGTTCTGCCAAATGGTTTTTCTACTTATACTACATTGGCGCTACCTACCAATTCCATGAGCTCAAACTTGCCGGCCCCGCTAATACTTTAATCTTCACCTAGTGCTTATGCAGTGGCGGCTCTAGGGGGTGGCGAACAGGGCAATCGCCCGGGGCCTGGCTATTGTAGGGGACTCGCAAGGTATTTTTTCTTAAGACAAAGGGCCTCGCAAAGACCTGCCGCCCAGGGCTTTGCAATGGGTGAGACCGTCACTGTGCTTACGTACCTATTTGTATGTTGTTGCAGAAAATGCTCGAAGGAGCCGGACTGCGTGGCGATCGGCAGCCGGCTCCGCGGCCCCATGGGCACGCGGCCGCCCGCCGCCTTCTGGCCGCAGCTGTGGGCCACGGTGCATCGCAACCTGCTGCTCAAGAAGCGGGACACTCGGAAGACCCTTGCCGTGAGTTGCAAGTTGCTGATGTTTCTGAAAAAAATGACAATATCGTTGGCTTCCACTTATTCCCAGTTTATGAGGTTTATTGACAGGATTTTAATAATTTAACATTTGATTGGACAATATTTTGGCGTTAGCGAATCAAAGGCACTATTGAATATTATTTAAACTTAATTAAAAAATAAGTACTTAGGTTAAACTTATGGCCCTAATTCCACACGAGGTTTTTTTACACTCGTTTGTATGGATACAAACGCAAGTTGAACGCTCAGCAAACGAAAGGAAGCTGACACGTTTTAAACATTATAATTATCTGCCAAAACGATGAAAACACGCAGAAGACGAGCGCATCAGAAACGCGCGTCTTCAGTCCGCAAAAATACGTTGTGTGGAAAGGCCCTTATATGTAAATTCAAGTAATATTGACATACTAGATGACGCCCGCAACTTCGTTGCGCCAAAACTGAAGGCGTGAATAGGTAACAGACAGACAGACAGACAAACATACTTTCGCCTTTTTAATATTAGTATGGATTGTAATTGCTTAAAAGGAAAGTACTTGAAAATGACGCTACCTTAACATTGCAAAATACATATATTAAAGTAGAATCGATGAATACCCCTATACATATACAGTAGAACCGTTTAAGACGATCACGCTTAATATGATTTCCCGCATAATACGCCATATTGCATGAGTCCCTGCAACTTGAGACATTTTTTCATACATTCTTTAACGCTTAATACGATCGTCTTTAATACGCCCTAACGGCCAACACATATTACCTCTTACCTCATCGCCACGGCATTGTGTACCGTCAAATCAGTGGGAATTGAGATGTTGACAGTTGATACGTGGATGGCAAGTGGCAACACTTCCCAAATTTACGAAAAAATTACGAACCACGAGACATTTTGACCCAGATGAAAGTTTATTTTTTAATTGATGCCAGAAAAATCCTATGTTTTCAAGGGAGAGACTTGTCATGGTGGCAAAGTAAATAAAGAGCGACTGACTGTCCTGGCCTGTGCCAATTCTGATGGGTCGAAAAGTTACGTTTGCAGGTGATTGGTAAGGCGAAAAATTCACGCTATTTCAAAAACGTAAAATCGCTTCCTGTAACATTTGTTATTATGATGCACAATCTCGAGTTTGGATGACCGGCATTCGTTTCATCGATTGGTTAAAAGGTCTAGATGATCACTTCCAGATTAAATATAGACGCATAATTATCTTCATTGATAGGAACACCTACATCCGAAAAAACATAATAAATATTAATATATACGTATGTAGCAGGTTCGTTTTTTATTTATCTATATCCCGCATAATCCGCTTTCCCGCATAAGACGCGTTTTTGGTTGAGTCCCTGTGTTAAACGGGTTTTACTATATATCTACAGTACCCGGCGATAAATATTGCACATCGACCTTTGGAAAGTGACAGTCGGCTAATTTCGGTTTTGTAGAGCGTTATCTCTTACGCACGAAATACAAAAAGTCCGGTATATATTAGGAGCTGTTAAAACAATTATGGTTTGCTTCTTTTGACAATTTTATTATTCTTTGTATAAAATACACCAAATTTTCTATAAGTTATGGCTTTAGGTTCGGGTAAAATAAAATAAAAAAGGGTGTTCAAATTATGTTTACGTATTTAAAATTCGTTTGGAAAATTACAGCTGTAGCAAATTTAAGGGTGTTAACAACTCTAGATATATATTCTGAACTGGACGCGACTGCACTCTATTGAATTTGAACAACGACTGACATAATGTCAAATAGGTGTGTGCTACAAAGATAACGCTCTATGAAACCGAAATTAGCCGAATGTCTCTTTCCAAAGGTCGATGTGCAATATTTATTGCCGGGTACTGTAAGTTCTTTGAAGAGAAGAAAATTTTAGGTTTGCTATAATCTCGAAGCAAGCAGCTATAATAATGTGCTAAACTTTTTCCCATAACTCTTCCAGGAAGTATTAGTTCCTCTATACTCCCTTGGGGTGCTGATATTCCTGAAGATGCTGGTGCCCAACCCCAATTTCCCGGAGGTGAAGACGCCTGGCCGCCTGCTGCGGATTCATCATGACGCCATCTCCGAGAACCACTCGGTTGCCGTGGTTGCTGACTGGGGAAACGCTAACGGGACTCCGGTATGGATATTTAATAAAATCGGCCAAGTGCGAGTCGGATTCGCGCACGAAGGGTTCCGTACCATTATAGAGCAAAATTAGGCCAAAAATTGTTTTTTTTATAAATTGTATGGGAGCCCCCCTTCATATTTAAATATTATTATTAAATATTAAAGTACACATATAACTAAGGATTTTGTGAAAAAGTGAAGTACTTATCTGTTGCCATTAGTGATATAGAGGAAAAAAGGCAAAAAATAAATAATGTTTGTTGTATAGGAGCCCCCCTTAAATATTAATTTTATTTTGTTTTTATTGTATTTGTTGTTATAACGGCAATATATATACATAATCTGTGAAAATTTCAACTCTCTAGCTATTGCTGTTCTCGAGTTACAGCCTGCTGACAGACAGACGGACAGACAGACATCGAAGTCTTAACATAGGGTCCAGTTTTTACTCTTTGGGTACGGAACCCTAAAAAGTAAACAAATTGAACCAAAATAAAACCTCCTTCTTTAGAAATCGTTTAAAAAAAGCACCAACTCTTCTGACAGTATGGAAACTTGCCAGTGCCATTTGACGCACAAGAATAAAAAAATACGCTTTTCTACCATTGGCTGGAATGTTTGTTCTTTAATTTGAATTTTAGAATGCAGTTGATTTTTTTTTTCAACTCGCATCTTGCAAGTGTTTAATAATATAAGTATTTAAATTGTCTTATTTTACATTGAAACCAAATAAAAATAAAAATAATGTTTATTTCAGGGTTTCCTAGAAGACATCAACGTGATGCTGCTGGAGTCGAACCAGCACCCCATCCAGTGGATCCGCTTCAACAATACCACGGAGCTCAATGATGCCTACCACAACGACGCCAAGCACTTCCCACTCGCTGTCATATTCCACACCGACCCTGCCTCTTATGGTGAACCACTTAGGTAAACAAGTAAACCCATATTAATATTTTGCATGTTTGTCAGAACTCTGTTGCTTCTTCAGTCCTCACGCTGATTGGTAAAAGACAGAAGAGGCAGTAGATGTGATGTGGAGATATTTACCAGGAAACTAACAAGACCTAGGATGTTTTTCGACATAGTATAATCGCGCAAAGTTGCGGGTGGCATCTATGTAGATAAAAATAAAGGTATTGACATAATATTAATATCTCGCATAATAATGTTAACATTGTTACTTGTAATGATGAATTAATTTATAAAGCTTCTTACCTGTGGAGGGAATAATGTTTACTGACATAGTTTTTGCACAAAACAAAAGCAGAAATAAAACATAACTTAGCGCAGATGTAAACTAAGTACTAACTAAATTGCTATTAGAAAAATTTAGCAAGTTCATTTCTTCTCTATCTATATAAAGTGTTACAACCACCTCTGGGTCTATTATTGTTCTGTTTTTCACATTTAACTAGTAATTTATATTTCCAGGTACACAATCCGCACGAACCCCTCCCGAGACGGCGGCACCCCCTCCACCCGCGCGCTCCACACCTCCCCTGCCAAATGTCGAGAGAGAGACACCTCCAAGGACTGGTCCAATGACTGGTCGAGAGGAGGCCAGCTGATACCCCTCTCGGAGATGCACAGGGAGGACGTGTGCCCTGTCCTCCAGTACTACTACACCGGCTTCCTGGCTCTGCAGACGCTGATTGATTATGTGAAGATTAAGGTGGGTTGTCTACCGATTGATGAAGATGTGTGCAAACGTAAAGGATGCTGAAACTATGAGAATGGTGGTTTCCGTCTAAAAGAAACACGTAATGACAAAACAGATGGTAGCTTCACAATTTAGAAAATAAATTAGCTTTATACGGAATTTTTTAGTAGCCGGTTGTTATTTGCAAAATGCTTAAATCTGAAGTATGAACTGTAAAACACTTGGCAAAATATCACGTCTTCCATTTCGTAAATTTGCGATGAACGAGAACGAGAAATTAAACGCCGATCAACTTTAAACCATGGCTTGAGGCATATAATTATGTCTCCAAAGTAACGAATCAGTTTATCCTATACTTTTTAATTGGCAACCATAACTTCCTTTCAGATGGACACCGGCACCCATTTCACTCCGCCACGCGTCGACCTCCGCCAGTTCCCGAAGCCCCAACACACCGGGGACTGGCTGGTGATCTTCCGGGTGATCATGCCCATGTACATGGTGATGACCCTGTCCCAGTTCATCACCTACCTCCTCATGTTCGTGGTGGGGGAGAAGGAGAAGAAGATCCGGGAGGGTATGAGGATTATGGGATTAAAAGACTCTGTTTACTGGTAAGCATTGAAAAAGCGTTAAAGCGACACAAAATGTTTTTGTTGTTGAATTGTGGACAAAATAATTGTGATTATTAAAAGATCTTTTAGTTATTCTAAAATCAAATTGGCTTTAAGTAGGTTTAAAAAGTAAAGAATTTTTAACACAGTATTTTGTTATCATTTCAGGGGTTCGTGGTTTTTGATATACGCCGTATTTGTTACAATATTATCTATTGTGAGCACTGTACTGCTGTTTACGTTAAAGGTAAGACAAAAAACCGTCATCTCAGTGATGTCTCTAAGTTATTGGGAAATACGTAAAACACTATCCTTTTTGTTTCCAGGTTTTTCAACATTCTTCCTACATACTCATATTCCTGTTGATGTTGCTGTTCGGATTTACAATCATAACCTTCGCGTTTATGCTTACGCCGTTCTTTGATAAAGCCAGAGTAAGTGACCTTTATTTCGATATTGATGACGAATGTTTTCCAGCAATCCTTTGTATCGTTGTTATTTTTAAAACAATAGTCTCTTTATCAAAAGTTATTGCCAAGGTACCATCGAGGAAATTGATTCCTAGGCAGTTGACGGACCTACGTCGTTTGGTCGGCTTATGTCAATTCAATGTTTGGTGGGAATTGGGATCGGTCGGATGGGTTTGACTTAACGCGACCCAATTAATTAGGTCCGCCATTTGCCTAGGAATCAACTTCTCTGATAGTACCTACATTAAAGTTTTGTTTTATTTTTTTATTTCTTTAACCATATCCAGTATTTCAACTTAATCCTCATTATCAGCTTTATCATCGTTTAACTTACAAACTGTACAACATTTCAGACCGCCGGTATCCTGGGCAGCTTTGCGGTGAACCTGATGAGTGGGCTGTACTTCATCCAGGTGTTCGTCTCCAACGCCGACTCCCTCGCCTTCTGGTTCGTGTCCCTCATCAGCTCCAGCTGCTACGCTCTTGCTATGGACAAGGTTAGTATCAGCATAAAACCCATTTCCTTTAGCTCCTACAGCTATAACAGTAGAAGAAAATTATATTTGATACGACATTGATGAAATAACAATTCTTTAATTATGAGTTACAAAAAGTTATGAATATGAGAGACTTCAGTAATATTTTTGTTTACCAGGCCCTTGTTCTGGACATGGCGGGACAAGGCGTGACGTGGGAGAACCTGTGGAGCGGGCCGGGGGTTCCTTTCGGCGGCAGCCTCATCATGATGGCGGTTGACACCGTCCTGTACGGTCTAGCGGCATACTGGCTTGACGCTGTTGTACCGAGTAAGGATAATTATTTTCTTAGCAATGATTCACATTGATATAGTAGCTGATGCCATCGTTATATGGTATAAAACACGTCTACATACTGTATTTCGGACATACTTACAAATTGTAGGTAAGTACGTCCGTATTGTAAGTTACAACAATACAGTGCGCATCCTTCTGATATCATTAAAAATTAACCATTTATTATCTACACGTAGATATATAAACTTCACTGTTTCCTGGGAATCATATCGTGCTATTTGTCGCTAATAAAACGTAATAACAGTGATAAAGTACCATCTCAAAAATGCTCACGTGTTCAATTTCCAGGTGAATATGGCATAAAACAGAAGCCCTGGTTCTGTCTGCTGCCGTCGTTCTGGATGGGGCGGCGGGGGGTCACAGCCGCGCGCCTGCCTCCCGCCTCGCCCGTACACAACAAGGACATCGAACCTGTGCCCAAGTGAGAACATATTTGCTACAATTCTAAGAGCCCATCCCACTTCTTAAATCTTCCTGATGGTAGAGGCTACAAACGCCAACGTATCTTTAGACCCTTTGAACCGCACACGGACTGACGGACTGACATCTGACACACACATCTGACAAAAGACACTCACTTAACATTTTTAATAAAATTACAGGGAACTTCAAGACAAGGAAGCGATCAGGATCGTTGGTCTCCAGAAGAGTTTCCGACACTGCCGGCGACCCGAGGTTAAGGCTATCGACGGTATAGACCTCAGCATATACGAGGGACAAATTACAGCAGTTCTGGGTCACAACGGAGCTGGCAAGTCCACGCTGTTCAATATTCTGACTGGTCTGACCGCGCCTACTGCTGGGACGGCGTATGTGTATGGGCTTGATGTCAGGTGAGTAATATAAAATTCGTTAGAATAAAATCAGCAGCTATTGGTGCTGTGCAATATTCTGTACCATTAAAGACTTTCAAAACTTTGCATTCCTATATATGTACTTCATCGAACGCCTTTTAAATCTCCAAAATCTTTTTGTTAAATGAATTATGCGTACAAGAAGAGTTTGATATAAAAGATTCACTATTACATTTTTTATTCTTACAGGGATCCCAACGATATGCACGAAATTCGTCAGATGATCGGTGTTTGCCCACAGCAGGATGTTTTGTTTGACCTTCTATCAGTCAAGGAACATTTACAATTTTTCGCAGCCGTTAAGGTAAGAAACAAACAGAACATTCTAGAAATTACTAGAACATTCCTAAGTGTTCATAATAAATAACTTTTACGATAATATTTATAGGGTATACCGAGTAAAAGAATACCCGATGAGGTACACAAAGCACTATCTGAAGTAGGACTTCTAGAACAGTCAGGACAATATTCGAAACATCTATCCGGCGGACAGAAGAGGAGATTGAGTATAGCCATCGCTTTCATCGGTGATCCCAAGGTATGAAACTACATTTCTGTTTAAATTTTTTAATTTGAATTGGAGTACCCCAAGGCTCTGTTCTAGGACCATTCTTTTATAAGTGTTATTATGATGTCTTTCAATAGGTATCACGTGTAAGCCAAAATTAATAATAATATTCGTAAAAATAATCTAAAAACTTTCAGATAATAATCCTGGACGAGCCAACAGCGGGTGTGGACCCGGTGTCCCGGCGTGCTACATGGCGCGTGCTGCAGAGAGCTCGGCGTGGCAGGGTGCTGCTGCTGACTACACATTTTATGGACGAGGCGGACATACTGGGCGATAGGAAGGCTGTTATTAGCAAGGGCAGGGTGAGCAAACTGACATATTATATTTAGACTAGATGACGCCCGCAACTCTGTTGCGCCAAAATTCATTTATCGATCGGTACCTGATAAATAATTTCAAGATCGGTAACCGTACATTTTTTCGGGATAATATGTGTAAAGAGTATCCCTGGACTCAAAGTATCCAGTAGTAGTCCATACCAAATTTCAGCAAAATCAGTTCAGCGGTTTGAGCGTGAAGAAGTAACAGACAGACAGACACACTTTCGCATTTATAATATTAATATTAGTAAGTAAATAATATGGATGTTATTGATTCGTAAAAAAGGCCTGCAAAAATTATATTGTATGCAGTTCAAATTGTTTAAACTCTTTGGTGCAAACTAATTTTGCAATCCAATTCACTGTACATACTGACTTAACCCGTAATTGTTTGTTTTCGCGTCTTCAGGTTCGGTGTGCGGGTACGTCGCTGTTTCTCAAAAACAAATTTGGAATTGGATACCATTTAACATTAGTGCTAGACGGTAAGTTTTCATCTTATTTTCCAATATTAACATTTAATATCATTTTAACACTATTTCCCTATAAGGCGGTTGCACATTTATCATAATTAAAGAAAAAATATAATAAAAAATACAATAAAAAGATATATTTATATGGTTTGAAACATAAAAGGCCTATCGAGACGTATTTCTTACCGCGATCAACAACAACAAGGATTTCGACTCTCCTCACTCCTGATTTAAATAACTATTAGGGGTTCTTATTGATATTGCTCAGATGTTATTTGTCATACAATTTGCATAGAAAAACAAACAATAATATAAAATACTTATCACGACCCAGGCGTGTGCCGCGAGCATCAAATCACGCGGTTGGTGCGTGGCCACGTGGCACGCGCGGAGAAGGCGCGACGGCACGGGCGGGAACTCTCCTACATCCTGCCGCACTACGCCGTGCATCTGTTTCCGCCTCTCTTCCATGCCATTGAGAATGAGATACAGCATCGGACTAATCGCCTAGGTGAGCTCATAGCTCCTAGAGAAATTTCCGAAATTACCCAAAAGCCTACATTTAATGGGGTTCAGAAGGATGACATGATGATGAGGTTCATAAATCCAAAATGCGATAATTTCTAGTTAAAAATTTAACCAGATTTTTAACAGTACCTAGTTATTAGAAGATATTTTTATGATATTTTTTTTATACTTCGTCTTAAAATACCTTAAGTGCTTTTGGTCAATTTTCATATTATAACGCCAATCCATGTAGTCTAACATAATCAAAGAAAATAATAGAAATATTATTAAAACAGGTATAACAAGCTATGGAGTATCCATGACCACACTAGAAGAAGTGTTCCTCAGTCTAGAAGGAGAGAATGCTGAAGAAACAGAAGCAGTAGAAGGAGTATCTTCTGTGAAGCTAGTAAGAGCGAGGGCGCTGTCCAGGAGTTTGTCATTACAAAGCAAGACGTTAAGCTATCAGGTGCGGAAATTTTCATAATGAACTGTAGATAAAGATAACGTTTTTCGTAACAAATAACTTAACTATAAAATTTCAGCTATGAAAATTTGAAAAGACCTTTACATAAAAACTTTTAATTTATTAATGATCCATGCATAATATTCTACTAACTACCCACAATTTCCAGGAACTTAACGATAAGGAACAGCAAAAGACCACATCCCTTCCAACTCCCCCAGCGTCGCATGCGTTACATTCCACTACACACGGCGTCGAACATGTAAAGGTAACAAGCGATAGTGTAAATTGTTAGTGTACAATGTATAATAATTAAACATAATTATTGATGTTACTGAAAAATTTACGACTTTGAACGCTACTGGTTCCCTTACTGGTCCCTGGTTACAAGATAAAAGTTACTGATCTTATAAGAAGAGACAGGAGCTATCTACAAAATATGTGTACCAAAAAGATTTTATAACAAAGAGATTTGGCTGCCTAGAAATTATTAAAAATCGTAAAAAAGGCTAATGTAGCAGACTTAAAAATATAACAAATATGTTATCTTTCCCAAACAGGTAACCCCCGAGCCAGCTGTGTCTGACGTCCTGGGGGAGATAGTGAAGACGAAACAATCATGTTGGAGGACATTCTGTGCACTGGTGTACATCAGAACTGTGCGCATGATCAGAGACCCTTACAAGTTATACGTTATGATCTTCATGCCTATTAGTAAGTTTGTTATTTTAGACTACAAATCTTTGAAATGTTTGTACAAAATATTATATTAAAATATTTCTATGTACTTTTTCAGTATCCTGTGCCATCGGCTTGTATGTGAAGTCACGACAAATTGTATTCTTTCGTATGCAGCCATTGAATTTGAGTCCCACTGCGTATGCCAATATGACTCCGATCGCCTTATTCAGCGAAGAGAGCAGTATGAAAGACGTCCCAGACTTCAAAGACTCATTAGAATCGTTAGGAGTATCTTCGATACACTTTTTTGATGGAAATTTTTCTAGTCTCCTAGATATCGACAATTTTGGAGCGTTCAGTTTAAGAGATAGTGAAATATCCTATGGAAACATTATGGCCTATTATAATAGTACATATACACACAGCCTTCCTATAATTGTTAATTTACTGGACAATAGTATTTATAGGTGAGATAAAACCAATCATTTTCTGAATTTATTTTCAGTCATCCACAAATAAATGCAAAATGTAAATTATTTCAGGGTTCTAATGATGGCCTCAAATCAACTGGAAAACTTCAAACCGATAGAAGTGCTAACCCACCCGTTCCAACAGACAGAGCAGCAGGAGGAATTCAACCTGGGTAACGTGGTCTGTGCGATCTTCATGGGAATGATCTTTGCTCTGGTACCCGTTACGTTAGCTGTCGATATTGTTTATGATCGAGAGGTAAGAACAACATCACATCCTCTCACATAGGTGCCTCTATTAGACCTATGTTCGATACATAGAATAATTTTTATATTTCAGATCAAAGCTAAGAATCAGCTGCGCGTAAATGGCCTATCTATGAGTATGTATTTTCTTACATACTTTACTATACTCATCTTCATTATGATCGTTACGAGCGCTGGAGTTCTTGTACTTGTAAGTATCGTTACAATATAATCAATTTTTCTGTTTGTATGTTAGTTTACTTCTGTTAATTTATCTACTTCTTTCAGGTCATCCTCAATGATATCCCCAGCTTGACCAACGGGTCTGCGATCACAATGCTCTCTGGTCTCTTGATATTATACAGTCCATCCGCCATTTTGTTCAACACCTGCCTATCGTATATCTTCGACAAGATGGACTCCGCGCAAAGTATAATGCCAAATATTACTACATGGGTTGGCGTGATTCCATTCATTTTAGTTGCTGTTTTGGATACTTTTAAATGGGGTGAGTTCTTTTACTTCCTTACTTACATGAACATGTTTTATGACTGTTTAATGATTGATTTAAATTTGTCTTTCTTCTGTTTCAGGAAGCAATATAGCATTCTACCTCCACTTAGTGTTCAGTTTCCTAGATGTTATGTATATACCTTATGCTATTATTTACTATGTTGATAGGTGAGTATTCACTGATTAATGTGTAGCTGTTTTTAAAATAAACTATGCCTATAAATGCCTCAAGTTCAAATCTCACGCGTCTTACATATTATCTTGCAATGGTACGAATTTTTTTAACTGTTTGACTTCTCTGGTCTTACTATTGCCATAATTACCTAGTTTCTTAGATGCATGCTCTTCATGTTAATCTTTCACTCTTTATAATCTGATATTATCTTTTATCCCTTATACAGAGTATACGTAACCTGCAACCTACGCGGTTTATGCACCGTGCCGGCGCTGAGCAGCTACTTCACGGCGGAGGTGTGGGTGCTGATCGTCGCCATGGTGGTCCACGTCCCTGTCTGTGGCGCAGCCCTACTCGCTGCGGACCGCCTCAAGTCGGGAGGACGGCTGTTTCCGGTGAGTATTTTGGGAAATGGATGAAAATAAACTGACGTATTGCGGGCCATGGACAGTGCCAGTATGGAATGAGGTATAATATATTTGGAAATTTTCTGGTCTTGTGCATTTGTAGTCCAAGTCTTAACAGAACGAGTAGAGCATAATGTGTTGTAATTATTTACAAGTACCTAATTAATTTATTGGACATAAACATGGGTTTTACACTTAGGTAACGTTCCCAAAGATAATTTTCTATCCATCTATGCTGGAATTTTTTTAAGATGAGAAATCGTAGATTTAAGACTAATGAAGGAACTGTTAAAGTAACAAAACTAATTTTGTTGCAGCGGAAACGGAACGAAGTAGAGAAGGTGGATATGGAGGCAGATATAGGTGGGGACTTGGGAGAAGATGAGGATGTGAGGAGAGAGAGGAGGCGCGTCGCCTCGCTGCTGGCGGCGCCACCCACTGGACAACAGGCGCCGGCGCTGCTTGTGCATGTAAATATAGCTTTTGTACCTAGTAAAATAATAGTAACATGATAAGTGATAACTTTATAACATGACAACATAATATCGTGGAGAAAACAGTGGAGTGTTTCGCTTGTCTCTGTTCGCGTGTGAGAGTTCCCGCAAACTACAGACTTTCTATCGGCCGATAATTTGGTTTGGCTCGTGATTAGTATGAAGCTGTATGGAAGTGCGCATATTACAACGATACCGAGTCGGGGTCTGCGGGAGCTCTAAATGTCCTTATGTCCTTAGCATCATAGCATTCAAACAAGAGGGCCGATTTTGTCCATTTTTTTTTGTTTGAAAGCTGACATGATCGAGAGTGTTTAGCAATTGTTTATCATTATCAGCTAGCTCACTATAATATTATAATCTTAATATTATGTTCTTTTACCTTGATGCTAATTTACATTGATGTTTTCCATATCACCAGAATCTCCGCAAAGAGTACAAGATGCGGGGCGACGACGGCGGCAGCGGGTGCTGCGGCGGCGTCATACGGCAGCGTCGCGCAGCACTCGCGCGGCTGTCGCTTGCCGTCCACGGAGGAGAGGTATTCGGGCTGCTCGGCCACAACGGTGCCGGGAAGACCACCACCATGAAGATCATCACTGCCGAGGAGCGCCTCACGTGCGGCACTGTGAGTTTTGTCATTATGATTCAAAATTGATGATATTTTATCTTGTTACTCTCTCTTTTGCTCCTCCAATGTTATTAAAAAACTTTTCATAGACCGAATCAAGACATTCCGAAACGAAAATAACCTAACACCCCACACTCGTGTGGCGTTGCCAGACTTCCAGACTGTGTGTGCGTGCGACTAGACTGCCAGGCTGCCAGACTTTGTGTGCGTGCGACTAGACTTATTATAGTATGCGAATTATAATTGCGTAAATTGTTAAAAAATACTACGTAATAACTTCACCGCGACACATCTTTTATTTTATTAACGTGTAATGTGTTTAAAATTAACGACCTCTATAGTCTCTACACATATATCATCTACAAGAACATGTAGACTTATTAGCCCCTTATACTCGTATTCCTCTCCAGGTGATGCTTGGTGGTCAAAACATCGACGAGGCGCAGTCCAGCGCGTTCCAGATGCTGGGCTACTGCCCGCAGCACGACGCGTTGTGGAAAAACGTCACCATCCGCGAGCACATCGAGTGCTACGCCGCCATACGCGGGATCAGCAAGGCGGACACGCCCAGGTACATCATAATGATGATGATTATAATAAAGACAATAAAGTCATTAATATGATAAATTAATGATATTCATGGAAATTACGCCAACAATACTACAAATAATGGCTTATTAGCAATTAAGCATAAAGTTCGAAAATATAGCAGCATTTTATGAGGAAGTAAAAATTCACATTATTTCCCAGTTGAGGTGTGTTTTTCTAAATGAATTAATGAAGATGATTGAAGAGACTTTGCGCATAACAATGTCTGTATCCCACAGGATAGTAGACGCGTACCTCAACGGTCTCCAGATAATGGAGCACGCGGGCAAGAACGCGGACTCGTGCTCGGGCGGCACGCGGCGCAAGTTGTCGTTCGCGCTGGCGATGGTGGGCAGCCCGCGCGTCGTGCTGCTGGACGAACCCTCCACCGGCATGGACCCGCGCAGCAAGCGCTTCCTCTGGGACACCATCTTGGCGAGCTTCCAGGTATAGCCTACACAGGTTTTGGAGATATTGGGATTGATATCAGGCCAGGCCAGGCCCCAAGATGTGAAGGGGTTATTCTGGGCTTGAGCGTAAGCACGTACGCTCGAAAACTACATCTCTTTCACAACTTTCATAATCGAGGGGACGACCATCCAACACGATTGGTGATAGACAAGGCAGAGGACCGTCTTATTACAACTTCATGTGACGCGTAGATCATCTTATCTTATCAGTCCCATTTGAAATCTTCAGTTCAGCATCGTTATGACTCAATCATAATCTTCTGTTTGTTTTAGGGGCGAAAAGGTGCTATTCTCACAACACATTCCATGGAAGAGGCTGATGCTTTATGTTCTAGAGTCGGTATAATGGTCAAGGGAAGTTTAAGGTGAGTCAATTGCTTCGATTAAAATTTGATTTGATGTCAAAATATAAATTTACTTTCTTTAAAATCCCATTTTTATGTTTAATTTACCTATTTTTAAATAATTTTAGATGTATTGGTTCGACGCAACATTTGAAAAATCTGTACGGTGCTGGTTATACGTTAGAAATGAAAATCGGGCAGAGCAATCAAAAGGCGACGGTATTTACAATTACATATTTATTTTCGTTTCCTACAGCTATCCCTAAAAAGAAAAGAGTTATGTCACCTTAATAAAATTAAACTAGATCATTCTCTTGTCTTCTCTAAAGCGTTTGATTACACTAACTTTCGTTATTGCTTACATTTTCAACGTGACACTAAATAAGTGTAAAAATTTCAGATGATAGAGTCAGACCTATCAATGACGTCATCACCCTTGAGATCCCCTGACAACTCTCCCTCACTCGGAGAAGCCGATGAAGGTATTTATGATAAATTTGACTGACTTCTCTCTATATGAATAAATCTGACTGACCTTATTTTTAGCGGGTTCGGGTACGGGCTCAATGGGAGCAGAGGCGGAGGCGGAGACGGAAGGAGAGGCGGTAGACGTGAGCATTCACACGCCGCTAGTATCTACGCAGACGCTACCCAGGCAGCCGACGCACACAAGGTAAACATCTTCGCGTCATCTAAGCGTCAGTGTAGCCCTCAATTTAATGAAGAAGCTCTAAACAGTTGGAGCGCGTAGGTGATAAACGGCTTAAAAAGTGCCAATGAAAATAAAAAATACTAAATGTTACCTGAACATTTTTAAGCATCAATTCATAAGTTCTAGGATTTTAAGATAAGATGGGGCTGCCTGCCTTTCTAAAATTCAGTCTGTAGTTCAAGACAAGATTCATGTCATAATGTGTCGTTGACAGGACCGAGTCGACTGGAGGCGCGGGTGCGGAGGCGGCGATAGCTCTGGTGGGCAAGCTGTTCCCGGCTGCCGTGCTGGAGGAGAGCTTCGCGGAGAGGCTCGTGTTCAGCGTACCCCAGGCTGCCGTCTCCAGCCTGGCGAGGTGCTTCGAGGAGATAGAGAGAGGTTAGGGTCTAAAGGAATGGGTGACGCAGAATTTGTTATGGCTTGTCTGGCGAAAAGGGTAGAATGGTACAAAGAGACGCAAACTTATATAGAGCAAGAGGAGCAAGACTCGCAGTATCTACAATCTACATGGTACATTATACTCCTTTTATAAATCCAAAAGTTTGTCAAGGCGAATGAATGGATAATCATACATTGAATTGATCTTGATGTTTGCTATAGTAGCTTAAGCTGTGGATCACGAAAAAGTATGGCAGAATGTCAATAATGGTTTGTTTCAGCTAAGGAAACCCTGAACATCGTGGAGTACAGTTTCAGCCAGACGACACTGGAGCAAGTGTTCCTCAAGTTCGCGCAGAGCGAGACCATCGAGGCCGCGGACCAAGAACACTAGCGCTTGGAGACTAAACAGTATACTCCGCGCGCGAGCTCCGAAGAATCCAAGGCTGCGCTCGACTAACGCGAAATATCCCTCGCGACATTCCATACAATAAGGGTTCCCGATATTTTAAATGCCACCAGGTGGAGATATAGTAGCCGTAGGACGTCTTTCATGTCAAGCGGCTGTCATAGGTCTGTATTTGACACGACTACACAGCTCACTTGGTGGCAAATTAAATTGAAATCGAAAACCCTCATTCCTCGGAGCTCGAGTGGGGAGCTACAATTCCTACACTGACGATTAAGTTAAAAATTGAATGTGGGAGATAGATAAACTTATTTCGGATTCAATTTAATGTATGCGTAAAAATATGTATGATGGAAGTATAGTGGTATCGTTTAAACTAGTTTTAATTTACGACAGAGGCCTATAATGCTACCAAACTGTTGAACAATGCAATAAAAAGACAATCATAAATTATTTCTTAAAATATATATTGATTTACGTTTGCATTAAATGGGATTTTAGAGTTCTGCGCGCTTGCACCAATCTAGGTAACTGGGAATCCAGTTGCGTTAAAGCATCATGCTTTCTCTTTCATATAAAGAACGACAAAGATAACACGATATTTTACCCCAGACTAGTGCGAGTGGGCTAAAACACATGTCAGTGTACGGATACCCAAGTCTTCGGCGATTGGGCTTAAGACGGTTAGGTTAGGTAAGGCGTCTGACTTCATTTGGCGACTAGCTAGCTCCGGAGTGATTCCGAATTAGGATAGGAAATGCAACTTATCATTGTTTTATATTGTTAGTCAATTAAATATTTTAGTAAAAATATTATTTATCGCGCTACGAAACCGAAATTCCCGGGAGTACCACAGGGGTCGATTCTAGCGCCTGTTACTTTTTATTACAATTGTACTATTATTTACTACAGATATTTATAAAAAACGAACTCATACGTATCTCGTGACAACATAATCATGGCTCATATTTAATAAAATATTTAGTGTTTATGTAAAATATCTAAGTAGGATGTAAATGGTTGTAGGAGAATGTGTGAATGTGGTCGCGGACATCGCCAGATGAGTTCAGAACGCCGATTATGTGCTTTTGAAGTAAATTTGTAAAATAATGAATACGCTTGACAAATATAACAGTAGATCATTCGGTTGAGTTTACGGAGCTTTTGTATGACATTTCCTGTTGACTATAGATTTAGATGTGTTGTTGAAATAAGTCGCCGAAATTGGAACTAATTATTTTACGTACAGGGTTGTATTATATTGATTTGCAAAGACATTAGACACTAGACAGGCCTAATTGTTCAATTCTCTTCTTAAATAAAAGACTGATTCTCATCGCCCCCGAATTGGAACCACATTCTCGACTTTGTACTGAAAAATTGAGCAAAGAAAATCGATTTTGTCAGATAAATTATAATTTTCAATTTGTCTATAGTGATGTTCTTGTCGTCCATCATTTCCATTCTAATCATGGACTCTATGAAACACACAATAGAGTTTACTTTCCCACAAAAAATGACTGCTTCCTTATATACAGTTATTGAATCATCATACTCTAGGAAGACGTCTATCTGATTCTTCATCAATAATGACTTCATAACACAAAGGTCGAGTCCGTAGCTTCATTGCGGGGGAAATTTACCAAAGTTCAGCAGTGTTACAATAGTACTCATAGCTGGGCCTTTAGCCTATGTACCCTCACTTATAATTACGAAGATCGAAAACAAAATGTAATGTATTTGCAATCCTACAAGATTGTCGCATAGCCAAAATAAGAAAACCGCCGTAATGGAAAGTTTCCACGCTCTCCAAACTTGTCAATGCCAAGTTTTAGAAATGGTCGAATCATTCTTGTCATTCTACTATTTTCCCATTGTCACCGGCCGCGGCATGACAATATCATCCAAGTACTACAAAATCCTTGCAGGTGTGAGTAGCACTAAATGGTGCTCGCGATACGTTTTCTTTTTGAATTGTGTTCTATCTTCGTAATCGTCAGCGAGGCGAGTTCGCTAACGGCTCTAACCCTGTGTAAGATAGGTAGTTGTGTTGTGATTGCGATATTTTATACGAAAGATTAACTCATTTAATGAGGCGCAGTTGTTTATGGAGATAGCTCTTACGAGTATCTCGGGATTTCCCAATGCTTTATGACTCCTTGTCTTAACTTCATCATCATCAGCAGCCTAAGCATGACCATAAAGAAAGAAAAGAAAAATAAGAAATACTGAAACAACCTACAATTTTGTCTCCTTTCATAAAAACATGTATGCTGCAAAAGAAATAATTGGTCGATTTACATTATTTCAATCTAGCGCTGAAATAATATAACGTGCACGGGAAGGCACTGGAATGCAAAAAAGCGCTAGATTTGATCACTGCATTAGAAGAAGACGTGAGTGGAAGAATCGAACAAGTAACATTTCGTAACATACGGACAATCACTCATTTTTTCCCTCATTATTTTAATAAAACTTGTAACTTATCTACTCCATAACCTAGCTACTATATCTGGCTGCGCATATAATCCATAGTTTTTCCATTTCAAATAATTTTCCCGGCCCTAAAGCCTCCATTTAAGCGAAAAACGGGAAGTTTTTTCATGTTACTTACCTCATTTATCCATTCACGTCTTGATTATTATATAAGCTCGCTATAAGAATAAAACTACTTACAGATCTCAGGGACAAAATGATAGATTTTCTCAGTGAATCTGTCACTTTGCCTTCTTCCGTATAAGCGGTAACCTTTTCTTTCATAGCCATGTTAAACATGCTTTGCCTGAGCTTGTTCTCAATGTAAATCATTTTTGACGTCGACAAATACTGATAATGTATTTTAAATGGTTTTTGGCCTCATTCGACGTGTTTTAGCTCGAATTTTATTCATAGTTGCAAAATTATTCGATTTGTAATATATTCCGATTGTCTTGGCGATAAGAAACTAGTCTGCAATGTGAACTTGCGAAGACAAAATATTTGTGACGTCTCCATTTTGTTCACGTGATTCAATTAAAAACAAATTAATAAAATAAAAAACCAAGTATTAAATATAATGTCTGGTTAGGAGATATTTCATGACAACGGTTGAAAAGGTAAACCATTATATTGAGCCTATAAATACAATGATAAAGTTATAACTTATAAGGATAGCTAGTATATGATGGTTCCGTGCAAATCTGATATGATATATTAAAAATAATTATGATGGAAGTTGGAACTTGGAACTAACTGATCTACATACATGGCTGTAATCGTTAAGTTCTCATCTAGAAGACATAATTTAATGGACATAGGTACACTAGTAACATAACATAATATTATTTGGTATGGGATAAAGCGGGATTGTGAACGGTAAAAACGGTAAAAACCGGTGTAGGCCAGGGAAATATTGTATTTGTTTTAAGGTATTAATTGTGATTTTTCTAGTCAGCAATTGGTCTGTAAGTATCTGACATAGCTTCTCGTGAAATGGCACATACTGACAGATGGGTATTTATTTTAGATAATTTATAATATATTTAGTATGTTTTGCTATATTAATACGAACACATTTGTAATGCAAAATTGTTGATACGCGTATGGATTAGTAGAATTGTTATAAGGAATAAATAAAAACATACTTCAATGAGAGATTTTCATTTTCTACTTGCGACTGATGCCTACATTATGAAAACTATGAAAACCCTTAGGCTCAAAAAGCCATACTTACATAATATTTAGTATTCACTGGACAAACCTTACAGGGTCGTCTTGGCAAAATTTTACATGTAATGTTTTTGGTGGGATCAGGGATGTTATGAATTATGATCTTCTTTATCATTAAGTACTACATTTTGTGAGGCAAATACTTATTATAGAATCCTCATTCATTCATATATTTGTTCCTTTAAAATTTTACAAGTTTACTTAAACAGATACTAAACGGTAACATGCAAATATTTTTCAAATGTATGTTTGTGACGTGGTCTGACAGCTAATGAATGTATTATGTAACTCCTAAACAGAGGCAGTTGACAATGGGAAGTGTCTATCTTATCATCTGCAAATAACTCCTTGTTTGGTTGTTTGGTTATTACGGTAAACGACAAAAATTAGGAAAGTCATCTTTAACTTTATGACTGTCTGTCACAAAATATGTCATATCCATGTTTTAACCACTTTTATTTTAATTATCTACGTAATTTTTATTATTAAGTTTAATATAATTTTGGACAGCTCCAAAAAATATTAAAAGAGTGGTATTTTTATTGATCAAACGTTTAACTTAAGACTATGTAGGTACTTACATTACCTAATATCCGATAGTAAATATATTAAATAACTAGTAATCTTGCCAAAAAAACTCATTCTTATAAAATAGCTTACTTGTGAAAACAGCGCAAGTAATCAGCGCAAGGACCAGTCCCTGCGCTGATTACTAACTTCAAACTTAGAATAAACTAACCATAATGACAGTTCAATCACAATCTTAAGCAATATCATCATAAAATAACCAAGGTATTCAAAGCTATAATAAAACATTGAGAAATAATAACGATGCTGGTAAATTGGCAATTAACTATCAACATTAATCTCTCGAATACATTGGTCGCATGCACCCTTAACCTAGATGACCTAAGTTCTAGTGCATCTGAAACACGAAAGTCTAGATCAGCTATCCCCAACCCGCGGCTCGCGGGTCGCGCCGGGACTTTATTTGTGGACTGGTAGCCCGCGTGATGTTAAACCATTTTGAAATTCACGTCCACAGAGTTTATCATTTTATTTTTATTTTGAAGAACGTTATTTTTAACCCCAATTTTTTTGTTGCGGCCCGCGACATCAAGACCAAAACATGTTTGTGGCCCGTATGAAAAAAATGCTGGGGACCACTGCTCTAGATCATCAGTCATCCTATTACTTTTCAATTCTATTGTACGAAGTAATAACACCAGTTTTCTACTTATATCCAGTTGATACAATTTGCTAATAATAAAGTATGTACCTAAGCTATGTTTGAATGTCGACGTAATTCCTAGGACAGTCTTGAAACCCTGCCCTTTTTACTGGGAAGGAAGATACCGCAACGACTGCGAACGCACATTTACACTTTAATATATAGCCACTGAAAAAAATCATTAAAATCGATAGCCTATGATCCTTCACGTGGTCTACTTCTTATGTGTGCCAAATAACATAAAAATTGCTCCAGTAGTTCGCGAGATAAGCCCTTTCAAATAATTTCCCCCGTTTTTTCCACATTCTCCTATAATTAGTCTTAGCGTGATAAAATATAGCCTATAGCCTTCCTCAATAAATGGGCTATGTAACACTGAAAGAGTTTTTCAAATCGGACTAGTAGTTCCTGAGATTATAGCGCGTTCAAGTTAGCCCTTTCAAGTAAATTTCCGCGTTTTTTCCACATTTTCCTCTATTTCTTCGCTCCTATTAGTCTTAGCGTGATAAAATATAGCCTAGCCTTCCTCGATAAATGGGCTATCTAACACTGAAAGAATCATCAAAATCCGTTGCGTAGTTTTAAAGATTAAAGGGCACAAAGGGACATGAGGGAAAAAAAGCGAGAATAGATTGTATAGATATATAGATATTTCATGGGCGATTAAACGACGCTGCTGAACGATTTACCTCGAATATGGTCAAGCCGCTAGCAGGCAGCAGCACTGTCGTTATCTCGCCTCCGTGGGCCAGTGGTTTAGAGTTAGACTTTAGAGCATGACTCTTGAGTCTTGACTCGGAGGTGGGTTCGATTCCCGCGTTGGAAACATGCTATTTCCAAGTGTGGTTAGGACAATGCAGGCTGATCACCTGACTGTCTAGATGTCTGATGTCTGACAAGTAAGATGATCCATGAATGGGCATGTAAAAAGTCGGTCTATGATTACTCGCCAGTTGTATCGGTCCTCAGTCTCACTAGGTTATGAGAGTAAAGGAATAGAGAGCTCTAATCTAGTGTACTGCGCACACACTTAGGCATGTAAAGGAATAGAGAGCTCTTGTGTACTGCGCACACACTTAGACACTATAAAATTACTCCTTCTTGGTTTCGATGAAACCGGCCACCGTCACCGAAACCAGCGTGGGAGTTAGTATTATTATAGTAAGATGTAGATAGGCAAGTAGGTAGTTACTTATTAAAGAGATCATTAAAATAAATGGCATTAAATATAAAAATTTAAAAAGAACTCCTGTGTCCTATTTAGTTTCATCGATGATTGTCAACTTGCCAAAAAATCAACAACGATAAAATTAAAGACTTTTATTAAAAGGAAACAAAACAAAAATGAATTCAAGGAGTTTACTTATGATCATGTGATCTCCGTATGTTAATTTTGTCATCTTCAAGTGGTCCAGTTTTTAATTCATGAATTACGAAGGCTGATTAATTAAATTATAAATTTGCTTTCCAAAGATATCTCATCACCTCGGTCCTCGTTACAAAACACAAGCTGAAGCGCCACTTGCTTCTTCCAGGTTTTTTAACTGACTCAATATTAGTGATCAAAGATAGGTACATATGAGTCCCTTGTATAGGATCGTAGGATATTTGTATGGACAAGCGCCCCAGCTTCATGAATTTTCCCATACAAAAATTTTAAAAAAAGTTAATCTTTGAGCGCTGCTACTTTTTCAGCGAACTCTATATTCTAATTAGTAAGGAACACATACACACCCTAATAGTAGAGGGGAAGGTGCTATTTTTGTAGTCACTCGAGCGTCACGGAACCCTAGTAGGTTTTTTACATGAGGTAAAACTGATAAAAAAATAATAAGAGCGTTTTTTTATTTAAGCGGTGGGTTCAGAAACTGCAGCCATTTTAAAGTTTTGAAAAAGTACTTAAATTCACGAAATGGTAAATTATAAATAGGTATATTTAAGACAACAAGGACTAAATCATTTAGTTTAGTGCAAAATCAAATATCTGCGAAGTTCGGAAAATATGAAGCTTTATTTTTTTATATTTTAAAATGTCCCTACAGGCTTACCTGACCTTTAAACAGTCAGTGCTTTATATGGAAGCTCCTTTGGGGTATACTAAACATCCCCCTATCTTAATCTGACAGATCCGATGACATTTCAATATTAAAAAAGTTTGTTTTTAACCCACCACGTGATAAATCTGATTTCTATACCATGATAACTAGACACATGTCGGAAGCATAAACAAGCTTAAGGCCGTCCTCCGAGCAAACGACCTTGGCCATACATTTGCCGCGTTGCCGAGATCGCGCCAAAACCCTATTATTTTTACTTATCTTAGTTCAAAGTTGTCCTAAAAAAATTTAAAACGGCGAATATGTAGTTTATGATATTGTCGATCTATTGGCGTGAGTTTCAAATAAAAGTAATTTGTAAATGCTAAGGAGATGCTGAATGTATGCTCAAATTTTAACAAATTGGTATTACCTTGGAAGCTGATAATATCATGAGTATAATAAACAAAAATAGAAAATTTAAAACGGCGAAAGGAATGTTGATATTCTGAAGATTATTGCTGTATTTTTATTATAACTTTGTAGCTTTCAGATTATGAGTTTATAAGGTTTTAAATACGGTCAATTACGGAATCTCCGGGGCGGAGCTAATCCCGAAATCCCCTGTTCCCCTCCCCAACTGTAAGGTAGTATTACTTTGTTTTGTAACACCTTGTATATAATAGAGTCAATAACATCAACCTTATGAAGTCAACATAATAGTCTAACAAACGTTTTGTATGAAACAATTAGTTATGCTGAAATTCTTTTACTTGGCAAATATGTACCGTCGAAGACAGATCCTGAAACAAATAATGAACTTTATTACAACGTTGAACGTAGTAAGAATGAGAAGTGCTAAAATGTACTTGTCTTCGACTGTACTTGTCAAGAGAATGCACTGTAACGAATACTCGCTATTGTATTTTGGTTACTGACCTGAACTACACAGGTACTAAATACCTGGTAGAGTACAAACAGATAATACTACATGATGCCCGCAACTCCGTACATATTTCCGGGACAAAGGTATCCTATGTCCTTTCCCGGGACTCAAAGCATCTCCATGCCAAATTTCAGTGAAATCGGTTCAGTGGTTCGTGCGTGAAGAGGTAACAGACAGACAGACAGACAGACAGACACACTTTCGCATTTATAATATTAGTATGGATTACGCAAAACAGAACGAAGGCGCTATAACTAGCACATGACACTTGTTGCACACGTCATATCAGAATATTAACAGAAACGTCAATTTTTTATTTACTGCCTATATGCTGGTGCTGCACTCTAGCGTGAAAACATTGCGGTAATATTATGTCTTCTTCTAAAAATATCTAATGTTACTATTTTTTCAAAATGTCCTTTAAGAATTCTTAGGCTTATCGCTTACTTTGCTGGGGTTTTATCAGTATCTAAATGCATACCTAAATTTTTATATTAGAAGCCAACTAACTGTCACATAACTAGGATGTAGGAGCATTCGTAATAAAAAGTGATTTGCAAGAAAATAATGACGGCTAATACATGTAATATTTATTTTATTAACGTTACGATTAAACCCCTGAAACGCAGCATTGAAATAGGCGCAGGCGTCAGGCTCTTGTGCCTGACGCCTGTATATGTATTTCTATGTGTAGAGAGAAATATATTTTGTACAGTCCATTTTCTACGGCTCTACCTCCATACTAATATTATAAAAGCGAAAGTGTGTACGTCTGTCTGTCTGTTACCTCAACACGCTCAAACCGCTCAACCGATTTTACTGAAATTTGTCATGGAGATACTTTGAGTCCCGGGAAAAGGCAGAGGATACTTTTTATCCCTGAAAAGGTAAAGAATTTTGGCACAACAGAGTTGCGGGCATCATCTAGTTAAGATATAAAGCAGTGCGAAATTTACTCGTGTCCATATATTTCTTTCTACATACAGTCTAACTTTCTACCACTCTACCTTTAACATAAACCCGCGTAAAAACAGTTCCCGTCACAAATGAACAAAATATTCTACATGGTACAACCCAGATATCTATAGCAATACCTTTCATATAAACTAGTAACCTCTGTCTGTATTCATTCTAAATCATAAAGTTAATATACCTAGCGGAATAGAGAAACAAAGGCCTGAGCAAGCGAGATGCCACTATCAGTATCACCGCGTGGTAAAAAGAGACGTGTGATACATGACAGCAGCACTCTTTTTTTGACGTCCAGTCGGCACGTGCCGCACGTTGTCAATATAATCTCATAGAATTCATGTTCAATCATGCTTGTGTAAGTGTATACGTACACATATTTTTCACACAGATGAAAACCAATTTTGGTTACATTTGACAGCTCGAGATTGTTGCTCTATTCCGATAGGTATATTAACTTTATGTTCTAAATACAGCCCAGCAGCTGAATAAGTCTCTACCCGCAGACATAGATCAAGATAGATACCGCATGTCTACGAGCGTGTCACTTTTTTCCTACCACTGTGACGTACCGTACCGATGATAAGAAACGTGTCCATTATCTAGGCCAACGTTTCTATTTGAATTTCTACAGCTCAATACGGCACTTTTAGGCATTTAGGCATTTTTAAAATTCCGATTGACGTCTGATTCCGATAGCAGACTAAAGAACAGACTTTCGAAAGACGGACATTGCTCGTCGTTTGGGAACGCGATATGGCACGCGAAGTACATACACATCTATCTTGATCTATGTCTGTGTCTCTACCTTTCCTTACCTTTATACACCAGTCACCAGCGAATTTGTTCCTGATTGTATTTTTTTTTTTACATTTTTCACAGCTTTCTTTAGCTACCTTTCTCATGAGTCATGACCCAGAGAAAAGTCCGTTTCTGTCGGCATATTTCTGCAGTGCAGCTTCCTACGGCTCGACGTTGACTATTTTATTTTCTATATCTCAGGTACTATACTACTGATCCAATTTGAAAAATTATTTCAGTGTTAGATAGCCCATTTATCGAGGAAGGCTATAGGCTATATTTTATCACGCTAAAGAAGCGCGAAGAAATAGAGGAAAATGCGGAAAAAAGGAAGGAAAAAATTTGAAAGAGCTTATCTCACGAGCTACTGGAACAATTTTTATGTTATTTGGCACAGACAAGAAGTAGACCACGTGAAGGATCATGGGCTATTTTTTGTGGACTAATTTGTCTGTGAAATATCTAATTTACGCGGGCAAAGCCGCGCGGAACGTCTAGTTTCCTCATAAAGCCCACCTTTATACAGCTCTACCTTTATCAAAATCGCTACCGCCTATGACTTAAACAAGAAGGTAGTAAGGAGACACAGGTAGCTCAGTGCTACGCCCGGACGGGGTGACGACGGACATAGTGGTTGTATAAAAATTACAGAAAGTTTACCCGTAATACTTTGATAGTTGTGAATGAAAAGTGAATTTTAAGAAGTGGAAAAATTGGTAAGTACGCATTTCTATATCAGTTTTAAGATTTCAAGTGAGTTAATTTATGTGGAATTAAATTAGTAAACAAAATGCGACCTAAAAAATATAGTGCCTCATGTTTTAAGTGAATCTAAAGATGGAAGAAAGAAGGATTACTTTAAATCACATAATTAGAAACAACACCGCGTTCAAACATAAATGTTTTTACGGGATTTTTCGCCAATCTATAGGCATATTTTACCTAGAGCATAATCAAAGTTAATAAGGCTTTTGCAATCTTTGGCAGTCCATTCTTATAAAATTCACTAAGTTTAAAGATTTGGGGGCGATTTCCGGTTACCTCCAAGTGTGCACGAATACTTCTCCAGTCTCTCGGTGCAACCTGACTAACGGATCAAATCTGTACGTCAGTGGTATTCTGAATTCTGGTGAAGTAATCGTGACGGTGTCCCCGGGCAACGCTCGCTTGAAACATCTAGCGGATGTGGCAAGCGGGCGGCTGATCGACCGGCGGACCGGCTGACCTCGGACCTGACTGTGGCGTTGCCGCCGTTCAGGGGGGGGAGGCGAGCTAGGCTTACCCTATCGGGGCTGGCTGTGTAAACAGCCAAGTCTCGATGGGCAGTCTGGTGCGTCTCCTCCCTCGGACGGTGGCGATAAGTTGTTGTCAGATTCGGGATCAGTCGGTCTGGGTTGGGTTGAGGTCTGGTCTGTGTTTGGGCTCTAATGCCCTGACCCAGACCAGAACTCAACTCGACAACAAAAACTCAATCCAATCGGTGTTATCCGACCCGTGCCGAAGGATGCGTGGCTGGGGGAAGTCAGCCGTGAACGGAGGACCCTCGATACCAGGCGACCTCGAGGTGTAAATAGCCTTACCCTTGCAAGCGGGGCTCTGTGGGGGTGGACCTTTTATTTCCCTAGCTTCTCGTGGGAATTCTATGGATTCTGATAAAGACCAGGATATTCTAGTGGCCGAACTGGAAGCTTTATGCTCCACGGAGGCGATGGAAGTCGGCGTAGCCGAGGACCATTTATTAGCTGGGTCTGTCGGGGCAGAGGACACTACCGTGTCTGGCACCCCCTCCGACCCCGCAACAACTAGCGCTTCTGCACCTTCCTCTTCTCAGGCTGGGGCTGGCGCTTCCGCTAACGCCCCTAAGAGAAGAAGAAGGCAACTCAGTGGGGCGGCCAAGAGACGCATTGAGTGGTGGATGACGAGGGGTAAGAGCCTCGAAGAGGCGAAGACCCTTTGTCAGAAACCACTCAGTGAATTTCCTGAGTATGCCGAGGAGTTGGAGAAGCGTACGAGCTCCAAGCGGCAGCTCTCTGACACCGCCAACTCACAAGAAAGACCGACGAAGACAGCCAAGCTCAATAGTGCTCAGGCGCCCAAGCCGAGTTTCAGTGAGGCGGCGAGTGCAATTCGTGTGGGCATCCTCGATGCTGGGGGCCCTCTCTCGCAGGAGAACGCCGAGGAGTTGAAGAAATGCATTCTTCGAGTCATCGACGATCAGCCGGAAGGAGAGGGACCACAGTTGATAGGATGCGCCCACAGATCTGGTGGACTTGTCTTCACCTGCGTCGACGCTGCCTCTAAGCAGTGGCTGGCGCGGTTGATAGATATGATCCATCCCTGGGATGGAGCAGTCCTCCGCGTCGTTGACGAGGCGGAACTGCCCAAGCCCCGTTACGCTACGGCGTGGGTTCCTGATCTTGAGGTTGACGAGGTAGGAATCCTCAAGCGACTGATCTCGCAGAATGGAGGCATGGGAATCCCGCGATGGAGAGTGGTCAGCAGGAAAGTCGATGGAAACGGGCAAACCTTCACCTTTTCCTTCGACGAATCTGCGACTAAGCTACTCTCCGAGCGGAACTTCCAGCTCTACTTCGGCTTTAACCGAGTTCAGCTTCGCCTGAAGGGACCAAAACCGGCGCTCTTACCAGACCCTGTAGGGTCTGCGAGAGCAACGGCTACACCCCTCACCTCACAAAAGGGACGACAACCAGCGCCTCTCCTCAACCCGATAGGGTATGGAGGAACGGTGCCACCACAAGCTGGCAGCAGCGGCATGTCATCTGCCACTCGCACTGCCCAGCCGAACACTCCACGCGTGCAAACACCGCACATGCACGCACACACCAGCAGGGGAGGCGGGCGCCCGGCTGCGCAGATTAATCCCAGACCTCAGGTTCCTCGGCAAGGGGCAACCGTGAGTAGGGGTAAGCCTGGGCAGTCTCGTGGCGGACGCGGACGCGGCGGCACTGGAGGCACCTGCGCGGTGAGGAAGCCAGCTCAGCTACCCTCACTAGCGCAGGAGCACTCCAGTCGCAAAGCAGCGCGAAACCCCCTGCTCCGTCTACCCAACATACACCACTCAACCTAAACACACACACAACACATAAACAAACAGTTCGCAGCACACTCCACAACTACACTCTACAGTAACACTACACAAGGAAAAAAAAAAAAAAAAAAAAAAAAAAAAAAAAAATGATTAAAGTAATACAAGTCAACTTACGACACGCGAAGGCTGCCACCGATGTGCTCTGTCAGAAGTTCATTCGTGAGGCGCTCGATATTGCTTTAATCCAAGAACCGTGGGTCAACGGGAACACGGTGATGGGCCTTGGACTGGCAGGTAACGTACTTTATTTTCAGCATGGCCAGAGGCCCAGATCCTGCATCCTCTTTAGCAAGAGGATGAAATTTTTGTGTGTCTCTTGCTTATGTACAGATGACACAGTAGCTGCGTATATCGAGGAGCCCGGCGGTACTGCAGGCAGACTGATGGTTTGCTCCGCTTATCTTCCTGGAGACACTCAGGACCCCACAACGCAGCTATCACCGGTAATAGACTACGTCGGGAATCAGCGCATCCAACTTATCCTGGGAAGCGATTGCAACTCACACCACACAAGTTGGGGCAGCACCGACGTCAACTCCAGAGGTGAGAAACTATTTGACTTCTTGCTTACTAACAACCTCCACACCTTGAATCAGGGTACTAAACCAACGTTTATCAACCCACTGAGACAGGAGGTCCTTGACATTACAGTTTGTACAGGCCCTATACGGCATCGCGCCTGCAACTGGCATGTATCGGACGACAACTCACTGTCCGATCACTGTTACATCAGGTTTGATATACACAACAGTATGCCTGGTGAAGAGGTGACTTATAGGAACCCAAAGGCCACAAACTGGAGTGTATTCAGAGAGGAATTGCAGATAAACCTCGCAGCTGTCAACAAAGCTGTCAAGACCGTAGAACAACTGGAACTAACGGTGGGAGAGCTGGAGCATAGCTTGAATGATGCTTACCTCAGAAGCTGTCCTGTTAAGAAAACGTCAAGTAAACGCAACGTACCTTGGTGGAACGGTACTCTGGCGCAACTCAGGAAAGAGACCCGAGCTCTGTTTAACAGAGCCAAAAGAGACGGGAACTGGGACGCATACAGAACCGCCCTGACGACGTTTAATAGGGAGCTAAGGAAGGCCAAAAGACGCTCTTGGGCAAGGTTCTGTGAGGAAGTGAATAACACCTCGCAAACCTCCAGACTATATAAAGTCATATCTAAGGCCCCTAGCTCTCATCCCAGCACTCTGAAGAGGCTAGATGGTACTTATACTAAAACGGCGGAAGAAACGCTAAGATTACTAGCCGAAGTCCACTTCCCCAACAGTATCCATCTCGAAAATCACGAAGCCTTCTCTCATACGATTGTTAAAACGAGACCATCAGTTGACGATTGGAGGAGAGCTTCCGTGATCTTTAAGCCTGACCGAGTCACATGGGCAATTGACAGTTTCAAGCCTTACAAGACCGGCGGCGAGGATAATATATTTCCGGCCCTTCTACAGCAGGGCAAGGATATTATCCTTCCTCTGCTACTGAAAATTTTCAGAGCAAGTTTCGCGTGGGGCTACATCCCATTGGTATGGACAAAGGTAAGGGTTTCCTACATACCCAAGAGTGGGGACAGGGACAAAGCCCTACCAAAGTCATACAGACCAATTAGCCTCACCTCTTTCATGCTTAAAACAATGGAGAAGGTGGTCAACCTACACATAAGGGACACCTATCTCACCAAAATGCCGCTGCATGAAAGACAACATGCCTACCAAAAAGGCAAATCTACCGAGACGGCCCTAATGGACTTGGTAGATCGGATTGATAGAGCAATTGAAGATAAAGAGATTGCGTTGTGTGTCTTCCTTGATATTGAAGGCGCATTCGACAACACTTCAACCAGCTCTATCACAAAAGGCCTGGCTTCAAAGAATATAGATCCAACTACTAGGAAGTGGATTAAAGCCACGCTCGACAACAGGGTAGCCTCATCGACTATCATGGACCTGACACTCAAAATCAGGCTGACACAAGGTTGCCCACAAGGAGGCGTGCTGTCACCTCTGGAATGGTCCCTGGTAGTGGATGAACTACTAAGGGAACTGAACCTCTTAGGTTACTACGCTCAAGGGTACGCTGACGATCTGGCGATCATGGTGGTGGGCAAATGCGCATCGGTGGTCGCTGGGTTGATGCAGTCAGCACTAAGAGTCGTCGAGGATTGGTGCCAAAGGGTCAAGCTAACAGTAAACGCTGATAAGACGGTCTTGATACCTTTCACCAAAAAGAGGAAGTTGGAGGGACTAAGACCGCCAACACTCTTCGGGAAAACTATTAAGTTTGCGGGTGATGTCAAATATCTAGGAGTAATCCTAGACAAAGGACTCACTTGGAATAAGCACATCGAGTATATTACGAAAAAGGCTAGATGTGCTCTGGGTTCCTGTTGGAAGCTTGTCAGCTCTAAATGGGGTATCCGGCCGAAGGCAATGCTATGGCTATATACAGCCGTAGTGAGACCGATTACCACATATGGCTGCGTAGTGTGGCATAAAAAGGCTGAACAAGTAAACTGTAATAAAAGTCTAAATAGCGTACAGAGACTGGCATGTCTAATAATCACGGGTGCACTCTCGTCAACACCCACCGCTTCTCTCGAGGCCCTGATCAACTTAACTCCTCTTCCTCTGCTTGTTCAGATGGAGGCCAAAAAGGTGGCTCTCAGGGCCAGAACGGCGGGCAGGACGAATTGGGCCTCCACCCCATTTCGACAGCTGGAACAGTCTCTCAGAGAATCGCCTGTCATGGCCATGCCATCAGATGCCATGATCAAGGTGCATAGCTTTTCGAAGCAATACCAGGTTTTTATACCTTCCAGGGAGGACTGGGAAAGAAAAACCCCAATCGATGTCCGCCCTAGCGACATAGTTTGGTTCACGGATGGATCAAGGAAAGACAACCGTGCGGGAGCCGGATTCTACGGAGGCAGGCCACCGAAAGGCAAATACGCCTGTTTGGGGGAGTTTGCGACCGTGTTTCAGGCTGAAGTCTTCGCTATCCTCGGTTGTTCACTAGAAAGCCTGGAGATGGCCCTAGTTAATAAAAACGTGTTTATCTTCTCCGATAGTCAAGCTGCACTTAAAGCACTGACTGCCGCAGAAGTCTCGTCCAAATTAGTTCTGGAATGCATTGAGACGTTAAACATGCTGGGAAGGAACAACAGCATCCGCCTAGTATGGGTCCCGGGCCACAGTAACGTCCCCGGCAATGAAACCGCTGACGAACTGGCTAGGCTTGGGGCCGAGAGTCTCATATATGGCCCAGAACCAGTCTGTGGTATAACTCCCAGTACCACAAAGCAGGTGCTCAAGGAATGGGGCCACATACTATGCAGGAAGCAATGGGCTGAGACCCCTGGCCTTGAACACTCCAAGGCACTAATTCCTGGCTTCAACAAGGAACTATCAGAATTAGTGCTCACCCTGGGTAGGAACCAATTAAGAATCCTTACCAGAAGCCTAACTGGGCACTGCAAGCTCAACAAACACCTAAACAGAATGGGTATTTGTAGTATAACGACTTGCAGATTCTGTGAGGAGGAGGATGAAACACCTATTCACCTTCTCCTCGACTGTCTTGCTCTAGTACAGAACAGGAACAGGCACCTTGGTCGCCACGAATACTCATCCACAGAGGAAATTCGTGGCACCAACCCCAACCATATCGTTCAATTTATGAGCAGTATTGGGTTGGGGATGATTCTCTAGTGCGAAGGAGTCACAATAGATCCTCATGGGTCGCAGTGACGCCAGGGCTATAGCGACCTGCCTTCTATAAAAAAAAAAAAAAAAAAAAAAAAAAAAAAAAAAAAAAAAAAAAGTTTAAAGATGCTACATGCCTTATAACAAGTGCAAAGTTCGAACCTAACTAACCCTCAGCAACTAATGGTCATTTTTAGAGATTTTTCACAAGGGTTTACCTATTCACTAGGTTTTTTAATTAGCTAATGGAAAATACATAAACTTATGTTGAAAACCCTCAGAAATCGGTCATTAAGTCGTGTAGTCACCAACTCATCATCATTTACTTTGGGATTTCCCTACCGCATGTTGGAAATTATATTTTAAGGGTTTATCAAAAGCCTTTGCCTATTCGAAACTTTCCATGAGCAAGTTTGTTACAAAAAGAAATTGGTTTGTCGAGCAGAAGCCATACATTCATTTAGCTGTGGTTTATAGGTTATTTTATTCATAAGCGTAAAGTGATAACAGACGTACGTATGTATTTATTAACATTACTCTTCACATTCCGTAATTCGTAACAAATCACTAATTTCCATTCATTAGCAAAGCTGTTATTAAAACCATATACTTTATCAGCGCGAAAAATTGTTTTAAAATTCGATCTAGTTCACAACGTTTACACGAAATGTCGCATATTAAAATATAATATATTTATCTATTGTATATTTAAATCAATAAATGGAAAAAATTTACACAATAGATGAAGTAAAACACAATACATATTTTATCAAGGAATATTAAGCGGGCCCAGTGATAGAGATTACATTACAGAAAATAATAAGTAAGGACTTAAATGGAAAATTATACTTTAAATGTTTTCGGTGTTTACAAAAATAATCGAACAATATGGTAAAAACATATACTACAAACAATAAAGTAGCCAGTGTGCTTCCTTGGGGTACTCTAAGAATTTTATTAAACAAAAAACATCGAATAGGTTACTATAACAGATAATAATGTATTACTTTTTATCAATTTACTTTTTATGTGTCCATATTAAACAATTGACAATGGGTTACAATTACCGATTCATATATTTTAGATTGTGCAAAAGTGTTCACACGTTATTATAAGTACTATAGCTAAAGTTCCCGATCGACCAAACGTATGATGAAAAACCCTTGGCAGCACCATTGAATCGTCATCACACACATACTCACGTTGATAAGTAATATAAAACGCGATGGACAATTAATAAAATTAATGTAATCTACACAGACTTCGAAAAAGCGTTTGACCGGGTAGACCACCACATTATTCTACAAAAGCTCCAGGAGCTAGTTCATAGGCTGTGGGCCCTGTGGCAATGAGTGGAATAGCTCTAACTATAATTTTATTTGTATCCCTACTGGAATTCCACAGGGCTCACATCCGGGACCACAACTATACAACGCCTATTTATAATATCTACGTTATCGGCTCGTACCTCCAATACTTGTACTATCTCATGTACAAGTATTGGATATATCAATAAAATGTAGTTCAAAAACACCTGCAGAAGTTTAATTTTTTGATGCAATATTTTCAGACGCCATGAAACCATAATGTCTATTATCACCCTTTTTCTAAATCCCAAAAACCTTCTTAGACAAGACGTATGATCATTGATCTTAACGATGTTCTGTAAAGAAATCAAAATTTAACAACTTCTGAGCTAGCTTTACGCTCTACCTTGAGACACCACTGACCACAGACTTAAACAGCTTATACAGCACAATGCCACATACAGCTGCTATAGTATAATAATAGCTCCCACACCGGTTACGGTAAAGGTGGCCGGTTTCATTGAAACCAGGCCAGCTACGCAGGAGTAATTTAATAGTGCCCAAGTGTGTGCGCAGTACACAAGAGCACTCTTTATTCCTTTACTCTCATAACCCAGTTGGACGGCAGACCGACACGACCGGCGAGAGATCAGGCGCAGTACCGACTTTTTACATGCCCATCCGACGCATAATATGGATCATCTTACTTGTCAGACAATCAGGTGATCAGCCTGCATTGTCCTAACCAAACATGGAAATATCATTTTCCAACGCGGGAATCGAACCCGCGACCTCCGAGTCAAGAGCCACGCTCTATACCACTAGACCACGGAGGCGTACGGAGGTGCTATACTATAGACTATAGCTGCATTGCTAAGGTAGATGGTAATCACATGGAGATGAACAGTAACTGTCTGTCTAAAAACTGTCGTGTCTTATAAGTACTCTTAAGGAAGCGATGGCCCTTATACATAATAAACTACGTAATGCGAAAGTAGTGTTTGTACATCTAAATAATAGGTATAATGATTTGGTTATACGCTTTAATATATGTATGGCAATCGTAATATTTTATATCACCTTTCGTCGCTTAATGTGTTATTCCCGCTGTGCAGCTACTCTATAATTAACACCTAATTTGAATTAAGTACGCCATATTTGAATACTGATCTAGACGAGTTTGCATGAGGAATACGGAGGTATCTTTATGCTAATGACTCAAGATTGTACTATACATTCAAGATCTTCATCAAATTATGTGCAGTCGAGGACAAATACAGGCATTTGGCCAAGTAGTCTTCGTTAATTTTAGTGTGCAAGTTGATATCCGCAACTCAGTTGCGCAGAAATTCGTTAATTGCGCGGGAACCGTTCATTTTTCCGGGATAAAAAGTATCGTCACCTAGCAAATTAGGTCCAGTCATCAAAACGTGAAGAGATACCAGACACACACATATTCGCATTTATAACAAACTAGATAACGCCCGCAACTCCGATGCGCCAAAATTCGGTTATCGCGCGGACACCGTTTTGCGGGATAGAAGTATCGTATGTCCTCGGAACTCAAAGTATTTCCTCACCTAGCAAATTCGGTTATCGCGCGGACACCGTTTTGCGGGATAAAAGTATCGTATGTCCTCGGAACTCAAAGTATTTCCTCACCTAGCAAATTCGGTTATCGCGCGGACACCGTTTTGCGGGATAAAAGTATCGTATGTCCTCGGAACTCAAAGTATTTCCTCACCTAGCAAATTCGGTTATCGCGCGGACACCGTTTTGCGGGATAAAAGTATCGTATGTCCTCGGAACTCAAAGTATTTCCTCACCTAGCAAATTCGGTTATCGCGCGGACACCGTTTTGCGGGATAAAAGTATCGTATGTCCTCGGAACTCAAAGTATTTCCTCACCTAGCAAATTCGGTTATCGCGCGGACACCGTTTTGCGGGATAAAAGTATCGTATGTCCTCGGAACTCAAAGTATTTCCTCACCTAGCAAATTCGGTTATCGCGCGGACACCGTTTTGCGGGATAAAAGTATCGTATGTCCTCGGAACTCAAAGTATTTCCTCACCTAGCAAATTCGGTTATCGCGCGGACACCGTTTTGCGGGATAAAAGTATCGTATGTCCTCGGAACTCAAAGTATTTCCTCACCTAGCAAATTCGGTTATCGCGCGGACACCGTTTTGCGGGATAAAAGTATCGTATGTCCTCGGAACTCAAAGTATTTCCTCACCTAGCAAATACGGTTATCGCGCGGACACCGTTTTGCGGGATAAAAGTATCGTATGTCCTCGGAACTCAAAGTATTTCCTCACCTAGCAAATTCGGTTATCGCGCGGACACCGTTTTGCGGGATAAAAGTATCGTATGTCCTCGGAACTCAAAGTATTTCCTCACCTAGCAAATTCGGTTATCGCGCGGACACCGTTTTGCGGGATAAAAGTATCGTATGTCCTCGGAACTCAAAGTATTTCCTCACCTAGCAAATTCGGTTATCGCGCGGACACCGTTTTGCGGGATAAAAGTATCGTATGTCCTCGGAACTCAAAGTATTTCCTCAATCCTCACCTAGCAAATTCACTTATCGCGCGGACACCGTTTTGCGGGATAAAAGTATCGTATGTCCTCGGAACTCAAAGTATTTCCTCACCTAGCAAATTCGGTTATCGCGCGGACACCGTTTTGCGGGATAAAAGTATCGTATGTCCTCGGAACTCAAAGTATTTCCTCACCTAGCAAATTCGGTTATCGCGCGGACACCGTTTTGCGGGATAAAAGTATCGTATGTCCTCGGAACTCAAAGTATTTCCTCACCTAGCAAATTCGGTTATCGCGCGGACACCGTTTTGCGGGATAAAAGTATCGTATGTCCTCGGAACTCAAAGTATTTCCTCAATCCTCACCTAGCAAATTCGGTTATCGCGCGGACACCGTTTTGCGGGATAAAAGTATCGTATGTCCTCGGAACTCAAAGTATTTCCTCAATCCTCACCTAGCAAATTCACTTATCGCGCGGACACCGTTTTGCGGGATAAAAGTATCGTATGTCCTCGGAACTCAAAGTATTTCCTCAATCCTCACCTAGCAAATTCACTTATCGCGCGGACACCGTTTTGCGGGATAAAAGTATCGTATGTCCTCGGAACTCAAAGTATTTCCTCAATCCTCACCTAGCAAATTCACTTATCGCGCGGACACCGTTTTGCGGGATAAAAGTATCGTATGTCCTCGGAACTCAAAGTATTTCCTCAATCCTCACCTAGCAAATTCACTTATCGCGCGGACACCGTTTTGCGGGATAAAAGTATCGTATGTCCTCGGAACTCAAAGTATTTCCTCAATCCTCACCTAGCAAATTCGCTTATCGCGCGGACACCGTTTTGCGGGATAAAAGTATCGTATGTCCTCGGAACTCAAAGTATTTCCTCAATCCTCACCTAGCAAATTCACTTATCGCGCGGACACCGTTTTGCGGGATAAAAGTATCGTATGTCCTCGGAACTCAAAGTATTTCCTCAATCCTCACCTAGCAAATTCGCTTATCGCGCGGACACCGTTTTGCGGGATAAAAGTATCGTATGTCCTCGGAACTCAAAGTATTTCCTCAATCCTCACCTAGCAAATTCACTTATCGCGCGGACACCGTTTTGCGGGATAAAAGTATCGTATGTCCTCGGAACTCAAAGTATTTCCTCAATCCTCACCTAGCAAATTCACTTATCGCGCGGACACCGTTTTGCGGGATAAAAGTATCGTATGTCCTCGGAACTCAAAGTATTTCCTCAATCCTCACCTAGCTAATTCACTTATCGCGCGGACACCGTTTTGCGGGATAAAAGTATCGTATGTCCTCGGAACTCAAAGTATTTCCTCACCTAGCTAATTCACTTATCGCGCGGACACCGTTTTGCGGGATTAAAGTATCGTATGTCCTCGGAACTCAAAGTATTTCCTCAATCCTCACCTAGCAAATTCGCTTATCGCGCGGACACCGTTTTGCGGGATAAAAGTATCGTATGTCCTCGGAACTCAAAGTATTTCCTCAATCCTCACCTAGCAAATTCACTTATCGCGCGGACACCGTTTTGCGGGATAAAAGTATCGTATGTCCTCGGAACTCAAAGTATTTCCTCAATCCTCACCTAGCAAATTCACTTATCGCGCGGACACCGTTTTGCGGGATAAAAGTATCGTATGTCCTCGGAACTCAAAGTATTTCCTCAATCCTCACCTAGCTAATTCACTTATCGCGCGGACACCGTTTTGCGGGATAAAAGTATCGTATGTCCTCGGAACTCAAAGTATTTCCTCACCTAGCTAATTCACTTATCGCGCGGACACCGTTTTGCGGGATTAAAGTATCGTATGTCCTCGGAACTCAAAGTATTTCCTCAATCCTCACCTAGCAAATTCACTTATCGCGCGGACACCGTTTTGCGGGATAAAAGTATCGTATGTCCTCGGAACTCAAAGTATTTCCTCAATCCTCACCTAGCAAATTCGCTTATCGCGCGGACACCGTTTTGCGGGATAAAAGTATCGTATGTCCTCGGAACTCAAAGTATTTCCTCAATCCTCACCTAGCAAATTCACTTATCGCGCGGACACCGTTTTGCGGGATAAAAGTATCGTATGTCCTCGGAACTCAAAGTATTTCCTCAATCCTCACCTAGCAAATTCGCTTATCGCGCGGACACCGTTTTGCGGGATAAAAGTATCGTAAGTCCTCGGAACTCAAAGTATTTCCTCAATCCTCACCTAGCAAATTCACTTATCGCGCGGACACCGTTTTGCGGGATAAAAGTATCGTATGTCCTCGGAACTCAAAGTATTTCCTCAATCCTCACCTAGCAAATTCGCTTATCGCGCGGACACCGTTTTGCGGGATAAAAGTATCGTATGTCCTCGGAACTCAAAGTATTTCCTCACCTAGCAAATTCGGTTATCGCGCGGACACCGTTTTGCGGGATAAAAGTATCGTATGTCCTCGGAACTCAAAGTATTTCCTCACCTAGCAAATTCGGTTATCGCGCGGACACCGTTTTGCGGGATAAAAGTATCGTATGTCCTCGGAACTCAAAGTATTTCCTCAATCCTCACCTAGCTAATTCACTTATCGCGCGGACACCGTTTTGCGGGATAAAAGTATCGTATGTCCTCGGAACTCAAAGTATTTCCTCACCTAGCTAATTCACTTATCGCGCGGACACCGTTTTGCGGGATTAAAGTATCGTATGTCCTCGGAACTCAAAGTATTTCCTCAATCCTCACCTAGCAAATTCGCTTATCGCGCGGACACCGTTTTGCGGGATAAAAGTATCGTATGTCCTCGGAACTCAAAGTATTTCCTCAATCCTCACCTAGCAAATTCACTTATCGCGCGGACACCGTTTTGCGGGATAAAAGTATCGTATGTCCTCGGAACTCAAAGTATTTCCTCAATCCTCACCTAGCAAATTCACTTATCGCGCGGACACCGTTTTGCGGGATAAAAGTATCGTATGTCCTCGGAACTCAAAGTATTTCCTCAATCCTCACCTAGCTAATTCACTTATCGCGCGGACACCGTTTTGCGGGATAAAAGTATCGTATGTCCTCGGAACTCAAAGTATTTCCTCACCTAGCTAATTCACTTATCGCGCGGACACCGTTTTGCGGGATTAAAGTATCGTATGTCCTCGGAACTCAAAGTATTTCCTCACCTAGCTAATTCACTTATCGCGCGGACACCGTTTTGCGGGATTAAAGTATCGTATGTCCTCGGAACTCAAAGTATTTCCTCAATCCTCACCTAGCAAATTCGGTTATCGCGCGGACACCGTTTTGCGGGATAAAAGTATCGTATGTCCTCGGAACTCAAAGTATTTCCTCAATCCTCACCTAGCAAATTCGGTTATCGCGCGGACACCGTTTTGCGGGATAAAAGTATCGTATGTCCTCGGAACTCAAAGTATTTCCTCACCTAGCTAATTCACTTATCGCGCGGACACCGTTTTGCGGGATTAAAGTATCGTATGTCCTCGGAACTCAAAGTATTTCCTCACCTAGCTAATTCACTTATCGCGCGGACACCGTTTTGCGGGATTAAAGTATCGTATGTCCTCGGAACTCAAAGTATTTCCTCAATCCTCACCTAGCAAATTCGGTTATCGCGCGGACACCGTTTTGCGGGATAAAAGTATCGTATGTCCTCGGAACTCAAAGTATTTCCTCAATCCTCACCTAGCAAATTCGGTTATCGCGCGGACACCGTTTTGCGGGATAAAAGTATCGTATGTCCTCGGAACTCAAAGTATTTCCTCACCTAGCTAATTCACTTATCGCGCGGACACCGTTTTGCGGGATTAAAGTATCGTATGTCCTCGGAACTCAAAGTATTTCCTCACCTAGCTAATTCACTTATCGTGCGGACACCGTTTTGCGGGATTAAAGTATCGTATGTCCTCGGAACTCAAAGTATTTCCTCAATCCTCACCTAGCAAATTCGGTTATCGCGCGGACACCGTTTTGCGGGATAAAAGTATCGTATGTCCTCGGAACTCAAAGTATTTCCTCAATCCTCACCTAGCAAATTCGGTTATCGCGCGGACACCGTTTTGCGGGATAAAAGTATCGTATGTTCTCGGAACTCAAAGTATTTCCTCAATCCTCACCTAGCAAATTCGGTTATCGCGCGGACACCGTTTTGCGGGATAAAAGTATCGTATGTCCTCGGAACTCAAAGTATTTCCTCAATCCTCACCTAGCAAATTCGGTTATCGCGCGGACACCGTTTTGCGGGATAAAAGTATCGTATGTCCTCGGAACTCAAAGTATTTCCTCAATCCTCACCTAGCAAATTCGGTTATCGCGCGGACACCGTTTTGCGGGATAAAAGTATCGTATGTCCTCGGAACTCAAAGTATTTCCTCAATCCTCACCTAGCAAATTCGGTTATCGCGCGGACACCGTTTTGCGGGATAAAAGTATCGTATGTCCTCGGAACTCAAAGTATTTCCTCAATCCTCACCTAGCAAATTCGGTTATCGCGCGGACACCGTTTTGCGGGATAAAAGTATCGTATGTCCTCGGAACTCAAAGTATTTCCTTAATCCTCACCTAGCAAATTCGGTTCAATCGTTGAAAAACGTGTAGAAGTAGAGGTGACAGACAGACATACACACTTTCGTATTTGTAACATTAGTAATGGATTCTCGAGAATAAGGTTCTAAAAGGGTTCTAAAATGGTAGAGTTTGGTAGAGCGACTTGTACAAAAATTTGTTTTAAATTATTCAATATGACTTCTAAACACAATTGTTTATCAGAAAACATTCAAAAGAAAAGTATTAATTTCATCAAGGACATTCAAAGTTAAGGAGATTTGATCAAATAAGTATCTAGGTTAAAACACGACATTCCGACATTTTCAAAAACCTCACGGAACCAAAATATCGCCGCTGCACTTAAACATGCGATATTTTATGTCGGTTTTCTTATAGCCCGTGATGCTCCTCCGTTTAAAAAACCTATTTTCCAGCACTTTTACAAAACAGTGGTATAAAAGCAGCACAGCACAATCAACCTGTGCGAATAATGTAACCCTTTCTAGCCACGTAAATATGCTTTGTAGAAGTACAAATGTTATTATTATGTTATTGAAAAGTATATAACAAGTAAATAGCATAATAAATTATATAATTTCAGTGCGTCAAACCCTCTCGTCGTGCGCCATTATTATTTTCAATACATTTATCGGTGTAATGTGGCGTGCTATTAGTTGAGTAACAGTAATTGTTGGTTATGAACGCTATTTGTGTTTTATTAGTGAGTGCTTTGTTGTTTTTATTCTAGAAATATTTCACTCTTACTGGATGTTCTCGACTCGACTCGATGTTCGCATAAAGCCGCAAGCTCGCGACAAAAACTATCCTGTGTCCTTTATCGAAACACAAATCTATTAAATTTCATCAAAATCGGTTTAGCAATCAACGGCTTGAACGTGTTAAGGTAATTGACTGTTTGACTCATTTATGGATCATACAGATAGCTTTAACAAAAGATTAGTAATAAATAAGAGATTTAATTAATATTTAAATTTTTTTTTTATGCAATAAGGGGGCAAACGAGCAAACGGGTCACCTGATGGAAAGCAACTTCCGTCGCCCATGGACACCCGCAGCATCAGAAGAGCTGCAGGTGCGTTGCCGGCCTTTTAAGGGGTAATAGGGGAGGGTGGGGAAGGAAATAGGGAAGAGTAGGGAAGGGAAAAGGGTAGGGGATTGGGCCTCCGGTAAACACACTCACTCGGCGAAACACAGCGCAAGCGCTATTTCACGCCGGTTTTCTGTGAGGACGTGGTATTTCTCCGGTCGAGCCGGCCCATTCGTGCCGAAGCATGGCTCTCCCACGTCAAAATCTCTATCTGAATTATTAAATTAGGTAACTTATTAATCTCTAATTCTCTACCTTATAATGGTCTATACTTAACAGGGTAATAGTATCGACATAAAAGTCCTAATTTTGAGTTAAGTATATATCTTTTGTTAGCATATTTCTTTTGTTTATTGCTAATTTCATGTCTGTACATATTACGTTGTCTAATATATTTTATTTTGATCACGAAAACAACTTAACATGCAAAATAAAAATATCAGGGTTAAATAATACAACTAATAAGTTTATAATTGGGTTTTATTTAACAACGGTTACAATAAAGGCACTTAACAAGCCATCTTAACAATAAAGGTCTCTCTTCACGTTGAGATGATTGCCACCATGATTGTGAAGCTGTCTATAGCAGTGATTCCCAACCTGTGGTCCGCGGACCCCCAGGAGCCTGCGAGTTTATGTATGGGGGTCCGCGGTGTCATCTCTGAACCATTACATAAATTCTAATGTCTCATAATCGCTACGCTTACTTTGCACAGCGAATCAAAAATGTTTGCTGTTTACTTTGTTAAGGGGGTCCGAGAAAACTGTGCTTGATTTCTTACGGTGTCTAAAAAATGTTGGGAAACACTGATCTATAAGTTATAACTCATGATATGCGACTGTAAAAGTTCACGATCCCTTAGATTGGTACATCTTATGCCAACGTCAAGAGGGAGAATAAAAGATATTTTTATAAGCCAACTACCACTTTCTATGCGGTAGGTAGGTAGGTAGGTGGGTAACACACGTTCTAAAGTCGTTTCCTAATTATGGTAGATAGCGGACTAGGAAAAAGGTATGGACGAGATATTTTTTTCTTGTCCATGTACATTTTAAATGGTGTGTTTTTAGAATTTAATATTACGATAAGCCACAGTTTGGCTTGTCTCGCGCAATATACCTATGTGCTTAAGAATTGACGGTATTATTGTTAAGACATAGAAAATCAATGTTTATTAAGAAAGATTTTCCGATGGCAGTCTGGATTATCGCAAATCCGCATAACTGAGGGCCGGATATGCAAGATGCTACTGTACCAAATAATACTTTGATAGGAAACATACATAATATGTACCATCGAGGAAATTGATTCCTATGCAGTTGATAGACCAACGTTATTTAGTCGAATATGTCAATTTAGTCTGCAAGCCTTTTTCCTCGAAACCTGATCTCACGCACCGAAAATTATGATTTTGGTCTCATTCGATTCGGAATACCATCTAGAACATTCTATCAAAATTCCAAGAGGGGCTGAAAAAAATTGCAAAAGTTATAAACAATAAAATAAACAAAAAAGAAGGGTTTGCTTTTTTAAATATTTCATAAATTTTTGAGATAGTCAAAATTTGAAAATAGATCCTTAAAGAACAGGAAATTTCCTAAAACAAATCCTACATTTTGGAATTTTATCAACAATCCTTGTAAGTTTAATTGAGCGGCGAAAGTAACGATAAAAACGCATAGTTCGCGTTTCGCGTGATTTGCCGCAATCTGCCACGTGAACTAAAAACATATTTTAACTGATTAAATATTCATATTAAGGAATAAAAAAAATAAGTACTAAGTAGACATAAGTAAGTATCAATACACAAGAATCCGTCAACAAAAATAAATTATCACCATTTGTTTAATTGTTATACTTTTCTTAAGAAAGAAGAAATCTAGATTTTATTTTATTCTTTTGATCTAATCTTAAAAGGGCTTAGAAGAGATCCCCGTTAGAAATATTGAACATTTTTGATTTTTTACTTTTTTATGAACAATCAAAGGCATTCAAGAATTTTTCATGTAAATAAAGTAATAAAGTTTTTTTCATCAATAAAAATTATTATTTATATTCTATTAGTTATATATAAAAATATAAATATTATTATCTGGCTTCTAACAATAACAAAACAAAATAGAAACAATTATTAGACATATAAATACCGTAATGGCTTTATTTAGATGAATAAATTTTGAATGCCTTTGAATGTTAATAAAAAAGTGAAAACTCAAAATTCTTGAAAATTTTTTGATGTAGGTCCCTTCTAAGCCCTTTTAAGGTTAGCTCAAAAGAATAAAATAAAATCTTGATTTCTTCTTTTAAAAAAATCAGCGTTTTTATGTTAACATTAAAAAAAAATACTATTAACAAATTAAGAAAAGCATAACAATTAAACAAATGGTGATAATTTATTTTTGTTGACGGATTCTTGTTTATTGATATGTCTACTTAGTACCAAATTTTTTTTTATTCCTTAATATTAATATTTAATCAGTTAAAATATGTTTTTAGTTCACATGGCAGATTGCGGCAAATCACGCGAAACGCGAACTATGCGTTTTTACCGTTACTTTCGCCGCTCAATTAAAGTTATAAGGATTGTTGATAAAGTTCCAAAATGTAGGATTTGTTTTAGGAAATTTTCTGCTCTTTAAATTTTCTATTTTTAAATTTTGACTAAGGGAGAAGACCTAATGGCAGACACTTTAAGGAAACATGAAACATTCGAATGTTATAAAATATATAATTTATGAAAATAAAGGATTGATAACTTCTTCCATGTCTTCAGTGACTCTTACAAAATAAAACTATTATAATTATTCTCTGACAAATCAATAAAAAAAAATATATTATTGGTCTTTTTGTAAACTTAGTCATAAGTACTAATAGATGACATCACAATAAGCGAACAACACTAATAGTAGACACCAATATGAACTAATAGTTGACATAGAACTTTACATTACATTTTACATTTTTCATATTATTAGGTCTTTATTTGCCGTTTTTCAAAAGATTTCATTTACTTCATCATAGTAACTACATGCTTCAGAAATATTATCCACGTTGTCTCCAGATTCTATTCATTCTTCTTCCATGCTGAAACTATCTTTCCTTTTATTTTTATTTTTCATATTTTTATCCCAGCAAATTTACTTTTTGTCTTAAGTCTCCATGCTTCTTTTGCCTCTTCTTTTTTCTTCTTTTTGTTCTCAGTTCTCCGTTTTCTTCTTTTTACTGCTACAAAATTAAAGCATCGATTTTTAGATCAGTGCAAGGTCTAATATTAGACACCATGTCCATTTTTAGGTACAGTAGTTCTAAGTTCTTAGTTTGTTAATAGAATTATATTTTTAGAGAATAGTGATGATATTTGCAGTAGAATAAAGTACAAAATAACTTTAATGTGTATTGAAAAACTAAAAGATGAGACCCATGTCATCTATTAGGTTTTTTTACATTTTCAAGAACTAATAGTAGAAACCCTTTATATTGTTAGGGAAAATGGATAAAAGATCATAAATAAACATTAATTAGTGTAAACAACATGACCATTAATCCAATCAAAATAAATCAATAGAAATTACAAAAAATCTAATAAATGTATACAAAACTTACGTGCAAAATTTCGCCTTCCTTAACCTATTTGCTAAGAAATTGCCGGGTGCGTGTTGACGCGGTCACATCATTTACGAAAACTGATCCCATTTTAAAATTTTGTTCCCGAAGGCATCCCTAATATATTTTTTCACATCAACAGATAGCATAAGAAGCTTATAAAATTTACAGTGTTGAGAAATAATTAGAATAATTCATATTTTTATGGCATTTTTGTCGTAAGTGTCATCTATTAGTTCAGTGTCTACCATTAGCGCCTTTCCCTTATCTCAAATAGTTTATGAAATATTAAAAAAAACCAAACCCTTCTTTTTTTGTTTACTTTATTGTTTATAAATTTTGCATTTTTTTCAGCCCCTCTTGAAATTTTGATAGAATCTTCTAGATGCTATTCCGAATCGAATGAGACCAAAATCATAAATTTCGGTGCATGAGATCAGGTTTCGAGGAAAATGGCACTTGTTAACCAGAGTAATTCAATGTTATTGTGATCTGTCGGCTGGGTTTGACGTAACGCAACCAAACTACTTAGGTCCCCGATCTGCATAGGAATCAACTTCTCTGATAGTACATAATATAGGAAACATAAATCGAAGCTACATTGATGCATTAAAATTTAAATAATAGGATCGAGGTCAAAACACATTATGACCTGATTATGCTATTCTTCAATTAACATGTAACCTTACAAGGTTAGGTACTTATTTATTTTGGATTGAGAATAGAATACTATCTCTTTGAATAAATATATGTTATTGTTTTAATTAAATACCTACACTCAGAGGCGTTGTATTTCAAATGTTTGTTAGTGCTTTCAATATACCTAAAGAAAAATAGTATTCCAAAACTGTGCGTTCAGTTGAATATTTAATAACACCTAACTAACACCTTTAAACTTATATTTTATTTAGGTATCATATTATCTTTTTATGTTTTTTTACAGCCAAAGTCAGTACCAAGGTATTGTATACCAATAGTTCCATAGGAATGTAAACATTTTATCATTTCAAATAATAATCACAGAGTTGCCACCTTGCTTACAGCTATACTAGGGACTAGGGACTAAGGAGTAAGCCACCTAGACTCTGGAGCAGTGGTTCCCAACCTTTTTTGAGCTGTTACCCCTATGGCCTATTAGAGAAACTAATTCTACCCAATTTTTGAAAACAACTTTATAAAGTTTTAGTACATTCGCAAGTTTTTTTTTTTTGTTTTTTAATATAATCAGGTTCAGACTTCAGTTACACTTGGTACAACTAATAAATATTCTGTGGTTACACTTAACGCGCATCTCATATCATGCTCCACGTTCAGACGGTTTCTTGCCTTTTTTTAAATGTTACCAGAGTTGATAGGCCACTCTCGCATTTACAAGTGGTAGCTTATAACGTTACCAACATTTTCAGATCTCTGTCTGCAATGATAGGGTATTCTATAGCTGTTTTTCTCCAAAATGTACAGAGTTTATAATTTTTTTCTGCCAATTCATTTATTTTAGGTACCACCACTGTTACCCCTTTAGAATAGCTATTTTACCCCCGCGGGGGTAATTACCTCCAGGTTGGGAACCACTGCTCTAGAGGCTACATTTTATTATTAAAAAAAAATAGGTTTATATCTGTTTATATTTAAAAATATATAAAATCTCCTTCAACAAAAGGTTTTAGATTTTACAGCAATATTATCTATTCAATTTAAATTCGGGGCAATTCTTCAAATTTTCAAAAGAATTTACTAAGTATTTAAAATTAACTTTACTTATTTCGTAATAGATTCATGTTGCTAATATTTTCATAGCTATCGGCGATTCGAGACCCCTAAAAATTGACCGCTTCTAAGCGTCTTTCAACTTTAGATTTCTAACTATCACTACAATATAATAGTATTATTTCAATGAATTTAGCTACGAGCTGAGAAAGGCTAACTAAGCTAGATACTATTGGTACCCGTAAAGCGCATAATTTCATTAATTTTCTTCATATATGAAAAAAAATGGTGCACGACAGCGTGCGCTAAATCACAAAAATAATTTCGCGTCGCCTAATTTAACAACAACTATATTCTACATACTTTTTAGGCATTTAACTAAATTCTCTACTATAATATTGTAAGTAGGTATATAAATTGTAAAATAAGATGTTGTTTTATTTATTTCCTAAATACATAGCAATTAGCAATATGAATTATGTAGTATAAGTCTACAACTCTACAGTTCTATAAACAGAACAGTTGAATATATTGTGTAGTAGTGTCTGACGTTGTTTAATTTTTTTTTTTTTATATTTGACTATCCTAACTCTTTAGTACCTTAAATATAGGTAACAATATCTGCATTTTAACTTAAATATCAATTATCAAATAATTATTTTCATGTAAAATATAGTAACAAGAATAACTTTCAAAATATGGCTTTTATCTTTGGCGAAAATTGTTGCTAGAGTAAAAAAATCAGTCCACCAATTTGCGGTAGGTGAGATTCATGAGGAGGGTAACACTATTGTCTATGGGATGTATGATGAAGGGAATGGACACTAGCCCTATGGCGACCGTAGCTAGGTTCCTAGGTGTTTTAGGTATGTGACTATACCTGGTCTTTAACTGCTTCTGTGAGAAGGCACATATCCTGGAAAAAAAGAGTTTTGAGGAAAGAAAGTTGCATTATATAATATTGTGTAAAAAGCTCCTTCGGAAATGCCCCAGACTAGCGGAATTTTTGCAGTTAAATTAATATGGTCATTCGCCCCTTCGGCTCTTTATCAAGATTGAGACAAAAATAATTTAATTAGTTTCGGTATTTCTTACAGTGCAACTTGCTTGACTGGTGTTTAGACTTTTACTTATTTTTAAGAAACATTTATGTAAAAATGTTTATTTTGTAACATAAATATTAACAAGTTGTTCAGTTTAAATCATTGTAAATGTTAACGAGTGATTATATGTAAACATTAGCGAGTGGTTAACAAAAGTGGTTTATAAAGTAACGACTGGGAAATAATTATAATTTATATTATTTTTCACTTAAATATATTAAACGCCTATGGAAACAAAATAGCAAGATCACAAACGCTTAGCTAAGCGAATTATATTTTAAGGAGTAAGAAGATCTATGAACAGAGATTGCTATTTTAATTTCATAGGCATTTAATAGGACCTAGGATATTTGGTGAATACTTATCAGTATAATATTAATATGTTAAAATTTACCTGTTTATAACAAGTCCCGGGACAATTACAGAAGCAAGTGTCTGCCAAATGAGTGCGTCGCCCGTTTCGTGTAAGACCCTGCTGGGACGAGCACCCGTCTGAAAAGTTATTCAAGAAACATTACGGACAGAATATGTATTAACTAATACAAGCTTACTGTATTTAAGCTTCTGAATGTATTCAAACTCCTATAACATGTTCTCTTGTATTGTGTGCCAATAGCTATTAACTAAAACAACAAATTACTTTACTATTAAACTAGTAGAATTTTAGAAAGCCAGTTTACATAATATTTAAATTATTTTATTTTTTAAAACTAGTTGGCATTTTAAAATTGGCAACTTACTACTATTTATTAATAATAATTTTACTATCATATCAATTTAGTGAGGTAGTTTTCATAACTCCAGTTTACCTGATACATCTTCCAACTCTTGTCGGCAGTGTCAGCGAGGACGTAGGCAAATGCAACGGCATAGCTGGCCCGCACCACCCCCACCGGAACCACGGCACGGAATGACTCTCCTACTTCGTTGGCATAGCCTGCAACAATGAATCTTTTCAGCGATCACAGTATCACCAAGGATGAGGTGTAAGTATTCATTTTTAGTTTACTTTTTTGAGTCTATGTTAATACCTCGATCGTGGGAATCGCAGACACAATAGATTTGCAATTGTTATACGGTAGCCGGGTGCCGCTTGGTGATTGATGCGTTAATAGCATCAATGTTACAGGAGTAGTGTAGTTAAATACTTATTTTATGATTGCTTATAAGAAAAAAATAGTGAAAAAATTGTTGACGTTTTTGGACATCCCTGAAAACACTAATGCCTAAGTGTTTTATAGAACTTTCTATCTCAAATAAAAGTTCTGTAGGTTAAAACAAAATTATAATGTGTATGTACTCATGCAGATTTTCAGGTTAAGTCTAGAAATAATAAAAAGAGACCTTAAAGTACTGCAAGCACAAAAATACAAATGAAAGAAATATTTTTTCTTACCCAAATATCTTGCCCATGTCTCCCGGAAGAAATCTTTTTCCCGCGCAGACATTTCCACAGAAAATATTGCCACTTATAAACAGCCTTTTACTCGTTATCTCGTCTGTTTCCTACAACTCTAACAGCATCAATTGATCCATCAGTGAGTATGATTAGATAACACGAGGGTAAACATTCGAAGTCGAGAATAATATTACATACTGGACTATTTATCAATGTTTCTTGGTGAAATTCAGAAAAAATACATTTTCTTCTATTTTAACTATTCTTTGCGTAGTATATTAGTAAAATATAAAAGTAAAATATTATAAAAAAAACAGTATTTTACAAAACAGTAGGACTGAAATCTGAATGTGGAGTGTGGACTGAATGCCTTATGCCGATGACGTTGACGTTTAATTTTCTGCGAGAATTGACAATGACATTTCAGTTAAAATGTTGCTAGATTTTTAACGTGATGGTAGAAATAAAAAATGTTTTAATCCTTCGATCGCCAATTCTTGGAAATATTTTGTTATCGCGGCCCACTTGGGCCTTACGGGGATTGATAGGTTAAAAGCTAAAACATACATATATGATCAACAACAACCGAACCATGGTCCATGTATTGAAAAAAAGTTGATTGTAGACTGTAAAGTCGGTTTACGGACATGATTGATTTGACAACAATCGCTCGAGCCGATCATGCCTCTCTCTCGTTTGTGCCGCGCTCTCGCTTGCGGAACGTGACAATGAGCGTAATGGGACAATGACGTCATATTTTTCTTACATGCAGCCGTAGTATTGAGAGCTATTAGACGTTGTCACGTCGAAAATTAAATAGTACATCCACGTTTACGCGATTCTATGTTGCAGTCTCTGTCTAGTACGTTGAAAAACACTCTGTAGAGTGTGACAATAATAGCCACATAAATTAGTGTAAGTCCAGAGAGTAAATAATATTGTTATTTAAAAAAGTAATCTTAACTTAAGTTTAGGAGAATATTTTTCTAAAGATGCTACCAAACAAAACATTACAGGCATTTTGACTATATTTTATATACGTTACTAGGGACTAATTACTAATTAGTACTCAAAACACATTTTGTTAAAATAATAATATTATTTTATTAAGTTTTTAAAATGTTTTACTTTAATTTTGTATAAAAATACCTAGTAATTTATGGGATGCTCTTTATGGCAACACTAAAAATCAGCTGTTTGCGCGATATCTTTTTCGCAGATTTGACTTTTGAGTTTTGACGCACTCGCGAAATGACAGTTTGCGTCAGTGCCGCGGGACTGTTGGTTATTTTGTTGTAAATAATTTAAATAAATAGTGAACTGTGAACAATTAATTATTAGAGGCGAGTGTTCTGTGACCGTGATTTTCGATAATATTGTGAGTAAAGTGAGAAAGTCGACCTTTGATATTGACAAAACTGAGGACGTTTCACATAATTTATTCGAAATAATTGAATACAGTGTTTGCACTTCGTAATTACTCGAACAGCAATTACAATTTACAGGAGTATCATTGTTTATCATTTAGGTATATGTCTTTTAACAAATTCGGTGTTACGATGCAATATGCGAGCCCTTACGATCGAACACTTAGCTACCAGCTACGCGTATATCTAATAATTCCCCCGCGGACCAAACTAAACTTGTTTATTTTTTCTATCCCCGTAAGACATGAGTAAAAAGTTAAACACTTACAACAGGTGTTAAATTTTTTGTCCGGCCTTCTTCGATGTTGTTTGGATATAGATTATAGATTGAATCCAAGCATTTCACGAAGGATTATTTAATAGTATGTACGTACTTTCCTTCTTAGTTAAGTACTTTACCGAATTGAGAAGGCCTATGGTACGCCATATAAGTCCTGTTATCTGGTGAAATGTCGGCGTGAAACGAATGATATAGCAAGTCCTCCCGAAGGGGTACATACCGTACTTACGCGCCATATTTTGGAAGGGGCTAATATAAGTAAGGGGTCGCTATGAAGGTTCGTTACTAGGGAACATAATTTACACGACAAAAATGCATTTGACTGCACCTAATCCTTAAATACATACCTTGAACAAACTAATGACACTAATCAAAGCTATCAAATGCAAGAAGTTCATAATGTGCATACACAGACGTACATCATCATCTCCAGAATTGCATATCAATACATCGAAATGTTATCGCCTATCAATGTAATCTACACATTGATAAATGACGGAAATGATGTACAAATTGAATACGGTAGTCTCTGCAGGTCCTTGACTTTAGTTAAGTGTTTAACTATGTGCATGTCTAAATATCGAAGGACCATGTTGACCCAAAGGTTATTGGACTGAAATGGCGGTCTCGTGCTAATGGAAGTGCAATTTCGAATTCCAAGCACGTTATTATCATGACATACTTGTCTTCAACGCTTTTTTTGATGTTAGTGTTCGTCTACCTATTGTTGTTCAAAAGTCGTCAAGGAAACCCGAGAAAACACGTAAATGAATGCTTTAGACGCTCGACTCGCGCTTCCCACATGTTCATCCACGAAAAATAACTCTTTCTCTAAGTCTGGTTAATGTGTTACCAAACCAAAAGTGCCTGATACCTTTTTAGGACGAGAAACATCCGCTTTTTTGGGGTTTCAAAACTCCCACCTCGGACACAGCTCTACCTAAATCTCGTCGGTACTTAGACAGTATTGTCTTTTAAAAGCAACTCTACCTAAAGAGTATCAGACCGTAAAGAACTACTACCTTAGAATGGGTCTTTCAGGGAAGAGCCAACGGCCAAAATGTGTACACTACATTCCTTCACGTACGCGTTACGAAATCCAAACCATCATTACATCAGACAGATGGGCTCAAAGGAAAGCTTTCATCATAATTTCCCATGAATTCGTTATTCATGGCAATCTTATACGAAGTACCTATATAAATATAGCGTAAAGAAGACGCTGTCGCTACGTGTGGCGAAGTGAATCAATAATGAGTACTTAGCCCCAAGGACTCTACATATTTCCGAATTCCAAAGATGTCTGATTTTGGAGTGCGGCATGCCACTTTTTTACGAAACATGAATATCACAGTAATAAGAACTACAAAGAGCGTATTCCCTCTTAAAAGGCTGGCAACGTCCTTCTTCTAATGTTGCGAGTATCCATGGCCGTTGGTAGTTGCTTTCCATGAGGTGACCGTTTGCTCGTTTGCCCCATAGACTTATACTATATACTGATGGTTTGCCCCCTTATTTAATGAAAATTAGAATTCTTCTATTTTCACGACGACGTGAGCTTACTTCTCGCGTAGAGACTTCTCTCTCGCGTCTTCCTATTGCTGCAGTCATTCCCGATTTCCCAGTCTCTCACGAGGTAAAAAGCGGCTCCAATTTAAAGCTAATCAGGGAATTGCTTTTCACTCATCAGTCTGATGATCATAATTAATTGGTCATTTAAATGCATCACGTGGTTACATAACACGTATCTCCTTACGCCTCCGTCAGCGCATATGTTACCTATAGGCAGTAGGCACATAATATATAGTAGGTACATTGTAATTTGTATGTGTTATGTACTTATCCGTGCAAAACATTCCACTCGTACGTGAACGAGCATAAAGACTAAAGATTAGACTGTGCACAAAAACAGTTATACATTTGTTGAAGATTAGATAAATCTTACGAACTAGCTGTTTTTAAAGAACGTATGGCCAGTTTGATGAAATTATTGGTTACTACTGATGTGGTAGATATCCATACTTATATTATAAATGCGAAAGTGTGTTTGTCTGTCCGTCTGTCTGTTGCCTCTTCACGGCCAAACCGCTGAACCAATTTTGCTGAAATTTGGTATGGAGATACTTGGAGTTCCGGGGAAGGACACAGGATACTTTTTATCCCAGAAAAATGTACGGTTCCGGCGCGATAAATGAATTTTGGCCCATCTACTATCTAGTATCTCTGATCTCATAAATCATAATATTTCCTAAAAATATGTAATAGATTTTTTCTGCCCAATCAAATGTCGTACCTAATTTTAATCTACATAAATTAAACTAAAAATATGTTGAGATCTTAAAATCCTGTATAATAATAATTAATATCATGTTTGGTTAGTTTTTATACTTCTGAAATATAATTTTACATAACGAACGAATACTCAATACGTAAAATGTATCCCACCAAAAAATGTTGCCAAGACGACCACATAAGGTTTGCCCTGAGAAAAAGATAATCTCATGTAGAGCCAAGCTTCTGAATTTAACTCTATACTGAATATAACTAAATTAACTTCAACAAATTCTACATAAGGTTTGCCCTGTGTGCTGTGAAACCTTTGGCTCGTCTTGCTCTGTTTGTGTCATAGATATGTGTTAGGTGTAACGTGGTAAGTCCTGGAAAATTTATTCAGCATCGGTAGTATTCTTAATTCTTATCACACAAATTGTTTTCGTACAACCGTAGGACCAGCACTACAATATACAACCATCCATTGTCACCAAAATGTCCATACCCAGCTCAAACGCAGCCGAAGTCAGCAACTTATCTTATCGCGCGGGAACCGTACATTTTTCCGTGATATAAAATACCTGGTTAATAATTTTCCTATCCTTTCTCGGGATTCAAAGTCTCCCGTTCAGTGGTTTAGGTGTCAAGAGGTACCACACAGACATACAGACACATTCTCGCATTTAATAATATGTGTATGGATATATATACGTAGATTGATGTGGACTTTGACGAAACCCGTCTTTCCAGTACAGGCACCCCGTGGTTATTGTTTAGCCAACATGGGCCTTGAGTGGACTTGAGAGTGTAAAGCTAACGAAATATTAACACGTTTTCAAATACTATTGTGACGAAAATTTATAAAAAAAGATTCGTTGCCATTTTCTTTTTTTTTCAGTGAAAATGACTTAGCTGATATGTTTCAGATGTGTTGATGATGTTGTTGATGTGATGATTGGGCTCACGAGGCAAAACCTTTCATTTCCATGTTACTACTGTTATTCCAAAAAAAAACAATTAAGAAAACTAATGATACGAGCTATATTCTTGGATAAATTATGACCAAGGAAAAAATTCCATCAATCAGGCTTATCGAAGCATTTCATGATTGCGGCTACTCCTAGAGGTTAGAATCTGCGATATTTGTTCAAATCATTACAGAAATCATCTTTATTATCATCGTCTGCGTATTAGTAAATACATAATGCTCAAGTTAACAAGTCAAGCTACAAAGTAGCGGCCACGTGAAAATTGTTTGTATCAACAAAATTACGCAACACACTTCTCGCCTTTTATTGTAGTCTTGCCAATTTTAAAAATAGAACCCGCCATTTTGGAAATACGGAAAATCCACATGCTAATAAAACACTTAAAACCGCTGCAACCTGAATTCAGACGTGTGATATCAACTTCCATATCATTGAAGAAATTTTCACATGACTCAGTGTCAAAATACTTGCGCATGTGTTAACTATTATTTCTGCATCATGTTCATGATTTTTAACCGACTTCCAAAAAACGAGGAGGTTATATGTTCGGCTGTGGATATTTTTTTTTTTTTTTATTTTTTTATATTTTTTTTTTTTATTTTTGTATGTTCAACGATTACTCCGCCGTTTGTGAACCGATTTTCGAAATTTTTGCTTTGTTGTATTTGGTTTTACTCCAATTTGGTACCATGTTCACAAAGTGGTGACCTGATGATGGGATCCAGGAGTAATCGAGGGAACTCCTCGAAATTTATATGGAAACATATGGTGATTTTGGTTTTATGTGAAGTGTACTAAGAATATGCTACCAAAAAGTCAAATATTGGGTCAAGGTATACCATGGTTTCGAAGATGCTGAGAGAACTCCTGACTCCTTATAGATACACGTTTGGGAGTTTCGGCGTTGTTTTAAGAACAGAAAGCATATGCTACTCATATTCATCATCATAATCATCATCATCATCATCATCATCGTCTTCATCATTACCACGTCGTGTTAAGGTCACCAATGTCTCATGGCACAGAATAGATAATAGTACAAGGCATAGGTGTGGATATACTAATAATAATAATAATTTTATACTGTATAACAACACTTTGTTTAAATATATACGGCGGTCAGCGCCGCGGAGGCGACGGTATCGCGGCGCCGCCGCGCGGCGAGTGGCGGAAGATCGAATATACTTTACTACTTTATATACAGATCGAATACTTTACTAACTACTTTATAAAATTTTAATAGACAAAATATAGAATTAAAATAAAGTTATTTTAAAAAGAGCATTTAATTAAACAAAACAAAGTCAATAAGTGTCTTTTTAATTAGTTATACTTATTAATCGATAGATGGCGCACTAAGTATCGATTTGAATGGATTTGAAATTGAATTCTTGATTACAAGAACAGCTGTCAATAATTATGATAATATTAAATTATATTACTAGCTGTCCCGGCAAACGTTGTTTTGCCAAATAAATAATTTTTGGTATGAAAAATAGATGTTGGCCGATTCTCAGACCAATATCCTCACAATATGCTCACATAATTTCATGAGAATCGGTCAAGCCGTTTCTGAGGAGTATGGCAACGAAAACTGTTACACGAGAATTTTATATATTAGATGAGTAGCTACGCTACATCCTATGCAAGTTTATACAGTTTTTTATCTGATAGATCCTTCGATCGTGGTAAAACGAGACACAATAGCCTTTCTATTGTTATCGCAATCGCCGGTGACCGCTTGGGGTTTGAAGTATTAAAATTGTTAAATTACTTAGCACAATATGTTCACTTCACTGATAATATATTATTTTGTGAGTGTGAACTGTGACTCTTAACAAATTGTAATAAGATACGTAAAATATACGCGAAGGTTTACCTACCAGTGTAACTAAAAAGAGTGAAATTATTATTATTTTTAACAAAAAATTAAAACCGACTTCCAAGGTAAAAACAATATTAACATTAATATGAACTAAAAAGTATTAAATAATTTTTGCTATCTAATAGTGCCTTTTTCCGAATTCGGCTAAACCTCAACTATTTCTGTACTCAATCTTCATAATTTTGAAGTCGGTGCCAGTTCCAAAAGTTTCAAATATTCTGTCAGAGGACTGAAGATTCAGCTCTCTGGTACCGACTTCAAAATAATGAAGATTGAGTACAGAAATAGTTGAGGTTTAGCCGAATTCGGAAAAAGGCACTATTAGATAGCAAAAATTATTTAATACTTTTTAGTTCGCCTAAGAAAACTAAGCCGAAAATGGACGATCAGCGGAAATAATTCGTGTAGTTTTGAAAATCGCTACAGTTATTCCTTGAGATATCCAGATAAACATATCGAAAATCCCCAAGGGTGGGGGGTGAGCTAAAGGTGTAGGGGGGGGTCAAAGGACCCTTTTTTAGATTTTAGCTCATAAGTCTAAAACCTGCACAAATAGCGTAACGGTTACTTCTAGGAAAACATTCTACATAAAATTTCCTTTAAATTTGATCCTATAATTTTTTTTGTATGGTCGATACTTTAGAAGTTACAGAGTGTTCAACTTTATATAGGTATAAAAAATGAGACGGTTTTATAAATAAAATAAAATTGGTATGTTTTCAAAATGTATTCAAAACTAGAAAATAATAGACAGTCTTAATTAAATCAATAATTTTCTTCTACTACATCATCATCATCTTCACCTTCTATATCTACCAAATCTACAGGTACGCCATTTGTACACAAACCCAAGCAGCCGTTGCATACTAGACTGCACGTGATACCAGCTTTTCGGCATCCACAATTACCAGTGCAATCACTTTTGCAGCGACAAAATATTGACTTCAGCACGGTGTCAGGAGCTGGAGGATCATGAGTGGTAACAGGCTCGAGGTTTCCATCAGCTCCTCGCTTCCATCCCCACATTTCGGGAGGCAGTGCGTTACCTAACCACTCTTGTACTTGGTGGAACACTCGGAATGAGTGAAATTTTGCTGATCCTTTTGTAGGTGGGAGAGAGGAAAGATCTGGTTTGGATTTGGTGCTGGATTTGACAAAAACTGAGTATCGATGTCTGTTAAGATCAAGCTGATCAGTCGCTGCACGATACATCGTCAAAAACATCCTTTCTCCTGACTCTGCTATTTCTTCAGATGTTGATGTTGGATTGTAGAAGATGGCGGCAATATCCTTAATTTTTGGTTTTTGATCAAATAGCTTAACAACTGACACATTGCCTTTCCTGTAAATAGCTGAAGTTGTGTCGCAACCGCTGAAGCTATGTAGGAAAAGAATGGAAGAGCAAAATGAGAGTTTTTGGAGTTCTTGTGAGGAAAATATTTGCATTTCCACTTTACCTCTTCCTGGCTTCACAAAGAATATTTGCTTATCTGGTGGTGACATAGCCATAAGCTACTGCACTAATAACTTCGTACAGCTGGAAAGCTTACTGTGCATTAAGCATGCGACGAGCGAGAGGTCATTAATCTTGGTATGTCCCTTTCAAACTAGTGTAACCATGCTTCTTGCCTATGTGTAAATCTTAAGACATTTTAAAACAAAATCGCACAACTGAGAAGCTCAGTTTAATAACAATTATTGAAATTAAATAATATTAAACTGAAGCAGGAAAGCGCAGTATTAAAACATGTCGTTTATATAATATTTATGCCTTATTTTATCGTTTTCTACGAAAAATGCTTTTTTCAATTTACTACCAATGTATTATCGTATATTTTACATGGCAATTGTGCGAAAGGGACAAACAAGAAAATCGATTTCTCGCTCGTGCTCGCTACTATAAGGAGATATTAGTTAATAAAAATAATACTTTAGCACATGGAAGTAAGGTTCATTTTAATATTTCAAAATGATGAAGTAAGCCTTCCAGCTGTATAGTACTTCCTAATTCCATGGTGACTAGTCTAACGTTTTGTAATAATAGCAGCTAGGACAAATAATTATCTGTGAATAGCAGGTATTTGAATCAGAATAAGTTGTTTTCTTAGTCTCGGACGTTCGATGCGTGTTATTTTCGCGATTCGCACTTTTGAGGAATTTGACCCCCCCTGTAGTTCCTAAAGTATCGACCGTACAAAAAAATTTATAGAACATAATTTAGAGGAAATTTTATGTAGAAAATTTTCCTAGAAGTAACCGTAATGCTATTTGTGCAGGTTTTTTACTTATGAGCAAAAACCTAAAAAAAGGGTCCTTTGACCCCCCCCCTACACTCTTAGCTCACCCCCCACCCTTGAGGACTTTTGACATGTTCATCTGGATATCACAAGGAATAACTGTAGCGATTTTCAAAACTACACGAAATATTTCCGCTGATTTTATTAATTTGATCGTATTAATATTAATGTTAATATTGTTTTTACCTTGGAAGTCGGTTTTAATTTTTTGTTATCGTCAATACTTTTAATATTCGCTAAATCATAACCATTATTTCATTGAAGACAATCCGTTAAACGGGAACAAATGAACAGTGAAAGTAATAAGTGCTGGCATCGAACCGGTGACCTCTGGCGTAGGTCGGCCGCGCGAACTTGGCACAGTTCCGAAACACAAACACTTCCCTATCTTCGCGATAATGGAAAAGAGAACTCGATAAAAGGGCCACTTCATAACAAAATTGTTGCCTGAATTTTCAGTGCTACTCGCCATAATGCTTCCTTCTTGAGAACCTGAAGGTGCCTTTAGGTCAATAAATAATAATAATAATAACTTTTTTTATTTCAGATCACAATAAAAATCCATAATGTTAGTAAATATAATTGAGACTTAAAACTATGTTAGTACATCACAATACATATTATCAAATAACAATAGTAACAAATTGTGTATTAGGAATGATGAGGCATTGGAACTTTTAATGATCATTACACCTATTTAACGTGAACCTCTATCCAATACCTTACCAAACCATCAAGATTATCACTGAATACCCTTAGAATGCTGTTATTACTACTTCGGACACGCTGCATTAATGACGCCACTCTTTTTAGGGTTCCGTAGTCAAGAGGGAACCCTTATAGTTTCGGTCTGTCCGTCCGTCTGTCTGTCTGTCCGCAGTTTTGCTCAGAGACTATAGGACCTACAAAGCTGTTATTTGGCATGAATACACATATTAATGATGCCGACAAAATGGTATATAAAATGTTTAAAAAATATTTTTTATGGTACCCCTCCCCTACACATCAAGCGGGGTTGAATTTTTTTTTTCGCGCCCACCCCATCGTGTGGGGTGTCGTTGGATAGCTTTTTAAAAAATATTATGAGTATTCATAGATCATTTTCCGATTTAGGGATCCATTTGTGAAATATTAAGTTTTAAAGTGGAAAAAATCGTTAGATTCCAGTGTCCCCCCCCCTTCTACCAGTTAAACGATTGCTTCTAGAAATGTGAAAAAAATTCACGGAAGTAGGAAATATGCTGAATTTAAAAGGAAAACTATCACAGCTAAGAAGACTTCATAAGTTTTTGAGTAATAGTCGATCAACTAAAAAAATGTATTCGGCGAAGTATAAAGGAACTTTTCGTTCAAATTCCTTTGAAAGTAACTGAGATGATGTTGTTAGTAGTGTAAAACATGTTATAAATGTACATTCATTGACCATACAAAAAATTTCAGAAACTAGCGGTACTACGGAACCCTATATTGCGCGTGGCCCGACACGCACTTGGCCGGTTTTTCTTATAATGGCGTTAAAGCCATCAGTGCGGATTTCTGCAAACATGCCTGAGGCACTACAGTACCTTGGTAGTCCTAACAGCATTCTAAACATATTATTGTACTGAACACGAAGAGCATTTATCGTGCGCTGGGTGTAGCTCGCCCATAGATTGCATGTGTAAAAGGACTGACAGTAAGCTTTAAATAAAGTCACTTTTACCTCATCAGCGGGGCTAAAATAGTCGCTTTGAAGAATCATGATATGAATCATAATATGATTCATTTTTCTAAAATCGCAAAATGCAACTCTGCTTGCAATTCATTTCTGTATTTTTGTACTGATTTGACATTTGTCAGTTTGACAGTTTTGACAATTCATTTGCTGAATTGATTGAGAGGATTTGCTAAATGTGACCATTTTAGCCTCGCAGAGCATCTTGCAAATCTACGAGCTAACATGTTCCCACGCACGGCCAACGCTCTTCGCTCCCTCTCAATGTCTACATCGTCGGCAAGATAATAATAAAGATACCATTCTTATGTTTTGCAGTAAAGCAGTTGCAAAAAGTTGTAATGAAAGTTGAAATAAATTTTGGGAATTATTCCTAACATAATAAAAGTCAGAATATTCAGGTATAAAGTAACAATGTTCAGTCACGATAATGCGGGTATTGTAACACTTGGACGAACAGAGAACTCTAAAAATAAAGCCCGGCTTATTATTATAAAAAAAGGTTGAAGAGTCGTAAATGTAAGCTTCTCTTATCTTTGCAGTTCTCATCGTCGGGGGTGTCTATAATAAGTCTATGCTGCAGTATAGTATCGTACCTATTAACTGTTGTATGGCATAGTTGCAAGAATTAAATAATGTTGATGCGATGTATTCAGAACGTCTAGCGTAACTGACAAAGACGAATCTAATGATACCTCAAGCTAAAATTCGGCAAACTGTTTTGGCACTATAGTGCTCCGAAAAAAACACTCCAAAAACGTAAACCTCTTGTCGCAGTCGGTTAAAAAGCCATGTTATGGTTACCTAAAATCTAATCCAACACTGTTAATAGGCGACAAACATAAAAATCTCATTTGTTTAACTGCCAGATAACGCTTATCTCAGCCAATATTTATCCGTTGGGTAACTTTGTCGCAGTCTGCAGATTACGTTAATCCCAGGTTACACCTCGGATGTAGGTGGTTCAATTTCTTTTCTGATAGTGCAAATATATTTAGCGATACCGGAAAAGGCAATAATAGTGCTCCCCGCGATTTTTTCCTCTGTCCGCTTTACCTCTCCAAGCGATAACGTTTACACTATTGAAAAATTAAATTCGGCGAAATGTAAGTTCTTTATTTCTGTTCTTGAACTTACATGTTAAATACTAGCACGCTTCTAATTGTTTTTAAATGTTTTAAGTCGTTTAAATTCGTGGCAGTGGCACGCGGTATACTTAATATTATAATTTCGGTGCAAATGTGGTTCGGTAAATTTAAATGTGGTTTCTTGTAGGCATAGGTACATTTCTGAACCTAATTTTGTAGGAGGCTATAATATATTTAAATGCGTCCACTCGAACTCGCGTTTTGGTCGCTACATTGTGAGTTGAGTCCCAAGCAATTTATATAGTAGAATAACGATTTGTTTATATATAGCGGTCATTAAACTATGTTCTTTACCCCGCATACTATGTTTAAATAATTTTCCTCTCCGCAGGGTTGCCTGGAAGAGATCGCTTATAGCGATAAGGCCGCCCTTGCCCACATTAAATTTTTATGTTATTTCTTAAGTTTAATTTTAGTGACATGGTCGAGGCTGACAAGTCCTTTAATTTAATTGGAAAACTAAATTGAGGTAATGATGCTGAAGTCGTAATAATGCGGGTTTATATCTTGTAGATATTGTTTCGTCCATGGTGTCGACGATTGTAACTTGAAGGTTTTCCTTATTTTAATGTTTATGCAGTTGGGGAAATACCCAGACGACTAACGGTTAAGTCTTTGTGGTTAACTTTATTATTCGCGATTAACTTTCAACGGCCCACAACAACATCTTATTATATATTTTTAAGAATTTACTAGAACCAGAATTTTTAAAATTAACATCTTGTTATTTTGACTTAATAATTTATTAATTTACCATTAAAAAAACTAAAGGTAATTTTAAATATAAATTATATATTTCTTAATCCATGGCAGTCGGCATGTTTTTCGATCAGTGTGTTGCTTAATTATGTTTCTTTACTGTTAAAACTCTGTTTCTAGCTTGGTTTTCTATTGTATCTTTAACCACATGAGTTCAAAAGTTCATGTTCTCTACCTTAATTATTTTTTCTCATAAAAGTAAAAAATTAGACATTCTTTTGAAGAAATCCATGCAATGACTCTATGTTTTGACATGTGACTATGTGTTTCGGAGATGTAACGGTGGTATACATACAAGTTACCAGACTAGTTCTAGTACCTGCCTTGCTTAGTGAACGTACCTCAGAAATAAGATCCGTTATTTTTCAGTTAGAGCACTTTAAATTCTCTACACTTCCGTCGCTTTTACTTTCTTCTTAATTCTTAATAGTGAATCACAATCATTATTAATTAAGGAATAATTGTGATAAACGAAAGTAGGTGCATATTTCTTTCTTTTGTTATCGGGGCTACTTTTATAAATTACGTTTATATTATGTAAATCTCATCGCAAAACATTTTAATTTTTACCCCATCAAGCCCCATAAAGACACCGGTGACCGCGACTACAATAGAATAACAATAGATTTCCAAGAATCCGCGATCGAAGGATTAGGACCCACTCTTTTAAAGGCATGCGAATTCTGAAGTCTTCCCTCTCACATAATGCCTTCTACAGCCTTCCTGCTGATCCATCTTTTATGATCATCCACAACAATGTTTGCTCCAAAGATTCATGCTAATAGTCAGCGTGTCGGGAGTCAGTCACCCCGCCTGATAAGATATCACTGTCACGCGTCATTCACGTAGATGCTATCAGCTGTCAGGGGACTGACGAATTGACAACCGAAAGGGTTCTGAAGTCAGTCCTATGTGTTGCCAGGAGGTGTTTTGAAAACTTAGATATTGCTTGTGATAGGAGTTAGGACAGTTTTAGGAATCGTATAAATAACGTATTCTTTGTTGTGGTAAGAACAATCTACGCTTAGGTAGAAATAAATTCTAAGGATAATCCATCAATTGTATAGAAACAATTTAAGGATGTGCAATGTAGAAATAATGTGTAAGGATATGTAGAGATCGGGGACCATTCCTGGATGTTAAGAGTAGAGTTCGAATAATCCACTTAAAGATAAAAGATTCTCACTCTCGTTTCTTAGGAAGTTCAAGTTGTCAGTCCCCTACTTAACTACTAACAAAACCTTACTTGCTCTACTTTTTTTAGTAGAATTAATTAAATTGTAACATCACTGATATCAGGAATCACCTCACATTCGGCTGATCTATGTTATCGATACGGAAGTTTGAAATTATGTCATTTGCTGTACCTAAAAATATTCAATATACATTATACATAATATATAATATTGTATCCTTTTGAAGGTCATAACTCGTAATCGACATCCAGTAGTATGTCATGGGAAGCGAAAATTGTGTAATTAGGTGTACGTCTCTTATTTACTGCGCTTCTGGATCCTTTTAGTATAGCGCAAAAAAATGGAGAGCACAATAATTAATACAATTATTTGTTCGTCGGAAAACTACGAAACAAACTAGCAATCTCAAAGAATGTCCATCTTAGAATTCTAATTAATTTTTGACCCCTGAAGTCGACAATAAGCAAAAACTAATTGCACGAACTCTACCACTGCTATTTCCAAAACCTATTTAGATTGTCTCATGAGCTATATATGAGCTATTATTTATTTATAACTAGCTATTTGACCGAGCTTTTCTCGGTATTTGATAAAACACGAATAAAATGACATTTTCTAAAAATGATTCTTAGCTAGATCGATTTATCGCCCCCGAAATCCCATATATTACTAAATTTCATTCGGAGACGATTCCGAGATTCCAAATTATATATATATATATATATATGGAATACATAACTTACACAACAACGACAACAAGAAGCACAATATGGCAATTAGTAAGCTTGATATTGTTTATCGTATACCTTTAAACAGGCAATTCTTGTATTTTTTCCAAATTATATATATATATATATATATATATATAATTTGGTAATTTAATATATATTGGTGGTTTAATATATATAATATATATATATATATATGTATATATATATATATATATATATATATATATATATATATATATATATATATATATATATATATATATATATATATATATATATATATATATATATATATATAATTTGGAAAAAATACAAGAATTGCCTGTTTAAAGGTATACGATAAACAATATCAAGCTTACTAATTGCCATATTGTGCTTCTTGTTGTCGTTGTTGTGTAAGTTATGTATTCCAATAAAAATCGTGACGGCGCGGCATTCTGTCTACTCTGGCGCGGCGACGTTACTAAAACAGACGGTTATTTTGTATTTACCTAAACACCAGATAATGATGATGGCGTTATAATGGTAACTCTGACCACTTCCGTAAATTGTTATATTTAATGATAGACTACACTTCAGATAAAACTAATCCGACGATATTGCACAGACGATAAATAAATCGGTTTGAACTAGACACAATCTGAGTAATCCACAGCGGGCTTACAACTTCTGTAAAGAAGAAAACTTCTTGAATATTTTCTGAAGTTTTTTTTAACAGAAGTTTATCCATTAACAGCAGCAGCAACAGCAGTTTAATCATTAAATAGCGTTGGTCATTGGTTATCTGTTGCTTAAAGATAACTAATAAACAAGGCTATTGAGTAGATAGAATCCTGCAATAAAAATCCGAATGTCTGGCTTCAGATTTTTATTGCAGGATTCTATCTACTCAATAGCCTTGTTTATTAGTTATCTTATAAAAGTTTTGTCGGTATCTAAGTGTAGAAAATATACTTGCTCTATGTATCTGTTCTTATAAGAAACGTACTTATGTACTACTTATAAAGTAAGCTAGTGTATAGTGTGACAGAGTGACAATGTTATAGTGTTGTGACGATGAAAAACACGGACGCCACCGACTCCGAGAAGGAGAAGCTCAACCCTAATGGATGGTAAGATCCTAATCTGCGCGTATTATGTTAGTGAGTGCTTGTCCAACATCACAAATTTTGTGCACAATGCCATAATATGTATGCTGGGATTGCTGGGCTTCCATGCCAATGCTTGGTAAGCATCCACAAGGCACAAGCGTCCACAAATCTCGCTTGGCATTTGGAAGTCGCTTACACGCTTGTGAAGTGTATTACGCACATCCAAGCAAGCGCCCTTTGATCTGTTCAAAAAATCGACACTACACCGGATCGCATACAAGCGTCCACAAGCTCATGCTAGCCAAGCTAGATACTCTCTTTACACGATTGTGCTTGTGGACGCTGGTCAAGCCTTGGCAAGCATAGAAACGCAGCATAACATAACATGTAACGATTTTTAAATGGGCTAAAGATATCGCCCAAAACTCTAGATTTAGTATTTCTGTAATTAACATTTTTTTCATTTCATTTCCATCTCAAGTAATGTTTTAAATCACAAACATAATTCAGATAGAGAAGTCTACCTCTACCAAAAACTTAAGCTTTTATAATTACGTAGAGTTGTTGTACCCCATTTATCAACTGGAATTCTTATTAATGTTATCTTAAAAGAATATGAGATCTTGGCGAATTTGCACATACAAGTTCTGCTCTACGCTTCACAATATTTGTAAATGCGGACTGTCAAGTTTTTCGCGCAAATTTTCACTTTATTTTCGCGGAGTTTTCGGTGACCTTCCATAAATTTGCTCTATCAGGGTCTGCCGACCGATACGAGTAGCAGAGGTTAGCAGTGACTGGTGGTTAATACCAGATGGACGATCACGTGAGTGACCGATAACAGCACAGATATTTGCAACCGGTGGCACGCGAAATGGCAAATGTAGAGTCTATTTTTTTAACACAGCAAGCGAAAGCGCCTGACTCAAAGTGATTGCTAATGCCATGGGCTGATATTACTACAGCGTACAATAAGGGATTTGATAGCGTAAGGGCTTGAAAGTCTGCAAGTATTTGGTTTGGCAATATCGCTGGCAACAACTTACTTTTTTTTTTAAATACTTACAAAGTTTTATCGTACACAACAGCAAACCTTGGCTTTGTTAGCGGTGGAGAACTTTTTAATATAAAATAAAAAAAAAACATCAATATTATTCAATATTATTAAAAATAACTACTTGAAGAAACCCAACGATAGAGTCGTGTTGACGCACGTTGAGAACAAATACACATAGGCATTATAACTTAATGTAGTACCAACTTTGGTACCGACCACCTTTACTGATACCAAATATAGTGATTTTCATAACAAAATACTGCATTTACGAAGGTAGTTGGTCATACAATTAACAATTCAAAATATGCTAGTCATAGTCCTGGAAATGATGATTGATGTTGGAATTGCTTATATAAATATGCATAATATAATGTAATACAACTAGTTATAACTTGTAACTGATATGCAGACAATCTATTTGTTAATTGATAACCAATGGTTGCGGAGCTCTATCTATTAATTTCTGATAAGAATATCAAAGTACTGTTAATTTCGATTACTAGTATACAATCCTCACTTCCTTGAGTGCGGTTCAAAATGTGACGAGTTAAAAGTTACTTACTAGTTCTTTGAATTAAATATGTACATAAAAGTTTGCAGATATGCAGTGTAATCCTTTTTAATTCCAATAGGAAAAATATATTGTAATAATGTGTTGTGAATTATTGATGTAATATCGAGCTATGTAGGTATAAATTTAAAATTCCCCTAAATATTGATTACAAGGACAATAGTAAAGGTGTTGAGTGCCAATAGGATTATTTATTGAAGAGGTGAAGTTAGTACAGTGAAAATTAGTTTTCTCGGATTTTAGTGTTGTTTATTATAGGGACAATTTTATAAAGATTCAAGACGAAAGAAGTCATAATTCTAGATGTAGCGGTAGTTGCAATGCATTTGAAGAAAACGTTTTTGTATTATGAGGGGGACTCTAGCGAGAGGGTTCCGTTGTTACAGGCAGATTACGGGCAAGTATTATCAGGATTTTGATAGGTCTTGAAAAGTGTTTGTTGGGTGTGTTTCTTTAGAGTTTAGAATGCTTTATTATAAAGTTTGAAGAAGTTCAAAATAATCGGAAGCGAAGCATCGAATCAAAACTTGTTTCAAGTCTGCGTAAATATAATATGAATAATAATTCCATTCCTAAATAAGTTGTATGTGTTTATTAAAAGCTGCTTAGTACTTGTAAAGAGTACTGCCTAGATACTTAAATATGTAACAAAGACTCTACATTCTGGAAATTATTTTAACTGGTCAATTTAGTATGTATATTGTATAATAAAATAAAAATAAAAGAAATACATTTATTAATAATTAATGATTATATTGGTGGACACCAAATGCGCTTCTCTAGTCAATGGAAAAGTCAAGTTATACCAATGGAACATAGGCTTTGTTCACAATAACCATTCAAAGCAAGCTATTTTAACATACAGTAGTGTACGCAATATACACTTAATAATAATAATAATAAACATTTATTCAAGAACTTTGGGCATTACATTACATTACATTACACTTATTACGATCCATACCGGGAAAGGACATAGGACATAGTTGGACTATAAATCCTAGTAGTAGGGGAGGTAGTGCTAGCGTTTGCTAAGTGATTTCATACCGACCAAATTTTTGTCCAGCGGTAGCTTAATATTTATCAATCAATATAATCAGCGTCAGTCGCTGCACCCGTGGTGGAATGTTAACTGAGAGTATTTCAAAGTTGTAAAAAAATAGTTGCGAAAAGTGATTTTATACCGAATTAAACTTTGATGGATGATTATTGAGGTCATGTTTAACCAAAAAATCACCGTCAGCCGTATTGCAGATGGGGGATTCAACGTCAGTCGCGTTACTGAACATGTAAAAATTTTTTTAAATATAAAGTAATTTTATACCGTACAAAATTTATACAGGTGAATGTTTCTACTTTGTAAATAATAAAGAAAACCGTCAGCCAGCGATATAAGTTATGACTAATATAGCCCTACTTCTTGCTCAATGTATCCTAAGGCGTCGCATAGACGACATTTCCACCTGCAAACATTCAGCTGACGGCGATTTTCGTTTGAATTAACCATAAAATTATCTCACATAGCAATTTGAAGTAATTAATTCGATAGTCAATATTTGTGAAGAAGAATTATATACATTTTACTTAAAAAGCGCCATCTGTTGATATATACTAAACTAAAATTACACCTACCCAACCTAAACGTGTATAATCTAGATAATATGAACCTTTATTGGGTGCGAATTGGGATCTTTTTAATGTCAATTCAATACTATTCCCAACAACAACTTTGAGATGCTCTCAATTTTTATTCCACCCATTATGAAGTGGCTGACGATCAAAGCTGTTATGTATTAGTGGAATACTATTATTGTAACGATTTTCGCTCGGTATGAAATTACTTTTTAATCTGAGCGCGACCTCCCCTACTATAGGTTTCTGCATAAGCGAACCTTAAACCATCCATTCAAGTCCTCAAAACCGTCTCATCATATCTCTCTCTCTTTCTCTCTATCTGACTGCCTCTCTCTGTTGTCGCAGGCTGTCTCCGCGGCCGAGCCAGCAGTTCAACGTGATCCGGCGCGTGTACCAGCAGGACACCCTCAACCGGGACGCCGACTACCAGGTGCCGGTCAAACCACGTGAGTACCGTGTTGGTGGTAAGCGATTACCGGACTGAATAAAACTGGACTAGAGAAGTGGATACATTCATGGTTTTTGTCACCAAAGTTTCGTAGGACTTAGAAGTTCTGAGTATAAATTAAGGTGAAGCCATTTGGACTTACGTTTATTTGACTAACAACCAACAGCAGCTGTGAAACAAGACATCTCATATTGTTATTCTTAAGCAGTGATAACATGCTGTTATCACGTTGCGCGTTGAATTAGTGTGCACCGGGCTCCCGTAAGGGCTACTGGCGCCTGTGTGCAAAAAAAAAGGATTTTGGCGCCCCTATAAAGATGACGATTTGGCGCCCCTAGAGGATGGCGTCCGCGTGCATTGCACATAACGGGGGCCCTGACTGTGCAGAGCATAGTTCCGAAAATAATAAATCACAGTCAGTTTAGATTTCAGTTTTAACTTCTATTTAACATCACATTCATCCCTATGTCGTTGGTTATTTCCCGTTTAAATAGTCCTATTAAAGTAATATTACTCTTAAGTCTAAACGTACGTAGCAATTTGTGAAAGTATTTGGCGTTTGGACGCTAGGGGCAACATTTGCTTTCAAAATCCTTAAGAGCTTAAAGTATACATCTCCTGTTCCAGTGAGCAAACGATGCAAGAAGGCGGTGAGGAGCTGCGGCTTCGGGACGTGCCTCAGCAACAGCCTGCCGATCACGCGGTGGCTGCCGCGGTACCGCTTCGGGGATTACCTCGTCGGGGACCTCGTCGCCGGTGCTACCACCGCCGTCATGCATATACCACAAGGTACTTGACAGTTACAAGCCGCGAACAACTTTAAGGCCCGTATTTTTGGTCAGTACTCAAGATGCATCTCGGTCTCAAGACACGGCTCAGGCTCTGTGATTGGTTGGCTGTCAAAATTTTGACCAATCACAGAGCCGAACCGCGTCTTGAGAACGGGTCGCGTCTTAAGTACTGACCAAAAATACGGGCCTAAAATGGCAGATCGGAGAAGACGCAGTCGGCGTTATACTGTTACTGTTACTGTAAAGTTGCTTCATAGGCAGATAGTAGACCTGCGTAATTCGATTGCGTTACGTCAAATCCAGCCGACAAATTACGACTAATACTGAATTGACATAACTCGACCAAATGACGTAGGTCCGCTATCTGCTTAAGAATCAATTTCTTCAATTCCTTCGAACAAAACTAATAGTGATATTAATACTTTACGGTGTGTATAGGTTCCTTGTATGGAGTTCACTGTGAAAGTAGCAGCACTGAAAGAGCAAATTTTTGTTACATTTGTATGGGTATTTTGTTACACTTGTATATATGTACCAGAACCGTGCAAAAACCACTAACAAGTAATTAATGTGTCCCAGTGCGCGCCTACCCGCCCGCATTACTCCTCCCACCAATGAGACCAAAATTCGAACACTGCACATTGCACATTGAAAACAGTAGTTACTCATATACACATGTATATATATGTATACTATACCCATCAAAAAATGGATTCGTACTTCGTAGGCAGTTGGACCTTCGTAATTTAATAATTCTCATACATTGAATACACTCTAGCCTAGCTTTCCTGCTACTTAGTAGTTTGTACTTTGTACGAAGCAAGTTTACCCAAGATAATGCTCCACGAGTAAAGATTTCACCGTTTCTGCTTTATCCTTATGAGTTATGAATAATACTTACATGCAAAGTGTTTATTTGACATCGATTACATTGTCTGAGAGACGTAAATTTCCATCCGTAAAGGAACATCCTTAAGGAAAAGAATTTACAAAGATAACGTAAGTTACATTCTCGTTAAGTTTGCAAGGAATCATTAGTGCAGCCATACTCAAAGGCTCCGCGTAGCCCGGAACTTCGCGAGAATACATAATAATTATTCTCGCGCTGCCCCCGTAGACAACTGGCAAAACGCTAAAGCGCATCACACACGGTGAAGATAATATAATATTTTATCTTAAGATGCCCAAATATAAAATATTATAGTATCTTAAGCTATCACACACGGCTAAGATACGTTAATATTAAAAATGTGTTCATTTCCTTACGAGTCTGCGTTGGTGCCACACGTATTCCTTGTTAGAGTTCTATATACAGGGTGATTGACTATGAGTAATAACTAATAACTGATACTGTCTTACTTCTTGATTTGTTAGACAGTTTCTCAGACGATGATTCTGATATAATATAATGTGAAATGCAGATTGCAGTAGCACATTCCAAAAGGAGAAACATTTGGATAGAGCCTCACATAAAAAAGAGAAAAACCTGCGGCGAATTTAACCTTTAGGGTCTACACAGACGGACTGCATTTCAACTGCAATTCAACTGCAAATTGCAGTTTGAATGCAGTTGACACGACTGCAATGCGACTGCAATAGAACACGCAGTCGGATTGCAGTTCAGTTGCTGTCGGCGTGCAGTCGTGTGAACTGTTTGGTTTGCAGTTCTATTTTAGTCGCATTGCAGTCGTGTCAACTGCATTCAAACTGCACTAGAACTGCAATTTACAGTTGGATTGCAGTTCAAATGCAGTCCGTCTGTGTAGACACTTATCAATATCTGTCAACGAAGAAGTTTCAGGAGTATTTTAGAAATTCAAGGGAAACATTCATTTCGATTTATGAGCTTTTTAAGCAATAATAATAATAAAGCAATAAATTATAGGTCACTTTTATTTAAAATTATCCGAAATGTTACTTTTTCCATCAAAATGTTACTTTTCGAATGAGAGTAGGTATGTAACTTTCTAACATACAGCACTGGCAACACTGCATCTACTAGTGCGTCCGATCACCGATGAGCCCGCTGCTCGACACAAAAACACCCTGTACCTATTCATAAAGATATATTTCGCATCTTAAGATAACATATTAAGATACGAAATATATATTTCGTATCTTAAGATAAAATATTAAGGTACGAAATATATATTTCCATATCTTAAGATACAAAATATAAAATATAAATTAACTTCGTCGTGTGTGATGGTTCATAGGATTTGTATGGTGAGCGATATTCTAAAATATGCTCTAAGATAATATATATTTTATATTGGACGTGGGAGAGCCATGCTTCGGCACGAATGGGCCGGCTCGACCGGAGAAATACCACGTCCTCACAGAAAACCGGCGTGAAACAGCGCTTGCGCCGTGTTTCGCCGAGTGAGTGAGTTTACCGGAGGCCCAATCCCCTACCCTTTTCCCTTCCCTACCCTTCCCTATTTCCTTCCCTACCCTCCCCTATTACCCCTTTAAAGGCCGGCAACGCACCTGCAGCTCTTCTGATGCTGCGAGTGTCCATGGGCGACGGAAGTTGCTTTCCATCAGGTGACCCGTTTGCTCGTTTGCCCCCTTATTGCATAAAAAAAAAAAAAAAAAAAAAAATATTATCTTCACCGTCTGTGATGCGCTTAACGCTAACGCTACAAAATATATGCATTTGACATTAGTATTCGCTAGCGAAGCGATGGCTTATGTCAAATCGCATACATTTTGTAGCGTTAGCGTTAGCGTTTTGCCAGTTGTCTAAGGGGGCAGGCCCAATGAAAATTATAAATGACGCTTACGCCGTGTTCACACCAAACTGACTAATGACTATACGCATTACGCCGCTAAGTGTGAGCGAGCGTTACGCAGTTTATTGTTTTTTTATACATATTCACTTTTTCGTTCACACCTAACGGACAATACGCCATTACGCTAGGCGTAGGCGCGGACATTCGATACCGTATATTTTGTATGATTTTCACGTTCACACTGGGGCTCACAGTGCGCCTGCTCACATTCAGCAGCGTATAGTCAGTTTTGTCTGAACACGGCCTAAAGGTCGGCCATATAAGACGGACTTGCAGCATCTTGCAGTCGAAACCGACTGCAAGATGCGGTCGCCACGCGGCGATTTGCATTTTTCATTCTAAACAGAGCTATAGAGCAGTCGGTCCCGATACTTGCGGTATGTCTATGGCCAGACTAAGACAAGTTTAACTTTTAAATTTCAGTGATGGCTCCTAACAAAATGAACTTCAAGTTGCATTGGCATAAATAAACCTCGGTATCCGTAACCACCAACGCACAATTCATAACCGTAACCACATTATTCGTTACTTCTCCAACTAAGTATACTATTTATAACGCCTCCGTGGTCCAGTGGTTAAGAGCGTGACTCTTGACTCGGGGGACTCGGGTTCGATTCCCGCGTTGGAAACATGTTATTTCCAAGTTTGGTTAGGACAATGCAGGCTGATCACCTGATTGTCTGACAAGTAAGATGATCCATGCGTCGTATGGGCATGTAAAAAGTCGGTCCTGCGCCTGGTCTCGCCAGTCGTATCGGTTTTCCGTCCCACTGGGTTATGAGAGTAAAGGAATAGAGAGTGCTCTTGTGTACTGCGCACACACTTGGGCACTATAAAATTACTCCTGTGTAACTGGCCTGGTTTTCAATGTACCGAAACCGGTGTGGGAGTTATTACTATTACTAAGTATACTATGTGCTGGTCTCCAGGTATGGCATACGCACTCCTGGCGGAAGTGCCACCGATAGTGGGCCTGTACATGGCGTTCTTCCCGGTCCTGCTGTACGTGGTGTTCGGGACTTCGCCCCACGTCTCCATGGGCACCTTCGCGGTCGCCTGCCTTATGGCTGGGAAGGTAAATACGACAAATATGTATCTTGCTATACACCTGTAACACAAGCACTTGATAATTTATAAAATACTAGATTGTCAATTATACTGTTCAGTAAAAAATAAATAAAAGAGAAAAAAAATATTTCTGCTTTTTAAACATCTCTTTGAAAGTGTGCGAAATTATTTAAGGTACTAACTTTAACTTCTCTTTATGATTCAAAACCACGAAGTAAAATATAAAACATTTTTTCCAGGTGGTGCTGCAGCACTCCACACACCCTGAACTGGTCGTAGCTAATGCTACTGCTGCTGTTAACGGTGAGATATTTTCCTATTTTGCCGTAATTAAAATTGGCACAAGTACAAACAGTCGACTCAGTGATTCGAATATTTGATCCTTCTATGGATTCTTGGAAATTTATTGTTATTCTATTGTGTCTCGCTCATCGGTGAGCTTATGGGGCTTGATGGGTTAAAATATGAAGAACTAGCCAAAGCCGGGTTTGTTTACGTTGATATCACAGAAAAAAAGAAAATTCTAATCTACTATGGTTGATAAGGTTCGACAAAAGTTTAAATAAACGTGGCAAGAAAAGGAAATAACGCTTCTATCATACAAATATCTACACTCCATACATACAAAAACGTCATTTTTGACATGTGTTTGACAGTTGTCCTTTACCAGCAGCGCCCCGTCCACATTCATTTAAAGCCTTGGTACCGAAGTCCAATGAATCCAGCTCCTGCTACTGTAAACTATAAATCAGCACTTTACATAATATGGAAAATCTAATATTTGACCTCTGTGTTCAGGGACAGATCCTGTGATGGAGGGGACGGGGTACTCCCCGCTCCAAGTACTCAGTATAGTCACACTCACCGTCGGCTTATTCCAGGTAAGCTCTAAAAGTCAGGCTATGGCTAAAGGGCGTATCAGACAGAGAGCGGTCACGCGGTCAAGCGTTCAGACGTTCAGTGTTGCGTTCTTTGTGCCGTATTATGTTACATAGATATACTCATTACTCACACAGGGAGCGTTCTGGCCGCGTCAGCTCCTGTGTAATTGACCGCTCGAACATAGAATGCGGACGCAGAACGCTAGATCGCGTGGCCGCTCACTGTCTGATAGGTCCCTCAAAGTAGCGATGCGATGGAGTATTCTTCTTCGAGAAATTCTTGATCTCTAGGTTACAAACCAATGCAAACTGGCTGATTGCTGTACCTCATAGCATGTGGTCAAGCCTTAAAATAGAGTAGTGGTCTTAAGTTCAGGCTTACAGCTTAAAAAATTGGTTGTATGCAAAGGAGAGAATAATAATGATTAGGAGTGATGGCTTTTTTAGATGAAGAAACGAAAATAAGAGAGCGCAGCGAGCGTGCGAACGTTTTTAGGATATTCTATTTCCATGACGGACTAAATAAGTCAGACTCTAATAAGAATACATTGGCAAGAGACGTCAATCAGCCACGGAGCAGTGCCGTAAATAGGTGTGGCGGTACCAACATTATTGTCACCGGTGCCCAGGCACAGGGCGTAGACTCTGGGGCGCACAAGAATGGCCATACCAGGGAGACCTATACATAGCATTGCTCTGAGTACAAGATAATATCTAAAAAATAAACCAAGGGCGCAGCTATAGAAGCTCGCACGGGGCGTAAAAAGGCTATTTACGGAACTGCCACGGAGGTCATCAAAATGGTCGTTTCAGGCGATAATGTGGGCGCTCCGTCTGGGCGCGGTATCGACGCTGCTGTCGGAGCCGCTGGTGTCGGGGTTCACCACCGCCGCCAGCTTCCACGTCATGGCCTCGCAGCTGAAGGACATCTTCGGCGTCAGGATACCCAAGAGCGGACCTAACTATAAGGTCGTGCTGGTGAGTACAGAGGCCACACACAGATTCAGCGAGTGAGAAGCTTAGATGATGGCGTACTGTTTTACAATAATATCTTTTCAGTATTTTCGTGGCTGAATTCAGAACATTTTTGTGATCCATTCGATTCAGCCATCTTGTCAAGTCTCATAATAACACTTTTTGGATTCTGTTAAGAATATTGCTTCAAACCGCAAACTGCAGATATTGTTGTAATCGGAAAATTTGTTTATCAGTATCTTTTACAATTTTAACTCCTTCTCTATATTCAGACGCTGATAGAGATGGGGCGCAACATATCGGCGCTGAACTGGGCGGCGGTGGTGATCTCGCTGGTCACCTGCACCGTCATCGCCGTCAACAACGAGATACTCAAGGTGAGACCGTCCGGCGTCCGGAAGGTCGGCGCTGAACTGGGCTTCGGTGGTGTTCGGTGGTGAAATTGCTATCTCGTCCTTCGACTTAGCTCTAAAAATACAATCAGGACAGGTGATATATACGTGTTGTATCAACCCCATAGCAACCCTACCTTGCCGTCGCCGGGTTATTTCCCAAACCGTTAAATGTTTATAACCAATCGGTGTATACTTTCCAGCCGTGGGTGAGCAAGCGCAGCCGCGTGCCCGTGCCGATAGAGCTGCTGGCGATAGTGGCGGGCACGCTGGCCTCGCAGTACGGCAGACTCAAGGACGTCTACGGGATATCGCTCGTCGGGAACATACCTACTGGGTAACGTTCAAACGTACAAATTTTACTTGTCGATGCCCGCAATTCCGTTGTATCGATAAATAAACAATATTTTTAATATCTACTAGTAGATTGCCGCGGTAATAGAATTTCATACTATTTACAACACAGTTGAATTCACAGTTTTGAAAATAATTCAAATTAACTTTAGGACGGGAATATGATTTGCAATAAAAAAAAGACGGATGCTTCGGGAGTGCCGGCAGAAGTGAAAACTTGATTATTAACGTTGTGCATTTTTTAACCCATTTTTTATGAAAATCGATTATTAAAAAATCGATTTTTTTAATTAATCGAAACCCTCACAATCGATTTAATTTTTAACCCATTTCTTATGAAAATCGATTTTTAAAAAAACGATTTTTTTAATTAATCGAAACCCTACAATCAATTCGAGTTCGAGTTCGACACAAAACACTACTATCTCCAACCGTCTTACGGGTTTTCCAAGGTTTTGCGATCAGCACGAGAATCTGACGCGAGTTTCACAGTTTTTACCCATCCCACAAAAGTGCTCAACGCCGCTTAAGAAGTTTTCACTTCAAAAATTGTGAATATTATGTTGCGAAAGTATACATATAAAATCATAATTTTTTTGCGTTTATGCTGCAATTGAAAAGCAGGACATGACACGCTATCTGTATGTCCGTAATGTCCTCTCTCTCCAGCCTCCCCGTACCGCAAGTGCCGCCCATCGAGCTTGCCCCATCAATCGCGCTTGACGCCTTCACCATCACCATGGTGACCTACACCATCTCCATGTCCATGGCGCTGATCTTCGCCAGCAAGGAGAAGTATGAGATTGATGCCAATCAGGAGTTGTTGGCACTGGTGAGTATTTTAATGTTTTAGTGATTTTGAGCAAAGAAGTAATTTCACCTAATTACCTACTATTAAGGCCGTCCCCCGAGCAAACGACCTTGGCCCTACATTTGCCGCGTTGCCGAGATCGCGCCAAAACCCTATTATTTTTACTTATCTTAGTTCAAAATTATCCTAAAAAAAATTCAAAACGGCGAATATGTAGTTTATGATATTGTCGATCTATTGGCGTGAGTTTCAAATAAAAGTAATTTGTAAATCCTAAGGAGATGCTGAATGTAAGCTTGAATTTTAACAAATTGGTATTACTTTGGAAGCTGATATCATGAGTATAAGAAACAAAAATAGAAAATTTAAAACGACAAAAGGAATGTTGATATACTGAAGATTATTGCTGTATTTTTATTATAACTTAGCTTTCAGATTATGAGTTTATAAGGTTTAAAATACGGTCAATTACGGAATCTCCGGACGGAAGTAATGAAAATAATGTGTCTCTTACACAAAACTGTATATTTTTTTTTTTTACTTTATACTGAGGATGTTATAATAAGTCTAGCCATTGAGCTATATTTTGCGTTTAGTTAAAACCAATTAAGTTATAGTGATGAAGAAAACACTGAGATCTAGCGACGTTTTTGAATGAATATTGTTCTTTTTCAGGGCGCTAGCAATGTGTTCGGCTCGTTCTTCAGCTGTGCGCCGATGTGCGCCAGTCTGTCCCGCTCATACATACAGTATCAGGTAAAATAAAATGTATTTCAATTCAGAAACTATATAGTTCAATATACTAATCTAATATAATTATTCAGGGATTAATAACCTCTCGCGTTTCTCTTTGTGTCAACTGATCCTCAAAAAATATTGGAGATCAGCGATCATCATAGAGAGCTATCAAATGTTTTTATTTTTTTATTTTCTGTCTGTCTGTCTGTCTGTCTGTCCGTCTGTCTCCAGGCTGTAACTCAATAACAGTAATAGCTAGAGAGTTGAAATTTTAGAGAGTTGAAAAGTTGCCGCTATAACGACAAATGCTAAAAACAAAAGAAAATTAATATTTAAGGGGTGCTCCCATACAACAAACGTGATTTTTTTGTTTTTTTTTTTTTGCTCTATATCAATAATGGCAACAGGTAGGTACTTGATTTTTTGTCAAAGTCCTTGAATATTTACTAATAATTTTAAAATAAAATAAAAAAATTAAGGGGGGCTCCCATACAAAAAACACAATTTTTGGGATGATTTTGCTCTATAATGGTACGGAATCCTTCGCGCGCGAGTCCGACTCGCACTTGGCCGATTTTTTTCATTCTCCATTCTCAATTTTCCAGGCGGGCAGCAAGACAGGTGTGACGTCAGTGGTGTCGGCGCTGCTGATCCTGTGCGTGCTGCTGTGGGTGGGGCCGTTCTTCGAGCGCCTGCCGCGCGCCGTGCTCGCCTCCATCATCATCGTCTCGCTCAAGGGCATGTTCATGCAGGTCAAGGATCTTAAGAAGTGAGTACGATGGTGGCTACATTTACAAAATATACGTAGTATGCTCTGTTACAAATAATTTAATCCTTCAACTCCCGTAAGGCCCAAGTGGGCCGCGATTACAATTGAAAGGCTATTGTGTCTCGTTTTTTCGCGATTGAAGGATTCATTAAAAAATTAAACTCGACTAAATGTTATTTATCTTTGTTTCCATTTAGATAAAAGTCGATTGAAACCCTTTTTAAAAGGTTTTAATGTGTTCTCATCTCAATATTTAGTGTTGTACACATAACACAACATAATGCAATGGTCATGCACTCATGACTCATGAGTCATGAGTCATGAGCCATGACTCATGTCGAAATAACGCGATGTGAACATACGGTATTCCACTGCTGCCACCAATTATGGTTTTAAGGTTGTTGACATCTGATAGACGTTTGAAAACCCGATTGATATAGGACTCCGCCTGATAGCATATTATTGGCATATTATGTAAGAATCTATTTGTAGATCGTTCTTTAAACCTCGACGCCACCAGGAAGCGCTTTACGTAAGTCGAATTTGCCACCCTGCGGTAAAAAAACACGGAGTGCCCTCATTTAATATACCGTCGAGAAAATTGACTCCTAGGCAGTTGATAGACCAACGTGATTTGGTCGGATCATGTCAATTTAATGATTTAATCCATACTAATATTATAAATGCGAAAGTGTGTCTGTCTGTCTGTCTGTCTGTTACCGCTTCACGCCCAAACCGCTGAACCGATTTTGCTGAAATTCGGTATGGAGATACTTTGAGTCCTGGGAAAGGACATAGGATACTTTTTATCCCGGAAAAATGTACGGTTCCGCCGCGATAAACGAGTTTTGGCGCAACGAAGTTGCGGGCGTCATCTATGTTAATAATAAATTGTTATCTGTCGGATGGATTTGACGCAACGCGACCAAACTACGTAGGTATCTGCCTAGGAATAAACTTCTCTGATAGTAGTTGATTAAACTTGCAGGTTCTGGCGGCTGAGTCAGCTGGACGCGTGCGTGTGGCTCGTCACCTTCCTCGTCACCGTGCTAGTCAACATCGACATCGGGTGAGTTACACTATTATAGAATGAAAAAACAATGACAAGAATTCTTAAGAAACCTTTACCACGATTGCTCACTGAAGTGCGATCGGAAGTTAGAAATAAATTTTGATAATGCCGTAACGCTACGGTGAACTTAACTTTATCTTGTTTTGACAATCAATATCTGGTAGCTTTCTGGTAGGTACACTGTATCTACCAAGATATTGATGCTTTCGTGCGCGAGGGAAAGAGACAAGTATAGGATTAGGTCATTATCACTCTTTATGTTGCCACTGGACTTCATCAGCGACCGTAGCCACTCCAGTAAAGGCTCCGAGTATATTGTGTGTAACATTCTCCATTGTGTATCAGGTTGGGCGCAGGACTGTTGGCGTCAGTGGGGGCGCTGTTCGCGCGGTCGCAGCGGCCGTACACGTGCCTGCTGGGCCGCGTGCTCGACACCGACCTCTACCTCGACATCAAGCGCTACCGGGCGGTCAGTACACGCTGTAACACACTGTATTTGGGGTGGGGCTGGGGACGTCAGTGGTTAGCCTGAATTTCCACTGAAGCGGAGTGGAGCTTATCGGTGCCCGAATTGACCAATCGTGCTATTCCAGCGGAATGACAGCGAAGCGGAGCGAAGATCTCGAGCATGGTGATTGGTCAATTCGGCACCACTAAGCTCCGCTCCGCGTCAGTGGAAATGCGGCCTTATTGACGACAGTCTACTGTAAAGCTGACCCCACATTAGGCGTGCGCGTTCCTCGGGCGTATGCGTGTTGCCGCCGAGTGACGTGTGTGGAGAGTGCACGCGGCGCGCACGTAACGCGCATGCCGCCACCGCGATGCCAGAGACCAGCATATTTAATTACTCTATGGCGATGCTTTCTTACCCCTTCAAGTGCCTTCAACCGCTATCGTCGCCGCCTTACGTGACTGGCTCGATTGAAGGGAGTTAAACGCCAAGGCGCTTTAAGTACAGCGCGCTCGTGGCGTGCACTCGGCATTATCTCGCTCACACGCCCGAGGAACGCGCACATCTAATATGGGGGACGCTTAAACCAGCGCGGTGCCTCTGCCGCATGACCCTTATTCAGACTTGGCGGGGGTGGTAGCGGTGGCCAGTTTTAGCACGAGTCCAGAATCAGCACTAAGGCCACCATCTTATGAGGTTTACTTGAAAGAAAAGTTTCAGTTCCACCCCCTCACGATATTGTGACTCAAGTGGCACCCACTCATAACATGTACAGACTGTTGAGGCGTGGGGAGCTGGTGCAAATAATTAACACGACCGTCTGGGTTAAATTTATGATTTATTCTGTCCAAGTTACAAGTTTACGAATACAATACAACACATAGATATAGTATCTATGTTACCACTACACTGTCAAGGACATTGTGCAGTGAATTAAACACAAGAAAATATTTGAAACACTTTATTTTAGTAGACGTTATTATGTCAATGATCTGGAAATTTTATTAGCCGGTCCACATATTGAATTCTCTCTCTTCATCATGGATAGTGATTATGAAGAACTGTATCGCACTCATGAGCAGTATGTGGAACAGAACGACTATACTCAGTCGGATCACATCCAATACATCTATTTGGTAGTTCGAGTACAAATATTTTCTACTAGAATATATCTTCATGGTCGTAGCTTAACAAACAGTATATTCTATTTATTTATGTAACAGTTTGGGACAGAGATATAATATTCAATACAGGTATTTTACTTGTGTTATGTGTATTTAAGTCATATTAATTATTATCGGTTTTATCTTTGTTTCATTTGGTGTCCATTCTGCTATTAATTTGACATTTAAATGCCGTAAAAAGTCGGTCAGTTTTTTACTTTTTATCTTTAATTTAAGCCTGCAATAGCTTAGTGTCAAGTGTTTTTCCGATATATACTAGGATAATGGATGATCGATAGGATGATAATATATAAGTGCCTTCCGTATTTAACTCGGGAAGTCGATTAGCTCTGAGAGGTTTATTGATAAAGTTGGCGGTTCTAGCTCTTCAATTAATAATAACTGTACATTTAGCTATTTTCTTAAACCTTCCTCAAATATAACCCCAGGCGGAAGAGATCCCCGGCATCAAGATCTTCCACTACTGCGGCGGGCTGAACTTCGCCAGTAAGAACCTGTTCCGCGACACGCTATTCCGCAAGATCGGCTACCTCAAGCCCGCTGATGATGGGCACGAGACCGACAGCGAGACCCTGGACTTCGACTCCAATATCAGCAACAAGGTATTGTGACGTCACTCCTATCACCTCTCTGTGTTTATAAGTACCTCGAGCGCAAAAACTTTGGGTATGTTCAGGGAACAAGCGATCTATTAGCAAACGCTAATAGATCGTCTTTTATACGTCGATACGTTTGACATAACGCGACGAAACTACGTAGGTCCCCCATCTGCCTAGGAATCAATTCTCTGATAGTACGTAGTTAAAAATGCGCGTTATATAAACATATAACGCGCATTTTTAACTACGTACTATCAGAGAATTGATTCCTAGGCAGATGGGGGACCTACGTAGTTTCGTCGCGTTATGTCAAACCCAGATGACAGATCACAATTAACATTCAATTGACATGATTCGCCCAAATGACCATTGAGGAAATTGATTCCTAGGCATTCTATCAACTGCCTAGGAATCAATTTCCTCAATGGTACATTTCATTCGCGAATACGCGCTTTAAACATGATTACGGCTACAATAAAATATATGTAGTTGTGACGATTCAAGCGCTTTTCATCTGAATTGAATATATCCTTACACTCTGGTGCGTAAATACCTGAGTCGCCAGAAATTAGGATCCCACCGGTATAACTCAAGTCTCACTCTCCCCTCGATGAGCTCTTGCTATCTGTCATCATTATTCAAAATCATTGTTTAACACAGGCTTATCGCATTGACTAGCCACTTTAATTATTATTTTTAACAAAAAATTAAAACCGACTTCCAAGGTAAAAACAATAATAGCATCCTTATAATATGAACTAAAAAGTATTAAATAATAATTATTCCTATCTAATAGTGCCTTTTTCCGAATTCGGCTAAACCTCAACTATTTCTGTACTCAATCTTCATTATTTTGAAGTCGGTACCAGATAGCTGAATCTTCAGTCCTCTGACAGAATATTTAAATTTTTTGGAACTGGCACCGACTTCAAAATTATGAAGATTGAGTACAGAAATAGTTGAGGTTTAGCCGAATTCGGAAAAAGGCACTATTAGATAGGAATAATTATTATTTAATACTTTTTAGTTCTTATTATAAGGATGCTATTATTGTTTTTACCTTGGAAGTCGGTTTTAATTTTTTGTTAAAAATAATAATAATTTCACTCTTTTTAGTTACACTAGTAGATAAATCTTCGCGTATATTTTACGTAGGTATCTTATTACAATTTGTTAAGAGTCACAACTCACACTCACAAAATAATATAATATTATCAGTGAAGTGAACATATTGTGCTAAGTAATATTTTAACAATTTTAATACTTCAAGCCCGAAGCGGTCACCGGCGATTGCGATAACAATAGAAAGGCTATTGTGTCTCGTTTTTCCACGATCGAAGGATCTATCAGATAATAAATTCTACAAACTTGCATAGGATGTAGCGTAGCATAATATTTTATATTATCATAATTATTGACAGCTGTTCTTGTTATCAAGAATTCAAATCGATAGGTACTTAGTGCACCATCTATCGATTAATAAGTATAACTAATTAAAAATACACTTAATGACTTTGTTTTGTTAAAATGCTCTTTTTAAAATAACTTTATTTTAATTCTATTTGTCTATTAAAATTTTATAAAGTAGTAAAGTATTCGATCTGTATATAAAGTAGTTAGTAAAGTATTCGGTATTTGACTGGGCGGCGACGCCGACCGCCGTGTATTAAAAACAAACAGGTGTTGTTAATTGTTGTACAGTACATAATTATTATTATTAGTATATCCATACCTATGCCTTGTTCTATTATCTATTCTGTGCCATGAGACTTTGGTGGCCTTAACACGACGTGGTAATGATGATGATGACGATGATGATGATGATGATTATGATGATGAATATGAATTGCATAGTAGTTTATGCTTTCTGTTCTTAAAACAACGCCGAAACTCCCAAACGTGTATCTATAAGGAATCAGGAGTTCTCTCAGCATCATCGAAACCATGGTATACCTTGACCCAATATTTGACTTTTTGGTAGCGTATTCTTAGTACACTTCACATAAAACCAAAATCACCATATGTTTCCATATAAATTTCGAGGAGTTCCCTCGATTACTCATGGATCCCATCATCAGGTCACCACCTTTGTGAAAATGGGACCAAATTGGAGTGAAACCTAATACAACAAAACAAAAATTTCGAAAATCGGTTCACAAACGGCGGAGTAATCGTTGAACATACAAAAATAAAAAAAAAAAAAAAAAAAATATCCACAGCCGAACATATAACCTCCTCGTTTTTTGGAAGTCGGTTAACAAGACGACTGCGACATATTTGCTTTAACGTACTGTCCAGTTTATATTTCACACCTCCACGTCTTCGCTAATAAGTAATAACAAACATATTATATTCCAGGTGCAGTGCGTGATAATCGACGCGACGGCGCTGTCGTACGTGGACGGTCCCGGCATCAAGAGTCTGGTGTCGGCGCAGCGCGAGCTCACACACAGCCGCATCACCGTGCTGCTCGCTGGGGCTAACGGTACCTACATCTCCTTAGTCACCTAGTCTCACTGCACTCTTGCGGAGGCTTACAATTTTGACATTTTTATCTGTCACCGTCGTTGCAATTGTGCTGTGTCCTTACCAAGAATCCAAAGTTTCTTCGTGCCTTTGATCTTAATCTTTTAAGCAGTTTGCGCGTGAAGAACAGGCAGAAATACTTTCGTATTTTTAATATGAGTATGGATTGACCTCTTTAAACCCTTTGATCTCTGAGGTGCCAGAGGTATAAGTTACTGTCGTGGGCCGTGGCACCCTGAAAACCATGGGGAGATAGGGGTAGAAGATATTCCAATAATCACCACTTTGGAATAAGTTATTGTCATGGAAGTTGGAACCCTCCATGAAAACCATGGGAGCATAGGAGTAGTAGATATTCCAATATCATCATCACTTTTTGTTCTACTCCAGGTCCCGTGCTGGAGATGATAGAGCGGTACAACAGGCTGGAGTCGGAGCGGCTGCAGCTCGACACATTCCCCACCGTCCACGACGCTGTCGTCTACTACAACATGCTGCACCACAAGAAGGGCCAGGAGATAGCCATGTCTGCCTGAAGGGCATTGCACTGATGAGTGGCAGACTAAGGGCCTTATCACACTTGCGATTAGCGAACGATTTGAAAGCGACGCGACTGCGCAGCGCAAACGATTACGCGACGTGCACGCCGCGACAGCGCAGCGTCGTCGCGGCTTGGCGTTTACGCCATTTTGTACACTCGTATTTTGTATACTCCCTAGACGAGTGTACAAAATGGCGTCCACGTGACGCCGCGACGACGCAGCGCTGTCGCGGCGTGCACGCTGCGCAGTCGCGTCGCATTCAAATCGCTCGCTAATCGCCAGTGTGACAAGGCCCTATGGCTGCGTTTCCACTGAAGCGGAGCGGAGCTTAGCGGTGCCCGAATTGACCAATCGTGCTATTCCCGCGGAATGACAGCGAAGCGGAGAGAAGAATTCGAGCAGGGTGATTGGTCAATTCGGACACCACTACGCTCCGCTCCGCTTCGATGGAAATACAGCCTAAGGCCCAGGGGCCGTACCACGAAACCGTTTTGAGACTCAGCGACCATTTTAGCCCCGCAGGACGCGGCATTCTCGTTCGATTGTTTGAGTCTCAAAATTGTTTCGTAGTTTACAGCTTGTCTAAGTGTCATGTCATTCTCATTCATTCATACGAAAAACGAGAAAAGTAACGTGATACTAATTCGAGCATTAACTTTAACAGTCGTTGGTGAAATTAGACCTAAGGCCCAGTTTCATCAACGTCTGTTGAAGTTGATGCTCGAATTAGTATCACGTCACCTCTCTCGTTTTTCATACCAATGACAGAGAAGGCTTAACATAAACTACGATGAGGTAGTTTGCCTTCGTTTCAATAAAAAATGTTACAGAGTAAGAAACTAAACTCTTTAGCATACGTAGCTAAAGTATAAATTGAGGCCTGTGCAGTGTTGCTTGGTGCTATATTTTACGAACTGTGTTTAAATATTTGTACATAGTTATGATCGATTTTATTCGACAGTAAAATGCCTAGAAAATAGTTATGACTTATGAGCTATATTTTATTTTAGATACAAAAAATCGTTTAGTAATGTTGTCTATAGTATAAAATACCAACAACTACATGTTCACAAACTATGTATTTTGACGTGTTTGATACGATTCGTATTGAATTGCAATTTTACACTTTCTATGAAACCATAGACCACCTGTAATAAATAATTAATAGGTTTCAGTGAACAGGATAATAGGAATCGCTTTTTAGTAAATGTGATAATGCATTTAGTATTAACTATTTTATTTTAATAAAAAGACCAAAATAATAGTAAAATAATTATTGAGTGTAATTATATAATTATATTTTGTAGTTCTTATTGGTGTATCATACATCTAAATTATTATTATTTTTGGCTGATCGGTGCTTATCGGCCTACTTGTTTGACCACATCCCCCAGTTGTACTTTTACAGTTATGATACGGGTACCAAAATACTTAGTTACTACTCACAACATGTGTTTTGTATCTATCTATTTATATATTTTAGTTATTCTATCTCCCTTTTATAACAAACGAGCTTTTGCCCGCGGCTTCGCTCGCATTATTATATACAAACTTTATTAGAATAGAATTGATCAAAATCCTTTCTTAGCTGATGCCTACGTCATAACATCTACCTGCATGCCAAATTTCAGCCCGATCCGTCCAGTGGTTTGTGCGTTGATAGATAACCATGTTAGTCAGTCGCCTTTGAGTTTTATTTATATATATATAACGAATGTTTGCTTGTATTTGTTGAAAAATGATGAATGGCATGTTGAAAAATATGATGGACAAAATATACAGAATACCTTGAATAATTATATTATATGCAGAGTAAGGGGGATGGTCTTTAATTTTTTAATGTTTATATTATTAGTACAAATCATACATATTATTGTTACAATGTTAAGGAATGTGACTTACAGCCTACAGTGTCAATTTCATACTAACTCTTTTAAGTGAGGCTAGTATAGTTTAGTACCAAAATCATTTTGGTTTATTGTACTTACTCAATTTTTTATTCATATTAATATCGGCTATGGTTCTTGAAACAACTTTGTTCAGGGTTTTATGAAATTCCTAATAGATAATAATAAAAAAAGTCAACAAAATGGTGCTAAAAAGAGTTTGTACTTAAAGTATTAGTTGCACAACTCTGCGGCTCCACCATGAGCTCTTATAGCAGTATTACTTTAATATTACTTTTGATTTTCGCATAAACAAACATAATCCCTATTTATATAAACATAGCTTTGTTTTTTGTTCGTGTGAAATCTGAAATTAGTATGTATTAAAGTAATACTGCTATAAGATGTCATGGTAGGGGGCTGAGTCTGTAGGTATATTATACATAATATAAAATTCGTAAAACATTTTGTACTTATAAATACTGGTTGTTAAGCTATAATATTTTGTTACTATACAACGGCCTAGGCTAGGCTAGAATTTGTTTATTTTACGCACATGTACAGTGACTAAGCTATAGTCCGGTAACGGAACACTTAGAAGTTCATTGACCTTACTGCTATAACTTGTCTTTTCAAATACGCACGAATATTTTGCTCTCTTTTTCATCGACGATCGAAATGAAATGGAGATATTTTTGCGTGTAAACGAAAGAGATAAACAGTGTCATTGATGTAGCAATAGAAGAATTTCTTCGTGTTCAGTGACACGATTATAGAAAGAACCATAATTTTGAAGAGTAATGAATTATCTTCAAAATAGAACTTATAATTTCTTTAGCAAGACTATGTTTCAAGAAGTTTTCTGTTAGTATTGTTTAGTGAATATTTATTTATAATATTTAGATTAGAGAACAAAAGCAATATTTCTAACAATAAGCGAATGTGATATTTTGTACCTAATGTAAGGTATGTAAGTACTTATTGCTTGGATAAATATATTGTTACAATTATTCCACCTTTTATTTACCACCCTCGTCTTAAATTCTGTCTCCTGATAAAGAGAATTTTTGAAAAATTTCTAACGCTATGCTCTCTTGTTTCAACAGGTTCAGCAAAGACATGATTTTTTGTTCGTTAATAAGAGTCTAGTAACATCAGGCCTCGTTCAAAATTTATTATGTGAATTAAATATAATTTGTCTTGCTGTTGCATTTGCACAATCATCAAATAATGCGTGTGCGAATGAGACAGAATAACATTGGAGGTATACCTTGTATTGATTATCCATACTAATATTATAAATGCGAAATTGCAGACACACAGACAGAGGTCTGTCTATCTGTCTGTTACCTCTTCACGCCCAAACTGCTGAACTGATTTTGCTGAAATTTGGCATGGAGATACATTGAGTCCCGGGAAAGGAAATAGGATACTTTTTGTTCTGAAAAAATGTACGGTTCCCGCGCGATAAACGAGTTTTGGGGCATCATCTAGTATTTAATTACACTGACCCTCCTCACTCCTGTACCTAATTTTTTACTTTATTATTTACTTTTATAGCTAACACAATAACAATGTTTATTGTTTGCATGGGAAAATCAAATTAAAAAATGTAAAGAATTCTCAACATTAAAAAGTTTTGCATAAATAATACAATGTGTAATGTAATAAAACAATTTTAATAAATTACAAGATTTAATATAAATGCAATGCATTTTGATTAATGGTAGAAATTAGAATGCAGAATATTTTAATACATAATATAATAATTATCATAATAAAATAACTTAACCCATCAATCCCCAAGGGGCATCCGGCTGCCGCATAACAATTGAAAATCTATTGTGTCTGCGATTCCCACGATCGAGGTATTAATAAAAGATGTTTCGTGTTTATTTAGTTTTTTTACTCTTACTTTATGTGGTTAGACCACTATTATATTACATTGTGCACTTAGCAATATTGCCAGAAGTTATTTTAGTTCTTCTATCTCCTAATCTAACCTCCAAAGTTTCATCAAAATCAGTAGTGTAGAGGCATCAGAGAAACAACATTGACATCTATCTGTCCGCTTCACAATTCACCACTTCTCTTGCTGGGAAATTTTGTATAATTTTCAGTATCTCCTGACAGTATTCCTTTTCCTCTGCGTAAGTATCACCACTTAAGTCTGGATGTTGAAGGTGGGCTTCTAGAACATTCTTCAAGTCCAGGCTAGGGTCTGTACACTGTTGGAGTACTGCAGGTTCCAATGTCTCCAGAAGATTGAGCAGAATCCCCAGCAAGTGTTCCGAGGTCTCGTCTCTACTGGACTTCACTTGTTCTATGATCGTCTTCACGATGTTCAGTTCTATGAATTTTTCTGAAATGAAAATAATAGCATGTTAAATACAGCTGAGTCTATGATAATGATAAAGTTAAGAATGCATACGGCGGAACTACACTCCGCAGACCGCAATACACGTCAAGGGAACTACGAGACACAAAATCAGCAGATAACAAACCAATAATGTAATAATTTATGCCAAATAAATTACAAAACTACACAATTTTAGAAACTTTAACATTCATTTTTATTCATAATTTCTGGAAACACAATATTATATCGTCGTTCTAGATGTGAGAACTCATAACTAACAATGCACAAAGTTGGCACATACGAGCTATCACATATAGACTCGTTGGTCTAGATGTGATAGCTCATATTGTGTTATCCACACTGATGTATGTATGATGCATCTAGCAGTCAGTCTAGACTCTAGCCTAACACTATTTACTACTTTATCATACCTGCGTTAGTTTAGTAATAACAGTGAGACATAACACACCTTTAGCGTCCGGATGATGGTTACACAAGTAGCGTATAAAGAAGGCGGCCTTGGTCCGGGCAGCGGGGTGTGATGCTCTCAGCGCTTGAGCCAGCGCCCCGCACCCACCCTGCGAGATCAACTCACGGCACGCCGGTTCGAACTCACGACATGCACCTAAATAAAATTAATTGTTTAATGCAATACATCATTTTCAAGACCGTAGAGTTGTGTGATAATCGCCCCAATGGCATTAAAATACTGTAATACATCATTTTAATAATAATAACTATCATTCATTTTTAGGGTTCCGTACCCACAATGTAAAAGTGGAGCCCTTTCGATGTGTGTCCGTCTGTCTGTCAGGCTGAATCTCAAGAACCGCTATAGCTAGACTCCTGAAATTTTCACAGATTATGGATTCCTGCTGCCACTATTAACAACAAGTACTAAAAACAAAATAAAGTTAATATTTAAGGGGAGCTCGCATATGAAAAACGTGTCGTGGCACTTGAAATTTTCACAAAATCCTCAATTATATGTGAATTTTAACATTTAATAATAAAATTAAAATAAAATAAATAATAAAGGGGGCTCCCAATACGAAAAACACAATTTTTCCCTTCTTTTGCAATATAATGAAACAATATTTCCACGACTCGACATAATATTTCCAATGTTTTTATGCTAGAGTAGGACATGCATTTGCATAGATAGTAAACAAAAAGTTTGTTTGACTTTGGCAACATTTCTGTCAATATTCTGATGTATGTGCTTGTAACACTCTCTGCTCCAACCTTCTTGTAATATTGATTATGATTATCACTGTATCACGCTTCAACATACTATAGTTATCTGGATTCTACTTACATGATATAGCCAGTATACACTTTGCAAGCCCGGAGCCCTGTTCGGAGCTGATCAAATGTAGAAGTACATTCAGCAGGCCGCACTCCAACGTCCGAGCCTGGCAGAACGGGTTATTCTGACATAATTCTGCCAGAGTCTGGTTGGCACGAGACCTCACCTCCTCGTTCTCGCTGCCATAGCAGATGGGGAATATTGAGAACCCACCCATTTTGTAGAAATCTGAATATTGATTAAAAAAATTTACTTATAGCATTTTCAATTTTCATCAACAACAAATTTATTAATAAATGTTCTTAATTAAATAGTTAAATAGGGAAATTCCAAATGGTTACTTTAAATTCTTTTATTATTACAAAAATACCAAATGCAGAGAATTTAAGCATAATTAATTAGCAAGTTTTCAACAAAACAGCGTAATTGTTTCAATGTGGCATATTCTATATGGGTGCTAAATGCCATTGCAATCAGTTAAGATTAAGAGCCAATATTATTTGGACAATCACTTCATAAAAAAATGACATAATAATAAAAAGATCTATATTGTTTATACAGACATTAGGTTACACAATTTTTTGTCCATGCTCTACATACCATTAGCAATATCAATATCATCAATGTATTCTAGCAGATTGGTGAACGCCACATCCACCTCTTCTGGCAGCTCCTCACCCAGCTGAATGCTCTTCATCTTGTCCATGTCTGACAGAACTTTTATTGCATTTTGTAAAATCTCTGCCACATTTACTGTAAGACTCTTGAGGGCTTCTTCTAGGAATTTTCTTCTCTGTGTAACATTAAATAATTATTACCATAGAAGACCCGAGGCTATTATGACATTTGGACTTTGAATTTTATAGGTTACATCATAAATAATTGAAATTTATTTGTTAGTTACCTGCTCATCCATGGGTCCTAATTCTGAATTTCCCGGGGCATCCTCAGCTTTTGTTGCCTCCATTGCAAAACGGAGTAAACCCTACAAAGAACATTTTATAAAATACTTTCCTCTAAAAGCCAACCCGTTTTTCTGTATGAAAGTATGTTTTACCTGAAGATTTCTTGGTTGTCGAGGCTGTGATGGAGTTGGCACTTCATTATGACTCGGGAAAGTCAGAGCACCGGCAATATTATTCTGATTATTTTGAGTCATTTTGTAAATTACTTCACAAGCAGAAAACTTTCGTCAACTTTTCTTATAAATGTTTCCTTCACTTTATAGCGGTCAAAACACAAACGAGATTCACACGCCTTCTCTATTTATGGAGTGACTCAATTCTGAATATAATTAAGTCTCGAATCGAAATTTTAAGAATTTTCCAGATTTCAGAAACCACAACAAAAAGCAGAACCTAGCAGAACCAAGCACTTTTGACTTTTGAGTTGTCACTTGTCAAATCCTAATGTCATTCTTTTTCTGGCAACTTGACACAAAGGATGTGTATGTGTGCCACAGACAAGGTAAAAAGGTAAGGAATATGGCGGGAAAACCAATGATATTCAACTAAATACAGATCTGTTACGTTCATACTATTTTCCGGCTTATATTGCTTCCGAACAATCTTCAAATTCAATTGTCAAATTTGACAGATAAGTGAAACAAAATATACGAAATGACATTTACATAAAACCGACTTCCAATGTAAAAACAATAATAACATTAATATGAACTAAAAAGTATTAAATAATTTTTGCTATCTAATAGTGCCATTTTCCGAATTCGGCTAAGCCTCAACTATTTCTGTACTCAATCTTCATTATTTTGAAGTCGGTACCAGATAGCTGAATCTTCAGTCCTCTGACAGAATATTTGAAACTTTTGGAACTGGCACCGACTTCAAAATTATGAAGATTGAGTACAGAAATAGTTGAGGCTTAGCCGAATTCTTAGAAAAAAGGCACTATTAGATAGCAAAAATTATTTAATACTTTTTAGTTCATATTAATGTTAATATTGTTTTTACATTGGAAGTCGGTTTTAATTTTTTGTTAAAAATAATAATAATTTCACTCTTTTTAGTTACACTAGTAGGTAAACCTTCGCGTATATTTTACGTATCTTATTACACAGTTCACACTCACAAAATAATATGTATATTATCAGTGAAGTGAACATATTGTGCTAAGTAATTTAACAATTTTAATACTTCAAACCCCAAGCGGTCACCGGCGATTGCGATAACAATAGAAAGGCTATTGTGTCTCGTTTTTCCACGATCCAAGGATCTATCAGATAAAAAATTGTATAAACTTGCATAGGATGTAGCGTAGCTACTCATATAATATATAAAATTCTCGTGTCACAGTTTTCGTTGCCATACTCCTCGGAAACGGCTTGACCGATTCTCATGAAATTATGTGAGCATATTGTGAGGATATTGGTCTGAGAATCGGCCAACATCTATTTTTCATACCAAAAATTATTTATATGGCAAAACAACGTTTGCCGGGACAGCTAGTAATATAATATAATATTATCATAATTATTGACAGCTGTTCTTGTAATCAAGAATTCAATTTCAAATCCATTCAAATCGATACTTAGTGCGCCATCTATCGATAAATAAGTATAACTAATTAAAAAGACACTTATTGAGTTTGTTTAGTTTAAATGCTCTTTTTAAAATAACTTTATTTTAATTCTGTATTTTGTCTATTAAAATTTTATAAAGTAGTTAGTAAAGTATTCGATCTGTATATAAAGTAGTAAAGTATATTCGATCTGTCCTCTTCCGCCACGCGCCGCGCGGCGCTGACCGCCGTGTATATTTAAACAAAGTGTTGTTATACAGTATAAAATTATTATTATTATAAGTATATCCACACCTATGCCTTGTACTATTATCTAGTCTCATGGCACAGACATTGGTGACCTTAACACGACGTGGTAATGATGAAGACGATGATGATGATGATGATGATTATGATGATGAATATGAGTTGCATAGTAGCATATGCTTTCTGTTCTTAAAACAACGCCGAAACTCCCAAACGTGTATCTATAAGGAGTCAGGAGTTCTCTCAGCATCTTCGAAACCATGGTATATCTTGACCCAATATTTGACTTTTTGGTAGCATATTCTTAGTACACTTCACATAAAACCAAAATCACCATATGTTTCCATATAAATTTCGAGGAGTTCCCTCGATTACTCCTGGATCCCATCATCAGGTCACCACTTTTGTGAACATGGTACCAAATTGGAGTAAAACCAAATACAACAAAGCAAAAATTTCGAAAATCGGTTCACAAACGGCGGAGTAATCGTTGAACATACAAAAATAAAAAAAAAAAAAAAAAAAAAAATATCCACAGCCGAACATATAACCTCCTCGTTTTTTGGAAGTCGGTTAATAAAAGAGACAGACTATACAAAAGACGGGTCAATTGGCCCGTATTTAATGGCTTCACAACGCGCGCGGTAGTAACATATCTGCTTTGAGTTTTTTTATATAATATCATTGGGGAAAACCATATTCCTCCTATTATAATTTTCATCATCGTTTTCATGTATCGTCAGATCTAAAGTCTAGTCAAAGTCTAAGTAAAAGTCAATACAGTCAAGGAGTCAAGTCGGTCGATTCAGTAAAGTGGTAGACGCTTTACTGAAACTTTCGATGGAGTTTTATAGGGAACACAAAATAGCACGTTTCTGGATATTACATCACTTTCCTACACTTGTGCATGAACACGAATATCTAATGGTTAATATTCTACCAATATTACACATTAAAAACCCAGCTAACACAACTTTAGGAAAATAATACAAAAACACAACAGCACTCTTTCACATGCCCGCCAAAACTCATCCTAATGCAGGGCTTCATAACGTTATCGAATAACAGAAAAATATCGTTACGTACCGTTATTTTCATAATGGTAGCCAGATAACGTTATTTTTTATAACGATATCTAGTAAAATAACGTTATATTTACCGTTATTATTATAACGATATTTTTTCGTTATGTATAAACGAACAATTAATATCGTTATAATAATAACGGTAAATATAACGTTATTTTCTGGTATCAGGTATGCAATCATGCACGGTGCACTAAATCTCATTCGCGGCCTACTTTTTTTGCGAGATTTATGCTTACCTACTTTTAGGAGTTTAATACATAAAGAAATAATAAAAATAATAGTTATTGTTTTGGACTAAAAATGGGACGGACTATAACGTTATCAAAGAACATATATTTACCGTTATAAATCCTATATAACGTTATAACATTAACCGTTATTAATATCAATTTTTAACGTTATTTATAATATCGGGTAAATTTTCATAACGTTATCTATGCCCTTGAAGCAGTAATGTCATGAAAAAATAACGTTATTTGAAGCCATGTCCTAATGTCAATGTCCGTTGTCAATGTCAATGTCAGATTGTCAGCTGGCAATTTTTTTTCTTATTAAAATAAAATAGCCTAACAAGTAGAAATTTCAGCCTTTTCAATTTAGCTCCTGTAGACAGGGCTTCAAATAACATTATTTTTTCATAACGTTACTGCTTCAAGGGCATAGATAACGTTATGAAAATTTACCCGATATTAAAAATAACGTTATAAATTGATATTAATAACGGTTAATGTTATAACGTTATATAGGATTAATAACGGTAAATATATGTTCTTTGATAACGTTATATAGTCCGTCCCATTTTTAGTCCAAAACAATAACTATTATTTTTATTATTTCTTTATGAATTAAACTCCTAAAAATAGGTAAGCAAAAATCTCGCAAAAAAAAGTAGGCTGCGAGTGAGATTTAGTGCACCGTGCACGATTGCATACCTGCAGGGCAATCGCGTTATTTTTAAACGTTCCAATTCAGGTTCACATTTGCTTTGGTTGTGGTTCAGTTACGGTTCAGTTCCGCTGCGTCTGAGCAAATTTCCAGTATCGTGCTAACGTTCCAACCGTAACTCAACCTTAGATGGAACTCGAACGAAGCGCAACGTTTTACCTTTAGACAGGCAATGCAGCGGACCAATCAGCGCCCTTCTGATTTAATTTTGATTGGCTTAAATATGAACAAATTTTTTCCGATGCGTTAATTGGTCAATTGATAAATTGTTTATTTACATATGGATAAATATGACACGAGTGAAGTTGTTTTGGTACTTGGTAGTTATGATCAATGATGTGAATGATTATTATTTGGAGTTTTTAATTTACGTAGATGAATTCTTAATATTGTTTTACTATATTATACAAATGGCATATAAGTGTTGAATAGTGACACATAGTGTGAGTTGTGACTTGTGACAAAAGTTTTATGTGGCACAGAAAACATTTACGTAAAGTAGTAATGTCAAAATTCAATTCACTTTTTAACAAAACATAGTCCGTAGCATGTTATTTTACAGCTTTAAAGTAAAACATAAGCTTAAATTATAATTTAATTATAGCCTATGTTATATTTTTCCATCGATTTTTGTCAATTTAATACACCAAAATAAGAAACGTTTCAGAAACGTGCGAGTAGAAGTTGCATTGTATCAACTTTTTGTTTTGACAGCGTTTGCGCTCGGGCTGAGGTTCAGTAACGTCTCAACTAGCTGTCAAAACGTTAGCGCGATACCGAATCGTTCCAAAAGTCGATCAACGTCCGAGTTTCACTTGCGTTTCAGTTGAATAAATTTATCGCGATTGCCCTGCAGATACCAGAAAATAACGTTATATTTACCGTTATTATTTTACGATATTTGTTCGTTTAAACATAACGAAAAAATATCGTTATAATAATAACGGTAAATATAACGTTATTTTACTAGATATCGTTATAAAAAATAACTTTATCTGGCTATCATTATGAAAATAACGGTACGTAACCAATGTACGTACCTAACGATATTTTTTCTGTTATTCGATAACGTTATGAAGCCCTGCCTGTAGACTGTAGGCAGGTTGAATGAAATAATTCGCTTTTAGGGTTCCGCTAACGACGCGCGTTTCGCCAAAACACCGGGGCATCCTCAGGATGTGGACTCTACGAACAATATTCGACGACCGTCAAGTCAATACGTCGCGTGTTGGGGGCGTTGGGGCGAAACGCGCAATTTGCATGCTGGTGAGAGGCCTAAGGCCTTGCATGAATCTGCTAGCATTATTGCTTGTATGGTGGTGGTGTTTGCACGTTCTTGCATGCGAGTGCACGCATAGGCAGTGCAGACAGTGCAGTGTGGGAAAGGTTGTAACCACAGCTGTAAGTTGTATGTAACGCATGCCTATGCAGTATGCTGTATGCGTACACTCACTCATATACTTATACATTACAGCCTACAGTTTGGGGTTTATTTCACGAAATATTGCTAAAAATAATAATAGGAAACAACAATTTTAAGAGGATTATATATTTTTATTTTTTAACGTCTTTCATTTCTCATTTCTCAATTCACTATTCAGCACTTAAATTATAATATTATTATTGTGTATTTGCGACAAAGATATAATATTATGTATGTACAACAAATAATAATCTCTGATGTACTCTCTCGATAAGATAACGACCGATAACAAGGGTATTTACGTTAAAAACATGTTATTCTGTTAACTGTTGATAGAGGTGAAACACAAAATAAGAGTTGATTGTAATTAAACTGTTTCCCTTAGTGTTATTGTAAGGTAGGTTATATATAATATATAAACATAAACTATAAAGACATCAATCAGAATAATTACTTATTCAGAAGCGTAGCGTGCATTGGCGGAGCTTCGTTAAAAAATTGTTTAGGTTTGCAGTAACTTATAAAAGCACGGAGCACCGTTTTTTTTTTTTTTTTTAAAAGAAGGCAGGTCGCTATAGCCCTGGCGTCACTGCGACCCATGAGGATCTATTGTGACTCCTTCGCACTAGAGAATCATCCCCAACCCAATACTGCTCATAAATTGAACGATATGGTTGGGGTTGGTGCCACGAATTTCCTCTGTGGATGAGTATTCGTGGCGACCAAGGTGCCTGTTCCTGCTCTGTACTAGAGCAGGACAGTCGAGGAGAAGGTGAATAGGTGTTTCATCCTCCTCCTCACAGAATCTGCAAGTCGTTATACTACTAATACCCATTCAGTTTAGGTGTTTGTTGAGCTTGCAGTGCCCAGTTAGGCTTCTGGTAAGGATTCTTAATTGGTTCCTACCCAGGGTGAGCACTAATTCTGATAGTTTCTTGTTGAAGCCAGGAATTAGTGCCTTGGAGTGTTCAAGGCCAGGGGTCTCAACGGAGCACCGTACATACACTTTTAAACGCAAGCTGAAGGTGTGAGTGGAAGAAGCAGGTATACATTATATACTCTTACCTGCAGTTACCTGTAAAAAACAGCTAAAAAAGTAATTCAGTTAAAAAATTGGCGTTTTTTTGCATTTAAAGTAAGTAAATGGATGCTGTACCTAGGGCTGCAAAAAATATATTTTGAAATCAAAAAATTGTGGATTTTATGTGTAGCCAGATGATAAAGTAGAGGTTTGTTCAAATTATAACTCATTTAAAAGTGGAAAATGCGTAATTGGCCTAATATTATAAAATGTTGGTTATGTAGTTCTTCCACCCACGTCTTCAATTATAAATGTATTTTTAGTATAATAATTGATACGGTACTGACGGTAGTAGCCCCTGTATAATGGGGATTGTCCATTTTTTTTTAATTTTGCTCATTACAAAAACATTTCGAGGAATAAGGTCAGTGATCGTTTTTTTGTATATAAACGAAAAAAATACCCATCATTTACTTATATTTTTGAACAAATATGTTTAACCTTAGTTTGACCTTCAATGGCGTTAAATTAGCAATAAATTCGACCAACATTACGTTTCGAACTTTTGGTAAGCTTCTCGTATCAGCTTTCACATAATGATAACTTCAAATGTAAGTTATCATTATGTGAAAGCTGATAGCAGCCATAATAAATAAGATTGAAAGGAAAAAAAACATACTGCAGAGGTCAATTGGCCGCCGATGATGACGTCAGAGCGAAACTTTAATGACCGCTGTACACTCTCGCCGAGAGCTCTCGGGCGAGAGTCTCGTGCGAGAGCCCCTTGCCCGAGTGCGATCATGTACATTCTCGCTTAGTTCAATCGCAGTTAAGAACTCAGACAAGATGGACGAAAACGACCATTCACCATTCACCATGCATCGAAAGATATCATTGTAATCCAAAGATTTATTATCATTATTAATTTTATTTCTCACAGATAATGACTGATAATGTCGTTTATTATTGTTATTTTTCTGTTCTACACTGTCCAACGGCGGAACTAGTACTGAAAGACGCGAGAGTGTACAGTAGTGCGCTCGTTTTCCTCGCGAGACCTTTTGTCTCGGGCGCAAAATACCGACAACGGACCGAGAGGGTCCGAGACAGGCGAGACGAGGCGAGCGCACCCATGTACACTCTCGCGCTCGGGCCGCCTCGCTGTGTCTCGGCGAGAGTGTACAGCCGGCTTAAAAATTTATTGAGAAAAAACTAGCCAATGAATTTCAAAATGATTTAATGTATATTCTTAAAATACCCTATTTTAACGAAAAAAAATATAAAAAGTACATGTGATTTTTTTTGGACAATGCCCATTGATATCAATCATTTATCAATCCATGACCTACAGGCTATAATATGTAACTACTGTATAGGTACTGATTACTGCGTCTGATACGTCTAACCTATAGTGTACGTGGCCATTAATCATTATAATAATAGTATAATTGATCGGCACATACACATAGGTAGGTACACATACAATAATGATTATTATTCTGTACGGAAAGTTGGAGAAACATTTTCTCAAGTCCCATCTCAGACATGATAAAAGTTATCTAATCGTAGAATTTCTCTCGAAATTGATAACGAGTAACGACACAATAACTAAAGCCCGGTTTCTGACTGGGATAGTTATTCACTAGCGCTTTTATTAACATTAAAAATAAATACAGTCATTTCGGGTAACTTTGAATTGCGGGTTTAACTTTGAACAATAATACATTTTTATAAATTTTTGTAAGGGAGAAGACCTAATGGCAGACACTGGAAACATGAAACATTCGAATGTTATAAAATATATAATTTATGAAAATAAAGGATTGATAACTTCTTCCATGTCTTCAGTAACTCTTACAAAATAAAACTATTATAATTATTCTCTGACAAATCAATAAAAAAATATATTATTGGTATTTTTGTAAACTTAGTCATGAGTACTAATAGATGACATCACAATAAGCGAACAACACTAATAGTAGACACCAATATGAACTGATAGTTGACATAGAACATTAAATTACATTTTACATTTTTCATATTATTAGGTCTTTATTTGCCGTTTTTCAAAAGATTTCATTTACTTCATCATAGTAACTACATGCATCAGAAATATTATCCACGTTGTCTCCAGATTCTATTCATTCTTCTTCCATGCTGAAACTATCTTTCCTTTTATTTTTATTTTTCATATTTTTTTCCCAGCAAATTTATTTTTAGTCTTAAGTCTCCATGCTTCTTTTGCCTCTTCTTTTTTCTTCTTTTTGTTCTCAGTTCTCCTTTTTCTTCTTTTTACTGCTACAAAACTAAAGCATCGATTTTTAGATCAGTGCAAGGTCTAATATTAGACACCATGTCCATTTTTAGGTACAGTAGTTCTAAGTTCTTAGTTTGTTAATAGAATTATATTTTTAGAGAATAGTGATGATATTTGCAGTAGAATAAAGTACAAAATAACTTTAGTATGTATTGAAAAACTAAAAGATGAGATCCATGTCATCTATTAGATTTTTTTACATTTTCAAGAACTAAAAGTAGACACCCTTTATATTGTTAGGGAAAATGGATAAAAGATCATAAATAAACATTAATTAGTGTAAACAACATGACCATTAATCCAATGAAGTCAATAGAAATTACAAAAAATCTAATAAATGTATTCAAAACTTACGTGCAAAATTTCGCCTTCCTTAACCTATTTGCTAAGAAATTGCCGGGTGTGTGTTGACGCGGTCACATCATTTACGAAAACTGATCCCATTTTAAAATTTTGTTCCCGAAAGCATCCCTAATATATTTTTTCACATCAACAGATAGCATAAGAAGCTTATAAAATTTACAGTGTTGAGAAATAATTAGAATAATAATTCATTGAGATGTAAACAATTCTTATTTTTATGGCATTTTTGTCGTAAGTGTCATCTATTAGTTCAGTGTCTACCATTAGCGCCTTTCCCTTATGTGTTCAAAGTTAAACCGCAATTCAAAGCTACCCAAATTGAGCTTAACAATTGTTTTATTTCTGAACTCGAATTTCGAACTTTTTAGCAAAAGTTTCGATCTTTAGTTTTACTGTGAAAAAAGCTAAAATACTATAGTAATCGTGCCGTGTCTTCGTCAGAAATTTCCCTAATCTTTCTGGCTGCACACTGCATATTTTGTGCTGTAAAACTGAGTCTATCTGGAAGATTAGCAATATGAGGACCCCACTGTAATTTACTATCTCGTGTAATGCCTAAGAATACAGCGGTACCTATTCACAAAATTCATTTTCTCATCTTTTAATATCATCTGCATTGGTTTGAACTTGCCTTACATTGAGCAAAGTAAATTTTAAACATTTCGTTTTCATAGAATTCAAAAGTACTTAGATTATAATATTATCTATACTTACTAAAATTTACCTCGTCGTAATTAGACTGTAATCTTTTCACTTTCAAACTAAGTGAATTAGTGTCATCAGCAAAAAGTACCATTTCATTATCATTAAGTATCCTTAACTAGGTAAGATAAGTCATTTATATAGATGAAAAAAAGAAATAGGCCCAAAATAGATCCCTGTGGAACACCTAATTCTGTTTTGGAACTTTTACTATTAATTTCAAGCCCTTGAGTCCTATTTTTTGAGATAAGAGGTCAAAAGATTGAGTGCTGAGTCCCTTATGCCATAATGGTACAATTTTCTAATCAATGTAGCAAGCTCGACACAGTCGAAGGCCTTGGAGAGGTCATAAAAGACACCTTATGCATTCTTGACTCCTCCCAAGCTTCAAACATACCTACTACTCAAAGGAGACCTATACCAGCATCCGTTGTGGCTTTAGATCGTGGCTTACCCTCTATCCAATTAAAGTTTCGACACTACGCCATTGCCAAAGTTTTATTCTTACATTTAAATGGCTACATGCTTATCGGCGCTTTTATTTCAGCAATGGCTCCCAGACAGGACCTGATAATCCCGGTGGAGCCGACGCGAGCCCCGCAGGTCAGGGCTCCGCCCCCGCCGCGGCCGGGACGCCACCAGCGCCCCCCGCACGACAACCCCACTGTGTACATCGACAGACCAGCATCAGCACACAGAACCAACAACAACCAAAGAGCTGCACAAAGAACTTAATGCCTGAGAAAATGTGGAGAGATTGGGAATCTTACTACCTGCTAGAGAAATCTTGTTTGTTCTAATTTCTGAGACCTGCAGGCTTAGCATGGTCACCATAATATAAAGATTAAAGGTTTATCCTTACGGTAAAGTAGACAGAGAGATGAAATCTGTCAGTTTGTCCGCAAAAACTGTCAGCGTTTCTATTTTTTCGTATATCTACTGTGGCCATGCTAAACCTGCTGGGGCCCTATACCTACTTAAAGCTTGGAATGTCACTTCGATTGTAGGCTGTCACACTCGCACCTGAAACAGCTTGTCAGCCTGCGCTCGAATAACAGACAATCGAGTCATGAGCTCCCTTAAGAGGCCTGTTGCCTGAGCTGAGCCCTGAGTGTTAATTTTTGTATTTACGAAATTAATATTTAAAACGTATATCTAACCGATACTAATAAATAATAATAAATGCAATTTACATATTAAATTATTTATTTAAACCTTCGATCGCGGATTCTTGGAAATCTATTGTTGTCACTTGTCGCGATCACCGGTGCTCTATGGGGCTTGATAGGTTAATATAATATTTTCTAATATACATTTTTAAAATAAACTTGCACACTTGGGGCATCTTGGGGTATCATTGTTATAAAATATTAAAATTTAGGTAACTAAGATCATAGAGTAATGCTAAGATTAAGAAATTCACATGTTATAAAATTATTTTGGTGTCTTGTCAGTTGTCATGTAAATATTGTAAACTAAAATAAGGGAGAAGACCTAATGGCAGACACTTTAACACGTTCTCTGCCGCGTAGGTCACATGTGCCCGGACCCCTACCTGTATCTACCCGCCGCGTAGGGCACCGGTGACCTCAGAGCAGACCTGTTTTTGAATCGAACTCGTAGGCCATTGGACACGTTTATCGTACATTTCTCTGTAGTAAGTGACCGGCGCGGCGCTGTAGAGCAATACTCTCACATGGTATTCACCTGTGTTCATTATACGTGAAAATTTTAATGCAAAATCTCAAAGTACTGGAAAAAATAACTGTTTCTATAACTTTTTATTCATTTATCAATAATGGTATTAACAATTTGTAAATAATTATTAGACAACAGATAAAATTAAGCATATTGTAAAAATTTCAAGTGCCTAGCTGTTGCCATTATTGATTACGAGCCAAAAAGGTCAAAAATATTACGTTTGTTGTATGGGAGCCCCCCTTAAATATTAATTTTATTCTATTTTTAGTATCTTTTGTTATAGCGGCAACAGAAATACATAATTTGTGAAAATTTCAGAAGTCTAGCCATAGCGGTTATTGAGTTACAGCCTGGAGACAGACAGACTGCGGTGACCGGAAACGTGACCGGAGCGGCGCAGTGATAAAGATTGCGTACTTTCCGTACCACAGCGCCGCGTAGGTCACATGTGACCTCAAGGGGTTTTTTTAATATATCTCAGGAACCCTGCACCCCATCGAACCCTAAATGATGTCATGGTTTATGTCTTGACCTAATACATCTATTTCGACCAAAAAGATTTTTTGTAATTTTTCTTGTTTGTACTACCGGCAGAGAACGTGTTAAGGAAACATGAAACATTCGAATGTTATAAAATATATAATTTATGAAAATAAAGGATTGATAACTTCTTCCATGTCTTCAGTAACTCTTACAAAATAAAACTATTATAATTATTCTCTGACAAATCAATAAAAAAATATATTATTGGTCTTTTTGTAAACTTAGTCATAAGTACTAATAGATGACATCACAATAAGCGAACAACACTAATAGTAGACACCAATATGAACTAATAGTTGACATGGAACATTCAATTACATTTTACATTTTTCATATTATTAGGTCTTTATTTGCCGTTTTTCAAAAGATTTCATTTACTTGATCATAGTAACTACATGCATCAGAAATATTATCCACGTTGTCTCCAGATTCTATTCATTCTTCTTCCATGCTGAAACTATCTTTCCTTTTATTTTTATTTTTCATATTTTTTTCCCAGCAAATTTATTTTTAGTCTTAAGTCTCTATGCTTCTTTTGCCTCTTCTTTTTTCTTCTTTTTGTTCTCAGTTCTCCTTTTTCTTCTTTTTACTGCTACAAAACTAAAGCATCGATTTTTAGATCAGTGCAAGGTCTAATATTAGACACCATGTCCATTTTTAGGTACAGTAGTTCTAAGTTCTTAGTTTGTTAATAGAATTATATTTTTAGAGAATAGTGGTGATATTTGCAGTAGAATAAAGTACAAAATAACTTTAGTATGTATTAAAAAACTAAAAGATGAGATCCATGTCATCTATTAGGTTTTTTTACATTTTCAAGAACTAATAGTAGACACCCTTTATATTGTTAGGGAAAATGGATAAAAGATCATAAATAAACATTAATTAGTGTAAACAACATGACCATTAATCCAATGAAGTCAATAGAAATTACAAAAAATCTGATAAATGTATTCAAAACTTACGTGCAAAATTTCGCCTTCCTTAACCTATTTGCTAAGAAATTGCCGGGTGCGTGTTGACGCGGTCACATCATTTACGAAAACTGATCCCATTTTAAAATTTTGTTCCCGAAGGCATCCCTAATATATTTTTTCACATCAACAGATAGCATAAGAAGCTTATAAAATTTACAGTGTTGAGAAATAATTAGAATAATTCTTATTTTTATGGCATTTTTGTCATCTATTAGTTCAGTGTCTACCATTAGCGCCTTTCCCTTATATAGGGAATTTTAAACAGTATTGTAAGCTACGATTGTAAGTAAATTACGTAAGAAATAACTAGAAACTTTAGTGTAAGTTATAAATTATAATACAGTATTATACAATGAAATATCTAAATAATAAAATTTATTTTTAAAGCAGTTTTTAAATCATTTATTTATTCTCTTTCTGAATATTTTTTGTAAAATTTCAAGAATTTAAAAATGCAATTATATTGAAAGTGCCATCTCTATTTTACTTTGAGAACTACAGCAGTACCACATAGAGCAACTTGTATTTTATTTATGCAATTCTAAAAATAGATGTCACTGACTCAATTTTTGTAAACAGGTTCGGCGCTAGATGGCGTTAGATCGCGGTTGTGTGAGAGATGTTGGCAAGCGAGAAAAACTTTTGCTCGCTTGGCTTGATGACAAACTATCCAAGCTTACCGAGGAATTATATTTTATGGGAATTAAATTGAATTTTACATTTGCATTACGATAACTTAAACTTAGCGATCGACCATCAATTCATCGCGTTGAGTTTGTGTGGACTGTGGGTGGCTACTGGCTATAACTGGCTGGTGAAACGTAGTTTACTACTAGTTTAGGGTTGCCAACCGTCCTGTTTTCCCAGGACATGTCCTGGGTCGTCCTGAATAGTTTTTAAGCAGCGTCCTGGGTTGTCCTGGGTTTTTTAATTTGAAAATTCGCGCTCCTCTTTTCAAATTTTGACGCTAATAGCGTGAAATGTGATTATTTTAATTAAATACTCGAATTCCATTTCATCTGTTTTTACTAGAATTGTCTGGTCTCTGCTAGAATCTAGATATTTATTTAACCTTCTCTCTTTACACTCACGCCCGACGCGGAATCATCGCCAAGTTAGTTTTTTCTTAATAACTCGATAAATATACAACATTTTAAAAATCCGCCAGGTCAGTGTCTCAATGATAGAATTTTATAGAATGTGTTAAAATATTAACTTAGTTTAATGCACGGTTACGGCAATATATGAAAAATTCGTGAAAATTAGATGCATCTTTGTGATTTTTTTCTATCGAGAAAATTTTAAGATAAGTATCGTGTTTTCGCTCAAATCAAATTCTTGGAAATACAATGTAGCATCTATGGTTAGAAAATAAAACAATTGGGGGCTTATTTTCAAGTATGAAAATGAATGCGTCCTGTTTTTATACTGAATTGTCAAATCCTGGTTTTTTAAATTTGAGGTTGGCAACCCTGTACTAGTTAGGTACCTACTACATCTTGTTACCTATTGGCTGTAGTGTAGTTGGTAGCCGGTAGGAGCCAGTAGGTACTAGATAAGTATTAGTTATTAGGTAGGTAAGTAGGTAAGTATCCATGATTCCAATTTCCATACTAATATTATAATTTATGCGAAAATGTTTCTGACTGTCTGTTACTTACCTCTTTTACGCCCAAACCGCAGAACCGATTTTGATGACACCAATAATTATTTATACTTATAGGTACTTATGCACTATGCTGCACAGTGCATAGTCTATGCAGGTACTTTGTGTCCCGAGTCCCGACTCCCGGGAAAGGACATAGGGTACTTTTTATCGCGGAATAATGTACGGTTCCCGCGCGATAAACGACGAATAATCTAATGAACACATACCTACTAGAAAGACTGAAAGCAAGGTGTATTATGTAAGCACTAAGCGCCATGTGCAGTTTGTGGTGGACTGTGGACGTCCATCTCAAAGCGGTTACGGGAAAATGGCTCTCGGAAGCCTCAAGCCACCTCCAGGTCACGACTCAAGGCTTACGTGTACCTACTGTGTACAGATCTTGTAGTTTAGTTAGGAGTTAGGACTTAAGCCAGCTACGTATTAACTGAATATTAAGTAGTAGTTTAGAATGTAGATACCTACTACGAGTATCTTTAGCACTGAAGTGCTTTGTAGGCTGTAAGTTGTAATATGTAGTTAGTACAGCCTATTATCTAGTACCTACCTACTCCGTAGTCCGTAGAGTGTGGACCACAGATTATTACCTAAGTATAATATGTGGTGTAGACCGTACGTTTGCAGTAAGTTACTGTATAAAGATTAATCATAGTTCCAATATCTAAGGGGTTGTAACTTGTAAGAACAACATTACTCATCTAACCGACTCCGCGCTGCGGCACTCGGGCAGGTGTCATTATTCCCTCATAATAATTGATTGGCAACAAACAGTAAAAATAAACACAGCCGCGGCGAAGCGCACGGAGCGGCAACGTCGCACGCGGCACGATCGATCGCGCCCGGGAGTCGGACTCGGGACCACTGCGTGAAAGGCGCGTTTAAAAAGTTTCCTTATTTTGTACTTTGTAGATGCTACTAATAAAAAGTAAAACTGCTTTTGACGAAACTCGTTCGGTAATTGTATTTTATATAGCTTTTTAATTTAATGCCAATATATTATTGTTTGTCAATCAAGGTTTAGCTTAAACTTAAAATTCTATGAGACTCCTAACACTATCACCTATGCTAAATCTACTGTAAATGTCAATTGTCATCTAAAATAGGGCAAAAGCGCTTATTCCATTTCACTAAATTTAGATATCCAAATGATTTAGTGACTAAATTTAGTCAAGTGGAATAACATTTAAAAAGTTACTAAATGTTATTCCACTTGACTTTTAGTCACTAAATCATTTAAGATATCTAAATTTAGTGAAATGGAATAAGCGCTAAAGCATGACCTACATTTTTACCAAATTAAAATTATCTGTTAATTCTGTAAACATTGTTATGATTGGCAATTATAATATTATATTATGTAGAACAGCCAATAAATTCGGCAGACGGCAGTCGGTAACACGAATTATTTGAACTTCGCCTCGCAAGTCGCAAAACGTGTTTTGTTTGTGAAACGCGTTGGCAGAGCCTAGCGGCTAGCACTGACAATACACAGTACAACACAGTACCTAACTGTAAAGTAACATATTAAGTAGATGAAGCCCGATATACATGAAGCCTATAACTTATTCGGCTGCTCTATTTGAAAAGTATTTTATGATTCATTAACTTTACCAAAAAACAAAACTTTAAACTACAGAACTAGATAGGTACTAGGGATTGCAAAAAACGGATTTTTAAAAAAATCCGGATTTTCGGATTTTGTCAGGCTCAAATCCGGATTATCCGGATAATCCGGATTTTTTGAATTTTTTCTAATATTTTAGATAAATAGCTTTAAATGCGAGTTATTTTCTTATTATTTCTTCATTAAACATTCATTTTAAAAGCGCAATATCAGACGTCTTAAAACAAGAAAAATGTAAGTGATTTTCACATGGGCGTAATGAAGTGAGAAATTAAAGTAACAGTATCTGTTAATTAAGACATTATTAATAATTTAAAAACTATCTTTATTTTTTTAATATGTGTTTGAAGTGGAATTTAAATTAAAAATAAAATCTTAAACAATATCCGATTTATGAACGACTAAGCACTTTTTGCTCCTACAGCCGTGCATAATCAAGTTATGTTCCAAGATCTTAGCACTGCAAGCCTAAAGGTAGGACTTCCAACACTAGGTAGGACTTTAAACAGATAACGAAAATTACTTTATGACAAACGATGACCAATAGCACGAGTTGTAGGGCCGAGGTGAACGTACTTGGGCCAGTTAGTTTCTTTTGATAACAGACAAGGAAATACAAAGAAACTAGTCCATGATGAAGCTGATGAAGGAAGACATACCGATCTCAGTGAAGCGCAGATTCGTCGACATATTGTGTATTTCACTCGTCCTAACCAACAGTGTGCAAACTCGGTCACTGACTAATTAATTTACAAAAAATTCAACTCGGGACCTGCCCAAAAGCAATGGAGCGCAGTAAGTTGGAAGTAAGTATTCTCGACAAAACAAATAAATCCATCCAAACAAGAATCTCAGACGTGGGAGTCAAGACGGCCAAGCTAAAGTAGCATTGGGCTGGTCGTGTTATCCACATGCATCTAGGCTGGATATCGACAGAGTGGGTATCTAGGCTAGGCCTAGGAAAAGAAAGGTCGATGTTCTGGAGGCTTTTTTTCCTTCTGAAGGCAGGTCACTGTAACCCTGACTGACTACTTAATCACCATAAATTGAACGATGTGAATGGAATTGGTGCCACCAATTTGCTCTAAAGTAGAGAATGTGAGTTTTGGCTGCATAGTAAACTAGTAGAGTCAACGAGGTAAGAACAAAACAAGTTAAAAATGTGTCTCGTCCCTTCAGTCTGTAAGTTGTAATGCTAGTAATACTAGTTATTATGTAAAGTTAATGATTTTAATTCTTACTTTTACAGAATAAGTGTTAATACATAGTTAGTTTTTTTTTTTAAAGCCAAGAATTAGTGCCTCAGTATGTTCAAGGCCAGTGGTCTAATTCCATTGCCGTTTTCTTAGTTTGTGACCCATTCCTTGAGCACTTGCTTTGTAGTAATGGAAGATACTCCACAGACCGCTTCTGGACCGTATATGAGATTCTCAGCCCTAAGCCTAACCAGCTCGTCAGCGGTTTCGTTGCCAAAGACCTTACTGTGACCCGGGACCCATACTAGTCGATGTTATTGTTCCCTTCCAGCATGTTTTGCGTATTACCACAATCTAGAACCAATTTGGACGAAATTTCTGCTGCAGTCAGTACTTTAAGTGTAGCTTGACTGTCAGAAAAGATGAAAATATTTTTATTAACTATCATGTTTTGGCTCTCTAGTGAGCAAACGATTATTGCAAAGACCTCAGCCCACGGTTGCAAACTCCCCCTTGGAGGTATATCAGCAGTGACGCTGGAGCGAGATAAGTGGAATATCTTAGGGGAACCTTTGCCCAGCATGAAATATTTGCCCCGATAGGCATATTGTACAGAATAAAAAGCTTAAAATAATTCTTTAAACTTTAAATCAACATTTTAGTATTTTAAAAACCCTTATTATTTTGGGCTATTTAATTAGACAAACATACAAATCAAAAGTTTTATAGAAAACCATTTTGTTAAATGCTGACAATATTCTAAAAGAATAATTGTATATTTCTCATGATTGCAGTCATATTATTAAATAGTAAAATGTATAGTAAAATAAACTGTTAGTAGGTCATAAGATATAAAAAATGACGCTTTTTTTTAAATAAGTTTTAAAAATCTAAATACACAATTTACAGCCGCCAAATAACTAAACAATGCAATGTTGGACATACGATGTACTGAGATAGTTACCTTAATAGAGCGCGCACTTTGTGATAGCGCCTTTAAACAAACGTGAATTTGTATGTCAGATGATACACAATACATCTCAATTAATTTTATATTACGTAAAAGCTTATTTTTCACAATTTTACCAACTATTCGAAAAAACCGAAAATCCGGATTTTCAAAAATAAAAATCCGGATTTTTCGTAGGCCCCAAAAATCCGGATTATCCGGATTTTTCGGATTTCGAAGTATCCGGATTGCAATCCCTAATAGGTACTTATAAAAAAATATCAAAATACTAGGCATATTTACAAAACACGGCTGCAGATATACTCGTATCTCATAAGTCATAAGACTCATAACTCATTTCAAAAATACGACCGAGTTACACTACTGTACGATAGTACACACTACACTGTGACGTTGGCATCCGCGGCGCACACACACGCGCCAACCGTTCACACAGAGGCGAATTGCCCGGCAAATGTTCGCCGCAGCCCGCGCCGCGCCAGTCGCGCACTCGTGTTTGTGCACAGACAACGCGTTGCGGCGTTGCACGCTGCACCACAGCCGCCGACATGGACTGGTCGAACGAGACTATACTCAAGTTCATCCAAGCCTACGGCGAGTATCCGTGTTTGTGGGACCCCACGCACCCCCATCGCACCAACAGATTCCGTCGCACGGAGGCTTGGCACGCGATCAAAAAGGAGCTCGGCGATGTTTGCACGGTGGACGATCTGAGGAAGAAGAAGGAGTCTCTGATGACGTCGTACAGGACTTGCAAGTCGAAAGTGATGAAATCGGAGCCGAGCGCGAGGATCGAGCCGACCTGGTTCGCGTACTCCGCCTTGGACGCGTTTCTGGGCTGGATCTACGAGACCAGCCCTACACCGTCTATGCAGACTGTGTATGAGGTATGTGCTAGTTCTTACGGACTGCCTAGTTCTTACCATACAAGTATTAAAATTTTATTGCTAATTCTAAAAAAAAATTGTCATGTACTTATGTAAGATTTGTAAATACATAACTTTATTATTCTCGTATTTCCGAATCCTGTCCGTAGTGGTTATTGAATATTATAATTTACAATTTACAAATCGCGATTGACAAGGAAGTGACAAATGTTTTTAGTAAGTAGGTATTTAAACGATATTGTACACACTCGATCAAGTGAGTATGAATAATTTCGAACTCATAAAAAGTTGAGATTATCATTCAGTGTCTAAACTCTAAACCCACTAGGCCGAATCACGCCCGCGCCGGTATATAACGGAAATTACGCCGCGTAACTTCGGCATACTGTGTAATCAGAACATAAGAGTTGCCAAGACTCAAGAGGTTTTCCGATGAATCATAGTCTGCACGTCTTTATAAGAGTTCAATTTTTTTATTAAGTTAACTGAACACAGTGCGAGTATTTTTTACATAGCTCCTAGACTAAAAAGTTCAATGACCGCTGCGGATAAGTTATTTTATTTTGACTGTAGTTTAGCAGGCAGTAGGTTCTTCATAAATGATTGGTCTCGCGCTCCGCTACGACCGCGAGCGCGAGACCAATCATATTTTATCTAAGGTTCTTCACTGTTAAAAAATATAGAGCTGCTAGTAAATGTCTTATCTTATAATCACTACTCACTTATCAGAATATCACTTATCAAGTTATCACACAAAAGGTGAATTTGAGATACTTAATGTGATTTTTAGGGTTCCGTACCCAAAGGGTAAAAACGGGAGCCTATTACTGAGACTTCGTTGTCTGTCCGTCTGTCTGTCTGTCTCCGGGCTGTAACTCAAAAACGGCTACAGCTAGACTTCTGAAATTTTCAAAGATTGTGTATATCTGTTTTCGGCTGTCGCTATAACAACAAAATACTAAAAACAAAATTAAATTAATATTTTAAATAGACCCACACAAAACAAACTAGATTTTTTTGGCATTTTTTGCTCGATATCAATAATGGCAACAAATAGACACTTGAAATGTTCACAGAGTACTTAAATATTGTGTACTTTAATAATTAACTATTTAAATATTCAAATATAATCAAAAATTAAAGGGGGGCTCTCATACAAAAAACACAATTTTTGGCTAACTTTTGCTCTGTAGCGGTACGGATTACGGAACCCTTCGCGCGCGAGTCCAACTCGCAATTGGCCGATTTTGAAATATTTTCTATCAAGAAATCTTTTATTGTAATAAATAGATATTATTAATTTTTTAGGAAAATTATATGTAATTTTTTAAAGTGACTTTCAAGGTAAAGATTAGCCTGGAAGTAGAATGAGTTATGGACTGTATGACTCTTATTTAGCGAATACAATATGTATATTATATTTTAAGAAATAAAATTACTGTTTTACGCAGCGACCACATAGCCGGTTTTACGGTATAAAAAAATAAGCTTTATTAAAAAATATAACAACATTCATTCTCTAATACAAAATGTTTTTAATAGTGCATATTATATTGAGAATCACAGACAGATCATCTTGATCTATGTCTGCGTTGAGAATAAACTTCTTAAAATATCATTATATTCGTATGGCTTTACGTACTCACAGTCTTGTCATCAAATTCCTACCCATTAACAAAACTATAATAAAACGTCCTATTCACCTGTTTGGACTTTTAATGCATATTGCATAAGCCAGTGTTTTGCGACCCACTAAGTACTATGAGATTATTACAAAAAAAATCGTAATCGTAAAAAAATCGTATAGGGATAGGAATACAGGAAGGCGATAATTGTGCAATATCAGGAACACGATTCTCAAGCCTCGAATATCGTATACGGTACAAGTTATAACGTATTACATTCACCTTCTCGCAGGCCGTCTCACTCGCGCGTGACAGGATGTGCGCACTTGACGCACTCGAAAGGCAACCGAAACTTAAGAATCGGTCCCCTGATCATGATCACTGACATATTAATTAATCATGCTGAAGTCCCTGTACCCTACAATCGCAGACAAACTCAAAAGTTTTTAGGTGCACTGCTAATTATACGTCATGCAAAGCGTCCGAATAAGCTCCATAAATATGCAGTAATTCTCTACCATTTAATTATTTTATCAATTGTTCTTAATTAATTTTAGAACAGTGGATACCAAACGGCAAACTCTGACTACTACAATCCAGAGGTATGGGGTAATTCGAGCGGTCAGGGCGCATCTAAGGACACAAAAAAGGAGCCAAAATCCAAACAAGACAAAACAGATCATAAATATAATCCCGAAGCGCAGTCCCCTCAAAGTAAAATGAATTGGACGTACGAAAATACAATCAAATTTCTCAAACTGTACCGGAGGAACTCCTGCCTATGGGACCCCTCGCATCCCGACAACGCTCTCGTACAATGTCGTAACAAAGCCTGGAACGCGATAAGCAAGGAGCTGGGAGATCTTTGCTCAATAGAAGAGCTAAAGAAGAAAAAGGAGATCCTGATAGGAACGTACAGAAGGTGTAAGAGGAATGAATTGAAGTCGAATTCAAATGATCCGCCGGACTGGTTCGCCTATTCGCTTATAGATAGTTTTCTAGCTCCGATATACAAGTTTCCCCGGGGTTTTATGATGAGGATTGAGGTAAGTTATCATTCGGAGGTACCGACTAGTTTTAAACATTATTTTTATCAGACGTAACGTAACCGAGAAACCTTAACGTAAGTATGTAATTAAACTCCTCATTTCAGAATCAGAATAAAAACCGCAGTACATGCTCGAGTTCGGACGAGGAAGACACGAAAAGGAAACAAAATTTCGGTAGCACGATTCCAATGAAATCAGAGCATCATGAAGGAATGCCAACACAATATGTCGATATAGAATTCGTTAACTACGAGAACAACGAGCAGATTTATACGGAATTTGAACAACGGCCCGTCGTCCACTCCACTGACTCTCAAATCGATGGATGGCCGAACGAAAATGTTATCAAATTTCTTCAACTATACCAAAAGCATCCGTGCTTGTGGGATCCCCTGAACCGTAACCGAAAAAATAAACTACATCGAAACAAAGCCTGGCTCGCAATAAAAAAAGAGCTAGGCGACCTATACACGGTGGAGGAGTTGAAAAAGAAAAAGGAAATTTTGATGTTCGCTTACAGAAGATGCCAGAAGATGATAATAGAGAAGAGGTCGACAGACAGTGATTACCAGCCGACTTGGTTCGCCTATGAAGCTATGGACGGTTTCCTAGGTTCGATGGTCACGACGGCAACTTGTCCCGACAGTCCTGAGGCTTCCATGAGTACCGAGGTATGCTTGAAGTGTTCTTGTATTTTCAAAAAATCTCTAAAATACACGCTCAGTGGCAAAGTGGTATATCGCACCATGGCACCAGGCAAACTGCAAACATCATCTCGCTGATTTAGCGCTAATTTCCTCAAGCATCCTGATTCCTGATTCATCCTATAACCGAACGAACTCTGATTAGCCTCATATAATCGATATTCTTATTTTCAGAATAGAGAATGCACTTCAGACCAGAGCTCCGAGGAAGACGACGGGAATAACTTCAAAATGGATGCCGAGGACGATGCTGTAGATTTAGATCGTGTCATTAACAGACGTCGCTCTGAAAGTCACGTCGATTGGACAAAGGAAAATATATTTAAATTTATTCGACTGTTTCAAAGTTTTCCGTGCTTGTGGAACCCCCTCGATCCCGATTACGCGAATAGACGACACCGGATGAAAGCGTGGCTTACGATAAAAAAGGAGTTAGAAGATCGGTTCACAGTAAATGAATTGAGAAGGAGAAAAGATATTTTGTTATTTACGTATAAACGGTGCAAAAAGAGCGCTGAGGAGTTGGAGGCAAGGAATTGTGTATACGAGCCGACCTGGTTCGCCTATACTATTATGGACAGTTTTCTGGACTCCATCGATAAGTGTCCCGTGGCTTTTATGAAAACTGATAATAGTGAGGTATGCTTATTTTTCCCTTTTTTTAAAGATGATTTTAACAATGGTCATAATACCTTATCTAACGTTACAACTGTAACTTAGCCAAAACTCAAACTGTAGCAACGGAAATTCTATTCGTATGTATCAGTATTCAGTATTATCAACCAAGGGCGTACTTATTCTTATATAACCTTAGTAATTAATCTATATAACTTTAATAATTATTAATCTAATGACGATTCTTGATTTTAGGATAAAGATGACAGTACAGCCAAATGCTACAACGACGCAGATGTAAAAAGAAATCAAAAATTGTATAAATCGTTGTCGTCAAAATGTGAGAATCCACTGGAACCAGCGATAGAAGTGGCAAATGCAGACTTGAATAGCTGCAATGATGATGCACATAATGAATCAGAAGATGACGAAGAACCCACTGCTGACACTGAATCTCAAATGGACTGGTCCCGCGAAAACGTTCTCAAATTTCTTGAATTATTCCAAAAGTTTCCGTGCCTATGGGATCCCACAAACCACGAGCGTACATTCAGGCAATGCATTACAGATGCGTGGGATACAATAAAGAAAGGGATGGGAGACCAGTGTACGGTGGAAGAGCTGAAAAAGAAAAAAGATTCCTTGTTCGCAATGTATAGAAGGTGTAAGAAGAAAGCGATAGAGACTGAGGCGGAGCAGACTTGGTTCGCCTATTCGGTTATAGACGGTTTCCTAGGTTCGATCTACAAGAGTCAGGATGTTCAGAAGACTCAGGCGGTCGCTATTAAGTCTGAGGTATGAGCTTCGCTTCACTTGTCAGAACTCAGAACATGTAACTTATGTTTTAGTTATGCATTTTTTATTTAACCGTTTTACACTTCCTCGATCCTCGATTTAGCGATATAATATTAAATTTCTAAGGCGTCCATTACACGCTCATGCAAGCGACAGTCAATTCCGTCAATCATGAATTATGTTCAATTGACTGATGGTGACTGATGGAGTGACGAGTGATATTAGACGGTCACTCAATTCTCTTCAGTTTTATGTCAGTCAAAGCCAGAATTTCCAATGTTTCACACGTTTCTATTTTTTTCCAATTTCGTCAGATGTGACGACTACCTAAAATAGAAGCTTATAGAAAATTCCAAAATTTGAGCTTTCTTGTACTAGACGTATCAAACATGGACGTATAAAAAAAGGCGGACGGAGTCCCACCATACACAAAACTGTGTCGTTCAGAGTCGGCCAGCTGGCTATATGTACAAGGTCCGCACGCACACATTCTTGCGTTAGTCCATACCATTTGACAGGCGTCAGAATGTGTGCGTGGCCGACTCTGAAGAAAAGTGAAGACACAGTTTTGTATATAACAAGACTCCGTCCGCCTTTTTTTCTACGTTCATGTTATCAAACAGACAGAGACGAACATTGCGAAACTATAAAAACTAGAGGTTGCCCAATGGTCGAAATTTTAATCCTGTTTCTGCACATATTATTCACTCAAAAGTCATGATTGATGGTTGCATGATATTAAACCAAAATGTCGACAGTCACTGTATTACACGTAAAACGCCAGGTTATTCAACAATCACAGTCATGACTGGTAAAACTGACAGCAAAACCTACCGTGTAATGGATGCCTAACATGGCTGCTCTTCACCGGAGCTCTAACATAAACTATAATATGATGGTTCGATGCACTCACTGCTTTACTAAAAAATTAAAAAAACTACTAGTTTGCTATCATATAAAATTATTCTAACATTCCTTGTCCCTCAATTTAATCATATCTTCATTTTCTAACATGGCAGGCTGGCGGTCAACATTTTTCCGGAGCTCTAACATAAACTGTATGATGCACTCACTGCTTTACAAAAAAAATTAAAAACTACTTATTTGCTATCAAAATTATTCATACAAAAATCGTTGCTTAGCTGGAAACAAGTAAAAAATATTATGAACTATCAGGAAAACCTCATGAGCTTTTCCACCGACCGCCGCGAATGAAAGTTGTTATGTAAAATTTTAAGTACTAAGGTCGGCGACTGTCGCCGAATTTAGAAGCATGCACATCATAATATAAATTATCATCCATTAGTCGCTTTTTTTTTTTTTCTTTATTTAAAGGCCTTACATCGTAAGATTAAGTCGGCCATCGCTTTTAATAGTAGCTAATAACATCCTTATTTTCAGAAAAGTCAGCGTGATGCAACAGAGACGAGCTTGTATCTAGAAGATAGTAATTATTCGATCACCTTCAGTGATGACCTTCAGCCTGACGAAATAAAAAAGGAAGCAAATTATGTGCTGATCGTCTCCGCACCGGAATCCGGGGAGAATCCACTCGAGTTGCCGCTAGAATTGGAAGATAGAGTCAACACCACGTGCGAGGAGCGGAACGACTCGGAAGACGACAGAGCAGCGGCTGCCACTCCGAATCCGATATGCTGGTCGACAGATGACGTTCTCAAATTTGTCGAACTGTACAAAAGACAAACGGTGCTATGGAATCCCGACAACCCCTATCGAAGGAGCAAGTATAGTCTGACTGACGCGTGGAATGCGATAAGAAAGGATCTCGGTAATCGTTGGACCGTGGACGAACTGAAAAGGAAGAAGGAATCCCTGCTGGCGACGTACCGGTCGGTCAAGACGAAAGTAATAAAGTCGGAGTCCTCGGAGTACGTTTTCCAGCCATCCTGGTTCGCCTTCAGCGCTTTGGATGACTTTCTGGGTTCCATCTACAAATCTTCAGCAACATCGGGGTCGAAATCTAAGGTATACTCGATTTGTACTTTTATTTATATATTGGCTGGTTTATCCGAAAAATCCGATGTTCGTGTCGATCTTCAACTACTGAGCGGTTTTAAGCAGTTTTGAAAACCGCTTTTTATAAAGATTCAAGGTGAAATTAAAAAATACTTTTATTACTCTATGAGCCTAGAAAATGTTCAAAATATCGTTAGCTATTTTTACATGACCCAACATGCTTTCAAAAACTGCTGCGATGTCTACAACTAGACATAGATGATATAAGGGAGAAGACCTAATGGCAGACACTTTAAGGAAACATGAAACATTCGAATGTTAAAAAATATTTAATTTATGAAAATAAAGGATTGATAACTTCTTCCATGTCTTCAGTAACTCTTACAAAATAAAACTATTATAATTATTCTCTGACAAATCAATAAAAAAAGATATTATTGGTGTTTTTGTAAACTTAGTCATAAGTACTAATAGATGACATCACAATAAGCGAACATCACTAATAGTAGACACCAATATGAACTAATAGTTGACATAGGACATTAAATTACATTTTACATTTTTCATATTACTCGTATTAGGTCTTTATTTGCCGTTTTTCAAAAGATTTCATTTACTTCATCATAGTAACTACATGCATCAGAAATATTCACGTTGTCTCCAGATTCTATTCGTTCTTCTTCCATGCTGAAACTATCTTTCCTTTTATTTTTATTTTTCATATTTTTTTCCTAGCAAATTTATTTTCAGTCTTTAGTCTCCATGCTTCTTTTGCCTCTTCTTTTTTCTTCTTTTTGTTATCAGCTGTCCTTTTTCTTCTTTTTACTGCTACAAAACTAAAGCATCGATTTTTAGATCAGTGCAAGGTCTAATATTAGACACCATGTCCATTTTTAGGTACAGTAGTTCTAAGTTCTTAGTTTGTTAATAGAATTATATTTTTAGAGAATAGTGATGATATTTGCAGTAGAATAAAGTACAAAATAACTTTAGTATGTATTGAAAAACTAAAAGATGAGATCCATGTCATCTATTAGGTTTTTTTACATTTTCAAGAACTAATAGTAGACACCCTTTATATTGTTAAGGAAAATGGATAAAAGATCATAAATAAACATTAATTAGTGTATACAACATGACCATTAATCCAATGAAGTCAATAGAAATTACAAAAAATCTAATAAATGTATTCAAAACTTACGTGCAAAATTTCGCCTACCTTAACCAATTTGCTAAGAGATTGCCGGGTGCGTGTTGACGCGGTCACATCATTTACGAAAACTGATCCCATTTTAAAATTTTGTTCCCGAAGGCATCCCTAATATATTTTTTCACATCAACAGATAGCATAAGAAGCTTATAAAATTTACAGTGTTGAGAAATAATTACAATAATTCTTATTTTTATGGCATTTTTGTTGTAAGTGTCATCTATTAGTTCAGTGTCTAGCATTAGCGCCTTTTCCTTATATTATATTTTTATGAGAACTTGACAACGTAAATATTATTTAAAAAAAAATTAAAACCGACTTCCAAGGTAAAAACAATAATAACATTCCTATAATATGAACTAAAAACTAAAAAGTATTAAATAATTTTCCTCTCTAAATGTGCCTTTTTCCGAATTCAGCAAAACCTCAACTATTTCTGTATCTTCATCATTTTGAAGTCGGTACCAGATATAGCTGAATCTTTATATTTTCTTTGACAGAAAATTTGAAACTTATGGAACTGGCACCGACTTCAAAATTATGAAGGTTGAGTACAGAAATAGTTGAGGTTTAGCTGAATTCGGAAAAAGGCACATTTAGAGAGGAAAATTATTTAATACTTTTTAGTTTTTAGTTCATATTATAAGAATGTTATTATTGTTTTTACCTTGGAAGTCGGTTTTAATTTTTTGTTAAAAATAATAATATTACTCTTTTTAGTTACCTAGTAGATAAACTATAATTAGTGCCAATTTAAATTGTATAAAAAATTGTTTTATATTGTCTTCATTATATGTCATTGAGGCGCTCTGTTCGCTTGTCCGAACTCCGATTGTTGTTCATATAGTTTTAGTTACACAATGTATTCAATAGATTTCGCTGAGGTGCTCCTGAATCGCAGTATCGCTTGTACGTAGCCCGTTGGAGTTATATATAGTTGTATTGGCTGTGTGAAATCAGAAATGTGTCACCATTGGTGTGAGCAGTGAGCATTGAAATTTGAATTGTCAACATTTTGAGTGGTAATTATTGATCTCGTATTGTTATTAGAAATATTAATTAACCCTCCAAGATGACCTCCGTCATAGTCCGCGAGTTTATAAGTGGTCGTCGGTGGTAGTGAACTAGTGAGTAGTGACTTAGGTGGGATTTCACCAAACACACATAAAACTTCGATTTATAAAACTTAGTTCCCATTGAACGCGTTCATGCAGCGACGTAAATCTCGTTCTCTTTCAAATGGATTTCATAAAATTCTATTGATCGCGATTATTAAATCTAAGTTTACGTGACGTCACGCGATTATTTTACATGTTTTCATCATTTTAAAGCCTTTTCACGTTAATTTAACTACAAATTAGTAAGAAACAATACATTAACTAAACAAACACATGTGTCAAAACTGTTATTTTGACATTTCTTTTGTCTATGTTTTTCGTTCCGCCATGACAGGGCTTGAACGGGTTTTATGACGTAAAACTTCGGACTTTGGGCGTTCAGAAGATAAAACTCGGATTTGCTGTGAACGCGTTCAGTTTATGTTGGCGAAATGCAATTCGATGTTATAATCGCGTTTATACGTTTTAAACCGGTTCAGTGTACATTGAACGCGTTCCATTTCTTTGATGAAATCGCCCCTTAGTGACCATACCACCCTACGCGTCGAATTACTGCGTTTATTCTACGTATCTTATTACAATTTGTTAAAACTGTTAAGAGTCAAACAATACATCAAAAAAAATCTAAGTGAACACAACCCTATACGTGCTAGGTAACGCTTCAACTCCCAAGCGGCCGCCAGAACAATGGATTTCCAAGAATCCGCGATCGAAGGATGAGCCGAATCACACCCAGCGGCGCGGCGAGTATATTTTCAGTGTCATAATAATATTATGATATGAATCTTTACCTTCATTATTGTAATACATAGTACTATCGCATGAGAAACTTGGAAAGCCGGCCTCGCGGCCGCCTGCGCCTTTCTCAAACGATACTATATTGTACTACATTAATGAAGATAAAGTTTAAAATCATATTATGACACTCAAAATGCTCGCAGCGCGGCATGCCCTGACATTAGAACTTGAATTGGTACGACGCAATGCCGCGATGTTTACGCACACGCCGCGCGCCGCACCGACCGCCGTGTATAAACAGCCTATATTAATAATTGGTGTTGTTATGTACATAATTATTATTATTGTATCCATACCTATGCCTTGTAAGTTGTACTATTATCTATTTTGTGCCATGAGACATTGGTGACCTTAACACGACGTGGTAATGATGATGATGACGATGATGATGATGATGAATTTTAATTGCGTGGTAGCTTAATATGCTTTCTGTTCTTAAAACAACGCCGAAACTCCCAAACGTGTATCTATAAGGAGTCAGGAGTTCTCTCAGCATCTTCGAAACCATGGTATACCTTGACCCAATATTTGACTTTTTGGTAGCATATTCTTAGTACACTTCACATAAAACCAAAATTACCATATGTTTCCATATAAATTTCGAGGAGTTCCCTCGATTACTCCTGGATCCCATCATCAGGTCACCACTTTTGTGAACATGGTACCAAATTGGAGTAAAACCTAATACAACAAAACAAAAGTTTCGAAAATCGGTTCACAAACGGCGGAGTAATCGATGAACATACAAAAAAAAAATAAAAAATATATCCACAGCCGAACATATTATAACCTCCTCGTTTTTTGGAAGTCGGTTAAAAAATAAGAAACTTCACATAAATTATTAGGCAATTTTATGTAAGGTTAAAACAACCAAGTACTAACTTTGTTCTTATTTCAGGATCGACATCGGGACGATTCCAATGACTCGTACGACAGCGAGCCCGAGATAAAGCGGGAAAACTTCAGCATCGTCTCCACATCAGCGCTCAAGAGGAAAAACCCTCTCGAGCTGCCCACAGAGATGGTCGGTGATTCCAAGAAGTCCAAAGACCAGACCGAGGAGGAAGACGAATGCTCCCTGTTCGGGAAGCTGGTGACGTCCAAGCTGCGCAAGGCCTCCCAGGACCGACGAGACTGGTTAATGCTCAAAATCAACGAGCTCTTCTATAATGCGAGTCAGGGGAACAATGACAATGCATACGGCTAAACTTACTCAAAATATTTAATCGTTTGTTCAATATTACACTGTAAGTGGTGAATGGTGATTCATGGTGATTGTTAACGTCCCGCGTCGCGTCGACCGTCGTTCGTCTTTTTCACTCGCCTCGCAAATCGCAATCGCCTTCGTTATTCCGCGTGTGTTATATTGTTATTTGTTATGTAATCAGTAATATGTAACACTACCGTGTACTAATTATAAGTTCTGTGGTGACACTTTGTCACATTCTTATATTATAATTTAGCAACATTAATTTTCTTTTTTCAAGCTGTAGTTCTTAGGTATTGATAATAAACTTTTAGAAAGTTTTGGTTTTTCTTTTACTTTTTAGTCATATATTCATAATCAACTCCCAAGCGGCCACATGCGGCCGCGATAACAATAATTATAGTAATTGTGTCTGGTTTTACCACGAATCACGATTAATTAAAATTTTAATTCAAATATTGACAGCAATTTTAGCGCAACGACATATTAGCTTACCTAATGATTCCACAAAAAGAGTGTCGAGAGTCGAGAGTCGAGACACTGCCGAGGCCGAGCACACGGCCTAGCCTCAGGCCGACGTGAGTACGTGACACAATCACTTGGCTGTCGGCACGGCGCGCCGCGCCCCCCGTTCTATTTACTAGCTCGAGTGTCCACCTCCCCGCTTCCCCGCACTGTCTCGCTCACTCGGTGGATCAGCACTCGGCGACCACTCGCCACTCGGTGCGTACACGTTCGGTGTTTTTCGTCTATCTTTATTATATCTAAGTCATAAAAACGTAATGGCTGGGAAATGGGATTGCGAAACTACATTGAAATTTATAAAACTGTACAAGTCGCATCCCTGTTTATGGGATTTCTCCTTAGTCGATTACAAAGACAAGCAAAAACGTGATGCTGCTTACATTTCTATAACGCAAGAAATGAATATTCCCGATTTTAGTATCCAAGATACAAAAAATAAAATTAAAAATCTAAGATCCACGTACTCACAGGAAATAAAAAAAATGCAAGAATCGATGAACTCTGAAGAGGGTTACAAAAATGTCTATATTTCTAATATAAAGTGGCTACATGAAATGGAGGATGTTTTTGCGAAGAATTTAAAAAAGCAAGTTTTTGAAAACGTGAGTACTTACTTTATTTTTTGTACTTATTATCATATTGTAAGTAATTATGTTTTAAATAAACCTTCATTTATTATAATACTAGCAAACGTGTTGTGTTAAAGCAAACGTCTTATACAAAATCTGACCCCCTCTTTCGTCTCCTTAGAGGGGTGGGGGGATTTTTTTTTATAGACCAGATGTTAAGTTTGAAGAAGACAAATATATCTGCGAAAACGGCAATCAAATCGGATCAGTAGTTTTCGTGTGATGCTGGAACAAACATACAGACAGACAGACAGACAGACAAAAAAACTAACCACATTTTTGGCTTTTATAGCGATGTAGTAACACCCCCCGCTTATTTTTTCTTGAATATATTTATTGTACAGAATTTTCATTTCTACAGTTTTATTATATATGTATAGATATTCAATTCATATAAGTATTCAATTTTGCGACGAAACAGAGCCCATAGCCGTTTGCTGTATCGCTCCTATAAAACATTAGAATCGCCCAATCACCGATCAAAATGTATGGAATTTTTACAAAATGAGTCGAATTCGATTTTATTTATCGAACGCTTATGTCGTTAATAGGGATGATGACAAGGTCAAAGATTAGCAAATTTTGTTTATGAAATAAAGAAATCACGGTAAAAAATAAGTGTTCCCAAAATTTCAGCTCGATAGCATTTGTATTTTTTTTATGCGCCTTCAAAGTTGGATAATCAAGTCAAATTTTTTTAAATAAAATTTCTTAATATTTGTATACTTACCATTCGATAACTTATGCAATTAAAAGCAACTTTTGTTATGAAACCACTTTCATAAACGCAATATGTACCTTTCGAACAAAGTGGCCGCCGGTCCATACAAACTACGAAAGAGTGACGTCAGTCTTTCGTAGCACTTTGTATGAAGCCGTGGTCCCCAACCTTTTTTCATGCGGGCCACAAACATGTTTTGGTCTTGGTGTCGCGGGCCGCAAAAAAAAATTTTAGGGGTTAAAAAATAACATTCTTCAAAGTTAACGATTTTAAAGTGAAAAAAAATTAACGACTATCACGTAGACTTTACTTAATTTTGCCGGTGGGCGTGAATTTTGAATTTCAAAATTTTTTAACATCACGCGGGCCACAAATAAAGTCCCGGCGCGGCGGGCCGCGGGTTTCGGTTTCGGGCAGGCCGCAGGTCTATTTTATGAGATGTTTGAATTGTCATATCTTGGTGAATTTTTAAGCTATCAGAGTAATTTTTCAGCGATGATTCTATTTTTTAAGGGTCTTTCAATTACCTTTTAATTATATATTATATTCTTTTAATTATTACGATAAAGTTTCGATCAAGTTTCGATAAAGTTTCGATCAAGTTTCAGATTGAGTTCGAGTTCGAGTTCGACACAAAGCACTACCCTCCAACCGTCTTACGCGTTTTGTATGGTTTTTCGATCAAAACGAAAATCTATCGCGAGTTTCACAGTTTTACCCATCCCACAAGTGCTCAACGCCGCTAAAGAAGTTTTCACTTCAAAAATAGTCATCAAGCCTATTCATACATTTTGATGGGGGCGAGATTCTTCCGCGCGCGGCAGCGCGACTCCTATACAAAATTTGTATAGACTAAGAAGTCATTTGTATAGAAGTCGCGCGGCTGCAGCGCTGCTGCCGCACTGCTTGCGACGTAATGTGAAGGCGCTCAAAGAAAACGTCTCGGTACTGCACTAAAAAAAGACGGGTTGCACTCCGGGAGTGCCGGCAGAAGTGAAAACTTGAAATTATTAACGTTGTTTAGATCGTTTAGATCAAGTTTAGATCAAGTTTCGATCAAGGTTTCGATCAAGCTTCGATCAAGTTTCGATCAAATTTCGATCAAGGTTTCGATCAAGGTTTCGATCAAGTTTCGATCAAATTTCGATCAAGTTTCGATCAAGTTTCGATCAAATTTAGATCAAGTTTCGATCAAGGTTTCGATCAAGTTTCGATAAAGTTTCGATAAAGTTTCGATAAAGTTTCGATCAAGTTTCGATCAAGTTTCGATCAAGTTTCGAACAAGTTTCGATCAAGTTTCGATAAAGTTTCGATCAAGTTTCGATAAAGTTTCGATCAAGTTTCAGATTGAGTTCGAGTTCGAGTTCGACACAAAGCACTACTCTCCAACCGTCTTACGCGTTTTGTATGGTTTTTCGATCAAAACGAAAATCTATCGCGAGTTTCACAGTTTTACCCATCCCACAAGTGCTCAACGCCGCTAAAGAAGTTTTCACTTCAAAAATAGTCATCAAGCCTATTCATACATTTTGATGGGGGCGAGATTCTTCCGCGCGCGGCAGCGCGACTCCTATACAAAATTTGTATAGACTAAGAAGTCATTTGTATAGAAGTCGCGCGGCTGCAGCGCTGCTGCCGCACTGCTTGCGACGTAATGTGAAGGCGCTCAAAGAAAACGTCTCGGTACTGCACTAAAAAAAGACGGGTTGCACTCCGGGAGTGCCGGCAGAAGTGAAAACTTGAAATTATTAACGTTGTGCATTTTTTTAACCCATTTTTTATGAAAATGGATTTTTAAAAAGTAATTTATTTAATTAATCGAAACCCTTACTAATCGATTCGAGTTCGAATTCTAGTTCGATTTCGACACAATGGGGATTGTCCATTTTTTTTTAATTTTGCTCATTACAAAAACATTTCGAGGAATAAGGTCAGTGATCGTTTTTCTGTATATAAACCAAAAAAATACCCATTAGTTACTTATATTTTTGAACAAATATGTTTAACCTTAGTTTGACCTTCAATGGTGTTAAATTAGCAATAAATTCGACCAACATTACGTTTCGAACTTTTGGTAAGCTTCTCGTATCAGTTTTCACATAATGAAAACTTGCATTTGACGAACCAGAAATTATAATAAGATTAAAAGGAAATTTAAACATACTGCAGAGGTCAATTGGCCGCCGATGATGACGTCAGAGCGAAACTTTAAAAATTTCTTGAGAAAAAACTAGCCAATGAATTTCAAAATTATTTAATTTATATTCTTAAAATACCCTATTTTAACGAAAAAAAATATAAAAAGTACATGTGATTTTTTTTGGACAATGCCCATTCACAAAACACTACTCCAACGATCTTACGGTTTTTCCAAGGTTTTTCGATCAGCACGAGAATCTGACGCGAGTTTCACAGTTTTTACCCATCCCACAAAAGTGCTCAACGCCGCTAAATAAGTTTTCACATCTACATTCTACACAGTTATTAGTTATTACTTACCACTGGATCACGGCTGAAACTCCGTTGCCCCAAAATTCCTTTGTCGCGCGGATACCGTACATTCTTCCGGGATAAAAAGTATATTATGTCCTTCCTCGGAACTCAAAGTATCTCCATGCCGAATTTCAGCAAAATCGGTTCAGGGGTTTGGGCGTGAAGAGGTAACAGACAGACAGATTTATAATATTAAGTATGGATATGGATGTATGGATTACGCTAGGTATTTGGTGATTCCTATCACCGATTATAAGCATTTTGATATCGTTGGATCATAGGAAAAGTTGTTCATTTTGATGGCCCGCTCTATGGTTATTTACTTATACTTTGTATATTTTTTGTTTTAGACCAATCAAACAAAAAATGAGCTCACAGAATCTGAAGCCAGCGAATGTGAAGTCTGGTGGCCCCACGAAACACCAATAAACATAGAATTACCACCTGCCACATCTACGAGTACCATTGGGAAAATTCCAAGAGTAAAAAAGAGGAACAGAGAAATAGTAAAAGCTCTTTCTAGTCTAAAGAAAGAAGTAAATTCTGCTAATAATTCTGAAGTGGATACACAGTGGGATGCGTTTGGGAAGAGTGTTGCGATGCAGTTAAAAAATATGTCGGTCGATAACGCTCTATTAGCCCAATGTCAGCTTCAATCTATTCTGACTGAATTCGGGGTGAAAGACCACAGAGAAAAAGTTGCGTTGGGTTCTGTTACCTCCAAAAAACATTGTGTTAATTAAAATTTTATTGTTTGATCTCTTGTAGCCTGCATAGGTAGATTATTGTATGATTACCTATCAAAATATGTTTGTATAATAACTAAGTATAGTCTATACTCTTTAAGTAAGTAACTTATTTTACTTTAAGTAAATAAATTAAGTCTTATTTTGTTAATTTATTTTAATTTGTTACAAAATCCTTCACCTTTTTTTTGCGCAGGGGAAACCCTTTATGGGTGCCCCGGGTTGGGGATGTGCCTCAGTTAAGCTGAAGCACCCCGGGGGTATGTGGGACTCCCGACTTCGGGTTTACCCACTAAAACCACCTGCGGTTTGCCTTCAGCCGTATACGGAGGGATATCCTGGATCTGTCTAACACAGGACTCCCTCCACGACCAGCCGGTCTACCTCAATGGACCGGACTTCCACCAAGTTACGGAACGCTTAGGCAAACTAAAGCGTTCCCCTCGGCGCCGGGACTTGCTAAGCCGGGCAGGTTCCTATCCTGACCCGGAGCCCCGTGGGACGGAAGTTATTGGAGGTTCGCATAGCGACGCCTCCGCACTCTCGTCCTACGCCGGCGGAGCGGAACAGAGGATGGATCATCCTCTCTGTTCCGCTCTGCGGCCTCTTTCTGTGAAAGGACGGTTTCACAGAAAGAAACCGCCGCCTGCCTGGCCTCATCGCTCTCGAGCGTGCAGCGTACCATGCTCGGGAGCGAGAGGTCTCCACAAAATCCTTCACCTGACGAAACTGTGGTATAAGTACTTAGTTTAATGACTGTAAGTAATTCACTAAAAATTGTTTTGGTACTCGTAGCACCTATGACCTAACGTATAGTATACGGTAGAAATATTTTTGACAACTTTACTTCCCAATTTTCACTGCCAAACTACTTCTGTCTATAAAATCTAATAAGTAAGTACTTACTTGAGGTTCTCGAGCCACGGCCCACGGGTGTACACTACACGGTATATACATAATATGTATATGGCAGTGGGAAGTGTCAGCCGTCAAGCGAGTCCTGACTCCTGACAAAAATATCCGGCAGTGGAAGATGAGCTTTTGAGGGTTAGCATAACTGGATACCTCCTAAACTCCTAAACCTAAAGTAACCGCGACCGAAACTCAAATAGTTTCTGGTAGTTCTTACCGAAGCATTTCCAGTATTTTTTGGTAGAATTTGGAAATTATTTTAACCTGTAGGACTAAAATACTTTCCGTAGGTACTATGTACGTAGATAAGTAAGCTCAGATCCACCACTATCTACTGCCATACCACAGAATATAGCCATACTGTGAATTATGTTACTTACTACCAAGCTCAAAGCTGTATTTGTTTGTAAATTGTAGCAACGACTAGTAGCTCATCCAACCTGGCAAGAACGTGTGCGACGTTGCCGCTCTTGGCAGCCGAAAACGCGAATCTCGCCGGTCGCCGACTCGAGTGAGCGGAGCGCGCAGAGGCTAGGGCCTATAAAGGCTAGTGCTTGTCTATTTACATGGGACTTGGGATAAACAGAAGACTATTTTTGCTATATTATGTATATGTAACAGTATACTTACTATAATAATAGTCACCGCTAATTATGAGCTAAGCCTGTAGCCTGTGTCTCTTTAATCTTAAAGTTAAGAAAAAATCCTTCGATCGGGGATTCTTGGAAATGGTATTGTATTCTATTGTTGTCGCGATCACCTGTGCTCGTATGGGGCTCGAAGGATTAAGATAATATCTATACTTCTATAGAAAGAAATCATTTTAACCACTTAGTAATCTCAAAATGTAGGTCAACTATTTACTGTAGTAAACTCATAAAACTCTGCATTTAGTAGTGCGCTAGGTATGTAGAATGTAGATTCAACTTTTTCCGTCTCACGATTAACAACTCATAATATATTTTCAATGTTAGAGTTTAGAGTTTAGACAATCATACATGATACAACCGATCAATAATCATTACTTATCACATTTCACAGTGAATAATCGAAGCTGCGGTCATGAGTTCATGACTCATAGTCATGCCGCATGCGATATCAGAATTGTATCAGAAATGTATCAGAATTGCAAGAGCAGGCCCTGTCTGGCCATCAGAACGCGCAGCGGCGAAAAAAAAGGAGTAAGCAAATTTTAATGACATCATAAAGTACGATTCCAGTGGCCCGATTTTTTTTAATGCAATAAGGGGGCAAACGAGCAAACGGGTCACCTGATGGAAAGCAACTTCCGTCGCCCATGGACACTCGCAGCATCAGAAGAGCTGCAGGTGTGTTGCCGGCCTTTTAAGGGGTAATAGGGGAGGGTGGGGAAGGAAATAGGGAAGGGTAGGGAAGGGAAAAGGGTAGGGGATTGGGCCTCCGGTAAACTCACTCACTCGGCGAAACACAGCACAAGCGCTGTTTCACGCCGGTTTTCTGTGAGGATGTGGTATTTCTCCGGTCGAGCCGGCCCATTCGTGCCGAAGCATGGCTCTCCCACGTCTAAACGACTTACGAATGTCTTTGATAACAGCAATGTCAGCATTTAACATGTTTTGCCTTTCACCTATTTTATTGTGGGCAAAAGCCACAAAGCCGATTCAATAAGTTCTTATTGTGTACATACTACATTCGCCTAGATTCTGTAACAGGATTTACGCTGCTCTAAATCCGGACTGCGAGCTGCGCAGACTCGAATTGGCTTTTTCATAAACGTTGGCGAACGCTAGCCAAAGTGTCATTTTATTCAATTTCCAGCGTTGGCAGCCGCCGAGGACGAAGGAGGTTTGTTTCAGCGGTCTTGGCACGGAGGTCTGGCACTTGGCAGACATGTTAACATTACACGAATAGTGTTATGCAAGCTGCAACACTTTGACGGAAATGTGCTGAGTGCGCTTTATAGCTTAGCATAAAATATAAATAAATAGACGAGCCAAGCATGTTCCTAGAATGCTAGAATAACGATGGTAAGCTGTATCCTAGAATAAAGGGCCGTTAATTACGATTTACGGGCATAAATGCCGTAATACGACGGCCGTAACTTACGTACCCATGTAAATTAAACAAACTCTTCCCAATTACAATATTAGTATAGATTTAGTAATCTGTGCCATAATATTACCAGCAATATAAAATCTAATATTTCTTATAGTGACGTCAATGACGTCACTACTCACTACTACACAGGGCACCGTAAAGATTAAGTATTGTACAGTTTTTAAATTGAATTCTACATTAGTTTGGGCCTTTGTGGGTACTTTCTAATTTCTATCGACTATCATTTACATTTTACGAGATTATTTCTTCGACGGCACTGACAAATGGCAATAAAAGTTCGTAGACCTAAAATTGTTGTTAGAAATAAAATAAGTAATAATTATAACGCCGAAAGAAAAGCGCTATCTGTACTCTGTAGGCTCTACACACAAAATGGCGCGGTTTCCCAGAGGCCAGAGAGCGTTGACGTCACGCTGTGCCGTAAGTCGTAACGTCAGAAAGCGGTGCCGCCATTTTCATGACGGTCGTGCCTGGCGCGCGGCCGTTGTGGCTAGTTTTACGTTTTATTGGTAATAATTATACCACCAGTTTTAGTTTATACCACGACGATGGATAAAATGTGCTCCAACTGGACCAGCGAGGAGGACAAAATTTTAATAAATTTCGTACGAAACCACGAAATTATTTACAACATCAAAAGTAAAGATTTCAGAAAAACGCATCTGAAACAGAATTTGTGGAGAGAAATTGGAGAGGTTTTGGATAAAACAGGTTAGTGCTGTGTTACAAAAAATTAGTAAAATATTTTTAAGTAATTTTTTATATGTTTTAATATCTTTTTTAACTTAGAAAATCAAATTTATAACACTAGATCAATAGATGATAACCGCAACTGTTTTATCGCGCGGGAACCATACATTTTTCTGGGACAAAAAGTATCCCCATGTCCTTTCCCGGGACTCAAAGTATCTCCATACCAAATTTCAGCAAAATCGGTTCAGCGGTTTGGGCGTGAAGAGTTAACAGACAGACAGACAGACAGACAGACGGACGGACGGACAGACAGACACACTTTCGCATTTATAATATTACTATGGATTTTTAATTTGAATCCCATATTTTAAATAATAATAGGACTGATTATCTTATATACTTAATATAAAATTCTCGTGTTACAATGTTAGTCCACCAACTCCTCCGAAACGGCTTTACTGATTTTTACCAAATTTTATATGCATATTCAGTAGGTCTGAGAATCGGCTACTGGGTACTTTATATATTGATAAGTGCATTTGTTGAATAAATAATAGTAAATTACTACAACCTGAGACTGACGGCGACCATTGTTTGTGCGACGAGATAGCGATCGACGTTGCCATGGCGACATATTTATTTAGTCACTTCAATTAAATAATATGGGCGAAATACTTTATATTATGGCAAAGAAACGTTTGCCGGGACAGCTAGTATAATATAACATTATTAGACTAGGGAGTAGGGACACTTGATCCCATTAAAAATACCTTATTTAATAATACTCATACGAGTAGGCTATGAGTATTATTAAATAAGGTCTAGTCATAGGGTAATTGTAGGAACAGTAATTATTATTGTCAGCTACGTATTCGTACGTATAAACGTATGTATAAAATAATCTTTAACACCAGTTATAATATAAAATTAACATTACAGATTCCGATTGTTCCAAAAGATGGTGCTACGTAAGAGATTACTATGTGCGACGAAAAGCAAAACCAGGTACCGGCGCAAGCGGAGAAGCAGCAAGGAAAAGAGCTAGCCTCCTGTCATTCCTGGACGACCTTCCTACGACCAAAAGAGGCCCCAGTACCTTTCATGTCACAGATGAAAGCTCCGAAAACAGCGTCAAAATCGAAGATACCGACAGCGAAGGAGCACAGACCCCAGAAGAAGATATAATGGAAAATACTAGTAACAGTCCAGAAGCACAACCAAATTCCAAGAATTTTTTTTTTGGATTTGAAAACAACGATCGTCAAGATGATAGAGCTATAAATAATAAGCGCAAACACAACGCACACAGTCAGTTAACTCGAAATGAAATAGACGAAAATGATCTCTTTTTTGGTTCAATGGCAAAGATAGTGAAGAAGTTGCCACCATACGAGCAAGTACAATTACGGCTGCAGATAGGCTCGCTAGTTGGAAATGCCCAATTAAGACAAATTTCAAATGATTCACCTGAAGGCGACCCACTCGAGACCCAGCACAAGCAATAGTGATTAAATTATTAAGTAATTAACTAATAGATATTAAATTATTAATATCTTTATTTCGGGTCTCGGGATACATAAATCCCAATCTTCATCATATATTATAATATTAAATATAATATTTCTATCATACACGTATGTATGTCACTGAACTTCTCCTAAACGGCTGGACCGATTCGAATGTATGCATTTGGATTTTGGGTGGTGCCACAGATAATTTAGATTCATATTAAATCAGCCCAGCAAATAGCTCTGCAGTATAACTTCCGTCAGGTCCGCTGGTATAATATAAAAAGATAATAATTATGTATGTGTTACGCTCAAAGACCGAAATCGCTCAGTGAGCGAAAAAATATCTCACAACGCGTTGTGGTCACAGTGAAACAGCCACGACGCGAAATCCGCGTTGTGGCTCTAATGAAAACGGCCACGACGCGTTCTGGCAATCACAAAAAGACCATAACGCGAAATTCGTGTCGTGGCTGATATGCTATTCGTTTTTCTTGATATTTTGTTCAAGATTTATTGATTAATCGTCCATACTCCATAGGTATGGAAGATTACCTATATTTGAATTACCACACGTACAACAAAATATTTTTTCTTTTACTAAGTAACTTCATAACGTGTTTTTCATTCTTATTTGTAAAATATCCATAGTTCCATACTATCCGTACTAATATTATTACTTGTTGTTTGTCTGGCGCAACGTGTTATTGTTTGTTGTTTTTTTAAATATAAAGTTATCTGATCTTAATAAATAATAAAAATTTAGTTTTATTTTTATTTATAAGTATATGTAATTTGAATATAATACTGCTAGTTGATGCCCGCCAGACAGACAGACAGTAATAATGTTAGTACGGATAGTATGGAACTATGGATATTTTATAAATAATAATGATAAACACGTTATGCAGCGATTTAGTAAAAGAAAAATATTTTGTAGTACACGTGGTAATTCAAATATAGGTAATCTTCCATACCTATGGACGATTAATTAATCAATCAAAATATCAAGAAAAACGATTAGCATATCAGCCACGACACGAATTTCGCGTTATGGACTTTTTGTTATTACCAGAACGCGTCGTGGCCGTTTTCATTAGAGCCACAACGCGAATTTCGCGTCGTGGGTGTTTCACTGTGACCACAACGCGTTGTGAGGTATTTTTTCGCTCACTAAGAGATTTCGGTCTTTGAGCGTAACATATGTACATGAGCGCCCCGGGGAGAGGGGGCGACCTTCAGCCTGCCCCATAATTAACGGCCCCCACCCCACGCTACCCCACGCCACCCCACGCCCGTCACGGCTGATGTGAAACGTCCTTACGACTGCGAATTCTGACATGTATTTTTTATGATCAATCAGTATTTTAATATTTTTGTACTCTTTCAAAAGCATTTAGTGGCTAGATTGATCGTTACACGTATTATTTATTGTGATTACGTTTGCTTCTAATTGGATTTACTTTATTTAACAGTCCTTTAAGAAATAAAAACTTTATTTTAGAGTGTACACATAAAATATTGTTACGTGCTAGGGTTCTTTGGATTCGGAGAAAAAGAAAACCTGGTGACTCTCTTGAAGACTTTATTCACAAACACTAGCTCACACTAATCACTGAGTCCAAACACTAAGCACTAGATCCAAATCACTGAGCACTATCACTGTCCTAGGTCGTAGCCGAGTCACTATCACAATCACAATCACTCACTATTGATCACTTATTTTCGCTCCGAAGTCGCCTCGAAGATAGCTCAGATAAAACTGAATTGCCGGCTCGACTGTCTGCGACTATTTATACGGGCCGGATCGAATCTCAGAAAATTCCGGAACATCCCAGAATAAACCCGATATGCGTAAACAAGTATCAGATATTTCTAGAAAGTACTCGTAGGTACATACACCTAGCGTCATCTAGTAGCGAGTAGGGGATTTACGTTGCCTGTGTTCCCTTGGTAGGTTCGCTGGCGTGACGCTAGATGGCACCACGTGTCCGTATCCGTAACATTACTCCCCTCTTAGAGATGCTCGTCCCGAGCATCGTTGTTACTGCCATGGTAACGCGCCAGACGGTCTATGTGTACCACTTTGAATGTCCCTCTTGGTTGCTTTTGGATCCTGTAAGTCACGTCATTCAATCGGGTAACCACTTTGTATGGGCCGTCCCACTTGGTCTGTAACTTTGGAGATTTCCCTTTTCGGCGAGTTGGGTTATGCAGCCACACCAGTGACCCTTCTTCGAAGCCGCTCGTGTTCGCTTTCCGGTCGTATCTGGTCTTCATCTTCTCACTTGACTGTAACCCATTTTCCCGAACCGTGGCGTGTATATAGCGCATCTTTTCCCTTAAATCGCAGACATAGTCTGGTACGGTCTTTGGTTCCTCCGGTGACCCTCCTGTCAAGAGGTCTACTGGTACTCGTAGTTCTCTACCGTAATTGACATACGCCGGGGTAGCTTTTATGCCCTCATGCTCGGCGGTACGGTACGACAGAAGGAAGAGCGGTATATACTTGTCCCAATCCTTTTGTTTGTCATCTACCAATTTCGCCAAATGCCTCTCAAGGGTCTGGTTAAATCTCTCAACCATTCCATCAGATTGTGGATGGTAAGCGGTGGTCCTCGTCTTATGCATTCCCAAAATTCTACATACTTCCTGGAAGACCTGCGATTCGAAATTCCTGCCCTGATCGGAATGGATTTCTAGAGGCACACCAAAGCGAGATATCACTTCTTCGACTAGCTTAGAAGCAACTGTTGTAGCTTCCTGATTTGGTATAGCGAAAACTTCGGGCCATTTGGTAAAGTAGTCCATGACGACCATGAAATACTTGTTTCCCGATTCCGTTACAGGAAATGGCCCAGCTACGTCAACTGCAATTCGTTCCCACGGTGCGCCAACGTTATACAAGCGCAGGTTCCCACGGCTCCTTGTCTGTGGTCCCTTTACTGCAGCGCAAGTAGTACATTTGCGGCACCAATCCTGCACATCATCTCGACAATGCAACCAGTAGAATCGTTCTCGCACTTTTGTTAACGTCCTCTCTCGGAGTCAATGGCATCTCCAAATCCCACTTCTGACACCAGTTGTTACGTGCTAGGGTTCTTTGGATTCGGAGAAAAAGAAAACCTGGTGACTCTCTTGAAGACTTTATTCACAAACACTAGCTCACACTAATCACTGAGTCCAAACACTAAGCACTAGATCCAAATCACTGAGCACTATCACTGTCCTAGGTCGTAGCCGAGTCACTATCACAATCACAATCACTCACTATTGATCACTTATTTTCGCTCCGAAGTCGCCTCGAAGATAGCTCAGATAAAACTGAATTGCCGGCTCGACTGTCTGCGACTATTTATACGGGCCGGATCGAATCTCAGAAAATTCCGGAACATCCCAGAATAAACCCGATATGCGTAAACAAGTATCAGATATTTCTAGAAAGTACTCGTAGGTACATACACCTAGCGTCATCTAGTAGCGAGTAGGGGATTTACGTTGCCTGTGTTCCCTTGGTAGGTTCGCTGGCGTGACGCTAGATGGCACCACGTGTCCGTATCCGTAACAATATTATGTAGTCCTCCGCTGCGCTGCGCGCAGCCGTTTACCACTATCATAAAGTAGGAGATTGTAAAATGCCAATGTGCTATTTGCCTGAAGTCCTCAAGTTCAATAGCAAAGCTTTTTGCTCGCGAACTAAAAATAAAACATTAAAAGCATTCATCATCACGAGATTACAACACACACTCTGCGCACTTGACTGTGCTTTGACCGCAGACTCAGAGAAACAGTTTCATGCAGACTGCAGTCTCCCATTTAGAACTATATTCGCAATGTTATAATCAAGGATATATTATTATTATTATGTAAAATATAGTGCCTACCCTAGCCTTAAAGGTAGATAATAATTCATCAAAATTAGTTTTTACTAGACGTTCGTAAAAGAATTTTTCAAATCGGACCAGTAGTTCCTGAGATTAGCGCGTTCAAACAAACAAACTAACAAACTCTTCCGCTTTATAATATTAGTAATATAGATACTTACTTTAAATTTTAATAATTATATTTTCCACGGTAGGTTTGCCACACTGCTGCACTGGTTAAACTTTCAAGTAAGTAAAGGATATTTTTTTAGTATTGACATTAGACATAGCAGAATTTGCAAAAAAGTAAGTATGAATTTTAACCCATAGCAGTAAGCACGTAGAATGTAGTTAGATATCGCTTTAGTCACCATTCTTGGTTGAAACTTGAAACGAACCCAAAATCGATACTTGGTATTTTGGTACATTATTCTCGACGCTGGAGATCGTGCACGGTGTGTTCGTTTCTCTGTCAAGTTTAAATTAGTGAGTATAATAGTACATGAAAGAGGTTTCCCCTTACCTTTCTTCATTGTTTTTACCTAATTCGGGATTATTGTTACAATCTTCGGAAAGTTCATTTCGATGAGCGATCGGTGGAGAAGGGTATAATATGGTATAGGTCATAGGACGATGCAGAGTGAACCCTGGAAGAGACCGTGGTCCATGGTTTGATAATAGGGATGATGACAAGGTCAAAGATTAGCGACTTTTGTTAATAAAATAAAGAAAGCACGGCAAAAAATAAGCGTTACCAAAATTTCAGCTCGATAGCATTTGTATTTTTTTTGTTAGGCGCCTTCAAAGTTGGATAATCAAGTCTTTTTTTTTTCAATTAAATTTCTTAATATTTGTATACCATTCGATAACTTATGCAATTAAAAGCAACTTTTGGTATGAAACCACTTTCATAAACGCAATATTTAATATCCTATCCTATCGAACAAAGTTCTCTCCCGACCCGTACAAACTAAGAAAGACTGACGTCAGTCTTTCTTAGCACTTTGTATGGGGCGTTTCGGGCAGGTCTATTTTATGAGATGTTTGAATTGTTCATATCTTGGTGAATTTTTAAGCTATGGGAGTCATTCTTTCAGCAATGTTTCTATTTTTTAAGGGTCTTTCAATTACCAATAAGAAAAAAAATTTGTCATCTAGCCTAAGAGGAACATATTTTTATGTACAGCTAATAGCTATCAGACTGCGTTCCGGGCACTTTCCGCTAAATAAATTCGCTTTTATCGGAGACCAGACATTACTCTATTTTATGATGAGGAAGGTTGTTTCACCACTTTGTTCTGAATGTAGCGTCTGAAGATGTAGAGTGTGTTCGGAACGAAGATATTCGACACGAAATGCAGCTCTCTGACACAGCTTAAGCACTGTAATAAAATCGTGATTACTGGTTTTCGTCGTCGTCCAATTGTATAATATCATATTATTAAGTATATTAATGTAGATTATCTAACGGAGTGGACAGGTTTGATTCCCGCGTTGGAAACAAGTTATTTTTCTAAGTTTGGGTTGGGACAATACATACATACAGGCTGCTGTCACAAGTAAGGTGTTAGGTGATCCATGTGTCTGAGGCTGAGCACGGATCAGGATGGGCATGGAAAAAGTCGGTCCTGCTCCTGCACCTGATCTCTCGCCAGTCTTGTCGGTCGTCCGTCCCACTGGGTTAAGAGAGTAAAGTAATACTTGGGCACTACGAATAATAAAAACTAAGGAAACGTAACTCCCATACTATAACCGTTTTAAATTTGGTTCCTTTCGATCTGTCATGTAACGTCAGCCTAATACCGCTCACGGCTCAAGGCCACCTAAATATTGCAAATATATTGAAATGTGTACCTAAGGTACACTTTTTTGACAAGACAATATTATAATTGTGGAGCATGTTTTTTGACGGAGTTACTTTTCCTTAGTTTTCATGTAGATTGGGCACTATAAAAAAATTACTTCCGCGTAACTCGCTGAAATCATATCAAGGGATTTTCGCGGTTCGATACCGCTGTCGATCCTGGAGACACAGGAGATGTGGGAATGTGTGGTGGGCCAAAGTCCTGCGTAATTTTCCTGGTTTCAGTAAAACCGGCAACCGTCACAAATACCGTTGTGAGGGTGTTACAAGAGGTACATTCAGTAATGTGCCTACATCGCAGGTAGAATAATATAATCGGCTTGATGTTTATTAGAGACCTTTGAACCAACCAATGTCTTTATATCCCGAACGTCAAGGTAAAATGGGGTAAGTACTTGTAAACTATGTATAAAGGTTCAGAAATTGGAGACCTATCACCTACGTCGGAAATCTGAATCTTGAATAAGTACGTCTATATTCCTTGAAGCTTTATCTCTAGTAGTACCTTGCCCCACGCAGTACGTTATGTACCTACATAATGTTATGTCATCACTCATCAATCGCACTGCAAGAACTCAACTCAAAAAACTGAACTTTCGAGAAAACGCGTTTAAAGTTTTGCATACTTTTTTTTAAATTTATTAACGTGTACGGTGTAACTACTAGCTTTACTAAAGTTCAGTTTTTTGAGTTGTGCCCTTTACAGGGTGCGTCACGTACGCTGTCTGTTCTGTGATCTGTCTTACCTCATACAGTAATGTATCCGACAAATAATAAAAATTAAAAATGTAGTAAATGCACGTAAGGAATTCATCAATTTAGCTGCAGCTACATAATGACACACAGAAGGTCGCGAGTTCGACACTCGGCCGTGTGCTGTCGATTGTGCTCAAGGTTTTCATAACAACTTAGACCGTGTACCTATCTACCTACACTCTACAGTATACACATCAACTGAATAACACAATCTATACATATAATAAAACTATAGAAATGAAAATTCTGTACATTAAAGATATTCCAAAAATAATAAGCAGGGGGCGTCACTACATCGCTATAGAAGACAAAAATGTGGTTGGTTTTTTGTCTGTCTGTCTGTCTGTCTGTATGTTTGTTCCACTATCACACGAAAACCACTGATCCGATTTGAATGCGGTTTTCGCAGATACATTTGTCTTCTTCCAACTTAACATCTGGTGTATAAAATTTTTCCCCCCCACCCCTTTGAGGGGACCAAAGGGGGGGTCAGATTTTGTATTGATACTTTTTTCTTCAATGGATTACTTCATATTATTTACTGTGTTTTCCAACTTAATATCTGGTGTATAAAATTTTTTCCCCCCAACCCTCTTAAATGAGGGGGTAAAATGTTGTATCAACTGATGAAGTAGAAATACTTTATATGGCAAAACAACGTTTGCCGGGACAGCTAGTAATTATAATAATATTACATTACATAATATGACATAATTATAATAATATTACATAATAATATGTCATAGTACAACTGCAAGTTACACTCTGAATAACAAATAGGTGCTTCTCCCCTATTTTATTTTTTGCTTAATTTTATTAGTATGCTTGAAAATTCGTATTTCTAGGATAGTGGATTAGTGGTATGTCTGGACTCTGGTAACTGGTGAGTAGGTAAATTATGTACACACATTGTAATTTAAGCTTGGCAGCCGACATAAAAGGTAATAATAATATGATTGTATCATTGTACGGTGTACCCGCGCACAGTACCTACCTGGCTTTACAGGTAAAGTTCCTACTTACAAGCTATGCAAGCACCTACATCAAAATAACTTATTGTAATAACAGTATTTATCATTCGTAGCGGTTAAGTCTAAAATAAGCTGACTCAAATGCTTTAACATTTGCTAAGTTGTTTTGAACAGTCTTATCTAGAGATAAGACAGTCTACAATCCATTAGTAGGTATGTATTGTAGATAAAATGAATACGAGTATGAACTAGATTTGAATGTATAGGCACAGGCAGTATCAGGAAACAAACGGGGACATGTTTAGGAGAATAAACCTAGGTATGTATATTGTATATGTCGCAGGGAAAAGAGGATATCAGGGATTTCACGATATCCCTAGAGATATCACGAACTCCCGGAAGATGCCGAATATTCTTGTTTGTTACGTCTTCTTACAAAAAATATCTAGTGATATGTCATTTCACTAAACTAAATCGAGTGAAATGTCAGAAACGCGGATACCGCCGAATAAAAATCGAGCCTCTTTTGAATTTCTTTCGCTCGCTCTAGTTCCCTCACGTGACACGACGCATTTGTTTCACTCCCACTAGTGCCAGTGGGAGTGAAACAAATGCGTCGCTCGAGCTGGCGACGCTCGTCTAGCCTGGAGACAGACAGACAGACAGACAGACTAACCCTTTGGGTACGGAACTTTGGAAAAAAAAAACTAGGATAATCGAAGAGCTGGACTCTGGAGTACTTGTAGTGCCTGTGCCTGTACCAGAGCCTAACCAAACTAGAGATCGACATGCCACCTTTACAAAAAATATTCAACTTGGTCGGCCGCTTCATTTGACGTCAAAAATCAAAGGTCTGAAGTATCTGATGAAAAACCCTCAGCTGGTTTCAACTGTATGATTCAGAGATATGGTGATGCCCTCTCAGATAATAATAACTCCCACTCTGATTTTGGTGACGGTGGCCGGTTTCATTGAAACCAGGCCAAGAGTAATTTTATAGTGCCCAAGTGTGTGCGCAGTACTCACGAGCAATCTCTATATTCCTTTACTCGCATAACCCGGTGGGACGTAAGACTGATACGACCGGCGAGGGATCAGGCGCAGGACCGACTTTTTACACGCCCATCCGACGCATGGATCATCTAACATCTTACTTGTCAGATTCAGATTTTAGATGATCCTATCAAAGTACCCGTGTGTATACTAGAGCAAGCGAGAGAAATGCGTGGCTTGAGTTTTATTTGGCGGTGTCCGCTTTTCTGACGTTTCACTAGATTTAGTTTAGTGAAATGACATATCACTAGATATTTTTAGTAAGAAGACGTAACAAACAAGAATATTCGGCATCTTCCGGGAGTTCGTGATATCCCTAGGGATATCGTGAAATCCCTGACATCCTCTTTTCCCTGCGACATATATAGGTTAGAGTGCCCGTGGCGCGTCTTGAGCTAGATCGGGCTGTATCAAAGGGCCCAAAGATTCGCCGACACTTTCGTAACGCGTGAAAACGTGGGCCCGAACCGCCCGATAGAGCGGGCCGCTCGGCGCGCGCTGGCAACGCCGCACCCGCGACCGACGACCTCGCGCTATCGCCACCCGCGGTGACGCAGTGCCCGAAAGGTCACCACACCGCACTACCGTCTCCTATCTTCTCCTGTCCTAGGAATCAGCTGAACGATTGCCCTTTTCACATGGAATCCCATAAACGCGACACGATAAAATATTAGCGCTGGCTGCGACGTGGCCCGCGCTCCGTGGCGTCGCGTTATCCCCGTCCCGCTCGTGCGGCCGCGTACCCCGACTCCGCCTCTCACGCCGCAGCGCTGCCTGGCGGCCGAACCGCGAAATGCACACCAAGTCTATACACCGTCGCCACTTCGTAGTTATAATTTCGCTGGACGTAAATTTCATCGGAAACGGTTCAATGGACTTTTCGGAAATTCCGAGCGTGTCAGGTAACGTGAAACGTCTCGTGCCACATAAAAATATTGCAGAAAGCGTCGTTGCGCAATTCGTTCTGTAAATTATTGTGTTTTCGGAGTGCCGATTGTGAATACGCGTGTGATAAAGTGACTGGCCCCGTTGGAAGAATCCTCGGCGGTTTAGGCTTTAAGGTACGTGGTTCGATATACATTTCTTAGGATTAAAACGATTATACGCTAGGTTAGTGCTCTAGGTTTTTCACATCATTAAATGAGCCTAAAGTGTTAAAATCGCCGTCCAAATTCGTGACCCACAATTGTTTTTCAAAGGCAATTAACATTGCTAATAAAATGTAGGATGTCGAGCTGAGTGCCGCGTCGTTGCACCAGCTCAGTATCGCTACATGAATGTGCAAGTTATATAAGGCGATAAGGCTATCACGTCGGTCGAGAGTCGAGACATAACCCATCGGGTTATTTTCGTATCGGAATGCTCTCTGGTCGCCGGCTAAAATGGATGCAACCTTCGATCACTAATATACAAGATACACAGTCTCATACAAAACCTCTCGAAAATCTGTCCCCGAGTAGTAGAGTTTAATGAAGTATACATTTATCTAAAATCAACCTTAATTATAGTAATTATTAAAGATCTTTTTATAAAACAATGAACATTTGTGTTTACAAAGCAATAAAATTTTTACGTCCGATGCACGCTTCATACTAAATTCAACCGTCCGCGTATATGATTTAAGTGCAAATTTGTATAGTGCCAAAAAAAAATCCAATTTTACGACCGAAATTCGCCGCTGGAACAGGGCGAAGTGAAGTATGAGTGGAGTCGAACTGTTCAAATTTTTTTTGTTGATTGTAATTTGTAATAATTTTAATAGTCCATTTTTTTATTTTTCCGAAGTTTAATGTATAAAGTGAGGAGTAATTATTTTTTACTTGTAATATTATGTTGTTCTAATGTTATGTCTAATTTTATCATTAACCAAAATATACAAAAGTGTACATACATTTTCCGATAGGCCACAAAGGACAACTCACATCACCCAACGCCCATACTTTTTAACCTACTTAAAAAATCCTTAATGGGAACTATATTTGATCGAAGATGGGAACATAATATTATTACCACATCTAACTGGATCTCGAGGAAACCTGAAAAAATCCTCAATAAAAAAATAATAGTAATAGCGACTCCATCAAATGGAACAGAAACATAGCTTATAACCCGAACATTTCAAGTGGGCATGATAAACTACGATAAGTACCTTTAGTATGAGTATTCGCAATTGAGATGGTTTATACCTGGTGTTGATTTATTTACAACTTAATTTTAAAACTGTCTTTTGGTGATTTCTTAAAGAAATACCAATATTTACAATACAATTGTAAGAAATATATTAGGATAAAATTAATACTTACCGGAAATATGAAATTCCATCCTTTTTTTTGGTTTTAGACGTATGATTTCTACAATTATTAAACGCGCACCGAGGCATGTTTCCCGGCGGAGCGTTCGAGCACTACTAAATCAAAAGTGCACCAGAATGTTGAGTTTGGTGCTCTTTTGGTGAGGTCGTTTTTTGCCGCGGATTGTGTATCTTGTATATTAGTGATCGAAGGATGCAACCGACACCGGTAGACCATCAGCGCTAGAATCCGCTCTCCGTTTAGGCCTACAAGGCTGCGGGCCCGACCGCACCTCTCGCGAGCTAACTGAACTAGATTTAATTCTAAACCACAGGATGGACCAATTCTAAACCGTTAATAGTTAGTAAATTGGCAATCAAAGAAGTCAGTAAAACGATTCTGTACAGGAAAAATTAGTGGTTTTAATAAAATCGTGATTATAACGGTGCACTATTCGTGCTAGACGGCAGTATTAGCCATGAGGTTACAATAGTCATGTGGTCAGAACTCGGAATAGGTTACAAGTTATTAATCTTAGTGGAAAGTAGTGAGATTTTAATACCATCATGGATAACCATGTTTGGGCCAGCTGGCTACCGGTTGTAGCCAGGGGCAAATAGGAGCTAAGAGATTTCATAGGTCCATAGGATAAATAAAGACAATAGTACATTGCGCACCTAGGGCAGGAAAATAAGAATTAAGAAATGTCTCAGATTATATGTAATTTTTGGCCGAGGCGAAGCCGAGGTCAACAAACATGTGATCGATGATGATGATGACAAATCTATATCATAACAACCTATATTATTTGTCCAAACTCAAAACATGGGCCAAAGTGAATAGTTAAAATTAAAAATTTAGACTAAAATCATTAATTAACAATTATTATTTTGCGAAGCACGACAAATTTGTCGCTGGTCGCATGTAAGTCGCAACAATGTCGCATACGGCATAGCAAACTAGCATGACCTTAAATTCTACCTAGCCAGGCTAGGGATAGCCTAAGTGATTTTGTGTTTTTATTTGAGTAGAACTACCTAAAATAAAATCAGAGAAATGACTGATAAATTATTAATTTGGTGTTGCAACCTCAGAATACAGAATTAACTATTCTGAGGGTGCAAGTTGCAACTAAAAACCAAAAATACTCAGATCTTCTTCTCGTCTTTAGTCTTTATAGAGTTCTATCTGTGGTTCTATTAAGTATAAGGTAATGAAATTATTTAGTAACTTAGCATCAGAAACATACTGTGATAAATCATAAAACGCATAATTCATAACACAATGTGACCAGAACAATCTTCACACAAAACCATTTCGATTTTTTGCCGTTGCACCAGGTACTACCAGTATAATAACTTATCCCAGCCTTTCCCAAAGTGGGCGAAAACGCCCCCTTGTGGGCGCTGAAGTTCTGAAGGGGGGCGGTGAGGGACCCAGAAAAAAAATGGGGGCGTTAGTAGAGGCTGGTTTATTTCATGCTAAAATATATTTTGTTCTTAAAGTGGGTGGTAGACAAAATAAGTTCAATTGGGAACCTCTGACTTATTCAATGTTCACAGAATTTGAACTTTTATAATATTCCTAGTAAGGTCAAAATGATATTCCAAATTCCTATATAAGTAACAAAAAGTTCTGAAAAAGTTAATAAGTTAGTTATTTTTTAAATCACTGTAATGTTAAAAACATAAGAACCAAGTAATACTTGTGAAACCTTCATGAATCTTTGAAGAATTCAACCTTGAGTGTTGTGAAAGGAGTGTTTTAGTCATGCACATCACATAGGCTGACCGCGTGACCTTGAGGATACGATCACTAGAGTCCACTGTCTAAGATTTCCAATAAATGTACCAAATCCATACTATTATTATTATATAAATGCAAACGTGTGTCTTACTGGCTGTTTCTGACCTCTTTACGCCCAAACTGCCGTACCGATTCTGATGAAATTTTACTACTCTTGCTCCCGAGAAAGGACATAATATAGATTATAGGGTACAATAATCTCGGAAAATTTACGGTTTCCGCGTCCGATTTTCTGTGCCATGAATTTGCTGGCAGACGATGGTTGCCAGTTGCCACACATGGGCATTGGCTACGCCAGCAATGGATTTTCTGACTCGTACTTATATATATTTTGTGATGCTCTAAGAGTAGTGAAAGCATGGCAATTGGCATCACATGGCTTAAAAATTCACGAAAGAGCCAAGTCACAGATGACTAAATTGTTACTACGTTAGCCAAGTCCTCCTCGTAATTAGCCAGTTGCATTGGGGTTACGCCTTACGAGTTACGATAAAGAACTCGTACTAAATGGAACTTGGCTCTTTCGCGTTTCGCTATTATACTGTAAAGACAAATTATACGTCTAGGCAAATTAAAAAACAATTCGTGGGATATAATTGCTATACAGTGTCGTGGTACTGTATCAGATTAGTACCCATTAATGTTTCGGTGTCATACAAATCGTGAACTTTAGTCTGGGGGTTATCTGTGACTTTAGTTAACTGTAGGCTTCTCTCCACTTCATTATTCCCTCAAGCCCCGTAAGTCCCATATGGGCCGCGACAACAAAAGATTTCCTGGAATTGGTGATCGACGGATTAAGGATAACCATCTTTAGGCCTTTTGGGCCATGCAACGTGGAGACAAGAACTCCCTTTAAAGTTCCAGCTCGCAGACGGCTACTAATTTGAAAGTCTGTAAATAAAAGTTGTTATTGTGGAACAAAAATTACGTACAGCGGCTCTGGCGGGCAGCCAAGTTACGTTATCAATGAATTTGCTGTACTGCGTATTTCGAGCTGTAGCTTTTACCTTGATTTGAATTACTAACCTCAAACCCTCTGATTGAAGTGATGTGGAGCGCTGATGGTTCTGTGGTGGTCGTTTTTGATGAATAGAATGGAATGATCTTTATAGCAGGAAAAGAACACAAGTTTTAGTAAGTAGTTTGACATGTTTGAGCGAATGAATATACACAATAGGAATAAACACAAAATGTGGTTGGTAGTTGGTACACATTTAAATGTCAGATTTTCATCTACAAACTACTTTGCTATTACCACTGATTTGCTAACACTGGCAATGGACGTGTGTCGTCACGTCACCACCTTTAGGTATTAATTTAGTTTAATTTCGATTGCGCATAATATCAAGTAGGTACTTAGATATTGAAGATTTTCAACATATTCTCTCTCGAATTTCAAGGCTTTCAAGCAGGAGTCTCTCACACACGATAACCAAGCAGCTTGGCTTGTTCTGATGATGTACGTTTGTCGGCAGGTGATCCTCAGTGGTGTGGTGTTGTGTGTGTGTGGTGGTGTCAGTGATGGCGCGGAGCTAGCGGCGCGGCCCGGCATGCGCGCGCGCCGCTAGCCATGCCGGCAGCGGTCCCATGGCGCAGTACACACAGAGGACTCAGCCAATGCACAGGTAATATTATACTCATTATACTTCTATAGACTAGTATAGACTGTAGGTAGCCCCTATAAAGAGTCAGTTTAATCACTAACTTCAGATCAGAAACTAAATATTCGCATCACCTCCACGACGGTAGCGAAACGGCAAAGCTATACTTATTTACTAATATTATGTAGAATTTGTTAATTATTTATTAGGGTCCGTAGAGTTAGGACTTAGGTCGTGTAGATTCAATAGCTTGGCTCAACATGAGATCTGATATCTTTTTACAGGGCCGCAGGTTAACCTTATGTGGCCGTCTCGGCAACATTTTACATGAAATGTTTTTGGTGGGATTAAAATTTTGAAAGAAAAGCTAAAAAGGTTTACTCTGGTCAGGCCTGTCCCACTCGCACGTATCGGCATTGAACTGTAAGTACCACCCGCGGGCGGCAAATCATAAGGGACTCACAAGCGAGCGATGACGCACGCGCAAGATTTTTCGTCGCGTATCTACTGTATAGTGAATACTGATCATAGAGGAATTTAATACAATATGATACTGATTTAACCGCTGTGACAAAATCGTTATAAATCTTATAAAAATGAGCAACTAACAAAGCCAATGAAATATGTACCTATTATATTTGAATAAGGTACCTATTTAAATACAAACAGTAGATAAAAACTATACAAACATAGCAAATAAACCAATTTCATACAAAGACACACAAACTACACAGAAATAAACACAAGTTACTAGGTTTAAATTGTAGAAGTTTCCTGCAATATTATAATCCAATATAGAACTAAGTACTACTATAAAATATAGGTTGTTTTACTAAAATTTGATATTACTATAAAAAGGTTTGCTATTCATGTCAATAGTAATTTTAAAAAAATATTTGGTTTTCTATAAGGCGAAAACCTTGATTTCTTAAGAAAAGGTACGCGCTATGCGATAGAAAGAGAGCGGAGATGTAGGCAAATATAATTGTAGGCACCTAGAACTGCGCGGTCGGAATTTGGACTTTATAGTATCGTAGCATAGAGGCCGGGTACCCTTGGAATTTCTCATACATACGTAATACCAAAATCATTTTCTCATACGAAAATATTAAACATGTTTGAGTTGTTTTTCAGTTTAAAATAGTAATTACCTAGGTTCCTACACAAAAATTTACTTCAAAATATTTAAACACAAAAAAAAAATTTTTTGTTTAAAATTTTTTTTTGTAAATTTACTAGGTACTAAATATTTAAACAAAAAAAAATTGTGTTTAAATATTTTGAAGTAAATTTTTGTGTAGGAACCTAGGTAATTACTATTTTAAACTGAAAAACAACTCAAACATGTTTAATATTTTCGTATGAGAAAATGATTTTGGTATTACGTATGTATGAGAAATTCCAAGGGTACCCGGCCCCTTAATTCTTTAAACGGGTTTCGTTAGTGGGATTTCTGTTGGAACAACTAATATAATATATTCTGTGCTCTGGTTCTGCTCATCGCGTTAGTTCCTCAACCGGTGGGAGAAGTCTCGTCGGATAGTTTTTCAACCAATGTGAAAATAGATAATTTTCATTTTATTTATTATTACTAGGGCCATTTCGTATTTAGGTAGATGATTTTTTTTTCTCTAGTCACAATTTCGTGTAAGTAGTCCACTCCCACTTGATTCGCCACTCAACACATTATCAACTTTTAAGATGCTCTTGGAGCTTCAAGGATCCTCTTGACCCGTCCAGGCCCGAGCTAAAATGGTCGCACTCCAACGTAAATCAATAGACAGTCTTGTATCGATCCACGCTATGTTTAGAGCCACTGAATTTTTCATCACGTTACAAAATTAATACTCGTGGAAATGATGATTCAGACTAACTGAAACTAAGTATTATGTCGGATGTCGGACGATGTTTTAGTGCCAGCCTATGCAATTGTGAGTAGGTATTTATTGGTGAAGGATTAAGATTTTTTAATACTACCAGTTTGTCGATATCAAATCTAATATCAGCTATTTTAAATTCTTTCTCATTTCTACTGTCATGGCTGTGTGGCCATGCTAGTTCTGCTGTAGTCAACCTTACTAAATGAGCTGCTCGTCTAACACCTTTATGCTTATCTCCTCTATTACTTCTAGGGATAGTATAGAACTATATTACTATACATAGATTCTATATTATACCTAAAGTATTTAGTACAGTCGAGCATAGACCTCGGCTAGCATTCCTATCTCTACTTTTTAACGTGGCCCTTAAACTGGTAGTAAAGTGGATTTTAATTGCATTCGTGAGCAGTTTCATTTGAAAACCGCTTTTATTTACGTCGAGTTCTATTCTAGAGTGGAGTATCATCATCATCATCAACAATATGTCGGTGACTTTCTAACCTCTCGTATAATAATAAGGCTCGGGATGTTTTGAACTTTATTGCTATTGTAATTAGATCGAAAGCTACATATTTTGTAACGTACTGAAAAAATATTTGCTAATCAGAAATAGTTTACACGACGAACGAGTCATAAAATTGTAGCCTTGTGTTGTTTATAGTGCAACAAACTTGGCGCCCGAATATGACCTCTAATGCGTGTGTGCTAAAGACTATGTTAATTGACTGATAAACATGTAGGTCAATAACCCCTAATCAGTGAACGATCATAAATAATTCGTGTTTAGATCAAGGATAGGGAACCCTGGGAGAATAAAAGACTCGAGTCTCGACTAAATTCTCTTGTTTTAATTAATGTGGCTGAATTTTTTTTTTTAAACTTACCTAAAATTTTTTTGTTATGGTTGTTCTACACGTCAGCGAATATACCAATTACTTGAACTTGAGCTACCTAACAATATTATGTATCGTTTACGAATTTACGATTTACTAATTAGTAATTATGCTTAGCGCTTGTATTTTGAAGGAATTATGTTGGAATAATATTATCTCGTTGGTTCACGTGTAGATCTACAAAAAGCAGTAGCCAGTACCTATAGGCGTTGCTGGACGCTAAGCACTTTAGTACAGTTACAAGCATGAATTAAGAAGAAGATGATTGAAGATGGATTAAGAAGAAGTGGAGTATACTTCTGCTCAGAAAGGATAGTCTCCATAGCAATTAGCAACAGAAGCATTTTTCAAATTGTCGCTACTGGTGAATTTGCTGAAACATAGCTGAAACGAAAGTCTAGAATATAAATTGTCTTATCTAGCATGTTATTACGGTACGTGGCCTTGTGCGAGGCCAGGGACGGTGCGGAGTTTGCGTCAGTGGCCTTACCCTCTGCGTATCGGGAGGCAGATTAATGTATATCATATTATATGTGTGTGGTTGGGGGCTAACTGCTAAACTGGGGTTTTTTATACGGCCCCCTTCCATGGTGGGACCTCTTGTTCCCCCGACTCCCATTTACTACATATTTTCATCTAACTGCTAAGATCTAGATTAGTACTTGTCTTTATTATTCATAAGCTAAAGTATGATCATTATTCATCTAGGTTAAAAAATAATAATTAATAATAAAAAAAAAAACTTTCAATAAAATATGTACATGTATGTACTTATTACATTCTACACAACTAGCAATCCAAAATCAGTTTTACTATAATAGTATACAACTAAAATACTGGTGTACTTACTTACCTAACTTTCATTTAAAGTTTAAACTCGATGGCTCGTGGCTGCGAAGTTTATTTTCTCCATCAATACAGTTTCTAGCGACATAATTGCCAGTAAACTTGTCGAGTCATTTATTATGGTCGTCTCTATTTCTATACTCAGCAGTCAGCAGCCATGATGGATTTAGATTTATTTCAGAAATAACTTGTAGACCCCGGGCAAGTGGCAACAGCAGATTAGTAGCGTTCGTATTTTGTATGCAATACGAGTATACATGTAGAGCCTAGTCTGCCTAGAGGACTTATGTTTTGCTGGGCTAAGGGTCAAGTAATTACCACTAATGGCTATCGTCTATAGAATAATTGTTTTACGAATGAAAATCTACTTTGGCATTCGATAAATTTACGAATACTATAACAGATTTAACAAGATGGTTAATAACTAATATAACCAACGCGACGTGAAGTGCGCCTTCTTGAGCTCAAAAATTTGAAATTCTAACATAGTTTTTGTAATCTTCTTTAAGCTAGCCTCATAAAAGTAACCCCGTACAGCTTTATAAGACCGCAGCTCAGCTTTAATAAGTTCTGTGCCTAAATTATGCCCTAAAGTTATAAGGGATTTGCCTCCCTGTGAAAAACTCCTCAGCGAATGCCGAATGTAGTTGTTATATCCGACCCCGTTGAGAAATTACTCCCAGCAAAATTACAGTCGACTTGTATTCTAATTCGCGTTTAATTAAAGAGAATATGATCGTAAGGTACCTCCTTGATACGAAGTCAGAAATTCTGACTCAGTAATGAACTTAGTAAATGAAGACTTACAAGTTGAATTGTTCGGAATCATACCACCTGCAACTTTTCGCCATCGTCCCACGCGAAAAATTTACCATCCTCATCACCTTGATGAGTGGCAGTCTTCCTCCGTGCGTTTCTCGCGTAACTTTCTGCCGCGCACTGTAAAACTCTGGAACAAACTGTCACAAGCAGTATTTCCGGACCTATACGACCCTGAACACCTTCAAGAAAAGAACGTATTCCCTCTCAAAAGGCCGGCAACGCACCTGCAGCTCTTCTGATGTTGCGAGTGTCCATGGGCGACGGTAATTGCTTACCATCAGGTGACCCGTTTGCTCGTTATTTCATAAAAAAGTTACAATTTACAAACTATAATTTTGATTTGAATATTCCTTACTAATAAAAGATTGATGCTATGTATTTGTCCTTGTCTAATGCGTTAGAAATGTATCCTAAGTCCTTTCCCTGGAACTTAAAAAATAAAAATGTTTTCATAGATAAAAATCGGTTCACCGGTTTAAGTGTGAAACGTTTACGGACAGAGAGCCAGGCCGTACTTTTGGGTGTATAATGTTACTAACTTATTAATCTTATTATACACCCAAAAGTAGCTGTGGGGTCCACCGGATCCAGCAAAATATTTAAAGTGGGTCTATGACAAAAAAAGTTTGGGAACCTCTACGCGAACGGTAAAATTATCGTTCTATTCCTAGATTAGAATCTCTAATTGATGAGGTTTATTCTGGAGGACGGTCCGCGGTCGATAGATCCAGGAATATTCTGTCTGGCGTAGGTACTAGGTACCTAACTAGTTAACTACCTACTGAAGATTAAACTAAGCGCGTTAAAATAATCACAGTAGGTAGCTCTAGCATGGTAACTGAGTATTCGAAACTTAACAGAGTACAAATATAAAATTCTTAGAATTTGAGACTATGAATCAGTTCTGCCAAAAAACTCAGAAACTTCCAGTTTCTGAGTTTTTTGACAGAACTTTATCTTTAAACACTCAAGAGTAAATAAATGATTGGTTGAGATTTTGGCCTAAGGCAGTCAAGAGCGTTAGTGAAAAGATAATCTTCAGCAAAAACATTCACTAAGAAACCAGGCAGTTAATTTTTTTGTGCTTCCAGCCAACGCTTAAAAATTATAATGCTTAAAACTTAACGCCGCGTCGCGTCTCATTCCAGTGTGAGCTCACCCCAAGTGACATAACAGCTCGTACAATTTTGCCGACACACTGCTTCGCGTCGCATGTCGCCGAAAATTTGAGTTGAACGACAGGAAAAAACGACACGCAAGCCAGCACCGCTTGGACGGCTGACAACTGTCGTTTGGCACGCACGAACTATCAACTAGCTAACCGACCGTATACCAGTACCGACTGTTTTGTTCTTACCAGGCAGAGAAGTTATGGTACCAACCAGGGCTCGAAAACGTTATTTTTAATAACGGTTTTGATTCGTTCGGAACGGTTCACTGCAATAACGTTTTTGGGAACAAAAACGTATTTGAGAACGATTTGAGAACGTTTTGAAAACCGAAATGTTTGGATGTTTGGAATTACCAACTACCAACTATTAATACCTGTCCCGGGACTCAAAGTATGTATCTCCATACCGAACCTCTCCATACCAAATCCCGTTCGTCGGTGGCAATATTTAGCTTGCTTTATGAATTACTACATGATGCCCGCAACTCCGTTGCGCCAAAACTCGTTTATCGCGCGGGAACCGTACATTTTTTTGAGACAAAAAGTATCCTATTTCCTTTCCCGGGACTCAAAGTATCTCCATACCAAATTTCAGCGAAATCGGTTCAGGGGTTTAGGCGTGAAGAGGTAACAGACAGACAGACCGACTTTCGCATTTATAATATTAGTATGACAGTATGGATGTGGATGAGTGGTGCGCGGCATTCGAATGAATCGCGTTGACTCCGATATTCGTAAACATTGATTCGCGATTCGCAAATCGCAAGTAATGCAGTAGAATTTAGAAACAAAAGACATACAGCCGGGTGAGTGGTGACTGCCGACTGGTGAGACACAGACAGGGAAGTCTCAGCGAATATGCTCTTTATCTATTACCTAAAAGCCTACCCTTTTTATTACGGAACCCTAAAAATTGGCAAATTGTAATTTATCCAAGCGAGCGAACTGCGAAGTCTCGGGTGTCGGGCGAGCCGCGACTCGCGAGTAGGTACGTAACGGGCCAGCTGATCGTCGAATTCGAACGAGGTGCGACGTTGCCGCTCCGCGCGCGGTTGCCGCTCCGGCTTTGTAAATACAACTTGTTTGTCGATACTCGATATCGAACTTCTCTGGAAATAACTGCCGATCGCCGAATATCACTCATTATTACTTTTAGTCTGCGATGATGAGAGTTTGGATGTTTGTCACGGCTCAAGCAGGACTCAGGAGTAATTATTGACAACAAAGTACACACTTACTCGTAATAACATCGAAAAATAAAAACATAACATTGCGAAGAGACAAGACAATGTATCATAAAATGCCCATTACTTTGACTTGGACATAAAAATATTATGTTCTACTTTATTTTCCATTCTTTACCGAATATATTCGGTAAATTATCGCCATAGGTATATCTATGGTTTAAACTTTGTTTAAAACTTGAGTAATCGTAGTTAACAATCCAGAAGTTAAACTTCAAACGTCAAATAAGTCAATATTGATCTATGCAAACACTATGAAGATTGAAGATGTGTTTACTTTGAAAATGGTAGCAAATGACTTGTTTTTTCTGTCGAAAATCAAACATTTATTGGATCTATCCAGAAGTCCACCACTTACCTAGTGTTAATAATAAATATTATTTATAACCTGTACATTGTAATTAAGTAATTAATTTTAATATTAATATAGAAAGCAGAGAATAGAGACACTGACAGGTTTGTTCTTTGACTAATTAAGTACTTAATTAATTTTAATATTAATATAGAAAGCAGAGAATAGAGACACTGACAGGTTTGTTCTTTGACTTCATCTATACTACGCGACGTCTAAGCCTAAATCTATGATGGTTCATTGGTGTTTCATGTTTATGCTGAATTTTATATGTACTTACTTAGAGTTTAGACATTAATTACGGTCTTACAACATACTACAAAAGACTTAAACACCCGTTGAACAGTTGATTAGGGAAATATTCAGTACAAAATGGTCTCAAAACAACTGTTCAACAGATGTTTAGTTTTTTGTGGTAAGACCGTAAGACCGTTAATGTTATTTTGTTATACTCTGTGCAAAAACAATCTGAATGCAAAAATGTAGCGAATCGATCGCGCGCCTTTTCTAGGTCACCTAGATGCAGAACTAAAACTAGGATGTACTGGAAACTGCATATACCAATCTGCAGGCCGTTATTTTTATTTAACTTTAATTCGGTATCGTTTTACATGTACGGTGTACCCTGCCTTTTAGCCAAGACGTTTTCTTTATCACTTTATAGAATCGCCCATCAAATGGATGAAATTGACATAATATTATATTATGCGTTCGATAAAATTAAGTCGACATTCGACTTCTGTGAAGTCAATTCCATACATTTTGATCGACGATTCTATAAAAAAGTTATAACGAAGAAGTGTTTGCTAGGGGCTCTTATTATTTTAATGCAATAATAATAATCGTTCTTCATTCCATCCGGATTATGATTACACCTATACTGTTATCTCACGCTAAACAAACATCATACGACTGACTTGTTCGACCAATCAGAATTCAGGAGGTGTTTGATGTTGTACTATTTTGCACTTTGATAGGAAGCTGAGTGGTTCGAACAAGGAACAAAACTGAACTGATATTACATTAATAATAATATTATGTCCGTAGAATCAGGAGACAGTACTCCTAGCCAGTAGCCTAGGTAGCCAACACTATTTCTCTGTCCGGTCATTCCATCGTTTCGGGCGTTACGTTTGTACAACTAAAGTTAACATTTTAATGTATACTGAAATGATATTGTAGCGATTAAAATGTCTTGTTCTCTACGTTTTTAGTTGCTTTACCTTAATTGTTAAATTTGTAGAGTTTAGCATAAAGATTAACGATTTTATAAGTCAAAAAGTGTGCGTTTTGGGCGTTACACGATTCTGCCTCTATGACCTGACCACTGTTACATTTTTATGAAATTCAGCTAATTTTCTTAGGGAACCTTTTCTAAAAATTACAGGCCCCCAAGAGTATAATATTTACTATCCAGCTACCACATAATTACTGTAACATATAAGGTTTTACTATTCTTTTATACGTTTGAGCTTCGTTTCGGGCGTTACCATGGTTTTGTTTCGGGCGTTACGAGTACAAAAATTAAACACTTTATATTAAACAAAAATAGTGTTTGACTAATTTAGGTACTAGATAATAAATAAACATTTAATGTAATGAACTCTAGTTTAACATAAATTAGCAGCTTCTTGAAAAAACCGGACAAGTGCATATCGGGCCACGCGCATTGAGTGTAGGGTTCCGTTGTACCGCTAGTTTTTGAAAAAAATTGTTACTTAGTCAATAAATGTGAATTTTTCATGCAGCGCCTTGATAATTTGGCTGTAGCGATATCAATTTTTCTCAGCAATGGCTAAAGCTAAGAAATTAAAGTTCATTGTCAGTATTCATCATGTCTTTGTCTTTGAATTATCCATAGCATAACACAATTGGTCAACTATTATAACACAGAATAATCAATCAAAATACCTCTGTGACAAAAGGGATTCCTATTTTGCCAACACAGGAGAGTGATTTAATTGGTTCAAGCATACACTTTAAGTTGCCCATAGCTTATATGAAATGTATTTATGGTTTTTAAATTACACGACAAAAACCATTTTGTCGCTTACGCCCTTACCATTATTTGCTATTCCATTGCTTGTTTTCTATGAGAGGCCGGGCCAACCGGCATGTTATTTCCAAGTTTGGTTAGGACAATGCACGCTGATCACCTGATTCTCTGTCAAGTAAGTATGATCCATGCGTCGGATGGGCATGTAAAAAGTCGGTCCTGCGCCTGCGGGCCGATTCTGTATCGTACATTTGTGAGTTAATCACTGAGTTAGTAACGATACGGAGGAGTGAGCAACCGAAAGTCTCACTTTTGTATGCAAGTGAATACAAAAAGTGGCACTTTCCGTTACTCACTCCTCGGTTTCGTTACTAACTCAGTTATTAACTCACAAATGTACGATACAGAATCGGCCCGCTGATCTCTCGCCAGTCGTCTCGGTCTTCAGTCCCACTGGGTTATGACTTATGAGAGTAAAAGAAATAGAGAGTGCTCTTGTGTACTGCGCACACACTTGGGCACTATAAAATTACTCCTGCGTAACTGGCTTGGTTTCAATGAAACCAGCCACCGACACCGAAATCGGTGTGGGTATTATTATTTAATCTTTGAGCAAAACCGCAACAGCAAAACCGAAACTATACGTATTTAGGGTTCCGTAGTTAAAAAGGAACCCTTCTTTATTGACTTTGGATCCTTAAAAATCATCACCTGATGCACCCACATACCATGCATTGAAGATACGATGAAATATTATGATGTGTGAAAAAGTTGTAACAACCGAAACGTTTCGGGCGTTACAGTTTTCAATAATGAAAAAAATCTTTTAAATTTGTCTCTTGTTGAATTATTAGTTAGTATTTGAAATCATTACCATTATACCCTTTCTTTTACTAAATATTATTAAACTAATCAATCTGTAAGTTACAATAATAAAACAATTTTTTGTTTCGGGCGTTATAGTTCCAATGTAGCAAGAAAACACGCCTTTCTCTTGATAATTATAATTTTTTTCGGAATTTTAATGTATTCCACTAATAACACGAATGACACCATCGAATCACAACGTGGCAAAACGGTTGTAACATTGATAGTTCTTTCATTTTTTGAATTCCCAATAGTCAAAGGCATAATAGTCACTAAGCCAGTTCAGTTTACTGGAGATTTTGAAGACCAATTAACTTAAAAATTACGGGTTTTTTTCTAATTTTTTTGTCGCATAATATAATTTGAAATGTCTTCTTTCTAAATTCATCAGAATAAATGCAAAAAGCACATATTATTTATTTTACCCTCGGTATCGTTTGTCATGGAATGACCCTGTCGCTTCTTTAATTATAGAATCATATCATCGTTAATTTTATACATTTTTGATCGGCGATTCTATAAGAATTAAGAAGTGATAAATGAAAACGTGTTGACTAAGCCCCCATGGTACTGGATCCGGTATTGTAACGGGGCTGGAGTACGCAAGCCAATTAGAAGGTGGAATTGCCAACTGCGATTTTGCACTTAATTGGTACCAGTAGGGTATGTTATTCGAATATTCGAATACTCGTTTTATTCGAATATTCGACGATTTTACTATTCGAATATTCGCCAAATTATTTTTCGAGTAATTCGAATAGAAAAATATTTTTTTATTTTTGTTTAAAATGCTATTAAACATAAAATTAACATGGATTAAGAACCAAATTAAGTTTATTTTAGAAAAATAATATTATTTAAGAATATTCTACATTTTTAATGATATAATTGAATCTATTTTTAGTCTAACAAATGAGTATACAACCATTCATCGTCGCCGTTGACCATGTTTAAGACGTTATTTTGCTTAAAAACATGCAAATGAAGATATAAAACTTTTTCAGTCATGGATTTCAGTATCGTCAATAATGGTCGCTCACGATTTGTATCCATAGACTTCTTTCAAGCTTTCTCAAATTTTTTGTCTACCGTGAATCGTGATAGCTATATATCGCGGGCTTCTATCCATCAATATCCAAGCGGCACCTGGCTGTCGCATAACAATTGAAAATCTATTGTGTCTGCGATTCCCGCGATCGAGGTATTACACCAGAAGGGTGCATATAAAACAAACTCGTTTTTTAAGAAGGTAATAGATGTAAGTGCAATATTGAAAGTTTTAAAATAAGTAGTTAAAATACAAAAGATCATTTTTTTATACGCCCTCCTGGCTTGAAGCTCGCGATATTATGTGATCTATGATTCGACAATATTATGATAAAAAATTGCCATTTAATAGCTTTACCGCGGCAGTCCTCGACTGATAATTGAAACAGTTAGTACAGTATCTAAAAATGTCGATGGCTCCTTAATATCATGTTATTGGCGTTATAAAACTTCAAGTTACTAAAGTCACCAGCTCTAGGTTTGTTTCACCTTCCCCCAGGGCTTCATTGCAATTTTTTTTTCGTTGTTGGGATGTTTGTTTTCTAGTGGCCCTTTTTTATAATTTTGAGCCATGTTGACACAGATGAAGCCGACTAGGTGAACTAGGTGAATGTGGATCGAAAATATCAAAAAGATGGGTGAGCTGGCTCAGTATTATGTAATGAACAGATATCATAACGTCAAATATCATATTATTATTTAATCTCAACTGCTGCGTAGTAAGACTAAGCATAATCACATGAGAAAGGTAAAAAGGTGCTACGATCGAAAACGGTTTACACTTTACAGCCTTTCTTTTATTGCCAGGCTGTAACCTTAAAATATATATTTTTAAAGTGTTTAATAATAAAAATTAACTATGTCATTTACAAAGATTTATGTTGATAAAAATAAGAATTGCTTACTTCATAATATTAACAAAATGGGTTGTACATGGTTGTACGAAGCTTCTTGTAACTTTTATTGTGAGTTTTCAGCATTATTCAAATTTTTTTAATTATTCGAATAATATTCGAATTATTCGAAAAGTTCTGAAAAATATTCGAATTATTCGAATAGTAAATTTGTCGAATAATAACATTCCCTAGGTACCAGTAATTACGGTTGTGGCTTTTTACTGCTGGGAGAGGTGTCAGGTGGGAAGCGGGAAGCTTGGCCAGACGAAAATCTCTGTTGCTTTTATTTAGGAGATGTGTCACTGACTGACTGTGAATGATGTGTGAAAGTGTGAACATTCTAATGTCTATGAGTATAATGATGAGAAAAGCGGCGGGACAAGCAGGTATCATAATAGGTAGTTTTCGAAAAAAGTATGAAAATTTTAGCAACATACTCGTAAGTCGTACATTCGATTCGACGAACATTTTAATATTCGATATCGAAATTCGATGTCGTTTAGAATTTCGATTAAGTACTAATATTATGTCCAGTTTCTAAATTTTTTTGACCAGAGTTTATCTATTCACCTGTGGACTGTGGTTGCTTATTGACGGTAAAAAATTAACCAATCAACAACGCTATTGTAAAGATCTGTTGTCAGAAAATCTCAAAAACTGGACATTTTAGCTGGCAAATTACAATAAAATAATCGGCCAAGTGCGAGTCGGACTCGCTCACGAAGGGTTCCGAACCACTACAGAGCAAAAATAGGCTAAAAATTGTATTTTTTGTATGGAAGCACCTTTAATTATTTAATTTATTTAAATTTTATTATTAATTATTAAAGTACAAATACATTAAAATATTTTGGGAATATTTCAATGGGCATTGTCCAAAAAAATCACATGTACTTTTTATATTTTTTTTCGTTAAAATAGGGTATTTTAAGAATATAAATTAAATAATTTTGAAATTCATTGGCTATTTTTTTCTCAATGATTTTTTAAAGTTTCGCTCTGACGTCATCATCGGCGGCCAATTGACCTCTGCAGTATGTTTTTTTTCCTTTCAATCTTATTTATAATGGCTGGTTCGTCAAATGCAAGTTATCATTATGTGAAAGCTGATACGAGAAGCTTACCAAAAGTTCGAAACGTAATGTTGGTCGAATTTATTGCTAATTTAACGCCATTGAAGGTCAAACTAAGGTTAAACATATTTGTTCAAAAATATAAGTAACTAATGGGTATTTTTTTCGTTTATATACAGAAAAACGATCACTGACCTTATTCCTCGAAATGTTTTTGTAATGAGCAAAATTAAAAAAAAATGAACAATCCCCATTGCCTATGTGCTGCCGTTATTGATTAAGAGCAAAAAAATCACATTTGTTGTATGGGAGCTCCCCCAAAATATTTAATTTATTTTGTTTTTAGTATTTGTTGTTATAGCGGCAACAAATATTCTTGAGTTACAGCCTAGTGACAGACAGACGGACAGACATCGAAGTCTTAGTAATAGGGTCTCGTTTTTACCCTTTGGGTACGGAACCCTAAAAACCAGCTCGTCCAAATTAGTACTTTGCGAAATTTGTAAGTTGAGGGACCTTTGGCCCAAACTGTTTACATTTCGACGATATCTCTCGACTTCGACTCTCGTAACGTGAATTAATCGCATCGATCCGCGCCGCGACGTTGCCGCTCCGTGCACGCCGTTTGTCACTGTTTTGCACATCCAAATTCTTCTAGGAAGTTGAAAATGGAACAAATAGCTTGGTTTATCTTCGTTCTTTGCTAAGAAGTATGAGAGTAACAAGAGTTTATTCTTTCTCAGACTGAAACTGAGAAAGAACTCTTGTTACTTTACTGAAACATTACTGAAATAACAAGAGTTCCATAATAAAATAACCATTAAGATGCTGTCTTATTCATCATCCAGAAGTAACATACCTATTCATAGAATGACCGAGTGGCGAGTTACGAGAGTATTTTTATTGATTGTGTGTATAAAATATAAATGGAACAAGTGTTATTGTGGCTCCGTCGCCCTCTATGATCACCCCATCTATCAGTTGGTGTCGCTATCTGACGATGGTGCTCGTCAACGCAGTCCGCTCGACAGTCGTGACTCGTGACTCGTGAGTCGACGCTGACTGTTAACTTTTAATTTCATCGTCAGTTCTGCGGGGCTAAAATGGTCACATAGCAACTCCTCTCAAATTAGTACGAATTTAGACCAATTGACTTGATCTAAATTTGACATTCGTGAGTTTGACAGTTTTGACAATTCATTTTGTGAATTGATTGAGAGGAATTGCTATGCGACTATTTTAGCCCGGCCCCGCAGCTGTAGTTGAAGTCGAACCAACTACTAAGACAGACATGTCACATGAGTATGAACTTTCTCAGAACGTAGGTACCTCCATTACATAGTACATAGCCAGCAAAATGAGTTCAAGCCTGAGGACTGAGGAGGTAACAGACAGAGAGATATAATTTCACATTGATTCGTCATAATATAAAATATATGACTAGCTTTGTGCGCGGTACCCGCTGCACTATTAGAAAGTAAAAATAAATTAGTATAATTTCCATGTAATATTAAGTATATTATGTAAGTAGGTACCTTTAATAAGTGAGGGCCCTAGACATTAGACAATGATATTATATAAAAAAACTCAAAGCAGATATGTTACTACCGCGCGCGTTGTGAAGCCATTAAATACGGGCCAATTGACCCGTCTTTTGTATAGTCTGTCTCTTTTATGTAAATATCATTTCGTATCTTTTGTTTCACTTATCTGTCAAATTTGACAATTGAATTTGAAAATTGTTCGGAAGCAATTTAAACCGGAAAATAGTATGAACGTAACAGATCTGTATTTAGTTGAATATCATTGGCCCTAGAACATTTTTTTTTATTACTAAGAAGCTAATATTTTGTGAGTAGCTTCATTTTGATACGAGAAACAACTGTTGTATCTGCGAAAAATCTTGAAAGAGGTAGTTAACAGAGATAGAAAGGTTTTTATACTTTGATTTGATGGTCCTAAAATTTGGATTGTTCTATTTGTAGGACAATGTTTCTCTTAAATGATATAACTACATATTATAACCTACCAATATACAAAAAAACAGCTAGTTAGGGTTCCGTTTTAGGGTTCTGTAATCAACAAAACTTGGTTGACTACAGTACAGTGTTGCCAAATTTTTTTTGTGCCAAGTCGGGACTTTGGAACTTTTTAAGTGAAAAAGCGGGATTTTTCCGTCAAAAGCGGGACATTCGTAAAAAAATCGGCCAAGTGCGAGTCGGACTCGCGCACGAAGGGTTCCGTACCGGTATAGAGCGAAAGTAGGCAAAAAAATGTGTTTCTTGTATGGGAGCCCCCCCTTTAAACATTTACTTAATTAAAATTTTATTATTATTTATAAGAGTACAAATAATTATAATTAAAGATTTTGTGAAAAGTGCCTAGCTGACATTATGATTATTGATTACGAGCGAAAAAACCTAAAAAAATCACGTTTGTTGTATGGGATCCCCCCTTCAATATTAATTTTATTGCGTTTTTTTTAGTACTCGTTGTAATAGCGGCAACAGAAATACAAAATATGTGAAAATTTCAGAAGTCTAGCTATAGCGGTTCTTGAGTTACAGCCTGGAGACAGACGGACAGACATCGAAGTCTCAGTAATAGGGTCCCGTTTTTAGCCTTTGGGTTTTTAGATATTTTTTTGTTTTTATTTGATTTAAAATTACGTTTACGGGACAATAAATAGCAAAAGTAGCCATAGAAATTCCACCCCTCTATCTCCCACACTCTTATCTTCATGACACACCTTTCTTTCTCAGCAGGCTGCCCCGGGTCCGTTCGAGTTATCCCCGAAAAGCGGGACTGTGCCTGTTATACCGCGCAGGACATTTAATTTTGATAAAAAAATCGGGACGTCCCGCCAAAATCGGGACGTGTGGCAACGCTGCTACAGTACCCTAAAACGGAACCAATCCTAACCTGGGTTGCAAAATTACGTAATTTTACCGAAAACGCTGGTAAAATACGCGTATTTTACGGTAATTTATATAAATTACGGTAAAATTTTCGGCTACGTATGAATGGTGAATGATAGTACTATGACGGCGGAGCGAGCGTGTTGCAAGTTGCAAGTTGCATCTTGTGTACTGCGTGCACGTCGCACGATGCGTCGTAGCCGATAAGTGTTGTTTGCCATAATATTTGCGCTGTTGCGACTTGTTGACAACTGTTGACGTCACTCGACAGAGCATACAGCAAGCCGGTAAGTGGAAGTTATTTTGTTTTGACTGACTGCACTAGACGTGCATTAAGAAACCTGCTTATATCCCCATTATTAATGAAAATTATGCCACGAACTCAAATCGTTTTTTACCATATTTTACCGTAATTTACCGTAAAGTATAATATTTTACGTAAAATATCGTATATTACCGAATTTTACGGAAGTAATTTTACCGCTTTACATCCCTAATCCTAACCAGCTGATTTTTTGTATAGTCTATAATAAAAAAAAAATCTAGGGCTCCCGTAGGTACTATATGATTTTCCGCAGTAAAAATTTGCCTTAGATGTTTAGGTAAAAAACGTAGTATTCTGGCTTTCGTACACTATTTTTTAATCTCTTCCTGTAGGTACCATATTTCTGTCCTCACGCGATTGTATGCAATTGCATCTAATTTTCTTTCTCTTTTCCACGAAACCGTCAAGTGAAAACGCGGATTACCTACTTTGAAATTCAAATTTAGAATATTAAATTCTGTATTCCAATATGGCCGCCGCCGTAGTTGAAAATTCGTATCCAGAAGTGGACGAAATTTCTTGCAACATTTTGCAAATAAATAATGCCTATATTATGTACCTAATATTATGATAAGTCTAGAATCTAGATACATGTTATATGTAGGTATTACTAGTATTTGAGGACGACGAGGTTCGTCGTTGAGATGATTGTTATTAACGACATCCTCTATAGGGGTGACCAAGATATCTGCTATTGTGTCCCAGGGGCTCATAAACTCACATGATTATCATAAGATAGAAGCAGGACATAAGTACTTATAATATTATTATCATACCACGTCTTATAAGTTATACATACTTATACGTAATATTATTATTTGATATTTTAAGTTACATAGTACTTCAGAATAATAGGGTTACAGAAACAACGGTCCAAGACATTGTATTACTATAATAATATTATCTATGTCACATAACAATATTACGAATCTTTTTATTAATAAAGAATAAATAAATACATACTTATAAATATTAAGGGCATTCCTTACGGAGATACCGTAATTTACCATATTTAAAGCCTTATAAACTCATAATTTGAAAGCTACAATAATCTTCAGTATATCAACATCCCTTTCCCCGTTTTAAATTTTCTATTTTTGTTTATTATACTCATGATATCAGCTCCCAAAGTAAAAGTCCCAAGCATACATTCAGCATCTCCTTAGGATTTACAAATTACTTTTATTTGAAACACACGCCTAGATCGACAATATTATCATAAACTACATAATGTTCCCCGTTTAAATTTTTTAGGACAATTTTGAACTAAGATTATATACTTAAGGATGTATATAACATTTATAAATTCAAAGATTTTGAGCTAAATTCGATATAAGTATATATAGAAGATTAAAACATCCTACATCGATTGATACCAAAAAATCAATACCTTACCGATAAGTTAAGTGAAATAATTAATTTTAAAATTTCCATGTATTATACGTAATTTTTGGCGGAAGTATTACAATTTTTGAGAATTCGTCAAAATTTGGAACTTTGTATCAAAGATAAACGGCTAAAAAACTGCTTATCAATTTCTTTGTACGATTAGCGATTTTTTAAGCCCAAAAAAGTGGGTTCACCGGTAATTCTGAGGAAATATTTCAAATTGAAATTTATGAAAACTTTCCTTCGAAGGGTGTGACAAGGTTTTAAATCATAGATAGTTTAATATATAACAGACTTTAAATGGCGCTGTTGGTAAAGAAGAACTGTCAAAAATGTCGTTTTTGTATGATGGCAGTGTTAGTTCCTTTTTTCACCACGTTCATTTAAAGTTGTGTGTAGAGTCTTTGCCGAGCTCTAGGTCGCCATTTTCGGTAGTCAAAAATACATCATTTTTTTTCAATAAGAATTAAATATCGAATAGTTCTTTAAAAATTTATTATAAAAATTCATTATAATCTATACTTATTATAAAACAAAGTGGCTTATTTTTCCCTCATGTCCCTTTGTTCCCTTTAATCTTTAAAACTACGCAACGGATTTTGATGATTCTTTCAGTGTTAGATAGCCCATTTATCGAGGAAGGTTATAGGCTATATTTTATCACGCTAAGACTAATAAGAGCGAAGAAATAGAGGAAAATGTGGAAAAAACGGTAAAAATTATTTGAAAGGGCTAACTTGAATGCGCTAATCTCAGGAACTACTGGTCCGATTTGAAAAATTCTTTCAGTGTTAGATAGCCCGTTTATTAAGGAAGGCTATAGGCATATTTTTTTCAGTGTATACCCTTGCGACGCCGGGGCGGGTCGCTAGTTAATAATAAGTGTCTGAGTGTCAAATTTTTTACATATTTAGTACTTTCATAATTTAATTGGATGTACTACGAAATTTGACCTTATATACAATATCCTTAAGTAAAAAAATAGGGTTTTGGTGCGATCTCGACAACGCGACAAATGTATGGCCAAGGTCGTTTGCTCGGGGGACGGCCTTAATATGATCTCTCTCAAGTTTGATACATATTTGTGATTATCATAAGCGATAGCGTAGTTCCCGCCCATCTTTACACAGCGAATGCTGTTGTGTACAGGTGACGCGTTAGTTTGAGATCGCTCGCCATAAGTGGGAGGTGCAAAAGGCGATACGAACGTTATTCGCTACCAATAACGTGAGGCTAATCCGCGCGCCTCACCCCACCGAATACACCGTCGAATCGAACAGTGCGCATGCGGCATGCATGCCCCCTCTACTTTTGCCGAGCGATCTATGGGCAGTCCCCCACCGCCTCCCGCGCTGTGTACACGCGTCCCTGGTATTGCTATCTACTAGTGCGTCTAAGAGACAATTATGCCTAGAAATAAAGTGTTAACCGGGCAAGCCAGGAAAATGGTTTACGACGTGAACTGCTACGTTAAAAAGGAAACGAACGACCTTCTAGACAAGTTGAAGCAGCTTAAAAATAAAAATGCAGCAGCTACGACGGCGTTGCAGAGCAAATTGGCAAAGGAGACGCAGCAGCTCCAACTCCTCGCGAACAGAACGGCGAGTGCCGCCGATACGTGCATAATATTCGAGATTTGCTACAGCTTGGAGCAGGTTCGGCAGGAAACTGCAGCGACTAAAAAGGCGATCGAAAATATTTTGCAAAAAATTACGAGCTGCCTAAAACAAGAGCAAAAGAGGACGGCGCTCGCGACCAACACGTCCGTAGTGACAGTCCGCAGGATCGCCGCGGAGGCCGCCAGCACAGAAGTGTTTAGAACCCCCGGAAAAAAGAGACTGCACCTTAAACCAGTCATGGACATAGATAACTTCGACCGAGGCGTCATTAAAAGGTGTATTCACAACTTTTACGTGACTCAAAATGAGCTCCCCACGATTGAAAAACTCCGCCAGAAATTGAAAGAGGACGTAAATTTTCAGGGCGCCGAGACGAGTCTCCGTAAGATCATAAAATCGTTGGGTTTCAAATGGAAGGAAACTGACAATAACAGGAAGATTTTGATAGAAGGTACGAAAATTCGACTTGAGCGAATCGAGTACCTGGAACGACTGAAGAAATATCGCGAGGAGGGACGGGCAGTTATCTACGTAGGGGAATCGTACATAGATACGACACTTCCGACTACCAAAGCGCAGGCGAGTTCGGCGAAGGGCGCTAAAAAGCCAGGTTACAAAGGCCAACGCGTATTTTTCCTACACGCCGCCTCGGAAGCTGGTTTCGTTCCGAACGCGCTGCTCGTCATCAAACCCGGCACCAAAGCGGGAGAAGCCGAGAACATGGACTACGAGAAGTATGAAAAATGGCTGAGAACCCAACTTATCCCTAATATTCCCCCCGATTCCGTCGTCGTGGTCGACGACGCGCCCTACCACCACAAGAAGGACGACATATCGCCCACCCCGTCGTCTAAAAAAGCGGAGATGCGGGGCTGGCTGCTCGAAAAAGGTATCGTATGCGACGAGACGGTGTCGAAGCCGCAGCTTCTTGAGCTGATTAATTCACAAATCGAACATTCGGAATCGTCCTCCATTGATAAGATTCTGGCTGAGCACGATCGGAGCGTTCTCAGACTACCTCCGCACCACCTCGACCTCAATCCCATGGAGACGGCCTGGTCGACGATAAAGGAGTACGTGGCCAGTAAAAACATTAAATCCAACATAAACAGTGCGATTCTGGTCGTCAGAGAGAAAGTTAAGTCGATGGGAGCGAGCGAGTGGCAGGCTTTATGCGAAAAAACCAAGACTGTCGAGGACGAGTATACGAAGAGTGACCATATTATAGAGCTCATGACGGAGCAGTTTAGTATTCGTGATGATAGCTCGGACAGCTCCGACAGCGAGGAGAGTGATGATGATGAGAGTGATGGCGACGAGGCTCCCTTGGGTGTCCCGAGACTTTCCACCTCCACGTCGCAGGATGACTCCATGGATGAATAGTAATCTCTAGTATCAATTATACAAAAATGTATATTTTAAATATTATATTAAGTATTTACATTGACTGCTTTTAATTTTCCAGAAAGTACGTCTAAGTTCTAGTCTAGCAAATTATAATGACGTGCAGTAAAAAATTAGATAATCTTCTAAACAAATTGTATTCTTGTTTTTTGGTGAATCATCATGAAATTCATGTTTTGATTGGTCAAAACTCTCAAATTCAGTAGTTTGATGTGTGTTTGGACTTTGGCATATGAATTAGTATAGTTTGTGGTTTAATATTATGTAGGTATTAACTGAATTGAAGCTGCATTGTATAGCAGAATCGACTATCGAGATACCCAGCTAACGACCGCGACAATCTCGTTCCCAGGCCCCAGGCCGATTGTAATCAGAAGACTTTGGTCTTTGAACAATGCCGCCAATTAATGGTGCGATCCTGATAAGTGATTAGGATTAACTACCCCAGTACCTCGATTCTACCAAATTATGCAACAACAGCTTCTTTCCTTGTTCGATGAAACAGCAAAAAATATTATCACGTAAGCATGTCAAACGAATGTTATTGACGCTATGACATTTTATAAGAATTTTGCATTAACCTATCAACTCCCATAAGGACACCGGCGGAAACAATAGAATAACAATAGACTTCGAAGAATCCGCGATCGAAGGATTAATGAATTTGAAATAAAGGAAACAAAATCATAAACAGGAATAAAAGTATACAATAGAAAAGCTAGTCGACAAGAAAATGAAAGAATCTTTATTCTTTATTTTTTTTTTGCTCGCTTTTTACAACATTTTAAAGTAAGTAAATAAAATTTAAGCCTTGACAAAGCTTCAAGGACTGTCTATGGTCCAAACAATTTTGTCAAAATTAGTGACTAGTCCCATGGTTTGGGCTAAAGTAATTTTTAAGGAATTTGCAAACGAAACGAAACCTTCACCGCATTTTATTAAAAAAAAAACTAAAGAATGCATTGCATATATGCATATACCCAGTTGGTTGGGTAATTTCCACTGTCCCACGAAAACGTGTTCCCGACTGGTTCTGACTGGTTCCCGACTGGTTGCGACTGGTTCCAGTCGTGATAATGCAAAAACCACTCGCCTAGCGGGATCCGACGAGGCCGTACAATTTGTACACCGATTAACTCAAGTTCCACGTATCACCTGACTAGCATTCACGATTAAAGTTGTGTTTCTAAAATGCTGATTACAGGTTCTACATTTCTAGATTTTTCAAGATGTAATTTTCTGTTTTGTCCTGTTTTGATGCTGATGTTTGGTCATTTGTGAATTGTGATGCTGTTTAAGCAGAAAACACTCGTATCTTGAAATGATCCAGAAACGTCTCACTGATAATATAATAATTATTTTGTATGTAGTATTAAGTTTATGGGTGTGTCTCGTTACTTGCTTAATTGACGTGACAAAATTACTTAACGGTTACGATAAAATTTGGCATGGTGTACTCCAGTAATTGGGCACCAATATTAGTAGTATTCCCTAGGGATATCATAAAGGTTTTGCCCAGGGTGGAGACTGGAGGCGATCCTCGAGTCTTGACTCTTGACCCTGAAAATCAAATGAGTCATCAGAGTGAGTGCCTAAAATCTAAATAGAGTCAGAAGTTGATTTGATGGTTCTGTTAAAGTTAGGCGCGAAACTAGAAATATTATAAATACTCATGAGACTTCGTAAATGTTGGTGCAGCACTGCAATTCTAAATTTAAATGAATATTGCGAGGTGCAGGCTAGCCGGTGCTGTATGCGGTAGCTATGCGCCTGTAGGTCGGCCTTAATATTTGTGGCGTGATACATTTCCACGCACGTGAGCACGTGCTCATCGATTTCTTTGATAACGTACATCTACAGTACATATTATTTACGTACATTTTGTGCCGTGTACGGCGGCGGCGTAATCGAGGGGTCAGCGGTCCCCCGCCCGCGCCCCGCGCGTATCGACCGCGCGACGTTGCCGCGCTGCCACTTTCCCCGCGACGTTGCCAGCTCGCGCCGTCTGTGATGACTTGTTGCTGTCTACGGGGTTCTTGGAAGTGCATCCGAAGTAGGTTTTTAGTCCGGAGATGCATCATGCAACTGGAGTCTGGAGTACGATTGAGAATCGACTTCGTTTGTAGAGCTCCAGTCGGTCTCAGCAGCTCTCTGTATTTTATAGAATCGAGAGGTTGTTAGCTAGAAATAGATGTAATATGGATCTAATGCCCAATTTTGTAGCGGTTTTGTCAGTTTCCAATAGCGTTACATCTTATAAACAAGTAAACTTAATTGACATAATACATCTCTATATCTCTATACTTATTATAAAACAAAGTCGCTTTTTTCCCTCATGTCCCTTTGTTCCCTTTAATCTTTAAAACTACGTAACGGATTTTGATGATTCTTTCAGTGTAAGATAGCCCATTTATCGAGGAAGGTTATAGGCCATATTTTATCCCGCTAACACTAATAGGAGCAAAGAAACAGAGGAAAATGTGGAAAAAACGGGGAAAATTATTTGAAAGGGCTAACTTGAACGCGCTAATCTCAGGAACTATTTGTCCGATTTCAAAAATACTTTCAGTGTTAGATAGCACATTTATTGAGGAAGGCTTATCACGCTAAGACTAATAGGAGAATGTGGGAAAAACGGGGGAAATTATTTGAAACGGCTTATCTCGCGAACTACTGGAGCAATTTTTATGTTATTTGGCACAGATATGAAGTACGCCACCACGTGAAGGATCATAGGCTATTATAGATTTTAATCATTTTTTCAGTGGCTATATATGTATTTTATATGTACTTACCTGTGCGACGCCGGGGCGGGTCGCTAGTAATACATGATATTATAAACTTGATAATATTATGTTATGATTTATGAACCTCAGAAACCCGGCTCAAGCTCACTAAGCCTGGCTGCTTGGCGGAATGGAAATAGGTTTAGACTTCGCCGTCAAAGCCTAGGGCTATAAAAGGATATCCGTTTCCTCGCACATGAACATTCCTGTTGTTAATAAAATTACCATGTTTATAGCTAGCAGACTACAAGGGACTTAGCCAAGACGTTTTCTTTATAGCTTTTTTATAGAATGGCCGGGAAATTATGGAATTGTAATAAGCGTTCGATAAGATACATTTTACACAGACGGTACGGATAACGGAACCCTTCGTGCGCGAGTCCGACTCGCACTTGGCCGATTATGTCCTTGTGTTGTAACTTACCTATTTCATCATCTGGCTATGCTTACATAAAATCCATTTTTTTTTTATTTCAAGTGATTTTCCCGGCTATTCCCGGCTATTCCCGGCTAGATGCTGTTGAGGCTGACCTGAGCTGCGTGACCTTCAAGTCAGTAACTGGCAGGAGGTAGCGCAGGACAGGGCTCAATGGCGGAAGCTCATTTAGGAGGCCAAGATCCACTTTGGGTCGCTGAGACAGCGGAGTTAGCTAGTTGATTTTCCCGGCCCTAAAGTTGCCATTGCTTGAACTCATTGACCTCCATTATACAAGTATATTAGAGATCAGTGCTTGAACTTCACTCGAAGATCTTCAATGGGCAGTGTCCAAAAAAAATCACATGCACTTTTTATATTTTTTTTTCGTTAAAATAGGATATTTTAAGAATAAAAATTAAATAATTTTGAAATTCATTGGCTAGTTTTTTCTCAATAAATTTTTAAAGTTTCGCTTTGACGTCATCATCGGCGGCCAATTGACCTCTGCAGTATGTTTATTTTTCCTTTCAATCTTATTTATAATGGCTGGTTCGTCAAATGCAAGTTATCATTATGTGAAAGCTGATACGAGAAGCTTACCAAAAGTTCGAAACGTAATGTTGGTCGAATTTATTGCTAATTTAACGCCATTGAAGGTCAAACTAAGGTTAAACATATTTGTTCAAAAATATAAGTAACTAATGGGTATTTTTTCGTTTATATACAGAAAAACGATCACTGACCTTATTCCTCGAAATGTTTTTGTAATGAGCAAAATTTAAAAAAAATGGAAATCTATTTGGAATTTGGATATAAGCTGTCTGATTTGATTTTAGCACAGATGAGAGAATAGATACCTAATAGAACTAATATATATTCTGTGCTAATAGTAGGTACAAGTTTTAGTAAAGATTCATGACACCCGCAACTCCGCTGCGCCAAAAGTAGATTATCTACTTAGCTGCTGCAAAATTTTCTATAGCGTGGTTGCCAAAAATTTTCACAGATGACTCGTGAGTCGTGACTCGTGACTCGTCCGCGTCAGTGTTTCTAGCAGCACTCAGCTGCTCTCAGTTTTCTATAAATTCACAGACATTTTCTACGGTAGTACAAAATTAGGTACATAGTTGCGACTTCCGAGTCAAAACTCAAACGTGAGTTTAACTCGCAGTCGGCTAGTTTATAATTCGATAAGCCTTTTATAACTAATGTTTATGACATAGACTCAAAATAAGTTTTCGTTCCATGTGGAAACTTGAAATCTGACTAGATGTACTCGTATAGAAACTCGCAACATAAGTTGGCTCGCGTGCGCGGTCAATACGCCGCGCGAGCTGGCAACGCCGCACCACGAAACGGGTCACTGAAACGAATTATTCATTATAAAACTTAATTAATTAATGTGATGCATAAAAATAAACGACACGCTGCATGCATCATACTGAGTTGCCGGGCAAGACTGCGGTCGTGGAATAAAAGCTTCTAGGATAAAGTTATAGGATTGTAATTTGTAGAGTTTGCTATTCATAGGGATAGGTATATTCATGTATAAGGTTTTTGTATTCAACTTAACACATTTTTTAAACGTTAGAGATAACCCGTTATAATTAACTGTCATAACTCATAACGTAATATAACTAATAAGTTAGTAAATATATAGGTAAATACTTAATATTATTCTCTTCATAGTATTGTAACTTGTATGCGTAGCCAGCCTCTGCATCAGTTTTACTCAATGTTATCTAAAATACACATCGTAGTTTAGAGTTTAGAGAAATTATAATACTTAATTAGTTTACACTTTACTCTGTTCTAACTTCTACGTTCATCATGAGACTTCTTGTCCGATTATTTAAATATTCAGCAAGTGTCAAGTGTGCGTTTAAAGCCTTTTGTTATCCCGACTGCTGCTTACATCATTCAGTGCAAATTTAAATTTAGAACACGCACATGACAAAGGTGCTGCACAGATGTGCTCACAGGTGCCTCCTGTCTATTGAAGTTGCTCCTTTTGTTAATACACATTGTATGGCCGATGCAACAATGTAATTCTTTTATAGTTATACGGTTTTTGCTTGCGGCATCCGCCGATTGTAGGATAGCATTTGACCCGTGAATACAATGACTAGAGCTAGGTTATACGGTAAATTAGCAATTACTTTGCCAAAATCATTAACCTTCTGTTTTGTATGTCTATAATCGAAAAAACTCGCTATCGTTCTCTTATTATCGCATACCTATGGAAATAAGACGTAATATATTGTAATTACATAAATTGTATGTACAGTGTACCCACATAGAAGCATGTGAGTAAAAGAGACAAGCAATATCATAATTCATAAGTTCAATGACCGAATTTTCACGTTTTCATTGGACAGACTATTAGAATGCCCCTTATGCGATTTGTCATATTATGTCTAATCAAGCTAGATTTTAACCATAATTAATTATGTTTACTACGTTTTATGTGTATTACTATGTAATAAGTTTCGTCAAGTGAGTTCAATATGACAACTAGAATAAATTAAAAAACACCCACTAAATAAACTTAACAATAACATTTATTCATTATAATGTAAACCTTGGTCTATTTTGACGTGCATGTACGGCGTAGAGCGGATCCTCTTGATGAGCTTCAGCACCTCCCCCCGGAACTCCAGCTTCTGGTCCATGTCGAACTCCCGGACCGCCGGCAGCACGGAGTCGAAGAAGGATCTATCAGCATCCTCGGCGAGGTAGCTGGAGTCGTTCTGGCCGACGGTGCTGACGAATTCGATGTTTTCCGTGTTGTTCAGTCGCCTTCTCTTCAGATTGTCTATCGTGGAGGCGTCGTCCTCGCTGAACTGGTCTGGGGGGCTGGCGTACACCTCGATGTGTCGCATCATCTTGACGGGTTTCCGCACCTCCTCCTCGCTGCTGCTGCCCTCGTGGCTCGGCTCCTCCTGCTTGTAGATGGCGTCGAGGAAGGAGAGCTGCTTCGCGTACATGTACTTCCGTTTCCCCTCCCCCCGCTTCAGGTTGCGGACGTAAGCGTCGCGGATGTTCCGCCATTTTCCGTGCAGCTTGCGATCTGGAAGTGATGAATTGATGATGAGTGTGAGACGATGGCATTTTGGTAGATTTTTAAATATATTTATAACTTTAGGGATTGGACAGCAGTCAGCAACTAACAATTAAGTACCCAAAGATATTCTAAAATATTGTGTTAACTTGTGTCGGGCGTCGGCGCATGTTACCACTTACCAGAAAATCTAAAAAACACAAATTAATTTTGTATCCTAGGGCCTGTTTCACCTCTTTCTGATAAAATGCCGAATAGGCTATTCACAACTTTTTTGATAGATTCTCTATACTTGATCTACCAAGTTAATTGGTGGATAGCCTATTCGTCACTTATCACAAAGTGGTGAAACAGGCCCTTATACTCTAGTCAAACCACATAATACAATACTAGTACAAGTAGTCAAACTGTGAAATTTGATTACACATCACGTGACCTTTGACCTGCCAACAAATATATGTAATAAGGGAAAGGCGCTAATGGTAGACACTGAACTAATAGAAGACACTTACGACAAAAATGCCATAAAAATAAGAATTATTCTAATTATTTCTCAACACTGTAAATTTTATAAGCTTCTTATGCTATCTGTTGATGTGAAAAAATATATTAGGGATGCCTTCGGGAAAAAATTTTTAAAATGGGATCAGTTTTCGTAAATGATGTGACCGCGTCAACACGCACCCGGCAATTTCTTAGCAAATAGGTTAAGGAAGGCGAAATTTTGCACGTAAGTTTTGAATACATTTATTAGATTTTTTGTAATTTCTATTGACTTCATTGGATTAATGGTCATGTTGTTTACACTAATTAATGTTTATTTATGATCTTTTATCCATTTTCCCTAACAATATAAAGGGTGTCTACTATTAGTTCTTGAAAATGTAAAAAAACCTAATAGATGACATGGATCTAATCTTTTAGTTTTTCAATACATACTAAAGTTATTTTGTACTTTATTCTACTGCAAATATCATCACTATTCTCTAAAAATATAATTCTATTAACAAACTAAGAACTTAGAACTACTGTACCTAAAAATGGACATGGTGTCTAATATTAGACCTTGCACTGATCTAAAAATCGATGCTTTAGTTTTGTAGCAGTAAAAAGAAGAAAAAGGAGAACTGAGAACAAAAAGAAGAAAAAAGAAGAGGCAAAAGAAGCATGGAGACTTAAGACTAAAAATAAATTTGCTGGGAAAAAAATATGAAAAATAAAAATAAAAGGAAAGATAGTTTCAGCATGGAAGAAGAATGAATAGAATCTGGAGACAACGTGGATAATATTTCTGATGCATGTAGTTACTATGATGAAGTAAATGAAATCTTTTGAAAAACGGCAAATAAAGACCTAATAATATGAAAAATGTAAAATGTAATTTAATGTTCTATGTCAACTATTAGTTCATATTGGTGTCTACTATTAGTGTTGTTCGCTTATTGTGATGTCATCTATTAGTACTTATGACTAAGTTTACAAAAATACCAATAATATATTTGTTTATTGATTTGTCAGAGAATAATTATAATAGTTTTATTTTGTAAGAGTTACTGAAGACATGGAAGAAGTTATCAATCCTTTATTTTCATAAATTATGTATTTTATAACATTCGAATGTTTCATGTTTCCTTATAGTGTCTGCCATTAGGTCTTCTCCCTTATTTACACGCAGATCCGAATCTTTATCAGATGCGATGGAAATATTATTTAGTCGAATCTCGATCTGATAAGAGTTAACACATGGGAAATAAATAGTTGTCCGCTGTACTAAGTTAATTTGTCAATGTTACAAGTTCACAACTCACAATAGACATAGTTCTACTCAATGCAATGTAGTTTGAACTCTGTGTGTGATTTGTGAACTGAAGTTTTTGTTAAATTATTCAAAACCGCATTTAAATACGAACAGTAATCGATAGCTGATAACAACGTTGTAAACAATGAAAGTTGTATAATGTATAGGTAACCATGCTGTCGCATTTTTTCATACAATTCTCATTGTATGACGTCAATGTTACGAGTGCGTTGTTATTCGTTCGTGCTCGTTCGATACTTACATACTTCAAACTTGTCGGCCTCCGACATGGTCTCGAGGTCCGGTATAAAAACCCTGGCCACCGCCTCCCACGCGTCCCCCTTCCGCGACCCCTTCTTGCTGCCCTCGCCCGTCATGTTCCATATCTGAGGATACTTCTTCACCTCGCTTATAAAAGCCTCGGCGTCCAGCGCGTAACTCATATTGTCCCACCCCCGAATTACATTCACTAAACACTACGCGGCCGAAATCGCGCGTCGCGGCGCGGGCTGGCAACGCGCCGCTCGCGAGAGGGTCACTGGAACGATTTACAACAATTAAAACGTAAACTAGGCAATTAACAGGCGTTGTAGTCGTTAAAAAGTACGTCGTCGCGCGTCGTGTCCGCTGTGAGAATCCGCGCGGAGTGACGCAGGCCGCAGCGGTCCCGTCGCCGCGCCGCGGGCGTCTGTGGCGCCGCAGTGCGAGCTGGCAACGTCGCGCGCACGTATTGGATGGCGCTACTGGCTGCCAGACGCATCGCGTAAATATTCACGTTATTCACGCAGCGTTTTCGATTGTGCCCACGTGCCGCGCCGCCGCGGCCGCCGCGCGCCGCACCCCGCCCGCTCGCTGTACGCAATCACAAGTTCACAACGCGAACGACGAGTGTGGTTTCGTACTTTCAACTTTCAATGTCAATGAAACATGAACTATATATATTTAATTAATATTAACTAAGTATTAGCAATTAGGCATAGATATGCTGTAACTAATTTTAAGTAAGTATAGGTTTTCACTTTGCGTATACTTACTGCTGACTGCATAATATACAGTATAAACCTCTCACGTAGTTATCAGTCATAATTCATATAAATTTATATGAATTATCTATACTAATATCATAAAGAGGTAAACTTTGTTTGTTTGTTTGTTTAATTGTAATGAATAGGCTCAAAAACTACTGGACCGATTTTAAAAATTCTTTCACCATTCGAAAGCTACATTATTTACGAGTAACATATGATACTTTTTATTATGAAAAATATAGGGTTCCGTTAGATATTTGGGTTTTTCTGACACAAGGTGAAAAAAATCAACCAGAAAAGTTACTTATTTTGCGTACACTGCTTAAACTATAAAAGATAGAACCATACAATGTTCTAAGTAAATGTAGATCTTATAAATATCTACAAAAATGTCCGCGACATACTATACCTATCTATGTCAAGTGAGGCACAACAACCATTAATTTATTTAAAAATCTTGATTTTTCTTTGACTACATTTAAACGCATTTATTTTACTCATGCTGATAATCTTTAAGTATCAAAATTAATTATTTCATTAATAATTACAGTTTGTGTAGATAATTTATTGTGTTTGAATTATTAAAATTGGACGTTCGGTTCAGAAGATATGGTGAAATTAAAAATTGCGAAAAGGCGAGGGTGCGCAGTAGCGAAGATTATGACCGGCCTGCAGCTGGTGAATTAGCTCATATACCAAGAATACCAATGATTCAGTACTGATTTGCCTATAGCCCTTTACCCTGCAAAAGGCTCCAATTTCCTGTGAGACGTAGCTTTTGCAGCGGTACAGACTAATGCGGGCCACGGGTAGTAATCTATACTCTATACTAGTATTATAAATGCAAAAGTATCTCTGTCTGTCTGTCTGTCTCGCTTTCACACCAAAACTACTGAACCGATTGTAATGAAATTTTGTACAAAGATAGTCTAAAGCCTGAGAATGGACATAGGCTACTTTTTAACTGGAAAAAGGGGTTGTAAGGGGGTGTTTATGCGTAAATTTGTTGAAAGTAAGTTAGTTCAAAAAACTCATAACAGATGGCGCCAAAAATTGCCTAGATCGCGCTATTGCTTGCTCATACGTATTTCTATAACAGGTGGTACCATGTCGAATTTAGTTTTTCGATTCTTTCGTTATACACGTTATAAAATAACTCACCTACTAACATAGATATCAGAAACAACAGTGCCAAAACTACTGAACCGATTGTAATGAAATTTTGTACACAGATAGTCTAAAGCCTGAGAAAGAACACATGCTACTTTTGAACTGGAAAAAGGGGTTGTAATTGTGTTTATGCGACATGCGTAAATTTGTTCAAATGAAGTTAGTTCCAAAAACTCATAACAGATGGTGCCAATAGTCTCCTAGATCACGCTATCGCTTGCTCATACGTATTTCTATAAGAGGTGGTACCATTTTGAGTTACAATTTTTGATTCTTTCGATTGTAATTTGTTATACATACCTACACGTTATTAAATAACTCACGGTCTACCAATAAAGATATCAGAAACAACAGCCTACCGATGATAAATACTAAATAGTTTATGGGTAATGCTAAATTGGTGTAAGCTAAATAAGCTTTAAAATTTGGTACAAAAAAGTTAAATTTTAAAAATTTAAATATTATGTGCACACTGCACAGCTGTTTTGGGTATTTTGATTTGAGGGGTACCTACCAGGGCTTTAAAAAGATTTTAAATTTGACACCGCGCGCTATAAACTGAAGTCCACGCGGACGAAGTCGCGGGCAACAGCTATGACTGATAAAGTCTACGTGAGAGGTGAACTATTATTAATTCTGAACATGGGCGTATATAAGGGGGGGGTCCTGGGGGTCCGGACCCCCCCCATTACTATTCATCTTACTTGTCCAATCGACAATATAATATTACTAGACGTTCCGCGTGGCTTCGCCCGCGTAAATTAGATATTTCATAGACAAATTAGTCCACAAAAAATAGCCTGTGATCCTGCACGTAGTCTACTTCTTATCTGTGGCAAATAACATAAAAATTGCGCCAGTAGTCGCGAGATAAGTCCTTTCAAATAATTTCCCCCGTTTTTTAAACATTTTCCTCTATTTCTTCTCTCCTATTAGTCTAAGAGTGATAAAATATAGCTTATAGCCTTCCTCGATAAATGGGCTATCTAACACTGAAATAATTTTTCAAATCGGACCAGCAGTTTCTGAGATTCGCGCGTTCAAATTAGCCCTTTCAAATAATTTCCCCCGTTTTTTTCACATTTTCCTCTATTTCTTCGCTTCTATTAGTCTAAGCGTGATAAAAAATAGCCTATAGCCTTCCTCGATAAATGGACTATCTAACAATAAAAGAATTTTTCAAATCGGACCAATAGTTCCTGAGATTAGCGCGTTCAAATAAGTCCCTCCAAATAATTTCTCCCGTTTTTTTCCACACTTTCCTCTATATCTTCGCTACTATTAGTTTTAGCGTGATAAAATATAGCCTCTAACCTTCCTCGATAAATGGGCTATCTAACACAGAAAGAAATTTTTAAATCGGACCAGAAGTTCCTGAGATTAGCGAGTTCAAATAAGCCCTTTCAAATAATTTCCCCCCGTTTTTTCCACACTTTCCTCTATTTCTTTGCTCCTATTAGTATTAGCATGATAAAATATAGACTTATAGCCTTCCTCGATAAATGGGCTATCTAACACTGAAAGAATTTTTTAAATTGGACCTGTAGTTCCTGAGATTAGCGCGTTCAAACAAACAAACAAATTCTTCCGCTTTTTAAAATTATAAGTATACAAAGTATAGACTAGACGTTCCGTGCGGTTTCGCCTGCGTAAATTAGATATCTCACATATAAATTAATCCCCAAAAAATAGCCTATGATCCTTCACGTGGTCTACTTCTTATCTGTGTCAAATAGCAGAAAAATTGCTCCAGTAGTTTGTGAGATTTAAGAAAATGATTTTAAATAATTTCTCCCGTTTTTTACTCATTTTCTTCTATTTCTTCGCTCCTATTAGTCTTATGGCCTGTTTCACCGCTTCCTGATAAGGTGCCCGATAGGGTTATTTGACAGATTTTCCATACTCCATCTGTCAAATTAAGTGGTGGATAGCCTTATCAGGAAGCGGTGAAACAGGCCCTTAGCGTGATAAAATATAGCCTTCCTCGATAAATGGGCTATCTAACACTGAAATAATTTTTCAAATCGGACCAGTGATTTCTAAAATTAACGCGTTCAAATAAGCCTTTCAAATAATTTCCCCATTTTCCTCTATTTCTTCGCTCCTACTAGTCTTACCGTGATGAAATATAGCCTATATTCTTTCTCGATAAATGGGCTATCTAACAATGTAAGAATTTTTCAAATCGGACCAGTAGTTCCTGAGATTAGCCTATAATAAGCCTTTTCAAATAATTTCCCCCGTTTTTTCAACACTTTCCTCTGTTTTTTCGCTCCTTAAAGTCACAGCGTGATGTTATATAGCCTATGCCCTATAGCCTATGCCCTATAGCCGCTATCCCCAACCCGCGGCCCGCTGGGACATTATTTGTGGCCCGCGTGATGTTAAACAATTTTGAAATTCACGCCCACCGGCAAAATAACGTAAAGTCTACGTGATAGTCGTTAATTTTTTTCCACTTTAAAATTGTTAATTTTGAAGAATGTTATTTTTTAACCCTAAAAAATTTTTGTTGCAGCCCGCGACACCAAGACCATAACATGTTTGTGGCCCGCATGAAAAAAAGGTTGGGGACCACTGCCCTATAGCCTTCCTCGATAAATGGGCTATCTAACACTGAAAGAATTTTTCAAATCGGACCAGTGGTTTCTGAGATTAGCGCGTTCAAACAAACAAACAAGTTTTTAGTATTTGTCGTTATAGCGGCAACAGAAATACACAATCTGTGAAAATTTTAGATGTCTAGCTAACTAGCTGTATCTCAAGAACCGTTGTTCTTGAGATACAGCTTGGAGACAGGCGGACAGACATCTAAGTCTTAGTTCTAGGGTTCCGCTTTTACCCTTTGGGTACGAAACCCTAAAAATACTTTTGTTTTCCTAAACACATTACCTATTTGCTGCTGCGGAACCCTTCATGGGCTGAGCCAACTCGCACTTGGCCGCTTATTTACATTACGGACCCCCCCCTTATCAGAGCTATATATACGCCCGTGATTCTGAATATTGTGAAGATATTATGAAGATTGAAGACTAAAATAATATTTAAGTACACGAATTGAAGCGGCAACTAAACTGTATATTCCGGTACCCGGAGTCATTATAGTTAATAACTGAATTAAAAACATAAATTATTATTTATTATTGTCTTTGTTAAAAAAATGTGACATAGAATGCACTTCATTTAATATTTTTCAATTTGGTTTCAGGTACTGAAGGAAATTTTATTGGGAGAGGTAAATTTTAGTTTTAATTTTAAATTTTGTATTGTAATATTGAATATATTTTTAGTAAATAACCTTCTTATGTCTTAGAATTCTTCCATCGATACTAATATTATAATTGGGAAGAGTTTGTGTCCGATTTGAAAAATTCTTTCAGTGTTAGATAGCCCATTTATCAAGGAAGGCTATAGTATAGGCTATATTTTATCACGCTAATACTAATAGGAGCGAAGAAATAGAGGAAAGAGTGGAAAAAATGGGGGGATATTATTGGAAAGGGCTTATTTGAACGTACTGGAGCAATTTTTATGTTATTTGGCACACATGAAGAATAGACCACGTGAAAGGACATAGGTTTCTTTTCCTGCGGAAAAATGTACGGTTTCCGTGACATTCCTAAATTACGCGGGCGAAGCCGCGCGGAACATCTAGTTATATTATAAATAGACATTGCACCATCCCATATAACATAATTAGTTATTTATTATGCAGTTTATGCTGTTATGTCGCAATATTATGTAGGTAGTAGGTACTAGGTATAAAGTAGGTTAACACAAAGGTCGTTGAACAGGAATAGGTCCAATGTAATTAGCAGACCGTACTTAGACTATGACTAGCGATAACTAATAAGAGGTTAGAAAGTAAATTCCTCACAGCAGTCATGACAATTTTTTTTTTGTCATACTCATCACTCATGGCGCCCTCATGGTATATTATCATTTTTGGCTAGTTGTCTAAACTCTAAGGTAGTTTTGTTATTCGTAGACTCTAAGTAATAATTTCTTCCGTCATATTATTCGAAAGTTCCTCCTAAATCCAACTTAAAAAAACATGAATTTATTTGAAGTAAATAATTTAATTTATGAGTAAAGCAGGCCATATATTATATACGCAAGGGTGTACCTGAACAGTTGACCTGTTCAGGTAAACCGGAGCGTGTATCTTGCAACTTACAGACAATAGAACTGTGCAGGTTTTGCTTTTGCCAAACCCTTGTGTTTATGACCTGTAGGCCTACTACGAAACTGGCCTTGTACCATGAAACTGTAGGCCTACCACGAAATTGTTTTGAGACTCAAATAATCGAACGAGAATGCCGCGTCCTGCTCTAACAACGTCATTTCACGTTTGTTAGAGTAGGACGCGGCATTCTTGTCCGATTGTTTGAGTCTCAAAACTGTTTCATGGTACAAGGCCTGTTTTGAGACTCAAACAATCGGACGAAAATGCTGCGTCCTATTCTAACAAACGTGAAATGACGTGGTTAGAGCAGGACGCGGCATTCTCGTCCGATTGTTTGAGTCTCAAAACAGTTTCGTAGTAGGCCTACTGTTTTGAGACTCAAACAATCGGACGAGAATGCCGCGTCCTGCTCTAACACCGTAATTTCACGTTTGTTAGAGTAGGACACGGATTCTCGTCCGATTGTTTGAGTCTCAAAACAGTTTCATGGTATAAGCCCTGTTTTACGTTATTTTAGATTTGAAATAAAATACCTCGATATAAATAAATTATTTAATAACGGCTATTCAGTATTAACGTTGGCGTGCTTGATGTCATCTGGGAGGGGCTGGTTGTCGTAGTGGTAGGAGACGGCCTCCTGCATTACGTTGGCGATGCGGGTTCGAGCCCACATCTTGATGTGGGGCGGCAGGCGCTGCATCTCCGGCAGGAAGGATAGCAGGAACAGACGGTCGCTGTCGCTGGAACCACCTGAGGACAGCAGGCACCACGGTGAGATCGCTCGGCGAGCAAGAGAATCTATGATCGGCTCGGCAAGCGGCAAGCGGCAAGTGTATATTATGTTACGCTCAAAGACCGAAATCGCTCAATGAGCGAAAAAATAGCTCTCAACGCGTTGTGGTCAGAGTGAAACAGCCACGATGCGAAATTCGGGTTGTGGCTTTAAAGTCTAATGAAAACGGCCACGACGCGTTCTGGCAATCATAAAAAGACCATAACGCGAAATTCATGTCGAGGCTGATATATGTTATTCGTTTTTCTAGATTAGTTCTTGATTGATAAATCTTCCATAGGTATGGAAGATTACATTTGAATTACCTCGCGTACTAGAAAATATTTTTTCTAATTACTAAATTACTGCATAACGTGTTTTTCACAGTGAAACAGCCACAACGAATTTCGCGTCGTGGCTGTTTCACTGTGACCACAACGCGTTGTGAGCTATTTTTTCGCTCACTGAGAGATTTTTGTCTTTGAGCGTAACATATACAATTATTATCTATATATAATATGTAAGTATGTCAATGTTGGATTACTTATGTACCAACTACCAACATCATATTGTCCCTGTGCTCGCCCCGCTCGTCTCACTCCTAAGTTTTGTGCTCTCTAAACTCTAAAAGGCATGCATGTAATGTACCATTCTGTCCATAATCAGGTGATCAGCCTACCTGGTGATTCCGAAGACTCCTCGTCCTTCTGCTGGGCATCCGAACTGCTAGATCGCCGCCTCCTCTTCTTCTTCTTCTTGGTCTTCTTGACCCTGGGCTTCGGCTCCGGCTCCGACAGGGGTTCGGCGTCCAGCGTCTCGTTCTCACCTTCGGGATCACTGGAAAGAGTTTCAGTTTTGAAAAAGCAGGTACCGGGTACGTCAAGCTACAAAAGGGTAATGTTGAATCTTTATTGAGAACCACTCGTAGACGACGCCTGCAAATGCACTGCGCCGTGCATTTTTCCTGGTAAGTATCCTATGTCCTGTCCCGGGACTACAATTATATTCATGCCAAATTTCAATAAAATCGGTTCAGTGGTTTGGGCGTGAACTGGTAACAGACAGACGTATACACTTTCGCATTTATAATATTTTATATTAGTATCGCGGATTGTTTAGGAGTTAGGATATGAATTATCTGGTGATTACCTTTTAGCATCGGGCGATCCACAAAAAATATAAATTGGACTGTCCTGGCCTAGACCAGCTTGACCTTGACATTCTTGGCTGCCTGAGTGATTCTCAGTCGTGCTCTCTTCACCACAACTTATGACGTCAGTCTTTAAAGTTCTCGCTTTGTTCCTGGCTCTGTACAACATCGAATTCACGGAATCGAACTTCGGTATCATGGACCCTAGCCCTTTCTCCCTTAGTTCCGCCATCTTCAGCTCGTAGAGCCCCCTTACAGGGTCGCTGGTGGTACCTACTTCCTCACATAACTCGCGAAGAGCTTTCCGAACCTCGAGTTTACGATGGTCGGGCTCACACTGCGAGGTATGCTGGTGTTTGACGCTAACTAGATCATTCTCGTCGCTCAGCCTCACCGAGCCCCCGCATTTTAACTTCTTCCTGTTGATGCACGTCCACATACTGGAGTTTTGGTTATTTCTGTGCATGTAGTACGCGTGGCCGCTGTGGAGGAGCATCTGGCCCCCCAGTTTACTTTTTAACAGCTCGTAATTTGGCTTGAGCGGATCGGACGCGTCCGCTTGCGACATGTTTCGCGACCGGCGACGCACTAACTTCGGGGTAAAAGGAGACGTATTGACTATTATAACGTAGTCCGAGCGACAAGGACGGACTATGTTTATGAATGGTCCCCTCGCGTTGGACCCCGATTCCCCTTCGCCGTCGGCCCGCTCGGCCCCGAATCGCTCCGATTCAAGGTCAACCGTCAATAAGCGCACTCGACGGGCATGCTCGATGGAATTAATCTTATATTTTATTTGTATTCACACGCGATTGTTGGTAATTTGAAAGTTCCATAATATTATGGTAATGTAATACAGTCATGTCGAGGTGATGAGGTCACAAACTTACGCATAAATTCTGGAGAAGCAGGTGACAACTGCCAAGTTAACGTGTTGTACAAGTTGGATTCAATAATTTTACAGTTGTTTTGCTGACTCAATACTTTATAATAATCTGATTTTACTCTTCAATATAGGCAAAGCTGTCATTAGCGTTGTAGAAAATAATTGCGAGTAACAGAACAAAATAAGTAGAAAGGGTAAAATTGGTCTGGGGACTATGGAACCGTTCTGGGAACTAAACAATTAGGAAATCTACCTGCTCCGATAGATTAGTGATAGGGATAGGTTATTACTTATTATTATCCCGAAAACCGGAAATTTTCCATAGCTCGTATGTCGTAGACTATATTCCAAGGATTCCCAAACTTATTTGTCTACTGCCCACTCTCAGAACAAATAATAGATAAAATGAAATTACAAATCAGTAATCACCCCCAAGCCTCTACACAACGCCCCCATTTTTTTTCTGGGTCCCACACCGCCTCCCTTTAGAGTTTTAGACCTTCAGCGCCCACAAGGGGGCGTTATCGCCCACTTTGGGAAAGGCTGCAGTATACTCACTCCTCGCTGTGTATGTCGCCGTCGAACTTGCCGAGGAAGGAGAGCCGCTTGAAGTAGATGTAGACGCGGCGGCTGCGGCGCGGGCCGGGCTGTTGCCGCAGACGGATCTCGCGGTTGTACGCGTCGCGGAGTGACCGCCACTTGCGCTGCAGGGTCAGGACTACAAGAGGACGATCACAGCTATAGTCTCCAGCTCGGAGCCCCCAGTCAAGACGTTTTCTGTATCGCCCTATAGAATCGCCTATCAAAATGTATTGAATGGACATTGCTGATTGCACGTCAGTGCAGTGTGCAGTCGAACGTCAACTTTGTATTAGAACTCTTATGTCAATTCCACACATTTTCATCGGCGATTCTATAAAGAAAGTCTTGGCTAAACTCTAAAGGATTACTATTGTACGTAGACGACACAGGCTGGAGGCTGGAGTGGGTTAGGGAATGTAATATCATGAATATCGACAGTTGCTGCTCATTGCTCAATATCGCATAGAAATTATAATCACACAGAATTAGCTGCGGTTTAGTTTATCTCCACAGTGTTATGGCCGATTCACACCGGACGCGGAATGGCAGAGGCGAGGCGAGCAGTTTCAGTGTCATATGATTTTAAACTTTATCTTCATTATTGTAATACATAGTATCGCTTGAGAAATCTACGGCCGCCTGTGGACGCTCGTGGCCGCTCGTGGCATCTTGCGGCCGCCGGCGGCGTCGATTATATTATACCTATAGCGATACTATGTATTACACTAATGAAGATAAAGTTTAAAATCATATGACACTGAAACTGCTCGCCTGGCCACTGCCATTCCGGTGTGAATCGGCCCTTATTCTTTCGAATTTCTACTGTGGCTGGTCGAACAATTAGCAGTTAGCGCAATCGGCAATACGCACTGCGGTCGTAGCACGCGGCCTTGTTGAAGTCCCCCCAGTCGGGGTATAGCGCGGCGCCGACCTGCCTCCACAGCGCCAACTTCTGCTCCCGGTCCACCGGCCCCGCCGTGCTGTACAGCGGCGGTCGCTTCCGCACCTCCTCGATCAGCTTTATTGCGTTGAACTTGAACTCGGTCTTCATCGCGGTAAAGTCCTGTGTACGTGGTCGGATCGACTACGACTTATTTGGGGTATAGAAACATGATTTTTAGAAGGAAATTTGCTACAGTAAAACAATGATGAAGAATCTCGCGTTACAAGTTACAAAAGATAACAAAAAGAAACGGCGACAGAACGCGCATTTATTATCTTATCACATTGCATGGAATGGTTGCGAGTTGCGACAGAACGTCTCGACAATATCGAGTTGCGAGTCTTGCGACAAAACGAACGCACGGCGGGCGAAGTCCGCGTGCGACTGCCGTGCGCCGCGCCGCGAGCCCCCGCGACCCGCGGGACGCAGTCGCGCGCCGCGCCGGTACCGCCCGGCGCCCGCCCTCCTCACAGCGAGTCTAGCAGCCTTTAAAAACAGTAGAAACAGGAAGGAATGGACAAACTGACAGATTTTATACAGGCTGTAACAAAACTAGGTGATAAAACTTTAGGGTGTGTATGTGTTCCTACTTCCTTATTACTTATTATAAAGTTCACTGTGAAAGTAGCAGCGCCGAAAGAGCATTTTTTTGTGATTTGTATCCAGGGCAAGCATCCCAGCGTCACGACTCACGAGTTTTCCCATATAAAAACGAAAAAAAAATTTGGTCTTTCAGCGCTGCTACTTTCACAGTGAACTCTCTAGTGACCCTAAAGTATTATCACTTTGTTTTGTTACACCTTGTAGTAGATAAATTGGCGGATTTCCTTTGCCTATCTGTCACTTCGTCTACTCTTCCGTGAAAAGAAACCGTTTCTTTGGTGACCAATGACCATGCTATTAGTCTGCACTCTGCAGAAATAGTATGTAGATAACCTTATAGCCGACACGTTTTCTTTATCGCTAATATCCTGAACAGCTCGTGTGCTGGAAAAGCTTGTGAGTTGTAAGTTTGTGGCCTAGATCTTAGGCTTATGAACCCTAACAGCTGATCTGATGTTTTATTTGTTAGTATTCCACTAGATTGTTTTAAAAATATGTAGATCCGAAAGAATCTATGTCATAAGTGATAGTTTCTTAATTCAAGGAACATTTAAATTGGTAGAATTACTTACCACAGCAGATTTTGAGCTTTTTCTGGTGATTGTACACAACAATCTAAATAATTATAATAATTATTGTATTGAAAAATATATTGTATGATAATTGATTGTATTATGTATATTTTAATAGGGTTTGGTTAAGGAAGAACAAAAAATATTTATATACATATTTAATTGATATTACTTAGCACTTAGTAGGAATAGTATGTTTTAGTTTTTTTTTCTAGTACCTATACAGTATTACAATTAAAAAGTGTTCGTATTTCTATCTAAAATACAGTATAAAATACAAATATTTACAAATTATTGTTTACTTGACCCTAAAAATAAGACATCAATCAACCAATCTGTCAAGTCTTTTATTTTAAACTAATAAGTAATTTAACTAAAAAAGATACAATTAAGGCTTCTTACAGACGAACGACACTTTTCGACGGCACTCGTCGACGGCTGCCGTCGACGAGTGCCGCTCGTCTGTAAGAAGCCTTAAAAAACAGAACCTAAACTATAATGATGATAATAATATAATATAGGCCGCGCACATGTTTAAGATTTCTCGGCGAAACTGGAGAGGCAATAGGCGCGATCGCAATCTACATTAATGATCAACAACCCTTATCAAATCTATCAATTGCGTGTCGCCGTGCGCGTGCTTTCGAATTGTCTCGTTCATTAATCGCTATTTCATCTTCAATTTTCGCCAAGCGAGCTTATAGTTTTTGCGCGACCTATACAAGGCGCTCGCATATTCTTTGTGTGTTTACACCTTCCTTTATAAGTTTACATCTGTAATGGATCATAGTATTCTGAAGGAGAGTTGGGGAGAATATCACAAATGATCATTGCTAAGTTATTCGTATTGGAGGAAGTCGCCGCTTCCGAGTTCCTCCTGTTCGTAGAATTCGGTGCTTCTAAATTATTTGTAACGGAGGAGGCCGTCGTTTCTGAATTGTTTTCTTCCTCAGCTTTTGTTTTAGTCGCACATAACGCACTTCGAAGAAAACTAAAGGCTGCTGGACTAGTAGCAGACCTGTCGGTGGAGGTCGTCGCCTCTAAATTATTACAAGTATTGGTGGGTTTCGTTGCCAATAATAATTTATCTGCAGTCGTGGAAGTCGATGCGTCTGAATACTTTATGTTGGAGGTAGCGTCGTTTAAATTTACCGTTTTCACGGGGGTCGGTGCGTCAGAATCATCTGAATTGGCGTCTGTATTTGTGGGGTCGTCGAAATTACTCGTATTCGTGGAGGTCGTGGCTTCTAAATCATCTCGAGTCTTAGATTTTAGCGTTTGAAGTGTCGCCGAGTTCGGCAAACAGAAAACACTTTGTAGAAAATCGTAGCCTGACGGACTAGTACCGTATAGATTTAAACAAAATTCAATATAGTTTCGATCGTATCTGTTCCCATGACTGTGACTTGTCGAATCGGCGGTCGCTTTTACTATCATAGCCAGGTTCTTCGACAGGAATTTGTCGCTTAAGTTGCCTAAAGTCGCTTTTTGTACCTGTTTACTTCTATCGCAGATTTCATTTAATCTGGCTTGTTTTTTGCACTCTGAAATTTCAGATTTAAACTTTTTCACTAGAGGAGTATCGAGCAAAAGATATTGAGCGGTCTGAGTATTTTTATTGATTGGGTATATTTTGTCTGTTTGCACTGTTTGGCTCCGTGGCGCGGTGTTGCCGTCTATAGTTTGAGTCCCGGCGTCTACCCTCGCCGAGGACGGCAAATTAATGATTGGTATTGCTTTGGTCGTTAATCTCTTGTTACGTTGACTCAATGTAATATCTCGCTCGTTAAAATGTTCTTCGCAAACTTTGTGGCTCATATAATTCTTGTTCGTTAAATCTTCCCGGCATATCAGACGAAGCCACTCGTTACGCCTGAAAAAATACTTCAATTGAATGCAATTTGGAAAAAAAATATTTTGAGTGATAGTCTTAGCAACCGCGCAGACTTGCGGGCGTCATAAAGACAGCAATAATTATTCCTAGGCTGGATTCGAAAATATGACTTTGGAAAAATTAAAATAATTATTGGACATATAAGGTCAATGTGTCGAAGTCCGGCATACTTTTCTAAAATTAAAGTTTGATATAATTTTTTGACTTGAGATTCGTTTTTTAAAGTAACTTGTGTCATCGGAAATTATAGTCTATATATTAATTAGACCTATAATGATCGAAAAAATAATCTTAATTGCCGTATTTTTTTACTTACGTGGTATTTTTTCAAAACTCGGCGTGTAGACGGACTTCCCTTACAGTTTGAGGTAAGTCCGTCTAGCAGCAGTATAGCCCTAACTTGTGAAGTAAAATGCATGGCAACGGTTTCTAGCAAAGCCGGAAAACGGCCATTTAAATATGTATCTGTAATAAGGTTCGCATTCCAGAGAAAATTAATTTTATATCATTTTAAGGCAAGTCTAAGGCATATCGTAAGTCTAAGTGGTTGCAAACATTTTCATAAAGTTTTAAGGGTTGTTGGTCCTGGAGGTAGGATTTTTTAAGGAAATTTCTAAACTGTTAAAGGATCTTTTTTTAAATTTTGATTATTTCAAATAATTTTTGGTTTTTGGAATATTAAAAAAAACCAAACCCTTCTTTTTTTTACTTTATTGTTTATAACTTTTGCAATTTTTATCAGCCCCTCTTGTATGCTCTTTTCGTGCAGTAAAATTTGGGAAATGCTATGATTTAGTAGTCCTTAGTTGAAATGCAAATTAACAATAAAACATGTATATTTGAAAAGGTTGACAATATCTGATTCGAGGCAAGACCGGCATATGACGGCCTTTCCTTATGAAAACTAGACGGACTTCCCAATTATTGCAATTTTAGGTTAGACACATGTTGTAGGTGATAATAACGAAATTAAAGCGATATTAACGAATCGAACGCCAGTAATAAGTAAAAGGATCACTAAATTACTTATGTAACTCAAGAAACTCTAAAATCTCCCTCGTATTTCCACTTTTTTATTTTTTTTGGCAGAGACTTACACTCTGACTGCGAGTACAAAACGGGAAAAAAATTTGAGATCATTTTTTTCGTCACAGGTAGTTAGTAGCGACATAATATCTGTTTCTTAGGTCAAACTAACTTTGCAATATTGTTTTACCCACTGAGCCATATGAAACTAGTCGTTCAAATATGGAAGTTATTGCCGCTAGACGGACTTACCTCCTAGACGGACTTCGACACATTGACCTTACATAATATTGAATAACAATAATCAATATTACACTATTCGGCATTGCTATTAAAGAACATTGATTGCGTAGTAATTTCACTAGATTATTAGTTATTACCTTTCAATGTCAGAAGGAAGTTGAAAAAATGACATATCTGGTTTATTCAACGTCGTATTCAGGCACCCGTACACACAGCAGCGTACGCGTCCCTTGCATGTAGTGGTCGCCATCATCACAATTTACAACCCGGCGACCGACTCCAGTGGCGCGCGGCGCGGTACTAAACATTTTTGTGTCGGGAAGATCGCTGAGCGGGCTTGTAAACGACGCTCATGTGTGCGTGAAACGAGACGGCCACTTTACTTTCGAGTAATGTACAAAGTACAAACTACAAACAGTACAATGTGACTACATATTATTTAGTAAGGCGCCCTGTTCGAGGCTCGGGCGTTCAAGATTGCGAAGTATACTGTATATCTTATACATATATAAAATTCTCGTGTCACAATGATAGTCCACGAACTCCTCCGAAACGGCTTTACTGATTTTTACCAAATTTTATATGCATATTCAGTAGGTCTGAGAATCGGCTACTGGGTACTTTATTTATTGATAAGTGCATTTGTTTAATAAATAATAGTTAATTATTACAAGCTGAGACTGACGGCGACCATTAAGTTTGTGCGACGGGATAGCGATCAACGTTGCCATGGCGACATACTTATTTAGTCACTTCAATAAAATAATATGGGTGAAATACTTTATATTATGGCAAAGCAACGTTTGCCGGGACAGCTAGTTTTTATATAGTATTTTGTGCGTTAAAGAAGAAAACGTCTAAAGATTTAAAACATCTAATATTATTTACTTGTCATCTGTAGAGTAAGCTATACGCAAAAACATAGTATAATGAGGGGAAGTAAGTTATCACTTATCTTCATGCAGTGGGCGTTTTCACACTGCGACGGTAACGACACGACACGATACCTCATACCACAGAATAGATAAGGGCCACCGCACATACTCAAGAACCGCTATAGGTAGACTTCTGAAGTTTTCACAGATTATGTATTTCTGGAGCCGCTATAACAACAAATAATAAAAACAAAATAAAGTTAGTATTTTAGGTACATACAACAATGAACAAACGTTATTTTTTTGGTCTTTTTAGCTCGTAATCCCTAGTAACGTCCTCAATTATGTAATTTAATATTTAATTATACACTTAAAATAGGGTGGCTCCCATACAAAAAAAAAAACATTTTTTTTCCTATATTTGCTTTAGAACGGTACGGAAGTCGGAACCCTTCGTGCGCAAGTACAACTCGCACTTGGCCATTTTTTATATAAATAATGCTGCTCTGTATCTTGAATGCTAAAATCCAAATACATTTCTATGTTCGATAGGAAAACCATTGTTGAACTTTATTGTCTATTTACTAATAACTAATAAGAAATGACGTGTTATATTGCAAAAATTGACAACCCTAAGGCACAGAATATATATTTGTTGTACCAACCTAAGGGCTAAGACAGTAGGCAATTACATCGCGGATTAGGCCGGAGATAACCTACTTCCCTTCTTCCTTATTTGTACCACAGTCTATGGAACTTTGACTATTTATTACGGCTGTGTTTATACTATGGCAAAAACGTGCGCGACTAAAACTGCGACGTTGCCAGCTCGCGTTATGTAATAAATCCATAGGTCCAATATTAAAAGGTGTTAAAAGTACGATATTGTGCCTGTCTGTATGTCTGTCCGACTGAAAATTCAATGGACCCGCTAGACTACTTATTATCATACAGCAGATTGAACCAGATGACTGCTAAATAAAACTTTTAATCAGCAAAACTATTTTATTAAGGTTTATTCTTTATAAATTACTAGCTGACCCGACAGAAGTTGTCCTGTCTTAACGATGATTATTTAATTCGAGTTGGTATAATTAAGAAAACTATTGATTAAAATTAGTATCTTCTTGCCAAATTTCATCAAAATAGATTAAATAGTTTAAGCGAAAATCATAAAAGTTTATTGTGCAGGAACCGTACATTTTCCGGGACAACAAGTATCCTTTGTCCTATTCCTGGTTCTATGCTGCCTCTCCACCAATTTTCAGCCAAATCGGTTCATCCGTTCTTGACTTATAAGTGGCGTAACTAACACAACTTTCTTTTATATATATATATATATAGATTATCAAAGGGTTTATTACCTATGTGGATTTTGGAGAATTGAGTATGATTGTAAAAATAAAACATTATGATTATATTCATTTGATTTTTTATTTATTTTTAATAGTGGTCCACTTTTTCAGTTATACCACTTACTTAAATCTAATTGCAATACTTAAGTGTTGTAACAAAAAATTTAAACTCAATCAATCGAAAGTTATATCGATTAGAAAATTTAGCTTAGCGTCTACTGTTTCTTGAGTCTTGACAGACTATCTGCCGCACGCAGACACGAACATTAAAATTACGTCTGCAATAAAATTATTAATATTTTGACTTAAGAGTCCAGAACCCGGGTGCCATCGAAATTCTCATACAAACTATGTAATACCAAGATCATTTCCCATACGAGAATATTTACCATATTTGAGTTATTATTCAGCTTAAGATATAGTAATTAGTACCTAGGTTCCTGTACAAAGATTCACTGCAAAATATCTACATACCAAAAAATAGAACGATTACAATTTTGTACATTATAAATATTGTATCGTTCAAATTTTTGGTAAGTATGTAAATATTTTTGCCCTAGTAGAGAGACCTAAAAGTCAAAAACTGTACCATTCCCTTCCATTTTAGCCGAGCGATCTTTTTAGTTGCGTGTGTTATGAAATGTTCTGTTATGCCGTTACAAGTTTACATGATATTTTCTAATGGATCATAATATTCTGACGGCACGCTCGGCGGAATATCACAGATGATCATTGCCACAGAATTATTTGTGTTAGTGGAGGTTTGTGCTTCTAAATTATTTTCTTTTACAGTGTTCGATTTCGCCGCACATAATGCACTTCGAAGAAAACTGGAGGCTTTAGGACTAGAGGCAGAATTATTTGTTTCGGTGGAGGTCGTCGTTTTAAAATTTCTCGTATTGGTGGCTTGTAATTTATCTGTCGTGGAAGTCGATGCGTCTGCGTACTTTGTATTGAATACACCTGAATTCACGTCTAAATCTTCTAAATTCATGGCGTCCGTTTCGTCGAAATTATCTGATGTTCCGGCGAAATCGAGTACACCCAAACTTGCGTATAAGGTATGTGTAAAATTATTTGTATTCGTCGAGGTCGTCGATTGTGAACCGGTCGGTATCGCAGCTTTTAATTTCATTAAAGTCACCGGACTCGGCATAGCTAACGTATCTCGTAGAAAACAGTAGGCTGCCGGACTAGTGTCGTATAGATTCAAACAAAATTGAATATACTCCTTGTCGCATTTTAAATCGGCGTTCGCTTTTACTACCATAGCGAGTTGCTTCGATAGCAAATTATCGCTTAACTTGCGTAAAATGGCCCTTTGGATCTTCGGATTTTTACTGTTGATCTCATTCAATCTAAGCTGTCTTTGGCACTCTCCGAGTTCACGCTTTAGCTTTTTCACAGTAGCAGTACGATACAAAAGAACTTGATTAGTTTGAGTATTTTTATGGATTTTAGACATTTTTTCTGTTTGCACTGTTTCGCTCCGTGGCTCAGTGGCGTAGCTGTCTGTGGTTTGGGTCTCTGCATCTTCTCTCAGCAAGTATGGCAGGTTGGTGGTTGGTATTGCTGTGGTTTTCAATCTCTTAACTTGTTGACACGGTAGAATGTCTTGGTCGTTAAAATGTTCTTCGCAAACTTTGTAACTTGTGTAATTCTTGTCTGCTAAATCTTCCCGGCATATCATACGAAGCCACTCGTTGCGTCTGAAAAAATTATCATACACATATAAATAAAATATAAATACTAAACTAAATATATTAGGTACGAGCTTTTGCCCGCGGCTTCGCTCGCGTTTAGAAGTATTAATATATACAAACTTTCACTCCCTATTTTAACCCCTTGGGGGTAGAATTGATCAAAATCCTTTCTTAGCAGATGCCTACGTCATAACATCTAACTGCACACCAAATTTCAGCCCGATCCGTTCAGTGGTTTGGGCTGTGCGTTGATAGATCAACATGTCAGTCAGTCACCTTTGAGTTTTATATATTTAGATGTATTCCCGATTACATAACGTTATACTTTATTTTATTAACTTCGTTATTGTTTACTTACTTTTAATGTTGAGAAAAAAAAACAATTCAAATTCAAATTGGTATCATTATGGCCAGTCTGTCAGACATGCAGTCACGTTAACATTAAAATCAAAAAGTATTGAATTAAGTACATAATTGGAAATTGGAATCATGGATGAATACATGACAAGTGACAAAGTAATTTTACTAACTTATCACCTTTTAAGATCAGCAGGAAGTTGAAAAAATGACAGATCTGGTTTATTCGCCTTCGTATTCATGCACCCGTACACACTGCAGTATTTACAATAGTTTGAAGTGGTTGCCATAATTTAATTTATAATTACTATTGCAATTTACAACGCGGCGACCGATCTCGGAGGCGCGCGGCGTGGTACTGAACAATTTTGTCGGGAAGATCGGTGAGCGGGCGTGTAGACGACGCTCATGTGTGCGTGAAACGAGACGGCCACTCAGACACGGTTATACTATAATATCTATTCAGTACTTTGTCTCGCCCGTTTCGTCAAAATAAATGCCTGCCGCGCGGTACGTAGTACGTATGTATTGATAATCAAGTCGATTTTTTTTCATTTAAATTTTTAATATTTGTATACCATTCGATAACTTATGCAATTAAAAGCAACTTTTGTTATGAAACCACTTTCATAAATGCAATATTTAATATACCTATCGAACAAAGTTCTCTCCCGATCCGTACAAACTACGAAAGAGTGACGTCAGTCTTTCGTAGCACTTTGTATGGAGCGTTTCGGGCAGGTCTATTTTATGAGATGTTTGAATTATCTTATTATTATTATTATCTTGGTGCATTTTTAAGCTATCAGAGTAATTCTTTCAGCGATGTTTCTATTTTTAAGGGTCTTTCAATTCCAATAAGAAAAAAATATATTCATCAAGCCTATTATAAAACAGAAACAGCTCTTGGGTGGTACTTAAGGCCGTCCCCCGAGCAAACGACCTTGACCATACATTTGCCGAGTTGCCGAGATCGCACCAAAACTCTATTTTTTTACTTATCTTAGTTCAAAAGTGTCCCAAAAAAAAGAAAACGTGGAATAAGGGAGAAGACCTAATGGCAGACACTATAAGGAAACATGAAACATTCGAATGTTATAAAATATATAATTTATGAAAATAAAGGATTGATAACTTCTTCCATGTCTTCAGTAACTCTTACAAAATAAAACTATTATATTTATTCTCTGACAAATCAATTAAAAAAAATATTATTGGTCTTTTTGTAAACTTAGTCATAAGTACTAATAGATGACATCACAATAAGCGAACAACACTAATAGTAGACACCAATATGAACTAATAGTTGACATAGAACATTAAATTACATTTTACATTTTTCACATTATTAGGTCTTTATTTGCCGTTTTTCAAAAGATTTCATTTACTTCATCATAGTAACTACATGCATCAGAAATATTATCCACGTTGTCTCCAGATTCTATTCATTCTTCTTCCATGCTGAAACTATCTTTCCTTTTATTTTTATTTTTCATATCTTTTTCCAGCAAATTTATTTTTAGTCTTAAGTCTCCATGCTTCTTTTGCCTCTTCTTTTTTCTTCTTTTTGTTCTCAGCTCTCCTTTTTTATCTTTTTACTGCTACAAAACTAAAGCATCGATTTTTAGATTAGTGCAAGGTCTAATATTAGACACCATGTCCATTTTTAGGTACAGTAGTTCTAAGTTCTTAGTTTGTTTATAGAATTATATTTTTAGAGAATAGTGATGGTAATTGCAGTAAAATAAAGTACAAAATAACTTTAGTATGTATTGAAAAACTAAAAGATGAGATCCATGTCATCTATTAGGTTTTTTACATTTTCAAGAACTAATAGTAGACACCCTTATATTGTTAGGGAAAATGCATAAAAGATCATAAATAAACATTAATTAGTGTAAACAACATGACCATTAATCCAATGAAGTCAATAGAAATTACAAAAAATCTAATAAATGTATTCAAAACTTACGTGCAAAATTTCGCCTTCCTTAACCTATTTGCTAAGAAATTGCCGGGTGCGTGTTGACGCGGTCACATCATTTACGAAAACTGATCCCATTTTAAAATTTTGTTCCCGAAGGCATCCCTAATATATTTTTTCACATCAACAGATAGCATAAGAAGCTTATAAAATTTACAGTGTTGAGAAATAATTAGAATAATTCTTATTTTTATGGCATTTTTGTCGTAAGTGTCTTCTATTAGTTCAATGTCTACCATTAGCGCCTTTCCCTTATTATTATATTATAAAGTTTATGATATTGTCGATATATTGGCGTTGGATTGGTGTTTCAAATAAAAGTCATATTTTGTAAATACTAAGGAGATGCTGAATGATGCTTGAATAATTTTAATAAATTGGCTTTACTTTGGAAGCTGATATCATGAGTATAATAAACAAAAATAGTTTTAAATGGGGAAAGGAATGTTGATATACTTACTGAAGATTATTGCTGTATTTTTATTATAACATTGTAGCTTTCAAATTATGAGTTTATAAGGCTTTAAATACAGTAAAATATGGAATCTCCGTAGGGAAGGCCCTTAAAAGTTATACAACTGTCATGCATTTTATATATTTTTTTCTCTGTAAAAGCAAATGCGTTTTGACTTTTGAATAAAACACGACGTTGCCAGCTCGCGTCTGCTTTATACTTTAAAAACACAGTACACTCAATATTAAATACTCATCATAAAACTTGACGTTATTAATGGCAGCATATTAAAAAAAAACGATTTTTTAAGTATTTTTTATTAATTATGTAAGTATTTTTAACTTAGACGCAGTCTTTTGCTTCTCAGTTGTCAGTTTTTAGGGTTCCGTACCTCAAAAGGAAAAAACGGAACCCTTATAGGATCACTTTGTTGTCCGTCTGTCCGTCCGTCCGTCTGTCAAGACCCTTTTTCTCAGGAACGCGTGGAGGTATGAAGCTGAAATTTATATCAATTACTCAGGTCTACTGTCCCTTGAAGCTGTGAAAAAATCAAACTTCTAAGCCAACGCAATCAAAAGATACAGCCGTTTATGCCGCAAATTTTCGACACTTGCAAGGGAATCAAAACCTACAGGGTGCTTCCCGTGAACTCAGAATCTTGAAATTTGGTACGAAGCAACGTCTTATAGCATAGATAAAGGAAAAATTACGAAAACCATAAATTTTTAGTTACATCACATAATATATTTTTTTTAATAATTTTAAACTTACTACCCATTTCCTCATAAACGCGTAGAGGTATTAAATTGAAATTCATACCAAATACTCAGGTTTATAATACCTTTAAGCTGTAACAAAATCAAACTTCTATGTCAACGCAATCAAAAGAAACAGCAATTTAAGCTGCATATTTTGGTTTGTACGGAACCAGAAAAATGTAGTAAGTACTTACATCATACGTATGGCAGAGTGACAAATTAATGGTTTATCAAATAAGTTTGTATCGTAAATCGTAATTGGTATAGTAGTTAGTGCGAGTTGAAAGTGTTATTATTTAATTAATTTTGTGAACTTAAATGTATTATTTTTGCAAGTTTATGCAATATAAAGGTATCAAAAAAATTTTTGCCTATTCGCATAGCATAGCAATCAACAGTATTCGTGCTAAACTTTACATTTCTCAGAAGTCCGAACGTACGAAATACGTAATGAACGTACCTACTAAATTAATCAGGTAAATATTACAGATTTTGAAATAATCGGCCAAGTGCGAGTCGGACTCGCGCACTAAGGATTCCGTACCATTTATAGAGCAAAATTAGCCCAAAAATTGTGTTTTTGTATGGGAGCCCCCCTTAATTTTTTATTTTATTTTAATATTATTATTAAATATTAAAGTGCACATAAAACTAAGGACCTTGAGAAAAATGCGATTATTGATATAGATCCAAAAAGGCAAAAAAAATCACGTTTGTTTTATGGGAGCCCCCCCTTAAATATAAATTTTATTTTCTTTTTAGTATTTGTTGTTATAGCAGCAACAGATATAAGTATTAAGTACACAACCTGTGAAAATTTCAACTCTCTAGCTATTACCGTTCTTGAGTTACAGCCTGGAAAGTGGAGACAGACAGACAAACGCACAGACATCGAAGTCTCTGTAATAGGGTCCCGTTTTTACCCTTTGAGTACGGAACCCTAAAAATAAAATAAATAGTAATATAAACAGTAGGTAAGTATATTAGGTAGCATTTTGTATTTTTTCTTAATTATTAAAAATAATATTAATCACAATTCAAAATACAAATATAGGAAACAACGGCTGATCGAATGAAAATAAACATGTTTTAACTTAAAAACCCATCAAGCCCCATGAGTATAAGGACACCGGTGACCGCGACAACAATAAAATAACAATAGATTTCCAAGAATCCGCGATCGAAGGATTAGGCCATATCAGGCCGCAAGGGCGGACATTGCTGAACCACTCGTTCTAGTCGAATCTCGACAAATCTCCTGGGATTAGAGAACAGAGAAATTTCACGCAACATCATGCTGTATGCAGGTGAAGTGAGGAGGGAAGGCCGTGTCTGCTGACTGCTGACGGATGAGCATTTTTGGAATTCCAATTTTAAATTATACTCGTGTAGGTGAGGGCGGTATTGATGTTGGTGTATGCAGTGCGACGTTGCCGCTCCGTGCGGACCGCTATGCGGTGTTGCCGCCTGCCGGCTCGACCCACTTACGCCAGTCGGCAGGGCGCACGGCCTTTTTCACTTTGCCAAATGACCAGTTTGTTTATAGTTCAAATAGAATACGACCCCCGGATCAGATTTGTACATTACAGCCTCGACGTGAAAGGAATTTAAATACAAGTGCAGCCGGAACCCCCATCACTTTTGTCATCACATTGTGCTTTTAAAGCTCTTACTATACAGTATACACAAACACAGTACAGTGTACACGTTTAACTCGTGTACCGAAGTTATACCAGGATTCAGAAAAAATCCTAGACCCTAGTCTAAATTTATAGACTTTATAGTTAGTACAGCTTTAATTTAGTCGAATCGATCAAAGAGCAGAAATCAGAATCAAATTCTCATATCAATTAACAAGCTTCAAAAATCAAACGACTAGTTATTGGAGTTTTGACACTTAAAAGAACTCGTTAGAACTTAGAAGTAGGTTTGACATTGACCGGTTACACAAATAATTATACTCCGCAGTGAAATGCGGATTAAGGTAAGTATAAATATATTTTTTTGACATCGCGTCGTGACTCGTGGCCATAAATTATAAGTTATCTTTATCTATACTTATAAAATTACATGTCCTGACTGACTGATTTATCATCGCTGAGCAAAAACTGTTATGCCCGCTGTACACTCTCGCCGAGAGCTCTCGGGCGAGAGTCTCGTGCGAGAGCCTCTTGCCCGAGTGCGATCATGTACATTCTCACTTAGTTCAATCGCAGTTAAGAACTGAGAGAAGATGGACGAAAACGACCATCACAGATTACAAGTATATATTTGACGACCATTCACCATTCACCATGCATCGAAAGATATCATTGTAATCCAAAGATTTATAATCATATATAATTTTATTTCTCAAAGATAATGACTAATAATGACGTTTATTATTGTTATTTTTCTGTTCTACACTGTCCAACGGCGGGACTAGTACTGAATGACGCGAGAGTGTACAGTAGTGCGCCCGTTTTCCTCGCGAGACCCTTTGTCTCGGGCGCAAAATACCGACAACCGACCGAGAGGGTCCGAGACAGGCGAGACGAGGCGAGCGCACCCATTTACACTCTCGCACTCGGGCCGCCTCGCTGTGTCTCGGCGAGAGTGTACAGCCGGCTTTAAAGTTACAGCCACGAACTTTGGTGAGTAGGGTTGTTTTATTAAGTAGACACCCACTAAGGAAGGAATTTTGAAAATTTTACCCCGAAGGGGGTGAAATAGGGCTTGAAAGTCTGAATGAAAGTCCGTCGTTTCTTAAGTTAGGAACATGAAACTTTATCTTTGGGTTACTGATTAAAAATGAATGGATACGTATTTAAGCGTTTTTGGAAATTCTTCCCCCAAGGGGGTGAAATTGGGGTTGACAGTTTAAATGGAAGTCCGTTATTTCTTGAGTTAGAAGCATGAAATTTTATGTTTGGGCTACTGATTAAAAAAGATTGGATACGTGTTTAAGCGTTTTTGAAAATATTACCCCAAGGGGATGAAATAGGGGTTGAAAGTTTAAATGAAAGTCTATATAGGTATACTATGATAACGCGGACGAAGTCGCGGGAAACAGCTAGTAAGTTATAAACTTATAACCTTATTAGTATTGATATCGTTGGTCGTGGCACTGTGTTGACTGTTGTATTGTACCATCGAAAAAATTGATTCATAGGTTCATGCCGGACGGACCTACGTCATATTTTGGTTGGGCTATGTCAATTATGTAATTGTTAATATTTTGTTAGGACTCGTGATCTGTCGGCACTCGGCAGTCTCGGCACTCGACTGGTTTCACATAAGTCATAATGCGACCAAATTTAGGTGATACGTCATACTACGCCATCGGCCTATGAAATATGAATCAACTTCTCTGAATAGTACAAGCATTGGTCATTACGTCGATGATTCCCTGTCTTCTTAGCGCAAATAGACTACAATGCAGTATTACATTCAGTCCGTACTCCGTCCACAATGCACATCCGGTGTATTGTCAGATCTGCATCTTCATGCTCCTCCCTCGCATAATATGATACGGGAATACCAATATGCCAACATTATCAGGTGATACACCTCGCGTTCTAAAATGCACCTAACTACCGTGTAATAGGAATTAAATTGCCGTGAAACGAGTTTATTAGATGCATGCAAATAATATTATCCCACCAAAAACATAAATGTAAAAATGCTGAGCCAAGTTCCATAAAAACATTACATTTCTTGTCTACGGACTTCGCCGTAAAAAGGATGGCGATCTAAATGAGTGCCAAGTTCCAAGGAAAATCGAAATAAGTACGTATAGGAACCAAATAACATTATGAACAAATAATAGAGTCTATTTCTTTCTCCATCCTTTTTACGGCGAAGTCCAAAGACAAGAAATATAATGTTTTTATGGAACTTGGCTCAGCATTTTTACATTTGGGCGATTCCATTATCGCGGGTGCAACAGTTTGACACACTTAAAGCTTCCTACAGGCAAAATGAAGCATATTTATTAATAAAATATCCCGTGAAGGGATACATTTTAACTAGTTTAACAATGATTTATAAATGAAAACCTTCATCAAATGTATGAAGGGCCACAAACAGGTCTGAAGTGCCATCGCGGGCAACCAATTTGACCCTCCATTAAGAACTGTGATGAGGCGTGCGTCCCCCCAGAAAGCCCAATCGAGCTAGGTGTATTTTCAATATATCAGAATTTAGAGCAAAAATGGAGCACCTCTACAGTCAAGTAAATAAATTGGAGCATTAATACGAACGACGCTGCGAGCTAAAAACCGTGGGCTTGCTGGCGTCCTGTCCCGTCAGCACGCCCAAGCTAGATCTCGGGTGGCACCGACTTCAAAATTATGAAGATTGAGTACAGAAATAGTTGAGGTTTAGCCGAATTCGGAAAAAGGCACTATTAGATAGTAAAAATTATTTAATACTTTTTAGTTCATATTAATGTTATTATTGTTTTTACCTTGGAAGTCGGTTTTAATTTTTGTTAAAAATAATAATAATTTCACTCTTTTTAGTTACACTAGTAGGTAAATCTTCGCGTATATTTTACGTATCTTATTACAATTTGTTAAGAGTCACAACTCACACGCACAAAATAATATAATATTATCAGTGAAGTGAACATATTGTGCTAAGTAATTTAACAATTTTAATGCTTCAAGCCCCAAGCGGTCACCGGCGATTGCGATAACAATAGAACGGCTATTGTGTCTCGTTTTTCCACGATCTAAGGATCTATCAGATAAAAAATTGTATAAACTTGCATAGGATGTAGCGTAGCTACTCATAATATTTAATATTATCATAATTATTGACAGCTGTTCTTGTAATCAAGAATTCAAATCGATAGGTACTTAGTGCACCATCTATCGATTAATAAGTATAACTAATTAAAAAGACACTTAATGACTTTGTTTTGTTTAAATGCTCTTTTTAAAATAACTTTATTTTAATTCTATTTGTCTATTAAAATTTTATAAAGTAGTTAGTAAAGTACTTATTCGATATTCTGTCTGCCGCCACGCACCGCCGCGCGGCGCGGCGCGTCGACGCCGACCGCCGTGTATTAAAAACAAACAGGTGTTGTTATACAGTACATAATTATTATTATTAGTATATCCATACCTATGGATATACTAAAACTATAAACCATCTCTGTAAAACCACATCAAGTGAATAAATGATTATTATTATTATTATGCCTTGTACTATTATCTATTCTGTGCCATGAGACATTGGTGGCCTTAACACGTCGTGGTAATGATGATGATGATGATGATTATGATGATGAATATGAATTGCATAGTAGTTTATGCTTTCTGTTCTTAAAACAACGCCGAAACTCCCAAACGTGTATCTATAAGGAGTCAGGAGTTCTCTCAGCATCTTCGAAACCATGGTATACCTTGACCCAATATTTGACTTTTTGGTAGCGTATTATTAGTACACTTCACATAAAACCAAAATCACCATATGTTTCCATATGTTTCGAAAATCGGTTCACAAACGGCGGAGTAATCGTTGAACATACAAAAAAAAATCCACAGCCGAACATATAACCTCCTCGTTTTTTGGAAGTCGGTTAAAAATGTGTTCAGGAGCTCGAGTTGGCGCTACTGGAGGAGTAGAAGAATATCCCATAGGAAATGATAGACAATCCAAATCCAAGCATGGAATGGCGTATCCAGACTTTTTTGAGATCCATAAAAGGCATTACACGCTTTTAACATGCCATTTCTTAAGTAAAAATGAAGATTTAACTTAAAAACTTACTACTGAAATTTCAAAGATTTTTCTTAATTTTTGATTTTTGCAGATTTTTTCTATTTTACACGTTTTTATGCCCTAAATTTATATAAGTTTTATTTTTTAATCATCAATCATTAAATTAATAAATAAATATTATATAAAAAACAGCGAATAATTTTCAAAAAAAATTAAATTTTGTTATGTTCCTCTAATTTTGCCGGTGTGTTTAGTAATGGTCTTGTATTTAGTTGGTCTTCCTTATCTTTAGAAGGTCTAATTGGAAAGTTGAAGGCCAACAATCGCTGACAAACATAGGAAACTAATACAAAATCGAAGTAGATTTAGTTCCGCGATTTGATAACAGATGTCGCTGTTAGGCCTCTAGATCGCGCTATCGCTTACTCGACAGCATTTGGTACCTATATGTAATTCAATGGAATAATTATCGCTGACACTCACTGGTTGTTTTATTTATTATTACACCTGAGGGATTTGCGTCCCAGGGTAACCCTACAGAACGGATCGGACCGTATGACGTCACTCAAGTAGGACTAAGAGCGTTTTCACACGAGACACGACCCGACACGACAAACTGCGGTGACGATTCCGTGCGCCATACATTTCTATGTACCGTTTTCACACGGAACGACACCGCACAGCACGACACACGATTTTGAGACGACAATCCGCTATGTCGTCACGTTTTTTAGCACAGATAAAAAAATTACAAAGATATTATGAAAGTTGTCTGTGGTTCATTGATTCAGTTTGAATTTTACAACCAGGCCACTAAAATTATTGCCTTAAATAATACAATATGCCCCGCGTACCACTTGACGTTAGAAAGGATCATCAAACTATCTTTTAAAATTATATTGTACAAAACCCAACAATAGATGACATAATATTTTTAAGTACTAATGGCTGGTTTACACGTACTAAGTTGATAAGTAGTTAACTTAATTTTAAATTTGTAAATTGTAAACACAAAATTTAGTAGCCAATAGCACTTTAAAATTTAGTTAAGTAAGTATAGGGTCATAAGTTAAAATTTAGTTGACCATTTATCTACTTATCACGTGTAAACCAGCCATAAGTGAATGCGGTGTCGTCGCAGAAATCGTCGCTCGTGTGAAAACGTTCAAACGACACGGTTCATAGACAATTTATATTTGTCTATGAACCGTGTCGTGTCGGGTCTCGTGTGAAAACGCCGTTAGGAGAAAGACGGATGTCGAACGCTGCCGAACGCAAAGGCCGATTGTGCTTCCTTGTCGCTCGTTCCGCGCTCTCGCTTGCACTTCAAACCTTAAATGGAACGCCTCAGAGCGAGGTAACGCCGCATGAACTGTATGTTTTTCGGGCGCGCAGCCCATATCGAATTATAAGACGTTATCACGTCAAAAACGCACTTCTGCAATTTAATAAATAATCGCATACTTAACAATAATTAACATCAAGTCATCGATTTATATGTAAGGATATGCCTACTAGAACATTCTGCTAATAGGTTTTTCATACAAGGAAATAGAGAGTCATCTATGAAAAATCGATTGAACTACGTAGTGCGACACAATATGCAGGCGTACAATGTAACCTTGTATGAACGTACAATAAACACACTTTTTTAATATTAAATATTGACAATTAATGTAAGTATATTAATTTAGGCGTAGGGTTTTTGATTAACATACAAAAATAAGTAAATAAATAAATGCATTTATTCATTCTTACTCAACTGTAAAGGGAGGGTTATGTTTAGTTACAAATTGATATTCCAATAAATGAAATTTGTTTAATATAAATTTGTTTAATATTCCAATAAATGAAATTTGTAACTTAAAATTAAGTAAAAATGTATTTTAGCAACTTTATACGTGTAAACCAGCCATAAGCCACTTTGGCTACAAACTAAGGGGTTTTATGAAAAAAAAATCTGGTGGCCTCATTTCATCCATACATCTATTAAAAAGCACATACCATAGATTATGGCACATATCTTAAAAAAAATCTTTTTTCTAAGAAAAATAATATTCATGCAAAATGACGTCCATGCAAAGTCACACAGGCTATGAAGCGGCGTGTGAATGCTGTTTTACCGACGTTGCGCCATTACTCGGTAAAACAGTAGCCATGGCGGACATCGGTGGTAAAATTATAAATTAATTATTTCTTTACTTAGACAAACAGTTTGTGTTGTGTGATATTCCATGTGCTTTTTTAACTTTTTTGACGTAATTTTTGCAGCCTTTTACCACACAACTAGGCATTTTTATGGCAATGTATACACATACGATGACACACCCGATTTGTTCTGCGGACCACAGACGACTAAGTCACGTCGGTGTCAAACGAAGTGTTTTGACACCGACGAATCGGCATCATTGCAACGCGCGGTTGACCCGGTCCTTACGCTAGTAATATTTATGTCTATGCATCAAGTATTAACATTACGGTTTTGATTCCCAAAGACTTAAGTAATTACTCGTGATTCTGGTAATAACTAAGTAATATCAAGTAGGAAACGAGATTCTATGAAAAATAATCGCATAATATTTTGAATTGCCATATATTTATTCTGTAAAAAGCACCTGCCCGAAGCCTAGCTACGTTTATATTATTATCAATAGAGAATTGCTATTTGCTACCATTCCATTTAATCTTTTAAGTAACTGATAAATGATAATAAAGTCTTGGTATTTCTAAATCAAGGTGGTGACGTCACGAGTAACCGTACTTTGTTTATTGTTAAATAACAAAAACAGATAACACAAGAATCCGGTGATAATTTTACGCGTGCGACGTTGCCAGTCCGCGCGCCGGCTGTTGCCGCCCCGCGCCATTTGCAATTCAGAGCGTTACGCCATACTATCTCAAAATAAAAACATTGTTTTGTAAATTACCTACCGACCTACGTATTCACTGATAATAATCACATGGCTGTCGGCTGTTGCTAATGAAATCGGTCGCGCATCGATACGTCCGAACACTTGAACTTAAAAAGTTTTGCATAAATAACGTGGTTCAGCGGGGCTAAAATGGTCACATTTAGCAATTCCTCTCAATCAATTCAGCAAATGAATTGTCAAAACTGTCAAACTGACAAATGTCAAATCAGTGCAAAAATACAGAAATGAATTGCAGGCAGAGTTGCATTTTGCGATTTTAGAAAAATGAATCATATTATGATTCATATCATGATTCTTCAAAGCGACCATTTAGCCCCGCAGTACGACCTACGAACTATAAATAACTTTGAAACTCGAATGCAGATAGAATGTATGTATTTATGTCCTAACTCCTAATTTTGTTACTATTTAAAGTTTATTAACCTGTGTTCCTTCTTTCTGAATCAAAATATGTAAATATACATACCAAAGGGTAAAAACGGGACCATATTAATAAGACTTGGATGTCTATCAAGCTATCTGTCTCCACTCCCCAGGCTGCATAAAGAACCGCTATAGCTAGACTTCTGAATTCTCTTGCAACTACATAATATAACAACAGCTAATACCTGTGGGCTGTGGGCTGTGCTGTGGGTAGGGTTACCAACTTTTTTTTCAAGAAATAAAGTATATTTAGGTTTACGAAGAAAATTAAACAGTATTTCAGACATATGAACAGTATTTTTATTTTTTATTTATTTTAAACATATATTTTTTAGTACTCCTCGCACAGCTCAATAATTTATCATCATTTTTAAAAATATCATACGCTTCACCACAACTATAGCTTAAATTAAAGTAAATTTGTAGCTCATTCTTAATTAAATTAATCGATAATAATTGTCCATTATACGGGAAAGGCAAAGGGATTTAAGCCCATGCTGCCAAGTCGTCTGTTTTGTAAAGGCGTTATATTACTAATGTGTTTGCATGTTGATGCTGAAAACAGTATATTGTATACTTTATTTTTGTTCAACAGTTAAAAGTATAATTGAGTGAAAAACAGTATAATACTGTTTAAAACAGTATAGTTGGTAACCCTAGCTGTGGGCTGTGCTGTGGCTAATACAATTACCAAAAACAAAATATTATTAATATACAAAATAAGGGAGGTTCCAATACAAAAAACGATTTTTGGTCGATTTTGATTGCGATTTTGCTCTATATTATTATAACGGTACGGAACCTTTCAGATGACCGATTTTTTATTAAACCATTAAAAATGATATAATTTGTACATCCTGGAAAGTCCAAAGTGAAGACTTTAATGGTTTTTTCCACGTTACTTTCTTCGTGAATTCTTGCCTGATGGTGTCACGATTCACGAATTTATTCACGCCCGCGCCGTGTCGCATCGCGCTGTACAACCAGTACAACCGTCAACCGGTTAGCGAGAGCGTTTTATTGCTCAAATTTCTCGAAAATTCCATTTGGATGGATGTTTTGGTCTCCAAAAAAATCACAATAATTATGGATTTGCCTGGATGTGATACAGGATACATAGTTTTTTGGCAACAACACCGGTTTTACAACTTTATATAAGTGCTTAATATGGCGTATTACGTATACCGTCTGCGCCAATAATGCCATAGAATAATTATTTTCAAGGTTTGAAAGGGCCCTAATTGCTAAGTTCGGATTCGAATTTTGTTAAAATAGCAATAAGGCTAAGGGCGCGGCGTCAAAGATCAAGGATTTACATTTTACATGATGTGATAAAGGCCAAGGTTAATGTCGCGTCCGTGAACCAACGACCAAAGTCCATGTGCGAAATGTTACATTTGTGATCACTGATTTGAATACCAGTCATTGTGAAACTTGAGTCTCGAGTCTCGAGTGTCGAAGTCTTCGAAGTAAACAGATACTTAATTCATAAGGTTTCAAGTTTTCAACATAGTCTACACGTAAATATTCAAGTTATGAAATGGGGACGCTTTTTGGTGATGATAATAATATCCTGCACTCGGCTACATCTTTATGGTTTTATTGGCGCGGTGATCGTGAATCATGATGCGGCGATCTCGGAGAGGAGGGAAAGGGTTAAAAGGGGAAAAGGGAGAAGAGAGAGGGGGGAATAGGGAGAAGGGGTCTATCTCCAGCGTGCGGCTCTCAACGGGTCGGGTTACCGGCCGACCACCGGACGTATACACTTTCACGAAGCCCCGCGGCCCGCTATACTATACTATATCTGACACTTGACAGTATACAGCTCCCGGACACGGAGCTGTTACGCGAGTTGTTTTTGCACGAGAAATAACTCTAGAATCAGTCTGGGTTCAAATTAACCCTGGGTTTAATGTTATTTTTGTTGTTTCTCTTAAATTTAAGGGTTGACGCAAAACGCCACTTCAATGAAAGTTCTGCGCCTTGACCACACTTATCGATCCCTTTCAGTTATCAAGGTGAACTATGCCGAATTTGTCGCCAATTATAAGAATAATGGCCACTAAAGTACCGATTTGGACGTAAATTTTATACTTATGCAGTTGGATTGTATAATGTTAAACGTAATGGCGCTAACGTATGCATATTTCATGAGTCTGACAGAGTTAAATTTAACGGTCGCTATAGTTTATGGCTTATGTACGACGCCGCGCGCCGTTACAGCTCGCGTACGTTTTATGTGTTTAGAAATGGTTTAGATACCCATAGCATCGGGCACCTTTAGCAAGTTATACAACTAAAAAAAACTATCAAATAGACAAAGTATGATTAGGCACTAAATATGAGAGCTGTTCGCTGCTCATGAAAACGAATTGTTCGGAATAATATTCCTGCAACTCTTCGCGAAAAATATACCATTAGTGATGAGTGATGAATCATCATTCATCACTCATCAATACATCACCTTGATGAGTGGCAGTCTTCCACCGTTTTTCAGTTACTTTCTGCCACGCACAGTGTAGTAAAACTCTCGAACGAACTGTCGCCAGCGGTATTTCCGGACCAATACGAACTGCTATCGGCTGCTAATCTTCAAGAAGAGAGCGAGGCTACTTGACCTAATTTTTTTCTTCATGCTAATCGCTTCATAATCATTCATTTTTACAAAAAAAAAAAAAAAAAACTACAGTGGCGTTACGGCATTCGTACGTATCGGTCGCGTCCTAAGTTATTTACGTTTTAATAAGTGCAGCGATAACACTGCGCTAATTGCGCCCGGTAACTCGGTAACCAACCGGTTTGCCGGCGCGAGCCGCGCTTATCTATTGATGACGGAGGAAACAAATAAACATGTTCCTGAACAATTAAGCTATTCCGATATAATATTGTGTGATAATGATATAAATGAACTTGAAATGATGGACGAGAATTTACAAATTGAACGAGAAGAGAACCTAATACAATCTGAGATGAAAATGAAGGAGGAGACAGAAAGTTATACAAGACCGATGAAGCGAGACATACACTCAGTAGATACTGATTGGAGTATTGTAGAAAATAGGAAAGAAAAGAGGAGAAAGGAGGAGAAAATACAAATATATATTTCGTGCAAAGACGGAATGCCTAAACAATTGGCGTTGGCGAAGTTGTTAAAAAAAGAGGAAATAAATATAAAAGATATTGCAAATATTAAATATATCAATAAATATAAAATCCGTATAGATTTTTTGAGTGATTTCAGTGTCTCTAAGTTGGAGTCGAACGAGTCACTTATAAATCAAGGATGGAGGTTTTATAGGGCTTACGAAAAAAGCTATTCATATGGACTTATCAAGGATATAGATATGGATACTTCAGACGATGAAATATATAAGAATATAACCTGTCCAAATGGGATTCAGATAATGTCTGCTCGGCGACTCAACAAACGTGACTCTGTTTCTTCTGATCGTCCGTGGCTTCCGAGCGAGACGGTTCGACTGTGTTTTAGGGGGTCAAATGTTCCAGCATTTGTTTATTTAGACGAGTTACGTATAAAAGTATTTCCATACGTATTCCCAGTGACACAATGTACAAAATGCTGGAAATTCGGCCATCTCACAAGATTATGTACATCTAAGTCGGCAGTGTGCCCAAAATGTGGAGACAATCATGACAATTGTGAGACCAGCACATTTAGATGCATCAATTGTAGCGGAAGACACATGGCAATGTATAGAAATTGTCCTACTTATCTCAGAGAGAAGAAGTTAAGGGATATTATGGCCGAGTTCAATTGCACGTTTCGAAAGGCCTTAGATATGTACCCAGTCAGCGAGAATACAAGCTCTGAATTGCACGATAACCAGAAACCAATCTCTGAAGAGGTTTTGACGGTGATACACGAAGACGTAACTCCTTCTACTTCATCTGCGCCCACACCGAGGATGTCTTATGCAAATGTACTCAAAACTACAGCGACTGTACATAATTCCGAGTCCCCAAATAATTTTGCCCGACCGAAAAATAAGGGAAAGAAGACGTCTAAGGTTGAGTTTACGGATACCAAGATGGAATTGGATTTGGATGAAATTCAAGACGTAAGCAACGATGCCGGACTTTCTACTAACGAGGAATGCTCGGAACCAAGTATTAATAATAATCAGCGTGAAGTGCACTTTTCTGAACTGTTGTCTAGGCTTCGGGACATAATTTTTTTTAAAGGTCAATCTTTCCAACAAATTATTAAAAATGTTATTAAGTGTTGTGTCGAATGGTTGGTTTTAGTTGTAGTTGACAGTGTATCAGCAGATTGGCCCGTGTTGAATCAAATAGTGGATTATTTTAACAATAAAAATGGATAGGAAATTTTATTGTGAAAAGCTTAGCATTATGCAGTGGAATTCCCAAAGTTTGCGCCCTAAATTAGTTTGTTTAGAAAACTTCCTTGTCCAAGAAAGAATTCATATAGCTGTTATTTGTGAAACATGGTTACAACCGCAGAGTTTCTTAAAGGTAAGTGGCTACAATATTTTTCGAAAGGACCGAGATGATAGTTACGGTGGTGTGGCTATTCTGGTGCATGCCTCAATTAAATGTCAACTTCTTAATGTACAACTTAGAAATTCTCGAATCGAGGTAGTAGGTATAAAATTATTTAATGTTTTAGACATAGATAGTATAATGTCAGTTTATTGTCCGCCTTCGGTTAACACGTCACAGTCGGATTGGGAAGATTTATTTTCATTTAGATCAAGAAAAAACTTAATTTTGGGCGATTTTAACGGCCACCACGTGAGTTGGTCGTATAAGTCAGATGGTCGTGGTTGTCAACTTTTTGATGCCCTTCTGGATAGTCAATATGTCGTTATAAACAGTGGTTCGTCTACTCGGGTCAATCCGGTAGGCGGATCATAAAAGTCAGCTCCAGATATTTCGATAGTCTCTTCAGATGTGGCTTTAAAATTTCATTGGAAAACTCTGAATGAATCGCTAGGAAGCGATCATTTAATTATAAAATTATCTTTAAATATTTCGGACTCGTGTTTTAAATATAATACTTTACGAAGGAATTTTAAAAACGCTAACTGGGATTCATATACTGTTTTATTGTCTGAGCTTTTCACAAATTTCACTTTTTTGCATGATAATTTACAAGGTACGTACGATAGCTTTGTTGATATTTTAAATACAGCGGCTAATAAATATATACCCTTCATAAAAGTTAATCCAAACCCGACTAGTAAGTTTTCGCCAAAACCTTACTGGAATATGACCCTATCTAAATGCGTAGCAGAACGTAGATTAGCCCTCTCTAGGTTTAGAAGGAACCCGACCCCACAAAATTTTGATATTCTGCAGGAAAAAAATCGCATATCCCAGAGACTCATTCGCAATGCTAAAAGTATGGCGTGGCGATCGTTCTGTTCTTCGCTAAATGAAACCTCGTCCTCGAATGATATTTGGAAAAAAATGCAATGGTTGAAGGGATATAGAGTAGTTAGAAATCACGTAGATATTAGTAAAGCCGATCAACTGTTACATAATTTGAGTCCAGACTACGTAATGCCTGCGGAGCCTACTTTTGTATCAAAAAATCCTACGCTTAATAAACAAATTACTATGCAGGAATTAGAGAGAGCGATTCGGCCTAAAGATACATCACCGGGACACGATAATATTTCATATTCGATGATAATTCATCTCCCAGATATCGGTAAACAGTTATTGCTTTTACTCTATAATAATTTCTTTTCACGTGGTTTTGTACCTATACAATGGCGAGATGTAACTATCGTGCCGATACCTAAGCCGGGTCGAGACCCTAATGACCTATCGTCGCTTAGACCTATATCTATGATATCCTGTATCTGTAAAGTTTTTCATTCCATTCTAATATACAGGTTAGAATGGTTTATCGAGAAACATCATTTATTATCAGAGAATACTACTGGTTTTCGTAAGTGTCGTTCGACATTGGATAATTTGAGTAATTTCGTTATGAATATTGAGATTGGTTTTTTAAAAAAGGAATCAACTATTGCTTGTTTTATTGACATTAATGACGCGTATAACAATTTAGATTTAAACAGTTTACTGCAGATTATGGATCAGCTAGGGTTGGGGGATGTAATGTGCCGATATTTTTGGAATTATCTTAAAGAAAGATGTCTTAAAATGAATGTTAATGGCCAAATTTTATGTCGTTGTACAGGTCGAGGTTTGCCACAGGGGGACCCAGCGTCGCCACTCCTGTTTAATATCGCGACTATTTTTATATGTAGGAAAATTTTTAATGTAAATAGATCACAATACGCGGATGATTTTGTATTGTTTTTGACAGACAGTAATATAAGTCGGGCCTCTGAAAAACTGCAAACGGCGTTGAATATTTTAATAAAGTTATTAGGAGATTTAGGATTGGACATTTCTACGACTAAAAGTAAAGTATGCATTTTTAAAAGAGGTTATAAGCGCGACAACATCGTTTTAACTGTTAATAATACTAGATTACCCTTGGTTGATAATTTTAAATATTTGGGTCTATGGCTCGATCGATCATTGAGATGGACTAAGCATTTAAATGAATTACGGGATAAAATTTCAAAATTAATTAATGTCTTTAAAATTCTTGTAGGGTCAAATTGGGGTGTACATCCTGTCCATATTAGGCGTTTATACATGTCACTAATTAGAAGTCGGTTGGATTACGCTTGTTTTTTGTATGATAATGCGAGTAAAACCCATCTGTCTAAACTAGATAAAATTCAAAATCAATTTTTAAGACTTATCGGTGGATTTGTAAAATGTACTGCAATTCATGTTATGGAAAACGAGTTACATCTTCAACCTTTGTTTATTCGCAGGTATTATTTGGCAGGTAAATATTGGCTCAAGGTAAAATCTTTTCAAAATAATACGATAATTCCTTTATTGAATGAAATACAAGATCTCAATAATAATTTTAGAAACCCTACTTCTAGAGGTAGGAAAAAGCCTGTATTAGTTACGATTAATGAATCCTTTAACACGATTGCAGTACATTCTAGTGCTCAGCTAGAAATGTACACACTAAGTACGTGGGTTAGTTATATTAATATTTCTAAATTCATTAAGCCTAATCTTGATATAGTTAAAAAGTCAAAAAAATCTTACAATTGTCATTCGCTCAATCAGATGTGTGCTAAATTTATAAACGATAAATTTTCTAATTTCTATAAAATATACACGGACGGATCGAAAGATCGACACAGGGTCGGAGCCGCGTTTCTCGATGTTACTACGAATTTCTCTTTGAAGTTAAATATCAAATCGAATATAAACATTATGAACGCAGAACTTATTGCAATATCGGAAGCCTTAGCTTACATCGATTCCTTAAAATATACTGGGCAATATGTTATATTAACGGACTCGAGAAGCGCCCTCCAACACTTGTCCAGATGCTCTAGAATGATAAGAGGAGTACCTATAGCTTACAGTATACTGTCCAACTTATATAATCTTGATAGTGCAGGTAAACACGTTGTACTGCAGTGGATTCCGGCTCATATTGGCTTGATCGAGAACGAAAGCGTCGATAAATTAGCCAAAGAAGCTTTGGTCGATGGGAATGATTTTGATTGTGCTCCTTTTTACACGGATCTTTTACATCTCGTGAGGACGAGATGTAACGAAATGTGGTCGGAATATTTTGATGTGACGTCTCTTACGAAAGGTATTTGGTATAAAACCATCCAACCTAATATCTCGGCAGTACCGTGGATCGATCAGGCCAATATGAGCAGGTCGGAGATTGTAATGGCCCTTCGACTCCGTTCGGGGCACATTCCGTTAAACAGTTTTGCATTTCTTATGGGTAAAGTGGAGTCACCGAATTGTTGTGTATGTGACAAAGTGGAAGATGTGCATCACGTGTTGTCGGAGTGTGCCCGGAACGAGGTCGAAAGGACACAATTTTTATCCTTTAATAATAATGTAGTTAATTATAATATTGGAATTTTTAATAGCATTCTGGCTTCACCCTCGTCGGATAAAGCCAGAATGTTATACAAAATGCTCAAAATTTGTTTTGAAAATAGGCTTTAGCTATATTTATTAATTATTAAGTTATTTTTGTAAAGTGATTTTGATTATGGGGGTGACTTAATCACTAAGTGATCAAACCCCTTTAAAAATAAAGAATAAAAAAAAAAAAAAAAAAAAAAAAAACTAATATTTAAATATTTTACACAGTAGAAACCCATAAAAATGTTTATTGAAAAATATGCCTCTTAAATGGCGCCGAAAACACTGCCCGACATAGTGTGACGTCATACGCTTTGTATTTTAAACTCTCTTTATTGAAATTTTTTTAATGTGCTAAATGTACGAGTCTAAAAGTGCCCAAAAATTATAAAATAATTATATAAAAAATTAGAAATCATTTGTAATGTTGAAAACTTTTGGAGAAAAGTTTTGGCCATTTCATTTCCCGTCTACAATAAATGGAGATAATATAATATATATATTATATAAAACTGATGTTTTATTTGAATTATTGAAGAAAATATATAATAGGCTTATTCTTATTATTTATGTACAAATAAACTTACATAATATAGCGAGCGCGATAAATAAAAGATATTAAATTAGTATGAGGATGACGTCACATCCAAATCGGAAGTACCGCAAAAGCGTTTTCGTCAGTACAATTCCTATGGCTATTTTCATAAAATTATATTTTCAAATCGACTTTATTTATCAATCATAAGCTTTTATTTGATAAGGGTGAAATACGGTTTCCTAGGCCAAGTTCTACTAGAAATATGCATTTGTTCAATGAAATTGAATATAGGTCAAGTAGCCTATTGGCAACGTTCTTGCAACTCTTCTGATGTTACGATTGTCTATGGGTAAAAAAACGTATCTTCAATAAACTTTATTCCCATAAAAGTAATGGAGATAGTAAGTATTGTCGCAGGATTGTGTTCTTTTTTTGGCTGATTTTGCTTTAATTTTTATGTATTTAAACGACAGGTTAATAAAAGTGCTCCGCGACAAAATCCGTAAGTGTTTAAACTTATAATATCACGACAGGTTTTTGTTAGGACGCAGGTTGCTCGAATTTTGGTCCGAAAATAGAAATCGGATATTCATGGTGTATTTTTACATACTTAGATGATTTATTGCTGTCGAGTCTCGTTCGCAAATTAATCATTGTTGGCAATATTGAGATATGTACAGAATAATAATTGAGAACAGCGAGGTAAATGATCAGGTTGTGGGAACTGGGAAGTGGGTTACAGTGCAGCGTTCTGTTAGAACTCGGAGGTGGCCGGTTGGTAACCCATCTCCGATGACGGCGGTGTGAGGTGTCTGTCGCCATTTCTTTATCTCGCTAACTATTGTTGGTGATATTTGAATGAATGATATTGTGTTCACGATCCGAGCGCACCGAACGGCAACGTGGCGCCCGCACGGGGCGGCAACGTAGCGCAATCACAAGAGCAACACGCGGAGCGGCAACGTCGCAGTTCGCACACTGATTCAGCAATACGCGGCATGCGATGCAAAAGCAAAACACATTCAGGATTCGTTCGAACGCGATTACGTCATTCTTATCGTGTTTTGTTTTTTTTTTCTAGGAAATAATACCTTTTTAGCTTTTATCGGTTGCTGTCTGCGAGCATTTTTAATTTATAGCGAGTGAACGTAACGAGGTCAAAAATACTTCACATAATAATTATATGCTTAATTTTACCAGTTTAATAACTATCTTTATAGTCAACAGTGGCAGACGTTATTAATTACTTAACCTATTGGTGTTAACTGTTAGTCAATAAGAAGTACAAGTACTGTAAATCAAAATAATATAAGTAACACCAGCTGTCAAGATACCTCAGGGCTCAGAGCATAGAACCTCATGCAATGGATGCAGCACGCAATGTGTTTCTGAATACTTATAGTTTAGCTTTGCCAGTTGATTCTGGTTTAGCTGGTGCGGCCGATCCTGCACGAAATTAGCCAGTTTTTTCTTTTTTTTTCCATCTCCACTCCGCACTGCACATTGGCATCGCATTCGCATCTGTTTTGTTTTGGGGTGGAAAATAAAAGAAAGCTCGCGAACATTTTGACTTTGGAAATGCGAGCGTATCTGGGTCACCGAATATATACGGAAATATGGGTTTCATTTGCGTACGTTTAGTTCCTATGGGTTTGGCGTACGGCATTTTTGAGAGCATAATGCATTTTGCTCTGGAACTATGTGCTGCAAAGTATGTTACATTTTGTTCGAAAATTCTACGTTACTTATGTATTCGCTTAGTTTAATTTTTTATCGACGAGTAACTGCAAAAGTAGCGGTTTTATTTTTTTCATTCCCATAATATTATTTTGGTACGTCTTTCTTGATGAATTCTTTCTGTGTTCAGTATTGCAGAACTTATAGACTCAACATGAGTTCTATACATATAAATGTCTGACAGAATCCATATAGAGGGCATAGGGATAGAATGTGTTCTCTCGTAGCCCTTATGTAGTACTCGTCACTCGTGGTATGTGCAGACGAGTGTCTGGATCTGGTAGTACTCGAGGTAAGGGGATTATTAGGCGGCGGGGCTCGCACCCACCCTAAACCAACAAGGACACTTCAGGTAGGCCGGAGGTGTAACTCAGAACTCCACATTCCTCCTTCAATGTGCCAATCAAATGTTCTATTATGTGGATAGTGTAAACGAATGTAAAAAGAAATATTTTCTGGTCTTATTTTGCTTTAATAGCTAGTGGCTCCAAGTTCCAACAATGCAATGTATGAAAATTTACATTTTCTAATGGTATTATTGCCAAAGGCAAAAAATGCGCATTTCATACGGTAACATTTCAGATTCAAACTTTAATAATACCGGGGCGCGGAGGTACTGCAGGAAATTTTATCACTGCGAATTTCGTGCGCCAAACTTAAAACATTTCGAAATAAAAATCCATCTCGCCGTATTTTATGGGTATAAATAAAGGAACTCCGGAGCGCCGGCTGAAATGGGAACGCGAAAGTGTGTGCCCGGGGGGCCGCCCCCACCCTCGTCGGCCCGGGTGGGTGGGGGGCCGGTGGGCGCGCGGGGGAACCCCTGGAGACCTTGAGCCCGGGCGAATCAGCTGTTCGCAGCCGGGTACATGTTTCCTCGGATAACTCGGTATTTTCGCTGATAAAAGCCGAGCCAACAATGGGAGAAATTGTGCGTGACTTGTTATAGATGGTTGTATTTTCGAGAATTTAGTTTCGAGTTGTGCTGGAATTTTTCGGCGGAGTTTTTTTTTTCACCGAAAAATTCCAGCTAAGCTTTTATTTTAACTTAAATTTGCTTGTAAGCATATTTATATTCTGGTTTCTGATCAGACAGCTTCATATTATTTACTTTGGAATCTGCAAGAAGATGAAGTCAAAAGAATAGGTAATGTTTAGGATTATTGTAAACAGGACAAATGACAATAATAGTATCAGCTTAAGCCGGAGTCATAAACATAATATTATAATATCTTATAAATTATAATCTGTGCTAGTTTGTGTAAATGTGCACACGAATTGTAAACGTTTTGTTCACTATCTAAATATTTAGATAGTGAACAAAACGCACATCATTAATATTATGTGCGTCATTGATATGCAAATATACATTGAAATCTGCCTTATTCTAACTCGCTAAATGGTTTGAACGAGTAATTCTTATAAAGTTAGCGAATGTGTGTCCTTGACTGTGTTGAACTTGATGACGTGGGCGACCACGTCTCGCTCACAACTCAGAGTATACTCCATGACATGGCAGATACTATTTACTGACCTGGATGAAGCCTCACAAGTCACAGTCTATATGTTAGTTATAATAGCATTACGAAAAATACCTCGCTAATTGATATTAACAGCACATCCTCAGAGTTAGAACTTGGGGAATTAATGTTTCGTGTGAAGCTCAAACAAAAATTTTATGTAGAAAAGACGTTTGATCCAATTGGAATTCAATCTAAAACTTATTATTTTCATTCCCCTCATAAAAGACTTGAGTATTATTTGAGGACTGAGACATTGAATTGAGTATTATTATACCAGTCTAAAGTTGTTTTTGTGACTTAGGTATGCTTCAAATTACTTTATTCTGATTTCTGTCTCTATCTTTTTTTTACCAAATATAGTTTTTGTATTGATACCTTCTCAAACAGATCGCAAAGTGTAACTGGTAACATGTTTACGTGTATCTAATAATATATCAATATCATGTATCTTGATCTTGAATAATATTAGACAAGAACTCTCAACTTCCATGACTATAATACACCTGTTTCAGGATAGGGAGAAATTAGTCCATGATTCTATTGCTGCTTGTGTCCTTCATTCGCACACGAAAATATTGGCCGCCACTCAGTGCTCACTCGATTCCACGCGTTTCTTGAAAATTTTAATCAGCATTAATTAGGTTAGGACTTTTTTTATCGTTCCTAGGTTACAGCACAAAGTATAATATATTAGTTGTACCAATTAGTTACAGTCCGTATTTCTCTATCGGGAGACCGGACTATACAACATGGTTACTGCTTTTGTCAAATGCCTATCTAAATCGAAGCTATACAGTAGGTATACATGCTATTCAGCAGGAGATGAACATATAAAAGTATATTAGGCCTTCATATTATTCGTGGATATAGTTGCGGCGTTCGACATCCGGGGCGCGCCCGGGACTCACCCGGGAGGCACTTAATTACGCCCGGGCCAGAAATATGAGCCTCGGATACCCGGGCCGGGGGATTCTCTGAGTTATGTGTGAGGGGGGGAGTGGAAACTCCACCTGTATACCGCATATTATGTATTATGTCATTATTATCTATAAATTCCAATTAATAGGGCCTATAATAAATTATACATTTAAAAATGCAGCGCTGGAAATAAAATGAATCTCCAAAAGTTCTTACAGTTCTTTACAAAATTTGTAAGTACTTCACACTATTATACCAATTAACTTTCATAGTCTGACAGACTTTTCGATTTAAATTATTGATTTACACAAACGAAATCCGTTTTGCGATTTACCATTCGCTAAACAAGTCCTTCATAATTTATGCGCTATGAGGCTAGCCGCTGGCGGCTAGAGCCATCAAAATTTAAAATAGCTCCACTGTCATCCATCATCTTGATGACACAGGAAAATGATCATCAAGACAGTTATCGCGTCTGGATGAATAATTTTGGAAAATGGGAAGTGGGTACAGTACTACGCCAACAGTTTTAAACTCTGAAGTAGAGTTTTTGGCGGGCATGTGAAAGAGTGCTGTTGTGTTTTGTATTATTTTCCTTAAATTGTGTTAGCTGGGTTTTTAATGTGTAATATTGGTAGAATATTAACCATTAGATATTCGTGTTCATGCACAAGTGTAGGAAAGTGATGTAATATCCAGAAACGTGCTATTTTGTGTTCCCTCCAAAACTCCGTCGAAAGTTTCAGTAAAGCGTCTACCACTTTACTGAATCGACCGACTTGACTCCTTGACTGTATTGACTTTTACTTAGACTTTGACTAGACTTTAGACCTGACGATACATGAAAACGATGATGAAAATTATAATAGGAGGAATATGGGTTTCCCGCCATATTCCTTACCTTTTTACCTTGTCTGTGGCACAACATACACATCCTTTGTGTCAAGTTGCCAAAAAAGAAGAAAAAAAAAACTCTGAAGTAAAGACTTTTTCGGTTGCCAGTGAAAAGATCTATAATATCATCTATATAATGCATTGTCCATTATTTAATTTTGTTCTTGTTAGTTAAGCCACTTTTCTAACTCATCAAGCCGAAAAAACATTGTTTTTCAGTAACTTCTGTATACACGTGGGTGTTTTTATAAGGAAGGTGGTGCTTAAGATACACTTTGCGATTAAAATTTGATAATAATGTTTACGATGAGCAAAAACTAAAGGTTTTCCCCGTACATAACCTCCAGAAATAAACGGACCATTAAAATGACGTAGTAGAAATCACGCCACTTGTGTTATCTAAATGCGATGTCTGTTCGCTCGACCAAATTCTCGACTGTTTCCAGCCGTTATCAGCTAAAAATATGCTCGCTGATTCGCTGAAGAACTGACTTCTTGTCTTTAATCTTTTATTTACTCAATAACATCTCAAAAATAAATTAAATAAAATGTCAATTCTGCTAATAAGTTTTTCAGTATCGGTTGTTAAACTAATTACTTATAATTATGTATATTCTGATCTGTGGTATCGGGTTCAAACGGTTTACGAGAATCATCATGTGATCCATTACATCACAAACTTGATCATCATCAGTATTTTACCATCAGAGAAGTTGATTCTTAGGCAGATGGGGGACCTACGTAGTTTGGTCGCGTTACGTCAAACCCAGCCGACAGATCTCAATTAACATTGAATTGACACGATCTGACCAAATGTCGAAGGTTTGTCAACTGCCTAGGAATGAATTTCCTCGATGGTACATAGTTACGTCACTTCTTGTGTAGAGTGTGGTGTGGCGTGTGGATGACTCGTCCGTGTCTGGCGGCTCTGGCGCGTTGTCGCATTCCTCTGTCACTGCCGGTTTAATTTAGCCACCACATTCCCTCGTATTATTTATTGTATTGAGATGTTCTACTTTGTTAATAACATGTTTTGTTATTTATATTGATACGTTTTTATCTGATTCAATACGTTTCGCCGCATACTTAGTGTGAAGGTCCAGAGTTTATGTATCATATTTTTTACTTAGCTCAATATTTTAGTGTGTAGTTTTTATGGCATGTATTATTGTTTGTGACGTTACTGTTTACATTAGTAATGCACAGACAAAATGTAAACGCACTTGTAACAATGAAAAGGTGTGTGTAGTGTGTACAAGTATTCAATGTTATTTACCTCATAAGTTTCCTGCTAGATTTAATGAATATTTTATATATACATATATTCTGAGATCTGTAACTAGGTCGTTAGGATTGCCTTGAAGGAACAAAACCTCACATTACAAATGAAACAAACAACCGAATACATTAATCATCTTTTTGTTAGTGTGTGTTAAAGAAAACCAGTTTTGGAGGTATGTTTTTACAGTCATTAGAGTAATTACTGGAATTTCAACTCCATAAATAAGATTCTTGTTTTTAGTTTAACTTATTATGCAGTAATCACTATATTTTTTTTTTATGTTCTGTATATTTTAGAAGTGCTTTTTTAAATCACAAATCACAATCCTTTACTCCTATTTTTTAACTCAGGTTTGCTATAGATCGATAGCATTTGGCAAAAAAAAAAACACAGACGAACATAAGTAAAAATACATAAAAAAAGCCGTGTCGCCACTTCATACAACGAATTACCTCTTAACTTGGAAGGACCCTAATATGAACTAAAAAGTATTACTTAAATAATTTTTACTATGTAATAGTACCTTTTTCCGAATTCGGCTAAACCTCAACTATTTCTGTACTCAATCTTCATAATTTTGAAGTCGGTGCCAGTTCCAAAAGTTTCAAATAGTCTGTCAGAGGACTGAAGATTCAGCTATCTGGTACCGACTTCAAAATAATGAAGATTGAGTACAGAAATAGTTGAGGTTTAGCCGAATTCGGAAAAAGGCACTATTAGATAGTAAAAATTATTTAATACTTTTTAGTTCATATTAATGTTATTATTAATATTGTTTTTACCTTTCGTCGGTTTTATGTGAACTCAGTTTTCTTTTTTAAGCTTAATTTACATAAGAATGCAATATAATTAGCAGCGTGCACTAATGACCTCTGTGGGAGATAACGTAAACGTGTCTTGTTTATAGATTACTGTTATCTTTGTCGTTAGTGGTCATGCATCGTTATACCTATGTACTTCGATCGTGTTTGATTAACGATGACAATTTAAAGTGAACAACTGTAAATGGAACTTGCTGAAGAGAAATTTAACGAATTCCATCTGGAATAATTTTAGGATTGATTGGTTGAAAATTAAACAGGTTGCAATACAACTCTGAGGGCTTTCTTGAAAAATACACAAAATGTTTCAAATTGTAAATACTTACATTAGTCAAGACTGCTGAATTATTTACGATTGAAAAAGTTAGTTTTTCTTAATAACTTATGCTTAAATCTTTTTTTTCACAATCTGCAAGGAAAATTGTGTATTTTTTAGTCAATTTTATAAAGGAAAATATTGTTTCTTTCCAGGTAATGCAACAACGCCAGAAAGAGACAAACTCTACAGGAACATCGGGTATGGAAAATTTCAACTTCTCTTTAGCAAGTTTTACGTTTCAGGCTTTCAATTTTCGATTAAAGAACGATTATTCAACATTACTTGTGAAATATACTTGCATGCCGTTATACTCTCATCGGTAGTTAATTTGCTTATGAGCACTTATTGTAATTTTGCACGGCATTCGAAGTTCGAACGGAACAGTATTGATTATACGGTTTCACACAACACTGTCCGCCAGTCTTCCCTGGGCACGTCCGCTACATCCGTCGTCCGTGGCGCGACTGCCGCGGGTTCCATTCAACAGGCGACTAGGATGTGGGCGGGGCGTGCGGGACGCGGTGTCATTGGGTGAACGCGCGGCGCGCAACGATGGCCGCCGCTTCACTCGGCCAATGAGCGGCGCGCGGACTGAACGCGCGTCCGTCCGGTAACCGGCGCGACGTTGCCAGCTCGACACAAAAAATACCAGATTCGACCTTCTTAGGACCCCGGTTTTTTTTTGTTTGGCCGCGTTATCATTCGGGAACGTGTACCCTTATCCGTGTGATGGTGTTCTCTACGTGGATTCCTCGTGCAGTGTTTTAGTGGATTATGGTGTGGTCTTCGCCGTCAGGAGAGGTCTTGATAGACATCATTTCAAGGTATATTCGGTTCTGATCGCTCGTGCAGACGGTGTCATGTGACGTGGCTCTACCTGCCTCGTGGTCGATGACGCTCGTCGGTGGTAGTTTAATCTTAATATAGCAATAGTGATCTAGTGGAGCTCCTAAACTACTGTAGCTATGTAAGTCAGCTAGCGCGAGCGGTGTGTGGAGACGGGCCCAGGCCCCAGACGGAGGGAAAGTTACGAGAGATACGACAGATGAACGTATCTGTTATCGGTTCTAGCAGCATGACAATTTCTTTTCCCCGATTAGGTGCTTCCTGTTTGTAATAACAAACCCACACAACACGTTTTGGTCCACCTACACTGGAGACACGTGTACATTAATTAAACCACTCGCTCAGGCGAGATTTTCTCTTTATTTGGCGGTTCTTTTGCGGAAGAGTGTGTGCCAAGGGGATGCTGTACAGCCTCTGCTTGTTAATTGTTGTAGAGCTGTAATATAAAGCAGTACATATACTACCAATCAGACTGACTGTACCAGTTTTATAGATTCAGGTCATGCAAGATAGTCATTAGAGACTGTAGGCATTCTAATACCAAGTAGTTGTCAGGTGACTTAATACCTGAGTACCTTTTTGTAAAATGCAATGTTAGGTACTGATTTCCTAGTGTTTTGATTATATACTGAAAAAATTATTTAGCAATGTGGTAATTTTAATGCATGCCTGTTCCATCATTCTGGTTAAGTCTCCTTTCTTTTGAGGGGTTACCTGGTTGATTTAATGTAAAATATAGGTTACAGAGTGCTTAAAATTTACATGAAACTTAGGAACACTATAGGCTCTATACTCTATAGCAGGGTTTCTCAAAGTGGGGTACGCGAACCCCTAGGGGTTCACCATTCGACGGCAGGGGGTTCGCGACATGACAATTGACAAGTTATGGTGGCAACAGGAGTCATCATTAGAAATGTCCATAGAATATGAAACTCTTCACGCTAATTTCAAAAAGATTTTTGGGCAGCTAGACAGGCAGAGTATTTCAAACTCTCACGCAAAGCGGTGAATTTCCTTTTACCCTTAGCTACAACATACTTACAATATGAGAGTGGGATTTCATTAATTAGTAAGGGTTTCGCTGTCACCTAGAAATTTTAACAGAGGTTCGTGAAGCCGAAAGTTTGAGAAACCCTGCTCTATAGGATTATAGATATACATAATATAATATAGGCTTTTGGTATTCAGATGGGGTAGAGACATGTAGAGACGTCAGACGACCAATATGGGAATTATATTCTTATCAACTTTTATCACATACATACGTAAAACCAGGGGAACAATATAAGTATAACGTATTTATGTCGGTCTGCAGTTCTCATTTACCTAACTTATCACTTATCAGTCACGCAGATGTCTGATAACAGTGATAAGCCGTATCTAAATATGTTTATCAAGTTTCACAACTTGACTTTTTTGTCATTCTACACTGCTGTTTCATGACAACCCATATTTAAAGCCCCTGAACTTCATCAGTTGCATAGGTGCCAAGTGCCAACCTCAAGCTTTTAGTTAAACGTATGAATATCTTATTTAATCATCTGTAGAAATTGTTAGTAGCTTATTAGTTATGTTTTACGAGCCATAAAATATTCACGTATCGTATAAACAACTTTCATCCCATTGAAAATTGGTTTTGAAATCTTTGATCTCACACATTTCCTACGAATCTGATGAGTGATGATAGATGTTTTAAGATCAGTTTTCAATTATTTCGTCAGAATCCCACAAAACTTCTACATTATTGCAGCATTCGTCTTCCCGTGCCGATGTCGCTAATGACTCCAACGAAACTCCTAAATCTGTCTCGTAAAATACGGCAATACTAAACTGCGCAGCATTTAATAGTCGTAGTCGCTAGTGGAAATTATTGTGCAACTTGTAGAAACACCGCGTTATTTGTCTTGACTTTAGAGTTTAGAGCGTGCTCTCTACTGCTGATGCAACCGTATGGCGTATTCCCTCATTTACAGCATTCACTCGGGATCAGTATTCCCAACTTAATTTCAAGCTCGTCCTATGCCTTCACTGCCACCGAAACTTTCTAAAATTTGATACGTAATACTCAAATGAATTTTTTCGCGAAACTTTCTCTCGAATTAATATTTTTTTCGGTGGAATATCTCTCGCATGAATTTCGCGAATTCTTCTCAAATTAATTGTTTCACGAAATTCTTTTCGCATTTTACGTGGAATTCCCACTCAAATGAAGCTTCTCGCTAAAATTTATGTTTTGCGTTCATTTGAAAGGAATTTGCACGTTTCGGGGCGAGTTTTAATAAGTTTGTCAAACTGGGGTCAGCTGTTTTGGTAAAAGTAAGTGGTATACTTCCTGCACTAAACAGGAAGACAGTAGATTGCTTGTAAAATGGTAGTTTGTACTTTGTACTTGTACTACTATAGGGTGCTAGGGGTAGGCCCTAACTCTAGCCCCTCCTAGGCCCCTAGCCGCTAGCGGCTAGAGGCTTAGAACTTCTAAGCCTCTAGCGAAGAATTAAGTCTCTTCTAAGTTAGAAGAGACTTCTTTTTTAACGGACATAACATCCTACTAATATTATAAAGGCGAAAGTTTGGATTTATGTATGGATGCATGTATTTAAAAGTACATAATGTATCTTTATTCTCTAGACAGCCCGGATGAACATTGTGTACCCTGGTGATTGATTTCATTATTAATATTCTTAGCTGCCCGCGGTTCTGTCTCCACTCCCACAGGCCACAACCACCACAAAATGCATAATGTATTTCTGATGCATCGATATAAAAATATTAAAATTCAGCCGGCAAAAAGCAAGGAAGTCGATGTAATTTCGTATTCAAGTCAAACCAGTCAGATGGGTCTGTTTTAGTTTACTTACTTTGGTTTTAGGTTTTATTTTATGTGCATAAAATCTGTATCGGGTATCAACATGAATATGGAATAAAAACTAGTTATTTAGTTTCTCTGGCGTCTACTTCTATCTGAAATCTAGTTTTTACGGCGTGATTGTCCAAGAATTTATTTTTCCTGTTTAGAAAATGTTACTTGGCGTAAAAATATAACCTGTATTTCAAAAAGCAAATTCTCAGAGGTAGTGGCCTAAAAAAGCCAAAAGGATTTATTTAAGTAACTTTAAAAAGGAAATTTAGATTTGGTATTTAATTAAAAATAGAGTTGTCATAATCTTGATAAGATGCTGGTAATAGCTTTGTAACTTGTAGCTACTAGCTACAGGCTAGGCTAGGCTAGTTACTGTTAACAATGTGACTGCCAATTATATTCTGTAGTCTACAACGTAATGATGGCGGTATCTTGTCGTCATCTCGGTGTTGATGCAGGATGTGGTAGAGCCAAGGTCGAAGTGCTCGTCTTATCTTCTCCTAGGGCTGACGAGCTAGTTTATTCTTCAGGTTAAATTAAAGATATTCTACTGGAGTAGTAGTTGTTGGCGGAGAAAGTCTAAATCATTTTCAAATTGGCTTTTTGACATCTTGTCTGACCATCTATCTACTTAATATGTTAATTTTAGGGTTCCGTACCCAAAGGGTAAAAATGGGACCCAGACTGTCCCGTCTGTCTCCAGGCTGTAACTCAAGAACCGCTATAGCTAGAGTTCTGAAAATTTCACAGATTGTGTATTTCCAGTGCCGCTATAACAACAAATACTAAAATAAAAATAAAATTAACATTTAAGGGGGGCATTTCATACATACATACATGATACAACAAACGTGATTTTTTTGGCCTTTTTTGCTCGTAATCAATAATGATAAGAGCCTTCACAGAGCGAGAGCGAGTTCACGAAGGCCTTAAATATAATTGTTCTTTAATAATTAATAATAAAATTCAAATAAAATAAAAAATTAAGGAGGGCTCCCATACAAAAAACACAATTTTTGCTCTATAACGGTACGGAACCCTTCGTGCGCGAGTCCGACTCGCACTTGGCCGATTATTATTTTTTCCTTCCTGTAGATAACTATTAACAATCCTGTGAATAATGTTTTTGTTGTTATGCTAAAGTTTGCTTAAATATCAACAATTTCTCTATTATCACAATTGCATTTAACTTTAGAATTAAAAAATTTAATCAACGTAACCCAGTTTAGAAATATCTGCAACAAAAATCTAGCAGAATTGATAGGAAACACCACTTTAAAACATTTTATTCTCTCACGATAAAATTTTATTATTTTGTTATGTAAATTGATACAGTGTACGGTTAGACTAAAATACTTTTATGTCTTTTTCTATATTTAATGTTATTTTATAGCTAATTTCAGATAGTGGTTAGATATTATTAATTTAAAGACTGTAGTATTCGAAATTCGAATGTTTACTTTTTTTAAATTCTAAAGCAGCCGAGTGAATTATTAAGATTATAAATAAGTAATAAGTACAAGAAATTCTCGTTTTAAACCCTACGTTGCGCAAAAATCATCTCACTTGCCTTGTGCAAAGCGCCAAGTGCCAACACAAAAAATATCGACACTCTTAATAAGAACTCTTATATTTTTATTCGGAATAACAAGGATTGTGAAAATAAATGTCCTTTAATTTTGATTCCGTTTTTATAAGTGTCGCGGTATTTTTGTACGTTACAATTTTATCTCGTCGGTCGCTTGGCAGGGCTCCAGGATCCGGAGTAATTCGTTAGGAATTATAATCCACATTCAATCCGAAGACAATGATGGATGGAGAGGATCCGAGGAACAAACAAGCTGTAGGTTTTAAGCTTTATTTGATAAATCTTTCTCTCCCTTATAATAAACCACTTTCAGTTAGGTTACGATGTAGATTCTAAGGTAGGCTTTAGGTGCTCTAGGTAAATGTTTCTTCGGTTGCCTAATCTTTATCAATACTTATAATACATCGTCTTTCCTCAGACCTTTCTGTTTATTTGTTAGCTCTACTCCCTGTGCCATGCCTGCCTCACATCTTCCTCTAATCACATGGTATAAAGCATTTTGATATCTGCAGGAGCGTTTATGTAGAGTGGTCACCCAATGACCTATAGAGATTAGAGTATAGGACGAGCGGTTGGCAAATGCCCCGCAAGCACAACAGCGCGACAGCCAAATGTCAGAGGGCTCTCGAACTTCTAGACACGAGATAGAACTAAATAACTCCTTTATTTACTAAAACTAGAAGAGGTCCAAAAAAGAGACCCAAATTAAGGCTTTTTAACTAGTTTTATCACAATATGGTATTTGCCTCTAAAGATCAATTTCCATAGTAAAGGTATTTAGTCCTTGCCTAAAAATACTAAAAATGCTTCTTTCACAAGTCAAATTGTAGATTTACTACAATTTGACTTGTGAAAGAAGCATTCAACTTCAACAAAACAAGAAATTCAACTAAACAAAGTTCAATCATAGATGACGCAACTTTCATTTAGATATCGAGTTTGTTTCTGCTTCTTCGTTATCGAAGGCCTAGTTAGGAGATAATTATTAAAGAAGTTATAACGACCGAAGTACTTTTACATTTCCTTATGAATCTTTAAGTATATTCCGATGTCGGAGACGTAAATCTCTCTAAAAGTCATGAGTTGGAAGCCATTACGAGTGGATCCAAGAACAATATTATTGCGAGAGGTAACGGAAATCTGTTTTTGAGCCGTCTGGGTGACGCTTACTCAGATGCTTCAGACTGAAAAGGTGACTTTGTATGACTAAAATAAAGAAAAAACCGTTAGCTAACATCCTCAGGCCCATAAACTCAACCAAAATAAATAAGAGGAGGCAAAAAGTTGTAAGAAATAGATATATTGTGTTGTTGGTATTGGGCTTGATTATGTTATGAAGTAGTTTCCCTAGCAAAAGGAAATTGAAACCTTTAAACTTATTAAATATAATATTATATTTTGATATGATTAAAGCCAAATCTTTCTCTTTAAACTTCCTTATTGCATATAAGAGAAACTGTGGTATTTCTGGATCCCATAATTCCAAATCCATGACGTAACCTATTGTGTGTAAAACTGAAGACCGCGGGTCTAAAATAAACCAAGGACAGTAACGTGGGTGGTGTCAGGTGTTTATGGGGTCGTTGCCAGCCGTGGTTATGGGATCATCCGTCAGATCACCGCAGGGGAGCATGGGATTTGGAACATCGGGAAAAACTTGAATGTTAGCGACTGGCAACATGTGGTAATTGGAATTTGCGTTAGATAATTTTAAAGGGGCAAATAATTTGGGATGGGAAATTTAAATATGCCATTGACATTGAATGTGATAGGAATACGACATTTTAAACTTATGTCTTAACTGTTTACGTAAAAAGTCTTAAACCTAGGTTTAGAAAGTGCTCCGATTCTTAAATTCGGGTCGTCACCGATTTACACACAATAGGCGATTTTTGACGCAGATTTCCTCATTGTTAGTGCTCCGAGCGAATGTTCAGGATTTCTCTTGGAAGTTTTAGGGTCTGCTGGTTTTCCTCAAAAGGTAGATCCTATCTTCTATTTTAAAATGACAAGTGAATGGATGCAGAGCAAACGTCTGTTGCAACAGTGCGGGGATTGTGTGTCTGTGTATGGCTTCATAGTACTGTAATTGGATAGGCCGCCTGTTTCGTGGCATTACTACTTAGTTGGCTATATCCTGTTTGGTGAAAGGTTCTTATTTTTATCCAGGTTTTATGTAAACGTCTGTTGCCATGAAAGCTAAAGCTAAAATTAGTGTAAAATTAGATATGGCATGTTTTACTTCATTCGGGGAAAGAATTCAGACATTATTTCTTTGGTAAGCACTAAGCAGTAACATTGGAGAGAACAGATGCCTAAAGTACGAATTTACCTTATAGTACGAATTTACCTTTCTTTCGATCCAAAATCTAATCCATCATTCTAGTTGTAGTTGTGAACAAACTCATAAAGTTATAAAAAGGTTAAAATAAGCAAAGACATGTGCACTAATGCGAGTGTTCACGTTTTTAGGTAGTGTTAGTGAGGCCATGGCAGCCGCGGGGTGTGGGGCGGGAGCATGTGGCGTCAGTTAACCTCTGACACGCGATGGCGATGGTGAGTACCACTGACCACTGACCACTGACCACTGTCATCGACCACTGCCACTGATAAGCGACCAGTTTAGCTTGGATAAAGTAAAAAGTTAGGGATTTCTCAAGTTTTGCCAATACCTTTGACCAATTGGCACAATTTAAAAGGTTTTGTTGATCTATCAATTTGAACATAATATAGAGTTAGAGAAGATGTGACCTGTGAGCTATAGAGATTAAGAAATATTGTAATGTTTCTAAGCTTTAACTTTTATCTATCAATCCTTCGATCGCGGATTCTTGGAAATGCTATTGTATTTTATTGTTGTCGCGATCACCGGTGCTCTTATGGAGCTTGAAGGATTAAGAGATCCTCATGATTCGGCTTCGAATGATTCGAGGACATTTTTTCCGTTGAAATACGTCTACCACGTGTTTTGGTGTATTGGCTTTTTACGTCGTCTGTGTAAAATCTACCTCTGATTTTGTCTATTCTTTCGGTAACGCCTTGACAAACTATAACTACGTATCTAGTATTGGAGTTATTATCTAATTCTTCGCCAAGATTGTTGTCACGTGATACTCTGTAGTTACTAGGGGGGCGTCCACAAATTACGTGAGGTATTTAGGGGGGGGGGGGGGGGAGGGTCAAATCTCATCTAATCTCACGTTGGGGAGAGGGGGGGTCTCGGCAAATCTCACGTAATTTTTTTCGCAACAGAATAATACTATTTTGTTCCGTTTTATCCAGTAAGCATACGTACAATACGTATGCTTAATATTTAATCGTAAGCGTAATCGTTATACGATTAAGATCATTCACAAATTCGTTCAAAAGAAAATCTACTGACTGTCAAACCAAACGTTAACGTAAGAAACCCACACTTTGAAAAATCTCACGTGAGATTTGTTTTTGAATAAAATCTCACGAAATCTCACCAAGGGGGGTGGGGGGATCAAAAAATTAAAAAAACCTCTCACGTAATTTGTGGACGCCCCCTAGCTAGTAGCTCTACAGTCGAAGTACGTTATTTTTAACCCGACACAATAATAGTACGTTATGTAAGAACTTACGACTCGCAGTCATGCCAAGGTCGGAAATTACATATTATCTTTGGAAGTAGGTTTTTCCTCGGTTGTGATTTGTATACTTACGAATTATGTTATGACTTATGAGTTATGACAATAATAATCGCTAATCAGAGGAATTATAATTTATAATGCTTGTAGAAATGCTTGTACAAGTATTATTATGATTTATGAATTATGACACAGATTTGAAAGTAAAATGTAGAGACTTCGAGAGAGTTCGATCGTCGATGTCATATTTTCAGATCATATTTTAAGCTGTAGGCTTTGAATATCGTCATTCGTCAGTGGAGACTGGAGAGGTAAATTTACGTATGCCCCAAAATTCCACGAGGAAAAAGAAGTTTTATTTCTTCATTTTGTAACAATAACTTTTTACGCTGTCATTAAATTTTTGATGAGTTCGACCTTTACATTTTTTAATTTTTGGTACATACCAAAGTCCAAACAATAGCCTTTTCCGACAGTCTTGTTAGATCTTTATTAACAATGTGTTTTAATGAAATACCAAATCAAACGTAATTATAATATACAGGATTCACTATTCAGAACGTAATATTTCTCGAGTTCACTATTGGCCAAATCTTAAACTAGCGCCGTATCTATAGCTAGAGCGAGCGACCTTCAGGCGAGTGGCAACAGCACAAATACGACGTATAGCTATAGTCGAACAACGCTATAGTCGCTATAGTCTATACTATAGTGTGCGGCGGAGCTTAGCACGATGAACTCGCTGTGTGACGCATCCGTCCTCAGCGGAATAACAGCCCAACTGCCGCACGCTCGATCAATATTCAACCTTACAGTCGCACCGTAGAGTCACATTTGCATAAGCGACGACGGTTGTGTAGAAAGTGTATTTATTTTGTAGGTTGTCAGACACAAGTGCAGTGTTCCGAGAAGCGAGGCGGGCGGTTGCGACGTTCGGTTATTCACATGGCGACGGGCGTCCAGTTGGAAAACGTCAATGTAAACACTCAATGGAAACTGCGACAACTTTACTCCTTACATAATCATCATGAGTTTTGTCTGTAACATCCTGAATATCTCTCAGTTCTCTCTGGGCTACACTCGATTACGAGTTACGACTATTTTTGGAATTGGAACAATAATAAACATCATCATTTACTAACCACTATTATCTTTCCGATTGCTGGTTAGTGAAATTGTTGCTACATTTACCTTTTAGCATTTTTACTGCCGTATTGCGCATCGGTTTACATAAAATCCATGTAAATCTAACAAAGCATACACACTTAGAAATAACTAAGCTTCAAGAAAACATTCCAACCCACAATCAATTCGTCACATTGGCTAGTACAACTGGTTCGACGATTCTTAGCAATTGCCCTCCTCCATCAGCCATAATTCGTAATCGACACCTCCCCCACCTCCTCAAAACCACTTTCCCCTGAGCTGGTACTCTGGCTCTGGTTTACTAACTACGTGAGTCACAGCAACAAAACTTCCTCCGTCTGTATCATCAAAGAACCGAAATACCACATTGTGTTCCAAGAAATTCTAAGTTTATTTCGATTCGACGCCGGAATCTGTATCATTTGGTAGTTATTTTCGTATTCTTTTAATGTTATATGAGCTACCTATTTATTTTGGACGCGAGTCGGATCGAATTCCATTTATTTAGATTTTAGAACTAGTTACATAGAGATAGCCTGCAGTGCCCAATCCAGATTGTTCTAGTAGGACCATTGCATTGCTCAGGAGTAGGTAGGACTAATACAGACCTCGGACTACTTCTAGATCTCATATTATTGGAATCATTGGTATCTTGGGATCCTGATCAAGCTTGTTAGTTGGATCGATTGTCAAAGACTGATACTGCTAGTGATAGCATCTACATCGCTTTAAAAGTCAGCAGTATGTGGCATGTGAATGAATACTGGACACTGGTCCAAGGAAGGGTGCATCTATATGGACGATACTGCAACGCAGAAGATATTCAATTTGAATGTCCAATAGTAGACTAAGCACTATCTCTTCGGTCAGAGCGCCAGCGAGAGACCAATAATAAAACTAAGCAAGCTTAACTCTGCCTGAATTGCAAGCAGTTTTTGCAACATAAAATGACGCATAAAAAATAAAAATGTTACTCTACCAGCCAGTTATATTTTCAATGCGAGAGTCTCTTGCTTTCAATGCGAGAGAGAAAAGACGCAGAATGTGCTTGTAATGTACATAGAGATCTTTCCAATTCTGCGTCGATTCATCGCGGCATAACTACGCTCGTATGAATGTGGCGTTTGTGCGAAATTGTATATTTACATTGTACCGGAAATGTGGACTGACGTAGTTATGTTTTTGGGGTCGCTTACGGTACAAGAATTTGCATGAACCGTTTTCTTATGATATAATCTTTTTTAATGAAGCCCGTTGCAAATGTTGGCATCGACGTTTCGAATTTATGCGTTTTTGTTATAAAGTTTTTTAGCTACTTTTATAAGCTTTAACGATTTTGTCCTGCCATGGCCGTTTCCTTAATGCCTGGTTTCTCAGAGTTTTTTTATAGGTGTTTATCTTTTCAATATAGTTGTTTGTTGTTGAAATTGCTTGTGAATATATATTATCCTCCTCCTTAAAAATCTTCAGATCCCTCAGAAGCTTCAGGTACATTGAACATACTTAATTATTTTTTCAAGCTATACCTAGGTTTAGAATACAATACACAGCAGTATCGAAGCGTTTTGCAAGTCACAACTAATTATCAACCACTCATCAAACTCTGAAACGTGTCGAACCATTGCGCAATGAGTGTTCTAGTGCAGTGCTGCGACCTATATTTTACTGTTGTTATTGATCAGCTAGTTAGTTATCAAATTGATTTGCACACGCTACAAATTACTATCATACTTCTTTTTCGTGTCTTGTTATAGTAGAGTATAGACGATAACAAAGTTCATCGATGTCTAAAATGTATCATGCTGATGATTCTTTTCCAAAGATAACTCTACTATTTTGTATTGCAACTTTGTAAGACTTAAAGATTTCATCATCACCATTAAAATTTCCATTGCTTTTTAAAGTTTGTAAAAGTTTTTGCATTTATTATTTGGTGCTTTAGCAAAGTTTATCAGTGAACAGTGTTTTACTTTTTATGTATCTGGTATCAGATTATGTTCTAAACTTTGTTCCGTTTTTTCAGTTTCCTGAATTTCGTTTATTATTTTCAGTATCGAGTCTCAAATAGAGAATACTTCACCTATGGTTGTAAATAATTTACTGTCAATTTTAAGTTTTAACTTTCCTGTGTTTTTGCTATTCATATACATGATACGTGTTCACGTGCCGAGCCACTGGGGTCGACGACCTATTGTTACTGCGCACATGTCATACTATATCTAGACGCCACAATTTGTTGGAGATTTACCATCTGTCAAGTGTCCGCTAAATTTAGGAACATAAAACCTTTAGATGTCCAGTAGATGAAAAGATCGCGTGTGTTTTAGCTTAATCGCGATCAAAAATACTGTAACCGATGTTTTCGGGACAAGGCAAATACTGGCCATTTCAGACAAAAATGGGACTTAGACACAAATCACGATTGCAAATAGAAAACATAATTCTTTCAACTTCACTGATCTAAGTGCGTCGCGCTATTTTTCTTTCTTGAAAGTATCTTGTATTCCTTCCATTTGCAATTATGTTTAAAAGCCATTTTTATCAAAAAGTGTTGACACATAAAAGTTCTAAAATCCCTCTAGTTGTTTGTCGTCATATTTTGTCGTCGGAAACAACGTAATATTTGGATGTATATACAGTCATCACATTTGGTTATAATGTCATTGTTGCTTCCTTTTCCTTCGAGTGGAATGTCATGTTATGGCTTCTTGTTAAAGTTCAGTACATGGTGGTGACTTTCTTTGACATTGTCTGGTGGCGTGGGGTGACCTGGTGAGTCACCTCGGTGGCGGCCACTGGGTTATCAGCCGCCTGATAAAGGCCACTTCCGTTACGTCATCTGTGTGCCAATTGCTGGATTATTTCAGTTGACGACTTCTGTGGCTCAGTGGTTGAGCGTATTGGCACTCAAATATTCAATGTTCCTGGGTCATGGATTTGTATTAAATATGTTATTGTGTATGATTAAATATATTTTTTTCTATATTTACCGTTGCCTGGTACCCGTAACTGGTAACACAAGTTCTTCAGGTCCTTACCACCAAATTGGTGATTTACTTACTTCAAGAACTTTTTACTTACCCTACTGTAGAGTCTATATTTTGTCAAACCTATAAAGTACGGCAGATGTTTCAAAAATATCATCTTCACTACCTAAATGAAAATCTCTTTGACGTGTTCCTTTTTTAAAAGGGACAAGTTCCAAAATGGCTGCCGTTCGTCGTAAAAGCCTAAAAGGGTTGCTTGTTCATGCTAATTCTGTACTACGTCTGCCGCAAACTGCCCTGTGGTCTGGAAGGGCTTTTCTGCCGGCTGGGCGATATTAGGCCTTCAGTTTAAGAGCGTTAGGTTTATGTTTGTGTGCGTGTGCTAAGAACTAGATTGGACAGTTCCCTCGGCCGATATAAGCCGATTACGTTGACCATTACGCTCGAGATGAAAAACGCTGAGCTTTAGTGTTGGGTTTGAAATAAAATTGTTTTCTAAGAATTTTTTGTATGATAACTAAATTTTCATGTGAGAAATTAGACAATTTTGATAAAGTTACGGTGGTTTTAGATCTGTGTTAAGGCAGGGATCAATCTTAATCCAAAACGATAACCTTGCACACAACGAAAGACCAAGCGTATACGTATCGCAATAAGATTCATTTTAGCTTAGCATAAAACTGTAGTTACTAGGGGCGGATCTTCTCTATTTTTAACCGACTTCCAAAAAACGAGGAGGTTATATGTTCGGCTGTGGATATTTTTTTTTTTTTTTTTTTTTTTTTTTTTATTTTTGTATGTTCAACGATTACTCCGCCGTTTGTGAACCGATTTTCGAAATTTTTGTTTTGTTGTATTAGGTTTCACTCCAATTTGGTCCCATTTTCACAAAAGTGGTGACCTGATGATGGGATCCAGGAGTAATCGAGGGAACTCCTCGAAATTTATATGGAAACATATGGTAATTTTAGATTTATGTGAAGTGTACTAAGAATATGCTACCAAAAAGTCAAATATTGGGTCAAGGTATACCATGGTTTCGAAGATGCTGAGAGAACTCCTGACTCCTTATAGATACACGTTTGGGAGTTTCGGCGTTGTTTTAAGAACAGAAAGCATATTATACTACCACGCAATTAAAATTCATCATCATCATCATCATCATCATCATCATCATCATCATCGTCATCATCATCATTAACACGTCGTGTTAAGGTCTCATGGCACAAAATAGGTAATAGTACAACTTACAAGGCATAGGTATGGATACAATAATAATAATTATTTACATAACAACACCAATTATTAATATAGGCTGTTTATACACGGCGGTCGGTGCGGCGTCGCCGCACGCCGCCGCGCGGCGTGTGCGTAAACATCGCGGCATTGCGTCGTACCTATTCAAGTTCTAATGTCAGGTAATGCCGCGCTGCAAGCATTTTGAGTGTCATAATATGATTTTAAACTTTATCTTCATTAATGTAGTACAATATAGTATCGCTTGAGAAAGGCGCAGGCGGCCGCGAGGCCGGCTTTCCAAGTTTCTCATGCGATAGTACTATGTATTACAATAATGAAGGTAAAGATTAATATCATAATATTATTATGACACTGAAAATATACTCGCCGCGCCGCTGGGTGTGATTCTTGGAAATCCATTGTTCTGGCGGACGCTTGGGAGTTGAAGCGTTAAATTGTTCAATTACCTAGCACGCATAGAGTTGTGTTCACTTAGATTTTTTTTAATGTATTATTTAAATTTATCTACCTGATATTTGGGCCTTGGGGTATGACTCATAACAGTCTTAACAAATTGTAATAAGATACGTAGAATAAACGCAGTAATTCGACGCGTAGGGTGGTATGGTCACTAAGTCACTACCACCGACGACCACTTATAAACTCGCGGACTATGGCGGAGGTAACCTTGGAGGGTTAATTAATATTTCTAATAACAATACGAGATCAATAATTACCACTCAAAATGTTGACAATTCAAATTTCAATGCTCACTGCTCACACCAATGGTGACACATTTCACACAGCCAATACAACTATATAAAACTCCTACGTACAAGCGATACTGCGATTCAGGAGCACCTCAGCAAAATCTATTGAATACATCGTGTAACTAAAACTATATGAACAACAATCGGAGTTCGGACAAGCGATAGCGCCGACAGAGCGCTTTAATGACATATAGTGAAGACAATATAAAACTATTTTTTATACAATTTAAATTGGCACTAATTATAGTTTATCTACTAGGTAACTAAAAAGAGTGAAATTATTATTTTTAACAAAAAATTAAAACCGACTTCCAAGGTAAAAACAATAATAACATTCTTATAATATGAACTAAAAACTAAAAAGTATTAAATAATTTTCCTCTCTAAATGTGCCTTTTTCCGAATTCAGCTAAACCTCAACTATTTCTGTACTCAACCTTCATAATTTTGAAGTCGGTGCCAGTTCCATAAGTTTCAAATTTTCTGTCAAAGAAAATATAAAGATTCAGCTATATCTGGTACCGACTTCAAAATGATGAAGGTTGAGTACAGAAATAGTTGAGGTTTAGCTGAATTCGGAAAAAGGCACATTTAGAGAGGAAAATTATTTAATACTTTTTAGTTTTTAGTTCATATTATAAGAATGTTATTATTGTTTTTACCTTGGAAGTCGGTTTTAATTTTTTGTTAAAAATAATAATTTCACTCTTTTTAGTTACCTAGTAGATAAACTATAATTAGTGCCAATTTAAATTGTATAAAAAATAGTTTTATATTGTCTTCACTATATGTCATTAAAGCGCTCTGTCGGCGCTATCGCTTGTCCGAACTCCGATTGTTGTTCATATAGTTTTAGTTACACGATGTATTCAATAGATTTTGCTGAGGTGCTCCTGAATCGCAGTATCGCTTGTACGTAGGAGTTTTATATAGTTGTATTGGCTGTGTGAAATGTGTCACCATTGTGTGTTTGTTTTCATGTTTTTTTTTAAATTGTTGTTTTCATGTTTTTTTTTAAATATCTTTGGAAATAAATATTATGAAACAAAATTGTTCGGTTAAAGATATTTTAATATAGATTTACTAACAATTTATTCAATAAATTGAAAAATATAAAATGTATAATTATCCTAGTTAATACCTATATTTCGATGAATTAGATTTTTTTCGGAGGTGAGTTTGTAAATTAATTACAGCCAAAGTATTACGTTTTATAAAAATGTTTATGGTTAAACGTCTTTTAAATATTGTGCTTTATATCTCATATTTTTTTACATTTCGTTATTATATTGGAACTAGGTAAACTGGGAGTCACGGAATAACAAATTGGCGTTGATCCTCGCCTTAAGTACACAAAACTCGGAAGTATAATCTGTAACTACTAACTGATAGCTGAGAAAAAGTCATCCTGATAAACCAAACGGAATCCTAGATTTATAAAATATTTCTCTTAGAATTCTTAGATCTATGCAGTATGCGGAACTCACGTCGCCTTGGGTTCAAACCTCCGTTCTTAGAAAAAAAGAGAATTCAAAGTGACAACAATTTTATTTCTTAATGGATAATCACTAATCAGAAAACTTCCAAAGATAATTAATAATTAAGAGAAGACAAAAAACGTGCAGTTGATTGAAACCCACGAGCAATAGTAATACATCAACATCACGAAAACAAAGTAACTAAAGGTAAAAAAGGTAGAGAGACAAAAGATAATAAATGTATGTCAGATTTTATAGCGGTGATTAATCGTATCCGTCTGTTTGATGATGTAGTGGTACAGGAAATGTACGGAAATATAAAAACAGGTTATACTTAGATAGGAGCTATTTCTGTAATGACTGGCGCGGGCGATAGGGCACTGCAACTAGGTCACCCGTCACGGCAGCGCAGAGCGTTCCAAAATATTTATAAGTCTGGACTCTGAACGAACTACTCTGACGAATATTTTATTGGATTTATACATAACTCAGTATTTTTCTATAGTTTTTTTCTGTACTCTAAATTATGTCTAAATTAGTCGATTTACGTGAAATTTTATGAGGTTTTGTAGAGCCAAAGATATATTATTTATATTCTACTGCATAGTTACAAGTTATAACTTATAATTTATAAATAATAATTAATAATACATCAAAATAAAATATTTCTCCTGTTTTTGTTAATCTTCATCTGCAGTTGCGCCATGTAGATGTAGAGACTACTATTCCCCTTGTAGACTGTAGTAAGACGAATTATGAACATAATATTATTATGAAGCCACTACCCCACCGCTTCAGACAGCACTGGGAGTGGGACGGAGGGAGAGTGCTTAGAGAATGGAGCCTAGCTTGGCTGAAAGCCATTTCATTTTTATTGCATCGAAATTTTATGAATAATGAAATCTTATGTAATGGTTATTTTGACTAATTAATGCTATGATGGGTATTATTCACTAGACACAAAAAATGCTAGTGAAAAATGTGTTTTTTTTTAAATTAAATATTTATTAATTCAACTGTTGCTTAAACGAGCAACGGTGCCTAGTTTTATGCAAAATTTTTGGTAAAAAAACTCGTTAGAATGTTGTAGAAAGCTGGAGTCTGGAGAAATGGTTCACAGTAGTTTCTAGACATTCCTTTAGGCTCGTATCTATGACAGATTGACAAGATAGTCCATGAAGAGACGATAATGAGCACAATTAGTGCTGAACACGTTTTGTGTGGGTGGTGACTGGTGACCGTCTAGCATAGTAAGTGTTTTGACATGGTAGGGTTACCATGATCATTATCAAGGTAGTCTTGTAGTGCTTTTTTAAAATTGCTGTCCAGTAATGATGAAGGATGTGAAAGCTTGTTTCAAATCTAAATGGGAACTTACCTTGCTCACGGCTTCACACGTCCACTGCACGACAGATTTTGATGTTGTCCAGTTATAGTTATACAGCCTTCCCGAAATGTACATAGCAATTTATGATGTCTGCGGAATTTGAGTGTTAATTACTGCAATTAGTGATAAACGTGATCGCTGACAGCCCTGTGGGCTGTGATATTGATATTATGAGATGTATCATCATCCGTCTTCTTATGATATAATGAGGAGACGGCTCCGTCATTACTGATAAGTTGATACCTGATTACAGAGGAATTATTAAGTTGGATTAACATAATATATTATTGTACTTAGTGGTTAGTAGAGTTCTGTAAGTTCCATAATTTTAATCCTTTGAACGGGGATTCTTGGAAATGCTATTGTATTTGTCGCGGTTACCGGTGTCCCTACGGGGCTTGATGGGTTAATACACGGTCTTCTGGTTAAATTAATTTTATCAAAGTTCATCTCAGTAGGTTTGGCCAAACATTAGTTTATTCCACATTTAAAGCGAGTTGAAATTGCAAAAACTATAGCGTAATTTGGTAACATTTCAAAATTGAGTAGCTAGTACAAGCTTACTATTTCCGCAATAAAACATGCAAATTAGCTATAACGGTTGGCTAAAACTTTCAGCGGAAAACTGGCAGCATGACTAATTCATGCTGTGCTGCAATCATGCGCCATTCAGTATTTTCTACAGAAAATGTTACTTTGAAATTAAGTACGTGCTATTTTATATTTTCTTGCTATTAGATAATATGAAATCTGTCCCTAGTGGTCCCTAGACTGCCCTAGAGTAATAACTGAATAGTGATAACAAACTTGTTCTTGATTAATAGGACCTTACGGTGATCATACATATAAACACATATAAACTTTGTCTCACTCTCTGGGTTTGACATAATATGCGAGATCAATATTATTATACTTGAGAGAAGACCAACCAACATTCCCATGTTTTCTATCGATATCTAGACGAAAGATATTTAAAACTAAAGTAAGGCAACTGTTAGCAACTTGCCAGTTCTGTATATCCTGTTGATGTGTATGTACGTTTGTATGTAGGTATGTCTGTGCTAGTATAGCGGCTTGACCGTGGGCCGAGGCGCCCGTGGCGCAGACGCGAGGAGGGTGATCTAAATTTGTACTGTCGGTTATTCACTTTGCACGTTTATGTATGTCTAATACAGGAAACGAGTCACAAAACTTCATTTTATTTGTCGATTTTTGGAGGTTGTGAGGAGTCACTCGTGGCTTGGACCATAGTTTGAATACTCATTGCTTTAAAATCCTTTTCATTAGAAAACCCGCAGTATTGTTAGATGCTTAGAGCTAGCTATTTATCCGACTATCCTTAGCATACATAGCTCGCGTTGAATGTTAGCTAAAGCGTGCGTTGAATAGTCTGCGGCTTGTGCAAGCCGTATTGTCTAGGAACTCTCGACTAGTATAGGATCGAATATACCCGCATGTGTAATAGATCATACGGGAGCATTAACTCATCTGGGCCATAGTCCTTATTCATCTTATCCGCTAGTTGTGACTTTGTTACAAGTTACAAGTTACAACTTGTAAAGTCCGGTTGTTGGATACAAAGAAAATAAGTCTTTGACCTGTATATGTGTCTTCTTCACACGTACATAGTGTCCTTATTTCTCTACATCTGACGACCAGACTTTAGCCAGTTATCAGTACTAATTATTAAATAGGTATGTAATAATATTCATTTTGGTATAATATGATTCACGTCTATAGAATGTATTCTCTGGTTCGACCTTCACGCTCTAGTAGTGAACTGTCAATGAAGTTTGACTGTATGACAGACTGACTATTGTGTGACAACGTGAATTTGTATAGAGCACTTTGCATGAAGTAACAATGCTGTTCATACAATGAATGTTCCAGTATGACTTAATTGGTGAAGTCATGGAGTAAAAAATACAGGCGGATACTGGTTTTGATGATTTTTGCTTTTTGATAAAGTACTTAATTATTAAGATTAAAGCCCTAGCTTGCTCTTATACATGTACATTTCAATCAGCGTTATAATGTTCCGACTTTTCTATAATCAATAGTCAATACGTGAAATGAGAAAATTCCAAAATATTGAAACCCATGGTTAACATTAAGCTTTAAAGTTTAAAGCATGTTAAGTATAGGATTAAAGTACAGAAATAGCTACTATAATGTATCTGCTAATTTTTAGATTGATACGTAGCAAAGCAATAGGAAACAGGAACAGCGCAGTAGCAAAAATACTAGGTGTGGTTAAACGAACCGCCCCTAGTATTTTTGCTATTGCGCTGTTCCTGTTGATTGGTCCCAAGAAAACAGTGTAATGCCCGCTGTACACTCTCACCGAGAGCTCTCAGGCGAGAGTCTCGTGCGAGAGCCCCTTGCCCGAGTGCGATCATGTACATTCTCGCTTAGTTCAATCGCAGTTATGAACTCCGAGAAGATGGACGAAAAAGACCATTCACCATTCACCATGCATTGAAAGATATCATTGTAATCCAAAGATTTATTATCATATTTAATTTTATTTCTCACAGATAATGACTGATAATGACGTTTATTATTGTTATTTTTCTGTTCTACACTATCAAACGGCGGGAATAGTACTGAAAGACGCGAGAGTGTACAGTAGTGCGCTCGTTTTCCTCGCGAGACCCTTTGTCTCGGGCGCGGGCTCTTTGTTTGAGGCGAGCGCACCCATTTACACTCTCGCACTCGGGCCGCCTCGTTGTGTCTCGGCGAGAGTGTACAGCCGGCTTTAAGATTGACACTGCATAATAAGTAATAACTAATAACCATGCTCACGAGACTAGTGTATTGCGCACAATCATGTGCAAACAATTAATAATTAGTGATGATGACGATGACTCACATCACACATGTGACTAACGACTCACAAGACATAACGACGATCCTCGTTAATTAACGCATTGGCATTTGGCTTTATTTACTATTGTTTGACTGTCCAAGGGCTGACGATGCTCTAACGGACGAACTTGGTATGTGGTGATTTGGCGAATGGTGAACATGAACCTTATATTCGCGTACAATGTTGTTACGATGTTGTGTAAACTGTACTTATATGATTCATGGGTGAGAGTTGAGAGGTTTTAGAGGTCTACTTTGGCGAAATACCTGGCATTTTTATACAACCTAAAATACAAGTACAATTATTGTCATTGCCAAGTTTCTCTGACTCCAGATTTTGGTTTAACAAGAAATGCTCCTACCTGGCATCGTCCTACGAATACGAAAATACTCAATAATTGTCAATTGTCAATGCTTAACCACTACAACTTTTTACCTGTTCCACAAAAGTCAACATTCGCGCCTTCTTGGAAGTGGTGTGGTATTTAAATGTTTTTTTTATCGAAAGCGTCCACGTGAGTCACATACGAACAGCCCATTACTGCTACTGAATAAACCACATGATGTCATCAATAGGAAGCGCGAAGAGACACATCACACACCTGTTGACATTAGCTTCTCTTTCTAATTTCACTGCCTTAATTCTGTTAACTGTTCTGCTTCACCAGTTTCATGATCATAATATTATGATTTCTCGCCTTGTGATGTATAAAATGGTGTTATAAAAGTTGCAGTTACAAAATTTCTTTACATTTTATAACCTCCATTGAAATCTTAGATTGAAATCCATTGTAAAGTTGACACTGAATTTTAGCTTCTCCTCCTTCGTCTTGTTATATTTTGTTTTTATTTTATTTTAATTATTATTATTATTTTTTATTTATTTATTTATAAATACTATGACGTAACTATCAAATGACTTTAATATATGTTTTTAACTTTACTTTATGCTATAATATTATGTTAAAATATGTAATAACTAATAAGATCGTTTCAAATAAGTAGTTACTTAAGGCACGTTTGCCTGTTAATTAGAATAAGATTTAAAGAAAACGTTTTGAATTAGACAATATTTCCACGCCAATGAGGCAGAAATTTTGATACCTTACGTAAAATATATTAAGAACTATTGTAAAACAAATTTCCTGGAAATAAATATTATTCTATTCTAAAAAATATTATTCTATTTGATTAATAATATCATCGGCCTATGGGCCATGGCACTTGGGAGAAAAACATACCCGTCTCTATCTGTCTTCATAAGTTATTGCATTGTCTTCCGATCATAAATTACCACAGCGTGAATTACTAAATAAGCTTTAGAGAATATTTGTGAAAACCCACGCTCCAACTGCGAGTGTCTTTGATGCGAAAGAAATCCTTAAACGTAAAGGCATCCGTAAAGGTGATTATAAATGGTCTGTCGTCTGTCAGATCTTTTATTTATTTGCAAAACTTCGTCTGCCCCCATTTTTGTGTACAGGTGGCTTGAGTCACTGCCGGTGCCGGATCGCGTAGGCTTGAATCGCTCGACCTCCAGCAACCGAGCCCGGAGCCTGCGATGTAAATTAGGTTTCTAGTGACCGAGCGTTTTCTTGTTATCGTCCATCATCAGCATCGTTTTTTAGCGCGTATCTTGTATGTATGTAATATTCTTTATTACGTCGTATCTCCAGAACCGCTAAACGGATTTTCACATTTGAGGTATCGTTAGATTTTTGCCTTATGTTTATGTAATATCGAAAAGCAGGACCGATGAAATCTTGTTTAAAGGAATTTTACTTACTTACCTACACTTAATCAAGATGACGAGACTGACTATGTAATTTTTTACTAGTTATGACTTTTTATAATATGTAGTGATAGCCTTGATACACCATTTTACACCGTTTGGTGGACTCTATGAACAAGAACATACTTTGATCGTTTAGATAGCAATCATACTAGAATATTTTACTTGGATGTAAACTTATCTTTGTGTTCCAATTAATTCAAGTACTAAATTAAATTTCTTGTACCAGAAATTAACATCCATAACGATAACGATAAACAGGAAGTTGATAGTAGGTAAAAACATAATTTATGATATCGTTTGATAAAGATAAAGTTTTAACTAGTATTCATCAAGCCCCAAGCGGCCACATCCGGCCGCGATAACAATACAAAAGCTATTGTGTCTCGTTTTGCCACGACTGATGGGTTAAATAGTTAATTAATAACTAACCAAACAGATTCAAGTAGTTATTAACTAATCTGGGGGCACGGCAGTGCCCCAGCCAAGCTTTTTAGCAAAGGCACGGCCGTACCATACTTTTCTCGAAGCGGTTCGCGGGTATTTCACACCCCCTTTATCTTCGATGTTAACAAAGCTAGGGATTTAGAATTTCGGTCACTAGGAGCAAGTATTAAAACTAGCTTAACCTCCAAATTACATGAAATTTCGATAAATAGTTCAATAGTTACGGATGGTCAAAGTTACTACATTTTGTCACTCACTGACATAATATCACATATAGATCATCAAAATTCTAAGGTACTTCTAGGAGACTTAGAACCTTGAAATTTGGTACCCGGATAGGTCTTTATTCACAATGAAAGGAAAAAATATTAAACCGGCCAAGTGCGAATCGGACTGGCGTACATGGGGTTCTGTACTGTAAATTTGTATGGGAGCCCCCCTTAAATAATAAGTTTATTTAATTTTTATTGTTTATTATTAAAGTTAAAATACAATTCAGTATTTTCTGAAATTTTCAAAAACCTTACTGTTACTATTATGGATATGGGTCAAAAAATGGAAAAAAATCGTGTTTGTTGAATGAGGCCCCCCATTAATAAATTATTTTATTTTAATTGGACTTTGAGCTTTTATAACGACACCAGAAATACATAATTTGTGAAAATTGCAACTATCTAGCTATTGCGGTTCTCGAGATCCAGCCTGGTAAGTGGTGTCATACGGATGGTCGACGGACAGACAGCGCAGACTTATTAATAATAGAGTCCCGTTTTCATCCTTTGGGCAGGGAAACCTAAAAACTGAAAAATAATATAATAATAAATACTTTATTACAATAAAATATTTTTATGTTTGTAACTTTGCAAGAACAGTATGAGTTTCGACTGCATATTTGCTTTAGGTACGTACAAAAGGCTTTAAGTTAGTGATGTACTTAATGAAATGGTATTAATTAAATAAAAAATAGTATTAACAACGTTGACAATGAAATATATATATATAGCGATATACACTCCTTAGTCCTTACTCGCTCGATATAATAAGAGAGTTTTAAGTTATCACATGAAATAAGGTGTGCTACTTTCCTGCGAGGAACGTCGAGACGCTTATATCAGTGCTGCTATGTATTCAACAGTAATGCTAAAATGACTACCTTTACGTACTGGGCTGTACGTTGATAGATCACCGTGTCAGTCAGTCACCTTTGACTTTTATATATATTACTAGCTGTCCTGTCCCGGCAAACGTTGCTTTGCCATAATAATATTATGTATTTGCCATATTATTTTATTGAAGTGACTAAATATTATTATGTATATATGGCATGGCAACGTCGATCGCTATCCCGTCGCACAAACAATGGTCGCCGTCAGTCTCAGGTTGTAATAATTTACTATTATTTATTCATCAAATGCACGGTCTATCAATATACTTAATATAAAGTACCCAGCCGTTACTTACTCAATCCAGTCGAAAAGTATCGACATATGTTGGAATCTTTTAGAGTTAACATATAATTGTGACTGTCAAATGTCAATTAATTATAGACAAATAATTTGCAATAAAATAAAATTGCGACTAAAATAATTAAAGATCTAAGCTATCCTATCTCTCAAGTTGGAAAAAAGCACACATTAAATTATTATTATTTTTAACAAAAAATTAAAACCGACTTCCAAGGTAAAACCAATAATAACATTAATATGAACTAAAAAGTATTAAATAATTTTTACTATCTAGTAGTGCCTTTTTCCGAATTCGGCTGAACCTCAACTATTTCTGTACTCAATCTTCATTATTTTGAATTCGGTACCAGATAGCTGAATCTTCAGTCCTCTGACAGAATATTTGAAACTTTTGGAACTGGCACCTTCTTCAAAATTATGAAGATTGAGTACAGAAATAGTTGAGGTTTAGCCGAATTCGGAAAAAGGCACTATTACATAGTAAAAATTATTTAATACTTTTTAGTTCATATTAATGTTATTATTGTTTTTACCTTGGAAGTCGGTTTTAATTTCTTGTTAAAAATAATAATAATTTCACTCTTTTTAGTTACAGTAGTAGGTAAACCTTCGCGTATATTTTACGTATCTTATTACAATTTGTTAAGAGTCACAATTCACACTCACAAAATAATATATTATCAGTGAAGTGAACATATTGTGCTAAGTAATTTAACAATTTTAATGCTTCAAGCCCCAAGCGGTCACCGGCGATTGCGATAACAATAGAAAGGATATTGTGTCTCGTTTTTCCACGATCGAAGGATCTATCAGATAAAAAATTGTATAAACTTGCATAGGATGTAGCGTAGCTACTCATAATATTATATAATATTATCATAATTATTGACACTTGTTCTTGTAATCAAGAATTCAATTTCAAATCGATACTTAGTGCGCCATCTATCGATTAATCAGTGTAACTAATTAAAAAGACACTTAATGACTTTGTTTTGTTTAAGTGCTCTTTTTAAAATAACTTTACTTTAATTTTATTTGTCTATTAAAATTTTATAAAGTAGTTATTAAAGTATTCGATCTGTATATAAAGTAGTAAAGTACTCGTATATTCGATCTGTCGTCTGCCGCCAAGCGCCGCGCGGCGCTGACCGCTGTGTATTAAACAAACAGGTGTTGTTATACAGTACATAATAATTATTATTATTAGTATATCCATACCTATGCCTTGTACTATTATCTATTCTGTGCCATGAGACATTGGTGACCTTAACACGACGTGGTAATGATGATGACGATGATGATGATGATTATGATGATGAATATGAATTGCATAGTAGCATATGCTTTCTGTTCTTAAAACAACGCCGAAACTCCCAAACGTGTATCTATAAGAAGTCAGGAGTTCTCTCAGCATCTTCGAAACCATGGTATACCTTGACCCAATATTTGACTTTTTGGTAGCATATTCTTAGTACACTTCACATAAAACCAAAATCACCATATGTTTCCATATAAATTTCGAGGAGTTCCCTCGATTACTCCTGGATCTCATCATCAGGTCACCACTTTTGTGAACATGGTACCAAATTGGAGTGAAACCAAATACAACAAAACAAAAATTTCGAAAATCGGTTCACAAACGGCGGAGTAATCGTTGAACATACAAAAATTAAAAAAAAATCCACAGCCGAATATATAACCTCCTCGTTTTTTGGAAGTCGGTTAAAAAATACATTAAAATCGGTAAAGTAGTTTAGGAATCCATCGCGGACAAACATCGTGACAGGAGATTTATATATATTAGATTATATAATACATATAATATATGAATATAATAATCGACTCAGAACTCAGAAGTATTTACGTCCACCTTATACATCTGACGAATCCTCAAAGAAAAAATATGAAGGAGATGAAGAATGGGTGCTAAGCTAAGTACCTACAGAAAAGTTATAACCTGACCTAAAAAGACCTGAAAAAAAACCTTCAAAAAAGAAATGAAATCTCACCAAAAACATGAAACGTAAAAGGTCGAGCGAAGCAAAATATTGCAGGATATTCAATACTTCTCTCGTAAAAAGTTTTCAGATCACATTCAAGCCAAGCCTTCAACTTATTTTGTAATTTAAATCAACATTCAGTAAAAGTATCGATAGATTTCTTTTTTTATAATTATTAAAGTGGCTTGCCAAGCCCTGAGCACTAGAGAAATAATCAGCGACTAATTGGATATTATTGGGTACCATCGGCCACATGCGTCGTTACATACTAAACACTTAACGCTTGCTGTCTGTGTAAGTATGAACTCCTCCAAATATGCAGTTTTATATATTTTGTTTCTCTTGTGCTCATTGCCAAGCCACTTTAATAATTATAAAATAAGAAATCTATTGATACTTTTACTGAATGTTGATTTAAATTACAAAATAAGTTGAAGGCTTGGCTTGAATGTGATCTGAAAACTTTTTACGACAGAAGTATTGAATATCCTGCAATATTTTGCTTGGCTCGACCTTTTACGTTTTATGTTTTTGGTGAGATAGCTTTGTCCACACTGTGCCTTTTTGTTAAGGGCATGCGTTATAGCGCAGTCAACAGCAAACCTGAGGCATGCCCTCCGACCATTCCAAACAGATCCAAGTAGTTATTAACTAATAGCTTTGTCCACACTGTGCCTTTTTCTGTTCGTTAAGGGCATGCGTTATAGCGCAGTCAACAGCGAACGTGAGGAATGCCCTCTGACAATAACGCATTCAATTATTGAATGCGCCAAAACGAATGTTGAATGAAAGAAGATGACGAAAATTGAAGATGAAAGCGCATAGTGTGGAGTTGTGGACATAGCTTATCGGTGTTAATGTTTTATGTCGATAGTCCGATATTAAAAGAAGACCAATAGTTTTCTTTCTCGGCAATCGGTATCATTGAAACGCCGCGCCGCGCTGGCGTAACCCGCGTAACAGTATAAACCAGTTCAATAAGGAAAGTTTGTTGATACGTGACGACGCTCATGCAAGCCTTAGTTTGTTGGTGTTTCTCTCAATATTAGGATTCTGGAATTTCCTCATGGAAAATTTTGTATCAAATACGGTAAATCACCATCCGCTGATAGTGGCCGTGAGTCAGCGGGTGCGCCTGTTTATGTTCCACCGGACCTTGGACCTCGGTCACGCTAACTTAATTCATTAGATTGTAACTTGTAGCCTTCACCAGCTATTTCTAAGGAATGCAACTTATCTTTGATTTGAGTTATGATTATGGTTTTGGAATTTTGCAACTTCTTATCAATCTTTAGATTGACTGTCTACTCTGAAAATGTACGTTGTTATATCTATTGTTTTGTATGCTATGGTCATGATATTGTACCTATTATATAGTAGACTCTTAAGTCTTAAGGCAAGCATCAGCTAAGTAAGATCATTATGGCTTGTAAGAGCCTAGGTTGTAAGAGCACTTGCATGTTGTACGAGAGTGTTTCTCTAAATTGGAGTCTTGATGGAAGATTCCTCTGCGCTATGATCGCAATCAAGAAACCTCAAAGGCTGCGTTATTATTAGGTCGTTTAAAAAACCGGTAAATAATTGTAGCGGCATAACAAAACGTGTAGGTTGGTGTAGGGACTAGGGTGTAGGCGACCTTACGAGTGACCGAGCAGTATAATTACCCAAACGATAAGGTAATTGCGCGGGCGCAGGCGAGGCGCGACCCTCTCGACCAGGCCTTCATTCCTCTATTATTTTCTAAACCTTTCGTTTACTTTCTACGGTGTTCGAGATAATTATTGCTATTGGTTGTGGTGTTAAACGTTTACACGTAAACAATTTTAATCGCATCGCACAGATATTAGCTAAAAATCGTCTTCTTCGAGACTTTAAGGTGTATTGTTGACTTTTCTAGAACTATTCCTACCTCTGCGTCATATTTATCTGTAGCTCTGCAGTGTAGGTCTGCGAGTGTTTGAATGTAATATATGTATATTTAAACATTACTATATTTTGTTGTAGAATTACTTTCTCTTAGATGTATCTCATTTGGTTATGTTCCCCTTTTACTTCTAGTCTACACTGTCCCCTTTTACTATATTCTGCAGTCACTGTGTGCCAAGTAGATCTATTGTGAATTGTTGTGATTTGTTACAACCCCGAAGATATCTCTTTTATTCTTCTTCTGCAGGTGTATTAACAAGTTGTTTCTGTATTGTTTCAGGCCCGGGCAGTCGGAGCACGGGCACGCGGCGCTGGCGTACGGCGGCAAGCAGGCGGGAGTGGCGCCGGCGCGCCCCCCCGCGCCCTACGCCCCCTCATACCCGCCCGCCCAGCTCCGCCTGCACCAGCCTGGCTATGGCTCGGCCGCACTCACATACAGGTACAGCATATAAAATATACAGTCATCAGAACTTATAGACAATACCAGTAGCTCCAAAATACTACGATGCGTAAGGCTCAGTGTCCAGGCACTACGAGACTCTTGGTTTTCAACACGAGTTGGGCCCATTTCTTTCGAAACTAAACTCCATCACCACCACGCATAAGCTTTAAGCTATTATTAGCTACTAACTAAGCCTGAATATTTAAAGCTTGTGTAGGATAACAAAAAATATAGTAGGCACTGGGTAGAGACTTCTGACTTTGTTAGTCTTTTAGGCCTTTGTTTAAAACAACCAATTCCTCGTATTGTCCATATGCATTACTTGTATTTACGCTGCACTGCAGTCTGCAAGTAGCACTTTAACAATAAAATACGTCATAATATTATAAGCGTTAGCCTGGGTGGCCAGGTGCGGCTAGGAGTGCCGTGTGGCCCACGCCCACCCAGTGCCAAGTCCATAAACCTAGTTCACTGTGGTGTGATAGTAGATAGTTTATTGTGCTGGTCACGTTAATTAATATTGAATTGAAGCGTTCGCCACCTAAATAAAAACAGAAACAGAGTAGAGAGTGCTATAATCTTGACGATTAAGTTTGGTCCAACAATAAATTGAAAATCTACAGCAAGGGTATATAAATATTATTATCATTATTTAATATTATGTTTATGGTCACCATTCACCAACATTGATTTGACCCCTATAACTTTCGTCGTCTTAGGTGGTCGACTCGTCGTGTTTACATCCGCTAACTAAGGTTTCAGTGCAGTTGTTATTTAATATTTATTTTCCCGACACACTTCTCAACACGAGAGACCGTTAAACTTTTTTGAGTCAGCATTTCGCAACTTGCGGTGCGGAGGGCATTATTTCTGCAACTCTACACCTACCTATATTGCTAACAAAACAAATTAGTTTTGTAAACGTTACACAATATCAATGTTCTTGCGTGCAGGTATTTGCCTATTTGTTACTAGCGGGTTTAATAAATTGCCAATTTAAAATATTATTTCCTCTTTAATTTTAATGTTGCATATAACTGAACACTGTGTTCGTAATGTATGAATCATAAACGATAGAAAGTGAGCCTTGAAAGTATCCTTTCTAGATCCATCCCTCACTCGTTTCATCTCATAGACCCAGATTCATTTTCTAAGACAACTATGAGCAAAATTGATTCACAGACAGATAAAGGGCCGTATAATGTTGACGTAACTTAACCAAATCACGTAGATCCACCATCTGCCTTAATCAATTTCTCTGATGGGTCATGCTTTTATTTCCACCGAGCTTCAAATACGAAGTTTCCACTTTAAAAAAACCACTTAAGAGGCCGGGTACCCTTGGAATTTCTCATACAAACGTAATACCAAAACCATTTTCTCATACGAAAATATTTAACATGTTTGAGTTATTTTTCAGTTTAAAATAGTAATTACCTAGGTTCCTGCACAAAAATTTACTTCAAAATATTTAAACACAAAAAAAAAAAAATTTAGTATTTAAATATTTTGTAGCAAATTTACTATTTATTTATATATTTTTTAGTGTTTTACTCTATTTTTTAGTGTTTCAATATTTAGTAGTAAATTTACTAAAACTTATTTTTCAGTTTAAACTAGGTAATTACTATTTTAAACTGAAAAATAACTCAAAGATGTTAAATATTTTCGTATGAGAAAATAATTTTGGTATTACGTTTGTATGAGAAATTACAAGGGTACCCGGCCCCTTAAGATTTATATACGTGGATATTATAACAGTGAGTTCTCATCATCAATAACACAATAGTCAGTAACGAGAAACCCTGGGAACGGCGGGGGAGGTGAGCAGTTCACAATGGGTTAGGTGTCGGTGCATGGCGTTGTGTAACTGATAACTGCGCATGCGCATAAACTGAATGCTCATGGAAATCGCTCATTTAGCTAAACGACAGTCTTCTACAAGCATTACTATAAGCCATAGAAATGTTTCTTCCTAACGAAGTACGGTATTATGTCTGCCCCAGATATACTATGTTATATTTGTATGTATGTATGTATATTTTGAGCATCTTTGCCTGTTGTTTTTAGATGAAACAGTCTAACAAACAATGAATGGATACTGTTCATAACCGAATGATTGAAACAATATCAGCCCAATGAAAGAAAAGCTTTCCATGATGTGTCAGTATTTTGAATTAGCTCACTATACATATAAACTGTACTTATACAGGCCCGTTTTACGTCGATGGTCTATTAGGAAAATCGCGAAATTAAAATAAATTAAAGTTAAAGGTATAACTTAATAATCGTATACTTACTAAAACTTTTTGTGTTAGTGACCTGTGGTTTTGCTTGCCTTTACCCTTTTCAGATATAAAGATAAAACATTTTGGCCGCTTTAACGTAAATAAAAGAGGTCTAGCTTGTCGAAACTAACTTGGGCGTCGTTTGGGAGTTTATGTAAATTTTATTGTTACCCTCGACAAAGGCGTCTACGGATTTATGAAGAAACTTCTCGGAGGTTCTGTCGAAACGCGAGAGGCGGAGCCAACTTTGTCATGTGCTCGATTTATCTGCTTCATGAAAATTGATTTTCTTTTTCAGTGTCAGATTTAGGTTTAGAAGAAAAGGACAAAAACCCTTATAAGAAATATTTGCAGCCGATTTTCTGATTTCGTAGTCGGTGTCATGCCACGACCAAAAAGGATTAAAATTTTGGTAAATAAGTTTCGTAAGAGAAATCTCATCTAAGTAAGGAGCTATTTTTGAAAATAATGTATGTAGTTGTTTTAAAAATTCACTTATTCGACAAGATAAAAATCTCATTTATTCAAGAATCACGTACGAAGCCAAGCCAAAACATACAGAAATTACTTTCAAAGCCATATTTTGTCTTTTATGGTATTGTCGGCTTTTTATGGGCTTGTTTTTGTTTGTGAATACAATATAGTCGATCTCCTAACAGCGATTCCAACAAATATCTTACAAGTTACAATGTTCTTATTTTAATTGCTTTTATGTATATTTTTTCCTGTTTTGCTGTTCTTGTATTTTGTACTTTGCAGTATTAATTTATGTTTATAATCTTTCAGTTTGTCCAGTCATACACGAACATTACCACGTCAACAATATTTTTTATCTGTCTGCTTGGCAATAGCGGTTGGCACGGGTCTACAAAAAAAAATAGACAAAAACTTTTGTGTGACTAGTCTTGCAGAAAATAAGCCTATTGTTTAAAAATGTAACTATAGAACTTTGGATCCAGTTTTTTAATCTTTTGATCTTGACGTCATCTATGTAAAAAAAAAATCTTATGTGCATTATTTATAGTTTTAAAGTATATTATCATTACATTTTTAAGCCAAGCTTAATATTTATTAGTAAATTATGTTAGGAATAAAAAAATAACAATTTATTTCTCATAATAATGCTGTCAATATAGTAACCCTATGTCGCTCACAACTTGACGAAACATTTCAACGAAGTCTAGTCTTGATCTACCGATTTATTCCTTTGAAGAATGTTACAAACTGATTTAATATGTAATATAATATTATATTACTTATTTTATTACATATATAGAAAAGTATTTTATAGAAAATTAAAGACTAAAGCTAAAATAATAAAGTAGTACAATGTAGATAATTTTATAAAAGATTATATTTTTGTTATCTATTTAGGAATCTAGATTCTAGTGCAACTGCCACGAGCTGGCTCGTCGAGAAACTCGGCGAGCGGCGACGCAGTTGACAACATTGTAGCGTTCGTAGCTCGGAGCCGTTGAACGCTATCTACGCCATTACTACGCCAAACGCGTGTACTTCTATTTTTAGATCGACTAGTTTTTATCAATAATATAATGTATACCTACTATTTATACTTTGTACTTTGTATCGATCGTTGTATTCATTTCACCGCGGAGGTATTTAGAGATACTCGAGAGGTTGCGAGCATAAGTTCGTAAGTCACATGTAAAAATAATAACGCCGCTAGCGCCAGCACGGATTTATACGCGAGTAATGTACGAATATAGCGCGCCACGTTGGCAACCACGTGTTCGGGACGCGCTCTGAATGATAAAAAACAAACAGCGAGAGCGAACGGTCGCCCCCCGCCGCCCCTGCCCGCGCCGCACCGGTCGCCCCCGCGCGGCAACCTTGGCCTTCCCGCGCCTCGGCCGCCGCTGAACGTCGATATATTGCGATGTTTTAATTTTTATCTCAACTTAGCCCATTTTACTTTGTGTTTATAGTTATTAAGTTATTACTGTTATTAGTTCTGCAGGGTGTACAATGTACATATTCTACTCTTAGTTTATCATACTCTACCGTAGTTATTGGTTTTATCTATGACGGTATACGCATAGTTTTAATTTTTAATTTTTATCTTAATTTGCTGACATTGTTTTGTTTGTTTTATTAGTTGTGCATGGTGTTTAAATTTTGTTACACTCAACTCACTACCACGGTTATTGACTTTATTTTAATTTTTATTTCAACTTACCCCAATTTATTTTGTATATTTATAGCTGTTATTATTATTCAATAGATATTAGATACGCAGGATGTTTAAATGTTGTTCTCTACTTTAGTCATTTCACAATGGTTATTGACTTTGCTTATAGCTGCTGCTGCTATTCATATCATTAAGAAGTTTCAATTTTTTGTCTCTCTTAAGTCACATGTTAGACTTCTTTACATAACATCTATAGTAATACAGGGTGATGTAATCTCACCTCAATTTTGCTCTTTATATGGTTGTTCGCACTTTTATTATTATCTACATGTTACAACTTTATATTATCTTATCTCTATGTAAACTCTAACTCATACATACTCTTTATAAATGAAAATTATTCGCACCCTCTTACCAGCTCTTACTTAATATTTTACATCGCGTTTGCATTTTGGGAAACTTTTGAGTTTTGACAAAGTTGACTATCGATTTTAGCGAGTCTGCGTCGCTAATGGGCAGTGGCAGATAACAGCTGTTATCAGATTACTGTGCGCCGGTCATTGACCCCGGCCCCCACCGCTCGATGTGTCACACGTGGGGGAACAGGGGGATCGCGAATTGTATGGTCAACTTGTGTGTAGTTTTACTGCCATTGCAGTTTTTATTAATATATACACACATCAACAAAGTCTAGAGATATATATTTTATTATTGTCAAATCTGATTTTTAAATATAAAATACAAATTTCCCTAGAGTCCTAGACTTTGTTGTTATTAGTTACAGTATTCATCATAGAGAAACGCGTATAACGAGATTATGTAATGAGTTTGAGACTTTAATTAAATGTATTAATGATTTATAACGTTATTTAAATTCATTTTCCTTCGTTTAGTATGCAAATTAATAAAGAGAAAATAATTTATTATTTTATGTAACTTTTTCGATGAGATAGCGGAAGAAGAGACTATCAAAATATCAATAACTGTGCCAAAACAAGAGTTACTTTATTACTTTAGTACCATGTAGGAGCAAGGAGAGTGTGCTCAGCTTGCATTTCCTAGTTTATCGTTTGCGTTAGTTGTTTTGTATATAAAATATAATAAAATGAAGTTAAAAGTTAAAACTCAACGCAAATCGCAATCACAGTGTTGGTGCATCAACCCCATATCCGTCATAACTTGAAGTTTGTAAATTGTAGTGCCAAGTGGACATGTTGCCACTGGTTTACCGTGTCTAATTAATTTATCCTGTTTCCTTGAAGTCTCTTATGGTAATTGTGTATAGCTAGTATGTATAACAGGCTTAGCAGTTCCGCGAATCGCAATAGGAGTTTGGATTGAAACGTCACAACTCTGATCTATAATAGTTTATCCCTCGAGCGATTTCGTATAACATCCTGTAGGTTTCGTTGGTTTGTTGCTGATCTTTATGATGACGAAATAAGGTTTATTCTCGTAGAAACGGAGGTGAAATAATAACGGACAATCGTGTACAAGCAATTTCAATGTGGCCGCTAGCGCTAGCGCAAGGTTTTATACTTAATTAAAACAACACGCCCCGATGATGCTGCTGTTATTGCTTCATTTCGAGAGACATGGCGGTAGATGCTAGACATTAAATACTGGTTTAGCTTAGAGGTAATTGTAGTTTACGTGATGAACAGCAATCAGCCATTAATTACGTATTGCTGTACGTTTAAACTTTTCACAATAATAACGTTATTATAAAACTCGATATGAGTTTTATAATAATGTAATTTTAGGGGTAGGCATTAAAAAGGAAACTGGACATGCCCACCAGCAAAATAATAAAATCGTAATTGTAAGTTTCTGTAGCAAGTAGAGCTCTACCACGGAATGTTTCTGGTCTCCGAATTCTCTAACTAGTGCCTACTCGGTCACATCTCCTTATCAATGCCTGGTCATGCTTATTTTGACTGAATGCGACCAAAGGCGATGTCGTAGCGTCAGCCGTACGTTACTCGTATATTTAACGAAGAGCAGAATTTCATACTTACTTTTTGAAAATTCGGATGAAGTTTTGTGCCTTCACCGGTTGGACTCTATCGCGTTTTGTGCCTTTAGCGTTTGGACTCTTGGATTCTATCGCGTATAATATATGTGTATTTTCATCAACCTCACCACTCACCAGTCACCAGGGCCAAGTCGCTCATCCGTCCCTCTCGTGTTGCAGGGACAGCTACGGGCGGGCGGTGGGGGCGGGCGGGGCGCGCATGTCCCTGCTGGGCTCGTACCTGCCGCCGCCCGCGCCGCCCGCGCCCCCCGTGCACCACCCGCCGCCGGCCGACCCGCCGCCCTTCAAGAAGATCCGCCTCTCAGCTGACCGACCGCCCCAGCAGCAACTCCGGGTGGATACTAGGGTGAGTCTGAGTACTGAGTAGTGACTAGCGCCCTGGGCAAGATTTCTTTGGCGTCCAGGGTGCCGGTAGAGCTGAAAATTCAGGCGCCGCAGGTGCCCTTTTTTGTCTACCTTCGATGCCCCTCTTTATTTGACGCCCTGGGCGGTCGCCTAGCGTCGCACTGGTGACTAGAGTAGAATGAGTCACGATGTGATGTCAGTCATGGACTCATAAAAGGCTGATTTATAGTACAGTAACCGGTGCCAGTATCACTGGATTCCGGCGCTGGTCGATGCTGTTTAAATTTTAATGCAAACAAGTTTCTATACAGCGCTGGACTATACTATCTACTACCCAGTGATGCTGGAATCTGCTAGACTCTAGAGTAATATAAAACAGCACTTGCCACTAACGCTTACGTAGTTTGAAAGTAAGCCTCTACAGTCGACAGGCGATGATGACAAATCACAAACGTAACTTAGAACGGGCTCCATGACATCAGATTTTAGTAGCCCATAGGAGTTATAATGCTACAGACAGACACACATATATGTATGGGCACTGCTGACGCACTACTAACTTGAGCTAGTAAACGTAATTATTTTTAATCATGGAGGTTGTAACTACTGTAGTATTTCCGGTGCAAACCCTGGGGTCAACATACACATTAAAGATAATAATATTTGACATTGAGTATGTAACCTTGAACTCTGTTTTAAATTTATATCATGTCCAATTACAAACTTACAAGGAAATTTTCTGTAACTACTTTAATTATTTTAATGATTACAACCGGAAAATATTATCATGAGTGATACTCGCGAAAACTTAAGAAATCATTAACCAGAAAAAAGTTAGCTTAGAATAATTTTGTTTTATTTAGAAGCGGGCATAAAGTGAACAGTTGAAATTAGTTTTAAAGGTGAACATTCTGTACTTAAATATAACCTTAACACAAACATTATCAAAAATATTTCATACAATATTATATTGCATTTTAATATAAAGTTAGATAAGAACTAAATAAATTATATTTTGATACTACTCCCATACAATAGACTGAATGGATATTCGATAATCGAAAAATAAAGTTATGATTATAATATTATCGCTATCTACATAACTCTACTTGGTATTGTTCTGTCTGACCTACTCTAGAATAGTCACTAGTCAGCTGTAAATGACAGCGTAACAAATGCACCACTATTGTCCAATAAAGCATATTCAATAAATCAATATCAATTAATTGACGTGGTCACTGTTCGTTATTGTGTCGACTTCACGGCAGATATTGGGACACCATTTTACAGTGTCACTATTTACTAGTGTGTCACGTACCTAAAAATAGGTATAGTAAATATGTATACTGTATAGTTGCTTACATCTGTCTGATAACGTAGTCTTCTGTAATTTTAATAGGTAAACTAAGGGCCTGATAAGGGGCGGATAGGCTATCCACAACTTATCTGACAGATACTCCATACTCTATCTGTCAAAAGTTGTGGCTATAGCCTATCCGGCACTTATCAAGAATTTGTAGTAAAACAGCACCTAAGTGTCTCGACTCTCGAGTAAGAAGACCTTATTCAAAATTTGCTTTCACAAGAGCAAAACTTATAAATACTTACTTAAAAAGTATCTACGAGTACTTATAGTATCTACCTGTTAATCCGGAGCCTTAGCTACTAGTAAACTGCTACTACTAGTTATCATCTCAACCAAAATCTGACCCCTTTTTTATTTGCGCGAAAAAATTAAAAAAATTCAACCCCTACTGGCCCCCTTGCCCCTTTATAATATAAGTGTAATAGTGGGTTGACGATAATTTTGTGTGTTCCAGGAAAACGTGATGAATTCGTACAGCGGCAGCGTGGAGGTGCTGTCGCCGAACCCGCCGTCTGACACCACCGTCGACGACCAGGCCTTCCGCACCACCAAGGATGACCTGCTGCAGCAGATATCTAAGGTATGCTTCTCTCTCCACTACTTAGCCTGTTCAGAGCATGTTGGATCTCTTGAGATAGCAAGGGCAGACAAGTTCAAAAAGGTTTGCTGATTGTAGGTTACCTTACTTGGACAAATGGATTAAATAGGCGTCTTTATTCCATCTGGAAGTAATGATTCCCATTATTGTTATTAATTATTATTAGAATGACTAAATCCCAGATGATTACATCTTGCAAAACATAAGTAAAGTCTGTATTTATTGCCTTTTTGCCTTGTTCGCTATTATTACACTCATTATACAGATCTGTAGATCATTTAACCCTTTTACCGAAGTGGGCGATAACGCCTCCTTGAAGGCACTGTAGGACCAGAGGTAGGACTAAAGGTAAGAGACCTAGAAAAAAATGGAGCGTTGTGTAGAGGCTTGGGGGTGATTATTTTTATTATAGCTCAAAATAATAAATTCATTTAATTTGAAGATAAAGTGGTTTTTGAGTACTTAGGTGAAAAAATGGGGTGCTAAGTATAAATAATTTATTCTGAAAGTCGGCAGTAGACAAAGTAAGTTTGGGAACCTCTGATCTAACCTAACCTTACCGTACATTGTGTACATTCCAGGTGGACCGCGAGATGGCGCTGTCGGAGACGACGCTGTCGAAGCTGAAGAAGAAGCAAGCGGAGTTGGAGCAGTCGGCCTCCAAGCCCGCGCAGACTGAGGTCCCCGAGGAGGCGCCGCCCCGACACCGCAGCCTCGCGCAGTGTATATACGCGGATAACAGGAAGAAGGTAACTGCTCGTCATGACATGTCAGTACTCCGTAGTAACTGCATCGCTGCTATTTCTGGTCCTCCACTAATAATGATACCGCAGCCTCGCGCAGTGTATATACGCGGATAACAGGAAGAAGGTACACCTGCTCGTTATGATATGCCAATACTTATTAACAGTATGGCTGCCATTTCAGTACGGACCAGCTAATATCTCTGGTCCTCCACTAATAATGATACCGCAGCCTCGCGCAGTGTATAACAGGAAGAAGGTACTACATATCAGACAAGTTGCAAATTGTCTGCGTTGACCTACGTAATTTGGTCGCGTTACAGGCGACAGATCACAATTGACATGATCCGACCAAATGACGTTGGTCAGTCAATTTTTCCTCCTGAAATCAATTTCCTCGATGGTACATCTGCTCCTTTTGACCTTGACCTACTTAGCAAGAAGATTAACCCACGCGGTGTAAACTTCGAGGCACCAACAGAACCGTAACATAATACCCCCCTTGAAACCATTTTTGGGGACCGAGGTCCAGTAAGCAAAACTGACCCCTTGGTTAGGACTTAGGCGCTATTGCTTTGGTCTCCCCTAATCTTTAAACATGAAGAAAACAAGGAAGAAACGTATCCTAGTCAGTGTAGAGCCCCTAAATCCTAGAATTATAGCAAGGATTTATATGCCAGCCCAACGACTGTCTAACATCATATAGGAAGGCTTGTGAGTTGTGATCCTAAACTCTTAAACTGTGTGCTGGTTTGTGGCGATGGTAAATCAAAGACCTTGGTAGCCATTCATATCTCGTCAAATCGCACTGGACACTACACTGTTAGGCCCGTATTTTTGGTCAGTACTTAACCGGTCTCATGACGCGGTTCGGCTCTGTGATTGGTCCAAATTTTGACAGCCAACCAATCACAGAGCCTGAACCGTGTCTTGAGACCGAGATGCAACTTGAGTACTGACCAAAAATACGGGCCTTAGTTTCTTTCCACATCATCATCAGTGTTACAACTTACATATCATTAACTATATTTAACCATTTACAGGCGAGTCAAGCGCACGCGGCGCTGGCGCACCTGGGCCCGGCGGTGCAGTACCCGTTGTACAACCAGCCGCAGGACATACCCGGCTACCACGAGAACATCCGGAAACACCGCCTATTCCGGAAACGGCTGGGCGAACACCTCAAGAAGTTAAAGTTGGAGGCTGAAAAGGTAATTAGACAGCTTTCTTAGATAATTCGCACGAGTTTTGAAGAATGACGGCTGAAGAGTAAGCTAATGCGTGGCTTAATATGGCGACGCAGTCTTCTGCAAAAGTCCTTTAACACCTTATTTCTGTAAAGCTCGTGTTCAGAACATAACTGATATGAAGCTGCAGTAAATCGAAATAATTTGTTTATTCGTTTCCCAATAATTGTCTGATAACAAAACTTTGCGTTTAACCAAGAAAGCAGATGGATATTATAGTATCATATGCCACCGACAATGGACATTCTCAACTTTTGATTGGGCGTTCAGATTTCAGACACAACACGTTCGTTCCTTGTTCTTATTGAGCCACTGTTAAATGTAGTAATCATGGATGCCATTTACATCTTCTCTCTATGGGCAAGCTATGAGTTGTGATCTCTTATTACTATTATTCGTAAGCTACTTATTACTTCTCATTCTAATGAATAATCTTGTAATTTCAGCGCGAAGATGCCCTAGCGGAGGCGTACAGCCGGCGCGCGGCGGAGTGGATAAGGCGAGTGGAGAGGATAGAACAGGGACAGAAGAGGAAGGCGAAAGACGCGCGGAACAGAGAGTTCTTTGAGAAGGTAATGGGGGGTTGTGTTATAATCAGAGGGCTTTGTGCAATGTGCACTAGGTATATATCTCATATCTGGTACTTTTTTGACTTAGTAGGTGTAACTTGTTAGGTTCAAAAGAGCGAAAAGACAACACTACTAGCATATGCGTACGTAGTAACAACGAATCGAAATCTGTGATATTGCTAACAACTTCGCTTACACAAAATTTAGTTTATCTCGTGTACATCTTAAATCTTTTCTTGAGGCTCGTACCTAAGATAAACAATTCAATGCGAAGCGAAGTTTTGGCAACATCTAGTTTAAAATAATGGTGGATGGATTCAAATAAATAAGGAATGAGATACATATAACGTGACATTGCATTCAATAGGTACTGTTATTTAAATAGTACTATAATTAGCATACCACATTGTTTTGATACATGAATCACATGTAAAATATTATGATTCATATCAGTAGCTGTATAATGTATTGTTTTCCCGTTATGTGACTTAAATAACAAAGGTCAAGTGCAGAGAATTGAATAAATAATTAAGGATAATAAGATAGAGTTTGGTAATACAAAACTTTTGTTATTAAAACAAACACCACAACAACATAATAACAAAATAAAATCACATTCTTCGTCTGTTCGCCTCAAATATGGAATCTTGCAGCTTAATTTTAGACTCCACGGGGTTCCACGTTGAGATTGGTATTCTAGGGTCAAGAGGATCTGCTACATCCAGCAACATTTTGAAAGTGGTCTCTGAAACAAAGGAGTTTGGAAACCTTTGATGTAGGCTTTTTAAATACTCGCCGGAGTGGCGGAGGTTTTGATGTTCCCCTGACTTCGGCTAGGATGCTGCTGTTGATGTTGGAGTACCGTCAGGGTCGGATTTATATTTTTTATGAGTATAGGTCACTTTAATTTTGCCGTCCATACTACGAACTCTATCCTAGGAAGCTCGGACGCCACAGGACGCTGCCGCTCATAGGCCATAACCTATACTGCCTATATAAAAAAAAGACGTTTGGAGTGTTTTGTTCGACACAACTCGAACTCGAACTTGAACTCGAACTCGAACTCGACTCGAACTCGACTCGAACTCGACTCGAACTCGACTCGAACTCGACTCGAACTCGACTCGAACTCGACTCGAACTCGACTCGAACTCGACTCGAACTCGGTTGTCTGTAAAGTCGGTTTACTGACGATAGTTGAACGTGACAACGTCATAGCCTTAAATGGAACGCCTCAGAGCGAGGTAACGCCGCATATTGCGTCATGTGTTTTCGTGCGCGCAGCCCATATCGAATTATAAGACGTTGTCACGTCAACAGAGCTGAGTACCTCTGAGTTTTAGTGGGTAGGGCTGCGTCCACATACTTTCCGGCGCAGCGAATCCTACGTATCCGCGGTAAGAGTCCCCAATTCCCTGCGGAATGACCATGTCGTAAAAAAGCCGATAAACATTTTTTGTTCTGTCCAGGTGTTCCCCGAGCTGCGGAAAGCACGCGAGGAGCGGGAGCGGTTCCACCGCCTGGGAGCACGGGTCAAGTCAGAAGCGGAGTTGGAGGAGATAGCTGACGGGCTGCACGAGCAGGAGCATGAAGACAAGAAGATGAGGTCCCTCACCGTGGTGCCGCCCCTGCTGCGACCCGCCAACACGCCGCGGCCCGCACACCTTGATACTAACAGTCAGTATCATTCTGCTACTTACAACAAACGCAGAGCCATACATCGCCTCCTCAGTACATGTTCATCTAGAATATAAATTAACCAAAAAAAAATTAGGACTAAAGAAATACGGAAGTGGACTGTGGAGTGATGAATATTGCTATTGCGTAGTGCGTTATATCTATCATCGCTTTACTGTCGTATAGACTACTAGCTGTTGCCCGCGACTTCGTCCGCGTTAACATAGTATAAGTACCTATATAGACTTGAATTTAAACTTTCAACCCCTATTTCACCCCCTTGGGGATAGAATTGTCAAAAACGCATAAACACGTATCCAATCATTTTTAATCAGTAGCCAAAACATACAATTTCATGTTTCCAACTCAAGAAATAACAGACTTCCATTGAAACTTTCAACCCCAATTTCACCTCCTTGGGGGTAGAATTTCCAAAAACGCATAAATACGTATTAATTCATTTTTAATCAGTAACCCAAAAATAAAGTTTCATGTTCCTAACTTAAGAAATGACGGACTTTCATTCAGACTTTCAACCTCTATTTCACCCTCTTCGGGGTAAAATTTTCAAAATTCCTTCCTTAGTGGGTGTCTACTTAATAAAACAACCCTACTCACCAAATTTCGTGGCTGTAACTTTAACAGTTTTTGCTCAGCGATGATGAATCAGTCAGTCAGTCAGGGGCCAGGGCATGTAATTTTATAAGTATAGATAAACTATAAAGTATAGACTGTATAGTGAGAGATGTGCGGCTTAGCCCAAAACTCAAAAGTTATTTGTTTATAGTCTGTCAAGAAAGTGAAGAAATTAAAAAAGTGGCAATATCGTAGTGTCATCCCTTTCAAATCAATCTAAGTATAAACGATGTTGCCACTTTTTAATTTCTTCACTCTCTTGACGGACTATACAAACCGAAGCATTAATCGATCTCATTTTAAAGATACATATTTGATTTTTATAGTAGATGGCTTCGGTCTCCCAGCCTTAAACCCTAAAGACGACAATTTAGTGTCAAACCGTTCTCTTACCTTTACTGTCTCTCCCCAGAGCGGTGTATGGACATGGAGATCGAGCACAAGGAGCTGTCGATGCGCAACGTGTGGACGCGGGCGGAGCGCGAACTGTTCCGGGAGAAGTATCTGCAGCACCCCAAGAACTTCGGCCAGATCGCCTCCTTCCTGCCGCGGAAGAGCGTCAGGGACTGTGTGAGGTGAGTACTAAAACGATGCCTCTAAGAGCCATGCCACACGAAGTGGTGCGGCGGCGGTACGGCCGCACCACTTCGTGTGGCATAAAAATGTATGGTATGGCACACGGCGCCGTCCGGTGCGCTCCGGCGCTGCTCCGATGCGCATCGAAATCGAGACGAGGCTGGGAGGGGTTTATGTATTGGTGGAGCTCAAGCCCGTCGCTGCTACGGTACTGCAAAACGTTGTGGCGCCGCACTTACCGTGTGGTCGGTAGTCCGACGAGATGACCTGCGGTGCGGCGCCGCACCGCGTCGTGTGGCATGGCTCTAAGGTAGTGTTCTACAAAAGGTGGCCGCGGCCCGCGGCATACCGGTGTACTGTGGCTAGTAGTTGGTGTGCCACAAAAAATAACATTTTACCTACATATTCCTAGTCCAAGAACCTAAAAAGGGCAACATCTTATTACGATCGACGAAAGGAATAAAAATTGGGAACAGATCCACCTTCGTACACGCTGATTAATTTGTAGTGTACATCCAAAAATTTTCGTTTTTCTAGCTGTACCTTGAACACAAAGAGTTTGCGGAACACTGCTTCAAGGGACCTATCTGACAGAGAGCGTTCAAGCGGTCAGTTTTGCCTTCTTTGTGTTGTATTACGTTACATAGATACACTCACACAGGGGGCGTTTTGACTGCGTCAGAATGCTAAAGAAAAAGAACGTGTTTATGTGCACGAGCTAGATTTCAAATAATAGCTTTAATTTTGTAGCATTTTTGAATCATCTCTTCTTTACTCCACTATGGAGTCGACTGTAGGTGAATAATTTTATTGAATTCATTAAACCAATGGTGTATTTATCAACACAATATTATGACAATGCCAACTTGTACTCGTATCTGTGATTTAAGGACTGTAATAATAACTTGTCATCTCGTCAACAGATTCTACTACCTATCGAAGAAGGCGGAGAACTACAAGCAGCTGCTACGGAAGCCCCGGCCGAGACGGCACGCGCGCCCCCGCCCCGCGCCGGAGCCCGAGCTGCCGCCAGGTGTCACCACCAGGTTGCAGAGGAGTCAGGGTATGTCACATCATGGTGCTAATCTAAATTGGTGTGAAAGGGATAGATTGTCATGCCATGGTTACAATCTCTTTTGGTGTGTAAAGGAATAGAGAAATAAAGAGAAGTCGCAATGCATTAATTAATTCCTGTGGCTCTCTTGTCGGGCACCTACCTGTGTTAACGGGAGACATTCTTGATTGAAAGGCACGAGAAGCTATGTAGAAATTTTCTATGTTTTTGACATTAACTCATTTTAGCGACTCAAAAAAAAAAATTCGCCGTAGTGCTATAATTTGCAAGACTGTAGTGCTGTAACTTGCAATTTGCAAGACGTTATATTACTATGCAGTATTCACTCTGAAGAAGTTATCTGTAGTTCGTGTACGTGGCGTAGCATGATGATTAAGTTGATGACGTACGACTTACGAGTAAATTCTTTTAAATTTTAACGTATGCATCCGGATACTTACTCTAACATTTGTGTGCAGGTACGGCGCGCGTTGTCGACAACAAGGAGGGTTCTATGGAGGAGGGCATGACGGTGGAGGGCGCCCCCGCCGCTCCGCCCGCAGCCCCCGCGCAGCCCAACAGGTCAGTGTCTACCATCAGAGATGTTGATTCATATTTCATAGGCAGGTGACGGACTTACATTATAACACAGTAAACAGAACTAACGAGTAGGCCGACTCAAGATCTTGATACGTTTGACGTAATATCTCATATCGGCCGGCGCGTGCCGTACTAATTTTATTTGCAAAGTATTGTGAAACATGTTGAAAGTGTCAGTCGCGCCTAAAGTACCCCGCAAACGATCAAATTTGTTTGACAAACATGTTTGATGTAATTTACATTTTCATCAAACAGCAGCGCAGACAAACAAACGTGCATCAAACAAGTTTGTCAAACAATTAGCTAGAATTGATTTGAGATCATGAGATCTTGTTTGACAAATACAGCAAAACACGTTCAACCACGTTTGTTAAACGCTACGCCAATGCAAATTTTCTTTAAACACGTCAAACACGTAGTTTGTTTGACAAACGCTTCAAACAAAGCTGTACACTATCAAACTGTTTGACAAACTGTACTTTACTCGCGTATATTCCCGTTTGTTTGTAGTTGAGGTACTCTAAGGAGTACCTCAACTACAAACGGCCCTTTTTCAAGGCAGGATAATCATTAATCATTCAAAAATTATTTCACAATTTCTGTGTATCAACCTAATATTCCTGTAATATTTAGGTTCTGAATGTTCGCTAGGGACCCGGTTTTTGAATTATGGTTCGTTTCATGAGTCCCACATCAAAACGCCCCCTGTTAGTTAGAATGAGTGAACAGAGAGGGCGCTTCATTCTTAGTTGTATAGTAACGCCCTCTATTGGGTCGTGCCTATAATAAGTCCTCGTCGACTTCACAAACCTGACATCTACTGGATGTGTACGATTCGGAAGTGCTGTGGCTAGTGCAAAGCCAAATGGGGTAAAAGTGTTACAGAAAATTCTGTAGAGGGCGATGTAAGTAACGTAAAGATTGTTTAATAAACTTTTATGCATCAACAAGTTTTTATCGGGCCATGCAAGGAATATCTTCTAAATTATAATAACATAATATTATGTGCCAACATTTGGTACACAGTTAAGGATAATTATACAATTTTCCTGTTCTGTATATCTGTCAAATACTGTTCCAAAGTCCAAACTTCCTACGTAGCGGACAGAGATATTGAGTAACTTAGTTCTTGTGAAGATATTTTTATTACTAAAAGATAACTCCTGTTTATTAGTCATTATGGTTTTTCTGGACTAAAATATTTCAGCCAGAATGAAACATGAACCCCGTCAAGATCAGCTTAATTTGTGACATTCTTGCCTCTTGGTATAGTAAAGTAAAATTAAGAACTATGCCTCTATACTTATTCTTATTTAAATTAACAATATAAATAAGAACCTATTGTTATTAATATAAAAGCTTGTTACACAAAGTCTCAATGGAATATTGAATTAACAAACGACAGAGATATTGAAAGAAATATTCGGTTGGTAAAATGTACCGCGGGCCGCGGTCGCTCGCTGTGTCAACACGACCGGTATGAATTATTCACTGAGATGGGGTTAGGGTCCCGTATACTAGATAAAAGCCATATTACTGTTGTTATAGTCAGTTAGTAGTATTATAAAAGTCATTGTAATGGTAAGTGCTAGAGTTAAGGGCAGGGTTTTTACTTTTTAACTTCAATGTAATGAGTTAATGACTAACTGAGTTTATTTCAAATTTGTCGTGCATGCATGCTATTGTTGAGTGAAAAATGTAGAGCCCAGCCTGCCTAGCATACCCCAACGAGATATCTATCTCTACATGTTTCTCGATGTTTGATAGTTTGTATCTTCATTTCTATTGACGCTATCATGACAAACATTTTTTCTCGCGTAGATTTATCATCGAAATAACACATTTTCATAGAGTTTTGTCGAGATAATGTCGAAATTTTGACATTATGAGACGAGTAGTTTTTAATTATCTCGAGAGTGAGATATCTCGTTGGCGTATACTAGGCAGGCAGATACAGGATGGGAACCTGCCCGGCTTTGTCAGTCCCGGCGCCGAGGGGAACGCTTTAGTTCGCCTAAGCGTTCCCTTACTTTGGTGGAAGTCCGGTCCGAGGTAGACCGGCCAGTCGCGGAGGGAGTCCTGTGTTTGTTAGATCCGGGATATCCCTCCGTTATACGGCTGAAGGCGAACCGCAGGTGGTTTTAGTGAGTAAGAGTCTCACATACCCCCGGGGTACCCAACCCGGGGCACCCATGATGGGTTTCCCCTGCGACATCAAAAAACAAAAAAAAAAAAAAAAAAAGGCAGATAATATTGTAGCTATCCTATAATAGCTACAATATTATCTGTTTCTTCCCAAAAGAAAGAGGTTTCATATTGGGCTCTACATTTTTCACTCATTAATTTGGCGAATTGACGAGACTTGCTTCATGTGAGATTTATTAACTGTCTAGTGAGGGGGCGGTATCGATCGAGACATTTTTTCCACATTAGCAATCAATTACGTCTAGAGCACTGGTGTCTGAGAGTGGATATTTGATAAAATATGAATTTTAAACGTTCAATAATTCAAAAGGCGAACTCATAACCGAGAGTGGTGGGCAAACAGCGCAAGACGAGAGCACGAAAAAATAAAAGGAGCCCCGCGCCTTTTGGCCGCTTTATGGAGATTAAATTCGCGCCATCGGACCGCGAGTGGCTGTTACGTGTTTGACCAGACTCCACAGACTCCGCTGATGGAAACTCACAGTTTGACTCAATTTTGTTGTATTTTTCAACTAGTTTTTTCGAGTTTCTTGATCTGGTTTTTCTTGTCAAGTTAGTCTAAGAACAATGGTTAGGCAACTTTTAGGACCTTCTATGTGTTATTGAATTTATTTAGATTTATTATTGATTGTCATTTTTTCAGACTGAATAAAGGCTTCACTTTAGCCCAACTATAATCAACCTGCGGCCCGTGGACCACTTTTAAATAGCTAATTTTGACGTTATTTTTTTAAACAAATGTTGGTTGGGGCCGCTACACTAAGACCACCTAAGACCAAAACGCGTATGTGGCCCGTATAAAAAAAGTGCTTTAGACGAAGCAGACGGCTAATTCATAGACAACCAAAAGTATATTTAAAGAGGTTTATCAATTTATTTCAATAACTAGGATTGCCATTCCATCAAGGAAACATACAATAGAACGTTTGTAAACCGAGATTTTAATATGAATGAGTTATCAATAACTCCCGATTGCTGTCCCTCGGGAGGCTCCAGGCGCGGCGTAGTCGATACCCCGGGATTTGCAGGATCCGGGACTCGTGGAGCCCGGGATTTTGCGTGATCCAGGACTATGCGGGGTCCGGGACTGTGCGGAATCCGGTACAGTGCGGAATCCGGGACTGTATGGGATCCAGCACTGTGCAGGGTCCGGGTAGAGTAAGAGCCAGTGGCAACCATTCCTTAGTTTATAAAAGCTGATTTTTTTATACATACCCTTGGTGTCTGGCGGTTCTATTAAGGGTGTCTGGCAGTGGAAGACTAGTTTCCTAGAGACAACTCTAAAAATTATAAAAAAATGAGCTTTACACGCTAACCAAATTTGCTACACCTTTACCTCTTGATACCACCTAAACCCAATCGCTGGTCGTTCTTACCTAAAAATGAAAACGTTCAGCGATCCCTATAGATAGGGGTCGCTAGACATGCATGTACAAAAAAAATCTATGTAAAATCTATGCTTCTATAAAAAGACGTAGTTTTTTCTGCCCCTGGCTCTCGGGCCAGGGACTATACGGGCCCGGGGCCCCGCAGTAATGTCGGTGCGATATTCGTGCGTGTTGACAATTACTCCCGTTATTATTTGCTCAGGAGTCCCGCGGGATTGGTAGTGTAGGGCGTGTGTTATCGATAACTGTACCACTGAATACTGTTTAATTATTATGATGTTTCGTGTGATGCTAGAAATAAAAGTATTCAGATTATTCTTATTCTTATAAGTATGTTGTATTTGTAATTTGTTGCTGGGTTTTGCTCAATTTGTTTTCTATTTAAAACATGGAACTACACAACGTTACAAAGGTTATCGATAACTTTAACGATTCGCCTTACATTTCAAAGCTTATTTTATAAGCCAAGTAGAGCTTGAAGAGTTAAAAAATGTAGTCAAATGTCATGCTACAAAGACACAGTACATTTCAATGTTGCTCGCAAAGTTTATACAATTTTAATAAAAATTAAATAACAGTACTTTGTCCAACGTCGATGAATAATAAATGTAAACGAAGCGTCGTCCTCTGACGGAGAGTTTTACATTCATTTTACATTCGTTTCGGATTCAACGCTCAATGTCGGGGTTCGTTTTTCTGTCATCAGTATCATCGTTGTCTTGTCTTCTCAATTATCGGTTAGTATCGATACTTTTTATCGGTTTTCCACCCGCTTTTTAGTGTCTCACTCTAACCTTTGTATCGAGTATCGATATTTTCTATCGATGTTATATCTGTTTGTTGACGTCCTTCTTGTTATCGATATTTATTATCGATACGTATATCCGCACGTGGCACAACCCTAGTTCCATCCACTTGTTTATATTTTTACGCAAACAGCGGGCCGACCCATCTTTATAATTGCCTTAATTAAAAGCACCGCCAATAGAGAAGATTCCCCCCGTATACCCCCGCCACGATCAGCGAATACCGCAAACAATGTGTGTTTGTTGTACGATTTCATTTAGTCAGTGTTTGGAGTTGTTTTTTTAAATGAAACAGTTTATTAGAGATATTAGATATGAAGTTGGTTGAAAAGTTGTTTTTTTTATGTTTAAAGGTCTTTGGTTTTTTTAATGTTGAATAGTTTGAATCGGCAACTTGTAGCTGTCTATAATAAAGTTAGAGTTTGATGCGAAGCAACCATGGCGCAAGTCTTTCTGGTTCAAGTAGAAAACTAAAGCTAAGGTAAAACTGTATTTATGCTGTTAAACTTTAGTAATGAAACGGAAGAGAAATACACATTCCCTCCAAAAGTTTGTAAATTGTAGCGGTTTACAAGATATTCAAGCTGGCACCGAAGTCTAACTTCTCAAAAGAAAAAAAAATGTGGCGTGTTTAGGTTGTATTAAAACTTTAAAGTAACTTTATACAAACTTCTTAACTATTAGTTTATTTTTTCGTTGCAAACAAATCAGTACCATCTCTAATAGCAAGCGCCAAGCAGTAATCGTGAGCCACTGGTACAGTGGCGGGTGGGTTGGTGCAGTGGGCTTAGCCGCGCGGTGTTTGCGGACCCCCCCGTGCTGGGGGCTGTCGGGGTGCCGGGGGGTGGCAGTTAATTAAACGCCCGCTCCGTATTAATTGGGCGGATTTTAATTATGATCAAATATAAACAGGCTGATTGTGGATCTGCTGATGGTACCGTTTGTGTAATAGCGCTGCGACTGTGCTGTATTAGCGATACGGTGTGGCTTTACCTGAATATTTTTGGATGCTCAAGTTTTTGGGTATGCTGATATAAACTTACCTAGTATGGTATACCTGCAAGTCTCAAAGTTCAGAATATATTTTTTAGGAAATGTAGGGACAAAAATTGTTTTAAGAGAATGATAATAACATCTCATTAGTTAGAGTTCTAAGACTCTACCTAATATTTTTTTTGACACTATCATTATTATCATTAATTAATATAAATTATGAGATTTTTGAACGTGTCTGAAAATATTCATACGAGAAATGTAGAGTAGAAAGATTTCACACCTTATATCTTTGATCCATCTGATATGATCTGCTTTAATTTTTTTTATCTACTATCTTATACTATCTACCTATACCGGAGTACTATTATATATTCTGTGCCTATACTACGGTCCGACTTATCTTCAGACAACACCGGCTTGGTCGGTGGGTGGGCGGGCTGATAATGTTGATGTTGGTGATGTTAAAATCCTTTAAAATGAGTCTGTCAGTGTTAATGAATACTTGATTACCGCGCCGGTCGCCACTGTCAACATCATTAGTTGGATTAACCTCCTCCTCCCTGCCCCGCACACACCCCGCACTCGCCCCGCAACAATACGCGTATAATGAGCTGATGACAAGCTGTATGTCTTTTGTAGAGAAAAAAGATTATGGAGATCGATTAGCGATCTTTACCCGGCTACACTCATCTCAGAACGATCGACGAACGGATGGGAACTAAGATCACGTCTATCATATTGATTATTTTGTGGTGTACCTCCAAAAATTTTCATTTTCCTTGACGTAACTCGAACACAAAAAGTTTGCGGAACACTGCTCTAAGCCACTAGACAACGGAGGTGTTAGTCTGACGTATATTAAACTATTTAGAACTCGACCGCCCTCTCAGAGTGCTCATCATTGCTCACAAATAAATATAAGTTTCTTAAACATTATCATTATTCCTTTATACAGTAAAACCAAGATTAATCTAGCGCTGTCGTTATTCTGTCAGCAACACTCACTGCCAGGGCCGGATTTTAAATATTTTTCATGAGTATAGCCAACTTTGCCGCCCTATGTACGAACACTGCCGCAATCCTAGGATGCCGCCGCCTATAGGCCATGGCCTATACTGCCTTTTAATAACCCCACACCGATTTCGGTGACGGTGGCCGGTTTCAATTGAAACCAAAGCCAGATACGTAGAAGTAATTTTGTAGTGCCCAAGTGTGTGCGCAGTACACAAGAGCACTCTCTATTCATTTTACTCTCATAACCCAGTGGGACGGAAGACCGACGCAACTGGCGAGAGATCAGGCGCAGGACCGACTTTTTGCATGCCCATCCGACGCATATGGATCATCTTACTTGTCAGACAATCAGGTGATCTGCCTGCATTGTCCTAATCAAACTTGGAAATATGTAACATGTTTCCAACGCGGGAATCGAACCCACGACCTCCGAGTCAAGAGCCGAGCTCTGAACCACTGGACCATGGAGGCGTTATACTGCCTATACATAAACCCAGAGACTGCCATAACCTCTAACCATGTACGCATCTTTCAGGACGGACCTGAGCCGTACGCCGCCGCTGCCGCCGTCGCCGCCGCCCGCGTCCTCTGCCCCGGGGGCGAGTCCCCTCACCCTGGGCTCGGGGCTGACGGTGCCGAGCGCGGCTGACAGCGTCGACCGCACGCCCGCCTCCACCCCGCCGCCCGAGCCTACGCCCCCGCCGGTTACTGTCGCTGCTGCGGCTACTGTCACAGTTACGGTAAGTACCTGAACTTATTTTTGCTGCTGGTCGCAGTAAGACTAGCTGTATCTAAAGCTAAACCTATGCTAAGTACTGACATACGGTTTTGCTCGATAGTTTTACTCCAAATCGAGCAATAACCACCGTGTGGACCGCAAAACTGACAGCTTGAAGGCTTGCTTCGAGCCGGCTGGATGGAATTAAATATGTCAAATATGTCATTTCCTTCGTTTTCGAGTAAAACCGTATGTGAGTACTAAGCATAAGACGGTACTGGGTACAATTAGTACAGCCCAAGGTAGAGCCTCTATCTTGGGCTGTACTAATTACGATTGTGCTGTATGTAAATTTTAGAATTCCTAAGCATAGGATAAAAACTTTACAATTGCTGTTCTTGTCAGTCGAGTAACATCTTAAATGTACCATCGAGGGAATTGATTCCTAGGCAGTTGACGGACCTATAGTCTGTCAAGAAAGTGAAGTTCTTGACAGACTAACGTGTCTAGCTAACTGACTAACTAGTCACGTGGTCGGCTTATGTCAATTCAATGGCAGCTGTGATCGGTCGGATGGGTTTGACTTAACGCGACCAAAATTATAGTCGGGGCATTTTAATAGGCCACATTTGACAGTTCATCAAAATTGCACCACGTAACCTTGTAGCGACGTGCATAAAAAATAAATATTTTCGTTTTGTTATAACTGCACAATTGATTAACTTTTTTCAATTACGATTACATATTTATTGTAAACATGACCGATACGAATTATTTAACGATTTGCTTTTACTGATAAACAATTCTAAACGTAATAAACAAATTCTGATCTTAATAATTGCACGTCGTTACAATGTTACGTCAGCTGACCTTTTTTCTTTTTAAACTCTAGGGATGTTACTCTAAAAATCGAAAGCTAATAAATAGTATCGATGCATTTATTACTTGTAACGAAATATCCCCATAAATCAATAACCACGTTGTGAAAAGTAACATATATTTATGGGAAATGAATAATGATAATACTAAATTTAACAATTTTTATAATTCAAGCGAATAAATGCAATGTTTTTTGTAAATTATGTACTTGTCTTATTTTGGTCCTTGAATTTGCAAAGAAAAAGTAATAAAGGGACAGGAATTTGTTTTTGGTTTTACAAATAACGTATAAAATTCAAATATTTTATTTCAAGTCCGTATCGATTTATTCGTTTTGGTCGATGTTTTTACGCAGTTCACCTCACTATGGAGATTAATCTGACAGATTTCAAATGTGGCCTATTAAAATGCCCCGACTGTACGTAGGTCTCCCACCTGCCTAGGAATCAACATCTACAGTCGGGGCATTTTAATAGGCCACATTTGACATCTGTCAGATTAATCTCCATAGTGAGGTGAACTGCGTAAAAAAATCGACCAAAACGAATAAATCGATACGGACTTGAAATAAAATATTTGATTTTTATACGTTATTTGTAAAACCAAAAACAAATTCCTGTCCCATTATTACTTTAATTCAAGGAGCAAAATAAGAAAAGTACATAATTTACAAAAAAATGCATTTATTCCCTTGAAATATAAAAAATGTTAAATTTAGTATTATCATTATTCATTTCACATAAATACGTGTTACTTTTCACAGCGTGGTTATTATTTTATGGGGATATTTCGTTACAAGTAATCAATGCATCGATACTATTTATTTGCTTTCAATTTTTAGAGTAACATCCCTAGAGTTTAAAAAGAAAAAAGGTCAGCTGACGTAACATTGTAACGACGTGCAATGGGGATTGTCCATTTTTTTTTAATTTTGCTCATTACAAAAACATTTCGAGGAATAAGGTCAGTGATCGTTTTTCTGTATATAAACGAAAAAAATACCCATTAGTTACTTATATTTTTGAACAAATATGTTTAACCTTAGTTTGACCTTCAATGGCGTTAAATTAGCAATAAATTCGACCAACATTACGTTTCGAACTTTTGGTAAGCTTCTCGTATCAGTTTTCTCATAATGAGAACTTGCATTTGACGAACCAGCCATTATAATAAGATTGAAAGGAAATTTAAACATACTGCAGAGGTCAATTGGCCGCCGATGATGACGTCAGAGCGAAACTTTAAAAATTTATTGAGAAAAAACTAGCCAATGAATTTCAAAATTATTTAATTTATATTCTTAAATTACCCTATTTTAGCGAAAAAAATTATAAAAAGTACATGTGATTTTTTTTGGACAATGCCCATTATTAAGATCATAATTTGTTTATTACGTTTAGAGTTGTTTATCAGTAAAAGCAAATCGTTAAATAATTCGTATCGGTCATATTTACAATAAATATGTAATTGTAATTGAAAAAAGTTAGTAAATTGTGCAGTTATAACAAAACGAAAATATTTATTTTTTATGCACGTCGCTACAAGGTTACGTTGTGCAATTTTGATGAACTGTCAAATGTGGCCTATTAAAATGCCTCGACTATAAGGATAGGTTAACCACTATAATATAAAATATGTTTTACTAGTAATAGGGGTGTAGTTTTAACGTGTTGTGTGTTTCAGCCGACCACATCTGCTCCGACGGTGGTATCTGTGTCGTCGAGTACGCCGAATATACCCACGACGTCGGTCGCGCCCGTCGTGTCGGTCGCCGTGTCGGCCGCGTCGGTCGCGTCGCCGCCCGCCGGACCGGCGCCCGGCCCGGCGTCCGGCCCGCCGTCCGGCGCGGGCTCGCAGCCGCCCACGCCGCAGCCCGCCCAGCCGCCCACGCCCACGCAGCCGCCGCCCACGCCCGAGCCCGGTGAGTAGCTTCAAAGTTCAAGTAGCTGTAGTAAGGATACTTGGCCTTGTATTGGTCAAGCAAAAGGCGGTGCATCTTGTGGCAAGACATAATCTATGTCGACGTGCCCCGAATCCCGATAGAGTTGACGTTGGGGTGAGTCTACCTGCTTTGCGAGGATGTTGGCACTGTGGACGTGCTTAGTAGGCAAATAGATTATTATTGTTAGTATATGAGATCATCTAAGATTAGCCGCGTTCTTGCCGGTGATGCTCAGTAAGGCAGTTTATTCTAGGTGCAAAATACTGACATCAATGTGATAGCTCTGACAGGAATTCTTATTTAACATTCAAAATAAAGTTTCATATATTTCGTAGCTCGTGAATACTTAATCGTGTTTTATTTTTATTTAAATAAATAACAGTGAGCGGTTAAATATTTGCCATTAATTTCATTTAGCTTCTTTCGTTTATTAATAAATAATAAGTAATGTAATTTCCCTGTAAATATTAATATAATAGCAAAATATTAGAAAATGTTGCGATATATTCAGTGTTTTTTAACTTGTGGGGTTGTGAAGCTTTCGTAAGGGTTGCGAAATATTTTTTTCATACCATAAAATATGATAATATGATAGTCTTATCATAAAAAAGGTTGAAAAACACTGCGATATATTATTGAGTTAATATTCACCTATGAATGAAATTGAAAAAAGTTGTAAAAAAGCAACTTACTTTTAAAGTGGTGATAATAGATCGAAAATATTATTATCGGCTAAAAATTTATGTCAAATGAAACACGTGTATTCGGACTTAACTAGTTTATTAACAACGATAAATTAATTAACCTATGTGGTGAGAGAGTCTCTCGGGGAGCGGGTCACTCGCGGGCTGCGGGCTGCGGGGGGCGCGGGGTGGGGCTAGGGCGCCGCCGACGTGGAGGGCTCGGGCTCCGGCGGCGCGGGCGGCTCGTCGGCGTGGCAGCGCTTGCGGTGCTTGTGTACGAAGTAGTAGGAGGGGAACTTGGAGCCGCACGTCTTGCAGGGGTAGTAGTGGGGCGCGGGGCGGCGGCGGTGGCGGCACCACTCGCGCTCCTGCCACGCCGCGTTCAGCACGCGGCTGAAGCGCACCGGCCCGTCGCACGACGCCACGTCCACCACCGCCGCCGCCGCGTGCCCGCTCGGCGCCGGCGGCGTCTCCACGCGCTCCACGTCCAGCTCGGAGGAGGCGGCGCTGGCGGGCGAGGCGGGTGGAGGGGAGGGCGCGCGGGCGCGGCGCGGCACGGGCCGGTGCGCGCCGGGCGGCGGCGCCGGCCGCGCTACGCACGGCCCCGGGCCCAGCCACGCGCGGTACAGCGACAGCATCCCGCTCGCCCGCACTGATGTAACTGAGACGATACCGCCGCGGCCCCGCTTTATATACCCTCCTGTGCAAATAAGGGTGGCCGCCCGCGACCGCTTTTTGATTCGCTCCCCGCGAGTGTGTCGCGTGGTTTTTCTCGTTGAACCGTCAGATGCGAGGCAAATATTGTCCCCGTTAATTTATAATATTTGGCCGTATTTGCTTTATTATATTTGGATAATGTTACATGTCGAATTGAGTTTCGGTGGTACGTGAAACGTTTCGTTTTTGTAAATTAAAAAAGAGCTAAAAGTTTTTAGAGAGACAATAAAATTATAAAACAATTAGTGACATTCCAAGTGGTCACTAGTCCATTGTAAAGTTCGAGAGTGTGTGTTCAGCCTTATTCACGCCGATGCGACGCGCTCCTCGACGTATTAAATATTCAAGTGGAGTTAAATCGTTTGACAATTTTTGTGCTGTCGAGATCGTGCCCGGCTCCGGGATGAGCCGTCCCCGGCCAAACACTTAATTCACTTAGCGGCGCCCCGGGGCTCCGCCCCTCCAGCAGACTCGACGGCCTCTAGGGACTTGTATCATGTCGCTTTTGTAACGTTTAGCCGCGCCAATTTGAATAATTCGAAAGATCTTGAGGGATGGCCAATAAAAGATTTGAATCGTATTTTATATCTGAGCTTCGTATTTAAAGCGTAACAACTCGAGACAAAAGTGCAGCCAATTAGCAGAATGTATTTTTAACCCTTTTCGAGCGGGGCTTAAAGTCGGACGTGTGAATGATTAAACCGGTGTTGTCGGGTTAAGTCCGGTGTGGAGCGCGACACGGTAAGCCGGAGTGACGTCACACGGAATTGCCAATCACACGCGCTTTGTGCCCGACCCGGCCCCACGCTCGACTCCGACGCTCATTTGGTAATATAATCACGTGTTATGATGATTGCGAGTCAAAAGGATTCGAATGTTTGAAGTTGATAAGCAAACACTAATGCTTCAAAATCATCGAATCGAATTTAAAAAGGATTTATAAAATTTATTGTCGAAACAGCTTTAGAAACTCCAAGATTGTATTAAAAGATCCTGGGTAACAATACGTTAGTTAATATTCTATCATATAGAGCTTAATCGTGTTAGTGATAAGTACCTAATCAGCTTGTCTCTACCTAATACATATTAGGTTGGTAAAATGTTACTTTTTGGTGGTTTCAAAAGTTGACACAACTAATGGTTAGTCGTGTGTGGAGCGTTTTAGAGCATTTATAGCGGTGTAAACTTCAAAGCCGCACACAATATTTGCGCAAAATATTTGGTAGCGGAGCGTGACAGGCGGGGCGGGGGTGGGGTTGAGCCGGCGTGCGGCGTGTTTGCGGACGAACCGAGCGTGACGATTTAACGAGCGACGTGACAACACATCTTCGAATTAAACCAAAACACGTGCGACGCAGCTATATTCGTTCATATATATTTTATATGCTCTGAGATGGAACGGGCGAGAGGATTAAATAGAAAAATTAGCAGGTCAGTGCGAATATCGACGCGAAAGTCCTTGATAGGGCGAAATAGGAGAAAATTATACATTTTATTTTATTAATGACCGAATCATTTATTAAAAAACTATTCAATTATTACTTATTTCCTTAAAAATATTTTTTTCAATATTATGTTCGGCAATTTTTTTACTTTGTCCCTTTTTTAATTCTACATTAATTTTGGTGTAAGAGAATTCCACATAATTTCATCAGACTCTTCTCTGAGTTCTTATCTGCGATTGAACTAAGCGATAATGTACATGATCGCACTCGGGCAAGGGGCTCTCGCACGAGACTCTCGCCCGAGAGCTCTCGGCGAGAGTGTACAGCGGGCATTATAAAATGGGATAAAATAAAACTGCATAGATATAATATAATAAAATTGTAATTTTGAAGTAAAATGTGACTTTTCTTCAAAATGCTTGCTGCATAATTAAGTATGCATGATTTTTTCTTCGGAGTCCAGGTTTGGACGGTTGATTATTTTAAGCCATGAATTTCTGGTATCCAGGTCAGCAGGAAATCTGAAAAATTGGACAAGTGTAAGTCGGACTCGCGCATGAAGGGTGACCGGTTTCAACCGGGCATTTTCTAAAACCCGGTACGATACGACACGACATGTCATGACACGATTCGACACGACAGGTTACATCACGTGACATCAGTACCTACACGACACGACACGATTTCACTAGACCCTATTAATTTTCAATTCACTCTCAATGAGCCTACTGAGCCCTTTTATTTGATGCCCATCTTGCAGAAGTGCTTTCAACTATTTCCCTATCTTGGATGAGCAGCCGTATTGGATGTAAAATGACATTACATCTGTGGAAATTTCAGAAGTCTATTACTATAGTGGTTCTTGTTATACAGCCTGAAGACAGACAGACGGACGGACGGATGGACAGACGGACAGGCAACGAAGTCTTAGTAGTAGAGCGGGCTGCGGGACCCCACTACTAGGACTTAATTTTTACCCTTTGGGTGCGGAATCTTAAAAACGATAAATTATGTATGATAGTATATAAACTAATTATAAACTACGGATGAGTATGTTATCATTTCAACATTCCTAGATAATTAGTATACTTAACTAAAAATATTTTCATATCGACACAACTTATCGATAACTTGATGCAGCCCTAGTGTAAATAGTAACATACAATATCATTGGTAAAATAGATGAAAATTGTTTACACAAAATATCCTTAAATTGTGCACCATGGCTTGTCAAGTTATGTTTTCCATATAATTAAACATATACAGAAGTGAACATGGACGTAAAGATACCAATAACTCGTAGGGAATTGGCAAAAATAAACTTAAAACTAGGTCCTGTCGATGTAGAATAATTCACCTGTGAAATGAATATTTGTCCGGGTTTTTTCGATGTGTGGATCCAAAATCATTCCACAAACATTTAACCATGTTTCTAGAGCAGTATTTCTAAAAATTATTCATCATTTAACTTAAAATCACAATTTTTCTGAGAGCCCAAATTGACAACTATCGGCCCAGGGGCAGACAGACTGTCAAACAGATGAAAAAAAAAGCTATGCAACCTCAAATCACGCTTCTCTTTCTACCACGCAGTGTTACTGATAGTGACATCTCGCTTGCTCAGGCCTTTGTTGCTCTATTCCGATAGGTATATTAACTTTATGGTCTAAACACGATCGGTAATTAAAAAAAACAAATTGGCGCCCAACGTGGGGCCATTATGATCGATGTTGCCAACTGTCAAAAAATAAACCTCTTAATTTAAGGAAAAACTCCCCAAAATCACTGAAATTATTTTCTTCTTATATATAAAAATGGATTTTCAAATGTGTTAGTCGCGCTAAAACTCGAAAACGGCTGAACGGATTGGGCTGATTTTAGTCTTAAAATATTCGTAGAAGTCCAGGGAAGGTTTTAAAGTGACACAAAAATCACCGGGACAGCTAGTTATTTATAAATACAAAGGCTATTGTCACAAATATGCATGACACTAGTTTTAGGTTTTCTTTACTATTTATTGCCAAGGAATCCTTTAGTTTTATGGCTTTTTTGTTAAATACTTTTAAAAAAATGTATGTAACAAAAATGCCCTAAAATACCCTTCATTATGGAACGCTCAAAAATCACCTTGTAAATTAGGACAAAAGTACTAAGTTGGTAACACAGAGTACAAAAGCAGCCCCACGTTGGGCGCCAATATTGTAGCAGTGAACAAATCCGACCGATCCAATTAGTCGCTGTCCAAATATCGGTAATTGCTTGATGAATTGACAATAGCGAGCCGAAACGCTACAATGTACTGATATCTATTTGTTTACAGTTATAAATGCTATAGTGGTTTTGGTTGTTACACTTGTCGTATGATTTTTTTTGTATTACTAACGATATTGCTTCAACTTCCAAGCGGCCACATGCGGCCGCTATAATAATAGACAAGCTATATTGTGTCTGGTTTTTTCACGATCGAGGTAATAATATAAAATTATAATAATTTTAAGTACTTATTAAAAACAATCTTTCACTACCTTACAAAGTTACACGCTATGCCCGTTTCTGAGTTTTTATGTCTATTCACAGTATTTTATTTCTAGCCATTTTGATTAGCTAACGTCAAAATATTCGCTAATCAACAGCGCCTACGGTGCTAAGTTCCGGACAAAAACCCCACAAAGCTATGAGAGTTGTAAAAACGTTTGAGAATATTACAAAAGATTAATGAAATAACCCACTAATTTGTGCGTTTTGAGATTTCTGATTTAGAGATATGAATAAAGAGCCATACTATAAGACTGATGTACGGTAATGCTCGAGCAAGTGGCACGCTAACGCTGCAAGACAAGTTCTCGGCGCGCTCGATTGCCGGCAATTAGCAGACCTCGAGAGATGTTGACTTAGCGCCCGCCTCAAACGGAGGCTATATAACGATTAAACGCTCTTCAAACACCGTTTTAACTGTAGATTATCTTAATTAATGCTTTGATGTGGATATTTGTAGTATTTCTGATTTGTGGCTATCTATGTCTGCATGTTATGGCTAGTTTCTTATTGGTTTTGTAACATATAATACTAATGACTAGATGACCCGGTGGACTTCGTATCACTTCCCTGCTAATATAAACCAACCCTGGACTTCCACGAATGTTTCAAGACTAAAATTAGCGAAATCGGATCAGTCGTTCGCGAGATTTAGTGAGCCTAACAAAATTTAAAATTTATTTATACACTTACCTAAATATTTCGTGTAAAATAGTTACTCGACGTTACTGACTTGACCTGACGAGTGTGGGATAATACTCATAATCCACAAGGCTATCTTTCTCTGTACAAATTGACCTGTTCGGTGACCGGGCTATAGATATTTTATTTTATTTTTATTTATTTATTAAGATCAGGCTACGTAGTATATATGATATCTGCGAGTAAACAGCGGATACAACAAATCGCGGTGTTGCAATAGTGCGGCGGAACAGAAAACTTCGTGTACACAGAGTACAGACTGGTCTGTTAATTGGTGTAGTAGTTAGCTGACGCGGTGGGATGCAGAAGGGGTGGTGGGTGCATCACGGGGATTACATACAAACGTTTTGTTAAATTATTGTTGTATTGCCCTTGTGAGGTGCCTTATTAGCTCTTCGTAAAAACTAATTAGCTTTATTTTACTTAGTTCTAAGATTAAACGCCCAATTATTAGCACTTTAGGAGCTCGTAACTACAGAAAATCCTATTAGCATTCATAAGATTTAGGGCCTGTTTCACCACTTCCTGATAAGACTATCTACCACTTTACTTGACAGATAAAGTATGGAGAATCTGTCAAATAAGCCTATCCGGCACTTTATCAGGAAGTGGTGAAGAGAGAGAAACAAAAAGCTAATGTATCGAAATCATGTTAAAATAAGCTGTCAGTTTATTTTTGGGAACAAAAGATGCGCATTGGTTTATGATACGTGGTTTGCATTTTATCGTCAAATGTTTGCTCCATAGTTTACTAAACCTAATTAAGCATAATAATTAATTAGTCGCTCTAATCGCATTTTGTTGTGAATAATGAAGTGGGATTTAATATGCGGCTCGGAGTTCGGGGCTCGCGACGCCGCGCCCGCCCGATGTAATATGCACGCCCCGCGCCACCGATTAGTGCTACAGCTGCATATTATATTCGTCTGTTATTGTACTATATACTACTGACTGAAGTTTAGTTGTTAAACGGTTAACTTACAGCTTGTTGATATTTACAATTTGTTGTTAAAATTCGGGAACTAACATAATATGTACAAAATGAAAATAAACGATGATAAAGTTTATTTTTAATAGTTATGTATCGTTCAGCTGATAATAACGATGATTTTTCTTTGTCTACAGCGGTGACGGAGCGGACGAGTACCCCGTCGAGCGTGATCCCAACGAGCACGGCGGCCGTGAGCGCGCCCGCGTCGACCGCAACCACGCCCACGCCCGCGACCACGCCCACGGCGGCGACCACGTGCGCCGTGTGCGCCGCGCCGGGTGCCACGCGGACCGTGTCGGGCGCGCGCGCGGCGCAGTACGGGCTGGAGAGCGTCGCGGGCGGCGCGCGCGTTTGCGAGCCCTGCCACTGCCGCTGTGTGCGCGCGCGCCGTTCGCGCTGCACCGTGCCCTCCTGCGCTGGCCCGCGCGCCAAGCGGCTCAGACACCTGCCGCCGCGCTGGCACGACCTCTCCCTAGACCTCAAACGGCCCATACTAGACGAGTTCCGTAAGTATCGCAAAATCTTATGGCTTTGAATTTTAAGGTATGATGATGATCGGCAGCGTACTTGGACTCGGGAAAGCCTGAACTGTTTGCCATAAAATTCAATACACTATCTATCCCGAGGTTAGATCATAAAGTTAATATACCTAGCGGGATAGAGAAACAAAGGCCTAAGCAAGCGAGATGTCATTATCAGTAACACTGCGTGGTAAAAGGAGACGTGTGATAAATGAAGAACCATTTTTTTGGCTTATAATTAACTGATCACCAGAAATAGTAACATTTCATAGACAAAAATAGTAAATGATCACCAAAATACAGACCACCATTTTAATGTAAAATGTTATAACCAAAGATTTAACATCTTAAAACCAAAAATAGTAAATGACCACCAAAATTTGTAAATGATCACCAAAATTAGTAAATGATCACCAACATAATACTAGCATTTTAATGTAAAATGATCACCAAAGATTTAACATTTTAAAACCAAAAATAGTAAATGACCACCAAAATTAGTAAATGATCACCAAAAATTGTAAACGATCACCAAAATTAGTAAATGATCACCAACATCATACTAGCATTTCTTTTGTAAAATTATAAACAAAGTATTTTCATTTTGCTATCCTTTTAAAGAAAAATGACCCAAAAAAATAATTGCTAACCGGAGAATAATAAATAATAGAAACCAAATTTGAACTACATTTTAATTTTAAAATAAGAAACATAAGAATTACATCTCGTTATTTGACTATCGTAAATAAATATGATAATACAATGATAACAAGACTCAGAACTACTCTCCATACCAAATTTCAGCAAAATCGGTTCAGTGGTTTGGGCGTGAAGAGGTTACAGACAGACACACTTTCACAATTATAATATTAATTAGTACCTATTTAAAACTCTTATCATCCATGCTAATATTTTAAATTGGAATGGGTAGGTGTCCGTCTGTTATCTCTTCAGGTCAAAACTGCTGAATATAACAATAATAATATGGAGTTATACTTCCTTGTCCTTCGATCTTCATCAAGAGAAATCTTTTGTTATCGCGGCCCACTTGGGCCTTACGGGGATTGATAAGTTAATAATTAAATGCTTACATTTTTTGTCAATCGTAGTGATTTTGTACAGAAATATCGCATTGATTTGCTCGCAAGGATTTGGTGATCATTTACTTTATTTGGCGTTCGATTACAATTTGAAGTGTAGTCGTGACAAAAATAGCTGGTAGTATTGCAATTTTAGACTTTCTTTTTTTGGTGTTAAGGCGAGGATCAATGCCAATTTGTTGTGCCGTGACTCCCAGTCACGGAATAACAAATTAAAACAAATAAAAAAGTAAATGTAAAAAAATATGAGATATAAAGCACAATATTTAAAAAACGTTTAACCATAAACATTTTTATAAAACGTAATACTTTGGCTGTAATTAATTTACAAACTCACCTCCGAAAAAAATCTAATTCATCGAAATATAGGTATTAACTAGGATAATTATACATTTTATTTGAATAAATTGTTAGTAAATCTATATTAAAATATCTTTAACCGAACAATTTTGTTTCTTAATATTTATTTCCAAAGATATTTAAAAAAAAACATGAAAAATAGAGAAGATCCGCCCCTAGTAACTACAGTTTTATGCTAAGCTAAAATGAATCTTATTGCGCTGCGTATACGCTTGGTCTTTGGTTGTGTGCAAGGTTATCGTTTTGGATTGAGATTGATCCCTGCCTTAAGTAGCTTTTTTTGGTAAACAAGTTTAGGGTATCCGAGCATTTTTTGGTGGTCATTATATTTGTTCCCACTTTTTTTTTCATCTGTTTGACGTCCAGTTGGCACTTATCGGCACGTTGACAATTTTATCTCTGAAACTACTTAGAAAGATGCTTGTGTAAGTGTATGAACTTTATGGGTTAGATATGGAATCAGTTTGCAAAATGATTTTTTCTTTTTCCAGACATACCGAGCGATCTGAGCAAGTGCTGCCTGACGTGCTTCAAGCGGATAACGCGGCGGCTGGACAGTATAGGGGAGGGCGGCGCCGCGCCGGAGCCGAGCGAGGAGGAGGCGGCGCAGTTCCGCGCGCTGCTGCGCGAGCACGGCACGCAGTGGGAGCGCATGGCCGCCGCCGCCACACGCTCGCCCGCCAGCCTCAAGGCGTTCTACTTCACGTACCGCCGCAGGCTGCAGCTGGACGCGGCCGCGCGTGCCAGCGACACCGACGGCAGCGCCAGCTCCGGCGACACGGACACCGCCAGCGCCGAGTCGCCGCGCGCGCCGCCCCTGCCTGGCCCCCGCACCGACGCCGCCGCCCCGCGCCGCCCGCGCCGCGACGAGTACGACTCCAGCGCCACGGAGACCGCCGACGAGGAGAACGACGCGCCGCAGGCCAAGAGCACGGTCAACGGCCAGGCGGGGCCCGTGACGCAGACGGGGCCGGGCGGGCAGGCGGGGCCCGGCGCGCGGCCGGAGCCCCCCGCCCAGACGGGGCCCGCGCTGCAGGCCGCGCCCCCGGGCCAGACGCCGCAGACGCTGGCGACGCCGCTCACGGTGCGCGACGTGGTGCTCAACATGATCGAAGTCAGCCTCATGAAGAACTCCCGGCCGACGCCGCCGCAGCCGCCGCCGAAAGTGTCGGCGCACGAGTCGCTCGCGACGCTGACCGTGGTGGGCAGCGCCGCGCACGCGCACGGGGCCGCGTCCCCGCCGCGCGCCGCCATCACGCCGCTCGACAAGGATCTCATGCTGTACATCGAGCCCCGCGCCCCGCCCGCCCCCGCCCCGCCCGCCGCGCCGCCCGCCCAGCCCGAGCCCCTGCTGGACCTCAGCGTCAAGCGCCCGCGCCTGGACCAGCCGAAGCCCGCGCGCATCAATTCGGTGAGTACCGCTACAGTCCGTTGTAAACACGTATAGTCCGGTCTAATTAGACGCCAAAAAATCGTAACCTCGGAATAATTCGCATAGAGCTGAAAATTGGTTGAGACGTTAAATACACTATTACTTACAAATAAAACCTCAAAAGTCCCCGGCGATCCTCCTTTTTGAGGCTACTTGACCTAATTTTTTTCTTCATGCTAATAGCTTCATAATCATTCATTTTTACAAAAAAACTAATATCTTAATATTTTACACAGTAGAAACCCATAAAAATGTTTATTGAAAAATATGCCTCTTAAATGGCGCCGAAAACACTGTCCGCCATAGTGTGACGTCATACGCTTTGTATTTTAAACTCTCTTTATTTAAATTTTTTTAATGTGCTAAATGTACGAGTCTAAAAGTGCCCAAAAATTATAAAATAATTATAAAATAATTATAGAAATTAGAAATCATTTGTAATGTTGAAAACTTTTGGAGAAAAGTTTTGGCCATTTCATTTCCCGTCTACAATAAATAGAGATAATATATATAAAACTGATGTTTTATTTGAGTTATTGAAGAAAATATATAATAGGCTTATTCTTATTATTTATGTACAAATGAACTTACATATAGCGAGCGCGATAAATAAAAGATATTAAATTAGTATGAGGATGACGTCACATCCAAATCGGAAGTACTGCAAAAGCGTTTTCGTCAGTACAATTCCTATTTTCATAAAATCATATTTTCAAATCGACTTTATTTATCAATCATAAGCTTTTATTTGATAATAAGGGTGAAATACGGTTTCCTAGGCCAAGTTCTACTAGAAATATGCATTTGTTCAATGAAATTGAATATAGGTCAAGTAGCCTATTACTATTTTAAACTGAAAAACAACTCAAACATGTTAAATATTTTCGTATGAGAAAATGATTTTGGAATTACGTATGTATGAGAAATTCCAAGTGTACCCGGCCTCTTAAGCTTTATATTTTAAGCATAGATAAGATTTTCCCAAACTTTGAGCCCGCCATTTATAAGGAATGGTAAGTCGTATGAAAAATGTGTCTGAATATTTGTTGTAGAGAATTCTATGATCTACACTCTTGTCGTACTTATTTTTGTGATAAAATGTATAGTTTGGAAAAAAAACAGGAAAAACCTCATTTTCATACCTTTGACCTTGAATAAAAAAAATTGCACAAGGAGGATCGCCGGGGACTTTTGAGTTTTTATTTGTAATGGTGTATTTAACTATACCAATTTTAAGCTCTATGCGAGTTATTCCGAGGTCGAATGTTTAATTTTCCCGGTGTAGTAGCAATGTAGACACTCGCTTACCTATGTTTTCCCGTCCAGCCCCATCGCAACGAGTACGCGTACCGGACGGAGGAGCAGTTCAACAGCAAGCCGAAGCCCGTCTCGTCGCCGCGGCCGGCGCTCAAGCTGCCGCCGAACAAGGGGTCGATAACGCTGGGCACGCCGGTCGAGGCGCGGTTCGAGCGCGCGCCGGAGCCGAAAACCGGCAGCATCACCGCCGGCACGCCCGTCCACACGCCGCACGACAAGCGCTACGACTACTACAAGCGCCGCAGCCCCGGCGGATACTACCCCGCCCACACGACGCCCCGCCCCCACTCGCCTTCGTCCTTCGCCACGTCGACGGCGGCGACGGTGTCGCGCGGGCCGTACGGCCTGGAGCGGCGGCAGATCATGCTGACGGACTTCATCACGTCGAAGCAGATGCCGCCGTCCGCCGCGCGCCGCGACCGCGCCGACCCGCACCCGCAGCATCCCCAACACCAGCAGCACCAGCAGCACTCGCAGCACCAGCAGCACCAGCAGCACCAGCAGCACACGCAGCACCAGCCGGCGCGGCGCGACCGCGACTCCGTGTCCGTCATACAGCGACACACGCACGTGCCGCACGCGTACGCGCACCCGCATCCGCCACCTGGTGAGTAATTATTGTCATACGAAATTACTTAGTACAGTAGTTTAGGATTTGAAAATAGAACACAAAAAAGTAGAAATGTTACAAAACACTCTCTCTTCGTGACTATGTCGCCAGCTACTCGTGAACCTACAAGTCACTATATTCACAACAAAGGCTCAAATGCTAGGAATGAATTTCTTAAACATTTGATTGCTTCCAAACACTTTGCCGTTAAAAATGTTGCATACGACTGACACTATTATACGCAATTGCGCAGGAGTTGGTGACGCATGCCACGCCCGCATTACATATCTCTTATTTCTAAAATCTGGACTTGGCTACTATAATATCGGTGTTATAAGAAAAGTGTGCATACTTGCAGGTCACGAAGCATTCACGTCGTTAGTGAACGCGGCGTCTGCGGCGCCGGCGCTGCCCGTGCCGCGCGCCCGAGCCCCCTCCCCCGCGCCCTCGCCGCCGCACCACCACTCCTCACACCAACACCACGATATCAGGTCAGTTACTTGCTTGCTCGAGAAGGTATTATAACGTACACGTGACAGAAGTCATGATGGCGTCGTGACGCAATAATTCGACCCTCTTTTTCATGACGTGACCTTGAAATTTCACTCTCACCGCGTCTTTTCTTTAAAAAAAGTCATTGTTCGCAGCATCGTAAGCCTTCGGCAAATTATTCTTATTGGTATCGTTAGATGTATACAGTATACCTGTATGTCGGATAGAGGCCGTCATGCAACAGTGAATTTCACATGTTTATAAGATTTATCTAGTCATTACGTGATCAACGATGCTGTATAGTACTGACAGAAGACGATATATTTATGATATACATGATAACATACTTGTAATGTTGTATAATTGAGCAGCTACATAAACTGTCGGCATGTTACAGGGGTGGGCGAGAGATGTCGTTAGCGCAGAAGTATCAGATGCAGTACGGCGAGCGACGGTACGACGGCCGGGAGCGACACCACACGCCGCAGCAGCAGCATTCACAGCAGCATTCCCAGCAGCATTCGCAGCAGCATTCGCAACAGCACTCGCAGCAGCACTCTCAGCAACATTCGCAACAGCTGCACTCGTCGCAGCATTCGCAGCAGCAACAGCATTCGTCACAGCACTCGCAGCAACAGCATTCGCAGCAGCAGCATTCTTCGCAACAGCACTCGTCGCTCGTCACGCAACATGTGCCGCTCGTCAACCTATTCCAGAGAGAGTCGTAAGCATTTTCCACTAGCGTTCATTTGGATTGATAAGACAGTTGAGATATATCTGACAAAATATAAGTGGTATTTCAGATTGTATAATCTTATATCTATCATACTTATATTACATACATCCTTATTTGGATCTGTCACTTGTGTAGGGGACACTGTGTTCACCTATGAGGCTGACATTAACACTGAGTGTTAAAGCCTCTGTAAAATAAAAAGATTAAAAAAAATGTTATTGTTATTCTTAAGCTGAGACCATCGTTATAAGATCTTTATGGAAGTATTAGATGAGTTAGTTGATTTTCATTGCTTCAGACGAGATCGTAACATGATACCCGAGCGCATCTACGTCTACGAGCATCAGACGCTGCAGCAGCAGCAGCATCAGCAACACCAGCAGCAACAGCAGCAGCAACACCAACAGCAGCAGCAGCAGCACCAACAGCAGCAGCAACACCAGCAACAACAACAACAACAACAGATCTTGCACGATCGTCACCATAATATTACGCACGGACAGGTAGCTTGATTTCTTGTTAAAACTGAAACTTGTATAGTCTGTCAAGAAAGTGAAGAAATTAAAAAGTGCCAACATCGTAGTGTCATCCCTTTCAAATCAATCTAAAAAAAGGGATGACATTACGATGTTGCCACTTTTTAATTTCTACACTTTCTTGACGGACTATTTTGTATTTTGACTTGTGAGTTGTGAGTTATTCAGCAATTCGGTTTATTTTAAACGTAAACAAAATAATATCGACAAAATAAATGCTACTTTTATTTTAGTTCAGTGACATGCGTTCAAGCTGATAGTATTATAATTTATAATATTGTCTTTGTTCACAACAAGATATAATAAGATACATTTCTAACATAATAAAATATACAGAGCAAAAAAAATATGCTAATCACTCTTTTTTTTGTTTGCAGTCGGTATCGAGCGAGGAGCGGCGTGCGGGGAGTGCGGGGAGTGCGGGGGGCGCCGGCCCCGCCTACAGCCCCGCCGGCAAGCGACCGCATCAGATAGAACGGAAGGACGTGTGAGTGACATCAAAATTAAACTATAGTCGAAAACGAACTTAATAAGACAAGACATTCGGCTTAGTAAGTTCTACTCAACTACTAATCGGCTACAATAACAATATGTAATTATATAAGGTTTGCTGAAGACAACGCGCGGTCCATAGTTCATGAATTATTTAGGGTCTTTGTGTCTCAAAAACTGGTTAATAGTAAATATTATGTAAAGAGAGTTCGACCGTACAGCTTTACACAATTCAGCTATAATACGCGCGGGAGTATGTTTGAGGTACGTACATTTGAACATTCAGCATTATAGTCTGTCAAAAAAGTGAAGAAATTAAAAAGTGGCAACATCGTAGTATCATACCTTTTTTCTTCGATTGATTTGAAAGGGATGACATCTAGTTTTGCATCTTTTAACTCTAACAATTACGCGTGTGTTAACCATAAACTAAACCATCAAAACAACCGACCAGCCAAACCAAACCACCAGAAACTCTACCCCTAAAACAATACCCTTTTCATAAATAATAATTTTCATTTCACTTAACAGGCGACCGATAGTGAGTAGCACCGTGAGTGTGAGCGTAGCGAGCGGTGCGGCGAGCGTGGCTGCGGGCGCGGCGAGTGGCGCGGCGAGCGGCGCGGCGGGCGAGCGTGCGCGCCCGAACGACGGCACTCTGACCGCCGCGTCACTCATCAACGCCATCATCACGCACCAGATCAGCCAGACGTCAGACCAGAGGTTCCCGGTCAGTATGCTAGAAAAGTGTAAAGTTAAATGTTACAACAAGTGTAAAAGTGCAAAGGCTGGAGGTAGCAGTGGTCTCTAGGATGTTGAAAAGTTTGAAGAGGATTGTTATGATGTACGGTAGTCGTCGTCGCGACAGACGAACGTATTGTAAGTATTGCATCTAATGGAGGCACTTCACATGGCTATTTGTATTTGCTATTGGCTATTTGTTGCATTTGGCAAAATTATTGGCGTATACACAAACAAGCAAATAAAGGCAAATAGTAAATATACGGCCTTCCACACAATATGGACGTCAAATACCAAATTTTTACTTGATTTTATTTACTTGCCTATTGACTCTTTTGATGTGCGCCAAAAACCGACAAAGGTACGGATACGTGTATTATATTAAATAAGGTAAAATATAATAAAGTTTTGGCCTTATTTGCATATTTGACAAATATGCAAATAAGGCCAAAACTTTGTCAAACATACCGTCTACAGTCTACACAATAATATGGTGATTGTTTGGCGAATACATCAAATACGCAAATATGATAGCCATGTGAAGTGCCTCCAGAACACTAAACTGTGGTCAGTATTAGATGCAATACTTTTCTTTATAGATTTTCCAAAGAATAATATCGTAACAACAATTTTAGCTAAACCAAGCATATAATATAGTATTTTATTGCATAAGTTAATACCTTACACTATTATTGTTGCACAATATGCCAAATTGTATAACAATCGGTTAAAACTGCAGTTGTGGTACGCAACTTCAAAATCTCCTCCTGTAAAGTTTGTAAAGTTGTGTTTTTAACCGACTTCCAAAAAGGAGGAGGTTTCTCAATTCGACCGTATATATGTTCTTTTATTGATGTTACGATAGTCTACCTAGGGGCAGTGGATCTGTTACCTTATCTTAGATTCAATCTTTTAATAGCTACTTAATAAAAAAGTTGTAACTTTGTAAACTAACTTGTTTACTTAACTGAGTTTAAAGTTCATAATAACGTTAGAACGAAGAAAATGCAAAATCATAGAGTGCATACCTACTTCTCATACCGAAATGTCATTCGTTTCAGAAGGTCAATCGCGACAACGAAGCGGGGGCTGCGAGCGCGGCGGAGCGGCCGGCGACCAGCGCGGCGAGCGAGGCCGCGCACGTCCGCGAGCTTGTGCGCGAGCATGCTCGGGACGGGGAGGAGGTGGCCGGACACACCACCAGCATCAAGCTGGGCGACCTCGCCTCCAACATCATCGTCAGAGACTTCAGCAGCCCCAACACCACTGCACTGATACACCACAAGTTAGTACACTATAATGGCTAAAAAAAAAGGAGAAAATAGGCTACTTGACCTAATTTTTTTCTTCATGCTAATCGCTTCATAATCATTCATTTTTACAAAAAAAAACTAATATTTTAATATTTTACACAGTAGAAACCCATAAAAATGTTTATTGAAAAATATGCCTCTTAAATGGCGCCGAAAACACTGTCCGCCATAGTGTGACGTCATACGCTTTTAGAAGGAACGTCCAAATTTTTAAATGTACTAAAAGTTTTAACAGGATCTCAATGGGGAGTCCATCCGAAGCACTTACGGACCTTATACTTGTCTACAATAAGAAGCAGAATTGATTTTAGAAGTTTTCTGTATGGCAATTGTGCAAAAAATCATCTAAACAAGCTCGATTGGTTGCAAAACACGGCGTTAAGAATTATCGGACATTTTATCAAAATAACTCCCATACATGTTATGGAATGTGAACTCGGAATACTGACGTTAAATATTCGTAGATTATATTTAGGTTTTAAATTTTGTTTAAAAAATTTTGCCTTGTCGGATAACATGACAGTACAAAAAATTGAAAAACTTAATGATGTCATGACTAATTCTTACTGGCAACGTAAAAGCAGGCCTCTTCTTATAAGTGCGTTTAATCATTGTAAGAATTCATTACACAGAAAAATCCATTCTTCTGATTTACTCGATATGTTCTTAATGGATTATTGGATATCGTATTACTATAAAGTTGATTTTATTTGCTGTAATCTCGAGTGCGTAACAGATAGTAAAAGAAATTTTGAATGTTCTAGTCTGAAAAGTGAAATTATGCGAGAAATTAATGTTAAGTATAAAGGTTGGCACAAAATATTTACGGATGTATCAATGAGTGATAGTGGTAGGGGAATGGCAGTGTATGATTCGGTGCTAAGAAGTTCGAATTTGTTTAAAACAAATGCTAAGGTATCCATCATCCGCGCATAGTGATTTTTTGTGACAGTAAAAGCGCCTTGCAGCATATAGCTCGATGCGCCTCTGGGTGCAGAGGTGTATCGATAGCTTACAATATTATACGCGATGTGCAGTCGCTTAGAGATAATGACATTACTCTGAAGTTGCAATGGATTCCTTCGCATGTGGGCATTCGAGGTAACGAGGAGGCAGACAGGTTAGCTAAGTTAGCGTGTGTGGAGGGAAAGGAGTACGCTATTATGCCATATTTTTTAGAGCACCTACCTTTTATCAGGAGACTATGTTTTGATAAGTTTTTTGAATATTTTGATAGAAGGAGTAAGGAGAAAGGTATTTGGTATAAGATTATCCAGAGTATGCCTCTCCACAAACCTTGGTTTTTAACATGTAATTTATCAAGGAAAAATATAATTTTGTCATTTAGATTAAGATCAGGACATTATCCTTGTAATTACTTTAGTCATGTAATTAAAGTATCTGATTCGCCTAGCTGTAATGAGTGTGGTATGGTTGAGGATCTTCATCTTTTGTTACTGGAATGTGTGAAAGGTGCGGATGAAAGGAAGGAGTTAATTGATAAGTTAATATTACTGATTTATGTTGGTATGTAAGTATAATATCCTCACCTGCAAGTGATGCGGCAGTGTGTTTATTTAAGATATTTAATTAATAATTGTTAATCATAGTTATAAGATACGATGGGGCTGGCATGCCACGTATGGCAAAAGCCCTTTGTTTAAATAAAGATTTAAAAAAAAAATCGATGTAAAACAAATTTTTTCTTACGTGCTGGATGCACTCACAATACTAAACTTTATTAAATTTTTTTTACAGCAACCGTTTCGCCGTGACGAACGCGGATGGTTACTCTGCGGGCGGCGGCGGGGCGGGGGGCGTGGCCACGAGCGGCGCGGGCGACGCGGAGTGGCGCCGCGACTCGCTCAAACACGCGCCATACCTCGAGCCCGTATCGCCGCCCGAATCACTCAACGTCAGGTAAATAGAATTGTCATATTATTATTGAACATTGAAAAGTACAGCAAAATAACATGTATGAGTAATGAGCGTATACAGCTTCTCGGAATGAAAAATGAGTTTTATAAATAATGTAATAATTTTAATAAATAATTTATTTTTTGTTTGCAGAGGTGGCGGTCGTCGCTTCAGCGGCGTGGGCACGACCGGGCTGACGGCGTTCGACTACGTGACGAACCGCATCGTGGAGGTGATGCGCAGCGACGCGGACGAGCGCACCAAGCCGCTCACCTTCCCCACGTACGCGTACCCGTACTCCGCCCTCAACGTGACGCCGCCCGCGCCCGACGCGCCCGCCCCGCCCCCGCCGCCGCCCGCGCCGCCCCAGCCCGAGCCCGCGCCGCTCATGTCGGCGCAGTACGAGCCGCTTTCGGACGAGGACTGACCCGCGCGCCGCGCCGCCCCCGCCGCCGCCGCCCCCGCCCCCTAGCGCCGCGCGGGGGCCCGCTTAGCCGCCCCCGCCGCCCGTGGCTCCGTCATACGCCGCGCGGGGCCGCCGGGGCAGACACAGTGATCTCATAGTGAGCGACAGGACAGTGATAACGTTCTTATGTATCGTGACAGGGAATTTTGTGTTGTGGGAAGCTTTAACGGACTGTAACTGTGCGCCGGGCGTGAAGTGTAGCCGGGCCGGGTCGAAGCTCGCAGGTTACTCGCCAATTTTTGTAATATGTTACGAATTAATTTATTTTACGTAGGACACAAGCTCGGTAATGTTAAACACGGCTTTACTTAGGAGTTCTCACTTCGGTTGAGGCTGACATCGGGCGGCCGGCTAGACCGCGCGCCCGGCGCCGCCCGCACCGCGCCGCCGGAGCGCCCGCGCCCGACGGCGTCATGTTATTTATACGTTACTATCACTTTTTAATTATTTTTTGTATGTTGCTAAATAATGGGAGACTATGTATTTTTTGTATCAAAAAACGTTGTATATTGTTATACATAGTGCGAATATCTGGATGTACAGTCGGAGGTCCGCGTGCACCGGCCCGCGCCGGCGGCGGGACGTCCTCAGTCTTCCATCTCTCGACACCGCTAGCGACGCCGCGCGACTTCGTCCAAATCTACTCCTAAGTTGTAAATTTTGTATAGTCAGTAGAAGCGCGGGGCAAGGGGAGGGGGGTGCCGGGGCGCCGCCATCACTCGAGTTAGTAACGCGTAGTTGAATTATCATTTGTCGTGTAAATAGCGCATCCCCGTTTGTTGTGTATAGTCCGCGCGCCGTGCCCCGCGCCGCCCTGCCCCCGCGCCGCCCGCTCGTATCGTATCCTAGGCGTATGGTTATTATACATATATACATACTGTGCATTTGTAATTATACAGGCTAGTTTTACGAGTATGATAGAGATTTTCATTTTTTAGTTAGGTCAGTCGTTCGGACCGGGTAAATATGATCGGAGAGGGTGAGATGAGTGTGTGAGAGCGTCTGCGTGCGTGCGTGTGCGTGCGTGTGCGTGCGTGCGTGTGAGCGTGTAAGAGTTTGTACCGAACTCGCCGTCCGCCGCCGCGGGCCGGAGCACTGTCCGTACCGTTGGGCGTTGTGCCCTCGACTCGTGTTGCTCGTTGGTATTTAACGATTACTTGTTCAATTGTCTTCGAATTTACAAACGTGTTAAACATTTTTAATGACACAGATGAGGATTGGATTGCTTTAAAGATTGTTGCGCTTGATGCGGTGAGTTAGGTTACGTAAACGACTGATTAACTTTACTTTGAGCGAGGCCGCGGCGGCGGCTCTACACAATGTGATTTCTATATAAAATTGTAACGTACTTGTAAGTAGCCGAAAGAAAAGATAATCCTGTAAGTCCCATCATAAGCGAAAACCAAGTTTTGGGAGGACAAATCAATAAATAAGATGCAAATCTATACATTTTGTTTTATTCTTATGTCATTTTACAGATGATCCTTATTATCAGAGCTTACACAAATACGAAGAAAACAGGTATGTGTTTCAAGTAACAAGACTTTTTTGGGGCCTTAGGGCCGCACCAAACTGGAATGGCAGCGGCGCGACGAGCACTTTCAGTGTCATATGATTTTAAACTTTATCTTCATTATTGTAACGTATACTTACTGTAGTTACATAATACACTGAAAGTGCTCGCCTCTGCTCTGCCATTCTGGTTTGATTCGGCCCTTAGCCTATAGAAGTTCTAGAGTGTAGACTAGACTTTTTTTTGACGTGATAACGTCTTACAATTCGATATGGGCTGCGCGCACGAAAAAACATGACGCAATATGCGGCGTTACCTCGCTGATCGCTCGAAGGCGTTCTATTTATCCTCTCAACAACCGTAAAGGTACAATTTCGTGCATCGCGATCGATCGCAGTCGCGCACGACCTACGACTGTCGTCGGCCGCTCGCGACCATAGTCAGCGTATGAAAATGTATGGCACCGCTTCCGAGGCCCGCGACTGACGCGCGCGGCCTACGACTGTCGTAAGCCGCGCGCGACCGTGCCATATAACTTTGACACGGTCGCGCGGGGCCTACGACAGACGCGCGCGACCGACGACAGTCGTAGGCCCCGCGCGATCGTGTCGAAAGTTATATGGCACGGTCGCGCGCGGCTTACGACAGTCGTAGGCCGCGCGCGTCAGTCGCGGGCCTCGGAAGCGGTGGTCCTCGCATGCTTGTGCCTTCGGACCTAGAGGTGGTTTGCTGCGTCGCTGCGTGTTCCCGCTAAAAATGTGAGTATATCGTCTCGGTACACCCGACACTTTTCTCTACATTTCCGTGATTCAATTTATCATGTTAAGAGGCCGGGTACCCTTGGAATTTTTCATACAAACGTAATACCAAAATCATTTAAAGAGATCTCCACGACTCAGCCACGCGTTCGATGCTTCCTTGTCCACATTGTTTTGGCAAAGGTCGTGTAGATGTCTACCATGGAGAGCTTTTTTAGCCCATTCGGAAAGTTTGGTTTTATCATCAGTTATTTTATGTTTGTTACTATGTATATCCTGTAAATTGAGCGGTGTAAAATTATTATCATTTGTAACTATTGCTTTATGTATTGTAGAAAGTTCTGATCTAGTTAAGAAATACTGCTTTAAATTTAAGATCTGTCTGTTATGTAGGTTTACAATATCAATGATGCCTCTTCCACCATCTTTTCTTGGCAACGTCAGTCTCTGTATGCATGATCTTGGATGGTGTTTACGGTATTTGGTCATTGTTGTATTAATTTTTCTTTGTATTCCTATGAGTTCTGTTTTGTTCCAGTTAATTATGCCAAAAGAATAGGTCAATATTGGGATAGCAAATGTATTTGTGGCTTTTATCATATTTCTAGAGTGTAACTTTGATTTCAGTATTGTGTTAAGCCGATGTTGAAAGTTTTGTTTTAATTTACATTTACCTAGTATCTTTATATAGAATTTGTTGAGACTGTGTTTTGTTGTAGCTTAAATATTTATATGTTTCTCCTTCATCAAGAGGTTCTATCGGTTCCCCAGATTGCAGTATGTATGAGTGTAGATATATTTTTCCCGCTTTTATAGAATTTATTTTAGTTTTATCCACCCCAAATTCCATTTTAATATCATTTGAAAATTGTTCAGTCAGCTCAGTCAGCTTGTACAGGTCAAATTCATTATCAGCATATATTTTTAAGTCGTCCATATACAGTAAGTGGTTGATTATAGTCTCAGTATGTCTGTTTGTATCATTATAATTAATGCGGTATCCTGCTTCTAAAGAATTTAATATATTGGAGAGTGGGAGAATAGTTACTCATTTTTTACTTTAACTGTTTAACTTAAGTATATTTTTATAACGAAAAATTTTAACTAAGCACTAGAAGATACCTTTTCAAAATAGTAACAGCATTTATTCTTTGTCGAGTGAAGTTGGCGCGTGGTAATTTTTATTCAAAGCAAATGTGACAATTATTTCCCAGTATTAATATATTTGTTATTTTTAATTAAAATCGTTTGTAACATGAATTTTTTTAATAAAAATATATTGTTCTATCCGCAGACATATATCAAGATAGATACCGCATCTGTACTTCGCGTGAAATGTCACGTTCCCAAACGACGAGCAATGCTCGTCTTTCGAAAGTCTATTATTTAGTCTGCTATCGGAATCGGACGTAAATCGGAATTTTAAAAATAAATTATTGAGCTGTAGAAATTCAAATAGAAACATTGGCCTTGATAATGGACACGTTTCTTATCATCAGTACATCACGGAGGCAAAAGAGTTGTGCAATTATATTTCGTGATGGATATAGGCTATGTTTTATTCTGAAAAATATTAGAGATAATTTCGAAAATTGCAAAAGTGTAACCCAAAGTGTAAAATTTTTTTCATAAAAATACATTATTTCGCTTGTTTTACCATCACGCAGCTGTATACTATTTCGGTGAATTTTGTTTTCATCTCGGTGACTGACTTTTTCATCTCGGTGACAGCTAAAATACAAACGTATGTGCTACGTTTGTTTATTATTTAATTTTTATGTCATTAGTTTAGTAGTCATAAAACATTAAAATTGAGAGGAAACTTCGGTAAAAACTCAAAAAAACATAGGAACAAAAAAGTTCACCGAAATGAAAAAAAATATGGACATGATGAAATTCACCCTTATAGAGATTCGGAAGCGATTTGCTTATTATGTTTGTAAATAAATTACGTTACAAGCTTGTAGAACTACTAGTCACTATTGTACGAAATGATTTATTGCCCTATTAAGGCTATGACGTTGTCACGTTCAACTATCGTCAGTGAACCGACTTTACAGACAACCGATTTTTTTTATTAAATAAGGGGAAATACTGCTGGTGACAGTTCGTTCCAGACTCTTAGAAGCTAATGTTGATGATGAAAAAAATCTTGAAAAACCTATGTGAGATAAATAGATAAATGGCTGCAGCTCTGTCTAAACATGTAAGAAAAGTGGGATGTTTGAAACATTTTAAAAATTGCGAATCCTTTTGAATTTTTATGCGATGGGGTGTTTGGCACAAACGTGTTGTCTACTGTTGCATAAAAATAGCATCACGTTTAAAGACAATCTGCAACGACGCTATAGCGTGTCGTCATCGAATATTTGGTTTAGCGCCAATGTCAGCAAAATGGAGAGTCCGCGCATGAGCTACAGCAACCCCAAACAACGGCCGTGGAGGGGAGTGACGGTGTTCTCGGCGTATCTGGTGCTGCTGATGGTGGAGATATACGTGGAGTTCTTTGAAAACCGCTCTTATATTAGAATATATAATAAGTTGTGCGAAATACTCATGCGAAAGTGATTGTGTGAATAAAGTTGGAAAGTATGATGGACTTTTATTCCAGATGGGTATGATGTTTTTTTTCCTCTTATTTTTGTTAATTAATTAGTTACTAGACGATTCCTCTTGCATGGATATATTCCAGTCTAGGGATTGTCTAGTAACTTATCATATTCGTCTAACCACAGTCTTTGTTTCCTTGAAGCTCGCGCGCTATACTGGCATTCCGCATTGGATAGTTAGGTACGAGGGCTGCTATTTATGTATCCGGAATTAAAAAAAGAAACAAACATATATCATTTAATATGGTTTTATTGCTTTTCAAAATATTCGCCGCGATGATCGACACACTTTTGCATACGCTGGAACCAATTTTCATAGCACTTTTTCCATTCTGATTGAGGTATCTCCAAAACGTGCATTTTGAACGCATCAACAGCCTCTTCGCGGCTCGAAAAACGTTGACCACGTAATTTGTTCTTCGGGTATGGAAATAAAAAGAAATCGTTAGGTGCCAAATCAGGGCTGTACGGCGGATGACCAGTCAATTCGATCTTTTGACCCTCCAAAAACTGAGTGTCTGAAAACTGAGTAACATTGTCGTGATGTAATATGATTCTGCGTTGTCGGTTGTCCTTTCTTATTTCTTCAAAGACTTCTGGTAAACAAATGGTCGTATACCATTCAGAATTAACCGTTTTACGATTCTCTAATGGCACTGTAGCCACATGTCCATTAATTCCAAAAAAACAGGCGACCATTTGCTTCAAAGTACTTTTTGCACGAGTAACTTTTGTTGGTTTCTGCTCATCTTGGAACACCCACACCGTTGACTGTTGTTTAGTTTCGGGGTCATATGCATAGATCCAAGATTCATCACCTGTGTAGATTTTTTTGCGTACCACGGTTGTATTTTTTTATAATTTTTTTGCACCAATCGACACGAGCCCGTTTTTGATCGATTGTCAAGTTGTGCGGAATCCAACGCGAACATATTTTTTTACAGCCAAATGTTTGTGTAATATCTTATGTATGCTCGTCATACTTATGCCTAAGGACGCCTCTGTCTCGCGATATGTAACATGACGATCACGCATTATTAGTTCCCGCACAGCATCTATATTTTGTGGGACAACAGCTGTTTTTGGGCGACCTTCTTTATTTTCATCCGTGAGCATAGACCGCCCACGATTAAACTCACTGTACCAGTGATAAACAGTGGTTTTTGATGGTGCTTCATCTCCAAAAGTTTTGGTGAGTTGAATAAAGCACTGTTGTTGATTTAGCCCACGCCGAAAATCGTAGTAAATCATTGCACGAAAATGTTCACGCGTTAAATCCATGGCAAATGAAGACACGCAATTTTTAAAATGACGCCACAATGGAAAAATAATTGACAGTCACATGAAACAAAATGTATTCTTCAACCAAAGAGTTCTATTTTCAAATGTTGTAATTACTTTTAAAATATTGTTCTTGTAAAGGTGGGTTTACACCAAAAGAACATAGAGCAAGAACAGGACAAGAACATTCTTTCGTATTCGTTTAGTGTAAACTATAATTCGTTACAACATACTTTAGATCGTTTACACCAATCGAATCAACAAGAACATCAAGAATAAGAATTTTTGCTCTATAGATGAGAATCATATAGCTCCGTTTAGACCAAACGAGCGAATGCTCATTACTCATTCGTCAACGATAAGTAGTAGGGTTCACACTACTGACTACACTCAAAGAGTATATTATAAACTACGTAACAACTACACTATGTCTGACTGTAATAGCGGTATTGTGATTTCAAGTGCTGTATTTATTGTTATAACGCAATTAGTAAAAAAGAAAAGAAGGAAAAGACGTTGGTGGGTGACGAATTTAATAAAAGAAGAATACTCGATAATTTAAAAAACCCGCCAAAAAGTAAAATATTTCAAGAACACTAGAATTCCTTTGAAGAGACCGCCTCGAAGAGCGAGCACGCTCGAACACGAAAGAACGCTCTAGGCAATTAATCGAGCGCTCTTGCGACGTTTACACCAAACGAGCGAGATTCTTAGAGCATTCTACCTATTTTACCGCCGAACACGTGGCGAACACACTAGAACAACGAAAGAATGCTCGTTGTTAGTTTACATCAAAAGAGCTTTACTAGAATGAGCATTCGCTCGTTTGGTGTAAACGGAGCTTAAGTGGCCAGTTCCGGATACATAAATAGCAGCCCTCGTGTTAGTTAAAGTCTGAAGTCTGGTTAAAGTAATTAGAATATTTTAGTATAGCAATTTATTATTATTCAAAATCCTAAAATTGCTGCTTGTTTCAAGTAGGCGCTACATTACAACATCATACGAAAGTTCTGCAAGCGACTGATCATAAAAAAAGTAATCAATTAGAGCTTTTGGTACACAAAGATTTAAAAGTAACAAAATCTATTATAATTTGATGTAGTTAGGCAAAATCCAGTGGTGTAAAGCGCAGTACACACTGACCCGGCGGGTCGCGGCCTGTATGAAATGATCATCTTTTCATACAGACCGCCGCACAGCGGATCGAAAATCGAGTTTCATGGACATAGGAACTTGAGTTTCCAGATGTATTCTTTTTGGGCTGAAATATGTTCTCCTAGTTGTTATTACATAACAAAATGTAAAAAGACTCAGCTACGTGTCATAATAAGGGAGTTATAATTTTTTTAAGAAATTTTTGTATGGAGCCAACAGGAAAAATGAGCATATCTCTGGAATCGCATGGTTGGCCGTTATATCCTCACACACTATTATAGTACTAATTATTACTCACATTTTGGTATATTTTGTATTACGGCACCATTTGAAAATTTTTTTCTAAAATTCATCAAAATTAAAAATATTTATTCTATTTGTATTTGTTGCAAATGTGATTAAATGATGTCTCTTTCATAATATTTTAATACCATAGGATCACATAATTGGCCAAGTGCGAGTCGGACTCGCGCACGAAGGGTTCCGTACCAGTATAAAGCAAAATTAGGCCATAAATGGTGTATTTTCTATGAGAGTCCCACTTAATTTTATATTTTAATGTAATATTATAATTAAATATTAAAGTACACATATAACTAAGGATTGTGTAAAAAAATCAAGAACCTATCTGTTGCCATTATTGACATCTAAGAGCAAAAAAGCTGTAGACTGGGAATGTATCTTATAGTTTCAGTCTGTCCGTCCGTCTGTCCGTCTGGCTATCCGTGTGTTTGTCTTTCTGCCCGCGGTTTAGCTCAGAGACTATAGGACCTACAAAGCTGTAATGGGAGCTACCGTTTTTAGGGTTCCGTACCCAAAGGGTAAAAACGGGACCCTATTCTGAGACTTCGATGTCTGTCCGTCTGTCTGTCTGTCTGTCCGTCTGTCTCCAGGCTGTAACTCAAGAACGGTAATAGCTAGAGAATTGAAATTTTCACAGATTATGTATTTCTGTTGCCGCTATAACAACAAATACCAAAAACAAAATAAATTAAATATTTAAGGGGGGCTCCCATACAACAAACGTGATTTTTCAAATATTTTTTGCTCGGTATCAATGATGACAACAGGTAGGTACTTGAAATTTTCGCAAAGGCCTTAATTATATGTGTTCTTTAATAATAAGTAATAATATTTAAAGGGAAATAATAAAACGAGCGAATAAAAAATTACTTAGCGACTGATGATGAACATACTGTTTTAATAACTTGAGCGGTATGAATTTGAGTAAGCGAAAAATAAACTAAACTAACGACTAATATTCATTTATAATAAAATCCAGAACGAGCTTACAAAAAGTGGATTGTGATTAATCTATTTAAGACATTAAAATTCTATCTGAGCGACTGTATTACTAAGTGAGCGACTGGAAATACATAGCGGGCAACTTCAATATTAAAGATAGATTCAATTTTTCTAAGTGAGGTTATACATTACGAACTACTAAAAAGTTTACTTTGAGCAAACTTTTGTGAGCTGCTTTATTAAATATCATTGGTTACTGATATTCTATTTGAGGTTTTATATATTTTATATTTTGATACGTGTTTTTAATGAAAATCTCGAAATTGAATAACTATCAGAGATAGAAAGGATTTCATACATTGATTTGATGGTCCTAAAATATGGATTGTTCTATTTGTAGGACAATGTTACAAATAAAATCTGCTGGTTAGGGTTTGTAAGGCTAAAGTTTAGAATCATGCCCAACGGTTTTAATTGAGGGATGGGTTGGATGAGGAAAACCCTCCGCACCACTCTCACCCTCAGGAGACCCTCCATTTATGAGAAATTCGCATTTAAAAGGTGTTTAAGAAGTGAAGGCATCGCAAGGCTGCAGTGACTAGTGGGTGGGGGACGAATATATTTTAATCATTGCAAACTATATAATCCAAGGTTTCTTGATAAAAATTGTGTACTTTGCCACATACAAAGTCAGTATTCTTCATAATCATTTTCATCATCATTTTACTATATCGTCATGGCTAAATTCTAAGGAACTCCGTGTTGGCCCAATACGACTTTTTTGGGTTAGGTTAGATGGTTAAGGCTTGACAGATAAAACTGATAAAATAAACAATAAAATAAAATAAACATATAAACTTGTTGTTCCTCGTATCTATAAAAATTTGCTTGATAGTAATAAAAAATGTTCTAGGGATCCCTGATTAAGTATTTAATGTTTCATCAAATAGTTATTTCATATTCATTTTTTTTTGTTTTAATGTGAGCTCATTATACTCTGCTTATTCGTGTATTGTTCAAAGTGGTTTTTGTATTCGAAACACTTCATTTAAGATAAAATACCGCTCAGTATAAATAATACATGTACCAAATATTGAAAAAAAAATGCAGGACGTAATGTTGACACTCAAACAGATATATTTTGTATTTTAAGTAACTCAAAAAAATAACTTTTAGGATGCCGTTCTGTTAATTTCTCGTCGCTCACAGTCAGTCGCTCAAATAGTAATTCTATAACCCAAATTAATTAATTTTGTCACTTAAAACTGTAATTTACAGTCACTCGATTAAATACTACCCATATTTAAATAAAATAAAATTTAAGCGGGGCTCCCATACAAAAACCACAATTTTTGGCCTATTTTTGCTCTATAATGATACGGAACCCTTCGTTCCTTGGCCGATTTTTTTTTTTATTTTAGTTACCGCTAAGTATAGCTATTCAAGTCGACTTTATATAAATCTAGAATCCCATTTATTGATTTATTAAAATTTAAATAATATCTCCTTTACTTTTGCAAATTTTTTTAATAACCGAATGTTTTTTATAAGATTTTTATTTATTTTCTTAATTTCACTCTCAAATCATTTACATTGATAACTAAATAATACTTTTTGGGATAATTTTACGAAGGAGATCGCTTTACAGGAGGTAAACTGCATAAAATATAATAATTTATGTCACGAAAACCGCTAAAACTAGTACGAAATAGACGTTTTTGGACCTCGCGCGACACTAGCGCCTCTAGCGGAAATTTCACACGCGGTAGCCCCCATTTGGCATGAATGCACATATTAATGATGCCGACGAAATGGTACATGAAATCTTAAAAAAAAATTTTTTATGGTACCTTCCCTACACATCAAGCGGGGATGATTTTTTTTTCGCGTCCACTCCATCATGTGGAGTGTCGATGGATAGGTTTTTTAAAAATATAATGAATATTCATAGATCATTTTCCGATTTACGAATCCGTTTGTGAAATATTAAGTTTTAAAGTAGAAAAAAACGTCAGAGTCGTGTGTCCCCCCTTCTACCAGCTTAACAGTTGCTTCTGGGAATGTGAAAAAATTCACGGGAGTAGGAGATATTATGCTGAATTTAAAAGGAAAACTATCACGGCTAATAATACTTCATACGTTATTGAGTAATAGTCGATCAACTGAAAAAAGGTATTCGGCGAAGTATAAAATATGAACTTTTCGTTCAAATTCCTTTGAAAGTAACTGAGATGATGATGTTAGTAGTGTAAAACACGTTTAATAAATGTACGTTCATTGAATATACATAAAATTTCAAAAACTAGCGGTACTACGGAACCCTATATTGCGCGAGGCCCGACACTCACTTGGCCGTGTCGGGTTGTTTAGTATATTTTGTTGTTGTAACGGAAATAGATATTACATAATCTGCGTCCTACGAAAATTTCAACTATCCAGCTATACCTATTATTATCGTTCTTGAGTTACAGAGACATACATACGGACAGACAACTAAGTCTTAGTAATAGGGTCCCGTTTTTACCCTTTAGGTACGGAACCCTAATAAATAGTTTAAACGATCTACAATACTGTACTTAGCTTTCTTAATCATCTACCTACTCTTTGAGTGTAATATAGCTAGATAGTTGAAATTTTCGCAGGACGCAGATTATGTAATATATTCTATTTCCGCTACAACAACAAATACTAAAAACAAAATAAAATTAATATTTAAGGGAGGCTCCCATACAACAAACGTGATTTTTTGGGCTTTTTTGCTCTTAGATATCAATAATGGCAACAGATAGGTTCTTGAATTTTTTACACAATCCTTAGTTATATGTGTACTTTAATGTTTAATTATAATATTACACTAAAATATAAAATTAAGTGGGGCTCTCATAGAAAGTACACCATTTATGGCCTAATTTTGATTTATACTGGTACGGAACCCTTCGTGCGTGAGTCCGACTCGCACTTGGCCAATTATGTGATCCTATGGTATTAAAATATTATGAAAGAGACCTCATTTAATCACATTTGCAACAAATACAAATAGAATAAATATTTTTAATTTTGATGAATTTTAGAAAAAAAAATCGCAAATGGTGCCGTAATACAAAATATGCCAAAATAATTAGTACTATATTAGTGTGGGAGGATATAACGGCCAACCATGCGATTCCAGATTCCATAACTCCCTTATTATGACACGTAGCTGAGTCTTTTTACATTTTGTTATGTAATAACAACTAGGAGAACATATTTCAGCCAAAAAAATGATATCTGGAAACTCAAGTTCCCATGTCCATGAAACTCGATTTTCGATCCACTGTGCGCCGCCCGCCGGGTTGTGTCGCCGGGACTAGTGTGTATTGCGCTTAACTACATTCGGGGCCCGTGGCAAATTGATGGGGCCCTATCAGGGAAAATCACAGATTACTATTATATATTGGTAAAAATCGTCACGTTAATAATAAAACAATGTATAAAAAATTTCTTTTGGGTCGGGGGCCCGTGGCATTTTGCCAGCCCTGCCACCCTGTTACGCCACTGGCAAAATCTACTATAGGTAGTTTACGGGAGGATTCGAAATAAAAAGAATCAATCGTAATAATAACTTTTACTTGACACAATAAGTTCGGTAGCATCGCTGATGTTCGGTAAAATGCAAAAACATTCACACACAATAGAATGACGCTAGCCATTCACTCATCACTACATTCGCTATTCACTAACGACCAGCACTTGACAACAAAAAGTATGGCAGTGCAAATAAATAACTTACAAAAGGGGCTTAATTAAAAAGGGATCACTATAAAAATATATATATTTTTCTTATAGAGCTTCGCTCTAGACTAGGGTGGAACCAATCGCACATAATTGGACACTGTTAAGCATTTGTGTATTATCCCACAAAGGAATTACGTATTGAGTTATAAATGCAGTCATGTTCTTTAGATCATTTAGACTTTTAGAGCAAGACTGCACTCATAAATTAACAACAAATATGGGTTAGTACACAAAATATGCAAAGCAGCTACCATTTATAAATATTTATTTACAAGCGCTGGCCAACACTTTTTGGTTTACTTCTTGGCGAACTCCTCTCCGGTCTTGATGTTCTTGAGGAGTTCGGGGATGGCGGCCTTCAACAGCTGCTGCTCGAATTCGTTGAGTTTGCCGTAGCCGAGGTTCTTCTGCACTCCGTTCTTGCCGAGCAGCACGGGGTTCGCGAAGTAAGCGGCCTCCGTTAGGTCGGACTTCACGTACGCGCACTCCACCACATTCGACTCGCCCTGGGGACCAAAATATTATATTTAAGTACTTGCAAACGAGAAGCACCCGATGGTAAGCAACTACCGTCGCCTATGGACACTAGCAACATCAGAAGAGCTGCAGGTGCGTTGCCGGCCTTTTAAGAGATGCTCTCTTCTTGAAGGTTTGCAGGGTGTATTGGTCCGGAAATACTACTGGTGACAGTTCGTTCCAGAGTTATACAGTGCGCGGCAGAAAGTTGACGAACGGTGTCACTCATGAAGGTGATCAGGATAATATTTTTTTAATAATCATAATATGTATGATAATTTTATGTTGTATTCAAAAACCAAAATAGCCAATTTGGAAAAAAAGATTGGACATGGCTGGTTTTCGCATAGCACAATGAACCAACAACATTGCAAAATTATCGCGGCTTTTACCCCAGTGTATCTACTCTTCTTGGGAGTTACGTTCGAACTACTCATACGCTTTTAAGGCGCTTCGGATTGTAAAGCCATTTTTTGCAAAATAGAAAAAGCTAAGCGTGTTTTTCGTTATTAACGACATACCCACGAATGTTTTCTTTAATAACAATACAAAACATAATCAAATTCAAAATATTTTTACTTTATAAATGAATAAATACCGTAGCCCTTACGAAAACTTATCAATTTTACAGTGGTTCATAACAAGGTCCTTGAAATCAAATAATGCAGTTTACACCAAATTTTTTTCATGGGTGTAAATTTGTATGAAAACAGTAAATACAAAAAACTAATTTGTAGAATAATTCACGAAGTTTAAAAGCATTTAAAACAGTAATCAATTTTATGTTTCAAATATATGGAATTTTTGCATTTAGCACAGTATATTTTAGTCTTAAACATCTTTCTTTTATTATAATTTAGCTACAATATTGCATTAAACCTTCGTTTTAGACAATTTTCATTAAAATAATATTTAAGTTCACAATTATCGTACAAATAGTCTATGGAGGCCCACATTCTTACAACACGCCATTTATTTATTTATTTATTTTGAGGCTTTCTAATAATAGGGTTTATAAAAATACAAAAATGTATATAAAACGTTACCTATAAAATAAATACAGCTAAACAGTTTTCTCACTTATCCAGTTGTCGCTTATCCAAAGTGACAACTGGATAAGTGAGAAAACTGTATAAGTGAGAGTAATAGCTAGGACCCGTCATTTTAAGCTCCCAAAACCTCTATGAGCGAGAAACAGAAACCTCTGTTAGAGAGAGTCGTTTTTCTCTCATGGACCTCTGTGAGCGAGACTGCTTCTTTTCTATACCTCTATAAGGGACAGTCGAGGTTTATTTTTTTATTTACATACACAGTAACAAATTACAAATTGAACATCTGCTACAATTTAACATCTGCTATTTTATGACTCATTCTTAACTTTCGTTAAACTTCCTACCATTGTTTTTGTATTGTTTTCTCGTCAATATTGTACCCATTCTATTTCGCTGAGCTAAAAAACGTTGTTTTTATCGCATTCTTTTCGAACGGACTTACTCAGTTTATAGTTAACCAATTGCGAAGGAAAGTTCTGTTCTGTATCATGTCAAAACGGAAAATTAAAGTACTGTCATTGAGTGATAAATTTAAAATAGTGAATGCGTGTGAATCCAGAAAATCGCGAAATGAAATTCTGAGGTAGTTTAATTTACCAGAATCCACCTATTATAAAATTATAAAATCTAAAGAAATTGACGAATTTTTAAAATGTAAATAAAATTACATAGTGCATGAATTTTTGACTTGTCATTTCTGCGTACCTCTATAAGAGAGAAACGCTAACCTTGTACCTGAATAAGCGAGAATCTCGGGTAAGTGAGAAACCTCTATGAGCGAGAACGAAATCGTGTTCCCTTGAACTCTAGCTTATCCAGGTTTGGCTGTACATTAAATAAAAAATACATAAATATGGAACTAAATCAAAATGCCGCAAATGTTTGTTCCGCGTAAAAGTTGCACTTAAGGGGCCGGGTACTTTTGGAATTTCTCATACAAATGTAATCATTTTCTCATACGAAAATATTTAACATGTTTGAGATATTTTTCAGTTTAAGATAGTAATTACCTAGGTTCCTACACAAAAATTTACTTCAAAATATTTAAATACTAAAAAATATTTTTTAGAGTTTAAATATTTTGTAGTAAATTTACTATTTATTTATATATTTTTTAGTGTTTTACTCTATTTTTTAGTGTTTAAATATTTAGTAGTAAATTTACTAAAAAAAAATTTAAAACAAAAAAAAATTGTTTAAATATTTTGAAGTAAATTTTTGTGTAGGAACATAGGTAATTACTATCTTAAACTGAAAAATAACTCGAACATGTTAAATATTTTCGTATGAGAAAATGATTTTGAAATTACGTTTGTATGAGAAATTCCAAGGGTACCCGGCCTCTTAAACTACTCATACGCTTATGGAGCGCACAGGATGATTGTACTAGTAAAACTAATAAACCTATCGTTTTAGCTTAGTTGCCATGCTGATCATATCTACAAAATGGGAGATGTACGAGAAGCAAGATACGATATGAGCGAAAACAAAAAAGAGACAATAATTTTTGTGTTTCGTTGGCGCCTTTGAGGCGTAGAGTAGTACACTAGGGTTAAGGGAAACGCTCACAATACGTTGTATGTTGTGGCACTCACTAAAAAGCCACATCACATGTTATTGGGTCTCGACACGTTTTGAAAATAATTAAGTGGATATTATGTTACCTCATAAAAATGAAGCTAATTTTGTATATTAAATCTTGAAATATTTTTTATCCTAAAATGTAGCTACTACATTTAGCAACATTTCATCAGTACCTTAAGTCCCCTGAGGACTGATCCGGTGAGTCGGGCGCCGGCGTACGCCATCGACAGCGTCGCGGAACCACCACCAGCCTTAGCCTTCACCACCTGAAATATTAAAAATGAAAGCAAAATTAACATTAGCGAATGATTTCAAATTTCATACATTTTTAAATACTTCAATTTGTAATTCATGAATTATGAATGAATGAATCAGTATTATACAGGATGAAACAAATATAAGTGATAATACTTTAGGGTGTGTACGTGTTCCTTATAGAGAGTCCACTGTGAAAGTAGCAGTGCTGAAAGAACAAAAAATTTTTTTCACTTTTGTATGGGGAAACTACACACCCTAAAGACGTATTATCACTTAGGCTGCGTTGCACCAGAGGCGTGGTTAAAGTTAAAGTTAAGGTTAAAGTTTAATACGGCATCCTTTTAGCTTTAACTTTAACCGGAAAATTTGACAGATGTCGTATGGACGCCATATTTAACTTTAACCAGAGATTTGACATTTTGCACTGTTGTCAAAGTTAAGGTTAAAGTTAAAGTTACAGTTAAAGTTAGTTCGTGCAATCCACTCTTAGTTTTGCTACACCTTGTAATATGTACCATGTACCATACAAAGTAGTAGATTGAAGGTCAAAAACTCAAAGCTCAAAGTTAATTCCTATTCAAATTTCCAACAAACAATATTACATATTATTATTAACTTTAACAATAATCTTTGAATGAACTTTGCTCTCACTTCTTATTTGGTAAGTTTTTTATAATAAATTTTTGTTTAGTGTTTTTGTGAGGGTTATTTGACAGATTTTCCATACTCCATCTGTCAAATTAAGTGGTGGATAGCCTTATCAGGAAGCGGTGAAACAGGCCCTTAGTCTGTAAAGACTAGGAATTTAAGAATTTTAAAAACTGAGAAGTAATTCTCAGTTTCTACATCAACAAACATTACATACCTCAGTACCGGCCTCCTGGATCCTCTCGGTGAGGGCCTTGATTTTGGCCTGGTCTTTGAGCTGCACCGCGGGCTGGCTCTGGCTCAGCAGGGGGATGATGGTGACTCCGGAGTGGCCTCCAATGACGGGGATGGTGACGCTGCGGGGGTCCACACCGTTGATCTCTCCAATGAATGCCGCTGCACGGACTACGTCCAAGGTGGTGACACCCAATACTCTTGCAGGGTCGTATACTCCAGCCTGAAAACAAAAATTAGAAAATATAAGTATAGGTATGTAATTCTTAAATAAAGTTTTGAAACAAATGATAAACAATTATTAAAATTAACGTCATAGATATTTTATCTATTGACAATCTGACCTAAGTGTGGAGTATAATCATGAAATATAGTCAGATAGCTATGTTATCTCATAAGTACATAGTTATTGTGTAATCTTTACAGTAAACAAAGATGTAATGTTCGCAAGAATTTCATTTATTTATATAAACCCATCAAGCCCCACGCGAGAACCGGTGCTCGCGATAACAATTGAAAGGTGTCTCGTTTTTCCACGATAGAAGGATTAATAATAATAATAACTCCCACACAGGTTTTGGTGACAATGGCCAGTTTCATTGAAAACAGGTCAGCTACGCAGGAGTAATTTTATAGTTCCCAAGTGTGTGCGCAGTACACAAGAGCACTGTCTATTCCTTTACTCTCATGACCCAGTGGGACGGCACGCTACCTGACCGGCAAGAGATCAGGCGCAGGACCGACTTTTTACATGGCCATCCGACGCATGGATCATCTTACTTGTCAGACAATCAGGTGATCAGCCTGTATTGTCCTAACCAAACATGGAAATATCATGTTTCCTACGCGGGAATCGAACCCACGCACGACCTCCGAGTCAAGAGCGGCGCTCTATACCACTAGACCACGGAGGCATTTTTTAATCGAAGGATTAATGAAGTATGAACTCTATCATTAAGAATGTTCGGGTTACAGTGTTATATTCAAATAACACTGTTCTTAGTTTGATGTAATATAATACTGCATTATAATTAAACATTCATAAAAATTTCTTACATGCATAGTGCAAATTTCTTACATACAAGCATATCAATAAAAGTCTAACTAAGCAAATTTAATATCATTTTGCATCTTAAAAAATTGTATGAAAGTAAACATAATAGTGACTTTGTATATTATGCAATAGTTGAACAAACTTTATTCAGTTACATTTACCTACAGCCAGTGAACTTTAAACTACAGGAAGAGTAACTCCGTCAAAAAAAGTGCACCAAAAGGCTACAAAATGGGACCCGAATACATGTATACTTTATGCTTGTGTTCGGTACACATTTTTCGTGTATATATACACGAGTGACATTCAACCAGGTTGACATAATAATTATTGTCAAACTCATTTTACCATTTTATTTACTTACTTTTTACGTAGCTTTTTACAAAATTTTCGTTGTTAAAATGCCTAAATGCCCTGTGAAATGGTGTAGAAGTCATACAGATACGACTTTTAATACCTTTCAAGTTTCATCAGTAAGTGAATTTTTTTAAATTATGCTTAGGTAAAGTTCTTGTATTTTTTCCGACCCAAAAACATGCCCAAAATGATGGTTTATTTAAGTTTGATGCCAGGGTATTTGCGTAAAATTAAGCTGGTCTCTTTGTTTTTGTCTTATTAATTTTACATGTTATTGTAAAAATGCAATAATCAAAAAATAATTTAATTACAAATTTTTTACAAAGTCGCCATGGACAGTGTTATGCAAGATGTAACAATTTAATCATAATTCATAAACGAGGGTCTGACTGACATCAGTATGGAGTATCTTATTTTTATAATGCCGTACGTACTTTGTTTAGTAAGAAACGAACCGAATTGGATGCTGAGCCAGATTACTTGTTTATGTAGCATACACTTTAATAGTCATGATAATAATATATTTTGTAGGAGTAATGACCGAAAATTAAAGAGATTACGAAAATCTGCATTTGCACCGCAAGTTTTTTATTTCAATTCTGTAATTATAATTCTGTAATAATTTAGCACATAGATTTTTGTAATCTGAAAACGTCTTGTCTAGGTGCTCTGGATAGTTTTAAATTCGTCCGAGTCATACAAGGTTTGTTCAAAATTATTATATATTATTATTATTATCGATGACTTAAGGATCAGAGGAAAATGTTTGATTTTAAAATAATAATTATGTACTCCTTTCTTTGTGATAGTAGATATGTTTGGTGTATACTGCATAATGCCATCCGCTTTTGACAATTATTGTACACGGCTTTGTTTCATAACTCTGACAGTGACAATAACCGCGCAGGCTGTCGTCCAGCGCGCAATATTATGATACGTTACCTGGGAAATGACCTTGGCGAAAATCTGAATTGTCATATTTTAGTATTCGAATAGGAGCCAAATTTAAAACGGTTGAAGTATGGGAGTTACATTTCCTGTAGTTTTGTTATTCGTAGCCTACAGCCCATAACTAAAACTATCAATAAATAAGCAAATATTTGCACTACCTCCAAATTATAATTTCTTACCTTCTTGAGGACTTCAGATGCGATGGGAACCATGGAGTTGACAGGGTTGGTGATGATGGCCACAATAGCTTTGGGGGCATTCTGGGCGACCGACACAGCTAGGTCTCGGACAATGGAGGCGTTGGTGTTGAACAGGTCGTCACGTGTCATGCCTGGTTTGCGGGGCACTCCAGCGGGGATGACAACTACGTCAGCATCTATGGAGAACATTAAAAAATGATTATAGAGATTAATTATTCATTATTCATTATAAAATACATAATCTAAGTTGTTAACAATACTAAAAAGTCTAATTAACCACAAATAGACTGCTTTTAATAATCATCTTGTTGAAAAGGATTATAGGCTGTTGCTTGACTTGTTATGTCATTAATTGCTGTGGAAGTAATTTGCAAGACTTCAAGGTTTTCTCAACATAAGCAATAACAAATTAAATCACTTTGCATTAATTTTCATAATAAAAGTTATAACTATATCTTTGGATATTGCCTTGTTCATCAATAGTGTTTTCTTTTTAATAACAAGGCTCAGTTGTGTACTTGTTTAACTTTAATCAAGTAAATCATTTAAGATCTCCAAGATTTTCCTTAATCTGTACATTGAAAGATCACATCAACGGTAAAATAATACAGAACAACATTGACCTTGGCTATAGATCTAAATATAGGTTATTTAACTGATAAGTGTGCTAGTGTTATGTAACTGGTTTAAGCGGTTATTTAGCTGCGATTTGAGATGAAGGGGTCTGTACTGACCCTTGATGGCAGCGGAGAGCTCCTCGGGTCCCTTGTGGCCGGTGACCTTGGCGGGGGTGTCCATGTGCGAGAGGTCGACCGCGACACCCGGGGTCACCGGCGCGATGTCGTACAGCGCCAGGCGCGACACCAGCGGGTTCTGCTTCAGCAGCAGCGCCAAAGGCTGTCCAATTCCACCTGCCGCGCCCGCCACCACAACTTTAAAGTTTTTCTGCAACACCACGGTTTAAGGTTATGGTACCGTCGGGGGATGAAACGAGGGTAAAGCGGTAATTAGAGGCGCCAGCGTGATTTATTAAAAACGTACCTGTGACGAGGTGGAAAAGTTTTTGGCTCCATTTTCTACCACCAAGGCGGCTACGGGTTTGAGTGTGCGGGAGAACATATTGGAGCACTCTTTAGTGTTTTAATTCGCGAATTTATTGGAAAGCCTTTGATTTTTTTGAAGAATTGCGACCAGCGCAAATCTGACGACCCAGGCGACCTTTGACGACTGACTAGTGATGTGATTAGCCTTCGTTAATCGTTATTCGTTACTCATATTTTGATAATCGATTGACAAAATATATTATGAGCTATGCCGAAAAATATAAACAGTAAACTAACAATAATTTACATTTACTTGTAACTTGATAAATATAAGGAATTTTGAAAGAAAACAGAAGAAAAAATTACACGTAGATTTTCAGAAATTTGATTCTTATTGTTCCAAATTTCATTTTTTCTCCAACATTAGCCGATATCCAAATCGATATTGTAATTTTTGGAATATTTAACAGATTACTAGTATATGAATATTTCGTTTCTTCGCATCCCTAGCACGGTCACGCAGTATGACGTTGACAAAAATTCTTTTTTTTGGCTAACGTCGTCAAAGGTTTCATCCCATTTCATCCAAAAAATAATCCATTAAAAAACTGTTCCAAACTCGAAGCCTATTTATATATATATTATGAGATAGCGTGTTTGTTTTTGTAATCCGAGGCGGTTTCTCTATTTCTATCTCTTTTTCCCTTAAACGTCATTCGACTTTTCACACCTGTCAGTTGCTCTTGACATCTAGATGTCAAACTTAAAAAGTATAAATGTCGGATGTCGAGAGCAGCGCGCTCATTGGCGGTTTGTTTTTTGATCCGTGCGGTTCTCTAGTATTTAATATTTTAAACGGTGTTACCGTTCGCTTTTTAATTATTTTTATTAAAATTTTAATATAATTATTGTTTAAAAATAAATTATGGATAAACGCAATAATTCAGAAGAATTATTTTCGGTTTCGGCAAAACGTGCACGTCATAGCAGTGAAGTTATAGACGAGTTGATTTTACAGGTTAATAACATTCAAAATTATTTAAGTAACTTTTTGCCTAGTGAAAATGCCGTGCAGGACAATAGTCCAGATGCAGACATACTGGACGCTAACATCAGCGGTGAGTTATTTGAAAATTTTAATTTGGAAAATGAAAATGTGCATGAAACGCCTGGCTCTGCCGAATTAAATCAGTCTCAGTCGATACCTGTATCTGAGCCTTCGTTTTCTATGCCGGTTTCTACTATAGTTAAGGAACCAAATATACAAAGAGCTTCGCTAAGTCATATTGAAAAGCTGAAATCATTGCAGCATTTTGAAACCGATAATTGGTCGGAAGTACGATATTCAGACGTACAAAAATTGTATTGTGCCAATCCTGGTTTCGTAGAATTGGATTGTAATGACGAATTAAAACCATATGAATCGTCTTTAAATTTATCATATACAGAACGTGGTTTCGCAGCCATTTCATTAGCCATCCTCAAACAAAATGAGGCATTGGAACAAGTAATTAAAGATTTTATTTCGTGGTTAAGTTCCGTGCAAGTTACTGACGCGAAGTCAGTAGAATCTAAAATTTGTGAACTTTTTACGCAAGGGGAGTTTAGTAAAATCTCAAACGATCTTTTGCAGATGGCATGTGGCCATCGAGCCGATATTATACAGCAGCGCAGAGACGCTTTATTGAAATCGGTTAAAAATAAATATGTTAAATCTACCCTCCGAAAAATACCCCCAACTTGTGAAAGTTTATTTAATAAAACCGATTTTTCGGCTGTTATTGATAAAAATGGAGGTAGTAGTAAAGTTTTTTGGCCTCAAAAATCTGATAAAATCCAAGCTAGAAAATCTTTTTCCGATAAATTTTACAACACTTTACCTGCGCAAGGTCAGAACCTACTCCCACTGCCGCACAGTGGAACAAATTTTGGATTCAATAATAATTATATACCGTCACAAAATATTGCACCCTTTAATCCCATTATGCAACCTGCGCAAGGTGTGCCAAACCAACCGATTTTTAATAACTTTCCACGTCTTCCTACGCAAGGAAGGAATTTTCGTCCCAGAGGTCCTCATCCCTCAGGGAGCGGGCTACAAGCCAATAAAACATATCATACCGCCTCTCGTCGAGACGGAAACTTTAAAAAGAAATACTGACTAATTCAGAGCCCGTCAACTACAACTATTCCCAAACAGATGGGTAAAGTTAGGAGCGGATCCATACTTATTAATCATGGGCTACAGAATTCCGTTGAAAATAAAACCTCTCCTTCATTTTACCAACATAATATAAAATTTTTTAGACCATCTGCTCCAAACTATGTCTTCCAAAGACACGGGGTTGACCATAATTTACAAAGGCAACCTGTGACAAATAATAATATACCTGCCATTAGGTCTAGCGACAGCCTCCACGGTATTCGCGTCTTTAACAAATTGGCTAGCTCAGATATTACGAGAGCAGGGAATACACCTAATTGTGTACTTGGACAAATTTTTAATTGTTCACCAGTTATATGTAAAGATGTTGCACAAACATATAAATCTAACTTCGACTTTATTAATTTACCTCGGTTAGACAGTAACCTGGTTAAAATCTGCCCTAAATCCTCAGCAAACCTTACTGGTTTTGGGCGTAATGTGGGACCCGATCCGCAATCTAGAACGGTTACCAAGAAACAAAACTCTGCGCATAAAAATTTAGATAATATTATGTTTAGAAATATGCCAGTTAAAGATGGCCAATTTAAAAACAATACAGTTTTTAAGTCATCTCAATTTCGTAAGTCCTTGTGTCACGAGAGGTCGCCTAGACTATTGAAATCTTTTGGACTTTTGTCAAAAGATACGGGACATTCCTCTAAAGAAATTATTCCCTATGCCGATGCTGGCGTTTCTGGAAATTCAATAGTGGGTTCGAAACCTACATATTTAATCTCCGATTCATCTCAATCCGGTGTCTCATTACTTAGCCACCGGTACATTGCGTATGACAGTAACTTGGTGGACTCACGAGCTTTCAAACCACAAAGAGGTGATGGTGATTCTCAAAATTTTTCAAATTTTAATTTTACATCGAGTAAAAACCACTATGTCAGTGCAGTCGGACAACATAACAACTCTTGCGTTTCTAAAAAACGAAGACTCTCAATCCCAATCTCTGTTAAGTCTGTCACGTCAAATATTTGCTATCCTGGATCGACACAATGTCAATCTATCACTTCACCATCTGTCCAGCCGGTACAATGTGGAAGCAGATCGGTTGTCGAGACAAAAATTGACCCCATAAATATGGCATCCTCTGCCTCCGATCACTGTGAAGTTTTTCAGAAAAACTGTACTGCCGGTGGTAGACCTATTTGCCCCTCAGTCAGCCCATGTAGTCCCTCGGTATCCGAACCTAGATTTAATGGGCTATCAGGCGGAAATTCACGACCCATTAAGTCGTCTTTGGAACTATCCCCTGGACTGGGTATTATCACCCCCTTTTCTCATGCCTCGGGTACTTTCGCATTTGAACAACGCACAGGGGAGCTATCTAACTATAGCACCAAGATGGGTGAATGCCAGCCGCCTTCTATCCAGCCGAGCTCTAGAAGCTCCGTTCACGATCCTAAATCTAGACAAAGTACTTGTCGATCTAACGATCAATCAACTGTGTCCACGAGTACAGAACAGAGTAATGGAAGTTTGAAAATGTGGGGGTGGACCCAGGCACTAAAAGGCTGGACACCCGATCAAATTAACCTTTTAAAATCAAGTTGGCGTGAGTCTACTAGGAGGTCTTATGAGTGTGCATGGCGAAGGTGGTGTATTTGGGCCCATCAGAATAATATACCTATAGTTACTCCTACAGGGTCAGATCTTGCTAGATATTTATCAGACCTTTTTCAAATACATAAGCTTTCTAGAAATACTATTATGCTTCATAAATCTGTAGTGTCAACTTTATGTGACCCTAACGAATGTAGACAACTTAGTTCTCATCCACTTGTACAGCACATTTTAAAATCAATTTCTAACAAATGCCCGAAAAACGAGAAACCTCCTATATGGGACATTGATTTTCTATCTACCTGGCTTTGTAATACTTTTAGTACAGATTTAAATTTATATGAGTGTTCTAGACGTACAGCATGTATATTATTACTGTGTTCTGGAAGGCGTATACATGATCTCACCTTATTGTCAATCGATCCTGATAATTGTTTAATATCAAACGATAGTGTCATTTTCTGGCCTAAATACGGTTCAAAGACTGATAATGCCGATTATAGGCAATCTGGATGGAAACTGGTTCAGAATAATGAATCTCAGGCTCTAGATCCCACCTTTTGGATAAAATCTCTAATTAGACTATCTAGAGCAAGGCGAGATGAATGTAAATTAGATAACTTATTTCTGACAGTTTGTGGTCCACCCAAAGTGGCGTCTAAAACAACTATTTCAAACTGGCTAAAATCACTACTATCCGAAGCGGGTATAAAAGCCACACCAGGTAGTTTTCGCCCAGCTGTTGCATCTAAAAATTGGGTGCAAAATTTTCCTATTGACGAAATTTTACAAAGAGGAAACTGGCGTTCGCAAAATGTGTTTCTAAAATATTATAAAAGAATAATAAAACCTAATCAAGAGGTTAAGTCAGTTACAAAATTATTTACATCTATTTAGATTTTGTTTTTGAGTTTTATTTTAATAATTGAATTTTACTTTTGTCTTTATAAATTATATTTAATTATTACTTGTATTCTTTATTTTTGTATCTATTGAACTATAAAATATAATTATAAATAAACTATTTTTACTTGTATTATCTTTTCCTATTTTATTTAAATTAATATTTATAACTTTTCACACCAGGCGATATCAAACACGTCTCATAATATATATATAAATAGGCTTCGAGTTTGGAACAGTTTTTTAATAGCAGCGTTTTACCTACCAATAAAACGCATATTAAAACACTTTCCAAACTCGAAGCCTATAGTTTGTATATCTGCCTGGTATATATATATTATGTAAAACCAATGAGCGCGCTGCTCTCGACATCCGACATTTATACTTTTTAAGTTTGACATCTAGATGTCAAGAGCAACTGACAGGTGTGAAAAGTCGAATGACGTTTAAGGGAAAAAGAGATAGAAATAGAGAAACCGCCTCGGATTACAAAAACAAACACGCTATCTCATAATATATATATAAATAGGCTTCGAGTTTGGAAAGTGTTTTAATATGCGTTTTATTGGTAGGTAAAACGCTGCTATTCTGCCGGATACCTGACAGTTGACTTGAGTGTTATTTGACAGGAGACAGCTGACAGTTGACAGCGTTGTTGACACTTGGATGACAGTTGACACCCCCTTCTCGACTCGAAATTCTTGAGAAAATCCAATTTTTTATGAAAATGAAATATTATGTGTATTGTTAATTTATTGATATTTAATTAAGTGTAATTAAATAATTATGAACTCATAAAATATTACGTTACATCCAGTAGTCAATGTAACTCTTCTCGAGAGTGAAATAATAGCGACAAAATATTGTTGAGGAGCAATAAAATTCAGCAAAATGAATGTAATTCAGGCAATAAAGATGTATATCATTAAAATGACCGAAGAAAGTGGTCCTGGAATGAAAGTGATACTCATGGACAAAGAAACAGTAAGTAATTTTATAAAGAAATATCACAAATTACACCTGAATAATTTTAATTTTTTTCTTGATAATTTTTGTAGGCTTATACCAATATTTATAACATGCTTTATGCATTGTTTGTTTTTACAGACAAGTATTGTGAGCATGGTGTTCAGTCAATCAGAAATTCTGCAAAAAGAAGTTTATTTATTTGAAAGAATAGATAACCACACAAAATGGGACAATTTGAAACACATGAAGTGCATCGCATTCCTGAGGCCAACATCTGAGAATATTGCTCTCCTGTCCCGGGAACTGAAGTGCCCCAAATATGGAGTTTATTTTATTTGTAAGTTAATTTTTTAAGTAACAAATCTGTAGGTGGTAATATTTTATGTACATCTTGTTATTTCATTTTTTGAAAAACACTTCAGTAAGTTATACTTTTTTGTACTTTAATTTTATTCTTTCTAGACTTCAGTAATGTGATAGCTAAAGCTGATGTAAAGACCCTGGCGGAGTGTGATGAGCAGGAGAGTGTGAGGGAGGTGCAGGAGGTGTTTGCTGACTATCTGGCTGTGGATCCACATCTCTTCTCCTTCAACATAGTTGGATGTTTGCATGGTACTTATTTTTTAGATCTTACTAAAAACTACTACTTGTTAAAATGTTATTAACAATATATAACAAAAACACAATGACAATGAAGAGAGATAAAGGTTTTTGCAGAATTGGGTTCAATCCTTCGATCATGGAAAAATGAGACATAATAAGCCTTTCAATTGTTCGGCCCACTTGGGCCTTACAGGAGTTGAAGCGTTAATACTTTAAAAGGAATTGAAAATTCAAAATGAAAATCAAAATACATAATTCTAAACACCATTTTGCAATTTTTTTCTGAATTAGCCAAGGTTGTTCGCATATTGATTTTAAAATTATTAAATACAGGACGTTCATGGAACCAGATCCACTTGCAGCGTGTCTCACAAGGTCTTTTAGCAGTTCTACTATCATTGAAGAAAAGGCCAATAATCCGCTATGAAGGTGGCTCAGAGGCTTGTGCCCGGCTCGCAGAGAGAGTAAGGGACTTGGTGCGGCGAGAGGCTGCGCTGTTTGATAACAATGTGCCAGTGAATGGAGATTCTCCACCACTGTTGCTTATATTGGACAGAAGAGATGATCCCGTCACACCATTGTTGACTCAGGTATTGTAAACTATGTTAGCCTTCATGTTACTATCTCTCAGTATACAATTTCCTTGAGTATCAAACTTAATTTTTTTGCATCAGGTCATTTATAACCTGGCTAGTTTCTTACTTACATTATTATGCATACCTTGTACCACCAAACAGACCTAAAAATCGCAATCACACACTACACCATCTCCTTTAATTTTTGCGGAGCGATCTAATAATTTTGTGCTGCTTATATGTTAACTGAAATCTACATACTGAAGAATGAAAGACTTAGCCACATATCTTTCTATTTGTATTATTGTAATATCTGTATTCAGTTACTCATGCTGAGGTAGAAATATCTATAATGCACACTATGACTGGACACTTCCACCTAACTGAAATGTAAAAGGATGATGTTGATGTTGTTAATGCGTTACATGTTGCAGTGGACTTACCAGGCGATGGTCCACGAGCTGCTGACGATCAACAACAGCCGCGTGAGTCTGGCGCACGTGCCCGACGTGCCCAAGGACTTCCGAGAGGTCGTGCTCTCATCGCAGCACGACGAATTCTACGCAAAGGTACTAATTCATAGGTAGATGACCTGTAATTTGCTCGGGTTGCATTAAATGTTAGTAAAGCCGCGTTTCCATTGACGCGGAGCGGAGCTTAGCGGTGCCGAATTGACCAATCACCATGCTCGAAATCTTTGCTCCGGTTCGCTGTCATTCCGCAGGAATAGCACGATTGGTCAATTTGGGCACCGCTGAGCTCCGCTCCGCTTCAGTGGAAACACGGCTTTACTAACCATAACCTTAACTGACCTTTGACGACCTCTGTCGCTCAGTGGGTGGGCTGTTGGCAGCTCAAGCCGGGGGTCGCGGGTTCCAATCCCGCCGACGGAACAAAAAGTTTTCAAAGTTCATGGACGTGTATTAAATATGTGTATCATATAATAAAAATCTTAAATATATGACTGTATAGTGTATAGTATAAAAGTATTAAATATATTTCCGTTGTCTGGTACCCGTAACACAAGTCCTTCAGGTACTTACCACGAGGCCGGACTGACGTGGTGTGAAGCGTCCATAGATATTATTATTATTACTAACTGACCATGTACGCTATCTATGAATCACAATATCTGATGGTACACATACCTGCCAGTTTCTAAATAAGGTAAAGAAAACGAAAATTGACGAGAGACCTAAGTAAGGCATAAAATGTATTCTTTATGTAAAGATGACATAATTATTATAAGGCATAAAAATTATGTAACACAAGAAAAAAAAATTATAAATGATCGGGTTAACGTTAACCCAGAAATAAAGTTAACCCTGGGCTAAATATTATATAATAATTTTATGTTCTTCATAAAGTATGCAAGTAAAGGTGTTATATTTCAGTCACAGTTTTTTTTAACAAGACATTAAATTGTTTAATCCTTGGATTGTGGAAAAACGAGACACAATAGCCTTTCTATTGTTATCGCGGTCGCATGCGACCGCTCGAAGGATTAAACGAAAAAAAATATATTACAGAACCTGTACTCCAACTTCGGCGAGATCGGTCAGACGATGAAGGCGCTGATGGAGGAGTTCCAGCGCAAGGCCAAGAGCCACCAGAAGGTCGAGAGCATCGCAGACATGAAGAACTTCGTAGAGACCTACCCGCTATTCAAGGTTGGCGCATGACGTTAGTTTTCCCTTAGGGCTTAGAGCCAGTCCACACGGCGCGTTGTGTCGACGCAGCACACACATGACGGACAACAGCCCATGAGACGAAGCGGGAGGGAGTGTTGGCGTTAAGAAGCAGTCTTTGTAATAACGCTGCGATGACGCAGCGCCCGTGCGGCTATGCGTCAAACGGCAGCGCTGCGTCGACGTAACGCTTACGCAACGCCCGTGTGGACAGGCTCTAACTACTTAATTATTAGCACCGATGCTATAGTTTGGTCGTAGAGCACATATAAATTGACTAATCGCAGATCGCTTTTTGTTTTTTATGTAAGAGAGATATGCACAAAATATTGATTTTTCCTATTCACTATATACGCAATAGTTGCAAAAGAGTTTGCAATTTGAGCATCTCAAGTAGCGGAGAATAGCAAGAATTAGTCTGTATGTACCATCGAAGAAATTCAGTCCTGGGCAGATGACGGACTTACATCAATTGGTATGGATTATGTAAATTCAATGTAAGTTGTGATCTGTCGGATGGGTTTGACTTAACGCGATCAAATTACTTAGGTCCCCCATCTGCCTAGGAATCAACTTCTCTAATAGTACCATCGAGGAAGTCGATTCCTATGCAGTTGGTAGACCAATGTTATTTGGTCGAATATGTCAATTCAATGTTAATTGTGATCTGTCGGCTGGGTTTGACGTAACGCAACCAAACTACTTAGGTCCCCGATTTGCATAGAAATCAACTTCTCTGATAGTACATACATGAGCAGATGACCAGCTGACTCCTGTTTTTACTAAGTAGCACTGCCTAACTAACTGCTATAGCCCGGTCGTGGAGTACGTAGAAATTGAGCGGTCGCTACCTCAAAAGAGGCAGCAATATAAAAATATTGCTGTCTCTTTTCATGGATAAAAGAAGTATGGGATATAGTATTATTTGCTATAACGACTGATAGGGGCATGTATGACGTAGCAATGGATCAATCGAATTTTTATGCGTTACGCGATGATGAGAAATGATACTACATTGCGCAGGTGACTTGTGTTGCCTATCAAAAAAAGATTTACGTGTTTCACCATTTTCTCATAGTGCCGAATAGACTGTTCACAATTTTTTTTAAAGATTCTCCATGCTTGATCTGTCAAGTTCAGTGGTGAGTAGCCTATTCGGCACTTATCAGGAAATGGTGAAACAGGGCCTTACTATCCTCATTTTCTTTGTCGCAGAAAATGTCCGGCACGGTAACGAAACACGTGAGCGTTGTCAGCGAACTGTCCAATGCGGTGGCGCGGCGGAAACTGCTCCTGGCTTCAGAGCTTGAGCAGCAGCTCGCCTGCGGGGGAGACCATCCCAAGCAGCTGCAGCAGCTTAAGACGCTGCTTGCAGACAAGGAGATGGGTGAAGGAGAGCTGGCCCGCTTGGTCGCGTTGTATGGGCTCAGGTATGACTACAAGCATCTAAGTATTATCAATTATTTTTGTTGCGGGAGTGCCTCCGCTGCCGGCGCCGGCTCCCAAAAATATCAGCAATGGGAGCCGGCGGTAAGTACACCGCCGGCAGCCGTGATATAAAACAACGGCTGCCGGCGCTGGCACTCAAAATGGGAGCCGGTGATAATGCGTAAAACGCTAGGTTCCAGTCCCGATACACAAATTTTAAAAAGAAATAATATATTCGACTTTACCGACTTCCAAAGGTGAAAGTTAGTTAAGTAGGTGCCTATTTGTTCGGCTGTGGATATTTTAGTTTTTTGTGATGCATTTTCTTAGCTTAGCTTTATCTTAGCTAGGTACCTTTTTTTAAAAAAAAGTAAGATTTTGCACTACAGCTACAGCTGCAGTCATAAACCCCGTGGTATACGTCTGAAAGTACTGAACAGAACTTCAGATTCCTTATACATATTAGAGAGTTTCAGCGTTGTTTATAAAAGCAAAAATATTGTATTATGATTTATGCTACTATGCAGATCACAATTATCAGCATCATTATCACCATACGAGCACCGGTGATCGCGTCAACAATAGAATACAGTAGCATTTCCAAGAATCCCCGATCGAAGGATTCAAATATGCATCCTTACAATCTAATATATATATATATATATATATATATATATATATATATATATATATATATATATATATATATATATATATATATATATATAAATAAATCTCCTGTCACGATGTTGGATGGATGGATGATGGATTCCTAAACTTCTTAACCGATTTTAATGTTTTTTTTTTAATGTCTGCTTTTTTCCAACTTCAGAGATAGGATAGCTTAGATCAGGGGTTCCCAATCTTTTTCAGTCTGCGGCGCACTTACAAGTCAATATGTTGTCACGGCGCCCTACTTTACCTAGCTATTACAAAAATATACATAAATAAATACCTTAAATGATTATATTTAGGTGAAGCAAGTAAATAATACTAAACAAATATTTAATCATCTGCCTGCTTTGTATAATTCATATTATAATTTTATTTTATAATATTTTTGGTTATGGATAATGATAGAGGATCATGCAACTAACGGCAGCGCGGCGCCCCTCTTGCCTTTCCGCGGCGCACAGTTTGGGAACCCCTGGCTTAGATCTTTAAATTATAGTCGCAATTTTATTTTATTGCAAATTATTTGTCTATAATAATTAATTGACAGTCACAATTATCTGTTAACTCCAAAAAATTCCAACAGATGTCGATACTTTTCGACTGGATTGAGTAAGAGCGCTTTCCCACGAGACGAGACACGACACGACAAAATGCGGTGACGATTCCGTGCGCCATACATTTCTATGTACCGTTTTCACACGGAACGACACCGCACAGCATGACACACGATTTTGAGACGACAATCCGCTATGTCGTCACGTTTTTTAGCACAGATAAAAAAATTACAAAGATATTATGAAAGTTGCCTGTGGATCATTTGTTGTTTGAATTTTGAACCAGGCAACTAAAATTACTGCTTTATATTATAATACAATATGCCCCGCGTACCACTTGACGTTAAAAAGGATCATCGAACTATCTTTTAAAATTATATTGTACAAAACCCAACAATAGATGACATAATATTTATAAGTACTGATGGCTGGTTTACACGTACTAAGTTGATAAGTAGTTAACTTAATTTTAAATTTGTAAATTGTAAACACAACATTTAGTAGCCAATAGCAAGTTAAAATTTAGTTAAGTAAGTATACGGTCATAAGTTAAAATTTAGTTGACCATTTATCTACTTAACACGTGTAAACCAGCCATAGGTGAATGCGTGAGTGTGAAAACGTTCAAACGACAGACTGTGTGACGTCTGTCGTGCAATTTATATTTGTCTATGAATCGTGTCGTGTCGTGTCGTGTCTCGTGTGAAAACGGCGTAAGTAACGGCTACTGGGTACTTTATACATTGATAGGTGCATTTGTTGAATAAGTAATAGTAAATTATTACAACCTTAGACTGACGGCGACCATTGCTTGTGCGACGGGATAGCGATCGACGTTGCCATGGTAACATACATATTTAGGCACTTCAATAAAATAATATAGCGAATACATAATATATTATGGCAACGTTTGCCGGGACAGCTAGTATGACTATATTTTATGACCTTATTATTTGTAAGTACTTTTTATTATCCTTTAGCTCAAGACTGATGTTTTTGATCATTATTCTGTCATTTGACAATCGATGTTTGCCGTATAGGCGCCGGCAGCCTAGTCGGCAAACATCGCGTGATTTCGGCAAACTTCGGAGTTCGGAAAACAGCGCCGGCAGCCATTTCAGCAACCGGCGCCGGCAGCCGTTTCGGCAACCGGCGCCGGCAGTGCAGGCACTTCCTTTTTGTTACACCTTGTATAAGTAAAGACCATATTATGTCCCGTTTTGAAAGTTTAAGGGACTGTCCTTTTATTCAATACTCCGTCCCGGTGTCCCCTGGACAACGGCAGGACGTAGAATTGTCCCGTTTTCGCGTTGAAGCCTAAATACCCTTTCAGAAAGTTGCCAAGGCATCCCTAGCATGTTAGCTAACCGATTTGAAATGTTTTTGCTTGAATTTATTTTTTACCGATCATAGAGCTTTCGTCGTGCTGGAGCCACGAAATTCCACAATTACTTTTACAAGAAATTCACAGATTTTATCGTTTCACATGGAGCGGGCCATGCCATATTGATATAGAACAGCATTTGAAGAAAAAAAAAACCAAATGCTGATCTACAATCTCATCGAAATTTTGACGATGTCCCGTTTTGAAGAAAAATAAAAACATCAAATTCTCTTAAATATAAGGAATGTATAACAAAACTTATTACTTATTAGCCTATCACCATGTTCAGCTAATATGCATGTTACCTTAGTTTGTACATTTTTTGTTAAGGCCGCCTTAATGATGAATAGCTTTGTCCACACTGTGCCTTTTTCTGTTCGTCAAGGGTATGCGTTATAGCGCAGTCAACAGCGAACGTGAGGCATGCCCGTGACGCATGCACTCTGACCGTTTTCAAAACTTCAAAATGACAATGTTGGCGTTGCGTTCGTTGACGCATTCAATTATTGTATGCGCGATGACGAAAATTGAAGACGAAAGCGGCCAGTGTGGACATAGCTTATGGCCTTTATAAAATAATAATAATAATAATAATATCTATGGACGCTTCACACCACGTCAGTCTGGCCCCGTGCTAAGTACCTAAAGGACTTGTGTTACAGGTACCAGACAACGGAAATATATTTAATACTTTTATATTATACACATATTTAAGATTTTTATTATATCATACACATATTTAATACACATCCAGACCCGGGAACATTGAAAACTTTTTGTTCCGTCGGCGGGATTCGAACCCGCGACCCCCGGCTTGAGCGTCCAACGCGCTTACCACTGAGCCACAGAGGTCGTCAATAATAATATAATAATATCTATGGACGCTTCACACCACGTCAATCTGGCCCCGTGCTAAGTACCTGAAGTAAACGCAACGGAAAATAGATTTAATACTCTTATACTATACAGTATTAAACATATATTTAAGATTTTTATTATATCATAATATACATATTTAATACACATCCATGGCCCAGGAACATTGAAAAACTTTTTTTTTGTTCCGTCGGCGGGGATTCGAACCCGCGAACCCCGGCTTGAGCTGCCACACACTCTACCCATTGAGCCACAGAGGTCGTCATTTATAAAATTATGAAAATGGTCACGTTAGGTATGAGAAGCACGCGGGGGCGGAGCTCCCCTCGCTGGTGGAGTCGCTGAGGGCGCGGTCGGCGGACGCCGCGCGGGACGCCGTGCTGGTGTTGGAGCAGTGCGGCGCGCACGCCCGACAGAGCGACCTGTTCGGCCTGCAGGACGCTGCTAAGATCACTAAGCGACTGTTTAAGGTGCGTTAATTATTGTGTGTGATAGCTTGAGATGTAAACTATTGAATGTCGACTAAAAATTGCAAATATTCCTTTTTTTTCCATGAATACTTTTCAATTATATTTACTTGGTAAAAATAAGAATACATACTTTTATTTTGCCACTTATACAAAACATAGTTCATATACTAAACAAAAATATAAAAAAAATGTAGAATCATAGGATGTATTGAGCTTAGCGTACATCAGTGTGGCCGCACGGGCGTACACGACCCCTCATTGCCACATAATAATATTCTTTGCTTGTAACTACTTTACGCAGCTGCGGAACCACGCTACCCTCCGTTATATAACCGTGATGCGTCACGTCTCTTCAGCACCGCTACCACTTTAAAGTTTATTTAAAACTCACAACTTTTCTAACCCACTTTTAATCTAACCTCTCAATTATTCTTGTTCAGGAATGTAACATAAATGTGAATCGTACAGGGTCTGAAGGGCGTGGAGAACATCTACACGCAGCACTCGCCGCTGCTGCGCGACACTCTGGAGGAGGCGCTGCGCGGCCGCCTGCGCGAGCAGCACTACCCGACACTGGGCGGCGCCGCGCCGCAGGCCAGGCCGCAGGACGTCATCGTGTTTATTGTTAGTATTACAATGTTTTTCTCACATATCTCTTTATTATATTTAAAAAAAATACTAGATGATGCCCGCAGTTCCGTTGCGCCAAAATTAGTTTATCGCCCGGAAACCGTACATTTTTCCGGCATGAAAAGTATCTTATGTCCTTTCCCGGGATTCAAAAGTATCTCCATACCAAATTTCAGTAAAATCAGTTCAGTGGTTCAGTTCAGTTATAATATTAGTGAGTATGAATGATGACGACCTCCGTGGCTCAATGGTTAGGGCCGATTCACACCGGATCGGCAGCGGCCGGCAGCGGCGCGAAGAGCACTTTTAGTGTGAAATAATTTTAAACTTTATTTACATACTTATAACTACTAGTATCGCTTGAAAACTTCTAAAAAGGCTCGAGGCGCCGACAGCCGCCACTTCACACTAAAAGTGCTCTTCGCGCCGCTGCCGATCCGGTGTGAATAGGCCCTTAGAGTGTGTGGCAACTCAAGCCGGGGGTCGCGGGTTCAAATCCCGCCGACGGAACCAAAAGTTTTTCAATGTTCCTGGGTCATGGATGTGTATTAAATATGTGTATGATATAATAAAAAATCTTAAATATATGTATAGTAAAAAAGTTTTAAATATCTTCCGTTGTCTGGTACCTGTAATACAAGTCCTTCAGGTACTTAGCACGGGGCCAGACTGACGTGGTGTGAAGCGTCCATAGATATTATTACTATATTATTATGAATGACTTCAAAAAGGTATGTGCATGTTCTCTTTCGAACAACTTTTCTGATGTAATAGACGAGGACAAATAAACTAGCTTCACTGGTATATTTTGGTTATGACTAAAGGCGAAGACATGGACGCAAAACTGAGCTTCATGATTTTAATAAAATCAATCGCATGTGTGTTATAAACCGTGTGTGTTTAATTTCATCATAAGTTTAATTTACTGAATGAATTGTCACCAGGTGGGCGGGTGCACGTACGAGGAGGCGTTGTGCGTGCAGCACCTGCGGCGCGCGCACCCCGCGCGGCTGGCGCTGGGCGGCACCACGATACACAACTCCGCCTCCTTCCTGCAGGAGGTGCGCACCGCCATGCAGGGCCAGCACCGCACGCATACTAGACATATCCGGAATATATAGGCTGGTTGGACTGATTATAGGGTAACGGCCACACTCAGAGTGGAACATTGGAACTAACACAGTGAAATTTTGACATAAGCACCATACATTATCAAACTCTTCAGAAGGTTAATCATAATTAAATGTCTCTGACTGCGGCGGTTAGATAGATTTAATTAATCCTTCAGGCCCCGCGCGAACACCGGTGATCACGAGAACAAAAGAATACATTAGGAATTCCTAGAACCTCCGATCGAAGGATTAATAATTATTTAATCCTTCAATCGCGGATTCTTTTAGTATTAATTAAATAATAGTTCCCACACCGGTTTCGGTGACGGTGGCCAACATTAGTAGTTAGCGGAGATCAGCTGCAACCCTTTATTATGTTTCCATATTTACCATGGTATGCTTTTCCAAATGTACTGAATATTGTGTATTATAGTTTGGTTATTTCAATAACATATTGTGTTATAGCTTAGCAAAACCTCAAAAAACATTGTCGCATGAGTATATATAGTCCGTCAAGAAAGTGAAGAAATTAAAAAGTGGCAACATCGTAGTGTCATCCCTTTTTCCTTATATTGATTTGAACGGGTTTCTTATAAAGATTTCTTCACTTTCTTGAAGCACTATAAACTATTTCCTTTGCTCTATTGTGCACCACCAAGCAATCGTCTGTGTCTCTAAAATTCTTTGAAATCATTCCATCATATTTAATTACAAATTGTGTTATTATCGCATAGGCGATATTATATTCTCATTTTAGATTTAAGAATATTATTTATTGTATATTGTTTGTAAAATATAATTTATTAATAATAAAGGATATAAGCATTAACTATCTTTTTGAGTTTCGAATTTTGCCCTTTATCCCTATATTTTCTAACAATGATGTCACTGTCCTTGCCTGTCATGTTACTTTTCTAATGTAGCTGACTTTGTATAGGTAGCAACGGTTTAAATATTTTAATTAGTAAGGAGGAATTTGATTGACTTAAAATATAAGGATGAAAAGAAAACACGCAAATGTTGTGTTAAAAACACATTTTTTATAACTTTTTTATTGAAAAATATCATTTGACACAGCTGTACGCGTCATACAGTACGCTCGCTTGCCCGCTCGGCGGGGCGCGAGCTCCAACGAACCTTTACCACACTTCTAGAGACAGTCTATACTAGCACAGAGCAAATTCACCTTTATTGCAACGTAATGCTCATATTTCTGCTATAAAATTCACATGTAACATACACATGCACGAACAACTCTTTTATCTGATGAAATAGCACTACGCAGCAGCAGAGATACGAGACATAATCGCGGTTAAATATTCTTTATATCAAATATTCTTATTTATATGAAATCACACTCGGCAACACGGCACTCTGCCGTCCTAGCATACGCCAACGAGAAAATTTTGTTTACACGTTTTCTCAATGTTTGACGGCTTTTCTCTTCATCTCTATTGACCCTAACATGCTATACATTTTTCTCGGGTAGATCTGTCGTCAAAATCTATCGACATAATGTCAAAAAATGATTTTGACATTATGTCGTTATCGACAATATAACTTACACAAGAGAGTGAGATATCACGAGATTTTCTCGTTTGCGCATCTTAGGCCGGCTGGTCTCCCGTATAACATCCGTATTACGCGACGGTCGGAAAGTTTTTTAAGACGTTGTCGCGTCGGTCTGCTGCAATTACGCTCAATAGGGTCTCATCTACTAAGATTAACTTTCCTCTGCGCTAGTTTAAGCCGTCCCTTTACAATCCCAAACCTATTTCAGTCTTTTCTACCGTCGCTAATCGCGCGGAGCTCACACTGTCGGAGTGGTAACATCTCGACACAGGCCGCGGCGCCGAGGGAGGCCCGGCGCCCGAGTTCAACGCCGCCGGGTGTAACTGACCAATTACAATGTAACTTGGACAAAACTTAGACAAAGAACTAAGTTAATAAACAATAGGGGATTTGAAAGATTCGGTTGCTTGATATTGTTTGAGCCATATTACAACAATTTTTTTGTTAACACTATAATCAAAATAATCATGCATTCACATAATATTTTAAAAAATTTGTTATTTGGTTTGCTGTGGTAGTTGTAGAGCATTATTCCTGTTTTATGCTGGAATTGCAAAGAAAAATCTCATAACTCATAAGTCATAGGTAGCGTTAGAAAAAGATGGCGCTCTACAAAACCATTCTCAGCAGATTTACGGTCCTGCACATAGATCAAAATTATTGAAAACTGATTGAATTAAGTTAATCAATTTTATAAAGTCGATTGTTCAGTTACATCTGCCGGCGACCGTACAGTTCAAAACAAAACTGTCATTAGGAACGGAAATGTTTAAATAAATTCTGCCTCCGTTTTAGGATTCGGCGTGCACAGAACCACAGTCAAAACCGTGACACAGGCTTCATAATTTCTGCCTCGTTCTACGGTATTGACTGTAGTAGGTAGTCCGCAGTCGGCACAACTGGTTCATAGACAGACTCACCCCAAAAGATTTAGCGGAGCCAGCCGAGCCGACCGGCCGATAGAAACAGTACATTCGAAATCTCTTGTAAATAGCATGTAGACGTTACTTTACAAATGTTTTGGTATAAATAGATACTCTCGGCTTCGGGCGGCGATATTGCGGGGAGATTCGAAGAAACAAGAGTGGAATGGAACGGTAGGAACTATAAGAAACGAATGAGTATTGGTGATCCGGCGGCAATATCGCGCCGGAAGCCGCTTCGTTGCCCTCCGGGGCCGGCGCTCGCGGCCGGCGCGGGGACACGCCCACACGCCCCTCTCGCACGCCCCGCGCGCGGCCCCCAATAAATAAACACATCTCCCACACGACCGCAGCACGCATCTCGCACTTACAACTACAAACAAAAACAATCTCGCAGACGTCAGCGCTGCGACACAAATAATATACGGCGCACAACAATCAACAGACGCACTTAGAATTTTCTCTCACTCGACTTCGAGACGCAATAAAATTTAATAAAAAAAAAAACAAAAGAAAAAAATATACGCGCGACCCGTACCGGGGCCTCGAACACCGTCGCGGCCGCGGTACGGGGTCCAGTAGGCCCTCCCCATATTTTTTGTGATTTTTTTTGTTTAGAAACGCGCTCCCATATTTTACATCACAAACGGTACCCGAGGCCGCGGGAAAGCGGCGGCGCTCGCGTGTTATATACATATGTACAGTTCACGGACCCGGGGGAATATACATCTCGTAAAGTTGCATTCTCGTTACATCCAGTCGACCTAAACGTTATACAAAAGTGTACGCCGTCCGCATCTACAGTTTTATACAGTGAGCAATTCCGACTTACATTATAATCTAAAGAACACTTTGGGACCACTGTACAGTGTCGAGGGTCGCGACGATACATCATACGCGACTGATTCCAGCCAGTTCACATTAAACAATTTAAAACTAAAGCATGGCCGAGAAAATAAAGCGATAATTTCAGTTACTTATAAACTCTTAAATATTTTCGCACACCTCTTTACATCGAAGAGAATATGCGCACTCCGATAGAATTAAAATATGTCCGATTCGATCCTACGATTAGGCTCCAGCCACGCTTGCGAGCCGAACATTTGCAAACTAGCTTTCAGTTTGAAAAATTCTAGGCGTGTATTTAGGTGCAATATTAAATACATTTCGGGAGCGTCGTGAGTCCATATAATATATTTTTATCGCCGATACCGGGTCGTACCGACCGTTACGAATACGCAAGCGCTAGAATTTTCTTATTAACTTGAATGCGAGTCCACAATTGGCGCTACCCAGGGAGCACCGCGCGGAGGTCATGGACTAAGCCCCCCTTGAATTATATACAACACTCACACATCCACCGGGAACACGCGGGAATTCGCGAGAGGCGTCGGAATAGTTCCACACGTCCACACGCTCACACACACAACTCGAGGCGCGCACTCACATATATACACTGCACGTAACGTGCGGTCTCTCGGACCCCCTATCTCGCGGGGGTTAACTTCCATCCGTCCTATTCGAAGCACTACTTACAGCTAATAATTTGATACCAAAACTGCCAATTTTCATATTGCGCTCTATAAAAACATAAAAACACTCGTCTATTTTCGAAGTAACTTAATTTTATGGGAAACTGGATATTAAAATGTTACAAAATAAACTACATACGAAACAGAAAATAATGAAATGAATTCCCAGGCAAGAGTCCGAACGCGAGACTCTCGTCCTGGTGAATTCCAGAAGGATAATTTCGAATCTACGGGTGATATAATCTAGAAGCATAGCCCGATCCTTTCATTCAACCTTAACCTAAAAATGCTCTCGAAACTACGTAACCGAGTCAGCGAAACCGAACCGTGGTAAGACGTAGACATGGAAATTACAGTTAAATCGACAGCCTGATACGATTCGATATGAACTAATATATTCGGGTTTATTAAAAATTTAAAAAGGCACAAGTGTTATTCAAAAACATCAAAATAACGCGTCACTAAGTTCGCTAAGTTACTCTACTTCCCCCAAAGACGGGGCCGGGAGTCGCGCGTCGCCAGCCAGCTCCCGGCGACGGCGCATGAAGATCTATTTACATGAGGGTACTATTGACACCACGTTACTGTTTATATTACATTTTAGTGTAGTGTCCAGCGAAGGGTTAGGCACATAAAATTTGGAGGAGACTTTACGATGAGGGTTAGTGGGGCGCAGGTCAGATTCGGGCGTCGAACGGGACTCCTATAGTAACTTATTGTCGCATCTACATCTTAACCTACACTTGTTCAATAGCACAACTCCTTACCGGCAGTAACAGTATAAATAAATATATCGTACAACTATTTATATACGAGCTACGTCGTTGGGACCGGTTAATACTGTCTTCGTTTATTTTATTATAACTCTTACTAAAAAAAAATTCTTTTCCAGATTTTATCGTCAAATAGTTCATAAATTCTTTGAATAATAAAAAAGTACAATCCCCATAAGGATGAATTAATTCATGTTATATAAATAACTTTATCCTTTATTCTATAATATAATTTGTAATATTCATAATATCTTTTTTGATTCGGTGGGTTAGAATTTTTCAACATTTCTTGGTAAATTACAAAATGAATAAAATAAACAATACGTAAATTACAGTACACAGTTGGCGGTTTCGATTACTTTACAAAGGCAAGTAACGCAATGCCCAAATAAAAAAATATCTGTTTTAATAAATTATATTTCTTTCGAATATTGTTTAAGTTTTTTTTTTTTATTTACAAATAAACTGTGAAGCTACTATAATAATTGACTTTAACATTAACATTTTTATTATATTTTAGAAGATGTAGGTGGCAATATGTAACCGACCCCAACGAGTAATTCCAGAGAAATAAAAGTCCATAGACAACGAAAAACGCATAATTGACTTCGCGTAACAAATAATAATCCCGTCCGGGTGCGGTTGCGGCCGCGACCATAGAGCACGGAGCCGCCGCCGTAGCCGCACCGGACCATAGACAAAACAAGATGGCGGACGGCGCGCCGAGCCGCTCTCGACCCTCGCCTGCAGCTGCCTGTTCTATTGCGTACTCTTCACGGATATCACGCGGGACACCCAGAAGATATCTAGATGAGCCTGTGTCTATACTGTACGTCCCCCAGCCATGAATCTACGGTCTCCTACGTTTTCTCGGCCCCGTGCCGCCGGCTCGCCGAGAGGGCTGAGAAAACGCGAAACAGCGGTCGAGGGGGACTCGGCGACTCCGTCCATCGAGAAGGAGAATTAACTAGCTATAATACATGCGCCCTGGCGGCCCGGCGGGCGGGCGGGCGCGTCGCATCGCCGCACGCGACATAATATGTGTCGCCACTAAGTTACACTAAAGTTATTGCTTCGGCCGTGAAACCCACGGAAAGGCATACTCTTCATCGTACAAAATATAAATACAAAATACGTTTGGCAAATAATAGCTGTCGAAGTCTGATATATAGATATTTCGTTATCAAAAAAAGTTTTACAATTTTGATTGTCGATTCCGATCACGTTCCTAGATATATACGTATAAAAGTACATTCGAAATGCTATATATACGAACCGTCGCTAGTAATTTTACGATACACATAATATAGCTATTTATAAAATATTATATACATTCAAAGGAAATAAGCAGTCGGGTGCCTCATCGGGAACGTCGAGGTCCGAGGCACGCGATTCTCGCGGTGATCGCCGCTGAGGTGACCCAGAATACGTATGAAGAGTGATCGTGGCTCGTGCGGCTCGGGCGGCGGTCACAGGGCGGGCGGCGTGGCCTGGGCGGGCGGCGCGCGGGGGCGGGCGGCGCGGGGCGTGGCGTCGCGTTACGGGTGCGCGACGGGCGCGCCGGCCTGGTGCGGGGGCAGCAGCACCTGCTGCACGCAATACACGTCACGTATACGTAAATAGTGTACAACACACAAAATTAAAGATGAATCAGTAAGATACTGTTTCTTCATAAATATTCACCAACGGTTATATGACCTGAACGCAGGCAGCTGTATCCATATTATACAAATTGCGCTTACACATTATGGTGCACGCAAATTACATCCGTAAATCGTAGCAAATTCGCCATTTCCTGACACTAGTGGCAGTAAATTCACGATACTACTAGTGGCAGTAGATTAATGACACTACCTGTGGCATTAAATTCATGTTACTACTAGTGGCATTAAATTCATGTTACTACTAGTGGCATTAAATACATATTACTACTAGTGGCAGTAAATTAATGATACTACTAGTGGCAGTAAATTAATGACACTACTAGTGGCAGTAAATTCACGATACTACTAATGACAGTAAATTAATGATACTACTAGTGGCAGTCAATTCATGTTACTACTAGTGGCAGTAAATTAATGACACTACTTGTGGCATTAAATTCATGACACTGTTAGTGTTTATTCCATTCGCACCTGCACATGGTGGGCGGGGTGATGGGGCGGGCTGGCGGTGGGCGGCGCGTGGTTGAGGTACACGTGCGGATGGTGGTGGTGGTGGGCGCCGCCGCCCATCAGTGGGCACAGCACCTGCAAAATACAAGTCGAATACGTCAGTAAACGGAAACAGTGATTAACTACTAAATATTTCCTAGGCCAGCTGGTTCAGTCTTCGCATCTTATATTCGATATACGAGAGGCTGAAGAAAATATCTGTCCCTAAAGAATTTTACGTTAAGAATACATTTATTTTAACCCCAACACAATACAACAAAATGAAAAAAGGAACAGAAAGACGATATATTATTATTACGTCACTAATGGCCTGTTTCACCGCTTCCTGATAAGGTGCCCGATAGGGTTATTTGACAGATTTTCCATACTCCATCTGTCAAATTAAGTGGTGGATAGCCTTATCAGGAAGCGGTGAAACAGGCCCTAAATCTCAATCTTACTGTAACCATAGCTGTAAGTTTTCCAAGTATCATAAAATAAATAAATAAAATAAATATTGTGTTGTGTGATGCTGAAAAAAGATCGGTTAGTTCTCATAAGCCTTTTCGTATTTGCCCTCTTACTTATAAAAAGTGTCACACAATTTGTCTATCAAGTACCAGATGACTTTTTTAACTACATATCTAGAGAATATTTATTCACTAGCTGTTGCCCGCGACTTCGTCCGCGTTAGCATTGTAGATCACATCTCAAGTATTATTAATTGTACAAAAATATTCAATGTACAGAATTGACTTTCCTACACATACTACATATATCTAAGATGTTCCGCGCGGCTTCGCTTGCGTAATTTAGGAATTTCACGCAACCGTACATTTTTCCGCAACAAATAGCCTATGTCCCGTCACATGCTCTATTCTTCATGTTTGCCAAATAACATAAAACTTGCTCCAGTAGTTTAAGAACTATCTTAAGAGATAATAAGCAATTTCATATAATTTCCCGCGCTTTTTCCACATTTTCCTTTATTTCTTAGTTCCTATTAGTCTTAGCGTGATAAAATATAGCATATAGCCTTTTTCGATAAATAGGCTATCTAACACTGAAATAATTTTTCAAATCGGACCAGTAGTTCCTGAGATTAGCGCGTTCAAATAAGCCCTTTCAAATAATTTCCCCCCGTAAACCCCGAGGAAAATGTGGGAAAAACGGTGGAAATATAATTTCCACCGTTTCGAGGAAAATGTGGGAAAACGGTGGAAATATAATTTCCACCGTTTTTTCTACATTTTCCTCTTTTTCTTCGCTCCTATTAGTCTTAGCGTGATAAAATATAGCCTATAGCCTTCCTCGATAAATGGGCTATCCAACAGTACAAGAATTTTTCAAATCGGTCGAGTAGTTCCTGAGATTAGCACGTTCAAACAAACAAACAAACTCTGAAGAATTATAATATTAGTATAGACAAGGAGAAAACGTTGTGTAATTTATTGTGAATATATTTTTTGAAGTGAAAACTTCTTTAGCGGCGTTGAGCACTTTTGTGGGATGGGTAAAAACCGTGAAACTCGCGCCAGATTCTCATGCTGATCGAAAAACCATAGAAAAAGCGTAAGACGGTTGGAGAGTAGTGTTTTGTGCCGAACTCGAACTCGAAAACTCGAACTTGAATTGTAAGGGTTTCGATTAATTAAATAATCGATTTTTAAAAATTGATTTTCATAAAAAAATGGGTTAAAAAAATGCACAATGTTAATAATCAAGTTTTCTGCCGGCACTCCCGGAGTGCAACCCGTCTTTTTTTTTAATGTTTACCAGTATTAAATAGTTTAAAAAATTTGTAACACGAAACAACAATGTAAACAGCAAATGCCTAACATAAACAGTCTTTCAATACCTGGAATGGCGGCTGCTGGTAGTGGTGGTGCGGATGCGGGTGCGGATGTGGGTGGGGGTGGGGGTGGGGCGTGTGCGCGGGCGAGGGGGGCGGGTACAGCGCGGGGGAGGGCGCGGCGGGGGACGGCGCGGGAGGCGCGTACTCGCCGCCCCCGCCCACTCCGACCCCGCCCCCGACGCCCACACCGCCGCCCACGCCCACGCCGACGCCACCGCCGTGGTGGTACATTCGGACCTATAACAAAAGAGGGTTGTGAAAACCTGCTAACAAATAATGATTTCTGTACGGTGGTTTATTTTTACATACTATGCTATGCTTCATACATTTTTATAGTTTGCAATAATAAAACTATTGACCACTACTAAAAATAAGTGTATGTGATAGGTTCTTACTATGTGGAGCGCGGTATTTGTGTAGGACAGTACATGTTTTATGCAGATAGACAATGTGTGTCACAGTGTCCTTGTCTTTGTGTATGTGTTAGAAAGAGACAGGTACTAACAATGTGCTGGTACTGCAGCGGGGTGTTTGAGTAGGACAGTATTTGTTTTATACGCCCGTATTTTTGGGCAGTACTCAAGATGCATCTCGGTCTCAAGACACGGTTCAGGCTCTATGATTGGTTAGCTGTCAAAATTTGGACCAATCACAGAGCCGAACCGCGTCTTGAGACCGGGTCGCATCTACGGGCCTTAGACAGCGTGTGTCTTTGTGTATGTGTGAGAGAGGAGAGGGACAAGTACTAACCATGTGCTGGTACTGGAGCGCGGGCTGCGGCGGCGCGGGGTGGGGGTGCGGGTACGGCACGAACTGCTGCATCGGCGCCGGCGCCAGCAGCGGCTGACCCGTCGCCGTCGCCACCTGCACGCCCGATCCTGGGAATATACGGATAGTGTTCAATATTGTAGCACAATAGGGATGATGACAAGGTAAAAAATTAGCGAAATTTTTTTAATAAAATAAAGAAATAACGATAAAAAATAAGCTTGATAGCATTAATTATAATTTTATTGATAAGCGCCTTCAAAGTTGATATTCAAGTCGAATTTTTTTTTCAATTAAATTTCTTAATATTTGTATACCATTCGATAACTTAATTGTAATTTAAAGCAACTTTTGTTATGAAACCACTTTCATAAACGCAATACATAATATAGCTATCGAACAGTTATCCCGCGATGCCTACAAGCTACTCTAAGGTGACGTCATAATCTAGTAGCATTTTGTATGGAGCGTTACGGGCAGGTCTATTTTATGAGATGTTTAAATTGTCATAATATCTTGGTGAATTTTTAAGCTATCGAAGTCATTTTTTCATCGATGTTTCTATTGTTAGGTCTTTCAATTACCAACAAGAAAAAAAAAATAGTCATGATGCCTATTAGCCCACTAGTTATTGAGAAGGGCAAGATATACATATACAAAACGTCTGAATATATGACGTCAGTGGGCTGACTGAGCATGCTATGTAGCTCGGTCGGAAGATCTTCTTTTACGGCAGCCACTTTCATCGTTAAAAGATAACTAAGAGTTTTAATTTAGTGAAGACCGAAAGACAAGAAATTTCGTTAGAAAATGTGTTCTTTGCGCTAGCGTGTTCAAAGTAAGCGTGGAACTTTTGTCCAGGAACACTTGCCTAAGTATCTATAACAATGTTTCGCACTAGTTAGCAAATAGCAACATCGCGGCGTGCGTTTTATGTCATCATGTGTCATGTCAACTACTAATATTGCGCGCTACGACAATAAAAACTATGGAAGACTAACTGTGTCAAAAAAATTTGTTCGACGAGTCTACAAAATTAGTACCGAATACTATGCATATTATTGCATACTTTATGCATGTGTTCGGTACTCAATTTTGTGTAGTATAAAAGTGACAATTATTATTGTCAACGGCTTTATTTGAGTGCAAGTGTTTCATTTCATTACTATTGCCATATATTTTTAGTGTGCAGAAAAATAACCAAATTCAAAACCGTTGAAGTATTGTTGTATTGGAGTTTCCTTAGTTTTCATTATTCGTAGGTTGTGCGTCAAAGAGAGGGACGTCTCATATGCGGCTTTGAGGATTAAGGTGTGCGAAAGAGATAGAGATGTTACCTTTTCTGAAGTTCCTTTGCGGCTGCTGCATGGGCCCGTGTTGTCCCGCCCCGCCCGCCATCGCAGCGCCGCCGCTCATCGCCGCCCCGTACAGCTGCAGACAGATAGACAATTAGCATTTGATATAAGTACGGATAATTGGCGCTCATTGGGGGAGGCCTACGTTCAGCAGTGGACGGCAATAGGCTGATGATGATGATGATGATGATGATACGGATAATTTATATTCAATGTGAAGGCTATTGCTTACACACCAATTTCGACGTCAGTGGCCGGTTTACTTGAAAACAACCCAGCTACGGTGAAGTAATTTTGTAGATCCTAAGCGAGTTTACAATACACAAAGACACACCGTTCCTTTAAAATTAATTAAAAATAAGAGAGATTAGGCACAACAAAGACTTCAATCATGGTCATGATGGCCAGATCATTGTCCTAATCAGTCTTGAAAGCTTTGTGCTAGAGTGTTCAGACGATTTTCTGTCGTTCGTCATAAACATAATTAAGTAGACAAGAGAAGTAACAGATGTTGGAAGTAAATACACATTTGTTAGTTTAAGTTGTTAAGAAATTATTCTTTAGACGAGAGTTCTTTCATATTTTTGTTCTTAATAAAGGAATGGATTACGTAAGTACAAACTTTTGCCCAAAACAATAATAACAAGTAGTTTTATAGCAATAATAACAAGTAACAAGAAAACACATTTCAAGTCTCCTTATCAATTAGCGTCAAACCTAATTTAAGTTGATAAATAATCGTTCGTGCCTTTTTACATTTTCAAATCTTAATCTTTTTCAACGTAAAATTTATTTACATATTATAGTATGTATTTTGATTCACATCGTCAAATATGAATTACCTTTTCCTCCTTTGTGATATTGTTTTATTTACATAATAATCTAAATGCAGTTTTGTCAAATTAGTAACAAATAATCCGATTAATTAAATAATGTCCGTGTTATCAACGTAATATAAAAAAAATCTACAAAATAACCCTTATCTGAGGAGTAAGCGTATGCAACGTTAAAGAATATCGAAAACATTTTTTAAACGGGCTTTGTCTCACCACACATTCCCACCACTGTATCTCCTGTGTCGCCAGGATCAACATCAACCACGAAACCCTTAAATAATCTCAGGAAGCCGGAGGGACATGCTAAAGCTTTGTCCACACTGTGCCTTTTTTTGTTCATCAAGGGCATGCGATATAGCGCAGTCAACAGCGAACGTGAGGGATGCCCGTGACGCGCGCTAAAATCGTAGCGCTCGCTATGACACTTTTCTTTCAACGCGGGTGGATTTTGACGCATTTAATTATTGAATGTGCCAAACGAAAGTTGAATAAAAAGAAGATGACGAATATTGAAGATGAAATTGCATAATGTGGACATAGCTAATGAGAAAATCACACAGCTATCGACAGTTTCGGCTACGAGCGCAATCGCAAACGCTCGTCGCAGCGACAATGACATTGTGCTGTATAACCTTAACGCGATGTGTTGTTTATCGTTCAGTGGGTTATCAGCTTTGGGCCTATCACCACCGCGATTACAAACCATTGTAAAATCATTTGTTATAAGAAAATTAATGTGTTTAGAAGTGTCAAAGTGCAAAGGATTGATGCGATAACGGTATGTTTAAGAATAATGTTAAATTAATAATAATAATATTTATTCAGTATTTACAATAATGCATGATGAGATACAAATTATTAGAGCTACTTAAACTAAATAAGACTAAAATAATATTATACTATTGCCTGAACTAGGATACCCTGTGTTTCAGGCGAAAATTAGTGCTACAACAATTATAACGAATTAAAGATTTATAGGCTTTTTTGATTTAGTTTATATATTATTATGTGAAAAATTTGGTCATTAGGTCAAGGACTCAAAACAGACTTTACTATAAGATGTATGTTTCATAATATTATTTATGGAACTCATAATAACTTTATAAATAGGAAATTGTGTATCTGTCGGTTACAGCTGGACCGATTTGAATAAAAAGAATAAAAATTGGTTTGGAGATACTTTGAGTCCCAATATTTATTGCCAAAAATGTATGGTTCCCGCGCAACAAAACGAATTTGCGCACAACGAAGTTGCGAGAAACTTCTAGCACCAACAACTTCGTTTGTGTTTAAGTGTGTATTTAACTTCTTACATAAACCTTAAACAGAAAATCTAGATCAGAAAAACAATGCTTGCAGTTTTAGCAAATGTTTTTGTGATCATGATATTTTTTCGTAACTGCTTCTAAAATTCTTGAATTAAGGTCATCGCGAATAGGTTTGCCTTAATACAATCTAAAAATGTTTTACAATTTTTTAAAGGAACTTAATTATATTATGTAAAAACCAAGGTTATGTTTTGTCTATTTGTATTCTTCCTAAAATAATATGAGTAATTATGTTTATAGGAAAATATAATACTTCCCGTCTACCTGACTTTTTTTTTTATTAAATAAGGGGGCAAACGAGCAAACGGGTCACCTGATGGTAAGCAACTACCGTCGCCCATGGACACTTGCAACATCAGAAGAGCTGCAGGTGCGTTGCCGGCCTTTTAAGAGGGAATACGCTCTTTTCTTGAAGGTTTGCAGGTCGTATAGGTCCGGAAATACTGCTGGTGACAGTTCGTTCCAGAGTTTTAGAGTGCGCGGCAGAAAGTTACGCGAAAAACGCACTGTGGAAGACTGCCACTCATCAAGGTGATGAGGATGGTTTGTTTTTCGCGTGGGTTGATGGCGAAAAGTTGCAGGTGGTATGATTCCGAACAATTCCTCAGAGCACTCCCCGTGATATAACCGATAGAGGATGCAGAGCGAAGCTACATCTCGGCGTAATTCCAAGGGGTCCAAGCTGTTTGAAACACTATGGCAATCAACAATGGGGATTGTCCATTTTTTTTAAATTTTGCTCATTCCAAAAACATTTCGAGGAATAAGGTCAGTGATCGTTTTTCTGTATATAAACGAAAAAAATACCCATTAGTTACTTATATTTTTGAACAAATATGTTTAACCTTAGTTTGACCTTCAATGGCGTTAAATTAGCAATAAATTCGACCAACATTACGTTTCGAACTTTTGGTAAGCTTCTCGTATCAGCTTTCACATAATGATAACTTGCATTAGACGAACCAGACATTAAAAATAAGATTGAAAGGAAAAAAAAACATACTACAGAGGTCAATTGGGCGCCGATGATGACGTCAGAGCGAAACTTTAAAAATTTATTGAGAAAAAACTAGCCAATGGATTTCAAAATTATTTAATTTATATTCTTAAAATACCCTATTTTAACGAAAAAAAATATAAAAAGTACATGTGATTTTTTTTGGACAATGCCCATTCGAGCGGCCCTTCGTTGGATACGATCCAGAGGAAGCAGTTGGTATTTTGGCGCTCCTACCCAGAGAAGGGAACAATATTCCATATGAGGCCGAACCTGCGCCTTGTAGAGTTGTAGGCGTTGGTCCGGACTGAAGTACTGTCTCGCTCTGTTCTGTTTACTGACTTATTACATGACGGCAATAATAATAATTATTATTATTATTGATGAACTTTGAAACTATATCTGACCTCTATATAAACTAAACTTATCTTAATATATAAACTTATCTTCTAATTGTCTTCTAATTGATATTTAATTTTCCAGGTTAGGTAAACTAAAAAAATACCAAGAATAAAAAAATATGATCACATACATAATAATATGGGTGGTAGTGTTCCTGCTATCGATAAAGATTTTTAACAAGCTGACCACCGGCAAATGTTACGACCACACCGTCATGAGCGGTAAAGTGGTGGTGGTGACCGGCGCCAGCGGCGGTATCGGCTTCGAGACCGCGCTAGAACTCGCCAGAAGAGGCGCCAAGGTCATTGTGGCCTGCCGAAGCGAGCAGAGAGGAGAGAAAGCGGTCCGGAGAATAATCCGAAAGACCAGGAACAAACGAATACGATTCATGCATTTGGACTTAACGTCGATAAAATCGATTCGAGTATTCGTCGACGAATTCAAATCGAGCGAGGCGAAACTCGACGTGCTCATAAACAATGCGGGCGCGATTCTGACGACTCGAGAGCGAACCGAGGACGGAATATTGATGGACTTGCAGATCAACTACTTGGGTCCTTTTCTGCTGACCGTACTCTTGGTTCCGTTGCTAAAACGAGCCGTATTCAGTCGCGTCGTAGTGGTTTCATCCGCTTGGCACAAATTCGGGACGATAGACGATTTAAACAGCGACAGACATGGATATATCCAGGCTTACGCGAACTCTAAGCTGTGCAATATACTCTTCAGCAACGAACTATCGAGACGTTTGGAGGACACTGGCGTCGTAGTGAACAGTTTGAACCCTGGTCAAGTGAACACATCTCTGTACAGGAGTTCGACGGTTCTGGAGAAGCTTCGTAGTCTGCTCCTGTACGCCTTCTTCAAGACGCCTGAAGAGGGCGCGCAGACGTCGGTATACCTGGCCATATCTGACGACTGTTCTGAAGTCACTGGGAGATATTTCGAAGATTGCGGGGAAGCCAAGCCGTCGAGTAGGGCGCTGGATGAGAACTTAGCGGCTAATCTGTGGGAGAAGTCGCGAGAACTGGTCGGCATGACGCAAGAGGAATTAGACGAGTGTTTTAAGTAGTGTAAATAAATTATTATTTACAAAAGCCTTCCTTTATTTCTCGATGTATCTTTGATTACAAATGTATGATTATAGGCTTTCAACGATAGATTGATGCTTAAAAATAGATCAAACCACTCAGAAAACAAAACCAATAATAATTATATTAGAAGTAAAATTCACAGCAAACATTATTACATTAGTAACAAGTAACACAAGTAAGCTTGTACAATTTTTATTCTTGTAGGCCATAACGAAAAACCCATAGTTAGAAAACTCAATCACTCTCAAACGTTGTAAGGAGGATAGGGAGGTAAGCATTATTGTTAGAACTATCTTTTTTTAGCATTTAAAACATTTGAAGAGATCCCGCATTAGAGAAGGGTACAGCGACGAAGCTCGCGCTAACAAAGGATTATGTTAGAGCGAGACAACACCACAGGCGTCTCTTTTCACACCAGGACAGAGGGAATATTCTCGCTCCTGCATTAAAGGGTTATGTTAGAGCGAGAGGACAGTAAAGTCATCTCGTTTCACACAAAAAGGGGGCGGGGCTCACCGCGTCGCGGCGTCGCTCGGGCAGCAGCAGCAACGGGCACGCGCGACACTCGCACGCCTCTACCTATACGCAGCGGCGTGCGTCACGCACACTTTATAATTATCTGCTTACTAGCCAACGTATAGACTATAGATAGAGAGACTCTAGAGTATAGATGCTAAATATGATATATTGTATAGACCAATACAAAATAACCCTAAAAGTAAATATGGAAAATTGACACGTTTAGTGCAAAGATGGTATAATTATATATTGGTAATTTTATCTATGTCTACTTGCTAAGTAGCTTTTAGAAAGTCAAATTAATAGTTACGCCTGCTCCAACTTACAAAGACCGCAGCCTTGAACCACAATCGTTTCTTTTAGATGTCTATAGAAAATCCGTCATTTTGTCCCTTTATACAAGCTTTCTATATCTTTTCCTGCTCAGACAGAACGTCTTAGGACAGATTTCAATTGCGTGAGACGTCATGCAAGTCTGTCAATTCAATACACATTTGGTAATGCATTTACGCGTCGCGTTGCGGTCTGAATTGACCCTCATATGGTTGGAATGTCTTGCACATATTTTTAGCCTGCATATTCATTAGCTACAATAATTAATTAATATACTTACGGGGTGCGGATGTGAGAGATAAGGCGGAGGCTGCTGCGCGGCCGCCGCTGCCGCCGCGATCACAGCATATCCCGGCACCGTCACCTGATACAAACAATGTTTCAGCACAATATATGGATACGTTAGGGTCAATTAAGACAGTAATCGAAGCTTATCAATTCAATACTTTAGAAATGCATGTTTGACCCCTACATGTTTTGGTAGTAGTTATTTTAGCACACCTCACACAAGTCATGTTTATATAGACGTAGCCCGTGAATTTGAGCACGCAAAAAGTACTCAAGTAAACGTATACCAAAGTTTACCAAAATTAGTTCTGTAAATTTGAAGCTAAAGCAAGGCACAATACATAAAAACATAAATATATATCCATTTTAATACATGTTGGGCTCCCACACAAAACTGCGAATTCGCATCGCATCGCAATGAAATTTTTAGTAAGAGTTTTGTTAAAGATTTTTTCAGAAAGTTATTTTATGTTTTAGTACGGAAAGCTGTATAATTAGTAATTACCATGTGTGGCGGCGGCGGTGGCACGTAGCTAACGCCTGCGCCGACTACGCCCACCCCACCGATGCCCACGCCCACTCCGCCTACGCCCATACCCACGCCGCCCATGCCCACCGGCGTGCCTGGCGTGTGTGGTCTGCAACAAACATGATGATCAAAATAAGTACTACGACTTGATGACGATGATTAAAATAAGTACGTCAACTACGAGTCTACGACAGCCGTCAACTGTCATTTTGTCCTTGTCTTCAGCGGGCCGATTCAGGCCTTGTACCATGAAACTGTTTTGAGACAAACGTGAAATGATGTTTATTAGAGCAGGAAGCGGCATTCTCGTCCGATTGTTTGAGTCTCAAAACAGTTTCGTAGTAAGCCTACTGTATCGTACATTTGTGAGTTAATAACTGAGTTAGTAACGAAACCGAGGAGTGAGTAACGGAAAGTGCCACTTTTTGTTTTCACTTACATACAAAAGTGAGACTTTCGGTTGCATACTCCTCCGTTTCGTTACTAACTCAGTTATTAACTCACAAATGTACGATACAGAATCAGCCCGCAGTTCATGAGTGCACAACTCATGCCGCCGGCTTATACCGGCGGCACGGTCGGCGGCACATGCCGCCGGCTTCGGTGGCAAGGCAGGCTGAAAGCCGGCGGCATGAGTGGATGCGCCATCACAAGTTAAAAATCAATTTGTGAAATTTTAACATTACATTTTTACACGTCATGTTAAAAATATGTCTGTGTGGCGCCATTTTCTCATAAGTTTAACCGTGAGCCAACCGGGTTTCCGTAGTTGGACTGGACACAACGCGACCAAATTGCGCAGATATGCAAATCTGCCTATAAATCAACTTCTCTAATAGTACCATCTACATACCTGCTGTGACTGGGCGTGGTGGGGCTGCGGGGCGTGAACGGCTTGGCGCTGGGGTTGAACTCCTTGGCGTTGGGGTTGAGCTTGGAGTTCTTGAGCGCGGCCGCGACCCGCTCCACGCGCTCGGGCGACGTGGACGCCGGCGGCGACGAAGACGACGCCGACCGCTCCTCCGCTACTTCCTCGGGCTTGGGCGGCACTGGTGCCGGCTGCGACGTGAACTTACATTAGTTATATAGTATACGTAGCGCATTGCATTCGTAATCATGCCGAACTTCGGCCGCGTTTTTTCGGCCTAGTGTGCTTAGACACTTACGCCTCTTACAAATATTTTTTAGGGTTTCCAGTTTAACTTTTTCATTCGTAAGGAGCTGTTTGTGTAGAAGAAAACTGCCGATAACCGAGCTATCCGCATACTCGCGACGCGATCGAGAATCGAATCAACTCGATCTAATACTGCCGTGATTTACATTAGCGCGCTCTATCGTGCAGTGGCTTAATTATTAACTAATCAGCATCAAGGACGTTTGGTCAACGTGATATCGATTTTGATTCGAATTAGTTTCATCGAAGCTAAATTAAAATTGGTATCGGATCCGACGCTTAATCGAATCGGACCTGCGGGCCTAGACAAGTGGCTAACGCTAACGCCACAAAATGTATGGGATTTGACATTAGTATTCGCTAGCGATGCGATGACTTATGTCAAATGGCATACATTTTGTGGCGTTAGCGTTTACGATAATCGCTTGCCGCTTGACTAGACCCGCAGGATCGAGAAATTTGACGTTTGGTCAACGTGATTTCGATTTTGATTCGAATTAGTTTGATCGAAGCTAAATTAAAATTGGTATCTGATCCGACTCGTACTCGAATCGGACTAGTTAAGTCGTCGTTGTATGTAGTGGGCATAAATTGACCTTGTGATGTATGGTGCGTTTGGGCGGGTCGGAGGGCGCGCCGGCGTTGGCGGACACCTCGGGCGGACTCGGCGGCGCGGGCCCGGGGCTCGGCGCGGCCGCCGCCGGCACTGTGTGCTGTGTGCGACAATAATTACATTCGCTAATATAAATATTAAGATTAACCCTAGACGGTCATTAATATTGAATAATATTGTGATATTGTGCAATAAAATTTATCGTCTAGTGGTGGTAGACCACTAAGTGGTGACTTACGTTGATGTCAAAAGTGGAAATGTTGAAACTTTATTTTTATAGATCCAAAGAATCGCTGCACTTAGCGTGATCAGGCAAATGTTGCAATTCCGTAGGTTTTAAAAAAATTAATTAATAAAGCGAAACATAATAACATGAACTGCTACTTAATATTAAGAAAGAATTACATAGCTCGCCTTCAAGACTTGTCTACGGTACCTGTGGCGGTATAGGCGCGGGCGCGGCGGGCGGGGGGTGGTGCGCGTGCGGCGGCGCGGGCGCGGCGTGCGGCAGCGGCGCCGGCGCCACGCCCCCTGACGTCACCAGCTTGAACTCCTGACCGAACTTGCGCAGCTCCTGTGGATATATGCGTTTAAGTTTATTTACAAGGCCGATAACGAAAGCTGGTCCCGTACCACGAAACGGTTTTGAGACTCAAACAATCGGACGAGAATGCTGCGTCCTGCTCTAACGACGTCATTTCACGTTTGTTAGAGCAGGACGCGTCATTCTCGTACGATTGTTTGAGTCTTAAAACAGTTTCGTGGTACGGCCCCTGGCACGTTCAAGAGCAGTAGTTCTTTGGACTACGTGTGAAATACATTGTGTGAAATACATCAGCTATTATAGACAACTAGATGATGCCCGCAGCTCCGTTGCACCAAAATTCGTTTATGGCGCGGAACCGTACATTTTTCCAGGATAATAAGTATCCTATGTCGTTTCCCGGGACTCAAAGTATCTCCATACCCAGCCAAATTGGTTCAGCGGTTTGGGTGTGAAGAGGTAACAGACAGACACACAGACGGACAGACACACTTTCGCATTTATATTATAATTATTATAGTGAGTGGACAATGCGAGACGAAATAAACTATTTTTTCCTACCTGCACGTCATCCTTGCGTACATCTTGCGGCGGCGGGGGCGGGGCGTGCGCGGGATGCGGCACGTGGTGCCGCGGCGGCCGCGCGTGACTTTCCGCGCCCGGGGGCGGGTTCTGTACAGTCAAATATTTCAATTAAAATAACGTAATTCTCGAAGGCAATAACTGAATTATTGATATATAAGCTAATAAGTCTTTTTTTATTGTATTTTTTTCTATAATAATTATTATTACGAGTTATGAACTTACATGGTGATGGTGTGGCGGGAACCCTTGTCTCGGTATGGGTGCCGGTCTAGGCTCCCCATTCATTTTGCCACCAGCTGCAGCTCTGTTGAATAGAACGTATAAATTACAACACAATTACATAATATAAATCTTGGGACATTTTTCCATCCTATGCACTTTCCCGCATCTGCATACCGAATTTGATTAAAATCGATTCAACGATCAAAGCGCAAAGGGGTAAAAGACATTTATACACGCGGAACCGATCTTTTTTTTCTGGATAAAAACTGTCTTGTCCTACAAATTATTTATAATACTCATACAATAATACACAATAGCACCAAGTAGACAGTGTACATCACGTCGTCTAATCCCATGCTAAGTTGAACTTGTGTTATAACCATACTATAATAATCAGACAACGGATGCCCACCGAACCGTCTTATCCTACAGCTATTATTCTAACAACACTCTCAAATTCACACTATTATCACGTAGTCTTTCTTGGCGGCGACGTGATGCGCGCTTCATTGGGGAGCCTTCTCCGATACTTTCGGTATTACTATACCGGCGGACCAGAACTCCTCCACTTCGAGAGTGGACAGAAGTTTTATCGGTACTCTCACTACAAAGAAACCGAAGTTAACTTTGTGTCGAGAGTATCGTATATGTATTTAATTAAAATACTTTTCTATATCGTTACGTACTGGTGGTGAGCGAAGGGCGGCGGGAAGGGCGGGGGGGCGTGGTAGGCGGCCGCCTGCGCCGCGTAGCTCTTGCCGGGCGGCGCGTGCGCACCGCTCCCGCTGCTCGACGTACTCGAAGCGGGGCTGTTGGACTGGAACAGTAATGGTTTCATTAAACACATGCACGGTGTACCGACATCTATAGACTGATAAAATAGAGATGGGCTGGTATGAGATAGAAAAGCTTCGCCGTACAGACGTCATCACATATTTTTTAACAATTTATAAGATAGTATCTAGATATGTATACTATACATTGTAAAGTATCTTATTAAACTGTAACAGTTAATTATAGTTTGACTGTAATGACGGGGTCGGTGTGACGGAAGGACAGATACTCTTATTTTTTTCCTGCCATACTAGTGTGCAGTTATTTTCCATACACCTTTTTTGTACGCTTTAGAACAGCGGTCGGCAACACGCGGCCCGCGGGCCGCATGCGGCCCGCGAACGTCTTACCTGCGGCCCGTGAATGTTTTGTGAATAAGTTATGTATATCAAAAACAATGTTTTCTAATACTGCCGTAGTTATCGCCACATAAGTACGTAGCTGTTTGTGCCATTTTTATTTTTTAATAAAAACTTACTTATTTCCTTTTAATATGTGTAGGTTATAGGTAGGTATATTGAGCTAGGGTTAATACTAGCATGAGGTCTGCGGCCCGCCTTTAGTTCGTTTTGCCACCTTGTGGCCCTTTCCTGCCAAAAGGTTGCCGACCGCTGCTTTAGAATGTTAATTTTTCGTACTACAATGTTGTATCCCTTTCTATTTATTATTCTTCTGTGTGTTTCTTTATAATGTGATGGCCGTATTTTTGATATTAAAAAAAATAAATATTGAATGAGTTCACCAAGGTCACATATTGTGTAGCAAGTAAGATATTTTAAAGTAGAAGTAGCACTCTATTGTTTAAGGTTTTTAACCTGTAATAATAGCTGTTTTATTTTGTTATAAATAAATAAATTCATTTTTTTATTGTTACAACTTACCTGTTCTTCTGGCCTGGGCGTGGCGGGCGCGGGCTGCGGCGCGGGCGGCGCGGCGGGCGGTGTGAGCAGGTGTCGCGGGGGGCGGTCCTTGTCGCGCGACGTGAACGGCTTGCCCCCCGCGCCGGATCCCGCCCCACCCGCCACACCCGCCCCGCCCCCTCCACCGTTTCCCGACTTCGTGGGCTTGCCCGGCTGAAAGTAGATCGGTTTTGAGACATATGCGTATTTTAAAATGTTGATATGCGCTCTGTCCTCTATGCCAGTGTTCCGCAAACTTTTGGTGTTCAAGGTACAGCTAGAAAAATGAAAAATTTTGGAGGTAGTTTACTCTGAGCTTCTACCCCTTCGTCGATCGTCTTGAGATGTCCCTTTTTTGGTATTTAGCACTAGAACTCAGTACGATGACCTTTTCCGAGGCACACAATCTGCTGACCACTGCACGCACTTTGCGGATCACTGCCTACTGTATAGGTCCAACAGGACCGGTGTAACACGAGCCACGTACCTGCATGCCCTTCCTCTTGTTGGGTATGACGTATTTGCCGGTGTCGGGGCGCGCGACGGCCGCGAACGCCGCCTCCTCGTCGCCGTTCTCCAGGTCTATGCGCGCCTTATACGCCGGCGCGCTCTCTATCTCCGCCGCTATCTCCTCGGCTTTAGCTTCTGCGTCTCTGTTAACATCAATTGTATTTGGTAATGATCAGACTGACATACTAGAGAACCAGTAACTTGGTATTCGAATTGCATTCATTTTACCATGTTGCAACGGTCAACTGCGAGACTTCAGGAGCAGGACTCACCTGACGCATCATCTTTCTGGTCAGACAATCATGACGGTGATTAGCATTCTCGCAACCAAACTTTGAAATATTTTATCAACAACGCAAGAATAGACCCCACGATCAAGTCAAGCAGTCCTAACCACTGGGCCACGAAGACTCTCTTTTACGTACCAAGCAGTGTTCTTGCGTTGGGACTAACGACCCTCTCAAGAGACGTACCTATAATCCTGCGTATCCTTTCTCTGCAGCGGCAGCGTGTAGCCTGCTAGCGAGTGGTCGTAGGTGCTGTGGACGCCGTACACCTCCTCGTTCTTGCGGAACATGTCGTTGGCGTCCCAGCCGTTGGCGCGCTCGAGCTCCAGCTCGTCCCGACCCGTCTCCTCCTCGCACCCGTCCCACGGCTCTAGGTGCCGCTCCTCCGCCGTCCGACCGTTACCTGCACAATAATACATTATTATCTGAGGGCCTAGACAAGTGGCAAGCGATTATCGTAAACGCCAACAAAATGTATGGGATTTGACATTAGTATTCGCTAGCGAAGCGATGACTTATGTCAAATCGCATAGGTACGGTACATTTTGTTGGCGTTTGCGATAATCGCTTGCCACTTGTCTATTAGGCTGTAGGGCAGATGCGTTTCCACTAGATTATTAACTGCAAGAAATGTGTTTTTATTATCCAATACGGTCGCTTCGCTGAGAGTGGTTGGGCAAATTAAGCCATTCTATTGGTTCTCAAAATCTTCACTTTCACTGTCGCGCGAGTCTGAACATTATGAATAATTCAACAATTACATTTAATAACTGAAGTAAAGAATTTTCTTGACTTGAATTTTATTGACTTGTTCCTGTCTGGATTGTTTTTTTATCCAGTATTAAAATATCATAATAATAATTTAATATCTATGGACGCTTCACACCACGTCAGTCTGGCCCCGTGGTAAGTACCTGAAGGACTTGTGTTACGGGTACCAGACAACGGAAATATATTTAATACTTTTATACTATACATATATTTAAGATTTTTATTATATAATTTAATACACATCCATAACCCAGGAACACTGAAAAACTTTTTGTTCCGTCGGCGGGATTCGAACCCGCGACCCCCGGCTTGAGCTGCCACACACTCTACCCATTCAGCCACAGAGGTCGTCAAATCATGCCTTATAAATTATAATACAAATAGACTACAACATATTTGACTGGCTGGCACAAGGAGTTATGTTTACGTAGTATGGTTAACTGTCACCACCCACCATTAAACTTGGATATGGCGGCGTCCGTCTGGAAGACGTCGTGCGTGGCGTACTCGAGATCGGAGTCCTTGGCGCGGATGGAGACCACATCCTGCGGCTTGAAGATCAGCTTCTCCACCACGGACTCCACCGCCACCGCGCCCTCCTGATCCACGCGATGCGCCACTTCTAGTACCACCTGAAACACCTAAATGCTTAGAATAGGCTATAACGCTACCAATTAAATGTTACGTATTAAGTAGTAAATACAATTGAAGTTTCGAAAAATTTTTATCTTCTGTAATATTTTTGCTGCATATTGTATTTGGGGAGGTCGCACACGTCACACTTTTTGTGTGATCGAGTCTGCGGCTTACATACAATCTGCATGGCGCGCGCCATCAGACTGGTATGTAAGCCGCATACTCGATCACACAAAAAGTGTGACGTGTGCGATCTCCCTTATACTAACAATTTACATAAAGATAAAGTATTTCCAATTCCAAAAATCTTATAAGAAAATTGGTTGTCTGCAGACTGTAAAAAAATGAATGAAAAATTGTAAAGTTTGATTACTAAGGAAACCTAGGTGCACATTTATTAGGTTAGATTTTATAATTATAAACCGAAGTGAACTTCTTGAACTTATCAAAATAATTTCGACAATTGTATTTATAAAGACTTATATATAATTATTATTAATTACATAATATTTCTAGCAAGTTCTGATTACCTCAAAGATTCATTAGTCACTCCCTATCACTAGTTTTACTAAAATTCCGACATGTCAATCTTGATTTTCAACCAAAAGCCTAGATATCGCTCGCACGTCAGTTACGTCACATTAGCTGGAGTCTACTGAAATAATTCGAGCGAACAATCGTCAAATGCCTTTTTATTTTTTGCTAAACTAATCCTGGGGGTAAGCTTAACGGTTGACGAGATGAATGAAGATTATTGTTTTAGCTCCATACGCATTTATATGGTATGTATATTTTTATTTTTTGTATCAACACGTTGCGTGCATTTTTGTCTATATCACTTTAGTAATACACCAGACAAGGATAAAACAGTAATTTACTGACTAATTTCTAGTTATTAGTAAGGGAGTGAGCCTCTATGACCTATATAGTGTACATAAGGATTCATCCACATATTACATAACAGCCGAAGGAGGTATTTATGTTACAATAAAAATTATAATTATGTTAACCCTGAAAAGTTACTGAAAAAAACAGCTGGACAAGAAGGGGTTAAAACTAATTTTGTGTAACATTATTTATATGGATGGCCCAATAACGTCACGTAAGTACTATAATACACGCTACATCTCCGGGGTCCTGGTGTTCGGATGTACACAATTAACATCACTATCAGTTTAGGAAGCGATAAGGGAACAAAGGGCCCGCGATAACACGCATCATCCACTCATAAATTAACGGCCCTACCATACAAATTACAGTAACCTTCGCCCGCAAAGTCGTTACATAATGTAGAAAAATATTCATCCCAGAGGAATTGTATACTGTTGTCTGTATAAAACGTTATCATTTATCAAAATAACCTTAGGCCGTGATATTGTTACCCAACAACTTCGATAACATTCGTGAGCGAAGCACAACAACGAAAAATACTATGCCTCTGGCCACTGGCCACACAGACTATGCCTCTGGCCACTGGCCACACAGACTTTTCCAGTTATAGTAGAGTGTATGCAGTGTAAAATTTGTAATCAATTGTGACGATTGCAATAAATATAATTTTAACCCATCAAGCCGCATACGAGCACCGGTGATCGCGACAACAATAGAATACAATAGCATTTCCAAGAATGCCCGATCGAAGGATTAATTAATGGCTTATAATTAACTGATCACCAGAAATAGTAACATTTCACAGCCAAAATAGTAAACGATCACCAAAATACAGACCACCATTTTAATGTGAAATGATAACCAAAGATTTAACATCTTAAACCCAAAAATAGTAAATGATCACCAAAATTAGTAAACGATCACCAAAATTAGTAAATGATCATCAACATCATACTAGCATTTTAATGTAAAATTATAATATGTACATAACGAATAAAAAAAATCATTGCTAACCGGAGAATTATATTTAAATAAATAATAAAAACCAAAAAAAAAAGAAAAACGTAAATAAATAATAATAATATAATGGTAACAGGACTCAGCAAAATCGGTTCAGTGGTTTGGGCGTAAAGAGGTCAGACAGACAGACAGACACACTTTCGCATTTATAATATTTCTTATTAGTATGTAAAACTCTCAGCATGAATGATGCCTCATGCCAGCGACCACATATAGGCTATGTGGTCGCTGGCATGATGCTAATATTTTAAATTGGAATGGGTAGGTCCGTCTGTTAACTATTCAGGTCCAAACTGCTGAATAAAACAATAATATGGAGTTATAATACTTCCTTGTTAATTATAATATGCTTAAGTACATTTTCTGTCAGTCGTAATAATTTATTTGGACAAAAATATCGCATTGATTTGCTCGCAAAGATTTGGTGATCGTTTACTATATTTGGTGATCATTTACTATATTTGGCGTTCAATTACAATTTAAGGTGTAGTCGTGGCAAAAATAGCTGGTAGTATTGCAATTTTAGACTTTCTTTTTTTGGTGTTACTTAAGTAACTTTTTTTGGTAAACAAGTTTAGGGTATCAGAGCATTTTTTGGTGGTCATTATATTTGTTCCCTTAATTAATTAGTAATAAATTTACGCTCACGCTGATTCATACATGACTTTATCTGATACGTTGGAAAATCCGAATGACAGACATTAGAAAACGACCGCTGGGAGTCAATATTTTTATCAGGCACTTATGTAACTCTTCTTTTTAATCAGTACCCTAAGGGCCTGTTTCATCCCTTCCTGATAAAGTGCCGGATAGGCTATCCACAACTTACTTAACAGATTCTCCATACTCTATCTGTTCAGTTGAGTGGGGGATACTGGATAGCCTATCTAGCACTTATCAGGAAGTTGTGAAACATGCCCTAATTCTAGTATTTAAATTTTAACCCATCAAGCCCCAAGCGGCCCCCGGCGCGGCGGCCGCATAATAATTGAATATCTATTGTGTCTGTGATTCCCACGATCGAAGCATAATGGAAAATAATGCAGCTTCCTTTCTTGGGTCCAGTCAGTTTCCTATCCTACAAAACGGTATTGAATCAAGGTGAAATAAGAAACAAAATGTTGCGTAATTTAGTAGCAAAGAGAACTTGATACACGTTTAACTTAGTGTAAAACGTTAGCGAGGAGTCTAGTCAGTCTGTATAATTGGCCGGGTAATAGTTGGGAGGAAATGGAATTATCCGGGACGCCGTCCGCGACCGGAATCGGGGGGGAATGACGGAAAATCTGATGGGGTTATTTCAAATTTCAATGTACGAATTAAAGTTTTATTTCTTTATATCCTTACATCCTTACTCTATTAAGATAATTAATGCGACTGGCTGTCTAGTCTGTCTGTATGTTACTACTTCACGCTTAAACGGCTAAACCGATTTTGATGATGATGAAATTGGATATGGAGATGGCAAGGACATAGGATAGTTTTAGTATTTTTGTTGTAGAAAAATATACGGTTCCCGCGTGATAAATTACGAATTTCGGTACAACAGAGTTTTCGGCAACGACTGCGAGTACTCACTAAACTCTAGTTAGGTCTATCTTTATAAAACTGCGTATTTGCAATGATGTATATTTTTGAACTCAGAACACAGATCGGTCTCCTAGAGTTTATGCATAAAATTACTGTATACAATTTTTGCTCTGGCTCGTCTCGTAGTAAACTCTGGTCATATTATTACGCATATTATTTTACGTCGAAACAATTTTTTTTTATCCGACAACCTGGCTTTAGGAAGCACCAATTTATAAAGTTTAGAAGCTAGCGAGTAGTAAAACATAATTTTACTATGTTTCAGCTTCATATGGTTAACTGTTTCTTGGTAAGTTAAGACTGTATTTTAAACATAATAAATCATAAACTCAGTTTTGAATTGCGCCTATAAACGAACAAAGGTTTGGGCACAATAAAACTGTACGGGAAACATTAAGTTTAAGTTATTGGCAATAAATCTCTTGTGTGGGTATCGCTTGAGTCTGCTTGAAGCATACTGCATACCGCATATTCCCTCTTAAATAAGTTGCTTTGGCACTTAAAACTTTTTGCTTTGCACCTAAACGAGAAATTTTAAAGTGTTGACATTTATTTTGGGGAAATGTGAAGGAATACTTATAAGGGAGAGTTATTTGTTAGATTAGATTAAATTGTAGAAATATTAAGGAGCGACCCTATGGCATAAATTAGTAAGTACTTTATGTAAAAGTTAATATTTTGTATTTTCTAGTATGCAGAGTTTGTCACTTCCAACAAAAAAGTTAAGATTTCGTATCTGCTACAAGAGGCTATAGGATTTGAGATATTATAATTTTATAACCACTTAAAAGTTTATAACTTATAAATTACAATGCACATAAAAATCGTCGACTTTGTTACATATCTCGCACTTCATACACAGGCTTGTTTGACTTGTGGTTGCTGGTTTAGGTAACTGCCGCACTCAGGGACGAATATTAAGACTGTAATTAAGACGCAGCGCAGACGACAGACTATCCGTGACGCACTTTTTGTCTGTCGTCACGGATAGTCTGTCGTCTGCGCTGCGCCTTAATTACAGTCTTAATATTCAACTGCAATATAGAGCAAAGTCTACCCAAACTCTAACATCACAAAGTCTAACATCACTCTGACATTGGCAACTCACTGAGGCCGCCATAAAAAAAAGAAGTCTTAATATTCGTCCCTAAGTGCGGCAGTTACCTAAACCAGTAACCACAAATCAAACTTTGGCGCCAAAACCGACCGTATCCGAATGCATTTCATTATCTGTGCCCAAGTGGGGCGGATCGATAATATCTAGGCACAATCTGAAATGTTTGTTTGTCTATATTTAACGTGTTCCGCATTGTCCGTCTAGCGCCGTCGTTACTCAACACTTGGGGGTTAAAATTGATGATTCAGTTATTTAACCTCGGAGGTCTATGAAAGTGATCAAACAAATCAAATAATATATTTCATTCAAAGTAAGCATTTTTATGTGTAAAAGTCTGACCCACTTTCGCATAAATAATTTTAGTATGTAAGTATGTATTATGATCTTTAATTATTATTATGTACGTTGAACCTTTGTTTCTTTCATCGTGGCGCCTAAAATAAGTTTGTCCCAAAGTCCAAAATTAATCTAAATTCTTAACACAATAGTGTGTTAAAATAGGCTACTTGACCTATATTCAATTTCATTGAACAAATGCATATTACTAGTAGAACTTGGCCTAGGAAACCGTATTTCACCCTTATTATCAAATAAAAGCTTATGATTGATAAATAAAGTCGATTTGAAAATATGATTTTATGAAAATAGGAATTGTACTGACGAAAACGCTTTTGCGGTACTTCCGATTGGGATGTGACGTCATCCTCATACTAATTTAATATCTTTTATTTATCGCGCTCGCTATATGTAAGTTTATTTGTACATAAATAATAAGAATAAGCCTATTATATATTTTCCTCAATAATTCAAATAAAACATCAGTTTTATATATTATATTATCTCCATTTATTGTAGACGGGAAATGAAATGGCCAAATTTCTAATTTCTAATATAATTATTTTATAATTTTTGGGCACTTTTAGACTCGTACATTTAGCATATTAAAAAAAATTCAATAAAGGGAGTTTAAAATACAAAGCGTATGACGTCACACTATGGCGGACAGTGTTTTCGGCGCCATTTAAGAGGCATATTTTTCAATAAACATTTTTATGGGTTTCTACTGTGTAAAATATTAAAATATTAGTTTTTTTTTTGTAAAAATGAATGATTATGAAGCGATTAGCATGAAGAAAAAAATTAGGTCAAGTAGCCTATTATTTTTGGGTAAATTTGATGAGTTAGATTGGATTCGACGTCCAAAAAGTGTATTTAAAGTTTTGAAACGATTTTAAAAACTTATTTTTAAAACTCATCCTTTTGGGCTTTGTAGGCATAAATAGGCAAAGATAAGCTATCTCACAAAGGACAGGTTGAAGTGGTGGGAAAACGTAATAACCAATAAGGGTCGCAACTCGTGAGGAATTTCCAAGTGGTAACATAACGTTCTATTTTCAGACACAATATATGGGGGTGTGAGAAATCTTACAAGCACTACTTTACGTATTTGTCATAAAAATATCTATTATACCATACAATAATATTATCACGTACATCTAAAAATATAGTTGTTTAGATATCTTTTAAGAAGTTTTAAGCTAAAAAACTAAATTACGATACGTACAAAGATTGAGAGAAATCGCATTGCTAACACTCGCTATCGTTCACAAAATATATTTGACCTCTGACAGATCTTTATGCCAAATAATTAAGGATTACTTTCATAAAAAATCTAAAATATCGGATACATAAAGACTGCCTATCCTAGTTTATAAAATTACATCTTGGACCATTTATCACAGCATAATATTTACAGTATACATAATTACAATATAACCAGTAATCACATAGCAGAATAAAAAATAATCTTACCCATAATAATCCAGTCTTTACATTTTTAACACTATAATCACACGTTTCGAAATCCTCAGCCTAAGTCACAGATAAATGTCTAAGATCCACAAATCACTAAGTATAAGCTCCTAGTATAGCCCAGGACCTAGACAATCTAGAACAGCTCGTGTAAGATGTAACATAGGTCGTAACGCGGGTGCAGGCAGCAAATAACTGGGTTTTGATGTGCGATCAATAAATAATATGCGCGGTCTGAGAGCTGAATTACAATTGCAACGGCTAGACAAGATGCGTCTGGAGCAACGCCCCGGTTACAGCGTCGCGTTTTTGGACTAGGAATTAGGATAGCTGAACAAGCAATCCATACTAATATTATAAACTAGCTGTCAAGGTAAACTTCGTGTCACAGGTCACTTTAAAACCTTCCCTGGACTTCTAAGAATATTTTAAGACTAAAATCGGCCCAATCCGTTCAGCCGTTTTGAGTTTTAGCGCGACTAACACATTTGAAAATCCATTTTTATATATAAGATTATAAATAAATAAATGTGAAAGTGTGTCTGTCTATCTGTCTGTCTGTTACCTCTTCACGCCCAAACCGCTGAACCGATTTTGCTGAAATTTGGTATGGAGATACTTTGAGTCCCGGGAGAGGACATAGAACATTTTTGTTACGAAAACATGTACGGTTTTAGCGTGACAAACTAATTTCGGCGCAACGGAGCTGGAGAGACAGACGTCATCTAGTAATACATAATATTATAAAATATGCGAAAGTGTGTCTGTCTGTCTGTCTGTCGGTCTGTTACCTGTTCGCGCTAACTAAACCACTCAACCGATTTCAATGAAAGTTGGTATGCGATACTATGAGTCCCGGGAAAGGACATAGAACATTTTAAAAGATGAATTTACTCAGCTAAGTTATAAGTAGCTCTCAATTTCTGGATGCTATTAGTGTTTTTACTTTGTACTACTACATATTATTTTGAAACCATCTGTCATGCAGGCCGTACTTTATTTCATTTAAACTAAAACCAAAAATTAAATCTTTTTAGGGTTTTAGCTTCTAGTCTCTTTGCCTCCATGTCATAAAGAGACTAAAAGCTCAAAACTTTGCCCGCAAGCCGCAACAAAATTGTTAGAAAAATGTGTTACGAATTACGATTGAAGAGTTAACTCTACTCTCGCGTCGCGTCGCGCACCATCTGTGATAAAATATGATAGCTCATGTTTGAGGCTTCATGCTTTATTTGTACGTCATATATATACAAAGCTCTAATTATCAGTATACCTAATTATGATAATAATTATTATTAATAAGTAATGAAGATATACTCGCAACGGTCTTATCCCTGTAACATAATAGTCAAAGGCACATGATGAAAATTTTTGGACCCTTATCTCTTAAGACATCACTATCACACATACACACACTAATATCATACATATCAGCACATCCATACTATATTATAAATGCGAAAGTGTATGTGTGTCTGTCTGTCTGTTACCTCTTCACGCTCAATCCGCTGAACCGATTTTGCTGAAATTTGGCATGGAGTCCTTTCCCTGGACTCAAAGTATCTCCATACCAAATTTCAGCAAAATCGGTTCAGCGGTTTGGGCGTGAAGAGGTAACAGACAGACAGACAGACACACTTTCGCATTTATAATATTAGTATGGACTAGTATGGATGTGCTGACTAGTCGGTAAAGCCGATTATGCGGCCACTATCGTATTCGACTATTGGGAAAAAGCGCGACTTACCCGCGAATCAGCAGTAAACGACGGTTTACGAAAATATCCGAAAGCATAATCAGCTTGGCTGACTAGTCGGCCGATTAGTCAGTTTCTTTGCAACCGATTAATCGGCTTCGCGGCCAAAGTCATGATCGGCATTCGGCACATCTCTAACTATTATGTTGGACGCAAGATAGAGATAGTTGTGATTATAATGCGCGAAGTTTCTCGCATCACATGACGCATCTAGGCTATAGTTCGGTCGGGGAGTACATAAAAACACTTACCTCCACGCTCATCATTGAGTGCCGTCTTCATACTCAAATTTGTTGGTCAGATGCTAGTTGTATCTTTCACTTTCATACAAAAAATTTAACTATAGCGTTCCCATCGCGTACTTGAGAAAACGAGACAGCATTCGTGCGCGAGAGAGGCAATTAGTTATAGCCTATAGGTAAGAATCTCTACGGGCCATGAACCATAGAGCAGGGGTTCGATTCGCAAGCCTCAAATGTTGTTTCCATCAACATCAGAAGAGTTGCAAGTGCATTGCCGGCCTTTCAAAAATGAGAAGAGTTGGAAGTGCATTGCCGCTCTCTACAAGGTTAATTTTGCAAATCGAATGTTATGTTATCTCTTTTGTTGTTCATTCTGACTGACAGCTCGCGACACGACATTCGAGGCTAAAGACTCGAGCCCCAGAAAACTAGTAGGCAGTAGGTACAAACCTCAAACTGCGCGCTGAAAGTCTTGTCAAATACTCCCAGAAGCTGCCGGACTAGGTGAGCACGAATATCTTCGACTGCTCTGCGGAGCATAGAGCAGCCACTAGCCAGTAGGTACAAACCTCAAACTGCGCGCTGAAAGTCTTGAACACTCCCTCCCAGAGGCTGCCGGACTGGGTGAGCACCTGCACCGTGTCGCCGACGTGCGAGGTCGCCGCGTGCATGAAGTGCGCGTTGCTGTACACGCCCTCAGCCATCACGCGGCCCCGGGGCGATCTGTGGGGGAGGGTAGGATTAATAAATATTAAAAAAATCGGTCAAGTGCGAATGGGACTCGCGCACAACGGGAAACCCACATTAAATATTTTTTTATTCCAATTTCATGAGTATTTCAAATGCCTACGGCCTACCTATTGCCAGTATTGATTACGAGCAAATAAAGCCAAAAAATTCACGCTTGTTGTGTGGGAGCCCCCTTAAATATTTATTTTATTTTGTTTTTAGTATCTGTTGTTATATTGGCAGCAGAAAGCAGTGGCAACAGAAATACACAATCTGTAAAAATTTCAGAAGTCTAGCTATAGCAGTACTTGAGATTAGAGATGTGCCGACTAGTCGGTAAAGCCGACTATCCGGCCACTTTTGTAGTCGGCGAATAGTCGGCAAAAAGAGCCTTTTACTTTTTTGCTATTATTGAAATTACATTAAAGAAAAACCTGATTGAGATCTGTACAGTGTACACATTATAAATATTAATTTATAATGTGTACACTGTACAGATCACACTCAATCAGTGTTGCACATTTTAAAATTAAATGAAGTGTTTCTGAAATTACTTGCTAGTAAAGAAATTGTTTTTGTAATAATTAATATAATTTCAACAACAAGTATGTATTATTAAATCGAGATTTCGTGTACATGAAATATATTTTAGTGAAAACCATCTGTATCATAGAAACAAAAATATAAAGTAACGTACGCGAAGTAAACATACTTAAGGGGCCGGGTACCCCTCGAAATTCTCATACATACGTAATACCAAAATCATTTTCTCATACGAAAATATTTAACATGTTTGAGTTATTTTTCAGCTTTAAATAGTAATTATCTAGGTTCCTGAGCAAAAATTTACTTCAAAATATTTAAACACTAAAAAAATTTTTTTTGTTTAAATTTTTTTTTTAGTAAATTTACTACTAAATGTTTAAACACTAAAAAATAGAGTAAAACACCAAAAAATATATAAATAAATAGTAAATTTACTACAAAATATTTAAAGTTTAAAAAATATTTTTAGTATTTAAATATTTTGTAGTAAATTTACTATTTATTTATATATTTTTTAGTGTTTTACTCTATTTTTTAGTGTTTAAATATTTAGTAGTAAATTTACTAAAAAAAATTTTTAAACAAAAAAAAATTTTTTTGTGTTTAAATATTTTGAAGTAAATTTTTGTGCAGGAAACTAGGTAATTACTATTTTAAACTGAAAAACAACTCAAACATGTTAAATGTTTTCGTATGACAAAATGATTTTGGTATTACGTATGTATGAGAAATTCCAAGGGTACCCGACCTCTTAAGGGCTGGGGGCGACTAACCCAAAATTCTTGATTTTATAATTCATTTTTATAATTGAAAATAAGCCCCGAATTGTTTCATTTTCTAAAATTAGATACTACATTATATTTCCAAGAATTCGATCTGAGCAAAAACATATCTTAAAATTTTCTCCACAGAAAAAAATCACAAAGATGCGTCTAATTTTCCCGAATTTTTAATTTATTGCTATAATCGTGCATTGAACTAAGTTAATATTTTAACACATTGTATAAAATTTTATCATTGAGAATCCAACCTAGCGGATTTTTAAAATGTTGTATATTTAACGAGTTATTGAGAAAAAACTAATTTGGCGATGAATCCGCGTCGTCCTTTTTCATCTAGCATATATGAAAGACGGGCGTAAGTGTGAAGAGAAAAGAACGATGTTTTTTTTTGGGTTAGTCGCCCTTTTAACACGACTCGTGTGCGACACGTGAGCGACGTATCCGCAAACAGCAGTAAAAAAACGTTACGGAAACTTCCGAAACCATGATCGGTTTGGCCGACTAGTCGGCCAAAGTCATAATCGGCACATCTCTACTTGAGATACAGTCTGCAGATAGACAAGCATAATTATACAATGTGTCCCGACACCGGTGTCCGATCCTTTAATATCATGATCTATGGCATATTTTATCGACAAATTGGCTCTAAAAAATTTTCTCTCTCTCACAGTTGAAAAATGGCAGCCATTTTTATTTTTCTTGGGCTTTCACACTAATCTGACTAGTACTTCTCATGTAAATATCCTATGAAGATAAAAAAGGTCTCATTTGGTATCTGAATTTGTGGACTATGCTTACGTAGGCAATATGTTATAAATGTCGTGAAATTAACCATAGAAAAACCCAAGTTTAAGAAAAAAAATTGTGTATTTTATTAATGGCTTTTTGTGAAAAATCTAGCACATTAAACTGGTTCTTTTTTATTTTTGAAAGATAGAGGAAGTTTTCATTTTCTAAAATTAATTTACTTCAATGCTCTAAGTCAGATAGTTTAGAAGTTATAACGATTTTCTTATGATGAGGTGGTCAGATTAGTATGAAGCCAGAGATTTTTTTTTTCAAAAGTAGGAGAAAAAAATAATTTGAAAGCCAATTTGTCACTAATATAAGCCATATATCATGAGTTAAAAAAAAATCTCTTACTTTTGAAAAAAAAATTTTTCTACGTTTAATTCCACGAAATTTCTAACATATTGCCTGTGTAAGCGTAGTCCACAAATTTAGCTATCAAATGAGACCTTTTTAGGGTTCCGTACCCAAAGGGTAAAAACGGGACCCTATTACTGAGACTTCGATGTCTGTCTGTCTGTCTGTCTCCAGGCTGTAACTCAAGAACGGTAATAGCTAGAGAGTTAAAATTTTTACAGATTATGAATTTCTGTTGCCGCTATAACAACAAATACAAAAAATGAAATAAATTAAATATTTTAGGGGGGCTCCCATACAACGAACATGATTTTTCAAACATTTTTTGCTCGGTATCAATGATGACAACAAGTAGGCACTTGAAATTTTCACAAAAACCTTAGTTATATGTCTACTTTAATAATAATTAATAATAAAATTTAAATAAAATATAAATTTAAGGGGGCTCCCATACAAAAAACACAATTTTTTGCCCATTTTTGTTCTATAACGGTACGGAACCCTTCGTGCGCGAGTCCGACTCGCACTTGGCCGATTATTTATCTTCATAGGATATTTACAAGAGCAGTTCTGGTCAGATTAGTGTGAAAGCCCGAGAAAAACTAAAATGGCTGCCATTTTACAACATTGAGAGAGAATAAAAATTTGAGGGCCAATTTGTCGATTAAATATGCCATAGATCATGACATTAAAGGATCGGACACCGGTGTCGGGACACATTGTATTTAAAAGATTTGCACCACTAATCCTATATGTGCTTGTTTTAAAATTGAGATTAGCAATTTTTTGTTTATTCTAAATTCTAATACAAGTTTTTAAAGTTGTTTGAAGAACACATAACATTCCACATTTTGTTTTACACAATACAAAGAAAATATTTAAAATTTCAAAATACCATACATTAACATAAAAAGGTACTTAAATTAAAAGTGAATTGTGGGCACATTTTAGTGAATATTTTAAATCAAAGAATCATGTTAATGTCTATTTGTACAGTATTTAGTAAAGCCTACTATTTATAATGACAAAAACTACCAATGCTCAAACTTTTAGGCATCCATTACACGGTAGGTTTTGCTGCCAGTTTTACCACAGTCATGACTGTGATTGTTGAATAACCTACCGTGTAATGCAGTGACTGATGGTTGCATGAAATTAATTGACGAAAATCTGGATATCTTGATTTTTGCTTCATGCAACCATCAGTCACAAATTTTGAGCGAGTGACATCTGACAAGATACCTGAAAATTTTGGATTTCACTGACATAAAACTGAAGAGAATTGAGTGACCATCTAATACCATTCGTCAGTCCATCAGTCATCATCAGTCAAACATAATTCATGATTGACGGAATTCACTGTCGCTTGCATGATTGTATAATGGATGCCTTAGCAATGATTCACTGCAAACTTGACACACTTATGTACTTATTTGACACACTTATGTACTTATTTTCATTTGCATGATAAATGATCAATCTATAAAAAATTATCTCACATAGGGTAAGATTTTGCACGATTTTTTTGGTATTTAACCCAAAAATTATAGTGTTTAATTCAAATTTTTATCTCAACTGTCTTCTCTTTAACTGTAAGGTTAATTCTAACAATGATTGCAGTAACATTATACATCTTATCACTTAACCTTCAAATATACCGCTTTGTTCCATTTATAAAAACGTAAGTTATTTTAAAGTACACAGGAAAAAAATTCTAGTGGAGTTAACTATTGAGATTCTTTGTTGTAATAGAATTTTAGTTTCCGAGTATTGTTAGAGTAGTTTTCTATTTCTGTAAACATGTTATGCATACTTAGGTACAGCTGTTAAATCACATCAATAAAATACCAATTTCATTATCCCTTCTAAAGTTTGTTGATTTTTTTTATATAAAATACGGGGGCAGACGAGCAAAGGAGTCGCCTGATGGAAAGCATGAATAATTACAACATCAGAAGAGTTGCAGGTGCATTGCTGGCCTTTTAAGGGGGCGCTCTGTTCTTGAAGGTTTGCAGGTCATAATGTCAGATTATAATATCTCTCTTTTTACTTATATAAATAATAGAGAAGGCATGATTAAAACAATAAAAATATTAAACTATCTTGGAAACTGTACTTAGGCCCATATTTTTGGTCAGTACTTAAGATGCGACCCGGTCTTGAGTCAACGAGGCGAGGCGTTGCGAGGTCAACCGTGTCTTGAGACCGAGATGCATCTTGAGCACCAAAAATACGGACTTTAATGTACACATAACTTAAATCATGTTTTGTATATGTGAGATTGTAAGGAGAGGTTATTGTCAAGACTAGTAGAACCTCAGGGCTTTTGATCAAGTTTCGTTTAATAATGTTGAGTGTTGGAAATCAAAAAATTCACAAAAGACATTTCATAGTAATATAGTGCCTGCAAGAGTCGGCAGCGGACAACATGAAGCAACTGTAGACAATGTGTTGCAGCGACACTAATGCCGTGTTTCCACTGAAGCGGAACGGAGCTTAGCGGTGCCGAATAGACCAATCACCATGCTCGAAAACTTCGCTGTCATTCCGATGGAATAGCATGATTGGTCAATTTGGGCACTGCTAAGCTCCGCTCTGCTTCAGTGGAAACGCGGCCTTATGGTTTGTATGTATTTCTATGAAATGCCCTCCACAGCTAGAGACACTTGTTCATAGAAATACATAGAAACCAGAATTAGTGTAGTGACAACACGTCTGCTGCAACTTCATGTAGCCAGCTTCCAACTTGTACCTCTAATCCTGTACTCCATATCTCAACTTAACCATCAAAACTATTGAATGCAAGTTGTCCAAGTGCCCAGTTTCTATGTCATTATATCATAATAGAAGTTGTAGTTTGTACAGGAGTTTGCAATTATTCTTATGTTATGTAATTACATCATAAATCATAGATAGTTGAATATACCAAGTTTTTCCCACCAATAGGCTTGCATGATACTTGATTAGAATAAAAACACTATTAACATTATTTTAACAACAAAACCAAAATCCAATTTTGTGTTGAATAAGAGAATAAGAAAAGCTAAACTAAATTCATAATAATATTATTCCCTTACTCGTGGATTCATGAAAATCTATTGTTATTGCGGTCGAATGTGACCACTTGGGAGTTGAAGCATTAATAAATATTTTACCCATCAACCCCCATAAGCTCACCGGTGAACGCGACACAATAGAATAACAATAGATTTCCAAGAATCCACTATCAAAGGATTAATCTATAATATAATATTATGTATACTTAATTGAATTGGGATACAATTACAAGATTGCAAACAACATGATTGTAATGAAAAAGTTGTCATTTACTACAATCTAATATTTACAGAGACCCAATATAGTTTACCTTGCAAACTTTTATCATCAAACCACCAACTTATTTGCAAAAAAAGTTAATTCATGCTCGCATTAACTCAGATCCAGTACTTATGAACATAAACAATGTAATTGGTAACCAACTGACATGAAATACAACTATTATGAAAATGCTTCCGATGATACTATGAATGGAGTTCAAAGTTCACGTAAAACACATTCATAAAACCAGGAAACAAGTTATCTCCCATAGATTAAGTTGACAACATTGATGATATATTTGTAGGTATATTATGTTTTACACAATGGACAATTTAAATTTCTTGTATCTGACATTTTTGTATTTGGCAAATCGGGGAAAAAGTATAAACTTAATAGTATAGTGATAGGTTACAAATTATCTAATAATTTACAAAACATACTCAATGCTTACCATCTTCAGTAGCACACTAATTTGATAGATAATTAGTTGCTAATATAAGTAGGAGGCACTAACTTTTCACAGCCAAAATACTAATTTTGAGAGCAATTTCCAGGTACGGGCATCAGCTGTTGAAGCGCGGCTATATTAATCGTCATGAGTACACAGCCAAAAGTAGGCCAAATATCTAGACTTGAGCGTACGGCGCGAACTGTGCGGCGGCGAGCCGTGCGCTGCTCTACTTCGCTAATTTAACTAGCGTTTTGTTTACAAATCCTTTGTAATCGCACCATCCACTCGCGAAAATCTGTCAGCGTGACAGACACCCAGCCTAAAATCCGCATTGTGGAGAGCATTGGCCCAAAAAACAAAGACATGTCATCGAAATGCTGCAAATTGTCGGACGTAAACTAGCCTTACCTCGGTGGCCCTTGGCGATTTTTTCGTTTGTTGTTCATATCTCCTTCGCCCGACTGCCCCGGTGGGTAGGCACCTTCTCGTCTACGCGTAGGGACCGGAATTTTGGCTAATTATCACTTCTTTCTTTTACAACACAGTCCTTTCAACTTTCGCGGATGCACAAAACTGCAGTTGAAATTATGAGTTAGCACTTGAAATTCGACTACAAGTATGCATCGAAACCACTAAAGTTGTTTGACATTTGCCAACAAATATAAACTAAAATATATTTGGATACAAAATCGCTGTTCGATATATTTTCGGGTTTTATACCCCAAAAACAAACGGGTTGGCAGATTTCTCGTGCCTGCAATCAGCGCAGGAATACAACATGGCGCTGTGACGTATTCATCAAAAGTATTGCAAAAAATTAAAAACACATTAGTTTTCACTCTTTTACACTACACACTTAAATATAATACAAATTGTGATTTTTGAAAGCACTTATATTCCAAGAATTACTCAAAAACAAACAGAAATCCGAAAAAAGATGGACACTTGATCTGTTTCCAGTTTATGAACTTTCAATATGGCGGAAAGGCACTTGAAAGTTGAAATTTAGGGTTACCATTGAACAAAATAAAAAAAGAAAGAAAAAAAAGAATATTCAGAATTTACTACAAAAAAAATTATTTTAGTAAGAAAATGAATACGCATAAATACTTAGACAAAGCTAGCATTGTGGATATTAGTTATTACGAGGTGCTTCGTGATGAGTGGTGGTCAAAAATTATGGCTTTATGTTTTATGCCCTTTGAACTTTTAAGGTTAAAAAAATTTTCACTCTAAAACGCACGCGCGCGAATTTTGTATGCGTATCATTACCCCACGAATCAGGATATCAAACTTTATTGATCGTCTTGTTTCACGGAGTAAATGGAGTAAAAACTGAATAGACTTGAAAATGAATCCGCCAAACGTACCAAACATGACACAACGCGAAAAGTTGGAATTCATAAACTCAGAAGTTCGTTCCTTTTATGAATACTGCAAGGAGGCTGGAATCAGCGACGAAGAAATGGATATAATATGTCGTCCTTTAACATCCGCTGTGAGGAAAGCTTCTTTCAAAAGATGGACAAGGATCCTCCTCTTTCTGGTGATGATGATCGCCATTGGATTTACGGTTTCCCAAACCGACACATTCCAATGGCACGCTTCGGCTGTTGGACGCATTTTATTGATAAAGCTGCTGCCATTTTGGGACTGGACTCCCTTGTACTATAACAAATGTCTCGTCGACAAACACCAGCCACAAAAAGTGGACAACGGAGCATTTTCCACTGGTGACTGTATTTCCTGCGAAGCAGTCAGTGAGTATTTTTTTAAAGTCCTCTTTCTGTTACCATTTATATTTTATATCAATAACAATCAGATAGGTAGGTACTTATTAAGATACAAATATTAAAGAACCATAACAATTAACTACCAGCTGTCTCATATTTAAGATTGAAGGAAAAGGAAAAGAATGGTAAAGAGTTCTAAGCACAGCCTTTTCTCCAACATTGTATATTTATACAAGACGGGTAGATTTAAAACAAAATTTTTGTATAGGGCAACACCACTACAAAATTGTGACATTTACAGAGAGCCTATCTCGGATATCGAACACGGGCTACAACGAGGTGTTCAACCACAACCTGCTGCGCGGCGCGCCGGTGGTGGTAACTGACGCCAACATAGACTGGGCGAAGGTGAACATCACGCAGCTGGTGGCGGGCGACCAGCGGCTCGGCAACTCCGTGCCCTGCCGCGTCCTCACCAACCTGCGTCTCGGCCGCCAGCCCATGGAGCTCGACGAGATGGTGACCCGCATCACCAACACCGAGATACCGAGCTGGTTCGTCCACTTCCAGAACTGCGACATCCAGGCCGTCAAGTCGTTCCGCGTGCTCGCCCCCCGCCCCTACTTCCTGTCCCCCCACATCCCGCCCTCCCACTTCAACTGGCTGCTGATCTCCCAGCGCTACGACACGCACCGCTTCAAGGCTCTCGACCTGGACCCCGGCCTAGTGATCATGTCGCAGCTGAAAGGTAAGAACTACGTGCAGCTGAAGCCCAAGTCCCCATGCGAGGAGGTCTGCTACACCCTGAACACGGAGCTGGTGGAGGGGGAGGTCCTGGTTGTGAGCACCCATCTGTGGGACATCGACTACCTGCCCGGCGTTGGGTCCAACATGGCTTTGGTCACGGAAACCGATTGGTTGGAGACCTAAATTGTCCAACTGTTATATTAATTTCATATTGTATGTTTATTGATGTTTTTGTCTCGACATTTAGGTACTTAATAATTGTTTAATGTGAAATCATCATACGAATTTCCTAAATATTGGTGTGTTCCTTGCCTATTTAAAATAGTCATTACTCATTTAATTGTTTAAGGCCCACTGGCGCCATCTTGGTGTTTAATCCTGCGTTAAAATATCATATCTTCTCTTTTGCACAGCTATGTCGAGCTATGCGTGCGAAAGAGAAGACGTGAAAAATAATCAAGGATTAACTTGATGTTTAAAAATAAACTATAATAGACGATATTAGGTACGTAATTCGCGTGTTAAATTCGCTAAATACATGAATTCCTCTGAACTACAAAGTAATTAGGATGGTCACTAGACCTTAAAGTTTAAACTATACTGCACTGTATACTTTAAATAGAACCGTAGACCGTAGCCAAGAAAATATATCTTGAAATATAATCTGAATGTTTTTTGGAAATATTCAAGAACTTTATAAGTCTTGTTCGCTTGTCATTAAAATAATCGTCTCTTCAAGCATATCTCAATAAACATTTAACATAGTACATTTAAGGTAGATAAAATGATATTGTTAGTATCAAATTAATAGTTTATTCGAAAGGATGCACAATTTACTGAAAGTAGATAGTCAAGTTCTAAAGGACACTATAGTTGGAAAGTTTCTAAAATATAGAATTTTAAGGGGAAAGTAGATTAGGATCGAGGCCACATTTCTGCGTAGCGTTGCTTTGTCGCATGCGGTTTTGCGGAGCGACAGGTTATTAAATGAGAATGCCGCGTTGCGCTGTCAAGTGTCAACGGCTTGTAATGTGTTATCAACGCAACAAAGTGTGTGTGACATAAAATGGTCATTAGGTTGCTATAACGCAACGCAGTAATGTAGTTTCTATCTCGCACTATTGCGGCGTGTCGCGAATAGTCACTACTTAAGATGCGACCAGGTCTCAAGACGCGGTTCGGCTCTGAGACCGAGATGCATCTTGAGTACTGACTATTTATACCGGCCTAGGTGTGAGTCTGTGAGAGCATGCAATGTGGTACAAGTCTACTTTTATCTTTATAACTATAAAATTATTATAAAATTTTGCGACAATAGAAAGAATGTCGCTCCTAATTGACTTATTAATAGTGTTATAAGATGGTCGTAAAATGTAATTTTAGCTGGTAATAAATGTTTAATTCTCAAATACATAATATATAACATTTATCGATGTATACCTATAATAATTGTAATATTCGCGTGAAGAAAATAGTGTTTTGTCATTTTTAATTGAGGTGGCAAAATATTGAGTAACAACACACTATTTTAACACTAAGTTTAAAATTACTAATTTCACCGACGCAATGCTCGAAAAAATTGTGTCTTTATTCTCGTTGCTCGTATGAATGAAAGAGATAGCATGACAAAGACTAACTATCAGACAGCGATTTAAACTAGCAGGTGTTGTTGGTGTAAATAGGAATTAAATATAGACACTAACAGAACTTATCCATAAGACTTTAGCCCAGCACTGAATCTGCCTGCACTCAAGCTACATTAGGAGCTCAAAAGTTTGCACACAAAGCTGCGATGTCGCTGAAAAATCTCCAAGCTTTTACCACAAAAGTCTTCGAAAGTATGACCTCTGCTTTGGTTAGAATATTAGGAAGACCTAACCATACTGAAATATAATTTTAATAATAAGAAAATGTAGAAAAATCAAGGACAGAAGATTTGAAGATCGCATGCTTAAATCAAACTTTTCTGCGTTGTGAATCCGCAAGCGTTGCGTCGAATCGCAGTTCTGTGTGCAACCTAAACTTCAGTATCGTATAACTCGAACGTTTACTAGTAATTGAATGTAATACCTATCTATTGATCGATTACCTCAAATATATTGTCGTAAAGCAATAATTATTACTGTTTGATTTATCTCTTTAGGCACAATTGCAACAATCTGGACCAAATGGCCGCTGTTAAGCATATTTTGTGTATCCACATTTTTTTTGTCGATTTATGAACGCAGTTTTGTTATAATAATAATAATTAATGATCTAAACTACAAATAACTTATGTGCATTCATATTTCATAACTCAATAAGTCATTTTTTGGGATGATACACAATTAATGCTTATCAGCGTCCAAATATAAAGTTTGCTTTCTCATTCTGCATATTTTAGGACAAGGTATATTTTGAAAGACTTGTTTAATTAAAATAAAAGTAACACCTAAGCGCTGGGCCTTATTCATTTTTTGTTCTTAAACTTTAAAAAAAGCAGAAAAATATCAGTTTATTTATATTCAACCCTTTATTCGTCACTCACAGTAAAAAACTGAATAATAAATTATTATAATACAACTGTAGAATAATATCACACACAACATGAAATACATCCTAAATACCTACATATTATGTGTATAAAGGTGTACCAGAATCTGATGGCAAAAAGTGAGAAAATAAATTGACTCTAGCCTCTAGCAATACCGGGGTAATTGAAATAAATCATTTTGATCCTTTCCTTTTAGCAGCTAATCTGTGTATTAAACATGCAAATATAAAAAAAAATCTCACCTCCGGGCGGAAAGCGTCAACTTTCTTCCCGCTGCGCTTACCGATGTTGCCGTTTTCCGCCTCCGTCGATGAGAAAAATAGTATAACTAGTATACGCACCACGGGCAGTAAATAAGAAAGCCACAGATCACATGTTTTTATTATTACATGCGATCTGAGACATTTCTTATTTTCCTGCTCTAGGTGCGTAATGTACTATATACAATGATTTAGGATATTTTTTGAAAATTTGCTGTCAAAAATTGCCATCAGATTCTGGTAGACCTATACTTTTCACACTAGCACTATTGTCTTGAAAATACCCATTTAGGGCCTTTCCACACGACGTGTTTTTTGTGAACTGACGACGCGCGTTTCTGATGCGCTCGCCTTCTGCGCGTTTTCATCGCGTTTCGGCAGATATAAAGTTTAAAATGTGTCGGCTTCCTTCCGTTTGCCGAGCGTTCAACAGCGTTTGTATCGATACAAACGAGCGTAAAAAAAACGTCGTGTGGAGGGCCCTTAGGGCTGTTCCACACGTACCACACAACACCACAACACCGAGTGGTCGGGCGTATACTTTGTATTGAAAATGAATAGAACTAATTACATTTACCACATCTTGCAATCGTTAACCGCGTGTGATACAGATGACCACATTTTGTCGCGACGGTGTGGTGTGGTTGTGGTACGTGTGGGTCTTAGCCCTTATGCTTTTCACTGGGACTTAACCCCGACATGTATGACTTTTTAACGCAACATTTACTGTTTCCGCAAGATTTGTTTTGAACGAAATCATGGGAAGCTATAATATTATAACTGTACTCGGCGAAACATGGCGGTAGCGGTCATTGACTTCCTGTCAAAAACTTTGTCATTTTCTATATAAACCACGAATCGCGATTGGCAATGAAGTGTCAGATGTTGTTAATCGCGGCTTTGTAAATCGAGTAAAATATTTTGTACTTATCGCCTGATGGAAAGCGACGATGATCTAACTGTTATAGTTCTTGCAATCTACGAGTGCGCGTCGCCCTTAGTTGTGTGAGTGACCATATCTATACACGCGTACATGGCTCGCTCGCTACTGACTGCTCCGTCGGGTACGCACATTAACGAAAATGTCTATTCACATTTCCAACTACAAATAAAGGCGACGCGCACTCTTAGATTGCAAGAACTATAATGGTATCTAAGCTTTAAAAAATTATTCAGTCTTCTCCTTCTCCGCCGGTTTTCCGCGAAGCCACCGCAGCAGGTTGCGCAGTGAGAGCACCACCGGGAACATTATCGGCAGGAACAGTGGAATGTAGATTGCGTACCTGGAAAAAGGTGCAAAATATTTGAAAACATATATTTTAATGGAAAAAGTCATAAAATATAGAATGGCCATTTCTGATATAAACATGGCCTATATTATGTTATTACTTATTAGTCACAGCGTCGATAATTCACTTTCCTAACACGAACAGATTATACGCGCAAAACTTGGCGATTGCTCAAACTGAATATTATACATTTATCAGAGAGATTGATTAGAATATAATGATTAAATCCCTAACGAGAGAAGAAACTAGAATTTCCCCACTTCTGATTATGAGGGAAGTTCACCACGCAACGTCAACGTTAACGCCTCCGCTATGGACACGCCCACCTCGACGTTGTTTGAGATCTCACATTTTTTAAATTAAAATTCTTTATCTACATTTTACTCACTTCTGATCATCAGGGAAGTACAGCAGCGCTAATAGACTAGGCTCCATGAAGGCCGTTTCTGCGGCGGTGTCAGCGCGTCGCGCGGCGTCGTACGCGGCGCGCAGCTCACCCGCTGTGGCGTGCGCGCGCGCAGCCGACGTCAGCGTCACCGCCTCCGAGATGGACACGCCCACTTCGTCGTTTATCACGATGTTGGAAATCTCACCTGAAAATATAACAAAAAATTAAGTAAAATTTATAGAATTATAACCTACTAGCTGCCCGGTGAACTTCGTGTCACTTTAAAACCTTCGCTGGACTTCTACGAATATTTTAAGACTAAAATCAGCCCAATCCGTTCAGCCGTTTTCTAGTTTTAGCGCGACTAACACCGTTAGGGTTCCGTACCCAAAGGGTAAAAACGGGACCCTATTACTAAGACTTCGTTGTCTGTCCGTCTGTCTGTCACCAGGCTGTAACTCGAGAACGGTAATAGCTAGCGAGTTGAAATTTTCACAGAAGGTGTATATCTGTTGCCGCTATAGCAACAAATACTAAAAACAAAATAAAATAAATATTTAAGGGGGGCTCCCATACAACAAACGTGATTTTTTTGGCTTTTTTTGCTCTATATCAATAATGGCAACAGCTAGGTACTTAACTTTTTCACAAAATCCTTATTTATACGTGTACTTTAATATTTAATAATAATATTAAAATCAAATAAAAAATTAAGGGGGGCTCCCATACAAAAAACACAATTTTTGGCCTAATTTTTCTCTTTATTGGTACGGAACCCTTCGTGCGCGAGTCCGACTCGCACTTGGTCAATTATTATACATATATAAGAAGATAGAAAAGGCATTCCATATAATCGTCAGCGCGAAAACGTGTCACCCTCGAAATGAGTGAGCTCACTCTTCTGAGAGCAGTGTGCCTTAGGACGCGGTGACAGTCGGATGGTTTAATACAAATACAAATACAAAATACAAATATCTTTATTTCAGACTACTATGGTCCATTGGTTAGTAATACAAACATAAAAGTAAAAATTATTAGGTTAGTAAAAATATTACATGACTTAAAATAAAACTTAACACTAAAAAGTTAATCATGCACCCAATAAGAACCACGGGCGGATATTGTGTCCTACAGATCTGCTCTCGAATTCATTCATTATCCGCACGTAGTTCTTCAATATGGGTGCATGCGGATCATCTGCCACAATCCTCAGGATGCTGTTGTCACTTCCCCTTACGCGATTTATTATAGATGCAGCTTTTTTGCGAATGAGTGCCCGGAAGCCATCAGTTCTTGCTTGCGCAAACATCTCAGATGCACTACAAAATCGGGGAAGTTTCAGCATCATCCTGAAGATATTATTATATTGGATGCGAAGGGTGTTTAGGGATGCTTTGGTATAGCTGATCCACAGGCCGCCCGTGTACAGATTCTGACAGAACGCTTTAAAGAGTGTGATCTTAACTTCATCCGTACAACGTGCGAACCTGCGGGCCAGCATATTACCTCGAACCGCCAAAGCCCTCCGCTCCCGTTCAATATCTAGATCATCTTTAAGGTCGTCGGTAAGTATATGGCCGAGATATTTAAAATGGAACACTCTGTTCAGCTCCTTTCCGCCGAGGCATATTGGAGGTATGGATTCGGGATATTTACCGGCGGCCTTAAAGATCATAATTTCACTTTTATTTAAATTATACTTCATGGCATGCGAATCAGCGTATCTCTCGCACACCTTCAACATCTCCCGAATTCCTCTCGCAGTGGGACTCAGCAATACCATGTCGTCCGCATAGCTAATGTTGTTAACGCTAACACCACCAACCTTGCATCCGACACGCATATTGCTGAGCTCCACTATGAGATCGTTCACGTACAGATTGAATAGCTTAGGAGACGATAAGCCCCCCTGTCTCACACCGCAGTTCAATCTGTACGCCTTGGAGAGTTTATTGGCCCATTTTACATGATTCGTCTGATTCGCATACCAGAAACGAAATATATTTATAATATCCACCGGTATACCCATGCTCTCCATTTTCTTCCAAAGTACATCGTAAGAAACGAGGTCAAATGCCTTTGAAAGATCCAGAAAGCATGCGTAAACCGGTGTCCTACGGCTTGTATAGTATTGGACAGTATGCTTGAGACTCAAGATAGCACTTTCGGTGGACAGTCTAGGTCTAAATCCAAACTGCCCATCATGTATTTTCAGATATTTTTGCAGATGTGAGTCAAGCAAACTGTCCAACACTTTGGCCAATACAGTAGCAAGCGATATCGGACGGTAATTACCTTTGTCCGAGATATCACCTACTCGGTTCTTGATAATGGGAACTACAATAGTTTTCATCAGGTCCATTGGCAGATATGCATGTTTAATAGAGATGTTAAAAAGTAAAGCTAAAACTCTAGGTAGGTGTGGACCTGCGTATTTTAAGTGCTCAATACTGAGTCCGTCGTGACCGGGAGACTTGCCCCTGCTCATGCGCTTAATTACATCTCTGACTTCTTTAGCAGTAAACATAAGCACAGGCACCTCCCCCCGCACGACAGACCCAGTAGTAGAACTTAGCGAGGACTCCACTTTAAAATGCTCCATGAACATATTTGCAATTCCCTCTTCGTCGCTAACGCCATTGACACTAGTCGGGAGGCCAGGTTTCAAATCGAACTTACTAGTGCACTTCCAAAATTTAACAAAATTTTTGTCAGCTCGTAACTTTGCTAACTTATTCATTTTTATTTGCTCTTGGTTATTTAAACACCATTTTAATCGACTTTTAAAAATCTTACGAGATTCACACATCTGTTCAAAAATATCACCAACTGTAGGCTTATTATGTGACACCCATGTTTTAAATTTAAGCCTGGCCACCCGATGAGCGTCTTTCACGTGCTTATTCCACCCACAGTGTACCTTTTGTTTGCAAGGCTTAGCATCAACACGATGTTTTGTTTTTATAGCTGCCGTCATTAGCACATTAACAGTCTGTTAATGCATTGATTGCGTAAAATATGCATTGAAAGCGTAAAATGAGTGAAAGAGAAAGTAGTATATGCTATTACTGTAAGCCAAAAATGACGACAATATTTCCTCGATGTACATTTTGCATGCAAAAACATTGTTACAGTTTTGATGGCGTATGCCTATCCAAGTATTGACATCGTTGGTAAAATTGACACCTCAAATCAATGTTAGTTGCAATCTGTTTGCACAGCTTGACATAATCTGACTAAATTACATCGGCCTGCAATCTGCCTATTTTGTTGTCATATTAATCTTTATGAATATCTTATTATCTGCTATATAAAAATTAACAGCTAAATTATACGTTGCTCATAGCTAATCTCGAGCCAATTTTACTGTTTTTTGTTGTGTTTGTTAAATTCAAAAGAAGATTACTAATTAGTAGGGCCCGGATTTATATGTAAATACATATTTTTGTTTTGCGTGATTTTCGGCCTAGAATGTTTTTTTTACACGAATTATCATGTTTAGACTGTGAAAACCAAGTTTTATTTTCCATATTTTTTTGTCCATATTTTGCAAGAAAATGTCACAATCGTCCATATTTTCACAAAAAAAAAAAATAAAAAAATAAAAAAATAAAAAAAAATATCCACAGCCGAACATATAACCTCCTCGTTTTTTGGAAGTCGGTTAAAAAATACGTTCCCGCCACCATGCGGCTGCGTATTTCGTTCCTCTCGCGCTTTATCGTCGTTTCCAAAGAAGATTATTGCTTCAGGATTCAAGCCCCATAAGAGCACAATAATAGAATACAATAGCATTTCCAAGAATCCGCGATCGAAGGATTAATAAAGAAATAGAAAGTAAAGTTTCAGATGCAAAAGGGTACTGTTGCTGACATGGCTAAAAAAACTGAAGTATGTTTCGGTGTTCGGGTAAAATAAAGGATTTAAGCACGTAACACACAAATAAAAACAAAATTCTGTGCCGATTATTAGGGTTCCGTACAGAGGCGGCGCAAGGCGTGGGCGATGTGGGTGACCGCCCACGGCCTCGCGGTCCGAGGGGCCTCGCGCCTCTTGGACTCCCGAGGATTTTTTTGGGAATTTGACGCGTTTTGAGACTATTTATAAAAAATGACTGTCTAAAAATAATCCATTTGGGCCTAGGGGGCCTCGCAAAATGTATCTCACCCACACAAAATTTTGGTCTTGCCCCGCCACTGGTTCCGTACCCAAAGGGTACAAACGGGACCCTATTACTAAGACTTCGATGTCTGTCTGTCCGTCTGTATGTCACCAGGCTATATATCAAGAACGGCTATAGCTAGACTTCTGAAATTTTCATAGAATGTGTATATCTATTGCCGCTATAACAACAATTATGTACTAAAAACAAAATAAAATTAATAATTAAGGGTGGCTCCCATACAACAAACGTAATTTTTTTGCTAATTTTTCGCTCGATATCAATAATGGCTACAGCTAGGCACTTGAAATTTTTACAAAATCCTTACTTATATTTGTACTTTAATAATTGATAAAAAATTAAAATAAAATAAATATATAAGGGTTACTACACTAAAACAATTTTTAATTATATTGTAATTATAAAGTCCATACTTTTCCATATTTCTGTTTTATAGTCCATATTTTTCCATATTTTTGATTTTTTAGTCCATTACATATTTTGGATTTTTTTATACATATTTTTCCGGGCCCTACTAATTAGTAATTGCTATGGCAGAAAATTTGATAAAATGACTTGGAAAGTTAAAAATATTCCTGATAAAGTAATAACCCAATAAGTATATCCCGGTAAAGTACGTCACTTCACCGCTTTTAACAATTGAAACGATATGACGGGACAACGTCCATCGGGCCGCTGGTGGTTTAGAGCGTGGCTCTTGATTTGGAGGTCATAAATTCGATTCCCGCGTTAGAATGATCCATGCGTAAAAAGTAGGTCCTGCGCCTGATCTGTCGCCAGTCGTGTCGGTCGTCCATCCTACTGGGTTATGAGAGTAAAGGAATAGAGAGTGCTCTTGTGTACGGCGCACACACTTGGGCACTATAAAATTACTACTGAGTAACTGGCCTTGTTTCAATGAAGCCGACCAACGTCACCAAAACCGGTGTGGGAGTTAATAATTACCGAGCAGCTTGGCCAAGCTCTTGAGGCTCCTCTCGGCGGAGGTGACGTGCTCCAGGCTGCGGATCCGCAGCAGCGTGTCCACCTCCCAGCGGCGGGGGGACACCGCGCGCAGCGGCTCCAGGTGCGCCCCGGATATGGCCTCCTGGAGATGTTAGGAATTTAATTTAATTTTATTTTATTTAGGAAAACAAACAGTACAAATTTACATATTATAAAACTAGGAATATTACAATAGATCATTTACATGTTTTCACATTTATGATTCTAAGAAAAAACAAAACTTATGGACAATGGTTGCAGATTAAATAACTATATCCACCAGAGTACATATACCCACGTACCATTTGACAAAAACGATCAAAACACTCAAAATAGGAGGCATTTTGGCGTTTTGATCGTTTTTAACATTAAATGGAACGCGGGGAAAGTATCTAATAAACGGTAATCTAAGTATTTTAATCTAGAGCCTACGACGTAGCTGTAGGCCTACTACGAAACTGTTTTGAGACTCAAATAATCGGACGAAAATGCTGCGTCCTGCTCTAACAACGTCATTTCACGTTTGTTAGAGTAGAACGCAGCATTCTCGTCCGATTATTTGAGTCTCAAAACAGTTTCATGGTACAAGGCCAGGTTACAACTTGCAAAACAAACCAAATATCAGTTAATTTTTGTGTTATGTAACTACAAACTTTCATGTTTGTGATATTGATAAAATATTGTAAAATAAATTAAACAATTTGCTTGCTTGATATTTTCAGTAATGTATAACCACATTACTTGTACTTGTACACATTTTTACGCGCGTACCATCGCGTACGTAGATGCGTTCACACTTACAAGTGTAAGCAGCAGCTGTCAATTACTAGCCACATTACTATGTACGCATTTTTACGCGTACTTGAATTCATACGCACACGTGTACGCAGCTGTGAGCGTATGGACGTAATGTACGTCAACGTGCGTCAGCGTGTGTGTGCGTAAACATTCATAATGCACTCACCTTGTCAGTAATCCCCAACAGCTTCCTCAGCTGCGATATGAAGGTGCCCATGACGAGTTTCACCGGTGGCTTAAACACGCCCGTTTCACATTCTTTTGCAGTGGGACTGGCGAGCACCACACCACCCCATTTCGGTGACATGAACGCTTGGACGGGCGAATCGTTCTCCTCGTCTGAAAGTTTGAGGTGGTAATGATGTAATAGAAATAATCGGCCAAGTGCGAGTCGGACTCGCTCACGAAGGGTTCCGTACCACTACAGAGCAAAAATAGGCTAAAAATGGTATTTTTTGTATGGGAGCCCCCCTTAATTATTTAATTTATTTAAATTTTATTATTAATTATTAAAGTACAAATACAATTAAGTATTTTGTAAACATTGAAATGTTCACAAAATACTTAATTGTATTTGTACTTTACAATTAAGTACTACAACTGAAGTTGCCTATGTGTTGCCGTTATTGATTAAGAGCAAAAAATAGCAAAAAAATGACGTTTGTTGTTTAGGAGCCCCCCTTAAATATTTAATTTATTTTGTTTTTAGTATTTGTTGTTATAGCGGCAACAGATATACACAATCTGTGAAAATTTCAGAAGTCTAGCTATAGCGGTTCTTGAGTTACAGCCTGGTGACAGACAGACGGACAGACATCGAAGTCTTAGTAATAGGGTCCCGTTTTTACACTTTGGTTACGGAACCCTAAAAAAGACGGTTGGAGAGTAGTGTTTTGTGTCGAACTCGAACTGGAACTCGACTCGAACTCGAACTCGACTCGAACTCGACTCGAACTCGGTTGTCTGTAAAGTCGGTTTACAGACGATAGTTGCACGTGACTACGTCATAGCCTTAAATGGAACGCCTCAGAGCGAAGTAACGCCGCTTATTGCGTCATGTTTTCTCGTGCGCGCAGCCCATATCGAATTGTAAGACGTTGTCACGTCAAAAATATTAGGTTAAAAAGTTTTAGGTAACTGACATCAGAGTTGTTTGGCGTTAATCTCCTTTTCCTAGATCATTAGTAACACAAAATTTTAGTATCGGTAGTAAACATGGACGTATAAAAAAAGGCGGACGGAGTATACACAACTGTGTATACACAAATACACAAAATTGTGTCGTTCAGAGTCGGCCAGCTGGCTGTATGTACACGGTCCGCACGCACACATTCTTGCGCTAGTCCATACCATTTGACAGGCGTCAGAATGTGTGCGTGGCCGACTCTGAAGAAAAGTGAATACACAGTTTTGTATATGACAAGACTCCGTCCGCCTTTTTTTCTACGTTCATGGTAGTAAACGAAACTTTATGTCAGCACGGTTAGCTTTAAAATTTTAATTCTATGCCGCTATTGGTCGAGCTTGCACTAGCTTGAATTGAGCAGTTGTTGGTGCGTCGTGACGTCACACATACGTACCGGCGTGCACGCGCAGCGGCGCGGCGGCGCACGGCACGGCGTACAGCGCGAGGTTGAGCGCGGGCTGCTGCGACACGTGCGCCGCGCGCGCCTCCAGCCGCGTCAGCAGCAGCGGCAGCCGCTCTTGCCGCGTCGTGAAGTGCCGCCCGCGCGGGGAATTGTCGCGAACCTGGTGATAGATCATTTGTATGCTATAGATGTATTAAACATTGTCAGCTCGCATTAAATAGCAACGCGTCACATCACAATTCGCAGTGTTCTTTTAAATGACGTCAGATTAAAGTGTGTCGACCCTAAAATGTATGAAGTTTAACTGTTCTACGTCTGAGCTTACCTCTTTGAGCTGAAAATCGAAGTCCAGCAGATGGAGCCACTGCGACTTGAGAGTGAAGTTGTGCAGCTCCGACAGCTCGTCCACAAACGATCCGATGTAATCTGTAACAAATAATCGTATGAGAAGGAACGTCCCGGATCTATCAAACACAGGATTGCCTCCATTGCCGGCCGATCTACCTCAACAGGGACCGGAATTCCACCAAAATAAAGGAACGCCTCTTCAACTTACCTTCCATAACCTCACCAGCGTTGAAGTCAACCCTCAAGTGCTGCGGGTCGGGGTGCACCACAGACAACACTATGTGGTACTCCGCGCCGCCTGGCGAGCGGACCTGGCGCGCCGCGTCCGCCAGCTGCGAGCGGGCGCCGTGCAGGATAGACGGCTGGTAGATCCACTTAAGGAGGGCTTGGCAGAGCGTTGGAATTGCTGTGGAATATGATTTAAGTAATAATATCGAATGATAGGAAAATTTATAGCCTAAATTACAGATAAATATATACTTACTTAGTATTATAAAAGCGTAAGTGTGTTTGTCTGTCTGTAACCTGCTCACGCTCAAACCATTGAACCGATTTTGCTGAAATTTGGCATGGACTTTAAGTCCCGGTAAGGACATAATATGGCGCAACGGAGTTGCGGCCGTCATCAGACAAACAAACAGACAGACACATGACTTTCGCGTTTATAATATTAGTATGGATAAAACAATTTTAAATATGGATGAATATATTAATTTACCTTTAGCATCTCTGAAGAATGCGACCCTGTCTCCTCCGACCCACACGTCAGTGAACAGTGGCGTCCTCTGCACCACGTAGAAGGTGTTATGCTTGTTCAGGTCGTACACGGCGCCCACCTCCTCCGTCGCCTCCCCTTCATCCGCCACTGACTCCAGCGTTTGACGGAGAGTACCAGGCAGCACTTCCGTGATGATGTTCAGTTTTATCGCGTCTAGGGTAAATAAGACCAGGGTTAGACATTCAGGGTTGAAAAGTTATCAAAAGAAAAATATTTTCATGTTCTCAAGCTATGCAGCCTGCAGACTGGCATTACAAAAAGTTGTAAAATCTTATGCAAGCTAAAGTGCTGACTTTAGCTTTACTGGACTTTTAAAATTTAAACTCCACAAACTCACAACACCATGGGCCTTTTAAACAACACCTTATAAACAACACCTTAGACGACACGTCTTGTGGCTTATAGTAAGATACATACATTCATATAAGTAAGACAACTAAAGGGTAGATAGGCTAGAGCCTAGAGCCTAGAGTCTAGACTGTTGTCTGTAGATTGCGTATAGGTCCGGTCAAGTTAGGTTGTTTAAAGTCATAATCTTGGCTAACATTATCACTTTCTACACACACTACACTCCATACTCGTAATACAACAATCATTAACACAGTACTTGGCTGACCCACGATTCCATGACAATGACACCCCTCGCTATATCACCCATTTTCAAAGGGAATACCTTACCATAGTCCTTGAAAGTCTCCCGTATCTTGTCAGCAAGCTGCTCACCCAGCTGCTGCGAGTTGGCCAGCACCTTGAGCTGGGTGGCGACGTGATGCGACTCCGTGTCGAACGAGCTTATCTCCGAGTACGGTAACGCGACCCTGGAGGTTTAGGAACTTATGATTAGTTTACTTTTCTTAGTTTACTATTCATCTGCAGTAGAAACTCGCGGGTGTCTGGCTAAGTCTAATCCGAGATCTCATTTTAAGGACAAAATTACTGTATGATATAATTATTATTATACGGTGTTAAACTGCACACTACTCGTTCTTATCAAATCACGTTACAATGTGGTTAACTCATGGCCACCATAACTTACATAATTTGTTTTGATATTGCTTTATCTTATAAAAACATGATTCTATAGTTTTTGCAATGTTTTCGTGACAAATCGTTTTCATAGTGACCTTTTACTGCCTATGTAGTTTTATAAAGTGCCACCATTTTACAGCAGCATCTTCGGATCGAATAAACCGTTGAATTGAATACCGTTCTTACTTAAAAACTTTGATAGCGCGACTCAGAAGAGAGGCGCTAATAAGTCCCCAAAGACCCCCCAAAGACTTCCATGAAGATTATGACCTCCCCAGCCGTGCTAGCACGGCCACTAGTAAAAATGCGAAAGTATAAACAAATTACTGTGGACGTAAACTTAAGGTGCCGTTCCGATCTTAACCGCGGCTAATCGCGACCGACAAAAATTCAATTAAAATGCCACTTTATGACAGACTATAGTATATGTCAAAGAAGGATATTATTTGAATTTTTAGGAGTATAGTCTGTCATAAAGTGGCATTTTAATTGAATTTTTCGGAACGAAAAAAGATCGGAACTTCACCCTAAGTTTATCTACACAGTAATTTGTCTATATATTTTCGCATTTCTACTGGTGGCCGTGCTAGCCCGGCAGGTAAGTCCGAATGTCCACCCGTAAACGGTAAGACCGCCAATTTGGTCAGATCCTGTTTTTTGTAATTTTATATTATAATATTTAATTTGCGAATAAAGAATTTGTTTTTACTTTTTATTATTTTACCTGTACACCTCCGTGGTCTTCCACCACAGCGGCAGGCCGATGATGATTAGCACACCCACAAAAGACGCGCTCGCCCACATCCGATTGGACTCTGAAATAAATAAAAACAATTTTTAGAATAGGCTCGAAGGACCAAGATCCAAGATGTATAAAAGTTTTAGTGCTAAACGCTGTACGCCAAAAATACTTTTCACTGCGATTTAATTTTTGTCAAGCGATCTCAAGTCGCAACGTTGTGCGCGAGCGCGGCATATCCTTACTTAAGGGCGTTCCGTCCGGAGATTCCGTAATTGACCGTATTTAAAACCTTATAAGCTCATAATCTGAAAGCTACAAAGTTATAATAAAAATACAGGAATAATCTTCAGTATATCAACATTCCTTTTGTCGTTTTAAATTTTCTATTTTTGTTTCTTATACTCATGATATCAGCTTCCAAAGTAATACAAATTTGTTAAAATTCAAGCATACATTCAGCATCTCCTTAAGACTTACAAATTACTTTTATTTGAAACTCACGCCAATAGATCGACATTATCATAAACTACATAATATTTGCCGTTTTAAATTTTTTTTGGACAATTTTGAACTAAGATAAGTAAAAATAATAGGGTTTTGGCGCGATCTCGGCAACGCGGCAAATGTATGGCCAAGGTCGTTTGCTCGGGGGACGGCCTTAATATAAAATATTATAAATGCGAAAATGTGTGTGTCTATTGTCTGTCCGCCTTTATGCCGGAATTAAATGTACGGTTCTCGCACGATAAAGTTTTGACGCATCGGAGTTGCGGGCGTCATCTTGTTATAATACTACTTATAACTTCCGCGCACACTATGCGCAACGGAGCGAGCCGCATTTCCCAGGCGGCCCTCTCCTCTGCGACCCTTCATAATGTGCCTTTACATGACAGTACACGAGGCGCAATAACCAAGGGTCAGGTGTTAAGGAGCCGCGAGGACGTACTCGTAATTGGTGTCATTTACACCAAGCTAATATATCTATCACATTGACATCACATTAAAAACTACATGCCAGGGGAAATTAAACATTAGATGCAAGTAGTAGGGTCAACAATCGCGTTGGTATATGTAAACTTAATATCTTAAGTTTACGGAAAGTATTTTGGCAACTCTACCTTAATCCAACTAAAAATCAGACAAGTAGAGTAGCCTTAAATTGACAAAACCCGACCAAATACCGTAGGTCCATCGACTGCATGTGAATTTTCTTCGATGGTACATGTTTATGAAGGGATAAATATTTTTCACAAATGTGGCATTGCTCAAAAAGTAGCATTACCATTTTCCACAATGATGTACTTAGTAGTGATGGGCCGAATGTGGTTTGAACCGAATACGAACTTCGGCCGAACATTCGGTAAAAATGAAAAATTCGGCCGAACTTCGGTTCAATTTCGCCGCGCTTTTTCGTGTTGTGGCTTGTTTACGCACTTGCTGCAAATATTGCTAGATGTGCCCCGCCCGCACTCCACAGTTCCTTGCGGGGCCGTTAGTTATTGCTGACTTTACAAATGACTATTTGTAAAGTAAAAGTAAAGTCAAATTTTTTGTTTTTTGATTAGGTAAGAAAGATTTCTTAGACTTGTGGAGGGCAGTAAAATTTTGTTTTTTGATTAAGTAAGAAAGATTTCTAAGGCTGGTTTGGTTAGTAAGAAGAGCGGTTTAATTTTGTGTTTTGTTTGTTTAAGTAACCAAACATTTTTGAGACTGGTCGTTAAAAAGACCAATTTAAGTTTTTTGTTTATCACGTATGATTACTTTTTCTAATTCAAATAAGTTAAAATGACTATGAACGAGTATGGTTCTTGTATTATACTTATTTTATGTCACGGTTACTATAAATATTATGTTTTTGACGTGACAACGTCTTATAATTCAATATGGGCTGCGCGCACGAAAACACATGACGCAATATGCGGCGTTACCTCGCTCTGAGGCGTTCCATTTAAAGCTATGACGTTGTCACGTTCAACTATCGCCAGTAAACCGACTTTACAGACAACCGAGTTCGAGTTCGAGTCGAGTTCGAGTTCGACACAAAACACTACTCTCCGACCGTCTTTTTTTCATTGATTTCTATTATGATAGTGCAAGTACATTTAGTGCCGAATGTTCGGCATTTTAACCGAAATTCGACCGAATGACGAAGTTCGGTTCAAGCTGCCGAAGTTCGGTTAAACCGAATGTAAAACGAATTTCGGCCCACCCCATAGTACTTAAGTCTATCTCACAATAGTTAGGCAGGTCGGAGTACCTAATGTAATCGAGCTGGCATTCGTGTCGAGGCACGAGGCAGCTAATGATGAAATAAGGCAAAAAACAGAACCCTTATAGATTCGTCATGTCTGTCTGTCTGTCCGTCCGTAAGTCACAGCCACTTTTCTCCGAAACTATAAGAGCTATACTATTGAAACTTGATAAGTGGATGTAGCCTGTGAACCGCATTAAGATTTTGATACAAAAATGGAAAAAATATTAAAAATTTTAGGGGTCCCCATAGGTACAACTGAAACAAAAAAACATTTTTTTCACCTATGCGTGTGTGATTTTAAAGACCTATCTATGGATAGGTCTTTAAAATCATATTGAGGTTTCTAATATCATTTTTCTCTAACCTGAATAGTTTGCGAGAGAGACTCTTTCAAAGTGGTTAAATGTGTGTCCCCCCCCTCTAACTTCTAATTCTAAAAAAATAATAATGATGTACATTACTATAAAAACTACCAACGAAAATTGGTTTGAACGAGATCTAGCAACTTGTTTTTTTTATACGTCGTAAATGGTAAACCTTAATTTAACTTTCATTAAATCAACGGAAATATAAAAATAAATCGAAAACCTTTTAATTTCATAGAAATAAACCTTGCTGCTGCGGAACCCTTCATGGGCGAGTCCAAACTCGCACTTAGCCGGTTATTATAAAATATAAGATTATGCTTGCAGCAGAAAAACAATGGATATAAATAATTATAATATATTATTTTACCTATAGGTTAACTATTATAAATTATAATGATGAAGTGCAGGAACTACTATACAGGTGGCAGTACTTATTAGTCAGAGTACAGCTAAGTAAATAATCAATTTTATTCATGTTTCGTATTGTCATTTGTCCGTATTGACGGCACTTACAGTTCCCAGCACCACAGTATAGCAATATGGGATACTAAATGATGTCCGCAACGGACGCCAAAATTCGTTAATCGCGCGGGAACCGTACATTTATCCGGGATAAAAAAGTATCCTATGTCCTTTCCCGGGACTCAAAGTATCTCCATACCAAGTTTCAGTCAAAACGGTTCAGCGGTTCGGGCGTGAAGAGGTAACAGACAGACAGACAAACAGACAGACAGACAGACAGACAGACACACTTTCGCATTTATAATATTAGTAAGGATTGCTATACTGTAAGCACTGTAAGTATGTGCCAGCACCATCATTGCGCTATTTTAAAAGAGAACCATTGAAATAGCTTTAAAACTATTTTTTTCTCTGCATTAGATTTCTAATAGAAACATAAACCTGCGACTTGGTAAAACCAACAACATGATTTCTGCAATGGGGAATGAATCAGGAAAACCAAACCGTTCTACAGCGTTAGCATAGAGTATAGACTATCAAAACATGTTTGCAAATAAATCATTCGAGGAAATAGGATATTTTATTACGACTGTAACGATAACTAATGCTATAGGGATTTTGCTTTCCCACCGTTGGGCAAAATACTCTCAAGTTTTTCCATTCATTTCGCTCTAACGCCACCGTAGAGCAAACTGGCTTGTGTGTGTCAAGTTTATTTATTTATTGTTGTAAGAACACCAATCAGTACATACATTAAAAACTTATAGAAATAATCATAAATAGTCGACAAGAGCGAAGATGGTAGTCCAAATCCCTACCAAAATATAGGGCATAGGCTATCGTAGGCTATAGGCGTAGGCTAGCTATAGTAGGCTATTAATTTCATCTCAAGAGGAGCCAGCCTCTCGACCATACAATAATTATGTACTTACAAAGACCAAAGAATATAAATCCAACAAGCAATCACATTATGTACCCGACCTCCATGATGTAGGGCGAGCCCGACCCAGTTACTATGTAATTAACATAGCACACCTACTCATATCACTACATAGATGATAGATCTAAGATCTACAGGGTATAACAAAACTTAGTGTTAATACTTGGTGTTTACGTGTTTCTTGTAGATTCAGATTCAGTTCACTGTGAAAGTAGCAGCGCTGAAAAAATATTTTTTTTCACTTTTGTGGTCTTTCAGCGCTGCTACCACAGTGAACTCTCTACAAGGAACACATACACACCCTAAAGTATTATCATTTAGTTTTCTTACACCTTGTATATTCAAAGCATACTAAATAACGCCCGCAACCGTATATTTTACTGCAACATAAACTATCCTATGTCCCGTCAGTCGTCACCACTCACCCGTGTTTCCAGTGTCAGAAATTTCATCAAAATCTTTCGAGTCGAGATCGAGTTGATGTTCGACGTTACCTACGCAAAAATAGGGGCGTTTTATGTATGACGTGTCTGTCTGTAAAGTGTAAAGGTAAACATTGAAGCTTGAAGTAAGCGTACCGCGGAAGCACCTCTGTCGTGGTAGCCTACATGGTTCAACGGGAACTACCCACGCGGACCGAGTCGCGGGTAACAGAAAGAAAGAGGACAGAAAAAAAAGAAAGAGAAATTCGACAGCCTCTAAAGTCTAATCTCTATATTAATAATTATAGAGAGAGTGCTGCAATTATTGCACTCCCAGAGGATTCCTGTGGAAACGAGATATCTGAGTGCATGAGACATCAGACAAGTCAAGCTGTTGCGACTTGCGAGGATTCGAAAACTCCCCCAATTTCATAGAGAACTCCTGCGACTTGCGACGAATATAACAACGACAGGCCAGTTTCACCACATTCTGATAAGTGCTGGATAGATCCACAACGATAAATTGTGGACAGATACTCCATACTCTATCTGTCAGATAAGTGGATAGCCTATCCGGCACTTATCAGAAAGGGGTAAAACAGGGCCTAAAGCCTTCGATCAAATATATATTAGTGATCGAAGCCTAAAGCTTCAAAAACTTAACGAAATTATAATAATGTGTAATAAAAGGTGCCCTTGAATTTATTTCAAACAGCTGAAATTAAACCCATGCCCTTGTCGCAACGTTTTAGAGGATTTTCCCTCGAGTAATTTGAGTGTGACCCTTTTTTTAGTATTCTTTGTAGCCATTCATGGTTGTAAGTTTTTACCTTCTTCATAATTATTCACCTTACCCTCAGACCTTTCCCTTGTCATTAAGAATTCTGTGTATGTAAGGGCCTGTCCACAAGCCCACGTTACGACGTCGTCAACGGTGCGGTTAAACGTGGCACGGTGACATGACGTGACGTCCACGTAACGTGAAAATGCACGTCACGATGTAGCAACATTGTACGTCACGATGCCTTGTAAAACTGCTACATTCTTCACTACTTATCTAGATATGGACAGCACAATACGTATTCTGCTTAAATGCTGTTCATAATACTCATAGATCATAATACTTGGACCGGCTCAATTCCAGTAAAACCTACATGCGGGCAGATCTGTCTGCGACTTTGCCCTTGCGAACGACTTAACACAACTGGTTGCTACGATTTGCGAAACCCAGATGTAGACTGTCAGAATCCTTCCCCGTTGGACCTTCTGCTGACTTCAAAAATTAATGGCTACCAAGCAATAATGATCGCATCCATAATGGTTCATCGGGTCATTGTCTTATTAGGAGTTCTGTGACACTTATGGCGGTATTGCGAAAGCGTGCTGTTACATACCGTCGTGTTTGGCACTACAAGTAAAGCGGGCTCCACATTCTCCACGTTTTGTAGGTGTCTCGGGTCTTGCCAAAACTATTGACGAGACGAGAGCAGCTTTCCACATTCTCGCTCGCGCATTTGTGCGCTCGGTACTTGAACGAGATGGACGTGGAAACAGCTGTCGCTGCAGCATTATGTGCTGTGGCTTATTACAATTATACGTTTATTCGAGAAAAAAAAGTTATCAACAAGGTAAAAATCTATATAATTTTAATATAGTATAATACGCGGCGGGAATGTGGAGGGAGTGTTTTGTGTTTCGGCAAAACTACACGAGAGCCCTTTGATTCGGATACGAAATACCGACACGGGATGGAGACTGCACAAGACAATACGAATATAGACGAATATGCTCTCCACAATCTCGTATTCGGTAAGTCTCGTGTAGTTTTGCCGAGAATGTGAAGCCCGCTTAAGCGGACTGGGATGGGATGCGGTCGTTTTTTGCATCCTATCCTTGGAGGGCACTATTGTGCTTCTTGCCGGAAGGTCCAGGCAATACTGCCAACTGTGGTGATGTAAGGGATGAAGCTTTTCATTCCGTCCTTTGTAGTGCCAACTTGTGGCCGATTTCATCCCTGGTTTGGTGCGTCCTCCAAAAAAGCTTCTCGCCGGAAGCAGAAGGCTACCAATCCTGGGCCAATGCAGTGTCTGCTCGGAATTTAAATACCAGCACATATAAAATGAAGAACTCAAGAAAATCTCTTTCTTTTCACTCGGACAAAAAAAAAACAACACGTCAATAGAATTGGTGAGAGACTCGAGCGCCTCGCTTCGCCTTCGAGAACCCGTGCATTCTGGTCTCTGGCCAAAGCTATTAAAGGGAATTTCTGCAAGCCAACCCGGTAGGGTTGGTAATCCCTACACGTCAAATATGGATCGTTGGCCTATGACGCAAAAGACAAAGCCGATCTTCTGCTTCTTTGCGTGAAACTTGACCCGAGATGACAGGGGACAGAAACCGCCGACCATACTGCGATGCACGAGCGTCATATCGGATATTTGGTTTAATCTCTCGCTCAGTGTAAATAGCCCTCCGTTCCCTTGATATCCATAAGTCGAGTGGGCCTGACGGGATCCCTCCTATTGTGTTAAAAAAGAGTGCTTCAGAGTTGGCTCTGATCTTAACGCGTCTTTTTCGGCTCTCCTGCTCTTCTGGCATTGTACCGGCTTCCTGGAAGACCGCCTTGGTGTACCCGATCCCCAAAAAAGGTAACCGCTCAAATCCTTCCAATTACAGACCAATCGCTATAGCCAATTTATAATATTATAATGGAATCAATTATTAATAGCCAGCTCCTTCGAAACTTTAATGGCCGGGGTTCCATAAGGGTCGCTCGGCTGGTGATCTCTTGGCGTACCTAACTCGTCGTTGGGCTCAGGCGATTGTGTCAAAGGGAGAGGCATTGGCTGTTAGTTTAGACATTGCGAAGGCCTTTGATCGGGTTTGGGACAAAGTGCTGCTATCAAAGCTTCCATCATATGGGCTCGCCGAGAAATTATGCATTATGCAAATGGTATGCGGGATCCGCGGATCCGCGTTTTGTAGGTGCAGGATCCAGCAGATTAAAAATTGGCGCGGGATCCCGCTTTGCGGGATTGCAATCCCTAACGGAGACAGAGATTTAAGAAAAAAAGACGTAAAATTTTGCTACACCGTGACGTTCATTTTCACGTTACGTTGACGTAAATTTTCACGTCAAGTCAACGTACCGTGGTCCGTGAGACCGTGACACGTTACCGCACCGTTCTATGTTGACGACGTCGTGACATGGAGATGTGGACAGGCCGTAACAATGCGGAAAGTGGTTGTTATAATCTTTTGCCAAAATCCGAAAAAAAATGCCCTCCATCAATGCCACGCTTCCGTCACCATCCGTAGGCCGTGTTTATTTTGGTAAAACATTGAAAAAATGTTTACACATTTTACAAGATGACTGCTTGACGTTCATAATCTTATTTGTTTTGAGGTGATATTTTGAAGTCCGATACGAGTACATCATTGTGTACCAGAATATCTATGACCTTATCTTAGATCTGTTATGGGCATGGCGTGATACTATCTAGAATTAAAAAAAAACTAAGCTTAGTAAAAAGAATTTAGGTAAACTACACAGGTTGCAATTTTCTCTTGGGTCTACATTTTGACATTAATAATATACTTAATTTAATTATTATTGAATAACTAATAGAATTATTTTTTTTAATTCGCAGCAATATATTTTGCAAAAATATTGCAAATTGAAACTGAAATAAGGGAGAAGACCTAATGGCAGACACTTTAAGGAAACATGAAACATTCGAATGTTATAAAATATATAATTTATGAAAATAAAGGATTGATAACTTCTTCCATGTCTTCAGTAACTCTTACAAAACAAAACTATTATAATTATTCTCTGACAAATCAATAAAAAAATATATTATTGGTCTTTTTGTAAACTTAGTCATAAGTACTAATAGATGACATCACAATAAGCGAACAACACTAATAGTAGACACCAATATGAACTAATAGTTGACATAGAACATTAAATTACATTTTACATTTTTCATATTATTAGGTCTTTATTTGCCGTTTTTCAAAAGATTTCATTTACTTCATCATAGTAACTACATGCATCAGAAATATTATACACGTTGTCTCCAGATTCTATTCATTCTTCTTCCATGCTGAAACTATCTTTCCTTTTATTTTTATTTTTCATATTTTTTTCCTAGCAAATTTATTTTCAGTCTTTAGTCTCCATGCTTCTTTTGCCTCTTCTTTTTTCTTCTTTTTGTTCTCATCTCTCCTTTTTCTTCTTTTTACTGCTACAAAACTAAAGCATCGATTTTTAGATTAGTACAAGGTCTACCTTGGACATACTGGTCTACATAGGTGTACTAATATTAGACACCATGTCCATTTTTAGGTACTTACAGTAGTTCTAAGTTCTTAGTTTGTTAATAGAATTATATTTTTAGAGAATAGTGATGATATTTGCAGTAGAATAAAGTACAAAATAACTTTAGTATGTATTGAAAAACTAAAAGATGAGATCCATGTCATCTATTAGGTTTTTTACATTTTCAAGAACTAATAGTCGACACCCTTTATATTGTTAGGGAAAATGGATAAAAGATCATAAATAAACATTAATTAGTGTAAAACAACATGAGCATTAATCCAATGAAGTCAATAGAAATTACAAAAATCTAGTAAATGTATTCAAAACTTACGTGCAAAATTTCGCCTTCCTTAACCTATTTGCTAAGAAACTGCCGGGTGCGTGTTGACGCGGTCACATCATTTACGAAAACTGATCCCATTTTAAAATTTTGTTCTCGAAGGCATCCCTAATATATTTTTTCACATCAACAGATAGCATAAGAAGCTTATAAAATTTACAGTGTTGAGAAATAATTAGAATAATTCTTATTTTTATGGCATTTTTGTCGTAAGTGTCATCTATTCAGTGTCTACCATTAGCGCCTTTCCCTTAATATATTAAGCTGCAGCAAGGGTGACAATATTAACAATAGGGTTCGATTTCTGAGATTTCTGAGATTTCCGAATTTGGAAGGGTGTTTTTGTCATTTTGTTACTAAATGCCCGTTTACTTCGATTTCAAAATTTTGGATCAATATTAATTTCGCTAAAGCCGCGCTCTATTGCCAAGTTTTAAAGTTTTTTCCAGATGCATTTTTTTTGTTAATTATTGTCAACGTAATAATACTTAGTATAATTACATGGTATTTCAATATGTTTAATTTTAGACAAGTCTCTTAATTTTGAGATAAAGCTTACTACAAATTTTGCAGTATTATGTTCATCCAGCGACCACATAACCCAATAGACGCCTAATGTTTTGATTTCTCTTAACAAATAATTGTGTCAATGCGCTGAGGTAAGCGACGCGGGGGGTGAGGGAAGAAATGCATTACGATTGGCCAATTCAAATTCACGGCATGTCATAAATCATAACTAGTGATGGGAAGTACGAAAAGCGCTGGCCAAAAGAAAAAAAACAGTACATAATATTTATTTTATTTTTAAGTGTAGAATGAAGAAAAGACTTTTATAAATTAATATTTAATCATTTTTAAAATGAATTAACTTCGTATAAATTCTCCGAACTGCAGGTTTCTGAACCGAAGATTTTGTAAGAAATACCAATCTTGTAGTTATGTATATTTTATACATCACACTATTTGCTAAATCCACCACATGATTGGTTTCTTCACAATGAAATTGATGGAAACTTATTATATATAACAATAAAGCTGCTTGAAGTTTTATTGACTAAAAACTCTGCTTTACGTGGTTCACTTTTCTTTACGCCTCCAAGATACAATTTCATGATAACTTCACAGCGACGGCAAATTTTAACAACACTTTGTGACGGGTAGATTAAGCCACCCATGTCTCTGTAAGCTATAAAACTGTTAGCATTTTCGTTTAAAGTAATCAATGCCCCTATGCAGGTTTTACATCTCAAATGCTTTATTAAAGAGCTAGCAACAAAACCTGCTATGTACTCAATAGTATTTTCAGCAAACTGAGATAAGCAAATTGATTCTATGGCACTGTCTAAATCTTGATGACTTTCGGTGCCGAACTGAATTTCGCTCTTATCTTCTGCCGTTGTAGTCAAATTTATTCTTTGCAGTGCAGATGAGCAGTTTAGAATTGATATATTCTCTAAAGGTATGCAGTTACCCGTAGATACTTCAACCAGTTCTGTGTGTATCAATATTTTTTTAACACGACGTGGTAATGATGATGATGACGATGATCATGATGATGAATTTGAATTGCGTGGTAGCACATGCTTTCTGTACTTAAAACAACGCCGAAACTCCCAAACGTGTATCTATAAGGAGTCAGGAGTTCTCTCAGCATCTTCGAAACCATGGTATACATTGACCCAACATTTGAATTTTTGGTAGCATATTCTTAGTACACTTCACATAAAACCAAAATCACCATATGTTTCCATATAAATTTTGAGGAGTTCCCTCGATTACTCCTGGATCCCATCAGGTCACCACTTTTGTGAACATGGTACCAAATTGGAGTGAAACCTAATACAACAAAACAAAAATTTCGAAAATCGGTTCACAAACGGCGGAGTAATCGTTGAACACACAAAAAAAATATCCACAGCCGAACATAATATAACCTCCTCGTTTTTTGGAAGTCGGTTAAAAATTTAAAAACACATACTTACACACGTTTACAAAAACAATTCATAAAATATTACTCTTTTTCAACAATATGAAAAAAAACCAATTTGTTTAACTGATAAAAAGTCAATCATCGCATCACTAGTGACGCTTGACTCGGCTTGACAGTAATAAAAGAAAGGATAAGGATTACTAGTTTGTGTATGATAGAAAGGGAAATACTTATAAACAAACGTTTTCCTTGACGTATTCGGACCAGCGTAAGTTGAGCTCTGAAGAAATTGATTCCTGACAATATAAATCTTAAAATTGGCTTACCTATGAAAAGTTAAGCCGTCTTTGCTAAAATTAGACGATTGGCTACATTTTCCACACCATTTTACTGTACAGGGAACCATATTTCGCCTTTATCGTATTTTATTTAGTAGCAGACGCATGAGATGTACATAGGTCACGGAAGTGGTCGATAATGAGACAGATTTCGCTGTCATTGTCTCAAGTAAGACCTATTAGTCTTTCATGTTGCCAGACAGTATTTGCCTTGCATTAGGCGTCTATTGGGTTATGTGGTCGCTGTGTTCATCAGTTTGTTTATTTCTTTACTTACATTCATGAATTATGATTCAAATTTGCATTGCATAACACGGCAAGCTTGCAAATAAAGTTTATCAACAATTTGTATACTGCGAAGTAAACACATTACAAAGTTCTACTTTATGACTGCGTGTTTCACCTTAGATACCTATATCATATTGTTTATCTATCATCTAGAATCTAGATTCTAGAATCAAACATACCTACTATGTAGTTCGATTTGCAGATAATAAATAATTATTGCTGTTTGTGCAGCTACTTTGTGCTGTTGTAGACTAGTACCTACCTAGTACCTACTGGTTTGGGCTATGTCAGGGTTGCTAACCTCAAATTTAAAAACCAGGATTTGGAGTTGAAAAAACCAGGACAATCAGTTTAAAAACAGGACGCCTGAGGCTGTCGCAGGAATTACGCCAAAAACATAATAAAGTCAATATTTTGACATTAGAATATCAATAGAAAAGCGTTGAAATTTGAAACTTATAATTAAATTTTTTATTTGATGCCGAATTTCGACCATTGGGCGATCTCTAGTAAAATAGAAATTTACACATTTTGAAACAGCATGGCAGCGCTGGCAAACGCAATTACTTGCGAGTCGCGAAGCCGCTCGTAGCGTAAAAATTTGAGAAATGGGGTGGAAATTTTGAAAATTTAAAAACCCAGGATTACCCAGGACGCTGCTTAAAAACTATTCAGGACGTCCCAGGACACTACAAAAACTAGGACATGTCCTGGGAAAACAGGACGGTTGGCAACCCTAGGCTATGACCATAGATATTAAAATATTCTAAGGGCCTGTTTCACCGCTTCCTGATAAGGCTATCCACCACTTAATTTGACAGATGGAGTATGGAAAATCTGTCAAATAACCCTATCGGGCACCTTATCAGGAAGCGGTGAAACAGGCCATAAGCATAGTAGATAATATAACAGATTATGATAAGTAGGTATAATACAACAAAACTAATATTGTAAAGTTAAGTAAGTAATTAATTTTTTTCGTCATCGATTAATGATTCGGCCATAGATGATAGACCATAGTAACTATAATGATTAGGCGGTCTAGTAAATCCAGTTTTCCTGTAACGAGTTACAAGTGCTATTAATTGCAATTTGCGACTTTTAATTATTTTACAATATCATCTGAAATATTATTCAAAAGAGTAGCAGTTACAACTATAAAGTATTAAAAAAATTGGCCAAGTGCGAGTCGGACTCGCGCACGAAGGTACTCCGTACCATTATAGAGCAAAAATAGGCCAAAAACTGTGTTTTTGTATGGGAGCCCCCCTTAAATTTTAATTTTATTTAAATATTATTATTAATTATTAAAGACACATACTTAATTAAGGCCTTTCTGAAATTTTCAAGTTCAAAAATGTTTGAAATATCACGTTTGTTGTATGGGAGCCCCCCTAAAATATTTAATTTATTTTGTTTTTAGTATCTTTTGTTATAGCGGCAACAGAAAAACATAATCTGTGAAAATTTCATCTCTCTAGCTATTACCGTTCTTGAGTTACAGCCTGGAGACAGACGGACAGACATCGAAGTCTCAGTAATAGGGTCCCGTTTTTACCCTTTGGGTACGGAACCCTAAAAATAAATTAATATAGCACGAGCGAAATAGGAAGTCAGAAACAAGTTTGGCCCAATAACGATAAAATAATAATACCAAATAATGTTTATATTGGACTAAATTGGCGTCGTGATAGGCACGTGGTGTAAAAAGTGGATATGAATAATGGCGACAAACCTGCCTCCATCACGTGAAGTTATCTCTCACGCACTATTATTATTATTTTATTTATTTGGGCAGAACACACCGCACCTCAGGTGCCAGCGCGGGAATACTAAAAAAAAACAGGCGCTCGCGGGCTCGCCCGACGCCAGTCCGTAGTCACGGCGCGCATCGGCACAACGTGCGCTGTCAATATTGCCGCCTTTTTTCAGTGTTTTAAAAACTTTGACGTGAAGTGAATAAAACTTGTAGAATTAAAAACTTTCAATGAACAGTTTTATATTTACAATATAATTTAGGTGAGTCAATAGGTATAATCTTTTTATTCGTGTACACAATTTTAACAACAAAATAGGGCAAGTTATGTTTAATACACTAAATTCAAAAGAAAGGGAAGGTAAGGAAGAGTTATTGTAATTTAAAAATGCTAGTCATTCACAGAGAACGTGTATGGAATCAATAGAAAGGTTCGAAGTTCAAACCAGGAAGCACATGCGTTCACAAACTCCGACCGATCGTATTCAACCAAAATAGTTACGAATTCAACAATTACAATTAATAAGATAAAAGAAAATATAATTTTGGATCTTACTATTATTTCTAATCTAACAGTTGACAAAATATTTAAAATAGGATATTCGAAAATACATTTTCTATTTAACATACAGTTAGCACTTAGCATCAATTTCACTAAAAAACGGTATAAATGAAGAAATAAAATGTGTGCTAAAGAGTGTGTGTATTTAAACGCAAACATTACCGAGAGACGGTAAAAGTTGTTTCAAAGTAAAACAGAATAACTTAAAACAAATAAGCTACGTCCATTGAATCTTATACCACTTGAAGAATAAGTAGGTATTTTAGCATGATATTATGGAAATGAAAATAAGGCAAGTGGTTCAGTAATTATTTCATAAAACAAAGTGGACTTTACTCTTTACTTGTTTCAAACAACCTTTTTTCCCTATATTGTTAAATACTCACTGACATAATATTAAAATTCATGTAAGAGAATAGACCGTATCATAATTTTATACTTATGCTAAAATATTTTATGAAACAGTATGCATACCTACTAGTGCAAGAGAATTGCGTTTCGCCACTTCAGTAATTCTAGTAAAGATATGCATAATTTGAGACATTTCAAAGAGTCATTTTACTACGTTATAGCAAGAAGCAACAGTGTATTGCCGCTGATAGTCTTTATGTTGACCGCATAAGGAACGGAGGAAAGTCATGGGGAAAATAACTCTGAATAGCCTAAAGACCATACTTAAAATAATTGCACAGACACGAATTTCCTGTCACTGCAGTACAAGTAATATGCCAGATAATGCTATCTAGATGTATTACATAATTGCGGATTCTCAGTAATCCTAAGCTTATACACAACATCCATATCCCATACATAATATTATGTATTATGACAGGCGACAGCGATAGTGGGTGTGTCTTTTTGTAACCTCTTCACTTTCAAACCGCTGAACCGATTGTGGTAAAGGTATGTAGATACTTCCGAGTCCCGGGAAAGGACATAAATGATTCTTTTTATCCCGGACAAATGTACGGTACCCGCGCGTTTTTGGCACAACGGATTGCGGGCATCATGTAGTAATACATAATGACATGTTTTAACATAACTTGTATGATGTATCAGTTTACAAGTACAAAGTACACGCAAAGTTACATACGCATCAGTGGTTAGCCTTGACATTGGTATCGTGAATGTAATGACCCCGCTCATCTTGGAAATGCAAAAAAGGGCGTAGGGCTTCATGTAATTTCGATACATAATATGAGAGTTCGCTTGAATTATTCTTCTATTTAATTTCATTTAGTAATTAAATAGAAGAATAATTTGCTATCTGTACCTACTTTCCTTATGGATATCGACTGCTACCCATAAAGTTAATATACCTATCGGAATAGAGCAACAATCTCGAGCTGTCAAACGTAACCAAAATTGGTTTTCATCTGTGTGAAAAATATGTGTACGTATACACTTACACAAGCATGATTGAACATGAATTCTATGAGATTATATTGACAACGTGCGGCACGTGCCGACTGGACGTCAAAAAAAGAGTGCTACTGTCATGTATCACACGTCTCTTTTTACCACGCGGTGTTACTGATAGTGGCATCTCGCTTGCTCAGGCCTTTGTTTCTCTATTCCGCTAGGTATACTTATTAACTTTATGCTGCTACCACCTCGTAGTCGTAGCTGTGCTTCTAGAATCTAGGTGAAGTTTACAGGAGATAAAAGAACTGAATATCTATATCTATATTATTATATAAAAGAAAGTTGTGTTAGTTACGCCACTTATAACTCAAGAACGGATGAAACGATTTGGCAGAAAATTGGTGGAGAGGTAGTTTAGAATCAGGAATAGCACATAGGATACATTTTGTCCCGGAAAAATGTACGGTTACTGCACAATATACTTTTATGATTTGCGCGTAAACTATTCAATCGATTTTGATGAATTTTGGTGTGGAGATACTTTGAGTCTCGGGAAAGGACAAGGGATACTTTTTGTCCCGGAAAATGTACGGTTCCCGCACAATAAACTTTTATAATTTTCGCCTAAACTATTCAGTCTACTTTTATGAAATTTGGTATGGAGATACTTTGAGTCTCGGGAAAGGACAAGGGATACTTTTGGTCCCGGAAAATGTACGGTTCCCGCACAATAAACTTTTATGATTTTCGCCTAAACTATTCAATCGATTTTGATGAATTTTGGTATGGAGATACTTTGAGTCTCGGGAAAGGACAAAGGATACTTTTTGTCCCGGAAAATTTACGGTTCCCGACCAATAAACTTTTATGATTTTTGCCTAAACTATTCAATCTATTTTGATGAAATTTGGTATGGAAATACTTTGAGTCTTGGGAAAGGACAAGGGATACTTTTTGTCCCGGAAAATGTACGGTTCCCGCACAATAAACTTTTATGATTTTCGCCTAAACTATTCAATCGATTTTGATGAATTTTGGTATGGAGATACTTTGAGTCTCGGGGAAGGACAAGGGATACTTTTTGTCCCGAAAAATGTACGGTTCCCGCACAATAAACTTTTATGATTTTCGCCTAAACTATTCAGTCTATTTTTATGAAATTTGGTATGGGGATACTTTGAGTCTCGGGAAAGGGATACTTTTGGTCCCGGAAAATGTACGGTTCCTGCACAATAAACTTTTATGATTTTTGCCTAAACTATTCAATCTATATTGATGAAATTTTGTATGGAGATACATTGAGTCTCGGGAAAGGACAAGAGAAAGAGATACTTTTTGTCCCGGAAAATGTACGGTTCCTGCACAATGAGCTTTTATGATTTTCGCTTTTAAACTATTTAATCTATTTTGATGAAATTTGGCATGGAGATACTAATTTTAATCTATTGTTTTCTTAATTAAGTATACTAATTCGAATTAAATACTCATCGTTAAGACAGGACAACGTCTGTCGGGTCAGCTAGTATTTTATAAAACTACTAAAGGTATTGAATATTGATATAAACCCAAAGACGAAGTTTATTAATTTTACGCCACCTTTATACATATATTTCTATAAAGAAAATATTGATATCTCGTTCGTACAGGGACCTATATTTTTATAGAAATATCTACTAACTAACCTAAATGAAAAAAGCATGCCCTTGCGGTACACCCTAGACAAAATCGACGAAAAATATTCCGTCTTAATCCGTTATTCCCGAGAAATAAAAATTACAATAAGTATGTACAGTTACACGCGTCAGAGGCTTATTCGTACCTTGGATCCATTAGAGGAATGGTATTTGCCCTCTTCTAGCCGTCGACTTCTTAGCAAACATACCCCTTATTTGCAAAGCTAGGTGTGACGCAATCCAAACACTTAGGTACTCTGTTTGTTCTGTGACGTCATAGGGTAGTATCCAGAAATTATCGAGCATTGATATCAATTGACATTCGTTCGTTCATTCAATTGTCACATTGCTCTAGATATTACAATCAAGTCTTCTTTATTTGTTGGCATACTTGTCCAATTGCTTCACCTACGTCATGGTGTTTACTCACACTGTTATTGTAAGTGACATATTTATGCAGTTACTTTGCAGGATTCTTGCTCAACAGGATTTTTACGAATATCTACGACTTGTGGTTCTGTATTTCTTTCTGCCACAATTTACTTTTTAGCACTTAATATTTTTCTCATCGCACTAGAATGCTTTATTTCAGCTTGATAACTCCCAAGAAATCCAAGCAGAATAAAATAATCTAGTTACTTACATATAATATACTTAATATAATATAATATATTATATTATATATATGTGTTATTATATTTTATATATATATATATATATATAATATATATATAATATATAAGGCCCCGTGGTAAGTACCTGAAGGACTTGTGTTACGGGTACCAGACAACGGAAATATATTTAATACTTTTATACTATACATATATTTAAGATTTTTATTATATGATACACATATTTAATACACGTCCATGACCCAGGAACTTTGAAAACTTTTTGTTCCGTCGGCGGGAATCGAACCCGCGACCCCCGGCTTGAGCTGCCAACAGCCCACCCACTGAGCCACAGAGGTCGTCGGATATATTATATTATAACTATAACTAGCTGTGCCGGCAAACGTTATTTTATTGAAGTGACTAAATAAGTATGTCGCCATGGCAACGTCGATCGCTACTCGTCGCACAAACAATGGTCGCCGTTAGTCTCAGGTTGTAATAATTTACTATTATTTATTCAACAAATGCACTTATCAATATATAAAGTACCCAGTAGTCGATTCTCAGACCTACTGAATATGCATATAAAATTTGGTAAAAATCAGTAAAGCCGTTTCGGAGGAGTTCGTGGACTAACATTGTGACACTAGAATTTTATATATAAGATTAGTATGCTATTCTCGATACAAAAAAAATATCAAGACAATAAAGATTTCAAGCTGACAATTACTTGCTGTAAAAATTACTCTGGACCCTAAACTCTAGAATATAGCCATGTACTAAAACTAATAACGCTGTGAAAAACCCCACACTATAGAATTATGTAGATAAAGGTGTCTTATCTAGTTTTATGGCAGATGTATCATGAGAACAAACGCTTTGCAAGGATTAGTTAATTGCTATCGTGTTTGTAGGTCAACATGGCTGTAAACTGTGAATCTTGATCAAGATCAAATGATCAAAACGATGTTCCCAAAACACGCAAAATTTAGAAGAATTATTCTTGTACATATCAAAATATGAACAATATTCAGTACTTAGTCGTTATTTTTAAACAAGCAAGTTTGCGAACGACATTCTAGAGGACAAGCTTTATCATTTCAGCAGAAATTCTACTTCCAAAACACGCAAAACCATTCAATATAAAAAATGTTTATAGTAGAATTTATTTTTAAGCAGAAAGTTTGTAGTAAACTGCATAACATTGCAGGCAGCCGTACAGGCTGATCAGGATCATATCAGCAGAAATTGTACTCATAAAAGCTGTGTTTGTATAGTTTAAGATAAGGGAGTGGGCACAAAGTAACATAGCCTTACGTCAATCGTAAGACTAATAAAATATTAAGTCAAAAGTCAATGTCAAAAGACCCAATTAAAATTGGTTGGTTAAAGTTACTTTCGAATTTCAGTATGTTTCCAGAAGCTAATTAAAAATATTTTAGTAATAATTATTATGAAATTATACAATAATTAGGATCAGTTCTACCTTCGCCATTAACCGTTACTAAACGTTGAAAGGAAAAAATGCATTGTTAAGACTCAGATTACATCAAAGCAACTTAATAATGCTAGTTATAAACAATTTATTAGCATTATATAAGTCTATATTACCTTATCAACCTAGACCTGTTTCCCAAGGTCCTGTGATATACAATATAGGCTACGGAAGTACAATAAAATACTTTGTTACAAGTCTTACCTAGATGATCCGATAAGCTCTAACCTAGACAATAGAAATATAATGTCATAACTGCCAAATACTGTATGACTTAGGTCTTAGACAGTTAGTAAGGAGAAAGGAGAGTTTAAGTACCTAAATACTGGATATTAAGTCCAAACTTTGAACACTAAAGTTAAGATACTTACTTTTAATAAAAGAATAAAGATGTATCGCCATTAGGAATATTGCGTCAATACTTAAATGATAAATAATAGTGTCTTGTTTTCTAAACCTGAGATAATAGCGGTAGATGTAGATCTACAATTCATTGACGCTAATACATCTCTTATCATCCTATTACGCAGTTGATGAATGATAGGAGCTCAATGCATCTAGAGGTGGGTTTACACCAAAAGAACATAGAGCAAGAACAGCACAAGAACATTCTTTCGTATTCGTTTAGTGTAAACTATAATTCCTTACAACATACTTTAGATCGTTTACACCAATCAACAAGAACATCAAGAATAAGAATTTTTGCTCTATAGATGAGAATCATATAGCTCCGTTTAGACCAAACGAGCGAATGCTCATTACTCATTCGTCAACGATAAGTAGTAGGGTTCACACTACACTCAAAGAGTATATAAACTACGTAACAACTACTCTATGTCTGACTGTAATAACGGTATTGTGATTTCAAGTGGTGTATTTATTATTATAACGCAATTAAAGAAAAAGAAAAGAAGGAAAAGACGTTGGTGGGTGACGAATTTAATAAAAGAAGAATACTCGATAATTTAAAAAACCCGCCAAAAAGTAAAATATTTCAAGAACACTAGAATTCCTTTGAAGAGACCGCCTCGAAGAGCGAGCACGCCTGAACACGAAAGAACGCTATAGGCAATTGCTCGAGCGCTCTTGCGTCGTTTACACCAAACGAGCGAGATTCTTAGAGCATTCTACCTATTTTACCGCCGAACACGTAGCGAACACACTAGAACAACGAAAGAATGCTCGTTGTTAGTTTACAACAAAAGAGCTTTACTAGAATGAGCATTCGCTCGTTTGGTGTAAACGGAGCTTAGGATGCGTCTCGCATTGCAATGGAAGAATCTATCGAAAAAAAATTGGTATCAGCTATTCCGATAAAAAAGGACTCATAAAAGGCGTGACATCGCCAATTGAGATGCTCTAAAAGAAAACCTTCCTGATTCCATGAAATCACATGCAGAAAATGTTTATAACAGTGACCCCAATCAGGGAAATACCTTAGCTTTACAAAAGGCGTAAAATTACCAATGCCTTGTAAGCTAGAGAACAGTGAGATGGTTAAAACATTAAACTTGCCTGGGGTCCAGCTGAACTTTTGTTTCATAAAAATTGCATATACTGGGAAACCTCTGACAAGGGAATCAAAAACATTGCTTGGATATACCCGTTATGACTCACAAGAGACAGTTAAACATGCTCTTTGTTTCGCTTCCAAGAAGTTATTAATAAAATTGAAACCTGAGTTAGCGTTCACACGGCGTTACAAGAGATGTAATGTACAGACAATTCAGAATTGTAGAAAAAGTATCGGTTCAGATTGATTGTCATATGATGTAAATAATATCAATGGATGTCTTTGTCTTTAAACAGAACTGTCTTTACATAATTGAGATTAAGCAGTACTAGCTGTAGTTATATCTCAATGCTTTATACCATAAATTAATTCCAATTAAGAAATTTGAGGAGTAAAATTTTTAGTGGACGAAAAAGGCAATATGGAAGGTGACACAATTCTTTATAATGCATGAGGAAGTAAAGCAAATGTACTTTCAATCTAGTTATCTCATAATACTAATTGATCTATAAGTGATGTTTTATCATTATAATCAATTGTTTCTGATCGCGTGCTAATAGAGGACAGCTGTTTTGTCCATTGTTTCTTAGAAATTTTACTTGACACGGACTTTGTATTGACCCAGATACCCTACATAAATATCTGTCCCTTCTTCTAGTCACGTATTGCCACTAATAAAGCTTCTAGGTCATCCAGTATGAACTATAAACGTTTAGAAAATAAATAAAGTAAGGGACCAATACACTGATTACTGGTTTGTCAAAAAATCCTATAGGATAGGTATAAAGGTAAACCTTTATACCTGTTTCTTTTCTAAGTGGGTCAAAGGTTCTTTATTCCATGAACGTCAAAAAGGTTAGCAAAATCTGATGCCATTAAGTACGAAATCAGTTGATGCTAAAATGCATATCGGATGTTTCTCTTGACATTGAAAAGACATTACATTCGATAGTGTGAAGGTTGGAGGTTAATTATTAAGTAATTATTACGGCTCACTGATAACGACAACGTAGATAGCCTTAGGCTTTACTTCGTGATATTAAGATATATAAGAACATGCGCTAAGCTTAGCAGAAGCGATAAACAAATCCCCCTTTTTTGGGGGGATTACCGAAAAACTTTTAAACTTCATGTGCTTGAGATCAACTACATAAAGTTTAAGAGATACTTTTATTTTACTTTTGTGGACGGGTCTTTGCGGTTTTCATTTTACTGTGTTTCTAGTTTTCTACTTTCTATCAAAAGGTTTCAAACCACAAGCCTAAAAGGTTTTATTTCAACTTTAAAATCTTCTGGTTAAGATCTCGTTTCAAGTTAAAATTAAACTCCAAACCAGATGCTAAATTTTAATACATCTACTGGGAATTACTACCTACATTCGCGAATTACAGTTAAAAGTTCCCGTACTATATGCCGCTAGTTGCACATGTATTAAAACTTTCGCCTAGCGGTTGAATGTGCGGTGGTAATTTGAGATTTCGTATGCTGGGAGTAGTCTGCCGTTGTCATTATGAGATTTTAGCAAAAGGAATATTATTATTTTTAGGGCTTACCAGGAAAGAAATTTGAACCCTAAATATGCGTATAACTCGGAGAAAGTGAAACTGGAAGGAGCAATTGGCGCGTGTACAATACCTACCAATAACGTAATATAGCTACCATTATTATTTTTAACAAAAATTAAAACCGACTTCCAAGGTAAAAACAATAATAACATTAATATGAACTAAAAAGTATTAAATAATTTTTACTATCTAATAGTGCCTTTTTCCGAATTCGGCTAAACCTCAACTATTTCTGTACTCAATCTTCATTATTTTGAAGTCGGTGCCATAGTATAAATCTTCGCGTATATTTTACGTATCTTATTACAATTTGTTAAGAGTCACAACTCACACTCACAAAATAATATAATATTATCAGTGAAGTGAACATATTGTGCTTAGTAATTTAACAATTTTAATATTTCAAGCCCGAAGCGGTCACCGGCGATAACAATAGAAAGGCTATTGTGTCTCGTTTTTCCACGATCGAAGGATCTATTAGATAAAAAATTGTACAAACTTGCATAGGATGTAGCGTAGCATAATATTTAATATTATCATAATTATTGACAGCTGTTCTTGTTATCAAGAATTCAAATCGATAGGTACTTAGTGCACCATCTGTCGATTAATAAGTATAACTAATTAAAAAGACACTTAATGACTTTGTTTTGTTTAAATGCTCTTTTTAAAATAACTTTATTTTAATTCTATTTGTCTAAATTTTATAAAGTAGTAAAGTATTCGATCTGTATATTATAAAGTAGTTAGTAAAGTATTCGGTATTCGACTGGGCGGCGACGCCGACCGCCGTGTATTAAAAACAAACAGGTGTAATTGTTAATTGTTATACAGTACATAATTATTATTATTAGTATATCCATACCTATGCCTTGTACTATTATCTATTCTGTGCCATGAGACATTGGTGGCCTTAACACGACGTGGTAATGATGATGATGACGATGATGATGATAATGATTATGATGATGAATATGAATTGCATAGTAGTTTATGCTTTCTGTTCTTAAAACAACGCCGAAACTCCCAAACGTGTATCTATAAAGAATCAGGAGTTCTCTCAGCATCATCGAAACCATGGTATACCTTGACCCAATATTTGACTTTTTGGTAGCGTATTCTTAGTACACTTCACATAAAACCAAAATCACCATATGTTTCCATATAAATTTCGAGGAGTTCCCTCGATTACTCATGGATCCCATCATCAGGTCACCACCTTTGTGAAAATGGGACCAAATTGGAGTGAAACCTAATACAACAAAACAAAAATTTCGAAAATCGGTTCACAAACGACGGAGTAATCGTTGAACATACAAAAATAAAATAAAAAAAATAAAAAATAAAAATATCCACAGCCGAACATATAACCTCCTCGTTTTTTGGAAGTCGGTTAAAAACAGTGTGATTGCTATCTATCAAGAGCGAGTCAATCAAAGGGACCTAAAAACCAAACGCTGCGCCTTGCCCTTCAGTTTTTGCCTAGCATTTCTTTAAATGTCGTACCGTGTACTTGTACGTAACCAATGCCTATTACCGAGACTTTACTCTCATTCATTCTGTCCGTCCGCTTGTCATCAACCTGTAATCGCAAATCACAATCACTCCAAGCTTCAAAATGAGGTCAGTTACCTGCGAAACCTGTACGAATATACGCTCGTGTTGTTGACCTTTGAACAGCTCCACTTTGAAATTTCGATTCGTATCCTGGCTCTTGGGAATACACAATCTGAATGTATGAATATACGAATATTCGTCAAGATATATCAAATGAATTGCAATATCCATTTGTGTAAAATTTTATGACTGGCTCCGAGATTTGGACCATAACTCGTCTAATATAATTTAAAAGAAGTTTAATATTTGCAAAGTATGTAAAATATAAATTAGATCAATTATGACTAACTTTAAATCCAGTACAAAACGATTACTAAGCATTACAATGAATCCAACCCAGAAAAATCATAAAGCACGCCAACCGCACGATAAACAATATTAATTGAAATACTTCAGTTTCGGGATGCCTGGGACAAGGCCAGGATAAAATATCGCATTCAGCAAGTGGATCACGAATACGTTGACCCACCGCGCCGTCTGAAAATAAACGTGCATGCGGAAGGCCCTAATGCGTTAAAGAACGTTTTAAGGGCTCTATATTGCAACTATACTTTAAAACTACACTAACTAATTAGAAGTTAGAACTTAGAGCGTGCTAGTTTTCAAATTACGTAATGCTAGACATAGATCATCTGTTAATATATTACATGAACCCGAGAAAAAAACTACTTCCATTATTAATTATGTATATAAATGCCGATATAATTACTCATAGTTTACAATAATTATCATCCGAGCATTTGACGCAAGTACACGTGTTTATGTAGACTTTATTGAATAAATTCATAAAAGTCTACATAAATCTAGAGAAATTCTTTAAATACTTCACGTTCCTCTAATTACTCGCTTTCGAGGTGTTATGTAATCAAGTATCAGAACTGGAATTGATTCTTAGTTTGCTGATTTTTTTTTATTAAATAAGGGGGCAAACGAGCAAACGGGTCACCTGATGGTAAGCAACTACCGTCGCCCATGGACACTCGCAACATCAGAAGAGCTGCAGGTGCGTTGCCGGCCTTTTAAGAGGGAATACGCTCTTTTCTTGAAGGTTTTCAGGTCGTATAGGTCCGGAGATACTGCTGGTGACAGTTCGTTCCAGAGTTTTACAGTGCGCGGCAGAAAGTTACGCGAAAAACGCACTGTGGAAGACTGCCACTCATCGAGGTGATGAGGATGGTATGTTTTTCGCGTGGGACGATGGCGAAAAGTTGCAGGTGGTATGATTCCGAACAATTCCTCAGAGCACTTCCCGTGATACAACCGATAGAGGATGCAGAGTGAAGCTACATCTCGGCGTAATTCCAAGGGGTCCAAACTGTTTGAAACACTATGACAGTCAACAACTCGAGCGGCCCTTCGATGGATACGATCCAGAGGGAGCAGTTGGTATTTTGGCGCCCCTGCCCAGAGATGAGAACAGTATTCCATATGAGGCCGAACTTGCGCCTTGTAGAGTTGTAGGCGTTGGTCCGGACTGAAGTACTGTCTCGCTCTGTTAAGAACACCAAGCTTCTTCGAGGCTAATTTGGCCTCACCCTCTAGATGATATCGGAACTGGACTTCGCTCGATATGTTGACGCCAAGTATCTCAATGCTAGGGGAGATGGTTAAAGATGTGCCCTCGAAACGAGGATATACGACCATTGGTGACTTTTTAGTGGTGAACGCGCAGACTTGTGTCTTGGCAGGGTTGAATTGGACCAAGTTACGTCTACCCCATTCAGAGACCTTCTCCAATGAATTCTCCACCTTAGACACAAGTTAGTTTCGACTCTCAGTGACATTTTGCGTGTGAATCGTCTCTATTCATCCTTTCACACGATAAAGAGATGAAATTGAGAGACAGCTACTCGTATTTCGTATCGAATTAAAAATCCAGACTGCATAAACATGTCTAGACATTAGACGCTATGTCTGGGTTAAGACAAAACTCCAAAGAGCTTCGACTTCTCATGTGACCTAAAATCTTTCAAGCATGGAAGATAGATTGTGGAGTTCCTTTCATTTGTGACTAACATACGTTCTGGAAGTATTTTGAGAAATGTAATTAATCTTATGAAACCATAATTAATGCCATGTTAAGTGACAAAAACTAAATGAATATTAACATGATATTAAAACTTGCAAAAGTTCGGTTTTTTTTGTTTTGATGAAAATATTGGTCAAGGGCAAAAAATTGTAATATTTTATACATTAGTAAAATTAACACTTTTTAAGAGCAAGCTAAGTATATTTTTAGCTGAGAACAGATGACTTATGATTTTTTTCATCAATTTGGAACCTGCAGACGCTGCAGTAAAAGTATAATACAAACAGATCATAAGAACTAGAACAAATTCTTATTTCTTATCTATGTAATCTCCTAAAATCCTTAAATCTAATAAATATTAGTATCTCAAGTTATATAAAATCGGTGGAGCCATGTATCGAGCAGAAGTTAAAATGCAAATGGTTCGGTTTTTCGCGACATAATATTTAATTTAGATTGGTAATACCAAATAATCAGGAAAGAAAGGCCGCAAGGTCGCCCGGTCGTTACCGCCAATACACAAGGAACCAAATCTTAGATACAAATAATTTAAATTACAGGCTTGCAGATTTTAACAAAACAGACTATGTTTTTTTGAGAAATAATGCTTATGATGTTACTTTGTTAGTAAGAGGTGTTGGGAAACAATGGGAAGGAACGGGGTTTTTATATCATGACTTCTCCTTCATAAATAAGAGAAAGAAATGTTTACAGTTTAACCAAGTTACATTTTTATTGAAGCGAAAGTGGACTAAAGGCTATAACTGTCAAAAGATATCATCACGATCACGTTATAGACAGGTGAACATCTCTATCTAAGAGTAGGTAAAAAAAGGCCATAAAAAATACTGGTTTTTGTCAACCTGCGTTAGAAAGTTCAAGGTCTATTATGAATTTGAACACGGCAGACCTCGAAACAATGGGTTATCATTATGAGACGTGGAGGTTTCCCACAATAGGGACTAAGTACCAACTGATAAGTATTTGATAGCATAAGCCATAAGTGTGCCACAAGCTACGAACTTACGAAGCTGTGGCCGCTAGGATAAGCAAAAATGATCATAGAATTTACAACACTAATTAATTAAAAGAAACGACTATGCTATCGTTAAAACACCACAAATGACAATAATTATTCAGGAAATTAAAGATATCCTTGTCTAGCAACACAAAGAAAAGCGTATCAAAATTGAAGGCAATTTTGTACCTGACCATCAAGTGAAGTACACTGTCAGGAGTCATTTGCCCGTGGCAATTAGCCAAATAGATGCATTTAGTCATTAATGGGAAAACGCATGCTCTAATTGCGGTTAATGACATTAAAATTGATGGTCTTGACACTGCAAGAGCGTTTTTAATTGCGAAACTTCAATTTCAATTCAATACGGCTTGGAAATCATAACAGTTTCGTAAATAGTAAACAACTTATATTAAGGCTTTAGGGATTATGCTAAGGCTACTTGCCCAGAAGCAGTATGTATGTACAGAGAATAAAACTAGTTATATAATTAAAATTTTATCAGATTCAAAATATATAGATGAAATATGTAATATTGCACTAAATAATTTGTTATTGAATTTTGATAGGCAGGGTTAAACAATGGTTTGACTGGAACAAAAAACTCTGCAAGTAGCTAGTGCGGAAAACCTTATCAGTTAACCAATATCCGTTAATTCGTGATAACTAACGCATTTAGTTTCCACAAATTGTGAATTGTGACAAATATAAATAATATACATAATATAGCAAATTAATTATGAGGAACCTTTGATATACTTTTTTAAACGTGTAAGAGACGAAGAAATAAATGTATAATGTGTAGGTCATTTGAAAATGTTCTAAGAGTCTAAATAGTAATTTTGCATTATTATTGATTTAAACAACTGTTAACATAGAAGACCTTTTTGACCGACTTCCAAAAAGGAGGAGGTAATACGTTCGGCTGTATGTATTTTTTTTATGTATGTTCAACAATTACTCAGCCGTTTGTGGTCCGATTTTCAAAATTCTTTTTGTGTTGTATAGGGTTTGATTCGAATTTGGTACCATATTCATAAAAGTGGTGATCTGATGATGGGATCCATGAGTAATCGAGGGGACTTCTTGAAATTTGTATGGAAACATATAGTGATTTCGACTTATTCTGAAGCATTCAAGGTAAATGCTTACAAAAACTAAGACTTCTCACCAGGTTATACCCTGGATCCGAAGGTACCGAACAGAACTTTTGAATGCTTATAGGTACAGGTTCGGGGATTTCGGCGTTGTTTAAACAACTGAAAGCATAAGCCAATACATCAATTTGATTAATCATCATCATCACAACCATAATTATACCATGGGTCATCACACTATGACCCAATTATTGGTACTTTTCGCGATATTTTGCATCGAAGCAGTTGTTTTTGATGATGATTTCGCTGTTTGTGGACCGATTTTTAAAATTCTCGTGTTGTTGTATAGGATATAATCTTAATTTTGTATAACAATTACGAAAATGGTGAGCTGATGATGGGATCTATGAGCAATCGAGGGAAATCCTTGAAATTTGTCAAAACACTCATAGTGGTTAAAATGTTGCTTTTAGTAAGTTAAACATATTATGTTACGAATAAGAGAAATTTCATACGAAGGTGTCTTTTGGTCCAAAGGCACTGAATAGAACTCCTGAACCTTTAAAGATAAAAGTTTTGAAATTGCAGCTCGCTTACAGTAACTTAATGTGAATAGTTAACATTCGTATTTGAGTCTTATTTTGTAGATAACTAAAAAGAGTGAAATTATTATTTTTAACAAAAAATTAAAATCGACTTCCAAGGTAAAAACAATATAGTAATATGAACTAAAAAGTATAAAATAACTCTTAAATAGTGCCTTTTTCAGAATTCGTCTAAATCTAAACTATTTCTGTACATACTAGTCTTCATTACTTTGAAGTCGGTACCAGTCCCAAAAGTTTCAGATATTCTAAGTTCTGACATTACTGAACTCACGAATAAATTAGCTGGTACCGACTTCAAAATAATGAAGACTGTAGTATTGTACAGAAATAGTTTAGATTTAAACGAATTCTGAAAAAGGCACTATTATACTAGAGGACACAGGACCCATATCTACATATCCATACCAATTATTATAAATGCGACAGTGTCTGTTACCTCTTCACGCTCAAACCACTTAACAGATCTTGCTGAAATTTGGTATTGAGACACTTTGGGTTCCGGGAAAGGACGTAGGAACGGTAGGATACTTTTATCCCGTAAATTCTTACGGTTCCAGCGCTATAAACGAATTTTGGGGCAACGAAGTTGCGGGAGTCATCTAGTAAAAAATATAAAGGCGTTAACGTAATGAATAAAGTTGACGATGACAAATTTACTAATTATGAAAAAATGCTTTGTAATCAAAACAATGAAGCAGAAAATAAGAAGCTACACGCTCTAAAAACAGGTTTCTTACGCGGAAACAGTCCTTGACCAAGTATAGACGACATAATGGGCAGACAAATTCTTGGACGTGTGTGGCAGCCGACAGGACATTTTGTGTATATTCCGTGTATCATATCAAACCAGTTGTTATAGTGACTTCTTTGAAGTAATCTTACAGAATATTCAATAAAAAATCAGATTTAGGTCCTAAATATCTTTTACGCACCTTTTTAAAGCAGGTCAGAAGAAAGTAACGCTTTGGTCAACTTTATGTGGCCATGGATAAAATGCTTTGATCCAGATCTTTTATACTTATTTCCAATATGTTTCCCAATCATGTAGAAATTCGTCAAACATATTTTACAGTTTCCATAAATCATTGACTGACGCATGGTAAATTGTTTTACGTTGTTCTTTTGAACAAAAAATTGTTTCCAATGGTTACATAATACATAATATCACATGATCAGCTGAGTCTATTCTTAATTTAAAAAAGCAAACAGCGTGTTTACGCACATCTGTGATCCGATCAACCTTCAGTTTATTTCTGGTATGGTTTTAGGCGCCATTCCGCTCGTTGGGTATCCCAATTCCCAAATCAACCTCGAGTTAAAAGCGGAATGTCGGAAAGAAAGTAACCTCGCCTCGTGAATTTTAGGATTCAAGGAAAAACATCGTAAACTTCATTCTGGAATCATCCGATTTTCGCAGAAAATTGCGTAGGACTTTATTTTCACACATACTAAAGTATTCTTTTGTAGTTTGTTTCAAGTACAAGTGACGATGTTGTGAAAAATTGCTGCCTTTAGAGTCTAGACAGTAGACACTAAGATTTGGAATGAAAATTCGAAGAAATCCTGTAACGATTGGCATATTTTGTTAGAGTTTGATTCTCATACCACAGATGAACGCGAGCCTTCACGCCGTGAAAAGAGAAGCTAGGTATTAAGCTAGATATTAGATATATTTTCTGGTACTCCCAAACTAACCAGAGCGAATATTTCAATCAATTTCGATGAATTCATAGCATCGCAGCTGCGGATCGGACAGACCAGTATAAATAGATCCCCAGTAGATGGAGCTATAAAAATTCCCAGGAATAAGTCGGAGTCCAAGGTGAAAGAGTTGCGTAATATGACGCGGGTCAGCCTGGACTGGGGGCGCGGTTTTGCGTCAGACATTTGAATTGCTAAAATTCAGGGTTACCAACATCAACTGCGCAGACGCAGCTACTTAATATTCGGTATTCAAAATATTTTGTAGTTTCTTGTGCTGTTTTACCATGGATAATTTAATAGTTGATTGGGTTAAAAACTTAAAACAATGGCTGTCACTTGTTTTTCATTGTAACGAATGATAGGGCATAGAATTTGGATTTAAGTGGTTTTACCCTAACTAAATATTGTTATTGTCTTGCATAACAACAAGATTATCTTTGTTAACGTTGTAATTTATTGTTCTCATAAGCTGTAAGAATAAATATTATTATGCATCCTTCGCTTTTTGTACGTAATTTATATTAACATTTTCAATGAATATCTGCCTTTAATTATAGAAATTTTAATTTTAATTGATTCTTCAGTAAAAGCTGAACGATTCCATTTCATCTTTCGAGCGACGAAACGACGAAACGTCTAAGGTGGGATTTCACCAAACACACATAAAACTTCGATTTATAAAGCTTAGTTCCCATTGAACGCGTTCATGCAGCGACGTAAATCTCGTTCACTTTCAAATGGATTTCACAAAATTCTATTGATCGCGATTATTAAATCTAAGTTTACGTGACGTCACGCGATTATTTTACATGTTTTCATCATTTTAAAGCCTTTTCACGTTAATTTAACTACAAATTAGTAAGAAACAATACATAAACTAACCAAACACATGTGTCAAAACTGCTATTTTGACATTTCTTTTGTCTATGTTTTTCGTTCCGCCATGACAGGGCTTGAACGGGTTTTATGATGTTAAACTTCGGACTTTGGGCGTTCAGAAGATAAAACTCGGATTTGTTGTGAACGCGTTCAGTTTATGTTGGCGAAATGCAATTCGATGTTATAATCGCGTTTATACGTTTTGAACCGGTTCAGTGTACATTGAACGCGTTCCATTTCTTTGATGAAATCGCCCCTTAGTTATAATAAACGTGGTCGGTACTAATTTGCAGGTTAGTAGGTACTTGGTACTAATATGCCATAATAAGCCAAAATACGTTCCTATTCATTTAGGTAGGATAAAATAGGTAAACGTATTGTGGTTTTACCCATCAGTCGTGGCAAAACGAGACACAATAGCTTTTTCATTGTTATCGCGGCCGGATGTGGCCGCTTGGGGCTTCATGAATTAATAATATCCCTATAATTATAGCCAAAAAAATGAATGTGGTATACAATAATATTATGTAAGAAGCGAAAATTCATTATGACATTTTATTTTATATTTACAACTTCAATGAAATTAGGTTGCTAAGGCATAAAGAAAAAAATATATAAAAGCCGAATAATTCAGTTCTTACGAAATCTTTATTGGCCTGTTCCTATGTTTTGTTCTAGAACATTCTACATATCAAGATTCAAGTTGGCAGAAGATTTCACGAATACGCGTAGGCCATAATAATAATTATTTTCACGAACTTCAAAGGAGTACTTAAACGAGATGGTGATATTTTGCACAAAAAACAAGATACTTAGTGTAAACAAATAATCGGCCAAGTGCGAGTCGGACTCGCGCACTAAGGGTTCCGTACCATTATAGAGCAAAATTAGTCCAAAAAATTGTGTTTTTTGAACGGGAGCCCCCCTTAATTTTTTATTTTATTTTAATATAATTATTAAATATTAAAGTGCACATGAAACTAAGGATTTTGAGTAAAATTTAAGTACCTACCTGTTGCTGTTATTGATATAGAGCCAAAAAGGCAAAAAAAAATCATGTTTGTTGTATGGGAGCCGCCCTTAAATATTAATTTTATTTCGTTTTTAGTATTTGTTGTTATTGCGGCAACAGATATACACAATCTGTGAAAATTTCAACTTTCTAGCTATTACCGTTCTTGATTTACAGCCTGGAGACAGACAGACGGACAGACAGACGGTCTATCCGTCGTCATCGAAGTCTCAGTAATAGGGTCCCGCTTTTACCCTTTGGGTATGGAACCCTAAAAACGTCACGTTTTTCACATTGCTTCGAAATTTCTCTCATATATCAATAAAATATAAAAAGTTCATTAGGTATTTTATCTTCCCCTCTCGAATAAAGGTCAGTTTTATAGGTATATTATCCTCATAACAGGCAAAGGTAATCGCGCAGGAGCAGCCTTTTCACCGATTTCATATACTTACATTTTGATATCTACTTAATTACGAGTACAATTAATTAATACAAAATGTGTTTTTCTTATCGAGTAGCAAAATCTTGTTGTGTCCCAAAAACATCATCGTTGACTTTATACTTCACTGTATACTTTTAGTTATTTATAAATTAGAAACTAGGAGTAGAATATGAAACCTAGTATTTATTCAAATCATTAGCTGGAGAATTATAAAATAATAGTAATAATAGAAATATATTAGTTTCCCAATGAACCTATTAAGTGATAACTGATAACCCAGCCCCTTTCATACTCCACACAAAATAAAAAACAATGTTTTATATTATGTATGTTTAGGTCTCCATCATTTTAAAAATATAAAATGGCCCCTACAAAAATAACCATTGTAAAATGTAAATTACGCTTCGTCATAGGGTAAATGTCTTATATTTCTATGTAAGTTTTATACCTTATCCGTTAGTCTACAATAATATTACATACTAGTAATCTGTGTCCGTTAGTTTATAATATTGAATAGCTCATGCTCGTATCGTTCTTATTTTTTTTGCAATTTTGACAAAACCTTCCGTGAATCAATATCTATATTGATTCAACTTAGTTTGAAGAAGCGACATTCTGCAGTCACCAAATAAGAAGTTGAGATAGAATATAATAATATAATAAAAATATATTATTTTTACTCTAAAATATGAGTTGCTTATAGCAAGATTTAATTGATAACAATTTAAAAAAAATAACAATATAAGTAATTTAAAATAAATGATGTTATAATATTAGTAGCTTCATAATTTCTCCGAAAAATATTTCGTGAGAAAAAAAGGTTCGTGATACATGGCGGGGTCACGCTTCCTCCTGCTTGCTCTACCACGAAACTCGCGATCATTTAAATTTAGAAACTTTTTGACAATTATGTCATACAAACGATGCGATAGATATCGCTATATCTGTAAAATTAGAATACAATGGTAGACGAGATGCCGATAACCGCTAGAGACAGGACTGAGCGTTTGAACCATAGTTATACATAAAATAAAACTGTAGAAATGAGAATTCTGTACATTAAGGCCGTCCCCCGAGCAAACGACCTTGGCCATACATTTGCCGCGTTGCCGAGATCGCGCCAAAACCGTATTATTTTTACTTATCTTAGTTCAAAATTGTCCTAAAAAAAATTTAAAACGGCGAATATGTAGTTTATGATATTGTTGATCTATTGGCGTGAGTTTCAAATAAAAGTAATTTGTAAATCCTAAGGAGATGCTGAATGTATGCTTGAATTTTAACAAATTGGTATTACTTTGGAAGCTGATATCATGAGTATTAGAAACAAAAATAGAAAATTTAAAACGACAAAAGGAATGTTGATATACTGAAGATTATTGCTGTACTTTTATTATAACTTTGTAGCTTTCAGATTATGAGTTTATAAGGTTTTAAATACGGTCAATTACGGAATCTCCGGACGGAACGCCCTTAAAGATATTCAAAAAATAATAAGAGAGGGGTGTCACTACATTGCTATAGAAGCCAAAAATGTGGTCAGATTTTTGTCTGTCTGTCTGTCTGTCTGTCTGTATGTTTGTTCCAGCATCACACGAAAACCACTGATCCGATTTGAATGCGGTTTTCGCAGATATATTTGTCTTTTTCCAACTTAACATCTGGTGTATAAATTCCCCACCCCTCTAAGGGTAGAAAAGAGGGGGTCAGATTTTGTATCAAACTTTTTTCTTTAACATGAAAACTACTGATCCGATTTGCAAACGGTTTTCGCAGATATATTTGTCTTCTTCGAACTCAACATCTCATACAAAAAAAAAACCCCACCCCGCTGAGGGGGGTCCGATTTTGTATCAAACTTTTTTCTTTATTGGACTTACTTCATATTATTTACTGTGTTTTTCAACTTAACATTTGGTGTATAACATTTTTCCCCCCACCCCAGGGGACAAAAAAGAGGGTAGGATTTTGTATCAACTGATGAAGTAGAAATACTTTATATGGCAAAACAACGTTTGCCGGGACAGCTAGTTACTTAATATGTAAGTAATTAAAAAAAATTCAAAGCAAGGAATTCAGTTGGTTAAAGATTATGCAATAAAACATTTAATACAGGAATATTCCTTGCGTATTTTATAGTGGAATAAAAAATCACAATGACAATCACGTCCATGAAACACAATAACGATTGTCTTCGTAGATACGTGCTACGGACAATGGACTAAGGTAGATCTAAGGGGACGGCATATGCACAGGAGAAATAAAGCTCCCTTATAGGGAAACCATCACATTATCATTATGAGTAGAGAGAAAAATTTATATTAACACTATTCGTAGAAAAATTTATTTCTTAATGTATTCAGATAGTAAAGTTAGAGTAGGCAGTAGTTTTAATAATAATTATTATCAGAGAACAGTATTACTCCATGTTATTTTATTGATATTGTGGTAAAGTCAAGGAACCGAAACGACATATTTTATTCAACATTTCTTTTGTTTCCGCGAATGATTTAACAAAATGACTGCATTTAGAGTTTAGTATTTAAAATTTAAATACTGAACTCTAACATATGCAGTCTACATAGACATTTAAAGGTAAATCTAGACGTGAAAACCAACAAACATCGAAACCAGCACACAGCACAGGTGAAGAGTCAATTATTCTCGAAATACAGACCACAAAAACAATTGGCCGCACATTTTGAATAATTTATATTGAATTTTAAAACATCTACGTACAACATCTACATAATTTTTACATTTTTCAGCATTTCTTGCTCTATGTAATCAAGGAAAAAAAAACGTCAGGAAAGGAAAAAAGTCTAATCAGTGATTTCAAGTTTTACAATAGTGAATACGTCATATTACGTGGTGCCGAGGCCGCAACTACCACAATATACAGTAAACACTCCGACCAAAATCCGACACGATGCACACGTCATCTAGGAAAATTAACAAAATCGTTGTCAAACGTGGAAATAAACTTTTTGTCAACTGTCTATGCTCGTGCTGCCTCTAGCGTGAAAGCATTGCAGTACAATATGTAGGTATATCCTACGTCTTGACATCGGAATTTGAAACGACGTGTTGTTAAAAAAAATCGTTACAACTTACAATAAGTTTACGAACAGTCAACTTATTTAAGGCCGTCCCCCGAGCAAACGACCTTGGCCATACATTTGCCGCGTTGCCGAGATCGCACCAAAACCCTATTTTTTACTTATCTTAGTTCAAAATTGTCCTAAAAAAATTTAAAACGGGGAATATGTAGTTTATGATATTGTAGATCTATTGGCGTGAGTTTCAAATAAAAGTTATTTGTAAAGCCTAAGGAGATGCTGAACGTATGCTTGAATTTTAAGAAATTGGTATTACTTTGGAAGCTGATATCATGAGTATAATAAACAAAAATAGAAAATTTAAAACGGGGAAAGGAATGTTGATATGCTTGAAGATTATTGCTGTATTTTTATTATAACTTTGTAGCTTTCAAATTATAAGTTTATAATGCTTTAGGTAAATACGGTAAATTACGGAATCTCCGTAGGGAATGCCCTTAAGGCAAATTATTAAAAAGGGCTCGCACTAAGCTATAAAAGCAACTAAACTAAAGCTAAACTTAATTTTAATCCTTCGATCACGGATTCTTGGAAATGCAAATATTGTATTAATATTGTTGTCGCGATCACCGATGCTCTTATGGGGCTTGAAGGATTAATCCTGAAATGTAATTAATACTTTACTATGATTTTAGTCTTAAGGCCCTGTATTCCCAGAAGGGGACGATTTTCAAGATTTAAAAGTGACCTGCCTGCCTAGCATACGCTAACGAGATATCTCACTCTACATGTTTCTCGATGTTTGATAGTTTGCATCTTCATTTCTATTGACCCTAGCATGACAAACATTTTTTCTCGCGTAGATCTATCATCGAAATAACACATTTTTATAGAGTTTTGTCGAGATAATGTCGAGATTTTGACATTATGAGACGAGTAGTTTTTAATTATCTCGAGAGTGATACGAGATATATCTCGTTGGCGTATGCTAGGCAGGAAGGCGACATAAAAACCGGCCAAGTGCGTGTCGGGCCACGCGCAATATAGGGTTCCGTAGTACCGCAAGTTTTTGATAATTTTTATGGTCAACGAACGTACATTTAAAGCGTGTTTTACACTACTAACAACATCATCTCAGTTACTTTCAAAGGAATTTGAACGAAAAGGTCCTTTATACTTCACCGAATACATTTTTTTTAGCTAATCGACTATTACTCAATAACTTATGAAGTCTTCTTAGCCGTGATAGTTTTACTTTTAAATTCAGCATACTTCCTACTCCCGTTAATTTTTTGACATTTCCAGAACCAACCGTTTAGCTGGTAGAACATGGGACTCTTAACGATTTTTTCCACATTAAAACTTAATATGTCACAAACGGATCCCTAAATCGGAAAATGATCTATGAATACTCGCAATATTTTTAAAAAACCTATTCAACGACACCCCACACGATGGGGTGGGCGCGAAAAAAAAAATTCATCCCCGCTTGATGTGTAGGGGAGGTACCACAAAAAAAATATTTTTTACGATTTCATGTACCATTTTGTTGCCATCACTAATATGTGTATTCATGCCAAATTACAGCTTTGTAGGTCCTATAGTCTCTGAGTAAAACCGCGGACAGACAGACAGACAGACAGACGGACGGACAGACCGAAACTATAAGGGTTCCTTGTTGACTACGGAACCCTAAAAAGTAATGTAAATTCTGAAAAAATATGTGTTAGTTAAAGATCTAACACATTGGAATTTATATTCCATTACACAATATCATAAAATTCACTCGATAAAAATAAATCCCGAAGTTACCTCTTCTTTTAACGAAATTGCCATACTATGTTCAAATTACTTGGAATTTTCAGGTAATTATATTCTTTGTCTTTCGTTCAGTACAAAAATTACCTGAAAATTCCAAGTAATTTGGACATAGTATGGAAATTTCGTTAAAAGAAGAGGTAACCTCGGGATTTTTTTTCTATCGAGTGAAGTTCATGATATTGTGTTATGGAATATAAATTTCACTGTGTTAGATCCTTAACTAACACATATTTTTTTCAGAATTTAAATTACAATATTTTTATGTCTCCTTGTCACTTTTAAATCTTGAATATCGTCCGCTTTTGGGAATACAGGGCCTTAACCAAATTCACAAGAAAATGTTTTGTACCTAGCAGCATTAAAAAACCCGTATGTCACTAATTATGAAACCGTTCTAAGAACAGTTAATCACTAAAGAGGTCGTTCGACAATCTAGGACTTTAGATCAAGTCTAGATCAAGGTTCCTTTCAGGTACTATGGAAGCCCTAATGGGGATTGTCCATTTTTTTTTAATATTGCTCATTACAAAAACATTTCGAGGAATAAGGTCAGTGATCGTTTTTCTGTATATAAAAGAAAAAAATACCCATTAGTTACTTTTATTTTTGAACAAATATGTTTAACCTTAGTTTGACCTTCAATGGCGTTAAATAAGCAATAAATTCGACCAACATTACGTTTCGAACTTTTGGTAAGCTTCTCGTATCAGCTTTCACATAATGAGAACTTGCATTTGACGAACCAGCCATTATAAATAAGATTGAAAGGAAAAAAAACATACTGCAGAGGACATTTGGCCGCCGATGATGACGTCAGAGCGAAACTTTAAAAATTTATTGAGAAAAAACTAGCCAATGAATTTCAAAATTATTTAATTTATATTCTTAAAATACCCTATTTTAACGAAAAAAAAAATAAAAAGTACATGTGATTTTTTTTGGACAATGCCCATTGAGGTCTCTTAAAGTATCTAGCTTGAGACTAATATTAGGTTTTGCTAGTTTTCATAATATTATATGAGCTAGTTACATAGTAAACAGTACACTTTATAGTTTAAATGTACTTTTAGGCTCTACAACTAATATTTTGCTAAAGAGTTTGTTTGTTTAAATGCGCTAATCTCAGGAAATACTGGACCGATTTATGTAATTTAGTTAGTTAGTTATATAAATAATATTTAAATTTTAAGACGTTTAAGTTTAAAGAAAAACTGTGAATTATTAAAATTGCAATATTTAAATTCAGAATTTACTAATGTTACAGCGAGCGTTAAAAAACTTAAGTTGTAAGTATTTAAATATTTTAATTCGTACATTTAACATAATAAAAATAACTTTATTACTTTAGATCCTTTTAAACGTGAAATAAAAGTACAAAGTTCCATCTGTATTTGTGCTGCCGAAAACCACTGTCAACATAATAAGGTGTAAATGAATAACGCCTATATCCTTGTCAAATATGGTAACGTGCTAAAATATAAAACATGAACCATGACGTCTTAAAATAAATCGATAATCATGACTCAAGGCCCTTAGTTTTACGAAAAATTTGCATCGTAATGCGTGGTATCTTAAATATTGCCTTTGAAGTAGGCCTTTTTAAAGGCTCTATAATCTATAACGGTTAACATCTTAAAAATATCTTCATTTGTGCACCTAGCACATATTTTGGTTTGAATTATGTCACTTATTAAAACTCTAAACTCTAAAAGTCTATTAGTCATATTTTTTAACTTCGTTGAAAGTTGGAACTTGGAACTATGGATTTGCTGGTTAGGAAACAAAACAATCATTTGCGTAACGACCTCTTAAGGAAAACTTTATTCAATTCAATTCAATTCAATTTCTTTATTTGCCAAATGTGAGTTAGTAAAGATGTTAGTAGATTTTACAATGGTACCATCACATTTGCCCAATCGAGCATGCAAATGTTTATAGCTTATAAACTACAATATAATATTATGAGATACTTATTACTATTCTTACAAATTAACAAAGTATAAATTTTATTCCAAAAGTGTTATTATAAAATAAGCTAATAATTGTGCTGTATCATGGTTAACATATATATTACAAATTGTCAATAGTAATAACTAACAAGTAATTATATAGGTAAGTAATTATACATAACAAAATCTATTATTTTTCATTAAATAATTCATTACTTATTTAATTGTAGAATTATTATTATTATTTCAAAAGTCAAATTAAAGGAATGGATTTTATTATGTCAATTATAGTCAATTTACAATTACATTAATTATTAATTATCAAAAAAATAAGAATATCATCATGTCATACAATTCATTAAAAAATATTTTCATTTAAAAAGTCATTTACAGTATAATAGCATTTGTCAATTAAGAATTTTTTTAGATTTCTTTTAAACATACTTAAGTTTTCAATTTTTTTTATGTCCTTAGGCAATCTATTATAAATTAATGTTACCATGCCTAGTACTCCCTTTTGCATAAATGTTGTGTTACGAGTTATAGTCCCAACTCTTAGTTTAAGTCTATTGCTTTTGTGTTTTGGGAATATATCTATATTGGTTTTAACTAATAAGGCACATTCAAGTATATATATGCTTGCAAGAGGGAGTATATTATATTTTTTAAAGTATGGTACACAACTTTCATTCTGTTTTATACGAAAAACGGCTCTGAGACATCTTTTTTGTGCCTTGAAAACAAGTTCCCTATTGGATGAATTACCCCAAAAGACAACACCATATCTCAAAGAAGACATAACATAGGCATTAAAAGCCATTAAAACAGATGATGTATGTGAGACATTATTCAGCATATAAAGAACGTATGCATATTGATGCAGTTTCTTACACAATGAGTCACAATGAGCTTTCCAATTAAGTTTTTCATCTAATATAATACCTAAGAATTTTGTAGTTTGAGTTTCTTCTATCGGAATGTCTTGATATTCTATATTTAATTTGATTTTATTTGTACGCTGATGAAAATGAATCATTTTAGTTTTTTCCAAATTTATTATTAGATCGTTACTTTGAATCCACTCTATAATTTTTTTAATGCTTTCATTTATTTGTTCTTCAAAATTTTTATCGATTTGTTCAAAAATAGCTGTACTGTCATCGGCAAATAAGATCATAGGATCCCTTATAGCTCTAGGTAGGTCATTAATATATATTAAGAACAAAAGTGGTCCTAAGACACTGCCCTGCGGGACTCCGCATGTAACAGTTCTGTATTTAGACTTGAAATTGGTTTCTGTATGTGTTTTTGGACAGATATTTACTATTTCTGTCTGTTGTTTTCGACCCGTTAGATAAGATTTAATAAGTTTTAAGGCTACACCTCGTATACCACTACGTTCTAATTTATTTAACAATATTTTGTGATTCACACGATCAAAGGCTTTTGACATGTCCATGAATATAGCCGCAACTGGTTTTTTCTTGTCAATGTTAGGTATTACGTGTTGAAGAAAATTGAAAATAGCTAAATTTGTAGATTTATTCTTTCTGAATCCCATTTGCTCCTTACATAGAATATCATTTTTCTCAAAGAATGTATTCAGTCGGTTGTAAATTATCTTTTCAAAAACTTTTGACAAAACAGGATTTATAGTGATAGGTCTGTAGGAATTCATACTTTCTTGGTTTCCCTTTTTAAATAGCGGCTTCACTATAGACGATTTTAAATGGTTAGGATACACCCCTGTTATAAGGCACTGATTTACAATGTGACTTAAGACCGGACTTATATTACCTGTAACTTCTTTAATGATGTTCGTTGATATTCCATCATACCCTGTGCTATGTGTGTTATTAATTGATTTTATGATTGTAAGTATTTCATTCGGGTCAGTAGGAGTCAAAAAAATTGAATTCAAACATGTATTGCTTGTGTTATTATCATTTAAATTATTATTATCATTAGAGTTACATTTAGTATTATTAGATTCCGATAATTCAATAAAATAGTTATTAAATTGTTCTGCAATTTCATACGGATTTTCTACTAATTTATCACCAGATTTTATTTTAGTTATTGTTCTTTTATTATTTTTTTTATTGTTTTTTACTTTATTAATAATGTTCCATGTTGCTTTGGTTTTATTTTTTGAATTATTAATGAAATAACTGTTTTGTGATTTTTGTGTAAGTTGTATTATTTTTTTTAGCCTTTTTGAGTATTCCTTTAGATATTTTTTAATTTTTTGATCTTTTGTATGTCTATAATTCAATAATAATAACCTTTTTTTTCTGCAACACTGTCTTATTCCTTTTGTAAGCCACTTACATTTATTATTTGAATTTTTTCTTATTTTGTGTATCGGAAAACAAAGGTTATATAGTAAAAGAAATATGTCAATAAATGAATCATATGCCTTATTTGGACAATTTTGTTTGTAAACTTCGTCAAAAGAAATACTCGATAAGTAATTTTTAAATTTAATTATGTTTTCGTTGCTATAATCTCTTTTATTTATGAAGTAGTATTTATCTGTTTTTCTTGGCTTATTAATTTTATATTTCAATAGTTGAGCTGTATGATCGGAAAGTCCTAGGTCTATAACGATTGAAGCTTCATTGTCTTTTATATTGTGAATTATATTATCTATACATTTTCCACTAACAGGACGAGTAGGTTCTTTTACAGAAAATATCATATCATAACCAGATACTAAGTTCTCAAATTTATGTATTGTTGGTGTTTTATTTAGAATGTCCAAATTGAAATCACCACACATTACAATTTTTAATTTTGGTTTGTAACTAATTTTATCAAGAATTTCTTGTAACGTCTTGAAAAATGTATCTATGCAAGCACTAGGTGGTCTATAGATGCAAATAACGACCAGATTTAAGTTAGAAATTTTTATAGCTGAACATTCTATTATTTTAGGTATGCTTAATTTTACAATTTCGTGTAGTGTTTCGTATGTAAATGAGTTTTTTACAAAGATACAAGATCCTCCATGCCTACTCTTTCGAGAATAATGTGAGGCTAACCTATAACAAGGCAAATTAATTAAGTCAATGTCATCGTCTACCATATTGTGTTCGGTTATGCATAAAATGCTTACATTAGTGGGGTTATTAGTGTTTTGTGATAATTCATCCAGATTTACATACAACAAATCACATTTAGACAATAGGCCATTAATATTCTGGTGCATAATTAATATTTTATCATTGGCGAAAAAGATGATCCGCAAGATTTTCTTCCACTTCGGGAGATGTTATTACAGTACTAAATATATTTTTATCATTGTCATTATACATTATAGGTTCTGTTTGTGTATTTTTGTCCAAGACTATTATAGAATTACGTTTATAACTTGCAAGTTTTTCACTTATATATTTTTCATATTTATGTTTATAATCTAAACTAATAATAACCCTAGCTAAAGACCTACTTAAGATTAATTTAAAATTATGTCCTATGGGGATAATCCTGCTGTAGTCCATATTGACAAAAATGTTTTTATAAATATGACACATATGTTCTATGAGATTATTAAGCATTATTTCATTTAAATTTCTATTCTTGGGTACCTCTGAAATTATAATATTTGGAGTTTTATTGTTCTCAAAAAACATTCCCAAGTTAACTTTGACTTTAGTAGGATTATCATCATTACAGCCACCTAAGATAATTATATAATCATTTTCAGTTAGTTTATTTACATAGTTTTTATGTGTATTTAGTATGTCACTAAATTTTGCTCCAACTTTCCAAAAACTCAGTACTTCAAACTTCTCCCCTAGAATTTCTTGTAGTGTTTTTCGTACGCCTTTTGCCTGGTGGTCTCCTAATATAAGAACCTTGGTACTTTTGTTATCTTGCTGATTTTTTTGTGAATTTGTATCAGTAGTAACAGTCTGTTTGTCTTCCGATGTTGGGGTTATATTTTTTTGTTTTATTTTGGCATTATCTTCTTTATCAATTTGTTTTGTTTTACAATTTTTTATCGCCGCATTTTCAGGAATAGTTACAGGATCTACATCAATGTTTTTTTGAGGAGTGCTCTGTAGACTATACGATCTGTTAGCATCATATAATTTGTTCCTTTTCCCTTTGCGTAGTGTTGGGGTGTTTGGTTTAGTTGATTCTATTTTCTTATATGTGTCGATTATTTTATTTTTTTTGTCAATTTCCTGTTTCAATGCTTGTATTTCGAGATTTAAATTTTCAATTTCATTATTAGCTGAAAGAAGCTCATTTGAGATATTTTGCAATCTTTTAGCTTGTTCTATACAGTCCGGACAGGAGTCAGTAAATGAGTTGTTAGGCATACTATTCATTGTTGTGTCAAAGATTGGTGATTCTTGTGTGTGAATATTTGATACGGATCTCGACCTTCTTCTGCGCAAAGTAACAAAATCTTCGTTATAAAAATCCATTTTATTTTAATTAATTTCTTTCAGTCATTCAATATTATTAATTATAATAGTTATATTATTTTATCAATATTGTATCTCAATTCATTATTCCTTTGTCATTAATTTTTAATTTAGAAAAAAAATAATCTTTGTCTATGGTTTTTCTGTCAACTTCAATTTCGCCTGTCAAATGTCAGATTGGATGTTGTCAATGCCAATATGGTTGTCTCATCAAAATTTTGTGAGAAAGTCAACGAATTTATTGAATTTTGTTTGTTAATTTGAAAGTTTAAATGTAAATAACGGCTCACACTTCCATTAAATGTTAAAACAAAATGTTCTTGTTATAATGTGAATGCTTTTTCATATATGCTGACAGGTAGTATTTATACTTGATAAAAATGTTCTTAAAAAGGAATAAGTGAACATGTTTTAGTCCAAATCACACTCCTTTTACATAAAACAGCAAATCTCGATAGTGAATTCAAGAAAAAGTGCTTCATAAAATGACACTTCACACAATTTATTCCCAAATTTGTACATAGATGATATATTTTGTTCAGAAACTAAAAAAGTTTTATACTTATCTTCTTGTGATTATCATAATTATACAATCCTTTCATGTAATCTTGTATATTATCTCCAAATTAAATGATTCGTAGAACTGTCACTAGGTCACTCTACTCGGAATCTTTGTTTTCTATTATTTTAGTTGATATCACAACACAATTATATTTTCAGTAGTTCATTTGACTATAATTATTTAGTTTTGTACACTATTTACATATTACAATATAATATTTCGATTTTATTTCAATAAAATAAACAGAGCTAGTGTTACTATGGCTAGTGTTGCCAGCACACCTGTTATTGGAAACCTCCTAATACTATTAACTTTATTAATGTTTTATCTGTATAAAGTATAAACAACATTAAATGTGTAGCTCGATTTGCGTAATATGTACTATATTTTAATATTAAATAATTTAAAATTCTCGTCATCCCCTTGAAAATTTACATTATTATTTATTAATCCTTCGGTCGGGGATTCTTGGAAATCTATTGTTATCGCGGTGACGATGTCAATACTGATTAGCAGTGAGTGTTTGTTCAGAGTTCAGACAACATACATAATTTTGCTTCCAAAAACAGTGTATAATACTCGTATTAACACAGTTCTTACTTTAACTATGTAGCCTTTACCACATCATTTAACAATATGAGTTGTCGCCAGTTGTCTGTTGTTGCATCCACGACACTCAATTTTACACGTGAGAACCCATTTTGTTTACAAACGACGTAACTTTAATAAATTATAGCAATCTGAGTGTAAACAATTACCTGTAATTTGTCGCAGTATTATAAATAATGAAATTGATGTTGTATGAGAGTTAGCATTTTGCACCGTAGCTTTAAGTAGGGGGCTTACCTACTGCCAGAGTCTCAGCGACGAATATTCCTTCAAGCCCCATAAGGACACCGGTGACCGCGACAACAAATTACAATAGCATTTCCAAGAATCCCCGATCGAAGGATTAATTACTTGGCGGCAATTAAATGAAGATTTTGACCCTCATACATTATACAAGATGTTTGTGTAAACACCGTTGTCCTTGAAACCATCAAATGAGCCCATCAAAATGAACAACTTTTTCTTTGAGAACAATGCTGGAAATTTAAAAAAATCTGTCTTCATACCCATACAAATTGCCGCTCCAAACATCCGTATGGGTATGAAGACGGCAATTTTTTTTGAGTTCCCAACATTGTTCTCATAGAAAAAGTTGTTCATTTTGACGGCCTCTTTTTATGGTTTCAAGGATAACGTTGTTTACACAAACACACTGTATATATATGTCAAACTCTACAATAATTTGAAGTTAATTGTCCCTGAGTGCGGCAGTTTGAGATGTTTCTGACGATTTTTGGTGAATATTGCTGGACACTATAATTGAACCGCTTTGGAAATACCAGACTTTTACACTTTAAAAAAAATTACCATTCTGTGGGATATTTTATTTACTTGTTCACGGATATTAATCCTTCAAAGTTCAAGCCCCATAAGAGCGCTAGAATACAATAGCATTTGCAAGAATCCGCGACCGAAGGATTAAGCTAATTAGTAATTACACTTCCACACTACCGAAAGACAATATAATCAACAACTTTTTATGTGGAATGAGGTTATTACAAGTTAGCTTCAGCTAAATTTTCCTTCTGGGCCTCTGGGCTAACCCCTTGTTTCTATGGCTTCATTCATATGCGTCATCGTGAATGGTTTATGGCGAAAACGAATGTTAGATTCTCACAACTATGTAATATGTATAGTATACATTATACATAGGAAACTGAACTACTTTAGAAATAGATTTACGAGTTACGACCCATCAATGAATGGTTAGAAAAAATTAAAACCGACTTCCAAGGTAAAAACAATAATAACATTAATATGAACTAAAAAGTATTAAATAATTTTTACTATCTAATAGTGCCTTTTTCCGAATTCGGCTAAACCTCAACTATTTCTGTACTCAATCTTCATTATTTTGAAGTCGGTACCAGATAGCTGAATCTTCAGTCCTCTGACAGAATATTTAAAATTTTTTGAACTGGCACCGACTTCAAAATTATGAAGATTGAGTACAGAAATAGTTGAGGTTTAGCCGAATTCGGAAAAAGGCACTATTAGATAGTAAAAATTATTTAATACTTTTTAGTTCATATTAATGTTATTATTGTTTTTACCTTGGAAGTCGGTTTTAATTTTTTGTTAAAAATAATAATAATTTCACTCTTTTTAGTTACACTAGTACGTAAACCTTCGCGTATATTTTACGTATTTTATTACAATTTGATATGTGTTGAGATTTGCAAACTTTATATTTTCTAAGAAAATTTAGTTCCGCAATTCAACAACAGATGTCGTTGTTAAGCGTCTGCATCGCGGTATCGCTTACTCGACGGCATTTGATATAACTAATTCGCTACAATAATTTTTCTTCTCGCTCACACTCACTGGTTGTCTTAATTGATATTACGCCAGAGGGATTAACGTCCCAGGGTAACCCTACAGAACCATAAGACCAGTTTTAGGCGTAAGACGTAGACGTCTTTTCTTTACATTATGAGTCACAACTCACACTCACAAAATAATATATTATCAGTGAAGTGAACAGTAGTTAGTAAAGTATTCGATCTGTATAATATAAAGTAGTAAAATATTCGATCTGTCGTTTGCCGCCACGCGCCGCCCGCGCGACACCGTCGCCTCTGTAGCGCCGACCGCCGTATATTAAACAAACAGGTGTTGTTATGTAACAATACATAATTATTATTACGAGTTAGTATATCCATACCTATGCCTTGCAGCACTACTATCTATTCTGTGCCATGAGACATTGGTGACCTTAACACGACGTGGTAATGATGATGATGACGATGATGATGATGATGATTATGATGATAAATATGAATTGCATAGTAGTTTATGCTTTCTGTTCTTAAAACAACGCCGAAACTCCCAAACGTGTATCTATAAGGAATCAGGAGTTCTCTCAGCATCATCGAAACCATGGTATACCTTGACCCAATATTTGACTTTTTGGTAGCGTATTCTTAGTACACTTCACATAAAACCAAAATCACCATATGTTTCCATATAAATTTCGAGGAGTTCCCTCGATTACTCATGGATCCCATCATCAGGTCACCACCTTTGTGAAAATGGGACCAAATTGGAGTGAAACCTAATACAACAAAACAAAAATTTCGAAAATCGGTTCACAAACGGCGGAGTAATCGTTGAACATACAAAAAAAAAAAAAAAAAAATAAAAAATAAAAAAATATCCACAGCCGAACATATAACCTCCTCGTTTTTTGGAAGTCGGTTAAAAAATAATGATATAAGTATTTTTTTCATTACACAACTAATATCATGCTTAACACTAGGGTTGCTGAGGATTCCTCTTCCGCTTCCTCAAAATGAGGAAGTTCCGCAATATTTTGGGTTCCGCAACCGTTACCGCATCCTCATAAATAAAAATAAAAAAAATCCTCTTCCGCTATCGCTTCCTCAAAATTTAAGAGGAATTTATGAGGAATTTCATTGCGCATGCACATCGCATATCCAATCATGGCAACGCACACGCCAGAGCGCGAGAATTGTATCATTCACTCATCCTTTTTTTGTGTGCGTGTGTTGTCTATGTTACTGTGTGCCTAGTGTGATTTTTTTGTTTCACATTCGATCGTGAAAGCGCTTGGCGTTCACTAAGATTTTGTATGGGATTACTCACTGGGCTGGGCTCACACCCGTGAGCAGGTGGCGCTGTACAAATCCCATACAAAATCTTAGGAAACGCCAAACGCGTTCACGATCGAATGTGAAACAAAAAATTCACACTAGGCACACGAACTCCTCCTTAACTGCTGGACCGATTTTGATGATTTTTTATTGTGTGTGTTTCGAGAATGGTTAAGATTCATAGTTTGGTCCACTGGAAAATGCCCTTTTAATTATTTTTTTATGTATTATTATGTACAGACAGGACAAAGGCTTTTGGGTTGGGTCCGCTAGTATCTATACATATTATAAAACAAAGTCGCTTTTTTCCCTCATGTCCCTTTCTTCCCTTTAATCTTTATAACTTACCCCGTTTTTTCCACATTTTCCTCTATTTCTTTGCTCCTATTAGTCTTAGCGTGATAATTAATAGCCTATTAGCCTTCCTCGATAAATGTGCTATCTAACACTGAAAGAATCATCAAAATCCGTTGCGTAGTTTACGTAGTTTACGCATTTCAGTGTTAGATAGCACATTTATCGAGGAAGGCTAATAGGCTATTAATTATCACGCTAAGACTAATAGGAGCAAAGAAATAGAGGAAAATGTGGAAAAAACGGGGAAAATTATTTGAAAGGGCTAACTTGAAAGCGCTAATTTCAGGAACTTCTGGTCCGGTTTTAAAAAATTCTTTCAGTGTTAGATAGCCCATTTATTGAGGAAGGCTATAGGTTATATTTTATTACGCTTAGACTAATAGGAGAATGTGGAAAAAACGAGGAAAATTATTTGAAAGGACTTATCTCGCGAACTACTGGAGCAATTTTTATGTTATTTGGTACATAAATAAATAATAAGAAGTAGACCACGTGAAGGATCATAAGCTATCGATTTTAATAATTTTTTTCAGTGGCTATATATTTTGTACCCGTGCGACGCCGCCGGGGCGGGTCGCTAGTATTTTATAATTTCCTATCATCCTATTCCTCATCCGCTTCCTCATCCGCATCCTCTTCCTCATAAAATATCCTCTTCCTCATCCGCATCCTCTAAATTTGCGCGTGACAATTCCTCTTCCTCCTCCTCTTCCTCATAATCACTTCCTCAACAACCCTACTTAACACAACATAATATCATATTTTATATTTGTGCCATATTGTAATGCTTACTTAGAAGTTTTGATTCATTAAATATTACGTAACATCAATGATGCTAAATCAACAAATCATTGTATTGTAACAAGTTAACAACACATTAATTTAAATAAAAGCAAGCAATTGTGCCATATACAATGTAGGCCAGAATGTAAGGTACTTTATGTATGTAGAATAATTAAACATTTTAGCTCTTCATTATTCAAAGAAATATATAGGTCAACACACAATGTTTCTTAATAGTTTTTAAAAGTATCTCATAGAATCATATTTTTTAAATAATTGGTAGGACTTGTAATGTTAAACATTGCATAGTATTTACTAAGTCCTCTAACCTCTTGTATAACTTGACCAGTTCAAAATTTTGTAAAGACACCATGTATTGGCACAAGTATACCTTTAAAATGTTACACAAACAAAGTTACTGCAGATTTGGTTTAACAACATTTTAACATAATATGCAAGTGCGGATTCAAATGCTTTGTGAATTAGTTTTCAACTGATCTAGTCAGACACCAACTGTAAATAGTAAAGAATGTAAAGGCCCATTAGATGAAATCAACTCACAGCAGGTCATGGAAATGTCTATATTGTTAGGACAGCCAGTTGTCGACTAGTTATTCGCAAGTTAGTAAACTCCTAAGTGACACTACATAAAGATAGATAGATAGATAACTCTTTATTGCTCACAAATAAAGCTGAGAATTCAATGCCAAACTGGGAGCTGGCTTGGTATTGAGTTGGTGTAATATGCAAAAACCATAATATCTGAACAGAGTGTATAATATTGACTTCAAGTTAATCCGCAATTTATTTCGCGGATTCGATCGCGGATTCTTGGAAACCTATTGCAAGTGGGCGCTTGGCAGTTGAAGCGTTAATACTTTACATGTGTAAGATCATACACGGGCAAGTTGCAATACAATATTCAGTAATGTATATCGTGGATATCAATTAATACTTATTAAGATTAAGTAATATGAGAGTGTTATATGAGTCAATTAAACTGCAGTTTGTCATTGTAATAGAATAGCATTGCAATACATTATTGTAGAAACAACTATCATAATTATACACTAGCTAAGCATAAAACATAATAAGTATAGTCATGTTTTAAAAAAAAGGAGTGAAACACTTTTAAATGAAATGGTTTTACCATTATAATATGGCTATACCGTTCCACTGATAATGACATAAACCAAAGAAAGGGCAATGCTTTTGAAAACCTGAACATGTATGTAAAGAAATATGAAGATTAAATTTTATGTACAAGGTCCATTTGCTTCTATAATAATAATATTAATGTTGTTACTGAATTTTGAGGTTATATTATTATCTTTAAAAAGTCTGTTCAGTTCTGTTAGGACTAGAAACAAATAATATAATTTAAATTCAAAGAAAAGGGCAAAATAATTTAAATATAACACCTACCGGCAGTAAATTGTTAAAATAAGTTATAAATTGTATGAAATCTATGATATGATAACACCTAAAGTTATTAATATTTTCTCAGTAATAGAGTTGCTTCCTAATAATAATAAGTCGTAAACTACTTTATTATTATCCTTTTTCCAGTTTAAGATGTACTTATATAAATAAATTATAAGTAAAATTGTTGTTACATACCATCGGCCTCCGACTTTACTTCCTCTTTATTCATTTTTAGAACGGAAACCTTGAATTTTTTATAAATTAGTAACTTTTTCCAGAAAGCATCCAAAATATAAAAACTATTTCACTTTATTTCGAGAATTGTGTGTTTTTAAAAATTTCAAGAATTTATTTTTGTTTACATGGAGTTTGACAGCAACAGATGTCACATTTGACTTTTGAATTTTTTGGAAAGGACAGTGACAGAAGAGCTTTTTAATTAATACAGTATTGAAAAAATACAAATTAAACAGCTTAATGATTCAACGGCAAATAAAAATTATTGTTTTCTTTGTTACAGGTAAGAATGAGATAAGAAGAGGGCCTTACTAGTTGAAAAGTCTAATTAAAGGAGAAAAATGTCTAGCTCTATTGAAAATGGAGTTGGGGAAGATGGACGGTAAGAATAAAATATTTTAATATTATAATAATAATTAACTATTTAGTACAATTGAGACGAACAGTTATCATTGATAAATATAACATTATTTAACAATGATGAAAATCAAATTATTTAATCAATTTTTTACATTGTATTATATATTTTCATTGAAACGACAAGAGATAGCGCTGTTGATAGGGTTTAAAAACTTAATTTAAATACTTACTTTAAATTATTTTTAAAAATCGTAAACTTTGTTACAGGGGCACAACATATTACTTCTCAAAAGGGTCCAGCGCCACATTTGTACAAAGACTCAGTTTATTCTTCTCCATTTACTGGAAATCAATTTTAGTCGTCATCACCCCAATTTTACTACTGCCTATACCTATTTTATACACAGATCCCACCGACAAAGATTATGCAAACGTAAGTATCTAAATACGTAGGTATACGGTATACCGTATACGGTATACCGTATACCTTACTTGGTATTAACCATCAACATTTTTCATAATAGAATCAGAGTAAGACCTCAAGAGGCTCAAGCTGAGGGACCGGATGTTTTAAAACTATATTCTCGAAGTGCATTAGCAACACTGCAGTTTTACTGAACCTTATAAAAATCAAAACATGCCTATTTTTTCCGCTCATTTGCGAGGGATCGTTTCGATCTATCTCAAATTAATGGCCACCCTAATATTTCTTCATCATTTTTTAGGCATTCAAATGTATGTACGTGGTCCTCATCATGGCTACATACTGGGTGCTGGAGCTTCTACCCTTACCGGTCACTTCGATGCTGCCCATCGTTCTGTTCCCGACGCTGGGCATCCTGAATTCGGACAAAGTGTGCACCGCCTACATGAAGGAGACAAACATGATGTTCATGGGTGGACTCATGATCGCCGCTGGAGTCCAACACTCGAAGTTGCCGAAGAGAGTCGCGCTGTGGACTGTACAAGTCGTCGGCTGCTCGCATAGACGGTATGTTAAATCATAGAGTTAAATGCTCGTCTTGCTGACTGCTTTTCCTCAGGCCAAAGATATTCCAGATGAGTCTCTGGACTCATTTTGAATCTCTTTGGGCCCAAACTGGCCATCGTCCGCCATCGTACACCATTAGGTACCCCGTCTACATAATGGCGATGGCTATAATGGGGATTGTCCATTTTTTTAAAATTTTGCTCATTACAAAAACATTTCGAGGAATAAGGTCAGTGATCGCTTTTCTGTATATAAACGAAAAAAATAACCATTAGTTACTTATATTTTTGAACAAATATGTTTAACCTTAGTTTGACCTTCAATGGCGTTTAATTAGCAGTAAATTCGACCAACATTACGTTTCAAACTTTTGGTAAGCTTCTCGTATCAGCTTTCACATAATGATAACTTATATTTGACGAACCAGCCATTATAAATAAGATTGAAACGAAAAAAAACATACTGCAGAGGTCAATTGGCCGCCGATGATGACGTCAGAGCGAAACTTTAAAAATTTATTGAGAAAAAAGTAGCCAATGAATTTCAAAATTATTTAATTCATATTCTTAAAATACCCTATTCTAACGAAAAAAAATATAAAAAGTACATGTGATTTTTTTTGGACAATGCCCATTGGCTTGAAGTGAGCCAGCATGGACCATTGTAAAGAGGCATCTTAACATTTAATTTTAGAAAAAATCTTTAGAATAAATAACCTTTTTTCATTTACAGACTCAATTTAGGCCTGACATTTGTGACTATGTTCATTTCGATGTGGGTGTCCAATGCTGCAGCAACAACCATGATGGTGCCTATCGTTGAAGCCATTTTAGAAGTTTTTGAACAGGTTAGAAAGAAACATGATATGTCTTTCAATAATTATTATTGTTATCTTATAATATCAGCTATTTAATAATGTTAACCTAACCCCTACAATATTTAAATTTTCTATTTCAGCAAGGACTAGGAGACGTTTATGTCAATAGGAAGAAAGCTCTGCCAGAAAACGGCAAAGAAGAACCAGCTAACAAAAAACAAACAGAGGAAGAGTAAGTTTCTTTAGATTTTTTTACTAAAGGTCTATGCAGGCCTGTCTCACTTCCATACAAACGGTGCGAAATCGTCGAGATATTTACCTACTATTCTGGAAAACAATCTAATTTCAACCTTTTGCATAGCGTTTAGCGTTCATATTACAATAACCGCCTGCCGTCTCGTTTCAATCTGCCAGGGCTGTCAAGCGAGCGGCGCGGCGGCCCGGTACTATTATGTCGGTTGTACACTCTCGCCGAGAGCTCTCGGGCGAGAGTCTCGTGCGAGAGCCCCTTGCCCGAGTGCGATCATGTACATTCTCGCTTAGTTCAATCCAATATTATACTACATATCTGTGGTTCAATCGCAGTTATAAACTCAGAGAAGATGGACGAAAACAATGACGAGAACGCTTCTCTTACAAGTTGCAGCTGCCGTAGCTCTCTGTGCTATGAGCTATTATAAATATTTACCAAATATTTACACATTAAAAATACAAAAATAACAAAAATGGCGAAAACTTAGATAGTGGATGATCACCATTCACCATACATCGAAAGCGATCATGGTAATCCAAAGACCTTTAATCATATTTAATTTTATTTCTCCCGGATAATGACTGATAATGACGTTTATAATTGTTATTTTTCTGTTCTGCACTGTCTAGCAGCGCGACTAGTAAGTGTAAAACGCGAGAGTGTACAGTAGTGCGCTCGCTTTCCTCGCTATACCCTTTGTCTCGGGCGCAAAATATCGACACCGGACCGAGAGGGTCCGAGACAGGCGAGACGAGGCAAGCGCACCCATTTACACTCTCGCACTCGGGCTGCCTCGCTGTGTCTCGGCGAGAGTGTACACCCGACATTACTTTTGTTTCGCGGATGTGTGCGCTGCGTATGCGACAAGTCGAGCGAGTGCCAGCCTATTGAGACTAGTCCGGTGACCGGACGATTGCGTTTATCATACCTAAACTCGGGAGTGAGATTTCTGCACCGTAAGGTACTATTATGTATTCTGTGGTCTAGGCAAAGTAACAATAAATAAAAAACGTAATTAATGAAACTTACAGAATTTGTTAAGGAATGGCGTTACTGGTCTTGCAGTTTTTATGGACTTAAACTCAACAAAGGGTTCGTGAGATGGCGTCAGTGGTCGTATACAATAAGCACCTTCAATTTTTTATTTCCCTTTTTCAGGCCACTATTGCCCAGTGACATCACCATCTGCTATTTCCTGAGTATCGCGTACGCGTCGACGCTGGGAGGCTGCGGGACGCTGGTGGGAACAGCCACCAACTCCGCCTTTAAGGGCATTTATGACTCGTAAGTTTAGCATAATTCTACAGGGTGTAACAGAACTAAGTGATAACACTTTAGTAATATAGGGGACCCATACACACCCTAAAGTATTAAATTACATAAACACCCTAAAGTATTAAACTGTATAGAGTTCCCCTATAGAGTAACTTTTTTCACCTTTGTATAGAAGAATTCATGACGCGCGGGCGCTTGCCCATACAAACCACAAAAAACTTTTGCTCTTTCAGTGCTGCTGCTTTCACGGCTAACTCTATAATATAAAGAACACATACAGACCCTAAAGTATTATCGCTTACTTTTTTTACACCTTGGATATGTCTTTTTTGTACCATTTTAAAAATATTTTTCTTACAAAAAAAAAAAACTATATATTTAAAAATATATATTTCCAGCGAGTTCCCGGAGGTATCAGGGTCGGTGGACTTCTTCTGGTTCATGGTGTACTCGACGCCGCCGATGCTGGTGATGCAGTTCCTCGTGTGGGTCGCGCTGCAGGTCACCTTTATGGGTCTCTTCAGGTATGTCATTTATTTAGAACTAATAGTAATACATACCTATTATTGTCTGTGTAACCATTGCGAGATGGTTCCAACGTGGTTCTTATTTGAGACACCACTGCACATTGTGGTATTTGAGATAATCCAAAGCTCGAATTTCTAACATATCTATCAAGCCTTAAAACTTCTGATTTAGAATATTATTTTCGTTTACTTTGTTAGTTTAAAAACGCCAATTTAGAAATATTTTCATACACACATTAAATACGTTTAAAATATTTTCAGGCCAAACAGTGAAGCGGCAAAACGCGTGAATCGCGCCTCGTCCGGCTCCGAGAACACCATGAAAGTTATCAAGGAACAGTACAAGAAGCTTGGACCAGCTTCGTTCCACGAGAAGGTACCTACTCTTTGTTTCCTTTGTATTGAGGTTTGAGACAGATCCAGTAGCATTATAATCCTGAATCGCGATATCGAAATTTTATACATGGTGTGACAAAAGTAAGTGATAATACTTTGTGTATATGTGTCCCTTATAAAGAGTTTACTGTAAAAGTAGCAGCGCTGAAAAGGCATTTTTTTTGCATGGGCAAGCGCCCCAACGTCATGAGTTCAAAAGTTGAAAAAAGATTACTCTTTTAGCACTGGGGCCCTACCATGAGCTCTTAGACCAGTATTACTTTAATATTACTTTAGAATTTCGCATAAACAAACATGATCTCTATTTATATAAACACAGCTATGTTTTTTGTTTGTGCGGAATCTGAAAGTCATATTAAAGTAATACTGCTATAAGATGTCATGGGGGGCTGCTACTTTGACAGGGAACTCATACACAACCTAAAGTTTTATCACTTTGTTTTGTTACACTCTGTATTTACCTCAGCTGACAAGTACGACATAATTATTTTAGCCTCCGTCTGACCAAGTCTCTCTTGGTCAAAGATCCATTTTAGGCTTTCATATATTATGCCCACTGAATAAATATAACGTGAAGCTTTATACGAGTATGCACCTTAAACACATAATATTTTTTATCGAAGTGATGTGAAATTTATGTTACTTATTCACCACTTTTCTCTGATATTTCAGGCTTCTGGCATGCTGTTTCTGCTGGCTGTGGCTCTATACATCTTCAGGAAACCCGGCTTCATGCTGGGTTGGTCTGACGTCCTCACCACGATGTAAGTTACTGTAATACTACCGCAAAAGGACGTTGTTAAGCATTTGTGTAAATTCTATATTGAGTTATGAGTGCAGTCATGTTCTTTAGATCATTTACAACAATACTGCATTCATAACTCAATGTTTTTTTGTGGGTTTATTAACCCACAAAAAAAATATTGGGTATTCCCAAATGCTTAACAACGAACAAATATCAATAGAAACATAGGTGAATATTTTGTTGGATATCTAACTTGGATACACCTATATCTTGTAGAATACCCTGTAGCCAATAGAAAGATTAATAATAAGTAAAGTATTTACCATTTACAAAATGAAATCTTTACAGGAAAGTGAAAGACGGCGTAGTGTCCATGTTTATCGTGATACTGATGTTCATTTTGCCAATGTCCATCGACTTCATCAAGTTCTTCACTTCAGCTGCCTCTTGTAAGTTCTATTTGATATACTACCGAAAACTGAGATAAATGAAATTCTATTTTATAGAGTTTTTCTCACTGCTCTGCAGCTAGCTTTTCAGCGTTTTGCTTATCATATTTTGTTAAAAATACTTCTTTTGGTTTCTAGATGAGGAACTGGCGTCTACAAAGCCCTCTGCGGGTATCGTCACGTGGAATATCTTGAAAGAGAAGATTCCCTGGGGCCTGCTGTTTTTGCTCGGTAAGATTTGAGCCTCATACCGACTTTTGGGACGAAGTTCCTTATCGCGCATTGTGAAAGGGGGCTAGAGTCTAGACAGAAAAAATTAAGATGAAAACATGTAACGACATTTTTTGCTATAGTTGTAAGCCGTGCGGTAGCGCGTGTTTCTCTCTCTGTCTCGCATTGAACAGTGTGGTGTAGCGACGATTTTTTTATAACTTCGTTCTATCCGGGTGTCCTTTGACACCTCTCAAGTTTTTTTCTTCGGACTTGTTTCTTCATATTCTTTCCAAAATGAATAGTATAAAAATCGTAAATCAAAGATATTCACTACCTATGTTTTATTTATTTCAGGTGGCGGGTTCGCGTTAGCCGAAGGCAGCAAAGCAACGGGTCTGTCCAAGATGATCGGCGAATCCCTGATGGGTCTGCAGGGTCTACCGCATCCCGTGGTGCTGCTAGTGGTGGTGCTGGTCACGCAGTTCATCACGGAGTTCACCTCCAACGTCGCCATAGCCAACCTCATCCTGCCGGTGCTGGCTAACATGGCACTGGCGCTGCACATGGACCCGCGATACCTGATGGTGCCGGCCACACTGGCGTGCTCCATGGCCTTCCACATGCCCGTCGGCACGCCGCCCAACGCCATAGTTGCGGGTGTCGCCCATATTCCGACGTCGAAGATGGTGAGTTTGATTTTCGTTAGTTTAATCATACATGTACTACAGTTTGATAAAAATCAATGGCCAAAAGTGAATTTGTAAATAAATTATTTCATTTGACTAACTTCTTAGGCACTTAGTGAATCGTCATAAGTAATGCAAAATATCGTTAGGTAAATTTTTTAATATTGTTAGCATTCTTATTTCATATTTTTGGATTTTTGGATTGAATTAAAGAGCAAGTTCACGATTACGCCAATATTAATCCACCAATATTCATCTCCGTCTGTATCACGATTATATTTACCAAATATCTTATGTTATTTTTCAGGCCATCGGCGGCATCGGTCCGAAGATAATCACCACGTTGATAGTGTGGGGCGCGTACCCGACCTGGGGCTCGCTCATCTTCAGCGAGAAGGACGTCGCCGCCCTCGAACTCCGCAGGCCCAAAGGCCAGATTCTCTCACTCAACTGCGGCCAAGTTAACGTCACAGAAAACCCTGGACCCTTCAAATGCTTGAACGTGACCGATTCGATACAAAAGAGTACGTTTACCTGTAATTTATTGCAGCTCAACACCAACCAAACGCAGACAGTACAAAAGTAATTCCTCGTTTAGTTATCGCTAGATGGCATTAGCCGTTCGGAAAATATATTTGGCATTTTTGTCGTTGCTAATCACGTTTTATTGGTAACAATTTGGTGGTCCGTGGTAGGTTATTAATGTTCAAGCTTTACGTGTAAGAGCTACCAAAGTTGTTTTTTAACCGAAAATTAAATTCTGATTATCTTTATTAGATATGTCTAGGGGAATTGTGCTTAAGATGACATAGTGAGATAAGACGACACATCGGCAAAATTCGTTGAAATAATTGTGCTTTCTGTGACGGTTCTTTTCTATTCTGTGTGTTTACTTGTGACGGTTTATGGAGCACCTCAGTGTGCCCCTAGTAGCCCAACTTAGTATGCCGGACAGGGACCTTACTTTAGAAAGTAATAAAGGTTTTCCTAATTTTGATGAGATAAAAATTTTCTTACACTTTTGTTTTATGGTGAAAAAACGTATAAGGTCAGAATCTTTTCTTATAAAAAATTGTTATTATGGACATGGATTCTTAAAGGCCACAAATATTAATAAAAGCGTGTTCTAACGTTAACAATTTTTTTACAAAATGTAAATGTATCCACTATTACTCATTTGGTAAGATGACATACTAGACGTCGGCTTAAGATGACATACTATAGTTACTTATGTCTCCGCTAAATCGGTAAAAGAAGCATTGTATATTTTTTGTCGACGATGAAGAACTAAAGAATCCTTACACCACTGACAACTAGAGGGATTCTGCAGCTTGTATTTACGTATTGTATAAGACGATATACCATCAAAATCTAAGGATAAATAGTATGTCGTCTTACCATATTGATATGTCATCTTACACTCGTCGACCTGGCGTGCAATTTATGTTTTTTTTCACTGTTATATTAAATTGATTTTTCTAAAACTGTTTAATTTCGTTGTTTATGAACCATTTATTTATAAAAGTAAGTTACTGATCTCATGTGACTTATTTTATTTTAAATATTTACCTTCAAACAAAAAGTAAGTATGTCATCTTATGCACAATTCCCCTACAACATTTCATTATCTAAGTGTTTTAAACTTTAAAGGGATCCACTTAAAGCTCGAATTAACAAATGTTGCTGTAGTAATTTCATTTGATGTGATATTAAAAAGTTACTATACAATCTCGGTGCTTTGAAGTAGCTGTAGGAATATTGAAAATATATTTTTGTATGTTACTTATTGTATTGAATACTGTATAGTATAGTTGTAATTATGTATTACACTATGTTTTATAGAGTGAAAGTGTGACAATACGAAGACACTCGTGGGTTTGAATCTCACCTAAGGGTTTAATAATATTTAAGCATAATTCTAGTTTTCAGTAAGAGTTTTGAAATTTTCACGATTTTGTATCTGTATCAGAAAATTATCGTTTTTTAATGTGACAAGACAAAGACACTAAAACAGAATACAATACACAACATATTGTAGCGCTTGTAAAGAAACTTTCATTATTACGGCCTATGTAATACTACAGCGCGGCTTTGGTCGAATAATATTTATTTATTACCCCAAATTAAAACTCTTGCTTAGAACTGCTACTTATTACATTGTGTGTGTGTGTTAATATTTATTTATTTATTTATATCATGTAGGAACTTTACGATCATATTGTAAACATCAACAAAGTTGTTGAAATAAGTTTAAGTTTTTAAAATACCCTAGATAAAATTGATGACGGCATCGGCAATAGTCTTTTTCACAAAATGATGTCCGAGACAAATTATTGTATGTCGTCGTTACCAAGTTGTGCTAAAGTATGAATTTCAAAGCAATAGATTTTAAGTTACCCAGTGTTACCATACAATATCTGTTTTAAAAATCATACAAAATATAGAAAATGTTATTATATTTAAGTATAACTAAATATCATAGATCAACTGCTCTTGATAACATAGTGAGTACAAATTATTACTTTTGTGAAAAAAAGCCTCTTTTAGAATTTCGAAGACAGTACTTTATTTCAGTACAAGTGCGCACTTGTCTTTCAGCTGCTTCCTTCGTTTTTTATATTATTAAGTATATTATATTTTAACATTTTATAGACATTTTAGTATGTGTATGATCATTGATCTATTGTATTATATTCTATATGCCCGAGTTCGCCATCTGTTCACAAGGTATGTACAAACTACAAATACAGAGACGCCGCGCCGCGCCGCAGTGAAGCTTGCGGCCTAATTAGTGGAGGCATTGAAGGTTTTCACCTCCGATTTCGTTGAACCTCCATCGATTTTTATGAAAATTGGTAAGTAGGTGGAGGATACCCTAAGAAACAAAAGTGACATAGTGTCAACTTGCGCTTTTGCCCCGGGGGTGGATGCCAACCCTTTTCGGGGGGTGATTTTTTTTTAAATAAAATTAAATTTGAAATCAATAGACATACAAATTCTAAGCAAAATTTGTTATATAAAGTTTTTTGATTAAATCAATACTTTCGGAGTTATTAAAGATCGAAGATCATGTTTTTGCGTGAGACAAATGCATATCTTAAAACGGTTTTTCATAAATAAATAAGAAACTATAGGTTTTTACGAGAAATGTGTTATTACCAAAATTAAAGCCAATAAAAAAACTAACTAATAATATTTCAAAATACCTTCTTTTATTAATTTAAAGTGAGCTATAGTTGCTTGTATACGTATTTTCTTTCGGCGAGTATCTAAGTCTAAGCATTTAAACTTAAATAACGATAAACAGATGCATTTTATGAGATGTATTTCTTTATGACCTTTTAAAGTGCATAAAAGCACCTTTCTAATAAGTATTTTAAAAAGTTAATAGCATCAAAATTGAACAAGTTATGATAAAAATAAGATGACCCTTTCAATTTTTTTTGCAAAATACGAAAATAAGACTAACCATTTCTACAATAATTCAAATTTACGGGTATCCCCAAAGGTTTATCTTTATTTTAGCATAAGTAATGACCTCAAAAATTTTTCTTGGTTTAGAATGCTCAGTTTTGAAAAAAAAATGATTTGGTAAAATCGAAATTATTCAAATTTTCGTAAATATCATTTTGTTTTAAACATAACTTCAAAAATATTGAACATTCGTAAAAATTGTAAAACACGAAATTTGTGTCAATTTTTTAAGAAATCTTTTGATTTTCTTTTGATTTTTGTAGGGTGAAAAATAACGAAGATAGAGACGCTTAAAGCCTAACTTTTACTGCCAGAAGCATGAAACCGGGACCTTTTAACCCTATTTTTTTTTTAAACCAAGAGCTTTAAAAAGTATTTTTCAAGTTGATCATAAAGCTCTTTAAATTACCTTTAAAACGGTACATAAATAAACCCGATAACTTAAAAATTAATAGAGCTATTGTGACATTAACGAACATTTTTTTTTTTAAACAAATTCGAAGCAGATATTTGGGATGCAAATATTGTAGTAAACCCTGTCAATAGGTACATCTATATCATCATATTATAAATGCTTAAGTGTTTTTGTTTACCTGTTACCTCTTAACGCCCAAACGATTTAACCGATTTTGCTGAAATTCAGTATGAAAAAACTTTAGAGTCTCGGGAATGGATATGGACATAGGATACTATTTATCCCGAAAAAATGTATGGTTCCAGTGCAATTGCAGGCGTCATCTAATCCAAACTAAATATACATTAATCTTTTCAAGTCTTTCAATATTCAAAAAGTAAACGAAACGGTAAATGTCTATTGGATAAGAGAGGGGCTTTTTATAATAATGAGCGTCTATGAAATATTTCAGCCTAGCAGATTCAGCCTTTCTGACAATTTTTTGCACAGGGGGTAGTTTGAAATCGTTGTTTGAATATTTTGCACTAAATAATATTATCAATGTTTGAAATATATTAATAAAATTTATCCTAACTATGAAAAAATATTCGAACTCATTAAAGCTGATAAAAAACTTAAAATAAAAACTTAAAGCTTATTATTCAGACATTGGGTAGTTTACAGGGGTGAAAAATGTTCGCCAAATAACATAATAAGAAATTAATACTAAGTAAATAAACTGAAAAAATTCGGTTTAGAAACTGAAACCTATTAAGTTTTTGTACCCAATTTTTACCGTTATTCCGCAATAAAGGTGTACTTTTAGTGATTTATATTTCAGTCTTATCCAAAAATTATATCATAAATATTAAACAAACCCTTTATCTAATGTAAATATACGATTTAAAGCAAAGAAATACAAAAAATGTTTTTTCACGATTAAAGGGATGGTTGCTAAAATGATTGAAAAATTAATTATAATTTAATCATAAATCATCAATAAAACATTAAAAACATTTATTATATCAAATTAAACACAATTAGTTCAGCCAAAATGGTTAAATCTGCATTTTTTCTATTTTCAACAAAAGGGGTGGATTTCACCCCTAAAAAAAGCGCGATACGAGCGTATGTCACTTTTAAAGTAGAGGGCTTAACGTACTTAATCCCAAAATTTCAGCCAAATCGATGGAGGTTCAACGAAATCGGAGGTTGCACCTGATTTTTGCCTTCATTTACTGTACTAAATAGCATTTTATTAAAGGCATTTGAAGGCTTCCATAAACGAAATCTTAATAAGTAATATTTTCTTCTGCATTTTTACTTTTCTAGCATTTTTAAATACTATAATAATTATGTGTAGCGTACTTGAGGTTTTTTTTCATATTCAATAACGTCCTAAATTTTATAATATGTAAAGGGCACAAGTAAAAATCATTTTCTTTTAGAAAATGCTGTATTAAAAATTATGTGGCCAACTGTAAATATTAATTTGTAAATAGTGGTGTAAATTACAAATGAAAATGTGTATCTACGCAAATATACATTTAGCTATAAATATTTTTGTATTATTTATGTGCTAAAAAGATTTAACCGATTCTTAAGAGCGAGCTGTCAAATTTTTCTGTGTTTTCCATAAAGTTAATATAGGTACCTATCGGAATAGAGCAACAATCTCGAGCTGTCAAACGTAACCAAAATTGGTTTTCATCTGTGTGAAAAATATGTGTACGTATATGTTACGCTCAAAGATCGAAATCGCTCAGTGAGCGAAAAAATAGCTCACAACGCGTTGTGGTCACAGTGAAACAGCCACGACGCGAAATTCGCGTCGTGGCTCTTATGAAAACGGCCACGACGCGTTCTGGCAATCACAAAAAGGCCATAACGCGAAATTCGTGTCGTGGCTAATATTCTATTCATTTTTCTTGATTTGTTCTTGATTTATTAATCATCCATAGGTATGGAAGATTATAATTGAATTACCACGCGTACTACAAAATATTTTTCCTTTTACTAAATCACTGCAAAACGTGCTTGTCATATTAATATTTATAAAATATCCATAGTTCCATACTATGCATACTCATATTATCTGTCTGTCTGTCTGGCGCATCTACTAGTTGATGTCCGCTACTACGTTATTCCAGACAGACAGAGAGACAGACATTAATAATAATTGTTAGTACGGATAGTATAAAACTATGGATATTTTATAAATAATAATGATAAACACGTTATGCAGTGATTTAGTAAAAGAAAAATATTTTGTAGTAATCTTCCATACCCATGGATGATTAATCAATCAAGAACAAATCAAGAAAAACGAATAGCAATATCAGCCACGACACAAATTTCGCGTTATGGCCTTTTTGTGATTGCCAGAACGCGTCGTGGCCGTTTTCATTAGAACCACGACGCGAAATTCGCGTCGTGGCTGTTTCACTGTGACCACAACGCGTTGTGAGCTATTTTTTCGCTCACTGAGCGATTTCGGTCTTTGAGCGTAACATATACACTTACACAAGCATGATTGAACATGAATTCTATGAGATTATATTATTGACAACGTGCGGCACGTGCCGACTGGACGTCAAAAAAAGAGTGCTGCTGTCATGTATCACACGTCTCTTTTTACCACGCGGTGTTACTGATAGTGGCATCTCGCTTGCTCAGGCCTTTGTTTCTCTATTCCGCTAGGTATATTAACTTTATGGTGTTTTCTAATAAGTATTATGATTCCGAAAGACTTAAATGAAATTGAGATTTATTTAAATCACTAGCTGTCCCGGTGAACTTTGTGTCACAGGTCACTTTAAACCTTGCCTGGACTTCTACGAATATTTTAAGACTAAAATCAGCCCAATCCGCTCAGCCGTTTTCGAGTTTTAGCGCGACTAACACATTTGAAAATCCATTTTTATATATAAGAAGATATAGATTGTATATTTATCTGATACTAGCCTAACGGAAAACACGATACACTTATTTTGACTCGATAGTTTTATTTTTCGAAATTATGAATATTTCTGGGCTTTTCAACAAATAACTCTTACACTTATTCAGTTACTACTATTAAATAACTTGCACTACTACAATCATACACTTTGTAAAATCATAGCTAAAGGATTGTATTTAGTTTTTAAGTAATCATCAAAAAACCGTTTTGGGACTTACGACCTTTACTTTCGTGCTATAATGCGGGAACCCTTGTTACGCGATATTGTTCACTACTAGCTGCGGCTCAAAGTACAATTCATGCGGGCACGATTCATGGAATCATTATATCACGATTGGAGGATAGCGGAGTATGTGGGCGGGGCTAGGGTGTTTGATATTTTTGGCAGCCCGTCTTAAACTTTTTATTTTATCCTCTCAAAAGCATCTCGAAAGCTCCAGTGCTGTCAAGGGTCCAGACTCCAGCCATTTTGTCTCTAGCTATTTATTTGTATAGGAATCGCATCGAAGCACATGGCAGTCCACAAAAATGCTTTCTTTTTAAATTTCGAGATATTGAGAGATGTTTTCTTATTTTTCGTCCAGTTTAAAACTTCGTAAAACTGTACACAAGTACATATTATAAAAAATATATTGTTTGATTAGTAAAAATAAACTTATCAGCGAATAAAACAAGTAAAATGTACTTAGTGCTCATTAAATTTTAACAAACGCATAGTTCATACTAGCCTATTGATTTAATGATTTTGTAGTTAAATACGGCTCGGACGTTAAATATTTGGTATAGATTTTCAATAAAGAGTAAACCGAAAACGCTGTCTTACGTATTCTGTGACGCTGTACACAATTTTGGAATCACAAAAAATATGAAAACCTTAAATCGACATAAGAATGTGCAAGGCATGTGCAAGGTGATAATAATATTAAAAAAGTGCGAGTGGACTCGCGCACGAAGGGTTCCGTACCGTTATAGAGCGAAAATGGGCCAAAAATTGCGTTTTTTGTATGGGAGCCCCCCTAAATTATTATTTTATTTAAATATTATTATTTATTTTTAATTATTAAAGTACACATATAATTAAGGCTTTTATGAAAATTTCAAGTGCCTACTTGTTGTCATCGTTGATACCGAGCAAAAAATGTTTGAAAAATTAAGTTTGTTGTATGGGAGCCCCCCTTAAATATTTAATTTATTTTGTTTTTAGTATTTGTTGTTATAGCGGCAATAGAAATACATAATCTTTAAAAATTTCAACTCTCTAGCTATTACCGTTCTTGAGTTACAGCCTGGAGACAGACGGACAGACAGACGGACAGACGGACAGACATCGAAGTCTCAGTAATAGGGTCCCGTTTTTACCTTTTGGGTACGGAACCCTAAAAACCACCATTTAAAGAGCGTGATTACTGATTACGTACAGTACTCTTTCTTGACAGACTGTACTTTAGAGTTTAGCACAAGAGTTTTATGCATCAGCATACAGCAGTAAGAAGCTTAAATGACGTGTTATTTAAATGTTTCTTGATCAGCAGCACTACTACTAGCGCCATCTAGATTTTGATTATAGTAGCAATAATTCTTCTTCTTCTTAATTAATTAGGCCGTGTTCCACTGACGCGGAGAGGAGCTTAGAGGTGCGGAATGGGAAGTTTTCTTTTTTAAATCTCCACCAGACGGCGCGACGGTGGACACTTCTAGATGTTCTATTGGTTCCCCACCGGATCTGAAATTATCTGCAGGTTGGCATCACTGACAACATCTACCAATAATGGTAGATAGTGTTTCAAAAAAATATCAGTGTACTGTCAAGTGTGATGTAAATCAAAATATCTTATGCCGGCTGTACACTCTCGCCGAGACACAGCGAGGCGGCCCGAGTACGAGAGTGTAATGGGTGCGCTCGCCTCGTCTCGCCTGTCTCGGACCCTCTCGGTCCGTTGTCGGTATTTTGCGCCCGAGACAAGGTCTCGCGAAGAAAACGAGCGCACTACTGTACACTCTCGCGTCTTTCAGTACTAGTCCCGCCGTTGGACAGTGTAGAACAGAAAAATAACAATATTAAACGACATTATGAGTCATTATCTGTGAGAAATAAAATTAAATATGATTATAAATCTTTGAATTACAATGATATCTTTCGATGCATGGTGAATGGTGAATGGTCGTTTTCGTCCATCTTGTCTGAGTTCTTAACTGCGATTGAACTAAGCGAGAATGTACATGATCCCACTCGGGCAAGGGGCTCTCGCACGAGACTCTCGCCCGAGAGCTCTCGGCGAGAGTGTACAGCGGGCATCAAATCTAAACCATTATTGGTCTAAGCCAGTATTTCCCAAAGTGTGGGTCGCGACTCGCGACCCACTGGTGGGTCGCAGGTAGATTTTTGGTGGGCCCTGAAACTATTGGACGATTGTCGTACTTACGTACGTTTCTTAATTGAAATGGGTGACGAGCTTTGGAAAAGGCCCAAGTCCAGCAGCGAACGTCAGTAGGCTGACGATGATGATATGGTGGTGAACTACGATAAGAATCAACGGGTTGTCATCATGACACAAGGTGGGCCGCGAACTTTAAACTTTCTTGTAGATGGGTCGCAGTCCCGACAAGTTTGGGAAACACTGGTCTAAGCGATTAGGCCAGTATACTGGTAACAGTTTAGGAACACGCAAATTATCAAACTGAAAACTGACAACTGACAGAGTTTTGGCGGGCATGTCACTTTCAAAACTTCTTCTACTTTTTATCGTTGGTGTAGTTTTTATTATTTTTTCCCAAATTGTGTTATTTGGGTTTTTGATGTTTATTATTGGTAAAATAATTGCCATTATATATCCGTTATCGTGCATAAGTGCAGGTAAGATGTTGTCAGAACCAAAATTTATAATTCCTGTGACATTTGGTGTGAATAACGATAAATAGGGCTATTTCTTCCGTGAGTTTTAACTTAAACATCGTTATAATAACTCTATTATCCTATTCATTGGAATATCATTGTGTCTTTTTCAAATTGAAATGTATCAAGTTTTACATTCTTTTGCCCAGTTTTGTAGTAATTATTGATGGCATTCCCTGGTATTACCGATAGTTGTCTACCCATACGCCATCTAGTTACTAAAATGGAAGCTGTTTGACAATCAAATTAAAAAAATAAGAAAATGCCCCATTGACCAGTCACTATGCTCGAAATCTTCGCTTCGCGTAATTCCGCTGGAAAAGCACGATTGGTCAATTTGGATTTTGGGTACCGCTATGCTCCTGTCCGCTCCGCTCCGCATCAGTGGAAACACGGTCTTATAAGTTATACCTAGCGACAGCGCGGCGCCGCGTGTAGCACCCTAAAAGGCCCCATTCGCTATCCTGCATTGCAGTCCTGCTGCAGTCCGCCGTGCAGGCCTGCAACACCATTCACTGTCCTGCGTGCAGTCCGTCGGCTTATGCAGGATAGTGAATGGTGTTGCAGGCCTGCAGTCTGCACGGCGGACTGCAGCAGGACTGCAATGTAGGATAGTGAATGGACCCTTTTATGCAGGATAGGGAATGGACCCTAAAACCAAGCATCAATAGACTTGACATGGGCGTACACCCGTAAGGGATGGATATAAAGTGCCAACTTTGTCTGGTGTTACCAGACTATACAAATCTTATTTATTTTCCCCACACCAAATCATTTTTTTATCATTTTTTCAGATGGCAAAAACGCTATTACATATTACCATTACTTTTTGTATTTTTATTATTAGCAATCTTCCCGTGAGTTCATCCGCGTGAGAGCTCCATTCCACCGCAGCACACGGAGAGACTACACACGTGCGTCAAGCTTCGCTTTGTAAGAAAATATATGTGACTGTGTCCACTGCAACCCACGGACACGCTACGCACGAATTGACTCAAGTCAAAGAAATAAATCCGTGCACGTCCACGCGTGCGCATGGCCGTGCACAACATGCGCCGCGGTGGAATTGAGCCGTTAATATAAATACCGCAAAAAAGTGAGAGAAAAATTAATCTTTTTAAAATAAAATTTACAATAATTGTAAATTTAAATTATACAATGTCAACATCCATACATAATAATTGTAAGTCATATAATAACGTAGAAGTAGCCTTGCATGCAGCCATCCTACTCCCAAGATATGCCATCGTTTATGAAATCATTGACCTTATAATAGGCTTTGGCACACAAACGTTCTTTGATTTTCAGATTCAGAGCATTTAATACTGTCATCACATCTCTGTAGACTCTGAAAAGAATGATCGATAAATTATCTCCTATTTTTTATCACTTTGTTTTATAAAATCTATGTGTAGTATTTTTTATGTCATGAAACATGACCATATTTTATGTCTAAGTTAAATCACATAATATTATAGTTGTGATACTTTGATGTTGGAAGTCTACAGCTGGACATAGTTTTCGCCAGAGGTGGATAATAATTAGAGATGAAACGGATAGTAGTTTGGCCGGATACCAGATACCGGATATTCGGCCAACCACATGGCCGGATAGCCGGACATCCGGCCGCCGAATATCCGGTGGAACTTAGCCGTTTGGTGCAAACGAGATATATTTAAAAATGTATTGTGAAGAGTCCTCAAGTAGCAGTTCATCTTCAACGCCGGCTAAAAGAGTAGAGGAGAGGAGATGAAGTCAGATGTATCTCGCAAAGCTCATGATACGTTTTGGGATTGTTTTGATGAGGTAGCAAATGAAATGAAAGTCAGTGCGAATTAATCGCAATCGTGACCCTATTCTTGGTGGGCAGCTAATGCCAAACAATACCCAAGTTTGCCAAAATCTATCTTGTAGCAGTTGTTATCTGAAGAAGTATGTTTAAGTTCATGTTGGATGACAATTGACAATTCAATAATATATTATTATTGAATGATTTTTTAAGTATTAAAACATATTTTTTGTAAAAATAATAATTATTAAACATGTAACAAATAACAATTCTAGGCAATTCTCCAACACTAGCGCTGGCAACCCTTGCAATCGTTTAACGCGACAAAATCAAAAAGTAATAATAAGCTTTGGTTTGCTGTTGAAATAACGACCTATAGAATTTGGTTGTGTATTACTACAATAACAATGTTTTTAAATACTATTTTACGCTGTAATAATGTAACTAACACGTCATTCCTCGTGTAATAATATTCTTAGTTAATCATACAGTCAATATTACTGCAAATTGAGAGATGTTAAATGCAAAATATCGTACTTACGAATGAAATGTTATGTTTTCATATTTACGCTCACTACGGCTTTTACAGCCTAAAATGTAACAAATCACCATGTTTTGCAATAAATTTAACACACACTTTAACACCGTCAATATTGTTTTTCGCTAAAAAAAACACAGAATCAACGAATATCGCAAAATACAATATGAGCAAATCTTTTGTTGGTCAAAAGTACGATTCTTGACCAACAACAAAAATTGAAACTCTGACAAGGACAAAAAAAATGTTACTGACTCTATTACTCTTATGAGTTTATGTATAGCTGCGTCTTTGTCAATCTCGGTATTATTATTTGCTTGACAAATCCATTGATGCTTCATCTTAGGAATGGACCGTATATTGTATAATACGTCATTATGACAGACGTCAATTGTCAATATTGTACAAAAATGAATAAAAAAATTAGTTGTCAATTTGTGTTATTGTGAGCGGGACGTGTATTGTTTATAAAAATAAATCTCATTTTTACGAAATTAATAAAATTAACTGCGGCAAATAAAAATGTCGGTTGAATTAGAATTTGATTACGATAAAGCTACGGCTTCTATGGACATTTTTTCTCAAGCAGATATCGATCTTTTGAAGGAATGGACGCAAAACTTGGATAAAAGTAAATACATACCGAAAGATTTAAGTAATAAACAATTGTTATTATTTTACAATGCCTGCTATGGAGATATTGAGAAAACTAAAACGTGTATGGAAAAATATTACAACTACAGGAAGAATGCACCAGAACTATTCGACAACAGAGTTCTCGATTCGGAGGAGCTGCGGCTAGCATCACAAGTTTTGTAAGTTCTATTTTTAAAAAAATTTGTTTACATTGTAGAAAAGTACTTTTTGTTACTATGCGCCTTTTATGTAACTTTCCAAATCTTAAAATACAAATTCAGGCAATTTTTTTGCATAAGCTCAGTGTAATTTGTATTTTTGTCTGGTAATTTTCGATAATAATTATGTAGTTAACACATAGTTAACACATCCGTATTTCACTTAGCGGTTCAGTTGAAAACCAGTGTCATGTGTCCAACATAGGTACATGGCCTAAGCCGAACTGAACCCTTTTTTGGACACATCCAGGCACAATTTGTTAAATAATTATACTTACTAGTTTCTCTGCTCTTGTACTGTTTATATTGTAATACAGTGTAAACTCTACATAACGACACTGAAGGGACTGTGCATTTTATGACGTTATATAGAGTGGATGTTAAATGGAAAGAAGAAAAATTAATACTTTTTCGTCAATATACAGTGATTTTCTTTTACTAACTGTATTTACAGTTTAAAAGTTTATTTTCAACTGAGAATATGATTACAAATATATAATAATCCATGACTCCTTATTATTAGTTAGGGTCTAAAACAGCCTACACATGCAATCAACCTCAATTTGTAAACAAAAGAACGAATTTCTTAGAAAGTTCTGTATGTATGATGCCGAAAGTCGAGTTTATTGCGTCCTAGGATAACAATGCGACAAAAAATGTACACAGCTGCGCAGTTTTTACTAATTTTAGTAATTTAAAAGGTACTTTTTATTGTTCACTCGTTGTGATGCTGTCGTTATTGGGAGTGGGTGTGATGCTATGTAGAGTGTATCATTGTATGGTAGACCAGCTAAACCAACTGAAGTCAATTTATTGCGACACTTTAGAGAGTTTGTCGTTAAATAGAGTGACGTTACATGGAGTTTACACTGTAATTGTGTCTTGTGTGTACTGAAAATAAATTTTTTCTTTCTTTCTTTAAAAAAATAATAAATGTAGCATACTGTATGCTGCATTTAGTGAAATTGCTATGGAGCAATGTTTCTAGGTAGGGTCGCCAGGTTGCTAGACCAAAAAGCCGGATAAAGCAGTTAGCTTGGCCGGAAATTAGCACAAAAAAAAACGGAAACTTGAATATCGAGTATGTACCTAGGCCCTAGAATCTAAATTTTTAGTATAGCAGTACGTTAGATAGCAACTAGCGCATGTACAAATTATCTGTCCTTTTTAAACAATTTAACATCTAATAGCTCTGCAATTTAACATTTCATTAGGTGTCAACCATCCAAAATTTGTAGGATTTTTATATAAAATTATAGATTCTACAAAAGACAGACTCCGTTTAATTTTGGCTGGACACGCAAGCGAAAAGCCTGACTGTGTCGGCTTTATTCGGATGCCTGACTACCCTATTTCCAGGAGATCACCAGGAAATTATGGATTCTATAAGTTAAAGCGAAAGGGAAAAATTAGAAGCAAGAAACATATTACGAATTGTCTATTTTTGGACACCCTACTGATTTATTAACATTACTTCAACTAAGCTAAGCTATTAAATTGATATTTGATACCAAAATATGATACTGATATTACAATATTATTTTTATGCAGTTATCTCTGAATTAACACTAAGTTTGTCTGCAAGAGTGTCTGTCTGTTGCCTCTTAAAGCCCAAGCCGCTAAACCGAGTTTTCTGAAGTTCGGTATGGTATGGCAATACTTTGTGTCCCAGGATACTTTTAATCCCATATAAATGTATGCTTCCTGCTCGATCAGCAAATTTTGGTGCAATAGAGTTGAATACCAATGATCCCTGCAGCTGATTTGCCTATACCCTGCAAAAGGCTCCAATTTCCTGTGTGACGTAGCTTTTGCGGCAGTATGCGGCCCCCCCCCGGGGTAGTAATAATGAATAGGTTGAGCTCAAAACTGTTAAATCGATTTTAATCATTTTTTTCAGTGGCTATATATTTTATACCCGTGCGAAGCCAGGGCGGGTCGCTAGTATCTCATAAAATCAAAATCCAAAATCAAAATATTTTATTTCCAAATAGGTCAACAAAGTTAACACTTTTAGAATGTTGTGTCTACATAAGGCCTACCACCGGTAAAACTATGTTGATTGTTTGAAGAAACAAAAATGATGATGATATAATAAGGGTAAATCTTACTGTAACTTAGTAGACCATAAAACCATTCTCAAGTTTATAATAATATCTATGGACGCTTCACACCACGTCAGTCTAGTTTATGAAGCCCTACTAGTGAATCAATGCAACCTACATATTATTTTGTTGAATGTGTTTGTGCTTTATCACGTGGGAACCATACATTTTTCTGGGATAATTTGTAATATTAGTATCCAGGATTAGGTACCATCATATTATTATTTAAGTGCTCTAAAGCAGAGAAAAACACTTGCTAACTAAATTATGAAATACAGCATCATCAATTAATGTATTCAATCAAGTATTGTGATCCATGGGAACTAAGCTCATTGATCGCCTGATCAACCTCAATTCCATTGTTTTTATTATGCAACACCATTGGCAAATTAACTCTTTGACACTGATGAAACCAATGTACAATGAAAAAGAAACAAGAAAATTTCTTTGATTTATTACCTCAAACCAAACAAAACAAGTCACAAAATGACATAAAATTTTTACTACTTATTTTAACATAAATCATGGTAGGAACTAGGATATAAATATTTATGAACTTTTGCTACTACTCTCGTTGTTAAGATTTAAGATAAAGATTATTTTTTAATATTATGTAAGATTGTAATCAGAATTCTTCTGAATAATTTTAATAAAAAAAAAACATTTAAATTTGAAATTGCGATAGTCAGAAGACCATTTGCATTTTAACACTAAAAGTTATAGCTTAGAAACAAAGATCGATCTTCAAATCTAGATTTTCTACTATTTCTAAAAACCAGATTATGTACCAGACATTAACAGGCTATAAAAAAAAACTTAAAATATCGATAGTGAGTTTCCTTATTAATTTAGATTAAATCTGCACTTTAAATGTCAGCAGTGATGACGAAGATAATCGACCATGAATTGACCACAAGAATTATATGTAATTTACGTCATACCTAGTTAAAATATTTCAGAAAAAATATTATAATAGTGCCTCTAATAATAATAATAATAATAGGCCGCCATTTATAGCATAGTAATTATTATGATATACCTACACTGATAAAGAATTATGATAATGTAACATTAAACATTAATAGTATATTATTTAGAGCGTTTATGAATAGCCCAAGAGCCAGCTATAGCCAGACTTTTGTCATTTTATAAAAGCTGAAAGTTTTCCTGATAATATATATGACCCATATAGATGAAGAACAACCAGCAACTATGTCGAGTTTCGGTCGCGATTACTTCACAGCGATGCGAACTGTATTGCTTTAATTATGATTAAACATTTGTCTATGTCATCCATTCTCAAAGTGTAATCCGCGGAGCCGACACCAGCATGGAGACAATTCATTCAAAGACCAAACGTTCTTTTTTTGGGGGGTCCGTCATAAAATATATCAAGGGTTCTGCCACCAAAAAGTTTGAGAACCGCTGGTCAATGTATCTAGTGCTTGTAATGATGATGAGGAAAATGTACACAGCCGGTACTAGGCGGGGACATAATTCCCAAAACCCAAGGTGCCAACAACTTCCAAGAAATGTTTCACTTTGTAAAAGCTTTAGTTCACAGTGTAGTAGAACGTAAGAAACGTTTAAAATAACGTTATTTTAGGTTTCCATAAGGAAAAGGCAAAACCTATTGTAGAAACTAGACGGCGGCGACCGCAACTCCGTTGTGCCAAAATGCGTTTATCGCGCCGGAACCGTACTTTTTCAAAATATTTTATAAGAATTGTGTAACCTAAAAATTTAAGGAGGCAATTAAACCATTCCTAGAAAACCATAAACTGGTTTTATTAAAAAATTCTTAAAGACACGACTGAAAAAAATACATGGATTTACCTCAATTATTTTTTAATAGGTGCTTAACTTGAGTTGCTGTTGAGAGTTAATTAATAGATTACAGAGTAGTGTTATTAAAAAAATAACCATTTTAAACTTTTTTTTTTACTAATATCGTGACTTGGTTAATGGTTCTGACAAAACTTTAAGAGCGCTTGGTATAACTAGACAATTCGTCCATGTCTACAATATCTAGTAGGGACACTATGGGGATTTCCACTACTACACACTGAAATGAACCACTTGCACTGCGCTGTCCGCGCCCTCCTTTGCCGAAGAAGGAAGACGCCGCACGACGCGACGCGCGACGGTTCGGCTAGCAACGACGTTTCGTAAACTTAACGAAAACGTTAAAAAAAACTGTTATTTAAATTCGAATACGAAAAAAAGCAATAAATCATTTGACGTTTGACTGCGCATCGACGTAAGCGAATGACGATCACGGATCAACCATTTACATGGACGTCAGATTATAAAAAGTCGGTCAAGTGCGAGTCGGATTCGCGCATGAAGGGTTCCGTACCGTTAATAAATACAACCATTGAGTATTTTGTGTCTGTTTTTGTTAGGCCCAATGTAGACCCCTGTCAAGTCTCGCATGGACGGTCCCCTGGGAATCTACCTCAATCACTTTGGGTAATACTGCTCTAAGTAAAAACTTTTACGTTAAGACGAAAACACGAGCCTTGTGCATTATACCATTATCATAGTGTTTATAAGTGTGGCCATTAGTCTAAACTCTAAAGTATATTTAATAACTTGACGTCACGGACGCCAAATACCAAATATCACAGATTACAATTTTATCAAAGTTATTAACAATAATTAAAATACTTTTTGGACAGGCACAAATCAATGTAAATTCCATATTTTGTTATAATGTGATGTAGAATTAGATAGTTTAATCCTTCGATCGGGGATTCTTGGAAATGCTATTGTATTTTATTGTTGTCGCGATCACCGGTGCAGTGCTCGTTTAGGTCGTAAGTCGTAACCTTGTCATAGCTGATTTAGAGCTTATTATGTCTTTAACTTTTAAGTGAGGGTCATATTTAAGGTCCTAGAACCATTTAGATAAGGTACAAACTTAAAAGGAAAATCTTGTACTTATCAGAGAAGTTGATTTCTAGGCAGACCGCAAAAGTTTGGTCTACAAGTTTGGTCGCGTTACGTCAAACCGACCAAATGATGGTTGGTATGTCAATTGCCTAGGAATCAATTACCTCGATGGTATTTGACTCGATGGCTATAAAAAAACTTTTAGTATGTTAAATTTTTTTCTTGAACTTTCGTGCTTTAAACATTTTGAATTTTGATGAGGGATATAAAGTTTGGAGTTTGGACCAGCAAAAAAAATCTGGTTTGTGTAAAAATATTAGAAGCTATTTATTATTGTTCTCGTTATAAGGCTAAACCGGTTTTACTGTAGGCCGTAGGGACATCTAAGGTAATTCAAAATTTTCATCGCGGAAAATGAACGGCAACGTCTTGTAAAATATTACGTACTCTATGGCATATCAATAAACAGTTTAATCATTTAAAACTTTAATCTGTTTGAACTATCAATAATCATCATCATTATCAGTGTTAGGTGTGCAGACCCGTACAACCCAACTCTGTTATTGAAATAATATATTATTTATAACTAGATGACGCCCGCTGAAGTGGAAATGGGCTGGTCATGTCTGCAGACGGGAAGACGGTAGATGGAGACTGCCACTGGAGTTTGCCACGCTTAGACAAACGTAGTGTAGGACGTCCCGAAGCACGGTGGATCGACGATTGAAGAAAGTGGCTGGCAGCGGATGGATGAGGGCTGCCCAAGATCGGGATGGTTGGCGCTCAATGGGGGAGGCCGGAGGCCTACGAGGCTACGTTCAGCAGTGGACGGCAATAGGCTGATGATGATAATGATGATGATGACGCCCGCGATTTTGTTTATCGCACTGGAACCGTGTATTTTTCCGGGAAGAAAAGTATCCTTAGATCTCCTTTCCGGGGACTCAAAGTATCTCAATATCCAGCAAAATCGTTTTAGGCGTTAAGAGGTGTAAAACGAACAGATAGACACTTTCGCGTTCATAATATTAGTTAGAACGAGATGACGCCCGAAACTCCGTTGCGCAAAAATTCGTTTATCGCGCGGGAGCCGTACATTTTTCCGGGATAAAAAGTATCCTATGTCCTTTCCTGGGACTCAAAAGTATCTCCATACCTTTCAGCAAAATCGGTTCAGCGGTTTAGGCGTGAAGAGGTAACAGACAGACATAAAAACTTAGGTGTTGTCACAAATGTTACCACACGAGAAAAGTATGTAATTAGTATCGAAGTATGGAAAAGTAAAGTTCAATAACAAAATGTTTTTTAATTGGACTCGGCCGATTTGACCAAGGCAACATTTTCCTCGATTGCACGAGCGCCTTGACAGTGGCAGGATATCCACTCCATGTTGCAACTATTATTTACATAAAATATACATAAAACATATATTATACCTTACGCAATCAATTAAAAGGACTATCATTCACAAGGTACAGGAAAATGATATAATATATTTCGACGAGTTTTGTTTATATTATGTTGTTGCTAACATAATGTTTTGATAAAAGATAGCATGATTTACTATTTATCTGATACAAGCTGTGCCAGGTGTAACTCGCGGTTTATTGGGGAAAATAAGTTGTGATATTTTCCCGCAGTAAGCCTATTTGTTAATCCAGGACAATCCAGGGTATCAACTAACTCCATAACAAATTTTATTAAAATCGCTCCAGCCGTTTATACGTGATGAATTAACAAACAGACATTCGCCCTCATAATATTGAACAAAATGAAAAACGGGTTCGGTGCACACAGTGTACGGAGGAGACGAAAAATCGGAAATTTTCTACTTTCTTCAATTTTGAATAGGCATTAATATTATGAATGCGAGAGTAGAATACCCGCGTGTTAATTCGAAATAGTTTTGATGCTACGACATACCAAAGTTTAGCGTTTTTTTGCGGTCCGGAAGGGAACAATCCATATTTCTCCAAAACTTTTACGTTATATATAAAATTAGGTATTCCACCTGAAAGCCTATTAAATAAGGTATATTTCAAGCTTTTTTCCTGATTCGTCATGTCAATATTTTACATACAATAAAATAATTTTCATATTTAGGTTTTAATTTTTTATATCCAAAACTAAACAAAAGATGCAATCGAAAATATCGACAAATTAAAGGTATACAAGCATTCTATACGCACAAATAAAATCACCCGTGAGATCCGTTTACAACCACTGCTAAATCAATTTATTTAATTTACAAACTTAATTGTCAACAGGGTTATCAAACGACGCAACGCTGTATTATTTGTAGTATTTTCGTTTTCGCGTGACCATCACTTACCTTGATTTTTTTAAATAAATACTAGAAATAATATTAATTGTTTGAAGTATTACGAACTGACATCCTATTTTTTTACCGACTTCCAAAAAAAGAGGAGGTTTTATATTTTTTCTAAGACTTATTTTTGATAATTTTAAATATACTCAATAAAAGCGTATATAACTTTCATACTTTAAATGTTAACATATTATGTGACTATTTCTATTGCAGTATTGTCAGCCATCCATTGAAAGACATATGGTGGCAGCCCTAGCGTAGGATTTCACGATCAAATATCTCCAGTTCTAAACGGATCTTACAGGTGATTTTTTTTGTGCGTATAGAATGCTTGTATACCTTTAATTTGTCGATATTTTATAGAAAAAAATAAAAACCTAAAAATGAAAACTACTTTATTGTAGGTAAAATATCGACACGGTATAAAAACTATTGCGAATTGACACGCGGGTGTTCTACTCTTGCATTTATAATACTAATGCCCATTCAAAATTGAAGAAAAAAGAAAATTTCCGATTTTTCGTCTCCTCCGTACACTGTGTAATATTATGTTCAGTGCACAATGATGTTTTTGTTAAGATGTTAATAAGATATTATTAGATGCATTTTCCGGTGGTAGTCCGGAAACTCAATGAAAAAAATCCCGCGACTGCCGTGGACACGTGCCGTCGACAAGTGCCGTTCGTATTCTGTAAGAAGCCCTGTTTCAAGACTTTACGGCCACACTCAGAGACATTTAATGATGATGAAAGTTTAAAAGAGTTTGACAGATAATGTATGGTATCAAAATCTTTATAATTTAAATTTTTATTTAAGTACAAATATCCGTCTTTGAGTGTGGCAGTTAGCCTTGATGTAAAAGTACATCAGTAATACCAAATTGTATGAAGGCATTTCCAGCATTTAGTACGTAAGGTCGCAGTCGCGAAGGTGTTGGTATCCGGATTTGTCTGGCAACGTGCCAGAGGTCATGGCAGCAGAAACATAGGATAGGTACCCCTTTTATGTACAAAATATAAGCAAGTGGGGTATCTATACCCTATGGCAGTCATTGATACTTTAGACTTTAGAGTTTAGATTAATTCATATAATATTGTTTTTTAAATTAGTAGGAACGCCAATATTAATAGGGTTTCGTGTAGTATGCAATTTTTGGCACTTTGTTGGTACTCTTATCTTAACCATAAAAATTGGCTGTTGTACCATGAGCAGTATCCTAAAATACATATCTGCAAGATGTGAATGGTTTGACATCAAACATAAGATAGGTACCCCTTTTATGTGCTGCGGAAACGAAGTTTCCATATTTTTGTGAAACCACCCATTTAAATAAATATATTTTTTTATTCGGAAGATTTTTTTATAAAATCTGTCTGTCCGATCGGAATCGAGAAACGTTGAGTCCCGAGAAAGGACATGGAGTGTTTACTTTTATTCCGGAATTGAGTCCCGAGAAAGTTCATCTAAGTGCTTACTTTTATTCCGGATTTTCGCCCGTCAAACGAATTTTGGTGCAACGGAGTTGCAGCCACCAACTAGTAATAAAAATAAAGGCTTAGCTTTGAGGTACTTTAAGGCCACTTTCTATGGATTTCCTAAAAAACCCATTGAAGCCAGCCGAAAAGGTATTCGCCATTAATGGTATAATTTAATATTGCCCGATCAAGATTTAAGATCCATACATGGCGTATCCTTCGCTAATTTCAACCCGTTTACCTAGAATTACGTAATGGAAATCGAGGTAGGTCTCAGTGTTACGAAGGTTACGATGGTTTATTCTCATTCTATGTTCTAGACCAGCGGTCCTCAAACATTTTTGGTGGCGGAACCCTTTAAGACGTCACATTTTTGTCAGACTCTCAAAAGAACATTAATTTTGTCACTGAATGAATAATTGTCTTCGTGCTGGTGTAAATTGTTTTTTATCATTCTTGTATGTCTGTCTTGTGTGTCTGTCTGATTTCTAACAACAAATTGTGTATCGCTCACAAGTCACAAGGCCTTCGCGGAGCACACTTTGAGAATGGCTGTTCTAGACTGGTCTGGTTTCTAGAAATGTCAGATGCATGCGCATTATAAAATTTTCCTGGTTCTTGTATTTCGTTTCCTGATCTATTTCTCTATATTTATTGATCTTCGTTTTACCCGGAAGTGTAATATATTTTTTGTACTAAAAATTATTCTATGTCCTGGGACTCGACAAGTCTCAATCTTTACCACGTTCAACTTCTTAATTTAGAGGTAACAGATAATAGTCACGAATCTTCAATGAGCAGGTCTGAAAGCTGTAACAGGGGAAGTCTGCAGCTGGCTGGTTGACAGAGCTAAGAAAACAGAGTGGAATACAACTTCTTTCTACCTCTTCCTCTGGTTTGACTTTTTTATAAAATTAGGGGGCAAAAGAACAAACAGGTCATCTGAAAGCTACAACTACCGTCGCCCGTGGATACTCGTAACATCTGAGGAGTTGCGAATGCTTTTCCGGCCATTTTAGAGGGATTTCGTTTTCTACTTAAGGGTCCAAACATACTGCTGGCGACAGCTGTTAATTTCAGAGTTTACCGGATCAACCATCTCCGTTCTGTCAGGTCTATAATAATGTCATGGTCTAAAGGGCTTTATTTACTACACCTACCGAGTGGCGTACTAGAGTGGCGAGATGGTAGTCTCGACTGTCGACCAATAAAATTGGCCAAGAGCACCGAGCGCTCGGCCGAGAGAACTGACTGTCTTGCCACTCTACTCGGTAGGTGCATGATCAATATCTTGATGGTGTTTAATGAACCGGATTATAATACATATTGTTTGGTGCACTCACCAGGTGGTAGACCTTGAACTACCTGTTGTCGCATTATTATTTATACGCATTATGCAATGTTAATGCATTCACAAACTACTTTTTGTTGATCTTGAATGAAGGTAAATTAAATCTTAAATCATAACTAATGAGAATCTTGTGTCCGTCTTTCGTGCAAAAAACGCTCTTCTTTGGACACATTCATACTCTTGGGCCTTGGCTATGTCAGCACTCAGCAGTCTTCTGATCAAGAGTCAAGGGATAAGTAATTATAATGACCAGGAGCATGAGAGCGCAAACACAAAAGATTTATGCCTGTTTTCACCAACCGTCTCTAAGTGTTCCCTAGCAGTTTAGGGTCATGTACTATCTCTTAAAACAAACGTTTTTTTTTTAAAAAACGTAAAGAACCTAAGGAAATGCACCCTTATTGGTCATCTTAGCGTGGAGGGAACATCATACGCACGTTCTTTGGGAACACATAAGGATCGCACACGTCACACTTTTTGTGTGATCGAGTCTGCGGCTTACAGCCTTACATACAATCTGCATGGCGCGCGCAACCAGATTGTATGGAAACCGCAGACTCGATCACACAAAAAGTGTGACGTGTGCGATCTCCCTTAGCGGTAGGAGGCGGTTGGTGAAAACATGCACATTGCCTCCCATGGAAACCCATGGGCGGCAGTTGCTACACATCAGGGGAACCGTTTTCTCGCTTTCCATCGGTTCTTGCCATAGTTCACGAATATTCTAAAATATAATACGGCTATTGTAATATTATCGTCATAGCTCAATTCTTTTCAGCATGCTCAGTGACACGCAACAGCGGTGACCTCCAACGTGATATTGCAAAGCTACTGCTATACAGTACTATATGATAAACAATACCAGAAAAATAAAGGATAATTAAATAACAATTTTCCACTCAGAACAATTTTGCACTTTTTTGCTAAAAAGGTGCCCCGTGCGAGTTTCTTCGTCTTGTGATTTTTAAGCTAAGCGCTATAAGTAACTGTTTTTCCAAATGTGTTTGGTCGTATCTGCCTACCTGCAAACTTAGCAAAATCAGTACAAACCAAAGAGTACTAGCAGATTTTAGGGATTTGCTTCCGAAAAACGAAACCCTTTTTATTGTGGCCATGCTAAGCTTGCTGGATGCGTTTGCGTCTGATATACCTAGGAAAACGCAAAAAATATTCCTTACACCATCTATTGCTCTACTATCTACATAGAGCGTCTAATGAGATTCTAGCAAAAGATCTGGACTTTCCAACTGATTACTATTCCATAACCTTACTTCCTACATTTAGTTCCTTTTCGAGGAAATGTCAGTGGATATAGTCTTCAACGTTGACCTTGAGCCTTATAAAACAGTTACCACTGCAGCGGCAGCAAGTTTACAACATCATGACGCAGGGGACCGGTTCTTAATTGCTGACCACCAATTAAGTTATATTAACATTTATCTTAATGTGGAATTGCGTAATTCCTTAGATTATTAAACTAGATGTTTCTCGCAACTTCGGACATTGGTTTATAACGAGAACTGTGCGTTTTTCCAATATAAAAAATCCTATGTTCTTTCCTGGACTTGAACAACTCAAATGCTCGTTATAATGGGTTAAGCGATTGAAGCTTTCTGAACATTTGATATAGAAGAGTTAAAAATAATCCGATCATATAATATGTATGTTATTGGCCAACGTGTAAAGATCCTGAAGGGATTTTCTCTGTGTCTTTTAGATGGATGGGTTACAACTTACAAGGTTTTGCATAGATTTCTCTTTTGATTTAATTGAATATGGTTTTATTAAAACGGAGTGCTGTTAAAAGCCTTAATACAACACGTTCTTTTTGTCAGACAGACAAACAGAGAGACAGACAGAAAAACTTTTTCGCATTTGTAATATTAGTAAAGATAAATGATTCTGATGCGCTTAATAGAGGGCCCTGAGGCCGATCAAAGGTTGACAGTTTCGTCAGAATGTTGCAATAGTGGTTAGTGGCTAGATGAACACTACAGTCTACAAGGTATACAAATATTGACGATCGGTATTTGCGTCGATACGTGTGTACTGTGTACTGTGTAGTCACGCACTGTGAAGTTTGCGAAAAAACGAATATTGTACTAACTACTATCAGACAAGTTGATTCCTAGGCAGATGGCGGACCTAAGTAATTTGGTCGCGTTAAGTCATACCCATTAGACCGATCACTGCTAAAATTTAATAGACATAAGCCGAATACATGACGTTGGTCTGTCAACTGCCTAATGCCTAGGAATCAATTTCCTCGATGGTATGTAAATGTCGCAGCCGACTGGTTAAAATAGACGTTCGATCAAACAGCTAGCCCTTTGACTGAACAACGCCATTCAATCTCACGGCTAGCTTTTTATTTGAATATTTCAGTCGCTCGAAACGTTCAACACTACAGCTGATTCAAGCCGCCGCCGTTTGATTGAATTAGTTCAGCGCTCACCACCGCGGCGCTAGGTGCGTTTTGTTTACAATATGGCCTCAACTAGCCGGTGTTTTGTGATTGTATTAAGACATTTTTCGTAAATATAGCGTACAATTAGTTTTATTAAAATGACAGAAATTATGAGGGCACATGCCACATACGAGTGAATCAAAAAAACAAATATTCAAATTTCGAGGAGAAATTACGGGAAATTATGAAATGCATCACGAAGGTATCAATTGCAATTATTGTGTTCAAAATGAGTTAGGATACAATTTATTCTGCTTATAATCATTGCGCTTGTGTAATAATAAAACTAAACTAATGGTCAGCTTAGTTAATTTGCCATTTAACCAGTTAGCTAAGCGTCGTCTAGTTGTACTGTTGAACGTTGCAGTCAACAAGTCGGCTAAACGACGTGTAGCCGTGTGATTGAATGGCGTTGTTCAGTCAAAGGGCTAGCTGTTTGATTGATTGGCTATTTAAGCCAGTTGGCTGCGACATAAACATTGCAATTTGTACAGTAGACGTAGACGTGGCATATCGCAGAAGTGGTTAGTTCTAATGCACGGTACAACTACGTGGGGTTTTTGGGCTAAATTGACGTTTAACGTGTGTAAGAGCTGTCTAGTGTCTATGGTAGGCGGTAGGCCCACTCCACGCTGCAGCGTGGAGATGGATAATAATGATTAACAGTTAACAGTCGACGTTGCTTGTTTACAATCATAAGCTATGTCCACACTATGCGCTTTCGTCTTCAATTTTTGTCATGTTCTTTCATTCAACTTTCGTTTTGCCGCATTGAATAATTGAATGCGTCAACGAACGCAACGCCAACTGTCATTTTTAATAACGAAACGAAAGTTTTGGATACGGTCAGAGACATGCGTCGCGGGCATGCCTCACGTTCGCTGTTGACTGCGCTATAACGCATGCCCTTGACGAACCGAAAAAGGCACAGTGTGGACAAAGCTATAGACGAATACGCATCTCTATTCTCTACACTTTGTATTCTCATTGTTGGTCCATAAGGCGGCCTTATCACGCTTGTGCATGCCATTGCTTCCCAATCATAGTGGCATAGTTTTCCATCATGATCAACGAGGAACGAAAAGAGGTCAACTTTATGAACTTTAAGCCTTTGTATTCTGTACACATAATTATATAATATTACTAGCTGTCCCGGCAAACGTTACTTTGCCATAATATAAAGTACCTATTTCGCCCATATATTTTTTTTGAAGTGACTAAATAAGTATGTTACCATAGCAACGTCTATCGCTATCCCGTCGCACAAACAATGGTCGCGCTCAGTCTCGAGTTGTAATAATTTACTTACTATTATTTATTCAACAAATGCACTTATAATTATAAAGTACCCAGTAGCCGATTCTCAGACCTACTGAATATGCATATAAAATTTGGTAAAAATCAGTAAAGCAGTTTCGGAGGAGTTCGTGGACTAACATTGTGACACGAGAATTTTATATATTAGATGACGTAGGTCATGTATTTTTAAAGCATATTCGCAGAAATGCCCAACGTAGTAAACAGGTTGAGACTCGAGGCATTGAAGTAATTTTCCGATATGGTATTTTTGATCATTTCTTGCGTTCACGCTTAGATGTAATGTAATTTGAAAAAATACGATAAGACACGTTATCGGTAGCGTTCATAATAAATATTATAATATCTGGAGACCACGCTACAGCCTGCAAAATTTATAGTGTGTAAAAATTCTTCTGAAATTAGAGGTGATTTCCCAATTTAGCGCTACTCTATACTTATAAAATTACATGTCCTGACTGACTGACTGATTCATCATCGCTGAGCAAAAACTGTTAAAGTTACAGCCGTGAAATTTGGTGAGTAGGGTTGTTTTATTAAGTAGACAATAAGGAAGGAATTTTGAAAATTTTACCTCGAAGGGGGTGAAAAAGGGCTTGAAAGTCTGAATGAAAGTCCGTCATTTCTTAAGTTATGAACATGAAACTTTATGTTTGGGTTACTGATTAAAAATGAATAGATACGTATTTAAGCGTTTTTTGAAATTCTTCCCCCAAGGTGAAATTGGGGTTGAAAGTTTCAATGGAAGTCCGTTATTTCTTGAGTTAGAAGCATGAAATTTTATGTTTGGGCTACTGATTAAAAATGATTGGATACGTGTTTAAGCGTTTTTGAAAATATTACCCCCAAGGGGGTGAAATAGGGGTTGAAAGTTTAAATGAAAGTCTATATAGGTATACTATGATAACGCGGACGAAGTCGCGGGAAACAGCTAGTAAATTGATAAACCTTGATAAACCTTCATAAACCGGGCATACAGACCGATGACGACAGCAATACACAATCAGCGTCAAACACAGACAATACGAATAGTCCCTCTAGACTCTAGATAGAGTCTAGAGCAGTGGTCCCCAACCTTTTTTTCATGCGGGCCACAAACATGTATATTGGTCTTGGTGTCGCGGGCCGCAACAAAATTTTTTAGGGTTAAAAAATAACATTCTTCAAAATTAACGATTTTAATGTGAAAAAATTTTTATCGACTATCACATAGACTACGTTATTTTGCCGGTGGGCGTGAATTTCAAAATTTTTTAACATCACGCGGGCCACAAAAACAAATGAAGTCCCGGCAGGCGCATGCGGCCCGCGGGCCGCGGGTTGGGGATAGCGGGTCTAGAGTCTAGACGTTAATAATGACCTTACGTATTTGTCCTGGAGCCAAAATGGACAGGCCGCATTTTCTTAGGAAGTTGTATGAGGCAGCGTTCCACCAGAGATGTGTTGCGAGGAATGTGTTTTTGAGAACCAATAGAATCGCTGCATTGACGTGAGCTTACCATGACATCGCTCAGCGCAGCAGCGATTCTATTGGTTCTCAAAAACACATTCCTCGCAACACATTTCTGGTCATCTGGTGGAAACGCAGCCTTAATCCCCGACGAAAAAAGGGGGGTGTTATAAGTTTGACGTATCTGTCTATCTGTCTTCTTCTTCTTTAATTATGGCGGCCTCAGTGAGTTGCCAATGTCAGAGTGGCTACTGGCTGTGTTGACTTTGCTCTATTGTAGGTCTGGATCTGTCTGTCTGAGTGTATGTATTTGACCGTGACAGCCAAACGGGTACGGGGTAGACCGGTTTCTATCAAATTTTTTTGTCTAAATGTTGACATGAACGAGTTTAAGTTGTATAATTTATCAATCAAAATCGAGCAGGTGCTGAAAAAGTTGGGTTTATCTCAGTCCTGAATTTATAAATAGGCCGTATAGGACGCGGCCTAGAGGAGCGACAGATTTCGTACATATGGGCTGGCGGAAATAAAGTTGCCTAGATACACTTAAAAAAAATTATGTAAATACGGCACTGGCTTACCTACTTACTTCTTTGTTAGCAGTTGGTCGGGTCAACATTTTGCATTCTGTTTCCTGACATTTATTAGAGGTGTGAATGGGAGGCTGTTTTTCTCCATTTTACGTTATTTTGATGATATTGTTTCCTGTTTCAGGGAGTTCTCGTTCCTGCCGGAGAAGTCGTGCGAGGGGTACGACATCATCTACCACCGGCTCCACGACACGGAGCCCTCCAAGTACCACCTGGAGCCCGGTGTGAAGATGCTCTTCATGACTGTCGGTGAGTGTCGCAGTCTCCCGCAATATAAGCGGGAAGCGGAGCACTATGGAGTTTTAGTGGGTAGTTCGGGATCTCCAGGCGGGTGTCTGGAGGTACTATCAGAGAAGTTGATTCCTAGGCAGATAGCGGACCTAAGTATGGTCGCGTTAAGTCTAACTCATCCGACCGATCGAAGCTAACATTGAATGGGGATTGTCCATTTTTTTTTAAATTCTGCTCATTACAAAAACATTTCGAGGAATAAGGTCAGTGATCGTTTTTTTGTATAAAAACGAAAAAAATACCCATTAGTTACTTATATTTTTGAACAAATTAATAGTTATATATAATAATATAATTAGTTTGTAATAATATATAAGTAATAATTATATATAATAATATAATTAGTTTAACCTTCACTGGCGTTAAATTAGCAATAAATTCGACCAACATTACGTTTCGAACTTATGGTAAGCTTTCTCAGCTTTATCAGCTTTCACATAATGATAACTTGCATTTGACAAACCAGCCATTATAAATAAGATTGAAAGGAAAAAAAACATACTGCAGAGGTCAATTGGCCGCCGATGATGACGTCAGAGCGAAACTTTAAAAATTTATTGAGAAAAAACTAGCCAATGAATTTCAAAATTATTTAATTTATATTCTTAAAATACCCTATTTTAACGAAAAAAAAATATAAAAAGTACATGTGATTTTTTTTGGACAATGCCCATTGACTAGATCCAAGTTCCGAGTTTCCGACCGATCACAGCTAACATTGAATTGAAATGATCCAACTGCCTTGGAATCAATTTCCTCTGGGTATACTTTAGACCCTGGCCAATGTTGATTATGATCTTCTGCGAAAAAAAAACACATTCCTCGTTCCTTAGCTTAGCTGGTGGTAGAAACAATAAATTAAGAAATTAAAAAAAATCCCCGCCAAAAATCTTTAAAAAGTAATGAAATAATACTTACTGACTTTAAGTTTAAATAATTCCTAAGAGTAAAGTAATATTTTAGTCCATAAATGTTGTCAAGGTGTGTCGGGGGACCGCCAGTAAACTACCACAACAGCGACTTTTGCATTTTGTGTCGCCATAATAGTCTCTGATTCTCTCGATTCGGGTCGTTCTGAACTGACCCTTAAACTATAATGTTATGTGAAATCAAACATCTACATTAGCGGTCCCCCGACACACCTTGACAACATTTATGGACTAAAATATTACTTTACTCTTAGGAATTATTTAAACTTAAAGTCAGTAAGTATTATTTCATTACTTTTTAAAGATTTTTGGCGGGGGTTTTTTTTAAATTTCTTAATTTTATTGTATTTTATGCTTTTTAAACTTGTGCATAATAATTCCTATCAACACTATTGGTACAACTAATATATGTTCTGTGCTATCAAGTGGATCATAATATCCCAATGAATACCATCTAATAAATATGTCCTCTTGGATGAGGCCGTCAATATGAGCCCAAACATGACACCTCCACTTTGGGACTTGGGTTCATACGGAGCTCGGCTCCTATAGAATCCAGGTGATGCTGCAGTAGTAGCATGCAAATATTTACTGTTTATTTACGTCTTACTGGTTGTCGCAATTAAAATGAGCCCAAACACGAAACCTCTGCTCTAAGTTGGTGAGGAGTTGGGTATCCGGTGTCCTATTGATTACCAGGTGATGCTGCAGCACCAGGTCAACATTCCAATAATGTGTATTATATTCACCAGTGTCACGAACCGGAATGCAAAATATAAAACCCATCAAACGACTGCAAGTTGCTAATCGGCCTATCACGAACCAGATAAACCGTGATATTTCAGCAATGAGCAGGCTGATGATGATGAACTATAGCTAAGAACACTCTCAGTCATGTCAGCTTTCAAACAAAAACAAACTAGATCAAAATCGATCCACCCGTTTGGATGCTACGATGCCACAGACAGACAGGCACACAGAGAGACAGACAGACAGACAGATAGACTGACAGACAGACAGACAGACAGACAGATACGTCAAGCTTATAACACCCCTCTTTTTGGTCGGGGGTTAAAAATACTTTAAATCGAAAGTTTGACTTTCTAGGAAATAAACCTTTGGTGAGCCTTCGCTTCCCGTTAAACCGGTTATTGTCGCCGAAGATGGTCAAAGTTTGACCGGCCGTCAGAGTTCAGACACAATATTTTCATAAAATATGTAAATCTTTACGATAACGCGGTAGCAGCTGTAACGTACTTTCGCAAACTCATAGTACTAAATATTATGTATTCTGTGCTCATTTTAAATGAGTCGATATTCTGATTATCCTGAAATCACATTGTAACTTAGATAGCAATTTATAGATCTACATTATAATACAATTTTTTTAAACAACAACAATAATACATAATTAGATTAGTTAATCGGACGAGATGAAGCTATGTCGGTTGTCGACCCACTTTCGAAGTAGAGATTTTGCTTATCTTTGTATGGATTCTTAGAAACAGCTAGTCATAATATTACTGTTGTATGATTGAGAGATAAAACTGATCAGTGATCACCGAAAACGCTCTTTGAATAAAGTATATAATTATAGTAAAAAAACACACGCTTTTTTAAGCCTTAGTTACCTTTCTCATCTGGTAGTGTCACACGTAGAACTCCACAAACACGCAGGTATTCTAAGTACACGAGGCACTACTAAAAACCTTAGCTCTGGGATATTTGGGACCATTTTATGTACAACTAGATATTTCCCGCGACGCAAACCGCGAGAAATTTGGTTTTCGCGCAGAAACACTAAATATTACTGCGATAAAATCTATTCTATGTCCATTCCTAGGCCTATAAGTATCTCTACCTATCTAAATGCGTTCAGACAGACGGACACAATATACAAAATAATATAAGTAAGTAGTAACGACTGGATGCAGGACTGCAGGTATGACCTTGCATGACGTATTAATTATGAAGGATATCTTTAATGAGTTAAGTTTAAAAATATCAAGTAACAATGCAAAATAATAAACATTAATTGCTAAATGGAAATGCACAATGCACATTGCATCCGTCTGAGTTATTTAAATCCGTGAACACAGAGATAGATCAAGATAGATACCGCATGTGTATGTACTTCGCTTGCCATAATATCGAGTTCCCAAACGACGAGCAATGCTCGTCTTTCGAAAGTCTATTCGTTAGTCTGGTATCGGAATCGGACATCAATCGGAATTTAAAAAATGCCTAAATGCCTAAAAGTGCCGTATTGTATTGTAGGAATTCAAATAGAAACGTTGGCCTAGATAATGGACACGTTTCTTAAGAGTCCGTATACGAAATATTCCGATTTCGCTGATTTTACAGACGTGATTTAACAGTTAAAATACAGTATTTCTATAAGTTTTAATGCACAACATATTGTAAGATCTTTTCAATTATAATCTAATGTTGGAGCTAGATTTTTTATTTTTTTTAAGTATTTTTAAATAATCCAACTCAAACCCGCGCCAGTTTTGTGATTTTTGCTGTAAAAGGTTTAGAATATCACCTGTTTATGGATTGTATTGACGTCTTAACGGTATGAAAAAAATACAATATACTGTTGAGAAAGTCGTCTATAAAATGTTGGAATTACTTTTTACCACTTTAATATAAAATAGTTGAGTAAAAAAAAAATATGTAACTCGGCACAATTTTAGAGAAAATGGGCAAAGAATTGCTGTAAATTTCGGCAACTTGGAGCTGTAATTCATAAAAAGAAAACGACAGAAATAATCTATAGATAAAATTCTATCCAATTCGAGAAAAAAGAAAAAAAAATAAAACATTAGCTTGTTTTATTTTTTTTTCTTTTTTCTCGAATCTCACATCTCACATTATAATATTATTCGCCGCAAGTTCGAGTCGGCTTTCCGCGCTTAAATATATTTTAAATCTAATAATTAATATATATATTTTTAAGTCTATTAAGGGGAAAAAACCTAATAAGTAATAATATTTCTGTAGCGAACCTTTGCAATTTCGTCAAAATCGGCAAAATTTCGTATACTGACTCTTAATATCCTCGTTACGTCACAGTAGGTAGGAAAAAGTGACACGCTCGTTTTCATACAAATGGAGCGACCACGACATGTCGCATGCGGTATCTATCTTGATCTATCACGGACACAGGTCCGTGAAGCTATTTAGATGCTATTTTTGGTATTATGTTATTAAGATCCTCGTGATATGTAAAAAAAAACAAACTGATAATAATTTAGGGTGTGTGCTAGTGTCCCGTAGATCACTGTGAAAGTAGCAGCGCTGAAAGAGCATTGTATGGGCAAGTGTCATGAATTTGCCCCTATAAAAGTAAAGTCCGTCATTTCTTGAGTGAGAAACATGAAACTTTATTTTTGGGTTACTGATTAAAAATGAATGGATACGTATTTAAGCGTTTTTGGAAATCCTACTCCGAAGGGGGTGAAATTGGGGTTGAAAATTTGAATGAAAGTCCATTATTTCTTGAGTTAGAAACATGGAATTTTATGTTTGGGCCACTGATTAAAAATGATTGGATATGTGTTTAAGCGTTTTTGGAAATTCTACCCCCAAGGGGGTGAAATTGGGCTTGAAAATTTGAATGAAAGTCCATTATTTCATGAGTTAAAAACATGAAATGTTATTTTTGTGCTACTGATTAAAAATGAATGGATAGGTACGTATTTAAGCGTTGCTGGTAATTATACCAACGAGGGGGTGAAATTGGGGTAGAAAGTTTCAACGAAAGTCCGTCATATCTTGAGTTAGAAACATGAAAGTTTATTGACATTTGCGTTTGACGTTTGCTTAAATAGGGTCCCGTTTTTACCCTTTGTATAAGGAACCACAAAAAGGGGAAAACTATCCATCTTTGTTATTATACTATGTTAACGCGGACGAAGTCGCGGGCAACAGCTAGTAATAATATATTCATAATTCATACGGTCTACTAGACGCTGCTATCCTGCTACCAACTATTAGATGAGAATAAATAATAAATTAGTTGGAACTACTGAATAAGCCTACCATCCGTCAAATTCTGCAATGTTTCTGATAATTAGCACCCCATTAATCATAGGCTGTCACTGTCAGTACTTGGGGAACTGACAAGGATAGATTCTCTCGTGAGCGGAATGTTTCTTCACATTCTCCCTTCGATCTTTTGAATTGCGGCGCGCTATGCGCGTGCGTGCTTTAAAGAAATTTGTTCATTAGAGATATTAGAGAATCTAACCATGGTTGTCCGTCAACGTCGACGCTGAGAGTGATTATGGTTACCCATCACCTCAACGAGCAACGTCCAGCACCCGCATGGCTACAGACCACGGTAGAAATACGAAAGTATAGACCATAAACGTATGATGCTAAAGACCAACAAAGAGTGCGAGAGAGAAGAAAATCCTTTATGGAATTATAACAAGATGAAAAGAGAGAGGCAGTCTAATGAAAACTTTAACCACTTTCATTTGACAGGTCGTCACCAAGTCGTCACCCGTTTTTATGCCCTTTCGGTATTTGCAATTTATTGTTGAAATCCTTTATTATTTTCGACAAATACTATTACATATAACAATGGTAACTTGTTCTGTGAGTGATTGCAGTGTAAATCATAGGAGTAATCCTGAAAAATATACATTTCACAGGTAATTAATCTTCATGTCCTAATTGCTACGATGTGTTTATTTTAGCTATATTCTGTCTATATTTCTCTATTTCAAATAAAATATTGTTAATCCTCCCCTTTACTTTCATATTTTGCATAACCAAAGGTACTATTGTTCCTAAATTACACAATTTTTAAAGAAAAATTTTTCATTAAAATTGTTTACATATACGCTAGGGCTTGAATCAAATTTATCGATATGCCTATCGGTATTTAACAAGAACATAAAACTAATCTAAAAATGCAATGGGGGTGTAAGGGTATTATGATATGTATTTAATTTAAGAATAAATAATATACTATGTATGTCGTTTACTTTCAACTTTATATATTTTGCATTTCTATTAATGTAAGAGCTGATTTGTCAGATAGTTTTTACCTGAATAACAAGTAAGTAACTTTAAAATGTGTATATTATTTACCGTTATAAGAACCTCATGTTATAACATATCCGACGATTGAAAAAAAGACGGGTTGCACTCCGGGAGTGCCGGCAGAAGTGAAAACTTGATTATTAACGTTGTGCATTTTTTTAACCCATTTTTTATGAAAATCGATTATTAAAAAATCGATTTTTTTATTTAATCGAAACCCTTACAATCAATTCAAGTTCGAGTTCGACACAAAACACTACTCTCCAACCGTCTTACGGTTTTTCCAAGGTTTTTCGATCAGCACGAGAATCTGACGCGAGTTTCACAGTTTTTACCCATCCCACAAAAGTGCTCAACGCCGCTAAAGAAGTTTTCACTTCAAAAATCACCCCAACCGAAAATGTGTATCTACTTTTCAATCGTCCCCTTTTTACTGCCAAATAAAATATATGATACTTAATTTTAATTACAAAATCTGTCAAAGTTGCATATTATTTATTTCTCATAGAAACGCAGGTAAAATAACTCGATCGGACAATACTATCGATAGTAAAATATACATCACTAGCACACGCACACATTGACAGATCAAAAATCGTCACGCATTTTCGGGTTGTCAGGTGGTCTATACGACAGTATAATATATATTATAAGTCTATGGTATAGACAAACAACGAAGATAAACTGAAGGTGCCGTTCCGATCTTTACCGCGGCTAGCCGCGATCGACAAAATACGTCAGTATATTCTATATCTATGACAAAAATCAAATATGATGCCACTTTATGACATAGACTATAGTCTACGACTCTACGTCATAAAGTAGGATTTTATTTGAATTTTTAGGACATGTCATCGCAGCTAGCCGCGGTAAAGATCGAACGGCGCGGCACCTTCAGTTTATGTCCGCTGTTTGTCTATACTTTCGTATTTCTACTGTAGCCATGCTACGGGTGCAGAGGTGCTTTTATGTTAAAGGACTACGGACGAAGGTGCTATTAAAAGTGGGTTGCACCAATTTACTTTAACTATAACAAAATGTCAAATCAACCGTCTGTTAACAATGGTTAAAATCCCGCCATATTTCACGATAACCGTAACCGAAAATTAATTTTATCATAGTGTAAGTATGTGTAATTACTAATTTCTAATTTATTTTGTAAAATACTTATCTGAGTTATCGACACTATGACAAGTCACACCTAGGAAAAACTCACTGTGTCTCAAGCTAGATAGCAGTAGGCAATGTCCTATCTTTGTATACAGGTCATAAATATTACCAATCTCATTAGCCTGTAATTTCACTGCACCGTGGTAATGTAATTAGCCGCTAATTAAGAACAACGGCGCGGCGGTGCCGAGGTTCCAACTAGCTCTGGCTAGTGTAGAATATTTTATATAGTAAGTTAAGTAGCATTTAGTAACTATATTATGGGAATTCAATTAGGCGAGAACTGCACATTTTTCGTATTAAAAACTATCATAATATTCCTTTTCTTCTCGGCTAGGAAAAACCATTCACGGGTTTATGCTATTAGTCCGGTTAACGAATGACTCAAAAGAGGGTATAGAGTGCGTGAGCGGGAACCTAAGCGATTTCTGCTGGAACTTATTCAGGGTGATTAGGGACAAAACATACTAAAAGTCCTGACGTCTAGGAGGTGAGCACGAGAGGTGGGGGCGACAATGGTCTAAATTTTTGGTCTTTTCGTCAATAACTAAAAAACTATGCATTGTAGCAAAAAACATTCTTTGATGACATAAAAGCTTATTAAATTCTCTATAAATTAGATTCTATACAGTTTTTCCAAATTATTATGACGTAATTTATTCAAGTATGTGTATTTTAGTTTTTATTGGGTGTCAAAAGTCTAAATCTAGACATATTTAACAATCCGAAAGGCCAGGGAAATTGACAACAGTGAAATTAGAATTATAATTTATAGCACAGGTTCCTAACTCTAGGTGTATGTAATAGCAGGGGAGTAGCTACCACCGTATCAATTATACTAGGCCCCCGGGCCATGCCATTTTAATGTTTAATGTATTTTGTTTTAAAGAGAACGTCTTTATCCTTTCTAAAAGTGCCGGTTGGCAGCGGGCGACATGAAGCAACCGCAGACGACGCGACGTGTCGCCAACGACACTACTGGTTTCTAAGTATTTCTATGAAATACCCTCCGCAGCTAACGACATGAAGCTAGCAACACTTATTCAAAGAAATACATAGAAACCAGTAGTGTTGCGACGACACGTCGTCTGCTGCCGCTTCATGTAGCCGGCTTCGAACTTGTACCTTAAGAGGCCTTTTGTTTAAAAAAAATTTTAAACAAAAAAAATTTTTTTTGTGTTTAAATATTTTGAAGTAAATTTTTGTGTAGGAACCTAGGTAATTACTATTTTAAACTGAAAAATAACTCAAACATGTTAAATATTTTCGTATGAGAAAATGATTTTGGTAAGTATTACATTTGTATGAGAAATTCCAAGGGTACCCGGCCCCTTAAGGCTCCCAAAAACTTTTTATACGGGGCCTCGTTAAGGCATGCTAGAGATAAACTACGATAACATGGCGCGCTGCTCCTAATTACTGTTTCAATGTGTGAAGTCACATCCTTATTATGAAAGAGTTTGTATGTAGTTTTAGTAGTCAACCAATCAACCAGTACTCGTAATATTTTGCTTATGGCCTGTTTCACCGCTTCCTGATAAGGTGCCCGATAGGGTTATTTGACAGATTTTCCATACTCCATCTGTCAAATTAATTGGTGGATAGCCTTATCAGGAAGCGGTGAAACAGGCCCTAAATGTCACAAGTTATTAGTTATTCTTATTACCAAGATTTGTTGAGCGACTAATCATAACTAGCCCACCGCGCAAGACAACGCACTTCAAATGTTTTGACAACGCACTTCAAACGTTTTGAATTTTGGAGGGGCGCGCCATGTTATCTTAGGCCCCGTATAAAATCTGTGCAGTAGAGTTAAAAATCTAAGTATCGGGCAAATAGAGAAATTGTACGTATGATATTCAGCTTCATGGCCGTAGAGGTGCCGTAGAGCTATCGTTTTATGCTCTACATTTTTCCTGGCGTTACGAATCAAGACAAAACTTCATATTATGAAATGATAAAAAGTCTATGAAATTCTGTGCAGCCTTGTTATTTAGATTGTAAAAAATATATTAAAAAATCCTAATAATTATAGCCTTGTAGTTGTTTTTATATCACAAAGCGTGTTTTTACGTTTTAGAAATCAGCATTGAATTGAAATTTTAACAGGGAGGTCGCGGGTTCAAACTCCTTGGAATATTAATAGTAACGTGTACAATACCGAGGCAAGAGAAAACTTTCCAGTTTTTCCCTTCAACGTATTTTTCTAATATTCATTACTCACAAACTAAGTACTAATGGAAAATTGCCAAGTCCTTCAGGCTTTTAGTATCAAGCTGGCCATGTACTAGCTGTCCATTTGGAATGGCTGCACTCCAAATAAAACGTACGTCATAATCTAACATTCTACAGCTCCATCCAGTACGAATCCTACCGAACAGCAAAATAGGTTTTGACCAATGAAAACACGTCTGAGGATGGTTCGACATTTGCAGGTTTGATGTTGATAAGCTTTGTCCACACTGTGCCTTTTTCTGTTCGTCAAGGGCATGCGTTAAAGCGCAGTTAACAACGAACGTGAGGCATGCCCGCGACGCATGCCCTCTGACCGACCAAAACTTTCGCTTTGTTATGAGAGTTGGCGTTGCGTTCTTTGACGCATTCAATTATTGAATGCGCCAAAACGAAAGTTGAATGAAAGAAGATGACGAAAATTGAAGACGAAAGCGCATATTGTGTACATAGCTATTGATGACGAGACTGTATTGAAACTTTAAACTTGCCAAAGATATTAATGTTGGATTAAAATAAAAGAGTTGTTGTTCTTTAACTATTCACGGCACTATTTTGGATTCTGCGAAAACGTTATTTGGGTAGATGGACGGGTCGTACATTTGTACATTATTTACTTATTACATTTTTCCACATTGAAATCGAAGTTTTTTTAGTAATTTCCACTACTTAACGATTTCTGGCCATAGTACAGTATGGCGGTGGACGCCACCCTTCAGCAGTATTCTTAGTCTAGCTCCTAATCCACTTCCCGGCCCATTATAGAAGTAGTGCAGGAATGTTCTATAGAAGCTATTTACACTAAAAGTATAAAAAATCAAAATGGTCCCTCTTTGAGAAAATGAAAAAAAATTGATTTGCATTTTTTTCAAAGAGTAAATATTTTTTTGAGGAAGTAACAAGTTCAGTGGTTTAATTATTATAATATATAATTTTTTCAATCTATAATCGGCTTTGAAGCATTAAGTGCCGAATGGAAAAGTCACGTTTCAAAGTCCCATAACCCATTATTCTTAATCTAGCCATTATATAATATATTACAAAAATATTTGGCACACGTATTAATTACACGTGTAACTTGTAAGTAAAACTCATCCAAATATTCGGAAACATCGACTATTTTTTCCTGTCCGCTTGGCGTGGAACGCCTATTTGTTATTTCACGCGCGAGCGCGCAGCTTGCTTGCATATTTTGAAAGTTTTGAAACGTATGTGCTGAATTCGTTCCGTACGGAGAAAAACGAACGTCTTCGGAAGTTAATGTATTTTCTACTTATTCCATGCATTCGGATTTCCAAATGCGGAAAACGAATTCGGTAATCGCATACGTAAAACGTGTATGCGGCCGGCCTTAAGAACATAACATACCTACATAATTTAAACATGTCAGAAAATATCGTATTGTTTCTACCCCGTAACAAAAAAAACCCAATTGTATCCCGGGTAAGCTATAATCAAAATGAAATAAGGTGTCCCCAGCGGTCATTGACCTTTTTAGTCTAGGAGCCACATGAAAAATGCTCGCACTGTATTTTAACTTAAGAAAAGATTTGTATTGAAAAACGATGTCCTATAACAAGTTTTTTGACAATGACCGCTACAGACAGGATTCGGCAATTACGAGATTAGTGTAAAATGTTTAATAAAATATGTCTGTTTAATTTTCAGACGCGTGCCTGAGTAAGCGCGGTCCGCAGGCGGGTTACATATTCCTGTTCGACATGAGGGGAGTCAAACTCGGACATCTCACTAGAGTCAGCTTATTGTGAGTATAATTCCGCTGTGAAATCGTGAAACAGAATATTATTATAATTTATAAGATATACAGGGTGTCACAAAACTAAATGATAATAATGAAGGGTGTGTATATGTCCCTTACATAGAGAGTCCGATATGAAAGTAGCAACGCAGAAAGAACATGTTTTGGGATTTTTATGAACAAGCGGCCCAGCGTCACGAATTTTCCCATACAAAAGCTTAGAAATAAAAACTCGAACTCGAACTCGAACTCGACTCGAACTCGAACTCGACTCGAACTCGACTCGAACTCGACTCGAACTCGACTCGAACTCGACTCGAACTCGACTCGAACTCGACTCGAACTCGACTCGAACTCGACTCGAACTCGGTTGTCTGTAAAGTCGGTTTGCTGACGATAGTTGAACGTGACAACGTCATAACTCATAGCATTAAATGGAACGCCTCAAAGCGAGGTAACGCTCCATATTGCGTCATGTTTTTTCGTGCGCGCAGCCCATATCGAATTATAAGACGTTGTCACGTCAAAAATATTCTTTCTGCGTTGCTACTTTCACAGCGAACTCTATACAGGGGACCCATACGCACCCTAAAGTATTATCATTTATAATTTAGTTTTGTTACACCCTGACTCCTGAGATAAACGTCAGAGAATTCTCGGCGTTTATCCTGGCTGAAACATAACTAAGTGATAACTGATTAGTGATAACTGCTAATACCTTAGCATGTGCAATGTGCATGACGTGTCTCTTGTATAGAGTTCACTTTTAGTAGCAGATTTTTTTTTTATAGAAGGCAGGTCTAGGGATTGCAAAAAAACGGATTTTTAAAAAAATCCGGATTTTCGGATTTTTACATCCTCAAATCCGGATTATCCGGATAATCCGGATTTTTTGGAATTTTTTAAATATTTTCGATAAACAGCTTTAAATATGAGTTATTTTCTTATTATTTCTTTATTTAACGTTAATTTTAAAAGTGCAAAATAAAACCTCTTAAAAATTATCATTTTTCTTTAGTTATCGATTTTTACATGGGTGTAAAAAGGAAGGCAATAGAATAACAGTATCTGGTGTCTAAAATATTATTAACAACTTAAAAATTCCTTGATTTTTTAACTATTTAAAATGTGAAATTTTAGTTACCAAGAAAATCCTAAGCAATCTCCACTATATCGACAACTTCGTCATTTTTGTGCCTACAGCCGCTAGCCACACTTCATCAAATTATGCTCCACGCTACGCTACGGTGGAACTTACAAAAAATAGGTCAAATACACAGTGATCATGATTCACTATTTCAACAAGTACCTGTACTTGGGCCAATTAGTTTCTTATGCCAACAGAAAGGTAGAAAAACTGGTCCTTGAAGAATGGTGACAAACCAATCTCACTAAAGCGCGGGCTCGTTGATATGTGTATTAGGCTCCTCATAACCAACGCTGCGCAAACTCGATCTTTGATCGATTTACGATTTACAAAAGTTCCAACTCAGCGTCTGCTAAAGAGCAATAGAGCTTAAATCAAACAAAATAATAAAAAAAACATAATGTGCTCCCAAACTAGAATCACAGACGTAGAAATCAAGACAGCCAAGATAAAGTGGCATTGGGCTGGTCACGTTATCCGTATACAATATACATCTAGGCTGGATATCGACTGAGTGGGTATCTAGGCCTAAGAAAGGATAGCGCTTTGGTCTAGAGTCTAGAGGTATTTTTTTTTGCTCCGAAGGCAGATCACTGTAATCCTGACGTTACGATGATCCTTGAGGAACTATTGTGACACCTTCGTATTAGATGCATCCGTCTCCAACCCAGTGCTGCTTTTAAATTTGACGATGTAATTAGGATTGGTGCCACAAATTTTCTCTTTGGTAAATTACGAGAGTTTTTGCTCTGTAATAGAGCAGCAGAGTTAAGTAGAAGGTGAATAGGTGTATCACAGGATCTGCAGGTCAAAATGATATTAACCCCTATTCTGTAAAGGTGCTTGTTGAGCTTACATTGTCCAGTTAGGCTTCTGACAAGGATTCTATTCTTTTTTCTTACTAGCCAACTCGTTAGCGGTTAGTTGTTACCAATGAAGAACCAAGGATTCCGAAGACTTTAGCCTAGAATACGATTATAAACTCTCTACTGGAGTCATATCAGCTAGGCTGGCAAACGGTGACGCTGGAGCAAGATTAGTAAAAGATTCGGGCGGTGCCTTTGCCCAGCAGTTGGATAGTATAATTATATTTTGGCTTTTGCACAGAATAATGACTTAACATTTCGTTATATTATAAACTTACTACATTCCTTTAATTAATTATACAGTATCACAAATCAGCATTGGTTACGTAAACAATTATAATTTATAACTATAACTTGAATGTAAGCATAAACAACATAATATTTTATAAAAAAAACATTGTATTCAATACTAAAATGTTCTAAAATAATTTTAAATTTATCATCATTGCATTTATATTATCACTATACTATAGAAAACATATCAATATAGTAAAATAAGAGCTAGGTTATAATAAATTAAAATAATATGTCGTTATTTCTTTTAAATAAAATGAAAAAATGTTAATAATTGTAATTACAACCACCAAATAACTACACAATGGAATGTTAAATATACGAAATTTTGACTTAGGCACGTTTAGACCACGCAAAGTTGTGATAGCGCCTATAAACAAATGTGAATTTGTATGTCAGATATTACACAATATATTTAAATTAATTTAATATCACGTAAAAACTTCTTCTTCATTATTTTATTTAATATTCAAAAAAACCGAAAATCCGGATTTAGAAAAATAAATATCCGGATTTTTCAGAAGCCCAAAAAATCCGGATTATCCGGATTTTTCGGATTTCGAAGTATCCGGATTGCAATCCCTAGGCAGGTCGCTATAGCCCTGGCGTCACTGCGACCCATGAGGATCTATTGTGACTCCTTCGCACTAGAGAATCATCCCCAACCCAATACTGCTCATAAATTGAACGATATGGTTGGGGTTGGTGCCACGAATTTCCTCTGTGGATGAGTATTCGTGGCAACCAAGGTGCCTGTTCCTGCTCTGTACTAGAGCAGGACAGTCGAGGAGAAGGTGTATAGGTGTTTCATCCTCCTCCTCACAGAATCTGCAAGTCGTTATACTACAAATACCCATTCTGTTTAGGTGTTTGTTGAACTTGCAGTGCCCAGTTAGGCTTCTGGTAAGGATTCTTAATTGGTTCCTACCCCTAGTAGCAGATACCAAAGAGTTACTTTTGACTTCTTTAAGTTTCTATGGGAGACTTCCGAACTCTATTTTGAAGGACACATCATATACATACTCATTACTCATAGACTAATGTTATGTCTTTGTTTTGTTTCACTATGTATATCGTCGTTCTAGATATAACAATGCACATTGCACACAGTAAGCACATAGTACGAGCTATCACATCTAGACCGACGATATAAGATAATGCTCAAACGCTTTTGGCCATTTATGGATGGACGTCTGCCCATCTCTTGCTACAGCTACCGTTAAAAAGTATCCTTTAAACCTATTGCGTCTCACTAACATAAAAACTGCACTCTATTCTTCGATCACTAATATACAAGATACACAGTCTCATACAAAACCTCTCGAAAATCTGTCCCCGAGTAATAGAGTTTAATGAAGTATACATTTATCTAAAATCAACCTTAATTATAGTAATTATTAAAGATCTTTTTATAAAACAATGAACATTTGTGTTTACAAAGCAATAAAATTTTTACGTCCGATGCACGCTTCATACTAAATTCAACCATCCGCGTATATGATTTAAGTTCAAATTTGTATAGTGCCAAAAAAAAATCCAATTTTACGACCGAAATTCGCCGCTGGAACAGGGAGTGGAGTCGAACAGTTCAAATTTTTTTTGTTGATTGTAATTTGTAATAATTTTAATAGTCCATTTTTTTATTTTTCCGAAGTTTAATGTATAAAGTGAGGAGTAATTATTTTTTACTTGTAATATTATGTTGTTCTAATGTTATGTCTATTTTTATCATTAACCAAAATATACATAAGTGTACATACATTTTCCGATAGGCCACAAAGGACAACTCACATCACCCAACGCCCATACTTTTTAACCTACTTAAAAATCCTTAATGGGAACTATATTTGATCGAAGATGGGAACATAATATTATTACCACATCTAACTGGATCTCGAGGAAACCTGAAAAAAATCCTCAATAAAAAAATAATAGTAATAGCGACTCCATCAAATGGAACAGAAACATAGCTTATAACCCGAACATTTCAAGTGGGCATGATAAACTACGATAAGTACCTTTAGTATGAGTATTCGCAATTGAGATGGTTTATACCTGGTGTTGATTTATTTACAACTTAATTTTAAAACTGTCTTTTGGTGATTTCTTAAAGAAATACCAATATTTATAATACAATTGTAAGAAATATATTAGGATAAAATTAATACTTACCGGAAATATGAAATTCCATCCTTTTTTTTGGTTTTAGACGTATGATTTCTAAAATTATTAAACGCGCACCGAGGCATGTTTCCCGGCGGAGCGTTCGAGCACTACTAAATCAAAAGTGCACCAGAATGTTGAGTTTGGTGCTCTTTTGGTGAGGTCGTTTTTTGCCGCGGATTGTGTATCTTGTATATTAGTGATCGAAGACTCTATTCTATAAATTTTCAATATACTTTATTAAATAAATTTTCACATACCTATGTGTATTGTCTACCCATTTCCTATATTATTGTTTGTAAGTTATATAATATGCATGTATTATAAAATACTACATATATTATTTCTACTAATATTAAAAAAAAGGTTGTTGTCGGTATATATTATGTAACATAGTATGTATGTTTTAGCTTCCAAAAGGATAAACAAAGGTAATAATACCTCCCAATCCTTGCCTGTATTTTTTTTTTATTTGTTTTCATTAATCAAACAAGTATTAAAACCTTTATGATTTTGTTTCTTACCTTGTAGAACAAGGAAAAAAACACTACATGTGGATTTGCAATTCTTTCAAATTAAAATTTATACTTATTTGAACTGTACTTAATTGTTGAACAATTAAAAAATTATTATGTCTATTTATATAATGTATGTAATTATTGCTTTATTTTAATAGTACTCAATTTGGTGTTACACAATGATGAGTTAATTTTATTCGACTTATGAGATGGTAGCATTTTAACCGTCCAAACTTGGTTCTACTAACTATTACCATCTTTAATAATGTAATATAGGTTTTAGCTACCTGGCTAAATTAGCGATTCAGTGCTATATTATTCAGTAAACTGTTATTACTATATAATTTATTACTATTTACTACCACAAAACATTGCATAACACTTTATTATTTAGGTAAACATTAACAACACATACCTATTATTTAGTTAACAAAATATAACAAAGTGATAACACTTTCGGGTGTGCACGAGTCCCCTAGTATAGAGCTCACTGTAAAAGTAGCATCGCTAAAAGAGAAAATTTTGTAAAAACTGTTGTATGGGGAAACTTATGAGTTATGCTTATGACACTGGTGTGCTTACAAATGACAAAAAAATACTTCTTTTTAACGCTGCTACTTTCAAAGTGGACGTTATACAAGGAACATACAAAGTATTATCACTTTGTTTTGTTACATCCTGTATAGTATATTGTATACTTAGTTCGTTCTCCATGAACGGTAATTAATTAATGATACTCGTATACAAGATGTTAGTGTTAATACCGTTGTCCTTGAAACCATCAAATGAGCCCGTTAAAATGAACAACTTTTTCTATGAGAACAATGCTGGTAACTCAAAAAAAAAATTGTCTTCATACCCATACAAATTGCCGATCCGGGCATCCGTATGGGTATGAAGACGGCATTTTTTTTGAGTTCCCAGCATTGTTCTCATAGAAAAAGTTGTTCATTTTGACGGGCTCATTTGATGGTTTCAAGGATAACGATGTTTACACAAACACACTGTATAATAATTATGAGAGCACGACATATTTGGACGTAAGTACTCTAGCAGTATTAACCCCAACCCAAAGGCCAAATGTTAAGGCTGTATTCACAATAAACCCCTTTGGTGTGAACACAGCCTAATTGAGAATACTATTAAACGACCTTCACACGAATCGTCCAAAGCCGTGTTAACACTAAACTAAACGATTATGTATTGTGTTGTAAACGCAGCCTTTACAGTTTACACTATTAAGCAACTATCACACGTATCTGCCCGCAGAACGCTCCGCAAGTTCTTCCTGTACATCCAGGAGGCGATGCCAGTGCGCATGCGCGCGATCCATGTGCTCAACACGGAGCCCATCCTCGACAAGCTCATGCTCATCATCAAACCCTTCATGGAGAAAAAGTTCTTTGATATGGTGAGACTTAATATGAGTGCTTTTAGTAAATAGCCTCAGTACCACAATTCCACTATATATTTAAAGGCTAATCAGGGTAAGTTCGGACACAGGGCAAGTCCGGATAATTTAACTTATCACTAAACTAGACGTTCCGCGCGGCTTCGCCCGCGTAAATAAGATATTTCACGGACAAATAAGTCCACAAAAAGCTTAGCCTATGATCTTCCACGTGGTCTACTTCTTATCTGACCCAAATAACAGAAAAATTGCTCTAGTAGTTCGTAAGATAAGCCCTTTCAAATAATTTTCCCCGTTTTTTCCACATTTTCCTATATTTCTTCGCTTCTATTAGTCTTAGCGTGATAAAATATAGCCTATAGACTTCCTCGATAAATGGGCTACCTAACACTGAAAGAATTTTCCAAATCGGACCAGTAGTTCCTGAGATTAGCGCGCTCAAACAAACAAACTAACAAACTCTTCCGCTTTATAATATTAGTATAGATTAGTGTTTTTATTCTGCCTGGCGACTGGCGCTACGGGCATATATGCCATACTGTAGCACTACAACCGCAAACTGTGGTACCGTACCGTAACTGTTGTTTAATTTACGGTTAACTTGAATTATCCGGACTTACCCTGTGTCCAAACTTACCCTGATTAACTATAATATAAAATACTAGCTGTCCCGGCAAACGTTGCTTTGCTATAATATATTTGCCATCTTATTTTATTGAATTGACTAAATAAGTATGTCGCCATGGCAACGTCGATCGCTATCCCGTCGCACAAACATGGTCGCCGTCAGTCTCAGGTTGTAATAATTTACTATTATTTATTCAACAAACGCACTTATCAATATATAAAGTACCGAGTAGCCGATTCTCAGACCTACTGAATATGCATATAAAATTTGGTAAAAATCAGTAAAGCCGTTTCGGAGGAGTTCGTGGACTAACATTGTGACACGAGAATTTTATATAATATAATATTATACAACATTAATGCAGTTTCCCGCCTTGTCACAGATTACTAAGTAAGCTTTATTCAATTCAATCAAAATATGATGATATAATATAGATCTATCAAATTTTAGGATATAATATTACTGCAATATTTTCACGCTAGACGGCAGCACAGACAGGAATAAACAATTTTGTTTGACATTTGACGACGTTTAAAATCAAACCAATATAATATTATAACGCTCGCGCTCATTTGAGAGATGTGAATAGTTTTCACAGTTTGATAAGTAATGTGGATCTAAAAAGCGTGAAACTAAATTAACGTTGCATAATTTTGTAGAAGTGAGTTTTTCCATACGGCGCGGCGTGCAAAAGTGGCCGTGAGAATTACTAGGCCTGTCATTTTTTATCTACCAAAGATACGATACCAAAGACTATTCTCATTTCTAGATCTAGATTCTAATGCAATCGTAAATTAGGATACAACTAGATCAGACAGACCGACGCTTTCGCATTTATCGCATAAAACATTGTTGTCATAATTGCTAATCTGTTTGTATTTACCATTCCAGCTAAAATTCCACAACAAGGATGAGAATCTCGAAAAATTCTACGAGACTGTCATCCCGCGGTCCGCACTCCCATCCGACCACGGGGGCAGCCTCCCCGACACGCAGACCCTGCACCGCGCCTGCGTCACCCAGCTGCGAGCACTGGAGCCCTACTGGAAGGCCGAGGAGCGCCAGCGGCTCGACGCGCTGCCGGAGAAGAAGAGGGACCGCGCCATACAGCGGGCCTTCAAGAACCTCGAGATAGACTAGTGTTGGACGTGTTATCCGATGTGGCATGTCATGCGTACACGTCATTTGATAGCTGACAAGTCATTTGATATGCAGACACGTCATTTGACATGCAGGCTAGTCATTTGACATGCATGATGCAGGCGAGTTATTTGATATGCAGCCACGTCATTTGACATGCATGCTAGTCATTTGACATACAGGCATGTTATTTGATAAGCAGGCAAGTCATTTGACACGCATGCAAGTCATCTGACATGCTGACATATCAAGCAACATGTAGGCTAGTCATCTGTTGTGCATGCATGTCATCCGACACGCAAACTCGTCATACGCAAGCACGTAATTTTACAAAATTGCGGCGTTAATTCTGATTTCTGCCACGTTTAAAAACGGTTTTGTAGTTTCTGCAAAGCTTGGGTATTTTTTTACAAAAATTCGGCGTGTCGCGTAATATGACAATTTGTAAGGTAGGGCTCGTGATTTTATTGTTATTTTGTTGATTATATTATCGGTAAAATATCGTGGGTCAGTTCACCCCAACCATATTACATAATGCTGCTTTTGAAATCACTCGCAATTGAATGTCTTCTTTTGTAGTAAATAAAGTTCAATATTAAAAAGACTAACGCGACTGACCCTAAGGCTGAATTTATATGCGTCCGCCTGAGCGCGCGGTTTGGCGGCCACACCGCGTGATTACAAACAAACGATAACATGGCGCGCCCCTCCAAATTACTGTTTCAATGTGTGTAGTCATATCTTTATGAAATAGTTTGTATGTAGTAAGTATTCAACCAATCAACCAGTACTCGTAGTATTTCACATAATGTCACTTATTACCAAGATTTGTTGGTCAACTAATCATAACTAGCCGACCTCGCAAGACAACGCACTTCAAACGTTTTTTTGGAGGGGCGCGCCATATTATCGTAGTTTATTTCTAACAATTTATTTAAACAGCGCCGCGGTCGCGTTGTCATTTACTACTCGACCAAGCCAACTAGACGAATGTCAAAGCTTGTTCTCTCGCACTTACGCACGTCGCTAGCAATGCATAAGAGCGAGAGAGCATGATTTGACACTCGTCTAGGTGGCTTGGTCGAGTAGTACATACAATATTTGCTAGCTATCTTACGACGGTTACCACTTACCCAGGACCCGATCTAGCTATTTAGCCGTTCCGGGCAAAGATAATTTTCGCCGACCTTTACATTTAAAAAACCCTTTAAGTCATATTAAGCTAGTTTTGTTGGGAATGGGGGGAATATTTACCTCAAGTAGGTTGTGGTAAAATTCTCAAACTTAGGTGGAGGATTGCTAATGGCTTAGTGATTAATTGAACTAGTTGGCTTGGAAGTTGGAACTGGAAGATACGAAAAAATTACTTTGCCGCCCCTAGTTTTTTAGTACATAACATGACGGTAAGCCCCAAATTCACCAACGTCTGTTAGTATTAACCATAGAGTAATAAATTCGTCTATGGTATTAACAGGCAACAGCCTGATAATGTCATGTCTTCTCTTTCATTCACAAGAAAAAGGAAAAAGTTAACGTGATACTAATTCCAGCGTTGACTTTAACAGTCGTTTGTGAAATTTTGGCTAAATGTAGACGATTTAATGATAGTAACTATAGTTATTAGGTAAAAATTGAATGTCTTACGACCAATTACCAGCTTTTTAGTGGTTCTATTATGGTCCAAACGAAATCCCAAAACATATTCAATGGAAAAATTCCTATTAAAATCTGTGAGATTTAGAAGTTTGGACTATGCTGCCACAAAATCATAAAGACAAAAAACATAATATTATGAAAACAAAATAATAATTATAAAGCTTTTTGTTACTTTATTGTGTACTTAAGTACTTTATTATATTTCACTAAACATAATGTTATAAAAATATCATACATTTATTTTTTGTTACTATATTTGTGATGTTGCTTAGCTTTAAGACACAAACGTTTATATTATTTAAATTAGGTACATAGGTAGGTTAAATGAAAAGAGGTAGGTACTAGGTATATAGCTAGAAATACTAATTTTACTATACTGACTTCTTTTATGAATAAGCAAATCAAAATTGGTGGGGTTAGGTTGCAATATTTAAAAAATCATATATATTTATAAAAATGTTACATTTATCATACAGTCAATTAGTTACCAGACTCCAAATTACTGTATTTTGTAATAAAAATAGTTTATAGGTTTGTTATAGTTTCATAGAAACAAAAAACTGTACCGGATTTTGTGAGATGTTATTTATGTAAGTACTTAATTATATTGTAATAAAATTTTTTCATGTTATTACTTTTTTATGGTCTACCATAATATTATAAAAAAGAGGTGGTTATAAAAAGGTTTAACCTCTTATAACTGTCTGTTTTTCTTGACTGTGTTTTGCGTGTGTTTTGAATTATAACTCAGTATACTGGCCAGTGCTTATGACGTCATGAATTAGACGCCTTGCAGTATTGATGAGACAAGTGTGACGTATGAATACTTAATGAAGCTCAATTTACTATGTGTAATTTTTATTACATTATTTTACAGTTAAACGACAATGCACTGGCCTTTTTCGGAAAGAATCAACAGCATGACGTCATAAGCACTCGCTAGTACTGGGTTGTAAATCGGAACACACTCTTTATATTAATAATATGTTTATCAACATTATGATAAGTGATAAAATTATGTCAATGATAATCCATTTAAAAATCTCTCTTTCCTCCTTACTCTCTTATACTCTCTTTCTCTCTGTAGATTGTGATATCTCTTCTGCGGTGATAATGTTTCTAATGTGTATATTTAGGTTAATAGAAATCTGTGTAATATTTCGTAAAATGCTAGTTGTTTTTATTATGTATCTAGCTCACTATGATGTAATGTTTATACATTCACGTTGTCAATTAGATACACGTGTTAGTGCTACTTTGTAACATTAATACAGTAGCTAGCGCCTGCACGGTTAGCATGGGAACTGAATAATCTAATGCAAAAGCATAGAGATGCGGATTTAAGGAAAAAAATGATAGATTTATTTTCCAATCTGTCTCTTTGTCTATTATAGAGCAGCCATGCTAGGAGTGCAGTATGAAAGCATATTTAAACAGCATTTACGCGTCTGCTACTGTATTTAATGGATATAAGGCATAAGCGTTTAATATTGAATGATTCGGACCTTGGTAAATTAACATAGACCACAGCAACAACGAATCCAGATAGAAACGTTTTAAAAGTCAAGTTTTACATTGGAATTAAGATCAAAAAGTGAAATGACTTATAAGTATAAATAATATAATAGAGTGTAGACAAATTAATTTAACAGAGAGCTCTAAAGGTGACTTTCCGATCTTTTCCGCAAGCGACCGCGACCAACAAAGAAATAAAAAAAATGCCACTTTATGACATAGGCTATAGGCTTCATTTTCTACTGACATTGGTCTCAATTGACTCATGACGCCGCGCCGCTGCTTTGTAGCTGTGGCGTAGAGCAAAATAAAACCTATAGGCTATAGAGTATAGCCTGTATTACAAAGTGATTTTTGACGTGATAACGTCTTATAATTCGATATGGGGTGCGCGCCCGAAATCATGACAGTTCATGCGGCGTTACCTCGCTGACAGCTCTGAGGCGTTCCATTTACACTCTCAAGTCTCTCGACAACCGTAAGGCCCACCTGGGCCGCGCTCTTTGTTTCGATTATATTACGTATTTCGATGACTTAGACTTTAGAGAATGCTTTTGTATGAAGAAGTTTGGTTAGTTATGAGTTATGACCTTTGATAGGTACATTGACCACACTCTGAATGAAAAATAAATAAACAATCTGTGAGCTATTAGTATTATTTCGGCTATTTAAAATTGTGCTCTATTTCCTACGTGTCAAGGTATGACTTGTGCTTTGTTCGAATATTTTACTGGATTTCACGAATGTATGTAGCGTTTTGTATTGCGAATAGTTTATTTTACTCATTATAAATATCTTTAGACAATCATTTGAAAGAAATACATCGAAATAACTTTAGGTTACAGTCGAAAAAGTTTTTTTTCTATTTATAGAGATTCGGAAGCGAGGTAGGGGTTAACGATAGTTGAACGTGACAACGTCATACGTTGTCACGTTCAACTATCGTCAGTAAACCGACTTTACAGACAACCGATTTTTTTTTGTCTGTCGCGGTCTCTTGCCGCTTTGATCGGAACGGTACTAAAACTAAAAGTATACGTAGCGCCATCTATTATTCAACAAGAGAAAACTGTACTGAACTCATATAAAATGCGAGTAGTTACTATTTTCAACATTACACAGATGTAAACTATTTTTATATACAGTAAGTGCACTAGCTAAGCTGTAGACATACACCAATGTTGTGATCGTTACTCGTAAGTATACAAAGTTATAATAATAAAGCTATAAAATTCTATAATGCAAAATGATATTATTGTTGGTACTGACTTTAGTTCACGATAATATTGAACCCAGATTTTTGTCGCACTACACGAACCAGAGTATATTAGGTGTTATAATAATATAGTAGGACTGAGCTTTGTACTTTAAACTAGCTCAACACCAAGACAAAAACACGTGTGACGGCGTGATACTTACATATTTAGGTAATTCAAGTTATCTAAAATCACGCCAATAAGTACGTGCCACTTATATTCAAGCAGTCTACAATATAATACTAAAATTAATATGTAGATACTGTTGTTACTTAAGGGCTACTTAGCTTTTTTGTGTACTTACTCTTAAAATGCCAGTTTATGTAAAAATATTATGTTGAACATTGTACTTATTTTGTACTGTATGTACTTATTTTGTTAGGCTGCATTTGATCATGTTTTTTTATTTTTTTATATCGTAATATACTTATTATGTTACATGTAAGCAATAAAGATAAGATGTTAAAAATATGATGTGTTTCTTTTTAAAATACATTCCCTGTTTTAATTATTGTGATAGAAAATAAGCTCATACTGTATATTTCCTAATCTAAAGTCAATTAAAATATTTTGTCGTATTTATAAATTAACTGAAATATTTAACTTATTACGAAATCGTAGCCTTTTCTTAATTTTGTAAAGCGATTTTATTAGCCTTTCGATAGAAAATAAGCTCATACTGTATATTTCCTAATCTAAAGTCAATTAAAATAATTTGTCGTATAATGTAGTATTAGTAGCGCCATCTATGGAATGCAAACAGAACACGTAAATTCCAAATTAAATAAGTTTATAATGTTATAATCAAGAAAGACTCTTTGTCCAAATAGAATACGGAAATTCTAATTTATGAATTAATATTATTAACAATAATTCGTAAAAAACAAATTTTTCAATGCAATATTTTGTTCAATTTATTTTTTTATAGTGGTATTGAAATATAAGCGTCTATTTTTAAATCTGATAACTCAAGAATTAACCGCCACAATCAAACACCTGTCGTTTCGGTCCGCTGAGCATTGTTCTGTTTCGTGATAAAATTATGAATGAAAAGTAATCTAAAAGTATAATGAATTGACGAAAATATTTTTATTAAAGTACATTGTATAATATTAAAGCAAGTTCACATTCAGCAACAAGTGGAAAACTGTATCTTTTGGTGTCGAAACTATTGTTCTTAAACTACATGGGTAAGTAAGTTTTTTTCATTAAAACGCAATAATTTCTAGTAATTACAAAAGAAACATAAGCTGGTTAATTAATAACAAAGAATAATCAAGTGTCTTTAAACACAGTTTTTGTAAGAAACCAGCTCGGTGGTATGGTTACTTTAATCTGCTTTGCACTCCTGTCATTCTGTTACTTTTTGTGTACAAAAACATCTATTTTAACAACTATTCTTACTATCGTTTTTAATATTAAAGTGAAAATAACGCAGAATGAATGCTCATGTCTATAAATTCGTCATTTAGTCATTAACATTACTTTATAATTTATATCCTTTCAGATCATTATGGAACCAGTTGACAACAATCAATTCGAAGTGATCACAGCCAAGAGAAAAATACAGACGGGTCCTAACGTGTACCTCAATCCAGCCCTAGATCTGTTGGCCACCGAGGATCCTATGTGCAACAACGCTATGGAGATAACAGCTACTAAAAAACGCAAACGAACCAAGAGCTGTGATATTGTAGCGTTTGAGAACTCCGGATTAGATTTAGGAGTAAATAAGGCAGCTGTAAATGAGTTCCTGATGAAGGAATTGGAAAATGTGCGGAAAAATTTCCAGACTTATGAAGATTTACCTACGACTAGTAATAGTATGGAACCATTATCACAAACGAGCACTTCGGAACCAATTTATGCAAACCTGACTGAGCTACAAAATGCTACACAGCAGAACACTATCCCCGAGATAGAATTAAGTCCAGTAACATCAGTACATAATATTGACGGTGTGGATGATCATGTTGAAGCAGATTCAGGAATATCAATAGTCGAACAGAAATCATTGAGTGCTACGACAACTCAAGAATTAATAAACAATGATTTGTCCTCTATACATCAAACAACGAGCATGCACACCAACGTCACTAATCAAGTATTCATTAACAACACTAGCAATGGCAATATCAATTTGAGTTTTATTGACCGCCTCGCCTTAGATTCTCCAATGAATTCCAATCAATCGTTATATTTGGACGACGATTTAAACGAGAGCAACATCATGGAGATCAAAACTATAACAATAATCACTAAGAAGAAGATAGTTTCCAATAAAAAGAACACCAACCCATTCCTAGATCCAAATTTGCAATATGAAGTTGCCGAGGGTGCGGAAAACCCATTTTTGGATAGCGATGAAACCAAAGATTTAGAGTATAATGCTGTGGCACCTAGAGAAATAGATGACGTCCCTAACAGCATAATGCCTCGAAGACTATTCGCTCAAGATACTAACAGCACTGTGTCTACTTTTAATGAATCATCAATGCCTGTGGAAACACATGAATATGAAAATGTTGGGTTGTATAGATCGGAGAGCCCCATCTATGAAAACATAGGAGAAGACATTGTTGATGCGCACTATAACAAGCAAAGTAAAATACTCGGGTGTGATGTTTCTCAGTTCAGTTCAGGGGATATTCTAAATAGAAATAGCCAAAATAACACTAACGATTCACAAGACAGTAAAAAGGATTCCAAACACAATTTATTCAAAGCAACCAAGTTATCAAAAAAAGTATTCAAAACTTTAAAGAAAAAGTTCAAGGGTGAAAAGGTAGAAGCAAACGTAACACTGAACCCGTATGAAGTGCCAAGAAAAACACCAAAAATTAAATCAGAGAAGAAGGAACCCGGGATAGAAAACCCCGCCCTGAACCTTGATAATTCCGATGAAATAGAAATTGAGGAGTTGGACGAAGAACACCAGTACGAAACAATAAAAACCATCAGAAATACAAGACTTAACACCAATGTTACTCCGCTTAGAGAGAGAGCTATAGATAATATAGATACATCCCAAAATAGAACTTATACACCCGGCAAGAAGGTGCGTTTTGATTCAACACTGAACAAGGAAAAAATTATAACGGGTAACAGCTTTGACTGTGGCATACAAAGCCCAGGTTTTGATGCAAAAATTGATAAATACCATGATGAACTAGAAAACTGCATCAATGAAAGAAAATTCATACAACAAAATATGTGAAAAACTATTTTCATTACTATTGAGATATCATGTTTATGCTATTACCATTTTCTTGTAAAATAGCTTTCAGTTATTTTTAAGTTACTAATAATATTTTCTTTAAGAAGGCCTTTTGTAGAGCATAAAGTACTTACCTATTATTTTGTGGCCACTGGTCATGAAGTATTTTAAGAATGTACCTAACTAAGTAAAGAATAGGTAGTAAATATGTATTTATTAAGAGTTGAGTACCAAATAGGAGTCGTGAAAATCCCAAAGTTTTTCAACCCCAAAGTTTAATAATATTACTAGTCTCTTATTAATAAGATAACATGTATTTACTGAAAATCTTGCCACCGAAGATACCAAAACAAGTTTCCAAAGAAACTAAACGTTTGTACTTTGTACTTGTTACTATATTGTTTTTAATGTAATTTATTTTTAAGTATTTTATAATTACTTTTTAAGGGCATATCATTTTAAATTAAGTATTTTTAATATTATGAATTTATTATAATAATTATTGATAACAATTATTATAATTAAAATTAAATTATTTTAAGCTATGAAAAAATTGTTTCAATAATACATTTATAATATTATTTTATGTGTACAATGTTCATTTTGGGCTATGATGGACGTATTGCAGTATAAATAGAGAATGTTATTATAAATTCGAATATTTCTTTAAAAATATTCCAAAATATTCGAATAATAATATTTCCTAAAAATCGGCATATATCATGGTCAATATATATTATAGGCTGTAACAGGACTAAGTGATATTAGGTATTTATTAATACTTCAGGGTGTGTATGTATTCCATTATAAATATAGAGTTCGCTGTGAAAGTAGCACCGCTGAAAGTAGTGTAATTTTTTTGGTGATTTGTATCGACAGGCGCCCGCGTGCGAAAAAAAAGTTAGTCTTCCAGCGCTGCTACTTTCACAGCGAACTCTATGTAGATTGTAGGGGTACTCATACATTATACACACCCAGAACCCTACTGTATTATCACATATTTGCTACACTCTGTAGACGACTATGCAGGACTGTCGATTTTCTACAAGTTGGAAACATATTCAGTCTATAATGGGCTTAACGTAAAGAGTTTATATAAAATTTAAGACACCAGAAGTTGAAGAGGATAACTAACATTTTGTAGCATACGGGCAAGTACTCATTTTTTCCGTATAAGTTGAACAAACCTTGTAATCTACTTCATCATCTAACTATACATACAGAATATATATTATATACTAGCTGACCCGACAGACGTTGTCCTGCCTTAACGATGATTATTTAATTCGAATTGGCATAATTAATAAAAAAAGTGTGTTTATTTTTGAGTGCCATCGTGCAGATTAAAATTAGTATCTCCATGCCAAATTTCATCAAAATAGATTGAATAGTTTAGGCGAAAATCATAAAAGTTTGTTGTGTGGGAACCGTACATTTTCCGGAACAAAAAGTATCCCTTGTCCTTTCCCGAGACTTAAAGTATCTCCATACCAAATTTCATCAAAATGGATTAAATAGTTTAGGCGAAAATCATAAAATATAGATTAGTAGTACCAACTATACAAAAAATCCACATTTTTTTATTTTAAATTAATTTGTGCAAAAAAAAAGGAAAATGTTCAAATTGTTAGTTAGCCACTTTATTCACTTAAGTCTTTATTATTTTAGTGCTGGTGTAAGTACCTAATGACTAGCCCGCTCTCTTCACGGTTATAGCCTTAACAATTTAACTATGTACTTGTAGGTGCTCGGTTTTTAAGCTTTTGACACCTCAGTCTTGAAAATTGGATAAGTATAGCTTAGGCATTACGGCAATACACATTCTTGGCTTCGCGTCTGGCAAAAAATGTTTGTAAGTGCTGATAATCTCACAACCTAGGATCGAACATCCTCGCGGCCCTACATGGCCGGATAAATGATATTTTTATGAGCATTAGCCACTTTAATTTTGTCGCCCCTACGCACGAACTCTGCCGCAATACTAGCCCCTAGGACGCTGCCGCCCCGCCTGGCGCCTAGGACACTGGACAGCATAGGACGCTGCCGCCCCGCCTGGCGCCTAGGACACTGGACAGCATAGGACGCTGCCGCCCCGCCTGGCGCCTAGGACACTGGACAGCATAGGATGCTGCCGCCCCGCCTGGCGCCTAGGACACTGGACAGCATAGGACGCTGCCGCCCCGCCTGGCGCCTAGGACACTGGACAGCATAGGACGCTGCCGCCCCGCCTGGCGCCTAGGACACTGGACAGCATAGGACGCTGCCGTCCATAGGCCATGGCCCTGCCTATACATAAATCTAGAGCTGCTTGTGTACCCAAGTGATGTACTTACCACCACTGTCAAGTTAAGTTTTTCTGTCTACGGCATCGTAGTTGGTAAAAGGATTAACCAATTTTGATTTGGTTCACTTATCAGAAATTTGTAAGCAAGTAAGTAATTCATTACGAGTATCATCTCGGTCACTGCTTGACAATTTATGTGATTTAAGATAACTGCAATAATTTTAAATCGACTTTCTGAAAAGAGTACCTACCTATTGTTGTACATGTTCCGCTCCTTTATTGAGTCTGAAATTTCGTAGAAGGCGAATGAATATTTTATCTGTTTGCTACCTACAATGTTACCGGTAAAAAAGTTATTGCTGATTTCCCGCCAGACGGCGGCGCCGGTTCCAGCCACACGCTACTGATACAATTTGTCAGACCATCACTTAAAAATTCAATAACGATTTCTTATTTATTAGGTACGCCTACCTAAAAATCTTTACTTCTACAGGGTGTATTACAAAACACAGTGATAATACTTTATATAGTGTGATTGTGTGATCGGGCTGATCCCGTACAGAGTTCACTGTGAAAGTAGCAGCGCTTGAATATTGTTGATCATTGTGAGAAAATAAAATATTATTATTATTTGTAATTTATTTCGATTTTCTCGGTTTTCACCGGCAAACTGATAGTTGACGTGGGTCGAAGCCATAGATATCAGAAACACAACAGGTCGAAGCCCTTCCTAGCTGTAGGTATGTGACGTGTGTGGGAGGAGTCTCAAAAGATTGACGATTATGGTATGATCTTTTCTAACATAATACTATGTATTAAGATGTACTATGTAGAGTAGTAGCAAGCGTAAGAGGTAACAGACAGACAGAAATGTAAGTATTGTTATTAGACGTTGTCTATTTCAAAAAACATTGAGCTTTAGGCACAATTTCACCAACGTCTTTTAGCGGGCCTCTAGACGAGCAATTTTATTGCGCAATATCACGTATTGCGTAATATTATTGACCGTCTAGGGAAGATATATTGAACATCGCGCGCCTACAATCTAATTGTCAAATAAACTGTTCAATAAAAATGGAAGAATCTAATAAAACTTGGAGCGCGTCTAGGTCAGTGGTCCCCAACCATTTTTTCAAACGGACCACAAACATATTTTGGTCTCGGTGGTGCGGCCCGCAACATTTTTTTAGGGTTAAAAAATAAAGTTCTTCAAAATTTACGATTTATTAAAAGTGGAACAAATTTCACGTCTTTCACGCCGACTACAATATTATTTTGTTGGTGGGCGTGAATTCCAAAATGGTTTAATGGGCCGCGGGTTGGGAATATCTTCAGCATGGTGTGTTTAAACACTAAAATCGGATCTTAATGTTTCGAATTTAAAATATATCCCATTGTTCAAAAGTGACGATTAGATTTTTTTTTTTTCATTTAAACTCGTTACGTGGTTCTGGCCTCAGACCCTTCTTCCATGGTTTGGACCATAGCAGCACATTCTATAGCGCCTACCCCAATAAATCCACCTATAACTAGATATAATATATTCAGTGGAAAAGTGGGACATGCGTGGTGATGGGTCGCTAATGGGGCCATCAGTAACTTTGCACCTTATTACCTAAGTCACTGGGTGTCACTCTGTATGGGGCAGTAAAGTCCACGGTGCTATATTTAGAACGAACTAATTGAAGCAATTACGTGGAAGTTGGACTTATGGGCGTTAAAAACTTTATGGTGTTTTGGTTGCGGCTTAAAATAGACATGTAATGTGCATGCGTCAATTGGAAGAATCATAACTTTCAAATACTATTGATATTGCGCAGAAATTATAGGTCTACCAGAATCTGGTGGCAAAAAGTGAGAAAGTAAATTGACTCTTGCAATACCGGGGTAATTGGAATAAAACACTTTAAATTTTAATCCTTTTTTTTCCTTATAGCGGCTGATTCTGTGTGTGAAACATGCAAATATATAAATTTATCCAATGATCGAGGATATTTTCTGCAGTCAAAAAGTTTAGGAAATTAAATTTACCGAGATAAAATATATGCTGTCCTTTTGTGGGACTCAATGTATCTTCGTATCAAACTACGAATATCAAACATCAAAATCCGTTCATTGGTGACACACAGAGGTAACAAACAGGTAGACAATGCAATGACAAAGTATTTTTAATTTTGGGACTGGTACCGCCTTCAAAATTATGAAGGTTGTATACAGAAATAGTTAAGGTTTAGGCAAATTCTGAATGAGGCACAATAGTGCCTCATTCAGAATTTGAATTTAATGAACTAAAAATAGTAAATAATTCTTACTCTTTAATAAAAGAGTAAGAATTATTTACTATTTTTAGTTCATTAAAAAATACTCACACAGCCGATAGAACCCCCTCCTTTTTGGAAGTCGGTTAAAAAACAAACACAGACATTTGTGATGTACATACCTACCTTAGATGCGTTAAATACCTAAAATACTCTGAATTTCGAAATGTCTGCTACAGCCTTTGTTGCGCTACGATGCGGCTACGCGCGTAGCGGTGCGCTACGATGCAGCTACGCGCGTAGCGGTGCGCTACGGAGCACCTCTTGGTACTGAACGATAGCAAAGTACATACAACGTGTTTTGATATAATATCTTGAAGAGTCGACATTTTATCTCATGATTATTATGTGTGTGATTAGTGATTACTGATTAGTATGTAGTATGTAAGTGCAGTGTAGTGCAAACAACTACAAAATAGGTTCCATTATAACATACCCATTATAATAATCGCCAAAAGGTCGAGTTAGTTATACATTTACAAGGAAGAGATTTAATTTGTTGTAATAACAAAATAATAATCTTGTTATCTTTTAAAGTTTACGCCTATATTATGTTTAAGCGTTGAGGCATACAAGAAAACAATAACAAATGAATAAAATACAACATATACCAACAAAACAAACATTGTGCGTAAAAGACTTTGTTTTAAAACTCTGCGCGTCGAAATTATTTTTAAACATTCAATTCACTGGTTGTTGACTGGGTATGTACGCACAAAACTAAGCATACACCTGTCAGTTTTTATTATAGTGCGTAATATGTACACGCATACTCTTCTCTGCAATAAAAATTGATCATACGTTAATAAAGAGTCTAAGAATCTATCTACCAATAACTGTAGTTGTCGGGTAAGAGTAACAGTCGTACAGACAGTTTTTATATTATTAAATGTTCCCGCGGTCATCTGGCACGGCGCAGTACGCATGTGTCACACCCGCTCAGTACAATATCGACTGCGAGCGCCGCTCCTCCTATGGCGGACTATTGATCACAGAATATTATACACAAAATACGTAATATTACAGTCTGTGTGTTACAGAACACTTTTACTCCTATCCTGTGTGTTGTTCAAGTGCCTTTTATTACAGTGTTGACAGGTAAGTAATTCTGAAATGTAAAAATGTGTTCGGACTTTGGAGGTCGAGTGTTTTGTTTACGTTTTAAAACGCGTCGTTAATACGTTTAAAAATTATAAACTTTATTTACGGTACGGAAATATAAACTTTTATAGTTGTTTACGAATCGAAACGCGTAAAAACTGATTTTTCCACTTTTATTTTTTACATACGTACAAGCTGAACTCTACTTATTTAAATTAAAAAATACGTAAAATAAATAACAACCTGTGAACTTTACAAATAACCGGTGTTTCCAAAGGTTTCTAACCTACACTGTAATCATTAATTTAACAAGAATTTTTTAGTCATAAATCATAAGTCATAAAATAACGGGAGATAATACATTTAATGATAATAATTAATTAAACTTCAATTTAATGTAGAGTCTGACGGATAATGTATGGGGCTTATATCAAAATCTTCATTTAATTACAGTTAATAATATTCGTCTCGTAAATAACATTTCTCTGCCTTTAACATGAAAACACAAAAGTAGGTGAACCGTAAGATACTGTTACATAATTTATAATCCTGATGAGTTCAGGTAGCGGTAAGTCGGTCACTCCGACCCCAGCTTTACATTTTTAACGTTATCAGATTTAGCACAGATAACACAACAAACGAGCTAAAACAAAGTCGTCATAACATACCTAGAACTATTTTGTTATTCATAGATAAAAACGTTACTTTACTTTATTACTAAATCTTTAGTTTAAATAATAATTAAAGTATGAATATATTGGAACGATTTAATAATTGTCAAGTAAACTAGATGACTTCCGCAACTCCGTTGCGCAAAAATTCGTATATCGCGCGGGAACCGTACGTTTTTCAAGGATGTAAAGTCGGTTTTCTGTAAAGTCGGTTTACTGATGATTGTTGAACGTGACAACGTCATAGCCTTAACCGCTCAGTTCCGGGAAAAATCTATGCAAAAAAGTTGGCAGGTCAATGTGCAAAAAAAAATGGCGCCCGGCCTACCCTCTTTGTAAAATTAATGTAATATTCTTACATACAATCCATATTTTATGTTTGTGTGACCTACATTATAATATAATATGTTAAATCTTCTATTTATCAAGCCATCATAATATAGTGTTTAGTGCGATGTGATATTAGTTTCTCAATTATAAACTTTCGAAACTATAATTAGTGACTTGTTCAGAAGAAATAAACGAATAAATTACTCATTTTAAATAAAATATTTATAATGAGTAAAATAAACTATTCGCAATACAAAACGCTACATACATTCGTGAAATCCAGTAAAATCTTCGAACAAAGCACAAGTCATACCTTAAAACGTAGGAAATAGAGCACAATTTTGAATAGCCGAAATAATACTAATAGCTCACAGATTGTTTATTTATTTTTCATTCAGAGTGTGGTCAATATATCAAAGATCATAACTAACCAAACTTCTTCATACAAAAGTATTCTCTAAGTCATCGAAATACGTAATATAATCGAAACAAAGGGCGCGGCCCAGGTGGGCCTTACGGTTGTTGAGAGACTTGAAAGTGTAAATGGAACGTCTCAGAGCTGTCAGCGAGGTAACGCCGCATGAACTGTCATGTTTTTCGGGCGCGCAGCCCATATCGAATTATAAGACGTTATCACGTCAAAAAGTATCCTATGTCCTTTCCCGGGACTCAAAGTATCTACATATTAAATTTCAGCAAAATCCACTCAGTGGTTTGGGCGTGAAGAGGTAACAGACAGACAGACAGGCGGAAAGACAGACAGACACACTTTCGTATTTATTATATTAGTAATGATATTGGATAATGCTAAGATGTCCTGCTTTACATAGAACTATCGACTCGGTGAGGCCCAGTACCTGATTATGCGACAGCTGGAACAGTCTCTCAGTGAATCACCTGTCATGGCCATGCCATCAGATGCCATGATCAAGGTGAATAGCTTTTCGAAGCAATATCAGGTATTTATACCTTCCAGGGAGGACTGGGAAAGAAAAATCCCAATCGATGTCCGCCCTAGCGACATAGTTTGGTTCACGGATGGATCAAGGAAAGACAACCGTGCGGGAGCCGGATTCTACGGGGGCAGGCCACCGAAAGGCAAATACGCCTGTTTGGGGGAGTTTGCGACCGTGTTTCAGGCTGAAGTCTTCGCTATCCTCGGTTGTTCACTAGAAAGCCTGGAGATGGCCCTAGTTAATAAAAACGTGTTTATCTTCTCCGATAGTCAAGCTGCACTTAAAGCACTGACTGCCGTAGAAGTCTCGTCCAAATTAGTTCTGGAATGCATTGAGACGTTAAACATGCTGGGAAGGAACAACAGCATCCGCCTAGTATGGGTCCCGGGCCACAGTAACGTCCCCGGCAACGAAACCGCTGACGAACTGGCTAGGCTTGGGGCCGAGAGTCTCATATATGGCCCAGAACCTGTCTGTGGTATAACTCCCAGTACCACAAAACAAGTGCTCAAGGAATGGGGCCACACACTATGCAGGAAGCAATGGGCTGAGACCCCTGGCCTTGGACACTCCAAGGCACTAATTCCTGGCTTCAACAAGAAACTAGCAGAATTAGTGCTCACCCTGGGTAGGAACCAATTAAGAATCCTTACCAGAAGCCTAACTGGGCACTGCAAGCTCAACAAACACCTAAACAGAATGGGTATTTGTAGCATAACGACTTGCAGATTCTGTGAGGAGGAGGATGAAACACCTATACACCTTCTCCTCGACTGTCCTGCTCTAGTACAGAGCAGGAACAGGCACCTTGGTCGCCACGAATACTCATCCACAGAGGAAATTCGTGGCACCAACCCCAACCATATCGTTCAATTTATGAGCAGTATTGGGTTGGGGATGATTCTTTAGTGCGAAGGAGTCACAATAGATCCTCATGGGTCGCAGTGACGCCAGGGCTATAGCGACCTGCCTTCTATAAAAAAAAAAAAAACCTGATTATTATTAAAAGAAATTCTTTTTACTTTTATTTTTTTATCCAAATTGGACGTCGCGTCTGTCTGTTTGTTACCTCTTAACACCTAAACCACTCAACCAATTTAACTTTCACTCGGAATGGAGATTATTTGGATCCTGAAAAAGATACCTAAACTTTATTAAAATCTTAGGAAAATTCACGTTAACAGTTCATACGAACTTCGGCTCAACTAAGCATCCATTAACTAATAATTTTTTTATCACAGCAAATGACTATTTTTCTTTGTTTTTATCTGGTATATTGAAAATTTACTCGGCAGACAAAGGCGTACGCTGCTTTAATATTTTTATTTGTAATGGAAATAGTACAAAGTAAGGCCAATAACAAAAATACTGGCGCAAAATATCTTTATTGAATATTCGTAAATGCAAGTGGTATGCGGGCTTGTATATTTATAACTGTATTTACGCATCACTCTGGAATTTTATATTTTTGTTCCAAACTGGATCTTTGCGTATCAGTCGCAGATATTCTCGAAGTAAAATAAATAAATAGAGACTAATAATAATGTCTTCTATTTTGAGTATTTCGCCATTTTCGCTTCATCTCACAATATGGTATTTTGAGGATAAGCTAGAATTACTAATTATTATTTTCACTAAGTATATGACGCCCGCTACTCTATTGCGCCATAGCTTGTCGCGCGGAAACCATACATTTTTCCGGGATAAAAAATATTCTATGTCCTTTCGCGGGACTCAAAGTACCTCCATGCCAAATTTCAGCAATATTGGTTCAGCGGTTTGAGCGTGAAGGGGTAACAGACAGACACACTTTCGTATTTATAAATATTAAGTAAGTTATATGGATTATTTAAAATTCGACTCTCTAAAAGCAAAAATCAAAAAATCAATCAAAATCTTTATTAATTTCTCCCACAATACAAAAGACACATATACAATTATTATGATGTAGTTACAAGTTATAGTAGGAGACTGGTGCCCTAACTAGGTTGCCCTGTGATAAGGGGTCACCAGGCCCCCCCTCAGAAGGTAATTTTAGAACCGTGTTTAACATCATTTCTAAGAGGTAGGTAAGTCACAAGTTGTGAGAGCATCTTCTAAGACGTGTAATGCGTGTGTGTGTGTGTGTGTGTGTGTGTGTGTGTATGTGTGTGTGTGTGTGTGTGTGTGTGTGTGTGTGTGTGTGTGTGTGTGTGTGTGTGTGTGTGTGTGTGTGTGTGTGTGTGTGTGTGTGTGTGTGTGTGTGTGTATGTAATATATTATTATTATACAGTATGTGTATTAAGTTAACACCCTACACCCCAGCCCTACGACCTAAAAAATAAACTCGCGAATACTAATTAACTCTTCAGTATAGACTATTGACTAAATTCTATTTACGCATGATCTGATCTGGATGGAATTTGTTATAAATAAAAATTGAGTCCCGAGAAAGGATATTGGATAGTTTGTATCAGCGAAAAATGTAATTTTCTTGCCCTGTAAACGAACTTCAGTACAGAAAAGTTGTGTGAAACATCTAGTTGTAAAATGTTTGTTTTACTGCAGTAACAAAATAACAATATCATTATCTATACAGGGCGTAAGAAAATAAAGTGATAATTACTTTAGGTGTGTATGTGTCCCTTGTATAGAGTTCATTGTGAAAGCAGCATTGAAAAGCAATAGCTAAATAAAAAGTTACTCTATCAGCGCTGCTATTTTCACAGTAAAATCTGTACAGGGGACTCATACACAGTACACACCCCCTTAAGTATTATTTGTTTTATTATTGACTGACGACTGTATAATCAAGGATGAGCAAGGGTCATAGTGATAGCTTTTGGCCTATGCCGATAAACAAAATAATATTCTTATCACTATGTTATTATGATTATTAATTATAGTATCCTGTTTTTGTATCAAAATGGCTTACTTTGATTGCCTGCAACTACATTGGTTTTTTCCGAGACTCGAAGATTTTTCAAATAAAACTTCAGGATTTTTATGAATTGCAGTAATTGACCACTTTTTTTGTACATAGCATATTTTGATCATAACAATAACTTCTTTAATTGAGGGGGCTTTTATAGAAAAAATAAAATGTTTGCCCATACTATTCGCTCTATCACGGTATTCGTGCGCTAGTACGACTCGCACCTGGCTGTTTTTATGTAATAGGCGACAGACGAACACTCATCGCCCTATATAGATTAGCACTTCCCTCTTATATAGCGGTAACCTCGCTCACTAGATGAAAATGTTATTTCAATCAATCTATCTAATCATAGGCCGTGGGGGGAGGTTTTTTGTTACACATTCGATCGTGAACGCGTTTGGCGTTTACTAAGATTTTGTATGGGATTTGTACAGCGCCACCTAGCGATGCTCACGGGAGTGAGCCCAGCCCAGTGAGTAATCCCATACAAAAACGCCAAACGCGTTCACGATCGAATGTGAAACAAAAAACTCACCGACCAAACCGACTCATTCGTGCTGCAGTCTCATACTAAAACCGTTTTGCTAATGTTCCTCAGTAGTCAGTAATGAATGTTTTCTTGGGAAATATAAATAACTATATTCCGGAATCCGTAAAATTTTCCGAGATAAAAACTATCCTATGTTCTTTCCCGGAACTCAAACTATCTTCACACCAAATAGCACCAAAATCGGTTCTGCGGTAAGCGTGAAGAAGTAACAAACAGACAGACGGACATATATTTATTAGTCAAGAGTCAAGACGTATATTGTCAGAAAGAATATTATGAAGGTTTTATTGTGGTAATATAATAATTATTGATTTCTCTCATCTCGTAGAGGTGCTACGAAATCGTAGAGCCTCTACGAGATTTTGAATTGGGTGACCTCTAGCGATGAATTTAGCAAAATATTATATAACTACTAGCCCGTAGTGCCCGTAGCATGGCTACAGTAGAAATACGAAAGTATAGACAAACAGCGGACATAAACTGAAGGTGCCGCGCCGTTCGATCTTTACCGCGGCTAGCCGCGATCGATAAAATCAAATATAATGCCACTTTATGACATATACTACTCGTATAGTCCTGAAAATTCAAATAAAATCCTAAACTTAATGACGTAGACTCATAAAGTGGCATATTATGCCACTACATACCTACAGTTATTTACATTGATACAGTTATTTACTGTCGCACTCACTTAGGGCCTGTTTCACCACATCCTGATAAGGCTATCCACCACTTAACTTGACAGATAGAGTATGGAGAATCTGTCAAATAAGCCTATTAGGTAGTGGTGAAACAGGCCCTTAGTGCGACAGTAAATAGCTGTATTATCACTTTAAAATCAAATACAGGGAAACATTAAAGTAGCCCAGTTTGATGTTTGATCGTTTGATCAAACATCAAACCGTCAAACACGTAAAACACGTAGTTTGTTTGACAAACAGCAGCGCAGACGATCAAACGTGCATCAAACACGTTTGTCAAACAATTAGCTAGAATCGGTTAGAGATCATGAGATTTTGTTTGACAAACACAGCGGAACACGTTCAAACACGTTTGTCAAACGCTACGTATTCCAAATTTTCTTCAAACACGTCAAACACGTAGTTTGTCAAAAAAAAAAAAAAACTACGTGTTGACGTGTTTGGTGTTAGATCGTTTGCGGGCTACTTAAGATTTTTGTAGCTTTGTGGTCTACTTATGCGTAGCTACGCCGTACGCGTCACTTGCCACGTCATTGTGGTACGTGTGCTGGCTACAGTGACTATATTTAGCTCAACTATCGATTACCATCCCCATTACCTTTAATTGTACTTAAATACATACTAATAAATGTAAATGGTTTTTTTCACGCTTAAAGCGCTGTACTGATTTAGACAAAATGTGTCTTGGAGATACTTTGAGTCCTGAGAAATATAGAATAGTAATAATATAATAATAATATATATTATCTATGGACGCCTAACACCACGTCAGTCTGGCCCCGTGCTAAGAATACGCTCTCATCTTGAAGATTTGCAGGGTGTATTGGTCCGGAAATACTGCTGGTGACAGTTCGTTCCAGAGTTTTACAGTGCGCGGCAGAAAGTTACGCGAGAAACGCACTGTGGAACACTGCCACTTCCCACAATTTCCCAAAAATCGTGTGTTGACTTTGCGCGTTTAGCCCTTTTTCTTAGAGTTCCGTACCCAAAGGGTAAGACTTCGTTGACTGTTCGTCTGTCTGTACGTCTGTCTGTCTCCAGGCTGTATCTCAAGAACCGCTATAGCTACACAACTGAAATTTTCACAGGTTGTGTATATTTGTTGCCGCTATAACAACAAATACTGAAAACAAAATAAAATTAATATTTAAGGGGGGCCTCCCATACAACAAACGTAATTTTTTGGCCTTCTTTTGCTCGATATCAATAAAGACAACAGGTAGGCAGTTGAAATTTTCACAGGTTCCTCGAATATGTATGTACTTTAATAATTTATAATAAAATTAAAATAAAATATAAAATTTAAGGGGGGCTCTCACACAAAAACACAATTTTTGCCTATTTTTTTCTATAACGGTACGGAACACTTCGTGCGCGAGTCCGACTCGCACTTGGCCGATTTTTCTTGTATTAACTACTGCACCTAATCTCATCTGATCATCGGATCATCATCTGACATCTAATGATTTTTTCTAACTACAATTTATTGAAGAATTTGACGGAAAATGTATGGAGCTTATTCCAAAATCAGCAAATTTTAATATAATAAGCTTATTAAAAAATCCAAAATAGCAGTTATGGCGCATTTTCATTAGTCGTTAACTCGTGCGGATACAGCATACGGGGAGCCTGTGACAACTAATGACGTATTTTGATTGGTCGAGGCATGCGTTTCAGAAATCTCCCGCACTCCGCATGCGGGCTCTATCGACCAATGAAAATGCGCCCTTAACTAATCATTAATATACGAATGCGTACAATATTTACATTATTATGATACTTTAATTATTATCAAATTCTAAATAGACTGTCGTACTTGCTTATCAGGTTATCAACTTTGCTTGACAGCTTCCGACTCCTGTCACCCGGAAGACAGAGGGGTACCACAGGGGTACGTCCTTAAGAATTTATTACATGGACGCACCATACTTATAGATGTCGCATCGTCTGTAGATATATTATATCACAATTCGCAATCTATCCAAAATGTGCGCTTTTATAATTTCGGACGTGGCGGCAATATCCTGGACGTCCACGGTAAAAGGATAACATAGCGAAATATGTATGGAAATAATAATTATATGAAGACGCTTTTAAATTTCCGTCTTAAAGTCCGTCGATAACTTTTTAACCTGCACGTTAGAGGACATCACGACGTCTACACTCTTCTGAACCGCACAAAACGTCCGCGGTGCGTAAAATCAAAAGGGAATTTAACGTACCCAACGTTTTATCGTGGAAGACGGCCTCCACGAAAACGTGACGTAGAATGTTTCAATGAAAGTCCGTCATTTCTTGAGTTAGAAACATGAAAGTTTATGGACCCATTTTAAATAGGGTCCCATTTTTACTCTTTGTATAGGGTACCACAAAAAGGGAAAAATTATCCATCTTTAACTATTACACTATGTTAACGCGGATGAAGTCGCGGGCAACAGCTAGTACCATATAAAGATGAAAGGTTTGTCTACTTCTGGCAAAGTTTAGCTCTGAAATTACTAGATGAATTTTGATGCAAAGGTTACCCGCACTAAATGAGCTTTCACGCCAACAACAGGCAACAGAGAATCTAGTTTCGTTATAAATTATGTCTATAAGTATGTCAATGGCCGAAACAATAAACGAATATTGATTGGCAGGCTGACACCACTCCTTTGATCAGTCTGATCTCAATAGAAAGTGCTGGCAGTTCATATCTGGTATCGAGTACTATAATGGACTTCGTGCTCCTTCGTATTAATTAGGGTGGGTTGCACCAGAGGAGTGGTTAAAGTTAAAGTTATGGTTATAGTTAAGGCTAACTTAGCTTTAGCCTTAACTTTGATCACAGAATTTGACAGATGTCTGTTGCGTTTTTTTTATTAAAGCTACAGTTAATGGTATTGAGAGTAAAATATAATTATCCGTAAAAATCGTCAGAAAAATATTTGTTATAATTGTCACTGAGAAACATAGTAAATTTTCACGAAAAAATTTCGATTTAGGTATGAGCGGTTATGGTGAAAGTTAAATATCGCGTAAGGACGCCATAATAACCAAAGATTTGATATTTTGCACTCTAGTTATAGTTAAAGTTATATATACGATAGTTAAAATTACAGTTATAGTTAGTAAGTTGGCGCAACCCACCCTTAGTTGTTTAAGTTTATTTGTAACGCTTAAGACGCTTTTTTGTATAACAGCGGATAACATGTAGTCTAATGAAAAGTACTAAAGTTATATGTAGTACCAATATAAATAACAATGGCAGATAAACAGAGATTCTTGAAAATACAAACTGTTTAATCCTTCGGCCATTCTCAGGAGAGCAAAATTTACGTGTCCCGGGCTTGTATACTCTGTTATATTATCTTATTCAAGTATGTAATATTTTTAAACGGTAGATAGCATCAGTATCTAGCTACAAACTTAAACACAGGCTTCTAATTTAAGTAATTCAGACTAAATTAATTGAAGTCGTGTTCAAAAATCATGTTTTTCTAAGTACCGTAACGTGTCCCCACGCCAACTTGATCTCGAAACTTGCTTGTAATTTTTATAACGTACCTATTTAATTTAATCTTTTCATGGTTTTAAGCGCCTATAAACATTGGTTATCGCATTGCAAAATATCGACTCAATAGGCCCAGCCTATAAATAGTTATCATGAAATAATCGCTTGTCCGATCAAAAGTCCTAATTACCGTAACACCTGCTATTTTTGGATGCCCATCCAAAAATATCAGGATTTGGCACATTACGAGTGCACGGGTTGCTTCTCCTTAGTGTGTGCCATGGCCCATCAGCGGTCCCACGTCGTTAATGTTAGTGTGCCGCCGATAAAGCACGTTAGTATCTAATTACCGTAGCTTTGGTTACGAACTTGTCTAATTACCGTAATCGTTACTTTTCAATTATGTTTAAATTAGATTTTTATTATGTATATTATATTTATGTTACATAATTTGGCCTACATACGATGCTCTAAGCTAGTTTTTGTCAATTGTGTCGTTGTATCGTTACGTAAAACACTACATTTGTCTAATTAGCGTACCCATAAATTTTCAAGTCTCATTATCCAAAAAACTTTAACTAACTGTTTCACGCCACATTTATTATTGTGTTCGTATCTTTCATTTCTTTAATATTTCAATGTGTCTAAGTCAAATCGACGAAGAAAAAAAATGGTTACGGTAATGAGGAAAATAATGCCAAACCGGAGAATGGCCGCCTTCGAGCCCCAAGCGGTCCGTCGTTCGTTTTTAGCTCGTTTTCCACGATCGAAGGATAGGATTATTTAAATATTTACCAACTTATTATTGTTTGCATCAACGCAAATAATTTCATACTCAACTAGTCTAATGAAAATTTTATACTTCGGAGTCCGTGTATTTTTTCACGATAAAATAATTCTACCGTCCATGCCCGGTAACAAAAAGATATCTATCTAAATTCTAAATGGATTAAGCGGTTGAAGCGTAAATCGGTTACAAATATACATACATAATCTTGCAATTTGTAACTTTGGCATGTTATACAAAATATTAGCTAGCCCTTTTTTTGATGCGCAGAGGAAACCTTTTATGGGTGCCTCGGGTTGGGGATGTGCCTCAGTAGCTGAAGCACCCCGGGTGTAGGTGGGACTCCCGGCGAGAAGCGTTGGGTTTATCCACTTAAACCACCTGCAGTTTGCCTTCAGCCGGATCTGTCTAACACAGGACTCATTTAGACTAGCACTGCGGCATAATATGCTAATACCTATTCTGTAGTAGGTATCCTATACTATTCAGTATTCTACTACGTTGATTTTATCAATAAAGTAATACGGCGCACCCATTTGACGATGTGGCTTCCACGAATCCACTATAAAAGCGAACATCGCGTTTGTTACTCCGTGAATGTATTGTGAGTTTCAATGGGTGGTCGCTTATTATCAGGCTATTCCTGTGCTCATTTCCTGTAGCTATTCTATCAGTGCTATTATATCATAGTCCTTCAGCTATGTACATAAAATGATTAACAAATCAACAGAAAGACCCTTACCGGGCCCTTAGACGATCAACATTATTGCGAAAATCACACGTATTGCGCAATATTATTGAACATCGTGCGCCTTTCAATGTTATTGTCAAATAAATTGTACAATAAAATATTGTTTCATATTATTGTAGGTTCAGGGGCTGCCTAAGAGCTGGAAGTTTACGATTTCATACACTTTTTTCCTTTTACGAAAACAAAAGATAAATCGAGTAACAAAAGATTTTTCAAAATTTCACCAAAATCAATCGAGCAGAAGGGACAAAGTGTATGTCGGAATAACATCATGCGGGCAGAGTCGCCAGTAAAACTTTGCGGTCTGTTTTCTCTAAAACTTTATGTATTATTCTTTGTCAACTACATACTTTGTTGCTTCAAAATGATGATAATAATATTATTGTGGAAATCAGACTGGAGCACGCGGCCTTGGGGCGCTAAAAATGTTTTATTATCGCCGCTTTACGCACTCCATCACTATTAATATCAGTGCATTACTCCCAAAATATAACATCAAATAGACAATATCTTACTGAAGAATTTCGAATATTAGCTGATGATTTCAGACTGAATGAGGTAGCGATATAAACTGATATTATGTGTTAAAACTAGATTACTCTACAACTCAAGGTCCCGGAATTCGAATTCCCTGCGCAGGAACCGTACATTTTTATTTTCTCTATGATAAAAAAAACTAAAAAATATCCTATGTCAAAGCCCAAAGGACATACCCAGGACTCGAAGTATCTCCATACCAAATTTCAGCAAAATCGGTTCAGCGTTTTCGGCGGGAAAAATAACAGACAGACTGACCCACTTTCGCATTAATAATATTAGTATGGATGATTATCTATTAAATATTATAAAGAGGAAGGTTTGTTGTTTGTATAGAATAATGTTGCTATGAGTACCAAACTGTGAAGCTTCTTGTAAGTACCAATTTAGATAGAAGCGGTAGACGTAGAGACGGAATAGACAAAAAACTTATAAGTTGTTACGCATCTTTATTATTAAGAGGGTAAGGGGTTAATTGCTTCAAAATTGTCTTTATTGTGTACTTATGTGTGTGTGTATGTGTGTACATACAACATACACTATGTGTGAGTGATTTGTTAAAGTGGTTTTATATCTTTTAAAGTGAGTATGATTAAAGTCATTAGAACAATTTGCTATATGGCATGGGAGTCACCCATACTACGAATAATAAAAACTAAGAAAGAGTAACTCCGTCAAAAACATGCTCCAAAATACTTGTCAAAAAAGTGTACCTTAGGTTCACTTTTCATACATTTGCAATATTTAGGTGACCTTGAGCGGTATAAAGGCTGACGTTACATGACAGTTCGAATGGAACCAAATTTAAAACTGTATTAGTATGGGAGTTACGTTTCCTTCGGTTTTATTATTCGTAGCACCCATACTATTTACATTTCAATAGAAACAGCTGTTTCTGATGCTACTAGATGTTGCCCGCAACAAACATCGAAATTAGTTTATCGCGCAGCTCGCAATATAGTAACTATGTAACAATATGTGTGACCAACCATTGTAGGTATATACACACACCGGCAAAATTAGCGGAACATAAGTAAAAAGGGCCACAACTTAAATTCAAGTGGGTCGGGCTGTGTGAAATCCTTTTTTATAGTTTCTAAGCTCATTTAAGAAATAAAATATTGAACAAAACTGGCAAGTTGACAGATTTTTATTGCAATTATGTCCTACTAAGTGTTTTTCGATGATTGACGTTGTAAGTGTTTCTGTTAAGAATGGCGTTTTTAGCGGGGTGCAAGGCATGCCAGCTCATTTGATTGTTTGGTTTTTGGAAGAACACATTGCTTAGATACAAAATTAGTGGATTTTCCAGCATCTACGACAGCTAGATCTGTAACCACGATAGAGAAAGGTCACACCTACCGTTCGGTCATTCAGGCCTTAGGTGTGTCGGCTTTCGTGGTCCATCGTAAATTTCAACGCTACAGAGAGACTGGATCTTACGTTCGGAGACGAGAACAAGGCATATATCGGGTGGCAAAGGTTCAGGATAACCGTTTTGTAAGGGTACAAGTCTTAAGAAATCGACCTTAAACTGCTTTGCAGAGATGAAACCTATAGGAACAGGTCCGAGATGTACCTGTAAGTGATTGTACAGTAAGAAGAAGACTCAAAGAAGTTAAATTAAACTCAAAGGTGCCAGCAAGGGCACCAAAACTTGAGACAGGGCACCAAAGAGCCAGGCTAAGATTTGCGCGTGAACATCAAAATTTGACAAGTGAGTGAAATCGTGTGCTGTACAGTGATGGGAGCAAATTCTGTGTAAATTTTATTGACAGGCGATAAAGAATGTGGATAAATCGTAAGGAACGCTATAGACCATCAAACTTAACGGAAACAGTGGTATATCATGCAGGCTTCGTAATGGTTTGGGGTTGCATATGATTTGGAGCCCGCACAGAGCTGATGATTGTTAATGATGGTACTTTGACAGTACAGGGCAATAGCACAGACATCCTAGAACTGCATGTTGTGCCTTTTACACAGTTTTAGGTAGTAACTTCAATTTTTTGCGCGTCCATAGAGTAAAAAAATCGGGCATTATGACCTAAATGATGCTAGCGTAGCCCAGGTCGAGAGATCAGCACGGTCTACGGATGTGGATCCGATTGAGAACGTGTGGCACATCAATGGGTGAACGGTACGAATTAAAACTCCAGCTCCAAAATGTGTTCAGGAGCTCGAGTTGGCGCTACTGGAGGAGTAGAAGAATATCCCACAGGAAATGATTGACAATCAAAATGCAAGCATGTAATGGCGTATCCAGACTCTCTTCAGATCCATAGAAGGCATTACATGCTGTTAACATGGCATTTCTTAAGTAAAAATGAAGAATTTAACTTAAAAACTTACTACTGAAATTTCAAAGATTTTTTCTTAATTTTAGATTTTTGCAGATTTTTTTAATTTTACACGTTTTTATGCCCTAAATTTATATAAGTTTTATTTTTAAATCATCAATTATTACATTAATAAATAAATATATAAAAAACAGCGATTAATTTTCAAAAAAAATAAAATTTTATTATGTTCCGCTAATTTTGCCAGTGTGTATACTTTACCGGTACGTAACTATCTCCTTAATTAGTATCCAGGATGAATTGAAAGTATTGGTGTACCTACATTTCGAGGTCACATAAAACAGATGACCTGAATATGTAACTTATTAATTACTTAGATATTTCCTGTTTCTTGAAGTACGAGAATGAGCTGGCTCCTCGCCAGTCCACTGATTGACTGTAGCTGGATGAAATGTTAATTGCTATCATTGCTATTAAAGCTATTGGTTCCGCATACCTTTATTAGGAAAAAATGTAAAATGAAAAAAATAGATTATACCAAAAATACAGAAACAATATTATTATATTGAATGGAAAGTACAATGGTAGTAGTATTTTTGTTGTAGTGGCCCGATGACGAAATTTTAGTTGAAATCAAAGCCGATTAGTCTAATTAATATTGACTATTAATTAATTTAACCTTCGGCCGAAGCCTTATGTAAATGTTGCAATTAAGTCGATTCGACTTTGGAATATTTAAAAATACTGTAAGAATTAAAAAAAAATGTGTTCGAGTAGGCACATGTGCTAGTTAGTGAAACTTCTGCCTAAAATCGTGGCTTAGTGATGCAATATTTTTATTATTTCGTGACATGTCATGTCGTTTTCATGACATGACCATAAAATTTTACTCTTAAAGCGCCAAAAGAAAAAACGAAAACATACCGTTTAATTTGTAAAAAAACCAAACTCTATAAACTTGTAGTGTCATATAAACAATATAATATAATTATAATAAACGATGACTAAACAATTGCCTTTATAGAAAGCCAAAGTATATGCTATTAGGCTAACAAAACTCACGGGAGAGGCGGCAGGCGTCACACCTAGTTTGTAGCGGCATCATTATTCACTCTAATGACTCTTTTGAGAACGTTTAGTGGTGAAAACTGTAGTTAACTGCGGTGAAAATAGTGGTTAGTTGTATCTGTGTCCGTAAATAGATAATACTAGCTTAATATAATTTAAAAAAGTTTTAGAAAATCAAAGAAAAATATACTTCGTTAGGTCGTTCACATCTTAAATTCCCAAAGACATACAATAAGGTTGAAAGTATTTAAAAAATCTGTTAGTTTAAATCTAGCCTCTAAAATCCATTCCTTGCCGTCCTTTATTCAAATGTCCTTATCGTAATTACCATCAAAGTAACGTTGAATCTCATTTAAAGTTCGTATCGTGTGCTACATGAGCGGGCGAATAAAAGTAGTTTACGAGCACAAAGCACACAGCCGTTCGCCAAATTTTATGCCCATCCCTATCGACGATGCCGCACATCGATCGGCCGCATCACGCCAACACGATAAATTACTTTTTACGCTCATTCCATACAGTCGTCGACGAAAGCGATGCACGCTCGGTCCCGACTCGACGGTACCGCGAGACACTCAAAGTGGCTTCCCAATCTGCGTTCGATCAGAATGGGTCGCGCGCCAGGAGCGTGTGCGTCTCCCGGGCGGCGCGCGCGGACCACCGCCAGACCAGAAGCGCTGGGCCCATCCGCCGGGCCGCCTCCCTCGATCCCCACATCCCGCGCCGCGACTCCGTAACCATCCCCGTCAAAACCGTCAATCGGCGGCAGATCGAAAAACTTCCGTACGCGGTTTCCGTCCAGACGCTGACCATACCGACTTGCGCGGATCCTCCCCGCGACTCGACCTCCAAACGCCGCCGCGCCGATAATGCGATTAAGGCTTCTAATTTTACGCAGGTCGGGGCCAGGCGGGCGTGCGGCGGGCGCGGGACGGCGAACAGGTTGCTGCTGCAGATCAGCGAAGCCGACCAAGTGACCGACTTTGAAAGGATTCTCGACTCTAATGCGATACTGTCGCGAGCGCGCGGGCACGTGTGGCGCGCGAGCGGCACGCCGCCTCTAACGGCGGGGCGCCCCCGCTCCTCTTACAGCCTGCAGGCCGTGAGCCAGGCGTACCACTATCTGTTCCGGCGGCACGAGGAGGCGCTGCAGCCCCTCGTCGACCGGTACCGCCGCGCCGCCGCTGACGACGGCCGACGGAGTCCCGCCGACGGCCGCTTCGAGGACCTGCAGAACCTGTCCGAGTTCTACGAGGACGACCGCGAGCTGCACGAGGAGATCGAGTCCATCACCGACCGCATCGTCGCCGAGGAGGCGAGCGCCGCCGACGACGACCGCGCCGCGAGGAGCAACTTCAGCGTCAACCTAGCCGGCCTCATCGAGGTCCGCTCGGTGTCGCCCATCCTCGAGGGTCCTTCCCCGGTCGAGAGGGCCGAGGCCGGGGAATGGCCAGAGTCGAGCATGAGCGGGCGAGCGGGTGAGGTCGACGCCAGAGTCGAGCGGCTGGCCGAGGCGCTGAGCGCAGTCGAGATCGACTACGATGAGAGCGTCCCGCGGATAACCTTCAGCGACTGCTGCGACGACGCCCGGGGCGCCGCCCGCCCGCCCCCCGCGCCCTGCGATGACGCCGCCGAAGCGCGCCCGCCTGTGATGTGATCCGGTGGGGCGCGGCCGCACGATGATCGCGATAGAACCGGAGCAGCCCCGGCCGGAGGCGCCGAGGGAGCCGTCGACGTCGAAGGCGCTGACGAGGTCGAGCGCCGTCAGCCAGAGGTCGGTGGACGCGGTGGTGCCCCCGGGGGGCGCGAACGACCCGCTGCACCGGTCGAAGCTGGCGCCGACGCGCTCCTCGTCCGAGACGTCGGCAGGGAAGAAGATGCCGAACCTGCGGAAGACGAAGAACTCGTCGATCGAGTCGACGATGAGCCTGCCGAACCAGAAGTCGCTGGAGAAGAAGCACGGCGGGCTGCGCCACCAGAAGGCGATCGCGGCGCACTCGGACGTGACGCTCAGCTCGCAGCCGTCCGTGTCGGACGACCGCAAGGCGTTGCGCGAGGCGCTGTACCAGGGCATCTTCCACCGCCATCGCCGGACGATATTCGCGGTGGGCTCCTTCCTGCGGATGTTGCGGACTAAGACGTCCAACTACGACTCCATACGGTCCGACTCGGACGAGATTTAGCGGTCCTGACTAGGGACTAGTGATATCGTTATAGACTGCGATGTGCTTTTGTTGTTACGATGTTATCGATACGTGAGTGTAGTTGCACCTCGATTAGAATTTATTTAGACGATAGTGGAGCAGGTCGAGTCCTATATTACGTATTGGTGTTATTAGTTGTAATTAACTGGGGAACCGGGGAAGCGAAGTCAGCAGTGCGCCGAGATCACCGCAGAGGTCAGACGATCAACGCGCTTAATAGTATGTGTGCCAAAACTCTTGAAACATGATCCGTAAAATGTTTAATTATCTCTACCTTTTCGTTGTTAAAAGCATCCGAATTTAAAAGGGTATGTAACTGAACTCCATAATATTATTATACGTTTTGAGAGCAGGATATTTTTATCAATATCATACCACAAAAATTTTACTTCTTTAGAGATTAATTAACTTTATCGTACTTTGAATTGTGTTAACCAAAGGGTTATAATTATTTTCTAACACGGTTAAGCCGTCTTTGTTCTGACATTTTCTATTAAAGCCAATCCTGAAAAAGCCTTTGAGTTAAATATTAAATAACTGGTAATTAAATCTCCATTACTGAAATTCCTGTAACTGTATGGAAATTGTTTTGAAAGATTTATAAACGTAAGCACAGACTATAGTCAAACGATTAATGGACGGACTAAAGTTGATACGATTGTTTTATTTTACTTTTAACACGTGAAATGCGATCACCAATATTATTGCATGTGCGGCTTTTACATTGTTTACGTAATTTATAATAACGAAATAAATGTCAAATTGCAGTTGCACGCCAGCATCAAATGTTTATAGATTTAAATTATTATAATATATTAATTTGTTTGTGACCAAATTGTGTCTTTATAATATAATTGTATTACATACAAAATGTGAAAACAATGTGCATGAATCCAATTTCTATATGTGGTAAAAATTATTGTACTCTACAGTATTTTTGTGCGAAGTTAGAAAAGCAATGAAAAGATAAAATATTTCAATGTAAGTCATGGAGTACATTTTTTTAACGATTATTCTTTTTTAACCGTTTTAGAACGGCGCGCAACGTGTTAATTTTGACGTTTTTTTGCTTGGTGCAAAAAAAACGTCAAAATTAACCGTTTTGTCAATTTTTAACCGTTTTGTCGATAGTGTGCCGTGTCGGCAGCCTTACATTACAATATAGCGTGACATTTAATGTTCAAGGGCACTTCTTTAAGCTCCTCATTACCTTGACTTTATTCATATTATACTTTCGCGTTTTACCTACCTAGGAAACCTTTCATGTGTAGCGTCCTACTTTTCACGAGTTGTTTTCCAATCACTGGGCTATTTTTTTATTATCCTATTATTTTTTTAAATCTAAACTAAAACGTCTGGTTCCGTCCTGTTTTTATACTATATAAATGAACTAATTCTAAGCTTACCTCTTTATTTTGTTATGTAATTTTCGATTGCTTCTTAATTTTCTACGGCCGTAAATAATTAAACTTGGATCGATGAAAATTTTATAATTACAACGTACCATAACGCTACTTGCTATGTAATGTTTTATTCAAATGTATAGCGACAAGGTTTTATCATTGCATTTCCCTGGTTGATTTCGACTTAAGATTTTTTTTGTAGAAAACGCATTGTAAAAATTAAATATTATATACGAAAGGTGAGGCCGCCCTATGCGACACGACGCGATACTTCACGTTCCAAGCATTTTTTAATTTGTATTGAATTGACAGATTTGCATGACACCTCACGCAATAATTGAAATCTGTCAAAACCATACAAAGTCAGAATTGACCGATAGAAGTGATAGTGTTGCGTCGTGTCGTGTGACTTGTCGCTCTAGTGCGGTTTCGCTTTTATTGTGTCTTATATAAAATATTATGTTATAGTGTGTGGTAAATGGTAATTCATAATGTAGAAATGTTTTAGACTTAAGAGAATCGAGAGCTTACAAACAGGAATACATAAAATGTAGTTTTTAACTCTGGCGGCCGCGTTCAGAAATATTTAATATAAGGCTCAACTTTAATTTAATGAAGGTTTTTGACATAAAAACTTCATAATTATACTGTTCATTAATTAAAGCTAAGTAAAAATTAAATATCTGAGTGCGGCTGTGACACAATTTTTAAGTTTAAATATAAGTTGCTATTGTATTTTTGTTGTCAATTAATAATGTACATTACAAATATCATTTTAATTGACAAGAAAAAATTACTTTTATCTAGTTTTATTAGTAGTGATTCTAAATAATCATTTCATAGCAAATACAAGATCGCAAAAATATAAGTTATAATCTTCTAAGGTTATTTGCGTAGTATTTTATCTCGAAATTATACAAAATAAGTTAATTATTTTTCGTAACACATGACTGGGCTGTTTGCGATGGGCCCAGTCAAAAACTACAAACTAATTTTCCACGATTTGTGAATTTGAACTTTATAATAACGTGTAAAATAATTTTCCAACGTTATTATTATTGGAAATGACGTGTAAATAGTTATTGTAATGTAAGTATAATGATAAAATAAAGCAGAGAACTGGACTGCAAATTGACCTTAAAGTCATTCCAAAAAAGTAACTCCAAAAATATACTATTATATAATTTATATCTACTACATAGAGAACATCATGTAGAGTTATAAAATAAATACGATACAAAATGTTTAGCCTTGGAGATTTTTAAAGACATGAACCCAAACAAAAGAGGGGTGTCACTGATTTGACATGTCAGATGCCTTAAGGGTGAGACCGCACTGCACTACACTACAGCGACGCGACGTGACACTTCATAGAACTGACGTTTTGTAAACGTGAATTTGACGTTTTATAAACGTGTACCTAACGTCTTATACAAGCGGGTAGTTCTATGGAAAATGAAGTGTCGCATCGTGTCGTGTCGCTTCAGTGCGGTCTCGTCTTAAACCAAAGGTGTATTCTTTTAGTGTGAAAGCTGTAATCGAAAAAGTATTTATCATTACCATCACATTGGGAGTGAACTTAAATGTTTCCTATTTACGTGTATTTTGATACTTGAGCGAGAGTTATAGTTCTATCTCACTCTTCAAGGCAATTTGAAATCCAGATCTCAGACCATACTAGAGTAAGTATCGAGGCTTGCGTTGCGATGTTTTATATGTTGCTATATGTATAGACGAAGGAGTCAGTTGTATTGTTGACACATTTTTGGAACGTTTTACGCACTTTTATATATTTGTACGTTTTGTACACGCGGCAGTTGTCAGTTTTGATACGGACTCGCCCCCTTAGTAGTAAAAATGTTTACACAGTTTTACTAGCTTGAAGTAGCTTGTCATTGTCAGGCATAATATTGTCTGTTTGATAATAATTGCCGCACTCAGACATGAATATTTATTACCAACATATTATGAAGATTTTGACATAATCTCCCAGACTTTTTCTGTAAACTCGTCATTAGATTACAGTCTAAGTAAAAAAATATTAGTTTCTGAGTGCGGCAGAAGGACTATTTTCATTAGGAATATTTTTATTAGTAATGGGGGTAAGTTAACAAGTGCTAACGCGCTTTTTCATCATATTACGATGTTACTAAAGTCATGTATTTGGTAGTATACAAATTAGTTAAAGTAGTCAACAGATTAGTTAACTGAGTTCCTTTGTAATAGAACAAATTTAAAAACATTAAAAGATGCATTTATTTAAAATAATTTTAACTTAATATAACTAAATAACACGAGCTTAGTAAATAATGCTTTTTGATGCAATAATAAAAGGGTAAAATACAGGGCCAGCATATAGCTTTCAAATGACTTAGCTAAAATCTCCATACGTTTTGTTCGTTTCTAAAATTCACCAAAATAAAAAATCATCTACAAAGAAAAATTTTATTTTTTGTCTCTTTCTCTGTCTAATGCGTTAGAATGAGTGAGACGACAAAAGAAGAATTAATATTGAATACTAAAAGCTTACAAAAATTACATGTAAGATGGTAGTACGGTCATAAAATCTCAGGTTGACTAATTGTAGGAATTACGCAAAACGTTGGATTGAAATATTATCTCCAATTTTTTCAAATATAATAAATATTAAATGCTGTCAATTTTAATGTCTTAGACAAAAACGGGAACTATATTTTTAGTTCGTAATATTTATTGTTCAAAAAAGGAATACTATAGCGTCAAGAACGGCGCGCAACGTGTTAATTTTGACGTTTTTTTTGCTTGGTGCAAAAGTAAAAAAGAAACGGCCCTGCTATTACGTAACATAATAAACAGTAACTTTTTCACGCAATGTCATAATATATAAAATGCGCACGCTTTGAACTTAGATACGTACTATTAACAAGTTATAGCTTGTAATGTGCGCGTACCCTTACCTATATTGAGTTGTATATTATAGATATTATTAAATGAAAAATTATGATTTTGTACGAATAATATTAGTTACATTTTATTCATAAGTTTGTTATTAGTGATTATAATTTTTAAATTGTATTAATTGAAAATATCAACAAAGTATGTTTTCTCAACAGGGAGCTAAATACAAGTTTTTAATTATATACATTATATTGTTTTAATTTAACGTATAAGAGGGGTTTCTCCTTTAGATTATATTTAAGGGGGCGACTAACCCAATATGTTCGATATTACAATTCATTTTTATACTTGAAAATAAGCCCCGAATTGTTTTATTTTCTAAAATTAGATACTACCATTTACTTTCTACATTATATTTCCAAGAATTCGATCTGAGCAAAAACACGATAATATCTTAAAATTTTCTCGACGGAAAAAAAATCACAAAGATGCATCAAATTTTCACGAATTTTTACGTGAAACGTGCATTGACGTGCATTGAACTAAGTTAATATTTTAACACATTGCATAAAATTCTATCATTGAGAATCCCACCTAGCGGATTTTTAAAATGTTGTACAGGTATTTATCGAGTTATTGAGAAAAAACTAATTTGGCGATGAATCCGCGTCGTTCTCTTTCACCTGGCATAATAAGAAAGACGGGCGTGAGTGTGAAGAGAGAAGGACGACGTTTGATTTTTTGGGTTAGTCGCCCTCTTAATGAAAGTCAATTTATTGAAGGGTTTGACAGATAATATTAAATCTAAAGAAAAAACAAATACGCGGGAATCGAGCCCACAACCTCTGAGTCGACTCGTAACTAAACTTTAGTAGGCAAGTGGTGGACTTTAGCAGGTAGGTGGTAACTGGTAAGTATAATATAATTATATTACTTATATTTAATTATATATATTATAGGTATGGCCTAGTCTATATAGATACGACTATTATTAAATTATATTTGAAAGAGTATAAAAAAATTGTGACGTGGATCCACATAATGAAAGTCATTCGAAATGAATAAGTAGATTTATTTTCATTTAATATTCATCTATTAAGCTTGTTAAAATATCTTTACGTAGTAACATACACAACAACTAATATTTAATATACCTAAGCCGAAATACAAAACTTTGGTTTCTAGCTTACAAATTTTAGTACCTATATTGGTGTTACATTACGACATTTCTTTTTAGGCATACCCACAAAACAGTCAAATTATTTAAACAGCGAATAAAACTGGCTACAAAATTATTTAAAAATTAAAAGTTGGAATTATAACAGTACCTACTATTCAAGTTGCAACTGAATTCAAAGAAATGTTCAAAAATTATTTTTTTACAAGGCTATCGCATAAGGCATGATCGAATCGCATTCAGCCTAAACCATGTTTATAGTTCATATTTATTAAACATTCATACAAAATAAATTGTCATATACGCGTATTATCACCTCAAACATATTATAAGTCCAACTAACAAAGGGACTAGATGGTCACAAGCATTTCCTATGATACAGAACACAACAACATATTATATCACAAATAATCATCTTGGATGAATATTTACAAATCGCTTAAGGCACAAACAAATTTGGCTTGTAGCCAATGTTATGTACATAATTGGTTCCAAAAATAATATCAAATCATCTGATAATACTTCTAATGCCTATCACAAAAATAGCGAATTACTCTACAGTCTTTCCGTCACACTATAATATATCATCTGCAGTTCTAAACCCGTTTATTATGAGACGTTAGTCAAAACTACGCCTTGTTGTTAAAAAAAAAACTCAGATGTTTGGGCGCGAAACTGCAGAAAGACCACACAGCGTTCCTCTTTCATCCCAGAAGTTTCATTTTATTTTTGGTAGATATTTAATTTAGATATAATTTCTTTCTTTTCTTATTATTTATAGTTATTCATATCTTTTATTATTAATTTAAATATACTACATACATTTAATTTAAATAGCAAAGTTATTTCTAATCGAGGCTACAAAATATATTTATTGCAGTTTCCACCAACAAGTCTATATACATACAGAAATTATTTTTCACCTAGCTTTTATCGTCATATTTAATAAGGGTTTTACTTCCAATTAATAACAAATATAGAATATTTTTATTCGACATAGTCGTAGCCATACACCACATAAGTGCTGACTCGTAACACAGGTTAAAGTAGAGGTTTGAACCTCATTTTTTCACATTCCAAGGGAGAATCATAAAACCATTCGAAAAATATATTAAAGTCACGCCTTTTTCTTGACTTTAGTGTCTTCGGCGAAGATCTCTTTGAAGTCGTTGAGTAATATGTCGACGACGTTGTTCTGTTGGATGCAGTCTATAGCAATGTTCTCCGCTTTCTCCGCCCAAAGCAGCGTCGGTCCGAACACGATCGCCAAATTCGCGGTGTGCATTCTGTTGCGTTCACTGTAAAGTGTGACCCTGGAAGATAAACACAAACAAGTAAGTAATTTGACTACGACATATTGATACAATGGCGTAACTATAGGGTGGCAGGGCTCGCAAAATGCCACAGGCCCCACAAATTTGCCACGGGCCCCGGATGTTATAGTTACGCCACTGTATTGATAAAAACTTCGAGATCGTTAACTTTAACTTCGGGAACGAAGCAACAAATGGTTAAAATATTATGAATATAGAGAGTGTATGTTTATGTGTTCTTAACGCAAAAACTACTGAATGGATTTTCATAACATAGCCAACACCTAAAAGCCAATTTCTGGCCACAAAATATAAATTAGAGTGCAATACATTTTTACCGATTTTGCTCGCACCTCAACACGACCTCACAGGTGTATACAGTATACGGTGTGCATAGATCAGGCGATATCAGAGGTTTAACATCTCCATCGCGGGTACTCCAGACACAATAGATTTTCAATTGCTATGCGGCAGCCGGGTGCCGCTTGGAGATTGATGGGTTAACTTACTTCAACAAATGCTCCAACAGATACTTGAGTGTGTCCCGGTTGCACTGCGGCAGGAGATTGATGATCTCCCGGAACTCCTTGATCCTGGCTTCTCGCGGCTTGATCGCTGGAAAATTAACAAGTTCAATATTATTACTATATTCTAAGTTTGAAATATGATAAGGGCTAGATGAATCCCGCAACACCGTTGCGCCAAAAGTCGCATGGGTACCGTATATTTTTCCAGGGTAAAAAGTAAACTATGTCCTTTCCCGGGAGTGACCCGGGACACAAAATATCTCCAAACCAAATTTCATAAAAATGGTTGAGTAGTTTAGGCGTGAATACGTATCAGACAGATAGACAGACACACTTTCAGATTTATAATATTATAGTATGGAATGTTCTATGTAAGTGTGACACAATCAACCATAGCGCCTTTTATTGAATTTCATCGTCCTTTGGTCATTCCGTAGATTCTGATTTCTGATTACTGCCACTTAGAAATTGTTGGCTACTTTACCAGTTAGTGGCTGGACGTAAGCATGTCTGCTCACCTGTGAGTAGGTATTCATAACATAAGTTTTAATTTTTAAGGATATAAATGGCTAAAAGGGAAGACCTTTCGACCGAGCGAGAGCGTGGCTCTTGATTCTGAGGTCACGGGTTCGATTCCCGCGTTGGAAACGTGTTATTTTCAAATTTGGTTAGGACAATGTAGGCTGATCTCCTGAGGTATGAAATGGCATGTAAAAAAAGTCGGTCCTGCGCTTAATCTCTCGCCAGTCGTGTCGGTCGTCCGTCCCACTGGGTTACGAGAGTAAAGAAAGAGAAAGAGAGTGATCTTGTGTACTGCGCATACACTTGGGCACTATAAAATTACTCCTACATAACTGGCCTGTTTTCGGCCTGGCGCGGGAGCTATCTAAACTAATAAGTAATAATATTAGAAAGCTCAAGAGTTTGTTTGAACGCGATTATCTCAGGAACTGCTTGACCGATTCCAAAAAAAAATCACCAGTGTATAGCTAAGACGTCCCTGAATGCTATAGGCATTAGGCTATGTATGTACAACGGGCGGAGCCGGGATGCACCACTAGTACAATATAATAGATGAACTCACAGCAAGCGGCGAGCACTCTGTCGAACAGGGTGAACGGGATGAGTGGCTCCTTCAGTTCGCGGAAGAACAGCTTCAGCGAGCCCGTCAGCACGTGGATGTCCGTGTTGTTCTCGATCACCGAGAAGTTGTTCTGGTCCACCTGTGGATATATCAGTAAGACGTATAATCTCTTATATATAAAATTCTCGTGTCACAATGTTAGTCCACAAACTCCTCCGAAACGGCTTTACTGATTTTTACCAAATTTTATATGCATATTCAGTAGGTCTGAGAATCGGTTTCTGGGTACTTTATATATTGATAAGTGCATTTGTTGAATAAATAATAGTAAATTATTACAACTTGAGACTGACGGCGACCATTGTTTGTGCGACGAGATAGCGATCGACGTTGCCATGGCGACATACTTATTTAGTCACTTCAATTAAATAATATGGGCGAAATACTTTATATTATGGCAAAGAAACGTTTGCCGGGACAGCTAGTATTATGTATAATCTTGACCTCCACGCTCTAATAGGGCTAGTTAGAGTTTACGAGGTACGTGTTCTACGAGAGGTACATGTTCTAACCGTTAGAATCTAACGTAATGGCTTTATTGTTATACTTTGTTTGGGGTGCTTATTGTGCGTGATTGATCAAAATTGGTTGTGTTTAATTAATTGATTGATGTCAATCAATTAATTAAACACAACCAATTTTGTTCAGGTGGTTGCCAACCAACTTCTTCGTAACTATGTTGATGAAACAAAGTATGTAGTTTGTTTCATCAACATAGTTACGAAGAAGTGTGTACTCAGAACTTGTACTTTCTCGCTTAAGCACCTTCCGTGGTCTAGTGGTAATTAGAGCGTGGCTCTTGACTCGGAGGTTGTGGGTTCGATTCGCGCGTTGGAAACATGTTATATCCAAGTTTGGTTAGGACAATGCAGGCTGATCACCTGATTGTCTGACAAGTCGGATGGGCATGTAAAAAGTCGGTCCTGCTTCTGATCTCTTGCCGGTCGTGTGACGTGTCGGTCTGCCATCCCACTGGGTTATGAGAGTAAAGGAATAGAGAGTGCTCTTGTGTACTCCGCTCTCACTTGGGCACTATTAAATTACTCCTGCTTAGCTGGCCCGGTTTCAATGAAACCGGCCACCGTCGCCGAAACCAGTGTGGGAGCTATTGTTATTTCTCGCTTTTAATAACACAAAATTCCTGTAGTTATTCTGTGTAATTGTTATTCTCACCTCTAACCGTATCTTCTGCACCTGGCTGAGGTTGCCGCTGGCTCGGTACAGGCCGTCAGTGCCCATGTTCTCCTCGCTGCTCTCTATCTCCTTGATGCACGCCTTCACGAACTCCGGCACACGCGGGCTGCTCGCCGGACACACCTCCTCCAGCTTCCGACCAAACACTGGCTCATCTGAGGATCAAGAAACGTAAAGTTACGACCTCACAACTTGGTAGCCTTATAATACGAAGTTTTGAATATACTCGTACATGTACTATCAGAAAAGTTGATTCGTAGGCAGATGGCGGACGACAGACCTGCGTAATTTGGTCGTGTTATGTCAAACTCAGCCGATAGATCGTGACTAATATTGAATTGACATGACGTAGGTCCTTAAACTGCCTATGAATCAATTTCTTTGATGGTACCATCGAGGAAATTGATTCCTATGCAATTGGGAGACCTACGTCATTTGGACGATCATGTCAATTCAAAGTTAATAATTGTGATCTGTCGGCTGGGTTTGACGTAATGCGACCAAACTACGTAGGTCCCCCATCTGCATAGGAATCAACTTCTCTGATAGTACATTGACGACGTCCGCGTCAGTCAATTCAAATTATGTAATTTGTATAATATTATAAACAGCAAAAATACAAATATAAGTACAAAAACAAATGCTTATAATAAAAAAATACATAGTAAACAAGTATACGAGTCACCGCCTGAACAGCATGGTTAAGGCAATAGCTGCAGTTGAGTTAAAATACAATATAATTACTAAAATGTGCATTCCCCACTACTAAAACACTTTTAAAACTAGTAAGTACTTACTAAAAACCACACCTCTCTACGAAAACTACTAGGAATAAGGATATGTTAAATAAAACACCAGCCAATTAAAAACTTAACCTATATTATCTAAAATTTCAAATATGTACAATACTTACTTGTATAGATCGTACAATCGACACTAGCATTAAGTGTCACAAAATTATTAAATTTCAAAATTGTTAGTCCAACTGATTTTGAAATCCCAATGGTCTACAACCCAAGCATCCATCTACTCAAAAATTGCAAAAAATCCAAATCTGAAGCATATGTGCAAAATGTAAGCGCGCACTACTGTTGCCAAACCTTTATAGATTCCGTTCTTCACTAGGACGTCCATCGTAGGCCGTCTTGCGAAGAATCTTTTTAGCTTGCTTCTGACGTCAGATTTTGTGACTATTTCAGTGGAGTCACTGAGATCCTCGACGCTGCTGCCTCCTGCTGAAAGAGAAACAGGAATACAGCCCAGAAGAATACACCAGAAAAGGAAGTAGCTAAAGTATTAAAGCTAGATTTGTAAATTAGACAGATCGTAGAGTTGTGAAGTTAGAAATTATAGAGAGGTTACTAGAAATGTAAAGTGTAACATTTGAAATGAAACAAAAATTGAGACTGTACAAGATTTATTGCAAAACAGAAACAATCACATCTGACTTAAACATTTAGAAGCGACAACACGTTTGTTAGATAACAGAGGCTAGGTTAGTATACGAGACGCCACAAGTTTCAGATCCCATATACAAATTTGATTTACCTTACTCCGCTCAATTTGTTCGTCTTCCCACTCTAATGAACGAAATTGCTGCAGGAATTGTTGGCAACAAACGTATTACGTAGATAGTAGATACCTGCATTTACATGAACACCTAAAAGATATGAATTTTATACCCATAGTTTGTAAAAAACGACCAGCAAACATCCAGCACTTCCACCTGAGTACATAGATGTAGGTGATATCTAATCTAACGAATCCACCAACGATCAATTTCGTAATGCTCAAATAAAAGCCGATAAACCGAATGATAATTTCGCGTGACGAAAACACAAAACGATGGCCACTGCAAACACAATAAAAGGAGAAACCAAATTAATTATTTAAACTATAACATCAATGTTATAATATGTAGACAATAATTAAGTATAGAAGGATTAATATTAATGCTTTTAAATTAAGAAGGTAGATCATATTTAAATCAGATTAATCATGTTATTAAATAAAAGTAAAAATTACTTTTTAATTATAAAAGTAAAAAGTAAACGCATTAGTTTATTTTTGTTAGTCAACCAACTATTTAATTTAATGAAGTGTTATGTTACGAGTATTGTTATAAAAATATTGTTATCTGACTTTATCACCTTTAAGAAAAGAAAAATTTTGTGATCCAAAGAGATGCTTCAACTTCAAATCCTTAAGCGGACTAGTCTTCTCCGTGTAGTTCTTTTTTATTTTATCCATCATTTATATTCTTCATTTCATTATCTTATTATTGCACTATAATAAAGAAAACACCACTATTTTCCGCAAACATTATATTTTGTCCAAAATTGCTCGCAATATGCGCACATAATCACTGTCTTTGTATTCCACTAAAGGTTTAGTTCGCAATCTTTACTTATCTTTTCTTATTGTCACTTCATCGCTATCAATTATTTTATAAATTACAAGAATATCTTTGAGAAAATTATCAAGTCGATCCAAAACCACTTTGAATTTTCTAAAGAGTATATTCTCAAATTCATTAACACTGGGAAGATCTAGAATTACTCCCTGGCTTAGAATTTCCACCAGTTTTAACACGTTTCAAGACACAAACACAAAGTTTGATTCACTTCGCACAATGAGTAATAAACACACACTAATCTCGCCAGTAATTATTATCTGATAAAGCGTTTTAAATACACAAAGATAATGCTTTGTTGTAAATGTTTTGAATATATAGGATTTCCGGATTTAACACCAACTCAGTTTCTTTCAGTAATAGCTGGCCTAAAAGAGTTAGCTATTTTAAATCACTCAAAATGATATCAATTATTTTTTATTTCCCCAAGAATCCAGAATCTAGATGATTGTCAACAAGTTCAAATAAAATTACATCAATATTATGGAGAGCGTCTCTTTAGAAAAGGATTGTTCAATATATTCTTAGAGCTCCTAAATTGGTCAACTTACTGTAAATTTTTTTTTCGTTTCGATACAAATCACAGCCACAAAACATCACTCCATCGTCATTCACCAAATTAGCACTTCCTTGACTTTATAACCCGATTTTAACTATGTAATAACCGCGATTCAGGCATAAAACTTTACGACTGAATGGACGCAGATGAGTTGGAATAAGGAAAATAATTTATTTACCGGGAAGGATTCGTCATCGCGTTTCTTGACATGGGATTTGAATTACCACAGTATTATAAATCAATATATTATAATGAAGACATAACACGAAGACATGACGAAGACACGATATGCTTTATAAGGATTATAAAGCATATCGTATCAAAAATAGACCTTATAAGTCATCCTAAACTATTACACTGTATTAAAAATAAACCAAATATTTTTTGAAGAAGAATTAAAAATTAACCAAAAAAATTATTGGTACTCTTGTTAATGGTAATAAATCTTTATTTTATTAGATTGCGCCTGACAGAGTATATGCATTGCGTGTAGTAGTGTTATCTTCAACACAGACGCTTCAAGTCTTGGGCTTGACAATTACTAAAATTTCGTCCTTAGTAGTTGCTGGTAAGCGCGACTAACGTCAAGTCACTACCATACATTGCCCTAAAGACCTAGAATCAGGTAGCTCAGAAAATTCAACCCACCTTTTTGTTTAACCTTGTTGGCGTGTCTTGACACCGGCGGCGTCCTCCCCACGCTCTCAGCGTCCGTTCCGCTGCTGCAAACTGGACTGGGCCGGTCTTCCATCATCATGTAACTGGGACCCTGGAGTGGAGAGTTTTTTGTAAGTATCTGAACAGTAGGTTGTAAGTACTATCAGAGAAGTAGATTCATAGGCAGATAGCGGATTTACGTATTTTGGTCGCGTTTGGTCAAACCCAACCGACAGATGATGACTCACCATAGCTGAAGCACCCCCGGGGTATGAGGGACTCATATCCACTAAAACCACCTGCGGTTGGCCTTCAGCCGTATACGGAGGGATGTCCTGGATCTGTCTAACACAGGACTCCCTCCACGACCGGATGGTCTACCTCACAAGGGACCGGCCTTCCACCAAGTTAGGGAACGCTTAGGCAGATGATGACTCACCATAAGTTGATATAATCCGACCAATTGACGTAGGTTCGTCAACCGCCTATGAATCAATTTCTTCGATGGTACAAGACTAAGAAGACGCTATGGAAAACAGCTCTATTTTCATACTTAGAGGATCAGACAGAAAAAAATCCTTCTGCTAAATACAAAGTTTATAATGAAAGATGAATGGAAATAACCGTTTTACTAAAACTACAGAACGGATTTAGACTAAACTTGGAATAAAAGAAGTTTAGATTCTGGATTAGGACATAGACTTTTTATCCTAAAAGTATATTAGCACTATCAGAGAAGTTGATTCATAGACAGATTGCGGCCCTACGTAATTAGGTCACGTTACGTCAAAACTGCAAACCATCCGACAGATCTTAGAAATTTTCGTAATTTGACAGCGGGCAGCCACCGGCTATATTATGATATTTACTTTTATTTCCTTTGAACAAGGTGCAAAATGCAAGTACATTGTTTGGGGCTCTTACGTTTCATAGATTCGAGTGTTACCGTGATTACGACAATTAGCGAAGATTTGCATGCGCATTATTAATTTGGGAGCAATATGGGAGTAAGCTAACATTGAATTGACATGATCCGACCAAATGACACTTTTCTTTCAACGCGGGTGGATTTTGACGCGCGTCACGGGCATGCCACACCTTCGCTGTTGACTGCGCTATAACGCATGCCCTTGTTGAACAAAAAAAAAGGCACAATGTGGACAAAGCTTATGAATCTATATAATGCGGTCTATTTTTGGTTCATTGTCAAACCCTAGATAACCAAATCATACTCACAAGACTCCCGATTATGGATTGGATTTTTCGAAGAAGGTTCCTTGCGCTCTCCTCCGACTCATCTTGTAACAGGTACTGGTCGTTGCCTTGAGTGAGGACCAGGGAACGGGAATGCCTGTAAACAGTGTTTATTATTACATACAAAAGATTTTAATTTTAGTAATAATAACTTGAGACACTTTATAACGGATAGGCATCCAAGTGCTTGTGCATTATAAAATCTAAAAAACAGTGTTGTTTCCAACTAATGAAGTAAGGACTATTTAAATGTGTAACAATTTAATCCAACATCACTTAATTGTCTAACAATAAAAATGATCCAGGCGTCAAATCCAGGCGTCAATCATGTGAAAAAAGTTAGTCCTGATCTTGCCAATCGTTTTGACTTCTACGGCCCACTGGATTGCGATACTAAGGGCCTATTTCACCACTTTCTGATAAAACCGGTGAAACGGGCCCTTAAAGTAGAGTGCCCTTGAATACTACGCACATACTAATAAAACAACTGAAACCAAGTCGGTTTCAATTGAATCCACCGTTACCAAAACTCGTGTCAAGGCTTCCAAAAGGTTCTTTGTTCATTTTCTCCTCCCTGCTCCTGTTCAATTCTCTCCCTTTATATTGGAGGACAGAAGAATTAATGTACCTCCTCGTTTGGGAATGTTGGCTGAGCTCGACGTAGGCGCTATGCAGCATGATGACCAGCTCAGGTCGCGGCGTCGACGGGCTTGGAGGATCACGCATCTGCAAACAAAAATAGTGATTCAAGTGATAGTAGCGATGGGTCTGTGGATGAATAACTTGTTTTGATTTGACTAAGTTGATGTATTTTAAGTGTTGGTGAAATGCTTTAATAGGTAATAATAGACTCTACATTGTAAGTAAGTAACTTTATTTCCAAGAGACTAGTTTAGACTCTATATTGTAGAACGCCGCCTAAAGCCGCCGCCGCGCCGGCTTGCATTCTTTGATAAGGGGACTTAAAATAAAGGAGAATGAAATTAGAATTTCGTTACTTCCTGTAGGGCTCTCGCCCAAACCTTACTTAAAAATTCATTTTTTTGAGAAGGCAATACAAATTTACCCAAAACGTGTCGGTACTGGAAGAATATTTTTAGAGTTAGGTATAGGGAATACCGGTACTAATCTTGTACAGTCAACAGGATTAGTATCGGTATTCCTTATAACCAAGTTTTAGGCGGTGTTTCCATTATAGCTGTGTTATGCCGCATTGCAGGAAAGTGTTTTCTCTGTCTCTAATGAAATCACTGCTCTGAGCGAGGTCACAAAATATACAAAACACATTCTTCAAATCGCAGCTTAGCTCAACTCCAGTGGAATTGTTTCCAGTAGCGGCGTGGGGGGGTGTACTAACGCCGCCTAGGGCGCCGGATAAAAAGGGGCGCTGAAATCCCAACCCCCCACACACTACCAGCACCCTGGCGGCGAAGAAATCTCGCCCAGGGTAGTGCTAAAACTGGCACTGTTTGCATCTGCTTGCGGTGCTCTTGGTGAAAAAGGACGTTATGTACCTGGAATGAAGGATGTTCTAAGGGCACTCACCGTAGCATAATACGTGTTCTCGTTCTTGTAGAAGCGTATAGCGGTAGATGTGAGAGTCATGTAGCTCTCCACCCAGTTCTTCTTGCACTTCTTCCCCCCCTCCATGTACTTGGTGCGCTTGATATATCGCCTTTCCAGTACCCTTGGGTCCTTAAAAAGTAAAATTCTCATTTTCAGCCCCGTTTTTCTTGAAATGATAAAAGTAAACTTTATCATAACATCCTTTTGTATAAATTTTTCGTCATTTGAGCTTAGGGTCAGAAGGTACAAGTGAAACTCAGAAATCTTGTAATGAAGTACCTAAGTTTCTTCTTGTGAAGAAAGTAAAATTGAATTATTATAAATCACAACAGCTCTCTCATAGTTCTCTCGGGTTAGTTATTATTATTTATTACTAATAGTACGGGAGCCATAGATTTTTTTTTTGTGATTACAAACTAGCTGTTTTTTGTGAGTTGTACAGCTGTAGTTAACCAAGTTTTGTTGATTACAGAACCCTAAAACGGAACCCTAGCCAGCTGATTTTTTGTATATTGGCTTTATAGTTATACAATTTAAGAGTAACCTTGTCCTACAAATTAAACAATCCATATTTTAGGACCATCAAGTCAAAGTAATTCTTTCTATCTCTGTTAGCTACCGCTTTCGAGATTTTTCGAAAATAAAAATGTTGTTCGTCTTATCAAAATGTAGCTACTCACAAAAAATTAGCTTGTTAGTAATCACAAAAAAAAATCTAGGGCTCACTATCAATCACTATAATTAATTTATTTTCACGCCGTTTAACTATTCACTGTATTTTTCAGTCATATACAACTTCTTTAATGTCTCAGAATAAGACAAGCAGAAGACAGTGTACGCTGCGTAATTTATGTTTTTTTATAAGTAAGATGACAAATAAGTTTCTCACTTCATTCCTGCTCTTCTTCTCGCTTCTAACATCCATCAGTCTTGGCGAGGGTTGTGGTGCTCTGGCCTTGGGCTTGGGGGCCATCATGGACCGCGACCGCTCCTGGTGGTAGGGCTTCCGCTCCCGGATCTCGACGTCCAGGCTGTCCCCGGACGAGGACGCCGGCAGCTGCAGGTGGGTGGGTCGCCTGATGTTACCGAGTAGGTTCTCCGTTGACCCACCTGGAATTTGAAGTATTTGGTTATTGATAAAAGGAAACAAGTAATATGTTAAAAGATTCAGTAGTGTCTATGTGGTTTACTTCATAACATTCTCCGTCAACCTAATTTGTTAGATATAGGTAGGTTTTATTATTCGTATGATGTAGGTTTCACATTTTCATTTGAAAAACAAAATTTACCGAACCCCTAATTTTTAGGGTTTCGTAGTCAACAAGGAACCCTTATAGTTTCGGTCTGTCCGTCCGTCTGTTCGTCTGTCCGTCTGTCCGTCTGTCCGTCTGTCTGTCTGTCTGTCTGTCTGTCTGTCTGTCTGTCTGTCTGTCTGTCTGTCTGTCTGTCTGTCTGTCCGCGGTTTTACTCAGAGACTATTAGGACCTACAAAGCTGTAATTTGGTATGAATACACATATTAATGATGGCAATAAAATGGTACATGAAATCGTAAAAAATTTTTTTTTTTATGGTACCTCCCCTACACATCAAGCGGGGATGAAATTTTTTTTTCGCGCCCACTTCATCGTGTGGGGTGTCGTTGAATAGGTTTTTTAAAAATATTGCAAGTATTCATAGATCGTTTTCCGATTTAGGGATCCGTTTGTGAAATATTAAGTTTTAAAGTAAAAAAATCGTTAGAGTCCAGTGTCCCCCCCTTCTACCAGCTAAACGGTTGGTTCTGGAAATGTGAAAAAATTCACAGGAGTAGGAAATATGCTGAATTTAAAAGGAAAACTATCACGGCTAAGAAGACTTCATAAGTTATTGAGTAATAGTCGATCAACTAAAAAAATGTAATCGGCGAAGTATAAATGAAACTTTTCGTTCAAATTTCTTTGAAAGTAACTGAAATGATGTTGTTAGTAGTGTAAAACACGCTATAAATGTACGTTCATTGACCACAAAAAAAATTGTCAAAAACTAGCGGTACTTACTACGGAACCCTATATTGCGCGTAGCCCGACACGCAATTGGCCGGTTTTTATTTAAAGATGCATGCAACCTTTGTCCACATTATTTATTTTTACAAGATCTCCTAACTACATACAGTACTCAGAGAAGTTGATTCATAGGCAGTTGGTGGACCTACGTAATTTGGTCGCTTTACGTCAAACCCAGCACCCAGATCACGACTAATATTGAATTAACCTACGAATCGACATAACCCGACCAACTGACGTAGGTCTTTCAACTGCCTATGAATCAATTTCTTCCATGGTACATACCCAATCGTTTAGCTGACCACATGGAGGGCGAGTCATAGTTGGCCTTGGCGAAGCTCCTCTCCAGGTCTATCCGACTCCGGTCCGGGGTTGGGGAGTACTGCCACGCTTTCGCCGGCACGTCACATACTTCTTGCTGAAAGAGAGAACAATACGTAAGAGAGACATAAACTTGTTGCTGTAAGAGAGACCAATGTGTTAAAGAGAGACAAATTTCTTGACGCAGAGACAAAAATATATTAGAAAGATACAAACTTATTGCTGTAAGAGATAGTATAATAGGCTTGATGACTAATTTTTTTTCTTATTGCTAATTGAAAGACCCTTAAAAAATAGAAACATTGCTGAAAGAATGACTCTGATAGCTTAAAAATTCACTAAGATATGACAATTCAAACATCTCATAAAATAGACCTGCCCGAAACGCTTCATACAAAGTGCTACGAAAGACTGACGTCACTCTTTCGTAGTTTGTACGGATAGGGAGAGAACTTTGTTCGATAGGTATATTAAATATTGCGTTTATGAAAGTGGTTTCATAACAAAAGTTGCTTTTAATTGCATAAGTTATCGAATGGTATACAAATATTAAGAAATTTGATTAAAAAAAATTCGACTTGATTATCCAACTTTGAAGGCGCATAACAAAAAAAAAATACAAATGCTATCGAGCTGAAATTTTGGGAACACTTATTTTTTACCGTGATTTCTTTATTTTATTAACAAAATTTGATAATCTTTGACCTTGTCATCATCCCTCAAACTCCTTGCTGTAGCTTACTACAGGATGTGGCAGACACTAATATATTGTAAGCAGTTAGATAGACACCAATATGGTTAAAAGAGAGCGAAATTACACAGGCTAGCATTCTTTAAAAGGGCACTTAAAGTAAAGAAAAAAGAAATTGGAATTTGGTTACTTCCTGTAGGGTTCTCGCCCAAACCTTTTAAAAAATCATTTTTTTGAGAAGGCAATACGAAACCCATAACGTGTCGGTACTGGAAGAATATTTTTAGAGGAAAGGATAAAATGAAGGAAGACTTCCGTTAATAAGAATACCTTGGGATATTTCCAATTGCACATTTGCACCTTTTATCATAAGGATGTGGTATATCTATAATGGTTAGTTACACATGATTACAATTTTCGTAAATATTATCAACACAAATTAATTATTTTCTGAGCTCTGAATTTTCCTGTTTGCTCTGCTTCAGGGCCAACTCCAGATAAGCTTGTTTGTGACTAGCACATTATCCTGGCCATATACCATGGGAACCGTGCATTTTTCGATGAAAGTAACCACCTGTGGCATCCCCGTGGGTCTATGACATCAAATCAGCTAAGCACTTAAGCTAAGCACAAGCGTCAAGAGTAAAAAGACACTTTTGTACATTTAATATTAAATAAGCAAGTATGGATGTTTGTTACATAATATACTATGTTTGTGTGCACACAGACAGACAAATGTACGCGGACCGTGAGATACCGGATACTACGGACAGGACGTCCTGCAGAACGGATAACGGACCAAATGCAATCATATGGACGATTCCTCGTGGTTTGGCACCCCTGAGTGCTAGAAATTTTGCCCTTAAGCCAAAAATTAAGTCTAAAACATCTGGAAATACCAGTAACCAAGTACAACCAGGATTTTTAAACCAAAGATATTTTGGACTTAATTAAAGCGATGTGGGTGGGACTTAATTTTATTGTGGCGTTCGAAATTTAAAAATATATAATACGAGAATTTGTCTAAGTCTTTTAGGTATAGAATTCAGGGTTTCAGCCCTTTTCGAATGTTAATTCGAAAGACAGTTTTGCTGATGTGGCAATAGGCCGAATAGAGTCAGAACTCAGAATGATCCAATAGGACTTTAATTTTGACATATTCACGACTTTACCTTTAGGACCACTTGCTCTACCTTATTATGTTGTTTATCGTTTGACAAAATATGGCGTCTCAACAAATAAATAGAAGTAGAAAGATAACAAATTATTCCTCTTTTAAAGTTAACTCATACTTGCGCAAGGAGCTTTTCTGCAGCTAGGATTTCTTTACCATACTTGGTCATGTTTGTAACAAACCAATCATATTGGCGCATGGCGGTTAGCAACACTGTTTCCTCAACCGTGGTTTGTCGTGTCATACTATGACAGGACATCGAATGATGAAGTCTATTTTGATCCTAGTGGTGGTCAAACTTTAGACCTTAAAAGATTATCTAGAGTCAATGTGATAGAACGCTGGCTTATCAGATTTTAAACGGCTTTACGGATGCACAAGAAGTTTGGATAAGTGGGAAAAGATCTGTTATTGGTCTTCTTCGTTACTCAAAGATCTTAGCATCTTCAGTACTCCTAGAGTACGTTTTCACCTGTGCTGAATTTAAGGTGCGTACAGCATAGCGCGAACAATGTGTTTTTGAGAACCATCAGAATCGATTCATTTGTCTGACCTCACATAGCCCCGCAATCGTATTTCATATTAAAGCACATTCCTCACGACACACCTTAGTTCAGCTCCGGTGGAAACGCAGCCTATACTTAAGCTGCTGCTTACTAGAGAGAGGGGGCACAGGATGTAGAGGGGGGAGACGATGATGCTGTTGTCTCGCTCACTACACCATAGTATCTTAAAGGCTGATATAAACTAACACCTTTTTTGCTAGCGTAAGGACTCAGGGATGAAAGGTTATAAGGGAGTAAAGGTAAGGAGAATAATGCGTTGCCATTATAACATAAACTTACCAGACTTAAAAACAATTACCAGTCCAAACCTCTAGGTTAAAAGAGTAAGGTACACTTGGGTAGCGCAGAAAAAAGGGGTCAAAAGCCGTACCTCGCGAAACCAGGTTTTTCCTCGCTTCAGCTTGAACATAGTCATTATTATAGTCATCACAATACACTGGCACTCATTATACTGTCACTACACTACTGAGCGGGAAAATGACACACCCGCAGTATCGACAATACAGTGTATAGTGTTGTATTGTGTCGATGTTCGTCACTGCCGCGATATCAGTGCTAGGTATATGTCAGACGGTTCGGCGCCCCTTTTGGACTGTTAATGTCACATAATTTGTAAATGCACGATGTCTTGTAACCGAAATTCTTAGAAATCACCAACAGTACTTTGGCATAGTTACTTGAAATATCAAAATATTTTACTCAATTAATGATTTAATAATTTATACTCAAATAATTTTTCCTAAAATGTTGGTCTTTCTAAATGTCATTGTGGCGGTACCCACAATTCGCCTAACATTCCTGCATCGCGCTATCGAAGTTTTCTGAGCGCGTCGGTATATATACGACAGCTGAAATGTATCACGTGGGCTTCGGCCTGACCGAGCATAACACCCGCTCGGTCGGAAGATCTTCCTTTGCGGCCGCCACGCATATACCTTCATCATCATTATTCTCTATCAAACGTTAGTCAGTTTCCTAAAGATCGGCCGCCGGATGTAGTCGTTAACTCGTACGGTATACACCATGCGGAGAGTCTATGACAACTAATGGCGCATTGTTATTGGTCGTGGCATGCGTTTCAGAAATCTCCCGCACCCCGCATGCGGGCCGTATCGACCAGTGAAAATACGCCATTAAGCCATGAAACTACAAATTAGCTTCTTTTCTCTTTCACACACTCATGAGACTATTAGCTACCCATTCAGCTAGTGAATTTTGTCAGAGGCAAAACCCTAGTTTTCCACTGGTCCCTAATTTTGGTTGGACATATTAATTACAAGGATAATGGGTATTTTACATATTTTATCGACACACTCATGTCCCCTCACTACTCGCAGATAACAAGTCGGTCGTCGGTTCGTTAGGAAACGTTCCCCTTCTTATCAAATATTACGGTACCGATGTTATGAACATTATATTGTACTTTATTGTAATAAACTCCGAGCTTCTTGCAAAGTCTCTCTAAGTCTATGTTGATGACCGATTTACTTCATTCCAATCCAGTAATCCAATCCAGCTAGTTGCACTGAACTGTAATCCACTGCATTCCAGTGCCTGTTTACATAATTCCATTAGCAAGCGCTGGATTGGATTACTTGATGCGAATGAGATAACGATCCCGCTATTATGCCAATTTCACTTTCAATTTTCATTTTTACCGTTATTCTCCAACGTGTCCACGTAGCGTTTTTAAGCTTTTATTTTAAGCTTGTACCTACTAACTGATCTCTTAGATTTTAAAAACCTGGTAGCTTTAAGATCAGATAAGACACAAAACTTATTTTAACCGACTTCCAAAAAACGATGAGGTTATATGTTCGGCTGTGGTTTTTTTGTTTTTTAATCTCAAACATTTGAATACAGTTTTATTACTATAGCCGTAGCTTTGTGACTTGAATATAAATATTAAGTATAATATCATCTAAGTAAATAAAATAACATTTTAAATTTTCTTAGTCTCGTTATAATTCGAGAACGGCTGAACCGATTTGACTAATTGTAGTCTTGAAATATTCGTGGAAGTACAAAGTAAGGAAGGACTTAGGAGGGAAGTGAAACGGAGTCGGGTCATCTACTTTATTTATAAGGTTTACAGTTCTTCGATCCGTCCTTGATTTTAAGCGAAAAATTGAGAGCAATATTATTATTAAGTATAATAATTGTACCTAGGTCATGAAATAGTACATTACGCACCTAGGGCAGGAAAATAAGAAATGTCTCAGATCACATGTAATTGTTGGCCGAGGCGAAGCCGAGGTCAACAAACATGTGATCTGAGGCTTTCTTATTTACTGCCCGTGGTGCGTATATACTATTTTTCTCATCGACGGAGGCGGAAAACGGCAACATCGGTAAGCGCAGCGGGAAGAAAGTTGACGCTTTCCGCCCGGAGGTGAGAAAATGTAATTTTCCTTCTTTCAATTAAATATTTAACGCCATCTATCGAAACCTTGGCACACCATAGGCTGTTTTAGTTTATTTTACAAGTTGTAGATGGCTGTTTTATCATAAAACACATAACTTTGTTGTAAGAATTAAAAAGGTGTCCATAGAATGATGTATCTTAATTCATAAGTACTCATATTTCATTCAAATAATTTAAAATACTTAATTATAATTTATAAACAAAACATAATAAATCTACTTTTAATAGTAATATATAGTATCTACGTACTTTTCTTTCTTTTCAGCAGTGCTTTTCTTTCTTTTTAGTACTTCAGCACTGCATGCTAAGGATGCACTAGTATTCTGAACTTTTCTTTTTTGATGCCCATTGACGATTGTTCAATGTTTGAATTTCGCTTTAGTTCATTCACTGACCGGATGCGAGCAGTTGGCACGAACGCCATTTTAAGCTGTGCATTTAATACAAAGTCATATTTGAATGTTATGGCTCTGATCGATACATATTTTGTTTTCTTTAAAAGTGACGTTGGATACATGAACGTAGAAAAAAATGCGGACGGAGTCTTGTCATATACAAAACTGTGTCTTCACGTGGTCTTCACTTTTCTTCAAAATCGGCCACACACACATTCTGACGCCTGTCAAATGGTATGGACTAGCGCAAGAATGTGTGCGTGCGGACCGTGTACATACAGCCAGCTGGCCGACTCTGAACGACACAGTTTTGTGTATGGTGTGACTCCGTCCGCCTTTTTTTATACGTCCATGGTTGGATACAGAAAATATTATTTTGGAAACGTAGAACGAAACTTACTGAAAAGGTTTACAAAAGTAGAGCATGAAATGTAAGAGGTCAGAGGATGCTTTAAAGATGTAAAAGAAAATACACTATAAAATATACAACCTATCTAATAAATTCAATAACGATGACATACAACAGGGAAAAACCAGAGAAAGAGGTAACATCTAGGGCCTATTCCAAATAAGTAAAAGATAAAAAGTGATTCTAGCTTATGATAGAGTTATACATATATAAATAGTGCATTTGTATTTATTTCAATAATAAAACAACATCAATGTTTACGACAGGAAACTTGTTTGGAAACTTCGAAGGTAAGAAGAAGGAATGAAAGGAACATCAAAAAATTTTGTGATTAAAGAGTTCAGTCGTTTATAGAGCAGGACCTTTACAATACTTTAAAGTTTTGACTCATCAATAAACTTATGTACTCGCTGTCCTCCTTTCTCGTATGTTAATTAGTACAGCCGTCCCTCTCTGGTGATTAATTCCACCTAATTGGTGACCACGTATAATTGTGGACGCAATGTTATTGTCTTTGTTTATAGAGGTCTGCTATTGACAGAATGAATGGTGAACAAGCCAGAACACTGTATTTGATAGTTAGGAGATTTCAGTATCTTTGGACGCCTTGACCTAATGGTACTAAAGGCTTACATTTAATTTTTATTTGATCTGATTCAAGTCAAAGGTCAAATAGAAATTATTATGAAAGACACTTTTTTTAAGAGCTTACACACATGCATCAAACTATCAATCTGCACTACTTTACTTTATCTTTCGGACTTGATAATAATTGATTGGTCCATTCGCTGTACAGCCTGTACAGTGCACGCTGAATAATAAATGAAATAGACCTCACTTGGCTGTTCGTATAGCTTCGCTCTTATGTATCTTCTTGCTCGTTATGAGAAGTTCCAGTCGTCATGAGTCATATTATTTACTTGCGGGTCCTTAAACGGTTTAAGAAGTTCTGCTGGTAATCTCTTACCTCGGAGTGAAGACCATTTGATAAGCACTTACCTCAGGGTAAGGTATCTGCGTCCGTGGCGAGCGGCGGGGGGCGCGGTACTGCGTGATGCGCGGTATGACGAGGGGCGGCCGCCGCTCCCTGGAGTACACCTCGCATTCTTCTGGCGTTATCCACTGGAACAAGAAGGTTGGTTGTTAGATACAAGTTAAATACCAAAGAAGTAATCAAGGAAACAGTTGGTCATAAGTTGCGGTACGTCTAGCAGCTAGCATGTTTGCTACGTTACCCTAAGGGTCTACACAGACGGACTGCATTTCAACTGCAATCCACCTGCAAATTGCAGTTCAAGTGCAGTTGACACGACTGCAATAGAACTGCAAGCCAAACAGTTCACACGACTGCACGCCGACTGCAACTTAACTGCAATCCGACTGCGCGTTTGGTTTGCAGTTCTATTGCAGTCGCATTGCAGTCGTGTCAACTGCATTCAAACTGCACTTGAACTGCAATTTGCAGTTGGATTGCAGTTGAAATGCAGTCCGTCTGTGTAGACCCTATGACCTAAGTAATTATACAAATAAATAAATAAATAAAAATAAAAATTGTTTTATTTCCGAATAGATTTGTAGCAAATGCTTTCAGAATGTTGATACTACTGATGCCTACTACCGAACCAAAGGGTTACGTACCCAACGCAAAGGGCTGAAAGACACTATATTACTGCGAAACATGCCAACTTTGCCCGCTTTTTTCCAATAATTTTAATTCTTGTAAAAAAAATGTATGGAAGTGTAAGTTTTTTTTGCCCTCTGCAACTACAAGGTGCAGTTCATGTGCAGGTGTAGGAATGTCAAAAACATTACTTCTGTCCATTTAATTCTATTTATGATTGATTTTCATGCCGGGTAAAGTTACCTGGACTTGTAGCCAACATTGCCCACCTTGGTTTTTGACGTAAATATGAACTTTGCGCAGGTGGCATCAAAATCCAGTGAAAGAATTTTGGAAAAGATGGCGTTTACTATAAATATTTAAACGATATCGCGAATAATATCCTACTAAATTGACTGGGCAATGTTACCCTTACATTTTTTTCCTTTTCCATACAATTTGAATTTTGGTCTGTAAGAGTACTAGAGCTGCCACATATCGACTATAAAATTACTTAATCATCTTTTACATTATTATCAGGAATATATTATAAATATTTAATTGCTTCTGTTTATTTATAAATCCATTATCATCATTATATTATTTGGCTGGCTGAGCAAGGCATACAGAAATAAAAAATGACATCGATTTTTAGTAAAGTATTTAAAAATGTCCGATTTGACAACCCTGAGGATTTTTAGATACCGGGCAATGTTGTCAATCGATGATCGGAACACTGCTGGGTTAGTTTGCCCACCATCATAAGTTTTATTATATAATTCCCGGATTAATTACATTATCACTATAATACTCTATATAGATATTATTTTATAATATATCAAAAGCAAACTAACCTGTGGTTTCACCATCACGCACAATTTACTCACAAATCTGCACCACAATTTGCCCGCAAAAATACGTACCGTTTTTCAGAAGTTCCAACAAGTTACTGAATAAAGTTAGCAATACGGGGTATTGTCAATGTTATAAGTCATATAACCTATTTTCCGCCAAATTAAACAAATATTTCCATAATATCAAAATAAGTCCGTACATCAAAGATTTGCTTAAGAATGGATCTTAGGGCAAAGTTATCCTATGTGGCAAAGTTGGCATGTTTTACCGGTACGCTAATATTATAGGTTTGTTATTTTGTAAATCACCGCCGATAAAAAGATACATTATGTACAATTCATAACCACCGAAGTTTTAATGTAACATAAAATCTTTAGCATTGTCACTTTGCACTAGTTTAAGTTAGTGATTTTGTAATTCGCCAGATCAAAGATACAATTCATAAAATTGCTCTAAAGCCAATTACTAGCCAATAGTCAATAGTCTTATCAGCTCGCTGCGAGGCCACTTGTAATGGCCAGCTGTCACCCAGTGAAGCTGGTAAATAAACAACATGGTTTAGTCACAATACTTGGTGTGAATAATATTATTGTGTTGTTCCTGCCAATAATTCTAAGTTTTCGCAGTATTTGTCGAAAGAAATTAAGGAAGTCATGAAGCGCAGATTCTGTGGCGGATTTTGTCAGGAGGCGATGATTTTGCCATACCTCGCAAAATTCGTTAGTAGGTTTATTTTGCCAGCTTATCTTGGATTTCGAACGGCTCAGATTTTGCGGTAAATTTTTGCCATACCGCGCAGACTAGACGGCATTTGCCATAAGGCGCGGATTCTGTGGCGAATTTTGCAATGCCCCATGCCACGTCACGGTATTTGTGTTGTTTAATGTCAATGGGCCCATCGATCTTTATTTAGGTCAATATTAAAGATATTATTAATTATAATATTATCAAATGACGATTGAAGTTAAATATTGTTTCCGTCCTAATTCCTACCTAACTACCGAAACGATATCAACACATGAATAAATTCATTCATTCATTCATAATTATTATCATGAACATTTTTACGATCGCCAGACACGATGATTCTCCGTTGTGTCTGCTCATCAAGACAATTAGCGCAGCATTTGTCCCGCTCACTCATTTCATTATCTCGTATATGTCAGAGAGGGACGAAGTGATCAATGGCAGCCATGTTGACTCTGAGGTCAATTCAAGTTTAGAACAGTCATATATAAATTCGTCTTTAATTGGTCGAAACTCGAAAGTTTGTTTTGTAGTAGGGGAGGTAGTGCTAGCGTATGCAAAGCCATTTCATACCGACCAAATTTTTGTCTAGCGGAAATTTTTATTCCACCCATTATGAAGTGGCTGACTTCGATCACTAATATACAAGATACACAGTCTCATACAAAACCTCTCGAAAATCTGTCGCCGAGTAATAGAGTTTAAAAAAGTATACATTTATCTAAAATCAACCTTAATCACAGTAATTATTAAAGATCTTTATATAAAACAATGTACATTTGAGTTTACAAAGCAATAAAATTTTTACGTCCGATGCACACTTCATACTAAATTCAACCATCCGTGTATATGATTTAAGTTCAAATTTGTATAGTGCCAAAAAATAATCCAATTTTACGACCGAAATTCGCCGCTGGAACAGGGCGAAGTGAAGTATGAGTGGAGTCGAACTGTTCAAATTTTTTTTGTTGATTGTAATTTGTAATAATTTTAATAGTCCATTTTTTTATTTTTCCGAAGTTTAAGGTATAAAGTGAGGAGTAATTATTTTTTACTTGTAATATTATGTTGTTCTAATGTTATGTCTAATTTTATCATTAACCAAAATATACATAAGTGTACATCCATTTTCCGATAGGCCACAAAGGACAACTCACATCACCCAACGCCCATACTTTTTAACCTACTTAAAAAATCCTTAATGGGAACTATATTTGATCGAAGATGGGAACATAATATTATTACCACATCTAACTGGATCTCGAGGAAACCTGACAAAAATCCTCAATAAAAAAATTATAGTAATAGCGACTCCATCAAATGGAACAGAAACATAGCTTATAACCCGAACATTTCAAGTGGGCATGATAAACTACGATAAGTACCTTTAGTATGAGTATTCGCAATTGAGATGGTTTATACCGGATTTATTTACAACTTAATTTTAAAACTGTCTTTTGGTGATTTCTTAAAGAAATACCAATATTCACAATACAATTGTAAGAAATATATTAGGATAAAATTAATACTTACCGGAAATATGAAATTCCATCCTTTTTTTTGGTTTTAGACGTATGATTTCTACAATTATTAAACGCGCACTGAGGCATGTTTCCCGGCGGAGCGTTCGAGCACTACTAAATCAAAAGTGCACCAGAATGTTGAGTTTGGTGCTCTTTTGGTGAGGTCGTTTTTTGCCGCGGATTGTGTATCTTGTGACGATCAAAGCTGTTATGTATTAGTGGAATACTATTATTGTAACGAGTTTCACTCGGTATGAAATTACTTTTTTAACTGAGCGCGACCTCCCCTACTATTGAGAATGGTGTGAATATTTATTTTGGGATTTTAGGGTTCATAATAATTAACCTTATAAGTACATAAAATGTATCATAATTTGCGCTAGAGTAGAATATTATACTTTTTTACATTTAAAGATTTTTTGTACTTTGTACTTACTAAAAAATCGGATAAGTACAGCTGTAAACACTGTATTTGACTTTCTTTATTATTTAAACCTATTTTCTGACAGTTCTATACTTTTATGTAATATAACTAATAACGTAAAAGTGACAAACTGTAAGACGTACTTGTAAAAATAAAATTAAGATTAATTACTGTTAGTACTTAGTTATTACTGAACTTAGGAGACATGATTTCAAAGATATTAAAAACATGAATTACTTAGGTAAGTACTCAATAATTAAAAGTATCCTTACGATAGGTTGAGATTTTTTAGTTAAGTACCTACATACATTCGCAGCCGTTGTTTAGAAACCTTATTTAAATTCAAGATTGTTCATTCCAAGTGTAAGATTTAATGTTATTGTAAAATCCGGAACTAAGCATTCTCTAAATTCTATGTCATGGTGATTCATCTGCACCACCCGAGGATATCCGGGGGCGTGTCTTAGTCACTCGGTCAAGGTGGGTAACAGGTTCCAAACTGGTCTCCACTTTATCAATGAACTACGTGACGTCACATTTCTACGAAACAGAGTCGAGAGATTGGGAAAATGTAGAGGTCGTTGTTCAAGGCTTCATTTGTGAATGTAACTTGATGTATTTGCTACTTGCATAGATATTATATTATACACTTACTCCTAAGTCCTATACATACCTACTTACATAGATGTGTAAGATACTCTTACACACCCTAAAGCAGAGGCTCCCAAACTTATTTTGTCTACTGCCCACTTAAAGAACAAATTAATTATATTTCAGCGCCCCTATTGTTTAAATTTAAAATGCATCCTGATGGAATAAATCACTCCCAAGCCTCTACAGTCTACACCCCCTATTTTTTTCTGGGTCCCACACTTTTAGACCTTCAGCGCCCACAAAGGGGCATTATCGCCCACTTTGGGAAAGGCTACCCTAAAGCATAGATCTGTTTTGTAACATCCTATCACAATAATAATATCACCGGTCTGTAAGTACATTTTCCGTAATAGATATTTTCTTTGAATTTAAAGTTAATCTTAAAAACGGTTTAGCCTTTTAGGTTAAAATTATCACAAGGTAAGACTAATGTACACAGACACATAATATGTTTTTGTGTCTAGCAGCTAGCTCTACATTATTTCATATTACCCCCATAACTTTTATTATACATACTTATTCTAAATTCTTACAGTTTTCAACATATTTTCCTATTATAAGCACTTAAGTATAACTCTACCTCTTACATTTAATACTGTCTATTATTTCATCATTAATATCATCTATCATTGTACAGACAGTTCAACACATTTCAAGGCTGGGTTGGTACCAACATCCTACAAAAACTTGGCGTGTGTTGTTTGTGTTTTTGTGTGGTCATCGACAGTCCCACATACATAATCACACGCATCACCGAACCTCGCTTTCATATGGTAATTACTAGTACCACGGCACGGTACCTGGTACTAAATCTGGTTCCGTAGATTGTTCCAACGGTGTTTTGGTTTGGTAAGTACACCACAAAGCCGCGGAAGCCTATAGTATTGTAGATGGTTCCATCTTCCGACTTCCAGCAGAAATTCACTATTCCTTAATCCTTTCATAATACCTTTCTTATATTTTTTTACCATGTCACTTTAGAAACCTTTTGAATGTGTTTGTTAGATTTTATCATAACGCCGTTTCGATTCTGCATTTCAAAGGTTCTCTAAGTATTGCTAGATTTATTTATTAGTTATTACTTAATAATAACGTTTACTTGTGTGTGCTGTGGTTATCAGAAGCGAAGCGTGCCTTGGCGGGGCCCCGTATAAAATTTTGCCTGCGGGCCCTTAAGAAGGTTTGCCTCTCTTGGATTTGTTAATTAAAAATTGAAAATATTTCATTAATTTTTATTTGCGTACATTGGGATTTGGGGTCCCTGCGGCCCGAAGGCCTCGTTACATACGGCATATAAGGCGGTAGCTACGCCCCTTTCTGCTTAATAAGCGTATTTTGCGGAAAAAAAAAGTTTGGGAATTTCCAGGTGATTCGGAGAACGTCTCAGTTAAGGAATTTCCAGGAATTTAAAAAAACCCAATTTTTTAAAAAAAATAAATGCAATCGTACATACGAGGAAAGGCCACGTAAGTATATAATTTTTTTCAGATCAATTACTACTCTAGTTTTGGTAGAGTTATGAGAAAAGTTAAAGACTACTTTGTAGGTATCGCCAATTTACAAACTAATCAAAATGCATTTTGAAATGTTTCATGTGGTAGCCCAAAAGCATTTGAGACATACTCATATAATTTAAGCACCCACTAAGTAATATCAATCTGTTCGGAGTTTCTAACCTAGGTCAATAATAAACCGCTTAAGAACAGTGATTAGGATATTCTCAAAATTTCGGTTCGACGGCACTTCGACCTATACCTAGGTTCCGACTTCTAAGTAAAAGAATACTAATCAAAGCATTCTTTATAAGATATGTTAAGTACTTGAAGGTTGTGATAAGCTATCAGCTTCCTGGCCATCCTTGTCCCTGGCGCCAGTGACGTCATCGTGACGTCATGACACCACCGATTATAAAGAATGTGTGATTCATTTTTAATCAACAGTTGCATTCATTGCTGTTGAGCCTCTTGGAAAGTTTTACTGGCTGGAAGGAATATTTTTAAAATTGGAATAAATTTTTAATTTTTTTGATTCCATACTTTCTTATGCATGCTATGGCTATAATATAGAATATTAAAAAGCAAATAAAAAAATAAACAAAGTTTTAATTGAAATTAACGGACCTTGTTAATCGCGATACATTTTAATTTTGTAGTGGAAAAACCATCTACTTAAGGGCATTCCTTACGGAGATTCCGTAATTGGCCGTATTTAAAGCCTTATAAACTCATAATCTGAAAGCTACAAAGTTATAATAAAAATACAGCAATAATCTTCAGTATATCAACATTCCTTTCCCCGTTTTAAGTTTTCTATTTTTGTTTATTATACTCATGATATCAGCTTCCAAAGTAATACCAATTTATTAAAATTCAAGCATACATTCAGCATCTCCTTAGGATTTACAAATTACTTTTATTTGAAACTCACGCCAATAGATCGACAATATCATAAACTACATTTTCCCCGTTTTAATTTTATTTTAGGGCAATTTTGAACTAAGATAAGTAAAAATAATAGGGTTTTGGCGCGATCTCAGCAAATGTATGGCCAAGGTCGTTTGCTCGGAGGACGACCTTAATGCTTACAATTTTAATTGTAATTTTACTAATTAATGCAAATGTATTAACGCCAAAAGTAAATAGGATGGTAAAGTCCAAAAACCTGTGGTATGTGACGTCAAAATAATATTATAATGTTCTTGTATTTACAAATTATTGCATTTTTAAATGTAAGTAAAATTTTACAACGACAGTACTGCACTGTATTAGCACCATTTTCAATAGAGTTTCTATACTTATAACGAAGTGAAAATTAACTTTTACGTGAAGAAGTAAGGACTAAGGACTAGCTGCCGCAGTCAGAGACGAATATTAATTACTTAACTGTAATTAAATGCCCTTGCCCACATTTTACTGTAAAATATTGTTAAGTTAGTCGAACTAGTTAAAGTACCAATTTGTGAGCAATAAAGAGTTATCTATCTATCTATCTATCTATCTATCTATCTATCTATCTATCTATCTATCTATCTATCTATCTATCTATCTATCTATCTATCTATCTAAATGAAGATTCAATCCCCATACATTTGGTGTCAAACTCTTCATTAAATTGGAGTTTGATCGTCATTAAATGTCACTGAGTATAGCGGTTAGGAAGTGATGACGACAATGAAAGAAAACACTATCGGCAACCGTAACCGCATGACGTAACATCGATAAGTATTCGGAACAAGTAACAACACTATAACTTCCTCGGCAAATAGGAAATTATCACCTTACCCACTCGTTATCAGCTAACGGTATCGTTGAATCATTGTTAGTGTAGTGGTGTTAGTTTAGCGTAGTGATGTGCTAAGATCTATCGATAAAAATGTCGATAATGTTTAAAGTGTGACCGCACTACGTGACAGTACGGCAGCGACGCGTCACGCGATGCGACACTTCACTTTCTATAGATGAACGTTTGACGACGAGATGGAATAATGTCATATCATGTGGCTTTAGTACAGTGTCGCCTTTATCGTAAAAGACTATAAAGAGATTTTACCGTAATAACTTAAAAAAAAAAAACATTATCTAAAAGTAGAAACGAAAATATTATGCCCGATTTTTGAGGGGCACACACATCACAGGAGTTCATTTTTGTATCAGCATTGTTGATTAGTCAAAGTTTTGACGATAGCCAATCAAATGAGCTATTATTCACTGTAAAAAAAACTCTGAAACCCTGTATAAGAAATGTAAAAACAAAGCCAAATATTAATTTTCGTAAACAGACTCAAGTTTTCAATGTCTCAGCTATATCAAGTACGGAATCTATACAGAATAATATAATAAACACAGGGAAGTATATTTTGATACACGATATATTTTCAAAGCGCCATTAGAGTAATAAAGATGTTTTATCGACAGCACATCCCTAGCTGGAGCAATAACACCGCGACCTTTCCACCAGAACATAAAAACGTCCATTCATCCGCTTCTGACTTGTAACTGTTACTGTAGTAGAGAAGTAATTCGAATTTGGAACGTTTGATTACCGGTTTCTTAGGTTTGACTGGAGTTTATGTATTCGCAAGAGTTTTTGTTTGGTTAAAGATTTTAAACTAGCTGTCGAATAGAGACACTTGTGTCAAAAGTAAATTTAAAAAACGTGAATGTAAATTTCGTTGCTTACCTAAAGATAAATACAGTATTAGATTAATGATTATTTATTGAGATGGACTAGTGGTAAGTAGAATATCATTTAAGAAAAAACCCACAGTGCATACAGTGCTGAACTTATAACTCTATATGTATACTTATATATATTTTTGAGATACTTTGAAATAAACACAACAATATGATATTAGTCTATTGATTACACTTAAAAGCATTTCAATAACTCTTATATTTGAAGCGAAAATTAAATTATAAACATGGGTTCCAAGTAGTGTTGCCAGGTGTCCCGATTTGCCGGGACGTCCCGATTTTCAAGGGTCTGGGGACGCGTCCCGATTTATACCTAATCGGGATGCCAAATGTCCCGATAAATCAAAATGTGAAAAAGAAAATCATATTTTTTTTTAAGTAGGTAGGTGCGTAGTTTTTAATTTTTTACTCATCACATCACTATTTCAAATTCAAAATGGCATCAGCTTCACGTCACTTCATGAACGAGAGAGCATCAAGATTTAATAAATCTCCTAAAATTATTTTCTTTTATGGCTTCAATTTCAGTGTCAAACGCGACAACAGAAAGGGCGTTTTCCCAAGCCAACTTAATTCGGTCTGAGAGGCGAAACCGTTTGACACTGGAGCATTTGAAAGCAGAAATTCAAATAAAAACTAACTTCAGTATGACTTGTAATGAATTTTATAAATATGCTTTAAAAACAAGGCCATTTTAAAGGCGGCAAAGTCCAATGAAAAATATAATTTTAATAAAAAATAATATAAAATTAAATACTTTAAGTAAAGTTTAAATACGATTTTTTTTTTAAATTTTTACTAGTACAGCAAGCAAGATTGACTACTTGTTTTAGAATAAAGACATAATATTTGATACTAGATGACGCTCGCAACTCCGTTGCGCGAAAACTCGTTTATCGCGCTGGAACCGTACATTTTTTCGGAACAAAAAGTATCCTATGTCCTTTCCCGGGACTCAAAGTATCTTCATGCCAAATTTCAGCAAAATCGGTTGAGCGGTTTGGGCGTGAAGAGGTAACAGACAGACAGACAGACAGACAGACAGACGGACAGACAGACAGACAGACAGACACACTTTCGCATTTATAATATTAGTATGGATAGATAATATAAAACTAAACTTGCACTATTAATATAGAATGCAATAAATTAAACCCTAATTTAAAAACACCTTGTTATATTGTTTGTCACGATCTGCAACCCTAAATCCCGATTTTTTTGACCTCATGTACCGACTGAAAACAAATCGGACCTGGCAACACTAGTTCCAAGCATTCAACTTCACCCATAATGTAGATACATAATTACAATTAAACCATTTAATCCAAAATCTTTTTATTTATAACAATGATATTCTACATATTCTTTGCGTTTTTCATATAATATCATTGATTTATAAGAATAACTTAAAAAAATAATTATTATTAAATATCCGTATTATGAATACCGTACTTATTTGTTTCTTCCGGATGGACAGGATGTTCTATTTTTGAATTACAAGCGCGGTCGCTCCACAGATAATATTTACGGTGGTACATCCGATTACGTGATAATCTGTTTATCTCTACAGACTGTTACAATATTATCACTGTAAACGATTTTTTTAGAGATAAAACAAACGGTATAACGGTATAAGTTAAATGAAATTTATAAATAAATCTTTAATTGAGACAAAATATGTCCACACGTCCAAATACGTCCAGCTTTGTTTGTAATAGTTACAACTTACATTGTAAGAAATGTCAGACCAAATAAAAAAGTTTATATTTTGGTCTGATTTTACAAAGCCCATTCTTATCTCAAGTCTCGACCGAATAAATGAGAGTAAGTTACAAAATACAATAATATGTAATTCTTATTGAACATGACGTAACTTGTACTTAACTCTTCAATTTTAGACTATTTTAGAATACCGTATAATAGTTAATAATTATTTGGCTAGTAGATCGCGTGAAGGATCATAGGCTATCGATTTTAATCATTTTTTTCTGTGTCTATAATAATTATTATATTTTATACCCGTGCGACGCCGGGGCGGGTCGCTAGTACTGTATAATATAACTTATTACTTACTATAAGATCTTTGTAAACAACATTATTTGCAAATAAAATATTATTATGATTATGATCTCTAGAAATGCAAAAATCCACTTTATACTTTCTACAATTTTGTTGCAACACCTCAAAGGTGGTTCTTGAGTGTTTTAGAACATAATGTTTTTAAGAAAACACTATAAAATCTATGTTGGTTGGCTATGGTCGCTTCAACAAACCATTTTATTATCTGTAAGCAGTAAATGTTGCAACTAGCCATTAAAGAAAGTGATTTGGATATATAGACCAGTAGTTACAGAGTATATCGAAATAGATGAAGATAATTTTAAGCTTACTTGTTTTCTTTTCTACCTGTTATGCTCTTTTGACAGAGTTTATCGTTTCAATTATTATAGGTTCATGTTTTGACGGTAGTCAATCAAAGCGTGAGTGAATATTATAAATGTGATAGTGTGTCTGTAAGTCTGTTTGTCTTTTACCTCTTTATGCTTAAACCGCTGAACCGATTTTGAGTCTCGGGAAGGGACATACGTCAATGAGTTTCTAAAATACTAGAGTAGCAACGTCTTACAAACGATTCTCAGAAATGCGTAACCACTTGATAGCCCAAAATACAATGTCACTTCATTATGTTATTATGTCATTATGTATGGCAGATATGCCTGCAGGCATCTTCAAAGTGGTGACGCGTTTCTGTCGTAGACTGCCAATCTAGTTACGTTAGTAACATACAATATCATTGACATACGTTGTCTAAAGTTAAAGGAAAATAATATATTTGCCTTGGCCCTTGCCACTCGCTACGTTCGCAAAAAAATTTAACTTTTTAAACCAGCCAGTTTAAAAAGTTACGGAATGTCAATTCGGCTGAAGACATCAATCCTTTGCCTTCGATGAAATGTTTATAAAGACGTTGTTCTAATTTCAAAACAATGACAGACACAGAACGTCCTCGAGACACGTGTCATCTGGATTCTGGTGTCATCACGGTGATGTAACAGCCAGCATTACAGCAGTTAACCTATAGCAAAATATGTCGTGTCACGGTCCAAAATTAAACGCTTGACCTTTGCAAGTGAAATGGTGATTCCGGGTTCTGTATAATTAGGGGAAGGCTTACATAAAGTGATCGGCCATTTTGAAAACATGCAGGTAGATTACGTTTGATTTTGAACCACTGAGAGACCACTGACTAGTGACTAACATAAACTAAACCATAAACAGCTATTTTAATCAAAGACAAAAACAAGTAAGAGTGATAGAGAAAGAAAATATGTTTGTCTTTGCACCTGTTTCGCAGGTTGACCTAGTTTTGGAGTCCAATACCCGTTGCTAGCAATTTAAAAAATAAGTTGTGGTAAATGCAAGCTGTAATTCCAATGTCGTTGACTCTAGTCTCTACTTTGTTATCCCGGAGGACATGCAAGACCATTAGCGCTCTTGACATGGTACCTATTTATTACTCTTAGCTATATGTACGGTGGTTTAGGGCTTCAAGTGCAAACTATACTAAAGTTTAGGCTATAGTTTGCAAGTCACTATTGCCCAAACATCCTGCAATGCCTAATTTGCGCAGCAAGCACTAAGTAGCTGAGTACTAATAAAGTACTGTACTGGAGCTAACAATTGCTACTGCGTCACGCCAGACCGTTCAGAGATATTTTACCTCTACCATGATCCTTATGTTAACGACTTAACGACCACTCTTATATAACGCCATCACTTGCACCATTGAATATTCTAGGCAGGTGTGTCCATGGGCGGCCTTATAGGGCTTTAAGGCCTGGAACACAGATGTGACAGAGGTGCGACAAGCGACATACATGACGTCTTAAGGTGAACGCAGATTTGGCCGCACCGCACGCACCGCAGTCGCCGAATTTCGAATTCTTTATATGAAGTTATAGGCAAGCTCGCATACCTACCCGCGCCGCAGTCTTCGCAACTTCTACATTCTTTATAATATGAAGAATTCGAAATGCGGCGACTGCGGTGCGTGCGGTGCGGTCAAATCTGCGTTCACTTTTATTCGCTGTTTCTTATACCAAAGCTATAGGGCATTATTGGCACTAAGCCACTATGGAGTTACCAATTCAAAGGTGTTCAAGTATAGGGTGTGTTTCGAAAATTTATCAGTATTTTGGGAGTGTAATTGGCGGAGATTTGATTGGCTTCTACGCAAAGATCCCTAAACCTAGTCATTACTAGATATTTCTTAGTACTCTTGGCGCTTTAGTATCAGTTCAAATAATGTGCTATTAGCTATCTGCTATATCATTGTATGAAATAGCAGATTATTTTAAATAGGAACGTAACTACTGCTAATGTAAAATAAACACATGGGCAAAATTAGCGGAACATAACAAAATTTCGATTTTTTTTAATATTGTTCAATTTTGTTTTATATAATTGTTTATTTATTGATTATTAAAAAATCAATTTTATATAAACTTAGGGCATAAAAACGTGAAATTTAGAAAAAAATCGGCAAAAATCGAAGATTAAGAAAATCTTTGAAATTTCAGTAGTAAGTTTTTAAGTTAAATTTTCCATTTTTATTAAAGAAATGCTATGTTAAAAGAGTGTCATGGCCTTCTATGGATCTCAAGTGAGCCTGGATACGCCATTCCATGCTTGCATTTTGATTGTCAATCATTCCCTGTGGGATATTCTCCTACTCCTCCAGTAGCGCCAACTCGAGCTCCTGGAAACATTTTGGACCTTTTATTTTAAACTCGTACCGTTCACCCATTGATGTGCCATACGTCTTCAATCGGATCCACATCCGTAGACCGTGCTGGTCTCTCCACCCGGGCTACACCAGCATCATTTTGGTAATAATGCCCGATTTTTTACTCTATGGACGCGCATAAAATTGAAGTTACTATCTAAAACTGTGTAAAAGGCACACCATGCAGTTCCAGGATATCTGTGCTATAGCCCCGTGCTGTCAAAGTACCATCAACAATAATCATCAGCTCCGTGCTGGCTCCAAATCATGTGCCACCCCAAACCATTACGAAGTCTGCATCATAGGCCACTGTTTCCGTTAAGTTTGATGGCCTATAGCGTTCCTTACGATTTATCCACATTATTTGTCGCCTGTCAACAAAATGTACATAGAATTTGCTCCCATCACTGTACAGCACAAGATTTCACTCACTTGTCTAATTTTGATGTTCACGCGCAAATCTTAGCCTGGCTCTTCGGTGTTCTGTCTCAAGTTTTGGTGCCCTTGCTGGCACTTTTGAGTTTAATTTAACTTCTTTAAGTCTTCTTCTTACTGTACAATCACTTACACATACATCTCGGACCTGTTCCGACAGGTTTCGTGTCTGCATAGCAGTTTGAGGTCGATTTCTTAAGGTTTGTTTGCTTACAAAACGGTCATCCACAACCATTGTCACCTGATATCTGCCTTGTTCTCGTCTTCGAACGTAAGATCCAGTCTCTCTGTAGCGTTGAAAGTTACAATAGACCACGGAAGCCGACACACCTAAGGCCTGACTGACCGAACGGTAGGTGTGACCTTTCTCTATCGTTGTTACAGCTCTAGCTGTTGTAGATGCTGGGAAATCACTAATTTTGTATCTAAGCAATATGTTCTTCTAAAAACCAAACAATCAAATGAGCTTAGCATACCTTGCACCCCGCTAAAACGCCATTCTTATCAGGAACACTTACATCGTCAATAATCGAAAAACACTTATTAGGGCATAATTGCTATAAAAACCTGTCAACTTGTCAGTTTTGTTCAATATTTTATTTCTTAAATGAGCTTAGAAACTATAAAAAAGGATTTCACACAGCCCGACCCACTTGAGCTCAAGTTGTGGCCCTTTTTACCCATGTTCCGCTAATTTTGCCAGTGTGTGTAAATTTGAGGGCGTGTATGTCTCTCTACTTTCTTGTATTATAGAGTTCACAATGAAAATCACCTCCACCACCTTAGATAGAACTACTTCTAAGTGTAGTCTATAGACTATACGATATAATAATAATTTATGTAGTATGTACAGTAGTAGTCAGCAGCTGCATTTGCGCGCCATGTGCAGATCGCTATTAGCGCTTCCTTGAACCTCTATATAACATAATAATATACAACATCAAAAGAATTCCAAAACGCCATTATTCATTACTGCTAAGTAAGAACTTAGAAGTAAACTAAGCGCATTTCTTTGTCAGTGTGTCTTCAAGTGAAGTTGCGAGCAAAAGGTAGAGCAAAAACTTTAGTATAGATGTCACAGAAAAAACAATATTATATTCGTGGCATACATCTCATATACGAGTTAGGACTGAACGGATTTTGGTGACATGCTTTGAGTCCTCTGGGAATTACACAGAATAGTCTTATAATTGAGAAATATACAGTACGAAGCAAACGAACTCGCTATAATACCAACAGCTGATAGTAAAATATAAATTGCACATTATATTTATTTATCTAACTCCTATAAATTGCATTGAGGTGTTATAATAGTGTATCACAAGCTTCCTCCTACCGATACCTACAAATTTATGATACACGGAAGGCCCAGCGACCTCGGGTGATAACACTGATAAGGGGTCAGTGACCTTGCCCTGTTATCACTTAAGGAGTTTGCAGAGACCTACTGACGCCTTTATTTGTTTTTGTACAGATATCACGACTAGTTACAAATGCCGGTTGTGAGGGACTAACGGCTGACATTGAATTTCAATTTAATTTCAATTTAATCCTTCGATCGGAGGTGTCTAGGAATTCCCATTGTATTCAATTTTGTTCTCGCGATCACCGGTGCTTGCGCGGGGCCTGAAGGATTAATGAAGAGTTTGATAGAAAGTGTATGGTGATAATGTCAAAATCTTCATTGAATTAAGTTACTCGTTCTTCATCGATTTATCTCTTTAATGTAAGCCATACATACTACGGTCTACCGGAGAGGTCTATCTGTGCAGGTATGCCTGCGCAGGTAGACCGAAATGTGTGTGGGAATAGACCTGAGCAGTTTTTTGAACCTGCGCAATCATTCTTTTGACCGACAACTGCGCAGGCATAACTGTACAGGTGTAATCTTGGCTTGTGTAAGCTAGGCAGCCTTTTGTGTGTGGAGATTTTTCCAAATGGTGGTAAAAACCATTCAATCTTAGTGACCGCTGTCGATTCTGTGTCGCTACTCGCTAGGATTGACAGCAGTAACCATTAAAAATATTTAATATTATCGTACATACACATACACATTGTAGAATACCATAATACCTGTAAATAAAATAAACAAAAATACTGCTCAATGTAGGCTCAATGTAAATAAAATAGCCCGAGAGACAATATAAAGCAATCTTGGGACCCGCAAGAAAATAAATAAAACTAGAATTTTATGCTGATAATGATGATGATAATAGATTATCATAAATAACTAGAACGCAGTGAAGTGTAACAAATACCACAATAACCAATTACATGCTAATAAATAAAGAATTTACAAATGGACATGACAATTAATTTAAGGTCGACAAGGCACAATTGCTTCCCATCTGGTATTGCGAGTATCTCGTATGCTCGATATTTCCCCTTTTTACCTAACTACGAAGAAGCCCTTCTGAATGTGCCCTTATAGCGGCTTTGAAGTGAAGACTTCTTCAGCGGCGTTGAGCGCTTTTGTGGGATGGGTAAAAACTGTGAAACTCGCGTCAGATTCCCATGCTGATCGAAAAACCAAGGAAAAAACGTAGGACGATTGGAGAGTAGTGTTGTAACATCGAAATCGATTAATCGAACAATCGATTGTTTTTTTTTCAATTGTCGATGTTTTTAATCGATTAATAAAAAAAAACAATTTTATAAAAATCGATTTTCAAAAAATGGGTTAAAAATTTAATCGATTGTAAGGGTTTAGATTTATTAATTAAATATTAAAACGATCGTTTTTTTATCGGTTTGCATAAAAAATGGGTTAAAAAAAATAATGCACAACGTTAATAATCAAGTTTTCACTTCTGCGGCACTCCCGGAGTGCAACCCGTTTATTTTTTTTATTTTACCATTTATTTCAGGCATTTAGGCCCATAATACAAATACCTGGCAAATACAAATACAGGCTAAACTACTGATCTGATTTTAACAAATGAGGCGTCAATCGATTATTCGAGTAATAGTGCGCTGGTGACAGAATCTACACCTATAATTTGCCAATAATTTATTTTTATTTTTCAAGTAGTTGGGTTATGGTTTTGGTTTTTATGGTTCGGGTTATGGTTTTTAAACTTATCAGTTATCACTTGACATTGTTTTTTTTTTTCGTTAATTAATAGAAAAACTGTAAAATTTAAAAAGCAATGACGAGTTTAGAATATTTATCCTGTTTCTATTTACAAAAAAGGTCGTATGCAATAGCAATAATTATATATAATTTGTAAACCGTACATTCCACAAATACGAAGATAAGAAAACAATAACACTATTTCATAACATATTAGAAACAGATATTTCATCATGTTGTAAATGTATATTTGTAATGTGTATTGTATGTAATTTGTAATGTACACTTATCATATTACTGACACAGTAACTAAATGCTAGTAATGATATTACAAATCAATAATCACGAGACTAACTAATTAAATTTAATTAATTGTAAATAATAATGTTCTGTTTTTAAAGAGCTGACTGCTCTCTAAATTATTCTAAGCTAGCATCAAAAAATTATCTAAATTAATATTTGTTTAATCAGTGCATTCTTCTCCACTAGATTGGGCCTTGCTGCAAATAATAAATTTATTATTCGTAGACTTTATTGAAAGACGAAAGACAAAAAATGAAAGAAAGACATCATACTATTCCTAGGATAAAAATTTATCTTCGCGGGAATGAAATGTTTCTCATAATATGTGATAATATGATCATATGGCCAATGACCATGCTAAGCCTATGCTCTGCAGCATTCAATATGTCGCTAGAGCAACAATGTGTAAAAAAACACTTACTACAGCACTCTCTCAATTTAATAAAAATATTGACTAATGATATCGTTAAAATTTAAAGTGAATTTCATAATTGCATTAGTTGTTACAGACATCGACATGTGCCAAAAACGTAATTGTTACCGCTCCATTGGGCTCACGCACCGGGCAAATGAACTTGTCAATCACCTGATTTCTAAATGTTTTAATATAAAGTTACATAACTTTGATCTTCGTTTTTCTTGGCAAGGAGCTGGAGAAGATAGAGATATACGAATGAATGAATGAATAAACGAAAGAGAAGAATATAAAGAGAAAATACGGAATTTACATGGTTTTGCTGTATTATAGAAGTCAGAAGAAGGAATCCATATAATTATTATGTACACTCGGGGAAGTTGATTCCTATGCAAATGGGGGATCTACGTAGTTTGGTCGCATTACGTCAAACTCAGCCGACAGATCACAATTAATATTGAATTGACATAATCGACCAAATGACGTTGGTCTCTCAACTGCATAGGAATCAACTTCCTCGATGGTACATCATGAAATGAAAATGAAACGAATTGAATTGGGTAACCTGCATGATCATGAAAACCGTAGACAAATATAAGTAGTTTATAGTTCCCGAACCGGTGGTAGGTACCAGTAGTATCAACATTATGAAAGCATTTTTTTATCTATTCGCTGGAAATTGGAAACAAATATAATATGAACCAACGAAATAAAAATCATAGGCAAGTAGCAAACTTGCGTTATTCGGCTCATTATTTATCGTGAGGTCTCGGTTTGATATAATGCGACCAAATCACGTAGGTCCTTCATCATGAATGTGATATATGTTTCACAATTAATATATTTTTCCTAATCATGGCTGAATTATGGAAAATATTGAAGAGATTTAATATATAATATTGAACGTCACATAATAGAAACGACACTTATTTATTGACGTACACCTTCATATTATGAGTCAACCAGCCAAGGTGATATAACAAGTGGGTCCCACGCACTCACGACAAAACAGAATCCGCGATTGTCTCCACAGTTACATATCAACACTTAAGAGTTAAGGACAATACAACTTTTTACTCAGATGAAACTTTAAAAACGTAAATGGGCTTTAGAATTACATTTTTTAAAGAGAAAACTTTTAGTTGTCATTTTAAATTAGTAGATATCAACTAGTTCCCATATTATACAATCCAACCACGTTGGCCAATGATGGACCACAAGCGGCGACGAACGTGTAAAGACGTAGATATTCGTATATGGTAACCTATGCTCGACGTTGATTATCGTGAATGTGTAGATGACAACGAAGTCTTAGGCTGTGTTTCCACTGAAGCGGAGCGGAGCTAATAGCGGTGCCGAATTGACCAATCACCATGCTCGAAATCTTCGCTCCGCTTCGCTGTCATTCCGCTGGAATAGCATGATTGGTCAATTCGGGCACCGCTAAGCTCCGCACCGCTTCAGTGGAAATACAGCCTTAGTAATAGTGGCCCGTTTTTACCCTTTGGGTACGGCACCCTAAAAAGAACTAGTCGGCACATAATTTTTTAAACTTTAAATTTTAATCTGTCAGTATAATTTTATTGGAATTTAGAGTAATTTAAATATAATTATTTACGTTTAAACTTTCCAAAATCCCGTTACTTTCTCTAATCTCAATATAATTAGAATTGAAACTAAATCACTTATGTAAATATGAATCTGCAGTAGAAGTTTTTTACAGAATATAGACAATATAAGATGTAGCATGCTATGCTATACTTCTAAAGTAACAAGTGATGTAAAAGAGGAGACAAAATATGGATAGAGAGAACTCTACTTCTATTTTGTCGATCGTTTGTTTTCACAATATGTACATCTAAGACAGCTGTGAAATATAGAAAGATTTTGTTTACAAAAATAGACAATTTTAGATGTAGTATGGACTCCTGAAAAACCACTAATAGGCTCAAAGAGGATTAGACAAAACATTGGTAGAGTTAGCTCTACCTCTGTTTTCTTTTTGACGTGGCAACGTCTTATAATTCGATATGGGCTGCGCGCACGAAAAAATATGACGCAATATGCGGCGTTACCTCGCTCTGAGGCGTTCCATTTAAGGCTATGACGTTGTCACGTTCAACTATCGTCAGTAAATCGAGATTAAGAGTAAAACTTTACAGACAACCGAGTTCGAGTCGAGTTCGAGTTCGAGTCGAGTTCGAGCTCGAGTTCGAGTTCGACTCAAAACACTACTCTCCAACCGTCTTTTTTTTTCAATATTTGTGGGACTCGATAGCTTTCTAATTGTTGATTAATAAATCATTGCGCGCTTCGGGAATACAAACGGCTGACCAATAACGGAAATAGGTTTACGCTTATTATGCATCGGGCTGCGCGGGCGCATGCATATGGACACACATTTGAATATATTGTGCGTGTCATTATCGGCATGTACTGTTAAATATACGTGGCCAAAATGTGGTGAAAAACTAGAGATAATGTAGACCTTATTGCGAAGGTTTTATTCTTAGTAAAACTTTTAAAGTTCCTCCTCTTTTAATTCAACTTAATGTTGCCAAGGAAATGCCACGAGAAATTCAAAAAAATCAATCTTAGCCAAAAATACTTTCAGTTTACCCAAAATACTTTTATTATACCTAATTATTATAACTATTAGTTAAAATTTTGTTTAATAACTTCGCCGTCAAAATTAAGGAGAGCATTTTAATTCTTAGTTCCCAAGTACTTATATTAGGTAAGATTTAATATATATATATATATATATTTTTTTTTGTTCCATTTCATATTTGAATGTACCTAAGGCATTAGGCAACGAAAACATTTCTCGTCTTTGAACTATATTTGGGAAGAAGTATTATCAGAAAGGAGGTACGGCGCGTGCGACTACAAAGGGGAACACGAGGAAGGAAAATATGAAATTATTGAACACATGACATCGTGTACACACGTATAGTTCGTATCACATGCATATTTTAACACAACTACAATGTAAATATAAATATTATTGCAATAAATTGTATACATACTTAGTTTTTTGATTTTTTATGGTTGACAACACCATTCTAACAACTGTTGTTGTAATCAAAAGATTTTGAGATACTCAGTTGCCATTAGTATTATTTGAGGCATAATCAAAAACGCAACATAGAAAAGTTAACAAAATGTAGAGAACATTAAACAAAAACTCTCTCTTGGAAACCCTTTTCATGTCATGTCGGTGACTTCAAGTATTTAATTATTGATTAAAGTGGTGATGTATTTCATTAATGATTATGGTGATGATTAACATAACAATCGTCATTGTCTGCAATACAAATATTGCGGGGGCAGGCCATACAAAGTTACAATACTTTTCCTGGCGATCATAGACAAAAAAGATATGAAACTGTAACTTTATATCCTAATTTAAGACTCTAGCTTAGAGATTATTACTTCAAAAATGATACTTAATTGATAAGAAGTAAGATTTAATCTTCATGTTTGCTAAAATTTATTTATGTTAGCGTAGATTTCACGGATCTTTATGCCGTGTGTTATAATACTAAAGTAAATTAGTAACACTTTCAAAAGTTACAGCGTTATTTATAACAAAACAATAAGGAAGTTTACAATTATTGCGCACGCGAGAGTAATATTCAAATCTTGTAACACTATAGACCAGAAGCATGGCACCACTTACACCTACTAAGTTACTAGTGCCACTATAACACCTTAGTATCTTAATAGCGACGATTATTATAATGACGTGAGTACTGACTAATAACTCCGTAATGTTTAAACTAATAAGGAAACAAGTTTTAACGCGAGATAAATATGAAGTACGAGAATAATTGAGCAAGAAAGTAATTATGATAGAATGTAGAGTAACAATTGTACAGTTTAATTTACATAGAGAAATAAATGTACAGTTAAAGACCCAACGTCTTATACCGTAAGAAAGTACATAGTTTTAAGGTATTGTAGATAATGACTTACCTCATCTTCCTCGTCCTCGTTGTAAAAGGGATCACCTAATATGAACTTCTTCCAGTATATAACATCTGGCGGGATCGCGTACGCGTCGTGGTCCCGCAGGTTGGCGTAGAGCGGCGTCTCCCGGCCCTCGCTGGCGGTCAGGCTCTCCACCTCCACGCTGCCGCAGGAGCAGCCCTCGTCCGTGTAGCAGTACTCGATCTCCTCGTAGATATTCTCGTCCGTGATCGCGTCGCGCACCGGCTCGTAGCCGTCGTCCGCGAGCGGCGTCATGGCGGCGACTGGCGCGCCCGCCTCGCTCGTGTCGAAACTCAGCCGCGACGGGGACGCCGCCAGCACCCGCCGCAGGATGTCGTCGCTGTTGTGGTAGCCGCTGCTGTGCGACCACACCAACGCGTACGTGTCCCGCTCCCCGCCCGCCGGCGACGCCGCGCTGCACTCCTTGTAGCTCCAGCACGTGCTGGCCGAGTCCTCCGACACCCGGTCCAGGTCATCGGACAAGGACGGCGAGGGCGACCGCGGCCGAGGTCGCCGCGGCGGCACCGGCGGAGTCCTGGTCTCCTTCGCACTCGACACTGGCGTGCTCGCCCCGAGCGGGACGGCCTCACCGATAAGGTTCTCCGTGTACATGTTTTCACTCGACACTGTTTTAGGCGCGATCACCTTGGTCTCATTCTCGACGTGCCCCCGGCTCATGCCGTCGAGGCACTCGTCGAAGATGTTGAGGATGCTCCCGGGGATCTCGCCGGCCGCCGGCGCGAGGGTGCGCCGGTACTCGTCGAGCTTGTAGATCTCCTTGCCGAGCTGCGAGAGGATCTCGTCGAAGGCGCCCTCCGACTCGGGCTCGGTGTCGGCGGAGGCGGCGGAGGGCGGGCGGACGACGACGAGCGGGTCGTACTCCTCGATGGTGGCCCGGATGAGCGTGAGCCAGGCGACGACGGGCTGCGCGGAGCGGTCGCGCAGTGTCTCCACCACGGCGAGCGGGATCCAACTCGTGAGCTCGCACATCTCGCCGCGCGCCGCCGGCGCGCGATAACCGGTGTATGAATCAATTTCCGAGAAGGCTCGTCCTTTCTGCGCTCTCGCAAACACGAATTCGCACTTCACACAAAAATCACATTTTCTTCCCGATTAAAAATTATCACGCGACCCCTCGACCTAGTAGATAGCTTATCACTCGAACGCCCGTGCACATTTTAATTTATTTAAAAAAACAGCCGTCAGTTTGACGTTTCGCTCCCGCGCTTTTCTCGGGCGGCGGAAACGTCCGCGCGCGCAGCGGCCGGCCCGATAGTGGCGCGCGGACAATTAATTCTATCCGTTCATTGGGAGCGGAGTCTGTGACCGATATTCCGGCGTTATTTCTGTTCGGGAGCGCATCGTGGCGTAACCGCACTAAAAACTAAAAGCAACTGCAACGTGCATTAGATAAAGGCGCAGGCGCCGGGCCCGGGGGCACTCCACACGCGAATGTCCGCACAGATTATGGTGTTATCTGTTTTGTTTGTTTCTTGTCGGGCCATTGTTTTGTAGCTAATTGTTAGAAGCCGACAAACGTTTTACATATTATTTAACATTTTTATAACTCTACCTACCTACTAAATACCTATCTGCTCTATGTATTTATAATGTTAAACTCATTGATGATCAATTTTATGAATGAAATAATTATTTTTCAGGAGTGTGGCTTAGAATAAAGTGTCTACTTATTCTATTTAATATGCTATTGCTATTTACTCTACATAATTATTATTGTAATTTGTAAGGAAAATAGCGGGAATTTAAATCCGTAGAAATCGTTTCATTTTCTTCAGAACTGTACACACACTTTGGATTAATAGGCAAAGTCTTATCTAACTTCAAATGTTACTGTAACAAAGTTAAAAGATAGTTAAAAACTAACTCTAAAATATTTTGTAGAGTTCTTGAAAAAAATAAATGTCTTGTTCATTCAGTTATTTTAGCGAATAATTTTGATCTGTGTAAGGGCAATTTTTTCTAACCTAACATAAGTTCAAGATAGTTTTAGACACTTTATATATGTAATACTGTTATAGAGTTCCCTAAGAAAATAAAAGTATATTTCGTTATGTTATTTTAGCAAATTATTTTATGTATTTATCAGTTATTTCTCAACTTGCTGTCACGTACTACAGACGTGACAAAGGTCGCGAGTACAGCATATATACATGCAGAATTGTCATACAAATGTATATACTATGTGTTACATCATTGAATCCTTAAAAAATATTATTTACATATAAATAACATATTGTGTATATGTTTGGAGCGTTATAGTGACTGTACAAATGGTTGCAAATACACGCATTTTGAACCCTATTGGTTGAGTTATAAAGTTGAATTGTTATAAATGCTGCACGATAAAAACTTTACTTAATAGGCATCATGTATATTATACAGACGAACATGATAGAGAGGAAGCATTTCAATGTATGTTTGCCTTAAATAGGTTTTATTATTTTATTATTTTATTATTATTACTGGGCTAATTTTGAGGACATTTTGCACTATCATAAAGAAAATTAAACATAGTCTTAGTGACTACTTTATGTGTCAAAAATGTGTCTAAGTGACTACTTTGTGTTTTCCCGATTTTTTCCTGTTGAGCAACATCTAGTTTTGAAAACGGCCTAGTTAGCAAGCTTTCAAAAATTATCACTTCTTATCTTTGGTGTTTTTAGACTTTCCCTCTCAATGTAACTGTAACCTTTAAGCAAAGGACATAAGGGTCACATATAGAATCTCGGAGATAACGTAACTATGAACGTACAAGTACCAAGCCCTTTTCAATGAACAACGAGAATAATTCCCATTCATAAGCACGAAACGCATCCCACAATCAATAATAAACTCTATCACAACGGAAAAAGGTATATTTTCGTATTTCCGTAGTACACACTTGTCGATTTTATACTGATAAGGCAAAATAGATCTTATGCCGTTGCGATAAGGGTGTACAGATGGAAGAAGATTGCGAATATCATCTTACTGCTAATGTATTTCCTCCAGCTAATTCACATTTTTCGAATGTAGACCGCCCAGCTGTATGTATCTTAATGAATGTTTCATGTTTCGTTTTCACTTACGATCAGTTCACATAGCAACCAAAATATAGGTACACCTTGCTAGTTAAAATAATACTTACGGCTGCACTCAGAATCCAGAGAGATTTAATAATGATTAAACTTTAATTTTAATGAAGAGTTGGACGGATAAGGTGAGGCTTATGTCATAGTAATTAATATTTCGTCTTTGAGTGCCTCAGTTTGACAATAAGAATATTAAAAAAAAAACATTTTACAATACTTTTAGGGTTCCGTACCCGTAAAAACGGGACCCAATTAAGTCAGACTTCGTTGTCAGTTGAAGTCTGAAATTTTCAAGGTGGGCTCCCATACAAAAAACAAAATTTATTGTCTACTTTCGCTCTACACCGGTACGGAACCCTTCGTGCGTGAGTCTGACTCGCACTTAGCCGATTATTTAGTTAAATGAAACTTTAAAATAAAACATACCTAATGTTTCATTGTTGTTAGTAGTGTTTAAAATAATGCAAAAAATGTACAAAAGAATACTTTTATCACGTCGTCCGCGTCATTAGAAAAAAAAAACGGTTCATCCGACAGGAGCTTCGATGTCACAGACTGACAAACAAACAGTTTATTACATTTATTACTGACACGTGAAAATTATAAAAAAAATTAAACGCAAAAAATTACTAAAATATGGGTCACCGTAGGGCCTCTACGGCGTAGCTTGAGGGTCTACAACTTTCCAATTTCATACAATTTATAAAATGAATAATTTTTGTCTTCAAACTTTTATCAAGATTTAAAAACTACTTCAGCACGCTTAGCATGACCACCATAAGTTTCCGTTTAATATAGAATAGACACAAAAGTAACAAGAAAATCTGTCAATTTCTCCCTAACAGTCAGCTTATTTCTTTCACATTTCTATGGCCATAAGCCTGCATCTATATGCATTTCTATAAATGTCATTTTAAGTGGGTATGAGTCAGTGAGTGGGTATGGAGGTGGGGGAGATCAAATGGCTTAATAAGTACCGTAATGGATAATTACAGATGGTGTTATTGTACTGTCAACCTCGTTAACTAGTGTTAAACTTGAACGAGACAATATTGCGTTACTGGTAGAATATACTATGTAATAATTATTAATGTATTACATACAAAACACTTTGCACGATTGTAGTAAAAATGCTAAAGCATAGGAATTTAGATTTTGTAAAATATTTTCAAAATTTCCTATAGGCAACAACCTACGAATAATAAAAACTAAGGAAGAATAACTCCGTCAAAAAACATGCTCCAAAATACTTGGCAAAAAAGTGTACCTTAGGTTAACTTTTCATACATTTGCAATATTTAGGTGACCTTGAGCGTTATAAAGGCTGACGTTACATGACAGTTCGAATGGAACCAAATTAAAAACTGTATTAGTATGGGAATTACGTTTCCTTCGGTTTTATTATTCGTAGGCAACAACACATGCCATCATAGTAGTGGTTTGTGAAGAAAAAAATCTCTTAATCGAAATATTCGTAATATTAATAATGTAATCGGTTTTCTGTGTGTGCATATAATTTATTATAATATGTTCTGGAATTTTATTAAGTTAATCCCCAAGCGGCACCCGGCTGTCGCATAACAATTGAAAATCTATTTTGTCTGCGATTCCCACGATCAAGGTATACAAATGAAGTTAATCCAAATTCTACTTCTCATATTGTTATTTCTTACTAAAGTTAAGTAGGTTCTTTTGTTTTTTATTTAGAATTTATTATATATTGTATAGATTTTGAGCCAGTAAAGTGTTGGTCACTAATTAAAATGTTACAATGAAATAAATGCGTAATATTTTCATTATTAGGTATGATTAAACTTAATAATATCCACTTTATTTAAACAGTGCGATAACCCCGTTTATAATATGGTCGCTAGGTACAATTATTATAAGTGAGATAATGCGGGTACTTATATATAAAATATCATCTGAACTGCACATAATATTAGACTGGACAACTATTTTCTTAAAGAGAATAACATATTAACTGTATTCTGTTGTCTATGGTCTTTATGGAAAATTTATCTAGAATCTAGATAATAATGTGGAAATTTTGTTTAGGAGAAGGTGGTAATGTGGCCCCCCACTTTGTTTATCAAGCATTATTAAAAAAATATATGAGTCAGAAACCTAAAAAATACATTATGGGACTTCTTATTCATTTGTTTAAACATGTCTTATTAGGGAATAAATAAAACTCGTGCAGGATAATCGAAAGTTTTAATTATTCTTAATCAATCACATTTGGTATTTTGAGATCAAGTGATGGTAATGTGACCCCCCGGAGATGTCACATTAAATGTATTGCCCAAGTGAAACTTAACGGCAAAAATCACAAATGTAATAGTCACCTTTGGAGCCTCCACAGGCTACATAGCCCATTAGTCAAAAATTTGGTACTGTACCCATGACTCTCCAGCTCTGTCATTGGAACTTCATTACGACCAATGTGAGGGGGCCAAATTACAATCATTGCTTATATTTAAACAAACGCACAAGAAATATTTATTAAATGTATAATTTTATATTTATCTTTTAAATTCCGTAGGAGAACAGTTTGATGTATCCGATGTTTGAACACAAAAGCCAAATATTTCTGTTTCTTAACAGCTATCGAAATAAAATCACACACAATTAAAAGTTTCGCCGGTCGTAAGTTTAACTTGATCGAATGACAATCGAACTTGTCAGCCTCTGTTGGATTTGTACGGTGCTAAAATATTATTATAGTAGGGGAGGTATTTCATACCGACCAAATTTTTGTCCAGCGGTAGCTTAATATTTATCAATCAATATAATCAGCGTCAGTCGCCGCACCTGTGGTGGAATGTTAACTGAGAGTATTTCAAAGTTGTAAAAAAAATAGTTGCGAAAAGTGATTTTATACCGAATGAAACTTTCATGGATGATTATTGAGGTCATGTTTAACCAAAAAATCACCGTCAGCCGTATTGCAGACTGGGGATTCAACGTCAGTCGCGTTACTGAACATTTAAAAATTTTTTGAATATTAAGTCATTTTATACCGTACAAAATTTATACAGGTGAATGTTTCTACTTTGTAAATAATAAATAAAACCGTCAGTCGCTAATACGATGGTGGAAAAACCGTCAGCCAGCGATATAAGTTATGACCAATATAGCCCTACTTCGCGCTCAATGTATCCCAGGGCGTCGCGTAGATGACATTTCCACCTGCAAACATTCAGCTGACGGCGATTTTCGTTTGAATTAACCATAAAATTATCTCACATAGGAATTTTAAGTAATTAATTCGATAGTCATTACTTGTGAAGAAGAATTATCTACATTTTACTTAAAAAGCGCCATCTGTTGTTATATACTAAAACTAAAATAACACCTACCCAACCTAAACGTGTATAATCTAGATATGAACCATTATTGGGCGCGAATTGGGATCGTTTTAATGTCAATTCAATACGATTCCCAACATCAACTTTGAGATGCTCTCAATTTTTATTCCACCCATTATGAAGTGGCTGACGATCAAAGCTGTTATGTATTTGTGGAAAACTATTATTGTAACGATTTTCGCTCGATATGTAGTTACTTTTTTAACTGAGCGCGACCTCCCCTACTATTAGCATGCCGCGAGCATACCGTTCCACAAAAATAATACGGATAGCATTATTAAAAATTTAAATTCTAGAATTTTCTACATGATGGCTCATCGCAATAATTATAATGTTGTAGACCTTAATGCAACTGATCAGGAGGTAAAGTCGCTTATTATAAATTGTCCATATTCGACGACGATTGTGGATGCTACGCTACAATCATGATAATATCATCAGCTTTGCAATCATGATAATAGTCATGGACCACTGTAGTTTTTGACGCAGAAAAACTTAACTTCAGTGATCTTTATAGCTCTTTAGCAATTCATCATTTTATTGATCTACAATTACGATTATAGATCAATCATTATGTTAATAAAGTATAGTACTGGGAATCATTAGCATGCGATACTAGCGGCGATCCCGGCGCGCCTCGCTAGCTGTCATGTCCCAGTTGCTTCGTGATGTATTGATGGAAATCGGAAACCATCATGTTTTTACAGTCATACAAACAATATACATTCAAACGAGTTATAACTTATAACCTATAGCACAGAATATATAATATTAGTTGTACCCATAGACTTATAATATATACTGTAGTTTATGGTTGTACCAACCTATAGCTAGAGTGGTCCAGTAGTTTAAAGTGTGGCTCCTAAGTATTAACTCATTGGTCGTGAGATCGAAAAGTATTGTTATCAGTTATCACATGGTTATCACATTAGGTATCAGGTTTTTACAGACTTTACATAGGTACTATCAGAGAAGTTGATTCGTAGGCAGGTGGGAGACCTAAGCCTGTAGACAACTGGCAAAGCGCTAACGCTAACGCTACAAAATGTATGCGATTTGACATAAGCCATCGCTTCGCTAGCGAATACTAATGTCAAATCCATACATTTTGTAGCGCTAGCGTTACCGTTTTGCCAGTTGTCTACGGGGGCTACTCAGCTTGGTCGCGTTACGTCAAACCCAGCCGACAGACCACAATAATTATGAAAATAACATTGAACATGATCCGACCAAAATATGACGTTGGTCTGCCAACTTATCAGGAATCAATTTCCTCGATGGTACATTAATAAACTATGTATATCCACAGTGGTCCAGTGATTTTGAGTGTGGCTCTTGTCTCTTGACTCGGAGGTCATGAGTTTGACTCCTGTGTTGAATAAAAGCACCTCTAGAGTAACTTATAATTATATGGGGTTAAAAATATGTAACTAAATAAGTGTTTCCACTTTCCAAGTTTGATCAGGATAATGCAGGCTTATTCACTGTCTGATAAGATGATCCTCGCGTTGGATATTCAGCGGTTTGGGCGTGGAGAGGTAACAGACAGACAGACACATGCATTAATTATAATATTGGTATGGATTTTGTATAGCGTGTACAGTATACCATGTTTGAATGAAGGGAAAATTATATTTAACAAATAAAATAATGTTTAACCTAGCTACAATAAAACCGACTTCTAATGTAAAAACAATAAGTAATAATATGGACTAAAAAGTATTAAATAATTCTAACTCTTTAATAGTGCCTCTTTCAGAATTCCTCTAAATCTCAACTACTTCTGTACATACTAGCTTCATTATTTTGAAGTCGGTACCAGCATATATTATAAGTCTATGGTACCAGCTAATTTAATCGTGAGTTAATCAGTCAATGTCAGAATATATAAAACTTTTGGGACTGGTACCGACTTCAAAGTAATGAAGCTAGTATGTACAGAAGTAGTTGAGATTTAGACGAATTCTGAAAGAGGCACTATTAAAGAGTTAGAATTATTTAATACTTTTTAGTTCATATTATTACTTATTGTTTTTACCTTGGAAGTCGGTTTTAATTTTTTGTTAAAAATAATAATTTCACTCTTTTTAGTTATTTACCGGTAAACATATAAGCTGTCAGTTGTAGATATATAGGATTTAGGTATGAAACTGTCACAACTACTATACTCAGGCAGTTTTCAAAAAAGTTTTATGCTATGTCTCAAAAGCCATGAGCCATACCCTACTATAAATATACAGACCCTGTTAATCTAATACGCACTCAACTGTCATGAAATGGCTACTATAACACGTCGTTATTTATTACTTACTAGATAATGCCCGCAACTCCGTTGCGCCAAAATTAGTTTATCGCGCGGGAACCGTACATTTTTCCGGGATAAAAAGTATCCTATGTCCTTTCTTGGGACTCAAAGTATATCTATACCAAATTTCAGCCAAATCGGTTCAGCGGTTTGAGCGTGAAGAGGTAACAGACAGACAGACAGACACACTTTCGTATTTATAATATTAGTATGGATTTACTATAATATTGTTACTGAATTATCATGAATAGAATTTGCATAGTAGCATACTTTCAGTTCTTAAAACAACGATGAAACCCCCAAACTTTCATATGAAAACTTATTATTCTGAGTTCACTACCACTTTAGAATTTCTTAAAGAACTCCAAGCATATACCCCTGTATATGCTTGGAGTTCCTCAAGCAATGCTGAAATGTTTAAACGCCTACCTCCGAAGGCTCTAGAGTTCTGGTTCAGTGACTTTGACTTTCGTTGTATTATAAAACTTCCGCATGTAAACTCATGAGCTCAACATAATAAAATATTATGCTTTAACCCTTAATCGGGCCTAACGAAAAAATCAGTTTTGCATGGATTATGTAGATGTTTTTAGGTCAATTAGGATATCTGTGTACATAAAATCAATTATAAATTACTACTAAAAATAATTATGTTTTACGGTTGGGAAATTATTTCCCTTTGCCTGTTCACGATCAACCAAGATGGGAAAGTATTTCCCTTTTCCCGATTACGAAACAAATTTATAAATAAATAGACTAGTTAGTTGCTCTGACTCTACTTTTGAATTTATTTTCCTCAATAAATGTGCTCAAAATTGTTTAAATGAAAACGAGCTTTTGTATCAGTATGCGAATAAAGAATCTAATAAGCAATAAAATAACTAATCTTTAAGAGGTATTTATTAAAAAAACATTAACCAGACAAATGAGACTGTTTTAAATACTCCTGCGGACATATTGCCACTTAGATTTTTTTTAAAGGCATTATCCAAAATAATTGAAAATAAAAATTTAAAATAAACTAAGATAATTGACAAATCTTAAAAGTTGACAAAAATAAATCCCCATTTTTTATATATAGTGACGCAAAATGGAGTTGCTAATGGGCAATGAAAACTGTTTTTCCCACTTGCGAGTATGTATTTCAAACGAATCAAAACCACATAAACACTACGTTTTTGCACTGAAAATCATAACAAAGCTACACAGAATATAATAAATTAGTACATAACAAAATATGAAATATCTACTTATAAGAATCTTTTTTGAAGAAACTTTGCAAATTTATGTCTCCACTATGTGAAAATCGCGCATTTTTTTCAAAACTGACATTTATTTGCTTCTAACATTTACACTTGACACTTGAAAGGGCTGGGTTGCGACTAAGGCAATGTTGTAATTATCTTAGATTCTATTTGTTTAAAGAAAAAAACATAAAAGGTTGCCATTTCTCAAATATTCGGAATTTTAGCTAGATTGAGAGGATGGGAAAATAGTTCCCTGTGCCCGATTAAGGGTTAACTACTTTAAGCTACAATAATATAACTGTATATTTTGTCCCAATCAAGGAGTTTCCTAAATCAAATTACCAACTTGGTAACCACAACACCAAGTTGAAATCATTTACTTTGTAACAACATTAATACAATTTTCAAAATCACTCGACAAACTCGAGTCTCGATCGAAAAGACTATGAAAAGTACCAATAATTGGGTCGTAAGCGTAACTCACAACGATGCATCGTGTGATGGTACTGATAATTATGATGATGATGATGAATGTAATTTGCATAGTAGCATATGCTTTCAGTTCTTAAAACATCGCCGAAAGTCCCGAACTTGTATCTATAAGTATAAGGAATCCAGAGTTCTCTTAGTATCTTCAGAACCATAGCATGCCTTGGTGTAAAATCTTACTTTTTGGTAGCATATGCCTAGGATCCTTCACATAAAACCAAAATCACTATATGTTTCCATATAAATTTTGAGGAGTTCCCTCGATTACTCATGAATCCCATCATCAAGTCACCACTTTTGTGAACATGGTACCAAATTGGAGTTGAACCCTATACAACAAAAGAAAAAAATTGAAAATCGGTTCACAAACGGCGGAGTAATCGTTAAACATACACAAATAAAAATTAAAAAAAAATATCCACAGCCGAACATATAACCTCCTCCTTTTTTGGAAGTCGGTTAAAAAATGAATACGAGTGTCACTATCAGGTTTTGTATATTTATACTTTTGAGGAAATACCACTGGGAAAACCTTACCAAATTATGTCCATTCGCCTATGAATAGATTTCCTAAATAGTACCGTAGAAAAAATTGATTCATAGGCAGATGGCGGACCTACGTCATTTAATCACAACCTACGTCATTTAATCACAACCTACGTCATTTTAAGCCGGCTATACACTCTCGCCGAGACACAGCGAGGCGGCCCGAGTGCGAGAGTGTAAATGGGTGCGCTCGCCTCGTCTCGCCTGTCTCGGACCCTCTCGGTCCGTTGTCGGTATTTTGAGCCCGAGACAAAGGGTCTCGCGAGGAAAACGAGCGCACTACTGTACACTCTCGCGTCTTTCAGTACTAGTCCCGCCGTTGGACAGTGTAGAACAGAAAAATAACAATATTAAACGACATTATCAGTCATTATCTGTGAGAAATAAAATTAAATGTGATTATAAATCTTTGGATTACAATTATATCTTTCGATGCATGGTGAATGGTGAATGGTCGTTTTCGTCCATCTTGTCTGAGTTCTTAACTGCGATTGAACTAAGCGAGAATGTACATGATCGCACTCGGGCAAGGGGCTCTCGCACGAGACCCTCGCCCGAGAGCTCTCGGCGGGAGTGTACAGCGGGCATTACGGTTTGACATAACGCAACCAAATTACGTCGGAATTACTAGTCCATTGAATTGTTACATTTGCTTTGCATTTACTAATAAATGCAAAGGACGCAATTTTATTTTTGGAATATGTTGTGGGGGGTCAAAAGAAGCTTAACCTCAAGTTTGTGGGGTCGCCAGTCTTGTCCCCCGGCCGCCATCTTGAAAAAGGCGGCGACAACACTATTTTCATGATATTTCGGAAACTATACGTCTTACAAAAATTTTGTAAGAATATAATTTGTTGCAAATTATTTTGCCTACAAATATCTTATATATAAAATTTCCCTTTCACAATGTTAGTCACCGTACTCCTCCGAAACGGCTTGACCGATCTTTATGAAATTTTATATGCATATTATATATATGCATATAGTAGGTCTGAGAATCGGCCAACATCTATTTTTCATACCAAAAATTATTTATATGGTAAAACAACGTTTGCCGGGTCAGCTAGTGTTTATATAACTTTTTACCCTAAATTAAAAATTTAAATAGTTATAAGCAAAAAAGTGAGAATTTTTTTGAAAAGGTTTATTATCACTTTTTAGCTTTGTTTAATACATTATACAATAAAACTAGCTGTCCCGGCAAACGTTTCTTTGCCATATTAAGTATATAAAGTATTTTTTTTAATTTGGTCGAAGCGCTAACTGTCGGACAGACTAAAATTAAAATCCGAATTCGAATATTATTTAAAATTTGACACTGCGATGGCAGTCGACTGTCGGATCCAATGTAAAACATTCCAAAATCAACAACTACTAATAAATTAAAAATTAATTAAAAAAACATTGTCCAGCGGACAAAATTGTGAATCTAAACCATTCCCAGATCCCCTTGAACACACACAAAAAATTTCATCAAAATTGGTCCAGTCGTTTAGGAGGAGTTCAGTCACATACACACGCACACAAGAAATATATATATTAAGATTACCTTAAGCCAACCTTGTAGATAATCTTTTGAAAAAAAAAAACATTATAATCCCGCCGATTTCATGAAATTATTTTTCTGCAGATGCAAAGGAAACTGTGGAACCGTGTGGTGGCAGAAAAGCAGGCCTGAAATGCTTTATAGTATAGTAGGCATGTGCAGACTAGTATAGTAGGCATACTATAATATAGTTAGCACATATTTATGTAGTGCAGTAGGCATACTGTAGACTGTGGCTGCAGAAAAGTAAGCCTGAAATGCTTTGCAGAATAGTAGGCATACTGTAGAGCATTTTAGGCCTGCTTTTTTGTAGCCACACATGCTTTCACAGTTTCCTTTCCATCTGCAGAAAAATAATTTCATGAAATCGGGGGGGATTGGGGGATTTTTTTTTTCAAAAGATCATCTACAAGGTTGGCTTTAGGTAATTTCATTGTAAAATTAATTAAACAAAGCTTAAAAGTGATAATAAACCTTTTTAAAAAATTCTCACTTTTTTGCTTATAACTTTTTAAATTTTTTATTTATGGTAAAAAGTTATATAAACATATTTGTAGGCAAAATAATTTGCAACAAATTATATTCTCACAAATTTTTGTAAGACGTCTAGTTTCCGAAATATCACGAAAATAGTATTGTTGTCCCCTTTTTCAAGATGGCGGCCGGGGGACAAGAGCGGCGACCCCACAAACTTGAGTTTAAGCTTCTATGGACCCCCTCAACATGTTCCAAAAATAAAATTGCGTCCTCTAATAAATACAATATTCGGTCCTTAAATTGTAACATTTCAATGGACTAAGTGCATAGAAAATATATTTTGTTTTCAATTATTAGATAAAGTTTATTACATCTAAGATTCTCAACGCGTGCTCTAAAAATGGATTGGAAAAACTAATAAAATATTAACGATCCATTGATATAACTCAGGATGTGTGCAGTAGATTTATTATTACAATAATAATTAATACCTACACTACTCCTTTTAATGTCAGTCAGTAAAACGCAACACAATTTGGTAGAGCAATAGCAACCTATAATTTACTTTTGTTCACGTTAACAAAATAAAATGGATTTAATTAAGTATTTAGAAGTTTAGAACCAATACAAGAATTTTGAATTGAAAGTGACGCTTACTTTCCGTGGGATTCGTAAAAATATTAAATTCGCGTTAGAACTTAGAACTAATTAGAACACAATATACCTACCTATTTTATTAACCGACTTCCAAAAAACGAGGAGGTTATATGTTCGGCTGTGGATATTTTTTTTTTTTTTTTTTTTTTTTTTATTTTTTTTTTTTTATTTTTGTATGTTCAACGATTACTCCGCCGTTTGTGAACCGATTTTCGAAATTTTTGCTTTGTTGTATTTGGTTTTACTCCAATTTGGTACCATGTTCACAAAGTGGTGACCTGATGATGGGATCCAGGAGTAATCGAGGGAACTCCTCGAAATTTATATGGAAACATATGGTGATTTTGGTTTTATGTGAAGTGTACTAAGAATATGCTACCAAAAAGTCAAATATTGGGTCAAGGTATACCATGGTTTCGAAGATGCTGAGAGAACTCCTGACTCCTTATAGATACACGTTTGGGAGTTTCGGCGTTGTTTTAAGAACAGAAAGCATATGCTACTATGCAACTCATATTCATCATCATAATCATCATCATCATCATCATCATCATCATCATCATCATCATCGTCTTCATCATTACCACGTCGTGTTAAGGTCACCAATGTCTCATGGCACAGAATAGATAATAGTACAAGGCATAGGTGTGGATATACTAATAATAATAATAATTTTATACTGTATAACAACACTTTGTTTAAATATACACGGCGGTCAGCGCCGCCTCGCGGCGCGTGGCGGAAGACGACAGATCGAATATACTTTACTACTTTATATACAGATCGAATACTATACTAACTACTTTATAAAATTTTAATAAACAAAATATAGAATTAAAATAAAGTTATTTTAAAATAAAAAGAGCATTTAAACAAAACAAAGTCAATAAGTGTCTTTTTAATTAGTTATACTTATTAATCGATAGATGGCGCACTAAGTATCGATTTGAATGGATTTGAAATTGAATTCTTGATTACAAGAACAGCTGTCAATAATTATGATAATATTATATTATATACTAGCTGTCCCGGCAAACGTTGTTTTGCCATATAAATAATTTTTGGTATGAAAAATAGATGTTGGCCGATTCTCAGACCAATATCCTCACAATATGCTCACATAATTTCATGAGAATCGGTCAAGCCGTTTCCGAGGAGTATGGCAACGAAAACTGTGACACGAGAATTTTATATATTAGATGAGTAGCTACGCTACATCCTATGCAAGTTTATACAATTTTTTATCTGATAGATCCTTGGATCGTGGGAAAACGAGACACAATAGTCTTTCTATTGTTATCGCAATCGCCGGTGACCGCTTGGGGTTTGAAGTATTAAAATTGTTAAATTACTTAGCACAATATGTTCACTTCACTGATAATATATTATTTTGTGAGTGTGAACTGTGTAATAAGATACGTAAAATATACCTACGCGAAGGTTTACCTACTAGTGTAACTAAAAAGAGTGAAATTATTATTATTTTTAACAAAAAATTAAAACCGACTTCCAAGGTAAAAACAATATTAACATTAATATGAACTAAAAAGTATTAAATAATTTTTGCTATCTAATAGTGCCTTTTTCCGAATTCGGCTAAACCTTGACTATTTCTGTACTCAATCTTCATAATTTTGAAGTCGGTGCCAGTTCCAAAAGTTTCAAATATTCTGTCAGAGGACTGAAGATTCAGCTATCTGGTACCGACTTCAAAATAATGAAGATTGAGTACAGAAATAGTCAAGGTTTAGCCGAATTCGGAAAAAGGCACTATTAGATAGCAAAAATTATTTAATACTTTTTAGTTCATATTAATGTTAATATTGTTTTTACCTTGGAAGTCGGTTTTAATTTTTTGTTAAAAATAATAATTATTATGACCTAATTGAAATTTTGTAAGGATAACGGAGGAAACATACAGATAAGAGAGGAATTATTAAGTGTTTCTACCACGCGACTACTATTAAAATAATTTTGAAGATTATACTTAGTCTCGTAATCTTCACTAAGAGTAACGGCTCGACCGATTTTAATGAAACTCTGTCACTATCGTGCATGTGTTTTGTCAACAAGGTGATGCATCTCAATTCCGACCCGCATGACTATGCGATAGACGGCAGACCGCTGACTAATGTTCCTAGTAATTATACCGTGACTAATTTAATCATTATATTTTATTACCACCAGTTGCCGTTGCGGCTTACGTCTGAAATTATCACTACATTGTGTAAACTGTAAAACAAAGTCGTTTTTCGCTTACTGTCCCTACAAATCCTACAATAGGTATATGGTTAAATATTTAAAAGTATGATACGGTTTCAAAAAAAATGATTCAAGAATTATTCAAGATTAAGTTTTATAAAATAGCATCAAGCAAATATTCCCTTAGCCATAATTTTCCTGTCATCTTCTGATGACATTCATTTCCTCTCAGTAGAGAAATAGTGCTTAAATCTTTTAAGCACTATTTCTCTACTGAGAGGAAATGACTGAATTTTTTTTTCTTCATGGGGTTGCCATGACTGCCCACCCCACCCACGAAGTCGCAGCTGACGGTCGCACGTATTTAATGGACGGCCCCTAGGCAGTTTTAACCGTACTGTACAATAATTATATAATTATACACTTTTCTTGCACTTATTCCACTTTATTTTAATATATTTATTACAAAATTTTGTGATAAATATATTAAAATAAAGTGGAATAAGTGCAAGAAAAGTGTATAATTATTTAATTGAACATGAATTTCCACCAAGAAGTGACAGTACATTCAATATTATCATTATATCGTACTGTACTGTATAGGAAAATGTAAAAGATCTTATGTTTCGTTGGTTGCTAGAATTTCTCGTCCTTTACCAGTAGTAAGCCACAGTTTACTAAGAAGCAGACGATAATAGAAATGAATATAAAATATTTACACGTCCGCTGTAGCACTTATATTTGTAACGGGCTGTAAACAGGTAAGTATTTGGGTGGTCTACTTCATACAACAGATGTTATTTTATTACTGGACAAAGATAGTCAACTTCTAAAAAGTTAGCTCAAAGATAAAAAGTTAGGTAAGTAAGTTTTCTGTTATATTTTAATTTTTATAAACTGTACATAATATTATGTACTTATTTTAAAGTTGATGAATTAATGAGAAATACAATCCCTGTTTTTTAGACATTGAAAGCATTTTTTAAAATTTAAAATCTTTAGCTTGAGAAAATTAAGGAATTCAAACCGAATAATTCGTGTAGTTTTGACAGTTGGTACAGTTGTTCCTAAAGGTGTCCAGATGAATATTATGCTAAAAGCCCCCGAGGGTGGGACACGAGCCGGCGGTGGCGGAGGGGGAAAAGGTCTCTTTTTCAAGGTACAGTAGTGTGTTCTACATTAATTACCTACATTAAATTTCCTATAAACTATGTCCAAACATTTTTACTGTACGTTCATTACTTTAGAAAATACAGAGTATTAAAAGGGTACGCTCGCACTGTTTTCCATACAAACGTATTCCCCAATTTACTCCCTGGACAATGCGTTTAGACAAATGATTTTTATACAATATGACCTGTTAAAGCCACGTTCGATTTTTTTTCTAAATTTACTAATAAATAAAAAATATGACCCTTAGAAATTGCAAAAAAATTAATGCCCCGTCCCCGCCAATCGACCGACCATAAAATAAATTAGAAAGATGTTTACGATAAAATAAAAACGTAGTGGTATAGACTCATTCTTCCTGCAGATATTTAAAAATAATAAATTTAGATAGGATCAACTTTGAAGGAGGAATCACGGGAATACGTTACCTCAATTTACTGTATCTAGAGACAGATACAGTAAATCGGCGTAACGTAGTCCCCTGATTCCTCCTTCAAAATAGAGTCGTCTGTCCTTCAAAATCTAATTTTATTTATTTTTTAATATTTTTAGGAAGAGTGAGCCTATACCTCTACGTTTTTATTTTATCATAAAGATCTTACAAATTTGTTTTATAGTCGGTCGATTGGCGGGGTACGGGGCACTCATTTTTTGTGATTTTTAAGGGTCATAATTTTTATTTATTAGTAAATTTAGATAAAATCGAACGTAGCTTTAACAGGTCATAATATTGTATAAAAATCATTTGTCTAAACGCATTATCCAGGGAGTAAATTGGGGAATACGTTTGTATGGAAAAACAGCTCTGTATTTCCTAAAGTAATGATCGTACAGTAAAAATGTTTGGACGTAATTCATAGGAAATTTAATGTGAATAATTAATGTAGAACTCACTAAAGAGACATTATAAATAATTTTCGAGTCACAAGCAAAAACCTTGACAAAGAGACCTTTCCCCCCTCCCCCACCGCCGGCTCTTGTCCCACTCTCGGGGGCTTTTAGTATATTCATCTGGACACCTTTAGGAACAACTGTACCAACTTTCAAAACTACTCGAATTATTCGGTCTGATCGTCGATTTTGAAACTAATTTTCTTAGAATACTTACCTAATTTTCAATGAAAATGATAAAAAATATTTTTCTCACCTCCGGGCGGAAAGCGTCAACTTTCTTCCCGCTGCGCTTACCGATGTTGCCGTTTTCCTCCACCGTCGATGAGAAAAATAGTATACGCACCACGGGCATAAATAAGAAAGCATCAGATCACATGTTTGTTGACTTTCCTGCCCTAGGTGCGTAATGTATGTACTATTTACTTTGGTTTCATGCAGCGCCATCTGTTAATAATATAGTAAACTACATTGACGTGAGACTACTAATGGTCTTCATATTCTAACGCTAGGTGGCGCAAGTCTCAATTAAAGTTAATAGTACACCGACAGATGGCACTGTATAACCGGAATATTCAGAATTGATTCTTGCAAAATTTATTTATATTTTAAAATAATTAATTATTATTCAAGTGCAATTCATGTTATGGTTTGAAAAGAAGTGAATATAAATTAATATAAAAATATATTCCAATATAATCATGATTCGCTTATTCCGTCTTAGATGCTAAAACTGAAAACTTAACTTAGCAGAAAAGCAGAAAATATAACCTTTTACTTGATCTTATATATAAATTATAATTAAATTATACAAAAGACATAGGGAACAGTTAAGTAGGTGAATAGATAAAATGCAGTCAAAATACATCAGCATCCGTGGATAAATAGGTACTGTATTGTTATGAATTTACCTATAAAAAACTCTTTTCAAACCATGAATCACCATCTTATCAAACCATCACCTTTTGAAACATGGGTTACAAAGAAAGAGGAATAAAAAACAGTTTGAATTGGCGGCCTTACTGCTGGAATGAGTCTCTACCAGGCAACCGTAAACTTAAATTACATAACAAAACAAATACTTAACTAAAAATATCAATCAAAAATAACAAATTGACAATGCCTTGCTAAATAATAATAATATTATGTATCACTTCTAGCTCTCTGGAAGCTACAAATCAAAATGTATTGGTAAATAAAGCTTCCCTAGTCCACAAAAACAAGTAGGTCAGCTAAAGATGTCGACTCATGATTGAAAAAATACTTTCGTTCGGCCTTGAATACAACGAATTGAGATGGACAGACGGAAAGCGAACATGTCAAGCTACAGTGATCTTGTGGATCACTTTCGAGCCCACTCTGATGGATAAAACAAGAACAATCATGACTGGTTTTTTATAAAATTAGGGGGCAAATAGCTAACGGGTCACCTGATGTTAAGCAACTATGTAGGTACCCTACCAGGTACCGTCACCCATGGGCACTCCGGCCCATTAAGAGGGAATACGCTGTCTTCTTATAGGTTTGCAAGTCATATTGGTCCGGACACAGTGACACAGGTGACAGAGTTCCAGAGTTTTACAGTGCGTAGCAGAAAGTTCCATGAAAGTTTTGAACCAAGTTTAAAGTTACCAAGTTTTTAACAAGCAAACGGGTCACCTGATGGAAAGCAACTTAAAAAGTTGTAGTAAACTGTAAAACCAGACAAAACTCAAATTATCTATTACTTAATAGTATAATTATTGTAGTACGACATGGCGCCTAGTGAACACAATAGCTTATACAACACTCACGACTTACAGCTGGCGACCCACTTCCGTAACCACTTTCTTTCGCCTCAAACCGAGCTATATTGCAGCTTAGAATTTAGAAATACCAGCTTAAATGTCTGGAATGAAGCTGTTTTGTCCGCTATATCATTTGTAGCATAGCTTAATAATGGCGCTAATGTAGAGTCTTTAAGTAAAGTTAAATGAGGAAGACTATTTGCAAAAAAAATTGAAGCCTCAATATTCAACATATACAGGCTCTGTATAATGCCATCAATATAACCATTTGTAGAAGAATAAATTCATAGTAAATATTAGAGGTACTTACAAAAGTCTTTATGTAGCTATTAAACATATTTTATAATGCTAAACTAAAGACATTCTAAGGGCTCGCGCTCACTTGAGTCCCGATAATCTTAAGGCAGACTACTGTAATATAGAAAAATGTATGTGTATATTTTCTTCAACATGACAAAATATATGTTTTGAACAGCAATGTTTTGTATAGTCTGCCTTTTTAAATGGACGGTCTATCTACTAAAACCCCGTGATGCTCCACTCCCCGCTTAAGGCAGAGTTGCCAGTAGAACCTACCACAACTCTGCCAGATTGTATAGTCTGAATTGTCCTAAGAGAGCGCTAGCCCTAAGCCATTCTCTAAAGAATTCCAAGAATGCCGATACTAGAGCAGAAGTCAATACCCCGAGTCGCTAGTCCACGAATAACAGAATAAGGCGGAAACTCGCTGGAGGCGAGCGACCTTAACAGTTCCTAGTTGTCGCCACGCGACTGGCGACTGTATGGAAATTAATTTCACGGTTTGTGGTGGGGGTGATGTATTGTTGTATTTTGGACATATTGATGGATGGAAGTCAAGGTTTAATCCCATAAAACATTTCCACGCTCTATTTGTAAGTTAAGTAAGATATAAGAGGAGCAACTATTTTAAAACTTAGGTTAAGCAATTTAAGCAATTCTTAAAGACTAACTGAGAGTTGTACATTGATCTGATGCAATATGTACTGTCATAATGATAATAATATTAATATTATGAAATAATTGATTAATATTCTGTTGCTTCAACAAAATATCCTCCTAAGTCCTATCGAAGTGCCCTTGACTTACTTAATGTAAAAATAACTGTATGACAACTGCAGTGCTTGAAATAATTTATTCAAAGATGGCTCCTCCATTTCCTTGGAACAGTCGCGCGACAGCAGCATGTGCTGTCCCGGTATATAAATAACTAATATGGAGCAGACCGTTTGGCGCCGCACCAACAGACATACAGGAACTCAAGGATACGTGGGCTGATATAGCTCTGCAGAAATAAAGTTACCGCAGTAGGCTAGCAAATGGATTGCTTATGGCATACAAAAGCTATTATTTACGTGGTTATGCGAAAGTCTTATGTTATGTACCATCGAAGAAATTTATTCATACGCAGATGGAGGATCAACGTAGGTAGTTTTGGCGCGTTGTGTCAAGCTCTTTTTTAAGGGCGTTCCGTCCGGAGATTCTGTAATTGACCGTATTTAAAACCTTATAAACTCATAATCTGAAAGCTACAAAATTATAATAAAAATACAAGAATAATCTTCAGTATATCAACATTCCTTGTTTTAAATTTTCTATTTTTGTTTCTTATACTCATGATACCAGCTTCCAAAGTAATACCAATTTCTTAAAATTCAAGCATACATTCAGCATCTCCTTAGGATTTACAAATTACATTTATTTGAAACTCACGCCAATAGATCGACAATATCATAAACTAGATACTTGCCGTTTTAAATTTTTTAAGGACAATTTCGAACTAAGATAAGTAAAAATAATAGGGTTTTGGCGCGATCTCGGCAACGCGGCAAATGTATCGCCAAGGTCGTTTGCTCGGGGGACGGCCTTAACACGGGGAAATGCTATACGCATCCCCGGTAAATTAGGGATATCGGCCGGGGTATGTGGGACTCCTGCGTAGTCTACCCATTAAAACCCCATGGTGCTCCACTCATCGCTTATGGCAGAGTTGCTGGTACGATAGAACCTACCGCAACTGCGTTGTGACTTGTGTCAAGCTCAGTGACTTAGGTTACACGATAAGTTTCTCATCAATGATTCATCAATCTGGTAAAGGTTGACGGAAAACTGATTGTTTAACACGCGGATTGATGGACAGCGGGGCTAAAATGGTCGCATAGCAATTCCTCTCAATTAATTCACAAAATGAATTGTCAAAATTACTGTCAAAGTCACGAATGTCAAATTAGTACGAATTTAGACTAATTGAATTGGTCTAAATTTGAAATTCGTGAGTTTGATAGTTTTGACAATTCATTTTGTGAATTGATAGAGAGGAATTGCTATGCGACCATTTTAGCCCCGCTGATCATTTTTTTAAATGTGATTCTTATAAGTTATAACCGTCAATCGATGTTGACTTGACATATTACTTAATCTAAAGAAAAATCAAAATATAACGTAGGTTCTACGTTATATCACAGTATAGCAATATTGAATATCCCTACAGTAACGAAACGCCTTTGATGTCGCACGATGCCGCCACCGGTGTAGGTACCGAGCAGATATGCCAGGGTTGCCACGAAACGGGAAATAAAATAAAAATAAAATATTGTGCTTGTAATATTATCATCCATACTAATATTATAAATGCGAATGTGTGTCTGTCTGTCTGTCTGACTGTTACCTCTTCACGCCCAAACCGCTGGACCGATTTTGCTGAAATTTGGTATGGAGATACTTTGAGTCCCGGGAAAGGACGTAGGATACTTTTTATCCCTGAAAAATGTACGGTTCCCGCGCGATAAACAATTTTAGCGCAACGGAGTTGCGGGCATCATCTAGTATTATAATATAATCTGTTTAATTAGCGTGTTATATTTACATAATATATAGCTGTGTAATATATATATATTATTGGAGTTGTAAATAGCTGTAAGTTTTCCTAAGAAAATAAAATATTATGTCGTACTGCCAGATATTTACGTGAAACTTTATTTTTAGATGATTTACTCTATTTAAAAATTTAATTCACCCATCAAGCCCCATAAGTTCACCGGTGAGCGAAACACAATAGAATAACAATAGATTTCCAAGAATCCACGATCGAAGGATTAAAATAATGAAGACGCATTTGAAATTTGAATATATAAAATATCCAATAATTATTAATGACACAATTGGTAGGCACGGACCACGGTAGGCCACCCGCCACACATCAGGTATAACAGAAGCGCTTCAAAACTCGCTCTCATTACGTGCGCGGTAAGGGCGGTACAAAGGTCAACATGTTACACTTCATGTGTGGCCCTGTGTACCTAGCTAGGTTGCTACTAATTAGTATGTAACAGGCTAACAGGGTATTTGACAGATTTTTAATTTATTCAATATTGTTTCTCTCCTTGTTACATTTCTTACAGCGTAAACAATAAAACAGAGATGCAAATAAATGCCGCCAAGACCAACACAATATTAGTATGAACTGTGAGCCGATATATATGAAAATTGAAATCCTTTTTGTTTTTTGAATCAGATTTACGGATGTAAATCTGATGTAAATCGGACGTACACTGAACACTTATTATATCCCATTGTTTATAAGATAAGTTATCGTTTTACAACACAAAATTCGTAGACAACGCGCCAACGTCACCCCTGCGCGGGCAGGTACACAAACTCCGCGAGTTTGTGTACGCAGGCCCGCGCCGCCCGCTTCCCCGCGGGTACCCCTCCGTTGCTCTGCGGCCTGCGCAAGTACATTCGTTTCACTACTGTAGGGATATTATTGATATACTGTGGTTATATTTTCATCTACTTACATCACATCAACATCTAGTTACAAATCAATTTCTATGGACTTTGTATAATTTGTAAATGTTTATGTATTAACTATTTAGTAATCTGTGGTTAAATTCTGATATGAAAATGGTATGAATTCACTTTAAATGTAAGCCCAATGCCCATATGCTCAGGCTACAAAACCGGCTATTTTTAACGCTTAAATACAGTTAAAATGGAACAACAAAAGATAACATAAAAATGTGAAACCATCAATTAAATAATAAGGCAAACTAGTTTAAAATGACATTTAATGAATGCCAAAAGTCAAACCTACGAGACACCCAAACAAAAAATAAACAAAATGGCGCCGGACTAAAAAAGGAACACATTAAAGACAAAGAAATAGTTTTAATTTATGCAAAAGTGTCATTGACGTACACTGTAGATTGTAGAGCTAAGTAAAATGTAGGGCTAAGATAGTGCATAATATTTATTCAGCTGCATTTAGTTAGAACTTCTGTTTTTATGAGTTGTTTTCAATGAATCTAAAATTGTTATAGGTCTACCAGAATATAATGGCAAAAAGTGAGAAAATAAATTGACTCTAGCAATACAGGGGTAATTGGAATGAAACATTTTGTTCCTTTTTTCCTTATAGCGGCTGATTCTGTGTGTGAAACATGCACAAATATATAAAATTATCCAATGATAAAGGATATTTTTTGAAAATCTGCCGTCAAAATTTGCCATCAGATTCTGGTAGACCTATAACAATATTATTTTAAAGTGAAACATTATTCCAAGTGAAGAGTAGAAGATGCCAGATGGCACATATTATTCTAGTAAAAATATGTCATGTCTAAGCACCGTCGTATTAATATATGAAAACTAAATGCCGCCCGCAACTTCGTAGCGCCAAAATTCGTTTATCGCGCTGGAACCGTACATTTTTTCGGGATAAAAACTATCCTATGTCCTTTCCCGGGACTCAAAGTATCCCCATACCGAATATCAGCAAAATTGGTTCAGCGGTTTGGGCGTGAAGAGGTAACAGACAGACAGACAGATAGACAGACAGACACACTTTCGCATTTATAATATTAGTATGGATAAAGATTTTAGAGACCATTTAGGTACACTGAACGCGTAGTGTCTACGTTTGAAATTAGCATTATTTAACGAATTTGGATCGATTATTATCAGAATAATGAAATTGTTAATTGAAGAATCTGGGGTGTCCTTATTAAGATCAATTACGACTTGATACCTTATATTGGACTGGACTGTTAGAAACTTTAAATTGATCTATTTTCAAAGTCTGCTTCATAATAATATATGTAGAGAAACTATGAATTTAATGGTTTTTAATTTTTATCAAGTAAGGGGAGATGAATCAGAAATCAGAATGTCCAGGCTGTTTTTAGTTAGTAACCAATAAATCGTAATAAAAATAGTATTAGGTACTTTTACTTTGGACATTGGAGCACACTTAGAATTTTGGAAATTGAAACCCTGTCTACTTGAATATTTTTATTCTTAAAAAGAAAAAAATATTCATCTTCCATAGTCTCACAAAGAGGAAATGAGAAGGATAACGTTTCTGCTGTCTGCATATTTTAAGCAGTTTTTAAGCAGCAGTTGCAGCCCAAAACAAGAACATTCTAGCAATGGCATGAGCATAATAATTCATCTATGATACAAATGCCATATCTACACATTTCCGTGTATCATCTATTACAAGTTCACAAGAGAAAGGTGTTGTGTTTACATGAGCAGCCATCACAATTCACAACGGTAGGACCGGTCTGACGGCCTCTACCGCATCCTGCCTACCTGTTAGCAGATATTTCACCAGGAGTTTCTTTATCATCCTTATGGCATTGATAATAAGGGTCTGGCAGAGGGAAAAGGAATTAGAACGCACTACAGTAACTAGTTGCCAATTGCCAGTTTACTACACTCCAGTCCCCACAGATGTAGAGCAATGTGTGTTTGTTTGCTTTTGTGACTTGGATAGACCGTATAATAGTTAGTTAGCTCTTGACTCGGAGGTCATGGATTCGATTCTCGCGTTGGAAATGTGCTACTTCCAAGTTTGGTTAACCTATTAAGATGATCCATGCGTCGGATGGGCATGTAAAAGTCGGTCCTGTGACAGATCTCTCGCCAGTCGTGTTGGTCTTCCGTCCCACTGGGTTATGAGAGTAACGGAAGAGAGAGTGCTCTTGTGTACTGCGCACACACTTGGGGACTATAAAATTACTCCTGCGTAACTGGCTGGTTTCATTGGTCACCGAAACCGGTGCGGGAGTTATTATCATATAAGTTGGTTAGAAATCAAAATATTTTGGTAAAAGATAACAATAGTAGACGGATGTTTGCTTTGCTCTAACTTCATTTTCGCAGATATTAGAATATCGCACAGGTACCTTACATTTTGCTATGAAAACTGTGTATCATACTTATCGGATTCCATAAAACTCTGTATCCCCATATCCTTTACAGTTTACCGGATCTAAAGTATAATGTTTCATCTGAATCTAATTTACTTTTTAACTTGTTTATTTATAAAGTTAACTGCACAGTCATTTCATTTGAGAGCCATTTATTTATATTCTGGTCTTCTGTTAAAAAAAAAAAACAAACATTTTCTTCGCCTTAATCGATTTTCGCGCCCGAACTGACAATTGATGCAATACTACGCTCGGTTGGCACGGTAAATGAAATTCTTTATTTTGATCTTCGACTTGGCTTACTTAGACTATCTGGGTCAAATCTTAGAACTCGTGTGGCGGCTTCCGTTGGCGCCAAAGTTCACACCCACACAAAGAAAAGATGATACATTTAATAAATATTAGAATTATAAACTTGGTTTGTACTTAGAAATATTACTAGACCTTATTTAAATTCCTGTATGTTTTAATGTAGAAACCGAGTTATTAGAATTGAATAAAGATTTTTGTGAAACTTTCAAATGCAAATCCTAGGATTAAAGATTTTCTTGTGGTAGGTTCTATCGTGATTCGTACCCGGAACTCTGTCTTGAGCGGGGAGTAGAGCACCATGGGGTTTTAGTGGGTATAAGATCCGACTAGGGGTTCCCACATACCCCAGCCGACATACCCAATCCGCCAGGGATGCGCGTAAAGCATTTTGCCCATGAAAAAAGAGGATGAAGGATCGAGGTTCTAAGAATTTAGTGAAGGTTGAATCCATACTAATATAATAAATGCGTTATGCGAGTGTGTCTCACTGCCTGTCGGTTACCTTGTCACGCCTGAACGCTGAACTGATTTTGTTGAAATTTGGTATGGAAATACTTTGAGTCCCGGGAAAAGATAATAGGATACTTTTTATCCCGGAAAACGTACGTTTCCCGCGCGAAATAGATACGAATTTTTGCGTTGCGGGCGTCATTTAGATCTTCATAAATTCTCTCTCAAATTCATCTTTAATTTCTCTTAGTCAAATACCTCTATAGTGCCCTACATTTCTAGCTGCGGAGTGCGGAATGCCCTGTGGCCGCACGATTGACCCGTCAACAATGCTGAATAGTGAATACCTCCGTTGAATTATTTGAACAGTGAACTAGATGATGCCCGCAACTCCGTCGCGCTAAAATTCAGTGGTTTAGGCGTGAAGAAGTAACAGACACACCCACTTTTTTAACAGACACAACACGTATTCTGTTATAGCACCGGACGGATACCAAACTGGTACAGCTGGATACATAGACTGATACAAGACTGATGCTTGACTGGTATTGGTGAAAGTGTGATGTTCATGTGAGGAAAAACGACTAGCTAGTAGAGCTCTAGATAAAGATTGTAGAGGGTACCTACTTGTTAAACATAGACTAATTTCTACCCAAAATTAATTTCTTATTGACTGTAATCTGGAGACTGAAGCGACGAAGCTAAGGCAAAATAAAAGTGTATACTTACTGTATAGCACCTATTGAACTTATATCGAAACCAATTTTTTGTTGACTTTTATTGAATAAAGTGCAAAAAAATTATGTTAAACAAAAGCTTAGTTTACATAGGGGTGTATAAAATATTCGGACTAGTATTTATTCACTTAATAATATTATGTAACATTACATAAGTCCTAAATAAATATTACTCATGTATTTACTGCTGGAAGAAAAATAATCCCAAAATATTCCCTTGTGTGAGACTATTTTTCACTTTCAGCGGGCCTCGTCAATTCAGCGCTGGAGATGAAAGGTCGATGGTTCAAGGTCGCGACCTTGGGACGCTGCAGCATCCCCGGTCAGGGTTACATCCCAATCCGCCTCGGGTTTTTTGTTACATTCTTTGTGTTAAAAACATGGCGATTAAAAAACATGAATACGGATTTTGAATTTAGAACACTGAAAAATATCGGGATTGTATGAATTTTAAATTAAGAACTGTTTGTTCTTTTTTGTAAATTTTAATTAGCAGCCATAGTCAGGAAAGAGAGCTCAAAAGACCGGCCGGAAATGTAACGGATAATAAAATAAAAACAATGTTTCTTTTTCTTTTATTCCCAAACTAGTTTAACACGTTCTCTGCCGGTAGTACAAACAAGAAAAATTACAAAAAATCTTTTTGGTTGAAATAGATGTATTAGGTCAAGACATAAACCATGACATCATTTAGGGTTCGATGGGGTGCAGGGTTCCTGAGATATATTAAAAAAACCCCTTGAGGTCACATGTGACCTACGCGGCGCTGTAGTACGGAAAGTACGCAATCTTTATCACTGCGCCGCTCCGGTCACGTTTCCGGTCACCGCAGTCTGTCTGTCTCCAGGCTGTAACTCAATAACCGCTATGGCTAGACTTCTGAAATTTTCACAAATTATGTATTTCTGTTGCCGCTATAACAAAAGCTACTAAAAATAGAATAAAATTAATATTTAAGGGGGGCTCCCATACAACAAACGTAATAATTTTTATCTTTTTGGCTTGTAATCAATAATGGCAACAGCTAGGGACTTGAAATTTTTACAATATGCTTAATTTTATCTGTTGTCTAATTATTAATAATAAATTGTTAATACAATTATTGATAAATGAATAAAAAGTTACAGAAACAGTTATTTTTTCCAGTGCTTTGGGTTTTTGCATTAAAATTTTCACGTATAATGAACACAGGTGAATACCATGTGAGAGTATTGCTGTACAGCGCCGCACCGGTCACTTACTACAGAGAAATGTAAGATAAACGTGTCCTATGGCCTACGAGTTCGATTCAAAAACAGGTCTGCTCTGAGGTCACCGGTGCCCTACGCGGCGGGTAGATACAGGTAGGGGTCCGGGCACATGTGACCTACGCGGCAGAGAACGTGTTAAATAAAAATTCTAGCGATGGCAAAGAAACATAGTAAATAATAATGCATACGTAACATATTAATGGTATAGCATACTTATTGCACTACCTAATCAGTTTTTAATAATACAAAAGTAAAAACATGAAAATGATTCTCTCGGACCTGTTTCGCGAAAATATTTATATGAAGTAGATTAAATTATTCAAATTACAACATTCCGCATGACATTGAAATGTGTTTGAAACAAAAGAAAAAGTTTTCGTCACGTATTTATTCTACGCTGCCGTTAAGGTGCAGTGGTTGTTGCAACTACGTAAAATGGGTTTTTTAAATAACGTTTTTTGTAAAGTAAATGTCATTATTTAAATATAAAAAAGTACCCTTTTAAAATTGAGAAAATTTCCTATACGCAAAGGTATATCAGTACACAATTTGAAAAATTCTGCTCGATAGAAAAAAATCTCAAAGATGACTATTATAACGCTGTTTTTCATAATTAAATCATTTTATGGCTAAATTACACACTTTCTAGAAAAAACAAAAATTGTAGTACATTTGTCATAACCTAACCTAAACGATTTGATATATTTGATTTGTGTAATACTAAAAACAAAAGGTTTTTTCTCCTATTTTCTATTATCAAGGCACGCGGCGAGCGCGTAACCGCCACTGTACAAGGCGCGCTGATATGAATGTTATTATAATGTCTTTTAGGTTGATATTCGTACTGACAGACATCGACCTGCTAATTTTCGGGACTACTGGGCCTTAAGAAATCGTGATAGTAGATTAGTAGAACATGTAGCATGGTGCTATTTAGCATATAGACGGTGTCCGATAGATCCTTAGGGCCTGTTTCACCACTTCATGATAAGTGCCGGATAGTCTATCCACAACTTAGCTTGACAGATAAAGTATGGAGAATATGTCAAATAAGTTGTGAATAGCAGCTATCCGGCAAATTATCAGGAAGTGGTGAAACAGGCTCTTAGTCGTGGAGAAAAAAATAACAGCTTTTCATGGATGTTTTAGCGAGTGGCAATTTTGGTGTCAATTTACAAATAAATAAATAAATAAAAGTTTATTTGACCAAATAGGACATTACACTACAACATCAACAATTAGAATTTATACAAACATTAAAACAACAATACAACACGAATTTAACCGGACACATACAGTGAGAAACAACAATAAATAGAACTTGAAATAAAGCAGTAAGTACATGTATTACAGTTGTATTACATGGGAATGGTAGGTAGTGCAATGCCCTATGTGCCAAAAAGGACACCACTCAGGCGTAACTCTGTAGCGACTTACGAGCACTACAGCGCCTGTGTTCTGTGGCTCCTGCTGTTGCTGTCGTTGGACGGACAGCTAAACACTCAGCAATAAATAAGTCCAATTGTAACGCATTTACGCCACAATTAAAAATAAAAATATATAAAAATATACAACAACGTCAAATTACAAGATGGTGATCTTATAAAGTGAGACTGGACTCTGGAGAGACAGCTGTCCATGCCCTCCTGGCCCAGGTGTACGTCCATGTACTATCAGAGAAGTTTATAGGCAGATGGAGGACCTATGTAGTTTGGTCGCGTTACGTCAAACCCATTCAACCAATCACAGCTAACATAGCTAAATAATTAACATAATAAGCCGACCAAATGACGTAGGTCAGTCAACTGCCTATTAATCAATTCTTCAATGGTAGGTACATTATATATACTACATAATATTGATTATTGTATAATTTTGCAAGAGACCGAATTAAATATTTTGACAACGTCATTTAGCGGTTTACTTTACCGTTTAGGTCTGTCATTAATGATAATAATTTTATTACTGAACGAAAATATAAATGTTACTCAATTTTAGATGTTGATTATTTATTTTTTTGGTTCACATTTTCAGTTAAAAATACACTTTGCCCTTGATCAAGCATGCACTTGATATCAGGTTTCGAAATTTGAACACCTGGCCAGTATCAACTTACCAATTTTGGTGTCAAAACTACTTTAAATTAAGAAAAAACCTCTTTGTTAATTGCGATAAACAATTTCAAGTAAGTACTTTACGCTTGATATGGCAGTTGGAGTTTAAAAATAAAATATCTAAATTGGGTTTGTTTATGAGGAAAATTATTTTGTGTTGAGCCATGTGTGTTATAGTTACAAATAGTAAATAACAATACTAATAAATTTGTGACTAAATATGTATGTGTGAAAAGTTAGTGTGTGATGTGTCCAATGCGAAGTCTCGTAACTCGTTATTACAACTTGATCTTTTCTGCTGAATGAAATAGGGTTAAGGCGCATAGAGTCCTCGATAACCTTGGACATTTGGGCGTGGTTTAGATCCCCTGCCCTGCACTCCCCGCGCGAAAACATCAAACGTAGATTACTCGCGCGTATGACGAACAGAACCGGTCTTTACTTATCACTGCCTAATTCGACGGTCCCTACATATAAAGCTACATGTCAAAAGTAGTGGTTTTCAGGAGAGCGTTTTTAAAATTCAAACTTTTACTGTAGATTATCATAAAACATAAACACAATATTTTTTGTTGCTGTGTAAAGTTTAATGTAGGCAGTAGGCCGTTTGTAATGATACAACACAATTTCAAATATTTGTAACAATATTTCCGTCAAAATTGTTAGATGATCGTTTTTACGCTGACAATAATTCAAGACTTTAACGGCTAAGTCGTACATGTCCGTTTTTACGTTGAAAGATTTAAAATATAAATTATATTATTTCGCAGTCATCTGGTTTAATCTGCGATTCGATTGAATGACTAGCACATTCATTGAATGACTAAAGGACAACTCATCAAGATGTTGACCGTAACGTCTTGACTAAAAGTCATACTTAATATTATAATGAAGTCGTTAAATGGCATGATATAATTTTTAAGTAGCCGTTTACGGGGTAGTTTTCACAAAGACTTCTATTTAAACTGAGTTTAAATTTAAAATAGGTAAATCCACGCTGTTATGATATTATTTTAGCACTTTAAATTAATTTAATAGACATAATATCAACACATTGCTAATTGCTATCAGCTATGCGAGCTGTTTGACGCCATATTTGTTTGAGTGACTACTAGCGCTGCAGTGGAAAAAATGAAAAACGTTCAATTACTCGACTGATTTCATGTCCGCTATCTTCAAAGGGCTATGTTACAAATTGCTAACTAGTTGGACGTTAAGTGACGATCGTTCAATCGACATTCGGCTGAGTCATTCAATTGAATGGTGTTATTCAATGAATGCGCTAGTCATTCCATTGAATCGCAGATTGAACCAGGTGACTGCGACATAATATATATTAGGTCCTAAATTCATTCAGGACTATATAAAATTATTCGTATTGTCATAATTTATAAGTTTATAATGTAAAAGTAATAGAAATTCTGGCTCTTCAGTAAGAAAAACTAAAAAAGACAGACATAATATTTTCTTTTTATACACTGCTAATCTAAGTTGTTTTTTCTATGTTCTAATGCAACGAATAAAAGGACATTTCATCAATAACAATAGATTCATAATGAAAAATTCTAATAAAATGTGATTATTAGATAAATTAAAATGTTTAATTTTAAAAATTCCTCCATCACCATCCGAAACTACAAATATTATAAAATTAAATTTTAATATTAATTATGCAAAGCAGGCAGATGATTAACTATTTGTTTATTACTATTTTCCTGCATAACCTAACTGTAATCATTAAAGGTATTTATTTATATCTTTTTCTAATAGCTAGGTAGAGTAGCCTACTCTACTACTCTGAGTAGGGTGCCATGACAAAATATGTATTTTACGTGTAGCTGCGCCGCAGGCTGAAAAGGATTGGGAACCCCTGGGTTAAACAAAAACATAATGAGGTTAAAGACTCATTTTATTTACAAAATGCGTCGTTGCTATGATTATTAAATATATTTTTAAAACGTTTACTATTGTTACGTGCTAGGGTTCTTTGGATTCAGAGAGAAAGACCTGGTGACTCTCTTGAAGACTTTATTCACAAACTGCCTCGCCACGCTGTTCCTACAACTCCTGGTCTGCGGTCCCTTCACATCAGCGCAAGAAGTACATTCGTGGCACCAATCCTGCACATCATCTCGCCAATGCAACCAAAAAAATCGTTCTCGCACTTTCCTTAGCATCCTCTTGACACCTAGATGACTGCCCCACAGTGGGCGGAGCTTGGCCCCCAGTGGCTGTGGCCTCCGCAGCTCGCTGCGCCCTTGTCCTGACACTCCTCTTGAAGTCTTCTCTCGAAGTCAATGGCATCTCCAAATCCCACTTCTGACACCAGTTGTTACGTGCTAGGTTTCTTTGGATTCAGAGAGAAAAACCTGGTGACTCTCTTGAAGACTTTATTCACAAACACTAGCTCACACTAATCACTGAGTCCAAACACTAAGCACTAGATCCAAATCACTGAGCACTATCACTGTCCTAGGTCGTAGCAATCACTCACTATTGATCACTTGTTTTCGCTCCGAAGTCACCTCGAAGATAGCTCAGATCAAACTGAATTGCCGGCTCGACTGTCTGCTACTATTTATACGGGCCGGATCGAATCTCAGTGTTGTAACTTTTATATTATTTAAAAGTAAACACAGTTTTTATATTATCTGTGTAGTTGTCTATGTTTCTTTGGTATGAGTCTATGGTCGTATGAAGTTTTCTCCACTCTATTCTCTTTGTTAAAAGTGTGAATAAAAAACGTCACGTTAAAATTCCATACTATTTTATTTTCTGCTCCCATCTGCAAAACTCTACATATATTTAAACAGGTTTTGGGCCCAGAGTTTCGTCTAAAAATACTTTTTGCCGAATATTACAGTATTTTCGTCTGCGGGAGCAGAAATTCGCGTCGCGTGCGTTGTGAGGTTACCGGCAAATACCTCTTTGGTGAGTGGAATTGGGCATTAATTATTGCTTTGAGTTTGAGAATATATTATAGCAATGTCTCTCAAATTGGACAAAATAACAGTGGAAAAGTTGGAAGGGGATTCCAATTGGATTTCGTGGAAATTTGATATAGACCTGCAGCTAACTCTGCACAAAGTTTCCGACCATGTCACTGGTAATGTTGAGATACCTAAAGACGCTAAGTTATTAAAGGAATACAATGAGAAGGAGGCAATAGCCAGGTACTTAATTGGGTCCACTGTAAATCATGATCCAAAACAACATCTACTAAACTATAAAACTGCAAAGGAAATGTGGGATGTGTTACATTCTGTCTATGAACAGAAAAATGATAGGCGTTTGGATCTTCTCTATTGCGAATTGTTCACATATAAAAAAGATGCATCTGATAATATTGCTATGCATGTATCAAAGCTTCAAAGATTATTTAGCCAACTAAATAATGAATTGAAAGAGGAAAATTGCACTTTACCAACTTCTTTACTACTTAACCGCATTTTAAATACTCTTCCTAGCAATTATTTAGAATTCAGGAATGCCTGGGAGTCAGTGCCGTATATTGACAGAAATGTTACAGTTTTGATGGAGCGGCTTCGCTTGCATGAGCAAAGACTCCTGGAGACTCATTCGCAGGAAGTGTCTGATGTGGCTTTGGTTGTGGCTAATAATGCTGAGAAAAAGTTTGACAAGAAGACTTTGCCTACATGCCACTACTGTAAAAAGAAAGGTCATGTAAAGAAATATTGCTATAAATTGAAAAACAGAAGTAAAGGTGTTGATAACCCTGGTGAAGGGCAAGCATTTATTGTAAATAGTAATAATAGCATAAAACATGAACATTGGATTATAGACTCAGGAGCGTCTCACCATTTGACAAGACACCGAGAGTGGTTTACTGAATTTGTAAGTTTTGAAAAACCTGTACCCCTGAACCTCGGTGATGGTAGGCAAATGCATGCTTTTGGAGTTGGAAAAATTAAAGTTCAAATGTTAATCAATGGCAACTGGGAAAATGCTTACTTAAAAGATACATGGTATGTGCCTGAATGCAAGCAAAATTTATTTTCCTCAGGATCTGCATTAGAAAATGGTTTAATTGAAATTGCTGATTCGAACAAGCGAGTTTTTAAGAATAAATATGGTGATATTAAGGCAGTTGGAATTAAAGGAAAAGGTATGTTATATAATTTATTATTGAGAGTTGTCATGCCAGTAAACTCATGCATGCTAGCAAAGGAAATTGATATACAAATATGGCATGAGAGATTTTGTCATCAAAATATTCGTCATGTTCAAAGTGTGTTAAAGAAAAGAGGCATTAATGTCACACTTTCACACAAAACTTGTAGTGGTTGTATGTATGGAAAAATGACACGATTACCTTTTCATACAAGAGAAATTAGAGCAACATCTGCTGGTGAAATTGTTCATGCGGATGTTTGTGGTCCGTTACCTGTGAAATCTATTAATGGATCCAGGTACTTTGTTTGTTATAAAGATGATTACACAAAGTACAGAAAAGTCTATTTTCTGAAAGAAAAATCTGAAGTGTCTAATACCACAAGACAATATTTACAGGAAGCTAAAAATACTGGTCATTTAGTGAAGGAACTACTTACTGATGGTGGGAAGGAGTTCGTTAATCAAGAAATGGATAAAATATTAAGATTTTTTGGGGTTAATCATAGAATTACAGTTCCTTACAGCCCGCAGCAAAATGGTGCTGCTGAGAGAGAGAATCGCATACTTATTGAAGCTGCCAGAAGTATGTTATTTGCAAACAGTTTTGAAAAATATCTTTGGGCTGAAGCAGTGAATACTGCAGCATATGTTTTGAATAGAACTGGCCCCACTGGAATAAATAATGAATCTACTCCTTTTAGTTTGTGGTTTGGAAGAGAACCAGATATCAGTCATCTTAAGATTTTTGGTACTAAATGTTATGTGCATGTGCCAGATCAGAAAAGAAGAAAATTAGATAAGAAAGCTATTAAGGGCTATTTAGTGGGTTATGTTCATGATAAAGATGGTTATAGAATTTGGACAGAAGACAAGAGAATCATTTTGTCAAGAGATGTAAAATTTTTGCCTGAAATAACATGCACTGATATCTTTGCTAATGAACATTTGTTTGACAATTTTAAGGATGTTGAACAGGCAGAGCTTACCATACCTAAACCTGAAATTGGTCTAGAAGTTTGTCCTGATGTGTCTGATGCTAGTGCATCTGAGGAGCATGTACCAGAGCACCTGCCTGCAGAGTGTGAGGATGCTGACAATACAGGTAATTCTGAACAATTTTATCCTGCTACTGATGTTGATAAAGACATTTGTGATCAAAGTGTAGTGTGTCCCGTTAAAAATGAAAGTCAATCTAGTGGTATTAGTGGTGACAATATAAGTGCTCACAAATATCCCTCACGTGATAGGAAAAAGAAAGACTTTAAAGACTATTATGTGTATGCTTGTATTGATGAATCTGAGTCATATTCAAATTTTACTGACATTAATAGTTTGCCAGATTATTGGAAGTCCGCAGTCTATGAGGAACTTACTTCCTTAAAAGACAATAATACTTGGACTGTTGTCGATTTGCCTAAAAATGTTTCACCTATAGATAGTAAATGGGTATTTAAAATAAAGAGAGATAGTGACGGCAACATTGTTAAATATAAGGCTCGCTTAGTGGCTAGGGGATATAATCAAAAATTTGGAATTGATTATTTTGATACATATTCTCCTGTAGTCCGTACAAGTGTTATGAGAATTTTGTTTTCTATTGCTGTACAGTTTGATTGGTCCATAAGCCACTGGGATGTTGTGACTGCTTTTCTCCATGGTACACTTTATGAAGATGTATATATGTACTTACCTAAGGGCTTGAATTTAGAAAATACAGATAAAACTAATGACTTAAAAAAGGTAGTTAAATTGAATAAAGCGTTGTATGGGCTCAAACAGGCTGCATCTAGTTGGAATCAAGAGATTCACAAAGAATTAATAAATATTGGTTTTAAACAGTCTGACTTTGAAACATGTGTGTACATTTTGAAAGAGAATAATTTGTATTTGATATTAGCTATTTATGTCGATGACATTTTTTTGTTTTATAATAATTTAGATATGAAACTTAAAGTATTTTCCATACTAAAGAGTAAATTTAAATTAAAGGATTTGGGTCCTATTGAACATGCGTTAAGTTTGAAATTTAGAAGGGAAAAAGATAAAATGTTTGTAAATCAAAGAAGTTATATAGAAAAGGTTTTAGAAAAATATTGTATGTCAGATTGCAAACCAGCTGGATCACCTATGGTACAAGGCTTAAAGTTAAATAAAAATAATGGTTTTGTTGATCCAAAGATTCCATATCAAAATCTCATTGGCAGTCTGATGTATATTGCTATTAATACTAGACCTGATATATTGTATGCAGTTTGTTTCCTGTCACAATTTAATAATTGTTATTCGTATGAACATTTTGTATGTACAAAGAGAGTTCTGAGATATCTCAAGGGTACAATTGACATATGTATGGTATATAGCAAGTCTAATGTTTTTAATTTATATGGATATGTTGATTCGGATTGGGCTAACTCTGATGACAGGAGATCATATTCTGGTCAAGTTTTTAAACTTGGAAATAATGTAGTGTCGTATGAATCTAAGAAACAGACTTGTGTTTGTTTGTCATCTACAGAGGCAGAATATGTTGCTCTTGCTCAAGGTGCCAAAGAAGCAATCTTTCTTCAAAGGTTTATTTTGGAGATAGATAGTAAGTTAATTAATTTACCAATTGTTATCTATAATGATAATCAGCCATGTCATAGAATTGCTTCTAACAAAGCAAATAATAATAGAACTAAACATATAGATGTAAAATTTCACTTTGTTAGAGAAGCTGTGTTTAATAAGAGTATAATGTTATCTTATTTGTCAACTGAAGAAATGGTTGCAGACTTGCTAACGAAACCTATGAATAGTATAAGACTTGCTAAATTTTTGCACAGATTAGCACTGTATTAGAAATTGTCCTTTTTGTTACATTTGTTTTATAATTGTAATTTGTAAGTTAAAAACTGGTTTAAGGGGGTGTGTTGTAACTTTTATATTATTTAAAAGTAAACACAGTTTTTATATTATCTGTGTAGTTGTCTATGTTTCTTTGGTATGAGTCTATGGTCGTATGAAGTTTTCTCCACTCTATTCTCTTTGTTAAAAGTGTGAATAAAAAACGTCACGTTAAAATTCCATACTATTTTATTTTCTGCTCCCATCTGCAAAACTCTACATATATTTAAACACTCAGAAAATTCCGGAACAACCCAGAATAAACCCGATATGCGTAAACAAGTATCAGATATTTCTAGAAAGTACTCGTAGGTACATACACCTAGCGTCATCTAGTAGCGAGTAGGGGATTTACGTTGCCTGTGTTCCCTTGGTAGGTTCACTGGCCTGACGCTAGATGGCACCACGTGTCCGTATCCGTAACACTATTATTTCACGTTGCTGATTACCCAGAGACTCATATTGGTTTGAAATTGATTGAATTTGTGGCACGAGTCGCACTGAAAAAGAACAAAAGTCTCATAATAACTGAACGTATATGATAACTAGTCTATAAATTACCACTACCTTATAGGTAAAAACTGACATGTACGACATGACTTCATTTACATTGCTTAACTATATAAAAAATACATGTATATTGTATAATAATAATAATATACATTCACTGAATACGAACACACCCGCGTGCAGCGCTCCCTGCAAATGAGAAATTGAGAACAAACTGTATGAGTTATGACATGTCCATGTTCCCGCGGAAAGGCGCGTAATTTCAAACGCGGTACAAGACGGTAAGTATAGATGTCCACATCTACCACGGTAAAATCTAACACAACTCTCAATTTGTCGTCATTTACGTCTTCGTATCTTTGGAATTACTTGTGATAGAAAAAAATCGGCCAAGTGCGAGTCGTACTCGCGCACAAAGGGTTGCGTACGGTTATAGAGGAAAAATAGGCGAAAAATAGTGTTTATATATGGGAGCCCCCCTAAAATATTTATTTTATTTTAATTTTATTATTAATTATTAGACTGTACAGATAAAATAAAGAATATTGTAAAAATTTCAAGTGCCATTATAGATTACGAGCCAAAAAGGTAAAAAAAAACATGTTTGTTGTATGGGAAATTATTTAAATATTATTTTATTTTGTTTATAGTATTTGTTGTTATAGCGGCAACAGACATATAATACACATTCTGTGAAAATTTCAACTCTCTAGCTATTACCGTTCTCGAGTTACAGCCTGGTGACAGACAGACGGACATACAGACGTACGGAACCCTAAAAAATAATGTAGGAATATGCGTATCTCATTATATGGAAGTGCATTATGCAATAAAAAAATTGCTATTTTGGACTTGACCTTTTATACATAGGGACCGTCGAAATATTGTAGTGTTCTAATGCAGACAAACAGACGCTCGATAGCTCGGCAAGATTTGGCAACGAGTGGCACAACCTCCCCGTCTGAATGCTAGCGGACGACTGCCTTTGAACCGAATTGTTCGGAAATACTGTTTTTCGATATCTTTCAAAAGAAAATATTGTTCGATTTTTATAAAAAATGCTGACATTCAATAATAATAGATTCCAAATATATCTATGAAAAAAAATATGCATATATCCCAGCCGTTTAGGTGAAGTCCCGAATTCAAATTGAAAATCGATGTCACGTATTATTTTTTTATTGAAGCAAGGGTAAGACATACAGTAGCAAAAAATGTAGATATATTAGTTGTTAAACTGATCTATCACATATATTTTTTTCAACCCTTTCCTGTCAGAAATGAATGAGTAGTTAGGAAAACAAAATGACCATTTCACGACTCTATACGCCTTAAGGGTACTCTTAAAAAACTAGAATTTCTAATATTTATTAATTTACTAGTGTTATCACTTATATCAGTTTTCCAATTATTATCCCAAAACCTTTTAATCTTATAATTTACAGTAGGGGAATTGTGCTTAAGATGACATAGTCAGGTAAGACGACACGTTGGCAAAATTCGTTGAAATAATTGTGCTTTCTGTGAACTTGTGACGTTTTATGGAGCACCTCAATGTGCCCCTAGTAGCCCAACTTAGCATGCCGGACAGGGACCTTACTTTACAAAGTAATAAAGGTTTTCCTAATTTTGATGAGAGAAACATTTTCTTACGTTTTTGTTTTGTGGTGAAAAAATGTATAAGGTCAGAATATTTTCTTATAACAAATTGTTATTATGGACATGGATTCTTAAAGGCCACAAATATTAATAAAAGTGTGTTCTCTCGTTAAGTGTTTTTATACAAAATTTAAATGTATCCACTAATACTATTTTGGTAAGATGACATACTAGACGTTGGCTTAAGATGACATACTATAGTTACTTATGTTTCCGCTAAATCGGTAACAGAAGAATTGTATATTTTTTGACGATGGTGAAGAACTTATGAATCCTTACAGCACCACTGACAACTAGAGGGATGATGATGCAGCCTGGATTTACGTATTGTATAAGACGACATACCATCAAAATCATGGTATGTCGTCTTACCATATCGATATGTCATCTTACACTCGTCGACCTGGCGTGCAATTTATGTTTTTTTTTTCACTGTTATATTAAGTTGATTTTTCTAAAACTGTTTAATTTTGTTGTTTATGAACCATTTATTTATAAAAGTGAGTTACTGATCTCATGTGACTTATTTTATTTTAAATATTTACCTTCAAACAAAAAGTATGTAATCTTAAGCACAATTCCCCTATATTTGTATTTCTGAAGGGAGTGGACTTATTTCTGTGTACATTTTCATTTGTTGCATTTCTGGCTTCAGAGTCCACTATTTCATTCCCAGTTATTCCTATGTGACTCGGGATCCATACAATTTGAAAATTGAAATTATTATTTATTTATTCATGAGGTTAAATATTTTTTCTGTATTAATGATAATGCAACACTCGAATAAATTCAGTTCGATGGGAAAAGTCTTCGTAAGGTCACAGAATATATTATATTAGTTGTACCAACAGAATTCCCACTAACGAAACCCGTTTAAAGAATTAACGACTCATGCTACGATACTATAAAGTTCAAATTCCGACCGCGCAGTGCTAGGTGCCTACAATTATATTTGCCTACATCTCCGCTCTCTTTCTATCGCATAACGCGTACCTTTTCTTAAGAAATCAAGGTTTTCGCCTTTTAGAAAACAAAATATTTATTTTTTTAAATTACTGTTGGTATAAATAGCAAACCTTTTTATAGTAATATCAAATTTCGGTAAAACAACCTATATTTTATAGTAGTTCAAGTTGGATTATAATATTGCAGGAAACTTTTACAATTTAAACATAATATGTAGTAACTTGTGTTTATATCTATGTAGTTTGTGTGTTTCTTTGTATGAAATTGGTTTATTTGCTATGTTTGTATAGTTTTTATCTACTATTTGTATTTAAATACCTTATTCAAATATAATAGGTACATATTTCATTGGCTTTTTTAATTATTGTTCATTTTTATAAGATTTTTTTTTTAATTAAATTAAAGAAGAAGAAGATTAAATTCAGTATTATATTGTATTAAATTCCTCTATGATCAGTATACAGTAGATACGCGACGAAAAATCTTGCGCGTGCGTCACCGCTCGCTTGTGAGTCCCTTATGATTTGCCTCCCGCGGGTGGTACTCACAGTTCGATGCCTATACGCGCGAGTGGGACAGGCCTGGTAAGGTAAAATGTTGAGATTGCGTGGATTTTGTGTTGGCAGTTAATAAAAAATTTGAACTTAAGTATCTAAGCATAGGTAAGGGAAGAGACCTAATGGCAGACACTTTAAGGAAACATGAAACATTTAAATGTTATAAAATGCATATTTATGAATCTAAAGGATTGATAACTTCTTCCATGTCTTCAGTCACTTTTACAAAATAAAACTATTATAATTATTCTCTGACAAAACAATAAAATAAAATATTATTGGTCTTTTTGTAAACTTAGTCAAAAGAACTAATAGATGACATCACAATAAACGAACAACACCAATGTGAACTAATAGTTGACATAGAACATTAAATTACATTTTACATTTTTCATATTATTAGGTCTTTATTTGCCGGTTTTTAAAAGATTTCATTTATTTCATCATAATAACTACATGCATCAGAAATATTATCCACATTGTCTCCAGATTCTATCCATTCTTCTTCCATGCCGAGACTATCTTTCCTTTTAATTTTTATTTTTCATATTTTTTTCCTAGCAAATTTATTTTCAGTCTTTAGTCTCCATGCTTCTCTTGCCTCTTCTTTTTTCTTCTTTCTTTTCTCAGCTCTCCTTTTTCTTCTTTTTACTGCTAAAAAACTAAAGCAATCGATTTTTAGACCAGTACAAGGTCTAATATTAGACACCATGTCCATTTTTCGGTGCAGTAGTTCTAAGTTGTTTGTTTGTTAATAGAATTATATTTTCAGAGAATAGTGATGATATTTACAGTAGGATGAACTACAAAATATCTTTAGTATATGTATTGCAAAACTAAAAGATAAGATCCATATCATCTATTAGGTTTTTTACATTTTCAAGAACTAATAGTAGACATCCTTTATATTGTTAGGGAAAATGGATTAAAAAATTGTAAAAAAAAACAAGGAAAATACGGCTGAAGAGTGGCGCTACTGCCTACTTTATGGTACCAACGAGGAAATTGATTCCTAGGCAGTTGACAGACCAACGTCATTTGGTCGGCTCATGTCAATTCAATGTTAATTTGATCTGTCGGCTGGGTTTGACATAACGCGACCAAACTACGTAGATCCCCCATCTGCCTAGGAATCAACTTCTCTGATAGCACATACTAAAATACGAACAAAAGTTAACGCTTCAAACAATTAGAAATAACGTCAAGGAATTTTTATCAAAAACAAAGACACTATCGGTCTTGCGAGGCCGGCCCGCTCACCGCGCAACCTCCACGTGGTACTGTAACGGCACTTGGACTGTCCCAAATACATCATATTTTAGGACCAAAGTTAAGAAACTTTGGTACTCTCCCTGAAATTTGGTATTGTTAGGTAAGAGGACTCTTAACTTTGGTAATGTTAGATAAGAGGACTCTTAACTTTAAACTGTTAGGTAAGAGGAATCTTAATTTTGGTACTTTTAGGTAAGAGGACTTTTAATTCTGGTATTGTTAGGGTAACTCATCGCTTGGTTGACTTGGTTAGTAAACAGGATTTTGGTTTAGTTTATGTTGTCTCTGGAGAATCGGAGACTAATTTCCTTAATTATATTATAAGGAAAGAATAATTATAGTAGACTCGAGAGTAATTTGTTATTCGATTAAATTGAAATAAAAAAGACATAATATTATATTTTATTCTTTAAATACTTTTATAAGCTTTACGTTTTATAATTTATGGTTTCGGTTTAGTTTAGTTAACAAAATATGTTTAAATACATGGTTAGACACAAAGAAGATGATATTTTCTGATGTTTTTTTTAAATAAACTGCCGCACTCAGAGTGGAACATTATTTAGTTAAATGTAATTAATTCAAAATTTTGACATAAGCCCCATACTTTATCTGTCAAACTCTTCATTAAATTGAAGCTTAATCATAATTAAATGTCTCTGAGTACGGCGGAAAGTCTCAGAAAGAAAAGTACCTAACTAGCTGACTTTTATTTTATAATAAAGCAAACAGTACAAAACTAGATAATGAAACTAGTGAGTCTAGAGACGCAGACACTACAAAATTGAATGTCCTTTCAGGATGTTATCAGTGAAGGTCACGTGCGCACGCAGCTGCTTGCTAGTTGCTACGACTGTGAAAAGAGATCGTACAGCCTTCCAAGTTCTTTTTTTTAATAAATGTTATAAGGAAATTTTTGTTTTTACTCTTTATACAGTTGTATTTTTTGCAAAAAAAACGTACGTACGACCAATCATGAAAAAAAAATTGTAAAGGATTTCTGTTTGGATTTCTGGTATTGTTGTCGTCATCTGATATTGTATACATATTCTGATAGCAAAGATTGACGAAACTAATGATTTAACTATAACTACTTACAAATGATCTATTTTCTTCCCTAGAAATAGGAAGTCTACGATTACACTTCCTACTTATATCTAGACTCTAGACTTAGAGAGAAAGGCGAAGGTACAGCAGCATATTAAAACGGAGGTGTAAAGTTACTTATCTTACAGTACTTAAACTAATTAAAATGATCTTGAGAGTGAAAATTGCTATTTGTAATATGGCCACGCTCTATATCTTTGCAATCGGAAAAGTAAAACCAGCTCAATTAAACTAATCACTAAATGGCGGTATTTGCATGACAAGATGTCTGCCAAACGAAGTTAGGCGGGAAAGTGCATAATTACGTGCTTTCTATTGCCGATAACTTCACTGTGTATGAAAAGTGTTGTATAGTTTCATTCATAAGATTTAAAATCAATACTGTTTCAAAGTGTGTCTGTCTGTCTGAAGAGGTCTTCAGTCTTCACGCCCAAACCGTAGGGCGGGCTTAACTATTTAGTAATCTGTGCCCCAACCGCCGCGCTGTAGCGATTTTGCTGAAATGTTGTATGGACATTTTTTGAGTCCCGGGAAAAGACATTGTATACTTTTTATCCCGGAAAAATAATGGCTCCCACGCTATAAAAGAATTTTGGCGGAACGCAGTTGCGAGTGTCGTCTATTTTAGAAATTATTAATTATTTTAAAAAGTTTTTTTGGTACTTAGGTACAATAAGTATAATGGCAGGGCTCAGAGAAGAACTTTAGCAATGTACATAATATATTATATCAAACCATTGGTAGAGCCACATAGAGCCATTTTTATGTTTTTATAACCCTTATAATTTGAATAATAATTTACGTTTTGTATAATTATTATTTACCTACATAATAAATAATAAAGTTGAATATTTTGTATCAAATTAATTAGTAACGTGATAAGGCTTGATAAGGTTATTTCTCGATAAATTCCGTAAGTTTCCTATTAATAATCATGTCAGGAAATAACTACAATAAATATGCGAGTTATTCGCGTGAAATTGCTAAGTGTAGCTATAATTACGTTAACGTTAGCATATTGCTAATTGGCTTACAAATATAATTCATAGTATGTCGCATAACTTGTAAGATATCGGGTTACTTTACTCAGGTACCGTTCTGAATTCTGATCTATAGTCGCCGGTTAGACGGTCAAATTATCATCAATCTGATCCATCAATCCGGTAAAGATTGACGAAAATTTGATCGTCAATCCGTGGATTGATGGATTGATCATAATATTTTTATTATGAACTTTTTATAACCATCAATATTCCGTCAATCAGATTGATGGATCAGATTGATGAAAATTTGACCGTCTAACCGGCGACTATGCGGCACGCGACCGCGACCAACAAAAATTCAAATAAAATGCCACTATAATATGAGTAAGTAAACATAGTAAGTAAACATTTATTCAGTACAAACACATTACACCACATTACAATAAACATTTCACAAAAAAGACACTAAGTAAATACTTTAAAAAACAAAAATAACATAAAAAAGGAACATTAACAAATAAGTGCCAGATGAACATAATATACTGTAGGTAGGTATCTATTTGGGTAAAGATAGCAAACGACAATGTAGTGCAATGCGCATCCCACCGAAAAGGACCCCACTCAGGGGACGATCACGGTATAGTACCTACACCGCGATCCCTGGTGTTCTGTGGGGCCTTGTTGTCAATCGCTCGACAGATGCACACTGGCGCCAGCGCAAAGTGAACAATAAGATAGTAAATACTTACTTAACTTATAAAAAATAAATAAATAGATAAGCCTAAAAAGAATTTGAAAGAACATGACATGAGTATTATATTTTAGTTTCTATATTTTTCTATCGACCATAGCCGCGACTGCTTTAAAGTGGGGTTCAGCAAAATGAAAGTTATAACTCAGAATATAAAGCGGTATTTTGTTAAAATTTTAGTCGGTCGCGGTTTCTTGAAACAATGATCGGAAAACCACTTTAAGAGTTAGCGCTTTATGCGTTAACCGACAGACTTTTTGACATTCTCCGTTGCGCAATAATTCGTTTATCGTTCGGGAAACCTACTATACATTTTCCCAGGATAAAAAGTATCCTTGGTCCTCCATGCCAAATTTCATTAAAATCGGTTCAACGGTTTGGGCGTTAGGAGCTAACCGACAGACAGGCAAACTGACACACTTCCGCATTAATTTTATAAGTACGGATTATGAAACCAAAAGGGCAAGTGACAGAATTAGGGGCAGATCCGTCGTAATAATAATTTTAATGTTATGTTTACATAACGTTACCTAATACGACATAATTTCTAACCTTAACTGTCGTGGTCGTGATGGTATGTGGTATGTGTGTGTGCCACTTTCTATGATCAGTGATCACAATTGTAAATAATATTGATCAGGACATGCAACTTGCAAGTCTTGTCTGTGGTCAGCAGATTTGACGGCAATAGATCTACAACTATTCTTCAGTCTTCATATCTACCACACACACGCAAATATAGCCAACGTTCACAAACCTCCCTTCACGTTACGTACGTTCCCATGATTAATGGTTATATTTTATTTACAGTTTGCTAAATAGAGCTTGAATTTAAGCTATCATAGACGAATATATGCTCTATCTTTGGCTCCTTTACACGTTTATTAATTTACTATCAAAATAAAAGAAATAAAAAAACGGCATAACATAATTAAATCTTTTCTGCCGCTCATTTCGTTACAATTAATATAAAAATTAAAAATGTTTTGTGTAAGAAAGCTACACTGGTTATGAGATGAGGCGTGAAATGCAAATATTTACCGTTATTTAAGGTGCATGTAATATGTATGTAATGGACTAATTAATAAACAATATTCTAATGTAACGCGGAGTGACCACGCAGCCATCTGTTATGTACTGTTATGTGATTTACATCAGCTATTTCATGCGTATTCCAGTCTGAGAAAATACATTATTGGATATGCACGTACCTACATATTCGATGCTGTTTTTAAGTGTCTTTTGAGGCTCTGGGTTAGCCTATGATGAAAAAATACATTTAAAAACGTTTAAAAGCATATTTGTCAATATACCTACACAATCCATGATTAACGTGGACCGCTGTGCAATCATCCATCATGGTCCACGTGAATAGACGCCTTAAACCGTTTGGCCAGATACGATTTTATAACACGATTAAGGCGGTGTCAAACAGCAAAACATCTTGTTTCTATTTGAGCCATTACTTCGATATTGAATCGAACAACTGGTACATAAGCGTGAACTAATATTTTTAAAAATATGATTTGTTGTGGGGTTGAAATAAAGATTTATTTATTTATTTATTTATTATTTAGGGTTCGTTTAAGCGTAGTAAAGATAGCTACAATATACGTCAATAAAGAGTTTGTAATCTTTGTTCTGTCGGTCCTAACTCCTAGGGCGCATTTTCACTGGTCGATAGGGCCCGCATGCGGGGTGCGGGAGATTTCTGAAACGCATGCCTCGATCAATCAAAATGCGCCATTAGTTGTCATACACTCCTCGTATGCTGTATACCGCACGAGTTAACGACTAATGAAAATGCGAGGTCCTAAGTCCTAACCAAGAGTGCTACATTAAGTAATATTAAATAAAGGTGACGAATTGTAGAAGATACCAGTGAATGATGGTGATGCATTTTGAAAGGTAGATTATGCTGAATTTATATTTTTATGAGAGTGGGCCACTTTTATTTTCCGCTGCCCCATGTACGTAATCTGTATGGCCTCTATGGACGCTACTGCCCCTAGGCCGTGGCCTATAACGGCCTATACGGGGCTGTTAAATTGTGAGCGTAACAATTTACGTTCATAATTTAACGCCTCTGCAGTCTAGTGGTATAGAGCGTGGCTCTTGGCTCGGAGGTCGTGGGTTCGATTCCCGCGTTGGAAACATGTTATTTCCAAGTTTGGTTAGGACAATGCAGGCTGATTACCCAATTGTCTGACAAGTAAGATGATCCATGCGTCGGATGGGCATGTAAAAAGTCGGTCCGGCGCCTGATCTCTCGCCAGTCGTGTCTGTCATCCGTCCCACTGGTTATGAGAGTAAAGGAATATAGAGTGCTCTTGTGTACTGCACACATTTGGGCACATTAAAATTACTCGTGCGTAGCTGGCCTGGTTTCAATGGAACCGGCCACCGTCACCGAAACCGGTGTGGGAGCTATTATGTTCATGAATTGTAAGAGGATGTAGTTGAATCGTAAAATATGTTATTGAAAGAGGTGGTTGATGATGATGAATCGTTATAGCAACGTGATGTAGGTCACACAATAATTAGATTATGTGTTACGGCAACTGTTGCGATATCTTATTGTTAACACTATCTTGCGGCTGATCGCTGGCTACTTGGACAGTAGATACATTGTAATACTCTTTTAAGATTTACGATAACATGGCGCGCCCCTCCAAAATTCAAAACGTTTGAAGTGCGTTGTCAAAACGTTTGAAGTGCGTTGTCAAAACGTTTGAAGTGCGTTGTCAAAACGTTTGAAGTGCGTTGTCTTCCACGGTCGGCTAGTTATGAACTTATGATTAGTTGACCAACAAATCTTGGTAATAAGTGACATTAAGTGAAATATTTTGATTGGTTGAATACTTACTACATACAAACTCTTCCATAAAGATGTGACTACACACATTGAAACAGTATTTTGGAGGGGCGCGCCATGTTATCGTAGTTTATCTCTAACTAACTGCAGTTTTTGGTATAATTTAGTACAAAATGCTAGTGTCTCGCGCTATCTTGTCATCTATCTAACACAATAATTACAATAGCCCTGTTAAAAACGTGGAGAACATCAAGGGCTTAGGCCTTAGGAAGTATGCTGCAGATGCTTAGTAATAGGGAATCGGAGTGCCCATGGGCTTAAGAAATAAATAATTTGTTATCTAATTTTCTTCACAGAAAAAGGTTCCAAGTGCATAAAAAATGTTGTTTCAAATACTTTTGCATCAACAGTGCTAAATCTTACTAACTATATTTACAAAGTCGAGTGCTTTATGTTAATTTTGGCTTTTACACTATTGACACGCTATGAACTTAACGCGACGTGTATGCTCTCAAACAAATAGCCCCCATCTGAGGACAATTTCAAGTGGTCCCCGACTGTACGTTCAAATATAGATCTATAGATCGCAAGGGCAATTCAGACAATTGTGATCTTCCTGCCACCTCCCCCATTTCCTGCCCACCCCACCGCTTTATCACAATGGAATAAGGTTGAAATTGCCGACGTCTCTAATGATGGATGGCAGCACTTTTTCGAAATTCGAGAGCATCATTGAACGCAGACAATGTTAGCTGTTATTGAGTATCCTTATTATACTAGTTATGATTTAATCCGTACTAATATTATAAATGTGAAAGTATGTCTGTCTGTTACTTCTTCGCAAGCCGCTGAACCGATTTTGCTAAAATTTGGTATGGAGATACTTTGAGTCCCAAGAATGGACATAGGATTTTATCCAGGAAAAATGGACGGTTACCGTGCGATGAACGAATTTTGGCGCAACGGAGTATGTTTTAGGACCCGTCGAAATGTTGGTTCTTGTATTATATTATTATTCAATTTTGGTTTCTTGGGATGAGTATAAGATTAAGATAATCTCAAGAAAAAGTTAAACAAAAGCAAATCTCTAAACTAGGTTTAGTCAGCTTTGCAACATGTCAAGGTAATGCTGTATTTTTAAATGAAAACTAAACTAACAAGAAGATCTACATGAAATTGACTTGCTGGCTGCTGCCCGCATCGCTGGGCTGAATGTTTATGAGCAAAGTGAACTGACTCTACATTCAGCTTTTCATTTTGTTCATCTGTGATCTGACTACAATCAAACCCAAGATATAGCAAAAAATTGAAACAATTATTATTTTTAACAAAAAATTAAAACCGACTTCCAAGGTAAAAACAATATTAACATTAATATGAACTAAAAAGTATTAAATAATTTTTGCTATCTAATAGTGCCTTTTTCCGAATTCGGCTAAACCTTGACTATTTCTGTACTCAATCTTCATTATTTTGAAGTCGGTACCAGATAGCTGAATCTTCAGTCCTCTGACAGAATATTTGAAACTTTTGGAACTGGCACCGACTTCAAAATTATGAAGATTGAGTACAGAAATAGTCAAGGTTTAGCCGAATTCGGAAAAAGGCACTATTAGATAGCAAAAATTATTTAATACTTTTTAGTTCATATTAATGTTAATATTGTTTTTACCTTGGAAGTCGGTTTTAATTTTTTGTTAAAAATAATAATAATTTCACTCTTTTTAGTTACACTAGTAGGTAAACCTTCGCGTATATTTTACGTATCTTATTACACAGTTCACACTCACAAAATAATATATTATCAGTGAAGTGAACATAATATTGTGCTAAGTAATTTAACAATTTTAATACTTCAAACCCCAAGCGGTCACCGGCGATTGCGATAACAATAGAAAGGCTATTGTGTCTCGTTTTTCCACGATCCAAGGATCTATCAGATAAAAAATTGTATAAACTTGCATAGGATGTAGCGTAGCTACTCGTCTAATATATAAAATTCTCGTGTCACAGTTTTCGTTGCCATACTCCTCGGAAACGGCTTGACCGATTCTCATGAAATTATGTGAGCACATTGTGAGGATATTGGTCTGAGAATCGGCCAACATCTATTTTTCATACCAAAAATTATTTATATGGCAAAACAACGTTTGCCGGGACAGCTAGTAATATAATATAATATAATATTATCATAATTATTGACAGCTGTTCTTGTTATCAAGAATTCAATTTCAAATCCATTCAAATCGATACTTAGTGCGCCATCTATCGATTAATAAGTATAACTAATTAAAAAGACACTTATTGACTTTGTTTAGTTTAAATGCTCTTTTTAAAATAACTTTATTTTAATTCTATATTTTGTCTATTAAAATTTTATAAAGTAGTTAGTATAGTATTCGATCTGTATATAAAGTAGTAAAGTATATTCGATTCGGCGTATTCGGCGTATTCGGCGCTGACCGCCGTGTATATTTAAACAAAGTGTTGTTATACAGTATAAAATTATTATTATTATTAGTATATCCACACCTATGCCTTGTACTATTATCTATTCTGTGCCATGAGACATTGGTGACCTTAACACGACGTGGTAATGATGAAGACGATGATGATGATGATGATGATGATGATGATTATGATGATGAATATGAGTTGCATAGTAGCATATGCTTTCTGTTCTTAAAACAACGCCGAAACTCCCAAACGTGTATCTATAAGGAGTCAGGAGTTCTCTCAGCATCTTCGAAACCATGGTATACCTTGACCCAATATTTGACTTTTTGGTAGCATATTCTTAGTACACTTCACATAAAACCAAAATCACCATATGTTTCCATATAAATTTCGAGGAGTTCCCTCGATTACTCCTGGATCCCATCATCAGGTCACCACTTTGTGAACATGGTACCAAATTGGAGTAAAACCAAATACAACAAAGCAAAAATTTCGAAAATCGGTTCACAAACGGCGGAGTAATCGTTGAACATACAAAAAAAAAAAAAAAAAAAAAAAAAAAAAAAAAAAAAAAAAAAAAAAAAAAATATCCACAGCCGAACATATAACCTCCTCGTTTTTTGGAAGTCGGTTAAAAAAGCTTGCAAGACTTAAAAATACTTTCTTTGACAGCATTTGATCCTAGTTTTGACCTTAGAGTGTGTAATAACAATAATAATGGGGTTAACGTACACAATTATTAGAATTGCAACCGCGCCGTTTGTCACACGCGCGTAATTCTTATGCAATTGGATTACAGCTCAGCGTCATTATCAACGCTCACTATCAGCATTTAAAACACATAATCTCATTATTTTTTGGCAATCGGTTAAAAATAAAAAATAAACTTTTTAAAAAGAAGAAAAAAGAAACTTGTTAAAGAAATCATTATACCATCGAGGAAATTGATTTCTAGACGGTTGATTTGGTCGGATCATGTCAATTTAATGTTAATTGTGATATGTCGGGTGGGTTCGTAACGCGACCAAACTAAGTAGGTTTCCCATCTGCCTAGGAATCAACTTCTCTAATAGAACACAATATGCGACGTAAAGGTGGTCTAACTAATAAAGATTTTACACACTGTACCTATGCAAGTTGGCTGTATTTTTCACTCATGTGACTTTTTCAGTATGCTAGAAAAAGATAAGCAGTTCACGATAGTTCGCTGTCTGTAGGTAGGTAAATAAAAATAAAACATAGGTCTTTTAAGCTTCGAATTGTCATGTTTTCCGAAAATAAAAATGTATTTTCCATCTTATTATGTATGATTACATTGTAATGTTGTGTACTGGACCACAACCGTCCCGGTTCAGATGTTCTATATTTGAATATTGATGTGATGGGCCGGCTTACCTTACTGTTATTTAACGATAGAACTAATGTAGAACTATCAGACAAATTTACATAAGATGATGGCGGACCTATGCCCTGCCCTACCGAGAGATCACAAAATTGACTTGACATAATCCGACTAAATAATATATGTAGGAATTGCTTATACGAATCAAGTTTTCTGATGGTACATCGGGTTACGGGTATATCATTCTATGTATTTATTTCTTGTATTTCAGAACATAATATAGAACATTATTTGAGACTCAAAAACGTCGAAAAGCTAAAAACTAGCGTTAAATTGATAAAACCCTATATTTCATGCGAATATGTAGATAACAATATCATTTGGAAACATAGCCTCTACGGTTTTGGCGGCAAAGCAGTAACGTTTTTATGCGTAATCGTTATTCGTTAATGAGCTGATTTCACTATTCCCGTCTCCTGTTATCTATGCCAAGGATTAAGTAATTAAAGGCTATATTATACGATAAGATCTTAGCGTAACGCGATATTTTTTAATTTAGCTAAGGATATTATGAAACCCTGATAAGGTTGTATGCACCAGATTCTTTTGCTATTCTGTAATCACAAAAAATTAAATATTTGATTCTACTAAATTCTAAAAGTTGTGTATTAATAACAAAATACAAGATGTAGACGTAACTATTGTAAAGCATATTAAAGTTGTTTAAAAAAAAATTAAAATTTAAAATTACCTGCAGTACACCTGATGATGATTTTTTCGAAACCGGTCGTGTATATAATAAATTTGTAATAAATCTACTAAAATAAAGTGGAATAAGTGCAAGGACAGTGATATATTATTTATCTGCATATTAAAGTGTGTAAATAATAAAGTAAAATTCTGTCTTTAAAATACTTTCAAATTTAAAATAAAATGCAGCAGAAGAAACCGCACGTTCTTGAAATATAGAAATTGAAGGCCACTCGAGTTTTACTTTGGCGCAGAGGAGTACAATTAAAAAAATATGACGTTCCAATTTCAATTTTCATAAATCAGAGTTTGAATCGTTGGAATAAAAACGAAGAGAATTTTATGCAAAGAGTAATAATAACTTTTTGATATATGCAACGTTTTAATGTAAAAAGATGTTATTATTGTCATGAATAAAATATAAAATGATAAAATTATGTAGCCATGGCATTATTCTCTAGAAAGCAAGTTTTTGTGGCAAAGAAATTGTGTTCGTTCAGCCGTGGCCAAGTTTTTGCTGTACGTCAAATGTAACGTGAAGGAAAGGGACGGTGTATGGCTTCCGAGATCTTTCATCCGTTTTTTGTCGACGACTAGAAAGGGCCGCCCTGCCTGGCCCTGCCTGCCACTCGAACATAGTTTGAAGCACTTGATATTGTAGTGTCTTTTTGTACATCTGTGTGATGATCACTATAGTTTGAAAAAGATCACAGTAACGACTAACGAGTATTAGAACCGATTGAAACTTTTTAACTTGAGTTTAACTTACAAGGATGTTTTACGTAGCAAGTTTTTATAAGATGCCTCCTTACGCAAGTAATCTTTGAATATGACATTTTCCTTTCCCTGCAAAATACCATCCAAAAATTAAAACTTTACTATAATATGGAGTTTCGTGTAGAACTTTAAGGTGGGTATTCACCAAACACACATAAAACTTCGATTTATAAAACTTACTTCCCATTGAACGCGTTCATGCAGCGACGTAAATCTCGTTCTCTTTCAAATGGATTTCACAAAATTCTATTGATTGCGATTATTAAATCTAAGTTTACGTGACGTCACGCGATTATTTTACATGTTTTCATCATTTTAAAGCCTTTTCACGTTAATTTAACTACAAATTAGTAAGAAACAATACATAAACTAACCAAACACATGTGTCAAAACTGTTATTTTGACATTTCTTTTGTCTATGTTTTTCGTTCCGCCATGACAGGGCTTGAACGGGTTTTATGACGTTAAACTTCGGACTTTGGGCGTTCAGAAGATAAAACTCGGATTTGCTGTGAACGCGTTCAGTTTATGTTGGCGAAAAGCAATTCGATAATCGCGTTTATACGTTTTGAACCGGTTCAATGTACATTGAACGCTTTTAAATTTTCTATTTTTGTTTCTTATACTCATGATATCAGCTTCCAAAGTAATACCAATTTGTTAAAATTCAAGCATACATTCAGCATCTCCTTAGGATTTACAAATTACTTTTATTTGAAACTCACGCCAATAGATCGACAATATCATAAACTACATATTTGCCGTTTTAAATTTTTTTCAGGACAATTTTGAACTAAGATAAGTAAAAATAATAGGGTTTTGGCGCGATCTCGGCAACGCGGCAAATGTATGGCCAAGGTCGTTTGCTCGGGGGACGGCCTTAAACTAATACGCATTACCTCGTAACCAGATAATTTAACATTTTAGTTGTACGTGGCTTCGCATCGCTTCGCTATCATGTAGATATTAAAATTCTTATTATAGTTGACTATGTTATATAGTGTATATGTATGTATACTTATATTTAACCTATAGAGTATAATATTATACAGTGTAAATTATATTTAGCCTGTAGAGTAATGAAACGGTACCGCACAGGGCGCAGGTTTCCGCAACCTTGAACGAGGTTGTGCGGTTACAGGTGAGCAACCAGTAATACTTAATGCCTGTTATTACTACAGAACACTGAACATGCTTTATAAGTTAACTATAGATAACGCCCGCAACTCCATTGCGTAGAAATCGTTTATAGCCCGGGAACCGTACATTTTTCCGGAATAAAAAGTGCCCTTTGTCCTTTCCTAGGACTCAAAGTATCTCCATACCAAATTTCAGTAAAATCGGTTCAGCGGTTTGGGCATAAAGAGATAACAAACAGACAGACGTATCACCATCGAGTAAATTGATTCCTAGGCAACGTCAACAGGCAACAGATCAACGTCATAATATGGTCGGATCATGTCAATTCAATGTTAAGAGCGGACTGTGCAATTTTACTGTGTTTTCTAATAAGTATTAAGATCCCGAAAGACGATTGACTCAAATGAAATTGAGATTTATTTAATCATTGTATATTTATCTGATACTTAGTTAACGGAAAACACGATTCACTTATTTTGACTCGATAGTTTTATTTTTCGAAATCATGAATCTTTTTGGGCATTTCAACAAATATCTGTTACACTTATTGAGCTACTATTATTAAATAACTTGCACTACTACAATCACACACTTTATAAAATACTAGCTAAAGGAAATATTAGTATTGTATTTAGTTTTAAGTAATCATCAAAAAATAGTTTTGGGCTTACGAGTTACGACCCTTACTTTCGTGCTATAACGCGGGAACCGTTGTTACTCGATATTGTTCAGTATTAGCTGCAGCCTAAAACACATTGCCCGGGAACACGTTTCATGGAATTATTGTATCACGATTGGAGGATAGCGTTGTGTGTAGGCGGGGCTAGCGTTTTGACAGCAGGCTCTTAATAATGTGATCTGTCGGCTGGGTTTGACGTAACGTGACCAAACCCCAATCCCCATCTACCTAGGTATCAACTTCTCTGATAGTACATACGGAATACGGACACACTTTTACATCCATACTAATATTATAATTTATACGAAAGTGTGTTTATCTGTTGCCTCTTAACGACCAAGCCGCTGAACCAATTTTGCTGAAATTTGATATGAAAAGGTAAGGACATAGGATACATTTTTTTCGAGAAAAAAGTACGGTTCCCGCGCGATTAATGAATTTTGGCGCATTGGATATGTCAAATAAATCAAAACAGTGTTTAATTTACTATGGGGATAGCTGCCCACCCAATAAGGTAATGTTGGTCACATTATATAATAAACAATATGTTGCATTTTCCCCACAACAATAGGCATATAAGTTTAGTTTATTAGCTATAATACCACAAAATCGTATGTATCTTATATGTATTTTTCCTTAAAACATTTTGAACAGAGAAATTGTAGTTATTTTTGCCAGATGTTTGTAAATGTAGAACATATAAAAGGTCGAAGGGCCCTCAAAGTGGGAACTCTACAAAAGTGTGTCACGAATTGCAGATATGCGGTATTCGGTCAACAGATGTGGAGATTTTATTTCTCAAATAGAGTTGGCCGGTTCACATTATTCCATTCCAGTGATCCGATCCAACGTTGGATTACTACTGGCACTGGAATGCACTGGAATGTAATTCAGCGTGTTCCAGTATCTACATTCCAGTACGTACCTGTTTACATTATTCGATCAACAATCCTGCTTTGGATTGCTACTGGCATTGGAATGCACTGCCCTCTGGAATGTAATTCAGCGTATTTCAGTGCATTAAAGTGCCCGTTCACATTATTCCAGTAACAATCCAGTGCTGGATTGGATTACTGGATTGGAATCATCAAACCAGCCATTATATGGGTGAACCATGAGGTAGAGATTCCTATAGAGTTATTGTGTAATCACAATATAATCAAACAATAGTAGAGTATTTTGTAGAGCTATTTTTATGTTGTTTTGATGTTTCTGTTAATATAAGTATAATGTTTTATGCATTTTAAAAGTAGTGTGAGATATAACAATAGACAAACTTATGAATTATGATAATAATCATTTTCAACTAAAACCGTCTAAAAAATTCATTTATAATTTTGATGTAGTTGATAGCAATTTATGCTCTTTTGGTAGTGGTGTAGAGTCTTGTGTACAAAGTCTTTCCTGACTGAGTTAATAAAATATAAATATAAGATTAACGTTTCTATGGTCTCTACATATATTTTCTATAAACGGTAGATGTGAGCCGGTTTGGTAGAGATAAGTAGAGAGAATATAGAGTTTCCTACTTAAATAAATTAAGTTATTTGTAAAATATTTGCGTCTCTACATTCTCCATAGCCGTAATAGTTGAAAAGTGTCAGAGTAAATTGCTCTATCATTATTTTGTTACTCAAATCGCGATCACAATAGCCGACAAAACAATAAAAAACATTTCCTTTCACTCTATTTTACAGGAAAGTAAACTCATTCCAATGTCATAATTGAAGACATTCAATGAAGTGGCTAACATTTTAAAACATAGAGCTCACTTTTAACCGAGACTCATTTTAAACCGACTTAAAAAAGGAGGTTATCAATTCATTTCCCTTATAATTTATTCAAACCTTGTAACTAATTACCCCATCTAGATTATCTGGCTATACATACAATCCTCATTTTTTCATTAAAAATCATTTTTATTAATTCGCAGTTAAGCAAAAACGTAATTTAAAGTTAGTTCCACTTAACTCACGTATTTTATTGGTTAACACATACCGGTGCGAATCTCTCTTCCTCCGCGTTCAAAAGGTCGCCAACCGAGGATGCCTTCGCCTGGTTGGCGAGGTGGTTCCTGCTGTTGAGGACGTAGGAGAGCTCGTCCAGGTATCTGAGAGTGAGGTTAGCCATTTTGATCACAACACTACACTTCACACGCACGCAGCCGCCTCCATGGTCGGCATGAGACTGACGCGGCGCGAGGTCGCACAGTGGAAGGTAATTTAGACCGATTTAATTCAATGTTTACAATTAGCCATCTCGTGACCCCTGAATTTGCTACTTGTATTTTGTTTTAGTAGTACTTTAGACTTGTTTGTTAACTTATTTTATGCATATCCATAGCAATATAATAAAACTTATATTAATAATAAGTAAGCTATTTATAGACCATTTGTTAGCTAATTATAGAAAACTTATTGTAGGCAACATGAAGCATAGATGCTTCATGTTGCCTACAATAAGGTTCATCTAAATATATAAAACTCAAAGGTGACTGACTGACATGGTGATCTATCAACGCATAGGGGTTAAAATAGGGGATGAAAGTTTGTATATAATAATACTTCTTAACGCGAGCGAATCTGCGGGCAAAAGCTCGTTGAGAATAAACTCGTTTATCGCGCGGGTACCGTACTTTTCAGGGATAAAAGCTATCTCGTTTCCCGGAATATTTCAAAGTATCTTCTTCATTACCAAATTTTATGAAACTTGGTTTAGTCGTTTAAAAACCGGCCAAGTGCGTGTCGGGCCACGCGCAATATAGGGTTCCGTAGTACCGCTAGTTTTTGTCAATTTTTTATGGTCAATGGACGTACATTTATAGCTTGTTTTACACTACTAACAACATCATCTCAGTTACTTTCAAAGAAATTTTATTTTTATTTTCTTTATTGCACCAAAAAACAGTTACTTACATGCTAAAATCTTAAACTAAGTACAATTAGATAAACAATTAGACAAACACATAACCCACACTATTGATCGCGGCGTAACAAAAATAATACAAATTTTACAAAAAAAAAGGAAAAAGTTAAATACATTATTATTAAAAGATGAAAAACGTATTGTCTGATGCTATACTTAATTATGCAAATAATTTTTACACAAAAAAGAAGAAGAAAAAAAAACAATATAACAGCTGCGGATAATTTTCTAATTACAATTTTTTAAATGGTCATGGACATGTTTTTTAAATTGATTATAGGATAGTGCAAAAATATCAATATCAATAAAGTACTTATTGTATGTGTCCACTAAGCGACGAAGGGGAATGCGAAGACCAGCGTTAGTCTTACAGGATGTAGTGTGAAACAGGTTATACTGACGAACTCTACGTCGATGGACTGTTCTAGGAACGGTGTAACACATTTTATTAGTTAGGGCTGAGCAGTCAAATTTATGATTACATAGACCATGCAGCATCATGGCATCTAGGAGCTGACGTCGGGATTCCAAGCTCAGTAATTTAAAGTGATTAAGCAAGTCAGTATAAGGTAGAGTAGATCGATTATATTTAAAATAAGTAGTGCGTAAGAATTTTTTCTGTACCAATTCCAAACTATTTGTATATTTGGTATAGAGAGGGTTCCATACAGGTATGACATATTCAAGCTGGGATCTTATTAGCGATTGTAAAGTAACAAAAGTGTGGAGGGTCGAACGAAATCTCTGGTAGACCTAATTACAAACCCATACATGCGATAAGCTTTATTAATTATGTTATCAATATGTTGATTGAAATGTAGAGATGTATCCAAGATGACCCCCAGATCACGAACTAAACGGACTTTATTTAAAGGTGTGTTGTTAATGGTATACGTGAAATTTAGTTTATTAATTTTTTTTAGTGAATGAAATAGTGTAACATTTGGGAAGACTTAGAAATAACTTATTACGAGTACAATAGCTATGTAATCTACATAGATCTTGTTGCAAAAGTAGACAGTCTGCAATATTTCTGATCGATTTGAAAATTTTTATGTCATCAGCATACATCAAAAATTGCAAATTTTTAAAACATTGTTGTATATCGTTTATGAAAATGACAAAAAGAAGCGGACCAAGTATAGATCCCTGGGGAACACCTGAGCTAGCAAATATGGACTCAGAACGATAGCCGTTTATCACCACCCTTTGTGATCTGTTAAAAATATAGGACATAAACCAACGAAGCAAATTTCCCTGAATCCCGTTGAAGGCTATTTTTTGAACGAAAAGTTCCTTTATACTTTGCCGAATACACTTTTTTTAATTGATCGACTATTACTCAATAACTTATGAAGTCTTCTTAGCCGTGATAGTTTTCCTTTTAAATTCAGCATATTTCCTACTCCCGTGAATTTTTTCACATTTTCCGAACCAATCGTTTAGCTGGTAGAAGGGGGGGGACACTGGACTCTAACGATTTTTTTCACTTTAAAACTTAATATTTCACCAACGGATCCTTAAATCGGAAAATGATCTATGAATACTCGCAATATTTTTAAAAAACCTATTCAACGACACCCCACACGATGGGGTGGGTGCGAAAAAAAATATTCATCCCCGCTTGATGTGTAGGGGAGGTACCATAAAAAAAAAAATTTTTTACGATTTCACGTACCATTTTGTTGCCTTCATTAATATGTGTATTCATGCCAAATTACAGCTTTGTAGGTCTTATAGTCTCTGAGTAAAACCGCGGACAGACAGACAGACAGACGGACGGACAGACCGAAACTATAAGGGTTCCTTGTTGACTACGGAACCCTAAAAAACGCGAAGAGACAGACAGACAGATATACACTTTTATAATATTAATAGTAACCAGGAGTCTACTGTAGGGATTAAATATTTCAAAAAAGTTGAAATGAAATTCAATTTTAGGAGGATAAATATTCAATTCAATTATTGAATTGAATATTAATATTTAATCCTTCAAGCCCCATATCCTACACCGGTGACCGCGACAACAATAGAATACAATAGCATTTCCAAGAATCCCCGATCGAAGGATTATGGTAAATTGTACACTAAATTAAAAAGTATAGAAGTAATAGACATTATCGATATTCATATTTTATTTCCTTGTTACTTTCCAGAAATAGTTCAGTAGAATTTTTACCCAAATTCCTACTGTGACCTTCTAAATGTGTTTTAATATGAATAAATTTTATTTTAAATTTAAAACTCAAGTTTAAGCACCTCATATTATTTCTTGTTATATTCTTAACAATGTGGCCTAAATTGAAATGAATATTTATTAACTTTTTCGTCTCAGTTTTTTGGCATGTTTTCGGTTTCTAATTTAGACCATTTTCACTACATGACCTCGATTTAAAACTACTTCAAATATATCGCTTTTAATTATTGTTTTTGCAATTTTCCTGTTTTTAATGCTTATCGTAATAATTTTGAAGCTACGGTGTTTTTAGGGTTCCGTACCTCAAAAGGAAAAAAACGGAACCCTTATAGGATCACTTTGTTGTCCGTCTGTCCGTCTGTCAAGACCCTTTTTCTCAGGAACGCGTGGAGGTATGAAGCTGAAATTTATATCAATTACTCAGGTCTACTGTCCCTTGAAGCTGTGAAAAAATCAAACTTCTAAGCCAACGCAATCAAAAGATACAGCCGTTTATGCCGCAAATTTTCGACACTTGCAAGGGAATCAAAACCTACAGCGTGCTTCCCGTGAACTCAGAATCTTGAAATTTGGTACGAAGCAACGTCTTATAGCATAGATAAAGGAAAAATTACGAAAACCATAAATTTTTAGTTACATCACATAATATATTTTTTTTTAATAATTTTAAACTTACTACCCATTTCCTCATACTCGATTGTCGTAATGAACGAACTTTGTAAACCTTGCAGGTTTGTACGGAACCCTCGGTGCGCGAGTCCGACTCGCACTTGGCCGGTTTTTTTTTTACAATTTCAAAACATAATGATTTCCTTTTCGCATTAGTCATAGGTACTGTACCTATATACCTATGTATAGTTAGAAGTGAGTTTGGTACCTACTACAAGTCACAACAGTTAACGTGTTGACATTACGTAAAAAACTTTACAACTTTATATTTGTAACTTGAAACACTTTCCTACTTTTGGTAAGTACTAAAATGATATAAAATGATGGTAGTTACGTAATATTTTTACTAGCAGGTAATAATTTCACCTAGTTACCACTTAATAACATTTTAAATTTTAATCTTTCAAATTATTTTAACAAGTAGGCCCCCCTTACTAATTAAACGACACAAATACACAGAGTTGAGCCGTACATTTCAATATCCATATTATCCATACTTCCATACTAATATTATAAATGCGAAAGTGTGTCCGTCTGTCTGTCTGTTACCTCTTCACGCTCGAACCGCTGAACCGATTTTGCTGAAATTTGGCATAGATATTCTTTGAGTCCCGAGAAAGGACATAGGATAGCTTTTATCCCGGAAAAATGTACGGTTCCCGCGCGATTTACGATGGATGGATACCTACGTAGGTAGTTATTATTCGTGCTAACCCATATCTATTTCTTGCCACTGTTTCCCCATTACACAACATGCACCATGTCGTGACTCGTGATAGTCTTAACTGTTACGTAACGTGTAGATTACACCTCTAACATCTGTGTTAACACCAGTAGCGCATCCCTTTTACTTTCAACGTAGATCTTTGATCATTGACACCCTATTTGGTGCTTCGTTATAGAACAAAAACGGTCCACCCGTTTTGATGCTACGATGACACGGACACGGACAGACACACACACAGTCAAACAAACAGACAGACACGTCAAACTATAACAAATCCCTTTTTTATAAACATATAGCCTGCGCACAATTTTTAGACCACTCGCAAACGGTAGAAGAAGGCGCGGTGTTAGATTTTTGAGTCTCTTTGTGGGGCGGAGTGAGCGGGAATCCTATTTTTTTTATGAAAAACTAACTAACTTATTCCCGCACCGATTTCGGTGACGGTGGCCGGTTTTATTGAAACCAGGCCAGTTACGCAGGAGTCTTTTTATAGTGCCCAAGTGTGTGCGCACAGCGCAGTACACAGGCGAACTCTCTATTCCTTTTACTCTCATATTATGAGAGTAAAAGGAATAGAGAGTGCGCCTGTGTACTGCGTCCTACTGGGTTATTAGCCCAGTAGGACGGAAGACCGACACGACTGGCGAGAGGTAAGGCGCAGGACCGACTTTTTACATTACATGACATGCCCATCCGACACATGGATCATGGATCATCTTACTTGTCAGACAATCAGGTGATCAGCCTAACCAAACTTGGAAATAACATGTTTCCAACGCGGGAATGCTCTGAAGTCTGATCCACTGGACCACTGAGGCATTCGTTCCTTATTTTTATAAAATAATCGGGCCAACGAGCAATCAGATCACCTGATGGAAAGCATCTACCGGTCGTCCATGGACCCTCACAACATTAGAAGAGCTGCAGTTACGTTGCCGACCTTTTAAGAGAATACACTCTCTTGACTCTCTTCTTGGAGGTTTGCAGGTCGTAAAATGTGCAGGTCGTAAGTTCCTAACTTTATAGAAAGGAATATTATGTCAAAAGTATGTGCGCGGATGCAGTAAGAAATTGTATGAAAATTTGTTATTTTTATCAAGAGTGCTATCGTAATTTTCAATTATTATGATACCGCCTGTAGATTTAATATCCAATCTCTATAAAAAAAATGATTTTCGCTTTAGACAGTCTCGCTGGAGCTCGTGGAAGTCAGAACAGGTTGCGATGACAAAATTTTGGGTGATATGAAGTTCACGGATCATTTAGGATATGTGGTCGCTTATTTAGGGCTTGTAAGGCCTTATCCCTTATTACCAATAATCTAATCAACCCACTTGAGACCCGGCAGTTCTGTAAACAGATTTTCTTCTAAGCAATAACTGTGAACGCGGAAGAATACAGGGGATTGATGAAGCAGTATTGCATAAAGGATTATTCAACGCGGAGACACGATACACTGCCTATACTCACGCCATCTCGCCAACAATTTCTCCGATTACAATTAATGAAAGGCGTTAACCTTACACGCGTGCGAGAACAGACGCATTCATAAAATATAAGTTAAACGGCTGCACTCGGAGTGGTTTAACGATTGCTTAACTTTAATTTAATGATGAACTTACGTCAAAATCTTCATTCAATTGATGCTAAGTAAGCATTAAATGTCTCTGATAACGGTATGATTACGGCAATAAGGTTCTCACTTCTCATATTACACGAGGTGTTTTGGGTACCTATTTAAAAGGTTTTCATAAGAAAGAGTCGAGATGAATGCAACCGCGCAGTGGACGCTCCGCGGAAAGTCTAAAAATGTCTAACCACTATAATATTGTTGCATTCGGCATGCCCGGAAAGCAGTGACGTAACTAATTGGCTATGAGTTGTGATGGTGCCAGGTGAAAGCGAACATGGTCGAAAAATTGTTATTGTTAACCTTAAATAAATAAATATAAACTGTTTTATTTCTGAATATTTACACTGCCAGCAGTATTTCTGGACAAATGCGACCTGCAAATCTTGAAGAAGAGAGCGAATTCCCTCTTATAGGCCAGCAACGCACCTGCAGCTCTTCTCACATTGCGAGTGTTCATGGGCGACGGTAGTTGCTTTTCATCAGGTGACCTGTTTGCTTGTTTGCCCCCTTATTTTATAATAAAAAGAATAAACCTGCAACAAACACTTTCAGAATGTCCTACGTGTTGACCTACCACCGGTTCGGGAACTAACCCGGCGAGAAGAACCGGCGTAAGAAACTCGTAAGAATAATAATATCCTGCAACTGATTACTGAAGTCGTCTATTAAAGTAAAATCGTTATAATCGCCGTTTAATTTATAGACTTAAATAATATAGTAAATTGTCAAAATATCCCGTATTTTTTGTGAAAACGATATTGTTAAGTTTCACAAACTGCTTACATCATGACGATTGACGTACTAGGTATAACTTATATACTTACGTTATACCTAGTACGTCACTAATCACTATTATACTTAAGTACAAGTTACAAGTAGTCGTCTCTGTCGGGCACAGGCATGGCAGTGCCCGCACAATAGACGTAACTTCCGCCGCCATTATTTTATCTCTACGATTTTATTATATTACTATTTTTTGCCCGCAGCTTCGCCTGCGTTAAGAAGTATTAATATTAATTAGGTATTAAAGTCTCAGCCCGATCGGCTTAAAATTGACAATGTTTCATACAAACTTACATTTCCCATTTTATCTTCTTGGCGGTAGAATTGATCAATTTCCTTTCTTAGCGTATGCCTACGTCATATTGTCATCTACCTGCATGTAAAATTTCAGCCCGATCCGTCTAGCGGTTTGTACTGTGCGTTGATAGATCACCATGTCAGTCAGTCACCTTTGAGTTTTATACTTATACTCGTAGATGTATAGATTACTGACACTCTTCAGTCTATATAATAATCTATTATCTAGCACAATCTCACAAGGGTCCTGCTGGTAAGTGGTAAGCATCGCCCTGATACGCAAGCAGGTGCTCCTGGCATCGCGGCCCCCGTGTAGGCTTTTTAGGCCGCCCCGTGGGGTGCCTGCACGCTTTTTTTATAAAATCAGGGGGCAAACGAGCAAACCTGATAGAAAGCAACTACCGTCCCCCATGGATATTCGCAACATTAAAAGAGCTGCAGGTGCGTTGCCAGCCCACCTAGACAACTGGCAAAACGCTGACGCTAACGCTAACACTACAAAATGTATGGATTTGACATTAGTATTCGCTAGCGAAGGGATGACTTATGTCAAATCGCATACATTTTGTAGCGTTAGCGTTTTGCCACTTGTCTAAGGGGGCAGGTTTGCAGGCCGTATTACATTATACACTGTGATGATATAGATATAAGGGTTGATCGTGCCCGGATCTCTACCTAAGCGGGGAGTGGAGCACCATGGGATTTTAGTTGGTAGAATCTCCGGACTACGGGGAGGCAGACATACCCCGTCCGAAGTCCCCAATCCGCCAGGATGCGCATAGCATTTCCCCATTTAATAAAGGGCAAACTACCCATTTGTTGGCAGTTTTAAAATACTATGAATATTGCCAATAGTTAATATGATTGTCTGTAATATGAATCCCACCAAAAACATAAATGTAAAAATTCTGAGCCAAGTTCCATACAAACATTATATTTCTTGTCTATGGACTTCGCCGTAAAAAGGATGGAGATCTAAATGAGTGCCAAGTTCCATGGAAAATCGAAATAAGTACGTATAGGAACCAAATAACATTATGAACAAATAATAGAGTCTATTTCTTTGCTTTATTGAATGTCTATAACAATTGATGTTATTTAAATAATGTGAGATCTTAAACTAGATTAGATCTAACTTGGCAAGTTTTCATTACGTCAGTAATTTTTATAAAGTTATTGAACATATTAATTCTGATGAAAACTAGCCAAGTAAAATCTAATCTAGTTTAAGATCTCACATTATTTAAATAACATCAATTGTTATAGACATTCAATAAAGCAAAGAAATAGACTATTATTTGTTCATAATGTTATTTGGTTCCTATACGTACTTATTTCGATTTTCCATGGAACTTGGCACAAGAAATATAATGTTTGTATGGAACTTGGCTCAGAATTTTTACATTTATGTTTTGGTGGGATATCACTACTTTTTGTAAAGTAAACTTTCCGAGCAAGGGTAGACACCTTCATCTTCCCAGTTTAAACATTCATAATATTCGACTATATTCAATGGCAATTCGCAACCTTAATGTGTCGTTCCACCACTTCCCGACAAGTGTCGGCTATGCTATCCGCAACTTATCTGGCAGATACTTCATCTATCAGATAAGTTTTGGATAGCCTATCTGAAACTTATCAGGAAGTGGGGAAACAGCCCCTAAGCCTTGTTGAGACGTGAGTATCAGACGAATAAAACAAAGAAAATCCAAGCGAATGGAAAATGCAGAGTGTACAACTTACTATGCGGAAGTTAAGTAGCTATTATTATTATAGCTGTCTAACAGACAGACAGACAAACGGACGGACGGACAGACAAACGGACAGACATAATATTGAAATAATTCTATGTCTATTCTCGGGACTCAAACTATATCTCCATACCAAAGAACAATCGGTACAATCAGTTTAGGCTTGAAGACGTAACAGACAGATAGACACACTTCATAAAGTCACCTTCTATTCATTTCAAGTTTTTTCAATTCACAAATAATTAATATTTACGGGGAGCTTCCATACAATACACGTGATTTTTTGGCCTTTTTTGCTCTAAATCAATAATGGCAGCCGAAAGGTACTTGAAATGTTCACAAAATCCTTAATTATATTTCTGCTTTCATAACAAATAATAAAAGTAAAATAAAATAAATATTTAAGGGGGTCTCCATACAAAAAACACAATTTTCGCTCTGTACGACTCGCACTTGACCAATTTTTTTTTGTTTTCGGATTTTTCCCTACGGTTACACACAATTATCGAGCTGGATTCCAAATGTCAGCCTTCCAGGTCATCTGGAAGTGGGTTAGAATTTTGATCTATAGGTCAGTCAGTCAGTGATAAAAATTTAGATTTTCGGACGTTAATATCTCAACAACCGTTTAAGCTGTGCTTATGAAATTTAAAGTATGTATTTATCTCGCAAGTATCATTATATGAGCTAAATTTGAAACGTTTATTTGAAATAGTTTCTGAAATATGAGGGGGTCAAAAGTAGCTGCAAATGGTTCGTGTAATATTACACACGGTGCGGCTCGCCATTCTGTTATGCTGGAACTCGGCTTGACACTACCGCGTGTCTAGATAGTACGGGAGCCCTAGAACATTTTTTTTTGTGATTACTAACAAGCTAATTTTTTGTGAGTAGGTAGCTTGTAGGGAGTTTGATAAGACAAACAACATATTTTTTATTTTCGAAAAATCTCGAAAGTGGTAGCTAACAGAGATAGAAAGGATTTCATACTTTGACTTGATGGTCCTAAAATATGGATTGTTTTATTTGTAGGACAAGGTTACTCTTAAATAATATAACTATTAACCTACAAATATACAAAAAATCAGCTGGTTAGAGTTCCGTTTTAGGGTACAGTAGTCAATCAAGTTTTGTTGATTTTTTACCATGATATATCACAATGTATTAAGAGATTTTTTCTCGTCACGGATGTGTGGCTGGCAAGTGGCAAGGGGCGCAGTAGCCTTCGCCGCGGTTCGTATTACCGTGGTGGCGTGTGGTGGCGGGATCCCAGGGTGTCAGTTACATTAGCACTTGTGTTCTTCTTCTTCTTTTTAAAAATGGCCCCGTAGTGAGTCGCCAATATCAAAGTGGTTGATAATGACTCTGCTTTATGATGGGTTGGCTTTATGAAGAAACAAGGTATAATTTGAGACGCGTACGGATGTTGAAAAATCTAAAACAAGCACAAACATTTAGGGTTAGTACTGTACACCTCACAGTTTTATTTTGTTAGTATGAATATATGAACATGACATTTCAACAAATGGAGTATTTACAAAGTACAAAACGGATTTTAGATTGATAGGGCGAGGAATGGTAGGAGGGAGGATATCATACAGGGAAGGTTGGTTCCTTGGATATGAGAATAAAATTTGGTCTAGAGTGCCCTCATCTAGGCCGCATTCACATAAGGAGTGATCTCTCACCCTAATCTTGGCTCAGAAAATTGGCGTGCAACAGTGTCCCAGTCCCATTCGGCAAATTGTTGAGCACACCATTTTGCTTGCCTGTTATATCCCACAAGCTTTGTATTTTGTGGTACACTTTACGGAAAAACTATCACGCGGCACGCCTATTGATTTGTGCTTTAGGCTTTAGCATAGTAATTTTTATTTATATGTAGATGTGTTATCACCAGTCAGTCAAGGTTTATTATATATATGTCGCAGGGAAAAGAGGATATCAGGGATTTCACGATATCCCTAGGGATATCACGAACTCCCGGTAGATGCCGAATATTCTTGTTTGTTACGTCTTCTTACTAAAAATATCTAGTGATAATATGTCATTTCACTTAACTAAATCTAGTGAAATGTCAGAAAAGCAGATACCGCCGCATAAAAATCAAGCCACGCATTTCTCTCGCTCGCTCTAGTATACACACGGGTACTTTGATAGGATCATCTAACATTTGAATTTGACAAGTAAGATGTTAGATGTGCGTCGGATGGGCATATAAAAAGTCGGTCCTGCGCCTGATCTCGTGTCGGTCTTCCGTCCCACTGGGTTATGCGAGTAAAGGAATAGAGAGATTGCTCTTGTGTACTGCGCACACACTTGGGCACTATAAAATTACTCCTGGCCTGGTTTCAATGAAACCGGCCACCGTCACCAAAACCAGAGTGGGGGTTATTATTATTATTCTCACACGTGTTATGCAACTATAGCATCTGAGGGGGCACCACCATATCTCTGAATTATACAATTGAAACCAGCTGAGGGTTCTTCATCAGATACTTCAGACCATTGAGTTTTGACGTCAAATGAAGCGGCCACCAAGTTGATTTTTTTTTTGTAAAAGTGGCATGTCGATCTCTAGTTTGGTTAGGCTCTTGCGCAGGTACTCCAGATCTTCGATTATCCTAGTTTTTACGGTTCCGTACCCAAAGGGTAAAATTGTCTTTCCGTCTCCAGGCTAGACGAGCCGCGCCAGCTTGAGCGACGCATTTGTTTCACTCCCACTAGTGCCCGTGTCACGTGTAAGAACTAGAGCGAGCGAGAGAAATGAGTGGCTCGATTTTTATTCGGCGGTATCCGCTTTTCTGACATTTCACTAGATTTAGTTTAGTGAAATGACATATCACTAGATATAATGATTTCTTAAGTTTTCGCGAGTATCACTCATGATATTATAAGTTTAAACACTTACGGATTTTGTCGCGGAGCACTTTCATTAATCCCGACGTTTCGGCTACTTTGCAGCGGCCGTGGTCACGGGCGGACTGAGGTGACAGGTGTCCAATTTCTTGAAGTTATCCAACTGTCACCTCAGTCCGCCCGTGGCCACGGCCGCTGCAAAGTAGCCGAAACGTCGTGGTCGTGATTAATAAAAGTGCTCCGCGAGAAAATCCGTAAGTGTTTAAACTTATAATATCATATCACTAGATATTTTTAGCAAGAAGAAGAATATTCGGCATCTACCGGGAGTTCGTGATATCCCTAGGGATATCGTGAAATCCCTGATATCCTCTTTTTCCTGCGACATATAGATGTATCAGTCAGCCAAGGTGTGACGATGCGAGCCCTCACAAAGTTCGGCTTTTAGCTAGTTATAATTAACCTGTTAACGTTGGAGGCCCTGAGCATATTAAGATAAAGGGTTTCTACATTGACAAAACACTATTTTGTTACAATAGACAAGAAAGTACTGTATACATTTAAAGATCTGAGGGAGGCCATTATCGATTGCGGGCCCCGGGCATTTACCCTGGGTGCCCATTGGGGAAGAGCGGTCTGATCATCTCTGATATTATGAAGTTTTGTACCAATTTGTAGTTATATATTTTAATATTATAAAGAGTTTGTTTGCTGACGCTAATCTTAACAAATATAGCGTACGAGTACTACGGGAAAGGACAAGGGTAACTTTATTTTGCGGGAAAGTGTATGGCTCCCTCAAAATTGTTTCTCAATTTACAGGCTGATTCTAATGGGATGGGGACAAACCACGGACAAACAAAGGAAAGAATACTTTTTCCGAAGAAAATTGGATTGCTTTTCTTAAAGTAGATATAATGTGCTATTTACCTATTAGCTGCAGTGGCGGCCCTTACCCATTGCGAGGAACTGGGCGCCACATCTTTTCGAGGCCCCGGGCGGCAGGTAATTGTGAGGCTCTTTGGTCTGCCCTTTGGATGCGAATGTAGGACTGGTTGTTTGGTAGGTATTTGTTATGTTTGACGAGGAATGCTTAAGCTATATAAAATTTGAGTTAAAAAATATGATGGTTTTTTGACGCAAGCCCCCCTAGAGCGAGGCCCCGGGCGATTGCCCTGTTCGCTACCCCCTAAGGCCGCCACTGCCTATTAGTAGAATTAATGTTCTTTCGTCGTCGTATTGTAAGTATAGTTTACTGTGGAGATTACGGATTACCTACATAATATTTTTCCAAGAAAGTGCTTCAACTGCCAAGTGTAGTATTCAACAGTTCAGAGACACGAAACGAAGTCGTATAAGAATAATACAATTACGTGTGTTATTATAATATTCAAATGTAGGGTTTCTGTTAGGTAATTATTACCTAGACTCGCGTCAAACACTAATCCTAAACCTATTTATGTTTCCACTTGAAAAGATAATAATCAGTAGCACCAACCTGTTTTTTTTTAATTTTCATATCCATACTAATATTATAAATGCGAAAGTGTCTGTCTGTCTCTTCACGCCCTAACCGCTGAAACGATTTTGCTGAAATTTGGTAGGTATGGATACTTTGAGTCCCGGGAAAGGACAAATACTTTTTATCCCAAAAAAGGTACGATTCCCGCGCGATAAACCTTAGATAACGAAGTTGTGGACGTCATATAGTTCAGTTATAACTTATAATTTACTAAAATAGATAGGTACTAGTTACTACCTTCCTAATAATCAAAAATCGATATTTGCATATATAATAATTATGTAAAGTCCTTAACCAAATAAGGACAGTTTTTATCCGGGTAAGAGTCCCACATACCCCCGGGGTATTTCGTTTTAACTGAGGCACAATATCCCCAACCCGGGGCAACCATGATGGGTTTCGCCTGCGCATCAAAAAAAAGGACAGTTCTTATCTCGAAAAAAATATTGTTCCCGCACAATGCACATTAATAACTGAATTTCAGCAGAGTGCCTCACAACTCCATTTCATTTCGATTAGATTTCGATTTCATTTTGATGTGATTTTGATTCGCTTTCGATTCAATTTCGATAATATAACATATCCTTAGGGATCAAAACTTGTATGCCATTAATTATTCACGTGAACGAAGCCACGGGCAAAAGCTAGTTAATAAATTAATCCAAAAAAAATTTGAGCTCTCGATTTAATTTTCGAACCGTGATTTGGAAATAATGATTTCCTATTTGGGAGTCTCCTCGTCACAGCCGCCGTCGCTCATAAGAGCGGCGGGTCACGAGTGCCGCTTCCTGACTAATTGAATTAGATAAGCCTGTGTACACGCTGACGAACGTATGCAGCACTCGTCTTAATAATGAAGGCTAGAGAATAGGTGGCGAATATATTGACTAGAAGTGCGCGTGCGGGAGCCGAGAGAGCATGTAATAATTTTAATGTAGAGTAGCCTTAAGGCTACCATGATAATATTTTATATTATACATAATAATTTATTGGCTCCCGATCGGCCTCCTTGTGTATACCTCTACCCACCCTGGGATGGTTTTGTGCGTTATCAATTATAATAATTAACTATTATTGTTCACTTGAACAAATAAAAGTCGAATCTCATGTTTTTTCCCTACATTTTAAAGAAATGAATAAATATGAAATAAAATCAATTATTGCATTTTTTTTTTAAATGCAACTACATAATAATATTTGCTTACTAAATAAACAAATGCTGCCAACACGCTGTCAATTATGATCTTTAATAGCTGCAGTTGCTAATTAGGAGTTATCTTGCATCTGTTGGAAAAAATATTGTTAGCTATTTTATGCTTAAATTTAAATAACCGGGGAAAACACGTTTTAATTAGCTAGTATTTTAGCAGAAAGTGCCATAAAAAGTAAAAACCCAATTATTTGCCAAACAGCCTTATCGCTTTCCGCGACTCTTGTCAGCATGTCATTAGCTTAAGTCAGCTGCACACGCGTCCCGGACGCACGTGTGAAAGGGGCTTAAGTTGATCACCTTATGTCATAATAACTAGTCCCGAAGCAGTCAGCTGCTAGTTCGACATGGAGAGTAGACACCCTGACGTAATTCAATATACATGCACGCCAGCTTATAGTAAGCACTAAGCTTCTAATTTCTTCACCAAATAAGTCTCTTATTTGGTGAAGGCTCAAAGTCTTCACCAAATAAGAGACTCTCTAGTCAGATTAATATAATAGGTTTCTGAGGCCTTTCAACAGGAGCTTATGTATTCAAGAGTGATGCAGTTTGATTAATAATTTGGTTTTAGCAAGTTGCAAGACAATAAGTATGATGAAAAGCTTTTGTTTAGAGGAATTAAAGCACAAATGTGTTAAAGATTAAAGTATTATTTGTATACTCTATATCTCATAAATAGACGATATTTTAAGCAATTAATCAAATCATTTGTAGTTTAGTATTATATTGAACAATCTACACCACATAAGATCGTTTTTCCCTTAAAAAATCTGGCTGCAAAAACGTGATCTGACTGTTTTTCCTCAACAGTGGCGTACGGAACAATTTCTTTGCATCTAACCCGGTACATGGTACCCGTAACACCAGTTCTTCTGCTATCAGCGGGGCCAAACACAAAAACGTCGTGTAAAGCGTCCAAAGAAAATAACGTCCATAAAAACAATATCGATACGAGCTATTTCATTACCATAATTGGTTAGCAATACTTGCATCACGCCTGTAATCAATCGAGTCTCACGCCGACAATACGTTGACAAAGGCAGAGAAAGTAATCGTGAGAACACGATGTCAATAGAGACCACGATGTCACTGTACGTCACGATGTCCACGATGTTTATGAATTAGTAACGTTAAGACAACATAATTACAGCTGTAGTAGATCCATTTGAGTCGCAGGGGAAGAGCTCTGCGGGTTGGAGATGTGCCTCAATTAAGCTGAAGCACCCCGGGGGTATGTGGGACTGGCCGACTTCCGTTTGCCATCAGCCGTTGAATGGAGAGTATCCCAACTACGACCGACCGGTCTACCTCATGAGGGATTTCCACTAGAATAAAATACTTCGGCAAACTACAACGTTTCTCTAGGCGCCGGGAATGGCTAAGCCGGGCAGGCTGCTTCGATCCTTGTTTGATTTTGTCCAATGGCAAAATATTTTTCTCGTGTACATTGAACGGAAAACGACTGAGGTTTTCAAAAAATATATCTGCAAGAATAAAGGCCGCGTTACACCGGAATGGCAGCGGCGAGGCGAGCACTTTCAGTGTCATAAGATTTTAAACTTTATCTTCATCATTGTAATGCATAGTATCGCTTGAGAAATCGCCGCCGCCAGCGTCCACGAGCGGCCACAAGCGGCCACGGGCGGCCGTAGACTTGAATGAAGATAAAGTTTAAAATCTTATGACACTGAAAGTGCTCGCCTCGTCGCTGCCACAATAGACATAACTACCAGTAGTTCGACTGCAAAGAACACAGACTGGACAGGTTTCAATATCTGTCAAATTCGTCGGGTTTGGGGGTGATATTAAGTGATAAGTTAGAGGCTGGCGCGCTGGCTGGTATAATTTATTTTTAAAAATAAGATTTTGAAATTGATTTCTGACAGTTTTCTTTGCATGTGCCAAAATATAAACAACAACTAAATTTGTAGGTAACGACCCTAGCGACGACTTTTTTCATAATACGTCAAACTTAAAAATTTTTACATCAGTTCTAAGTCGGCATACTCTATCATTCTGTCTACTCTGCCGCTGCCATTCCGGAGAAGCGCGGCCCTAAAAGACAGATTTTGACTTTAAGCGAATGTTCTTCCATTATGCAAGCTTTGTAATTTATGTTACTTGCAGTTTAGGAGACTTAATTGATGATCAATAATATTATTGGGCTGAATATACGCTAGCCAAGGTGTGTACACCGTGGGAACTTTAGTCCTTAACGTTATTGCAATACTAGGTGTGGTGTTCTATGATAGTATTATGTTGAGAAATACTATACTCTACTTAGTATTTGATATGGATTTAATCACTCCACATTAGCCTATGCATTATGATGGACTAAACTAGGCGTTATGGAGCTATAGAGGGAAAATTTTGGAAAAATTTTGATTCAGTAATGCTTTGCAATGGGTTTCATCGTTCCCACAACTTTGTCTTAAGTAGAAAGTAGAGCACCATGGGGTATCAGTGGGTGGTCACCCACTAATACCCCATGGTACTCTACTCTCTACAGGGTAGTCCCACATACCCCGGCCGATGTCCCCAATCTGCTGGAGATGCGAAAAGCATTCCTCATGACAAAAGTGTATACTATATAGTGATACAGCAATATTAATTTCCGGGAATCGGGATAAAAAGTATTTTATGTTCTTCCCCGATACCCAGGAAAATCGGTTCAGCCGTTTGGGCGTGAAAAGATAGCAGACAGACAGCTGACAGACAGACACACTTTCACATTTTAAATAATATTAGTATGGATGGATGAAAAGGTGTCCAATGTCCATCCAAGTATACTAAAACTAGTATCGTATGGATCATTAGTGGAGATTTATGATGATACTTTTCTGGGCTATTTCGCAACCCGGCCATAGATCATTTGAGTAATTAAAGCTATTAGAGTGCATAGGCCGCGTCGTAACTGTAGAAAGTTGACGAAGGTTCTGCAGCGGAAAGTGTCACATGCATCGCGTAATAACATCTAATTGTTACCAAGTGGGTTACGAAACCGGATTTCAATCGATACCATCAGAATCAATTAGAAAATATTGACAGATCGATCAGCAAGGGGCCTCTGCCCTTTGCCTGTGCTAAGTATTCCCTTCGCAGTGCGGAATCTGCCGCCGAGTACGCTGCTCGGCAAAAGCACAACAAGTACGCAGATTTGGAAAGACAATACCTGTTTGTCCCTTTTGCCGTCGAAACGGGAGGTCCGTGGTGCAACGAAGCAAAAGCTTTTGTTCGCCAGCTCGGACGACGGTTGCGGGAATCAGGCAACGATCCACGCTCCGGGGCGTACCTAGCCCAACATGTCTCCCTGGCCATTCAACGCGGCAATGCGGCCAGCGTGATGGGGACATTTGAGCATGGTACGCTGCGGGGTGGTCTTTTTGAATAAGTTTTTTTTTTTTCTTTTTAATTAATATTATACCTGTATATATTGTTACTGTCAATTTTGTATTTTAAATCATGTACCTAATTTAATTAATTGTAGTATTTATACCATAGTAAATCTAAATAATTGTGTTTTTAAAGTTAGAAAATATTATATCGCAATTTGTAAATAACCTAATTTAAAATAAATGAAATAAAAAAGTACTTGCAGTTTCAGATCGATTGTAAGGCTTTCCCGCTCGCACCTGCTTACAATCGAACTAAGATCGGAGGTATGAGAATTGAATCCTAGCAAAAGTAATTCAAATGTTTTGATGAAGTTGTTAGATGATCCCGGAAATGCAATCTCACGACGTAATAAAACATCATTATTTACTTTTACACTCGTGATTATGATTATGTAACGGTATCTGCATCGTTCTAAGATATTTTACTTCTAGGCTTCAAATAACTTGATTCCTATGGCGGTGGTTTAAAGATCTGTGAGAGGTAAGACATCTCTGAATGGATCTGCGGATATGCAGTTGCGTCAGGCGTGGGTCAAGCTGGACTGACATTTCACGAGGTGGTCGGCGGTCGCTGGTCGCGAAATATCAGACCTTTATCCCATATTTGATATGACACGCCCTGACTAGAGCAATATCAATTTAGATAAGCACGATTCCTATCGGCTTCCCTTTAAAATGTCAGAAAGTGTACGTACAATCTGAATTTAGATTTTATAGGTACCTACTTATTAGTGTCATCTGTATTACTATTCACATTTCAGTCATGTCTACAGAAAATATACAGCCGAAATGGAACCTCTTCATTTTTGGATGTTGGTAATAATGGATCGTGTGTTTGTTTGCATTGAATAAGCTTAGAGACATAGAAAGGACAATATAGACTATCTTTATCTTCTCTATCTATATCAGGAAAAAATGTTTAACTGTTCTATTGACGCTAGAGAAGCGCGGTACGTATTTATAGCTGCTATGTAATTTACTTAGCAATTTGCAAACGCATAAAAATCTAAATAATATAGACGTTTGTTTTGAACAAGCTATCCTCAAAAAATCTTCTATCCACCTTATCAACTGCGATAAGAATTGAATACATTGATAATCACATCTTACAAGTTACACCACAGAGAGATTCTTAATAATTCACTTTGTTTAGGATGTAAACGTGCACTTTGTGCAGGATTACGTTCACATCTTCAAAATGTGAACGTAATCCTGCTAAATTCAATACTTAAGTAATAATAATATTCATATAAGTATTAACTTTTCTTATTAGCTAAGGTTGCGAGATATTAATAATAATTATTGTGTTAATAACTACAATAGTAGTAGTGTTGGTAGGTATAATAAAGCTTGAAAATGGTATATTTTATTCTCGTAAAATAAGCAAACGTCAAATGAGACTTCCAATAATATTATTTATTCAAAACTTCAAAAATATGTCCCAAAATAAGCAAGAATCGACCTTACTCTAAGGATTTCCAAATGCTCTACAATTCTAAATCTAATTAATATTTAAAGGACACACCATTTCTAAAGAATGTATTGCAGAAGAATGACGAAAGCAATTCTAATAAAATTGATCAAGACTGTACACAACCATTAGTCATTAGAGATAACACCAACTTAGATGTTTGTAAATAAAGTATATTGCACATTAATATAATAAATAATAATCATTGACATCGATTAAATCTTACGAAGTCATATGATGATCCCACATTTCTGTATAATTTGCTTCTAGTTCAAAGTTACATTCTGTATTCTGTAAACGTTTATTATGAATAGCAATACTACTTGTGCGCCAGCCATTATCAGCATGATACATTGCTAGATAAACGTTATCAAATGGGCATGTCTAAGCTAAAAGATATGTTTCTCTTTTGAGTAATCAAAACATCACTATTTACCTCATAATTCTTATTTACTCGTGCCCGAGGTTTTTCTATATGCGATATCTACGCTTTTGATTGGCCATGATCTTAAAACACGTTAACCAATCAATGCCACTATCCAGAAGATAAACTCCTATCAGAAAATCTGAGCTTGGAGATTCTGAAGTGTATCAAATGTTTGCTACTTACATATTTTGTGGAGCTCATCCGCCGCACTAGTTTGACGGGTTTATTCTGCGCCCGCCGGTACCTATTCCTGTCGCTGATTTCCATCACCTTCCCGTCCGCCACCGCCACCTTATCTTCTAGAACGAACCAGTCGGTCACCGATCCTCTCCTCGGACTTCTAGCACTCCCAGACGACTGTCGCACACTCAATATTTTGGTCAGCTCGTCTTTAAACTCATCACTCACTTTATCGACTTTACTCACTTGCAATATCTTTGGCGAGGGAAGAATCGAGAGCGACGAACTCTTCCTCTTCTCCCTCACTGTCAACTCACTAGTCGTCCTCGTGTACGTCTCACAATCACTCAGGTAATTCTCACTGAACAGGTCCACCGCTTTGTCGAACTCTTCGAGTAGGTCCTGCATCGAGTCGGACTTCATTATGTTCAAAACTATCCCACTAGAGGCCGACGTGGCCGTGGATATACTTGAGTTATGATCGGACTCCTGGAGCGGCTTGACACTTTTGAGGCTTATCGTGTTATCTTTATCGTAGTAGACGTTGGCGTAGTCCGCGCTCCCGTTGGAGGACGCGAGAGTGTCGCTGCTGCCGTACGCGTAGGAGTTGCTGTTCGTCAAAGTGGATTTGATCCGTGAGTCTGGATCCTCGTTTTCCAGTCTCGGGAGAAATTCGAAGCTCTTACTCCTCAGGTAAATTGGCGAATGAACTTTATCTCGTTTCTCGACGAATTCCTTATGCCGGAAGAACCAAAATCTTTTATTCGATTTGCTCTGCAGGTCGGACGACACCTGTCGCTTCGGTCGCGGCCGGGGGAGGCTCGCCGGCAGGTTGCCGTCCTCCTCGCTTATCGTTTTCCACTTGGTTTTCTCCTTGTCCTTGCCGAAGAACCCCATGCGGAGTCTGTCCCGGAAGCTGAAGGACTTCTTGAGCGGGGAGGACGAGAGATTTTCTATCGACGGAGAGCGTTTCTCGGGGTACGGTGGCGGGGAGTCGGGCACGATGGGTAGACAAGACGACAGGAGACTGGTGGGCTTGGCCACCGCCAGCTCGGTGGACTGTCCCCGGGACGGCACCGGCTTAAACCTCTCGGGGAGGTCCCCCAGCAGGCCGCGCTCGATCAGCTGCAAGTTTTCTGTGTTGAGTTTCTTCAGGACCTCCGCTCTTCTAACAAAAGGCCTCTTATCTTTGTCCATATCTCGCGTCACCACCGGCTCGTGGCTCGTCCTCAACTGGCATATCGCGTCGCGATATCTCACGTCTGATAGCAGCTGATAAGGCTATCCTTTGAAATCGCTACCAATCGCGAGTCAATAGTTACTTTGAAGTGTAATAATATTAGAATCTCCGTTTATCGTGCTCCAGATTCGCTATGGGTGGCGAAATGATTTTAACATCAGATGCAGCTAGCCATGAATTCAGTTGCGACACAAATAGCACGGTCTAAACACCCTCCGTCTCAGACACGGCCATAATCTTGTTATCTACATTTGTTGATGTGCTATAAAGTTAATAACCCCACGTTTTCTTGAATGACCTAAATTTTGATACACAAAGTTTAATCGATACGATCCTAGCGACTAAGCGCTATCACAATTTCACAAACAAGTTTCGGATTTCAAATGTGGCTAGTGCGTGAGATATTTCAAATGTGATAAGTTATTATGAAATTGTAAACTTGATACAGTTCTTTGTTCATTTTTTTTTTGTGTTGACAAAAGAATTAGTTAAAGTTTAATCTTAAGAACATTACATTTGTTAAAAATACAGACAGATATTATGTAGGTATGTGTAAATGAAGCTAAATGTTATTATGAAGAATGAGTTTACCATAATCACCTCTTCAAAGAAAAAGAAGAACAGATTGTTATTGATAAGAAACAGAAGTAACATCACAATGGTATTCTGCTACAAACTAATAACAGAGTCACCCAGAAGGTCACTCTGTACTTCACCAAGGAAATTGTCTCCGGTTGGACGATATACAGTTGGTAATATTTCTCTTGTGACAAAAAATACTGATTAAAATCTTTCAGATCTTAGGCAGTTTCCGTCAGCATTTAACGTCTAGGGGAAGTCTACTTCTTACGAACGTTTGCATTACAGTGGCTTGGAAATATTATAACGTCCTAAAAGCAAATAGCCCTAAAAGAAAATCGACATTACTTTGCATCTGATCACTTGCGAAACTAATTGGTCGTGCTCTAAAATAAGTCTGATTTTTGAGCGGTTGTTCCTAACTGTTCAACAGAAATGTTCTCTTTTCTGTTGAAAGTCCAATTTTAAAGCTGTTTTTTTTTTCTTGCTATCCCAGGGTCCAACTCCTGTTACCAAAGCGAGGACCTCCTAGGCCAGATACCTGAGCGGGATTGGCGACTGCTGGCGGCCCTCGCTCGGAAGCGAGAAGAGAATGATGAGAGAGATCGACTGGCGGAACAGTTCCACAGGATGTGGATACAGGAGAAAAAGGAGAAGGAAGCGGTGAGGACTTTCATTGGTTGTTTGATTAGACGAAACGATCAAAACAGAACATTACCTGAATGTAACTTATTAGGTATTCTCGCAGACATCCAAGGAACACTTGCACTTGTGGCTTGACTTTTGACCTTGTAACGCGATTTGTCTACAAGAATAGAAATATTGGCAGATATTAAACGCACAAATGTCTAATTTTCCTTATCTTTTTTGTGTTTTCTTTCTCAAAAACTTATTAGTTTGTTATACTCAGTGCTTGTTTCACCAAAGCTTAAAGTCAACTGCACATTAAATATCTTAACTCTTTCACTTTTCATACCTATCAATACAAGAAAAGGCATCATATTTTCACAAGCAATTAACACTTACAGACGTTAGTGAAATCGGGACTCGGCAGAAGAAATAATTGACATTGGGAAATATACACTTTCGCGTCTACAACAATTAGACAAATAATGTTAACAAAAATCAACCTAGACACCACATAGTTTTCAACAGGTCGGAGCTGAAATGACAGCGAAGTACCGTCGCTACCTGCACGAGAAACGGCAGCAGGAGAGGAATTACCAGGAGCACAGGAGTCGCGAGAGAGCCGCCGAGATCAACGCCAGGAGAGGCGACCTCATCAACAGCATACGGCATAAGGAGATGAGGACAGCGGACATGCTGGCTGATAGAGAAGATGAGAAGGTTGGTTTACCACTAGAAGTGGAAGTGGAAAAGCAATACACATATTTAGGTGGATGGTGCATCCACCTAAATATGTGTATTGCTTTTTTGAGACTTACTTATACGTATAAAAACCCCAAAAACTACATGTCGATCTATTGTTTCCTAGGCATTTTAACTTGACTAGGTACGGCAAAGCAAAAAAGAGTGATGAATTTAGCAGCCTACTGCCTAGTGCCTATGATATATAAAGCTTTTTCATTTATATTACTAAAAATGAACCTGCTTACTAAAATGACCAGACTCTGATTACTAAAATGCTAATAGTCACGCCTATTAAGTCACGTAATTCCTTTTGCAAAACATAGATAACGTAGGTATGATTTTGCAAAATTGCAACCTTCTAATGCAATTTTTAGAACGTACTTGAAGTGCAATCCAATCGTAACTTGAAATCCAATCGTAACTCGATGAATACTTTTGTTTCAGATTTGTAAGACCTTAGACAAGGTAATATTAGAGGAGACAAGAGCACAAATAGCTGCTGAGAGGCGTTGCCGGATCGGTGCGGCTGAAGAGCTGAGGAAGCAGCTGCAACTTGTGGACGGGATCAAAAGAGTCAACGACGCTGGAAGAAAACGAAGTGCCAGACTGAAGGAGGCATCACAAGTAAGTTTAAATATTTATTTATTTAATCCACAGTAAAAATAATTATTTCAAGAGTGGCCAAACAACGCAAAGGACAGAGAAGTGTGGAAGGAAAGAGGGGAGCGTTTGCCCAGCAATAGGACGCAAACGGCTTATTAGATACCTACTAGAGAATAGACAAAATATGTGGATAATATAATTTCTAGTGAGTAGATTTTGATTTCTTACACATCCTTATTGTAAAGTTATTTCTAACATTATCTTTAGAGTAGAAACGTTTTAGTCAAGTAACGGCCTTGACTTAAACGTTTCTACTATCTACACTGAAGGTAAAACAAATCTATAGTAAAATTCCTAGAGAGAGTCGCGAGAGAAGCTGAATGGTATTTTATATATTTTTCAAAACAAGTTTGTGAATTATTACAGCCACATATTTAATTAAAATAGTACCCTAGATAAACTGATAATATGTTTAGTTAGGTAAATGACATCTAGACACGCGGTAGAGTGTCAAGCCAAGTTCCAGCATAACAGAATGGCGAGCATGCACCGTGTGTAATATTACACGAACCATTTGCAGCGACTTTTGACCCCCTCATAATTCAGAAACTATTTCACATAAACGTTTCAAATTTGGCTCATATAACGAGACTTGCGAGATAAATACATGCTCTAAATTTCATAAGCACAGCTTAAACGGTTATTAAGATATTAATGTCCGAAAATCTAAATTTTTATCACTGACTGACTGACCTATAGATCAAAATTCTAACCCACTTCCAGATAACCTAGAAGGCTGAAATTTGGAATCCAGCTCAGTAATTGTGTGTAAGCGTAGGGAAAAATCCGAAAACAAAAGAAATCGGTCGAGTGCGAGTCGTACAGAGCGAAAATTGTTTTTTTTTTTGTATGGAGACCCCCCTTAAATATTTATTTTATTTCACTTTTATCATTTATTATGAAAGAAGAAATATAATTAAAGATTTTGTGAACATTTCAAGTTCCTATCGGCTGCCATTATTGATTTAGAGCAAAAAAGGCCAAAAAATCACGTTTGTTGTGTGGGAGCTCCCCGTAAACATATTTTATTTGTGAATTGAAAAAACTTGAAATGAATAGAAGGTGACTTTATGAAGTGTGTCTGTCTGTCTGTGACGTCTTCGCGCCCAAACTTCTTGTACCGATTGTTCTTAAATTTGGTAAGAAGATATAGTTTGTGTCCCGAGAATAGACATAGAATTATTTCAATATGTCTGTCCGTCTGTCTGTCCGTCCGTCCGTTTGTCTGTCTGCCTGTTAGACATCTATAATAATAGCTACTTAACTTCCACACAGTAAGTTGTACACTATAGTTAATGGTTGAAAATACACTTGTGTTATACCATATTATTCAAATGCCTTCTGATGGTAGCTGAATTTTCCATTCGCTTGGATTTTCTTTGTTTTATTCGTCTGATACTCAAGTCTCAACAAGGCTTAGGGGCTGTTTCTCTACTTCCTGATAAGTTTCAGATAGGCTATCAACAACTTATCATATAGATGATGTATCTGCCAGATAAGTGACGGATACCATAGCCGACACTTGTCGGGAAGTGGTGAAACGACGCCTTAAGGTTGCGAATTGCGATTGAATATAGACGAATATTATGGATGTTTGAACTGGGAAGATGAAGGTGTCTACCCTTGCTCGGAAAGTTTTCTTTACAAAAAGTAGTGATATCTCACCAAAAACATAAATGTAAAAATGCTGAGCCAAGTTCCATACAAACATTATATTACTTGTCTATGGACTTCGCCGTAAAAAGGATGGAGATCTAAATGAGTGCCAAGTTCCATGGAAAATCGAATTATGTACGTATAGGAACCAAATAACATTATGAACAAATAATAAAGTCTATTTCTTTGCTTTATTGAATATCTATAACAATTGATGTTATTTAAATAATGAGAGATCTTAAACTAGATTAGATTTTACTTGGCTAGTTATCCTCAGAATTAAAATATTCAATAACTTTATGAAAAATGGCTGACGTAATGAAAACTGGCCAAGTTAGATCTAATCTAGTTTAAGATCTCACATTATTTAAATAACATCAATTGTTATAGATATTCAATAAAGCAAAGAAATAGACTCTATTATTTGTTCATAATGTTATTTGGTTCCTATACGTACATAATTCGATTTTCCATGGAACTTGGCACTCATTTAGATCTCCATCCTTTTGACGGTGAAGTCCATAGACAAGTAATATAATGTTTGTATGGAACTTGGCTCAGCATTTTTACATTTATGTTTTTAGTCGGATCCGTATTTCACTTAGCGGTTCAGTTGAAAACCGGTGTCATGTGTCCAACATAGGTACATGGCCTAAGCCGAACTAAACCCTTTTTTGGACACATCCAGGCACAATTTGTTAAATAATTATACTAGTTTCTCTGCTCTTGTACTGTTTATATTGTAATAATTGTGTCTTGTGTGTACTAAAAATATTTTTTTTCTTTCTTTCTTAATGGTGTGTACCTAGTGTCTTCACTTCTCAGTCTCTTATCGCAGGGAGTTCGGTAAGATGCTGTGAAGATTCAAATACATTAGAAACTAGGTTGTAGCAGGCTTATCACAAATTGATATTATTCCAGCGCCTTGCCATCAACCGAGCCCTAAGCACCTGGGAGACGATGCTGATCCGCCAAGACGTGGAAGTAGAAGAGGCGGTGAGGCGAGCTCATGCTGCAGCCAAGTGCTACGTGGCTGAAGCCCGCAGTGTGAAGCTGCAGAGGAACAGGGCAGCGCGGACCAAACGAGCGAGACAGCTTGCGAACATCACTGCGCATAATATGAGGGAGATGGTGAAACGTGGCATGCGGTTTTGATCATAGAGTTGTTTGTTTTGGATATTGGTGATATACGTGACAGAAGTCAGCACTGTGTTTAATGGTTTAATAATGTGGATAAGGTAAAAATATCTCATTAAAAGGAAGTAAAGTGAAACGACCAATATTGTTGGCACTTTAAGAGCTGTTATAATACTGAAAATCCAATTATTAATTGGCATTATTACAAACAAATATCTAAGGTGTCAACTAATAAAATATGGGATGATAGCCAGTAAGTAAATAACTGATAGGGTAGTTTGCCTTAATAATTTCTTTATTTTATGTATCTGTTATTTAAAATATTATCTGATAAGTAGAAACATAAGAATAAAACCCACTTTAAAATAGTATTTCTGTCTCTATATTCATTTAAATCTTATTGACACAATATGGTTCCTTACATCTCCAAAAACCTCACTTTAAATTGGAACAAAGTCTTCAGTGCCACTAACATGAACATCACACAATCTTGTCCTGCTGAACCAACTATTGGTTACCTATCTCCAGATCCATAAATAGTATCTAAATCTTCAGTAGCGGACGCTAAAGTTGCCTTGGCTCTGCTGTACTGCTGCAGAGCATCTTCCGCTCCCTGAAGCAGTCGTGACGCTGAACTGGGTCCAGAGGGCTGAGACCCAGGGTTGTGAGCTTGGGCGATGATGTTCCAACGAACGGTGATATCCCCTGATGTGACATACCTAAAGTTTGCGTCCTGAAAATGAGAATTTTGTGTTTTTAAAAAGTTATGTTTAGGTTCTATGGATCTAATATTAATAACCATTCGTAAGCCTACCAACAACATTAGAAAGGGGATGATATTTAAAAAAAACCTTTGGGAATTTCCATGCCTCAGACAGACACAATAATGTTATGTTCCTGTATGCAACACTTACATAGTCCTGCGGATGATCCAGCACCCGCAGATCCTTAATCAGATGGCATTCTCCCACAAAGAAGCGTCTTCTTTCAGCCTCTCTCTTATCTTCTTCTGGCCTCCTACACTGTAGGGTTTCTTCGTATTTCCCCGGGACAAGAGCTACTTTGATGTAAGCGTAGCCCTCCGTGCGATGTCTCCGCCACCAGTCCACTGATATGACCTCAAAGTATATAGTCAAGGGAGGCGGATCTGAAAGTTGATTCAAAGAAAATTATGATTGAATCCACTATAAATAAAAAATACTTTAGAAGAAGTTTCAAATCAATTTCATTCAAACAACAATACAAGTTTATTTATTGTACTATCAGATAAGTTGATTCATAGGCAGACGGCGAACCTACGACGTTTAGTCGGATAGTGTCAAATTCAATGATAGAGCTGTGATCTGTCGGACAGGTTTGACACAACTCGACCAATTTACGTTGGTCCGTCATTTGCCTATGAATCAACTTTTCTGATAATACCTAAGTATAATTATTTTGTTTTTGTAGCATTTAATTTGTATAGGAACTTTTGCAATAACGTTATGTAAAATCTAACACAATTTCCTAATCGTCCACTTGTTCCATGCGATCCTCAATCGGAATTTAAGGGCGTTCCGTCCGGAGATTTTGTAATTGACCGTATTTAAAACCTTATAAACTCATAATTTGAAAGCTTACAAAGTTATAATAAAAATACAGCAATAATCTTCAGTATATCAACATTCCTTTTGTCGTTTTAAATTTTCTATTTTTGTTTCTTATACTCATGATATCAGCTTCCAAAGTAATACAAATTTGTTAAAATTCAAGCATACATTCAGCATCTCCTTAGGATTTACAAATTACTTTTATTTGAAACTCACGCCAATAGATCGACAATAAACTACATATTCGCCGTTTTAAATTTTTTTAGTACAATTTTGAACTAAGATAAGTAAAAATAATAGGGTTTTGGCGCGATCTCGGCAACGCGACAAATGTATGGCCAAGGTCGTTTGCTCGGGGGACGGCCTTAAGTCAAACCTCTCCACCTCACTTGTGTCAGGGGGTTTAACCTGGCACAAGTGAGCCTAAACTTACCAAAACCATTATTGTATTCCAGTTCAAAATCCATCACGTGTCCAAAGTTGCACCTGCTTGAACCATCTTCCAGCATTTTGCTGACATGAGTGCGGCCGTGGAGGTCTCCAGAGCATTCTATTTCATTTGGTACCTAATGAACAAAACAATAGGTGGAAGAAGCATTTTTGAGACTAAAATTCTTTTGATGCTGTCAGCAAAATAAAAAGAGCTACATTAAAGCTTTTCACTTAAGTTGCCTATTCACTCGTGCTTGGATATATTGCTGTCTCTTTCGAAGGAACGAAAGAATAGAGCGATAGACATATTATTTTTGTAGATATTCCATACTAACCTTGACTGTATACTCCACATAAACACTGTTGTGATCAAAATTCTCTCCAGTGACAATTTCGAAGTGGACTGAAGTGATGTTCCTACCCAGTGGCGGCGCAACAAACTGCAGCACGCTCTTTTGTTTCTTGTCCAACTTGCTGTTGAGTTTCTTCAGCTAGAATATTACGAGAATCCTTACGTACATATTAAATTTAAATAAGTATTATAATATTACTTATTGTCAAGCCCTGAGCCGCAAGTAGAAAGGAAATCCAAAACGGAGTATAATACAAAAGAACAATCAGAATCGGTGAATTCCGTTGCTAATGGCATTTTCAATTTGGATTGGAGTACCTAGGTCCCAACTCTCACGCAACTCCTGCTGTCATCAGAATATATATCTACGCAAAACATTATAACCTCCTCCTTTTAAGAAGTCGGTTAAATATATACCATAAGTTTGACTCATTACAAAACGTATGCAATAAGGCAGGTAGCTAGTCCGCACCCCCGGAATTCGACGAAATAAAAGGCTTCTATTTGTTGTCTATGGTTTAGTTTGGGAACACCTGATAATATCCTCACCAAAGCCACAAGTTCCTCCTCATCAGTCTGCTCCTCTATAACCTCGACACCATATTGGAACTCGAGCACGCCCGCACCAGTGTACACGTCGTAGGGGTTATAATCTATATTGTTCTCTCTCGGTGACATTAAAAGAGTGTTGTTAGTTGGATTGTAGTAAAGAGACAGAAGTAGACACTCGTCTTTGAAGAGTAGTTGGGAATCTCTGAAAAATTAATTGAATGAATGAAAACAACAATATTTTTTATGAATGCGATACTAACGTACTTAAGTTTATTGTAATGTACACTACTTATAACTAATATTATTACTTTTTTAACAAGAAAACTACAATCCAAAATCAGTATTTTCTAAACGCCTAGTAAAAATAAATAGCAATAAACTTTTATACGTGTATCAAAAACTCCAGGCGCACTTACTCGTTATACTCCGAGTTATCCCAGATAATGTGCATAGATTGCCACTGTTCATCATTGCTGTTCAAATCCAGTTCACTTTTGAACAGATGTCTAGTAGAACTAGTGATATTGTTCGTTATTTTTTCCCGTACCCTTTCTATGAGCAATGATTCTTCAGACTTTTTTATTTCAACCGGAATTCGCTCACTGTCCAAATAAGTGAACATTTGTGATACTTTACAATCGTCGTTCTGTATTTTTCTGTTGTATTCTTTTTCGTTTTCCAAAATACAGTTGTTTGGTTCCAAGTAATGGTTGAATTCCCATCGGCTAAATACTTTTTGGTGCCATTCAAATACGTAATCACTGGTACCGCTTTCATTAATGTTTGTAGGTTCTGAATCACTAATTATTAGTTTGGGAAACTTTACTACTCCTTCCCTCGGCTTTAGCTTAATTCTAAAAAGAAAATGACTTAGCTGCTAGTTTGGTAAAATTTCAATAATACAGACAAAAGTAGATAAATCACTGAGTGAGGTAAACTGACTTATAAAAGTTATAACTTACCTAAATTTAAAACAGTTAAGTGAGGATTTTATCCATAAAATACTTGATATCTTATTAGATTTATGGTAATCCTGCATTATTGTTGTTATTTAGAAATATCCGTTTAATAGTGTGTAGCTGTACGATGTTTCATAAAATAAACAAAGAGGAAACTACCCGGGTACTCCGTACTGTATTATTTAAAGTTTCAAAGAATGTATTTGAGTTACCATAGAAACGTCCGACGCAACATTGACACTTTGTTGCTTTTGAACAAGACGTATGCGTCACGTGACACGTCTAAAGATCTCTTATGCCATGGTCACGTCCTGTTTGTGCAGACTACAGATTACAAGCTCAATGACATTGTAAAACTTGAACAAAGCAAAAAAGTAAAAAGTATGTCTAAAATGTTAAAGCTGTTGGCTTAAAAAGTCCTAACTCTTAAGAGTTAGTAATTAAAAAAAAATACAGTCGATTTGTGACAGTTGACGTTAGTGACAACTGTCAACTGACGTCTGACGTTTGTTATTTACATTTTGGCCAACAAGCTTGATAATTTTGGTGTTTGAAATAGTTGAAAAGGAAGTTTACGGAGTAACGGTATTTTGTGTGTACAGACGATTTACCGAAAGTAAACACGCATAAATGGTAATCTAGGGATTATCTTATCGTAAGTTTGCAATAAATCGATCATGATAGTGAGCCATTCCCAAAAGGAATATATCAGTGTATATTTAACATAACTCATTTTATGTGCTATTTTAACATAAACGTTTGTTGGAAAAGTAATAGTAATTGCTAAAATGCCATCCGGGCAAAGAGAAACTACTGTTTCGGTGCCTTTAACTCCGACACGATCAGATTTGTATTGGAGGAGAATATTCAACAAGGTAAGTGTTTGATCATACTTTTTCCTTCTTAGACCATCCATCCACTTTATTTATATGTTCACTTTTAATATAGCATTGTCCCTTTTATGGTGGAATCAAAATATTATATGTTAGGCAGTGTACAGACCCACATCATAATTTATATTATACCGAATTTTAACCCATTAACTCCCAAGCAGAACCCGGGTGCTCTATAACAATTGAATATCTATTGTGTCTGTGATTCCCACGATACAGGTATTACAGTGAAAAATTACAAACTAACAAAGTAGAAACTAGCAAAAAAGTCTAAATAAATATACTTATATTATGCATTAATGTACATAATATAATATGTACATTAATCCTTCATTAATATTTATTATAATATTGATTGCTAATGCTTATTAGTTATTATTAATACATATTTATAATATGTTATTTGATATTTCTATGAAGAATGCAACATTAAAATCAAAACTTTCATTTCTCATGTTCTATTTTTAAATGTTGTATTGTTCTATTCTTACACGTTTTTCCTAGAATTCAAGAGCAATAAAATTATATAATACATAATTAGATATGAAATCCAATAAAACAGCATGCAATACAAAACTAATGTAATCAAATAACCTATCAACTCCCAAGCGGCATCCGGGTGCTGCATAACAATTGAAAAACTATTGTATTTGCGATTCCCACAATCGAGGTATTAAATAACCATGGTTTTTTGTTGTTGTATTTAAACACAAAAGTACTTCCAGATTTAACCATTACAACAATATTATATGTACCATTTACACATTTTTAAATTATTGATCAATATTATTTAATCCTTCGATCATCAATTCTTGAAAATCTTTTGTTATCGCAGCCCACTTGGGCCTTATGGGGATTGATTAGTTAACTTTCAGATCTTAAAAACCTACTGTTGTATTATTTTCACATTTAAAATCAAGTGTGTTAATAAATATTATTTTTAAAGTAATTTCAATTTGGTGTTTATTATAGACAACACTTATTTTTACTGATAGTAAAATGTTAAATGGTACCGACTTCTATTATTATTTCAGTAGAAATCTTGGCATTGTGCCAAATGCCAATGATTACGCATTCCACAAACACAAGAAATGTGTACTTAAGCAAATAATCGTAAATTGATTGTCATAGTGTCAAACAGGCTTAAACCCCCCCTTTTACCCAGGACATCTCTCAGTATAATTATGGCAATAACAGGTGGTTTTAGTGAGTAGGTTTGATGCTTCCTGCCGACCAGTCACACATGCACCCCGCATGTGTGACTTCAGCTAAGTAAGACACATCCCCAACCCAGGACACCCCTAAAGGATTTTCTCTACGTCAATAAAAAAAGGTTTGACCCCCTTTTAAGAACATGAAGATGTAGGTTATTGACTCTGCATCCCCTTGTTATATATCATGGACAGTGTTGCTAGGAATTGATTGGACTTATGTAGCTCTTCCAATATTTTGCCATCCTTTGCACAACAAAGTATTACTCATTCTCATTATCTAGATGAGTGGCAATCCTCTACTTTTATATGATGCTTTCCCTGCATGCAATAAACTGAATTATAGTATTGGTACAAACCATTACAACCTGCGAACCATATCAACTCCCTTAAAGAAGTATATCTGCTCTAGAAGAACAACATCTCATTTGCAACATTGCAACTTCTCTGATGTAACAGGTATCCATACGCAAGGGTAGCCTACCAGATGATCTTTTCTCTTGTTTTCTATAATTAGTCTCAGAATAAAAACAATGGTCAAATAGGCTACTTGACCTATATTCAATTTCATTGAACAAATGCATATTTCTAGTAGAACTTGGCCTAGGAAACCGTATTTCAGTTAGTATAAAAGCTTATGATTGATAAATAAAGTCGATTTGAAAATATGATTTTATGAAAATAGGAATTGTACTGACGAAAACGCTTTTACGGTACTTCCGATTGGGATGTGACGTCATCCTCATACTAATTTAATATCTTTTATTTATCGCGCTTGCTATATGTAAGTTTATTTGTACATAAATAATAAGAATAAGCCTATTATATATTTTCTTCAATAATTCAAATAAAACATTAGTTTTATATATATTATCTCTATTTATTGTAGACGGGAAATGAAATGGCCAAAACTTTTCTCCAAAAGTTTTCAACATTACAAATGATTTCTAATTTCTAATATAATTATTTTATAATTTTTGGGCACTTTTAGACTCGTACATTTAGCACATTAAAAAAATTTCAATAAAGAGAGTTTAAAATACAAAGCGTATGACGTCACACTATTGCGGACAGTGTTTTCGGCGCCATTTAAGAGGCATATTGTAAAATATTAAAATATTAGTTTTTTTTTGTAAAAATGAATGAATAAGAAGCGATTAGCATGAAGAAAAAAATTAGGTCAAGTAGCCTATTGGCACTGGAAAAGTCCAAACCATCTTAAAGTTCATGACAGCAACCCAAAAAATTGAGTCTGCATTATGGTGCTCTAAAAACCCAATGTTATGATTAATGTAATTTAGAACCTAGTTTATTGTTTTTAGAATACTAAAAATTATTATAACTTAACTATTTTTGAGTAAATTTGATAATAGTTTTAATATTTAATACTGGCCACACTGACAACGTGCAATCCCTTCTACGATCACGTGATTTGGAGTGGGGTTGACGGGTAAAAATTGGGTATAAATACCCCAAGAGCTTAGTATGGTGTGGATTTTTGACGGAGGAACAACTGTAAGAGGAACCTCTGCCCGAAAGTGTACAAGTTGTATAATAATGTATAATAAAAGTAGATATTACAATTAATATGGAGTTTTATAATTATAACATCTCAGAAGTGGGATAAAAATCCAGGTACGCTCACTTTAAATTACTTATTATTAAATTATTATTAAGTGAGATATGAATATATTTATTTCTAAGAAATCGTACAAACGAGTTATCAGCATACAATAACGATTTTATAATTCACATAAAATAAATATGAAAAGAATGTAGGGTAATTTTAAATTATTTTTCAAAAGTGTTAATAGTTGAAAGTATCACGAATTAAGGTGTAATAATATTAGCTGTGTTTTGAAAATTGATGTAGATGTTGCTTATTTATTGTTTGTGGTAAATCGTTTTGAAGTGCAGCATCTTCGTACAACAAACTTCTTTTTCAATAGTAATTACTAATAACTATTAGTGTGCGCCGTGCGGCGAGTATAATTATTATTGGTATGTCCTGTCTATTTTTCTTTTGTGTAGTTGATGTTTCTTTCTAAAGTGTATTCATTGAAATTGATTCGATAATTATTAATGATTATGAAACGGACGGGTAACTTTTCAAATACCCACATACGCCTTTAAAAAAAAAACGCGATTGCCTAGCAGATAAGCAAAGTTACTACTTTTGGTCCTAACCAATGTTGTATTATATCGAAGAATGAAGAGAAGAAATATAATTGAAATAGATTCGATAATTATTAATTGTGAAACGATTTTTACCTTAATAAAAGACTTTGTTTTCTATAATTTTAGATTTGATGATGCAGTCTTTCTATAATGTGACATTTTTATATGAACATTTATTTTGTACATTCGAGACTTATAAATTATAATGATAATGAAGATGTACATTGTACGTATATGGTTAATTTTAAAATATATTAAAAAGAAAAATGAGTATTAAGAGTATATTCTGGGCTTTTTACAAGAATTTTATATAACTTTGCAACAAGAGGTATTCAAAAAATACGTTGCGGAGTAGAAAGAACTCCAGTACACATAACAATCATGCTCCACACACATAATACCTTTCACTTGGTCGAGGCTACTCTTCGACAGTGAATTCAACATTACATTTTAACATCATTATACATTTCACTTGGTCGAGGCTACTCTTCGACGGTGAATTCAACATTACATTTTAACATCATTATACATTTTACTTGGTCGAGGCTACTCTTCGACAGTGAATTCAACATTACATTTTAACATTATACATTTCACTTGGTCGAGGCTACTCTTCGACAGTGTACACCACACACCACATTGTAGTTCACATTTGGACTGCTTATAGCTGTTATACACAATTCATTATTACACTACTTCAATTATACAACTTTCATTTTTATGAATAGCAAAAAGCCTACATGGAAGTTGATAAAATATCATTTTTATTACAAAGTATTATACATAAGTATTTTTAGTGCAAAGTGCAAACGGTAAATTATTCAAACTTGGTAACTAATGTATTATATGTAAATGTTTGGTATAGAATTACTTAGTTACTTTACTAAAATAATTATTTATTCAATACAAGAAATAAAATTAATATTGACCTCCTGTTGGATATCATCAAACATAAACTATGCTTGGAAAAATACCCAAACCAGTAATATAAATAAATCGAAATGGTTTATTCTAATATAATGATAGTATGAGATCTCATTTTATTGCAGTTTATAGTTAATATTTAATAAGTTAACTTTTTATAGTTAATTTCAGAGTGTCGATTCAATAACAATATCATTTTTATTTTTTGTTTTCATGAAACTGCTGTGGAGTGAACCATTGATCAGTTGCTGTGGAGTGAACCATTGATAAGTTGCTGTGGAGTGAACCATTGATCAAAGTTGCTGTGGAGTGAACCATTGATCAAAGTTGCTGTGGAGTGAACCATTGATAAGTTGCTGTGGAGTGAACCATTGATCAAAGTTGCTGTGGAGTGAACCATTGATCAAAGTTGCTGTGGAGGGAACCATTGATCAAAGTTAAAGGTATGTGAGCTGAAAATTTTAAACTCAATTTCAACAGTATCGATTTTGAGGACTGTGAAGTGAACTCCTGAGTAAAGTCACTGTGGGATTGACCACTGTAAAGTTTCTATATAAAGTAAGACCCTATAGATGCAAAAGTACATGAAACTGTTTTCTCGTTTAAAGTTTACCTTTTGTATAAAAGGTGGAGATGAAAAGGTATTAAATGAAATTTGGATTAAATGAAACTTGGGTTAAATGAAACTTGGATTAAATGAAACTTGGATTAAATGAAATATGGATTAAATGAAATTTAGCGAATTAGATTAAATGATATTTTGTGAATTAGATTAAATGAAATTTAATGGAATCGATTAAATGAAATTTAATGAAATCGATTAAATTAAATTAAGTGAAATATTATATTAAATCTAATGATTTGTAAATAAAAATATGAAAGTAAGTGAAATATTGAATTGAGATTTTAGACTGAAATGGAGTTTTAGGCTGAAATGGAAAAACTGTCTTAGATACATTCTGCCTTTCTAGAGGCGTACAAAAGTAAAAATGGTTTGGAAGTCAAAATCAGTAAAGGTAGTAGCTATCATTAGTTTAATCTATTGTCGAAAAGTCAATACAAGAGTTATGATTTCTAAATGAGATTCAGATGAAAATATTTTTCACTATGTACATATAATTCTAAATCCTAAAATATATAATGTAAATGATTAATCGAAATTCGACTCGTGTTTCTTAATATTGTATTTTTAATAATTAGCAATAGATAGGGAAGCGATGAAGAAAACTTCTTGGCTACTGGACCATGTAAAGGTTCTTAAATTCGTTTATAGATGTTACGGAACTTAAATAATTTGAATTTATTTCCTGGAAGAGCGGTTCGTGCATTTGCTCTTAGTAAAAAGTATTCAGAATGCTGTTGTTATAGAAATCTAGAAACGCTACAGTGAATATTAGTACTTACTGCAGTTAAACTTTGTAACTGATTTAATAACAAGATGTAATAGCCTCCAATTAAAAGTGCAATAATCATGGCCAATATTTAATCCTTGTTAATATTATGTATGTATAATTGTAACTATTGTTGGTTGTTCATAGCAAATATAAAAATAAATATCCAAAATTATTAATCCTGAAAGGTCATCATTCAGTCCATGTCAATATTTGTATTATAAAATTGTAAATCGAGATCAACTTCAACCATATTGTTAAGTTTTCGAAAAAAATATTTTACAAAGCCGAGCTTCGCGAGGGCTCGTGTCGTCACACCTTGACTGACTGATTATAATACATCTACATATATGTAAATAAAAATTACTATGTTAGAGCACAAATCAATAGGTATGATAGTTTATCCGTATATCCGTAAAGTGTATGATTCATCACAAAATGTAAAGGTTGTAGGATATACTATGTACTACTATGATTATTGCTGCCAAAGTTTTGACATCCACAAATAACACTGCTTTGTGATTGATAGCGCTAGGAAGATAAGTTAATATAATATTATATTATGTAAAACTTTCTCGTGTCAGTGTTTGCGCACGAGCTCCTCCAGAGCGGCTCAACCGATTTTAATGAAAATTTGTATGTACATTTGTTGGACCTGAGAATAGGTTTTTATCTAAGTACCTTTTATATTAATACTAGAAATAATTTATACGGCAAAACGTTTGCCGGGTCAGCTAGTAGTTTCGATTAAGAATTATAACGTTTTTGAATTTTAGATATTTATTGGATGAACAATTTTTAAGCGAACTCTTTGCTTTACCTCGTAAACGGTAGTTGTTAAACTTGAAAGCAATCAGTTTTGCGATCTACAAAGTCAAATGTATTTTTTGTCATATCCAGAAAAATGGCTACCTACCACAAGATTCCTATCATCGATAGATCAAAGCACTGTACAATGTACTCGTAGTATTGCTGTTCTTATAAAACAAACTGTTGGCTACTATTCGATGGTATATAAAAAATCGTATAGGTAGGTACTCGTAAGGCAAATCGTTTAGGATAGCTATTTTAAAAACTTTAAAATATTATGTTACGATTACGATCAATACGGTAACAATGAGATAAGACAATTCTACTGCTACTGATGTGAACAAATAAGTCTTAAGTTTATCAAGAAGTTTAGGGGTTGGATTATATTTTTGGTCCATACGATTGTCAAATTCTACTAAGTATATAATTATTTATGTTAAAGTTTAAATAATATTGTTTTCATTTATAATTGTCGGTTTTAGCATTTTGGTTATTATTCGTTGAAGTAGAATTAACATAGCTGCTATCGAAGTAGAATTTATTATGATTTATCAATGGGACGTTTTCTTTTAATTCAAATTAAAGTTCCACGTTCCATATTGAGTATTTGGTAGACAACAATCGATGATCCCAAATGTAAAACTAGACTCATTTATATTTTTATGAATATTGACTTTCGAAATTTCATGTTTTACTTGTAACTATATTTTTCATGTTTAATGGTTAATATTCTACTAATACGACCCAATAAAAACCGAGATAGCGATAACACAATTCTAAAAATAAAAAATGTTACATATTATATAAAAAAATATACTTCATCTGACACAGGTGTCAAAATATTACTCATCTCTCTTTGTGTATATTATTATACAGTAACAAAATTGTGATGAAATAAGAGAATAAATTATTATTATTTTATGTAAGTATATTATAGATAATCACTTAGGTCAAAACTCCTTTATTAAATTATTATTAATAGTGCCAGTTTGACAATTGACATAATATTTATCTGTATATGCTCAAACTAATATTACCTACTAAACTGGCCTGAGGTATTTGTCCTGTGGGATTTAAATTAGAGACGAAGCAAAAACGTAGAAATATGACTTAAGTTTTATGCTTGATCTTGAGCTAGCGGAATCTAGATTTAAAATACATGTTATGATTTATAAAATACCTGTTATGATTTATGTTACATTGAACAGTATTATGATAATATGATTAGAAATATAACCCATGTGAGTTGGTCCCGAATTATTTGAGAACCGATAGAAAATCTAGGTATGTATCACGTCACTCTGGTTTCGATGATTAGAAGAAAGTCATCCTTAATAATAATTAAAATATGACTCATGACAATGAATATTCCGGTAATTTCTGGGTACTATTTAAACATGTATCGATGCCATTCTGTGTAATTTAAGGTCACAGATTTTTTTTATATATCCCAGTGATCCCACATTACTTCTGTTTTTGATTATTTATAGTTAAGTTATGTTTTTGTAATGAATCTTACTATTTGTCCTTGAACCTTTGCCTTTTGATTACCATAAGTTTATGTTAAGAGCGGGCTGCCAAATTTTGCTGTTTTCTAATAAGTATTACGATCCCGGAAGACGATTGACTCAAATGAAATTGGTATTTATTTAATCATTGTATATTTATCTGATATTTGGCTAACGGAAAATACGATTAACTTAGTTTAACTCGTAAGCTATATTTTTCGAAATTATTAATATTTCTGGGCTCTTCAACAAATACCTGTTACACTTATTGAGTTAATATCATTAAATAACTTGCACTACTACAATCACTTTATAAAATAATAGCTAAAGGAAATATTAGTATTGTATTTAATTTTTAAGTAATCATCAAAAGCATTTTTGGGACTTACGACTTTTACTTTCGTGCTATAATGCAGAAATCGTTGTCACTCGATATTGTTCACTATTAGCTGCAGCGTAAAGCACATCGCCCGGAAGCACGATTCATGGAATCATTATAATATGATCACGATTGGAGGTTAGCGGTATGTGTAGACGGGGCTAGTGTTTTGACAGTAGGTCCTTAACTAAGATTTTCTTTTAGAAAGCTCAGGAAAGCGTAGTTTATGAAGCAGTAAACAATTGTTTCGTAAAATGTGAAAATAAGTATGCTCTTTGCTGCAGAAAAGCTTAACTTAGACATGCATGTAGATGTTTGGTTTTAGCAAATTTGTTAATTTTGGGTAGTCTTGTAAGTTAAAAAAGTGTTTAAATTTGAATTTATGGAATAATCCATAAATTTAAATTATTTGATATTTAAAATATATATTATACTTGAAGTTACTATTTGAAGTTATATAGATAATATTGTTAGTTTTTCTGGGAATACCAGATGATCACAGATCTATAGCTAGATACAAAATAAAATTAGAATCGGCTGAAGTGGAAGTCCCATATTTACTAGTACCTTTAAAAGTAAAATTGGAAGACCAATAATTATTGTTAAAACTTCCAGAGGTCTGTAATGTTTATTGTTTATTATTTCTAATTTTTATCACCAGCGACATTTGATAAGGTATCTAATATTTACTTAACTTTATTTTGTTGTGTATTATGTTAGAAAAGTTACTTTTTGTACCACTGCAATCGTTAAAGGTATTGTGTGAGAAGTTATTATTTTCAGGCTTATTTTTTCAGTTTGTTTTTATTAAGTTTTTTGTGATATTTTATTTTACTTTGACACTCGGAGTTATGTATCTCTATTAAATGAGTCGCAAAAAATATATTTAATTAGCCTAATGATTTGATTGATAGATTGTTGTATAGAAATACTGTAATTTCTGTTCTACATTGAAAGATATTATATAGACTACTTATACCACATTTTAGTGTTAGAACTTATTTTTTAATTCAATTAATGTTGTAACATTAAGACTCAAGAGAGTAATACACAAGGATTTTTATCTTAATAATGTCAATGTTGGTTGTTGCAAAGCAATGATTGTACAAAAATCTTATATTAAGTTTAATTAAGTAATGTTTGTAAGTATAGGTAGATATATTATTTCATACTGTACACGTTGTATTGTGTTTACACGGTTTGTAACACAATACAACAAATGAATTGTTTTTTTAAATGTGAAATTTAATTTGATCAGTGTATTTATTAACAATAGGTACTTACTAGTTTATAGTGAAAATGTATAGATTACTAAAATATTTTTTGTATTGCACCATTGATGATTAGTTAAGTATGTTTTTAGAGTGCATCGGGACGCTGCACGTTGTCGGATGGCCGAATGTTATGATTAATGTAATTTAGAACCTAGTTTATTGTTTTTAGAATACTAAAAATTATTATAACTTAACTATTTTTGAGTAAATTTGATAATAGTTTTAATATTTAATACTGGCCACACTGACAACGTGCAATCCCTTCTACGATCACGTGATTTGGAGTGGGGTTGACGGGTAAAAATTGGGTATAAATACCCCAAGAGCTTAGTATGGTGTGGATTTTTGACGGAGGAACAACTGTAAGAGGAACCTCTGCCCGAAAGTGTACAAGTTGTATAATAATGTATAATAAAAGTAGATATTACAATTAATATGGAGTTTTATAATTATAACACCACTTGTCAACTTTCAAGGAGTTACACTTACGTGGAACTTATTATTACAATATAGAATGGGTCAAAAACGGGTTCTCGCGCGAGATTCGTCAGTTTGACGACATAATAATACTACGATTTACGAACCAGTAGGTATTCGTTGAATTGGTTTTATTAAAATATGACTCACAATACTTCGAAGGAATTTAAACGCCTACTCAAGTGTGATAGGCTTAAAAATAGCACCATTGATTGATATTTGCCACGCTACTTTGAGTGTGAAGCCGCCGATTTTCGATGGGTTTCCCCCAGTTAGATTTTTTGTTTTTCAGCAATTAAATATTTAAAGCATCGTTAAATTTACGTTCTTACTTATGTGCATTATAACAATAATGGGTAAAGGGAGACCTAAGTACCAATAAATACAAAGGAAGCATTTGTAGGAACTTAACCCTCGAATCTCGATATTAATTATTGTGAAGCAGAATGCAAGCTAATACTAAGAACACTGTGGATAATATCGAACTACAACAATGCCCTAAAAACTAGATTAGTCTGAATCTAGAACAAAAGGCGCTAAACGTAATGCGTGTAGATAGGTAGAGTCAACAGTAACGGGTCACGCACGATGAGGTAGATAACCAAACAACGGCTATTGTGATGATAACCCATCACCAGTAATACAAAAGAATAATACAGTAGTATACATTTTCATACTACACGGGAATCGGGATGATCGAAGCCTGTCGGAGGGACGGAACGCAGGCTGATCTAACAGAAGTCGGGTCTCGTGAGACATGGGACATAACTTTATTTTCTGCGGCGGCGCCGTTTAAATTCAGATATTATACTGACCAGGGAATTGCAGAAGGCTGAGTGCTCATTCGCGTCGTTACTGCCGCAGAAATATTTAAGAAAATATTTCCGGCATGGGCAGCGGCAGTTACAATAATAATGTAGTGAACGGCCCATTCCACATGTAACATGGAAATTATACGTCATAGCGTATCAGCTCCTACGTCCACTGATTCGCCCGAATCGGGCGCGAGCATATCTCACATTACTTTAGAGAGCTGCTACTGCAGCACTGAGCAGAGGTGTGTATAGTTTTTCAGGGCTTAGTGCTTACCCTAAGTTCCTGTAGAGTGTAGACAGTATAACGTAACGAGTACTTAATACGTATCTCTCGTCAGCAATTCGCTCTTAAAGAACTGAGGAGGTTCTGATAGCAGATCGATGCAAATTCACGTCGCGCATGCCTATGCGAATTTGATTTAAAAAATAAGGCAAAGTTACCCTACTGCGTGGTATTTTGTGGCATTGCTGACTAAACAAATGTACACTCAACAAAGAGCAAACATTACCTTAATGTGCTCCAGTAGCCGCTTAACCAAACGAAACACGATTTGAGCCCGGAGAATCGTTTGAGAAAACTTACTATAGTCTATTTGCTATGTGACGCAAAGCTATGCTATGTAATGAAAGAAGCCATTGTAAACATGTAACATATGACAGACATTAGCCATGTCTAGATAAGAGATGACCCATAGCCGAAAATAACGCAGACGCCACTGTCAACGCAAATCAGACCATTTTCCCTGATTAATTTCATTGGTTATTTAGCACGAAGAATACGTCATTTTTAAAACATCTGAATTAGCTTGCTACATATATTAATCTGTGATCTGAATCGTTTCAGAATCAACTTACTAGATGACATGACGCCCGCGAGCCCTAAATTCGTTTACCCTTGGAACTTGGATTATCCTTGTTTTTTGCCAGAAAAAAGTATCCTATGTCCTTTCCCGGGACAGGGCTAACAGAATATACAGCCAGACATGAGACAGGCAGACACACATTCGCATTTATAATTTTAGTATGGTCTAGACTCTAGATGACGCCCGCAACTCCGTTGCAACAAAATTCGTTAATCGCGCGGGAACCGTACATTTTCCGGGGATAAAAACTATCCTATGTCCTTTCTCGGGACTCAAAATATCTCCATCAGCAAAATCGGCTCAGCGGTTTGGGCGTGAGAGGTAACTAACAGACAGACATTTTCGCATTTATAATTTTAGTATGGATTACTTATGGCCTGTTTCACCGCTTCCTGATAAGGTGCCCGATAGGGTTATTTGACAGATTTTCCATACTCCATCTGTCAAATTAAGTGGTGGATAGCCTTATCAGGAAGCGGTGAAACAGGCCCTTAGCGTTCTGTTTTTTTTTTTTTCAGTACGACAGAGACAACGACGGCAAGATATCGTACCACGAGCTCAAAGAGATCATCGAATCCCGGGAGTACGACCACGATTTACCCGACAATGTGGTGGACAAGATCATGTCCCTGGCCGACCACGACAACTCCGGGTACCTGGACTTCGCGGAGTTCGTCCATATGATGCACCATCCCCAGCTGAAGTATGTGTTCGGACACTTCGTCGCCAGATACGTCCACTCCATTATACCGAACAGGAACCCCGTTGATACTACAGGTATGTGTGTGGTTGAGATTGTATGGGTGTTCCGTGTGATAATATGATGAGCCTTTAGAGTATTTTTGGTACGGAATTAAAGACATTAAGCCTAAATTAATAATACATTTGTGAAGGATCGTTTCGATTCGTTGCAAATGAACTGTTAAGGCGAGACCGCACTAATGGACCAAGAGCCCGTGAGGGCCAGACTTTCATTGGAGTTTCGGTCGCGGTTACTTTAGGAGGCCAATTTCATAGCTTATACATATTCTTCGCAGTAAGTGGAGGAATCTCGTCTTCGAATGCCGGACATTTTTGACAGTTGCTTCCCACCCTTAAACTTTCTTAAAGTATTAGACTTTGAGGGTGTCTAGCAGTGGAAAGCAACTGTCAAAAATCGGCACTGGAAGATAAGATTCCTCCACTTACCGTGAAGAATATAGGTAAGCTATGAAATTGAGCTTTACTCATTTTCGAAGGTCAGGTAGCCCTTCAGAGCTGGATACCTACCTAAAGTAACCGCGACCGACCGAAACTCCATAGTTGTTGGTCGTTCTTACCTCTGTAAAGGTCACAAACAGGTAAACTTTCAGCTTAACGAAACGAAGGAACTTGCGGGCTCTTACTCTATAAAGCGAAACGACACTTCACGTTCTTCAGAACTGACGTAGTTAAACGCCAGATTTACGTTTCTAAAACGATAGTTACGTATCTAACGTCGTGTCGCGTCGGTCGTTGCCGCGTACTGTCGCGTAGACTGCGGTTTCACCTTTATAGAAAGCAAATATTATGTATTTAAGCAAATTAAGACGCTGACAACTGCCAATGACCTTGATCTCGCATCACTCTCGCACCACTGTCGATTTTCATGCCAGAGAGACAGAGATGTGAAGTGTTCACTCGGTAGCGTGGATACATTTTTCGTTTTTAGAGGAAAAAATAAATATTACGGGAAATCTAGATGTCAGAACCGAAAATTAAATCGGGCAATCTTTGGATTTTTGTAAAATGTATCAAATAAACAAATTTTTAACGCATAGATTGTATTATTACTTTAGTTACAACTGTTTAAAATTCCTGAAAGATGTGACTTTGGTAATGTTTTTTTCATCCAGTAGGAGTACATTATTTTATTATTTAAATTCTACAAGCTTTTCCAAATATAATCAAAAATCACATATATTTTTTATGTGCCAATCAATGAATTACATACGTCTAGAAAACTGCACAAAGATATCGAATTGGCAGCTGTCTTCGCGTTAAGATAATAACTGAATCATTTACGACGAATCCAACGAACTATCGCAATAGTCGTCCTATAAATTATTATAATAATGGCAATAATAACTTAACATAAAACTTTTCGACTTTAGTCCTACATTGGCCTTTGTCAAGTAGGCCGTAATTTCCATGTAACCTACATTCGGACACAATATGAATAGCTTTTGATAAAATCTTTCACCCCATTCCATTTCGAAATATAGTGCCAAGTTCGTTTTTCTAGGAACACCTATACAATTATGTGCTCGACTCTTAAAAGTTGTGTATATTATTATGATTTATGTGGCCTTTGCATGTTGGTTCATGTTGGAAAAATATAGAAGATCATATTCGTTTTTAATTGACAATCACGGTGTTCCATCATAAGCCAACGTGTAGAGGTGCCTTTATATTGTATTATAAAAATTTATAATCTTGCTAATTTTCTGTAGTGTCTTGTGCAATTAATGTAAGCATGAGACTAACATTGCATCTTGATTTGTACAATTAAAAGCCTGACTAGGAATTAAGGAAACCATGGCATGTTTTTGGAAATTCCCAAAAAATGGACTTAGAGGTTTCAGTTTTCTGACAGAAATTTATCTATTTAACAACATTGTTAATCAGTTAATGTTTTTAAGTTACCCAATCAAAAGGTCTAGCGAATACATAAGCTCATTGTCAAAAAAACTCAGAAACCGAGCTTAAAGCTGAACATAATTTCTCGGCTTTTCGTAGTAGTGTTGCTACGACAAAAATGATTTTCTACTTTTTTCCTGGTCAGGCATGTATTATACACTGTACAGCACAGCTAACAACTAACTTTGTTTACTAGACAGGTGGACTGGTTTCCAAGCAGTGCCCACGACTACCACCGGTATTTTATATTTTTTAAATCCATTGGCTGGTCATTCATGCAGTCTGTGACGTTCTAAATCCAAAATTCTTTTTTTCCTGCTTTATTTCAAAAATCGAACGGAAACTGCTTTGCTTTTTCACGGGAAATCCATGTGTCATCGCCTAATAATTAATCATTTAAATATGTATTATAATAATATGTACGACAATATCAAAATGTGTGTATTACCTAACGAAATGTGTTTATTGTTTGTTTGTATGTTGTATTTCGTTTAGGAGGACCTTCCAGAATTCAAGTGCTCCAAACCGCGTTTCAGATTCTGGGATTGGGCCTCAAAATGTCACGAATATCTGATATCTATATTGTTGTCAAAATGTTCATTAGGGACAACTTCAACTTTATAGACCTAACGCTATTTGTCTCTTTCTCTTACGCGAAACAGTTTATCTCTTTAATAAAGATACGCTACAGAACTACAATGGCGATGTTTTCTTGCGCGAGGGAAAGAGACAGGTAGCGATCGGTCAATAATCGAATTTCTACCCGTTCGGTGACCAAGCTATAGTAACTTTGACCTCAGAATGGCACCGTCAGTTCTCTTTCTGGCGCCTTCATATTGCAGCTAGGTTAGTCTACAGACTATTAAGTCGAATGTTATTGGCCTAAGATTGGATAATGAGCATCCTCGCCCACTACGATGTAGTTTAGTCCAAATGTCAAACACCGATGACTTTATCTCCTTCCGTTTGTACGTCTTAATTATTTTATAATGTCTGCTAGGTATAAACTACTCAAAATATTGTTTGTTAGGTTTGAATCTTAGTCTGAGATAAAAATTACTTTCACTTATAATACCAAGAGAGCTTCAAAATTATCGGGTATTTCCCGATAGGTTCGTTGCAAACAAATAAAGGATTCAAGTTTTTCAAGTTAAAAAATCACGAGCGCGAAGCGCGAGTGATTTTTCCTGAAAAACTTGACGACTTTATTTGTTTGCAGGGAACCTTGAGGGAAATGCCAGATAATTTTGAAGCTCGTGTGGTATTCGGGGGATTATTTTTCCGTCCCAAATGTCGGCCAATAGAATTGCACCATGAGACGAAATGTACAGTTAAGTCGTCAAGTTTTTCAGGAAAAATCACTCGCGCTTCGCGCTCGTGATTTTTTAACCTGAAAAACTTGAATCCTTTATTTGTTTGCAGGGAACCTTGAGGGAAATGCCAGATAATTTTGAAGCTCGTGTGGTATTCGGGGGATTATTTTCCCGTCCCAAATGTCGGCCAATAGAATTGCACCATGAGACGAAATGTACAGTTAACAAATAAGAGTTTCATTGTTTTTATTGTACCTTCCTTATAGTCTTCTCCATCCATTTTCTTCATATTGTAAGCGTAATCTTTCATAATGTTTGCCAATTGCGCTTCACTCGTTTCAGCACTCAATGTGTATTCCCTCTCAGTACAAAAAGTAGTAAATTGGTTCCAAACTGTTTTTTTTGCCTTCACCGTATTAATGGGAACATTTCCTTTGACTTTTTTATCGATGGTGGACAGAGAACAAACTCCAAATCGACTCATTTTCATGCAAAATCTCCAATTTTCACAATTGAATTCAACCTGTCAGTTTGACGTGACAGATAGCAACTACCAGAGAAAAGTTTCAAAAAATTATTATCAGTATAATACCATGTAGGTTGTACCACGTGACGTCGAATGGTGCAATTCTATTGGTCGATATTTGGGTCGGAAAAATAATCAGAGAAATTGATTCATTTAAAGAAGATCACGGTAATTTGGTTAGATTATGTGAGGCCAGCCGTCAGATCGCGACATAACCCGACCGAACAATGTAGGCCCGCCATTTGCCATTGAATAAATTTAACGGATCCCGGATGGTGTCATTATATAAGCACAATAATCACGCCGAAAATGGCTAACCTATTCTCTAAAATCTAAATAGATTAATGATAGCTGCAGTCACTTATCCATTCCGTTAATTTAAATTTCAAATTTAGAAATCAAAAATGTTGGGGTTTTGGCTTTTGCCATCAAGCATCGCATATAGTCACCCATTACCGCTTTACTGATACAAAGCAGTTACTCAATGTATGACGAATTCTGATAACGGTATCAGTGATATACAATCAATACAAGCGTTCGATAACGTCGAAGGTCAGGTCTGTCTGTATGTCCGCATCGACCCTTTCAAGTGTTTGACTTCCGTGCAAATAAAATAAAATATAAACGTAACCCCTTAACTATAAAATTATTTAGAAGGCTTATGGCCTGTTTCACCGCTTCCTGATAAGGTGCCCGATAGGGTTATTTGACAGATTTTCCATACTCCATCTGTCAAATTAAGTGGTGGATAGCCTTATCAGGAAGCGGTGAAACAGGCCCTTAGGGCCTGTTTCACCGCTTCCTGATAAGGCTATCCACCACTTAATTTGACAGATGGAGTATGGAAAATAATATGTCAAATAACCCTATCGGGCACCTTATCAGGAAGCGGTGAAACAGGCCATTACTCTAATCCACGTTTTTCTCACGTAACAGCAAGTAGCAACACAGGACAGAAAAAATATTTATGTAAATACGCGTAAAGTATACTTAGATAAAATGTCTCCGATCCTAAAAATTTTTATAGTTGGCAAGGGTTGATGGTGGGTTTTTTGAGTGCAACTACACTGCAACCCCTGTGTAACCAGGATTCCGCCGTCAATCCTAAAAGACAAGAATCATTTTAATGTAATCTCAAGGCTCGAGCCCCGAGAAATATGATAAAGCTGTCTTGAAAGAAAGAAAGAAAGAAAGAAAGAAAAAAATTATTTTCAGTACACATAAGACACGATTATTACAATATAAACAGTACAAGAGCAGAGAAACTAGTATAATTATTTAACAAATTGTGCCTGGATGTGTCCAAAAAAGGGTTCAGTTCGGCTTAGGCCATGTACCTATGTTGGACACATGACACCGGTTTTCAACTGAACCGCTAAGTGAGATACGGATGTCATTTACCTAACTAGACATAATTATCAGTTTATCTAGGGTACTATTTTGATTAAATATGTGGCTGTAGTAATTCACAAGCTTGGGTCCCAAAACTAGAAAAAATATTATGGTAGGTACTTACCAAAGTTTTTAGGGTTCCGTACCCAAAGGGTAAAAACGGGACCCTATTACTGAGACGATTCGATGTCTGTCCGTCTGTCTGTCTCCAGGCTGTAACTCAAGAACGGTAATAGCTAGAGAACTGAAATTTTCACAGATTATGTATATTTGTTGCCGCTATAACAACAAACACTAAAAACAAAATAAAATTAATATTTAAGGGGGGCTCCCATACAACAAACGTGATTTTTTGGCCTTTTTGGCTCTATATCAATAATGGCAACAAGTAGGTACTTGAATTTTTCCCAAAGTCCTTAGTTTTATGTGTACTTTAATATTTAACAATAATATTAAAATAAAATAAATAATTAAGGGGGGCTCCCATACAAAAAACACAATTTTTGGCCTAATTTTGCTCTATTATGGTACGGAACCCTTAGTGCGCGAGTTCCACTCGCACTTGGCCGATTATTTAATAGTAAACCCTGAACAAAATTAGCCTTTTATAATAAAAAACAGGAACATAATATTATGTACTTACTAACAGAGAAATTGATTGATACGGCATACCCAGTATCGTACAGTATCGTACCCAGATGCCAGACCTACGTGATTTGGTCGCGTTATGTCGAATCCAGCCGACAGATCACGAATAACACCGAATTGACATAAAGTTTAAACCATTGAGTTAATATACACTGGAGAGAGCCTTATATCGGTTTATAAGCGTCAAAAGCGTGTAATGTTATGTCCGATTTACTCGGACATAACAAAGGAGTCGATCTGCATATTTCAAGTAATAAAAGTGTTAATAAAGGTTTTTAGTGAACATTTTATGTTACATATTGTTGAGTTTTGTGGTTCCGCTAAATAATAAACCATAAGAATGGCCAAAGAATGCCTCAAACACTTGGATTTAACATTAAATACGTATGTTTTGAACAACGTTTTTTGGGCTTTTCAATCGGTATTTTTGTAAGCTAAAAAGATAATTTATAGGTTTAATAATCCCTTATTCATGCTATTTATGGCATTAGTACTAAAAATGTCACATCAATTAATAATTTGTCTACAAAAATTGCATAGCTTTTTACGTATGTTTACCGATTCTCATTACTTGAACTATAGTTTAACGATATCATGAACTAAATGACTTTCTTTTCTGTATAATAATGTGCTTCGAAATGATCGACAAATAGAAATATTCAAGAAAATAAACGCACACTACTTGTATGAAAATAAGCACAAAATGGCCACGCGATGACGGGCTAAGGTTACATCTATATATATATATCCTTAATCTGTGGTTTAAACCGACCGAATAACGTAGGTCCGCTATCTGTCTATGAATCAATTTCGTCGATGGTACATCCATATCCATACTAATATTATAAATGCGAAAGTGTGTCTGTCTGTCTGTCTGTTACCTCTTCACGCTCAAACCTCAAACCGTACTACATGCGTTAACGAGTTACGACTCCCACGCACTCTACCAATAGGTAGAGGAAATCTTCCAACGCTCGTTTCTTATTCCGCACGTTACATGTCAGGGAAGTCCGACACATGAGCATGACTAAGGCCATATATATTAATTTCAAATGTTAAAAAAGTGAATCATGCAAATATTAAATACACAATAAACTCAAATAATGAATACCTACTAGTATGTTATTATCCCAAAATTAGAGATAGATGTGTCAATTTTAATCCAGTTTGTTTTTAAACCGTTATCTTTAGCGTTAAAATTATGTCGGTTGCAGTTGTGATTAAGGAAAAATATTATGTAGCTCTGATTTTTGCAAGCCGGTTATGGAGCAACTAGCAAGTATTTTTTTGGTACCTTTTTTCGATACTTAAACAAAATATATTACTTTTGTCAATAGATGCCGCCAATAGATGTCAATAGATAATTCCAATAAAGTATTTTTGATTTAAAAATGGCCATTTCATACAAATCTACTTGCTCTATATAGCGTTCAGGCGTGCACTTGCTCGCCAATTGAAGGTAATATTTTAATGAAGCTTGCGATGCGAGGCTCTTCCGATTATCCCTAGTAATTTGCGCCGTTGCTCGTAAAGTGGACGTATAAACTGTTTCTTTTGCCCTTTTTGAATAAAAAAAGTTAAATAAAAAAACTTGAAATAAAATATGAATAGAAAAATAAATTTTGAAACTTAGAACGTTTGGTGTAAAAGTTCTATTTTTAAATTGACTAGTGATGTAGGTTAATGAGTGTGGCAATTACGATTTTAAATTGTTTTCTGATCACCTGTGGCCTGTGGGTGATACAAATTGTAATAGTGTAGTGTGAAATGTGGGTGAAGACTTATGGTGGGTTAGTCAAAACTGTGGACGTTCAGACTTGTCGAATTTTCAAATGGAGCCTTCAGAAGTTTGCCAGCCGCCTAAAAAGTTTTCTGGAATACATAAGTACTGGAATAGTATTTTACGTTATTTTATCTCTGTGCCGCTCAGCGCTCCCCCAATACTAATATTTATGTTAAAAGGCACTTAGTTTTATGATTACAGCAGTAAAATAAATCATGTTCAATTACTGTCTATTACTATTTACCTATTGTTGGAAGATCTAAAACATCTTATTTATTGGGTTGTTTTTTATTGTGTGGCTAAGTTAGCTCTTGTCTCTACCTATTTCTAGAACTGATTTTATCGTTAAAAATTCCTATAAAGTTTTGTCTGTTCGGCAGATAGTCGGGTAATTATTTTATGTCGTGTAAACAACTTTGACCTTGTGCATATTTGCCATTATGCTTTAAAGTTTAAAGTACACCTCGATTTAAATTCTGCTCATCTCCAGGGTTACAGGTGAAAGGTCTGCTAACTACTTGTTTGGTCATGGGCAAAACATCTGATGCATTTTTAATGAGATTTGCTTGTGTGCTTGTAATATGTGCAATGAGCGTAATGGAGGCACTTCACGTGGCTATTTGTATTTGCTATTTGTTGCATTTGGCAAAATTATTGACACACAAACAAGCAAATAAAGGCAAATACGGCCTTCCACACATGGACGTAAAATACCAAATTTTTACTTGATTTTGTTTACTTGCCTCCTCTGATGTGATGTGTTGACTCCATTGATGTGCGTGAAAAACCGACAAAGGTACGGAATACGGATACGTGTATTTGGTATTGGTCATATTTGACAAAAATAGGCAAACAAGCCCAATATTTGTCAAACATACCGTCTACACATACAAATACAAATAGCCATGTGAAGTGCCTTCATAAGGTAAGGTTAAGAATTATTCATACCATATATTTTGTTGACATGTCGATCATTAGAAAATAGTCATAGTTAGACATCACTAAAATATATTCTCTTTATTGATGGATTCCAAAGAGAATAATTATAATTACTACGTTTTAATGGATTCTTTCTTCTGTTTTTATGAAAAAATGTAGAGCTATTAACTACAGCTTAAAAAGTGAACAAACTGTTTTTAAACCCACGAATACTAACAAGTGTTAAGTTAATTGTGTTTTCTAACAGTTCTTGTGACTAATCTCCACGGTGGCTGTTTCTAACATAGTTATATGATGTAAGTAATAACCGCATGATTTACTAACAATATATTTTTTTCTTTTTCCTCCCTCCACCTCGTGTTGTTTTTGTTTTCCTCCTTTGTAACAACTTGCCCGACCTTAACTATGAAAAAAAACAACGAATTTATTATTAAAAAAATATTTCATTGTCATTGGGTTGTCCTATCTCGTTGATTCGGTCTTTCAAACGTAACGACTTAATCGATTTAACGCTTCCGATGTCGCACGCCATTATGCCGGCCACTCGAACAACGCGTGCTCCAAATGTTGCCAACCACTTGTGTTCTATTTTTAAAACCATTCATAAACAACCGCTACGAAATCGTCAAACCATTGATTGAAAAATTGGTATGACGTCATAAAAAATTTCAAATTTAAAACAAATTTCTCGCCTTTTCCTCTCCTTCTCCTTCCTCTTTGTGTTGCGTTTTATCAGTCCGTAGCCATACCAAATCCGTGTTCACGTATACAGACGGGACGTACGAGGAGGAGTATACCTGCTGGCCACCTGCTATCTGCATGATACTGATCTCTATTGTGGAGATCGTGCTGTTCTGCTATGACGCTGCGCAGGGAAAGACCGACGCGACGGGACCTATCGCTAAGCTCTTCATATACAACCCCCACAAGAGGGATGAGGCGTGGCGGTTTATTACGTACATGCTGGTGCACGTGGGGTGAGTGAAATTACCAAAATAATATATAGGCTAATCAGAAATCAATCTACTGGAGTGCTCACTTGCTCTCTATGGTACATTTTCAATTTGATCTCATAATTGCTATAGCTATGGGTTCCTCAGCCCCTGTGGGCTGTGGCTTGATTTCGGAAGAACGTCATAATGTTAATTTGTTTTTTTATTGAATAAAACAGTGATAGAATTATGTAAATGGGCGTATATTTTAATACAAGCCATAAATAGTTATACAGTGTGCCAACATCTATCTCTACAGTTTTGAGACATTTCCATCATTCAAACGTTTTAAGAAAACCGACTCTATAAAACAAACATCCATTGCCCACAATTTCGTCCACGAAAACCCTAATTTAAAATGCACTTGCCAAAATTTCGCTGTTAGCGCAATGCCATTTGATCACTATCAATTGCTTGATATGACAAGGATGACTCTTGTTAGGGTAACTGCAGCAGTTTTACATAATACTACAATCCTGCCTTGCATAATGATGGCAGGAAAAAATGTCGCTGGCCTTGAACAGCAAGAATCCGCGTATGTTGTATATTACTAACAATCACTTTTACGCGTATCTTAGTAATTGCAGTGATGAGTTGGCAGTTGGTAACAGCCACAACTATGAACTATGTCTGAAAATCGTGGATACGATACGACTAAACGATATCGAAACGACAACTCGTGTAGACAATAAGTAAAAGACGAATAACACTTCCAACTCTTGATTCTTGCAGTAAATTATTAATAGAGCGATGGCAGAGCATCATAAAAATGGCTCTTTTCAATAGGTGCTCTATTAAAATTTCATTTGAGATGGTCTCAAAAATATGGCGCGTTGATTGTGTTACTGTCGAATTTGTTTTTAAATGTATAATAGTTCTTGCATGTCATACCATCAAAAACATACAATTTAAATTTTAACATGATATCTAAAAATCTCTTTCAAAAAACTTACACCAAAGTATTGTTATAAACAATCGTATCTTCACATTCCAGAGTCCTCCATCTGGTGGTGAACCTTCTGGTTCAGCTCTTCCTGGGTGTACCCCTGGAGATGGTGCACCGGTGGTGGCGCGTGGTGATAGTGTACCTCGCCGGCGTGGCTGCGGGCTCCCTCGCCACGAGTCTGACGGACCCCAAGGTGTATCTAGCTGGTGCTTCGGGTGGAGTCTACGCGTTGATTGCGGCGCATATCGCTACTATTATCATGGTTAGTAGCTGTCAAAAATTGTAAAAACTAAATCGTGTTTTAATTATTGCTTCTTGCATCAGTTTAGGTTAAACTTAATTGAGATTTGATATCGTGTTATAGAGAAAAGACTAGGTGTGAAGTCCAAAATAGCTTTGGTTGAAAGTTTTGGAGTGGGATCTAAGTACTAACCCTTAGAAAACAATTTTTATTGCTTATACAGCTTAGAGCACTTACAGAGGAACGGCACCTGTCGGTGGCACCCGTCAACGGCGACGGAAAAATTCCAGCGACTACCGTCGACGCGTGCCGTTCGTCTGTAAGAAGCCTTAGCGGTACTAATACTTATGTATTTTAGCGACGGTTATGTATTCTAAAAATTGAGACTTCGACTGAAGGTTTGCTGATGACGTTTCCAGAACTGGGCGGAGATGGAGTTCGCGATAGTGCAGCTGCTGGTGTTCCTGCTGCTTGCGGTGGTGGACGTCGGCACAGCCGTGTACGACCGCTACACCAGCCAGCTGCAGCAGAACATCGGATACGTCGCACACCTCGCGGGCGCCGTGGCCGGTGAGTGGGAGAGGGATAGCACTACATCCCCTACCCTATTCCCTTCCCTACCCTCATACCCTCCCTACATAATATGGACTGAGGTTTTCTTATTTAAAGCACGTTTATAATCTTCTATGTGCTTTACGTCCAAATTTTTCATCCCTTTTTGGTGGCTCTAACAACATTACCAGATACATTTACTTAGATAATATTTTATTTTTCCAGGTCTTTTAGTCGGCATCGGTGTGCTACGGAACCTGGAGAAGAAGAAGTGGGAGAAGCGGCTGTGGTGGGCGGCGGTGGTGCTATACTTCGCGCTGATGATAGCTGGTATCTTCGCCAATATCTTCTGGACATCGCACTTCGCACAGGCGCAATGAAACTTCTGGAAAATCTAGAACATGTTACGAAATGTTCTCGTATATTTTAATGGCAGCTAAAGCAATGTGGTTTTAAGGTAGGGGCTAAAAGATTTTTAACTATGCGATATCGGTATTGGGTGCAAAACATGGATATCGGATGCCTTTTTTTTTACATGGATATCGGATGCCTATAACAGACGATATCTGAAGGGCGATTCGCGATTCCCGTTCGACACGGATTCGGAAACTTTACATTGCGGTCATTGGTCTAGCGCGGCGAGCGTTTATTGGATATTCATCATGCGATGAAGTGTCCGAATCCGAGTCTAATTTCGTATTGTGAATCAGGGCCCCGATGGCCAATAAAACAAGACTATCTTCAACATCATGGTACGATATCGGATCCGATATATTTCTTGCTCCGTGTCCCAGTATCTTAAAATACGTTTGAAACAAAATATGCCTAATAGTGCATACCTCCTAAATTATCTGCCCCATATCGTATCCCGTTTCGCATGATATTTTCGATTTCCAATATCGATGTATCGATTAGTGTAAAAACGCTCTTCTGCAGGGCCCGATCTAAGGGATTTGGAGCCGGGCATTTGTCCAGAGCGGCAAAAATGTGGGCCGGCAAAATTTACTTATTATTAACTTCCAACCTAGCCGTTAGCCATCCATTACTTAACTTTGAGAATTTTACCTTCAAACTTACTTCAGGATGGATAGTGGAAATTTAAGTAGTTTACTTAACTGTTACCCAACATCCCCCAACAAAAATTTGTAGTTCATGACTAATATGGTATGTAAAGGACGGCGAAAACTATCTTTACCCGGAGCGGCTAAATAGTTAGATCGGGCCCTGCTCTTCTGTTTTTTTTTTTTGCCATTGTGGCACGTTCTATGACTTATGTGCCTCTAAGTTAAGTAACTTTTCAACATTCGGCCGTAAGTTTTCTATTTTATACAACGTTTTACAATTTCGAATTTAAAATAAGAATTTGAGAACTATTTTGAATCTTTAAAGGGTCCATTCACGGCAGTCCGCCGTGCAGGACTGCAAATAGACATAGCTCACTGATTGGTTCACACTCGGTGTTTCCGGTCGTGTGAACCAATCAGTGAGCTATGTTCATTAGCAGTCCTGCACGGCGGAATGCCGTGAATGGACCCTTTAACGCGTTCTTGTTCTATGGTTGTGCTTGTCTATGGTAGCTGCGCACTTTTGTGCTGTGTTCACGACAAATGTACGCATTTTTGAAGCATTTACTCTGACGTCTTTCAAGTCGCACATTACCACATGGCCGCGCCATGTAGAATGTATGTGCGCCGCAGACTCGATCACACAAAAAGTGTGCCGTCTGCTATCTCCCTAAAAGTGTTTTTTCTTAATTAACGTCCCAAAATCCTGGATATGGATTTTTAGCCCAAAAGACTCTGCATAGTAGATATTTAAGAATATAGAAAATAATTTCTAGTATCAAAAATGTATTATGTTTTAGAAGCAATGTATTGTTTTTAAGTGTTATAAATTATTTTTGTTGTTAAGTGTCGCTTACAGCTGTCACTTGTACCTAAATAGCTTTAAAGTTATTTATATTTAATAATAACTTAATATAATAAGAAAGGCAATTTTTTTGAAACTTTCTAATATTATGAATTTCAGACAATGATTTGAAAGGAGGCCTTTAAATATTGTTTGGTTTTATCAATGTTGTGCGCCCACCTTATTTAATTGTATTTTTCAAACCCATATACTCATAGGCTAAAGCAAATGATTCTGTTGCTTTTGAACCTTTTTAGGGTTCCGTACCTCAAAAGGAAAAAAACGGAACCCTTATAGGATCACTTTGTTGTCCGTCTGTCCGTCTGTCAAGACCCTTTTTCTCAGGAACGCGTGGAGGTATGAAGCTGAAATTTATATCAATTACTCAGGTCTACTGTCCCTTGAAGCTGTGAAAAAATCAAACTTCTAAGCCAACGCAATCAAAAGATACAGCCGTTTATGCCGCAAATTTTCGACACTTGCAAGGGAATCAAAACCTACAGGGTGCTTCCCGTGAACTCAGAATCTTGAAATTTGGTACGAAGCAACGTCTTATAGCATAGATAAAGGAAAAATTACGAAAACCATAAATTTTTAGTTACATCACATAATATATTTTTTTTTAATAATTTTAAACTTACTACCCATTTCCTCATACTCGATTGTCGTAATGAACGAACTTTGTAAACTTTGCAGGTTTGTACGGAACCCTCGGTGCGCGAGTCCGACTCGCACTTGGCCGGTTTTTTTAAATTTCCTTTTCTTATGCCATAATGCTGCATGTATAATGCTGTCGGCTCGTGCTTTAATTCGATCAAGTAAAAAAAAAAACGTATATCACTATTTAAATGCATAAATACATGAAATTGGGACCAACCCCATACGGATCTTTTATATTTTATTCGGCCTTATTGTATTATCTACAATTTACATACTATTAGACTGATTTGATATAATTTAACCACACTAATAATATTTACATAGCAACGTCGCGTCGTAGAAACTCATCTTGAATTTCTACGTGAGTTTTTTTACGACGCGCGCCGTTAATTCCCACGACATGGCGCCGTACGAGCGACGTCGTGCCGTGTTTTTGTGTCCCGGCCCGTAATGTGTCACGGTACTTTGACGTGACGTGCAAATTTACGATAACGTAACGTAAAATGCTCATCACGATATAGCAACATTGTACGTCGCCATGCCATGTAAAACTGCTACATTCTTCACTACCAGATCTAGATGTGCACCGCACATTACGTATTCTGCTTTTGCTATTGTCAAAAACGGAGAAAGAGAAGAAAAAAGACGTGCATTTTTACGTTACGTTGACGCAAATTTACACGTCACGTCAACGTACTGTGCCACGCTACCGCACCGTTCCCCGTTGATGACGTCGTGACGTGGAGATGTGGACAGGCCCTAATAACTTATTCATTAGAGAAATATCATGGCAGATAAATACATCAGACTTAGTTATCCGCTGAGTAAATATTTTTAGGGGTTAAGTATTTTATAAGACAATACTATTTTAATAATAAGCTTTCCGGCCTTTTTTGTATGATGTCTAGTATTAGTCTTCGTTGTAGATATCTCTACAATAACTGTATGCATATTATTGTGCCTTCACATGATATATTTTGATAAAATTTACTAATGTATTTCATCCACCTTAGTAATGAAAAAGAAAAAGTCTGTCAAATATTAAGCTACTTTTCTAATGTATCAGGTGGAGACAAAATTTAAAGTCACGATAACGTATTTTTACGCCGAAAGGATCTTTTTATTAATAAGGATGTTAATGTACATAATTACATATTATGACATGAACAAGTTATTGTAATTTTGTAATTAGCCTAATACTAGTATTTAAAAAACACTTTGTCAAAATTGTGCTTATTTTTTTAATAAGCTTAACGAATATTTAATCGCAATTTTTTATCAATGTCGGTAAGGGTATTTTATTTAGAAATAAGCTCTTAGAACCAAATAGGAATCCATTCACTTGCCCTTTCTAATTTTTTTATGGTTACAATGCATTTTTACGAGTAATAAGTAACTTTTAACGTTTGTTCCTGTTTAACTTTTAGTATTTTCGGGTTTTGTTTTAAACAACCTACGTGCTCAATATTTTACTAAATTCAATTTTTATTTTTATTTTTGTATCAGCTAGAAATAATTTGAAATATTGTACCTTTCTAAAACAGGTATTCTGTATTAAAAAAAGGTAATTTTAACGAATAATAGAGCTTCGAATTTAATAATAATTGAAAAAAAAAGAAAATCTATTTATTTTCCTCTATAATAATTGTCATGACACTGCCATACATTTTGTATAATATGTGTATTGAGTATTCTTAAAATTTCGTTATTTTGTAGTTGAGTTTGTATATGTATATTCGATTGTCTTGTAAATACAATTTATATTATTTATAGTAGTCCTGTACAGGGAGCAATTTTGTACAAGCCCTAAAGCTATCTGTCTCTTTCCCTCGAGCACAAATTTAACGCTGTCCTGTTTCCACAAGATAAAGAATATTCGTGCGCGAGTGAAAAAGACAAATAGCGTTTAGGCCTTTCAAAATGGATAGAATGTTTTCACGCTTGAGGCAGCACCAGCACAAACAGTAAACCATTTTTGTTCGATGTTTGACAAAGTTTATGTCAATATTCCGACATGACGTATGCAACATGTTGGATTTTTGTCGGAATATTTAGGCTGCCTTCACACTAGCGTTTGTCCAGTGTAGGCGTTCGATGAACGTATGCGCAGCGCAGAGCCGCTATAACGCGGCGCGTACGTCGCGTTGACGCCGCTTCTCTACTGGAGCAATCTACTACGCTGCGCTAGCGCCGCGTGTGAGCGACGTATACGCTGCGTTACTGCGGTGTCATGTTCAACCATTTCATGTCAAAAGTACTTTCTGTTGTTGAACTCATTTTACGTCGTATTACTTCGGGCGCTTGTTTACGAATGAAAGAATCAACGCGTGCACAGGGGTACACCGTGCATTACATGACACCGCAGTAACGCGGCGTACCTATACGTCGCGCACACGCGACGCTAGCGCAGCGTACTGATTGTTCGTCGGCGGCGTCAACGCGACGTACGCGCCGCGTTGTAGCGGCGTCTGTGCTGCCCCCCTAGACAACTGGTAAAACGCTATCGCTAACGCTAGCGCTACAAAATGTATGAATTTGACATTAGTATTCGCTAGCGAAGCGATGGCTTATGTCAAATCGCATACATTTTGTAGCGCTAGCGTTAGCGTAAGCGTTTTGCCAGTTGTCTAAAGGTGTCATACATTCATCGAACGCCTACGCTGGACAAACGCTAGTGTGAAGGCAGCCTAACTGTATGTGTGTTGCGCCCTCTGCTCCGACCTTAGGGTAATATTATCTGTTTGTCCCTGTTTGTGTCTCGATAATTTTAAGTATTCTTTTCAAATAGTATTATTGTTTACGTCCATATAATAGAATAGTTGATTATGCCACTATAATTAGGTACTTTATGCAAAAATATAACATTGAAATTTTTTTGTTTGTATTAAGATGGATTTTATTTTTTTGTAATGCATTAAGCAGTACTTGGACTAAGAGTTTTGTACATTCTCATATTTCTTATGTTGTTAGTAATAGTTTTAACTTTTAAGTTCCTGTACCATACGCACAATATGTTCTGATGGTTTTTATTAAATGTTTCTTTTTATAATACATTTTTTAATTATTTAATCTTATAATATGAAGAGGTTTCTAAGAACCACACGGTCAATTTTTACAATGATACTTGCAAGAAGTATTAGTTCTTAGAAATTGCAAAGAAGGTCTCTGTAATGACTGTGGCAAGATATTTTGTGAACGCTTAAACATCGCTTTTAATGTAGCAAAATATTCATGTTATATTTCAATGTCATAATTAAGAATTAAACGAACTTACCTGGTGAAGTTCGATTCTAATTATACGAGTATCACGAACCGAAGATGATTACAGATTTACAAGCAGCAGTACGTAGTATGGTGCTGTCCTCGTCACACCTTCGAAGACATTATACAAGAAAAAAACTCACCGAACAGGTTATGTTGCTGTCTCACTCTTACCCCTACCCGACAGCGTTGTATCTCTTTCATCGCCATTATTTTAGAGCTGTTTGAAATCCAAATTTTCTAATTATTTCGGGAAACGTATTTTATAGGGTTGGGTGGGGAGTATGTAATCATCTTCGGTTCGTGATACTCGTATAATTAGAATCGAACTTCACCAGGTAAGTTCGTTTAATTCTTAATTATACTTCGTATCCCTCCCGAAGATGATTACAGATTTACAAGCAGATGTTGAGAGATTGAAAATTTGGATTACAACTTAAAAGAAAAAAACACATTTTTTCTATTTCTATATAAAGGTTTTAATAAATATGTGGCAAAATTTAACAAAGAAATACTTATTAGTACTTTAACAAAAATATACTTAATAAAGTACTTATTAAACCTTAAGAAAATAAAGAATTTGCAAAATCATTTCCAGAGGATACATTAATTTCTCTATTATAATATTTGGTAAAGACATTAGAATGTTCCGTCCAACCCGCGGCCCTACGCACCGCCTGCAGGCTGACACCAGCACGGCGCGCGGCAGACGTAGCCGCGTGCTGTGCGCACCGAACATTGTCACATCTACTCCACTCTTCTGGAGTGTGTTTTTCACCCAATGTGACAATGTCTGTGACCCTACTTTTTTGTGCGGCTTTCTAAAGCTTATGAAAAGAGTGTCCGATTCATTATTACGGAGACTACAGGTTTTTTCTAAATATACCTTTAATGCAAGGGCGGGGCGAATTTTTGGGTTTTCGTTTATATAAGGCAACCTAATCAGGGGTTGATAGGAACCGGGTCTGGACGTTTTTATCAATTCACTTAATTTAATAATTATAGCATCGCTATTTAACAAAATATTATTAATTTTTATGAGGCTCAAAGTTTGCATTCTCTGAGCAGATGCAATCGCAATTAAAGTAACAGTTTTATAAGACAAATCACTTAAATTTATATTATCATAAGGATAATAATTACTTAAATAATTTAATACAATACTGGGGTCCCATGTCGAATCATATTTAGGCGTGGGAGGATTTAGTCTAAAAGATCCTTTTAATAATCTATTAATATAATCATGAGACATCACTGTACTACCTAAAATTAAACAGAGAGCTGATCTGGTGGTATTAAGTACACTATAACTAGCGCCCGCGTTATGTCTTTCGGTCAAAAAAATTAACACTTCAGAAATATTTGATTCCCAGAAATTATAATTATTCTGTTGGCAAAATACCCACCAGGCTTTTAATGAAGAACTATACTGCTTTATTGTTTTTTCAGCAAGTGAGGCCATAAGTAAATCCAAAGATTGACCTGGTACTCCACGTTTCATCAGCGACTGCCTGATAAGATCGCTGCCACCAGGGTAATGCTCTTGTGAAGTGGATGGACTTGTCTGAAAGGAGAGTACAAAAGGTTTTGTTTAGGTTGAAAGTACAATTCTTCCGATATGAGGAGTTTACGATACAAAGGATACCATGGTTGGGCCGGCCAGTACGGTATTACTATTATGCCCTCGGCTTTGTCTCTTATTATTTTATGTAATACTTTGGTAATAAGGCAAAAGGGAGGAAAAGCATAAAAATAAATATTACACCAACTAAAAGTAAAAGCATCGATAATTTCAGATTCAGGATCAATCTTCCACGAAGCATACCTCTCACATTTATGATTTTGTATGCTCGCGAAGAGATCAAAATGTGGGATACCAAATTTCTTTGTAATTGCAGTAAATGCATAGTCCGCGAGCTCCCATTCGGTGTCTATAGACAATTTACGAGATGCACGATCTGCTTCAACATTATCTGCGGATTTTATATAAGACGCGAATATAAAAATATTACGAGTTTCGCACCACTGCCAGATTTCTCGTGCAAGTTCATTTAGGTGAACGTATTGTATGCCTCCCATTTTATTAATGAAGGCTATGGCTGTGGTGTTATCGATCCGGAGAAGAATATCGCAATCTTTTAAATTAGAGGCAAATATTTTTAACCCATAAAAAGCTGCTTTTAATTCCAAAAAATTTATGTGTCGTAAAAGCTCTGATGCGTTCCAATTGCCAGCCGCAGTTTTATTTTTACAAGCGACTCCCCAGCCCGTACTAGAAGCGTCGCTATAGATTTCTAAGACATATTCGTTATTTTGAATAGGTGAAAAACTACTATTAATATTATCTCTCCACCATTTAAAATCTGCGGCGAGATAACTTTTTAAACTCATTTGTTTGTTATAATTTTCTGTGTAATCCAATGCTAAGAACTTTTCTCTTTCAAAAAGTTTAGTATAAATCCAACCATAACGAACAGCAGGACACGCTGACGTAAGCAAGCCAATGAACTCTGCAAGTTGTCTTATAGCACATTTTTTTATAGTTAAAAAATAATTGGTAGCTTCAATAATTCGTTTTTTCTTCTCTCTGGGCAAACTAATTGTCATATTTGTAGTATCAAAAATAAATCCAAGAAATTTACAAACTTTTGTAGGGTTCATTTGACTTTTCTCCCAGTTAATTATGAAACCTAAGTATTGTAACATTTCCCTGGTTGCAACGATATTTTTTACACATTCTTCGTATGTGGCGCCTATACAAAAAAAGTCATCAAGATAATTAACTGATAGATATCCGGCAGAACGTAAGTATTGCAATACAGGTTTTAATAATTTTGTAAACATAAAGGGCGCAGTGCACAAACCAAACGGAAGGACATTAAATTCAAACATTTGCGAGTTCCATTGGAAGCGTAATTTTTTACGGTCTTCAAAATGTACAGGAATTAAAAAATAAGCGTCCTTTAAGTCTAGGGTTGCCATATAGTAATCATTATTTAATAGTTTGATCGCTGTACGGTAATCCTCCATTTTAAAATGTTCTACATCTATAAATTTATTTAAGCTTTTTAAGTTTAAAATAAAACGATTGTCCCCATTCGGTTTCGGAATGGTAAATATAGGTGATAAATACTGGCCTTCACAAGGACTACACGAAGAAACATAACCTGAATCAAGAAGTTTATTTAAACATTCCTGAATTTTTTCAAATTCTAATAAAGAATAAGACTTATTTCTCGGTAGAAAATCCTGTATGGGTTCCTCTTTAAAAGGAATCTTGTAACCTCTAATCCACGACAATATAATAGGGTCGTCTGTTATTGTACACCATTGGTTATAAAAATATTGTAGCCTACCAGCGACAATAGTATTTACCTCGGAATCAGATGTCAGCGTCTCTTCGAGCGATACCGCGGCAGGTTCTTGGTCTTGTTGGAGCTCCTGTCGCGCGCCGAGTGCTGTCTCCAGGTGGTCAGGGGCGCTCGCGGCTCGGCAGCCGCCCGCGGCGCTCCCCTCGCGTTTAAAGCCCCACGCCGGGCTGCGGTAGATGGGCCTGCTTGAGTCGTGCTTGACGGTCTGGCTGCAGGGCGAGCCGTTGGAGCCTGAGAGCGCATTTCCATGCCTGATTTTGAAATCGCTTTTGATGATTTTAATTGCTCGGCCAATTCACACCCAAACAAAAAGTCATCTATTTTAGTGTTTTTTATCACGTCCTTTGTTTGTTTGTTTAGGGTATTCATAGCAGCGAAACGTCTTGATTGTGATTCTTTGAAGTGATAATCACAAAACAATTTAGCTGCATCACTTAATGGCTTTATTAATCCATTGACATCAGATGTTTTGGAAAGCGCTAAGTTTAACGCTTTTCCCAGCGCAGCTAGGCCACTGCCTAACTGATTTTGCTTACTTTGGCTGTACATATCTTTCTTGTTATTTATATCAGTAAGTGCAGCCTTTATTTCCAAATTAAGTTTAGGCACTTTTAAATATGGACAATTTTCTGGCGGCAAATAAGTTTTTAATAATTCAGATCTATTCTCTTTAGAGAGGCCATTTAATAAAATATGTTTCCACCTAGGAGCAATATCCTTGTGTAAGTCATCCCCAAAAGACTTTACTGATGTTGGATCTTCTCCTAATATTTCCAAAATATCTTGCTCTAAGTCAAGGTTCTCCGTGTCAGAAATATTTGCATCAATGTTTCCTTCTATAATATCGTCGGCCTCGCATGATTCTTCTTGTAAAGGCATTTCAACTAAAACAAAATGCAAATATAAATATGTTATAAACCATGCGCTGAAGCAAGTTTCATATTATGAATATAAAGTCCACTAAAAGTACATTTTATAGGGTTGTAAGCACATTATAGGTATATGCAAATTGCACAGTTTCTACGTCACCGAAAAACGAGACACAATAGCCTTTCTATTGTTATCGCTGTCGCATGCGACCGCTTGGGGCTTGATGAAATATAATAGCAATACATACAGATAACGTATTTATTGTGTACTCATTTTTTGGGTATGTTTCTACGCTCAACACAGTTTACGTGGAGCTAACTACTAACTAGTCTTGAATATCAAGATAAACACCGCTCAAACATGATTTACATGGAGATACGCTCAGACACGGTTTTCGTGGAGCAGCTGGTTTCTAAATAGGTACTATGCCACGCTCAGACACGGTTTACGCGGAGCAACATGTTTCTCGGCATATTTTGGCACTCAAAAACGCTCAAACATGATTTACATGGAGCAATTATACAATATAATTTGTTGAAGGTAGGTACTTACCTATTTTGTTATGAACATTGATCGGAACAGACAATATAAAATTACAAATAGAACATTATTCAAGTCGTCGAAACGGCCAACAAAATAACTGTGTTATGTATTAACGTTAATAATTATTACTGTGTTTGTTACAACGCATTTAGCGTAAACAATTCGGTGCAAATGGCGGATTGCGCAATGGCATTTACAATGGCGGCGCGCGGCCTGTCTGCGCGTTGTAGTTATTAGATAACAGATATTATGCAGAAACAAAGCACTGCGAATGTAAATAGAACAATAAATTAATGCTTACCGGAAAAGTCTTCCGTAATATTATCATTAGGATAGATTTCACTTTCCGATGACGACGTTGAGGGAAGACGTCGTTTCTTTCTAACTTTATGTTCGATTTTCCTAATTTTTTTAAGAAGATCTTCGTAGTCATTCTCTTTCGATCGTGATCTTTTCTTTCCACCCATTTTTAATAATAACTAGGTAACAGGAAAACAAATTAAAGTTTACGTGTGACTCGGACTGCACCAAAAAACGTAATGGCGATGAAAGAGATACAACGCTGTCGGGTAGGGGTAAGAGTGAGACAGCAACATAACCTGTTCGGTGAGTTTTTTTCTTGTATAATGTCTTCGAAGGTGTGACGAGGACAGCACCATACTACGTACTGCTGCTTGTAAATCTGTAATCATCTTCGGGAGGGATACGAAGTATAACTTTGATTTATATTTACCGAAATCAACCGGCCGGCAACTCACCTGCACGATCCTGCAGCTCTTATAATGTTGTGAGTGTCCATGAGCTTTCCATCAGGTGACCCGTTTTCTCGTTTGACCCCTTATTTTATTTAAAAAAAAAAGTAAACTAAGTTCCCGGGTCATAATATCTGATGTTGTTTTAAGGCCGCATACAACGAGGATTAGTGAAATTTCGTGTTTTTATTTTCACTAGAACTTTGACCACAAGTAATTATAAGCATTCTAACAGTTTTTGTAAGTTAGTTACGTTCCTTACCAAGGTTAGGGTCAGCTTAAAATTTTGATTTAAATCCATTTACTACTAAAAAAATGTGCGTTAAAAATAATCCTTTCAAAATTTTATTTCTTCTAGAATTCAGCGAAAACAAATACAGGAATAAATATTTTTACGCCAAAATGTTTCAATCATGATTCCGGAGGCACCCATCAGCTTCGTTTTTGATAAAATATACCAATTATAAAGATAAATCGCTTTGTTTACAAATTTGAACAATCTGTTGGTATGTGAGAGCAACGCCTGATCATGAATATTTGGTACAAAAAATCCACAGGCACTTAATGGAAAATAAATAAATGACATCAGTCAAATCTGTGTGTCAGAGGCTATTGTCTATCATAGAAAACCTAGAGTATGTTCACAAATATATCCCAGTATATAATACTGGCAGCTCTTTACGTCTAGAATCGCCGTGGTCCCATACCGTTGATTCGTTTCGAAATATTTGCCAGTGAATTGTCGAATACGTATTTCTTGTAATGTAATTATAATACGTTATACTTATCTAATACTAGTGGAATACCAGTACAAAATAGCGCCGTAATTTGACGTCTTGGGCGATGGTTAGTAGACTGGGTTTTATTCCGGAACCTAGTCAACATTTTGGTTTACAAATACTACAATATTGCTTTGTAACCTAAATTATTTGGTGAGAGACTACCTAATAAGATGCTATTCGATAATATATATTTACCAAACGATCATTTTTACGGTTTTGGAAGGTTCGAAAGTCAAAAAATGTAAACATTACAGCTAGTCAGAAAACAATGTACAGATTACCGCAACACAGAGACAGATTTTTACGTATACATGTCAAAACATTGTAAAATGATATATGATAATATGTCCATTGTCCAATCCATAGCAATAGGAAGAATTATTACATCTTAGCACTGGAGTAATAAAATCTGCACAAGAAATCGTAAAAATAATATTATCGTGCGGATAGATCTAGATATTTTGTAGATACCTACACCATGATTTTGGTGCACCTCGGGAGGAAATAACTAAGGATTCTACATTATTTAAGAAAAAATAATGTGATCGAAATGAAATTCCCTAAAACCTTATTTGATTTTATCAAAAACATATTTATTTATTTATTCTCTTTATGTACAAAATTAAGACATAATATTTATAAAAGTGACAATATAACATTGGCGTACTTATCTATTTAAGAGATCTCTTCCAGCAAACCATAAACAGAAGTGGATATAAAATGGTGTAAAAATGGGCAATGTACACTAAAGACACAACATTTAAACTAGTACATTAAAGACATTATACTAACACTTAAATACTATAGCTAAATTCATAATATATTAATATACCTACATACTTATATAAGATTAAAATATATTCTATGAATAAAAATCGCGACGGCATTTAAAAGTAAAAACTAAAGAGATTGCATTTATGCAATTATTAATTCTTTACTCACGACAATTTGATGCAATGTACCGGAACCGTAATTTTTTTCCGGACCAAAAAGTATCCTTCGTCCGTTCTTCACCAAATTTCATAAAAAATGGTTCGGCATGAAAAGGTAACAGACAGACTATTCTAATATTAGTATAGATTATTATAAAAGTTTAAATTTAATAAGATAGGTATACATTTCGTAAATATTTCAAACACCTACCCGCTACCGGTTGTCATTATTAATGTCGAGCAGAAAAGGCCTAAAAATTGCATTTTTGTTTTTATTTTTTATTTCAGACCTCTTAATTATTCATTTAAATATTTTGTTTCTATATTTTGTTGTTATGGTGATTGGTGACAGCAAAAATAATAAAATATTCTTGAAAATTTAAGTTCTCTAGCTACCGAGTTTACTTGATATACACCCTGGAGACAGACAGACAGACGGATATCTCTTTTGGGAACAGATTCCTAAAAATTTAAAATGACAAAGAAAATATGAATATGATCTGCATAAGTATAATGAATATATTATTATTATAATGAAAACAAAAACGTTACCTTTACTGCAAGTCATCATCATGGGGCTACACTCCTTATCTTATTTATTAAAGCTATTGCAATAAACCCAAGCACAAGATTCTCATTGAGGTCATAAAATAAGCTCCCTATTTCCCAGCAGTAAGCGAGCTGTTTTATTCTAGTTAAGAACTTTTGAATCTACTTTACCGAATTTTAAATCTATTTCGGTATTAATACTTTGGGATGTGTATGTGTCCCTTATATAAAGTTCACTGTGAAAGTAGCAGCGTTAAAAGAGTTGCTCTTGAATTCCAATGTTTGTATGGAAAATACGCCAATATCATGAACATTTGCGATGAACTTTACAGTATGGGTAATACTTCATTTTGTTATACATTGTAATTTGTATATTATGTATTATTATGAGGAAATACTTTTTTATGTTCGTGAGTACAGAACAAACATCATATTTAAATATCTATAAATACATCATTTTATTATAATACAAAATTCATTAAAGATTTCGTTTATCAAGTTATGCATAAGTTATGAACGTGGCCTCTCTTTAAATCATTACTCTGTATGCCGAGTTTACCACGTGATCACATTATTTCTGAAAATACTAAAATCGACTACGGCTTGATATGTAAATATGTACCTTTCGAGCGCCATCTATTGAGCTAGTTTGTCTCAAATTCTAAAATGTCAGTCGCCTATAATCCCGCCTTAATATTAGTTTTATTTGCGAACTTGTTACGTGTGAGGCGTGAATATACACGTGTCTTACGTCTCCGTCTCACTCCCACGCAAGCGGGACAAAAGATCACGTTTATAATAATCTTGGTTTTTAGGATTCCGTAGTCAACAAGGAACCCTTATAGTTTCGGTCTGTCCGTCCGTCTGTCCGTCTGTCTGTCTGTCTGTCTGTCCGCGGTTTTACTCAGAGAGGACCTACAAAGCTGTAATTTGGCATGAATACACATATTAGTGTTGGCAGCAAAATGGTACATGAAATCGTAATTTTTTTTTATGGTACCTACCCTACTCATCAAGCGGGGATGATTTTTTTTTTCGCGCCCACCCCATCGTGTGGGGTGTCGTTGAATAGGTTTCTTAAAAATATTGCGAGTATTCATAGATCATTTTCCGATTTAGGGATCCGTTTGTGAAATATTAAGTTTTAAAGTGGAAAAAAATAGTTAGAGTCCAGTGTCCCCCCCCCCTTCTACCAGCTAAACGGTTGGTTCTGGAAATGTCAAAAAATTCACGGGAGTAGGAAATATGCTGAATTTAAAAGGAAAACTATCACGGCTAAGAAGACTTCATAAGTTATTGAGTAAAAAAGTTGGTAAACTAAAAAAAATGTATTCGGCGAAGTATAAAGGACCTTTTCATTCAAATTCCTTTGAAAGTAACTGAGATGATGTTGTTAGTAGTGTAAAACACGCTTTAAGTGAACGTTCATTGACCATAAAAATTATCTAAAACTTGCGGTAGAACGGAACCCTATATTGCGCGTGGCCCGACACGCACTTGGCCGGTTTTATTGTATCGTCCAGTCGTCCTCAATCGACTTAATGTTTCATTGGCAATTGTTAATGTTAAGTGTGAGTTATTTATAAATACATTTATTTTGCTATAATATTAATTCCTTCTTATAGTCTCAGTTGGAGTAAAACAGTGTAGATACAATATATATTAAAACAGTAGTTTTACAATATTGACTGTCGCTTACGTGTTTGAAGTGCGTTTTTATTATTTTATAATAATTATGGCAGGGAATATAAAGTTTTTTTTCGCCGTATTGACACTCTTTATCATTGAAAATGTATCACAATCAATCGAGGAAGACGAAAGCTTTATAAGCAATCCAAAGTATATAAAATATGACCAGCTCGTCAGTTTCTTTGATACGTTACAATCGACGTACCCAGAACTCGTGAATGTCTACTCCATCGGGAGCTCCGCCGAAGGTCGTCAGCTTCTGGTGATGCAGATCACTGAAGACGTCCAGGGGGAACACCCGGAGAGACCGTCATTCAAGTATGTAGCGAACATACACGGCGACGAAGCGGTCGGTCGGCAGCTGGTTGTATACTTGGCACAGTATTTGCTGCTCAACTACGGGAAGAATGACCGAATTACTAAGCTACTGACCACCACTGATATACATCTCATGCCTTCTATTAACCCAGACGGCTTTGAGATCAGTAAGGTAAAAAATATTTTACTTTTTTACAAATAGCAATGCTTAATGGCAACATCTACTATATTCTATTGTGTACTGTGGCCTGTGTGGCTTATAATAGATCTATACATATTATAAAACAAAGTCGCTTATTTCCCTCATGTCCCTTTGTTTAAGGCTCAATTTCACCGACGACTGTTAAAGTTACTGCTCGATTTAGTATCTCGTTACCTCTTTCGTTTTTCATATGAATGAAAGAGAAGACATGACATTTTAACAAGCTGTTAACATTAACAGACGTTGGTGAAATTGGGCCTTAATCTTTAAAACTACGCAACGGATTTTGATAGCCCTTTCAGTGTTAGATTTATCGAGGAACGCTATAGGCTATATTTTATCACGCTAAGACTAATAGGAGCGAAGAAATAGAGGAAAATGTGGAGAAAACGGTGAAAATTATTTGAAAGGGCTTATCTCGCGAACTACTAGAGCAATTTTGATTTTATTTGGCTATCTATTTTAATCATTTTTTCAGTGGCTATATATTTTGTACCCGTGCGATGCCGGGGCGGGTCGCTATTAAATTAATAAACTAAGGAAGTGTTTTCAATATTTTTTATGATGCGATCCCTACTTAACAATATTTTTAAACTTCGTTGTTTTTTTACTAAAATAGTTCTCTCGACTTCAGGGGACCCCACAGCTAAATTAAGCTTCGCGAATCGCGACCCTCCAGGTGGTCGTTAATCACAGGTTAAAAATTCTGAATTGTTAAGGCAATGAAATCAGTAAATGTAGTTTTCCCATAAATTATGTTTCATTGTCCTATATTTAATGTGATAACATTATCTTCGCAAAGGTTTTGAACTCTTAATATTGATAATAATAATATTATAAATAAATATAGCTGCAAATCAATGCAGCTATATTTATTTATATTCGCATATCTTCATAATGGTGTCATTATAATATACAGGAGGGGCAATGCGAAAGCTCAAGCAATCACAAAGAAAGAAACAACGCTAATGGCGTGGATTTAGACAGCAACTTCCCTGACCAATACGACAAGAACAAGACTGATGATGACTACTTGTATGGAGGGCGGCAGCCGGAGACCAAGGCTATAATACGATGGACCCTGTCCAAACCGTTCACCCTGGCTGCAAGCTTGCACGGTGGGGCTATAGCAGTGGTCTATCCCTTTGACGGTTTAAGGTAAATAACTGAGTCTGAAGAAAAAAATCGGTTGTCTGTAAAGTCGGTTTACTGACGATAGTTGAACGTGACAACGTATGACATGACGTTGTCACTTTCAACTATCCTTAACCCCTTAACCCTCGCTTCCGAATCTCCATAAATAGAAACAAACTTTTTCGACTGTAACCTAAAGTTATTTCGATGTATTTCTTTCAAATGATTGTCTAAAAATATTTATAATGAGTAAAATAAACTATTCGCAATACAAAACGCTACATACATTCGTGAAATCCAGTAAAATCTTCGAACAAAGCACAAGTCATACCTCGACACGTAGGAAATAGAGCACAATTTTAAATAGCCGAAATAATACTAATAGCTTACAGATTGTTTATTTATTTTTCATTCAGAGTGTGGTCAATGTATCAAAGGTTCAAACCAAACTTCTTCATACAAAAGTATTCTCTAAGTCATCGAAATACGTAATATAATCGAAACAAAGAGCGCGGCCCAGGTGGGCCTTACGGTTGTTGAAAGACTTGAAAGTGTAAATGGAACGCCTCAGTCAAAAACGAACAGATGAGTCACTCGATGCTTGTAGCGATTGCTGCCCATGGACAATGTAGCAAAGGCAGAAATGTTACACTTCTGAGTTCTTACTCTTCCCTAATTAAACCGGGAATTACAAATCCTGAACAATTACTTACTCGGTAAAGACGTTTTTCAGTAAGACAACTTTCATTGCAACATACAACGTTGCCACTCATCTGATGCCACACAATGCTCCATCTTCCAGCACTGCTGAGAAGGTGTGCTGCAAGGAGAGCTCCACACCTGACGATGCTCTCTTCAAACACCTAGCCACTGTGTACGCGTCGAACAACGACGCTATACGCAGTGGTGAGCCGTGCTACTTGGATAGGTTTCCCGGTGGGATCACTAACGGCGCCAAGTGGTTTTCGATCAGAGGTCAGTGCGTCTTATGCTAGGGATCTATACTTACTCTAAAGGAAAAGTTTAAAGATATAAATATCTTGACGGTTCCATCACAATACATTTTTGACAACATTATATTTATTAGAAAGAATATTCAATTTTATAGCAAGAAATCCGACACGCATTCTTTTAATACACGTAATAAAAACAAACTAGCAGTTAATTACTCGCGTCTTCATAAGGTTCAAAATTCATTCGTGGGACTCGGTATACGTTTCTACAATAGATTACCTGATGACATTTTAGACTTGCCTTTTAATAAATTTAAAGAATGTATCAAAAATAAATTAATTAGAAAGAGTTACTACAAAATAAACGACTTTTTTGATGACATCCATCCATGGGAATAGTATTTTCAAAACATTTCTGTATGTAATAAAAGTAATTAGTCAAATTATAAATGAATGCATTGACATATTAATATTAAGTTGACATATTTATACTTTATATTTTGACATAATTTTATTTACAAACCTACTTATAATTTATTTTGACATTTTATTATTATTGCATTAAAATATACAAACATTATTATATTATTATATGTATGGTAATTTTATAAAATGGAATTTTGTAATAACTATAGGAAGTTAAATCTTAATACTGCTGTTAATGTATAAACTACCTATTTATTTGACGTTCATAAGTGTTACTGTGTGACCTACATGAATAAATTATTTTGATTTGATTTGATTTGATTACTACGAGCACAGATGTGTTGAGAGTTTATTCTTTAAAGTTGAAAAAGCATCGTGAAAATCTCCATACTTAGGCTCGCTCGGTCTCAAGACACGGTTCAGGCTCTGTGATTGGTTGGCTGTCAAAATTTGGACCAATCACAGAGCCGAACCGCATCTTGAGACCGGGTCGCATCTTAAGTACCTACTGACCAAAAATACGGGCCTTAATCTTCCTGTGAATTTGTCTAAACACTCTACAACTTGTTCTTATGCATTTGATGTTTTGGATTTTTAACCTCATCAAAATCTTCGTCAGACATAATTTAAAAATTCTACTTCCAGGCAGCATACAAGATTTTAGCTACTTACAATCCAACTGTTTCATGCTGACGATGGAGGTATCCTGCTGCAAATACCCAAATGCTGACCAGTTACCGAAATTCTGGCAACAGAACAAGGAGTCACTCATCGCGTTTATGGAGCAGACCAACATCGGCATACAAGGAATGGTTGTGGATGGTGATGAGGAGCCGATTAAAGTAATACAATCATATAATTATATCATTAAGTACCTTAACCCATCTTACCCATCAATGCCCAAGCGGCACCCGGCTGTCGTATAACAATTGAAAATCTATTGTGTCTGCGATTCCCATGATCGAGGTATTAACATCCAATAGCTTAACGACTCTATTGGTCCACAGTTTGACTCGACTCTTGGTCATGGGTTCGATTTCTGCATAGCATCGCATTACCAGATAATTTCGCTGACGTATTATGTCTGTAAAAGATTTCTAATGATAGGGATGGTATGGATATAATTGGTAAAAATAAGTACCTTTAGAAATATTATTATCAAATATCCCTGATATTTTCTTCTAATATAACAATACCATCTCTGACTTGGAAATTATTTTAGGACGCCCAAATCATAGTGGAAGGCATTGACCACGTGGTAAAGACGACGGAATTCGGCTACTTCTGGAGGATGCTGCTGCCAGGACAATACAACGTCACCGCTGTCGCAGACGGGTGAGCGAGTGAGTCGCGGAGCACGTTGAAATTCCTCCATTGATACCTGTCTCTGTCACTCGTGCACGGCTATTGTTGTTTACGCGGGAACAAGATAGCAATATTTTCGTATAAGAAAAAGATAGTCAATGTACGAATTTCTGCCTGCTTTCTGGCTACACACTAGATCGAGTGAAATAGCAATAAAGTGTTTATTTTCCTGCAGCATAACCGACCACCCAACTCTATATTCAAAGTGTGTTCATCACCATAAATCAATAACTATCGAGATATTATGCTAAGTACTCACATACGGTTTACGGTTTTGCTCGATAGTTTTACTCCAAAGTAATAATTACTTTGTGGACCGCAAAACTGACAGCTCGAAGGCTCGCATCGAGCCGCTCGAAGGATTGATGGAACCGGATCGAGCCGGATTGATGGAAATGGATAAAATATTATATCGATTTAGAATAAAACTATCGAGCAATGCTGAATGTGTGGACGAAAGCTCGAGCCGCGGGTTTTGCTCGACGTTATTGCTCGATTTAGCAAAACCGTATGTGAGTACGTAGCAATAGAGATGCTACGGTAAATTCGTTCCTTCGTTTCCAAATTCCAGGTGCAAATCGCCATCGTACACGGTCACCGTGGGTGCGGGCGCGCCGTCGCAGCTGAGGCTCACGTGTGAGATGCGGACGAGTTACATCAGCGCTGCCATTTCTATCACCTCGCTGCCTCGGATACTGCTGCAGAAGCTGCTATTCGTTATAATTAATACCGTGATATTCTTGTAAATGTTTACCGAGAAGATACGATGCTATGAACACGGCAAACTAAATTCTTTTTTTTTAAACTATAAGAATTTTATTATTTTCTCACTCAATTTATTTCTTATTACTGCAGACATCTTAAAGAGTTACTTAAATAAAAATGAGGGCAATATGCAACGCTAGGCAGATTAAACTACTTATATTAAAACTTAAATATAATAAGTTGAATAGAAAACTTATTATTTTTTCCTATTAGAATAATTAAATACTTAAATGTAAGTAAGAGTGTACTTAAAATTAAGTTAGAGTAATATTTTTAAAGACATACCTTTCACCCTTTCACTAATAATAATATTCAAATCAAATCATTTATTTCAGGCATCAGAGGCCCATATGACAAATACTTACCTTAAAATCTAACATACATATTATAATTATATAATAAATACCTTAAAACTAACATATATGTTTTATACTTAAAAAACTAACACTGTCACGTTTTGCTGGCGACGTGACTCGCTTCGTTCCGGAGTCTCCCCCGGAACCTCCGATAGTCTACATCCATCGGCCAGAACCCCGGCGCCTCGAAGTCGACAGAAGATTCGTCGGTACTCTCACCACAAAGGAGCTAAAGTTAACCTTGTGGCGAGACTGCAAACGCTCGACCCTCAAGCGCAGTGTCGACTTCTTCTGGATGTAGTCCACGACGTCCTCGACCTCCATGGACCAGTGCAGGCGGGATATGTACAGGGGCGTCGCGGGGACCTCGCTCCGCAGACGCAGCTCAGGTACATATGGTGCGGTGCCGCGATGGTTGCGGGCGGCGGGCTTCTTCCTCCTCTCCACCAGTATGAAGCCCTCCTCATCGCACCTCCTGCTTTCGTCCTTGCCAGGCCGAGAAGACCTTGCGGCTCTTCGTAGCCTTGCGGCTCTCCTTAGTCTGGAGACTCTTCGGAGCCTTGCGGCTCTCATTCACCCCTTTAGTTTTCGCAAGCGGGGGAGGTGCGGGGCGACCAGGAACAGTCGCGTAGTTTTGCTGAGTTGCCTGTGGACTCGGCGTCGGCGCAACCGGGAGGGGAGCGCGGGCGGGAGCGGCAGCGGCGGTGTTCGTTGACCCGTCCACGTCCGATAATGCTGACGCCGGGCTAAACGTGGCCGTCTGCGCGCCACGACGAGTGTTGACGTATACGGCATCAGGTGACCTACATATTGAATTACCGCTTTTTAATTGCGATACTTCAATATGTAAGTCACTGATCGTTGACTCTGATGTCTGCAATCTACCCTGAACACCGGTCAGCTCCTCCTTCAGGATCCTGATGTCCTTCAGTAGGCTGACGACGTCGACGTGGTCCAGCGTGACGGGCGGCAGCTTGTGCAGCTCCTTTGCCACAAAAAATATTATTCCCTCAAGCCCCGTAAGGCCCATAGGCCATATGGGCCGCGACAGCAAAAGATTTCCTGGAATTGGTGATTGAGGGATTATTAATGTCGAAATTCGAAACAGAACAAATAAAAACTGCATGGATACATTTTTATTTTCCCGCTTGAGTTTTCGCGCCTTCTTTGATTAGTTTTTTTTTTCACTTTAACGATAACGGCAAAGATTTTAAGTTTATGTAAACATTAAATTGGAAGATAAAGTTTTATACGTTATTCGTAGTTGATACGTTAATTATTTCGTTCGGTTAGGTTAGGTTGGGCTGCAAATGGAAAATCAGCGTCGTATGGCGACTGGCGAGCGTGGCTACTGGCTAAGGCTTTAGCCAGGGCAGTGTCTCCATTCCAATGCTGTTATTAAAAAATAATTTTAAAAAAAACAAACGTCAAAATAATATGACAGTGATAATGACAGTTGACATTAATCTCGCAAAACGTCACGTCAGCTGCTTGCGAGTGGTCCATTGCACTTTGCAGTTTCTTTAAAATTACTTTCTCTCCGGTTTACATTGTAACAATAACGGCAATAATTATAAAATATCCATTTTTAATAATGTAGTGTTCGTACACATAGTGGAAGATTGCTTTATTCTGTTTACAGTGCATTTAGAGTGGTAATAATATGGCAGGGCTAAACAAGTTTTTGTTTGCTGTATTTCTTCTTTTGATAAGTGAAACTGTATCACGATCAATAGATGAAGATGATGAGAGCTTTTTGAAGAATCCAAAGTATAAGAAATACGACGAGCTCGTCGGTTTCTTTGACAAATTAGTATCGTCGTACCCGGAACTCGCAAAAGTATACTCAATCGGAAAATCCGTCGAAGGTCGCCAGATCCTGGTGCTGCAGATCACTGAAGACGTCCAGGGGGAACACCCTGAGAGACCGTCATTCAAATATGTAGCAAATATGCACGGAGACGAATCGGTGGGAAGAGAGCTAGTAATATACTTGGCACAATATTTGCTTCTCAACTACGGCAAAAACGAACGCGTTACTAAGCTCCTGAACAGCACTGATATACATCTCATGCCGTCTCTGAATCCAGATGGATTTGAAGCTAGCAAGGTACCTTTTATTATTTACTAGTTATTTTTCTATTTAAACAATAAAATGTTGTTTCTATGTCAACCAATCAATAATTCTAAGACATAATCAGTGAATTGTTGGCATTTTCCTACATCCATAGATATGAAACAAGATAAGATAACAATGTCAAAGGTATCATCTAATGACCTGATGCAATTTAACTGTTAGCATAAGTAAACAGGAGTGTTATCTTCGCAAAGGCTTTGAACTCTCACTTATTTACTGCCCGCTAGCTATCAATGCAGAAAATTGTTTATGTGCACTACCCGGTGCATCTCATTTACCAACTTAAAATATAATAACTCTCAAATAGACTGCATTTATCATTTTGTTGTATGTTTCTAGACATAACTACAGAGACTGATACATAAAAATATGACATGTATTATACAATATGCCTGTGAATATTTCTTGTTATAAATTTCCATAGATAACAATGTGATTTCCATCTTAAACTTCATGCATCACTTATAATATCCATGAAATTTTAGCATTAATACCTCAATACCCTGTTGTACAAATTGGTCACAGGTTTAGGTCATCTGCTACTTTTATCCTTTATCTCTAATATTTATAATAAATAAAATTCTCACAGTCACAGTGTTTGTGCGGGAACTCCCCCAAAATGGCTCAACCGATTTTACTGAAATTTTGCATGTACATTTGTTAGACCTGAGAATAGGTTTTTATCTACTTTATATATTGATACTATAAATAATTTATATGCCAAAACAATATTTGCCAGTTCAGCTAGTTGCAATATAAGTATTTAATGGCTCTAGCAAAGATCAGTTTCATAATATTTCCCACAACCAACAATAGTACTTACTTGTGTAAAAGTTGTTATATGGCAAATGTTCTACATTTTATATGTGGTAACTATTATTTAAAGGTTGTTATGCAATATCTGGCATGTGATATTAATTGGGCAATTTCTCAACTATGAATAATTAGACCTTCCTGTACTAAAACAGGTTTAGAGGTGACACTAATGTAATAGAAGTACAAGATCCATTATCTTAAATTAATTTAGTTATTGCAACGATAATTTTTCTACCCACTTTAAAGCAAAATAGTTTTGCCCAAACTAAAAATTTCAATTGTGTATTGCACAGATTTTCTGTGCTCGGGTTTTTCCCTAGCATTTGACATTCTGGACTTATATATGTTTTTAATTTATCCCTCCCATGATCAGGGCTTTTTTTTATCTTTTATTTATATCTTTTTCTTTTCTTTTTATGTAATTTTTCTTTGACTACTTTCTTACATGCCTAATGTACTTTTAATTTTAAAATTAGCAATGTCATGCTGAGCAGAACTTTGTCATTAATTTCAGGAAGGTGAATGTGAATCTCTGAGTGAATACAAAGGAAGGAGTAACGCTAAGGGTGTGGACTTAAACCGTGACTTCCCAGATCAGTTTGATAAGAACAAGTCCAATGATGATGAGTACCTGTTCAGTGGACGTCAGCCGGAGACCGTGGCGCTGATGAAATGGATTCTCTCCAAGCAGTTTACGCTGTCAGGAAACTTGCATGGTGGAGCTATAGTAGCCAGCTACCCTTATGATGATTTAAGGTAAATAAATTTTGCTCCATTTCCTTTTAATTATTTAATTTATTAATATTATTTAATAAATACAAAATACAATATTTAATAAAAATACTGTACCGCATTGAAATCAATATTTCATATTGATTTTAATGAGGTACAATATTTTGTTTATTTTATTTGGTCTATTTTTCAGTCCTTTCATGATAAAGATGTCTGTAAAAATATAGGGAAAACTAAAGTCATTACAAACCGCGATCACACCTATACCGTTTATTTGTAATGAGTAATACTTAAGTAAACACTGTTAGCTTGATGGTAGATTAAATAACTTTTGCACATATTGATTTCTTGATCTATATGTGCAAAATTTGTTAAGCTAGCAATGACCATAATATAGCACAATCAAATACATATACAGTGGACCCCCGATAATCCGGCCTCTGTCTAATCCGGCGCCCCCTGTAATCCGACATGACAGAATTATGTTTGACAATCTTTGCTAATATAGATCACGCAAGTTTGAACAGGTCACAACTCGTACGCGCCACCGCTATTGTGCTCGACGCGTATGCATTACTTATTTATACATTTTACTTAGTTTGAATTTGACTACTAGTGATAGCGGTACGGCCTAGCGTACGTTCATTGTTTACTATTTATTCATTGTGTATTAGGTATATGTAGTACCTAGTAATGTCGTCACAATCCCAGAAGCGAAAGCACAAAACGTTGACAATTAAATAAAAATGTGATATTTTAGATCGTATTCACTACATGATTTTGATTAATAATTCTTGATTATTTTGGTAGATATGTATGTGCATTTATGCTTAATTTTATAATAAAACGTAAGCTCTCAATTGTTATTTAATTTACTAAATTCGACTTACATAAATTAAGTCTGATTTGTACTTCAAAGTAAGTACATACATATGTACGTATGTACGTATAATATATAGACTCTCGTCATTAGATATGTAATTTGTCGGATTACAAGGTACTCTTTCGTAAAAAAATTCGGACTATAGGGGTCTTAGGCAGTGCTCTATAATCCGACAAATTCGATAGTCCGACACTGCCCTGCATAATGTTTGCCGGATTACCGGGGGTCCACTGTAGTAAGTTTTATAAATTTTTATGGTGATGATTTCTTATATTATGTACTCAAAAATTACTAACTAATATACCTACTGTACCATACAAAAAAACTCTATCGTATTTTGTTCCGAATTTTTATTATCTACCTTTATTACTGATAGTTTAACTTGGCATTGCAACGAAATTTTCCATTACAATAGCTAACGACCATGCTTAGCCACTTTTGGCTGTCAATTGACAAATTACTCTAAATGTTTCCTCCCCGCGTGCTAAACAGGATAACCCGGTGTTTTGCGACGCAATCATATTTCCATTTATCTTGCGCCAGTCTGGGTTACAGTTATGAGTTAATCGTGTTATCTTACTTGTTCTGTATGTTTATGAAAGAGAAAGCATAATTCCAGAATCGATTAGACGTAAGGGCCGATTCACACCGGAATGGCAGAGACGAGGCGAGCAGTTTCAGTGTCATATGATTTTTAACCGACTTCCAAAAAACGAGGAGGTTATACGTTCGGCTGTGGATTTTTTTTTTATGTATGTTCAACGATTACTCTGCCGTTTGTGAACCGATTGTCAAAATTTTTGTTTTGTTGTAGTTGAGGGAACTCCTCAAAATTCAAATGGAAACATATGGTTTTTTTGGTTTCATATGAAGTATTCCAGGCATATGTTACCAAAAAGTAAGATTTTGCACCAGGATATACCATGGTTCGAAGGTGGTGAACAGAACTCCTTACTCCTTATAGATACATGTTTGGGGGTTTCGGCATTGTTTTAAGAACTGAAAGCATATACTACTAAGCTCATTACATTAATCATCATCATCACCACCATTCCACGATACACCTTCACATTATGACCCTATTATAATTGGTAGGTATTTGTCATAGTATTTTTAGATCAAAACGGATCACGGATGTCTTTAAACATTGTTCTGTAAAAAGTTAAGCTATTTTGAAAATTATTTTATTATTTCGACCTGATGATAAGATCCATGAGTGATCAAGGGAACTCCTCAAAATTTATATGGAAACATAATATGGTGATTTCGATTTTATGAGAAGTATCCTAAGCAAATGCTACCAAAAAGCAAAATTTTGCAGCTAAAATATACCTTGGTTCAGAAGGTGCTAAGAGAACTCCGGATTCCTTATAGATGCAAGTTTGAGGGTTTCGGCTTTTTTTTAAGAACTCAAAGCTTATGCTACTATGCAAGTTACATTCATCATCATCATCACCACTACCACCAGTCACCACACCATGAATCATTAAATCATAACTCTTAATTTGTCGAACAATTTCAAAAATTATATTGTTATATCAAATTAATCAAAAACCTGATCACCAAGTTTGAATCATTTAGATTCAAACTTGGTGATCAGGTTACCAAATTAGCAACTATGAATTATGAATTATGAATTAGATCTATGAATTATGAGGTATGCCCGTATATAGGAAACTCCTTTTTATTGGGACAAAATAAATAGTTATATTAACGTAGTTCTAAGTACTTTAAGCATAATATTATATGAACATTGTAGGACATTATAGTGAGCTAATGACTTTCTAGGAGTGTTGTGATAGAAAGAAAATCACTGAACAGAACTTTAGAGCCTTTAGAGATAGGCGCATGAACATTAATTTTATCATTGCTTGATTAACGCCAAGCTTATATTATTAATTATACAGTGATACGAGTATATTCTTGGAGTTGCTTATGCAATGGGCATTGTCCAAAAAAAATCACATGCACTTTTTATTTATTTTTTTCGTTAAAATAGGGTATTTTAAGAATATAAATTCAATAATTTTGAAATTCATTGGCTAGTTTTTTCTCAATAAATTTTTAAAGTTTCGCTCTGACGTCATCATCGGCGGCCAATAATTGACCTCTGCAGTATGTTTTTTTTTCCTTTAAATCTTATTTATAATGGCTGGTTCGTCAAATGCAAGTTCTCATTATGTGAAAGCTGATACGAGAAGCTTACCAAAAGTTCGAAACGTAATGTTGGTCGACTTTATTCCTAATTTAACGCCATTGAAGGTCAAACTAAGGTTAAACATATTTGTTCAAAAATATAAGTAACTAATGGGTATTTTTTTCGTTTATATACAGAAAAACGATCACTGACCTTATTCCTCGAAATGTTTTTGTAATGAGCAAAATTAAAAAAAATGGTCAATCCCCATTCTCTATTCCGAGAGGGCGCTAGGTATATTAACTTTATGATTCTCATATCATTAATGTGTATCCTGGCTCCAAAGTCACTTAGTAAAACACATTAGTATTTACAGAAAACCTTATAAATTACTTAAATTACTAAAAAGAGTGAAAGTATTATTTTTAACAAAAAATTAAAACCGACTTCCAGAGTAAAAAACAATAATAATTATTATATTATAATGAACAAAAAAGTATTAAATAATTAGTATGAATTTTGAGACTGCCTTCTTGACTTACTTATCATCAATGTAAGGTGATTTTTTTTTTTTTTTTTTCATTTATTTTGGCATCAAACAGTCACATATACAAGGAAATACAATATGTTGTAATATTTTTTACAATAGACCTATAGTGCCGAAACATTATATTTAATGAATTTTGGGGAGACGCGTATATGATTAAGATTGACTTAAAACTTAATACTATTGCTTACACTAAACCAAAAATGCATTTTTTTTTAAATACATGTATGAGTATAGCTAGTCATTGCACCCTGCACGTATATATTTACTTAACGTGCAAGGTACCATGAATAGCTGAAAAATTCAAAAACAAATAATATATAATATTATGATAAAGTTGTACAAATTTAGTCGATCCAGTTACAGTTCAGTTCAGTTTACGTTTAAGTTCTAATTTTAGGTTATTCAGAGAATTATTGAAAATATCAATATCGGTGAAGTTTCTGTTATAATTGTTAGTGGAACGGTATACAAATGAATTACGAGTATAAGTTTTAGAAAGTTTCGGAGGAACAAATAGGGGTTTATTCCGTGAGGGTCGCACAGGTAGCCGAGAATGAGCTTTGAACGATATCATTGATAATAATGTAGGTGAATCAGTAAGTGCGTTTAATATTTTGTATAGTTGTGTGATGTCGGACATGTTACGTCTGTCATAAAGAGTTGTTAATTTGTGCCTACGCAGAGTATCTTCATAAGGTTCATTGAGAACATTTAGACGGTAGTTAAGTGCTTTTAGAAATTTCTTTTGAATATTTTCAATCCGGTTGATGTGTACTTGAAAACATGTATTCCAAACTGTACTACAAAAATCTAAAATAGAACGCACGAAAGAATAATAAAGAATTTTTAGAGTATTTACGTCTCTAAATGGTTTACTAATACGAAGAATGAAGCCTAAATTACGAAAAGCTTTACTGATAATATGATCAAGGTGATTGATAAATGTTAATTTAGAGTCCATAATTAGCCCGAGGTCTCTAATGGTCGAAACTCTATTAAGAATAGAATTGCTAATAGTGTAGTCAAAATTTATTGGGTGGATCTTTCGTGTGTAGGACATAATAAAGCATTTATCTATATTTAGGAACAATTGATTGATTCGACAATATTCTAGTAATCTCAATAAATCATTCTGCAGCTTTGAGCAATCCAATGTGGATTTTATCACCATGAAAATTTTCGTATCATCGGCGTAAAGAAGGTGATTACTATGTATAAAATTAAATCCAATGTCGTTTATGTAAAGGCTAAACAATAAGGGCCCTAGATGGGATCCCTGGGGGACGCCAGAAGGTACAGGCAGAAATCGAGAACAGTAACCTTTAAGATACACTGCTTGGCTACGATTTTTTATATAAGAATTAATCCATCTAAGGAGGTTGCCGTGCACACCGGCTCTCGCAAGCTTTTCGATCAACATATCGTGATTTATTTTATCGAATGCTTTAGAGAAGTCGGTGTACACGACATCCACCTGCAGGTTATCTTCCATAGCCTGCACCAAATACTCAGTAAAATTTAACATGTTACTGTCTACACTACGATATTTAAGAAAACCATGTTGATATTGGGAAATATGGTTACGAAAAACATGTGAAATTTGTGTGGTAACAATTTTTTCTAATATCTTACCCAAGACGCAAAGCTTAGAAATGGGCCTGTATTCTGTTATATGATCTTTTTTATTGTTCTTAGGAATCGGGGTAATGATAGATTTTTTCCAAGTGCGAGGAAAAACACCTGATGCAATTGAAGTGCAGAAAATTATCGTCACCGGCTTTGCAAGAGCTTCGGCACATTTTGAAATAAAAATAGGGTGAATGCCATCGGATCCAGCTCCCTTTTTAGTGTTAACATGCTTTAATTCCTTCAAAACAGTGTCGAAATCAATATTTACGGAATTTATGTCAACATTTGAGAGAACATTATTATGTAAATTATTATTTATTCCGGGATTGTTTCTAATGAACACAGAATTAAAATATTCATTAAAAGCATCACAAATTTCGATACCAGAAGACAGAATATGGCCCTTGTATAACATTCTTTCTGGAATTTGACTCGACTCATTTTTAGGGTTCCGTACCTCAAATGGAAAAAACGGAACCCTTATAGGATCACTTTGTTGTCCGTCTGTCCGTCCGTCTGTCAAGACCCTTTTTCTCAGGAACGCGTGGAGGTATGAAGCTGAAATTTATATCAATTACTCAGGTCTACTGTCCCTTGAAGCTGTGAAAAAATCAAACTTCTAAGCCAACGCAATCAAAAGATACAGCCGTTTATGCCGCAAATTTTCGACACTTGCAAGGGAATCAAAACCTACAGGGTGCTTCCCGTAAACTCAGAATCTTGAAATTTGGTACGAAGCAACGTCTTATAGCATAGATAAAGGAAAAATTACGAAAACCATAAATTTTTAGTTACATCACATAATATATATTTTTTTATAATTTTAAACTTACTACCCATTTCCTCATAAACGCGTAAAGGTATTAAATTGAAATTCATACCAAATACTCAAGTCTATAATACCTTTAAGCTGTAACAAAATCAAACTTCTATGTCAACGCAATCAAAAGAAACAGCAATTTAAGCTGCATATTTTGAAACTCGCAAGTACTCGCAAGGGAATCAAAACCTAAAGGGTACTTCCAGTCGACCTAGAATCTTGAAATTTGGCATGAAGCAACGTTTTATAGCACACATAAAGGAAAAATTCCGAAAACCTTAAATTTTTAGTTACATTACAAAATATATATTTTTTAATAAATATAAACTTATTACTTTTTTCCTCATGAACGCGTAGAGCTATCAAGTTGAAATTCATATCAAACGAACTTTGTAAACCTTGCAGGTTTGTACGGAACCCTCGGTGCGCGAGTCCGACTCGCACTTGGCCGGTTTTTTGATTTTACGTATGACCAGAAGGACTTGGGGTGATTTTTAATATTATCTTCCGAAAACTTGATAAAATTGTGATAGCAATCTAGGGACATTTTTTTAAAACGGCTACGTAGTATTGAAAAAGTATGATAATCTTGAGGATTGCCATAGGTTTTCCATTTTTTGTGGTACTTACACTTTTCTTTCGATAATTTTATATTAAGGGGTTTAGTATACCATGGGGGATACTTTTCTTTAGCTGTTTGCGTGTAAGAGGGCACAAATTCGTCAATTACACTGTTAATGATACTGTAGAGGTAATCTGTCATAGAATCGACATTATGGCATTTGGCGAAGGATGTTTCCCAGTTTACAGAGCTTAGTATCGTATTGATTGAATCATAGTCGGCTTTGAAATATTGTCTTTTAACTACGGAGGCTTGCTTAAGTTGAGAACAATAACATATTTTTATGTCAAACTCGATAGCCTTGTGATGGAGGTCTTCTGGTACAAGAGGGCTTTCACACGGTGAAATATGACATGTCACATTACTAAATACTAGATCTAATAATCTATCATTATGGTTAAGCCTTCGATCACTAATATACAAGATACACAATCCGCGGCAAAAAACGACCTCACCAAAAGAGCACCAAACTCAACATTCTGGTGCACTTTTGATTTAGTAGTGCTCGAACGCTCCACCGGGAAACATGCCTCAGTGCGCGTTTAATAATTGTAGAAATCATACGTCTAAAACCAAAAAAAAGGATGGAATTTCATATTTCCGGTAAGTATTAATTTTATCCTAATATATTTCTTACAATTGTATTGTAAATATTGGTATTTCTTTAAGAAATCACCAAAAGACAGTTTTAAAATTAAGTTGTAAATAAATCAACACCAGGTATAAACCATCTCAATTGCGAATACTCATACTAAAGGTACTTATCGTAGTTTATCATGCCCACTTGAAATGTTCGGGTTATAAGCTATGTTTCTGTTCCATTTGATGGAGTCGCTATTACTATTATTTTTTTATTGAGGATTTTTTTCAGGTCTTTTAGTTTGCATTGATAGTTTAACGTATTTATATAAGACTCTGATTGAATCTGATACTGTTTCTTTTCTTCTTATCCAAAGTCACTATAACTTTGCATTTGAAATACTTCAGATGAATCGAAATCACAATATCATCCAGATAAATGGGTTTTTCAGTATAAATAGCGAAGAATTTTGAACCAAATTCGGATTAACCCGATACAATAGCGAAAAAATCTTGAAAATCGGTCCACAAACGGCAAAGTGATCGTTGAAAAATACAATATTACAAAAAATATAAACAGACGAACATAATATTATATTCTCCAGGAGGAGATTATAATATTATGTTCCCATCTTCGATCAAATATAGTTCCCATTAAGGATTTTTAAGTCGGTTAAAAAGTATGGGCGTTGGGTGATGTGAGTTGTCCTTTGTGGCCTATCGGAAAATGTATATTTTGGTTAATTAAAATACACTTATGTATATTTTGGTTAATGATAAAATTAGACATAACATTAGAACAACATAATATTACAAGTAAAAAATAATTACTCCTCACTTTATACATTAAACTTCGGAAAAATAAAAAAAATGGACTATTAAAATTATTACAAATTACAATCAACAAAAAAAATTTGAACAGTTCGACTCCACTCATACTTCACCTCGCCCTGTTCCAGCGGCGAATTTCGGTCGTAAAATTGGATTTTTTTTTGGCACTATACAAATTTGAACTTAAATCATATACGCGGATGGTTGAATTTAGTATGAAGCGTGCATCGGACGTAAAAATTTTATTGCTTTGTAAACTCAAATGTACATTGTTTTATATAAAGATCTTTAATAATTACTGTGATTAAGGTTGATTTTAGATAAATGTATACTTTTTTAAACTCTATTACTCGGCGACAGATTTTCGAGAGGTTTTGTATGAGACTGTGTATCTTGTATATTAGTGATCGAAGGGTTAAGCTGACTGTTGTATTGAGATAATAAAGACAGACTCATAAAGTCTGCAGTTAAACAAGCCAGTTTATCACCAGTAGTGCAGATATCCATCGAATTAGAGTTATAATTATATTCCCAGCTTGCGTGGGTTATATTAAAATCACCAACTAATACATAAGTATCGTTGGTGTTACTTAAAATAGATTCGCTTACTCGATCGTAAATCGACAATAAAGTTGCTTCATGTCTATTACCGTGCGGAATATAAGTGCAAATAATGTGTAAATACCGGTTAGATGTCTCGAGGTATCGCGCGGCAGACGTGCTGGCAGGGACGTGGCTGTTATCGCGCAGCGGGAGGGAGACCCATACCTCCTCTGATAAGGGCGGCGCGCGCGCATCACTCCGCCGCCTGGGACAGAGCTCGCGACGCACGGCGATCAACACACCTCCCCCGCGGCTATGACTTGTATCTATACTATTACGGTCGCATCGATAAAGTTCATACCTACTATCAAAGTATTCGCTGTTATAGAAGTTGTCGGTGAGCCATGTCTCTGTAATGCATATGACATCAAAATTGTTGTTTAGGACTTCTCTTAAAAATATGTGTGATTTCGTGCGAAGACCCCTCACGTTCTGATAGTAAAATGATAGCTTAGTGTTATCGAATTATTTTTATGAATAAATAAGTAGTACAATATGTCGACGTTCCACTAACATTTCTTACACAGTTTACAATAAAATGATTGTAGTGATGAGCCTTATACAATGTAAAACAAAACGATAGTGTAATAGCTAATAATTTAAGGAAATAATCTAAGCCGACCTTGACTGAGAGATACAATATATTTTAGAAGAATCGGTTTTACGTACAAGGATTTTACATTCAGACAACCAAACATATTTATAGTTGTTTTCAGCAGCGAGTTGGCGAACTTGCTTATGCAATAGTTTATTGTATGGGGTCAGGTGGTCGCTGAAGTATATAGGTTTCGACGGTCCATCCATCCCAGCATCCGATGTGGTCAGCCCCCGGCGCGCACGGACTGCAGCCAGCATATCGTTTTTGCGTTGTTTTTGTGTAAATTTGATTATGATGTTAGGTATGTTGGTAGCTGATTCACCCGGGTTGTTGTTCGCGAAGCGTCGAACACGATGAATATGATCGATGTCAGTTTCGGCCATAGCGAAATTTATCTTTTGACATATATGTCGAATTATGCTTATTAGATTTTCGCCTTTTCGAAAGGGGATTCCTGTGATTTCTATATTGTTAATCCGACCCTGTTGATCCCTGATGCGTAATTGTTCCGATAGGTTGGAAAGATTTTGCTGTAGTTGAGAAACATCGCTGGAAATGCATTGTATTTTGCTACCATTATTTACATTCGCCGATTTCAAATCGCCTATGTCCTTTTTAATAGACGATTGTCCTTGTGACAGTTTATCAATGTTGCTGTTAACAGTACTCAACTCGAGTTTAAACCCGTTTATATCATCACGGAGTGCTTGCAGGGTGCCCATGATGCTTTGGTTATGGCTTTCGAGCGAGGTTTTTATGGTATCCATTATGTTATTTTGGAAATCCAGTAGTACATCGGAGTAATTTTCTTTTCCCGCTTATCTACAATAAGTTGATTAAATCATGCCAACTGGAAAGGCTCCCCCTGCGTAAATCTAAGGAAATAATTACAAAGATGCTCCTCAGTACTTCTTACGAAGAAGCTGAAAACATACTAAAGGTCCCAAAGATCCCAATTTGTTCAACGTCCGCATATATTACAACAAAAGCACAACAACACACACACACACTCACACTCACACACACATTCACGCGCACGTATACATGCACACACCCACCCTCACTCACACTACACATAATAAATAATTAATATACCTACTCTTACCTTAATCTTACGTTGTTAACCTACTTGTAAACGTTTTAATAACTACTTATGTATCCTAGTGTCAATGTTCTCAAGAATGTTCCTACTGGCCCCACAGGACAGGCTATGCCTAGTGTGGGGATATGTCTTAATCTTAACTTGAATATTGTATTTTTTTTGGAAATAAATTATTTGTATTTGTATTATTATTTGTATAATTGTAACATTCGGGCTGCTTGCGCTTTTTAAGTGTGAAACCAGCACTAGGGTCATCTCGCAGCTTAGACAAATCGGGATATGATCCAGAATCGTTTTTAGAAGATTTTTGATAACTCATTGTTGTTATAAAAAGTTCGAAGGTAGGATGTAAGTTTGCGCCGTTTTTGTACGCATGATGCACCGCACTTTTTTGCGAATCCATACTGATATTGTTAATGCGAAAGATAAATGTAAAAGTGTTTATTTCCGTCTGTTACCTCTTCACCCGATAACCGATTTGCATGGGGAGGGAGATACTTTGAGTCCCGGGAAAGGACATAAGATGGTGGGCATCCCAGAAAATGTACGGTTCTCGATTCGATTGCCGGCATCAACTAGTATAAGTTTTCGATGTCATCAACTTGTTAAAGCGGTCCAATTCGGATAATTGATTGATGATTCATCCAATCGTCATCTGATTGACAGAAATATTTATTAGTCATCACTCATCATTTATTATCTATCCTAAAACAGTTACTGCCCACTTTTTTATAAGTACTAAAGCTATTTTAAATTGTTGAAGGTGTACAATTTGCTGTCAACGACCTTTACAGATAAAATTGAAAATTGATACTGATTGCGCACGCACGCACGCACGCGTATACGCACACGTGCACGCAAAGTGGTCTCCTAGTAACATGAATTAACTGTACATATTGTGTAACAAGTATAATATTCTAACATATTTCACGCAAAATATTTAATTTGTCACGTTATATGAAATCACATTTCTATATCGACAAATATTGCATTTTCATTTCATATATTTCATATCCATACTAATATTATAAATACGAAAGTGTCTATGTATGCCTCCTCTGATTACCACCCTTAAGCAGCTTAACTGATTTGGATGAAAATTAATGTGGCTATATACTTTGCATCCCGGGAAAAGATATAGGATATTATCCCGGAAAAACAAACGGTTCCAGCGCGATAAACGAATTTCATCATCTAGTATTATACAATCAACCATAACATTACGAGCATGTCTCAGTTTGCCCAAAATATCCAGTGCTTTGTCTTTAGCCTGCTACACATTCGTTCAGCGGAACAAAACGGATATTATTTCACGCTACATTTTTGTAAAGCCGTGACCGACGTTGTATCTCTGGGCTTTATTTTTTGTTAAAGTACAGTCAATGAAACATTTTTTGCCTAAATTGGTCCATTTATTTAACTCACACGAGAGAATATTGCCGTCGGTCTGTCCGTGCTCTTGCTCCTCTGGCACGCGACAGGAGTGCAATAGCAATGAATTGAAACATGAAAAAGTAAACAGCAAGCAATGTTTTCGAGTGAGTAAAAGAGACAATATGGTGGGTCAATCTGCTCTGTGATCGCACTTAAGAAAATGGCATGTCCTCTCAAGAAGCTGTGAAAGGGTGTCTGTCATTCTGTCTGTCTGTCCTCTTCACGCTTAAACGGAACATTTTAACCGTTTAAGCTTGAAGAGGTAGTTACTAGTTTGATGAAATTTGGTATTAAGATACTTTGAGAGACTGGAAATGATATTATATTATGACTAGCTGTCCCGGCAAACGTTTCTTTGCCATATTAAGTATATAAAGTATTTTTTTTTAATTTGGTCGAAGCGCTAACTGTCGGACAGACTAAAATTAAAATCCGAATTCGAATATTATTTAAAATTTGACACTGCTATGGCAGCCGACTGTCGGATCCAATGTAAAACATTCCAAAATCAACAACTACTAATAAATTAAAAATTAATTAAAAAAACATTGTCCAGCGGACAAAATTGTGAATCTAAACCATTCCCAGATCCCCTTGAACACACATAAAAATTTCATCAAAATTGGTCCAGTCGTTTAGGAGGAGTTCAGTCACATACACACGCACACAAGAAATATATATATTAAGAATAGTTTTGCTGTCGTAACATGTTTGCCGTAATTTCCACGTAAACCAATTTCGGTGCGACGCAGTTGCGAGCTTCATCTGGTACCATAAAAATATATTTTTTAATTTCAGCGGCGACAAAGACTGCTGCGAGGAGAGCCGGACGCCGGACGACGCGCTGTTCAAGCACCTGGCGAGCGTGTACGCGTTTAACAATGACGTCATGTATCGCGGCGACGCCTGCACGCCCGAGAAGTTTGTCGATGGACTCACTAATGGCGCCTTCTGGTACTCCGTCAAAGGTAAGCATTTTACCAACTACTCATCGGTATTCTCGGTTGATTCAGACCGCAACGCGACGCGTAGATGTTTGACAGATTCGCATTAAGACGTCTCACGCAATTGAAATCTGTCAAATCCTTACTTTATGCCGCGCCGCGCCTCGCCTCGCCTCGTCACTAGACTAGACTACAGTTACACGGTCAGTCTGGCATCAGTTCAGCCCATCAGTCTCAGCCTGATGCCAGAATGGTGGCTGAAAAGTGAATAGTAAAAAAAATATATCAGTCCGTCAATCAACCGGTTACCCGATCATTCTCCCATCATTCCTGACCAAACTGATGGACTCGATCGTAGTATTAGGTTATTGCTTTCAAAAAATTTGATATCGATTGGGAATGTTATCGTTAGTTTTTCATGATGCTCACTGACTGCTGGAAAATTTTGGCCGTATCTAGTTGGGTTATTTTTTCGTTTTTTTTGAGCTAGTGCCTTTATCGCGGGCTGTGAGTGCGGCGACCGAATCAAGAAATTCCGTAACGAAAAAACCTAACACCTCACCATAGACCGGCACACCGATGCGGCGTTGCCAGACTTCGGCATCGCCGCACCGCTGTGCCGGTCGCATAAGGTGTTAGTGTGTGTACGACTAGACGTATGAAAATTATAATTGCATAAGTTAATAAAAAAAATGCTATGCAATAGCTTCACCGCGACAGTCATATTTTTTAATTGATTAAATTTTAAATTTCTTTTGTCCTCACCAGGTGGTATGCAGGACTTCAACTACCTCCACTCCAACTGCTTCGAGGTGACGTTCGAGCTGTCTTGCTGCAAGTTCCCTAAGGCCGAGGAGTTGCCGACCTTCTGGCATCAGAACAAGGAGTCGCTGATCGCGTTTATGGAGCAGACTAACATCGGTATACAGGGAACCGTTGTGGATGAAAACGGGGAGCCAGTTAAGGTAAATTTGTCTGTTTGGCACGAAGGGGTGTTTGGTAAAATAGGAAATTGTTTGGTAGAAAAAATGATTTATTGGAAGAAAAGAAGGTTGTAAGTAAGGCAGAAGTGTGATAGCGATATTTTCGTTCGCAAGTGAGAGAGACAAACATTGGTTAGTCAATAAACAAATAACTAAGTATACTCTTCTCCACAGTAATCAAGCTTTATGCGTATTTTTTTAATGATGTTTTCCAGATTTGTGTAAGTTTTATTTAAGATAAATAGGTTTTGATTTTTATTTCAGAATGCTCAAATAATGATCGAAGGCATAGGCCACGCAGTGAAGACGACTGAGCACGGCCATTTCTGGCGGATGTTGCTACCCGGACAATACAATATCACCGCTGTTGCCGCTGGGTAAGAAGCATTATTTATTTCGCTCCTATAAGCTTAATAGGAATATTATTAATCGCAGCGTGATGTTATATAGCCTAAAACCTTGACAAATGGGCTATCCAACACAAAATATTTTTTCAATTCGAACCAGAAGTTCCTGAGATCGCGTTCAAACAAACTCTTCAGCTTCATGATATTACTAGATGTCCCGGTGATCTTCGTGTCACTTATAAACCTTCCCTGGACTTCCACGATCATTTTGAGACTAAAATTAGCCAAATCGGTCCAGCCGTTATCGAGTTATAGCGTTACTAACACAATTGAAAATCCATTTTCATATAATATATAGATTATAGGTAAAAGCCGCTCTGTTGAGCGGCTTCTTACTCAGTCTTAACAACTAACTTAAATTTTTATAACTACCCTCATTTCCAGTTACGAGACGCCTTTATATACGCCGGTGACGGTGCGTGCGGACCGTGCGTCGCGGCTCACGCTCGCCGTGCGTCCGCACCCGCGCCCGCGCCCGCTCAGCGACGGTAAGAGAGCGAGCGATTCCGCCGTCTCACTCACACACAGTATACTGCTGCATATGCTGCTGCTGGTTATATTACGGGCTTAGGGGCTAACATCATTGTACTTTTAATATGGCAAGACTTCTAAAATGAGTTGGGTATTCTGGCTATTTTGGGAATGTTATGGTTTATGGAGCTAGCCATAAGCGACGGTAAGAGAGCGAACGATTCCGCCGTCTCACTCACACACAGCATACTACTGCATAATATGCTACTGCTGGTTATATCGAGGGTTTTGGGACTAAGGTTCTAGAAATTATATTCTGGTGGTACTTATTTGAAATGGCAAAAATAACAACTGTTGTGTACTCTTGAAGTACCATTTGGCCATAATTTGCAGCTGATGGTTATATTACGGGCTTAGGGGCTAGAATGGCCTACTCGCGCGGTACTTTTATGGCAAATATGGCATGTGTTATGGCAAGTATGGTACTCTTTGACCATAATTTAGGAATGTTAGAAGGTGTTATAATATTGAGTCTCTGACTCCACTTACTGTTGCATCTACTGCTGCTAGTCATATTGCGGACTTAGGGACTAGAATATTATAAAGTCTGGGGATACTTTTGGCAAAAAAAAAATAAGATGTTATATGAAGATACAATTTCTTAACAGTCGATACTGCTGCATATGAAGTACTGAGTGTTTATGGAGCCTAAAAGTTCATTGTCTTATATCTAATAGACTTAAGTCTACTAGATATAAAGTAAAGGAAGAGAGGGTTGACAGATTTTGGGAATATCACTAATGTTAGGTGGCATTCTAGTCATTATATTTTATGATGATAAATGTTTATAATGGAGATATAATATCATACATTCAATAAAACATCATGGCACTCTAACTTGGCACTGGGTTGTTTTGAAAGCACAAGTGATAAAAATAATGGGGGCATTCTGGTGGCACTTACTAATCTGAATAATTCTTGAGTCAGGTTGTACCGAAAATTCGGTGCTGCGCTTTTGTGAAAGCGGTTTAAATTGTACTTTATTTACTTCAGAAGAAGATAAAAAATTCATTGCAATAAATCAAATTTCTAGCAACGAGCGGCACCGTTTTTGTAATAAATTGTGTATACGTATGGTCTCATTGTAAACCAACCTTTAGCTGCGTTTCCACCAGAGATGTGTTGCGAGGAATGTGTCAAGATCCAATTGCATCGCCGCGCTGAGCGATGTCATGACACTCATGGCAAGCTCAGGTCAATGAATCGATTCTATTGGTTCTCAAAAACACATTCCTCGCAACACATCTCTGGTGGAAACACAGCCTAACTCTAAAGAGTTTTTGTCAATTTTGTTCAAGAGACTAGATGTTATAGTATAGCAAAAAGTTATTAGCTAGAAACGAACTTAACGTCAACTCTATACAGACTACAGTATCAGTAGTATAAGAATGCAAGTAGATGCTTTGTATGTTAATTGTTAGTATCATTATTAAAATATACTAATATCATACAAAAATAATTTCTAGTCCGTCAGATGCACGTTTAATGATTTGCCTATATCTTAAACATTGATAGAGTCATTATAATAATTTTACAAGTGATATTATTTCATAGTTTTATGGTGCAATCTTAGACTTAAAAATTTTTTTCGATGTACGAAGTTCTTTATGAATTATAATTAATAATTATCAGTATTATAGAATATGTCAAGAAAAGCTGTCTCGAATATGATATAAAAATAAGAACACTATACAGGATGATGTTTAAAGTGAGACGTTAATCAGATCACCCGCTTTAAAATCGCCCTGTATAATATTCGACTACTAATAATAATAATCATGGTTAAGTAGTAAATGTTTCGATGGTACTAATAATAGTTACTAATATTAAATGGTTGTGGTAGACCGTAGATTTAACAATGGGGATTGTCCATTTTTTTTTAATTTTGCTCATTACAAAAACATTTCGAGGAATAAGGTCAGTGATCGCTTTTCTGTATATAAACGAAAAAAATACCCATTAATTACTTATATTTTTGAACAAATATGTTTAACCTTAGTTTGACCTTCAATGGCGTTAAATTAGCAATAAATTCGACCAACATTACGTTTCGAACTTTTGGTAAGCTTTTCGTATCAGCTTTCACATAATGATAACTTGTATTTGACGAACCAGCCATTATAAATAAGATTGAAACGAAAAAAAACATACTACAGAGGTCAATTGGCCGCCGATGATGACGTCAGAGCGAAACTTTAAAAATTTATTGAGAAAAAACTAGCCAATGGATTTCAAAATTATTTAATTTATATTCTTAAAATACCCTATTTTAACGAAAAAAAATATAAAAAGTACATGTGATTTTTTTTGGACAATGCCCATTGGCTTCACCACTCTGAAGTCTGAGGTTGCATAAAGACATTTGCTGTGACTCGCGTTATCTTCAGAGTTATCAAGTATTTGTACTCTGAAGTTGCATATAATTTAGCATTTGTTATGACTAGACATCGGATTATATGCATTTGCATACTTGCATATGCGAATGCATATAATGACACTTTTTAGGCGATAGTGCATATTTAGGCAAATTTTTCGTGGATAGTGCATATTTCGGTAGTTTTATGCCCTCATAGTTTCCAAACTAGCTATCATGACACACACCGAGGCCATTAAACAGAGGTACGATGAATCAAAACACTCAAATATGTGGCGCCATCCCCATTTTAAGAATGTAATACACCCAATAGGTACAATGTCTTTCTAGAAACAAAAAGGTTTCTTTGTAGTGGCAACATTAGTAAGAATTTGAATAATGTCGTTAAGGATTTAATTAACTTCAATGGGCGTTAGTATTGCAATCGGAAAATGTTGGTAAGTTTATTATTATTGGTGCTGTTACATAATAAATGAAAAGTCCTGGATTTGATGAAATTATAAAAATTGGCGCTTTTATTAACGGCACCACCGGAAAACTCTTCAAAAAATTATAATATTTTAATACTATGTGAATTTTGTTCATCGTTCATATAATCTGATGTCGTTTCAAAATCTTTCATATAATCTGATGTCTAGTTATGACTTTCGCAAACTTCAGAGTGATCAACTATTTGTAATGTCCAATTGTAAATTATCTGACGTGGTTGTCGATGTGAAAGCAATATCTATTAGATGTACTATTTATTCAGTATTTTTGTGCCAATATTTCAATAAATTAATATATTTTTAAGACAACGAATTAAATGTTGTCGCTTATAAAAATGCAATTATGTAAATGCAATTCCATTTTATCTTTATTCTGTGATTTAGCTCAATAACTTTATTGAAAAATGGATCGATAGAATTTTGTCCACTCAAAATGCATTTATTAATATAGTGAAATTTTATTGTAAGTAAAGAATTAAGAAATAAATGATGATAATTATTTCGAGTTTATATATTTTATAATGTTTGGTCGTTTTGCATTTTTTGCTATTGTTTTTTTTTTAATCGTTATACTTATATATTTGCTAATTTTGACAACTAACCTATAACCTAGGGTTGAGCATGTGATTTTTTTAGCGGCGCTGGCTTGTAAGAGACTCATATAATAATTCTAAAATGTTAAACTTATTTTTGCTTTGTAGTTGTTTACTACTCGGATTATTTTTAAAAAGATTTTTAAAAAATGCTTAAACTTTTTAATTAACATTTTTGAACATCTTAACTTAATTTTAACTTGCTAGTTCTGCATGTGTTTAATTTTTCTCCTTTACGCTCTTCGGATGTTGCCCCTGTTTTTTTTATTTTTTTTGTATATGCTTTGTATACCTCGATTATCCCTCCTTTAATATTTAATCACCTCTATTAATTCACAAGTGACATGCAAAAATTAATATGCACCTTAAATTTACACTCACACTGAATTGTACGTAACACTTAGATAGTTTCACATTAATTTTATTTGGTTTGTTCTTACACACAAACACCACAATAAACATAATTAAGAAATCTATACATTCTAGTACATATTTTTTGAACGTTAAAATAACTGAATGGGATATTTTCAAAAGCAGTAAGTAAGAGTTTGATAATACTTGTTTATCTAGTGTTAAGTTATGTAGGTACACACAAAGCTTACCTCACACCAAAGTTAGCTATCACGTCTACACACACACACACACACACACACACACACACACACACACACACACACACACACACATCTAGCTTAGCAGTATAAATATGTTGCCCGCAAGTTTAGAACAGTTAATCTTAGCTGCTTAAACTTGAAGAAGTAGCATATATACACACGTCTTTTGTTTCAATCAAGATCGATTTTTAATACAAACAATCTCAAAAAGTGCTTCACACAGCAAGACATACGAACAAAATTGTAAGTATACATTTCTGATCATATCACATCAAAACAAAGGCATATACAACCTTAAAATTGTCGGGGCAAATTCTCAGAGCGTAACAGGGGACCGCGCGGCATTGACGGTCTCTCCCCGCCAGACTTCGTCCACCACAACTACCTGATGATGGAGAGGTTCCTCAAGGACATCAACGCGCAGTACCCCAACATCACCAGGCTGACCAGCATCGGCAAGTCCGTCCAGGGTCGGGACCTGTACGTGCTGGAGGTGACCAAGGATCCGGGCAGACATATCCCAGGTAAATATAATGATGGCATAAATATGTCGGTACTAATGTACCGTACCTTTTCCGGGAACCTATGTCCTTTGCCGTACTCAATACTCAATAATCTAATAACCAATTTCAACGAAATCAGTTCAGTGGTTTAAGCGTGAAGAGGTACTCGACAGACACACTTTAGCATTTATAAAATGAATATGGATACGTATGAATGTAGGTAAAGCTACTTACTACTATTACGTATAAAATATGCGACCTTGCCTTTGGGATCGTATGCCGCATACGCACGCACACGTAGACGTAACTACGTGTGCGCACGCATTTGCGTATACGTACTGCGTACAAAGTACAAACTTATAGCGATCCTTTTATCGAACTTCATGTTATACATACCGCCTACAGTCATTTGTAGTCAGTATTTTAGTAGTTTAAATACCAATACGTCATCATCTTCACTTCAACAGGCAAGCCGGAATTCAAGTACGTGGCCAATATGCACGGTAACGAAGTGGTGGGACGCGAGATGCTGCTCCTCCTCGCCAAGTACCTCTGCCAGCAGTACTACAGCGGAGACGAGAGAGTCCAGCGAATACTGAACACGACTAGGGTACACCTCATGCCGAGCATGAACCCGGATGGCTACGAGAAATCTAAACTGGGTAAGATAAAAATCAGTACCGTAACATGGGACGAAACTGTATAGATTTTGTTAAAATTAGTAAAGATGTGCCGACTAGTCACCGACTATAGTCGGTAAAGCCGACTATCCGACCACTTTTGTAGTCGGCGACTAGTCGGCGAATAGTCGGCAAAAAGCGCCGTCTAATCGGCTTTTTACTTTTTTGCTATTATTGAAATTACATTAAAGAAAAACCTTGATTATCATGTATTAATGTGTTCATTGTTCATATCACACTCAATCAGTGTTACACATTTTAAAATTAAATGAGTGTTTCTGAAATCACTAGTAAAGAAATCATTTTTTTAATATAATAATTTTAACAACAAATTAAGTACCTATGTACACATGACAGATCTTAATGAGGAATATCTCAATAGGTTGGAGAGACTACAAAATGTTTGTATTAGGTACGTGTATGGACTGCGCAAGTTCGATCACGTCTCAGAATATCGTAAACGACTTGGTTGGCTGCCCATCAGACTCCGTCGGGATGAGCATGTCCTCGGATTACTGTACAATGTTCTGTGCGATCCTCGCTGTCCTCCCTATTTGAAAGAGTGCTTCCAATTTCGGGACGATGACCAAAGTCGTTCGCTGCGTTCTGTATATAGTAGGAAACTCCTTGTGCCCTTCACTAAAACTGACTATTTCAGGGGTTCTTTCATTGTGAGAGCTGCACACTTGTGGAACGATTTACCATGTGACATTCGAGAGTCAAGTTCTCTAGCTATTTTCAAAACTAAGCTGCATAACCATCTTTTGAACAGAGTCGCTCACTAAATAATCTGTACAATTTAAATATATTAGTTATTAAGTTTTTCTCTAGCATCTGCTAACTGTTTTAACTGTTTTTCGACTTTTTGTATTACCCTGCTTATAAATATGTAATATCTCTATAGCCGCAGGGTTGCCTGGAAGAGATCGCTTAAAGCGATAAGGCCGCCCTTGCCCACAGTTTACTGTAAAAATACTGTTAAGTTAGTCTAACTAGTTATAGTACCAATTTGTGAGCAATAAAGAGTTATCTATCTATCTATCTATCTATGTATTGTATTATTAAATCGAGATTTCATGTACATGAAATATTTAATGAAAACCATCAACTGTATCATAGAAACAAAATAAAGTAACGTACGCGAAGTAAACATAACACGATTCGACAGATTTGCAGGCGGCGTGTGCGACTTACCTGCGAAACAGCAATAAAAAAGCGTTACGAAAACTTCCGAAAACCATGATCGGCTTGGCCGACTAGTCGGCCGATTAGTCGGCTTCTTTGCAGCCGACTATTCGGCTAGTCGGCCAAAGTCATGATCGGCACATCTCTATAAATTAGTCAACAGCGAATTATCAATTTGACCCAGGCGTTTGCATTGAATAATTTACTATCATTTGTGAATATAAACCCGGCCTAAGCATCATTAGAATTACCTAAGTCATAGTCATTAGCATAATCCAGTAAAAAAAAAATATATAGTTATGTAAAACAGACTTTCGTCAGGCTTAAAGAAGTTTAATTTCTATAAACTTTCGATGACAATTTCAGGTGACTTCCAGAGCGTCCGCGGCAGGCCGAACGCCCACAACATTGATCTCAACCGCAATTTCCCCGACCAGTACGGACCCACCGTGGTAAGTTGTTGTCATCTTAAACAAAAGTAAACCTTTAATCGCCATTCGCCAGCAATGCACAATATGTCATCTTTTTCTTATAAGTAAAGTCTAGTTGTCAAGTATGCACGTGAAATACCCATATTTCTTGTCTCTTTCACTCTAGCTACTTCTTAGTTATTATATGCTCTGTGGTCAGAAAAGCAAGCTACAAACAGTACACACACCAGTAAAACAATAAGTAAACAAATAAATTAATTTTTACTTTGCTTTCAACAGGACAACACAGTACAGGAGCCAGAGACGGAGGCGGTAATGGCGTGGTCGTCGCGCATCCCCTTCGTGCTGTCCGCCAACCTGCACGGCGGCGCGCTCGTCGCCAACTACCCTTACGATGGCGACGCCGACATGAGCGGCGGCCGCGTCAACCCCGCGCCAGACAACGACGTGTTCGTGCACCTGGCGCACGTGTACGCCGAGGTGAGTGACGTCACACGTCCACACACGCAGACAAAAGCCGCGCTTATCCCGATTGTATAATAGAAAAAGAGATATTATTATGTGGTCCGCACAAGTGGTAGAATTCTTTCTATCACTATAATTATTGATATAATTTTTCTTTCATTTTACAGGCACATCACAGAATGCATCTGGGTCAACCGTGTAAGAACACTCCGAACGAGAGATTCCCAGGGGGGATTACGAATGGTGCTAAGTGGTGAGTGTTACTAATACTAAATATGTTATTATCTCTCTCTTTTCGTTTTTAGGATCCAGACTAAAAACGAAAAGATAAGTCGCTTTTCTATGTCGCTATGTTTATATTCTGTTGTCGCAGTCGTTCTTTATTTCACTATTTGCTGTCTCCCTCACTCCAATGACGCTCTATCACGATCATAACACGATATACACGAGTTTCATATTGTTGACGTTGTTTCTCTCTTTTTCACTCACTGCTATCTCTCTCCCCCAGGTACGCTCTTGCGGGCGGCATGCAGGACTGGAACTACCTCCACACGAGCGACATGGAGCTGACGCTGGAGCTGGGCTGCCACAAGTTCCCGCCCTCCGCCGACCTGCCCACCTACTGGGAGGACAATAAAGAGGCGTTATTGGAGTTTATGGAACAGGTAAGGACCTCTGCAAATGTGCCTTCAGAGATAAGGCGGAGATTGTGGCTAGATTATTTGGTGGGGTTATGTAAAGTTAATTTTTTTAAAGCAAAGCTTGAAAAACCGGCCAAGGCATTTCACCTGGCAGATGAATTTATATCTCTAATAGTATGGTGACTACAAGGAAATCGTTGTTTGTCATTTCAAAAATGCAGAAAGAAGATTGCCAAGAACAATTAATAGCTTATTGTAAGATTGATTGTTTACTGCCCCATGAGTCCGTAAAATAATGGCATAATAGAAACAGAAACTACTTAGCCTTCATGATCTCTTCAGTTCTAACCACCATCATGTTACTATACAGGTTCACACCGGTGTGACGGGCTTCGTGCACAGCCACATCGGGCACCCGCTAGCCGGGGCCACGATCACGGTGGGCGGCATCTCGCACGCCGTCCGCAGCGCCGCCGACGGCGACTACTGGCGCCTGCTCCGCCCCGGCACCTACAACGTCACCGCCGGCAAGACCGGGTGAGTCCCGACTCGCAGGACGATATACATAGCCACATCGGGCACCCGCTAGCCGGCGCCACGATCACGGTGGGCGGCATCTCGCACGCCGTCCGCAGCGCCGCCGACGGCGACTACTGGCGCCTACTCCGCCCCGGCACCTACAACGTCACCGCCGGCAAGACCGGGTGAGTCCCGACTCGCAGGACGATATACATAGCCACATCGGGCACCCGCTAGCCGGCGCCACGATCACGGTGGGCGGCATCTCGCACGCCGTCCGCAGCGCCGCCGACGGCGACTACTGGCGCCTACTCCGCCCCGGCACCTACAACGTCACCGCCGGCAAGACCGGGTGAGTCCCGACTCGCAGGACGATATACATAGCCACATCGGGCACCCGCTAGCCGGCGCCACGATCACGGTGGGCGGCATCTCGCACGCCGTCCGCAGCGCCGCCGACGGCGACTACTGGCGCCTGCTCCGCCCCGGTGCCTACAACGTCACCGCCGGCAAGACCGGGTGAGCCCCGACCATAATGTTAATATACCCAGCGGAATAGAGCAACAATCTCGAGCTGTCAGACGAAACCAAAATAGTCGATTTATGTCTGTGTGGAAAGATTTGTTTAGTGGTCTTGTGTAAGTCTACACTTACACAAGAATCTTTCTAAGAGATTAAATGGTTAACATGCCGATAAGTGCCGACTGGACGTCAAACAGATGAAAAAAATTGGTTCTGCTGTCTCTTTTTACCACGCAGTGTTACTGATAGTGACATATCGCTTGCTCAGGCCTTTGTTTCTCTATTCCGCTAGGTATTATTAATTTTATGGCCGCGACTTGCAGGACGACGAAAATAATTTCTCTCAACTAAATTCGTCGCCTTGCGTTATCTATCAGGGGGCCTCGCAAAATATATATTGCCAACATCAAGTTTAGGTCTTGCCCCGCGACTGTTCCTTTTTAATAACGCTTTTTAACCTTCCAGGTACGAGAGCATAACAGAGGAGGTGACCGTCCCGGCCAACGGCACGGTATCACTCAACTTCACGCTGATGCCCGACGATCCCCAGCACTGGTCCTCCGCTTACGACTTCCGGTGAGTCCCCCACCCTGTCCACCAACATATTATCCACCCTTCCTTTAGTCCCTTTATGAACCTACTTTCCTTATAGTAGGGGAGGTAGTGCTAGCGTATGCAAAGCTATTTCATACCGACCAAATTTTTGTCCAGCGGTAGCTTAATATTTATCAATCAATATAATCAGCGTCAGTCGCCGCACCCGTGGTGGAATGTTAACTGAGAGTATTTCAAAGTTGTAAAAAAAATAGTTGCGAAAAGTGATTTTATACCGAATGAAACTTTGATGGATGATTATTGAGGTCATGTTTAATCAAAAAATTCCCGCAGCCGTATTGCAGACGGGGGATTCATCGTCAGTCGCGTTACTGAACATGTAAAAACATTTTGAATATAAAGTCATTTTATACCGTACAAAATTTATACAGGTGAATGTTTCTACTTTGTAAATAATAAATAAAACCGTCAGTCGCTAATACGATGGTGGAAAAACCGTCAGCCAGCGATATAAGTTATGACCAATATAGCACTACTTCACGCTCAATGTATCCTAGGACGTCGCGTAGACGACATTTCCACCTGTAAACATTCAGCTGACGGCGATTTTCGTTTGAATTAACCATAAAATTATCTCACATAGGAATTTTAAGTAATTAATTCGATAGTCAATATCAAGTCTTGTGAAGAAGAATTATATACATTTTACTTTAAAAGCGCCATCTGTTGTTATATACTAAAACTAAAATAACACCTTCCCAACCTAAACGTGTATAATCTAGATATGAACCTTTATTGGGTGCGAATTGGGATCGTTTTAATGTCAATTCAATATGATTCCCAACATCAACTTTGAGATGCTCTCAATTTTTATTCCAACCATTATGAAGTGGCTGACGATCAAAGCTGTATTATGTATTAGTGGAAAACTATTATTGTAACGATTTTCTCTCGGTATAAAATTACTTTTTTAACTGAGCGCGACCTCCCCTACTATTACATGCAGCCATTAAAATAAGCTAACCCATCTGACTTGTTGGTCGTGCATAGAATACGTTTTGAATTTAAATGCCGGCCAAAAATTTTAATGTCAGTCTTAAGTAACAGTATGCGGTAGTGTTTAAAGAGCTGGAGGCCTACTACGAAACCGTTTTAAGACTCGAACAATTCAATCGAACGAGAATGCCGCGTCCTGCTCTAACAACGTCATTTTACGTTTTCGTCATTCTCCTTCGATTGTTTGAGTCTCAAAACGATTTCGTGGTATGGCCCCTGGTTCTTCCGATTTTTCTTACCTGTCGATACACGTGTCTCAGCCTTGGCGTCGGATTGGCTGACTAATTTAACAATATGAGATCCATGAGATCCAGCTTCCTAATATACTACCTGATTATCATATCCTCTCCTATCCCTATAATGTTTTCCGCCAAATGACCCTTCGCATGCCACACTGATCCGTAGTTAGAAAATGCTTTATATTCGTAGGTCTTAGAATCTTGTTTACTTATTTTACTTGTTGACTCATAGAGCAGCTCTTCTTTACTTTTATTTTACGTTTTTTACTACGATTAGGATCTCAAAAGTTTTATTTTAGTTTGGAACTTAAAATTGGCCGTCCATTTAGAATCTCATTGATATTATAGTCTAACATTTTTGTGATAGATTTAGTCTTATTTTTCCTAGTTACTAAACTATAATGCTCATTAATTGTATATAAATGTATGTAATAAATATGTATGCAAGCTTTGAGTGTGTTAATTTTGCACTAACTGTCTTCTTTTACTAATATTTTGTGTGTACTAAAACTTTGACCAATATTTTGCCTAATTTTAAGAAATCAAGTTTCAAGCCTATTAATCAAGAGCGAATCAATATTTCTGTCATTTCTGGCACACTTTTTAAGTGGTGTGATAGACAGAAACAGCTTCATTGTGTAACTTATTCTGTCCTGTCTGTAGTAAGTAAATGTTTTATTAGCTAAGGGTTGGACCTCATCTGGCAGTACGGAATCGCCTTTTTCCGTCGCCCTTTCTCTTTCTGTCGCTTAGAACTGCCATTTGCTAGACTGAGACAGAAAGCATAATGCGATAGCCTGGAGGATTCCGCCGCGTGCTATCACATTAATATGCTTTCTGTCTCGGTCTAGCAAATGGCAGTTCTAAGCGACAGAAAGAGAAAGGGCGACGGAAAATGGCTATTCCGTGCTGCCAGGTGAGGTCCAACCCTAAGACGATATAAATTTATGAGGTAATCTTACCTCTTATGCAAGTTGCTAAAAAAAGTTTTCGTTTTTAATGGTGTTTAAAATGAAATTAAGGTTAGTTAAAATAGTAAGCAACTACATGATGCCCGCAGCTTCGTTACGCCAAAATTCGTATATCGCGCGGACACTGTTCATTTTTCTGGGCTAAACAGTATCCTTTGCCCGGGACTCAAAAGTATATTCATATTTAAATTTAGAAAAATTCGTTCAGTGGTTTGGGCGTGAATAGGTAACAGACACACTTTCGTATTTATAATGTTAGTAAGTATGGACTATGGTAAGTTTTGACAAAGGTTGTAACATCATATTTTACAATTTCTACACTTTTTATATAACACTTTCCTTTTCACATTTTACAGCGTTCTGGACAATATAATGTACACGGCGTACCACAAGCCACTGGAACTGTACGCGAAGCTGGCTGAACTGGAGAACAAGTTTGGAGACATCGCCGAGTTCCGAGCGGGCGACAGTCTCAATACAGCGCTGCTGCATGAACTCAAATTGACGGCTGATGTGAGTTATAACTTTATATGTAGGTAAATATTTCATGCCTGAAACCAGGCCTGTCTCACATCCATACAAACGGCGCGGAATCGCCGAGATATTTACCTACTATTCTGGAAAACATTTCAACCTTTTGCATAGCGCTTAGCGTTCATAGTACAATAACTGTCTGCCGTCTCGTTTCAATCTGCCAGGGCTGCTCTAGCGAGCGGCGCGGCGGAGCGGGGCAGGGTACTATTTTGTTTCACGGATGTGTGCGCTGCGTATGCGACAAGTCGAGCGAGTGCCAGCCTATTGAGACTAGTCCGGTGACCGGACGCTTGTGTTTATCATACCTAAACTCGGAAGTGAGATTTCTGTACCGTAAGGTACTATTATGTATTCTGTGCTTAAACAAAAAAAAACAGCTGAACACATAACCTCCTCCTTTTTTCTAAAGTAGGTTAAAAAGTGATGACATTCAAAATACTAACAAAATTTAATAAGAATCATATTTTGTTTTTATTGCGTGTATTTAATTTAACGATAACAGTTCATTAGAGCGCCATCTATTGCTACATTATGACAACCACCACTTTAACTTTAGGGATCAGAATAAGCGAGGGCCTACAAACCTTATTTATACCTTTAATTACTAGTTATGCTATCATATTTTATTCCACAGGCAGGTGGTCCAGAAGAAACGAAATTCCACGTGGCGCTCATAAGCAACCTCTACGCGTCGCAGCCTCTAGGGCAGGAGATGTTACTAAACTACGCGCGCCATCTTTCCACCGCCTACTACATCGGCGAGCCCATACATAAGCGGATGCTCAACAACTCCGTCATACACTTCATCCCCAACCTTGATCCACTCACCATGAAGATACTCCGAAACTACGATCACTCAGAAAAGTGTGATGTGACGCCAATCGAGGAAGAATTCGGCGACAGCCTCTACAATTATCTCGCTAATAAGAATTTGAATCCGCTCTCGAATTACACTAGAGAGAAGGCATTCGCTAGACTGCTAGAGGTGGAAAGATTTGATTTAGTTATAGAGCTAGCATCGGGCACAGAAGGCGTATCGTATCCGGAGACAGCGAAGATATACGAGCAGTACGCACAGATGTTCCAGGAGCATAGGACGCCAGGGGACATGGTTTGCCAGAAGAAGGATAGTGTGGTCCATGGTGACCTCATAGACCTCATATATGAGCGGTACAACGTGCCTATCCTGTCCCTGGGCTTGGACTGCTGCAAGATGCCCAAGGATGAGGACATAGCTTGGGTCTGGCGACACAACCTGGCTGGGATCATGAAAGTCGTGAGGAGTGTTAACACTGGTATGTTAGGTTTTTGGTACTGTTTTTTAGATAGTTATATAAATTAATAACTTTTTTCTTGTATGTAGTAATAATGGGTAATGTAATGGGGATAAAAAGCGATAAATTGTCTAAAGTAAGTAAGTAAGTGGCTACATTGACATAAGACATGCATTGCTCAACTTTTAAATCCAAAAGTCTTTCATCTGTCATCACCTGGCTCCTTCGAGTCAAAGTTTGACTGTCACAGCTATCTCAAAATTGTAGTTGACTACCCCATGCTAAAAAATAATAAATATAAGTGTACATTTTTTATTTCCAGGTGTGGTGGGCTTCGTACGCAATGAGGAAGGCGGGCCGCTGCGTGCCGCAATGGTCGCCGTTGAGGGCTCCGGCCGGCAGCTGCGCGTCACGCCCAACCAGGCCCACTACCGCGCGCTGCTGCCGCCCGGCACCTACAGGCTGCTGGTGCGCGCGCGCAACTACCACGACCAGGTCGGTGCACTGTAGGGGGCGGGGTCGCGACGAAGAAGCGAGTCGTTACGAAGGGGCGGGCTGTGACTAAGGAGCGGGTCGCCATGATATTCTTTTACAGGCAATTTAACAGGCCAAAAAAAACCTAACACAAATTCCCACCACTGCAACTTCTGTTTCACTAGAGTCAACAGTATAATATACCATATAGGCTACGAATAACAAAACTACAGGAAACGTAACTCCCATACTTCAACCGTTTTAAATTTGGCTCCTTTTCGAACACTAAAATATGACAATTCAGATTCTCGCCAAGGTCGTTTCCCAGGTAACGTATCATAATATTGCGCGCTGGACGACAGCCTGCGCGGTAATTATCAATGTCACAGTTATGAAACAAAGCGGGTGGCATTATGCAGTATACACCAAACATATCTACTATCACGAAGAAAGGAGTACATAATTATTATTTTAAAATCAAACATTTTCCTCTGATCCTTAAGTCATCGATAATAATAATTGTTTTTTTTTTTTTTTTTTTTTTAATATATATATATTATATATATCTGCTATCGGCTCTCACTAGCCATTATCAGATGGTGTGTTCATTGCTAGTCACTTTTATGAGAGGTGTTCCACTGAACACTCAGCTCCTTATTACTTTAGAATAATATTCATTCTCTTTGGTCTAGTATATGCAGACGATTATAATAATGTATAAAAATTTTGAACAAACCTTGTACGACTCGGACAAATTTAAAAGAGCACCTAGACAAGACGTTTTCAGATTACAAAAATCTATGTGCTAAATTATTACAGAATTATTACAGAATTGAAATTAAAAACTGACGGTGCAAATGCAGATTTTCGTAATCTCTTTAATTTTCGGTCATTACTCATACAAAATATATCATGACTATTAAAGTGTATGCTACATTAACGAGTAATCTTGCTCGGCATCCAATTCATTTCGTTTCTTACTAAACGAAGTACGAACGGCATTATAAAAATAAGATACTCCATACTGATATCAGTCAGACCCACGTTTATGAATTATGATTAAATTGTTACATCTTGCATAACACTGTCCATGGCGACTTTGTAAAAATTATAGAAAAAACTCTCTTTCTATCGCATAACGCGTACCTTTTCTTACGAAATCAAGGTTTTCACCTCTTAGAAAACAAAATATATTTTTTTAATTACTTACTATTGATACGAACAGCAAACCTTTTATAGTAATATCAAATTTCAGTAACCCAACCTATATTTTATAGTAGTTTTATATTCGATTATAGTGCAGGAAGCTTTTACAATTTAAACATAGTAACTTGTGTTTATTTCTGTGTAGATTGTGTGTTTCTTTGTATGAAATTGGTTTATTTGCTATGTTTGTATAGTTTTTTTTTACTTTTTGTATTTAAATACCTTATTCAAATATAATAGGTACATATTTCATTGGTCTTTTTTATTGTTCATTTTTATAAGATTTATAACGATTTTGTCACAGCGGTGAAATCAACATCGTATTGTATTAAATTCCTCTATGATCAGTATACAGTAGATACGCGACGAAAAATCTTGCGCGTGCGTCACCGCTCGCTTGTGAGTCCCTTATGATTTGCCACCCGCGGGTGGTACTTACAGTTCGATGCTTATACGCGCGAGTGGGACAGGCCTGCCTTTACAGAGGTGATAACTCTGTAATTTTAATGTTTTAAGTCCTAACAACGTGTCTTGTCTACAGACGCTGACGGTGGTGGTGGTGGAGGGAGTGATCAAGCAGAAGGACGTGGTGCTGCGGCGGATCAACGCCGACCAGATCCCCGGGGGGCAGTTCGAGGAGCCCACCCTGCCTAAGGACCCCAATACTGTGTATATTACAGGTAATTTCGACCTTGTTATGTGGTGATAGGGACTGCGGATTGAAAGTAGAGTTCAACTACGATAACATGGCGCGCCCCTCCAAAATTCAAAACGTTTGAAGTGCGTTGTCAAAACGTTTGATGTGCCTTTTCTTGCGCGGTCGGCTAGTTATGATTAGTTGACCAACAAATCTTGGTAATAATGTGACATTAAGTGAAATATTACGTGTACTGTGATTGGTTGAATACTTACTACATACAAACTCTTTCATAAGGATGTGACTACACACATTGAAACAGTCATTTGGAGGGGCGCGCCATGTTATCGTAGTTGATCTCTAAATATATTTTTTTGCTTTGCCTTTCACACCTATCGTCAAAATACCCGCGGAGACGCCGCAAAGCTGAAAAACATAGTTACTTTTTTTCTCAAGTCAGCTGTTTATGGAGGTGACCTACATAATGAATTATTACTAGCACTTTAGCCTTTCCCTTGTACTCGTATAAGAAAATGTGAGACCTAACGTAAGCTTGATGTAACTTTACCAAAAATAATTGGCAGAGTTACATCAAGCTTATGTTAGCTTGCTGGGCTCGACACAGCACGACCAAAATATGACGTAGGTACGTAATCTTTTTTCTTTTAGATTAATTTCTCAGAGAGTACATAACATTGACGACCTCTGTGGCTCAGTGATTGAGCGCGTGGTCAGAGCTCAAGCCAAGGGTCGCGGGTTCGACCCAACGACGGAACAAAAAGTTTTCAATGTTCCTGGGTCATAGATGTGTAAAAACAGTGTATTAAATATATTTTGTTGTCTGGTATCTGTAACACGAGTACTTCAGGTACTTAGCACGTGCCAGATTTACGTTGTGTGAAGCGTCCATAGATATTAGAACATAACGTTTTTTTCAGGTCTAGCGTTAGACTACAACAGCGAGCCGGTGAGCGCGCGCGTGTCGGCGGCGTCGCTGCGGGCGCTGCACGCTGCGGTCACCAACACCACGGACGCGCGCGGCCGCTGGGTGCTCGCGCTGCCCGTCACATACTCCGGCCGGGAGATCGTGCTCAGCGTGGCCAGCGAAGGCTACGTCACACGGACTAAACACGTTAAGGTATAACGCCGGTCGCCGAGAGAATGGGCAGAATTAGTGTGAATTTATGAAAACAAAGTGTAACAAAACTTATCCATACTAGTATTATAAATACGAAAGTGTGTATGTCTGTCTGTCTGTCTGTCTATTACCTCTTCACGCCCAAACCGCTAAATCGATTTTGCTGGAATTTGGCACGGAGATACTTTGAGTCCCGGGAAAGTGTACGGTTCCCGCGCGATAAACTAGTTTTGCTGCAACGGAGTTGGGGGTGTTATCTAGTTGATAATATTTGGGGGGGGGGTATAGTGACAACGCTGAAACATTTTTTTACTTTTATATGAGGAAACTTGTGATGTACGGTGTTTGCCTGTAAAATTCACAAAAAATGCTCTTTTAGCGCTGCTACTTTCACAGTGGACTCTCTACAAGGAATGTTTAAGTGACACACCCTAAACTCTTACCCTCTTACTAATAAACGCTGTATAAGCTTTGAATAGTTATACAGTGTTTTGTTCCTGTCACACAAGTGACATTTTTAATTGGAATGAAGAAGACAAAACACTGTATAACTATTCAAAGCTTATACAGCGTTTATTAGTAAGGGGGTTTAAGTTAATACTTAAACCATAATTGATATCACTTAGTTTAGTTACACCTGTATAACTGTTGGCTTAGATTGCTTTTCGTATTATCAAGGTTAACCGTATTATTACTTAAGAGTTAAGATAATATCTCTCTTTCTATGATATTATACAAACGATCAAATTTAATGAAAAAAGAGTCACCATAATTTATGCCAATAGGAAAGTATAGTGAATTTTTTACATAAATATATCTCATATATAAAAATGGATTTTCAAATGTGTTAGTCGCGCTAAAACTCGAAAACGGCTGAACGGATTGGGCTGATTTTAGTCTTAAAATATTCGTAGAAGTCCAGGGAAGATTTTAAAGTGTCACGAAGTTCACCGGAACAGCTAGTAAATAATAAATAATTAGAAGTGAAAATAGTTTTGTACACAATACAAGCCACGTAAGTGACGTAACATTATGTAGGAACAATTTTAACCAATTTTGTTCACAGCTGACGGGCAGCGTGACGGCGAACCAGATAATCAAGCTGGAGAAGGATGACGACGTCCTGGGGCTGCCGAGACTCGTGTTCGTCATGTTAGCTGGTAAGATGCAACAATCTATACTTATAAAATTACATGTCCTGACTGACTGACTGATTCATCATCGCTGAGCAAAAACTGTTAAAGTTGCAGCCACGAAATTTGGTGAGTAGGGTTGTTTTATTAAGTAGACACCCACTAAGGAAGGAATTTTGAAAATTTTACTCCGAAGGGGGTGAAATAGGGGTTGAAAGTCAGAATGAAAGTCCGTCATTTCTCAAGTTAGGAACACAAAACTTTATCTTTGAGTTACTGATTAAAAATGAATGGATACATATTTAAGCGTTTTTGGAAATTCTTCCCCCAAGGGGGTGAAATTGGGGTTGAAAGTTTCAATGGAAGTCCGTTATTTCTTGAGTCAGAAGCATGAAATTTTATGTTTGGGCTACAGATTAAAAATGATTGGATACATGTTTAAGCGTTTTTGAAAATTCAAGGGGGTGAAATAGGGGTTGAAAGTTTAAATGAAAGTCCATATAGATATACTATGATAACGCGGACGAAGTCGTGGGCAACAGCTAGTATATTATATTGGACATAAAGTAAGTATATGACTTTTTTCGAGCTCGCTCCAATTACTGAAGATTGGCAAGAAATAAAGCAGCAGGCTTGCCCAGAAAAGCTTCAAATTGAGCCGCAGCCCGCACACACGCAGTTGGAAGTAGCAAAAGCTTTGAAATTCGATTCTCGATTTGATTCTGATTTTATCGGGAGTAAGGCAGCAGCTTGTGAAATCGATTCATAGGCAGATAACGGCCACCGGCCACGAAATTTGTTTGAGTTATGTCACGCCAAGCCGACAGATTATAACTTTCATTGACTTGACATAAGTCGACTATATTATTAGGTTGGTCTATCAAAATGAATCAATTATAATAATATCAACCCATCAATCCCCGAGCGGCACCCGGCTGTCGCATAATAATTGAAAATCTATTGTATCTGCGATTCCCACGATCGAGGTATTAAGTGCGGATGTTCTCTCTCTAACCATACATCTCTCTCCAGGTGTAGTGGGCGTGGGGTTGGTGGCGCTAGCGGCGTGCTGCTTCGACTGCCGGCGGCACGCGCGCGACTCGCGCCAGGACTACCTGTTCTCCCCCCTGCCCGCTGACGACAAACGCCCGCTTGTGCCTGATGAAGGTAATACAGAGAAGCGGACTTACGCTATTTGGTCAGGTTATAATGTTAAACCCAACCGACTGATCAGGATTAACATTGAAGAAGCTAGATGAGTTGTTTTTGATTATTAAAAACATCTTCTTTAAAATAGATACATCGGTAAATGAATAAGGCCCACTTGCGCAGATCTGGGTTAAAGTAGACCCCGGATTAAACGTTATCTCTTTTGTAAAATATATGAAGAATATAAGAGATAACACACTATTTAACCCGGTATTAACTTTAACCTGGATCTGCGCAAGTGGACCTGACTGACTCTGTTAGCTTAGAAACTCTCCAAGTTTACAAATAAAAAATGAGATTAAATAGCAAAACGCTGCATATATAAACTGCTACCGAAATATTAAGTCACGGTTTTGTAGTTGGTAAGCATCGCAGGAAACATGTTAAATATTGCGTTTAAAGTTGTTATAAATTGCGTAAGTTATGGTATATTATTAAGGGCCCGTTCTTCCAAATTCACGTTTCTAAAATGAGTAATTTTTAAGGAAAGCGTCATTCAAAAAACTGAAAAATATATACATGTATAGATACATCTTTTAACTAGTGACTTTTTTGGTTAGAAACACAGTACAGCGCGGCGGGGCTAAAATGGTCGCTTTGAAGAATCATGATATGAATCATAATATGATTCATTTTTCTAAAATCGCAAAATGCAACTCTGCTTGCAATTTATTTCTTTTTGTACTGACTTGACATTTGTCAGTTTGACAGTTTTGACAATTCATTTGCTGAATTGATTGAGAGGAATTGCTAAATGTGACCATTTTAGCCCCGCTGATAATTTTACTCGATAAAAAAAAATCCGAAACAACCTCGATTTTAAAAACATTTAGAGTTTTATAGGACTTACAGGGACTCAATGAAAAAAACATTTTGGACAGTTCGATTACTATTAAAGTTTTACAGGGAAATGATTGGATACAATATGTTTAGTTATAATATTTTTTATCTAAGTAAAAAGGTTTTTTCTCCTATTTCGCCCTATCATGGACGCGGCGAGCGTCCTAACCGCCACCGTACAAGGCGCGCTAATAATATGAATGTTATTTTATTGTCATTTACGTCGATATTCGCACTGACAGACAATCGACCTGCTAATTTAGGAAGAAGCCTTAAGAACCCTTAAGCGTAATAATGTATATAAATATTAAAATGGTTATATTTTTTTAGATATAGCCGACATAGTCCGCAAACCGTACTACGATGAAGAGGAGATACCACCGTCGGAGACCGACTCGGAGGAAGATATAGTGTTGCTGCGCTCCGGCCGCGACTGGCAGGCGAACGAGCAAGATTAGACCTTGATACCACGGTATACGTATCAAAATCCCTTTCACACGTGATCTGAGAAGCGCATGATTCTAAATAAGCAATATGTAACAATGTATTGTGATACAATTAAAGGAAGACTAATCTAATACAGCCGATGTATAAACTATACCATTTTCTTCCATAAAAAAATATTCATAGACAATATTTTGTTTTTACTGCGTGCGGCAAAGTATTTTAGCTCAAGTTCCCTATTCTATTCTATTCCAGTGATAGCAATAATAAATTAAGCGTAGTCAGTTAGTCACCTTTCGTCATATTTAAACTTGCCGTTGCAGTCTTTGAAATACTATCCTAACGAAACTAATAAGACTAAAAAAGTTTATAATGAAATGTTATTAATCTATGTAGTAAATTGAACTGAAGAAATCAGTTCTAAAAATTTTTATCCAAGTACAATAATAATAAAAATCTCTTATCATTCCTTATGATTTATATTCCATTGCATAGCTACTGCACTTGTATATGCAATCATCATCATCAGTATTATTTGTATCTTACATTTTAAAATCATTCCAGATTTTTTTTCATCGTTTCAATTTTATCAATGTAATCCGTCCGCTCAATATTCTGTTAAATGTTGTAAAACTATTTCGAATTATTTATTACTAAATTAGATATTTTTTATGATTTTTTGTAACTATTTATAAAAAATCTGTGACTACTTTAAAAAAATAAGAATCTCTATTATTTTACATTAAGATAATAAAGGCAATAATTAATTATATTAAAAAATATTTTTTCATGCACTTATGTTAAAAAAGCATTAGCTGATACATTTTTCTTGACGTAAAAATTACCTATTCATAGCAGATGTAAATGAATGTTAGCAATAATAATAATAATCTTAGCTGTATTGTATAAACAGAGATGCAAATATTTTTCGAAGTGGATTTTTAGACTATTTTCTAAGGTTAGATAAGGCAAGAAAGCATTTTTGTATAAAAGATTTTTTTATAAATTACATAATATTATGTTTATAGACGACCATCTTGCTCTATCTGAAAACTTTTGTTACGTCATCCAGTCTGACAAAAAAGTGAAGAAATTAAAAAGTGGCAACATCGTAGTGTCATCCCTTTTTTCTTAGATTGATTTGAAAAGGATGATACTACGATGTTGCCACTTTTTAATTTCTTCACTTTCTTGACAGACTATACATGTTTGAATTTTATGTAAACTCATGTCTAACTAGTTTTGTGTCTTACTTCAAGCTAAATTATTATTGTGTAAGAAATTTTTATTGTAGTTAATTATTAATTTATTATTTCGAATCGAATTTCATGCTATATTGAAACCAGTTGGTGCTTTTCACTAAATATTGATTGATGTTATGTGATATTTAATGTTTATTAATTTAATATAGAAGTAGAAGATTTTATTAGTGTTTCATTTGTCGCCTTTTACTTGTGTTGACCCTAGTGACATATTTTATCCCATTTAAAATTGTTGCAGAATGGTCACTCGCGGCGGTGGGCGAGTGACCGTTCTGAGCGGGGGTGAGGCGCGGTGAGGCGCGCGCGCTGGGGCCTGGGGCACGTCACGCGCGGGCGACGCGTAGGTAGTGTTTTTAGGATAACTTTCGGAAGCTATTTCTCAACATTTTAGTACTGAGTGATTACTGATTATTAGATACCGGATTATATGCAACATAAAAAGCTCGTTATATTCATGCAAATATGCATAAAAAATGCTTGAAATATGCACGAAAATTGGCAGAATATGCAAAATTATATGACAATATGCAAATTCAAAATCTGCATATAATTAGTAAATTATTTTTTGATAGGCGATAATAGACCGTACACTGTACAGTAACATTATAATATGACATTAAAATTATTTAAATTTGTAAAGGTAAGTAATCAAATATTTTTCTAAATTTTCAGTAGTATAACATTGTGTCTACGATCATTTAGAATAATTTTGTAAATAGAAAAGGTTCGTTCCACATTCACTGAGGAAACTGAGCAGAATTTGAACTTGGGTGCTATGAATTAGCACGTCTTACAGTTTCTTGCAAAAATTCTGCCGTTTAATTTGTAGTTAGCGAGCGACTTTCTTCTGTCTCTTTCATTTTTTTATCGTAACAGCTGTCAAAACAAAAGATACGCACGGCTACTGACTGCATTCGAAATGCAGTAAAAAGTCACAACTATTACTCGACAGCATGTCGATAGCCTTTGTGTTTTGCAAAGTTTCTGTTATTGTTATTTTTGGTCGCATTTCGAAACGCAGCATTAGTGAAAAATGCTGTAAATGTACCGATAATATGCATCATAAGTAGATCTTAGGTGAAATATGCTATTACTGCTAAAAATGGCTAAAACATGCAAACGCATATGCAAATATGCAAATGCATATAATCCGGTCTCTACTGATTATAATAGAAAAAATAAGTGTATTTTTAACAAGGATCAATAATATATATCAGGCAGAATCAAAGGCAGAATAGGTTTGATTGCACCCTGTATATTAAAATACTAAAAGCCTCTAAAGGACAACGGCAGCTGGTTTATGGAGACGCTGGTATAAAGCAGATATTATACCAGCGTCTCCATAAACCATGAAGCTCGTTCGTGAAAGACGAGCTCGTGCGTGACTCGTATTCTGTCGAGTTGCTTCGAGGAACGGCGTTGGAACTTTGAAGTTGGAACTCTTGGTTTATTTATTAATTTGTCTCTTTATTTTTTTTTTAATACCAGAGACAAATTATCAGATGACAAATGTCAAGTTATCAAACCGTCACATGTCATCTTGTTGTCAATGTCATTGGAAAAGGTTTGCATTGCAAATTGCAGTGAATTTTGTAATTTTTAAAGCGTTTGTTATGTATCGCAATTAAGATTTACGCCGGTAATAACGATGACAATCAGTAACCTTACTTAAATTGTAATAAACGTTCAAATTCAAGTTGTAAATGTAATGGAAAGACCAAGCAACAGCGGCGACATGAGCCGAAGAGTCGGAGAAATTGTCAGGCGAATAAACAGATTCACAGACGGCCCGCTGACCAGAAAAAAACTGGTGTTAATAGTCCTAGTGGTTGTGTTTTTAGTACTTTATATCGGACCAACGTTGTGGAACTCTCTATTCAATTCCGAAGGTTCTGTTACAAGTCACCAGAACGTATGTCATAGAAACTTCATTAACCCTTATCAGGATGCAATAAACGATTACGACGCTTATTTGCGGCTGGAGTCGTCGGCGACGTTATCGACCCTGAGCCACAACTACGTGCCTTATATTGGAAACGGGCTGGTGGGTATGTCTCTAGAACACGACGCTCATATCAACATCAAACACGGTCGGACACTATCGCTACCCGTGTTCTACCACCCCCTGTACATTATAGACGACTTAGATATGAAGGAATCTACTTTAGTAGATTACAAAAATGGGATAGTCCACAGATTTCAGTGCAGCAGCACAGGTATACGAGTTTCTTATGAGTACTATGCACATAGAACTATTCCGTCATTGTTTGTGCAAGAAATTTTTATCAACAATCCTTTGAATGTTCCCAAGAGCTTGCACATGTCTATACCGAGGCTAACGGACTGGCCCACATCTGTGAAACAGACAATAAGGCTGCACCAGGGAGTAGATGCTAAGGAGTATGAGGTTGTGACTGGCATGGTGCCCCTACCTGATAGTGACAATGTCATAGCTGCGTCTGTTGTTACAAGAAAATTGAGCAACACCATACAAGTGGAGGCAAGAGATGGTGTAGATTTAGTAATATTTACGACAGTACAGCACAGCAAGCCCATCAAACAGGCAGACTACGCTAAACACAAGGACATTGTTGAGAAGAAGGCTATTGAACAAATGGAGAAGGTGATTGCTCTGACTGGTGACAGAGTTGCCATGCTCCAACTCAAAGAAAATCATTCCAGAGTATGGCAGAATCTATGGTATACCGGCTTTTACATATCGGACTCGAAAGCCGACGGTGTTATCAACGGTGACCGCATCAATGCTACAATATATGCCATCCTCTCCCAAGTTCGGAGTTACGAATACGAGGAGCATATAAAACCGGCGACAAAATCCGAAATTCTCAGAACACTAACATATTCTGAAGGTTGTTATGAAGGCTATTCCACTTTGGATGCTTTCAATTTATGGAAACCGCTCAACTCGCTGGGGAACTTGAATGCAGTGACCAGTGTTTGGATGCTGACATTAGAGAAGCAGGGCTGTCACAATCTTTTAAAAGCTGGAGCGAGTGGAGTGAACCAGGCTGTGATCCTCAGTTTTGGCAGCTTGAGATTTAGTAATCAACACCTGGAGTATAACATACATCCTTCCAAACTACACAGGGACTTTTTGTTCCGTCGAGTGAACTACGGCAACATGACTCACGTCAATATCAGTGTTATTCTGCAGGAAGATAACAAGGCAGCTATATTTGTAGCTCTAGATAGGTCTGATAAGACATACTACGCATGCGACGCCGGTTGCCTCGACTCCCCTGTACAATTGGGACCATATAGGAAGTATTTCCCGGTGAAACTGACTGAGCCTCTAACGGCGATCCTGTACATAACCGCGGACAAGCAGCACATGGAGGACCTGAGGCACGCAATTCACGTCCACGAGGTGGTGGAAGCCCCGGCCCACGAGCATCACATCATCGCTCTCCACAAGCACGGCCACAGCTTGGGAGGTCTCAACCCGCTTATCTGGATCTCCATTCTTGTACTTATTATTATGTTCCATTTGTTCCTGTGTAGAATAATTATGAATGAGTTCTGTGACAGTGGCGGCGGTATTAGTTATAAGAGGTTGTATAACAAGGCTTGAGTATGTTTGCTCTGATACCTGGGAGCTTAGTTTTTCTTGTTGAGGCTGCTTGTTTGACAGACATAAAAATTCACAATGATACTGCCCAATCAATAAACATAGTCATCTCCAGTTTATTTACCCAATTTAAAGTTTGTGAGATCTCAGTGAAGGATTAGTATTATGATTTATTATTTTGTTGTTTCAATTAGTTACACAACCATTTTCTATTTCCGCCAAGAATTGAATTGATAAGGAGTCGAATAATGTTATTATTTATTTATAATATAAATGTATTCAAATTGCGCTTTTTATGTAGACGTGTAAAGAATATTCAGCACAATTTTCATAAATAGTTTGTATACCTATTATTATTAGCAATATTGCTTGTATATAAGTTATTGAAAGACATTTGAGATGTACATACAGAAATTGTAAGCAACAGAGATAATATAGTTGTTATATTTTTAACATAAATATGCAAGTTGTATGTTAATCTTGTTTCATTTATTTTTGCTGCCAAACCAAAAACACCTAAGTACCTATATAACCTTCTATCAATACCTAGTTTAAACAAGTATTTAACATTCTTATTTTATTTTAAACTAAGTAACCTATTTGCAATTTATCATGCTTTATGAAATAAAACGATTTTCCAGTTTAGATATAAATATATTTACAAAATAGGTTCTGATAATTTTATTTTGTAATTTGTGATGCTGTTGCATACTCTAAAATTGTTCATATCAATTTGATCCTCCTGTAAATCCAGACATAAAATTGAATCCTAAAATTAATATTTAATAAGTAATGTCATGGGAAAAAAAATTTATCAGATTAACTTATCAGATAAATGATAATAAATATAAACCAAAACCAAAGAAAATTAACATCCAAGTTTAGTATAGAAATATTCTACTAAATGTTTCTTTAGCCTGATTTATTCGAAACGGAATAAATATTATCAGTAGTATAATAATAGTAATGCAACTTAAGAATTCTGCTTACTTCTTTTAAAATATGCAACAACACAGCAAGATACATAAAGGCACTTATGTTTAAGGCACATTTTATCAATAGCTTTTCAGTTCTAGATTTTTTTAAAGACGATTATAGTGTACAAAAAACTTAACATAGATTTTATTTATAACATCTAGCCCAGATGATTGGCAGATTAAAATAAATCTTTCTAGTGAGTAATAGATTTCTATGCCCACTTACTCTAAGCTGGACAACTTTAATCATTGATTAAACTAAATACAGTAATAACCCTGAAAGGCGCATGTAGGTCATTAAAAAACGGCTGATCCTTATAGTTTTCGGAATGTGGCTATATATTCACAAATTGTACTTGCTAATTGTAATTGCTGCTAATATGTCGAAAGGGTTAAAGCCTTAAAGGTGATCGCATATTTATCAGCAACGTAAGCGCCGCAGTACATGCGGGTCAATTTGCGAGGTTTCATCATATCATTGCATACATGCATGCAACGAATTTTAAAATGCGGCACGTACGCAGCTGATAAAGAGATCAGCTAGGTACAAGTTGTAAGCCGACTACCTGAAGTTGCAGCAGACTTCAGAGAGTTTCTATGTATTTCTATGAAAGTGTCGCTAGGCTACGTAGAAATACATAGAAACCAGTAGTGTCGCGACGACACGTCGTCTGCGGTTGCTTCATGTCATCCGCTGCCAACCGGCACCTTTATTCGGAAGACGCTACGAATAATAAAAACTAAGGAAGAGTAACTCCGTCAAAAAACATGCTCTAAAATACTTGTCAAAAAAGTGTACCTTAGGTTCACTTTTCATACATTTGCAATATTTAGGTGACCTTGAGCGCTACAAAGGCTGACGTTACATGACAGTTCGAATGGAACCAAATTTAAAACTGTATTAGTATGGGAGTTACGATTCCTTAGGTTTTATTATTCGCAGGGAAGACGTTATAAATAAGGTATCTTCTTACTTAAAATATTAGTTCTTGATTAATTATTATTGTGTCGACGGGACTAGAAAATCAGAATGTTTACATGAAGTAGGACATTCTTACTGAGGCGTTAATCTTACTACCCGTCTACTAAACTAAAAAGTTTCTTCTAAAATTGTAAAACAATTTGTTAATACGTCCTAATCTACTTTAGTATAAAAATATAACTTATCTAATTCATAGTATATTTACAAAAGCACAGAGAAAGGTACACGAGAGAATGATTTTGTTACATTTTTGAACTTTTTGTATTGATTTAATTGGCACTTTATTAGCACAACTGAGGGAAAACAACAAAACCATTTTTTATATCAATCATAATGATCAGTTGTGCGAACGAATCACTATCTACATTCTAAACGACAACATGTAAATAATTTACAAGAATTCTTGTAATCATAAATTAATAAACAAGCGTTTTGTAACCTGCCCTAGAGGAACTGAAATTAATATTCTGTAAATGATAACAGGTCGGGCTCCCCAGTTACCGCCATTACCAATTTAAGGTAAGACCACACTATGCGGCATCGAAGCAATGCACACATCCCATAGTACTAGAGCTAAGAGCGATGCAGCGCATATCTTAGTTACCGCGTAATGTATTACAATATCTGAGTTTAATTTAAATAATATATTTTAGCAGTGAGGCATATGGCTCTGTTGCCAAGTCGCCGTATGTCTAGGCTTTATTCCTGTTTTGCGTTTTCATTCGAGATTATAAATATCTGCTATGTAGCTCACCAACCACTAAGGCATTCAAAGTTAGATCAGTACAATGGCAGCTTAACTCGAGTTGGTGAAACCCCAAAATATTTTGTATGTACTTTACATATTATTTTAAAATAATAATCGAGTCGATGCAAACGGCCCTAAACTATAGCAGAGAATTAGCACCATAATGTGGCATAGACATTAACCCACTCGTGTTCAACATAAAGCTTAATTTTTAATGCGATACTTGCATCTTATGCTTCCTTTACAAGGGTTAGAAACCACCTTTAAAATACACCAAGGCAAATCCTCCTCATAGAAGGCGACCGACAAGAATTGGGGGGTGTTAGGCCGAAGTCTACTGTCATTTCAGACGTATATGTCTTGCCAATCTTAGAAAATCCGACAGCGCGATGACTTGGTGCGTCTGAGTCGGATCCAGGGCTTTCCTTTGCTAATAATGAGTAAGCTTATAAGCTTATACATTAGTCCCATACAGTGTATTCGAGTCACATGCTGAGAAAAGGAGCTATATTATATCCTTTAGTAAGTGGCGGCCCCAAAAGATCTTCCGACCGAGCTATATCCCTTAAACATTAACACACTAGGGACAATCCCCCCCACCTCAGAGCCAAAGAAGTGAGGAAGCTCCATGTTTATGCCATATTCCCTCTTTCCATACTGCGTTATTTTCGACACTCATGCTAACACTAGAAGATCCCCCTCAAAGCTCTTCATAGAACGCCACTCTGGTCTTCGTAGAGCCCTGTTTCAATCGGCGTAGTGTGCTATACTTGTCATCTCCAGCTCTCGCCTGGGCTTCATGCAGTCTGTCAAGGTCCATAGCGCCCGCCTCCACACGCAGTACTGAGAACTCGCAGCGTAGGGAATCAAGCTGCTGTTGTAGATGTTTGGACTTGGCTAGGTATTCCACCCTGAAATTAATGGAATAAAGCATGTCAATGTTTTCTTGCGTTTAGTCATCGAAATAACGTAATTACAGAAGTGTAAACGAGTCAAAAAATTGTTCAACATCTAGAAGAAATTGATGTATTTTAGGTGGTGGCCTGCATACTCGGGTCGTTAAAAAATGTTGGTTGCAATAGCCACGTGTTTAAATACATATCATTGAGCCGTCCAATGTATGATAGTTATTGTTCGAAAGATATATTATTTATTTATTTATTTTTTTTTTTTTAATCTTTTTATTTTACAGAGGCTTTTAACACTCAGTGTTAATGTCAGCCTCATAGGTGAACACAGTGTCCCCTACACAAGGGAAAGATCCAAATAACTATACAATTTTATTGCCTCTGGGGACAACGGCTCCGAAAGTGCACTATTGATCCGTCCATTGTGCAGGCAGCCAAAGTCACCTAAGAGCCTGGATCTTAGCTCTGCAGTCCGAGCACACTCCAGCAAAACATGATACAGGTCTTCGGGCTTATCGCACACATCGCAATTGGGCGAAGACTTAATTCCAACCAAGTGGCAAAATTTGTTTGCTGGAATGTGCCCAGATCGTAATCTAAAGGCTGACACCAACAACTTTCTCGATAAATTACACGAAATAAACCATGGCTCCCATACTGGTTTATTCTGGATGGTTCCGTACCAAACTCCAACACCTCTTTGTAATTCCTCGCCAAAATGGTATTCCCATTTCTCGAGCGCCTTCTCTTTAATGTGATGTCGAAGCTCATTTACAAAAGGTTTAGAACAGACTACGGGACCATCCATAACTGCACTCTTAGCAAGCGCATCCACAGTTTCGTTTCCAGTTAAACCGACATGGGCTGGAACCCATTGTAGTTTAATTAAAACATTTCCAGAAATATGCCGGAGTAAATCCAAAGCTTCGAAGCCTATCGGAGAGCCACGTTGCTTAGTGGCACACCGACGAAGGTGTTGGAGAGCACTTCTCGAGTCTGATAAAATAACTATACTCTTATTGTTATCCAAGTTATTAACATATGTTAGTGATTCTTTAATAGCTAGAAGTTCAGCAGTCATTATATTATTATCTCTATGTAATTTAAATTTATATGAAACGTTTAATTGGGGATCGAAGAAGGCAGCTCCAACACCTTGTGTACATTTAGAGCCATCCGTATATAATTTATAACAATCAGAATAATTATCAGATATAAATTGCAAAAAATAATTTTTAAGTTCACAATCAGAAAAGCTCCGTTTTGGAGCCATATCGCCAACTTTATCGATAATGAGTTCTTCGACATCTATTGAAGACACCCATGTGTTTAAAGAATACGCCTCTAACTTTTCACTTTCATATACATTAATATTACTCCATTCAGAGTTAAGTTGAGCTAGAATTGGAAAATTAGTATTGCTAAAATAGTTGCGTACCAAATTTAACTGATCTAAATAATATAACAAATCATTGCCTAGTCTAGACTTAAATTTAAGAAAGAATCTACTCGCCAACACGTACCTACGTATATACAAGGGAGGAATGGAGAGTTCACTCTGCATAACAAACACCGGAGTGCTACGTATAAAAGAGCCACATAATCTCAACGCTCTGTTTTGTAGAATATCGAGCTTCTTGAGGTGTGTTTTAGCACAACTACCATATATAAAACTAGCATAGTCCAGTCGGCTCCTTACAAGAGAAATATAAAGACGGCGAATATATTGAGGGTGAACTCCCCACGACCTACCCGATAGAACTTTTAAGACGTTCAAACATTTATAGTTTTTAGCACACAATTCATTTACATGAAGACTCCATCTTAAGGACGAGTCCAACCATAAACCTAAGTATTTTACTTTATCCACCACGTTAAGAGATGAGCCGTTAATCTCAATATCAATATTAAAACGTCTTCTAGTTCTATTAAATACACAAATATTAGATTTAGATACAGATAATTGTAGACCAATACTATTCAAATAATTAATCACGGCCTTTATAGCTAACCTAAGAGAGTTAACTGCTTCTACAGTATTACCATTTACAACTGTTTTGTATAACACGAAATCATCAGCGTATTGGGAGTTACAAACATTGTTATTTACAATAATTCTAGAAATACATCTGGTTGCAATATTAAATAAACAAGGAGAAAGGGGGTCCCCTTGAGCTAGTCCCTGGTTTGTACATCTGATTAATAATGCTACTACTTTACTAAGATCATCTAAAACAATTGTACAACGACGATTAGACAAAAAATTAAACAAATATTTACAAATAAAATTACCGATTCCAATTTCCTGCAAGATATGAATTAATGCAGTTATATTTACATTGTTGTAGGCATTCTCAATGTCTATGAAGCAAGCGATTGTTGGCTCTCTTCTGGCAAAACCTAATTGTATATGAGATGTAAGTAAAGCTAGGTTATCAACACAAGATTGTCCACGTCTAAAACCAGTCGACGCGCCGGGAAGGAGGCCCTGGCTTTCAATAAACCACTCCAATCTTCTTAATAAAATTAAATGGAATATCTTACACGGACAAGACATTAATGAGATAGGACGTAATGAGGAGGCAAGAGTGGGATCCCTTCCCGGTTTAAGAATAGGGACTATTTGTATGTCTCTCCACTGATCAGGTACATTACTTGAGAACATTATTAAATTAAAAATTTTTAAAAGCATACACTAAGCATTATTAGGAAGATAATAGATCATAGTATATGATATATTATCCATTCCTGGAGAGGTATCTTTCTTTTTTAAACAATTACGAAGCTCCGCGAGAGTGATGGGTGATTCTATAATGGAAGGTTGTCTTTCTGGCAAAGTTGGCTCCTTCTCAGCAACATAATCAGGAGTCAAGGAAAGCAGTAGCTTTTCAGCATTAAGAGGATCTACAATATCTCTGCGTCCAGTGTTGCCTTTGATCCATCGCATCTTTCTCCACATAACGGGTGCTGATGTTTCGTGGTTGATACTGGAACAAAATTCTCTCCACGACTTAGATTTTTCTTTTCTTATAAGTATTTTGGCTTGGGATACTTTGTTTTTCCATAGAAGCAAATTAGAAGGTGTAGGGTTACGCCGTAACTGCGCCAATGCAAGACGCCTTTCAGCAACGGCCTTTGAAAGCTCCTTATTCCAGTAATGTTTGGGTTTGAAGTTTGATATGGGGTCTTGAGAAATTTTGATCCAAGGGATGTGCTTATCAGCTAAAAATTTAATTTGATCAGCAATATCTGTGGAAGCAAATGATATATCAGGTGAGGTTTTTTGAAGGTTACCGTTAACCCACTTCACTCTAGTAGGCGCACCATCATTAAGACATATATAATCATTTTCAAACATAGCTTTATAAACAGCTTCACCTCTTCTATCAGACTTGCAGGACCACAGAGTGTGATGCGCATTGAAATCGCCAATTATAAGACAACCTGTTTTGAATATATTGAAAATAGCATCCCAATCCTGTTGACATGTAGAAATTGAAGGCGGACAATACACAGCAATCACGTGCTTTAATGTAGGTACGTTAAAAATGTCAATATTAATAATCTGGATATCAGAGTTAGGAATATTAGTAGCTCGTTCAGAGAATTTAATTGATTTATGTATTATGGCACACAAACCGCCATATGAATCTTCTCTGTCTGCTCTCACAATATTATAACCAGAAAATTTCAGGCTGACACTAGATGAAAGCCACGTTTCACTAACAAAGGCCATATGTATTTTGTCCTGTGACATCAAAAGTTCGAAACTACTGGCTTTATGTTTTAAACTATTAGCATTCCATTGAAAAATGTTGATACTGCTGTGTAAAGAATTGATATTACTGGCCATTATTGTTTCTTCCCATAAACTTAAGCACCGTCTCAAAATTCAAGTATTCTTGTAAAAGATCTACCACTTCGGACCAGAAAAATTCAAACAACATTTTAAACTTATCTTTTAAACTTCCTTCTGTTACAAAAACCTCTCTTATTTTATCTAAAATCCTTTCTAGTAAACGCTTCCTTTCTTTACGATTAGTACTAGAGCTAGACTTTTCATCTTGCTTATTTTCAGCATGGATTTCAGCACTAGTTATCACCAAATTAGGAAAAACGTCCTCTTTATCGCGTCTGATTTCTAGACTTTTTTTCTTCAATTTATTTTTGTTTTTTTCCTTGAATTCAGATGTGGTAGATGACTCTTGATTTGGCACCGAAGAAACACATTCATCTAATTCCATATTGTCATCATCACTCTCTTGTAAAGTTTCAATGGCTTCATAATTACCAACAGTAACGTCTCTGTAAGTTGGGACCGAAGCACCGTCGGTCCTGACGTGGGAAATAATAGGTTTAACAAAAGGCATCTCGGGTTCCAATCTGCTCGAAGTATTTTTCAGTGTATTTTCCTTCATCTTATTTAATGCAAACCTATAAGAGCACATATGATTTCCCATATAAATCCGAATATTTCTTTCTTTCACAAATACAGGGCATACAGATTTCATAAAAGATAAGTGATTCCCTTTGCAGTTAACACATCTATAACTTTTCGTTTCGCAGTTTTCATGTTTCCCGCTACACTTAGGACAAATTGGGGTCTTAGAAGGACAAATCTGATTGACGTGACCGTATCGCCAACAATTAGAGCATTGAGTCACAGGATACATGTAAGAATCTACGGCCATTCGACACCCGTAAGCTTTTATAAATTCTGGAAGATTTGAACCTTCGAACCCTACTCGAACAGTTTCAGACTTTATCCACTTACCATCCGAATCTTTTCGTAACAACCTCTTAATGGATAAAATCTTTGTGTCACATTCGAAAATCTCTTTCAATTCCTTATCTTCTATATCAATGTCAATATCCCGGACCACGCCATAACAGTAATGCAACTCGTTAATATTTCTACAAATCCACTCATGATCCTGTGTAATTTTATTATTTAGAAAATTGTTTGTGTCTAGCTCGGTTTTAAATTTAATGAAAAGTTTGAAAGGACTTTTATATTTGATGATCTCTATGCCCTGAATATTATATTTAGCCAATAGTTTTGCAAACGCTAACTGCTTCGGTAGGGAATCGGTCTTGGCGGTTATAAAAACTCCAAAATTATTACGTAAATTAACTGGCGGATGAGGTGATGCAGATGGAGGGGTTCTCTGCAGGTTCCTGCGCTTATATCTCGTGACCAGTGTAAATCCATCATCAGCTAGCGGCTCTGGAGAACTGCCTGCTAGTCGCCTTTTGTTGCCTGGCTGCAACATCGCTTCACTTCCAATATCGTCAAGATTATTATGACCTACGGACACACCTGCATCATCCCACTCTAAGTCTACCTCTCCTTCATATTCTCCAGATTCCAGTACGATTATGTTAACAGCCTCCGCAGATATCTCATTGAGTGCAGGCTCCATCGCCCCTTCTTCCTCAGGTTCACTCATAATAATTACAACACAATGCGGGTAGATCGAAAAAAGTAATAATACGAAAGATTGTTATGAAACAAAACTATTCACTTAAGTTCACTTTTGATTTGATAATTATAAATAATTATAACCGAAATAATCATAATCCAGAATATTTAAACTCGTAAACAAAAAATAACTCGTAACTACGAAACGAATGTTGGCGTTACAGAGATCGTAACACGGAGCGCGTCCGACCGTGACGGGCGCAAACCCAGACTGTTTGTGATATATTATTTATTTGTGAAAACTTTATGAAGGCACTTCACATGGCTATTTGTATTTGAGTATTTGATGTGTTCGTCAAACAATCACCATGTGTAGACGGTATGTTTGACAAATATTGGCCTTATTTGCCTATTTGACAGATATGACCAATACCAAATACACGTATCCGTACTTTTGTCGGTTTTCGACGCACATCAAAGGAGTAAAATAGGCAAGTAAAGAAAATCAAGTTTGTGTATATGTCAATAATTTTGCCAAATGCAACAAATAGCCAATAGCAAATACAAATAGCCATGTGAAGTGCCTCTATTATAATTGGCTCTATGTTTTATAATTGTATCTTTACTGAAATTGTTTGCAAGTTTTCTGAATAAAATATAATAATAAAAAATAAATAAAATAGGATGGCTGATGATGATGATGAACACCCTTCCCGGGTGTACTTTGCTTCCCTATCTAAACTTAGACGCGGTGTGTAAGAGAGACAGGTATATATACCTCTTCTTCTCTATCTCGACGGACAGGCGGCAAGTGAGAGTAACGGGTATATATACCGCCATTCTTTATCTCAATTCAGACGAGGTGTGTGAGAGAGAAAAATATACGTACCTCTCCTTCTCTATTTCGACAGACAAGCGATGTATGTGCGGGTCATCATCAGACACGAGCTGGTACGCGGTCGCGTCGGTGTCCAGCTCGTGAGTCTCCGCGCGAAGCTCCGCCGGCAGTGAGCACGTTGACGCCGTGCCGAAGTTTGGCAACTCCTGAGAAGGAAAGATATTGAAGATTCTTAGATATATAAGAAGAAAACATTGAATTTTTAAGTAAGTAAGTATTTCTTGGAAATAAAGACTTACTTACTTACTTACTTAAAAAAGAAGATGAATTTCAGAGTACTTAAATACGTCAAGAAAGAACAATAATATGTCAGAGTTGGAAGTGTAGGAACCCGAAAATTGGCTAATTAATAACTGGTGAGTGCTGTACTGTATGACCTTATAAAATATATTAATGTTATAAATGCGAATAAAACTTCACGACACAATTAATCTTAAATCAGAAATTTTAGCGTGAAAAAGATAACAGCTTGAACTCACCAAGCTGTTATCTTTTCACGCTTAAAATGCTGATTTAATTGTGATTGTGTCGTGTAGTTTCCGTAATTTCTGGGTAAGGAAATAGAATAATTTTTATACGGTTTACATGTGATTAAAATATTGAAGGCAACATCTACATTAGGAAAAAAAAAATCAGTTCCCGTAAGATTTTATACAGGAACTTTTTTAAGGGTCTTTGCGTGGACCTGAGCGTGCGTGCGGTCACGCCAGCGTGCTCGTTCGTGCGTGCGTGTACGTATCTGTGTGCGTGCACGCTGACGGGTACGTGCGTGCACACGTGCGTATATGCGTGTGTAGCTCACCGGCGCCGGCAGCGAGGTGGTGGAGGTGCGGCTGAGGAAGTTGAGCAGCTTCTCCTTGGCCTGCTTCTCGGCGACGCGCGCGGCCAGCAGCTCCGCTTTCAGCCGGTCCGCCTCCGCCGCGCGCCGCTCCGACTCCTCCACCAGTCGCGCCGTGAGGAACTCCGCCTCGCGCGTCTTGCGCTCCAGGTGCACCTGGGAGAGCAGGAGTATACAATATAAAAAACCAGTACTTCTTTAACTATTATGATGTAACTTTAATGCGCCTTTCTTTGTTCGATCCAAACGGTTTCATATCCAAATACAAAATGGTATTATTATGTCAAACCGTCAACGTATGCGGTATATGTTATGAAAAATCAGCGCGTGCGTGCTGATAGATGTGTGATCACCTTTATACGCATATTTTATTAGGTGCAGTTAATACGTGACATTCTAATGAACCTCATTTTGGTCAGACATACTGTGTGCCGAGTGTGAGATTTGTTTCACAGTCGATCTTGAACGCGTTTGGCGTTTACTAAGATTTTGTATGGGATTTGTACAGTGCCACCTAGCGATGCTCACGGGAGTGAGCCCGGTTCCCAAACTTCCCATACAAAATCTTAGTAAACGCCAAATGCGTTCACAACCGAATGTCAAACAAAAACTCACACTCGGCACTCTGAGCCTCGTTTTAAGCGTAAACAGTGTCAACATCTATTATGTAAATGTTTAAATGTCAACTCCCACCTTCTCCTCCTCAGTCCTGATGGCGGACAGTCGTAGTCGGGCGTTCTCCCGCTCGGCGTCGGCCGCCTTCTGCGCCAACAGCGACGCCTCCTCCTCCGCCACTCGCCCCTTCTCCGCTAACAGTTCTGCTGTTTCCTCGCTGCGACGCTGTAACATTGCAAATATTTCACTTTATATGAGAAAACTCATTACATTTAAAAACTTTTTGACATAAGCTGTCGTTAAGAAACCGGCTCTTTTCTGGGTTGTTACTAGCGATACTACTATTTAGGTTAGGTATCCAGATAACTGTTAAACTCTTAATAAGCTATATATGCTGGTGCTGCCAGCGTGAGAACAGCGCGTCGTTGGCCAGGCCTCGCGCAACTGCTTCTCGCGGGACAGCTTGTTGCGCCCTGTATATACTGACAGACAGACAGACACTGACCAGCGCGTCGTTGGCCAGTTTGATCTCCTCCTGGTACTGCAGCAGTCTCTGCTCCATGGCGGCGCGCTCGCGCTCCGCCGCCTCGCGCAGCTGCTTCTCGCGGGACAGCTTGTTGCGCCCTGTATATAGTTACTGACAGACAGACAGACACTGACCAGCGCGTCGTTGGCCAGTTTGATCTCCTCCTGGTACTGCAGCAGTCTCTGCTCCATGGCGTCGCGCTCGCGCTCCGCCGCCTCGCGCAGCTGCTTCTCGCGGGACAGCTTGTTGCGCCCTGTATATACTGACAGACAGACAGACACTGACCAGCGCGTCGTTGGCCAGTTTGATCTCCTCCTGGTACTGCAGCAGTCTCTGCTCCATGGCGGCGCGCTCGCGCTCCGCCGCCTCGCGCGGCTGCTTCTCGCGGGACAGCTTGTTGCGCCCTGTATATAGTTACTGACAGACAGACAGACACTGACCAGCGCGTCGTTGGCCAGTTTGATCTCCTCCTGGTACTGCAGCAGTCTCTGCTCCATGGCGGCGCGCTCGCGCTCCGCCGCCTCGCGCAGCTGCTTCTCGCGGGACAGCTTGTTGCGCCCTGTATATAGTTACTGACAGACAGACAGACACTGACCAGCGCGTCGTTGGCCAGTTTGATCTCCTCCTGGTACTGCAGCAGTCTCTGCTCCATGGCGTCGCGCTCGCGCTCCGCCGCCTCGCGCAGCTGCTTCTCGCGGGACAGCTTGTTGCGCCCTGTATATACTGACAGACAGACAGACACTGACCAGCGCGTCGTTGGCCAGTTTGATCTCCTCCTGGTACTGCAGCAGTCTCTGCTCCATGGCGGCGCGCTCGCGCTCCGCCGCCTCGCGCAGCTGCTTCTCGCGGGACAGCTTGTTGCGCCCTGTATATAGTTACTGACAGACAGACAGACACTGACCAGCGCGTCGTTGGCCAGTTTGATCTCCTCCTGGTACTGCAGCAGTCTCTGCTCCATGGCGGCGCGCTCGCGCTCCGCCGCCTCGCGCAGCTGCTTCTCGCGGGACAGCTTGTTGCGCCCTGTATATAGTTACTGACAGACAGACAGACACTGACCAGCGCGTCGTTGGCCAGTTTGATCTCCTCCTGGTACTGCAGCAGTCTCTGCTCCATGGCGTCGCGCTCGCGCTCCGCCGCCTCGCGCAGCTGCTTCTCGCGGGACAGCTTGTTGCGCCCTGTATATACTGACAGACAGACAGACACTGACCAGCGCGTCGTTGGCCAGTTTGATCTCCTCCTGGTACTGCAGCAGTCTCTGCTCCATGGCGGCGCGCTCGCGCTCCGCCGCCTCGCGCAGCTGCTTCTCGCGGGACAGCTTGTTGCGCCCTGTATATAGTTACTGACAGACAGACAGACACTGACCAGCGCGTCGTTGGCCAGTTTGATCTCCTCCTGGTACTGCAGCAGTCTCTGCTCCATGGCGGCGCGCTCGCGCTCCGCCGCCTCGCGCAGCTGCTTCTCGCGGGACAGCTTGTTGCGCCCTGTATATAGTTACTGACAGACAGACAGACACTGACCAGCGCGTCGTTGGCCAGTTTGATCTCCTCCTGGTACTGCAGCAGTCTCTGCTCCATGGCGGCGCGCTCGCGCTCCGCCGCCTCGCGCAGCTGCTTCTCGCGGGACAGCTTGTTGCGCCCTGTATATAGTTACTGACAGACAGACAGACACTGACCAGCGCGTCGTTGGCCAGTTTGATCTCCTCCTGGTACTGCAGCAGTCTCTGCTCCATGGCGTCGCGCTCGCGCTCCGCCGCCTCGCGCAGCTGCTTCTCGCGGGACAGCTTGTTGCGCCCTGTATATACTGACAGACAGACAGACACTGACCAGCGCGTCGTTGGCCAGTTTGATCTCCTCCTGGTACTGCAGCAGTCTCTGCTCCATGGCGGCGCGCTCGCGCTCCGCCGCCTCGCGCAGCTGCTTCTCGCGGGACAGCTTGTTGCGCCCTGTATATAGTTACTGACAGACAGACAGACACTGACCAGCGCGTCGTTGGCCAGTTTGATCTCCTCCTGGTACTGCAGCAGTCTCTGCTCCATGGCGGCGCGCTCGCGCTCCGCCGCCTCGCGCAGCTGCTTCTCGCGGGACAGCTTGTTGCGCCCTGTATATAGTTACTGACAGACAGACAGACACTGACCAGCGCGTCGTTGGCCAGTTTGATCTCCTCCTGGTACTGCAGCAGTCTCTGCTCCATGGCGGCGCGCTCGCGCTCCGCCGCCTCGCGCAGCTGCTTCTCGCGGGACAGCTTGTTGCGCCCTGTATATACTGACAGACAGACAGACACTGACCAGCGCGTCGTTGGCCAGTTTGATCTCCTCCTGGTACTGCAGCAGTCTCTGCTCCATGGCGGCGCGCTCGCGCTCCGCCGCCTCGCGCAGCTGCTTCTCGCGGGACAGCTTGTTGCGCCCTGTATATAGTTACTGACAGACAGACAGACACTGACCAGCGCGTCGTTGGCCAGTTTGATCTCCTCCTGGTACTGCAGCAGTCTCTGCTCCATGGCGGCGCGCTCGCGCTCCGCCGCCTCGCGCAGCTGCTTCTCGCGGGACAGCTTGTTGCGCCCTGTATATAGTTACTGACAGACAGACAGACACTGACCAGCGCGTCGTTGGCCAGTTTGATCTCCTCCTGGTACTGCAGCAGTCTCTGCTCCATGGCGTCGCGCTCGCGCTCCGCCGCCTCGCGCAGCTGCTTCTCGCGGGACAGCTTGTTGCGCCCTGTATATACTGACAGACAGACAGACACTGACCAGCGCGTCGTTGGCCAGTTTGATCTCCTCCTGGTACTGCAGCAGTCTCTGCTCCATGGCGGCGCGCTCGCGCTCCGCCGCCTCGCGCAGCTGCTTCTCGCGGGACAGCTTGTTGCGCCCTGTATATAGTTACTGACAGACAGACAGACACTGACCAGCGCGTCGTTGGCCAGTTTGATCTCCTCCTGGTACTGCAGCAGTCTCTGCTCCATGGCGTCGCGCTCGCGCTCCGCCGCCTCGCGCAGCTGCTTCTCGCGGGACAGCTTGTTGCGCCCTGTATATACTGACAGACAGACAGACACTGACCAGCGCGTCGTTGGCCAGTTTGATCTCCTCCTGGTACTGCAGCAGTCTCTGCTCCATGGCGGCGCGCTCGCGCTCCGCCGCCTCGCGCAGCTGCTTCTCGCGGGACAGCTTGTTGCGCCCTGTATATAGTTACTGACAGACAGACAGACACTGACCAGCGCGTCGTTGGCCAGTTTGATCTCCTCCTGGTACTGCAGCAGTCTCTGCTCCATGGCGTCGCGCTCGCGCTCCGCCGCCTCGCGCAGCTGCTTCTCGCGGGACAGCTTGTTGCGCCCTGTATATACTGACAGACAGACAGACACTGACCAGCGCGTCGTTGGCCAGTTTGATCTCCTCCTGGTACTGCAGCAGTCTCTGCTCCATGGCGGCGCGCTCGCGCTCCGCCGCCTCGCGCAGCTGCTTCTCGCGGGACAGCTTGTTGCGCCCTGTATATAGTTACTGACAGACAGACAGACACTGACCAGCGCGTCGTTGGCCAGTTTGATCTCCTCCTGGTACTGCAGCAGTCTCTGCTCCATGGCGTCGCGCTCGCGCTCCGCCGCCTCGCGCAGCTGCTTCTCGCGGGACAGCTTGTTGCGCCCTGTATATACTGACAGACAGACAGACACTGACCAGCGCGTCGTTGGCCAGTTTGATCTCCTCCTGGTACTGCAGCAGTCTCTGCTCCATGGCGGCGCGCTCGCGCTCCGCCGCCTCGCGCAGCTGCTTCTCGCGGGACAGCTTGTTGCGCCCTGTATATACTGACAGACAGACAGACACTGACCAGCGCGTCGTTGGCCAGTTTGATCTCCTCCTGGTACTGCAGCAGTCTCTGCTCCATGGCGGCGCGCTCGCGCTCCGCCGCCTCGCGCAGCTGCTTCTCGCGGGACAGCTTGTTGCGCCCTGTATATAGTTACTGACAGACAGACAGACACTGACCAGCGCGTCGTTGGCCAGTTTGATCTCCCCCTGGTACTGCAGCAGTCTCTGCTCCATGGCGTCGCGCTCGCGCTCCGCCGCCTCGCGCAGCTGCTTCTCGCGGGACAGCTTGTTGCGCCCTGTATATACTGACAGACAGACAGACACTGACCAGCGCGTCGTTGGCCAGTTTGATCTCCTCCTGGTACTGCAGCAGTCTCTGCTCCATGGCGGCGCGCTCGCGCTCCGCCGCCTCGCGCAGCTGCTTCTCGCGGGACAGCTTGTTGCGCCCTGTATATACTGACAGACAGACAGACACTGACCAGCGCGTGGTTGGCCAGTTTGATCTCCTCCTGGTACTGCAGCAGTCTCTGCTCCATGGCGGCGCGCTCGCGCTCCGCCGCCTCGCGCAGCTGCTTCTCGCGGGACAGCTTGTTGCGCCCTGTATATAGTTACTGACAGACAGACAGACACTGACCAGCGCGTCGTTGGCCAGTTTGATCTCCTCCTGGTACTGCAGCAGTCTCTGCTCCATGGCGGCGCGCTCGCGCTCCGCCGCCTCGCGCAGCTGCTTCTCGCGGGACAGCTTGTTGCGCCCTGTATATAGTTACTGACAGACAGACAGACACTGACCAGCGCGTCGTTGGCCAGTTTGATCTCCTCCTGGTACTGCAGCAGTCTCTGCTCCATGGCGGCGCGCTCGCGCTCCGCCGCCTCGCGCAGCTGCTTCTCGCGGGACAGCTTGTTGCGCCCTGTATATAGTTACTGACAGACAGACAGACACTGACCAGCGCGTCGTTGGCCAGTTTGATCTCCTCCTGGTACTGCAGCAGTCTCTGCTCCATGGCGGCGCGCTCGCGCTCCGCCGCCTCGCGCAGCTGCTTCTCGCGGGACAGCTTGTTGCGCCCTGTATATAGTTACTGACAGACAGACAGACACTGACCAGCGCGTCGTTGGCCAGTTTGATCTCCTCCTGGTACTGCAGCAGTCTCTGCTCCATGGCGGCGCGCTCGCGCTCCGCCGCCTCGCGCAGCTGCTTCTCGCGGGACAGCTTGTTGCGCCCTGTATATAGTTACTGACAGACAGACAGACACTGACCAGCGCGTCGTTGGCCAGTTTGATCTCCTCCTGGTACTGCAGCAGTCTCTGCTCCATGGCGGCGCGCTCGCGCTCCGCCGCCTCGCGCAGCTGCTTCTCGCGGGACAGCTTGTTGCGCCCTGTATATAGTTACTGACAGACAGACAGACACTGACCAGCGCGTCGTTGGCCAGTTTGATCTCCTCCTGGTACTGCAGCAGTCTCTGCTCCATGGCGGCGCGCTCGCGCTCCGCCGCCTCGCGCAGCTGCTTCTCGCGGGACAGCTTGTTGCGCCCTGTATATACTGACAGACAGACAGACACTGACCAGCGCGTGGTTGGCCAGTTTGATCTCCTCCTGGTACTGCAGCAGTCTCTGCTCCATGGCGGCGCGCTCGCGCTCCGCCGCCTCGCGCAGCTGCTTCTCGCGGGACAGCTTGTTGCGCCCTGTATATAGTTACTGACAGACAGACAGACACTGACCAGCGCGTCGTTGGCCAGTTTGATCTCCTCCTGGTACTGCAGCAGTCTCTGCTCCATGGCGGCGCGCTCGCGCTCCGCCGCCTCACGCAGCTGCTTCTCGCGGGACAGCTTGTTGCGCTCGATCTGACGACGCTGTTAATACAAAGATGCTTATTAGTGCTATTTTAACGATGCGAGTGGAGCCCGAAAAGGAAGATCTTCCGACCGAGCGAGACAGCATCCTCGGTCAGGCCAAATCTGACGTCATTTAAGACATTGTATATATCATGCCGTTCTCCGAAACTCCTGATAGCGTGATTCAGGATTGTGAGGCTAATTGTGGGTACCGCCACACTATCCTGAAGTTCTTTGTGGGTTATACAGATTAGTTCAAGTAAACCTTAATAAAAATTCTACGTCAAAACCGTTCACTTCCTTTGGTTTTGCTATAGGCCTTTAGAGACAGGATAAAGAAACACATCATGATGAGCGAATATTTTCAGATAGAATACCCTAGAAAAATAACATCAACCTTACATTGTTTATAATCAAATAATTGAAAAGCGACTAAAGGACCTGCCCTTTAAAATAGTCAAAATATTTGACTTTACAACTTAAAAAGTTCAAACGTCAAAACTGTTACCATAGACAATGAAGTTCATGACAGTTCAGAAAACTAGCTGTAGCCCATAGATAAAAAAAATATATACATCGGTGTAGCCACTCGGTAAAGTAATCCCCAGCTCACCTGTTTCTCCTCCTTGGCCTGAGCCTTCATCTGCTGCACCTCCATGGTGTCGGGCTTGCGCCGCCGCATGTACAGGTCGTGGTTGCCGATGCACAGGTCCAGGATCTACCACATACCATGTAGTGAGAGACTCGCCAAGATAGTTTATTTATATTATTAAAGGTGAACTATGAAGAACAAAACTAAAGTCCAAACTTCTCCAAAAGTCGTTTAAAAGTTAGTAGCGCGCATTAGCACGCATTACAATAAAACATATTGAAGATATAAACATTGTCATAGACCTCGCGCAACTAGATCGTGATGAAAAGAAAAAGTATTCGATTTAAGGCGTCTTTGGTGGAGCGTGGAGTGAGTGGGGCGTGCGGGGACGCTATTTGTAAATCAGTGATCATATAATATATCAACGTTATTGGTAGATCTCAGCTATCAATAACGTATCAACAGACACGTTAGCAGTTATTGTATGTTATTAGTAGACATTGTGCACATGCGCCGTTTATCCCCTTTAGTTTCGCCGTACGATCTTAGTCGGACCCTAGAGCACAATATAATTGAACAATTTATTTGACAATAAGATTGAAACTTTGATTCAATATCCACCCTAGACGGTCAATAATATTGCACAATACGTGATATTGCACAATAAAATGGATTGTCTAGTCACTCTAGGGGCCCACTTATAGTTATGCGTGGCCTATCTTAAACACTAAGTTAACCATCGTAGACCAAAATATGAAACCATCACCATACCAACTTGTTCATGCCCTTCGGCGAGAAGAAGATGAAGTTGCTGACGGACTTGTCCACGAACTTTATCACGAACTTCTTGTCGTCGAACGAGATGTGCTTGATCTCCGACCACGGGAACGTCGTCTTCGGCGCCAGCTTGTTGTCCTGCGGACAGGTTATAGGATGCTATAGTATGGTCGCGCGCTGGTAAAAGTTTATCGTACTGGCATTAACATAAGACATATAAACATCAAAATATTTCTTCACTTTTAGAACGTCTACATGGTGCCTACCACTGGTTCGGGAACTAGCCCGGCGAGAAGAACCGGCATAATTATATATACTTCATAGATTTTGGATTAATAAAATTTATTACTATTTCGTATACTATTTCGGATCTTTTCATGACCTAAAGCAAATTTTCCTAATCTAAATATAAAATACCTTCTCATATATGTTGAGGCCGAGTGCAGTAACTCCCAGGTACAGATCTGTGTCTTTTTTGTTCTGGAAAATAGAAAATACGAAAATAATAACTTGACTATTTTTCCACTAACAACCGCACATTTAATAAACTTTAATTTGATTAAGGGCCTGTTTTACCACTTCCTGATAAGTGCCAAATAGGCTATCAACCACTTAACTTGACAGGTAAAGAATGGAGAATCTGTCACAAAAGCTGTGCCTATTCGGCACTTTATCAGAAAGTGGTGAAACAGGCCCTAAGAGTTGGATAGTAATTAATGTATGGAGTTTATGTCAATACCCTTATTAAATTACAATTGAGTAGCCATTAAAACTCTCTGAGTGCGGCAATTCAAGACTTGCAAAGTAAATCGACCGCTTGGATACGCAGACAAAATCGCTCGGCAATTAAGCGTCTCCCAGACAGACGCGGCCTGCGGTGGCGGTGGCGGTCAGTTGGATGACTTGGCCGCGTGGCCGCGTGTGTCTGTGTCGTTCCTAAAACTCTCAAGTCATCCAACTGACCGCCACCGCCACCGCAGGCCGCGTCTGTCTGGGAGACGCTTTAGTGTTCGAATCCGAAACAAATGAGATGTATCAATGGGCAAGGGCAAGTAAGTATAATCGAGGAAATTTATTCCTAGGCAGATGGCAGATGGCAAGATCATATTTTGATCGTATTGTGTCAAATCCAGCCGACAGATCATGACATTGAATTTACATAATATGACCAAACAACGTAGTGGGTCCGTCAACTGCCTATGAATCAATTTCTTCCTGCATGGAGCATTAAAAAGCTTTTTTTAAATTATTGTACATACGTTGATGGCGAAGTAGTTGACGCCGTACATGTCGAGGTCCTGCGCGATCTTCAGATACTCCATCTCCGCCTCGTCGCGAGACATGCCCTTGTGGTCCGCGTACCTGCATCATCACATTATTATAATACTAGATGAAATCCCGGCTTCGCTCGGGTAAACTTGTTACTCAATACACATCTAGGTACAAAATGTAGGTAAATATTTGTGTAGTCATCTTTTCTCAAGAACCAAAATAAATTTATACGTGGGAGAGCCATGCTTCGGCACGAATGGGCCGGCTCGACCGGAGAAATACCACGCGTTCTCACAGAAAACCGGCGTGAAACAGCGCTTGCGCTGTGTTTCGCCGAGTGAGTGTAGTTTACCGGAAGCCCAATCCCCTGCCCTATTCCCTTCCCCACCCTCCCCTATTCCCTTCCCTTCCCATCCCTACCCTCCCCTATTACCCTTTTCCCTCTTAAAAGGCCGGCAACGCACCTGCAGCTCTTCTGACGCTGCGAGTGTCCATGGGCGACGGAAGTTGCTTTCCAACAGGTGACCCGTTTGCTCGTTTGCCCCCTTATTTTATAAAAAAAAACATAGGTACGTAAAACATGATGACCTGATGATGGGATCCATGAGGAATCGAGGGAACTCCTCAAAATTTATATGGAAACATATAGTGATTTTAGTTTTATGAGAAGTATCCTAAGCATATTATATGCTACCAAAACGCAAGATTTTGCACTAATGTATATTATGGTTCCGAAGATACTAAGAGAACACCGGATTCCTTATAGATACAAGTTTGGGAGTTTAGGCGCTGTTTTAAGAACTATCAGCATATGCTACTATGCAAATCACATTCATCTTCTCCCTTAAATTACCTAGCACGTGTTCACTTTGATTTTTTAAATATATAGTTTAAAATTATTTACTTGATATTTGTGAGTGTGACTTTTAACAAATTATAATAAGTAGAATATACGCAATGGTTTACTAGGTAACTAAAAAGAGTGAAATTATTATTTTTAACAAAAAATTATAAACCGACTTCCAAGATAAAAACAATAATAACATCCTTATAATATGAACTAAAAAGTATTAAATAATTTTTCCTATCTAATAGGTAGTGCCTTTTTCCGAATTCGGCTAAACCTCAACTATTTCTGTACTCAATCTTCATCATTTTGAAGTCGGTCCCAGTTCCAAAAGTTTCAAATATTCTGGCAGAGGAAGATTCAGCTGTATCTGGTACCGACTTCGAAATGATGAAGATTGAGTACAGAAATAGCTGTTGAGGTTAAGCCGAATTCGAAAAAAGGCACTATTAGATAGGAAAAATTATTTAATACTTTTTAGTTCATATTATAAGGATGTTATTATTGTTTTTACCTTGGAAGTCGGTTTTAATTTTTTGTTAAAAATAATTTATTTTGGGATTCAACTTAGTTTTTTAAGTATGTAAATTCCAAACTAACCATATTTTGATGCGCTCGGCCCACATCTCTGGTGTCATCTGGTACTGGTCAATCACTCTCTGTGGCAGGAGGTCCTCACTCGCTAGCATACCCGGCTTGTAAGCTGTTTCATCATAGTCCCCATACTGAAATGTAAGTATAATAAATAAAAAAATGCTCAATTTTCACTTTAAAATTGCCGAAAATTTTGGATAAAATTTAGGATTTTTAAGTCCCGGCAAAGGACACATAATAGTCTTATAACTCAAATTTTACGGTTTCCAGATGATGTTAGAAGTTAATAGTAACATCCAGTACAATCATACTCATGAGCTATATTACTGATTGGATACCCATTAGAAACTAAATTGAATAATAAAATGTTCAATAATTAAATTAATTACAAAGTAATTTTTAAACTGGAATATTTTTGTTAATAAAAATAAAATAATTATAAAAATTATAAATAAAAAACTTAACCTACCTTAGCCTGAACAGCGTAACTGGCCAGCAGCACGGAGGCTTCTGGCGGGCAGTAGATGTCCATGCTGAGTATCGCCTGCTTCACCTGGAGGAAGAGCAGGTGCTGCGTCACCTCCTGTATCAGCTCCTCCGCCACATCCTCGGGGTACAGTTTGCATAACAGCATGAAGGGCGTCCCAGGCATTTGAGACACACATTGTTCTTGTACTGATATTAAATATTACAATAAGTAAATTAGAAGAATTACATTTTTAGTTGAAAGTCTATACAATATGTTTTTCGCATTTAAGAATTTAAATGAGCAGACAGTATATACTTAACACAAGTTAGCATAAAGTTTCATTTTAAGACTATTTGTCTATACAATAAGCAGCATATAAGTTCATTAAATGTGGTGTGGTAAAATATCAAAATTCCTTGCATTTTGCAAAAAGTTTTCGTCATTATATTTTCAATTGCGACATTCCAATTGCATATTATTTTTCATATTATTTAAATACATTTACATAAACTAGAATGTCAATTATTTTGTTGCTTACATCAGTGTTTTCATCAATTTAGGTGTTTCAAATTGATGCATACTTTTGGAGATAGTATAATTACTTACCTCTTTTATCTAGTTTTAACCAACTGATGAAATGTTTTGTATCCTCAAACTGTAATCCAAAGAACCATGTCTCTCTCAGTCCGATAGTCCTGCACACCAAATCAAACAGATCTCTTCCTGTAGCCCTCCACTGTAAGAAAAACATTTTAAATAGAATATTTATACCTATGAAGAATTTGTCATAGCTGTAGCGGCTACAATAATAATAAAGTTCTTATATTCTAATATAAAATTCTTCTCAAATAGCTACACTGACTGTAGCTTTATTTATATCTGCTTCCACATACATCCTGAATACTTAGTGATAACTCTTATAATGTGGTTAGTTTATGAGATGTGCTGTAGCAATAACAGTCAACAGACTTACACAAATGAGAAACCGGCCTTACTTTGTTGTCTGTAAGCTCTCTCTACTTTTATCCAGCCCGAGTTTTATACAAATAATGTGTATAACTTAGGAAACATTTAACACAAATAAATTAAATAGGAACTTCATGCTTAGAAAACTCTATAGAGCAGGTGCCAAGTCAACTTTTGAGTTTAAAACTACGAATAATAAAACCTAAGGAAACGTAACTCCCATACTAATTCTTTTTTTTTTCTGTTCCAAAATCATGCGATCAGTCTTTCAGACTATGAGTATGAGCAGATGAGTTTAGCGAATTGTGGCAGGCAGAGATTGTTCCCCATGGGGCACATCTCTATATTGATTATTTTGGAACTTAATCCAGTGTGTCTAGGTCCAGGATATTTCGCCTTTTAAGGCGACTAGTAGTGTCTCTGTGTAGGAGCATTTGAGCCAGCTGATTTGGGTGGTTCTTTAGCCGAAGTTTGTACTTTGTGCTGAGCATCTTAATTTCCTCTTTGACTGTCTGAAGGCCCAAGAATTCGTGTACTTCTGAGTTTTTAATGAACCATGGGGCATTGCACATCTGTTTGAGTATACAATTTTGAGCTCTTTGTATTATGCTTATATTTGAGGCACTTGCTGAGCCCCACAGTTGTAGGCCGTAGGTCCAGATTGGCTTGATGATCGATTTATATATAAGCAGTTTGTTGTTAATAGCCAGTTTAGACGATCGTCCAATCAGCCATGAAAGCTCTCTTGAGCAGATGTTCAGCTCTTTTCCTTTGGTTTCAATGTGCTTCTTCCAGGTTAGTCGGCTATCAAGATGCATACCCAGGTACTTTGAGGAAGCTCCCTTTCTCCGAGTTTTACTGATGGGCATTTGTCCCTACACAAAGTAAATGTTACTTGGATGGATTTGCTAGCACTAGCATTTATCCTCCATGTTTTGAGCCATGAGTCAATTTTTGAGAGACTATTCTGCAATTCTAGCGAGGCTATTGTTGGGGATTTGTTAGAGGCTAGAATGGCTGTATCATCAGCATATGTTGCGGTTGTAACTCCTTGGGTCTGAGGCATGAACCGGTGGTAGGCATCATGTAGGACATTCTGAAAATATTTATTTTAAATTTATTCAGAAATAAAACAATTTTGATTTTGATTGATTTGATTTTGATGTCAGATGTAAAGATGGTATATAGTACTGGACCGAGAACCAAACCCTGTGGTACTCCTACTAGTATGTTATAGAAGCTAGATGTGCTGTTACCTTCTTTTACTTGAAAAATTCTGTCAAGTAGGTAAGAGTTTAGCAGATGGTAAAAAGAGTGCGATATGTGTTGTTTGATTTTGCACAGCAGACCTTTGTGCCACACTCGATCAAATGCTTGTTGAACGTCTAAAAAGACCCCAGCACAATACTCTTTTCGTTCCAGGGCCGCTCTTATGGTGTGACAGACTCTATGTACCTGCTCTACTGTAGCGTATTCAGCTCTAAATCCAAACTGATGGTCTGGTATAAGGCTTTGACATGAGTCCAGAAGTCTTTTCAAGATTACCTTTTCTAGCAGTTTCGACAGAATTGGCAGTAAGCTGATAGGTCTGTAGGAAGTTACGTCGTGTTGTGGTTTGCCCGGTTTGTGTATCATTATGACTTGAGAAACCTTCCATATTAACGGAAAGTATCCTACTCTAAGTATACTGTTGAAGATCATTGTGAGGTACAGCAGACCTTTCTTCGGCAGTTCCATGAGAATCTTTTTGTCTATGAGATCAAAACCTGGCGCTTTCTTGTCCTCCATCTTTTTTATGATTCTCTTAATCTCTTGTGGATTCGTTGGTTTTAGAGGTAGATCCATTTGCAGGGGTTGTTTAAGAGTATTGTCGATGTCCTTTTCAGAAAATGAGTGTTCTGCTTCATTAGGAGTGAATATTTTTGCCAGGTGTTCTGCAAAAATATTGGCTTTTTCTTGAGCTGACCTAGCCCATTTGTTACCTTCTATTCTTATAGGAGGCTTAATAGTTTTTGGCTTCATACTGGACCTGGTTGACTTCCACAGAGAATAGTTTGTTGTCTTCGTTGCTGTGAGAGATGTTAAATGTTCTTCAATCGTAGCATTTTCAGCCTCTGCGATGCAATGTTTCAGCTCTCGGGTCGCTTTATTTAGAGTAGTTTTGTCATTGGGATGTCTGCTGTGGTGCCACTTCCTTCTTAGTCTTCTTTTTTCTAGAATTTTTTATCTAATTTAAAGGGGGGTGCTCCTCCAGCATGCCTCTTGGATTACCTTGGTGAGTTTTTTTGCTGCATCTTCTATATCTTCTTCCGTTTTTAAGGCTTTTTTAAATCTTAGGTGATCGTCTACAATTCGTCTAAAGTTGTCCCAGTCAGTCATCTTGCTGTATAGTTTTAACGACTTTTGTTTGAGTAGCACAGACGAGCTCACTGTAAGGATTACAGCCACGTGGTTTGAAGTACCATGAAGACATGTTTCTACTTTATAAAATAATCGAGCTAGCCCTTTCATCACAAAAAAGTCTATAATGTCTGGTAGCCTGTTAGGGTCAGTAGGCCAGTGCGTCGGTTCGGCTGGAGTAATCGGGTTTATTTTGTGTATCTCCAAGCACTTCCTGACCTCCCTACCTCTTGTGGTAGTTAATCTAGAACCCCAGTGTACATGTTTGGAGTTCCAGTCACCTCCGACTATAAAGCGAGTTTCTAGTTTTTAAAAAAATTCTGTAAATTGCCTTTTGGTAATTTTATGTTTAGGTGGGCAATAAATTGAAGCCACATTGAAGTTTCCATTTTTTGTGTAAATTTTTACCGTGGTTGCTTGTATGTGTTCTGTTTGAATTGGTGGCATTTCATGGTGTTCTAGTGAAGATCTTACTAATACAGCTGTTTCTCCATGTGCCGTGCCATCCGGGTGATTTGTGGTATATATGTTGTAATTTTTTATTATTATTTTGTTAATAGATGCTAATATAGTTTTAAATTTGGTTCCATTCGAACTGTCATGTAACATCAGCCTTTATACCGCTCAAGGTCACCTAAATATGTCAAATGTATGAAAAGTGAACCTAAGGTACACTTTTTTGACAAGTATTTTGGGACATGTTTTTTGACGGAGTTACTCTTCCTTAGTTTTTATTATTCGTAGGTTTAAAAATACTAATAGCTAATAGCATTAACACAGTACCTATGAACATAGGCGCCAGCAGAAATAATTTCCAAAGGGTGCAGATTTTAGTTTTCTTTCTTTTCTTTTTACTTTTAATGAACAATTAGTGATTGTCTATTTACGTCGAAGGAATAGATTTAGTGCCAAAACATTACAAACTATCTTTGTATGGCATGGTAATAGGTAAAAATGATTTCCAGTAGATGGCTTTTTATTTCAATAATTCCTGTTGATCCCGAGATTCCCAAGGGGTGGAAGTGCACCACCTGGCACCCCCCTGCCGGCGCCCATGCCTATGAATATGTATATTTTGATAGGCATTAAGCAGTAAGTTATACAGACAAAATATAAAGGCATTAAAAGCTAATTGTTGATAATTACTGGACACATATTTGCCAACAATTAGTGCATCAACAAAATGTTAAACAATGATAATGATGCATAATGTAGTAACTTTGTCAGTTAATAACGCGTCCCGGGTCAAGGGGTGACTCACAACACGGGCATTGTGTTAATTTGCGAAAGAATTCCAGTAATTCGAGCAGTAAACAACCGCCAAATATAGTCAGTTGTGAACAATTTACCTCAAGGTTGAACTCCAATTCCGCATCCAACGTACACACTTTAACTGGAAACGACTTCGAAGCTTTCTTTCTCCTGAAAGGCGGCATTATACCATCATACTTCTCTTTCATGGGGAATCGAAAATAGTCACGATAGGTTAGTCATAAAACAATATACTTGTAACTTTCAACAGGTACGGTTTACATAATGTGTCGGGTTAGGAATGCGTGTAATTTCACATTGCGTACTATTTCCAGCGGTTAATATTTACAAACACAGGAACGTCAATGAAACAAACGCGAAGGAGGTGAATGAATAATTACACAAAAACTCTGCTTAGGGCCACTTCACACAAACATGCAAAGCGCGTTGACATGTTAGGGCGTGTCACACTGACTACTGACAGCTGACAAGTCCAAGTTTAAAGCCCCATCCCCACTCGCGTGCGAACCGCGCGCGACGCCGCGAAATTTCCGCGAAACGTGAGTGTGGATCCGGTTCGCATATTTTTCGCACTTCGCGGCTGGTTCCCCGGCCGCATCCACACTCGCACGCGGACCGTGCGCGACGCCGCGGCGCCGCGAAATTTCTGCGAAGCATGAGTGTGGATCCGATTGGCATATGTCTCGCACTTCGCGGCCCGTTCCCCGAATGTTGTCGGTTTTCTGTCCCGCGACAAAGGGTTTTTTTTTAAATCTTTATTTTAATAAGGGCTTTTGCCATACAAGACATGCCAGCATTGTTTAGTGAACAGATAATACAGTCTGTCAAGAAAGAGTAGACGCGTGGAATTTTGCTGGGAATACGAAAGAGTGCCGTTGTGTTTTTGTATTATTTTCCTAAAATTGTGTTATTTCGGTTTTTAATGTGTAATGTTGGTAGAATATTAACCATTACGTATTACGATTTACGTACGTCCTCACAGAAAACCGGCGTTGACGTGGGAGAGCCATGCTTCGGCATGAATGGGCCGGCTCGACCGGAAAAATACCACGTCCTCACAGAAAACCGGCGTGAAACAGCGCTTGCGCTGTGTTTCGCCGAGTGAGTGAGTTTACCGGAGGCCCAATCCCCTACCCTTTTCCCTTCCGTACCCTCCCCTATTCCCTTCCCTACCTTCCCCTATTACCCCTTAATCAGAAGAGCTGCAGGTGCGTTGCCAGCCTTGGCAACGCACCTGCAGCTCTTCTGATGCTGCGAGTGTCCATGGGCGACGGAAGTTGCTTTCCATCAGGTGACCCGTTTGCTCGTTTGCCCCCTTATTTCATAAAAAAAAACATTAAAAATTTGATGTCGTGCACAAGTGTGGGCAAGTGATACAACTTCAAGAAACGTGCCATTTTGTGTTCCCTCCAAAACTCCGTCGAAAGTTTTAGTAAAGGGTCTACCACTTTACTAAAACAACTGACTTGACTCGTTGACTTTACTGACTACTTTTTAACCGACTTCAAAAAAAAGAGGTTATCAATAATTCGACGCGTATGTATGTAATATTTCCAGAACTGTCCAGTTTTTTTATATGTTAATCTATAGCAGCTTCTAAACAAATGTGCCAAATTTCGAAAGTGTATGTATGTATGTATTTGGCATCACACAGCATTATAATATTATGATATTAATGTAACTAGATCACAATAACTGTACCACTCAATACTGTTTATTATTATGATGTTTCGTGTGATGCTGGAAATAAAAGTATTCTTATTCTTATTCTTATGTACGTATGTATGTTTTTATGTTTGTGCGCGCATATCTCTGGAACTACAAGTCCGATTTAAGTGATTCTTTTTTGTTGTACTAGGTATTGTTCAACTTAAGGAATGCTGCAAGTTTCATCAAAATCGGTTCAGTAGTTTTTGAGATAGGGAATTTTAATGCTACGTAATTATTTACGTTGAAGTCGGTTTTATCTTTTTAAAATACTATTTTTAGGGCCTGTTTCACCGCTTCCTGATAAGGCTATCCACCACTTAATTTGACAGATGGAGTATGGAAAATCTGTCAAATAACCCTATCGGGCACCTTATCAGGAAGCGGTGAAACAGGCCATTAGACTTTTACTAGACTTTTGACTTGACGATCATCTGGAAAAACAACTTTTTGTAAACTTTTCACGATTTTTTTTTTCCGCCATATTTTACTTGACACTGGCCATTCTTAAAAAGCCGAGTGCCATATTATGAAAAAAGTAGACGCGCGGGAAATTTTTCAAATAAAGAACGCTTAAAGCGCGAACTACACTGCGGACATGTCGCGAACTTTGAAAGGATTTGGTAGTAATGTGCGATCCGCGCCGCGATTTGCGCCGCGATCCGCGCCGCGATCCGCGCCGCGGTCCGCAGCGTGCCTTCGCGCGCGAGTGTGGATCGGCAGTAAGGATATATATAGATGTAACCTTAGCCCGTCATCGCGTGGCCATTTTGTGCTTATTTTCATACAAGTAGTGTGCGTTTATTTTCTTGAATATTTCTATTTGTCGATCATTTCGAAGCACATTATTATACAGAAAAGAAAGTCATTTAGTTCATGATATCGATAAACTATAGTCCAAGTAATGAGAATCCGTAAACACACGTAAAAAGCTATGCAATTTTTGTAGACAAATTATTAATTGATGTGACATTTTTAGCACTAATGCCTTATATAGCACGATTAAGGGATTATCAAACTTATAAATTATCTTTTTAGCTTACAAAAATACCGATTGAAAAGCCCAAAAAACGTTCAAAACTTACGTATTTAATGTTAAATCCACGTGTTTGAGGCAGTTTTGGCCATTCTTATGGTTTATTATTTAGCGGAACCACAAAACTCAACAATATTAAACACAAAATGTTCACTAAAAACCTTTATTAACACTTTTATTACATAAAATATGCAAACCGACTCCTTTGTTATGTCCGAGTAAGTCGGACATAACATTACACGCTTTTGACGCTTATACACCGATATAAGGCTCTTCTTCTTCTTCTTCTTTTTTTATGGCGGCCTCAGTGAGTTGCCAATGTCAGAGTGGGCTCTCTCCTAGTGTATATTAACTCAATGTGACAAGTGACAATGGGCCACAGCTCCTATGCTGCTGTCTATGGTTTTTCTTCCCTTTGCCTGTCCCAACCGGGACGAATTAAAAAAAATGTCTATGGTTTTTGGACCAAAATCTATTCTCTAATCCTTTTTGATATTATTTTACTGGCATACGCATTAAAAAGGTCAGAGTTTTATCAAAATATGTAAAGTCAATACATATACAGGGCTTCATAACGTTATCGAATAACAGAAAAAATATCGTTACGTACCGTTATTTTTATAATGGTAGCCAGTTAACGTTATTTTTATAACGATATCTAGTAAAATAACGTTATATTTACCGTTATTATTATAACGATACTTTTTCGTTATGTATAAACGAACAGATATCGTTATAATAATAACGGTAAATATAACGTTATTTTCTGGTATCAGGTATGCGATCGTGTACGGTGCACTAAATCTCACTCGCAGCCCACTTTTTTTTTTGAGATTTCTGCTTACCTACTTTTTGGAGTTTAATACATAGAGAAATAATAAAAATAATAGTTATTGTTTTGTCATGACTTTCTTGACGGACTATAACGTTATCAAAGAACATATATTTACCGTTATAAATTCTATATAACGTTATAACATTAACCGTTATTAATATAAATTTTTAACGTTATTTTTAATATCGGGTAAATTTTCATACTCGTAACGTTATCTATGCCCTTGAAGTAGTAACGTTATGAAAAAATAACGTTATTTGAAGCCCTGTACATATCGATAGAGATCATAAACTTAAGATGCAAAAGACCAACAAAGAGTGCGAGAGAGAAGAAAATCCTTTATGGAATTATTACAAGATAACTGATTATAACTTTAAAATGTGTATATTATTTACACTTTTAAGAACCTCATGTTATAACACATCTGACGATTGAAAAATCACCCCAAACGAAAATGTGTATCTACTTTTCAATCATCACCTTTTTTCTGTCAAGTAAAATATATGATACCTAATTTGAATTACAAAATCTTTCAAAGTTGCATATTATTTATTTCTCATAGAAACGCATGTAAAATAACTCGAACAGACAATACTATCGATAGTAAAATATACATCACTAGCACACGCACACATTGACAGATCAAAAATCGTCACGCATTTTCGGGTTGTCAGGTGGTCTATACGACAGTATATATTATAAGTCTATGATAGAGATAAGCATAAAATTGTCACCCCATAAAGGTAATATACCTATCGGAATAGAGAAACAATCCCGAGCTGTCAAGCTTAACCAAAATTTGATTTACATCTGTGTATACAATTATGTTTACGTGTGCGTGTCAGTGATGTACAAACATCTTGTAATTCGACAAAATATCGATCATGGAATAATAATTGTAAGATTGTAAACATAATGCCGGCTGTACATTCTCGCCGAGACACAGCGAGGCGGCCCGGGTGCGAGAGTGTAAATGGGTGCGCTCGCCTCGTCTCGCCTGTCTCGGACCCTCTCGGTCCGTTGTCGGTATTTTGCGCCCGAGACAAAGGGTCTCGCGAGGAAAACGAGCGCACTACTGTACACTCTCGCGTCTTTCACTACTAGTCCCGCCGTTGTTGGACAGTGTAGAACAGAAAAATAACAATAATAAACGTCATTATCAGTCATCATTTAAGAGAAATAAAATTAAATATGATTATAAATCTTTGGATTACAATGATATCTTTCGATGCATGGTGAATGGTGAATGGTCGTTTTCCACCATCTTCTCTGAGTTCTTATCTGCGATTGAACTAAGCAATAATGAACATGATCGCACTCGGGCAAGGGGCTCTCGCACGAGACTCGCCCGAGAGCTCTCGGCGAGAGTGTACAGCGGGCATTATAAAATGGGATAAAATAAAACTGCATATATATAATATAATAAAATTGTAATTTTGAAGTAAAATGTGACTTTTCTTCAAAATGCTTGCTGCATAATTAAGTACTCGTATGCATGATTTTTTCTTCGGAGTCCAGTTTGGATGGTTAATTATTTTAAGTCATGAATTTCTGGTATCCAGGTCAGCAGGAAATCTGAAAAATTGGCCAAGTGTAAGTCGGACTCGCGCATGAAGGGTGACCGGTTTCAACCGGGCATTTTCTAAAATCCGGTACGATACGACACGACATGTCATGACACGATTCGACACGACAGGTTACGTCACGTGACATCAGTACCTACACGACACGACACGACTTCACTAGACCCTATTAATTTTCAATTCACTCTCAATGAGCCTACTGAGCCCTTTTATTTGATGCCCATCTTGCAGAAGTGCTTTCAACTATTTCCCTATCTTGGATGAGCAGCCGTATTGGATGTAGAATGACATTACATCTGTGGAAATTTCAGAAGTCTATTACTATAGTGGTTCTTGTTATACAGCCTGAAGACAGACAGACGGACGGACGGATGGACAGACGGACGGACGGATGGACAGACGGACAGGCAACGAAGTCTTAGTAGTAAAGCGGGCTGCGGGACCCCACTACTAGGACTTAATTTTTACCTTTTGGGTGCGGAACCTTAAAAATGATAAATTATGCATGATAGTATATAAACTAATTATAAACTACGGATGAGTATGTTATCATTTCAACATTCCTAGATAATTAGTATACTTAACTAAAAATATTTTCATATCGACACAACTTATCGATAACTTGATGCAGCCCTAGTGTAAAATAGATGAAAATTGTTTACACAAAATATCTTTAAATTGTGCACCATGGCTAGTCAAGTTATGTTTTCCATATAATTAAACATATACAGAAGTGAACACGGACGTAAAAATACCAATAACTCGTAGGGAATTGGCAAAAATAAACTTAAAACTAGGTCCTGTCGATGTAGAATAATTCACCTGTGAAATGAATATTTGTCCGGGTTTTTTCGATGTGTGGATCCAGAATCATTCCACAAACACTTAACCATGTTTCTAGAGCAGTATTTCTTAAAATTATTCATTATTTAACTTAAAATCACAATTTTTCTGAGAGCCCAAATTGACAACTATCGGCCCAGGGGCAGACAGACTGTCAAACAGATGAAAAAAAAGCTATGCAACCTCAAATCACGCTTCTCTTTCTGCCACGCAGTGTTACTGATAGTGACATCTCGCTTGCTCAGGCCTTTGTTTCTCTATTCCGATAGGTATATTAACTTTATGTGTCACCCTAACTCATTTGGCTAACATGTTGGCTAAAAATATTTTTTGTTGCTGAGGAGAGCACATCAGATGGGTCCTGAGAGCTGTCATAAAAATGACAGCAGTCAGGACCCATCGATGAACTGTCATTTGTCAACCTCAGAAAATTCCGTAGATAGAGTAAAGAAAATTCAAACCACGTGCGGCTTATTTTTGTATGGTAAAAGTGTAATGAAATAACAAAAATGGGTAAATTTAGATCCAAACTAAAGGGTCAAACAAAAGGGAAACGATGGCAGAAGGGCCAGTCATCCAACTCCAATCCCAAAATACAAAAGTACCGAGAAATGGCCAAATCTCGCTTCTTCCAAGAAAACTTGGGTAAGTTTCGATTATTTATGTATATTTTTTATTTGTTCCTCTCTAAACTTTTATTCATTGTGTTTTTACATATAAAAGAGTATTTAGTACATACCGGATAACTATAAAGGCTATATTTTATAATATATGTTTACCATCATCATCAAAGTTTATTACACATTCCTTTTAATTTTTAGGTAATTCTGGACTTACACAGCAAGCTGTACTCAAACATGATGCAATGGTCACATACGGACACAACAAAAATAAGCTGAAATCAGATGCTGAAAATGAATTGTCAATCGCAAAGGAATTTGAAAACATGTCTGTCCGAACGGGGGAAGATGGTTCGGAAACTGAATATACTGGCTCAATGAAGTCTGGCACATATAAAACATTCCAGACATTTGCATCAGATTGGAGTCAATGCTCTAATGTTAGCTTTAGCAAGTATGACATGTTTTTATTATGAATGTATATTGAGAATATTTGATACAAAACTATTATCTTATAATTTCAGTACTTAATCCTTCGATCGGAGGTTCTAGGAATTACCATTGTATTCTTTTGTTCTCGCGATCACCGATGCTTGCACGGGGCCTGAAGGATTAATCCTTCAGGCCCCGTGCAAGGATTAATCCTTCAGGCCCCGTGCAAGCACCGGTGATCGCGAGAACAAAAGAATACAATGGGAATTCCTAGAACCTCCGATCGAAGGATTAATTTATATTGTAATTTTCTAGGCTCCTGACTAGGTTTGACTCAAACAATGCTGTTCACAAGGACATGTTGGCAGTGCTGGCTGCTGTGACAGAAGTGATCAAGGAACAAGGAGGAAAAGAAACTGCTACAGAATATTTTGCAGCGCTTGTAAGATTTAGTTTGCTTATATTTATGTTTAACTTACTATGATAAAAAAATGTTTTTTTTTTGTATTATACTTACTACATAGATAGTAAATATCAATCAATATTTTAAATCTTAAAAAGTTACTTATGACATAATAAGTTACCCTAAATAACTTCTGTTCTTAACTTCTTCTTTGAGATATGATGAAAAGGGGTATGAAGATTTTTATATGGAGCCTGGCCGACCTACTGTCCGCAAGATTATTTTTTGTTTGTAGTGATGGTAACTATCAATTTTTGAAATAAATATTTGTGAACGCGAAAAAACACAATAACGGACAGTAGGTGGGCCAAATCCTTTCAAAAACATTTAAAGAAAATTTTTGAAACAGAGTCAGAAAAAAATATTATTACTTATTACTTTATTCACAACAAATCTGCTTAAGGGGCCGGGTACCCTTGGAATTTCTCATACAAACGTAATACCAAAATCATTTTCTCATATGAAAATATTTAACATGTTTTAGTTATTTTTCAGTTTAAAATAGTAATTACCTAGGTTCCTACACAAAAATTTACTTCAAAATATTTAAACACAAAAAAATTTTTTTTTGTTTAAAATTTTTGTTAGTAAATTTACCACCAAATATTTAAACACTAAAAAATAGAGTTAAACACTAAAAAACATATAAATAAATAGTAAATTTACTACAAAATATTTAAATACTAAAAAATATTTTTTAGAGTTTAAAATATATTTTGTTGTAAATTTAATATTTATTTTATATATTTTTTAGTGTGTTACTTTTTTTTTAGTGTTGAAATATTTAGTAGCAAATTTACTAAAAAAAAATTTTAAACAAAAAAATTTTTTTTTTGTGTTTAAATATTTTGAAGTAAATTTTTGTGCAGGAACCTAGATAATTACTATTTTAAGCTGAAAAATAAATCAAACCTGTTAAATATTTTCGTATGAGAAAATGATTTTGGTATTACGTTTGTATGAGAAATTCCAAGGGTACCCGGCCTCTTAATACTCTGGCCGATTTAGACATTCGAAGTTACAAAAAGTCCCAGCAAGCTGAAAATCGGTGACATTGTTAAAAACATAATTAATTATAAACAATGTCTAAAAGTTCCCCATCATTCCCGTGTGTGGAATTTTTTTATTCAAGGTCAAAGGTCAAAAAAATAGTTTTTCGCGATTTTCAGCAAAACGGTAAGTTCTATCATAAAAGTAGCTCAGACAAAACTTGCAGATCATAAAATTATCTATAAAAATGTACCAATACTTTATTTCTTACGAGCCACCGTTTCTGAGATATAACGTTTAAAAGGTTATAAAAGTTGTTATCGTCATAATATGCATGAGTACGCCACGTATACAGTGTGTTTGGTCAGCAACTAGCGATATTTTAAGCACTTATATGTATGTACTTGTTATGCAAAAAAACACTAACTACAAAGGTTAGTGTTTTTTGCATAACAAGCAAAACCCTTCGCCTCTGTGTGGCAGGCACTTTATTATTGACTCTACCCGGTTAGCAAAAAACATTCTTAATTTGCGAGGTTTTGTCCTATTGTCATCCAAATAGCCTTAAATGAAAGGGAATTAGATAGTCTACCATTAAAAACACAAAAAAGAGTATTTTAATTCAAAAAGCTTAAAAAAGTCATAAAGTTTCTAAAAAAATAGAGAAAACACGTGCAAATTTTACAACAATAATTGTATTTTTTTACAGAAACCCTTGAATAAAAAAATTCCACACACGGGAATGATGGGGAACTTTCAGACATTGTTTATAATTATGTTTTTAACAATTTCACCGATTTTCAGCTTGCTGGGACTTTTTGTAACTTCACTCTAATTTTTTTGTCTTAATCGACCGGAGTATAAACTAGATAAAGGACTGATTGCAGGATCAAGTAATTAACAAAATAAAAAACTTTTTGCTTTATTAATGTATCAGTTATTTATGTCATTTCAATATTTAAGATGGAAACACTAAAAGCATCTGAAGGTGATGAGAGTCTGGTGGCCACTTTATCACTGCTGTCTATGGGAATAAAGTCTGTGCCACAAGCAGTGTTGAGAAAACAATTTTCGGATTCTACAGTGTTTACGGATATACTAGAAAAGAATGCGCAATCCGAAAATGGAACATTATTGCGTAGTGCCATTGGTTGTTTGTCAGTCATGCTCCGAGCACAGGAGTATGCTGTGTGGGGTGACTCATCCACAATGAAGATATTTGATTCAGTTCTGGCATTCTCACTGCATTCTAAGCCTAAGGTAAGAATAGCTATGAAAATACTTTGTTTCAATAATATATCATGTTCCTATTTCATATTAGCATAGTATTGTAATATTCTTATGATAAAAAAATCATTGCTTTTATCTAAGTATTATACTTAATTTTGCATATTATGGCACATATATTTTTATACTATGTACCTACAAATAACAAAACTAAAAAATTTTGTTAACATGTTTTGATGATGTGACTTGCAAGTTGTAACTTTATCATTTTAGGTACGAAAAGCTGCACAGCATGCAGTGACAGGCATACTGAGAGGAAGCTGTTTCATGATACCATCTGAAGACCAAAATGTTAAGGTAATTGTTTACTTACATATCATAATATACATAATAAAATTTACGTATGAAAACAGCACCAAATAAATTAATGTCATGACTCATACCATACTACAAACACATATTGAGGTAGTAATCCATAAGGGAGGACTTAAATGTATTTAAAGTTTTAGAGAGTCACACCCTGGTAGGGAGAGAGTTCCACAGTAGATGTCACATGTTACATACATAAAAGTTAAAACTGGCTAATAGAGGTTATCCAAAAATTGATGGTAAATTCGAGATGCGAATGATGCAGAAATCCATCCATTGACGATCATTATTTTAGCTGTAGGAACCATCGTCGTTTTACTAGTTATAAAATATGTGTGTATGTGATTGCTCTGAACCTATATGTTCTATGAATGCGCGAAATTGTGCAATGAAAATACGCGGCTGAAGTTCGGCATGATTACGCCTGCAATATATTTTAAATTGCTGATAACATACCATGCCGAAATGACGTCGCGTTATATTGTATGCTTAGCGCATTGGTGGTGTAATCATGCCGAACTTCGGGCGCGTATTTTCAGGTAAGTGTGCTTAGACACAATGAGTGAAAAAGACTTCGACTTCGTAAATTCTATCGTAATTGGTATGTTAGCCATAATTTGTTTCATACATTAATTTATTGGTTTTGTTCTGTGTTTTAGGTTCCAAAAGTCCACCCTGCTTCCAACAGGGTAGCAGAGTTCTGCCTGGCTCAGATCAGCTCTGAAGCTTTACTGTCCGGACACAGGAGTGTGCTACACACACTAACAATGTTGAGGGATATCCTGCCTGTTTTCAGCAAGGAGCATATCAAGGTAAAGGATTGTTTTTAGCGAAGTACCAAAACTACTAAGATGAATTGATTCTATTTTTAAAGGTATGGGGAGTCGGGAGTAAGGGCATAGATCGGTAATAACTCTAGCGGCCGCAACACAAAAATCATACATTTTAGTCATCATGCGCAGAACCACATTTATAGAAAAACTTGCAAGAATCATTATCACAAACACACTAGCGGTTTGCAAAAACGGTTGCGCGGCGCCTATACATCTAGCGAGCGTCTCGCGCAACTAGGGTTGCCAGGTCGCTAAGCCGAAAAGCCGGACAAAACAGGCAGCTTGGCCGGACATTCGTATAAAAAAGATGGAAACTACATTCACAGTATAGCAATACGTACCTCTACAAATGTTCTATTTTATTTAAACAATTTAACATCTGATTGATAAAATACTATTACAACTCGTTAGATGTAAAACTGTCTAAAATTAGTAAGATTTTCATATAAAATTATAGATTCAAAGCTCTACAAAAGCCGGACACCTATTAATTTTGGCCGGACACTAGTGTCCGAAGTTGGCCGAAGCCGAAGGTTTATAATCCTAATCGCTCGACTATCAGTAATTCATTTTTAACCGACTTAAAAAAAAGAGGTTATCAATTCGTCGCGTATGTATTTAATATTTCCAGAACTGCCCAATTTTCGTATATGTTAGTCTGTAATCTGTATCAGCGTCTGAACAAATGTGCCAAATTACAAGTGTATGTATGTATGTTTTTATGTTTGTATTCGCATATCTCTGGAACTACCATTTCGATTTCAATAATTCTTTTTTTGTTTTACTAGGTACTGTTCAACTTAGGGAATAGTGCAAGTTTCAACAAAATCGGTTCAGTAGTTTTGAAGATACGGAGTTTTAATTCTCAATTGCGTAGGATTTTGAAGTCGGTTTTATCTTTTTTAAATATAGTTATGTAATTTATGTTCAATATTGTCCGCAAGCTACAATTAATATTAAAATTAAGTAAGTATTTCAACATTTCAATATTGAAGGTTTACCTCTATATTGACTGACTCACAGAGAAGTTGATTTAGAGACGGTAATAAAAGTTTGTGATTTCATGATTTATTTACTACTTAATAATTTGTGGACTACAAATAATTAATTAAGTTTAAGGACTCAAATGTGTTGTTCAACGGATGAGAATTCGGAAAAAGTGTATAGAATCAAAATTATAGAGAAATTAATAAGTTTTTTTTCATCGTAGAATGTTTTTTGCTACAACGCATCGTTATTTAGTTATTGGCCAAAAATCAAAAATTGAGACTTTTGGCATTCTCCCCTCTGGCTCACCTCCTAGACTTCACGACTTTTAGTATGAATAAGTTCCAGCAGAAATCTCTCAGGTTCCCGCTCACGCTTTATACAACTACTTTATTGACTGAACTATTGTAAAAAAAATATTCTTTATTATTTCACTAATAAGAATAATTATAAGACCAATCAATCAGTCTTTATTTTACTCGACTAGACCGAAACTATACTAATAAATAAAATAAACAAACACTAACTGCTTATTAAATAATTAAATGATTTATTAAGAAGTTAGTGTTTGTTTATTGTATTTGACAGTGACTCCCAACGGCCTCTGCATTTGCCACACGAATCACTCAGTCTTTCGTAACAGTTTACAGTTCGTTCAATTTCGACGGTTGCTCGGACCTTCGGCAAAGCTTCGGCTTCGGCCGGGTTTTAGGCCGCAGCCGAAGGTGTTTTTTTTGGCCGAAGGCGGCCGAAGCCGAAGCTTCGGTCGGACACTACCGGACACGCAACTAAAAAGCCTTACTGTGTCCGGCTTTATCCGAACGCCTGGTAACCCTACGCGCAACCGCTCTGCTCGCAAACCGCCAGTGCAAGGCCCTTATGCCAGCTGTACATTCTCGCCGAGACACAGCGAGGCGGCCCGAGTGCGAGAGTGTAAATGGGTGCGCTCGCCTCGTCTCGCCTGTCTCGGACCCTCTCGGTCCGTTGTCGGTATTTTGCGCCCGAGACAAAGGGTCTCGCGAGGAAAACGAGCGCACTACTGTACACTCGCGTCTTTCAGTACTAGTCCCGCCGTTGGACAGTGTAGAACAGAAAAATAACAATAATAAACGTCATTATCAGTCATCATCTATGACAAATAAAATTAAATATGATTATAAATCTTCGGATTACAATGATATCTTTCGATGCATGGTGAATGGTCGTTTTCGTCCATCTTCTCTGAGTTCTTATCTGCGATTGAACTAAGCGAGAATGTACATGATTGCACTCGGGCAAGGGGCTCTCGAACGAGACTCTCGCCCGAGAGCTCTCGGCGAGAGTGTACAGCGGGCATTAAGATTTTTGCTAGAACTTGTTCGAGTCTAATTGTTCATTGTGAGCTACTTGAAGTTTATATAAACACAAAATGACGCCCGCAACTCCGTTGCGCCAAAATTCATTTATCGCGCGGGAACCGTACATTTTTCCGGGATAAAAAGTATTCTATGTCCTTTCCCGGGTCTCAAAGTATCTCCATACCAAATTTTATCAAAATCGGTTCAGCGGTTTGGGCGTGAAGAGGTAACAGACAGACAGACACACTTTCACATTTATAATATTAGTATGGATAATATGTTTCGCAGAGCACATGCGAAGCCATCCTGTCGTTAATGACGCACAACGACGTGTACACGCGCACCTGCTGTCTGCACACGCTGCACGCGCTGCTCGCCGCCGACGACGGTACGTTCATTGTACAGGAAACGAGCAGGAACATGACAGCACCTGTCAAGTTAAAGCGCAACACACACTGAGCCCGCCGGGCAGCCGACATATGTCGGCAACTTTTTGTCGGCGGCCTAGTTGGCGGCTTCACTTAATACAAGTCGAAAAATTTTGTCGGCGGCTTGAGATGAGAAATTTAATTGGCATTCAGTGATTGGTCAGTGATTGCCGCGTGTCTATAAGGTTGTGTCGCCGGGCAACTGAGCGCAGGCGACCCAAGCCGCCAACATGTCGGCGGGCCGACATCATTCTTTTCATACAGGTCGCCGGGTTGTGTCGCCGACAATTGTCGGCGGCCCGGCGGGCTCAGTGTGTATTGCGCTTAAGAATACAGAACAAGACGCTACTTAGCATCACTTTCTTTGTACACAACAATAGGTGGCAGCATCGCACCAATGGCGAAACGCAAAAATCTACCAAACAGCAATAGAAGATGCATCGTACCGCTTCTGCATTTGACGTATGAGATAGTAAATCTATCGGTCGCTGATTCGCAGCTCGTGTACTAAAAGCGTAACATACAATATTGTGCTTCTTCATTTGTTACAAGCATTGCGCACACACAAGCAAATATTTGAAGACGTGAGTGGAAAAACCAAATAAGTAACATATTGTAACATACGGGAATTTATTAATTTTTTCCCTTATAATTTGAACAAACCTTGTAACTTATCTACTTCATCACCTGGCTAATACATCTGGCTGCACGTAAAATGTACAGTTTTTTTTAAAGAAATTTTGCCTATCCTAAAGCATCCATTTATGTAAAAAAAACCGGCAATTTTTTACTGTTAGTTGTCGTGTTCTCCACTCACGTCTTCATTTCCTCTTTAAGACTTGAGAGCTGACCTAAAGTCTGTTTTATGACACAGGCAGCAACCTACCAGCGGCAACAGCTGCCCAGCTGCTGCGAGCTCTCCGCGCGGCGCGGCCGCCGCCCGCCGACACGGCGGTGGGGCTCGCCTGGGCGGCCGTCATGCAGCAGGCTTATGCTTGTCTCGCCAGGTACGTACTTATACATTTTATAATATGACAATACAAATACAAATTCTTTATTAAGCATACAATAATATACAATAGTATAAAAGCTAAGCAGCGTACATCACGTCGTCTAATCCCATGCTAAGTAAAAATTTGTGTTATGGCAATCAGACAACGGAGGCACGCCCAACAATTTTATCCTAATATATATTAATATATTATTTACACATTCACACACACACACACACACACACACACACACACACACACACACACACACACACACACAAAATCACACTACACTTCCCAAATGTAAAGGCATATTTCAATTTTCAACTTTTAACATTCACCTATCGTTCTTGTCTCTTTCTCGCGAAAATAATGCTCCCTCTTCAACACTTTAGCGCGTTATCTTAGTCGCACTTGGCGATCGGCTTCAGGGCGGGACCGTGGTACGCAGCAAATAATATGTCGCGGAAGTGCAATGAGATAAAACGTTGCGTATCCGCCACGAGTCCGCGACGTATTCGCTGCGCATCCGCTCCACCATAAAACTGCTAGATTGATAACGGCCTGATCTTTTTGTTGGGTGTGTGTGTAAACGCGTGCGTGCGTACGTGCATTCTTGCGTGTGCATGTAATTAAATATATGTAAGTGTAAGTACTCACATACGGTTTGGCTCGATCGAACCACGGTTCGGGCTTTCGTCCACACATTCAGCATTGCTCGATAGTTTTACACCAGTTCTAAGGAAATTAGCTACGAATAATAAAAACTAGTGTCAAAAAATTTGTCAAGCCGGCTCGATTCGAGCCTTCAAACTGGCTCGATGTGAGCCTTCGAGCTGTGAGTTTTGCGGTCCACACGGTGGTTTTTGCTCGATTTCGAGTAAAACTATCGAGCAAAACCGTATGTGAGTACTTAGCATAATAAGTCGGAGTGTAGTCGAACTAGTCGAAGCATAAGTAATCTCATCCTATAACATAATATACTATTACAGACTGGACTTAAACCTGTGCATCCCGAACGTGCCGGCGTTCGTGAACATCTGCGTGACGGAGCTGTGGCTGTCCGACGTCGCCGACGTCACCGCCGCTTCCACCAACGCGCTCAAGGTACGTCGTGAGTTGTTCATAGAAAGAAAATCGTTCGGATGATCGTCGTTGCACGTTGACCTATTTCATAAAAAAAATATTAATGGTCGTACACAACTTTAAGATCCTTGAGTGATGCCGTAAAAGTAGGTTAACAAATACGCCTATGTGTACAATATCTATGAATCTATAGTAATATTATAAATGCGAAAGTATCTCTGTCTGACTGTCTGTCTGTCAGTCTGTCTTGCTTTCACGCCAAAACTACTAACTGGAAAAAGGGAAAGAAAAAGGTTGTAAGGGGGTGTTTATACGTAAATTTGTTCAAATTAAGTTAGTTCCAAAAATTCATAATAGATGGCGCTGTGTGTCGTCCTACATCGCACAAGCGCTTACTCTAACGTTTTTCTATAAGAAGTGGTAAGAATTATGTCATTTTTTTGCGATTTTATTTGAAGTTTTAAGAAGATTTTTGAAGTTAGAAGTAATCATACCGCTAAAGCAACTCTGTAGCTTACATGGAAACGGGAACTACCGCGCGCTAAAGCTGAAGTCTACGTGGACGGAGTCGCGGGCAACAGCTGTTGTTATTTATAAATGTACTGAAGTAAATTTAGTCGCAGCTCACAGCTAGTACATATTTTATTTATAGAACGATTTTACAGGCGTTCATAAGTCATTTATCAAATCTATTAACAGTTTTATGACGTCATTATAAGCCAGAGAAATCAATTTTCGAGTATCTAAAATCTAAATACCTAATTCAGTAGAATAACCTTTACTTTCACTTATACAACTCTAGATAAAGGCATGATTTTTTAGGCGCTCCTCCTGGACTGCGTAAAGCCGGCAGTGGACTCGGAAGCGGTGCTTGTCAAACACCGCGCGCACATCGACGCTGTGTTCAAGTGTATCGGTACAGGCTTGGATAACCCGTTCAACCAGGCCGTCAGACATGTGATACTGACTATCGCTGTGTGTTTTGAGGTATGTCAAGTGTCATATTGTATCAATATTCAATACAGACATGTACACTAAGAGCCAGCGTTGCGTCGACGTAGCGCTACCGTTGCGTGGTTTTATATACAAATAACCAAGGTGTTCACACGGCGCGCTTCGTCGTGACAGCAGCGCGCAACGCACACATGACGGACAGCAGCCCCCAAGGCGAAGCGGGGATGTTGACGTTAAGAGCTGGTACAGATTGGGCGTTTTGATGCGCGCGTTAAGCGCGCGCCTTGCTAACGCGCGTCTTGAGAACCTCGGATTCTATTGAAGCGTACACACACAAGCACGCGTCTAAGGGTGCGTCCACATTTATATCATTTGCGCGATCAGATCTCCGTCGCGTATCATCGAAGCATGTCAAAATGATACGCGTATCATGATACGCCCCGATCGCTATTAACCGCGTATCTGATACTTGTCATATCAAATACACGCATGATCGGCAGAATGATCTAATAGGCGTCCACACTATGATGCTCATACTTGATACGGCGTGATTATCGCGACGGAGATCTGATCGCTCAAATGATACAAATGTGGACGCACCGTAACGCGTGCTTAACGCGTGCTAGAGTGTGTACGTTTCATTAGAATCCAGGGTTCTCAAAACGCGCGTTAGCAAAGCGCGCGCCTGACGCGCGCTTCTAAACGCCCAATAGCTATGTCCACATTATGCAATTTCATCTTCAATTTTCGTCATCTTCTTTTTGTTCAACTTTCGTTTGGCATATTCAATAATTGAATGCGTCAAAATCCACCACGTTGAAAGAAAAGTGTCATAGCGAGCGCTACGATTTCAACGCGCGTCACGGGCATGCCTCTCGTTCGGTGTTGACTGCGCTATAACGCATGCCCCTGATGAACAAAAAAAGGCCCAGTGTGGATAAAGCTAATGTGCTCTAAGACTGCTTCGTAATAACGCTGCGGCGACGCAGCGCCCGTGTGGCCGGCTATGCGTCAAACGGCAGCGCTGCGTTGACGCAACGCTGACGCAACGCCCGTGTGGACAGGCTTTTAGTGTAACAGCTTAAGGACTACTTATTTCGTCACAGCTCAAAAGAAGTGGGAGAGATATACTTACCAAAGCAGGAACATGACAAAGGTGTTTAAAAGTGACACTTAGTTGTTACATGTTTTGTCAATATCTCTTTAATTTCATGTCTATTATAAAATAATTTTAATAAAAAAATTAAATTAACTCTTATTATTATTACTCTTATTAAGGCATTTTAAGTTTAATTGTTACTCTTACCAAATAAATGATATTACTGAAATCTTAAAATAAAGAATTGTATTCTAGATTGGCAACGAAAATATCCACTACGCTCTTGCTCCATTACTAAAGAAACTGAACGAACGTCGGGAAAGTCACAACTTCCATAACGAGAAGGAAGCGGAATACGCCACTGGCTGCGCTGTCAAGGCGCTTGGACCAGAATTCGTCCTCAACGTAATACCATTGAGAGACGGCGGCAAAATAAACATAGACAGAAGTTGGCTGCTGCCCGTACTCAAGGAAAAAATCACAAAATCCAATTTGAAGTTTTTCGCCACAGAAATTTTGGATATGGCAACATTCTGCCGAAAGAAAGCTAGAGAGTTAGCAGAAGCGAAAGATATACCTGGATCCCATACTTATGATCTCCTCTGCAACCAATTTTGGTCGCTTCTACCGAGTTTCTGCAATAACCCAAAAGATATAAAAGATAACTTCAAAGTGTTAGCTCGAGTACTAGGTAATGTGTTGAAAGATAATCCAGAGTTTAGGCTATCCGTGATGCAGGCTTTGAGGAAGTTGATCTCTTGTTCGGAAGATAATGAGGAGGATAAGGCGGAATTGGGGCGGTTTGCTAAGAACTATTTGCCGATTCTGCTGAATATTTATATGTCGCCGGCCAAAGGCAGTTCGGCAGAGGGACAGAGGTTAGCGGCTTTGGAGACTATACAGGTAAGTGTTTTTTTTTTGTATATCTATCTTGGCTTCTCTTACAGAAATAAGAAGAACGAAAGAAAAGGTATGATAGTCAATAGATGATAAGCCTTAACCCAAACCGCTGTATGTCTAAGTTGCCTTTGTCTTAGTTACTATAAAAATTAAAAACACTATAACATAGTGTTCTTAGTAACTAAGGTATATAGACATAGGATACACTCTGTTACATTTACTTGCTATCCTGAACATATGTAATTGAACAGTTAGTACAGTACCCAGGCAAAATGTATTTATTAAAAGATCCAGAACATAAGGCTTTAGACCCGTAATCAGCAGGTAGCGGGGCGGGATTGCCGGTGGCTCTTTCCAATGTATAGATTTATATGGATAAGCCGTCTAGTACGCCGAGCACTCCTCGCCCGCGCCGCGCCGCGCCGCTATTTTCGAGGCCTGTCCATATAAATCTATACATTGGAGCGCGCCGCCGCTCCTGCCCCACTGCCCACTGATTTCGAGACTGAAGCCTTAGAAAGTTTCTTTAAGTTCTAAAATAATACAACATTTTATAGGATATATAGGATAACATTTTATTTTACAGGTATATCTAACAATAAGTGACCAACAACTAAGAGAAGAATTGTTTTCAAATGCTTTACAACAGTTGGAAGCGTCCAAAGACAACCATTTCCAGAGAGAATCTATCTTAGACGTCATACGACTACTAGTTTTGTATCAGAACAGCAAGAGAATAGCAGAATTATTTGACAAATGGGTGTACCCGCTATGTGAAACTGTTCTAGAAGATCCAAAGAAGTTCAAAAAGACAAAGAAAGATAAAAATTCAATGGAAGAGGACACAGGTGACAAAAAGGAACTCAGATATAAAGAGAAGGCAAGACTTTTGGAAATGGAACACAAGAAAGCGTATCGTATATTAGAAGAAATATTCAAAAGTGACAAAGAAAGTTGTAAAGAATTTTTAAAAGATAATTATAAGAAGATTAAAAAGTTACTAATGTCGTCGTTAAATAAGGTAGCAGATAGCAGTAAGGCAGCTAGGTTAAGGTAAGTTTTCTTCTAAAATCCTGCTGCTTTTTTACGAAATAATTTAATCTAGGGGTCGCAAACCGGGATCCCGAATTTCGAAAATACCGGGATACCGGGCCAAATTTAGGCCTTCTCAATACCGGTATTCATTTTAAGAAAACCGGGATATTCGGTATTTTTGGTTTTAGTAAAATAAATTAAAAACAAAAACAAATACAAAAAGTTACGCCCTTTTTAGTGATAGGTAACCATAATTATGAAATTAGTACCCACCTTATACTTAAGTACGTTTCAAAAATATTTACATTAAGTGGATCTTTTATTAGTCCCCAAATGCCGAAATTTTCTCGTGTCTATCTCGAAAGGCTCAAGAGTCAAGAGTTATGTTCATAACTTCGGATTTATTAACAACTCTTGAACTCATCAAATTCAAATGCTTGCACTTATAAGGAGCGTCAAAATTTTTAAACGCTTATCTTAAATGATCCAATTTTTCAAAACACCTATCGAAAAAGCTATGATATTCTACCAAAAACAAAATATGATCCAGTTCCTGAAAACTGATCATGCTGGGAGATCTGTCTGCGACTTTGCCCTTGCGTACGACTTAACACAAACGCTACTACGCCTACGCGCCTAGCTACGCCTACGCGAATCCCAGATGTAGACGGTCAGAGTCCTTCCCTGTTGGACCTTCTGCTGACTTCAAATCCTGATGGCTACTAAGTATCCGTGACCGCACTACTTGGTTCATCGGATCATTGCCTTATTAGGAGTTCTATGCCACTTACGGCGGTATTGCGACAGCGTACTGTTAATTGCCGTCGTGTGTGCAAGTTAGCAGACTGGGATGGGATGCGGTCATTTTTTGCATCCTGATGATCGCGACAACACTGCCAACTCTGTTGCCAATGATGACGGAGCTTTTCATTCCGTCCTCTGTAGTGCCAACTGGTGGCAAATTTCGTCCCTGGTTTGGTTCACCCTCCAAAAAAAGTTGGCCGGTACCAGGAGGCTTACCAATCCTGGGCCAATGCAGTCTCTGCTCGGGATTTAAATACCAGCACATATAAAATGAATTACAACCTTGTCTCTAGGTCTCTCAAGAGAGAGATCACTCGGGCAAAGAAACAGCACGTCAATAGAATAATTAGTAAGAGACTCGAGTGAATCCCCTCGGGAACCCGTGCATTCTGGTCGTTGGCCAAAGCTATTGAAGGGGATTTCTGCAAGATATACCATCCCTACCTACACGTAGGAAATGGATCGTTGGCCCACGACGCAAAAGACAAAGCCGATCTTCTGGGTAAGCTCTTTGCGTTCAACTCGACCCTAGATGGACTTGGTTTGGACATTGCGAAGTTCGGGCTTGTCATAAAGCGCTGCTATCATACGGACTCCCCGAGACATACAAGTGGGTCAAAAGTTTCTTAGCAGATCTTCTATCTGCTAAAAAATATGCATAAAGGTCGTATTTGACGATGAATGCTTGGAAACTCAGTCTGTTGATGCTGATATCTCATATCTCTCCGTCATTGAGAGTCGAAACGAACTTGTGTCTAAAATATAGAATTCATTGGACAAACAAAAAAAGGTAGATGTAACGTAAGTCCAATTCCACCCCGCCGAGACACAAGTCTGCGCGTTTACCACTAAAAAAGTCATCAATGGTCGTATACCCTCGTTAACAATCTCCCCTAGCATTGAAATACTTGGCATAAACATATCGAGCGAAATCCAGTTTTGATATCATCTAGAGGGCAAGGCCAAGTTAGCCTCGAAGAAGCTTGGTGTTAACAGAGCGAGACAGTATTTCGGTCCGGACCAACGCCTACAACACTTCAAGGCGCAGGTTCGGCCTCATATGTAATACCTACTGTTCTCATCGTTGGGCAGGGGCGCCAAAATACCAACTGCTCTGCATCGTATCCAGCGAACGGCTGCTCGAATTGTTGACTGCCATAGTGTTTCTTAAAAATTAATAAAAAGGACAGTCAAATTCAATATAAAAATTAAGCCTGGCTGTGGGCTTCGCTACAAAAAGAATTGAGATCTAAATGAGTGCCAAGTTCTATACAAAATCGAAATATTATGTATTTGTAGAAATAAAATAACATTATAAGCAAGTACTAAACTCTATTTCTTTGCTTTACATATTGGATACCTATAATAACAGTTCATATTATTTAAAATATGTGAGATCTTAACAACTTTAGCTTAAATCCCGAAAATATCGAAAATACCGGATTGCCGGTATTGGTCTGGAGCCAACACCGAAAATACCGGTTTTGCTTAAATGATCCGGTATTGCGACCCCTAATTTAATCGCAAATAATAACGAATAGATTCTGGGATTAATGATTTATAATATTCACTTCCATATTGTCATGTCATTTTTACTTTTACCGACTACGCCAAATCTTGTGTTTTTATGTGTATGATTGTACTAGGTGTCTCTAGATTGAACGTACCCCTGTTTTTTATTTCTCTGACAAAATTAAATCGTTTATTTGTTTTCAGATGTATAGAGCATTTAATAAATTCCAATTTGCACTTGAACGCTGAGAGCAAGCTGCTCAAGAGCGCCATAGCAGAGTCAGTGGTGTGCACGAAAGACATCAACTCCAAATGTCGGCAGTGCGCTTTCAACGTTATTAGCACAGTCGGCAATGTGTTAAAGACGCAAGATGGAGGTAAGCCCTTTAATATTTTATCCTGCGTTATATTCCTATAGACAAAACGTTCATATTCATTGTTTTCATGGGTTAGTCGCATTCGTTTTGGCAAATTTAAAAACTGCTCTTTTGTATTTAAGTGCCATAATTAGAAAGAGACAAAAATTATTTTGTCTTTGTAGCATGTGCTACCTTGGTAACAACGGCGACATCAGATAGCTTGTCCCTCTCGCAAGTTTTATCGCGCTTGCAAGAAAAAGACCTATCATGCTTGGTATGGCCAACATAGGAAGAGTTGCTATCTACGTTACAAAAGACAAAGTAGAGTAAAATCTGTTACTATTCTTTTGTATGGTGGTCATGCTCTTGCTGAAAAAGACAACATAATCTATTGTCGCTATTTAACGCTTCAACTAGAAAGAGAAGACACAGTTTCTCTATCTTTCACATTGCACCGAGATATCTCCGGGTATGAAGGTCGAATATATTATTAATTTCACATTGTACCATCGAGGAAATTGATTCCTATGCATTTGAGAGACCAACGTCATTTGGTCGATCATGTCAATTCAATGTTAATTGTGATCTGTCGACTGGGTTTGACGTAATGCGACCAAACTACGTAGGACCCCCATCTGCATCGGAATCAACTTCTCTGATAGTACCTCTCAAATTCGATCTTCAGGTATGAAAGCCTACGTGGACATGATATTGACTGGTCTCTCGGCGCCTCTGCCGCGTATAGCGAGCGCGACGCTCCGCGCGCTGGCGTCCGCACTGTACAACCACTCGGAGGACATGGGGCTGGAGCTGGTGCAGCAGCTGCTGGAGAAGGTGGTGCAGCAGATGATGAGCAGCAACAGGGAGGTGGTGGCGGCTTCCATGAGCTTCCTCAAGGTATAGTATCTATACAGTCACTCTCGGCGCCTCTGCCGCGTATAGCGAGCGCGACGCTCCGCGCGCTGGCGTCCGCACTGTACAACCACTCGGAGGACATGGGGCTGGAGCTGGTGCAGCAGCTGCTGGAGAAGGTGGTGCAGCAGATGATGAGCAGCAACAGGGAGGTGGTGGCGGCTTCCATGAGCTTCCTCAAGGTATGGTATCTTTTATATAGTTGCGTAAGTGTAAAACGTCTCAGTGTATTGACATATGCACGTGAGGTGTTGTTGTACTTGTTTTAACTATGTTTACGAAAACCATAGATCGAAAACGAAATATCAAGTTACTTCTTACTACATTACGTGATGTTTACTCCTTCTAAATACTTTCACTTTTTTAACGTGACACTCATGAGACTTATAACTTGAGGCTCTATTAATGCCCAGTTTCAAAGTTTTTTTTAGACAGAAGTGTATTTTTTTACGTTTAAATCATAAGTGCTACTAATTTAAATTTCATAGAAAACAGCCTCCGAATCCGTGCATATGCCTGACTCACTGCCTGGCTAAACATACCCTTTCCTTGACATATAGTATTCTTTATTTTAGGTCTACACAAAAGTATTACCTTCAGACGTCCTACTAGGCAGTCTGCCTATCATCATCAAAACGTTATCAACGATGTCGGACGATTGCAAGCGACACTCGCGTTTGGAGATAGGCTACTTCCTGTCGCGGATGACGAGGAAATTCGGGGCTGATACTGTAGAGAAACTGGTGCCGAGCGAGGATGTGGTGATGCTGAAGAGGCTCCGGAATATCAGGAAAATGGATAACAGGAAGAAGAGGATGAAGGATGGAAGGTAAATTACATGTTTAACTGTTTTAACAATGGAAAGTCTCCGATGAACTTTTAAGATCGCATAGTCTTACTCTTTTACTAGTAATGATTATTATTGTATATCTGTTTACCAATTATTGCAGAGCATAAAACGAGTGTGGTGCACATGCCGAAGTGTGCTAATGTTAAATTGGAACGTGAATTAGTTTGTTTGAATGTGCTTGATTGGGCGAAGCTTTCAACGTTGAGACATTCAGTTGTTATTGAGACATTCTGGGACCTATGACGAAGATAATAATCATCCGTTCATTGTCCAACGTTGTGTTCAGCGTTCGCATTCTACGTTCGAGCGGTTAGTCACACAGGAGCATTTCTGAGGCAGTTAGAACGCCCTTTGTGTAAACAATCTATACAGTGTGCAATTAAACCTTCCTGCCAATTATTTTCCAGGGCTTAGGTATCATTAGGAGAGTCCATTTAACCAAAAAAAAAAAATGGGTGTTTTTTTAATGACATATTTTATTGTATAGTTCTAGAATGGTCACTCGCGGCGCGGGGGAATGAGCGGGTATGAGGCGCGCGCGCGGGGGCACGTCACGCGCGGGCGACGCGTCGTGTCCATTAATAGGCTACTTGACCTAATTTTTTTCTTCATGCTAATCGCTTCATAATCATTCATTTTTACAAAAAAAAACTAATATTTTACACAGTAGAAACCCATAAAAATGTTTATTGAAAAATATGCCTCTTAAATGGCGCCGAAAACACTGTCCGCCATAGTGTGACGTCATACGCTTTGTATTTTAAACTCTCTTTATTGAAATTTTTTTAATATGCTAAATGTACGAGTCTAAAAGTGCCCAAAAATTATAAAATAATTATATAAGAAATTAGAAATCATTAGTAATGTTGAAAACTTTGGGAGAAAAGTTTTGGCCATTTCATACATTCCATTCCCTTCTACAATAAATGGAGATAATATATATAAAACTGATGTTTTATTTGAATTATTGAAGAAAATATATGATAGGCTTATTCTTATTATTTATGTACAAATAAACTTACATATAGCGAGCGCGATAAATAAAAGATATTAAATTAGTATGAGGATGACGTCACATCCCAATCGGAAGTACCGCAAAAGCGTTTTCGTCAGTACAATTCCTATTTTCATAAAATCATATTTTCAAATCGACTTTATTTATCAATCATAAGCTTTTATTTGATAATAAGGGTGAAATACGGTTTCCTAGGCCAAGTTCTACTAGAAATATGCATTTGTTCAATGAAATTGAATATAGGTCAAGTAGCCTATTGTAGTGTTTTTTAGGATAACTTTCGGAAGCTATTTCTCAACATTTTAGTACTGAGTGATTATAAAAGAAAAAATACGTGCATTTTTATTTTTCTAACATGTAATACAACACTAAAAACGTAAAACTGACCGCTTGAATGCTTGACCGCGTAACTGCTCTCTGTCTGATAGGTTGTGCATTATGCCGCAAAATACACTCCTGTGCTACAATTTTATAACAATTTTTTTAGCACTATTAAAACTTAACCTTCAAATCGCGTTACAGAGAACAAGACGAAGATTCGGGTTCGGAATTCGACGTGAAAGGCACGTCTAAGACGCTAGAAGACATTCTCAAAGACTCCGACTCCGAAATGGAGTATTTGGAAGAGGAGGAGAGACCACGGGTGAAGGCCAAGACGAAGAAGAAGAACCAGGCCTGGATCCAGGACGATCCGGACAATATCGTGGACTTGGCTGACGTGTCGTCCGCTAGGAAGATCACAGGTTGGTTGGTTGTTTAATTTCAAAACTAAAAACTGTTACTGAGGGGACAGTGATATAATATTAGAAGTAGTGCCTTAACACCTATTAGTCCGTCGATCACCAATTCCTGGAAATCTTTTATCGCGGCCCATATGGGCCTTACGGGGCTTGATGGGTTAGACACGAATATTGATTCGTTGTATCGGATACAGTAATCATAATCCTTCTTGTCGTGTCCACTGTATTTATCAAAAATCAAATTTAAAATAAATCCGTACAAATAAATCAAGTGTACCAGGAGCGCATGAGTTGCTAAGTGCAGCAAGTACAAGTGTGCGAACGAGACAACGAACGTGACGGCCCGTGTTCCGGCGCTTCGCCCTCGTTCATATCACCGATTCGTAAATACTGTGACTTGCCGTAACTCATAGCGATAGCGGATAACCGATTTTTTGTAGGGGTTAGGCAGGTGAAGAATAACTTAGTTCCATCCGGGTGTCCCTTGACACCTCTCATTTTTTTCATTTTAATTCTCGCTTTCCACGTTCATTAGGTACGCGACAGGCGCACTATAGCAATATTTTCGTGTGCGAATGAAACAGATAAAAAGCAAGGGTCAATATAAAAGTTTGTCGTTACTCCGTGACTGGACTATATTTTGCTTTTACCGTACTACGGTGCCTAAAAACTTTTAATAAACTGACTTAACTGCATAAGTATTAATAATACACCTCGTTTTCAGCGACGGACCCGACACAAAAGAAGGCGGTAGAGGAGAAATCTCAGAAGAAGAAGGACGGCGGGTTCCGCACCGCGCCCGACGGCAGACTCATCATCTCCGACGAGCCGTATGATGACGATGATGATGAACCCCGACCGAGTGGGGACATCGACACTGATACTGATGATACAGGTACTTTATTGAAGATCGGTCCACCCGTTTGGATGCTACGATGCCACACACAGACACGTCAAACTTATAACACCCCTTTTTTGTCGAGAGTTAAAAAGGTCGGCAACGCAACGCTCTTCTAATGTTGCAAGTGTCCATGGGCGACGGTAGTTGTTTCCATCGGGTGACCCGTTTGCTCATTTGCCACTTTACTTTATAAAAAAAAATTGTCTTTTGAAGACAATTTCACATTCTTCCTTTAGGTAATTTGGCCACCTAACTTGACGTCTAGGCAATTTTTAAAAATGTTTAAACTAAAGAAAAAACAAAATATATATATATATATAACACATATTGTAACGAGTAAAGCTAGACAAATTGGCGGCCAATCAGCTATGCAGGATGTAGAATGTAGAAAAAATATTAAACATAATATCTACTAACTTTATCCCATTGGAATTTAATTTCATTAAAAACAAATGTTTTATGTAACTAGCACTCAACGTATCTGTATCGTTATTTCCGACACTTAACGTTTCTGTATCTAGTTATTTCCGACACTCAACGTTTCTGGATCTAGTTATTTCCGACACTTAACGTTTCTGTATCTAGTTATTTCCGACACTCAACGTTTCTGTATCTAGTTATTTCCGACACTCAACTTTTTTGGACCTAGTTATTTCCGACACTTAACGTTTCTGTATCTAGTTATTTCCGACACTCAACTTTTCTGGGTCTAGTTATTTCCGACACTCAACGTATCTAGTTATTTCCGACACTTAAGAGCGGGCTGTCAAATTTTGCTGTGTTTTCTAATAAGTAATAAGTATTACGATCCCGGAAGACGATTGACTCACATGAAATTAAGATTTATTTAATCATTGTATATTTGTCTGATATTTAGCTAACGGAAAACACGGTTCACTTATTTTGACTCGGTAGTTTTATTTTTCGAAATTATGAATCTCTTTGGGCTTTTCAACAAATATATGTTACACTTATTGAGCTACTATTATTAAATAACTTGCACTACTACAATCACACACTTTATAAAATAATAGCTAAAGGAAATATTAGTACTTACTTATTGTATTTAATTTTTAAGTAATCATCAAAAACATTTTTAGGACTTACGACCTTTACTTTCGTGCTATGAAAATCGTTGTTACGCGATATTGTTCACTATTAGCTGCAGTGTAAAGCACATTGCCCGGGAGCACGATTCATGGAATCATTGTATCACGATTGGAGGATAGCGTTGTGTGTAGGCGGGGCTTGCGTTTTGACTATAGGCTCTTAATGTATCTGTATCGAGTTATTTCCAAACGAGTTTTAACATTTCAGACGACGAAGGCGAAGACAAGAAGCCGTCCAAACTCCTCAAGGCCGGCGCCAAACGGCGTTACGACGACATACTCAGCGTGAAGAGCGGGCGCACTGCGCGCAGCCGCGCCTCAACAGCCACAGTTGGCTCCAAATACAAGGCCGGCGGCAAGGGTATACACAGGTATGGAGTTTGTACTTTGTATCATGGCCGTATTTATATTTTTGTATAGGCCACTTTAATTTTGCCGCCCCTATGCACGAACTCTGACGCCATTCTAGGACGCTGCCGCCCCCGCTAGCCTATACTGCCCTGAAAGTGAGTTTTGAGAAAATATAGATTTCATAAAAAACTGCGATAGAGAAAACTTTCATAAGGGTTTTATTAATGTTTTAAAAAAGATACCGCCATTCGACTTAGTTTGGGTGTTGGATGTGTATTTCTTTAGTTTATATCCGATGCCATAAACATAGAATTTTCGTATTTTTTAGATACCGCTTTTGCGCTTAGCAGGACAGTATATAATAAGTACATAAATCGAGAGCTGGCTTGAATATTATGGTCTATAAAAAAGATCATATCTGGATTATCTGGACGCTGTTAAGAATTTGTGCGTTATCCCACAAAAAAAACACGTATCGAGTTATTAATGCAGTCGAATCCTTATGATAATCTAAATGATCTAAAGATTTGACTGATTGATTAATGATTTGAAGACTTTAGAACAAGACTGCGTTCATAACTCAACGAAAATGTGGGTCAATACACATTACACAAATGGTTAACAGCGACCATCTAATGTATGAAATTGTCCTGTGATGATAGATATGTGTGTTCAATAAATAAGATTAAAGCCCGTCACACACACACACTATAATATATATTAATATGTTTATAGCTAGGCATATTAATATATATTTCTGTGACATATGGATTTAGTATAGATTAATATGCCTTTTTTTACGACGGGCTTTGGCCCACCACACATTCCCACCACTGTATCTCCTGTGTCGCCAGGATCAACAGCGGTATCCAACCACGAAAACCCTTTGATATGATCTCAGGGAGCCCGAGGGACATGCTAAAACTGTCTTGGGACCCGCAACGAAATTAATCAGAAGAAAATAGGAGGAGTAGGAAGATTCCAATTTCCCTCCCCATAAGCGGGAGACAGCACAAAGTTGGAATGACCGAAAGTCAAAGAAATTAAGGGGGATCACCACGGAAATAAGGTTATGACTCCTAAGCTAAGCTAATTGGAGTTTATTGTGTTTGACTGTTGCCAATAATAATTGTGACAAAAACGCTTGAAGGCACGGAAGTTCCTAGCGTTGTCCACGAGATCACCGTAGTATGCAACTCCAGATGAACAGAATAGGTTGTTTAGCATATTAGTTCTTTCGTCCTGCCAGAGACTGCACTCCCAGAGAACATGATGAGCGGTTTGTTCAAACATGTTGCCTTCGGTCGAGCACTCGCACATGGGTGAAGGCACTAGTTTAAATCCGTAAAGTTTGGCCTTAAAATTTCCATGACCGGCCAGGAATTGAGAAACGCAGTGATCAATATCCATCCAATGTTTGGATAACCGTTCACGAATATTAGGGAAAAAATTATAAAGATGATGCCCTTTGGTGGAACAGTCCCATCGCGACTGCCATTCGGAGATTAGACTTTGCACAGAGTTTTCTAAAGGTTCAAACAATCTTGCTATTTTAATTTTATCGCGAGCGCTTAAAAAGAACGGGTTGTCAATGTTTTTGTTATGATAATACATTGTCGCACGACGCTGAATCTCAAGGTCAACGGGTAAAACTCCGGCTAACACAGGCAAGGCTTCAGTGCTTGTGGTCCTGTAAGCTTTGCACAAGAATATAAGAGCAAGAAGTTGGCTTTGTAGCAACTTGCGACGAGCCGCGCCGATAGTTGCTCTGTCGGCCCACACGGGGGCCTCGTAGCAAATGCTGCCTAGGTAAGTAGCGGTGTAAATTAATTTTAGGGTTTTGAAAGACAGACATGTCGACGTAGATATTTTGGTAAAGGAGTAAAAATTGCGCTTCGCTTTCTCACCAGTTTGAATTATATGTTCTAAAAATGTAAATTTATTTTCCAAGTAAAAACCAAGATAACGGAGCGACTGTTTGCGTTTAACGTTAATATTGTCAAGTTTAATGCTAGGGGAAGATATAAGGGAACCTTTTAAAAGAATTTGGTAAGTTTTATGCGCGGCGAATTTCAGGCGATTACGTTTACCCCAGCTCGATATTAAATTAAGACTATCATTGGCTTTAGATTCAATTTCGGAACGTGAATCTGCTTGAACGATGAGAAAACCGTCATCGGCGTAGCCAACTAGTACGCACAGCGGTGGTAGGGGAAGACTTAATAAATCATCAAATCCGAAATTCCATAGTTTTGGCGAGATAACAGAGCCCTGAGGGCAGCCACAAGTTGAATCTTTGGCGTGTGTACAATGTCCAAGTCGAAGCTTAGTTTGACCATTAAAAAAGTAAGAACGTATTATGGCATAAATATTAGAGTAGCAGCCTCGATTTTTTAGTTTTAATAATAATATCGGCCACCAAGCATGATCGAACGCGCCGGAAATATCTAATGAAATGGCGACCACGTATTTCGATTCCGAAAGATTTACTATTTTTCTAACTTCCATAGCCGCGTCAACAGTCGATTTCCCGGCGGTGAAACCGAACTGATGACTATGAAATTTAGGGCCACCGGGTAGCAGGCGAGGTATGATGAGACGTTCTAGTAATTTACCTAAGCAAGGCAGTAACGTTATCGGACGGTAAGATTTTGGGTCGTCTGGAGGTTTGTTTTCCGCTTTAGGTATTAATTTTAAGCAACCGGTGCGCCAAATTTTTGGAAATATACCTTCTGCTATACATCTGTTGTAAACATGTAGAATCGATGAATTGTATTAATATGCCTTGCTATAAATATATTAATATATATACACACCGGCAAAATTAGCGGAACATAATAAGATTTTATTTTTTTTGAAAATTAATCGCTGTTTTTTATATATTTATTTATTTATTTAATAATTGATGATTAAAAAATAAAACTTATATAAATTTAGGGCATAAAAACGTGTAAAATTAAAAAAATCTGCAAAAATCTAAAATTAAGAAAAATCTTTGAAATTTCAGTAGTAAGTTTTTAGGTTAAATTCTTCATTTTTACTTAAGAAATGCCATGTTAACAGCGTGTAATGCCTTCTGTGGATCTGAAGAGAGTCTGGATACGCCATTACATGCTTGCATTTTGATTGTCAATCATTTCCTGTGGGATATTCTTCTACTCCTCCAGTAGCGCCAACTCGAGCTCCTGAACACATTTTGGAGCTGGAGTTTTAATTCGTACCGTTCACCCATTGATGTGCCACAATTTAACTTCTTTGAGTCTTCTTCTTACTGTACAATCACTTACAGGTACATCTCGGACCTGTTCCTATAGGTTTCATCTCTGCAAAGCAGTTTAAGGTCGATTTCTTAAGGCTTGTACCCTTACAAAACGGTTATCCTGAACCTTTGCCACCCGATATATGCCTTGTTCTCGCCTCCGAACGTAAGATCCAGTCTCTCTGTAGCGTTGAAATTTACGATGGACCACGAAAGCCGACACACCTAAGGCCAGACTGACCGAACGGTAGGTGTGACCTTTCTCTATCGTGGTTACAGCTCTAGCTGTCGTAGATGCTGGAAAATCCACTAATTTTGTATCTAAGCAATGTGTTCTTCCAAAAACCAAACAATCAAATGAGCTGGCATGCCTTGCACCCCGCTAAAAACGCCATTCTTATCAGAAACACTTACAACGTCAATCATCGAAAAACACTTAGTAGGGCATAATTGCAATAAAAATCTGTCAACTTGCCAGTTTTGTTCAATATTTTATTTCTTAAATGAGCTTAGAAACTATAAAAAAGGATTTCACACAGCCCGACCCACTCGAATTCAAGTTGTGGCCCTTTTTACTTATGTTCCGCTAATTTTGCCGGTGTGTGTATTATAGCTAAGTCTGTGACGGGCTTAATATGCAATTTAACATCACTATCAAACTCAAACTTTCCCCACGATTTGACAAACTAACTAGCCGCGAGTCGTGACTCGTGATATCATAGCTCGGTAGAAGTTTGGGAAGGTGGTATTTAGAGTTTTTAAGCTAACAGTCATTTTTTTCTTTGATGTTTCTATTTTCAGAGGTCGTATACATACCAATAAAAAACTCTACTTCCAAAGACTTATCATACCAGATACTTTAGCATTTTTAATACTAAAAATGCAGAGATTGCTTAGTAGCAATATTAGTTCGCCTGTTGGCTGTTGTATGTACATACATACATCAATTTGTACTATTAGTATTATTTATTATTGTATATGTAAGTGTATTTTATGTGCAATAAAGAGTTATTATATTATTATTAATATTTTGTTTCCCAGGCCTCTCGGCTCAGCAGCATCTGTGGTGTCAGTGGGCTCGGAGTACAAGTCCAAGAAGGCCAAGGGTGACATCAAGAAGAAGGGCAAACACGACCCCTACGCGTACCTACCGCTCTCCAGGAAAAACCTTAATAAGAGGTAAAGTTGTTGATTTATATTACACAACACAATATATTATTGCATTACTAGCTGTGCCGGCAAACGTTTCTTTGCCATATAAAATAGTATTATAATATAAATAAAATAGTATTTCGCCCGTATTATTTTATTGAAGTGACTAAATAAGTATGTCACCATGGCAACGTCGAGCACTATCCCGTCGCACAAACAATGGTCGTCGTCACTCTCGAGTTGTAATAATTTACCATTATTTATTAAACAAATGCACTTATCAATATAATAAGTACCCAGTAGCCGATTCTCAGACCCACTGAATATGCATATAAAATTTGGTTAAAATCAGTAAAGCCGTTTCGGAGGAGTACGCGGCCTAACATTGTGACACGAGAATTTTATATATAAGATTTAGGTACTATACCCACTTTTACACAATTGAAGCTTTTCGCATTTGGCATCATTGTGCCGAAACATTAGTTGGAACATTTCCACACTGACCAAAACTATCCTCTTTTGTGGATATGGATTATGGATTATCATTATTTATTGCTTTAACTGCCGCACTCAGAGACTACTTAGTATTTAATAACTTAATTATAACACTGAAGATTCTGACATCAGCTCATTATTATTATCTGTTGAAAACTCTTTATGAAATTGAAGTTTAATCATCATTAAATATCTTTGAGTGCGGCCGTTTAATTGCAAGTACGAGTAAACTTAATAATAATTATTAAATGTTTAAGAAACCGTTTGTATTCACGTTATAAAACAAAAATTACCAAATTTACAGGAAAAAGGCCGTCAACACGAAACAGTTCAAGGGGATAGTCAAGTCGAAGACAAAAGGCGGGAAAATATCCAAGAAGAAATAGACTCTAACAGTGTAACTTATGTGTGACTAAATCTTATTTAAAATTAAATAAAACATGTTATAATACTTGCTGTCTCTTTTATATCCCCACCTTGTAAAGTATGACTTCTTCATCTTCAAAAGTTAATCTTAACGTAAGTAAAATTACATAGGATGCTCCAATAATATATTTTGCATCTTTTTGCATCCATCTGGGTAAATTATCTGGCTACTTTGACATCAACTATTTCAAAAGATGTCGAGGCTATTTGAGTGTTTGGTGAGGACAGTAAGGCTTCTTACAGAGAACGGCACGCCGCACGTGTCGGCGGCAGTCGACGGCAGCCTTTGACAGTTTATGACGCTTGCATGGGGCCTACCCACGACCTTTCCTAAAACTATCATGTTTCCAGAACACTTTGTTGTAAAATTACAACAACACTACCGTACTCACTTTTTAAATATCATAATTTTACTAAAAAACAGTAAAAAATTCAAAACAATGAAATGAAATATCAACTTTTTTAAGATCGCTAGCTTGACTTTAAAGTAATAAATTCTTATCTGTCAAACGATCTCGGTTAGTAGAGGTGATGGTAGGCCCCCAGTTATGACGTACCCCCACAAGGTAAGCGTCCACAGGTCGGTATCGTACGCAACGGACATCTCGCATCAAACCGATATTTTTCACATTACGTCCGCTGAATCGGCAGTGTAAGGATTACTGTTTAGCCTAGTAAATGAATGCTCAAAAGGGGGGGTATGTATGAAATAGTCGAAAGCAGAGATTTTGACTTAGGATTAGAAACTTTGTTTGGACTAATTTGAAGAAAAAAATTATCCGTTTGATGCGAGACGTCCGCTGCGTACGATACCGACCCGTGGACGCTTACCTTTACGCGCTACGTCACAACTGCAAGCGTGATAAACTGTCGACGTCTGCCGTCGACTGCCGCCGACTCGTGCCGTTCGTCTGTAAGGGCTCTAAGGTGCAATCACCTCAATAAGAATAAAAAAACCGGCCAAGTGCGTGTCGGGCCACGCGCAATATAGGGTTCCGTAGTACCGCAAGTTTTTGATAATTTTTATGGTCAACGAACGTACATTTAAAGCGTGTTTTACACTACTAACAACATCATCTCAGTTAATTTCAAAGGAATTTGAACGAAAAGTTCCTTTATACTTCGCCGAATACATTTTTTTTAGTTAATCGACAATAACTTATGAAGTCTTCTTAGCCGTGATAGTTTTCCTTTAAAATTCAGCATATTTCCTACTTCCGTGATTTCTTTCATATTTCCTTAATTTTTTCATTTTTCAGACTCGATCACACAAAGTGTGCCGAAACATTACCGCCGAATCGCTGCCGAACTTTACGCTCGACTCGGCTCGACGGAAATTCGGCTCGCGACTAAATTTCGGCATATTGTGTCGTCTGTCGCGTAACGCGTTCCGACCGTATTTTGTATGCGTTTGATACGCGGCGTAAATGCGGCGGAATTCACGTCGGCGTAATTCAGCCTAGTGTGTTGTACACTCTCGCCGAGAGCTCTCGGGCGAGAGTCTCGTGCGAGAGCCCCTTGCCCGAGTGCAATTATGTACATTCTCGCTTAGTTCAATCGCAGATAAGAACTCAGAGAAGATGGACGAAAACGACCATTCACCATTCACCATGCATCGAAAGATATCATTGTAATCCAAAGATTATAATCATATTTAATTTTATTTCTCACAGTTAATGACGTTTATTATTGTTATTTTTCTGTTCTACACTGTCCAACGGCGGGACTAGTACTAAAAGACGCGTGAGTGTACAGTAGTGCGCTCGTTTTCCTCGCGAGACCCTTTGTCTCGGGCGCAAAATACCGACAACGGACCGAGAGGGCCCGAGACAGGCGAGACCATAAAGGTAATATACCTATCGGAATATTAACTTTATGGGCGAGACGAGGCGAGCGCACCCATTTACACTCTCGCACTCGGGCCGCCTCGCTGTGTCTCGGCGAGAGTGTACAGCCGGCTTTAGACACAAGAGATTACCGAGAGACACTAACAAGACGATCAAACTTGTTTATAGAACTTGGGAGAAACTTGTAACTTGGTCAACGTACAATCTCCTTTCTTGTGTATTTGCCTTCTTTCTGCGAAATAACTTTCGGTCCGCTTTTACTTTTAGGTTTTTTTCGCAAATGAGTTTAAAATAGTGAGTGAAAAAAAAATAGATCTAGTTTGAAAATCGCCTTAACGCTACCTGCGTTAAGGCGATTTTCAAACTAGATCCATTTTGATACAATTTGGCACGGGTTGTAGGAGACCACAGGGAAGAATAATATAGGCTACTTTTGTCTTCGGTTTTCGATTTCCGCCATATCTGCTGTCTTTTGTACACGAAATTTTTGTCTGTTCTCTTGCGACAGGTAAGCAACAGAACGTCTGTTGCGACAAGTAAGCAAAAGGCGTTCTGTTGCTTACCTGTCATAAGATACGTAATAGTCCTGCGGCCTGCCGGTTTGTCGCCAACCATGACTGCAAAGGGTGGGTTGCACCACAGGCGTGTTTAACTATTAACAATCAGTTAACTCGTTTCATTCAAACCAAAGGAGTAAAAATGAAATCAAAAATAAAATATCGAATTATTGCATTTAATTTAAAATAAAACTACCGAATATTTTTGTGTTGTATTCTAACATTTGCAATTGGGTAACTCTTTCTGTTTTGTAACCTTGTTATTAAAATCATGAATTTAACTAACATGAAACAGGTAAAAATGTAACTTTCATAATTGTGTGTAACTTGCACCATTACTGGCCTAATTATTCGATTATTAAAATTAGTTTAACGACGTTATATCTGTCTCGAGACTTTCACAATTCGTGGGAAATCATATTGAAACCAGTTCATAGAGGTGTACTGTATTAATTAAAACGAATAGCTTTTGTTATTGAGGTATCTTCAAAAGGAGGCAATTTACTATTACGGATAGACTTATTTTAATAGTATTTATATTTTTACATGGAAATTTTCATCACAATTAACATTAAACCTAGGCCATTCTCGGATCGATATCGACAGTGACTTACGCGATTCCAAAAAATTACAACCATTTCATATTCTATTATTTCTCAATCGTCAGGCCGACTCGCGCCGGCTTTTTTAAAAATCTTACAAATAATATACAAAATAATACAAACATTAGTTCGATTCTCGAAAATAAAAATTGAGATTTAGCATTATCGTTACATTTACATTCCTCGCAGGACAAAATTCGTGATTAAACATTTACAATGCGCGTCCGTTTCGATTCCATACAGAAAAATAAATATACATTTACGACTACACAACCGGGGGGCGGGGCGAGGCGTGGCGCGGTGGGCGGGGCCCGCTCAGCACTTCTCGTCCGCCAGCAGCGGGTCGAGCGGGAAGGCGAGGTCGAGCACGGAGGGCGGCCGCTTGCCCCGCGCCCGCCGCGCCACGTGCCCGTTCAGCCCCGCCCCTTCCCCCGCCCCGCCGCCGAACAGCTCGCTCAGAGTCTGCTGCACTTCCTTGCCGCCGCTAGCACTACACGTCACTATGAGTTTCCGCACCTCGGGTTTGTTCGTTTTGCTCGCACTGTTCATATGCATCGTCTTGGACAGCGACAGGCTGTGCGCGTAGCTGTTGACGGCCGTCTTGGTGCCGCGCGACAGCGCCGACTTGATGCTGCTGCGGACCGTCGCGAACCGCTTGCCCAACGTGACGGCGCCGCCCGCGTGCGAGGCGTTGAAGGTGCACAGCGCGAGCGGCCGCGGGCAGGCGGAGTACCAGCACACGTCGGCGGGCACGAGCGCCGGCGGCGGCTCCAGCCGGTCCCCCCGCGGCGGGCGCGGCGGCGACGCGACGCTCAGCACGGGCACCTCGGGCAGCTCGGCCTCGTCGGGCAGCAGCAGCTCGGCCGGCAGCGGCTGGCTCAGCAGCGACGTGATGCTCGACGTGTCGGGCAGCACGGGGTCCTCGACGCTGAGCAGGCTCGCGTATATGTCGTTGACCTGCTGCTCGTCCGTCAGGCCGTTGAACGTGCCGAGATCCAGGGTAGTATTGACTAGGAGCGGTGGGATGAGCGGCGCGGGCGCGGGCAGCGGGTTTGGCGCGGGGCCGGGCGCGGCCGAGCTCCCCGCGGCCGCCGCGTCCCGCGAGGCCCGGTGCTCGGCCAGCAGCGTGTCGAAGGGCTTCGATCGTCCCTCCACCATTCTTCTTAAGGACAGGGCGTGCGCTTTACACGTCAGCGACCTCGTGCAGGGCCGGGGGTTCTCGACGGTCACCACCCCGCAGTGTTTGTTAGGGTCGTACTCTCTTAAATTAAATTTTGTTTTGCTCTGCCTCCGTGATGCGGGTTTAGGTACGGGCGTCGTCGTCGCCGGAATAGGTTTTATGACTTGAGTATTTACAATGTTATTGTCTACTACGGTGGTGAGCATGGGGGATGTATTCGGGAACTGTATACTATTTAAATCGTTCTCTGTGATGGAATATAGATCCTGCGATTGAAGAGCCGCTGAAAAATTCATGTCATGCATATTTCCTATATCTCTAATAATATTCTTCCAATCGGCAGTGTTTGTGATGTCGTCAGCGCTCTGTATACCTTCGGAATTCATTATTGCGAAAATATCATCAGTCAAATTTTCACCGAGGGGTAGCTCCTCTGTGTCCTGTATACTGACTACGGGCAGTTCCCCGCTCGCCATGCTGACCTGCACCTCGCCGCTTATCGCAGACGAAGTGCTGGGCTCCTCCATGTACTGCAAATCCGGCTGCGGTAGTACTATCCTCGAAATAGGCGCCGCAGCCGTGTGCACCGGGGAACTCTCTAATTTTACAGGTAGTATGTCTACGGGGACCGGGGGCGGAGGATCCTTTTTGTGTCTACTTCGGCCAGGAACAGATTTGAGTTTGACAGTGGGAGGAGGCGGAGGGAGGATAGGTTCAGCACCACTATGGGATTCCAGTAAATGTCTGTATGCTGCACTACATTTCACTATAACACCGCACATGTGACACACTGCCGCGTTCAAATTGTCCATTTGGGGGAACAGGCTGTGGAGGCTCATGGTGTCGGCGCGCAGACGGTTGACGCCAGCGCGGCGGTATCTAGTGTGGCCCCGGTCAACCGCCTTGTACGGGTGCCCTGCATGCACGCGTCGCGACACGTTGGCCTTGCCGTCCGCCGCCGCCTGCGGGGCGAACACCCCCGCCTCGTCATCCCGCCGTGGGGACAGGTGCCCGATCTCGCTGACCCACAAATCCCACGGCTTCTCATTGCACTTCAGTGGACTCACCAATTTAGCCACGAACGGAAAGTCGCCCGACATGTTTCGGCATTTAATGACTTTCGCGGTGAAAATCGCTCCTCTCGAACTCAAGGAGCCCTATCCATCGGATACACGTCCATCTGATAGGTTATTACCCCACATCCATCCTTCGATTGTGACTGGCCTGGGATGGTGTACATTTTACATCGTGTGTAAATTGATCGCTACATAACTAGCACACACGAAAACGATACGTGTTTTGATTGTTTCAGTTTCTTATTTACAGGTACAGATGATCTATCTCACTGACAGCTGATTATGCAGGTTGTAAGTTTTTCTTGACCACGGAACACATCCCTCAGTAGACAGTCTTTTATATGCGTTTTATTAGTCCAACATCATAGAAACTTGTGCATATTATCTTATTTTTAATTGATACTTTACTTTGTTTACGCAAAAAACGCTTGTAAAATTTTGTTTGGTTGGTGGTGGTTGTGATTTACTACAGAAAGCATCAACACTTTTTTGAGTATTTTTAATAGACTAAAGATGAAAATCAAAACTCTACAATCTATGTTCATTCAATGACACAGACTAAAACACATTGCTAAAACCACAAAACCAAGGCTTAAACTAAATAATTATGGTTTATTAATTAATAAAGTTTGGCCGTTTATAGCAACTTTCAATACTGTATTACAAGTTACAACTAAGTACCTATGTGAAGAAATAAGCACAGCGGCACGTTTGCGGGCGCTAATCGCAAAGCTGCGACGGCTGTGTAAGCCGTCGCAGTTGCGATCAGCGCCCGCAAACGTGCCGCAGACTCTGCGGGCGATAATCGCAAGAAGCAACGTTTCTACTTTTTATTGCGATCGCCTACTACGATCTACGGCCCCGCAACTGCAGTGAGGGGTGCGGGAGAAAACCGTTCCGTGACTCGTGAGTTGTTAGCGTTAATCGTAGCTCACTATTTTCTAATGGAGGCACTTCACATGGCTATTTGTATTTGCTATTGGCTAATAAGGCTATTTGTTGTATTTGGCAAAATTATTGACGAATACACAAACAAGCAAATATAGGCAAATATACGGCCCTCCACACATGGACGTCAAATATCAAACTTTTATTTGATTTTCTTTACTTGCCTATTTCACATATTTTACTCCTTTGATGTGCGTCAAAAACCGACAAAGGTACCTACGGAATACGGATACGTGTATTTGGTATTGGTCATAACTCATATTTGTCAAATAGGCAAATAAGGCCAATATATTTTGTCAAACATACCCTCTACACATGGTGATTGTTTGGCGAATACATCAAAGCCTTCATAACTTTATGCTAAAAGGCACTTATTATTTGTGACTTAAGTACACAGTACACTTGTAGTACAGAACTTACAGGCTTACTGATTATTATTTTTATAGGTCTTTGTTATATTTTCAAGTTATTTTATGCAGCACTCGCAGCAGATGTTCTGCGACTGTTTAAACCGGCTTAAAAAAAGTTGTCTTTGGTGCTTTCACATTGACACCAATTGACACTTGACAGAGAATGTCAAGAATCAAATGTCAAATTTGGCGTTAGTGCTACAAAAAAGTACTCAAAAATTATCGTAGATAGAGTAAAAGTAAATTATGAAAATGTGTTTTTATGAAGATAATATATTTTAACAAACACTGAATTTGAATATACTATGTTAGGCGCGTTTCTCTGCAACATTGTCTATGTACCACGGACTCGTAGATGTCGTTGAAAAGCTTGCTGAGGTCGGTGCTTTTCGGCGTACCAATTGGAATTACATTTTTAGACACAATAGGATATGTAGCCCGGGTGGAAGGTATCTCGATGCAACCAGCTCTCAATCCGGAGTCAAGGAACACCGACTATGTGTTCCTGTCGCGCTGGTCAGTCAGGAATTACACAGTAAAGAGAGGCGACATCATCTCCCTAGTATCACCGAAGGACCCCAATCAGAAAATCATAAAGCGTGTCGTAGGGCTCGAAGGTGATGTGGTCAGCACTCTCGGATACAAAAATCAGTATGTTAAGGTACCAGAAGGCCACTGCTGGGTCGAAGGAGATCACACTGGCCACACCTTAGATAGCAACACATTTGGTCCAGTTTCTTTAGGTTTAATTAATGCTAGAGCAATTTACATCGTATGGCCACCAGAGAGATGGCAAAGCTTAGAAGCTAAACTGCCTGAAAACCGGAAACCTGTTAGTCTGCCAATTTAGCTTAGCCTTAACTGATTTTAATGTAAATACTAAACCAAGTTCTGATTTGTAAAGTAATGTGCTATTTATTTTGTAACTGTTGTAAATGTCTAAGCTATGTTATGATTAACATTTGCTATAAAATAAAGGCTACTAAGTAGTGTTGTTATTGAAATGGTTATATAATTTTTTCGCATTCATCTTGTTTTACTCCATATCCTTGCACTAAAATAAGTTACTAATAAGCAGTCTTTCTATTAACTTTGAGGTATAATATTGTCAACAAAACAATACTCTTGTTTATAAGTAACTTATATTCTGCTCAAACCATTCTTTTCAAGAATTTCAACAATTTTCTCATATGAAATGCCTGGTCTTATAATTTCAAAAACACCAGATTGAGACAAGTCAATAACGGTTGAACCAGACCTATTCACTTCTAAGCCATTACTGAGCACTCCACCATTAAAAACAGCACCTAATCTACTATACAGTTTCTCAAACTCTTCTATTCTCAAAGATGATGGTTCATTGCTAAAGTTTGCACTGGTCAAGGCGACAGGTTTATCCAACATCTGAGTAAGTTTATTCATAAATTCGTGCTTAGGTATCCTAATGCCAATTTTCCGTGTCTGTGGATTAAGATATGGGTTGTCCAAATATTTTGTCTTCTCTAGGACTAATGTCACTGGCCCTGGCAATAAACTGTGCAGCAGCTCATCATGCAGGTGTTCAGCTTTCCCCCATTTCCGTACATCTGCAATGTTGCTAACACAAATAGCCACAGGCTTAGCTGCATCTCTTCCTTTGATTGAGTACAACTTTTTAATTGCTTCTGGACAGTTAGCACTGCAGGCTAAGCCATAGATTGTATCTGTGGGGACAGCGATAACTTCCTCATTCAAAAGCAGATTTGAAGCTGTAGATACGGCATTATCTTCTTTGCAGTCAATAACTTTTGTCATACTTTCAATCCTCATCTTAGTTTTCTTTATGTTTGCTACAAAACTACCATAAAATCTTTTAAGTTTCAATAAACTCATAATACTGTTTAATCCCTCCAGTTGTGGGCGCACTTATGATTGCAGCAGCGGTAAAATGTGGTCATAGGTTCATCGGCGGAACGAGTTTGTAGCTGCATGAAGAATGCTCTGTTGTGGCTGCACTTAGGGCAAACTGCGTCTGTGGAATCTACGTTTTCCCACGCAGCTGCACCACCCATAATATAGTCGAGCTCCTGTAAAGAAATCGTTGTTAATACTTTACAAACACACATCAGTCAATTTGTACAATTATTTGTTTATTACATTTATGCTACATACACAGTACATAATAACTCTATGGCTACATACCTTTAATTTAGGAAACGTTTTTGAGGAAACTTTTTTCCTGATATTATATACATATGGACACGTGTTACAACCGTAACGAAGTCTTGAATCTGGGCCTTCTTCTACAATAAGTATATTTGCACAGGTTGGACAAAACAACATTATTAGCAAACCAACAACATTATCTATCAAAAACGACAATTTTGATTGGGAGTATCAATAACTTTTTAGGATTTTATGATGAAATGTACATGATTATCATGTCGCTGTGTCGAATTGCATACAAAACTTATTAGTTATTCTTATTATAGGGTTTTAATTCAAAAGATTTTCATCAGCCATGCCATGTGTTGTTCTTCTTCTTCTGCTTTTTTTTTTTTTTTTTTTCTTGTTATGGCTCTCGGCTTGTAAACCATGGCCAGTGTCAAGTAAAGTTTTGGCGGGAGAAAAAAATTTTCGTAAAAAATTTACAAAATTTTCAAGTTGTTTTTCCAGATTATCGTCAAGTCGAAAGTCTAGTCAAAGTCTAAAAGTAGTCTGTAAAGTCAACGAGTCAAGTCAGTTGTTTTAGTAAAGTGGTAGACCCTTTACTAAAACTTTCGATGGAGTTTTGGAGGGAACACAAAATGGCACGTTTCTTGAAGTTGTATTACTTGCCCACACTTGTGCACGACAACGAATATTTAATGGTTAATATTCTACCAACATTACACATTAAAAACCGAATTAACACAATTTTAGGAAAATAATACAAAAACAAAACGTCACTCTTTCGTATACCCGGCAAAACTCTTCTTCTGCTTTTAATAATGGCCCATGTGTTGTTTTCAGTTTTTTTTGCACAGGTTTTTTGACAATTCAGATTTCAGATTCACAAATGACAGTTGACATTTTTTTTTTGGTTTGATTCGTCCCATTCAGGACAGGCAAAGGGAACAAAGCCCATACAGCCATGTCTTTTGTAGTACTATTGTTATGTTTTTCATCATCGTTTTCATGTATCGTCAGGTCTAAAGTCTAGTCAAAGTCTAAGTAAAAGTCAATACAGTCAAGGAGTCAAGTCGGTCGATTCAGTAAAGTGGTAGACGCTTTACTGAAACTTTCGATGGAGTTTTGGAGGGAACACAAAATAGCTCGTTTCTGGATATTAAATCACTTTCCTACACTTGTGCATGAACACGAATATCTAATGGTTAATATTCTACCAATATTACACATTAAAAACCCAGCTAACACAATTTTAGGAAAATAATACAAAAACACAACAGCACTCTTTCACATGCCCGCCAAAACTCCTATCTTGACCATAGACAACAATCTGACTTTTTGCACATCTCATCTTTTCACTTTTCAAAAATAATGTTTCAATCAATGTCAAAAAATGAAAAATGTCAAACTTCAAAGTCTTCGAAGTCGCGTTGCCGAACGGTCGCTTCCGTTTGACATTTAATTTATTTGTTAGGTATATTTCGAGAGATTTGAACTCGAGTGTTGTATTTAGATTTAATTAAAATATTATGTGTAGTTAACAAATATAATATATGCGGCTGTTTGTGTTAGACTATCTGTTATAATGTTGCGTTCAATGTTGGATAAATTCTGGAACGGAGATGTGTGGCTACCACCGAATACTACTTGGGAGGATATAGCTCCTGGCCCTGATAAGGACGTCGTATACGCTGATCACAGGCATCTCCTGTACCCCATACCCTTGGCCTTCGTCCTTATATTCATTCGGTATATATTAGAAAAGTAAGTCAAAATATATCGAGTTATTTTGTAGTAAAATGGACATATTTACTTAAGTTGCGCTATGCGGATGGTTGCTTATGGATTTATCGCTAACGCTTGTAGATAAAAGATTACTCGTATCTTGTCCTAATTAATTTAATCTATTACAAGTGCAAAAAGTAATAGTTATTAAAAACTTTATAATAGGTATCCTATTTATTGGACAAATAAAAACCTATTAGTTTCATAATTTCGTAAAAATAGTAGCAGTCCCTTTTGTTTATTACTAAATATAAATTTATAGTAATTTTTAGTTACTAAAGTTATGATAAATTTTGTACTTTTTGAATTCCTGTCATGAAAATTTAATAAAATTATTAGACCGTACATTTAACTATTTAAATTAAATAAATATTTAAATGTAATTAAATTGTAGACATACATTTTTAAGTGTTCAGTTCAGTTGTTGTCAGCACCAAATGGTAGATCTTGGGATTCTTAGGCAAATGTTGCTGAAACAAAACCATTTAATCCTTCAGGCCCCGCGCAAGCACCGGTGATCGCGAGACCAAAAGAATACAATGGGAATTCCTAGAACCTCCGATCGAAGGATTAATTTGTCCCCTCACTTACATTAAATTAATCATCAAAAATTATCTACAATAATTAATAATTATTAAATAAGAAAATTTACTTAAGGGGCCGGGTACTCTTGGAATTTCTCATACAAACGTAATTCGAAAATCATTTTCTCATACGAAAATATTTAACATGTTTGAGTTATTTTTAGTGTCCGATCGAAGGTCTATTTTTGGCAGAAGCCGAAGCCGAAGACGATTATAATCTTTATCGCTCGACTCTCAGTAATTAATTTTTAACCAACTTCAAAAAAAGGAGGTTATCAATTCGACGCTTATGTATGTAATATTTCCAGAACTACCCAATACTCATACTAATATGTTAGTGTATCAGTGTCAGAACAAATGTGCCAAATTACAAGTGTATGTATACAGTATGTATGTAATTATGTGTGTATGTTTATATTTTATGTTTGTGTTCGCATATATCTGGAACTACCATTCCGATTTCAGTTCTTTTTTTGTTGTACTAGGGACTGTTCAACTTAGGGAATAGTGCAAGTTTCAACAAAATCGGTTCAGTAGTTTAGAAGTCGGTTTTGTCTTTTTTTAAATACAGTTATATTCAATATTGTCTACAAGCTACAATTAATACTAAAATTAAGTAATTCAAAACTTCAATATTGAAGGTTTACCTCTTTAATAACTGTCTCATAGAGAAGTTGATTTAGAGATGGTAATAAAAGTTTGTGATTTCGTGATTTATTTATTACTTAATAATTTGTGGACTACAAATGATTAATTAAGTTTAAGGAATTACTCAAATGTGTAAGTTCGAAAACGGATTCTCGGAAAAAGTGTATAGAATAAAAAGTTAAAGAGTTTTTTTTTTATTTTTTTTTCATCGTAGAATATTTTTTGCTACAACGCATCGTTTTTTAGTTATTAGCCTAAAACCAAAAATTGAGACTGGCACTCTCCCCTCACTCCAGCTTACCTCTTAGACTTCAGGACTTTTAGTGTGTTTTATCCCTAAGGACCCTGAATAAGTTCCAGCAGAAATCTCATAGGTTCCCGCTCACGCATTCTACAACTACTTTATTTCTTTATTATTTCACAAATAACAATAATTAGACCAATCAATTAGTCTTGGTTTTACTCGACTAGACCGAAACTAGACTAATAAATAAAATAAACAAACACTAACTTGATTTATTAAGAAGTTAGTGTTTGTTTATTGTATTTGACAGTGACTTTCAGCGGCCTCTGCATAGAGCATACACGACCGGTCCGTCGCTCTCTCACGACTCTTTCGTAACTCTTTCGTAACAGTTTACAGTTTATTCAATTATTTCTTGCTAGTTTCTCGGAACTCGGCAAAGCTTCGGCTTCGGCCGGGTTTTAGGCCGAAGCCGAAGGTGTTTTTTTTGGCCGAAGGCGGCCGAAGCCGAAGCTTCGGTCGGACACTAGTTATTTTTCAGTTTAAGATAGTAATTACCTAGGTTCCTACACAAAAAATTACTTCAAAATATTTAAACAAAAAAAAATTTATTTTTGTTTTAAATTTTTTTTTAGTAAATTTACTACTAAATATTTAAACACTAAAAAATAGAGTAAAACACTAAAAAATATATAATACTAAAAAATATTTTTTAGAGTTTAAATATTTTGTAGTAAATTTACTATTTGTTTATGTATTTTTTAGTGTTTTACTCTATTTTTTAGTGTTTAAATATTTAGTAGTAAATTTACTAAAAAAAAATTTAAAACCAAAAAAAATTTGTTTAAATATTTTGAAGTAAATTTTTGTGTAGGAACCTAGGTAATTACTATCTTAAACTGAAAAGTAACTCAAACATGTTAAATATTTTCGTATGAGAAAATGATTTTGGAATTACCTTTGTATGAGAAATTCCAAGGGTACCCGGCCTCTTAATTATTTCTGTTACATATGTATAATTATACATATGTAACAGAAATAAATAAGCACTACAAAATAAAATACATCCCCTTTTAGAAGTTGTCTGGTGGAATGTTTGGAAAAACCCACATACATTATTGTTTGAAGAACAATAAAATATTTTAAATATCAGCAATTACAAGTTTGGTCGCATTCAATTGACAATGGAGTATGTTAATGATATAAAAATATCTTGCATGCATAATAAATTGTCCAATGCATGATAAATTGTTATCTGAAGTGTGTTGTTGTTGTTCGGACCAGCTATTTAATTAAAACTTGCTGTTATATTTTTAAAAGCATCATAAATATACAATCATAATGATTTTGGTACAAATATCTCTTCTACCCATGTTTGTATGTAATTGCACTCAATATAAATTTTTAATTAATATCAAAAGTTAATCTTTCAGGGCTCAGGCCCCGCGCGAGCACCGGTGATCGCGAGAACAAAAGAATACAATGGGAATTCCTAGAACCTCCGATCGAAGATCTTCTTATATATAAAAATGGATTTTCAAATGTGTTAGACGCGCTAAAACTCGAAAACGGCTGAACTGATTGGGCTAATTTTAGTCTTAAAATATTCGTAGAAGTCCAGGGAAGGTTGTAAAGTGACACGAAGTTCACCAGGACAGCTAGTCTTCTTATCTTAATATATATAATTCTTCTGTGGGTGTGTATGTCACTGAACTTCTCTCAAACGACTGGACCGATTTTGATGAAATTTTTTGTGTGTGTTCAAGGGGATCTGGGAATGGTTTAGATTCACAATTTTGTCCACTGGACAATGTTTTTTTAATTAATTTTTAATTTATTAGTAGTTGTTGATTTTGGAATGTTTTACATTGGATCCGACAGACGGCGCTACCATCGCAGTGTCAAATTTTAAATAATATTCGAATTCGAATTTTAATTTTAGTCTGTCCCGACAGTTGGCGCTGCGATCAAATAAAAAAAATACTTTATAATATACTTAATATGGCAAAGAAACGTTTGCCGGGACAGCTAGTATATATATAAAAATGGATTTTCAAATGTGTTAGTCGTGCTAAAACTCGAAAACGGCTGAACGGATTGGGCTGATGTTAGTATTAAAATGTTCGTAGAAGTCCAGGCAAGGTTTTAAAGTGTCACAAAATTCACCGGGGCAGCTAGTAATTTATATAATGAGAGGTTGTTATCAGTAGTAAGTGATGAAAGTACACTACAATAGTGAATGATAATAATCTATAATACTTACTACTTATTATCATGTACGTAATCATAATGTCACAAATGAGGTAAATGAATTTATTTTGTTTGCAGATATTGGTTTGCCCCCTTTGGAAAATCATTAGGAATAAGGAATACTAGATCTAAGAAAGCTCCTCCGAACCCTACATTAGAAGCTGCATATCAAGAATGTACGAAGATAAAACACAAGCAGGTAAAGATTTAAAACTTTTTTTATTAATTTTAATATTATTCTTGTTAAATATTTTTAATTATTTTAACAAAAATATTAAAAAAAATAACATTACTAATTTCCCCATTGCCTGTTTATGTTAACTGTTTGTGACAAATTATGCCATAAATTAATTTCAAGATTGACAGAGAATATGATTTAACCTACGAATAATAAAAACTAAGGAAGAGTAACTCTGTCAAAAAACATGCTCCAAAATACTTGTCAAAAAAGTGTACCTTAGGTTCACTTTTCACACATTTGCAATGTTTAGGTGACCTTGAGCGGTATAAAGGCTGACGTTACATAACAGTTCCAATGGAACCAAATTTAAAACTGTATTAGTATAGGAGTTACGTTTGCTTAGGTTTTATTATTCGTAGGATTTAACCAAAAATATTACTTCAACAGGCATTGGTGGTCCATGAATCGTGATATATTATATAACACAATACACAACATTATATTTCATTAAAATTTGTTGAGGAAATGTTATGTTACTTTGAACTATTTTGATTTTTAGGTCTAATAATACCTGGTCTACTCAATTTTCCTCGGTTAATTATAATTGTTATCAAAAAGCTTGTGGTAATTTTAGGTATACTATAAAGTGCTAATTAGGACGTCTATAATATATTAATAATATCATCCGTAACTTTTTTATGTTATTGACATATTTTTTCGAGTACACGCTAGTAATATATTCTATATGACGTAGTGCGTGCCGCATGCGTGTACGTATGCGTGACGTGTGCATGCATGCGTGTCGTATTCGTGATGTTGCGTTCTGTACCTGTAATGTTGCGTTGTGTACCTGTAATGTTGCGTTGTGTACCTGTAATGTTGCGTTGTGTACCTGTAATGTTGCGTTGTGTATCCGTTATGTTGTGTTGTGTACCCGTTATGTTGTGTGTTGTATTGGTGTGCTAATCCAAACAAAAACTTCGTTGACTTTAAACATTTAAGTACTATATCCAATTTTATAGTATAGTTCTCTTTTTACTGTGATCTGAATAAAAATCATATTTGAAATGATTACAAATAATAGGTAGGTGATGAGTAACAAAATAACAAGTTTTGATTCGTAACATAAAAATCTCTCGAGTCTACGTTCGAGAATCTCCAGTCAAGAAGGTTCCACAAATCACGGTTTTCAAGTGTAGAAACTAGAAACCATAACAATGTGTTTTGTTCCTCCGACAGATGTCTCTAATCTCTATTGCTGCGGCCGCACATGCGTAGTGCTTCGTGCTTGAGACGATATCATTATAATATTAGCTCCCACACCGGTTTCGGTGACGATGGCCGGTTTCATTGAAACCAGGCCAGCTACGCAGGAGTAATAATTGTATAGTGCCCAAGTGTGTGCGCAGTACACAAGAGCACTCTCTATTCCTTTACTCTCATAACCCAGTGGGACGGACGACCGACACGACTGGCGAGGGATCAGGCGCAGGGCAGACTTTTTGCATGCCCACCCGACGCATGAATTCAACCTGTATTGTCCTAACAAAACTTGGAAATAACATGTTTCCAACACGGGAATCGAACCCACGACCTCCGAGTCAAGAGCCGCGCTCTATACGACTAGACCACGGAGACGATACCATTGGACGATCTGCGTGTATCATCCAATGGTATCGTCTCATAGCACAAAGCTTCGTGACGATAGACGCGTGTGCGGCCGCGGCATATGAGCCAGGCCAAACGCTGCGTTGCGGCGTCGCATCGCAAAAAACTACATTGCTTTTCAAAGTGTTTTTTTCGACGCCGCAACACAGTATTGTGGCCTAGCCCTACACGAAACATCCTAATTAGTGCTAATTATGTTGATTTTTTTTCTAAACAGAGACAGCTGTACTCATCTGCTATTGGTGTGATATTTAGATGAAACCTACCCTAGATGTAACATTATTCCTAGATACAATCTGACCAGGGAGTCAAAACCTTTGAAAAACAATTATCATTAAATTGAATTGAATTGAAATTTTTAGCACATTTCTAAACTATCATCAGATTTTTAAACTATCTCCTAAGTTTTGTGTTCCTGTACTGACAACTTAAATACCAGTTCTTTTAAATTATTTAAAAAGGCTAGGATATTATTTTAACATTTGGAGCGCCTTCACATTACGTCGCAAGCAGAGCGGTAGCAGCGCTGCTGCCGCACTACTCGCGACTTAATGTGAAGGCAGCCTTATATACAGGGTGCAATTAAACCTTCCTGCCAAATTTTGATATAATGATCCTTGTTTAAAATTAAAATACACGTATTTTTTCTTTTATTATCACTCAGTACTAAAATGTTGAGAAAAAGCTTCCGAAAGTTATCCTAAAAAACACTACAATTAATGGACACGACGCGTCGCCCGCGCGTGACGAGCCCCCGCGCGCGTGCTTCCCCCCCGCGTCAGCCCCTCTTCCCCCGCGCCGCCTTCGCGCCGCTAGTGACCATTCTGCAATGCAATTTAAATGGGATAAAATATTATGTCATAAAAAAATAACCCCCAATTTTTGTTGCTTTAATGGACTCTCCTAATGATACCAAAGCCCTGGAAAAAAATTGGCAGGAAGGTTTAATTGCACCCTGTATATACATTTTGTAGATGCTTCCAAGTTAAAAAATATAGTATAATATACGAAGGACAAGGTTTTAATGTTCTGGTCGATTGGTCTATGCTAGCAGTACTAATGTGTTAAGTAGCTGTACCCTCGCCTCGCCTCTAACTGTACTTCCTCTTTTTCAGTTGTGTTTGAGCGAGGAGGAGGTAAATGGCATGTTTGTTATCGTTATACCACGCTTCCTGTTATATTGAAAGCGCTTTAAATGTACATACCACTTTTTTACACTATATTGTATAATTTAGATATTTTCACTGCAAATGTTTAATATTCCCACTGTAGATCGTAGGCATTGCTTGACTTTGAAGCCGGCTACACATTGGTCCAACGCATTGAGCCAGCGCATTGGGCCAACGCGAATAGTCCTCTAAGTGTTGGCCTGGCTTTTTACGGACAAACGGTACTTGTCAATGGAAGTCGCTGGATTATTTAAATTTTATTTTTGACACTTGTCGACGGCAATCGGCGGCTGCCGTCGACAAGTTTTCCGTTGTAAGCGCCCTGCGCTGGCTCAATGCGTACAGCGTGCTTGAGAGTAAGATACGAATGTTAGACTATTACTTTACTTACCCACTGGTAAAAATTAAAAAATAATACATGTTACTCAATTTAATAACAAAATTAAATTCACATATTTCACCTCATGGACTTTAGATGTACATGCCAAAATATTATGTAATATCAAATGTGACTATACAGTATACATCATGTAAATCATGCACTCAGAATTTTTATATTTCTGTAGCGTATCTAGTCTTCGCAGCTCTTTGGACAGTCCATATCGTACCGCTCGAGTACGTCACGTGTACGACGTCACACGTTTCGGAAATACGCAGAATGTTTCAGGAAATAGCCTAAAAATACTGCATATTTTGTGAACTGTCTAGCTTTCGTGCTATGATTTGATAAATTAATTGAAAGCAAAAGAGTGTGTCTGATTTGTAAATCTGATCATATTGCTTATTGAGAGCGTACCTAGTCCTTAACGGCATGTTTCAAAATACTGCAGACTAGACAATATATTTCAGAATATTCCTGGTTTTAGAGTTTTCTTACAGCAATTGTTTGGCATCGATAAATTGCATTTTGTAGTCCACTTTCTTCTTCTACATTTTTCTATGTAGCCTTCTATTCATCTTGGCATGAAACTCGTAAGCAAGAGTCGTATCAGTTGGTTTGGTGCCTCCGGCAGAATTAGGTCTAGTTTCGGTCTTTTTAGTTAATATTTTATTGCAGTCAGGTTTTTTTTTTTATTTTTGATTACAAAATGTTATCAGACAGCAGCATGGACACAATTCATTCAAAGACAAAAACATTTTTGGGCCAGTCCGTCAAAAATTTCACTTCCTAAAAGGGTTTTTGCCTAGTTTATTACCACATATTACAACGTTTTTCAATACAATTCTTAAATCCGACAAGCTCCCAAATAAGATGTGCCACTCCAACATTGTTTTACTTCATAAAAAAGGAGACAAAAGTGATATTACCAACTATCGCCCTATCAGCCTTACTTCACACCTATATAAGGCATTAATTAAAGTTATATTAAACCGAATTAACCATAAACTAGATAAACAGCAGCCGCCAGAGCAAGCCGGATTCAGACACAGTTTTTCCACCACTGACCACCTCCAGACAGTTAATCAAATCCTTGAAAAGTACTCGGAATTTAACAAACCTAGCCTTCGTCGACTATACAAAAGCATTTGATGGCATTAAACACTCAGCAATATTCACATCCCTTTATAACCAAGACATAGATCCCACCTACATAGAACTCCTTAGAATCATGTATGCCAATAGCACAGCAGATATAAAACTCAACACTACCGGTCCTAAATTCCGAGTACTCAAGGGCGTCAAGCAGGGTGACCCGCTCTCTCCCAAACTTTTTACCTGCGTCCTTGAAGAAATCTTTAGAAAAATGTAAGGTCCCTGGGCGGCAATGGGCATTGAAGTTGGCAAGAAAAGGTTAACAAACCTTCGCTTTGATGACGACATTGTCTTGTTCGCTGCCACAGCCGCGGAACTACAAAGAATGCTCCAAGACCTGAGCGCCGCAAGCCTCGAGGTGGGACTAGCAATGAATAGGTCCAAAACTAAAATAATGACCAATAGCACGAAGCGTAGGGTCGAGGTAGACGAGCAAGAAATGCGAAAAGCGAAGACTCGTCGACATGTGCATTCTGCCCGTCCTAAACTACGGTGCACAAACTTGGTCATTGACCGATTTGCAAAAGTCCCAACTCGGGGTATGCCAACGAGCGATGGAGCGCGGTATGCTAGGAGGTAAACTTCTCGATAAAATGAGAAACACCATACTGCGCTTAAAAACGGGAATCAAGGACGTAGGAGTAAAAACAGCAAAGTTGAAATGGGATTGGGCGGGACACGTAAGCCGCATGCATCCCGACCGCTGGGCAAAGATTTTAACAGAGTGGGTACCGGAAGATGGACGCCGCCGCCGCGGCCGGCCTAGAAAAAGATGGCGCGATGAGCTGGAAGCATACCAGCCAGGCTGGCCAGCGGTGGCACAGGAGCGAGGACAATGGAAGACCTTGGGGGAGGCCTTTGCCCAGCAGTGGGACAGCATAGGCTAGGAAAAAAAAGGGTTGCGCCACAAAAAAAGTTTGAGAGCTGGTCTACAACTCTAAACGTTTGTGCACATTGGTTGCAGTTTAATTAGCAAGTGAAGCACAAGGCTACCGAGCTATTGCCTCTGTAAATGTGTGCACACATAGACTGGACCATTTCAAAACATCAGCTCTGCACGAGAACAGCTAATGGTCTGATATTATGATGATGGCTCTATAATTACATTGCTTTGGGATGGAAATTTTATTCTCATATAACCCGACAATGTTGTTAATAATAATTGTAACAAAAACTACCGACTTTAAATATTTCTTTGTCATGGGACCACCCTTGAAATGTATTTTTTCCAACAAAAAAATAATTTTCATTCATGAACGACGAAGATATGCGCGAAAAAACAACGAATTGAAAAAAATTACCTATTTTTAAAGCTGCTTAAAATTTTTGAAGAGAGCAAGATTTGGTGCTTGTTTTCTAGGCCAACTAAATGGTGCTAACTGGGCTGCTGCAGTTTTCGCCGCAGGCGCGTCCAGCGGCCCAGCGCCAAGCGGAGGAGAAGGCACGGAAGGGTATTAGTGGGTAGAGCTGCGGTCAATTTACCACCTTGTCGACCGCAGAGAGCCCCACTGCCCCACCCACATACTCGCGGCTGGATTCTCCCGTCGTCCACGGAATGCGAGCATTTCCCGTCCAAAAGAAAAGGCCAACTAAATGGCGAATGGAGTCTGCAAGAGTCCTGTTCTTGTTTGACCATCTTATTTGCAACCATTTTTTGTCAAGTGGTGCTTTGTTGTTACCAACTGTTTTAATGACCGTCGTCGAAAGTTGTTAAATCCGAGTTAAAGTTCGCATCGACAATCAGATTATTATCTGAATCCCTGATCAGACTGGCGAAGATTCGCAGCCTAAAAGCAGATCTAAATTGTGACTGTCGCACTCTGAGACGAATATTAATTTGTTAACTGTAGTTAAATGACGATTCTTCAAACCGAAGTTTATTCGTCATTAAATCTGATACGGCCGCTAGTATTTGTCCATTGAGGCCATCAGAATTCCATCTAGAAGAAAATGTGCCTTAATTTGAGAGACTCGCGTACTAGAGCAACTGATGATCCTAGATGAGCAACATTTATGGTTATTGCTAGTGATTGCGGCAATTGTTTGTGATATCGCCTAATAAACGCTAGTCTACGGAGTTGGATGACGTGAGCCTGAATATAATTACAAGTATGTTTTGGTGCCTGTAAATAGCGCTTGACTAATTGCGAACAAAATTTCTGATTTGCGGATTAAGCAAAAAGCTATATCGTGTAATTTGTTTATCACGCAAAAGTCGGAGCAAATGGCGCTACTAGCAAAAATAACAATTAATAATCTGACTAAAGTTAGAAATGTTGCTCATTTCATAATCAGAATATTGACAGAAACGGTCGAACGTCGAACAAAACTTTTTGTACTCTACTCTCTTCACTCCGTTTGGCCGTTTCTCCGTTTTCAATAATTACCGTAAAGTCGATTTTTGTGGCATACCTACCTTTAGATTTAGGGGATACATAAGCCAGTAACGTAGCTACCTATAAGTTTTAACTTACTACTACTATTAATTGTACTCTTTCTCTGTTTAAATGTTTGAGTCCATCTACTGGATGAGTAAGATTTTTTTAAACCCTCCCCTATGTCACGCTGTTCTTGACTATCTTTAACAAGTCGCATTTGGTATGACTCTCTTTCCTCTTATGCTCGTAATATGTGGAGGAGGACCAGTGGCGGCCCTAGTGGGTGGCAAAAAGAGCAATCGCCCGGCGCCACGCTCTTGCAGAGGCCTCCAAGGTATTTTTCGTAAGGCAAAGGGCCTCGCAAAGACCTGCCGCCCAGGGTCTCACAAAGACCTTCCGCCCCGGGCCTCGCAATGGTTAAGGCCAATGAGGACCCTAAGTGGTTTAGGAGTTTATCGGAAATAGTCCAGCACATTAAACATAACACCGCTGTATTAATAAACGTGCGGTAAACCGCAGTAGAAGTGTACGGTTATTGTATTATGCGGCGATCTTGTTTTCACCGCTCCGGTCCAGTGGTTAAGTGTGCAGGTTTGAATCCCGATCGGAAAATTATTAACAATTGCTATTTATAATAAAGATGGAGATCGGCAAGCGATGTCACATAGACACACCATAAAAACTCAAAAGTTGTTATCAAAGAAATTAAATCAAAGGCACATAACATGGCGGATCTATGTTATTTGCTTGGGTGAATGTTAATGGCATGACCACACCTGCCGAGTAAAGACTTGAGTGGCAAGACAAACCGAGTGCTCGGTTGAGGGCCCCCGTCACTCTACTCGGTAGGTGTAAGGCCCTAAGTTTATGTTAGTCGTGAATTTGTGATCCAGCGGCATAACCGCATAACCCTAGCAAATTACCTCTATCTGCCTATAAATAAATTTGTCTGATAACTAACAAATAACTATCGAATTATTAAAGGTAACTCCATAGATTAGATAGGTCATATCATTAATCTATGGGTAACTCATAAAAAAGTGTCCGTCAGGGTGCGACCTGTACAAACATTTGTCGAACTTGGAACCATTTTTGACACTCCATTGTTTGGACAAAGATAAATAATTGCAATGGTATTATTAGTCTTGATATTTTGACATACGAGGGCCACAATTTGTTAATAACTTTCCAAGTTTGAGGTAGAGTTTAAAAAAAATATCTTGTTGCCAGTTGCCACTGACACATAAGTAGTACTTACAACTCAGTGCTTGTTGCCCATTATGTAAAATCTTCCAAGATCGGCGTTAACAGATTTGAATGTTGCCTAAAATAGGTGCAGAATGTATCTGGATAGTAAACAAACGTTAGTGCTAGATAAGTCTATGTGTTTACACCTGGATTAAACTCGTACGTCACTCCTATTTGCTAACTGATCCTCCATGTCTGGTTCTCAACGTGTGCTGCACTGCAGTCTGCACCAGAAGTGTTTTGTTTTTCAAGGTTGCCCTCAATAGTCTAGCTAGAGTCTAGACATTAGAGTCCAAAAGTCGGATTCGAGTTTTGTAAAGTATAATTTGATTCATTTTTGTTGTGGGAGTAACACTGGGTGGATTGAAATGGAGTACGCAGTTGTTTTTTTACAATTATTTCACAATCATTTTAATACCAAACCAAATTGTGGTTCGAAATGGAGGAAAATCTTTATCATCATGTGCTTTACTTAAATATATCACCAGTTCTTTGGCAGTACGCCTTTGTAAGATTTTGTGTGCCATTTGAAAAATAGCAAGCACAAGCATGGAGTAAATATTAAGGCCTAATAAACCTTGTACATGTTTTAAATACCATCTAATTAGGTCGCAACTAAAGTCGGCAGGGGTTGTCTGGGGTTTAAGCACATCTAGGTCATTGGCGCGAACCTAGGGCGTACAGACTTCAAACGGCCTGGCATTCGAATGCCTAATTAATATTATGGCGGTTAAAGTGAGTGTTTAACAACAGAGCAGCTTCAATCAGAGCGGCCGTGGCCCGTATTAGCGCTTAAATTTGGGACACGTGCTATGATTCTTAAGGTCTGTTCATATGGGCTTCTTGTGTCAATATTGATTTTGCAGGGTGTAACAAAACTAGGATGTGTAATGTGTATACTGTATACTGTATGTGTCTCTTATTTAGTACCTATTTAGTTTAGTTTATAACTCCCTGTATACGTTTCCGTTTGATCCTCGGCATTAGAATATTATATTATTCTCATTATACATAGAGTGCCTCATGGGACATCTCAAACTAGAGATCTGCTGGACCGCTTCGCTCTTTAAATAAACGTAAAAGTTAAAAATCGGCCAAGTGCGAGTCGGACTCGCGCACAAAGGGTTTTGTACCGCTATAGTGCAAAAATAGGCCAAAAATTGTGTTTTGTATGGGAGCCCCCTTAAAATTTTATTTTATTTAAATATTATTATTAATTATTAAAGTACACATACATTTAAGGCCTTTGTGAAAATTTCAAGTGCCATTATTGATTTCGAGCAAAAAAGGTCAAAAAAATCACGTATGTTGTATGGGAGCCCCCCTTAAATATTAATTTTATTTTGTTTTCAGTATGTGTTGTTATAGCGGCAACAGAAATACATAATCTGTGAAAATTTCAGAAGTCTAGCTATAGCGGTTCTTGAGTTACAGCCTGGAGACAGACAGACGGACAGACAACGAAGTCTTAGTAATAGGGTTCCTTTTTTACCCTTTGGGTACGGAACCCTAAAAAAACGACAAAAGTTAAAGAATAGCGAAATATATTTATGTGTGGCAGCACGTTTAGTACTTACATGAAAAACAGCATAGGTAAAGATAGAATGATAAGTTACGCTTGGCCATCACGATTCACGTCACGACTCACTAGGTATATTTACCTTGATTTGAGTTATTACTCAGAAAAACTCATAAGATGACTGTGACTTGCGCGTTTTCAATTCCTTGTTCATAACAAAACAGATGAAGTAATTAAAATACCGTTTAAATATCTCAATTAGCAATTTGCATATCATTGTGTACTCCAGATAATTTTAACCTTCCTAAAGAGCGTTTGATCATGCTTGAAATCTATTTCTAGGCTATTAATCAATTCTAAAAACAATACGTGCGTGCGGTATCAAAGTCCCCTACAAACAATAGCTTATAATGAGATTTACGTGGTATCTAATGTATTTACGTTTAAGAAGATGAGTGACATTAAATACATTAACAATATCGACATGGACTTATCTGTGACGTGACAGGTACGCTCGCATGGCTTAGTGGGTAGACCTTTGCCAGTGTCCCGGTGTGCAGGTTTGATCCCAGGAGGAGGCGTGTACCAATGAGACTTTTAGATCTCAAGTAAATACGGACGGTGCTAAAGGAAAACATCGTGAGGAAACCCGCATAATATTGTTTCATGTTTGTCCCAGGCGTATCTTCCCTCTGGGGCTTGGGCAATCACGCGGACATTTAAAATGTCGCAGATACTATATTCGAAACCGAAGAGGGGTTACTTCGTTCTGAAAATACTGTTTAAATCATCAACAACGAATGCAAATGCCTTGTTTTTTAATAGGTGCGCAAAATTGTCTGGAAAATACCAGAAGAGTAAAAATAAAGAAGAGTAAACTAAACAACAGTTTCTCAAATGAAGCCAAACATTCGGATATTCTTTTCAACCATCTATTTGGGCCAACGTCATATTTCAAAATATTGGTAACTCTTGCAATCTTACTCTTGCCACTTGAAATCGTCTAAAAATAATGGATCTTATTCCCGATGGAACTCTTATCTTCGCAAACCAAAGGAATTTTTAAGTCCTAGCCTAGGCCTGTTGGCTGTTCTGCGGACTGCGGTCGTGTATCACGCGTTTCCCGTAGTCCCACCTTCAGTCGCAGGAACACCATTGGGGTTTTAGTGGGTAGTCCCGGGTGCAGATATTACGTCCGCCCCGGGGAGTCCCACATGCCTCGCTGGTCCTCCCCAGGTCCCGGGGATGCGTAAATGCATTCCCCCAACAAAAAAAGGCCTGTTGGCTGTTGGTACTTTTTGCTCCAGTTGCATAAAATGCATGAATTCTCGTACTGTCATAAGTAGGTAAAGCGTTCCTAATCTGGTGATGGGTTAGTGGGGGTTTATCTACCTGACACGATGTTATCTTATCAGTAGGATTATGTCGTCATATCAATTCCCATATTTGCGTTTTAGAATCCCAAAATAGCTAGTATGACATCATACCCTCCATTCTTATTATGGTCAAATTCTTTCAGTGTTGAAAGACGTTTTCCGGTTTCCTTCTTTCCAACCACTTTTTTATAGCAGTAAAGCATATCAGGTTTGAAGCTAACTGTTCGTCTTACCCAATATTCCTGCATCAGCTGCATAGAACGCCCTTGAATATATGCCAAAATAGACTTATCCTCGACATCTTGCATCCGGACAGGGTTAGTAGAATTGAGCTTCGAAACATCAGAATATTGCTTTTGTAACCATTGGAAAAATACTTGGACTGTTTACCCATTTCTGGTATTGATGATATGTGATTATTCCTCCAATATTCGAATAATATGTCCACACTAGGCGCTTTCGTCTTCAATTCTCGTCATCTTTTCATTCAATAATTGAATGCGTCAACGAACGCAACGCCAACATTGTCATTTTTGAAGTTTTGGATACGGTCAAAGGGCATGCGTTGCAGACATGCCTCACGTTCGCTGTTGACTGCGCTATAACGCATGCTCTTGATGAACAGAAAAAGGGACAGTGTGGACAAAGCTTATAGATTATTACCGTCTTAATGGAAACAGTTGGTTCGGCACGAAACAACGAATTGGTGCAAATCGCTCGAAGCATCTGGAAACATTTAGCGTTGAGTAAGCGAAAGAAATCAGAGCAGCGTTTAGGCACAATGAGAGCTATTGGGCATCCAATTAACGCCTAGCGCTCACGAGCCAAGGATGCCATAAGCAATAATATAGTATGCCTTGCTGGAATAAAATCTAATGGCTAGGGATAGAATAGCGTATTTCCTCTTTAGTCCGATTTAATTTCTTTACTGATTTAAGAGAGAATTTGAGAAATTACACGTAGAGTAAGAAGATTTGAAGTTGCAAACCGATTTTTAAAAGAATCGACGGAAGCAGCAGGAATTATTTAGTTAATGCCTCAAAATTTCGGTAGATTCAAGCCACAAATCCGGCTGCATTGTTATAAAACAGAATTATTTATAAAAGCTTTCTTTAGCATGCAGATTTTTAGTTGAAAGTACCATGTACAGTACAGTTTGTGGGCATAATGGGCAGGTTTATGTGTCAATATAAGTGTCACGTCAACCCTGCGAGATGAGCTCGGCTTGTGACCCACTTCGAGCAACAATTACATGCGGAATGGATTTTTTGTTCGTGCCTCTATTAAACTTTATGGTTATTACGTTTACTTTGTACTGGGGCTTTCTGTGTGGACAAGTGAATAGATAATGAACGTAAAACGAAGACTAATCGCTCTGAAAGCGTTTGTATATTGTCCATTTAACGCCGCCACACGAAATTTGTTTGTCTGAAACAAGCCTGAAACCAATTTCATTAACGTTGTTCTAGTACGTTATTCAGTAGAGCATGAAGGTAGTATAGAGGTAGAACCAATTCAGCCTGTGGTTATCAGATCTTGGTAGTAAGCAATGTAATGAAAAAATTGTTCTCCATGTACAACTTTTCCATTAAGTGGATTATCTTGCGACTAAAACCAACAGTTCTAGAGAAGCAAGCTATACTTTACATTTTTAGAAGATTCTAATAAAACACTAGTTTCTTTAACAAGTTTTAATATCTTCGCTTCTTCTAACGTATATTTTTGGTAACCATTAAGTAAAATATTAATGGCCTGTTTCACCGCTTCCTGATAAGGTGCCCGATAGGGTTATTTGACAGATTTTCCATACTCCATCTGTCAAATTAAGTGGTGGATAGCCTTATCAGGAAGCGGTGAAACAGGCCCTAAATCTAGTTAAGGCGATTATTATAGGCGCTACGATAGTCTTATCCTTATCAAAACTATTGGAATTTGGATATCTTTACTCGATAGTAATTTATTATCACTTTTAAGTCGTTATCATTTTTTCTGTCAACTGTGATGTCATGTTATCTGAAAGATAGGCCAAAAATATAAACCTTTGGAACGCTTACTTCAAAACCGAATATCGTCTTTATATTTGCGTTATATTTTAGGCCTTACTTAGTGGGCCACAATAGAAAAAGTTTTTTTCTACAGTTATAGATTCACAAAGGACGTTAATTTATCAGGACCTTTCAGCATTTTTTCTCATGCTATGCTCAAGCTAAGCTTTTTTTTTTGGGTCGGGAAATGCCATTTTAACATCCCCTATCCTTTATGCGCATAAGCCACGATATCATCTCTATTAAATCTATATTTGATTTCTCGTGTATCAATTTTATTTTTATTACTACTATTCTTTACCCTTCCAAATCTATTTCTCACATGTCGTCAATTGAAAATCAATGTTGTGTGTACCCTGGACTGGACGCCCGCAACCATGCCTTGGTATTTAACTAACTATTAACCTTAATAGACCTATATCAATAATAATTACCCAATCCCCTATTCCGGCCGATATAACATTGTCCGTATCGTTATTTGATACATCGTCCAATCATTGACATTTGTCATTTGGTTATCGTTAGCGACTACCACATTAAGATATGAGCTTATAAGTTGGATAGCTTTCAGGTCACTTTTATTATAGTGTTTTTTAACTCTTGTATGCTTTCTTGGTTCAGCAAACCTTACAGCGCGTTCAGACGTGCGCGTTTTCTGCTGTATCTTTAGGAAAACACGCAAGCTGAATTCGCGCGCGCATTAAACGCGCACGTCTGAACACGCCCTTATATAATACCATAATATATTTTATGATGAAGAATGTGAAGGCATCAAAACTATTGTATATCTTAGGTTTCTTTTTATAATATATTCTTTCAATACATATTTACACAATTCACAGTAATCAGCATGCCATCAAAATATATCAAGCACATATTTACACCACAGAACTCATGGTAAAAATATAATATCATTTAAATATTCTCTGTATATTGGATATCTTACTTCCAAAATCTGTATTTTAATTATTATTACCTTTTCTTTTGTTACACGTACCTATAGCATTTGTAATTTTTGCTATTTTTAAATATCTTTTTCAGCTTTTCAGTCCTTCTAAGGTTGCAAGCACCGCGGTCATGGAATTTTCCAAACCACCACGACTCCTTGAAATCTCCTCATAAGTCTGTCTTCCTCTACCTTTCAGATACTGGGTCTAGCGAAGCAGCTAGACATGTCGGAGAGGCAGGTGGAAAGATGGTGGAGACTCCGTCGCAGCCAGGACAAGCCGTCCACCCTGGTCAAGTTCTGTGAGAACATGTGGCGAGCCACCTTCTACCTGTGCAACTTCTCCTACGGCATCTTCATACTGTGGGACAAGGAGTGGCTGTGGGACATAGACCACTGCTACATCGGGTATCCACATCAGGTAAACAAGTCCGTATGTCCTGAGAGCTACGAATAATAATAGTTTTTATTGTTCGTAGCCTGAGAGTTTATCATCTGTATACCTTTGTCCCAATTCTCATTATTCGAATCTTTTCTGTATCAATTGTAAGGCTATTCCACTCACGCGGCTACGATCTCCTTCGTGCGGACTGAGAGCTTAAAGCATCTCCCAGACAGACGCGGCCTACGGTGGCGGTGGCGGTGGCGGTGGCGGTCAGTTAGATGATTTAAGAGTTCTTGGAACGACACAGACACACGCGGCCACGCGGCCAAGCCATCCAACTGACCGCTACCGCCACCGCCACCGCAGGCCGCGTCTGTCTGGGAGACGCTTTAAGGTACAGAATTTGAGCCCAAGTTTGTTGTCGATCTATAAGTTTAAAACAGAATTGAGATAAGAGGCATCATAATTTATATCGTGTTCGCACCTAGCCTAAAGTGTGTTTGTGTAACATTAGGTGAATCAGATTTTACCACACCAATAGTTTCATTATTCATAATAACTACGAAGAAGAAGAACTACGAAGTTTACTTAAAAACTACAATTTAACTTCACACATAACATGCCCTACTAGATTATCATCCTGCATAGACCTAATCGTCAGCAATCTCAAAATGACAAAGTCAAATATTCATCACCTAGCTCTATCTGACCATGAGACTGCTCAGACATTGACTATTAAAGTAAAAAATGTTCCAAAATCAAACATCACATGGGAATTTAGAAGAGATTACAGTGCTGATAATGTTCGTAAATTTCAGGAATGTATTTCAGCCTTGTCTTTTTCAGAGTTAAGAGATGAAGAAAATGTGGAAGTTACGTTCAATACATTTCACGATCAAATAGTCCTTTTTTATAAACTATGTTTTCCACTGATAAAAATACGTAATAACAAGAATAAACAACGAACATTATGGCTAACTAGGGGTATAAAGAAATCATGTTTGGTAAAAAGAAAAATGTATTTAAAATTAAGAATCTCAAAAATAAATAATTACAATACAAAACAGCGTCTAGTAAAATATAATGATTTATTAAAAAAATGTATATACAAATCAAAGCAATTACAAAACACTAAATATATAAATAATCAAAAAAATAAATGCAGAGCAGGGTGGAAGATAATAAATGAAAACTTAGGAAATAATAATGAAGATAATGACATTGAATATATTAAGAAAGACATGAACGTATATACTAAACCTAATGACATCTGCAAAATATTTAATGACTATTTTACCAATATAGGAAATATAAGGCCTAAAAAAGAAAAAAATATAAACGAAAAAAAGACTTGTGCAATAAACATAAATAAAAACACAATTTTTTTACACCCTACAGATCCTCGTGAAGTTTATAATACAATATTATCTTTAAAGAATACAAACGCTGTGGGTTATGACGAGATACGAACGGACATTATAAAGAAGTGTGCAGTACAAGTATGCTATCCACTTGCCAAAATTATAAGCCAGTCACTAGAACAAGGTGTCTTTCCTAGCCGACTAAAAATTTCAACTATTAGGCCTTTGTTTAAAAAAGATGACAAAACTGAAATAAGTAATTACCGCCCAATAACTTTAATTCCGATTTTAGCAAAGATTTTTGAAAAAATCATGATAAAACGTATAAAAAACTTTTTCAATTCAGAACACCTGCTGGCTAATGAACAATTTGGTTTCCGAGAAAATAGCTCTACTACAGAAGCCTGTTTTTATTTAAGCAAAATAATTCATGACAGTTTAAATAACAAAATACCTATAACGGGGATATTTTTAGATATGACTAAGGCTTTTGACTTAGTTAACCATGACATACTACTGGATAAATTAGAAAAATATGGAATAAGAGGAAAGGCATATGACTTGATAAAATCCTATTTAAGCAATCGGAAGGTATGTACAATTATTACAAAAAATGTCGGTAATTTTAAAAAAACTTACAAATCTAGGTATGCATATTTAGACATAGGAGTTCCACAAGGAAGTCTGATTGGTCCATTTCTTTTCCTGGTGTATATTAATGATGTCACAACGGCAACTAAACACCTTAAACTTCTATTCGTTGATGACACTACAATCTTGGTCAAATGCGAAAATATATTATTTTATGAGCAAGAAATAAGAAATGCACTCAATGACATAATATCATGGTTGGTAAAAAATGACTTACAAGTTAATCTTAATAAAACTAAAATAATGCAATTTAAATATTACAATGCAATGCAAATACCCAAGAAAATCACTTATGACAACATTATTATAGAAGAAGTAGAATCATTAAAATTTTTAGGACTAAAGTTTGACCAACACTCCAACTGGAAAGCACATGTTGACTATATTTGTAGCAAGCTTGACAAATTCGTTTATGCACTTCGACGCTTAGCAAAGACCGTGTCAATATCAGCAGCTCTTTGTGCATATCATGGATATGTGTCATCAATCTTATCTTACGGTCTTATAATGTGGGGCAACTCTGTGGAGTTTGATTCAGTTTTCAAATTGCAAAAGAAGTGTATTAGGGCGATTTGTGGTGTAGGGCCGCTTGAAAGTTGCAAACCCTTATTCCAAAAACTGAAAATACTCACGCTGCCATGTATGTACATTAGAGACATGTGCATCTTTGTTAAAAAGCATCCAAAATATTTTGTACAAAACAAGGATAACAATGATACAAAAAGATCACAACGTTATCCCAATAAATTAATCATGCCCAAATGTAGCAGCACAACGTTTCTTAAAAGTCCTTATTCTATGGCTATTAAAATTTATAACAACTTGCCAAAAGATTTAGAAAAACTGAGCCTAATTCCTTTTAAAAGAAAACTAAATGAATGGCTTATAAATAATTGTTTCTATGAAGTAAAGGATTTTTTCGTTGGTACTTATTTCTGACAGTTCTCTTGTCTTTAAATAATGACATATTGTGACATTTAGTGATGGTAATACTTCTACTTCTTTTCTCGACCTTTTAGATTAATTATATGACATTTGCATACTATTAATTTAGTTGAGTGATATGATCCTATATTTTATTATGAAGACCATATTGTACATCTCACTCTGGCAAATAAATTATTATTATTATTATTATTATTAATAAAAACCGCTTGAGACTTTTAGATGACTCGACAGTGGCGGCCCTTGGGGTGGCGAACAGGGCAATCGCTCGGGGCCTCGATCTTGCAGGGGCCCCGCAAGGTATTTTTAGTAACACAAAGGGCCTCGCAAAGACCTTCCGCCTGGGGCCTCGCAATGGGTAAGGCCGCCACTGCGACAGGGCATTATATCAGGAATATGCTTTCATTGTCTTACGTGTGTAACACCACATTTTTCCCATTTGTCCTCGGATCCTCCTCAGCAGAGGATGTCATACCAAGAGCTATACTGTGACAGGGTCTGTCGGACGACGTGTGGTGGTACTACATGGTGTCGGCGGCGTTCTACTGGGCGCTGACCATCTCGCAGTTCTGGGACGTGCGGCGCAAGGACTTCTGGCAGATGTTCGTGCACCACATCGCCACCATCGCGCTCATATCCTTCAGCTGGGTCTGCAACCTCCACCGCATTGGCACGCTGGTGCTGCTAACGCATGACTGCGCTGATATTTTGCTGGATGTAAGTATAGAATATGGAAAAGGCAAAGTAGATTCAAGTACATACATAGTTGGAAAGTTAAAAGTAGGTAAGATACGAGGTTTGTCCAAATTATAAGGGAAATAATCGGCCAAGTGCGAGTTGGTCTCGCGCACGAAGAGTTCCGTACCGGTATAGAGCGAAAGTAGACAAAAAATTGTGTTTTTTGTATGGGAGCCCCCATTTATTAGGGTTCCGTACCCAAAGGGTAAAAACGGGACCTTATTAGTTAGTTACGTCTGTTCGTCTGTCTGTCTGTCCGTCTGTCTGTCTCCAGGCTGTAACTCAAGAATGGTAATAGTTAGAAAGTTGAAATTTTCACAGATTGTGTATATCTGTTGCCGCTATAACAACAAATACTAAAAACAAAACAAAATTAATATTTAAGGGGGGCTCCCATACAATAAACGTGATTTTTTTTGGCCTTTTTGGCTCTATATCAATAATGGCAACAGGTAGGTACTTGAATTTTACTCAAGGTCCTTAGTTTTATATGCACTTTAATATTTAATAAAAATATTAAAATTAAATAAAAAATTAAGGGGGGCTCCCATACAAAAAACCCAATTTTGGGCTAATTTTTCTTCTCTACAATGGTACGGAACCCTTAGTGCGCGAGTCCGACTCGCAATTGGCCGATTTTTTTTTAATTTTATTATTAACTAGCGACCCGCCCCGGCGTCGCACGGGTATAAAATATATAGCCACTAAAAATTATGCCTATAGCCTTCCTCAATAAATGGGCTATCTAACACTGAAAGAATTTTTCAAATCGGACCAGTAGTTCCTGAGATTAGCGCATTTATGTTAGCCCTTTCAAATAATTTCCCCCGTTTTTTCCACATTTTCCTCTATTTCTTCGCTCCTTTTTAGTCTTAGCGTGATAAAATATAGCCTATAACCTTCCTCGATAAATGGGCTATCTAACACTGAAAGAATCATCAAAATCCGTTGCGTAGTTTTTAACCCCCGACAAAAAAGAGGGGTGTTATAAGTTTGACGTGTCTGTCTGTCTGTCTGTCTGTTTGTCTGTGTGTGTATCTGTCCGTGGCATCGTAGCATCCAAACGGGTGGACCGATTTTGATCTAGTTTTTTTTGTTTGAAAGCTGACATGATCGAGAGTGTTCTTAGCTATAGTTCATCATCATCAGCCTGCTCATTGCTGGACAATAAGGGTTTATCTGGTTCATGTTCGTGGCATCGTAGCATCAAAACGGGTGGACCGATTTTGATCTAGTTTTTTTTGTTTGAGAGCTGACATGATTGAGAGTGTTCTTAGCTATAGTTCATCATCATCAGCCTGCTCAGTGCTGGACAATCAGGGTTTATCTGGTCCATGAAAGGCCTTTAGCAACTTGTAGTCATTTGATGGCTATTTATTTCATTCTAGCTCGTGACATTTGTGAATATACAATATACGTATACACATAATAATGGAAAGTTGGCCTGGTGATGCACCATCACCTGATAATCAATAGGATATCCAACTCCTCGCTAACTTAGAGTAGAAGTTTCGTGTTTAGGCTCATTTTAATTGCGACAACCAGTAAGAAGTAGATAAACAGTAAATATATATTACATGCTGCTGCTGCAGCATCACCTGGATTCTATAGGAACCGAGCTTCGTATGAACCCAAAGGGGAGGTTTCATGTTTGGGCTCATATTAACAGCCTCATCGAAAAGGACATTGATAGATGGTAATCATGAGAATACTTATGATTCTGTTGATAGGAATTGTTCGGCACTTTAACCAACACAAGTTTAAAAAGTATGAAATAAAATTAAATTAAGAAATTTAAAAAAAACCCCGCCAAACAACTTTAAAAAGTAATAAAATAATATTTACTGCCTTTAAGTTCAAATAATTCCTAACTTGTGTAAAGTAATACCACCAAAAACATACCTGTTAAAATAGGGCCTAGTTCCTATAGGCTAACTGTTGGTCTAAAAAAAGAGTTGAAATCCAATCCAATGCCAAGTTCAGATGCACTTCATCGATCATAATCATCTTCATCAACAGCCTGATCCATAATACTTCTAATTTGAACTTGGCAGGTTATTGAAATTCTAATTAATATTATCTAATTATATAATTAATCAAGTGTAACGCATAGCACAAAAACCTGCCAAGTTCAAATTTAGAAGTATTATGGATCAGGCTGTTGATGAAGATGATTATGATCGATGAAGTGCATCTGAACTTGGCATTGGATTGGATTTCAACTCTTTTTTTAGACCAACAGTTAGCCTATAGGAACTAGGCCCTATTTTAACAGGTATGTTTTTGGTGGGATTTCAATACTTTTTTTGCAAGAAATCCTACCTATGTTTTCTTTTTGTGCTACGCCCGATATAAACAATACTTTCAATAGATGCCTCATTATATCACTGGTACATAAGAATTTTTATCTAAAGTTCATAGATGAACTGACTCACGCTTGACGATTTCTTAAATTTCTTAATTTATCGTAACACATACATAATAATATAACACACGACCTGTGTGCTAAATTTCATAACGCTAGGACATTCGGAAGTAGCCTCTAAAGTTCGTAGATCGGCCGACTCACGCTTGACCGATTTCTAAAATTTCTTAATTTTTTGTTAATCTACATTTAACACATGACCTGTGTGCCAAATTTCATAACGCTATGACATTAAAGTTTGTATGGGCTGTAGATAGGCCAACTCACGCTTGACCGATTTCTAAAATTTCTTATTTTTTTTAATCTACATATAACACACGACCTGTGTGCCAAATTTCATAACGCTAGGACAATTGGAAGTGGCCTCTGAAGTTCGTAGATGAACCGACTCACGCTTGACCATTTTCTACAATTTCTTAATTTTTCGTTAATCTACATATAACACACGACCTGTGTGCCAAATTTCATAACGCTAGGACAATAGGAAGTGGCCTAGAGGTTTTGATTACCGGTCAGTGAGTGAGTGAGTGAGTGAATGAGTGAGTCAGTGCCAAAATAAGCTATTTTTACAAGGACATATCTCAGGATCTACTTAAGCTATATCTATGAAATTGGGTATACTGCTTAAGTACTCGTAAATAATTACGTAGGTATAATTTTATCTTTGCACTCGCAATAGACACTGAGCTACAGGGGGGTCAAAAGTACGTCGAAACGGTTCGTGTAAATAGTGCACGGCATGCGCGCGGCCTGCTGGAACTAGGCTTGCGCACTTCCGTGCGCTTTGATTTTAGTCCATAATTGTTGTCAAGGTGTGTCGGGGGACCGCTAATGTAGATATGTTTGATTTCACAATCGAACTGAATCGAGATAGTCAGCGACTTGGCGGCTGTATGTTGTAGTTTACTTAGCGGTCCCACGACACACCGTGACAACAATTATGGAAAAAAAATTAAAATATTACTTTACACAAGTTAGGAATTATTTGACCTTAAAGGCAGTAAATATTATTTTATTACTTTTTAAAGTTGTTTGGCGGGGGTTTTTTTAAATTTCTTGATTTAATAAAGATTAAAGGGAACAAAGGGACATGAGGGAAAAAAGCGACTTTGTTTTATAATAAGTATAGATTATGAAAGTACAAATATAATTAAGTATTTTGTGAACATTTCAATTGCCTATGTGTTGCGATTATTGATTAGGGGCCAAAAATAGCAAAAAAATCACGTTTGTTGTATGGGAGCCCCCCTAAAATATTTAATTTATTTTATTTTTAGTATTTGTTGTTATAGTGTCAACAGATAATACACAGTCTGTGAAAATTTCAGAAGTCTATTAGCTATAGCGGTTCTCGAGTTACAGCCTGGTGACAGACAGACGGACAGACGGACAGACATCGAAGTCTTAGTAATAGGGTCCCGTTTTTACCCTTTGGCTACGGAACCCTAAAAATGAGTAACTGCCCTTGTGAGTTTTAGTAATCCAACTTATCCACTTATGGCCTGTTTCACCGCTTCCTGATAAGGTGCCCGATAGGGTTATTTGACAGATTTTCCATACTCCATCTGTCAAATTAAGTGGTGGATAGCCTTATCAGGAAGCGGTGAAACAGGCCCTTACTCTCCTATTGTGGATAATGTATCAGAGACCAGAGTTGACTAGAAGTAGTACTTAAATGTAGACAAAAATCACACGAAGTATGCTAAATATTATGTAAGTAATGCAATATTATGTTCATGAAAATGTAGAAACGTTTCACATTGTGGAAAGTTTAATGAAGATTTTGTTTGACGTTTCAGGCAGCGAAAGCGGCGAAGTACGCGAACTTCCAGAAGCTGTGCGACGCCATGTTCGCGGTGTTCACGGCGCTGTGGATCGCGACACGACTGGGGATATACCCCTTCTACATTATATGGAGGTAAGGCCTTACTTTATGTTTTACTATACTTATTATTGCGACATACTACGAAAAAGCGGGTAGAAGATATTCTGCCTCGCATGTCAAACGGTAATGGGATGTCTAATATCTTGCATCTCGCTGTATCACTGTTCCACGGTTCGTGGTGGTATATTTGTAGAACATTTCCTGCTACCAAGAGTTAATGGCCTAATATTGAGTTTGGTATCAGTAACAGAAAGGTTCAAAAATGCAAACGATATACAGCTATTTAAAGTTAAGACCAATAATAAGGTTATAACTTATAAATTATAATCAATATGAACAAAACTCTTAGATTCTGAGAAGGTCATTGACCATTAAATGAATATTAAATTTTAATACCACACATGACACAAGTTTAGCCGGTATAAATACGTTTTTCAGCAACTCAAAGTTATCCACTAAAATCAATTGCGGTTTGCCTTCAGCCGTATACGGAGGGATATATCCTGGATCTGTCTTACGCATGACTCCTCCCTCCACGACCGGCCGGTCTACCTCACAAGGGACCGGACTTCCACCAGGTTAGGAAACGCTTAGGCAAACTAAAGCGTTCCCCTCAGCGCCGTGACAACTCAAAGTTATATCTTTATGCTACACAGTCTGCATATTATAGTCCTGATCGTATCTCTAAGTAGGTACCCACTTTTACGATATCTTCCAGCACATCAATCCGAGCGCCCATGTTGCTGCCGATGTTCGCGGCGTACTACATCTTCAACTCGCTGCTGTGCCTGCTGCTAGCCCTCCACCTGGTGTGGACGTGGCTCATCCTGCAGGTCGCGTACAAGTCCATCAACGCTGGCAAGGTTAGTTGAGATTTGAGACTGATTAAGTTTAAACTGATTAAGTAAAATTGTTTCATATTCTAAAATTAGATAAAACATTATATTTCCAAGAATTCGATTTGAGCAAAAACACGATATCTTAAAATTTTCTCGATAAAAAAAAATCACAAAGATGCATCTAATTTTCACGAATTTTTCATTTATTGCCATAACCGTGCATTGAACTAAGTTAATATTTTAACACATTGTATAAAATTCTATTATTGAGAAACCGAAATAGCGGATTTTTTAAATGTTGTATATTTATCGAGTTATTGAGAAAAAACTAATTTGCCGATGAATCTGCGTCGTCCTTTTTCACCTGGCATAATAATATGCAAAACCGGCCAAGTGCGTGTCGGGCCACGCGCAATATAGGGTTCCGTAGTACCGCAAGTTTTTGATAATTTTTATGGTCAACGAACGTACATTTAAAGCGTGTTTTACACTACTAACAACATCATCTCAGTTACTTTCAAAGGAATTTGAACGAAAAGTTCCTTTATACTTCGCCGAATACATTTTTTTTAGTTATTCGACTATTACTCAATAACTTATGAAGTCTTCTCAGCCGTGATAGTTTTCCTTTTAAATTCAGCATATTTCCTACTTCCGTGAATTTTTTAATATTTCCTGAACCAACCGTTTAGCTGGTAGAAGGGGGGGGGGGGGGTTCACTGGACTCGAACGATTTTTTCCACTTTAAAACTTAATATTTCACAAATGGATCCCTAAATCGAAAAATGATCTATGAATACTCGCAATATTTTTAAAAAACCTATTCAACGACACCCCACACGATGGGGTGGGCGCGAAAAAAAATTTTCATCCCCGCTTGATGTGTAGGGGAGGTATCATAAAAAAATATTTTTTTTACGATTTCATGTACGAGGGCTGCTATTTATGTATCCGGAACTGGCCACTTACAAGAACAATATTTAAAAAGTAATTACAACATTTGAAAATAGAACTCTTTGGTTGAAGAATACATTTTGTTTCATGTGACTGTCAATTATTTTTCCATTGTGGCGTCATTTTGAAAATTGCGTGTCTTCATTTGCCATGGATTTAACGCGTGAACATTTTCGTTCAATGATTAACTACGATTTTCGTCGTGGGCTAAATCAACAACAGTGCTTTATTCAACTCACCGCGACTTTTGGAGATGAAGCACCATCAAAAACCACTGTTTATCACTGGTACAGTGAGTTTAATCGTGGGCGGTCTATGCTCACGGATGAAAATAAAGAAGGTCGCCCAAAAACAGCTGTTGTCCCACAAAATATAGATGCTGTGCGGGAACTAATAATGCGTGATCGTCATGTTACAAATCGCGAGATAGAGGCGTCCTTAGGCATAAGTATGACGAGCATACATAAGATATTACACGAACATTTGGCTGTAAAAAAAATATGTTCGCGTTGGATTCCGCACAACTTGACAATCGATCAAAAACGGGCTCGTGTCGATTGGTGCAAAAAAATGATAAAAAAAATACAACCGTGGTACTTCAAAAGCCGTTTATAATATCTACACAGGTGATGAATCTTGGATCTATGCATAATATGACCCCGAAACTAAACAACAGTCAACGGTGTGGGTGTTCCAAGATGAGCCGAAACCAACAAAAGTTACTCGTGCAAAAAGTACTTTGAAGCAAATGGTCGCCTGTTTTTTTGGGATTAATGGACATGTGGCTACAGTGCCATTAGAGAATCGTAAAACGGTTAATTCTGAATGGTATACGACCATTTGTTTACAAGAAGTCTTTGAAGAAATAAGAAAGGACAACCGACAACGCAGAATCATATTACATCACGACAATGCTAGCTGTCACACCTCAGCTGAAACAACTCAGTTTTTGGAGGGTCAAAAGATCGAATTGACTGGTCATCCGCCGTACAGCCCTGATTTGGCACCTAACAATTTCTTTTTATTTCCATACGCGAAGAACAAATTACGTGGTCAACGTTTTTCGAGCCGCGAAGAGGCTGTTGATGCGTTCAAAATGCACGTTTTGGAGATACCTCAATCAGAATGGAAAAAGTGCTATGAAAATTGGTTCCAGCGTATGCAAAAGTGTGTCGATCATCGCGGCGAATATTTTGAAAAGCAATATTATATATTCTTTTTTTAATTCCGGATACATAAATAGCAGCCCTCGTACCATTTTGTTGCCATCATTAATATGTGTATTCATGCTAAATTACAACTTTGTAGGTCCTATAGTCTCTGAGTAAAACCGCGGACAGACAGACAGACAGACAGACGGACAGACGGACGGACAGACCGAAACTATAAGGGTTCCTTGTTGACTACGGAACCCTAAAAAGGGCGTGAGTGTGAAGAGAGAAGGAAGATGTTTGATTTTTTGGGTTAGTCGCCCTCTTAATGTGGTAAGCAATCACCACTGTTCATTGAGAGCCCTAGCATATCCCACAATCTGAGCACTTTTCTGGTACACTTTACGGAAAAACTACCGGTAAAACATGCCAACTTTGCCACATAGGATAACTTTGCCCTAAGATCCATTCTTAAGCAAATCTTTGATGTACGGAGGTATTTTAATATTATGGCAATATTTGTTTAATTTGGCGGAAAATAGGTTATATGACTGATAACATTGACAATACCCCGTAGTGCTAACTTTATTCAGTAACTTGTTGGAACTTCTGAAAAACGGTACGTATTTTTGCGGGCAAATTGTGGTGCAGATTTGTGAGTAAATTGTGCGTGATGGTGAAACCACAGGTTAGTTTGCTTTTGGTATATTATTATAAAATAATATCTATAGAGTATTATAGTGATAATGTAATTAATCAGGGAATTATATAATAAAACTTATGATGGTGGGCAAACTAACCCAGCAGTGTTCCGATCATCGATTGACAACATTTCCCGGTATCAAAAAATCCTTAGGGTTGTCAAATCGGACTTTTTTAAATACTTTACTAAAAATCGAAGTCATTTTTTATTACTGTATGCCTTGCTCAGCCAGCCAAATAATATAATGATGATAATGGGTTTATAAATAAACAGAAGCAATTTAATATTTATAATATATTCCTGATAATAATATAAAAGATGATTAAGTAATTTTATAGATATGTTGCAGCCCTAGTACCCTTACAGACCAAAATGCAAATTGTATGGAAAAGAAAAAAAATGTAAGGGTCACATTGCCCGATTAATTTGGTAGGATATTATTCGCGATATCGTTTAAATGTCTATAGTAAACGCCATATTTTCCAAAATTCTTTCACTGGATTTTGATGCCACCTGCGCAAAGTTCATATTTACGTGAAAAATCAAGGTGGGCAATGTTGGCTACAAGTCCAGGTAACTTTACCCGGCATGAAAATCAATCATAAATAGAATTAAATGAACAGAAGTAATGTTTTTGACATTCCTACACCTGCACATGAAGCCTTGTAGTTGCCGAGGGCAAAAAAAACTTACACTTCCATACATTTTTTTTACAAGAATTAAAATTATTCGAAAAAAGCTGGCAAAGTTGGCATGTTTCGCGGTATCACGCCTATTGATATTTTGTGCTTTAACATCGTAATTTCTATTAATATATGTCTATTAAAATATAAAAAAAAACTGCCTTAAATATTATTACCACGCAGAAAAACGAAAAACCCTTACAAAGCTCGGCTTTTATATCCTCAACACCAAGTTGTAGTCTGAAAAGTTTAGGATATAAAGTAGTATCCTAAACACTGTTTAGACACTTGTAGATAGCTTTAGAGGAGGAAATCTGTCACGGAGGAGTTCAAGTGAAGAACACAAAACAGAAAAGTAGCGTATATTACAGGTGTAGGTCTGGTAAGTATCTACTTGAGTGGGAATGTTTAAATATCTTTTTAAATCGGTGAGCTTTTAAGATATGTTTCTGAAAAATCGGTTTTCTTGTTTTCAGATGGAGGGTGACATTAGGAGCTCCAGTTCGGAGATAAGTGACAGCTCTCACAACTCCAACCACAGTACGCCGAACCGCGCCAATCATAAGAAGTGAGTTTTTTTTAACTAGATGCAAGCGTTTAATTTGTAAAAATTAAATGACTGTAAATATTATTAGAGTCTTTAATAAACATAAATATAACTTAAAATTATTTGCTGGCCGTTCTGAATACTCGACAGTTGCTAAACACTGTTTTGTTAAAGAATGCATTTCTCAAGTACTTATGAAGTTGTTTCTTTTTTTAGGGACTCGTAGGGTTCGCGCTTGAGGCGTCAAGTGTTGGCGTACGGAGGTTCAAGATGCAAGCTTAAAACGTTTAATAGGTATACTTAAATATACACAATCTTTGCTTAATTTTATACTTAAATATACATAATCTTTGCATAATTGACGACCCCTGTGGCTCAGTGGTGAGCACGTTGGTGCTCAAGCCGGGGGTCGCGGGTTCGAATCCCGCCGACGGAACAAAAAAGTTTTCAAAGTTCCTGGGTCTGGATGTGTATTAAATATGTGTTTAATATAATAAAAATCTTAAATATAGGTATAGTATAAAAGTATTTAATATATTTTCGTTGTCTGGTACCTGTAACACAAGTCCTTTAGGTACTTAGCAGGGGGCCAGACTGACGTGGTGTGAAGCGTCCATAGATATTATATTATATTATTATTAATAATTTAGATTTTAGACTAAGTCAGTTCACACTAAGTTGCGACAGGGCGTGCACTTTTAAGATCACAAATCGAAATAAACCTTTAGTCACTATTAGGTAGATAAAAAATTATTACCAAAGTTTGATTAACTGGTACAGACTACACAGCGCATCGTTTAGACTTTAGAGTAAAATGTCCAGTGTGGTGAACTTGAATAACTTTGGTAGAAAGGCCACGCCACGTCGCATCTCAGTATGAGCTAACCCTAATGAACAAATGTCACAATTGTTGTCCTTACAAAAAAAAAAGAAAGAAAATGCTTTAGATATGTCAAATTCTATTTTTTATTGTTTTCGAGCTAACGCGTATCATAAGACTGTCCCTAATCTTTGTTGTATATATTAATAAATATTAAATATTTTATTCGTAATGTTATAAATTATAATTATATCATATTGAACAATAATTCATATTTACCATAATTACTAGATGTCCCGGTGAACTTCGTGTCACTTATAAACCTTCCCTGGACTTCCACGATTGGCCGTTATCGAGTTATAGCGTTACTAACACAATTGAAAATCCATTTTTATTTTTTATATAATATATTATAGATAGATAATATTATGTATGCATAATATCAAAATTCATATTTTAATGTTTTTAAAGCAAAGATCTACACCATAATATTATTATGTTAGATGACTTTTACTTTTGAGTGACAGTGACAGAGAAAAAGCTGTGATTAGATAGATTTTTTATGTTTCATAAATTACGAATTAAGAAGAAAAGCCAATAAACATAAAATAGAATTTGACATTTTTGAACATGGTTACATCGAACAAAAGTCAATGGCAATTTATAGCTATACATATTTATATCATTTTTCACTTCAAATAATATCAATTGAGGAATTGAGCGTAGTAATAATGTACCTAAGTACATTTTATTTCAGTAGTTAGAAATTGTTGAATAATTAAATTATAAGTACGGGAAAAGTTTTGTCGCGACGGTGCGGCGACGTACTTACGAAAATGTTCGTTGCCTATCACATTGACGTTTAAACTTAAGTGTTGCCAATTTATACATTTGTTATTATTGCTAAACTCGGCAATAATATCTATTAGAGTGAAAAATGCTAGTTGTTGCAAATATCAGTTATGATAATATAATATTCTTAAGTAGTTTAGTCTATATTAGAGATTATTTAAAAGAATATGTATATTGATTAATTTTTCTATTTACGTTGTTTTCTTTGTTAGTAGTAAATAATCATTCCAGATATACGTATCTGGAATTATTATTTATATACGTATCTAAATACCTTTATGAATTATAAAATATATTAGTTACATACCTAAAATAAAACGCATACATATCTATGAACAAATATCTACGCTCAATGTGCTCACTGTTAAAGAAAAATGGGCCGATTCTTAGACCTCAAATTCGCTTTTAGGACATCCTGCAATCGTAACACGATTCGGGGAAAGAGAATTGATCCCAGAAAATTATTTAAAATGTTTAATTTGTACGAATAGTACTTTACAAATTCACTCAGCTACTCTGCTTTAGCATGTTGTACTTCTAGTCTTGTTACCTTAGTATATAAGGCTTACCCCACCAATGACGCAATAGTGTTTTGATTTTTATTGTTTAGAAAACCGAAAATTATAGTATTTTTTTTCTTAGTTGAAAATCTTTCTATTAGTTCTTACTCAAAGTACAGCACAGCCATATTATCACATTATTATTTCCGTACTAAAACAAAAAATTTCAAGTGCAAGTGCAAAATCGTTTTGCTGTACTTTTTTAAATCAAAATGTAGATTCCGTTCTTTGTCAGATAATTTTAAGCAACTAACCATTAGCCACATTGAATAGAAGAAAAAGTATAGGCGGAAATCTAATGACTCAGAACCAACACCAACTCCTGAACCACCAAGACAATCTAAAAAGGAAGAAAATGATGCTGTTACTGCAGCATCTAACAGCGGGCTATATTATGAAAGTAATGGAATAGAAAGATCTCTGAGAGTACAAAAGATATTACTGAAAGCAATAGTAATATATTTTGTGCTCTCTGAGATCGATCTTTAGACAGCTCAGGATCAGACTATAAATTTCGGACTGTCCTTCTGCAGAAAAAAAAGAAAACTAAAAAAAGCACGACTGGAGTTTACTATATATATATATATATATGTGTGTGTGTGTATATATATTCCAATAACTTTGGGGTATGATTATGTCCTGATTACGAAAATGTATTTTTTTTTAAATTTTTTTTATTTATTTTAATTTTTATTTTTAATTAATACCTTTTAAACATGATAATAAAGCACATAGAAAAATAATTTATAATATTTTTTTAAATTTTATTATTTTTACTCCATTATGCAAATATACCTATCGGAATATAATTTTATATTATATTCCGATAGGTATATTGCCTTCATGGTCTTAATACACTCACAGCCAAATTAGAAAGTGACACATTTTCGTTACTTGTTAGTAGGTTTTACCCCTCCGTTTTTTCTCATACCGGGCGCCTTATATAATATGAAAATCGATTCTTAAGGAGTCAACTCCAAAAAAGTCCAGTAACAAGAGGCAACACTACGAAAACTACTTCTCCACCAAATAATGAGGATCTTGAGAAGCGTTCGTCCCGTCTTTGAGATATATAATATATTTCAAATGAGATATAAATATATTTCAAAGACGTGATGAACGCTTCTTAGGATGATATCCAGACCGTTGCTTCTAGTGGTTTTGCGCGTATCTCGGACTAGCTTCGATAATTCCACGACCTTCTTTATTATTTCGCAGCGCGTGCAATTATTGCAATTATTTCAATTCCACCGATCCAGTAGACGCAGCACAAAGTAGCAAACAAAAAAGCTCAGAAAAAGTGATTATTTGCACTTTTTCTGAACTTTTTTGTTTGCTACTGCGCCCAGTGAAAAAAAAAATAAAACAACTACGGTGTTGCCACGTTACACCAAAAATTTTGGTCAGTTCTGTAATTATGTGATCCAGAGTGCACATTTTTTCATGTTTATTTTTATTTTATTTATGGCCTGTTTCACCGCTTCCTGATAAGGTGCCCGATAGGGTTATTTGACAGATTTTCCATACTCCATCTGTCAAAATAAGTGGTGGATAGCCTTATCAGGAAGCGGTGAAACAGGCCCTAAATGTTTAAACTGTTACTTAAATTACCCCTTAAGTATCTTAAACTTAATAACTAATGAGATTTAAAGTTTTAGCACAAACTGATTATAAATATGTTGTTAAACAATTTCTGTATATAAATAATAAATTAAACATACCAGTTATTAACGTTAAGATTATGATCATAATATTTTTTCTAAACGTAATACTAGACTCTAGATGATAAGGAATAACCCCAGATAGAAAATTATACATTAGGATAAGTAGCTTTAAAAGCTTTTTTTTTTTAAAATCATTACATTTTCGACACCAAAAATTTATGTTACTTTTAAGTTTTAGTTGTCTGGTCAGTCGGTTCCTTCTATGCATTTAATAATTAATTCGTGTTACCAACGGCTTGGGACCACTGTTATTGGTTTAAGGTTATTTATAGGGCTATTTGTTTTAGAAATAGTTAAAATCTACTAAAGTCTAACTAAAGAGAAAATAAAACTTGATGACATCGACACAAAATCCACATTGACAAGCCTTTTTAACAATGTCCTCTTGATTTCTCTTGCACTCTTAAAATAATAAGTTACATTATTTTATCCTATAATCGAACATAAAACTGGTGATAATATTTTAATAATGTTGCCAACTTAAGTAACTACTTAGGGCTCTTTTCATCATCTCTACCAAACAAACCTAAAAACGCTATGTGCTAACTGTTTTACTTTTCAATATTTAAATGTTTAATTATTATTGACAGTCTTATAGAATATTTTTCCGTTTGATTTTTTTAACATTGTAAAAATAAACAATGTCGAAATTGACACTTAGTGCCTTAAGCCAGACGAGTAAATGTTACGTGTTTGATGAATGTGTTCAGAATTTTATATTTGCTTTTTATATGTACCATAATACAATTACATATTAGTAATTACCATTAACATAATATAATAAAAAATCACACTGTGTATACATACTTTTCAAGATCGTGTTTTTAATATTATATTATCTATATATTATCTCTTTATTGCATAATTTTAAGTATTTTAGGCATTTCTATTTTTTTTTAATTCAGATTCTTCATAACAATTTGGCAAAACATACAACAGCTATTAACTATGGACGTATAAAAAAAGGCGGACGGAGTCCCACCATACACAAAACTGTGTCCTTCAGAGTCGGCCAGCTGACTCCATATACACGGTCCGCACGCAACCATTATTAGTCCATACCATTTGACAGGCGTAAGAATGTGTGCGTGGCCGACTCTGAAGACACAGTTCTGTGTATAATAAAACTCCGTTTTTCTACGTTCATGCTATTAACTGTATTATTTAATAACCAAATGTGTAAGATTTTTTGTGTATATTACCATTTTATGAGGTGCTTACAGTGTTGCTAGGAATTATTTTCGTTTTTGTTCGGTTTTTCCAATGAAGCTCTATTATGGAAGCTCATATCTATGGGCTACAATTTACAATCACGTTATTTATTGTAATAACTCAAATTTAAATTGAAATGTAATCTAGGTGAAGCTAGGTGAAGTATATTAAGCATTCCAAATTAATTTATATCTTTGCTAAAACCAAGAAAGTAAAGAGAATTAGAAATATGGTTGAATATTATATACCAACATTAATTTGGTTCGTAACTTGTATACAGTATATTATTTCTATTTGCAAACCACAGTGTCTCCACGGTCGCTCAGACTTTATCGTCAACAATGAGGAGAGGCATTTGGGTTGTTATACTGAACTTGTTTCATATATCAATAATATTAATTATTATAAAACCAATATCAAGTTATTATATTAAGAAAATTCTTGAGGGTAATATTATAATAATAATTATTATTCATAGTGTAAATGTATTCGGTTCAAATTTTAAAATTTTATTATTTGTATTTTGTTCTCAAAACTGTTATTTTATGTATACCAAAGACGTCTAAGCACAATTAATATTGTTATTTATTTCCTTAAAATATCGTAAATTTTGTAATTTGCTTAAAAGTAAGATGGTCTTATGACAAAAATATTATTTAAAAAAATAGGTATTGTTAATAATTGGGTTAAATATATTTTGTGTTGTGACTGTATTTAAGAGAATAATAGTATGTATGCAAGCTTTGTTATGCACAGTATTGTTTTTATATGAACGATACATCGGAATAAAAATCATAAAAAAAATTTTTTCGTTTATATTGCAAAATGTTGCTGTTGCCTAATATTTTTTAAGTCATTATTTTAACGGAAGCCCTTTGTTGGCCGCACGATTTTCTCAATTAGTGTAGTCCGTCGAGAAAGTGAAGAAATTAAAAAGTGGCAACATCGTGGTGTCATCTCTTTTTTCTTAGATTGATTTGAAAGGGATGACACTACGATGTTGCCACTTTTTAATATCTTCACTTTCGTGACAGACTATACATAATGGTGTGGGCAGCGGGCACTGTGGTGTAATTTATCGTAGTCGAAGTGCGAACTGCGAACACACCGACCCGTTTCTCAGCCCTTTAAAACTTGGAGTTTATACTTGGCGTATAACTAGTAAATCTTTTATTGTATTAAATTATATAATACAATAAAAGATTTACTACCTAAATAATATTAAAACAAAGATCTCTATTATGTCAATGTATTAACCTAATAGTCGTATTCGTTTGGTTTTTCAACTGCGCATGCGCCGCTTTTGTGCCAGTGTGACTGTCATATTCTAAAACACCGATCGATTGCTGTCAAAATCTGACAAGTATTTTAGAACATGACACTCACCTGACTGAAAATTATCGGTACTTTAGAATATGACACACGACAAACAAAAAAGCCGCGCATGCGTAGTTGAAAACTGAAACGAACATGACTCATATTTTTATTTTTGATTCTGGCTCTAAGATGAAGGATCAATGGATTTGTCAAGCAAATAATAATACCGAGATTGACAAAGACGCAGCTATACATAAACACATAAGAGTAATAGAGTCAGTAACATTTTTTTGTCCTTGTCAGAGTTTCACTTTTTGTTGTTGGTCAAGAATCGTACTGGTCAAAAGTAAGAAAAAAGATTTGCTCATATTGTATTTTGCGATATTCGTTGATTCTGTGTTTTTTTAGCGAAAAACAATATTGACGGTGTTAAAGTGTGTGTTAAATGACAAAACATGGTGATTTGTTACATTTTAGGCTGTAAAAGCCGTAGTGAGCGTAAATATGAAAACATAACATTTCATTCGTAAGTACGATATTTTGCATTTAACATCTCTCAATTTGCAGTAATATTGACAGTATGATTAACTAAGAATATTATTACACGAGGAATGACGTGTTAGTTACATTATTACAGCGTAAAATAGTATTTAAAAACATTGTTATTGTAGTAATACACAACCAAATTCTATAGGTCGTTATTTCAACAGCAAACCAAAGCTTATTATTAGGTATCATGAGCTTTGCGAGATACATCTGACTCCATCTCCTCTCCTCTACTCTTTTAGCCGGCGTTGAAGATGAACTGCTACTTGAGGACTCTTCACAATACATTTTTAAATATATCTCGTTTGCACCAAACGGCTAAGTTCCACCGGATATTCGGCGGCCGGATGTCCGGCTATCCGGCCATGTGGTTGGCCGAATATCCGGTATCTGGTATCCGCCAAACTACTATCCGTTTCATCTCTAATTATTATCCACCTCTGGCGAAAACTATGTCCAGCTGTAGACTTCCAACATCAAAGTATCACAACTATAATATTATGTGATTTAACTTAGACATAAAATATGGTCATGTTTAATGACATAAAAAATACTACACATAGATTTTATAAAACAAAGTGATAAAAAATAGGAGATAATTTATCGATCATTCTTTTCAGAGTCTACAGAGATGTGATGACAGTATTAAATGCTCTGAATCTGAAAATCAAAGAACGTTTGAGTGCCAAAGCCTATTATAGGGTCAATGATTTCATAAACGATGGCACATCTTGGGAGTAGGATGGCTGCATGCAAGGCTACTTCTACGTTATTATATGACTTACAATTATTATGTATGGATGTTGACATTGTATAATTTTAATTTACAATTATTGTAAATTTCATTTTAAAAAGATTAATTTTTCTCTCACTTTTTTGCGGTATTTATATTAACGGCTCCATTCCACCGCGGCGCACGCTGTGCACGGCCATGCGCACGCGTGGACGTGCACGGATTTATTTCTTTGACTTGAGTCAATTCGTGCGTAGCGTGTCCGTGGGTTGCAGTGGACACAGTCACATATATTTTCTTACAAAGCGAAGCTTGACGCACGTGCGTAGTCTCTCCGTGTGCCGCGGTGGAATGGAGCCCTCACGCGGATGAACTCACGGGAAGATTGCTAATAATAAAAATACAAAAAGTAATGGTAATATGTAATAGCGTTTTTGCCATCTGAAAAAATGATAAAAAAATGATTTGGTGTGGGGAAAATAAATACGATTTGTATAGTCTGGTAACACCAGACAAAGTAGGCACTTTATATCCATCCCTTACGGGCAAAGATATTGTACCTCTACGGGTGTACGCCCATGTCAAGTCTATTGATGCTTGGTTTTAGTTCTGGCTGCACTTTATTCAACTGTCAATGTGTCATCTGTCAAAGCTAGCTTGTGACTTTCACTTGTGTCAATTATTGTGTCAAATTAAAATTGGGCTGTGGGAGCGTGCTCCGTAGGAAGTGAATTTTTGCGGAGCCAAATCGAAATAGACAATAATTTCCTTACATTACGAACTCAAAAACAGTTTATATTCCAAACCGGATTTACCGACTGTTTGAAAATGATTCGGACGCTCGTGGACGCGTTCTGGAGCGAGGACGTTTGGTTGCCGCCGAACACTACTTGGGCAGACATCGCGCCCGGCCCGGATAAGGCCGTAATTTATACAGATCATACGCATGTGTTTTACCCGATACCGTTAGCCTTAGTTTTTATAACCCTACGCTACTTATTAGAGAGGTAAGTACAGAAATCCACTTTAAATGGGCGGTACGGGGCGGCGACCTTGTGCCCCGATTACTGCTTAAAATTAATCTCCAGCTCGTATTTACTATCGCTGAATTTACATTCATTAGTGTGTACATCATGCCTAATTAAATTTATTGCGCTTGTAAGTTTTCCCCGGTACCGACCTAACATAAATACCTACATTTACAATAATGAGTAATGACATTAATTACCTTCCGTGTGGAATTAATAATAACAACTTTCGGAATATTTAAGTGTATGCATGACAATACTGAGAACTAACCAGTTTTACATTCAATAATATTTCAGTCTTTGCCCACATTTACATTTCTGATCTTGATCCGTTTATTGCTCAAAAATTGTGTCAAATGATTAGCATTCAAATATGTTATCAGTGTAGTTGATATTTAAGGATTTAATGGTAACAGATTTGAAATTTCTTCCTAAAAAGTGAGGATATACTATCATACCCAGACAATAATATTTAGCTTGCTTTAAAAGTCCTGCTTTTGTTTCTTTAAACACAGTTTTATATGGGGACTAGCTGTCCCATTGAACTTCGTGTCACTTTAAAATCTTCCCTGGACGAATATTTTAAGACTAAAATCAACACATTTCAAAATCCATTTTTATATATATAGATAGGTTTTCAGGAAGTTCGATTTGTATCTTATCTTTACATTTCATGCAATTTGCCAATCATAAATCTAAGCAGATAAGCAGTCTTATAGTCCTTGTCTAAACAAGGTTAAGGTTATTGTCAAAATGACTAAGAAAAATTAACTTGCACAAGTAACCATGAGAGTACAATGATAAGTTTTTATTCACATTTTTTTGTTGACTATGCTAGCACTTTTGTAAGAAGTTACAGCAACTTGTTATCAACAAGTAATACTTATTTATCATATTTTTAAAACATCTGAGACCACAGTATCTCAGTAATGCAAAATTGTAGTTTCATTATTGTCATGCCTACCAGGATATTAATGATTAATGTACAATTTATGCTACAACAGATTTAATCCACCAAGCCCCGTACGAGCACCGGTGATTGTGACAACAATAGAATACAATAGCATTTCCAAGAATCCCCGATCGAAGGATTAATTAATAATTGAACAGTACTTAATAATATTGACTTAAAACCATGTTTGAATTGGTTAAGTATAGTAATATGATCGGATTTGTACTTAAATATTAATAAGTTTATCAATAATATAAGCAATTATTTTTGCCTTTGATTCAGATCTTTGTTATAATAATAATTATTTTCAGATATATTTATGCACCATTTGGTCTGTACCTGGGAATAAGTAATGTTAGGCCCAAAAAGGCTCCGACAAATCCAAAATTAGAGGCTGAATATCGAGCTAATCCAAGAGCAAAAGAGGTAAGTCATAGCAACTATTAAAACATTTACAATTTTTCGCACTGATCATAAGCTATGTCCACATTATGCGCTTCGTCTTCAATTTTCGTCATCTTCTTTCATTCAACTTTCGTTTTGGCGCATTCAATAATTGAACGCAACACCAACATTGTCATTTTTGAAGTTTTGGATATGGTCAGAGGGCATGCGTCGCGGGCATGCCTCACATTCCCTGTTGACTGCGCTTGCCTTTTAACCTAACGCATGCCCTTGACGAACAGAAAAAGGCACGGTGTGGACAAAGCTAATGTCTTTCATTGGATCTGAATAAATAATAATGTATTGGTGTAGAAATATTACTTGTACACATATCTAAATTCGTATTATATAAACAAACTATCCTAAAATGGGCACATATAAATAGAGTTATAAATGATACCTGTGCTTGGTTTGGTTCCTTGAGTTTTACTGTATGCCCAAGATTTGCAGTACTTAACATATTTTAGTATGTACCTACTAGATGACACTTGCAACTCCGTTGTGCCAAAATTATTTATTTTCATCATTCATTCACTCATTTTCGCAATAAAAAATATTCTGTGTCCTTTCCCAAGATTCAAACAATCCTCATACCAAATTTCAATAAGATTGGTTTATCTGTTTAAATGTGAAGAGGTAACAGACAATATAATATTAGTAAGGATTGATATATTATATTGTTTGTTCTCAGCTATGTTACGTTGCCAAAAAGTTGGATATGACGGAGCGCGAGGTGGAGCGGTGGTACCGTCTCCGCCGCAGCCAGGATAAGCCGTCCACCCTGGTGAAGTTCTGCGAGAACATCTGGAAGGTCACCTTCTACGTGTGCAACTTCATCTTCGGTATCTACGTGCTGTGGGACAAGTCGTGGCTGTGGGACATTGATCAGTGCTACATTGGATATCCACATCAGGTATGTATGTTTGCTGTTAGGATATAAACTTTTGGAGTGGGGTATATGATGGAAATATTCTATCAGCATTTGAATCTGATTTTTTAAATACCATGTCTTAAACTCTTATTCAAAATCTCATTTGTGGTTTTTAATACTAAAATCATTTTCAAAGATGGGTAAAATTTTGCATTTGCGGTTTTAGTATCAGCTTAGGATAATAATGTAGTTTCATATATTTACTGCTATGTAACTGCCTATTGTGTTTTTTTACGATTGCATCAAGGTATTGCTAGTAAACATGAGCGTTTCTTTGGAATAGCTTATCTGAGAGTAAAAATAATTATTCAAGATAAATGTTATGTCGACAAAACTCATAAATACTGTATGTATTTTATGTTTAAACATGGTCATTGTGTGCAAATATCTTTCTCAGCTATTAGGCATGTATAAATTAATAAATATTAATTATTTTAAACAGAAAAAAGGTTTTGCAGCTAGTTTGAAACAAGTTTTTATTGAAATTCACTTGCTTACTGACTAGGAAAATCATACACACCATTAAAATTAGATCAATACCAGTGGCGGGGCAAGACCTAAATTTTATGTGGGCAAGATATATCTTGCGGGGCCCCCTAAAGTATATTTTGCGAGGCCCCTGATAGATAACGCTAAAGAACGGATTTGTTGAGAGAAATAACTTTTTGATGGGTATAAGTACTCAAAGTTTTATTTATAAAAACTACGCAACGGATGAATATTTGAGTATCACAACTCGTAAAACCTTTTAAAAAACCTCGTTGTCCAAGGGGCGCGAGGCCGTGGGCCTTTCGCCGCCTCTGATCAATACTTAAGGGGCCGGGTACCCTTGGAATTTCTCATACAAATGTAATACCAAAATCATTTTCACATACGAAAATATTTTACATGTTTGAGTTATTGTTCAGTTTAGAATAGTAATTACCTAGGTTTCTACACAAAAATTTACTTCAAAATATTTAAACACAATTTTTTTTTGTTTTAAATTCTTTTTTAGTAAATTTCCTACTAAATATTGAAACACTAAAAAATAGAGTAAAACACTAAAAAATATATAAATAAATAGTAAATTTACTATAAAATATTTAAACTCTAAAAAATATTTTTTTGTATTCAAATATTTAGTAGTAAATTTAGTAGTTATTTATATATATTTTTAGTGTTTTACTCTATTTTTTAGTGTTTCAATATTTAGTAGTAAATTTACTAAAAAAAAATTTAAAACAATTTTTTTTTTGTGTTTAAATATTTTGAAGTAAATTTTTGTGCAGGAACCTAGGTAATTACTATTCTAAACTGAAAAACAACTCAAACATGTTAAATATTTTCGTATGTGAAAATGATTTTGGTATTACTTTTGTATGAGAAATTCCAAGGGTACCCGGCCTCTTAAGGTAAACTTAAGAAGCTGCCATGGAACATAGTATTACATGATTGCGTGCACCATTTTAAGATTGGTTTACATTACTCCAATCCAGCGCTGGAATGCTACTGGAATAATGTAAACGGGTACCGGCCATTGGGCCTCTTTGGTGGGGCGAAGTGTGAGCGGGGCGGGTGCACGCACACGGACACACGCTATTGGTAGATCAGCTGTGGTCAGACAAGTCACTATTGGTAGATTGCAATATTACCCGCCTCCCCCCAGTTTTGCAGAGTGATCTTAAAATTAGGGACTGCCTACACATAACTAGACTGATAAAATGTTACTGTATTACCCTATTCAGGACTCTATAAAATTGGAACGGAATAACTTTTTTGCTGGCTGTATAACAGTGATTAATGCTATAATGGGAGTATTGTTAGTGTTGAACCTATTACCTAGGTCTACATCATTCATATTTGATATTGACTAAAGTTTACCCTCGAAAGTCAAGGCAAGGGCAGGGAAAACTACTTTGATAACCGAGACCGTTTGACCGAGGCATATAGTAACCAGTTAGTAATCTGTGGCCTTATTATCAGTATACACAAAATAAATTCTTCTTTTCCTTAAACGTGATTGTTTTCCTGTACGGTCAAGTTTTGTGGAACTAAATACTACAGTGGGGAAACTAAAAATTATTACCAGCCGGGCTAGCATACGGACCAATAGAAATACAAAAGTATGGACAAACTGTCGAGATAAACTTAAGGTGCCGTTCCGATCTTTTTTCGTTCCGAAAACTTCAATTAAAATGCCACTTTATGACAGACTATAGTCCTAAAAATTAAAATAATATCCTACATTATGACATAGACTATAGTCTGTCATAAAGTGGCATTTTAATTGAATTTTTGTCGGTCGCGATTAGCCGCGGTAAAGATCGGAACGGCCCCCTAAGTTTATGTCCACAGTTTGTCCATACTTTCGCATTTCTAGGGGTGGCCGTGCTAGCCCGGCAGGAACCGTATATGTTCTTCACGAAAAGTAGCGTTGTCCTGATCCAGGACATACACTGTGAACTAACTGCTCAGTGCACTTTAGGCGTTATAGAGTACCGAATAAGCATCCATATTCCATATTTATTATATGTATCTAAGATAATGTATTCTTAACTCGATCAGCTTGCTTGTAATTTTAGCTTTTATTCTGACGCCATACCTACGGCTATCCTCTTTTCCTGGACTCCAAAGTGTCCATAGGAACCATACCCATCTAAATAAGTTTATAAGCGTCAAGTGGTAACAGGTAGATAACGATAAATGTCTAAACACGCTAGGCCGAAAAAACGCAGCTGTAGTTCGGCATGATTACGCCTGCAATGTATTTTAAATTGCTGACGAGTGATGACACACACACACGTTTTATTGTATGCGTAGAGCATTGCTGGCGTAATCATGCCGAACTTCGGCCGCGTATTTTCGGCCCAGTGTGTTTTAGACACTAATATTAGAACGGCTATAACAGTGTAGTTTTTTATTACAATCGAAATACTCGGTCGCGCATTTTTTTGTGAATAATGGCCACTTTTTAACCGACTTCCAAAAAACGAGGAGGTTATATGTTCGGCTGTGGATATTTTTTTTTTATTTTTTATTATTTTTTTATAATTTTTTTATTTTTTTTTTATTTTTTTTTTATTTTTGTATGTTCAACGATTGCTCCGCCGTTTGTGAACCGATTTTCGAAATTTTTGTTTTGTTGTATTTGGTTTTACTCCAATTTGGTACCATGTTCACAAAAGTGGTGACCTGATGATAGGATCCAGGAGTAATCGAGGGAACTCCTCGAAATTTATATGGAAACATATGGTGATTTTGGTTTTATGTGAAGTGTACTAAGAATATGCTACCAAAAAGTCAAATATTGGGTCAAGGTATACCATGGTTTCGAAGATGCTGAGAGAACTCCTGACTCCTTATAGATACACGTTTGGGAGTTTCGGCGTTGTTTTAAGAACAGAAAGCATATGCTACTATGCAACTCATATTCATCATCATAATCATCATCATCATCATCGTCTTCATCATTACCACGTCGTGTTAAGGTCACCAATGTCTCATGGCACAGAATAGATAATAGTACAAGGCATAGGTGTGGATATACTAATAATAATAATAATTTTATACTGTATAACAACACTTTGTTTAAATATACAAGGCGGTCAGCGCCGCCGCGCGGCGCGTGGCGGAAGATCGAATATACTTTACTACTTTATATACAGATCGAATACTTTACTAACTACTTTATAAAATTTTAATAGACAAAATATAGAATTAAAATAAAGTTATTTTAAAAAGAGCATTTAAACAAAACAAAGTCAATAAGTGTCTTTTTAATTAGTTATACTTATTAATCGATAGATGGCGCACTAAGTATCGATTTGAATGGATTTGAAATTGAATTCTTGATTACAAGAACAGCTGTCAATAATTATGATAATATTATATTATATTACTAGCTGTCCCGGCAAACGTTGTTTTGCCATATAAATAATTTTTGGTATGAAAAATAGATGTTGGCCGATTCTTAGACCAATATCCTCACAATATGCTCACATAATTTCATGAGAATCGGTCAAGCCGTATCCGAGGAGTATGGCAACGAAAACTGTGACACGAGAATTTTATATATTAGATGAGTAGCTACGCTACATCCTATGCAAGTTTATACAATTTTTTATCTGATAGATCCTTCGATCGTGGAAAAACGAGACACAATAGCCTTTCTATTGTTATCGCAATCGCCGGTGACCGCTTGGGGTTTGAAGTATTAAAATTGTTAAATTACTTAGCACAATATGTTCACTTCACTGATAATATATTATTTTGTGAATGTGAACTGTGACTTTTAACAAATTGTAATAAGATACGTAAAATATACGCGAAGGTTTACCTACTAGTGTAACTAAAAAGAGTGAAATTATTATTATTTTTAACAAAAAATTAAAACCGACTTCCAAGGTAAAAACAATATTAACATTAATATGAACTAAAAAGTATTAAATAATTTTTGCTACCAAATAGTGCCTTTTTCCGAATTCGGCTAAACCTCAACTATTTCTGTACTCAATCTTCATAATTTTGAAGTCGGTGCCAGTTCCAAAAGTTTCAAATATTCTGTCAGAGGACTGAAGATTCAGCTATCTGGTACCGACTTCAAAATAATGAAGATTGAGTACAGAAATAGTTGAGGTTTAGCCGAATTCGGAAAAAGGCACTATTAGATAGCAAAAATTATTTAATACTTTTTAGTTCATATTAATGTTAATATTGTTTTTACCTTGGAAGTCGGTTTTAATTTTTTGTTATGTCGTCTAACTGTCGTTTGGTCATCGCATGGTTTACCGTACCTACTATAGTCACCGTTATCGCACAATACAAATAATACACACGTGTCCTTGAAATCAAACTGGACCAAACCAACTAAACACAGTTAAAAAAGTTTGTCACAGAAACCGTTATCGTTATTGAAAGTATAGCCTTTATAGCAATTTTTATGTTGCCCAAGTGTGTGCGCAGTCCACATGAGCTCGACTTTTTACTTCTCGTCCAAAGTATCATAATTCATAATCAAACCCTTGAAAACAAAATTCAAGTTGTTCCAACGCAGGAATCAAAGCCACCGAATCGAGAGCTAAGCTCAACCACGTCAACATATCGAGCGAAGTCCAGTTCCGATATCATCTAGATTCTAGAGGGTAAGGCCAAATTGTTCTCATCTCTGGGCAGGGGCGCCAAAATACCAACTGCTCCCTCTGGGTCGTATCCAACGAAGGGCCGCTCGAATTGTTGACTGCCATAGTGTTTCAAACAGCTTGGACCCCTTGGAATTACGCCGAGATGTAGCTTCACTCTGCATGCATCCTCTATCGGTTGTATCACGGGGAGTGTTCTGAGGAATTGTTCGGAATCATACCACCAGCAAATTTTCGCCATCGTCCCACGCGAAAAACATACCATCCTCATCACCTCGATGAGTGGCAGTCTTCCACAGTGCGTTTTTCGCGTAACTTTCTGCCGCGCACTGTAAAACTCTGGAACGAACTGTCACCAGCAGTATTTCCGGACCTATACGACCTGCAAACCTTCAAGAAAAGAGCGTATTCCCTCTTAAAAGGCCGGCAACGCACCTGCAGCTCTTCTGATGTTGCGAGTGTCCATGGGCGACGGTAGTTGCTTACCATCAGGTGACCCGTTTGCTCGTTTGCCCCCTTATATAATTAACACTACAGCACAGGCATATGAGGTAAAATAACATTACATATGAGTCACCAATCAATATCGGGCAAAAGGTGACACTAACATGTCGCGCCGGTCAACTGCTCGATGATAAACAAGCAATAAATCACTGTTACAGCTATGAGATAACTTACCCTGATTGAACGAGCAGTGTGGGTATCGTAAAATGACGTTGGCCTGCAGGCCTAGCATAACAACAGTAGAAATGGGAAAGAATTTACATACTGACAGATTTTATCGACAAATTGGCGGATTTCCATTGTCTAACTGTCACTTTGTCTATTCTTCCGTGGAAAGAAACCGTTTCTATGGTGGTGCTACGCCTGCTGGGCCCCGATTCTCATGCTTCGAATAATTATAACTCCCGCACCGGTTTTTGTGACGGTGGCCGGTTTTATTGAAACCAGGGCAGTTACGCAGGAGTAATTTTAATGCCCAAGTGTGTGCGCAGTACACACCAACACTCTCGATTCCTTTACTTTCAGCCAGTGGGACGGAAGATCGACACTGGCGAGAAATCAGACGCAGGCCCGATTTTACCTGCCCATACGATGCATGGATGATCTTACTTGTTAGACAATCAGGTGATCAGCCATGTTTACAACTTGGATATAACATGTTTCCAACGCGGGAATCAAACCCACGACCTCTGAATCAAAAGCCATGCTTTAAACCACTGGACGGTGGACCACGGAGGCGATGATGCTTTGAATGTTGCTTTGATAGCCGACTATCTCATTCGTTCGTTTTTGACATAAATAGAATAGACATGCCTTAATCTCGAGGAAGCAACTCGGACGCTTTCGTCATCTGGGCCTAAAGTCTGCAAGTAATTTTGTGTATATTGTGATTACATAGCTGCGCCTACTCACACTAGAACGACTCGAACTAATTATATTATGTATTACTGTACCTACACGCACCCAGTAACTAATTCAAGCACTACTTTGTCATAAAATAATCGTAACATCCTTTACCGAAATGAAACGCGACGCGGCATTAAAATGATAGCCATTCAATTTAACTTTATTTAGGTAATACGTAAGGATATACACGTTTTATTTGTTGTTAGAAGTTAAAGCTGCTAAGCGCGGCAACATTTTTTTAATCTGCTATTATAGCTGTTATCATTATTCTATAACCTTGGAACTAAAAAAAAGAAACTTCTATATTTCGAATGCTAACTTTTTTTAACAAAAACACAAATGGCCATGACCGTTTTTTTCACTCATGACGTAGGATCTTTTGTTTTAACTCATCAAATTCGGCATTCATGTCCTTAAATGTTGCTTATGTAATACACCCAAGAGCGTGGTTATGGAAAGTTCGAGCTCATGGTCCATGGAATTACTGTTTCAAGCACTATTACAGACTACAGTGTCAATTTGGCAATATTTTCGAATTTCGAACCCCACTTAAAAAACTTAAAGTGACCAGTACTCAATGGCCTACGATGACCCACTGCAGGCCATTGTGTACTGTAGACCACGATCACTTGGTGATAAACAAAATGGCGCATGGCTCATTACTGCCCTGCAATCCACTGGTCATCGTCCGCCATCATACACTATTACCCCGTCTACACAATGGTAATAGCTTGAAGAAGGCTAGTATGGACCATTGTGAAGTGACCATTGTGTGCCTTCACGCGAAGATGTCAAAATTGACTCCATTGCGGACCTGCGAGACTGAAGTTAATTAGAACTAGCCTAGTCAGAATTGATAAGTTTAAATACTAGATAGATGTTGACCCCTTTTGATGTTACTTATGTTCGTCCTTGATGAACTAGACACTAATTTTCAAATTTATGTTTTTGATAGTGTGGCGGTACAACTAGCGCTACAATCCTTCATCGCGGTATTGAAGTTTCTGAGATCAGCAAGACATGTACAGCGTCTGAAATAACGTCAGGGGCCTTCGCCCTAACCGGCCATACCACCTTGCTCTGTCGGAAGATCTTCCATTGCGGCCTTCACGCATATATGCAAACAACGGGATATCCCTAACAAAAAGAGAATATTACGCAAAGGTCGGACTTCGGAGCATAGGGCGCTACTAGCACGTACAGTAAATAAACCGAACAAAATCCAAGTTCCGACATGTTTCACATGTTATATCAGAATAGACCGTAAAGTAATATACCTTATAGCGAAATAGAGAAACAAATACCTGAGCAAGCGAGATGTCACTATCAGTAACACTGATGCGTGGTAAAAGGAGACGTGTGATACATGAGCATGACAGCAGAACCAATTTTGACGTGACATCGTCTTATAATTCGATATGGGGTGCTCGCCCGAAAAACATGACAGTTCATGCGGCGTTGCCTCGCTCTGAGGCGTTCCATTTAAGGCTTGAAGTGCAAGCGAGAGCGCGGAACGAGCGACAAGGAAGCACAATCGGCCTTTGCGTTCGGCAGACTTCGGCAGCGTTCGACATCCGTCTATCTCCTATTCTGTAACTATTTCGGCGCAATTTTGTACAGATGTTTTTTGTTCGTCTATATCCATTTGAATTTTTCGAAGAGCGGCCATAACCTCTTCCATCTTCGGAGTTGAATCAATATTCTAGTAATCTCGTGAAAAACTTCTCGCTATTCAGAAATTTTTGTACGGCCCCCGGTGAGGATCGATCCTACGACTTCGGTTGAAGTCATTAGTATCGTCCATCTGCGCCACTAGAGCGATGACGTAATTGTCTTTCACTTGCAAGCTGCTCCGGGTTGCTTGTTTACTATAGTGAGTTGAACTAGCAGTCCAAAGTCCAATGTTTAGACACCCGCAATTTTTTAATATTATATTTTATTGTTTTAGCAAAACACTTTAGCATTATTTTTACCACTTATTCCAGTTTTTATTGTCCACTTTCTTATTTTTCACTCTTATAATTGATGAAATAGTGTGATAATAGGATCTTTTTATTTAAAAGTCCATCCAAATTGCAACAATCTTGCACTGTCACTGGCAAAATATTTGACGTGATAACGTCATTATAATTCGATATGGGGTGCGCGCCCGAAAAACATGACAGTTCATGCGGCGTTACCTCGCTGACAGCTCTCAGTAAGGCTCACCTGGGCCGCGCTCTTTGTTTCGATTATATTACGTATTTTGATGACTTAGAGAATACTTTTGTATGAAGAAGTTTGGTTAGTTATGACCATACCATACATTGACCACACTCTGAATGAAAAATAAATAATCTGTGAGCTATTAGTATTATTTCGGCTTCAAAATTGTGCTCTATTTCCTACGTGTCAAGGTATGACTTGTGCTTTGTTCGAAGATTTTACTGGATTTCACGAATGTATGTAGCGTTTTGTATTGCGAATAGTTTATTTTACTCATTATAAATATTTTTAGACAATCATTTGAAAGAAATACATCGAATAACTTTAGGTTACAGTCGAAAAAGTATGTTTCTATTTATAGAGATTCGGAAGCGAGGGTTAAGGGGTTAAGGATAGTTGAACGTGACAACGTCATACGTTGTCACGTTCAACTATCGTCAGTAAACCGACTTTACAGACAACCGATTTTTTTATCGGTTCGACGTCCAGCCGGCACTTATCGGCACGTTGACAATTTAATCTCTATCCAAAGAAAGATGCTTGTGTAAGATGTATACGTAAACAAATTTTTACACACAGACGTAAATCAATTTCGGTTTCGTTTGACAGCTCGAGATTGTTGCTTTATTCCGCTAGGGTATAATATTAAGTTTATGGAATAGACAGAAACATTTTCAAACGTCGAACATAACTTTTTCTTTACGGTCTACGCTGGTGCTGCCTATAGCGTGAAAGAATTGCAGTAATATATCCTATTAAATTATATTTCAGGGTCTAACCAACGATGTCTGGTGGTACTACATGGTGTCGGCGGCGTTCTACTGGGCGCTGACCATCTCGCAGTTCTGGGACGTGCGGCGCAAGGACTTCTGGCAGATGTTCGTGCACCACATCGCCACCATCGCGCTCATATCCTTCAGCTGGGTCTGCAACCTCCACCGCATTGGCACTCTGGTGCTGCTGCTCCACGATTGTGCTGATATATTCGTTGAGGTAAGCCGTAAGCCACATGACTTAGTACTACTTAGTATGTAGTTACTTTCCTAGATGCATTATTTTTAATAATATTTTTAGTGGTTTAGGTAAAAGCTGGTATTAAGGCTGCAAATTACCACGAAGAAAACTAAAGTAGGTACATGAGATTTGACATAAGCATCGCCGACTCGTATATTTATGCGACAACAGACAAGCTCTAAGCGTTTACCTAAAGCCTAAAAAAACGTAGGTAACGGCATTTGACTTGTCATTGTCGGAATCGTTATGTTCGTACCATTTTATGTTCAAGGACGGCGGCGGTTTGCCGCACCAAAAAGTAGCTAAAATTTTTTTCAAGCATCGTCACGATGCTGTTATTGAATGTATAAAATATATAACTCGATTTGTTACGCGTATACCCCTCAGCAGGGCCAATAGGCATGATGTCTATTTTTTTCGTCATTGGAAGACCTATCAAAAATATAAACATCGGTAAACGAATGACTCTGATAGCTTAAAAATTCACCAAGATATGACAATTCAAACATCTCATAAAATAGACCTGCCCGAAATGCTCAATACAAAGTGCTACTCGATTATGACGTCACCGTAGAGTTGGTTGTGGGCATCGCGGGAGAACTTTGTTCGATAGCTATATTATTGCGTTTATGAAAGGGGTATCATAACAAAAGTTGCTTTAAATTACATAAGTTATCGAATGGTATACAAATATTAAAAATAATAATAATAATAAAAAACTACTTGAATTTCCAACTTTGAAGGCGCACAACAAAAATAATCGGCCAAGTGCGAGTCGGACTCGCGCACGAAGGGTTCCGTACCGTTATAGAGCAAAAATAGGCCAAAAATTGTGTTTTTTGTATGGGAGCCCCCTTTAAATTTTTATTTTATTTAAATATTATTACTAATTATTAAATAACACATATAATTAAGGCCTTTGTGAAAATTTCAAGTACCTACCTGTTGTCATCATTGATTCCGAGCAAAAAATGTTTGAAAAATCACGTTTGTTGTATGGGAGCCCCCCTTAAATATTTAATTTATTTTGTTTTTAGTATTTGTTGTTATAGCGGCAACAGAAATACATAATCTGTGAAAATTTCAACTCTCTAGCTATTACCGTTCTTGAGTTACAGCCTCGAGACAGACGGACAGACATCAAAGTCTCAGTAATAGGGTCCCGTTTTTACCCTTTGGGTACGGAACCCTAAAAATACAAAAGTTATCAACCTTTTCATCATCCCTATTGCTTTTTTGCGTCCCTATTTTTATGACTTTTCGAAAACTGCTTCTACAATATCTATATTTTCTCTTCCAGGCGGTGAAGGCGTCTAAATACGCGAACTACCAGCGGCTGTGCGACACCATGTTCCTCTGTCTGATCGTCACCTGGATCACCACGCGCGTCGGCATCTTCCCCTTCTACATCATATGGAGGTGAGGATGTCTGCACACTGATATGAGTCCAGTTTTGGCCCGGCTAGTTCTCGTAGCGATGGTGGGCCAATAAATGGTTCTGAACTTCTGAAATACGAGAAACGAGAGAAATACTATATTTAAGCCCGAACTGGCATAAGTGGGTCTGAATGGTGTAAATGTCCAAATGGTCATAATTATCTGGAATCAGGCGCATCATCTTCATTTCACTCAATTTTGTCTTAGTAAATTACCACTTTTTTTGTCTTAGACAGAGTGACAGAGCAAGTGACAGCGTCTCAAGAGCCAGTCCACACGGCGCGTTGCGTCAACGCATCGCTGCCGTTGCGTTGTTTTACATACAAATAATCAAGGTGTTCACACGGCGCGCTGCGTTGTCGCAACGCACACATGACGGACAGCAGCCCCCGAGACGAAGCGAGAAGTGTTGACGTTAAGACTGCTTCGTAGTAACGATGCGATGGCGCAGCGCCCGTGTGGCCGGTTATGCGTCAAAATGTTTGCGTTGCGACGACGCAACGCAACGCGCCGTGTGGACTAGCTCTTACAGTTTACGATAGTTGTGCTAAAAAGTACTTTATTTCCAGCACGTCAATTCGAGCTCCCCAGATCGTACCGATGTTCCCGGCGTACTACATCTTCAACTCGCTACTGTGTCTGCTGTTAGTGCTGCACGTCGTGTGGACGGTGCTCATCCTGCAGATCGCTTATATCACTATCAAGGCTGGACAGGTAAAAAAAACCTGTGACAGGATTATGTCAAGTCAACTTTAGTCGTAATCTTTCGGCTGGGCTTCACATATCCCGACCAAATTGCGAAGTAGCGCCATCTTCTTATGAATCAATTTGTATGGTAGTATGAGAAATGTTTTTTTTTAAACTAATAGATTCGCTTCATTTGCCTAACAAAAAGCGTATGCTGTTAAATTCTAAAAAAGCTCAGCTCCGGTGGAAACGCACCCAGGCCGCGTTTCCACTGAAGCGGAGCGCAGCTTAGCGGTGCCGAATTTACCAATCACCATTCTCAGAATCTTCGCTCCGCTTCGCTGTCATTCCGCTGGAATAGCACGATTGGTCAATTCGGGCACCGCTAAGCTCCGCTCCGCTTCAGTGGAAACGCACCCTTATTAATGTCACAATTTTGCGGTACTATATTATAACAGGAGGACATGAAGTGGGAGGGTTAATAATGAGCTTAATGTATGATATTGTTATTTAGCGTGTACAAGGTACACCTGTAAACAGCTTCTGCACATTTGACTTTTGCACGTACATAAATACGATAGTAAATTCTACTTCTCATTATAACAAAGCAAATTTATGGTGTTACAGATGGAGGGTGACATCCGAAGCAGCAGCTCTGAACTAAGCGACAGCCCTGGGAATTCTAACGACGCCTCGCCAACGCGGAGGAAAAGCAAAAGGTAAGACTAAAGCCGACCGCATATTTATCAGCAAACACGCGCCGAACGCTCCGCACTTTTAGAATTCGTTATATGATATGATGTAAAACGTCGCACATTCGTCGCACCGTACGCGCGGTATTTCGTGTACTATGCGGTGCGATCGACCCATACGGCGACGAATGTGCGATACGCTTTACCCACCCAGATATTGTTTTTTTATCCTACTCTGCTCTTCTAATCCAACAATAATACTGCTGTTCCCCGGTTCCGATATTTTAAGACAACTTACGAGTTCGGATCCCATCAAACAGAAAAGTATTGCCAAATACTTATCAAATAAAGGTCAAGTAACTCACTTTTTGATCAATCAAAACGCTTTTGTCGTTGGCTTGACATTTGATGAAAATATTTTTGTCACAGAGTATGTCGATAGTACTCTGTACTGATAATGTTGGATGAAGAGTAGCCAGAGGCGGCGCAAGGCGTGGGCTATGCTATGCGAGCGACCGCCCAGAGCCAGGATTTTTTTTTGGGAATTTATGCGTTTTGAGACTCAAATTTTATTTATAAAAAAATGATTATCTAAAAATAATCTATTTGGGCCTAGGGGGACTCGCAAAATGTATCTCGCCCACATAAAGTTTTGGTCTTGCCCCGCCACTAAGAGTAGCCTCGTGGTGAAGGTTCTACAAATTGTCTCATTTGTGTTTCAGAACATAAGGCGACAATTCTACCGTTGTTGGTGAATCACATCGGATCTCAGGCAACAGTCCCACAGTTCCCAGTGAAATACTTAATTTAATGTAGTCACTAGACACGCGTGAAAGTGTGTAAACGGTTTGACGACACCTATAACAGCCCCACATACTTAGCTATTAGCCTAATACCATCCATCCTTAGAGCCTGTCCAGATGAGGCGTTTTACGCGCGAGTGAGCGACTCGCGCGTTTCACGCGCGTACCCGAGATGCTAGAGCTACATATCGCGTCCAGATAGATGCCTACGGGCGTTTCCTTACTCGCGCGTAAAACGCTTGCAATGAGCGGGACTCTTGACTCACCCGTAAAACGCGCGAGTCGAGGTACTTGGGTGCCATTGCAGCGTCCAGAACTACGCGCGATTCCGTTGCGAATGGACGTATTTGATTGGAGCGTGATAAGTTCGAGTCCATGTTTGTAGCGTAAAAACGCGTGTAAAACGCGGTATCTGGATGCAATAGTAATAATTGAAACGCGCGTATGGACTTCGCGCGTAAGACGCCTCATCTGGACAGGCACAATATTATTATAAGTGCGATAGTGTGTCTGTCTGTGTGACCTTACGACGAATTTGTATCATACTTGGTATGGAGTCCCTGGAAGTAACATCAGAATAAATTTCAGCATAAAAAATGTGTGTCACTAACGAATAAGTTTTTTAAAGTCATACTTATAACCAGTTGCTTGTTTTAAGTCTAAATAAATCGACTGCAATGTTAAATTACTTAACAAAAATTATTATACCCTCTAGTGTGCCTTTCTTATTAAGTTCTTTCTTCATTGTGTCTTAGATAATCGTGCCTTAACTTTAATCATGTATTTCTATTGCACCTCTTATGTTTGTTATTAGATATATTTTCTTTCTGTAACGAAACGAATGGACAATATTTTTTTTCTAGCGATGTATGTGGGGACTCTTTAAATTGCAATCATTTTAAGGCGTGAATGTGTGGTAAATTATAAACATTTATTAAAACTTTCGGGAATTATAAAGGTGCGAATCCACTTGGCCACGGCCTTAGAGCGTCAAAACTCAAAACACGTTCAAATTGTACTAAACAGAAGAAGAAACACTTAACAGGGCAGCTCTGTGATTTCGTGTGTTTGCTCCTCAAGTTTTCTGAAAGACCAAATATGGTCTTTTTGGTAGTTAGTAATTTTTCTAAGAATATATAAATTTTTTAGCTTGCTTCTTGATGTATACTTCCTATATTAATCCATTGAAAGCACTGAGACTACTGTTGTAACCCAAGGGTTTCTTCTTAATATTTGTAACTAAAGTATGGTCGCCGAGCATATAGGAATTCGTACATTGATTTATAATTGTTATTATTATCATTATTATTATTTCAGTACACGATAAAAGAGATAATACCCCGTATTTTCCACTTCATTTAGTTCTACGTACGAATTCCTATGCGCTCTGTGACCAGACTATATTTATTCTTATCGAACTTACAATATTGTTGTGGCATTGCCTGAGTGACTTCACAATTCTGTAGTCACAATAATTACGTGTGGGTAAATTAATTTTATGGTTGAATGAGATCGTACTGGCTGGGTGGAAATGTCAAATATTCTTTTGCTCGATGAGTAGAACATATATTTTAGGGAATTATGTGATTATTGTGTGTATTGCCGGAATGTTTGACGCCGCCTAGCGGTGCGATCTCGCATTTAGATGTATTTTAATCGTTGGAATATTTTCGCCTCAATGTTATATTGTTATGTACCTTCTCCACTCTGGGACCATAAAGGATTATTTATACTTACGCTATACTTAATTTTTTATATTTCAACGACAATCGTCGGGGCTATAATGTAGAATTTGTAATATGGACTTCGCTGATTTCTAGGTAAGCAGGCAATCTATTGCAACAAAAAACTATCTTGCAATCAGTAGTTGAAACGGCTACCTAAATAAATTGTTATACATTTTTATTTCATTCTTCCTAGTGAACTGTGAATCGGTATTACTTTTTGTAACATTTTAATGTCATATAATATTTGTGAAACAATATTATTAGATACTTACTACATTAAATATGTAGTAAATAAGCAGGTTCGAATTCTAAACTCTGTGTGAGTATAGTTTGTATAAACATTTTAATATGCCCTGACTAAAGTGACTTCCTCTAAATATTTGATATATTTATTTTACCATGGTTGATGTTAACATATTAAATAGTCTTAAAATGTATGAATGATAAACCTATTTCCCCTTATTAGTAAGAATATTTACTCCATGTTTATGCTAACTGTCTAATTAGCTATTTGATAGATAAAAACTATGTATTTGTCTATCAAATAGCTAATTAGACAAAGATAGCAAGGCTAGCGTAAGCGTGATGTATTTTTTTATTAGGGGATTGAGAGCTAGTCTGGTTGTCGCTATTATATGAGGTGTAGATATAACCAGTGTTTTATAACCAAGCCAGATGTGTGTATTTAAAAGCAAAAGTCTATGAATTATACAGTCCTGGTGGGTTATTATGACCTCTTATTTCCAGCCAGTTTACGCCCGAAAACGGTACATTTTGGGCGTAAACTGGCTGGAAATAAGAGGTCATAATAGCCCACCTGTGCATATTTTATTACTGCTTTTTACAATGCATGAAATAAAGGGATAAAATACAAAACAGAAATGTTGTCGAAAAGCCGGGGATGCACGCAAAATGTTTGTAACGTTACAAGCGACGTTGCACAGCAACATGCGTCGTTTCCAGCTGGCGCAAAATGTGCAACATGTTACGTAGTGGCAACTACAATATGTTGCTTTACTTGCTGTTTTAATGGTCATATTGGAAACGGTTTACCTGATCTGTTACCATCACACCTCTCACTAGATTATTTTTTAATTTACTAGCTTATAACAGGAATCATGTTGTACTACTGCAACAACTTCTAGTTAAAATATTTTCTTATTCAAAATTTTAAGTTACTTGATTCATCGATATATTCTAATAAACATAATTTTATACATATTATAATATATTTAACTCAAAATATTCCTAAACGGCTCAATGCAACCATTTTCGTAACAATATTAATTCTTCAGTTCCCTTTGCTGATAAAAATGTCACACAATGAATAAGCTATACAATGGTCTGTTCTTGTCTGTCAAATGACTTTTCTAACTCATCAGATAAGGACAAAACATTGCGTTGGTGTAAATATTTTTTGATAGTAAGGGCCTTATCAATACGTTTAAATAGTTGGCTAGCAGGCTTAGATTAGGTTATCAATTTGTACGAAGTGTTTACCAAAGACCAACGAATGTTATGTATTTCGGTCGGGTTTGTTATTGCGCCTTATTTTCCGAATTTCATTCGACGATTTCACCAATAGAATGCTTTTTGGTCATTATGTTGAGTTTCTTGTAGTAAAAATTATTTTAAATTGATATTATTAAATTTAAGGTTTTATTTTTGTATTCGTACGATATGTAAATAAAAACCATTTTTTATCTAAAATATTTATATACCTACCTACCTATTTTGTACAATTTTACTATGAAGCTCTAAGAATTCCTATTTTACATGTGTGTGTAAATTGTAAATGCAAATATTCAATATACTACGGGTTTTGTAAGTAATTTAAGTGTCTTAGGTGTGGTAAACTACAGAATTGCTGCATCTAGAGCAGGGGTGGCCAACCGGTCGATCGGATCGTGGCCAGGCAAAAAATATAAATAATTAGACCAGTCTGTGCATTGTGCAATGACCAATAAGTTAACCGCTAAACTATGCTGTTTCATTTAAGATTTCGAGAAGTATGTACTTGGTAGATCGCACAAGGCTTCGTTAATAAACAGTAAATCTAAGGTCTAATCAAGTTGGCCACCCCTGATCTAGAGGGTGTAGGGTCTGTTAACGACACAAAATTGCAGTGATCTGCATTTAAGCATAATATTCACTTCTCGCTCTGACTGACCCTAAGCCACTGATAGTAAATATATAATAAATTTAAAAAGATAATTTGATTTCTTATATTTATTACGAAAACTGCCACACTTTAAAAAACCAATAATAATGGATGGACAAAATAGAAATTATGTTACTTGGCGATATGTTCGTATCGAATGTATGAGTAATATTCTCTTATGTTTGAGGATCTATTGGAATATCCGATTTCAGTATTCTTGGTGTATTTTCAATACACAAAGCGATTTGTCCTTATTTATTTTGTATCGCTCTTAGTTCTTGCATTTTGATTTAGAATTTGTATAATAAATGTGCTTTTAATATGGAGTTCTGCTTTTAATTAATCTTATACCACAATAAAAATCACGTTCTGTCGAGTTAATGATTTTATTATTAAACAAGACTTCTTTGTTGGTAGTTTATTAAAAATAATTTTTATACAAATGTTACTCAGTTCGTAGTGAATAAAATAGCCGATTTTACCAAACTATTTTTAATTACATTACCCTATCGTCTATACAATACAGCTAAACTTTCATTTATTGCATTAATTTCATAAAGTCCGCTAACCTCGTAGCAACACTCGAATACTTAATACCACGGAGGGTATAACGCTTAACACTTTGGATGTCTTTTGGAGCTAGTCCAGCGAGCCGTCGCTTCCGGACGAGGACCGGCACTAGAGCAGCGTGAGGGACACGCGCCTGTCGAAGATCTGGTTCATGTTGAGGGTGTTGACCGCGCGCTGCGCGAGCATCGGGTTGGGGAAGGCCACGCGCGCGTCGCCCGTGGGCTGGCCGCGCTCGTTGTAGCGCCGGATCACGTCGTCCTGCGTCAGGTTGAAGTCGGAGAAGAAGGCCAGGATGTCTTCGACGGAGGCGCGGAACGGCACGTTCTCCATGCCTACCACGCAGCCCGGCGCGCCGAAGTCCTCCAGCGCGGGGTCCTCGTCGTCCGGCCGCGCCGGCTCCCGGCTGTCACCGCCGCCGTAGCCGCCCCGGCCGCGCCCGAAGCCCCGCCCTCTGCCGCGGTCGAAGCCCCGCCCGCGCTCGTTCCACCCGCCCCGCCCTCTAAAGCCGCCCCGGCTCGGATCGAAGCCTCCCCGGCCGTAGCCGCCGCCGCCGCCGCGCTCCATGCCGCCCCGCTGGAACCCGCGGCCCCGGAAGCCGCCGCGACCCGGGAAGTTCTGGGGCCCGTCGAACATCTGCGGAACCATCGGGGGGGTGTTGAGAAGCGGCGGGCCGTTTCCGTACATGTTGTTCTCTCGGATTTCCTTCGGCCCCTCGAGCGCCTCCTCCACCACGCTGCGCATGACCAAATCTACGGTGATACGATTTCCTTCCAAGTTGCTCCCGTGCTTGGTGACCGCCTGTCTCGCGTCCTGGGAGGATCGGAATTCGCAGAAGCAGTCTCCGGAGGGCCGGCCGGTTTGGTCGAGCATCAGGTGAATTCTAGCGGGAACCGCCCCGGTATCCGACAGGAAGTCTAAAATAGTTCTATCGGTCGCCTCGCGGGGCAGACCCTTCATGAGAACGCAGTCGAGGGGCTCATCGTCCGCGTCCAAATTGATGACCTGAGAATTGTTGACGGGCATCCCTCGGGCCTGCTGGGCCATGTTCTGGCTGGCCCAGTTGGCCGCGGCCGCCCTAGGATCCATGTTCCCGCTCGGGAAGCCGGCGAACTGCGGGTTGCCGAAGCCCGGGTTGAAGTTTTGTTGGAACGGAGCGTTAGGAGCGAAGAGCACCGGCTGCTGCTGCTGCTGCTGTATGTGAGGCGCGGGGCCGTTGTCGTTCTGTCGCCGCTGCCGGGGATCCCGGGGTACCGCCGGCTCGGTGACCGGCTCGATGATGTTTGGACGATTATTTTGAGTCTCTATTTTATCGCTAGTGTTCTTCTCGTTCTCGTACTCGTCGTCGGTGACAGGCGTTATGACTGGCTGACGTCGGCCGAAAAGATAACTCTCCTTGCGCTCCAAGGCCTTTCGAGCGTCCTCCGGCTTCACGAACTGAACGAATGCGATCTTAGTACGAGTCAGACGACAATCGTTGAGCAGGATCGACAGTAGTGAAAATTCATTGAAAGCTTTAACGATATCGTGTTCCTTGACAAAATGCGGCAGGTCGGCTAACTTCAGAACGCTAAACGTAAAAGCGGGTCGGCGATTGTCTTGATCGACTAGAGAATTTTGCTCCTGGTCGTCGTTGTCGTCGCGGTACGGGAGATACGAGTCGACGGCGGACTCGTACAGCTCGTCGTCCAAACTCTCGACGGTGACGACCTCACCTTTCAGCTCGTTTAGTTGCCTCTGCAGCGCTAACTGCTTCGAGCGAGAATCGCAAAATCTCACATAAATGTTTCCCGTTCGTCGACCCATATTGTCGTTTATCATTTTGATACCGTGTTTGTCTATCATGAACGGGAAGAACCTTCTTACGTCGCCGTAGCTGGTGTGATTGGGAGCATTTCTTATTGCCACGCAGCAGTCTCGGGGTTGATCGTCGAATCGATTTTGTCGACCGTCTCTGCGCACGTTTCCGCCGCCGCGAACGTTGTTATTGCCACCTCTACCCAGGCCGGGTCGCCCGCCGGCGTTGCTCTGATCGCCCTGGAAGGCGTTCGGATTTCTTTTCTTACCGAGTTCCTGCAATTTGTTAAAAGCTTCCTTTAGCGTGGGATCTGCGAACCTGCCCTGTCCGCCCGGTCCGTTCAGCAGGGGCTGATTGAGAATTCCCATCTGCGGTTGACCGTTGTTGAGCAACGGATTCATCGGATTAGGAAACACGTGCTTACTCGTTTGAGGCGGACCGTCGTTCACTTTATCGGCCGCCGACCTCTCCTGCGAGCTCTGGGGCGATCGACGTTTATCGCGAGAACGTCTGGGGGACCGTTCTCTCGAGCGACTCCTATCTTTTCTGTCTCGTTTCCGGTCCCTCCTTTCTCTACTCCGACTTCTATCCCTGCGTCTTCTCTCCCTAGATCGCGACCTATCTCGGCGGTCCCGTTTTCGATCCTTGCGGTCGCGGTCTCTAGACCTCGATCGAGACCTGGTGCGGCGTCGGTCTTTGGTACGCTTCGTCTCCGATTTGTCGTCGTTCTCCTCTTCGTCGGGAGTTTTGGAGTTGGGGCTTATCTGAAGGGGCTGGGGCGGCTCGATGACTGCCGGCTGCGGTATTTCCTGGGGGTTGCCGAGGCCGGGGATGCCGAAGCCGGACAGGCCGCCGGGGGTGAGCACAGAGAAGGGCGAGATGGTGGGCGGCGCGGGCGCGGCGAGGGCGGCGGGTGCGGGCGCGGGCGAGGGCGCGGCGACTGGCGGGGCGAGGCTGAGGATCGGCACGGTCTGGCGCGCCGTCTCGATCACCTTGTGCATCTCGGAGCGCGAGCTCAGCAGGAGCTTCACTTGTATCTCCTTGATTTTCCCCCCATCGAGCATCATCGCCTGGCGAGCGTCTTCGTCGGTGCTGTTGTGGAATAAATAAATTGGTTCTAAGTTAAAAGTTTAATACTATACCTACTTGCTTAAAACTTTCAATTGAGTACAGTTCAAAATTCACAAGGCGTACACAGTTTTTCCCATATTAACTTTTTAATTTTGATGAGAGTAAATATGCATATTTTACAGCAAACAAGATTTGGGTCTAGTACGGCGGTACTCAAATTTTTTTTCATACATACATGTTTCATACAAACATGTTTTAGTCTTGGTGTCGCGTGCCGCATGCCGCGTGGCCCGGGCACAGGTTGCGGGCGGGCCGCAGGTTGAGTATAGCTGGTCTAGTACTTACCGAACACAGATACCTTCCTTAAACCATACTTATTAGTTATTTCCGTACATATTCGTTCCCTATATCAAATACTGAATAGTAGTAAATTTTCAGGATAAAAATAGATTTTCAGTATATTTAGTACTTATTATGGTTTGTACTTTGTGTAAATCGAATTTACATTGCGACACTAGTGAATTGAAATCTGTTTTCAACCGACTTCCAAAAAGGAGGTTATAGTTCGGCTGTGGATATTTTTTATATTTTTGTATGTTCAACGAATACTCCGCCGTTCGTGAACCGATTTTAAAATTTTTTCTTTTGTTGTATAGGGTTCAACCCCAATTAGGTGCCATGTTTACAAAAGTGGTGACCTGATGATGGGATCCGTGGGTAGTCATGGGAACTTCCCAAAATTTATATAAAAAACATTAAATAGTGATTTTGGTTTTATGTGAAGGATCCTAGGCCTATTTAGGTATTGCAGAGTTGCTAAGGGGGGTATTACATTATCATTTATAGGATCATATATTATAGGATCCAATCAAAAATGATTATTTGATCAAATAATCATTTATGATTTTGGATCCTATAATATATGATCCTATAATTAATGATCCAATATAAATGATAATGTAATACCCCCCTATGACAGCAGTTCTGGCAGTAGATGCCGTATTTTCACCATTTGCAATAGAGGAATCAGAATCCTCTAAAAATATGTGGCCATCTACCAATGAGATGTTGGACTAATTAGGGTGGGTTGCACCAACATACTTTAACTATAACTGTAACTTTAACTATAACTACAGTGCAAAATGTCAAATCTCTGGTTAAGGACGCCATATTTATTAGAACCATAACCGCTCATACCAACTTTTTTTCCTGATTCGGAAACCGTATGATGAAAAATTCCGTACAACTACCACACACATCAGTTTTTTTTCTGTTCGGAATACCAAGAATAGTCTTGGAGTAGCTTTAGAGGAGTGCGCACGTTTGGAAGAAACATGGTAATAGATATGTTTTTTTGGTGAATATTTCATTTCACCGGCAGAAGTGTCGTTTCAATATGTAACGAAAGCGGAAAGAATAATAAGTAATAATAACGATTGATCAATGTAAATATTTTAAAATGCGTAATTGACTTAATAAACATTAAAAGTTGTAATGGGTATAGAAATTAAAAATTTAAATAGAAAAGCAACGTAAGTGAGTTTAATTTGTGTGTGGCATCTAATGTCTTCCAGTCAGTGTAGATTTCCAGGCATAGGAACCCTTCTACAGCAATGATTAAATGTTCAATATCACTCATCGTCAATAGTCGTATTCGTAGGTATACCAGCAATACCTACGCTATGCGTCCGCTCAGCTTGATCGCGCTGCGCTGATTGAGCGTTCCGTTCGGAATTTTAGAATGTGTGTGGCGGGCCCTAAAAAATGTATGTAGGCTTTGCATCCGTTTCGTTTTTTTCCGTCAGAAATTCCGGATGCATGGGCTTGCATTCAGGAATGACGGACGGAAAAAAACCGTACAGAAAGTTATCCAATGTGTGTGACATGCAATTAATTTATATGAATTTACTGCGTGCGGAGGCCTGGTTTCGGAAAACGGATCAGGAAATCGAATCAGGAAAACTGATGTATGTGGCCGCCCTAAAAAACGAGTCAAGTGCAAAGCCTACAAACATTTTGTAGGGACCGCCACACACATTCGAAAATTCCGAACGGAACGCTCACGGCTCAATCAGCGCAGCGCGATCGAGCTGAGCGAACGCGTAGCGTTGGCATAGCATAGCAAGCATAGGCAACCTACCCTAAAACGGAACACTAACCAGCTGATTATTTGTATATTGGTAGGTAATTAGTTGTATAATTTAAGAGTAACCTTGTCCTACAAATAAAACAATCCATATTTTAGGACCATCAAGTCAAAGCATGAAATCCTTTCTATCTCTATTAGCTACCACTTTCGAGATTTTTCGAAAATAAAAATGTTGTTCGTCTTATCAAAATGTACATACAAAAAATTAGCTTGTTAGTAATAAAAAAAAAATGTTCTAGGGTTCCCGTACTATGTGTTGTTACAATAAGAAATATTTTTCCTGTCAATTTTTACGGATAATTAATTTTTTTATACACTCAATCCCGTTATCTGTAGCTTTAATAAAAAATAAACGCAACAGACATCTGTCTATTTCTCCGGTTAAGGTTAAAGTTAAAGCTAAAGTTAGCCTTAACTATAACCATAACTTTAACCATGAACTTTAACCACGCCTCTGGTGCAACCATAAAGTTAATATACCTATCGGAATAGAGCAACAATCTCGAGCTGTCAAACGTAACCAAAATTAGTTTTCATCTGTGTGAAAAATGTGTACGTATACACTTACACAAGCATGATTGAACATGAATTCTATGAGATTATATTGACAACGTGCGGCACGTGCCGACTGGACGTCAAAAAAAGAGTGCTGCTGTCATGTATCACACGTCTCTTTTTACCACGCGGTGTTACTGATAGTGGCATCTCGCTTGCTCAGGCCTTTGTTTCTCTATTCCGCTAGGTATATTAACTTTATGGGTGCAACAGATCTTATTTCTGTGGGTGCAACCCACCCTTAGTATTTTTTTATAAATTTCTACTAATATCGCCATAATTTCTTACTAAAAGTATTTTATCAGAAAAAGTATTTACAAAATACTAAGATACTTACTAAACAAAATATTATATAAATTAAATACAAAATACATTTTTTTTTTTAATTTTAGATACAAAATAAAAATACGTATAGTCTGTCAAGAAAGTCATGACAGGCGGGAAAATTTTCTAAACGTAATCAGTAATCACGCTTTTAAGGCTGCGTTGCACCAGAGGCGTGGTTAAAGTTAAATATGGCGTTCAAACACCCCATATGCTCATTGCTCATACGACATCTGTCAATTTTTCCGGTTAAAGTTAAAGTCAAAGTTAGTTCGTGCAACCCACTCTAAGTATAGTTTACACAGAGCCAATATTCTTGGCGCCAGTCTTGCAGTAGCTAGCATTGGCCTGGCCCCCGTTGTTTAGACGAGGCCATCGCATTTACGGATTTTTCTTCGGGTGTCCACAAGTTTGCAAATAAAAAATAATAAATTTGCGGTAAAGTTTCTTGGAAAAGAGATGTTTTAGCAAAATCTCTGCACTATTATGAGAAGAGTTAATTGCAATACCTATTAGAAAAAAGAAAACGAAACTGCTTTGGATGATAAATTAATTAAAAATCTAAAAACCCGACTGCAAAAAATGTTAACTAAAAAGAACGAAACAAGACCTAATTCTGCCGGAGGCATCGAATCCATGTTTTAATTGATACGACTCTTGCTTACGAGTTTCATGCCGGAATAAATAGAAGGTTACATAGAAAAATGTAGAAGAAGAATGTGGATAATAAAATGCAGTCGGAGGCATGTCGCACCAAGTTTAACATTAATTCATAAATCATAAAATATTATGCCTCCGACTGCATTTTATTATCCACATTCTTCTTCTATATTTTTCTATGTAACCTTCTATTTATCCTGGCATGCAACTCGTAAGCAAGAGTCGTATCAATTAAAACATGGATTCGATGCCTCCGGCAGAATTAGGTCTTGTTTCGTTCTTTTTAGTTAACATTTTTTGCAGTCGGGTTTTTTGATTTTTAATTAAGTAATTTATTTTATTTGCGACTTTTTAGTTGTAGTCATCTAACCATTTCGACAATCAATCTAATAAAAAATTGAAAAACTACAGTGCTGATATAACCATAATATATTGTAGGTACATTTAGAAAAGTGTACCTACAATACGTTATAATAGGTACATAGATTTGGTACTGTTTCAATGTATGTTTCTAGTTTTAAGTACCAAATCATTGTTTTTTTTAATACTTTGTCATTGAATTTTCATCTTGTTTCAGTTTAATGTCAGTTAATTTTTAATTAATATTGGATTTATCCACGGGCGTATATATAGCTCTGATAAGGGGGGGGTCCCTAATGTAAAAAAGCGGCCAAGTGCGAGTTGGCTCCGCCCATGAAGGGTTCCGCAGCAGCAAATAGGTAATATGTTTAGGAAAACAAAAGCATTTTTAGGGTTTCGTACCCAAAGGGTAAAAACGGAACCCTATTACTGAGACTTAGATGTCTGTCCGCCTGTCTCCAAGCTGTATCTCAAGAACAGCGGTTCTTGAGATACAGCTAGTTAGCTAGACATCTAAAATTTTCACAGATTGTGTATTTCTGTTGCCGCTATAACGACAAATACTAAAAACATAATAAAATGAATATTTAAGGGAGGCTTCAATAATGGCAACAGGTAGGCACTTGAAAATTTCACAAAATCCTCAATTTTATATGTACTTTAATCTACACTAATATTATAATTGGGACGAGTTTGTTTGTTTGTTTGTTTGTTTGTTTGAACGCGCTAATCTCAGAAACTACTGGTCCGATTTGAAAAATTCTTTCAGTGTTAAATAGCCCATTTATCGAGGAAGGCTATAGGGCATAGGCTATATAACATCACGCTGTGACTTTTAGGAGCGAAAAAACAGAGGAAAGTGTGGAAAAAACGGGGGAAATTATTTGAAAAGGCTTATTTGAACGCGCTAATCTCAGGAACTACTGGTCCGATTTGAAAAATTCTTACATTTCCTTAGATAGCCCATTTATCGAGGAAGAATATAGGCTATATTTTATCACGGTAAGACTAGTAGGAGCGAAGAAATAGAGGAAAATGTGGAAAAAATGGGGGGAAATTATTTGAAAGGCTTATTTGAACGCGTTAATTTCAGAAATTACTAGTTCGATTTGAAAAATTCTTTCAGTGTTAGATAGCCCATTTATCGAGGAAGGTTATAGGCTATATTTTATCACGCTAAGACTAATAGGAGCGAAGAAATAGAAGAAAATGTGTAAAAAACGGAGGAACTTATTTAAAATCACTTTCTTTTATCTCACAAACTTCTGGAGCAATTTTTCTGCTATTTGGCACAGATAAGAAGTAGACCACGTGAAGGATCATAGGCTATTTTTTGTGGATTAATTTATATGTGAAATATCTAATTTACGCAGGCGAAGCCGCACGGAACGTCTAGTCTATACTTAATATTATAAAGCGGAAGAATTTGTTTGTTTATTTGAACTTGCTAATCTCAGGAACTATGGTCCAATTTAAAAATTCTTTCAGTGTTAGATAGCCCATTTATCGAGGAAGGCTATAAGTCTATATTTTATCATGCTAATACTAATAGGAGCAAAGAAATAGAGGAAAGTGTGGAAAAAACGGGGGGAAATTATTTGAACGGGCTTATTTGAACGCGCTAATCTCAGGAACTACTGGTCCGATTTAAAAAATTCTTTCAGTTTTAGATAGCCCATTTATCGAGGAAGGTTAGAGGCTATATTTTATCACGCTAAAACTAATAGTAGCGAAGATATAGAGGAAAGTGTGGAAAAAAACGGGAGTAATTATTTGGAAGGGCTTATTTGAACGCGCTAATCTCAGGAACTATTGGTCCGATTTGAAAAATTCTTTTATTGTTAGATAGCCCATTTATCGGGAAAGGCTATAAGCTATATATTTTTATCACTCTTAGACTAATAGGAGAGAAGAAATAGAGGAAAATGTGTAAAAAACGGGGGAAATTATTTGAAAGGACTTATCTCGCGACTATTGGCGCAGTTTTTATGTTATTTGCCACAGATAAGAAGTAGACTACGTGCAGGATCACAGGCTATTTTTTGTGGACTAATTTGTCTATGAAATATCTTATTTACGCGGGCGAAGCCGCGCGGAACGTCTAGTAATATTATATTGTCGATTGGAAAAGTAAGATGGATAGTAATGGGGGGGGGGTCCGGACCCCCAGGACCCCCCCCTTATATACGCCCATGGATTTATCCATGTAGGCGGATTTTAGTTTTTTCTTATTTTATTACTAACGGTCGGCCGCGGCTCCACCCGCATGGATGTCAATGAGCTCTGCAAAAAGCATACCAAGGAAAGATCTCGAAGACATAGATAAAGACAAGAAATAACTATAGTTTCTTAGATAAGATCTTCCTGTTTTAAAGAAAATAAGGTCGCAGATTCATCGACAACAGAAATCATTTTTAATGCATTTTTAATGTAAGTTTTACGAGCAACTTTTACGACCTATTGTTTTGCGAGCTCGGATTTTATAAAATGTTACAAAATTTGTCTAGCACTTTGGCGATGTAGATTCATTGAGGGTGGAATTATCAATTTTCCCACGCTAAACAATGGGTAATAAAAACACTTCACAAAATACACTTAAAAATAAAATAACATTGACAATGAATCTACGACCTTATTTATATAAAAAAACTATAGTTATATTTTGTCTACGAAGATTGGAAATAAATTTCAATCCCCGTGCTAGCGCAGCTGGTCAATTCACAGACTCCGACACTAACATCGACGACGCAACTTCATTATACGCAGGCTGCACCCTGCACAGATTGTCTTCCTCCCGCCAACTATCGTAATATTTTAATTTCGCCATAATTTCAAAACCAAATGTCCAATTTTATTCATTTTATTTATTTTGATAAGGATTAAAAGAATGAGTAAAATAAACGCGTTTAAATGTAGTCCAAATAAAATTCAAGATTTTTAAATAAAAAAATGGTTATTGTGCCTCACTCGACATAGATAGGTATAGTGTGTCGCGGACTTTTTTGTAGATATTTGTAAGTTCTACAATTACATAGAATTTTATGGTTGTATCTTTTATAGTTTAGGCAGCGTACGTAAAATAAGTAACTTTTCTGGTTGATTTTTTACACCTTGCGTCCGAAGAACCCAAATATCTTACGATACCCTATTTTTTTCCAAAATAAAATTCAGCCTATGTTCAGCAAAAATAATGTAGATTTCCAATGGTAAAAGAATTTTTCAAATCGGTCCAGTAGTTTCGGAGCCAAACAAACAAAAAATCAAATCTTTCCTCTTTATAATATTAGTGTAGATTTATTGTTCTATTTATTATTAAAACTGCAAGTTATATACATACTAGCTGTCCCGGCAAACGTTTCTTTGCCATATTAAGTATCTAAAGTATTTTTTTTTAAATTTGGTCGAAGCGCTAACTGTCGGACAGACTAAAATTAAAATCCGAATTCGAATATTATTTAAAATTTGACACTGCGATGGCAGCCGACTGTCGGATCCAATGTAAAACATTCCAAAATCAACAACTACTAATAAATTAAAAATTAATTAAAAAAACATTGTCCAGCGGACAAAATTGTGAATCTAAACCATTCCCAGATCCCCTTGAACACACACAAAAAATTTCATCAAAATTGGTCCAGTCGTTTAGGAGGAGTTCAGTCACATACACACGCACACAAGAAATATATATATTAAGATTTAGAATCAGTGTTTAAAATCCTTTATTTTGATACCCCATTCGATATGCTTGGTAGAATTTTTTTCTTTTTTACCTCACAATATGGCGTCAAACATCTGCCATGTTGTTTTTTTTTTTTAAATGTCACCTATCTAAGAACACTTGGGTCATTAGGACAAATTTAACGATAGCTCAAATGTGAAGATCCGTTCAGCGGTTCTGAAGATACAAGGTAAGGAAGAATATTACAAACATACAAGATACGCGCTAAACACATAACCCTCCCGGCAGTCGGGTAAAAAAATGGTTAAGTGATAGTCTTATAACTAGAGCTTCTGCCTTGTTGCAACTTAGAAGATCCTTTTGAGTTTATCTTACACGAATTGATCGAATGCCGAAGCGCGCATTTCTTTATTTTTTAATGCATCACAATGCTTATTCCACAAGCATTCGTGCTCTCTATAAAGTGGTATAAATTTTAAAGTATCCTCTTCGTTTAATTTTCTCGGCATTTTGTCGCAGAAATTCCAAACAGATATACACCGTACAAACGTTCGCCAGTGACTGGCGAGATGCGTCTGCGTCTACACATATCGGCAACACTGGCGCGGCTGTTGAGGCCCTGAGGGGTATGCGGGCGGAGGTCACTGGCTAGAAAAATAGACGGGCGCTCTATTCTCGCCAGTGTTAGCAGCCAGCGTTGGCCTGGCTTGAAAAACTGTTCACACAAGGCAAATATCAAGCCAACGCTGGCTGCCAGTCTTATTAGCAGCCAGTACTGGCTCTGTGAAAACTATACTTCATGGTGTATTTTTTTTATTTGTATTTTCACAGAAAACGCTTATCACATTTTAAATATTGTCACCTTGAATATTTTTATCTCGAATTAATAAAGTTTTCATATTTTTTATTTCATTTAAAAAATTTCCCGCCTGTCATGACTTTCTTGACAGACTACATCTGTAGGTATTTCAGATACTTGTATCCATGAACGTAGAAAAAAAGGCGGACGGAGTCTTGTCATATACAAAACTGTGTCTTCACTTTTCTTCTGAGTCGGCCACGCACACGTTCTGACGCCTGTCAAATGGTATGGACTAGCGCAAGAATGTGTGCGTGCGGACCGTGTACATACAGCCAGCTGGCCGACTCTGAACTACACAGTTTTGTGTACGGTGGGACTCCGTCCGCCTTTTTTTATACGTCCATGCTTGTATCTTAGATAAGTCACATCTCTGCTTATGTTTACCATAATAAGGTAAACAAAAAATTTAATTAAGAAATAAAAAAAAAATGGTTGCCTGTAAAGTCGGTTTTACGGGCGAAGATTTTACGTGACAACGTGTGGGAGAGAGACGCAAGGCATTCGGCGGGCCTCTCTCTCGTTCGGTGACTCATCGTAACGTTACCGAGCGTTACACTTTTTCATAAGTGACTCCCAGCCGCAACCTAATTTAAGACGTTGTCACGTCAAAAAAAAAAACCCGCCAAACAACTTTAACCCATCAAGCCCCGTACGAGCACCGGTGATCGCGACAACAATAGAACACAATAGCATTTCTGAGAATCTCCGATCGAAGGATAAAAATTTAAAAAGTAATGTAATAATATTTACTGCCTAAGTTCAAATAGTTCCTAATAAACTACAACCAACAACCGCCAAGTCGCTGATTCTCTCGATTCGGGTCGCTGTGAACTGATCCTTAAACTATAATGTTTAAATGTGAAATCAAACATATTTAAACGTAAAGGCAGTAAATATTATTTCATTGCTTTTTTAAGTTGTTTGGCGGGTTTTTTTTTAAATTTCTTTATTTAATTTTATTTCAAGCTTTTAAAACTTGTGTTGGTTATAGTGCAGAATAATTCATATCAACAGATTTTATTCCCGTGATTACCATCTATCAATGTCCTTTTAGATGAGGCCGTTACTACCAAACATGAAACCTTCATTCACTTTGGGTTCATATGGGGAAGCTCGGCTCCTACAGAATCCAGGTGATGCTGCAGCAGCAGCGTGTAAATATTTACTGTTTATCTACGTCTTACTGGTTGTCGCAATTGAAATGACCCCAAACACGAAACCTCTGCTCTAAGTTGGTGAGGAGTTAGATATCCTATTGATTACCAAGTGATGCTGCAGCACCAGGTCAACTTTGCATTGATGTGTATACGTATATTGTATTATTCACAAATGTCACGAACTAGAATGATATATTAAACCCATCAAACGAGTAACGACTGCAAGTTGCTAACAGCCTTTCATGAACCAGATAATCGCTAATCCCCGATTTTGTACGAGTAGCACTTCAAACAAAACAAACTAGATCAAGATCGGTCCACCCGTTTGGATGCTACGATGCCACAGACAGACATGAGAGACGTCAAACTTAAAACACCCCTCTTTTTGTCGGGGGTTAAAAAGAGTGAAATTATTACATTTATCAAAAAGTAAAACCAACTTCCAAGGTAAAAACAATAATAATTTATATGAACAAAAAAGTATTAAATATTCTAACTTTTTAAAAGGCCCTTTTTAGGATTCCGTATCCAGAGGGTAAAAACTGTCTGTCTGTCCGTCTGTCTGTCAGTCCGTCTGTCTGTCTCCAGGCTGTATCTCAAGAACCGCTATAGATAGACTTCTCAAATTTTTACAGATTATGTGTATTATATTTGTTGCCGCTATAACAACAAAATATACTAAAAACAAATCAAATATTTTAGGGGGGCTCCCATACAACAAACTTTTGCTACCTATTTTGTGCTCGGTATCAATAACGGCACTTGAAATATTCACAAAATACTCAGTTGTATTAAGACTTTAATAATTAATAAGATTTAAATAAAATTAATAATTAAGGGGCCCATACAAAAATAAAACCCTAAGTGCGCGAGTCCAACTCGCACTTGGCCGATTATTCAGAATTCGTCTAAATCTCTATTTCTGTACCATACTACAACTTGCATTACTTTGAAGTCGGTAGACAGTAAATCGTTACATACTCGTGATCTCGCAGTGTAGGTACGCAGCTGCTAATCCGCTAGTTCGCACGGAAGCGTATAAAAGGCCTGATAGACGTACGAACTTAAAGTACGCGGGTTTTAAGTTCGCGAACTTACTCGGCGCGTCGGCGACACACGAGAATCGCTCACACTGGATTACCATGCCCCCAGGGTCGCGGCTCGCGGCTCTTTGCTGACACACAGGCGATTAAGATCGTCGAGCCATAAGTCCGCGTACTTACTCGCACGTCTGTCACCCCCTTAAGGCCGGCCGCATACATAATAATATACTCGCTGCTGGCTATAAGCCGTTGAGCAGTGGTTCGTATTGCACAAGGTCTAGTTTTGATAATAATTAATAATTCCAAATTTAATTTAATGATTAGTAATAGATAATTTTATTTGTAATGTAAAATATCTAAATTATTCTAATTTTAATTTGTTAAGTAATAGTTAATTTTATTTGTAATTTAAAGATAATATGACCTGTTGTGGGGTTGAAATAAAAATTTATTTATTTATTTATTTATATAGCAATAGCTGGCGACCAAATCGGTCATGTGCCTTCAGCTGTATTAAAACTCCGTTTGCTACTTCCCTGACAACCTTTTCTGATAATAATCTGCGTGTTGGCAGGCTTTTTTTTCTGACGCAAAATTAGTATGTAATCAAAAAAAAAATGCCAAAAAAGCCAACACAGCTGAGCCCACATGATAATAATAATAATTTTCCTACTTTTAACTAGAACTAGCGCTGGCAATCCCTTCCCACCACCCGATCAATTTAAATTTTTTTGGGTGCACAGGAAGTTCAGAGCAACTGTTTGGAAAAAAAAATTAAAGTCGCTGAACCTACATTTTTTCCATTTTTTCATCACCACACCCACACCCGCCGCCACATGACCGATTTGGTCGTCAGCTGCTGTTAGTCGACACGTCTTCCGTATGCGATTTCCAAATTTCTTTTTTCGACATCGGAATGTTTGGAATCCGTAGTAGGCCTGGAGATAGTGACACAAAATTCTTGGTGATTTGTACCAGTATGGCGGTTTTACAGGGGTATAATTACGTTAAGGCAAAAAGGAAAATGATGGTCATAGCGCTCGCACTGGCAGCCCAAACGCGTGGGCGTTGATCGAACGTGTCGGATAAATAACGAGTGTCGAACGATTTGTTCCACACAAAAATGCTTGTATTTTCAGATAGTCCAAAAAAAAATAAGTAGGCGAAAGCGTAATGCCATACTTGTCGTGTGCGGCTTACAGCCCGCCATACCGACGCGAATACGTTAATTTTAATAAAAAAATTGAACCATTTGTATCAGGCTAATTTTTGCATAGCTAATCATCGTCGATTCACGAAAATCACCTTGCCATACTTTTCCGACAGCGCCCAATGGCCGCCATACCACTGCAAAGGTGTAAGATTTTTTTTTCTACCTACCTACCTACTTTCATTCAACACGAAGTATCGATTGTATCATTCTTGTTTGCAGGGCCTGATAACCGATTTGCCCAGGGCTGCAGAAATGAGGGGAGGCAAAATTGAGTTATTCTTGTCTTCCAACCTAGCCATTAGCCATCCACTACCCAAGTTAAGATAATTTTACCTTACAACCTACTTCAGGTTGGAAAGTGGAAATATTCCGCCCTATACACAATAAAACTAGCCCATGACTAATATTTTGCTTTTCTGTATGTAGGTAAAGGGCGGCGAAAATGATCTTTGCCCGGAGCGGCTACATAGCTTCTTAGATCGGCTATTGTGAATGGCTGTCGTAAGATTTACATAGTTACTTACACTTGGGGAGGCTGGGGAACAAAATAGCTCTTATTGCAAGGTAGCAAGGTCGAAGCGGTCTTTATTGTATATGTTACGCTCAAAGACCGAAAACGCTCATTGAGCGAAAAAATGGCTCACAACGCGTTGTGGTTATAGTGAAACGACCACGACGCGATAGTGTAAACGGCCACGACGCGTTCTGGTAATCACAGAAATACCACACAGCGAAATTCGTGTCGTGGCTGACGTGCTATTCGACCACAACGCGTTGTGGTAATCGAGAAAGCCATGACGCGTTCTGAGCATTTAAAGACAGCCACGACGCGAATCCGTGTTGTGGCCCTAATAAAAACGACCACGACGCGTTCTGAAACAAGGCCAGTTACGCAAGAGTAATTTTATAGCGCCCAAGCGTGGTTTCAGAACGCGTCGTGGCCGTTTTCATTTAAGGCTGGAACGAACTGTCACCACCTGCAAACCTTCAAGAAAAGAGCGTATTCCCTCTTAAAAGGCCGGCAACGCACCTGCAGCTCTTCTGATGTTGCAAGTGTCCATGGGCGACGGTAGTTGCTTACCATCAGGTGACCCGTATGCTCGTTTGCCCCCTTATTTAATAAAAAACAAAGGCTCCTCTCGCGAAAAAAGCGTGCAGATGAAACCACTTTTCATCGGCATTAACAGAGAAATTATATCTGAAAAAAATAATTAGTAATCTATATGATATGATACGTAACGTGGTTTTGCCATATTTTTTCTATCGGTATCACATAATAAATAAATAAAAAACCAAATCACCTCCAAATCGTTGAATGAAACCACTTTACTCCTTCATTATTTATCAAAAGAATAAATAAAAAATATCTACTGCTTTGCAATACACGTCGATATTCGCACTGACAGACAATGATCAAGGTCATTGGCGGATATAGAGACCTTAAGGGCCACAACACGAATTCGCGTCGTGGCCGTTTTAAATGCTCAGAACGCGTCATGGCATTTCTCGATACCACAACGCGTTGTGGTCGAATAGCACGTCAGCCACAACACGAATTTCGCTTTGTGGTATTTCTGTGATTACCAGAACGCGTCGTGGCCATTTCACTATAACCACAACGCGTTGTGAGCCATTTTTTCGCTCACTGAGCGTTTTCGGTCTTTGAGCGTAACATATATAAACAATAAGTCTATTAAAAAAACCGGCCAAGTGCGTGTCGGGCCACGCGCAATATAGAGTTCCGTAGTACCGCTAGTTTTTGATAATTTTTGTATAGTCAATGAATATACATTTATCGTGTTTTACACTACTAACAACATCATCTCAGTTACGTTCAAATTCCTTTGAATAAATAAAGAATGATTAAGGAACTTTTAACCTTGTCCTGACAGAATTAAGAGTAATATTGTTTGAATAGGTCTCGCGGCCTTCTGCATAGCAAGTGGCGATGGCGAGAAGGTGGTCGCGCATTATCGGGTTGCAGCTAGCCGTGGTGCGAGTCCGAAGCCTGCTGTACACATTGGGCCAACATGTTGAGCTAGCGCATTGGGCCAACGTGTAGAGGCCTACTTGGACATAAGTGTCGACTAGGCCGAATTACGCCGGCGTAAATCCGTCGCGTTTCAAACTCATACAAAATACGGACGAAACGCGAGGGACGATACACTAGTCCGTTGCGTTCCGTCCGTATTTTGTATGCGTTTGACCTATGCGGCGGAATTTACGCCGGCGTAATTCGGCCTAGTGAGTTTAGACACTAAGTTGAGAGTGACATTTCATAATCTATAATCTACACGTTTTCCCAAGGCGCTGGCTCAATGCGTTGGTCCAATATGTATAGCGGGTGCAAAATAGCTATTCAGTCAGAAGGCGGCGCCGCGTACAGAAGCCAAACGTAACGTGACCGTTGGTGTTAATCGATCCCGTAGTTCAAAACAAAGACGCAGTAAACTATTCGTTTGGGCTCCTAGTATCCTTCAAAATTCTAAAATACCTGCTCCACAGGGCTCGGAACTAGTATTTTTTTTAACCAGGTTAAAGTTCGCTCGGAGCGAAACCGAGATGCAAGCGATATTGCTTCTGAAATTAACCTGGATAATTCCTCGCGGAAAGTAACTAGTGCAGTGATATCTTCTATCCCTTTCTAGTGCATCTAATAGCCAATAGCCCTAAACTTGTTTGTTTTGAATGTGTGGACAATGTGTTTGAGTGGGCGGGGCGAACAATAATCGCGAACGGTTCTAACCGGTATTTTGAGCAGGAGCAGTTGCATTTTGCTCTTTGAACAAAACCAGGAATAATTTCGGTCCGTTTAGAGCGGAATCGAAATGAAAACGCTCTTTTGGAAATGTATGATGTTTGTAACGATCAGAATCGCGAAGATTAACCAGTTTTCCGAGCTCCAGTTTAAGCGACCGACTAAGTGACACATATTTTTGGAACGAAGTTCCTTATCGCGCGTTGCGAAAGGGGGCTAGACGGAAAAAATTAAGACCAAAAGTTGTAACGACACACAGCCGTGCGGCGTGGGCGTTATTCTCTGTCAGAGCTCGGCAACCTGGTTAATCTTCGCGATCCTGTTCCGACGCGTTTGAAAAATCTCGGCTTAGTTTAGTGCTGGATTTTGAAGCGTGAACTTGTGTGTGACAGCGACACGTAGCACTACTACGTGTCGCTGTAGCACTGCTACGTGTCGTCGTAGCACTGTTACGTGTCGCCGTAGCAATGCCTCGTGTCGCCGTAGCACTGTAACGTGTCGCCGTAGCACTGTAACGTGTCGCTGTAGCACTGCAACGTGTCACTGTAGCACTGCTACGTGTCGCTGTAGCACTGCTACGTGTCGCTGTAGCACTGCTACGTGTCGTCGTAGCACTGTTACGTGTCGCCGTAGCACTGCTACGTGTCGCTGTAGCACTGCTACGTGTCGTCGTAGCACTGTTACGTTTCGCCGTAGCACTGCTACGTGTCGCCGTAGCACTGCTACGTGTCGCCGTAGCACTGCTACGTGTCGCCGTAGCACTGCTACGTGTCGCCGTAGCACTGTTACATGTCGCTGTAGCACTGCTACGTGTCGCTGTAGCACTGCTACGTGTCGCTGTAGCACTGCTACGTGTCGTCGTAGCACTGTTACGTGTCGCCGTAGCACTGCTACGTGTCGCCGTAGCACTGCTACGTGTCGTCGTAGCACTGTTACGTTCCGCCGTAGCACTGCTACGTGTCGCCGTAGCACTGTTACATGTCGCTGTAGCACTGCAACGTGTCACTGTAGCACTGCTACGTGTCGCCGTAGCACTACTATATGTCGCTGTAGCACTGCTACGTATCGCCGTTGCAGTTAGCACTGCTACGTATCGCCGTTGCAGTTAGCACTGCTACGTGTCGCCGTAGCACTGTACGTGTCTAAACACACTGTCGAAAATACGCGACCAAAGTTCGGCATGATTACTTTTTATTTTATTTTATTCGTGTCGCCGTAGCACTGTTACGTGTCGCCGTAGCACTGCTACGTGTCGCCGTAGCACTGTAACGTGTCGCCGTAGCACTGCTACGTGTCGCCGTAGCACTGCTACGTGTCACTGTAGCACTGCTACGTGTCGCCGTAGCACTGCTACGTGTCGCCGTAGCACTGTTACATGTCGCTGTAGCACTGCAACGTGTCACTGTAGCACTGCTACGTGTCGCCGTAGCACTACTATGTGTCGCCGTAGCACTGCTACGTATCGCCGTTGCAGTTAGCACTGCTACGTGTCGCTGTAGCACTGTACGTGTCTAAACACACTGTCGAAAATACGCGACCAAAGTTCGGCATGATTACGCCTGCAATGTATTTTAAATTACTGATGAGCAGGGCCGTGCCTGACGGGCGTTCATTGCGTGCACCGCACGCAGGCGGCCGAAATTAAGAGGCGGCCAAATCGTTACAAGTTGTTTACTGGGCAAAAATACAATCGGTTTGTTTTCATTAAGATACGAAGTAAAAACAGTTTCTCTAATCTAATCTATCTAAAAAGAGTTTCTCAGAAATAAGAAATGTATAAAAACTGTATCGGTTATTAAGATAACATTTTAAACTTTCGCGTTCCATTATAATTTAAAACTTGTTATTCGGGACTTAACGCGACTTATTTCAATAGTAGTGCTACTATGAGTACATACTTTTTCTCGACGTTTCGGCCGTGTTGCAACGGCCGTGGTCACGAGGGGACTGCAGGAGCGCGACGTCTTCGTTTGCACCGGGCCGTCTGATCTTCGACTACCCTCGAGTTGTCTAACATTTGTGTTCCAGTATATTTACACTCAGCAGGTTCAGTGCGACACACAACACTAACTGTATCCGGGTTTACATTTATTGATAAAGGTGACACACGCGGTTTGCACTTATTAATCACTGGATTCCAGGCTGGAGACAATTTAAATCCGTCCTCACGATTGAAGTTCTTGTACTTTTTAATTTCAATAGCTTCACGTATTACTCTCGTGTGGTAATGACGATCCGTAGAGAGGATTTTGGGGTCGTGTAGTTCCATCCAGTGATTAGTCCCCATATCAAGCAGATGTTCTGCTACCGCGGATTTATTTGTCTGGCGATTTTTCACTGCGGCTATGTGTTCTTTCACTCTTTCGCCAATAGTCCGTTTCGTTTGGCCAATGTACGAACTACCACAGCTACAATCTATTTTATAAACCCCAGGAGTTTGGAAAGGTAAGGAATCCTTTGGTGACCGCAGTACTTGTGATATTTTACGTAACGGAGTATACACAGTTTTAATGGAGTATTTTCTCAGTTCTGTTCCAATTTTGTCCGTTACGCCTTTGACGTATGGTAAAAATGCTGCTTGACGGCTCACCTCCGGATACCTCGTTCTCTCCTTCCGCCTTCTTAATCCCCTCGACATGTTATATCCATTCCGTCTAAGTACCTCCTGAACATGTGTTAGCTCCCTGGGTAAATGTTCAGGGTCACAAAGGTTATGAGCTCTGTTTGTTAATGATGATATAACAGATTGAAGATGCCGAGGATGATGGTGAGAGGATGCGTGTAGATATCTGTCAGTGTGTGTAGGTTTTCTGTACACAGTGTGGGACAATGTGCCATCTTCCTTTACTTTAATCTCCAAATCCAAAAATGCGAGGCATCTGTTTTTCTCCATCTAGTAGGTGAACTTTATTTTTGGATGGATTGAGTTAAGGTAATTAACATACTGTTCTATTTCCTGTTGACCTCCATTAATGATGCAGAAAACATCATCAACGTACCTCTTCCAAAGCTTCACAGTATATGGTCCAGTAGCTAAAGCTAGGTCTTCAAAGTGCTCCATCCAGATATTTGCAATTATCGGTGCCAGTGGGCTACCCATTGCAACGCCATCGATCTGGAGGTAGTACTGTTCTCTGAAAAGAAGGTAATTACCGTCCAAACAGTGTTCAATGAGAACAATATATTCCTTAGGCAACTCATGATCACACAGCTTGTTTTTAATCACCTCGATGCAATCCTTGAGTGGAACGTTAGTAAAGAGTGACTCAACGTCGAAACTCACCATGGTGTCTCCGGGTTCCAACCTCATATTCTTCACTATGTCCCTGAAATGGACCGAATCCTTCACGAAAGACGGTGTTTTCCCAACTAATGGTCGCAGCACGGACGGTGTTTGGACGGTAATTACCTTCTTTTCAGAGAACAGTACTACCTCCAGATCGATGGCGTTGCAATGGGTAGCCCACTGGCACCGATAATTGCAAATATCTGGATGGAGCACTTTGAAGACCTAGCTTTAGCTACTGGACCATATACTGTGAAGCTTTGGAAGAGGTACGTTGATGATGTTTTCTGCATCATTAATGGAGGTCAACAGGAAATAGAACAGTATGTTAATTACCTTAACTCAATCCATCCAAAAATAAAGTTCACCTACTAGATGGAGAAAAACAGATGCCTCGCATTTTTGGATTTGGAGATTAAAGTAAAGGAAGATGGCACATTGTCCCACACTGTGTACAGAAAACCTACACACACTGACAGATATCTACACGCATCCTCTCACCATCATCCTCGGCATCTTCAATCTGTTATATCATCATTAACAAACAGAGCTCATAACCTTTGTGACCCTGAACATTTACCCAGGGAGCTAACACATGTTCAGAAGGTACTTAGACGGAATGGATATAACATGTCGAGGGGATTAAGAAGGCGGAAGGAGAGAACGAGGTATCCGGAGGTGAGCCGTCAAGCAGCATTTTTACCATACGTCAAAGGCGTAACGGACAAAATTGGAACAGAACTGAGAAAATACTCCATTAAAACTGTGTATACTCCGTTACGTAAAATATCACAAGTACTGCGGTCACCAAAGGATTCCTTACCTTTCCAAACTCCTGGGGTTTATAAAATAGATTGTAGCTGTGGTAGTTCGTACATTGGCCAAACGAAACGGACTATTGGCGAAAGAGTGAAAGAACACATAGCCGCAGTGAAAAATCGCCAGACAAATAAATCCGCGGTAGCAGAACATCTGCTTGATATGGGGACTAATCACTGGATGGAACTACACGACCCCAAAATCCTCTCTACGGATCGTCATTACCACACGAGAGTAATACGTGAAGCTATTGAAATTAAAAAGTACAAGAACTTCAATCGTGAGGACGGATTTAAATTGTCTCCAGCCTGGAATCCAGTGATTAATAAGTGCAAACCGCGTGTGTCACCTTTATCAATAAATGTAAACCCGGATACAGTTAGTGTTGTGTGTCGCACTGAACCTGCTGAGTGTAAATATACTGGAACACAAATGTTAGACAACTCGAGGGTAGTCGAAGATCAGACGGCCCGGTGCAAACGAAGACGTCGCGCTCCTGCAGTCCCCTCGTGACCACGGCCGTTGCAACACGGCCGAAACGTCGAGAAAAAGTATGTACTCATAGTAGCACTACTATTGAAATAAGTCGCGTTAAGTCCCGAATAACAAGTTTTAAAAAAAATGTATAAAAACTGATTATGTCGTTGTAGTATTTATATACCTAGTCATGCAGCGAATCTGAATCTTTAAATATTCACGAAATTGCTGAATCTTTAAATATTCACGAAGCAATTGACGATTTTGTCAGTAAAAAATCCCGTAGGATTAACTTTTAATATGTACTTTATTTAATAATTGCTTCGTGAAGATTCAGCAATTTCACTTTCAATCGCGATAATTGAAAGATTGAAAGATTTCCCTAATTAACCGGTAACCTAACCGAAATAATTTTATGAAACCGGTTAATTAACCAAAAACCTTTACTATTTTCAATATCAATAAATAATACGTAAGATTTGATTTTTTAAAATCAAATAATTTTAAATTGTCACTGAGCGACACCTAGGATTTTAAATTATCGTATTCCTATGTTCTTTATGTTTGATAATTTTGTCTGTGATTATAATACCAATACCATAATTACTTTTTTTCATGTTATTATTAAAGTAAGTAAATTAATTCTATTTTGTATACCTCCCAAGTTGCAAGTCAGCCCAGATCTGCCATTGGCCACTGAGCTTTGTTATCCTAATATGTTAGTATAGATTTAAGGGTTATTCCTTGTTCTTTATGTTTGATAATTTTGTCTGTGATTATAAAACCAATACCATAATTTTTTTCATGTTATTATTTTTGTTTAAATTTTAAATAAAAAAAATGTTTATTTTGTGCATTTTTTTTCTTAAATTTCATCCAAACATATAAATCTCATTAAACCGGTTTTTAGCCGGTTTTTCTTTTCAGAAACCGGTTTTGGGAACAAAACCAATATTTTTTTTCGTTCTCGATTTCGTTTAACCAAAAACTGATTTTTTTCCCGGTTTGATGCCCTGTGTAATAATAATAAACATTAAAAATTAAAGTAGTTTTTTTTAATGTTATCCTGGGGGCGGCCATACAGACTGGCACGCAGGCGGCCATATACCCAGGCACGGCCCTGCTGATGAGTGATGACACGCCATGCCGAAATTACGTCGCGTTACATTGTATGCGTAGAGCATTGCTGGCGTAATTATGCCGACCTTCGCGTATTTTCGGCCTAGTGTGTTTAGATACTTACGTGTCGCCACTGCTACCAGCTACATATCGCCGTAACACTGCTTCGTGTCACGACTCACGACCGACAAAAATAGAATATTAATTACCACTTTATGACATCTAAGGCTGTACCGCTACCGCTAGCTAGGGCCATTTTTAATAAAAAAAAATTAATAACCCCCATACCGGTTTCGGTGACGGTGGCCGGTTTCATTGAAACCAGGCCAGTTACGCAAGAGTAATTTTATAGTGCCCAAGTGCGTGCGCAGTACAGACGGGAGACCGACACGACTGGCGAGAGATAAGGCGCAGGACCGACTTATTTGCCCATCCGACACATGGATCATGTTACTTGTCAGACAATCAGGTGATCAGCCTGCATTGTCCTAACCAAACTTAGAAATAACATGCTTCTAACGCAGGAATCGAACCCACGATCTCCGAATCAAGAGCCACGCTCTTCACCACTGGACCACGGAGGCGTTATCTATAGGTACTATATAATATTATAAAGCGGAAGAGTTTGTTAGTTTGTTTGTTGAACGCGCTAATCTCAGGAACTACTGGTCCGATTTGAAAAATTCTTTCAGTGTTAGATAGCTCATTTATCGAGGAAGGATATAGGCTATATTTTATCACGCTAATACTAATAGGAGCGAAGAAATAGAGGAAAGTGTTAAAAAAACGAGGGAAATTGTTTGAAAGGGCTTATTTGAGGCGCTAATCTCAGGAACTACTGGTCCGGCAACTACGGCGACAAGTAGCAGTACTACGGCGACAAGTAGCAGTACTACGGCGACAGTAGCAGTGCTACGGCGATAAGTAGCAGTGCTACTTGTCGCCGTAGCAGTGCTACGGCGACACGTAGTAGTGCTACGGCGATAAGTAGCAATGCTACGGCGATAAGTAGCAGTGCTACGGCGATAAGTAGCAGTGCTACGGCGACAAGTAGCAGTACTACGGCGACAAGTAGCAGTGCTACGGCGATAAGTAGCAGTGCTACGGCCAAAAGTAGCAGTGCTACGGCGACAAGTAGCAGTGCTACGGCGATAAGTAGCAGTGTTACGGCCAAAAGTAGCAGTGCTACGGCGACAAGTAGCAGTGCTACGGCGACAAGTAGCAGTGCTACGGCGATAAGTAGCAGTGCTACGGCGATAAGTAGCAGTGCTACGGCGATAAGTAGCAGTGCTACGGCGACAAGTAGCAGTGCTACGGGGACACGTAGCTGTGCTACGGCGATAAGTAGCAGTGCTACGGCGACAAGTAGCAGTGCTATGGCCAAAAGTAGCAGTGCTACGGCGTTAAGTAGCAGTGATAGAGCAACACGTAGCAAGTAAAACTTAGCAATATTATTATACTTTACAGTGAAACGTATCGTCTGAAAAGGCCGATGATCTCAGCATAGGATGAGCAAATAGCATGTCAAAAATTTGCGCCTAGTCTCTCGTCAGTCGTATTGCTCATAATTCGTTTCAAGTGTTCAAATTTTTCAAGTTCGAACTGCTATCAAACGGAAGCTTGTAATGCGCCCACGCTTACTCCTGCGCAGCTGGTCTGTTTCCGATATAGATGAAGCTATTTGAATCTATGTGAAACAGAGTTGCGAGTCCAGTTTTATTTCTTAAATGCAAAATAGCACGCAATTTTATATTTGTACATTGTAGTTTTTATAAACACAAATTTTGACATGATGGCATGACACCACAAGCGGTCGATTTAGTTTAAGTTTCAAAGTTTTGACGACCTCTGTGGCTCAGTGGTGAGCGTGTTGGTAGCTCAAGCCGGGGGTCGCGGGTTCGAATCCCGCCGACGGAACAAAAAGTTTTTCAATGTTCCCGGGTCATGGATGTGTATTAAATATGTGTATGATATAATAAAAATCCTAAATATATGTATAGTATAAAAGTATTAAATATATTTCCGTTGTCTGGTACCTGTAACACAAGTCCTTCAGGTACTTAGCACGGGACCAGACTGACGTGGTGTGAAGCGTCCATAGATATTATTATTATTAAATGATAAGGTCCAAATTGGGCTAATTTTAAAAGTGCCGGCCAACGCAAATAAATCCATTATTTTAATAGAACATAATCTAAGGAATATTTATTATTATTACACCAAAGTTCTAAGGCAAGTCTCCGAGTTGTTATTCAAGGTCAAACTTATTTAATTTTTGTAATAAAACTTATTTTATTAACTAAAAGCAATAAGTAATCGATCATATCATCGATAACAACTCGGAGACTTGACTTAGAACTTTGGTGTAATAATAAAAATTATTCCTTAGATTATAGGCCAGTCATTAAAGCCAAAACCCGAAAGAAATTAGAAACTTGATAAAATTTTAGGGGGTTGTTAAAGAGGGTAAAATAACTTACCGTGTGATTTTGCAGCGTTCTGGGGTGTATGGAAAGGGTTGAAAAGGGGTGAAAAAGGTTTTTTGTTAATAACATTGCGTAAAAAATTTGTAACACGCTGCAACTTTGGAATTAGGTTTTCCTTACCGTTTTGTAACGTGTATTAAATTTAAAACGTTTTGCAATACACGGAACATTGTTTATTATTAAAAAACAATAAAATTTGTTAATAACAGGGGTAAAAAAATTAGTAACACGCTGCAAATTTGGAATTAGGTTGTTCTTACCGTTTTCTAACGTGTATTAAATTTGCAGCGTTTTGCAACATACGAAACATTGTTTATTATTAAAAAACAATTAAATTTGTTATTAACAAGGGTAAAAAATGTAGTAACACGCTGCAAAATTATAATTAAGTTGTTTTTACCGTTTTCTAACGTATATCAAATTTACAGCAATTTAGTAATAATGTTCCGTATGTCGCAAAACGCTGCAAAATTAATACACTTTACAAAACGGTAAGAACAACTTAATTTTAAATTTACACCGAGTTTCTAATTTTTTTTACCCCTTTTATTTACAAATGCTATTGTTTTTTAATAATAAACAATGTTCCGTATGTTGCAAAACGCTGCAAATTTAATACACGTTAGAAAACGGTAAGAAAAACCTAATTCCAAATTTGCAGCGTGTTACTAATTTTTTTACCCCTGTTATTAACAAATTTTATTGTTTTTTAATAATAAACAATGTTCCGTATGTTGCAAAACGCTGCAAATTTAATACACGTTAGAAAACGGTAAGAACAACCTAATTCCAAATTTGCAGCGTGTTACTAATTTTTTACGCAATGTTATTAACAAAAAACCTTTTTCACCCCTTTTCAACCGCTGAACGCTGCAAAATCACATGGTAAGTTATTTTACCTTCTTTAACAACCTAGGGGGTTGTTAAAGAAGGTAAAATAACTTACATTACTAAAATAACTTAAATTTTATCAAGTTACTAATTTCTTCCGGGTTTTGGCTTTAATGACTGGCCTATTACGTTCTATTTAAATAATGGGTTTATTTGCGTTGGCCGGCACTTTTAAAATTAGCCTAAAATAGGGATGATGACAAGGTCAAAGATTAGCGAATTTTGTTAATAAAATAAAGAAATCACGGTAAAAAATAAGTGTTACCAAAATTTCAGCTCGATAGCATTTGTATTTTTTTTTTGTTATGCGGATTCAAAGTTGGATAATCGAGTCGATTTTTTTTTTCAATTAAATTTCTTCATATTTGTGCACCATTCGATAACTTATGCAATTAAAAGCAACTTTCGGTATGAAACCACTTTCATAAACGCATTATTTAATATAGCAATCGAACAAAGTTCTCTCCCGATCTGTACAAACTACGAAAGAGTGACGTCGGTCTTTCGTAGCACTTTGTATGGAGCGTTTCGGGCAGGTCTATTTTATGCGATGTTTGAAATTCTAAATTTTAAAATTCACCAAGATATGAACAATTCAAGTAAGTTAGCTTCCTACATTTTTATCATTAGTATATTATTATTATTAGTATATCCATACCTATGCCTTGTACTATTATCTATTCTGTGCCATGAGACATTGTTGGCCTTAACACGACGTGGTAATGATGATGATGACGATGATGATGATGATGATTATGATGATGAATATGAATTGCATAGTAGTTTATGCTTTCTGTTCTTAAAACAACGCCGAAACTCCCAAACGTGTATCTATAAGGAATCAGGAGTTCTCTCAGCATCATCGAAAACATGGTATACCTTGACCCAATATTTGACTTTTTGGTAGCGTATTCTTAGTACACTTCACATAAAACCAAAATCACCATATGTTTCCATATAAATTTCGAGGAGTTCCCTCGATTACTCATGGATCCCACCATCAGGTCACCACTTTTGTGAAAATGGGACCAAATTGGAGTGAAACCTAATACAACAAAACAAAAATTTCGAAAATCGGTTCACAAACGGCGGAGTAATCGTTAAACATACAAAAATTAAAAAAAAAAAATATCCACAGCCGAACATATAACCTCCTCGTTTGTTGGAAGTCGGTTAAAAATTATTGACTTATTAAGTTCTAAAGGGGACGAATGCACATGATATAAATTAATTATTACGTATAACTAATAAAAAGGTTCCACCTCAATTTAGTACATTACAAAACAATATGCACTGAAAACTTATGTAGTGTTCGTTTGAACATGAAAGGACAAGATCCAACGTCTACAATAGGCTTGATGACTAATTTTTTTTCTTATTGGTAATTGAAAGACCCTTAAAAATAGAAACATCGCTGAAAGAATGACTCTGATAGCTTAAAAATTCACCAAGATATGAACAATTCAAACTAACTTCCACATTCTTTCAACAGTGATTTACTTTTTCCAGAAAAAAAAACGCTGGTGTGGCTTGCCCCGATTGCATAGACATTATACTCCAGCCGATGTAGAACAAATTCTGATTTAGTTGGTCAAAACGGTAGTCAAACTCGTCGTTTTCTTTTTTTTTCATATCATTGACGGATACGAGAAGACACTTCTCTGTATTGCCTTGGCCAATATTATCAGTTGCACAATAGCCAGCTTCCCATTGGAGTAATGAAAAACTGGTAAAAAAACACATGGTTGCTTAGGAAATACAACTAAATATATCTTTCCACTATCATCTTCAATCATGAGAACTTCCAGAAGTCCATAGTATTTATCATAGCTATTGAATACCCTTCAGTTCATTGAACATACGAAATTGATCGGTGGACAAACATTGGAATAATTTACATCCAATGTGCCCATTGGCCCCAAATAGGGACACTTGTATAAAACTACTCCTAATCTTACAAAGACTAAAGCTTTTCACACAAATATGTATATTTTTATAGGTTATAGTATAATGAGCTCTTTCAAGTGAAAAAATATATATGCCTAAAAGAAAAACTTGAAAATAAAAAATACTAACTTGGTGTCATTTCGGATGTTAGAAACAGCTTCAGAAAATTCACTATAAAACACTGTTAACTATATTTATATTATTTGTACCTTCTAAGAATAAGAAAATACACTTTTAGCAAATTGAAACTTATATTAAAAATAAGTATAAACTTGAATGCCAAAAAAATAAGTAATTTTAAGTGTCCTCGTTTGGGCACGGCGGGTCTATATGGGTTAAGGTTACGTACTGCATAGATAAAGCACTGAGTAGTGGGTTATTTGATAACGTGTATCACCATCGAAAGAATCGAAAAACCAGAATCAACATGGTACCACCTCTTATAGAAAGACGCATGAGCAAGCGATAACGCGATTTAGGCGACTCTTAGCGACATCTGTTATGAATTTTTGGAACTAACTTAATTTGAACAAATTTACGCATTTTCACCCCTTTGCAACCCCTTTTTCCAGTTAAAAAGTAGCCTATGTCCTTTCTCAGGCTTTAGACTATCTGTGTACAAAATTTCATTACAATCGGTTCAGTAGTTTTGGCGTGAAAGCGAGACAGACAGACTGAGATACTTTCGCATTTATAATATTAATATAGATTCGTGACTATTCTTTTGATCAGAATCAACTATCAAGTATATAAAAAAACTATCTACCTACCTCCTTTCTTGAAACAGTGTTTTTCAAACCTTCCAACCAAACAAGAACTTGTGGCGACTAAGGTTAAAAAAATAGTCACCTAGAAAGCTAAAAGTTATATCAATACACGGTGAGCGGTATAAACGAAGTAAAAATTTGTATTTGTACCTCTTAACATAAAAGATTTGAATCCTCGAAGAATCCTGCTCGAAACATTTTTGGATAATATTTTAGGATGGACTTATGTATCTATGAGCACGAGCATGATCATACGTCGTCAGAACTCTTTTGACGACACATGCTATTTTTAACCGACTTCCAAAAAGGAGGGGATTCGATGTGTGAGGCTGTTGTTACATAATATGTATTTTCATTACCTTGATGGAGGTCTCGTAGAAGTCATATTGGCCTAAAATCTAAATTGACAGCTAAAACTAGTCAGGATCTTAATTTACAAAATGTGGAAATACTCTACTCCATTAATGTTGAAATCATTATAGAAAACTTCCGCAAATCCCTAAGAACTACTAAGAAGTAAGATGATTGTATGAGGCTTGGGACTTAGGAGCTATAAGCCTATAACTGCAGAGAAACATTCCAACCATCGTGTCCTTCACGCAGTGCGCATTATCTCCCAGATATCGTTTGGAAAAAAGCACCAATATTCAGTCGACAATTCAGATGTTTTCGGCCTTTTAACATTGTCCTCGCATTACCGAAAAAAATTTTTTTACTCCGTCTTAGAAGCGGGTTGCTCGGGCGATTTGAATTAAGTCGTTTACGACTATTTCTGATGTAAGCAAGATTCATTCTGGTTTAAATAGGTAGGTGCTTCTTAGTTACAGTGACGTGTTCAGAAAATATCTGCTTGGTATTTTTTTAAGAAGTAGGTGTGTGCATTTAATAAGTAGTGTAATATTTTTAAAAGGACCGTCCTTTAAAAATAATCTTCCTTTCTTTAAAAAATCATTAACCTAACTCAATAGTTACTAGTTTTTTAGACATTCAGAAGGGATCGCCAAATTATTTAAAACTAAAGCTTTTGGCCAGCGATATTGTAAGTATAGACCGTACAAATCAAACTTATCAGCATATCGCTTTTGAATGTGAAGGTACTAGATAGATTTATCAATGCGTGGAATATTAATTAAATTAAAACATTTTAATACTTTATAGTACAGCTTTACTGTACGCCTATTTCGACCAAATAGTAAGCCATAAAGGAAGACGATTCACAAGATAATATTACATACTTACACCAGAGCATGTTTTTTATAAGTAAATCAGCAAGCATCGAGGCCAATATTCTAGGGAAATAAAAGTGTAGGTATAATATTATACTGCATCCGTCTAACTTTCCTGAAAAGCTGCTTTACCTGAAATGTCAATCGGCAGATATTCCTCAAACCTTTTTAACTCCAAGATCTTTAAAAAGAGCCAAAATGAAAGATAATAAACATGCCAAGACTTCCCAAACTTACTTTTCACGCGACTTTAGAATGTCCTGACGGTAGAAGAACCCTGAATGCTGCAGGGCTGATTGCACGATTTTCGTGAAAAGTCAAGGTCTAAGTATTAGGAATGTTTAGTGGTATAATGTCTACTCATGTTATCGCCTATCATCGATATGTCGCAGCCCACTGGTTAAAATAGACGTTCAATCAAACAGCTAGCCCTTTGACTGAACAACGTCATTCAATCACACGTCTAGCTTTTTAATTGAATATTTAAGTCGCTCAAAACGTTCAACAATACAGCTGATTCAAAAGCCGCCGTTTGATTGAATTAGTTCAGCGCTCACCACTGCGGCGCGGCGCTAGGTGCGTCAAAAGGCTAGCTGTTTGTTTAAACGGCTATTTAAACCAGTTGGCTGCGACAGATACACCGTCAATTCTGTATTGTGTTGGTTGCCTCGCGACGCTCCCGGTGAAAGCCTACAATTCAAGTTCGAAGTGCCAGTTTGTAGCCTTGAGAAAATCAATATGTTGGAAGTATCTTGCTACAGTACTTTATCAAATATTTATAATAACGAAAACACAAAAAAATACATGCCCTTGATAAATCAAACAGTGATTATATGTCCTAAAAGTCTACAAAAATATTTCAGTCCATTTCTAGAAAGCTGTAGCCTGTATTCTACAAGCTACGATGTGAAAATATTGTTGGTCCTTTGGTTTGTTGTGACTTGTGTTACGTCATACGTGCGCTGGTATATTATAATAATATTAGATCATATAATATTATAACATACACACTTTATTCAACTTAAAGGGATGTATAATTTATTCTAATGTGAATTGTGATACTAACATAATAATATATGTAACATAAATAATATGCTGTATGTGAAAATGTGATTTCTCTAAATTTTTATAGCTAACTCTTGACACGGAATGCTGTCCTGAGTAGACAAATACTGTGAGATGGTTGAAGATTTTCAAATCATATCGTCTACAAACTGAATTGCAGTTTAGCGGTTTTCAGTACATATATGGACATAATGTAAAATATTTGATTAAATACTTTAAAATAGTGAATAAGTTTGACAAAATGAACTTCTTTATGCTTACAAAGATTAAATTGAATTGTTGAAGAGAGGTAGTGCTTCCCTAAAAAAAGAGAGTAAAGAACGAAAGCAGATGTAGCACCCAATCAGTAGAAATCGTTACAGTATTTTTTTAAGTGTTCTATACATATAATATTAAGTCTAAGACATTGACGCTCAGCAATCTTACGCTCGTTCTCTTCAGCAGGCTTAGTCACGTAGGTGGTAGATTATTTTGTAGTTTTCCCGAAAATAGCTTGTTTAATTAGAAAATACAGTTTTTCATTTCAACACAAGGTAGATTTTTAGAAGAACGTTTGTTGCCGATAGACATACGCCGTTGCGGTGTAGGCAGGATAGCAGAAAGTACATCTTTAGCATTCGTTTTCATTTATCCTCCGAGAATTTTTTAGCAGTTCTTGCAAAATCTTAATCATTCGTCATTTAAATCATTGATTATGTTTTCCATCACATTTTAAGGAGGTACCAACAAAAATTGCTTTTGCGTTAGATTAAGTTGGCAGGCTTACATTTAATCATCTTGGAAATAATTATGATTATGTCCATGATGAGGGATTAATGTACCGTGTTCATCAATAGACCGTGTCCAAAAATTTGAAAATTCAATTCGAAAGTGTGGAGACGCTATAGTTGGAAGTGAAGGCATTTCATATTTTTCTGAGCATTCGACGTATACTATTTCCAGTTTGCATTGCCGAGTCGAGTCGAGCTAAGGACACGGAGAAGGATAAAATCATTGGAAGTCGTACTTAAAGATAAGCAGCTATTAAGTTTCGTGAAACATTTAAGGCAAACCACATAAGAGTAAAAGAGGAGGATATATCTTTGCCACTTCGCTTTTTCGTTTATCGGTTGTTCCAATGCTGGAGTCCTATGCAATAAAGTAGCGGTTCCAGCGTCATAAGGACTCCAAGTCCAAATATACCACAGCAGACTTTTAGCGCTATCGTTGTTATAAGTCTCTATCGTGTCGGGCCGCGTGCTGTTGAAGATTTGACTCCCTGTATGCGTTGCCGGTCGAAAGGTGGCGTTGTCACTGTTCCTACTTTCCTGATTCTCCACACCTACATACCTAGCGAGCCTATATTGGAATTAAGCCCGTAGGCAAAGTGTAATAAAGTACAGAAACAGTACGGCGCTCCGCGCTTCATTTACAGTTGTACATTGAGTCTCATGTCGTTTCACAAATAAATTGTGACCAATCGGCCTACGATACGAAGTATAGAAATAAGAGCAAAAGTTGCTAAATAAAGGCACTCTTCAAGTAGCGTTATTAAACTCTCTAGAGCCGCTATCCCCAACCCGCGGCCCGCCGGGACTTTATTTGTGGCCCACGCGTTATCTTAAACAATTTTTAAATTCACGTCTACCGGTAAAATAATGTAAAGTCGTCTTGATAGTCGTGAAAGGACAAGATCCAACGTCCATACCATTTTGGGTTAATTTTAAAAGTGCCGGCCAACGCAAATAAACCCATTACATATTTAAATAGAACATAATCTAAGGAATAATTTTTATTATTACACCAAAGTTCCCAGGCAAGTCTCCGAGTTGTTATTCAAGGTCAAACTTTATTTTATAACATGTAATAAAACTTTTTTTTTTATTAAAAGTAGTAAGTAATCGATCCCAACGTCCCTATCCGAGTCATGGAACAGATTAGAGGCCAAATACCTACAAATGATTTGGAAAAATTGACGGACGGAGCCACAGGAGCCTGCAACATTACATCCGCGACTCCATCGTCGGTCGCCTGCTGTTTGGGGTATAGCAGGCTCGTCTTAGGGGTAGATTTATTTACCTTGCGTCCGTCAATTTTTCCAAATCATTTGTAGGTATTTTATTTGGCCTCTAATCTGTTCTATGACTCGGATAGGGACGTTGGGATCGATTACTTGTTACTTTTAATTAATAAAATAAGTTTTATTACATGTTATAAAAAAAACGGTTGTCTGTAAAGACGTGACAACGTTATAGCCTTAACCCCTCAGTTCCGCGTTAGCCCAATTTGGACCTTGTCCTTTTTTCCACTTATAATCGTTAATTTTGAAGAATGTTATTTTTCAACCCCAAAAAATGTTTGTAGCGGCCCGCGTCACCAAGACCAAAACGTGTTTGTAGGCTGCGTGAAAAAAAGGTTGGGGACCACTGCTCTAGAGTAATTGCCAAATGCCAATAATTAATGTGTAGTGTCCAGTAAGCATCTGATAAGAACTCTGCCAGTGCATCTACATAGATGCACTGGCAGAGTGTTCAGAGTTCAGAACAGAAGCTTACTCTACATTTTCAAAAATAAATAAGTTTCTATAGTCAGCCTAAGTGGGCCCCTAGCGGCCTAGAGTCTAGACTCTAGACGATCAATTTTATAGTGCAAAATCATTTAACAATATTATTAAACAATTTATTTGACAATAAAGGCGGCTTTCGGATCTTTGCCGAGAGCGACTGTGAGTCGTGACCGGTAAAAATTCATATTACAATATATTATAATGATACTTTATGACATAAAATAAAGGTATCATTTTCTGCTGACATTGAAGGGGGGCGCGTTTATTATCAACCCTAGACGGTTAATAATATTGCACAATAAAATTGATGACTAGGGGCCCGCCAAGATCTTTCCAGCATGTTTTTTAAGTCTTCAGACCTATAAAGAGCGTTTTCGTGATCCCGATAACATCGTAGTACCTACGTAGTATTAGTGACGCGAGTAGCGATTATAGAAGCCGTACTTTTTATGTTCAAGATACATCTAGGAAAACGAACATTTTTGGAGATACACCACAAATTAATTAGTGTACAGGGTGCTCCGAGTTCCTATCCCTTAGTCGATCGTCCTGAGATCAGAGATGTTCCCTTATTTGGTTCTCATAAACTAGGAATAAGTACGATGACCATTTTCGAGGCACACCAGCTACTGACCACGGCACACCAGTGACGTGCCGCGGTTTGCGGATCACTGCTCTCGTTCCTGTTTTTAATTAGGTCCTACTTATGACCAGTGACGGATTGACAGTCTCACAAATCATTCATTGAGGTTCACGGGTTTGTAAATTTACAGTGAGTCCACAACCAAAATATTGCTATAACTGTCCACGAACAAATTAACTTATAAGAGCAAAAGAGCCTTTTGTCAATAAAAATATAAATATAAATATTTATAGCGAACCATTTTTAGTATTGATTGTGTAAAACATGCTCGCTCATCTTCATCTGGCAGATTGAAAAGACAATTACAGAACAACCCAGCAGACTTTGAATAGTACTTAGGTCTTTAAAATATTTTTATAAGAGGGATAAAGTTAACACCAATGCTGCAGAAGCATAGAATGCCTCGGGTGGGCCCCATATAAAAATTTGTTAGGAGGCCCTCAGGAAGGGTAATTTATGCACAATAGAGGGTCCCCATGGCCTAGTGGCTTATATAATTGATGCGACAGCTATGCCCGGGTGAAATGGTCACATTTAGCAATTCCTCTCAATCAATTCAGCAAATGAATTGTCAAAACTGTCAAACTGACAAATGTCAAATCAGTACAAAAATACAGAAATGAATTGCAAGCAGAGTTGCATTTTGCGATTTTAGAAAAGTGAATCATATTAAGATTCATATCATGATTCTTCAAAGTGACCATTTTAGCCCCGCTGGTCAGTTGAAACAAGAACTGTCAATGTACAGAATGGTAATTGGTATTTCCTTCTCCTTCAATTTATAGTGTGGTTCATAACCACACTATAAATTGATACATATTTTGATAAAGAATAAGATCCCAGAAGAAGCTTAGGTTAATTTTTAACCTATATTACTATTTAAAAATGGAAGATACGATTTTTAATTTACAGAACTGGTAATTACCTATTTAATCTCAGACTAAATAAAAAATGTACACAGATCCAATGAAAAGTGAAGTCGGTTTCTATTTTCTGCATGTAGAAGGCACCACAGTGCCTTCTGCGGGGCTAAAATGGTCAAATTTAGCAGTTCCTCTCAATCAATTCAGCAAATTGTCAAAACTGTCAAACTGACAAATGTCAAATCAGTACAAAAATACAGAAATGAATTGCAAGCAGAGTTACATTTTGCGATTTTAAAGAATTGAATCATATTATGATTCATATCATGACTCAACAAACCAACCATTTTAGCCCCGCAGCTGTCTGCATGGCCTATGATGTGAGGCAGAGGTTCCCAAACTTACTTTGTCTACTGCCCACTTTGAGAACAAATTATATTTTAGCGCCCCCAATATTTCAATTTAAAATGCATCCAGATAAATTAAATCACCCCACGAGCATCTACACAAGGCCCCCATTTTTTTCTGGGTTCCACACCACCTGTTAGACCTTCAGCGATCACAAGGGGGCGTTATTGCCCACTTTGGGAAAGACTGATGTAAGGCATATACCAATGGAACTTGATTGTATTTCTGTGAGATGGAGGTTGATCAGCCTCAAATTTTGGTTCACAGAACCAGCCTTTATAACTATTACTTACCAACTTTTATTAGGTGTGTGTGTATGTGCAAGTGTCTGTTTAAGCTAAGACTATAGATATAAGGAAGTCTATTTTTTTTATTTAAAATATTTATTGTATATTAAGCTGTAGATTTTTGTTTTTTTTTTTTTGTATACCTAGCTTGGAAGAGACAACTTAATAATATCCTATCATTCTAATATAAATGCTGTTTGCTATTTACGATCGGGCATATTTACTTACGCACATTTCAATCCATATAAGCCTTGTGAATTGTTGACTCTTTTGAGTGATGCAAGTTAAAATATAACTGTCTTTATATGTTTATTTAATAATTTCATTAATAATAACCTAGACATAATATTTAAATGCTAATAATGTAATATTTTTCAGAAAATATTACAAAGAATGTATTTTGTTGTATGTATATCTACCTGAAGGCTATGAATGCATCTCCTAACTCTCCTCCTACGATGTGGACGCCTCCTTCCGGAATAGATAGACCTCGAAAGTAGTTACGAATGTCCAGAGCATTTGCTGACCACGGAAGGTTCTGGAGGCGTATTATTACACTCATGTTGACTGGTGACACCTAGAAAATTTACCTCGAAATAAAATCAACAAAATATTTTCATCTGTGAATAAAGGAAGAAATGAAACACCTGCATTATGTTTGCATACTCGTCTGAGTGGCTTAACATACAAGCATAATACATTGTATATTATATACCGTAATTAAATGAATCCTTTGACTTTGTACTCCTTAAATTGCTTCATTTATGCGGTAAAAAGTCAAAGGATTCATTGACAGTATTTTTATTTACCTACCCAAGTGCAAACATTTGTAAAGTTTGTAAATATGTAATACCTAATTGCTTTTCAGTAGTCAGTACTAATTTTTGTTGTTTTACGTTTTCTAAATACCGTACATTTTATGACAACCACGTCTTGACCCAATAGCTGTACATGGAATTTGAAAGGTAAGCGTTCTAAGTATAATTTACACAGAGCCAGTACTGGCTGCCAGTAAGACTGGCAGCCAGTATTGGCTTGGCATATGCCGCGTGTGAACAATTTGGCCTGGCTTGAAAAACTGTTCACACGCGGCTTAAACCAAGCCAATACTGGCTGCCACTGCTGCCAGTCTTACTAGCAGCTCTGTGTAAATTATACTTTACATTGGCAGTTTTTGGTAATACTAATTAAACTTCTAAAAGTACTTAATAGATTTAAGTATGCTTGGTGTGTAGTAATATTACAATATTTTAAGTTACTACATCAACGTGTATTTATGCATGGCCTCAACACGGCGTACCTTTAGCATGTTACATGAAATGATAATTCGTTAACTTACCTAAAACTATGTTACGCAATCTTTATATGAACAATAAAAACATTTTTCACAATTTCACAATACGATATTTTTATACGTAGTTCTTATTTACTGATTGTCCAAATTCGCAATTTTCTAAACTCATACTCCAAAAGACAACCATGAAATAACAAAATGGCGCCGCAAGGCCCGCTTGGCCACAGACAAAGAATATACTTAACGGCGTTTTCACACGAGACACGAGTCACGACACGACACGATTCATAGACAAATATAGATTGCACGACAGACGTCACACAGGCTGTCGTAAAGAACGTTTTCACACGAGCGACGATTTCAGCGACGACACCGCATTCACTTATGGCTGCTTTACACGTATTAATTAGATAAAGCCGGCTGTATACTCTCGCCGAGACATAGCGAGGCGGCCCGAGTGCGAGTGTGTAAATGGGTGCGCTCGCCTCGTCTCGCCTGTCTCGGACCCTCTCGGTCCGTTGTCGGTATTTTGCGCTCGAGACAAAGGGTCTCGCGAGGAAAACGAGCGCACTACTGTACACTCTCGCGTCTTTCAGTACTAGTCCCGCCGTTGGATAGTGTAGAACAGAAAAATAACAATAATAAACGTCATTATTAGTCATTATCTGAGAGAAATAAAATTAAATATGATGATAAATCTTTGGATTACAATGATATCTTTCGATGCATGGTAACTGTTGAATGGTCGTTTTCGTCCATCTTCTCTGAGTTCTTAACCACAGATTACTAGTATATATTCTTAACTGCGATTGAACTACAGTCGGGGCATTTTAATAGGCCACATTTGACATCTGTCAGATTAATCTCCATAGTGAGGTGAACTGCGTAAAAACATCGACCAAAACGAATAAATCGATACGGACTTGAAATAAAATATTTGAATTTTATACGTTATTTGTAAAACCAAAAACAAATTCCTGTCCCTTTATTACTTTTTCTTTGCAAATTCAAGGTCCAAAACAAGACAAGTACATCATTTACAAAAAACATTGCATTTATTCGCTTGAATTATAAAAATTGTTAAATTTAGTATTATCATTATTCATTTCCCATAAATATGTGTTACTTTTCACAACGTGGTTATTGATTTATGGGGATATTTCGTTACAAGTAATAAATGCATCGATACTATTTATTAGCTTTCGATTTTTAGAGTAACATCCCTAGAGTTTAAAAAGAAAAAAGGTCAGCTGACGTAACATTGTAACGACGTGCAATTATTAAGATCAGAATTTGTTTATTACGTTTTGAATTGTTTATCAGTAAAAGCAAATCGTTAAATAATTCGTATCGGTCATGTTTACAATAAAAATGTAATCGTAATTGAAAAAAATTAATCAATTGTGCAGTTATAACAAAACGAAAATATTTATTTTTTATGCACGTCGCTACAAGGTTACGTGGTGCAATTTTGATGAACTGTCAAATGTGGCCTATTAAAATGCCCCGACTATAAGCGAGAATGTACTTGATCGCACTCGGGCAAGGGGCTCTCGCACGAGACTCTCGCTCGAGAGCTCTCGGCGAGAGTGTACAGCGGGCAATAAACCAGCCATTAGCTCTTAAAAATATTAAGTCATCTATTGTTAGGGTTTGTTTTTTTTAAGAAGAAGGCAAATCTTATGTCTGTATAATCTGCGAAAATCTTATGCAAATCGGATCAGTAGTTTTCGTGTTAAAGCAAAAGTCTTATGTAACAAAATCTGCCCCTTCTGATGCCCCTTTAGAGGGGTCGGGGGAAAAAATTTATACACCAGATGTTAAGTTAGAAGAAAACATATATATCTTCGAAAACTGCATTCAAATCGGATGAGTAGTTTTCGTGTGATGCTGGAACTAACATACAGACTGACAGACAGACAAAAAAACAAACTAACTTTTCGGCTTCTAAAGCGATATTGTGACACCCTCCGCTTATTATTTTTTGAATATATTTAATGTACAGAATTGACATTTCTACAGATTTATTATATTATTGCTAGCTGTCCCGGCAAACGTTTCTTTGCCATATTATATAAAGTATATCGCCCGTATTGTTTTATTGAATTAGTGACTAAATAAGTATGTCACCATGGCAACGTATATCGATATCCAGTGAGGCCGTGACCCGCGTCGCATAAACAATGGTCGCTCTTTATAGACAAATAATTTGCAATAAAATAAAATTGCGACTATACTTAAAGATCTAAGCTATCCTATCTCTTAAGTTGGAAAAAAGTACACATTTAAAAAAAAGAAACATTAAAATTGGTTAAGTAGGTAGTTTAGGAATCCATCGCGGACAAACATCGTATTTTAATAACAACAGGAGATTTATATATTATAATAGCGCATTTTGTCGTGTCGGGTCGTGACTCGTGTGTCGTGTGAAAACGCTCGATTTAATTTTAAAAGATAGTTCGATGATCGTTTTTAACGTCAAGTGGAACGCGGGGCATATTGTATTATTTATGGCAGTAATTTTAGTGGCCTAGTTCAAAATTCAAACTGAACCAATGAACCACAGGCAACTTTCATAATATCTTTGTAATTTTTTTATCTGTGCTAAAAAACGTGACGACATAGCGGATTGTCGTCTCAAAATCGTGTGGCGTGCTGTGCGGTGTCGTTTCGTGTGAAAACGGTACATAGAAATGTATGGCCCACCGCATTTTGTCGTGTCGGGTCGTGTGTCGTGTGAAAACACTCTTAGTTTTGGCGGGCATGTGAAAGAGTGCTGTTGTGTTTTGTATTATTTTCCTAAAATTGTGTTAGCTGGGTTTTTACTGTGTAATATTGGTAGAATATTAACCATTAGATATTCGTGTTCATGCACAAGTGTAGGAAAGTGATGTAAAACGTGCTATTTTGTGTTCCCTCCAAAACTCCATCGAAAGTTTCAGTAAAGCGTCTACCACTTTACTGAATCGACCGACTTGACTCCTTGACTGTATTGACTTTTACTTAGACTATGACTAGACTTTTGACCTGACGATACATGAAAACGATGATGAAAAACATAACAATAATACTACAAAAGACATGGCTGTATGGGCTTTGTTCCCTTTGCCTGTCCTGAATGGGACGAATCAAACCAAAAAAAAAAAACACATAAAAATATTTGACCAAAGAGGATGTAAACTGTATACTACGTAACAAGAGGTCGGACTTAGAAGAAAAAAAATAAACATTCGTTATTTTTTTAATTTAAAACTAAACGACATAATTTTAAGTGCAAAACCTTTCACTCTAAACATACCAAAAATTAAAAAAAATAAAAATAAAAAGAAATGAGCTCAAATAAATGTTTTATTTCAATAAAAATTATTGTACATGGCTAAATAAATAGGCTAATAAGGTAAATTAAACAATAAAACAGATTTAATCCACAAGTTTTTGTTGATTTCTATTATTAAATATTATAATATTATTACAGTACAGTTTTATGTATTTTATTTATAAATATGATAGAATAGCTGTCTATGCTACTCTACTAACTACTTGATTGGCTTAAGCCATTATTCCACTTATCCTAGCGGCTAGCTAGGTTCCTAGGTAGGATCCTAGCTAGGATCCTAGCTTCTAAATGTTGTTCCACGTCTTGACTAAATCGGAAACGATTTAGGATCTAGGAACCTAGCTAGGATAAGTGGAATAAGCGCTTTATACAGTAAACTCTATATAGGGAGGGGATTAAAGCTGCGCGTCCACCAGGTTGGAATCGGGACATACGGTGCGGACGGTGGCACCACGTGTCGTCATATACTTGTCAGGCGCAGAATGATGTTCCAGTACTTCTAGTGCAGTTCATAGTAGTCAGTACCATCCACAAAGCAACAAATCCGTCCACTGCGTACCTGCGCTCCGATTCCGATCCAGTGGATCGCACCTTTATACATACACACTTTGTTTTGTTACACCCTGTATACGACAGCTGAAATCTATGGCGCGGGTTCAGGCCAGCTGCATACCACCTCACTTGATCAGAGGATTTTTCCTTGGTGGCCGTACCACTCATAATCCCATACCTTCCTTCTCCTAAAATCTCCTTGCATTGAATCTCTTTGCTGCTTTCGTTCCCAAGCGGTCGCATGCGACCGCGAGAACAAAAGATTTCCTAGAATCCGCGATCGAGTTAACAGCTATTGCTTGCAGACTAAAATGTTGCAAACTAGCTGTATAGTGACCTAAAAATCTGAAATTAATGAAACATTTTTCATTTATATTCCATACAGTTTACATAAATTATAGTAAGTATAGTAGTTAATAACCTTATGTATTGTTACAATAAAACAATATACACATGATACACATTTCATCATTTTCCAAATTAACTGCATACTGATATACATTATAATAATTTCTATGAAATAATAATCTATCTTTTTCATATTAATATAGTTTAAGTTCTAAATTATTGTACAATTATGCAAATAATACTACGACATACTTTGTATTAGAACATGGTATGATATCGTTATGTTTTGCTTCAATTTATCAATTTACGGTTACATTTACATTTTACAATGGCTTACCTTTCGTTTTTCAATAATTAATCCACTTAATTTACAATTTTTGTATTTTTGTAATAAATAATTTTCACAAAATGGAATTCGAACCTTGAGTTTTAAACTTCATCTTCCTCTTTTTTCTCATGTAGTTTATATTCTCTATGGTCTTTTTTATCAACCAATCACAGTCGACCGTGCTTAAAAATTGTACAGATTATGCGATTTACTTTAGTAGCTACGTTTAAATTTGGAACCCAATTTTTTTTTGTTCGGAAAGTTTCGTCCACCTGTATTTGACACTGAAATTTTGGCTTGCTAGATTTTATCCAATTTCCAATTTTCAGCATTATTTAATTTAAATAATTTTAATTATAAATGTTATAACACCACATTACTGAAAGTAAAATAAACACTAGCTGTTTACATTATATGTAAGTATTATCTACTCAACTTTCTGTAATATAAAAAATGTAGCTCGTATTTTCAAACATTTCACTTTATTATAAGATACAACGTATACGTTTATTTCATTACAGGTTTGCATTCAAAATATATTTAAATTAATCTTTACACATCTGATTAGTATTTGCTGTTTTGTCTATTGTCGTAGTCTTATTGTATGGATTCCTAATTGAAGAAATCAATAACACATTGTTTTAAATTATTATTAATAATTATTATTTGTCGTAGTAAATTGTAATGAAAGCGTACTGCAGTTTAATTTTTAGTTTTGTGGAAAAAATTAACACATATAAAATTGAACAAAACTCAGTCTTCAGAATTAATAATATTTTTATGAAATTAAAACTAAAAGGACATTGACCTTATAAATCATAGCCCACTAGATTCATAGAAAGGTCATAACTTCAGAATTAATAATATTTTTATGAAATTAAAACTAAAAGGACATTGACCTTATAAATCATAGCCCACTAGATTCATAGAAAGGTCATAACTTACGTTTTAGCTATGGTCTAAACCACAAGGCAAGTCACAAAATTTCATAGTGAAATGAATTGAAAAAGTTGATTTCATCCTTTGATCGCCAATTATTGGAAATCTTTTGCTATCGCGGCCCACTTGGGTCTTACGGGGATTGATAGGTTAAATATATGTATTTCTTTATTACAACAGTAAAATACGTAGAGAGTTTGTGAGCAAAATACAAGTAACAGTTAAAAATAATGCAAGGTATATCATATTTTTTAATGATTACAGTATCATAACACGATATTTTTTATTACAAATATTTATTTCATCCCTCGATCAGAGGTTCTAGGAATTCCCATTGTATTCTTTTGTTCTCGCGATCACTGGTGCTCGCGCTGGGCCTGAAGGATTAATTAGGTATGGCTCGGCTATAATGCAGAAAAAGGCAATCGCACCTACTTCCTACCATAATAAATGTCATGCAAATTAAAATATGTAACTTGCAATGCAATTTGAATTACCTAATAGTTTCTAAAATACCAAAACAGCAATGAAACACTAAACAGAAGTTATTTAAGTACAAAAATTGATCATAAATATAAATGCTGTATTTTTATTTGCAGATGGTCAAATATAGATTTTACTGGCGGAGCAGATGATGGAACTAGTATAGGAGTTAAGTTAAATTGATATTAAGTGATTAACACAGAAGAGTAATAGAAGAAAATGGGTGAGAGATACCCTGGGTACCTGTTTGGGGGCACCCCCATCAGCAGTTGGGACAGAGGATTCAATCCAATAGAAAATGTCAGATTCAACCCCATAGAAAATGTGAGTAACACTTCTATTTATAAACTGGATGACCTGGTGAACTTCCTATCATTTTCTTCCTAATATTTTACACCTCAATCGCGGATTCCTGGAAATCTTTTGTTCTCGCGGTCGCATGTGACCTCTTGGGAACGAAAGTGTTGATCTTCCCTGGGCTTCCACAAATATTTCTAGACTAAAATTTAATTATTTTAGGGCCTGTTTCACCGCTTCCTGATAAGGCTATCCACCACTTATTTGGACAGATGGAGTATGGAAAATCTGTCAAATAACCCTATCGGGCACCTTATCAGGAAGCGGTGAAACAGGCCATTAGTGTAGAATTAATATTTGGAGAATAAAATTGGTTCAGCTGCTCATGAGTTTTAGCGAAACTAACACAATTTGAAGTTTTTATTTATATGGATTTATTACATTTAAGGTGAACGCAGATTTGGGCCGCACCGCATGCACCGCAGTCGCCGCATTCGAATTCTTTATATGAAGTTGCGAAGACTGCGGCGCGGGTAGGTATGCGAGCTTGTCTATAACTTCATATAAAGAATTCGAATGCGGCGACTGCAGTGCGTGCGGTGCGGCCCAAATCTGCGTTCACCTTTATTCACACTGATTTTGTGTTATTTCACTAATATGCCACTAGATGACACCTGCAACTCCATCGCGCCAAAATCCGTTTATCCGCGCGGAATTCGTACTTTTTTCCGGGATAAAAAGTAATGAGTCCCTTTCCTGAAACTCACAGTAACAGTTGGTCCATACCAAATTTTATCAAATCGCTTCAGCATTCAGTTAGGGTGTGAAGGGGTAACAGACAGACAGACACACTAATTGATGATAATCCATACTTACAATAATTTAAGATTTGTTTTATATTTGAAACATCAAGAGGTTTACATTAAACATATATTTTTTAATTTTTTTTTCTGTCCTAGTATCCCTACAAAGCCGAAACCCCCCAACATTTGGTAAATTCTTGTTTCTAGATCATTAACCCATTAAGTCTCGTAAGGCCCATATGGGCCGCGATAATAAAAGATTTCCAGGAATTGGTGATCGACGGATTAAAGTTTTAACAGATTATGTATTCTGATAAAAAACATGCTTATTGTTGTTTTTAATGCTATTAATATAAACAATAAAAATCTGGGGGATTACTAGTACTTTGATTGTACTAGTAATGCCCTAGGGCAGGGGTCGGCAGACCGTGGCTAGCGAGCCGCATGTGGCTCTTCCATAGGATTAATATAATGGCTCTTCTAACACTCACTCACTGCATAACTGTACCGCTTTAGCATAAATAAAACACCTAAGTCCTAAACAATATAAAACAACTGAAATCTCCGTCAACTTGAGCGCTTGCACTCTGTTACTGAAAAACAATAGAGCAAATACTGTTTGATACATGGAATAGCCTTCCTGCAACATAATATGAAGCGACATAACTATCTTCGGCCCTACATATTCATGTGAGCAAAGATTTTCAGCTGTGGATCAGATTAAAAGTAAATTAAGAAGCAAATTAACCGACGAAAATTTATAGTCGTGCCTTAATTTAATAAAATCAAGTAATTACTGGTCAGTCATAGGCAAACTTTCGAAAGCAATGCAAGGACTTCGCTCCAACTAAAACTAAAATATAATATAAATAATGAGAGTGTTATTTTAATCAATGTCATACAGTATTTTTTTTTAAATAAGTATTTCCCACATTTTTTAAAACTGTAAATTGTGGCTTTGTAGTGTGAAGCAAATTAGACTCTAATTATTATTATTAGACATAAATTTATGTAGCGGCTCTTTGAAGGTACGGGAAAATCTACAAACTTGATATTTGGCTCATCTGATTAGCAAGACTGCCAACCCCTGTCCCCTGACCCCTAGACTGTGGTTGACTTTAAAATAGTTGGAAAATACTAAAAAGAAATTAAGTATGTAAATGGAGAAACAATTTTTGACCCGAAGCATCCCAAAGTATTTATGTTTTAAAAAAGTTTAATCTACAATTTTAAAAACAGAATAGAAATTTTTGGAAAATTGTACATGACCTATTAGATTAAATCGGGATGGTCTAGTTTTTGTTGTTTGTTTCATGTAATAAGTTACTTTTTTCATAACTTTAATTTTAATTATTTTTAATTCAATAACAATTCAGACTTGCAGTATAAAATAAGTGTTCATAGTGTAAAAGGAGATTTTACTTATAATCTTGTAAGTTGTTGAGAGTTTTTACTTAGTACTAAACTATTTTTGGTGCCTATCTTTTGTAAGACTTGTGAATAGGCTACATTCAGATCTTTCAGCTTCCTAAGCTTCCTTCCTAGTTGTATCCTCATGGCTGAGGGACGTGATTCAAGTCTAGGGCATCGAGACCGGGTTTTCCCGAAACCGGAAAACCCGGTGTACAGGTTTAATTATTTATATTGGTCATAATTAAACAAAATATAATATTTTAAAGGAAAAGTTTCGCTTTATTAGCATTAAAGACTAATTGTCATAAAAATATTTATTAATAATACTTAACTAATAATACATATTTTAAAAATCCTACTAAAACTATTCAATGTAAAAAAGCCAAGTCTCTTCAAACAATCTATCCTTAGCAAAACGTTTTCAAATTTCATAGAAGCCAAGTCTTGTTAAACTTATTTTATAGTTTTCAATCAACATTCAGTGATTGACTACAGTTTTGTTTAGTATGTGATCAAATGTTTACAAAATAAAGTGTGGACAGCTTCTAAGTCTGCTGAAAGTACCGTAGACTATTGATGATGGGCAGGTCAGCCACTAGGTGACAAAACGTTGAAACTTGTATGGACCATTGCTGATAAAATACACCCATCAACAAAGTCTTCCGTGTATTTGTATTTTTGGAATATCTAAAAACCTGTCAGGAATAAAAAGACAGTGTATGGAACAATGATAGCTTATATTTTAGTATTTAATAAAACATGTTATTAAAACACTTTTCCGAATTTTATCGTTTCTAAAGCAATAACAGGTATCTACAGTCATAAAAAAATCAATGATAGGTCAACAAATCTTCATTTCGTTTTATAAGCTGAAATTTTCATTCGAATGAGGTATTTTTACTGCTGATTGTCAAATTAATAGCAATAATTTATACTGATCGATGTTTGTATTTTTACAAAAAATATTTTTTGTGTCCTGCTGCGGACTGTGGTATGACACCCAGTCTTCTTTGCAATTTAAAGTCATTATTTTCAGTCGTCTAACTTAGTAAAAACACTTAAAGGTTTTTGTTTGTCGTTATGCTTTTTGTCATTATTTGTTATATTCACAACATAACAAAAAGGGACAATATTAAGACAATGCAATCTGTAAAATGGTTCCAGGAGAGCAACCAGCCCCTAGAAACTGACAAAACCATGCCGAGGAGTTTCCATCAAGTATATTTTGAATCCATATTTTTGTATTGCGGTCTGGCAAATGCGGCAGATTGCTTTTCATTGCTTGAGAGACTGATGTTGGTAACACATAATAAGACGAATGGTAGCTTTCTTTAGTCGACCGTGGATATCATACTCACTGCAGAATTACTAAAACACGTGATTCTAGTGAATCGAGGTAATAAACAAGCAGAGTTTTGATCAGCACCAGCGCCAGAGCCACCATGGTTAATCATACAAATTCATGAAAAGCAACCTTCCGCATTTGCCATAATATTATGGTCTGGTCTGATCAATTATATTATGGTAACCTGACATGAACTTAGTGTATTGTGACTAGAACTACAAAAAGCTTTGAGGTGTAGTGTAATGTAAGATTTTTCAGTAATGTAAGATTTTCCACTAAGTTAGATGACAGAAAAGTTACTATAAATTGCAAAAAACATTCGGCTTCATACCGTAAAAAGGCAGACAAAAGGCAATTTCAGGTAAAAACTACGCACAAAAATTTAATTACAGGTGTAAAGTATGCCAACATCAGGACTAAATAATTATTACTAACTTGAAAATATATATGTTACGCTCAAAGACCGAAATCGCTCAATGAGCGAAAAAATAGCTCACAACGCGTTGTGGTCACAGTGAAACAGCCACGACGCGAATTTCGCGTCGTGGCTCTAATGAAAACGGCCACGACGCGTTCTGGCAATCACAAAAAGACCATAACGCGAAATTCGTGTCGTGGCTGATATGCTATTCGTTTTTCTTGATTTGTTCTTGATTGATCAATCGTCCATAGGCATGGAAGATTATAATAGTTGAATTACCACGCGTACTACAAAATATATTTTCTTTTAAACTAAATCACTGCATAACGTGTTTATCATTTTTATTTATAAAATATCCATAGTTCCATGTAACTATCCGTACTAATAATTATTATTGTCTATCTATCTGTAAAAACGACAATACGTTGCGACAGACAGACAAACAGTAATAATATTAGTACTTACGGATAGTATGGAACTATGGCAGTGATTTAGTAAAAGAAAAAATATTTTGTAGTAAGTAGGTACGCGTGGTACTTCAAATTTGATCTTCCATACCTATGGACGATTAATCAATGAAGAACAAATCAAGAAAAATGAATAGCATATCAGCCACGACACGAATTTCGCGTTGTGGTCTTTTTGTGATTATCAGAACGCGTCGTGGCCGTTTTCATTAGAGCCACGACGCGAAATTCGCGTCATGGCTCTTTCACTGTGACCACAACGCGTTGTGAGCTATTTTTTCGCTCATTGAGCGATTTCGGTCTTTGAGCGTAACATATATAATAGAAGAGGTAAATAGTCGCTTCCATAAAAGTATGATACGGCCGTGCCCGTTCACTCGAGACTTGGTTGGGCACTGCCGTGACCACACACTATGGTATTTAAATAGTATTTTACTGGAAAGGTGCTGGAAATCGCTGAAAATCATATTTGAAGTATTTTCGCATCGTTAATCTTTGAATTTTAAGAAAACCCGAAAAAACCCGGGTTTTCATTTTAAAAAAACTCGAACCCGGGTTTTCATTTTAAAAAACCCGAAAACCTGGGTTTTGAAAATTGGGTCCGGGTTTCGATGCCCTAGTCACGTCCCTCAGCCGTGAGATCACGTGACCACCAAAATTTGCTTTCCGGGATAGGGCTCTCCAATTGTCTCTGTTTTTGGCCTGATGAAATGTCTCCTGGAATGTGCAGTCAGCAGCCTTGACAATCGCATCTGTCCATCGTGTAGCCACTCTGCCTCTGCCTCTCTTCCCCTGTAATTGCCCAGCTAGAATGAGTGGCAAAGTCCTAAGCTAGTTGATATCAATAAGGTGGCATCATATTTAAACATTTTTTATGAGTTGCACTTTTTAGCTCGATGCTATAAAAGGTCCTATTAGTTTGACATGTCCATCTGTGGCGTCATAGATCCTAAACAAATGAATCAATTTTTAACAATTAAAATAAGATCAGCCAAGTGCGAGTTTGACTCGCGCACGAAGGGTTCCGTACCTTTATACCTTATCCTTTATAGGCAGAAGAAAATAATTATAATGTACATTCAATCTCTTAAAATTTCAGAAGTCTGGCTATAAGGGTTATTGAGATACAGGCTGGAGACAGACAGACGGACAGACATCGCAGACATAGGTTCAATTTATAATAGCGCAGAGTCGAAGCGCATCGAAGCTAATTCCAAAAAAATTCAACCTTAACTCCAGAGCGTAACGCACGCATTAATTCTGATAATTTAAAAGGCGCGCGCATTCGCGCAAATTAGCGCGAATTCGCCCGTCCGACGTTGATTCGCGTCCCGTTTTTACCCTTTGGGTGTAGAACTCAAAAAATAAACGATTGGCGCGCTATAGCGTGTACATGCATAGTCGTAAAGTAGGTACGTGTATGGTACGTGCTCAATACAGGAGTTCGTGTGTCAATAATTTCGTTATGTTGGCACTAATGATACTGCAATACATAATGAACTGTAACAACGCGTTAGGTTAAGAAGTTACTTCCATTTGCGTTGGCCGGCCGCCAAAGCCCCTTGTAGCTGTCTGCCGTAAGAAGTGGGGGCATGTTTTATTACTATATTCTAGTTTTTGTAGGGCGAGGTTCGGTAAAATGTTTTTGTTTGAGAATCTATTGAAAAAATAAATGATATACTTTGATAAGACCAAGTAGTAAATATAAGAAAGTCATGACTTAAAAATCCAAACTTTCAAACCCGGTCAAGTCTAATAGGCATTATTTTGCGGTTAGGTAGTTGATGAATATAATACCTACTTAAAATAATCCATATAGGCACAAAATATGTAAATGCGTCTGCCTGTTAGCTTTTCACGCTTAACCCCAATACCCAAGCGGCAGCCGGTTGCCGCATAACAATTGAAAATGTCTAGTGTCTGCGTTGCCCACGATGGAGGTGCTAAGCAGTTGAACCGATTTTAGTGGGTATAGACTATTATCGAGGTACATTGAGTCCAGGGAAAAGATATAGAATATTTAATGAGGAAAAATGTACGGTTTCTATCACATTAATGACTTTGGCGCAACGAAATTGCGACGCACACATCTTAATTTTTTTTTAAATAATCAATCAAATAATAGGAAGAAACATTTTATTCTTGATTTTAATCTTCATCTCCTTAGTCGTCAAAAATGCTGTACTCCCGTGTCAAATTTATAGTGTCGTATCAAGAATAAAATGTTTCTTACTATTATTTGCCTAATTATTTGAGAAAAATTAAGATGCGATGAAACTTTGCTCTTAAATTTTTTAAAGGGGCGAATAAAAATTAGAAATTCGTAAATCTCGGGCACTATAAACGATTCGCAAAAAATAAAAATATTGTAGTATAAAGACTATACCAAAGTATTTTTCAGTATGGAAAACAATTGCGGAAATCATGTAGGTAAGCAGAAAAAAAATAAAGTCTTAATATTAAAAAAAATATTAAAATCTCAGGAACTACTTGAGTTGTAGGAATGAAATAAAGTGCAAAATTTGTGTCTCTTAACGATTAATCCAATCAGCTAGATAGCGAGTTTACAAAACCTCGTAATTAATTTAAATAAAATAAATTCGTTTTTAAGGAGTCCAAAAATGAGCAATTTCAAAATTAATTTTCTCAAAAACGAAGTAAAATGCGCACACGGGAGTTCTACTCTTGCATTTGAAATATAAGACGCCATCGACTATTGCATTAACTTAGTCATGTCCGATTTTGGGCGTTTCTAAAACACAGTGCGACGTCTAAAGTTCAATCGGCGTATCGTGACATAAAATATAAAAAATATTTTTGTTCGAAATTCTGTGCCTAGTTATTTTCATTATTAGTAAAGTCAATATTTATTGCATTAACCTATCTATTATAGTATAATAGATAGGTTAATGGATAGGCCATATTAAATTATATGGCCGCGATAGCAAAAGATTTCCAAGAATTGGCGATCGAAGGATTATTTAGATGTACGTTCGCTACGAATACGTTCGCGACTCTCTGGCTCGAAAATTTGTTTATCGCGCGAGAACAGTACATTTTTACGCGATGAAAAGTATATCTTTAAATGTCCTTTCCCGGGACTGAAGTATCTCCATACCAAAATTCAGCAAAATCGGTTTGGGCATTAGGTAACAGACAGACACACACTTTCGCATTTATAATATAAAATGTATCGACAGTGAGGTCATTAATATTTATAGCAATCGTTAATTGCTTCCGTCCATATCGATAGGGAATCTTTTGATAGTTTTTGGGTTACAAGCGCTGGCCGCTGAGCTCTATCGTAGCACAAAGGCGGGTGGAGTGGTTCGAGAGCTGTGTCACGGTCGGCTTGAGACTTGGCCTGATTTTTTGGCTTATTCAAATGTTTGTCGCAATTGCCACTAACTTGTAACTTACGACCGACCTTATTATCGATGCGATGAAGAAAATAATAGGATGAAAAAATGTATGTTGATCATGGAAATACGTGATCCTTCTAGAAACATTGCAGTATAAATGCAAAGTGATACATACTTAACTATCCAATTTAACGGAAACATGCTTATGATGAAAATTTTCGGTTCGGAATTCCGATTACAAAAAACTTGTATTCCTATACTAGTGTACCTACCTAATGTGATAATGTCGGTGGACAGCAGCGCGTACGGGGTTGGCGCGGTACTTGCACATCGGTATGTCGATGCTAGTGAGCGGCCCATCAGTTGCGTGTCTAGGACTTTAAATTCAGCCGAAAAAAATTATAGTCAGATAGACAAAGAGGCGCTCGCTATTTATTTCGGTATTACAAAACACCATCAATATCTCTATGGACGGTCGTTTATCTTGCGTACAGATCACCAACCTTTGTATCATATTTTCGGTAAAAGGGGAGGGATACCTCAAACGGCAGCGAGCCGATTGCAAAGGTGGGCCGCCCGGTTGGCCGCTTATGACTTTACAGTTGAGTTCGTTCGGTCGCGGGAGAATGGCCCTGCGGATGCACTATCTCGCCTTCCTCTTCTACATGAGCTGACAAATACAGCAGAATGTAGTTATGTAACAGTAGTAAAAGATTCTTTTCCTGTAAACTATAAAGAAATTGCGGCGGAAACATATAAGGATAAATTATTGTGTAAAATAAAGGGTTATGTTTTGTTCGGGTGGCCGTTAAAGTGTATTTGCGAGGAAGAGAAAGCTTATTTCGCACGAAAAGACGAAATTGTACTTGATTTGGGGTGTTTACTATTTAAGTATAGACTTATTGTACCCGCAACGCTGCGGGCTAGGGTGTTGGAGGAAATTCACATGGGTCATTTAGGTGTAAATAAAATGAAAAATTTAGCTCGGAATTATGTGTATTGGCCGAACATAGATGGTGATATTGAGAGGTTGTGTCAATCTTGCCATGCATGTAGGGTGGTGCTCGACGCTCCTCCTCACGCCACGTTACATCCTTGGGAGTTCCCTTCGACGCCCTGGCACAGGATTCACGCTGATTTTGCTGAATGTGGAGGAGTAAAATATTTTATTTTAGTAGACGCGTACTCAAAATGGATTGAAGTAGTGACAATGAGCCGAACGGACGCTGAATCTACCGTGGCGGTATTGCGGTCTATATTTGCTAGATTTGGGTTACCAGCCCAACTCGTTACTGATAACGGACCTCCGTTCCTATCGGCGGAATTTCAATATTATTGTAAAAATAATTGTATTCAGCACGTGACGTCGGCGCCGTATAGACCTCAAGGAAATGGGGCCGCGGAGAACGCGGTAAAAACGATTAAGAAAGCTATTAAGCGGGCCTTGCACGAGGGTGAGAATGTGTCGCAGGCGTTGTCGAAATTTCTTTTTCAATACCGTAACGTCGAGCATGCCACGACTGGAGTTGCTCCGGCAGTAGCATTACTGGGTCGCCGCCTGCGCGGTCGTCTGGACGCCCTCCGACCGGATGTGTCGGCCGAAGTGCGCAACGCGCAGCGGCGACAGATGTTCAACAAGGGGGGACAGGATAGGCACATCGAAAACGGGGAACCGGTGCTCGTACGGAGTTACTCCAGTCGCTCACCCAAGTGGGTACCGGGAAAGGTCACGGCAAAAACGGGTCCAGTTTCGTATCGGGTTCAAGTGGGCGATGGCACCGAGTGGCGCCGTCACCAAGACCAAGTTGTTAATTTAAAAGCGAACCGTAAAAGTAGATTTTCGCTATCCCGACCGAATTTGGAAGCACCAGCCATAAACGATGGTGAAGGTCCTGAGGGCCGCGACGCCGACGACGCGTGTTTGGAGATAGGTAGAGAGGGAGGAGACGCGGGGGCGGCGGAGGTCGCGTCGGAGGATGCGGATGGCGGGTCAAGTGAGAGCCTGACCACTCGCTCTCCGACGCCTCCTCCGGCCGGGGCGTCTAATCGAGCTTTACGAGCTTACAATCGGGCTAAGAAATTGGTTTAAATGTTTATTAAGATATGTGTAATTCTAGTTTGTGTAGTTGGTTTAAATGTTTTGAGAAAAAGTTTTATAAAAATTTAAAGAGGGGAAAAATGGGGGGTTTTATAGTCTGTGGGACTCTGGGGTAATTTATTGTCTATGATCTATTCCTGAAAAGTGTCAACTGTCAACACTGAATAAAGCAGTCTCCCGCCAACCGCCGTTTCATTTACTCAACGTTTACTACATATTTGAAAAAAAAACGGATTGAAATATTACAAATAGTACTTACTACATTGTGAAAAGTACATCCAAATTGTACTTTTCACTCGTACACTCGTAATTTTCAGCTACACTTTAATCTAGACACACGGGAGCGTGGCCAGTCAAGTTCGAACTTAAATTACTGTCAAGTGTTAGCTCGTACTGTGTGTAGTATTACAGGATACATTTGGATTGCCTTAGCGTTCCCTAACTTGGTGGAAGTCCGGTCCCTTGTGAGGTAGACCGGCCGGTCGTGGAGGGAGTTCTGTGTAAAACGGCCCATTCACTATCCTGCATTGCAGTCCGCCGTGCGGGCCTGCAACACCATTCACTATCCTGCATAAGCCGCCGTGCAGTCTGTCGGCTTATGCAGGATAGTGAATGGTGTTGCAGGCCTGCACGGCGGACTACAATGCAGGATAGTGAATGAGCCGTTTTAGAGTTTAGACAGCTATCCATGATATCCCTCCGTATACTGAAGGCAAACCGCAGGTGGTTTTAGTGGGTAAACCCGAAGTCGGGAGTCCCACATACCCCCGGGGTGCTTCAGCTTAACTGAGGCACATCCCCAACCCGGGGAACCCATAAAGGGTTTCCCCTGCGCATAAAAAAAGGAAAAAATTTTGACCATAATTTATTATTTTCCAGCAAATAGCCCACCAATACCGTCGGCCGATCGGCGGGCGCTGCTGGGGCAGTATGTCCGAGGGGGGCGGGGTATCGGCGGCGGGGGACGGGGCGCGTACCAACCTCATCGTCAACTACCTCCCACAGACTATGACTGAGAAGGACTTGTACGCCATGTTCATGAGCATCGGACCCATAGAGAGCTGCAGGGTCATGAAGGATTTCAAGGTAAGCGTGTACGCACGTGTATGCGGGCATATACGCATGTGTACGCAGTTGCGGGCGCGCACGTACGTGTATCTTATATCTTTAAACGAGCAATTCCTGTATATAATATATAATTGGAATCTCGGAATCGGCTCCAACGATTTTCATGGAATTTAGTATATAGGGGGTTTCGGGGGCGGTAAATCGATCTAGCTAGGAATCATTTTTAGAAAATTTCATTTTATTCGTGTTTTATCAAATACCGTGCAAAGCTCGGTCAAATAGTCAGTACGTAATTATGCGTCATTGTGTACGCACTCTTACGTACTGCGTGTATAGGATGTACGCATGCACGAAGTTGCGGGTGCACACGTACGTGTATACGTAAATACGTCTTTGTGTACGCATTATCTATGGACGCTTCACACCACGTCAGTCTGGCCCCGTGCTAAGTACCTAATGTACGTACTGCGTTTACACGCAGTAAGATCTTACGATCACAATTTTTCTGGGCGCTATGTAAATAAATGATATTTAAAAATATAAGATACCTATAATAAGTGACGTTAACTATTTGCTAAATTCAAAAATAATAAACGCACATGGGGAATATAAATTTTATTGTTGATTTTCAGACTGGTTATAGTTACGGGTTCGGTTTTGTGAACTTCACGAGAGAAGAGGACGCGGCGAGAGCGATAGAGACATTCAACGGTTACCAGTTGCGGAATAAAAGACTAAAGGTATGAACAAAGATCTTAGAAGTATTAGCAGAATTATATTTTAACAACATTAGCGAGTATAACGTAATAGATTGAGTTAGAAATATGTGGTTTGGTGCCTTTTCGCTACCTCCATATATGTGACGTTATCTGGGAAAAGGGACCTTGTTGTCGGTTCTAGTTTCCGAGATAATCGCCTTTAAAGTAAAGTGTCGAAAAAAATCATTTTTTCTTTTTTTGCTCCATATTAAGAAACAGACTCTAAAATTTGATATGACAAAGACACAGGTTTTAAAAACGATTTTTTATAGGTTAAAATATATCTTAAAGTTTAGTAAAAAAAGGGACCTTATTGTCGGTGCTGCAGTCGAGAGTCGATTGCGACTTTCTGTCGGCACGGTATGTACTGTTATACTACTAGTAATTTGCACCAAGCTGAAAATCGGTAATATTGATTAGAATATCTGGGGGCACGGTAGTGCCCCCGCCAAGTAGAGCGCGAAGCAAACACTGGTGTACCATCATTTACAGGAACCATTTCGCCGCATTTTAGGCCCCTATTTGAGAACCTCTAGAGGTCATTAAGTTCTGAAATTAAGCTAAAGCTAAGTTTCTCATTTATGACACTCACTCACTCACTCAAGAACATCAAGATAGAACTAGTACTACCCATAAACTCAGAGAGCTGAAATTTGGCACAGAAGGGTTTAATGGCCACATAAAGGGAAAACTATAGAATTGGCCAAGTGCGAGTCGGACTCGAAATAAGGTTTTTTGTATGGGAGCCCCCTTTAAATATTTATTTTATTTTTACTATTTTTGTTGTTATAGCGGCAACAAAAATACACAAGCTATAGCGGTTCTTGTGATACATCCTGGAGACAGATAGACAGACGGAGAGACAGTTTTTACCCTTTGGGTACGCAACCGTAAAAACTAGGATAATCGAAGATCTGGAGTACCTGGTGACCCTGATTAGAAAACACAAGAGCCCAAACAATAACTATTAGAGATCGACATGCTACCTTTACAAAAAATATTCAACTTGGTGGGGGCCGCTTCATAAAAAATCAAAGGTCTGAAGTATCTGATAAAGAACCCTCAGCTGGTCTCAGCTGTTTTAGAGATAATATTATGGTGATGCCCCCGCAGATCTGCAATAGTAGCCGTACGTATACCGTACGTTGCTGAACGTAAGACGACATGCATGTGTACACGTGTGATAATAATAACATACATCCACTCACATATTATATTATCACCTTACAAAAAGCTGTCATTCTCAACACATGCCGCATCGTCCGCAAGTTTTTAGCCATTAACAATTAATCATCACATTACCTGAAGTTGTTTGGCTACAAGCCCGCAACTTTAGAACCCTGTAAAGGAGAATTAAAACCCCAAAAAACATAATAATAATGATAATAATTCCCGCGCCGGTTTCGGTGACGATGGCCGATTTCATTGAAACCAGGCCAGTTACGCAGAGTAATTTTATAGTGCCCAAGTGTGTGCGCAGTACACAAGAGCAATTTCTATCCCTTTACTCGCATAACCCAGTGGGACGAAAGACCGACACGACTGGCGAGAGATTTTCTAAAAAAAAGAAGTGAAATCCCACAAAAATCATTCTGTGAAAAAACTAGCCATATAATGTCTCGAATCTCGATGCAGCTGCTTGTTTATCTCTAATAAGGGTTCCTTGTTGACTACGGAACCCTAAAAAGTAATGAAATGTAGACAAAGTCGTACCAAGTCTAAGGTTCCTTTATTTTTATAAAGAAATCTCAGAAACATAGGTTAAATAATTAATTATATAATAAAAAATATATAATTAAATGAATATTTAAATAAAATAAAAAATCATGTTAGAACTACGAAATTTTTGTATCTTTGTATCTTCTTTTAACTTTATTACTAAAAATGTAACGACCGACATTAAGGTCCCTTTTAATACTTATGAATACTTCTATGGTAACTAAGAGAAATTACATGTTTTGGTACACGTCTTGATACTAAAGGATAATTAAAGTTATTTAAAATATAAGTTACTTCAATGTTAATAAAAATGTATATTTATTTTTATGTGATATCACTAAACTTTTAATCACCGACAATAAGGTCCCTTTTGAAAAGTGTTAAGTGTTTGTACTAGCGTTTTACTAAACTTTACCTCGAATTTTAAGACAGAAAAAAAGTTACTTTTTAAATAGAAGTTTATATATTTGATCTCATTTGACTATGTTTAGGTGTAGTAAATATATATTTTTGTTGATTTTGACTGACTACTCGTAATAAGATTAATAGAAGCACAATGTTTATTTGTTCAAAATTTTTTTTAATACACTGAACCATGTTGTTTAATATCGAAGACGTCTCTATTTAGCAAAAACTGATCCGTTTTATATTATTCTTTTATAAAATCCAATAGAAAACATACTATAAATGAAATATTTAGTAAAAACCATCTTAGGCATTTTCATTACATCATGCACTTTGGCGTGGTAAACAACAGGAATAGAGATATAAAATTATATAATTGAAGTTAAATTCTAAAAGACCATATAACGTACTTCTCAAAAAACATGATATCTATGTAACTTCCTATAATAACATACTTTTTTGGGTGTCGAAGTTTGAATGCGATTTTCTCTATATCACCTTTTACGACTTTCGAGTTTAAACATTTAAAAAATATATATTTCCCAGACCTACACGCATGTTATTTACATGGTTCGATAGCCTATTAAATGTAGATTATGGGGATACTAATAACTCAATACCGACAATAAGGTCCCTTCACGCTGATAACGTCACATATTATAGTTTATACCGCATGCGGCCCGCGAACGTCTTACTTGCGGCCCGTGAATGTTGTGTGAATATGTTATGTGTATAAAAAACAATGTTTTCTAATACTGCCAGTAGTTATCGCCACTTAAGTAAGTTTTTATTAAAAATGGCACAAACAGCTTTGTGCCATTTTTAATAAAAACTTATTTCCTTTCAATATGTGTAGGTATATTGAGCTTCTAGGGTTAATACGAGTATGAGGTCTGCCCGCCTTTAGTTTGTTTTGCCACCTTTAGTTTCTTTTGCTACCTTGTGGTAGTTGCCTGCCAAAATATTGCCGACCGCTGGTTTACACGAAAAAAAAAACATGATCGAGAAAAGCACAACTTTACAAATTTAAACTTTGTGCACGGCCAGTACGATATATTTTCAATACTTATTCATGTATGTACTACTTACAGGTATCATACGCGCGGCCGTCGGGTGACGACATAAAGGAAACGAATCTGTACGTGACGAACCTCCCCCGGGCTATCACGGAGGAGCAGCTTGAGACGATCTTCGGCAAGTACGGGCGGATCGTCCAGAAGCACATACTGCGAGATAAGAGTAATGGCACGCCGAGGGGCGTGGCCTTTGTCAGGTACGTACTAATGTTGCGTTTTCTATAATGCCGCGGCCGCACGTGCGTTTATCGTCACAAAGCTTCGTGCTATGAGACGATACCATTAGACGATACACGCAGATCGTCCAGTAGCTTTGTTGATATCAGTCAACAGCGAACGTGAGGCATGCCCGTGACGCGCGTTGAAATCGTAGCGCTCGCTATGACACTTTTCTTTCAAGGCAGGTGGATTTTGACGCATTTAATTATTGAATGTGCCAAACGAAAGTTGAATAAAAAGAAGATGACGAAAATTGAAGATGAAATTGCATAATGTGGACATAGCTATTGGTATCGTCACAAGCACGAAGCACTACGCATGTGCCGCCACAGCATAATACGTACTACGTATGGAGTGGAGCGTGGCCTTTAGGTATACATACTGTGTGTTACGTATACTGCGTTCTATTTGCACATACTGCACAATAGAAAAGCGTGGAGTGTGACCTACTCTTTGTAACAAAGGCTGCATTTTGTGAACAACTTGCTTTTGTATATTATAACACAAACTGCGCGATTTGAGCAACGGCACGCCGAGGGGCGTGGCCTTCGTTCGGTGCATATTAAGTATCGTAAAGAGGGCCGTCACTCTTCCCTTCCGAGTCCGGTTGGGATGATAAACGCGTGTATGTTCTAATGTCAAAGTAATTGGTAGAGCTCTCTACGACAATGTCGCGGTCGCGGTCATGATTTAGGGGTGTTCCTATGCTATCCGCATGCGAACTCGACCCCGGGATCGAGCTCGGCACCGGATTTCGGCCGGTTTCGTTATCTTTGTAAAGTACGTTCCTTGCACAGCAGCTTTGATTGCTAGCAGCATTTCTCTGCAGTCAATGATATTCTACTTAAATACAGATCTGTTACGTCCATACTATTTTCCGGCTTAAATCTCTTCTGAACAATTTTCAAATTTAAAATTGCAAACATTGACAAATTTGACAGATAAGTGAAACAAAAGATACGAAAAACCATTTACATAAAAGAGACAGTTCTGTTTTTAAACGTCGAATCGTATCTTTCTTCGCCTGAGCTATGACGAAAATTCGATTTTTTCCAGATTGTTCGAAAAAATAATTGAAAATGTAAATAATCGAGGTATTTGTTGCAATCAAGACATATTGTGGTAAGAGATTCCATATTGTGTTTTGTTTTCTTTTGAGTCATAATTGGCACATTTTCGAAACACCCACGATGTCATTTTCAATTTATTTAGGTTAGACAAGACGCGGCACGTTCGTGACTGCGCTCGATGCAGACTAAATTTTATTTATTAAAAAAATAAATACCTTTTTTATTTGTTGCAACCAAGACATGTGGTAAGAGATTCCATGTGTTTTGTTTTCTTTTGAGTCATAATTGGCACATTTTCGAAACACGCACGATGTCATTTTCAATTTATTTAGGTAAGACAAGACGCGGCACGTTCGTAATTGCGCTCGATGCAGACTAAATAACAGACGACCCAATTGGGCCGTATTTGAATCTTCACAACGCGCGCGGTAGTAACATATTATCTGCTTTGAGTTTTTCATCATTGTCTGCAGTACAAACTTTTAATATATGGTGTATTGTTTTACGTAATAATAGGTATTGAATGTGTTTTCAGATTCGACAAACGTGAGGAGGCGCAAGAGGCGATAGCGGCGCTCAACAACGTCATACCGGAGGGCGGTACGGAGCCGCTGTGTGTTAAGGTGTGTATGAGTAGATTTCAGCCACTTTGATGATGTCACAAAATTAGTAATTGGTCATGAATATGAAAATAATTGTTAATAACAAAATATTCAAATAATGTTATAAGAGGTTATTTCAGCACGTCAGTTAATTACATCTTAATTATTAAACTTCAGTCTTCATCATGTTTACTTTTTATCTTCTTTCTATGAGCATGCGTCATATCTTTCCCATCTGTTATGAAAATGGACATAATTCGTACAATAGTGTGTGTGTGTTGTATCTACAAGTGAGTTTCTGTTGCATGCGGCCGATTGGCGGGGGGTGGGGGGCGGGGTGAAATTAGCCGGTGCGCGCGGGCGTGGCGTACAGCGCGCGGCCGCGCCTGCACAGCGACACGCACGCGGATACGGTGCGCACGCACACACCATCACTTGTTTTTTATTTGCGTTTTTTATGTTTCGATTGTTTGTCAAAATAATTTCGTTTTCATTTCAATGAGGGTTTTATGGCGCTATGTAGCCTTAAGGTACAATTCCGTGCATCGCGATCGATCGCGGTCGCGCACGACCTACGACTGTCCGACGACAGTCGTAGGCCCCGCGTGACCGTGTCAAAGTTATATGGCACGATCGCGCGCGGCTTACGACAGTCGTAGGCCGCGCGCGTCAGTCGCGGGCCTCGGAAGTGGTGCCATACATTTTCATACGCTGACTATGGTCGCGAGCGGCCGACGACAGTCGTAGGTCGTGCGCGACTGCGATCGATCGCGATGCACGGAATTATACCTTTAGGGTCTATCGGGTCAATTGTCGTGCCATACAGCTGTCATATGTCACGACATGCCTTTCAAATGTCACGATATGTCTGTTTGACACGAAATACCCTACCTACCGTCCCTATGGTCACAAATGACATATCGACAACCCTCATTCGATTCAAATTATTCAAGCTTTTGGAATTAAACTATGAAACTCCTGGTTTGATAGTTTGATTCGAAATTAACTTTTGAAAACAGGTTTTTAGTTGTCGTTCTCGTTATTGGTAATGTTTTTACTTGATATTATCAATGTGATCAAAAAATGTCGATGAAATCTTTTTACCTAAAAATACCACTTGTTCGGCCGGTTTTTTGCCTTTTATTCGCAACCTGTAAATAACTCTCTATATTTAATTTTGAACTGAATATATTACAGGTGGCGGAGGAGCACGGCAAGCAGAAAGCAGCGTACTACGCGGGCTGGGCGGCCGGCTTCCACCATAATAGAGGTAACTTGCACACTGTACTACATTTTGTTGGAAAATGTTTAAAAATAATCCTCACACATACTGTCTCACTAATAAACATTTACACAGCGAATGACAAATACAAATACAAGGGCTGCAAGCCTTGAATACACAGGTGTAACAAAACTAATTGATAATATTTAAAGCTGTGTATGTGTTCCTTACATAGATTGCACTATGAGATTAGCAGTGCAGCGCTTAAAGAGCAAACTTTTCATACGGGAGTCGGGACACATACACGCCCTAAAGTATTATCACTTTTTTTTTGTTACACCCCGTGTAAAACGTAGCGCAAATATTTTTGTTAGGGGGTAATACTATCGGAATTAATAGACGTAAAATATAGATCTAGTCCTGCAGGATAGGCAGGTGTTCAAGTTTCTTTAGTGTTTGCAAAATCAGTGTGGACTGATTTTTCCGTAGTATAATAATTGTCGTCATATTACACTACTGATGAAAAGTTTTTAAAGGACAGTTATTTTATTATACTGACTTATTCATAAGCTATATATATCAGTATATTTGTACCAATAATCTTACGCACGCTGCTCGGAAAGTGCCGCTGCCGCAGCGCCACCATAGTCTCGACCAGCTCGACATGCTGCACCGCTCCGACTACGCCCTCCCCCACCCTCACTCCCACTCCCACCCCCACCCCCACTCCCACTCCCACCGCTACCGCCACTACCCCACCACGTACCAGCCCTCATACGTGCACCACCGTCCGTTTTGAAAAGGGGTGTACTGTAAGAAATTTCGCCTAAACGATTCGAAGATTTAGGCTTGGACTTGTGTTGCTTTGGTGTTGTGGATTCCTGGTGATGTGGTTACAGTGTTATGTTTGTTTTGTGATTCAAAAAACCTATATTTTTTAAACATAGCCAAAATAATTATTATGACGAAGTTAAAAAATGTATTATGTGGTAAGATTCACGATCGACATTTAGATCAATGCATTTTGGTTTCCTAACTACGTTGTCGTAATTAACTGTAGCATCTTTGTTTATTTAGTTAATATAGGTTCTCATAGGTTTTAGCTCCACATTTTTGTAGGGTTTGTGTATTTGAAATTTTTCTAAAATATCCTTATACGAAAAAAAAAAACTCACACATAAAAATACGTTTTATGATTTATCTCTACATAGATGTCAGATCCGAACTTGAAATGTATTGAAATTATAATATCTTTGGGACCAACCGACATACATAACTTTGGTCAAAAAATATAATATTTGTACACCCTCCGGACGTAATTCCTAAATGTAAATTTTAAATAAACATTTTAGCTGATTGTAAACTCAATTTTCCTAAATTATTGTTCCAGTCGTTTTCACGATTAGTTTGTTTGCTTTTATCACACTTTTTCACAGATTTAAAAGATGATTATAATATAATTTATATGTTATGATCATAGATATTATAATTTATATATTAATGATATAAATTATAATATCCATGATGATAGATATTATAATTTATATGTTAGGTTACATGAAAGAATGTTGCAAATTTTACAAGCCACACCACAACACCAAAAATTATAAGTGTTTTGCATATAGGTACCCTCTCCCATGTTATACTCCTAGCGGCTTCGTCTACTACTATAAGAATGTTATATAGTCATATTTATTATAATATACTATAATGGTTGACGAGCATAGTGACTAGTGGAAATAGCAGAAATATTGATTGATTGAATGATTTTAATACATAATATTAAGTTGATAAATCTAAACAAATTGAAATCAGCTGGGTTTGATTACCTTTTTAGCGTCTTAAGGACTCATTCATGCCAAATAGTTTCGTCTGAATTCCTTTTAAGCTATATTGCATAGCTTTTATCGCGGGCTTTGAGTGCGGCGACCGAATCAAGAAAGTCTGTAACGAAAAAACCTAACACCCCTAAATGCTATGCAATAGCTTTACCGCCAGTCCCTGAGTGTCACACGTATTTTTTCTGTCTTGCGTCTGATACAATATAATATTCTCTTCCCACACATTGACCTTTAGTAACTTTAACAACAAAAAATATATTAAGACCATTACTAGTTATTGTGCTCGATAATAAGATTACAAGATTGTCTATATAAAAGAAATGTATTTGCGGATAGAATATGAACACCATGGCGTTAGGAAATGTACCTTTATTGATATAGCAATAGGATACTAATTTGATTGTAAGTTTGTCATCGCGGCTCTGTGTGTTGTCTTCTCAATACGTAGATAATTAGGATTCAAAGCATAATAGCCTCTATTCACAGCGATTTCTATAATGTGTATAAAATTTTCGCGTCAAAACACAGAGCCGCGTCAACAAATTATTTAATAATAATGACGTTAATTATTAGTTTTAATAACGATGCCTTATAACGTTGTATTTGAATTAATAATTCAAATAGTAACGCTCTCTTTGTTACTCATAAGGTGACTTTTTGAACTTTGCCGCAAGTGACTGCGACCGACTAAAATTCAAATAAAATGCCACTTTTAGTTAGACCAATGTCGTTAGAAAATGAAACCTATTGCCTAGCTCATAAAGTGGAATTTTATTTAAATTTTGGTCGTTCGCGGTCGCTTGCGGCAAAAATCGAAAGCCACCTTTACAGTGCGAGTACTTATGATGTTTCCACTTTACAATGAATTGATGTGAATAATGTATTATATGTAGCTTAGATATAGCGTTGTTATGTTTTGCGTATAGGCCGGGGGTACTCGAATATGTGAGAAAGAGATATGTGTATCTCTTTCGCACTTCAACAGGTTTGTTACACATGCCAACTTGTATTGAAGTAAATGTTTAAAATATGGGGCTACTGATAAGAATTTTGTTACGCAAAAAAAGGAAATTACTATGAAAGAGTGAAAAGAATATAATATATAATATATACTTACTGTGAAATGATGAGAAACAAGTGATAAGTATTTTAGTACACCTCGGCCTTTATAAACTTAGTGTAAGTTGTTTCAAAGTCAATTTCTTTATAAGCATACCGTCAGTCATGTTTTAAAACAAATACCATTGTCAGAAGTTTCGACATGACATAATATATATCTACAAGGCTGTTTTGACACTTTGACATTATTGCTGTCTTGTAAAGTGTCACTTGAGAGACAAGATGTTAGAGTGAAACGGCTTGTCTCTCGTCAAAGTCATCAAGAATAATTTTTCTTATTGTGTCATTTTGAACATCAGAGGCAGACAGGTGATTCACATCCACACCCTTATGACATTGTCAAGTGTCACAAGATCCTTGTAGGTGTGTATAGTTCTTGCAATCTACGAGTGCGCGTCGCCCTTAGTTGCGTGAGTGACCATATCTACACACGCGTATATGGTTCGCTCGCTACTGACTGCTCCGTCGGGTACGCACACTAACGAAAATGTATTTCCAATTACAAATAAAGGCGACGCGCACTCTTAGATTGCAAGAACTATAGCATATAAAACATGTCAGATGGTATAGCTGCATTGTGCTTATGAACCAAATAATGTGCTCAATAGTTTAGTCTGTGTAACAGAAATGTATGGATGTTTCGTTGTGTTCTTAATAGTTAATCAATCTACACTATTTTCCTCTCTTTTCAACTTTACGTAGCTAGATCTACCTTTCTCTTTTTATTGTCATTTCTGAAAATATCATAAGCATATATCTCTGGCTCTACTTTGCATTTCTAATATCTCCAAGATTTCATATTAGTATAGGTTTTGTAAGCGATTGTTTTAGGTGTCTACTGTCTATAAAGGCTACGAAATGTAAGTTATTTTTGTTTGAAATATGTTACTAGATATTGTTCATAGAATTTTTGACTAGATGAAAGGGAAAGTGAATGGTTGTTATGATACAGTATCCGACCAGAATATGCCAAAAACTGCCACTTAATGCATAATATTATTTTGCATAAAGTTGCAGTTTGGCTTAAGGGGCCGGGTACCCTTGGAATTTCTCATACAAACGTAATTCCAAAATCATTTTCTCATACGAAAATATTTAACATGTTTGAGTTATTTTTCAGTTTAAGATAGTAATTACCTAGGTTCCTAAACAAAAATTTACTTCAAAATATTTACTTAACAAAAAAAAAATTTTTTAGTATATTTACTACTAAATATTTAAGCACTAAAAATAGAGTAAAACACTAAAAAATATATAAATAAATAGTAAATTTACTACAAAATATTTAAACTCAAAAAAATATTTTTTAATATTTAAATATTTTGTAGTAAATTTACTATTTATTTATATATTTTTTAGTGTTTTACTCTATTTTTTAGTGTTTAAATATTTAGTAGTAAATTTACTAAAAAAAATTTAAAACAACAAAAATTTTTTTTGTTTAAATATTTTGAAGTAATTTTTTGTGTAGGAACCTAGGTAATTACTATCTTAAACTGAAAAATAACTCAAACATGTTAAATATTTTCGTATGAGAAAATGATTTTGGAATTACGTTTGTATGAGAAATTCCAAGGGTATCCGGCCTCTTAAGGTTGTGTTACAGCTGTGTGCAACAAGAAGAATTTTTAAAATGAAACTTAAAGAACTATATTGATTATATCCTTACCGGTATAGCTGAAAGGTATGCGATAGAAGGCACGATAGCGATATGAAGTATCTTGTCTTTCAGTCAGTGGTTGTTTAAAGTCCGGACTTCTAAGTGTTCAGTTACCAGGGTATACGTACATAGAGCTCCTTTAAGAAGTTGATATGCTTGTTTTTTGCGGATACTGTATATGATAATCATGATATTGTGTCCTCGACAATGACAATATATCGGTGATTTGAATGTTCTGTAGATGATTCGAAGTCTATTATTGTTGTCTATGTATGTTCCTATACGGTATCGAACGGCCGGCTACTCAAACGCTCTTTAAAGTTACATACGTACAAGGATGATTTTGCTCGTGGCCAAATTAGAACTAATGTCGCCATCTTGTTAATTGTGATAGATGTTTCACACTAACCCCACATGTCAATGTCATTTAAGTGATATCATATTAACCCCACATGTCAATGTCATCTAAGTGATATCATACTAACCCCACATGTCAATGTCATCTAAGTGATATGATATGATACTAACCCCACATGTCAATGTCATATAAGTGATGTCATTCCGCAGGCTTGAGTTCCGAAATATAACTCAGTATACTGGTCAGTGCGCATGACGTCTAGAATCCGACGATAAATTGTACTGCTGAGACAGGTGTGACGTATTAATCCTTATCTTCACGTCATTACATTGAAGGGCGTTTAAGTAGACTGGCTTTAAAAGTGGCAAGCGATGACATAGCTCATAAAATAATTAATAGATGGCGCTTTTAACATGTATGTTTATTTAGCTTTAACCGATAGACGTAGAATCTCATTATTCGATTGTCTGAATTTCAATAGTTTATTTTAGTACAGATAATATTTATAGGGAAAATTTTAGGGTTTCTCAATAGATGGCGCTTGTCGCAATACAGTACCCTGGCAAAAAGACCTAAGTATGTATTTCTAAAGTTGACATTTAAAAAACTTACACGTGGCTAAAGTTTGAAAGCGATTAGGTTCAGCATATTTTAAAAAGTATAGTAATACAACTTTTAACTTCATAAAGGTATTACGCAAAAATATAGTACCTGTTTAATTACCAATGTTTTGAATTACGAGATGTTCCAGATGCCAATCGTGATTCGTGCCTCGTGGCTCTCATAACAAAATGTAAGTAAATAAAAAAGGATCATGGGCATTTTGGTATATTGCTCAACAGAGATAAAATATATACCATTAGATAGCTCTTAGTGAGTAGGTAAAAAAGTTATATGGCGCCCAGCCCCTAGCAACTGTACTTTTTGAAATAATGTACAGTCAAGGTACAAGGCCGGCGTTACCGACGTAGTTTTTGTCGTCTATGTGGTAAGATTTATTTGCGCTTAGAAAGGTTACGGATGTCTTGTCTTAGACAGTACACCTTAGATTTACGCTCACAGTAGTAGTTTAACCCCTCCCTCATACTGCTCACCCTTGGACGGCGGAGCAGGTAACGATGACAGAACAGAAAATATAAATAGAAGATAAGTGTAGACATATAAGTAAGAATATAAAACCCATTACAAAACAGGACAGGAGCATTAAAAAAACGCGTATGGATGGACAGACGGACAGACCGAAACTATAATATCCTTGTTGACTACGGAACCCTAAAAATAATCATGGTATAATATTGTAACGTGATGTTATCAGCATGAAATGTATGAGCGCTGATGTCACTTTTAACATGGCTTTACTCAAAAAGTACAACGAATCTTGACAAGCGCCCTATTGGTCAATAATGTACATGGGCATACCTTCCTAAAAATATACAATCCATTCCTGTTGAGCACTATACCAGAGCCCATACATTTTTGCCCCTCATCATTTACTGAAATAAATGAAACGGCGGCGTTTAGCTGACTCTTCTGTTCAGTAATTAGGAACAAAAAGAAAAAGTAATATTTTTTAACAAACTTGTTGACGGGGTACTGCCGTACTGTATTTTATTTTTGGAACTGTCACCCTTAAATCTAGAGTATGAATATTGAATACCTATCTTGAGTGTTACCTGTTGGTGTGTTCAGTGAGACTCCGCAGATATTTTGTTGCAGCTAAGGCGAAGCGCAGACGACATACTATCCGTGACGCACTTTTTAGTCTGCGGGAAATAGAACCTATGCAATTATATGCAGTAACGCATACGACGCTCAAAAAGTCCGCCGCGTACTGCATATAATTGCATAGGCTCTATTTCCACAGACAAAAAGTGCGTCACGGATAGTCTGTCGTCTGCGCTGCGCCTAAGGCGGTTTTCGCACTGGACGCCGGACGTAGGACTAGAATGCTAGAACTAGTTTCCAAATGTGAACTGTGCCTAATTATGTGTATTTAATGTCTTAGATTTATGACATTTGATCTAATTTTATCTGAGTAGGTTTATACTTGAATATAATCTTATTCATAAAAATATTTACTAATGCTATCCTTGTCTGACCAGCAATTTTTCAAAGTGTCAGAAAGACACAGAAATATAAAGTTGATATTTTTATTAATAGGAGGTTGTTAATTTAATATGTCAGTCATACATTTAGCGATCGGATACAGTAGGAATAGACGATTTAAAAGAAGATAAAAGATTTCAAAATATAAAAATATCTAAATGTACCGTTCGGAAAATAACAATATAAAAATTATTATCGGCAAAAAATCTAGACAAGCCAAGTTTCAGCGACTTTTTGTTATTTAAGTGTTACGATGAATAAGTATTCGACTGGTTATGTCCAAATTAGTCTTTGTAATAATAATTATAATAATTTGTCCATAGGTATTATTATTGTTAGGTATCTTTTGGTCTTTGTAAATTTTACCGACAGGTTTTGAGGTAATAATATCAAGCGTATAAAATCACCAAAGTAAACCTTACTCGCCTCACCTCACCTTAAACGCCTAGGAGCTTTTTTACACTACGCGATAACTATATCCGGTATCGTGACGATAAAATGTTATAAAGACAGTTCGTTACAACATGAGAAATTTTATTCTGTCTTTAAATAAGTTCACATAAAATATCGGTGCAGTATCTTTATCACATGATATCTAGCATATTTATTTGTTTCAAAATGAGGCTACAACATAATTCATTCCAAAAATTGACTATCATGTAATACTTAAAATAAAAATTGATGATAAAGTTGTGGTTTCATGTTCCAACTTCTGAATGATGTCTTTATTTTATTTTATTTTTATTTATTTATTTATTTACATATTTATTTATTTTAATCACCTTTTAATTTAATATTATAATGTATGTATGTATTTGTGTATGTATTATAATAAATATTAAATCCTTATCTAAGTAATATTGCACACTCAAAATATCAATAACATACTGTCCTTTGCCTGTGGTTGCCTGGAAGAAATTACTTATTAGTAATAAGGCCGCCATTGTGGTACACTATAAGTTTATTATTGTAATATTTGTTTTGTTTTTTTTTGTCTTCTTTGTGTGCACAATAAAGAATATTATTATTATAATATTAATATTATGCCTCTATGTTATGACTTTATGACTCATGAGATGTGATGACGAATATCGTTATCGCTTTATAAAACGCTCCTACGGTAAAATTCAATTCTATATTTTGTCCTATGGGTCCTAGAGTTTTAAATGTTTCTTCAACATACTTCAGTAGTAAGTTCTAACTTGTGTAAATATACTCACGTTTTTCACTCGAAAATTTTTACATCACGTTAAGGCACCTCGTATATTTAACGAAAAGTATAACCCTGTTAAATTACCTCTACGAAACACTATAGTACGTATATTTCAAAATTTCGAGACTGCTAGTACGAAGGGAAAAATATTGTGTATTTCAAATGTTGAGATAGATTGTGTGGAAAAGGTCTATAGACATAATATTTTCTTTTTAACGTCGAAAATGTTACGGATGAATATTGAAATCTGGTTAGACATACTTTCTTTGTCTGTGAGAGGAATAAGAAAGATAAACTCTTAGATTTAAGCATTAATACATTCATACGGCTTTGAGTACGCGGGCCGTGGGGTTGTGTTTTTTAACGCTTTACAATAGATATGGCATAATTTTATGATATCAGTAGCGCTAGCACGGCGACCAGCGGAAATGCGAAAGTATGGACAAACTGTGGAAATAAACCTAAGGTGCCGTTCCGATCTTTACCGCGGCTAATTGCGACCGACAAAAATTTAATTAAAATGCCACTTTATGACAGACTATAGTATATGTCATAATGTAGGATATTATTTCAATTTTTAGGACTATAGTCTGTCATAAAGTGGCGTTTTAATTGAATTTTTCGGAACTAAAAAAGATTGGAACGGCACCTTAAGTTTATCTCCACAGTTTGTAACTATAGTCTGTCATAAAATGGCATTGTAATTGAATTTTTCGGAACGAAAAAAGATCGGAACGGCACCTTAAGTTTATCTCCACAGTTTGTAACTATAGTCTGTCATAAAATGGCATTTTAATTGAATTTTTCGGAACGAAAAAAGATCGGAACGGCACCTTAGGTTTATTTCCACAGTTTGTCCGTACTTTCTCATTTCCGCAGGTCGCCGTGCTAGCGCTACATATTATGCCATAATATCTTCTATAAACAATGCCATGCCGCATGCATGATCAAACTTGCATGACATTGAAGAAAGGATTAAAGGGCTCCTCAAAGTTTGACCGGCGTTTAAGTATTCACCCGTTTTTCTATAGTTTTTGGACGAAGAAAGTATTTAGTGTAGGAGAATTGTTGGTACAAACTGAACGAAACAATAAGCGAAATAAAAGTTTATTTTTCAAACAGAATTTATGAGATACTTCAATATATTATACGCTATACTATTGAACCTTTAATGTGCGATATAATTTAACAAATGGTTTGTTATTATGTATTTATAATGGATATATTTTGTTATGTACTACGTACGTGAATAGAATCGAAAGTGTAATGGCATTCTTCCAGTAACGGCCAAATGGTAGACTTACGGAATAAATATTATAATGATTGTTGGGCTTTTATTGTTTGTATAATACTCCGATCAATTTAGACATAGGTTACATAAATTCCGACAAGGCTGAATATTGGTAGGATTGTTCGATACACTATAATAAAGGAAATGTGAAAAGTCCTCATCGATCCGGCACGTGCAAAAAATTTATTTACTCGGGGTCAAAGGTCTTTTTTGCAATTTTCAGCAAAACGGTAAGTTTTATCATAAAATCAGCTCAGACAAAATTTGTAGATCAGATAATTATCTATAAAAATGTCTTAATTCTTTTTTTTCCTAAGAGCCACCATTTTTGAAATATAACTATTAAAAAAGTCGAAAGAGTTTGAGGTATAAGTGTACTTTTGTCTACGACGATGTATCGCATACATCAGACTAGATACACCGCTAGTCAGTTTTGTCGTTGATGTACACTTAAACGGTGTAACTTGAAAAAAAAAAACGCGCTAAGTACACTTATACCTCAAACTCATTCAATTTTTTGAATCGTTATATCTCAAAAATGGTGGCTCTTAGAAAAAAAAGTATAACGACATTTTTATAGATAATTATCTGATCTACAAATTTTGTCTGAGCTGATTTTATGATAAAACTTACCGTTTTGCTGAAAATCGCGGAAAACCCGTTTTTGTAAATTTTCTTGCACGTGCCGGATCGATGAGGACTTTTCACATTTCCTTTATTATAGTGTATCGAACAATCCTACCAATATTCAGCCTTGTCGGAATTAATGTAACCTCACCCCTATTTTTTAGTCTAATTAGACCGGACTATAAATTGTGATTCATCTTATGCTCGGCAATAATAGCGCTATACCTTTCTAGAAAATTTTCCCTAGAGAGGTGATATTTTTATACAATATTTTTGTCATAAAGCTGGCTAAGGAAAAGGGTAGGTAACTCCATCGTTATACTCTAAAGTTTTTTGTTTCTGACCTGCCATTAATTAAACTATGTTTGTGTCTAATTTAGCTGCTGTTTTTTACCATTTTACTCGAAGATCATACAGTTAATTTAAGCTTTGTTCAAGACAATTTGTAAACGTTTTTTTGTCTTAATTTTACACCCACTTATGTTTTCCTTTTCTTTATTTCGATCACCGGCATTAAGACAAACCCTTCTATAAATTTGTTGTTCTTGCTATTTTTTTTTCAAAATTTTGCAGTAGAGATATATACAGTAACAAAATATAGTAACAATACTTAAGGGTGTGCGAATATTTTTTTCACTTTCGTATTGGCAAGCGCCCCATCTTTACGAGTTTCCCTATACAAAAGTGAAAAAAATGGTTTTTCAGCGCTGCTACTTCCACAGTGAACTCTCTACGAGGGACACGTATGACGTAACACACCTTAAACTTAAAGTATTGTCACTTGGTTTTGTATACACCGTATTTTCGTTTTCTTTGTTTTGACCCCTGGCGTTAAGTCAAACCCTTCTTTTTTATCCTTGTTATTATTTAAACTTTTTGCTACTTATAGAGATATAAATTATATTATAATAACTTGTTTCTCTCGTAGGTGACTTCAACTGGAGTTGCGGCAGCTGCGCGCCCGAGGTGTTCGACGGGTTCGCCCCGCCCCCTTTATTGGGGCGGCCACTCAAGCCGGGCTGTAAACCCGGCCTCTGCGTCAACAGGCCCCACCCCCACCCCCACCCCGTTCCCGGCAAGGTGCCCACGCGGGGCCGGGGCCGCAACTTCCCCTGGGGCCCCGGGTTCGCAGAAGACAAGTTGAAACAACGGTATAGAAACGGCGTTGGGCCGTACTGGTGATATAGTATAAATATTAAGGGATTGAGAATTGGTAGATTAGATGGACTTGGTCAGTGATTGGATCGTGCGACGATTTTACAGAGGAGTGAAGAGGGGTGAGCATAAGTTCCTGTAGCCCGTTTTCATCGTAACGTTATTGAAAATCAAATGTCAAATAGCAGTTGTCTAAAGTTTCATCGATATACAGGGTGTAATAAAACCATGTGAGTTTACTTTAGAGTTTAGGGTGTTCATGGGACCCACATATAGAGTAAGATGTGAAAGAGTATTTTTTTTTTAACTTTTGTATACGAAAATTCATGACGCTCGGGCGCTTGATCATCATGAATTTTCGTATGAATGTATGAACAAATCACACAAAAAACAGCATCAGCGCTGCACTTTCACAGTGAACTCTATATGGGGGCCCCATGCACACCCTAAAGTATTATCACTTAGTTTTGTTACACCCTGTTTTTAGGGTTCCGTACCCAAAGGGTAAAAACGGGACCCTATTACTGAGACTTCGATGTCTGTCCGTCTGTCTCCAGGCTGTGTAACTCAAGAACGGTAAAAGCTAGAGAGTTGAAATTTTTTTCATGTTCATAAAATACTCAGTTTTATTTGTACTTTAATAATTCATAATAAAATTTAAATAAAATAAATAATTAAGGGGGGCTACCATACAAAAACACATTTTTTTTTTTATTTTTGCTCTAAAGTGGTACGGAACCCTTCGTGCGCGAGTCCGACTCGCACTTGGCCGATTATTAATTTTTTCAGTAATATAACGATTAATAGAACTACGAGATTTTTAGTTAATCTCTCAGATATAAATATGTAGAATGCGATGCAATGGAAAATGCAATTATGTATTATAGGTAACACCAGTATAGTCTTAGATATGCATTTTATGAGCTTATGAATGTTTTATCTTTAGATGAGTCAGAATGAAAGAGATAAACATATGATGTGATCGCATGCTGCGAGAAAGAGATAGAATTCCTTTAAATTAATTTTACAATAATGATGTTTGTGTGATTTAAAAGGTAACAACTGTACATAAAAAGCCCAGTTTCTAAGGTTTTTGTCGGGTTTATATAATTATCTTCATTAGCTATGGTGATTATCGCAGACATAGATCAAGGTAGATACCGCATGTCCCTCCATTTGTATGAAAACGCTCTTAGTTTGGGAACGCGATATGGCACGCGAAGTACTATCAGAGAAGTCGATTCCTATGCATATCAGGGACCTACGTACTTTGGTTGCGTTACGTCAAACCCAGCCGACAGATCACAATTAACATTGAATTGACATATTCGACCAAATAACGTTGGTCTATCAATTGCATAGGAATCAATTTCCTCGATGGTACATACACATGCGGTATCTATCTTGATCTATGTCTGCAGTGATTACTGATTAGTGATTAGTTAACTTTTAAACGTTAACGAGGTTTTTTTTTATATGCACTAGGAATACATAAACTTCTGTCAGCCTCATAAACCGTGTTAACAAAACAGTGTTGATGATTAATTTACTAACTGACTTTATAATTAAAATAAAGTTTTTTGAGTCAGATAGTATTCTGTATATACAGAAATCCACTAGCAATATGTATACGCTTCTCAATTTGATTTTATTTAATATTTTTATGCATTAAAGTAATTAGTTTTTTAGTTTTGTAAATGGAATAATAATTTCGTTTTGTCACATGATAGTGCATAGATTAAAAAAAAGATGTGTTTAAGACGTCATCTGAAAAGATTCTCATTTTATTAGCTGGAGTTTCTTTAGCATGTTTTAATAATTCTTATATTTTTGTGTTTATAATTTAGGCAGTCAAAGAACGATGAACATGTACGGTATTAATACAGAAACTAAGAAGTTTTAACATTGTTGGCTGAAGTGCTCCTTAAGAATTACTTTCGCCCTCCTAATTTTTTTTTACATTATTCTATATATCTATGCGCTGCGATGTTTGCATCAATGTTTTTTTTTCCATTACTTTGAATATGACTTTAACTGAGTGCCTGCTTTTAAAATAAGATAGTGTTCTGTGCTGTGCACACTATTATGCTTTTTAAGATTCTTAAAAAATACCTACAGCTGATATTGGAGGACTCACTTAAAAATACAGGAACTCACTTAAAAATAATTAGATAAAATGTATTTCCTTTGATGTATCAGGTCACACAAAGACACTGCATTTTTTACAGCGATTCAAAATTAAATTGTTCATTTAATTTACATAGCAAGAGTTCGAATTTTGAGCTGCATCGTGCTGCATAGGGCTGCATAGCGCGGCACTGCTCTAGTAATAAAGCGTGTGATTCTTGTATAATCAATAACTTTAATTTTGAATAGATTTCTTAAAAATGCAGCGCTGCTTCTTCTTTCTGCGAGTAGTCGTGTGCGTACAAGACAAAAAAACGAGGAATACGGCTTTTGCTGAACCAAAGATTTCCTTTGGTAGGATTGATCTTTATATCCCTAAGATGGGTTTACGATGTGGAGCCACCTGAATATTTCATGCAGGTGGGGGATTTTTTAGCTTTAACTTGGTATGAGGTCAATAACTGCGTGCGGGATTTAGGTATGTAGGCGAGTTTGGTATCATTTTCGATTGAATCGAATGTTTAAATGCCAGTTTTTGAATAATATTTAGATAAAATATAGTAAAATAAAATAAAAAATTTAGAGTATATGATTTTCAACCAACGAAAAGGCTGTTGACAGGGCTTAATTAATATAAGGAGGCTGATAGCCGCATTATTCTGCATGCCAAAGACATGGTGATGAATGGAGCAATAAACAATATATTAATATTACTAGACGTACCGCGCGGCTTCGTCCGCGTAAATCTGAAATTTCACGGAAACCGTATATTTTTTACAAATTAATAACCCATATCTCACGTAGTCTACTTAGATATATTCGTGTCAAATAACACAAAAATTGCTCTAGTAGTCTGTGAGATATTAGCCCTTTCAAATAATTTCCTCCGTTTTTTCACATTTTCCTCTATTTCTTCGCTTATATTAGTCTTAGCGTAATAAAATTTAGCCTATAGCCTTCCTCAATAAATGGGCTATCTAACACTGAAAGAATTTTTCAAATCGGACCAGTAATTACTGACTCATACTAGGATTAGCGCGTTTAAATAATGCTTCTTCTTCTTCTTCTTTTTACGTTGTTTAACATCTTTATTGTGCAAATATGAGTCCTAAAATGAATTTAGCATTCTTAAGTCATCCGAATATGGTACCGAACTTGGAATAGTACCACAATTAATGCCTCTATACAGATTGAGATTCTATTCTAGAGCAGAAGCTGCTAAAATTAAAAAAAAAACTAACATCAAAAATCGCGGTGGCTCTACAACTTAAATCCATCCTTGGACCATAAGCATGGGCGCCGGCAGATATCATATCCAAGGGGTACAAGATTTTAGTTTTCTTTCTTTTCTATATTCATTTTACGATCAACAGTGACTGTCTATTTACGTCAACAGAATATACATTTAGTGCCGAAACATTACGAACTATCTTTGTACCGCGGCATGGTAATAGGGTCACAAAATGCTTTTTATTTCAATAATTCCTGTTGATCCCGAGATTCTGCCGGCGCCCATGACCATAAGGACCAATCCTACCAAAGGAAATCTTTGGTTCATTAATAGCCGTATAATTCACCGTACACACGCAACTAGAGTTGATTCTATGAAAGTTGTAAATATTATTGTCCGATTCAAAGTTGTCTGATGTAGTTTTAAACATAAAGAGGTGTAATTTTTAAAAGTGGCTAAAATGTAGTAGCAGCCATTATGTGCTCGTTTTTAATTTCCTTTTAATTATTTTGTTTTTCCTTAGTTTTATTTTAAATGTACATCGTTTTGTTTACGATTATTTAATTTTCTTTTTGTAATATATGAAGCAACGTAATGTTTGTTTTATTCTGTTTATGTAGCAACTAAATTACAAAAATACCCTCTTAGGGTGGAGCCAAACGAGCGTAATTTGTGAGTTGTGAGTCGCAGAATTTCGGCTGGCAGAAATTCTGCTGCATTCAGTTTCATACAAAAGTCCTGTTTGATTCACACGAGCGTAATTTTGTGAGTCGTGATTTGTATAAAAAAGATATTTACGCGACCCAAATTCTGCGACTCACAACTCACAAATTACGCTCGTTTGACTTTACCCTTACCAATCTAAATAATCATTAATCACGCTGCACGCACCGTATAACTATCAAAGGTCTCGCTGTCCTTGTCCCGTCTGTCACGTTTCAAATGTGCCAGACAAAGACACCAGAACTTGTTTAGCTATACGGTGCGTATATTTTTATTAGACAGGGGATTACATATATTTTTTTGTTTCTGTGATTATTGCAAAAGCGGTTAGGTGCTAAGTAAAAATCGAATACAAATATTATTAAGTTTATTGTCACGTCAAACATACAAATACCTTCAGTCTAATATAGTCAAATTGGTAAAAAGGGCTTGTAAAAAATAATACTTTACAATTTCATTTCGTAGAGAGCATTTTTCGTAATCATTAATATTATAATAATTATTATTTCAGAATATAACGAAATAGATTCAATTAAAAATATATCAACTACTTTTCGTCTGAAACGTGAAAAATATGGCATTGTAAAACAAAAATCGTAAAGAAAAATATAAACATTTTGTACCTAAAACACCTACCTACATATTTTAAATGCATGTTATTTACTTAAACAGTGTTTTTAGTAGGGCATGGCAAGATGTTTTTAGCATGAAACCTATATTTTAAATAGGAAAGTTGGTTGTTCAGAAAATGTTTATATTCAAGAGATTCCTGTGTCTCAGAAATAGGTATACATCATAATGTGCAAGAATCCCGATACCCGTTATAAAGTTGTGGATATATTGTTATAAATAATTGGATACAGATCGTTTTTGCAATTTCCATATCACCAAAATTCTATACTTATATATAAAAAAATTAATTACTGTCGTATCATATACCAGCTTAGACACATATTTACTTGAAAGTTTGGCCACTGACTGAAAAAACACTGTATAAATTACTTTACTCACCAAGTTTTTAGACTTAAAACATCATATTTAAATGTAGGTATATTGTCATTTCTTCTATCAGTTGCTGATCTGCTGTCGGATCCACGGCAGGAACTTGGCGAGGTCTGTGAACACCACGTAATGTGTGGGGTCGCAGCGGTACTCGTTCTGTCTGGCCACAGAGAGGGACACAAGACCACGGAGGTACCAGGAATCGCGCATGAAAAACACCATGCCTCCGCCGCTGTCCCCGTTACACACGGATGTGCCTACAAACAGAATAAGTCTTGTCATAATGATAGAAGACAAGACCACTTGCATCAATGATATTATATAAAAAAATTCAAAGCAGATATGTTACTACCGCGCGCGTTGTGAAGCCATTAAATACGGGCCAATTGACCCGTCTTTTGTATAGTCTGTCTCTTTTATGTAAATGTCATTTCGTATCTTTTGTTTCACTTATCTGTCAAATTTGACAATTGAATTTGAAAATTGTTCGGAAGCAATTTAAGCCGGAAAATAGTATGAACGTAACAGATCTGTATTTAGTTGAATATCATTGACTTGTATACATAGTTTTTGGCGCAGCAAACTGTCTGTCAGCATGACGCCACGATTAGCGCTATCATGTAGTACATAACAATACAGAACATAATATTATGTTCTGTATTGTTGTCATAATATGACTGCTAACCAAAAAGTCTGTCATGTCTTTCGATTGGACTTAACTCCGCAGTGTCATGCCGACGACTTCTTGAGCAGTGTGGTGTAATATAGCTGGTATACATTTTCCAATCCAGCGATTGAATCACTGGATTGAAATAATGTAAGCCCGCTGTTAAGCTTGTTAAACTAGGTACCTATTTATTTTCAGGGGCAAATGAGCTAGTTTTAGATCAAAGTTAGAATCGTGAATATTAGTGCACAAGTTTAGGGCGCCCTCTATAAAACGTTTTGACGAATTAAAATGTGGCGCAGCTGTAAGCATCTTCTAAGTTCTAACAATAAATAAGAATATTAAGCACTTTAATATCATTATTTGCATGCATGCAACAAAATATGTTAAGAGATGTTTATATATGTGTATTATTATTATTAACATAAGTACATAAAATTGTTGTCAAAACAAAAACAAAAAGCGAAGCAGAATCACCTAGTTGGGGATGAAAGGGGGAATCCCTAATGGTGTTATATTTGTGTAATAATGTGCAAACTGTGCAATGATATCGAATGCTTGTCAAAACTTAGGTATCTTACTTATACTTTTTTTAACACAAACAGTGGTTATACGGTGCTCGAACCTACATTTAAATTATTAATAAGACGTAAGTCCTTAAAAAAATAAAAGATGGATAATATTATGTGAACATGCAAATTGTAAATGACAAAAAATCATACTTTTTCTAACTCCAGTATTTTCGTCAGTTGCACCTGGAAATAAACAGTTTTAGTTATGGTCGATGCCCATGCTACTTTCTTTGTATGATTTCAAAGATTTATTTCTTTCATATTAAGTAAATAATAATAATATTTAAGGTGTTCTTAAATGAAAATTAAGATGTAATGCCAAGTTTATCTCAGTGATGGACATTTCACAAATGAAAAACGACAAAGCACCAAGGATGCAAAGCAAAACAAAAATAAAATATAAAACTTCATCTACATAATACGAGTAGATGATAACTCTATATCTGCTTCAGTTTTTCTACAAGAAATTGCTACCTACAATCAAATAATTGGAAAACTCATATCCAATTAGAAAAAATTCTGTACTAACTACATAACTAAATTTTCCTATAACTGAGTGTTAGTACAATACAGAATTTTATTTACATATTTTGTATCTTAGTAGATGTCAAATTTTGTAAAGTTGCAAATTTTGCTAAATACGCAACTAAGTAAATGCAAAATAACAATGATTTAACAACAAAGTAGGTTATATTGATGTAAAAAACTGTACTTAAATTAGAAAAAAAACACTTAAATTTGACGTCCACCACACTCCTCTACCAATTCAGCCCCATTATTTAAAAAAAATATTATACCGTCTCTATACCCGGCGCAGAAGGTGTACTCGGACGTGAATCTCGCGAAGAACTCGCTGTAGGACCTGATGCAGGTCTCCTGGTCTACCACCGGCATCTCCACCAGCGCCAACTCTTCCGTCGCCATGCCGGTGTCGTCGAAACCCCACCCCACCACCTGCACGTTGGACAGAAACTGATAACATTGAGTTGCGATGCATTCAACGCCATCTAGCGGGTAACTTTTAAGTTAAGGTTGACTGGTTTCTGAGGTGGAACCTAGTGCAGATTATTTGAATTCATTATTAACTAATCTTCCCTCATAATAACCTCATCAACCTCATATAATAACCTTATCAGCTACATAAGAGCCCCAAAGGTTAGGTTAGCTAGCTCCCACCAAGAAATAGGTTTCGATTTCATGGTGGAAGCGTGTAGTCATAGGACCTCAAGAACGGGTAACTGATACGGCTTACAGCGGCAGCTTTGTTAATCAGTAATATTACAATAGTGAAGGCTACAATGAGCAAAGCAAAAGGCCACGATAAGGTACAAAACAATCCACAAAAGCACTTACCTACCTACTATCAGAGAAGTTGATTCATAGGCAGATTACGGACCTACGTAAGTTGGTCGCGTTACGTCAAACCTAGGGCATCGAAACCCGGACCCAATTTTCAAAACCCGGGTTTTCGGGTTTTTTAAAATGAAAACCCGGGTACCCGGGTTTTTCGGGTTTTTTCGGGTTTTCTTAAAATTCAATGATTAACGATGCGAAAATACTTTAAATATGATTTTCAGCGATTGCCAGCACCTTTCCAGTAAAATACTATTTAAATACCATAGTGTGCGGTCACAGCAGTGCCCAACCAAGTCTCGAGTGAACGAGCACGGCCGTATTATACTTTTTGGCAGGATTTTTAAAATATGTATTATTAATTATTATTAGTAAATATTTTTATGACAATTAGTCTTTAATGCTCTTAAAGCGAAATTTTTCCTTTAAAATATTATATTTTGTTTAATTATGACCAATATAAATAATTAAACCTATACAATACGTTATAAAAATAAATAATTTGTATGTTAGTTTGTTATAAATACCTTTTATCTGGCCTTTAATAATTATCAAAAAAACGAAAAACCCGAAAAGCTCGAAAAACCCGGTTTCCATTTTTGAAACCCGGGTTTTTTCATGAGCCCCAAAACCCGGGTTTTCCCGGGTTTTCGGGTTTCGGGAAAACCCGGTCTCGATGCCCTAGTCAAACCCAGCCGACTTATGACGACTAGTATTGAATGGACATAATCGGACCAAATGACGATGGCCCCCCATCTGCCTATGAATCAATTTCTTGGATGGTACCAAAACAAGCAACAATAATACACTTACCGAGCCCTTCTTGCCAATAACATGTGACAGGTCGACCTGCTGCTCGGGCCACAGGCAGGCGGCGCGCACGAAGTCGGTGTAGTCAACCGGTTGTCGCAGCGTCAGAATGCTGAGGTCCTTGCTGAACGACGACGCATTGTATTGTGGGTGCACCTTTATCTCCGATACCTGAACATTTTAATAAAGAAACGTAAAAATCATAACACCAGATAACACGTTGAAATTAACTAGGAATCTTCTTGTTCTGGTAGAGTATGGAGTGTAGATAGAGGACAACTATCTCTGTACGAGTATGTAAAAAGTGTCCGCGAAAATGCGTTAAATTAGGGTGAAACTAATTCACCCTAAGGTGGCGCTACAGTAGCAAAAAGGTAAATTTTAAATCATTTAGCAACTTTTATTTCAGCAATTTTAGGTTATATTTTTCAAAATATATTGGTACCTATTAACCCAGTAATGATCTAGTAATAATTTATGTTCCAGTAATAATTTATATTTCGTCACCAACGGCTACATTAATTCCTACACTCCATAACTCATTCCATAAGTGCCCTTTGCTAGCGCTACTCTCGGAGAATTTTTCAACTGTTATTTACTGCGTGCAGCTGGACACTTTTTCAAATATCCCCCATATAAGATAGTTCTCCTGTATCTACACTCCATAATATGGGTAGAGTTGCGGTGGTTTATAATATCGTCCCCGCAACTTCGCCTCAAGCGGGCAGTGGATCAGCATTGGGTTTTAATGGACACCTCATGCCTGGGGAGCCCACATGCCTCGGTTGATGCCCCAATCTTACGGGGATGCGGAAAGCATTTCCCCAAAACGAAGCACCTTCATAGGAAACTATGGAAGCAGGCAAAAGCGTAGCGTGCCTTGGCGGGGCCACGTGTAAAAATTTTTAGACGCCCTTAAGAAATATATTGTACTTATTTATGTGTTTTGACGAGACAATAATATAATTAAAAAGTAATGATACGTCGTAGGCAGCCAGGAACACCAAAAATAACCTCCTACAAAGGATTAAAAAGTTGTTCCTCCATTCACGCGTGTGTATCGAGCAAGACAAGGAGTTAGGCGAAGTTTAAAGTGTTTGAAAAGATTTAAATACCCTGCGTTGTGTTTAAACTTCAAAGCTGTTCTGATGAGTACTGAGAAGTTACTTATGGTATTAATAGCTACGTAGACGGATTTAGGTAATTGTAGCTCACTTTAAATATTATATTATCTAGTATTATGTATTCAGCAAAATATTATGATCTTCATTAAATCTATCGGACAAAGAACTATTTATCTACTTATAGCTTTACTTATGTACATACTACATATTATTTCGTTCGGTATAATTTTGTTCCAATTAACAGTATAAAGCTAAAACTTGATAGAACTAATTTATTGCCTATGTTGCCAGGCTAAGTTGCCAGCTAGATTGTAATAGGTACTGACTACTGACTTATAAATACAATTATTATTAAATATAAAATTATGTAAAATAATGATCACTTGAAACTCACCAGTCTAATCTCCACCCCCTCCACGGACGTCCTCAGGTTGTGTTTCCCGAGGTAGACAGTCAGAGTGTTCTTGTTCACCACCTTGTTCCTGCCCTTCTTGGTGACGCAGTGAGCGGCCGTGATGATGTGCTTGTGAGACACCAGCGTGCCGCCGCAGATGTATTTGCTATCTATTGTCTGAAATTTATGAAAAAAAATATTTAATTAGAAAAAAAATAAAGAAAGATTCTAACAGCGCTATCTAGCGTCGAACCAATGAAACGAATAATAAACCTTGTTGTGTTTGTTGCTAGATGGCGTTGTAGTTTAATTTATTTCAAGGATTAATTTAAAATTTTAAATGAATCGCAGTTTTCCTGTTTTTAAAAACAAAATATTCTAGTCTTAGTTATAGTGTATAAAAAGAATGCGGGGATACATTGTGTTTTTGCGTTGAAACTAGCGGGCCGGGTTGCATCTAATATATAAAATTCTCGTGTCACAGTTTTCGTTGCCATACTCCTCCGAAACGGCTTGACCGATTCTCATGAAATTTTGTGAGCATATTGAGTAGGTCTGAGAATCGGCCAACATCTATTTTTCATACCAAAAATTATTTATATGGCAAAACAACTTTGCCGGGACAGCTAGTAATAATATAATTGCATAATGCATTCCCATCACCCAAACATTATTTTCACTTTAGCGGCGTGCGCTTTTTTACGCACCTAAAGGTTCATGTCACCCGCCAGTTGGTAGCGGGTGACATGAAGTAACCGCAGATGACGTGTCGTCGCGACACTACTGGTTTCTATGTAGGTACTTCTATGAAATAACCTGCGCAGTTAGCGACACGAAGCTAGCGACACTTATTCATAAAAATACATAGAAACCAGTAGTGTCGCGACGACACGTCGCGTCATCTGGGGTTGCGACTTGCGTTATGTCCGGCATACAGTATAGTTCTTGCAATCTAAGAGTGCGCGTCGTCTTTATTTGTAGTTGGAAATGTGAATAGACATTTTCGTTAGTGTGCGTACCCGACGGAGCAGTCAGTAGCGAGCGAGCCATATACGCGTGCATAGATATGGTAACTCACACAACTAAGAGCGACGCGCACTCTTAGATTGCAAGAACTATACCGTATTAACACTTTGTTATGTGTTTTCTTATTTGTAAAAAAACTTACCTGTGTCTGGTACAAGGCGATCTGCCACGGCCACTGGGCCTCCAGCGTGGGTTTCCCGTTCACCACCAGCGGGTTGGGGTTGTTCCTGGTCACCTTGCCGCACTGGTCCTGGAAGAGTATCATAAAGTTATTGTTTACGAGACAATCTGTGTTCTATAGCTATCGCTAGTTAGGTAAAAAAAGTTTAAAGGGAGCTTTTAATAACGAGAGCGAGAGAGAATATATATATATTGTAATATATTGTTATGATTTATGAATTACGTTTTAAACAACCAATACAAGGGGGGGGGGTAGGTTGATTCTGCCCCACCCTGACCGCAAGGCTGGCTACGCCCAAGGTATATGCGTGATGCGGCCCGCCCGCGCCCCGAAGCGCCTCAACACAACGTGCGTACATTTAAGTCTGTCTTAAGGCGTATAGAGTCGTGAAATGGTCATTTTGTTTTTGTAACTACTCATTCATTTCTGGCAGGAAAAAGTTGAAAAAAATATATGTGAAAGATCAGTTCAACAACTAATATATCAACATTTTTTGTCTGCTTCATGTCTTACCCTTGCTTCAATAAAAAAATAATACGTGACATCGATTTTCGATTTGAAATCGGGACTCCTCCTAAACGGCTGTGATATACGGTATTTTTTTTTGCGTAGATATATTTAGAATCTGTTTTTCTTGAATATCAGCATTTTTTATAAAAATCAAACAATATTTTCTTTGAAAAGATATCGAAAAACAGTATTTCCGAACGATTTGGTTCAAAGGTGATCTGCGCGGGCGCGGGCGGCAGTCGTCCGCTAGCATTCAGACGGGGAGGCTGTGTCACTCGTTGCTAAATCTTGCGCCTGTGTGTGTGCTATCGAGCGTCTGTTTGTGTGCATTAGATCACTACAATATTTGCATGAGTGTTTATGTAGAGTAGTTAGACTTAGAGTACAATCAACGTAAAAAGGTTGTAATGTGGTTCGCGCATGGACGCTCTTATGAAGAGTACCTAAATTGTTATTTACTTCATGATTATTTTTAGTTAAATAATATAATATCTAATATAATATCTATGTACGCTCACATCACGTCAGTCTGGCCCCGTGCTAAGTACCTGAAGGACTTGTGTTACGGGTACCAGACAACGGAAATATATTTAATACTTTTATACTATACATAATATATTTAAGATTTTTATTATATCATACACATATTTAATACACATCCATGACCCAGGAACATTGGAAAACTTTTTGTTCCGTCGGCGGGATTCGAACCCGCGACCCCCGGCTTGAGTTGCCACACACTCTAACCATTGAGCCACGGAGGTCGTCAAAGTTATAAGTTATAAGTTGATTGTTCCACGCGTATAGACGTTATAGTATTAATATTTTAAGTATTTAAATAAAACAAGTGTATAGGTGTATGGACGCTCTTATGAACAGTACCTAAATTGTTATTTACTTCATGATTTTTGCAATTCGCGTTTTTAAGATTCAAACTGTTACTGTAGATTATCATTAAACATGAACACAGTTATTGGTTGATTTGTAAAGCCTAATGTAAATTTAAAATTGTGTTATATTATCATCCAAACGGCCTACCGTTTGGATGATATAACACAATTTTAAATATTTTCAATATTTTCGCCAAAATTACAAGATGACCGTTTTTACGCTCTGTCAATTCAAGACTCTGTCAATTCAAGACGAGTCTTGAATTGTCAGCGTAAAAACGGGTAAGTCGTACGTGTCCGTTTTTACGTTGTAAGAATAAAAATATTATATTAGGTCCTAAATTCATTCAACACTTTATAAAATTAATCTTATTGTCATAGTTTATAATATTTATGTAATAGAAATTTTGGCTCTTCAGTAAGAAAACTTAAAACACAGACATATCTTTCTATACGCTGCTAATTTAAGAAATTTTTTCTATGTTATAATGAACGAATAAAAAGACACGTCATCAATAACTATAGGTCCATAGTGAAAAATTCTAATAAAATGTGATTGTTTGATAAGTTAAACTGTATAGTTTTCAAAAGTCTACAAATTTTAGTATAAAATATGTATTCACTAATTATTATGTTTTCACTAAAGGGTAAAACTAAACATCATAATGTTGAAGTTGCCTTTTTCTTCTTATTGGTCTTTTCGGATACGTCTTGAGTAAGGTAAATTTTTACTGACTCTTAAGAATTTATGAAGGTCATAATTTTAACCGACTTCCAAAAAACGAGGAGGTTATATTATGTTTGACTGTGGATATTTTTTTTATTTTTTATTTTTGTATGTTCAACGATTACTCCGCCGTTTGTGAACCGATTTTCGAAATTTTTGTTGATTTCGTGCAGGGGTACGATAGACTCGATCGAAACCTTATGTGAATAATAGAAAATATTGATTTCGAGTCGACAACTTATATCCGCAAAATTCGTATTATGGAGTATTGATTGATTCGTATTATACGTCAATGACACATGCCGCATCATGTGTCATTGACGTAAAGACAGAGTTGCCAGAATAATAAAAGGCGCACCCTTTTTTTGTAGTTCCCAGTATTACATGCCTATGTCGTTATAAAAAATAGAAGTAAGTATAAAGTTTTAGCTGATGAATCCTGATGTATTTATTTTGTATTTCCATTGGCTCATAAATCATAATACGTATGCAAAGTTTAGAATAATTATTAATTCATCATGCAAAGAAGCCTCAGGCCTCAGCCTCCATCGCAGCTATTATATCACGTCGCAGATTATTTATTACATATATACTGGACTAATATGAATATTTAAGTGTATATATTACATATATACACTTAAATATTCATATTAGTCCAAATTTGATTGAATGTGTGGCACTAGTCCCACTAAAAACGAACAAAAATCTTATAATAACTGAACGTAAATGATAACAAGTCTATAAATAATTCTCTACCTTAGAGGTAGAAACGGACAAGTACGACATGACGCGGAACGGCGCGTAATTTCCAACGCGGTACAAGACGGTAAGTATAGATGTCCGCATCTACCACAGTAAAATCTAATAAAACTCCCAACTTGTCGTCGTTTACGTCTTTTTATCTTCGGAATTACTTGTGATAGAAAAAAAAATGTAGGAATATGCGTCTCATTATAATATTATGGAAGTGCATGATGCAATAAAAAAATTGCTATTATGGACATGACCTTTTATACGTAGGGACCGTCGATAGAAATACGTCGTTACATACGTATTTAAAAAAACGCGATTGCCTAGCAAATAAACAAAGGACTACCTGGTTAATTAATATATCGAAGAATGAAGCGAAGAAATATAATTAATGTTAAAAAAGAAAAAAAATCGGGTACCCAGTTTCCAATCAACAAAAACCCGAAAACCCGGGTTTTAAAAATTGGGCCCGTGTTGCGATGCCCTAGCTTAGACAAGACAAGCACGGATCTAACTAAGACAGCCAAGACTTGAAAAATTATCTAGATACCTACTGATTAATTTTTCATTTTTTTTCAGTGCCTCTTAATAAATTAGCCATAAATATCATACTTGATACTAAGCGTAAATCCTAATTCGTGTAGCATTAAACGTATTAAAGTCATTCGTCAAACATCTATTTATTCAAAATAGTAATTCATTTTCATATAAATTGCACATTTTAAAGCAAGTAGTAGGTAGGTAGTGGATTCGAGTAAAATAGGCAGTGATAAGTCAGGAGTGCTTCTGTTCGTCATACGCGCGCTTAATCTATGTACGATGTTTTCGTGCGGGGAGTGCAGAGCAGGGGGACCTAAGCCACGCCCAAACGTCCAAGGTCATCGACGACTCTATGCGCCTTAAGGCCGTCCCCCGAGCAAACGACCTTGGCCATACATTTGCCGCGATGCCGAGATCGCGCCAAAACCCTATTATTTTTACTTATCTCAGTTCAAAATTGTCCTAAAAAAAATTTAAAACGGCGAATATGTAGTTTATGATATTGTCGATCTATTGGCGTGAGTTTCAAATAAAAGTTACGGAATTTTTCGAAATTCCGTAATTGACCGTATTTAAAACCTTATAAACTCATAATCTGAAAGCTACAAAGTTATAATAAAAATACAGCAATAATCTTCAGTATATCAACATTCCTTTTGTCGTTTTAAATTTTCTATTTTTGTTTCTTATACTCATGATATCAGCTTCCAAAGTAATATTAAATAATTTGTTAAAATTCAAGCATACATTCAGCATCTCCTTAGGATTTACAAATAACTTTTATTTGAAACTCACGCCAATAGGTCGACAATATCATAAACTACATATTCGCAGTTTTAAATTTTTTTAGGACAATTTTGAACTAAGATAAGTAAAAATAATAGGGTTTTGGCGCGATCTCGGCAACGCGGCAAATGTATGGCCAAGGTCGTTTGCTCGGGGGACGGCCTTAATTACTTTGCAAAACTGTTTATTTGCCGAACTTGCCTCATTAAGGTTAAGTCAGTAATACGAGACGTCGATCTTTTCCAAATCCTGTTTTAAACTTCCGTCCGCTCTGTTGTGAATTTTAATACGAATAGAAAGTGAAAAGTACGAGTTATGGCAACGGAGATATCGTGTTATAGCTCCCTGATGCAGAATTTAAGGGAGAGATACCCTTAATAATGCTTGAGGGGCATATTTGAGCACGCAGCCCCAGGCTAACAAAACTTAGATTCATTTAAAGCTATGCTTACCTACAATATTATGATGAAGAGATTCCCATTTAAGGCTAATGAATTCTTATTTTGCTATTTTTTTTATTGGGAGATTGGAAAATTGACATTGGATTCTCATATAACCTTTTAGCCTACCTGAGCCTATATTATAACTGGGAAAGTAAAGTGTGTCTTCACTCTCAAGCTGGTAAAACGGTTTGGATATTGTGTGGTATGGATAACGTGACCATACGTCCTGCTTTGGGCGGCTTTCAGGCCAGGCAGTCTGTCCCGCTGTCCCCCGCGAGGCCGAAATTGTCCCGCTTTTGCAAACAGACCAAACGACAATAATTTAAAAGTATATAAAAGTTGTTTGAAATGCCTGAGTAATGCCTGGAAGTAACGCAGTCCCATTCAACAAATGTGGTTATTCTGCCAAGACAGATAGGTACTAATGATTTCTTAAGTTTTCGCGAGTATGACTCATGATATTACAAGTTTAAACACTTACGGATTTTGTCGCGGAGCACTTTTATTAATCCCGACGTTTCGGCTACTTTGCAGCGGCCGTGGTCACGGGCGGACTGAGGTGACAGGTGTCCAATTTCTTGAAGTTATCCAACTACCCGACGACTCATCAATTTTTTGTTTGTGTGTGTAGGTTTGCGATACACCGTATGACCTAATGTGCCATCAGGATTCCTTATTACTAATACGTCCAAGAAAGCTAAGGAATTAACTCTCTCCAACTCCATTGTGAACTGTATTTTCGAGTTGAGGCTGTTCAGGTGCTTAAGTAATATGGATACTTTGTCTGATGGTAATATTGTGAAAGTATCATATACATACCGCTTGTAGAAGGTGGGTTGTACAGGTGAGGACTCAAGGCCTAACTTCTCGAAGTCCTCCATAAAAATATCAGCCACCACAGGTGAAACAGGTGAGTCGCAACACCATCTACTTGCATGTAAAAGTCATAATTCCACAACATATAGCCAGATGTAAGGCAGTGTTCTAACAAGTCCGCATATTCAACCGGTAAGTCATTCTCTCTCAGCCTTCTTGTAACAATTTCGATACACTGCTGTATTGGTAGGCAAGTAAACAGGGACTGTATATCGAAACTGACCAGTTGTTCATTGTCTCTGAGGCGTAGATGTTAGACATAAAATTTGATAAGCCACAAGTACTGGCAAAAGAAGCACGATACCGCCCAAGAATAATACGCGAGGCCATAGAAATTAAAAAACACCCTAATTTTAACCGTGAAGATGGTTGGGTGCTGCCATCTAGTTGGGATCCAGTAATAAACAAACTCAAGCACAAATCCATGACACCTCGGCTTCAAGACACTGTGAGTTCGTTCTGCGTAGATCGGAACGCAAACAAAAATTGATGATTCGTCGGGTAGTTGGATAACTTCAAGAAATTGGACACCTGTCACCTCAGTCCGCCCGTGACCACGGCCGCTGCAAAGTAGCCGAAACATCGGGATTAATAAAAGTGCTCCGCGACAAAATCCGTATTGGTTTAAACTTATAATATCAAGATAGGCACTAGACATTCACAAAATACTCAATAGGCTACTTGACCTATATTCAATTTAATTGAACAAATGCATATTTCTAGTAGAACTTGGCCTAGGAAACCGTATTTCACCCTTATCATCAAATAAAAGCTTATGATTGATAAATAAAGTTGATTTGAAAGTATGATTTTATGAAAATAGGATTTGTACTGATGAAAACGCTTTTGCGGTACTTCCGATTTGGATGTGACGTCATCCTCATGGTAATTTAATATCTTTTATTTATCGCGCTCGTTATATGTAAGTTTATTTGTACATAAATAATAAGAATAAGCCTAGAAAGATTTGTAAAATATATTTTCTTGAATAATTCACTTAAAACATCAGTTTTATATATTATAATTTTTGGGCACTTTTAGACTCGTACATTTAGCACATAAAAAAATGTTCAATAAAGAGAGTTTATTATTATTTTTAACAAAAAATTAAAACCGACTTCCAAGGTAAAAACAATATTAACATTAATATGAACTAAAAAGTATTAAATAATTTTTGCTATCTAATAGTGCCTTTTTCCGAATTCGGCTAAACCTTGACTATTTCTGTACTCAATCTTCATAATTTTGAAGTCGGTACCAGATAGCTGAATCTTCAGTCCTCTGACAGAATATTTGAAACTTTTGGAACTGGCACCGACTTCAAAATTATGAAGATTGAGTACAGAAATAGTCAAGGTTTAGCCGAATTCGGAAAAAGGCACTATTAGATAGCAAAAATTATTTAATACTTTTTAGTTCATATTAATGTTAATATTGTTTTTACCTTGGAAGTCGGTTTTAATTTTTTGTTAAAAATAATAATAATTTCACTCTTTTTAGTTACACTAGTAGGTAAACCTTCGCGTATATTTTACGTATCTTATTACACAGTTCACACTCACAAAATAATATATTATCAGTGAAGTGAACATATTGTGCTAAGTAATTTAACAATTTTAATACTTCAAACCCCAAGCGGTCACCGGCGATTGCGATAACAATAGAAAGGCTATTGTGTCTCGTTTTTCCACGATCCAAGGATCTATCAGATAAAAAATTGTATAAACTTGCATAGGATGTAGCGTAGCTACTCATCTAATATATAAAATTCTCGTGTCACAATTTTCGTTGCCATACTCCTCGGAAACGGCTTGACCGATTCTCATGAAATTAATTTATTGTGATGAATTCATTGATTGCAATAGATTGCATATTGTGAGGATATTGGTCTGAGAATCGGCCAACATCTATTTTTCATACCAAAAATTATTTATATGGCAAAACAACGTTTGCCGGGACAGCTAGTAATATAATATAATATTATCATAATTATTGACAGCTGTTCTTGTAATCAAGAATTCAATTTCAAATCCATTCAAATCGATACTTAGTGCGCCATCTATCGATTAATAAATATAACTAATTAAAAAGACACTTATTGACTTTGTTTTGTTTAAATGCACTTTTTAAAATAACTTTATTTTAATTCTATATTTTGTCTATTAAAATTTTATAAAGTAGTTAGTATAGTATTCGATCTGTATATAAAGTAGTAAAGTATATTCGATCTGTTGCCTTCCGCGGCGCTGACCGCCGTGTATATTTAAACAAAGTGTTGTTATACAGTATAAAATTATTATTATTATTAGTATATCCACACCTATGCCTTGTACTATTATCTATTCTGTGCTATGAGACATTGGTGACCTTAACACGACGTGGTAATGATGAAGACGATGATGATGATGATGATGATGATGATGATGATTATGATGATGAATATGAGTTGCATAGTAGCATATGCTTTCTGTTCTTAAAACAACGCCGAAACTCCCAAACGTGTCAGGAGTTCTCTCAGCATCTTCGAAACCATGGTATACCTTGACCCAATATTTGACTTTTTGGTAGCATATTCTTAGTACACTTCACATAAAACCAAAATCACCATATGTTTCCATATAAATTTCGAGGAGTTCCCTCGATTACTCCTGGATCCCATCATCAGGTCACCACTTTGTGAACATGGTACCAAATTGGAGTAAAACCAAATACAACAAAGCAAAAATTTCGAAAATCGGTTCACAAACGGCGGAGTAATCGTTGAACATACAAAAAAAAAAAAAATCCACAGCCGAACATATAACCTCCTCGTTTTTTGGAAGTCGGTTAAAAATACAAAGCGTATGACGTCACACTATGGCGAACAGTGTTTTCGGCGCCATTTATGAGGCATATTTTATCAATAAATATTTTTATGGGTTTCTAGTGTGTAACATATTAAAATATTAGTTTTTTGTGAAAATTAATGATTAAGAAGCGATTAGCATGAAGAAAAAAAAAATAGGTCAAGTAGCCTATTGTATTTACCTCTACACTTTCAAAATTATAGTACGGGAGCCCTTTTTTTGTTGAGGGGGGGATATTCTTTGTATGTGATGTTTTTTTGTTACTTCTATTTCGGAATGGATTTCCTTGTTAATAATTTTTCTAATGAGTATAGACGTGTAGTAAGTGTATGTTTGTATGATATTCATTTTATCGGGAGCCCTAGAACAATTTTTTTGTGATTACTAACAAGCTAATTTTTTGTGAGTAGCTACATTTTGATAAGACGAACAACATTTTTATGTTCGAAAAATCTCGAAAGTGGTAGCTAACAGAGATAGAAAGGACTTCATACTTTGACTTGATGGTCCTAAAATATGGATTAAGTACTTTATTTGTAGGACAAGGTTACACTTAAATTATATAACTATTAACCTACCAATATACAAAAAAAATCAGCTGGTTAGGGTTTCGTTTAGGGTTCTGTAATCAACAAAACTTGATTGACTACGGTACCCTAACCAGCAGATTTTTTTGGATATCGCTAGGTTAATAGTTATATATTATGTAATTCAAAATGTAGCTACTCACAAAAAAGTAGCTTGTTAGTAATCACACAAAAAATTGTTGTAGGGCTACCTCACTATTAGTCTATTAATTATAAAATGAAAATAAAATTTACTTGAGGGTGGATAGATCCGTCGATGTCCCGCTCTGACAAAAAAATAAATGGTCACGTTAGGTATGGAGATGCTTTGGATTCCGAGAAAATGTACGGTTCCCAGACGATAAACGAAACTGTCTAGTAGAATAAAGGAAGTCGATTAAAAATACATAATAGCTTTCTAAAGAATACTTATAATATCTAACAATGTTCTAAGTATACCTAGATGCTGCTGACCAATTATAAGTGTTCTTATAAAAACCATGTATTTTATCGAACAAAAAAGCAAAACAAATATTATAATGTTGTTTCAAACTCGTTAATACCTAGTAGGTATAATTCCGGTTGAGGTAATTATATATTCAACGAATATTAGATATATTTGAGAAGTCGCATCGTTCAATGACAAATATTTTGGAATTGATTGTAAGTAATATAACTCAGGATATATAATACAACCTTATTGTTTTGAGATAATGATTACAAACTTATTGTTTTGAGTTGTGAAGACACAAAATTATACGTACTTAGTTATAATTAGTAAGGTACTGGCAAAGTGGCTTATTGTGGAAAAAAATACTTAAGATATTTCTTATTAATAACTAATAAGAAATCTTTAGGGCGAGATAGAGTAAGGGATAAAAATAGGTAGAGCAAGAGAAAGAGACAATACATTCGGAATAACCGTAAGTCTAAGTCGATCTAACCAAAAAACCTGGTACAACTATGAAGATACCACGATTTTGGTTTCTTTTAGAGATCAAGAGAAAGCGATCGACGAGAGAAAATCTCTCAGAATCATCGCGTAGATCACATTATTCTAAAACTTTCCAGAAGCTCGCATTATAAATTGGCTGTATTGGCTCGTTGAGAATAGATTAATTATTATGTTATTTTACAACTTTTTCCGCCATTTATGAAGCCGAAAAGAACTCGTAATTTGAGTTTCGACTTTCAACACGATTGTCAAAACGTGGTTTGTTTTAGGTATGTCTTAGGGTCTACACAGACGGACTGCATTTCAACTGCAATCCAACTGCAAATTGCAGTTCAAGTGCAGTTTGAATGCAGTTGACACGACTGCAATTATAGAACTGCAAACCAAACGCACAGTCGGATTGCAGTTCAGTTGCAGTCGGCGTGCAGTCGTGGGAACTGTTTGGTTTGCAGTTCTATTGCAGTCGTGTCAACTGCATTCAAACTGCACTTGAACTGCAATTTGCAGTTGGATTGCAGTTGAAATGCAGTCCGTCTGTGTAGACCCTTATCGTTGGGGCTACAAAATCCTTATTTTAGAACGGAAGGAGAAAATTGAGAACATTGGAAATAGAATTCCCTGCTTAAACAATAGAGCTATAAAATTAAATACCTAAGTGTCGAATTCTCAGATTTGGAATTGTCATTTCACTTTTCACTGATTTCTTTTCTCTATGCTCTGAATTTATTCGGCGTTTGAGATTCCGAATTTTATAGTTCTTTACACTCGAGGATGAAAATAGAGAAAGTACTATCAGAGAAGTTGATTCCTAGGCAAATGGGGAGCCTACGTAGTTTGGTCGCGTTCTCCAGCCGACAGATCACAATCAATATTGAATTGACATGACACGACCAAATGACGTTGGTCTGTCAACTGTCTAGGAATCAATTTCCTCGATATTACAAATTCAAAAGCATTATATTTTGACGTTAGTCAATCAGAAACGCTGGTGAAAAAATAAATTTGGTCTCTCAGAAACCGGGATTACCAAGGCGACCAAGTCAATATTAACTGACTTACCCCAGCGGAGTGGGTGTAGTCGGGGTTGCGGTTCCCCTGGTTGTTGGCGGGCTTGCTGGAGACCAGCAGGTGGCCTCCGGTGAAGTAGTCGTCGGGATCAGCCCTGGTTAATACACCAAATTAAAACCTAAATTGTCAGCCAATGAGGGAGTTGATGATGAATAATAGTCTAAAATCTAAATCATGTCAGGTTTCAAACAAAAATCTAGATCATTTATATAGTTATATATTCGGCAGATACAATGCAATAGACATACAACTACTGACTAGTGACTACTCTAGTTTTCGGGTATTAGTTCGGTTGTCACGAATGTCACGACTATGGATTATCAATTATCATAGCTTATAGATAAGTCTAAAAATTATATAAAGAAAAATGTGTATCATGCAATTGAACCACTTAGAACTAACTTCTACATGCATACATGCGTTATTCTGTCTGAAGTAGACTGTCAGCCGCACTTAGAGACATTTAATGATTACTCAACTTAAATTTAACGAAGAGTTTTACAGATAATATATGCAGTTTATAGTAATAATCGTTAATCTCCCTGAGTGGCCGCTAGTTGAGTACTTACGCGTCGCTGTCATCATCATCATCCCGGATGGGTGTTTTGACGGTGGTGAGCTGGTACTTGTTCCTGTCCGTCACCGACTGAGCGCCGGGCTGCCCACCACCGCTGTTAACGACCGACGGTTACTACTCACGTTAGGGCTTATACTACTATTAGAGTGGAAGATTCAAGAAGATAAAGTAAGTAAGATATTAAGTGGGACTATAGTTATATTGCAAATTATGACATTATGGCCACGTTGAAAGGATTAACATTACTTATACTGTGCAAATGAGCCTAAAATGCAGTGGAAGTAGGAAAGAAAATGATTCTACAAAAGATAATGAGGTAAGAGAGTAAGAAACTAATAGATTAAAGTATTAACAAGAAGCAGAACGTTGCAGAAAAGTGAGAAGAGCGTTACGATGACTTTTGAGTGTTACAACATTATTATTGTCAATATAAATGTTCATTGATTTGACGACCTCTGTGGCTCAGTGGGTGGGCTGTCGGTAGCTCAAGCCGGGGGTCGCGGGTTCGAATCCCGCCGACGGAACAAAAAGTTTTCAAAGTTCCTGGGTCATGGATGTGTATTAAATATGTGTATCATATAATAAAAATCTTAAATATATGTATAGTATAAAAGTATTAAATATATTTCCATTGTCTGGTACCCGTAACACAAGTCCTTCAGGTACTTACCACGGGGCCAGACTGACGTGGTGTGAAGCGCCCATAGATATTATAGATATTATTATATTATTGATCAGTAATCATTAACTTGATCATTCACAGCTGGGATCCAGCGTCAGAAAACTCTCTTGCACTTTCGATTTGTACGTGCATAATATGGAACCCGATCTTCACATTTCTTACTCAAAAGCGGAAACAATTTTGTGGTAAAAGTTTATAAGTGGATGCGAATGCAAAATCTTTAAAAGATCTACAACTTTAGTTACACTATATCTACATATTTACAAAATGTAATTTTAAGATTATTAACACTTACATGCTGAACGGACTAACATTCCCTTGCTGCTGGTTCGTCGGGCGATACACTGGCCCCTGCTCGGAAGGCCTAGAAGCGGTCGAGGGCTTTTGGCTTTGGCTTCCCTGACTATTTGGTCTACTATCAACGGGCCACGTTTCTGTTGGCCTTTCGTTCGGCCTCGCCACAGGCCTGGTGGCTTCTGGCCTAACTTCGGGCCTCGTCTCCTGGGTGGTCTCTGGGCGTTTTCCCGGCCTGACTGTAGCTTCTTCGGGCCTGGAGATGGCCGGTTGGGGTGTGTTGGCGTTGCAAATCTCTCTACCGTTGAGCCTGATGGCCTGAAGGCGGGGGACCTTGTTCAGAGGGTTGTACTGGACGAAGAACCGGACGGCCACCGCCGGGCCCGGTTGGATCTTCATCTTGGTGTTCTCGATTTTGAAGTCGATGTTGTCATTGGTGCTAACGTCGCCAACCCAATTCTGAAAGAAAGAAAATCAATTAAACCCACTGCAAACAAGCAGTAAAATGAGATATTATTTGACACAAGATATTCTCAAGACAAAATATTTGCTGTGTGTATATTCATGTGTGTATTGCAATAGAAGACTGTGGTGTCTTATGAGAACATGCACCTTAGAGGGCTGATGATGACAAACAAAGCTGATCGCACTTTCTGTTAGATCAGCTTTATTAAGAAAATGGATCAAACTATGCTCATGCGTTTGATATTATGATGACTCATGACACGGACATACACACGAACCACGAGTTCAAGAACACAATTGGCTTTGTGATCGTGGTGGTAAAAATGTATTATTGAAATACGTCAAAGAATAATTAGATTCATATTATAATAATGAAAAAACCTAGTCGATCTTTAGAACAAATAATAGCATATTATTATTTAATCGCTCTAAGAAACCTGTAGGTTATGAAACGAGACCGATTGAAGGCTGGTAAAACTGGATGATATTTACCTGCTGAGTGACATTTAGACGAAAGGCATTTTGTGTCATCTATAGTTCATTTTACCAACTGGTCAATCAACTTACTCCTATAAGTTTTGTTCTTATTCTCTTACCCCTAAATGTTCATCTTGCACTAATGTACCAACCCCTGCATACACCCTCTGGTAAATCTGGTTACCTTTAACATTTCGGCCAGCACACACGTGACCAAAAGGCATTATGTTATCCGACCACTGCACGCGTTGACGAACGTGTGGGCATAATAATGAAGACGTTAGTGGAAGAAGCAGGTAATTAATAGTTAAAAATTACTATTTTTGCCTTTGGAGTTGGAAAAAAAAACTGTGTATTTTATGTGTAGCCAGATATATTAGCTAAATGACGAAGTAGGTTAGGTTAGTTACAAGGTTTGTTATAATTTTAAGGGAAGGTCCTTAAGTTATAAAATGTTGGATATGTGGTTCTTCCACTCACGTCTATAATAATTATTGTTCGTTCGCCCGTGATTATACATAAAAATTATGCTATGATCGACGTCGATTTTGCGTAGTGTACATAATACCAGCACAATCATGTCATATGTCACAACTCACACACTTACCCCCTACGAATAATATAAACTACTTACCCCTAATATATCCGCTTTACTGTCCAGCACGACATTGAGCCATAGACTGTGGAGTGTGCTGTCTGTAGAGAGGTTGACGGTGCCGTACCAGCGGCCGGGCTCTGTGCCCGTCTGCTCGTACGTGAACACGTTGGGGCATGGCGACGTTGACTGCTCTAGCGTTGGGGCAAGTAGAGCTGAGAGAAAGAGTAGCGACAGCGCGATCTGTGGCGGAGAAGGTGGTTAAATAAATAGCTAGCAGATTGCAGAGCTGGGAAGAAATAAAGAGTAGGACACAGCTTGGTAGTAAACAGTTTGAAGACTTTAACTATGGGTACCACGTAATAAATTTACGATTTAAGCAGTATAGTCCCGCTAGTGACTATAGTCGCTACGGATGGGGAGCTTTTCATGAAGTAAAACGGACTCCGCTTACCGCGAACTAAAATATTATAGTAGACGCAAATAACAAGAATTACCACATAAACAAGCAAAAACTACCGTAACTAATATTTAATTAATACGTATGGCAATCATAGATATCAATTCTGTTTGCGGTTTTAAAGAGTTTGTATGTCATTCCGGTTTAACGAACTGCCGATGGTCGAGCTTAGGCCCTGCTAGGTTTGTCAGAGGGTATTTTTCCCCCAAAAAAAAGGTTACCGTGTGAGAATAAATATTATATTTTTATAATGTTTACTAGATGACCCGGTGAACTCCATATAACTTTTTTTCTAATACCTTTATAAGGTGTAATAAAACATTTTGATAATGCTTTAGGGTGTCTATTGTGTTCCTTGTAGAGATATCACTGTAAAGGAAGAAGGGCTGAAAGACCAATTTTTTGTGATTTGTACAAGCGCCCCAGCGTCACGATTTTACCTGTACAAAAATAAAAAAATATTGCTCTTTCAGCGCTGCCACTTTTACAGTGAACTCTACATGGGACTCATACATACCCTAAACTCTAATGAGTCTAAAGTATTATCACTTATAGACCTATAGAAGTATATTTTTCCTGGACATCCTTAAACATTTCAATACTTAAATGTTTAGAAGTTTAGCCGTTTTCGAGTTTTCATTGAGCGAGACTAACAAGATTGAAAAATTATTTTTATTTTTATATAGGCGTTCCTTCGGAGAATTCCAGTGACGCTGGCAAACAGTATCTTAAAGTATACCTACAGCCGGATCTAATCGGAATCGCGGGGAATACCCCGGTGTGAAAGTCAACGATTGTCGATTTCTCAATAAATATGCGCAAAGGTGTGTGGGGTATAAGGGGCCCAACTTACACCATAGGAGCCCAAGCCAACCTCACCTGCACGTGGTATACCCTGCTGATCAACGAACGATGCTCTGGCGAAAACCCCCCCGCCAACACGCATTGGACAAGCGCGGCGGGTTTTATGGTCTAACCATATAGTCCATCCCCCCTCTTATCATGGCCCAAGTTCCCGGCAACTCCAGATGCCGGGGAGACCAGGACGGGGGTCGACCTGGCGCTGGGGTTAGGGGTGCGAAGAACCTCCGGGCGAGAAGCTCTAACCGTCTAACGACCTTGGCTTACAGTAACTCGGACACCGACACACTTAATATTTTAACATTTAACGCTAGAACCATAATGGAAGACTTTCGACTCATAGAATTAGAAAATGCTTTATCGCACATTAATTGGGATATTGTGGGGCTCTCTGAAGTAAGAAGGTTAGGAGAGTCTACGGAAGATAGGGAAAATGCAATATTTTATTATTACGGCGAAACTCAGGGGCAACATGGCGTGGGTTTTATCGTATCAAAGAAATGGAAGGATAACATAGTCTGAGAGAGTCGCAGTATTAAAATTAAAAATTTCGTCCAACAAGCAGATCACAATTATACAGGCATATGCACCTACAAGCACACATCCAGATGAAGAAATAGAAGATTTCTATGATGTTCTAAATATGGCTTGTACTGAGAACCCAGGCATTTGGAAGCTGGTAGTTGGCGATTTTAATGCAAAAATTGGCCAAAAGCCAGTTGGATAAGGACGATACGATAGGTCCCTATTGTATTGGCACCCAAAACGAAAGGGGAAGTCGTCTTATCCAATTTGCGTTTGGCCAAACAATGAAAATCATGAATATCTACTTCAACAAAAAACCACAGATACGCTGGACATGGATGTAACCGAACACCAACACAAATAATGAATTAGATTACATATTATCATCTCAAAGCCAAATTGTTTCAAATGTCAGTACCATAAACACTTTCAAATTCAGCTCCGATCACAGACCCGTAAAAGCAAAACTCAAATTTAATTTTAAATTACAGCGATCAATGTTATTTCGAAGTTATACCAGAAGACACACAAAAGACACTCTTATTGCTAATAAGGATCAGTTTAACCTCCATCTGCAAAATTCATTTAATGGTCTTAATATGGAGGTAGAAGATGCAGAAGTTCTATATAAAAACATTAAGGGCCTGTTTCACCGCTTCCTGATAAGGCTATCTACCACTTAATTTGACAGATGGAGTATGGAAAATCTGTCAAATAACCCTATCGGGCACCTTATCAGGAAGCGGTGAAACAGGCCATAAGGATAGTATCGCAATAGCAAATAAAAAAATTAAAACTACCCACACTAAACAAAGAAAACTTACTCAAGAAACTCTAAACTTAATTGACAAAAGATCATATTTAAAGAAAGGTACAACAGAATATAATAATTTAGATAAAATAGTCAAGCGGAAAATAAGACACGACTTGAGAAAAATAAATACTTTAATGGTCAAAAACGCTTTAGAACAAAACACTTCACTGAGAGTTGCTAAAAACGGAGTAACCCACAGGAAATTCTGGATAAACGATTTAAAAGACGAGCAAGGAAAGAAACATAGAAGTAGAGAAAAGGTAATAGATATTAGCACCAAATTTTACAAAAATCTGTATAATACAAAAACTATAGACAATGTAAATTACACCTGCCCCGACTCAGTTCCAGTCATATCAGAACAAGAAATCCATAAAGCCATTCTTAGCTTAAAATACAATAAAAGCCCCGGAGAAGACGGTATTACTTCCGAAACTCTAAAAATTGGTGAACCATCTTTACTTCCACATTTATACAACCTTTATAATCTTATTTTAAAGACAGGCATTCTTTCGGATCAGTTTTGTAACTGCAATATTATTCTTTTACATAAAAAGGGAGATAAATCCGATATTTCAAATTACAGACCTATCAGTTTGGTATCACAAATGTACAAGGTTTTCATGAAAATCATCCAAAATCGTATAGACCCTCAACTAGATTATCACCAACCTCCTGAACAAGCCGGCTTTCGACCAGGCTTCTCAACCACAGATCACATCCACACATTGAATCAAACAATAGAAAAATGTAACGAATTTAATCTACCATTATATTTGGCCTTTATCGATTTTCATAAAGCTTTTGACAGTCTCCACCACAAAAACATTTTTTCAGCCCTCAGCAACCAAGGCATTGAACCCGTCTACGTAGACCTTCTTAAAATTATTACCTTCTTACAACAATTTTATCCTAATATATTAAATTATTTACACATTCACACTGCACACACATACAATCACACTACACTTTATCACGTAAAGTCTCTTTCGGCGACGTGATGCGCGCTACGTTCGGAAGCCTCGCCCGAAACCTCCGGGAAACTACACCGGCAGGCCAGAACAATAAAAGCCAGAAGAAAACATAAATAAGGTTTATTATTATTTCATATTAATGTATTATTATTATCGTTTTATCACTATAAATAGTGAACATGGCAGACGCGTCCTGCTGTCTATCCCTAAAATATGTGCTTAGAAAACAAAATATACTAAACGACGGTAAAGCCGCGCTGGGTCAGCTACTTATCTACTTATATATCTATACTAATTATAAAGAGGAATGGTTAGTTTGTATTTTTGTTTAAGTATTGGAAAGGCTCAAAAACTACTGGACTGATGTTAAAATTGACTCTTTATTCCATTGCCAATTTCCATCCCTCTCTCATCAGCCACCTGACAGCTGACCGATACGACCGGTGAGTGCTGGCGAAGGACTGACTGCTTTGTATGCCCGGTCTACGCATGGAACGACTTTCTTAGAAGTCCAAAGCGCATATTCCACTTATCCTAGCTAGGAACCTAGCTAGGATCCTAGCTTTCTAAATGTTATTACACTTAACTAATTTTTTTTCCGATTTAGGATCCTCGCTACAAGGAAATCATTTAGTCAAGTGGAATAACATTTAGAAAGCTAGGATCCTAGCAAGAATCCTAGCTAGGTTTCTAGCTAGGATAAGTGGAATAAGCGCTTAAAGAACAGCGAAACGAAGTTCGCGGGGTCAGCTAGTAGATAAATAAAGTCCTTATACATAATATTAAATAGATCAAAAGCACGACGCATTATACGTAACAAGATCAACAGGAAAATAAATAATTAATGCAACATTAATTCTTGTCCAATAGCTATATAAAAAGAAATTTGGAAAATTCCATGTTCAACGTGTTAAGATCTTAGATTTATAAAAACGAGATCAAAGCACAATAATAGATAATATTACACAAGCAGAGGGCGCTATAATTAGCACATAAAGTAAATAATCCAACAAAAATCGACATGTTGCACGTTGAAACGTTGTCAAACGTTGAACAAAACTTTTTGTTTACTCTCTAGTTGCAGGTGCTGCTCTCCAGCGTCAAAACATTTCAGTAATAAGTATAATAATTATTATCTTTTTTTTTTTTTCGAAAGGGTCTAAGCTACTGGTCTGGTTAAGACCGTGGTAGTTTAATCGTGGCTATAACTAGTCTGTTGCTAGTTGGTTTCGAGATAAACAATGAGGGGGCCTGGCCCCCTCCCCTAAAGTCACACGTGTGACATTCTAATCGGGCAATATTGGGGAGAGCTACGAAAAAATAAGCTATTTTCATCTGACGTGGGGACACGGGTCCTGCCTGCTCTTAAGGGGTCCGACCCCGTACTCACTCTCTGACGAGTGAGGCTGCTCGCGCGCGGTAGCACAAACTAGCTGCGTACGAGTTATCGCGGTAGATGAGCTCAAATTATTAATGATATTGAATTATAATCCTATTATTGCTTCTATAGGCTTCTAAAAACCTATAGAAGCACAAAATGCACTCAGAGGCAATTTGGTCGCACCGCACGGTGGTGCAGACGCCAAGTTTTGAAAATGCGTAGCGCGTTTAATTTACTGATTGACATATTATTATTTTATGATTAAAAATGTATACAAGGTGTAACAAGTAAGTGACAATAATTTAGGATTTTTATGTGTCCTTTATAATATAGAGTTCACTGTGACAGTAGCAACGCTGAAAGAGCAATTTTTTGTGATTTGTATGGGTAAGCGCCCGAGCGTCATGAATTTTCCCATACAAAAGTGAAAAAAGTTAGAGTAACGTTTGACACTTTTGTATGGGAAAAGCGCGCTGATACTTTCACAGTGAACTCTGTATAGGGCCTATACACACCCTAAAGCAGTAGTACCCACTTAGTTTTCTTACTCATCGTATAATAATACTTGATCTCAAAAATATCACAAGAACAAGAACAGATCAGAATGCATTTACTTTTGTGACGTCATAAGAAACTTGTTGGAAGTATACAGTCCACTGTATTATTAGTACCGAGAAAAATACTACGTGTTTAGATAATTACAAGAATTAAGCACTACATAGTAAGTGACATAGCGAGCTGTGATAGTCAGATTAGATTTACTGATAACATAAACTAGAAAAATATGTTATTATTGCGTTGTGTACGTTCATACTATTATTAGAAATGCGAAGGTGCGTCTGTTTGTCTGTTACCTCTTAATGTAAAAACAGCTAAACCGATATTGTTAAAATTTGGTATGGAGATATTATGAGTCCCGGGAAATGACATAATACTTTTTATCCCGGCAAAATGTACGATTCCTACGCGATAAACGAGTTTTGCAACGGAGTTGCGGGCGTCTAGTAGTTTTATCAGTATAAGTGTTATTATAATAATAATTATCATTAATTATTGTACTATCCAGTAATTAAATTACATAATTTGTCAAAGTAATATTAATATTATAGTGGTACCTATAAATAATCCACTGATCTACTTAATAAATGTTAGATCAAATATTGGGATACATTTTCATTTTTAACCGACTTCAAAAAAAAAAAGAAGGTTATCAATTCGACGCGTATGTATGTAATATTTCCAGAACTGCCCAGTTATTGTATATGTTAGTCTATATCAGCGTCTGAACAAATGTGGCAAATTTCAAAAGTGTATGTATGTATGTATGTTTTTATGTTTGTGTTCGCATATCTCCGGAACTACAAGTCCGATTTCAGTAATTATTTTTGTTGTACTAGATATTGTTCAACTTAGGAAACAGTGCAAGTTTCATCAAAATCGGTACAGTAGTTTTGGAGATAGGGAGTTTTAATTCTCAATTACGTACAATTTTGAAGTCGGTTTTATCTTTTTATTAAAATACAGTAATTATCTTTGTGCCTTCTGTGAGTTCCTTACAATGAAAGTAAGCTATCCTCTGTGTTTCAATGCGTATTAGATTCAACTATTTGACAAGTATAGTAGAATATCCCTAAGAATTAAATATTTTTGTTGTGTTATTATCTACGCTTTTAATTTTGGCTTGGCATTTACAGATTCATCGTATTTTTAGCAACATCAAAACTAAACATTCGAGTTTTGACTAGGTATTGTTGTTAATGATTCTATTGTTAGGTAATTAAGATATTATTTTATAAATGTCGTTTTGATTTTCAACTTCAATTGCTTTTGATAATTATAACTGTTATGAGTTAAACTGTATGGAATTTTATAAGTTTTTTCCTTATGTGGTCAACGTAGATTTATACCTCAAAATTATTATGAAAAGGTTTTTACAATCTTGTTATTCTTATTTTGAAACGATTCAAAATAAGTCTTAATTGCTATAGATTTTGTGAGTAAGTACAAAGTATTTTGCATTTATTTTTACTTAATTGTAAGGCTGAACCACGAGTTACTGTATGTGTCATTAGTTCATTACGGAGTATGGGAAATCAATAGCATTACGTTATAATTATTAACTAGAGCAGTGGTATTTATTCAAAGCAAAAAGTGAATCATATAAGACATGCCTACTACTAATTAAACTAATAATATTAGTATAACATGATGAATCATAATATTTAACATTATAATATTGTGTTGTGTTATAATCCATCAGTAAAACCCACAGAATATGTAATTAGTGTAATTAAGAGCCCGTACTATCTTTTCTACTGCTCTCTTCACACTCACGCCCGTCTTTCATATGCCAGGTGAAAAAGGATGATCGCCAAGTTAGCGGGCAGTTATAAGTATTCTGTTTTTTAAAGGGTTTTTTATATGAAAGTGGTAAAAAGTAATTCCAATATTTTATAGACGACTTTCTCAACAGTACATGGTATTTTTTTCATACCGTTAAGACGTCAATACAATCCATAAACAGGTGATATTCTAAACATTTTACAGCAAAAATCACAAAACTGTCGCGGGTTTAAGTTGGATTATTTAAAGATACTTAAAAAAAATAAAAAATAAAAAACTAGCTGCAACATTAGATTATAATTGAAATGATCTTATGTTGTGCATTAAAACTTATAGAAATACTGTATTTTAACTGTTAAATCACGTCTGTTAAATGAGCTAAATCGGCAAAATTTCGTATACGGACTCTTAAGTAATAAATAAAGACTTGTAAGATTAAATATTTCAAGTACTTACTTATTAGAATTTCGAAAACACAAACACGGAAAAGTAGATTCGAGATTGAATTTTGTTTAAATAAGCGTGTTTCCCCCCAGAAACACTTAATAAACAATAATTATAATCTTGTTTGTGTGACCGCTCAATTTGACCGGAACTAAAATAATGATGAATTCTCCCATCTGAGGCACTTCACATGGCTATTTGTATTTGCGTATTTAATGTATTCGCCAAACAATCACCATGTGTATAGACGGTATGTTTGGCAAAGTGTTGGCCTTATTTGCCTATTTGACAAATAATATGACCAATACCAAATACACGTATCCGTACTTTTGCGATTTGTCGGTTTTTGACGCACATCAAAGGAGTCAAATTATAGGCAAGTAAAGAAAATCAAGTAAAAGTTTGGTATTTGACGTCCATGTGTGGAAGACCGTAATTTGCCTTTATAAGTTTATTTGCTTGTTTGTATATACGTCAATAATTTTGCCAAATGCAACAAATAGCCAATAGCAAATACAAATAGCCATGTGAAGTGCCTCCATTAGGTATAGATAAAATGTGTTACTAACATAATTAATAGTATAATATATCCACAAAAACTAAAAATAATGGAATCATCTAGAATTTTAATAAGACTTCCTTGAGACCAATGTTTGATTGAATAACTTGATATATTAGTGACTGTGATGCTGACAATAAATCCGATAGGCGATACATCTACCTTGATAGTATCTGCATTATAATTATTGTACTTAATCAGAAAAACTTGTTCGTAGACAGGATAGGTCTGATTGATGCATCAACAGATGATACCATTTCCAAGGGACCAAGGGTGAAGACGATTATAGTAGAGGTAGATAACGTAATGTACGTAATACATAGACAATAGGCATCTCGTGTTCTCATAGAATGTGGGACAATAAAAGTAATACATAGAGGCTTAGATACAATGTTCGCCAAGAAACCGGTACCGAAGCCACAACTTGTCTTTTTAGTGGCACAAATACCACATAGAATCCGCAGTGCAACCTGTTCTTCTAAGTGCCCCGACATTATATTATTATGAATATTATGTTACCTTTTACTCGGTAAAGCGCAAAATTTGAGGGAACACTCCGATAGTTAAATTAACTTTAAAACGCGGAAATTTCCTCCAACGCGAAATCATCAAGGACGTCGAGATCCACGCGTGCGTTTATAGGAACTCACCATTTTACGATACTCCACATTTATTTATATAAACAATACTAACAAACAGGCGAACGGACACACAAACACGACCGCTTCGCAGCGTTTACGCGAAATATTAAAAATATGAACTTAAAGGTCAAGATTCAAGATAGCGACAGAGGGAGATAGTGAGCGATAATTATCATATAACAGAAAAAGATAAATCTACATCGGTCTACTCCTGCTAATGTCATGTGTACACGCAAACTGGTTTGCAATGATCGAGACCATTAATAAAGCATACGCGGACTCCCAAGAGTCGAGATATCTTGGAAAATTGCATCTGCGCCACTCGCCAGCGGATTTACTCCGAAGTTTTGTTGACGCAAGTTCGCCAGCGGGAAAACAAAAACACTTTTTTGTTGTAACTTTGAAAACTACACTTTTATCGCGTTTGGAGTTATGAGGAACATTAAAGGTCGTTAGCTAAAAGGCGTGCGATGTTATTGAGTTCCGTGTTTTAATGAACGGCACGGCTCGGAGGAGTTGAAGTAACAAATGAACTCCAATCTTTTGTTATATTGTTAAAAGTTCCTAAAGAACAAAATGCCTTTAAAATAGAGGTACCTGGTGTGAATGAAGTTACTTATTTTCTAATTTGTCAATACACCTCGAAATTGAAATGCATTAATTTTAAATTATACAATAATGGGGATTATCCATTTTTTTTAAATTTTGCTCATTACAAAAACATTTCGAGGAATAAGGTCAGTGATCGTTTTTCTGTATATAAACGAAAAAAATACGCATTAGTTACTTATATTTTTGAACAAATATGTTTAACCTTAGTTTGACCTTCAATGGCGTGAAATAAGCAATAAATTCGACTAACATTACGTTTCGAACTTTTGGTAAGCTTCTCGTATCAGCTTTCACATAATGAGAACTTGCATTTGACGAACCAGCCATTATAAATAAGATCGAAAGGAAAAAAAACGTACTGCAGAGGTCAATTGGCCGCCGATGATGACGTCAGAGCGAAACTTTAAAAATTTATTGAGAAAAAACTAGCCGATGAATTTCAAAATTATTTAATTTATATTCTTAAAATACCCTAATATAAAAAGTACTTACATGTGATTTTTTTTGGACAATGCCCATTAATGTCTTTATTATTATTTTGCGTAATTGGATTAAGTCTCTTTTATAATCTTTTTGATAATCTTTTACTTTACTTGCCTAATACCAATACTTAGTCAAGCTTATAATAATTTCCCTAGCAAGTAATTATTAACATGATCAAAATGCCTTCAGGAATAAACTAGCAACCAGAAATAATCTTTATTACAATAGCATAATATAAAAAAAAAAAAAACGTTCACAAGACAAACGTTTCTTTTAAAGCCAAGAAATAAACGAAAAGGCTCAAAGTAAATAATAAACTGAGTGTAATATCGAGTAGGCAAGATGACGATTTGTCTGCGGCGTGGTAAGTAATGGCCGTCATTTGTTCACCGCGGCCAACTTCAAGACATTACCGAAAACCTCAACACCTCGGAACTGGAGTTTGCAAAACGAGCCATACTAATATTATAAATGCGAAAGTGGGTCTGTCGGTCTGTCTGTTACCTTTTCACGCCCAAACCGCAGAACCGATTTTGCTGGATATGGAGATACTTTGAGTCCCGGGAAAGGACATAGGATACTTTTTATCCCGGAAAAATGTACGGTTCCTGCGCGATAAACGAATTTTTGCGTAATGGTGTTGCGGGCATCATGTAGTCTAAAAATAACTAACAATTTACACCCACCCCTGTTTATTTATAGCAAAATCCTATTAAGACGTTGTTGCCTATTTAGGAATCTAATCTAAAAGCTGTAATAAAGTAGGATATATTTTACATCTGTGTCAAAATAGTTTTCGAGGAATTACGAAATAAGCATTAAAATATTATTGCGATTCGGGAGACGGGAATTTACGAAATAATAATGAGCTCAATTTGCGTGATCTCGGAATTTCATTCTTTGATTAAATCCTCCTTGCTCAATGAGGGCTGAAGACTTTTGTTACTTTCAAGATGTTCTCCATTTCATTCTAAATTAAACCTTGATACCGAGAAGTAAAGTTGAAATTCGACGCGTACAGACCTTGGCAGCAGAACACCATTGTCTTCAGGGTTTTGTATAGAATTTTCACCCCATTCTTACCGCAGGAGGATTCTGATTGATCTATTTCAATATTTGATGTTATCAAGTAATACAATATAGTACTTTAAATTTAAGTACTTAAGTGCTAAAATTATTCCTGCTGGTTATTCGGTTTCTTTTCGCGATTTTTCAATGACTGAAACCTTTTAGCTGCAGGCACTAAGATAAGAAGCTGTAGCACAATTATCGTCAACGATGTTGCTTACCACTTCGTTGAGATTAATTTTTTTATTGAGCGGATAAGTACTTACCATATTTTTTTGTACAAAAACTTTACCGGTTGTAAACAAAATCGTCACAGAATATTGTGCGTTAGAAGTTATAAACGTACAGACAGACACAGTACACACTTTCGCATTTATTATGCATGGAAGTATTGATTCCTAAAAAATAAAAATGTGATTGCTATTAAAACTCCTGTAGGCAAATTAAAATGTTCAAAACGATTTCCTACGAATCTAATACTTTTATTATTATAAAGCGGAAGAGTTTGTTAGAATGTTTTTTGTTTGTTTGTTTGTTTGTTTGACGCGCTAATCTTAGGAAGTTACTGGTCCGACTTGAAAAATACTTTCAGTGTTAGATAGTCCATTTATCGAGGAAGGCTACAGGCTATATTTTATCACTCCAAGACTAATAGGAGCGACGTAATAGAAGAAAATGTGGAAAAAACGGGGGAAATTATTTGAAAGGGCTTATCTCACGAACTACTAGACTAATTTTGCTGTTATTTGGGTCAGATAATAATAATAATAATAATAATAATAATAATAATTTATTTATTTCAAATCATAATAATATGTAACATTCAAGAGCTTATCACTGTTCAGTTAATTTCAGTACAAATTCAGTAGTAAGCGTTGGGAGCTGTACTAGTTATAACTGTGACACAGCTCCCAGCATCTTCCACTCTGGAATACTATTTCAATTTAGATAGGTAAGTACATTATAATAATTTACAAAATAAAAACAGGATTACAAAAAAACGTGAATGCACTAAATTTACAAATTCTAGTTACATGCATAACTATTATTACATAATATAAACATAATACTTATAAATTATAATATATCATTATCAAAAGTTCTAATTGCAGGTACGCTTTAATTAAATTAAGTTTATATATTTAACTATTTAAGTTTATGTTTACTTAGCATCTCTGTGATGTGTGTGTGTGCGTGTGCGTGTGTGTGTGTGTGTGTGTGTGTTTGTGTGTGTGTGTGTGAAAGGTAGAGTGTTACAAATACATAGTTACAATGTGTAAGAAATAATGCTCTCGGAGTCCCTATAATTTAGATTAAACAGCCACTTCTGCACTGCCTTTTTACAACTGTAATTACTTAATGATATAATATTGTTAATTGCTAATTTAGCTTTATTATATATATAAGAACCACATACATAGTAATGTCGTTTTGCGACAGATGTAAAATACTGGACACTCGGACACACTTTTCGAGCCTTCCTCCTTAAGTGACACGCAGCTTTTCCTAATTCAGGGTCTTTATGTTTCCGCAGAATTGTGAACAAAATAAATAGTTGTCTAACTGTTAAAACAGCGGCTTCTTTATACAGCATATCGGTGTTATACCTACGAGGTTTCCCTAGCATTACTTTTAGAATTGCCCTCTGAGCTCGCTCAAGAGGGAGCAAATAAGTAGTACCGACTCCGCCCCAAGTCACAATACAGTATTGTAGTATACTTTGAACAAGAGCAAAGTATACACAAAGCATAGTTTGTCGGTCCGATATAGATCTTAATCTTTTAAATATGGGTATCAGTTTCCTGACTCGGTTTGTTAAGGTAGTGATATGGAATCTCCAGTAAAGCAGCATGTCTATCTGAAGACCAAGATATTTAATTGTGTTACTTCTTACGAGAGAGGGGCAATTACAGCTGGTAATTTGATTGCAAGCATCACTGGAGTGCGCTTGAAGCTTGTAGTCAGTGGAAGGCAGTGTTTTAGCACTTAGTGAGAATGCTATGTATTTGGTTTTATTAATGTTGAGTGTAAGCAAGCTAGAATCCAACCAAGATGTAACAACACGTAACGCTTGTTCAGCTCTGACCCGAACTTGGTCCCAATTATCGCCATGTATGATAAGAGCGGTATCATCAGCATACGTTATAATTTTACAGAACGGTATAACCATTTTACATAAACTATTAATATAGAGGAGAAACAAGGTAGGTCCTAGCACACTACCTTGTGGTACACCGAAGGTAAGACTAGCATCACTACTAATATAATTACCAATTTTGACTCTTTGAGTTCTATTAGAGAGGTAACTTTTAAAAATATCTAGGGCCAAACCACGTATTCCGGCTGATTCCATCCTATTAAGCAATAAAGGTATTGGAACAGTGTCAAAAGCTTTGGACAGATCAAGAAACAACCCTATTACTTTCTTCTTATTGTCCAAATGCTTGGCTAAAGCTTCAGTCAGAACAAGAGTAGCATCTTCTGTAGACTTATTGTTCATGAACCCGAATTGATTAGATGCAATAATGTTATGTTGATCCAAGAAGTTTTTTAACCTAATGTTAAGAATTTTTTCTAAAATTTTAGATGTTGTTGTCAGCACAGATATAGGTCTATAGTTGTCAGCTGATTGGCGATCACCGGACTTATAAATTGGGTGGACCAAAGCTTTTTTGAGTATATCCGGAAAAACTCCAGAGCCCAGACATAAGTTAAAAATGTATGTGAGAGGAGGAACTAGCACATTTTTGGCTAATTTTTGGCTAAATAAGAGATTTGGCTAGATAAGAAGTAAACCACGTAAAAGATCATAAAGGCTATTTTTTGTAGACTAATTTGTCAGTAAAATATCTAATTTACGCGGGCGAAGCCGCGCGGGACGTCTAGTATTTGAATACAAACGAAGAACAAAGTAAAGTGACAAACTAGAAGAGAAAAATTTATTTAAGTATTTGGATAATCCTAAACAATTACAAGGACAATAATGAAAGCTGTACACGTGGCTTCGACTTGACCGATATAACCTCGACCTCCGGAGTAATAATTTTGATTTTCAGATAATTTAATCAAACAGCACTTCAAGTTAAGGAGAATGAAATATTATGAGACAACTACTTTACTATTTTTGGCTGTTGTATTTGGTTTTTTCATGTTTTAATCCATTAAGGAAATCTACACCACTGAGTACTTTTGTGAGTTTTAAATTTCATCGCGACTTGGCTAACGCTTTACATGAAAAAAATTAAATTAAGAAATTTAAAAAACCCTCGCCAAAGGTAATGAAATAATAATATTTACTTACTGCCTTTAAGTTTAAATAGTTCCTAACTTGTGTAAAGTAATATTTTAGTCCATAATTTGTTAATGGAATCAGGCGTTACTTTGCGGAAATCCATAGCTTAAAATTTAGTTTGTTATTATTTTTAGCAATATTCCGCGAAATAAACTTCCACCTTTAAGTAAATGAGTGAGTGCACGCATAGGCATGCGTACAGCACCTCCCTCCTCCCACACTGCCTATGCGTACACTCGCATGTTCTTGTATGCGAGTTATTGCATGCGAGTGTACGCATAGGCAGTGTGGGAGGAGGGAGGTGCTGTACGCATGCCTATGCGTGCACTCACTCATTTACTTAAAGGTGGAAGTTTATTTCGCGGAATATTGCTAAAAATAATAACAAACTAAATTTTAAACCATTATTTGTTTTCACGGTGTGTCGGGGGACCGCCAAGTAAACTATAACAACCTACAACCGCCAAGTCGCTGACTATCCCGATTCAGTTCGCTGTGAATTGATCTTTAAACTATAATGAATCAACTTTTCTGACAGTACATACTAATAGGTTGGGTTGGACCGTAGGACCCAAGCCACGTCACGAGTTACCGAACTTCAAAATATGTTGGAGTGTCGTAATTTTATAATAATACTAGCTGTCCCGGCAAACGTTGCTTTGCCATAATATAAAGTATTTCGCCCATATTATTTTATTGAAGTGACTAAATAAGTATGTCGCCATGGCAACGTCGATCGCATAATCCCAATGGTCGCCGTCAGTCTTAAATAAAATAAAATAAAAATAGCCTTTATTCTACCACCATACATTTAAAATATTGCTAAATTAATAATTATATTAGAATTATGTTACATTAATTATTATATTGGAATCATATTTAAAAAAATTGTTATTTTAACTATTTCTGGTATCACAATAATTAATTTAAACATTTTACATTGTTAATTTTAAAAATCAGATTTTCCATTATAATTTCAATAAAAATAGTAAAAGCAATATTTCATTAGTAATTTCCTAAAATCTAAGATGTGGAAGTCGCCTCTTTGGCGTAGACCTCCCCCAGCCTTCTCCAGGTATCTCTGTCTCTCGCTTTCCTTCTCTAATCTAATCCACATTTTCCCTTACATATAATAAGTAGTATAATAATAATAATATCTATGGACGCTTCACACCACGTCAGTCTGGCCCCGTGCTAAGTACCTGAAGGACTTGTGTTACAGGTACCAGACAACGGAAATATATTTAATACTTTTATACTATACATATATTTAAGATTTTTATTATACCATACACATATTTAATACACATCCAGACCCGGGAACATTGAAAAACTTTTTGTTCCGTCGGCGGGATTCGAACCCGCAACCCCCAGCTTGAGCTACCAACGCGCTCACCACTGAGCCACAGAGGTCGTCAAACGCAAACACATATTATATCCTCCCATATTTTCCTAGGTCTCCCTCTTTTTCTCTGTCCTTCCCTCGGTTGCCATTCTGTTATTTTATTAGTCCATTTTCCATTTTACATTCTGGCCTTGTACCATGAAACTGTTTTGAGACTTAAATAATCGGACGAGAATGCTGCGTCCTACTCTAACAAACGTGAAATGACGTTGTTAGAGCAGGACGCAGCATGTTCGTCCGATTATTTGAGTCTCAAAACAGTTTCGTAGTAGGCCTACAGATTACATGTCCTGCCCAATTCCATTTAAGCATTCTAATTTTCTGTAAAACATCTGTGACCTTAGTCTAGCTCCTTATAGTTTCATTTCTGATTTTGTCTGTTATCCTTATGCCAAGCATGCTCCTTTCCATTTTGCGTTGAAGGATCGTTATCTTGTCTTCATCTTTCCTCCGTAAGGACCAAGTTTGACAGCCGTCAGTCTTAGGTTGTAATAATTTACTATTATTTATTCAACAAAATATGCACTTATCAATACATAAAGTACCCAGTAGCCGATTCTCAGACCTACTGAATATGCATATATAAAATTTGGTAAAAATCAGTAAAGCCGTTTCGGAGGAGTTCGCTGTCTAACATTGTGACACGAGAATTTATATATATATATATATATATATATATATATATATATATATATATATATATATATATATATATATTATAACTATCATATATATATATGATAGTTATAATATATTTATAATACGTACATTGCATCCCGAAATCTACAGATTACAAGTAAAACTTGTCTTATGCAACAGTTTTTGTTAAAGTGGGAATCATCCTTCCATAGCAAAAGTCTCGTATATAGTGTAGCTCAAAGTCTCGAAAGCGAAACACAATAAATGTACATCACAGCTAACACGGGCAACAGCTCCAATTTCGGCATAGTAAGGGTTTAAGCTGCAATAAAAGTTTCTGGGCCAATAATTAAGAATCAGCATTGACAGCGTCGGCCTTACTCCTAAACGGTTTACACTCCGTGTACATTTTAATTATATCACCCCAGCCTGGACCCCGCGCACATTGCCCACTTTAAAATCACTGTTAGGGCTCCATTCCACTGCGGCGCACGGAGAGGCTACGCACGTGCGTCAAGCTTCGCTTTGTAAGAAAATATATGTGACTGTGTCCACTGCAACCCACGGACACGCTACGCACTAATAGGTATGAAGTTAGTTGATACCCTGGATTAAAACATAGGCTACTCTGTGAGAACCTGAAAAGAAAGAGAAAAGGTATCTAAATTCTGTGTAACTTATCGGGATCTACGATAATGTTGATTAAAATGTACTGTTGCAGTCTTAGGACGCGGTTACTCATTGGAGATTTTTGTCCCTTCCTGCATTGAAAATTATTATATTTTTGTTTAGTATGAGAATTTCTTACATATTTTGGTCTCTAAGAAACCTGTCCAGCAAATGAGTAGCAGCCATTCATACATGTATACTGAATTACTGAAGTACCTAGTTCCAAATAGTTGGTCACGTTAATATCTATTTTGACCTTAGACCCTCTGATTTTGTCTTTATTGAATGTATAATAATATGGAGGTATATCAGGATTTTTCTGGATGTCACTTAAAATTATTAATAATAATTATAGTTTTCTAAACACAGCTGTCCGCCAGGAAAGTGTAGCGACTTTAATCACTGAGTATGTATTATGAGATGAACGCTACTTAGCTTTTATACTATTGTATATTATTGTATGCTTAATAAAGAATTTGAATTTGAATCACAATTCCTTTGCTCCGTGGCCATAGAATTATAAAAAATACGTGGCACTAATGCACTTTATGACGCATACGTCTAGTCGCACACACACTAAAGTATAATTTACACAGAGCCAGTACTGGCTGCCAATAAGACTGGCAGCCAGTATTGGCTTGGTATATGCCGCGTGTGAACAGATTGGCCTGGCTTGAAAAACTGTTCACACGCAGCATATGCCAAGGCAATACTGGCTGCCAGTCTTATTGGCAGCCAGTACTGGCTCTGTGTAAATTATACTTAACATCGTACCGAAGTCTGACAACGCCTCACCGACCGGAGTGGAGGGTATTAGACATAAACCAATTAGAAATGACGCGCCCCTCCCTCGTATTTACAGTACAAAAATGTTCCATTTATATGAACTTTGAAGTGGTGGGGCGCGTCATTTCAAATTAGACAAGCTCTAAGTTTTTTAGGGTTCCGTACCTCAAAAGGAAAAAACGGAACCCTTATAGGATCACTTTGTTGTCCGTCTGTCCGTCCGTCCGTCTGTCAAGACCGTTTTCTCAGGAACGCGTGGAGGTATGAAGCTGAAATTTATATCAATTACTCAGGTCTACTGTCCCTTGAAGCTGTGAAAAAATCAAACTTCTAAGCCAACGCAATCAAAAGATACAGCCGTTTATGCCGCAAATTTTCGACACTTGCAAGGGAATCAAAACCTACAGGGTGCTTCCCGTGAACTCAGAATCTTGAAATTTGGTACGAAGCAACGTCTTATAGCATAGATAAAGGAAAAATTACGAAAACCATAAATTTTTAGTTACATCACATAATATATATTTTTTTAATAATTTTAAACTTACTACCCATTTCCTCATAAACGCGTAGAGGTATTAAATTGAAATTCATACCAAATACTCAGGTCTATAATACCTTTAAGCTGTAACAAAATCAAACTTCTATGTCAACGCAATCAAAAGAAACAGCAATTTAAGCTGCATATTTTGGTTTGTACGGAACCCTCGGTGCGCGAGTCCGACTCGCACTTGGCCGGTTTTTTTGTTACGAAATTTCTTGATTTGGTCGCCGCGCTCAAAGCCCACGAGAAAAGCTATGCAATAACTTAAAAATTAATAATTAATAACACACATTGTCCATAGTCTGCGCTGGTGAGAACAAAACAAACGTTAGGCTGAGATGTCCCCGGGCGGGTCGGCATCCATTGTTTAAAATTTCCCTTTGCTTTGTCAACTTTAAATATTTCTGTTGGAATTCCGAGCTCCGACTTTTGATCTCGGATCTACCAGATAAACGTTCAAAGACCTAGATCTCTTTTAGACCTACTTCGAAGATTAGGGTGCTCTAGAATCTAGATCTTAGTGAGAAAAGTTTGCTTTGCTATGAAGAAATAAAAAGTTACTGCCGAGAAATTATGAAAAGTTTAAGTTTTCTCTTGAATTGATACACTATAAACATTTGATGGTTCTATGTCTGTTAGAAGTCTTTTGATGATCGGTCAGTCAGTCAGTGAGTGACTAAATTAAGAAAGTTAAAAAAGTTACAGTTCTTAAACAACTGGTTCAAATTGAATGAAATTTTAAATATTATACCGTGTTTATACAATGCTTTAACTTAGAAAATAATGACTGGGATCGGTATTAGTAAAGGATCTTTGAACTAGCTAAGCAGTTCGTTACTAGACGACTCAGTGTACCGCCTATACGTGACCGAGAATAATGAGTAAAATGCTCATCGGAGATTACTTAGGGTCTGTATTGTAGTCGTCTACTGACTGACAGTTTTAGTATTAGCTTCATAAACACAAACTTACTTATTTTAAACTTAATAGAAATATTATGTACTTACCTATTATATTGTATAGCAATTCAAATAATTATCTTGTGTTACCGCTCCCGCCTCCGCTCTTACTCGAGCCTCCGCTATCACTGCAACCTCCACTTCCGCTCCCGCCCTCGTTACCGCTCCAGCATTGGCTCCTCACTTATCATTTGTTACTTATTAGTAGGGCCCGGAAAAATATGTATTAAAAAATCCAAAATATGTACTTAAATATAATAATATGACTAAAAAATCTAAAATATGGAAAAATATGGACTATAAAACAGAAATATGGAAAAATATAGAGTATAAAATTACAATAATTAAACATTGTTTTAGTGTAGATTAAGTATTTATTTTATTTTAATTTTTTTATCAATTATTAAAGTACAAATATAATTAAGGATTTTGTAAAAATTTCAAGTGCCTAGCTGAGGCCATTATTGATATCGAGCGAAAAATAGGAAAAAAATACGTTTGTTGTATGGGAGCCACCCTTAATTATTAATTTTATTTTGTTTTTAGTATTTGTTTTTAGCAGTTAAAAGGCCGGCAACGCACCTGCAGCTCTTCTGATGTTGCGAGTGTCCATGGGCGACGGTAGTTGCTTACCATCAGTTGCCCCTTTTGCTCGTTTGCCCCCTTATTTAATAATAAAAAAAATGTTGTTATAGCGGCAATAGATTCTGTGAAAATTTTAGAAGTCTAGCTATAGCCGTTCTTGAGATACAGCCTGGTGACAGACAGACGGACAGACAGACATCGAAGTCTTAGTACCTAATAGGGTCCCGTTTTTACCCTTTGGGTACGGAACCCTAATAATCAGCACAGAATTTTGTTTTTCTTTGTGTGTTACGTACTTAAATCCTTTATTTTACCCAAAGACCAAAACATACTTACAGTTTTTGTTTAGCCATGTCAGCAACAGGACCTTTTGCATCTGAAACTTTATTTTATATTTCTTTATTTATCCTTCGATCGCGGATTCTTGGAAATGCTATTGTATTCTATTGTTGTCGCGATCACCGGTGCTCTTATGGGGCTTGAATCCTGAAGGAATAATCTTCTTTGGAAACAATAAATAGTTACGACGATAAAGCACGAGAGGAACGAAATACGCAGCCGCATGGTGGCGGTAACGTATTTTTTTTGTATTTTTGTGATAATATGGACGATTGTGACATTTTCTTGCAAAATATGGACTTATCTTTGAAAAACCCTAAAATATAAAAAATTTGGAAAATAAAACTTTGTTTTTCACAGTCTAAACATGATAATTCGTATAAAAAACACATTCTAGGCCGAAAATCACGCAAAACAAAAATATGTATTTACATATAAATCCGGGCCCTACTTATTAGTTATTAATACTTATGCTCCCACTAACCTCTCGCAAAGACCGGAAACACTAGAACCATGGTTTTTTATTAAGGCCGTCCCCCGAGCAAACGACCTTGGTCATACATTTGCCGCGTTCCCGAGAGCGCACCAAAACCCTATTTTTTTAATGCCCGAACCTGTACCTTATATAAGCATTCAAAAGTTCTGTTCGGTACCTACGGATCCAGGGTATAACCTGGTGCGAAGTCTTATTTTTTGGTAGCATTTACCTCGAATGCTTCAGAAAAAATCGAAATCACTATATGTTTCGATACAAATTTCAAGGAGTCCCCTCGATTTATTAAGGATCCCATTATCAAATCACCATTTTTGTGAACATGGTACTAAATTCAAGATAAACCCTATACAACACAAAAACAATTTTGAAAATCGGACCACAAACGGCTGAGTAATCGAGGAACATACAAAAAAAAAAGGATACATACAGCCGAACGTATTACCTCCTCCTTTTTGGAAGTCGGTCAAAAAATAGCAAATTTTAAACGGGGAAAGGGATATCGATATACTGAAGATTATTACTGTATTTTTATTATAGCTTTGTAGCTTTCAAATTATGAGTTTATAGGGCTTGAAATACGGTAAATTGCGGTATCTCCGTAAGGAACGCCCTTAAGCTAATTACATCAAAAGAAAAAAAATCTACTTTTCAGCGTAAACGAGTAATTTTGCACATTGTGTTTATCGCGGGTTATGCAATAAATATTGGTTTATTATCACGAAATTAAAGCAAAACCGACGTTACGTTCTTCGACAGTAGGTATAAGCTTCTTTTGAATATCACTAGAGATTTATTTCCTGTCGATGAAAAAAGAGTCTTGTGCTAGCTTTGATACAGTAGATAAACGCTTGTTAGTTTACAAATTAATCGTTATTGGCTCATAAGAAGCATTTTTTGTTTTTTATAAAATTACACTTAGTGGAGTATCAATTAGTTTTTCAGAACCCCGACGATTCAAGCGTCCTTGATTTAATTAAATTTTTATTCAAAACTTTTAGATACCCCGATTCTACAATTTTATTGCGACATTGATGCAGCTTCATTCCTTTTTCGATCCAGTACGATTCCGATTTTATTACTAGTTTTTATTTAGTTTTACCTGTCCGTCGCAATGTCTTTAATAGATTACAGATTTTATTTTGACCATTTTCCGGTTTCCGATCGAGCTGAAATTTTGCACGAATATGCAAATCCTCGGACGGAGCTGGAAGGTTGGCTGGAACTCCGTAATAAAACCACCTAGACCCATCGAGTTTGGGCTCGTTTGATTCGTCTTGATGAGTATTTTGAACATGTATTTCTTAAGCTACAATATGTACTATATTATGTCTATTCAACTACTCGATCTTAAGAGTTTTTTTTTAGAACGCGGTAATCTCCTGAACTGCTTGTCTGATTTCTGTGGGCACAGATATAGGGAAATACAACGAAATGACATAATATTTCTTTTGCATAAAAATGTACGATTCCTGCGTACTTGGGCGGAGCTGCGCGGAACGTGTTGTTCAAGCAATAGAAAAACGTTAAGTTTATATGTAGGTACGTACCTATCTGGGAAGGTAACTTACTTATTTGAGTTTTGCGGGAACCTTCGGTGGGAACTTACAGATATTTGAGCGAGGAAGCTGGCAAGGGCCAAGGAAGGTTGAAGTAGTTGTGGATTAGATAAATTGGTTTCAAGCGAATAAGATTCAGAGTGCTTAGTCAAAATACATTCGCTAGTTTTGATAGCGAAGTTAGATGTCAAAAATGTATGAGATTTGAAAACGCATCACAAGCGCCATGACACGAGTACGAAGCCACAAGAAAGAGTTATTTTTGCATCCAATTTTTATAGATTGCAACTGGATCAATATATTAGTTATTATTTTATCGTCATTCGTCGGCAGTTAAAACTATTTGTTTTCCTTCATCCATCCATACCAATATTGTTGTAATTGAAAACTTCTTAAGGGCGTTCCGTCCGGAGATTCCGTAATTCACCGTATTTAAAACCTTATAAACTCATAATCTGAAAGCTACAAAGTTATAATAAAAATACAGCAATAATCTTCAGTATATCAACATTCCTTTTGTCGTTTTAAATTTTCTATTTTTGTTTCTTATACTCATGATATCAGCTTCCAAAGTAATACCAATTTGTTTAAATTCAAGCATACATTTAGCATCTCCTTAGGATTTACAAATTACTTTTATTTGAAACTCACGCCAATAGATCGACAATATCATAAACTACATATTTGCCGTTTTAATTTTTTTTAGGACAATTTTGAACTAAGTTAAGTAAAAATAATAGGGTTTTGGCGCGATCTCGGCAACGCGGCAAATGTACGGCCAAGGTCGTTTGCTCGGGGGACGGCCTTAAGCGACGTTGTGCACTCGTTTTTGCGATGGATAAAAAATGACAAACTCGATAATAAGTTTTAACTATATTGAATAATGGCCGGTTTACAGTATTCCAATGGCAATCCAGCGTCGGATTGGATTACTGGATTGAAATAGTGATAACCGGCCATTACAACTTCTAATCGCAATAATTATATGATGTAAGAAATATAAAATGCACTGAAAGTTTAGACAATCTCAAAAGTTAAATCAATACTTTTAAATTTTAACTTAAAAGTAATAAGCACCTTCGGTAAATGGTAAGTGAGTGAGTGGTCTATAAAAGTCCCCGTAATGCCATGTGGACTGGATAAGTGCCCATAACTTACCACTGGTTTTAACTTTACTGCTTTAGGGTTTCACTAACCGTTACTTACGTGATGGTTAAATAATTGAGAGCCCATGGAAACCGTAAGCTTTGAGTGTAATTTATTATATTTACCCATTCTTAATAGTTTTGACAACTAGGGTAGACCGTAGAAGTCAAAATTGTATGGAATTCATACAATACTAGTTGTCCCGGCAAACGTTGTTTTGCCATAATATAAAGTATTTCGCCCATATTATTTTGAAGTGACTAAAATAAAGGTAAGTATGGCACCATGGCAACGTCCATCGCTATACCGTCGCACAAACAATAGTCGCCGTCAGTCAGTTATTGTAAATCTTATATTCTGTTATGTTACCTAAATTGTATCTAACTTAGTTTATATATATATACAAAAATTCTAATTTACAAATTATTATATTATATTCAACAAATGCACGTTTATTAATATAAAAAGTAGCCAGTAGCCAATTCTCAGACCTACTGAATGTGCATATAAAATTTGGTAAAAATCAGTTAAGCCGTTTCGGAGGCGTATACGGTAACTAACATTGTGACACGAGAATTTTATATACATGGTACAATTAAACCTTCTTGCCAAATTTTGATATATTGATCCTTGTTGTTGTAATTTGACGTAATAGCTTAATATAATATTACGTCATGAGAAATTTATAAGTATGTACTATAATACTCACCTAAAAAGTAATAATTTATGCTCTGAATGCTAACTTTTAGAAAATTATTGCAATCGATAGCTAGAAAAGAATAGCCACAAGGTTATTCTTTTCTAGCTATCGATTGCAATAATTTTTTTAGAGCTTTCTGATAAAAGCTGTTTAGTATTTTTCAACCAACGTTAGGTATTTTACACAACATTTTCTAATATTACTAACCAAACATTAGAAGTAAGGTACATGTAAATTCTACATTTAAGTATTTGCCTGTACCAGTCCAGTTATAACTCAAATTAATATTCGCCACGAGCGAGATAGAGTGTTGAAATATTCTCTTTCTCGCTTTTTCTTCTCTTGTGATAAATACGCCCATTGCCAAGACGGCAATAAACGTTTCGCGGTGAGGTACTGGCACCAGTAATTATTTACTGGAACTAATAAAGGAGGTATTGTTAGGGGGTTGTTGTTGCTAATTAGTCCCGCGTTCACTTCCCGGCGGAATGTGGCGCGGTACCAGTGGTGGCGGTTAGCGGATCTGAGAGATAAGCGGTCGAGATATTATAAATCAAACAGTGTGTACAATCATGATAAGGTGTAAGTTTTTAAATTCTTTGTTTGTAGTACGAATGATATTATGGTATTAAAATATTTATCAATAATAATAAAAAAATGTAAAATAAAAGCTGAACATGTAACGAAACGCAAGTTACGTAATATTTATGCACGTTCACTAGGCTTTAAGATACCAACCAAATGATAATCACGTTGACTGTAGTAGGTAAATAGTAACGTTTTGAGTTTTGGAGGTTATTTTTAATTAAGAATTATCCCTAGTATGTTTAATAAGCTATATTATATTAACGTAAACTCCTAAATGATATTTTGAAGCTAAAATCTAAGGCAAAATCGCTACATCAACCGCCGTAACTCCCACCCACGTAACTCCGTGCTCCCACCACAGTCTACACACATACCCCCCGGCCCGCGCACGCACGTTATTACCCACACAAGATACATGCTCTTATCTAACGTATCTTAAATCTCCTACAATCCATTGTTTCGTAAAATGAGGTACAGCTGAAAGAAAACTCAAATGAACAATACTTAGGGCCTGTTTCACCACTTACTATTAAGTGCCGGATAGGCTATGCTATACACAACTTATCTGGCAGATGGATCATACTTTCCTGTCAGATAAGTTGTGGATAGTCTATCCGGCACTTATCAGTAAGTGGTGAAACAACCGAAATTCGCGCATACCTTTACGATTGTTTGGCAAATCTGGAGGAAACAATGACCATACACTGTCTACCAATGAAATGTCACCGTCTGATTGCGATCTACCAATAACAACCCGTATGATCAGTGATCTGCCAATAGCGTGTTTCGCCCTGCTCTGTACTTCTCGCCCCACCAACATTGGAACATCGCGCCCTACCCTTTAATAGTTTCCGAGCGAAATTAAAACAACTTCAAAATGGAGCCGCCCATACTTATGGTTTCAGTTCCTAAATTTTGATACGTCAATAGATATCAATAGGATTTATTACTGAAATGTTTCCACGCTGAAGGCAGCACCAGCATTAGTTTTGTTCGACGTTTGACAACGTTTCTGTCAATATTTTTATATGAGTTATGACTTATGATTATGACTTATGAGTTATGACTTGTCGGATTTTGGTTGGATTATTCACTGTATGTAGATAGTAGCAAAATCTGCTTCGACTTTTGTGTATATCCTTATTGAAATAATGCTTTTTACTAGGGATGTGCTGACTAGTCGCCGACTAGTATGTAAAGCCGACTATCCGGCCACTTTTGTAGTTTGGCGACTAGTCGGCGAATGGTCGGTAAAGAGCGCCGACTATTCGGCTTTTTACTATTTTCAATTTTGCTATTATTGCGATTCGCCGTAGCACTGCTATGTGTCGCCGTAGCACTGCTACGTGTCGCCTTGGCACTGCTTGGTGTCGCCGTAGCACTGCTACGTGTCGCCGTAGCCCTACTTCGTGTCGCCGTAGCACTGCTACGTGTCGCCGTAGCACTGCTATGTGTCGCCGTGGCACTACTTCGTGTCGCCGTAGCACTGCTATGTGTCGCCGTGGCACTACTTCGTGTCGCCGTAGCATTGCTACGTGTCGTGTCGTGTGTCGCAGTTACTGCTAAAAGTACCTTTACTATCAACGCGGCAAGCAACCGCGACCAACAAAACTTTGAATAAAATGATGTCGGATTTTGGTTGGGTTATTGGTATAGATTACACGGTCAATATTATCACGATTCCAGTATCACGGGATTCACAAATAGTACTGCCATACTGCGATTCGGCCTATTACACCATCAATATTATCACGGAATCGTGATAATATTGATGCGTGTAATCCACGCCAATCACTGTATGTAGATAGTAGCGCCCTCTGCTTCGACCTTTGTGTATATCCTTATTGAAAAAACGCTTTTTAGTTTTTACTATACCAAAAGATAAACGTATCAATGCAGAATTGAGAGCTAAAAACGTCGCGCTTATCTCGCAATGAATCGTAAATTTTTCGAATTCGATTTAATGTTGGAACTCTTACCGTAATACTTCTATGAGCTCTTAAATAAAACGGTAAGGAACATCTGCAGATAACTGCCACTCGGTCGTAAACTGGTATAACTCGGGAATTACGATAAAATCCGTATTACAACTTGCCCAGCCATTTCAGTGGGCACCTGACTACTTGTTGCTGTAGTTCGTGACCATTTTTGTGACCATAATGTAAAAGTGTAACTAAAGTTGTAGACTTAAATCCCAAGTAGGTAGTGCGGTAGAGCTATTATAGCAAATCATCAAGCAGCTTAGGCAACGATGTTTAGGCCTATACATGCTGTGACATAACAAAGTGATAATACTTTAGGGTGTGTATTTTTTTATAACGGGCTTTGGCCCACCACACATTCCCACCACTGTATCTCCTGTGTCGCCAGGATCGACAGCGGTATCCAACCACGAAAACCCTTTGATATGATCTCAGGGAGCCCGAGGGACATGCTAAAACTGTCTTGGGACCCGCAACGAAATTAATCAGAAGAAAATAGGAGGAGTAGGAAGATTCCAATTTCCCTCCCCATAAAAGCGGGAGACAGCACAAAGTTGCAATGACCGAAAGTCAAAGAACTTAAGGGGGAGCACCACGGAAATAAGGTTAATAATTGTGACTCCTAAGCTAAGCTAAGTTAATATTGGAGTTTATTGTGTTTAACTGTTGCCAATAATAATTGTGACAAAAACGCTTGAAGGCACGGAAGTTCCTAGCGCTGTCCACGAGATCACCGTAGTATGCGACTCCAGATGTACAGAATAGGTTATTTAGCATAGTAGTTCTTTCGTCCTGCCAGAGACTGCACTCAAAGAGAACATGATGAGCGGTTTGTTCAAACATGTTGCCTTCGGTCGAGCACTCGCACATGGGTGAAGGCACTGGTTTAAATCCGTAAAGTTTGGCCTTAAAATTTCCATGACCGGTCAGGAATTGAGAAACGCAGTGATCAATATCCATCCACTGTTTGGATAGCCGTTCACGAATATTAGGGAAAAAATTATAAAGATGACGCCCTTTGGTGGAACAGTCCCATCGCGACTGCCATTCGGAGATTAGGCTTTAGGGTGTGTATGTGTATTGTGCTCCTTTTATAAAGTTCAGTCTGAAATTAGCAGCGCTAAAAGAGATTTTTTTTGTGATTTGTATGGGCAAGTGCCCCAGTGCCATAATTCGCCCATACAAATCACACACACTATAACATAATAATAATAGAAAGTATTATCAATTAGTTTTGTTACACCCTGTAGAGATCTACCTAAACATTGTGTTTACTCGTAGGCCGCTTGATGCTTTACTATAATGGCTCTACTTATTTAATTTTTTCAATGCAAAATGCATTACTAAATGAAGTTTGGACACCATACTATGTAAAAGATCAAAGTAAATCATCACTTACTACACTACAGGGCCTCTACGAGATACGTATGTAACAGAAACTTTTGTACTTGTTGCACTAAGGGCGAGGGCTCAATTGGGACGCCACTGCACAGTCTTCAGACAGACAAGTGAATATTTATATTCAAACTAGATGATGCCCGCAACTTCGTCGCGCCAAAATTCGTTAATCGCGCGGGAACCGTACATTTTTCCGGGATAAAAACTATCCTATGTCCTTTCTCGGAACTCAAAGTATCTCCATGCCAAATTTCAGCAAAATCGGTTCAGCGGTTCGAGCGGGAAGAGGTAACAGACAGACAGACAGACAGACAGACGGACAGACACACTTTCGCATTTATAATATTAGTATGGATGCCGTGTGTTATTTGGAAATAATATTACGAAGTGAAATAACGTGTTTTTATCGTCGCATTTGGCGTTAAAACTACCCTTAGATACTTTTTCTGAATCTTTGTATAAGTTGTAATGTATCTTCCAGCGCTTTACGCGTGAAGGTGTCACAGACAGACACACAATTCGTATCCATACTAATATTATAAATGCGAAAGTGTGTCTGTCTGTCTGTTACCTCTTCCTGCCCAAACCAATTAATCGATTTTGCTGAATATGGAGATACTTTCAGTCCTGGTAAAGGACATATAGGATACTTTTTATCCCGGAAAAATGTACGGTTCACGCGCGATAAACGATTTGGGCGCGCAATGGAGTTGCGGGCGTCAACTAGTTTATTATATGTAAAGATTTGCACCTTTAGTCTGTTTTAAGACTGTCGATGTAGTGTCTCAAGTCAGCGCTGGCCCTAAGCTACTCCAAGAGTAAGTTTTCGCGTTTCCTTATTCATGGGCTTTTACAGTATCAGCTGACACGACTCCGCCATTACCGCCCGCCATGTTTATGACGTCATCAAACATGCACGACTGCCATAGACAATAGACAGATTGTCGCTGGTTAAAATAAATCTAAATATTGGGATTCCCTGGACTTTGCAAAATCTTGGAGCCTATATAGTATCTACTATCTATATACTTCTCCCGACATGACTGTAAATCTAGGTGGAAATAGTGTTTATTTTTTTTATAGTGTTAGGGTGGGTTGCTCCTACTTACTTTAACTATGACAGCTGTAACTTTGACTATAACTTTAACTATAACTAAAGTGCAAAATCTTTGGTAAGGACGCCATAATATTTAACCGCTCATAGTCTTTACCTAAATATCGAAATTTTTTCGTGAAAATTTACTACATAAATACACAGTATTGTTATAACAAAGAATTTTACAGATAATTCAATTTTTTATACTCTCAATCCCATTAACTGTAGCTTTAATAAAAAAAATAAACGCAACAGACATCTGTCAAATTCTGTTGTCAAAGTTAAGGTTAAAGTTAAGCTAGCCTTAACTATAACCATAACTTTAACCACGCCTCTGGTGCAACCCACCCTTAGGAGTTCCAAATCTATAATAAACCGCTCTTACTGCTACGCGTATGATCGAGGTCATACTTGGGATGCTGTTTTAATCGATCGTGATTTGCCGTTTACTATTATGTGGTATAATATAAATAAACGAAACTCGGCACTAAAGCTGTCTTATTGCTACTTGAGAGGTTCTTGCCTCTTTCTTCAGCGCTACACACTAATCACATCAGGCTCATAATTTAAGAGCATCTTATGACGCTTCACATTGAGGACCGCTCTATCCCTTCTCACATCTAGGGGTTTACTTTTAAAGCTGTATATAGTCACTTTCCACCTCAGGACGAAACAATAATATAAATAGATACAAATAGTTATGAGTGACACTTCTTCTGGCTCTACCGCGGGCAACAGCTTGTAAATATGCAAATAACATTTATTACAGTATACTACGGGAACTATACTTTTACGGAATAAAATCCTGTTTTAATCCTAATTCCTAACCCTAAAACTATGTATATATGGATATAATTATGATAAAACAAATCAGTATAGTCAACCAACAAATATACACACTTATATAAACTTACGCCTTTTTAACATGTCATGTGATTGACTGTTTTTAAGTTTTTAAGTTTTTAAAAATTCACCCCTTTCAAAACTATAATATGTACAATGCGTGGAAGATATCGCTTTAAAGTAATAAGGCCGCCTTGAGTGCAGTTCAATTAATGGTATTATAATTTATACCTAAGTATTTGTATTTGTAATGTTATCAATATGTGCACAGTAAAGTATATACTTATTTTGTTTGTTTCTTAAATTGAGTACTATAGTCACTAGATGTTGGCCGCAACTCAGTTGTGCAGAACTCCGTTTATCGCACAAAAACCGTAGGTACATTTTTCAAAAACAAATATTCTATGTCCTTTCCCGTGACTCAAAGTATCTCCATACCAAATTTCATCGAGACCGGTCAAACAGTTTAATCGTGAAGAGGTAACAGATAGACAGACAGACACTACACATATTAGTATGGATTGATTATTTATCGAAATGACGCAACAGCCTCTATGACGCAAGTTTAGAAGTTTTATTTCATCACAGCCTTTTAGGGAGCTTAGATTAGATACAATTCTAAATTTAGCTCGATATTTCCACGAATCCCGAAATAAAGGGCCTTGACAGGGAGACGGTCGGACGGACAGATGGACTAGTGATCGTATAAAAGGATATTGACTTATTTATACCCAGTTTCGGTATCTTGTCAGGAGTATATCTATTCATCAGTGGTCTTGATTGGTTAATGTTTTGACGTTATGGACAAAGAGCCAGCGACAGCCATTTTGTATTGTCATTTTGTAAAAGCTGAAAGTTTACTTGTTTATGGCCTCTATAGAGGTAAGTACGACCAGCAACTATGGAGTTTTGGTCGCGGTTACCTTAGGTCTAGGAGATATCACGGGCTGAAGTTCTACCTGACCTTCGATTAAGAGTATCTAACTGTAGGAATTCCGTCTTTTTGAAAGCGATAGACGGCAGCGGGGATTGTCTTCTGATCGACGCTACGTTATGTTTCTTTTTTAAATAAAATGATGATTGATGATTGATGAAAGTCTGCAGCTGGCTCTTACTCTTTTAGCCAAAAGCGGTAAAGAATGCTTAAAAAACGGCCAAGTGCTGGTGGAACTTGCCCACGAAGGGTTCCGTACCGTTATAGAGCGAAAGTAGGAACAAAAATGTGTTTTTTGTATGGGAGCCCCCCTTAATTAATTAATGTGTTTTAATAAAATTAATTATTAAAACTCAAACATAATTAAGGATGTTGTGAAAATTTTTTTTAGTAATTTTTTGTTTGTTATAGCGCAATTACAGATATACTGATATAACTATAGCGGATCTTGAGATACAGTCTGGAGATAGACAGATAGACAGACATACTGACAGACATCGAAGTCTCAGTAATAGGGTCCCGTTTTTACCCTTTGGGTACGGAACCCTACAAGTGTAATGTCATAAACTGAACATTAATCTTAAATTGTAACAAGTGAAAAGCGTATTGGTCTTATGTGGTCCAATTTTTATCACATTGATTAATGTTAGCACCGCCGAGACTTCTAGGTTTAGTACTAGGGGCTCGATTCTCATACCTCGAAATTCACTTCGAGCGCAGATTGCCCAATACTCGAATCCTACTTCGAGTAAGACATGCCTGCGCTCGAAATGACTTCGAGGTATTCGAATTGCACCCCAGACTCGATGGCCGATTTATCAATGTTCTATTGCTAGAACTTTTAAACTACCCAACTTTTACTTGATTTTTTGCGTCAAACTTGGAGCTAAGATTTTCCAATACACCTTTTTAAATTCGCTAATCTAATAGAAATAGAAAAGAAACAAAAAGCAAACTTTCAGATACTTTTAAAATTCTCTTTCTGTCTTTAATAAAAACAAAATAGGGCGATTTTGTTTTATTCAAAGCTTTCTGTATAAGTTACTAGCTGTTGCCCGCGACTTCGTCCGCGTGGACTTCAGTTTATAGCGCGCGGTGTCAACAAAATTGGTGTCAAATTTAAAATCTTTTAAAAACCCTGGTAGGTACTTCTCAAATCAAAATACCCAAAACAGCTGTGCAGTGTGCACATAATATTTAAATTTTTAAAATTAAACTTTTGTATACCAAATTTTAAAGCTTATTTAGCTTACACCAATTTAGCTTTACCCATAAACTATTTAGTATTTATCAACGGTAGGCTGTTGTTTCTGATATCTTTATTGGTAGACCGTGAGTTATTTAATAACGTGTAGGTATGTATAACAAATTACAATCGAAAGAATCAAAAATTGTAACTAAAAATGGTACCACCTCTTATAGAAATACGTATGAGCAAGCGATAGCGTGATCTAGGAGACTCTTGGCACCATCTGTTATGAGTTTTTCGAACTAACTTAATTTGAACAAATTTACGCATAAACACAATTACAACCCCTTTTTCCAGTTAAAAAGTAGCATCTGTCCTTTCTCAGGCTTTAGACTATCTGTGTACAAAATTTCATTACAATCGGTTCAGTAGTTTTGGCACTGTTGTTTCTGATATCTATGTTGGTAGGTGAGTTATAACGTGTATAACGAAAGAATCGAGAAACTAAATTCGACATGGTACCACCTCTTATAGAAATACGTATGAGCAAGCGATAGCGCGATCTAGGCAATTTTTGGCGCCATCTGTTATGAGTTTTTTGAACTAACTTACTTTGAACAAATTTACGCATAAACACCCCCTTACAACCCCTTTTTCCAGTTAAAAAGTAGCTTATGTCCTTTCTCAGGCTTTAGACTATCTTTGTACAAAATTTCATTACAATCGGTTCAGTAGTTTTGGCGTGAAAGCGAGACAGACAGACAGACAGACAGACAGAGATACTTAAAAATACACACTTGTAATATAAACTTACGTCTTTTTAATATGTCATGTGATTAGCTGCTCCTTTAGGGTCTTATCACACTGCCGATTTGCGAGCGGTTTGAAAGCGACGCGATTAGTCTGTACCGCTGCAAAAGCTACGTCTCACAGGAAATTGGAGCCTTTTGCAGGGTATAGGCAAATCAGTACTGAACCATTGGTATTCTTGCTATATGAGCTAATTCACCAGCTGCAGGGCCGGTCATAATCTTCGCTACTGCGCACCCTCGCCTTAGTAGCGCCCACTTCGCAACGGGCGTAAATCGCAATTTTTAATTTCACCATAACTTCTGAACCAAACGTCCAATTTGAATAATTCAAACACAATAAATTATCTACACAAACTGTAATTAGTAATGAAATAATTAATTTTGATAAAGATTATCAGCATGAGTAAAATAAATGCGTTTAAATGTAGTCAAAGAAAAATCAAGATTTTAAATAAATAAATGGTTGTTGTGCCTCATTTGACATAGATAGGTATAGTATGTCGCGGACATTTTTGTAGATATTTATAAGATCTACATTTACTTAGAACATTGTATGGTTCTATATTTATAGTTTAAGCAGCGTACGCAAAATAAGTAACTTTTTTGGTTGATTTTTTTCACCTTGTGTCAGAAAAACCCAAATATCTAACGGCACCCTATATTTTTCCTAATAAAAAGTATCCTATGTTACTCGTAAATAATGTAGCTTTCGAATGGTGAAAGAATTTTTAAAATCGGTCCAGTAGTTTTTGAGCCTATTCATTACAATTAAACAAACAAACAAAGTTTACCTCTTTATAATATTAGTATAGATACGAGTATAGATTTATTTCTTTGATGAAGGTGAATTCAGATGGTATATGTTGCACCGTGCGAAGTTAGAGCCATATTCAGGCATCTTTAGTTGGCCAATGGAACATGTACATGTACATAATATTATTATGTTATGATTGTCTATGATGGATATCGATTGTGCTTGCTAAATACAGCTTCGCAATGATGGCTCAATATGGAGAGATAGGGCTTTGGGATTACCACCAATTAGAATGGACATTTAGTACCTAGTAAGCCGCAACTAGATCCAAGATCCTGACTTATAGATTTGACATTTAGTACCTAGTAAGCCGCAACTAGATCCAAGATCCTGACTTATAGATTTTTTAGAAAAATTATTTAGTAAAGTATAATTTTTACAGAACCAGTACTGGTTGCCAATAAGACTGGCAGCCAGTGTTGGCTTGGTTTGGCCTAGCTTGAAAAACTGTTCACACGCGGTATATACCAAGCCAATACTGGCTGCCAGTCTTTTTGGCAGCCAGTACTGGCTCTGTGAAAACCATACTTCAGAGATAAACTACGATAATATGGCGCGTCCCTCCAAAATCCAAAACGTTTGAAGTGCGTTGTCAAAACGTTTGAAGTGCGTTGTCTTGCGCGGTCGGCTAGTTATGATTTGTTGACCAACAAATCTTGGCAAATAGGTGACATTATGTGAAATATTACGAGTACTGGTTGATTGGTTGAATACTTACTACATACAAACTCTTTCATAAGGATGTGACTACACAGTACACACATTGAAACAGTAATTTGGAGGGGCGCGTCATATTATCGTAGTTTATCTCAACCTACTTTAACTTTTCCTACCTCTATCTACAATCTACATGTTTTAGTGCTTGTTCAGACACAGCGGGAACCGCGTGGATTGGACCCGCGCGGTTAAACCGCTCTTATATATTATAATATTATAGGTGGTAGGGACCTTAGTATCGACGTTCGGAAATATTTTCGTAAAAAAACTCTGAATAAAAAAATATTTTGATTATTACAAAGGCTTTGTATTACAGCGTTTGCACTAATCGCTCGGTTTCTACACGGGAAACGCGCGGTTCCCGCTGTGTCTGAACAAGCACTTAAGGCTTTATAAAAACGTCAAAAAAAAAAATATTTGGTATATAAACTCCAAATAATATTTAATCACAAAATATATAAACAATATACTTCACATAAAGGTTCATTCACACTCGGCCTCGTGCAACAGTATCGCGCGGCGGACGTAGCGGAAGTGGTAGAAGCTGAACACCACCAGTAGCGAGAAGAAGTACATCACTGGAACAGGGTGATGAGCTGTACTATTACAGTTGCAATAGGGCAATACAAGAGCCATGACGATAGTCTATAGTGATGATTGATGTACCAGAACCAAGGCAAAAATGTTACGAGAACGTATACCGTAATAATAGCGTTGTTTAGGTATACCTAAGGCAAAAATAGTCAATAGAGGCGCTGAAGGCCTAAGTACTATTTACAAAGAGTAAAATCCTTTAAATCCCTAAAAAGCTCCGTTCACAACGAACTGATGTGCCGAAAGTGAGACAAAGTTTATTGTATTTCAGTGCAATATTCACTTTTTCATTCCCCATTTTATTTCACTACAGTAGGTAGTGAAATAGAATGGGGAATGAAAAAGTGGCTTGGTGGCTTGTTAACAGTAAGCTCAAAGTCAGTTTGGTGTGAATACAGCCGAAAACTTACAACAAACAAGGTAAAACGAAATACCTGTCAGTATACTGAATAGCACGCAAACATATAGAAGGCACGTTACAAGTGTAATGTAATTAAAAGTGTCAGTACCGTATGCTCTGTATGTGTGCATTGTGCAATCCCCCACGGCACCGCCACATTCGCGTAAATTGGCGGCCGGTCTGTCCGATTTGTAATTTGGCGGACGACGTGTGCATTTCGTAATTGGGGGATGCACAGGTTTAATGAGCTGGAGATTTAAGTTAAACCAGAGGTTAAACCAATAGTGTTTCGTGTTTGTCGAATAAACTGCGTGTTTTCGACTCTTACGTGAAACATTGTAAAATGGGATCGTTTCTATACGGCTTAACGATGTTGGCCTATGATGGAAAACTATACGCGATTACGAACATGTAGGATTTAGATTCATACAACTTACGAGTAGAGAAGAATTTAAGCATGAAGGCCTTGCAGACAGACAGTTTTGTCGCATTTAAAACATTAGTAGACATAACCGCCCCCAGCCCCTCTTTTCAATGAGTATTTTAGTTTAAATTTCAGGACAGAAATGTCCCATTTAGAACACAATTCGCCCACACAACCACAAACCTACGCAACATTTATTAATTTTCCATCGTATTTAGTTAGTACCCGCACGGCCGCAAGTGTACCGCAAATACGCGGACGACAGCGGGGGTGCGGTGTACCGCCGTCCGGGGGAGGGGTTAAGGAAATGGTTCCTGGGATTTGGGATTCATCATCAGTACTTTGACTTGCTGCAAAGGCAATATGCAAAAATAATCGGCCAAGTGCGAGTCGGACTCGCGCACGAGTAGAGCAAAATTAGGCCAAAAATTGTGTTTTGTATGGGAGCCCCTTTAATAATTCTTTATTTTATATTAATATTATTGTTAAATATTAAACTACACATTTAACTAAGGATTTTGTGAAAAACTCAATTACCTACCTGTTGCCATTATTGATAAGTATAGAGCAAAAAGGCCAAAAATATCACATATTTTGCTGTATGGGATAAATATTAATTTTATTTTGTTTTTAGTAGTTGTTGTTATAGCGGCATCAGATATACACATTCTGTGCAAATTTTAACTCTCTAGCTATAACCGTTCTCGAATTACAGCTAGACAGACATGCGGACAAACAACGAAGTCTTAGTAATAGGGTCCTGTTTTTACCCTATAGGTACGGAACCCTAAAAAACACGGAGAAAGGTTAAGAGTTATATTGTCATGCCAGGTTATATGTACCTCTACGAGTATGCATCTAGGTGACGCCACAACTCCGATGAGCCAAATACGTTTATTGCGCGGGAACCGTACATTTAACGGGATTAAAATACACAATATCCTTTCCAAGAACTCAAAGTAAGTTCAGTGTTTTCATGGACAGTGGTTTCAGAGTGAAGACTAGGTAACATACACCATACATACATACATTTTCGGATGATAATATAATAATATCTATAGACGCATCACACCACGTCAGTTTGGCCCCGTGCTAAGTACCTGAAGGACTTGTGTTACAGGTACCAGACAACGGAAATATATTTAATACTTTTATACTATACATAATACATATATTTAAGATTTTTATTATATGATACACATATTTAATACACATCCATGACACAGGAACTTTGAAAACTTTTTGTTCCGTCGGCGGGATTCGAACCCGCAACCCCCGGCTTGAGCTACAAACAGCCCACCAACTGAGCCACAGAGGTCATCAATATTTAGGTAAGGACTATGGATGCACTCACCAGCTCCGAAGAAAGTCATGAGTCCACTGACGCAGGCCAAGTTCGCGATCTTGTGCTGCTCGTCCTTCACTTTTGGTGCTGAAAAAATAAATAAAATGAAACTTCTTTAAAAGTAGGTACTGACGGATAGCAAGTTAAAGACTGCTCATAGCTTTAAGGGTGAAGCTAAACGAGCGTAATGGGCATTGTCCAAAAAAAATTACATGTACTTTTTATATTTTTTTTCGTTAAAATAGGGTATTTTAAGAATATAAATTCAATAATTTTGAAATTCATTGGCTAGTTTTTTCTCAATAAATTTTTAAAGTTTCGCTCTGACGTCATCATCGGCGGCCAATTGACCTCTGCAGAATGTTTTTTTTCCTTTGAATCTTATTTATAATGGCTGGTTCGTCAAATACAAGTTCTCATTATGTGAAAGCTGATACGAAAAGTTTACCAAAAGTTCGAAACGTAATGTTGGTCGAATTTATTGCTAATTTAACGCCATTGAAGGTCAAACTAAGGTTAAACATATTTGTTCAAAAATATAAGTAACTAATGGGTATTTTTTTCGTTTATATACAGAAAAACGATCACTGACCTTATTCCTCGAAATGTTTTTGTAATGAGCAAAATTAAAAAAAAATGGACAATCCCCATTTGTGAGTTGTGAATATCTTTTCATACTTATATGACTCACAAAATTACGGTCGTGCGAATCAAACTCACAAATTACGCTCGTTTGGCTATGCCCAAAGAGCGCTCGGCAAAACTCCTGAGTCCTGAAAATACGAGTAGGAGCATTAATTAATAATCATCAATAATTATTCACAAAAACAGGTCTACGACTGATCACCATCTATCAATAACGTTCCCTCTCATCGTTGATCTACCAAAATCCTATACTACTATCCTATCCAGCAGCGTGCCCATCTGCCTTAATTAAACGGCGCAATCCCCCTTTATTTTTGCTTGAAGGTCTTAAAACCATGGGCAGCCTATACAAGCTACGAAGCTGTTAATGATACTCAATTCAAAGCTAGCAATTAACTCAATTAAAACGGCTTTAATACTCCATTTTGAATATTAATTAAACTTGTGCACAAAGCGAGAGGCTGCGGACGTGTGACACACTTGCTTTTACCACACATTCGCCTTTTACCAGGTTTGTCATTGGCGAAATTATTTTTAGACTTTTCTAGGTTTAATTAATTAAAATAGTGTTTTTTATAAACATAAAACCGACTTCAAAATTGTACGTAATTAAGAATTAAAATTCCTTATCTCAAAAATTACTGAACCGATTTCGATAAAACTCGCAGTATCCCCAAAGTTGAACATTACCTAGTACAACAACAATAGAATCACTTATATTGGACTTGGAGTTCCGGAAATATGCGAACACAAATAAAATCATCTATCTATACTTATTATAAAACAAAGTCACTTTTTTCCCTCATATCCCTTTGTTCCCTTTAATCTTTAAAACTACGCAACGGATTTTGATGATTCTTTCAGTGTTAGATAGCCCATTTATCGAGGATGGTCATAGACTATATTTTATCACGTTAAGACTAATAGGAGCGAAGAAATAGAGGAAAATGTGGAAAAAACGGGGAAAATTATTTGAAAGGGCTAACTTGAACGTGCTAATCTCAGGAACTATTCCTTCCGGTTCAGGTTCAGGTCTTCTTTCAGTGTTAGATAGCCCATTTATTGCAGAAGGCTAAGACTAATAGGAGAATGTGGAAAAACGGGGGAAAATATTTGAAAGGGCTTATCTCGCGAACTACTGGAGCAATTTTTATTTTATTTGGCACAGATGGGTAAGAAGTAGACCACGTGAAGGATCATAGGCTATCGATTTTAATAATTTTTTCAGTGGCTATATATTTTATACCCTTGCGACGCCGAGGCGGGTCGCTAGTACATAATAATATATACAATAATATATTCACTTTTGAAAGGCGAATATATACGAAAAATGAACAGTTCTGGAAATATTACATACATACTTGTACTATAGTCTATCTTATTGTTAAGCGCTGAATATTGAACTAACATTGGCCGTAACTTCGTTGCGCTGTACTTTATTAATCCCATGGCAATCGTACTTTTTACCGGGACAAAAACTATCATTTTCCGGGGCACAAAATATTCATATCCCGGAATTCATAAAATTCTTAATCTTAGGCGTGAACTGGTAAAAACGGACACTACAACGTTAGATATATTATAGTAGGTAGTTAAAATGAAAGTTTAGACTAATGTTTCTAAAGTTAACTTGGCTTTAGCAACTTCCTGTAACTAATTGAATTAAGCACTGAATTGTAAGTGCTGACGGGCGGAAAGTCCTAAGTACGAAAACCTTTTCAGTAATTAGTCTTCATAATCCTAATTACTAAGGTAACATTCTGGACTTACCTTTCCCTAAGGACTGAAGATAATATAAAGTCTTTTTTGGAAGTTGGTTAATTTATCAATATGATTATGTTGTAAGCAATGAGCATAATCGGTGTCGATTGCTTTAGATATCAAGCTAACGCAGAAGCACATTTTATAGTGCCCGAGTGTGAACGCAGTACACTAGGAGTTCCTTTTCTTTCAAAGGTTGGACGGACGACAAATACGTTCAGAAATCAAGATAGGTCAATAAACTCGGGAGATGTAAGCTCTGATCGGAGATTATCTTTTCAACAACATTCTTACCTCTAGGGTTTATAAATATACAGGAAAAAGTTTCAGCATAATATTATAAAATGACGAATGTTTTGCTGTCGCTCTGTAAACTCTTACATAAGTACTTACATATTTTAATTATTGTATAGCTTACTTCAATTGCTATAATTTTATAGCTGCGTAAACGTTCTTTGCGCTAATAACACCCTTCAAACTTAACGCGAACAGACCATATTATAATTTATAATATACATATAGCCTATCCTTTCGTATCCCTGTAATATTTCATTATTAGAACAACACGATATTGTTTCATAAATAGTAAATCGCGCTCAGATTGAGACGGCAGCCGTCAGCCCCCCGGGTTTGTGCTTCATTCATCATAATATTTTCCATCTTTAAATAACTTACGAAGTTTTTATTAACCTGTACAGTTAATAAAGTTAACAGGAGTAATTTTTTAATGTCTTTTTCCCGTACGTCCTTTTAAAACAAAATGGCGCGAGAATTGTAAAAACCGAATAAAAATTGTCTGAATCTAAATATGTTACCAAAATCGTTCTATATGTATTGAAAACTTATCAATGAAAGCGTACATATACAAAAAATCTTTCCTCTCTGTTAATATAAATAACCCCTTATAATTTACATTCTTACCATTATAATTTACATTACGTTTTAAGACAAACAATGCATGTAAAAATAGACAATCATTATTCCTGAAATGCATGAAAACATGATTTACCAACTGTTCAAAATTGAGTAAAATTTTATTTAAATTTTGCACGTGTTTTAATAGAATATCGCTTGGTGCAGCAGGTTTTATTATACCTTCAATTTTAACTGGCAAGAATCAGTGTTGCCAACTATGGTGATTTCCCACTCAATTTAGTGGGAAAAAATAAATTTAGTGGGTTTTTAGGGGGTAAAATATTATGGGGATATTTTTGGGGGTAAAATTTTTGAAGAAATGATATTTTTTTTAAATAACAATCTTAGAGTTTGGTATCGATTTAAATAAATTTTATAAAGAAAATTACTGCAACAGCTACTAGATGGAACTGCCGCACATAGCACATAGTTACAGTATCTATAGTTTAACCGTTGAATTTAATAATATTTTAAAAATTAAAAATATATTAATTTTATTTAAAAAGCATTTATTATTAAAATCTTAATTTTACTGATTCTTCATTTACTAGAATGTTGAATAGTTATTTTATTCCTACAATATAAAAATATATTGTAATTTGTAACTTTTGTCGGTTAAATTTTAAATAAATACTAGCTGGTGCCCGCGACTTACATAGTAGATCACGTCCCAAGTATTATTTTTCAAAAATATTCAATTCAATGAGCAAAAAACTAAAAATATGGAAAATTGAGCCCCTCCCCCCACCCTAGGTGATATCGTTAAAATTTATAGCCTATGTGTTGACCCGACCTCTAAGTAATATTCGTGCAAAATTTGAAGTAAATCCATCCAGTAGTTTCTGAGTTTATCCCGGACATACATACAAACAGATAAACATACAAACAGACAAAAATTCTAAAAACTATATTTTTGGCTTCCATATCGATTGTAGATCACGTCCCAACTATTATTTTTCAAAAATATTCAATGTACAGAATTGACTTTCCTACGATTTTATTATATGTATAGATAGATTATTGACTGCCTTTTTTTCATTTTTACCGTAGTCGAAACAATCGCGATCGCCATTTAAATCGGCTGAAGCGTTTCGAGCGCTTAGTAGAATACACCCCAAGTAATTTTAAATATTTTGATTTTTTGGGGAGTTTTGGTTGAAATTTGGTGGGTTTTGAAGTTGCTTTAGGGGGAAAATGTTTCGAAGAGTTGGCAACACTGGCAAGAATAATAATCGTTTAGTGTAATTTGAAATCATGAAAACAAATGTTTTTGTATCTCGCTGTTAAAATTTAAATTATAAAGGCCTGTTTGTACTTCTAGGTGTGTTTCAAATAAAAGTTATTTGTAAATCCTAAGTAGACGCTGAATGTATGCTTGAATTTTAATAAATTGGTTTTACTTTGGAAGCTGATATCATGAGTATAATAAACAAAAATAGAAAATTTGAAACGGGGAAAGGAATATTGATAGGCTGAAGATTATTGCTGTATTTTTATTATAACTTTGTAGCTTTCAAATTATGAGTTTATAAGGCTTGAAATACGGTAAATTAAAAAAAAAATCTCCGTAAGGAACGCCCTTATGTTTAATGTTTTTTAGATGAGGAAATACCTCCTTCATACCATCATAAAAACGTGAGCATCCTCTTCCGATCTTCACCAGAGACAGCGAAGTCAGCGCCACGAAGATCAGCGTTGCTACCATCAGGTATATCTGTAAAACAATCGCATCTTTAAGCAGTCTGTCCAATTACTTGAAAACTGGCTTCCAGCCGGTGAATAGTAAATACAGTGCCACCTCGCGACATATCGCTAAGACACCGATAGTCGCTGGAAAATGGGTAGCTCTAATGTTTCTCATTTGACATGATTTGTTTATTATTTTATTTTTTTGTTTATTAGGTATGGCGTAATCATTGTACCAGTATGTACTGGTTTTGACTCTGGCCTTTGCATTGCATTGTGCAAACACAAACATTTATGCAGCGCATAAAAAGCTTATTCGAGGTATGCTGTCATACGACGCAAGTCAGCAGGCTCATTACTGGCGGGATACACAGACACTACAGTACAGTCAGTACTCACGAGCATCGCGCGGAAGTTCTCCGTGAGCGCGACGGCGACCAGCAGCAGCCCCGCGCCCGTCACGCCGCTCAGCACGCCGCCAGTCAACAGGGTCATTACTGGCGGGATACACAGACACTACAGTACAGTCAGTACTCACGAGCATCGCGCGGCAGTTCTCCGTGAGCGCGACGGCGACCAGCAGCAGCCCCGCGCCCGTCACGCCGCTCAGCACGCCGCCAGTCAACAGGCTCATTACTGGCGGGATACACAGACACTACAGTACAGTCAGTACTCACGAGCATCGCGCGGCAGTTCTCCGTGAGCGCGACGGCGACCAGCAGCAGCCCCGCGCCCGTCACGCCGCTCAGCACGCCGCCAGTCAACAGGCTCATTACTGGCGGGATACACAGACACTACAGTACAGTCAGTACTCACGAGCATCGCGCGGCAGTTCTCCGTGAGCGCGACGGCGACCAGTAGCAGCCCCGCGCCCGTCACGCCGCTCAGCACGCCGCCAGTCAACAGGCTCATTACTGGCGGGATACACAGACACTACAGTACAGTCAGTACTCACGAGCATCGCGCGGCAGTTCTCCGTGAGCGCGACGGCGACCAGCAGCAGCCCCGCGCCCGTCACGCCGCTCAGCACGCCGTCAGTCAACAGGCTCATTACTGGCGGGATACACAGACACTACAGTACAGTCAGTACTCACGAGCATCGCGCGGCAGTTCTCCGTGAGCGCGACGGCGACCAGCAGCAGCCCTGCGCCCGTCACGCCGCTCAGCACGCCGCCAGTCAACAGGCTTATTACTGGAAGGATACAGTTACTGGTAGCTGGATAAATATTTAGGGCTTGTTAAAAATAAATACAATAAATCCCACGCCGGTTTCAGTGACGGTGGCCTATTTCATTGAAACCAAGGTCAGTTATGCAGGCGTAATTTTATAGTGCCCAAGTATGTGCGCAGTACACAAGAGCACTCTCTATTCTTTTTTACTCTCATAACCCAGTGGGACGGACGACCGAGACGACTAGCGAGAGGTCAGGCGCAAGACCGACTTTTTATATGCCCATCTGACGCGTGGATCGTCCTACTTGTCAGACAATCAGGTGATCTGCAGCCTGCATTGTCCTTACCGGAAATAAAGTGTTTCCAACGCGGGAATCGAACCCACGACCTCCGAGTCAAGAGCCGAGCTCTGAACCACTGAACCACGGAGGCGTTAAATTTAGGGCTTATTGATGATATGGCCCCAGTTATGAGATATTCACGATGTCAAGTAACAAACATCTCTGCTTCATAATTTAATCTTTTCAAAACATTCCTCAACGTAAACTGAACATAGCCCTAATAAAAAATAAACGAAACGTTTTCGTTTGTGGAAATATTGATATTTCGCTGTGTCCGCAACAAAATGGCTGCGTGCGATATTGTAGCCGGGCGTTAGGCAAATACGACGGGAACAGGAAAATGTATTGCAAACGCAGCATTTTCTGGAGGGGTTTGAAATGTTTTTTCTATAAAGACAAGCAATCAAATATTATATTCATCATGATAAAATTATAATGATATGTAACTAAATACTGTTTGTCTTTGATATAATCTATACTTTGTACCATCGAATAAATTGATTCATAGGCAGTTGGAACTACGACATTTGGTCGAATTGTGTAAATTCAATTTTAGTTAGTTACGACTTACTACGCCTTAACTAACCATTATTTTTTAACAAAAAATTAAAACCGACTTCCAAGGTAAAAACAAAAGTAATACTTATTCTTAATCTAAAAAGAATCAAATAATTCTTATTCCTTATGGCGTCTTCAGACTTCGCCTAAACCTCAACTATTTCTGTACTTAATCTTCGTACTTTTGAACTGCACACTGCACAGATTGTCTTCCTACCGCAAGCGCATCCCGCTTGGTGACGCCTACTATCGCAATATTTTAATTTCGCCATAATTTCAACACCAAACGTCCAATTTTAATCATTCAAAGACCAAATTTTATCTACATAAACTGTAGTACTTAGTGATGAAATAATTTATTTTGATAAGGATTAATGGCATGAGTAAAATAAACGCGTTTAAATGTTGTCCAAAAAAATTCAAGATTTTTAAATAAAAATATGGTTATTGTGCCTCACTCGACATAGATAAGTATAGTGTGTTGCGGACTTTTTTGTAGATATTTATACTCGTAAGATCTACAATACTTAGAACATTTTATGGTTCTATCTTTTATAGTTTCGGCAGCGTACGCAAAATAAGTAACTTTTCTCGTTGATTTTTTCACCTGGCGTCCGAAAAACCCAAATATCTTACGAAACCCTATTTTTTCCAAAATAAAATTTAGCCTATGTTCAGCACAAATAATGTAGGATTTGCTTGGAGTAGTTTAAATAAAGCCAAAATCCTCAAACTTGTATCTATAAGGATTCAAAAGTTCTGTTGGGTACCTTCAGAACCAGATTATATCCTAGTGCAACATCTTATTTTTTGGTAGTATATGCCTGAAATACTTCAGAAAAAATAGAAATCACCATATGTTCCCATATAAATGTCAAGGAGTCTCCTCGATTCCTCATGGATCCCACCATCAGATCACCACTTTTGTGAACATGGTACTAACTTCAGATTCAACCCTGTACAACAACAAAAGAATTATGAAAATCGGTCCATAACCTCCTCCTTTTTGGAAGTCGGTTAAAAATTGAATTTACGTAAATTGATTCTATTCTATTTAAACTCTAGAAAAAACAAATTTTAACGTGGTATGGTACTACATTGTGGACAGTAAAGGAAACATTTTTACGAAAAATGTAGCGCACCTTTGGTGCTGAAAAGCTCTCCAGACCATCTGTCTCGGAGACAGATTATATCTAGATCCGTTTGGACTCGTCATGATACAACGGATGTGAAATTGAGACAATCATACAAAACTCGTTGTTGGCACGCCAAGAATTTGTTTCTAACATAGGATTCATAATAATAAATAATGTGTTTCATGTATTCTTCGCGCAAGCTCAAGCTTAGCGCGCGCATCAAGATTTTTACTTTTGCGACACGATTTTTAAGTTACCCTGAAAATATCGCAAGAGAATTACACGTCACACGGTGCACGCACCATGAATTTCGGACAAGACTATTTAGTCCTTATTAACTACTTCGGAGGATGCGCTCTAGCTCTTACTTAGGAATTGTATAAGATAACTAGTTGTTGTTCGCTACTTCTTTACGCTTGTTTATCGCTCATAAACCGATATTTTCCTGGGACAAACTAAACCTATGCCTTTTCCAGGACTCAAAGCATCTACATATACAATACAATATTTTTTAATGCTGCGAGGGTAGTGCGGTGTATTTTCACTCCCCAGTCTGAGGACTGCGTAAAATACACCGCACGGCTAGGGGCTGAGGCCTCATTCCCAGAAATTCGCGCGCTGCTACTATGTAGTATTCCTTCTTTCTTACAATATATCGTCATTTACACATAACACAAGAAACTATATCGACTTGGAGCAATTAAAAGTGTATATGAGTCCTATTACCTATATTGCTATTGTGTGCACCTATCGCCTATCTGTTGAAAGAGATAGCAATATATGCGTTGGAGAAGGTACGAATTATTCCGCGCTCCACAACCGTTCTTTAGCAATATTTCACTTACTCTGTGAGTTTGGCGTCTGATGCATCTCATCGTACTCCTTGCCGTTTGTCAGCAGCAGCGTTAGCAGCACCGACCCCACCAGCACCTGACAGAAAATGTTCAAGCATAAAACAGCATGCAATAATCCACACTAGTGTTATAAATGCGAAAGTGTGTCTGTCTGTCTGTCTGTCGTTTCACGCTCAAACCGATGATCCGATTTTGTTGAAATTTAGTTTTAGGATACTTTGAGTCCCGGGAAAAGACATCTAAGGATTCTATTATCCCCGAAAAATCTACAGTTCCCGCACGAGACACGAATTTTGGCGCAGCGGAGTTGCGGGCGTCTTCTAGTCTTAATATATATTTCCACGCCCATGTGGCAGAAATTGTGAACAAACTAAATTGTAAGACCTATATGTACGAATTTCTTGGAAATAAATAAATAAATCTAAAAAAATCTAAATCTAAATCTAAATCTATATAATTCTTCTGTGAGTGTGTATGTCACTGAACTTCTCTCAAACGACTGGACCGATTTTGATGAAATTTTTTGTGTGTGTTCAAGGGGATCTGGGAATGGTTTAGATTCACAATTTTGTCCGCTGGACAATGTTTTTTAATTAATTTTTAATTTATTAGTAGTTGTTAATTTTGGAATGTTTTACATTGGATTCGACAGACGGCGCTACCATCGCAGTGTCAAATTTTAAATAATATTCGAATTCGAATTTTAATTTTAGTCTGTCCCGACAGTTAGCGCTGCGATCAAATAAAAAAAAAATACTTTTTATACTTAATATGGCAAAGAAACGTTTGCCGGGACAGCTAGTATCACATAAAATAGTAAAGTTTGGAGTAAAGACAAGGTGAAGTCCATACCAAAGTAAAAAAAAACTTCAGCGTATTGAGCGTGATGATGCAACAGAGAGACAGACAGACAGACATACTTAAATATTAGCATTGAATTTTACTATACCTGGCAGAAAGCAATAAGCAGCACTCCTGGGAACAGGTTGCAGATGCCGCAGCAGCTCTCCAGGTGGTAGCCAGTCTTGTGCGTCGCGAAGTGAAAGGGTAAGGTAGACCGACTGGTGCTTCTTGCTCTATCACTCTTAGTATCAGTGGAACTTTTACCCATAGTTTAATACCAATCTATTACAATATATTTTAAATAGGTAAATATTTTTTAATTTCAAGTGCAATCTGGTAAAATCGAAGAGCAAATTCGCAAATTTTGAATTTGAAAACTGTTGACAGCGTATAGTTGAAAGTCATGTTAAAGTTATTTTTTATTCGAAACTTCTTTCGGCAAAAACAAAGTGCTAGCAAATCCCCATCCGCGATGAAATGCATCGGCTCGGAGCATTCGGAGATTAGTCTAGCAAAACTTTAGTTTTTAAATCTGTACAGCTTTTATTTGTAAATCGAATAATTTTTAAGCTATTGCATACCTTTTATCGCGGGTTTTGAGCGCGGCGACCGAATAAAAAAATTTAGTACTTAACGAAAAATATCTAACACACCGTGGTGCGTTGTTGCCAGACCTCGGCACAAAGTTTTTGTGCGTGTGAGTAGACGTATGCGAATTATATAATAATTATTGCATAAGTTGATAAAAATGTATGCAATATTTTTACCGCGGCAGTCCCCGAGTGCCACACTATTATTTCTAACTTCTGTTAATCATTGTGAAATTATTATAAAGTGAGTTTAGAGGAAGATAGAAAATATTATTATTTTACTTATAATATTTATTTGAGGGTGGAGCCTTTGCACTCTCGCCACAAAGTGAATTTCAGTTCCTTTGTGGTGAGAGTGCCGACTCAAGTTTTATCCATTTTGGAGGAGTTAATCTGGCCTGCCGGTGTAGTTTACCGGAGGTTTCGGGGGAGGCTCCCGAACGAAGCGCGCATCACGTCGACGAAATTTAACGTGATAAAGTGTAGTGTGATTGTTTGTGTGAATGTGTAAATAGTATATTTTAGAATAAAATTGTTCGGCGTGCATCCGATAACACAAGTTTTTACTTAGCATGGGATTAGACGACGTGATGTACGCTATCTAGCTTTGATACTATTGTATATTAATGTATGGTTATAAATAAAGAATTTGAATTTGAATACTTACTATCTTCTATATCTACCTCTATTAGTAGCAATAGTACATTTTTAGTAACTTTTAATCTAATTTTAGCAAAATACAACAACGTAATAGAAACAGAATAATATGTTCATTCACCTAGGAAAGTACCCCATTACAAGTATTACAATAACTTGATGTGTGGGCTGATTGTATGTATTATGCAGGCCGGGACAATCGGGGACAACCAGGGACAGGAGGGGCAAAGTTAGCGACCCTCACCGCGTGGCCGGCTAATTTAAATCACCATACATTTTGTATGGCTCCATTACGTCTGACTTCCTGAAAGATTGGACGAATATATTTCATGCTGGGTGATTCAGAATATAAATAGATAAGGATATTTGACTAAATGCGTTGTATTTTTATTCTTTTGTTAGTAGAAATATGAAACTTATAAGAAACCATACTACTTAATTAATCTATATATATAAAACTCAAAGGTAGGACGCGCGCGGACGCAGTACCGAGTGCACGTGTGCATTGTTGCTCGCGTTAAAACCGGTTAGCTATACGATCGCGTTCGGTTCGCTGCTTTGATAGCTAATTAACTTTGTGTGCGGTCGAGTGTATTGTTTTTCACAATGCGCTTATCTTATCTATTGGACTATAAACATGAATGAAAATAACAAGGTAAGCAAGGAACATGATTTAAATGAAATTATGAGCCAATGTGACGAGTTGATAAGGAGTAATGAGTGTTTGTCGGTGGTGGAAAACGATGGAGTTAATAGTATAAATAGATTGGAATGTGATACGATAATGAGTTGCGAAATTGAGGAGACAAGTGCAAAGTCTTTGAAAAGAAGTAGACTTTTAGATGTAGACGAGTTATGGACGACAGTTGGAAGAAAAGGTAAAAGATTTGCGAGGTCGACTAATACAGATGACTTTACTAGAATACCAGAAGAGTATGTGGAAGTATGTTTGTCATCATCGGAGAGGATTCCTAAACAATTTATGTTGGCGAAAAAGTTGAAAGAGGCTGGAATTAATGATATATCTAGGGTTAAATATGTCAACCCTTTTAAGGTTTTGATTTTGTTTAAAAATGATGACAGTGCCGAAAAGCTTGTGACCTGTAAAAGTTTTAATGAAAATGGCCTGAAATGTCAACGGTCGTTGGATTTATGTCAGTCATATGGCGTTATTACCGGGATTGATATACAATTAACAAATGAAGAAATATTAGAGGGATTGGATTGTGAAATTATGATATTAGGTATTAGAAGACTAAAGCGCAAGAATACTTTAGATGGGCACTGGGAAGATAGTGAGTCAGTGCGAGTTTGTTTCAAAGGAACTTCTACACCAAAGTACATATATGTTTTTGATATTCGAACTGAAGTACACACTTACGTGCCCCCAGTAACACAATGCTCGCGGTGTTGGCGTTACGGTCATTTAATAAAATTATGTTCGTCAGCTAAAATAATTTGCCCAAAATGTGGTGATGACCATGCGAATTGTGATACCACACGATTTAAGTGCAACAACTGTGGAGGCCGGCATATGGCACTGTCCAAATTTTGTCCTGTATATAAAAGGGAAAAACAGATTCGAGACATCATGGCGGACCAAAGTTGTTCCTATAGACAGGCGTACATGACATATTCGGCGAATCATCAGTTGTCTCACTCGCAACCTTCACCTATTGTTGTGTCTGAAAACAACCTTATAGTAACTACGGCTGATATACATATAGAAGCTGAGGAGCATCAAGAAAGTGATAAAGAAATAGAGCCAAAGGAAGATGGTAGACAGACATATGCAAGCATTACGAAAAGGAATAAAAACAAAATAAAAGCTAAAAGACAACAAAAGCATGAAGAAATGATAGTAGAAGAAAGTATTAACCTAGAAAGTTTGGAGGAAGAGAACGAAGAGGAAAGAAAGAAAGAGAAGGAGAATGAAAATAGGGAGGGAGAAAGCTGGTGGAAGCATTTATTTAATAGGCTAAAGGAAGTTATATTAGAAAAAAGTTTGTCGTGGGAAGAAAAAGTTAAAACCTGTGTTCAGTCTACTTTTGAAGAGTTTGTGTCATATATTTTGAAGTATGTTTCAGAGTTTCCATGTTTAAGCTTTTTAAATAAACATGGATAGTACAACATTTTACAGACCTACAAATTGTGACACTACAGCTTTTTCGACAGTCAATATATTACAATGGAATGCCCATAGTTTACGCTCTAAATCTGCTATTTTTGAAGCTCTGTTACACCAAGAAAAGATACATGTGGCAATAGTGAGTGAAACTTGGCTTGAGCCTGGAAGCACTTTTCGTATTCCTGGATATAATATTTTTAGATGTGATCGTGAGGATGGCTGGGGTGGAGCAGCTATACTAACGCATTGGTCAATTCGGGCGCAACAATGTAATATATCCTTTACTAAGACTGGACTGGAAATTGTTCACATTGTTATTCATAATTGTGATTGTTTACAAAACGTTATATCTATTTACTGTAGTCCAACTGTTCAAGTTAGTTCCGACGACTGGGACCAAATTTTTTCGCACCTAGATCAAAAAACTCTTATTGCCGGAGACCTTAATGCACATCACCTAAACTGGTCAACATATGTGAATGCACGTGGCAATCAAATTATTGAGGCAATTTTGGACAGTAATTTTATTCTGTTAAATGATGGTAACCATACTCGTTTAAAATTAGTCGACGGGGTTATTCAAAAAACTTCACCAGACATATCGCTGGCTTCCGCTGATATAGCCCTTAAAATTGATTGGAAGGTGATGAACGAAAATTTAAATAGCGATCATTGCGTGATTAAAATAACAATAGACATAATTTCCGCAAGTTCTGTTCAAAGTCGTCGTAACTATCGTAAGGCTGATTGGCTTAAGTATCGTCAAAAGATTGAAGAAGAGCTAAGTCAATATGTAATACCAGAGGATAACCAGATGGCATATGACAGTTTCATAAAAATTATAAATCATTCTGCTGATAGTCATATACCTTATACTAAGATTGATACAAATCCACTTGATGGAGCAAGATTTAAGCCTAAAAGCTATTGGACATCGGATCTTTCACGCTTAGTAGCCTTAAGAAGAAAAGCACTCGCTGATTTTCGTAGGAACCCTACTCCGGATAATTTGCAAGTTCTACAAGAACGAGTAGCAGAGTCGCAACGTCGTATTCGTCAAGCGAAGTGCAAAGCATGGCAAGATATGTGCAACAGTATGAGCAATGTAACATCAACGAGAGAAATGTGGTTGCGTATGAGATGGATTAAGGGTTATAAGTCTAGTAGGACGCCTTTTAATCGTAATGAACTTCAAAATCTCTTAAATTCACTTTCTCCTGATTTTGTTACTCCAGACAAGCCTCAGTTCACCTCTAGCAACCAACATTTGAGTAGCATAATTACGGTTCATGAATTTGAAAATTGTGTAAAAAGTTCAGATACGGCTCCAGGGGCCGATAACATTTCTTATTCAATGCTTAAGAATCTTCCCGAAATAGGTAAGCTTGTTTTAATTACGTTATTTAATAGATTTTTAAATTCAGGATTTGTTCCTAAGCAATGGAAAGAGGTTGTCATTGTTCCTATTCCGAAATTAGGTGGCGAAAATTTGTCTCCGTCTGGTATCAGACCAATAGCCCTACTGTCTTGTCCTTGCAAAGTGTTTCATACAATTATAACGAGACGGCTTGATTGGTTTTTGGAAAAAAGCGACTTCTTTTCAGAAGAAACTGTAGGATTTAGACGATCTAGATCTTGTACTGATAATTTATCAAGATTGGTATCAAGAATTCAAATAGGACTTACTAAAGGACACCCGACTGTAGCTTGTTTTATAGATATCGAAAGCGCATATAATAATGTTGATGTGTCTTGTTTGATGAAAATATTAGATGAAATTGAAATAGGATCAGATATCTGTAATTATTTGTGGCAATATTTGCATAGCAGAACTTTATGTATTCGTTTGTCGAACAATGAAATGTTAATTAGAATGACAGGAATAGGTTTACCACAAGGTGATCCCGCATCCCCTTTGTTATTTAATATCTCCACGGGCCGGATATGTCATAGCATTATCCAAGTTTTTAAGTCGCAGTATGCAGACGATTTTGTAATTTATCATACTGGGGCTAATTTAGTCAGATCTACGTTATTGGTACAACAGGCTTTAGATACTTTCATTACTTTAGTCAATAATTTAGGTCTTAATATTTCGAGCAGTAAGACAAAAGTTATAATGTTTAGAAGAGGTTTGTCGAAAAATAAAATTAATTTGAATGTTAATGGAGAACGTATTGAAGAGGTATATGCTGTGAAATATCTTGGCATGTGGCTGGATTTAGGCTTAAGGTGGGGGAATCATATTCAAAATATTCGTGATAAGACTTTAAAATACCTAAACTTATTTAAAATACTTGCAGGGACAGATTGGGGTATTCACCCGAAACATCTTAGGCAGCTTTATATAGCGATTATTCGAAGCAGACTTGATTATTGCTGTTTTCTATACGACAATAGTGCCGATTCGCATTTATTAAAACTAGATCGTGTTCAAAACCAAGCAATGCGAGTTATAGGGGGATTTATTAAAAGTACACCAACACATGTAATGGAGAACGAGTTGTGTTTGCAACCACTCCATATACGCAGAACATATTTAGCAGCAAAGTTTTGGCTCAAGTCAAAATCGTTACAAAATGAATTAAATATTCAAATATTGGAACAGCTCGAAAGCTTAATGCAGGAACCATATTGGCGTAGAAAAAAGATCCCTAAATTAGTTTCAATTAATTCCATGTTTAAAAACTTTGAAATTAAAACTGTACCTAAATTATGTATGTATTTATTAGACTCGTGGATAAGTAGTTATGATTTAACCAAATGTATTATAACGAATGTGGAAGGAATTGTAACTTGCAAAAGATCTGTTGATAGGAATGAATTACGATTAATTTGTGAGAATTATATAGATAAGAAATACAATGAATGTTATAAAATTTTTACTGATGGGTCAAGGGACGAGCGAAGGACCGGTGCAGCGTTTTATGACCCGCAGACAGATGTAGATATTAAATATAAAATAGAATGCAATAGTATATCTATAATGCACTGTGAACTGCTTGCGATTTATAAAGCCTTAAGGTACATTAGTTCGAAGGATTTTAATAGATGTGTTTTACTTACTGATTCAAAGAGTGCGTTGTTACACCTGGCTAGGTTAACCTCGAGTTTTCGATGTCACCCTATAGCCTATAGCATTTTAGAACTTATTAGTAATATGCAAAAAGATAACCGTCATATAACGCTGCAATGGATCCCTTCGCACGTCGGTATCAGGGGAAACGAGGAGGCAGATCGCGCGGCCAAACAGGCTTTGACTGAGGGAATCGTTTATCGCTGTCTTCCCTTGCACAGTGAATTGCTAGGTAAAGTTAAAGTACAATGTCGACAACTATGGCAAGAATATTTTGATGAGCGGTCGCTGAGTAAGGGAATATGGTACAAAACAATACAATGGGAGCCTCCTCGTTACCCGTGGTTTGATAGATTATCTATGCCTAGAAAAGATATAGTGGCAATGTTAAGATTGCGCTCCGGTCACATTCCATCAAACGTTTTCAAATTTATGATGGGTAAGGTTGATTCTCCAAATTGTGCATTATGTGGAACACCTGAACATGTACAACATGTATTGATGGAGTGTGGTCGGGGCGAATCCCGACGTAGTAGCCTCGGTGATGATCTTTTAGGAAATATAGGAGTCTGTAATAGTTTCCTAGCCTCACCTAATTCAAGGGAAGCCCGTATCCTACTAGACATATATTTAGATTTCGTTGTAAGTAATAATTAGGTATAGATATTAGTTTATAATATTATGTTGTGGCAGATTTGTTTATAAGCTTTATGGGGGTGGCATTGTCGGTCACCGACAAAACCCCTTAAATAAATTGATTAAAAAAAAAAAAAAAAAAAAACTCAAAGGTGACTGACTGACATGTTGATCTATCAACGCACAGCCTAAACCACTGGACGGATCGGGCTGAAATTTGGCATGCAGGTAGATGTTATGACGTAGGCATCCGCTAAGAAAGGATTTTGATAAATTCCAACCCCAAGGGGTTAAAATAGGGGATGAAAGTTTGTATATAATAATACTTCTTAACGCGAGCAAAGCCGCGGGCAAAAGCTCGTATTATTATGAATTCGAAAGTGTTTGTTTCTTCACGCTTAACCACAGAACCTACCTAATTATCTATGAAGATAGTTTGAGTCCCAAGAAAGAAAATAATATTATGATACTTTTAATCCTGGAGAAATGTACGGTTGCCACGCGATAAAACGTTTTCCTTTCCCGGGACTCAAAAAGACGAGACTTTAGCGTTTATAATAATAATAATAATACTATCAGTAATAATAATAATAAATATTCTTTAATGTGCACACGCTAACAAGTAAAATTACAATAATTATTATGAACTTAACTACAGTGTACCACAAATCACAATGGCTGTTAGTATGGATTTAAGAGGCTACTTTCGACACAGTCGGGTAAAAATATACAGGTTTATATAATATACTAGCTGTTGCCCGCGACTTCGTCCGGGTTAACATAGTATAGTAACAAAGATGGATAGTTTTTTGGTTTTTTGTGGTACAAATACAAAGGGTAAAAACGGGACCCTATTTAAGCAAACGTCAAACGCAAACGTCAATAAACTTTCATGTTTCCAACTCAAGAAATGGCGGATTTTCGTTGAAACTTTCTACCCCAATTTCACCCCATTGGGGGTAGAATTACCAGAAACGTGTAAAGACGTATCCATTCATTTTTAATCAGCATCACAAAAATAAAGTTTCATGTTTCTAACTCAAAAAATGACAGATTTTCATTCAAATTTTCAACCCTAATTTCAGCCTCTTGGTGGTAGAATTTCTAAAAACGCTTAAATATCTATCCATTTATTTTTAATCAGCAGTCCAAAAATAAACTTTCATGTTTCTAACTAAAGAAATGACGAACTTTCATTTAAACTTTCAACCCCCATTTCACCCCCTTGGGGGTAGAATTTCCAAAAACGCTTAAACACGTATCCAATCATTTTTAATCAGTAGCCCAAACATAAAATTTCAAGTTTCTAACTTAAGAAATAACGGACTTTCATTCAAATTTTCAACCCCAATTTTACCCCCTTGGGGGTAGAATTTCCAAAAACGCTTAAATACGTATTCATTTATTTTTTATCAGTAACCCAAAAATAAAGTTTCATGTTTCTAACTCAAGAAATGACGGACTTTCATTCAAACTTTCAACCCCTATTTCACCCCCTTCGGGGTAAAATTTTTTAAATTCCTTCCTTAGTGGGTGTCTACCTCACAAAACAACCCTACTCACCAAATTTCGTGGCTGTAACTTTAACAGTTTTTGCTCAGCGATGATGAATCAGTGAGTCAATCAGTCAGTCAGTCAGGACATGTAATTTTATAAGTATAGATGAGCATTCATTCTATCAAAATCAGGTAATATATAGGTACACATCCGAGTATATTTTCGTCCATACCTGCGACAGAATGGGTGGCGGAGTAATGAGATTGGAATCCCTTAATTTAAAACTCGCTCAAAGCCCGCCATGATACGTCTGGCCGAATCCGACCGTTCGATTTCAACAGATTAGTTCTTGATTATTTTGCATTTCCTCTCTAAAATGGAAACGTTTTTGATAAGGCATATGTGTGAATCACATGTGGAAATCATAGATATTTGACATATACAGGGTGTAACAAAACTAAATGATATTATTTTAGGGTGTGTATATTGTGTTCCTTGTAGAGAGTTCACTGTGAAAGTAGCAGCGCTGAAAGACCGTTTTTTTTTCATTTTTGTAATGGGCAAGCGCCCCAGCGTCACGAGTTTCCCCATACAAAAGTGAAAAAAATTTGGTCTTTCAGCGCTGCCACTTTCACAGTGAACTCTCTAAGAGGAACACTCTAAAGTATTATCACTCAGTTTTGTTACAACCTTTATAGGGTGATAACTGATAATTGATAATACTTGAGAGTTTAGTATATATAGTATATTGTGTATGTGCCCCTTGTTTTCAGTAAAAGTACTACTCTAAAAGGTACTTTTGACTTCTATGTTTCTGTGGGAAATGACCCAATGTCATGACTTAGCTCATACAATAACTAAAGATATAACTATTTCAGCGTTGCTACTTTCACAGTGAACTACACAACTATATTATATATTATGTTATGGGACGCATACATACACTAAAGTAATCAATCATATTGTTTGTTACACCCTGCAAAACGTGGCAAGAAACGCGTCGTTAACCAATGTGTCCGATTAATTATAATTTAATAACATAATATTTTTTTACTGCTTGATTTGGTTATAAACTTATAACTCTTAAAACAAACTTTTTCACAAGTGAAAGTCTGCGAGGCAATCTGATTCTGTGTATATATAGTGGCTACGCCGCGCCGTACTGCCGTCCTTACTGCCGATCCACACTCGCGCGCGAAGGCACGCCGCGGACCGCGGCGCGGATCGCGGCGCAAATCGCGGCGCGGATCGCACATTACTACCAAATCCTCTCAAAGTTCGCGACATGTCCGCGCTTTAAGCGTTCTTTATTTGAAAAATTTCCCGCGCGTCTACTTTTTTCATAATATGGCACTCGGCTTTTTAAGAATGGCCAGTGTCAAGTAAAATATGGCGGGAAAAAACAATCGTGAAAAGTTTACAAAAAGTTGTTTTTCCAGATGATCGTCAAGTCAAAAGTCTAGTAAAAGTCTAAAAATAGTATTTTAAAAAGATAAAACCGACTTCAACGTAAATAATTACGTAGCATTAAAATTCCCTATCTCAAAAACTACTGAACTGATTTTGATGAAACTTGCAGCATTCCCTAAGTTGAACAATACCTAGCACAACAAAAAAAAGAATCACTTGAATCGGACTTGTAGTTCCAGAGATATGCGCGCACAAAAATAAAAACATACATACGTACATAAGAATAAGAATAAGAATATTTTTATTTCCAGCATCATACGAAACATCATAATAATAAACAGTATTGAGTGGTACAGTTATTGTGATCTAGTTACATTAATATCATAATATTATAATGCTGTGTGATGCCAAATGCATACATACATACACTTTCGAAATTTGGCACATTTGTTCAGAAGCTGCTATAGATTAACATTAAAAAAAACTGGACAGTTCTGGAAATATTACATACATACGCGTCAAATTATTGATAACCTCCTTTTTTTGAAGTCGGTTAAAAAGTAGTCAGTAAAGTCAACGAGTCAAGTCAGTTGTTTTAGTAAAGTGGTAGACCCTTTACTAAAACTTTCGACGGAGTTTTGGAGGGAACACAAAATGGCACGTTTCTTGAAGTTGTATCACTTGCCCACACTTGTGCACGACATCAAATTTTTAATGTTTTTTTTTATAAAATAAGGGGGCAAACGAGCAAACGCGTCACCTGATGGAAAGCAACTTCCGTCGCCCATGGACACTCGCAGCATCAGAAGAGCTGCAGGTGCGTTGCCAAGGCTGGCAACGCACCTGCAGCTCTTCTGATTAAGGGGTAATAGGGGAAGGTAGGGAAGGGAATAGGGGAGGGTACGGAAGGGAAAAGGGTAGGGGATTGGGCCTCCGGTAAACTCACTCACTCGGCGAAACACAGCGCAAGCGCTGTTTCACGCCGGTTTTCTGTGAGGACGTGGTATTTTTCCGGTCGAGCCGGCCCATTCATGTCGAAGCATGGCTCTCCGACGTCAACGCCGGTTTTCTGTGAGGACGTACGTAAATCGTAATACGTAATGGTTAATATTCTACCAACATTACACATTAAAAACCGAAATAACACAATTTTAGGAAAATAATACAAAAACACAACGGCACTCTTTCGTATTCCCAGCAAAATTCCGCGCGTCTACTCTTTCTTGACAGACTGTATTATCTGTTCACTAAACAATGCTGGCATGTCTTGTATGGCAAAAGCCCTTATTAAAATAAAGATTAAAAAAAAACCCTTTGTCGCGGGACAGAAAACCGACAACATTCGGGGAACGGGCCGCGAAGTGCGAGACATATGCGAATCGGATCCACACTCATGCTTCGCAGAAATTTCGCGGCGCCGCGGCGTCGCGCACGGTTCGCGTGCGAGTGTAGATGCGGCCGGGGAACCAGCCGCGAAGTGCGAAAAATATGCGAACCGGATCCACACTCACGTTTCGCGGAAATTTCGCGGCGTCGCGCGCGGTTCGCACGCGAGTGGGGATGGGGCTTTATCATAAACAACGCATCTTTCGAGTAATTCGCGCCTAAAGTTTTATTCTTTTTTTTTATTGTCCCTTTCTGCCGATCCACACTCGCGCGCGAAGGCACGCCGCGGACCGCGGCGCGGATCGCGGCGCAAATCGCGGCGCGGATCGCACATTACTGCCAAATCCTCTCAAAGTTCGCGACATGTCCGCAGTGTAGTTCGCGCTTCAGGCGTTCTTTATTTGAAAAATTTCCCGCGCGTCTACTTTTTTCATAATATGGCACTCGGCTTTTTAAGAATGGCCAGTGTCAAGTAAAATATGCGGGAAAAAAAAATTTTCGTGAAAAGTTTACAAAAAGTTGTTTTCCCAGATGATCGTCAACTCAAAAGTCTAGTAAAAGTCTAAAAATAGTATTTTAAAAAGATAAAACCGACTTCAAGTTTCACGTAAATAATTACATAGCATTAAAATTCCCTATCTCAAAAACTACTGAACCGATTTTGATGAAACTTGCAGCATCCCTTAAGTTGAACAATGCCTAGTACAACAAAAAATCACTTAAATCGGACTTGTAGTTCCAGAGATATGCGTGCACAAACATAAAAACATACATACATACACTTTCGAAATTTGGCACATTTGTTCAGAAGCTGCTATAGATTAACATATAAAAAAACTGGACAGTTCTGGAAATATTACATACATACGCGTCGAATTGATAACTTCCTTTTTATGAAGTCGGTTAAAAAGTAGTCAGTAAAGTCAACGAGTCAAGTCAGTTGTTTTACTAAAGTGGTAGACCCTTTACTAAAACTTTCGACGGAGTTTTGGAGGGAACACAAAATGGCACGTTTCTTGAAGTTGTATCACTTGCCCACACTTGTGCACGACATCAAATTTTTAATGTTTTTTTTTTATGAAATAAGGGGGCAAACGAGCAAATGGGTCACCTGATGGAAAGCAACTTTCGTCGCCCATGGACACTCGCAGCATCAGAAGAGCTGCGTTGCCAGCCTTTTAAGGGGTAATAGGGGAAGGTAGGGAAGGGAATAGGGGAGGGTACGGAAGGGAATAGGGTAGGGGATTGGGCCTCCGGTAAACTCACTCACTCGGCGAAACACAGCGCAAGCGCTATTTCACGCCGGTTTTCTGTGAGGACGTGGTATTTCTCCGGTCGAGCCGGCCCATTCATGCTGAAGCATGGCTCTCCCACGTCAATGCGTAGAATATTAACCATTACGTCAACGTAATACGTAATGGTTAATATTCTACCAACATTACACATTAAAAACCGAAATAACACAATTTTAGGAAAATGATATAAAAACACAACGTCACTCTTTCGTATTCCCAGCAAAACTCCGCGCGTCTACTCTTTCTTGATAGACTGTATTAATATATTGTATTATCTGTTCACTAAACAATGGCATGTCTTGTATGGCAAAAGCCCTTATTAAAATAAAGATTAAAAAAAAAACCCTTTGTCGCGGGACAGAAAACCGACAACATTCGGGGAACGGGCCGCGAAGTGCGAAACATATGCGAATCGGATCCACACTCATGCTTCGCAGAAATTTCGCGGCGCCGCGGCGTCGCGCACGGTCCGCGTGCGAGTGTGGATGCGGCCGGGGAACCAGCCGCGAAGTGCGAAAAATATGCGAATCGGATCCACACTCACGTTTCGCGGAAATTTCGCGGTGTCGCGCGCGGTTCGCACGCGAGTGGGGATGGGGCTTTTGAAACTAACGGGAATATTCCAAATATTTTTATTTTGTTTGGTGCCTTTAAATGTTAACTTTGCATATGCGATGCTATATTTACATATTTAGTTATTTTTAATATTTTTAAAGACGGAAAATTGTTTGTGACTAGAAAACATGGATTGCAATAATGTTAATTTACTAAGCAGCAATAATGTTAATTTACTAAGCAGTTGCGTTGTTTATGTCTAGGAAATACACAATTGTGATGCTTATGCTTAGCAAAGATAAGGGAATTACTTACATTTAAGTTGCACATACGTTCAATGTGACTAGCAAAGAATGATTTGGAGTCGTATATTACGATGACCTCGTAGGCAGCGCAAAGAATTTCCGTGCCTTCAAACGTTTTTGTCATAAATACTATTGGAAACAATCGAACACAAATTTGCCATTATATTTAAATGTATTTTTTATGAAGTAGGCATATTGTATTAAGTATAATTTAAATTTTTTTCCCGTGGTGCTTCCCCCTTTGTTCGGACATCAATGTCATTACAATTTGGCTGTCTCCCGCTTTGCTTGGGGAGGGGAATTGGATATCTCCTACTCCTCCTACATTTCTTCTGATTAATTTCGTTGCGGGTCCCAAGACAGATTTAGCTTGTCCCTCGGGCATCCCTGAGATCATATCAAAGGGTTTTCGTGGTTGGTCACCACTGTTGATCCTAGCAACACAGGAGTTGCATTGGTGGGAATGTGTGGTGGGCCTTTTGCCGGTAAAAAAAATAGCAAAGAATGATAAGATCAGCTCACATGCATTTTTTTTGTAACCGAACAAAAAAAAAAAAAACAACTTTAATGTACCGGTTCATGGATTGCTAGGCATCTATTTAAAGTTGTTTTTTTTAATTAAAATATTTTTAAATATGATGTGGTCTTAATTTTTACCTATACAATGTATACCTAAGAACTGTTTCTTAAAAAATATTAAAATTAACAGTAATAACTTACACTTTTTATACACTTTTTCCACTTTTATTAATTTATTTTATTGCAATTTTGATACTACACCTGATGATGATTTTATCGAAACCGGTCGTGTAAAACAAAATTGCAATAAAATAAATTAATAAAAGTGGAAAAAGTGTATATAAAGTGTAAGTTATTACTGTGAAACATGAATTTCCACCAAGAAGTTACGGTACGTTCGATATCATATATTAAAATTAAGACAAAAACAAAGTGGTCATATTATGTCCTAATCCTATGCCTGTTAAGGAGCTCTCTGGCGTTTTATAATTTGTTTTCATTGTCCCTATTTTTACTTAGGAAACTGCATACTTAAAACTTTAATCTCTTTCTGATTTCTCTGTCATATGAGGTGGTGAAGTATTCACAAGAATTGAAGAATTTTGAATACTTACCTAAGATAACTGTTTTTTATGCGTGTAATTGCGTGTAGTATCGATTAGTCACTAGAAGAGTGTTATTTTGTTAAAAATAAACCTAATAATTTACAATTATATTTTATTACGAAATCGTCTCTTCTGTAATGAAAACAGTGTCCATATCATACTACCGCCAGACGGGCATAGGGCATATAATTACCACTTACTTAGAATAATGATTTTTCCCAAAATGAATTGTTTAGTAAAAAAATTTTAGCTTCGAATACGAAAGATACAAATATTGGTTATCAAAAAAAGGTTTTATGAATTTAAAAAAATACAAAGATCACTATAAAACTCCAATCGTAGTAATTAAACCTTAATCAGGCATAGTCGATTAAATCGTACTATGCATGATTAAGGTTTAATTTATTAATTGTACTTAGTTCATCACAATTATTTTCATGGCAATTCTAAAACTAATACAACTTTTGTTGTACTAAAATATGACTAAAATAATTGAGATTGCTATGCATCTATTTAAAGTTGTTTTCTTTTTGTTCGGTTACAAAAAACAAGGCTTAAAATGAATATGTGAATGATGTCAATGGGAGCTGCTGGTAAAGGAGAACTATCAAAAATGACGTTTTTGTATGATAGCACTTAGCAGCGTTAGTTCCATTTCTCGCCACGTTCATTTAAAGCCTTGTCGAACTGTATGTGCAACTTAAATGTAAGTAATTCCCTTATCTTTGCTAAACATAAGCATCACAATAATTGTGCATATCATAGACATTAACAACGCAACTGTCACATATGCGTTGATTATGCTTAGTATTTCATACGTCGAAATTGTAAGTAAGATAGTCATAAAAAACGCATGTTTGCTTATGATGTATATTACTAGTAATACGTTTGGAAAATATCACATACGCTGTTTATGACTAACAATAAAATGAAAACTATAGAAGATATTAAAAAACGAGTGATTGATCCTGGTAGATCTCGTTTCAACGATTCCGAATATACTAATAACTCAATTTCGTAAAAAATGTCGATTGCGTTGTTTATGCTTACGACGGCAGCGTAGCCCGCTGCTACGAAGTGCTACGAAATACTATATAGTGGTGTAACGTATTATAAAGTTATTATTCTATAATTACTTTAATAAAACAAAATATGTATAGTTATACTAGCTGTTGCCCGCGACTTCGTCCGCGTGGACTTCAGTTTATAGCGCGCGATGTCAACAAAATTGGTGTCAAAAGCTTTTATAAAAAACCCCTTGTACCCCTTAAATCAAAACACCCAAAAACAGCTGTGCAGTGTGCACATAACTTATTTCATTTTTTAAAAATAAACTTTATTTATGCTATATTTTAAAATATAGCCCCCCATTTATACAACTTTTGCCATAATCTATTAATCCTTCAAGCCCCTTGCGAGCATCTAGGGATTGCAATCCCGCAATCCCGCGGGATCCCGCGCCAATTTTTAATCTGCTGGATCCCGCTCTTACAAAACGCGGATCCGCGGATCCCACATGACCCATTTTCATAATTTCTCGGGGAGCCCATATGATAGAATGGAAGTTTTGATAGCAGTGCTTTGTGCCAAACTCGATCAAAGGCCTTCGTAATGTCTAAACTAACAGCAAATGCCTCTCCCTTCGACACAATCGCCTGATCCCAACGATGAGTTAGGTACACCAAGAGAGCGACCCTTACGGAACCCGTACTGTTTGTCAAAGTATTGAAGGAGCTGGCTATTGAAAATAATAATTGAGTTCATTATATTATACATTGGTTATAGCGATTGGAAGGCTTTGAGTGGTCACCTTTTTTGGGGATCGGGTACACCAAGTCTTCCAGGAAGCCGGTACAATGCCAAAAGAACAGAGGAGCCGAAAAAGACGCGTTAAGATCAGAGAGAGATCAGAACTCTGGAGCACACTTTTTTTAAAACAATAGGAGGGATTCCGTCAGGCCCATTCGGCTTTAATTGGATATCAAGGGAACGGAGGGCTATTTGCACTGAGCGCTGATTAAACCAAATATCCGACATGATGCTCGTGCATCGTGGTATGGTCGGCGGTTTCTGTTCCCCGTTATCTCGGGTCAAGCTTGACGCAAAGAACTTACCCAGAAGATCGGCTTTGACTTTTGCGTCATGGGACAACAATACATTTTCGATGTGTAGGTATGGTAGGGTTGGCTTGCAGAAATTCCCTTCAATAGCTTTGGCCAGAGACCAGACCAGACTCTCTCACCAATTCTATTGACGTGCTGTTTCTTTGCCCGAGAGATCTCTTTCTTGAGTATTTTTTTTTATATGTGCTGGTATTTAAATCCCGAGCAGATACTGCATTGGCGAGAAGCTTTTGGAGGATGAACCAAACCAGGGACGAAATGGGCCGCAAGTTGGCACTAAAGAGGACGGAATAAAAATATTTGGCAGTTTTGTCGGAATCATCCGGCGAGAAGCACAAGTGCCCCCAAGGGAAGGATGCAAAAAACGACCGCATACCATCCCAGTCCGCTAACTTGTAGAGCCACACATGACGGTATATGGGCGAGCCCGCCAATTTTTGCTGATTTTGCAATTATTTTCCTTTGCCCTTTGTATTTTAAAAGAATTGTGTTTATCTTATGCTCAAAAACTGATTCTAACGAAGAAAACAAAGTAGAAAACAAAGAAAATAAATCGGATATGTTATGAGTTATGACTTATGAATACTTATATAAATGGCTATTACCTCATCTAATTCTTATAGTATTTTAAGATAACTTTCTTTATAAACTTTTTAAAATCAAATTAATCGTTAGAAACATCAATTCTACCCCACATTTTAAACGTCATCAATAATACCGATTTATTATTATCGTTGGGTGTTAGGGAAGGTAAAATCGGGAGGTGGTAACGCTGAGTTTTTACGTATTCTATGGAAAATCTCGTAATATCCACCATTTCTCGACAGTTCACATTTGAACCTCAGTCGGGCTGTGTACACAGTTTTTTCAAAGGAAGTTTTTTTGTGACACAAATGTAAGTAAGTAATACTTATTTCACTTAAAACTATCAATGCATCATGTGAGTAGTCAAAAGGGCCATGTTTGGGGCTATAATAAAAACCACATTGTGTATTATTTACAGAGATAAGTTTGATTTTCTCAACGCTATGATAGCGTAGAGGAATAAATTCGCTACCATTTTGGTGCTCCAACGTCACATTTCCCAACGCTATGATAGCGTAGAGGAATAAATTCGCTACCATTTTGGTGCTCCAACGTCATATGCAGCTTAGATATTCGCCAATTCCTCAACGCGAATATTCTATTCTTCTGCGTCATATCAGCAAAAATTGGCGGCCTCACCCATATAACAGCACGCTGTCGCAATGCCGTCGTAAGTGGCAAGGCAATGATCCGATGCATCAAGTGGTGCGGTCATGGATGCTTGGTTATAGCCATCAGGATTTGAAGTCAGCAGAAGGTCCAACAGGGAAGGATTCTGACCGTCTACATCTGGGATTCGCGAAGGCGTGGCAACTAGCAACCAGTTGTATTAAGCCGTTCGCAAGAGCAAAGTCACAGACAGATCTTCTCACATAATCAGTTTTACTGGAATTGAGCCAGTCAGCGTGGTGGGCGTTAAAGTCGCCAAGTAATATGATCTCTGCGGACAGGATCTGCTGCTGCACTAAATCTGAAGCTGCTTGCAGAGTCAGTCCATTCAAAGAGTCAGTCCGTCTCGGGGTCACCACTATGGGACCTATATAGGGACGCAAAAACGCGGGGCTGGTCGTCGCAATTAATGCGGAGCCCTTATGTTGAGAGGTCCCTGACTTCAAGATTGCTGAGGCATTAAAAGCATTTTAATTTTAAGATCTTATAAGACTAGAGTGATCACATAATTTCATTGTTATTTTGTTACAAAACAAATCTTTTTGTGGCATAATATGAGACATTTTCTATTAGTAAAGTCGATTTTTAATAAAACTTAGTTAGTTTTGGCGTGAAAGCGAGACAGACAGACAGACAGACAGATATACTTTCGCATTTATAATATTAGTATAGATTATAACGCGCTTACGTAAAGAGAAGGTCTTTTTGACTGGAGTTTACATGCTTTTGAAAATTCTAATGAAAATCTAACCAATCTTTAACGCTATTAGAAAGATACCCTTGTTGTTCTATTAAAAAAACCTCAGAAACTGGGCATAAGACAAATATTCGTCATAATAAGATTAGTTCTTGTTAGGACAAAAGTTTATTTACCAATAATCACAGGGATTTACGCACACCAAGTATTTCTGCTCAAAGATTTCAAAACTCATTATGAGCTCCAACTTTCTGGTATTTAGGTACGATTGCAAACAAAAGTTTCGTTAGATGTTAGTTTAAATTCAGGTACGATAAGAGTTCGTCTGGCGAGTGTTTGTGTAACAATTTGGCTTTCGCGAGCAGCGAGGTGTTAAGTAGTGATGAACTTTGCCTTCATTAGCACGATAAATAAATAGGTATGCGCCTGTGATATCGATGGAGCATCGATTTCGCAAGTTTATCGATGTCGATATAATAGCTAAAAGATGCAAGTTGGATGCCGACTGTATAAAGCGGCAGCAGCCGACGTGTCGTATACTCTGGTAAACAAGTGCCATTTTCGTCAAAACCTGATCTCATGCACCGAAAATTATGATTTTGGTCTCATTCGATTCGGAATACCATCTAAAACATTCTATCAAAATTCAAAGACGGGCTGAAAAAAATGCAAAAGTTATAAACAATTAAGTAAACATAAAAATAAGGGTTTGGATTTTTTTAATATTTCGAAAACTATTAAAAATAGATCCTTAAAGAGCAGGAAATTTCCTAAAAAAATCCTAGATCCTGGAATCTTACCAATAATCCTTATAGCTTTCATTGAGCGGCGAAAGTAACGGTAAAACCGCGTGGTTCGGGTTTCGCGTGATTTGCCGCAATCTGCTACGTGAACTAAAAAAATATTTTAAGTGATTAAATATTAATATTAAGGAATAAAAAAAATTGGGTACTAAGTAGACATATCAATAAACAATAATCCGTTAACAAAAATAAATTTTCACTTTTTTTTAATTATTATGCTTTTATTAATTTGTTAATAGTCACCATTTTAATGTTAACATAAAAACACTGATTATTTCTAAACAAGAAATCTAGAGATTTTTATTATTCTTTTGAGCTAATCTTAAAAGGGCCTAGAAGGGACATCCGGTGGATAAATTCAATAATTTTGATTTTTCCCTTTTTTATTAACATTCAAAAACATTCCAAAATTATTCATGTAAATAAAGCAATTACGGTACTTTTATATCCAACAAGCTGTTGCCCGCGACTTCGTCCGCATGGACTTCAGTTTATAGCGCGCGATGTCAACAAAATTGGTGTCAAATTATTTAAAAAAACCCTCGTCCCCATTAAATCAAAACACCCAAAAACAGCTGTGCAGTGTGCACATAACTTATTTCATTTTTTTAAATTAAACTTTATTTATGCCAAATAAAGTATATTTAGCCCCCCAATTACACAACTTTACCCATAAACTATTTAGTATTTATCATATTAGATTTAAGGTTACATCACTGCATAGATAAAGTACTGAGTTATTTAATAACGTAACGAAGAAATAACAATCGAAAAAATCGAAAATGTGATGTAAGATGATACCACCTCTTAAAGAAAGACATTTGTGCAAGCGTCATCGCGATGTTGGGACGGCATGGCGCCATCTATTATGAATTTTTGGAACTAACTTAATTTGAACAAATTTACGCATTTTCACCTCCTTACAACTATTTTTTCCAGTTAAAAAGTAGCCTATGTCCTTTCTCAGACTTTAGACTATCTGTGTACAAAATTTCATTACAATCGGTTCGGTAGTTTTGGCGTGAAAGCGAGACAGATAGACAGACAGACAGACAGACAGAGATACTTTCGCATTTATAATATTAGTATAGATTATTGTTATTATTTTGTTTTGTTGTTGTTAGAAGCCAGATAACAGAATATATTCTTATATTTATAACTAATAAAATTTAAATAATCATTTTTATTGATGAAAAACCCTAATTGCGTTATTTACATTAAAATTTCATGAATGCCTTTGATTGTTCATAAAAAAGTGAAAAATCAAAATTATTGAATTTTTCCACCGGATATTTCCTCTAAGCCCTTTTAAGATTATCTCAAATAATCAGCGTTTTTATGTTTACATTAAAATGGTGACTATTAACAAATGAACAAAAGCATAACATTTAAACAAATTGTGATAATTTATTTTTGTTGACGGATTATTGTTTATTGATATGTCTACTTAGTACCCAAATTTTTATATCATTTTATTTTATTAATATTAGGATAAAATGCAGTTTAATATACAAACAAATGCTATAATAAAATCTAAGTTAAAATAAAATTAAGTAATAAATAAACAAAATTAACTAATACTAAACTATAATAAAACTAAATATAAAAAAGATTGTCATCCAGACTGCTGCCTTTAGGGAGAGTGCCTAAAATACTAGCGACATTGCCCCGCTGCCCAAATTTTTTAATTTCTTTATATTATTATTTAATCAGATAAAATATATTTTTTAGTTCACGTGGCAGATTGGGGCAATTCACGCGAAACCCGAACTACGCGTTTTTACCGTTACTTTCGCCGCTCATTTAAAGCTATAAGGATTATTGTTAAGATTCCAGGATCTAAGATTTTTTTAGGAAATTTCCTGTTCTTTAAGGATCTATTTTCAAATTTTGATTATCTCAAATGGTTTTCGAAATATAAAAAAAAAATCCAAACCCTTCTTTTTATGTTTAATTAATTGTTTATAACTATCGCATTTTTTTTCAGCCTCTCTTGGAATTTTGATAGAATGTTCTATATGGTATTCCGAATCGAATGAGACCAAAATCATAATTTTCGGTGCATAAGATCAGGTTTTGACGAAAATGGCACTTGTTAATCAGACTAGTATAGTAGTGTCGTGACGACTCGTCGTCCGCTGCCGCTGCATGTCGCCCGCAGCCAACCAGCACCTAAATTGAGATTTGAGACGCGCGATACTTAGCAGATTTCGAATGGAAAATAGTGATTTTATACTGTCAACGTCTTTACATATTATTATTATTCGTATATGGTTCTTTTAACGCTCAAGTCTGCCTACCATTCTACCTCTTTTAAATGCTTTGAAAACTTTTCGTTTAAACAAAACTACTCCTGGATATAATAATTATTTTGTGCGATTATTTCGAAATAATCTGCTACACACAAAAAATACATAGAATATATTATATATTCTTTTGTTGTGTATATATTTTATATTCTTTGTCTAGTGGTTTTTCAATTTAATTTTTAAATAAGAAAAGCTTTAATTACTTAAGATGCTGGTCAAGTGTTGGAGTTAAATAATAAATATTAATCATGAAAGTGTTTGTTCTCTCGGTCAACCATACTAGAGCTACGTCCAATAAATTTTAATCTTATATATAAAAATGGATTTTCAAATGTGTTAGTCGCACTAAAACTCGAATATGGCAGAACGGATTGGGCTGATTTTAGTCTTTAAATATTCGTAGAAGTCCAGGGAACGTTTTAAAGTGACACGAAGTTCACCAGGACAGCTAGTTTATTAATAAATTACTTACTAAGGAAAACATCAAGTGGACTGTAAATGTTTGTGGCGGTACGAAATGAAACGTGGGCTCCGGCCTGACCGAGCATAGCACCTCGCTCGGTCTGAACTCGGAAGATCTTCCTTTGCGCCACCACGCATTATTCCCATATGTTTTTATTCTCCTTAATCCGTCGATCACCAATTCCAGGAAACCTTTTGTTGTCGCGGCCCATATGGGCCTTACGGGGCTTGAGGGATTAAGAGGGCGACTAACCCAAAAAATTAAGCATCGTCCTTATCTCTTCACGCTCATACCCGTCTGTCATATGCCAGATGAAAAGGACGACGCGGCGGATTTATCGCAAAATTATTTTTTTCTCAATAACTCGATAAATATACAACATTTTAAAAATCCGCTAGGTCGGTTTCTCAATGATTAATGATAGAATTTTACACAATGTGTTAAAATATTAACTTATCTCAATGCACGGTTATGACAATAAATGAAAATTTCGTGAAAATTAGATGCATCTTTGTAATTTTTTTCTATCGAGAAAATTTTAAGATATCGTGTTTAATTGTGAACTCTATATAAGGTACACATACTTTGATACACTCTGTATATTGTAAGTGTTGCTTGTTATTTTTGTAAATTAATAAAAAATATTTCAATTAAAATAATTAATTTTCACAATTTCACCGAGAATTTTAAACAAAAACATGTCTGTTTACGGTTAAAATATGTTTTTTAATCCTCACCTTTATGAAAATATTCGTATGTGGTGCCGGCGGCATTTTCCGGGCCCTGACGAGGAGAATAAAATATTTACAGGATGAAAGGACGAGAATTCTTCAAATGTTTTTAAATTCTTTTATAATGGCGTAAAATAGAATTTAAAGTTAGTATAAATATAATTTTGCTGAGTTATTTAATAAAGAAAAATAGAAGGACTCACTCAACAGCTAGGTATTGTAAGTTGCTGTCATTAACATCAGGGTCTCGGCGGAACATGGCGCTAGCGGTCATTGACTCACTGTCAAAAACTTGTCACTTTGTCGTTTCTATACAAAGCCGCGATTGACAACATCAATTACAAGTTGACACTTCAATTACAAGCTTTTAACAGGCAGTCAATGACCGCTACCGCCATGTTTCACCAAGTACAGTATAATATCTATGTTTATTATAAAAGCTGTGAAAGTTGAAACTCATAAGCTCTTGCTGTGTGGAATCAATGAATTGGAGAGTATCGAATTTCGATTGATGTATGTAGACGTATATTCTGTTTGAACTTTGATCGGAGCAGGCGAATCTTAACCCACTTGTTTTGTTTGAATTGGAACTGGATCACACTATTGACAAATTTAGTATAGCTGTTTTATGTTCGATAAGGTATTTGATAATTGATAGTGACTAGTGTTAGATTTAAACGTCAGTAAGCGGACAAAATAAATATTTTACTGCTGCCTTTAAACAATTACTGCTATATACTGTCTAGTATTTTCGTGCTCGAAAATGTTCGTTTTATGGAAATAACAGAGGTATGAAAAAAATTACGAGCATTTTTAGCATGATCATGCTAAACTAATTTTTATCGATAAGTAACCTTTTTTATGTCAGTCTCTTCACTATTAATTTTAATTGCTAAAAGAAATATAGGAAGTTCAACATTTCAACGCTTAACTCTTGATTTGACAGATATGGATATTACTTTAATACATCCATACTAATATTATAAATGCGAAAGTGTGTCTGTCTGTCTGTCTGTTGCCTCTTCACGTACAAACCGCTGAACCGATTTGGCTGAAATTTGGCATGGATATACTTTGAGTCCCGGGAAAGGACATAGGATACTTTTTATCCTATTTTGGCGCAACGGACTCGGAGTTTCGGGCGTCATCTAGTACAACATAATTTCATAAACATAACGATCCCAGGCTGGGATTCCCAGCTGTTATATTAGGTGCCTGTAACATAATTCTCAAGTGGACGAGATAGGGATTACTATTACAATAATTTTGTATGTCTACACAGCATTTATTAGTTCGTTCAACCAACGTTTATGAAAACTACTTCAAAGGTAAGTAAATATAATAATATGAAATCGTCGAGTTGAGTCGCGTTACGCGTTACATTAGGCTTATTTAACACTTTCAGCGTAAAGTAATAGGAGATATAATTTGGCGTTAGAGGCAGCACCATTTTTTTTTCCGGAGGGGGAAATGCATTACGCATACCACCCAGGCGCAGGGGGCGACCCGAGCGGTGATGTGGGACTCCCGTAGCTAATGAGACCACGGTATACCCACTAAACCCACCCCCATCCTCCGCCACGCCGCCTTTTGACGGGGCCACAGGAACGATACACACATCTGCGACCCCGCCAGCGGCCCGAAGACTCCACGATGGGCGCACAACACGTGCGCCCTCCTCCTCGGCCCCCACCAGGGCTGTAGCAGACGCCCCCCGAGTCTGCTACTTGGAGGCCATGTGGCAGATCAAGTCTGTGGCTCTGCCACCGACCACACCTCGGCCGCAGAGGATAGGGCAAGCGGCGCACCGTAATACCTACTTGCCTCTTCCTCTGCGGCCCCACCTCTGTGCGCATCCGCCGCGGACTCCTCCAGTCCGCTGGGAGCGCCCTCCTCGGGCCAGGCGGCGACGCCGGCCGGCCCTGGTTGCCTCCGCGGTTACTAGAGCCCCACCGCCGCGACAAGGCGAGCAACCATCGGGGGGTTAGAGGCAGCACCAGCATATACAACACTGACCTCCATAATCCATTATACATAATATAATAGAGATCAGTGATAGACAGTAAACAAAAAGTTTCGTTGACAACGTTTCTGTCAATATTCTGATACTAGCTGACCCGACAGATGTTGTCCTGTCTTAACGATGATTAATTAATTCGAATAATAATTGGTATAATTAAGAAAACAATAGATTAAAATTAGTATCTTCATGCCAAATTTCATCAAAATAGATATAAATAGTTTAAGCGAAAATCATAAAAGTTTATTGTGCAGGAACCGTACATTTTCCGGGACTAAAAGTATCCCTTGTCCTTTCCCGAGACTCAAAGTATCCCCATACCGAATTTCATAAAAATAGACTGAAATAGAAAAGTTTATTGTGCGGGAACCGTACATTTTCCGGGACCAAAAGTATCCCATGTCCTTTCCCGAGACTCGAAAGTATCTCCATACCAAAATTCATAAAAATCGATTGAATATTTTACGCGCAAATCATAAATGTATATTGTGCAGTAACCGTACATTTTTCCGGGACAAAATGTATCCTATGTCCTTTTCCTGGTTCTAAGCTACCTGTCCACCAATTTTCAGCCAAATCGGTTTATCCGTTCTTGAGTTATAAGTAGTGTAACTAACACCACTTTCTTTTATATATATAGATGACGTGTGCACTGTGCATTGTGCAACATGTCAGGTTATAATCGGATTATTTACTTTATGTACTAGTAGCACTCTCTACTCTACTAGTAATGATAAAAATGTAAGATCCTAGACCAAGATGTTTTCGTTAGTCGAAATTTAGGTCTTCCACACATAATGCATCGCAAATATCTGCTAAAAAAAAATCATAATAAAAATGCATTAACGCTCTCAAGTATCATATTATACTTAATATACTTAATTGACGTTTCAAGTATCACAAAAAACTTTTGCTGCCGTCTTATAAAAAGTTCAAACTCTCGACTTACGCATTTTATTTAGAAACCATTATATATCCAAAAAGTTTGCAATTCGATTATAATTACGGATAATTTATACTTTATTCTACCAAGCTTCTTTAAGTTCGATATAACATTCTAATTGCACTTTAAACCTTATGTACACGATCGTAGGGCCGTTTATCGCTTTACCGAGGCGATATAATTTTGCAAATCATATTCAAATGCATTTTCCCGCCCAACGCCATCTTGTTGGATCTTTTATTTATACATTTTATGCTAAATCCTCATTATATTTTGTTATATTTGGGCCGAGATAGCTTTTTGATCTCGAAAGAATAATGTATTTTAGATATTGCATGCAAAACAGATATATCCTAACAAATACATTATTTTATTTTGCAGTAAAAGTTTTCATACAAGAAAGTTAGGTACTAAAATGCTCAGTTTCTTGACTTTTATGATGAAAGTTTATCTTTTCAACAGTGTTGTCGAAACATTAGCTGATCAAAACACTAGTTATAAGTAGAGAAACTCCAGTCAAAATATCTGAGGATTTAGATTTTATTAGATGTTTGTCTAAACCCAACTAGCACATTATACCTAAGTGATAAAAACAGCCAACCTTGCATCTTTTAGCCGTACTATGGCACTTTAGGGATTCTGGAAGCAGTCTTAAGTTCTACTAATGCATCCGTTACTCTTTATGGCTGAAAATACTACTGTAGATAAACCTGAACCTAATGCCACTCTAGGCTGAAAACGAGTTTGTTGCAACCCATTTGCAGTTTATTAGCATTAACCTGTTTTTATTGTTCTGTGGCTTTAACATAATATTATGTTCCTATAATATAGGATACTAGCTGTCCCGGCAAAGCCGCCGGTTGTTTTGCCCATATTATTTTATTGAAGTGACTAAAATATAAGTATGGCGCCATGGTCGTCCGACTTGGCTCCCCTCTTAGGCATTTTCGAATATTTAAGAAAATAATTGAATGCACCAATACGACAGTTGAATGAAAGAAGATGACGAAAATTGAAGATGAAAGTGCACAGTGGAGTGTGGACACTGGGCATAGGCTCTATAGATCAGCGCACCCCCGCCTTGATGACGCCCACTTCGCAACGGGCCGTGCAGTAGAAATCGTAATATTTTAATTTCGCCATAACTTCAAAACCAAACGTCCAATTTTAGTCATTCAAAGACCAAATATTATCTACATAAACTGTACTTAATGATGAAATAATTTATTTTGATAAGGATGAATAGCATGACTAAAATAAACGCGTTTAGATGTAGTCCGAAAAATTTCAAGATTTTTTAAATAAAAAAATGGTTGGTGTGCCTAACTCGACATAGATAGGTATAGTGTGTCGTGGACTTTTTTGTAGATATTTATAAGTTATACAACTAATTGGAAATTTTATGATGATTTATTCTATCTTTTATAGTTTAGGCAGCGTACGCAAAATAAGTAACTTTTCTGGTTGATTTTTTACACCTTGTGTCCGAAAAACTCAAATATCTTACGAAAATCTATTTTTGCCAAAATAAAATTTAGTTACTCGTGGATAATGTAGCTTTCGTATGGCAAAAGAATTTTTAAAATCGTCCAGTAGTTTTTGAGCTTATTCATTACAATTATACAAACAAAGTTTTCCTCTTTATAATATTAGTATAGATGCAGGCAGGAGCAATGTCTAAGACCTAAGTCCTAAGCTATCATTTGAACCCATTTTTTGCCCTCTACCTATGTTACGTTTAAAAAGTAAACTGTGTAATATTATTTTACAGGATATAATCAGTAATCAACTAATCACCGACATACTCACTGTACCACTTTTAGTCCCTATTATCATAACAATAAAGACTAAAAGGCGACCAAAATTTCAGCCACTCGATAATTACCGTTCCTAATCAGTCTCGCCTGATGGCTACAAAATATGTTCTCCGCAGTAAATCTATGTGTAGCCTGTAGCCTGTAGCCCTGAGCCAGTTATGGCATGAGGCCAAATGGCCCGGACATGTCCAATGAATATGTTTTTTTCTGGCCTTAAAAAGAGTAACATGGACGTAGGGTAGAAGGAAATCCATATCCATACTTGATACTATAAATGCGAAAGTTTGTCTGTCTGTCTGCTTGTCTGTTACCTCTTCACGCCTAAACTGAACGGATTTTTCTATACCTACCAAATTTCAGCAAAATCGGTTCAGCCGTTTGGGCGTGAAGACGTAACAAATAGACAGATTGACATATAGACAGACATAATCATATTATGGATAAATCCGGGACTGGTCATCACGGTAGGTTTAAAATCAAATCATTTACCCTCGGAGTTTTCAACTCTATGTCGTCCATATGAAGATTATGTCGAAGGTATAATATATCTGAACAGCCGTAAAGGCACTAGCGGTGCAGTTAATCGAATGTTCCCGCGGTTCGTCGCTCGCTAGTGAAGTCAGGCGCGCACCGCCGCTCACCAGAGCGAAGTCAGCCGCGCGTGGCGTGTGCATCTGTCATTCAATCAGCCTAGTGATGGGAAACATCGATAGCTCCATTTACATAACCGAATTCGGTATTCCGAAATTGAACATGATGGCATGTTCAAGCTGTTTACTAGTGCTTTTTGGTATCCTTAATAATATTATAAATGCTAAAGTAGATATGTCTGTCTGTTACCTCTCCAGACTTAAACCGCTGAACTTGTTTTGCAGAAACTTGGTATGTAGATACGAGACGAGAAAGAACATAAAAGGACAGTTTTTGTTGTAAGTAGGTATAGGTGTTTAGTGATAGTAAACAATAAAATAGGTTATATAGTTTTATCATTTCCCAAAGGATCGGGCCTCACAAAAGTTTCAGTTCAATAATATATTTAGTTCGTAGTCTGTACTTTAGGTACTTGTATAACATTTTCATCCTGAAACTTGTGACCGCAACTTTCAGAAATGTTTTTACAAAACCATACTCAGTTGAGTTTTGTTCAAAATTATTGATCTATGATGTTTATTTAATGTTAATCTTCAAAAGATATTTGATCCGTTTTTCTTGTTTTCTTAAATTATTATTATTATGTTTAATTAATTTCCATTAACGCCTCTAAGTATTAAATTACTTGTAAAGCATATTGTACATTTAATTTAATCAATAAAAAAAAACAAGAAAAATCCACATGTAAAATATTTTTACGCATTCCCGTTGATATTGATATTAAACCTATCTAATGATCTGCTCTTACAATACGTTTCCATTTTATAGGTGGGTACATACTAAAAGCCCCTACCCTTTTCTTTATAAATCTGAAATGGCAAACATTTGTCACGCTCCCGCTAATTCGGCTGAACAAAAGCGGATGTAACTCTCGAATAACCCGCCTCATCGCTCGAGATAATAAGGCAATCGTTTACTCACTGGAAATAGCGTTTCTTCAAGTATTTTCAGTTCAGTGCCTTCAACTATTGGCGAAGTTGTTATTAAATTATCAGAGAAGTGAGAAAATTCTCTGTCCGAAGAGTAAAAAGTAAGATAATTTATTTATTAAGTTTAAGCATAGTTTTAGATAACGCTTATAATATTTACAATTAATGTTTATCTATTTCACTCACTCGGTATACCTATTAGGTACTTATGTAAAATGAAAATAATAGTTTCTTATGTCAATGATTAATGATTATATTTACATCACTTTTCTACTTGTAAATTTTTTCCCATCACTAACCTAAATCAGAGTAGACAATTAAATTATCGTACTTTTTTGCTTTTTACTTGAATACGCGCCAAATTAATGGCTATTGAAATTTTTAAATCAATCAAAGTTATTTATGGCATAGACAAAAACGCTCGCGCACAATGGTGACAAATGTTTTGGAGGGAAAATTATCGACGTCATACGTCACGGCACGTCTCTCTATTGAATACAAGGATTCACTTGATGAATGAAATCTGAAAACGAAGCGGACCGTAAAAATTCAATATTTAGTCATCGTCCATTACCATCAGGGCTTAGATCAGGGGTTCCCAAACTTATTTTGTATACTGTCGCACTATTATGTTTTAGCGCCCCCCTTCTTTGAAATTAAAATGCATCTTTAGTGAAATAAATCACCCCCAAGCCTCTACACAACGCTCCTATTTTTTTCTGGGTCCTACACCCTTCAGACCTTCAGCGCCCACAAGGGGGCGTTATCGACCACTTTGGGAAAGGCTGGTTTAGATAAAAATGTATTATAAAATTTATAATAATTATTTTGCAATCTATAGCTGCACAAAATTTCGTCTTTACCGAAGTTATCAAGGGTGTACGGACGAACCGCCGAATAGAGCGAAATTAAATGATATTATAGAAATTACTAGCTGTCCCGGCAAACGTTTCTTTGCCATATTATATAAAGTATATCGCCCGTATTATTTTACTGAATTAGTGACAAAAAAAAAACAGACTGACGTGGTGTGAAGCGTCCATAGATATAAAAAAAAGTATGTCACCATGGCAACGTCCATCGCTATCCCGTGACCCGCGTCGCATAAACAATGGTCGCTCTAGACAAATAATTTGCAATAAAATAAAATTGCGACTATAATTAAAGATCTAAGCTATCCTATCTCTCAAGTTGGAAAAAAGCACACATTAAAAAAAAAGAAACATTAAAATCGGTTAAGTAGTTTAGGAATCCATCGCGGACAAACATCGTGACAGGAGATTTATATATATTAGATATACAGGCTGTAACAAAATAAAGAGGCATAATACTTTAGAGTTTAGTGTGTTTATGAGTCCCCGGTATGTGAAAGTAGCAGTTTACTTACTTTCTAATTACGGCAAGTTACTCTTACAGTGCTCACAGAAAGAGTACCTTTTTTTTAAATTTTGTATGCGCAAATATAAAATCCATCTGTGTAGTTTGCAGTGGAGTATAGTTACGCATCCGGGGCCCGTGGAAAATTAAAAGTAAGAATCGACACATTAACAATAAAACAATGTATAAAAAAATTTGACCTCACGGCCTCTTCAGCCGGCCATTTTGGGTCAGGGGCCTGTGGCATTTTGCCAGCCCTGCCACCTTATAGTTACACCACTGGCAGTTTGTAAACATATTTTTAAGAGTAAGGAAAACTGTAGCTTTCAAACCTCTAAATGAAAAAATATAAAAATTAATATATTATTGTAAATGGTAGGAAGGTAAGGTAAAGGGCTCTCTAATAGAGGTAAAATTGTAATAAAATAATTCGGTCAAGCAATAAGAATAACGAATATAATGTATCAAGTGGTCCATGCCAGCCACTGTACAGGTCCAGCGAGGCATATAACTGTGTTAGTCGTGCCAGTAACTCGCATTCAAGTGCCGTGGTACAGAAAATTAAATAAAATCGCAACTATCATCATAAATTGGAAATGTCCTATCAGAGAAGTTTATTCATAGGCACTATGTCAAACCCAGCCGACAGATCTCGAGTCACGACCAGGGATGTTAAACGGGGGTAACTATATCGGAACCGAAGTCGGAGTCGGAGTTTTCAAATTTGACTTATCATAATCGGAACCGGAGTCGGAACCGAAGCCGGAGGTAGAGTCAGAAGTGGTGGCAGGAGAGAGGTCTGTTTTAAGGACCAATAAAACATATTAAGTCACGAATTAACAAGTGAAAATATAATAGACGAAAGTACGCACATAGCGGGGGTCGGGAGGGTTCCTCGCGAGTCGCGCGACATAACCGGAGGTTCCGACTTATCGGAGCCGAAGTCGAAGCTTCGTAACATCCCTGGTCACGACATACGGAACTCGACTGAATGACGTAGGTCTGTCAACTGTCTATGAATCAATTTCTTCGATGGTACCTTTCGTCGCGGCTCTTATTTCTATACTTTCCAGACTTCCTCACTGTCAATAGGCGATGATGCAAATATGAGCTATTCAAACTTGAACACGTCGCCCAGCACACGCGGCCCGTGAATCGAGGCTGCCTTCACATTCACATAGGACTCGCCAGTAGTGCGGCAGCAGCGCGACTTCTATATACTAAAACAGTCGCGCGGTTGTCGCGCCGCTCTTTTTAGTATAGAAGTCGCGATGCTGTCGCACTACTGGCGACCTAAGGTGAGGGCACCCCTTGTATTATTTTCCTCTATGGGGCACCCTAAAGGTGAGTCTGCACTACGCGACACGACACGTTCCATACATGATACAATTGACGTTTGTAAAACGCCCCACTGACGCTGGCCAAACGTTTTCTGTGGAACGTGAAGTGTCACGTGGTGTGCGCTTTAGTACCAAACAATTGCTTCATGATACCAATTATCATACCCGTGTTGGCACCACTGCCACAAACCGTGAAATCACTAAAGCCCGTCACAGACCTAGCAATAATATATATTAATATGTTTATACCTAGGCATATTAATATATATTTTCTATACTAATTTTCGGCTGACCACACACTCAGCTATAATATATATTTCTGTGACATGTGGATTTAGTATAGAATAATATGCCTTGCTATAAATATATTAATATACTTACTAGCTGTCCCGGTGAACTTCGTGTCACTTTGAAACCTTCCCTGGACTTCTACGAATATTTTAAGACTAAAATCAGCCCAATCCGTTCAGCCGTTTTCGAGTTTTAGCGCGACTAACACATTTGAAAATCCATTTTTATATATAAGACTAGCTGTCCCGGTGAACTTCGTGTCACTTTAAAACCTTCCCTGGACTTCTACGAATATTTTAAGACTAAAATCAGCTCAATCCGTTCAGTCGTTTTCGAGTTTTAGCGCGACTAACACAATAGGCTTGATGACTAATTTTTTTTCTTATTGGTAATTGAAAGATCCTTAAAAAATAGAAACATTGCTGAACGAATGACTCTCATAGCTTAAAAATTCACCAAGATATGAACAATTCAAACATCTCATAAAATAGACCTGCCCGAAACGCTCCATACAAAGTGCTACGAAAGACTGACGTCAGTCTTTCTTAGTTTGTACGGATCGGGAGAGAACTTTGTTCGATAGGTATATTAAATATTGCGTTTATGAAAGTGGTTTCATATCAAAAGTTGCTTTTAATTGCATAAGTTATCGAATGGTATACAAATATTAAGAAATTTAATTGAAAAAAAAATCGACTTGATTATCGACTTTGAAGGCGCCTAACAAAAAAAATACAAATGCTATCGAGCTGAAATTTTGGTAACGCTTATTTTTTGCCGTGCTTTCTTTATTTTATTAACAAAAGTCGCTAATCTTTGACCTTGTCATCATCCCTATTGGAGATCCATTTTTATATATATATAGAAGATATTAAGTTCAGCTAAGTCTGTGACGGGCTTAACTGTGCCTGTAAGAAGTTTTAGTTAAAAAATGTAAAGCCTACTTTATTATAAACTAGATGCCGCCCGCAACTCCGTTGCGCCAAAATTCGTTTATCGCGCGGGAACCGTACATTATTCCGGGATAAAAACTATCCTATGTCCTTTCTTGGGACTCAAAGTATCTCCATGCCAAATTTCAGCAAAATCGGTTCAGCGGTTCGAGCGTCAAGAGGTAACAGACAGACGAACAGACAGACAGACAGACGGACAGACAGACAGATACACTTTCGCATTTATAATATTAGTATGGAAGTTGATTCCGCCAGGATGAGGGTTTTGTTTTTCTTTATTAAAAGAAGTATTTATCGTTTTAGGGTATGTTGATTAATTGGAGCTTAAACAGAACCGCATTATTTGTTAACAAGGAATTGGCACTCGTGAAGGGGCTTAAACATTCGACAGCGATGAAAAGATAAATTACCTTGCCCAAATAAGAATCGATCACAGCTGGGTTTCATACCAATATTTAATTTATTTCTTTGATTGGTTTTATTGGCAACGAGGTGATACCATTGCGGAATAAGAATAGAAAGAGATAGAATACTTACGTAGACTTAGTAAAAGTGAAAAAGAGAGATAATATAATTTTGCCTCTTCGCTTTTATAAAGCCTACTTCTAACAACGTGAAATTGAACTTCAAGCCCGATAGAAGATACAATAGCTTTTTAACGCTCCCTCTATGCCAGCAATGCTCAAAGTGTGCTCCATTGACATAAGAAACAGGTCAAACAGGTCTGCTCCGTAGAGACCTGGGGCCTGTAGGTTGAGGCCATGTTTGGACCTTCGGCCCACACTTCCAACAACTGGGACCGAAGGTCGTGAGGGCGGCGTCAGCGCTGGGCCGGCTACTGCCTAACATAGGGGGGCCCAGCGAAGCCTGCAGGCGGCTGTACTCCGGGGTCTGCCGGAGTATAGCCCTGTACGGTGCTCCAATTTGGGCGGATTCCCTCACCGTTCGTAATAAGGCCCAGCTGCGAAGAGCGCAGCGGGTCATATCGGTGAGGGTTATCAGAGGGTACCGTACGGTCTCCTGGGTGGCAGCCACTGCTCTGGCTGGAGATCCCCCGTGGGAGCTCGTGGCTATGGTGCTTGCCGAGGTGCACCTCTTTGTTTCACAAAGGAGGTCACTTCTTGGTGAGTCACCGAATTGGGAGGAGCTCTCGCGGGTGCGAAAGCAGGGGCAAGAGTGGTTGCTACGAAGGTGGGGTGAGGATCTGGCGCAGACCCGGTACGGTAAACGTACCGTTGAGTCTCTGCGTCCAGTTCTTGTGGCGTGGATGCGCCGCAAGAGGAAACCCCTCACCTTCCGCCTTACACAGGTACTCACCGGACACGGGTGCTTCGGTGAGTACCTGTGTAGGGTTGCCAGGAGAGAGCCAACGCCAGCCTGCCATGAATGTGGCGCTGCGGAGGACACGGCCCAGCATACCCTTGAGGTGTGCGATCGTTGGGCCGTGCAGCGCCACGATCTCGTGGCGGTGCTAGGTGGAGACCTGTCACTCCCGAGCATGGTACGCTGCATGCTCGAGAGTGATGAGGCCTGGCAGGCTGCGGTTTCTTTCTGTGAAACCGTCCTTTCACAGAAAGAGGCCGCGGAGCGAGACAGAGAGGACGATCCCACCTCTCTGCCGCTCCGCCGGCGTAGGACGGGAGTGCGGAGGCGTCGCTACGCGAACCTCCAATCTCTCGTCTAACGGGGCTCCGGGTCAGGATGGGAACCTGCCCGGCTTTGTCAGTCCCGGCGCCGAGGGGAACGCTTTAGTTCGCCTAAGCGTTCCGTTACTTTGGTGGAAGTCCGGTCCGAGATAGACCGGCCAGTCGTGGAGGGGGTCCTGTGTTAGACAGATCCGGGATTTCCCTCCGTTATACGGCTGAAGGCGAACCGCAGGTGGTTTTAGTGAGTAAGAGTCTCACAAACCCCCGGGGTACCCAACCCGGGGCACCCATGATGGGTTTCCCCTGCGATACCAAAAAAAAAAAAAAAAGGTTGAGGCCATGTTAAGATTCTGAAAGCGTAGCATTTAAATTGTTTTAAGAAATATCATCAGACACCAACATAATCTCCATGTTGGTTTCATTCCTATTTTACAGACCATTCATTTTTTTGGACCCCATCAAAAACGTCACTTCTTAAAGGGACAATTTAAAAGGGCTCCGCCACCAAAAAAGTTTGAGAACCGTTGATCTACTCGTATGCTATATAAGTACTTTGAGGTTGCAAACTCGTCATCTGGAACTTGCATCAAGGTGAAACGCGTTTTGGCATTCTATATTATTCAAAACGGGAACAAATATAATAGCCACCAAAAAATGCACCGATACCCTAAACTAATAATTGTTTACCAAAAAAAGATATTTAGCACCAAAAAAAGAAAGTCTAAAATTGCAATACTACCAGCTCTATTTTAGTCATGAGAACACTTCAAATTGTAATCGAACACCAAATATAGTAAATTATCACCAAATATAGTAAATGACCACCAAATATAGTAAATGATAACCAAATAAAGTAATCGATCACCAAATATTATAGTAAATTACCACCAAATCTAGAAAATGATCACCAAATATAGTAAATGATCACCAAATATAGTAAATGATCACCAAATATAGCAAATAATCACCAAATATTATAGTAAATGATCACCAAATCCTTGTGAGCAAATCAATGCGATATTTCTGTCCAAATAAATCACTACGATTGACAAAAAATGTAAGCATCTTATTAACAAAATAATCGGCCAAGTGTGAGTCGGACATGGAGGGTTCCGTACCGTTATAGAGTAAAATTAGACCTTAAATTGTGTTTTTCTATGGGAGCCCCCTTATTTCTTTTTATATTATTATTAATTATTGAAGTTAACATATACATATTATAATCCAGGCCTTTGTCAATCAAAATATCAACGTGCAAAAATATTGATATCGAGCAAAAAAGGCCAAAAAAATCACGTTTGTTTAATGGGAGCCACCCTTAAATAAATATTATTTTGTTTTTAGTACTTGTTGTTATAGCGGCAACAGATATACACAATCTGTGAAATTTTCAGAAGTCTAGCTGGAGCGGATCTTGAGATACAGCCTAGAGAAAGACAGACGGACAGACATCGAAGTCTCAGTAATAGAGTCTTCGATGTCTGTCCGTCTTTAGGGTTCCGTACCAAAAGGGTACAAACGGGACTCTTTTACTAAGACTTCGATGTCTATCTGTCCGTCTTCTATCTATCTTCTTCTCTTTAATAGGATTGTTAAATAAAAATAGATTTGGTTATAATTTTACATTCAAATTCTTACGTATAATGTTGGTGATCATTTACTAATTTTGGTGATCGTTTACTACTTTTGGTTTAACAATGATTTATTTGGAGTCATTTTCTCATCATAGTCATGGAAATCATAAATCTTTGGTGATCATTTTACATTAAAATGCTAGTATAATGTTGTTGATAATTTACTAATTTTGGGGATCATTTTACATTAAAACCGGCCAAGTGCGTGTCGGGCCATGCGCAATATAGGGTTCCGTAGTACCGCTAGTTTTTGTCAATTTTTATGGTCAATGAACGTATATTTATAGCGTGTTTTACAATACTACCAACATCATCTCGGGTACTTTCAAAGGAATTTGAACGAAAAGTTCCATTTATACTTCACCGAATACATTTTTTTTAGTTTATCGACTATTACTCAATAACTTATGAAGCCTTCTTAGCCGTGATAGTTTTCCTTTTAAATTCAGCATATTTTCTACTACCGTGAATTTTTTCACATTTCCAGAACAAACCGTTTAGATGGTAGAAGGGCGATTTTTTCCACTTTAAAACTTAATATTTCACAAACGGATCCCTAAATCAGAAACTGATCTATGAATACTCGCAATATTAAAATACCTATTCAACGACACCCCACACGATGGAGTAGACGCGAAAAAAAATTTTCATCCCCGCTTGATGTGTAGGGGAGGTACCATAAAAAAAATATTTTTTTACGATTTCATGTACCATTTTGTTGCCATCATTAATATGTGTATTCATACTAAATTACAGCTTTGTAGGTAGGTCCTATAGTCTCTGAGTAAAACCGCGGACAGACAGACAGACAGACGGACAGACGGACGGACAGACCGAAACTCCAAAGGGTTCCTTGTTGACTACGGAACCCTAAAAAGCTAGTATAATGTTGGTGATCATTTACTAATTTTGGTGATCATTTTACATTAAAATGCTAGTATTATTTTGGTGATCGTTTATTATTTTTGTCTGTGAAATGTTACTATTTCTGGTGATCAGTTAATTATAAGCCATTCAAAACTGCACGTAATCTTTATGCAAAGCACACCTGTGTCGCTCTTTCGTGATTCGTGTATATTGATGTACGTACTTAAAAATATCATCTTAGATACAAATTTTATAGATTAAAGGTGAACGCAGATTTGGCCGCACCGCACGCACCGCAGTCGCCGAATTTCGAATTCTTTATATAAAGTTACAGGCAAGCTCGCATACCTACCCGCGCCGCAGTCTTCGCAACTTCTACATTCTTTATATGAAGAATTCGAAATGCGGCGACTGCGGTGCGTGCGGTGCGGCCAAATCTGTGTTCACCTTTGGGCCGCACCGCACGCACCGCAGTCGCCGCATTCGAATTCTTTAACTTCGAACACTTCTTTCAGTGAAATCTCTTCCAATGACGTGTGTGGATTCTGAAGTTTATTTGAAGCAAATAGCAATACTTATGTTGATTATTGCTATCATATTGCTAGCCAATTGAAAAAAAATGTTTGGAAAGCAAACAAAAATACTCGCTTCTTCACAGTAATTCATCAATTCAATCTTGGCAATTAGCAAAAAATAAATCGACTCGAATATATTACGTAGGTGTTGTTATATTTTAGTAGTCGTTTAAATCCAGACCGGTAATTTATTTACAAATCAAACCGTGTTAAAAGTTAAGGACTAAAAAGGTTGAACCTAAAAAAGAAAACTCTACGTTTGAATTTGGAACATTTAAACAGGCGAACGTGCCTGGAATTAAATCCAAAATGATTGCTATATTTGGGGCGCGGGGCGTGCTGGGAAATAAAATTATACGTTTTGTATTTAATGTAATTAGTTTCATTACGATACGTTAGTGTTAAGTGTGCGGGTACCCTTGGAATTTCTCATACAAACGTAATTCCAAAATCATTTTCTCATACGAAAATATTTAATATGTTTGAGTTATTTTTCAGTTTAAGATAGTAATTACCTAGGTTCCTACACAAAAATTTACTTCAAAATATTTAAACAAAAAATTATTTTTTTAAATTTTTTTTTGTAAATTTACTAAGTACTAAATATTTAAACACTTAAAAAATAGAGTAAAACACTAAAAAATATATAAATAAATAATAAATTTACTACAAAATATTTAAATACTAAAAAATATTTTTTAGAAATTTTAAGTAGTGAATTTACAAAAAAAAAATTAAAAACAAAAAAAAAATTTAGTGTTTAAATATTTTGAAGTAAATTTTTGTGCAGGAACCTAGGTAATTACTATCTTAAACTGAAAAATACCTCAAACATATTAAATATTTTCGTATGAGAAAATGATTTAGGAATTACGTTTGTATGAGAAATTCCAAGGGTACCCGGCCCCTTAACAAGTGTCGCTTTACAGTTTTCAGGTGTACATACTCGTAGCATTAACTTGTACTACCACTAAGGGCCTGTATTCACTTTGATTAATGCGAGTGCACGTGATTAGTGCAGGTGATAAGTGATTAGGACGAAATAAAGGACTTGCACTAATCAGTCGCTGTCGACACTTTTCTCCTGATTACTAATCACCTGCAGTAATCACCTGAACTTATCACTAATCGAAGAGAATTCAGGCCATAAAGACAAGGCTGCACTAAAGCAACACGACACGACGCGACACTTCACGTTCTAAAGAACTAACGTTAGAAAAACGAGATTTACGTTTGTAAAACGACTACCTGTGTGGCGCAGTGGTAAGCGCGTTGGTAGCTTAAGCCGGGGGTCGCGGGTTCGAATCCTGCCGACGAAACAAAAAAGTTTTCAAATTTCAATGTTCCTGGGTCATGGATGTGTATTAAATATTTGATCATATAATAAAAATCTTAAATATAGTATAAAAGGTAGTTTTGTAATTCGTTGTATAAAAGTATTAAATATATTTCCGTTGTCTGGTACCTGTAACACAAGTCCTTCAGGTTCTTACCACGGGGCCAGATTGACGTGGTGTGAAGCGTCCATAGAAAAAAAAAAGTCTCTAGGAACGTAAATTGTGTCCAGTGTCGCGCATTGAGTTATCTCGACAACATATTTTTAATGTTCAGAGATGCCTATCTCTGAACATTTAAATATGGCGGGCCGACGTAATTTGGTTGAGCTATGTCAAGCCCAGCCGACAGATCACGATTAACATTGACTTGATATAACCCGACCAAATAATAAAGATCCGCCATCTCCCGATGAATCAATTTCCTGATGATACAACTTGTCTTACAAGTATATTATTTTAATATGTTTGTGCACTTAATAAAAACGACGACATAACTATGTTAAATCAAATCATGTAAAAAATTTATAAAAAGTGGTATTGCAAAAATACACCTGTAACTTTAAAAGAAGAGTTACCGTACCTATTCAAATAATTTCCAAACGTCATTAGGGACGAACAAATCATTACATTATCCTTTCTAGACTCAGTTTTAATAAACGATTCCCCCGGTGAAAACTGAGCGAGGTTTTTTTGCAAAAAGGCAGATTGAAAAGTATAACTATTTGCACTGTGCTGCAGACATCTGCCGGCATTTTTAATTTTAAACTTAAATAACTCGCGATAGCTTTGAAAACATGGCGTTCTAGCTTTTGAATTTGGAATAAATGTGGTGATTGTTATTAGAATGTAACCTGAAAGAGTTTGCGAGGGTAAATAATATTGTAGTCAAGTTACGAAATGATTAAAGTCTAGGCAAAATATTGTAAAGTGAACGTACAAAAGTGCGCTAGTAGGTTTAAGCTTTTCCAGTAATTACACTTTTACAGCAGCAAAGTTTTAATTCTATTGCGTAAAATTAAGGACCATTGTTTCAATAATTTCTTACTTTACGAGCACTCTAAATTTAATTTCGTGAAAATTTAAAAACTTTGTTATTAGTGATAAATACTAACGCACTCGGGTGAAGCCAAACGAGCGTATAATTTGTGACTTGTGAGTCGCAGAATTTCGGTCGCGGCTAGCTGCGGTAAAGATCGGAACGGCACTTTCAGTTTATCTCCACAGTTTATCTATACTTTCGTATTTCTGCTGTGGCCATGCTAGGGCTACAGACAAACGTACTTTGTTTTATAATATTATGGATTAATATGCATACAGTATTTATTTCCTTCCTCTGGAACGTCCGAGGATGTGTCACAGATTAGCTGCATTATATGGCCCAAGTCACAAGACGTGTTATCACATTCAAAAACACTTGATACTAAGTTTATTGCAGCTAGATGGATTTGAAGAAAGTGTTAGTTAATAGATAAGTAGATGGCGACAGGATGATGATGATGAAGTTCTCGTCTCATGGCTCGGACCATAACTGTGTTTCAGATTAATTGCATGCACGTGTGTATCATGGCGGTGTGTTGACGGGGGTGTGACGGGCTACATATTAATGTACAATACCCGGCAATAAATATTGCACATCGACCTTTGGAAAGAGACAATCGGCTAATTTCGGTTTCATAGAGCGTTATCTTTGTAGCACACACCTATTTGACATTATGTCAGTTGTTGTTCAAATTCAATAGAGTGCAGTCGCGTCTAGTTTAAAATATATATCTAGAGTTGTTAACACCCCTAAATTTGCTACAGCTGTAATTTTCCAAAAAAATTAAAATATACGTAAACATAATTTGAACACGCTTTTTATTTTATTTTACCTGAACCTAAATCCATAATTTAAAGAAAACTTGGTGTATTTTATACAAAGAATAATAACATTTTCAAAAGAAGCAAACCATAATAATTATAGTTTTTTTTAACAGCTCCTAATATATACCGGACTTTTCGTATTTCGTGCGTAAGAGATAACGCTCTACAAAACCGAAATTAGCCGACTGTCACTTTCCAAAGGTCGATGTGCAATATTTATCGCCGGGTACTGTAGCCAGGGAGCTGGCGAGCAAAATTTCTCAGCACACGTCTGCCACGTTATTAATAGTGATAATTATACCCTAAGAAACATCAAGAACCTCGTCTGTCACCATGGTGGCGCTGCGTTGTCAATTTACAGCGTTTCAAAAATGTTGAAAAAAAAAGGTGGGTGATATTATATGCACATGTCTGCCTCTGGGGCTGATGATCATAGTCATCCTGAAAACACAAAAAATCGTAGAGGCAGACATCCAGGGCTCTGAGTTTTGTAGTTTTCAATTTTTTAAGTTTTTTTTATGATTTAAAAAACTCTATATGAAGTGCACACTTGGCAGATTGAAATTGTTCGATTAATAACAATGAGAAGGACCACGGAAAAATAGTCTGTCAGCATGTTGGCTCTGCGTTCGCTATTGACAGCGTTTCAAAAATGTAAAAAATAAAAAAGTGCTATATTATGCGCACATGTCTGCCTCTTGGATAGATGTTTGGATAGATGTTTTCCCCAGATGGAGAAACCATAACGGTAATTTAATATAGTGCAGGTACATCACCTCTTTCCAAATATCATAAATACCAACCTCTTTGAAGTATATATCACTCTTAAGGGGGAAGCCATCGATGTCTATTACATACCTAATGTCAATATCCATGTTATCATTATTATTCTTTCTCGACATTATGGCGCGCACACACACTATTACTACTTAAACAGACTTTTTAAAACTATAAAATTATACAATAATTATTGTCTTTTACACTTGTTTTTTGTCTATATGTCCGCACAGTCTATTGTTTTTGTATATGTCACACAGTCTATACCGTTAACACCAATGGCACAAAATACGAAGTTTAACAGTTCACTTGTCAACTTGTCCGTAGGTGATATGGTGTGAGCGAAATACTCTGCCGGCACTTCACCCAACAACCGTAACCACTCTTCGTGATCGATGTTTACACACCCCACTGTATCCTCGAGATGCTCTGCGATATCATCCCAAATTTGAATCAGCGTGTAAATGCTATCATCACTCAACCCACTCCTTTCGTACTCGCTGGTGAGCAGTGTATGTACGTCTTCACGCAATTTACGTAATGGGATAGGTCGCGTCCACAGCTTCAATAACCTGTTGGTTGATAAACATTTTATCCATTCCCTCTTACATCCGGCATACATTGTTTCTATTATCGACATCATATTTAAGGGTAGTTGTAATTTACACTGCAATACAAAAAAAAAACATGATCATAATTAAACAAATATAGAGATATTCTTCGAAAATAAGTACGACAAAACAAGTAAATTAAGAAAAAAAATATATATAATTCAAAAAGGGCGGCGCATTTTTACCCATAATTTTTGTTTTTTATTTTGAGTCGATTGATAAAATATTACCTTGTTTAAGATGGAAAATGCTTAAAAAAAGTTATCAATTGAGCCGACTTATTGAAAAGTTAAAACAACGTAGGAGTGTGGAAAATCCTTTATCTCGGGGTCTTTACCCCGAGATTTTTTTTTATTTTATTTTATTATATTATATTATTTATATTTTATTTTATTATATATTTTTTTCTCCTTTTCTTCTAGTGGTACTTTAAAATGTAGAACGTTATGAATACACTCACAAATGCAATTTATTTCTTCGTCATCGCAAGATTTTAAAGGGCCTTTAATATATTTTGGTTTCAACAAATTGATTTTGTGTTTTATAAAGTTTGATATATTTAGAGATTATGATAAACGTGTTTTATTTATTTTTTGAGTGAAAATTCTATGTTTGACTTGAATCTCAACATTGAGCATAATTGAAAATTTTTATAAAAATAAAAAACACGTTTTATAATTTTCTAAAATATTTTTGAAAATAATGAAACAAGCTTTAATAAATTTGAAATATATTAAATTTAAAAAACACGTTTTTTTAATTTTCTCAAAAGCTTTTGAAAAAAAATGAAACAAGCTTTGATAAATTTGAAATATACTATACGAAAAAAAACACGTTGTATAATTTTCTAAAAGGTTTTTGGAAATAATGAAAAAAGCTTTAATAAATTTGAAATATATATTCAAAAACACGTTTTGTAATTTTCTAAAAAGTTTTTGAAAATAATGAAAAAAGCTTAAATGAAATATTATAATATTATTCAAATTTTAATTTGAAACTCATTTAAGAAACATAATTTAAAACTTTATGTTTTTAAGAAAATCTTGATTAAATATTATATAATTTTACAATGTTGTAATACAATGAAACTTTAAAAATTAAACATTCAGTACAATATTATACATATAAAAGTATAATATTAAAGTATGGCTACTCGAAACAAAATATTACAATCTAGTAGAAAAGAAGAAAATCATTAGTATAAAATTATGTCATAACAAAGTACGTTTTACAGTTAATAACAAGAAAATAAATTTATCTTATTGACTAAGCTTAAAAATACAGTTTCACGTTACAATGACAAATTACATACGAACACAATATTCTTAGAAGGTTTTTAATTTTTCTCAATTTATAATGACCCTGAGTTAAAGTGAAGATCATTGAACAAAATAAATATTTTAGTATCATTGTATGATAAACATGTTTTATTTATTTTTGAGTGAAAATTCTATGTTTGATTGATATGAATTGACCATAACGAATATTTTTATCAAACAAAAAAAAAACACGTTTTATAATTTTCTAAATTCGTTGTTTTTGTGACACATATTTTATTGACTCCTCTTGTCTTTGCAGTTAAATGATTGTCTAAATCAAATGCATACATTTTTGATCTCAGTCCTACAATCTTTTTCATTATTTTTCCGTTGTTTTCATCTTTGAAAAAACCTATTTCTTATTTATTTAAGGATAACCATACCTATTATCAGAAGGATAATCAGATGTATTCAAAAATTTATGAAGATCCTGCTTAATATCATTATATAAATTTTGTGTGTATATTTGATATATTAAGCTATCAGTATATGTAATCAGTATACAACAATTTTATATTATTTTAAAATTAATTTAACATAATATAATTGTAGTGGAAATCATACATTAAAGTTTTTGAAATATCTAAAATACAAAAAACATGAATAAATTGTTTTTTGTGAAACATTTTGATTTTATGTAACTAACTGGACAGTCACTAAATTTTCTGAAAAATCGATAAACTATAAAATTACGGTTTCACCGTTAAATCTTGTGCACCTAATAGAACTTTTAGTATTACCTATGCATATATTTTCAGGACATTACGGGAAGTCTGAATGTGAATAAAAAAGGGGGCACAGATTGTGAATGCGATCACAAAATACCGTTAAAAATACAATTTTTAACAAAATATTATCACAGGAAGTGGTTTCTGTCGTGTACATATATTATCAGGTGGTAGTGGGGAACAATAGAGAAAATTTATCTAAGAGCTTTTTTAACTATAAATAGTCCTAAGCGTTCTGTTTGAAATCACATTTAACCAGTACCACACTAGTGAGCAATACAGTAATTAATATTTCCGCTAGAAGTTTTTGAATATTGTGAGTATAAAAAGTGTTTTAGTTTAAAAATATCAATGGGGGAAACTCTGAAAAAATTAAATAATTGTAATAAGACATGGAAAAATTTGGAGGATCTTGAGATAAACATCCCTTATAAAATCATTGGAGCTTTCAAATTTCCATCAAAGATTCATGCTGATACATTGCATACAGTGGTACATCTCGACAATGGATACGTTGTGGCATTACCATCGAGATATAACGAAATAGATGAAGATATTTTGGCAATACTTAATCAGGGTGTAAACATAATTAACAGGGGTCGAGAGGGTAATACATGGGCAATTAACTTTTCAATGTGATCATGTTTTTTTTTTGTATTGCAGTGTAAATTACAACTACCCTTAAATATGATGTCGATAATAGAAACAATGTATGCCGGATGTAAGAGGGAATGGATAAAATGTTTATCAACCAACAGGTTATTGAAGCTGTGGACGCGACCTATCCCATTACGTAAATTGCGTGAAGACGTACATACACTGCTCACCAGCGAGTACGAAAGGAGTGGGTTGAGTGATGATAGCATTTACACGCTGATTCAAATTTGGGATGATATCGCAGAGCATCTCGAGGATACAGTGGGGTGTGTAAACATCGATCACGAAGAGTGGTTACGGTTGTTGGGTGAAGTGCCGGCAGAGTATTTCGCTCACACCATATCACCTACGGACAAGTTGACAAGTGAACTGTTAAACTTCGTATTTTGTGCCATTGGTGTTAACGGTATAGACTGAGTGACATATAGAAAAACAATAGACTGTGCGGACATATAGACAAAAAACAAGTGTAAAAGACAATAATTATTGTATAATTTTATAGTTTTAAAAAGTCTGTTTAAGTAGTAATAGTGTGTGTGCGCGCCATAATGTCGAGAAAGAATAATAATGATAACATGGATATTGACATTAGGTATGTAATAGACATCGATGGCTTCCCCCTTAAGAGTGATATATACTTCAAAGAGGTTGGTATTTATGATATTTGGAAAGAGGTGATGTACCTGCACTATATTAAATTACCGTTATGGTTTCTCCATCTGGGGAAAAGTAAGGAAATTGCATTCTGTGAACGCCATGTTCATGGAATGGCGTTCAGAAATTCCGATGGAGACATAACCCAAGAAATTTTAGTGGAGCATTTACACTCCCTCGATCCAAGAAAACAATACTTATGGGCGTATAAAGGGGGCACAGTTGAAAAAAAATTGCTATCAACGTTGGGCTTCAGACATGTAAACATTGAAATGTTTGGGTGCCCCAAAGTGGAAAAGGTGATGGCAGAGTTGGACTGGAATAATTCAAAACTGTCAAACTGCCATCGTCATACCAACTTCTCCAAAACATCTAAGAGAAGTTGTCATTGCAGCGGGGTTGAGGTGGTAGCTTTCGGTATGTGGTTGAAGGCCAACGTTGATAGAATTCAAAGATGATAAAATATGTAAAATATGTATCAAGGTAAGGATTAAGAAAATATATTATTGTACTCTATAATAAAGGAACATAATATATGCTATACGATTAAGAATACAATTAGTTATAGAATTATTGTGTTTTTTTGTGTTATAGAAAATTTAATAAATATTATTGAGTATACTTTTTTTAATTTAAAAATGATAATATGAGGTTTTACAATCTTATCTAATGTTATCCTATTCTTTTAACGACTTACAGGAATAATCAGTAAAGAATGTGAAAGTGTATCTATTGTATGCTTTACCATTAAATGGATGTTTAGGATGACTCAATAATTGTGAATAACGTTTATGATATTTATTTAGGTACGACTTTCCACTGATGAGAAAAAAAAAACGCTTGATAATAATATTCTTGGGGCAAGTACTCAAAAGATTTATCATAGGATTTGTAAATAACGCAGCATTTAATCATTAGTAAGAATCCTTTCAATTTTGAAAATTATGGTATGAATTCATATTGTATATACGTAGATGGACAATACGTGCCTTCAGAAACTCTACAACCATCCTTCGATGGTATCTAATATTATGTTCACTTTAGTCTCTCATACATTATTTTCCGGCACTGGTATATCAATTGATTCTAGTCTCTCTCAAACGATTAACTGTATTGTATTTGCAGAGTTTGATAATGTTATAGAAAACTAGATAAAAACCGTAATGTAACTGTAGACTATAGAAGCTAAGAAAAGTCACACGTATGATATATTTGAGTTATAATGTGTAACGTGTGTATGTGTGAGTGTTTACCTAATAGTGTGTAGATATTATGAAATAAAATATTGTACCAAAGTTATGTTTCTTTTGTTTATTCATTCATTATTTCATATGTAATACCCCTCTTAGTAAATACATAAAGCATACATTATACGGATATGTGACATATTATTATTATACAAGATTCATATACCAGTTTGGTTCTGTGATAATACAGTATGAACACAATAGAGATCCGTAATTATTTTAGAAGAATTTGTGAAGGTTTAGACTTTAGAAGATAATATTATTGTATACGCTGCGAATCGTCTGCCTATATAATATAATAATATGTTCAAACCCCTACATACATTTATTAGCAACTTTGATCCTGCAGATAATATGTTACACATGGATCCCCACTGGATAGCCATGCACATCAATGAAAATGTTATTTGTCAATACTTTGATTCCTGTAGGCGCGCTCCTATGCGATATCACAAGGCTTTTATGGGGTGAAACTGTAGGAGGTTGGATTTTAACACGTGGAGATTACAAAATGATTTTACATCAGTTTGTGACGAGTATAGTTTAATGTATGTCCTTGTATTATAAGTACAATGGGGAAAGTTTTGTAGAGTTTCAAAAGTTATTTAGTAGCAACACTTTGTGTAATGATATAATATTGCACAACATGTTTTAATAAAATAAATGTAATTAAAAATATATCAAGTTTTATTATACAAATTACAAATTATATCTTGTAATACATGATTTAAACTCGCGCGCGAGCCGCGAGACGCGCTACGAGCCGAGAGTGTAAACTTGAGCTTGCGACCCGTCTCGCGGCGCGGCTCGCGACTCGCAGGGCACGCTTGTGTGCAGTGTGTTGCGAGCTTTATGTTTACACTTGCACTTCGATGCGAGCCGCGAGATGCGGGTGGTGGCGGCAAGCGTGGTGGCGGCGGCGAGCGGGTGCGTGCCCTGCGAGTCGCGAGACGCGCTACGAGCTGAGAGTGTAAACTTGAGCTTGCGACCCGTCTCGCGGCGAAGCTCGCGACTCGCAGGGCACGCTTGTGTTGCGAGCTTTATGTTTACACTTGCGCTTCGACGCGAGCCGCGAGATGCAGGTGGCAGCAACGAGCGTGGCGGCGGCGGCGAGCGGGTGCGTGCTCTGCGAGTCGCGAAACGCGCTACGAGCCGAGAGTGTAAACTTGAGCTTGCGACCCGTCTCGCAGCGCGGCTCGCGACTCGCAGGGCACGCTTGTTTGTTGCGAGCTTTGTGTTTACACTTGCGCTTCGACGCGAGCCGCGAGATGCAGGTGGTAGCAGCGAGCGTGGCGGCGGCGGTCGATTCGTCGTCGGATTTCGCTGACGAGCAAAACGTGTCAGTTTGCACACCGCGTCTTCGTGTGTTTATGAAGTCCATCGAATGATTGGATGACCTACATAATTAATTATTAAGAACTTTTAATTTGCAATAATTCATTAGTTAGTTAATTATCATTCATATATATTTAAAATCTTGTAAGAAAGCAATGTGACGTAAGCGATAATCGAACAATAGGACACCGAGGCGAGCATAACAATGCAATAAGTAGCCATTGTAATCATTAAGGAACAATGGAGCGTGGTGATAGTAGATAATGAGGGTTAAACACAAAAGCTAACTTTGGAAATAGTGCAAATACGTAAAAACGGATTGCATATATCGAACGGGCGTAGTTGAAAACCTATATTTTGACACCAAACTTCCTTTTTTTTTTTTTTTTTTTTAGGCGAATGGTCATCGAAAACCCCATTTTTCCCTACATTGAGGCTGTGAGCCAGAACCGGTGAATCCCTAACTACTTATAATTCATCACTATCTTGATCATTGCTGCAAACTATTTTTTAATCTCTTAGCGCCCGTTTCATCACTTCCTCATAAGTGTCGGATAGACTATCTACAACTTAATTTGACAGATAGTGTATGGATTATCTGTGAAATAAGTCGTGGATAGCCTTTTCGGCACTTTATCAGAAAGTGGTGAAACAGGACCTTAGTATACTTTATACACTGCTACACTCATGGTACACTACATATTATTAAGTAATCTTTGGTACAGTATTATTACGTTAACAAAGTATTAAAAACGCTCGTAGTTTTTACATAACATTTTCTCAGTGCCAGTAAATACTGTATGTATTATTAATGTACTCTTTATAGTTAACAAATATTTTTTTCTCCAACCCATTTTCATATATATCTTTATCAAAACATAAAATAGAGCTATAAAATGGAGTTTGTTATTAGATTTCCCGCCAATATTTTTCGTTGAACAAACACTCATGTTTTTACAGTACAGGCGTTCGTTTTCTTGAAATACATGCTGTCAGTGGGAATTTGCATCTATATTGCTTTGGAGTTACTTCGAATGTTTTGAGAGCACGACACGATATCGTGGTCGTTACGCACGATCGGAACTTGTAAAGATATCGAATAGGATCCTCACAAAGTCAAGTCTAACAAATTAATTAAATTGGCAGATCTATGTTTTCTTGTCGAGTTAATATCAAGTTTGACAGACAGCAATATAAAATGACTTGACCTAATAATTCGACTTATGGCTGGTTTACACGTATTAAGTAGATAAGTAGTTAACTAAATTTTAACTTAATTTTAAGTTACTTATTGCATGTAAACACAAAATTTAGAAGCAAGTAGTAAGTTAAAATTTAGTTGAGTACTAAACAAGGAAATTAGAATTTTGACTATTTTCTGTAAGGTTGGCAGGCGGGACTTGTCACTTGACACATTTCCGGCAGGCACTTCAAATTAAGTTAAAATTTAGTTAGTACTTATCTACTTAATACGTGTAAACCAGCCCTTAATTACGTAGGAAGCTGCTGTCAATGTGGTATATTCTATTGAATTAACGTATCTGATAGTATTATAAAAGCTTCTACAGAGTAAGAACATCTTCGATTCAGACAGCTTTTTAGAATTCTTCCGTATGTTCATTACTTAATCATTATAGTGAATATTATGTATGTTTTTGTCTGAAACGTTACGAAAGTCACATTTGTAACGTATCGGACGAGGACAAAACATTGTGTAGCTATATCTATATTTTTATTAGTAAAACGAATTTACTATTCCCGTTCACACCTCGCGACTAATACTTCGTAGTATTAAAAAGTTGTAGTACTGAATATTACTGACGAACTCCTATACCGGTGAATTTTAAATTTATTTGAGAATATTCGTGCTTCCTTTCGCTTGGCAGTTTGATCGATATGTTTGCTGAACTCTCTTTCAGCTTAAAATGAATAAATTTTGTATCTCAGAGATCTTGTGCAAAAAATCGCTAACGTAACTGTGTACATTTTACAAGGTGATATATTCTGAAGTTGCGTACAAAAGAGGAACTCATTCTCTTTTCCCATTTGACAAAATATTTTCCACCAGTTTTTTGCCAAGCCTCCACGTCTTGAGCTTGTCATGCTGGCTAAGGGCCAGGCCACAATACTGCAAATTACGATGCGACGCCGCAACGCGTGGCCTGACCATGATTATTATGCCTCTCCCGCATTTGTAACTTTTTCATCAAAAAAAATATTTGAAAATATTTAAGTAATATTAATTATTTTAATTGGCATGTGTAATATTAAAATTGTTGTTAATGAATGGAAAAGTTTAAGGAAAATATGGGTTTAATTAAAAAAACAACAATTTCATTCAATTATTTAATATTTATACAATACTTAAGATATGTTCGCCTAGTTAAGTCTTTCTTACGTCTAATTAAAAACAAATTGTTGATATGAATCGTCTAAATCATTAAATTTGATTTTTGTAACAATTTAATAATTGCAAATGGTTTGTTTACTTATCTAAATTATTGGTATCGTCACAAAATTGTTTTAGAACACAATAAAAATAATATACAACCGCGCCCAAATCGGTCGCACGCACACTTAAGCGTGATTTTAGATAGCTCGAAATTGCAGCACGCCTGAGTTACTGTATAATATTAATATTGTGTTTAAATGGTCGATGTGTAGTATTTTAATGATGATAAAATTAATCTTGCTAAATTATCGCGACATAATTAGAAAGATAATGTAAGGTCAAGTATAATTCCTCAAGATGCTGTTGGTCGTCTTTTGGGAAAATGGGACTTTTACAGTATTTTAAGGGCCACTTACGCTAGTCTGGTTTGCTAATTCTATATATAAATCTTCCTTCTTCTTCACGAATACAAAGAATGAGGGAGACAATAATATAATGATATGATTAACTTTGATAATATAATTAACTCAGACTGACTCAAGTAAGCCCCTACAATTTTTATTTCTTGATCATTTACAAAAAAAAAAACATTTGTTTTTTTATGTTGCAATAATATAACAGGCCACTTATAATTTAAAAAGAAACCTAAAATAAAATGAGATTCTAAACTTTTTCAGTCAAACAATAGTAAAGTAATTTTATGATAGTCCCCTCGCTCGTGATATTATGCAGTGAAAACATTGAGTGTTATGCTCAAGGATATTCTCCTTTCATATTTTCGTTATGAAAATACATTTTTACATGTCTCTATTTCGGTTAGAGCAATTTTGTACAAAGTGGAAAACGGATTTGTAAATAAAGGATTTGTTTTAATGAAAGTTTGTAGCTATGGAAATTTTTGTGGATGATACCAGCTACATTCCTACAAGGATGTTGATCTGTCGCGAGGCAGTTTTTATCATAAAGTTAATATACCTATCGGAATAGAGCAACAATCTCGAGCTGTCAAACGTAACCGAAATTGATTTACGTTTCTGTGTGTAAACATTTGTTTACGCATAGCGTCTTTAGAGTTTAAATTGTCAACGTGTCAATAAGTGCCGACTGGACGTTAAAAAGAGTTCTACTGTCATGTATTACATGTCTCTTTTTACCACTCAGTGTTACTGATAGTGACATCTCGCTTGCTCAGACCTTTGTTTCTCTATTTCGCTAGGTATATTAACTTTATGGTTTTTATACACCATCAACGTTAAAAAAAGTATAATTTCGTGTTTATAAAACTAACGCTGTCTTTTTGTTGACAAGCTTTTTCGCATCCCCTGGTAGTGTTACGGTGTAACGACTTCAGACCCTAGCATGACCTCAAAATATGCGAAACTATAGAAAAAAAACTGTGGAGATAAACTGAAGGTGCCCTTCCGATCTTTTCCACGGCTAGCAGCGACCGACAAAAATTCAAATAAAATGCCAGACTATAGTAAAGTAGAATTTTATTTGAATGTTTAGGACTATAGTCTATGTCACAAAGTAGCATTTTATTCGAATTTTTGTCGGTCGTGGCTAGCCGCAGTAAATTCAGTTTATCTCCAATCTATGTCATAAAGTAGGATTTTATTTGAATTTTCAGGAATATAGTCTATGTCATAATGTGGCTTTTAAATCAGATGTAAGTACTTATGTTTATTTTTCTCTATGGGCTTTATATTCGGTTTTTGTAGGCCGTGTCTAGCCGCGGTAAAGATCAGAACGGAACCTTCAGCTGTTTATCTCCACAGTTTTTCTATCCTTTCGCATTTCTACTGTGCCCATGCTAGGGTCGCTGCATAGAAGACGTCGAGTTTCTATCTGGACCAATCATTCTTTTACACGAAAAAGTCTTGAAGATTTTAGGGACAAGCTGGTAGAGGACGACATGGACCAAACTACGATATCGCAGCGATACTAAAACATTTCTGCGTATTTTTTTATTTAGCGGCATGGTAAGTATAGTGTCACTGCGTTAAGTCGTTTGCTGTTTCATGTCGTTACCAACTTGTACCATAAGAGCGTTAATATTATGCGATACGATAAGCCGGAGATGCCTTAAATATTTTAGAAAAGAAATGTACGATAGTCGATATCGCGCATAGAATTATTAAGACAGGTATATTTTTCAAACTAAAACACAAACACGCCATTTTCACACCTACATTTTACTGGTGCGACATCCGATATCGGACCGACATACCGATATCTTTCCGACATATCCGATATCGTATCGCACAATAAGCACTCATTTTCACGCCAAACCGACTGTGAGCCACCGAATGTGAGCAGGCTCACTGTGAGCCCCAGTGTGAACGTGAAAATATACGGTATCGAATCTCCGCGCCTACGCCTTGGTAATAGCGTATTGTCTATTAGGTGTGAACGAAAAAGCCAATATGTATGGAAATACAATAAACTGCGTAACGTTCGCTCACATTCGGCGGCTCACAGTCGATTTGGTGTGAACACGGCCTTACCCTAAACTTTTTACACAAAAATAAAGTCCGGATTCACGCACGGCTCGCTATGTCTGTCGGGGCTGGTGTTGGCCCGCTCCCACTTCCCCCGGCAGTGCGGCGCGAGGAGCGCGTAGAAGCGCGTCGGCCGCGACACCACGCCGTGCCCCCCGCAGCGCCACGACAGGTCCCGACGCAGGGCGGCCGTCTCGCACATCACTGATACTGTGTTACCTGGAAGAATAAGGGTATTAATCGGGAAATTCACTTACAGACATGCCCATAGGCACGCCCGTGAGCATGTTCGAGGGGGCAACTTTACTAGAGGTTTATGCCAGGTCTGTGTCAGCCTGTCAGACCATCTACAAGGGACACACACACCTCGCACAAACCTCCTGTAAGTTGCCCCCTTGGATATGTACGCAAACGTGACTACGGGCATGTCTGTAAGTGAATACCCAGCTTAATATATGGCATCCGTGATGAAACTGGAACTGTAGGGTGGAAATGTTAGGGAAAAAAGGGTGACAATGGTTGAGAGAAAATACAGGCTTTCCAAGCAGTTCTCTAAATAAATGCATATTTTCGTGACATGAAAATTCTGGCTGTCATTCATGAACATCATAAAGACTTCCGTGTCAAACACCAAATCAATGATAAGGACTTTTCAACTCACCTTCTCTAAGTGTTTTGTACTCGGAGTCCGTGTGGCAGCCTTTCGATACTTTCGTCACCAGAAACTGTACGCAGTATCTAAAATACAAAACCAAATTAAATAGGAACTCTTGGAAAAACCAACAACACGTCATGAACATCCGCTCCGCAGTTTATCTTTTCACTGGCAATTGATTGACGCAATAACAATTTATTTATTTATTTTATTTTTTCACACTTTATGCAATTTACATAGGCGGGCTTAATGCCTTGTGGCATTCTCTACCAACCAACCTTAGGGTGATACTGAGAATGTAAATACAGGCGCATTCGTGGTAATGAGATACAAGGGATTAACGATAAAATAAATGGATTTATATATAAATAATTAATAAACCTAATTATATATAATTAATAAAAAATAAACATACATAAACAATAAAATACATTTTATATTATAATACTTACTTAAATAAATATAATATTCATAAACTATAAAATATAATATACCTACATAATAATAAAGTATGTCATTGCAAAGATAATAATGTCATTGCAATAACAATTTACCGATAAACAACGCTGTTGAATATATAAACTTTGGTCACAAAATTTTTTAGACACTGGGTATAATATTCACGTCGGTTAGTTTATCGGTCAAATTAACAAGAGCCTTATCATAGTGGTGGTTTGCGAGAGATCACAAAACATGTATTTTGGATTGGATGGAGGTCATTGGACACTGCATAATAGTAATTCCTCTCGTAAACTGCTAGTATGATGAGGACTTTATATCCTCAATACTCACTCGCGGTGCGCGTTGGACTCGGGGTCGTCGGGGTTGCGCAGGCGCAGGTTCTTGCGAATGTCGCCCGTGTCGTTAGACCGCCGGCTCACCGACAGCGCGCCCGGCAGGATCATTGCTGACTCCTCTGTGAAGAAATGTTGGTACTTGTTTGATAGTTGGCGTGGTAGGAAGAAAATAGAAATACATATAGTAGTTATTTGTGTTAGAGTCTTTGCGGTCGCTATGAAATGTCTTCGTAAAACGGCTGATTTAAGTTTGATCAAATGAACCCTCATTTGGTCAAACTTAAAACATACTAAGGCTGTATGTTTTTTTGTCCCTAGGAGGTAGACCTGACACACGAAGCGCCCGGTGGCTTAGTCAGATTCAAGTTCGTTTACAAAACTGCTTAAGAATTTCCGGCACTTTTCTCAGGCAGGAGAAAAGTGCTGTAGCTATCGAGTCTTTTTCGTGCTAAATGTCTGTCAAATGTCAACTTAACCCTCATTAGTCTCAACCCAAAGTAGTCTAGATCTTGTTTTGATTAGTTCTTCAAAGGTCAGAAAACTTTATTCTTTTGGCCCACTAAGGTCTAGAAGCGGCGAAGTAAACATTTTACAATTGTCAAACAAACAGAAAAATTTATGAAGTAACTGTCGAAGTCGAAGTAAAGGCTGCGTTTTCACTGAAGCGGAGCGGAGCTTAGCGGTGCCCGAATTGACCAATCACCATGCTCGAAATCTTCGCTGTCATTCCGCTGGAATAGCACTATTGGTCAATTCAGGCACCGCTAAGCTCCGCTGCGCTCAGCTTCAGTGGAAACACAGCCTAACTCGTCTCCAAAACAGAAACTGAAGCGGGATTTTATTGCAATTTGAAAGTTCGTGCTACGCTAAACAGCGGCGCGGCGTAGCACTGGCGTAGAGCTGCTACGCGGCACGCTGTTTTCGATAGCAGACGATTTTGTTTTTTGAGTTTCTGTAATTAGATAATAATATATTCTATTACTAGCGACCCGCCCCGGCGTCGCACGTGTATAAAATATATAGCCACTAAAAAAAATATTCCTATAGCCTTTCTCAATAAATGGGCTATCTAACACTGAAATAATTTTTCAAATCGGACCAGTAGTTCCTGAGATTAGCGCATTCAAGTTAGCCCCTTCAAATAATTTCCCACGTTTTTTCCACACTTTCCTCTATTTCTTGGCTCCTATTAGTCTTAGCGTGATAAAATATAGCCTATAATCTTCCTCGATAAATGGGCTATCTAACACTGAAATAATCAACAAAATCCGTTGCGTAGTTTTAAAGATTAAAGGGAACAAAGGGACATGAGGGAAAAAAGCGACTTTGTTTTATAATAAGTATAGAATAATGCGAATGGGAATAATTGCGAACTAGTATATAATTCAAGTTAAGGAAACTGTAAATCACGCGTAGATCACGTATTTATTAATAAAATATGTTAAACACTTTTGGCATAGCTTGTCCATAGCAATTGATCAGGTTTAGCGTATGAACAGGCCTATAAGCAAAGTACAAAAGGGATCTTATGACACTGTTGTTGATGAATTGTACATTGTCTTCTTGTGAGTCATTCCAAAATATCGTTAATAGCTGTTCAGTTTTCTGAAATCAAAACTTTTGTTTATAGTGAAAACTGTCTACATCGTTATCATGGAGTCTCTAACTACACAAAACCCAAAATAATCACTTTATATACACAACAGATGTGTTCGTGTATCTAATATATTGTCTGTCCGTATGTTTACACGCCGCTCGGTTTCAGCTCGTTAGTCAAAGCGGTGCGAGGTAATACTGCAGTGGAAATACGATTCCGAGATGTATTCGAATCAATGTTGAATGTTATTCGATAAATACTGAGTTCAGTTCGATAAATTTTGAGTCAGGTGATGGCAAATAATTATTTTGGTCACTCTTTTTCAACTTATTGTACCAAAACTAGAACGCCCGCAACCCGTTACCCAAAAATTCGTTTATCACGCCGGAATCGTACATTTCGGTATAAAAACTATCCTTTGTTCGATCCTGGAACTCAAAGTATCGCCATACCAAATTTTAGTGGTTTATTGGTTTGGCCTTGAAAAGATAACAAACATACGGACTTTCGCATTTATAATATTAGGAGAATGTAATGTCTCACCAATGTGTATGTGACAAGTTAAGAGATATTCACACTACAAGCTGGTCACCGAAAACTGGGATATACTGGGATTCATATCGGTTGGAGTTTATCGAGCCCAGCCGATAGGTTACAACAATTAATTAATAAAAATAGCGCAACCAAATCACGTAGATCATCATCTGCATAATATAAATCAATTACTCTGATGATAAATTTTTCGTATAAAGGGCTCCCACACAAAACTGCGAATTCGCAGTTATGTGTGGGAGCCCTTAATTGCTTGATTCCACCTCAGCCGACGACTCAGCCTCCATGACATACCGAGCCTCAGGCAACACGACGGCAGTGTATAATAGCCATTATGTATATGAGATTAGCGTACATTGACTCGTCAAGGCACGACAAAACACGACACGACGTCGCACGACGCCGCACGACGCCGCGCCGTGTCGTGGGAATCCACGACGCGTGTCGTAAATAAAATCGGCAAAGTGCGAGTCGGACTCGCGCACTAAGGGTTCCGTACCATTATAGAGCAAAATTAGCCCAAAAATTGTGTTTTTTGTATGGGATCACCCTTAATTTTTTATTTTATTTTAATATTATTAATAAATATTAAAGTTCACATAAAACTAAGGACCTTGAGTATAATTCAAGTACCTACCTGTTGCTATTACACCCAAAAAAAAAATGGCCAAAAAAAAGCACGTTTGTTGTATGGGAGCCCCCCTCAAATACTTATTTTATTTTGTTTTTAGTATTTGTTGTTATAGCGGCAACAGAAATACACAATCTGTAAAAATTTAAGAAGTCTAGCTATAGCGGTTCTTGAGTTACAGCCTGGAGACAGACGGACGGACGGACAGACGGACAGACATCGAAGTCTCAGTAATAGGGTCCCGTTTTCACCCTTTGGGTACGGAACCCTAAAAACCACGACGTACGACGCCATGTCGTGGTTTTTTACGACGCGCGTCGTGGATTCCCACGACACGGCGTCGTGCGGCGTCGTACGACGTCGTGCCGTGTTTTTGTGTCCCGGCCCTCAGTCGTCACTGCATGTTTTCATTATAATCACGCACTAACACATTACTTATTCCGACTAATATTTTAGCGCGAATGTGTGAATAGAGGTGCGAAATTCAAGGTTTTTTTCGACCGGACTTTAGCTACACTTACCCCGCAGCGGCACGTCGCTGTCTGGTGCGCAGCCGTGGTGCGCCTGGCACGCGCGGCGCTGCACCAGCGAGGGGCAGTGGCGGCCGCCGTGCGCCGCAGCGCGCAGCACGCGCCGCGCCCGCTCCATGCCGCCGGACCCGCATGACGTGTCGCACTCCGACCACGCCCCCCACTCTGATACTACGCAGTCCACCACTGGAACAAGAGAGCAGTTGTTAGTACAAAAGTCATAATTGATTTAGGAGAGCTTAGCCGAGAGATAAATTCAGCTGTTGACGTTAGACAGAGAGCTAAGCGGGATAGATATAAAACCGCCCATCGACTTTATCGACTTTGATTCCTACGTCAAAAAAACGTTTTTTTGAAGTGAAAACTTCTTTAGCGGCGTTGAGCACTTTTGTGGGATGGGTTAAAACTGTGAAACTCGCGTCAAATTCTCGTGCTGATCAAAAAACCTTGGAAAAACCGTAAGACGGTTGGAGAGTAGTGTTTTGTGTCGAACTCGAACTCGAACTGTTTTTTCGATTTAATCGATTGTAAGGGTTTCGATTAATTAAAAAAATCGATTTTTTAATAATCGTTTTTAATTTCATAAAAAATGGGATAAAAAAATGCACAACGTTAATAATCAAGTTTTCACTTCTGCCGGCACTCCCGGAGTGCAACCCGTCTTTTTTCTACTTTTTCATTCTATCTATAACGTAAGTTTGGTTTCATCCAATGTGAATTAAATTCGCAATCTACATAATCTAGACACGCGGTAGAGTATCAAGCCAAGTTCCAGCATAACAGAATGGCGAGCATGCACCGTGAGTAATATTACACGAACCATTTGTAGCTACTTTTGACCCCCTCATAATTCAGAAACTATTTGACGTAAACGTTTCAAATTTGGCTCATATAATGAGACTAGTGAGATAAATACATGCTCTAAATGTCATAAGCACAGCTCAAACAGTTATTAAGATATTAACGTCTGAAAATCTAAATTTTTATCACTGACTGACTTACCTATAGATCAAAATTCTATTCCACTTCCAGATGACCTACAAGGCTGAAATTTGGAATCCAGCTCAGTAATTGTGTGTAAACGTAGGGAAAAATCCGAAAACAAAAAAAATCGGTCAAGGTCGAGTCGTACAGAGCGAAAATTGTGTTTTTTGTATGGAGACCCCCCTTAAATATTTATTTTATTTTTATTATTTGTTATAACAGAAGAAATACAATAAAAGATTTTGTGAAAATTTCAAGAACCTATCGGCAGCCATTATTGATTTAGAGCAAAAAAGGCCAAAAAGTCACGTTTATTGTATGGGAGCTCCCCGTAAACATTCATTTGTGAATTGAAAAAATAATTGAAATGAATAGAGGGTATCTTTATGAAGTGTGTCTGTCTGTCTGTTACGTCTTTACGCCCAAACTGCTTGTACCGATTGTTCTTGGTATGGAGATATAGTAATTGAGTCCCGAGAATATAGATAGAATTATTTCAATATGTCTGTCCGTCTGTCTGTCCATCCGTCCGTTTATCTGTCTGTCTGTTAGACAGGTATAATAATAGCTGCTTACTTCCACACAATAAGTTGTACACTACAGTTAATGGTTGGAAATACACTTGTGTTATACCGTATTATTCCAATACCTTCTGATGGTAGCTGCATTTTTCATTCGCTTGGATTTTCTTTATTTTATTCGTCTGATACTCAAGTCTCAACAAGGCTTAGGCCGGGCTGTTTCCCCACTTTCTGATAAGTTTCAGATAGGCTATATACAACTTATCAGATAGATGAATTATCTGCCAGATAAGTTGCGGATAGCATAGTGTATATAGCGGACACTTGTCGGGAAGTGGTGAAACGACACCTAAGGTTGCGAATATATAGTCGAATATTATAGATGTTTGAACTGGGAAGATGAAGGTGTCTACACTTGCTCGGAAAGTTTTCTTAACAAAAAGTAGTGATATCCCACCAAAAACATAAATGTAAAAATGCTGAGCCAAGTTCCATACAAACATTATATTTCTTGTCTATGGACTTCGCCGTAAAAAGGATGGAGATCAAAATGAGTGCCAAGTTCCATGGAAAATCGAATTATGTACATATAGGAACCAAATAACATTATGAACAAATAATAGAATCTATTTCTTTGCTTTATTGAATATCTATAACAATTATTGATGTTATTTAAATAATGTGAGATCTTAAACTAGATTAGATTTTACTTGGCTAGTTTTCATCAGAATTAAAATGTTCATTAACTTTATGAAAAATGACTAACGTAATGAAAACTGGCCAAGTTTATCTAATCTAGTTTAAGATCTCACATTATTTAAAAAACATCAATTGTTGTAGATATTCAATAAAGCAAAGAAATAGACTGTATTATTTGTTCATAATGTTATTTGGTTCCTATACGTACATAATTCGATTTTCCATGGAACTTGGCACTTATTTTGATCTCCATCCTTTTTACGGCGAAGTCCATAGACAAGAAATATAATGTTTGTATGGAACTTGGCTCAGCATTTTTACATTTATGTTTTTGGTGGGATATTACATAAAACAATAGTAGGTAAGTACTTAACTGTAGTTAAGTACGCATGCACACATTTATTCATAATATTTAAACGCATGTGTGCGTTAGCTTTGTTAACCGTAAACCGTAAACAAGGGGGGGGGGGGGGGGGGGGGTTCATTATGAATGCGTGATCACAATATCTGCGGCATTAGGAGTATCGCAGGCGCGAGTTAGCATAATAGTGAGTTGTGTAATTACATTACCCAATCAAAGCCCCGTAACGAGCGGTTTGTTTGTCAGGATTACACGCACAATGTTATAAATTATGGAATATTCCATATTGTGGAAGTATGGGGTGTTTGTTACATACACAAGGTACTGTATGGAAATAAGTTATCTTCGCTATTGACAATATCAATGATGTTTACTGCTTAGACAACAAGCAAACTAACGAAACTATATAGCATGTATTACAGACCATGTTTATAAATATCCTAACCTCTCTAATCTCTTCGACACATTGACATTTTTTTCTCTTCTTAAAATACTTATGTGAAATGTTTGTCTGTTTTTTTTTTGCTTTCTTTAATTTATTTATATGTGTTGATGTATAATTTTATGAATAATTTAACTTATAATATGACTTAAACATCTAATGTTAGTAGGTACTTATTATAATAATATTCAATTTGATTTTTGTAATTTATGCAATATTGTAATTTTGCACGCCACTGACGAGGCAGAATGTTGGATCCGTAAAAACCATAATATTGTTACACCTTTATAACCACATTTCATGCAATAAATATTATTCTATTCTATTCTATTCTATTCTATTCTATTCTATTCTATTCTATTCTAACGTGAATGAAACCACTGATATACTATCTATAGAGATATTACAGAGTAAGAAAGAACTCGAAATTGAAAATACTGTCGTATTTCTACTAGATTTTCGGAGATATTAACGAATTTTATCTTAAAAACTTTAAATTTTAATGACAAAATATATTTGAATAAAATTCTGAAAATGTAATACACAGTTTCTTAATTCAAGTAAATTCTGAGCGTTTCCTATAATAATGCTGCAACTTTTATCTCAATTTGCAATGCGTTACCTAAAAGTTAGCCTAGTCATTTTATAAAAACAAGAATTCGCAGACCGAGTCTATCTTTAGATTTTCATTTTTTAAATTTTGCAAGAGCAGAAAGCTCGAATTCAGTGCTGTTTTTAACCTCCGACAAAAAAGAGGGGTGTTATAAGTTTGACGTGTCTGTCTGTCTGTTTGTCTGTCTGTGTGTGTGTCTGTCTGTGGCATCATAGCATCCAAACAGGTGGACCGATTTTGATCGTGTTTTTTTTTTTGGTTTTAAGGTTCCTGTTTGCCCCCTTCCATAAAACTAGGGAGTTCTAACTGGGGAAATAGTTACATACATACGGGTTAAATTGATAACCTCCTTTTTTCAAGTCGGTTAGTAAAAACTTAAAAGATTAACACGGTGTACTATCAGAGAAATTGATCCATAGGCAGATGGTAGACCTAAGTAATTTGGTCGCGTTACGTCAAATCCACCGGTCACAGCTACCGACTCTTCAATTCTAACTTAGAAGTTAAAAAAAAACTTCCCAACAATACCTGTATTAGAAATTCTTGTCCTCGACAACGACAAATACATAAAATCTTTGAGATTCCACTTTATGTTCAAGAATTGTCTAAACTCTAAGCTCTACAGTATTTAAAGGAGAATTGATACAATGTTATTTCTAGGATTCCGTAACCAAATGGAAAAAAAATCGGAACGTGGGTAGATTTATCATGTTTGTCTATCCGTCCGTATGTCACTGCTACTTATATCCAAAACTATATAATACCTACGATGCTGTAACTTGGTTAAAGAAAATGTATTTTGTGAACCACTTTAAGACTCACACATTTTTTCCTCGATGTCAATAAATTATAACATATTTTGTTTTGCGATTATTATCGAAACCATTTCTTTCGTACGAGTACCTTCTATTATTAGCCACCTAATTAGTTCCTGCAGTCGGCCGAAGGAACTCAATTTGAGAGGGAACAAAACAACAATTAACTTGATTAATTACATCACGATCGAACCTCATTAATGGACGAGTGTTACGAAAAAACAGTCCAATTTACAAACAATCAAACTTTGTTACTTTGAGTGCTTTGTAAAAATTTGTTACGTGATAAGAAAAGTGCTCGGAAAAATCAGTAAGTGTATAAAACGACCTAACTTAATATGTCTGTCTGTCTGTTACCTCTTCACGCTTAAGTTCTTGAATCGTATAGAGTTATAAGAGAAATATTTTTTACTTTTGTGTAGAAAAATTCATAACGCTGGTCGCTGGGGTACTTGCCCATACAATCCACAAAATATTGCTCTTTCATATCTTTTATTCTTAACACTTAAATCCCAAGTATAAAGAATATGAACATCATAAAAATAGTGAGAAGGTGTGAGAACTCCTAATGGGGCTGGATGTATTATTCATGGCGTCGAGTGCCCCACTCAAGCAAATGGCCCCAACAGCCTAAGGATACGTCACGATTGAATCTTCCAAGTGTTTTATATTTTAACCGATATGAGGTCTTTAAAGATAAGTTTAGTAAATTCGACCTCATTTTTGTTTTAACCTATCAATCCCCTTAAGGCCCAAGTGGGCCGCGATAGCAAAAAATTTCCAAGAATTGGCGATCGAAGGATTAAACATAATAATATACGGAGGAACCTGGAACACTTTTTTGAGAAGAATAAAAAATTTGCGCCAGAACGAGGGACCTGATCAAAGATTGGTAAGACGGAGGAATTTTTCCTAGGTCCTTTCCCGGGACTCGAAATATCTCGATGCCAAATTTTATCAAAGTCGGTGCAGCACTTAAAGCGCGAAGGGGTAACAGACAGACAGGTTGACACACCTTGCATTTATAATATTAGTAAGGATTTAAGTTTTAAAATGAAGTAATCTTATACGTTTCGTATTATCGTGCCATAAAGTGACTTCCTCCCTGTTAATAACATTATTTCTACACTCATGCAAATCCTGCAACAAGCTTAATGCTATGATCACATTGCAAAGTCGAATAAGGCTCGGTGGAAACGGGCGACCGAATTTGGATACTATAATATTCTGTTCAATAGTTTTTATAGTAAACTAGCTGTTGCCCGCGACTTCGTCTGCGTTAACATAGTATAATAACAAAGATGGATAGTTTTCCCCTTTTTGTGGTTCCTTATACAAAGGGTAATAACAAAACCGGCCAAGTGCGTGTCGGGCCACGCGCAATATAGGGTTCCGTAATACCGCTAGTTTATGACAATTTTTTTATGGTCAATGAAAATATATAAATTATAGCGTGTTTTACACAACTAACAACATCATCTTAGTTACTTTCAAAGGAATTTGAACGAAAAGTTCTTCGCCGAATACATTTTTTTTTAGTTGATCGACTATTACTCAATAGCTTACGAAGTGATCTTAGCTGTGATAGTTTTCCTTTTAAATTGAATTTGAATTATTTCACATTTCCAGAACCAACCATTTAGCTGGTAGAAGGGGGGACACTGGACTCTAACGATTTTTTCCACTTTAAAACTTAATATTTCACAAACGGATCCCTAAATCGGAAAATGATCTATGAATACTCGCAATATTTTTAAAAAACCTATTAAACGACACCCCGCACGATGAAGTGGGCGCGAAAAAAAAATTCATCCCCGCTTAACGTGTAGGGGAGGTATAGTTCTTGCAATCTAGGAGTGCGCGTCGCTTTTATTTGTAGTTGGAAATGTGAATAGACATTTTCGTTAGTGTGCGTACCCGACGGAGCAGTCAGTAGCGAGCGAGCCATGTACGCGTGTATAGATATGGTCACTCACACAACTAAGGGCGCCGCGCACTCGTAGATTGCAAGAACTATACCATAAAAAAATATTTTTTTAAGATTTCATGTACCATTTTGTTGTCATCATTAATATGTGTATTCATACCAAATTACAGCTTTGTAGGTCTTATAGTCTCTGAGTAAAACCGCGGACAGACAGACAGACAGACAGACAGACAGACAGACAGACAGACGGACAGAGGGACGGACAGACCGAAACTATAAGGGTTCCTTGTTGACTACGGAACCCTAAAAACGGGACCCTATTTAAGCAAACGTCAAACGCAAACGTCCATAAACTTTTGTTTCTAACCAGTGAACTTTCTAACTCAAAAAATGACGGACTTTCATTGAAACTTTCAACCCCAATTTCACCCCCTTAGGGGTAGAATTACCAGAAACGCTTAAATACATATCCATTCATTTTTAACCAGCGGACCAAAAATAAACTTTGTTTCTAACTCAAGAAATGACCGTGGAAATGAAGGACTTTCATTCAAACTTTCAGCCCCTATTTCACCCCCTTGGGGGTAGAATTTCCAAAAACGCTTAAACACGCATCCATTCATTTTTAATCAGTAACCCAAAAATAAAGTTTTATGTTTCTAACTCAAGAAATGACCGTGGAAATGAAGGACTTTCATTCAAACTTTCAACCCCTATTTCACCTCTTTCGGGGTAGAATTTTCAAAATTCCTTCCTTAGTGGGTGTCTACTCAATAAAACAACCCTACTCACCAAATTTCGTGGCTGTAGCTTTAACAGTTTTTGCTCAGCGATGATGAATCAGTCAGTCAGTCAGGACATGTAATTTTATAAGTATAGATGTAAAAAAAAAAGCTGCTTAGCAGCTATAATTTAAATGTTACGTGTTAACCAGGCAAAAAACTTATTTAAGTCTTTTTTTTTTCGTTTCAGAATGAATGAAATTGAATACTTCGTACTTCCGAGTCACTATGCCATATTCTAACGCACGATGGCTCAGTTTGTAACTTATTAGTAATTAGGATCAAGAAGTTTAGAATTTAGTCGACACGATGTAATTTTTTTTCAGATCACGATTGAACTTAATCAAAATCAACTCGCAATCGAAATCGGATTAATTTCGAGAGTAAAGCCTCAGTTATATGATACCTTAAAATAACGGTTAACAGTTTTCACTAATCAAGTCGAGGTGTACCTACTGGGTTTTTTGGTTTTTGACAGCATTTATCTTTTAAACGTTAGTTAATATTTTGACATAAGCCAATCAAAAATGCGAGTAGACTTACATAAATCACGTAAACCGTGCATTATAGTCTGTTCGCAACTAGTTGGCCGCTCTGCCCAATATACTCACATACCGGCAGAGCGGCCAACTAGTTGCGCACAGACTATAGTCGCTCGTCTGCGTAGCCACAGCTCACAACACAATCCAGTGAAAATGTGACGTCATTTCAATCAGTTGACTGTATAAGCGGCTTACACTCTGCGGGAATCATTAATTCACATACGAGTGTATATCAAAGAGGATCACGCGTGAAATTACTAAACAATTTGTATTCATCTCGCTGACAGGTTCAAGATTAGAAACCGTACTAATATTGTAAATGAGAATTCGTCTGTTCGTCAGCCTGCTTAGTAACTCTTCGGGTCGTTGACAGTTTAATCCATCTAGAGTTCTAGACTCTAGAGCAGTGGTGCCCAATCTATTTTTTATACGGGCCACAAACACGTAAGTAGGCACCAGTATAGTACCGACTACAGACGTTCAAAGATTGAAAAAATATATAATATATTCTGAATAAAACATTTTGAGTTAGAGTTTGAGTTTAATTTGCCTTGGTGTCACGGGCCGCAACCAAAATTTTTAAGGTTTACAAAAATAGCGTTCTTCAAATTAGGCGATTTAGTAGTGGATTTTTTTACGACTTTCACCGACGACAATGCACTATTTTGCCGGTGGGCGTAAATGCCAACATATGTTCATCACGCGGGCCGCAGATAATGCTGCGTTTCCACTGAAGCGGAGCGGAACTTAGCGGTGCCCGAATTTACCAATCGTGCTATTCCAGCGGAATGACAGCGAAGCGGAGCGAAAATTTCGAGCATGGTGATTGGTCAATTCAGCACCGCTAAGCTCCGCTCCACTTCAGTGGAGACACAGCCTAAAGTCTCGGCGGGTTGCAGGTTGAGTATAGCTGATCTAGAGTATATAAATGCGAAAGTGTTTAATTAGTCCGTTTGTCTGTCGTTCGTTAAGGTTAATCGGTATTATGAATGCAAAAGCATATATTTCTGTCGGTTATACCTCTTCGCGCTCAATCGATTTTGATGGGGTTGCAGACTGCAGATATCATAGGAAAGTTTTTATCACGTCGAAAATAATTGTCTTCTTTTCATAATTTTTGGAGTTTTAGGGAGATCGCACACGTGACACTTTTTGTGTGATCGAGTCTGCGGCTTACATACAATCTGCATGGCGCGCTAAGTGTCGAACACACTAGGCTGAATTACGCCGGCGTAAATTCCGTCGCGTTTACGCCGTTCCGCCCGCCCGCGTTCCGCCCGTATTTTGTATGAAATACGGGCGGAACGCGGGTGACGACTGACGACACACTATTCTTTCGCGTTCCGTCCGTATTTTGTATACGTTTGACATTTGCGGCGGAATTTACGCCGGCGTAATTCATCCTAGTGTGTTTAGACACCGTTTTGACTATGATTTGAAAGAAAGAAAGAAACTTTATTTGGTTTAATGTACTATCAGAGAATAAATGTATTATCAGAGACAGTAGAGAAGTTGATTCATCGGCAGATGGGGGACCTACCATGTAATCTTTTTCTCTATGGGACCAACTAATTTCGGTCGCGTTTTGTCAAGCCCAGCTGACAGATGACATTGACATAATCTGACCAAATGACGTTGGTCGGTCAATTGCCTATGAATCAGGGCTCGAAAACGTTATTTTTAATAACGGTTTTGATTCGTTCGGAACGGTTCACTGCAATAATGTTTTTGGGAACAAAAACGTATTTGAGAACGTTTTGAAAACCGAAATGTTTGGATGTTTGGAATATGAATCAATTTCTTGATTGTACATTAAAGTAAACCAAGAAATAAAACATTTTAAAACCGTATCTATATTCTATATAATGTCATAACTTAGGTTTAATTCCAACACTATGATTTATTATTTACCTAACTATTATAATTTGATATGACTATAATTGTTATGACTAGTTTAATTTTGTAACTATTATATTTTAATACTATGATTTAATTTAATTTATATCAATTTGACATGACTATAATAATTGTTATTAGTTGTTTAATTTTCTGTTTATTATTTAAATTAAATTGATTTAAATTACCCTAATTAGAATGTGATTTGATCGAGCAAAATATTGTAATTGGTAAGAAATAAAAGGCTTTTTTATTTTTTTATTTTTTTTTTATCTATATACTTAATTGGTGCTTACTCAGCATGTGTTACAACTTACAGCCATAATTTGACATGTCACATGCCAGTGCCACATGAAAATACCAATTCGTAGTTTCATAATATCGATACCGCATTGGAACCATATCGTGATTGGATTAAAAGGAATATAATTTTTCTAGTGTATGCTGTATGCAATATTGTTACAGTCTATAATCCATCAACTATTCACTAGAAAAACTTCAACTCCAGAGTGAATAGACAAAGTTGTAAGTTGTGAAGCTCGCTAACTCTTTGACAGCGTATGAATAGGGCCTCTATTATGAGAGTTAGCTCGACGTGTCCGACAGAGATTAACTCTACTTCGCCATTACTAAATTAATTTCGCCAGACCGCTACCTATATTTCGATAGTGTGTCTGTCTGTCTTTTTAGAGTTCCGCGCCCAAAGGGAAAAAACGGAACCCTGCTGAGACTTCGATGTCTGTCTGGCTGTTTGTCTGTATCTCAAGAACTGACAACAGACAAACACAGATTACATTGTACATATTTCGGCTGGTGCTATATCAACAAATATAAAAAAATATATTTAAACGGATACAACAAACATGATAATTTTAGCCTTTTTTTTAATATTGACAAATTCGTTAATTATGTTTGTAAGTACTTTAAAAAACTATCAATAAAATAAAATAAATATTTAATTTCCCATACAAAAAAACACAATTTTTGCTTACTTCCGCTCCATAATGCTACGAAACACTTCGTGCGCGAGTCCGACTCGCACTTGGCTGATTTTTTACACACGCATAAAGCTCTACATAAAAATGCTGAGGTATAAAAAGATAACTCGAGTACCATTTAATGGACATACCATAGTTTTTATTGCAGAAAAACACCATAATATGCGATCATATTGAGTATAAACTATAGGGAATATTATTTAAAATTATGTGAAAGTCTGTCTAGCTGTCTGTCAGTATGTCTATTTCCTCTTCACACTTTGAACGCTGAGGTATAAAAATTAAAAATATAACTTGACGCCCAAACCGCTGAACTGATTCTGATGGGTATCATGGAGATAGTTTGAGCCCGGGAAAGGACATACGAGTATAGTCGGGCGTCATCTCGTATTCAAATAAAACAAGTTTTGAAAGGTCTGCAGTATATAGGATTTGAAGACGCCAGTAAAAGAACCAGGTAAGTAACAGTTAAAAATTACCGTTTTTGCATAAATTGAGGTTTAAGGGCCGGAAAAATGATTTGAAAAAATCTGTGAATTTTATTTTTAGCCAGACATATTAGCCAGATGTTGATGTAGGTATGTTACAGGGTTTGGTAAAATTATAAATGAAGAAAATGTGTGAAAAACAAGTCCAGCTATTATAAAATATTAGTTATCTGGTTCTTCTACTCAAGTCTTTATTTGTCGTATTCATTTCGTCCGGGACTGTGTAGTCGGGACTAGCACCTCTATCCCGTTAAAAACCGGTCCAGTCGGTCACAGCTATCTCCAAATTTGGGCATCGGTGTCAATACTCCGAGTTCCATGTTCGACTCAATGGGAATGTAAAGGTTTGAATGGTAGAGTAGATTTTAATTTTAGATAGATAGTTGTGTTTTATTTTGCTCGTAGAGTTTTAGAAGTTCAGTTTACCATTATTATAATGGCTGGTTTATATTATTACAATCCAGTGATCAATCCAACGCTGGATTGCTACTGGAAAAACATATTTTTATTCGAAAAAGTTTTACGAGCAAAATGAAACACAACTATTTATCTAAAATTAAAATCTCCTTAAAGAGTATTTATAGTATTTTTAAACGTCGTAGAAAGAACGAAGAAACTGATGTCTACCACCGGTTCGGGAACTAACACGGCGAGAAGAACCGGCGTAAGAAACTCGCACGGGGTCATCTTTTATTTACTTACTAAAAAGATGAAAAATTACAATTTTAAAATAAAATAATATATATCTAGACACGCGGTAGCGTGTCAAGCCAAGTTCCAGCATAACAGAATGGCGAGCAGCACCGTGTGTAATATTACACGAACCATTTGCAGGTACTTTTGACCCTCTCATAATTCAGAAACTATTTCATATAAACGTTTCAAATTTGGCTCATATAATGAGACTTGCAAGATAACTACATGCTCTAAATTTCATAAGCACAGCTCAAACGGTTATTAAGATATTAACGTCCGAAAATCTACATTTTTATCACTGACTGACTGACTGACTGACTGACTGACTGACCTATAGATCAAAATTCTAACCCACTTCCAGATGACCTAGAAGGCTGAAATTTGGAATCCAGCTCGGTAATTGTGTGAAAGCGTAGGGAAAAATCAGAAAACAAAAAAATCGGTCAAGTGCGAGTCGGACAGAGCGAAACTAGGCAAAAATTGTGTTTTTTGTATGGAGACCCCCCTTAAATATTTATTTTACTTTAGTTTTATTATAAATTATGAAAATAAAAATATAATTAAAGATTTTGTGAAATTTTCAAGTATCTACCGGCTGCCATTATTGATTTTGAGCAAAAAAGGCCAAAAAATCACATTTATTGTAAGGGAGCTCCCCGTAAATATTTATTATTTCTGAAGTGAAAAAACTTTAGGAAATTAATAGAAGGTGACTCTATGCATAGACCGCAGAAGTATGTCTGTGTGTCTGTTACCTCTTCATGCCCAAATTGCTTGTACCGATTGTTCTTGGTACGGAGATATAGTTTGAGTCCCGGGGGCCGGGAATAGACATGGAATTCTTTTAATACGTCTGTCCGTCTGTCCATCTGTCTGTCTGTCTGTCCGTCTGTCCGTTCGTCCTTCCGTCTGTCCGTCTGTCTGTCTGTTTATTAGACAGCAATAATAATAGCTACTTTACCTCCGCACAATAAGCTGTACCCTATAGTTAATGGTTGGAAATACACTTGTGTACCGTATTATTCCAATTTATTATTATTATTCCTCCTGATGGTAGCTGCTTTTTCCATTCGCTTGAATTTTCTTTGTTTTATTAGTCTGATACTAAATAAGGCTTTAGGGCTATTTCCCCACTTCCTGATTAGTTTCAGATAGGCAATCCACAACTTATCTGACAGATGAAGGATCTGTCAGTTTAGTTTCAGATAGGCTATCTACAATTTATCTGATAGATGAAGTATCTGTCAGATAAGTTGCGGACAGCATATCCGATACTCGTCGGGAAGTGGTGAAATAACGCCTTAAGGTTGCGAATGAATATAGTCGAATATTATGTATGTTTGAACCGGGAAGATTAAGATGTCTACTATGTCTACCCTGGCTCGGAAAGTTTTCTTTACAAAAAGTAATGATATCCCACCAAAAACATAAAATATGTAAAAATGGAAAGCCAAGATCCATACAAACATTATTCTTGTCTATGGACTTCGCCGTAAAAAGGATGGAGATCTAAATGAGTGCCAAGTTCGATAGAAAATCGAAATATGTATGTATAGGAACCAAATAACATTATGAACAAATAATAGTGTCTATTTCTTTGATTTATTGAATATCTATAACAATTAATGTTATTTAAATAATTTGAGATCTTAAACTAGATTAGATTCTACTTGGCTAGTTTTCATCAGAATTAAAATGTTCAATAACTTTATGAAATGGCTGATGTAATGAAAACTGGCCAAGTTAGATCTAATCTAGTTTAAGATCTCACATTATTTAAATAACATTAATTGTTATAGATATTCAATAAAGCAAAGAAATATACTCTATTATCTGTTCATAATGTTATTTGGTTCCTATACATACATATTTCGATTTTCTATGGAACTTGGCACTCATTTAGATCTCCATCCTTTTTACGGCGAAGTCCATAGACAAGAATAATGTTTGTATGGAACTTGGCTTTCGATTTTTACATATTTTATGTTTTTGGTGGGATCAATGTTACGGCTTACAGCTATGTACCAAAAATAAAAGTAAAGTAACCTGGAGCCACCCTATTCCCAAGGTGTGCTGTTTTCATTGAAATTCTTGACTTTATAATACGCAAGCACACAAACGTTCGTTGACTGCTTTTTTAAATTTATTTTAAGATAGATTTTGAACATTTTCTGGGATTCTATTGTATAAGCGTATACATTGGCCTTTACAGGATTTGCTTACTTTGGCTAGTCTAAACATTGGTAGAGGTTATCTAATTTGAAATGACGCGCCCTACCACTTCACTAGTTGATATAAAAAATTTAAACCGACTTCCAAGGTAAAAACAAAAGTAATACATATTCTTAATCTAAAAAGAATCAAATATTTCTTATTCCTTATTATAGTGGCGTCTTCAGACTTCGTCTAAACCTCAACTATTTCTGTACTCAATCTTCATGCTTTTGAAGTCGGTACCAGCCCGGAAAAGTTCTGAGATCCTTGACATAGCAATTGCGCTAAGGTAAGCTGGTACCGACTTCAAAAGCATGAAGATTGAGTACAGAAATAGTTGAGGTTTAGGCGAAGTCTGAAGACGCCACTATAATAAGGAATAAGAATTATTTGATTATTTTTAGATTAAGAATAAGTATTACTTTTGTTTTTACCTAGGAAGTCGGTTTTAATTTTATGTTAAAAATAATAATTTTACCCTTTTTAGTTATAAGACGACAAGGCTTTAATACTCGTATTATAGCTTGTTGTCTTAGAGTTGCACATATTACTAGCGGTCGCCTGCGGCTCTGCCCGCGTGGATGTCGGTTACGGCCGCAAAAAGCCTACCCAGGAAAGACTCGGTCAGCAAAATGATTCCCAGGTCAATTCATAGACTCCGACACTGACATCGACGACGCGGACGCAGTCATTATCAGTGTACAGAGCACACTGTACAGATTGTCTTCCTACCGCAAGCGCATTCCGCTTGGTGACGCCTACTATCGTAATATTTTAATTTCGCCATAATTTCAAAACCAAACGTCCAATTTTAATCATTAAAAGACCAAATTTTATCTACATAAACTGTATTTAGTGATGAAATAATTTATTTTGATAAGGATTAATGGCATGAGTAAAATAAACTCGTTTAAATGTTGTCAAAAAAATTCAAGATTTTTAAATAAAAATATGGTTATTGTGCCTCACTCGACATAGATAAGTATAGTGTGTCGCGGACTTTTTTGTAGATAATATTTATAAGATCTACAATACTTAGAACATTTTGTGGTTCTATCTTTTATATTTTCGGCAGCGTACGCAAAATAAGTAACTTTTCTGGTTGATTTTTTCACCTGGCGTCCGAAAAACCCAAATATCTTACGAAACCCACACAAATAATGTAGGATTTGCTTGGAGTAGTTTAAATAAAGCCAAAATCCTCAAACTTGTATCTATAAGGATTCAAAAGTTCTGTTGGGTACCTTCAGAACCAGGGTATATCCTGGTGCAAAATCTTACTTTTTGGTAGTATATGCCTGAAGTACTTCAGAAAAAATCAAAATCACCATATGTTCCCATATAAATGTCAAGGAGTCCCCTAGATTCCTCATGGATCCCATCATCAGATCACCACTTTTGTGAACATGGTACCAATTTCGGATTCAACCCTGTACAACAACAAAATAATCATGAAAATCGATCCATAAACGGCGAAGTTATGGTTGAACATAAAATATATATATATATATATATATATATAAACAGACTAACGTATAACCTCCTCCTTTTTGGAAGTCGGTTAATGAGACAATTTTGTACTGAGAATACGAGGGAGGGGCGCGTCATTTTAAGTTAGACAAGCTCTATAGCAAATTTTTTAAAGGAATAATGGAAACGGGTACTGGAATGCATTGGAAATATTGGAATGCCCTGGATTGGAGTAATGTAAACCCGCTATAATGGAAGATCATACCTTTGTAAACTTGTATGTTAGTTATATAAATAAATCTTGTGTTTGCTGGACCGATTTTTATCATGCAAGCGCATTCCATGAAATATGAATAGGTTTTATTCTTCATATTATTTTCGTATTCTTATTCGTATTTCAACTTCGGCAATGCGTAAATGTAAACCCTTTTGAACCGACTTCCAAAAAACGAGGAGGTTATATGTTCGGCTGTGGAATTTTTTTTTTGTATGTTCAACGATTACTCCGCCGTTTGTGAACAGATTTTCGAAATTTTTATTTTGTTATATTAGGTTTCACTCCAATTTGGTACCATGTTCACAAAACTGGTGACCTGATGATGGGATCCATAAGTAATCGAGGGAACTCGGGTACTTAGCACAGGGCCAGACTGACATGGTGTGAAGCGTCTATAGATATTATTATTATTATAGTTTCTGCACGGTCCCTTTTAAATTTCACTTAGATTTTTTTTTGTTTTAGATTTGTTTTTCATTTAATATTAGTTTTTATTAGATACTATGGAAGTTCCGGGTGGTGAGCCGTGAGTATGACCTTGGAATTATTTAAATGATATTTATACTTAAAATTATTGTAAAAGCACAATAATGTTTTAACATAATACATAAATATTAATACAAAATTTAAAAAATATTATAAGTACTTATTTCTAAATCTTTAAGTAAGTACCAAATATTAATACAAGTTTTTGACTGCATTTATAAATAAAAAATATTTATTGTTCAATGAACACTTCCTAAAGATTTAACACATTCATTATTACAGTACGACATTTATTTAATTTTAAACAAGACATGACTAACTAAATCTTAATCTTATTGCTTTGTTTTATTCTTATTATTTGATAAATTCATCTAAAAATATCCGCCATGATACGGTTCTCGAAGTGAAAAGATTTCACGAGCCTCGGAGGTGGCGGGAACATTCCGCAAAATCGACTCTAATCCTCGGATAATTTCCCGCCGACGGATGTCAAACTCCCATCCGCATCGCCCCGCTGTTTGTTTAATTCACGGCGGTCGGCGCTGCAGAGGCGACGGTGGCGCCGCGCCGCCGCGCGGCGCGTGGCGGCAGACGACAGATCGATTACTTTACTACTTTATATTATACAGATCGAATACTTTAGTAACTACTTTATAAAATTTAAATAGACAAATAGAATTAAAATAAAGTTATTTTAAAAACCATTTTTTATCTGATAGATCCTTCGATCGTGGAAAAACGAGACACAATAGCCTTTCTATTGTTATCGCAATCGCCAGTGACCGCTTGGCTTGGGGCTTGAAGCATTAAAATTGTTAAATTACTTAGCACAATATGTTGTGAGTTGTGACTCTTAATGTAAAGACGTCATACGCCTAAAACTGGTCTTATGGTTCTGTAGGGCAACCCTACCCTGGGACGTTAATCCCTCTGGCGTAATATCAAATAAAACAACCAGTGAGTGTGAGCGAAAAAGAAAAGATTTATTGTAGCGAATTAGTTATTTCAAATGCTGTCGAGTAAGCGATACCGCGATGCAGATGCTTAACAACGACATCTGTTGTTGAATTGCGGAACTAAATTTTCTTAGAAAATATAAAGTTTACAAATCTCAACACTTAACAAATTGTAATAAGATACGTAAAATATACGCAAAGGTTTATCTACTAGTGTAACTAAAAAGAGTGAAATTATTATTATTTTTAACAAAAAATTAAAACCAACTTCCAAGGTAAAAACAATAATAACATTAATATGAACTAAAAAGTATTAATTAATTTTTACTATCTAATAGTGCCTTTTTCCGAATTCGGCTAAAACTCAACTATTTCTGTACTCAATCTTAATAATTTTGAAGTCGGTGCCAGTTCCAAAAGTTTCAAATATTCTGTTAGAGGACTGAAGATTCAGCTATCTGGTACCGACTTCAAAATAATGAAGATTGAGTATAGAAATAGTTGAGGTTTAGCCGAATTCGGAAAAAGGCACTATTAGATAGTAAAAATTATTTAACACTTTTTAGTTCATATTAATGTTATTATTGTTTTTACCTTGGAAGTCGGTTTTAATTTTTTGTTAATTTAAACAAGACAAAGTTGGCATAAGCACAAAAAATCTTTAATACATCTTATCATTAATTTAACTCTACCACTTAATTCAAGTCATATACCCCCAATAATTTTCTTTTACAATTGAACTTTTTAGCAATTTACCTTTTTGAAATTGTCTTAACTTCTGTCCCCTAACCGAACAGTTAAGAGTTTAGGCGGCGTTTCTCCGGGAGTCTGGAGTTGGGACTCGCTAACTTGTTCTAACTTCCACGAAAACCGTACAATTTTGTCGTATAGTAAATACATGTTATAGTATTATACTTAAGATGACGCCTTGATAATTTGGCTGCAGCGATATCGATTTTTCTCAACTATCACTAAAGCTAAGAAATTAAAGTTCATTGTCAGTATTCATCATGTCTTTATGACATTGACTTTATCTTTGAATTACCCATAAGTATAGGGCCCGGATTTATATGTAAATACATATTTTTGTTTTGCGTGATTTTCGTCCTAGAATGTGTCTTTTACACGAATTATCATGTTTAGACTGTGAAAAACCAAGTTTTATTTTCCATATTTTTCCATATTTTAGGGGGTTTCAAAGATAAGTCCATATTTTCCAAGAAAATGTCACAATCGTCAATATTTTAACAAAAATACAAAAAAAAAATACGTTCCCGCCACCATGCGGCTGCGTACCTACTTATTCCGTTCCTCTCGCGCTTTATCGTTTCCAAAGAAGATTATTCCTTCAGGATTCAAGCCCCATGAGAGCACCGGTGATCGCGACAACAATAGAATACAATAGCATTTCCAAGAATCCTCGATAGAAGGATTAATAAAGAAATAGAAAATAAAGTTTCAGATGCAAAAGGTCCTGTTGCTGACATGGCTAAACAAAAATTGAAGTATGTTTCGGTCTTTGGGTAAAATAAAGGATTTAAGTATCACACAAAGAAAAACAAAATTCTGTGCCGATTATTAGGGTTCTGTACCCAAAGTGTAAAAACGGGACCCTATTACTAAGACTTCGAAGTCTGTCTGTCCGTCTGTCTGTCACCAGGCTGTATCTCAAGAACGGGTATAGCTAGACTTCTGAAATTTTCACAGAATATGTTATCTATTGCCGCTATAACAACAAATACAAAAAAATAATTAAGGGTGGCCCCCATACAACAAACGTAATGTTTTTGCTATTTTTCGCTCGCTCGCTTTGCCTAGCTGTAGCCATTATTATTGATAAATTATCAATAATAATGGATTGATAAATAATAGCTACAGCTAGGCACTTGAAATTTTTACAAAATCCTTAATTACCTATATTTATACTTTAATAATTGATAAAAAATTAAATCAAATAAATATTTGAGGGTTACCTATACTAAAACAATGTTTAATTATTGTAATTTTAAAGTCCATATTTTTCCATATTTCTGTTTTGTAGTCCATATTTTCGATTTTTTAGTCCATATTTTAGGTACATATTTTGGATTTTTTAATACATATTTTTCCGGGCCCTACCCATAAGCTATGCCCACATGCAATTTCATCTTCAATTTTCGTCAACTTCTTTTTATTCAACTTTCGTTTGGCATAATGTTTTGTTATTCGTAGGGCATAATCAATAATTGAATTCGTAAAAATCCACCCGCGTTGAAAGAAAAGTGTCATAGCGAGCGCTACGATTTCAACGCGTCACGGGCATGCCTCACGTTCGTTGTTGACTGCGCTATAACGCATGCCCTTGACGAACAAAAAAAGGCCCAGTGTGGACTAAGCTATAGCATAACACAATTGGTCAACTTTTTTGTCACCTTTAGAAAGCAAGCGATCTAAAATATATCCAAAACGATTTTTTACTTTAACACGGCGTCACCTTAAATAGACTACGCCCGCAACTCCGCTGCACCAAAATTCGTTTACTTACTGGGATACACACACTTTGAGTCCTCCGAGTCCCGAGAAAGTCCTCCGTATCCCTTGTAAATTAGAGTATACGGTGAGTAGCAGCACTGAAAATTCGTTGAAAAATACTTTCTAGTTTCGACTTCTATGATTCTATGTGAAATGACCACCCTGGCAACCATGAAAAAATCATCATGTAAGTCCTAATTCTGTCCTAACTCTCATCTTAATTTCGCAACAAGCCCATTAAAACGGTTCGGTCCGTTCACTATTTTCACAAAACTTGCCATTTAACAGCGCCCATTGTCTGCACAAAAGTATAGAAAAAACTACAAAAACTACAAAAACACGAGCGCTCAAAAGGACTGCATTTAATAAAGTCTGCCCAAACAAAGCGCGCACAAACAAATTAAAAAGTTTCGTTGTTCGCGTGAATTCGACTACACTCCTCACACTACAGTGTGGAATACTAATCACACTTTTGCTTATTAGTAGAGTCCTGTTCTCACATTACACAATATTTAATTTATAAGCCGAAGATCAGGAAAATTCAACCTGTTAACCGCCGAAGTGCATTATGAAGATACAATTTAATGAAAATGAACTGCATAATAATTATCAATATAACCGTTAGTATTATACCCAGTGTCCCTCTGACGATGACGACTCTAAAACCTCTCAAACTCAAAAATATTCCCAGCTAAACAGCTAGAGCCTTAGAAACAGGTCGAGCGAGTCAAAGTTATACTTGGCCATACGCTTAAAAACCAGAGATGTAACGGCGGTAAATATATCAGAACCAAAGTCGGAGTCGGAGTTTTCAAATTTGACTTATCGGAATCGGAACCGGAGTCGGAACCGAAGTCGGAAGTAGAGTCAGAAGTGGTGGCAGGAGAGATGTCTGTTTTTAAGGACCAATAAAACATAATTAAGCGAGTGAAAAAAATAATAGACGAAAGTACGCACATAGGATGAACCTGTTTAAATAACCGTTGACGCGGGCCGCCGCGCGCCGCTTTGTTCTGCTTCGACCTCCGATTCACCTCCGATTTGAAAGTATCGGAGTCGAAGTCGGAACTGAAGGTGTAATATTAACCGGAAGTTCCGACTTATCGGAGCTGAAGTCGAAACTTCGTAACATCCCTGTTAAAAACATAACATTCTCTGAGGTTAATAAGTACCTACATAATATAACATAACAAACACTGACACTGCTTTCCGAATTTCATACCTAACTGAGGTAATTCATTAGCTTATTAGGTATACTGCAAAGTTAAGTCTAAATAATTATTCTGTATCCACATAATACCTTACTTCATCTACATGAGCTTAAAAGACTTCTAAGCTTGGGGTAACTTTACGTTGTTGAATATACACACACTGGCAAAATTAGCGGAACATAGGTGAAAAGGTCCACAACTTGAATTCGAGTAGGTCGGCCTGTGTGAAATCCTTTTTTATAGTTTCTAAGCACATTTAAGAAATAAAATATTGAACAAAACTGGCATGTTGACAGATTTTTATTGCAATAATTATTATGCCCTACTAAGTGTTTTTCGATGATTGACGTTGTAAGTGTTTCTGATAAGTATGGCGTTTTTAGCGGGGTGCAAGGTATGCCAGCTCATTTGATTGTTTGGTTTTTGGAAGAACATATTGCTTAAATACAAAATTAGTGATTTTCCAGCATCTACGACAGCTAGAGCTGTAACCACGATAGAGAAAGGTCACACCTACCGTTCGGTCAGTCAGGCCTTAGGTGTGTCGGCTTTCGTGGTTCATCGTAACTTTCAACGCTACAGAGAGACTGGACCTTACGCTCAAAGACGAGAATATAAGAATGAACGGCCACGGCCCACGGGCCAAGAGCATTCTGAATGCCATTTGTTCCACGCTCATTGTATTTTGTGTATACAACACCTGTTACTCACTCCCCTAGGTGTGATTTAATAGTCTTTTTAAGGTGCCACATAATGTAAATAAGAGGTTATGCCACGTATGACCACGTGGCCGGTGGCACTGGCACGTTACAATTATATAACCTTTGTAATTTATAGTACACTCCATGTTTGTTTTCAGGTGGACGAAACTTTCCGAACAAAAAAAAATTGGGTTCCAAATTTAAACGTAGCAACTGGACCCAATAACATAATCTGTGCTTGATCTTTGCAAGATCGACTGTGATTGGCTGATAAAAAAGACCATAAAGAATTTAAACTACATGAGAAAAAAGACGAAGAAGGAGTTTAAAACTCAAAGTTCGATTTTCATTTTGTGAAAATTATTTGTAGCAACTCATACAAAAATTGTAAATTATGTGGATTAATTATTGAAAAACGAAAGGTAAGCCATTATAAAATGTAAATGTAACCGTAAATTGATAAATTGAAGCAAAACATAACGGTATCATACCATGTTCTAATACAAAGTATGTCGTAGTATTATTTGCATAATTGTACAAAAATTTACAACTTAAACTATATTAATATAAAAAAGATACATTATTATTTCATAGAAATTATTATAATGTATATCAGTATGCAGTTAATTTGGAAAATAATGAAATGTGTATCATGTGTATATTGTTTTATTGTAACTATACATAAGGTTATTAATTACTATACTTACTATTATTTATGTAAATTGTATGGAAATATTGTAGTAAATGAAAAATGTTTCATTAATTTCAGATTTTTAGGTCCCTATACAGCTAGTTTGCAACATTTTAGTCTGCAAGCAATAGCTGTTAACTCGATCGCGGATTCTAGGAAATCTTTTGTTCTCGCGGTCGCATGCGACCGCTTGGGAATGAAAGCAGCAAAGAGATTCAAAGCAAGGAGATTTTAGGAGAAGGAAGGTATGGGATTATGAGTGGTACGGCTACCAAGGAAAAATCCTCTGATCAAGTGAGGTGGTATGCAGCTGGCCTGAACCCGCGCGATAGATTTCAGCTGTCGTATACAGGGTGTAACAAAACAAAGTGTGTATGTATAAAGGCGCGGTCCACTGGATCGGAATCGGAGCGCAGGTACGCAGTGGACGGATTTGTTGCTTTGTATGTATGGTACTGACTACTATGAACTGCACTAGAAGTACTGGAACGTCATTCTGCGCCTGACAAGTATATGACGACACGTGGTACTACCGTCCGCACCGTACGTCCCGATTCCAACCTGGTGGACGCGCAGCTTTAATCCCCTCCCTATATACAGTTTACTGTATAAAGCGCTTATTCCACTTATCCTGGCTAGGTTTCTAGATCCTAAATCGTTTCCGATTTAGTCAAGACGTGGAACAACATTTAGAAGCTAGGATCCTACCTAGGAACCTAGCTAGCCGCTAGGATAAGTGGAATAATGGCTTAAGCCAATCAAGTAGTTAGTAGAGTAGCATAGACAGCTATTCTATCATATTTATAAATAAAATACATAAAACTGTACTGTAATAATATTATAATATTTAATAATAGAAATCAACAAAAACTTGTGGATTAAATCTGTTTTATTGTTTAATTTACCTTATTAGCCTATTTATGTACAATAATTTTTATTGAAATAAAACATTTATTTGAGCTCATTTCTTTTTATTTTATTTTTTTTAATTTTTGGTATGTTTAGAGTGAAAGGTTTTGCACTTAAAATTTTTTCGTTTAGTTTCAAATTAAAAAAATAACGAATGTTTATTTTTTTTCTTCTAAGTCCGACCTCTTGTTACGTAGTATACAGTTTACATCCTCTTTGTTTGTTTTGTTCCAGTTACCATACGTCAATTGTCATACCCATAGACAATTTTCAGTTTTTTTTTCCTTTTCATGTTTTTGGCACATAATTTAAAATATCTTTTACATTTAATTACTCACCTTTATATTTTATTCTCTTTTTTATGATTACTTTATTAATTTATTATGCTTCTTGTTTGTATATTTTGTACTACCATAGTCTATAGTTCTATATAATCATTGTGATGTCACTCTTGGTCCCAGCAGAATATCAGTGCAGCAATTTTGCTGCTAATGCTGAGCTGGGATCCATTTTTGGCATCACACAATATAATGTTAAATTAATCGTACTTTGTCCTTGTTCTTGCGTCTGTTTGTAAATATTGTGTTGTGTGATGTGCAAAATAAATATTTCTTATTCTTATAGAATAAGGCAGATATCAGGTGGCAATAGTTCAGGATGACCGTTTTGTAAGGGTAGAAGCCTTAAGAAATAGACCTCAAACTGCTTTGCAGAGACGAAACCTATCGGAACAGGTCCGAGATGTACGTATAAGTGATTGTACCGTAAGAAAAAGACTCAAAGAAGTTAAATTAAACTCAAAGGTAAAGCAAAGGCAAAGGCACCAAAACTTGAGACAGGACAGCAAAGAGCCAGGCTAAGATTTGCGCGTGAAAATCAAAATTTGACAAGTGAGTGAAATCGTGTGCTGTACACAGTGATGGGAGCAAATTCTGTGTAAATTTTGTTGACAGGCGATAAAGAATGTGGATAAATCGTAAGGAACGCTATAGACCATCAAACTTACCTAAAACAGTGACATATCATGCAGGCTTTGTAATGGTTTAGGGTGGCATATGATTTGGAGCCTGCACAGAGCTGATGATTGTTAATGATGGTACTTTGACAGTTCAGGGCTATAGCACAGACATCCTAGAACTGCATGTTGTGTCTTTTACACAGTTTTAGGCAGTAACTTCAATTTTATGCGCGTCCATAGAGTAAAAAAATCGGGCATTATTACCTAAATGATGCTGGCGTAGCCCAGGTGGAGAGGTCAGCACGGTCTACGGATGTGGATCCGATTGAGGACGTGTAGCACATCAATGGGTGAACGGTACGAGTTAAAACTCCAGCTCCAAAATGTGTTCAGGAGCTCGAGTTGGCGCTACTGGAGGAGTAGAAGAATATCCTACAGGAAATGATTGACCATCAAACTGCAAGCATGGAATGGCGTATCCAGACTCTCTTGAGATCCATAGAAGGCATTACATGCTTTTAACATGGCATTTCTTAAGTAAAAACTTACTACTGAAATTTCAAAGATTTTTCCTAATTTTAGATTTTTTCTGTTTTACACGTTTTTATGCCCTAAATTTATATAAGTTTTATTTTTTAATCATCAATTATTAAATTAATAAATAAATATATCGGATCAGAAGAATTAGATGGTCCGGAATCGTTGGCCGACATTGCTTTGGGCGATGGTACGAGCAGCAAGGAGAATAATTTATAACGAACAACTGATTCAAACGTTTATTAGAAAAATCAAAGATCACTTTTCACTATATTGGAATCACTTTCACCATAAAGTATCACTAATTAGAGTCACTGCTTTTAACGAAACGTTAGACAGTTTCTAGACTTGTGTTCCGCACAACGACTGGCAGAGAAGTGGTCGCTCGACGTCAGACGCCAAGCTCGTCCCCTTCCACCGCCCCACCACGTCGATTGCACGAACTTCAGACTAGACTCCGTCGAAACGCCATATTGTGACGTTTGCGTTTCGTCAAATAACTTCCGTACTATTGACTCATCCGACACGGCCATCCTGCGAGTCACACGCCTCTGTGTGATTTCCTGTAACAAATTTTATGACACAGTATCATGTTGTTCGGTCATTCCTGACCTCAATAAAAAAAAAATTATTCTTTGAATTTTTAATTCAAACAAAAATAATCTAATAAGTACTACCAAACTCAGTAAATTATTAAAAATCACTAATAACAGTCACTGAAAATAATCACTAAGTCTTAAATTAATTTTAATATCAAATTACATAATCATTCCAGAGTATAAACTGACAATTTTGCTATCACTCAAAATACTCGTAAAGAAAATAACATAAAGTCTGTTAAAACTACACAATTAAGTCTTACAATAATTGATATCTCTCAACACACAACAACACTGTGGTCTGCGACCACATCTCATATTACCCTAAACCTAGGGTTCCCTGGTTTCCAATGAAACCCGACCTCCACCAGAGTTGACTGCTTACCGCGTGCTCACGGACAACTCAAAGTTGATACCGATTTCTATCGAGCTACGGCTACACGACAACCTCTGGTACAGTCTTATCAATTTGTAAACTTAATTGGTCTCTACGTCCTCATTACTACTTAGTTCCTCAAAATTGTCAGTTATACTCTGATTTTCGGGCATTCTGCGTAATCTATCATGAGCGTACTTATATTTTCGGTTCGAATTCAGTGCCTTTAATGTATAGCGATCTCCTTCCAAAACTTCTACCACTTTAAATGGGCCCTTAAACTTGGGGTCCAGTTTTGTTTGATTACGTTTACCACTAAACTTCGATGAAATACTTTCTTTAATTAAAGAACATTCTGATCCTGAGTCATAATGGAATGTGAAAAACTGACCTTGATGTTTTAGTGTTCCGGTCGGAGGGTCAACTACACATACGTCGACACGTCGTTCGCTGCTTTGCACTTCGGAGCCTCCTCCGTCGGGGCAGCGTACTGAGATGTGTCCCGGTTTTCCACATTTGAAGCAGACTATCTTCGAGCTGGTAGACTGCGCCTGCTGGTTCGGTCTTGTAGCTTGATGAGAAGTCTGTGCCTTCATGTACCCTTTACCATTCTTTAGTCTCAGTGAGCAGTTCACCAATTTATGTCCAACCTTGCCACAATGAAAACACTTAACGGCTGACGAACTTAATTTGACACGTTTTGTCTCGAACGTTTTCTGCTCCGGGGCGGAAGTATTCGACTTCCGTTTTAGGTAGGAGAACGCTTGGAGTTCCTGCTGCAATTTCTGTCGAGTGTTTATGTCCGAAGTAAATGCCAATCTCTGTAATCTCGCGTCAAATTGTGAGATGTGTGCGAGCGTTGTCGACACAATTATTTGCTCTACGGTCGAATTTTTCCAGCGGTTGTATAGTGACGTCATGACTCTACTTCCGTATGCCGCTAAGGTCTCATTTTCTTTAGGTTTGTCATTGCTGAGATTAATAAGAGTACCCGCGACAGTCTCAGTTATCATAAATCGTGCAGTAAACAAATCTTTAAACTCCGCCCATGTCATTCCTGGATAGGATACCTGTGAAAGCCACGTTGACGCTGATCCCTTGAGTGCTTTACTAAGTGTGACGATCAACTGGCCGCCTTTCATGGGAACGTCCGCAAAACACATATCCGATGTAGAACACCATGATTGAGCGTCTGCGTCAGACTTATCTGGATCAAACTCCGGCAGATTCATATGCTGTGTTGATCGTTGTGGCTGCTTGAGAGCCTCGATCAAGGCCTTCATATTCGAATTTTGCATTTCGAATAACGCCTTCCAATTATTTTCGTCTTCTTTATCTCTTGCTTGCTCGGATCCCACTTCTGATATCGGATCAGAAGAATTAGATGGTCCGGAATCGTTGGCCGACATTGCTTTGGGCGATGGTACGAGCAGCAAGGAGAATAATTTATAACGAACAACTGATTCAAACGTTTATTAGAAAAATCAAAGATCACTTTTCACTATATTGAAATCACTTTCACCATAAAGTATCACTAATTAGAGTCACTGCTTTTAACGAAACGTTAGACAGTTTCTAGACTTGTGTTCCGCACAACGACTGGCAGAGAAGTGGTCGCTCGACGTCAGACGCCAAGCTCGTCCCCTTCCACCGCCCCACCACGTCGATTGCACGAACTTCAGACTAGACTCCGTCGAAACGCCATATTGTGACGTTTGCGTTTCGTCAAATAACTTCCGTACTATTGACTCATCCGACAAATATATAAAAAATAGCGAATAATTTAAAAAAAATAATAAATTTTGTTATGTTCCGCCAATTTTGCCGGTGTGTTTAGTTCGTTTTTTGTTACAAATATGCAATGTCTAAAGACTAAAATATTGCAGATCGGGTCACAAAACAACTTTTACAAAAAAAAAACCTGTTTTAAATGCTCAAGTCTCAAGGTATTAGAAAAAACTGGCTAAGTGTGAGTTAAAAATAATAAAATAAAAAATAAAAATTGTTTTATTTCTGAATAGATGTTAAAAAAATACTTTCAGAATGTTGATACGAGTACTACTGGTGCCTACCACCGGTTCGGGAACTAACCCGGTGAGAAGAACCGGCGTAAGAAACTCGCAGGGGGCCCACTTTTTACCAAAAAAAGTGAGAAAAAATTAATCTTTTAAAATAAAATTTACAATGCTGTAACTTAAAATATACAATGTCAAGACACATACATAATGTAAGTCATACAATAGTGTAGGTAGCCATGCAAGCAGCCATCCTACTCCCAGGAAGTGCCATCATTTATGAAATCGTTGACCTTATAATAGGCTTTGGCACACAAACGCTCTTTGACTACTTTCTTAAATTTGTTAATGGAAAGACCTTTGAAAGATTTACTGACTTTGCTAAGTCTGATCACTGGCAAAACTAGCTTGTGCTTATTTCTGGTGTTCCTACAATGAATGTCACCTTTGGCTTTAAATTTACATATATTTTTTCTTACATATAATACATTATCCAAAATGTATTGAGAAGTTACTGTCATAATACCAATTTCTTTAAACTTTTCTCTCAAAGATTCAAATGTAGACATTTTGTAAATCGAACGTATAGCTCGCTTCTGCAGCACAAAATTAGTATTTATATCGGCAGCGTTTCCCCATAAAAGGATACTATATGCCATTCTACTGTGAAAATAGCTAAAGTATACTAACCGTGCAGTGTCTTCGTCAGAAATTTCCCTAATCTTTCTGACTGCATATGCTGCAGAACTGAGTCTATCTGCGAGTTTAGCAATATGAGGACCCCACTGTAATTTGCTATCTAGTGCCTAATAATCTAATACCTAAAAACACAGCAGTGTCCACCAAATTAATTTTCTCATCATTTAATAGTACATTGGTTTGAACTTGCCGTACATTGGGCAAAGTAAACTTTAAACATTTAGTTTTCGTAGAATTCAAAAGTAAATTATTAACATTCAACCAATGTACTATTTTTGAAAGAGTACTGTTTACCTCGTCGTAATTAGACTGTTGTCTCTTCACTTTAAAAATAAGTGAAGTGTCATCAGCAAAAAGTACTATTTCATTATCATTGTCCTTAACTAGATAAGGTAGGTCATTTATGTAGATGAGAAAAAGAAATGGGCCCAAAATAGATCCCTGTGGGACACCTAATTCTATTTTGGTTCCATTAGATCTCTTATTATTAATTTCAACCCTTTGAGTCCTATTTTTGAGGTAAGATGTCAAAAGGTTGAGTGCTGAGTCCCTTATGCCATAGTGGTGCAATTTCCTAATTAATGTAGCGTGTTCGACACAGTCGAAGGCCTTAGAGAGGTCACAGAAGACACCTAAGGCATCCTGCGATTCCTCCCAAGCTTCAAATATACTACATAGAAGACCTATACCAGCATCCGTTGTGGAACGACCCTTAGTAAAACCGTATTGATTTTCGTGTAATAAATTATTTGTATTAAAGTGTACCAATAGCTGTTTTAAAATTATTTTTTCAAATATTTTGCTAAGGGTCGGTAAAATCGATATAGGTCTGTAATTTGTCGGATCAGACTTAATTCCCGCTTTAAATAAAGGTATAATCTTGCTAAGTTGAACTCACGATCATTCAGGACAGAAATAGAATATTTTGCAAAGTCCATAAATGTCTTTCTCTTTTACTTCTCCTCCGCTGCTGAACAGATTGTAATGTAGTTAACGGAATTTCGAATAAAAAATCGGTTGTCTGTAAGGGCGCATTTTCATTAGTCGTTAACTTGTGCGGTATACCGTATACAGCATACGGGGAGTCTATGACAACTAATGGCGCATTTTGATTGGTCGTGGCATGCATTAGAAATCTCCCGCACCCCGCATGCGGGCCCTATCGAACAGTGAGAATGCGCCATAAAGTCGGTTTACTGGCGATAGTTAAACGTGACAACGTCATATGAAAATGGAACGCCTCAGAGCGAGGTAACGCCGCATGAGTCATGTTTTTTTGTGCGTGCAGCCGGCTCCATCGAATTATAAGACGTTGTCACGTCAAAAACAAGATAATTTCATGATAATGTAGTTTAATCTGAGCCATAAATCGATTTATGTTTCAGTTCCGGAAAACATCGAGTAATAAAATATAACGCTTTCAAAATTAATCTCAATAAAGCACATTGTTTAGGACTCGCTGCATGGCACATATAGGGTGATAGCATATCTATTGGCAGCTCATTACGCCCAGTGAGCTCTTTGTGCTGTTGTCCAGCTCAATAAGCTGGCGCAAACGAGCTGCGGTCGTGTGGTGTGTGGTCGTAGCCGGCTATACCGCGACTGTTGTGAATTTTTGGTTAGATAAAAGAGACACATTTTTAAATATGACTACACACTTTCACAGGTTTATACCGCATTGGAGTGTACAACAGCAAGCCATTAAAAACTTACACCTAATAAACCAGTATCATTGCTCTTAACTTTGCCGCAGCCCATTAATAGAGTTGAATCCTTAGATAATAATCTGATGCTGTTTTGCGAGTCAACGGTAACGCGGTGTGTGTTGTCGAGTCTGTATTATGATAATAATAATGTATAAATCTCTGTTTAAGATTCGAAGAAATTCATGTGCAATTCTTCTGGATGTAAACTTTACAGTGAGCTCTATACAGACTACACCGCCTAATATATTATCACTTTGTTTTGTTACACCCAGTAACAGTAAATTTAGTATCTAGCATTATAGACTCTTCAGGATATTTTGATTTATTTTCATGGTTGAATCTAAACAAATTGTCGCTGGCAGCAGTGGCCGTTCGCGGTCGCGAGTAGCTCGTCTGCGAGCTAATAAATTAACTTTAGTCCTGTGAACGGCGTCCAATGGCTAACGAAATTCCCTGAACAGATGAATAGGAATTGGAAAATTGTTGGCTACAATTATTGTCTGCTTTATTCAGCTGAAAATTTACATTAGCTTCATGATTGTCTGGTAATTAATTATTATAGTTGTGGTAAATTTAACCATAAACTAAATAAAATAACTTACTATTACTGTTTGGATGATAATAGTTTAACGACAATTTGCAGAACTTCGGCTAAGGTCATGATTTGCCAAAGCTAAAAGGGCAAAAGTTTTAGATACATTTGTTAATATTATGAATTATGAAGCTAGTTTGCTTACTATCTATATAATCTCTAGAGTTACTGGTTGAATTGTACAGTTAGTTTTGTGTTAGGTAGTCTTATATAGCACCACACATCGACCAGTAGGAGCGAAGAATCAGTGAAAAAAAAAGTGGAAAATTATTTATTTTATGTGTTAACTCGGACGAGGGGAAAGGCAACAACTTGTTACGTAGTATAATTTCTTTCAAGAGTATCCTATTTATATAATTTAAAGATATTACGGTTAACGGTTGATCGAATCAAAGGGTATCAAATATCGGAATGTCCGGTCACCGCTTCGCTTTGTGCTTCGGTACTCGCCGCTTCGCTTCTCCTCCTTTCGCTTCTACCCACTTCGGTTCTCTCCGCTTCGCTACACCCCGTTTCTTTTCTCCCGCTTCGGAGCGGAATATAGCAAAGTAAAGGAGTAGTTGTAATTAGATATCTTCTATTTTAAGTGGCTTGTTGCGTGGAGTTCTTAGATGATGAATGCGGTTTATCGATGTTGGCCTATCATTATCGACAAGCGATGACAAACGTGTAGATATTCGTTTGTAATTATCTATGGTCGACGTAAGATGACCAGCTCTCAATAAATCGTACACACAACTGAGAATAACTTATCGTCTTTAACTTTAAAGGATTTTTTACAATCAATTATGCAAGCATTATGTCATTATGATACACTATGTTTTAACACCAATACAGGATACTCATACTACCGCAATCTTTTGGATTTTAAAAAAGTTAAACATATACCCCTTTTTAAAAAATATTCGCCTAAATACACACAATTTATTATTTCATGCATTTTAATTACCCCGTGTCACTTTATAAAGTAAACGTTTGTTTTCATTTTCCCGGGGAAATTATGAGCATTTTCGATGCTCTATTTTATGTCCAAGCAAATGTTGTTTGCTAGTTCCGATTTTATTATAATATAGAGCAGTAATTAAAAAAATGCACGGTGAAGACCATAAAGTTAATATACCGTTCCGATAGGTATATTACCTTTATGGTGAAGACTGAAGGGATATTAATTATAATGCAGCTTACAATTTTTTTTAGTTTTCTATCTACTTTTCAGAAAAAAAATACCAAATGCGATTTTCATGTAGTGTAGAATAGAGATTCTCTATAAATGTGACTATGGTCTGTACTCTGTACAAAAGAAATATGTTCAAACCATAAACGTATTGTATTTTTTATATCGTAAAATCGTTATTATTCACGGATCTTTGAAAAGACCCCTTAAAGCCTAAAACACCTATACGTTTCCACTTACAGAATAAAGTGTGAATTCGTTATTCAGTGAAAAGCTTCAATTATTTTGAGCATGCGTTTATTATTCAGACAAAGCCGAGAGGCCCCGAGTTTTATTTCAACAAACCATAGGCTTTCAGCCATTCATATTCAGTTTATCGGGGTAAATAAGGTGCGCATTCACAAACAAATTGAAGGAAAAAAACGCGGGAAATGTAGCTAGTGACGCCATCTTGTTTAATGTTGCAAAATGGCGCCGGTGTTTTTTTTTCTTTTTTTTTTAAATTATTTACATTATGTATTCATTTTAAATAAGATACTTAACTTCATCCAGAAGATAATTGTAAGAAGCCATTTTTAAGCAAGTAAGTAAATATCCATCCAGCCTTTAGGAGTTCAAATTATTTATCTAGTTCTACGATAAAAATATTGATTACTTAATTGAAATTAAATGAAGATTAAAGATAGATATAGGGCATAATTTAATTACAGTAATTGTACAGTAATTAATAGATATTCGTCTCTGAATGCGACAGCTGATACGAAATCGATTATTATAGTAAAGTTAATAGGTACTTTATACTTTAGTGTCTCTTGACAGTAGCCTGTAGAATTTTTTGTAGGAACAGAAAGTTTATAAAAACTTACAAAGCGAGGTAAGTATACTGTTGTCAAAAAACTTAACAAATATGTTTGCTAGTGCCTCGTCTCCGTTTTGAATATAGTGACTAAATACAAATACAAATTATTCTTTATTCACAGGATGTAGTTTTACAATGTACAATGTACATGAGTCGGTGAAAGAAAAATAAAGACATTTATTAAAACTTACAATGCTGAAACTAGGTAACTTGTTACTTGAATGTTACTCGTACACTACCTTCCTCATAATGATAGGAACTTAGCGACACTTAATTATGTGTTCTAGTTCTTTAGAAGTACGCAAGACCTAAAATTCTACCTTTGCAAATTGCCTTGAAACTTACTTCTTGAAGTACATACCACGGCTAATATTTAATGTCTTTGGTTTCTTTACTAACCAACTTAAAAAAAGTTCCCCGTTTGCTTTGTAATATAATATGAGTATGTATGACTAGACATTCCGCGCGGCTTCGCCCGCGTAAATTAGATATTTCACAAACAAATTAGTCCACAAAAAAGCCTTCACATGGTCTACTTCTTATCTCTAAAAGAAAAATTGCTCCAGTAGTTTGTGAGATAAGCCCTTACAAATAACTCCCCCCCCCCCCCCCTTTTTCCACATTTTTCTCTATTTCTTAGCTCCTATTAGCCTTAGCGTGATGAAATATAGCGTATAGCCTTCCTCGATAAATGGGCTATCTAATACTGAAATAATTTTTCAAATCAGACCAGTAGTTCCTGATTAGCGCTTTCCAACTAACAAACAAACAAACTATAGGAAAAAATTTGGTTTGCACATTTCGGTTTTGATTTTTACATTGTGTAGCTAAAGTGTATAGATTATAGGTAAGTACCATAATCAGGAGAGCCTTCTTAAAAACAACACAGCTGTTTCTCTTTCTAATATTTATTAATAAATCTACGATTTTATCTCTTTTCTATTCGTGAAACTATAATAATTCACGAATAAACTCTCCTTAAAAATTCATAACTGTCGAGAGCTAAGTAAAAAGACAGCGCGTCTTCATATTTCACACTTCTTATAATGGTGGCACGATCGATGTACCATTTTCTGGATGTACCTAGAGCTAGTAATAAAAATCGAGGAGCAGCTGATTCTCTTTAAGGAAATGCCTAAGTTTTGACTTCATGTCTTTCAGGTACAACATGGTTTGAAAGTTGAAACCATTATCACAATTCACAGGAACATAAAATATTATATTATTATAATCTTGTTAATTATGATAATGTGTTAATAGTTTATTCTCTCATTTAAATCATAACAACATTAATTACCAATTTATTGGTTTAATCGTTGAATATTGGATGAGTCGCATATTTCGTGTACAAACGCAGAAACAGCTTTAAAATATAAATAAGCTACCTAGCACCAAAAATCAAGTAGATAATTAATTAGTAACAGCGGAAGTCAAAATATGAAGGCACAACACTCAAAGAAAACTCTACGAAAAAAAGGGCTTTACCAATAATTATACTTATATCAGTACTTTAATATTAGTTTGAATTGATACACAAAGAGAAAAATGTTTTATTTGTGCGAAATCTCATAATAATCTTCGTAATTCCGCCATAGCACCCCGTAGAACCCCGACAGGTGCTAAATTGTACCTATTAGTACTCTGAAACGAACTGTCAAACTGTCAGCAGTGTTTCCGTACCTATAGGACCTTCAAATCTTCAAAAAAAGAGCGTATTCCCTCTTAGGAGGCCGGCAACGCACCTGCAGCTCTTCTGATGTTGCGAGTGTCCATGGGCGACGGTAGTTGCTTTCCATCAGGTGACCCGTTTGCCCCCTTATTTTATAAAAAGAATGTGTCTATGCGACAACGTCCTGAATATTGTACATCGTGGGGCGACACAAAACCGCCACAAATGAGAAATTGCAGGGCGGAATACGAGAACAGTCGCAAATTCACAATGAGACGCCACCGTGAGATATTAAAAATTACTATTCCCTCCCGAACCCACACGTAAGAACCTTTTAAATATTCCCTTAGCTCTATCCAGAGCTGGTAGTTGACTCTGAGTGCTGAAGAAAGCTGCAGTTGGTTAGCTTTAGTATACAGGGCCACGGTAAGAGACAACAAGGTTGAAGGTTATCTATTACATTTTAATATAACTAGCGATTTGACCGAGCCTTGCTCGGTATTCGATAAAACACGAATAAAATGACATTTTCTAAAAATGATTCCTAGCTAGATCGATTTATCGCCCCCGAATCCCCCTATATACTAAATTTCATGAAAATCGTTGGAGCCGATTCCGAGATTCCAATTATATACAAGAATTGCTCGTTTAAAGATATAAGATTACTTTGATGTTTAAAATAATATATTATGTAGTTCATTAATTATAGTAGCTAAACTCTTAAAATTAGCCAAGGTAATGGTGTTTATTTTCAATAGCATGGTAAACTGACAAAAATACAGCCTTAAGTATTAATGTACGCCTAAAAATTTTTTTGAAGCAGATTTCTTCAAACAAGTAAGGCATGTGCCAAAAGAAGTTAATTAGTAAAAAAAAATAACTGTCATTAGAACTAGGGTGACCACGAGCGCCAAGTTTGCGGCACAAATGCAAATATGGTTCTAAGCTGGAAAGCCGGGGCTTAGTATGAATTTAATACTAAGAGCTTTATCATTTGTCACAGGAGGTTACGGCCAAGTGTATGGAAATTACATACAACTCATACAAGGCAGACCGCACTGTGGATTAGCATTTTATCATCCATATAAGCTTTATGGATTATTGCTCGTAAACTTCGGAGCTGATAAAAAAGGAAAAATTCCGGTCAGTTTATGTACAAATTCGCATTTTATGCTACCATGTTTATAGTTATCTACTCGTAGAAGGTTGCCTATCTTAATATATATAATTCTTCTGTGAGTGTGTATGTCACTGAACTTCTCTCAAACGACTGGACCGATTTTGATGAAATTTTTTGTGTGTGTTCAAGGGGATCTGGGAATGGTTTAGATTCACAATTTTGTCCGCTGGACAATGTTTTTTTAATTAATTTTTAATTTATTAGTAGTTGTTGATTTTGGAATGTTTTACATTTGATCCGACAGACGCGTCGCAGTGTCAAATTTTAAATAATATTCGAATTCGAATTTTAATTTTAGTCTGTCCCGATAGTTAGCGCTGCGATCAAATTAAAAAAAATACTTTATATACTTAATATGGCAAAGAAACGTTTGCCGGGACAGCTAGTATTCAATAAAAATAAAGTTTTTGGGGAAAAACTTTTTCGAACCCTAACAAAATAAACCCTTTTTTCATACTTCAAAATATGAAGAAATGAAAAAAAAACCTTATTTTATTTACCGTAAACAAATAATTATTGTTTTATAATTATTGTTTGTAGGAGTAATAACCTTAATGAAACCGTGGTTTAGGATAACTCCACTTGATTAAAATATTTTATTTCGCTATCCGTAATTTAATTTCGCAAAAGGAAGATATTACGAGATCATTTTAAATCAAAATTGCTAACGCAGATACATTTAATTTTATTAAAAAAGTAATTATGATTCCTCTTAATGCGTATGTTGGAAATTAAATGAGTCATATTTCATTCGTGATCCTCATCTGTCATACGGTGTAATTATTATGGAAATTATAATATTATGCCACGAATAAACAAATTTACTATGATTTTTGTTTACAGTTAGATACTTTACTCTTTACTCTACTAAAATAATGTAGCACGGTGTTATTTATTGTACTATCTCTACCTCACCTCTTTTGCGCGTTAAATATAATTTGACTTTTAAATCAATAGCTTAAATTAGCACTTAAATAAAAACATAATATTATTATGTTTAATTAAAGATTAACATCGTGTTGGTATCATAAACAAGTACCTATCTAATAGTAAGCAAATTTTCGCATAGCACCACATATTTGATATTATTATAGATAACCTAGTTTTTAAGATAAAAATTGGATCTAGATTCGCATCAGGCTTTTAATCTGATTTGACCCCATTAAAGAGATTTGAAGTGTCTTAAAGTTTTGCGCATAAAATTATGTAACTACAGTCTACGGCATTTTCAATTTCTATCTTATATTTTGCGACCTTCGGCAATAGGAAGCGAGAACTTCTGTAATGAAAATGGGACAAAGGAAGGATTTCCTCGAACGAGATATGAATATAAGTAAACAATTTCGAGCAAGGAAACTTCACTAAGTGCGTGGGGTTGCAGATTTTTTTTATTTTTTTATTTTTGTATGTTCAACGATTACTCCGCCGTTTGTGAACCGATTTTCGAAATTTTAGTTTTGTTGTATTAGGTTTCACTCCAATTTGGTACCATGTTCACAAAAGTGGTGACCTGATGATGGGATCCAGGAGTAATCGAGGGAACTCCTCGAAATTTATATGGAAACATATGGTAATTTTGGTTTTATGTGAAGTGTACTAAGAATATGCTACCAAAAAGTCAAATATTGGGTCAAGGTATACCATGGTTTTGAAGATGCTGAGAGAACTCCTGACTCCTTATAGATACACGTTTGGGAGTTTCGGCGTTGTTTTAAGAACAGAAAGCATATTATGCTACCACGCAATTAAAATTCATCATCATCATCATCGTCATCATCATCATTACCACGTCGTGTTAAGGTCACCAATGTCTCATGGCACAAAATAGATAATAGTACAACTTACAAGGCATAGGTATGGATACAATAATAATAATTATGTACATAACAACACCAATTATTAATATAGGCTGTTTATACACGGCGATCGGTGCGGCGCCGCCGCACGCCACCGCGCGCCGCGCGGCGCGTGCGTAAACATCGCGGCATTGCGTCGTACCTGTTCAAGTTCTAATGTCAGGACATGCCGCGCTGCGAGCATTTTGAGTGTTATAATATGATTTTAATAAATTTTGATCTTCATTAATGTAATACAATATAGTATCGCTTGAGAAAGGCGCAGGCGGCCGCGCGGCCGGCTTTCCAAGTTTCTCATGCGATAGTACTATGTATTACAATAATGAAGGTAAAGATTAATATCATAATATTATTATGAAACTGAAAATATACTCGCCGCACCGCTGGGTAAGATTCGGTTCATCCTTCGATCGCGGATTCTTGGAAATCCATTGTTCTGGCGGCCACATGTGGCCGCTTGGGAGTTGAAGAGTTAAATTGTTAAATTACCTAGCACGCATAGGGTTGTGTTCACTTAGATTTTTTTAAATGTATTGTTTAAATTTATCTACCTGATATTTGGGCCTTGGGGTATAACTCTTAACAGTCTTAACAAATTGTAATAAGATACGTAGAATAAACGCAGTAATTCGACGCGTAGGGTGGTATGGTCACTAACTCACTACTCACTAATTCACTACCACCGACGACCACTTATAAACTCGCGGACTATGACGGAGGTCATCTTGGAGGGTTAATTAATATTTCTAATAACAATACGAGATCAATAATTACCACTCAAAATGTTGACAATTCAAATTTCAATGCTCACTGCTCACACCAATGGTGACACATTTCTGATTTCACACAGCCAATACAACTATATAAAACTCCTACGTACAAGCGATACTGCGATTCAGGAGCACCTCAGCGAAATCTATTGAATACATCGTGTAACTAAAACTATATGAACAACAATCGGAGTTCGGACAAGCGATAGAAAGGGTAAATCACCCGCCTGTACCAACACCACAACAAGAAGTCCCCCAGTTTTGGAGCTACTCACCTTTGAAATTCGGAATTGTGAGGTTACCTGGGTTACGACTTATTCCATTCTCGGCAATTTACGGAGTGTTTCTTCGGAGGGATACCTCTCGCTAGGCTGTTGTGAGTGGAAAAATAAAATTTTAATTTTGTTTAACAATGTGAATCAAGGTTTTGTGATAAAAATTATAAATTTTACATAGCGTACATAGCGTACAATTATAAATGTAAATTAATAACAAAATTCACTACGTACTACTGTCTTCTTCGTCTTCTTTTTTTTTTTCTTGTTATGGCCCTCGGCTTTTAAACCATGGCCAGTGTCAAGTAAAGTTTTGGCGGGAAAAAAAAAATTCGTAAAAAATTTACAATATTTTCAAGTTGTTTTTCCAGATTATCGTCAAGTCGAAAGTCTAGTCAAAGTCTAAAAAGTAGTCGGTAAAGTCAAGTCAGTTGTTTTAGTAAAGTGGTAGACCCTTTACTAAAACTTTTGATGGAGTTTTGGAGGGAACACAAAATAGCACGTTTCTTGAAGTTGTATCACTTGCCCACACTTGTGCACGACAACGAATATTTAATGGTTAATATTCTACCAACATTACACATTAAAAACCGAAATAACACAATTTTAGGAAAATAATACAAAAACAAAATGTCACTCTTTCGTATTCCCGGCAAAACTCCTCCTTCGTCTTCTTTTTTTTTTTTTTTTTTTCTTGTTATGGCTCTCGGCTTGTAAACCATGGCCAGTGTCAAGCAAAGTTTTGGCGGGAGAAAAAAAAATTCGTAAAAAATTTACAAAATTTTCAAGTTGTTTTTCCAGATTATCGTCAAGTCGAAAGTCTAGTCAAAGTCTAAAAAGTAGTCGGTAAAGTCAACGAGTCAAGTCAGTTGTTTTAGTAAAGTGGTAGACCCTTTACTAAAACTTTCGATGGAGTTTTGGAGGGAACACAAAATGGCACGTTTCTTGAAGTTGTATCACTTGCCCACACTTGTGCACGACAACGAATATTTAATGGTTAATATTCTACCAACATTACACATTAAAAACCGAAATAACACAATTTTAGGAAAATAATACAAAAACAAAACATCACTCTTTCGTATACCCGGCAGAACTCCTCGTCTTCTTTTTTTTTTATTATGGCACTACTTTGACGTTTTGTTTTTTTTATGACAATTAGGCCTTCGGCTTAGGAATTGCACTCTAGGGCTCAGATCTTCAGATCCATCCTCAATCATACCTAGAGACCTATGACCCTCAATATGGCACAACTAGCTTCAATTATTATCAGTAGACGGAGCCCCGCTGCGCGGGGCTCCTATTCTGGGTGTTGTGGTCTAAGTTCATACCTAACCTAACCTACTTTTGGACTTTCTGGATTGTGTTTGTTTTTGTTTTGGCGGGGGGCTTTCGCCCCCCCGTCCCCCCCGCTTTGGTATCCGTAGCTAAGTAGTTAAGTAAGACTGATGTTTTTGATCATTTTTCTGTCATTTGACAAACGATTATAACGAAATAATGAAAGGATGTCAAAAAAGTAGAGACGTGCGCGAAAATTTTTCAATGAAATAGAAAATGTTCGCGCCTGTTTTTACTTTCTTGACAGATTATACAAAATCATTTTATCATACAAATATTTGCTGTTTAAAATATTTATATTAGTATCATTTAAAATAAATAATATTAATTATATTTATATCATAAATTATATTTCTATCATGAATTATTACTTATTAAAAACTAAAAAGGTCATGTGCCAAATCCCAGGCATATAAAAAAAATAAGAGGAAGTAGCCATATATTTACTAGCCAAAGCCCAACCCCATACAGGAGAGTTGGCGGGCATGTGAAAGAGTGCTGTTGTATTTTTATATTATTTTCCTAAAATTGTGTTAGCTGGGTTTTTAATATTGTGTAATATTGGTAGAATATTAACCATTAGATATTCGTGTTCATGCACAAGTGTAGGAAAGTGATGTAATATCCAGAAACGTGCTATTTTGTGTTCCCTCCAAAACTCCATCGAAAGTTTCAGTAAAGCGTCTACCACTTTACTGAATCGACCGACTTGACTCCTTGACTGTATTGACTTTTACTTAGACTTTGACTAGACTTTAGACCTGACGATACATGAAAACGATGATGAAAAATATAATAGGAGAAATATGGTTTTCCCGTCATATTCCTTACCTTTTTACCTTGTCTGTGGCACAACATACACATCCTTTGTGTCAAGTTTCCAAAAAAGAAGAAAAAGAAAGAAAGAAAGAACCCCATACAGTTACTATACAGTAGTGAATTTTGATAGTTTTTCTTAATTTTTATCAAGAAACCTCGAATGATATAGTTTTGGAATGATAAAATAATCGTCCCCCACTCATCACAGCCTTGGGATGCCTTGAAAACACTTCGTAAACAGCAGAAAACAGATGACCTCATCTCTAGATTACGCAAATTTCAAATGCAAATTTGGGGGATTTGGAAGTGGTAAGTACGAGTAGGAGTTTTTCTCACCCAAAAAACCCTCCCTAACCCATGTCACCACCATAAAATAAACGTAGGCTTCTAAACCTTAGCCGTTTATTTAGTTATTAAAGTATTTTTAAATAAATAAGTTACCTCCACAAGTTTCTCTGAAGTCTGGACAGCAGTCTCCTAACTTCAAACACGCGTGGTCACAGTAGCAGGGCTTGTCAGTGAGGTCCTCTATGATGGCGTTCTGGTGCGCCTTCTGCACCACGCACGAGCTGTCGCGCCCCTGGCAGCACAGGTTGGCGTCCCTGCAGTAGTTGGCACCGCAGTTTCCCGCCAAATAAATGAGACTGGTAAAGCATAGCCAGTACCGCAACATTTTGGAACGCTAATGTCACTTTTGAATTTTGACAGATTGTTTTTTATATTATTTTCTAATTTATTCGGCAGTGGGCCTGTAACAATGAGAAAAATATTTTGTAAATATTAAGAACAACGTAAAGCTTAACACTCATAATATACTTTTATAGAGGTTTTAAACTTTAAAAATTAATTATTACAATTGCAGTGGGCCTGTAACAATGAGAAAAATATTTTGTAAATATTAAGAAAAACGTAAAGCTTAACACTCATAATATACTTTTATAGAGGTTTTAAACTTTAAAAATTAATTATTACAATTGCAGCGATTAACGAATGAAAAATATAAACAAACTGTATTTGTTTGCAAAATGGCTCAAAAGAAATTTCACGTAAGTACATAAATTATTATTATTATTGTAATTTATAAGCAAAGTATGTAATAAACTTCTGTGATTATTCGGGTGTCAAAATTTACTTATTCTCACTCAGTTAGCAAGAAATAATGATCATAACAAAAAGTACATGAAGAAAATGTGTCCTTGTGCGGGCATGTTACGTGTTTATATTTTTAAGCTTAATTTAGTAAAATAAATAAGAAATTTACCTATAAATCACAATAAAGTAATAAAAGCAATAATAAAAAGACAAAAAGAGGACCCTGCCTCCTGTGAGGTTTGAACTCACGACCCCTGGTTTACGAGACCAGTGCTCTACCACTGAGCTAAAGAGGCTTGTGCTATAAACTCGAAATTATCGACTATATGATTTGAACTCTATGGCAGTTATTAGACTTTATCGGTGCTATTAAAATTATTATCATTATTCTCAATTAACTAATTAAAGTATATTTTATTGTTTACTAATTTCGTTGCAGTTAAGAAATAATAAAATCTAGGCATTACACATAAATCATAATATATTTAATTTATACTAGAAATAAGCTTTTATTTCACAAGTCATGAAAAAAGAATTCAATACTTAATAATAATAATAATTATAATAATTTTACCAAAAAAGAACGTTTGAGGTATTATGATCTATTTTACAACAGAAAAAAGTATCATCAAAATCGGTTCATAAACGGTGAAGTTAGGAGCAAACAAACGAGAATAAATTTCCGAATAGAGACATAATCATAAAAAAAACTTTATATTTACAAACCAAACAAAGGCTTTAAATGTAGAGTCTAGGTCTACAAGATAGGTACATTAAAGCTTCACGCACATTACGACGGAGGGCATCGGAGCGGGCCGCATTTTTCATACAAGTTTTATAACCCATCGCACGTCCTAAAACTTGTACCATCGAGGAAGTTGATTCCTAGGCAGTATTGACAGACCAACGTTATTTGGTCGGATCATGTCAATTCAATGTTAATAATTGTGCTGGGTTTGACTTAACGCGGCCAAACTACGGAGGCCCATCTGCCTAGGAATCAACTTCTCTGATAGCACCAAAAACGCGGCCCGTTCCGCTTCGCACAATGTGCGCTTTAGGGGTGCGGAAACCATATTTACAGATAGCTGCGATCAATCAGCCTCGTTTGCGAATTGGCAGCCAGTTGGAAATGAATTATGAATATCTAAATACAGATAACAAATATATCAGTAACGATGCCAAGTGAAAAATGTTTAATATTCATATTCGATGCAGATTACTGCAGATGGATTTTGATTGGATTTTAACGGCATTTTTACAATTATTGACAGTACAGTTAACAGTAGTATTGATTAAAAATCGCATATCGCGCGGGAACCGTACATTTTTTCGAGATGAAAACTATTCTATGTCCTTTCCCGGGACTTAAAGTATCTCCAATCTCCATACCTAATGGGCATTGTCCAAAAAAAATCACATGTACTTTTTATATTTTTTTTCGTTAAAATAGGGTATTTTAAGAATATAAATTAAATAATTTTGAAATTCATTGGCTAGTTTTTTCTCAATAAATTTTTAAAGTTTCGCTCTGACGTCATCATCGGCGGCCAATTGACCTCTGCAGTATGTTTTTTTTCCTTTCAATCTTATTTATAATGGCCGGTTTGTCAAATATAAGTTATCATGTGAAAGCTGATACGAGAAGCTTACCAAAAGTTCGAAACGTAATGTTGGTCGAATTTATTGCTAATTTAACGCCATTGAAGGTCAAACTAAGGTTAAACATATTTGTTCAAAAATATAAGTAACTAATGGGTATTTTTTTCGTTTATATACAGAAATGCGATCACTGACCTTATTCCTCGAAATGTTTTTGTAATGAGCAAAATTTAAAAAAAATGGACAATCCCCATTCAGAAAAATCGGTTCAATGGTTTTGGCGTGAAGAGGTAACATACAGACAGACGGACAGACAGATAGACAGACACACTTTCAGATTTATTAAAGTAACAGAGTTGAAAGAGCAATATTGTTTTTTGTGATTTGTATGTAGGTGAAACTGCGTCAGGAATTTTCCCATGCAAACGTAAAAAAGTTACACTTTCAGCGCTGTAACTTTTACAGTGAACTATATACGGGAAATACATACACACCTGACACCCTAAACTGTAACTAAAGTATTATCACATAGTTTTGTACAGAATAGATCCGTGTCTCGGGCTAGCAATGAATATACAGGGTGCAATTAAACCTTCCTGCCAAATTTGGATATAATGGTCCTTGTTGAGAAATAGCTTCAAAAAGTTATCCTAAAAAACACTAAGTACAATTAATGGACACGACGCGCCCCGCGCAGACCCTCTCATTCCCCCGCGCCGCTAGTGACCGTTCTGCAACGATTTTTTAATGGGATAAAATATTATATTGTCAAAAAAATAACACCCAATTTTGTTGCTTTAATGGACTCTCCTAATGAGACTAAAGCACTGGAAAAAAATTGACAGGATGGTTTAATTGCAGCCTGTATGTGCGGCTTCAGCGGAATTTCATCATACACATTCTAATATATTTTTCATTACACCACTACTAAATTGTATGTAAATGTAAGAAACCTATCCGAAACATAATTAAGTTAATAAGCAATTATTACTAAATATAATTACTTAAATATCAAATGAAAGAAATTACAGTCAATGTGATATTATAATGATGTTTGTTCTGGCAGAGCTGTACAATATATTATTATAATGATGTTATAATTAGTGTAATTAATATGATGAAGCTCGTGTATTGAGACGAAAAAAAAGACTTGGCCTCATTTTGGGTTCCACGCCTTTCTAATGCCCCTCTCACATGGAGAGGCCGATCCTATTCTGGTTGGACTTCCCTGTGTATGGGAGCCTTTACGCACGGCGTGTATGTGTCCCCTGTATAGGGTTCACTGTACAAGTGCAGCGCAGAAAGAGCATTTTTTTAATTTATTATGGGCAAATTCACGACGCAAAAAATTAGGAAAGAAACTATTTGATCGCTGCTTCTGTACCTGGATATTAATCAAGTGGGTCCTTAGAAGAATGTTGGAAGATTCTGGAATAGACTGCTTCCAGCAGTAAGGCCGCCATTTCAAACTGTTTTTTTTTGTAACCTATGTCAACTGATTTGTTTCTGATTTGAATAAAGGGATTTTTTTTTATTTTTAAAGTTGTACGTAGTTCGTACACGAGTCCGACTCTCACTTGTGCTCTAGTAACACAACACACCATAATATCGTCGTGTAGACCTTGTATTACTGCCATTATTTCTGTTTATTATTGTGACAAAGATATCCTTTTATTCCACTCCATATAAAAAGACGTGAGTTGGGTGCTCGTAAGTTCGGTGATTTCTGTCCGTGCGGTACGCAATGCGGCTTTATTTTCCTCACATTGAAAAACAGACTGTTATAATACTACCTATTACTATACTAGTTAGTGGTGGACAATGGTATAATTATCGTTATAATTTTCTTTTGCCGATGACTGTATAACAATGATCTTATGAAGCCAATGAAATAGTACCTATATGAGACAGAAGAATATTGTTCCATATAATGATACGACAGGTTACATACGTAATATAAACTGCCTAGCCTGCATAAAAAACATTTAGTTTGAGCATAAGTTTGAGTTGCAGGTATTAATGCTTTCTGTCTCGACATCAAAGATTTCAAACGTCCGCGTCAATTTTGACTGACAGACCCAAAGTGGGAATTTATATTTAAAACGTTTTTTGTCGCAACTCTCAACCTGCATAGCATTAAACTCTACATTCTCTACCTACTTTAAAGATTTTCAAAGAAGATCATAAATCATAATATTTTATTAAGATATTATATACATTGTTTATTAATGGAATAGGCTTGATGACTAATTTTTTTCTTATTGGTAATTGAAAGACCCTTAAAAAATAGAAACATTGCTGAAAGAATGACTCTCATAGCTTAAAAATTCACCAAGATATTATGAACAATTCAAACATCTCATAAAATAGACCTGCCCGAAACGCTCCATACAAAGTGCTACGAAAGACTGACGTCAGTCTTTCTTAGTTTGTACGGATCGGGAGAGAACTTTGTTCGATAGGTATATTAAATATTGTGTTTATGAAAGTGGTTTGATACCAAAAGTTGCTTTTAATTGCATAACTTATCGAATGGTATACAAATATTAAGAAATTTAATTGAAAAAAAAATCGACTTAATTATCCAACTTTGAAGGAGCCTAACAAAAAAAAATACAAATGCTATCGAGCTGAAATTTTGGTAACGCTTATTTTTTACCGTGATTTCTTTATTTTATTAACAAAATTCGCTAATCTTTGACCTTGTCATCATCCCTATTACGAGTATGCCCAAAATATGTTCAGCCTCACGGAGTTAAGGTATACAAAGTCTATACATAATTTATGTGATTGGGACGAGGATTGTTTCTGGTCTCCATTGAATTACCATATTTATGTTGGCGCTGATCTGAATGACAATGGCGGGAGATGACTATTGACAACTTTGACGTTACTTTTTTTATGTTATGCTTGTGACTTGTGAGTTGTGAGCATTAGATTGTCATGATAATATAGCATGTCCCATAACCTGAGCGTAAAACGTAATGTTTCATGATCTTTGTTTGTGACTAAACCACGTAAAGAATAACCACGTTATATTATATTCTTTATTCTAACAGGAACAGGATATAGAATATCTATCGATCGATATATAAAGGATATTTTATATCCTGATGTATAATAAAGAATAATATTATTACGATTTACGTGGTCAATTTATACTTAAGAGCCCGTACTCTCTTTTCTACTGCTCTCTTCACACTCACGCCCGTCTTTCATATGCCAGGTGAAATAGGACGATCGCCAAGTTAGCGGGCAGTTATAGGTATTCTGTTTTTTAAACGGTTTTTTATATGAAAGTGGTAAAAAGTAATTCCAACATTGTATACACGACTTTCTCAACAGTACATTGTATTTTTTTCATACTGTTAAGACGTCTATTCAATCCATTATTATTTTCAACAAAAAATTAAAACCGACTTCCAAGGTAAAAACAATATAGTAATATGAACTAAAAAGTATAAAATAACTCTTACTTCAAAGTAATGAAGACTGTAGTATGTACAGAAATAGTTTAGGTTTAGACGAATTCTGAAAAAGGCACTATTAAAGAGTAAGAGTTATTTTATACTTTTTAAGTTCATATTACTATATTGTTTTTACCTTGGAAGTCGGTTTTAATTTTTTGTTAAAAATAATAATTTCACTCTTTTTAGTTAATTACAAAATAAGGCTCCAATACGAATGTTAACTATTCACATTATGTTACTGTAAGCGAAATTGTAGTAAATGCTAGCAGTTATCTAAGCGATGCTACAATTTCAATTGCAAAAACTTTTATCTTTAAAGGTTCAGGAGTTCTTTTCAGTGCCTTTGGACCAAAAGACACCTTCGTGTGAAATTTCTCTTATTCGTAACATAATATGTTTAACTTATTAAAAACAACATTTTAACTACTATGAATGTTTCGACAAATTTCAAGGATTTCCCTCGATTGCTCATAGATCCCATCATCAACTCACCATTTTCGTAATTGTTATACAAAATTAAGATTATATCCTATACAACAACATGAGAATTTTGAAAATCGGTTCACAAACAGCGAAATCATCATCAAAAACAACTGCTTCGATGCAAAATATCGCGAAAAGTACCAATAATTGGGTCATAGTGTGATGACCCATGGTATAATTGTGGTTGTGATGATGATGATTAATCAAATTGATGTGTTGGCTTATGCTTTCAGTTGTTTAAACAACGCCGAAATCCCCGAACCTGTACCTATAAGCATTCAAAAGTTCTGTTCGGTACCTTCGGATTCAGGGTATAATCTGGTGCGAAGTCTTAGATTTTTTCTAAAGCATTCAAGGTAAATGCTAACCTTGAATGCTTCAGAAAAAATCGAAATCACTATATTTTTCCATGCAAATTTCAAGAAGTCCCTTCGATTACTCATGGATCCCATTATCAGATCACCACTTTTATGAACATGGTACCAAATTCGAATCAAACCCTATACAACACAAAAATAATTTTGAAAATCGGACCACAAACGGCTATATAATTGTTGAACATACATAAAAAAAATACACACAGCCGAACGTATTACCTCCTCCTTTTTGGAAGTCGGTCAATAAAAAGGTGATATTCTAAACCTTTTACAGCAAAAATCACAAAACTGTCGCAGGTTTGAGCTGGATTATTTAAAGATAAGTTAAGATAAAGATAAGATAGACTTAGATAGAGATAGAAGAAGTTAAGATAAACTTTAAAAAAATAAAAAATGTAGCTGCAACATTAGATTATAATTGAAATGATCTTACATGTTGTGCATCAAAACTTATAGAAATAATGTATTTTAACTGTTAAATCACGTCTGTTAAATGAGCGAAATCGGCAAAATTTCGTATACGGACTCTTAAAACAAAGTTACGTCACTTTCCTCATTTCTACAAATACTATGTAGACTGCTACTCTGTAATATTTTAATGATATTTTCACTTAATTAACATATTGTAACTACTGAGATTTTGAGTGCAAACATCTGATGTGAACCATCGCGTGATTCCGTTGTTTTATTAATTAATTTCGACCTGTCAAAACTTAATTAAACTCCACAATATTGTTCCCTTTTTCATTATCATATGTACCTACTACCTAGTGAAAAATAATTTGAAAACATTTAATACAAAATTCTACAGCCACTCCTAGCCTAGGTCTTTGGTCCTAATGTAGATTCTAATATTTAAAACTACCATGCCATTAAAAAAAAACAAAATTATAGACATTCTCTGTCTTAATTTTAAAAGCATTATAATTTGTAAATTGTAATATAAAAATTCTAAAAGAAAAAACTTTATTTATAAAGTGTGCCTGTCTGTCTATCTGTTACCTTTTCAGTCTCCACGCCCAAACCTTCAATCGTTTTTTTTTATAATTTGGTTACATGGATTGGAGAGATACTTTGAGTGCCGGGAAAGGACATACTTATGATACTTTCCATCTCGGAAGAATGTACGATTCCCGCGCGATAAACGAATTTTGGCGCAACGAAATTGCGCGGTAATTAGTACATAATATTTATATTAATAACTATTTATTATACTTAGTAGTCGATAGAGTATACTGTGTACTTAAGAGAGATGAATTTTCAATAATTTACAACACATTTTCCACCTGTTTCGAGTGAAATCGAAAAGCGAAATTCCACTTCCTGTAATAGATGTGAAACTTCGCCTGACTCCGGGGCTCAACATTATGAATATGTTAATTGTATGACGCGAAAATCATTTTAACTTCGGAGTTTTTGTCTTCAAGTTTATTTCGAATCTTGACTGAAGTTCGAATACTTAATTGTGATAGGATTTAGGAAATTAAAGTGGCCAAGTATTTTCGGTGCTTACTTTTGTTATCTATACTATATTTTGATAAATTTAAAATAAAAATAAATTCTCTAACTATAGAACGGCTGAACTGATTTGGCTAAAAGTTTTAAAATTTAGGGAGTGCCTCCGCTGCCGGCGCCGGCTACCGAAATGGCTGCCGGCGCCGTTTTCCGAACTCCGAAGTTTGCCGAAGTCACGCGATGTTTGCCGAATAGGCTGCCGGCGCCTATTCGAAAACATCGCTTGTCAAATGACAGAATAATGATCAAAAACATCAGTCTTAAGCTAAAGGACTATGAAAAGTACAAATAAATAATAAGGTCATAAATAGTCATATTGTAAGGATGCATATTTGAATCCTTCGATCGGGGATTCTTGGAAATGCTATTGTATTTTATTGTTGTCGCGATCACCGGTGCTTGTATGGGGCTTGAATCTTCATGGGTTAATGGTGGTGATGATGATGCTGATAAATGTGATCTGCATAGTAGCATAATAATTGTATTATATTATAATCTCAAATATATAAGATATTGATCTTTGCTTCTTTAAACAACGCTGAAACTCTCTAACATGTATAAGGAATCTGAAGTTCTCTGCAGTACCTTCGGAAGTATACCACGGGGTTTATAACTGTAGCTGTGGTGCAAAATCTTACTTTTTGGTAGCTGAAAAAAGGTTGCTAAGGTAAAGCTAAGCTAAGAAAATGCATCACAAAAAACTAAAATATCCACAGCCGAACAAAATATAGATACCTAACCTTCACCTTTTGAAGTCGGTAAAGTCGAATATATTTGAGATTATAATTATTTCTTTTTAAAATTTGTGTATCGGCACTGAAACTTAGCGCTTTACGCATTATCACCGGCTCCCATTTTGAGTGCCAGCGCCGGCAGCCGTTGTTTTATATCTCGACTGCCGGCAGTATACTTACCGCCGCGCCGGTTCCTGTTACTGAGATTTTTGGGAGCCGGCGCCGGCAGCGGAGGCACTCCCTAAAATTTAATTTAAATCAAAAAAATAAAAGGTTAAATTAGGAGGGAAGCTATACGAAGTTTATCGGGTCATCTAGTTAAGTACTTAAATAAATATTGTAAGAATTTGCAGTACTGAACTATAATTTGCCATAGTATATTATGTGTGTCTATCCCATAAAGTTAATATACCTATCGGAATAGAGCAACAATCTCGAGCTGTCAAACGTAACCAAAATTGGTTTTCATCTGTGTGAAAAATATGTGTACGTATACACTTACACAAGCATGATTGAACATGAATTCTATGAGATTATATTGACAACGTGCGGCACGTGCCGACTGGACGTCAAAAAAAGAGTGCTGCTGTCATGTATCACACGTCTCTTTTTACCACGCGGTGTTACTGATAGTGGCATCTCGCTTGCTGCCTTTGTTTCTCTATTCCGCTAGGTATATTAACTTTATGGTCTATCCGGTGTTGATTTTGGTTCAATTTCGACCATGATCCGAACTAACAAACTCGAATTAGTCGACATCGCATTAACAAATCTTAAAATGTTTGATCCTGATTAGTCACAAATTGAGCCACCGCACGATCGAGCGCTAGTGTAGATGTCGAGAGTACCAATGCTGAGATCGAGTTAATTTGATCGAGATTGTGTTGAAAGTAAAGGTTGTTTTCCGATCTTTGCCGCAAGCGACCGCGACCAACTAAAATTCAAATAAAACGCCACCTTATCACATAGACTATAGGTTTCAATTTGCTTTACGCCACTACAAAGCAGCCGCGGCATAAGTCGTTAGACCACGGTTGGTAGAAAATCAAACTTATGTCATAAAGTGGCATTTTATTTGAATTTTTGTCGGTCGCGATCGCTTGTGGCAATAATCGGAAAGGCACCTTAAGGCCGTCCCCCAAGCAAACGACCTTGGCCATACATTTGCCGCGTTGCCGAGATCGCGCCAAAACCCTATTATTTTTACTTATCTTAGTTCAAAATTGTCCTAAAAAAATTTAAAACGGCGAATATGTAGTTTATGATATTGTCGATCTATTGGCGTGAGTTTCAAATAAAAGTAATTTGTAAATCCTAAGGAGATGCTGAATGTATGCTTGAATTTTAACAAATTGGTATTACTTTGGAAGCTGATATCATGAGTATAAGAAACAAAAATAGAAAATTTAAAACGACAAAAGGAATGTTGATATACTGAAGATTATTGCTGTATTTTTATTATAACTTTGTAGCTTTCAGATTATGAGTTTATAAGGTTTTAAATACGGTCAATTACACGGAATCTCCGGACGGAACGCCCTTAAGGGCGCTTTCACACTATCCGATCCGATATCGGTGTCCGACGCCGATCCTATACCGGGTTTCCACATTATACGATCCGATATCCGACACCGATATCGGATCGGATAGTGTGGAAACGCTCTGAGGGATTCCTGCAGAGAAAATGGTTACGTTGAAAACTCGATTGTTTCCGATATTCGTGCAAATATCATAAATACGGTCCTAAGCAAATAAAAATGTCGATAAATGGCGGAAAAATGTTCGGACTTGTACAAATAAGATAGTTTTCCACATAAAGAAAGTAATATATTAGGTACCGTACTATGTTTATAAAAGAATCAAAGGGTCTACTTATTTGGGTAAGTTGTTTGTTTATTTAGCTCTTTATAGAGGCTTATTTAAAATAGTATATTTTTTTGTATTTTATAAAAGAACGAGGTGACTCGCGCAACTGAATTACACCAAAATTTGACTATCGCACGGGACTCGGGAGGCGTACATTTTTCCGGGATAAAAAGTATCCTATTTCCTTTACCGGGACTCAAAGTATCTCCATACCAAATTTCAGCAAATTTCAGCGAAATAGGTAAGTTTATATTATTATAGCAAAGCAACGTTTGCCGGGACAGCTAATATAAAACTCAAAGGTGACTGACTGATATGGTGATCTATCGACGCACAGCCCAAACCACTGGACGGATCGGGCTGAAATTTGGCATGCAGGTAGATGTTATGACGTAGGCATCTGCTAAGAAAGGATTTTGATCAACTCTAGCCCCCAGGGGTTAAAATAGGGGATGAAAATTTGTATAATTATAATAATACTTCTTAAAGCGAGCGAAGCCGCGGGCAAAAGCTCGTATATTATATAGATAATATTTTAGCACAGGGTTAACTTAACTTGGATTTCCAAAATAGACTAAGACCTCTTCATAATACTCCAAGGACTATCATGACGGGGTTATGACTTAAGAGTTAAGACCATGGTGCTATATTTCATCAGGGCTAGTCCCATCTGACCTGACCTTAAGGCTTCTCGGTTTGACCTTCCGAATTGTACTACAAGAAATCTCTAAAGACAAGTTAATCTAAATTAATCACTATTATTAGGGTAGCTATAACCGAAATTAATGTTTAAATAGTAAGGGTGGGTTGCACCTACTTCCTTTAACTACAACTGTAACTTTAACTTTAACTATAAGACTATAAGGCTTCTTACAGACGAACGGCACGTGTAAGCGGCAGTCGACGGCAGACGACGGCACGTGACGGCGAAAGTGCGCTCTAACTACTGTGCAAAACTGAGGATTTTTACAGATAATTCAATTTTTTATACTTTTAATCCCATTACCTGTAGCTTAAATAAAAAAATAAACGCAACAGACATCTGTCAATTTCTGTAGTCAAAGTTAAGGTTAAAGCTAAGGAAGCCTCAACTATAACCATAACTTTAACTTTAACCACGCCTCTGGTGCAACCTACCCTAAGCCATACTAATGTAATAAATGCAGAAGTGTGACTTAAGTGTTACTGTAAAACAATTTTGACGTTTCGCAATACACATAATATTATCTCGAGTCTTAGGAAATGACATAGGCTTGGCATGCCATAATATGGCAAAAAATATACAGCACATTTTCCCCTTTTTAAACTTTACCCTGTGAAAAATATGAGATATACACGGCCTAACTCTACTAACCCTAACCACAGTATATATATATTAGTTGTACCAACAGAATTCCCACTGGCGCAACCCGTTTAAAGATTTAACGACTCATGCTACCATACTATAAAGTTCAAATTCCGACCGCGCAGTGCTAGGTGCCTACAATTATATTTGCCTACATCTCCGCTCTCGTTCTATCGCATAACTCGTACCTTTTCTGAAGAAATTAGGGTTGTCTCTTTTTAAAAATAATATTATAATATTTATATTTAATTAACTACATTTTATTTAACTCGAAATAATCTAAGATATTATGTCTTAGTACTAAGTAGATTTAATTATCATTAATTATTATATTCGCGTATAACTAGGTACCTACGCGCTATTCGATAAGTACCGTTACTTATTCTTAATCTTAATTATTCTTAATAATTGAAACCGGTCTTATATTACCTACTTAAAGTGTTTGTCTAAGTTATTTTTGTAAACAAATGAGGTTTCGAATAGTACAGTACACCTACGATGTTTACTATGAGTAATAACTAATAACTTTAATCTTTATTAATTAATGTGTTTTTTGACAATGAAATACTACCTTTATTCGTCTACTAATAAAGGTAGGTACCTACTAAGGTAACCCAACAAATATATTCTACTTCAAGAAAGTTAAATTTGGGTCACATTCCGTGTTAAGACAATTAAACACTGCGCAATATTTCTTTGCCCTTTTTTATATTGTCCATTGTGATCAGATTAATTTTTCAATTCTGTGACAGCGAATGAATAAGTATGCAGGTAGGCATGCCACGATCAACTAATAAAAACTCGTGCACGCGCGTCACCGCTCGCCTGTGAGTCCCTACTGAAGTGCCCCCCTAGAGGGGTACTTACAGTTCGGTGCCTACAGGCGCGAGTGGGAGTTGGGACAGGCCTGCCCTAACTTAAACAAATTCTGTGAGTGGGAACAAAATTTTGTGCTTATTGCATATGCTGGTTCTGCCTCTAGCGTGCAAACATTGCAGTAATATATCCTATTCCTAGCTGTTGCCCGGGACTTCGTCCGCGTTAGCATAGTATAATAACTGGGGTAGAATTTCCTGAAACGCTTAAACACGTATCCAATATTTTTTAATTATTAGCCCAAAAAGAAAGTTTCATGTTTCTAACTCAAGAAATAACGGACTTTCATTCATACTTTCAACCCCAATTTCACCCCCTTCGGGGTAAAATTTTCAAAATTCCTTCCTTAGTGGGTGTCCACTTAATAAAACAACCATACTCACCAAATTTCGTGGCTTTAACTTTAACAATCTTTGCTCAGCGATGATGAATCAGTCAGGACATGTAATTTTATAAGTATAGATTTTAACACCACATCAAAATTAACTTACAAGTTACGATGATAATATACGGGATCCTCAAAAGCACAGCGCCCAGTGGCTCGGAAATTCTATCACGTTTTTCCACTGTATATCAGATATAGTTAATACCACCATTATCACGTAGGGAGTAAATCACAAACGGGTCACCTACACCTTAATAGGGGTAGGACGCGGAAAATTCTATTGCCGGAGAATTTATAGGTTATAAATGGTGGACTCAGCGGGAATCCTCGCGAGAAGCGATAAAAATTAATTTGAAACATGCAAGTAGGTAAGTATTAGATTTTCAAGTTTATAATGCTTTATATTAGGTATGCGAATAGTCCTTACTGATGATGCTTCGTCAGTAAGGACTATTCGCATACCTACATAAATAAATAAATAAATAAACGTTTATTCCCCTTTTTTGACCATTACACCACAAGACATAATAACTAAAAAAAATAATTGTAAGTATAATAATAACAAAACAAAAAAAACCAAAGAAGTAGAACGTACAAGGTTACCAACAATTTTAACAACTGGTACAGAACAATCCACATATACATATTACAAACAGAGTATCTTTAAAAAAAAAACAACAATAACATACTTATTTAATATTGGCACAATAATATTAAGTCAAACAAAGTAAGGCAGGTAGTGCAATGATCAAAAACTGAATTGGCATCCACTCAGGTAATGACAGCAGTTCGCAGTCCCTGATTTTCAGTGGATCCAGACTGTCAGGCGATGACAGACCACACAAGTCACCAGTCCTGTTTTAATAAATATACTTACACAAAAAATCTACATATTATAGGTACATTATGTTATAATAAAATATACTTAAAAAAATGAATAGTGATGAAAGTGACGTGAAGGGAGGCAAAGTGTGTGCTAACTGCTATAATATAATAATATTTAAATATGATAATAACATAATAATAATAAACTAATAATAATAGTACTATAAACTTAATCACGTGCCCGGGGAAGACGGGAGGCTGCGGGCGGGGGGCAGGATGCACCTGCCACGCTCAGCGCCGTTCCGTACTCAGCATGATGGCCTTGCGCTGCATGCTAGTCCCCACACTAGTCCCTTCCTTGTTTATCAATTTTGCGATAATAGCAATTACTTATATTGGGCAATTTTGCGATAATAGCAATTACTTATATTAGTTTACATCTAGTCGCGTGCCAAAGTCTGGCAACAGTGGAACGTGTTAGGTTTATTTTCGTTACGGAATTTCTAGATTCAGTCGCCACGCTCAAAGCCCGCGATAAAACCTATGAAATAACAGAATAAAAATTTTAAGAAAGATCATTACGAAAATACCTACGTATCTCAGAATCCTGACGAGTGTCGAAAATACCAAGCTAAGCTCGATAAATTCACATTTTTCCTAAATTAAATAAAATTCGTCAAGTATTGTATAACTGACATCTGTTTCTCTGGCGTTAATTGGAAAAGGTAGAACCAGATATTAATCTCCCAAGTCGTAAAACAGACCGCTAGGGGTTGTTCCAGTCTGATTGCATGCTATCTTCAATTATTCGTATTACTGGAACTGGAATTATTGATGCTTTGAACAATCTTAGACATAAACCAATTAGAAATGACGCGCCCCTCCCTCGTATTCACAGTACAAAAATCTTCCATTTATATGAACTTTGAAGTGGTGGGGCGCGTCATTTCAAATTAGACAAGCTCTACTATACTTGCAATCCATGATAGATTGTTGGAAACCACCGCCATTTATTATGTTTGTAATTTTGGGAAAAAGACTTTTTTTATCACAAAGATCTATTTTTTGGAAAGCACGCATTTTTTCATTTATTTTTCTCTTTAAGTATTAGTAACATCTCCTAGGTACTAGAAACGGCATATTTTGAAATCCATACTAATTTTATAAATGCCTACGGCCCAATTTCACCCATGGCTGTTAAAGTTAATGCTCGAATTTATATCACGTTATATCTTTCGTTTTTCATATGAATGAAAGAGAAGACATGACATTTTAACAAGCTGTTAGCACTAATAGACGGTGGTGAAATTGGACCTAAGTCTGTCTGTTACCCCCTCATGCCCAAACCGCTTTACCGATCTTGCTGTGATTTGGTATGGAGATACTTTGAGTCCCAGAAAAGGACATATCACATAGAATACTATTTATTCCGAAAAAAAATTACGGTTCCCGCGCGATAAAGGAATTTTGGCACAACGGAGTTGCGGGCGTCATTTATGATCTAGTATCACTTACCTCTATTATACAAGTATAGGGGCTGGACTATATTACCCTTTGAAATGACAGCTATTTTTTGTGCCTATTTGAAGCGGAATCAGCGCCCCCAATGCGGGGGAAGAGAACTAAATGATCATTTTTTGAGGAATAAAGATAACACAGCTATTTTTAATTTACCTCTTTATTCATCAACAATAATGAATTCGATAACAAAAATCATTTCTTCTTTCAATAGATAACCTTTTTCGGAAGTGTGTTGGGGCTTGGGGTACATATCAACAGTATGATACGCTATCGCGGGGTAGAGGTGGTGCATTGACTTGATAAACATATTAAATATAGGGTCAGATATATTTAAAATGCTACAAAATGTATGTTGCTTTTGTTTGTTTAGGAGTTTGAGGATGTTTTTCTAAAGTTGTCATAATTTTATTTCCACAGGTGTGCGCTAAAAGACAGTTAGCATTTGTTTTTTTAAAGTGACAGAGGATGCATCGTTGAAAAAAGTTCCAAAAAAATGTATACTGTACTCGGCGAAACATGACGGTAGCGGTCATTGACTCCCTGTTAAAAACTTGCCATTTTCTATATAAACCGCGACTGATAATGAAGTGTCAGATGTTGTCAATCGCGGATTTGTATAGAAAATGACAAGTTTTTGACAGGGAGTCAACAACCGCTACCGCCATATATTGTTTCACCGAGTACAGTATAAAATATAACCTCAATTGCTAAATCGGTTGTTTATTTTTGCGTGACTAAAACGAGAATATTATTTTGTTGTTTGATAAAATCTGGATAAAAACTGTATTAGATGGACTGAAATATTAGAATCGTGTAACACTGCTGTCACTACTTGTTTTTTCAATTACTGCTGCGACAATGATTTACACAGATAATAGAGTATTTAACCCGAAATTTTATCTCAATAATTATTATTCTGAGGATAATAATTCAAGTTTGGCACAATGTTCTAATTTCGATTTACTTCTAAAACGAAGTCCGACCGCGGACCGACTTTCGTTCGTTTTAGAAGCAATCTTATTAGTTCAATACAATAATAATTAGTCGCTCGCATATTTTGTGTATAAAACAACAAAAAATTTCGAGTTTTTAATGCAATCTTGTTCTGAATGATCTAAATAACATATTAATTACTGCGTTCATAACTCAATACGTAATTTTTTTCGGATGATGTAGGTACACAAATGCTCCACTTAATACTTATTATGTATAGTTTAGGCTAAGAGAAGTTTAAATAATTGTTTATAAACATATTTAAAGTAAAAAAGTAAACAGTCTTCCAAATTAACATCAAACTACAATATACAAATAAAAAAATATTAAATTTATCAGTGGAAAATGCGTTACGCATTCCCGACAGCTCGGGGGAAAGGCCGCCGGGATATGTGGGGCTCCCCAGGTGCTGCGGTAGAGCACCCGGGTTTACCCACTAAAACCCACCGGTGCCTCCTCCTCCGCTTGTTGCTGGGCCACCGGACCCGTCAGGGGCAAAACTGCAGCGGTTCTACTGGTGCCTACCACCATGACCAAAATTTCGTTTAAACTTCTGCTGGCAACTTTTGAAGTGAAAACTTCTTTAGCGGCGTTGAGCACTTTTGTGGGATGGATAAACACTGTGAAACTCGCGCCAGATTTTCGTGTTGATCGAAAAACCATAGAAAAACCGTAAGATGGTTGGAGAGTAGTGTTTTGTGTCGAACTCGAATTCGAACTGGAATCCGAAAACTCGAAATCTCGAAAACTCGAAAACTTGAAAACTCGAACACAAACTCGAATTGTAAGGGTTTCGATTGATAAAAAAAAACGATTTTTTTTATAATCGATTTTCATAAAAAATGGGTTAAAAAATGCACAACGTTAATAATCAAGTTTTCACTTCTGCCGGCACTACCGGAGTGCAACCCGTCTTTTCTTTTTAATTCAGTGGAAGACTACCCAATGCCTTTCAGGTTAAGGGTTATTCTTGTATTCTATCAAAGAAACATTATATTACCTACATACAGGCTATAATAGACCCTCCTGTTTGAACAGCGAAATTGCCGCGCCTACGCCCTGCGCCCTGAGCCCTCACAAACATCTTATACAAACGTAATAACAACACTTATTACGTTTCTTTTCGGTAATCTAGCGATTTGGCCCTTTAGCCAAGCCGTTTTCTTTAACGCTTCTTCTTAGAATCGCCGATTTGAATGTATGGAATTGACATATTTATTTAAGCGTTCGATGATAATATGAAGTTGACGTTCGACTCGTTTCATACATTTTGATCGGTAAGCGACAAAGAAAACGGCTTGTCTTGGCTCTGGTGGTATCATCGAAAAAGCTTACGCGATTATAATATTTTTGAATAAAATTTTTTGAACCCTAAGCAAAAAATAAGCTTGTACGTAGCCATGTATGACTACGTAGCAAATAATAAAGCCTTACTATTGCAAGGTTTAATAAAATAACAGTAATAGTAATAACCGATTTCTCGGTTTAGGCGTTACAGTAAAACATAATATAAATAAAGACTATTCAAATTATTGCATTCTCCTTCGGCTTTGCCATATTATGTAGACTTGGATTGTTTCAATCCATAAATAGATGAAGGAAAAGAAATAAAAATTACGCGCAGAACTGAAAACGCAGGCTTACATTTTCCGTGAGTGGTGAGATATTATAGAGCAGAAAATACTTCCTCTCGTACGCCGCACTATCTATTTTCCCTCCGTCTCAAGAATTTTCCTAACGAGAGTTCAATATTGTTTCCCATTCCCTAAAAGGACACAACGCTTAAAAACTCAAAAAGTTTAAAAGTAGTGTTAAAAATGTTAAGGTTGGCTCTTTTCTCTCGATTTAAGTAGAGTAGTTTTAAAGCTATGATTTGTATGAAACAGTACGTACATACAGATAGAAATGCCTCCTATTAGTTAGTAGTCCTGGGTACATGTTCACTTTGCCATGTGGTAACAACTCAGCTTCGTTTTGCAGCTACGCATTTTGTATGCTACGCGCGTGCTACGCAGAGCTTAATTGCGAAAGCTGTTTTAACCTGCTAGCTGTTATCTATTTATTAGACGTAGCTTTTAACTGTATTTTTTTAATAAAGCTAAACAGGAAAGTTTCATTGTTTATGTTTGAATAGTTAACACCTTAACTACGATACTGATTTTTTGTACCTAGAATACCATGCTATACCAGGTATTTTCTACCTGGTAGTAAGTTTTCATCGTATGCGAACGAGGGTATAATGGCCTGGTGAAAGTCGTTCATAGAAATATGAACCCAGGATCAACAAGGCTAGGATTTAATGGAGGAAATTTTGCATGTATAAAGTTCATTAGTGGACCTATTTGAAACTACCTTCGCCCGGGGATTGGACAAAAACTTGATGCCTTTTTTAGAAAAAGAAATACCAGTATTACCAGACCTGTTCAAGCAATACAAAAATATAATAATAGTGATGGGACAGTAAAAAAAATTCATCATATCGACATTTTTTTAAACTAGATGACTCACGCAACTCCGTCGCATTGTGCCAAAAACAGTTTATTGCGCGAGAACCGTACGTTTTTCCAGGATGAAAAGTATCATAATATGTATTATCCCGGGAGTCAGAGTATCTCATATATAATAAAATTTCAGCAAAATCGGTTTGGGCGTGAAGGGGTAACAGACAGACAGACAGACACACTTTCGCATATTTTATAATATAAGTATGGATAATGACAATAAACTGATTAAATGCTGTGCTGATGCTTAATTTTCTCGAGCTGAATTTTTCTTTTCGATTTTTTTCGCTTAATAACAGGTCTGACGGGAAATATGTTAAAGACTTTGTCACTACTCAAAACAATAATATTTGACGCCATTTTATAACACTTTAAAATTTACCACGCGATTAAAATGTAAATATCACAACTGAAAACACTTGCGCACAATCGACAACAAACAAAGCATTCGACAGCACTAGGCGCGACACACACGCCCCTCGCCCACTCAGTGTGGCTACCAGGCCTACAAATCAAGTCCTGGTAGAGCTTGTCTAATTTGAAATGACGCGCCCCACCACTTCAAAGTTGATATAAATGAAACAGTTTTGTACTGTGAATACGAGGGAGGGGCGCGTCATTTCAAGTTAGACAAGCTCTATTCGCACTGAGCTTATTAATTCAGTGCAAACTATCTTTAAAAAACCTGGTGAATGTTTTAATCTTTATACGTCATAAGCTTTAAAATGGGTGTTAGATATAAAACTATGTCTCTCGTACACGTAGTACTTCTCGAGTTACAGCGCCCGCACTGAGCGAAAGGACACGATTTAAGAGCTTAGAGCGTGCACAAAGAGAAAACACTCAACCAGGCGTATTATAATATAATGCCTTGCTTTGCAGCGAACGTGTTAAAAGCCGAAGCTACTGAAACGAGTTTTAGAAAAAATATATAATTTAACCATGGAGAAGGACATACCGTGTATACACTATACATGTATACTACTTATTATGTACTTTTGTATGGTTCCTCATAGTAATATTAAAAAAGTGTGTCTTTCTGTCTGTTACCTTCTTACGCCTAAACCACTAAACTGATTTTGGTGGGCATGCAGATATTTTGAGAACCGGAAAATGTACGGTTCCTGCGCGATAAATAGATTAATATGCGAAAGTGTGTCTGTCTGTTACCTCTTCACGACCAAGCCGCTGAACCGATTTTGCTGAAATTTGATAAGGAGATAATTTGAGCTCCGGAAAAGGACATCCCACCAAAAACATTTCTTGTAAAATGTTGCCGAGATGACCACATAAGGTTTACCCTGTAAAAAAGATTTGAGAATAAAATCTAAAGTATAAGAGCTATTCAATAATTGAGACTTTGTACGTTTAATAGGTTTACCATTGACATCATATCCTGAGAATATGAACTATCTGGTACATCGGAAACCAACTCTATGAGGGTTAAAAAAAATTATGAAACACAAAAAAATGATAAAAAGGTAGGTAGTGCCCTTGCGCTTCGCTTGGCTCGTCTCGGCGGGTACACTACCGTGCACCCAGATACGAGTACCTAATATACTTATTGTATCGGAAAAATGTACGGATCGATAAACAAATTTTGGCGCTACAGAGTTGCGGAAGTTATCAAGTATAATATTGAGGAGAATCCTAACTTTGATAATGATGCGGAACTCTATTCCGTTCATTCAGCGGAAACCACTTTGGAGTCCTCTGATCTAGATTATAAAGTATAATGAGGTGTAAGCTGCACTTTTATATTTAGAACTTGGTCAGCCGTGAGCCGGCCTCGGCGGAATAGAGGACCCATTGTGAAAGGTCCATTATGAATATTTTATAACTATCATGAATAAGACTTAAATAAGTTCATTGTGGTAAGTCTTTTTCAAAAATATTTTATAGAATAATTTATAGCGTTATACCTTTTTGAGATTCATAATAAAATGAAATTTTAATTAAATTCGTTCACATCACATTTTTATTCACAATTTTACACGAAAAATAGTCACAGAATCACAAATTAGATCACGACTCACGAGATAACTCAATTAAGTATTATTTTTTACCACTGTTGATCCTGGCGACACAGGAGTTGCAGTGGTGGGAAATGGGAATGTGTGGTGGGCCATTTTCCCGTTAAAAAAGCATTATTTTTTAATCGCAGGGGTGCATTTTCTCGCGACATTTTCAGTTTAGCGGGAAACTTATAATAAGTATGTGTTTAATAGTTGACCATTATAATATTTTAAATATTATTTAATAACGGATATTGCATAAAAAATTAGTTGAAATTTTGATTAATTTTGGATGAAAAATCAATTAAAAAGCAAATAACCACAAAATATAAATTAATAAATTTATACTACCTAAGTTCGGGATAATAGATAATAGATAGATAGAGAATATTTACTTAACAAAGTAGCTGCGAATGCAATAATAACTTAAGTATATAGGGAATCAATTAAAATTTCTAGTCAATAGAAAATTCAGGATCAAAACTATTACAATATCAAAATTTGTACAAAATCTGTACGTAATGTAATGTAATGTATTTTGAATATAATAATAATATAGTGTTAGCAAGTTTTAAAATATAAAATCACTAAAAAGAACTTAAAACTCTACACAGTAATATCACCGATCGTTGACATGTCACTAAACTTACTTTACACAATAAAAACTCAAACTACACAGTGCAGTCACCGATCGTTGACATGACAATATCGTAATTCGTAACTTACGTGGATCACTCACTCGTCACACACTCACGACCTCCTCCAAGCGCTGAGGAGGGCAGACTGGGAGTCGGGACTTCGGGAGTAAGGCTCGGTGCACACTGATGAGTGATGACTGACCCTTTATCTTTGAATGAAAGATAAAAGTTACTAATACCCGGTTTCTGAGGTTTCTTGACCGTGGTTTATATATTCAACAGTAACTTTGATTGGTTACTGTATTGACGTAAGTACTTATTTAAAGTTTTATTGAATTACCTATATACTAGACGTTCCACGCAGCTTCGCCTGCGTAAATTAGCAATTTCACAGATACATTATCCCACAATAAATAGCCTATAATCGTTCATGTGGTCTACTTTTTATCTGTGCCAAATAATATAAAAATTGCTCCAGTAGTTCGTGAGATAAGCCCTTTCAAAAAATTTTCCCTGTATTTCCCACATTTCCCTCTGTTTCTTGCTACTATTAATTTTAGCGTTATAATATTATTTACTCTTTAAACTACTGTATTTTGAGAGCAAATATTTTGTATGCGTGATGTTTCGAGGGTTTATTTTAAGAGTTTATTTACTAATAAACTCTTAAAATAAACCCTCGAACAGCCCCCTGTGACAGCAAAAGTTCAAAGATAAAGTAGTTGACCTTTATTGAGGTAAAAATTAAGATAAGTAGCAATTAATCAAAATAAACATTCGACAGACAAAATAATAAATCTAACACATCATATCTGTACGTTAAACCAGGAAAATACTTATTTTAGATAAGAAAGCAAAGAAAGTTGTCATATTTTTTACTTTGACATTTAATAATTATTACAGTATACACAAACAACTAATTATTAAATTTTACGCTTCCCATGTTAGAGATCAAAAGCTCTAATCACTAATTAGGTAATCATTAGTTAATTTGATATATTATTTACCTCGTGAACAACATCACAAAGTTCACATTCATATTTTAATGTAACATTTTAATAATATTATACCTAATATCTTGTTTCTTTCACCGCGGTTAGGATTGAGTCGGTAGTAGATTTTTTGTTGATATTTTATGAGAAAATAATAATCAAGGATCATATTGATTTTTCCTTTTTTTCATTTAGATATATTTTGAAAATCAACAGCTAACGAAATCTTACTTTAACCCGTTCTCTGCTGCATAGGTCACATGTGCCCGGATCCCTACCTGTATCTACCCGCCGCGTAGGGCACCGGTGACCTCAGAGCAGACCTGTTTTTGAATCGAACTCGTAGGCCATAGGACACGTTTATCGTACATTTCTCTGTAGTAGGTGAACGGTGCGGCGCTGTAGAGCAATACTTTCACATGGTATTCACCTATGTTCATTATAATTATGTGAAAATGTTGATGCTGAAACGCAAAGGGCTGGAAACAATGATATTCAACTAAATACAGATCTGTTACGTTCATACTATTTTTCGGCTTAAATTGCTTCCGAACAATTTTCAAATTCAATTGTCAAATTTGACAGATAAGTGAAACAAAAGATACGAAATGACATTTACATAAAAGAGACAGACTATACAAAAGACGGGTCAATTGGCCCGTATTTAATGGCTTCACAATGCGCGCGGTAGTAACATATCTGCTTTGAGTTTTTTTATATAATATCATTGGCTGGAAAAAATTACTGTTTCTATGACTTCTTATTCATTTATCAATAATGGTACTAATAATTTCACTTATCTTTTAATCAGTATTATGTTGTATATTAAGTTGCTTTTAAATAATAATTGTGTTTTTGTATGGGAGCCCCCCTAATTTATTTATTTTATTTTAATTTTAGTATTTATTATTAGATTACATATAAAATTAAGAATATTATGAAAATTTCAAGTACCTAGCTGTTGCCTTTATTGATAACGAGCCAAAAAGGTCAAAAAATTACGTTTGTTGTATCGGAGCCCCCCTTAAATATTAATTTTATTTTGTTTTTAGTATTTGTTGTTTTAGCGGCAACAGAAATACATAATCTGTCAAAATTTCTAAAGTCTAGCTATAGCGATTATTGAGTTACAGCCTGGAGACAGACAGACAGACAGACAAACGGACGGACAGACGGACAGACAGACGGACAGACATTGAAGTATCAGTAATAGGGTCCCGTTTATACCCTTTGGGTACGGAACCCTAAAAAAAAATTAAAAAAACATTGTTACAATAAACTTTTGCATATCGATGACGTTTGTTGAAACATATTAGACATAAAAAAGTTTATTCCTTATTTCATTCAAAAAACTAGCTTCAAGTAGCTCAAAATTAAGTATGTCTTCTAGTGATATATTCAAGTCTTCCATCTCAATATCTAAATTGGGTAAATCCAAGGTTCGTCACCAAAAACCTGGAAAATTCGCAACGACACAATGGTGACTGAAGGGTGCGGTGCCCGGAGACGTGACCGGAGCGGCGCAGTAATAACGATTTTCGTACTACAGCACCGCGTAGGTCACATGTGACCTCAAGGGTTTTTTTTATTATATCTCAGGAACCCTGCACCCTATCGAACCCTAAATGATATCATAGTTTAAGTCTTGACCTAATAAATCTATTTCAACAATTATTTTTTTTTGTAATTTTTCTCGTTTGTACTACCAGCAGAACGTGTTAAATACCTACCGCTTTTGATATCAACTACATTCTACAATATTGTGCTAATTTGGCCTTAAAACACTTTTCATATTACTCCATATTCCATATACCTGTGGCAAATTTCATTTAAATCGGTACATTAGTTTTGAAGCATATTCGATAAAAATATATTTATATCACAAAGCATACATTCAAAAAACTAGCCCCGTGTGACCACAGCCTTACCTGAACTAAATAGGGCACCGACACACGTTTTTCCACGACAGTGATAAAATTAATTACTCGCAAGTAGTACAACCTACCTGCTGCCTATTTACTGCCTACTTGCTGCCTAGTTGCTGCCTACTATTAATTATAGCGACTCCACTGAAAAGGATAATATGTGTTATTAGGTTAAGTATTTCAGTGCGTGTTTTAGTTTACTTACGTATATTTTCTGCGTCTCTTATGTTACTGCTGATTTATGGTAGTTGTTACACTGTGTACATTATGTATTTATATCTGAAAAATAACTAATACATAGTCTAGAATATGTATTAGTTATTTCCTAATACAAACAAAACAGTTTTTACAATTACAGTGTCTCGTTTTGTATTCCCAAACGGCGGTATTCTGTCTGTGTCGGTCATAATTGTCTCCGTGTCAAAGTCATATCCTTAGATAACTGAACATTTTTCAAGGTATTTTTTTTAATCTTCACAGAAGTTAATAAAAACACCGCTTTGCGGCGACGTAGAGACGCCAGACGTTGCCATGGTAACGTCACTGGCCACGTCGCCGTGGCATCCAGTTTGGGAACCCCTGGTCCATACTGTAAGTTTAAATAATAAGCTCTTTGTATTGGTTTTGAAATATTGCTAATACTTTGTATGGTTTCGATAAATAAAGATTGGTGCTGAAAGAGCGTTCCCACAAAAAAGGGTTCAGACTTCAGGCCCTTAGCCCGACTCCCCGGGACACACAGTAGTCGCAGTCGTAGTGAAGTGTTGTCTTGCAAAACGACGACCGAAACTCCGTTCCGCCAAAATTCGTTAGCGAGAATCCGCCGAGAAATCGCGCGAGAGAATCCGCCGAGAAATCGCGCGAAGACTGTAAATTTTTCCGGGACAAAGGCTATGCCTTTCACAGGACACCATGCATATGCATACTCATTAAAATGTTCAGCTACTCGTATTTAAGCGCAAAGAGGTTAAACAGACAGACAAACTTTCGAATTTATAATATTAGTATGGATTAACATAGCTATCGAATAGATAAGCTCCAGTCAAAATCACCGTCAAAGAGTGATCTGTGACATATCCGTTTGTATCCCGGATGCATTAGGATAAAAGCACAAGGTCCGGAACTACAAATACTTCATTTCCGGAATTGAACCGAGCCTGTTTGATGTCACACGCAAAGTAGCTCATGATTAGGGGATGAATTCATGTTTGACGTGACAGCGTCGGGGGGACTCCAAGAATGGTGTAAGGCTAAAGACTTCTCCTAATAAGTCACTGTTGAGACTTGAGGTGTTACTTGGTTAAAAAAGTATTTCTTATTTCTACATGACATCTGCACAAAATAAAGAGCACCTTCCAAATTTAACCTGATTTAACTGTGTGTGCCAGTACTCACGACGTCATATTGACGCCGTACTGTTGATACGTTCCGGAATTTACGCCAGTACATTGATGTTTATTATAATATCTTTGTTGGGATGTCGTTATAATATGTCACACAGCTCACACTGACACCAGAGGGCCCAAAATGGTGGCATTTTGCAATTCCTCTAACATCAATTCAGAAACTTAATCGTCAAAACAATCAAGTGACGAATGTCAAATTTCATTTCTACGAATTACTAGACATCAATTGCAAGCAGATTTTATTTGTGATTTTTTTAAAATGAATCATAATATTATGATTCATAATAAGCGACCATTTTAGCCCCGCAGGGGGTAGTGGCACATCAGCACAAAATGGCGTCAGCTTCAAAACGACATAAGCACTGGCCAGTATACTGGTTTAAATTTCGGAACACACACCTAATAAAGTTTTACACTTTTATAAAAATTATCTTCATTGCTTACGTTTTACCTACTCTGCCCTTAATTTGAGACCTCTACACCTACCGAGCATGGTGGCTAGAGAGGTGGCTCTACTCGATAGGCCCTAAGGCCCATATTATACCAGTATGAGACTAATTTAGTTCTATTCACCTCCTTGAATGGCGCGCGATCTATTGTGGGAGCCGCATTGTCCCGGACAAAGGTATCCATTATACATTAAACTAAAGATACATGTAGGCCCTTAAAGGGTTCAGTGACGTCATCGAAAGCCTTGCTTGCTAGAAACTATTTTGCCCGCCTACGTTCTTTTTAGGGTTCGGTACCCAAAGGCTAAAAACTAGACGCTATTACGTTACGACTTCGTTGTCTATCCGTCTGTCAATCCGTCTGTATCTCACGAACGGTTATAGCTAGAGAGTTGATTATGTATTCCTGTTGCCGCTATAACAACAAAATATACTGAAATAAAATAGAATAGAAAATAATAAATAAATAAAATAATGGTACGGAATCCTTCGTGCGCGAGTCAGACTCGCAATCGACCTTTTTTTAGCACCAATGATCGGGCATGATTGTTGGTACAGTAAATGAAGGCAAAAATCAGGTGCAACCTCCGATTTCGTTGAACCTCCATCGATTTGGATGAAAATTTGGGATTAAGTACATTAAGCCCTCTACTTTAAAAGTGACATACGCTCGTATTGCGCTTTTTTATTTTAGGGGTGAGATCCACCCCTTTTGTTGAAAATAGAAAAAATGCGGATTTAACCTTTCTGGATTAACTAATTGGGTTTAATTCGATAAAATAAATGTTTTAATGTATTTTTCATGATGTTTATGATTATTTAATTAATTTTTCCTTTATGGCAACCATCCCTTTAATCGTAAAAACACTTTATGTATTTCTGAACTTTAAAATCTCATATTTACATAGTATAAACAGTTTGTTTAATATTTATGATATAATTTTTGGATAAGACTGAAATATAAACCCCTAAAAGTACCCCTAAAAGTTTTTATTTTATGTTTTTTATCAGCATTAATGAGTTCGAATATTTTTTCATAGAATTATGATAAATTCTATTAATATATTTCAAACATTAATATTATTTAGTCCAAAATATTCAAACAACGATTTCAAACTACCCTCTGTGCAAAAAATTGACGCAAAGGCTGAATCTGCTAGACTGAAATATTTAATAGACGCACATCATTATTTTAAACAGCCCCTCTCTTATCGAGTCGACATTTACGTTTTGTTTACTTTCTGAACATTGAAAGACTGGAAAAGATTAACGTATATTTAGTAAGGACTATAATATGACGCCTGCAATCGCGCTGGAACCGTTCATTTTCGGGATAAAAAGTAGATATCCTATGTCCATATCCATTCCCAAGACTCTAAAATATTTTCATACTTACTAAATTTCAGAAAAATCGGTTGAACCGTATGTGTGTTAAGAGGTAACAGATAGATAAAAACACTTCAGCATTTATAATATTAGTAATAGACCTATTGACAGGTTTTCCTACAATATTTGCATCCCAAATCTCTGCTTCAAAATTGTTTTCAAAAAAAAATTTGTTTTACCACAATAGCTCTGTTCATTTTTAAGTTATCGTGTTCATGTATATACTTGAACAATACTTTTTAAAGCCCTTGGTTAAAAAAAATATGGTTAAAAGGCCCCGTTTTCATGGTTCTTGCAGTAAAACTTAGGCTTTAAAAGTCTATATCTTCGTTATTTTTCATCCTATAACAATCAAAAGAAAATCAAAAGATTTCTTCAAAAGTGGACACCAATTTCGTTCTTTATAATTTTTACGAAGATTCAATATTTTTGAAGTTATGTTCAAAAGAAAATGATATTTACGAAAATTTGAATAATTTCGATTTTACTAAATCATATTGTTTTTCAAAACTAAGCATTCTAAACCAAGAAAAATTTTTGAGGTCATTACTTATGCTAAAATAAAGTAAAGCCTTTGGGGATAACCATAAATTTGAATTATAGTAGAAATGGTCAGCGTTTTATTTTTAGATTTTTCCAAAAAAATTCGAAAATGTCATCTTATTTTTATCGTAACTTGGTCAATTTTTATGCTTTCAACCTTTTACAATGCTTATTAGAAAGGTATTTTTAAGCACTTCAAAAAGTTTCAAGGAAGTACATGTCATTAAATGCATCGGTTTACCGTTATTTAAGTTTAAATGCTTAGACGTAGGTACTCGCCGAAAGAAAATATATTATATACAATCACCTATACTTCACTTTGGATGAATATAGGAAAGCATTTTAGGATAGATATTAGTTTGTTTTTTTATTGGCTTTAATTTTGGTAATTACACATTTTTCGTAAAAACCTATAGTTTCTTAGTTAATTATGAAAAACCGCTTAAAGATAAGTATTTTTCTCACGCAAAAACGCATCTTTAATCTTTAATAACTCCGAAAGTATTGATTTATTCAAAAAACTTTATATAACAAAATTTGCTTAAAATTTGTGTGTCTATTGATTCCTGGGGTTATTTTTATTTTAAAAAATCACCCCCTGAGAAGAGTTGGCATCCACCCCCAGGGCAAAAGCGCAAGTTGGCACTATGTCACTTTTGTTTCTTAGGGTATCCTCCACCTACTTACCAATTTTCATGAAAATCGATGGAGGTTTAACGAAATCGGAGGTGAAAACCTTCACTGCCTCCACTATGTAATTTTATTTTATTTCCGACCGAAATGTTTCTTAGATCCGAAAGGTTTCTTAGGTTTAATTCATATGGGCCTTGGGGGTTTTATGATGAATTTTAAAAAATACTTGCAGGCTGCAGCCGTTGCCGAAAAACCCGATCTTTAATATTACAAGATCATATTAAACAAGATCAAAGTACCTAATATATTTTTGTTGGTGTATTGTTAGGTGCTTTAAATAATAATCACACATAAATAGTGCAATGAGAATAATATATTGAAGTTTTAATTAACTAATTAACTTTATGAAAAGACAACCATGACGCCATCTTGACAGCCCGCGCAAAGTGAAGTTCCTTAACAATAGTGAGGGGCATCTATACTCATAACATCCTCCTTATCAAAGAGAGGTAAAACATTATAGCTTCACAGCTGGCAAGATAAACTCTAAACTAAACAAACATTTTAAGAATATAAAACGATACAATGTACCTAAGTAATGTTATATAGTCTAATTAAGGGCGTTTCGTCCGGAGATTCCGTAATTGACCGTATTTAAAACCTTATAAACTCATAATCTGAAAGCTACAAAATTATAATAAAAATACAGCCATAATCTTCAGTATATCAACATTCCTTTTATCGTTTTAAATTTTTTATTTTTGTTTCTTATACTCATGATATCAGCTTCCAAAGTAATACCAATTTGTTAAAATTCAAGCATACATTCAGCATCTCCTTAGGATTTACAAATTACTTTTATTTGAAACTCACGCCAATAGATCGACAATATCATAAACTACATATTCGCCGTTTTAATTTTTTTTAGGACAATTTTGAACTAAGATAAGTAAAAATAATAGGGTTTTGGCGCGATCTCGGCAACGCGGCAAATGTATGGCCGAGGTCGTTTGCTGGGGGGACGACCTTAACATTACTAAATTAATCAGTCCTTCACAGTCATAGCCAATATACTATTATAATAATATAAAAAATCCTATAGGTCTTACCGTCTTGGTGGCCTTATAACTCTTCTACATCTGGTGCGTTTTTCAACTGGAGTTGTATGCTCCTCACTAGATAGTAGATATAGTTGTAGTAGGTGATTTAGGAGGTGTCTTGATATTTGGACTTTCTTGTGATATCTCTTGAAATTCAGTTTCAGGTTGAATTACAGGTAGAGTTTGAGGCTTTAGTATATACTGTCTGTTCCTTCGTCCTATAAATCCATCTGAACCCTCAATAGTATAGGATCTCGGCTGCTCGCATTTGGCCTTTACTGTACCTGGAACCCATGGAGTGTCTGGCATTTTCTTAAAATATACTTTATCTCCTTCTTGTAGTTCTGTTAATGATTTAGTCTTTTTATCATAGTAGTCTTTCATTTTATGTTTATTTTCTTCCTTTGCCTTTACATATTCGTGAAATTTAACTGTTCTTGGTTTTAAATTGCTTGTGACTGTTGGCAATTGTGTTCTAAGTGAACGTGACATTAACAGTTGTGCTGGAGATGGCAGCTTTCCTCTAGGTGTGTTCCTGAATTGAAGCAAAGCAAGATATGGATCAGTTCCAGACTCCTCTGACTTGGTGAGAAAACGTTTACATATCTTTACTGCAGACTCTACCAACCCATTTGAACGAGGTAAATAAGGACTTGACGTAGTATGATTTATTCCCCATTCAAAAGTATTTTTTTTAAACTCAGCTGAATTAAATGGTGGCCCATTGTCAGAGAATAACTCCACTGGTATACCATATCTACTAAAAATGCTCTTGAGACAGACAGTGGGGATTGTCCATTTTTTTTTAATTTTGCTCATTACAAAAACATTTCGAGCAATAAGGTCAGTGATCGTTTTTCTGTATATAAACCAATGATATTCAACTAAATACAGATCTGTTACGTTCATACTATTTTCCGGCTTAAATTGCTTCCGAACAATTTCCAAATTCAATTGTCAAATTTGACAGATAAGTGAAACAAAAGATACGAAATGACATTTACATAAAAGAGACAGATTATATAAAAGACGGGCCAATTGGCCCTTATTTAATGGCTTCACAACGCGCGCGGTAGTAACATATCTGCTTTGAATTTTTTTATATAATATCATTGATATAAACGAAAAAATACCCATTAGTTACTTATATTTTTGAACAAATATGTTTAACCTTAGTTTGACCTTCAATGGCGTTAAACTAGCAATAAATTCGATCAACATTACGTTTCGAACTTTTGGTAAGTTTCTCGTATCAGCTTTTACATAATGATAACTTGCATTAGACGAACCAGCCATTAAAAATAAGATTGAAAGGAAAAAAAACATACTACAGAGGTCAATTGGGCGCCGATGATGACGTCAGAGCGAAACTTTAAAAATTTATTGAGAAAAAACTAGCCAATGGATTTCAAAATTATTTAATTTATATTCTTAAAATATCCTATTTTAACGAAAAAAATATAAAAAGTACATGTGATTTTTTTTGGACAATGCCCATTACTGTTTTAGCATTAGTAGGTACTTGCCACTGACATTAATTCAATATAATTGGAGTAATAATCTTGTACTACAATATATTTTTTTGACTTATAATCCATAAAATCAACACCAACTTTTTCCCAAGGAAGTAAGGTAACATCGTGAGGCAAAAGTGGTTCTGGAGCATTTGAACTTCTATGAGACAAACAAATATGACACAACTGAACTAGGTTTTTTATATGATGACATAAATGGCCAAAAAACATGTCCTCTAGCAAATGCTTTTGACCTTTCTATACCCAAATGACCGCTGTGTATTATTTTTAAAATATCTGGCCTTAATTTTTTAGGTATGACTATACTGTTACTTCTAAAAATTAAATCATGTTCTGTATGTAAATCAAATCTATGCTGCCAATATTCATGCAAATCTTTGTGAATTTGTGATTTACTTCTTGGCCATCCTTCTTTACAGTATTTTTTCAAAATTTGCATACTTTCATCTTGGTTTGAGCCAGTTATTAACCACTGTAGACGTTCAGAAGATACAGGTAATGACTTAATCAGTAAATTTACATGAACAACAACATCATCATCCAATTCATCAGAACTTGTATCAGAAAGTGCTGCTCTTGATAAAGTATCAGCGACGTACATCTGACTACCTTTTTTGTAAACTACGTTTAAACTATAGGGTTGTATTATTAACATCATTCTTTGGAGACGTGTTGGAACCTCAACAAGGGGTTTTTTAAACAATGTTATTAAAGGAGCATGGTCTGTCTCTACAGTTACAGATTGTCCATAATATTATATAAACTGATGGAACTTCGTACAGGCAAAAACTATTGAATAGAGTTCTTTCTCGATCTGAGCCATTTTTTGTTGTGTATCTGTCAAAGTTTTTGAAGCATAATAAACAGGATGTTTATTTTGAAACAACACTGCTCCAACAGCTCTGTTACTAGCATCACTTTGTAGGACAATAGGATCATGAACATTAAAATGTGATAATACTGGCATGAACGTAGAAAAAAAGGTGGACGGAGTCTTGTCATATACAAAACTGTGTCTTCACTTTTCTTCTGAGTAGGCCACGCACACGTTCTGACGCCTGTCAAATGGTATGGACTAGCGCAAGAATGTGTGCGTGCGGACCGTGTACATACAGCCAGCTGGCCGACTCTGAACGACACAGTTTTGTGTATGGTGGGACTCCGTCCGCCTTTTTTATACGTCCATGAATACTGGAACTTGACATATTAATTGCTTCAAATGACAGAATGCTGCTTCATGATAAGCAGTCCACTGCCAGTCAACAGATTTCTTTAAAAGTTGGCGTATTATTTCTGTTTCACCAGCCATATTTTTAATAAAAGGACTTAATATATATTATAGCTAGGTCTGTGACGGGCTTAATTCTTTCCTTTTAAAAGTGAAAGGTCAAATCAAACGCAAGGTCCTTTAGTAATTCGACCGCACATGAAACCACTCGAGCACTTCAGTAACTCGAATACCCAAAGTCAGAACCCAATGGAGCCTGACTTAAGAGCAGGTGCGTAGCTTAAAAGTAATATAAGGCAACCTTTAACCTTAGGGCCCCATAACAAAATTTTGTATGGGGCCCCGCCTAGGCACGCTACGCTTTTACTTAAGAGGCTGCCTGTGGGCACTGAAAGCTGAAAAACTACAACCGTAAATAAAACGTATAGTTTTAAATACCGGTGGTAGGTACCAGTATGGTCCCGACGACGTTCAAAGAACATATTATTTAAAAAAAATAATTCTGAATAAATGAGTTTGAGTTTGGGGACGTCCCCAAATAACCCTAGGTATCTAAATAGGAGAAGAAGAGGGTAATATAAAGGAACAGACAATCTCGCCTCATCAGTCATCAGGTTGCAGAACTGACCCTTAAGGTCACACCGAAACGAGGCGAAACCCAGCGATGCATAGAAGTAACAACAAATTGAAACGTCAACCGGCGTCACGCTATTTGACATTTTTTATTTCGATTCTATATGCATCGCCAATTCGCGTATCGTTTCGTCTCATCTATTTGTGACAGCCACAAAACTGTCAGCCTAAAATAAGCGAGCATTACGAAGTTTATGGTATTTCCATATAATTCACTTTTTTGCTTACATAATCATACGACATACACGTATCCGACAATAGAATAATACAAATATGCAATAGTTATATTATAGCAATGTTTTCAGTAAAAAGTTTTGTTTGAAGTTTGACAATGTTTTTGGCAAAGATCTCTAAATAGTAGGTTTTTGACAATATTCTGATATGACGGGTCACGGGTGCAACAAGTCTGATCTTGTTCGGATTAACTGAACGGAACCCCGAACCGAACCGTTTGTTCGGATTCGAACTGAGTGTCATCAGTTCAGTGTGAACTCAGTCAGGGTTGATTCAGACCGCAACGCGACGCGAAGATGCATTTCTAAATTTATATGGATTTGACAGATTCGCAAGACGTCTCACGCAATAGGCTACTTGACCTATATTCAATTTCAATGAACAAATGCATATTTCTAGTAGAACTTGGTCTAGGAAACCATATTTCACCCTTATTATCAAATAAAAGCTTATGATTGATAAATAAAGTCGATTTGAAAATATGATTTTATGAAAATAGGAATTGTACTGACGAAAACGCTTTTGCGGTACTTCCGATTTGGATGTGACGTCATCCTCATACTAATTTAATATCTTTTATTTATCGCGTTCGCTATATGTAAGTTTATTTGTACATAAATAATAAGAATAAGCCTATTATATATTATTTTCTTGAATAATTCAAATAAAACATCAGTTTTATATAATATATTATCTCCATTTATTGTAGACGGGAAATGAAATGGCCAAAACTTTTCTCCAAAAGTTTTCAACATTACAAATGATTTCTAATTTCTTATGTAATTATTTTATAATTTTTGGGCACTTTTAGACTCGTACATTTAGCACATTAAAAAAATTTCAATAAAGAGAGTTTAAAATACAAAGCGTATGACGTCACACTATGGCGGACAGTGTTTTCGGCGCCATTTAAGAGGCATATTTTTCAATAAACATTTTTATGGGTTTCTACTGTGTAAAATATTAGTTTTTTTTTTGTAAAAATGAATGATTATGAAGCGATTAGCATGAAGAAAAAAATTAGGTCAAGTAGCCTATTACAAAATGACGCCCCGCACCTCGCCTCGTCGCGTTGCGGTCTGCATTGACCCTTACAAGACACACTTGTATCAAATAGCTGTAGGCAGTAAAACGTCAGTCGTAAACGACTTTATAAAAGTGTCGTAAAGGCGCAGATATTTATACTCGCGTCATGTGGCGACTCCCGCGAAGCAACTTCACTGATGGCGCTAAAATTACCCCAACTGGGGGTAATTTCTGTCACATTACGCAACCGGAATCTTTAATTTAGACTAGTGTTATAAATGTGACAGTGTGTATGTCTGTTACCTTCTCACGCTTAAATCGCTGAACCAATTTTGCTGAAAGGTATGCAGATGCTGCGAATCTCGGCAAGGGACATAGTAGAATAGCTGAGGGATTAGTGCGAGTTTTATACGATCATACGCATCGAGCGCGTAAACGCGAATTTATATGGGATCAAAGCAGTATCCACGTTAGCCAGTAGATGGCGTTGCTTTGATCCCATATAAATTCGCGTTTACGCGCTCGATGCGTATGATCGTATAAAACTCGCACTAACCCCTCTGTTCTCATCCCGGAAAATGCACGGTTACCGCGCGATCGTGTTTCGCGATGTTACAAGCTGCTCGGAAACGACTGGACCGATTATTTTCTATATCCTGTGGGTCTGAGAATCGGATTATAATAGATTTTACATACGGGAAAGTACCTAATGGTAGACACTGAACTAATAGATGACACTTATGACAAAAATACCATAAAAATAAGAATTACTCTAATTATTTCTCACCACTGTAAATTTTATAAGCTTCTCAAGCTATCTGTTGAATTGAAAAAATATATTAGAGACGCCTTCGGGAACAAAATTTTAAAATGGGATCATTTTTCGTAAATAATATGACCGCGTCAACACGCGCTCGGCAATTTCTTAGCAAATAGGTTAAGGAAGGCGAAATTTTGCACGTAAGTTTTGAATACATTTATTTGATTTTTTGTAATTTCTATTGATTTCATTGGATTAATGGTCATGTTTTATACACTAATTAATGTTTATCTAAGATTTTTTATCAATTTTCCCTAACAATATAAAGGGTGTCTACTATTAGTTCTTGAAAATGTAAAAAACCTAATAGATGACATGGATCTCATCTTTGAGTTTTGCAATACATACTAAAGTTATTTTGTACTTTATTCTACTGCAAAAATCATCACTATTCTCTGAAAATATAATTCTATTAACAATCTAAGAACTTAGAACTACTACACCTAAAAATGGACATGGTGTCTAATATTAGACCTTGTACTGATCTAAAAATCGATTGCTTTAGTTTTTTAGCAGTAAAAAAAAAGAAAAAGGAGAGCTGAGAAAAGAAAAAAGAAGAGGCAAAAGAAGCATGGAGACTAAAGACTGAAAATAAATTTGCTAGGAAAAAAAAGACGGTTTGCACTCCGGGAGTGCCGGCAGAAGTGAAAACTTGATTATTAACGTTGTGCAATTTTTAACCCATTTTTTATGAAAATCGATTATTAAAAAATATTTTTTTTAATTAATCGAAACCCTTACGATCGATTAAATGTTTAACCCATTTTTTATGAAAATCGATTTCAAAAAAATAGATTTTTTAAATTAATAAAAAAAAAAATTTAGTTTGTTGTTATTTTTAGCAATATTCCGCGAAATAAACTTCCACCTTTAAGTAAATGAGTGAGTGCACGCATAGGCATGCGTACAGCACCTCCCTCCTCCCACACTGCCTATGCGTACACTCGCATGCAAGAACTTGCAAACACCACCACCACACAAGCAATAATGTTGGCAAATCCGTGCAAGGCCCCTCACCACCATGCAGGTTGAAAACCTCGACGCGCGTTTCGCTCCAACACCGGAGCATCCTCAGGATGTGGACTCTACGAACAACGTCCGTCAAGTGCCGCCGCCGGCCAAAACACCGCCTTTTATATCCTATCAAGCCCCGCTACTATCCCCACTACCCCCACTACCCTCACCAGTACCCCCGAACATATTAATAAGCGGTGACGTAGTCAAGCAAGTTTGGTCATTCAACAATGCAAATCTGTTATTTTTCTTTTCTTTTATGATCTCTAATTGTTCCAACACGCTCAGCCGAAAGCCTTTATCGCATTTATGTAAAACTTTATAGGAATGGCCATCGGGCACGGTATGATTACTATCTAAAAGATGTTTAGCAAAATGTGACTTATCAGGATGACCATTCCTATAAGCCGCGATATGTTCTTTATACCGAGTCTCAAATCTGCGTCCAGTTTGACCTATAAAGTTTTACATAAATGCGATAAAGGCTTTCGGCTGAGCGTGTTGGAACAATTAGAGATCATAAAAGAAAAGAAAAATAACAGATTTGCATTGTTGAATGACCAAACTTGCTTGACTACGTCACCGCTTATTAATATGTTCGGGGGTACTGGTGAGGGTAGTGGGGGTAGTGGGGATAGTAGCGGGGCTTGATAGGATATAAAAGGCGGTGTTTTGGCCGGCGGCGGCACTTGACGGACGTTGTTCGTAGAGTCCACATCCTGAGGATGCTCCGGTGTTGGAGCGAAACGCGCGTCGAGGTTTTCAACCTGCATGGTGGTGAGGGGCCTTGCACGGATTTGCCAACATTATTGCTTGTGTGGTGGTGGTGTTTGCAAGTTCTTGCATGCGAGTGTACGCATAGGCAGTGTGGGAGGAGGGAGGTGCTGTACGCATGCCTATGCGTGCACTCACTCATTTACTTAAAGGTGGAAGTTTATTTCGCGGAATATTGCTAAAAATAACAACAAACTAAATTTTAAGCTATGGATTTCCGCAAAGTAACGCCTGATTCCATTAACCAATTAATCAAAACCCTTACAATCGACTAACTTTTTAACCCATTTTTTTGAAAATCGATTATTAAAAAATCGATTTTTAAATGAATCGAAACACTTACAATCGATTAAATTTTTAACCCATTTTTATGAAAATCAATTATTAAAAAATTGTTTTTTTTTTAATTAATTGAAACCCTTACAATCGATAAAATTTTTAACCCATTTTTATGAAAATCGATCATTAAAAAAATCTATTTTTTTAATTAATCGAAACCCTTATAATCGATTAAATTTTTACCCATTTTTTATGAAAATCGATTTTTTTAATTCATCGAAACCCTGACAATCAATTCGAGTTCGAGTTCAAGTTCGAAATCGAGCTCGAGTTCGAGTTCGACACAAAACACTACTCTATCTCCAACCGTCTTACGGTTTTTCCAAGGGTTTTCGATCAGCACGAGAATCTGACGCGAGTTTCACAGTTTTTACCCATCCCACAAATTAAGTGCTCAACGCCGCTAAAGAAGTTTTCACTTTAAAAATATGAAATATAAAAGGAAAGATAGTTTCAGCATGGAAGAAGAATGAATAGAATCTGGAGACAACGTGGATAATATTTCTGATGCATGTAGTTACTATGATGAAGTAAATGAAATCTTTTGAAAAATGGCAAATAAAGACCTAATAATAGGAAAAATGTAAAATGTAATGTAAAGTTCTATGTCAACTATTAGTTCATATTGGTGTCTACTATTAGTGATGTTCGTTTTTTGTGATGTCATCTATTAGTACTTATGACTAAGTATACAAAAAGACCAATAATGTATTTTTTAATTGATTTGTCAGAGAATAATTATAATAGTTTTATTTTGTAAGAGTTACTGAAGACATGGAAGAAGTTATCAATCCTTTATATTCATAAAATATATATTTTATAACATTCAAATGTTTCATGTTTCCTTATAGTGTCTGCCATTAGGTCTCTTCCCTTACTTACCAGAAATAATGTTGTGGGCTAAAGCATACGAAAACTACTTTTTGACATTATTTAACATTACTTCTTGACATTATATTTGTCATAGAAGCATGGTAGAAGAAGCATGGGTCGAAATAGTAGGTAAATAGACAGTTCAACAAATAATTATTATTTGTGGTTTTTAAATTAAATAGGCGTTAAATATTTTAATTACCGCATTAATCCATGTGTTGGAAGACTTGGAAGTGCTAAGTTAACGCCTTTTAAAACCAAAATGGCAACCGCAAAACCAACGTAATCTGTCACGGGCCCCTAATTATACCGAATTTAATTGAACAAAATAAGGGCATTAATAAAGACCTCGGCGTTTGTGAATCTTTAAATGCGGCCCTGTTTTTACGTTTGGGGATGTGGAGAATGTTCATTATTCACTTTACGCTGGAGTCCGGTCCACATTAATATTATTAATGTTTGAAATCCTGACTCTAATGTACTTTTTATGATGGACGGCTGTGTTCCAGCCGCCATGTCTGTATACTTTCCAGTGCTGACAAAAGTGTCCAAACAATATGCACGGCAGCTGCTGCCGAGGTGCTGACACGGGAATGTACCATCGCAGATCGGGAATTAATAACGTAACTACACACACCGGCAAAATTAGCGGAACATAAGTAAAAAGGGCCACAACTTGAATTCAAGTGGGTCGGGCTATGTGAAATCCTTTTTTATAGTTTCTATAAGCTCATTTAAGAAATAAAATATTGAACAAAACTGGCAAGTTGACAGATTTTTATTGCAATTATGCCCTACTAAGTGTTTTTCGATGATTGACGTTGTAAGTGTTTCTGATAAGAATGGCGTTTTTAGCGGGGTGCAAGGTATGCCAGCTCATTTGATTGTTTGGTTTTTGGAAAAACACATTGCTTAGATACAAAATTAGTGGATTTTCCAGCATCTACGACAGCTAGAGCTGTAACCACGATAGAGAAAGGTCACACCTACCGTTCGGTCAGTCAGGCCTTAGGTGTGTCGGCTTTCGTGGTCCATCGTAAATTTCAACGCTACAGAGAGACTGGATCTTACGTTCGGAGACGAGAACAAGGCAGATATCGGGTGGCAAAGGTTCAGGATGACCGTTTTGTAAGGGTACAAGCCTTAAGAAATCGACCATAAACTGCTTTGCAGAGATGAAACCTATAGGAACAGGTCCGAGATGTACCTGTAAGTGATTGTACAGTAAGAAGAAGACTCAAAGAAGTTAAATTAAACTCAAAGGTGCCAGCAAGGGCACCAAAACTTGAGACAGGGCACCAAAGAGCCAGGCTAAGATTTGCGCGTGAACATCAAAATTTGACAAGTGGGTGAAATCGTGTGCTGTACAGTGATGGGAGCAAATTCTGTGTAAATTTTATTGACAGGCGATAAAGAATGTGGATAAATCGTAAGGAACGCTATAGACCATCAAACTTAACGGAAACAGTGGTATATCATGCAGGCTTCGTAATGGTTTGGGGTTGCATATGATTTGGAGCCCGCACAGAGCTGATGATTGTTAATGATGGTACTTTGACAGTACAGGGCAATAGCACAGACATCCTAGAACTGCATGTTGTGCCTTTTACACAGTTTTAGGTAGTAACTTCAATTTTTTGCGCGTCCATAGAGTAAAAAAATCGGGCATTATGACCTAAATGATGCTAGCGTAGCCCAGGTGGAGAGGTCAGCACGGTCTACGGATGTGGATCCGATTGAGAACGTGTGGCACATCAATGGGTGAACGGTACGAATTAAAACTCCAGCTCCAAAATGTGTTCAGGAGCTCGAGTTGGCGCTACTGGAGGAGTAGAAGAATATCCCACAGGAAATGATTGACAATCAAAATGCAAGCATGTAATGGCGTATCCAGACTCTCTTCAGATCCATAGAAGGCATTACACGCTGTTAACATGGCATTTCTTAAGTAAAAATGAAGAATTTAACTTAAAAACTTACTACTGAAATTTCAAAGATTTTTCTTAATTTTAGATTTTTGCAGATTTTTTTAATTTTACACGTTTTTATGCCCTAAATTTATATAAGTTTTATTTTTTAATCGTAAATTATTAAATTAATAAATTAATATATAAAAAACAGCGATTAATTTTCAAAAAAAATAAAATTTTGTTATGTTCCGCTAATTTTGCCGGTGTGTATATATAATAACTTTATAGTAAGTACCAACTGGCTAATATATTTTGTAGTTTGTTTGATTTATACCCACATCTGTGAATAGGACTGTATCGCAGCATTGCACAATGTACCTACATATTATACATAATATGAAAATTTTAGTCGTGATCTGTTGGCTGGCATCACATAATTCGATTAAATTACGTAGGTCCGCCATTTGCATACGAATTGACTTATCTGATAACTGATAACAAAACGATGATCGAAATCGCAAATTTTAAACATAGTACAATATAATATCGAGTTATGGACGCGACAATTTTGCCACTCACAAATTTCTAACAACAAGAAGACGAAGAACTGCGGGTAGTCGAAAATATTTTTATTTTCTGTCAATGTAAGACAAGACAATAGTCGTTCTCAATAAAACACTGTGCTAAAATGTTTTACAATTCGGAGTTGATGACAAACAGTGTTTTGAGAGACGCGTGGCTGACAGGGAACAATCGGGAGAGCAGAGTGGAAAGTGCATCAAATATAGCACATATTTGGTATGTAGTTTCAACATTTTCTTCGGGATTTTTAAATATTAAAGTAAGCAAAATAAGCTTTTCAAGCATTGCTTGATCTTTTCCAGAAAAGATCAAAGCAACATAGGCCAATTTCTGATTGATTTTGAGCTTGCACACCTGCTTTTCTAAAAGCAGTGTTATATTTTCGAATATACGATTGCGTCTAATACTCGTACCAGAATAATAACAATACCGTACTCAGAGACATATTATTTTAATGATAGCCTATCACCGATAAATGTATAAATCTTTTGTCATTATATTCAAGTTTTAAAAGTACTTTGCCTAACGACAGATTGATTCGCAACAATCTGTCGTCTAGAAAGATGAAAAAGAAAGAAACTACACGTTTCTTTCATTTACATCTTTCTAGATTATCTTTATATTTTATGGGTCTGAATAGGGTTTGGTTGGTATAGCTGATACATCCATATGGTACTAATATTATTGTAAATGCGAAAGTGTGTCTGTCTGCCTGTTACCATTTCGCGCCCAAACCGCTGAACCGATTTTTCTGAAATTTGGTATGGAAATACTTTGAGCCTCGGGAAAGGACATATGATACTTTTCATCCCTGTAAAATGTACGGTTCAAAAAAAAATTAGGGCAACCAAAACATAGATCAATAACCATAATCATAGATCAAAATCTATGTCTGTGGGGGCAACGGATTTGCGGGCATCATGTAGTTTGAAATATACAATATTCTCTCTCTCTGTTCCAGCAATGAAGTGAGCTCCCGTCTCTGCTACAAGTCAGCCCGCCACCGTCTCTCGCTGCGGTCCTCTGCCGTGCTGCTCAGCGGCACCGCCAGGATCTACAAGCACGAGCTGGATACACTTTACCAAGGTACCATCGAGGAAATTGATTCCTAGGCAGTTGACCTACATAATTTCGTAGGATCATAATGTCAATTAAATGTTAGCTGCTGTGATCGGTCGGATGGGTTTGACATAACGCGATCAAATTATGCAGGTCCCACTGACCTCCATTATACAAGTGCGCTGGATAGATGATACCCAGCTGTTTTTTGTGCATATTTAAAGCGGAATCAGCGCCCCCAAAATCGGGAGATGAGAACTAAATCTGACGTAACTTGCAAATGGACGCTCAATCGCTATTTGTTGTAGAAACCAAAGAGAATATAATCACTACGGTGCCGCGGTGGTAGAAACTAGTATTAGTTCCAAGTACTCCCACTTTTTTTTTTGATGTCGCAGGGGAAACCCATCATGGGTGCCCCGGGTTGGGTACCCCGGGGGTATGTGAGACTCCTACTCACTAAAACCACCTGCGGTTCGCCTTCAGCCGTATAAGGAGGGATATCCCGGATCTAACAAGCACGGGACTCCCTCCACGACCGGCCGGTCTACCTAGGACCGGACTTCCACCAAAGGTAAGGGAACGCTTAGGCAAACTAAAGCGTTCCCCTCGGCGCCGGGGCTGGCTAAGGGAGGTTCCCATCCTCTCCCGGAGCCCCGTTAGACAAGAGTTTGGAGGTTCGCGTAGCGACGCCTCCGCACTCCCGTCCTACGCCGGCGGAGCGGCAGAGAGGTGGAGTCGTTCTCTTTGTCCCGCTCCGTGGCCTCTTTCTGTCACATAACAAATTCGCAGAAAGAGACCGCCGCCTGCCAGGCCTCATAGCTCTCGAGCATGCAGCGCACCATACTCGGGAGCGAGAGGTCCCCGCTCAGCACTGCCACCAGATCGTGGCACTGCACGGCCCAACGATCGCACACCTCGAGGGTATGCTGGGCCGTGTCCTCCGCTGCGCCACAGTCGTGGCAGGCTGTCGTTGGCTCTCTCCTGGCAATCTTACACAGGTACGCACCGAAGCAAACGTGTCCGGTGAGTACCTGTGTAAGACGGAAGGTGAGGGGTTTTCTCTTGCGACGCATTCACGCCGCAAGAACTGGACGCAGAGCCTGAGCAGTACGTTGACCGTACTGGGCCTGCGCCAGAGCCTCACCACCAATTCATGTTGACTTTCTATAATGTATTAGATTAAGTTATTTACATTGTAAATTTTATTTTTTTAAAAGACTAATTTTCCACTTTTTTAGTAAAAAGTGGCCCCGTGCGAGTTTCTTACGCCGGTTCTTCTCGCCGGGTTAGTTCCCGAACCGGTGGTAGGCAACATGTAGCTCAACGTTCTGAAAACATTTGATTCAAATTTATTCAGAAGCAAAACGATTTTATTTTATTTTTTATTTTATTTTACTCCTGTCAGCGCCAATATGGCAACTTAAACGTCATGTTTACGTCAGATTTAGTTATCTTCCCCCGATTTTGGGGGCGCTGATTCCGCTTTAAATAGGCACAAAAAACAGCTGTCATTTCAAAGGGTTCGGTTATTTTCTTAGAACTATAAAAAAGCTAGCCTGTATCCTTTTTGTACACTGATCTCCATTACAAGTACGCGTACTTGTATTAATGGAGGTCAAGGTTTTTGTAAAAAAAATAATATCATTGTCATTGAAAATTACGAGATGTTCGAATTTGAATTTGTGTAATTTTTTATGACGATATTCACGACATACTAAAGGTGAACCACAGAATACATAATAGTACCTTAGAACAGCAGATTTGGCCGCACCGCACGCACCGCAGTCGCCGCATTTCGAATTCTTTATATGAAGTTTATAGGCAAGCTCGCATGCCTACCCGCGCCGCAGTCTTCGCAACTTCTACATTATTTATATGAAGAAATCGAAATGCGGCGACTGCGGTGCGTGCGGTGCGGCCAAATCTGCATTCACCTTTATTCAAGATTTTTTTACAGAATTAAGAACCATGCCATTTTTCAATTTTCTGTTCGGCAATTTTTCTACTTTGTTCCTTTTTGGGTCTACATTAATATTGGTGTAAGAGAATTCCACATAATTTCTTCAGACTGGAAGCTTAAAAATCAGTCTCTTCGAACTGGCCTGGCCTTAACTAGTTATGTTACTTTAGTAAACTGTGATAGCTTTAGTATCTAGATATAGTATGCCACTACAGGCACTAGGCAGGTAACTTGTAATCCTATTGTGTACAAACTTGCTACTAATTCGGCGAAGCTCCTTCGCTAATCGAATTGAGATTTAATCTCATTGGTAGTTAGTTCTAACTGTCAATGCTTCTAGGGCTTTGCTATCGATCGTTTCGATCTATCGAAACTTTCGAGCACTTTCGAGATCAAAAATTAAAAATTAAGACAAATGAAGTGTCAATCAAATAAAAAACGCTTGTAAAGGGAATGTTTCACCACTTTCTGATAAAGTTCCGAATAGGCTATTCACAACTTTTTTGACAGATTCTCCATACTTGATCTGTCAAGATAATTGGTGGATAGTCTATTCGTCACTTATCAGGAAGTGGTGAAACAGGCCCTAAAACTTCTATTTACATGCACACAGCACAAATAACACAATTACGCACACAAGCCCATAGCATATAGGTAGTTCGCGTCATATTTCCTACGTGATCGACTGGCCGACGCCCGTGCCTATCATTCTGTCTACTTTGCCCGTGCAGTAGCGTAGTTTGACAAATACATAAATGAAAAATCTTTAGTCTTTGCCGTTTGCAGAACACTATCTACACTTTTATTCAATAATAGATGACATCCGCAACTCCGCTGCGAACTTATTCGTTTATCACGCGTGAACTGTATATTTTCCACAACAAAAACTACACTATGTCATTTTCACTCTCTCAAAAGATGCTAGGGAGTTTTGGCGGGCATGTGAAAGAGTGCTGTTGTGTTTTTATATTATTTTCCTAAAATTGTGTTAGCTGGGTTTTTAATGTGTAATATTGGTAGAATATTAACTATTAGATATTCGTGTTCATGCACAAGTGTAGGAAAGTGATGTAATATCCAGAAACGTGCTATTTTGTGTTCCCTCCAAAACTCCATCGAAAGTTTCAGTAAAGCGTCTACCACTTTACTGAATCGACCGACTTGACTCCGTGACTGTATTGACTTTGACTAGACTTTAGACCTGACGATACATGAAAACGATGATGAAAAATATAATAGGAGGAATATGGTTTTCCCGCCATATTCCTTACCTTTTTACCTTGTCTGTGGCACAACATACACATCCTTTGTGTCAAGTTGCCAAAAAAGAAGAAAAAGAAAAAAGACAATGCTATCAAATGTATGAAAAAAAAAACCCAGAGCGAACAGATACAGGATGTAGCTCAGAATTTCAGTGATACTAAATGAAATAATTCTGTATATATTTCATTGTAAGATTTGATGGCTACATGGGAGATATTGCTATTAACTTTTCGTAAGGAGTGATGTTTAATTTTTTTTCATTTTTTTTTTATTTTGCCGCATTTTGCAGCTGAATTGTAGTTAGAATAATAGTAATATCTATGAACGCCTCACAGCACGTCAGTCTGGCCCCGTGCTAAGTACCTGAAGGACTTGTGTTATGGGTACCGTACCAGACAACGTAAATATATTCTATTTAATACTTTTTTATACCATAATATACTTAAGATTTTTATTATATGATACACATATTTTAACACACATCCATGACCCAGGAACCCTTGGCTTGAGCTACCTACGCACTCATCCACTGAGCCACAGAGGTCGTCATACAGAATGCAGTGCATCTATTATTGTTTCATAACAATTACAAGTCTCCGTTATAAAAACGATCTATTAATGCGAAATTAGGTATTTTGGATTGCGTGATAAAAACACCGTTTAAAGTAACTCAAAATATATTTCAAACAGTTTAATTACATATTAGTTATTAATTACCTTCTACATCTAATGTGACATTGTCTATAAGCACTCGATTTTATATAATTTTTTATATTATTCGCTCGGCTTACTCATGAGGATTTGATTTTGTTGCGTACGTAACGTACCATCTCAAAAACGCCCATTCCTATTGCAGCGAGCATATTAAGAGAACGGGTGTATATAAAATAGGAGTTTTTAGACATCCGGAGCGCGTTCAACTACATTCTACAAGAGCCTCAAGAAAATAATGCATTGATTAGATGTAGATTACAATCACTAATCAGGCATGTCAGGACTCAGGAACAAGACGATACATACATTTTATGGCCGACGAGCCATATTGAGCATTACTGCTTCTGCATACATGAAAGAAGAACTTTGGGAAGTCGTGCCCATGTAATAAGTATATTTTTCTTCATCATTCTTCATTTTTATGGGGTGGGCCATTTTATGATTTTTTACTCCCCGCTCTTATGTTAGAAAATGTCACATTAGTTGTAGATAGTAAGTAAACTATTTAAAAATATATTTTGTGTTACTATAAACGATGTTTTATGACACAACCTAAAATATTTACCTATTTTTATGGACCGCTTTAATTACGGAGATTTATAAAACAAGAAAATATGAACTGCATCCTAACAACAATTTAGCTGCTAAGTACTGCAAAAAACACTAAAAAACATAACATTAAAGAAATGAAAAAACTACCCCTGACGAAATGTTAATAGCAATATCGACCATTTAGCCATCTAATCTTAAGTTGAAATATACTCGTATACAGAATTATTTCATTAATATAATTGAAATATTGAGCTACACCTTTATCTGTTCGCTCTGGATTTTTTTTATAGCATTGTCCTTGTCTCCATACCTACCGAAAGTACCCATCTTACATCTAAACTGTTTCAGCGTGAAGACGTTAACAGACAGACAAACGAACAGACACACTTTCACATTTATAATATTAGTAAGGATAGTAGTTCCGTTAATAAGTGACCCTCATCACTGCAGATTGCGTGGAGCTGGACAGATCGATGATCAGTCGCCGTGTGACCCGTGAGGTCAGCAGCCAGGTCAGCAGCGCTAGTGACAGCCGGCTGATCAGCTCCGAGGGCAAGGAGAATGTCGAGCCGATGACATCAGACGAAGGTAGGTTCATGTGTTTTTGGTATTAAATGTTTAGATTAGGTTCACAGACATAGATCAAGATAGATACAGCACTTCGCGTGCCATATCGCGTACCCAAAGAACGAGCAATGCTCATCTTTCGAAAGTTTCTTTAGTCTGCTATCGGAACCGGACGTCAATCGGAATTTTAAAAATGCCTAAATGCCTAAAAGTGCCGTTTAACGTATTGAGCTTTAGAAATTCAAATAGAAACGTTGGCCTTGATAATGGACACGTTTCTTATCATCGGTACGTCACAGTGCAGTGGTAGAAAAGAAGTGACACGCTCGTTTTCATACAACTGGAGCGACATGCGGTATCTATCTTGATCTATATTAGTGGTTAGATTAGATTAAGGATAATAATATTATGACACTAAACTTAATGATTTGACAACTCCGTTGCCTCAAGAATCCGTTAACGCGCGGAAACCGTACATTTATCGTGGATAAAAAGTATCCTATGTCGTTACTCGGGACTCAAAGACGTATTTTCATACCGAATTTCAGCAAAATCGGTTTAGCGGTTTGGGCGTGAAGAAATAACAGACGAGTACATAGACGGACGTCCTTTCGCATTTATAATAGTAGTATGGATATATTATATTTATTATTATAGATTGTTGAATACATATCTTAATTAATCCTTCGATCGGAGGTTCTAGGAATTCCCATTGTATTATTTTGTTCTCGCGATCACCGGTGCTCGAGCGGGGCCTGATTCCTGAAGGATTAATTTTATTGTGTTCACTTTTCAGATCATCAAGATAATACAACTGTGGAGACTGACAGCAAAAGAATCAGCTCCAAGTCAAGCAATCACTCAAATGGTGGAGTTCGCACCAAGAAAGTAAGTATCTTTACATACTAAGACCACGTGCACGGTATAAAGTTATATTATTAATTATACTCCGGTCGATTTAGACCAGAAAATGAGAGTGAAGTTACAAAAAGTCCCAGCAAGCTGAAAATCGGTAAAATTGTTAAAAACATAATTATAAACATTGTCTAAAAGTCCCCCATCATTCCCGTGTGTGGAATTTTTTTTATTCAAGGTCAAAGGTCAAAAAAAATAGTTTTTCGCGATTTTCAGCAAAACGGTAAGTTTCATCATAGAAGTAGCTCAGACAAAACTTGCAGACCATAAAATTATCTATAAAAATGTATTAATACTTTTTTTCTTACGAGCCACCGTTTCTGAGATATAACGTTTAAAAGATTATAAAAGTTGTTATCGCCATAATATTCATGAGTACGCCACGTATACAGTGTGTTTGGACAGCAACTAGCGATATTTTAAGCACTTATGTGTATGTACTTGTTACGCAAAAAAGACTAACTACAAAGGTCTAGCCACTGTGTGGCAGACACTTTATTATTGACTCTACCCGGTTAGCAAAAAACATTCTTAATTTGCGAGGTTTTGTCCTATTGTCATCCAAATAGCCTTAAATGAAAGGTAATTAGATAGTCTACCATTAAAGAGCACAAAAAAGGGTTTTTTATGCAACAAGTTTAAATAAGTTATAAAGGTCTAAAAAAATAGAGAAAACACGTGCAAATTTTACAATTATTGTATTTTTTTACAGAAACAGCCCTCATAACCCATTATTATTAATTATTGTATCCAAAGAATTTAAGTTAAGCTTCAATACAACATATTCATTACGTCCGTATGTCAAATACTTTAAGAGCTATTGTTCTTTGGACATTGGTCGTGCGCGAACACGAAATTTTTTTTGAGCTTTTTGAGCATTTTGAGCCGAGAATTTTCAAGTGTAATTAGTCAGTAAAATAGTTATTAAAATGTGCAGTGTTTTTTTTCATGATTTCCTTATAAAGTTGCGCACAATCGTTTTTAGTGCTTACGCATAGGCCATGTTCAACTAATAATAACTTAAGAGTAATTTGACATACAAACATAAATTAAACGTAGTATTATAGCTCAACTGAAATTCTTTGGATACAGTAAACAAAAAAATATGTTATCGAGGCTGTTTCTGTAAAAAAATTCAATCGTAAAATTTGCACGTGTTTTCTCTATTTTTTTAGAAACTTTATGACTTTTTTAAGCTTTTTGAATTAAAATATTCTTTTTTGTGTTTTTTAATGGTAGACTATCTAATTACCTTTCATTTAAGGCAATTTTCATGACAATAGGACAAAACCTCGCAAATTAAGAATGTTTTTTGCTAACCGGGTAGAGTCAATAATAAAGTGCCTGCCACACAGAGGCGAAGGGGGCTAGACCTTTGTAGTTAGTGTTTTTTTTTTTTTGCGTAACAAGTACATACACATAAGTGCTTAAAATATCGCTAGTTGCTGACCAAACACACTGTATACGTGGCGTACTCATGCATATTATGACGATAACAACTTTTATAACCTTTTAAACGTTATATCTGAGAAACGGTGGCTCGTAAGAAAAAAAGTATTGATACATTTTTATAGATAATTTTATTATCTGCAAGTTTTGTCTGAGCTACTTTTATGATAAAACTTACTGTTTTGCTGAAAATCGCGAAAAACTATATTTTTTTTTACTTTTGACCTTGAATAAAAAAATTTCCACACACGGGAATGAATGGGGAACTTTTAGACATTGTTTATAATAATGTTTTTAACAATTTCACCAATTTTCAGCTTGCTGGGATTTTTTGTAACTTCGAATGTCTAAATCGACCGGAGTATTATGCCCTTCGCGTTCTTTAAAACACAGAATATATAATTACGAGTAGTAAGTACCTGTTTAGAATTAAAATTGCCGAATCACAGAATTTTGGCTTTTCTTTTATTTTGGATTTAGAATTTGTAATTTAATTAAGAATCGTCAAGACTTACGTTTAATTAAGTTTGTCGAGCTCAGCTTATGCAGCAGTGAGCAGTCATTACTGTCATTGACTTCACATAGCCCGTCCAAATAACGTAAGCTGTCCACCACCTATGAATCACCTCAATCACCTATGAATTTCTCTGATAGTACATGATACCATATTGAATTCATTGTTTACATCCTAGTGTTCATCAACGTAAACAAATTTTCAGAGATCCAGAATATCTCGAAGTGCGAAGGGCACCCAGACGAACATGTACATCAGGCCAGGTGGCATCGACCCTGGTCTACCAGTCGGCGTTACCACGGTCTACGACGGCGAGTCCAAGGTTCCCGTGGGGGTTTTATGCTACAACATCAACCCAGATATCAGAAGATTGTATAGAAGAATGTAGAAGAAATTATAAATGTGTTTCCTGTCATGCGTGTCATCGCCCGCGCGTGGATCTGATCCGCATGAAAGTTGCCCGCATCCTAGCATTTCATAGATGTTCTTCCTGGCAACACGCGCGCTAGGAGCATGTTGTCACCCGCATGCGGACCAGATACGCGCGCGGGCGACAGGAAAAGCGCCCTAAGCTGCCAGACTCAGCTGGCAATGAGAGACGCGATCTGGTATTGTTGATATAGTGTACTCGGCGAAACATGGCGGTAGCGATCATTGACTCTCTGTCAAAAACTTGTTATTTTCTATATACAGTGCCACCAACTTATCTGTTCAGTAGCCAGGGTCAGTAGTGTCGCGTTTAGTGTTGCTTTTTCGGAATGTTTACCAAAACTGTAGGCAATCCACTGTAACTGGGCTGTATCTGTATTCACTCGCACTTGAAAAACGGACAGTGAATGGTATTTCACAAAATGGCAGCTGTAGTTCCAATTTTATTTACTGAACAGATAAGTAAGTGGCACTATAAACCGCGATTGACAGTGAAGTGTCAGATGTTGTCAATCGCGGCTTTGTATAGAAAATGACAAATTTTTGACAGGGAGTCAATGACCGCTACCGCCTTGTTTTGCCGAGTACTGTATAGCTATTTGGGCTCGATTTGTACGTTCCGTCCCCACGAACCAGCGCGGCGGTTTGACCGCTACACTACGAGATCACGAGCAATTCGAGATGGATGCGTAAAAATCGAAGAGAATAGCACGGTGCAGGTCGCCGTTCGAAATTCGAAAAATCTTTTTTTTTTTTTTATTATGATTAATGCCATTCAATTTTTCGTCTCGGTATAAACGATTGAAGTAATTATTATCTTTATTAATACTGATTGTGATTATGCTAAGCGAAGGAGAGCTAAGGCAAATCAGACAATATGGCTATTGAAAATAAGGGCCTGGACCCCACAAATCTATTTTTATAGCGTTTAGAGTTTAGAGGAATCTTGTGTAATAACTACTAACTTTATACTAATAACATGACTTAACTATAATAAACAAAGACTGACTGTATGGAGTTGATATCAAAGTCTTTATTGAGGTAAAGTTAGGTATTTAATAAGTGTCTTTTGGTCGCATTTAGAGACATTTAATGTTGATTGAATTTAAACTTTATCTTAAATTTAATAGTTTCACAGATAATTTTTGGGGCTTAAATGTCAAAAAAAAATATTCATTATTATTATTATTTTATTATTTATTAATAAAGTACAACCACATCGCATACATTTTTTACTTAAAACTAAAATAACAATTTGTATTCATTTGTATTCATTCAAGGGCCCATTTTTGAGTTTTTAACTTATATCTCAAAATTGGTGCGTTCTAGAGAAAAACTTTCAAAGAGTAGATAAAAGACCATAAAATTATCTTCAAATTGCACCTAAAACATTTTTAAAATGTCCTACCGTTTTCGAGTTACACCTTTTCGAAAATGAGTTTTTTTAACTTATTAGCTGCTGGTCTATAACTTATTAGCTGGCCCGGCATACGTCATCCTGACCAGTAAATAAAAAACACAAACACCTACCCTATCCCTATTCTATTCTTGCCCTATCCCTACCCTACCCTACACCTGGACTTTAACACTTTAATCTACATCTGACTTAACATCTGATCATCGGGTTCTTTATAAATTCGGTGTCTCACATGATTTTTTTCATTCTTTTAGCATGACTTTTTCATTCTTTTAGCTTGGGAGGGTCCTGGTTCTTCCTCTGTCATTTGTTCATCCTCATTGGTATGCCCCCCACTCCGCCAGTAGCCTAGTGTCCAGGACTTTTAGTATGTTTATGAACTAGTTACTCTGTACACGTTTCCGAAAAAAAATCTCACGATCCCGCTCACGCACTCTAGACCCCCCTTTGAGCGATTCATTCAATGGACTAGTAGATATTAATCATTATTGTAAGTATATTGTATTTTTCTGGAAATAAATAATTTGTTATTTATATTCTAGATATAGTTCTTGCAATCTAAGAGTGCGCGTCGCCTTTATTTGTAGTTGGAAATGTGAATAGACATTTTCGTTAATGTGCGTACCTGACGTAGCAGTCAGTAGCGAGCGAGCCATGTACGCGTGTATAGATAATAATATGGTCACTCACACAACTAAGGGCGACGCGCACTCGTAGATTGCAAGAACTATAATAATATTATAGCGGTAACAAAAAATATACAACAAATTAATGACGATGCAAGTTCTACTTTTCTTGCATACTGGAAACGTCACAATTATCAGACGAAGAATGTCTTTATTAGTAAGAAGTTAAATTAATATCCTTAACTAAAAAGTGTAATCTAATTGTTATAATAATAATGATGAATGAATATTTTTGAATTACATATTAGATGTTAATTTATGATGACAAAGGACGAATTAAAATTATAATTAGTTTTATGAGTCTTTTTTATTTAATTTAAACTTACAAATAATTTACAATAATTACCTAACAAATAATTATTATCTACTGTCTTATTCCTATAAAAGTCTGGAAACCTTTAGGAATATCAACTCCAGAGGCTTCGTGGCAGGGGCGTATCTATCGCCGTATCAATTATACGGGGCCCCCAATGTTCGCCAGCAAAAATATTAAACCCCATAAATTGGGCCCCCAAAAATTCTAATACGGGGCCCGACCGAGGCAAGCTACGCATCTGCTTCGAAATATAAAATCTACGTTCCCGCTGGAAATATGTCCCCAATATTATTCACAATACACAAAGAGCGAGGATTTGTGTTAATAAATTATTGGCTTAATGGAACAGATAAATTCTCTCGTTTAAATATGTCTAACGCGCTTTATTCGGGCTCCGTACGCAAAGGGTAATAACAAAAAATTTAAACCGACTTCCAAGGTAAAAACAATAATAACATTAGTATGAACTAAAAAGTATTAAATAATTTTTACTATCTAATAGTGCCTTTTTCCGAATTCGGCTAAACCTCAACTATTTCTGTACTCAATCTTCATTATTTTGAAGTCGGTACCAGATAGCTGAATCTTCAGTCCTCTGACAGAATATTTAAAATTTTTGGAACTGGCGCCGACTTCAAAATTATGAAGATTGAGTACAGAAATAGTTGAGGTTTAGCCGAATTCGGAAAAAGGCACTATTAGATAGTAAAAATAAATAGTAAATATTGGAAGTCGGTTTTAATTTTTTGTTAAAAATAATAATAATTTCAATCTTTTTAGTTACACTAGTAGGTAAATCTTCGCGTATATTTTACGTATCTTATTACAATTTGTTAAGAGTCACAACTCACACTCACAAAATAATATAATATTATCAGTGAAGTGAACATATTGTGCTAAGTAATTTAACAATTTTAATACTTCAAGCCCGAAGCGGTCACCGGCGATTGCGATAACAATAGAAAGGCTATTGTGTCTCGTTTTTCCACGATCGAAGGATCTATCAGATAAAAAATTGTACAAACTTGCATAGGATGTAGCGTAGCATAATATTTAATATTACTTATCATAATTATTGACAGCTGTTCTTGTAATCAAGAATTCAAATCGATAGGTACTTAGTGCACCATCTATCGATTAATAAGTATAACTAATTAAAAAGACACTTAATGACTTTGTTTTGTTTAAATGCTCTTTTTAAAATAAATTTATTTTAATTCAATTTGTCTATTAAAATTTTATAAAGTAGTAAAGTATTCGATCTGTATATAAAGTAGTTAGTAAAGTATTCGATATTCTGTCTTCTGCCGCCACGCGCCGCGCGGCGACGCTGGCCGCCGTGTATTAAAAACTAACAGGTGTTGTTATACAGTACATAATTATTATTATTAGTATATCCATACCTATGCCTTGTACTATTATCTATTCTGTGCCATGAGACATTGGTGGCCTTAGCACGACGTGGTAATGATGATGATGACGATTGATGATGATGATTATGATGATGAATATGAATTGCATAGTAGTTTATGCTTTCTGTTCTTAAAACAACGCCGAAACTCCCAAACGTGTATCTATAAGGAGTCAGGAGTTCTCTCAGCATCTTCGAAACCATGGTATACCTTGACCCAATATTTGACTTTTTGGTAGCGTATTCTTAGTACACTTCACATAAAACCAAAATCACCATATGTTTCCATATAAATTTCGAGGAGTTACTCATGGATCCCATCATCAGGTCACCACTTTTGTGAACATGGTACAAAATTGGAGTGAAACCTAATACAACAAAACAAAAATTTCGAAACTCGGTTCACAAACGGCGGAGTAATCGTTGAACATACAAAAAAAAATTATATCCACAGCCAAACATATAACCTCCTCGTTTTTTGGAAGTCGGTTAAAAACGGGTCCTACTAAGACTTCGTTATCTGTCCGTCTGTCTATTTCCAGGCTGTATCTTAAGCACCGCTATAGCTAGACTCTAGAGATCTGGAATTTTGAAAGATTGTGTACGAGACAGAACACTGATACCTTAGAAATTATTAGAATTTTAACCTTATATATAAAATTCTCGTGTCACAATGCTAGTTACCGTACTTCTACGAAACGGCTTTACTGATTTTTACCAAACTTATATGCATATTCAGTAGGTCTGAGAATCGGCTACTGGCTACTATTTAGATTGATAAGTGCATGTGTTGAATAAATAATAGTAAACTATTACAACTCGAGACTGACGGCGACCATTGTTTGTGCGACGGGATAGCGAAGGACGTTGCCATGGTGCCATACTTAAATTACTTATATTTAAGTCACTTCAATAAAAAAACACGGGGGGAAATACTTTATATGGCAAAACAACATTGCCCGGACAGCTAAAAATGTACATAAAATTTTCACACAGAGTAAAGTGGAAATAACTCTGCTAAGTACTCGCATACGGTTTTGCTCGATAGTTTTATCGAGCAAAAACCACCGTGTGGACCGCAAAACTCACAGCTCGAAGGCTCGCATCGAGCCACTTTGAAGGCTTGAATCGAGCCGGCTTGACAAATTTTTTGACACAACGTCTCTGACACAACTCTTCCTTAGTTTTTATTATTCGTAGCTAATTTTCTTCGAACTGGAGTAAAACTATCGAGCAATGCTGAATGTGTAGACGAAAGCCCGAGTCTCTTACTCTACGTGATTGTGCTCGATCGAGCAAAACCGTATGTGAGTACTTACACTTAAGACTTAAGTTTTCAGCATTAATAATAATAATACACTCGTCGATAGGTACACTTGAAATTCCAAATATCACTGACTGACATTTGGAATTTCAAAAGAGGGACTGAATTTTAGAATAGCCGTCCTCGATCCTCTCTTAACCTCCATCCAGAGATCACCTCGTCCATCCACTGCCATATCATCCCCGAACTCGGTATCGTTGTCCACGTTCAACGTCATTCCGCGTATACCGTCCACGTGGCACTCCAATTTTTGGTTCCAACAAGGTATTAAGCGCATGTGTTCAACAAAAGATGGGGAAGTACTGTACAAAAAATTTGTTGCAGGATCGAAAATGGACGCGCGCAATTGGACGTACTCCGACCTCCGGCCGGATAGATCCACTGTGGACGATGAGGTTGACCCATCCCTCAAATATTTCGTAGAAATAAAGTAAGATCCATTGTGTGTATGGTTTTGGTAATACAAAGTGCTAAAATCGTCGTCACCATTAGGTGCCAATACCATTGCATTGATCCTTTCGTATCCATCGTTATGCCAGGAGCGATTCTCCGCCCAGGAGTACGTCCAGAACCCGCCCGAGTTGGGATCGTTTACGTAGGCGAATGTATTTTGGCAGTCTCTATCTTCTACGACGATCCACATCTCCCATTGAACATGTTCCAAAGCGGACGGGAAAGTGTACGTTTTGATTATCGTATCGGAATTCAAGTCCAAGACTCTGATGCGGAGACGTCGGCTCGCAACTCGCCCCAGCATCCACAGTCGGTCGCAGCGGTCCACGCGGACTCTGAACACCTGACCTATCCGTCGCTCCCCCTGCTGATCGGGCAAGTGTGCCTCCCAACTCGGGTACGGTTTGAGTTTTGGTGACAAAGTCGAGGTGTCTGCGAAAATATCCGATGGATCATTAAACAAACACTTTTGAAAGAGAAAAATATATCTTACTGAATGATATATAAATAAATTAACCTGCCAAGTTCAAATTATAAATATTTAACGGTACCTAGGCTGTTGATATAGAATATAGATGATTATGATCGATTTTGAAGTGTATCTAAGTTTTTTTTAGGCGAACAGTTAGCCGATAGCGGATAGGACCTTGGCCCTAGGGATTGCAATCCGGATACTTCGAAATCCGAAAAATCCGGATTATCCGGATTTTTTGGGCCTTTGAAAAATCCGGATTTTTATTTTTCAAAATCCGGATTTTCGGTTTTTTCGAATAGTAGTTAAAATAATGAAAAGAAAGATTTTACGCAATATAAAATCTATTTAAATGAATCGTGTAATATCTGACATACAAATTCACATTTATTTAAAGGCTATATCACAACTTTGCGTGGTCTACACGTATCAAAGTCAGAATTTCGTATGTGTAACATTCCATTGTATAGTTATTTGGTGGCTGTAATTACATTTCTTTATATTTATTCATTTTATTTAAAAGAAAAAACCACATTTCTTATAACCTAGCTCTCATTTTACTTTAAATTATTATGTTTTCTATATGACAATATAAATGCAATGATAATACAATTATTTAAGAACATTTTTGTATTGAACACAATGTTTTTTTCTATAAAATATGCTGTTTTTGTTTACATTGAGGTTATAATTATAAATAATAATTGTTTACGTAACCAATTCTGATTTGTGATTCTTTCTAATTAAATAAAGGGATATAGTAAATTATAATATAACGAAATGTTGATTTACGCGAAAAACATACCATCCTCATCACCTTGATGAGTGGCAGTCTACCACAGTGCGTTTTTCGCGTAACTTTCTGCCGCGCACTGTAAAACTCTGGAACGAATTGCCACCAGCAGTATTTCCGGACCTATACGACCTGTAAACCTTCAACATATCTGCAGCTCTTCTGATGTTGCAAGTGTCCATGTGCGACGGTAGTTGCTTACCATCAGGTGACCCGTTTGCTCGTTTGCCCCCTTATTTAATAAAAAAAATTAAAGTTTTAATAATTATTTTATGTCATTATTTTGTGCAATAGTTTAAATATAAATATACTATCCAACTACTGCGCAAAAGCGCCGCCCGAAGCTTTCACTTATCTTGCTCCAGCGTCATTGTTTACCAGCCCAGCTGATATGCCTCCAGTGGGGAGTTTATAACCATATTCTAGCCTAAAATCTTCGCAATCGTTGGTTCCTCATTGGTAACGTAACCGCTGACGAGTTGGCTAGTAAGAAAAAAAAATAGAATCCTTGCCAGAAGCCTAACTGGACAATGTAAGCTCAACAAGCACCTTTACAGAATAGCTGGTGTTAATAGCATTACGACCTGCAGAATCTGTGACACACCTTCTTTACTACAGAGCAAAAAATCTCCTAATTTACTAAAAAGAAAATGTGTGGTGCCAATCCCAATCACGTCGTTATGAGCAGCACTGGGTTGGGGACGGTACAAAGAGTCACAATAAATCCTCAAGGATCGTCGTAAATCGTAACGTCAGAATTACAGTGATCTGCCTTCGGAGGAAAAAATACCTATAGAGCATAGCGCTATCTTTTCTTAGGCCTAGATACCCACTCAGTCGATATCCAGCCTAGATGTACGCGGATAACGTGACCAGCCCAATGCCACTATAGCTTGGCCGTCTTGATTCCTACGTCTGTGATTCTAGTTTGGGAGCACATTATGTTTTTTTTTTTGTTGAGATTTGAGCTCTATTGCTCTTTGGCAGACCCTGAGTTGGAACTTTTGTAAATTGTAAATCGGTCAATGATCGAATTTGCGCATCGTTGGTTATGACGAGCGAAATACATATATCAACGAGTCTGCGCTTCATTGAGATTGGTAATCTCAATGAAGCGCAGACTCGTTGATATATGTATTTCGCTCGTCATATTTATCATGGACAAGGGGGGCTAAAATGATCGCATTTTGCAATTCCTCTAAAATCAATTCAGAAACTGAATCGTCAAAACAGTCAAACTGACGAATGTCAAATTAATACGAATTATGATTGCAAGCAGAAGGACAATTTTCAGATTTTTTAAAAATTAATCATATTATGATTCCTAATATGATTCTCCAAAGCGACCATTTTAGCCCCCCAGTTTTTCTGCCTTTCTGTTGTCATAAGAAACTAATTGGACCAAATACAGGTACTCGTTGACATAGTGAATTCCTTGCTCGTTTACCTCGACCCTACGTCTCGTATTGTTGATCATTGTTTGTGTCTTTGACCTATTTTTTGTTAGTTCTACCTCTAGCCTTGCAGGTCTTGGAACATAATTTGATAATGTGCGAATGACGGCTGTTATAGGCGCAAAAATGATCAAGTCGTCGATAAAACGGAGATTGCTTAGAACTTAGAACATTTTGAAATGTTAAAAATCAAGGTATTTTTAAGTTCTTAATAATAATATTTAAAGTACCAGATACTGTTATTTTGATCACTTCCTTTTTTACACCCATGTGAAAATCGCTTACTTTAGAAAAATTATAATTTTTAAGACGTTTTTTAAAACTTTTAAAATTAATGTTAAATAAAGAATTAATAAGAAAATAACTCACATTTGAAGCTGTTTATCAAAAATATTTAAAAAATTACAAAAAATCCGGATTATCCGGATAATCCGGATTTGAGGATGAAAAAATCCGAAAATCCGGATTTTTTTCAAAATCCGTTTTTTGCAATCCCTACTTGGCCCCCTTTTAAACAGGTATATTTTTGGTAGGATTGGGATAGAAAGCTACCACTAGCGGGTACTATCCTAGTGTAGTATCAAAAGTCAATACTAATAAACTCACCTTTAAGGTTCACGTACGTCACAGTGACAAAATCTCTACAAGACCAGGGTAAAGTAATAAACAGTCTGTCTCTGTGCACTTCTAGTCCATTAATGCTGATGTTGTTGGGATTGTAGGAACCCCCTTTTATGCTTTTGTTTCGGAACTCCTCTGAAGGGAATTCCAAGTCCAACTCTCCCTTCCCCCACTCGTACACCAGGGCCATCCTCAACGACCTGCCACTGACGGACAGCAGCATCACGGCGATCGTTACCTTCAACATCCTCCCAAAACACCGACCTGAAACACCGCGAGTAGAGGTGAAAAAAATATTCTGAGATCCTTGGCATAGATTAAGTTAGCTGGTCCCGACTTCAAAGTGTGCAGAAATAGTTGCAGATGTTTAGGTGAATTCTAAAAAATACACTAATTAAAAATAAGAATTAAGTAGGTATATTATATAATACTTTTTCTTAATATGATTCATTATTTCTATTGTTTTACCTTAGAAGTAGGCTTAATTTTTTTGTTAAAAAAATCGGTTGTCTGTAAAGTCGGTTTACTGACGATAGTTGAACGTGACAACGTCTTAGCCTTAACCCCTCAGTTCCGGAAAAAATCTATGCAAAAAGTTGGCAGGTCAATGTGCAAAAAAAATGGCGCCCGGCCTACCCTCTTTGTAAAATTAATGTAATATCCTTACATACAATCCATATTTTATGTTTGTGTGAACTACATTATAATCTATACATATAATAAATATATCGACGGGTGCAAGCGGAAGTGGCGTAACTTGAATTTTGGCCAAAATCACTTTGTAATTGATTGTTGTATAAAAAAATTCTGCTTCGAATGGTCTATATCTCGTCTTTCTACGATAAATTCTAGTAAAGATACGACCATGGATTTTTACCACCTTTTAGCACAGACCTTAAAAACTAGACGAAAACCTGCAAATTTTTGATAAAAGATAGATACGATAATGCGTGAGAAATTAGAAAAAGATACGATACAGGTTTTTTAACCCTCTAGTTTGATTTAAATAAGTTACGACATTTTTGTCGCCTAAAATACAACATTTACAAAGATACGACAATTTATTCCATGCTAATTTTATAGGTATGAGAAAGTTATTACATTTCAAACACATAATTTTATTCTTAAACCTATACTTACAACCAATGCATATACTTAAGTAATGAGTACAGAGATAAGTAACGCCATTTCATCTCCCTCCCGCCCCTGTATGATACCTTCGCCGGCGCACCATATACTCCGTTCTTAACGCCTTTTAGTAGATTGTTAGCGTCGATTTGAGAAAACGTGTTTGTGTGTATCAATACACGTTTATTCTGAATGGAACTGAACACGTTTATTCTTAAATGAAGCTTAAAGACGTATAGTGAAATGTTGCATGTATGTGTCCACGTATATTTTTTTCCCCTGAGCATAGCTCTGGACATCTACACACTTATTCTTGTATACATATTTTGTTAATTTTACATGTTTGTAAAGATAAAAGCCCGTATATTTTCTGTTAACAATATCGACTCATTTTTTTATGTAAATTTGCTAATATTTTTTTTGTTGATGGTTCAATAAAAATATTGTTGAGCTATAGTTGTTGTTGTTAATAAATATTGAGCTCCTTCGGGTCTATGTGTGGACACACACATAATATAAAATGGAGTACAACCTTGCCTCTAGGGCCTTCAAGAGAGAGAGATGTCTCTGTCTGTGAGAGACTCGAGACTCTCTCCGGGAACCCGTACAAGGTCTCTGGCCAAAGCAAAAAGCAGGCAATTTCTGCAAGCCATCCCTACCATCCCTACAAGTAGAAAATGGATCGCTAGCCCACTATGCAAAATACAAAACCGATCTTCTGGGTAAGCTCTTTGCGTCAAGCTCGACCCTAGATGACGGGGGATAGAAAACGCCGACCATACCACGATGCACGATCATCATGTCGGAGTTTCATCAGCGCTCAGTCCTGCGTTCCCTTGATATCCAAAAGTAGAGTTGGCCTGACGGAATCCCTCCTATTGTGTTAAAAAAGTGTGCTCCAGAGTTGGTTCCGGTCTTAACGCATCTTTTTCGGTTCACCAACTCTTCTGGCATTGTCCCGGCTTCTTGGAAGATAGCCTTGGTGTAAAAAGGTGACCGCTCAAATCCTTCCAGCTACAAACCAATCGCTATAACCTCCGTCTTCTCGAAGATTATGGAATCCATTATCAATACCGAGCTCTATCGATACTTGGGCGGCAGAGACAAACAGTACGGGTTCCGAAAGAGTCGCTTGGCTGGTGATCTCTTGGCGTACCTAACTCGTCGTTGGGCTCAGGCGATTGAGTCGAAGGGAGAGGCACTGGCTGTTAGTTTGGACATTGCAAATGCCTTTGATCAGGTTTGGCTCCCCGAAAATTTATGCAAATGGGTCACAAGTTTCTTAGCAGATCATGTTACAGACCAACGGCATTTATTGCTAAGCGGATTATAGTACAGGCGCTGCCCTATATACCGGCTCCCCCGATATTTTTCTAGATATAGAGTCGAAACGAACTTGTGTCTAAATAGAGAATTCACAGGAGAAAGTCTCTGAATGGGATAGACGTTACTTATTCCAATTCAACCCCGCCAATATACAAGTCTGCGCGTTCACCACTAAAAAGTCACCAATGGTCATATTCGTTCATATTCTCCTTGTTTTCAGGGCACCCCTTTAACATTCTCCCCCAGCATTGAAATACTTGGCGTAAACATATCGAGCGAAGTCCAGTTCCGATGTCATCTAGAGGGTGAGGCCAGGTTAGCCTCGAAAAAGCTTTGTGTCCTTAACAGAGCAAGACAGTATTTCAGTCCGGACTAACGACTATAACTCTGCAAGGCGCAGGTTCAGCCTCATATGGAATACTCTTCTCATCTCTGGGCATGGGCGCCAAATACCAACTACTCCCTTTGGATCGTATACAATGAAGGGCCGCTCGCATTGTTGACTGCCATAGTGTTTCAAACAGGCTGGACTCCTTGGAAATACGCCGAGATGTAGCTTCACTCTGCATCCTCTATCGGCTTCATGATGTATCACGGGGAATGCCCTGAGGGCTTGTTCAGAATCATACCCCCTGCAACTTTTCGCCATCGTTCCACGCGAAAAATATACCATCCTCATCAGCTCGATGAGTGGCAGTCTTCCACCGTGTGTTTTTCACGTAACTTTCTGCCGCGCACCTGTAAAATTGTGGAATGAACTGTCACCAGCAATATTTTCTGACCTATACGACCTGCAAACCTTTAAAAAGATAGCGTATTAGTACCGGGTAAGTCCGGCAACGCACCAGCGGCCCTTCTCATGTTGCTAGTGTCCATGGGCAACTTTCAATCAGATGACTCTTGTGCTCGTTTGCCCCCATATCTTATAAAATAAAAAGAATAACTTTAAATTCATGAATTTAATTTTATTCATGCTCATGAGCATGAATAAAATATTAGGGCTTAAACCTTTATGAAGTAGAAAAAAACAAGAGAAAAAAATGTTTTATTACATTAATTTTCATTATATTACAATAATTTCATATTTCAATGTTGATTAATGATTAATAAAACAATTTTCCATGCCTTTATTTTCTTATATAATAAAAAAATAATAGTAAATAGTCATATTATTTCTTTTAATTTCTTATAATGACATATTTGAAAACAAACAATTCATTTAGTTGATACAGCATTTCATTTTCACAACGTCTGTCGCCGATTTTGCACTTGAACCAAAAGTTGTAAGGCAATTTAATTAAGTAAACAAGATACGGCGAAATGAAATGTGTAGGGGCGTGTTATATTTGAGATACGACAGATCCGTCGCTCAAAAAATTATACTTTTTTAAGTTGTCTATACGTTTCCTCTCAAAGATACAACATTTCTGCTGCGTAAAATAAAAATATTTTTTTGTCGTAACTTGTTAAAAATTAATGAAATATCAACTTTAGAAAAAAATTAACAAACTCATCGTATGGATCTAAGATTAATTTAAATAGGTTCCAATTTTTAAGTTTCTACCTTAATAAATATAGAAGTTATGTATTTTTTAAAAAGTTTTTATCTCTCCTGTAAAGTTGGGTTTTTCAAGTTACGCCACTTCCACTTTCACCCGTCGATATGTTAAATTTTCTATCTATCAAGCCATCATAATATTATAGTATTTAGTCCGATGTGATATTAGTTTCTCAATTATAAACTTTCGAAACTATAATTAGTGACTTGTTCAGAAGAAATAAACGAATAAATTTCTCATTATAAATAAAATATTTATAATGAGTAAAATAAACTATTCGCAATACAAATTACAAAACGCTACATACATTCGTGAAATGCAGTAAAATCTTTGAACAAAGCACAAGTCATACCTTGACCCGTAGGAAATAGAGCACAATTTTGAATAGCCAAAAGAATACTAATAGCTCACAGATTGTTTATTTATTTTTCATTCAGAGTGTGGTCAATGTATCAAAGGTTATAACTAACCAAACTTCTTCATACAAAAGTATTCTCTAAGTCATCGAAATACGTAATATAATCGAAACAAAGAGCGCGGCCCAGGTGGGCCTTACTGTTGTTGAGAGACTTGGTAAATGGAACGGCTCAGAGCTGTCAGCGAGGTAACGCCGCATGAACTGTCATGTTTTTCGGGCGCGCAGCCCATATCGAATTATAAGACGTTATCACGTCAAAAATAATACATTACATTAATTTACAACAAAAAAATATAGATATGACGGAAAAGCGTCCGTCGGGCAGGTTAGTTAATAATATAGTAAAATAATTAATAAATATTGTATCCCATACAAGAAACACAATTTTGGCCAATTTTTGCTCTGTGCGGAACCTTTCGTAGGTACGAAAAGTTCCGTACAGAGCAAAAATAGGCCAAAATAAAAATCGGCGGAGAGTAGACTCGCGTAGGTACGCGAGTCTACTTGACATGATATTATAGCCCCAGTTTCTTAACTTGTGTACCTAGCAAAGTTAGTACTATGACGTAAGTTGACGGTCAATCAAGGGTAAGGTTAGACTATTTTTGTCACTGAAAATTGACGGAATTTAATTTTGTGTGACCGAAGATGCCGGTGATTCTAATAATACCTCGTTACTGGTGGAACACAGAAGAGAAGCCACAGGAGTACGTGGTAGTTTTATAATACAGGCTGCCCACTCTGCGCTGGTAGCTTCACAGTGAGTGGTAAGCGGGACTGTTAATTATTCATACTCGCAAGTGATAATTTGATAAAATACTGACCCTACGCGACCCATCGGCGTACGTTTTTGCAACAGTTAGGTATATTATGATAAATATAAAACATAGGACACTACAAAAAATTAACCGCCCCGCTTTCCGCTCATTCTCAAACCGCCGCGCCGCGCTGATATCACGTCGCGAACTCGCTGCAACTCGCGGCATCGGCGTGTTCGCCACGTTTACGCTGCGACTGCGCCCCCGCTTTCCGCTCGTTCGCAAACAGCCGCCGCGCTGATCGAACGACGAGAACTCGCTGTGCACCCAGGCGTGTTCGCGACGCTCATGTTGCGACTTCGACCCGCCTTCCGCTCACTCGCAATTTGCAAACCGCCACGCTGATAGCACGACGCGAACTCGCTGCGCACCGTGGCGTGTTCGCCACGCTCACGTTGCAACTTTGCCCCGCTTTCCGCTCGTTCGCAAACAGCCGCGCTGATAGAACGACGCGAACTCGCTGCAACCCGCGGCGTGTTCACCACGCTCACGTCGCAACTTCGACCCGCCTTCCGCTCGCTCGCAAACCGCCACGCTGATAGCACGACGCGAACTCGTTGCGCACCACGGCGTGTTCACCACGCTCACATTGCAACTTTGCCCCGCTTTCCGCTCGTTCGCAAACAGCCGCCGCGCTGATAGAACGACGCGAACTCGCTGTACACCGCGGCGTGTTCGCCACGCTCATGTTGCGACTTCGACCCGCCTTCCGCTCGCTCGCAATTCGCAAACCGCCAATCTGATAGCACGACGCGAACTCGCTGCGCACCGCGGCGTGTTCGCCACACTCACGTTGCAACTTTGCCCTGCTTTCCGCTCGCTCGCAAACCGCCGCGCTGATAGAACGACGCGAACTCGCTGCAACCCGCGGCGTGTTCACCACGCTCACGTCGCAACTTCGACCCGCCTTCCGCTCGCTCGCAAACCCCCACGCTGATAGCACGACGCGAACTCGTTGCGCACCACGGCGTGTTCGCCACGCTCACGTTGCAACTTTGCCCCGCTTTCCGCTCGTTCGCAAACAGCCGCCGCGCTGATAGAACGACGCGAACTCGCTGTACACCGCGGCGTGTTCGCCACGCTCATGTTGCGACTTCGACCCGCCTTCCGCTCGCTCGCAATTCGCAAACCGCCACGCTGATAGCACGACGCGAACTCGCTGCGCACCGCGGCGTGTTCGCCACGCTCACGTTGCAACTTTGCCCTGCTTTCCGCTCGCTCGCAAACCGCCGAGCTGATAGAACGACGCGAACTCGCTGCGACCCTCGGCGTGTTCGCCATGTTCACGTTGCGACTTCGCCCCGCTTTTCGCTCGCTCGTATGATATAACCCCTACCCAGAATTTTATGTTATCAAAAAAAATAGGTAATTTTTAAAAGATAAGCGATGCGTTCGTTTAGTGCTCGGGTTATACCCATACTTGTTTATTGAAAACAAGACGTACCTACTCGAGCACTTTTGCTGTTTGGAATATCCAGTTTTGTAGATATACGAAAATAAATAAAGCGGTATTAATTGGCGTATTTCTTAGGTGAAATTAATAAAAAGAGGCCTAGTTTAAACATTAAATACAGGACGTAACTTTAAATATGGTGAAACTGACGGCTAGATGGACGCTGCTAAGAATTTGTGTACCATCCCACAAAAATTACGTAGGTAATGTGTTTTGAATGCAGTGTCATAACTCCACTGCTCTTTATGCCCGCTGTACACTCTCGCCGAGAGCTCTCGAGCGAGAGTCTCGTGCGAGAGCCCCTTGCCCGAGTGCGATCATGTACATTCTCGCTTAGTTATGATTATATCATATACAACAACACAAAAATTTTGAAAATTGGTCCACAAACAGCGAAATCATCATCAAAAACAACTACTTCGATGCAAAATATCGCGAAAAGTTCCAAAAATTGGGTCATAGTGTGATGACCCATGGTATAATTATGGTTGTGATGATGATGATCAACCAAATTGATGTGTTGGCTTATGCTTTCAGTTGTTTAAACAAAGCCGAAATCCCCGAACCTGTACCTATAAGCATTCAAAAGTTCTGTTCGGACCTTCGGATCCAAGGTATAACCTGGTGCGAAGTCTTACTTTTTGGTAGCATTTACCTTGAATGCTTCAGAAAAAATCGAAATCACTATATTATGTTTCCATACAAATTTTAAGGAGTCCCCTCGATTACTCATGGATCCTATCATCAGATCACCACTTTTATGAACATGGTACCAAATTCGAATCAAACCCTATACAACACAAAAAGAATTTTGAAAATCGGACCACAAACGGCTGAGTAATTGTTGAACATACATAAAAAAAAATACATACAGCCGAACGTATTACCTCCTCCTTTTTGGAAGTCGGTCAAAAACGACCATTCACCATGCATCAAAAGATATCATTGTAATCCAAAGATTTATAATCATATTTAATTTTATTTCTCACAGTTAATGACTGATAATAAAATAACAATAATAAAACGTTTATTATTGTTATTTTTCTGTTCTACACTGTCCAACGGCGGGACTAGTACTGAAAGACTAGTGTACAGTAAGTAGTGCGCTCGTTTTCCTCGCGAGATCCTTTGTCTCGGGCGCAAAATACCGACAACGGACCGAGAGGGTCCGAGACAGGCGAGACGAGGCGAGCGCACCCATTTACACTCTCGCACTCGGGTCGCCTCGCTGTGTCTCGGCGAGAGTGTACAGCCGGCTTTACATCATTGAGTACAAGACTATAATTATATTTTATAATTTTTTGTGGGTTAGTAGTTAGTACACAAATTCTTAACAGCGACCAAAATGTTATATTTAAATAATAATTAAGTAATAAATAATAAGTAACCAATTTCTTCTTTTAACTCGGATAAAATGCATATAAATTCTAATCTATATCATCTATACTTATAAAATTACATGTCCTGACTGACTGACTGACTGACTGATTCATCATCGCTGAGCAAAAACTGTTAAAGTTACAGCCACGAAATTTTGTAAGTAGGAATGTTTTATTGAGTAGACACCCACTAAGGAAGGAATTTTGAAAATTTTACCCCGAAGGGGGTGAAATTGGGGTTGAAAGTCTGAATGAAAGTCCGTCTGAATTTCTTAAGTTAGAAACACGCAATTTTATGTTTGGGCTACTGATAAAAATGATTGGATATGTTTTTAAGCATTTTTGAAAATTCTACCCCCAAGGGAGTAAAATAGGGGTTGAAAGTTTAAATGAAAGTCTATATAGGTATACTATACACACCGGCAAAATTTTTTTTTTTTTTTTTTTTTTTTTATTAAATAAGGGGGCAAACGAGCAGACGGGTCACCTGATGGTAAGCAACTACCGTCGCCCATGGACACTTGCAACATCAGAAGAGTTGCAGGAGCGTTGCCGGCCTTTTAAGAGGGAATACGCTCTTTTCTTGAAGGTTTGCAGGTCGTATAGGTCCGGAAATACTGCTGGTGACAGTTCGTTCCAGAGTTTTACAGTGCGCGGTAGAAAGTTACGCGAGAAACGCACTGTGGAAGACTGCCACTCATCAAGGTGATGAGGATGGTATGTTTTTCGCGTGGGACGATGGCGAAAAGTTGCAGGTGGTATGATTCCGAACAATTCCTCAGAGCACTCCCCGTGATATAACCGATAGAGGATGCAGAGCGAAGCTACATCTCGGCGCAATTCCAAGGGGTCCAAGCTGTTTGAAACACTATGGCAATCAACAATTCGCGCGGCCCTACGTTGGATACGATCCAGAGGGAGCAGTTGGTATTTTGGCGCCCCTGCCCAGAGATGAGAACAGTATTCCATATGAGGCCGAACTTGCGCCTTGTAGAGTTGTAGGCGTTGGTCCGGACTGAAGTACTGTCTCGCTCTGTTAAGAACACCAAGCTTCTTCGAGGCTAATTTGGCCTTACCCTCTAGATGATATCGGAACTGAACTTCGCTCGATATGTTGACGCCAAGTATCTCAATGCTAGGAGAGATGGTTAAAGATGTGCCCTCGAAGCGAGGATATACGAAATTAGCGGAACATAATAAAATTTTATTTTTTTTGAAAATTGATCGCTGTTTTTTATATATTTATTTAATAATTGATGATTAAAAAATAAAACTTATATAAATTTAGGGCATAAAAACGTGTAAAATTAAAAAAATCTGCAAAAATCTAAAATTAAGAAAAATCTTTGAAATTTCAGTAGTAAGTTTTTAAGTTAAATTCTTCATTTTTACTTAAGAAATGCCATGTTAACTACTCCTCCAGTAGCGCCAACTCGAGCTCCTGAACACATTTTGGAGCTGGAGTTTTAATTCGTACCGTTCATCCATTGATGTGCCACACGTTCTCAATCGGATCCACATCCGTAGACCGTGCTGACCTCTCCACCTGGGCTACGCTAGCATCATTTAGGTCATAATGCCCGATTTTTTTACTCTATGGACGCGCAAAAAATTGAAGTTACTACCTAAAACTGTGTAAAAGGCACAACCTGCAGTTCTAGGATGTCTGTGCTATTGCCCTGTACTGTCAAAGTACCATCATTAACAATCATCAGCTCTGTGCGGGCTCCAAATCATATGCAACCCCAAACCATTACGAAGCCTGCATGATATACCACTGTTTCCGTTAAGTTTGATGGTCTATTGCGTTCCTTACGATTTATCCACATTCTTTATCGCCTGTCAATAAAATTTACATAGAATTTGCTCCCATCACTGTACAGCACACGATTTCACCCACTTGTCAAATTTTGATGTTCACGCGCAAATCTTAGCCTGGCTCTTTGGTGCCCTGTCTCAAGTTTTGGTGCCCTTGCTGGCACCTTTGAGTTTAATTAAACTTCTTTGAGTCTTCTTCTTACTGTACAATCACTTACAGGTACATCTCGGACCTGTTCCTATAGGTTTCATCTCTGCAAAGCAGTTTAAGGTCGATTTCTTAAGGCTTGTACCCTTACAAAACGGTTATCCTGAACCTTTGCCACCCGATATATGCCTTGTTCTCGTCTCCGAACGTAAGATCCAGTCTCTCTGTAGCGTTGAAATTTACGATGGACCACGAAAGCCGACACACCTAAGGCCTGACTGACCGAACGGTAGGTGTGACCTTTCTCTATCGTGGTTACAGCTCTAGCTGTCGTAGATGCTGGAAAATCCACTAATTTTGTATCTAAGCAATGTGTTCTTCCAAAAACCAAACAATCAAATGAGCTGGCATACCTTGCACCCCGCTAAAAACGCCATTCTTATCAGAAACACTTACAACGTCAATCATCGAAAAACACTTAGTAGGGCATAATTGCAATAAAAATCTGTCAACTTGCCAGTTTTGTTCAATATTTTATTTCTTAAATGAGCTTAGAAACTATAAAAAAGGATTTCTTACAGCCCGACCCACTTGAATTCAAGTTGTGGCCCTTTTTACTTATGTTCCGCTAATTTTGCCGGTGTGTGTATGTTAACGCGGACGAAGTCGCGGGCAACAGCTAGTATTATATATTTTAGTAGATTATTATTGATCTATTATGCTTTTTAACCGACTATCAAAAAGGAGGAGGTTAAAAAATTGTCTGTATATTTTTTTCCACTTCTTCTGTGGTCGCTGTCTCCATTCTCCATAAGCTATGTCCACATTATGCAATTTCATCTTCAATCATCCTCTTTTTATTCAACTTTCGTTTGGCATATTCAATAATTAAATGCGTCAAAATCCACCGCGTTGAAAGAAAAGTGTCATAGCGAACGCTACGATTTCAACGCGCGTCACGGGCATGCCTCACGTTCGCTGTTGACTGCGCTATAACGCATGCCCTTGATGAACAGAAAAGGCCCAGTGTGGACAAAGCTATTGAACTAGTTCGCGACGTCGCCATGATGTCGTCTCGAGATAATTTTTTGACAGGGGGCCTTTGAGTTTTTTTATATAATATCATTGCAGGGGGCCAAAGATCGCTACGGAAAATATTTGGCATTACGAGAATAGTAAGAAAATTTATAATTGTAATTTGTATGACTACATCATAATTTGAACTTTGAACAATGCGCAAGTATATGAAACACTTTACGATCTTGGCTCCAGATATAAGAGTACTTTGGTTAGAAAATATTTCACATGTATTATGCTCATCGACATTCTCAAAGAATACATAAATATATTCTTTAGAAAACTCAAGATTCCCGTAAAGCATGTTTGGTGGGATTGTGTCACACCGTAGCTATAACTGAAATGCTTTTACGTTATAAGATAATTGAAAGTTATAGCTGCTATAGAGCGAGCTGCACTGTTTCTAGGTTATGACGCAGAAAAGAAGCAGACTTCCATAAAATTTTCAGTACTTATAGGTAATGTTATTATCGTAAATGTACCGACTTGAAACCTAACGTTGTACAACTGAAGGTCTGGATTGGGCCAGACCACAATACTGCGTTGCGGCGTCGCATCGTAAAAATCGACGCCGCAGAACTTATACTTAGTGAAACATAGTGAAACATTTTATCGTACAATGTCTTCGATGAAACTTTTGCGTTACGACATTGCATCGCATTTCTGTGGAATGACGACGCAACGCAGTGTTGTGGCTTGGCCCCAAGCCAGCCCCCTTAGATAAGTGGCAAAACGCTAACGCTACAAAATGTATACATTTATGTCAAATCCATACAATATTTTGTAGCGTTAACGGTAGGATTTTGCCACTTGTCTACGGGGGCAGGCCTTCAGGCCTTCAGTCGCACAACGTTACACATCGGTGTAAGCGCTACCCCGGCAGAACGTCGGCGCATTGTGCACGAGTATGAAGGCAAATATGTCATCCCATATTAGGGATATCCGGGACGATCCACCGACAAAGGATATACTAATACGTGTGATTTATTCCGCTGTGGCGAAATATGGGGGTGCATACCTCATATAAATATGAAGGTAGTTTTATTAAGCTGTTACTCGTATAAGTTACGAGTATTTCCGGTCTGGTAAAAATTCTTCAACATAATATATGTATACCGATATATTAAAAAAACAACGGGCTGCTCATTGGATGTAGCGGGGGAAACGAAACAACATGAATAAAACTGGCATACATTTTACGGGTTGAAAGAGAAGGAAGATAATATGTATCTTTCTCGCCAGCCTTCTCCGTCCCAGCCATCCTTTCGCCCGAGCGGTCCGCTGGGCGTTGTAGGATGTCGTTGTTTGCTTATCATTTCTTCCTCCGTCTTAAGGTTATTCTATTTCACGTAATTTTTAACCATCCCTAAAAATGCAAAACGCCGCTGTACATTCCTATAACTTATTCACACTACCGTAAGCAAAAGGCCCGGGAACTACATGTGGTATTGAAAAAAAACACATAACTACAATAACCTTTATATTTAAATGTTAAAAAAGTCTTCCAAATCTATCACATCCTATCGGAGGTACCGTTGAAGGCGCCGGCCACAGCGTCTACCCCCCTGATGATGCCGATGGACATGCGCAGACAGAACACCGGCTGGGAGTTCTCGTCCGTCGCGAAGAACTCCACGTTAGCGTTGGTACCCTGGAAGGTTGGATTGTTAAACAAAAATTATGTGTAGAGTAGAAAAAATATAGCTCTAATAGTTTCGCAGAAAAGTGGCTGTGACATACGGACGGACAGACAGACAGACATGAAGAATGTATAAGGGTTCCGTCAATTGCCATTTGGCTACGGAACCCTAAAAAGATGGAAGTGTGTCTAATTTTTATTACGGTAAATGACAAGAAACGAATCAGGTGATGTGCCGTAATTCCTAAAAAGCCAAGATCAAAAATCCTGGTTGAGATACTGAAGAGTAACTGTTCATTTTGCAATTGGCCGTTGAATACGCTCGTAGTATATTCCAAATAGGGCCAACTAGGCTATTATTAGATGTTTATTGTACGCCTACAAACAAAGTAAACGCCATTAGAGGCGCAGTAACAACCACCGATTTACTAAAGAGTGACTTACAATGGGGAAGAATTCCTCGATGAACATGTTCAGCCGGTACTGCACCACCTCGCCTTCCATCAGCGGGCAGTAGGTGTTGGTGATGTAGTCGCAGGCGATCTCCGCTTCTCCCAGGGGGTACGAGATGGCTGGAGCCTCGAAACTGCCCAGCAGGAGCGAGGCGCGAGCGAAGGTTCCCATTGAGCGGATGGTGCGGGCTGGAAGAGGCACAACATTGTGGTAAGATTTGCAGTTCTCGTTAAGCCTTCGGTATTGCAGAACGGAAGCAATGTAGTGATGTTACATCAAGCAAAAGATTTGCAGATCTATCACAAAAGAGGAAGGAAGTGACTAGAAATTACTTTAGTACTCTTCAATAATTTTGTGCCATTTTAATGTACCTTCAGATAAATTAATTCCTAGGCAGTTTGGTCGGGCTCTGACAAATAAATGTTGAATTATTTGAAGTATTGGACTTGTTCCGAAAATCAACAATAGCAGGAACTGCCTCGGAAACAGGTGTACTTACGAGCTTGGAAGATGATGTCGATCTCAGCCATGGTCAGCTGTGGCAGTTGGCAGGGCGGCGTGACGCAGCCTGACACGTGCGTGTTGATGGGCAGATCCCCCGCGTTTCTCACACCTGGAAAATACACGAGGAGAATGGTGAGAGTGAGACGGTAAGATGTGTGAATATCATTAAGAAGGGTAAGAGCCCCATAGATTTAAATCGTTTTAAATCTATGAGAAGCCCCGTAGACTACAGAATTTGAGTCACCAAAAATTTAACAAATTGGGGTTTAAGTATTTTCCGGTACATAAAATCGTTCATTGTGTGTACCTCTATAATCTTCATACACATTTACTGAATCAGTGTATTCAATCTGTGGGTTCGACCCTCAGGGGGTGTATTTTTTAATACCAACATTTGGTACAACGGGTTAAAAAACACTGGTCTAAACTATCGGTAGATTTTTGAAATGAAAAATTCTTTAGCGGCGTTGAGCACTTTTGTGGGATGGGTAAAAACTGTGAAACTTGCGTCAGATTTTCGTGTTGATCGAAAAACCGTAGAAAAACCGTAAGACGGTAGTAAGAGAGTAGTGTTTTGTGTCGAACTCGAACTCAAACTCGAACTCGAAAACTCGAAAACTCGAAAACTCGAAAACTCGAACTCGAAAACTCAAACTCGAATTGTAAGGGTTTCGATTAATTAAAAAAAATCGGCCAAGTGCGAGTTGGACTCGCCCATGAAGGGTTCCGCAGCAGCAATAAGAATTATTTCTATGAAATTATAAGGATTTTGATTTATTTGAATATTTCATTTTTGATATAATGAAAGTTAAATTAAGTTTTATCATTTATAATATCATTAATAAAAAAAACTACTGCCTAGATCTCGTTCAAACCAATTTTCGTTGGTAGTTTTATAGTAATGTACATCATATATTTTTTTAAGAATTATCATGCCCCTACTTTAGAAGTTAGAGGGGGGGGGGGGACGGACACTTTTTGCCACTTTGGAAGAGTCTCTCTCGCAAACTATTCAGGTTAGAAAAAAATGATGTTAAAAACCTCAATATGATTTTTGAAGACCTATAAATAGATACTCGTACCCCACACGCATAGGCCAGATGAAAAAAAAAATTGTTTCAGTTGTACCTATGGGGTACCCCTAAAATTTTAATAATTTTTCCATTTTTGTATCAAAATCTTAATGCGGTTCATAGACTACATCTACTTACCAAGTTTAAATAGTATAGCTCTTATAGTTCGGAGAAAAGTGGCTGTGACAGACAGACAGACATGACGAATCTATATGGGTTCCGTTTTTTGCCATTTTGGCTACGGAACCCTAAAAATGATTTTTTAAAAATCGATTTTCATAAAAAATGGGTTAAGAAATGCACAACGTTAATAATCAAGTTTTCACTTCTGCCGGCACTCCCGGAGTGCAACCCGTCTTATTTTTTCTCTTTTTTCGCGTGTCAAAATAGGTTGATAAACTTTGAATTATTATGAATTCCTCCAATCCAACAACCAGTTTCTTAGATTTTCATGATAATTGATAGCCAACAATTTAATATCTCAATTCTTAAAAGTTCGCCTGTGCATTATGAAATAGCTCGCGCAACCCGTGGCCGTGTGTGATACACATAATTAATACCAGGAACTAGCATAAAATACTAATAAACGGCTTTACTGATTTTTACCAAATTTTATATGCATATTCAGTAGGTCTGAGAATCGGCTACTGGGTACTTTATAATTAAGGGAGAAGACCTAATGGCAGACACTTTAAGGAAACATGCAACATTTGAATGTTATAAAATATATATTTATGAAAATAAAGGATTGATAACTTCTTCCATGTCTTCAGTAACTCTTACAAAATAAAACTATTATAATTATTCTCTGACAAATCAATTAAAAATATATTATTGGTCTTTTTGTAAACTTAGTCATAAGCACTAATAGATGACATCACAAAAAACGAACATCACTAATAGTAGACACCAATATGAACTAATAGTTGACATTACATTACGTCATTTTACATATTTTTTTCTATTCAATTAGGTCTTTATTTGCCATTTTTCAAAAGATTTCATTTACTTCATCATAGTCACTACATGCATCAGAAATATTATCCACGTTGTCTCCAGATTCTATTCATTCTTCTTCCATGCTGAAACTATCTTTCCTTTTATTTTTATTTTTCATATTTTTGAAGTGAAAACTTCTTTAGCGGCGTTGAGCACTTTTGTGGGATGGGTAAAAACTGTGAAACTCGCGTCAGATTCTCGTGCTGATCGAAAAACCTTGGAAAAACCGTAAGACGGTTGGAGAGTAGTGTTTTGTGTCAAACTCGAATTCGAACTCGAATTGATTGTAAGGGTTTCGATTAAGTAATTAAAAAAAACCGGCCAAGTGCGTGTCGGGCCACGCGCAGTATAGGGTTCCGTAGTACCGCTATTTTTTGACAATTTATACATGGTCAATGAACGTATATTATATAGCGTGTTTTATACTACTAACAACATCATCTCAGTTATTTTCAAAGGAAATTAAACGAAAAGTTCCATTTATACTTCGCCGAATACATTTTTTTAGTTGATCGACTATTACCCAATTACTTATGAAGTCTTCTTAGCCGTGATAGTTTTCCTTTCAAATTCAGCATATTTCCTACTCCCGTGAATTTTTTCACATTTCCAGAACCCACCGTTTAGCTGGTAGAAGGGGGGACACTGGACTCTAACGATTTTTTCCACTTTAAAACTAAATATTTCGCAAAGGGATCCCTAAATCGGAAAATGATCTATGAATACTCGCAATATTTAAAAAAAACCTATTCAACGACACCCCACACAATGGAGTGGGCGCGAAAAAAAATTTTCATCCCCGCTTGATGTGTAGGGGGTACCATAAAAAAATATTTTTTTACGATTTCATGTACCATTTTGTTGCCATCATTAATATGTGTATTCATACCAAATGACAGCTTTGTAGGTCTTATAGACTCTGAGTAAAACCGCGGACAGACAGACAGACAGACAGACAGACAGACGGACAGACGGACAGACGGACGGACAGACCGAAACTATAAGGGTTCCTTATTGAATACGGAACCCTAAAAACGATTTTTTAAAAATCGTTTTTCATAATAAATGGGTTAAAAATTTAATCGATTGTAAGGGTTTCGATTAATTAAAAAAATCGATTTTTTAATAATCGATTTTCACAAAAAATGAGTTAAAAATTTAATCGATTGTAAGGGTTTCGATTAATTGAAAAAATATATATAAAATATATATAAAAAATCGATTATCATTAAAATTGGGTTACAAATTTAATCGATTGTAAGGGTTTCGAATTTCGAATAATTAAAAAAAAAGATTTTTTTTAAATCGATCTTTTGAAAATCGATTTTATGAAAATCGATTTTTTAAAAATCGATTTTCATAAAAAATGGGTTAAAAATTTAATCGATTGTAAGGGTTTCGATTAATTAAAAAAATCGATTTTTTAAAAATCGATCTTTTGAAAATCGATTTCATGAAAATCGATTTTCATAAAAAAAAATTAATTTTTCCTGTAATAGGTCTACTGGAAGAGATTCCCATTGGAATAAGTAGTACCTTAGTACTAAAATGTATCTCTTATTTTAATGTTTTTCTCTGTTAACTAGATAAGTGTACATAAATTATTAAATAAATAAAATAAATAAATAAAAAATGGGTTAAAATTTTAATCGATTGTAAGGGTTTCGATTTATTAATAATCGATTTTCATAAAAAAATGGGTTAAAAAATGCACAACGTTAATAATTAAGTTTTCACTTCTGCCGGCACTCCCGGAGTGCAACCCGTCTTTTTTCCTAGCAAATTTATTTTCAGTCTTTAGTCTCCATGCTTCTTTTGCCTCTTCTTTTTTCTTCTTTCTTTTCTCAACCCTCCTTTTTCTTTTTTTTACAGCTAAAAAACTAAAGCAATCGATTTTTAGATCAGTACAAGGTCTAATATTAGACACGTCCATTTTTAGGTGCAGTAGTTCTAAGTTCTTAGATTGTTAATAGAATTATATTTTCAGAGAAAAGTGATGATTTTTGCAGTAGAAGTACAAAATAACTTGAATATGTATTGCAAAACTCAAAGATGAGATCCATGTCATCTATTAGGTTTTTTTACATTTTCAAGAACTAATAGTAGACACCCTTTATATTGTTAGGGAAAATTGTTAAAAAATCTTAAATAAACATTAATAAGTGTATTCAACATGACCATTAATCCAATGAAATTAATAGAAATTACAAAAAATCAAATAAATGTATTCAAAACTTATGTGCAAAATTTCGCCTTCCTTAACCTATTTGCTAAGAAATTGCCGAGCCTGTGAAATTTAGTTTAATATTATTTTTAGCAATATTCCGCGAAATAAACTTCCACCTTTAAGTAAATGAGTGAGTGCACGCATAGGCATGCGTACAGCACCTCCCTCCTCCCAAACTGCCTATGCGTACACTTTTTAAGCTATGGATTTCCGCAAAGTAACGCCTGATTCCATTAACTATGCCGAGCGTGTGTTGACGCGGTCATATTTTTTACGAAAACTGATCCCATTTTAAAATTTTGTTCCCGAAGTCGTCTCTAATATATTTTTTCAATTCAACAGATAGCTTGAGAAGCTTATAAAATTTACAGTGGTGAGAAATAATTAGAATAATTCTTATTTTTATGGTATTTTTTGTCATAAGTGTCATCTATTAGTTCAGTGTCTAGCATTAGGTACTCTCCCTTATATATTGATAAGTGGCAAATATAATATTATGGTCACTGACATAATATAAGTACTATAGTACATGACATTGTATAATTTTAAGTTACAATTGTAAATTTTATTTTAAAAGATTAATTTTTTTCTCACTTTTTTGGTAAAAAGTGGGACCCCGGCGAGTTTCTTACGCCGGTTCTTCTCGCCGGGATAGTTCCCGAACCGGTGGTAGGCACCAGTAGTATCAACATTCTGAAAGCATTTGCTACAAATCTATTCGGAAATAAAACAATTTTTATTTATTATTTATTTTATTTATTTATTTATTTACATTATAACTCTATGATTATGGCAAAGCAACATTTGCCGGGACAGCTAGTAGGTACATAATAATAATAATAATAATAATAATCTTAATATATATAATTCTTCTGTGAGTGTATATGTCACTGAACTTCTCTCAAACGACTGGACCGATTTTGATGAATTTTTTTGTGTATGTTCAAGGGGATCTGGGAATGGTTTAGATTTACAATTTTGTCCGCTGGACAATGTTTTTTTAATTAATTTTTAATTTATTAGTAGTTGTTGATTTTTGAATGTTTTACATTGGATCCGACAGACGGCGCTACCATCGCAGTGTCAAATTTTAAATAATATTCAAATTCGAATTTTAATTTTAGTCTGTCCCGACAGTTAGCGCTGCGATCAAATTAAAAAAAATACTTTATATACTTAACTAGATATTCCGCGCGGCTTCGCCCGCGTAATTCAGGAATGTCACGGACACCGTACATTTTTCCGCAAAAAAAGTCTATCTAACCTATGTCCATTCATGTGTGCCAAATAGCATAAAAATTGCTCCCAGTACTTCAAATAAGCCCTTTCAAATGATTTGCCCCGTTTTTTCCACACTTTCCTCTATTTCTTCGCTCCTATTATTCTTGACGTGATAAAATATAGCCTATAGCCTTTCTCGATAAATAATCTATCTAACACTGAAAGAATTTTTCAAATCGGACCAGTGGTTCCTGAGATTAGCGCGTTCAAATAAGCCCTTACAAATAATTTTCCCCGTTTTTTCCACACTTTCCTCTATTTCTTCGCTCCTATTCGTCTTAGCGTGATAAAATATAGCCTATAGCCTTCCTCAATAAATGGGTAATCTAACACTGAAAAAAATTTTTCAAATCGGACCAGTAGTTCTTGAGATTAGCGCGTTCAAACAAACAAACTCTTCCCAATTATAATATTAATATTATATATATGGCAAAGAAACGTTTGCCGGGACAGCTAGTTTATTATAAAACAAAGTGGCTTATTTTTCCCTCATGTCCCTTTGTTCCCTTTAATCTTTAAAACTACGCAACGGATTTTGATGATTCTTTCAGTGTTAGATAGCCCATTTGTCGAGGAAGGCTATAGGAGCCTATAGCCTTCCTCGACAAATTTATCACGCTAAGACTAATAGGAGCGAAGAAATAGAGGAAAATGTGGAAAAAACGGAGAAAATTGTTTGAAAGGGCTAACTTGAACGCACTAATCTCAGGAACTACTGGTCCGATTTGAAAAAATTATTTTAGTGTTCAAAGATAGCCCATTTAAAGAAGGCTTTATGCTATATTTTATCACTCTAAGACTAATAGGAGATTGTGGAAAAAACGGGGGAAATTATTTGAAAGGGCTTATCAGCTCGCGAATTATTTTTATGTTATTTGGCACAGATAAGAAGTAGACCACGTGAAGGATTATAGCTGCTAGCGATTTTAATCATTTTTTCAGTGGTATTTTATATCCGTGCGACGCCGGGGCGGGTCGCTATAGTCTCAGAATAAATTTAAGTACTTATTTTAAATTTTATTCACAAACCAGCAAAGGAGTCTTTTGGTTACACCGGTATTGCTAGTCAAGTTTCTCTTTTTTGCCATCAGATTCTGGTAGACCTATAATAACGCTTTCTTGTACCATCTTCTGTACCATCAAGGAAATTGATCCATAGACAGTTCTATATTATTAACTAGATGCCGCCCGCAACTCCGTTAGGCCAAAATTCGTTTATCGCGTAGGACCGTACATTTTTCCGGGATAAAAAGTATCCTACGTCCTTTCCCGTTAATCAAAAGTATCTCCATGACAAATTTCAGCAAAATCGGTTCAGCGGTGTGGGCGTGAAGAGGTAACAGACAGACAGACACACTTTCGCATATAATATAATATTAAGGGCCTGTTTCACCGCTTCCTGATAAGGCTATCCACCACCTAATTTGACAGATGGAGTATGGAAAATCTGTCAAATAACCCTATCGGGCACCTTATCAGGAAGCGGTGAAACAGGCCATAAGTATTAGTAAATGGACTATTCGTAGGCTATAACTCAATAACTAGCAGATAATATTAGTTTATCTTATCGTTGTCAGTAACGTAATTATTGCAGTGGCGGACGCTTGGGAATTGTGCTGATACAAAATGGGAATTGAGTACCCTTTGTTACTCTTTGGTATAATAATTTATAATAGGCTAAAGATTATATGTTATATTATAATAAGTACTTAATGTAATATTTAACTTGAATATTCATTTTAATTTTGAGGAGATGTGGGTTCTCTATAGAAGGTTTTCTTTAAACTTTAAAACCTGAAATGCTTTAAGTGCCATACTTTCAGACTTAATGACATCTTTTACTTTATTACCGAAAAATGTATTCTTCCCCCGCGATAATCATCATCATCAATCAATCATCTAGATACAGTAAAAGTGCCGAATAGGCTATTAGCTTTGTCCACATTGCGCCTTTTTCTTTTCATCAAGGGCATGCCTTATAGCGCTGTCAACGTCAAACGTGAGGCATGCCCGTAACGCGCGTTGAAATCGTAGCGCGCGCTATGACACTTTTCTTTCAACGCGGGTGGATTTTGACGCGCGTCACGGGCATTCCACACCTTCGCTGTTGACTGCGCTATAACGCATGCCCTTGTTGAACAAAATAAGGCACAATGTGGACAAAGCTATCAATTAACAACTTTTTTGACAGATTCTCCATACTCGATCTGTCAAGTTAATTGGTGGATAGCCTATTCGGTACTTATCAGGAAGTGATGAAACAGGCCCTAACTCTCGTACATTAGCCGACTGAAAATACTAGACTCTAGAGCAGCGGTTCTCAAACTTTTTTGGTGGCGGAACCCTTTTCATTTGACGGTCTTCTAAAAACTTGTCATTTAGTTTTAATTATTTTAACAGAAAACTCACATCTTGAGACAGCAGTGGTCTGGGCCCTCGCACACACCAACAAAGCTGACAACAGCACAAATCGCAACATCTTGCTACACTGTCACACTAATGACTACACTTAAATATGACTACTCTTATCAACAGGTGGCCAGGTACCGTTGATAACACTGATTTGGTGATTAATGAAATATATCTTCGATTAGCTCATGTAGGTACACCTGTTATCAAAATTGTAAACAAACCTTCGGGTAATAGACCACTTTCTTAATTTTTGGATAATTGCTGATTAATGTTTGCTGGTCATAAAGTGTTTAATATCTTTGAGTTAAAGTCCATGACAGCTTTTGGAACGTTATTCACAAAATCACATATTCGATATAGAAACTACCCAATATTATGTAAGTGAAACAACCATGCTAGGACGACGTTAAGCATAATATGTATTAAGTTTTATTATCCCACAAAAAATTCACGTACTGAGTTATGAATGCATTGCAGCTATGTTCTTTAGATCATCTAGACTCTAGAGTCTAGACTTTAGGGAATAATATTGCATTCATAACTCAACAAAAAAAAATTAGAGTCAATACATAAGTGCCCACCTATTATTAAATGTAAGTATTGTATATACTTTCAAAGTGAACTTATCCTTCGATAGCGGATTCTTGAAAATCTATTGTTATTCTATTGTTGTCGCGATCACCGGTGCTCTTATGGGGCTTGATAGGCTTGATAGGTTAATAATATAAGGGACACATACATACCCTAAAGCAGGGTTTCTCAAACTTTCGACTTCACGAACCCCTGGTAAAATTTCCACGTGGCAGCGAGCCCCTTACTGAGTAATGAAATCAAAATAAGGTTTTTATTTGAATAAAAGTTAACACACAAATTGGCAAAAGAGTGTCATGCGTCCTTGTCAGTTATCAAGACACCATTACGTAAATCTCGTCGCGTACCCCCTGTCGTCGAATGGCGAACCCCTACTCCCTAGGGGTTCGCGTACCCCACTTTGAGAAACCCTGCCCTAAAGTATGTAATTATTACTTAGTTTTGTTACACCTGTTACCTGTTTTTAATATCCGTATTCCGTGCCCGGATATGTGTTGTATGAATTTGTATGACATCCGGATTTGCGTGTATGATAGCTGCTGCAGCTTTTAATATGTAACCCGAAATAATCCTATTTCACTTCCTGTTCCTGTTTGAGTATTTACAATTTAGTTTGGGACTAGATCTCCTAAGACATAATGAATTTCCGTGAAAATCGTAGGGTGAATATGACTAGTAGGACAGTACTACAAAGCAAAAAACACTATATTTTTAAGGTTGTCTTAAACACTACCTGTTTTTCTTTAAAATCAGGCGCTCTATTCCTTTAAAAAATAGGCAGTTTTTAAAGCAACCTTAATTTTTGTGTTTTTGTGCTTTGTCCAATGACTGGTACTCTCCAGACTCCAGTGTCCAATCACTAGTAATTTACCCTACGTTTTTCAGTTTCATAAAGTTAATGCAGAACATTGTAGATCACTTGTACATATTCCGATACCGTCTATAGTAATATTATGTTAAGAAATAGAAGATGTTAAGTAATGGAAGAATAAAGAATTATTATTTTTAACAAAAAATTAAAACCGACTTCCAAGGTAAAAACAATATTAACATTAATATGAACTAAAAAGTATTAAATAATTTTTGCTATCTAATAGTGCCTTTTTCCGAATTCGGCTAAACCTTGACTATTTCTGTACTCAATCTTCATTATTTTGAAGTCGGTACCAGATAGCTGAATCTTCAGTCCTCTGACAGAATATTTGAAACTTTTGGAACTGGCACCGACTTCAAAATTATGAAGATTGAGTACAGAAATAGTCAAGGTTTAGCCGAATTCGGAAAAAGGCACTATTAGATAGCAAAAATTATTTAATACTTTTTAGTTCATATTAATGTTAATATTGTTTTTACCTTGGAAGTCGGTTTTAATTTTTTGTTAAAAATAATAATAATTTCACTCTTTTTAGTTACACTAGTAGGTAAACCTTCGCGTATATTTTACGTATCTTATTACACAGTTCACACTCACAAAATAATATATTATCAGTGAAGTGAACATATTGTGCTAAGTAATTTAACAATTTTAATACTTCAAACCCCAAGCGGTCACCGGCGATTGCGATAACAATAGAAAGGCTATTGTGTCTCGTTTTTCCACGATCCAAGGATCTATCAGATAAAAAATTGTATAAACTTGCATAGGATGTGTGCTAAGTAATTTAACAATTTTAATACTTCAAACCCCAAGCGGTCACCGGCGATTGCGATAACAATAGAAAGGCTATTGTGTCTCGTTTTTCCACGATCCAAGGATCTATCAGATAAATTGTATAAACTTGTATAGGATGTAGCGTAGCTACTCATCTAATATATAAAATTCTCGTGTAACAGTTTTCGTTGCCATACTCCTCGGAAACGGCTTGACCGATTCTCATGAAATTATGTGAGCATATTGTGAGGATATTGGTCTGAGAATCGGCCAACATCTATTTTTCATACCAAAAATTATTTAAATGGCAAAACAACGTTTGCCGGGACAGCTAGTAATATAATATATTATTATCATAATTATTGACAGCTGTTCTTGTAATCAAGAATTCAATTTCAAATCCATTCAAATCGATACTTAGTGCGCCATCTATCGATTAATAAGTATAACTAATTAAAAAGACACTTATTGACTTTGTTTTGTTTAAATGCTCTTTTTAAAATAACTTTATTTTAATTCTATATTTTGTCTATTAAAATTTTATAAAGTAGTTAGTATAGTATTCGATCTGTATATAAAGTAGTAAAGTATAAAGTAAAGCGATACCGTCGCCTCCGCGGTGCTGACCGCCGTGTATATTTAAACAAAGTGTTGTTATACAGTATAAAATTATTATTATTATTAGTATATCCACACCTATGCCTTGTACTATTATCTATTCTGTGCCATGAGACATTGGTGACCTTAACACGACGTGGTAATGATGAAGACGATGATGATGATGATGATGATGATGATGATGATGATGATGATTATGATGATGAATATGAGTTGCATAGTAGCATATGCTTTCTGTTCTTAAAACAACGCCGAAACTCCCAAACGTGTATCTATAAGGAGTCAGGAGTTCTCTCAGCATCTTCGAAACCATGGTATACCTTGACCCAATATTTGACTTTTTGGTAGCATATTCTTAGTACACTTCACATAAAACCAAAATCACCATATGTTTCCATATAAATTTCGAGGAGTTCCCTCGATTACTCCTGGATCCCATCATCAAGTCACCACTTTGTGAACATGGTACCAAATTGGAGTAAAACCAAATACAACAAAGCAAAAATTTCGAAAATCGGTTCACAAACGGCGGAGTAATCGTTGAACATACAAAAAAAAAAAAAATAAAAATAAAAATATCCACAGCCGAACATATAACCTCCTCGTTTTTTGGAAGTCGGTTAAAAATAAGGGTTCCGTGCATAATTATAATGATCAATAATCATCATAATGATTATTATAGATAAAAATAACATTCACACATTGTGTATAGTGCCCCATATTTATTATATTCTAATTTTAAACCAGCTATCGATCGCTTTTCGAGACAGACATTAAACGAACTGGAAGGACGAATTAATCCTTCGATCGCGGATTCTTGGAAATCTATTGTTATTCTATTGTTGTCGCGATCACCGGTGATCTAATGGGGCTTGTTAGGTTAATCCCGTTTTTACACTTTGGGTACAGAACCATAAAAAACGCGTTATTCCGATTCGTTCGTTTGAGTCTCCAAACGGTTTCGTTGTTACATCCCCACTACCTACGCGACATTAATTTTGTACTCTGTGCTCTCACGCACACCACCAAAACGGACAATAGTACCAGATTCAACATTTTGCTACATTTTTGCCAAAACTATGACCAGCAACACTTTTATGGTCAGAACTGTGTGAGCAGGTGTCCAATATCTGTGATATCACTGATTTGGTTTTAACACTTCCATTTCCGGCAGGTGCATTTATGAGAAATTACCCTGCAAATGTTGTAACAACAGACATGGGCAGCTAATAATAATCTATGTTATATCGGAGGTTCCCAAACTTTTTTTATGAGGCGGCACCCCTGGTATGAAAACTATTTAGCGACTCTCGTTTGCTTTTTCATTATGCCTAAGTCCTACTTAATACTACTACTTAATATAATATTATCTTTATAGTTTCTTTACCGAAATAGTTCTTTCAACTTCAGGCACCCCACTACAGAACGGGGGTCGCGACCCACAGGTTGAAAAACACTGACTTATTATGATAGTATTATTACTATATAATATTGTCATCAAGACTATGTTTCGTTATAGTTTCATAATAGCACAATTACTTATACTTATCTTAATCCTCCCAAAATTTCACAGATTTCCTGTTAGATACTGTGGATGCTTAACACTTAATTCAGTCTGACCCCGTGCTAAGTACCTGAATAATATAATTACACACCAAAAATAACGGGTCTCGAATTCATTGCATTAAATCACTCTTAATTTGTGGAAGTCGATAAAGTAGGTATTCAAAGGACCGTCTTAAGTCGCAATCTTCAGCCCAACTGATAAGAGTATTCTTAGATTCAGTTAATCCTCAATGAAAAATGGAGCTGGGGTGAAGCCCTACGCTATATCAATCATAATTTACCGTAGCAGGAGTGATGAAAACGTGAAATTGATGTATATTACTTGTTCAGCGTTGTTTGATAACTTCTTAAATTGGGCGGGCTGAAAGTTTGGCGGGGGTCGAGAGATACAAGAAATTGAAAACCATTAGCACCTCCACAAATTCTATTTATATTTTGGTTTGATGGATATTTATTATTTACCGTTCAAATATTAGACGGCAGATTGAAACAAATTAATTCTGATGGAATAGTATTCCTAGTGGCAGTTCCAATAATTTCCGAATCATTAACACAATCTTATATTATATAAAATTCTCGTGTCACAATGTTAGTCCACGAACTCCTCCGAAACGCCTTAATATCTATCTATACATATTATAAAACAAAGTCACTTTTTTCCCTCATGTCCATTTGTTCCCTTACGCAACGGATTTTGGTGATTATTTCAGTGTTAGACAGCCCATTTATCGAGGAAGGCTATAGGCTATATTTTATCACGCTAAGACTAATAGGAGAATGTGGAAAAAACAGGGAAAATTATTTGAAAGAGCTTATCTCGCGAACTACTGGAGCAATTTTTATTTTATACACACCGGCAAAATTAGCGGAACATAATAAAATTTTATTTTTTTTGAAAATTAATCGCTGTTTTTTATATATTTATTTATTAATTTAATAATTGATGATTAAAAAATAAAACTTATATAAATTTAGGCCATAAAAACGTGTAAAATTAAAAAAATCTGCAAAAATCTAAAATTAAGAAAAATCTTTCAAATTTCAGTACTTAGTAAGTTTTTAAGTTAAATTCTTCATTTTTACTTAAGAAATGCCATGTTAACAGCGTGTAATGCCTTCTATGGATCTGAAGAGAGTCTGGATACGCCATTACATGCTTGCATTTTGATTGTCAATCATTTCCTGTGGGATATTCTTCTACTCCTCCAGTAGCGCCAACTCGAGCTCCTGAACACATTTTGGAGCTGGAGTTTTAATTCGTACCGTTCACCCATTGATGTGCCACACGTTCTCAATCGGATCCACATCCGTAGACCGTGCTGACCTCTCCACCTGGGCTACGCTAGCATCATTTAGGTCATAATGCCCGATTTTTTTACTCTATGGACGCGCAAAAAATTGAAGTTACTACCTAAAACTGTGTAAAAGGCACAACATGCAGTTCTAGGATGTCTGTGCTATTGCCCTGTACTGTCAAAGTACCATAATTAACAATCATCAGCTCTGTGCGGGCTCCAAATCATATGCAACCCTAAGCCATTACGAAGCCTGCATGATATACCACTGTTTCCGTTAAGTTTGATTGTCTATAGCGTTCCTTACGATTTATCCACATTCTTTATCGCCTGTCAATAAAATTTACACAGAATTTGCTCCCATCACTGTACAGCACACGATTTCACTCACTTGTCAATTTTGATGTTCACGCGCAAATCTTAGCCTGGCTCTTTGGTGCCCTGTCTCAAGTTTTGGTGCCCTTGCTGGCACCTTTGAGTTTAATTTAACTTCTTTGAGTCTTCTTATTACTGTACAATCACTTACAGGTACATCTCGGACCTGTTCCTATAGGTTTCATCTCTGCAAAGCAGTTTAAGGTCGATTTCTTAAGGCTTGTACCCTTACAAAACGGTTATCCTGAACCTTTGCCACCCGATATATGCCTTGTTCTCGTCTCCGAACGTAAGATCCAGTCTCTCTGTAGCGTTGAAATTTACGATGGACCACGAAAGCCGACACACCTAAGGCCTGACTGACCGAACGGTAGGTGTGACCTTTCTCTATCGTGGTTACAGCTCTAGCTGTCGTAGATGCTGGAAAATCTACTAATTTTGTATCTAAGCAATGTGTTCTTCCAAAAACCAAACAATCAAATGAGCTGGCATGCCTTGCACCCCGCTAAAAACGCCATTCTTATCAGAAACACTTACAACGTCAATCATCGAAAAACACTTAGTAGGGCATAATTGCAATAAAAATCTGTCAACTTGCCAGTTTTGTTCAATATTTTATTTCTTAAATGAGCTTAGAAACTATAAAAAAGGATTTCACACAGCCCGACCCACTTGAATTCAAGTTGTGGCCCTTTTTACTTATGTTCCGCTAATTTTGCCGGTGTGTGTATTTGGCACAGATAAGTAGACCACGTGAAGGATTATTGGCTATCGATTTTAATCAGTTTTTCAGTGGCTATATATTTTATACCCGTGCGACGCCGGGGCGGGTCGCTAGTTAATAATATTATGAACATCCAATGTTCTGTTTTGACCTTGCCGTCGCACTCAGTGAAATGTCCCGAGTGCGGCCGTAACATCTCTGACACGTCGGACAAATTGTCTTTAAAACAAGAAAATGTGGAAATGGGTAAAACACAAAAAATTGAACTTCAAAGTCCTGGGCTTAAACGGTCCATTCACTATCGTGCATTGCAGTCCTGTTGCAGTCCGCCGTGCACGCCTGCAACACCATTCACTATCCTGCATAAACCGGCGTTCGTCGGACGTCACGTGCGGCGTCACGGCGGACTGCAATGCAGGATAGTGAATGGGCCCTTTTAGCCAGTCTTTAACCAAATCCGGGAAAAAAACCAGTAGTAATAAAAAACTAATTTATTATCTACAGCTCCTCCCTGATCAGATTGTGGTAGTTGTTATACTCTTTCAGCCCCAGGCTGTCCCAGAACTGCTGTCTGCCGATGTCGGCCTCTGACTTCACCTCGTACTTGTCATGCTCGAAGATCTCCAAGTAGCTCACTTCGGGGGAGTTCGGCTTGACTGGCGCCCATTCGGGAGCGTTCGGGAATTTCGGCACGCTGAAAGGGAAGCATTGTATGATAGAGACAACACTAATATTAGATTTCTGAGGTTTTTGGACAGGTTTTTTTTTATCTCTTCACGAGCGCTTTTGTTTGGCTTACGTCAAGTGAAATTAACAACGACAGACCCGGTGTATCATTTCTGCAAGTTAAAATGAGCTCCAAAGATGGTGATCCGGATTCATCTGAACTGTACCTAAATATAATCCGCGAGATTCGATGAATATTCGTGTTGCCCGCAACTTAATGGGCATTGTCCAAAAAAAATCACATGTACTTTTTATATTTTTTTCCGTTAAAATAGGGTATTTTAAGAATATAAATTAAATAATTTTGAAATTCATTGGCTAGTTTTTTCTCAATAAATTTTTAAAGTTTCGCTGTGACGTCATCATCGGCGGCCAATTGACCTCTGCAGTATGTTTTTTTTCCTTTCAATCTTATTTATAATGGCTGGTTCGTCAAATGCAAATTCTCATTATGTGAAAGCTGATACGAGAAGCTTACCAAAAGTTCGAAACGTAACGTTGGTCGAATTTATTGCTAATTTAACGCCATTGAAGGTCAAACTAAGGTTAAACATATTTGTTCAAAAATATAAGTAACTAATGGGTATTTTTTTCGTTTATATACAGAAAAACGATCACTGACCTTATTCCTCGAAATGTTTTTGTAATGGGCAAAATTTAAAAAAAATGGACAATCCCCATTCGAGCAGGACTGTTTATGCCGCGATAAAAACTATCCTATGTTACAGACATACATTTTTTTAAGAAGGCAGGTCATTGTAGCCCTGACGTCACTGCGACCCATGAGGATCTATTGTGACTTACAGACATACATACTTACTTTCTAAAATCGACAATATAGAAGAAATCTAGCAAAATAAATATACAATTTCACCATCGTCTGTTAGTGTTAACAGCTTGTTAAAATGCATGTTCTCTTTAATTCATGTGAAAAACGAAAAACGTGATACTAATTTTATGTTGTGTATGGGTTTAAGTGTGTTACCCTGTAGAAGCGAAGGTGTATATCATGTCGAGCAGTGCGTCCCGCATCTTGACGTCGGCGTCGGAGGTGGACGTCCACAAGAACTGGAAGATCTCCATTATGTCGTCGGCGTGGCTCACACCTGGAAATATAAAACTTATAGCCAGAAGAATAAGCGCCAAAATCCCGAAGTTACGGGAAAATTGTGGGAAGAATAAACTCTGGTCTTAAGACCCTGTTCAGGAATTAGTTTGAGTTAGACGCGTAGCGATTCGCGCGTGTCGATAAAGCTAGTAGAAAACAAAGTCGAGCTACTTTAGAAAATTAAAATAATACGACGTTCTAGCTAGAACGTCGTATTATTTTGATTTTCTAAGGTTGCGGACTAGACTATTTTGGAAGACAATAGTCAATACCATCATTGTTTCTTTGTATTTTATTATGACATTTAGCAAAACCTTCAAGAAGAGAGCGTATTCCCTCTTAAAAGACCGGCAACGCACCTGCAGCCCTCCTAATGTTGCGAGTGCCCATGAGCGACAGTAGTTGCTTTTAATAAGGTGACCCGTTTGCTCGTTTGCCATTTTTCTCGCCCTTTGAGGCACTTACCGTAGTAGTTTTTGTTCTTGGCGATATGATGCGACAGGCTGTGCTCGCCGCGGTGGTTGTACTTGTACATGTAGGTGGGGGAAGTGCGCGCGTGTGACGTCACCATACGAGCGATGCTCATGCCGAAGTGCCTGTCGCCTAGCGCCTGGAAATTATTACACACAATTTATTTAAATACCCCATTTTTACATGGGAAATTATACTTAACACATCTCCGGCATGTAGGGAAATCGGCAAGATATGTGGGACTCCCCTGTCACTAAACCCCCATGGTGCTACACTATAGTTACGTCGAGTACCGCATGCGACATTGCAAAGAACCAGCGAAGGCGTGAATCGTGAGGACGATTCGCACATTTACTCTATTTTTAAAGTGCATCGACATTCAAGCGAATTTATTGCGTTATCGCGCACGATTCGCGCTTTTCGTGGAGCTGGCCTTATAGCTCCCGCTCCTCAAGTAGGTACAAACAAACTCACTTTCAAACACATTGTTATTTGTATACGTATAGCCTATAGCTATTTTCGTATCATTTGATACACGTAAAAGCAAAGTTCTTTCTGAAAGCTGAAAACTGGAGTTTCGACAAACTTTACGCGTATATTGAGAGAAAAAGTTAAAAATTCGTTGTTTACGTATTACTGAAAATACTGAAAATCATGTATTGATTTTGGATTTGTCGACACAGTATGTTGAGTGCGAGTTTACTGCTTGGAATGAAAATAAGGTAAAGTTAAAAACAAATGTCATACTAATATTATAAATGTAAAAGTGTGTCTGTCTGTCTGTCTGTCTGTCTGTCTGTTACCTCTGTACGCCAAAACAGCTGAACCGATTTTAATGAAATTGCGACAATCGAGGTGCCAATCATGGTCATCTATCATAGAACAAAGTGAAGAAGGGACTTTAGATTTCAGTTCATGGAAATCAGTTTCTCAATTTAGAACAAAATCGCTTCCTGAATCAACCATATTTCTGCCAAATCGAATTATTAATTATCCTAAAAGCTGGTTCATTTTAGCTGCTGAATTTCAGAGATTATAATCGATCAACTCTGAATCAGGATTTAATATTATAATCCTGATCTAATCGAGTTAAGGGATCAACCATGGATCAACAGTGAAATTAGAATTTTACAAAACCGACAACACTCAATCATTGTCAAATAAATTACACATTAAAAAAAAAAACATATTCTAACGCGCGCCTGTGTAAAACTTTTTTGAAATTAGAACATTTTCGGTCTGTGTTTGACACCGATAGATGCAATGCAATTTTCAATTTTATAAAGTGTTATGTATTATGATAATTAAAATATTGTTGTGAAATTAGAAAAATGTTTTTGTAACGAGTAACGACACTACAAATTAATAAACAAACTGAAACAAAACAATTAGTACTTAATATCAAGTTTCAAGTGCATGTTAGTGATGTGTACAATGAGTTTCTAAAATACTAGAGTGGCAATCTCTTACAAACGATTCTCAGAAATGCGTAACCACTTGATAGCCCAAAAGACAATGTCACTTCATAATGTTATTATGTCATTATGTATGGCAGAAAATGGCAGATATGCCTGCAGGCATCTTCAAAGTGGTGACGCGTTTCTGTCGTAGACCAAAGAGAATGTAAACTGTATACTACGTAACATCGTAGACTGCCAATCTAGTTACGTTAGTAACATACAATATCATTGGATGTGTATGTGATGAAGTAGTAGAATGGCTTGATAAAAATAACCTAAATATAAACTTGACTAAGACAAACTATATACAATTTCATAACTACGGTACTAAACTAAATGATCTGAATATTAATTACAAAGATACATGCATTCAAAAAGTGTACAACACTAAGTTCTTGGGTATTTATATTGACGAAAATCTTAACTGGAAGGCCCACATAGAGTATGTACAGGCCTACATAGTACATAGACTGAGGCAAATAGCAACCTTACCAACTGTACTCTCGGCATACCATGGTTATGTGGCCTCAGTACTCAGATACGGGCTATTACTTTGGGGGAATTCAACTGACATTAATAAAGCATTTATAGCGCAGAAAAAATGTGTACGAGCCATATGTGGTAAGCCCTCATATGAGTCATGTAAGCCTCTATTTAGAAAATTAAATATTATGACGCTTCCTTGCCTTTATATATATGAACTAGTCAACTTCGTAAAAATTCACTATGCTTATTTTACAGAGGCAAGTGAAATTTACCCGAGAACTAAAAGGAAACCCAAACGTAGTATACTAAAGTATTAGACATCATTCCCAGAACGAGTCTTTATCAAAAAGAATATTATGCCATGTGCATAAAGGCCTACAACGCTACCCCAGCAGCCATAAACCTTACAATAAATTTAAAAAAGAAATGTTAAAATGGCTTAAGGTAAAAAATTATTAGTCTATCACAGAATTCCTAAATGAGTTATAAAATTATATGATTATAATACTGTTGACATCAAAAATTATTGTTAAAATATATTTTAATTGTATTATTATTGACATAGAATTATTATTTTGAAATCATTATATATTATTATTGACATTGAATTATTATTTTGAAATCAATTGAAATTTGAATTAATGTAATTTTATTAGCTCGTAAGATAAGGACGTGTAAGGGTTTATTATTTTGAATGTTGTATTAATTTCTTTTGATGAGATAGATAATCTAAATGAGAAATAAAATCTGATGATTATTTTTTTGACATATATTGTTGTTAAATATCGCACACTCATATTATTGACATTGAATTATTATTTTGAAATCAATTGAAATTTGAATGAATGTAATATTATAAGCTCGTTAGATTAGGACATGTAAGGGCTTATTATTTTTAATGTTGTATTAATTTTTTTGTATTACTTATATTGAATTATTTATAGTATAAAATGTAATTACTTAAATGGAAAATAATGTATTTAGAACAAGTGCTTAAAAATTTGCATGCTATATTATTAGTGAAAAGTGTGATCATGGAAAGACTATCATAACTGTAACACCTAAATGTAAAACTTTTGAAGCAAATAAAGAAATATGAATATGAATATGTTCCTATTAATAATATGGGGCTTGATCAGTTAAGTTAGACAGTTGTTGCCTGTTGGCAATGATATTCTATGTTACTAACGGTTGTTGGTATATTTTTTTTACTTAACAATTTATATGTATTTTACATAATATTTAAATTAACTTGAATACTCGAATAAAGTTACAGACTATGGCTAATCTGGAACTAAACTACCTACCTAGGTGCGTAGTGTTTTTGGATTTTTCACCATCGTATTCAAAAAAGTTATTCAAAATATAACATCTGTAACATTTACATGTTTGTCTTCCAGAACCTCAAAACTCACCTCAACCAGCTGCGGATAAGTCTCCTGGCTGACGGGTTTCCCTCCCAGGTACTCCTCCTTTATCCTCTTTGCCAGGCCAGAACGCTGACAGAGCGTGGCCGTGTCGTTGTACTCGAAGAGGTTGCTGCACAGCACCTCCCACTTGTCCTCTATCTCCTGCAGGTAGCTTGGGTTCTTCTGGTAGTCTGGAAGGAAGGTGCTATTAGAAATTGATAGGTATAGTCAAAATGGAAGGTGTCCCCAGCGGTCATTCGCCTTTTAGTCTAGAAGCTATACGAAAAATGCTTGCACAGTTAACATAAGAAAAAAATTAACTGAGACATAGGTAATATTATAGATTTATGGAAAAACTTCTTTAACTTTTTATGAGTACGAGGTACTCAGTTCTTATTGAGTAGGTATGCAAAATACGACATCGCCATTAGCCTAGAAATGTACAGGATGTTACAAGTTTTTTGCCAGGGCCCTGCAGGTGGTCAATGACCGGTGCGGACAGGATTCGGCAATCTGAGAATAGATGGCGGAACTTTGTAGCATGGTAATTATTTCAAGCACAGTATCTAACAGTTCGTGTAGTAACTTTTCAACAAAAACTTGCAATGTCTGCAATTTTAGCACTAGAAAATATTATAATTTTTAACATTTAAGATGCAGTTGAATTACGTGTTTGCAATTAGTGTATAATGTATACTCGTAATAATATTATGTGTTCGTGCAAGCGCTCAAATGCTGCTAAGATATTTTCATCGTTTTCCTTGAAGAGTGGAAACTTTATCGAAAATGAGAATAAAAACTTATATTTATTGTTATAATTAATATATTTTGGTCAAATGATTGCTTAAAATTTTCAATTTTGCAATATAATAATACCTAATGTGTTTAATATTTATTTAATAGATGACTCCCGCAACTTCGTTGTACCAAAATTCATATATCGCGCGGGAATCGTACATTTTTCTGGGATAAAAGTGTCCTATGTTTCCCGTCCCGGGACTCAAAGTATCTCCATACTAAACAGCAAAACCGGTTCGGCGGTTTGGGCGTGAATAGATAACAGACAGAGTACAGACAGACAGATAGACAGACAGACACATATTTGCATATTTTATAACAGTAGCATACACGCGCGTGCGGTCTTTATAGGCAAAAAGGCAGTGCTTGCCCTTCACAGATAACAGATATTTTAATTTAACTTTCGTACTTTTTAAATGACTCATGACGTTCATTTTTTAATAATACATAATAGTAAAAAATATAGTAAAAAAATTAATATACACATTTAAAACGCCTCAATTTATAAAATAGCAACATGTAATCAGGTACACGCGCGAACGGGTTCACGAGAGGTCAAGATAGGCTCAGTGTTGAGGTGCCTGCCTTGCGCGTATGTGTGAGTGTGTCCGTGCACAGCCGAAAACGCACACAACCATGAATATCGAATGCGATTGTGTACTGCAAGCTCTGCGGCAGACACCAGCAGTGTTGCCAACTATGGGGATATCCCACTTTTAATTGGGAAAAATTAAATATATAGTGCGTATTTTAGGGAGTAAAAATATTATATTATATTCATGGGCGTGAAATTTTTTAAGCAAAAATGTATATTTATTTGGTTTTTATTACTGTTTTTATATAAATAATGACATCATGAGTGACGTTTTTGCCGCAAACACAATAATTGCGGTCGGCTGAAGTAGTATTTTCAGCGTTTTGATCTCTCAGTGGAAAGTACCCCAAGTAATAAATAATATATTTAAATAATAGTTGGGGAGTTCTGGTTGAAATTCAATGTGTTTTCAAGTTAATTTAAGGGGGAAATTTTTGAACAGTTGGCATCACTGGCGCCGCGGCCGCCGCGGGCGCGCGCCTTGCTGACGGCGATCGGAACTACTCGTGAATTATAGTCGTGAGCAATCGGATATAATCCGAGTAAAATGAATAGACGCAATTAATCTAACTAATTACGTACAATATGTACATTATGCATTTTTGTTTTGTGAGGTTTATAATATTTGTTTACATTTTACATAGCTGAAATTTTTAGTGTTTTGGGAGGCCATTTGCCATCGATTTATATGTAAGGATATGCCTACTAGAACATTCTGCTAATAGGTTTTTCATACAAGGAAATAGAGAGTCATCTATGAAAAATCGATTGAACTACGTAGTGCGACACAATATGCAAGCGTACAATGTAACCTTGTATGAACGTACAATAAACACACTTTTTTAATATTAAATATTGACAATTAATGTAAGTATATTAATTTAGGCGTAGGGTTTTTGATTAACATACAAAAATAAGTAAATAAATAAATGCATTTATTCATTCTTACTCAACTGTAAAGGGAGGGTTATGTTTAGTTACAAATTGATATTCCAATAAATGAAATTTGTTTAATATAAATTTGTTTAATATTCCAATAAATGAAATTTGTAACTTAAAATTAAGTAAAAATGTATTTTAGCAACTTTATACGTGTAAACCAGCCATAAGCCACTTTGGCTACAAACTAAGGGGTTTTATGAAAAAAAATAATCTGGTGGCCTCATTTCATCCATACATCTATTATAAAGCACATACCATAGATTATGGCACATACCTAACGGCAAATCTTAAAATAAATCTATTTTCTAAGAAAAATAATATTCATGCAAAATGACGTCCATGCAAAGTCACACAGGCTATGAAGCGGCCGCGTGTGAATGCTGTTTTACCGACGTTGCGCCATTACTCGGTAAAACAGTAGCCATGGCGGACATCGGTGGTAAAATTATAAATTAATTATTTCTTTACTTAGACAAACAGTTTGTGTTGTGTGATATTCCATGTGCTTTTTTAACTTTTTTGACGTAATTTTTGCAGCCTTTTACCACACAACTAGGCATTTTTATGGCAATGTGTATACATACGATGACACACCCGATTTGTTCTGTGGACCACAGACGACTAAGTCACGTCGGTGTCAAACGAAGTGTTTTGACACCGACGAATCGGCATCATTGCAACGCGCGGTTGACCCGGTCCTTACGCTAGTAATATTTATGTCTATGCCATTTGCTTTTTTCATGTGATCCAGAACTGTTACTATATTATATTATTATTTTTGGTTTTATAGTTTTCTCAGAATATTTTAGATTTTAATATTCGAAAGTTTGTATAATATTTAACAGTTTAACATTAATAATTGCGTACATTCATAAAGTATCACTCACTTGGATAAGATAATTTGTAGTGGCCGAAATTTTGCATTTATTTACATCGTATTATGGATCGGATCTCAAGTAACCGGAACCTTGATTATGTGAAAAGACAAAAGTTAAGCTGATTAGGTGAGTACTTAAAATATACTAGATACAAAAATGAAAAAGTTGTAAAAGAAAAAGTTTTTGTTTTGTTTTGTTTCACGCCAAAACTAATGAACCGATTGTAATAAAATTTTGAACACAGTTAGTCTAGAGCCTGAGAGAGCCATAGGCTACATTTTGATGAGGCAAAGATATATTATCTAATTTCCATGGAAATATCGATGAAAATAAATTCACATTGTATTTCTAATACGTAACAATAGATGGCGTTTTTTTTATTTATTTTAGCTTAGCGCACAATATTATGTTGTATGGTAATTGGTATACATCGATGAAATAAACTCTCATTGTAGTTCCAACGCGTGACAACAGATGGTGTTTTTTATTTCTTCATAACAGTACGTAATTATACTAATTAGTTTAGAAAATAGTTTTCAATGTATATTAATATAGTAGTTAATATATTATTATTATTATATTAATATAGTAGTGTTAGGTTTTATAAATTTTTGCTATTAAAAACATTAATTTGTTGATTTTTATAAAGTCTGGAAATTTAAATTATTAATTGGCAATACTTTATTTGATGTGACAGTTAATTTTCGGTAAATTTTGAAATTGTGTGTGGCAACACTGGGGAAATCGGGAGTCTGTTGATAGACTCGGCAGAACACTTTTGATCCGGCTTTCAAGAGAGAAGGTTCTAAGGTAATTACTAGATTACTTACTTTTGGTTTCTATGTGTAATTACTAATTAGTGTTGGGTAGATGAATAATTATTATTATGTATCTTAAAGGACAAAATAAAAGTGTTAATTTGTGACAACTCTTTCCTTTATATTTCATGTCAATTAGCTTAAATTAAAGTAATCTAACAATTCAGAAGTGCGAACTGCCCACATTTTAAACTTTGTAAATCGCTATTATCTTAGATTACTACATACGTAGGTATTACGTAGTATTCCTATGTAGTTTGTGGTTGCTACATTTTAACGAAACGACGCGCAAAAATAATATACAGATAGTTATTAATCGCAAACTTATAGAAAAGGTACAGTTATTTGGCTAATAGTTCTTATATTATTTCAAACTGTGATTAATAAAGTTAGCAAACATCTACCCTACACTTTAACGGTAAAATTTTTGTAATAGTGTCTGCATTTATTCTGAAAAATAGTTTTAAAGTTACAAGGAAGTAATCTTAGCGTATAAATAAGATTTTACGAGATTTAAGATGTTTTAAAAATAATTTTATAGCAATTTATTTTTACATCTACCCTACATTTTATGATTTGATGATATATTTTAATAATGCATGATTCTATTTGATATTCAATGCCCGAATTCATTTTATTATTAGCTCATCATCGTTATTCGCTGGAAGTAAATACATAATACAGATTATTAAGCTTTTAAGCTTGAGTTTCAGAGAATGCCACGCGAAAACGAAATGTCCACGCACCGTCGGCTACTAACACCTGACCGTGGTGGGACGCAAGCGAGGATGGAGACGAGAAGAAGTAACAGCCGCAGCCGCAGCCGGCGACCCGCGCGGGTCAGCGATAGCGTTCGGCGGGCCAGTTGCCGGGAGAGGAGCGGCAGTCGGGCCAGCGAAAGGCGCACGTGTCTACGCGAACGCGAACTGGAGCTCGAGCGGCAACGCGACCGACTCCGGGAGCGCAGCCAGCGCCGACACCACGACACCGGGAGGTCGGCGGGACGGGGAGCTGCCGCGCGAGACACGAGGTCACGTAGCCCTACTTTTAATTATAAGGATGTTCAGAATTTTATTAACTTCATGAAGTCTTAGACGCCGGCGACGGCGGGTGCCTCGTTGCCTTCTGCTAATATCAGTCATAAGAATATTTTGCCCGATTTTGATCCGTCGATTAAATGTCAGAGGACTGATATCTGGCTTAGGAAGGTGAACGAGTGCGCCCCGGTCTATGGGTGGGACGAACGAACCACGGTTCATTTTGCACTGCAAAAACTTCAGGGATTGGCCAAAGTTTGGTACGAGAGTCAAAACACAATCTTATTTTGTTGGTCGGAATGGCATGAGAAGCTTTTAAATGCTTTTCCCTGCGAACAAAACTATGGTCAATCTCTGGAGGACATGCTCTGTAGGATAAGTAGGTTCGATGAACCATTAGAGGTTTACTACTACGAAAAGTTAGCTATGTTGAACCAGTGCGACATACGTGGCAAAAACGCGGTCGATTGTTTAATACACGGGCTTAGTGATAAGACTGTGCGATCGAGCGCTAATGCACTACGGTGCACGCAGCCCGACCAACTTTTACAATTTTTAATGAGTAATCAGGACGTCTCTCAGACTATTACTAATCGACCCAATGTAAGGCGACTGACACCCGAATCGAACGTTAGTGACAATAGTAATGCTACTAGTTTACGTAAGTCTAACAACCGAATGCCGGGACATTTATATTGTTATAATTGCAAGGAAAAGGGGCACCCCTTTTTAAAGTGTCCTAAGCCGTTAATTTAAGGCCGTCCCCCGAGCAAACGACCTTGGCCATACATTTGCCGCGTTGCCGAGATCGCGCCAAAACCCTATTATTTTTACTTATCTTAGTTCAAAATTGTCCTTAAAAAAAAAAAAAAATTTAAAACGGCGAATATGTAGTTTATGATATTGTCGATATATTGACGTGTGTTTCAAATAAAAGTAATTTGTAAATGCTAAGGAGACGCTGAATGTATGCTCGAATTTTAACAAATTGGTATTAGTTTAGAAGCTGATATCATGAGTATAATAAACAAAAATAGAAAATTTTAAACGGCGAAAGGAATGTTGATATACTGAAAATTATTGCTGTATTTTTATTATAACTTTGTAGCTTTCAGATTATGGGTTTATAAGGTTTTAAATACGGTCAATTACGGAATCTCCGGACGGAACGTCCTTAATCTGCGAAGTGTTATCGTTACGGTCATAAGATTGAAAATTGTGTGTTCGAGAATGATTTGTTACCGAATTCTACAAATAAAGATGAATCGGTTCCTAAAAACAATGCGCATAATATTAACTTCTAATTCTAACCTGTAAATACGTTAATGTACCTATGTACCATCTAGGAATCAACTTCTCTGATAATACATTGTACACTGTATACTGTACGGGGTACTAGTGAATTAGTTTTATCGATTTTGGTAATGAGGTTTCGCTAATTACTTAATCTACAGTAATTAAATGATTAAATTTAAAATTCGAGGCACTCAATATTTTGGAAAAGTGTAGTTTTTTACGCGACTCCGTAAATTATTTGGTGGGAATTAGGTAAATTAGGCCTGGAGATGTAAAAACATTCTGTAAGACAGTTTTAGTTAAATTAATTTATAAAGAAATGCCGATCGCATGTCGCCCTGGGTTCATAATTCATATAGCTTCGTTAGAGTTGAATGATGATAATGATGTAGTCTAATACCGCTGATGGTGAAATGACTGAATAAGTGTTATTTCCTAACCATTGTAATAAATATATTTTGATTTTAATTATTAATAAAAAAAATTATTATTTTAGCGAATATATAATATGTAATGTAAGTAAATAAGTAGTGCAGATACACAATGTAGCGAGTAACCAATTAATGTTGAATTTTTGATTGTAACTATAAATTTTATGTTTGTAATATGAGTTGGGTAATGGGTTGTGTATATCTGAGAGGATTATAATAGAGTTGTTATAGATGCAATAATGAGATTTTATTATTAGGATTTTATGCAGATTGAGTTATTGAATCTGAGAATTTTTTTTTACATAATTAGAAATATCAGTGAATAATATTTTAAATCGAGTACTTATGTAGTTAAAGATTTATAATTTTAAAGATTTATTATTTGATATTTTTTTTTAAGATTAATATGACAATGTGTTTTGATATTATGATGATGATGATGATGATAATGATGATGATGATAATGATGATAATGATGATGATGGTGATGATGATGATGATGATGATGATGATGATGATGATGATGATGATGATGATGATTTAAGTTGAATTTGGGCTATTCTATAGGTTGTGAGAAATTGGGGTTCACACTTGTATGATAGTAATTGATAAATTATTAATTAGTTTTGTAAGAAACTGTGGTTTACATACTAGTTAATAAATGAAGTGAATAAGTAATATTTTGAATCGAGTAGTTAAAGATATTCTAATTTGAAGATTAATATGACAAAATGTGTTTTGATATTATGTAATTGTAAACGAGGATTATTGTTATGTTTTGTTCTATTTGGAAGCTTAATAATAATATTGTAAGTCTATGAAAGCCTGATCAAGGGAATGCCGAGTGTTAGGTTAGGTAGTTGTCTAAATAATATATTATACTGTGCATGGGGACATGCACATGTTCAGGATGGTCGAGTGTTAGGTTTTATAAATTTTTGCTATTAAAAACATTAATTTGTTGATTTTTATAAAGTCTGGAAATTTAAATTATTAATTGGCAATACTTTATTTGATGTGACAGTTAATTTTCGGTAAATTTTGAAATTGTGTGTGGCAACACTGGGGAAATCGGGAGTCTGTTGATAGACTCGGCAGAACACTTTTGATCCGGCTTTCAAGAGAGAAGGTTCTAAGGTAATTACTAGATTACTTACTTTTGGTTTCTATGTGTAATTACTAATTAGTGTTGGGTAGATGAATAATTATTATTATGTATCTTAAAGGACAAAATAAAAGTGTTAATTTGTGACAACTCTTTCCTTTATATTTCATGTCAATTAGCTTAAATTAAAGTAATCTAACAGTAGTACCTATATATTAATTAATAATAATTAATTAAGTAAGTATATATTAATTTATGCGAAAATATCATCTATCTCTGAAATAAGAAAAAAAATCACTTTTGTATGGGCAAGGGTCCGAGCGTCACGAGTTTCCCCACACAAAAGTGAAAAAAAATAGTCTTTCAGCGCTGCTACTTTCACAGTGAACTCTCTACAAGGAACACGTACACACCCTAAAGTATTATCACTTATTTTTGTTACACACTGTATATAATAATTTATTTACTACTCATTTATTTACTACTCATTTATTTACTACTCATTTATTACTCATTGAGGACATTATTTCTGCAATTGCAGAAATTAATGCTGACCTCCAAAGAATTGCTGAATGGGCTAAATCATTTGGTCTGATGGTTAACCCAGGTAAGTCACAGGCCATGATCGTAGGTAGTAAGTACATGACTCAGCGAGTACGTGATGCACCCAATATCGTATATGATGGCACTATTATTCCTTTTACTGACACTGCCAAAAATCTAGGCCTAGTTTTAGATAATAATCTTTCTTGGACTACTCAGGTTAGTGAAGTCAGTAAAAAGGTGTACTACTCGCTGCATAAGTTGAAGTGCCTCCAAAATTGTTTGCCTATGAAAACTAAAATCCTCCTCGTCCAGACCCTTATCCTTCCTATCCTAGACTACGCCGACTCCTGCTACTTGGACCTCACTGAGGAGCTGTTAACAAAACTTGAACGTTTACAGAATCTCTGTATCCGTTTTGTGTTTGGACTCAAAAAATATGATCACGTATCAGCCTTCAGATTGAGGCTCAAGTGGCTTCCTATCCGTCTCCGTCGCAACTCCCATATCCTCTGTTTACTATATAATATATTGTATAATCCTCTCTCTCCATCCTATCTGCTCGATAGGTTTAATTTTTCCCACCCTCCTGAAATCCCGTGCAGATCCATTGTCAGAACTAACCTCTCCCTCCCATCCCATCGAACCAATTTCTACTCCTATTCCTTTACCGTGCACGCCGTCAGATTATGGAACTCGCTTCCGCACACTGTTCGTGACAGTCCAACTATCGCTGTGTTTAAAAGACGATTGAAAGAGCATTATCTTAATTCTCAATCACCGTAACTTGTATTATTATTTTTTGATTTTATTTATATAATATTATGTTTTATATTATAGTCTTAGTATAAATTATTATTAGTTTCGATATTGCTGTATAATATGGTTAATTTAGTTTAATTAGGTAACAACTATTGATTGTGCACGTCCTATCTGTTATCTTTTACACTGTATCTCTTAGTAGGGCTGCTGTAAGAGATTTCTTTTAGAAATAAGCAGTCCCTTTGTGTCGTCTTTCCGTGTTAATTGTATCTTTATATTGTGTTTCTTGTGTACAATAAAGAGTTAAATAAATAAATAAATAAAAAATAATTATTAAAGTATGGATTTGTGTTTATTAAGAATCACATTCCGTAGTATATATTATAGTATATAGTTGTAACCAATGTAATAACATTAAACACTTAACTAATTAACTTATAACCGTATTGTTAATGAGATTAAAATGACTAATAGAAAAAACTGGAAAACAATAGAATAAAATGCAGAATTGGCACGTAATAAAAGTAATAAGGAACAAGTAAAACAATGGAAAAAAAAGAATGTTAAGTCACACGCCGCGCACGCTGGGGAAATTCTTTCACTGCAGTCATAGTTTTAATACTTTTAATTAATAACACTTAACAGTATAAATATGCAAAGTAGGTTAAAAGAATAGTCAAAGGGTAAATAAGTTTCTTCTTATGTAGTTTGTAGCCTGTAGGCACTGCGCGTGCCGCGTGAAAACACTTGACTGTCACCGGTTACACGGCCAAATTTTCATCAATCTGATCCATCAATCCGGTACGGATTGACGAAAATTTGATCGTGTACGCCACTGATTGAGGGATTGATTGTATTTTTAATCTATACTAAATTACTATATAATATTATAAAGCGGAAGAGTTTGTTTGTTTGTTTGAACGCGCTAATCTCAGGTACTACTGGTCCGATTTGAAAAATTCTTTCAGTGTTAGACAGTTCATTTATTGATAAAGGCTATAGGCTATATTTTAGACAATAGGAGCGAAGAAATAGTGGATAATGTGGAAAAAACGGGAGGAAATTATTAGAAAGGACTTATTTGAACGCCCTAATCTCAGGAACTGCTGGTCCAATTAGAAAAATTATTTCAATGTTAGATAGCCCATTTATGGAGGAAGGCTATAGGCTATATTTTATCACGCTAAGACTAATAGAAGCGAAGAAATAGAGGAAAATGTTGAGAAAACGGGCTAAATTATTTGAAAGGGCTTATTTGAACGCGCTAATCTCAGGAACTACTGGTCGGATTTGAAAAATTATTTCAGTGTGAGATAGCCCATTTGTCGACAAAGGCTATATTTTGTTACGCCAAGCTAATAGAAGCGAAAAAAAGAGGAAAATGTGGAAAAAACGGAGATCTTAAGAAACTACTGGAGCAATTTTTATGTAATTTGGCACACATGAAGAATAGACCACGTGAAAGGACCCAGGTTTCTTTTTTTTGTGGAAAAATGTACGGTTTCCTTGACATTCCTAAGCCGCGCGGAACATCTATCATATCATAAAAGTATATTGTCCCACACAATATACTTTTATGATTTGCGCGTTAACTATTCAATCGATGTACGGGAAAAACTATAAACTAAAGTCCACGCGGACGAAGTCGCGGGCAACAGCTAGTATGTTATAACCGTCAATATTCCGTCAATCAGATTGATGCAAATTTGACCATGTAACCGGTGACAAAGGGTGAAATTGTTTAACTTGAGAAAGCTCACTTAAAGTTTTTACAACATATATTCCGTCTTCGAAACAAAATGCTGATTTAAAACAAAATTAACATTTAAAAGATTTATTTCTTTCTTAATAAGCCCTCTACACCAGATAAAGCACGGCCTCACTAAAACATGATGATTAAAAGCGTTATTGTGTGATTCATCTGGTGTTGCGAGCGTCAATAGTGATTACTAAAGTCCATCTAGCAATTCGTCTCGTTCTCCACTTCATAAGGACTTCATAAAAAAAACATTACCCTCCGCAGTCGGATACTTTGCGATTCAATTGCAGCACCTTTTTATCCTTTTTATACCTCCATCGTGGGTATCGCAGACACAATAGATTTTAAATTGTTATACGGCAGCCGGCTGCCGCTGGGGGATTGATGGGTTATAGTGACTATATTACATATTTTTAGGGTTCCGTACCCAAAGGTTAAAAACGGGACCATATTACTAAGACTTCGATGTCTGTCTGTCCGTCTGTCTGTCACCAGGCTGTATCTCAAGAACGGCTGTAGCTAGACTACTGAAATTTTCACAGAATATCTGTTGCCACATTAATAACAAAAAATATAATTATGTACTGATAAAAACATCTCCCATACAACAAACCTGTTTTTTTTGCTATCTTTTGCTCGATATCAATAATGGTTTAAATAGCTAGGCACTTGAAATTTTTACAAAATCTTTAATCATAAGTATTTGTAGTACTTACTTTAATAATTGATAATAAAATTAAAATAAAATAAATATTTAATTAATTTTTTGGGCTATTTTAGCTCTATAGCGGTACGGAACCCTCCGTGCCTAGTGCGACTCGCACTTGACCGATTTTTTCTATTTTCCAGCAGTAAGGTCAACTCACAAGCAGCAGGATACAGCCCCTCGGCAGCCGTCATGGTGGCGACGAGCGGGAGACGGTGCATGGCGCCGGCCTGCGCCGCGAAGTACGGGTACTCCGTGATGAAGGGATCCTTCGCGGTGGACACCTCCAGCGTCGGCAGGAAGGGAGTGAACATGTGCGCGTGCCAGTCCTGCAGAAACAGTTCTAGGTTAGTATTACACCTAGAGGGAGAGCCGTGATTAGCAAGGTGTTCCTGTGTATCGCGGCCGCATAGCGGTGTGGTGACGGGTTTGCAGAATGCGGATGATCACTGGTAGAGTTGCGGTAGGTTCCGTACTCGTACCCGCAACTCTGCAAGTGTAAACTGCTCAAGAAGTTAACACTTCAAAATCTGTACATCTGCCGCGATGGGCGACAGCCTCTCAGATAAAAATTATAATTTTGTCGAAAAGTTTTGCGGTGCTGAGACCCATAATTTCAGCATTTTTACATAATTTAAACTTCTTTTAAGACATTAGGAGAAGTTACATAAATATCTGTGCCTTTCTAACCAAAAAAACTTTGTAAAGACTATAGAACATTAAAGTTGCATCTTTGCCTTTCTATGCTAAAATTTAAAAAAATAATCGGCCAACTACGAGTCGAACTCGCGCACTAAGGGTTCCATACCATTATAGTGCAAAATTAGGCCAAAAATTGTGTTTTTTGTGTGGGAGCCCCCCTTAATTTTTTATTTTATTTTAATATTATTATTAAATATTAAAGTAAACATAAAACTAAGGACCTTTAGAAAAATTCAAGTACCTAGCTGTTGCCATTATTGATATAGAGCCAAAAAACCAAAAAAATCACGTTTGTTGTATGGAAGCGCCCCTTAAATATTTATTTTATTTTGTTTTTAGTATTTGTTGTTATAGCGGCACCAGATATACACAATCTGTGAAAATTTCAGCTCTTTAGCTATTACCGTTCTTGAGTTACAGCCTGGAGACAGACAGACAGACGGACAGACAGACGGACAGACATCGAAGTCTCAGTAATAGGGTCCCGTTTTAACCCTTTTGGTACGGAACCCTAAAAACTATCTACAAGTATCTACATCATTTAAACTTTCCAACTGCCGTACTCAGACAATATTAAATGATTACTTTAATTTAATAAAGTTAAAAACAATAAATGTCTCTTGGTGCGGCAATTAAAATTGCATCACGTCTTTTGCTCATTGTGTTATTCGGCAAAAATAAAAAATAAACTCACAAACATCTGGACCATGGCGTTGATGATGACTTCCCCAGGTCTCAGCCGAAGACACTCGGCCATCTCCCTGGTGTCCTGGTGCGGGCAGCCGACGAGCCTCGCCAGGGCCTTCGCGTTCTTGGCCGGCTTTGGGGCGTACGCCCAGGGGGCAAACGCTGAACCACTGAATGCGATGCCTCGGTGGAAGGTACCTGGGATGACCAAGTGGTTACTAAATAATTTTAATAAGGGTTGCCCGTGACTTCGAGTAATGAGGCAGATTCTAGTGGTAAGCGTGTATTTTCTGTAATTAGATTCAAAGACTTTATTAGCATCCAAGTATAGTATACACATACAAAATTACAAACTCAGCACCTTGCAAAGGCGGTGGCTTATAAAATAGTAAGTTAACAAATATTTTAGATTATAATTTCTTTACGTAACATAATATATTATGTATTATTCATTTCTTAATTTCTTATATTATATTATATACATTATACAATTACACGAATGTTATGAATTTATTATACTTAATCTTCTTTAGAAAAGAATTCTTCTAGCGAGTAGAAACATTTTTCAGTTAGGTAGCTTTTTAATTTTCTCGTAAATGACAATAGTTTTGTTTCATTGGGAGGTGATTAAATATTTTAACTGACATGTAGTATGGGGCTTTCGTTTAGCATTTTAATTCTGGAGTATGGTAAATGTAGTCTGTTTTTGTGTCGTGTGTTAATGTCATGTATATCTTTTATCTTAGTAAAGTAATCTAAATTTTTGAAAACAAATAAGCTAATATCTAATAATATGTAAATGGATGTAAGTGTAAGTAATTTGTATTTAATAAAATATGGCCTGCAGCTGTCTCTATTTTTTATTTGTGCTATTATTCTTACACATTTTTTTTGTAAGATAAAAAGTTCGTGGCTGTTTACGCTGTATATTAATACTCTATATAATAAGTATACCTACCCGTTTTCAATTTCATACGTGCTAAAACTGCCTATGTTGTTTATCAATATTGACCTCCTAATTAGGCTCCTATAGTGAGTGCTATTTATGAAATAAAAAAATGTTAATAAAATATATTTCCCCTTTACAGTTTACAATATTGGTACAACAGCTATCACAGATCATAAAAAAACTATCTCTATTATAAAGTTTGTAGTGGACGGTATTGAAAACTGGTTTAAATAGTTACAAAGTTGAGGTTATTTATGAATTGTAAAGCGCTAGAGTTCGCTGTTAACTAATTAATACTTTGTAACAAATTATTGGCATCATCGTTTAAATTGTAAACAAGCTTTATAAATTTGTTCTATGAGTACTGAGTACTGACTAAATAAGTTCGTGGTATTTTAGCCCATATACTTATACCTGACTAATGCACTGTAATAAAATCTGAGTGAAAAATAAGGATAGGTACAAAAAGAGAGAAAGAAAAGACATTCAGTAGAGACGGTGACATTTGACAAACCTACCTTTAACCCATCAAGCCCCGCGCGAGCACCCGCGGTGCTCGCGATAACAATTGAAAGGCTATTGTGTCTCGTTTTTCCAAGATTGAAGGATTAAATAAGTTAACAAGCATAGTTAGAGAATATCCGCTAAATCCCGAATTCCAGCAGAGAGAAGCTGACAGACAGAGAGAGAAATAAGGAGAGGAAGAGACTTTGCCGGATTTATATTTTTAATGAATGTGAAATCTGCCACTCCCTAGGACGATGCTGCCCCTAGGACCTATACGGCCTACTTATAAGTTATAAGGCCGCGTTCCACTGACGCGAAGCGGAGAGGAGTTTAGCGGTGCCAAATTGACCAATGCTCGAAATCTTCGCTCCGCTTCGCGTCATCTCGCTGGAATGGCACGATTGGTCAATTCGGGCACCGCTAAGCTCCTCTCCGAGCTCCACTCCGCTCCGCGTCAGTGGAAACACGGCCTAAATCCTGGGTTGGGAAGAGATACATACCTTTAGACATTGGCGACAAGTACTGATAGTGAACACTAGCAGAGCCAGCGGAGCAACCAGTGAGAGTTACGCTGTTAGGGTCTCCACCAAATTCCCGAATGTTCTCCTGCACCCATTTGAGTGCAAACGCCTGGTCTTTGAGGCCAGCATTGCCGGAGATCACGTCGTCACCCGTGCTGAGGAATCCTGGAAAAATCATCACTCATCATCCAGGGTCTACATATTGTCATTTTTTTTTCAAGAAATCATGATAGCTTATAATACGGGTGTAAAGTAAATGGAACATGAACTAACTAGTAACTTTGCTTAGGCAAAAGTTTCTGAACTACACGCCTTAACTTGCTGGTCTTATTTTGTCGTAATTTGCAATCATAATAATCCATAATATTCTTATGATTGCAAGTTGCGACATATTAGATTATTATACTCCAGATTATTTCCGCAACTTTACTTGTATCATTACAGTATCCTACGAATGATTGTGTATTTTTGTAATTACTATCTTCTTCTATACTTATAAAATTACATGTCCTGACTGACTGACTGATTCATCATCGCTGAGCAAAAACCGTTAAAGTTACAGCCACGAAATTTGGTGAGTAGGTTTGTTTTATTAAGTAGACATCCACTAAGGAAGCAATTTTGAAAATTTCAAATAGGGGTTGAAAGTCTGAATGAAAGTCCGTCATTTCTTAAGTTAGGAACATGAAACTTTATCTTTGGGTTACTAATTAAAAATGAATGAATACGTATTTAAGCGTTTTTGGAAATTCTTCCCCCATTGGGGTTGAAAGTTTCAATGGAAGTCCGTTATTTCGACTTGAGTTAGTAGCATGAAATTTTATGTTTGGGCTACTGATTAAAAATGATTGGATACGTGTTTAAGCGTTTTTGAAAATTCTAGCCCCGAGGGGGTGAAATAGGGGTTGAAAGTTTAAATGAAATTAGTCTATATTATATAGGTATACTATGTTAACGCGGACGAAGTCGCGGGAAACAGCTAGTGTAATATAATGTTAAGTTATATTAGGAATTTAAAATCAACCCCCATGAAAGGTTGCATCCTCTATCGGTTGTATCACGGGGAGTGCTCTGAGGAATGTTCGGAATCATACCACCTGCAACTTTTCGCCATATTTCCACGCGAAAAATATACCATCCTCATCACCTTGATGAGTGACAGTCTTCCACCGTGCGTTTCTCGCGTAACTTTCTGCCGCGCACTGTAAAACTCTGGTACAAACTGTCACCAGCAGTATTTCCGGACCTGTACGACCTGCAAACCTTCAAGAAGAGAGCGTATGCTCTTCTGATGTTGCGAGAGTCCATGGGCGACGGTAGTTGCTTTCCATCAGGTGACCCGTTTGCTCGTTTGCCCGCTAATTTTATTTAAAGAAAAGGTTGTAAGCGACGTCCTGTAATTTTAATAAATTTTAAAAATTAAAATATATATAGGAGAAGGTGGTAATGTGGCACTTTGTTTATCAAGCTTTATTAAAAAAAATACAGGATTCAGAAACCTAAAAAATACATTATGGGACTTCTTATTCATTTGTTTAAACATGTCTTATTAGGGAATAAATAAAACTTGTACAGGATAATCGAAAATATTATTTATTCTCAACTAATCACATTTGGTATCTTTCGATCAAGTGGTGGTAATGTGACCCCCGGGGGGTTTATTAAAATATGTCGTATTTAAATATTTATTAAATGTCTAATTTTATATTTGCCTTTTAAATTCCGTAGGAGAATTGTTTGATGTATTCGTTGTTCGAACCCAAAAGCCAAATCTTTATATTTTTTAACAACTATCGAAAGAAAATCATACACACTTAAGGTCGTCCCCCGAGCAAACGACCTTGGCCATACATTTGCCGCGTTGACGAGATGGCGCCAAAACCCTATTATTTTTACTTATCTTGGTTTAAAATTGTCCTAAAAAAAATTTAAAACGGCGAATATGTAGTTTATGATATTGTCGATCTATTGGCGTGAGTTTCAAATAAAAGTAATTTGTAAATCCTAAGGAGATGCTGAATGTATGCTTGAATTTTAACAAATTGGTATTACTTTGGAAGCTGATATCATGAGTATAAGAAACAAAAATAGAAAATTTAAAACAACAAAAGGAATGTTGATATACTGAAGATTATTGTTGTATTTTTATTATAACTTTGTAGCTTTCAGATTATGAGTTTATAAGGTTTTAAATACGGTCAATTACGGAATCTCCGGACAGAACGCCCTTAAAAGTTTCGCGGATCGCAAGTTTGAACTCGATCAAATGACAATCGAACGAGACAGCCTTAGATTTGTACTGCACTAAATTAGCAGCATGCCGCGAGCATCCCGTTTTACTAAAGTTATATTAGATAGCGTTGTTAGAACATTCAAATATTGAGGGGGCCAATATATATGCAGGGGCCACATTACCACCTTTTCCCAATATAAAATTTTTCTCTTACCTAGGGGTCCCAGTCTATAGTTGATGGTTACAACCACCAGATCCTTGTCCATGAGATGTGCTGGTCCATACAGCGAGCCCGCTCCGAACATGAAGGCTCCACTGTGGATGTAAACCACCACGGGTAGCGGTGAAGCCGGCTTAAGGTCCGGTGTGAACACGTTGAGGAAGAGGCAGTCTTCCGCACCTAGAGCAAACACAACCAGTTTCTGATCTGAAGTAAGTAACGAAACAGCCAAGCCGTACATATTTACTGATAAGAAGTAATTAGGGTCTGTAGAGTTAGGAGTGTGACACGCTTGGTGCATAAGATCTGATGATGTCTTTTTCACAAGGCAAACCTTATGTGGTCGTCTTGGCAACATTTTACATGAAATGTTTTTGGTGGGATTTATTAATCCGGGGCTTGATCTTTGCCTAACGAGATGATTTGACTAAATATTATAATGCCGTTTTTATTTTAATTATTTTTTTAGTATTTGTAAATTATGTATGAATGAACAGACTATAGTGTAAAAATACTTACTATTAAAATATAATAATTAATAAGTAATCTAAAAATACTACTTAGCTGATCTTAAAACCGACTCCTAAATATAAGGAAAATATTTCGATATAATCTATCAATAGAATACAAAGGATTATACTATTATTAGCTACGAGTATAAGGTGACGTGATATTACGTGATCAAAATATCCGAGGTATAATCAAACATATCCTTGAAATTGAAATCCACATACCAAATCCCAAATTGCATAAAAATCGGTGTAGCGGTTTTTGCGTGAATACTTGAAACGTTATACGTTTAATGACATGGAATAAATAACATATTTTCGAATTTCGGGCAACAAAATATTCATTGTAAAACAATATTATTCATTGTAAAAACAATATTATTCATGAAAAAAATACTTAATTGAAAAGAATGTTTTTTGGCTCTACATGGCGGTTTTAATCCTACGATCGGAGGTTCTAGGAATTCCCATTGTATTCTTTTGTTCTCGCGATCGCCGCCGGTGATCGCGCGGGACCATTTACCTGAAGGATAAACATTTTTATTACTATTAAAAAATACTTCTGTAACTAAAAGATAAAAAAAACTTACTTAATCCTTCAAGCCCCATGAGAGCACCGCGGTGATCGCGACAACAATAGAATACAATAGCATTTCCAAGAATTCCCGGTCGAAGGATTAAACAATGTTTCTCTCTCTAACTCATACTAATCCTTCAAGCTCCATAAGAGCACCGGTGATCGCGACAACTATAAAATACAATGGAAATACAATGGCATTTCCAAGAATCCCCGATCGAATGATTAATTACTTATTTGTTATTAAAAGCAGCTGGTGTACCGATAATAATTAATAGTTTAATAAATATTATTTATTAAACTATTAAATATTATCGGTTAAAACTTTGTGGTTGGTTTTTCCAGATATTATGTAACGTATCAAGATAATAATAAGGTATATAACAGGCAAATGGTCCATTTTAAATAAGGATATGTACCTAAGCATAATAATTGTGTGTAGGAAATTGCGAATTGTAATTTGTACACGTGTACGGTTGAGGAAAATCTCAAAATGCTAAACAGTTCATTTTGTCGACTGTACTGCGAAAATGGAGTCTATACTCTGTAGTAATTTATAGTAACGCAACGTTTTGCAATATTTGCCAGTTAAGAATTCGGTGAAATTGATTAAAATTTAAATAAACACAGCATAACATTTTAGTACGCCCAAACTCCTTTGTTCAAATTTTATCGCACAGTATTACAAGAAAAGAACTTAATTCTTTTTAAAGTTTTTGTTAGTAGGTAGTCATTAGTCCTAACATAAATATTTGAAGTATCTTCATATCCGTCTAAATCTAGTCTCGCGTAACTTTCTGCCGCGCACTGTCAAATTCTGGAACAGACTGTCACCAGCAGTATTTCCGGACCTATACGACCTGCAAACCTTCAAGAAGAGAGCGTATTCCCTCGACAACGCACTTGCAGCTCTTCTGATGTTGCGAGAGTCCATGGGCGACGGTAGTTGCTTACCATCAGGTGACCCGTTTGCTCGTTTGCCCCCTTATTTCATAAAAAAAATGTGTTGAGCCGTTTAAGCGTAAAGACTCTTTACGCTTAAACGGCTGAACACATTTTTTATGAAAGAAAAGAGGGGAACGGGTGCCACCAGATCTGGCAGCCCAACGGCGTCACCAAGCGCGAATGCGCACCTGGCAAGACCAAATGGCATCGCCAACTGCCGGTCACAGAGTTGGTGCAGCAATTCGGCCAGCACTGGAGGATTGGGAGGCGCAGCGTAATGGCACTCTCTCCTACCGGATGGTGCAGATACTGACAGGACATGGGTGTTTCGGTCACTACCTGCACCATACAGCCAGACGGGCGCCAACGTCCCAGTGCCATCATTGTACGGACGAGGACGATATGGCGCAGCACACGCTCGCTGCCTGCCCAGCCTGGGTCGCACAATGGGCAGAACTCTGCGCCGCTATAAGACCAGACCGGACACTCCCAGACATAATAAGAGCATTAGACATAATAAGAGCATTAGTCGAGAGAAGCCTGGCAGGCGGTCTCTACTTTCTGCGAGTCCATCATGACGCAGAAGGAGGCCGCTGAGAGAAATCGGGAAGCCGATGAAGCAGCTGACCCGATAAGGAGAAGACGCGCTCAACGTGAGCGGCTACTCCCCACATAATAGGGCTCGGGCGATGGATTGGGGAATCCGTCGCCTATCGCACGAGCTCTTCCGGTAGAAGAGCGCCCGGAGCCCCGGACCGCTCTCCCGGAGAAAGCGGCAGAATCCGCGCGGATGGTTCTGCTGGTAGAGCAGATGCCGCTGACCGGGCTGCTGCAGAATTATCGCCTCAGGCGGGTCCAGCGGCTCAGCGACACGCGGAGAGGAGGCACCGTTGGGTTTTAGTGGGTAACCAAGGGTGCTCCTCCGTACCGCAGCACCCGAGGAGTCCCACATATCCAGGCACCTACCCAGGCTGTCGGGAATGCATCAAGCATTTCCCAACGGCAAAAAAAAGGTGGGGCGGCATTTTTCAGTTTTGGCCCCGCCTAAAAAAAATTGAAGATCCGGGGCTGGAAAGAGGTAACAGACAGACACACTTTCACATATAATATTAGTAAGGTTTATGGCTGGTTTTAGAGTCACGCTGACTGCGCGCGCTCCGTCGGCGCTGATTAGACCTGGATCCCAAAAGCGTAAGACATAACATACTTTCTGATGGATGAAACCATAGGTTCTTGGTAGTGCCTCGTGTACTTAGAATACCTGCGAATTTGTGTAGCTCTAAGTGTGACACCTGGTCAGGTACCAGGTACCAAAGTGGACAAAAAATGAGTCTTACTTTACTTATTTTCTGATGGCTAATATTTATATATAATGTTTAGATTATTGTTCTGAACTAGTAGCATGTAGTGTAAGACGATTTTCAATGACCAAAACTATTATTTACCAGACGTTTTAAAAATAACTTTGTTTATTTTATATATTTTATTTTATATATTATTTAATAAATTAATATAACACCTTAGAAAACAATACGATATTACAAGAATTTATTTTCTACTAGCTGTTGCCCGCGACTTTGTCCGTGTCAGCATACTGCATAGTATAATAACAAAGATGGATAATTTTCCCCTGTTTCCTTACCCAAAGGGTAAAAACGGGACCCGATAGTAAAGATATTTCAGCCTGTCCGTCTGTCTGTCTGTCCATATCCAGACCGATCCAGTAGATGGCCCGAGATGTATGAAACTGTAGAAAGCGTTTTTGAATAACGCGTAGCGGTCAGCGCTGATATTTCATACATTTCGGTGTCGGCGCCGACGGTCAGCGAGCGGTCAGCGTGACTCTAAAAGTTAAAACCAGCTTCATCTATACTCTATAGGGAAGTACTTACCAACGATGGCGACGGCCGTGGGCTCCCACTGCAGACAGTGTGACAACTCCCTGGTGGCGTCCCAGACACCCAGCCATGGGGTGAGCGGCTGCGGCTCCTGGACACAGGTTGGTTACACTTAGAGACAGTACAGCTGTTCACAAAGTTCCACAGAAACACCAAGCTCCGATAGAAACAGCGTTTGATCCGTGCGATTGAAAAAAAAAAAAGGATATGGGCGAACAGCCCATAGACATTAGACAGCCCCAATTTTTATAATAAAAAAAACCGTGCGATTTAACCACATACAACAAGAAAGTGAACAATCATTCAATTTAGTTAAAGCAGGGTGCGTTCAGACGTGCGCGTTTTATGTTGTAGCGTTTCGACGACCTCTGTGACTCAATGGGCATTGTCCAAAAAAAATCACATGTACTTTTTATATTTATTTTTCGTTAAAATAGGGTATTTTAAGAATATAAATTAAACAATTTTGAAATTCATTGGCTAGTTTTTTCTCAATAAAATTTTAAAGGCGGCCAAATGACCTCTGAAGCATGTTTTTTTTCCTTTCAATCATATTTATAATGGCCGGTTCGTCAAATGCAAGTTATCATTATGTGAAAGCAGATACGAGAAGCTTACCAAAAGTTCGAAAAGTAATGCTGGTCGAATTTATTGCTAATTTAACGCCATTGAAGGTCAAACTAAGGTTAAACATATTTGTTCATTATTATTTTTAACAAAAAATTAAAACCGACTTCCAAGGTAAAAACAATATTAACATTAATATGAACTAAAAAGTATTAAATTATTTTTGCTATCTAATAGTGCCTTTTTCCGAATTCGGCTAAACCTCAACTATTTCTGTACTCAATCTTCATTATTTTGAAGTCGGTACCAGATAGCTGAATCTTCAGTCCTCTGACAGAATATTTGAAACTTTTGGAACTGGCACCGACTTCAAAATTATGAAGATTGAGTACAGAAATAGTTGAGGTTTAGCCGAATTCGGAAAAAGGCACTATTAGATAGCAAAAATTATTTAATACTTTTTAGTTCATATTAATGTTAATATTGTTTTTACCTTGGAAGTCGGTTTTAATTTTTTGTTAAAAATAATAATAATTTCACTCTTTTTAGTTACACTGGTAGGTAAACCTTCGCGTATATTTTACGTATCTTATTACAATTTGTTAAGAGTCACAGTTCACACTCACAAAATAATATATTATCAGTGAAGTGAACATATTGTGCTAAGTAATTTAACAATTTTAATACTTCAAACCCCAAGCGGTCACCGGCGATTGCGATAACAATAGAAAGGCTATTGTGTCTCGTTTTTCCACGATCGAAGGATCTATCAGATAAAAAACTGTATAAACTTGCATTGGATGTAGCGTAGCTACTCATCTAATACCAAAAATTATTTATTCGGCAAAACAACGTTTGCCGGGACAGCTAGTAATATAAGATTTGAAATTGAATTCTTGTAATCAAGAATTCAATTTCAAATCCATTCAAATCGATACTTAGTGCGCCATCTATCGATTAATAAGTATAACTAATTAAAAAGACACTTATTGACTTTGTTTTGTTAAATGCTCTTTTTAAAATAACTTTATTTTAATTCTATATTTTGTCTATTAAAATTTTATAAAGTAGTTAGTAAAGTATTCGATCTGTATATAAAGTAGTAAAGTATATTCGATCTTCCGCCACTCGCCGCGCGGCGGCGCCGCGATACCGTCGCCTCCGCGGTGCTGACCGCCGTCTATATTTAAACAAAGTGTTGTTATACAGTATAAAATTATTATTATTAATAGTATATCCACACCTATGCCTTGTACTATTATCTATTCTGTGCCATGAGACATTGGTGACCTTAACACGACGTGGTAATGATGAAGACGATGATGATGATGATGATTATGATGATGAATATGAGTTGCATAGTAGCATATGCTTTCTGTTCTTAAAACAACGCCGAAACTCCCAAACGTGTATCTATAAGGAGTCAGGAGTTCTCTCAGCATCTTCGAAACCATGGTATACCTTGACCCAATATTTGACTTTTTGGTAGCATATTCTTAGTACACTTCACATAAAACCAAAATCACGTTTCCATATAAATTTCGAGGAGTTCCCTCGATTACTCCTGGATCCCATCAAGTCACCACTTTGTGAACATGGTACCAAATTGGAGTAAAACCAAATACAACAAAGCAAAAATTTCGAAAATCGGTTCACAAACGGCGGAGTAATCGTTGAACATACAAAAAAAAAAAAAAAAAAAAAAAAAAAAAAAAAAAAAAAAAAAAAAAAAATCCACAGCCGAACATATAACCTCCTCGTTTTTTGGAAGTCGGTTAAAAAATATAAGTAACTAATGGGTATTTTTTCGTCTATATACAGAAAAACGATCACTGACCTTATTCCTCGAAATGTTTTTGTAATGAGCACAATTTCAAAAAAATGGACAATCCCCATTGGTTGAGTGTGTGGCAGCTCAAGCCGGGGATCGCGGGTTCGAATCCCGCCGACGGAACAAAAAGTATTCAATGTTCCCGGGTCTGGATGTGTATTAAATATGTGTATGATATAATAAAAATCTTAAATATAATATATTATGTATAGTATAAAAGTATTAATTTATATATTTCCGTTGTCTGGTACCTGTGAGTGTGACACAAGTCCTTCGGGTACTTAGCACGGGGCCAGACTGACGTGGTGTGAAGCGTCCATAGATATTGTTATTATTATGGTATATGTAATTTGGGAAAAAACGCGACGCTGAATCAACGCGCGCAGAATACGCGCACGTCTGAACGCGCCCTAAATCAGTTCCATTTTATTGAATTTGGTAGGTTTTTGCTGTTAAAAACTAAGATATCGTGCGGCTTGTTTTAAAGCGATTTTCTCTGGGTATTTTGGTACTTTCCTTGTTCAATAACTCAATGTAAATGATCTAATTTATACATACCTTGGCATGATTTTATTGTTCGCAGTTATAACAATAAAAAAATTATAAGCTAGAGCTGATAGAAAATGTAAATTTTCCACGATATCATTATTTTCTACTGTCTTTTTCAACACAGTGAAAATCTACGAAAATAGTTTTGATTGAAACTTTTTGTTAATTTGACAAAATTATTAAAATCTATTTCTATTTTACATTAAACTATTTCTACTTCTATTTAAAATTTAAACTATTTTTATTTAAAATTATGCATTTTTTATTACTTATTTAAAAGTATATTTTTTATCAAATTCTTCGGCAAGCGCATAGAAACGGAAGTTATTAATAGAATCACTTTATTGCTACCAGTCAATCTGGTACGACAAATTCTATTTCCTTATTTACATTTCTTGTTTTTTATATCAATTTGGGTACAGTCGTAAAAGATATTAAGCTAGATGTCAATGACACTCAACGTTAAAATTTTCCAACATTTGCTAGTAATTGCTATTAATAACACAAATATTAGACTCTATTATTTGTTCATAATGTTATTTGGTTCCTACACATACAATATGTACATATTAATTCAATTTTCCATAGAACTTGGCACTCATTTAGATCTCCAGTCTCCTTTTTTTTACGGTGAAGTCCACCCACTATGTCCACACTATGCACTTTCGTCTTCAATTTTCGTCATCTTCTTTCATAATTTGACGCATTCAATAATTGATTGCGTCAACGAACGCAACGTCAACATTGTCATTTTTATTTTTGGATACGGTCAGAGGGCATGCGTCGCGGGCATGCCTCACGTTCGCTGTTGACTGCGCTATAACGCATGCCCTTGACGAACAGAAAAAAGCACAGAGTGGTCAAAGCTATAGACAATCATAATGTTTATATTGAACTTGGCTCCTCTTTTTCACATGTTTTTGGTGGGATATAATTTTGTGTGTCTGTTTGTTACGATTTCTAAGCTAAAGCTATTAAATATTACCTTCTAATAAAGATATTTATGCAATGGAATGGTCGCACAAAAGACAGAGACAAAATTTCAAAGCATTAACTAAAAGTATCTATAAGGGTTGTAACAAAATAAAGTAAAAATACCTGAGGGTGTGTATACTCTTATAATGTAGAGTTCACAGGTTCACTGAGAAAATAGCGCTGAAAGAGCGAAATTTTTCCCAGTATCATGAATTTGCCGATATAAAAGTTTTAAAAAGGTCACTCTTTCAGTGTTGCTACTTTCACAGTGATTAATTGATTATACATAATACAGGGGACTCATACATTTATTGTTACATGGATAACTTCATTTGTAGAGCCTACGCATCCCTCCTGCTTGGCAAAGAGTTTGTGTAATGTGTACCGTGATGGTGCAATCCATACTAATATTATAAATGCGAAAGTGTGTCTGTCTGTCTGTCTGTTACCTCTTCACGCCTAAGCCGCTGAACCGATTTTGCTGTTTGGTATGGTAATACTTTGAGTCCCGGGAAGGGACATACAATAATTTTTATCCCGGAAAAATGTACGGTTCCCGCGCGATAAACGAGTTTTGGCGCAACGAAGTTGCGGGTGTCATCTAGTTAAAAATAAAAGCGCCCATGTATAGGTAGTGTACAACCTCTTATTTATCCCATGAAAACCGCACATCTTGCCTGGAAATGGAATCTATTTTGATATCTCAGCGCTAGTTTTTCTACACGTCAAGACATAACAATGCGCATACATTTAAAAGTTTTAACTTGTTAGGCGTTTTTGTTAACATATTATTTAAGTATACCTACATACATGCATAAAATTAGTTACTATTTGAAAATGCCTTATTATTTAATGATTTTGGAAAAGTCACATACAATTTAAAGGTCATAATTAGTTAAAATTTAAAAATGTATAGTTATAATATTAAGTATTTAATATTTTTGAAAATTTATAATAGTTTAATGATTTTGTCGGCAAATAACCTTCATCTCCGAAAATATATATGTGATCTCATAGATTTTTTCTGATAATTGAGAATTTGCGCACTTCCTTGTTATAAATATTATATTCCTACTCAGACGCGATCAACAAAAATACGATGTAGCTTCTGTATCCTATCAGTAAAGAATAATCCATAGTAATATTATAAATTATTATATCTATCTGTCTATAACGCTTCACTTTCAAATCGGCTAAACCGATTTCAATATACTAAATTTAAATATACTATGGGTCCCGGGAAAGGTCAAAAGATAGTTTTATCCCAAAAATATACGCGGTTTTCGCGCGAATAATTTTGGCAAAGCGAAGCTGCGGCCAACATCTTATAGTTATTTGTCTGTATGTCGGTCTGTTACCTCTTCGAGGCCAAACCGCTGTGCCGATTTCTCTCAAATTTAGTATGGAGAATTTCCGGGACTTTGAGTCCCGGAAAAGGTCAAAAGATAAAAAATACGGTTCCCAGAAAAATATACGGTTCGCGCGCGATAAACGAGTTTCGATGAAACTAAGTTGCGGCCAACATCAGTATCTATTTAAAATATTTTACATCTGCCTTGACGAACTTGGCCTTGGAATTGAAGATGTCATCGCTCTCTAGTCAACCGTAATAATATTTATAGTTACTTTTTATTATTCGTAGAGTTACACACAGTTACAACACTTAAATAACTTTGTATTTTTCCGAATTCATCTAAACGAAAACAACTGCAAATACAAATAAAACTATTAATAGCGCAATTAAAATTACCAAAGCATATTAAGGGCGTTCCGTCCGGAGATTCCGTAATTGACCGTATTTAAAACCTTATAAACTCATAATCTGAAAGCCACAAAGTTATAATAAAAATACAGCAATAATCATCAGTATACCAACATTCCTTTTGTCGTTTTAAATTTTCTATTTTTGTTTCTTATACTCATGATATCAGCTTCCAAAGTAATACCAATTTGTTAAAATTCAAGCATACATTCAGCATCTCCTTAGGATTTACAAATTACTTTTATTTGAAACTCACGACAATAGATCGACAATATCATAAACTACATATTCGCCGTTTTAAATTTTTTTTAGGACAATTATGAACTAAGATAAGTAAAAATAATAGGGTTTTGGCGCGATCTCGGCAACGCGGCAAATGTATGGCCAAGGTCGTTTGCTCGGGGGACGGCCTTAATATAACTATAATATAAAATATTAAATTATACAGTTCAATTTTTTTGTTTTCATTTTAGATCATCCCAGTCTGCAACATGCAGGTTTTAATTGAAACTTTCAACCCCTTTCAACCTTTTTTCATAACATCTTTATAAGGACCAGTGTTGAAAATCTTGGGGCTAAGCATGAAGTGTTGAAACAGACTATATTAGTAACTATACCAAAAAAGTTTTAATTTTTAAAGGTAACTTTAGTATAGTCCTTAACACCTTACACACGTAAACTAGATGTTAGTCAGCGACTTCCTTGCTTAAAAATTAATTTATGATTCGAACCTTTTTCAAAGTTAAAAATTATCATAATATAACATTTCTCGGGACTAAAGCGAATCGCTTAAGAGGCCGGGTACACTTGGAATTACATACGTAATTCAAAAATCATTTTCTCAAACGAAAATATTTAACATGTTTGAGTTGTTTTTCAGTTTAAAATAGTAATTACTAATTACCTAGGTTCCTGCACAAAAATTTACTTCAAAATATTTAAACACAAAAAAAAAATTTTTTTTGCTTTAAATTTTTTTTAGTAAAATTAACTACTAAATATTTAAACACTAAAAAATAGAGTAAAACACTAAAAATATATAAATAAATAGTTAATTTACTACAAAATATTTAAGCTCTAAAAAATATTTTTAGGATTTAAATCTTTTGTAGTAAATTCACTATTTATTTATATATTTTTAGTGTTTTACTCTATTTTTTAGTGTTTAAATATTAAGTACTAAATTTACTAAAAAAAATTTAAAAACAAAAAAAAAAATTTAATGTTTAAATATTTTGAAGTAAATTTTTGTGCAGGAACCTAGATAATTACTATTTTAAAATGAAAAACAACTCAAACATGTTAAATATTTTCGTATGAGAAAATGATTTTGGAGTTACGTATGTATGAGAATTTCGAGGGTACCCGGCCCCTTAAGCGTTTTAAACGTAAAGAAACAACAGTTTGATTTCATTTTAATATTAGTTTATCTTAATTTACAAGTTTATGGCTATATATATTTTGAACTCACTCTAAACCTGTATTCTCCAATAGGCGGCTTTGCGTAGGGTATTCCCCAGAAGCCAGCAAACTTCCTTCCCTTGGTGGACTCCTCCCATTTTCCCTTCAAAGCACCATGTTTTATGTTAACCAGAGGATCCTGGCATAGGACGCCACTCAAACATAGTACGAACAAGAGGATCAGCATTTTCTACGTCACTCGAGTACGCCGACCGACACAACTATGATAGTCTCATTAGAAAACCAGTTTTTATGTTTTTATAATCTGACTATAAAGGTGCGATCACACCGTTTGGAGATTTTCCAATCAGTTATATTGGTAGAGATTTAATCTCGTTTTATTATTTAAATTCGATCAATCAAATCATAATTCTGATAATGAATTGATTGATCGTATAATATGTTGATGATGGATAGTAGAAGAAAGTTGTTTGCAGTGCATAGTCTTCAAAACAACTGGACCGATTTTGTTGAAAATTGGCACAGATATGACGACCTCTGTGGCTCAGTTGGTGGGCTGTTGGTAGCTCAAACCGGGGGTAACGGGAGCAACAGTATGGGTTCGTGCGGGATTTCATTTTAAGGGTATACTCTATACCCTTAAAATGAAATCCCGCACGAACGCGTAGAAAATAAAGTTTATGAAATCGCTCGAGTAAAAATGCTGCGTCGTCGTCCCACGTCTTGGTGAGAGCTGGCCCTAAAATGTAAACAGTATAAAAAACTGTGTATCGCGATCGTTGTTAGAGACAAGCGCTAAAATCGAAAGCGATAATATTACATCTCGTTACAACGCAACGCCGCCCAACGGTAATCGGTATTACTGTAGTTATTTATATTGTGTCATGTGTCATTACTCATTACACCTTAATGGAGTTTTAAATGCTAGTTAAGTATTTAATGACATAAGTGGATAAAATTCTGGGTAACAAAAAATTTTAAAATTGTCCTTTTTTTATAAATGAAGGCTTCAGGATCGGAAAATAATCTGAAATCTAAAAACTGTAGATTTATGTAAAGCAAGATTTATTAAACCAGATGATGAAGTAGGTAAGATACAAGGTTTGTTCAAATTATAAGGGAAAAAATTGCAATTGCCCTTATGTAATTAAATGTTAGTTATCAACTTCAAAACTTAATTGGTAATTGGTATAGCTCTCTGAGAATTATTGCGCATACAGAGGAAATCATTATTAATTTGAAGTGTAATATACTTTATGGTTAAAAGCTTCTATATTTCAAATAAGATACGAGTAAAAAACCGTAAAATATATCAAAAATGCAATAAATGAGTATATATTTAATATTATAATTGGGAACAGTTTGTTTGTTTGTTTGAACGCGCAAATCTCAGGAACTACTGGTCCGATTTGAAAAATTCTTTCTGTGTTAGATAGCCCATTTATCGAGAAAGACTATAATAGGCTATAATTATATTAGCTAAGATCAATTGGAGCGAAGAAATAGACGAAAATGTGAAAAAAAAACGAGGAAAATTATATGAATTTGCTTATTAATCCTTCAATCGGAGGTTCTAGGAATTCCCATTGTATTATTTTGTTCTCGCGATCACGGTGCTCGCGCGGGGCCTGAAGGATTAACTTAAGAACTACTGGAGCAATTTTTATGTTTTTTGGCACACATGAAGAATAGACCACGTGAAGGGACATAGGATATTTTTGGCGGAAAAATGTACGGTTTCCGTGACATTCCTAAATTACGTGGGCGAAGCCGCGCGGAACATCTAGTGAGTATATAAAAAAGAAACTATTTTCACAAAATTTTCTATAGTCTCTAACTCTCTTTAGCTTCTACGCCTAACTTAGAACTCCCCAATTTAGATAATTAGATGAAATTGTATCAAATGAAGTTATTTAATCCGATGTAGTGTATCGAAATAATGCGTATTGTTTGTTAATGAGTTGTTTTGTACACTCGACCCCGCCCGCGGTCAACTAAGAGTATTGGAACTGAATAATACTAACTCCAAAAACCAAAGAAACCGAAGGAAAAATCTGAGTTTTTCCTATAGGCAACATATAAGAGTCGCTCTAACGACCCGTCTCAAATACTTTAAATGATTATACTTATCAACAACCAGACTAGACAACGGAGACAACGGAGTTGTGCCAAAATTCGTTTATCACGCGGGAAACGTACATTTTTCCTAGATAACAAGTATGACATGTCCTTATTTGGAACTCAACGGATCTTCATAGAAATTAGAGCAAAATCGGTTCAGTGGTTTGGGCGTGAAGAGGTAACAGACAGACAGACAGACAGACACACTTTCGCATTTATAATATTAGTATGGAAGTATGGATACAAACTAAATACTATGGAAGTGTATAATACCAACTCTAAAAACCATAGAAATCGGAGGAAAAACCGAAGTTTTTCCTGTACACGCTCCATTGTACGGAACATAGAGTCGCTCTGAAGGCCGCACTCAGAGATTTTTAATGATTACTTAGTGTTAACTTAGTTAAGAGTTCGACGAAAACTTTTGGAATTTATGTCAAAATCTTCTAAAATAAGATACAATATTACTGAATAATATCATAGATTACTGCAATATTTTCATGCTATAGGCAGCACCCTCGCAGCACCAACATAGACAGCAAATAATTTTTATTCGACGTTTGACAACATTTCTGTCAATATAACATTTTAAACTTTCGCGTTGCATTATAATTAAAAGTTAATCAGGACTTAACGCGAAATAAATCTGCTTGATATGGGGACTAATCACTGGATAGAGCTACACGACCCCAAAATCATAGTATGCCAAAATCCTCTCTACGGATCGTCATTACCACACGAGAGTAGTACAGCCAGTCTCCGGTTTGGCAGTTTTTGCCGCATTACCGTAACCATTTTTTTTCTTCGTCGATTTGACTTAGACACATTGAAATATTAAAGAAATGAAAGATACGAACACAATAATAAATGTGGCGTGTAACAGTTAGTTAAAGTTTTTTGGATAATGAGACTTAAAAATTTATGGGTACGGTAATTAGACAAATGTAGTGTTTAACGTAACGATGCAACGACACAATTGACAAAAAATAGCTTAGGGCAACGTACGTAGGCCAAATTATGTAACATAAACATAATATACATAATAAAAATCCAATTTAAACATAATTGAAAAGTAACGATTACGGTAATTAGACAAGTTTGTAACCAAAGCTACGGTAATTAGATACTAACGTGCTTTATTGGCGGCACACTAACATTAACGACGTGGGACCGCTGATGGGCCATGGCACACACTAAGGAGAAGCAACCCGTGCACTCGTAATGTGCCAAATCCTGATATTTTTGGATGGGCATCCAAAAACAGCAGGTGTTACGGTAATTAGGACTTTTGATCGGACAAGCGATTATTTCATGATAACTATTTATAGGCTGGGCCTATTGAGTCGATATTTTGCAATGCGATAACCAATGTTTATAGGCGTTTAAAACCATGAATAGTTTAAATTAAATAGGTACGTTATAAAAATTACAAGCAAGTTTCTAGATTAAGTTGGCGTGGGGACACGTTACGGTAGTTAGAAAAACATGGTTTTTTAACACGACTTCAATTAATTTAGTCTGAATTACATAAATTAGAAGCCTGTGTTTAAGTTTGTAGCTAGATACTGATGCTATCTACCGTTTAAAAATATTACATACTTGAATAAGATAATATTACAGAGTATACAAGCCCGGGACACGTAAATTTTGCTCTCCTGAGAATGGACGAGTACGAGAAGCCATTGAAATTAAAAAGTACAAGAATTTCAATCGTGAGGACGGATTTAAATTGTCTCCAGCCTGGAATCCAGTGATTATTGATTAATAAGTGCAAACCGCGTGTGTCACCTTTGCCAATAAGTGTAAACCCGGATAGAGATAAACTACGATAACACGGCGCGCCCCTCCAAATTACTGTTTCAATGTGTGTAGTCACATCCTTATGAAAGAGTTTGTATGTAGTAAGTATTCAACCAATCAACCAGTACTCGTAATTGCCACTTATTACCAACATTAATTTTTGGTCAACTAATCATAATTCATAACTAGCCGACCGCGCAAGACAACGCACTTCAAACGTTTTGAATTTTGGAGGGGCGCGCCATGTTATCGTAGTTTATCTGTACCTACAGTTAGTGTTGTGTCGTGTGTCCTACTGACTCTAAATATTATATAATTGGAACACAAATGTTGGACAACTCGAGGGTAAAACTCGTAAGCAAGAGTCGTATCAATTAAAATATGGATTCGATGCCTCCGGCAGAATTAGGTCTTGTTTCGTTCTTTTTAGGGTTCCGTAGTCAACAAGGAACCCTTATAGTTTCGGTCTGTCCGTCTGTCCGTCTGTCTAAGTGTCTGTCCGCGGTTTTTCTCAGAGACTATAAGACCTACAAAGCTGTAATTCGGCATGAATGTACATATTAATGATGACGACAAAATGGTACATGAAATCTTAAAAAAATATTTTTTTATGGTACCTTCCCTACACATCAAGTGGGGATGAATTTTTTTTTTTTCGCGTCCACCCCATCGTGTGGGGTGTCGTTGGATAGGTGTTTTAAAAATAATATAGGTATTCATAGATCATTTTCCGATCTAGGGATCCGTTTGTGAAATATTAAGTTTTAAAGTGGAAAAAATCGTTAGAGTCCAGTGTCCCCCCCTTCTACCAGCTAAACGGTAGTTATACCCTGGATCCGAAGGTACCGAACAGAATTTTTGAATGCTTATAGGTACAGGTTCGGGGATTTCGGCGTTGTTTAAACAACTGAAAGCATAAGCCAACACATCAATTTGATTAATCATCATCATCACAACCATAATTATACCATGGTCATCACACTATGACCCAATTGTTGGTACTTTTCGTGATATTTTGCATCGAAGCAGATGTTTTTGACGATGATTTCACTGTTTGTGGACCGATTTTCGAAATTTTCGTGTTGTTGTATAGGATATAATCTTAATTTTGTAAAACAATTACGAAAGTGGTGAGCTGATGATGGGATCTATGAGCATTTGAGGGAAATCCTTGAAATTTATCAAAAAGCTCATAGTGGTTAAAATGTTGTTTCTAGTAAGTTAAACATATATTACGAATAAGAGAAATTTCATACAAAGGTGTCTCTTGGTCCAAAGGCACTGAACACAACTCCTGAACCGTTCAATATTAAAGTTTGGAAATTGCAGCATCGCTTAGATAACTGCAAGCATTTACCACAATTTCGCGTACAGTAACATAATGTGAATAGTTAACATTCGTATTGGTTATTTACGCATAAAGCCTTATTTTGTAGACAACACTAAAAAGAGTGAAATTATTATTTTTAACAAAAAAATGAAAACCGACTTCCAAGGTAAAAACAATAGTAATATGAACTAAAAAGTATTAAATAACTCTAACTCTTTAATAGTGCCTATTTCAGAATTCGTATAAATCTCAACTATTTCTGTACATATTACAGTCTTCATTACTTTGAAGTCGGTACCAGTCCCAAAAGTTTCAGATGTTCTGACATCACTGAACTCACAATTAAATTAGCAGCTGGTACCGACTTCAAAATAATGAATACTGTAGTATGTACAGAAATAGTTGAGATTTAGACGAATTATGAAATAAGCACTATTAAAGAGTAAGAGTTATTTAATACTTTTTAGTTCATATTACTATTGTTTTTACCTTGGAAGTCGGTTTTAATTTTTTTCTTAAAAATAATAATTAATTTATTTATTTTATATCAAACTTTAGTTTAAAGTTTTTCATAGATTCTTTCGTTATATTATAAACTTGTTATTATACTTGAGTCTCTCATATTTTATATTTGGGGTCTTATCTGTGGACTACTACTAGGCTCCAGCTGTGTATATGTCGCAGTCCACTGGTTAAAAAAGCCGTTCAATCAACAGCTAGCCCTTTGACTGAACAACGCCATTCAATCTCACGGCTAGCTTTTTAATTGAATATTTCAGTCGCTCGAAACGTTCAACACTACAGCTGATTCAAGCCGCCGCCGTTTGATTGAATTAGTTCAGCGCTCACCACCGCGGCGCTAGGTGCGTTTTGTTTACAATATGGCGTCAACTAGCCAGTGTTTTGTGATTGTATTAAGATATTTTTCGTAAATATACGTTTCAAGTGTTATCAAAGTGACAGAAATTATGAGGGCACATACGAGTGAACCAAAATTTAAACAAATATTCTAATTTCGAGGAAAAATTACGGGATTATGAAATTCATCACGAAGGTATTAATTTTGCAATTAACGTGTTCAAAATGAGTTAGAATACAATTTATTCTGCTTATTATCATTGCGCTTGTGTAATTGTTGTTAAATAAAAGCCTAATTAACGATGAAACTGTTTTATTCTGAGACATATCACACTTAACACAGCTAGTTCACTTAACCGACGCCATAGGCCAGAATGTACATAGACAACACAGAGAACAGTAACCAAAGACAATAGTGTGGCAAACCTAAAAAATGCATTTACATTGCACTAATAACTACAACACCCCTCCTCAATGTAAATACATTTTAAAACAATATAAAATAACATAATATACTTAATAATTATATTATATCTAAAGCTGCGTTGACAATACCGCACTTCTTTAAATGTCTGGCAATTAATTCCTTACTCAAAGCCTTTGTTAAAATATCAGCTGGCTGTTCACTACTATTAATATAATGAATACAAATTTGTTTACTTTTAATCAGATCTTTAATAAAATGGTAGCGAATGTCCACATGTTTTAATCTTTTAATATTATCTGTTTTTGCATTTACTATAGCCGACTGATTATCAGAATATATATTTATAGGAAACACAATTTCAACACTAAAATCAGTCAACAATTTCATTAGCCAAATAGCATCGCTTGCAGCCATACTCATCGAAACATACTCAGCTTCTGTAGAAGAAAGACTTACAGAGGTTTGTTTTCGTGAACTCCATGAAACTAAGCAATTAAAAATTAAAAACAAATATCCCGAGGTGGACTTTCTGTCCATTAAATCCCCACCCCAGTCTGCATCACAATAGCCTTCCAGGACCCCTTCACACTTATAATAAATTAGTTTGTAATTTAAGCTAAATTTTACATATCGCAATACTCTTTTCAATGCACTTAACAGTGCAGTATTTGCACTCACTTGATACCTGCTTAGCAAAGAAACAGGAAAACATAAATCAGGTCTAGTACCCATTGCAGCATACATTAGACAGCCTATAATTTGGCGACATAACTTTTCTATTGATTTATTTTCAGGCTTGTTACAATTCTCAAATATTTTAATATTGACGTTCGGGTCCATAGGAGTTAACATATCCTTACAATTTTCCATATGAAACCTCTTGAGAATACTTTTTAAATAACTACTTTGATCAAGTTCAGTAATACCAGTTTCAATATTTTGCTTTACATTTATTCCTAGAAAATTGGAAATTAATCCCATGTCTTTAATTTTAAATTCTCTGTTCAAAGTAATTTTAAGTTGCGAAATATCACTTTTATTTGAACCAAAACACAATATATCGTCGACATACAGTAAAACATAAGTTTTATCCTAACCAAAAGATTTTATATACAAACATGAATCATTTTTAGATTTTACATAACCTTGTTCAGACATTACTGAATTAAATTTTAAATTCCAACACTTAGGAGAGCTCTTCAAGCCATATAATGACTTGTTTAATTTAACAACGTTTTTATCTCCTGAATATGCCCCTTCCGGTAATCTAATTAAGACTTTTTTATCTATGTCTCCATACAAAAATGCTCCAGTGACATCCATTTGGTATACAGGGAAATTAAACTTAGTTGCCACTGCTATGAACACTCTAAAGGTAGAAAGCATAGCTACAGGAGCATAAATATCACCTAGATCATAATAACTATTTTGTTCAAAGCCCCTTGCTACTAATCTGGCTTTATATTCCTTTTTATCCCCATTCCTTTTAACTTTGAAGACCCATTTAGTACTAATTATATCTTCACCCTCACTTTTATCACAAAATTCCCAAGTATTGTTATCTTTTAATGTTTGTAACTCCCTATTAATAGCATCAGTCCACTTACTTGCATCTTTTCTACTCATCGCCTCCTTGTAGGTAGCGGGTTCACGTTCACCACTCACCACATTGTGACACTGATAAAATGAAGTCTTCTTCCTTGTTCGCCTGCTTCGTTCTCGCGGTCGCCATGTTTCGTCAATCTCAGATTCATCACTTGAGATCTCATACTCACTCATAACGTATTCACTTTCAGTAGATTTGTCAGTATCAGGACAAATTTGAGTCTCATTTAAATTATTTTCTGACTGTTCAAAAGACTGATCCTTATTGTTGCCTATCTCAGCTTCTTGAGCACCTTGTTGCAATGATGGCTCATCTAATTCCAGCATAATCTGTGGTTCAGTCTCTACCTCTTTAAGAAACACCACATCTCGCTTTGTGTCCACACAATTTTTCTCAGAGAAGTATATACGGTATCCTTTGACCTGCTCCCCGTAGCCAACCATCATTCCTTTTTCTCCTTTCTGATCCCACTTTCTACGTTTTTCTTTAGGGATGTGTACATATACTGGAGAACCAAAAGTCCTTAGTTGACGGATATCATAACTTCTGTTTGTCCACACTTCATATGGTGATCTGTCATCAACACCCTTTCCAGTTCTGTTGAGAATGAATGAAATAAAACTAAACTAATAGTCAGCTTAGTTAATTTGCCATTTAACCAGTTAGGTAAGCGTCGTCTAGCTGTAGTGTTGAACGTTCCAGTCAACAAGTCAGCTAAACGACGTGTAGCCGTGTGATTGAATGGCGTTGTTCAGTCAAAGGGCTAGCTGTTTGATTGATCGGCTATTTAAACCAGTTGGCTGCGACATATACATATAATGAGATTTTTGGAATCAAAAGCGCATGTTAGGTACCATATGATACCATAATATTATGGTGGAGGCTATCGCTTACCATCAGGCAATCAATATACTCGTTCCTATTCCATCTCATAAACAACATTGTTTTATACTCCTACCATTATTATGAAACAAAGGTCAATTAACTTACCTATTACTTAATTATTAATAATTGACGTCACAAACTGAGCCGAATGTTAATGCAATTGAACATAACAGAACCGTGCACTGTGCGACATTCAGCGTTCAACTGTTCAACTTGAAAGTATGTACGGGGTGTTCAAAAGTTGTTACAATTTTCAGTTATCACTACACTGTTATCTTGATCTCAACGGGCCTTGCATGCGTGTGTTAGCGAGCCCCTACACGATCAATTTTATTTTGCAATATCACTTATTGTGCAATATTATTGACCGACTAGGGTTAATGAGCCCGCCTTTCAATTTTATTGTCAAATAATTTTTTCTATAATATTGTCCAATGATATTACACAGTAAAATTGATCGGCGAGAGGCCCACTAAGCATAAGCAATTTGGGGACACTGTTAAGCATTTGCGTATCACCCCATAAAAAAATAATATTACGTATTGAGTTATAAATTATAATGCAGTAATTATGTTCTTTACACTACGAATATTTTTTTTTATTATTCGTAGTCTTTTGATCATTTAGATTTTAGAGCAATATTGCGTTCATAACTGAAAAAGAAAAAGTTAAATATGCATTCATTGACCTGCATTTGGTACTTACTAATTAATCTTTAAATAATTTAGATGTGATTTAATTCAGCTAATCAGAGGAAATATAAGAATGTAATTTTCATGAAGAATTTCGTTTTTCCAAGCATAGTAACATTTTATTAACCGACTTCCAGAAAGGAGGCGGTCATCATATAATGTTCGACTCCACAGTCGAACATTATATGATGACCGCCTCCTTTCTGTATACAATATTATTATCCACATAATAATATTGTCTATTTTTTTCTTTTGGTATATTCAACGATTAAGTATAAAAATAATCATATTTATGAATATTGGACATTACCAGCACGGTCTCGCGGTCACGGTTCCGTGGTAGGTTCTGGAACAACTTTGAACTTCCATTACTAAGCAAGTGGGAATAGTCACATAATACATATTTGGTAAAGTATAGGTTAAAACAAGACATTTTAATTCGCAAAATCAAATTTAACGCAAATTATTATGTGCTTCGTTTAATTATATGATATTTTTATTACTTATAATAGAATCAATGCCAAAGTTTGCTGTCGTGACGACCGATGCCGGTACTAATTCAAACTCAGCGAGATGAAACGAATTCAATGATTGAAGACTTATTTTATTCACAAAAAATATTCATAACCAATTAATTAATTATTAATTAGTTACTTTAATTTTAGTAAATATAAGTCAGATAATATTGTAAAAAAAACTGACACTTTTCTCAAAATATGATGACGATGTGAAACCACTTATACTCAAAATGGTGGTAGCTGTGTAGTGGTAATAGTAGGGGAGGTCGCGCTCAGTTAAAAAAGTAATTTCATACCGAGCGAAAATCGTTATAACAATAGTATTCCACGAATACGTAACAGCTTTGATCGTCAGCCACTTCATAATGGGTGGAATAAAAATTGAGAGCATCTCAAAGTTGTTGTTAGAAATCGTATTGAATTAACATTAAAAAGATCACAATTCGCGCCAATAAAGGTTCATAATATCTAGATTATACACGTTTAGGTGTTCCGGAGGAGTACATCTCACTGCTCAGGTACTGGTACCTAAACCAGAAAAATCAGGTGCGCTGGGCTGGTGCTCTGTCTGATATCTACAGACTGAACTGCGGCTTGAGACAGGGTGGTCGTACCTCGCCTTTGCTGTTTAATTTGTATATAAATGAGCTGATCCAGGGGCTGAGTAGCATGCATGTCGGCTGCTTCATTGACGGTATGAGTGTTAATAGCATAAGTTACGCAGACGACATGGTGCTTCTTAGCCCTTCGGTGGCAGGTTTGAGGAAGCTGTTAAATGTGTGTGGGGCATATGCGGAGGCACATGGTCTTACTTATAACACTAAAAAGAGCAACATTTTAATATTCCTAACGCGAAAGCAGATAGTTCGCCGTGTGCCTCCAATATGCCTCAGTGGCACTCCCCTGGAGCTGGTCAGCAGGTTTAAGTACCTGGGTCATATTGTCACGAGTGACCTCAGAGACGATGAGGACATTGAGAGGGAACGCAGAGCGCTGACGGTGAGGGGCAATATGATAGCTCGTAGGTTCTCTCGCTGTACTACGGACGTTAAAACCACTAAAGCGTTAAAGCGTTAAAGCGTTCTGTCTGTCGTTTTATTCGGGTGGCCTGTGGCTGACATATCTGCGCCGAACCTACAGCGTCCTGCGCGTCCAATACAACAATGTCTTCAGAATGCTGATGGGGCTACCATGGCGCTGCAGTGCGTCAAAAATGTTTGCCGAGTCTCGCGTTGACGGCTTTCACGCAGTGATGCGCAAAAAAGTAGCCTCGTTATTGCAGAGACTTCGTAGCAGTGAAAACAGCATTCTGAAGGTCATTGCCTCTAAATTAGACTGTCCCATTCAAAAACACTGGATGAAGATTGGGATAGGCTTGATGTCATAAATAAAAATGATTATACTGATTACTATACACACTACTAACATACTTATATAAGCTAATTGTTACTAACTGTCACTAACAAATCTATGGACAAAATTAGTCTGAAATAAAGCTTTATTTATTTATTTAGGTTCGGTGGGTGTAGTTTTAGTTTTAGTATATAACAAAAGATGGCGCTTTTAAAGTAAAATGTATTTAATTTTTCTTCACAAATATTGACTATCGAATGAATTATTTAAAATTGCTATATGAGATAATTTTATGGTTAATTCAAACGAAAATCGCCGTCAGCTGAATGTTTGCAGGTGGAAATGTCGTCTACGCGACGCCCTAGGATACATTGAGCGCGAAGTAGGGCTATATTGGTCATAACTTATATCGCTGGCTGACGGTTTTCTTTATTATTTACAAAGTAGAAACATTCACCTGTATCAATTTTGTACGGTATAAAATGACTTTATATTAAAAAAATTTTTACATGTTCAGTAACCCGACTGACGTTGAATCCCCCGTCTGAAATACGGCTGACGGTGATTTTTTGGTTAAATATGACCTCAATAATCATCCATCAAAGTTTCATTTGGTATAAAATCACTTTTCGCAACAATTTTTTTTACTACTTTGAAATACTCTCAGTTAACATTCCACCACGGGTGCGGCGACTGACGTTGATTATATTGATTGATAATTAATATTAAGCTACCGCTGGACAAAAATTTGGTCGGTATGAAATCACTTAGGAAACGCTAGCACTACCTCCCCTATTATAAGGAGAAAACTCTAATATCAAGCAAAACTAACTATAAGGGTCTAAAAAGTTTTATTCAAATATGCTCAGTAAATAGGCTACAAAGAGTAGAAATAGGTTACCCTCACAAAGTTTCGCTTTATCGAGGATTAATAATGTCAGAGTGGAAAGTGAATGTTTGAGGTGAAAGGGTTTACAATAAAGTAAATATAATTATTTAAAGTTTGTTTAGAATTGATTGTTTTAATTACAAGAGCGAGGAACGTGATTGTGTGATGACGGGTTGGCTTAACCCCGGACTCCTGAAGGTGGGACGGCATTAGCTTTCCGATCTTTGCAGCATGCGACCGCGAGCGACAAGATAAAATTTGGCCGTGTCGCGTCTCTCTGCTGCTGCGTAGTCTCGCCTCAAGGAAGCTTTTCTTATCATTGCAAAACGTAACCGCAACCGACAAAAATTCAAACAAAATGCTAATTTATGAACTCAGAGTTGCGGTGGGTTAATCGTGCCCGTGACTGTGCCTAGGCGGGGAGTGGAGCACCATGGGGTTTCAGTGGGTAGTTCCTCGGAAAGTCCCACATACCCCGGCCAATGTCCCCAACCCGCCGGGGATGCGCAAAGCATTTCCCCGTGTAAAAAAAAGGCTATAGATTTCATTTTCTACCGACATTTGTCTAGCGACCCATGCCGCGCTGCTTTGTAGTGGCGTAAACCAAAATGGCATTTTATTTGAAATTTTTGTCGGCCGCGTTCGCTCGCCGCGTTGATCGGAACGATACCTTAAAAGCGATACCGCATCAGGCGACACTTCGCTGCACAGCGGAGCTACGCGGCACGGCACTGCCAAATATTCTTTGTATAATATCGTGCGAGCTGAGCCGCAAGAGGCGGCAGCTACGCGACACAAAACGTCGCTGTGGAACGTGAAGTGTCGCGTCGCTCTGCTGCAACATTTTGTCGCTTAGTGCGGTCTCGCCTTTAAACCTGGTACGGTACCCCTAACCCCTAACTCCGAAACCCCCAACACAACACCGCAAAACCAAAATGTTTAACGTTTACACGTCAAAACTGACAAACAACGTTTGCCAATCACCTATTGTGTTCTTTACACCTCACGACTCGTAATTTAGGAACATCCTTTTGTGTGGGTCCTTATAGTTTTCAGTGAATAATACCTATTATTAATTTATTTTCAATGGAAATTATTCCCACAAAATATACTTAATTATTTTGTATTTAAATCGAACTAGAACGATTTTCTAACCTCAAAATAGAAATTAAATCACATAAACAACCTAAGGCTTGTTTTATCGCCCTGTCATCTCAATATGGATTATATTTGCATAGGAAGGAAATAAATACTTGATTAGTGATAAATGTGCCAGTGATAGAACATTAGTAACTTGTCAATGTTAAGCCTTCAATATGTAAAGCAACTTGATCCATGGCCGAATGTAATATGCAAGTACATCATAAATAAATATGATAAGTAATTACTCGTAATTATTATTGCATGATTAAAGTTAAAGATCTATAAGTCCTGTCTTACATTTTCTATATTTCTATACTTATTATAAAACTTTTTTTCCCTCATGGGAACAAAGGGTTCCCTTTAATCTTTAAAACTACGCAACGGATTTTGATGATTCTTTCAGTGTTAGATAGCCCATTTATCGAGGAAGGCTATAGACTATATTTTATTACACTAAGACTAATAGGAGCGAAGAAATAGAGGAAAATGTGGAAAAAACGGGGGAAATGATTTGAAAGGGCTAACTTGAACGCGCTAATCTCAGGAACGACTAGTTCGATTTGATAAATTATTTCAGTGTTAGATAGCCCATTTATCGAGGAAGGCTATAGGCTATATTTTATTACGCTAAGACTAATAGGAGTATGTGGATAAAACGTTGGAAATTATTTGAAACGGGGGAAAATTATGTCGCGAACTACTGGAGCAATTCTTATGTTATTTGGCACAGATAAGAAGTAGATAATAGGCTATTGATTTTAATCATTTTTTCAGTGGCTATATATTTTATACCCGTGCGACGCCGGGTATAAAACTAGCGACCCTAGTTATTAAATAAAGTAGGAAATAGCTTTGAAGGTAATCGGGCTATTAAATAAAAATATATTATTATTATAAATATTACATCAGTAAATTAAAAGATATTATAAAATTTCTTTCAACACTTTTTGAGTATAAGCAAAAAAATATTTTTGTGCACTGAGAGAAAAATAAAAAGACGGGTTGCACTCCGGGAGTGCCGGCAGAAGTGAAAACTTGATTACTAACGTTGTGCATTTTTAACCCATTTATTATGAAAATCGATTATTAAAAAATCGATTTTTTTATTTAATCGACACCCTTACAATCAATTCGAGTTCGACTTCGAGTTCGAGTTCGAGTTCGACACAAAACACTACTCTCCAACCGTCTTACGGTTTTCCCAAGGTTTTTCGATCAGCACGAGAATCTGACGCGAGTTTCACAGTTTTTACCCATCCCACAAAAGTGCTCAACGCCGCTAAAGAAGTTTTCACTTCAATAAAAAGATATATTTCATTATCAATCTGTGTTAAAATACTGTGTATTTATCATTGAACACAAATAAAAATGTGAACTATCTCAAATAATGACACCATCTAGTCAGATATCGTGTCGTATCCGTGGCGTGTGAGGGCGGCGTGCGTTTGACAGATGAATGACGAGGGAAACCTGTTCTGTACTTCCTCTCGTGTTTTTGTCGGAATTAAAAACTATTTATAATAAAAGGTCAATCCGACGAAAATAATATTATGTCTAATATTCAGCCAAATTATACCATAACTTTGTTTGAACTTTTTGTTTCTACCCGCCCTGTACTATTTTTGAGGTTATTAAAGTTTAAACGATGCAATGATACACATCTCTTTCAGAATGAAAGATGAAGTAGAAGAAGGAAGAAAGACGCCCTTTTTTATGAATGAAGATTAAAATGTTGACCTGATATTAGCGCCAATGGAGCTTCGAGCTACAGGTAAAAACTATAGAACACTGTTGTCATTTAAAATATATTTCCTGCAACAGTCTCTGCGTGGTTCCTTCAATATGTAATAATAATAACTCCCACACCGGGTTCGGTGACGGTGGCCGGTTTCATTGAAACCAGGCCAGTTACGCAGGAGTAATTTTATAGTGCCCAAGTGTGTGCGAAGTACACAAGAGCACTCTCTATTCCTCTCATAACCCAGTGGGAGGGAAGACCGACACGACTGGGGAGAGATCAGGCGCAGGACCGACTTTTTACATGCCCATCCGACGCATGGATCATCCTTGTCAGACAATTAGGTGATCAGCCTGTATTTTCCTAACCTGTGTTCCTAACCAAACTTGGAAATAACATATTGTTTCCAACGCGGGAATCGAACCCACGACCTCCGAGTTAAGAGCCGCGCTCTAAACCACTGGACCACGGAGGTAATGGTAAAAAGGTAATAATATGTACTATAACGAGCATCAAAATCATTGCACTTTTGTCAAGTCGGGTAAATAGTACAATAGTCCTAACAATGAACAACACAAACTAATCACCCTGTATGTAAATTTTTAATTCCCGATTTGATAAAAGGAGTGCGTCCCGGCGGCGCGGCCAGTCGTGTAGTGGTCACCGCAGTGTCCACGAAGCAGGTTCGATTCCCGACATAGCAATACAATGTAAGTACCTAGTATCCTAGTGGAAAGCCCTTTCTGTACTATGGGATTCGTCCTTAGTACCTAGTGCCATTACTATGTGAAAATAATGGGATAAAGGTTGGATGAAGGTGACGGTCCTGTGTGTCTGTGATAGCACAGAGTAACTAACTTTAATTGTAGTCCTAGGACTAAAATTAAAGTTAGTTACTCTGATTTCTCGAAGATTCGGAGATTTGTCGTGGTCCCAGATTTCTCGGAGCTCGCACGCGATTTAGAATAATAGCTATAGACTGTAGAATCTATAGCTATTATTCTAAATCGCGTATCATAATGATGTATCGTATCGTATCGTATCAGAGAAATCTGGGATCACGGTTTACAAAACTGGCTCTCGCTACTCTCTCTCTCCCCTAATGTCAAAACGTACAGCTCATACGAAGTATAAGGGATATATTATATCCCATATACTTGGTAGGATGGGGCGTGGTGACGTGTTCTGGGAAATGGGAAGTGAAAACCCTTGGTTTTGGAGCTCTCCTAAAATGTCATTGTGGGCATTAGCTGAGGAACACTCAACTGTTAAGTCAGCGCAATGCTAGCTGTCTGATGACAGTAAGAAAGTACCAACGGTATGGTTGCTACTTTATATGCATATGATGGAGATTGGAGGGTTTCCTGATTGGAACATAAATCATGTTAGAATATTCTATTATTTGTACTAGTACTAATAATTAATGATCCTATTTCCAATGAAACCTAAAGACAACTGACAAGCTAATGATAGATTTATCAGTCTATGTTTGTTCCATTGTAGCGCTAAACTACACTGATACTGATTTGATGAATGAGGTGTTAATTGATTTTATATTATATACTATTAATATTATATTAAAGTCCAAGTGTAGTTAGAACATCTAAATATGCGTGTTTGGATACAATTTTTGTAACGAATCTTCTTTTATCTCTGCAGATCACCACAACGCGTACCTTTTACTGAAGAGGGGTCCGTTAGTATAAGTAACAGTAGATTTCGCAGTCACGTTCATATCAAACTGACTTTTACGTTTATCGAGGACAGGTTTACTAGCCAGGCCCGGATTTATAAATAGGCCGTAGCCCGTATAGGCTGCGGCCTAGGGGCGGCAGGGTCCTAGGGAGTAGGGGGTCGACAGATTTCGTACATGGGGCGGCGGAAATAAAGTGGCCCACACACTAAAAAAAATGTAAATTCGGCACTGATACTAGCTTGAAAGTATCTTATTTACTTAAAATTTTCGTTTAACCGTATGTTTAAAACACTGCTTAACTGTGTTACACTCGTTGGATAATTTTTTTTGTGTGTTTCGTGCCTAACACACGAAAAGGTCAATCAAGGTCGTCCATTTAAATCACAAATCAAACTTTAAAGTTTAAACATTTAATCAGCCGGAAATGTACGTGGTTATCTACGTCATCTACCGTAACTACGTACTAACTATTTAGATTCCTACTGGCTACTCAGGTGCCTAATATTTTTTTAATAGTTTAGGTGCTAATCATAATATTTTTTTTATAGCTGTTATTGCTTATCAATTATTATGAACTGTTCTACAAAGATTTGATTAGAACAGTTTTATTATTTATTTTAACTCTAATAATAATTACAAAAGTATTTATATTATTACAAAACTAAAAACTACCATCAGGCTAGAAATTACACTGTTACCTGGGTGCTTTACAAATCTATCGATATTTCATTATTTCAAAACAGATGAAGGCGCTACACTTCAACAAACATACGTATTATGCAGACTGCTAAAATTTCCTTCATTTTATCTTCGTAGTCGGGTAAAAGTTAGTAATATTTTTCCAAACCGTAGCGCGTAGCTACGGCCTACGAGACGTATGCGGATCACGTGATTCCACTGCATAATGCATTAATTATAATGTATAATTATTTATTACGAATTATAATTAACCAGAACATTCGTAAATATAATCCATTGATTAATAAAAAAGGTATAAAAATTAACATTCAAATTAAGTACCGAAGAAAACAAAAAGCGATAAATTAAAATTTTCCGCGCGTCAGCAATCACAAGAAAATTATTTTGCAAACGTTTTGCAAAGAAATTATTAAAGAAATTCCCATTTATTAAATGGCTACAATATTCGTAATCGATATCAAATTTACGTACACTTGGTTTTACGTACGTTTTACGTACACAAATTTACGTACGTTTTGGTTGAAAAGCATTTTTATTTTTTATTTATTTTGTTATTTTTGCACACAACATAATATTTATTCCAGTTAAGTTTTGGCTAGGTTTACAGTGCTATTTAACTACAATAATTATAAGTCAGACCATAGCATTGCTACATTATTTTATTTTAAAATAATAATTTTCATATTTTCATGGCCCAAGCAAATTTGTTAGTAATTCCACCGGGCTAGATGCCGAACAGAATAATATAATAGGCATTTTAGACTCTTCAAAAATATTTTTAAGAGCCAATGCTGTCCGTCTGGGCTCTGTGGAAGACTTTGGGGGAGGCCTTTGCTCCCAAAGTCTGATTTTCAGTAAAATAACCGATTTTAAATTTAAAAAATCTTGATTTTTTATTTATTTTTTATCAGAATTAGGTATTTTTGAAAAGTTTTCTTGGTAAAATCCGTTGTTTTCGTCCTATGTATAATGATATGCAGGTAAACAGCGGCGAACGCTATTGTAGCATTGTGTTATTTTTTGACTTGCAAATGGTGGAATGGCGCGACCTGCAGGATCGTATAATTGACCCTTGTAATGTAGTCAGCGTGAATTTAAATGTTGCATAACAATACGCATAATTAGTTAAAAACGATATATTGAAAGTTGGGGAAAGTATAATATTCAAAACAGCTCAAAAGCGCCCGAAGCAGACTCCTGAAGATTAACAGTGACAAGGATTAGGAGAACAAAAAAAATACATAAATCATAGTAAATTGTTGATGTCTTGTAAGCAATACAGTAAAATATAATACAACGAAGGGTAATATTCTTCAATTTAGGTACAAGATAGTCGTCGACTTACCTAATATCCTTTCGCGGAAAAAAATTAAGCCATCACTTTACTGTTTTACAGTTGCGCAAGAAAATATTTCTAGCAACCTCCTATCGAACGAGGTACCATTATATTCTAGTGCGCTAGAAAAAAAAACGAACGATAGGGTAATGGGCAAATTTTCCACCTTTTTAGAAACAGCTAAAACCTATATTGACAGCACCATTGGGTAATAACTATAATGATAACTCTTCAAAATCCATATACATGCCTGATGCCGTCCATATCCATAAACTTCACAGGGTCCCTTCTAAGATATCCTTTGTCTTTCAGATGGCACCGATCCTGGGCGCAGAAGACCGTCTGACGTCGGGTCACCGGCTGTCGCACCCGCCGCCCGGCGAGGAGATCCTCATCTCCGGCATCTCCGGCTACTTCCCCGACTCCGACTCCGTCAAACACCTCGAGGAGAACCTCTTCAATAAGGTAAATCAGTCGTTTGTTGACCGCCGCCCGTTGAGAGAAGAGCAGAATACTAACTACTAACTCCGATATTTGTTAATCTAAACCATTGTTCCCAAAGTGGTCCAGGTGGACCCCATGGGGTCCACGGGAGCCCGATAGGGGTCTGCGCTTGCGTGGAAAAAAAATGGGGGTCCACGAGTCTTTAACGGGGGTCTATAAAAATTAGGTGACCCGACTCCTCCTATGAATATAGGCAGACAATATTATATTAATCAGATTAAATATTACACAGCGAGGAGATTTAGAAATAAATAAAATGTTCCCACGTCAGATGAAAATAGCTTATTTTCGTAGCTCTCCCCAATATTGCCCGATTAGACTGTCACACTGGCACGTGTGGCTTTAGGGGAGGGGGCCAGGCCCCCTCATTGTTTATCTCGAAACCAACTAGCAACAGACTAGCCACGATTAAACTACCACGGTCTTAACCAGACCTGTAGCTTAGACCCTTTCGAAAAAAAAAAGAAGTAAAATTTTTGTGTTAAATAGCTACAAAAGAAGAAAATATTTGCGTTTACTTTTTACCACTCCGAAGTGAAGGTTATTGGTTCCTTGTACTGTGACTTATGAGTGAAACTTAGAATACAAAAAAGTAAAGCTCCAACCGTTGGATGAATACGCTTTTAAGAAGACCGGCTGCGGCTTGACCTGGGGAGGGTGTAGCTGTGGGGTCCACCGGATCCAGCAAACTGTTTAAAGTGGCCTATGAGAAAAAAAAATTTGGGAACCTCTGATCTCAACTCTTAATGGTCTGCCAGTACTTATAGCGCTGCCATCAATCACCACAGAAAAAGTTGCTTTGTACGGAAGAATAGACAAAGTGACAGACTGACAAAGGGAGTCCTTTTGTCTATAATAGCAGCAGTATTTTTTCCCATTTCTACTGTAGACATGCTAGGTCTGTTATTTCGTCATTAGATACTCTACAATCTACATGTTCAGTGTTCACTTTGTCATCTTGAAGTTATCACATATTCGTGCTTGAAAGGTTGCAAATATAATTTACCGCAGAAGCAAAATCTTTCCTATGCGATTCATTTTTTTTTTTTACATTCTGCTCGCAGTTGTTGTTACTTTACAAGACCATCATATCCCCAGGTGGACCTAATATCAGGTGACGGTAGGCGTTGGAAGCTCGCCCACCCAGAAATCCCGCAGCGGACCGGCAAGATCAACAATGTGAACAAGTTCGACGCGTCCTTCTTCGGCGTGCACTTCAAGCAGGCCCACACCATGGACCCCATGTGCAGGATACTGCTGGAGAAGGCGTATGAGGCTGTTATTGATGCTGGTGAGTTTTCGTTTCTGAAAAACTAAATTTCAAATGCCACAAGGTTCAAAAATATGAAGATTAGTGAACATAGCGTGATAACTTGTATCTTAAAAATCTAGCTAGGTAGTTTAAAAAGTCAACATTTTAACAGCTACTTAATTTTCAAGCGAGAGTTTTTCTGTAAGTGATAGGAAAAACCTGGTATTGACAAGGGAATTGTAGTTTACCGTTTTATTTAAGATACGACTCAGACCGTCAAGATAACAAAAATTATGGAAAAAATACTCAGTAGGTAGAGTAGGCAAAACAAAAAATAATTTTATCATCAGATTCTTCCACCAGATTTTAAAAAGGCCTTCAGCAAACAAACAATCTAAACGTTATTGGTATTAAAAATAATAAAAAGATATTAGATTCCTTGAGTCAAAACAAACAATGCGAAGATTAAATTCTTGTGCCCACAATCGCTAATATCATTTTGGAATCCATTAAAAACCATCAAATATAAAAGGTCCCTAAAATAGCTCAAAGAGATTTGATCGCGACCGCCACATTACAAAATATTGGCCTGCCGTTGAATGGCTGTCACAATATTAATTACATATTTTTATGTTCAGTTTATTTGAAAATTACAATTTATTACCAAGTTCAATCACATTTTACTATCAAACATGTATGATGTAAGTATCTAAGATGACGATTGACACTCCATTAAAAATGATTATATACATATTAATGTAAGTAAAACTATTTCCGAAGGACTTGAGTAGTAATGCAATTGAACTGTAAACAAATTCGCGACATTACACAACTTCCATTTATTAAAATTCACGCGTATAGCAATTGAACATAATAATTTGCGCCGAATTAACACAGCAACTACGTACTTGACTTCTCGAGGTTAAGCCAGACAAACAAAAAGCTCACAATATTATGAGCTGTTATTGATATTATCAGTAACTTTAGCTTGGGATTCCGGCATATTTTTTTTGAGTTTCATGGTTAAAGCTGCGGGCTGCAGCGGCTAAATCAACAGCTTTCCGATGTTTATTTTATGTTTGAAAACTCAACACGTAATACTTTAGGGTGTGCATGGGTCCCCTATAAATAGTTCGCTGTAAAAGTAGCAGCGCTGAAATAGTAACTTTTTATCATTGAATGGAAAAATTACTCATGACGCGCGGGCGCATCCTATATCCATACAAATCACAAAAAAAATTTTTGACTTTCAGCGCTGCTACTTCCACAGTGAACTCTTTATCAGGAACACATACACAGTACACACCCTAAAGTATTATCACTTAGTTTTGTTACACAGTGCATAAACAGAAGGGAAATATTTCGCTTGAGTACTTTCCAATCCCTCTTATCGTATTAATCCAATATAAAACTTTATTCCTCGATAAAATAAACTCATAATATTTTAGATTATAATTAATTAACATAAACAGAATAAATTTCCAAAATTTTACTTAGTAAGTTTATTCAAATATTATAAAGATTGGTAAAGCATGAAATATCATATTGTAACATTTTTTTTTTTTTTTTTAATAGAAGGCAGGTCGCTATAGCCCTGGCGTCACTGCGACCCATGAGGATCTATTGTGACTCATATTGTAACATTCTGTTTAGCTATAATATTATAGGTACTGATTTTTATTTTATAGCAAGCAAGAACTTAAAGCAATATTTTACGTACCGTACTCGTACATACTACAGTCATACTTGTTGGAAGACAATTAGTAATAACTAATAAGTTTAAGATAAATTATCCAAACATGTTTGCATCTTGATATGACAGTCCATACTCCATGTGTACTGCGTAGAGTTTTTGGAGTCGTCTACAGGAGATTCCGAGGACGACTTCCGAACACGACGCCCCCATGTCGCACTACTTTTAACTAAACTTTTACCACCAGGGCTGAACCCCAAGGAGCTCCGTGGTACCAAAACCGGTGTGTTCGTGGGCGCCTGCTTCTCCGAGTCCGAGAAGACCTGGTTCTACGAGAAGATGCAGGTCAACGGGTTTGGTGTCACAGGGTAAGATGTTTTGTAGATCTTGGATATAAGAGACTTGTAATATGAAAGTTTTCCATGATCTCGTAGCCGTGCTGTTGATAAGAAATGAACATTTAGGGCCTAATTACACCTATCGAGTAAAGGCAAAGTGACGTGACAGTGGCGAGATAGAGCACCATCCACTCTACTCGGTAGTCTGTATTGGAACTGTATATTGTGTAAGAATGTGGACTTAATATGTGGACAGTGGAAGTCTAGAAATATTATAGAGTTCTATATTTTTCTGTCAAGAAATTAGCTGTGCTATCCTAGCGGCGACTAAGACTAGATGCTGAAAATCACTTATTAGCGTCACTGAATTACGCGCTCGCAAATAAATATTATACAAGTACTAGCTGTCCCGGCAAACGTTTCTTTGCCATATTAAGTATATAAAGTATTTTTTTTAAATTTGGTCGAAGCGCTAACTGTCGGACAGACTAAAATTAAAATCCGAATTCGAATATTATTTAAAATTTGACACTGCGATGGCAGCCGACTGCCGGATCCAATGTAAAACATTCCAAAATCAACAACTACTAATAAATTAAAAATTAATTAAAAAAACATTGTCCAGCGGACAAAATTGTGAATCTAAACCATTCCCAGATCCCCTTGAATACACACAAAAAATTTCATCAAAATTGGTCCAGTCGTTTAGGAGGAGTTCAGTCACATACACACGCACACAAGAAATATATATATTAAGATATGTAAATGTATGGTTTTGCTACGGCTGCACTTGATGCGGTAACTTTATATTCAGAATCTTATGGCAAAGGCTATACAAAAATTTGTCAACATTGAGACACAAGAGTAAACATCAAATTCCCTAATTCCTCCAGATGTTCCCGTGCCATGTTGGCCAACCGCATCTCCTACTGGCTGGGCGTGACCGGTCCCTCCTACACCGTAGACTCCGCCTGCTCTAGCTCACTCTACGCCATGGAGCACGCCTTCCGCGCCATCCGCGACGGCCACTGCGATGCCGCCATCGTCGGTGGATCCAACCTGTGTCTCCATCCTTATGTGTCGCTGCAGTTCTCTAGGTAAGTGGAAGGAGTATGCTCAAGTTGCTTTTTCCAAAAGGCACATTCTTCTGGAAAGAGTCTAGGCTAGCTGTGACTCTATTCTTATGATCCCACCTGTGTCTCCATCCTTATGTGTCACTGCAGTTCTCTAGGTAAATGGAAGGAATAGCTCAAGTTCCTTTTTCTAAAAGGCACACACTTTTGGCAAGAGTCTGTGAGTGTATTCTTATGTGTCACTGCAGTTCTTTAGGTAAGTATGCTCAAGTTCCTTTATCCAAAAGGCACACTCTTTTAGAAAAAACCTTTGCTTGCATCTGGAAAGTAGTGTTTAGTAATTTTTTTAATGGACCTGTGTCTATGTATCGAAGAAGTCTGTAGGTGGGTGACACGATCATACATTTTCTTTTACTTCAAATGTGCCAATTCTCATAGCCATAAACACCGATTTCGTTGAGATAATATGAACGCTGTTAGATTTGTTTGAACATATAGGTTAAAGAACATAATATTATAGAGGAATTTCATAAGTAAATTGTCTACAGATTGGGTGTGCTGTCAGCGGACGGTAGATGCAAGAGTTTCGACAACAGCGCCAACGGCTACGCGCGTTCAGAGGCCATCGTGGTCTGCTTGCTGCAGAAAGCCAAGGACTCCAGAAGGTAAATAAACACATTCTTATTTCAAATTATTAATTTTATGCTTCTGTTCCATTATTGCAGCAAATAATTATATCTACTTTTGGTTCTTAAAGGTGAACGCAGATTTGGCCGCACCGCACGCACCGCAGTCGCCGCATTTTGAATTCTTTATATGAAGTTATAGGCAAGCTCGCATACCTACCCGCGCCGCAGTCTTCGCAACTTCTACATTCTTTATATGAAGAATTCGAAATGCGGCGACTGCGGTGCGTGCGGTGCGGCCAAATCTGCGTTCACCTTAAGAGTTTGTCAAAGTGTCATACGCATGCTATCACGTGCAAACCACGATGACCCTTTAAAGGACTTTATTATGACCCCATGCCCATGTCCCCGCGTCCTTACTGGCACTAATTAAGTTATTCCTTACACTCCTATTATAAACACTCATGTTACAAGAGTATCCTTACCAGTACCCTGTTACACATTTCTAGATTTTAGACAATTGGATGTTGGGCGAGGTGATTTAAATAAAATATTTTGTACATCTCAGAGTATACGCGCAGCTGTTGCACGCTAAGACGAACTGTGACGGGTACAAAGAGCAGGGTATCACGTACCCCGCCGGCAACATCCAGAAGCTGCTGCTGTCCGAGTTCTACGAGGAGTGCGCCATCCCACCGTCCAGCTTGGAGTTCGTGGAGGCTCACGGCACTGGTTAGTTTTTCATCACCTAGTGATTTTAGGGACTTCATCATATCGAAGTTTAGGAGTTTGAATTTGTTTCCATCTTGAGAAACTAATCAAACTTTGGGTCAAATCAAAATTAAGCCCATTCTTACATCCAATTTCTTCTTGGTCTACCAAGTTAGCAATCATCCCCATCACATAATAGTTACGTCTAAAATTTGCTCATTGCCTATCGCTACTTTCGCGTGTACATCATAGAAGCGCGAGAGCGATATAATATTGTGTTTAGTTTGCGAACATGCCTTCTTGAATGCAGGAGTTAATATATTATTGCTATGGAACTACTAGAAATCTCCAAAACAATATAACATAACAGAACTTCAAAACATTTTTAATTGTACCTAATAAATAGCCAATGGATGCTTTAAAAAATAATGACACAGGACACTTAACTTTGTTAATCCAGGTACCAAAGTAGGAGATCCAGAAGAATTGAAGGCCATCGACGAAATCTTCTGCACCGGCCGATCTAAGCCGCTCAAGATCGGGTCCATCAAATCCAACTTGGGACACAGCGAACCTGCTTCTGGACTTTGCTCTATTGCCAAGGTGAATATTTATCGCAGAAAAATTGATTGTTAAATATGAAGCTGCTTTCTCTCAAGTGATATTTTGCAACATAGGAACGATAGCGCGCGCCAAAAGCCTTGTATGATTGTAAAAACTGGCTATTCACATCACATATTAATTATTAGAACTCTATCAGTTTTTATTTTTACGCAGAATAAATTAATATCTTCTTTAGAAAATATGCTCAATCTTATTGAAAACCCAGTATTTTATAGACACAAATCTTGAAGATAACCTAATGTTTCTTTCAGATGTGCATCGCCTATGTCACCGGCTACCTCCCACCGAACTTGCACTACAAGACCCCGAGGGATGGCGTCCCGGCCCTCGCCGAAAACCGCCTGCAGGTGGTCACAGAAAAGACGCCGTGGAACAGAGGCATGGCTGGTGTCAGCAGCTTCGGCTTTGGTGGTGCCAACGCCCACATCCTTCTGAAGAACTTCGCCAAAGACAAGGTATGTTTAAATACTCATTACTCATAGAAGTCATAGGTGTTATGTTTGGTGCTATTAGATTGCCTGATGGTAAAAGATTTCTTATTGTGTGAAACACAAAACAAACTACAGTTTTTAAAATTGTTTAAATAGTGTTAGGTTGCTTAGGTTAGAGGTCTAGTACATCTACTTTAACACAAATGTCCCCTTTGTTCAAATAAGATAAAACAAGTCGTAAACATAGTAGACACCGGTATTTTTCTTAGTTACTGTAGCATTATTCTAGATAAGCAGGATTTGACACGTTTTGACACAAACGGGCTAACGGGAGAGAATGCACATTGCACATAGAAACATTGATAAATAAGTTATTATTTTTGTAGGTCAACAACGGTCTTCCATCAGACGACCTGCCACGTTTAGTCTGCGCATCAGGACGTACTGAATCGGCTGTAGCCAAGATTCTGGACGACTTGGCGTCGAGACCTGTAGATGTAGAACTTATCAGACTGCTCCACTCAATCCACAATGAAGATATAAACGGCCATGTTGTCAGAGGATACACTCTTTTAGGTATGTTGCTATAACTTTTTTGGATCTAGTATTGCAAAAGTGTTTAACACATTTTTTTTGGTTCTTGTTACATATTTTCAATTCTTCAGGTTCAACTCCGTCCAAGAGCGTGGTACTTTCCCGTGAAATTCGCTACTTCTCTGGCGTCCGCCGTCCACTGTGGTTCGTGTACTCCGGTATGGGCTCCCAATGGGCGGGCATGGCCACCCACCTTCTGCGCATCCCCGTATTCGCCGCTGCCATTGAAAAGTGCCACAAGATCTTAGAACCCAAAGGCATCAACCTGATGAAGATCGTCACTGAAAACGATCCGAAGATCTTCGACAACATCCTCAACTCCTTCGTCGGTATCGCCGCAATTCAAATCGGTATCACCGATGTGTTGAAAACTATTGGCATTGAACCGGACTTCATCATTGGTAAGATGGGCATTAAATTTTCAATAAATTTTGTAAGGATTACAATATTATTTTTTCTCTTTAAATCTGTTGAGTCTTCTATATAATTTAGAGTTTAGACATAACTAAGTACTTTTTTTTAAACTCGTCTGTTATTGCACTTTTACTTTACTATCGTCACTTTTCTTTTAGGTCACAGTGTCGGTGAATTGGGTTGCGCGTACGCCGATGGCTGCTTCACCGCGGAGCAGATGATCCTCGCCGCCTACTACCGAGGGCTGGCTTCCATCGAGTCCAAACTTATCAAGGGCTCCATGGCCGCAGTAGGCCTTGGGTACAACAAGGTAAGAAACTGTTTAGTGCAGAGTTAGGGGAGATTTAATAGCAAAATTTATTAATAAATCATGACACAACGTGGATTAGCTATAACAATATGAACCACAATTTGTGCAGATCAAACCAATGTGCCCACCGGAGATCGAAGTAGCGTGCCACAACGGCCCTGACTCCAGCACAATCTCAGGCCCCGCTGACAAGATGAAGGCCTTCGTAGCCCAGCTGGTCGCTCAGGGCATCTTCGCCAAGGAGGTCAATTGCTCCGGCATCGCTTACCATTCGCGTTACATTGCTGAGGCTGGTAAGAAGATATTATGATTTTTAAAATAGACATCTCTTTTATTGGAGGTTATATCCAGCCGACGAAATAACGTAGGTCCGTTATCTGCTTGAATAATGTCTCTGATGGTACGAGGGCTGTTTGAAAAGTTCTCGGCCTAACATACTTCTGCGTGTCTTACAAGCGTATAACTTATACCACGTATAGGACCATTATTAACTAGATTAAAACCCACGCCTTTTGTAAATTGCTTCATTAGAAAAAAAATTTTGAACAACCATCTGCGCCAAGTCAGCAGAAATTTGAAGGCGCGCATATTCAAACAGTTGCGCTATTATTGCAAAGTCTAATAAAATTGAATTGTGAACACGGAATCAGTCTTTGTTATTTTTAACAAGTTTTGTATGACTTTACAATCATATGCAATGATTTTTAAAAAAGACTTAACAGATAAAATAGAAAATATAGGTCTTTAAAGACGAGTCTATCCCAGTTGCTAAAAATCGTTCATTTTCAAGGAAAAGACATTTTATTAAAAAAACATATTCTAACCTGGGGATAAGTAAGTTGATGAAAGAAAGAAAGATAAACAAGATTTCAAAAAATAGCATTACTTTTGTTTTATAATATCGTAAAGATAAAAATAAATGCCTTTGAAAAACCGGTGCCGCGTTTTCCGACAAAATTCGAAGTATCAGGCAGCTCGAAAATGAAATTGATTTTTTGAAAATATTTTGTGCTAAAGAGTTTCAAATTATATTTATTTTATAATGTTAACTTATTTATTAGTTTAATTTTATAAACATCATGCCAAATGATGGCCTAACCTTTTAATGAGGGTGGAAAATTGAGCTATAAAGAAATCCTCTTGAAAAAGTGGGTGTTACAGATTAGGGCCACAATTTTTTTTGATGAGGACTACACTTTACTAAATTACTCTTATATTCTAAAATAAAGTACATTCTAAAAAGGAAATACTAATTTATTAGGTCTTTACCATAAAAAAAATGTGCAGTAGGGCCCTACGAACACGATGATCGGATTGTTGTTAATTGGTACAACACAGATGCTCTCACACCCGCCTTGCAAGGCTTTCAATGAAATTATATAAATACGTAAAATAAATTCCACTATCGTAAAATTTTGGCTTGGTTTTCAGTATTACATTACATTTTTGAAATCTAAATTAGAGTTATCAAGGACGGAGATATTTACATTACAACGAGACGTAGTCGATTTCGGTGATCATTTTGTAAGCCTTTTTTTTAATCAACTTTTTTAGTCATTAAAATTTATTGTAATTTGAATTTTAATCCATATCTTCTAGTTAATGACTGAATCTAAAATTGAAAAAATCATCTTAAATCATTTCATTGAAAAAATTATATAACAATAATTCCTATAGAGATGATGGTTGTACTGTCCATAATAAAACAAAGCTAAGGAATGAAGAATTTAAGAAATAAAGAATTGTATAAATAATAGAAAACATCCAAAGGTCTGAAGTTACCATCTACTCCCAGGTACAAGGCTCCTGAAATATCTTCGTGAAATCATCCCGACACCGAAGCACCGCTCCGACCGCTGGCTGTCCACCTCCGTGCCGCAGGCGCAGTGGAAGGACCCCAAGGCTGAGACCTCATCGGCTGAATACCACACCAACAACTTGCTGGTAAGATTGATTGATATAATTATATTATAATCCAAAAGTTTGCAAGTCTATTCGCGTTAAGAAGTGAATCATCACCATTATAACGGTCCCTTTGTCGTGTCCTGACTCGTATTTGTTCAATTATAAATTACTAGATGATGCCCGCAACTTCGTTGCACCAAAATTCGTTTATCGCGCGGGAACCGTACATTTTTTCGGGATAAAAACTATCCTATGTCCTTTCTCGGGACTCAAAGAATCTCCATGCCAAATTTCAGCTAAATCGGTTCGGCGGTTCGAGCGTGAAAAGGTAACAGACAGACAGAGAGTTAGAGCAAACAATGAGCCCTGATACAGTTAGGGGGAATCGCAATAAAACAAAAAAAAACAGACAGACAGACACACTTCCGCATTTATAATATTAGTATGGATATTTTGTATGTGTAAAATATTAAAGGCTTAGGTGTGCTGTGTCCAAAAGTCTTTTTTTAAAAGGATTTAGCTATTTTTGGTAAAGCCAATTTTTCCTCAGTTCACCCGCAAGGATACGTGAATAATGTATCCTGGCGGGTGATCTAAAGAATTTACGATATCACCATTGATATCAATGGATATCGCCCTAACTAAACCCTCTATCTCCTCCAGAGCCAAGTCCTCTTCGAGGAGACCACTCGTCTGATCCCGGACAACGCGATCACGATCGAGATCGCCCCCCACGGACTGCTGCAGGCGATCCTGCGCCGCTCCCTGCCCAAGGACGTCGTCAACATCCCGCTCACGGAGAAGAAACACCACGACAACGCGGAGTACCTGTTCACCGCTATCGGAAGGTAAGTTTATGGCTGCCATTGAGCTATATTGCTTACTAAAGTTGCGAGTAAAATGGACTTAGTTGTCAGTCTTAGTAATGATTGGTATTCGCGCGCGGCGCTGGCGCTAAGTTATCAGTATTGTACGGCTCGTGTATTTAATAAATGTTCAGTTTTTAAGGTTTCAATGTAAATTAACCCTAAGGCACTGCCTTTTAAACTGAACAACACAACAAAAAGCAGTTCATAGATCTACCTAAGATCTACCTCTGTCATCTGCTTTAATTTTGGAGCATCGCGTCGAACAGTAGACTATATTTTGAACTCCGGCCTTTTTGCGTAATAAGTCAAGCCACAAGGCACAAAGCTCAAATGAGCCTTGCACTACAATAAGCAGTGGCATTTATTTTATTATAAGTAACACAAAAATACATCTCGTGGTAATTTCTTACAACTGCAACTTGGAGCTCCTTTGTTGATCTCTCTACCTGCTTTTATTGTTTTACTAAAATCGTTCATTGTTACAAATTTTTTCCTGTCTCTTTCAGACTGTACGAGCTGGGCCTGAACCCGCACCTAGCCAACATCTACCCCCATGTGCCATTCCCGGTATCACAGGGCACGCCTATGCTTGGACATCTCGTGGAATGGGAGCACAGCGAAGATTGGTGAGTGTATCCATATTCCATAAGTTTCTCATTCCTGCTGTAATTAGAGGAGAGTTATGAGTTGCTGCTTTCAGGACATTGTCTTTGTCGTAGCTCCCAAACGGACGAATAAAGAGGTGTTGGATCAAATATCTGTATAGTCCCAAACGTATAAATCTATGTGATTTAGTTTTTTTTTTATATCTACAGGGCTCCCGCACAAAACTGCGAATTCGCATCGCATCGCAATGTTATTTTTATTATGAGTTTTGATTCGAATTTGAAGAATTATGTGTGGGAGTCTAAAAAGGAAGTTTATAACTGAAATATAATCTAAAACTTGTTTGCAGGTACGTCACATCATACAAAGCTCAAGAGAAGATGAAGTCTGGCGAGAGAACTGTCAGGATGTCGATCGTAGACGAAGACAGCGAGTACCTGGCTGGTCACGTCGTCGATGGTAAGTTTAAAAAAAAAGTGTGGCACTCGGAGACTACTGCGGAACTGTTGCATAGCATTTTTTATCAACTTATGCAATTATAATTCGCATACGTCGCATAGTCGCACGCAAACAAACACTTAACACCGTACCGAAATCTGGCAACCTCTAAGGGTCTACACAGACGGACCGCATTTCATCTGCAATCCCACCGCAAATTACAGTTCAAGTGCAGTTTGAATGCAGTTGACACGACTGCAATACGACTGCAATAGAACTGCAAACCAAACGCGCAGTCGGATTGCAGTTCAGTTGCAGTTGGCGTGCAGTCGTGTCAACTGTTTGGTTTGCAGTTCTATAGCAGTCGTATTGCAGTCGTGTCAACTGCATTCAAACTGCACTTGAACTGCAATTTACAGTTAGATTGCAGTTGAAATGCGGTCCGTCTGTGTAGACCCTAAGCCTCACCGAGCCGAAGTCTGCCGAACTGAAACGACGTTACGAATGTTAGGTGTTTTCCGTTACGGAATTTCTTGATTCGGTCGCCGCACTCTAAGCCCGCGATAAAAGCTATGCAATAGCTTAAAATATCAAATAATACTAAGAATTCGTATGTAGAAAACACAAGAAACACACAAAGACACAATACTAACTTCTGTCTCTTTTCAGGTCGTAACCTGTACCCTGCTACCGGCTACTTGGTGCTGGTGTGGGAGACCCTGGGTATGATGATGGGAGAGCTCTTCACCGAGGTGTCTGTGGTCTTCGAGAATGTCCGCTTCCAGCGTGCCACCAACATCCCGAAGGAAGGAAACCTGGAGTTCATCATCATGATCCAGAAGGGCAGTGGACTCTTTGAGGTGACTTGATTGATTGATGATTTAAAAAGTATATTTTTTATTTAGCGTATACTTTATTTTAGCGTTAAGGTACAAGTTGGAAGCCGGCAACATGAAACGGCAGCAGACGACGTGTCGTCGTGACACTAGTTTCTATTTATTTCTATAAAAAAACCCTCCGCAGCTAGCGACACGAAGCTAGCGACACTTTCCATAGAAATACATAGAAACCAGTAATGTCGCGACGACACGTCGACTGCCGCCGCTTCATGTCGCCTGCTGAAAACAGGCACCTTTAGAGGCTAATGCCCGCTTTCACCAACAACATCTAAAATGTAGGTGTCCCTTAAGCCAATGTAAGGGGCACCTAACGCAAGTTTTGTTTTCACCAACGTTTAAGTGACACCTAAACCATTATAATTTGCAGGATGAATTGACAACCCGTAACTCTTAGGTGACGTTTATTTGAAATAAAACAAGCTATTATGCAATTCATCCGTCAAACCATTAGGTGACGTTTATAATTTATGGGATGAATTGACGACCCCGTACACTTAGGTGACGTATGTGGCGACGACGCGACGACGACGTTAGGTGACGGTTGCCTTGACAATGAATCTGTTATAGAATGGCCGTCTGATATTTTACTTGTAAAATAGCGAACTCCCATAAATATGCAACATATTTATCACAAACCTTTCTCTTTAATCACTCAATCTATTAAAGAAAACCGCAATTCAAGGGAACAAAAAAAGGACAGGACAGAAAAAGCGACTTTGTTACTTTGTTACTATGTAGTGATATACATCACTTAAGAGTTATGGGCATGTTACGGGGTTGTCAATTCATCAAGAACAAAACTTGCGTTAAGTGCCCCTTATATTGGCTTAAGGGACACCTAAATTTTAGGTGTTGTTGGTGAAAACGGGCTAAGGGTATTACGGAATATGTATAAGAGTTGTACTTTTGCCTTTGCTTTAAATAAATATTATCCAGAGCCTTATCTGGATAATATTTCCCGCTACTGCATTGCGCCGAAATTCATTTGCAGCGCTGTAACCGTAAATTTTCAGAGCTATCCTATGTCCTTTCCGGAGGCTCAAATTATATTACATTACCACTACAATCGGTTCAGCACTCAGCTATTTAGGCTGCGTTTCCACTGAAGCGGAACAGCAGGAAAGGCAGACTGACACTTTTACATCTATAACATAATATTGATAAACGTTCTAACACCATATTAATAGTACCACAATCATGATCTAACCGTAAGATGTTTCTTCTCAGATCGTGGAAAGCGGTGCGTCAATCGTGACGGGTCGCATCTACGCCAAGAAGAACGTGGGTCGCGACTACCGCGTCATCCCGCCCCCGCCGGAGTCCAGCGGACCCAACGTCAAGCATCTGCTCACCAAAGACTTCTACAAGGAGCTCAGGCTGAGAGGATATCAGTACAGGTACTAGAATTTGCTACAACCGTTATCTTTAGGCCTCCATTCCACCGCGGCGCATGGAGAGGCTACGCACGTGCGTCAAGCTTCGCTTTGTAAGAAAATATATGTGACTGTGTCCACTGCAACCCGCGGACACGCTACGCACGAATTGACTCAAGTCAAAGAAATAAATCCGTGCACGTCCACGCGTGCGCGTGGACGTGCACAGCGTGCGCCGCGATGGAATGGAGCCTTTAAAGAGATAATAATTATCTCTTTAAAGGTAGTTGTATAATTATTATACAACTAGGCCGGCAACGCACCTGCAGCTTTTGTAATGTTGCGAGTGTCCATGGGCGATGGTAGTTGCTTTCAATCAGGTGACCGTTTGTTCGTTTGTCCCCTTATTTTATATAAAAATAAACTATTTGAAAAACGCAAAGTACAAACACAACTGTAATAATGACTAAACAATCTGAACAAAAGGGCGGACTTACCGCTTACAACAGTTTCTTTCATGTACATTTTCAGACTGCTTCTAAACATACAAATAAATCATTGTCTCTACAATAAAGTCTGTAATATAGTACCAACAATGCAAACTTACTATAATATTCACATAATGGCTACCAATGATATAGCTATTAAGCAATTATATACATTAGCTTGTTAGTTGTTTGTAAGCATCGGTTTAAATTTAAACAAATGAAGCATTATTTGTCTCTCACAGTGGTCTATTCCGTGGCGTCATCGGTTGCAACGTCGAAGGCACGCGTGGTCGCCTCGCCTGGGTCAACAACTGGGTGACCTTCATGGACTGCATGCTCCAACTGCAGTTGGTCGGCCAGGACACCCGCGGGCTGTTCGTCCCCACCAGGATCGAGAGGCTCTCCATCGACGCCACCATGCACTACGAGGCCATCTCCAAGATGAACCCTGAGTCTACCAAGCAGTCCTTCGAAATCAGGGTCTATCCTTATGTGGATGTTATCAGGTAAAAAGTAAAAACTATCGACAGATTTGAAGCTTATACGGTATACCTTATGCCGCGGCCGCACATGCGTCTATCGTCACGAAGCTTCGTGCTATGAGACGATACCATTGGACGATACACGCAGATCGTCCAATGGTATCGTCTTTAGCACGAAGCTTCGTGACGATAAACGCATGTGCGGCCGCGACATTATAGGGTTTGATGCGAACCATTTTTAAGAAACTATAGAATAGCAAGAATAATGTAAAAATTAAAAAATATATATTTTGCTCACAGAGCTGGTGGTGTAGAGATCCGTGGTCTCCACGCTACTCCGATCACCAGGAAGATACCATTGGGCATCCCCGTTCTGGAGAAGAACGAGTTCGTTGCTAACTTCGAGAAGAAGAAGATGTCGGTGAGTTACTATTCAAAACGTCTACAGTCTACACAGATGAGATACCTAAGGGCCCTTCCACACGACGTATTTTTTGCGCACTGACGACGCGCGTTTTTGATGCGCGACGAGCGCATCAAAAACGCGCGTCGTCAGTGCGCGCGTTCTCTCGTTCTGCGCGTTTTCAACGCGTTTTTTCAGATATAAAGTTTAAAACGTGTCGGCTTCCTTGCGTTTGCTGAGCGTTCAACTTGCGTTTGTATCGATATAAACGAGCGTAAAAAACGTCGTGTGGTAGGGCCCTAAGGGTCAAAGCAAAATAATAAATAACACCAGTCGTCTTGTCCCATTGTCTATTATATCTTGAAACTTACATATTTTATATTTTTCTGCCACCCACTCCTATAATTATTTCATTTTAATAGAATATGACATTTCGCATCCAATATTTTTATAGGTGGACGACATTCTCAGAGCGGATATTCAGTTGATCCTCGAGAATCTTCAAACATACAAAGTGAAGGCGATCGAGCTGGTCGATGATGATTACAAGAATAACAACATGAAGCCGGTGATCGAAACCGTCCAGGACATCCTAGGTGACCTGCCCCTGGTGCAGCCGGAGTTGTTAGTGGTATCAGAGAACCCATTAGAACTGCCCCAACATATTCCAGTGGAGAACAAAAAGTTCTTTGCGGAGTCAAACGTGGTGTTGTTCGTTGGTGCAAACTTGTTGCAACGCCCTGAGGTTAGTGATTTTCATAGACATCGTTTTAATTTTAAAACACACGAGGCTATAAGGTGCCTATAATTTACCCAAGGTTCCAAATGTATTTTAAATATTAATTAATGTTATTTTTCAGGCATTGACACAAGTACTCGGAACCCTTCGTGACAAAGGTTTCGTCATCAGCAGAGAAAAGGTCAAGCCTGATCCTAAGGCGTACGCCGACAAGATCGACATCATCTCTATCCAAGACAGCGGCGAGGAGTACCTCGTTCTGCTGAGGAAGAGGATCGGTTCCAAGCCAGCCATATTTGTCAAGGTTTCCTTGGCTGACCAGACCTACGCTTGGATCGAAGTAGTTAAAGAAGCGCTCAAATCCGGACAAAAAGTCGTCATATTTGACGAAGGAGAGGAAATTAACGGTCTACTTGGTCTGGTCAACTGTTTGCGGAAGGAACCTGGTGGTGAGGTAGTCCATGGGTTCCTCATCGCCGACCACTCGGCCCCACCGTTCAACCCAGATTTGGAGTTCTACGAGGAGCAACTGGACAAGGATCTGGCTATCAACGTTTACAAAAACGTACGCTTGAATCAACTGTATATTGTATTTTCTTTATTTTTTTTTTAGTAACAGGCCACTTAATTAATGTGTTCTTCCAGGGCCAATGGGGAACATACAGGCACTTGCTGTTGGGAGACTTGGAGAGGATCGACGCCTACCACGGCTTCGTGAACACCACCACCATCGGAGATCTGTCCGCGCTGAAGTGGCTCGAGGGCTCTATCAGACCTGATACCGTGTTCGACCAACAGGGCCAGACCTTGATTTCTGTAAGTTTCAAACAAATGTCATGATGTGTGTGTCTATGTGTTTTCTTCCAAAAAAAATTTTGTTTCTGAAAATAAAGTAAAGAACCTGGAAACAAATAATTCAAGCAGCCTTAGATGGGACCAAAGGAGCAGTACAGTACTGTTCAAGTTTCCAGTTAAAAAATTAACTATTATACTGATACAGCCTTCTTGTATAAAGTATTTCAGGGTGTCATTACGGTAAAATATGCTCTTTCTTCTTTCAGATCTACTGCTCAGCTCTGAACTTCCGTGACGTGATGACGGCTATCGGGCGTGTGACAGTTGACGCGGTGGCTCGCGGCCGTCTGGCGCAGGAGTGCGTGCAGGGATTCGAAATTGTCGGTAGGACGCCCAAGTAAGTGAAGCTCTACAGCTCTTTAACATAATATAATTCGTTGTGTATCATGCCAAAGACAGTACAATACATTCCATATTGTAAAAATGCTCATTCGATCAATTTGTAATTCGTTAACAGTGGTTCCCGTGTGATGGCCATGGTACCGAACAGCGGTTGTTCCAACTTGGTGCTGGCTGACAAGGCCCTCACTTGGTCCATCCCCGACGAGTGGTCCTTCGAGGAGGCCGCCACTGTACCCGTCGCTTATGGTACCGTGTACTACGCCATGGTGAGTAAATATAAAATTATTATACACGTGTAAATGATTATTATATTATGATCTAATGAAATATGTACCACCGAAGAAATTGATTCATAGGCATTCATTCCTAGTTTTACGGACCTAAGTCATTTCCTCTTCACCTCCAGTGGGATTTTCGTTGGACTCATTCAAAACTCAAACTCGAACTCAATTTTTTTTTATTCAGTATAAATTTTTGCAAATATTTTCTGAAAGTCTACATGATGCCTAGTGCCTACCACCGGTTCGGGAACTAACCCGGCGAGAAGAACCGGCGTAAGAAACTCGCATTCATATTGTTATGACTTATGAGGCTTAAAGCTTTTAGCGTGATTCATCCATCTTGCCTTCCTTTTTCAGGTCACTTCTTTTTAGGTGACAGGTACTTTCAATTAGTTCGCTTCAACGTTCTCCAAGTCTTACTCCTTCTTCTATTTTCAGGTGATGGTAGGTCGTCTCAAGCGCGGCGAGTCGGTCCTGATCCACGCCGGCTCGGGCGGTGTGGGCCAGGCCGCTATCAACGTCGCCCTGTTCTACGGCTGCGAGGTGTTCACCACCGTCGGTACTCCCGAGAAGAGGGCCTTCCTTAAGAAACTCTTCCCGCAACTTAAAGGTAGGTTTTGAGAAGTGTGCTTAGTTCACTATGTAAATTGAGGCTTTTGAGGTTCTCTGATAGCAGGTACTTCCATTGCTAATCAGACATCTATCTCTGCTTACCTTGAGCCTAACTTTCACAAGATCAATGTTTATTTGTGTAACGAATGTAGTTAAAATGCAGAAATTATGTCAAAATGGCTTACATGGATTTGGATGAGGAGATTTAGATTGACATTGGAATATTTGGAGCAACGCAAGAAGGATCGTGGAAATCTTAGCGCCAAAGACTAAGGGCCTGTTTCACTACTTCCTGATAAGTTCCGGATAGGCTATCCTCAACTTATCTGTCAGATAAGTTGTGGATAGTCTCCCCGGCATTTATCAGGAGGTGGTGAAACAGGCCCTTAGTAATTTTTCTAGTTGCCATCCAAATAATCTCACCTAGCCTCTCGACCAACAAGTAACATTCATTCCAGACTCCCACATCGGCAACTCCCGTGACACGTCGTTCGAGGACATGATCCGCCGCGAGACCAACGGCCAGGGTGTGGACATCGTGCTCAACTCCCTCGCTGATGAGAAGCTGCAGGTCTGTATATTGAGTGCTGGAATAAGCTGGAACTCTACAGTTGGATATTTGTGCCTTCTAAAAATGGGCAGCGTCTAGCACCGAAGTTGTCCTTCATGGAGTGGAGATCCCAGATTATAAAAGCTTGGGAAGACCAGTAGTGGCGTTAGGGAGGGCCACGCTGGGCGACCGCCCAAGGCGTCGGATAAAAAGGGGCGCTGAAGGCAAACAAAAGGGAATATTTTCAGCACTATCAGCAACCCTGGGCGCTGATGAAATCTCGCCCAGGGCGCTGGTACTGCTAAAACCGGCCCGGGGGAAGACAGTAGTCAATGGTCATATTTCTGCTACCTGCTGTTGTCTCGGTTTCAAGGAATTATCTAGCCACCGTGTCGCCTTGATCGTTGTGGGATTTAGGAGCTATTATGTAAGTAAATTAATTATATATTTTCTTTATTAATTGAGTGCACGTGGTTTTTTTTTCAAGTGGTTTATCATTGTCATATTGTTGGAAAAACTTATAATAGGTCTTAAAGTATTTGGTCTTACCAACAAGATAGTCATCCAAGGCTCCCCATCTTGAATAGCAATCCCCTGCTTTATAAAACACCTGACATGTTGTCCTCAGGCGTCTGTCCGCTGCCTGGCGTACCGCGGTCGGTTCCTGGAGATCGGCAAGTTCGACATCAGCAACAACACGCCCATCGGCATGTACTTCCTGCTCAAGGAGACCTCCTTCCACGGCATCATGTTGGACTACGTGTTTGAGCAGAACTACGAGTTCAGAGCTGTGAGTTTTATTTTTACACGCATTTATGGAAGAAACAGCAGCTGTTATATTAGGTGTAAGACCGCCTATTTATACAGTTTCTTTTATTGTGTCTATTAAAGTTTAGTTTTAAGTTTGTCCATCGAGGAAATTGATTCCTAGGCAGTTGACGGACCTACCTCATGTGGTTGGCGTCAATTTAACTGTGATCGGTTGGATAGGTTTGACTTAACGCGACCAAGTCACTTAGGTCCGCCATCTGCAAGAATCAACTTCTTTGATAGTACAAAAAAAGAATTTTCTATCATGTTTAGTATTGCCACCAAAAAAGCATAAAGTTACTAATTTACAAAGAAAATCTACCACTTTGTTCCTAAAGTCTGGTATTATTTTTTGTGTTTCTACTGCAAATGTGCTAAACTTGCTAATGAAATGTTTTTGGTCAAAACTTTGCCGTTAATACCTATATTTTAACCATGTTATGATCATCCTAGCATTAGTGTTCCTAATTCCTAATGCTCCTAATGTAGACCCTGCAAGACCTGCTACTGAGCGGTATCGAGTCCGGCGCGATCCGGCCGCTGACGTACTGCACGTTCGAGAAGGACGAGGTGGAGCAGGCCTTCAGATACATGGCCGCCGGCAAACACATCGGAAAGGTAAGTTTCTATACTAAAAATTCAAAATTGCCAATGTTACGTCCGAATCAATTGAGTAAGCCATTCATCAGCCCCCAGTTGGTGAATAAACTGTTATTTCCCTGTTTTCTACGTGAATACCCTACCTACGTACGTGATTTGAATTTTGATGCATCACACTGCACGCAATAGACTAGATGACTATAAAATCTCTAAAGTACTTAATCAAATTCTACGTTTTTAAACATAGTATTTTACGATATAAAACAATAAATATATATTTATTTATTATATGTATATATTATAATCTATTCTATTATTATAAAAAAAAACCATGGCGTTATGGACTACAATTAATTAAAATTACTTAAATATATTATTTCAATTATCCTTGGTGCGAAAAACCTATAGAATAAATTAAAAAAAAAAAGGTTATGGGCGAAAAGCCCATAGACGGCCCCAATTTTCATAATAAAAAAAAACATAGTATTTAGCCGTGACTTCGTTCGTTTTCAAATTCGTTTCTTTTAAGGCTGTTTAAAATAATATGCTAATATTTTAACTATACACCAGGTCATCATCAAGATCCGTGAGGAGGAGAAGACCCCGGTGTGTGGCCAGCCAGAACCTCTCATCATGAAGGTTCTGCCAAGGTAGTTGACGACTTAATATTTAAACATTCAAAGTATTAATTTCTCCACAAATACAAAATATATTGGACCTAAATCGCCATCTTTACGCCGAAGCTGAAGTTCGCAACTATCCCATGAAGATTAGTTTTTAAACCACATTGTTGTTAGCGCAGGCAACGACTCTAAACCCAAAAGACCAGCAAGTCCACACTGCGCGTTGCGTCAGCGTTACGTCGACGCAGCGCTGCCGTTTGACGCATAGCACGGGCGCTGCGTCATCGCAGCGTTAAATACGAAGCAGTCAACACCACCTCCCGCTTCGTCTCGGGGGCTGCTGTCCATCATGTGTGCGTTGCGACGACGCAGCGCGCCGAGTGGACTGGCTCTTAGTTGGCCCGATCATTACTTATGTGACATGTCAGTTTATGATGAAGGTCATTCATAAGTTCTTTGGTTGTCATGTAAATGACCTACTCTCTCTTCCAGATACATCTGTAACAAGGACTTCGTGTACGTGATCGTGGGCGGTCTGGGCGGCTTCGGTCTGGAGCTGGCGGACTGGCTCATCCTGCGCGGCGCCCGCAAGGTGCTGCTCACCTCCCGCCGCGGCATCTCCAACGGCTACCAGGCCTCCAGACTCAGGTAGGTGCTCCGTTGGACTTGGAGGACATACAAACAGACATGTAGTCAGATATAAAATTCCCTTTTTGAGACAGAGTACTTAGGTATGTGTTAATCACATTGCAACGAGACGCACCCATCCAATGCGTTGTCGAGTCATTTCTAACTGAACTTTATTAATAACACCAGCAAAGATACACATTGGATTGATGAACTTGCCCCCCGCTGTGTCGGGTTGTCTGTTCCGATTTAAATTGCTCTTTTAAAAATGCATCAGTCATCACAGCGCCTGACGGTTTGCGACGTTGTAATCTTAATTGACCTCAACACGACGTATATCCTATATTACATTTAATCCAGCCTAGTATAGGAAGTTCCAGATGTTAGGAATTCACCATAAAGTTTAAACGGCCTAGTAATCAAACCTTACCTCCTCACTCAGGGCGTGGGCCGGCTACGGAGCCGATGTCCAGATCTCCACACACGACATCACGTCAGAGGCCGGCTGCGAGGCCATGCTCAAGATGGCCAACGCCATGGGCCCCGTCGAGGCGGTGTTCAACTTGGCGGTGGTCCTCAAGGACGCGCTGTTCCAGAACCTCACGCCGGAGCAGTTCATTGCGTCCTTCGCGCCGAAAGCCAGGGCTACGATGTACCTGGACACTCTGACACAGAAGATGTGCCCGTCACTCAAGTAAGATTTTTTTTAGTACGCTTTTACTAGCTTGGGCTGTATACAGTATGTAACGGAATCTTTGAGCACGATTCTTACCTATTAGTCTAATTAATTCGAAACTTTGCATACTTTTTTTGCATATATTGTGCATAAATTCAACCATTGCTTATCCTGTCAGTTGACAAATTATGAAGATCAACAATCTCAATCAAACAAATCATCAACAAACAATGATAAGGATAATAAGTATAACTTATAAGATAGAGATCTGTGTTTTTTGGATTCATTGAAAAATTTGCAGGTGTGTTTTTATTTTGACTTTTGGAACAATCTAATCATCATGAAAAACTTTAATCGCAAATGAATGATATTTTCAAAAGATAACAATGACCGACTTAATTGTGTGGTCACTGTAAAAGAAGTAGCGCCAAAAGAGCAAAACTTTTTTTTTTATTTGTTTCGGCACGCATCCCAACGCGATCGTCGTAAATTTGCTCATAGAGAATTTAAAACCTCCTGCAAATGTTATATCTATATTATGGACCTAATAGGAATTATTTATAGCTTACTATCACCATAATACTTATTATTTCGAATTGTCATATTGTCTTTGTGGTGAAAATTTTATTTTTTATCTTTATAAATTACACCATCCTTCCATACCATCTCGCCTTCGCATCTTCGCTCTACCCACAGACATAATATATCAAGATCTATTTCTATGGGCTGTGGCTCTACCACACTTAAACCTCCTATTCTCCCACCAGGGACTTCGTGGTGTTTTCATCGGTGTCTTGCGGTCGGGGCAACTCCGGCCAGACCAACTACGGTCTGTCCAACTCCGTGATGGAGAGGATCTGCGAGGCGCGCAAGAAGAGAGGTCTTCCCGCGCTCGCCGTACAATGGGGAGCCATTGGTGACGTAAGTTTGATTTGGTGTTCTATCTTGTTAGACCCACTGGCCACTTGAACTAGTTTGAATAAAATTTATATTTAGTCAAATATCAGAGTATATTATCTGTAGTTATTTTGTTTAAACACAGGCGTGATATAACACATGTTGTGAAATCACACAGATTTGCATACTGACTATAATAATTTTTAATGTCGGCGCTAGAAATCTAAAATGTATTGCATTTGACAGTATAATTAACGCATCGCTAAGTTTTCAGTCACTACTACAGCTGTCAAATTCTGGAAAAAAGGAATTACTATCGGTTGCAATGTGATAACGTGAATGTTTAAAAGCACGACGATAGCCATAAAATAAAAATATTATTTACCTCAAGTGCTACCTAATCTTCGTGATCTAAATTCTAACGTATCATTGACAGGTGGGCATAGTAGCTGACATGCAGGACGAGGACGTCCAACTGGAGATCGGTGGTACGCTGCAGCAGCGCATATCCTCGTGTCTGCTGGCGCTGGACAAGTTCCTGAAGCAGGACGCCGTCATCGTGTCCTCGCTGGTGGTAGCCGAGAAGAAGGCCGGCGGCTCCGGTTGCGGCAGCATCGTCGATGCTGTTGCGCAGATCATGGGTGAGATTATTGTGACAGAATCTGGGTTTAATGACGTAGTATTGTGGTATTCATCAAACTAGACTAGTAACGCAGGACTCTTCACCGAATCCAAGTGTGTGCTGCGTCACCTTGCCATAGGTTTAAACCTTATTCTTATTATATACTTATTAATTATCTATATATTGAATAAGTACTAGATGTTGCCCGCAACTTTTGTTGCGCTGAATTTTAATATATTCGTGCGCTAACCGAACATTTCCCGGGTCAAAACTATCCTATGTAAAACTGTCCTACGTGCTGTCTCGTCTCTCACAGTACGTCCATCCCAAATGGATATGAAGATTTTTATATGGAGCCTGGCCGACCTACTGTCCGCCATTGTGTTTTTCCGCGTTCGCGAATATTATTTTTTTTAATGCTCGTGAAAAAATATTCGTAAACGCGAAAAAACAATTGCGGACAGTAGGGCGGCCAAAATCTTCATACCCCTTTCTTCAAATCAGTCCAGCGGATTAAGGTGTACTTAACAAGAATTAACAAACTGACTGATGCATTCGTATGTATCTATCCAGTCCGTGGTGGTAAAATACTAACAAACCTCCTCATCCCCAGGTATCAAGGATTTGAAGACGGTATCGCAGCAGGTGTCGCTGGCCGAGCTGGGCATGGACAGTATGATGGCGGTGGAGATCAAGCAGACGCTGGAGAGAGAGTTCGAGATCTTCCTCACCGCGCAGGACATCAGGACGCTCAGCTTCGCCAGGTTAGAAGCTACCGTTAAAAGCCTTGTCAATATTATATAGGAGCCCAAACGCGTATAAGTGGGCATCCATTTTACATGAGGTGTTCTAGGGCTGGAGGGAGTCAAGCGAAATCTTACCAAATTTCACTTAGGGGTTGTAGCAAATATCACGTTTTTTTTCCTTTTTTACTGTGTGAAAAATTTTCTTGAGTTGGGGAAAATCTTACGATATCTGACCAAGAGGGGAGAGGGCGTCAAAAAATCCTCAATAATGCCTTACTCAATTAATGGACACCCCGTAATGATCCGGGAATGAGGTCCGTCAACTGCCTATGAATCAATTTCTTCAATATTCTTACTAACTCTCCAGATTAGTGGAGCTGACCGCACAGAAGGAGGCTGCCGCGTCACCCGCCGCCGCCGCCGCGCCCGCCGACAACAGCACGGCCGGCATCCGCGTCATGATGCGCAACTTCGGCGACGAACAGAAGGCGATGGAGCCCTTCGTCTACCTGCCCACCATGGTCAGCGACGGCACAGATGTAAGTCTTTCATGGCAATTGGCATTTAAGGCTGTGTTCCCACCAGAGATGCGTTACGAGGAATGTGCTTTTAAGATCCAATAGAATTGCTGCGCTGAATGTTGTACTATCAGAGAAGTTGATCCCTATGCAGATGGGGGACCTACGTAGTTTGGTCGTGTTACGTCAAATCCAGCGAACTATTATCAAATCATTGAATTGACATGATCCGACCAAATGTCGTTGGTCTGTCAACTGCCTAGGAATCAATTTCCTCGATGATACAATGTGGCACAGATGACATTTAAGGCTGTGTTTCCACCACAAATGTGTTTTTATGATCCAATAAAATCGTTGTGCTGAATGTTGCCAGGCAAATGAAACGTTTTATTGGTTCTCGAAAACACATTACTAGCAACACAATATCTCTGGACTCTGGTGAAATCGTAGCCTAATGCAGGCTCAATATGACCAGAGTAGGAAAGAATAGAAACACTGGCAGATTTTAGAGACAAAATGCCGGATACGCTGGGCGTGCACACTTAGCACGCCCAACGTATCCGGCATTTTGTGTAGTCCCTGAATCCAGCTTTCTTAGTTGTCAATTTATAACTAAAGCCTTTGACTTTACTCGTACTTGTACTGTAATTGTCTGTTTAATTTTGTATATTCACAAAATATAGTTAGTCACAAGACACCCCAAAGACTGATATAGTTGGAAATGTGGTCATTTATGGGCTATTTTCCCGCAGGGATTTGCCTTTGTTCCAGTTTTCCGAGTCCATTAATATTTAAGAGGAGGATTCATCAAGGTAATTTTCTACCATTATTCTTCCAGAGCGACGTAACGGTCCACGAGGATGAACGGATAATGTTCGTGATCCCCGGTCTGGAGGGCACGGCAGCCGCCATGGCGCCGCTGTGTCGCCGGCTCAAGGTCAAGGTGTGCGTGCTGCAGCTGGGTGTCGAGGTCAAGGACGACACCATGGAAGCCATGGTCGCTAGGCTCTACCAGGTGAGGGTCAAGGAACGATGTAGTTGTTGCTTTAAGTATATTTGAAAGTTGAGCGTTTGGTGCTCTCAGCGACACTAGTATGTTTTAAGCATGGGGTTGCTTAAATATTTGTCATCTGATTATCCTCGTCTAAAAGGAGGCAGATACACATTCACAGTTTGTTACTGCAGCTGCCAAAGGTCCTGCAGTTCAACTACAATGTTAACTACCTAGGAGTATAAAACATGTAAAAGTTATCTCTTGTTTCCAGACAATCAAATCCCGTCTCCTGCCTGGGGCACCTTACATCATGCTCGGGTACAGTTTCGGTACTCTGCCCATGATGAAACTCGCCAGTATTTTGGAAAGCGAAGGTAAATTGAAATTGCGTAGAAACTAGAATCCATCAGACAAAGTAAAATGTACTTACTGGTTTTATCACTTTATTTATAGAGAATTGTAAAAATCTTTAAAGCCGAAAGCAACCAACATACCGTCTTAGTGTAACGACATTCCTACAAAAACTAAGAGCACGACATCCATTGCAGGTCACAGTGGGCAGCTGTTCTGCATCGACGGCAGCCCGGAGTACATCTACAACATCCTCACCAACACGATCGCGTTCAACACGGACGCCCACCTCCAGAACAGTCTCATCTGCCACTGCATCAACATGGTGTCGCCGAAGAACGAGATGATCCCCGAAATCGAGGCGAAACTAGAAAAACTCAACACGTTCGACGAGAAGATCGACTTCGCCATCTCCAACTCGCCCTGGCACCCCAACTACACCAACACTTTCATCGGCTGGATGGCCAGGTGCGCCTTCGACCGTCTCAAGATCGTCCTCAACCACAGCGACTCGGTCATCTCCGAGAAGCTCAAGGCGCCCATCACCCTCCTCCGGCCCAAGGAGAACATGAGCGACTTCATGGCGGAGGTCAACTACGGCCTCGACAAGCTCACGGAAGCGGAAGTCAAGGTCCATTTCCTCGAGGGCAACCACTCCACCATCGTCGAGAACAAGGACTGCGCCAACATCATCAACAGACAGGTCCTGGGACAGACGACTGAGGGCAAGGAGACCAACAAGATCACGAGCATGGTGGAAAATGAGAGGCTGGTGAAGTAGAGAGGAGATAGAAGAGAAAAGAAGAGTTGAAAGCGTAATATTCTATCGCAGAGAATATTCCAAATTGTATTTAATCTAAGTATTTATTTTATTCTGGGGTTTAAAATACTAACTTAATTAAGTGTAATCGTAAGCGTGTTCGTGTTTTTATTATTTAATGTTGTAGCTCCTAAGTTTATTTATGGAAATTTAAGGATTTTTATTGTTGTCAACGAAAATTCCAGTACCAAAAATATTCATTAATTTGATGTTATAGTTGTAGACGTTTCGTTTGTTTGTGATAAGTGAAGTACATAACTAAAGTAATGTTTAATTTTAATAAACTGGGCTTAAACTATAATAGGGTAATTAAATTTTATCGCGTTTTTAATAAAAAGTTATTTACGAATTCTTCGTTTTTGTTACGTATCCTTTCTATGTCTCTACATTTAATTTTAATAAATAATAATTATTATAGACTACTTAAACTAAGCGAGAAATCAATTAAGATAATGACACTATTGTTGTTAACATAAATTGAGTGTTTCTGAAGTTTAAGATGATTGTTACTCAGCTAACCGCTAATTTTCAACAAATAAAAACCTAAAGAAAGTTTTCAAGCTCAAAACAATAATGGGATATTCCTCTCTAACATGTGAGCTAATTAAAAAAAAACAGTTACAGAATTAAAGAATATATAACACTTTTCAATCACACAAATAGGTACAGAAACTTATCAATTAGTAAGAACATAGGTCCTAGCTATTAGGTACAAACTAATCACTATTTCGATATATTCAAAGCTCTTTCCTTTCACGCGATCTTTGGGCCATTCCGCTACAGAGAAAATTAACGAGAATTTTTAAAATGTATTATTAGTTACATTTTTCAATTGGAATATACGTAAGAAGATGTGTATTTACTAACAAAACAACTTTTATCGGTAAAAAATGGAATTCGAATAATTTAGAGCGTTTCTAAGCAATATCATCTAAGGGACGCGATGTTTTTTCCCATATTTTTAAATTAAAATAGCATATATTTTAAATTTATGTTTAGTTGTTACTACAACTAAACATAAATTTTAAAATATATGTATAGTTGTACAGTAATACGTCGAAATCTTTTGTATAAATTACACTATTCAATCGTTTTTAGTGATTTAGACGATTAATTTTGTCAGGCCAATAAACAACTGAAAATTAAAAAAAAATAGTTTGTAATTATTTTTAGCAATATTCCGCGAAATAAACTTCCACCTTTAAGTAAATGAGTGAGTGCACGCATAGGCATGCGTACAGCACCTCCCTCCTCCCACACTGCCTAGGGAGATTCGTAAATGATGTGACCGCGTCAACACGCACCCGGCAATTTCTTAGCAAATAGGTTAATATCATCACTATTCTCTAAAAATATAATTCTATTAACAAACTAAGAACTTAGAACTACTGTACCTAAAAATGGACATGGTGTCTAATATTAGATCTTGCACTGATCTAAAAATCGATGCTTTAGTTTTGTAGCAGTAAAAAGAAGAAAAAGGAGAACTGAGAACAAAAAGAAGAAAAAAGAAGAGGCAAAAGAAGCATAGAGACTTAAGACTAAAAATAAATTTGCTGGGAAAAAAATATGAAAAATAAAAGGAAAGATAGTTTCAGCATGGAAGAAGAATGAATAGAATCTGGAGACAACGTCGATAATATTTCTGATGCATGTAGTTACTATGATGAAGTAAATGAAATCTTTTGAAAAACGGCAAATAAAGACCTAATAATATGAAAAATGTAAAATGTAATTTAATGTTCCATGTCAACTATTAGTTCATAATTCATATTGGTGTCTACTATTAGTGTTGTTCGCTTATTGTAATGTCATCTATTAGTACTTATGACTAAGTTTACAAAAAGACCAATAATATATTTTTTTATTGATTTGTCAGAGAATAATTCTAATAGTTTTATTTTGTAAGAGTTACTGAAGACATGGAAGAAGTTATCAATCCTTTATTTTCATAAATTATATATTTTATAACATTAGAATGTTTCATGTTTCCTTAAAGTGTCTGCCATTAGGTCTTCTCCCTTAGTATAATTATATATTACATAATGAAAATTTTAAAATTTGTTGGAGAATTACGATTTAATTCACCTTTAAGAGATTTGAGAATTTTGATGTTGCGCGGTGCGCCCGCGATCGTAGAAATGGTTAATAATTTCTAGTACTTATTACTATATTTACTTTTATCTAGTAACATATTTTCTTTGTTTTATGCTATTTTTAAATATAGGCAAGTTATTTTTTAAAAGTTTCGCAATAGCCAGTATTCACATATGAACTCATCACAGTTCTTAATGGAGGGTCAAATTGGTTGCACCCGCGATGGCACTTCGGCCTGTTTTGTGGCTCTTCATACATTTGATGAAGGTTTTCATTTATACATCATTGTTAAACTAGTCAAAATGTATCCCTTCAAGGGATATTTTATTAATAAATATGCTTCATTTTGCCTGTAGGAAGCTTTAAGTGTGTCAAACTGTTGCACCTCGCTAATGGAATCGCCCCTTTAACAAATTATACCCCCAAACTATCCACACACGATGACATGACGCTCAGCGGTTCTCAAAGTCTCAGTAATGAGCCCCACTCTCCATTTCTCCTCCGTGAGCAAATTGAAGTCGTTTCACCGTACACCGTGCAGTGTACACACACCCTTACTATTAAAACTCGATACAGAAACACGCTTGTAAAGGCCCTAAAAACTTATAGTTTGTTTAAATAATAACAAACTAAAGATACGTGTTGCACTTCGGCAGTACCCGAGCATTTCTTATCAACTTAATATGCAATTGTAATTCCCATACGCCTAATCACACGCACACAAACACCGTATCGAAGTCTGGCAACGCCACACTGACCGGGCGAAGTGGGGTGTGTTAGGTTTTTTCGTTACGTAATTTCACCATTCAGTTACCGCGTTGAAAGCCCGCAATAAAAGCTATCCAATCGCTTAAAAATATTTAACCTTAAAAATCTTTACGGGAATTAATTTTAACAGTATTCAAGAGGAATAAATTAATGTAGAAAAAAGAGAAATACAATTCTGTGTCGCCTATGACAGTCTAAAGTCTTATTTTGACAAAAGAGTAAACCTAGAACTCTAGTAGATCTACAAAATATGTAACAGCATTGCTACAAATCACATGCCTTCATACAATCATAGGTATTATATACAATTTAGACCTTATGTAAATAAAATAATATGTTAGATGTAGATGCAGAACACATCGTAATATTTGTCTGAATGATTCGAAAATCGAAAGCAAGTAGTAGGGGATCAGCTCTAAAGGCCACCTTCCTGAAAAGCGGCTGTAAGTGGTGGGCCTCATTACGACACGGGCTTGTTCTGAGCATTCACGCTCTTAAGGCGAAAGCCATGAAAAGGCTTTATGATGTTTTCTTTGCCGTAAGCCTACACGTGCGTTCTGAAAAAAAAATGGAATATGGTAGGCTTAAGTTGTTTAGAAGTTTTAGAGCAGTGATATTTTGTAGTGGTTAAAGATTTGCAGTGACTTTGTGCTGTCTCCCGCTTTTATGGGGAAGGAAATTGGAATCTTCCTATTCCTCCTGTTTTCTTTTGATTAATTTCGTTGCGGGTCCCAAGACAGTTTTAGCATGTCCCTCGGGCTCCCTGAGATCATATCAAAGGGTTTTCGTTGTTGGATACCGCTGTCGATCCTGGCGACACAGGAGATACCATAAACGTATGATGCTAAAGACCAACAAAGAGTGCGAGAGAGAAGAAAATCCGTTATGGAATTATAACAAGATGAAAAAAGAGAGGCAGTCTCATGAAAACTTTAACCACTTTCATTTGACAGGTCGTCAACAAGTCGTCACTCGTTTTTATGCCCTTTCGGTATTTGCAATTTATTGTTTAAATCCTTTATTATTTTCATCAAATACTATTACATATAAAAATGGTAACTTGTTCTGTGAGTGATTGCAGTGTAAATCATAAGAAAAATCCTGAAAAATATACATTTCACAGGTAATTAATCTTCATGTCCTAATTGCTACGATGTGTTTATTTTCGCTATATTCTGTCTTTAGTTCTCTATTTCAAATAAAATGTTGTGAATCCGCCCTTTTACTTTCATATTTTGCGTAACTTAAGGTATTATTGTTCTTATATTACACAAATTTTGAAGAAAAAATTTTCATTAAAATTTTTTACATATACGCTAGTGCTTGAATCAAATTTATCGATATGCTTATCGATATTTTACAATAACATAAACTAAAATAAAAATCATTTACCTTTATATTTATCACCTTAAAAGGACATATTATCTTATTTTAACGATTATTTTTAAATATTATTAATCTTTTGACATACCTAGTATAAAATCAAGGTTTCACAGATCAGTCACTTGAATCTAATACTCATTGAATGCAGCTTTCATTAATATGAAATAAATTGCACCCATGCAAAGCTGTTTGCTTGTTCATAATCATTTGTTTTACAGATTCCCTCAAAATCCCCTAATTAGAGGAAAATGGCTAAAATTAATTGGGCGTGTTGGTTGGAGTCCCACGAAAAATTCAACAATATGTAGCAAACATTTCATTGAAAATTTTAAAAGAAAAAGTAGAATAAATACAATTTTGGCTAAAGGAGCTATCCCAACATTATTTGTACCAGTAAGTTTGACATACTGTTGCACTTGTTACTGAAGCAATTATTTTTGTCTTTTGCATAAAATTCTTGAGTCTCATTGTTGGAAAAGTTCATCAAAACAGCTTGACAATTTTTTATGAAATTTTGCATAATAATAAACAAGAATAGGTTCTAAGCTATTTATCAATAACTTTTCACACATCACCTATAGCGATAGGTTTTAATAGTGTACGTGTAGTGTTTTAAGAATAAAATATAATATAGTACTATGTGTGTTGTTTACTTTCAACGTTTATTTTCAATGTAAGGGCTGATTTACCAGATAGATTTTACCTGAGTAATAAATAAGTAACTTTATAATGTGTTATGTCATATGTGTAAGTATATTATTTACCCCTATAAGAACCTCATGTCATAACATATCCGACGATTGAAAAATCATTCCAAACGAAAATGTGTATCACTATTAAATTGTCACCTTTTTTGCCAATAATTAAAATGTACCTAATTTGAAATACAAAATCTGTCAAAGTTGCATATTATTTGTTTCATATAGAAACTCAGGTAAAATAACTCGAACGGACTATACTATCGATAGCAATATACTATACTATCGATAGTAAAATATACATCACTAGCACACGCACACATTGACAGATCAAAAATCGTCACGCATTTTCGGGTTGTCAGGTGATCTATACGTCAGTATATTCTATATCTATGGGAGATACAGTGGTGGGAATGTGTAATGGCCAAAGCCCGTAAAAAAAGTGGTTAACGATGCAGTGTGGTTCTGCTGAATTGAGGTAGACCTAGTCGCAATCTCCTTGTTGCTATCATACGTTTCCAAGAATTATCATAGTAAATGACTAGTCATTGGACAGTACTAGCGTGGTACTAGTAATTGGACAGAGTACAAAAACATAATGTTTATTATGGTTGCTTTAAAAACTACCTGTTTTTCATTAAAATCAGGCGTTCTATTACTTTAGAAATAGGCAGTTTTTGAAGCAACCTTAATAAATATTATTGTGTTTTTCTGCTTTGTTCAATGACTAGTACTGTCCAATTTACTAGTCATTTAACCTTAATGTAAAATAGAACTTCTACGCGGACGGCGGAAATAAAGAAATGCTATAGCGGCTAGATTATAGCATTTCTTTATTCCCCAATAGATGTGACATTTTAACTGGCAGTACAACCGCAACAGGTGCTAGTGCGCACGAGTCGGCGCATTCGAGTACCGGAAACTATTCCACCTCAATTTTTTTATACGATCCTCTTCAAATTGCCCTCCTGATGATATAAATGCATGTTGCCATGGTGCAACCTAGTGCCACACCTACCCCCTTACTAATAAAAATACCTTATACGCGTGTTTAACGTACGGATAGTTATAGAGGGTGTGTAAGTTACACACACATTACACAGGGTCTATACATAGCTCTACTAATAATGAGATTCAAGACCTCGTGTAACTAAGATCGCACTATATACCATAGACTGTAGACTCGAAGAAAAACGTTCAGGAATTAAGTAAAGCGCTTATTCCATTTCACTAAATTTAGATATCTAAATGATTTAGTGACTAAATTTAGTCAAGTGGAATAACATTTAGTAACTTTCTAAATGTTATTCCACTTGACTAAATTTAGTCACTAAATCATTTAGATATCTAAATTTAGTGAAATGGAATAAGCGCTTAACACGCTATCTGATGTTCGGGTGTTAATGACAAAAATTGATTTAAAAGTTATGTTTTTATGAACCTGGTAATTATAATTGGACACAAGATTGATATTTAAACATTTTTAGTTAATAATAATCAGTAGAGTACGTGAATTTCGTAAATATTATAATGATCGACCATGAACATTAACTTTCATGGTTTTTGAACGCAACGCTAATGTCAAAGTTTTTTTTCAGGCCAGTGTCAAGTAAGGTATTGACGGAAAAAAAATGTAAAAAGTTTACAAATTTTATTGGTTTAATTTTAATGGTTAATATTCTACCAACGTTACACATTAAAAACCAAAATAATACAAAAACACAACGTCACTCTTTCTTATTCCCGGCCTACGAATAATAAAACCTAAGGAAATGTAACTCCCATAGTAATTAAATAAATTAAATTAAAAATTAAAATTAATAAAAAACAGTTTTAAATTTGGTTCCATTTGAACTGTCATGTAACGTCAGCCTTTATACCGCTCAAGGTCACCTAAATATTGCAAATGTACGAAAAGTGAACCTAAGATACACTTTTTTGACAAGTATTTTGGAGCATGTTTTTTGACGGAGTTACTCTTCCTTAGTTTTTATTATTCGTAGTTCCCGGCTAAACTCCAATGTCAAACTGCAAAGTTGTTAAATTTGAAATTGTCATATTTTGTCACTTATGACGTGTTAGGGGCGCGTTCCACTAAGCGCTCAAACGCTGAAAATACTCCTTCAGCCGTTCCACATGTTGACTGCGTCCATTTTCGCTAATGCAAAGCTAAAAACGATCCACCTTAAAGGTGGGTGGGTCGAAGTGGACGTTTTTATAAAACCGCCATATTATTATTATATATGTAGGATGGTGATAGTGATGATACTTGTACGTGTGAAAAGCATGAAAGAGAAAGTAAGCATGTGTGTTGTATGTGTGTGAAAGAGAGGATAGATGAATTAGGAAGATGGCGAAGAGTAACATAAGACGAGTAAGACGTGTTTGTTTTGAGGAAGTTAAATAAAAGTGAAATCTAAGTAAATCTCATCTTTTCTTGCACCCCAATTCCCACAAAATTTGGGGGCTCGTCCGGGATAAAAGGTGCAAGTGAAAACAGTGAAAATCGGACATTGGCGTGCACGTAGTGGCGTAAATCGTGTTCGCGTGGAGTGTAAAGGTGGACGTACAACGACGAAGATTTACTAATTTTCACTAAGGAACGACGAGAAAATGCCAAAAGACGCGACGGAACGGCGGAAAAGCCGACAGGAAGATTTTGAGGACGCCCGTACGGATCGCTGGAATAATGGCGGCCTGTTACAAATGACTTCGGATTTAATGCCTCCTTTTACCGGCACAGATCCAACATATTATCCTGCTGCACGATGGATTCAGGAGCTCGAAGACGATGCAGAAATATTTGGGTGGTCGCCGCTGCAACAATTATTGGTAGCTAGAAGATCATTAGCGGGAACTGCGTCGCTGTGGTTGCGAGCAGAACGGCCATTTAAATCTTGGGACGATTTGAAAGCGGCTATAAGTAAGGAATTTCCGGACAGCGTAGATGTGAAGGCAATTCACGAGACAATGAGTCGCAGAAAAAGAAAAGATAACGAAAGTTGCATAGATTACATGTTGGTAATGAAGGAGTTAGGCAAGAGAGGGAAAATGCCGGATTATGTAGCTATAAAGTACATTATTGAAGGAATACAAGACATCGAATCAAACAAAAGCGTGTTATATGGCGTTACGTCGTATAGTGATCTAAAAGAAAAAATAAAAATACTTACTACATAAAATTTACACAAATATAATATTTGAAAAAAAGATAAGTACATTTATAGTTAGTTATTATGACAGATTTAGATAATATTCCTTAACTCGTTTCTTAAAAGTATTTATAGTTTGTGACTTTTGGATGGTTTCAGGTAGAGCGTTCCATAGGCGTATAGCAGAAATAGTGAAGGAGGAGTCATAGTGAGCGGTATTGTGAGAGGGAAAAGCAAGAGTAAGTTTTTGGGACGACCGAAGAATAGGGTTATTATGACCAAGAAAAGTGAATTTATCTTTCAAATAGTGAGGAGATCTGGGATTGAAAAGAATGTTATACAAAAGATGCAGCATGTGAGCATTCCGACGCATTCTGATAGGGAGCCACTTTAGTTGGGTCCGGTGTTCTGATACATGATCATATTTCCGGAGACCAAATATAAAGCGGATGCATAGGTTTTGTAGGCGTTCGATAGAGGATAGAAGTTGTTCACTGAGGTCGCAATAGCAAGCGTCAGCGTAGTCAAGGATTGGAAATAGTAAGATTTGTGCTAGAGTGATTTTAGTTGGGATGGGAAGGAAATTACTCAGACGCCTGAGAGAAGCGGTGGCGGCAGAAACTTTTTTACGAAGCGCTTGAACTTGTATATTCCACGATAGAGTTTGATCCATAAGAACCCCCAGATTTTTTACAGATGTGCTAAAAGGAACTATTGCTCCATCAATGTTTATGCTCGGCAACTGAGCGATGTTTACTTTGCTTACCAATTGCCTGCTTCCAATGATAATGCATTGTGTTTTAGAAGTATTTAAGTTGAGGCCATAGTCTTTGCACCATTGGTGTATTTTCTCTAAATCGATGATGGTTTGGTCAATATCGTGAGGTAATGAGGTAAGTGAAGTATGTCTGAAAATCTGTAAATCATCTGCGAACATGTGGTAAAAGGAGCAAATTATTAGGGCAATAGGAGCTATGAAAATTGAAAAAAGGAGTGGTGACAATACACTGCCCTGCGGAACACCAGCGAGTATATCACACCAAGATGTTGCAGTGTTATCGATTTTTATACATTAGCGGCGTCCAGAAAGATAGATAGATAGGTACCTAAATGATTTAGTGACTAAATTCTAGATTATGATTTTTGTGACTAAATTCTATGAATATGAAATTATAAATTTAGTGACTAAATTCTAGATTATGATAGATATCTAAATGATTTAGTGACTAAATTTAGTCAAGTGGAATAACATTTAGTAACTTTCTAAATGTTATTCCACTTGACTAAATTTAGTCACTAAATCATTTAGATATCTAAATTTAGTGAAATGGAATAAGCGCTTTATGGCTCTACCAGAATCTGATGGCAATTTTTGACAGCAGATTTTCCAAAAATATCCTTGATCATTGGACAAATTTATATATTTGCATGTTTCACACACAAAATAAGCCGCTAAAGGAATAAAAAAGAATGAAAATGTTTTATTCCTATTACCCCGGTATTGCTAGAGTCAATTTATTTTCACACTTTTTGCCATCAGATTCTGGTAGACCTATAGGTACTTATAAGTACTTTATATTCTTTGTTTGTAATTTTTTTTCAGTTAAAGGATGAAAAAATAAAGAAAGTAGCGTAAAACAAATAAAATAAAACTTATTGATCATTGATAACTGTTTGAGTTTCTATTAATATTACTTACTTAATATATTACTAATAAAACTAAAAAAAGTAGCGTGAAACAAATAAAATAAAACTTATTGATCATTGATAACTGTTTGAGTTTCTATTAATATTACTTACTTATTATATTACTAATAAAACTCAAACAACTAATGCGAATTATACTCTGGTAGTAGAATATTGATTCGTTTTAAAAAAAATAACATGTGTGGGGAATTTGTGGGGAATCAGCAAATTTTTGTCCCCAATTTGGGGAATTTGATCATGATTTTTGGGGAAATCTTATAATTGGCATTGGTAGTTTTATATTTTAGTACATTTACTTGGCGCTTCCTACTGAGCCTTCCTATTTAAAATTGATTTTACCGTCTACACGAGCCGGACGGTCAAGAAACAAAGCAATTTAGATTTTCTGATAACGTCGCAATGTTTAAAACTAAATGAATATTAATCCTTTCACCCAGAAGCCACAAAAGATCTTAACAAATCTTTTGTCTACAAAGTGAATTTTACAAAGATTAATAGCAATTAGCAGATGTTATTCAAGAAAGCACTGAAAATACAACTAGAGCTTTTGTTTGGAAGACAGTTGACCTGGTTGACTGGTCTTCAGTTTCAAGTCGTCTTCAGTCAGTGTCGTTTGCGTTTCAATTTATTAAAAATTAATAATAATAATTGTAGACTGTGGTTTTGTTTTTATCAATCAAGGTTTATTATTTAATATTATATACCCCGGATCTAGGGGGGGGCAAGCCGGGGCCCATACCCCGGGCGGCAAGTTCAGGGGGCGGCAAAATTCACACTTCACGAACCAATGGGCAACACATAATTTATTTAACTTTGGCCACGGAAAAAATAATAGCACAAGTACAGCAATTACATGGCCATATCAACTTGACCGATACCCTGAGTGTGGAGTGAGAGGTGCTGCACGAACATCTATTACTCGCGAAGCGCGTTCAAAATACGCACCCGGTCCCGCTCGCCTGCAGGAATTGCAGAGCTCGTTTTAGCAAACTAAAAAATTATTTGCGATCTTCTGAGAACGCTTATCGTTATCGGGTCTTGCAATGTTAGTCAAATATATTATTGTGAATTGAAATTACAATTTTACTTTTCGAGCTCTTGTTCAGCAAATAATAATCTATAGGCTTGTCATAGAGTTAAATTATGACAAGGCTATAGATATTTGCTGAACAAAAAGCTCCAAGAGTAAAATTGTAATTTCAATTCACAAATTTCATAATATATTTGATTTTTGCTTTTATTATGCATATTTATTTTAAACCCTACCCTGTTAAATATAATATATCTATCCTACATATTGATAGCTGAAATTATATGGATGATAAAGGTGAAAATAAACATACAGTACCCGGCAATAAATATTGCACATCGACCTTTGGAAAGAGACATTCGGCTAATTTCGGTTTCATAGAGCGTTATCTTTGTAGCACACACTAGGGATTGCAATCCGGATACTTCGAAATCCGAAAAATCCGGATAATCCGGATTTTTTGGGCTTCTGAAAAATCCGGATTTTTATTTTTCAAAATCCGGATTTTCGGTTTTTCGAATATTAGATGAAATAATGAAGAATAAGCTTTTACGTGATGTAAAATTAATTTAAATATATCGTGTAATATCTGACATACAAATTCACATTTGTTTAAAGGCGCTATCACAACATTGCGTGGTCTACACGTACCAAAGTCAAGATTTCGTATGTCTAACAATCCATTGTGTAGTTATTTGGTGGTTGTAATTACAATTATTTACATTTTTCATTTTATTAATTTCTTATAACCTAGCTCTTATTTTACTATATTAATATGTTTTCTATAGTATAGTGATAATATAAATGCAATGATGATAAATTTATGATTATTTTAGAACATTTTAGTATTGAATACAATGTTTTTTCTATAAACTATTATGTTGTTTTTGCTAACATTCAGGTTATAATAATTATAAATTATAATTGTTTACGTAACCAATGCTGATTTGTGATACTGTATAATTATTAAATAAAGGAATATAGTAAGTTTATAATATAACTAAATGTTGATTTAAAGTTTAAATAACCATTCTCAGTCATTATTCTGTGTAATAAGCTTAAATATTACAGTACAGTCAATTACTATCCAACTGCTGGGTAAAGGCACCGCCCGAATCTTTCACTAATCTTGCTCCAGCGTCACCGTTTGCTGATATGACTCCAGTGGGGAGTTTATAACCGTATTCTAGGCTAAAGTCTTCGCAATAGTTGATTCTTCATTGGTAACGTAACCGCTAACGAGTTGGCTAGTAAGAAAAAAAAAGAATCCTTGCCAGAAGCCTAACTGGACATTGTAAGCTCAATAATAACCTTTACAGAATAGGTGTTAATATCATTTTGACCTGCAGATTCTGTGATACACCTATTTACCTTCTACGAGGGCTGTTTGAAAAGTTCTCGGCCTTATATACTTCTGCGTGTCTTACAAGCGTATAACTTATACGATGTATATAAGGTCCATTGTTAACTAGATCAAAACCAACGCCATTCGTAAATTGCTTTATTAGAAAAAAAATTTTTTGAACAACCATCTGCGCCAAGTCAGCAGAAATGTGAAGGCGCGCGTATTCAAACAGTTGCGCTATTATTGCAAATCCTAATAAAATTGAATTGTGAACACGGAATTAGTCTTTGACATTTTTAACAAGTTTTGTATGTCTTTGCAGCATGTGCAATGATTTAAAAAAACACACAACAGTTAAAATAGATTAGATATAGTCTACCCCAGTTGCTAAAAATCGTTCATTTTCAAAGAAAACGCCGAAAAAAAAAAATGTTCTAATTTCGGAATATATATAATGATAAAAATAAATGTCTTTGAAAAACCGGTGCCGCGTTTTCCAACAAAATTCGAAGTATTAGGCAGCTCGAAAATTAAATTGTTTTTTTTTTCGAAAATATTTTGTACTAAAGAGATTCAAATAATATTCATTTTATAATATGAATTTATTCATTAGTTTAATTTTATTAACATCACGCCAAATAATTCCCTAGTCTTTTAATGAGCGTGGAAAATCGAGCTACTAAGAAATCTTCTTGAAAAAGTAGGTGTTACAGATTATAAGGCCACAATTTTTTATTAAGGAATAAACTCTACTAAATTATTCTTATATTCTAAAATAACAGTACATTTTGAACGGGAAATAGTAATTTATTAGGTCTTTACCGTAAAAAAATTGTGCAGTAGGGCCTTACGAACACGATGATCGGATTGTTGTTAATTGGAACAACACAGATGCTCACACACCCGCCTTGCGAGGCTTTCTATGAAACTATATAAATACGTAAAATAAATTTCACTATCGAATTATTTTGGCTTGGTTTTCAATATTACATTACATTTTTCAAATCTAAATTACAGTTACCAGGGACGGAGATATTCACATTACAACGAGACGTAGTCGATCTCGGTGATCATTTTGTAAGACTTTTTTTTAATCAACTTTTATAGTCATAAAAATTTATTGTAATTTGAATTTTTAGAGCCATATCTTCTAGTTAAAGATTGAATTTAAAATTGAAAAAATCATCTTAAATCATTTTATTGGAAAAATTGTCAAAGCCGAGAACTTCTCAAACAGCCCTAGTACTTGACTCTACTGCTCTATCACAGAGCAAAAACTCTCCTAATTTAAAAAAAGAGAAAATTTGTGGCACCAAGCCCAATCACATCGTCAAATTTAAAAGCAGCATTGGGTTGGAGACGGATTCGCATCCGTATTGTGACTCCGTATTAGTCGCCTAATACGGAGTCACAATAGTTCCTCAAGGATCGTCATTAGTCATAACGTCGATCGAGCATAGTGCTATCTTTTCTTAGGCCTAGATACCCACTCAGTCGATATCCAGCCTAAATGTATATTGTATACGGATAACGTGGCCAGCCCAATGCCACTTTAGCTTGGCTGTCTTGACTTCTACGTCTGTGATTTTAGTTTGGGAGCACATTATGTTTTTTTTTATTGTTTTGTTTGATTTAAGCTCTATTGCTCTTTGGCAGACCCTGAGTTGGAACTTTTGTAAATCGTAAATCGATCAATGATCGAGTTCGCGCAGCGTTGGTTATGACGAGCGTAATACATATATCATCTTGGAGCATAACTTGATGATGTGCGGCTGACGGCTGTAGGCGCAAAAATGACGAAGTTGTCGATATAGTGGAGATTGCTTAGAATTTTCTTGGTAACTAAAATTTCACATTTTAAATAGTTTAAAAAATCAAGGTATTTTTAAGTTGTTAATAAATAATAATATTTTATGTACCAGATACTTCTATTTATTCTATTCTATTATTCTATTCTCTTCCTTTTTACACCCATGTGAAAATCGCTAACTAAAGAAAAATGATAATTTTTTAAGAGGTTTTATTTAGCACTTTTAAAATTAACGTTAAATAAAGAAATAATAAGAAAATAACGATCGAACGATCGTTTATCGAAAATATTTAAAAAATTACAAAAATCCGGATTATCCGGATAATCCGGATTTGAGGATGAAAAAATCCGAAAATCCGGATTTTTTTTAAAATCCGTTTTTTGCAATCCCTAGCACACACCTATTTGACATTATGTGATATGTCAGTCGTTGTTCAAATTCAATAGAGTGCAGTCGCGTCCAGTTCAGAATATATATCTAGAGTTGTTAACACCCCTAAATTTGCTACAGCTGTAATTTTCCAAACAAATTTTAAATACGTAAACATAATTTGAACACCCTTTTTTATTTTATTTTACCCGAACCTAAAGCCATAACTTATAGAAAATTTGGTGTATTTTATACAAAGAATAATAAAATTGTCAAAAGAAGCAAACCATAATTGTTTTAACAGCTCCTAATATATACCGGACTTTTTGTATTTCGTGCGTAAGAGATAACGCTCTACAAAACCGAAATTAGCCGACTGTCACTTTCCAAAGATCGATGTGCAATATTTACCGCCGGGTACTGTAAGTAGGTAGGCGGGGCGCCGCGTTTGCATTAGCCGGTACTCCTCCATGGGACCTGGAAGCCCGTGTGCAGGCGGCAGTCTATCCCCGCAAAGCAGCAGCAAAGGAAAGAGGGGAACGGGTGCCATCAGATCTGGCAGCCCAACGGCGTCACCAAGCGCGAATGCTGATAATGCGCACCTGGCAAGACCAAATGGCATCGCCAACTGCCGGTCACAGAGTTGTTGCAGCAATTCGGCCAGCTCAAGTCTTGGGTGTAGGGCTTCACATGACGAGAGTAAGCGAGAGTAACAAAAATCTCGTCTCGGTCTCGTCAATCCTAAAAAAATTGAGTCTCGTTCGAGTCTCGGTCTCGTCTCGTTACCAGTTGTCTCGTCTCGTCTCGCTTAGTTGTAAATAATGATTTATTTCTATAATATAATAAAGAAAATAAGGAATATTTTATGACTAACGTGTATATGATAAAATGCACTTAAGATGGTTACCAGATTTTATATTTTGTAAAATATATTGTTTTTAAAATAGACCTTTTCTAATTTTTCGAATAAAAACGAGACTCTCGGGTTGCCCTGTATGTGGTCTCGGTATCGCCGAGAATATTTTCCGAAAGGTCTTGTCTCGTAAAAGCGAGACAAGAACGAGACGAGACGAGAAAAATCTCGCTCTCGCGTGAAGCTCTAATTGGGTGGCGCAGCGTAATGGCACTCTCTCCTACCGGATGGTGCAGATGCTGACAGGACATGGTTGTTTCGGTCACTACCTGCACCATACGGCCAGATGGGAGCCAACACCCCAGTGCCATCATTGTACGGACGAGGACAACACGGTGCAGCACCATAAAGGTAATATACCTATCCGATAGGTATATTAACTTTATGTGCAGCACACGCTCGCTGCCTGCCCAGCCTGGGTCGCACAATGGGCAGAACTCTGCGCCGCTATAGGACCAGACCGGACACTCCCAGACATAATAAGAGCATTAGTCGAGAGAAGCCTGGCAGGCGGTCTCTACTTTCTGCGAGTCCATCATGACGCAGAAGGAGACCGCTGAGAGAAATCGGAAAGCCGATGAAGCAGCTGACCCGATAAGGAGAAGACGCGCTCAACATGAGCGGCTACTCCCCACATAATAGGGCTCGGGCGATGGATTGGGGAATCCGTCGCCTATCCCACGAGCTCTTCCGGTAGAAGAGCGCCCGGAGCCCCGGACCGCTCTCCCGGAGAAAGCGGCAGAATCCGCGTGGATGGTTCTGCTGGTAGAGCAGATGCCGCTGTCTGGGCTGCTGCAGTTATCGCCTCAGGCAGGTCCAGCGGCTCAACGACACGCGGAGAGGAGGCACCGTTGGGTTTTAGTGGGTAACCAAGGGTGCTTCGCAGCACCCGAGGAGTCCCACAAATCCAGGCGCCCACCCAGGCTGCCGGGAATGCATCAAGCATTTCCCAACGGCAAAAAAAAGGCGGGGCGGCATTTTTCAGTTTTTGCCCCGCCTAAAAAAAATTGAAGGGCTGTACCGTAATAATAAGTAAACCTATTCTTTTATTTTTTTATCTTTTTACTTCCCACGTGGTATAATAAAACGCCATCTATGATCACAAGTCAACAGCTATTAAGTATATAAGTATTGTCTGCAGTAGTAATTACTGACATCTAGCTGCTAGCATGTTACAAACTCATGTAACGCACCCGCGTCTTGCACAATCACAGATAGATGGCGCTTTAACCCATTCAATGCCACCAATCCACTTGTAACATACCGGTGGTGCCACTTGATTTTTTTGTTTTTTCTAACTTAAAATACATTGTTTAACGTATTTTATATATTAAATAATGCAATAAATAACGAATGTGTCTGTCTGTTACCTCTTCATGGTCAAACCACTGAACCGATTTTGCTGATATTTGGTATGGAGATACTTGGACTTCTGGGAAAGAACATAGGAATCGTTTGAATTCGTAACTATTTACAAAATATTTACATGTAGGAAGACATTTTACTTGAAGTGTTTTTATTTTATTTCAGATAAAAACCGTGATAGCTCATCAAACACTGACACCATGAAAAATACTGCAGAGGAATTAGAATTATTTGACGACCTGTTTGATAGCATGAACGTCAGGAGGAACCATGACATGAATACATTTAGCTAAGCATTCAAATCCTTAATTAATAATTATGTCAATTAATATATTAAGTCCACACTCGGAATTTGCAAAATTGTGAAGAAGACAATGGTGACTCAATCAATGATATTATACGAGTAAGTCATTTATTTTCAGAAGAAAATATTGGTGTTGATAAAGAAAATATCGCACTAAATAAATTAGTCTCGCCGTCACCATTGTCTTCTAAAACATTAAATATTTCGAATGTCTTTGCTGAAATGGTTAGGGTTCAAAATATATGCGCATATACTGCTGGCTTTAATTTAATATTATGTAGAAAAACTACAAAAAAGTAATATTATGTACAAGAATATACTTATTATGATTGCATTAATATTGAGACTCCAATGTTAAGAAAATCAAAGTTAAATAAATGATATTATATTATTAATTTTTTGTTTTATTAATGGGTTGTTTTCTTTCTATCATCTCCACCAGACGGCGCGACGGTAGACACTGGCCTAAGCGATTAGGTCACTATACTGGTAATAGTTTAGGAACACGCTGTTAAAATAAAAACTTGTCAAAGTGACAACTGACAACTGAACGGCCTTGTGGCGGCCATGTTACTTTGGAACTTCTTCTACTTTTTATTGTTGGTGTGGTTTTTATTATTTTTTCCCAAATTGTGTTATTTGGGTTTTTGATGTTTATTATTGGTAAAATAATTGCCATTATATTATATCCGTTATCGTGCACAAGTGCAGGTAAGATGTTGTCAGAACCAAAATTTATAATTCCTGTGACATTTGGTGTGAATAACGATAAATAGGGCTATTTCTTCCGTGACTTTTAACTAAAACATCGTTATAATAACTTTATTATCCTATTCATTGGAATATCATTGTGTCTTTTTCAAATTGAAATGTATCAAGTTTTACATTCTTTTGCCCAATTTTGTAGTAATTGTTGATGGCATTCCCTGGTATTACCGATAGTTGTCTACCCATACGCCATCTAGTTACTAAAATGGAAGCTGTTTGACAATCAAATTTAAAAAATAAGAAAATGCCCCATTTTTGTAACCCGACTTAAAATATCAAAATCTATCGGTTCTGAATATTCCCTAAATATCGATTTCATGGCCCCACTTTTTTATTTATTTATCTATGCACTACTTATTTTTTATCTGTACTTCTCATTTTGACACCTTTGATAAAAACAGCGATCGCAGCGCCAAAACTATTTTGATGGAACTACGCAAAACAAGCTGTCCTATCTATAGTTTGCTACATATATTAATCTGTGACGCAAAGGCCAATTATTGTGCTTCCTTGTCGCTCGTTCCGCAGTCCGCACTCTCGCTTGCACTTCAAGCCTTAAATGGAACGCCTCATCCCGAGGTAACGCCGCATGAACTGTCATGTTTTTCGTGCGCGCCATAAAGTTAATATACCTAGCGGAATAGAGAAACAAAGGCCTGAGCAAGCGAGATGCCACTATCAGTAACACCGCGTGGTAAAAAGAGACGTGTGATACATGACAGCAGCACTCTTTTTTTGACGTCCAGTCGGCACGTGCCGCACGTTGTCAATATAATCTCATAGAATTCATGTTCAATCATGCTTGTGTAAGTGTATACGTGCACATATTTTTCACACAGATGAAAACCAATTTTGGTTACGTTTGACAGCTCGAGATTGTTGCTCTATTCCGATAGGTATATTAACTTTATGGTGCGCGCACCCCATATCGAATTATAATTATAGTTATCACGTCAAAATCAGGCGTTTCGGAGGAGTACGGTTACTAACATTGTAACACGAGGATTTGATACTAAATAAGATTTAATAATATGATAGTACACATTGATATCCCCTCCATCTTAAAGTTAGAAGCGGCCTATGCCAAATGAAAGTTGTTTTAGAAATATAGATACAGTTGTTCTGTGTTAAAATAGAATTTGACTCATCCTCACTTTTTTTCTTCTGATTTTAGACCATTTAAAGCCAATATCAATATATCAAGAATAAAATATTTTAATATCAAGAATCAATCTTCAGATAAAACTAGAGATGTGCCGGCTAGTCGCCTACTAGTCGGTAAAGCCGACTATCCGGCCACTTTTCTAGTCGGCGAATAGTCGGCAAAAAGCGCCGACTAGTCGGCTTTTTACTTTTTTACTATTATTGAAATTACATTAAAGAAAAACCTTGATCTGGGGGCACGGTAGTGCCCCAGCCAAGCTTTTTAGCAAAGGCACGGCGTACCATACTTTTCTCGAAGCGGTTCGCGGCTATTTCACACCCACCTTATCTTCGTTGTTAACAAAGCTAGGGATTTAGAATTTGGATCACTAAGAGCAAGTATTAAAACTAGCTTAATCTCCAAATTACATTGTATTCTGATTAATACTTTACTAGTTACGGATGGTCAAAGTTACTACGTTTTGTCACTCACTGACTGACAGATCATCAAAATTCTAAGGTACTTCTAGCAGACTTAGAACCTTGAAATTTGGTAACGAGGTAGGTCATTATCCACAATGAAAGAAAAAATTATGAAACCGGCCAAGTGCGAGCCGGACTGGCGTACATAGGGTTCCGAAACGTTAATTTGTATGGGAGACCCTCATAAATAAAAAGTTTATTTACTTTTTATTATTTATTATTAAAGTTGAAATACAATGGAGTATTTTCTGAAATTTTCAAAAACCTTAGTGTTACCATTATGAAGATAGAGCAAAAAAGGCCAAAAAATCGTGTTTGTTGTATGAGACCCCCATTCCTTAATTCATTTATTTTAATAGGACTATTATATTTTATAGCGACAACAAAGAAACATAATTTGTGAAAAAATCAACTATCTAGCTATTGCGGTTCTCGAGTTCCAGCCTGGTGACAGACAGACAACAGACATACAGCGAAGTCTTAAGACTTTATTAATATTTAACTTAATATTTTACTTAATATTTAACGTGACCTGAAAAGGAAAGAAACCTTAAAAAAAGAAATGAAATCCCACCAAAACATGAAATGTAAAAGGCCGAGCCAAGCAAAATATTGCATAGCTATTGCAATACTTCTGTCGTAAAAAGTTTTGAGATCTCATTTGTTGCGTAACTCGCCAGTTTTCGGTAGCTTTCTTGATATAGGGATTGTAGGAACTTACTTTATCTGATTCTAATTAAAAGAGCCAAAGGCATTATGTAAAATACAGATATTTTATTTACGAAGAGCACACGATACCATTTATGGTTTCTAAGCAACAAAACAAATCCTAGCGTATTTTTCAGTGTCAGATATACATCAAATTAAGGGAAAGGCGCTAATGGTAGACACTGAACTAATAGATGACACTTACGAAAAAATGCCATAAAAATAAGAATTATTCTAATTATTTCTCAACACTGTAAATTTTGTAAGCTTCTTATGCTACCTGTTGATGTGAAAAAATATATTAGGGATGCCTTCGGGAACAAAATTTTAAAATGGGATCAGTTTTCGTAAATGATGTGACCGCGTCAACACGCACCCGGCAATTTCTTAGCAAATAGGTTAAGGAAGGCGAAATTTTGCACGTAAGTTTTGAATACATTTATCAGATTTTTTGTAATTTCTATTGACTTCATTGGATTAATGGTCATGTTGTTTACACTAATTAATGTTTATTTATGATCTTTTATCCATTTTCCCTAACAATATAAAGGGTGTCTACTATTAGTTCTTGAAAATGTAAAAAAACCTAATAGATGACATGGATCTCATCTTTTAGTTTTTCAATACATACTAAAGTTATTTTGTACTTTATTCTACTGCAAATATCATCACTATTCTCTAAAAATATAATTCTATTAACAAACTAAGAACTTAGAACTACTGTACCTAAAAATGGACATGGTGTCTAATATTAGACCTTGCACTGATCTAAAAATCGATGCTTTAGTTTTGTAGCAGTAAAAAGAAGAAAAAGGAGAACTGAGAACAAAAAGAAGAAAAAAGAAGAGGCAAAAGAAGCATAGAGACTTAAGACTAAAAATAAATTTGCTGGGAAAAAAATATGAAAAATAAAAATAAAAGGAAAGATAGTTTCAGCATGGAAGAAGAATGAATAGAATCTGGAGACAACGTGGAAAATATTTCTGATGCATGTAAGGGAAAGGCGCTAATGGTAGACATTGAACTAATAGAAGACACTTACGACAAAAATGCCATAAAAATAAGAATTATTCTAATTATTTCTCAACACTGTAAATTTTATAAGCTTCTTATGCTATCTGTTGATGTGAAAAAATATATTAGGGATGCCTTCGGGAACAAAATTTTAAAATGGGATCAGTTTTCGTAAATGATGTGACCGCGTCAACACGCACCCGGCAATTTCTTAGCAAATAGGTTAAGGAAGGCGAAATTTTGCACGTAAGTTTTGAATACATTTATTAGATTTTTTGTAATTTCTATTGACTTCATTGGATTATTGGTCATGTTGTTTACACTAATTAATGTTTATTTATGATCTTTTATCCATTTTCCCTAACAATATAAAGGGTGTCTACTATTAGTTCTTGAAAATGTAAAAAAACCTAATAGATGACATGGATCTCATCTTTGAGTTTTGCAATACATACTCAAATTATTTTGTACTTCTACTGCAAAAATCATCACTATTCTCTGAAAATATAATTATATTAACAATCTAAGAACTTAGAACTACTGCACCTAAAAATGGACGTGTCTAATATTAGACCTTGTACTTATCTAAAAATCGATTGCTTTAGTTTTTTAGCAGTAAAAAAAAAAGAAAAAGGAGAGCTGAGAAAAGAAAGAAGAAAAAGGAGCATGGAGACTAAAGACTGAAAATAAATTTGCTAGGAAAAAAGACGGATTGCTCTCCGGGAGTGCCGGCAGAAGTGAAAACTTAATTATTAACGTTGTGCATTTTTTAACCCATTTTTTATGAAAATCGATTAATAAAAAATCGATTTTTTTAATAAATCGAAACCCTTACAATCGATTAAAATTTTAACCCATTTTTTTATGAAAATCGATTTTTAAAACATCGATTTTCATAAAATCGATTTTCAAAAGATCGATTTTTAAAAAATCGTTTTTTTTTTAATTATTCGAAACCCTTACAATCGCTTAAATTTTTAACCCAATTTTAATGAAAATCGATTTTTAAAAAATCGATATTTTTATTAATCGGAACCCTTACAATCGATTAAATTTTTAACTTTTTTTTGTGAAAAACGATTACTAAAAATCGTTTTTTTTAATTAATCAAAACCCTTACAATGGATTAAATTTTTAACCCATTTATTATGAAAAACGATTTTTAAAAAATCGTTTTTAGGGTTCCGTAGTCAATAAGGAACCCTTATAGTTTCGGTCTGTCCGTCCGTCTGTCCGTCTGTCCGTCTGTCTGTCTGTCTGTCTGTCCGCGGTTTTACTCAGAGACCTACAAAGCTGTCATTTGGTATGAATACACATATTAATGATAGCAACAAAATATTTTTTATGGTACCTCCCCTACACATCAAGCGGGGATGATAATTTTTTTCGCGCCCACTCCATTGTGTGGGGTGTCGTTGAATAGGTTTTTTAAAAATATTGCGAGTATTTATAGATCATTTTCCGATTTAGGGATCCGTTTGTGAAATATTAAGTTTTAAAGTGGAAAAAATCGTTAGAGTCCAGTGTCCCCCCCCCCCTTCTACCAGCTAAACGGTGGGTTCTGGAAATGTGAAAAAATTCACGGGAGTAGGAAATATGCTGAATTTAAAAGGAAAACTATCACGGCTAAGAAGACTTCATAAGTAATTGAGTAAAAGTCGATCAACTAAAAAAAATGTATTCGGCGAAGTAAAAATGGGACTTTTCGTTTAAATTCCTTTGAAAGTATCTGAGATGATGTTGTTAGTAGTATAAAACACGCTATATAATATACGTTCATTGACCATATAAAAATTGACAAAAACTAGCGGTACTACGGAACCCTATACTGCGCGTGGCCCGACACGCACTTGGCCGGTTTTTTTAATTACTTAATCGAAACCCTTACAATCAATTCGAGTTCGAATTCGAGTTCGAGTTCGACACAAAACACTACTCTTCAACCGTCTTACGGTTTTTCCAAGGTTTTTCGATCAGCACGAGAATCTGACGCGAGTTTCACAGTTTTTACCCATCCCACAAAAGTGCTCAACGCCGCTAAAGAAGTTTTCACTTCAAAAATATGAAAAATAAAAATAAAAGGAAAGATAGTTTCAGCATGGAAGAAGAATGAATAGAATCTGAAGACAACGTGGATAATATTTCTGATGCATGTAGTGACTATGATGAAGTAAATTAAATCTTTTGAAAAATGGCAAATAAAGACCTAATTTAATAGAAAAAAATATGTAAAATGTAATGTATTGTTCTATGTCAACTATTAGTTCATATTGGTGTCTACTATTAGTGATGTTCGTTTTTTGTGATGTCATCTATTAGTGCTTATGACTAAGTTTACAAAAAGACCAATAATATATTTTTTAATTGATTTGTCAGAGAACAATTATAATAGTTTTATTTTGTAAGAGTTACTGAAGACATGGAACAAGTTATCAATCCTTTATTTTCATAAATTATATATTTTATAACATTCAAATGTTGCATGTTTCCTTATAGTGTCTGCCATTAGGTCTTCTCCCTTAGTTACTATGATGAAGTAAATGAAATCTTTTGAAAAACGGCAAATAAAGACCTAATAATATGAAAAATGTAAAATGTAATTTAATGTTCCATGTCAACTATTAGTTCATATTGGTGTCTACTATTAGTGTTGTTCGCTTATTGTGATGTCATCTATTAGTACTTATGACTAAGTTTACAAAAAGACCAATAATATATTTTTTTATTGATTTGTCAGAGAATAATTATAATAGTTTTATTTTGTAAGAGTTACTGAAGACATGGAAGAAGTTATCAATCCTTTATTTTCATAAATTATATATTTTATAACATTCGAATGTTTCATGTTTCCTTATAGTGTCTGCCATTAGGTTTTCTCCCTTATTTGAATTGCGTTCGAATATAGAATACACAACACACTCCGGGGGAGCGCAAAAATAGCAAACTAATCAACATCTTGAAACTAATCAAAAGACTTTAGCGAAAAAAAATTATTAAGTCTAAACTCTCCTTATCACATAAGTCTACCTAAATTAAATCCTAGGACTCCTATCTTATAATCCTGACAGAATCTTACAAATTTTCTCTTCGTTCTAAAATAAGGTTTTTCGACATTTGGCAAAACTTTAATATAAACCTTAAACCTTTTGTGCCCAATACGCAAATCCCCGGGGGAGACAACAGGTGCGTAATATATAAGCATATCCTATAATAACACAATAATCATCAAAACCTATTTCAAAAATGCTTCATAAAAATAAAAGTAAGTAATAAAATAAGTTTTGTCTTCTAAATTGAAAAATAATAAAAATGCCCGGTGACTCTGCTAGTAATTTTCGCACAATTATCATGATCCTCTTCACCCTTTGAATCCTGCAAGATAGCGTCTCGTACTTTATCATCCAGTCTTGCCGGTTCAGTCAGCTTCCGACGACAGAAATTACAAATCGGCATCTTCTACATAATTATTACTTACCGATTTCATGCGTGGTACTAAAAGTAGGTACCTAGTCTTATTTGAGACCTCAGTTTCTTCTGTTATATTAATAACCTCAATCTCATCTCGTATCGTACTTTTCTAATATTGTTCCACACACGGTCGCCTCTTTTGGTCACGACAGCTCAATAGCTTTTGCTTCTGCTACCAGGCACGCTGCGGTCGGGACGGTTGCTTCATCTGTGGATCCATCTTTTCATAATTCTCCTTAGTGGGCGGGTAATTCTCCACAAGTTGTCGGGCCTTAGTACCTTCTTTCATTGCCTGTGTTAGGTACTAGAACTTTGTCTCTATTTCCAGGCTGGAGTCTTCATGGATTTTCTTATATTGACCCCAAAAAGCGAGCCACGTTTTGGGGTGATCGTCAAATTTCCTTATCTCCAGCTTGGGAAGTTTGAGGTTGCTAAGTCTTTCTGAAATTGGACTCTTTTACCTGTTTTGCTGGCACTCTCCGTATCTGATCTCTCTCCCTGATAAGCCTTTCCATTCTTTGCAAGTTATGATGTCACGGTCGCCAGTTGTCTGCACAGTAATCGAACAGTCACCTTACAGTCTTGAAATGGGGCTTCTGAAAGGCGTCTTGGAATTTTACATAACTGTCCTGTCACGGTCGCCAGTTGTTGCATATCTCGCCAGTTTTCGGTAGCTTTCTTGATATAGGGATTGTAGGAACTTACTTTATCTGATTCTAATTAAAAGAGCCAAAGGCATTATGTAAAATACAGATATTTTATTTACGAAGAGCACACGATACCATTTATGGTTTCTAAGCAACAAAACAAATCCTAGCGTATTTTTCAGTGTCAGATATACATCAAATTATTTGAATTGCGTTCGAATATAGAATACACAACATCATTCAAGCCAAGCCTTCTTGAAGGCTTGGCTTGAATGATGTTGTGTATTATACTATCTTAATTATATTTAATTATATTATCTTATTTTACAATTAATCCAGAGTTACGTAAAACACGAAAACCTGCCAAGTTCAAATTTTGAAATATTATGGATCAGGCTGTTGATGAAAATGATAACAATCGATGAAGTGCATCTAAACTTGGCATTGGATTGGATTTCAACTCTTTTTTTAGACCAAAAATTGGCTGATAGGAACTTGGCCCCATTTTAACAGGTATGTTTTTGGTGGGATTTCAGTCCTTTTTTTCAAGAAATTATACCTATTTTTTTTTGTGCCACACCCGACTTAAACAATACCTTCGATATATGGCGCTAGTTGTAAACTATCAATACAAGCGAAATTTTCAAGTAAACAGTATTTTTTTAACTTAAGTACGTATATCAACTCCCAAGCGGTCGAATTCGACCGCGTAAACAATAGATTTCCAAGAATCCGCAATCGAAGTATTAATAAGCTATACGGTATGCATTATACATGATGACAATATTTTAAACCAATTCTCGTTGTATCACTGGCGTATAAGAATTTTTACCTATAGTTCGTACAGAAGCCGATTCACGCTTGACCGATTTCTTCTTAATTTTTTTATTAATCTACATATTATAACACACGACCTGAGTGTCAAATTTCATTACGTTAGGAAAATTGGAAGTGGTATCTAAAATTCGTAGATGAACCGATTCACGCTTGACCGATTTCTCAAATTTTTTAAATCTACTTATTACACACGACCTGCGTGCCAAAGTTCATAATGCTAGGACAACCAGAAGTGGCCTCTAAGGTTTGTAGGTGAACCGACTCACGCTTGACCGATTTCTTAAATTTCTCAATTTTTTGTTAATCTACTTATAACACACGACCTGTGTGCCAAATTTCATAACGCTAGGACAATCGGAAGTGGCCTCTCAGGTTTGTAGGTGAACCGACTCACGCTTGACCGATTTCTTAAATTTCTCAATTTTTTGTTAATCTACATATAACACACGACCTGTGTGCCAAATTTCATAGCGCTAGGACAATTGGAAGTGGCCTAGAGGTTTTGATTACCGGTCAGTGAGTGAGTGAGTGAGTGAGTCAGTGCCAAAATTAGCTATTTTCACAGGGAGATATTTCAGGATCTACCGAAGCTTTATCTACGAAATTTAGTATACTGCGTAAGTACTAGCATATAATTACGTAGGTATAATTTTATCTTTGTACTCGCAATAGGCACTGAGCTACAGGGGGTTCAAAAGTGCGTCGAAACGGTTCGTGTAAATAGTGCACGGCATGTGCGCGGCCTGCTGGAACTTGGCCGCGCACTCCGTGCGCTTTGATCAACTATCAGTGAATGTATCAATAGTTTTCTTTATTTTAGAATAATTATAGTGGCTTGGCAATGAGCACTAGAAAAATAATCAGCGACTAATTGGATTTATATGGGTACCATCGACCAGATGCGTCGTTACAATAAACTAAAAAACACTTTACGCTTGCCGTCTGTGTAAGTATGAACTCCTCCAAATATGCAGTTTTATATTTGTTTCTCTTGTGCTCATTGCCAAGCCACTATAATTATTCTAAAATTCAGCCTCATCGAAAAGGACATTGATAGATGGTAACCATGAGAATTCTTATGATTCTGTTGATAGGAATTATTCAGCACTTTAACCAACACAAGTTTTAAAAGTATGAAATAAAATTAAATTAAGAAACTTTAAATAACCCCCGCCAAACAACTTTAAAAAGAAATAAAATAATATTTACTGCCTTTAAGTTCAAATAATTCCTAACTTGTGTAAAGTAATATTTTAGTTCATAATTGTTGTCAAGGTGTGTCGGGGGACCGCTAATGTAGATGTTTGATTTCACAATAAATTCATAGCGAACTGAATCGAGATAGTCAGCGACTTGGCGGTTGTATGTTGTAGTTTACTTGGCGGTCCCCCGACACACCGTGACAACAATAGGCTACTTGACCTATATTCAATTTCATTGAACAAATGCATATTTCTAGTAGAACTTGGCCTAGGAAACCGTATTTCACTCTTATTATCAAATAAAAGCTTATGATTGATGAATAAAGTCGATTTGAAAATATGATTTTATGAAAATAGGAATTGTATTGACGATAACGCTTTTGCGGTACTTCCGATTGGGATGTGACGTCATCCTCATACTAATTTAATATCTTTTATTTATCGCGCTCGCTATATGTAAGTTTACTTGTGCATAAATAATAAGAATAAGCCTATTATATATTTTCTTCAATAATTCAAATAAAACATCAGTTTTATATATATTATCTCCATTTATTGTAGACGGGAAATGAAATGGCCAAAACTTTTCTCCAAAAGTTTTCAACATTACAAATGATTTCTAATTTCTTATATAATTATTTTATAATTTTTGGGCACTTTTAGACTCGTACATTTAGCACATTAAAAAAATTTCAATAAAGAGAGTTTAAATACAAAGCGTATGACGTCACACTATGGCGGACAGTGTTTTCGGCGCCATTTAAGAGGCATATTTTTCAATAAACATTTTTATGGGTTTCTACTGTGTAAAATATTAAAATATTAGTTTTTTTTTGTAAAAATGAATGATTATGAAGCGATTAGCATGAAGAAAAAAATTAGGTCAAGTAGCCTATTATGGACTAAAATATTGCTTTACAGAAGTTAGGAATTATTTGAACTTAAAGGCAGTAAATATTATTTTATCACTTTTTAAAGTTGTTTGGCGGGGGTTATTTTAAATTTCTTAATTTAATCAATATAAAAAGTTGCCAGTAGCCAATTCTCAGACCTACAGAATACGCATATAAAATTTGGTAAAGGTTTTGGAGGAGACAGGAGTACGGTAACTAACATTATGACACGAGAATTTATATACTTATAAGATTTTATACTGACTTCACGGAAACGCGGTCGAACAGGATAAAAAGTATCCTATGTCCAGTGACGGATTAACCCTTAATCAAATTAAGCAAGTGCCTAGGGCATCACGTCTGAGGGGGCACCAGAAGGACAAAAAATATCCGTCTTGCCTAGGGCATCACGTTTGAGGGGGCACCAGAAGGAACGGGGGATGCTTAGGTCATCAAGTAGTCTTAATCCGTCACTGCCTATGTCTGTCTCCTAGTTCTAAGCTACCTCTCCACCAATTTTCAGCCAAATCGGTTCATCCGTTCTTGAGTCATAAGTAGTGTAACTAACACAACTTTCTTTTATAATATAATACTAGCTGACCCGATAGACGTTGTCCTGTCTTATCGATGATTATTTAATTCGAATCGGTATAATTAATACAAAAAGTGTGTAGGTATATTTTTGAGTGCCATCGTGCACTCATCCCAAACTATCCCGAAAATCATAAAAGTTTATTGTGCGGGAACTGTACATTTTCCGGGACAAAAAGTATCCCTTGTCCTTTCCAAAGACTCAAAGTATCTCCATACCAAATTTCATCAAAATAGATTGAATAGTTTAGGCGAAAATCATAAAAATTTATTGTGCGGGAACCGTACATTTTCCGGGACAAAAAGTATCCCTTGTCCTTTCCCGAGACTCAATATAGATTTAATCGAGATTTCATGTACTTACATGAAATATTTAATGAAAACCATCAACTGTATCATAGAAACAAAATTAAGTAATGTACGCGAAGTAAACATACCTACTAAACACGATTCGATACGTTTGAAAACAGCAGTAAAGTATTACGGAAACTTCCGAAACCATGATCGGCTTGGCCGACTAGTCGGCTTCTTTGCAGCCGACTAGTCGGCTAGTCGGATAGTCGGCCAAAGTCATGATCGGCACATCTCTAGATAAAACTCCTTTACAAGGAAGAGTAAGTTAACTTACCAGATTACTACAAAAGCATGTATAAACAAAATAAATAAAATTCTAAATGTATGTAGTAAATCGTATATTTGTTACATTAGATAGGGGTTTTAGATTTCAAATCTAATTTAAATCCTAGAATATCTGTCAGTGACAAAAATATAACAACTTACATCTAGCTATTGACACAAATTTTATATTTTGAATTTTTATTGATTACAGAATCAGAGAGCATTTTCGATTCCTTTTGCATATTTTAACCATTTACAATCAGACAAAAATAAATCGGGCAGGCATCAATTCACATACAATTATTATAAAAACAATTATTTTGAAACGTAAGCGCGTATCGCATGTAGTAAAAACAAGCTTGCCTCTTAAAATCGAGTATCGGACTGACAATAAGCGTAATCAGTTAACGTTTTATACAATGACAATGATTAAAACCTTTCCATCGACTACCGAAAAAACATAAAATATGAACCGGCCAGTCGAATACCCGATTTTCTAAAAGTAAGTATTAAATTAAGTTTCTTCACCGGACAAAAATCACAGATAGACACGACTGCGTGAACCTAACTAAAATAGAACTTAACATTAATCGCTCAACTTCTTTACAGGAACCACCGGGTTCCCGAAGATCTCGGGAACCTTCCTGATCGTGAACGGCATCATCGTGTTACAGAATGGAATTAAAATGGAGTTGTCGAGATCGTCACTGGGCTGCGTCCGGCCGTAGTAGGAGAACTCGTCCGGGGACGCGGCGAGGGGCAGCTTCGTCGTGGACTTCCTAGCGAACGGCCGGGGCTGCTTCGAGGTGGACTTCTTCGCGACCTTCCTCGCGGGCCCAGCCCCGTCGTCCGCGGACTTCCGTTTCGCCCCGACGTCGAGTCTCGAGTCAGCGTCGCTCGTCCCGGGCGCGCTCGCCCCGGGGTGCTGCTGCGAGATGTGAGCCTTCAGGTCGTCGGCGGTCGAGAACACGGCGCTGCAGGCGCTGCAGCTGACGTCGGGGCCGGCAGCCAGCTTGCAGATGGTGTAGTCGACCACGTCCTGCGGGTGGCAGGCACGGTGGTGGTTGAGGCAGCCCGTCACCTCCTTGTGCAGCATGGAGCACACGCAGCACATCACCACGAAGTCGCCCTCGCGGCCGAAATCGGGCTTGAAGTCGTTGTGGCGGTGCGTTCGCGCCGCCGCCTCCGCAAACGGCTTCCGGCAGACGAGGCAGACGAGCTTCGTCTCCGACTCGGATTTCCTCCTGAAGTACTCCTGCGGCGACACCCGGGGTATCTCCGTGTCGACGACTTCGACGGGCTGCTGCGGGTGAGCGGTTCGCTGGTGCTTGACCACCTGCTTCCGGTGGCCGTCCAGCCCGCAGTAGGGGCACGAGCAGGCCTTGAGGTCGTAGTGCTTGAGGACGTGGCTGGTGAGGAGCTTGGCGTGCATCGTGATGTAGCTGCAGTGCGGGCAGCGCTGGACGGCGTCCGGCCCGGCGGGGTTGTCGGCGGGCGGGTCGGCGGCGGGGTCGGCGGCGGGCTCCGGCGGCCGGCGGCGGGCCATCTCCTCCTCCGGCGTGGACACCTGCCGCTCGTAGCGCACCACCAGCAGCGAGTTGTCGCCGTGGTCGGGGAGCGCCTCGTGGGTACTCGCGGTGCTCCTCTGCTCGCTGATGGCGGCGGTCTGGCTGCGCACGGCCGACTCCACCCAGTCGGCTCGGAGGGCGGCGTCCCTGGTCGCCTCCATGGGCCTGGAGTACAGCCCGGCCTGGGTGGCCTCGCAGCGGGCGCTGCAGTGGAACTGCGCCTCGTGGTACGTCGTGAAGGTCTGAGTGCAGTTGTTGCAGTACCACCTGTAGTATAACATGTCGTTAGTACCTACTCGAGAAGTCAACAAATAATTTCGGGAAGTCAACATATTATCATTTCGAAAAATCGGCGTGCAACTGCTCCTGATACCCGATTTCAGGTATACCAGAGGAAATTGAGTGTTCACTACTCCTACACCACACTACACCCGGGTAGTGTTTGTCAGACCCGGGTAACCATTTAAAACAAAAAATGTATCAACTATCAACATTTCTCGTAAACTTATTATGTATACTAGAAAAATAAGTTACAGTACCAACCATAACACTATAACAAAAAACAAAATTGTGAATAAATAATATGAAATCATAATATTTACTTTGTCTAGAAGGCCAACAGCTATCAATAAATACCGTAAGTAACTTAAAAGCTAGAAACTAGAAAGCCAATTATAACAGGTCCTCACAAATAAATACAGGATAAGTTAATTAAATGTTCAACATGTAATTTTACATACTACTAAGTAAAATAAAAAATTAAGGTTAGTTGGGGGTATTCCGAATTTGGTTATATTCCGAACAACCGAAAAATCTACCAAACGAAATAATATTTTTATGTTGGCAACATTTACGTAGGTGCCACGTTGATTTGGCTATCGGTCGCCAGTTGACGTTCGTCGCTAGCGCGTTTTGGACGAGTGCAGTGACAGTTGTTGTGCCAACGGACGATTTCGCGCCATTTTTAGAAAATCGGAATAACCCCAACTTGGATTGTGTCTAAAGTAGGTAAGTAAATGAATTTATTGTTTGTTTATATGGTAATTTGTCGTTTTTTAAAGACAATTAAATGTGCCAGGACGTTCTATCTCAAATTTTTAGTTTTATTCGGAATAAACCCGACGGGGATATTCCGACATGTTTTGTTCGGAATAAACCCATTTTGTTTTCTCATAGTAATTTGTAGAGGTTCTCAACCTTTCAAAATATTATGTAGGTAGTAGCGAAAAGGTACAGAGGCCTGCAACTGGATAAAACCGGTTTACGCTCGCTTAGCTAGTCCTTCGATCGCGGATTCTTGGAAATCTATTGAAAATGAAAATGAATGAAAATGAAAATGAAAAATAGTTTATTGTCTCTCTCAGTACATACAAGCAATAAAATGAAACAAAACAAAAGATAGACACAGGATAATACAAATTCAGGTGCGCAACCCCTACACTAAGAATCTTGTGCTGTAGGGGTTGACTAAAATCAGTGTACTTAACTAAATGGATATTATAAGATGACAGAGAGAGGGCTTATGGTAAGTATTTACTATTTACTTTTATTTATATTATTGTTATTCTATTGTTGTCGTGGTCACCGGTGACCTTATGGGACTTGATAGGCTAGTGGTCAAACGGAAAAGACGCACGCACGTACATGTAAAATATTATTTGTGAATCTAATGACGAAATTCTTCACTTATTAATTATTATAGATAAAATAACATGTACACATACCTACTTGGCAAAAAAAATCATTTACTTACCCTTTACATTTTTCGCCTTCTATCCACGAGAGGTAAACCCATCAAGCCCCATTACGACACCGGTGACCGCGACAACAATAGAATAATAATAGATTTCCAAGAATCCGCGATCGAAGGATTAATGGATGTAGGTAGGATGGAGGATGTAGGAAGATATGAAGACAATACCATACGGCACTTAACTTACATTGTCTAAAACTGCATTAAGTACTTAACCCCATATTTTTTCAGGTCAAACATGCCCCGTACCTACCTACGTCCGTAAGAAAATTAAAGCATATACGCCAGAAGATACGCAAAAAAATACATTGCTTTTCAAAGGTTGTTTTTGCGATACGACGTCGCAACGCAGTATTGTGGCCAGCCTTAGCTTTTAATAAACACAAGTACGCGGCTAACACGCGTTAAACGCACCCTTAAGTATGACTTTGTTTCGTTTTTATAAGTTTGTAAGTATTTCGTCTTAGTACTTAGAATCTATCTTGATCTGTTTTGCTTGATAGAGAAACAAAAATAAAGTTTGGTATAAATTTCATATTGTCTTTAATTTTAAAATTTACAACGCTTTGATGAGTGTTGTATAACCAAAATGTTGAGGACCTCTGTAACTGGATGGGGTAATTCCGAATTTCAAATCTATGAAAATTCGGTTGAGCGATATACTTGACACATACGTTAATATTTTTATTACCGGGGGTTTTCCGAACGAAAAAGAAATATGCACTGTGAATACTAGGTCTTAAAACACACTTTTGAATGAGTTCGGAATAACCCCGACATAGTTCGGAATATCCCCAAGAGAAGAAAAAAAAAGTGTGTTTTTTTAAATAAGTTTAATACATTAACTAAAATACATATCATGATTCTATAAGTGTACGCTAATAGATAATTTCCTTGACTAGACAGAGCTAAAATCAGTTTAAAAAAAACAATTACAGATCTTTTACAAATAAATAAAAACTAACACTACCTATGAACTCAAGAAAAATCGTATCGGAATAGCCCCAATAAACCTTACACGTAAAGTGAGACTAAAAAATCATAAATACTGTACATTAAAAATTTGCTGAAGTCAATGACAAACAATGAAAATTTGCTAGAATTATGTTGAACGCTACGAATAATATAAACTAAGGAAGAGTAACTCCCGTCAAAAAAAAGTGCACCAAAAGGCTACAAAATGTGACCCGAACCCATGCACATTTATGCATGTGTTCGGTACACATTTTTCGTATATGTATACTCGAGTGACGTTCAACCAGGTTGACATGATAATTATTGTCAAACTCTAACAGTTTGTTTACTTACTTTTTACGTAGTAGCTTTTTACAATTTTTTTGTTGTTAAAATGCCTAAATGCCCTGTGAAATGGTGTAGAAGTCATACAGATACGACTTTTAAAACAGGAATAAATTTTCATCTGTAAGTGAATTGTTTAAAATTACTTATTGCTTAAACTTGTATTTTTTCCGACCCAAAAAATATTATCGTTTATTTAAGTTGGATGCTAGCATAAAATTAAGCTGGTCTATTTGTGTTTGTCTTATTAAGTTTACATGTTATTGTAAAAGTGCAATACATAATCAAAAACTAATATAATTACAAAATGTTTACAAAGTCGCCATGGACAGTGTTATGCAAGATTTAATCATAAACGAAATTTTAGGGTCTGGCTGACATAAGTATTATTTCCTAAGATCCTAAGAATGCAATGCAACGAAAAAAGTGGATAACTGCCGTTCGTTTAGAAAGAAAAGAACCGAATTGGATGCCGAGCCAGGCCAAGTATATACAATGAAACTGCTTTGAGACTCAAACAATCCGACGAGAATGCCGCGTCCTATTCTAACAAACGTGAAATTACGTTGTTAGAGCAGGACGCTGCATTCTCGTCCGATTGTTTGGGTCTCAAAACAGTTTCGTAGTAGCCCTACAGATTACTCGTTTATGTAGCGTAACTTTAATAGCCATGATAATATTATTTGTATGAGTAATGGCCAAAAATTTAAAAGATTACGAAAATCTACATTGCCTATTTGCACCGTAAGTTTTTTATTTCCATTCTGTAATAATTTAGCACATAGATTTTTGTAATTTGAAAACGTCTTCTCTAGGTGCTCTGGACAGTTTTAGATTCGTCCGAGTCGTACAAAGGTTTGTTCAAAATTATTATAATTTAATAATAATACAAATTACAAAGGTTTGTTCAAAATTATTATAATATAATAATTTTGAACAAATCTTTGTACGATTATATTATTATTATCGATGACTTTAGGATCAGAGGAAAATGTTTGATTTTGAAATAATAATTATGCGCTCCTTTCTTCGTGTTAGTAGTTGATATGCTTGGTGTATACTGCATAATACTAACCGCTTTTGAGAATAATTATTGTCAACGGCTTTGTTTCATAACTTTGACGATGACAATAACCGCGCAGGCTGTCGTCCGGCGCGCAATATTATGATACGTTACCTGGGATACGACCTTGGCGAAAATCTGAATTGTCATAATATTATAGTTTGCGAAAAGGTGCCAAATTTAAAACGGTTGAAGTATGGGAGTTACGTTTCCTTAGTTTATATTATTCGTAGGTTGAACGTAATATTTTAATTTCATGTTTAAAAAAGGGGATACGGTTGAACTACTAACCTTATCTTACTCAGCTCACTTTCCAGGTGCTCTCTCAAGTCATTCTCCTCCTTGAAAGTGGCACTACACTTGGGGCAACAGTACAACATGCCAGACGGTTTCCCGTATGTGCCGAACACCTTCTCCACTTCCTTCGTCGGTTTCGACTGAGGCTTCGGCGAGGGTTGGCTGGTGTTATGTGCTGGTGCTGTGCTCGGGGCCGTCCGTTTAATCTCGGCCTTCTGGACGGCCAGCTTCTCCCTATTCCTCGTGATGAGCGTCTTCTGGTGGTCGAGGAGTTTGGTGATCCAGAGCTCGACGCGAGGATCTACCGGCAGCTGGTGGGGCTCCAGGTTGGGGAACTGCATGTGCTCGGTCTGCGCGTGCTCCCTAAACCCGACTTGATGGAACGCCTTGTAAGCGCACACCGGACAACCCCATCTGTAATGATGCAGTATTTTTAATAAATTTATTATAATTATTATAATTTATAATAAACTAGCTGACCCGGCAAACGTTTCTTTGCCATATTATATAAAGTATATTATCGCCCGTATTATTTTATTGAATTAGTGACTAAATAAGTGACATTCACCATAGCAACGTCCATCGCTATCCGTGACCCGCGTCGCATAAACAATGGTCGCTCTTTATAGACAAATAATTTGGAAAAAAGCACACATTTAAAAAAAAGAAACATTAAAATCGGTTAAGTAGTTTAGGAATCCATCGCGGACAAACATCGTGACAGGAGATTTATATATATTAGACTAGCTGTCCCGGCAAACGTTTCTTTGCCATCTTATATATAAAATTCTTGTGTCACAATGTTCGTTCCCGTACTCCTCCGAAACGGCTTGACTGATTCTCATGAAATTTGTGAGCATATTGAGTAGGTCTGAGAATCGGCCAACATCTATTTTTCATACCAAAAATTATTTATATGGCAAAACAACGTTGCCGGGTCAGCTAGTATTATATAAAATAAATCGCCTGTATTATTTTATTGAATTAGTGACTAAATAAGTATGTCATCATGGCAACGTCCATCGCTATCCCGTGACCCGCGTCGCATAAACAATGGTCGCTCTTTATAGACAAATAATATTTGCAATAAAATAAAATTGCGACTATAATTAAAGATCTATAGTTGGAAAAAAGCACACATTTAAAAAAAAACATTAAAATCGGTTAAGTAGTTTAGGAATCCATCGCGGACAAACATCGTGACAGGAGATTTATATATATTAGACTAGCTGTCCCGGCAAACGTTTCTTTGCCATATTATATAAAGTATATCGCCCGTATTATTTTATTGAATTAGTGACTAAATAAGTATGTCACCATGGCAACGTCCATCGCTATCCCGTGACCCGCATCGCATAAACAATGGTCGCTCTTTATAGACAAATAATTTGCAATAAAATAAAATTGCGACTATAATTAAAGATTTAAGCTATCCTATCTCTCAAGTTGGAAAAAAGCACACATTTAAAAAAAAACATTAAAATCGGTTAAGTAGTTTAGGAATCCATCGCGGACAAACATCGTGACAGGAGATTTATTTATATTAGATAGTTAATGGAATCAGGCGTTACTTTGCGGAAATCCATAGCTTAAAATTTAGTTTGTTATTATTTTTAGCAATATGCCCTCGAAATAAACTTCCACCTTTAATTAAATGAATGAGTGTACGCATAGGCATGCGTACAGCACCTCCCTCCTCCCACACTGCCTATGTGTACACTCGCATGCAAGAACTTGCAAACACCACCACCACACAAGCAATAATGTTGGCAAATCCGTGCAAGGCCCCTCACCACCATGCAGGTTGAAAACATCGACATGTGGACTATACGAACAACGTCCGTCAACGTACGCATAGGCAGTGTGGGAGGAGGGAGGTGCTGTATGCATGCCTATGTGTACACTCACTCATTTACTTAAAGGTGGGTTTATTTCGCGGAATATTGCTAAAAATAATAACAAACTATTTTTTTGTATAATAAATACTTTGCTACCAATAGTATAACATACCATATATTGGTAGGAAAGAATGTATTTTATTGTTACTGTGCTTTGATTGTAATTTGTAAAATGGTAAAATGAATTTGTCTAAAACACTGGAATGAATATAATTAACCGATCGATCGCCTAGCGGCACCCGGCTGTCGCATAACAATTGAAAATCTATTCCCACGATCGAGGTATTAATTTATAAAGAATAACTGCTATACTCACTTTCTATGCTTTAATTCCTCGTAAAGATGCGATTGCATCGCCTCCTCCGTGTCTTCTGTGACGCTCTGACACAGGGGGCACTTAAATTTCAAGCCGTTGGGTTCGCAGAACTGCCCGAACTGTTGACAGAGATCCGACTCATCGTCCCCGTCGGCTACCTCCTGCTTGACCAGGTTCAGGTCGACCTTCTGCACGATGGCGGGCAGCACCACGGCCTGAGCCGGCGCGGCGGGGCCGGGGTCCACCGCCTCAGATTTAACCGGACCCGCGGAACCCATTTTCTGCTTCTGCTTCATCCAGCGCGGGCTCCCGTCCGGCTCGTCGGCAACAGACCCCTCGCGATAGTAGAAGTAGAATATTTCCTCCGGCTTGCCCGAGTGGGACGTCGACTGGTGTTTCGGGATGTTCTCCAAGTTGGAAGTTCGAAAAGCGCAGTAGCCGCACTTGTACTGCATCTTGGAGTTGTGGGCTTTGGCGCAGTGTTCGACGACCTCGGGGCGCAGCAGGCTCTTGAACTGGCAGAGGCCGCACTGCCACGGCTTCAGGTCCATGGTGGGCGCGGCCGACGAGGCGGAGGCCGGCACGGACGCCGCCGGCGCGGTGCTCTCGTCCCGCACTATCAGCACCTCGCCCGTCTTGTGAGCGTCGCTCAGGTGTTTCTCCACTATGGGTATCCTGTAGTGGTAGTACGAGCAGATCGAGCACGCGTACAAGCTCACGTCGTGCATCTTCAGGTGGTTGCATATCCTGCCCGCCGTTATCTGCCCGTTGAGGTGCTGGGTGGGCGGGCAGTGGGCGCAGTGGTAGTCCGTGGTGCCGGAGTGCAGGGTCTCCCAGTGACACTTCAGCATGGTCTCGTCGACCGATATGTACGAGCAATCCTTCGCGCCGCAGGTGAGGCGCTGGCGGTCGGGCACGTGTTTGGGGTAGCGGCCCGCCGACTCGGGAGGGATGCGGCCCATCGGCCGCGGGGCCGGGTCGGCGCGGGCAGTCTTGTCGGGGGCGCGGGAGCTGGAGGCGAGGTTGAGCATCTTGTCGAAGTGCATCTCGTTGGTCTCGAGGTGCGGCACGGGATTGACGGGCGCCGTCTCCGCCACCGGCTGCTGCTGCGCGTGTAGAAGCAGATGCCGCACCATGTTCAACCTCACCTTGGTGCAGAACTCGCACATGGAGCAGTACACCAGGCCGTCTAGAATAGGGTTGATGGGCAGCTTGTCGATGTCCCGCGGCCCGAACTTCCTTACTTTTTCGGGGGGCTCCCCGGATTTATCCCGGCTGCCCGCCGAGCGCTTTCGTTTCGGTCTCCCCTCCTGAACGCGTTGGTCCACTTTGACGATAGGCTGCGCCCGCGACAACGATTCGGAGGATCTTCCCATCTCCTGTAGTTTCCAAATCACCTTTTTGTTGTGGGTGTCGAGATGCGAGGCTCTAAAGTGCTCCTGAGCGGCCAAAAGAGATTTTAGATCGACGGAGCACACGGGACATCTGTACACGAAATTCCCCAGATCTTTTTTAAGGTGACAATTGTTCAAATGTGCGACGATCATATTCTTCGTCAAGACCAAGTCGCAGTACGCGCACGGCACGGTCGCCGGGTCCCCGCCGAAGCAGAATCGGTAGTGCCGCTTGAGACCGTGCCCCGATTTCGTCACCGTCATACATTTGCCGCACTTGAATAGTCTCGCGTATTCTACTAAATCCGTTCTTACAGAACCGCCGGCTGCCGGCGAAGGCGGCGTTTCATCAGACAGATCTATCACGTTTTCCGTAGAATTTTCCTCGTCGCTATCAAGACAGTAAACGACGTGATCGACGTTGATATTAATCGTACCGTCCGATTCGCTCGCCACCGTGGTCGTCGTGGGTGCATCCGGCACGCCAACATCTTGAGTGAAATTCGTGTCGATACTCTGTAAGCTCGGAACGACCTCGAGTCTGTCCGAATCATCCATTTCAGGTAAATCACACGATGGCTCGATCTTAGGCTGTATGAGATTCGAGGTTTCGATCGGTACAATGGGAACATTCGAAATGTCGGACTCCACTCTCGCGACAGGCGTAACGCTAGCCCGGTCGGTGGAGGCGGAGACTTCGCTCGGGGCGAGTTTCCGCGCGGAAGGTGAATCCGCGTGGTTCGGCGGCGGGGTGACCGCGGGCGACGGGGACAAACTAGTGAGAGTCGCCAGCAGAGCTGAAGGAGTGGCACTTCTTGCGACTAATGGTGGGAGAGATATTTCTGGAGCGATGGGGTTGGACGCAACGCCGGTCTCCACTGAAGTGGAAATGGACTCTATCATCGAAGTAGTTTCGCCGATGAGCGTCTCCAGCTCCCGGGCCCTCTCGGCCTCGCGGACGGGGTTCTTCGCGGTCACGTTCGGAATCACATCGGTGACGTTAACTTTCGAGTTGTTGAGATGAGCCAGAGGAAGGACTTTGAATTCGGCGCTTCCCTCCTGCAAAGTTGGAATTTCAGTGTTAGGACGTTTGCGATGTGTCAAATTTTTCCTTTTCACATAATATGTTAATTGTTATGCATAGCCGAAGTGGCCCAGAAAAATAAAGCTGAGCATACCTTATTAGTGATGATCCTGAGGTAGGCCGTCGGTTGTTTGTAGGGGTGTTTGGCGGAGGCGTGGCCGAGCAGCTCAGGCTCGTTGTCGGCGCCGTAAACGCACCGCGTGCATTGGTATAGTTTGAGGCCGTGTACTTTCAAGTGACGAATCAGTTCAGTCGCCGATGAAGACTTCTCGTTACAAATCTAAAAATTTAAGATCACTTATGTGACTAGGATCGAGAAGACAGATCATTAAATTTATCGATGTATTATTTCTTTAGCATTTAATTATATGCATTTAGCATTTAATTTGACAATAAATTGTTTTGCGACACATATCGTAAGCAAATTATATGAAAAAGCATGAGGTACTCACGAAGCATAAATGATGCTCCTGGTTTAGGTGACGCATTTGTATATGCTCGCAGAACTTGCCGGGAGTATAAGTCCTAAACTTACAGGGATTTGCAGAATCTTGGTCAGCTGGAAATATCGTAATAATTATTGTAAATTACACGAGGTCATGACAGTATTCTGAAATTTAGTAATCGATATAATATTACTTACCGAAACAACGGTAAAACGGGACTGCAGTATTGCGGGGCAAACAGTCATCTTCCTCGGCAGTGCCGGTGACGACCGAAGTTCGAAGTACTTGTGCATTCGAGTTGGGGTGTACTCGGTTGATATGGGCTTGGACGAGCTGACTCGCCGCCGCTCGGTAGAAACACACTCCACAGACGAACGGGCAGCATCCGTGCTTCTTGAAGACGTGCGTCACCAGATCGATGGCGTTGCCGGATGCGTCGTAGTCGCAGTACACGCAACACAGCGCATACTCTCCCCCGATTCTGACGTGAGTAGACGCATGAAGGAGTGCCTCCTCGGCGTTGTCCGTCGTGAACGAACAAAATTTACCGGCACATTTGAATATTTGCACTAAATGAGTATTATTCATCATCGCGTCCAGGACGACGCGATGTTTCTTTGACATTATGTCCGCTTGAGCTTCCTCATACTTGTATTCGACTATCGGCTCCGTGTCGCTAGACTTGGGATAGTTTGGACTGGGCAAAGGTTTGTCCGTCGTGTTTAGGCTCACGACGCTTTCTATTACTGGGAGTCCCGCGCTACTCTCATCCGTATTTTCAGGTTCGTTTGTAGCCGAAATTAGCTGTTCTAAGGGTCTTACGTTTATAAAACTTTTATTGGAACTGCTTTCATCTGATTGCCTTTCTAGGTGATCATGCTGTGTTTTATTTTTTTCTTCTTCGTCCTCATCTCGAGGCATATCGGCAGTCGGGAAATCATCTATATGTTTATCGAGATAATGATTAAGACAATCTTTAAAATTGTGCTTCCCTTGAGGTGTGACGATGACTTTACATATAGAACAATAGCCATCCCAGTTCTCGCGATGTTTTATTTGTACATGTTTTCTCATGGATATCAGTAGAGAAGTCTTATAATGAAAGTCATTTCCATTAATACAACAAACATATTCCTTAATGCCATTGTTAGTTGTGACCTTAAAATGAGGTAATGTAAAAATATCATTTGATGAAGAAGAGTCGACACCATCGTATGTATATTTTGTTTTTTGTAGTATATCTGATGGCTCTATACAGTTTGACCGTTCAACAGTTGCAATCTTATTAGAACAATCAGCAAAAGAATCATCCTTGCTAGCAACATCTTGAATTGGTTCAATTTTAATTCTATCTTCAGAAGTTGTTTCAGATAAATTGTCAGATTCGAATGTAAGTTTTGATTGTATATTCGTTATTTCTTCTGGCTCCTTGGTGGCCGTAGCGCTAACAATACTTTCATCATCACTTGACTCTGCAAGACTATGTTTTGAACGAGTACTTCTAAGTTTGCGCGGCTCTTCGATTGCCGGTATTGAACTTTGGTTTTCTATGTTCTTTAAATAAATGGTTATAGCCTTCTTACTAACTACTGACAAGTTAATTGTGTACACATGTGTTTCTTCATTATTATGGCGGATTATGACATGCGTTTTAAGATTTTCCATAGAGACTTGTGTGAAATTGCATTTTGAACAAATATAGCCTAGCAACTGACCCTCAGCATTCTCAGGGGGAGGTGGAATATCGTTATTAAACGGACATTTCGAAGGATCCTTACATTCCGGACACTGCTGTTTATACTCCCCTGTATGTGTACTGACAACATGCCAAAAAAATTCTTCTAGAATAAATTTTTTCTTTACAATCTCTTTAAAACAAAATCGGCAAGTGTATTTTTTTGAAGGCATTTTACTTATAGTTTTAAAGTTAACTTCTTCACATTGTTTCATAGCTTCGGTAGCTGAATCTGGACATAAACGCGATAATGGTATCTCAGAATGTGGATGATGCTTCATATAATGTGATATAATATCAGTCCCACTGTACACACATAATCGACATGAATATTCAACTGTGTTTGGCTTGAAACAATAAGATTTATCAGTAAAAGAATTAAAGTCTGGAATTTTTAAATTATTATCAGATTTTGTAACTATTTTCTTTTTATTTTTAGGTTTGATAATACCCGCTTTCCATCCTCTGTTACCGCGTTTTCTTTTTATCTTTTTCTTTTGTTGTAAGAGTGATTTTTCTGCTCCTACATTATTAGACAATGTTTGTTCACTTTCTGACTCGGAACTACTCTCATCCTTACTTTCACTGGCGATACTTTCATTAATTGAATCGGTTTCAAACTCGTAAGGATCATTTTTTTCTTCTAATACTTTCGGTTTCGTTTTCGATTTAGGTCCAGGTCTCTTCACTAAGGGCTTTTTATCATTTTTATTTTCTGAGTCGCTTTTGCTAACAATGTTAGCTAGCGTCTCCTTCTCTTCAATTATATTACCTTCAACGGCGTCACAATTTTTATCTTCATCAACCAAATCAATTTCAGATGTATTTAAATCATTAGTATGTTTATCGTTCACCAGTTTAGCCAAGCGACACATTCTTATACCTGTAGAGGCAAGGATATCTTCTTTCATGTATACTTCCCTTAAATCATCCTGCAAACGTTGTAGCTCTCGAGACTGCTTTTTCACTTTTGGAGGTTCTTTTTTAGCGTTTACGACCTTTTTAATTGGTCCAACGTGTTTACTATATTTACCAGTCTTTTTTCTTCTTCTTCCCTTTGGTTTTGCCTCAGTTGAAATAATTTCAGATATAACAATATCTTCACCTCCATCATCTAGATTACTCAATGTTTCCGCTGATAATTTTATTTCAATCATTTCTTTTTCTTTCTCCATAATACTATTTTCATCTTCCAGACTAACGTTCGTTTCAGCTTGTTGAATTTTTATTTTATCAGGCTTCTCCAATTCTAAAGATGAACAATTACCTTCACTATCACGTTTATTTTCTTGTGGTTCATTACTTGTAGAAAGTGTTTCATCCATCCTTTCTTTTTCAGTAATTGGATCTTGTAACTCATTGTTTCCGCATTCACTTTCAGTCACTTTGTGTACTTTCAAATTATTATCTACCTTAAGATCATGATTATTTGAACTTATTACATCAATTTCTTTGTCTAAATCAAGACTGCAATGAGGTTTATTTCCTTTTTCTATCTCACTATCTTTTAATTCATGACTATTACTTTCGTCTATGTTTTCTTCATGTCGGTCATTGTCTTCATCATCGGATACTATTTCACTAAGTTTTTCAAGCTTTTTCTTAATCTTATCATTTTCACAAGTATCGTTAGATAGTTTGGAAATCAATTCTTTCATCTTTATTTTGTCGTTCAAAAGGAGTAGCAATTTCTGTTCTAATGAAATTTCATTTTGATTATCTGGTTTCGGAAGATCTCCAGTGACTTTTACAGAATTCGTCGAATCTTCTGTTAAAGAATTTATAACATTTTCAGAGACACCTGTACTATCCGGCATGTTTTCTGAATTACTTGCATCATCAGTACATATTATACTTTGTTTAGTCTTAGTTGTACTTTCATTAGTATAATTTACACTTCCTTCCTCGCTATCATTTTTTCCAGTAGTTGACACAACAGGTTCACAATTAGTATTTTTAGAATCGTCTGAAATAGCAACAGTTTCTTTTGTTGCTGGGGATCCATCTCGCTTAAGTTCATCTATTATGTCAATTTTCCTATTAGGAGTCTGTTCAAGCTTATTTTTACATTCCTTATTTACATGTGATTGTTTAGGATTGTTTTCTTGTAATAAACAATCACTTTCAGATGCAATTTGCACATTACTTATCATTTCAACCGATTTTACAAGCGTATCTGATTTTAATTCTTTTACTTCTTGTTTATGATCAGAAGACACTTTCACATTTTCGCTCTTTTCATGTAACTTTTCTGAATTATGAATTTTTAGGTCTTTAGCAGAATCAAGGTCATGATCTAAGTCAGCTATTAATGCGTTTATATTATCAATAACAGGATCCGACACTAAGTTTTCTTCAAATGTTTCAAGACTATCAACAATACATTCGAAATCATTTTTTTGTGTCTCCGGAGACGTTTCATTGGTTGTTTTTGCACTTTCTTTTTCAGTAATATCCATATTACATTTTTCATTCTTATTGCGTTCATCAAAATCTTCCAGTGTTCCAATACTTTTTGATTTAACATTTTTTACTACTGATTTTATATTTTTTTTATATTCGTGTTTACAAGGACTGTCTTCTTCGGAATCAGAATCAGAATAATAAATTTTGCCAATTTTTCGTGGCTTTCTCAAAATAGAAGTCTCTGGTAATGTAGTGTCTTCATCAACAATTTTTTTTCTAGATGATCTTGTAATCCTTTTTTCTATAACATCTTCAGAAGACATACCAAAATCATCCTTAATTTTCATATTTTTATTCTTAGTTTGTGTCTTTAAAAGCAAGTCATTGTCTTTATCCAGAATGTCATTTTTTATCTTAGGATCAATAGTAGTTTCCTCAACGTTAATGGGAATGGCGTTTTTGGTCTTTGATTCAACACAGGTTTCTTTGTAAGGCTCAGTATGTGATGCTATTTCTGTACTTTCTATTTTAGCAGTAGTATGTTTTAGATTTATGTTTTCATCTAAATCATTTAATCCTTTAGAGGATTTTATGTCGGTACTGTCATTTTTCTTTGTAGTGTCACTTTTAGTCTCCGGTATTTCCATTTCTATAGATTGACGTTTTATTTTTGGTATTTTGTAATTTTTAACTCCATATCCTGTACCAAGTATGGTTCCTTTAGATATATTATCATTTGAATACACTATTCCGTGGTTTTTCTGCTGTCTTAACCCTTTTTTTTCATCATATTTTAATTTACCTGCATTATCGTGTCGTATTCTGGGATCGCGGGAGTTCTTTTTTGGCGAACAACGATTTGAAGAAGGATCTTTTTTCGGCGGGTCATCCATTTTCTTTTTACTCGAATCAGAAAAGTCAGTCTTACTAATAGGTTTAGGCGATACCTTTATATCATTCGATTTGAAGATATCTTCCTTCATTATTTTTGTATCAGATTTTAATTTGAAAGACTTCAAAGCTTCTTTTATAATATTAAAATCTTCTAAGGCTTTTGTAAGCTCTCTTCCTACACTTGCAGCACGGCGAAATCTTTCTTTATTTCGTTCACTATTAGTGACACTATTTTCTTGAAATCGCTCTAATTTTCGGTCAACGCTATCGCGGACTATTGTACGACCAACACTAGCTGCTCTTCGACGTCTTGAATCAAAAGTGTCACCTTTATCGCTTAAATTAACTTGAAATGTTTTGCTAATGTTAGTGTCAATTGTATAATCTTTACCAGTTTTTGAACGGACAGTCATAGCACTATTTTTTGCATTATCATATTCAAATGTTTTTGCTGACTTTGATGTCTCCTTGTTCTTATAATCCCGATATCCGCGTTGATGATAATCACGGTTAGTTTTACTTTGATTATAATAATCATCTCTTGTGTGGGCATTACGTCGATTAGAATAATAATTATCTTCATAATCGTTTTCAAACGAGTTTCCGACACTTGGTTCACGGTAATACGATCTTTTGTTGCCCTCATATATGTCATATCTACTGACGCTTGTTTCTCGGCCATATTGTCTTGAAGGGTCATAGTTGTTTCGAGAGTGATTGTTTAAATTATTATATCTATATGAATGTGAACCATAATTATTGCGTTCGTCATAATATCTACTTTGCCTTTCGTCATCTCTATAATTATTGTAATCTTGAACTCTCGATCTTCGTGGATCGTGGTTATTGTTTGAAGGCCTTTGCAAGTAATCGGATCTACCAAATGAATGAACTGGAGTAGTTGGCATATCCGATCGTCCAAACGAAGGAGTGGGGGTCGGTGGACAATCAAGACGACCAAACGAATGTACAGGTGTACGAGGACATTCGAGTCTATTATAAGACTCACGATTTTCATACCTATACTTGTTATCATCATAGCTTTGTCTGAATTTATCATGTTTTCCTCTATAATTTTTGTCTCTATTGTTATTTCTAGAGTAAGATTCTTCCCAAACAGGAAAACGATTGTCAGAGTTAATTTCATGTTCCCAAACAGGCACACGGTTTTCTCTTTTATTCCATTCATGTCTTTGTCTCTCACTTGTGTTTTCACCTTCTTGTGCATCATAGTTGGAAAACGTAGGCGCGTAAACATGTTTACTTTTATTAAAATCATCACAATCCGTTGATCTAGAAGGCGTCATTTCGTAAGTTCTAGCGTTAGGTGTCATAATTGGTGTCATATTTCCTAATAAGTTATTTAAGGCAGGAGGAAGTAAGGGCGGCACAAGAGGTGTCCCTAGATTACCGCTATTTGACAAAGTCGGTGTTACATTTTGCGCTGGTGACATATTCGGAAAAGGAACTGGAGCCGGTACCGGAGCAATATTTGATAACAAAGAACCTGTTACATTAGGAGGTATAAAAGATGACAAACCAGATGCATGATTATTAGTTAAATTGATCTGAGAAGAACTTAAATTTCCAAAGGCGACTATTGGCCGTGATGTACTTTCTAAATTTACTGTCGATTCAGGAGTGTCTACTTTTAAATTGGAATCTCTTTTAATTCGAGGATCCAGCATGGGAGTCTTCTTTTCAATGTTACTTTCAACATAAAAATCTTTCCCAGCTTTAGAATGTTCTGAAACATCAGGAATACCAACGTTTGAACTACTAGTAACTGTATCACTAATTAAAGAGTTAGGTGCCACCGAGGACAATTCTCTCATGTCTACATCGCAATCTGTTATAGTAACAATCTTATCAACGGGGTCGTTTGGGATTATTATAGGTGGTTTTAATCCAGTGTCAGCAAAATCTTCATGATCAGGAGATTTTGGCGCTAAGTCGGTATATATTTCATCCAACGAAAAAACTGATGGATCCTCGTCGTCTGAACTATCATGCAGCGCAATTTTTGATAAGAAATTAAAGCGTTCACATTCTTTCTCAGTCAGTTTTAAGCTCTGCTTTTTTATTAAATCACTATCTGTATCTAGGGATAACTCAGATGCTTTTTTATTTTCGATAGGGTTTATTGTTTTGGCTTTATAATTTTCAATTGATATTCTTTTCTTCGAACCTATTTCAGACGCATTCTGGACTTTCGTAATTTTTGGCTGATGCAAAGCTGGAGTATCTTCGTTTGTATGTAAGGCTGTAGAGGTTTCGCTGAGTATTTCTTTTTTTAAAGCTTGTAAAATATCAATCTCAGATACTACTTCCTTCTTAGCTGTTTCTGCTATATTTAAGAGAGGAATTTCAACATTTTCTTCATTAATTTTATTTAGATCATAAGTTTTAGTCTCTTCCTTTTCTATTATTGGCAAAGATTCAATTAACTTTGACGAAGTCTTTTCAACAAAACCAGTTTCTTGTTTGTTCTCGTCGGATTTTGTTAATAAATCAATTTTAATAACATCTTGCACCGTTTCCTTTTTAGTGTGGGATGAGATTGAAGGAAAATCTTTAGATTTTTCAATTTCTACTTTCTTCTCGATGGTAGATTTTCTTTCCGTGCTGGCATCCCCCGATAGATTTTTCTTCGTGGCTTGTTCTTTTAAACTGTTATCGACTTTATTTTCAGTTTCATTTATGTGCTTTTTTTCGGGGGTTTTATCGGTCTCACCTTTTGATAAGGGTTTTAGGGATTTGGCATCATGATAATTTTCAAAGTCTGTAATGTCAACTTTGTTTTCTGACGCAACTTTTGGAGTAACCTGATCCTTATTATTAAAAACTAGACAAATTTGAATACGAGGAGCTTCAACATCTGTAGACTCGTTAGCAGATTTTTTAGCCTCTTTATCCAATACTACTATACTACTATAAACATTTTTTATCGTTTCACTTTCACTATCCGATAATTCGCCATCTTCCATCTCATCGGTTTTCTTTCTCTTATCGTTTTTTTTATAAGATTTGAGAATTAAATCACTTATATCATCTTTCGATCCGGTTTTTTTTAATTCACCAAGGATTTGTGTTCTTAATTCTCGTAATGTATTGATATCAACGTCACCGTCACTGCAATTAATTATTCTCGATAAAATATCATCCGTATTCAACGATGACAAACTTTCTTCAGGAACTTGTAGAGTAATATTTGTAACATTCAATTTGTCTGTTCCTGAATGCTTTAACTTTTGTTTCATTTTTTTTCGTTCCTTTCTGCTAAGCGATTCCGTTCGACGATGAGGAGATCTTCTACTAAACAGTTGTTTATCCGATTTTTCAGCACTCGATCGCCAACGTGTATCGTCAGCTTCTGGGGACTGTAAAACTCGAGTGTAATTTTTTTTAGATGGAGTCACTTCGGCTTCGTGTGCAGACGACATAGAACTCGTATTTACAGAATTACTTTTGTTTGGTCGCCTTTGGAACAGAGCGGGTTCTTTACTACCCTGCACGCATATTTCTTCAGTCTTACTAGCTCTCGCGATCTCCGGCAGAGTTTCAGAAGTTTCTTGTAATGTCGACTTGACGATCGATTTTAATTTGTTTCTTACAGTATTTAAGTCAGTCTTATCTTTTTCAGTGGAAGTCTTCTCTGCATCGACGGGCTGATGCAAATTTCGCTAAAAATTATGAGATAATAATTATTTAAAATTAATTCAGGAAAAATGTTTAAAATCAAAGAATAAAAAGTATTCTTTATAATTTGCAACTTCGTTAGATTATAGTCCGCGCGGCCGACGCATTGTGACCATTAATTGTAGTGTTTTTAGGATAATTTTCGGAAGCTATTTCTCAACATTTTAGTACTGAGTGACTATAAAAGAAAAAATACGTGTATTTTTATTTTTAACAAGGATCAATATATCAAAATTTGGCAGGAAGGTTTAATTGCACCCTGTATAATTGTACTGTATTAGTCTCGATTCTAATAACTTTCAGGAATACGCACCTGTTCGACTTTAGCGTGTAAATTTTTCAAAACTTGTTCGCATTTGAGTAAATTTTCCATTTTCATCCTGAAAAGAAACAAAATTTAGTATGCAATAGTATATCTGGTACTTATCGAAATTGGTCCGAATCGCTTAAATATGACTAGGCCATATTTTCTGTGCTGGGGCAGCTTGTAGCTTTATCACTCACCGTTTCCTCTTATCCAACAGCAGATCTCGCAAAGCTCTGATCTTATCGAGCTGGGCCTGTCGCGGTTTCGAGGGTTGTTCGGAACTCTCTAGGCGTTTGATCATGTTCTCCAAGAACGGTATGTACTTCTTCATCTCCTCGAATTTTTGATCGTACTCCAAATCCATCTTGTTGCCTACAAAAATTTCTTCACGTTAGTACCGAGTTCCTTTATCAGGACAAGAGGGTTTATTTAGTTGCCATAAAAATCGTGACTGTGATAAAAACAGCTCTTGGAGTATTTGATTAACACTTATTAATTATAAGTTATCAACTTATCACTGATCAAAATAGCATATTTGCTTGAGAATTTAAAATAAGTAATCAAAAGGTTGAATGGTATGGTTCACTTGTTTTGTCAACGAGCACCTTCATTTTGTGAAGTGAGTTGCAGAATTTCAGTCGCGTTAGATAATTTCTTTATTAACCTATCAAACCCCAAGGGGCAGCCGGCTGCCGCATAACAATAGAAAATCTATTGTGTCTGCGATACTCACGATGGAGGTAACGAGTCGCAATTTGTTATTTCGACCTATACCTACCTAAGTATTTTTAAGGACCATTATATTAAATGGTCCTTTATTAAAAAGCAACAATCTGACGAGTTGACGACCAACAACAAGGTGGCAAGTGGCAACACACGACTCAAAAATAACATTCGTTCACCCTAAGTGATCCCTAACCAAATACAAAACGCAGAAGATAAGAAGTGAGAAGGATGAACAAAAGTGCTAAACGACAACGGAAACGTATTTTATTTGTGATACACGCAAATCTAAAAAAAAAAACTGTAGAACAATCCAATAATATTGTTATAAAGTCCAAAGAACAAAAAAATCAAGGCACAGAACAACTTATTATAAAAAGTCGACATTTGTATAATAAATAATAATATTCTGTAATATTCTCTGTACCACGGATTTTCGATTTTCATAATATCGTAAGCCTCGTATTAACTCTTTACTCATAGTCGAATGTTAATTATTTAGGGCTCCCACACATAAGTGCGAATTCGTGTGAATTCGCATCGTAATGTCATATTTAGTATGAGTGTGTCGCAGATATTTGTGATGCGATGCGAATTCGCAGTTTTGTGTGGAAGCCCTTAACTGTAAATAAATGAAGATTTCGACACGCATTATCAGTCAAACTCTTCATTAAATTGAAACTATTTCATCATGAAATATCTCTGAGTGCGGTAGTTTTGTTAATCTTGCTCTTATTTCCGTAAATGGCAAGCATTAAAGGCCTCAACAATAAACATAAAATAATACAGGTATCGTGCTGTCATTGTCGGTCAAATGGCTTTTTCAACATATCAGACAAAGGCCGTCACCTATGCCGTCACTCGTCAGTCGTCAGTGAGTCGCCTGCCCGTTTCCAACTCGTGCAGTAAGAAATGATAAGAATAGCATAAACAGATTTAAAGATTCATATGACCTTGGTTTTACAAAACATTAAACATAATATATTCATTCTAGTTATTTAATAAACTAGATGACCCGTGTACTTCGTATCTCAGATCTCTTAAAAATCCTAAATTTTCTCCCCATAATTACCCCCCTCTGGACTTAGACGAATATTTCAAGACAAAAATTGGCCAAAACGGTTCAGTCGTTCTCGAGTTTTGTGAGACTTACATGAAGGAGTTGCAAATGTGTTGCCAAACTTTTAAGAGAGAATACGCTGACCTCAAAAAGTATGAAACCCGTACAGCAATGTATAAAATTGAAGACTTATTCGACCTACAAATTATTTCGCTTATAATCAAAAAGTAAACAATATTTATTTATTAGCAATCAGCATTATAACGCGCTCAATATAAACATTTTAGGGTTCCTTTCCGAAATACTGTTACTCAGTATATTTATTCGCATCCGTATTCCATACTAATCCGTGTCTTTCTGTGTATTACCTCTTTAAGCTTTAATTTAACTATCAAAGCGATTTTTATGAAAGCTAAGATACCGAGTCATGGAAAAAAATCTCCACAGCCGAACATATTATACTAGCTGTTGCCCGCGACTTCGTCCGCGTTAGCATAGTACATCACATCCCAAGTATTATTTATTGTACAAAAATATTCAATGTACAGAGTTGACTTTCCTACGATTTTATTATAATTATAATATATGTATATGCTCCGCGTGGCTTCGCTTGTGTAATTTAGGAATTTCACGCAACCGTACATTTTTCCGCACAAAATTGATTATGTCCCTTCACGTGGTCTATTCTTCATGTTTGCCAAATAACATAAAAATTGCTCCAGATAGTATTTCTTAAGATAATAAGCAATTTCATATAATTTCCCCCGTTTTTTCCACATTTTTATCTATTTCTTCGCTTCTATTAGTCTTACCGTGATAAAATATAGCCTATAGTCATCCTAGATAAATGGGCTATCTAACACTGAAAGAATTTTTCAAGTTGGACCAGTAGTTCCTGAGATTAGCGCGTTTAAATAAGCCCTTTCATATAATTTCCCCCGTTTTCTTCACATTTTCCTCTATTTCTTCGCTCCTATTAGTCTTAGCGTGATAATTTGATAAAATATAGCCTATAGGCTTTCTCGATTAATGGAGTATCTAACACTGAAAGAATTTTGCAAATCGGACCAGTAGTTCCTGAGATTAGCGCGTTTAAATAAGCCCTTTCATATAATTTCCCCCGTTTTCTCCACATTTTCCTCTATTTCTTCGCTCCTATTAGTCTTAGCGTGATAAAATATAGCCTATAGGCTTTCTCGAATAATGGAGTATCTAACACTGAAAGAATTTTGCAAATCGGACTAGTAGTTCCTGAGATTAGCGCGTTCAAAAAAGCCCTTTCAAATAATTTCCCCCCGCTTTTTCCACATTTTACTCCTATTAGTCTTAGCGTGATAAAATATAGCCTAAAGCCTTCCTCGATAAATGGGCTATCCAACATTAAAAGAATTTTTCAAATCGGACCAGTAGTTCCTGAGATTAGCGCGTTCAAAAAAACAAACAAACAAACTCTAGAGAATTATATTAGTATAGATAGCCTCCTCCTTTTTGGAAGTCGGTTAAAAAAGACAGGATAATAATAATTATTCATAATACGAGAATGCACCGTTCCGCGTTAAGCGAATTTCGCCGCAACGACGATCAGAGGCGGCGCAAGGCGTGGGCGGTGTGGGCGACCGCCCACAGAGGTCCTAGGGGCCTCGCGCCCCTTGAACAACGCGTTTTTTTTTAGGATTTACGAGTATCAAAAAAATCTTTCAACAAAATCTGCATCTTGCATCATCCATCAGGGGGCCTCGCAAAATATATTTTGACCACATAAAATTTAGGTCTCGCGTGGCGCGCCGCCACTCACGACGATAAAAAAATCCTTTTGTTTATTAAAAAAAACTCTGGTCTTATGTTCTTAACCTATCAAGCCCCATAAGAGCACCGGTGATCGCGACAACAATAGAATAACAATAGATTTCCAGAATCCGCGATCGAAGGATTATACTATAAAGTATAAACTAGCGTAGGTAGGTATATCTCCTCTCGCTCCCGAGCTACGCTGCATGCTCGAGAGCGATGAGGCCTGACAGGCGGCGGTTTCTTTCTGTAAAACCGTCCTTTCACAGAAAGAGGCCGCAGAGCGGAACAGAGAGGATGATCCATCCTCTGTTCCGCTCCGCCGGCGTAGGACGAGAGTGCGGAGGCGTCGCTACGCGAACCTCCTGACTCTCGTCTAACGGGGCTCCGGGTCAGGATGGGAACCTGCCCGGCTTAGCAACTCCCGGCGCCGAGGGGAACGCTTTAGTTTGCCTAAGCGTTCCCTAACTTGGTGGAAGTCCGATCCCTGTGAGGTAGACCGGCCGGTCGTGGAGGGAGTCCTGTGTTAGACAGATCCAGGATATGCCTCCGTATACGGCTGAAGGCAAACCGCAGGTGGTTTTAGTGGGTAAACCCGAAGTCGGGAGTCCCACATACCCCCGGGGTGCTTCAGCTTAACTGAGGCACATCCCCAACCCGGGGCACCCATAAAGGGTTTCCACTGCGCAACAAAAAAAAAGGTAGGTATACCTAAAATAAACAGCTCAGAAGCAGCAGAAGTATATAAATATACATAATGAAAATTTGATCAAACACCATATTGTTCGCACTTTCGTAAAACTTCGATCGCGGATTCTTGGAAATCTATCGTTATTAGTCTATTGTCGCAGTCACCGGTGTCCTAATGGGGCTTGATGGGTTAATTGATAAATAATAACCAATGATTATAATATTTATCATATTATTATTTTATGCATATTAATTATTAATCCGACAATCGCGAATTCTTGGAAATCTATTGTAATTCTATTGACATTGTCGCGGTCACCGGTGTCCTTATGGGGCTTGATGGGTTAATTGATAAATAATAACCAATGATTACTTAGTATAAATTATCATATTTTATGCATATTTTATGCATATTAGTATAATAGGCATACATTCGACACAAAATAGAACCTACATACTAACGTGCATAGAGAAGCTTTTTTAACTTATAGCCATAGGGCTCCCGCACACGGGCCACGGACCACAACCACAAAACGCCGCCACTGGCATAATATTTTCTGTAGTTTTCATACATTTTTTTAAGCCGGTGACCGCCACACGGTACGATCGAGTGGCCCGTGTGCGGCGACACATAAGTCTGCAATGAATAATTAATAACCTGTTTAAAAATCTGTTATAATGCCGACAACGCACCTGCAACTCTTATGATGTTGCGAGTGTCCTAGGGCGACGGTAGTAGCTTTCCATCAGGTGACGCGTTTTTGCTAATTTTATATACTTAAAAAAAAGTTAAGCAATGCTTTTTCTCGGAGATGTCTTATGTGAGTTATGAGTAGGTAGTTATGAGGATTGAGGACGCATAATTAATATTATTATCGTCAATCGTGTGTTGTGTTACGTAAATTCGAATTGCGTGCATAATCTATACTATCTATAATAATATTATAAATGTGAAAGTATCTCTGTCTGTCTGTCTGTCTGTCTCGCTTTCACGCCAAAACTACTGAACCGATTGTAATGAAATTTTGTACACAGATAGTCTAAAGTCTGAGAAAGGACATAGGCTACTTTTTAACTGGACAAAGGGGTTGTAAGGGGGTGAAAATGCGTAAATTTGTTCAAATTAAGTTAGTTCCCAAAATTCATAAAAGATAGCTGTGCGTCTCCTACAATCGCGCTATTGCTTACACAATCGTCTTTCTATAAGAGGTGGTATCATCTTATACTGTATTTTCGATTTTTTTCGATTGTTATTATATGTACTCTTTTACGTTATTAAATAACTCAGTACATTATCTATGCAGTGACGTATCACGTAACCTTAAATCTATCAATGATAAATAGTTTATGGCAAAAGTTGTGTAATTGGGAGGGCTAAATATGCTTTAAAATTTGGCATAAATAGTTTAATTTAAAAAATGAAATAAGTTATATGCACACTGCTCAGCTGTTTTTGGGTGTTTTGATTTAAGGGGTACAAGGGTTTTTTTATAAAAGCTTTTGACACCAATTTTGTTGACATCGCGCGCTATACATATTAACTGAAGTCCACGCGGACAAAGTCGCGGGCAACAGCTAGTAAATAATAATAATCGCTTTTAAACTATTAAGCCCCGGCCGCCGAGCAATGGTGATCGCGACAACAATAAAATAACAATAGATTTCCAAGAATCTGCGATCGAAGGATTAATAAAATGGCGCTCACTAATAAAATTATCGAATAATATCTTAGAACACTTTTACTGGTTTTAGGACACATCATTTTATAAGTGACATCCTAATTCCTAAGTCGAAGTGAATAGTCGCAAATCCGATGTAAGTACGTTTTGTAGTTTGTACACCATTTTCTTAACTAATCAAGATATTCCGCAGCTAAGTAGTGATTCGAGGTTGGCTGTCCTTGTCTATCCTTTGACCCTTCTAATGTGGCAGACAAAGACAAGCAGACCTTGCATAGTAGTTACTCGCTGTATAATTATTTTTTGAGTAAGGGCCAAGGGGCCTTATCTAGTCACTAGTCATAACTCATTATGGACTCATGTTCACCCTATCTATTATTTTTCAAAAGATGTGAATCAAGCTAGGTAGACGGTAGAACACAGTACAAGGCAAGCTACAACTGACAACAGGCAACAGCGAGTAGCGACCGCACTCTCGTATCACGAATCACGATAGTCGATACGTATACTATCATAATTCATAACACTAACCGCTATTTGATATCACTATTACGATAAGGATGTCCGGTCGTGGTTTTGTACCAGTTTATGTACCCGTGATTGTTGTTACAGACGTCTATATTAATTTAACGTCGAGACTCGAGCCTAATTTACGTTATTGAGATTAAGTATGCATTTTAGTAAAGACGAGTTTTAGTGTTTAGCCCGATCTTCAATATATGCTGAATTAAATATCTCTGATGGTTATTAAACGTTCTGTCTCAGCGAGCTACTCGTCTGACCTTCAATGACACCGAACCCCGAGGCGCGGGCGGACCGCCGCGCGGACGTAAATATGTGAAGCTCGCTCCTTCAGCACGAGAGCGCTTCCGAACGTAACCGATCACGCACGAATCACGAGTCACATTCTATTCTACAGAATAGATGTGGGACGCTTGACGCTCCAACTTACGAGGCACTCTTCAAAGGATAAGGCTTGAAACATTTCATTACATACTTATTTTGTATTGACTTTGGATAGCTCAAACACAGTTAACACGGGCAAAAAGTGAAAACCTACACTTTCAAGGCAGTGAAACCTCTTTTATTTTATGAAAAAGGCGAAATTACGCCACTTTTATACGCTAATAATTCGAAGTATTTGAGATCGCGGTATCGTTTTTTACTAAACAGATTTAATTTGATTATTTTAACAATGACATATTAATATCTTACACATTATTTTGACGAAACTCCGATCGGTAATTATTTCACGAAACTTGCTTGCATGCCTATTTTTTTGCATGCATTTTTGAAAGAAGAACAAAATGACCTACCTGTCTTTCTTCATACTTCACCTCTGAACAAAATACAATACCAACCTGCACAGCACATGAGCTTAGAGACCAAAGTCTAATCGTAAGAATGATATCAGCTTCCAACGAAACTTGCAAGATTTTGTCGCATACCTACCAAATAATGCAAAAAATACTCATATAAGTACCTACTTGCGCCATGTTTGATAATTCTACCACGTAAGTAAGTACATTTTGCATAATTTGCATGCATGAAACTTTTTAAAAATATACAATTATAATGCACTCAGAAGTCAGAACCACCTTACGAAGAAAATTTCCGTAAGTATTAAATAAGAGCTCAAAAGAGCAATTTATCGACCGAAGAAAAGATGTGACGTCACGAGGAGTGTCAGTTCAAGAAACACAGTAAAACGCGTAATAAAAACTAGGTGTAACATTAAAAAACACATTATAAGCACCTTATATCTATTAGTGTAGTGCACAATAATTATAAACGTTCACTTTTTCAACACTTTTTTAAAAATATACTTCAAAATGCCAGCAACAAAGACAACGCGCGCCAGCGCCGTAATCCGTCTCTTCCTCTTCGTGGCAAAGTATGAAATGATCGACAAAATGGCGTCGCTAACACGCTACTCGCCAGTCGGGTGGCTCCCGCTCCGAGCGCCCGGGACCGAATAGCCTTTCGTGATTGGTAGCGCCAAACCGGTTCGACAAAGGGAAATATACCTAGGTGCAATGATAATAATCTACTCCTAGCTGGTACTTATTATTTTTTGTGAATAAGTATTACAAAATGTTAAGTTTTGATCATTACCTATTTAATATTTATTTACTTACCCACATATTATTTGATTGGATTTATAGATATTTCGATAATAAATTGTCATGCCTTGGATACCTACCTAATAAATCGTACAGTTAAATATTATGTAATGTATGCTATCTTACCTAACATTATTATTTATTTCAGACGTAAATAACATACCTTTGCATCCAAATCATTTTTATTCTTTTAAAAGGAACTGTTTATTTTGAAGGTCCGCTTGAGCAGCTAGTAGGTACAAAGAAATACAAATTTTAATAATTTTAAACACCGTCAAATTCTACCTAACAGCTGTCTGTTTATTGAATGATAAAAAAGGTAGGTAGGGTAACCGAGGTGAATTTCAAGTTTATTCGCAATATTTGATTTGATATCTAATCCACGTAGCTATAACCATAATCTTGTCGAAAAAGATATATTTTAGCAATATCAAAATGGTCAATAATAATTATTATTATTGACCATTTTGATATTGCTAAAATATTACAATTAATGTACCATACTGTTATACTGCGCTATTGCGTATTCTCAAAATATGCACTGTATGCCATACGTCTAGTCCGAGCTACGACGCCATTACATCAATTCAACGAGGAAAGGTAAATTCATTACTAACCTGTTTATAATAATATTATCAAAAACAATAAAAAACTAATGTCTAATCACGACGTTTTAGCACGTTAGAGTTTGTTCGTTTTCTCCATGGTGTTTTTAATCCGCTGATCCTATACTAGTAACTTTCTTTGTCCGTCGTCAGCGGCGAGGCAATCAAATAGGCACTGAAGCTGGGGCTCCGCAGTCCGCGGTCGTCGGTCGATGTGACTCCGCCGCTGTCTGCCCCCCGCCTCCCCGCGGCCCGGCGTGGCCCGGGGACTGCGGCGTCAGCCAATGCAAAGTCCGCGGACTAGCTCCACGTAGGCGCTCGCCCCGCGCCTCGGGCTTCGGAGATCATTCGTCGAGCGAGCGGCGGCGGAGCAGTGCGTGTGATACGTTTTGATCAATTTCAATCGTTTGTATTCTTGAGTTTTAAATCATTTTTAAATATTTTCATGATTTGATTACCTTCAAACGACTTTCCTCGTTGACAACAAATTTAAACTGTTCCAAAATATTAGTGTCGACTGTCGTCTGTTGTTTTTTTAAGAAAAAAGTTAAAAGTAGAATATAGAACCAGCCAGTATCTAAGTATAGTGTCGAGATAAACTCGAATAATCTACGCAGTAAGCAGTTTGCATTCGCGTTGTAGTGTTTAGTGTTCGGACTTCAGGATGATTCAGGCATACCAGACTTTCGTAGAACAAAGCCAGAAGATTTCCGTAAAATTGTTCCATGAATCGTGGGTCCGAGCCTTTGCCAATAATTTGAAATTTTTATCTCAGTACCTACTTTAAATAGTAGCTAAAGGAAAAGCACTATTAACCCATCAAGCCCCGTACGAGCTCGAGGTGGCAATGATCGCGAGCAGTGTTGCCAGTGCTGTATGTTCGAAAGTTACATATTGTCATGCGAAAAGTAACATTTCGTATTATTTTAAATGAGGAGGGGGTTCAGAATGCACTGTGATTTTTTAGGGTTCCGTACCCAAGGGGTAAAACGGGACGTTATATTGTATGTACATCTGTTCGTGTGTCTGTCTCCAGGCTGTATCGCAAGAACCGCTATTGAGCCTAGACTTAAAATTTTGACATGAAATTTTCGCAGTTTTCGTAGCTCTCCCCAATATTGCCCGATTAGAATGTCACACGTGTGACTTTAGGGGAGGGGGCCAGGCCCCCTCATTGTTTATCTCCAAACCAACTAGCAACAGACTAGTTATAGCCACGATTAAACTACCTCGGTCTTAACCAGACCAGTAGCTTAGACCCTTTCGAAAAAAAAAAAGTCCTTCGCCGCGAGTGTTGGTTTTTTAATCTCCGAATAAATATAATTCGCCGCCCCCACCGAATAGTATCGTAATCGACTATTACTATAGAAGTGCTTTTATAACGGATTATTGCTTTTGAAGGCCAATTCCACCTCGTGAATTTTTTTCATAGCGGTCGGACTGATAGTTTTTGAGATAGATATTTTGTAATAAACATACATGTATTATTCGCCTACGCATAAGCAACAAACTTTACGACGAACACTATGACAATAAAATATTACTATTTTCTGAATGACCAAACTAATATGGCTAACTGATATCGCGATCTTATTCCGGTACCAAAAAACAAAAGGCGGCTAAAAACAGATGTCAGTCAGGACATTACCATATTATTCGGGTAAAAAGTACATTTCATATTTTTAGTAATTATATATTGCGATTTTATGTTCTAAAAGTAATAATGGTTATTATAGAATACTGTCTAAAGCGGACCTACATAAATGTAGTAATGCATCTCACGATAGTACTTTGCGTACATTGCGACAAGGGTTTACTTTACAGGTTGCGACAATTTGCTAATGCTTACATCAAAAAGTACTATACATTGCTCTCGCTTTGTCGGCATATAAAAGAAAGTGATAGCCTTAACCTCGTCACGTGTTTCGAAGGTCAAGCAATAATAATTGTTTACATTATCTTCATTTGTGATTTTGTTTACGGAAGTGCGAAAAAAAATGCAAAAGTTATAAACAATTAAGTAAACATAAAAAGAAGGGCTTGGATTTTTTTTTAATATTTCGAAAACTATTTGAGATAATCAAAATTTAAAAATAGATCCTTAAAGAGCAGGAAATTTCCTAAAAAAAATCCTAGATTTTGGAACCTTACCAATAATCCTTATAGCTTTAATTGAGCGGCGAAAGTAACGGTAAAACCGCGTGGTTCGGGTTTCGCGTGATTTGCCGCAATCTGCTACGTGAACTAAAAAAATATTTTAAGTGATTAAATATTGATATTAAGGATTAAAAAATTTGGGTACTAAGTAGACATATTATGAATAAACAATAATCCGTTAACAAAAATAAATTATCACAATTTGTTTAATTATTATGCTTTTGTTCATTTGTTAATAGTCACCATTTTAATGTTAACATAAAAACGCTGATTATTTCAAAACAAGAAATCTAGATTTTTTTATTATTCTTTAGAACTAATCTTAATAGGCCATATAAGAGATTCTTGTTGAAAAAATTCATTTTTTTTATTTTTCACTTTTTTATTAACATTCAAAGTCATTCCAAAATTATTCATGTAAATAAAGCAATTACGGTACTTTTATATCCAATTATTGTTACTATTTTGTTTTGTTACTGTTAGAAGCCAGATAACAATATATATATTTTTTTTTATTTATAACTAATAAAATTTAAATAATCATTTTTATTGATGAAAAACCCCTAATTTCTATATTTACATGAAAATTTAATGAATGCCTTTGATTGTTCATAAAAAAGTGAAAAATCAAAATTGTTGAATTTTTCTACCGGACTCTTAGAAGAGTCTAAGCCCGTTTAAAATTAGCTCAAAAGAATAATAAAAAATTATAGATTTCTTGTTTTGAAATAATCAGCGTTTTTATGTTAACATTAAAATGGTGACTAATAAACAAATGAACAAAAGCATAACAATTAAACAAATTATGATAATTTATTTTTGTTGATGGATTATTGTTTATTAATATGTCTACTTAGTACCCAATTTTTTTTATTTCTTTATATTAATATTTAATCAGTTAAAATATATTTTTTAGTTCACGTGGCGACTGCGGCAATTCACGCGAAACCCGAACTACGCGTTTTTACCGTACTTTCGCCGCTCAATTAAAGTTATAAGGATTGTTGATAAGGTTCCAGAATCTAGGATTTTTTTTAGGAAATTACCTGCTCTTTAAGGATCTATTTTTAAATTTTGATTAACTCAAATAGTTTTCGAAATATAAAAAGAAAACTAAACCCTTATTTTTATGTTTACTTAATTGTTTATAACTTTTGCATCTTTTTCAGCCCCTCTTGGAATTTTCATAAAATGTTCTACATGGTATTCCAAATCGAATGAGACCAAAATCATAATTTTCGGTGCATTAGATCAGGTTTTGAGGAAAATGGCACTTGTTAATCAGACTATTAGTTAAAAAAGTTTTTAAATGTTGTTTTCGGTGTTTGGACCTTTTTAGTTATTAAACCTAGATGAGGCTTCGGACACAATAGACATAACTACCAGTAGTTCGACTGCAAAGAAATGAACAGGTTTCAATATCTGTCAAATTCGTCGGGTTTGGGGGTGATAAGTTAGAGGCTGGCGCGCTGGCTGGTATAATTTATTTTTAAAAATAAGATTTTGAAATTGAATTCTGACAGTTTTCTTTGCATGTGCCAAAATATAAACAACTAAATTTGTAGGTAACGACCCTAGCGACGACTTTTGTCATAATACGTCAAACTTAAATTTTTTTACATCAGTTCTAAGTCGGCATACTCTATCATACTGTCTACTCTGCTTCGGAGGTATAAAAAAAGGATAACTGATTGTTATATTACTGTAAAATTTTATATACTTACCTTTTGTTATAAAATTATTAAAATACCTATAAAATAAAAATAAGAAATGGTTTTATTTAAGAATCTAGTTAATTAGTACAATATATTTTAAGTTTTTTAAATTCTGTATTATATTTTTACATATATAAAGTATGTTTCGCTTGCCATGGAATAATAAAGTTAATATATTTTACGATTAACATGTGACTTACTCTTAGCGTCGAATATATTGGTAATAGTCGATTACAGAGCCAGTAAACATGTCTGTAAGACAGCCAATAGGATCGCATCCAACTATTACTGTGTAGTTCGTTGTCGACAACTTACCCGAATAATATCGTATTGATGTGTTACGGACAAAAAATCTATTTAAATTTCGGTATTATACTTTTTGACTTATAATCTCAGTAAGAAATATCATTATATTTTTTTAAAAACATTAAGATATCGCAAAAAAAATTAGCTTTCTTTTGGTATAAAAATAATTTTCCTGTGTGAACCTGTTAAAAAGTTATGAGCCAAAAACCGTTTTTATTTTTTCCTGTAAAATTTTGATTTTTTGATTACGATTTTATTCGGTGGGGGCGGCGAATTATCTCCGACAACAATTTACATCTGACAATAACAGACCGCAAGTTTCTAATGCCTCGTTAGAGACTGAATTGATTTTTAAATTGGTTGAGTTTTTGCAAGAACCAATATGTAAGTTTCCATTAGATTCAAATATACTTAAATATTGGGAGACGAAAAAAAATACCGATCCATATTTATATTATACTAGCTGTCCCGGTGAACTTCGTGTCACTTTAAAACCTTCCCTGGACCTCTACGAATATTTTAAGACTAAAATCAGCCCAATCCGTTCAGCCGTTTTCGAGTTTTAGCGCGACTAACACATTTGAAAATACATTTTTATATATATAGATAAATATGGATCGGTATTTTTTTTCGTTGGCATATGTTGTTTTAGCTATCCCACTAACAAGTGTCAGTCACCGTCGAGAGGTTTTTTTTTTCTATTAAAATAACAACAGTAAAAACAAGCATTTCTTTTGTGTTTAGTTTTTGCTGTTATACTAGCGCGAGCGGCATACTAGAAATACTTAAGTACATATTATTATTTTGTGACAATAGGCTACTTGACCTAATTTTTTTCTTCATGCTAATCGCTTCATAATCATTCATTTTTACAAAAAAAACTAATATTTTAATATTTTACACAGTAGAAAGTAGAAACCCATAAAAATGTTTATTGAAAAATATGCCTCTTAAATGGCGCCGAAAACACTGTCCGCTATAGTGTGACGTCATACGCTTTGCATTTTAAACTCTCTTTATTGAAATTTTTTAATGTACTAAATGTACGAGTCTAAAAGTGCCCAAAAATTATAAAATAATTATATAAGAAATTAGAAATCATTTGTAATGTTGAAAACTTTTGGAGAAAAGTTTTGGCCATTTCATTTCCCGTCTACAATAAATGGAGATAATATATATAAAACTGATGTTTTATTTGAATTATTGAAGAAAATATATAATAGGCTTATTCTTATTATTTATGTACAAATAAACTTACATATAGCGAGCGCGATAAATAAAAGATATTAAATTAGTATGAGGATGACGTCACATCCAAATCGGAAGTACTGCAAAGGCGTTTTCGTCAGTACAATTCCTATTTTTAACCGACTTCCAAAAAACGAGGAGGTTATATGTTCGGCTGTGGATATATTTTTTTTTATTTTTTTTTATTTTTGTATGTTCAACGATTACTCCGCCGTTTGTGAACCGATTTTCGAAATTTTTGTTCTGTTGTATTAGGTTTCACTCCAATTTGGTCCCATTTTCACAAAGGTGGTGACCTGATGATGGGATCCATGAGTAATCGAGGGAACTCCTCGAAATTTATATGGAAACATATGGTGATTTTGGTTTTATGTGAAGTGTACTAAGAATACGCTACCAAAAAGTCAAATATTGGGTCAAGGTATACCATGGTTTCGATGATGCTGAGAGAACTCCTGATTCCTTATAGATACACGTTTGGGAGTTTCGGCGTTGTTTTAAGAACAGAAAGCATAAACTACTATGCAATTCATATTCATCATCATAATCAACATCATCATCATCGTCATCATCATCATTACCACGTCGTGTTAAGGCCACCAATGTCTCATGGCACAGAATAGATAATAGTACAAGGCATAGGTATTGATATACTAATAATAATAATTATGTACTGTATAACAATTAACAACACCTGTTTGTTTTTAATACACGGCGGTCGGCGTCGCCGCCCAGCGCCACCGCGCGGCGCGTGGCGGCAGAAGACAGAATATCGAATACTTTACTATCTACTTTATATACAGATCGAATACTTTACTACTTTATAAAATTTTAATAGACAAATAGAATTAAAATAAAGTTATTTTAAAAAGAGCATTTAAACAAAACAAAGTCATTAAGTGTCTTTTGAATTAGTTATACTTATTAATCGATAGATGGTGCACTAAGTACCTATCGATTTGAATTCTTGATAACAAGAACAGCTGTCAATAATTATGATAATATTAAATATTATGCTACGCTACATCCTATGCAAGTTTGTACAATTTTTTATCTGATAGATCCTTCGATCGTGGAAAAACGAGACACAATAGCCTTTCTATTGTTATCGCAATCGCCGGTGACCGCTTCGGGCTTGGAGTATTAAAATTGTTAAATTACTTAGCACAATATGTTCACTTCACTGATAATATTATATTATTTTGTGAGTGTGAGTTGTGACTCTTAACAAATTGTAATAAGATACGTAAAATATACGCGTGTAACTAAAACTATCTACTAATAATCTACTAGTGTAACTAAAAAGAGTGAAATTATTATTATTTTTAACAAAAAATTAAAACCGACTTCCAAGGTAAAAACAATAATAACATTAATATGAACTAAAAAGTATTAAATAATTTTTACTATCTAATAGTGCCTTTTTCCGAATTCGGCTAAACCTCAACTATTTCTGTACTCAATCTTCATAATTTTGAAGTCGGTGCCAGTTCCAAAAATTTTAAATATTCTGTCAGAGGACTGAAGATTCAGCTATCTGGTACCGACTTCAAAATAATGAAGATTGAGTACAGAAATAGTTGAGGTTTAGCCGAATTCGGAAAAAGGCACTATTAGATAGTAAAAATTATTTAATACTTTTTAGTTCATATTAATGTTATTATTGTTTTTACCTTGGAAGTCGGTTTTAATTTTTTGTTAAAAATAATCATAAAATCATATTTTCAAATCGACTTTATTTATCAATCATAAGCTTTTATTTGATAATAAGGATGAAATACGGTTTCCTAGGCCAAGTCCTACTAGAAATATGCATTTGTTTAATGAAATTGAATATAGGTCAAGTAGCCTATTATTGTGTAAAATACTTAGCTATCGCGGTTCAAGCCTCTTAAAATAGGTACAGCCTGTCAAGGGCGTCGCCAGCCGACGGGCAAGTTAACTTTACCTACCGGTAAAATGGGGCTATTTGGTACAACATTTTGTGAAAAATTATTATTAAAACGAACTAAGTACAGGTAACTGTACTTTGGTGATTTCTAGTAACAAATCTCACTGGTAACTTCCCATACTGGTACATATTAAACGTATATTCATTCAAATCACGAAGCTACCCTAATTCAAAGGTGCAGTTCCAAATATCGCAATAGTGGGGCTATTCGAAATTTGACACAAAATAACTAAATTTTAAAATATTCTGGCTTTGTTTCAATTTATCTCATCAGGCGATTGTTGGAACAATAACACTTCACATTACTACGTTACATACTAACACTGCAAATATATATTTTTCATACTAAATATTTGTATAAAGTTATGGTGGTGCTAAATAATTGGGGTTCTTTGGAATAAATATACTTATAGCGATTGCTTTATAGTTTTAGTGAAGTATGTGGGGTATATTTGGAACAATTTAAGGGGAAGTAGCAGATATGCCTTTCCATTTCGTGTATTTGTATTTTGTACATTTTCTTACATACGTACGCACTATGTTCATAAAACTGAAACAAAATGCAACCTACCCTTAAATACTCGAAAATTGAATTTGGGTTTATTTGGTACATCACCTATAATCTTAACAAAACTATCACCAGCCTCGAAAGGGGCTATTTGGAATTTTGTTCCGAATAACCCCAAAACGGTTTCAAAAAGCCCCAATTTATAAAACTAAATAGATATGGCGATGTAAAAACGTTAGGAAACACCGGTATAAATAATTAGAATCACAAGAAAACGTACGATATGTGACAAATCCCATATTTATCTTACCTCCAAAAACTTCTCGTAACACACCAAAAGTAGGCCACACATAAATAAGTTAAATTTTGACGATTTTTTCTAAATTAGTTGTGCAGCACTCACAAATCAGTATCACAATAGTTTTCATTATCTCCAATCAATGCTACATTGTTAAACTGTTTTTAGTACTGTGAGTTATGAGTTGTGACTGTCTGTTTCATTGAACAGCTTTTCAAAAAGAGCTAAAAAACTATCCTTAAAACAATATTAGGCCCACTTGCGCCAATCTATGTTGAATCAAATCAAAATCGCATTATAGTAATTTCTGTATTAAAATTTAAAATATTATCATGCGTTTTCTTTAATACAGTGCAACCTCGTTAGAGCAAATCTGAGGCGAATAAGAAAATATTCGTTATATCAAGTAATTCGCGAAACTGAGGTTTGTTATATTGAGGTTAAGTTGGTCCAAAATTCGTTATAAAGAGGAGAAAAAAAAATTAGTTTAATTTACCTCAACATTACTTACTTACTCATTTTGATAAAGCGAATAACTTTTACTAATAAATGATAACATATTTTTATCAAATTATTTATTGTAAACAATAACAACAAAATCAATTAGGTAGGTAACGATCTTTTTTCTTACATTAATTCATTAAAGTTAAATGCAGTGAAATCCGTAAAAGTAGGGAGTAGGGACCTACATATTATCTTGGTGGGTACGTTAATGTTAATTTCATTATAATATGTAGGTAATTTAATGTTCATTTCTAAGATTCGCACAACGAAACTCACCAATTACTTTTCATCAAACAACAATGATTGTTTTACGAACAAATCCGTGTAGAAACAATATGTCGCGACGTGAATCACATACTATGTCATACATTGGTGGAAACTTTATATAAAGCTTTTGGGTTAACAAAATTCGTTAATTAGAGGTATTTATACTTTTTCTTGATGGTTGAAAATTCGTTATAATATTATAGATGATGTTCGCATAAATGTTCGCAATGTAAAGGTATATTTTATATTGACTCTTATGGACAATTCAAGGGGATTACGAAAAATTTGTTAAATCGAGGAAGTCGTTATATCGAGGTTCGTTATATTAAGGTTGCACTGTAAATGCTAGAAACGAAAGAAATAACATAACACACCCCGAGTTAACAGACTGTGTGCTCCGCGGAATCTGGAACTCGGCGAGCGATTCATCAGGCATATTTTAGAGCAAATTATTGGTCAACTTGGGGAAGACCGGCATACTTTATTTGAAGTTGGCTTTAAGCTGCCCCTATTTCTTTGGTAAACTTGACTCTTGAAATCTTTCATAAACTTAATACAGACGTTAGAATATGTCTCCACGCATTAATTGTGTGGCAAATATAGTTGATATTTCAAAGAAACATCTTATAGAGTATATACTATAGACGGACTTTCCCAGTCTTTGTCCGGCTGTCAAACGTGATTTTCGACATCGTATGTACATTAAAGGTCAACGCAGATTTGGCCGCACCGCACGCACCGCAGTCGCCGCATTTCGAATTCTTCATATAAAGAATGTAGAAGTTGCGAAGACTGCGGCGCGGGTAGGTATGCGAGCTTCCTATAACTTCATATAAAGAATTCGAAATGCGGCGACTGCGGTGCGTGCAGTGCGGCCAAATCTGCGTTCACCTTTAACAGACTAAAAACCAGAAAGTGACATCTGTATGTAGGAGGTATTGAATAAGAAACTATAGGTCTAGTCTACCAGAATCTGATGGCAAAAATGAGAAATTAAATTGACTCTAGCTATATAGGTACCGGGGTAATTGGAATATATAACATTTTGAATTTTGATCTTTTTTTTTCTAAATAGGGGCGGATTATGTGTGTTAAACATGCAAATATAAAAATAAATCCAATGATCAAAGATATTTTTTTAAAATCTGCTGTCAAAAATTGCCATCGGATTCTGGTAGACCTATAATATCCTTTACTCTGTCTACGTATACTTAATATTATGTATTGTTATAATCTTAAAGCGTAGACAGAGTAAAAGTAAACTGGGTTTCTTTTTCTAAGTCTTAAAGCGTCATTTAGTTTTTATAGAGTAAAAAAAAAATAAGTGGGGCAAGTCCGGCATGTGTTCGGGTTCAGGGCACTTCAGGGCTATCAAACATTTTTTGACATGGGTAATCCGTAATTAAAAATAAAACAACGTTATAAAATTACATGTTTACTTATAAAGTTATAAGCCCAAAATCATAATTTTCGGTGGTTGAGGTCAGGTTTCGAAGGTTGACTTGGCCACTTTATGGGCAATGCCATCTAGTAGGTTTGAAAAGGTTGACAATTATATGTGATTGGAGGTTAAAGACAGGCATATGACGGTCTTTCCTTATGCAAGCTAGACGGACTTCCCCACCATTGCACTTTTAGGTAAGAAATATTTTGCAGGTGACAATAACCAAATTAAATCGATATTAACGAATTGAACACCAGTAATAAGTAAAAACTAAAATCACCAATTACTTACTTACGTAATCCAAGAAACTCCAAAAATCCTTCGTATTGCCATTTTTTAATTTTTTTTTTGGCAGAGTCCTACACTCCGAATACGAGTAAAAAACGGGAAAAAATTGCTGATCGTTTTTTTTGTAACAGGTAGTTAGTAACGACATAATATGCCTGTTTCTTAGATGAAACTAACTCTGCAATACCACAGTATAGCAATATATCCCTACAGTAGTGAAACGATTATTATTAAAATATAAGTACACATATAACCACAGATCTCCTATCTAATTCTTATTTCTGTGCATATAACTAAGAATTTTGTGAAAAAATTAAGTACCTACCTGTTGCCATTATTGATATAGAACAAAAAAGGCCAAAAAAAAACACGTTTGTTGTATGAGAACCCCCCTTAAATATTTATTTTATTTTGTTTTTAGTATTTGTTGTTATAGCGGCAACAGATCTACACATTCTCTGAAAATTTCAACTCTCTAGCTATTACCGTTCTCGAGTTACAGCCTGGTGACAGACAGACGGACAGACAACGAAGTAATAGGGTTCCGTTTTTACCCTTTGGGTACGGAACCCTAAAAATTGAGCCGCTCTGGAGAGATCAATTTAAATATAAAGTTCCCTAACCTTAGTCCCTAACTTTCAATGGTTAGGTAGATACGTCTTGTCTCTACTAATATTTTATAGAGGTAAACTTTGTTTGTATAATTGTAGTGAATAGGCTCAAAAACTACTGGACCGATTTTAAAAATTCTTTCACCATTCGAAAGCTACATTATCCACAAGTAACATAGGCTACATTTTATTTTGGAAAAAATTGGTTTTCGTAAGATATTTGAGTTTTTCGGACACAAGGTGTAAAAAATCAACCAGAAAAGTTACTTATTTTGCGTACGCTGCCTAAACTATAAAAGATAGAACCATAAAAATATCTTATAAATCTACAAAAAAGTCCGCGACACACTATACCTATCTATGTCGAGTGAGGCACACCAACCATTTTTTTTATTTAAAAAATCTTGAATTTTTTCGGAGTACATTTAAACGCGTTTATTTTACTCATGCTATTAATCCTAATCACAATAAATTATTTCGTCAATAAGTACAGTTTATGTAGACAATATTTGGTCTTTGAATGACTAAAATGGGCATTGTCCAAAAAAATCACATGTACTTTTTATATTTTTTTTTCGTTAAAATAGGGTATTTTAAGAATATAAATTAAATAATTTTGAAATTCATTGGCTAGTTTTTTCTCAATATTTTTTTAAAGTTTCGCTCTGACGTCATCATCGGCGGCCAATTGACCTCTGCAGTATGTTTAAATTTCCATTCAATCTTATTTATAATGGCTGGTTCGTCAAATGCAAGTTCTCATTATGTGAAAGCTGATACGAGAAGCTTACCAAAAGTTCGAAACGTAACGTTGGTCGAATTTATTGCTAATTTAACTCCATTGAAGGTCAAACTAAGGTTAAACATATTTGTTCAAAAATATAAGTAACTATTGGGTATTTTTTTCGTTTATATACAGAAAAACGATCACTGATCTTATTCCTCGAAATGTTTTTGTAATGAGCAAAATTAAAAAAAAATGGACAATCCCCATTGGACGTTTGGTTTTGAAGTTATGGCGAAATTAAAACATTACGATTTCTACTGCACGGCCCGCGGTTGTGATTTGCGAAGTGGGCGTCATCAAGGCGGGGGTGCGCGTGCGAGAGCCGAGATAGAAGGGAGTTTAGATCTATTTTAAGCTATGTCCAGTGTCCACACTCCAAACTGTGCACTTTCATCTTCAATTTTCGTTCGACAAATTAAGAGTTATGATAATTTAATGTTTCATGGTGTGGTGACTGGTGGTAGTAGTGATGATGATGATGAATGCAACTTGCATAGTAGCATATGCTTTGAGTTCTTAAACCAAAGCCAAAACCCTCAAACTTGTATCTATAAGGAATCCGGAGTTCTCTTAGCACCTTCGGAACAAAAATTTTGCTTTTTGGTAGCATATGCTTAGGATACTTCTCATAAAATCGAAATCACCATATGTTTCCATATTATAAATTTTGAGGAGTTCCCTCGATCACTCATGGACCTTATCATAAGGTCGAAATCACAGAAATAAGATCTAGATAGAAGCGCTATGTCGCTCCGCCTCTTTTGCCATTTTAATAGGTATATCGATTTTTAATCGATTATTATTCGAGTTCATAGACAGAGGAATGATAAATCTTAAGATACGTGCTTGCCAGGACAGCTAGTAATATATTATATTATTCTATAAAAAATTAAATCACTAAACAGGAACATAAATACATATTACATAACTAGCTGTCCCGGCAAACGTTGTTTTGCCATTTAAAGTATTTGTACTTCATCAGTTGATACAAAATCTTACCCCCTCTTTGCTCCCCTTAGTGGGGTGGGGGGAATTTTTTTATACACCAGATGTTAAGTTGGAAGAAGACAAATATATTATCTGCGAAAACCGCATTCAAATCGGATCAGTAGTTTTCGTGTGATAAGTAGTGGAACAAACATACAGACAGACAGACAGACAGTAAACAAAAAACTAACTACAGTTTTGGCTTCTATAGCGATGTAGTGACACCCCCCGCTTATTATTTTTTTAATACCTTTATTGTACAGAATTTTTATTTCTACAGTTTTATTATATGTATATAAATGTATAGAAATATAATTACTTTTCTAACTAAAGCGGCAATGTATTATTAATCATGCGGTACACACGCAGTTACGTAGATTTCATGGTAAAAACTACAGCCACACACGATTTACAATTTTTTAAATTAATTTTAAATTAACGATTTTCGATTTTTTTAATTAATCGAAACCCTTACAATCGATTAAATGTTTAACCCATTTTTTATGAAAATCGATTTTTAAGAAATCGATTTTTTTAATTAATCGAAATTCGAAACTCTTACAATCGATTTAATTTTTAACCCATTTTTATGAAAATCGATTATTAAAAAATCGATTTTTTTAATTAATCGAGACCCTTACAATCGATTAAATTTTTAACCCATTTTTATGAAAATCGATTATAAAAAAATCGTTTTTTTTTAATTAATCGAAAACCTTACAATCGATTAAATTTTTAACCCATTTTTATGAAAATCGACTATTAAAAAAATCGATTTTTTTAATTAATCGAAACCCTTATAATCGATTAAATTTTTAACCCATTTTTTAAGAAAATCGATTTTTAAAAAAACGATTTTTTTAATTAATCGAAACCCTTACAATCAATTCGAGTTCGAGTTCAAGTTCGAATTCGAGTTCGAGTTCGACACAAAACACTACTCTCCATCTCCAACAGTCTTACGGTTTTTCCAAGGTTTTTCGATCAGCACGAGAATCTGACGCGAGTTTCACAGTTTTTCCCCATCCCACAAATTAGGTGCTCAACGCCGCTAAAGAGTTTTCACTTTTAAAATATGAAAAATAAAAGGAAAGATAGTTTCAGCATGGAAAAAGAATGAAAAGAATCTGGAGACAACGTGGATCATATTTCTGATGCATGTAGTTACTATGATGAAGTAAATGAAATCTTTTGAAAAATGGCAAATAAAGACCTAATAATAGGAAAAATGTAAAATGTAATGTAAAGTTCTATGTCAACTATTAGTTCATATTGGTGTCTACTATTAGTGATGTTCGTTTTTTGTGATGTCATCTATTAGTTATGATGATATATATATTATGATGTCATCTATTACTTATGACTAAGATTACAAAAAGACCAATAATATATTTTTTAATTGATTTGCCAGAGAATAATTATAATAGTTTTATTTTGTAAGAGTTACTGAAGACATGGAAGAAGTTATCAATCCTTTATATTCATAAATATATATTTTATAACATTCAAATGTTTCATGTTTCCTTATAGTGTCTGCCATTAGGTCTCTTCCCTTATGTTATTTTTTTAACCCAATTGTTTTTATTGCGGCCCGCGACACCAAGAACAAAACATGTTTGTGGCCCGCATGAAAAAAAGGTAGGGGACCACTGAGCTAAACGGTTGCTTCTGAAAATGTGAAAAAATTCAGGGTAGTAGGAAATATGCTGAATTTTAAAGGAAAACTATCACGGCGAAGAAGACTTCAAAAGTTATTACTCGATCAACTAAAAAAATTATTCGGCTACATCTCAATGTTCGGCGAAGTATACAGGAAACAAATTCCTTTGAACGGAACTGAAATGATGTTGTTAGTAGTGTAAAACACGTCATAAATGTGCATTCATAGACCATACAAAAATAATCAAAAACTAGCGGTAAGTAGGTACCCGGATAACGGAACCCTATAGGTAAGTATTGCGCGTGAGTCGACTCGTGAGTCCTGACTCCTGACACGCACTTTCGGCCGGTTTTCTGTATTGTGTTGTAAAAATGTTACCGGCTTGTACAGCTGTTGTACTATAGGTACCTACCTACTGAGTTACTGACAGGTAGATAATAATACAATTTACTCAAGTCTCACTCAGTGACTCAACAGACTAACATTTTACGTAACAAGTCAAATTATCGACCTTATCATATCCGACAAAAGCCGAAGGGAGCCGAAAGTTGATGAATCGGCGAGCGAGCGGACCTTGCTTGTAAAATTGTAAAACTTATGTGAACGTTGCAAAATAACCGCTGCGAGCGACCACCTGCCGCGGCTAGCCTCTACATTCTACAATCTACACTACATACAATACCTTCCTACCGCACATAATATAGGTACAGTTCGCGGAACAGAGTTTATCAATTCCGAGAATTCCGAACATAGCCGAAGTATACTGTATACCGAAGCTGGCGTTCGAGCAAAATGAGTTATTATTATACTAGAACGCATTACGCAACGTTGCAAAATAGGTAGGTACCTACCTCAGTACCTACATGCTATGAATACGATTGAATATTGATTGTTGACCCAGAATTCAGAAAAAAACTACTTATTCAAATGTTTGTGGCGCTTACTTCTCGCTCTAGATATGAATTAATGTAGATTCTTAATTCTTGGCTATGATAAGTAGCTTTATATCTGCAAAGAAAAGAAAATTTTATAAGTATGTATGTTGTGTATTATAATTTATAACAATAAAATCTGATTGTAAAATGGCCAGCGCAAAGACAGTACCTCTGTATGTCCGCCCGCTACGTAAAATGAAATTGGAAAATCGTTCTCGGTTCGACGCACAGCTATTTTAAAACGAGGTCAGACAAAATCAATACCGTCGCACAGCTAAACTTCCAGCATTTTGCACGGGTTTTAGCCATCTAGCGGCGATTCTAAGTAATTCTTAGTAGGCTTCAGTTGTTTGTTCTGCGGACATAGATGGCGCTCATGAATTTAAAAATAAGTTTCTTGCATAGAGTTAATAGGCCTGGAGATAGGGACACAAAATTCTTGGTGATTTGTGCCAGTATGGCGGTTTTACAGGGGTATAATAACGTAAAGGCAAAAAGGAAAATGATGGCCATAGCGCTCGCACTGGCAGCCCAAACACGTGGGCGTTAATCGAACGTCTCGGATAAAATATAAGTACGCGAAAGCGTAATGCCATACTTGTCGGGTGCGGCTTACAGCCCGCCATACCGACGCGAATACGTTAATTTTAATAAAAATATTGAACCATTTGTACCAGGCTAATTTTTGCATAGCTAATCATCGTCGAGTATGAGGCCATTGGGCGCTGTCGGAAAAGTATGGCAAGGTGATTTTCGTGAATAGCTACTCGACGATGATTAGCTATGCAAAAATTAGCCTGGTAAATGGTTCAATATTTTTATTAAAATTAACGTATTCGCGTCGGTATGGCGGGCTGTAAGCCGCACCCCACATGTATGGCATAACGCTTTCGCCTCCTTATTTTTTTTTTCGACTATCTGAAAATACAAGCATTTTTTTGGAACAAATCGTTCGACACTCGTTATTTATCCGACACGTTCGATTAACGCCCACGCGTTTGGGCTGCCAGTGCGAGTGCTATGACCATCATTTTCCTTTTTGCCTTTACGTAATTATACCCCTGTAAAACCGCCATACTGGCACAAATCACCAAGAATTTTGTGTCACTATCTCCAGGCCTATAATATTATGTAACGGCTGACGCATAATTATTATTTACCTTTGGGGGCGTCCACAAATTACGTGAGGTGTTTTTTTTGAATTTTTTGACCCCCCCTCCCCCTCTGGTGAGATTTCGTGAGATTTTATCCAACTACTGGTCCGATTTAAAAAATTCTTTCAGTGTTAGATAGCCCATTTATCGGGCAAGGCTATAGGCTATTTTTTATCACGCTAAGACTAATAGAAGCGAAGAAATAGAGGAAAATGTGAAAAAAACGGGGGAAATTATTTGAAAGGGCTAATTTGAACGCGCGAATCTCAGTAACTGCTGGTCCGATTTGAAAAATTATTTCAGTGTTAGTCGTTAGATAGTCCATTTATCAAGGAAGGCTATAAGCTATATTTTATCACTCTTAGACTAATAGGAGAGAAGAAATAGAGGAAAATGTGTAAAAAACGGGGGAAATTATTTGAAAGGACTTATCTCGCGACTACTGGCGCAATTTTATGTTATTTGCCACAGATAAGAAGTAGACTACGTGCAGGATCACAGGCTATTTTTTGTGGACTAATTTGTCTATGAAATATCTAATTTACGCGGGCGAAGCCGCGCGGAACGTCTAGTAATATTATATTGTCGATTGGACAAGTAAGATGGATAGTAATCAGGACCCCCCCCCCCCTTATTTACGCCCATGATCTTATCATTGAGAATTTATTCTAAAATAATAATTACTTTGTTCTATTGCGATGAATGCTCAAACACCACCATCTTCTCTTCTTCCATTTTCTTTTCACAATTTTTCGTTGAACTATATTGCTATTATTTTTAACAAATTATTTTTAACAAAAAATTAAAACCGACTTCCAAGGTAAAAACAAAAATTACATCCTTATAATATGAACTAAAAAGTATTAAATAATTTTTCCTATCTAATAGTGCCTTTTTCCGAATTCGGCTAAAACTCAACTATTTCTGTACTCAATCTTCATAATTTTGAAGTCGGTGCCAGTTCCAAAAGTTTCAAATATTCTGTCAGAGAACTGAAGATTCATCTGGTACCGACTTCAAAATGATGAAGATTGAGTACAGAAATAGTTGAGTTTTAGCCGAATTCGGAAAAAGGCACTATTAGATAGGAATAATTATTTAATACTTTTTAGTTCATATTATAAGGATGTAATTTTTGTTTTTACCTTGGAAGTCGGTTTTAATTTTTTGTTAAAAATAATAGCAATATAGTTCAACGAAAAATTGTGAAAAGAAAATGGAAGAAGAGAAGATGGTGGTGTTTGAGCATTCATCGCAATAGAACAAAGTAATTATTATTTTAGAATAAATTCTCGATGATAAGATCATGGGCGTAAATAAGGGGGGGGGGGGGGGGGGGGGGGGTCCTGATTACTATTGTCCAATCGACAATATAATATTACTAGACGTTCCGCGCGGAAATTAAACTAATTGTAGCTGCAGCTATGACCTCTTATATATATATATATATATATATATATATATATATATATATATATATATATATATATATATATATAAATATATATATATATTTATATTTATGTTCAACGATTACTCTGCCGCTTGTGAACCGATTTTCAAAATTTTTGTTTTTTTGTATTAGGTTTCACTCCAATTTGGTACCATGTTCACAAAAGTGGTGATCTGATGATGGGATGCATGAGTAATCGAGGGAACTCCTCGAAATTTATATGGAAACATATGGTGATTTTAGTTTTATGAGAAGCATCCTAAGCATATACTACCAAAACTCAAGATTTTGCACCGAGGTATACTATGGTTCCGAAGATACTAAGGGAAGTCCGGATTCCTTATGGATACAAGTTTGGGAGTTTAGGCGCTGTTTTAAGAACTGAAAGCATATGCTTCTATGCTAATTGCATTCATCATCATCATCATCATTATCATCATCATTACCAAGTCAAGGTAAATAATATGTGAGCATAACTGGATGCCTACAATAGGTGTCCGAAAAAGCGAACAACGTGGTCGTTCATGTTTGTTCACCGACGAAAAATTGTGGTTTCACAAACTGAAAGATATGCCTGAGTTTAAGTTCCGCTTCACCCAATGTTTATTAAAGTTTCCTATTTAGTTTTATATTTAAAAAAAAGGCATACAGTAGCAGTACGTTACGAGTCTAGCCCGGACATACATACAGACAAACAGAGAAAAATTCTAAAAACTATAAGTATTTTTGGGCTCGATATCGATTGTTGATCACGGTCCAGGTATTATTTAAAAAAAAAATCAATGCACACTTCTTACGATTTTATTATAATATATGTATAGATTAATAAAAAATAATCTAACAAACAATAATTAGTTTTATTCAATGTCTCTTCTGTTCAACAATAACGATTAATTATGTTGATCTTTGTCGCGCATGCGTGCCGATGCGCCTGTCAAGTGCATTTCAAACCCATCTCAAAACATATAGCTATCCTTTTCTATATCATTCGTTACGTATTATCTGTCGCATTCATTGTTGTAACCTAGGTAACCTATATAAATATGACAGAGGTAAGTACGTATATGTCGTTTAGGAACAAAATCTGAGGACCAATTTGTATGAACATACGCCATCTTTGCCACCTTCATTTCAACAAATTCTTACGACAGGCCAAGTACTTTGTTCGATGACGCACCATAAGCGTCATCGGCCCTGCTAAACGATGACGCGCCACGTGCGGCATTGGCCACTGGTTGTGTTTTATGCATATTTTATTGTAAATAGGCGTAAATCAGAGAGGGAAGAGATAAATTTTGTGTGCAGTGTTCGTATTAGTTGTAATTCAAAGCTGATATGGCGTATATAAGTAGTAATTCATACTGTTAACAAAATGTGTAAGTAGTCGTCAACCTTTGGCACAAATTTTGCTCATACGAGTATGTAGGTATTAATGATTTTAATTAGTGCTGGTTACTAAAAGCCGAGCTTTGTGAGGGCTCACGTCGTCACACCTTGACTGACTGATGATAACACATATAACACGGACTCGCGCACGAAGGGTTCCGTACCATTATAGAGCAAAATTATGCCGAAAATTATGTTTTTGTATGGGAGTCCCCCTTCATTTTTTATTTTATTTATTTAATTTTATTTTGTTTTTAGTATTTGTTATTTTAGCGGCAACAGATATTCATAATCCGTGAAAATTTCAATTCTATTACCGTTCTTGAGTTGCGGCCTGGAGACAGACAGACAGACAGACAGACAGACGGACAGACAACGAAGTCTTAGGCTGGCCTCACACAGCCGGAATGTCTTTCTGAATTCATATTATTAATTCAGAAAGACTGGAATTCCATACAATATCAGTAAGTATGCTCCACGTATACATTCTGATTTTTTTCAGATTATGTTTCGCAGATCGATCTGTAAGAATGATACTGACGAGCATTCTGAATTCCGGATCGATAAACTTAAGATTATGATTTCATAACGCGCGTATTCCCATACATTTTAATAGAGCGGCACACACATACTGGAATCAGATTATGAATTATTTCAGTTGACACTGCAAGAAGCTAACCCCTGGACGTGTTGTGACCTGCTGGCGTGATGTCTAACACGGAAAATTTAATCTTAAGCATTGAAATATAGGACACATCCATTGAGGATATCCATGACAGGGAAAAAAACATAGCGTGGTTGGAAATTCTTAAAAGTTTAATTCCAAATTGGGAAACATTAAGTGAAAACGATAGTAAAAGAAAAATAATATTTATTAGTATTAATTCTTCTTCCATAAAGACGTTTAAATATGTGCCAGGAATCATGAGACTACTGATCAATCTTATTTTCAAAGATGTGTGTGAGGCAAGGTGCCGAAATTTAGATTTTAGATTATGAATTTCCGATTATGAATTATTCAGAGAGACATTCCGGCTGTGTGAGGCCAGCCTTAGTAATAGGGTCCCGTTTTTATCTTTTGGGTACGGAAGTTAGAACCCTAATTACATGTTAAAGCACAAATCAATAGGCATGATAGTTTTTCCGTAAAGGTTGTGGGATTTATTATGACTAGCAACTTCATCTATTTTAGTTGAAGAATAAATAACTTAGAGTAGTTGTGTAGCTATGACAATATAAATTTGTATTAAAATTTAAGAGCTCTCAGAAAATCGTTTATTTTAACAAATGAAATACGTTTCTTTTGGATAATCAGCAGGAATATAATGACTTTCCTGAATATAGCCAGCCACGATTTACAAACATACTCAAATGAAAATTGCCTGGAAAACGACACTAAGGAGAATGAAAGTTTTCCAGAATATAGTCACTTAATATTGCAAAACTTTACATTGAAAAGGACATTAAGTAATTGAAAGTTCTCGTATTTGTCATGACGCAAAAAATAACTCAACAGACAGTAGCATCGAAGCTAAATTACTGACGCTGATGAAGATGAGTGTTAATAAGAAAAAAAAGTTTCATAAATACGCTAATCGCAGAAAAGTAAGGATTCTTCGAGTGAACCAATGATTGACGATCTCTGACTAGTAGCCTTTAATTCTAAAATAAACGGCCACGCATAAAATTGAGTTCAACATGTATATTTAGACAAGGGAATTGTAATTACAGTATAATAAATTAGTTTTAACGTGTTTTTTAACAATTCTTATATGCCGCGTCTGGCGCGTCATCGGCCTCACTAAAACTTTTTGAATGACGCGCTGGGCGCGGCATTGGCCATGAATCGGTTAAAACATCATAGGTCACTGCATAATATGTACCGTGCACTTGCTTACGGCAAGCAATAATATTATAATGTTACGTTAGTAACATACAATATCATTGATTATAATAATAAACAATGATAATATTCAACGTTGACATACCTAAATCTAATATTATGATAATATCATAGAGTAATGGCTGGTCTCTGATAACTGAAAATACGCACTTTTTGAACGCCGCGCCGAAACAACAGGCCTACCACCGGTTCAGGGATAAGCATTCAAGCAAGCTATTTTTAGGTAATAAGCCCTTACCAATAAAATAGTTCACACGGTGTACAGACGTTTTAATTATACTTTATATCCTTGTCCGATTTGTTAGAAATGTTAATTGACATATAAGGACAAAACTTTGCTGAACAGCAGCGTCTCTACAGTGTACAGTCATGAACGTAGAAAAAAAGGCGGACGGAGTCTTGTCATATACAAAACTGTGTCTTCACTTTTCTTCAGAGTCGGCCACGCACACGTTCTGACGCCTGTCAAATGGTATGGACTAGCGCAAGAATGTGTGCGTGCGGACCGTGTACATACAGCCAGCTGGCCGACTCTGAGCGACACAGTTTTGTGTATGGTGGGACTCCGTCCGCCTTTTTTTATACGTTCATGTGTACAGTGTGCACTGTGCACGGTGTAGCTCTTTTTGTTAATCGTAGGGATAGTTTCTAGAACCTACCTAAATAACAAAATAAAACAACCGTGAACTTTCGAATTTTCTTTAATCAATAATTTAAAGCTTACAGGAGACATTTCATGTATAAGCGCCGACGCGCCAACAAAACAGGGTCACAATCCGAACTGAAATTTTCTTCCGTTCCTAGGAACCTAGTGCGCCCGCTCGAAAAATAAGATCCTGTAATTTAGTAGGCTCCGGGCCTTGATATTACTGGACGGTAAACTCTTTCTATTGTCCGTAGGGCGTTATTGAGTAAAGGGGCCAGATTCTCATGCCTCGAAAGTTACGATCACATGAGGCCGTCTCACTCGCGCATGACTGTGTGCGCATGTGGGTGAGATAGCCTGCGTTCGAAACGACATTCGACGTTTGAGAATCGTGCCCCAGTAACGGAACATGACAAATACAAGTCAGCACTACCCAACCGAGGTGGCTGCGCGTGCGCACACTTGTTTGGCCGCTATTACGGGTTTACACACAGATGAATTGAGACAAGTCAAGTCTTATATTAAAATGTGTAGACTCATTTCTTCCTCTTTATGTAGACCACATAAAACACACAAGTTTTGGACGTACACAGCTTGGGTTATTTAAATTGTTTTAGTCCTATTCAAAGTCATATTGTATGAAACCACATTTACTCAATGCGTTTACAGCACGTATTAAACAGCTGTCATGGAAGGAGCTTAAAGATATTGTGGATTATGCAATTCTGATGATTTCAATCCAACATGAATGCAATTCGATCCGGTCCGTACAAATAATCGGAAAATACCAATGCATGATATACTACGAATAATAAAAACTAAGGAAACGTAACTCCCATACTATTACCTTTTTAAATTTGGTTCCTTTCGAACCTGATACCGCTGAAGGCCACCTTATTGCAAATTTGAAAATGTGTAGAACATGTTTTTGATGGAGTTACTTTCCTCAGTTTTTATTATTCGTAGATGCTATATTATATTAATGTTAGACTAAAAAATTATAGGTTTAAGTTTCTAGTTCAGTTGTACCAAATTTCATGAACTTACATTCTTACCATTATTGCTTTTATTTGCACAAGTACAGGGCGAGGTGTCGTGTTTTAAAGTTACACATAATTTGAAGTAAACAAGGGATGACCAACGACCATCAATTTTTACAAGTTACTAAAACGAAATACACCAAAACTCCATACATACTTCTCACATTTTCCTGCCAAGCAAATACTTTCCATACAACCAAACAAAAACCTCACATAATTTTTAATACGCTTCCTCATTATTCATATTATGTTAAAAAAATCTCAAAAGTAAATGTAAAATGGATGTTTCGAAAATCTAAAATGTGTTTGACGTTAATGGCGTATCCGATAAAATCGCCAATATTAGTACGATTTTAAGAACGCCACATGTAAGTCACAACTTCTAAAGGTAACTGGTAAATTTATTTTCATTTGAGAGTTTCGCATCTAGGCAGTAAGCGTATATTAGACCTCAAGTAGTCCATCCACAGATCAATAATCCTCAGAACGTCCACACATAATGCGAATGGTAAAAAAAGAACATTTAAAATTCATGCGTAATTTATATTTAACTAAAAACCTTTTATGTACAATGCGAGAAGTTTGTAAATAACGTTTCTTTAAATAATTTTGTTTTCTCGAACTCAAAATTTACAAATGTTAACAATGCCGCTGCGGCTTCGAGGAAGTTTCGTCCTAATCTATTTAGTCGCTGAATCCACATTTATTTACGTATCGGGGTTCAACTTTGGATTTTGTCTTTGCGATGCTCTTTTCACACGGATGGTAATAATTTTATGAGTAGTTCAGTCTTTTAATCGAAGCGGCACTAGGCTCGTTCCTTCTGCGTTCGAACTGCAGTTCGTTACGTCCACACAACGTCCACCCCCGTCGAGACTCGCGGTGCCAAATACATACAAAAATACTTTACGTCGTCAATTTGATCGTTAACGTTACAAACTGGGAGTTACGCATTTTATGCAGTTATAACCAGCAATTTTAAAAATGGTGACGTACATTTTGACGGCCCGCTAATAACGAGTAAACGTGTCACAACAAAAGTTTCGTAGATGGAATTTGAGCAAAAAAAGTACGTTTCAAAACCACCAAAATGTCACTAGAGTCCGTCACAAAATTTGACTTAGTAATTCACACTTCGAGGGTTTTCTTTGCCGGTGCGTCGTTCGGTGGAACAAAAAAAAGTTAACTTCACTGTCACGTTTAATCCACCGGACGTCGCGTCGCCACCTGGCGGCAAAGTTTGGAAACCCTCATCGGGACCGCGACGGGCGGTTTAGTTGCGCACGGGCGGCGCGGGCGAGTGGTGATGTCGCTCGAGGTCCTCCAGCGAGAGCGCGTTGGGGACATGCGAGACGGAGGGCAGCTTGCCCGCCGACGCCTGCGCCAGCAGTTCGGGCGAGAACCACCGCGCCAGCTGGTTGTCACCGCCGCCGCCGCTGCCGGCCATCTCTGCAATAGAGACGTCGCTTAGTATCATTTTTTACTACTGATCTGACTGCCTCTTGCCGTAGATCTTCACCCTGATGGAACGAAGTTGTTTCTTTGTACAAAAAACCTGTATACACTCAACAAAAAAAATATATACTTATATAAAAAGAGAGAGAGAGACAGAGACAAAAAAACGCGCTACCGCTCACAACTATAGCAAAAAGCACAGCATAGGTCAAGATAGATGTGCATCGCATGTCCCGCGAAGCGTATTTTTGCCACACTATGTCTGTGGCAAAAAGTATCGTTACAACTTTTCGTATGAATTTTTTCCGTCCTTTCGCAACGCGCGATAAGGAACTTCGTTACAAAAAGTGTTGCTCATTTCTTCCTTCAAAACTATTAGTTACGTCACAATCTGCTACAGAGTACAGACTATAAAACAAAAGTAATTTACCGGTAAGCGACCTCTGGTGCGAGTGTACCAGTAGCTGGTGGAGCGCGCTGCTGCCCGCCACGCCGCGCATGTTGCCCATCGAACCCATGTTGTTATACTGAAATATGGTAAATAGAGGAGATTACAATATTGTACAGTAAGAGCCAGTCCACACGGCGCGTTGCGTCATCGCAGCGTTATTACGAAGCACATGTGCTTCGTAATAACATAAGGGACAGCAGCCCCCGCTTCGTCTAGGGGGCTGCTGTCCGTCATGTGTGAGTTGCGCGCTGCTGTCACGACGGAGCGCGCCGTGTTGGTTATTTGCATGTAAAACAACGCAACGGTAGCGCTGCGTCGACGTAACGCTGACGCAACGCGCCGTGTGGACTAGCTCTCATTGGTACGTGTTTGTTACGTCGCAAATATATTGTTTATTTATAAATGTATGCAAAAACGTATATATTTTACTGTATAAGTCCAAAAAACAATTACCGAATTGTTAACTGGTGGTCTTTGCTGCTGTAATGGGAATGCGCGGTTCCCGCTCATTTGCTGCAAAAATTAGACATATTTTTAATTGCTATTATTGCATTTAAAACATTATTACATTAAATAACAATTTAATCAACGTTCATGTACCATCGAGGAAATTTATTCCTATGCAGTTGATAGACCAACGTAAAGGCTCCATTCCACCGCGGCGCACGCTGTGCACGTCCATGCGCACGCGTGGACGTGCACGGATTTATTTCTTTGACTTGAGTCAATTCGTGCGTAGCGTGTCCTTGGGTTGCAGTGGACACAGTCACATATATTTTCTTACAAAGCGAAGCTTGACGCACGTGCGTAGCCTCTCCGTGCGCCGCGGTGGAATGGAGCCCTTATTTGGTCGAATATGTCAATTCAATGTTAATTGTGATCTGTCGGTTGGTTTTGACGTAACGCAACCAAACTACGTAGGTCCCCGATCTGCATAGGAAATAGGAATCAACTTCTCTGATAGTACCATCGAGGAAATTGATTCATAGGCAGTTGACGGACCTATGTCAGTTGGTCGGCTTAATATTATGTCAATTCAATGTTAGCTGTCAATTATTGTGATCGGTCTGATCTCACTCGCCACACGACAATGGCTTATATTACATATCGCTCTATTCCTGTTTCGCAGATTGTTCGCGTTCGGTTCGCCGCTGTTTCGCAGTTCGCAGCGTCGGGGTACAAGACGCGTTAATTTGGTCGCGTAAAAATCCCATCACAGCTTACATTGAATTGAGATAAGCCGACCGAATGACATAGGTCCGTCAACTGCCTAAGAAAAAATTTCCTCGATGGTTCATTACAAAGAGTTGGTAAAATAATATAATCTAACTCGTTACTCGGTCTTCAGCTAAACAAAGGGAAGGAGGTCAAAAAAAGCTACAAAAGTATTTCGAAACTTTCCTCTAAAATGTATAAAATGTTACCTGTTGTTGTTGATTGAGATAGTGTTGCTGGTAGTCACCCTGCGACTGCGGGTAGCCCATCTGTAGGATGCCACTTTGGTTACCCTGAAAAATATATTTATTGTTTTAATATTTATCGCTTTCGTTCCCAAGCGGTCGCTCGCATGCAACCGCAAGCACAAAATATTTCCAAGAATCCGCGATCGAGGTGTTACTGTTTAAATCTAATCCAGCATTTAAAAGCTGGGACGCTCTGCTGTTTGTACTATCAGAGAAGTTGATTCATATGCATATGGCGGACCTTTGTGATTTGGTCTCGTTATATTAAACCGATCCGACAGATTACAACTAACACTGAATTGACATAATCCGGCCAATTGACGTAGGACCGACAACTGCCTATAAATCAATTTCTTCAATGGTACACCGTACATTAGCATTTAGGAAACGTACGCTTAATTTCCTATAATATGTTTTAATGAAGTTCAGAATCCACTAAAATATTACAAAATATACTATATATTTACTAAAACAACAGTTTTGTTTATAATTATTATGCTAATCTATGTTTCTTAATGTTACCAGTATAGTTTCAAGTTACTCTCAATTTATATTACTGAAAAGTGAAAACTAAAATGTAAAAAAATTAAACGTACCTTCACAATAGGCCTGCCCTGCGGCATCTTAGGCGGCTGCGACCACTGCTGCTGCTGCTTGGGACTCGGCGCATCTGACTCCTTGTCGGCAGTCATTTTTCGTAGAACCTGCGACATTTGTTTATCATTAAAAATAAATCACCATTCATTAAAATTTTGTCAATAATTATATATTATTTAGGTTTGCTAAACTTATTTATCCAAAAAAAGTTATTACTTTTTTACTACAGTACAAAAACTCTTCTTATTTTCAACACGCATTACGCAGATGTACACGAACGCATAACGTTACGTACGTGCGTACGTGCGTGCGTGAACTTAATGCGTGCGTGCGTGCGCGAGCGTGAAAGAGATAGAGAGAGTCACCGAAGTGGGCGTGAAGGAGATGGGCGTGGGCTTGTGGTGCGGCTGCGGCTCGTGGCGGCGGCGGTAGTTCTCGCGCTGTTCCTCCAGCTTCTTCTTGATGAGAGCGCCCTGCATTATAGACTGCGTATGCGCAGCCAGCTCGCGCGGCGACGGGATGCGCGCGGGCACGCCTGCATGGAAACACGAATTCATAAATAAACGATCGTTTAACGAGGGATGTTTTGGCACTATCGTCAATTGTCTAACAGCTGTCGTATGTCACGAAATAGCTGTCATATGTTTGTCTGACACGGCATTTAACACGGAAGACCCTACCATCCCTCTGGTGGCAAATGATATATCCACAACCTTCATTGCTGTACAACATAATATAATCTGATAACACCAGATACAAAATAAAGAAACAATAGTTTTCTTTATAAATGCTTTAAGCTATTCTTTGAATGTCACCAGTAAGTTACTTTAATCACTCTCTATTTATATCACTGAAAACAGACATAATTTCACATTTAGGTGACACATAAGCGTTGTTGAAATTGATATACAGGGTGCAATTAAACCTCCCTGCCAAATTTTTTCCAGGGCTTAGGTATCATTAGGTTTTTTTGGTCAAATGGACTCTCCATTTACCAAAAAAAAATTTGGGGGTGATGAGCGGGGGTGACGCGGGATGAGCCGCGTGGCAAGTCACGCGCGGCCGTCGAATCGTGTTCATTAATTGTAGTGTTTTTTAGGATAACTTTCGGAAGCTATTTCTCAACATTTTAGTACTGAGTGACTATAAAAGAAAAAATACGTGTATTTTTATTTTTAACAAGGATCAATATATAACAAAATTTGGCAGGAAGGATTGCACCCTGTATAGGAAATACTTGACTCTAAAAGACCTTTTAGGATGCGGGTGAAAACAGGCTTTCAAGAACATTAATGTGCTTAAGAATCGTCTTGATATCGTTAACCGACATTTTTAAATTTCGAACACGTATCCGACACTGGTTAAAAATTTATATTATGTAAAACTTACCTGGATGAACCACTCCCAATGTGTTCGGACTTGTCGCCATTATAGGTGACACACAGAAAGCTGCGTCCGTTAATGAATACCAGTTTTAAATGACATCTAGCCATACAAACCTATAAGGATTTTAATGCATATGGGCAAAATTATACTAACGCCGTCATAATATTATAAAATGTTTAGTTGCAAGATCACTGTTTTACATTCACGTCAATGTGTCATACACGGCAAAATATCCTTACAGGTCTGTACTTATTTTCTAATGATAATTTAATGTAATATGGAGTTCTTTTAAATACAAATAGAAGTAGCCTAGAAGTTGTAAATGGATTGTATTTGGGTTTAATTTCATTATTCGTAATAGCACGTTGGGATAAGTACTATATTTATGCGAACTGATAAATACTGATTGTGGAAAGGGAAATTAGATTTACAAGCCTGTAATCCGGCAATAATCTTTTACTCACGCGCGAATATAACACTACCTCTTAATGATAGCGACATTTTCGTGCGCGAGTGAAATAGGCAACTAGCTATAGAGTATAGAACTATAGACCATCGGTCATTGTACCATCGAGGAAATTGATTCTTACGAACAACATACCAACGACATTTGGTCGGATCATGTCAATTCAATGTTAATGATCTGTCGGATGGTTTTGACGTAACGCGACCAAACTACGTAGGTCTGCCTAGTTTCCAACTTCTCTTATAGATTGTGATCTGTCGGCTGGGTTTGACGAAACGCGACCAAACTACGTAGGTCCCCCATCTGCCTAGTTTCCAACTTCTCTGATAGTACATTAATTTGTAAAGGTGTATGCTCACCTGGATGCGGCAGCGGCGACAGTCGCAGCGGCTGGTGGTGCGGCGGCACAACGAGGTGCGGCGCGCCCGGCAGCGGGGACCCGCCCATCTGTTGCTGTAACACGAGACAAATACACAGCATTATGCTATTGAATTTACGAGTGGAATACAGTGTAGTGTATTGATAAATAAAGATATGCCCTGCCTACTTGGGTAGGTAGCGGGGAGAGGAGAGTGGTCATTCGACTTCGGTCTGACGATCACTTCTTCTATCATCCACGAGCCAGTCGAGTGGTAGTACAGAGTGATAATACAGTATTCTGTGTTAAATTTACTCCTCCTACGAGAGTGAACAAATTGTACTATCAGAGAAGTTGAATTCCTATGCAGATGCTACGTAGTTTGGTTGCGTAATAGCGTTACGTCAAACTCAGCCGACAGATCACAATTAACATTGAATTGACATATTCGACCAAATAACGTTGGTCTATCAACTGCATAGGAATCAATTTCCTCGGTGGTACATACAGTATACACTTAAACCCATCAATCCCCAAGCGGCACCCGGCTGTCACATAACAATTGAAAATATATTGTGTCTGCTATCTCAACGATCGAGGTATTACGAAGTAGTAGCTGCAATCCGTAGCAATAATATAAACTTTGCTGACAACATAATTCATGCGTCGGAAGCTCATGTCAACATTGTCGTGTCAGTTTTCTAAAATGAGAAAGTGTCATGCCTTGCACAAACCTACGCGACCACGCGTCAATACAAAACACACATTTGATAACTTGTCAAATGTGTGTTTTGTATTGACGCTGCCGCTTCGCAGTCGCGTGGTCGCGTAGGTTTGTGCTAAGCATCATTATGTATTTGGCGCACACTCGGGCAATATCTGCTGCTGCTGTTGTCGCTCACCTGGCGCTGGTACTGCTGCTGCTGCTGATGGTGGTGGTGCAGGCGCACGATGGTCAGCAGCAGCTCGCGGTGCCGGTTCTGCAGCCCGGGGTTGCCCAGCTGCTGCATCAGGTGCTGCACAGTGATCTCGCCGGCTTTCAGACCTGCGCGGGCGCATTATAATATCAATGTTTGTTGTTTACAGATGTCATTTTTGAAATAATAATAAGCCAAACTGAAAAGCTGGCAATAATATACCCAACACTAAGGCCGGTATAAATAGTCAGTACTCAAGATGCATCTCGGTCTCAAGACCTGGTTCAGGCTCTGTGATTGGTTGGCTGTCAAAATTTGGACCAATTACAGAGCCGAACCGCGTCTTGAGACCGGGTCGCATCTCAAGTACTAACTATTTATACCGGCCTAACTGCTGCACTCAGAGACGAAACTTAATTACTTAACTGTAATTAAATAAAGATTTTGACATCTCTGAGTGCGGCCGTTAACATTCTTTTCGCTAAAGAATCTATGGTGTAGATTTAAAACGGGTAACATTTTAGGAAATTCGCTTGTACCACAAAGACAAAACATTTCTCTATACGCATACATGTTTTGTCCTTGTTTAATAAGTTAGAAAAGTAGCTGTGTGAGCAAGGACAACAGGCACTTTAAAAACATCTGTACAATGACAATGGGGGTAATTGTTTAATAAGTGGGAGAGAGGATTTTTTATATTACTAACTAGCTGACGCGGAAAACGTTGCTTTGCCATTAAAATTATTTCTAGTATCAATATAAAAAGTAGATAAAACCTATTCTCAGATCTAACGAATTAAGAAAACCTATTCGAAGGCCTACAAACCTCGAAATTCACCTCTAAATAAATAAATGAATAAAAATTGTTTAATTTCTGAATAGATAAAAAAAAATGCTAACAGAATGTTAATACTACGGTGCCTACCACCGCTTCGGGAATTAACCCAAGAACCCGCGGCGTAAGAAACTCGCAGGGGGCCCACTTTTTTACCAAAAAAAGTGAGATAAAAAATAATCTTTTAAAATAAAATTTACAATGCTGTAACTTAAAATTAAACAATGTCAGTCTATGTAACTAACATACCGTGTATAATGGCCTGCGCCTCAGGCCGCTGCAGCAGTTCACGGTCGGCTTGCGTCGGTCCGGTCGGGCCTGACGGCGGACCTGACGGCGGGCCGCCGGGGCCCGGCATCTCCGACGGTGGCGGGCCTTGCTGCTGCCGCTAAAACAGTGAGGTAAGTTTACCACACTCCTTAAGAGTTTGAAACCTTTGGTTCAAATTGAAGTAACGGTTTTGTGGATTGACTACACTATACATAAAGTTTCAAGCGAACAAAATTAATAAATAAATAAAGTTTTAGACTAGAACGGGTAACATTTCTAAAATTTTGTCTTGTAAAAGTTTTTGAAGCAAAACAGCTGTAGAAATATACCGACTCGACCCAAGTTTCGTTTTATTATCAGAATCTATCGTATCCACATAATATGCACGTCGGGGGCATAATGTTCTTTTAACTGCAACTTTATATCGGGAAGAACTTGAGAACAAAATAAGAGAGTAGTGCTGTTTTGCCATTTCAGCGACCATAAGAGATAACCATCACCCAATTCTCATACATCTCAGATGAAGATGTGATCATCAGAAGCTGTGATAAGCATACAATCGAATGAAGATCGAAGTCATCAGAATCGTTCCCGGGTTTACGCACCTGCTGCACCTGCAGGAGCTTGTATAGGAGCTCCTGCGGGATGTGCGGCTGCTGCGGCGGCGCCTTCGGCTGCTGCTGCTGTTGCTGCTGCTCCATGCTCTTGTTCAGCATCTACACACGATATTATAATGTTGTAACACATAAATATAATGCACAAACGATACATTTATTGTACTTTCATTTGTAAAGTGATACCACAATATATTAAGACACAGTAATATTATAATCTTTAATCCATCGATGTTGTGTCTAAATGATGTGTGTAAAGTTTATAATAATACTAGCTGTCCCGGCAAACGTTGCTTTGTCATAATATAAAGTATTTCGCCCATATTATTATTTTATTGAAGTGACTAAATCAGTATGTCGCCATGGCAACGTCGATCGCTATCTCGTCGCTTAAACAATGGTCACCGTCAGTCTCAGGTTGTAATAATTTACTATTATTTATTCAACAATTGCACTTATTAATATATAAAGTACCGAGTAGCCGATTCTCAGACTTACTGAATATGCATATAAAATTTGGTAAAAATCAGTAAAGCCGTTTCAGAGGAGTTCGCAGACTAACATTGTGACACGAGAATTTTATATGTTAGAAGATTATTGTGTTGAGAATTTGATGACACGGGTGTACGGATCAATCCTGCGGGTTGTTGTGACATCGAGTATTTACTATAGCCAAAATTGGTAAATGTAATATACACGAGCCTCACAAGTGTATGTGTTAAGTGTGTTACCTGAAGTAGGCTCATGGGCGGCGGCTGTTGCGGGCGCGGCTCGGCTGCCACCACGTGCCCGCCAGACACCTGCGCCAACTGACAAACATACAAACATGTTTTACAAACACGAATTAATAATTGAGTTACATATTTACTTTATAGTTGCAAGCAACCCCGCACTTACCCGCTCTCCTAAGCCCTCTTAAATACAGTATAGTTTGCGATACATTTCTTTTCGAGAAAACAAGACTATAGTCGGGGCATTTTAATAGGCCACATTTGACAGTTCATCAAAATTGCACCACGTAACCTTGTAGCGACGTGCATAAAAAATAAATATTTTCGTTTTGTTATAACTGCACAATTTATTAACTTTTTTCAATTACGATTACATATTTATTGTAAACATGACCGATACGAATTATTTAAAGATTTGCTTTTGCTGATAAACAATTCTTTAGAATTGTTTATCTTACGTTTACGTAATAAACAAATTCTGATCTTAATAATTGCACGTCGTTACAATGTTACGTCAGCTGACCTTTTTTCTTTTTAAACTCTAGGGATGTTACTCTAAAAATCGAAAGCTAATAAATAGTATCGATGCATTTATTACTTGTAACGAAATATTCCCATAAATCAATAACCACGTTGTGAAAAGTAACACATATTTATGGGAAATGAATAATGATAATACTAAATTTAACAATTTTTATAATTCAAGCGAATAAATGCAATGTTTTTTGTAAATTATGTACTTGTCTTATTTTGGTCCTTGAATTTGCAAAGAAAAAGTAATAAAGGGACAGGAATTTGTTTTGGTTTTACAAATAACGTATAAAATTCAAATATTTTATTTCAAGTCCGTATCGATTTATTCGTTTTGGTCGATGTTTTTACGCAGTTCACCTCACTATGGAGATTAATCTGACAGATGTCAAATGTGGCCTATTAAAATGCCCCGACTGTAATAATTTCTTATTCATTTTCTGTATGTGCGAATTTCGGTTATAGTCGAGGCATTTTAATAGGCCACATTTGACAGTTCATCAAAATTGCACTACGTAACCTTGTAGCGACGTGCATAAAAAATAAATATTTTCGTTTTGTTATAACTGCACAATTGATTAACTTTTTTCAATTACGATTACATATTTATTGTAAATATGACCGATACGAATTATTTAACGATTTGCTTTTACTGATAAACAATTCTAAACGTAATAAACAAATTCTGATCTTAACAATTGCACGTCGATACAATGTTACGTCAGCTGACCTTTTTTCTTTTTAAACTCTAGGGATGTTACTCTAAAAATCGAAAGCAAATAAATAGTATCGATGCATATGCGATGCATTGATTACTTGTAACGAAATATCCCCATAAAATAATAACCACGTTGTGAAAAGTAACACGTATTTATGTGAAATGAATAATGATAATACTAAATTTAACATTTATTATAATTCAAGGGAATAAATGCATTTTTTTTTTGTAAATTATGTAATTGTCTTATTTTGCTCCTTGAATTAAAGTAATAATGGGACAGGATTTTGTTTTTGGTTTAACAAATAACGTATAAAAATCTAATATTTTATTTCAAGTCCGTATCGATTCATTTGTTTTGGTCGATGTTTTTACGCAGCTTACCTCACTATGGAAATTAATCTGACAGATGTCAAATGTGGCCTATTAAAATGCCCCGACTGTAAGAGACATTCCCTTCACATTTATGTCGTCTTGGCGTTAATTTTATAGCCTACGAATAATAAAAACTAAGGAAAAGAAACTGTGTCAAAAATTTGTTCCGCGAGTCTACAAAATGAGACCCATGCATACTTTATTGAGTTTATCCTTGTATTCCGATGTATTCGGGTCTCAATTTTGTGTATTTATAGAAGTGACAATTATTGTCAAAGGCTTTAATTTGTAAATTTGAGTGTTATACCTTGTGCGTTTTAAGATGATATGCGTATCATCTTAAAACGCACAAGGTATAATAAATAATAATTGACAATAGTAGGGAAATTACCTAAAAAAAATAATCGATAATTTAAAAATATCGAATCACTTCGTAAAGGAATTGCAATCGAAATACCGATTTCGTACTGACGTTTCTGAGTAGCGCCGACGATTTAAGATGGCCGCCCTTTTTATCGATTTGATTTCGATTCAACATAAGTTCCGTTTCATGCATCTGACATTTTTCAAATGTTTTCGTAACAATAATTTTATACTCCTATTTCATAGTTAATATTTATAATTTTATATTAATAAGTTAGGTATAGGTCTACCAGATTCTGATGGCAAAAAGTGAGAAAATAAATTGACTCTAGCAATACCGGGGTAATAGGAATAAAACATTTTCATTCTTTTTTATTCCTTTAGCGGCTTATTTTGTGTGTGAAACATGCAAATATAAAAAAAAAATATATCGAATGACCAAGGATATTTTTTGAAAATCTGCTGTCAAAAATTGCCATCAGATTCTGGTAGACCTTTAAGGTATATAGCAACTTTTGATTTTTATTCATTTACAATTATAGGAAACATTTATTTTTGTAGATGGAATATAATTTATTACATTTTGATTTTTTTTTGTTTTCTTGTAAAAAAAAATCCGTAGCAAGGAATATGAGAACTGTCACCCATATCATCTTAAAACGCACAAACTATTATAGTGCTTCGTAACTATTGTCATATTTTAGTGTGCGAAAAGGGACCAAATTCAAAACGGTTGAAGTATGGAAGTTACGTTTCCTTAGTTTTTATTATTCGTAGTATGTACTTTGTAGCCCATTAGTAACTGCGGCACTCAGAGACATTTAATTATGATTGCACTTCAATTTAATGAACAGTTTGACAGGTAATGTATGGGGCTTAAGTCAAAATTTTCATTTATTTACGTATTTAATTTTATGTTCACTGAGTGAGGCCTATGTCCAGCAGTGGACGAATATAGGCTGATATGATTAATGTTCGTCTTTGAGTGTGGCAGTAAGTGTATTATACGGCCTTTACACTCGCGCTTCGTCCCTCGCCTCGTAGCTCGCCACTGCCCTCGTGCGAGGCTCGTGTTGATCGATGGTTAATAAGTTGCCTGTTTACACTCGCGTGCCGAGTTCAGTTGTCTTTGAGCTAGCAACAATGGAGGACGTCGAAGTTTTAGCAGCAACAAGTTTGTGCATACTGGGCTTATACTGCTACGTCACTAATTTAAATAAAAGGAAAGTAGCAAAGAAACATTCTTGTGGCATTTGTGTTTAGGGTCCCAAATTATTCGTTCTTTTTAAAATAGTTCTATTAACTTAAATGTTTCGTCTTCCGACCAATCCATTATAGTCAAAAACGCATCGTATAATGATTATACGATGCGTTTTTGTTTTTGCGTATTTAAAACTAATCACAACCTGCGCGGCACGATGTAGAAGCCAGAATAAAGCAGGAGGGCGAATGTAAACACCCACTCGCGTGCGACGCGAGGTCCTTTGACTCGTGCCCTAAAAACCGCTCCGGACGCGAGCGCCGCGAGGGACGAGACGAGGGACGAGGCGAGCCACGAGCGTCTGTTCACATTCGCACCTCGCCCCTCGCCTCGTCCCTCGCCTCGCGACTCGTACGCGAATGTAAATGGGCTATTAAATAATAAACTATCTCAGGGGTTCCCAAACTGTGCGCCGCGGCGCCCTGGTGCGCCGTGGAAAGGCAAGAGGGGCGCCGCGAGTCGATCCTCCATCATTATTCGTAATCACTAATATTATAAAATAAAATTATAATACGAAATATTGTATAATATTGTATGTATGTTTTTGTAATAGCTAGGTAGAGTAGGGCGCCGTGACAAAATATTGAGACTTGTAAGTGCGCCGCAGGCTGAAAATGATTGGGAACCCTGAACTATCTACATAAAAACTCACGAGTCGCTTGAAAGCCGTGAGGTCGTGTTCAGTCGGCGCGGGCGCAGGCGGCGGCTGCTGCGGCCGGAGACGAGCCTCCAACTCCTCCAGGCTGTGGATCTTACCCACGCCGTTGTTCATCTCTGGCAATTTCAAATTAGTTTACTTTAGTTACGACTTGTTTCACCACTTCCTGATAAGTGCTGGATAGGCTATCCACAACTTACGGCCGTTCCCAATACTTGATCTATCTCTGGTTTTGCCCTACTAGAGATAGGAATAGCTCACTTTAGACATTAGAGACATATATTAATTTATGTCAATTCAATGTTAGCTGCGATCGGTTGTATGTCAAACCAGAGATAGATTGAATATTGGGAACGGCCGTTACCTGACAGATACTCCATACTCTGTCAGATAAATTGTGGATAGCCTATCCGGAACTTATCAAGAAGTGGTGAAACAGGCCCTTAGTAAATTAAATACATCAGTTTAAAAATATTGCATAATACGAGGGCTGCTATTTATGTATCCGGAATTAAAAAAAGAAACAAACATATATCATTTAATATGGTTTTATTGCTTTTCAAAATATTCGCCGCGATGATCGACACACTTTTGCATACGCTGGAACCAATTTTCATAGCACTTTTTCCATTCTGATTGAGGTATCTCCAAAACGTGCATTTTGAACGCATCAACAGCCTCTTCGCGGCTCGAAAAACGTTGACCACGTAATTTGTTCTTCGCGTATGGAAATAAAAAGAAATCGTTAGGTGCCAAATCAGGTCTGTACGGCGGATGACCAGTCAATTCGATCTTTTGACCCTCCAAAAACTGAGTTGTTTCAGCTGAGGTGTGACAGCTAGCATTGTCGTGATGTAATATGATTCTGCGTTGTCGGTTGTCCTTTCTTATTTTTTCAAAGACTTCTGGTAAACAAATGGTCGTATACCATTCAGAATTAACCGTTTTACGATTCTCTAATGGCACTGTAGCCACATGTCCATTAATTCCAAAAAAACAGGCGACCATTTGCTTCAAAGTACTTTTTGCACGAGTAACTTTTTTTGGTTTCGGCTCATCTTGGAACACCCACACCGTTGACTGTTGTTTAGTTTCGGGGTCATATGCATAGATCCAAGATTCATCACCTGTGTAGAGATTATAAACAGCTTTTGACATACCACGGTTGTATTTTTTTATCATTTTTTTGCACCAATCGACACGAGCCCGTTTTTGATCGATTGTCAAATTGTGCGGAATCCAACGCGAACATATTTTTTTACAGCCAAATGTTCGTGTAATATCTTATGTATGCTCGTCATACTTATGCCTAAGGACGCCTCTATCTCGCGATATATAACATGACGATCACGCATTATTAGTTCCCGCACAGCATCTATATTTTGTGGGACAACAGCTGTTTTTGGGCGACCTTCTTTATTTTCATCCGTGAGCATAGACCGCCCACGATTAAACTCACTGTACCAGTGCTAAACAGTGGTTTTTGATGGTGCTTCATCTCCAAAAGTTGCGGTGAGTTGAATAAAGCACTGTTGTTGATTTAGCCCACGCCGAAAATCGTAGTAAATCATTGCACGAAAATGTTCACGCGTTAAATCCATGGCAAATGATGACACGCAATTTTCAAAATGACGCCACAATGGAAAAATAATTGACAGTCACATGAAACAAAATGTATTCTTCAACCAAAGAGTTCTATTTTCAAATGTTGTAATTACTTTTTAAATATTGTTCTTGTAAGTGGCCAGTTCCGGATACATAAATAGCAGCCCTCATCAAATATGTGAGGGATTTTAAAGAGATATCCTTTATCACTAGTAGAGATTTGAATAACGATAAACGACCTTCAAAATGTTAGGGTCTACACAGACGGACCGCATTTCAACTGCAATCCAACCGCAAATTGCAGTTCAAGTGCAGTTTGAATGCCATTGATACGACTGCAATAGAACTGCAAACCAAACGCGCAGTCGGATTGCAGTTCAGTTGCAGTTGGCGTGCAGTCGTGTGAACTGTTTGGTTTGCAGTTCTATTGCAGTCGTGTCAACTGCATTCAAACTGCACTTGAACTGCAATTTGCGGTTGGATTGCAGTTGAAATGCGGTCCGTCTGTGTAGACCCTAAGGCTGCGTCCCCATCAGACACGGCGCGGCGCCGTCACCGTGTTACGGCACGACGCCGCCACCGTGATACGGTACGGCGCCGCACCGTGTCACGGTGCCGTGTACGGTGCACCGCGCGCCCCTATTCTGGGTGAAACTTCCTAACAAAAATTGTGTCCAAACTTAAACGAGGCGCTTCTTTGGAACAGATAAAAATCGGCCAAGTGCGAGTTGGACTTGCGCACGAAAGGTTCCGTACCATTATTATAGAGAAAAATAACCAAAAAAATATTTTTTGTATGAGAGCCCCTTAACTATTAAGTTTATTTTAATTTTACCATAAATTTTTAAAGTATAAATACAATTGAGTATTTTGTGAATATTTCAAGTGCCTATCTGTTGTAAATATTGGTATAGAGCAAAAAATAGCAGAAATAAACTTCCTCTGTTTCTGTTTCTTTTTAATCTTCGTCTTATTAACAACAAGAGAAGAATTCTTTCGCGATCCATATCCAGACAAGCATTTTCGTTAGATTCAAATATTGACTGAATAGGGACGCGGGTCGGCACACCGTACGCGGCACCGTGACACGGTGCGGCACCGTACCGTATCACGGTGGCGGCGTCGTGCCGTATCACGGTGGCGGCGCCGCGCCGTGTCCGATGGGGACGCGGCCTAAGAGGCAACTGCCAGATAAGAACAGTATTGACGCTGTTGACAAGTCGAGAACTGTGATACAACAGAGGTCTCCGTAACACGGCCGCAACATTTCTAATGCCACAATCAGAAAAATGAATGTTCGCAAAGAGCAGCAAACTGACGCGGGCGTCACGTGTCACCAATCCGAATCCACCTATAATTCCTGCACGTTCCCAAGGTATGTAAATAAATGAACTCATTGACACATACCCGTCCGCTGATCAGTGTCGGATCTAGCGCGGCGCAGCAGGTCGAGGAGGGTGGGCGCGGCGGTGCCCCGCATCTGGGGCTGGTGGTGCCCCGGGTGGTGCGGCGGGCCCCCGTGGTGCCCCGGCGGCGGGTACATCGGCGTCGGCTCCGGCATCGGCGGCTCGATGTTTGAGCTGTCTAGATCTAGAAAGATATAAATGACATGATATTTAATATTTATTTATTTATTTAAGAGTTTTTGCTCGCGTTAACAAGTATTATTATATGTGTATTATAGCCGTGTGATTGAATGGCGTTGTTCAGTCAAAGGGCTAGCTGTTTGGTTGAATGGCTTTTTTAACCAGTCGACTGTGACATATACAATCTTTCATTCCCTATTTTAACCCCTCGGGGGTAGAATTGATCAAAATCCTTTCTTAGCGGATTCCTGCGTCATAACATCTACCTGCATGGCAAATTTCAGCCCTATCCGTCGCTTTGGTCGCGCAGGTTTGGCTGGAGCTTTCTGTTCTACCAACGAGGATACCAACCGTCGAGCATGTCGTGCAGCAGACGCTCGTAGTGTCGCGCGTCGCTGGCGGGAGCCGGCGGGCCGGTGGGCGGGCCGGTCGGCGGGCCGGCGGGCACGGGCGGGCTGTCGCGCCGGAACCAGCGGCTGAAGCGACTGCCGCCCTCCGCCTCGGCGCTGCCGTTCTGTAGAAACACAGGAGTAGTTATCAATAATGTGGCAAAGATCAAAGTTTCTTGTTATTGTGCTTGGAAATATCAGAAATTTGACCAGAGAGGAAATACAGATCATACGAACAATAAGCTTGTGTGTGTGTGTGTGTGTGCGGTGTACTCACTGTGAGCACGTCGGGAAAGGCGTCGGGCTTGAGGAACTCGTCGAGGTTGAAGTCCGCCTGCTCGTTGTTCTGCGATCCCTCCTCTTCCTTGTGTATGTGTGTGTGTGTGTGTGTGTGTGTGCGCGGGTGTGTGTGCGGTGTACTCACCGTGAGCACGTCGGGGAAGGCATCGGGCTTGAGGAACTCGTCGAGGTTGAAGTCCGCCTGCTCGTTGTTCTGCGACCCCTCCTCATCCTTGCTCTCCATGCCGCTATCCTTGTTCTGTAAACACGTATAATATTGCCTTGCTACAATGTATATATATATAAGGAACAAAAATATTATATATATAATATTTTTGTTCCTTCCATCTCGATTCTTGTGTGATATAGATTTTCTTCTATCTTCGTAGTTCGTACTAATAAACACATTAACGCAGTGTTGAACTATACAAAGTCCTATGTCTGTCTGAATTTTACTTTTCCAATGTGTCAGACAAAAATAAGTAGACCATGTTAAGTTATTCGCCGTGTAATTTTTTTTTTATGAGAAGGAGTATTTAAATAACTGCCGTGTCTGTCTTATAACAACATTGACGTAACAACTCACATCTGAGACGTTGAGATGTGTGTCGGCGGGCGCGGGGTCGGGCTCCGCACGCCACCGCTCCGGCGGCGAACGGCTGCCGTTGTTGTTGTTCCATTTCTATACACAAACATTCATCATTTACAATTATTTTATCATAAAGATAGGTCCTTTCTCCTTTTACTACTAAAGATAATATTACACAAGTTTGTCGCGAACAACTGTTAATACTTAGGCTTGTTGCAGACGAACGGCACTCGTCGACGGCACCCGTCGACGGCAGTCGCTAGATTTTTTTTACACTTGCGCCGTGCCGTCTACGAGTGCCGTTGGTCTGTAAGCGCTCTTAATCACTCACTTTTTGTTTAAATGTCTCATATTCATCACAATCTTGATCTATGTCAAGGTATCGCCTTAACTTTTCGGAGACAACAGACACAACAAGACACAACAGACAAAATATATCGGTCACTTTTAGTTACCTCGTTCTGCCTGTCGTCTTTGCCGTTCTTCTTGACGGGCTCATCGAAGCCGCGCAGCTCGATCGTCTCCAGCTGCGACGTCGGACCGCCGCTAAACCTGCACACATAATATAACTAAAATTGGAATACTTCCTACTCCTATTTTCTTCTGATTAATGTCGTTAGTAAGGGCGACATAGGAGATGCATGCTATTGTTACGATTAGTTTAAACTAGTATAAAGATTTTTCACTTTTTGTTATTATATTATACATTACCATTCGGGTTCATCTTCTTTCTCAAATCGTCGTTGAGAAAAGCGACCACCTCTACGATTATTATTATCCTCCCTGCTGCAACGAAAAATAATTTTATTAATATCGTATTATATAAAACATAGTTATTAACTTATTACTATTAAGTACATAGAATGTCACAGTTATACAATGCAATACAGTACCCGGCAATAAATATTGCACATCGACCTTTGGAAAGAGACATTCGGCTAATTTCGGTTTCATAGAGCGTTATCTTTGTAGCACACACCTATTTGACATTATGTCAGTCGTTGTTCAAATTCAATAGAGTGCAGTCGCGTCCAGTTCAGAATATATATCTAGAGTTGTTAACACCCCTAAATTTGTTACAGCTGTAATTTTCCAAACGAATTTTAAATACGTAAACATAATTTGAACACCCTTTTTTATTTAATTTTACCCGAACCTAAAGCCATAACTTATAGAAAATTTGATGTATTTTATACAAAGAATAATAAAATTGACAAAAGAAGCAAACCATAATTGTTTTAACAGCTCCTAATATATACCGGACTTTCTGTATTTCGTGCGTAAGAGATAACGCTCTACAAAACCGAAATTAGCCGACTGTCACTTTCCAAAGGTCGATGTGCAATATTTATCGCCGGGTACTGTACATTGTCTTGGTTTTGTCTGTCAATAAACTTTTCTAACGCATTAGATTTGCCGTAAGTTCTACATACAGACGTAGATTTACATATAAATAGTTGGTTAATATTTCGAACTATCTACCTGTCGCGTAATTTCTCGTTGTTAAATCGATCTTCCCTCTCCCTCTTTATGTCAGAGGTGTAGGAGTCGCGGCCGAAAGAGCGGCGGTCGTATCTGCAAGGCACATCGATTTATTTTATTATTATTAAAGTGATTTCATTTCTAATTAGACTTAAAATGATTGTTATCTAATGCGATAGAAGTGTATCTAAACACTTTGGCCGGGCCGTGTGCGTATACGACGCAACTGCGTACTATACGTCTGTGCGTACGTGCTGTGTATATACACTTGTGCGTAATGTACACATTTGCGTACTGTACGTCGGTGCGTACTCACAGTCGTACAGTACGCACAGTTAATGTTGCGAGTATCCATGGGCGACGGTATTTGCTTTTCATGAGGTGACCCGTTTGCAATGGCGTAACTATAGGGTGGCAGGGCTAGCAAAATGCCACGGGCCCCCGACCCAAAAGGACCCCGGTCCAAGAGGCTAGAATTTTTTTATACATTGTTTTATTATTAATTTATTAACGTGACGATTTTTTAGTTACATAGTATGTTATGGTTACGCCACTGCCCGTTCGCCCATTTTTCTTTTTTAAAAATATTGTGTTTTATACGTCGGTTCATAAGTGGGTGCATGTGCTAGGTGTATGTGTGCGTACCGTTTGCGCATACGTGTGCGAATTTGTGTATCGCGCTTACCGCTCGTTGTTCCGACGGTAGGGCTCGGCGCGGTATTCGGCCTCCTCCCAGTTGCCAGCGGGCACGTCTCGCACCATTATACGCCCGGAGCCGATGCGACGACCAGCTGCGTATAAAAAAAGCTTAAGTGATAAAAAATTTACGTGCACCATTACCAGTCCATTGTTTTTTTTTTAAGTAAGTACATATACAATTACGAAGCGTAAGAAAATAAAACTGTGCTCAATAAGGTTTTAATAGACTTTAGAGTTTAAGTCAATCTGCATTCGCGTTAATATTCTCCAATATTTTTTTTAATATTGGAAAACCAACAGCTTATAATTTTACTTAAATAGTTAAAGTTTAGGTAAAACAAGAAGCCAATAATTACAGGTTTTATTGACATTATACTCCTCAATTTAATAAGGTTAGACAATCGTCCTTAAAAGGTTCGGATTACCGAATGTAGGCTGATCTATACAACGTCATGTTATAACTTAATACATGCGTCACCTTGCATCAGCCAGTTTATGTCGGCCACCATCCTGGAGAATGGTAGAAGATGGTAGTACAAACAAACCACCACATATAAATTATAATATTATGATTGGCCGGAAGTGATAATTTCAAAAACCAAGCCTATGTGAGTAAAAGGTAATCTATTATAGTCATCAGGACATAAACAAACTTTTGTCTTTGGGAAATATAACGAATGAAAAGACGCGTCTTATACAATGTTTTAATTTTTCAATTTTCATCAAACATACTCTTTTTGATCAAAATAATGTCAAATGTAGCACACCTTTTATTCGACACGGGATGTTTCATTTGTATTTTTTTTTCATTTTGTACTTTACGTCACTCTCAACGCGAACAACCTACATGTTATCTAACCTAGGTTTTGCACTACACTGGGGGCATGTGAAGGGCGTAGCGCGGGGAACGCTTTCGCTCTTCATCTCAGACCCCAACTGCATTCAACTCGTGCGCAACTGTTGTACAGCACTCACTCTTAGGGCTTCACGCGAGAGCGAGATTTTTCTCGTCTCGTCTCGTTCTCGTCTCTTTTACAAGATGAGAACGAGACGAGACCTTTTGGAAAATATTCTCGGCGATACCGAGACCACATACCGGGTAACCGAGAGTCTCGTTTCGGGTCTCGTTAATATTTCTTTAGTAAGTTTTTATTCGAAAAATTAGAAAAGGTCTAACTTAAAAAATAATATATTTTACAAAATATAAAATCTGGTAACCATCCAAACTGCATTTTATCATATAAACACGTTAGTCATAAAATATTCCTTATTCTCTTTATTATATTATAGAAATAAATCATTATTTACAACTAAGCGAGACGAGACGAGACAACTGGTAACGAGACGAGACCGAGACTCGAACGAGACTCAATTTTTTGAGGATTGACGAGACCGAGACGAGATTTTTGTTACTCTTTTACGTCTTGAGCGGCGCGGCCTGCGGCTGCGCGGACAGCGGCGAGTCGGGTCTTGTGCGAGCGAGCGGCGGCGGCGGCTGCGGCGCGGTGGCGGGCTCGCCGCACCCCGACGTGAACGAACGGCGCCGCTGTAGTGTGTACACTCACCCTGCTCCGTCTTGAGCGGTGCGGCTTGCGGCTGCGCGGAGAGCGGCGAGTCGGGTCTCGTGCGGGCGAGCGGCGGCGGAGGCTGCGGCGCGGTGGCGGGCGCGCCGCACCCCGACGTGAACGAGCGCCGCTGCGGCGACAGCACGATGCCGCCGCTCGGCTCGCTCTCCTTGCGCACGCGCTCGCGCGGGTCCGCCGACCGACGACCGTACGGGCCCTGGGGATATTGAGAAATTAATTATTAAAAAAAAATCGGTTGTCTGTAAAGTCGGTTTACTGACGATAGTTGAACGTGACAACGTATGACGTTGTCACGTTCAACTGTCCTTAACCCCTTAACCCTCGCTTCCGAAACTCTATAAATATTTAGAAACAAACTTTTTCGACTGTAACCTAAAGTTATTTCGATGTATTTCTTTCAAATGATTGTCTAAAAATATTTATAATGAGTAAAATAAACTATTCGCAATACAAAACGCTACCTACATACATTCGTGAAATCCACTAAAATCTTCGAACAAAGCACAAGTCATACCTTGACAGTTGACACGTAGGAAATAGAGCACAATTTTGAATAGCCGAAATAATACTAATAGCTCACAGATTATTTTTTTTTCAGCGAGGTAACGACTAACGCCGCATGAACTGTCATGTTTTTCGGGCGCGCACCCCATATCGAATTATAAGACGTTATCACGTCAAAACTTGCCACTGACAGTGCAAGATTGCTGCAATTTGGTTGGACTTTTAAATAAAAAGATCCTATTATCACACTATTTCATCAATTATAAGATTGAAAAATAAGAAAGTGGACAATAAAAACTGGAATAAGTGGTTAAAATAATGCTAAAAAGTGTTTTGCTAAAACAATAAAATATAATATTAAAAAATTGCGGGTGTCTAAACATTGGACTTTGGACTGCTGGTTCAACTCACTATAGTAAACAAGCAACCCGGAGCAGCTGCAAGTGCAAGACAATTGCGATATTTACGTCATCGCTCCTGTGGCGCAGGTGGACGATACTAATGACTCCAACCGAAGTCGTAAGATCGATCCTCACCGGGTGCCGTACAAAAATTTCTAAATAGCGAGAAGTTTTTCACGAGATTACTAGAATATTGATTCAACTCCGAAGATGGAAGAGGTTATGGCCGCTCTTCGAAAAATTCAAATGGATAAAGACGGACAAAAAACATCAATACAAAATTGCGCCGAAATAGTTACAGAATAGGAGATAGACGGATGTCGAACGCTGCCGAAGTCTGCGCCGAACGCAAAGGCCGATTGTGCTTCCTTGTCGCTCGTTCCGCGCTCTCGCTTGCACTTCAAGCCTTAAATTCAGCGGTTCCCAACCTTTTTAGAGCTGTTACGCTTATAGGCCTGTTAGAGAAACTGATCCCCCCCCATTCAAAACAAGTTTATAAATTTGTATTGGTACATTCGCAAGTTTTTTTGTTTTTTAATATATTTACGATCAGACTTCAGTTACACTTAACGCGCATCTCATATCATGCAGCATGCTCCACGTTCAGACGGTTTCTTGCCTTTTTTAAAATGTTACCAGAGTTTAGAGGCCGCTCTTGCATTTACAAGTGGTAGCTAACGGTACCAACATTATCAAATCTTTGTCTGCAATGAAAGGGTATGTAGCTGTAGCTGTTTTTCTCCAAAATGTACAGAATTTATAATTTTTTCTGCCAATTCATTTATTTTAGGTACCACCTCTGTTACCCCTTTAGAATAGCTATTTTACCCCCGCGGGGGTAATTACCCCCAGGTTGGGAATCACTGCTTAAATGGAACGCCTCAGAGCGAGGCAACGCCGCATGAACTGTCATGTTTTTCGGGCGCGCACCCCATATCGAATTATAAGACGTTGTCACATCAAAAACATAATATGTATAGTCGAACTGAGAAACGTCCTTTTTGGAAGTCGGTTAAAAATTATAGCTTTAATGAAATGTATCATGGCAGTAGTTGAAGCTCTGGATGATTAATACAATATAGAGGACTGACTACGTGTTTCCAAAAGAAAATGACATTACGCACCTTATGGTTTTCCTGCGGCGCATCTTTGTTACCTCCCTTCTCCTCTTCGTTTGGTGAATCAGCGCGCTTCTTCAACACTCTGGAAGTGAAATAGAAGTACATATTTTAATAAAAATTATCAACTTTGTTTTATGCTGTAATTGAAGCCTATACTTTCAAACAAAAGCATCACTTGGAACACCTAAATGATACTACCGTTTTCGTACAAGTTTTGGCTATCTTGTCGACCATCCTGTTCTGTTCGAGCTGCGAGGAATTGCGGAAGTGGTCAAATACGAAGCCGCATTGATGTTAATCGTGACGCAACAACGATGATCAACATGACACAACGACGATATTGTGTATACTCACAGCGCTAGCGAGTCGCAGCCGACGAAGGCGTTATCGACCGACCGCCAGCACCGCCGGGTACAGCGACCGCAATGTAACATTATGATGTTGGTGGGTATACTCACAGCGCGAGCGAGTCGCAGCCGGCGAAGGCGTTCTCGAGGTCGCGGCGGACGAGCGGCGAGTCGCGGAGACGCATCAGCTCGTCGCGCGTGTACGTGAGCGGGCGGCGCGCCGGCCCGACCGCCAGCACCGCCGGGTCCCCGCCGCCTCCGCCGCCGCTCTCCTCGCCTGATTAAAAAAAAAGTCACTATATACTACCAATATTAAGTTACAGTCCAGTATTTCGCAAACTTTTCAGGGTTCAAATAAATCGGCGTGTACAGGGGTGCTCAGAGGTCCCATCCCTTCGACGATCGTCTTAAAATGTTCCCTTTTTACAAATAGGCCTGGAGATAGTGACACAAAATTCTTGGTGATTTGTGCCAGTATGGCGGTTTTACAGGGGTATAATTACGTAAAGGCAAAAAGGAAAATGATGGTCATAGCGCTCGCACTGGCAGCCCAAATGCGTGGGCGTTAATCGAACGTGTCGGATAAAATATAACGATTGTTGAACGATTTGTTCCACAAAAATGCTTGTATTTTCAGATAGTCGAAAAAAAAAATAAGTAGACAAAAGCGTAATGCCATACTTGTCGGGTGCGGCTTACAGCCCGCCATACCTACGCGAATACGTTAATTTTAATTAAAAAAATTGAACCATTTGTACAAGGCTAATTTTTGCATAGCTAACCATCGTCGAGTACGAGTAGCCATTCACGAAAATCACCTTGCCATACTTTTCCGACAGCGCCCAATGGCCGCCATACCACTGCAAAGGTGTAAGATTTTTTTTTCGCCAAACGATTTGTGCCAGTATGGCATTTAAATTTTTAGAAAGTATTTGACAAAATATGACCGTTATTATTTTTCCCATACTTCTAGTAGGGGGAAAAAGTGCTGCCATACTTGAAATACTTATTTATTTGACACGTTTTAAAAATACGACTATAAGATACGTAAAATCATTTTTTACATCATGGCATTATTGTAGTCTCGTCATTTGACAATTATTGTACCAAAAAAAAATTGTTACAGATTGTAACCATGGGGCGGGATGACTGTCGGACTTGAGCAAAAAAGTGATAAAAATTGGACGATTTGTACCAGTATGTCATTTAGATTTTTGGAAATTATACGATACAATGTGACCATTATTATGTTTGCCATACTTGTAGTAGACGGAAAAAGTGGCGCCATACTTGAAAAACCGTTTGAATTACGTATGAAATCTTAGGATTTTGAAAAAAATATTATTCAAATTCGCTGCCTCCCACAGGTATGGCATTATCAGACTCCTATATTTTATGATCATACTGGGAACTGTTAAAAAAAGTTTCAGGGTGGTAAAAATCGTTTGGCGAAATAAAAAAGTCTTACACCTTTGCAGTGGTATGGCGGCCATTGCGCGCTGTCGGAAAAGTATGGCAAGGTGATTTTCGTGATTAGCTATGCAAAAATTAGCCTGGTACAAATGGTTCAATTTTTTTATTAAAATTAACGTATTCGCGTCGGTATGGCGGGCTGTAAGCCGCACCCGACAAGTATGGCATTACGCTTTCGCCTACTTTTTTTTTTCGACTATCTGAAAATACAAGCTTTTTTGTGGAACAAATCTTTCAACAATCGTTATTTATCCGACACGTTCGATTAACGTCCACGCGTTTGGGCTGCCAGTGCGAGCGCTATGACCATCATTTTCCTTTTTGCCTTTACGTAATTATACCCCTGTAAAACCGCCATACTGGCACAAATCACCAAGAATTTTGTGTCACTATCTCCAGGCCTAAAACTAGGAATACACACAACGACATTTGTTGTGACTTGTGGCACACAAACTGGTCAACGTTGACCACTGAACACTGTGTTACACTGTGTGAAAAAAAAGAAATTGTACAGCCGCGTGTAGTCTACGACAGATCGACAGTTCTATTTCTATTTTTTAGTCCATTTTATGGTCCGGGTACACCGAACCTATTTTGTCAAATCAAAATTATTGCTTGTAAGTTGTATACTAGGATACCTATAAAGTATAGGCATTTTGTTTACGACATAGCTGCACGTCAAAAACTTTCCTAAACAAAAAAAAACCTCTAGTACCTACTGACAAAACCTCGAAAACATTTCATAAGATTATTACAACTATGTTTTATGGCACTATACTCCCTATTTTAATTACAGTTAGGATTATATATTATTTTGTAATACCTACCTATACTAATATTTTTGCGTATCTGAATAATATAAGTCGCAAAAGTCAACTTGTCACCGCTAATAAGACGAATGTCCTTGCCGCTTCAACAGTTGTGTGCTAACAATCCCTAGACTATACGACAATAGAAACGTAATAGCTGCTAGATCTAGTTAGTATTTAGGTATAAAACCTATTTCCTATACCTACGTGTTTGGCAATCACCCCAAAGCTCACGCTAGAGAAGTCGTGAAAGCGTTTCCAGACTATTACGTTGTTTTCAGTTAGTTTGTAAATTAACATGACGTATAGGTTAGGTAACCGGGTCAAATTTTTTTGAACCTGATTTTATGATGTCATACAAGCAGGGTCTACAGATATTTCATCCATTGTAAAGATGAAAATTAAACAATGCGAAATATGCTAATAATATGTATGTACTTACTATGTAGTAATAGAGCTATACTCCCATTATTATTTTATGCCGCATATACCTACATTTCATTCAGAGTTAATTTACCTGCTAGTTGCTACAGAAATTTTGTACAATGATTAAAATGACAAAACTAGATACAGGATTTTGTAGAAATTTTGCTGTTTTATAATATTATGATGTTTTGTGCGTCGATACCTCATAGCTATAAATGTAAGCCTGATCTTAAGGACCCATAGCGTCACTCTTATTAGAAACTCTGACGTTACTTGATACTCTGAATTATATGTATGTTTTAGCCTAAGTATATTAAAGTTATAGCTTTAGCCTAACACGTAATTTTCATGAGCGGTCCGCAGCGCGTATTTTATGCATGTATCTACTATCTAGCTAGCGATGCTGCAGTGCGGTGTTACTATCGCCTTTACAGCGATTTACATTATCCGACACGATAATGGATATCGGATGCCGAAACTATAATTTAAAGATATATAGATTGGTAAATTCGATGGGCATTCTGAGTGTTTACTATCTAAACGTTGGACGAAATTCTGGGCAATTTGGGCATTTATGTGTATAAACACAGGTCACACAAACCACCAAGTATCAAGTTTTAATTACCTACTTCCTAATGAGTTTTGGTAACCATCATACTTTTTGTTTTTCAAAGGAAATCAACATTTAACAACGCGGTTGTTTTGTATAAGAGGAGGCAATGGTAAGAGCAGATTCCATGAATTAATTATCTCTTCCAGATGCAAATATGTATCGTATCGGATATTACGAAAACGCTACAATAATTTCACGAGTGATGATTGATGAACATACTGGCAGTTTTATAGTGGCCAGTACTGAGTCGGTAATACATACATATTATTAAATTCAAATGCACTACCTATGCATTATGCATAAAGGTTAAAAGTACGGCGAACGACTTTGCCGTATTTACCAAATCACATTACTTTGACACAGGATAGATAGTCTATAGAACGTTTTTCATGAGAAACCATTCGTGTGATAAAAACAACTTTCTTCTTACTTCAGGTAGGTATAGTCAATAACATAATTAATGGTCAGATAATTTTAATCAGTTTAAGTTAAATTTATAAGCATTAAGCAGTACAAACTGAAGACAGATGATGCTAAAGTGCGAAGAAGTCAGTAGTCACAAATCACAAGAGATCCACCCACTTGGGGTATCCAAAGGGTAAAATCGAGCCCCTATTACTGAGACTTCGATGTTTGTCCGTCCGTCTGTCTGTCTGTCTCCAAACTGTAGCTAGACCTCTGAAATTTTCACACATTAAACAGTATTTCTGTTGCCGCTATAAATACTTAAAACTAGGAAAAGGCTCTTGAGTGGTGTCCTCATCACCTTCGATCAAATATTTCAGAAATATTTATCGAAGCTCATCACATTATTATCGCGGTATTCCGCTACCTACATTTAGCCGGTCGGTCGAGTTACGAGTAACGCAAATCGAGGATGTTTGAAAATTGAAATTTATAAACTTACGCCACGACACTCTCTTAACCCTCTTCGTCGGAGGACCAGCGTGGACCTTCGGGGGCAGCTGGGTGGGCACCTTCCGGAGCGCGCTCTGGTACTTCATGAGGAACACATGGACCGCGCACTTCACCGGGGAAATGTCCCCCGCCCTATCCGCCACCTTGCGCGCCCTACGCTTCGCGGCCCTACTCCTCGCGCTCCTGCGCCGTCTGCGGCCCTTCTTCATCCCCTCACTCTGAACCTCCTTGCTGATCATCGTCAACACGAAACACAAAACTACACGGAAACACGAAAACAAAATGGCGGAAAATCGGAATACACTAACCTAACTTAAACTACTTATACTAGAATAAATAACGTATCAAACTATACTAAAGCTAATTCGTCAAGGACGACGCAACGCTAGCACAGACTTTTCGCGATAACGTGGCGAAAGAATAGCACTTTGAGACCAGCAGCCACAATCGCGACGTACGTGGAAGACGGTTGCGGAATCAGAGGCAGACTACGCGCGTCGGTGCGCCAACGACTTTACAACTACCCTCATTTTTCAATATTTTATTTTTAAATATTTCTTCCAAGTTTATAATCTGTAGCACACTGTTTTAAAACTTTATGAATGATCGTTAGAAAATAATAAACAGTTGTTGGAGACGCAATGCTTTGTTAGACATAAAATTCTTAAAATGTATTTAATTGTTAATTAATAATTAAATTAATTACATATATTAATTGTTAATTAATAAAATAAAAATTTCGTAAAAAAACTTAGGGCCTGTTTCACCATGTTTTGCTAAAGTGCCGAATAGGCTATTCACAACTTTTTTGACAGACTATTCATACTTATGGCCTGTTTCACCGCTTCCTGATAAGGTGCCCGATAGGGTTATTTGACAGATTTTCCATACTCCATCTGTCAAATTAAGTGGTGGATAGCCTTATCAGGAAGCGGTGAAACAGGCCCTTAATCTGTCAAGTTAATTGGTGGATAGCCTATTCGTCACTTATCAGGAAGTGGTGAAACAGGCCCTTAATGTATTAATAATTGATATTATCCCATCAAGCCCCATAAGCTCACCAATGAGCGAGACACGATAGAATAACAATTAACAATACATTTCCAAGAATGATGTTGTTTGTATGAGTATGATGATGATTGTAGAGGTACTTTTTAGATTTCAGTTTTTTTTAACATCATCCCTATTCAATTAGGGCTGCCATCACCCAAATTGCCTTCGCCGGTCAGGCACGACAAAATTCCCGAACATTTGGCCGAAATGTTATTTTCCCGAACACCTCTTATACAGCAATTTACGATAACATCTTGCCAATTTTTGCTTTTCCAACAAGAATTTGTAAAAATCTGGCTAACTCAAGCAAGTCCGTGCAAGAAACCATGTGTATGCTTATTGCTTAGCGAGTTTTTATCTTTCATTTATTGCTGCATGACTTAAAAGTTAAATTTCTCGTGTCAAAATTAAATTTCAAAAGTGTCCCGATTTCACCCGGACACTTTTCAGAAACCCGGCCGGACGCACTCTGGACGCTACTTCAAACTAGGACAAATCCGGGGAAATCCGGACGGATGGCAACCCTATATTCAATAATTTCAATCATGCCCAATTTTTTAAGTTTTCTTACCAAAGTTTATTTTTTGTAACTATGTTTGTCTAAAGACTATTAATTTAAACATAAATTTAAGTAGGTACTATACTATTTTAACACAGAACATACCACTATCTATATTCTATACAAGTATTATAGATACAAGCTCAAAAACAAGGAAATAACCCCTAAAAATTCTATGAGGGACCTCGGAATTATAGTAGACTCTAAATTATTATTTGATGACCACGTAAATTATATAGTAAATAAAGCATCTAAAGTAGGGTTGCTGAGGATTCCTCTTCCGCTTCCTCATAATGAGGAAGTTCCGCAATATTTTGGGTTCCTCAACCGTTACCGCATCCTCATAAATAAAAATAAAAAAATCCTCTTCCGCTATCGCTTCCTCAAAATTTAAGAGGAATTTATGAGGAATTTCAATACGCATGCGCATCGCGTATCCAATCATGGCAACGCACACGCCAGAGCGCGAGAATCAATGATATTCAACTAAATACAGATCTGTTACGTTCATACTATTTTCCGGCTTAAATTGCTTCCGAACAATTTTCAAATTCAATTGTCAAATTTGACAGATAAGTGAAACAAAAGATACGAAATGACATTTACATAAAAGAGACAGACTATACAAAAGACGGGTCAATTGGCCCGTATTTATTGGCTTCACAACGCGCGCGGTAGTAACATATCTGCTTTGAGTTTTTTTTATATAATATCATTGGCGAGAATTGTATTATTCGCTCATCTTTTTAGGGTTCCGTAGTCAACAAGGAACCCTTATAGTTTCGGTCTGTCCGTCCGTCTGTCCGTCTGTCTGTCTGTCTGTCTGTCTGTCTGTCCGCGGTTTTACTCAGAGACTGTAGGACCTACTAAGCTGTAATTTGGCATGAATGCACACATTAATGATGGCAACAAAATGGTACATGAAATTTTTTGATGACGACGAGTGCGCGTCGCCTTTATTTGTAGTTGGAAATTTGAATAGACATTTTCGTTAGTGTGCGTACCCGACGGAGCAGTCAGTAGCGAGCGAGCCATGTACGCGTGCATAGATATGATCAGTCACACAACTAAGGGCGACGCGCACTCGTAGATTGCAAGAACTATACCTTCCATACACATCAAGCGGGGATGAAATTTTTTTTTCGCGACCACCCCATCGTGTGGGGTGTCGTTGGATAGGTTATTTAAAACTATTATGAGTATCCATAGATCATTTTCCGATTTAGGGATCCGTTTGTGAAATATTAAGTTTTAAAGTGGAAAAAATCGTTAGAGTCCAGTGTGTCCTTCTACCAGCTAAACGGTAACTTCTGGAAATGTAAAAAAAATTACGGGTGTAGGAAATATGCTGAATTTTAAAGGAAAATTATCACGGCTAAGAAAACTTCATAAGTTATTGAGTAATAGTCGATCAACTAAAAAAATGTTTTCGGCGAAGTATAAAGAAACTTATCGTTCCAATTCCTTTGAAAGCAACTGAGGTCTGAGATGATGTTGTTAGTAGTGTAAAACACGTTATAAATGTACATTCATTAACCATACACAAATTTTAAGAAACTAGCGGTACTACGGAACCCTATATTGCGCGTGGCTCGACATGCACTTGGCCGGTTTTTCTGTGTGCGTGTGTTGTGTATGTTACTGTGTGCCAAGTGTGAGTTTTTTGTTTCACATTCGATCGTGAACGCGTTTGGCGTTTACTAACATTTTGTATGGGATTACTCACTGGGCTGGGCTCACTCCCGTGAGCAGGTGGCGCTGTACAAATTCCATACAAAATCTTAGCAAACGCCCAACGCGTTCACGATCGAATGTGAAACACAAAAAAATCACACTAGGCACACGAACTCCTCCTTAGCTGCTGGACCGATTTTGATGACTCTATATTGTGTGTGTGTTTCGAGAATGGTTTAGATTCATAGTTTGGTCCAATGGAAAATGCCCTTTTAATATTTTTTTGTGTATTGTTATGTATAGACAGGACAAATTCTTTTGGGTTGGGTCCGCTAGTATTTATAATTTCCTATCATCCTATTTCTCATCCGCTTCCTCATCCGCATCCTCTTCCTCATAAAATATCCTCTTCCTCATCCGCATCCTCTAAATTTGCGCGTGACAATTCCTCTTCCCCCTCCTCTTCCTCATAATCACTTCCTCAACAACCCTAATCTAAAGCACTCGGATTTGTTATCAGATCTAGTAGTCATTTTAAGTCTATTAAAGCCATCAAAATTTTATATTGTTCATATGTACGAAGTATCCTGGAGTACGGTTCCGAGGTGTGGAATCCTTCTTATGATATCTATAAAAATAGAATTGAATCCATCCAGAAACGCTTTCTAAGATTTCTTCAGTTTAAGTGTCACCTTAACCTTCCTAACTATGAGTCAAGGTGTAATAAATTTCACTTCCTTCCCTTATGTCTTCGCAGAGACATTTCAGATTTAGTATATTTTTGTAAAATCATCAACAATGCCATTGATGCCCCTGATTTATTATCAAAAGTTAATTTGAATGTCCCTAGCAGGTACTTTCGTAATTACGTACCGTTTCAGGTTCCACCTTTTAAAACATTCTACCGCCGTAATTCTTTTGTTTGTAGAGCTAGTGCACTTTTTAATAGTTTCTACTCAGGTAGAAATATCGAAGACATTTTTAAACTAAAAACATCCGAGATTTGTAGGCTCTTATCAGATGAGTTTTTTAAATACAAAGAACGATAGTGTTGTTGCATATTTTATGATATTGAGTGGCTTTGAAATGTACCAACTTAGTGCGTTTTGTGAGTGATGATGTGTAGTACGTATTTAAATTTAAATTAAGTTATATTGTTTGTTGTTCATTATTGTTGTTGTTCCTTATTAATTATTATGCTTATTTATACGATCAAGTCACTAGACTTGCAACTGTGCATTATTATTGCTTTACTTTACTTTTATTTGTGAAAACTTTATAATTGGCTCTGTGTTTTATATTTGTATCATTACTGAAATTGTTTGCAAGCTGTTAGTTTTCTGAATAAAATAAAATAAAATAAATAAAAAATACCATTTGCAATTTAGTTACAAAGGTGGTAGGTCAAAACAGTGTGTATTGTATGGGTGCACCCTATAATAGAACAAAACAAAGCTGACCTTGGGGCACCCCGATGCACCCCAATAGCAGGGGACTTGTTGAATTAATCTCTTTTCATCTGCATTTAAATCGACTGTCGACACTATAACTACACTAGGACATTATGTGATAGAATAAGTACTAGTGTGTCAATATTCTACGAAACTATTTTTAATTTACAGAAAATTGATTACTACACAGCATAGGACAGAGTTGCTTCTCGCTTCGAACTGTTTCTATGCTTAGATTTTAAAACTATGCAACAGATTTTATTGCGTTTTTAAGATGAGTGTTACTAGAGAGACATAATATTTTATTCAGTATTGGCATTGCACTTACACCAAACTGTTAATTTTTTTAAACGGGTACGAAGATTTTGGCCGACCTACTGTTGGATTTTTTCGCGTTCACGAATATTTTTTCAAAAATTGATAGTTAACATCAATACGCACAAAAAATAATCTTGGACAAAACCATGTTAAGGTGCGTCCACATTTGTATCATTTGCGCGATCAGATCCCCGATCAGATCTCCGTCGCGTATCATCGAAGCGTGTCAAAATGATACGCGTATCATGATACGCCCCGATCGCTATTAACCGCATATCTAATACATGCCGTATCAAATACGCGCATGATCGGCAGAATGATCTAATAGGCGTCCACACTATGACACGCATACTTGATACGGCGCGATGATCGCGACGGAGATCTGATCGGAGATCTGATCGCGCAAATGATACAAATGTGGACGCACCGTTAAGTGTCACATTTCGAAGATATAAGCTGCCAAAGTTTTACCAATTTAAGATATTGCAACTTTGGCAGCTCAAATCTTTGAAATGTGACACTTTACGCGGTTTTGTCCAAGGTTATTTTTTGTTTGTATTGATGTTAGCTATGCATTTTTTTTAAATATTCGTGAACGCCGACAAACACAATGGCAGACAGTAGGTCGGCCAGGCTCCATATAAAAATCTTCATACCTCTTAAACGCTTCAACTCCCAAGAACAATAGATTTCTAAGAATCCGCGATCGAAGGATTAAATAAAAGTTACAATAGTCAAGTCATTGTTGATAGTTACGCTTCAAATTTTTAATTCACAGTAAATATTATGCAGATTAGTCAGTAATTGTAATAAAAAATTTGGTAATTGGATATGCTCAGGTATACAAGAAAGTAGGCATTAGTTTTTTTGTAAAGAAGAAAGGGCCAGCTGGCCGATTCTGTATCATACATTTTGTGAGTTAATAACTGAGTTAGTAACAAAACAGAGGAGTGAGTAATGGAAAGTCTCACTTTTGTATGCAAGTGAATACTAAAGTGAGACTTTCCGTTACTCACTCCTCCGTTTCGTTACTAACTCAGTGATTAACTCACAAAATGTATGATACAGAATAGGCCAGCGGCTGTCACAGACACTGTGAATTGTGATAGATATTTTTTTCACATAAACTGTTGCATGTCCTTTCTCGTCTCTCAATCTCCGTACTAAATTTCATCTCGAATGGTTCAGCTGTTTTAAGTATGATGAGGTGACAGACAAACAAACTTTCACATTTATAATATTAGTATGGATGTGTTTTACAAAACAAATATCACCATAGCACTGCACCACTAGTGGTCTGATTGGCCGATAAATGATAATGTTACAGCTATTCTTTCTTTTTCTTCTTTTTTGGCAACTTGACACAAAGGATGTGTATGTTGTGCCACAGACAAGGTAAAAAGGTAAGGAATATGGCGGGAAAACCATATTCCTCCTATTATATTTTTCATCATCGTTTTCATGTATCGTCAGGTCTAAAGTCTAGTCAAAGTCTAAGTGAAAGTCAATACAGTCAAGGAGTCAAGTCGGTCGATTCAGTAAAGTGGTAGACGCTTTACTGAAACTTTTGATGAAGTTTTGGAGGGAACACAAAATAGCACGTTTCTGGATATTACATCACTTTCCTACACTTGTGCATGAACACGAATATCTAATGGTTAATATTCTACCAATATTACACATTAAAAACCCAGCTAACACAATTTTAGGAAAATAATATAAAAACACAACAGCACTCTTTCACATGCCCGCCAAAACTCCTTACAGCTATTGATGTGGCACTTAATCAGCATGAGGGTTATACTTTTTTGTTGAATATTGAATTTTAGATACTAATTGCTGAAAGTGCAATATTTTGGACGAACACACCTATATTTTGGTTAAATATGCTTAATGAATTCGTAGGCCAAGTAATAAATTATAGGGGACTGGATAACAACCACAACTCTGCAGTTGTGCTAAAATTCGTTCTTTGCGCGGGAATCGTACATTTTTTCTGGGATAAAAAGTATCACATGCCCTAGACCGGGACTCAAAGTGCCTCTGTACCAATTTTGAATAAATTCGATTCAGCAGTTTGGGTATGAAAAGGTAATAAACAGACAGACAGAAACACTTTCACATTTGTAATATTAGTATTACAGATGTCTGTAATCTGTCCGTTATTCTTTTTTTTTTTCAGAGATAAAATATCTCAATCTAATCAATAAAATATCTTACAGTACAGTGTTCACAAGATGCTAGTAGTTATGCTAAGCAACTATGATATGTAATCACTAACCAGGTAGTTACCGCTATATCAAATCCCATCAAAGCCCACCCATAACTATGAGCTTGAGTAGAATAACTGTTAGGCCAGCAGTTTCTAAAACATCTTGATATGGGTACCTCCTATGTGCTTTCGATTAATAATATGTTCAATTCACATTATAGAGCCTTAGCTCTGTTGGCACTTGTGTAAGCTGTAGTGAGGTCTGCTCTGTATTGATGTCAAAATAACTGTTTACAAGTCCACTGGGTGATTTCTCCAAAAAAGTTGATGGAGTAAAAAAAAACATCTCTGAATCGTTTTAACTAGTAAAAGACTAATTTGTTGTGATTAAGATTCTTTGTTACAACTTTCAGTTAATACACTTCCTGTCTAATAAGATTCCTAATGATTACCAAAATATGGCATATTCATTTGTTTGTGTTTATATATTTGTTGTGGTGTTTATATTATACAAAATAAGCTGGAATACATATAAATCCTAGATTCGCAAGGTAAGTAGAGCATCAGTACAATTGCAGTATGCACTGAATACGACGACGACGCACGTAGTCTGTTTGGGTACCTTTCGATACTTTTCTGGAATTTATATAACAAGGTAGTCTTAAATTTGTTAACAAAAATACTGATTTCTGTACCTGATTGGTTGGAGCCGTTGATTTGGCCATCGTCCGTTGATTTCTCTTGCAATGAAGACAATAGGGCCACAGCTGACATAGCTTGCAAACACACAATTTCTCAGTCTTCGCTCAATATATTAACTCTTTTAAAATTCTAAAATATTCATATAATATTTACAAAACTGTTCAGGAAATTACTCTATCACCTAATATTGTTTATATCACAGACTTTTCGTTTTCACTAAACAATAAGAATCAAAACGTCCACGCACGAAAATACTATCAATATTTACAAGACTATAGATGTAATAAACTTATTTACACATTAAAAACTAACGTTTAAAAGCTAAATGTTAACAAATATGCTCTAGCGGTCACAAGAAGTACATAACTAAAAGAATTTATCAGTTTTCAATGCAAAAATATATAAAACGTCCGCCATATGCCTTTTGATACCTGTGCTATGCGGCTAAATTTAAATGACAGCTTCAAACAATGCCACATTGTAACCATCTTAATTTAGGTGGACTTTAAGCACTAGATGTTGCTTCGTTTTTTATTTAAAAGTGCATTTTATTTTATTTTTTGTCTGCTCAAATTACGGATTCAATGGTTCATTTCCATTGTCTATAAAGAATAGATCTTTATTTTTAATAATCTTCATATTTTTTTAGGTGTTTGCAGTTCTCAAATTCGTATTGAGTAATAATTCAAGCAAAAGAAATAAGGATGTATTTAATACTCTATGGTCAATGTGCGTGGAACGGAACGATTCCACGTAATGACAGCGTCATTTCAGAACTATCAAAATCAATTGACAGATGAATGTCAATTCAGTTCATGACCAGTGTTGTCAGAACGTGGGTAATTGCCCAAGACATGGGCAATTTTAGGATTATTTTGTAAAAGGGGCAAAAAGGGCGGAACCGGTAAAATATGGGCAATATTGAAAACAAATATTATAAAATTGCTTTACTGAAACAAAATTACAGTAATAATAATATTAGGTCATAAAAGCCCACTAATACTACTACTTACTATATTATACTACTATAATATCATAATAATATTATGGCACTCTGAATGAAATAAAATATACGTAACTTAGAAAGAGGAGTATCTAATCAACTCAATATAAAATAATAATATTATGATACTATCAATGCTTAAATAGATTTGTTGTGTTTTTTGAGGTGTTCCTCAGTGACCTTATTTTATAATTTAATTTAATTTTGTTCCATGTACTTACAAAGCGAAGGCAAAATAAAGTATAATAATTATGAGGGTGTCAAGCTAAGATTTAATTGATTCCCATATACGGATTTGTTTTAAGAGGCCGGGTACCCTTGAAATTTCTCATACAAACATAAAATCATTTTCACATACGAAAATATTTAACATGTTTGAGTTATTTTTCAGCTTAAAATAGTAATTATCTAGGTTCCTGCACAAAAATTTACTTCAAAATATTTAAACACAAAAAAATTTGGTTTTAAATTTTTTTTAGTAAATTTACTACTAAATATTTAAACACTAAAAAATAGAGTAAAACACTAAAAAATATATAAATAAATAGTAAATTTACTACAAAATATTTAAATACTAAAAAATATTTTTTAGAGTTTAAATATTCTGTAGTAAATTTACTATTTATTTATATATTTTTTTGTATTTTACTCTATTTTTTAGTGTTTAAATATTTAGTAGTAAATTTACTAAAAAAAAAATTAAAACAAAAAAAACTAAATTGTGATTAAATATTGTGAAGAAAATTTTTGTGCAGGAACCTAGGTAAAGCGCTTGTTCCATTTCACTAAATTTAGATATCTATATTTAGTAAATTTCTAAATGTTATTCCACTTGACTAAATTTAGTCGCTAAATCATTTAGATATCTAAATTTAGTGAAATGGAAAAGCGCTTTATTACTATTTTAAACTGAAAAATAACTCAAACATGTTAAATATTTTCGTATGAGAAAATAATTTTGGTATTACGTATGTATGAGAATTTCGAGGGTACCCGGCCCTATAATGAGTGTCCTGTCAGAAAGGAAAATTTTAATCACCAGCGTGGGCAAATGTTATGATTATTTGTCTGGCAACACTGCAGTGGTAAAAAAATATGGCATCCCCTTTTGCGTACATGCTTTCGCTTTTTTCTCTAAATCACAGATTACTTACTCTAAATTAAAACTGAAAATTATTGTTGTGTATTGTTTAGTCGCTCGTGTAAAATGTCTATAAAATGGACTGGTGTTTCTAGTGAAACGGGAATACTCCGTAAAAGTGAAACGAAGGAGAAAAAAGAAGAGTTATTCGTGTTCGGCTACTCGTGCAAACTCTTCAGGGACGATCATAAAGCCCTGGTTATTGATCAAGGAAAACACCTCATTCCGTGGATGGGGGATGAGTCGTTGAAAATCGACAGGTTCGATACGTTTTTTACTATAGACTGCTAATTGTGGCGCTATAAAAATATGTTCGTTAACAGAAAATAATATTCTTTTCGAAGATTATAAGTATTTCGCAGAAATTAACCCATGTTGCGGTGTTCGTGCGAAGGTTCCAAGCTATACTTCGATCTAGTGCGGCGAAATATAGGGTGACCTCCATCGGTGGTATGTATAACACATAAAGGTTCCATTCAAAACAAATCAGTATGTACAAGCTACAAAACAGTACCTATAACAAATATTGCAGGCAACATATTTTCAGGTTTGAGATATCTTAAATTGAAAGCCATTGATATGAATAATTAGGCCCAGGGTTGTTTTTTAAGTTTACTTAATTATTGTAAACTGATTTAAACCAAATTCTCTGAGAAGAAAAACTTGCTTTAATTAAGACTTTACATTTATTCATGTACATGTTGTAATTCACTTATAGATTAAAAGCAATCAAAAGCTTATGTCTGACATTGGAAGAACAAATTCTAGAATGCTATGTTATAAAAAAAAAATTGGTCTGTAATTTAACATTTAATTGATAAGTTCTAAGTATAAAACTGTTGAATGTCATGGCTGTGCCATGTATAATGTATAATGTTTATATTTGTGTGTGATATTGATGTTGTCTTGGCAGATATGACGCAAGAGGCGCCCTTCACGATCTCTCCGCTTGTGAGGCTCCACCCGGGGGTTATGACTGGCGTGTGGAGCTCACTCGCTCGGAGCTGGACGTGGAGCAACTGTGCGATGAGGAGAGATACCGGGCTCTCCACACTGACGAAGACGAGGAGGAGATGTATAAAGGTACTTATTTGTTGTTTTTAACTGGTTACAAATAAACATTATTTTTTGTTAGGTACAAGTGTGGCAATTCACTTGTTGAGCAAGGTTTAAAGTTAAGGCCGTGTTCCCACTGACGCGGAGCGGAGTTTAGCAGTGCCGAATTGACCAATCACCATGCTCGAAATCTTTGCTCCGCTTCTCTGTCATTCTGCTGGTATAGCACGATTGGCCAATTTGGACACCGCTAAGCTCCGCTCCGCTTCAGTTGAAACGAACCATAATGCTTGAATTGGTATCACGTTACCTCTTTCATTTCTATAATCAATGAAAGAGAAGACATGATGTTTTATCAAGCTGTGAACACTAACAGACATTGGTGGAATTGGGCCTTAATGTCCTATGGCAGTTTAACTTACTTTCATGTATAAAATAGCCAAGAGTACAGTCATCCAAATCTTTATTTAAAATTTATAATCATAGTTTCCTTTTTGAATGTAAAAACAAATTCAACTTTTTCTGTTTAGAGGAAGAGTTGAAACGTCTGCATGCAGCTGGCTATGGTCAAGTCGGCTTCAATTACGATGCTCCAGAGGACAAAACACCACAAGAGTCAGTGGCTGAAGTGGAGGAGCCTTTTGAAGCACCCCCAGAGTTGATACACCAGTTGCCCGATGACATGGTTTTGGTATGCTAAAAAATATATCATCTTTTTATAATTTGCAATAAGTAATCCATACATACATTAATAAAGATATCTATAATCTTACAAATTACTGGACTGACTCTAATATAATTTTTCACAGTTATAAAGTAGACCAGGTTGGGAGTTGGGACATATATTATGTCGTTACTTGTTTGTGGGAAAATGTATGTTATCATCAAATTCCTTATACACGGATTATATTATACCTGGAGCCGTGCGGGACGTCAAGTATAGCATAAAAAAAAGACGGGTTGCACTCCGGGAGTGCCGGCAGAAGTGAAAACTTTATTATTAATGTTGTGCATTATTTTTTTAACCCATTTTTTTTAATCGATTTAAAAAAAATAAATTAAAAAAAACGATCGTTTTAATTAATTAATCGAAACCCTTACAATCGATTAAAAAATATCGACAATCGAAAAAAAAAGATGCTGTCAGACAGACTGTCAGACACTTCTCGCGACAGTTGTCTTGCAGGTGGAAACGCGGCCTTAATCAGCGCGTCTGCTAAAGAACTCATTTCCCCGACTGTACATTTCTGCTTAGCACAATTTTCCCCAACTGTACATTTCTGCTAAACAACTCATTTCCCCGACTGTACATTTCTGCTAAACAACTCATTTCCCTGACTGTACAAGTTCGAGTTCGACACAAAACACTACTCTCCAATCTACGAATAACAAAACTACAGGAAACGTAACTCCCATACTTCAACCGTTTTAAATTTGGCTCCTTTTCGAACACTAAAATATGACAATTCAGATTCTCGCCAAGGTCGTTTCTCAGGTAACGTATCATAATATTGCGCGCTGGACGACAGCCTGCGCGGTTATTGTCACTGTCACAGTTATGAAACAAAGCCGTGGACAATAATTGTCAAAAGCGGATGGCATTATAACAAACACCAAACATAATATTATCTACTATCACGAAGAAAGGAGTACATAATTATTATTTTAAAATCAAACATTTTCCTCTGATCCTTAAGTCATTGATAATAATAATATATAATAATCTTGAACAAACCTTGTACGACTCGGACGAATTTAAAACTATCCAGAGCACCTAGACAAGACGTTTTCAGATTACAAAAATCTATGTGCTAAATTAATACAGAATTGAAATAAAAAACTTACGGCCCAAATGCAGATTTTCGTAACCTCTTTAATTTTCGGTCATTACTCATACAAAATATATCATGACTATTAAAGTGTATGCTACATTAACGAGTAGTCTGGCTCGGCATCCAAATCGGTTCGTTTCTTACTAAACGAAGTACAAACTACAAACGGCATTATAATAATTATTTTTAACAAAAAATTAAAACCGACTTCCAGAGTAAAAACAATAATTATTATTATAATGAACAAAAAAGTATGAAATAATTCTTACTATTAATAATGCCTTATGCAGAATACTCCTAAACCTCTACTATTTCTGTACACAATCTTCATTATTTTTAAGTCGATACAAGATAAGAATAGTGAGTTCTTAGACAAAATATTTTTAATTTTAAAGACTGGTACTGACTTCAAAGTAATGAAGATTGTGTACAGAAATAGTAGAGGTTTAGGAGTATTCTGCATAAGGCACTATTAATAGTAAGAATTATTTCATACTTTTTTGTTCACTATAATAATAATTATTGTTTTTACTCTGGAAGTCGGTTTTAATTTTTTGTTAAAAATAATAATTTCACTCTTTTTAGTAATTTAAGTAATTTATAAGGTTTTCTGTAAATACTAATGTGTTCTACTAAGTGATTTTAGAGCCAGGATACACATTTATGATATGAGAACTATAAAGTTAATATACCTAGCTCCCTCTCGGAATAGAGAATTGCATAAGCAACTCCAAGAATATACTCGTATCACTGTATAATTAATAATATAAGCTTGGCGTTAATCAAGCAATGATAAAATTAATGTTCATGCGCCTATCTCTAAAGGCTCTAAAGTTCTGTTCAGTGACTTTCTTTCTATCACAACACTACTGGAAAGTCATTAGCTCACTATAATTATTGTTCATATAATATTATGCTTAAACTACTTAGAACTACGTTAACATAACTATTTATTTTGTCCCAATAACAAGGAGTTTCCTACATACGGACATACCTCATAATTCATAGATCTCATAATCAAATTGCTAACTTGGTAACCTGATCACCAAGTTTGAATCATTTACTTTGATATAACAATATAACACCAATATAATTTTTGAAATAGTTCGACAAATTAAGAGTGATGATTCATGGTGTGGTGGTAGTGGTGATGTTGATGATGAATGTAACTTGCATAGTAGCATAATATGCTTTGAGTTCTTAAACCAAAGCTGAAACCCCCAAACTTGTATATATAAGGAATCCGGAGTTCTCTTAGCACCTTCGGAACCAAGGTATATCTTAGTGCAAAATTTTGCTTTTTGGTAGCATATGCTTAGGATACTTCTCATAAACTCGAAATCACCATATATTTCCATATAAATTTTGCGGAGTTCCCTCTATCACTTATGGACCTTATCATCAGGTCGAAATAATAAAATAATGTTCAAAATAGCTTAACTTTCTACAGAACAATGTTTAAAGACATCCGTGATCCGTTTTGATCTAAAAATACTATGAAAAAAATACATACTAATTATAATAGGGTCATAATGTGAAGGTGTATGGTGGAATGGTGGTGATGATGATGATGATTAATGTAATTAGCTTAGTAGTATATGCTTTCAGTTCTTAAAACAACGCCGAAACCCCCAAACATGTATCTATAAGGAGTAACGAGTTCTGTTCACCACCTTCGAACCATGGTATATCCTGGTGCAAAATCTTACTGTTTGGTAACATGTGCCTTGAATACTTCATATGAAACCAAGAAAACCATATATTTCCATTTGAATTTTGAGGAGTTCCCTCGATTACTCATGGATCCCATCATCAGGTCACTACTTTTGTGAAAATGGGACCAAATTGGAGTGAAACCTAATACAACCAAACAAAAATTTTGAAAATCGGTTCACAAACGGCGGAGTAATCGTTGAACATACATAAAAAAAAAATAAAAAAATATCCACAGCCGAACATATTATAACCTCCTCGTTTTTTTGGAAGTCGGTTAAAAATAAGATACTCCATACTGATGTCAGTCAGACCCTCGTTTATGAATTATGATTAAATTGTTACATCTTGCATAGCACTGTCCATGGCGACTTTGTAAAAATGTTGATTATATTATTTTTCGATTATTGCATTTTTACAATAACATGTAAACTTAATAAGACAAACACAAAGAGACCAGCTTAATAATATAAACCATCTTTTTGGGCATGTTTTTGGTTCGGAAAAAATACAAGAACTTTACCTAAGCATAATTTAAAAAAATCACTTACTGATGAAACTTGAAAGGTTATTCCTGTATTAAAAGTCGTATCTGTATGACTTCTACACCATTTCACAGGGCATTTAGGCATTTTAACAACGAAAATATTGTAAAAAGCTAGTACGCAAAAAGTAAGTAAACAAACTGTAAAATGAGTTTGACAATAATTATCAATGATATTATATAAAAAAAACTCAAAGCAGATATGTTACTACCGCGCGCGTTGTGAAGCCATTAAATACGGGCCAATTGACCCGTCTTTTGTATAGTCTGTCTCTTTTATGTAAATGTCATTTCGTATCTTTTGTTTCACTTATCTGTCAAATTTGACAATTGAATTTGAAAATTGTTCGGAAGCAATTTAAGCCGGAAAATAGTATGAACGTAACAGATCTGTATTTAGTTGAATATCATTGATAATTATCATGTCAACCTGGTTGAACGTCACTCGAGTATATGTACACGAAAAATGTGTACCGAACACATGCATAAATGTCCATGTATTCGGGTCACATTTTGTAGCCTTTTGGTGCACATTTTTTGACGGAGTTACTCTTCCTGTAGTTTAAAGTTCACTGTCTCCAATCGTGTAACGCTTTTTCTATGGTTTTTCGATCAACACGAAAATCTGACGCGAGTTTCACAGTTTTTACCCATCCCACAAAAGTGCTCAACGCCGCTAAAGAAGTTTTCACTTCAAAAATTCTTCATAACTTTTGTTTTTTTTCTGCAGCCTGAATCCCTAAAGCAGCATGCGATAATTGAGAAGACAGCAAAGTTCATCGCATCGCAAGGTGTCCAAATGGAGATACTCATCAAGGCGAAGCAGGGTGACAATCCACAGTTCAAGTTTCTCAACAAGGATTCCCATCTGCACCCATATTACTTGGCACTCATCGGGCTCGTGAAGGCCGGGAAGTGGCCGGAGAAGAAAGTGGAAGTTGTTGAAGGTACGTCATCAAAACCAAACCAATATTATGACCAGTAGGCCCACTACGAAACCATTTTGAGACTCAAACAATCTGACGAGAATGCCGCGTCCTGCTCTAACGTCATTTCACGTTTGTTAGAGTAGGACGCGGCATTCTCGTACGATTGTTTGAGATTCAAAACCATTTTGTGGTACGGGCCCTGTTTACAATATTCCGGTCTAGTGATTGAATCCAGCGCTGGATTACTCCGAGAATAATATAAACTGGGCACTGGCACTACAATCAACTGAATTGCAATCCCGTGCATTCCAGTGCCCTTTTACATTATCACTGGACTGGAACAATGTACACTCGAGGAAGTTGATTCCTATGCATGTCGCTGGTCAACTTAAACTGGTCAGTGGTCAGTGTTGGTCGGGAAAAAGTAAAGGACATAATCGTATTTCTATATTTCCATCTTGGTCATTTTGTGTTTACCAAAATATCAACATTGCGATATCCTTGGCAACAATAGGTTTATTCATGGTTTATTGGTCGCTATCTGTCGGCTATACTCGTTCACGATAGAATTGTATTATTGGTCGCATTGCTTTTGACAAAATATAATCTACTTAGCAACCGCCTTAGCAAGGAAAGTATACTTGTATACTTCAAAAATGTTTTGCAAATATTGGGAATTGATTTAAATAAGTAATATAATATTTAATTTCTCTCATCCGAACAATCTTTGAAAAAAATAATAAGTACCTACTTGCTTATATATCGACACCGGAAATATCACTTAATGTAAGGGACAAAACACGACTTTTCAGGAGAGCGAAAAAACTATAAAAAAATTATTTTCGTAAATTTACGCGTTTAGAAAATAGCATGTCCCTTACAGTTGTAAGGGACATGCTATTTTCTAAACGCGTAAATTTACGAAAATATTTTTTTTATAGTTATATAGCCGACAAAATTCTAAGAAACTTTGCCATAAACACCTTTAAGATCGGACTAAATGATAAAAAAAAGTTACAGACGAATTTGTAAAAAAAAAATTGTTTTTTCGTTTTAAAAATTTTTGCTTATTTGTCCCTTACAGCACTGAATTTTTCAATGTCAACTATGCCATATTAAAGTAAGCACCAAGTTTAAAATGAAACTGCAACACAAATCAAAGTAAAGGACATAAAAAACTATGCTTTGGAGGAAGTTTGATGTAATATATTAAAATCTAACACAATAAGCCCACCACGACTGGCTGGTCTACCACATAAGGGATAGGATTTCCAGCAAAATAAGGGAACTTCGGCAGACTGAAACATTTCCATTGGCACCGGGACTGTTCCCATCTACACCCAGAGCCCCTTTAGACAAGGTGGAACTTTGCAAAACCACGTCTCTGCTCTGCTGTCTTACCGAAATCTGTATCCTGAGCCGAATGGAAGATGGATCTTCCTCCCTGTTCCGCGCTGCGGCCTCTTTCTGTGAACCTGAACTAGTGATCGCACAACACAAGTCTAAATGTTGGTTCTTGACCTAGCATTAAGCTTCTCATTTCAGCTTATCAGGAGCTACTGATCTCTTTTATCGCAACTGTCAGAGCCGCTTCGCCAGTGCCCAGTCATGACCTTCCCCTTCTATGACGTTCCTTTTTATGGTGATACGCCAGCTATTTCTATTATCGGCCATTCGAAGAGCGTCGTAGACAGTCAGCCAACTCAAGTTTGGTACGGATTTGATCAGACCAACGAATGAGACAGCGGCTCCGCGGTCTTTTTCTGCTCAATCTTGCCAATTAGCATGAGTTTTCCATTTTCCAGTTACCATGGTTTCAAGGTTTTCTCCTTTTTGTCATGGTAATGTGTCTGAAATATTCTAAGATGCGTTATTAGACAGATGGTAGAGAGCCTTGTTTTTATGTTTAGTTTAGCCAGCCTGGATGAGTTGGTTCTGTAAGCAGTTTATGGAATTCAGAGCATTTTCCTCCAGCACCCTTGACGGCGTTGATACGTCTGCGGTCTGCAGACTTCAGAGTCTATGTCTCGTATCCTTATAGACAGATGAAGAATATGAGCATGTGCACAAATTTCCTCCTGGTTTTTAACAAAATCTTCCTGTCAAGCCAGGTTTTATGCATTTGAGACATGGCGCTCTTAGTCATCCCAATTCTTCTATGTATATTTGGTTAATAGGAGCCGTTGTTCGTAAAGATCAAAGACAAATTTGCTAACCATTTCTAATTTAAGCGCGCCAGTCAAAGGCAGAGTGTTGCTTCTGTCTATGACCATGTTTTTAGTTTTCCCTTTATTAATTGAGCAGCCCAAGTTATTGATCATTTGCTTCATTCTCTAAAACAGTTCTTGCGTCTCGATTTCATTTGCAGCCAGGAGAGTATACCTAAAGGCTAAAGGTTTAGCTAAAACACTAAAACTTTATAGAAAACTTTAAACTTTTACGGATAATACTTTTTGAGTAGGTGCCAAAAAATTTATCTTCTTACTTGAAAAATGATAAGTATTTAAGATTAAGGTAAGGGACAAATTTTAGTGAAGCTATGACAGGTATTATGTATCAATTCTTAACGTAAAGGACATGCTAAGAGAATTATACTAAGCTAAAGGTTAACGTAAGGGACTGAATTTTATTTTAAAAGCATTTACGTTATTTTTTTTAACACGTAAAAATATTTACGTCCGTTAAATCAATTTTTTTAGGAAAAATCCTGTCTTGCATTTAAAAAATGTGTACTGTAAGGGACATTTTTTTAACGATAGAAGGATTTCAAGTATGCCAAATGATAAAGCTCGAAATTCTGAATCCAATGATATATATAACTCATTTTCGCCAAAATGTCCCTTACGTTAAGTGATATTTCCAGTGTCGATATTATATAATATTATGTAAGATGTGTTTATTGAAACATTATAACCCATCCAATATGTGCTACAAAACAATAGTAAAACTTAAGTTATGTTTTTGAATTAAGTATATACTATAATTCATATAACAACCCAGAGTTTATATTATTACCTCAAGAAGAATACCTAAGAGTTCATAATAATTTTATAAGTTTTAAGTTTTTCAATATATTTTTAACGCTCAAATAAAATATTATCACGATATTATACAAGTGTGTTCTGATTTTTATGGTTCTTGTAGATTAGAAAGATGTTGATCTAGAATTCTAGAGCGTTTTCACATTACGCAAAACATAATAATTGGCCAAGTGCGAATCGGACTCGCGCACGAAGGGTTCCTCACCGTTATAGAGCAAAAATAGGCCAAAAATGGTGTTTTTGTATGGGAGCCCCCCCTTATTTTTATTCTATTTAAATATTATTATTAATTATTAAATGACATTAATATGTAAGGCCTTCGTGAAAGTTTCAAGTGCCTACCTCTTGTCATCATTGATTACGAGCAAAAAAGGCCAAAAAAATCACGTTTGTTGTATGGGAGCCCCCCTCAAATTTGTTGTTATAGCGGCACCGGAAATACACAATCTGTGAAAATTACAGAACTCTAGCTAAAGCAATTCTTGAGATACAGCCTGGAGACAGACAGACGGACAGACAGACGGATAGACAGACATCGAAGGCCCATGAATAGGGTCCCGTTTTTACCATTTAGGTACGGAACCCTAAAAATGAATAGTAAGTAGGTAGGTGGTAGGTTCAGATTCCCTAGAACTGAGAACATTGATTGCTATCAAGCAAATTTTTCGTGAGTAGCATTGTGAGTAGCTTAATTTTTTTTTTTTTTTTGATTAGACGAACAACAATTTCCTGTGCAAAAATTCTTGAAAGTTTTTTTTTCGTTTCGATTTGATGGTCCTAAAATATGGATTGTTCTATTTGTAGGTTAATGTTATTGTTATGTTGTTAAATTATATTATAACTAGCTACTAACCTCTCAGTATACAAAAAATCTGCTGCTTAGCCGTTAGGGTTCCGTTTTAGGGTTCCATAGTCAACGAGGACTTGTTAATTACAGAACCCTAAAAGCCAAAAGGGGTGTAAAAGGGGTGACAGGCGTGCGTAGAAGTACGCGGACTTATGACTCGACGATCTTTTTCGCCTGTATGTCACCTAAGTACGCCTCGGAGTATCTGTGAAAATGATCTTTAAGACGTGGTCAATAAGGTGTGACCTTTATTACCACGTATTAAAGTTAATTTCATGAGTAATCGAGGGAACTCCTCAAAAATTTGACGATTTTGGCATTATGAGAAGTATCCCAAGCATATATTATTATATGCTACCAAAAAGTAAAATTTTGCACCAAGGTATGCTATGGTTCCGAAAATACTAAGAGAACTCCGGATTCCATTTTTTAATGATATAAGGGGGCAAACGAGCAAACGGATCACCTGATGGAAAGCAACTACCGTCGCCCATGGACACTCGCAACATCAAAAGAGCTGCAGGTGAGTTGCTGGCCTTTTAACAGGGAATACGCTCTTTTCTTGAAGGTTTGCAGGTCGTACCTATAGGTCCGGAAATACTGCTGGTGACAGTTTGTACCAGAGTTTTACAGTGCGCGGCAGAAAGTTACGCGAGAAACGCACGGTGGAAGACTGCCACTCATCAAGGTGATGAGGATGGGGGGGGATTTCGTTCTGTATAATTAAAAATGCAAGTATGGGGGTTGGGGCGCTGTTTTAAGAACTGAAATCATTTATACTACATACTATGCAAATTACATCCATCACAGAACACAGTCTATATACAGAAAGTCTTATAAATTATAAGGCTTTAAAAAGAGTGAAAGTCGGTACCAGTCCCAAAAATTAAAAATATTTTGTCATAGATTTCACGATTCTGAGCTGGTACCGACCGACTTCAAAATAATGAAGTACCTAGGTACTGTCTTATATTTCTCTATGTAATGAAGAGTGTATACAGAAATAGTTGAGGTTTAGGCAAATTCTGAAAGAGGCACTACTAAAGAGTAAGAATTATTTAATATACTATTTATTTGAATAAGTAATGTTATTGTTTTCACTTGGAAGTCGGTTTTAATTAGAATTCGAAGTTTAGGATTTTCTTAATTTGCCCTCATATATAAAATCCTGGCTACGCCCATGCGAATCTATAATATGTTACATTACACGCAAACGGTCCCGGTGAGGGAGCACCTTTACACATTGAATCGAGACTATCCGTACAATGCAATAAATTATTGCTTAAAAAAATTTGCGAGCAGCGCGCTGTTGCCTCTCCGCACGGTACATGTGGCAACGTCGCGTAATCGCGTTGCACAACAGGCTATGAATTATGATACATCTTGAATTATAATATTATGTCTATTTTGTCAACTTACAAGTTACATGGTATAGGTATTATTGAAGTAAGGAAAGGTCTTATCTACTTATTTTAAATATTTTTACGTGATTGCCCCGATGGAACGACTCTATCAGCAGTCTATTGCTGACTTCTCTCGGCACGTAATATCACGCGCCGCGCCGCGCCAGATCTAGCCACTGTGTGTAGGGGGTGGCTCAAGTTGGCGCGGGCTGGCTCGAGCAGGCGCCTCCGATCCCATTGATGTCGATAACGTCAAAGACGTGGCTCGGCGCGGCTCGTGATATTACGCGCCGTGAGAACGAGTAGCGCGAACTCAACTATTGGCTTGTGCTCGCTCGTTCAAATTACGCGCCGTGAGAAGCCAGCATAAGGTTCACGAGATCTTAAAAAATACGTATATGGCACCTAATAAGCTACACTGCGCCCAGTAGTGACAAGACTTTCGGCCGATTCAGAAACAACGCATAAATTTTATATTATGTATCAGAAATTAGAATACTTCACTTAGAGCTCCGAAACTTTTAGATAGCTTAGATGTTTTCCGGACACTAGAGAGGCCGTTAAAACTTCAGTGAAGCTCTTAAGTGAAGTAGTCGGCAGTCGGCCTAAAATAATGTTAGCTTTTAGAATAGACACTCGTTGGTAAATATTTCGAGGGACTCCAGCTTCGTCCTTACATTCGAAATCATTGTTTCTTGTTTGATATTTTTCATTTACCTATTTGAAATAATTGACACTAAATTAGTATTTAGTAATATCGTGTCCTTGACTCAGTTCGTTGCTCTACCAAATAATGATCCGTAACACGTGGTCATTAGGGTCATACCTTATTCACCTCGTCTTAAAGATCATTTTCATGGAAAATCCAAGGCAAAAAACACAAAACGAACTAAAGCGTTTTGAACCAACGATATCAATACTAGGTTATAATTCTAAGATTTGAACTGCTCCTGCCTTGCTTAATGGCTTAATGGTATTTTTGGACCATAAAAATGAAAAAGACAATTTAAATACCTAATGTTACTCAAAACGTGACCATCCAAAATAGGACAAAATGAAATCCGTGTTATAGGCTAAAATTTAATTTAAATTGTCGCAATTTAAGTAATTTAGGTATTTTTATATAAATAAGAGACTTTAAAATGAATCCCTCAAAGCCTTTCGGAATCCGTATAATTATGATATGAAACTAAACCCACAGGCCAAAACTGACACCCACAGGCCACAATGATTAATTTAAGAATGCTATTATTACAAAGCATCTTACTACCTGCCCATTGTTATCTAAAAGATCAGCATCTTTCTAATCTACAAGAACATAATATTTTAACAAAAATCACAACACAAGTAATTTATCTAAAAGATCAGCATCTTTCTAATCTACAAGAACATAATATTTTAACAAAAATCACAACACAAGTAAAAAGTGACAATAAAAGTGTTTCACAGTAAAGACAGTAATAATTTACAATTGTGGTCATATAAAAAATTTATGGGACCTTAAAACGATCAGCAACACGAAACTAATTTGAAGACAAAATAGTGTTACTTCCTTTCGTGGCTTTTTCCGACTCTTGCCATGACCATCAACGAAGATTGTAGAATGAGGGTGTGCTGTTGATATAGACTGGGTTGATCTGAATAATTATAACCTGTGTATAATGTATTGTGTATGACTTCATTGTCCTTATAATGCTTATAACACATTTTAAACGTTAGGTTAGTTGATGATTTGAAGCACAGAAATGCTAAGATAAGCCACGTTTGAAGTGCATAATATTAAGTTCAGATAGGGGAAATAAATATTCACACCAATAATTCAGAACATGTTCAGAACCTATGACATTATATTATCAAAAAAATTCAGAACCATATTTGCAAAACTTAAAATAATCCTGTCAAAACCTTCAAAACGTAAATACTTTCGTTCTAAGGCGGTTGCTAAGTAGCCGGTTGGTCACTAACCAATAAAATAAGATTATGTCGTGTCATACGAGTATAACCGATTTACCGACAGATAGCGACCAATAAACTTATCGTCGCTAAGGAGATCGCTGTGTTGATATTTTGGCAAACACAAAACGACCAGGACGGAAGTATAGAATTCTGTCCTTTTGTTTCCCGACCAACATAATCGCGAAATTGGGCTGACCCGCTACCTGCATAGGAATCAACTTCCCCGAGTGTACACCAACCATTAATCCAGATGGAGTTCTTAGTTCCTTCATTTGTAATTCTTATTTCAGTTATAAATCAGTTAGTTGGCTGTCTTAATTTGTTTGTTCTAGTGTTAAGGAGTGTCATAAGATTTTTTTATATGTATGTAATGTTGCCCAATTAAGTTTGTTAAGTTCAATTCTTTTAAATGATTGTCTTGTAAATGAATATTTTAAGATCCGTGTAACGTATCATATAACAACATCTAAAATGATAATAAGTGGATCAAACATATTCTCTCTACATCATATTACATGCCAAAACAATGTGCGCCGGACCAGCTATTCATATAATATAATAGTTTTTTTTTTTTAATTTGTTATCAGAGAATCCAAATGAGATGAACAACGAATACCTCCATCCAAGTCTGGCGTCCACAATCATAGAATTGGTGAGTTGTTTAAATTTTTTTGTATGTGCAAAGTAAACTGTTAATAAGTGTATCCTAACTAGTATTTGTGTGTCCGTCTGATTGTTTGTTTGCTATCTCTTCATATTTAAATAGCTGAACCTATATAGATAAAATTTGGTCTGCAGATACTTTGAGTCCCGAGAAAGAATATAAGATAGTTTTTGTTTGGAAAAACGTACGGTTCCAGCGCGATAAACGGAGTTGCAGGCATCATCTAGTGCTGTACAATTAGCGTCACAGCTTTTAACCTCTGCTTATTTGTCACATAAAAAATAATAATCGGCCAAGTGCGAGTCGGACGTAAGGTTTCGTACCGTCATAAAACATAAATATTAATTTTATTTTGTTTTTAGTATAATTTGTTGTTATAGCGGCAACAGATATACAAAATCTGTGGAAATTTTAGAAATCTAGCTATAGGCTCTATAGCGGTTCTTGAGATACAGCCTGGAGACAGACAGACGGACAGACATTGAAGACTTAGTAATAGGGTCTCGTTTTTTCCCTTTGGGTACGGAACCCTAAAAAAATATTTAATTTCAGGCTCCGTCGATCCCGAGCATCCACTACAAGCCGTCGGCGGACTGCGACTACACGATGCTGATCAGCAAGATGCGCGGTTCCGCGGGGGCGGAGGACGCGCCGGCGCCCGGCGAGGTGGCGCCGCCCGGCACCGAGCCCCTCCCCCCGCCGCACATCAGCCGCGCACCCGTTATATACAGCCGTCCGAGAGGTACGCACGCACATACGACCGCACGTTCACACGCACACAAGCACGGACGTACACACACACACAATGCATATCAGCAAGATAGGCACACACGCACGTACGCACGTATGCACGCACACATGCACGTACGTTCGCATACACGCAAGCACAGACGTACACACACACACACACACACACAATGCTTATCAAGTTATCACCAAGACAGGAGACACCCGTGCATAGATACAGGGACACTAGGCTTCTCAGTTTCTTTGGTAGCCAAACACGAAATTTGTGCTTCAAATATGGGGCAGGGCCATGTAGCTTAAATGAGTATATTGTATTGATTACTTCCACTTTTTCTTCACATCAGTTGTTAAGAGTCCGTATACGAAATTTTGCCGATTTTGCCGAAATTGCAAAGGTTCGCTACATAAATATTATTAGGTTTTTTCCCCCTTCTTAGACTTTAAAAAATATATATTAATTATTAAATTTAAAATATATTTAAGCGCGGAAAGCCGACTCGAACTTGCGGCGAATAATATAATGTGAGATTTAGGTTGTTTTGAATCGTGTTTTTTTGACACATTTTGTTTTTTTTTCTTTTTTCTCGAATTGGATAGAATTGTATAAATATAGATTATTTCTATCGTTTTCTTTTTATGAATTACTGCTCCAAGTTTCCGAAATTAACAGCAATTCTTTGCCCATTTTCTCTAAAAATTTGCCGAGTTACATATTTTTTATTAATTATTTCATATTAAAGTGGTAAAAAGTAATTCCAACATTTTATAGACGACTTTCTCAACAGTACATTGTATTTTTATCATATCGTTAAGACGTCAGTACAATCCATAAACAGGTGATATTCTAAACCTTTTACAGCAAAAATCACAAAACTGTCGCGGGTTTGAGTTGGTTTATTTAAAAATACTTAAAAAAAAAAAACTAGCTCCAACATTAGATTATAATTGAAATGATCTTATATGTTGTGCATTAAAACTTATAGAAATACTGTATTTTAACTGTTAAATCACGTCTGTAAAATCAGCGAAATCGGAAAATTTCGTATACGGAGTCTTAAGTAATTTTCACTACTTCCTATATTTCACTACTACGTCTATAAGTGTTGTATGTCACAACTCACAATATCGAAAACAGGCTATTTCCAATACCACCTAGAAGTTAACGGATCATAAGGAAATTGATTCCAAGGCAGTTGACGGACCTACGTCATTTGGTCAGTTTATGTCATGTAAAGGTGAACGCATATTTGGGCCGCACCGCACGCACCGCAGTCGCCGCATTCGAATTCTTTATATGAAGTTATAGGCAAGCTCGCATACCTACCCGCGCCGCAGTCTTCGTAACTTCATATAAAGAATTCGAATGCGGCGACTGCGGTGCGTGCGGTGCGTCCCAAATATGCGTTCACCTTAATTGTGATCTGTCGGCTGGGTTTGACGTAACGCGACCAAACTACGTAGGTCCTCCATCTGCCTAGGAATGAACTTCTTTGATAGTACCTAAAAAAACCCAATTTCCAATACCACCCTGATATTATGTTGAATGACGACCTCCGTGGCTCAGTTGGTGGGCTGTTAGTAGCTCAAGCCGGGGGTCGCGGGTTCGAGTCCCGCCGACGGAACTAAAAGTTTTCAAAGTTCCTGGGTCATGGGTGTGTATTAAATTATATAATAAAAATCTTAAATATATGTATAGTATAAAAGTATTAAATATGTTTCCGTTGTCTGGCACCCGTAACACAAGTCCTTCAGGACTTAGCACGGGGACTGACGTGGTGTGAAGCGTCCAAAGATATTATATTATATTGTATACCACCCTGAGTATATAACAGCCTGAGTTTATAACATATATCCATTATTTCAGATCCGACAGCACCGCCGCAGTACCCGGTGCCGCCGGCCCCCGCGCCCCCCGCGCAGCTGCCCCCCGCGCGCTCCACAGGCCTCAGCCTCATGAGCCACTATAATTCTGACAGCGGCACTGATGATTCAGGTATATTGATCGTTATAGGTCACAAAGGATTTTTTTATATAGTACTAGCTGTCCCGGCAAACGTTTCTTTGCCATATTATATAAAGTATATCGCCCGTATTATTTTATTGAATTAGTGACTAAATAAGTATGTCACCATGGCAACGTCCATCGCTATCCCGTGACCCGCATCGCATAAACAATGGTCGCTCTTTATAGACAAATAATTTGCAATAAAATAAAATTGCGACTATAATTAAAGATCTAAGCTATCCTAACTCTCAAGTTGGAAAAAAGCACACATTTAAAAAAAAACAAACATTAAAATCGGTTAAGTAGTTTAGGAATCCATCGCGGACAAACATCGTGACAGGAGATTTTTATCTATTAGACTAGCTGTCCCGGCAAACGTTTCTTTGCCATATTATTTATAGTATATCGCCCGTATTATTTTATTGAATTAGTGACTAAATAAGTATGTCGCCATGGCAACATCCATCGCTATCCCGTGACCCGCATCGCATAAACAATGGTCGCTCTTTATAGACAAATAATTTGCAATAAAATAAAATTGCGACTGTAATTAAAGATCTAAGCTATCCTATCTCTCAAGTTGGAAAAAGCACACATTTAAAAAAAACAAACATTAAAATCGGTTAAGTAGTTTAGGAATCCATCGCGGACAAACATCGTGACAGGAGATTTATATATAATAGATAATAATTTACCAATATGTCTTATGTAGAATTCCATGCTCGTAAGTCGTATCTTAGATACGTTTCGACAAGTGCGTTCTAAGTGTGATAGCTATATTTTCGTATGCGTGAAAGGTTAATATACGAATTTATACGTGCTACACATTCGTACTTTAGATCTTAATCATGCCAGAAAATAAACTAATATTAAACCTGTCGAGGATGGCTTCGAAAAAGATGGCGAGATGAACTGGATTCAAGCCAGGCTGGCCGAGGTGGCGTTGAAGCGAGACATACATGGACGATCTTGGTGGAGGCCTTTGCCGAGCAGTGGGATAGGTTCTTAAAAAAGATTGAAAATTTCAAATGAAGTAAATTTTATATATTTTCATTTTCTTCGTTTGTGTTATAGATACAGAAGACTCGTCGTCATCGGAGAGCAAAGAGAAACCGAAAATCAAAATCGTCGAACCGCCCGATGAAGTGAAGGTTGTGATCGACAAGATGGCCGCCTACGTCGCACGAAATGGCGACGAGTTTGCGGACATCGTTCGCGCCAAAAACGACCCGCGATTCACATTCCTTGACCCGGAGAATGAGTATCACGCGTTCTACAAGAAACTCATGCAGGAAAAACGGGGTGTTAGTACCAACGGACAGAAGAACAGCTCCAAGAATAATAACCGTGGGTATATTATGTGGTGCAAGTCTATTATGTATTATAGGCAGATAAATTATGTGTTATGTCAATCTAGCTGACAGATCACGACTATCATTAACCTGACATAACAGGTTATGTGACAATTTAAAAGTATTTTTATGTTTGAAATGCCTGTGCAATGCCTGAAAATCCTCTATCCATACTTCCATACAAATATTATGTAAAAGCGAAAGTGTGTCTCTCTGTCTGTCTGTATGTCTGTCTGTTACCTCTTCACGCCCAAACCGCTGGACTGATTTTGCTGGGCATGAAGATCGGGAAAGAACATAAGATATACTTTTTATCTCGGAAAAATGTACGGTTTCTGCGCGATAAACGTAGTTGCGGGCGTTAGGTATTTATATGTACTGTCAAAAACAATTAATGATTGGGGGGGTGTAATTCTGTAGATGTCCCGCTCTGACAAAAAAAAATATGGTCACGTTATGTATACCGTACGAGTTAATGACTAATGAAAATGCGCCCTAACTCAGGAGTTATGCAGGTCGGAAATTTGCCTATACATCAGTTTATCTGATGGCACGTTGCTAAAAAAACGCCAGTGCAGTTCACAGCAAATATTTGTACCATTCACTGCTGTTTTAAACTTAGTTGTTTAAAATACTGTTGCATTGTATTCTAATGTCAAAACAACCTCAAACTTATGAAAAATATGCTTGCTTGCAGCCCCAGTGTCGTTTTCAATCAAGAAACTCAAGGAGCCCGACCCAATACTCCCCAAACCGGCGCTGCCCTACGAGTCCAGCTCAGACGAGGATGATAACAAAGAGGAAAAACCAGAGGAACCGCCAAAAGAAGTCCCCAAAACCAACATTCCACAAGTATACTCTGTGAACAACGTACCCCCTGTAGTCGTTTACAAGATGGAGGGAACTATGAACAACCTACCCATCGTCAAGGCTATCGAAGCCAAACCCCAGGTGGTCCAGAAAGCAGTGCCGATAGAAGTCAATTCTAGTGTACCTAAAGTGCCACAGACCATTGTGGAACATGCCCTTGCCATTCCACCACCAATTAAACCGGAAGTAACAAAAGTGGAACTGAAAGAGAAAACGCCGGAGGTATACAGAGTGAAAGAGAAAGAGAAAAAAGACAAAGACAGATCGTCCTCGAGTAGAGAGAAACGAAAACATAGGGATAAGAAGAAGGATTACAGGTCTAAATCTGAAAGTAGGGAGTTGAGGAGAGTCGAAGAGAAAGACAGAAGGAGAGAAAAAGACGACAGGGAGAGAAAGAGAAAGAAAGACGGCAAAGAGACGGCGGAGACGGAAATAATATCCCTAGTAGATAATTCCGATGAAATGATAGACTTGACTGACGAACTATCTGATTCAAAAGGTATGTATGATAACTTCTTTAACTGCTATTTTGTTACATTACATATTAGACGTGGGAGAGCCATGCTTCGGCACGAATGGGCCGGCTCGACCGGAGAAATACCACGTCCTCACAGAAAACCGGCGTGAAACAGCGCTTGCGCTGTGTTTCGCCGAGTGAGTGAGTTTACCGGAGGCCCAATCCCCTACCCTTTTCCCTTATCTTCTCTATTTCCTTCCCCACCCTCGCCTATTACCCGTTAAAAGGCCGGCAACGCACCTGCAGCTCTTCTGATGAAAAAAAATTGTCAAAGGTAGCTTTAACTTTTAAGTGTATCTAAACTCATTGTTGAATTTTTTTACCATGCAGTACTTTCTTTAAATAAGGCTGCGTTTCCACTGAAGCGGAGCGGAGCTTAGCGGTCCTGAATTGACCAATCACCATACTCGAAATCTTCGCTGTCATTCCGCTATAATAGCACGATTGGTCAATTCGGGCACCGCTAAGCTCCGCTCCGTTTCAGTGGAAACGCAGCCTTAAAATATTCTATGCATTTTCTCTGCGTCTATTATGTATTGGCCGTAATTTTTGTTTCTTCTATTTAAAGATATTTATTTACTTACTAACTATTCAACGTCCGTTGTCTTTCTCTATCATGTGACCTTTTCTGTTTACAAATTCAATTAGACCCTGTAATAGTTATTCCTTGTTTACATATTGAGTTTACGGCGGTTAAATAATTTGGTGTACCGTAATCACTAATCAATTAAACGTCGTAAACAGGTGATGGCGCGTCGCGCGGTCTGGGTCGGCGCGCAGCTGAGCTACTGCAGCGTGCGGGAGTCGACCCCGCCGCCGCACAGAACTCCTCTTCGCTAGCTAGCGCCATGGTAAACTATACACGTGTTTATTGTCGACACTCGACATAGTTTGAGCACTAACAACTAATTTCGAATGTCTGTAAGTGCTCAAACTATAAGCGTTAACGTAAGAAACCATAACATGTACTATCAGAGAAGTTGATTCCTATGCAGATCGGGGACCTACGTGGTTTGGTTGCGTTATGTCAAACCCAGCCGACAGATCACAATTAACATTGAATTGACATATTCGACCAAATAACGTTGGTCTATCAACTGCATAGGAAGCTACTACTACGTAGGTCCCCCATCTGCATAGGAATCAACTTCTCTGATGGTACCATCGAAGAAATTGATTCCTACGCAGTTCATAGTTCAACGTTAATTGGTCGAATATGTCAATTCAATGTTAATTGTGATCTGTCGGCTGGGTTTGATGTAACGCAACCAAATTACTTAGGTCCCCGATCTGCATAGGAATCAACTTCTCTGATAGTATATTGTACACAAATAATATGAGAATATGATTAATGTTTGCATGTCGAGAAAATCGACCAAAATATGTGAGACACTGTAAAATTGTACCATCTTATATGACCATATTTTTGCAAATAAAGATTATTATTATTATGAAAAATTGCAAACTAAAATCATAGGCTGCAAATCTTCTTGCTAAAATAGGAATTTCAAAATTATACATTTTAACACGTCATTTTAGGACGTCTTATACACGTACAAGTCGATACCCGCAACTGCGTCAAAATTCCTTAAACGCGCGGGTACCGTACATTTTTTCCGGGGAAGAAGTATCCTATCTCCTTTCCCGGGACCCAAAGAACCTCCATACTAAATTTCAGCAAAATCGGTTCAGCGTTTTGGGCGCGCAGAGTTGTTAAGACAGACACACTTTCGAATTTATAATATTAGTATGGATGTATTTAACTCTTTTATACATAGTAATAAGGAAACAACGCGGCGTCTCGAAAAAAGTATTTAAAGTTACTATAAAATTCCTTATAGGTGGACACGCTGGAGTCTTTACGGAAGAAAAAAGATGAGGAAAGACGACGGAGAGAGAAGAGAAGAAAGAAGGAAAAGAAAGGTAATACAAAGCCAAATAAAATATTACGTAAGGTTCTCTACAATAGAAGATTTTTCTAACCAATGCCTTGTTTTATAGATTACGGGGATGAAGACAGACATAAGCGATCTAAACGGAAATACGACAGGTGAGCACTTTTTTAAATACACCTGTTATTTATATAATATGATATTATATTACTGCAAAGTTTTCACGTTAGCAGCACCAGCATATACATAATACAGTAGACAAAAAGTTTTGTTCGACGTTTGACAACGTTTTTGTCAATATTCTGCATAATATATTCTGATATATGCTTTAATATAGCTCTACTAACAAAATGGTCATATCACTGGATATGTTCCATACACGCCAAGAATAAAATTACATAAAATCCAGCTCAATGTCTTAAAGACAGATCGCAGGACTAAAGGAGTTAAAAAAAAAAAAAAATATTCTGATATGACGTGTGCATTGTGCAAGATGTCGGACTTTGGTCGGGATTATTTACTATATTATGTACTAATAGCGCCCTCTGCTCCGATTTCTGCGTAATATTCCCTATTGATATTACACAGTACTAATTATTAACATATTAATTTCAGATCATCGGATGAAGATGGGTCGGATTATGAGGGGTATGTTTCACTGTATTATTATACATTATACTTTAACAGGCTTTAGTTACGTCATTATATGGAACTAGATGATGCCCGCAACTCCGTTACGCCAAAACTCGTTTATCGCGCGGGAACCGTATATTTTTCCGGGATAAAATGTATCCTATGTCCTCTCCCAGGATTCAAAGTATCTATCAAGTAATGGTAATATCCAATTTTAGCAAAATCGATTCAGTGGTTTGGGCTCGAAGAGGTAACGGACGGACAGACGGACAGCCACATTTTTGCATTTATATTTATAGCTATATCGAAATACTAAAATATAAACCAGACATTTACAGGAAGTCGCCTAAAAGATCAAATTTAAATGATTTATTTTGTATTCTCCAGATCACGACGGAAGAAACGAAAGAAGGAGAGGAAACAATCTAAAAACAAGAAGAAGAGGAGAGAAGAGAGTGATTACGAAGAAGATCAGCCTATCAACATAGACCTCACCAGCACTCTCAAAGAACTACGGAACGCGTCTCCCACTAAGGAGCTGGGGCTGCAAGAAGTGAGAAAGGAGACTCCAGAAGAAGATATACTGAGAAGAAAGAAGAAGAAAGAGCGAGAATATAGTGAGGGGGAGTGGTCGAGTGACAGTGATGAAGACTCTCTCTCTAGTGCCAGCCAAGCGTGAGTTGGTATTTAGGTAATCTATATAGAAATAGATAGAAAAGGTGGCTTTCCGATCTTTGCTGCAAGCGAATGCGACCGACAAAAATTCAAACAAAATAATAAATAAAGTAGTTATGGCCTATTGCCCCGCTATCACCAACCCGCGGGCAGCTTTATTCGGACTTTATTCATGGCCCGCGTGATGTTAAACAATTTTTAAATTCACGCCCACCGGCAAAAAAAAGTCGTTAAATTTTTACTACTTTTAAGTCGTTAATTTTGATTTTTTCAGAATGTTATTTTTTAACCCTATAAAATTTTTATTGCGGCCCGCGACACCAAAACATGTTTGTGGCCCCCATGAAAAAAGGTCGCGGACCACTGGACCTAGGCTATAGGTTATATTTTCTACCGACATTGGTCTAGCTCTAGCGAATCATGCTTTGTAATGGCGTCGATCAAAATGAAATCTTATAGCCTAGGACCTAGGTCATAAACTGGTACTTATTTGATTTGATGTTTTGTCGGTCGTGATCGCTTGCCGCGTTAATCGGAACGGTACCTAATACTCTTTATCTGAATATTGTGTATAATTGTGTGTGTATGAAAAGTGATGTATGTATTAATATGTGTGTTATATAATAATAACTCCCACACCGGTTTCGGTGACGGTGGCCGGTTTCATTGAAAACCAGGCTAGTTACGCAGGAGTAATTTTATAGTGCACAAGTGTGTGCGCAGTACACAAGAGCACTCCTTTTACTCTCATAACCCAGTGGGAAGACCGACACGACTGGGGAGAGATCAGACGCAGGACCGACTTTTTTACATGCCCATCCAACGCATGGATCATCTTACTTGTCAGACAATCAGGTGAACAGCCTGCATTGTCCTAACTAAACTTGGAAATAACATTTTTCCAACGCAGGAATCGAACCCACGACCTCCGAGTCAAGAGCCACGCTCTTAACCATAGGACCACGGAGGCGTCTCTAAGGCGTCTGTGTAATATATACTGCGTATGTGAGTCCTCTAGTGTTTGAGATATTCCACCCATGGGCCATGACCACCAATCGGGGGCCCGATTCTCGAATACTCAAAGTTACAGGTTCGGCCACAGGCCGTCTCACTCGCGCGTGAGACAGAATGTGCGCAAACGAGTAAGATAGCCTGCGATCGAAACTTCATTCGAAGCTTGAGAATCGGGCACCTGATGTTGCTGGAATTAAAACTAAAATATTGTACGAATCCATATGTAAACGCACTATGCGTGTACGTAAAATGTGTACGCTAATGCGTGCGCGTGTACGTGAACTTTTCCTCCGACGTTCCTTATTTTTTATAGTGTTGGTAAATATTTAAGAGTAATATAAATCGGTTCTAAAGAGCATCGAATACAGTTTTCTTAACGGTCGGTAAAGATATTTTAAAAGGGTTAGAATTTTTTTTTTTTTAGTTAAGTATAGGTAATTTAAATTAATCGTAATAGTTTAGTACGTTTAGTTTTAGCTTAGTTTTACACTATTGTAATATAAATAATGAATAAAATTTTAATAGAGATATTTAATTAATTTGTTTTATTCAAATCCAAATAGTTAATTTATAGATTACCATCTATAAATGTGACATACCTAATTTTGTCGAGTTTTATCACGCTCAGTTATAAATAATATAAAGTTGACATACCTAACCCAGCTAAATAACTTAGGTCCACCATCTATTTCTGTGATGGTACACACAAAATGTTGTTTATAAAACACTGGCTAATTTTGGAACATCCTAACCAATAAGGACTCTTTTTAAAGTTTGTTAATATTAATTGGATACCTAATATCAAGCTTTGTACCATCGAAGGAATTGATTCATAGACAAGGCAGCGGCGTCACGTGGACGCCGCTGCATTTTGTACACTTGTCTAGGGAGTACACAAAATACGAGTGTACAAAATGGCGTCCATGCCACGACGCTACGACGCTGCGCTGTCGCGGCGTGACCGTCGCGCAATCGCGGCGTGCGCGCTGCGCAGTCGCGTCGCTTTCAAATCGCTCGCTAATCGCCAGTGTGATAAGGCCCTTAGCTGTGGTTGGTTGGATGGGTTTGACTTAACGCGACCAAATTACTTAGGTCCGCCATCTACCTATAAACTATTTTCTCTCTCATTCTTATTGCCAAGTAACCAAAGAAATAAAATTGTAAGTTCGTCTGAAACCTAATTATTATACTAGATCAGTGGTACTCGACACTTATTTTATACGGACCATGCACAAGCACACTTTTGATCTTGTGTCGCGACTCGCGGGGCGCAACCAACTTTTTTTTAGGGATAAAATAATGACGTTCTGCAAAATTAGCGAGTAGGTGAAAAAAAAATCGCGACTGCACAATTTTACCGGTGGGCGAGAATTTTAAAATGGTTTGAATAAACGCGGGCCACTGACAAAGTCCCGGCGGGTCGCCGCGCAGGTTGAGCATAGCTGTACTAGATCATCTCCAATATATTATAGTGTAATAATTAGATATAATTATTTTCACACACAACCTGGATGATGCGTTATTAGTTATTACAATGCAGGCAAATAGATTAAAGTAATCCATTGTACGTTACAAATTACTCACATTCTTAATCCAAGGCAAGGTACAGAGTAATCCTACACAAACAAACATACACGTGACCCTATATTAAATAGTACTTTGTATGTAATATTTTACGCCTTTATATCTACGGCTAAAAGGAAAAGAGTTAAGAAAAAGAACTATAGAGACCTATTTGCTTATTTGGATAAAATATGGTTATAACTTATAAACTAAAAATTTTATATTTCAGTAGACGTTCGCATATTTTGTCATAGTTGACGACATCCAAATAATGATATAATATTATGTTAAGGGCGTTCCGTCCGGAGATTCCGTAATTGACCGTATTTAAAACCTTATAAGCTCATAATCTGAAAGCTACAATTTACAAAGTTATAATAAAAATACAGGAATAATCTTCAGTATATCAACATTCCTTTTGTCGTTTTAAATTTTCTATTTTTGTTTCTTATACTCATGATATCAGCTTCCAAAGTAATACCAATTTGTTAAAATTCAAGCATACATTCAGCATCTCCTTAGGATTTACAAATTACTTTTATTTGAAACTCACGCCAATAGATCGACATTATCATAAACTACATATTTGCCGTTTTAAATTTTTTTAGGACAATTTTGAACTAAGATAAGTAAAAATAATAGGGTTTTGGCGCGATCTCGGCAACGCGGCAAATGTATGGCCAAGGTCGTTTGCTCGGGGGACGGCCTTAAACAAGTAGGTTGCTTATATTCAACAAAGTTTCTGCTACTTTCATTAGCAAAAGTGTAATAAGTGTTGTTTTGTTTGTAAGTACAAAATTATCAATATTATATCCACTGTGTACCTCCAAGTCAGAATTGTGGTATCGGTAATCTAAGGCGTGTGCGATAATCCGTTGAGTACAGCAATAATAACTACTCATCAGTTTTATGGTGCTATAAAGCCATTTAATAAACATGTGCAACTTATACACGACTGCATCGTTAATTTTTTTAACTACAATATTCATTTTATGTTTATGTGCTGTATTACTGCTAAAACTGCTTGCTGCCAGGTAAAAGTAGTCAAGCTATATTTGTAAACACAAGTCTACCAGTTATTTCAGAGTGATTATAGCTCTCAGCAAGCTTTAAGCTTTATATCGATGACACAAGGACCTATCACTTAAGAAGTTAAGTCCAAGGTAAAATAGTTTTGAATAACCTATAGCGTTGCCAATGTTGCTCACAAACTTTTTGAGGGTAGTCCGAAAATAGACTGACTCGGAATATTTTTTGTATAATAAGTTGTCAATGTGTTTTAATTTAACGAAATGATAGTATTTTTGTCATACATTACAGGCATATATTTATTTCGGTATTGTAAAGTGAATTAACATTTTCACAATGATTTTGAGATGATATCACAGTCTATCTTTAAACAAAAGTAAATATATCTTACTGTTTTATTAATCCTCTGATTCTCCAGAAGTATGAAATTTATAGATCTCCTTATTAACACCTATAACTACTTATATGCTTATTTGCCATAGCCCACAGGTCGTAAACGCCACAAGAGGACGATGCGATAAATACAAAATGCATACAACGGGACACGGTATACGTCTAAACTGAAAATACGAGTTAGTCTACGTGAGGAAGAACACAACATTAACAACACAAGATCTAACTGAACAGGATTTATAAATACTGCAACCCATAGTCAGAAAGATGGTAAGCAACTAGCAAATCCTTATTTTAAAATCGAAGTAGATATTTATTATCTTTTAGACGACTGACTGTACTAAGTTGATTTTGATAGTCTCATTAATAATTATCCATCCATACTAATATTATAAATGCGAAAGTGTGCCTGTCTGTCAATCTGTCTGTCTGTCTGTTACCTCTTCACGCCCAAACCGCTGAACCGATTTTGCTGAAATTTGGTATGGAGATACTTTGAGTCCCGGGAAAGGACATACGATACTTTTTATCCACCATATTATTGCTTCAACTAAGTACCTACCTACTAATATTCTTTATAGGGGGCCTCACCAAAACACGCTACGCTCTGCATCTAATTAATTATACAATATTTTTTTATGTGCGTCACGATTGCTCCGCCACTTTATCTAAACAGAAAGAAATTTCGCCAAAAAAATTGTCGAAATTTGTCAAAATCGAAGCGTACAAACCAAAAATTTGTCAAAGTAGAAACTAATAACTAATAAGTTACAAGGATTTTAAGTTGGCCGCGCGAACGTAACGTGGACGATTGCGCGGCCATGAAGATCTCAGGAATCACGTAGGTCAGAGATCTTATTTCTTATGTCATATAAAGACTGAATTTGTCAAAAATTGTCGAAAAAGGAATTATAAACTCTAATTCGATATTTTAAGAAATATTTACCTAAGAAGTTCTGGCCGCGCAATCCTCCACTTGTCGTTTTTTAATGTGGATTATATCTTTATAACTTTCGACTAAGTACAAAAAAACTGTTACAGGAAGAAAGGTCTTAATTTGTCGAAACTAATGAAAGCAATAAATACTACAAAAGCTTAGTAAAACAGACAAATCAGTCCGAAACAATAAATACATGGCCGCGCGGTCGAAACGTTACTTTGTACGCTGATATCTCAGTATCTGTAATTGCTAGGATTTCGGTGTAAATATCCATTTATTCGACATATTAACCACATTAGAATGACATATCGTTTTATTCTCAGAACAGATATAAACGCATGTTATCTCGAAAAATATGTTCTCTCGTACAATGTTCGAGTAGGGTAACCATAATTTTGATTTGATTTGGTTTTGGTTGGATTTGATCTTTTGCTCTACTAGACTAAAATGTATCTATTTTATCAATAATACCAATTTCGACCATTTACTCGTAAAATCAAATTTGGTAAGTTATGAGCTACAAAAAAAATCATTAACTTAGTTATCGCTATGTACGTTAAATATGCAGACCAAGGTGAACTAGAGTGAAGGAAGAAATGCAATAATAAAAAGGTATACATTATCTCCCTTACCAGGCCTCTGTCACTAGATGTAGTTTACTCGCGCTAAGTGCCTACCGCAAGCCGGAACATGGTTGATCCATTTCGCAGTGGGTTGTCGACCATCGAGCGCGACGCGCTCGTACTAATATTAATTTAGCTCAGAATAAATAAGAGTACAAGTAGGTATTATTACACATACTACATCCATGTACACTACACAAATTACGAGGCAAATTCATATCGATTCAATTAATATTAGTACGAGCGCGTCGCGCTCGATGGTCGACAACCCACTGCGAAATGGATCAACCATGTTCCGGCTTGCGGTAGGCACTTAGCGCGAGTAAACTACATCTAGTGACAGAGGCCTGGTAAGGGAGATAATGTATACCTTTTTATTATTGCATTTCTTCCTTCACTCTAGTTCACCTTGGTCTGCATATTTAACGTACATAGCGATAACTAAGTTAATGATTTTTTTTGTAGCTCATAACTTACCAAATTTGATTTTACGAGTAAATGGTCGAAATTGGTATTATTGATGAAATATAATATACATTTTCGTCTAGTAGAGCAAAAGATCAAATCCAGCCAAAACCAAATCAAATCAAAATTATGGTTACCCTACTCGAACATTGTACGAGAGAACATATTTTTCGAGATAACATGCGTTTATATCTGTTCTGAGAATAAAACGATATGTCATTCTAATGTGGTTAATATGTCGAATAAATGGATATTTACACCGAAATCCTAGCAATTACAGATACTGAGATATCAGCGTACAAAGTAACGTTTCGACCGCGCGGCCATGTATTTATTGTTTCGGACTGATTTGTCTGTTTTACTAAGCTTTTGTAGTATTTATTGCTTTCATTAGTTTCGACAAATTAAGACCTTTCTTCCTGTAACAGTTTTTTGTACTTAGTCGAAAGTTATAAAGATATAATCCACATTAAAAAACGACAAGTGGAGGATTGCGCGGCCAGAACTTCTTAGGTAAATATTTCTTAAAATATCGAATTAGAGTTTATAATTCCTTTTTCGACAATTTTTGACAAATTCAGTCTTTATATGACATAAGAAATAAGATCTCTGACCTACGTGATTCCTGAGATCTTCATGGCCGCGCAATCGTCCACGTTACGTTCGCGCGGCCAACTTAAAATCCTTGTAACTTATTAGTTATTAGTTTCTACTTTGACAAATTTTTGGTTTGTACGCTTCGATTTTGACAAATTTCGACAATTTTTTTGGCGAAATTTCTTTCTGTTTAGATAAAGTGGCGGAGCAATCGTGACGCACATTATTTTTTTACGTAGTAAAGCAATTAATTATAAAAATGTTACAACTTATTACAATATTTATAATCAGATTTCGAAATTCAGGAGTTAGATTACTTACTCCCATCTCACATCATTTCGTCGAAACATAATATATTGTTAGTTGTGTACTGTAGGTATAGTTTCTTGGTGGAAATTCATGTTAAACATAAAACACTAATAAAACATTATACCTATACTTGCACTATTTGTAATATATTCGCAAATTATTATAATTTTTTTTATTTGTATTGAAACCGGTCATATTAGTTAAAAAATTTAAATTATGTGATTAGTAAATAGTTAAAGTGGAACAAGTATATTTAATTTTTTATTGTTTGACTTTACTACCTTATGCGCTGTTTGTGTATTTAGAAGCGGTATATTTTTATAGCAAATCATTTATCACACATCATAAACGGCGACACCCACAATTGTTTTACTGTTGATAGCTATTTAAGATAAATTACACCTTATATAAGACCTAGTACTGCACATGAAATCCAGTCTGGTCTTCGGGCAGCTTCTAAGACCTAGTGCATTGGGATTCAGGACTTTAAAATGGCTGAAGTTGTAAGTTAAAATAAAAAAATTATGCAAAAACTTGCCAAAACTTGTAAATTATACTTTTAACCATGTTTCGATTGATTGGTTACTGAAATAATAGAACTGAATACAAGAATTAAGGTGCAGCCCGCCATATTCCACACTCCCCTATTTTGGGTACCAATGGTTTATGGTAGTCGCTATTTTTTATTTGACGGGCATTGATCCACTATATATTCCCACCACTGCTACTCCTGTAAGCCAGCAGCGACAGCGGTAATAAACCACGAAAAACCCTCTGATGATCTGAGAGATGACCTAGGCTAGGAGATGCTAGGAGCTAGGACCAAGCCAATATAATAAAAATTGAAGAAACGTTATCTTATTTCAGGCTATTAGTTGAATAAACAAGTAGCGTTTTTCTTGATAGTAGAATTTAAAGTATTAACTCTTGGTAATTCCATACAAGCTGTCAGTAATAAAAAATAAAATTTACATTCTAGAAAGGTCCGATTTCCATGATCGACCCGTCGCAGCTGCTGCGTCCGGAGCCGACCTTCAACGACAAACCCGTGGACGCCTTCCGCGACTACTCCGTGGATGATGAGGACCCCATCAAGGAGCGAGTCCGCAGGACTTACTATACCATGCACACTAACGTCACCGTGGATTTTGTTAAAGGTGAGGCAGATGTACGAAATACGAATTGAATTAAAACGGACCTAGAAAAGACCCTTGTGGTACTCCGCTAGGAATTGACTTTTTAAAGAATTAATTTGTATAATTTACATAATTATTGATACGATAGTATTAGAAATTAATATTTTTTAGGGCTTCACACGAGACGAGAGTAAGCGAGAGTAACAACAATCTCGTCTCGGTCTCGTCAATCTTCAAACAATTGAGTCTCGTTTAAGTCTCGGTCTCGTCTCGTTACCAGCTGTCTCGTCTCGTCTCGCTTATTTGTAAATAATGATTTATTTCTATTTAATATATAATAAAAAGAATAGGGAATATTTTATAAGTGTATTTATATAATATGATAAAATGCAGTTTGGATGGTGACCAGATTTTATATTTTGTAAAATATAATATTGTTTTCTAAGCAGACCTTTTCTGATTTTTCCATTAAAAACTTCATTAAAACAAATTAACAAGACCCAAAACGAGACTCTCGGGTTGCCCTGTATGTGGTCTCGGTATTGCCGAGAATATTTTCCAAAACGTCTCGTCTCGTTCTCGTCTCGTAAAAGCGAGACGAGAACGAGATGAGACGAGAAAAATCTCGCTCTCGCGTGAAGCCCTAATATTTTTGAATAAAATTAAATTCAATAGCTATGTAGGGACAAACTTTTTTAAGAATAGCTAAAAAGTCTCTTCGGAATCTCTAATTCTATATTTTTAATTTAGATTATTATAATGTTGTGATTTTATAAACTACATTGTGGATTATACATGGCATTAAAAAAACCTCATTTGAAAATATTTAACAGAAAAACGCGAGAAGTGGCTGAAATTCAACCACTTCAATTCGACGATCAAGGATGCTCTGATCAAGCTAAACGAGCTGGTGGATGAATCAGACCCCGACACCGACCTCCCCAACATCGTGCACGCCTTCCAGACCGCCGAGAGGATCCGCCAGGACCACCCTGATGATGACTGGTTCCATCTCACTGGACTCATCCACGATTTGGGCAAGGCAAGTAAAACCATACTTTATAATCATCATCTTCTTCTCTCTTTATAAGCTTGTGGTGTACACAGTAGGTATACAACGCCTTTGAGAATCCTTTTTCGACATTGGTTTTAAAATAATTAAATATTTAGGGGCAAGTAAAATCCACATCTAATTTAAAAAATTTGGTTCTGCAGCAATAAAATGATTACAGTACCTACGTTTTAGCCTGACCGAGCATAGTCCTACATATATTAAATTAAACGCCTGTAACGAAATTAAAACATTGCACCTACGAATAATAAAAACTAAGGAAGAGTAACTCCGTCAAAAAACATGCTCCAAAATACTTGTCAAAAAAGTGTACCTTAGGTTCACTTTTCATACATTTGCAATATTTAGGTGACCTTGAGCAGTACAAAGGCTGACGTTACATGGCAGTTCGAATGGAACCAAATTTAAAACTGTATTACTTAGTATGGGAGTTACGTTTCCTTAGATTTTATTGTTCACAGCATTGCACAGTGTATTTTTTGTCCAAAAAATTGGCCATGCCGTTTTTATTACTTAATTTTATAAGATTTGTGATTATAAATGCAAGACGAGAACACCCGAATGCCCATTTCAACCAGAAGAATGTAAATTAGTACTTGAAAAAAAAATCTATGGTTTCCAGAAAAAACACAGAAACAGATATAGCTCAAAAGTTTGATATTCATTTAAGATTTTATTAATTGGTCTAAATAGTGTCCTAAAAGCCCTACAATAGCGAAAAACATCCAGGCTTTATTTGTTCAAGATACGATTTATGACTGATTTTGTAAATTTATGTTTTAATTTTTTTAACGCCATGTCTTTTCATATTTGGATTTGAAACTAAGACTGAAATATTCTTTTTATTGATACTTATAACCCAAAAAAATGAGATCCAAATGAGGCAGGGCATCGGAGTTATTCAATTTTATATTATTTTGGATAGGGTTATCACCGCATAGCTTTGAATAATATTTGAAGTGGGTTTTTATATTATGCTCATTTTTATAATGAAGTTCATAACTTCAACTAAACAAAAAGTAGGTACCTAATAGTCTTTTTTACTTACTAGCTACTGCCCGCGACTCCGCCCGCGTGGAAATTCATTATGTTATCCACAGCTTATATTACATTTTCTTTGCGTTATCAATATCTGCATATTATATTATGATGTACCTCCGCCATGTTCCATATTTGTTACAAGTATCGATCTAAATATTTAAATGTACAGATTTATTTCAGCATAAAAAATCTAACATGCCTTGAATATACATAAATCTATACTAATATTATAATTCTGTAGAGTTTGTTTGTTTGAACGCGCTAATCTCAGGAACTACTGGTCCGATTTGAAAAATTCTTTTACTGTTGGATAGCCCATTTATCGAGGAAGGCTATAGGCTATATTGTATCACGCTAAGACTAATAGGAGCGAAGAAATAGAGGAAAATGTGGAAAAAACGGGGGGAAATTATTTGAAAGGGCTTTTTTGAACGCGCTAATCTCAGGAACTACTGGTCCGATTTGAAAATTTCTTTCCGTGTTAGATACTCCATTAATCGAGGAAGTCTATAGCCTATATTTTATCACGCTAAGACTAATAGGAGCGAAGAAATAGAGGAAAATGTGGAGAAAACGGGGGAAATTATATTTTATCACGCTAAGACTAATAGAAGCGAAGAAATAGATAAAAATGTGGAAAAAACGGAGGAAATTATATGAAATTGCTTAATATCTTAAGAAATACTATCTGGAGCAATTTTTATGTTATTTGGCAAACATGAAGAATGTACGGTTACGGGTACGGAAGAAAAATGTACGGTTGCGTGAAATTCCTAAATTACGCAAGCGAAGCCACGCGGATCATATATATATAATTATAATAAAATCGTAGGAAAGTCAATTCTGTACATTGAATATTTTTGTACAATAAATAATATTGGGATGTGATGTACTATGCTAACGCGGACGAAGTCGCGGGCAACAGCTATAATATAAATAAGTAAAAAATATATTGTCCTGTTCGCATGTAGGCACTAGTCGAAACACTGTGTGTTTGGTAGAGTATTATTTCAGGAATTTTAAGTGAAAACAATTTTCTTTTTATTCAGAGTTTTATTCAATTACTTAGCTGTTGCGCGCGGCTTTGCTCACGTGACATTTAATTTCTTTGGACCTTAATTTGATCGTTTTATTATTACAAACAGACACTTATTTTTTTAATAGGTAAGTACTAAAGATTTATTTTTTAAGTTCAATGAAAGTCTGCTAATTTTTAATATTTTCTAATACAAATTATTATCAGGCGTTGTAAATAGTTACCTAATATTTTACTTGTTATACCAACCATACAACGTTACCCAACAAAATTATTTGAAATGTTAATTTTTTACTTGGAACCCGGACACCCGGGTTACGTGATGTAAGATGTTTTAGAACCAGGTAATAAAATCCAAAACCGGACCCGGTCTGCACCGGCTACCTATTAAACAATACATTTAGGTTATAGTACCTATATGAGACCATTTTATACCGGAAATTTAATTATAAAAGATTTTAAATATGTCACCATGTGTACATTAGAAAAGTTTTAATATGTTAAAAAAATTCCAAGTCAGTATTGTAGGATTGATAGGTCAAATTAATATGAAAACTGCAAATGTGCTTTTGTAATATTGATTTACTGTATAGGTATTAAAAACTAAAATAAAAACTAACCGTTTTAAACTTTCGCGGACTATCGGGACTTACTACTAGAATAAGTCGCGTTGAGTCCCGATTAATAGGTTTTAAAAAGGTTTTAAAAAAGTAACCGTTTTTTTTTTGTTTCTGCTCAAAAATATTTCACGGCATTAATAAAATATTTTCTCGATTTATCCAGTCACTTTAGTGACTCAATGTAGTTTATCTAACCTTCTGTTTAAGTATTAGAAATTAGTCAGGAATTTAAAAAAAAAACACAGTTCAAATGAATAAAAAATTAGGTATAGAAATATTGATAACCCTAAGTCCGGGTCCAGACGAGTGTAACGTGAAATGTAATTCACCGTGTAATGTAACAGTGTGGACGGCACTACGAGCATTGCATGTAACGCTCGCATGTTATCCATCGGGTTGTCGGTTTTCGCGCGAGCACAAAGGCGCTCGCAGTGCTCGTTTGGACGGCGTTCGTGACGGTTGTGTCGTGTGTAACGAAATCATATTGTGGAGTGAAGAACAATCGCTTGAACTTATTAGTTTGTATCAAGAAAAACCTGTTATGTGGGATCCAAAAAACTTCTGCAATATGGGTACGGGTGGTCCTCCCCAGGCCCCGGGGATGCGTAAATGCATTCCCCCAACGATAAAAAAAAGGTATCAAATCAAAGGGCTCATAGTATTGAAAGTAATAGTCATGTCGTGTCGTGTCGTGACGTGACGTGACGTGTCGTTTCATATCGTGTCGTGTCGAGTCGTGAAGTGACGTGACATGGCATGACGTGACGTGCGTGACGTGACGTGTCGTTTCATGTGTCGTGTCGAGTCGTGAAATGACATGACATGACGTGACGTACGTGACGTGACATGACGTTCGTGACGTGACGTGTCATGTTATATGCTTTCCACGTTTCTGGTCTTCAGGTAAATACATAAAAATAAAAGCCGCACCAGCCGTCACGACCTTCCTATTCGGCATGTTCGTAGCAACTGAGTGGTTACAGGATTCGCGTACACAATTCGCTTTGAGTTCGTGTGCCGTCCACACTGTTGACGCTAAATTACACGTAATCTTACATTACACGTTACACTCGTCTGGACCCAGCTGTTCCATAATAACCATAGAAAACTTTAGAAGCCTCTAACTTCGGTGCCCTTTATTATTTGGATCTAAATTTTTTTACACGAATTCTAGTACATTTAGATAACAATCCTGTATAAAAATAAAATCCAAATAATTAGAAATACGTTCATAAAAAATTTAAGAAAAAAAAACAAAAATCGTAAATAAATCTTTAAACACTTATTTAAGAAATATGTAAATCGGATTAAATTCTGTTTTTTTATTATTGTCGATCAGAATAATCAAGAAGACTATTAAGTAAATATTTAAAAATTTATGGAAATATTTTATTGACGTGATAACGTCTTATAATTCGATATGGGGTGCGCGCACTAAAAACATGACAGTTCATGCGGCGTTACCTCGCTCTGAGGCGTTCCATTTAAGGCTTGAAGTGCAAGCGAGAGCGCGGAACGAGTGACAAGGAAGCACAATCGGCCTTTGCGTTCGACAGCGTTCGACATCCGTCTCTCTCCTAAGTCCTACTTGAGTGAGCGATGCGTCTGCGTGGACAGCTGCTATATATACTATAGTACATTTATATGTTTTTTAAAGAAAGCGAAAAGTTAAGTATTGCCGCCGCGTGGACGCAATCCTGGAACTTAGCGCTGTGATATCTAGCTTGTCCCGCTGGGCGCTGGGCCAACAAGACGCTGACGTAAGTGCTGCAGTTGTCGATATCTTGCTACGAAGTTGGTAAACAATCTGTGAGCTATTAGTATTATTTAGGCTATTCAAAATTGTGCTCTATTTCCTACGTGTCAAGGTGCTTTGTTCGAAGATTTTACTGGATTTCGTCTTTGTTCGAATGTATGTAGCGTTTTGTATTACGAATAGTTCATTTTACTCATTATAAATATTTTTAGACAATCATTTGAAAGAAATACATCGAAATAGAGAGATTGGGATTGGGATTCAGTTAAGGGGTTAAGGATAGTTGAACGTGACAACGTCATACGTTGTCACGTTAAACTATCGTTAGTAAACCGACTTTACAGACAACCGATTTTTTTTTGAAAAAAAAAATTAAAGTGTATTTTTATTGTTCATAATAAGAAATTGACGCATGTAAATACTAATAAATTGTTTATATAACATTTATGTATGAGATTTCTAAAAAAAAGGCATGGCCAATTTTTTGGACAAAAAATACACTGTGCATTGCTAGAAAAGTCAGAATATTACGATAAAGTAGTTATGGCTTCTGCTCTACGCGTAATATGTTTTATTGTTATATAATTTCTTCACCTTTGAGGTCAAGATACAGAGATAAAATTTATTATTTCGTACTAACAGCGATATCTTCTGCTGTAAACACTTATCTTAATTTGGGGGTAATTTTATCAACGCAATGATAGCGCAAAATTCATGTTTATTTTTGATTTCAAAACTACTTTTAACTAATTATACAGTTCATGGATTAAGGCCGTCCCCCGAGCAAACGACCTTGGCCATACATTTGCCGCGTTGCCGAGATCGCGCCTAAACCCTATTATTTTTACTTATCTTAGTTCAAAATTGTCCTAAAAAATTTAAAACGGCGAATATGTAGTTTATGATATTGTCGATCTATTGGCGTGAGTTTCAAATAAAAGTAATTTGTAAATCCAAAGGAGATGCAGAATGTATGCTTGAATTTTAACAAATTGGTATTACTTTGGAAGCTGATATCATGAGTATAAGAAACAAAAATAGAAAGTTTAAAACGACAAAAGGAATGTTGATATACTGAAGATTATTGCTGTATTTTTATTATAACTTTGTAGCTTTCAGATTATGAGTTTATAAGGTTTTAAATACGGTCAATTACAGAATCTCCGGACGGAACGCCCTTAAGGAGCTACCGTTTTTTTTCAGATTTTTTTATAATCATCACAATTTTTCAATAATGACCGGTTTTTTACGATTTTTAATTTTTTTGTAATTCAAATTACCTAGGTTATGGCGTTCTACGGCGAGCCACAGTGGTGTGTGGTGGGTGACACTTTCCCAGTCGGCTGCAAGTGGGCGGACTCCATCGTGTACGGGCCAGAAAGCTTCAAGGACAATCCAGACACATACGACCCCAAATATAAGTACGTCATTACTTAATATTTTGATTCATTTATGAATTTTAAATTACGTACTCGAACATTTTCTGATTTTCCCGGGATTACAAGTCTTATCCATATTATTCTTTACATTGAAAATTACACCCAGACACCGATCTATAGTTATAACTTATAAGACATCCAAATAAAATGCTCCCTTAAACAATTTGGGTTATAGTTTGCTGGGCTCATTAGAAATTTCCACCACTGCAACTCCTGGTATTAGATAGACAGTGGTTGTCATGTTATTGTAAAATCCCATGATGGTATATTTTTTAAAAAGACACAGCCAGATTGTCCGGAGACCCAACATGACTTCACCACAAGCGTGTTATGTGACCACTCCCGTTGGCCAATACAAATGATTAATACCAATGCACAATGTGCAGGTGCATAATGCATATTGCTTTATCTGTTGCCTATACGGTTCCGAAGAAGTCTACTTCTTCGCAATCATGGTTTTGCCTTAACTTGGAGAGAATTTCAGTTTTAACTAACAAACATCCATCATGGCCTAAGGCCGCGTTTTTACTGACGCGGAGCGGAGCGGAGAGGAGCTTAGAGGTGCCAAATTGACCAATCACCATGCTCGAAATCTTCGCTCCGCTTCGCTGTCATTTCGGACACCGCTAAGCTCCTCTCCGCTTCGCTCCGCGTCAGTGGAAACGCGGCCTTAGCCTCACTTGGAGAGGGGACTGTATATTAACTAACAAACAAATTTCAGCACGAAATACGGCATGTACCAGCCGCATTGCGGGCTGGATCAGCTGCTAATCTCGTGGAGCCACGACGAGTACATGTACCAGTTCCTCAAACACAACAAGTCTAAACTACCAGAGAAGGCACTTTATATGATCAGGTAAGAATGTCATAAAATGAGGGTGTTTGAAATTCTATTTGCCACCAGGTGCCGCTATGTCTAAATGTCTATCGTGTCAAACTGCTGTAATATGTCACGATATAGCTATCATGTGTCACGATAATATGCCTATTTGACACGATAGATCTAAGGCTACATAGCGGCACCTGGTGGCAAATAGAATTTCAAACACCCTCATTATAATAATCCATAATAATCACAATCAGAAATAAAAATATTTCAAGGGGTAACAGTAAAGAGCAACTACGATACTTTTGCCATATTCTTATGGAGTGAATCTTGTCCGAAGACCCTAGCTACGAATTTTGGTTAGCCTAGTTACGTATTTTCGCAATAAAATAAATAGGCACCACAACAGAATTAAAAGTTCTGGAAACTTAAGAATATTTCCATAAAGCAATGACCTTCAATCTAATAGTGCCTTTTTCCGAATTCGGCTAAAATTCAACATTCTTCATCATTTTGAAGTCGGTACCAGATGAATCTTCAGTTCTCTGACAGAATATTTGAAACTTTTGGAACTGGCACCGACTTCAAAATTATGAAGATTGAGTACAGAAATAGTTGAGTTTTAGCCGGATTCGGAAAAAGGCACAATTATATGGGAATAATTATTATTTAATACTTTTTAGTTCATATTATAAGGATGCTATTATTGTTTTTACCTTGGAAGTCGGTTTTAATTTTTTGTTAAAAATAATAATTTCACTCTTTTTAGTTACCTAGTAAGCCATCGCGTACTATACGTAGAATAATACACCTGTATATTATTCTACGTAGGTATCTTATTACAGTCATACTTACAAAATATAGTATAAGCTGCAGCCTGCAGATAATTTTAAACAATATATTTAAAAAAAATCGAAGTGAACACGTGTGACGTGCTAAGTAGCCGGTCACCGGACTAGTTTCAATAGGCTGGCACTCGCTCGACTTGTCGCACACGCGGACGCCTCGCACTGTATAGTGTTACATAGTACGGTAGGTACCCGGCCCGCGCCGCGCCGCCGAGCCGCGGCTCTCGCGACTAAACGCGATGCAAAAGGTTGAAATTAGGTTGTTTTCCAGAATATCTCGGCGAAGTGAAACAGAATGTTACATGGTCGAAGCAACTTTAACTTCTCAGAAGTAATGTCAGTTAATGTGTGCCTTATGCTCTGGGGATAAAGTTGAATTTGGTGACATTGGTGACCCTGACTTGGTAATGATGATTATAATGATGATGATAATGATGATGATGAATGTAATTTGCATAGTAGCATATGCTTTCAGTTCTTAAAACAGCGCCTAAACTCAAAAACTTGTATCTATAAGGAATCCGGAGTTCTCTTAGTATCTTCGGAACCATAGTATATCTTGGTGCAAAATTTTGCGTTTTGGTAGCATATGCTTAGGATGCTTCTTATGAAACCAAAATCACCATATGTTTCCATATAAATTTCGAGGAGTTCCCTCGATTACTCATGGATCCCATCATCAGGTCACCACTTTTGTGAACATGGTACCAAATTGGAGTGAAACCTAATACAACAAAACAAAATTTTCGAAAATCGGTTCACAAACGGTGGAGTAATCGTTGAACATACAAAAATAAAAAAATAAAAAAATATCCACAGCCGAACATATAACCTCCTCGTTTTTTGGAAGTCGGTTAAAAAGCTAGACGTGTGATTGAATGACGTCGTTCAGACAAAGGGCTAGCTGTTTGATTTAACGGCTATTTAAACCAGTTGGCTGCGACATTTAAATAATGAAGTTTCTCTAGTCAGCCATAGACCTGCATGGTATCTGGCGACCTAGGGGCTATCAGCATAATATTATGCTGATATTATGGTGTTATCAACGTGTTTTGCGCACTCTCTGAACTTGTGAAGGTCTTTGATTAAGATTTATGGAAACTTTGGAAACGAAATCTAATTTTTAAGCTTTGTATATTGTACCTAATTAACTACATGATTGTACAATTTCAAAAAAGTCATTGATCTTACACTTACGCAGCTGATAACTGATTAAAATGTAAGTTTTTTTTAAAAGGTTAAAGGTATTTAAAATGAGTAGTTGAAAGAGTAAATTGAGTAGTCTAACGGCCGCACTCAGACTCAGACTCACACTTAGCGATTTCTAAACTTTAAGTTAATGGAGATTTATAAAGTCAATACAAATTCAGAATTCTCTTTCAAAGTCTTGAAGTCTTCATTAAATTAAAGTTTGGCAATCATTTAATTTTTTGAGTGCAGCTGTAGGTAACTTGTAAATGAAGTAGAATAGAATAGAATAGAAAATTCTTTATTTGTATGTACTATCAGAGAAGTTGATTCCTATGCAGATCGGGGACCTACGTAGTTTGGTTGCGTTACGTCAAACCCAGCCGGCAGAGCACAATTAACATTGAATTGACATATTCGACCAAATAACGTTGGTCTATCAACAGCATAGGAATCAATTTCCTCGATGGTACAACTAAAAACTAAATTTAAACTTAAAAACACAATATAGGAAAACTATGTATATGTCGCAGGGAAAAGAGGAAATCAGGGATTTCACGATATCCCTAGGGATATCACAAATCCCGGTAGATGCCGAATATTCTTGTTTGTTACGTCTTCTTACTAAAAATATCTAGTGATATGTCATTTCACTAAACTAAATCTAGTGAAATGTCAGAAACGCGGATACCGCCGAATAAAAATCGAGCCACTCATTTCTCTTGCTCACTCTAGTTCTCACACGTGACACGGGCACTAGTGGGAGTAAAACAAATACGTCGCTCGAGCTGGCGCAGCTCGTCTAGCCTGGAGACAGACAGAGACAGACAGTTTGGGTACGGAACCGTAGAAACTATCTAAGAGCTGGAGTACCTGTAGTACCTGTGCCTGTACAAGAGCCTAACCAAACTAGAGAACGACATGCCACCTTTACAAAAAATATTCAACTTGGTCGGCCGCTTCATTTGACGTCGAAAATCAAAGGTCTGAAGTATATGATGAAGAACCCTCAGCTAGTTTCAACTGTATGATTCAGAGATATGGCGATGCCCCCTCAGATCTTCTATAGTTGCATTACACGTGTGATAATAATAATAATAACTCCCACTCTGGTTTTGGTGACGGTGGCGGGTTTCATTGAAACCAGGCCAAGAGTCATTTTATAGTGCCCAAGTGTGTGCGCAGTACACAAGAGCAATCTCTATATTCCTTTACTCGCATAACCCGGTGAGACGGAAGACTGACACGACCGGCGAGAGATCAGGCGCAGGACCGACTTTTTACATGCCCATCCGACGCATGGATCATCTAACATCTTACTTGTCAGATTAAGATGTAAGATGATCCTATCAAAGTACCCGTGTGTATACGAGCAAGCGAGAGAAATGCGTGGCTTGATTTTTTTTCGGCGGTGTATTTCTGACGTTTTCTGACGTTTCACTAGATTTAGTTTAGTGAAGTGACATATCACTAGATATTTTTAGTAAGAAGACGTAAAAAACAAGAATATTCGGCATCTACCGGGAGTTCGTGATATCCCTAGGGATATCGTGAAAACCCTGATATCCTCTTTTCCCTGCGACATACAAACAGGCGGTCTTTCTGCTAACAGCAGTTCCTGAAGTAAGTATTGAATATTTACAATGGTAATATTTTCAGATACCACTCTTTGTACCCGTGGCACGCCGGTGGTGACTACAGACACCTCACCAATGAGAAGGATGAACAGATCCTACAATGGGTGCTAGAATTCAAGTAAGTGTTTAAATCACCTGATCATCCAATTAATGTTAGTTCCTTATAAATACTGAAATTAATCCTGACTGGACTTAAGGTTCGAAAGCTGAAAAATGGTAGAACGTCACAAGTGGACTTCTTGATAAGACCATGATAAGATTGAGACAAACTGTAAATTTTATTAAAGTGAAATACTCATCAATACCACCAGTGCCGGTTCAGCATTACCAGCGCCCTGGGCATCTTCGGCGCCCATACTTCTGGAAGAGCCAAAAACGCCACAGGCGCCCCTGTTTGCCTGCCTTCTGCGCCCCTTTTTATCCGGCGCCGTGGGCGGTCGCCTAGCTTCGCCCCCCCTAATGCCACTACTAAAATATAACCCGTTTGTTTTATTTCAGTAAATACGACTTGTACACGAAGAGCGCGAACGTGCCTGACATCGACGCCCTGTGGCCCTACTATGAGGGGCTCATTGACAAATACATCCCCGGGGTCTGCGAGTGGTGATAGTATTAACTATAATATAGGTATCATTTTACACCTTTTATAAATATTGACTGTATGATAATATATGACATGAAATAAAATATTTAATATTTTCAGTTCAGAGGCTTATTTTATTTACCTGACGCCTGACCGTCCGCGTCAGGCAAATCCGCATTAAAGTTAGGGTGGGTTGCACCGCTTGCACCAGAGGCGTGGTTAAAGTTAAAGTTAGGTTAAAGTTATGGTTATAGTTAAATATGGCGTCCTTTAGCTTTAACTTTAACCTTAACTTTGGCTGGAGAAATTCACAGATGTCTGTTGCGTTTATTTTCTTATTCAAGACCCAGGTAACGGGATTGACAGTATAAAAAAATATTATCCGTAAAAATCGTAAAAATGTGGCGTCCGTGGATTTAACTTTAACCAAAGATTTGACATTTTGCACTATATACTCTATAGTTACAGTTAAAGTTACAGTTAAAGTAAGTTGGTGCAACCCAACCTTAGCAGTGTATCAAAATACCACGGAGCTTAAAGTTTGTTTTAGCTCCGTGCTTTTTTAACTTTGTCTTAGCTCCGTGTAAAATATGCTGTATTTTCTTTCGGATATGGAACGAGATATTACTTACACAGGACTAAATTTAACACAGGCTGGCGCATGTAGGCCTAGTGAGAGTAGAGACCACTTAAGGTCCAGCAAAGATGCCTAAATGCTCATGATTTCGGAACATCTACTAATTTACTATAATTCATGAATATCAGTTCTAATTTACAATAAAAAGTTTGGATTTTGACCTTGGCCAAAACAACACTCAACTTCTCTCACGAGTTTGGCACAAATAAGTTGCTCTCAATTGCTGAGACCTCCTTACACGTGCGACCGTTAAAAATAGAAGTAAATTGAAATGCACCAATAAATTGATCACAGTCATATCACAATATTGATCGTTGACAGCAACAAGTGGCAGGCACAAAGGTACAGACACAATAAAAATGCGAGTAACCGTTATAAGACTAAATTAAAATTATTCGATTATTACATACTTAAAAAATCTATAGCCCGGCCGCAGCACACGTAGATAATTGGTCAACGACCTATTGCTACTAGTGCAGTGGTCCCCAACTTTTTATTCATGTGGGCCACAAACATGTTTTGTTTTTGGTGTCGCGGGCCGCAACAAACATTTTGTAGGGTTAAAAAATAACATTCTTCAAAATTAACGATTTCAAAGTGGAAAAAATTTAACGTCTATTACGTAGACTTTACGTTATTTTGCCGGTGGGCGTGAATTTCAAATTTGTTTAACATCACGCGGGCCACAATTAATAATGTCCCGGCGGGCCGCGGGTTGGGGATAGCGGTACTAGTGTTTTTCTCTCCCGAATGAAATTTTTTATCACTTTTCTAAACAGATATGCGATCAAAATTTTCGCGTGTAACCAAATTTCTAGACATTTGGAGACCGTGTTATAGAAATGTCTTTATGTAACAGGTAGATTATTTAATGCTTTCGGCTTTGGGCAGTTAAGTAGTAGGTAATCTTCTTACTTTACCTTAATTATTATCTTACATTCGCACAATGCATAAAAGTATTGTGTAAAGATGCAGGTAGACCATTCAAGTTAAGAGGTAGATAGGTAAACGGTAAACCATTGTTTATTGTAAATACTTCTTGTTACATATTATAACAATACAGCATGTTCTTAATATGCGTCACTAATCACTAGTAGGTATGCGACGATATACCTAAAGCTAAAAAGTTAAAGCCAGCAAAGTAACTAAAAAAAAAATGTAAAGTGTTCTAATTTTTCAAAGCATGGAACACATGATACTATGTAATTAATTATTATAGGTAAGTAAATAAAGGGGTCTTTTTGAGGGGTGTCTATCAATAATTAAATAATTTATTAATGTAATTTTATTGTTTATCAATTTTAGTATCTTCGCGTAACTATTTACGCGGAGATCCATAGCGAAATGAAGTAAACAAATGTTTAAAATGATTTGCGTAAACTCCCGATAACATTTGATTGTTTAGGGTTATTTAAATCACAGTATCTCAACTTAAAGATGCGAAATCCGAGGAACATCGCAGTTTGTTGTGGACGGACGGAACAGCAGCACGTACAAAATGAAAATAAAAAATCCTGTAAGTTTTTAGTTAATGTTTCAGTTAATTATTTTTTTGCGTTTATAATACATAACTTAGGTAACATCTTTTTTTCTGCGCAGCGCAAAGATATTGGTTTTTTACATAGATAGTAAAACGTAGCTCCAGATGTGCCCAGAACTTAGAAGGTCCAAAATTAATTTTTTCAAATTTCAGACCTAACTAAATCATAAGTTAGGTACTTATTAGCCTAAATACACAGCAACACTGTGCTTTTTCGGCATAAAAAGTACTGGACTTAACCAGTGCTTACCATGATAAATATCGAAATCTGTTCAGTAGTTTTTAACCTACATCCAAAAAGGTGGAGGCTGTATGCAGTGTTTCCACTATAATGATTTCGTTTCCCCACGCCTCAATTCAGATTTCTACTTTTTAGGACTCTTTTACTGGCTATATGTTCGGCTGTGGATATTTTTTTCACACACATATGACATAACCACCAACTTTGGCCTAGCACATTGGCAATACTACCGTTTCTGCTACAGGATAACACCATCAGCATGCTGGACCCGTCGCTGCTGCTGCGGCCGGAGGCGGTGTACGACGGCAAGCCCGTCAACGCCTTCCGTGACTACTCTGTGGACGACGAGGATCCCATCAAGGCGCGAGTCCGCAAGACTTATTACGACATGCACACTAACGTCACCGTGGACTTTGTTAAAGGTAAGCGTAGGCGGTAGGACTAATCACTAAGGTCAGTTCATCATTCTAATCCAGACTGACGGAAGAATGACCGTATAACCGCTTGATTGTCTTTTTTGCTGATCATTGTTTTATTATGTACTCTTCAGCCATCATTCTGGCGTCTCAGATTGATGGACTAAACTGATTATCTTGACCGTGACAGCTATGTCTAAGAGCGGGCTACCTTCGTTGAGGTGAGTCGTCGCGGCGGCGACGCGTTGCATATTGCGTCGTTAGACAGTACCGAATTGATATTTTTTATGAGAGTAGATAAGCCACTTTATTTTCGCCGCCCCCTGTACTCTGACGCTGCCGCTGTTTTGAAGGGATCATGGTCAGGAGCGAGAAGAGTGATGCAGGAACAGGATGCCCTACACGCAGGTGTGGCGATGGGTACCTATGTTCAGTTTTAACGACGCAACGCAACGGAGAAATTTTGCGTTGTTCTTGGGTACTAACTCGGTATTAATTGCAAATACTTCTTGGATCATGGATGTGACGGCAGAATCGCTCAAGATGTTCTCGCACACCCCCCCGACGCATTCAAAACTAATTAGACGGTAGAGGAAATAAACGCAGCAAAATTAACGACCTTAAGATGCCAGTCGTTTAAGAAACAGTATAATAAAACATTATGTTTGTGCAATCAACTCTAACAGCTAATATAATGCAAAAATATGACAAAAACTTACAAAAGGTTAATTACAAAAAGCTCTAGGTATCTGGATGGGTAAGGAAGTCAACTGAAGTTAGTTTTAGCGATGTTTTTAAAATGAGTTTTGATGAGTACGCTAAGTAAATTCTAATTCTAGTTCCTTTACCAAAATGTTTTTTGATTACAGCTAAAATGGACAAATGGCTGAAATTCAACCACTTCAAGTCGACGATCAAGGACGCTCTGATCAAGTTGAACGAGCTGGTGGATGAGTCAGACCCCGACACCGACCTCCCCAACATCGTGCACGCCTTCCAGACCGCCGAGAGGATCCGCCAGGACCACCCTGATGATGACTGGTTCCATCTCACTGGACTCATCCATGACGTTGGAAAGGTAGAAGATTTTTAAATCCAATTTGTACTATCCAACGATGTCAATACTTGGATATGGCATACGCCATCAAAACTGTAGCAATGTTTTTGCATGCAAAATGTGTATCGAGAAAATATTGTCGTCCTTTCTGTCTTACAGTAATAGCATATACTACTTTCTCTTTCATTCATTTTACGCTTTCTGCATACTTTACGTAATCAATGCATAAAACACGTCCGACTGTCACCGCGTCCTTATGGCACACTGCTCTCAGATGAGTGAGCTCACTCATTTCGAGGGTGACACATTTTCGCGCTGACGATTGTACGGAATGACTTTTCTAAAGGTTATAATTCTATGGTACTATCAGAGAAATTGATTCATAGCCAGGTTGACGTACGTCATTTGGTCGGGTTATATCAAACCCAGACAAACATCATGACTAACAGCCAGCCAGACCACCACACAGCTTGAGATAGCTAGACCGAGTAACTAAAAAACATAAATTTCAAAATTAAACAACGACGCGTTTGCCCCGCGTCCGTTGTCCGTATTGTTAAAAGTGTTTATTGGGTAATACTCCAGTAATTTGGTAGTTTTACCTGGAAAGTTTTCCGGGAGTTTTGAAAATTGTTGGTTTTATAGATTTCGACGTTCTCTTTTCGAATTTTCACTTTGCCACCTCGTATCTTTGCCGCTCGCGCCGCCATATTGGAAAAATGGCGCTCAAAGACAGTTTTTTGAGAATAACTCCGTTCCAACTCATTTTACGATGAAAATAGTTATATAATACATTAAACTAGAGAAAATTTCCTACACTTTATGTACTAACCGATTTTTTGTACAATCAATAGTTTCAGCGTACGAGAGCCGCAAAGTTCGCTCCAACACGCGTTTTGGCCAAATAACTCATTTCCACACCACCATGAGGCGGAGTAAGTGGCGCGGTTTTTTTTGTGGTATCCCCAGTAGGCCTAATCTGGGTGCACGGCAGTGCACCCGCTGAGACGAGCCAAGCGAAGCGCAAGGGCACTACCTACCTTTTCTCGAAGTGTTTCGCCGTTTTTTTGCACCTTCATAGAATTGGTTTCCGTTGTAGCAGATAATTCATATTTTCAGGATATGATGTTATCAATAAGCTTATTAAGAATACAAAGTCTCAATTGAAAAGCTCTTATAATTTAGATTTTATTGAAGCTTGACTCTACATTAGATCTGATGTCTTTTTCACAGGGCAAACCTTTTGTGGTCGTCGAGGTTACATTTTACATGAAATGTTTTTGGTGGGATTTCACTCCTTTTTGTAAGTTGCTACTTGCTAGGCAGTGTTTTTAGTTATTTTGTTTTTTTATTAAAAGGTTTTTAGTTAATGTCCATCCCGTGTAAACCTTAATGTCCTTAAAATTGGTGAAAGTCTCATTTAAATTTCTATTACCCCCCCCTACTAAACTTATTTTATGGCGTATAACCAAATTTCGGCGTAATTTAGTAGATATCAATAAAATACAAAGTATTAGACATATTCAATTGAGACTTTGTATGTTTAATAAGTCTATTATTGACATCATATCCTTAGAATATAAACTATCTGGCACATCGGAAACCAACTCCATGAGGGTCAACTTCCAACCCCCCATTTTAGGGAATGGGGAAGGAAAATTACAAGTTTTTGAATTTTTTTGTTGGTTGTATACTAAACTTAGATTACATAACAAATTTCAGCTTTCTAGCACTTCAGGAAGTAGCATCATTTTAATGATCATCAGTGTGTCAGTGATTTTAGATATCAATAAAATCTAAATTATACGAGGGCTGCTATTTATGTATCCGGAATTACAAAAAGAAACAAACATATATCATTTAATATGGTTTTATTGCTTTTCAAAATATTCGCCACGATGATCGACACACTTTTGCATACGCTGGAACCAATTTTCATAGCACTTTTTCCATTCTGATTGAGGTATCTCCAAAACGTGCATTTTGAACGCATCAACAGCCTCTTCGCGGCTCGAAAAACGTTGACCACGTAATTTGTTCTTCGCGTATGGAAATAAAAAGAAATCGTTAGGTGCCAAATCAGGGCTGTACGGCGGAAGACCAGTCAATTCGATCTTTTGACCCTCCAAAAACTGAGTTGTTTCAGCTGAGGTGTGACAGCATTGTCGTGATGTAATATGATTCTGCGTTGTCAGTTGTCCTTTCTTATTTCTTCTAAGACTTCTGGTAAACAAATGGTCGTATACCATTCAGAATTAAACGTTTTACGATTCTCTAATGGCACTGTAGCCACATGTCCATTAAATCCAAAAAAACAGGCGACCATTTGCTTCAAAGTACTTTTTGCACGAGTAACTTTTGTTGGTTTCGGCTCATCTTGGAACACCCACACCGTTGACTGTTGTTTAGTTTCGGGGTCATATGCATAGATCCAAGATTCATCACCTGTGTAGATATTATAAACGGCTTTTGACGTACCACGGTTGTATTTTTTATCATTTTCTTGCACCAATCGACACGAGCCCGTTTTTGATCGATTGTCAAGTTGTGCGGAATCCAACGCGAACATATTTTTTTTACAGCCAAATGTTCGTGTAATATCTTATGTATGCTCGTCATACTCGCCTAAGGACGCCTCTATCTCGCGATATGTAACATGACGATCACGCATTATTAGTTCCCGCACAGCATCTATATTTTGTGGGACAACAGCTGTTTTTGGGCGACCTTCTTTATTTTCATCCGTGAGCACAGACCGCCCACGATTAAACTCACTGTACCAGTGATAAACAGTGGTTTTTGATGGCGCTTCATCTCCAAAAGTGTGAGTTGAATAAAGCACTGTTGTTGATTTAGCCCACGCCGAAAATCGTAGTAAATCATTGCACGAAAATGTTCACGCGTTAAATCCATAGCAAATGAAGACACGCAATTTTCAAAATGACGCCACAATGGAAAAATAATTGACAGTCACATGAAACAAAATGTATTCTTCAACCAAAGAGTTCTATTTTCAAATGTTGTAATTACTTTTTAAATATTGTTCTTGTAAGTGGCCAGTTCCGGATACATAAATAGCAGCCTAGTAAGAGCTATTCAATTGAGACTTTGTATGGTTAATAAGTTAATTGATAACATCATATCCTGAAAATATGAACTATCTGCTACAACGGAAACCAGTTCTATGAAGGTGCAAAAAAACGGCGAAACACTTCGAGAAAAAGGTAGGTAGTGCCCTTGCGCTTCGCTTGGCTCGTCTCGGCGGGTGCACTGCCGTGCACCCAGATTAGGCCTACTGGGGATACCACAAAAAAAAAAACTGCGCCACTTACTCCGCCTCATGGTGGTGTGGAAATGAGTTATTTGGCCAAAACGCGCGTTGGAGTGAACTTTGCGGCTCTCGTACGCTGAAAGTATTGATTTTACAAAAAAATGGTTAGTACATAAAGTGTAGGAAATTTTCTCTAGTTTAATGTATTATATAACTATTTTCATCGTAAAATGAGTTGGAACGGAGTTATTCTCAAAAAACTGTATTTGAGCGCCATTTTTCCAATATGGCGGCGCGAGCGGCAAAGCTACGAGGTGGCAAAGTGAAAATTCGAAAAGAGCACGTCGAAATCTATAAAACCACCTATTTTCAAAACTCCGGAAAACTTTCCAGGTAACCCTCTTTATGAGCACCAAATGATTGTACTATAACAATCATCAAAATTACTTATAAATAAGTCAACTTGATTTACTCAATCTTAATTTATACGTGCAAATTTTAATTAGTTTAAAACGATCTTAATAAAACTCTTTCCAGGTAATGGCGTTTTACGGCGAGCCACAGTGGTGCGTGGTGGGAGACACGTTCCCGGTGGGCTGCAAGTGGGGCAAGAACATCGTGTACGGCGACGACAGCTTCAAGGACAACCCCGACACATACAACCCTAAATACAAGTAAGTACAACCATACTAATTTATTTATTTATTTATTTATTTATTGATTTATTTCGTTACATGTAAAGTTTACAGTTCTGATAAGATATTGTCTTTAACCCGCAACCGAGTTGTGTAGACAATATACAAGTTCTCTTATTTTAAAAGATAAATGAGCTACAAAAGGAAGACAAACATTAAAGCTACATTACTAACGTAGGTTTTTAACAAAATTATAAACTAATTACAGAAATGACAAGACATAACAAGTAAGGGCTGGTTTACACGTATTACGTTGATAAATAGTTAGCTAAATTTTAACTTAATTTAGAATTTAGTATCCACTCTCACGGGTAAACCGACCATAACAACATACCTAGTAGCCGAGCACTCCATCATACTCCGCGCTCACGCCACGGCGCGGCGCGCGGTGCACCGTGCAGCAGATAGGTTGCTCAGGACAATAATGTAAACAATTGTATTCGCACATTAATATTAATAGACCTCGCTAAGGCATTCGGCGCAGCCTCCAAAGATAATACTAGATAAGAATACTAGAACCTACATGAATAAAAGGTAACGCATTAATTGCTTTTCGTGGCTATCTTATTAATAGTACACAAAGCGTAAAATTTAAGCAACATAAAAATTAACCATATACTTAAAAATAAATAGATTGTGGATACCACAAGGCACTATTTTGGGTCCCACAATTTTTATTTTATATATGAATGAGAATATGTTTACATTGAAATAGTGCTGATCCATCGCTGGAATCCCAGCTACTGGCGCCCGCTACACCAATAAATTTGGCTTTAAGATTGTTCAATTTACAGCACAGAGAACGGGATCTACTCACCGAAGTGCGGGCTCGAGGCGCTGATGATGTCGTGGGGCCACGACGAGTACCTGTACCGGTTCCTCATACACAACAAGGCCAAGCTGCCTGAGGTGGCGCTGTGGATGATCAGGTAACACTGGCACTGTGATTTTGATTCAGTTTAGATTTTCTCGCTAGCAACAGAGCTAGCGTGGTTATAATTAATCTTAGATCTATATCATCATAAGTCATAACATTTTAACACAGGATGAGCAGATCCCCAAAATTTACACAAGTAGGCCTTATTATCGTAAAAAATGGTACAATAAACGTACAATCTTGAATTTGCAGATACCACTCTTTCTACCCGTGGCACGCGGGCGGCGACTACAGCCACTTCGAGACCGAGAGAGATCAGAAGATTAAGGAAGCTGTACTTAAATTCAAGTAAGTAAACACTAAGCAAATACAAAGAGACGCTTAAACGAACCCTTGTTGATTACACCGGGCATCTTAATATAAGTAGGTAATTAGTAATTACTACATGATTATTTTTTCAACACAAGTCCGCCTGTAACTCTGCCCTCCCCTCTAAACCCCCTCGTGTAACCCCTTTATCAAAATTTTTTTCGTAGCTCCATCTTAGTCAAGTTTTTAAAGATAGATCTATATCGGAAAGCCTGATGATTAAAGAATCTTGCTTTCCGATTGCTCTTTGCCACACATTTTATTTAAAAAAACTTTTTTCCAGTCAATACGACTTGTACACGAAGAGCGCTGCGGTCCCCGACATTGAGGCTCTCTGGCCCTACTACGAGTCCCTCATTGACAAATACATGCCTGGTGTACTAGAATGGTAAAGATTTTAGAATAAAGTACTGAAAAAGTTACTATCGTTGTCGTAAAGAAAAAAAAATACATATTTTTATTTTTTACACAAAACATGCTATGATACTTTAACTGTTCTATTATTGTGAATACAATCATGCTATTTATACAAATGTATTTGATATGACCTACATTCTAAAATATGTATAAGTAATGTAAATATAATAAAATGGAAGACTATTTTGTAAATATTTAGAGATATAATTTCATACTGTTAGGCAATAAACATATTTTTTAAATAATTCGTGATTTTATTACACCAACATTTAAAATATACTTGATGTATTAAAGATTAGAGCAGTGGTCCCCAACCTTTTTTTCATGCGGGCCACAAACATGTTTTGGTCTTGGTGTCGCGGGCCGCAACAAAAAAAATTTAGGTTTAAAAATTAACGTTCTTCAAAATTACCGATTTAAAATTGAAAAAAAAATACGCGACTTTCACGATGACTACATTATTTTTCCTGTGGGCGTGAATTTTAAAATGGTTTAACATCACGCGGGCCGCGGGTTGGGGATAGCTGGAATAGAGGAACCTTACCCGACTTCTAAAATGGCCCTTTCTTCAAAGCGCCTTCGGTTTTTGCATCAAAATGAAACATACACGACACGACATAACTCTTAAAACTTTCATTAAATATTATGTAAGGTAATATACCTAAGTCTAATAAAATGAAAATAAATAAGTCGCCCTCACTAATTCAAGTTCACAGGGTTATCTTCAGAGTCACAGGGTTATCTTCCGGAGTCAAATTGACACTTACATCACCTTGATAAGAAGTTCTTCAGAGTAACAGCAACGTAATTCAAAGGTTTCGGTTTATGAAATTAGTTTTAAGAATATGAATTGGATACTTGATAAATTGATGGTCCAGCGTCATGCATCGATTTGGTTTTCTCCGGTTAAAGTTAAAGCTAAAGGACGCCATATTTAACTGTAACCATAACTTTAACCTTACCTTTAACTTTAACCACGCCTCTGGTGCAACCCACCCTTAAAAGTTAATCGAATGTAGATGGCGCTTCTGTATTCATAAAATCCCTGTTGCTATATTTTAACAACAGTTCAGTGGCAGGCAGTGTCGCAGGGGAAAAATAATACCAGAACCATAAACAAGGAACTTTAGCTTTATTTACAATACATTTATCAGAAAATATCATTTTATATATACTCACGCAGACAATTTATAATTTGTCCAAGCTATAAGTGAAAAATGGACTTTAAACATCAGGCAATAGAGTCCCAATTTAAGTGGAGAAATATCAGCTAATAAATACAATTCCTAGCGTACATCAACGGCATACATAAATTCATTAAAATACACTAAAGTAGGTTTCATTGGAAAACAAAAATTATCACAACACGTCTTACAGAGTCCACATGCCCAAATACACAATTCTCTAAATCGAGATAAAGTAGGTAAAATACCTTCTTAATGTTTAAGTTCAAACTGCCGCACTCAGAGTGGAACATTAATTACATAAATGTAATTAATTCTGACATAAGCCCCATACATTATCTGTCAAACTCTTCATTAAATTGAAGCTTAATCATAATTAAATATCTCTGAGTGCGGCGGTTAGTATCTAAAAACGTTTTATCCTAAAAAATAACTTTATTGCGGAAAGACGTTGAGAAAATAGTTGTACAGTACATAAGTAGAATATAATATTATTGTTATTAGGCCTAGCTGTTTAACTGTACCAGCCTAAATATTATATCAATTGGTGTATAAACATTTATTACAGCTTAAGAATATCTTTATTATTGAGATATTTTATGTTTCATTTATTGTACAAGAAAAGGAATAAGTTTTATGAAAAATCGTAATAAAAACATTAATATCAATGCATCCACCATTTAACTCTTTTTACTTCATTTCACATTTAAATGAAAACAAAAGAAAACATGCAAAGTCACATACCTAATCAGTTTAAAAAAGTAGGTACTTACAATTTCATTTTGAATGTTAATATTTAACTGTTTCTTCCAAATCCTTAAATGTTACATGAATACAATCGTAGCAAGTATCAAAAATCGATTTTATTATTAGCAAATTCTTTATCAATTAAGTAGATAAATATAAATCAGCCTCTAATTCAAGTTGCGTAAGGCCAAAAGCTATCTCTCTCACGCAAAATATATAAGAGAGAGATAGCACGCGAGCATGCTGCTAATTTCACACCGATCACTACAAACTATGTTCAGACCGATTCGAATCCACGCTTTAACATATTTCTGAGTCCACATTTTGAGGTTATGTCAAAACAATTTAAGCTCAGAAATTAGTTTAAGCTCAGGACGAACTTCCACTAACCTAGCTCAGTCTTTTTATTGGAAAGACGCGATTCACAAGGCCATCATACCAAGGCATTCTAGTAATATAATTTATAACATTCCTTATAAGCACACCTTAATCAAATGACATATTACCTCTAATTTTTAAAGATGGTAAAATATTGCGCGACAAAAGAGCTAACTAGCATTCCTATCGAAATATTTGTATCAAAATTTCCTTTGCTAGCTTTTCTACAGTAATGGTCTGTTCATGCCAAAGTGAACCACTCACAAACACAAGAGCACTTAGCTAATCACATTCGATATACTTAATCACAATTACTATTCTTTCATTTTCCTTTTTTGCCATTCATATCAGCATCTAAATCTTGTAGTATAACTAGAAATCATTCATGAATACAATATTTTGGAGTTAAGATACTGCTGTTAAACGCAGATTAAACTGCATATCTTTCAACTGGCGCCAACAAATACTTAAGTCTTCTTACTAAATAGTATATACTAGCTTTTTATAACCAGAACTCAGCCTGTTAGACAGTGAAATACAAAATTATGCCAGTCACCATGCCATGGCATAATATTGTTACGGATACGGACACGTGGTGCCATCTAGCGTCACGCCAGCGAACCTACCAAGAGAACACAGGCAACGTAAATCCCCTACTCGCTACTAGATGACGCTAGGTGTATGTACCTACGAGTACTTTCTAGAAATATCTGATACTTGTTTACGCATATCGGATTTATTCTGGGATGTTCCGGAATTTTCTGAGATTCGATCCGGCCCGTATAAATAGTCGCAGACAGTCGAGCCGGCAATTCAGTTTGATCCGAGCTATCTTCGAGGTGACTTCGGAGCGAAAACAAGTGATCAATAGTGAGTGATTGTGATTGTGATAGTGACTCGGCTACGACCTAGGACAGTGATAGTGCTCAGTGATTTGGATCTAGTGCTTAGTGTTTGGATCTAGTGCTTAGTGTTTGGACTCAGTGATTAGTGTGAGCTAGTGTTTGTGAATAAAGTCTTCAAGAGAGTCACCAGGTCTTTCTTTCCGAATCTTCGAACCCCTAGCACGTAACAACTGGTGTCGGAAGTGAGATTTGGAGATGCCATTGACTCCGAGAGACGACTTTAAGGGGAGTGTCAGGACAAGGGCGCAGCGAGCTGCTGCCATTGACTTCGAGAGAGGAGTTGGAGGTGGGGCTGCGGAGGCCACACCCACTGGGGACCAAGCTCCGCCCACTGCGGGACAGGCCCCACCCACCGGCACCGCCCACCAGGCTCCGCCCACTGACCACGCCCCCAGGCTCCACCCACTTCGGGTGAAGCCACGCCCACTGGCTCCACCCACCGGGACCCGCCCACTGACCACGCCCCCCAGGCCCCGCCCACTCTAGACATGGCCACGCCCACTGGCTCCGCCCACCAGGCCACGCCCACTCAGGCCACGCCCACTGGCCCCGCCCACTGGGCCCCACCTGCTCAGGCCCCGTCAACTAGCTCCATCCATCCTGCCACGCCCGTAGTTTCTACGGCCCCTCAAATGGCTCCTCAATTAGAAAGCATAATTGAGTTAATTCAGGCTTTGCAAGATGCCCAAGACCGCAAGCTCGGCGCTTTGCAGGAATTTCAGAAGGCGATTCGAGAATCACAAGATCAACAAAAAGACCTCCAAGAAAAAGTACTTGGAGCCATAAAGGATGTCAGTGACACGGTAACTAAGCTTCGTAAAGATGTCGATGTAATGAAAGAACGAGTTACCGGGTTAGAATCGGTTGTGGAAAATTTGAAAACCGGATTCACTGAACTGCAGAAGAGAGTAGTGCGCCTTGAAACTACGGGAGTTACAGTGTCTAGTGGAGCCACTGGAGTGGTACAAGGACCAAGAGTTAAAGTGCCACCATACGACGGTACTACTTCTTGGAACGCTTACCGTCAGCAATTCCAGACGGTTGCTTCTGCCAACGGATGGACTGACGAACAATGCCTGACCGCTCTCACTGTTGCGCTCAGAGGGCAAGCTTTGTCGGTCCTGGAAGCACATACAGGAAAAGGGTTCCAAGACCTGATGGAGGCCCTTGAATCCAGATACGGGGAGCGACACCTGGAGCACGTGTTCCGTGCTCAACTTCGTGACAGAGTCCAACGCTCAGGAGAGGGACTACAACAATGGGCGTTGGAAATTGAAAAACTGGTCAAGAAGGCACACCCAGGAGCCGATTCCAAGATGATCGACACGAATATTGTGCAAGCATTTGTCGACGGAATCAGGGACCTCGAGGTCAGAGCTGCAGTGAGGCTACGTCACCACACCTCGCTAAAGGAAGCATTGGCGCATGCTTTGGAGGTCGAGGCTGTTCGCCGTGACATACGACAGACCCATAAGATCCATGAGGTCTCTGAGGATGTTAAGGAGGTCAAGGCTCCCAGGAAGAGAAGTTTTGGAGCCATGTGCTACAAGTGCGGTGAGAGGGGCCATCTTCAGCTAAACTGCCCGCAGAAGGAGACCCAGATGGCAAGGATGAAAAGGCTCGAGGAACAAGTAGAGGAGCTGAAGAAGCAAGGAGCTTCTTCCCCTGCCCGGGACCAGGGAAACGAATAAAAGCCAGGACTAAGGGGCGAGTACTGGCTGACGCGGAGGAAGCCCCGATAACTGTTATCTCCCAAGCATGCAGCGGGAATAGTCTTGTGATTCAGGGGACTATTAACAGGACGGATTGCAAAATTACTCTAGACACAGGAGCCTCTAGAACGATAGTGAACCCAAATCTGGTAAAAGCCGCAAGGAGACAGAAGAGGAGAATTAACTGTCGGCTTCTTACTGCCTCCGGTCAGCCAATACCCGTCCTGGGAGAAATGTCAGTTACGATTAATGTAGGGGGGTCCTCATACCCTCACGACGTTATCGTGGCTGAGATTATGGATGATTGCATCTTGGGTTTGGATTTCATGAAGAAGCATAACTGCAGAATTAATGTCGCTGACGGAGTTTTCCAGTGTGGTGAAGAGGAAATTTTCATCCTTGGAGGCGCCTGCGGGAAAGTTGAATGTGTAAAGAAAGTCATTATACCTGGACGTGCGGAAGCTCGGGTGCTGGTGAAACTACCGCCAGCTGGAAAGAAAAAGTCAAACAGATGCGTGTTGATCGAAGACACGCCTACCAAGACATCAGCGCAAAAACTGATGACGGCGAGAACCCTTGTTAGTGGAAGCAGTAACGCTGTGGTCAGGGTTTTGAATCTTGGTGATCGCGAGATCTGCTTGAACAAAGGTGACGTCATTGGAAAGTGCGAGGAAGTTGTCTGGATGAGAAAGTGTAGTTCGATCACAGGCTCAGACTCAGCAAACAGCAGCAACTATGGAATAGTGACTGAGCTACTCGATGACTGCAAGAGTAATCTGACTTATTCGCAGAGCATGAAAGCTAAGAAGTTTTTACAACGCCACGCGAATATCTTCTCCAGTCAGGAAGGCGACCTTGGAAGAACGTCGATGGTTCAGCACAGGATAGATACCTGAATCCAAAGAACCCTAGCACGTAACAATATGACATATCGGAATGTTACGTCCGTTTTGGACGCGTCCGCAAATGTAGTGTCAAAGCCTGTATGTATACTAGTGGTATCTGTGTTAGGTCTCGAAGTGCTTATATATGCTGGTGACGTATGCCATCACCTGCTGCCAGTCCGGCCGCTCCTGCTGGATCATGTCCTGGATGTTCTGGAAAATATTATGCAAGATTTAATAGCGATGTCGTAGTCCACAGGTTAAAAAAGCCGTTCAATCAAACAGCTAGCTCTTTGACTGAGCAACGCCATTCAATCACACGGCTATACGTCGTTCAGCCGACTTGTAAACTGTAACGTTCAACACTACAGCTAGACGTCGCTTAGCTAACTGGTTAAATGGCAAATTAACTAAGCTGACCATTACTTTAGTGTTATTATTACACAAGTGCAATGATAATGGACAGAATAAATTGTATTCTAACTTATTTTGAACACAATAATTGCAATTAATACCTTGGTGATGCATTTCATAATCCCGTAATTACTCCTCGAATATTTGTTTAAATTTTGATTCACTCGTATGTGCCCCCATAATTTCTGTCACTATAATAACACTTGTAACGTATATTATTTACGAAAAATATCTTAATACAATCACAGAACACCGGCTAGTTGACGCCATATTGTAAACAAAACGCACCTAGCGCCGCGGTGGTGAGCGCTGAACTAATTCAATCAAACGGCTGCTTTTGAATCAGCTGTAGTGTTGAACGTTTCGAGCGACTGCAATATTCAATTAAAAAGCTAGCCGTGAGATTGAATGGCGTTGTTCAGTTAAAGGGCTAGCTGTTTGATTGAACGGCTATTTTAACGAGTGGACTGCGACAGCGACACATGCGCTTAGTTCTAACGCGCCAAAAATAGATGGCGTTGTGTTTAGTTGCAATCGCACTGTTCAATTATACAGGGTGTGGTTCAATTATATAGTTAAACAGCCCGATTAAATAATATTTTAATGTTTTAAAAATAAATTGCAAACAGACAGAAGGATTGGAAAATGGTCACTTAACAAAACTAAAAAATAATTAGTCATAAGGTGAAATGTAATCGGAAAGACATTTCACATCCGTATTCTTCGAAATAACTTTTACACTCACAAGCGTGGTGGGTATTCCCACGGACTCGGCTGCGGCGAAGGCGACGGAGAAGTTGGCGCGCTTGTCGAGCGGCACGCGCGCGCTCAGCGCCGCGTACGGCACGCGCGCCTCTCCCAGGTATTCGCGGAGCAACGCGCACAACGCCAGACCGTCGTTCCACGATGAACTGTGGAATTTCATGAATCATGTGTATAATTTATTGTTTTAATACTCAATGGTTGTTTTTGAGAAAAGAGGGAGAAGCTATGAATAATATTAACTAAAAAAACGTAACTCCCATACTTCAATCGTTTTGAATTTGGTTTCAAGGTTCTTTTCACACACTAAAATAATATGGCAAATACCTACGAAACACTACGTTGAAATTGACAAAACAATGCCGTTGACAGTAATTGTCACTTCTATAAGTAAACAAAATTCTTGCATGTATTGGGGTCTCTTTTTGATAAAGTATGCATGTATTTTTTGACACAGTTACTCGTCCTAAGTTTTTATTATTCGTAGGGAGGAAGTAATAAACGCATTGCCAAATGGAAATGGGACTACGGGTGCCAATGATGTTAGGCGTAGACAGGGTTAACAAAAAGGGAATTTGATGCTTGATGACGTCACAAGTGTGTGAACACAAGATGTGGAGCTAACAACTTAAGTCTTTACTACAGTTCTACAACTCAAGTCGACTTCACACTACTAATGTTCAAAATTATATTGGCAAACAAAAATCAGGAAGAAGTTATAACCCAGATTTTGATAAAAAAAGGTCCAAAAGGACCAGGTGATCTTAGGAAAAACTTTATAATAAGATAAAGTGGGTAATGATTACCTGAAGTTAGTAATATCAATGTTGTTGTAGCCGGCAGTCTTCTGTTGGCACCACTTGAGCAGCGCGTTGCGTTTGGAGCCGCCGTTTTTGATTTGCAGCGCGTTCAGGGGATCTTTTCTCTCACCTATTAAATTGTTAATAACACTTAAATAATTATTGTTATAACTTATAAAGTTACCGTAATACAGAGTTAAAAAAAACAGTTTTCTCCTTATTTTTCTTTAAGATCATCATTTAGCATGCTTTTTTGACCTTCAGACATTTACGCTACGTAGTACGTAGGTATAATTCTGAGGGGCAGTTTCACCACTTTCTTATAAGTGCCGGACATGCTAACCACAACTTATGTGACAGATACAGTATCTGTCAGACAAGTTATGGATAGCCTATCCGGTACTTATCAGTGAGTGGTGAACTGGTGAGGCAGGCCGCAGGACCCAAGTAATAGAACACAAAACGGCTGTTTAATATCTTATCTTTCGACAAGTTCCCGATAGCATCGATAAAAAAACTCCCCAATGTCAGCAACTTACAGATATCGCCGTAGCTGTTCCGCCGCACGAACGACTCCATCGCCTTCTGCTGCAGCGACAGCGCGCGCTGCTCGTCCGGCATGTTCACGTCGCCCGCTGCCTCTGCCCCGCGTTAGACACATAAGCGCACGTCATACTTTGTCACAAGATACGGAGGGAAAAGGGTAACATTTTCCAAAAAAAGAAAAACATAGGCCCAACTGGCGCCATAACTATTATATTGAACTCTGGCGCTACAGTGTGAGGAGAAATCCACACTATGCTTAAAAGAGCTACATTTTAGTAACAGAAGAAAAGTCATAGCGTGATTCAATAAAGGATAGCACCATCTATTGGCAACACATTGCACTATTTGTATTTTTGAAATTATGTTTTTAAGGCAAATAAATTAAACGAAAAATTGCACACGGCTTGATGTTACTTTAGATTATTTCAGTAGCAGTGGCTAACTGAGAAGAAAATCAAAAAGGTTTGACAAAACAGCCAGTAATATAAAATTATAATATTTCAAAAACATAGGATTATCTTTGGTACATAATATTCTACAATACCCGGCAATAAATATTGCACATCGACCTTTGGAAAGAGACAATCGGCTAATTTCGGTTTCAAAGAGCGTTATCTTTGTAGCACACACCTATTTGACATTATGTCAGTTGTTGTTCAAATTCAATAGAGTGCAGTCGCGTCTAGTTTAAAATATATATCTAGAGTTGTTAACACCCCTAAATTTGCTACACCTGTAATTTTCCAAAAGAATTAAATACGCAAACATAATTTAAGAACACGCTTTTTTATTTTATTTTACCTGAACCTAAAGCCATAACTTATAGAAAATTTGATGTATTTTATACAAAGAAGAATAAAATTGTAAAAGAAGCATACCATAATTGTTTTAACAGCTAAAAGCTTAAGCTCTAATATATACCGGACTTTTTGTATTTCGTGCGTAAGAGATAACGCTCTACAAAACCGAAATTAGCCGACTGTCACATTCCAAAGGTCGATGTGCAATATTTATCGCCGGGTACTGTATTTACAATAATTTAATATTATTATTTCCCGCTTATTATTTGTAAGTAAGATAAAGAAAATGTTAATTTTTCCTTCCTGTTATATTGACACAAAGTATGACGCGGAAAGGTAAAATACAGGGAAACAAGGCCCGTCACCGATTTAGTAAAGTTAGTAACATCCATGCAGAAGTACAGTTAGCACAATATTAAGACATAAATAAACATTATTTTTAAAGAAGAGGATCTAGAAAATTCTTTCAAGAATTTATTATCTATTATTAAAACAAAGCTTGATCACATTATCAATTTTATTGTTTCTATCTAAATAATTACGTATGTATATTATGTATAGATATTTGTATTTTTCCTTTCTTCCGGAGGTCACATCTTAACTTACTACTTACTAGTATATTATTGTTCAACATTTAGACTTATGGCAAGATATCAATGGCAAGATATTGAGCAACAAAATAATCAATAATAATAAATGATTGACACTTATTTCAAGATTTATCAGCACAGTTTCCTGAACGTTTTCGCTCACAAGTCTAAAAAAATATGATCTGAAACGTCTAAATCATTCTGTAACAACACTAAAAATGGGCACTGGAATACGTCACATAATTTATGTAGAATGTAGATATTATGATACCTAAATAGTTAAATTAAGTACAGTAAAGTAAGAAGCAAAGATTAGGACATGTTAGGCGATAGTATAGGTTATGGGCCCCGATCATGCCGCCATGCTGGAATAGAAAGCGAACACTTACATGCAGTCAATGTCATGTTAGAACAAGGCCTATACGATTTTTTCCAAGTCTTCACAGAGAAATTTATGCCCATGCTAATGTATCAATACTAAAAAAGTTAACCCCTTTGCTAAAAGGGCCCATTCACGGCAGTCCGCCGTGCAGGACTGCAAATGAACATAGCTCACTGATTGGTCCACACGACCTGAAACACCGAGTGTGGACCAATCAGTGAGCTATGTTCATTTATAGTCCTGCACGGCGGACTGCCGTGAATGGGCCCTTTAATAAAATACACAGCGAATAAATATACGAATTCTTCTTGTCTTAATCTGTGATTCGAAAAGTCACTTGACAAACAAAGATAGTAGACATAAGACAGCAGCCCATGAATCAAAAGCTGCGTAAACGAATATTTAATCAGAAAAATCCATATCCAAAATAATACTTATGGATAATTTAAACTATTTTTAAATCCATAAATGCTGTGGTTCTGCTCTACACGCTTAAAGAAGTGACTTGATTGTGATGAAATTTAGTATGGATTTACTATGAGTCCTAATAAAGGACATAAGACAATTTTTACCCCGAATAAATTAAGTTTCCGCGCGATAAAACAATTATTCAGCGCAACGATATTACGGTTACGATCTAGATCCCATAATTTGACTTACTTGATAAATAAATACCTCGTAATTTTGTACACTAGTCGTCTTAAAGTAAATGAGTTAGTTTTAAACATTTGTATAACAAAATATTTTACAACATAAAATGCAGTTTATTCGCATTAAGCTCAACGAGATTCTTCAGTATAAATGTCAAATCTCACTTAAGGTGATAGAGCCAAAATATGCAAAAATGATCGGTCAATTTTGACATTCACACTTATATCTTTGCAAAGTTGACACCAATATACTGTTGCTTTGTTAAGACTAACCTGTGGTTATTGGTGATGCTCTGGTGTTCCTCGGTGCCGGTGGTTTGGTGAAAGAGGTGGTCATGCCATTGGTGGTGGTTTCTGATAGACCATTCTTGATGGTGGTTGTGGTGGTAGTCGGTGTCTGCACCTGGGGAGGCCAAAGTTGGAGATCAACAGTTTAGGTACAAGTGGAACAATCGTTCATAGTAGGCAACAAGTAAACGGGTATAAAAACTGGAGTTTTTGCAATTTTTTAAAATAAAGAATCCGCCGTTTTTATATTAATTTATTTCATTTTGTGCAACAGGCTACTTGACCTATTTTTTTTCTTCATGCTAATCGCTTCTTAATCATTCATTTTCACAAAAAAAAACTAATATTTTAATATTTTACACAGTAGAAATCCATAAAAATGTTTAAATTGAAAAATATGCCTCATAAATAGCGCCGAAAACACTGTCCGCCATAGTGTGACGTCATACGTTATGTATTTTAAACTCTCTTTATTGAACATTTTTCATGTGCTAAATGTACGAGTCTAAAAGTGCTCAAAAATTATAAAAGAATTAAATAAGAAATTACAAATCATTTGTAATGTTGAAAACTTTTGGAGAAAAGTTTTGGCCATTTCATTTCCCGTTTACAATAAATGGAGATAATATATAAAACTGATGTTTTAAGTGAATTATTCAAGAAAATATATTTTACAAATCTTTCTAGGCTTATTCTTATTATTTATGTACAAATAAACTTACATATAACGAGTGCGATAAATAAAAGATATTAAATTACTATGAGGATGACGTCACATCCAAATCGGAAGTACCGCAAAAGCGTTTTCGTCAGTAAAAATCCTATTTTCATAAAATCATATTTTTACAAATCGACTTTATTTATCAATCATAAGCTTTTATTTGATGATAAGGGTAAAATATGGGTTCTACTAGAAATATGCATTTGTTCAATGAAATGGAATATAGGTCAAGTAGCCTACTGTCACAGGACTCTAACGAAACTTTTGAATATCATACATCAAGCCATTCAGGCAGCAGAAAGTTCTACCTACTATCACAGAAGATGATTAGTTAGATAGCGTACCAACGTTATTTGGTCGCGTTTTGTCAAACCCAGCCGACAGATCATGAGTTACATTCAATTGATTAATCGATCGAATATCCATCTATCGATCCAACTACGAGTAAAAGACGTAGGTCTGTCAACAGCCTATGAAGTATGGATCAATTTCTTCGATTATTCTCATAACAAACATACTCTCTATCATCCTTCTAGCGTAGTCGGATAAAAATAAGCATCCATCTTTCTTTTTAACCGACTTCCAAAAAACGAGGAGGTTATATGTTCGGCTGTGGATATATATTTTTTATTTTTATTTTTTTTTTTTATTTTTTTTTATTTTTGTATGTTCAACGATTACTCCGCCGTTTATGAACCGATTTTCGAAATTTTTGCTTTGTTGTATTTGGTTTTACTCCAATTTGGTACCATGTTCACAAAGTGGTGACCTGATGATGGGATCCAGGAGTAATCGAGGGAACTCCTCGAAATTTATATGGAAACATATGGTGATTTTGGTTTTATGTGAAGTGTACTAAGAATATGCTACCAAAAAGTCAAATATTGGGTCAAGGTATACCATGGTTTCGAAGATGCTGAGAGAACTCCTGACTCCTTATAGATACACGTTTGGGAGTTTCGGCGTTGTTTTAAGAACAGAAAGCATATGCTACTATGCAACTCATATTCATCATCATAATCATCATCATCATCATCGTCTTCATCATTATACCACGTCGTGTTAAGGTCACCAATGTCTCATGGCACAGAATAGATAATAGTACAAGGCATAGGTGTGGATATAGTAATAATAATAATAATTTTATACTGTATAACAACACTTTGTTTAAATATAGACGGCGGTCAGCACCGCGGAGGCGACGGTATCGCGGCGCCGCCGCGCGGCGAGTGGCGGAAGATCGAATATACTTTACTACTTTATATACAGATCGAATACTTTACTAACTACTTTATAAAATTTTAATAGACAAAATATAGAATTAAAATAAAGTTATTTTAAAAAGAGCATTTAAACAAAACAAAGTCAATAAGTGTCTTTTTAATTAGTTATACTTATTAATCGATAGATGGCGCACTAAGTATCGATTTGAATGGATTTGAAATTGAATTCTTGATTACAAGAACAGCTGTCAATAATTATGATAATATTATATTACTAGCTGTCCCGGCAAACGTTGTTTTGCCAAATAAATAATTTTTGGTATTAGATGAGTAGCTACGCTACATCCAATGCAAGTTTATACAGTTTTTTATCTGATAGATCCTTCGATCGTGGAAAAACGAGACACAATAGCCTTTCTATTGTTATCGCAATCGCCGGTGACCGCTTGGGGTTTGAAGTATTAAAATTGTTAAATTACTTAGCACAATATGTTCACTTCACTGATAATATATTATTTTGTGAGTGTGAACTGTGACTCTTAACAAATTGTAATAAGATACGTAAAATATACGCGAAGGTTTACCTACTAGTGTAACTAAAAAGAGTGAAATTATTATTATTTTTAACAAAAAATTAAATTTGAAGTCGGTGCCAGTTCCAAAAGTTTCAAATATTCTGTCAGAGGACTGAAGATTCAGCTATCTGGTACCGACTTCAAAATAATGAAGATTGAGTACAGAAATAGTTGAGGTTTAGCCGAATTCGGAAAAAGGCACTATTAGATAGCAAAAATTATTTAATACTTTTTAGTTCATATTAATGTTAATATTGTTTTTACCTTGGAAGTCGGTTTTAATTTTTTGTTATAGCTTTATGACAATCGTTATGCTATGACGTCACTGCTTTCCCTGGACCACACGGCACGGGTATGGAAATGCATATGGAAATGCGGCCCAATCCACTCCGGCTCGACATAACGCCTACCTGCGGCCACTCGGCGACGGGCGTAGTGGCGGGCGACTGCTTGGCCGCCTTCGCCGCGTTCTCTATACTCTCTATCAGCGACTTCACCGACAGCCGCGAGTCCTGCCTGCTCACACCTGAAACGATGGAAAATAAGTAATATAATAAGAGTAGTTTACTTTAATTCATTGAAGGGTTTCTGTAGTTAATCAAGTTCAGTCTTGATTTTGAATGGCATATTGCATTCCCACGGCCACTACATTGATGCGTTTTTAAATTGTGTTTGAAATAGTCCAAACGTCAAAAAAACTCTGACCAAAAAAGTTCACAAAACAAGTCACATAATCCCCCCTGGTTGAGGAGCATCATACGGAGACAGCAAAGAGCAGTACAGCTGTGAGAAACAGCCGTATAGCGACCAGCCCTGGATTTATAAATAGGCCGTATAGCCGCGGCCTAGGCAGGCGGCATCGTCTTAGGATGGGGGGGGGAGGGCAGTGTCATAGGGGGGTGGCAGATTTATAGGGCAGCGGAAATAAAGTTGCCTATACTCATAAAAAATATAAATGCGACACTGATAGAGACCTGTTATTTCTGTCACATACCTACGACCAGCAAACCTTCAAGAAGAGAGCGCGTATTCCTCTTAAAAGGCTGGCAGCGCACCATCAGCAGAGTGTCCATTGGGAATGGTAATTGCTTTCCATCAGGTGACCCGTTTGCTCGTTTGCCCCCTTTATTTTATAAAAAAAAATACCTTTGTTGCGCCTGTGCGAGGCGGCGGAGGCCATGATGTCTTGCAGAGAGGAGCTGCAGAGCAGCGTCGGTGCTGACGGCTCTTCTTGTCGAGGCGGCATCGCTGTAAGTGTTTAGTTGATTTTATGTTAATAACCAGTAGAAGTAGTAATAAGGGCCTGTTTCTCCACTTCCTGATAAGTGCCGGATAGTCTATCCACAAATTAACTTGACAGTTAAAGTATGGAGAATCTGTCAAATAAGTTGTGGATAGCCTATCCGGCACTTCATCAGGAAGTGGTGAAATAGGCCCTTAGTATGATATATAATTTTGCTGGAAATTTTACTTCAATATTAGCCGAAGCTAATATTAACATTGTAAATAATATATTTCTTTTCTTATGTTTTGATTGATATTGATACATTTATTTCAGTAGCCTGATTTAAAATAATGTCTGACGTGATATTGGAATGAAACTTAGCTTCCTAATGTATCTCAATTTTCATTTTATGATACTGAAAAAATATAAGCTTTATAAAGTAATTGTGATGCATTTAAATTTTGAAAGGTGCCAATAAGCCAAACTTTATGTTAAGCGTGTGATTCAAAAGCTAGGTACTATGGTACTATATAGACATTTGAAAATATAAATTTTTATAGTATGCTAGCCCATCTATCAAAGTATAACTTAAGTCTCTTAATTTAATAGACCTAATTTTAGTTACACGTACACGAAATACACATTCAAAACTCCTATAGAACCAATGAGTGAAAGACGGACATAATTATGTTCCTGACGCATGAGTGTAAGCCATCACCATGACAATGTTATTTACACGAGTTTCACACTGGACGTCGGTCACAAAAGCCTGACTTACGAGGTCTGGTGGAGTCGTTTAGCGACCGAAGGGGGTAGGATAGCCGTTTGTGCTCCAGTGTCTTCCAGTGATAGGTCTTGCGGAGTTTCAGTGACCCGGTGTCGGGTTCCTCAGCTTTTTTACTCTGCAGAGAGTACCTTCGAGCCGGCACCGGCGGAACATCCTCTCTTTCATTCTTCTTAGCACTCGGAGTTCTCGACAGCGATATCACTGCTTTCGTCATGGGTGCCATTTCTTTGACGATCTCCTGCGAACTGATCGATTTCCGCTCGTGGTTCTTCGTCCTCTTTGGTTTTCTGGGGACCTTCAGTATTTCTTCTCGGTCGATCGAGAGTTCGTCTAGTTTTGGGGTTTGGTTTGATATTTTATCGTCGTCTGCCACATTAGCTGGGGGTGTTATCGGTTCTCCGATTTCCTCATAAAGGTTTTCCTGCTCCGGTTCTATTTTCATGTTATCGTTAGGTTTAACAAAGGTCTGCACGGTGTTTATAACAAACGGTACGTTATCCATTGGTTGGTAATATTTGTTATCGACGAGCCATTCTGGACTTCTGGGTAATTTGTTCACTGGTCCTACTGTTGTTGGAGAAGCTCTACTTTTATTTGAAGAAGTGGATTTAGAGCTCTTTAAACTTTCATTAGATGAACTCTTTTTCAACGACATACTGCTTACCATGTGCTTCAGTCTACTATTCTTTTGATAAATACCTTTGGATTTATTATCCTCTTTCTTATTATCTTCTAAGCTTTTTGACTCTATAGTTTGTACTTGATCTATATCGTCATAGTAAACTGTTCCCTTTGGTGGTTCCTTTGGTTTTTGATGTATTGCGTTGTTAGGTTTGAAAAATATTGGCTGTATTAACACAGGGCTTAGAATTATAGGTGAAGGTACTTTGTTAATGTTAGAATTTACTATATTTAATGGAGCCAAAATAGCTTGAAATGTTCTATTTTCAGTGCTAGGAGGCTCAACATTAGTTGGCTGTACTACATTGGTATCACTAGGTACTTCTTTGGGCATGAGATCACTTACTGTATTTATTTTTAGATGATAACTGACACTATCTTCTGATCTTACGTCGAGCGACTCCTGATTATCAGATAAGCTATTTGATACATTTAAATCATCTTTTATATCTGGTACATTTTTACTTTCACTGTTTTCTTTTGTTGATTCACAGCTTTGTTCCAAATCACTTTCTAAAACACTTTGACTTTCATCATCTAAAATTTCAGGACTATTATTGTCATGATCATCGTAAGTTGGTAATTTATTATCGTTGATAACACTGTCGTTACCTTTAGATGCTGAAATAATTTCTTGTTTGACTGTGTCAATTGATATAAGGGGTTTCAATATTTTTTCACTACCGGATTTTTCTTTATTGGGCTTTAATTTTTCGTCAGCTGTCGCTGATTTTTCTATTTTATGTTGTTCGTCGTTAATAAACTCATCATGATTCCCTGTTATTCTGTCTAAAGCAGCTTTAAAATTTTCTTTTAATTCCTCATTCACTTTTTTCAAGTCGGTTTCAATGTTGTCACTAGGATACAAGTGGGTAAAAGGCGTTCTTTCTGTATAACTTAATTTTGGTTTTGGTTCATCTGATAAAGTTGATTCATTTTTTAGCCCAGTTCTATCTGTTTTATATTCTTTATTATCATTGTAAAGCAAATCGTCATCTTCAAACTTTAGTTCGTCGTTCAATGATACACATTTACTTCTTTTAAGAATGCTTTTATGATTTCTTCTAGCTGGAGATGAGAAAACACTATCTGATCCATCCGAGAATAAAGAATTTTCACTGGCATTGTACGTACCACTTAAGAACTCTATACTAGTAGCCTCTTTTAAAGCATTTTTAAACTCTGTGTTAGTATTAAGGCAATCAGTACTGTAAGATTTAGGTTTACAGTTATACAGTTCAGAAGATTTAGTTTTAAACGTCGTTATTTCAGACGGGTCTTGGACTAGATTAGTTTCTGATTTTGTTACAAAGTCATCATCAATGGGATCCGCATCTAAAGCATTCTGTCTTTTAAGTTTTTGCCTTTTCATATCTTTACTTTCATTTTCAAACGATGATAGGTTTTCACAGGACGTGTCTTTGTTTAGTTCTGATGTGTCAGATAGTTTACTGTCGTCATCATTTGTTTCGTCTAAAGTTACGTTTTCTATTGAATATTTATAATCACTTTGGGTTTTATCTTTGGGAAATGTACTACCATTTTGTTTAAAGAAAGCTTGGTCGATTATACTAGAGTCTTTGTTGATGTCAGTAGTGCTATGTACTCTGGACAGATATCTAGTTCTTATATTTTTAAATATATCTTTTGACGAATCACTGGGAGGGTCAACACTGTCTACACTACACGAGTTCCTTCCTTCGCAATCGTTTTGGCTACTTTCCATAGATTCGGACCTGTCAAAACCTGTTTTGGTACATCAAATGAGATTAGAATTACATTTATACAAGTTACGTAAGACGAATGATGTCGCATTCTGTTAGTTCTATGGACGCGACTACATCGAAGCCTTACATAGAAATTAGTGCGTACTAATGTTGTTAATTCTGATATATTCCATCAATATACGTCTATATCTGAAAATCCATTATCATGCAAATAAAAACTGTGTTCTGCGTGCACAGCCAAGAAATCTACAACACCACTGGCTGACGAAATATGTACAAAATCAAATTTTGAATAGAAACTAGCCAATTAGATTTTTTAGGTCAGCCAGCGCTCAAATCTACACATGCCATAGACAACTTTTTACCTTTGAGCGAGTGTATTTGGTCTTCCAACATCCGGATGCGGTCCCTGGAGGCCTTGTTTTCGGACACCAGCCTTTCCAGCTCCCTTTGGGCTTCTGTCTTGAAGTCGTTCGCCACTCGTACGGTCATCAACAGGTCGCTTTGGAATTGTTTCCATTCCGCCTCCTATAGGGCAAAAATTTATGATTTGGATATATTATAATTACAGTTACCCATAAATAATGAGATTTTGTCACATTGAGTATGTTATTTAATATTTTTAACTCTCAAAAAAAAATGAGTAGTGTCACAGTATAGCAATATTGAATATCCCTACAGTAACGAAACGCCTTTGATGTCGCACGATTCCGACACCGGTGTAGGTACCGAGCAGATATGCCAGGGTTGCCACGAAACGGGAAATAAAATAAAAATAAAATATTGTGCTTGTAATGTAATCAATTATCATATAATCTGCTTAATCAGCGTGTTATATTTACATATTATGTCATACTGCCAGATATTTACATGAAACTTTATTTCTACATGATTTAGTTCTCTATTTAAAAATTTAATTCACCCATCAAGTCCCATAAGCTCACCGGTGAGCGAGACACAATAGAATAACAATAGATTTCCAAGAATCCTCGATCGAAGGATTAAAATAATGAAGACGCATTATTATATATTAAAATATCCAATAATTATTAATCTCTTAATTGGTAGGTACGGTAGGCCACCCGCCACACATCAGGTGTAACAGAAGCGCTTCAAAACTCGCTCTTATTACGTGCGCGGTAAGGGCATTCCAAAAGGTCAACATGTTACATTTGATGTGTGGCCCTGTGTACCTAGCTAGGTAGGTACTAATTAGTGTGTAACAGGGTATTTGACAGATTTTTAATTTATTTTATATTGTTTCTCTCCAAGTTACACTTTTTACAACGTAAGTTACAATAAAACAAAGATGCAAATAAATGCCGCCAAGACCAACACAATATTAGTGTGAACTGTGAACCGATATTTATGAAAATTTAAATTTTTATTTTTTGAATCAGATTTACATCCGTACACTGAAGTCTGAACACTTATTATATCCCATTGTTTATAAGATAAGTTATCGTTTTACAATAATTACAACACAAAACTCGTAGACAACGCGCCAATGTCACCCCTGTGCGGGCAGGTACACAAACTCCGCGAGTTTGTATACGCGGGCCCGCGCCGCCCGCTTCACCGCGGGTACCCCTCCGTTGCTCTGCGCAAGTACATTCGTTTCACTACTGTAGGGATATTGCTATACTGTGGTAGTGTTATAAAGACTTGTCTTTCTGTCCCTGGCAACTAGCCTCTGCTATTTATAAAGTTAAAATTTAAAAAATGTCATTTTTAAATTCGTGTCTCTGGAAACCTGTGTTCTAAAGGTGAACGCAGATTTGGCCGCACCGCACGCACCGCAGTCGCCGCATTTCGAATTCTTCATATAAAGAATGTAGAAGTTGCGAAGACTGCGGCGCGGGTAGGTATGCGAGCTTGCCTATAACTTCATATAAAGAATTCGAAATGCGGCGACTGCGGTGCGGCCAAATCTGCGTTCACCTTAAATTTAAATTTGATGGCGTGAAATTTTTATTATTTTTTTATCATTTGAAAAAAAAATTCGTCAACTGTTATCAAATGCCCGGTTCCTATATTTAACGAATCGTCATTGTATGTACATCAGATACCAAACGTTTTTCAATTACGGGTGACGAAACGTTAAAGGCGTTTCACAAAGTTATTTTAGATTCTACCAGCTACGAACAGTCGTTAGTAACGCGCTAACCGAAGCCCTCCCGATGGTAATACTGCGTTTTGATATTAAAAACCTACTTATTTCAAATTTATGGCAACCAATGTTTATTAACGGCTCGATCACTTAATAATCACTTAAATCATCCGCGTTTTATTTAATTTGGTTTGTTAAGATGAAGAAAAAAAAATATTTTAGTAGTTTTACCAAGTTTACCCATAATAATTATTACCGAAGCACACAAAAAGGAAAATTATTTTTTTTACGACTCTTTGACCATCATTGACAAATGCTATTATTTGTGATCAATTTGTATCTATGGACAGTTCAACTCTGTTAATTACTTGTCCATTTTCTACCATAACGTCAGTGTCTCCATAAACTGTTAGATCATTGATTTGACATTTATTTCTTCGATCGCGGATTCTTGGAAATCTATTGTTCTCGTGGTCACAATATGTGGCCAAACATGTGGCCGGCAGACGCTTAGGCGTTGAAGCGCAGCGTTAAAATATATTATGCATTGTGCAAACTGCAAAGTTTTGTGATTTCTATTTTATAATAAATGTTACGCGTTGATCACACTTCACTTCGCAGGTTCCTTTCCAGGCACCAAAAGTAAAATATTTTTATCATTGTATTTTTTAAGCAACAAATTAAAACAGTCACTACATACATACCTAGTTCCCTTCACTTTTAAGTAATGGTATATTTCAGCAAGTAAGCACGCACGGTTTATCCAGTCGAAATTTAAGCTGAAAATCTGAGTGATCCAGCAGGGTATTGAAATGGTCGACTCTCGTTTTGTATATCCTATGATTGTTACCACTATCTTCATCGGAATCAGAGTCATTCCAGTCTCATAACATTTCTAGATCACTTAGATCAGCCTGATCACTGTCTGAATGAGACATAATGAGTATTTCTCACAATATTAAAGAACACAACAACGTTCAACCGCCTGATTTCGCGCGGTATGTAAACAACAAACGTCTAGTAACTTTGACGTAACAATATAATTTATAGAAACGCCACATGCTTCCATGCCCATACAATAACCTGACGGTCCGTTATTTAAGCCCTCCCTACCGCCTACCATCCGCAGGTACCAAGCATACGGTAACTTTGCTCACGAAACGTTTTTTATAGAAACACTTTCGGCTTACGCCTCGTCCTCGAATCTATTATCCGTAAGCAAAACGATTCCTTTTGTGAATATTGGAACCGGGCAAAAATGGATAAAATTGAACAAAGAGCGCCGATAAAGTTTCCTCATATGAAGTGGATAAAGTGAAGGATATGTCTGTGACGAATTAAAAAATGTTTTGGGTGAATCTGCTTCTTCTCATGCCACAGTAAAAAACTGGGTGGCTGAGTTTAAACGCGGTCTTTCATGGGTCAAAGATGAAACCCGCCCCGAACGTCCAAAAAGCGTCACAACTCCGGAAATGGTCGTGAAAGTTTATGATATGGTTTTAGTAGACCGACGATTGAAGTTATCTGAAATAGCAGACACTATAGGTATCTCAAAAAAACGGGTAGATCATATCCTAAGTGAGGAACCAAATATGAAAAAGTTATCGGCCCGTTGGCTGCCGCGATTGCTTACGCACGATCAAAAAAGAATTAAAGAAAATCAATGAATTAAAGTATTATTTGTTGCCCCATCCACCTTATTCGCCTGATCTAGCGTTATCAGACTTCCATTTATTCCCTAAGCTCAAAACTTTTTTGAGTGGACAGAAATTTGCCACAAATGATGAAGTCATAGCACTCATAGTCGCTGTAGTGGAGTATTTTGCAGACCTTGAAAGAAATAATAATCTATGGACGCTTCACACCACGTCAGTCTGGCCCCGTGCTAAGTACCTAAAGGACTTGTGTTACAGGTACCAGACAGCGGAAATATATTTAATACTTTTATACTATACATATATTTAAGATTTTTATTATGTCATACACATATTTAATACACATCCAGACCCAGGAACATTGAAAACTTTTTGTTCCGTCGGCGGGATTCGAACCCGCGACCCCCGGCTTGAGCGTCCAACGCGCTTACCACTGAGCCACAGAGGTCGTCATTTTATGGAAGGCATTACTGCTTTAGAACAAAGATGGAGTAAGTGCATAGAGGTTCACAGAGACTCTATCGAAAAATGAAATTAATGTTATCACGAAAAGTTAAGTTTTCTACTATTAGGCTAGTTACTTATCATCCCACCCTCGTATCATATAAATGACGGTGCCAATTTTGATCTAGTTCTATTTGTTTGAAATTTGACGTGATCGAAAGTTTTCTTAGCCATATTTTATCATCATCAGCTCACTCACTGCTGGAAAATTTTCCGCGTTTTTTGCTATTCCTACTCACATCTCTCTCCCTGTCCCTCGCGAGTTGCGCGGTCTTGGCGCGCGCGTCCTGCAGCTGCCGCTCGAGCTCGGCGGTCCGCGCCAGCGCCTCGCCAGCACGACTCATCAGCGCCAGCTTCTCGTCGCTGACCACCTGCACCTGGAGAACCACATCAAAATCGTTTTCTCAATCGTTTCAATCAAATCGTTTTTCAGTTCTTATTTTGTAGGTAAGCGAAAAAATTATGATAAAATCACTCACAAGTCATTATTTTTCTGAACGTCGAGCTGAATAGCTGATTAAACTTATTAGTTGCCAAAAAAAAAACAGCAAGCTTTGAAGTTAATTTTGTTTTAATTTTTTACAGGAGGTTTAATGTTCGACAGCGCTATTGATTGGTTATTATTAAAACGTGAACCAATCATTAAGTCTGTTGAACAAATGGACTGGCATAAATCCTCAGAAACCATGCATATTTTGGTGTTTATACCTGTATCTGTAAATCAGCGGCGCTGGCCTGCAGTGCGGTGAGCTCGGCCGCGAGCGCCGCTTTTTCTTGCCTTAGGGCTTCAAGTTGGAACTCCAGCTCCGATATTGTGGACTTGGCGTTGTTGCGAGATACCTGGAAACGTTGTGAGTTAGTTTCATTCTTGATATCCTTCAACAAAATAATATGTTGCACATAAAAGTACCGTCATTATTATTAACAATATCAATGACGGTTTTTTGTAAGGTTGTCATACCAGAGTTATAATAATTCTGGCCGATTTAGCCACTTTTGTTAAATATTCTTCTGTTTATCTGTGTAAGCACTTTAATTGTTTATCGTTCCTTTGTTTCTATAAATTTTTAATTTTTATTATGATTTTTACACGCCTATAAAGCTACAGCACATGATAACTAAGCATTTAAATTATCTTGTAAACTCACAAGCGCATCATCATGTAACTTCCTCGCATCCGAGTGTGCGCGGTCGAGCTGCCGCTGCGCGTGCGCAAGTCGCTCGGCGAGCTGCTGCGCGCGCGCCGCCGCCGCGTCCGCTTCGCGCCGCGCTGCCGCCGCACCCGCTGCTTCCGCCGCCGCCGCGCCTTCTGCTGCGCCCGCCAACTAGGGACGGGTTAGAAAGAGCTATATATATTGTTATTATTGTGCAAGGAATATTGTGTTGGTAACTGGCAACTGCAGCGAAATAGCGCGCCATATGTTGGCGCGTATCAAAACTGTTTTGGCCCGCAAATCAAGCTTTCTCGTTGCCCTGGACCCTTTATAATATTATGTTACAGCTAATACAGCTGTATTAGCTGTATCATAATTCACCTACGTATCTAGGTAAGTATTTACAAGCATATCGCAATTTCTTTGAATGTCGCAGTCGCGTACATGCGTATAGTCGGAGTGGGACAGGCTGAGGTCATAGCGACTCTTGAGGTACTAGAATCGGGCCCCGCCAGCTCACCTGCGCCTTAGCGGCGTCGAGCAGGTCGGAGAGCGTGTTGACCTGGTGCTGGCGCGCCGCCGCCACCTCGCGCGCCGCCCCCGCCTCGCCCTCCGCGCGCCGCCGCCCCTCCTCCGCCCGCTCCACTGTCAACTCCAGAGACCTGCGACAAGAAATGAGTTCGTGACCACATAATGACTAAGGTGATCGCACATTTGTCCGCACCGCACGCGCCGCGCCGTACGTGCCGCACGCGCCGCATCCCAGAATTCGTTGTATGAAATGACGTCACGAGCGTAAGTTGCCGACAAATGTGCGATCAGCTTTACATGGACCTTTTACAATGCACTTTTTATAAGACCCGGTCGTGAAGATAAGAAACGATGAGTTTTAAACGTAGCTATTGTTTCTTGTTCATTCTTGCACGAATATCTACTATCACGTTTACAATCATTTACATAATATAAAAAAGTGGCCGGTTTCATTGAAACCAGGCCAGCTACGCAGGAGTAATTTTATAGTGCCCAAGTGTGTACGCAGAACACAAGAGCACTCTCTATTCCTTTACTCTCATAACCCAGTGGGACGGAAGACCGACACGACTGGGGAGAGATCAGACGCAGGACCGACTTTTTTACATGCCCATCCGACGCATGGATCATCTTACTTGTCAGACAATCAGGTGAACAGCCTGCATTGTCCTAACCAAACTTGGAAATGACATGTTTCCAACGCGGGAGTCGAACCCGCAACCTCCGAGTCAAGAGCCGCGCTCTATACCACTAGACCACGGAGGCGTTTTTTAATACGTTTTGTTCTTATACATAATATATACGCGATAGGACAGTCATAGCAATATTAAAGCTTCGTTCTACGCGGCCAAACTTTAGTTTTTTCAAGGTCGTCCATAGATAAAAAAATATCCAACCGAACATAGCACTTCCTCTTTGGAAGTCCGTTAAAAAGGGCTTAAAACGAAGGAACTTCTAGTACCTTATTTTGTCAGCCAACGCCTCGTTTTCTTTGGTTTTCTCTTCTACAGCTGCTTTGGCTTCGTTCAGGTCAGCCTCTAGTTGTTCCTGCTTACTCAGTAACATCTGTTTCTCTTCTTGAGCAGCCTGAAAAACACAAGAGTCCTTTATTCCCGATTATCTTTAACCTATCAACCCCCATAAGGACACCGGCGACCGCGACAACGATAGAATAACAATAGATTTCCAAGAATCCGCTATCGAAGGATTAAAAAGTTTTTCATTGAGCCAAAAAAAGAAAGGGATGAGTGAAGAAATAGGGGAGTCTAATAGCATAGTATCTTTTGGTCAAAAATTTTAAGAATCCTTTTTTTTTTAGAATTCATTTACTTACCTTTAATACAGCATACAGCTGTTGATCAGTCTCCTCCGTGTCAAGGGTCTCCTGCTCAGAGCCGTCACGGAGCAACGCGTGGAGGGTGTCCACCTGAAATATACAGCAAAAAGTTGATTTCAAGGTCACGCCAGTTTGAGTTATCGCTACTTGTTTGTCAAAATTACTCGACAAAAAGATCTATAGCCACACGGACAACGACATTAAGTTACGTAGCATATTGTTCTATCGCTGTTCAACGCATTTTTGGAGATGCGGCGTCAGTATGCTTACGACATTGCACTCTCAGAACTGTGCATGGTGAATGGTCACCTCACACCGGCAGAGTAATTGTATCTCGCGGCAGCAATGCATCAAGCGTTTGGCAGAATTATTACATACAATATTTCTGACGTCCAGCATATATTAACAACATCTGCTGTTAAACCTCTGCTGCATTGCTGTCCATACATATTCATCCTCAACGCTGACCTTGGTCCGGCTGTCCTCCAGCTTCTCCGTCTGGCGGCACAGCGACTCCAGCAGCACCTGCTTCTCGTCAGCCAGCCGCTCGTTGTCGGCGTGCGCGTCCGCCAGCTGGCTCTGAAGGTCGGCCAACTCCGCCAGCGTCGCTTGGAGTTCCTCGTTCGTGCTGTGAAGTGAGAGTTATCTAGTTGTTGCTGACCTTGGTCCGACTGTCCTCCAGCTTCTCCGTCTGGCGGCACAGCGACTCCAACAGCACCTGCTTCTCGTCAGCCAGCCGCTCGTTGTCGGCGTGCGCGTCCGCCAGCTGGCTCTGAAGGTCGGCCAACTCCGCCAGCGTCGCTTGGAGTTCCTCGTTCGTGCTGTGAAGTGAGAGTTATCTAGTTGTTGCTGACCTTGGTCCGACTGTCCTCCAGCTTCTCCGTCTGGCGGCACAGCGACTCCAGCAGCACCTGCTTCTCGTCAGCCAGCCGCTCGTTGTCGGCGTGCGCGTCCGCCAGCTGGCTCTGAAGGTCGGCCAACTCCGCCAGCGTCGCTTGGAGTTCCTCGTTCGTGCTGTGAAGTGAAGTTATCTAGTTGTTGCTGACCTTGGTCCGACTGTCCTCCAGCTTCTCCGTCTGGCGGCACAGCGACTCCAACAGCACCTGCTTCTCGTCAGCCAGCCGCTCGTTGTCGGCGTGCGCGTCCGCCAGCTGGCTCTGAAGGTCGGCCAACTCCGCCAGCGTCGCTTGGAGTTCCTCGTTCGTGCTGTGAAGTGAGAGTTATCTAGTTGTTGCTGACCTTGGTCCGACTGTCCTCCAGCTTCTCCGTCTGGCGGCACAGCGACTCCAACAGCACCTGCTTCTCGTCAGCCAGCCGCTCGTTGTCGGCGTGCGCGTCCGCCAGCTGGCTCTGAAGGTCGGCCAACTCCGCCAGCGTCGCTTGGAGTTCCTCGTTCGTGCTGTGAAGTGAGAGTTATCTAGTTGTTGCTGACCTTGGTCCGACTGTCCTCCAGCTTCTCCGTCTGGCGGCACAGCGACTCCAACAGCACCTGCTTCTCGTCAGCCAGCCGCTCGTTGTCGGCGTGCGCGTCCGCCAGCTGGCTCTGAAGGTCGGCCAACTCCGCCAGCGTCGCTTGGAGTTCCTCGTTCGTGCTGTGAAGATAATTCGTCCATGTGTGAAGTAAAAGAGTCATCTTATTGTGTTTAAAAACTGTATGTTTAAGAAGTGATTTCGTTTGTAAACTGATAGTCCCTTTGTCTACTACTACACTACTGTTTACTACTAACGTCAAACGTGTACTAATGCAGTCACATTGATATTAGCTTTACGTAACTATAACTATTATATAATTTCATACATTGTGATTTGTGGTTATACGAGTAGATGTGAAAAACCCCGGCATTTATAGATATTTATGGACATTTTGCCTATTCGAAACTGTCGTATGTACCATCGAGGAAATTGATTCATAGGCAGTTGACAACTTACGTCATTTAGTAGCGTTGTCAACATGTAAGTCGTCACGTGTCGGCTGGGTTTGATAAAACGCGACCAAAATAAGTAGGTCCGCCATGTGCCTATGCAGCCTATGAATCAACTTCTCTGATAGTAAGTACTTTTCTAAGTTTTTGTTGGCATAGTAATCGTAATACTATCGACAATAATATTATATATAAAAATGGATTTTTAAATGTGTTAGTCGCGCTAAAACTTGAAAACGGCTGAATTAATTGGGCTGATTTTAGTCTTAAAATATTAGTAGAAGTCCAGGGAAGGTTTTAAAGTGACACGAAGTTCACCGGGACAGCTAGTCTTATATATAAAAATGGATTTTCAAATGTGTTAGTCGCGCTAAAACTCGAAAACAGCTGAACGGATTGGGCTAATTTTAGTCTTAAAATATTCGTAGAAGTCCAGGGAAGGTTTTAAAGCGACCTGTGAAACGAAGTTCACCGGTACAGCTAGGCTTCTTATTTATAAAAACCGGCCAAGTGCGTGTCGGGCCACGCGCAATATAGGGTTCCGTAGTACCTCTAGTTTTTGACGATTTTTTTATGGTGAATAAACGTATATTTATAGCGTGTTTTACACTACTAACAACATCATCTCAGTTACTTTCAAAGGAATTTGAACGAAAAGTTCCATTTATACTTCGCCGAATACATTTTTTTTAGTTGATCGACTATTACTCAATAACTTATGAAGTCTTCTTAGCCGTGATAGTTTTCCTTTTAAATTCAGCATATTTCCTACTCCCGTGAATTTTTTCACATTTCCAGAACCAACCGTTTAGCTGGTAGAAGGGTCCCCCCACTGGACTCCAACGATTTTGTCCACTTTAAAACTTAATATTTCACAAACGGATCCCTAAATCGGAAAATGATCTATATCTCGCAATATTTTTAAAAAACCTATTCAACGACACCCCACACGATGGAGTGGGCGCGAAAAAAAAATTTCATGCCCGCTTGATGTGTAGGGGAGGTACCATAAAAAATATTTTTTTACGATTTCATGTAGGTACCATTTTGTTGCCATCATTAATATGTGTATTCATACCAAATTATAGCTTTGTAGGTCCTATAGTCTCTGAGTAAAACCGCGGACAGACAGACAGACAGACGGACAGACGGACGGACAGACCGAAACTATAACGGTTCCTTGTTGACTACGGAACCCTAAAAATGGATTTTCAAATGTGTTAGTCGTGCTAAAACTCGAAAACGGCTGAACGAATTGGGCTGATTTTAGTCTTAAAATGTTCGTAGAAGTCCAGGGAAGGTTTTAAAGTGACACGAAGTGCACCGGGACAGCTAGTCTTCTTCTTCTTTTATATATAAAAATGGATTTTCATACGTGTTAGTCGCGCTAAAACTCGAAAACGGCTGAACGGATTGGGCTGATTTTAGTCTTCAAATGTTCGTAGAAGTCCAGGGAAGGTTTTAAAGTGACACGAAGTTCACCGGGACAGCTAGTAATTCAATAAAATAGCTTGAACAAATTTCAAAAACTTATTTCCTTAAATGACGAATTACGCTGTCTCAGATACAAAGTCACGACAACCCCTCAGCTTTAGCTGAGGGCTGACCGTGACTTTGTAAAACTTTGACCAAAAACTGCGATCGTTTATTTCTATGAACGGTCGCTGTTTTTCGGCAGATTGATTACTGATAAGTGATAACGGATCTTAAGACGGCAATGCCAAAGACGTTCGGCAGCAGATATTGTACCGGCTTTTACGTTGCTGTTGTAAGATACATTTATATTTTTGATCTAACTTTTGGATCTAACGGCAACCGACACAATAACAGTTTGTGTTTCTTTAAGAACAGATTATTATAATATTGCTAGCTGTCCCGGCAAACGTTTCTTTGCCATATTATATAAAGTATATCGCCCGTATTATTTTATTGAATTAGTGACTAAATAAGTATGTCACCAAGGCAACGTCCATCGCTATCCCGTGACCCGCGTCGCATAAACAATGGTCGCTCTTTATAGACAAATAATTTGTAATAAAATAAAATTGCGACTATAATTAAAGATCTAAGCTATCCTATCTCTCAAGTTGGAAAAAAGCACACATTTAAAAAAATGAAACATTAAAATCGGTTAAGTAGTTTAGGAATCCATCGCGGACAAACATCGTGACAGGAGATTTATATATATTATATTGAATAGTCACCTGTAGTGGTGCTCCTCCATCTGCAGGATGCGGTCCTGCAGGCAGGCCACGGACACCTCGCTGAGGGAGGCGGACGAGTGCTTGTCCCACTCCGGCGTGCTCGCCTCGCCGCTGTCGCCCTCGCCCTGAAATACAGTATCATATATTTTTATTGTAGGAATTCTTCGACTACGCTCGATCGCGCTATCGAAGTTTTCTGAGCGCGTCAGTATATATACGACAGCTGATATGTATCACGTGGGCTTCGGCCTGACCGAGCATACCACCTCGCTCGGTCGGAAGATCTTCCTTCGTGGCGGCCACGCATATTCCCACATTATCATTCAAGGTCAACCGGGTTCTTTTAAATAAGATTGCACGAAAATGGGTGTAAAGTTTGGCATGTGAAAGAAGGTTGCAAAGTTCATTAAGATAGAAATGGGCATTCAGGCCAGCACTGCTTATCTGCTCTTTGCTGTCCATTACCGACAACAACTGCTTATCTACTTCCTCTCTTAGATGTCCAAGTATCTAACTATCTATGAAGATGTCATAACAACGTATACGTAGCATGACGTAGCGCGACTATAGTAGAAATTATGGATCCTTTAATTAAATCTTCAAGCATCGTCGCACAGTCACCACCGTCACCGGAACATCACTAATGACGTGTGCGGTGTGACGTCCCGGTGATGGTAGCGGCACTTCATAGCCAGTACTCACGTTGTGCGCGAGCGCGATGGAGGCGGGCGCGGAGGAGTGCATGCGGCGCGGCGCCGGCAGCAGCAGCTGGCGCTTCTCGCTGTCCGACAGCGGCGAGTGCGCCACGCCGCGCAGCCGCGCCCGCAGTGCGCCGTTCTCGTCCGCCAGACGTGCTAAAAGCGCGCCTCGGCAAACTTCCTCACTCTGGAATATAAGGATGCATTATGTCAATAACAATTTTGCTATGTAGGATAAAGACTGGTCCTTCCACCAGAATTTAATCGGAATACACTCTCACTACATCTGGCTCACCAGAGGCCTCAAGAAGAGTGTTAGCCCTGTTTCCAAATGAGACATGTTTTCAATAAGATAACTTTTAGACAAATGCGTTATGCAACGGAAACTTTGTTAACGCTTTTATCCTTCTATGAGTGATGAGATCCTTTGTCCATTCCCTTTCCACTTAACAGTAATATGCATGCCTATAGCTTCCTTTTCTAAATAAATGTCAAGAAATATCTATTTCTTAAGCTTCCCCTTTCGCAAAATAACAGATTCTTGACACATACCTTGATCCGATCCAACTCGGCCCTCAGGCGGTCCGCCTCGCCAGCTCGCTCGGCCAGGTCATCGACCCTCGCTTGCAACTGCGCCCGCTCCATGCTGCTCGCCTCCAGCTGCCGCCGGAGTGACTCCAGCTCCTGCAGACCGGAGGTCAGGGAGGCCTGGAAACGTTGAAGTTTAATTCGAGTCAAAAATAACCCTTACAATGACCAAAATAATGAGACCTGACAAGGAATTCATAGAAACGTTGAAACTTGAATTACTTTTATGACGTCATACTTGCGAATTTATATCTTAGAACTGTACGAATAGCTTAACAAATATTAGTTTTCTGTACTATTCCGAACTGGACTATCTGTGTACAAGTATTAACTGCTACTGATGGATTGACCCATATAATGCAATGTTTATGTACTGTAGATAAACTATTTGTATAAACAAACAAATCACTAATTAATTAAACTATCGATAGAAAGGTTATAACACTAATCAATTACTTAATTACTAACTTCCTGATACTAGTTTAGGACGAGAAACTAAGGATACAACTACTAGTCCTTTGGAGAGACAAAAAGGAATAAAACCTTTGCTCGCTGCAAGCTTTTCGTTAATGAATGATCTTGAATGGAGCAATGAAGAATCTAAAAGAAATTCGTAAAATAGGCAAAACTCCACAATTTGATTGACGACAACAAAATGTTGAACTAAATACAGCGTCCATCTCTCTAGCAGATGTCTAAAGTCCTGCCTTATACGGTACTTAAGAGTTTCGTTAGTGGATCGTAAGTAAATCGGTTAGAGTTATGCTACGGCCGCACATGCGTAGTGCTTTGTGCTTGAGACGATACCATTGGATGATCTGCGTATGTATCGAGTTATCGACCAATGCAGGTATCGCCTCATAGCACGAAGCTTCGTGACGATAGCACAGAATATAATATATTAGTTGTACCAAACGATAGGCGCATGTACAGCCGCGGCATTGAGTAAAGAAGCGAGAAGAGAAAATCTAGTATCCTCTTCAATCATATCTCTATCCTTGTCTACGCACTCACCTCCGAAGGCACTCTGGCGCGCAGCTCGACCTCCTGAAAGCCCGGCATGTGGTCGCTCAGCATCACGGGCAGACTGATACACTCCTGCGAGCCCCGCTCTACGGAACCCGGCCCCAACTCCTCCGCGCTGCCGTACTCGTGCCCATCCTCGAACTCCAAGCCCTCTCTCTCGTCCTCTAGCACCGCATTGTTGTTCCCCAAGTCCTTCTTCTTCGTCTTATTCAGCTTCTCTTTCGAGCCGAATATCTTTAAGGACTTCTCTCGGGCTGGCGCTACCTTGTGGTGCTTGGAGTCGAGGCTCGATATGGAAGGAGCTCCCTTGAGGGTGGACTCCTGCTTGCCCTGGCTTGGTCCTCTACGGAACAACGATTTGAACTTCATCATCTTTGCTAACTTTGGTCGCAGTGTTCGTTTAGCATCGTTTCGTTATGAGCTGCCGTGGGTCACTATAACTATCGGGGTTTTGAGTTACGAAGCTGTGTACTGAATACTGATACATCGAGAAGTAAGAACGTGCATGAACAATGCTTCAAATTTTAGGTCTTTTAACTCTGTCTAGGTTTAAGTTTACATATTTTGCGCAAAAACCACTGAATGCTATAGTAGATATTAGATAGCTATTGTAATGTAGTTTAAGAGTTAAGCCATAAGATAGACAGCAAATAAGTTCTGCTTTAATAATTTTGACGTGCACAAACTGCAAGTCTAGTACCTAATGGAACTAGAATCTAGATAATATATTATAGTCGACGCTAATAGCACGTTTAAATAGTATTGTTTACTTTTATTTAGATAACAAACGACTAACGAGATTATATTATGTACGATCGATGTAAAATGATAACTAGTATCGTGAAACCTATAGTTAGAAGATGTAGATGCCAAAATAAGTCTAGAACTGCTGCAACTGAATGAACTAGAGTTAGTCTAGAACTGCTATTGTCTAGTTCCAATTTTTAGGTTTCTCAATCACCGGGTCGCAACTCAAACTAAAATATTATTGGGTCACAACTCACAACTTTTCGTCCTTTCCGTCAACTCCATACTTGGCCCTAAAATTTTGTTTAAAAATATTATAGGCGATACCAAAACATTATACTTATAATACTTAATATTATGTATTTGTACAATGTGTTATGTGGCTAGTACTTATTCATAAATCATTAATAAATTAGTGACAAATTACGTATTATTTAACCCAGCTAACAAAACCAGCTTGGTTTGAAAGTATTTAATGGGTCGCATAGAAGCAGTGTAAAAATAACCGGGCCACCGGGCAGAACGAAGTTTAGGCAACACTGGCCTTGCTAATTTTCGCAAAGATTAAACTACTGTTTGGTTTGGTCTGAATAGTAAGGAAAATAATAGCAAACAGTCTTTTAACCTGACTGTAACACAATGTATTTTCCTGTCTACAAGTCGAGACTAATAAACATGTTGTTATCTACGTTACATCAATGTGTTATGTGTAACAATACCAACATATTTTACATGACGTATGGTATTTATACGTTTTGTTGATCTGCGTAATAGATTGCGTCTGCACTTATTATTGATATTATTCATTAGGATGTATTACAGCAAAGTTTTTACGCTAGACGGCGGCACCAGCACACTGCACAGACAGTAAACAAAAACGTTGTCAAACCTCGAGCAAAACTTCTTGTTTACCGTATATGCTGATGATGCTGCCTCTAGTCTAGTCCTTCTATCGTGGATTCTTGGAAATCTATTGTTATTATATTGTGTCTCGCTCACCGGTGAATGGAGCTTGATGGGTTAACGTGAAAACATTGCACTTTTTGAATCCACAAAATAGTTGCATCCTATTTTGTAGATTCTAAAAGAATATTCGGCTAAAATATAAATCCTACTTGCCTGCTGTTTTTCCCGAAAATCACTAAACCGACCAAAGAAAGTAATAAACATATTTCAAAGAGCATATTACACTTTCAACTGCATCCACTTTCTAAGTAAACACAACCTATACCAAAATGCAACATTAGACTAAACACAAACTCCAGCAAAATCAAGGTAATGCAGACAATTTCTAAAGTACCGTCAAGTTGAGACAGAAATAGCCGCCGAAAACGAGACAGAATATCAATAAGTTACGTGAAACAAATTCGTAATATAATAGTTAGTCACTGGCGCCAACAGTGGTGAGTGCTGACCAGCAATTGGCTAGTAGGTTAACTGGCGTTGACAAAAGTAGGGTACTGATGTGTTGATTCTTTGAAATCCATAATAGGTAAGCAGTTAATTCTTTTCTTGAAATGCTGGGGAGGCTCACGGGGTACGTGGGATTTCCCGGGGCGGTGCAGGCCGAGTCCGGGCATACCAACTAAAACCCCAACGGGTTTTCCTACTTTCCACCATAGGCGGGAATCGGGATACACAACCGTTGACTACTTCTATTAGGAAATTAACAGTGGCGAAGGCTGGTTCTTAAAATGAAAATAAATAAAATAGTTAAAAAAACTAAAAAAACGCTTCCGATTTATTTTCATCTCGAATTCTTTTTTTTTCAAAATCTACCTAGACTACTAGAGATAGGTAAAAATCGTGCTCAAATATTCTGTTACATACATACAGCTCAAGCATATAAAAGTAAAGCTAAAAAGTCTAGGCTGTATAGGTAGGAATTTGGATGACGAGCATCAAAATAAAAGAGGTCCGAATTCCGATAGAAATGGAGTAATACGGAGGAAACTCACGCCAATGCTTGGCCCATACTGTGGGTTGCACCATATTATGTGGTTGCACCAGAGGCGTGGTTAATGTAAATGTTAAAGTTATGGTTATAGCTGTTAAGGCTAACTTAGCCTTAACTTTGACCACAGAAATTGACAGATGTCTGTTGCGTTTATTTTAAAGCTACAGGTAATGGGATTGAGAGTATAAAAAATTTAATTATCCGTAAAAATCGTCAGGAAAAAAATATAACACTGTGAAACATAGTAAATTTTCACGAAAAAAAATTTGTAAGTATGAGCGGTTATGGTTAAATATCAGACGCCATATTTAAAGGTAACCAAAGATTTGACATTTTGCACCGTAGTTATATAGTTAAAGTTATAGTTAAAGTTGGTGCAATCCCACCCTTAATGATACTGACGAGAAAATCATTTCCGTAGGTATATCGTAATATTAACGGTATTCTGAAAGCTTTATCTTTCTTGACTTGTGAACTACCCAGGTTATAGATAAAACCTAGGTGTTCATAAAAGAGAGAATATTATACACAATATTATCGTGTAACGATCTATGGCTCGCTAATGGTTTTAGAAATTTCTTGATCTGCTTCATTGGATGTTAAGAACTAGAAGTATTTACTTGTCTGCAACTGCGAGCGAGCATCACTTCTACGAGTATACTAATATTATAAAGCGGAAAAGTTTGTTTGTTTGTTTGAACGCGCTAATCTCAGGAACTACTGGTGCGATTAAAAAAAATCTTTCAGTGTTAGATAGCCCATTTGTCAAGGAAGGCTATAGGCTGTATTTTATCACGCTAAAACTAATAGGAGCGAAGAAATAGAGGAAACTGTTAAAAAAACGGGAGGAAATATATTTGAAAGGGCTTATTTGAACGCGCTAATCTCAGAAACTACCAGTCCGATTTGAAAAATTCTTTCAGTGTTAGATAGTCCATTTATCTAAAAAACTATAGGCTATATTTTATCATGCTACGACCAATAAGAGCGAAGCAATACAGGAAAATGTGGAAAAACGGGAGAAAATTATTTGAAAGGACTTATTTGAACGCGCTAATCTCAGGAACTACTGGTCCGATTTGAAAAATTATTTCAGTGTTAGATAGCCCATTTATCGAGGAAGGCTATGTTTTATTACGCTAAAACTAATAGGAACGAAATAATAGAGGAAAATGTGGAAAAAACGGGGGATATTATTTGAAAGGGCTTATCTCACGGACTACTGGAACAATTTTTCTGTTATTTGGCACAGATAAGAAGTAGACCACGTAAAGGATCAAAGGCTATTTTTTTTTAACTAATTTGTCTGTGAAATATCTAATTTACGCGGGCGAGCCGCGCGTAACGTCTAGTAATAAATAAAAGTTTTAATGCATGGAAATCCAATGGAAGGAATAAAATCCCCCATATCTGAGCTACAGTAACCATAAATTCATAATTTTGAGGACATTTCAATTTAACAAATGCGAAAGGATAATGTCCAAAAATATATTATGGAATCCTCATGTTGCGTCAATACCAAACTTGGTTTTTTACAGTCTATAATTATCATATTAGCTGCTATAAAAATTATTTGTAAACAAAACCGTGGTTTCAGAGTAATTTGATAAAATCTACAGAAGTTCGCATTAAAATTAATAATGGAATCAACATAATCTCATCTTTAAAAGTATAAAAGGTATTTAACATAAAAAAGGATAAAGAGTCCTACAGTATAGAGTAGGATTAGTCACCCTATTCAATATGTAAATGGGGCCGTCCCTGTCGAGGGAGCACTGACCACACCCTACTGTAATCTATTTACAAACAATGCAACCTAGGCGCAGTATTCTTTGTATCGTGAACTTCGTTTCTAGATTTTTAACAGGATACGGTGACAAAGAGATCTTTGGCCTTTTACACATCACACCCATACTTTTAATTTTATACTAAACTAGCTGACCCGACAGACGTTATCCTGTCTTAATCATGATTTCTTAATTATTCGAATTGGTATAATTAAGAAAACAATAGATTGAAATTAGTATCTCCATGCCAAATTTCATCAAAATAGATTAAATAGTTTAAGCGAAAATCATAAAAGTTTATTGTGTAGGAACCATACATTTTTCGGGACAAAAAATATCCCTAATCCTTTCCCGAGACTCAAAGTATCTCCATGCCAAATTTCATAAAAATAGACTGACTAGTTTAGTTTAGGCAAAAAATCATAAAAGTTTATTTATTGAGCGGGAACCGTACATTTTCCGGGACAAAAAGTATCCCTTGTCCTTTCCCGAGACCCAAAGTATTTCCATACCAAATTTCATCAAAATACTTAGATTGAATAGTTTAGGCAAAAATCATAAAAGTTTATTGTGCGGGAACCGTACATTTTCCGGGACAAAAAGTATCCCTTGTCCTTTCCCGAGACTCAAAGTATTTCCATACCAAATTTCATCAAAATACTTAGATTGAATAGTTTAGGCAAAAATCATAAAAGTTTATTGTGCGGGAACCGTACATTTTCCGGGACAAAAAGTATCCCTTGTCCTTTCCCGAGACTCAAAGTATCTCCATACCAAATTTAATAAAAATAGTCTGAAAAGTTTAGGCGAAAAATCATAAAAGTTTAATGTGGGGGAACCGTACATTTTTCCGGGACAAAATGTATCCTATGTCCTATTCCTGGTTCTAAGCTACCTCTTCACCAATTTTCAGCCAAATCGGTTCATCCGTTCTTTAAGTTATAAGTGGCGTAACTAACACAACTTTCTTTTATATATAGACTAGATAATGCCCACAACTCCGTTACAGCAAAACTCGTTTATCGCTCGGAAACCGTACATTTTTCCGGGATAAAAAGTATCCTATGTCCTTTCCCGGGACTTAAAGTATCTCCATGCCAAATTTCAGCAAAATTGGTACAGCGATTTGGGCGTGAAGAGGTAACAGACAGACAGACAGACAGACACACTTTCGCATTTATAATATAAGTATGGGTATGGATAATTACTACTATTATAAACGCGAAAGTGGTACTTATGTAGACTTTGATTCCGGGATAGAACATAGGACCCTTTTTATCTCGAAAAAATGTACGATTCCCACGTGATAAACGAGTTTCATCAACTGGTATTTGTATAAAAATAGCATTCCTAAATAGGTGGTAGACACTAAATTTATTTGACCTTGGTCCTTGTAAAAAAATGTAGGCGAACTTTAGATTTAAAACACTTTATATTATAAGGTAACTACAGAACATTGACATCTGATAGTAATTCAAATGCGTATGAAATGCCAAGAAACGACCTTTAGGAATATCATCCGTAAATGAAAACAACGACAAGAGTCAAGAAGACTACACTCTACAAGGAACACAATATGTACACCCTAAAGCAGCGGTCGGCAACGCGCGGCCCGCGAACGTTTTACTTGCGGCCCGTGAATGTTTTGAGAATAAGTTTTAAGTACTTATCAAAAAGTAAAAACAATGTTTTCTACTATTGCCATCGTTATCGCAACTTAAAAACTTAGCTGTTTGTGTCATTTTGTAATAAAACTTTGTTTATTGTCTGAATCCCCTTATAATAAGTACTCTCTCTTACAGACAGCTCACTTTATACTAGTGCCATACATCAGAGAGGTTGAACTTCTTTTTTTTAATTGTGGTTTAGAAAAGCCCTCATTATGCGTAACTAGGTATTGGGCTTCTAGGGTTAAAATACTAGGCCTGCGGCCCGCCTCTAGTTTATGGCGCCTTGTGGCCCTTGCCTGCCAAAAGGTTGCCGACCGCTGCCCTAAAGTAATATTACTTATTTTTGTAACACTTGTATAACTCAAAGAAATTGTTAATTAATGTGGAATCCATACTATAATATTATCCTTACAGTTTCCTTACTTAATATTATAAATGCAAATGCGTGTCAGTCTGACTGTCTGTTACCTCTTCACGCTCCAACCGATAAACCGATTTTGCTGTTTGAAATGGAGATTCTTTGAGTCTCGAAAAGGACAAAGGATATAATATCATATAATATGTAAGTAAGTACTTTTTATTCCGAAAAATGTACGGTTCCTGCGCGATAAACAAATGGCGCTACAGAGATGCGGACGTCATCTATAACTAAGCCTCTCCACCAATTTTCAGCCAAATCGGTTCATCCGTTCTTGAGTTTAAAAAAACTAAAATTAATTTAAAAATAATATCAGTGAAGTTAACAACTTTAACTATAATAGGTATTAAGTAAGTATATTCTAATACAAATTATCTTGTAGCCCTGTTATCTGTAATTGAAATCATGGCATTGCAATATGGAAAAGTTGTTACCGGTCAGATGGTTACACAGCCAATGCATATCTGAAAACAGCAGCCAATATCAAAAATAGAAAGAGTAAGTATTTCCCTTTATACAAGTACTCTAGATGACGCCCGCAACTTCGTTGCGCCAAAATTCGTTTATCGCGTTTTCGCGCGGGAACCGCGGAAATTTTTCCGGGATAAAAAGTATCGATGTCCGTTCCCGGGACTCAAAGTATCTCCATGCCTTTCAGCAAAATCCGTGCAGCGGATTGGGCGTGAAGAGGTAACAGACATACATGCATACACACTTCCGCATTTATAATATTAGTACCTAAGGATTACGCAAAAGTCGGAGCAATGGGCGCTAATACATACAGTAAAATGATAATCCGAACAAAATCCGACATCGTTGCACACGTCACGTCATATTGACAGAAACGTTGTCAAACGTCAAACAAAACTTTTTATTTACTGTCTGCGTTGGTGCTGCCGTCTAGCGCGAAAACATTACAGTAATAATATAATATATCCTATTCGATAACTTCGGCAGCGAACTTACAAATCAAAAATGTTATGGGATTGATAAGGCATCCCAAGCCCGCGATAAAAGCTATGCAATAGCTTAACAATGTCTACAAAATATCTGCAATATTTTGTAGACATTAACATTTTCTAGTTGCGATGACGTGATATTAATTTATGTCCTAAGGACATACAGTAACAAGATTTATGCGTTATTGTTTATCATTTACATTGAATTCTTGGACCATGTTATAACTTGGAATTAGGTGCACCATGAAGCCCGTCACAGACTTAGCTATAATATATATTAATATATTTATAGCAAGGCATATTATTCTATACTAAATCCACATGTCACAGAAATATATATTATAGCTGAGTGTGTGGTCACGCGAAAATTAGTATAGAAAATATATTATATTAATATGACTAGCTATAAACATATTAATATATATTATAGCTAGGTCTGTGACGGGCTTAATCGATAATAATTAATCTTATTTTTATTTTCATTGGATGATTAGATGAGTCTTATCTCGAGTTTATGGTCCATGGATATTTTGGAGAAAAAAGTAGATCTAAGTTCTGACTTTGGAATTACCACAAATTACTAAATAATAAGTAACTAAGTTAATAGGGGATATTAATTATTATTTATTAAGTATGCAAATTTCGGAGCAGTGAACAATTCAACCAAAATCGAAGCAAAATCCGACATGTTGTCACGTCATGTCAGAATATTAACAGAAACGTTGTCAAACGTCGAACAAAACTTTTTGTTTACTGCCTATAGTGCTGCCTCTAGCGTAAAAAACATTGCACTAATATAATGTATGTCTTATACAGTGTTCCACAATAACCGTACCGCGTGGTCACCCTAGTGGGTGAACGACCAGCCGTGGCCGCGCTATCCTGCCTTCAATTACTGATGGGTTCCACTATCTGGTAAATAAATCGATAACGTCCAAGAACATGCACTTTGATTTGGTGCCTAGTTCATTCTTCAGCTTTTAGGTTTAAGCTATTTGAAAAGGACTATAAGAAGATTGAAAACAGTTGATTCCATTGCAAATTGAAAAATTAATCCTTCCTCACCAGTAAAGGGCCACGCAGTGTATGATACAGAAGCTATAGCTGATTTACATAATTCCATGCATGCCAGTGATCAAATCCAACGCTATGGAATAATGTAAACAGGCACTAAAATATACTAAAATGTAATTTTGCAAAAAATGCTCTGGAGAGGATCACTGGATTGAAATAAGTAAACCGATTATTATAGTTATACAATGATCTTGTTAGAAAGGTCGACAGATATGGACAAAAGATTATGTAACATAGTGTCTGTATTCACGCCACAGTGTGAATTTTTTAAAGGAAGTTTAGGAAGAAACTCAATTTTAAAAGAAAACGTCCGAATATATTTTGTATTTCCAGATAATATTAGCAAAGACGGTACCAATAATGCACTATAACTGGTAGGTTCGTGCCAAGTAAAAGTTGTAAAAAATATTGATCCGTTGTCTGAACTATAATTAGTACGCTCCCGTTTGCGTTGGACATGCTAACAGCTAAACCATATGAGTATAATATTATTACAATAGACATGCATGTCGAGGCATAATTAGTTCGAAACCTGAAAGGGTGGGCCTGCAGTTGTCCCCTTGGGGCTGCTATTATAGACCTGGATCCCAAAAGCGTAAGACATAACTTACTTTCTGATGAATGAAACCATAGGTTCTTGGTAGTGCCTCGTGTACTTAGAATACCTGCGAATTTGTGTAGCTCTAAGTGTGACACCTGGTCAGGTACCAGGTACCAAAGTGGACAAAAAATGAGTCTTACTTTACTTATTTTCTGATGGCTAATATTTATATATAATTTGTAGATTATTGTTCTAAACTAGTATCATGTAGTGTAAGACACTTTTCAATGACCAAAACTATTATCAGACGTTTTAAAAATAACTTTGTTGCTATTTTTTTTCAAAGGCTTTATTTTTATTTTATAAATTAATATAACACCTTAGAAAACAATACGATATTACAAGAATTTATTTTCTACTAGCTGTTGCCCGCGAATTTGTCCGTGTCAGCAAACGTGTAACAAAGATATTTCAGCTTGTCCGTCTGTCTGTCTGTCCATATCCAGACTGTACCTCCCCTTTCTAACATCTAGTGAATATTATTAAATATGGATACCATTGAGTATTTTTTGGTCATATACCTAGTCAAGTGCCTACCTGTTAGACCCAGATCCCAGACTCCAGAGCGATAAGACAACTTACTGTCACAATATGGATGAAACCTTATGTTCTCAGTAGTTCCTTATGTACTTAGAATACCTTCGAATTTGTGAAGCTCTACATGGAGCTATACTCACTCTCACTCACTCACTCATAATGTGTTAAAATGTCTGTCTGTCTGTCTGGAACCTCTTCACGCCCAAACCGCTTAACCGATTTTGCTGAAATTTGGTACAGATAAACTTTGAGCCCTAGAGTTAAAAGTATACCTATCCTTTCCCGGGAAAGCACATATTATTATAATATGATACTTTTTGTCTCGGAATTTTTTTTTCGCAACAAAGTTGCGGGTATTATCTTGTATTAGCAACAAAGTTATTTTTAAAATGTCTGATAATAGTTTTGGTCATTGAAAAGTGTCTTACACTACATGATACTAGTTCAGAACAATAATCTACAAATTATATATAAATATTAGCCATCAGAAAATAAGGTGTCACACTTAGAGCTACACAAATTCGCAGGTATTCTAAGTACACGAGGCACTACCAACTACCAAGAACCTATGGTTTCATCCATCAGAAAGTAAGTTATGTCTAACGCTTTTGGGATCCAGGTCTATTATGGCTATTTCGACATTTGACATTTTAAATTGACATTGATCACAATAATAGGGAATATTACGCAAAGATCGGAGCAGAGAGAGTTACGCAAAGATACTAGCATATACAGTAGGTAACTAAATAGTCCCGACCAAAATCCGACATGTTGCACATAGGTAATATTATATCATAATATTGACAGAACGTAGACAAACGTCGTACAAAACTTTTTGTTGGTGCTGACTCTGCCGTCTAGTGTGAAAACATTGCAGTACTAAATCCTAATGATATTATTGCAGAAGATTTGTCTGACCTTTAACATATCACGAATCCTAGGTTAAAACATACAAGTACATGCATTTAAAGTTATTAACAATCGTTTTGTACTAGTGAAAGCTATTTAAATATGCAGAGTTCTCAGACAGAGAAAGCAGAAGGTTGTTTCACTTTTAAAACATATATACATAATTGCGTTTGCGCAACAAAAAAGCCGTGTTGATACAATTTTGATAGAGATCGTCGATATGTTGATATAAAACTAAGACAAGAGGTAGGGGAAAGTGGAATCCTTTCAAGTTTTGGCTGTATAACAAACAGAATTAAGATCACATCAAAGTTTATATCGAAGAAAAATCCCTTAGAGTTACTCCATGCTTAGAGTAACCTATATATAGTAGGAAAAATACCCTGGCTTAAAGCGGGGTAGGTACTTATTATGTGCTTAAAGTCTGGAACCTACAGCGAATGATGTCAAAGTTTATATTACAAACTTAGTCAAAGACCTTCCAAAAACCTTTAAATATAAGAACACTCCTATATACATACAAAAATCTCCTTTTCTACATCGCACGTTTAGACAAAATTGGATGAGATTTTATTCGTACTAAACGTACTGCCTGTGGCTCAAGTACGGCATTGTAAATTAGAAGACGAGGCCAAAAGCGTTATGCGGGTCACTGGCTTGAGGCTTGGCTTCTCAACCGCACTTCATCTCATTCTACTATAGCACCTCTTAAGTGGCTGCCGTGAGTCGTGACAGACGGTTCTTTAAAATGCGAAAAATATTTCATGTAATTACTAATTAGAAAGTTTATCCTTAGTTTTCCTTCTGGATTATGAATGAAGAGTTTGCCTATTGTTTGAAAGCGCCTAATCTCACGAACTACTAGACCGATTTTTATATAATTTGGCACAAATAAGCCACGAGGAAGGATATATCAAGGCTAGTTTTTGCTAGAAAATGTACGGCTTCCACAGGATTCCTTATTTAAGCAAGCAGAGCCACGCGGAACATCTAGTCTTGGTTTAGAGACACGATTCATCTAAAATGTTGCAGGATTCAAACATAAAACGGTCATTGAAACTGACCAACCGCAGACGCACAGTGTAATTCGAGTCTGGCGTCGCGTCAGGGATACGCCACGTCGCGTCGCGCCTGCGCCTGCGCAGTGTAAAGTTACTGCCTCCTTTACTGCAGTATCAAAACATGATGTGATTGTATCAACATAAGTTTCCCATTGAAAATCAATAAGATGACGCTATCTGCTACCATTTCATATTTCTATTAGTTTTCACTTTTTACGTATTTTACTTTTCTTTTCTTTTTCAATTTTTAATAAAAATTTATTATTTCAATCTGCTAAAAAGATGCGAGGTGATATTATGTTATTAAAAAGTCTGTTAAGCTGCATGTTAGTCACAAGTCAGCAAGCTGCAGCCTGCAATCATGAGCGAAGTAAAACAAAATCAACCGTAGATTTTTCTTGGCGAAAGAGGGATCACGGGATCAAAGAACTGCTCTTGCACAATGTGGGTCAAGAACGTGATTCACTAAGCCTTCGGACCGGAGGTCTGTTATTATCAATCGTTGATGTTCTGCGGTCTGCCAAATATAGACGCATTATTCGAGAAACGAAATACTGTAACTGTATTATGATTATAGACCATTATCCAAATTACAGCATTGTGTCACATTAATAGTCTTCCTGTTGATCTAACTTTGGAGATATCGTCACGATTTAAATTGTTAATTGTTATTATAACAAAGGCATAAACTCGTTAACAAGCTCAACCAAGCCATTACGGGTCGTCGCGTCGTGGGATAATAGCAACAATGATCCAATTACCAGCTCAATAGGAAATATCAGCTTCATATTGCTGTGCGAACCGAGGCGAAAAAACGCTTATTTAGATGATATCTTCGTTGGTCTTGAGAATGCATCCTTGAGAATTCAATACGAAAACCTTCCTGGTTTAGTGAAGCGTTAAGATAGTATTTTTCTTTTGAATACAGTAGAGTTGAGTTGTTCACGTAGCGAATAAAGCTATTGACTTCATCGTTACGGAGTAGAGTGTTCAATTTAATAATTATATTATTGTCTTAAATCACTAATAATCTCCTTATGTACTAGATAGGGTACGTGAAGGAATTTATGTATTTTTTTACATAAGAAAAACATTCAATCATCAATGTTCTTATAAATGCTACTATAGATATTGTTCTAATTACACTTGAACATGCAAATGTTCACTTATTTTTTTTATTTGTTCTGTCATAATAATTATTCATAACTCATAAGTCTTATTTAACATAGAGCGAATTCATCAAAATATTAAACTTTATGACTTTTAAAATAGGTAGTCGAGTTTATTTTATTGCCAGATCGTATGTCTAATGTTATGTTAACTATGTTGTCGTCATCAATTGTTTTTAGGCTGACGCATTGTGACAAATGCCTTTATCTAATATTTTCAGTCCCTACCTATCCTTATCTCACAAGTCACAAGCCTGCTACATTTTTCTATTCCTTTAACGAGTGGTAAGAGAATTTTCAGGTCGCAATGAGAGTACTAAAGGAGCTAATTAACAACCATGCCATGCATGCTGCAGCAGTATAAGTACTATACAAATGAATCCATTCTAGGCAAAATCTTTAAAAGATCATAAAATAATGATTACGACCAACAAAAAAGCAGTACTTCAGTCATCTATGTATAAGTTAATTTTCTAAAAATCTAATTGAATAAAAAAATTGTATTATGAGAAGATACCTAGGTCCTAGATTATACGAGGTTTTACGGTAAAATCCATGTAACTTGAAATTTTAAAATAATAATGAATAATGATATAATTTGTTCCTGCGTTAGGCAAAAACCCATACAATAACTCGTAAACAAAGGTAGAACAATCGTCGCAGTTTTGGTATCGTAATTGTTTTCGTCTCATTTACAAATGCGTCAGCTTATCCAACCTATTTGTGCAAGTGTGGATGCGCCATTTTCTTAGCAAGGTTACTCGTACCAACCGATACAGCTGTATATGTATATTTAGGACTATTGTGTTACTTAGTCATACGATAAAGTTTACGGTGTACAAGTATATAACTATTGTTAGACATAATAATATTATCAGTAGTCACTACACATCATTATTCCTGATGCTTGGGTTATAACTTATAAGTTATTACTTATAGGTATACCTAATACAAGGTTTTAATGAAAAAATCATGACAATTACAGAAAATAAGATGTAGATCATGTGATAAAACCCCTCATCAAACAAAAGTTGTTATTTTATTGTGCAATGCTACAATAAAACAATCAACTGAAACGGCTGGTTGGTTTTTGATTTGGTAGCCGTTTTTACAAACAACGTTACTGGATGTAACTTGAGACACTTAAAAATTTCAAATTCCGTCTTCAGTATTATTGCAACTCTTGAAAATCGCTTTAGTTTATTTTTATTACTGCTTCAGCTGGACAATAACTGTCGGCATCTTATTTTATTATTTTTAATTCACTACCAGACGCTTACAAAGTTCTTTAACAGTCTGTTTAAAGTTATTTTAGGTCAGAGTTGTTATAAGAGTAATCCTTATAACATCAGCATAAAGGTCCTATCAGATGCAAAATAAGTCTGAACAGCAGTTACTTGTGTTTAAAAATAAATTTCAATGTTCGGTGACCATTAAAGGTTTAACGACTCTCATATTTTAGTTTCTCGTTATTTTTACTTCTCTCATGGGACAAGTTCAAGATTTCTTTTAATGACTATTTAAATACATACAAGTATTTTAAACCAGTTTCGGCCTACGAGTTCTACTAGTTACAAACCGAAAGTGACCTAACAGGTATCTTTCATATTTGCTAAGATTCTGCATCGGTACTTATACCCGACTTAGGTAAATGTAAATTATTTCTAATCCGACTGTAAATTTATTGAAATATCCAAATGTAGTAGACCGTAAGTAGTAGCATTAACTCCAGAAATAGAAATCATTTACACAAACACAGACTTGTTGGCATTCTGCAAGTTTATTTAAATAAGAATGTAAGGGACAACCTCCTTATTTGCTAAACCTTTCGAGATTCAGTTAGTTGTCAGCGATTCTAACACAAAATATGCTTGACAATTATTATATTATATAACTCAATTGCAACTTTTATGCCTCATTAAATTAAAATACTTTTTAAAATTCATTATCAGCTTCACCTACATAACGACTATCGGATGCAGCAACACCATTAAAGGTATTTCCATTCTCATGCGGAATAACAATGACGATCCATCGCCGTTATTCCATATTCATTGCTAGCCTGATATGGAATGGAATTTCAAGTAGTGGATCTTTTAACACGATGAGTAAACAATTTTAAACTTATTTTAGGTCACCTGTTCTTGATTTATATTGAAACATCAAAGAGAGATTCGACTCAATTTTCCATCGTTGGTGATCGCGCTAGAAAGTTCCTGACTCCGCTTCAATTCAATAAATCTTTTTTTAAATATCAACGTCCGATATCGCAAGATCAAAGTCACGGATTCTCGTGCGTTTCTTAGCACGTTTTTTAATCTCAAACTGGATGCGTACAATCACCTTTCTAAAGGTATTCGCTTGCCGCGTAAATAAACTGCGATCGCTTCGATATTTATACAACTCTCAGACGCTGACAAAGCTTCTGTTTTGGCTCTCACGTTTCGCTAACGAATCCATTGTTTATGTTGCCAGAAATACTTTATTTACTTTCTTTACTGTTTTTACATCTTTTCAACAATTTCTTTTTTCTTCTCATTTTCTTTGATCAGTGCTGCCAAGTTTGGTTTTAAAAACCCTGATGGTTACAATAAATTTTCTTAACTGCCACAATTTGTGCTCTTTACAAAGTCCTATTGAAAAGCTTTGTCTAAAGTATTAAGAAATAGAAACTCCGTGACACACTTCTCACTGTACGGTTGCCTCAATGCTGAATGCGCTTATTGTTTATAAAATTTATTGTCATCAGCGATATCTTAAAAATACACTTACAATATCAGCATTCTCTGAATAAGTCCATTAGGCACTCTAGACTGGTAGAGCCAAGTATAATATATTATATGAACATGAGAAGATGCTTCATGGAGTTTTACTAAGCCCTAAGGTATGTTAAAATCCATTTCTGTTACATGTTCGTCATGTTACCTAATGTGTTTCTAATCATTGTAACATCCCATTGTCCCCATGCTTGCGTCATATGAACACGATTCCTTTAAGCGCATCAATACGCATTGTGACGGAAAGAGGAATACAATGGAATACTGTTAGCAGACTAATTAGGACCACTTACGCCAGTCTGGACTCAATTAAATCGTGGATTAAAATATAATGTAATATGTAATTCTCGTTCTTTGTAATTTATGAAAGAATTGGCATGATATTTTGGTATGCGATTTAAGAACAACTCAGACTGGCGAAAGTCAGAGAATTTGCGTTTTTGGTGGTGTCTTGATTATGATTATTATTATTATTGTAGCCATCTTATAGGGTGAAACAAATCCGACGTGAAGAAAATGTTTAACAAGGACAAAGTTTTATTAAGTTAAAGGGTAGGAGTAGGACTGTATCTCTTTTGCCAAACATTTTTTAAGATACCTTGCGTGGTGAATTTATCTTCAGGCTTACGAATAACATGTAAATAATAATTATTAGTAGTTAGATAAAACATAATCATCGCAAATTGATTGAATCTACAATCTACATACTACATTATCGACTCAATCTGAATTAGCTCTTCAAGGTCGTGTCGCGCGATATTTGGAAGGGAACACACATTTTGTTAGGTACTGATTGGTATTTTAATAGAATAAACTATTAAAGATTGCAATTTGCAAAAGCTTAATTACAGTTCTTATTACGAAATCAAATCAGATTAGTTAACATATTTTCACGTAAGGTTGGTTTAGGACTTTACAAAGGCTTTTGATTGTGTCTGCCCAATCAGTGGGACGTTTGGATGGGTTTTCCGGTGTTAATTGTGTGCAAATTGACTTTAGTTCGATCTTATGTAGGGCAGACACTGCCTATGTTTCTTTTATCAGATTACAATTTATATGTAACAATGGTGTTCCACAAGGTAGTATCTTATCTTCCACAGTTTTCCTGTTATACAAATGTGACAAAAGCAGGTATCGCATTTAGCTATAGAATAAAGGATTGGTTGACCTTACAGAACATGAATGAAAAGAAATTTTTGGAAATACCTACATAGGTAATGTTAAAAATTAAAATCTACAAGCTGCGGCATACAAATTACCTAAATTGTATAACGAATGAGGGAAAAATGGAACATTATTTTCCTATGTCTATACCTGCTTGATTTAATATAATTTGATTTGAACCTTCAAGAAAAGAGCGTATTCCCTCTTAAAAGGCCGGCAAAGCACCTGCAGCTCTTCTGATGTTGCGAGTGTCCATGGGCGACGGTAGTTGCTTACCATCAGGTGACCCGTTTGCTCGTTTGCCCCCTTATTTAATAAAAAAAAAAGATCATCAAAGTGGATCGTGACATTCACTACTGCCTAAAACATTCACAAATCGAGAGCTTAGAAAGTAACCAATATGACCTTGATTTCTAACAAAATCTCCAAAGTATATTATAGAAGGTATTTTATGGAATAAAAATGGAAATTAATGAAATATCTCAATTGATTTTGTTTCGACAAAACAACCCAATATCACCAACATGGTACAAAAACAGCAAAAAGTCTTAGAGGAACCAGACACAATTTTTTGTACCTACATTGAATCAGGTATTTATACCCAATATCCTTACAATATATATTTTTTAAAGTAGGTATATTATTATGGCTACCTTCACTGGTCAGACCCCCCACCGCGCAAAACTCGACTATCCAATAAGTCCCCATAATTACGGAGGGGGCTTTTAATTTGCTTAGGTTAGCATTCCAGACGATAGAAAAAGCAATACATCGTCAGAACACGACAATAAAAAAACTAACAGGGACATTAATAATTATTATGTTGCTGATAGAAAAGAAAATTCTTTACTGATCAAATGATCGTCCAGTGATTTTTAAGAGTAGTTTCTTTAATTATCTGTGAGCATAATTAACTAAATGTTAATACTATTACTGTTTAAAAACTTTTAAGAGAAGATAACGTTATAGCTTCTTTAAAATGTGAAACAGAACTTGTTTGCATTTATCAATATGACTTTCACGAGTAAATACTTAAGAATAATCACTGTGTAATAGTAGACACTGTTCTTGCACGTTATAATGTGATGTATCAGTAGACAGGAGACACTTAATTAGATTCACTAGTAGGTATAATTACAAGCAACTATTTTACACGGCACACACCATTATAAAAAGTTCGTTTCGTTTTTTTTTTAGTTCGTAACTCAAAACACCGGCACCGGCGGGTAAAACACGTCCGCAGCCAACCGTGCCAAACAAACTTGCTATCCGGCCGCTCAAAATGTCTGATCTTGCATTTCTTTCTATAAGCCGACCGAATTCAAAATAGCCAGTTTGATAACATTACGCTCGCATCGCGGTACCTACGCGCGTAGTCGGAGTGATCGGACTAAGTTACGAGGATATTACACTTGCGCAAAAAAGAGACGGCGCACAACAACAAGATATAAGTCGCTAACGTCGGAGAGGGATAGATGACATTGTATAGAAGGAGACAGTTACATCGACAAAAACTCGTCACGTGTGAGAAATGAAAATCGAGTTGTCCCTATTTACAGCTATAGATGCGTATGCAAATTAAACTTTAAGATTATAGCAATAGACTTCATTATCTAATGTTAAGAATTAAACACGAACTACAGCTGTTGTGGAATTTTAGGACCAATGCAATACCCCAAAGCAAAGTTCCAAGTGGCATATTATTCTCAATACTTTTTTTTATTTTATTTTTTACAAACATTCAAACAGCATTACGACTCTCAAATCTCAAATTTTAATAATATCAAATTTGTAACAGCAAAATTAAAGCTGTTTAAAATTGTAGGTACCTATCTTTCCGATTTTCTCTAATAACTAGGCTTTTTGATTTTTTATCTAAGTAACTACTTTTTAACCGACTTCCAAAAAAACGAGGAGGTTATACGTTCGGCTGTGGATATTTTTTTTATCTAACTATTTTTATGTAACTAAGTACTAACTAGACAATTTATTAAAAAAACTTACCGAATCCCCAAAAACGGGACCTTCTTCACATTTTTGACAACGTTAGCATTCGTCCAAACTGTGTTGTTGTTGACATATTTTTCGCGTTTCAACTTTTCCCTCTCCTTTTCAGCGACCTTCGGTTTCAATGTTGGCGGCAGAAGACTGTCCGATTTGTAGTCTGTCTTCGAGGGTGCTGGCCCCTTTTTGATGATTTTCAGAACGTTCGTACCAATGTCGTTCTTGACTTTGTCGACCACATTCTTGGAGCCCCCTGGATCGGGGGTAGTGGGTTTGTTCCTGAGTGGTCTAGCAGGTTCTAGAGGCTTCTCAGCTCGGAGGGAAACTTGGCGATCGATGCTACGTCTTTTTAGATTTTGATCAGCTGGAGGTAAAAAAAGAAGTTAAAGCTAAATCTTTCTCATAGATATTAATACCGACAGATGATAATATTTGACAAGTATTTGGCCCAGAATTTAGCTCAGTCGTGTGAAGGTAGGCCTAACATGGCCTAACTTGACAAAATATCTAATTAGAACTTATCTTTAAATTACAATATTATGTTTGCTGTGTTATTAGTGTTATTAGTTATCCCCTACAAGAATTGAAATTTGAAAACTACCAAGTGCTAAATAATACCACATCTATAATTATTATCAGGTCGGTTTTTCATACGTACCAGTCCTAGGACGATTTCTTGTAACAGGTTTTGTCTCTGCGCTGCCTATTTTGGTAGCTTCTTCTCCTGTACTAGATGTTGTAGGGACCGCTTTGCTTCGCGAGCTGAAGGTTGCTTTAAAAAAGTTTGCCGCGATGCTTCGTTTGCTTGGCGAGCTTGGTGGTTTTCTAAAAAAAGTTACTTATTAGATTAGTTTTCTAAAAAAAGTTGCTTATTAACTTAAACAAAAAGTATAAAAATAATTTCTAGGGGACACCCGGGTTTGAACCGGGGACCTCTCGATCTGCAGTCGAATGCTCTACCACTGAGCTATATCCCCGCTGACAAATTGGATGAATATAATGTATAGAAAGCGAGAGGTTGTTGTAATTGTATTAATTCAACTGTGTGATAAAAGATGGCGCTACTTATATTATGTTAAAGATTTTTCGGGCTTTGATGGGTTTACTTTACTTCTTAGTAATTATAACGATATACTTTTTAAACAAATATTAACAAAAATTAAATACTTACTGAGATTTAGTATTGTCAGGCACCTTTGGCACCTTTTGATGCATAACCTCCTCTATCTGTAACAAAAGAAAATAAAATAAATAAAAATCAAAAAGATTCAATTTTCGAACGTCGCAAGTCATAATCACGAATGAAAAACACATTAAACGCACATTTTCGAGACTCATTTTATAAAAATGTCTTCATCAAGTCTTCATCATAAGATGCACTGATCCAAAATGCAGCATTATTATTGACTCGCTATCTCTTTACTCGCTTATCACTTTTATCGTTATTGATTAGTTATTTGTTCTATCCGAAGGTATTTTATACAGAAGCCAATTATTTTTAGCGCGATTAACACCAAATTCTAGATAAAAAAATTCAGATTTTACTTTGTACCGCGTAAAGGCGATGAGTTTTGTATCCATCCGATCTAATATTTTTCTGGTAATCGCTTTTCACTTTATTCATAGTGAAGTGCCACAGTAATATGTATTCCAATTTTTATTTAATATTAATTGTTGCTTCTGTTACAAATTATCATTAATTTTATTATCATCAGCTGTTATCAAACATAAACAAACAAAAACAAACATGGCTTGTTTTCATGATTCAAATTTCGAATTAGGATATTTTGACAGTTTTTCCGTTTTTTTACACTTTTTGACTAATGCAAACAAATTACTACTAAAGAAGATAAGTACTCATTTTCAGACTTTCCGTCCTCCGAGTTGGACTGTCCTAATCCGCTGACCACGCCAAAACCTTGGAAGACGCTGTTCTAATTTTAAATTTTAAAATTCGTCAAGTTGCAAAGTGAACATAGCCTGGAACATTGAGTTAATATACACTGGAGAGAGCCTTATATCGGTATATAAGCGTCAAAAGCGTGTAATGTTATTTCCGACTTACTCGGACATAACAAAGGAGTCGGTCTGCATATTTCATGTAATAAAAGTGTTAATAAAGGTTTTTAGTGAACATTTTGTGTTAGATATTGTTGAGTTTTGTGGTTCCGCTAAATAATAAACCATAAGAATGGCCAAAGAATGCCTCAAACACGTGGATTTAACATTAAATACGTAAGTTTTGAATTTAATAATCTTTTATAAATTTTATAAATTTAATAATTTATAAGTTTAATAATCGCATAATCGTGCTAAAAATGTCACATCTATTAATAATTTGTCTACAAAAATTGCATAGCTTTTTCCGTGTGTTTACGGATTCTCATTACTTGAACTATAGTTTATCGATATCATGAACTAATTGACTTTCTTTTCTGTATAATAATGTGCTTCGAAATGATCGACAAATAGAAATATTCAAGAAAATAAACGCACACTACTTGTATGAAAAATAAGCACAAAATGTCCACGCGATGACGGGCTAAGGTTACATCTATATATATATCCTTAATCTGTGGCCTGGAACATACGGAGAGATGGGCGATGGGTAAATACCCAATCTATCCACCTGGGTATTTACCGGGTACATTGGGTATTTACCGGGTAGATTGGGTAAATACCCAAAAATGGTGGGTATTTATAATTCAGCGTACGTTTTTACATATTTTTTTTGTAAATCCTTAGTAAAATCTCCATTAAACAATGCTAATTTAATCACTAGCCCGTAACTGTTTGAATAAGCTCCTTATAGTCTAAAACTAATGTATGTTTGCAATACAAAACCATGATTTTCATGAATTTCGGCGCGCATGTCAAAGAGTGACGCTGTGTTTTTGTACTTTTTTCCTAAATTTTAGCTTTGTATGTGTGAAATTAATATTATTTAAAGTAACCTACCTTTTTATAGTGATAAAGTTAGCATTAACTTTTACTTTTAAAGTATTAAACTTTTGGGGATTGAATTAAAATAAATCGTTTAAGTGGACGCCTTCATCGTTAGGCGAAACACGCGTGCTAAATTTCATGTTTTTTTTCTGTGCTTTTCTTGAAAACTTAATCCCTTCTTAAGGCAGAACTTTGAAAAATTCTAATTAACGTACGTACTCGTCATTCGATTTTTTGTGTCTAAGAAATTATAAGGTTCCACTTACTAACATTGAGCCTATACAATTCCAAACTCAAGGGGGTATACAATCCCTTTTAGGTTAGAATTTTTTAAAATACAATTATATAGTGGATGCCTAGTTTAATAGAGGAACACGTGTGCAAAATCTTATGTCTCTTAAATAGCCAGTACACAATGGCACGATAACCCACTGCAGGCCACGCCATTGCGCGGCACGCCTGAAAATCGTCCGCCATCATACACCTTAACCACGTTTACACAATGGCGATGGCTTTTAGTGGGTCAGCATGGTTCATTGTGAAGAGGCACCTTTACAGTTTTGACACCTATACATGTACATGCAAATTAATTATGCAAATGAGAACTGTTTTTGTGTAAACGCAACTAATGATCAAAATATAAAAAAAAGTTCTTGGCCTGTGCGTTAATAAAAAGAAAAAATTTACCCTTTAACCCCACGGTTAAAAGGGTAAAATTTTTCAGTCGAAGCATCGCTTTCCCACGAGAGCGATGCTTCGGTACGAATGGGTTGACTCCGAAAAAACCAGAATGAAACAGCGCTTGCACTGTATTTTCTTCAACACGCAAAAGAGAATGCCGATCTTATCACATACTGTTTGCGTCCAACTCGACCCTTGATGATGAGGAACGGAAACCGCCAACTATACAGCGATGTACGAGCGTCATGTCGGATATTCTTTTTCATAAGCGCTCATGGTGAGTAGCCCCAGTGAGAGCTCCAGAGGTGGCTCCGGTCTTAACGCGTCTTTTTTGGCTCTCCTATCCTTCTCACACTTGAAAGACAGCTTTTTGTAAGCTCGATACTTAAAAATGTGACCGTTCCAATCCTTCCAACTGCAGACCGATCGCTATAACCTCCCTCTTCTCGAAGATGATGGAATCCATTATCAATAGCCAGCTCCTTCGACACTTAGACGCTCAGGGATTACTAAGGCTCGGCTCGGCTCTATTGGCGTGCCAAACTCATCGCTGGCTCAGGCGAATGAAACTGTGGGTACTTATTAGCTGTTGTCAGTTTGGATATCGCGGAGGCCTTTGATCGTGTTTGGCACAAATCACTTTTATCCAAGATTCCATCATACGTAGTTACCGAAAAATTATGCAAGTGAATCACAAGTTTCTTAGTAGTCGCTAGTTGATGGTGTATGCTCTGATACTCTGACACTGGTATCCCTCAGGGTTGTGTGCAATTGCCTACCCTATAATATTCATACTGCATATCAATGACATGTTACAGACCAACGGCATTCATTGCCATGAAAATCACATCATAATTGATTGATTTCCTAGAGTTTTGATATTTTAAGGTAGGGTATTGTGATTTTAAGGCAGGGCATTGCCCCCAATGCCCCCCTCTAGCTACGGCCATGGACGTAACTCAATCCAATTTAACGAACTAAAACACAAATCAGCGCGTTCAGCACAAAAAAGTCACCAATGGTCGTATATTCTCGTTTGAGGGCACCACTTTAACAATCTTCCCCAGCATAAAAAATGGCGTAAACATTTCGAGCGAAGTCTAGAGCATAAGGCCAAGATAGCTTCAAAAATCCTTGGTATTCTTAACAGAGCGAAACAGTGTTTCAGTCCGATCCGATGCCTACAACTCTTCAAGGCCTCACAATCCTCACATGAAATACTGTTTTCATATTATCTGGATTGTATCCAATGAAGGGCCGCCCAAATTGTTTCCACTTTGGGCGGCCCTTCATTGGATACAATCCAGATAATATGATTTTACATGCATTTAATTAAAAAAAATACACTTCCAAGAAATTAATTTTTGAAAGTTTGATATATACCGGTATAATTTATAATTTATTTTTTACTACCTTTATATGATACTTTTTGCGCCTCGCTTCATTTATTGCTCGCGGCTTCGCTAACGTTAAGAAGTATTTTTATTAATTAAGTATCAAAGTCTCAGCCCGATCGGTATAAAATTGACAAAGTTTCAAACAAACTTTTATCCAATATTTTATACCCTTGGGGGTAGAATTGATCAAAAGCCTTTCTTAGCAGATACCTACGTCATAACACCTACCTGCATGCCTGATTTTAGCCCGATCCATTCAGTTGTTTGGGCTGTGCGTCGATCACTATGTCAGTCAGTCAGTCAGTCAGTTTTGCGTTATATAATATATTATTTAGATTAATGCAAAATAAGCAAATACTGTGTCCGAGGAATAAAAAATTTCATAAACATTTAAAACAATTATTTAACTCCTTACGGAGATTTTTTAAAATCCTATATAGTGTATTTTAAATCAAGTGTACCTATGCGAAATTTCACGTTTCTAAATCAAAAGACCTGTGCGTTGATCTATCTGTCTACCTTTGCCACATACAATAATATTACGTAGAACGTAAGTCACTTATTACGAAACAATTGAAATTTTACGTACAAAAATGTAATAAAATAATAGAATGTAAATAAAAAAGACTAAAGTAATAGGAAATTAGTCTTATATTTACCAAAAGCTGTGACTTAAGTATTGAATTTTATCTACCCGCCCTTTTGGGTAGATACGGGTATTTACCGGGTACGTGAGGGTAAATACCGGGTAGATGGGTAAATACCCGGGTACGTGCCCATCTCTAGTGATACCTAATTGGCTCATAGAGGAAAATAATACACGGGGCAAATTATAGGCTCCAGCAGCCTGCCAAGTGTCTACTGTATTTTATTTCTGATTCGAGCTGACGCCTGCCTGACGCGACGTCGTTGCCGGAAATCCGTTCTCCGTAGGTAATGTGACGCTAGTCGCTACTCGCTAGTCGACATTCTGTCGGGAGGGGTACATAAAAATAATCGCATCATTTGGTAGCACATCCATACTAATATTGTAAATGCAAAAGTGTGCCGGTTTATTTATCTGTGTCTATCTAATATTTTTGAGTGCCGGGAAAGGACATGATGTACAGTCCACAGATCTTCTTTCACACTACTTTTCAGTTTTCATCGCGAAAAAATGAACGTTACCCGTGCGATAAAGCGAGTAAATCATGTACCCTATGTTCTATCTATCTACCCATAACCCAGTAGGCAGTACCGCTACTAAAGTTGAAAGTTTAGTACTCAGAACTTGCGTAACGTAGAGCCATGTAGAGCTAGAGTTCATAATCATGCACGTTCCCTATTAGTAAATGCAAGCTATGTGTAAATTGGCAATTACATTCTAAATCAAGAATGATGAACCTACTATTCGTTTTTCAATAGAAGTAGAAATCGAGAAAATCTTAGGACTTAAAGATGATAGACTAACCCAAGACTAACCAGTCTGTTAGTCTTGGTTCTAGTTCTTTGCATACCTATTGAAACATGAATTTTAAATTAAAAATAAAATATAGCCTTTCAAGGAACATGCTATTTTTTTAATTTAAATTAATTAATTCATTAAGTTAGTCCTAAGATATTGTGATCTTTCAAGGAACATGCAAAAGCGCTCAGTAAAGTCGGTTAACGTTATTCAATTATTCGAATGATTCAACGGCAGGGTAGTGTTGAGGTGAACTACCTCCTCCCACACCCTCCACGACTCCTCCCCATGATATCATTCAACGAGTACACGACAAACCTGTTGGCAGGTTACAACTTACAACCAGAAACAGCCCACACAGAATCAGCACAACCATTTAAAAACCTATAAATATGTGTGACGTTGATTGACGGGCGAGCTAGTTGGAAATTGTTATCTCTAGGGCTCGGGTTCCACGCTTGACTCTTTCGGTGATCGGGATTCGGCTAAAATCTAAATAAAAAACTTTCGGCCGTATGTACTCAATGATATTATATGAAAAACTCAAAGCAGATAATATTATGTTACAACCGCGCGCGTTGTGAAGATTCAAAAACGGCCCAATAGGGTCGTCTTTTACAGTCTTATGCAATCTCAGTTACTCTCTACGCCTTCGATCAAATTATATACGATCAAGTATATTAGTGATCAAAGCTCTACGCACATGAAACATTGCAGTTCGACGTTTAAAAATAGAACTGTCTCTTTTATGTAAATGGCATTTTGTATCTTTTGTTTCACTTATCTGTCAATGTGTCTAATTTTGAATTTGAAAATTGCTCGGAAGAGATTTAAGCCGGAAAATAGTATGAACGTAACAGATCTGTATAAGTAGAATATCATTGGTCTTTTTTTTTAAGTCGATTAAAAAGTCCATAACAAGGATGACTTGATGATAGAGTATGCTTTTGCCAGTCGCAGTAACATTGAACAAGTACAAATCAAAATAATGTCCAGATATTATAAAAAATATAGCCTATCATTAAGGGTAACAAACCTATCACATTAAAAATATAATATTAAATAGAGTTTTTCACTTTTGTATGGAAAAATTCATGACGCGGAGGCACTTAATTGTGACTTGCCCGTACAAATTATCACAAAAAAATTGCTCTTGTGCTGCCACTTTCATAGTGAACTCTATAATATAAGGACACTTTTAACAATCACTTAATTTCTTCAGACTGGAAGCTGGAAGACTGATTGTCGTTTCGAAGTTCGAACTGACCAGGGGCCGTACCATGACATGACTCAGACAATCGTACGAGAATGCCGCGTCCTACTCTAACAAACGTGAAATGACGTCGTACGAGTAGGACGCGGCATTCTCGTTCGATTGTTTGAGTCTCAAAACGGTTTCGTAGTAGGCCTACTGGCCTTAAGTTTCCAACGCTTAATTTTACGCAGAGTAGATAACACGTTTTGAATTCCCACTTTCCAGGAAAATTGACGTTTATTTTACCTTCCACTGCCCTGCCCCCCCTCGGTACGCCCATGCCTTGTATAATCAGGATTCAGGACTAAGGCTAGGGGCTTTCCCTAGGATTTCATAATCCAAATAAATTTGGGAAGCCCTATTAGAGAATACAGAAACTGATAAATTTTATAAATATTAGTGTGGCTTCGCCCTTGCCACTTGATTACTGAAACCTTTGTACTGTGTACATTATAAGTGAAGGGTTTTAGTAATATCGCGGATATCTACAATTATTATTAAGTATAATGTGTAAGCAATAAGCAAACAACTCTGATATCTGTGTGTGTAAGATAAGTATTTAAGTGTTGAGAGCCTAGAGGCCTACATGTCCAGCAGTGGACGAAAATATGCTGATATGATGATGATAATGTGTAAAATTATTGGAATGATTACAAAATGATAGACCAATGTTTACATGTATAAGTAAATAGTTTCTTTTACTTAGGTCTTAGAGTAATGTCTTGCGTCAAAATTATTCTGCTGAAATATAGATCAGAGGCATAGGATATCTTTGGGTCAGATGTCAAGCTAAGTAATTTGCACAGTCCATTCCTTTTATAGAAAGCATTCAGCAATAAATTATTCTTTTTGTAAATAAATAAATATTCATGTGCATTTTTAATTTTATTTTTGACGAGATCAATAAATCTTGAGTTTTTGGTCAAATGGTCAAACGTGGGCTAAACACAAGAATACCTGTTAGTTTAAACTAAAATTTCCAAAAAGGAATTTTAATTGCTATACGCGTTTATCAAATAGGAATTTATTTTAATTTGTAAATGTAGCCATGCTTCAGCAGAGTTCAGCGCCATTGACAAAGGTTAAAGGTATTTGCATTGCACCTATACCCAGTGACAGATTAAGACTACTTGATGCCCTAAGCAATCAATGCCTGTGGGCCTCCATATATTCTGTCCTAGCTGTTGCCCGCGACTTCGTCCGCGTTAACATAGTATAATAACAAAGATGGATAGTTTTCCCTTTTTGTGGTTCCTTATACAAAGGGTAAAGACGGGACCCTATTTAAGCAAACGTCAAACGCAAACGTCAATAAACTTTCATGTTTCTAACTCAAGAAATTACGGACTTTCATTTAAACTTTCAACCCCTATTTCACCCGCTTGGGGGTAGAATTTCCAAAAACGCCTAAACATGTATAATCAGTAGCTCAAACATAAAATTAAAAGTTTCAAACTTAAGAAATAACGGACTTTCATTCAAACTTTCAACCCAAATTTCACCCCCTAAGGGGTAGAATTACCGAAAACGCTTAAATACATATCTATTCATTTTTTATCAGTAGCCCAAAAATAAAGTTTCATGTTTCTAACTCAAGAAATGACGGAGTTTCATTCAAACTTTCAACCCCTATTTCACCCCCTTTGGGGTAAAATTGTCTAAATTCTTTCCTTAGTGGGTGTCTACTTAATAAAACAACCCTACTCACCAAATTTCGTGGCTGTCACTTTTACAGTTTTTGCTCAGCGATGATGAATCAGTGAGTCAGTCAGTCAGGACATGTAATTTTATAAGTATAGATATAGATATTCCGCGCGGCTTCGCTTGCGTAATTTAGGAATTTTACGCAATCGTACATTTTTCCGAAAAAAATAACCTATGTTCCTTCACGTGGTCTATTCTTCATGTTTGCTAAATAACATAACAATTGCTCCAGTAGTTCTTAAGATAATGAGCAATTTCATATAATTTCCACCGTTTTTTTCCACATTTTCCTCTGTTTCTTCGCTCCTATTAGTCTTAGCGTGATAAAATATAACCTATAACCTTCCACGATAAATAGGTTATCTAACACTGAAAGAATTTTTTAAATCAGACCAGTAGTTCCTGAGATTACCGCGTTCAAATAAGCCCTTTCAAATAATTTCCCCCCGTTTTTTCCACATTTTCCTCTATTTCTTCGCTCTTATTGGTTAGCTCTTATTGGTTTGGGATTGGTCTGTAGTTGGAAGGATTTGAGCGATCACCTTTTTTGGGGATCGGGTGCACCAAGGCTGTCTTCCAGGAAGCCGGGACGAAGCCAGTGGAATAAGAGAGCCGAAAAAGACGCGTCAAGACCGGAGCCAACTCTGGAGCACACTTTTTCAACACAATAGGCGGGATTCCGTCAGGCCTACTCGACTTTTGGATATCAAGGGAACGGAGGGCTTTTCGCACTGAGCGCTTATGAAACCGAAAATCCGACATGATGCTCGTGCATCGCGGTATGGTCGGCGGTTTCTGCCCCCCGTCATCCAGGGTCGAGTTTGACGCAAAAAGCTTGCCCAGAAGATCGGCTTTTTCTTTTGCGTCCTGGGCCAACGACCCATTTCCTACGTGTAGGGATGGTAGGGTTGGCTTGCAGAAATTTCCTTCAATAGCTTTGGCCAGAGACCAGAATGCACGGGTTCCCGAAGAGAGGCGCTCAAGTCTATTGCCAATTCTATATTGACGTGCTGTTGCTTTGCCCGAGTAATCTCTTTCTTCATTCTTGAGGGACCTAGAGGCAAGGTTGCACTCCTTTTTACGTATAGTAGTAGGTCTGCCTGAATCAACTTCTCTGCTAGTACATACATAGGCTATCTTATGTCGCAGTCTATATATTGTGTTAAGTACATATTATGTGAGAGGGGACCTTGATCTGCTATCTTATCAGTGCGTATCTTTGCGATAAATTTTGGTTAAATTTTTAATTCTTTAGAGGCGTAGGTCGTAGCGCGTAGTAGAACACTTTACGCTTTTGGATACGTGCGGCTAGCGAGTAGATCAGTAGAGACATAGTATAGAGTATAGAGTATAGACTATAGAGACTTGATATCCATACCATACTAATGTCAGTCTGTTAACTAGTTGTGTAGCTATCTGTACCTTTTAAGGCCTAAATTACTCAGAACAAAATACTATACATATAGTAGTTAAAAGTTAGTAGTAAAAACGATAGTTTTTATACGACGAAAAATCTTATTTTCGGCTCATTGAAGCGTACTTTAGTTACATTTTGCACATGATCTAGAACAAAGGTTCCCAAACTTGTTTTGTCTACTGCCCAATTTAAGAACAAATTATGTTTTAGCGCCCCCATAACCCATTGTTTAAATTTAAAATGCATCCAGATGAAACAAATCATCCCCAAGCCTCTACACAACGTGCAACGCCCGAATTTTTTTCTGGGTCCCTCTGGGTCCCACACCGCCCCACACCGCCCCCCATAAAGACCTTCAGCGCCCACAAAGGGGCGTTATCGCCTACTTTGGGAAAGGTTTTTTCTAAATACTTATCAATTCAATATCACAAGTCGAATATAATACATATTATAATAACTACACTTTTTAGATGAAAGTAAAATAATACAATGTATTAAGGACACATTATCAACTTCAATGAACCTATTTCATTGAAGTATTCAATGAAAAACATTACCATATTGATTACACCAATGAATGAAAATTACGTGGTAACTGATAACAGAACTGCATTTAGTTCTTCATGATAATACTGAATAATTTAATTTTCTTTGTTAAAATACTTACATTCAATTTAGGACAAAATTATTGTAACCCAGGAAAATTAAACATTCGACCTCGGAATAATTCACAAAGTAAATAAAACATAAAAAATGCTTCAGCCGTTTGTGAGATGAGCTCTTTCAAATAATTTTCCCCGTTTTTCCCCATTTTCCTCTGTTTCTTTGCTCCTATTGGTGGCAACGTGATGTTATATAGCTCTAGTCTTCCTCGATAAACAAGACTATCCAACAAAAACGAATTTTTCAATTCAAAGCAGTAGCTCCACAAATTCTTTAGCTTTATAATATAAGTATTAGATATGATTTTCCCAAACTTTAGGCCCGCCATTTATAAGGAATATTAAGTCGTATGAAAAAAGTGTCTGAATATTTTTTGTAGAGAATTCTATGATCAACACTCTTGCTTTATCTATTTTTGTGATAAAATGTACAGTTTGGAAAAGAAACAGGAAAAGCCTCATTTTCATACTTTGACCCTGAATAAAATTTTTTGCACAAGGAGGATCACCGGGGACTTTTGAGGTTTTATTTGTAATGGTGTATTTAACGTCTCTACCAATTTTCAGCTCTATGCGAATTATTCCGAGATTACGTTTTTTTTTTGCGTCTAATTAGACCGGGCTATTGGGGCTAGGATCTTAGAAAAAATAAATAAAGCGCTTATCACAAAAAAAAATCATGCCGTGGCGTACGTAATTTGGTACAATTATAGTAGATTATAGTAGATCGACTTAATTTTATTAAGTCGAGATAGGGTATGTTATTCGAATATTCGAATTCTCGTTTTATTCGAATATTATTTTTCGAATAATTCATGTACAATAAGTGCAATATTGAATTTTAAAATATGTAGTTAAAATACAAAAGATCATTTTCTATACGCCCTTCTGGCTTGAAGCTCGCGATATGTGATCTATAATTCAACAAGTTGATAAAAATTTGCTATTCAATAGTTTTACCGCGGCAGTCCTTGACTGATAATTGAAACAGTACAGTATCTAAAAATGTCGATAGCTCCTTAATGTCATGTTATTGGCGTTATCAAACTACAAGTTACTAAAGTCACCAGCTCTAGGATTGTTTCACCCTCCCCCAGGGCTTCGTTGCAATTTTTTTCTTTGTTGTGATGTTTGTTTTCTAGTGGCTTTTTTTTATAATTTCGAACCACGTTAACCCAGGTGAAGCCGACTAGGTGAATTAGGTGAATGTGGATCGAAAATATAAAAAAGATAGGTGAGCTGGCTAAGTATAATGTAATGAACAGATGTCATAACGTTAAATATCATATTATTATTTAATCTCTACTGCTGCCTAGTAGGGCTAAGCATAATCACATGAGAAAGGCGCTACGATCGAAAACGGTTTACACTTTACAGCCTTTCTTTTATTGCCAGGCTGTAACCTTAAAATATACATTTTTTAACAATAAAGTTTAAAAATACAAGTGTTTAACAATAAAAATTAACTTTGTCATTTACAAAGATTTATATTGATAAAAGTAAAAATAAGAATTGCTTACTTCATAGTATTAACAAAAAAATAGGTTGTACATGGTTGTACGAAGCTTCTTGTAACTTTTATTCAGAGTTTTCAGCATTTTTCAATATTTTTGAATTATTCGAATAATATTCGAATTATTCGAAAACTTTTGAAAAATATTCGAATTATTCGAATAGTAAATTTGTCGAATAATAACATTCCCTAAGTCGAGATTTGTCGGCTGCGTTTGGCCTCACATAAACGATAACGCGACTAAATTACGGTAGGTCCACAATCTGCCTATGAATCAACTCTTCTGATAGTAGGTACACGTACATACTACATAGTACCATAACCACACGCTAAAACATCATATTATGTATTTTGAAGTTTGCATAATTATTATGATAAATTATTATAGTGTCAGCCGATCGATCATGGAGATAGTAATAAATGAATGACATTTTGAATTCATTTTAATGCAAACATGCGCCTGCGCTCATGACGCCTACAGCTAAGGAACGAGGACCTTACATACAAAATTTATATTGGAAAACTAATAAACTTACTTAATAATTAACGTACCGCCTTCAAAAGTGTGAAGATCGAGTAAAATTTAATATTTTAAATCTCCTTTTTTGTGACTTGGAAGTCGGTTTACAATTTTTTTAATAATAATTATATCCCGATATGTCAGTGCGAATATCGACGTAAAGAACATTAAAATAACATTCATATCAGCGCGCCTTGTACAGTGGCGGTTACGACGCTCGCGGCGTCCTTCATAGGGCGAAATAGGAGAAAATTATAAATTTTAATTTATTTTATTAATGAACGAATCGTTTATTAAAAACTATTCGGTTATTACTTATTTCCTTAGCAATATTTTTTTAATATTATTATTTATTACTTATTATGTTCGGCTATTTTTTGACTTTGTTCCTTTTTTAATTCTACATTAATTTTGGTAAGTATAAGAGAGATTAATTCCACATAATTTTTTCAGACTGTAAGCTTAAAAATCAGTCTTTTCGAACAAGTCCTGACCTTAACAGGTATTTCATTTCCAACACTTCATTTTACGCAGAGTAACACGTTTTGAATTCCCACTTTCCAGGAAAATTGACGTTTATTTTAGCTTCCAGGGGGGGGGGGGGGGGGCAGCTTGTTAAGGAATACCCCCAGAAATACCCTATTTTGCCACTATCTTGGTCGAAAACCCCCTAAATCTAGCTAAATCTAGGGGAAAAACACGATATTTTGCCTCTATTTTGCCCCTATCTTGGCCGAAAACTCCCTAAATCTAGGGGGAAATCCCCTGACCTGGCAACACTGGGCCGGTCGGCGACTTTATTGTTGCCTGCGTGCGCGCACTTGCATAGAAACTAATAGGGAAGGAGACAGTTGCGTTGCAACCAAAAAAGTTGCCCAGAGTTGCGTCGCGTCGTCGCTACGTGCGCGCACTTTCATACTAGCTCCTAGACTTGATCAAGAGACAAATAAATCGCCGAGCAACTAAGTTGCTCGTGCGCGCAGGGCCTTAGACTTAATAATTAGTAGTTAATTAGTAATTATTAATTTGTTTAAGGAACGATTTCGGCGTGAGGTGAGCGGCATGCCGCATGTTTTAGTATTTGGATAATAATTCTCTACCTCTGGATTAACACATGCTAGCATGAATAATGCAATCCAGGCCACCGTTGCCTGTTCCATGTTAAGTCTGATCATGTATGAAAGTGGGTTGAAATTCTGGCACAGCTTTTACATGCAGACACGAGCCGATGTAACTGTCAGGATCGCGCCTAGGCTTAGATAGAACTGTGTATACCTGAAGGTAACTTAGGCCGGTATAAATAGACAGTACTCAAGATGCATCTCGGTCTCAAGACACGGTGTGATAGGTTGGCTGACAAAATTTGGACCAATCACAGAGCCGAACCGCGTACTGATGTGTTCGGTGCGGTGTTCGCGATAACAATTGAAATTAATAAGTATAGAATTATACCACAGAGTACTGCAAGTAGCAACCCCCTGTAAGAGTGCTACAAGGCACTATGCTTGTATGTACTTTATTTATGTTGTACTTTGTTTCTGTTTACTTTACAGTAAGTATACACATAAGTGACATGGACATAGTAGTGTATATTACTGCAACGTTATCTCGCTAGAGTCAGCATCAGCATAGAGAGAGAGAGAACAAAAAGTTTTGTTCGATATTTGACAACGATTCCTCAATATGCTCTATGTTATGCTGATATATGACGTGTGCAACATTATTTAGTATTTCCTGTATGTATGTGCTAGCAGCATCCTTGCTTCGATCTTTGCGTAATATTCTATTCAAAGGTGAAATTCAAAATTGAAACAAGTCGTAATAAATGATGATGATCAACTGTGACGTCGTAGTCTATAAATCTATTGGAAGTAAATAGTGAATGCGGTAAATCATTGTCACCTTCGCATTAATAATTATTTATAATATTATCATTCAGGACTTAGGTCATTGTTTTATTTATAACCTGAGTTTTGGATATTTTTAGATGTTTTTTTGCAAAGTCACAGATTTAACCTCCACTTTAAATACGTATTATATAGGGTGTAACAGAACGATAATACTAATTAAGGTGTACCGTGTATGACGTATGTGTCCCTTGTATAGAGTTCGTTGTAAAGGAGCAGCGCGCATAAGGAGTACCTATCTAACTTTTTTATATTTCTGTATGGGCAAAGTCATAAATCATAACCATGGGGTGCTTTCCCATGCAAATAAAAATCGGCCAAGTGCGAGTTAGACTCGCGCACGAAGGTTTCCGTACCATAATTTAGAGAAGAAATAGGCAAAAATTGTGTTTTTTGCCTATTTCTGCTCATGGCTGCTCAGGCTGTATTTCAATAAACAAATGAGACAGACCTAGCTGAAGTCTTAGAAATAGACAGACATCGAAGTCTTAGAAATAGGGGACCCTAAAAATAATTATTATTTTCAACACTGCTCTTTATGAAAAGGACACATACCCACCCTAAAGTATTATCACTTGACACTTAGTTTTGTGACACCCTGTATTTTAGATACTTTCCTATTTTAATTAAAAGGAGTTGTAGTGTGTTGTTTCATAATAAAAGTGTGTAACGTTATGTACATTGTATAAGCTCTATTAATTTTGCCTTTTCACAACATTACTCACCTAGACTGTTAAGTGTTAAGGCCGCATTCAGATTTGATGATTACTTAATTAATGAGTTACTTAGTGAAGGTTTGACACAACTATTTAATGAATTAACTTAAGGACTTAATAGAAAAATTTTATCTCTTATTAAGTTCTTTGCCGGAATTCGAGCAAGCACTTTCCTTGATTTAAACGAATAACAATGATGTATAGTTAAAAAAAATTTACTTGCGTAAGTTTGCTCTTCTTAAAGGTAAGTACTCATGACTGTTCTATATAAAGATACTTTAACTTCTAAAACACTCTACCCAAATCCAACATTATGAATTGTATCTTTTAAATTGTAATTTAAAAGATACAATTCATAATAATATAATATAATATTCTTAATATAATATTGTTGACAAAATATACCGACCACACAGACCGATTACGACAAATTTCCTCTTCCTTTGCACTTTTGAAAATTTTACCGTAAATCACTGTTAACAACACTGTTTTTACGTTTACACAAAAAACTCGAGTGATTTTTATCTCCTTATCGGAGGCTCTTGAAGTTTGTCGAGCTGATAACGTATATTTTTAAATTAGGAACGGTTATTTTTTTTATCTGTGACTCGTAGCTCGTGACAGCCAAACAGTTTCGCGCTCTTTCTCACACTGCGCGCCAAACGCGTCAAGTGTAGCTTGTAGGTTGATAAGCCCACAAACGAATGTACCATTTTGCATTAATTTTGTTATGAGATGTATGGGAATCACCTCATTATTATTCGTGTGACGAATCGCCGCAAAAAAAAAACTGTGTTTAACGACCTTTTAATTGCTGCAGAGGTTGATTGTTTAATGTTTTTGTTACTATCGAAATTTGATGCTAATGAATTTGATGATTCTATTAAAATGCCGGAGAAATAATTATTAGTAATTACAGAATAAGGCCTAATAGTCATTGATATTGAATATTTAATCAACGACATACAGTAACATAATATTAATATTATTATACATAATATACTCGGTTACAAATAAAAATTTTGAAGTTTGAAGTTTAACCTGCATTATTAGCTTTGTCCACATTGTGCCTTTTTATGTTCATCAAGATTCAAGGGCATGCCTTATAGCGCTGTCAACGTCAAACGTGAGGCATGCCCGTAACGCGCGTTGAAATCGTAGCGCGCGCTATGACACTTTTCTTTCGCATTTATTTTAGTATGGATATTGTATACGTCATATCAGCATATTGACGAATTAGCTTTGTCCACATTGTGCCTTTTTTCTGTTTAACAAGGGCATGCCTTAGTAAACGTGTGGCATGCCCGTGACGCGCGTCAAAATCCACGTTGGAAGAAAAGTGTCATAGCGCGAGCTACGATTTCAACGCGCGTTACGGGCATGCCTCACGTTTGACGTTGACAGCGCTATAAGGCATGCCCTTGATGAACAGAAAAAGGCACAACGTGGACAAAGCTATTTGAATTTATCAATTTTATCATCATAAGTTTGGCGACATGCAAAGTACTCTAGAGTCTCTAGATGCAAATATAGTCCATATTAGAGAGTCAAGTAGTCAACATAGAGTCTTTTGAACATTAATAAGTGTAATGCAAGAATATAATCATTGATCAATCATTGCAATTTGCAAATGGTTTGAAAGGATGTTTTCCCGTAGTCACGAGTTGACGATGCGATGCGCTTTACAATCGTGCAATAGTTTTTGCTAACTATATACGGAACATACAATATTATGTAATATTAAACTTACATTATGTTTAATGCAATTCCTACAACAATATGAGTTCCGTTTTAACGCCTGACTGTAAACTGTGCACTCTTCCGGATTTGGTATCATTCGCAAAGCAGTTTCAATGATTGAAAATTTTTTCTGAAGAGATGTTTAACGAACAGTGAAGATTAATCAAGTATCAACATAGGAAGAGCTTCAAGGAGGTTCCTGTCTTCTCAACCCTATCCTCTTATGCCCGAAGTTCCCTTGTGGCTTTGCCTAACTCTACTCATTACTCGGCTATGGCAAAAATCTAAACTCTCACATGACTAACCAAAAAATTTGGATACTTTAGTTTCAATATATTCAGATTGGCTTACTCGCATATCCTTTGAAAAATATAACCGTCTGATTTTTAGGAAACTGATATGTTTTGGATTTGACAGTCAAAGTAACCTGAGCTGGAGGTGTTGAAGATCGTAATGAAGTGTCACTCGAATGACGAGTCTCTTAGATACAATTCCAAATATGAAATTGGAACCGCGCGGACGGAAGTGAATCCGTCCGACTGGCTACTGCAGGTTATGTAACAACTAACAATCCTTGCCTTGCTAATATCATAGAGAAAATATACACCTAATATTATCAATTCGAAAGTGGGTCTGTCTGTCTCTTGTCTGTACTTCTTCGCTTAAATAGCTGAATAGGTTTGAATGAGTATGGAGATACTTTAACCTACCGGCTACCAAGCCCCATATGAGCACCGGTGATCGCGACAACAATAGAGTAACAATAGATTTCCAAGAATCCACGATCGAAGGATTAATGAGACGGGAAAGGACATAGGATGGTTTTTGTTTTAAAAAATGTACGATTCCTGCGCGATAAACAAATTTCGGCACAACTGAGTTGCGGGCGTCATGATAGCAAAGTGCAAACGTATTTGAATCTTCAAATATCTTTACCGAAACCCAATAGGTTAAACCTACCGTTTAAACTAGAAGCACAGATTACTAAATCGTTACTACGTAACTAGAAGTGCACATGCTAACTGAGCACTAAATAATTGTAACTTGCAAGAAAGAGATAGAGAGAGAGAGAGAATTAAAGATTGAAGTTACTTAAATAAATTATTTGTGACACAAATGCCTACACTAATTGTGTAGAAGAGGAGAGAAGGAAAAACAGTTTATTTTCGTAAATTTTATAAGATAGAGCCGATAGATCGTTGTGCTCTATAATAATCCCTAAACCCAAAAAACTCCAAATTTGATTTCATCGCAATTGCTATCTGACTAGACTGCCATATTTGGCGATGTATGGACTATGGAGCAATACGTAGATTCGCTTTGTGCATGAAAACGAAAGGGTAACAATATGTTACGCCACGGACGCCCACGGACAGACAGACAGATCGGCGCTGTGCGACCTTCGAACGAACGACAGCGCAGGGCCTCTAAATAAACCCCGATCGAGCGAAGCTGCTGCCATTGATACCTGTTTAACTTTTGGAAGAGGTGACGTGACCCTGATGATAAAGGTCTAGGAACTAGGAAGGAGTCTAGGAAGGAAAGTCAAGAAAGAGGACAAAATTTTTAAATTACTTAAGTAAATTATGTAGTTCTTATTTGACTCTTCGTTTAGAAATAGATAAGACTAAGAGAACCCGAAACATTCTTATTTAGTGAATATTGTAGCGATCTTAACTTGCAAACGTTATGCCTTGGATTCATGTCCTTTAAGTACCTAGTTAAGAGTAATGTAGTTGCGCATAATTATCTAAGAGACAAAGAACACAAAAGAGATGAAACAAAAGAAAAATTCTACAATTTTGATTATAATATCATTGATCATACACTACAGACCAATTTGCACTACTGTATAATACATAGAGTGCACACACACACACACACACACACACACACACACACACACACACACACACACACACACACACACACACACACACACACACACACACACACACACACACACACACACACACACACACACACACACACACACACACACACACACACACACACAGAGAGAGAGAGAGAGAGACACAGACACAGACACACACACACACACACACACACACACACACACAAAATATGGAGCAAAATATAGACTCCCAGCATCTCCCAGTGTCTGCAGTCTACGATCAAAATAGCGAGTGGATACAATTTTCGTAGAAAAATCTCCATAATTATTATCATTCGAATAATTGTAGTATACCCAATTATTATTTTTAACAAAAAAATTAAAACCGACTTCCAAAATCCAAGGTAAAAACAATAGTAATATGAACTAAAAAGTTTTAAATAACTCTTACTCTTTAATAGTGCCTTTTTCAGAATTCGTCTAAATCTAAACTATTTCTGTACATATCTACTACAGTCTTCATTATTTTGAAGTCGGTACCAGCTAATTTAATCGTGAGTTCGGTAATGACTAATGACTAATGACAGAATATCTGAAACTTATGGGACTGGTACCGACTTCAAAGTAATGAAGACTGTAGTAGGTATGTACAGAAATAGTTGAGATTTAGACGAATTCTGAAAAAGGCACTATTAAAGAGTTAAAACTTTTTAGTTCATATTACTATTGTTTTTACCTTGGAAGTCGGTTTTCATTTTTTTGTTAAAAATAATAATTTCACTCTTTTTAGTGTTGTCTACAAAATAAGGCTTTATGCGTAAATAACCAATACGAATGTTAACTATTCACATTATATGTTACGGTAAGCGAAGTTATGGTAAATGCTTGCAGTTATCTAAGCGATGCTGCAATTTCCAAACTTTAATCTTTAAAGGTTCAGGAGTTCAACCTGTTCAGTGCCTTTGGACCAAGAGACACCTTTGTATGAAATTTCTCTTATTCGTAATATATGTTTAACTTACTAGAAACAACATTTTAACAACTATGAGCGTTTTGATAAATTTCAAGGATTTCCCTCGATCGCTCATAGATCCCATCATCAGCTCACCACTATCGTAATTGTTATACAAAATTAAGATTATCTAGTTATATCTATACTTATAATAAAATTAAGTCACTTTTTTCCCTCATGACCCTTTGTTCCCATCTTTAAAACTACGCAACGGATTTTGATGATTCTTTCAGTGTTAGATAGCCCATTTATCTAGGAAGGTTATAGGCTATATTTTATCACGCTAAAATTAATAGAAGCGAACAAATAGAGGAATATGTGGAAAAAACGGGGGAAATTATTTGAAAGGGCTAACTTGAACGCGCTAATCTCAGGAACTACTGGTCCGATTTGGAAAATTATTTCTAATAAACTACTGGAGCAATTTTTATGTTATTTGGAGATAAGAAGTAGACCACATGAAGGATTGTGATGGGCTATCGATTTTAATCATTTTTTCAGTGGCTATATATTTTATTCCCGTGCGACGCCGGGGCGGGTCGCTAGTATACTATACAATAACACGAAAATTTCGAAAATTGGTCCACAAACAGTGAAATCATCGTCAAAAACATCTGTTTCGATGCAAAATATCATGGAAAGTACCAATAATTGGATCATAGTGTGATGACCATGGTATAATTAATATTGTGATGATCAAATAATAATAAGTAATAATATAATATTACAATTAATATTGTGGTGATCAAATTGATGTGTTGGCTTATTCTTTCAGTTGTTTAAACAACGCCGAAATCCCCAAACCTGTACCTACAAGCATTCAAAAGTTCTGCTGGGTACCTTCGGACCCAGGGTATAACCTGATGCGAAGTCTTACTTTTTGGTAGCATTTACCTCGAATGCATCAGAAAAAATTGAAATCACTATATGTTTCCATACAAATTTCAAGGAGTCCCCTCGATTCCTCAAAGATCCCATCATCAGATCACCACTTTTGTGAACATGGTACCAAATTCGAGTTAAACCCTATACAACACAAAAAGAATTTTGAAAATCGGACCACAAACGTCTGAGTAATCGAGGAACATACAAAAAAAAAAAGATACATACAGCCGAACGTATTACCTCCTCCTTTTTGGCAGTCGGTCAAAAATTTCGATAAAACACGCCATGTTCTCAAGATGGCGGTTATTTGCCGTTATAAATATTCATTTAAATAGCCGATACGTGCCGATACTAAATACCGATACTGTATATTGCGAAATAATAATGAGATGAATGCGAGCCCACGTGCGGAGCGGCGACCCGAATGCTCCGCCGACGCGCGGCCGAACCCTTCGCCAGTTCGCCACATTATCAATTCTCTGATTCCGATCGTTTGCTCATTTACCAGCTTTTAGGGAGAGTCCGCTATGTGAATTTTAACCGTGCGATTTTTATTCTTACGAATTATTTTCCGTGCGTTTCATATTTTACCGCGAAATTATCGCAAACGTGCGGATTTTTTCATATTAAAAGCGCGATTAAAATTCGCAGTTCGGACACTCCCTTAACCCGTCAAGCCCCATGGCCCATAAGCTCACCGGTGAGCGAGACACAATAGAATAACAATAGTTTTCCAAGAATCCACGATCGAAGGATTAAATGGCTAAGGGCCTGTCCACACTCCACACTGCGAATAGAGTATCCGCACTGCCGCGCCGATGAAAAAAATCGCGCGGTTAAAATTCGCAGTGTGGACATAGGACAGGGCCTTACTAGTAGCTATATATACTATAATTATGTATGTATAGCTAATAGGCACAAACTCTTTACGCGCCAAATGTACTGCTACTAGCTAGCCGCTAGCTAGCAGTTAATAGCTGGTAATAGGCACAAAGTACAAACTACTTGCGCGCCAAATGTAATATTATGTAGTATCATAAGGTACTATTATATATTCTGTGGTAGTATGTACCATCGAGGAAATTGATCCCTATGCAGTTGATAGACCAACGTTATTTGGTCGAATATGTCAATTCAATGTTAATTGTGATCGGTCGGCTGGGTTTGACGTAACGCAACCAAACTACGTAGGTCCCCGATCTGCATAGGAATCAACTTCTCTGATAGTACATTGTACGTGGTACTCTACCATGATAATATACTACGACCAACGATATCGAAGTGGTACTCACTACTCGCCACTCGGTAAGTTGCAATATAAATGAGAGTCCATTGTAGAGCTTCTAGGTTCTTCGCAAACGTTTTTTGCACCTGCTAGTGTCTACAGGTGAGGTCGCCAAGATAAATAATAATTTATTTTTATGGAATTGATTAGCGCAAAAAATATTATGTAATTAGATATACCTATGCTATAGTTAATATGCTAGCTATGCTATAGCTATAGTTATGGCCTATCATGGTAAGTACACGAAATAAGAAATATTATGTATTATGGAATAATGAGTGAGTACAGTTAGATGTTTGAACTTTAAATCATCATAAAAGTATAATCAGGAACTCACCAGGGTTCTTCATGTTTATATCTCTTCGGTAAACTTCAAACTAGGTATCACTCACAATATCACAGACACAATTTGGGAGGTAACTTTTGTCTTTTCACTGTTCACTTACAGAGGTAGGTGTTGAATGCACTTGCTACTTTAATTCTTTATGTTTTATGTTCTATACCTATTAAAGTCCCGTTTTTGTCTATAAAATGTTATAAAGTATGAACGTATAGCACAGTAGAACGTTACAAACGACAATACAAGTGTACCGCAGTTTCTACGGGTAGGTTGGCCATGATTGCTGCACTTTGCAGGCTTCAGTATTAGTTACATTGTTGGTTAGTAGGATTGTAAAATTATTATACCCTGTTCGTTCGATAACGCAATAAAATGTCCTTACTTTCGCTAGGAATTACGGGATAAAGTATTACGACTGGACGATGTTTTAAACTATTTGTGTATTAACCCAGGTCGGAGAAAATTTTTTTAGTTATAAATGCAGTCTTGTTCTAAATGATCTTAAGAACATAATTATTAATTACTAATTGCATTATAACTCAATACGTATTTTTTGTGGGGCGTTACACAAATGTTTAACAACGTCCAACCAACGTCCAACTATCCCCTACGCTGCTGGCTATGCTGGTTTTGGAGGTTTGTTTGACAGGAGCTTAGGTAAAGGGAACTAATTTTTTGAGCAGTAATTTAAATAATTGAGATGTTATTATGATTAGTTGAAAAACATATTGAGCAGTTAAGTATTTAATTTTGTAGCGGTTGATTAATTATTATTGTGACTGTAAAACATGGACAGTAATAAAAAAACAATCGAGCGGTAAAAATGGTGGAATGAGCGGTTCGATAAAAATGATTGAGCGGTCAGCGGTAAAAATGATGGAATGAGCGGTTAGGTAAATAGTCACCTACGCTTTCGATTGACTAATGTCAAAATGTGAACCAATCAACAATGCTATTGGAAAGATAAACTCCTGTCAAAATAACCTCAGAAAGGCATAACTTGTCTCCAAATATCTTTCATGATGAACACCCTTCATCTTAATAAGCATTCAAAGAAATCGAGCAGTTGAGGTAAAGAGCGAAAAACAAAAATGAAACCGCACTTTCACAATGTCTTGATTCTTTTGCGATTCACTCTACTGTTACAATTGCTTGACTGTTGGACTTTCCAAATCATAGTATTAAGTAGAATTGACTGAGTAGAGTCGTAAGTGTACTGTTTAAGCGAGGAATTGTAAAAATTTAAGTACAGCTTATCCTATGATGGCGCAAATACGCGAAAATGTTGAAGAAGACGATATTTTTGCTACTGGTCGCATGATCTACGGCAGGGTTTCTCAAACTTTCGGCTCCACGAACCCCTGTTAAAATTTCCAGGTGACAGCGAACCCCTTACTAACTAATGAAACACATAAAGTGCAAAAAGAGTGCCGCGCGTGCCTTCCAGTTATCAAGCCACCATTACGTAAATCTTGTCGCGAACCCCCTGCCCTCGAATGGCGAACCCCTGGGGGTTCACGTACCCCACTTTGAGAAACCCTGATCTACGGGAACTAAGGTCATAGAATGTAGAGTTACTGTACTCCTGCCAAGTGATAAGACCTTTATGTCGAAGGGACAGGAATCATCCAAAACATAATTTGTAGAGACAAAAAAATTTAATTGGAGATTTTCAGCTACTGCAGTAAAAACTAACTATACTTACCTACAAAAAATAAGTCTTACAAACAGGCAACGCGCCAATGTTTTATTTCTATAGCCGCCCTAACTGAACTTTGCTTGCGTTTTGATCCAAAAGAAATTAACATGTTTTTATCTGGAAATTACATTCTAGACTTTAGAGATACTCTTGAGATTAGGTACCACCTCTGTTACCCCTTTAGAATAGCTATTTTACCCCCGCGGGGGTAATTACCGCAAGGTTGGGAACCACTGTTCTAGACAATCTGAATGAGATAAAACAGGACTGGTTTAATATTATGCTGACGTACTTGAAACCGTAGAACGACACGCGTTAATGAATACGTTGATTACGTTCGTGATACATGGTGATACGTAAAAGCGTACGACGTAAAACGTACTTAAATATTTACCTACGTCGTATAAAGTTCTAATACATTGCTAATAGTAGATAGGTATTGTTACAAAAATATTCCTAGATGTGAGCACTGAGCCCTAGAAAACTCTTTACAATAAACTATTGTGTCTGGCGCGTAGAGCGAATAATTATTTAAGTAATCCATATTAAACGGCCCATTCACTAAAAGTTAATCCGTGGACCATGGGCCGTATAGGACCAAAATTAAAATCTGCAAAGGCCCAAAGAAGTATTTCGTAATCGTAGACCACAAATAGCAGAATGAAATTCCTATCTATTATTATTGCCCAAAAAAAAATATACAAAAACAGGTTAATCAAGTTAGATGGCACAAAAATGCTACCTATTCGTGCGTGTAGGTATCTAATAGCACATTATTGGGGATCCTTATAATTTTGGTTTGTAAATCAATGGTCAGTACCTTCTCAGTACAAAATATTACCATTATACCGTACCTAACTATTATACCTATAACATAAGGATGCGACCCCTAAGAAGGGCACAACTCAAAAAACTCCGGTTGAATTAAAGCTAGCACTTAGTTTTTTGAGCTGTGCTATTTTAATACTGAGGTGCGACTTTTAAATTCACTTTCAGCGATTTACGATTTGAGAGAATAGAGTTAGCTAATACAGGAAAATGCTTATGTTTTTAATAATTTTGATATAAGCAACGCGACGAGGATGACCGTCTGACCGACATTTAATGATAACAAAATTATTAACCGTTTAATTTTGTTATTGTTATTAGCAAACAGCAACCCGTTTAAATATTCAAAAACAAATCCCCGTAAAATCATATTATTAGTAGTAGTTAAACCATAGTAATTAAACTTAGTTTAAAAATGCAATTTAAAAATAGAATCACAAGAATCAACAAAATGTTTAAAAATAGAATGTCGCTTCACAAACAGTCCGTAGTTAACAGCCTGCACCGGTGCAATGCAGTAGCGCCGGTCGATCAATAAATGTACGCACTAAATATCCCGCCATTCTTTACATTAATTTTATCACAAATAGGTGCTAAACGGCACAAAAATTAAACGTCTTTCAATTCAATTCACACGTAAAAACAACACTCACAGCGCTTAACTATTTTACAACGAACGGGGACACATTTACTACATTCGTTGTCCAACACTGACAACCGGCCGGCTAGCGGAAAAGGGACGCTAGAGCGCGCGCAAACTATAACCTAACGAGTTCGAATAGTAGGGCGATAGGGAGCGATTGTGTGGACATGTGTAGTATACAAATGGGGAGAGTTAGCTCATTCATGCCGCTATTCTTCGAGCGTAGCTTCCGCATTCACATTAGGGCTTTTGATAATGAAAAGTGAAAACCAAATATATTTTTATACAAACTTTATTTAAATCAAAAAATAAAGTCTACATAGTTTTTTCAATTTATAGATATATATATAGTATATTTTCAACTTTACCTTCTTAGCGCAGACCTATCCACCATTTCATCACAAGGCGAATATACATTTATCGAGACCCTCAAATTCCTTCAGTATTCCAAGCATACAATTACATTTCTGTCGAGTGTAAAAATGTTAACGTTCTTCTCTGAACAAAGTAAACTATAATAATTGTATGGGAATCATATACAAACAATTTTGATGAATGATTTCTCTTATTCTCAATACTTAACCATTACTATCCAAACCATATTATCGTTTGATATGAATTTTTTATTTTATAAACATTTTTTCAGGTAAAATGCAATAGGATTGCACATAATATTTTGTTTAAATATTTGGTTGGCGCACTTTACTTAAAGACGTCTCTTTGTTCCGTTATAAATAAATCATTTTTAATCTTTTTATTTTTCTAAAATATAATTTTCAAAAGTTAGTTAGCAAACTGTTATAAAAACTCTAATGCTAGACGCTAGTATTTTAGTGTAATTTGACTCCCATACACCGCTGAGCGCAGCAATTCTTCTAAACCTTAAAACAACTATCTTAACAAATAATTATATTATCTTTTAATCCTAGTTTTACACGTCATATAATTTGTTTTTAATAAAAAATACGTAATATCTCATTTTTTATCAAAGAACACTTCTATGTATTTGTTTAGTCGGTAACAAACGAGGCACATAATTTATATTACGAATTTCAACTGAGCACAGATAGGTTTATTTTGTAGTAAACAAAAACTACGCACTACTTCGAAGTATATTCAAACTCGAAAAAAAAACATTTTACAAAACTTTGGGAAGCCTTTGTTACAATCATTGTATGAACCCTAACTAATACTACTAACAACAGTTCTATGTGTGCTCAGTTTTACATTTTATTGCAATTGTAAATACAATTTATAAATAACCCTTAATTAGTATCATGCTTGATAACTTTCATATTTATTATTATAATAAAAAATTTAGTAACAAAAGTTGCGGTGCACATTTTTGGTCTTCTTTGTCAATGGTTCCACAATCACAATAGTAACATTTCTACAGGCGAAATGACAATAAAATTGTAATTTTTTCATACTTACCCATATTAAAAGATTCAATACATAATATGACAAGTTAAAATTGTAATGTTATAAGTACTGAATGTTAGAACGTTTGCCCAAACTATTTGAAACACAGACCACACTCCACAATACATATCATATCAGTGGAAATAGAGAGTAATAAAATAATAATATGTAGGTAATTAAATAAAAACGTTTTTTTAAATTTGTATCAAAATATTATAGTCTATCAAGAAAGTGAAGAAATTAAAAAGTGGCAACATTGTAGTGTCATCCCTTTTTTCTTAGATTGATTTGAAAGGGATCTATGATGTTGCCACTTTTTAATTTCTTCACTTTTTTGACAGACTATATATCTGCATATTTTCTAAATGTCAAATTTTGTTACATAATATACTTTATAATGTTTCATTGATATTGTTATAGGTTGACAGATGTGCAAATAAATTATAAGGCACATACCCATTACCTAATGAAGTAACACAAAGTATGAAATTAAATAAATTAGTATGAAACATTCAATAGAAACTGGACTTTGTATAGTGGCGGTATTCTTGTATAATACAATATATTATGTATGTACTAATTTGGTACTAATGCAAACACATTATGTACTTATAAAAACCGACCTGACACCGATATATTTGATGTACTAAGAGAAACAAAAAAATTAAGCTAAAACAATATGATTTCAGTAATTCATGCCAATTCTTATTTTGTGTAAAAATATATAGTTCATGTATTTAATCTCTTAATACAAGAATAAAAAGCACCATGTTGATTTAATAAAACAATCACCATGAGTAATTGAAACAAGTTGAATATAACGGCTAGATAGAACATAACAACAACACCAATCGGTTGCAGAGGCCGGTGGCAGTCGGCACTCACAGACAAATAACTTCATACAAAGTAAATATGTAATTCCTTTCTTAAAAGAATAACCCGATGTACTCACTAGTACATTTGAATAGAAAAACCTTTACACAAATAATTTAACACTAAATTGATGACAACTGTACAAAAAATATAATATTTTTATCTTATATTTACCTAAGCTAGTATCTTGAGAAAAGCACTGTCGGTAATATTACTACTAGGGATAAATTTAGAATACGTCCTCGACGTAGCGTAGCCTCAGCGGCCCGTCGCCGCGAATCACATTCCACTCTGCCTAAAGTTAAATGCAACGCGAGAGGTGCTATAAATATAAACAAAATAAATATTTATTGGGCTAACTTACCGCCTGGTCCACGTGTTGTAATAGTTATCTATGCACTATACACGTTTGTACTATTGTTACGGCGGACTAGCCCGCCCCCGGGACGGACCGACCGCGCGACAGCAGACACCTTACCGTATACGACGCACTCATCTTTGGATATATTATCTCGAAACGCGGAGACGCGCGCGTCCTCCGCGGCATCAAAGGCACGGACAGAGCATTATACTAGCGGCACCCTAGACTCCGGGCTCCGAGCGAAACCCGCTTATTTAAGCCGAACGACTCGCGGACACCTATCCTCGGTCGTGTGTTCCATATTACGAAAGCGTATACAATATACGATTATTTCCCTCCAAAGACCAACTATACAAATGTAAACGAAGTTAACATCTCGAAATCCCGTCGCCTAGCGTACTATAGTATAATTCCTACGTCTATTTTCGAAGGTAACCGTGACACATAAAGCGCGGGGCGCCGCTACTTGTGCAGCCGGCGCCGGAGCCGCGAGCGCGACCAGGCGGGTCGCTTGGCGGGCGGCGGGGCGGCGGGCGCGGCGGGCGCGGCGCGCGGCCGCTTCGCCGGCGGCCGGTCGTCGGGCTCGTTGCGGCTGCGCAGCGCGCGCTCGCTCGTGGTGGAGTGCACCTCGGGCTCGGCACTACCCGGGCGGCGCGCGCGGCCCCGCGGCGGCGACGGCTCGGCGCGGACGGCGCACGCGCGCACCCGTCGCAGCGCGCCGCCCATGTTCTCCTTGGAGCGGCCCCGGGCTGCCTCCCGCCGCGCCGCCGGGGCCCGCCGCGTCCCCGGGGCGCCATAACAGTTTCCCGCCCCGCGCACGTCGGCGGCGCGCGTCGTGGGTCCGTTGTGGTTCTGCGAGCGCATGACGCGGCGGTCCTCGTCGGGCGGGCGGTCGGCCCGCGGCGGCGCAGCGGGCGTCCGTCGCGTGAGGATGACGACGCGCTCGACGGGCGAGGGCTCGGCGGGGCGCGCGCGGCCGGCGGCCAGGCGCGTGCGCGGCCGACTCGGCGTCTCCGCCTCGTGGTGTGACCGGAGCACGCGGTCGTTGGAGGCCACCGCGGGGGTGTCGCGTTTAGTTTCACTCTTCACCTTTCTGGCGCGAGGCCGCAGCGGCGCCTCGGTGGGCGAGCTGGAGGAAACCTCGTTGATCTGTATGCTGGTCTCGTCCGTCGCGCCGTCGGCGGGCGGTGCGGGCGGCGCGGCGGGCTCGGCGTCGGCAGGCGGCGCGGCGTCCGGTAGAGCGGTGGTGGGCGACGGCGACGGATCTCGGGCTGCGGGCGCCGTCTGTCCGTTCATGATCTCCTCGTACACGTCGGACAGCGTGTTGACGATTCGCGATCGGTTCAACAGTCTGACCATGAAATATGACTCCGCCGGATTGCCGTAGTTGCTGATGACTTCCTGGTCGTTCGCGTCATCGTCCGCCTTGGGCGACTCGTCGCGATGACCGACAGAGAACCTGCCATCTAAAGTCGCGCACGGAGGAAGAGGTGTCTTCGGACTCTCCTCCGAGGGTGGGAAGGGCTTATCGACGTCGGAGTACCGAGTCATTATCGTTAAGCCGTTCTGAGGCACAGGACGAGTTTCCGATTCTGGTTCAGTCGTGGCGTCCGTTTTGGTGTCTTCCGGTTTAGATGGGGCATTAGGAACTCCTGTTGTTACTGGAACCGTAGGTGGGACTGTGGTAGGCTGAGGTTTTTGAGCACTAGACCTGGAGAGGAGCACGGTGGCTCTCGGTGGTCCGGGTGGGTCTAACATTAGCGTCACAACAGAAGTGTTGTCTGCTCTCATTCTAGTATTTGACCACCTGAAAAACAAATTAAAAAAATTTAAAGATAGTCGTGTTGTAGATGGCTCCATAAATATTTCAATTAATGGATAGGTGATTCCACAAACCTTTCTAAAGCATGATCAACTAAGCTTTTGGATGGATTTAACCAGTCCCTAGGCTGATTGGCATTTGCTTTTACTAATGCTGCTTCATTGTGCTTTTCGGTTGCTTGAACCAAATTTACAGCACTTTCTGGAGATATCATATTCCATAATCCATCTGTTCCAAAAATAAGACACCTGCAATGAAAGTAAAAATATTAGGCATAGATATTTTAGAAATATTTCTTTGGTTACCCAAGTAGTATTAATCTAGCTTAATCCTTTGATTGGGAATTCTCGGAAATGCTATTGTATTCTATTGTTGTCGCGATCACCGGTATTCGTACGGGGCTTTATGGGTTAATTAATCTAATAATCTAATATTTGCGAAGAATAGAAAAGAACTTCTACAGCTGGTAACCAAAACTCAAGTATCACATTCATATTAAAATAAGTTTCAATGTATGTTTCTAAATTCTCCATCTCATTATCTCTTAAGGTTGGATTATCATTTATCAAATATCACAGAGACTTTCTTTTAACCCAAAACAGTAGTATTCCTGGGGACACTATTATTTGTGGCAGAACTATTTAATCCTTCGATCGGAGGTTCTAGGAATTCCCATTGTATTCTTTTGTTCTCGCAATCGCCAGTGCTCGCGCGGGGCCTGAAGGATTAATAAAGTTAATTTCATTAACATATTTTGACTGTCATTGTTGCAACTACTTTTTTACCCAGGAATTTTTATTTAAAATACCTAATGTGTAAATTATTACAAACATTCTATACCTAAACTTAGTAGTATCAATAGTCAACACTCCAACATCTGGATCAGGGCTGACGATGAACTCATCATTCTGTGGGTTGTAGCTCCAGAGATCGCCGAGTGATCGAGCGACTGCCAGGAAGGGTATTTCATCTATGGGGGCATTCTTCTTTATCGGTCCCTTGTGCTCTAGCCTCGGTCGGTTCCAAACGACCCTGGGAACTCCAGCTTTAGATACAACTTTCCCACCGCACTTTTGTATACGATCAATTTCTGGTGCCGACTCTGGTTTGTGATCTAAAGTGAGTGGTTTAGCCGCCCATTCGTCACACCCTGTAAAATGAATAGGTAAATGAAAATGTATATAAAAATTATAATATTATGTCTATGGACAATTCTCTCCATAATATGGAGAAAAAAAATATGATAAATATTATTTATCTGGAATATGACATACAGTAGGGCCTCGGTAATCCAGGCTCTCGCTTGTTCAGTGATCGCTGTAATCTGGCCGGCCAGAGCTTTAAACATTGCTTTAAAATGGGCTGAAGATAATGAATTTGATAGCCACTAAGTTATGTTTCTCTGTCAACTTAGTGAGTAGAGACCGAGTTTTGGAAATGAAGTATGAAAATCATAAACAGAATATTACTGACTTTTTCAAAAGGAATTAACTAATGTTTTTTTAACTTACTATGATTTCTTACATGGTTGTAATTATTATGAACATGTAAGTATATTAATATGTCTTTATGATATAACATTTTAAAAATTCATTAACGAAACTTTTAGATTAAGCATGACGTGTTTTATTAACATTAAATATTGCATACTATAATCCAGATGCCTCGATAATTCGAAAAGGGTCGTGTTTTTGCCTCTCCAGATTAACTAGGCCCTACTGTACTATTAAATGGAAAAATATATGTATGCATTTGAGAATTAACAGATGCATTTAAAACATACACAAACTTTCGTCCATTTGAAACTTCATTGGAAATGTTCATCCTCGCTTTCAAGATATGAATCTGCAACCTCAACCTAAGCAATACTTACCTCCGAGTCACAGAGACAAAATTATTAGCAGAGCTCAGGGTTAGGTAGTGTGATTTTGGTACTTGTGACAAAATGTAAATATTAATATGGATATAATCCAGGGACAAATCCCGAATACCGATTGTTGATCTGATTTGTTGATTATTAATTTCGCTACTACTTAGAACTACTTCTGCACAATTTAGGCTTGTTTTTTAAGGTGCTGATGCCCTCTTTTTAAAAAAAATCAATTGATCTAGGCTAAAACTTTATATATAATACTCTATTTTTGGAAGATTTATTGATATTATAATTCGATTTACTGTGAACAAATATTGAAATTAGGTTCATTCATTGTTAACAATTGAAAACAACGGTTTTTATTTTGTTAATCTGTATTCTGTACCTGATGAAGTAAAGGCAACTATGAGATGTAGCCAGCGGCGATTTCTCAAGTTTACGAGAATAGCGCTGCCAAACCATAATTCATAGCCTATCTAAGTATATTATAGAAAATTTAATAACAAATAAGAATTGCTTAACAAAATATAATATTTTGGAAATATCAATCTACTCGGGCGCATTTCACGAGTCAAAATCACCACGATCGTATTGCATCGGGTATGCCCGGAGCGATACGAGCCATCAAGTGCCCGCCCCCCGCGCCGACCATCTCGCCGACCACTGTCGTTTTTACGATCTTGGAAAAAGCCACGTTCTTTTTTGCTCTTCGATCTGCGAAAAGTATTCGTTCTTTCTGTCTCTCTTCGCTATACCTACTGATTAACAGTTCTCAATATTTATCTTATTTTGAGTTAATAGTTCATTTAATTAACTTTTAATAATGCAAGTGGTCGGTTTCCAATCAGTAATTTTCCTACGTCCTAGCTCAAAATTATCTAGTTTGAAAACAGTGCACAAAGATAGCAAGAGAGCATATACGTACCCGAAATTATGTAAGTCAGTGACAGTTTACATTATATTGTTTGATAGAGGCTTTGAAAATAAAGTGAACCTAGGCATTATGCGTATGAGTATTTAATATATATAAATCTCCTGTCACGATGTTTGTCCGCGATGGATTCCTAAACTACTTAACCGATTTTAATGTTTTTTTTTTTAATGTGTGTTTTTTTCAAACTTGAGAGATAGGATAGCTTAGATCTTTAATTATAGTCGCAATTTTAGTTTATTGTAAATTATTTGTCTATAAAGAGCGACTATTGTTTATGCGACGCGGGTTACGGGATAGCATACTTATTTAGTCACTAATTCAATATAATAATACGGGCGATATACTTTATATAATATGGCAAAGAAACGTTTGCTGGGAGTCCGGGACAGCTAGTTGTATTATATGTATAATCTATGACCAAAGTTTAATTTTGCAGGACCTAATCGTAGTAGTAGTGTTCTTTTCTGACAATATTAATGTTTATTTAATACATTTTAACATCCCGTATTTTATTTGAGGTTGATAAAAACAATTATGTGAATCCCACGGAAGGGAATGTCCATATTAATTTTTCGTCCAAAATCATACACCTAACCCCGAGCTCTGATTATTACTTATTCCAAAAATAAATATTAATCCCACAGGATTTAACAAACAAATATTCTTATTTTGAAGAAAAAACAATTCTTTTTGGACTAAAAAAGAGATTATGCAACATTTCTATGCTTGTTATAAAACAATAGCTATTTATTTTGATTATAATTACCATCTTTTGAAGAAAAAACAATTATTTTTGGACTAAAATAGAGATTATGCAACATTTCTTTGCTTGTAATAAAACAATAGGTATTTATTTTGATTATAATTACCATCTTTTTGATAACCGAGCACAATAGCAGAGTCTCCGACATGGCCAATATAAATTTTTCCTCTTCTTATAAACGCTACGCTGGCTGTAGTTCCCGCTGTACTTGGCAACCCCGTTACAGTTTTTGGCCATTTTTCTGGAAAACAGCATTTTTTATTAATTTTACTATAAAAGCATATATTGTACCTGTTTTTGCAAGTATGTACTAATTAGTTTAATCCTTCAATCGGAGGTTCTAGGACGTCCCATTGTATTCTTTTGTTCTCGCGATCACCGGTCCTCGCGCAGGGCCTAATAGTAGGGGAGGGGAAGGTGCTAATTTTGTAGTCACTCGATCGTCATGGAGACCTAGTAGGTTTTTTACATTAGGTAAAACTGATAAAAAAATAATAGGATCGTTTTTTATGTTAGCGGTGGGTTCAGAAACTGCGGCCATTTTAAAGTTTTGAAAAAGAAAATATATTCCGAAAATTGCTTATTTCGGTCAGTTATTATTATATTTTAGACAACAATGACTAAATAATTTAATTTAGTGCAAAATAAAATATCTGCTAAGCTTAGTTAGGAAAATATGAAGCTTTATATTTTTATATTTTAAAATGTCCCTACAGGCTTACCTAATCTTTGAATCGTCAGTGCTTTTTATGCAAGCTTCTTTGGGGTATACTAAACATCCCCTATCTTAATCTGACAGATCGGATGACATTTCAATAATAAAAAAAAAAAAATTTAACCCACCACGTGAGAAATCTGATTTCTATACCATGATAACTAGACACATGTTGGAAGCCTATACAAGCTTAATCTGACACGCTCGAGCTAGTCCCGAAATCCCCTCTTCCCCTCCTCTACTATAAAGGATTAAATAGTTTTCTTAATGAACATTATCTACTGAATGTCAATATTAGGTACCAAGATACAACAATTGAAGCACAAAAACAATTTGATTTCTCAGAAAAACATTTATAGTAATTGTAAACAGAAGTGATTGTTTTGTAAGTAAAACAACTAAACATGTTTGTGCACTACCACAAAAAACTGAAAGCAATTATTTTCTTTAGGATTTTTTATGGAAGTCCAAATTTATGTGATAGCACCCAAACTGGTAAAACAGCTTTCACTTTGCAAGTCGTGGGAGACAGCCAAAAATTGTGCAACAATGTCAATAAAAACTTGCGATAAAGTCAGCCTAAGACATTTTTTAGCATTTCAATGCCAAATCTTTAGACAAAAACTAACCAACACCTATACAATTACTGCAAGGTCAAGCACATAATTCGTTACCATCACTCGTTCTCCCAAGAACGCGCGAAGGAGGAATAAAATAAGTTGAAATCCTTTCATTGGGTTCGATATTTACCTACTTCCTTCCACATATTCAAATGGGTCAACATGTAACCATTGCGAATGGCTTTCAGGACGTCCTCATCATTATCCGACCAAAACTGCCTCTGTTTGACAATAGAACCCATCAAGTGTTCCTTGGCAAAGGCAGCAGCTTCACCTCCACCGTGACCGTCGTATATACCGAAAAAGGCGTATTCCAAGTCCCTTTCATCCTCAGTTTGTTGATACGCTACAGAAAACAAGTCTTCCATATATTTTCTCCCGCCTTGGCTACAGTGGCCAGTGACGCGTAAGTTAACACCGATTGATGCAGGCATTTTAACAAACACAGAAACTTAACCACAAAGAATAATATTTTTAAGGCAACACAAATAACTCAACATTTTGCATTCGCAATTACGCGACCTGTTTGGACTGTTGAATCCAGTTGAGAAATTTCGACACTATGACTACGACAGGTCACGTGGACATATCGATCACAAAGCGTTCCTCAGCACATACGAGATGTTGCATTAGGAAGAAAGAGACAGCCGTATATTTCTCTAGTCGTACCTTCAGAAAAAAGAAATGGACGCCATTGTTTTCCGCCATTTTCAGACGTGTCAGTTGAGCTATATTTAAAAATTATTTAATAAAAATGACCTATTTACGTTTAGTTTTTTTATAAATTTAAGTATATAAATTATTGTTACTATAAATAAGTCATTGTTAATTCGTAATCACAGACTAATTAATGAACTTGATTTTAATTTGTTAAGTTATTGACCGGAAATACAATTGTTTTTTTTTACTATAACCACGATATGGCAAACACGTACAAGTCCGTATTCCAAAATTTTTATACGAATGTACTATGTAGGGAAGCGTTTTGATGTTTCGTTATAGCGTTATAGAATTTATGACACTTTAATAATCATTGTATTATTTAAAGGCCCCATTCACTATCCTGCATTGCAGTCCGCCGTGTAGGCCTGCGAAATGGACCTAGCTCACACATTATCCTGCTTTGCCGTCCTGCTAGGGATGTGATATACTTGCAACGTGCAAAATTCAATATCAGGACTTCTAAGTACGAATTATACGTAACGAAACGAAGCATATAGGCATGCTCTACGTGGAAAATCAAGATGGTTTTGGTCAGAGTAGAACTTTCTAAAGTGTAATTTGAGGGAGAAACAATGGTTTTTTTTTCAATGACACGGCTTACGTGACGTGTCATACACCACACGTTAAAAAAATATATGACACAGCTGCCGTGTCATCCCCACTGAATCTGTATATATAGAAATAAATTTTGCAGTGCCGTATTTCTTATTTGCTTATTACTATAGGCTGGGGATTTTTGGTTACACAAACAGTCTTATGGACATCCCACAATAACAGTTTTTTTGTCATTTACTTTTAACGAAAAATAATGGGTAATTTTCGAAGTGATTTTAACCATTACGGCATTAATCCTTATTCAACTAAACACTTTAAATACATTGTTGATTTAATATAGATCTATATGGCCCTTTACAGCATATGATTTAAATAAATATTTTCGAAGATAATATTACCTACATACAGCTCGACAAGGCTTTTATATGAACATGGGTGCAGACATTGACGAGAGCGCTGCTGGTAAAGGAGAACTGTCAAACATATGTAAAAAATTGACGTTTTTGCAACGTTTTTTTTATGATAGAAGCGTTTAGTTCCTTTTCTCGCCACGTTCATATAAAGCCTTGTCGAACCATATAATAAAGTACTCTGTGTGTCGAACTGTATTTAAAAATTGCGAGACGTAGCTTTTGCGGCGGTACCGACCAATGCGGGCCACTGATAGTAATAATGAATATAAATCAAAACTGCTAAATCGATTTTAATTATTTTTTCAGTGGCCATATTATATTTTATACCCGTGCGAAGCTGGGGCGGGTCGCTAGTAAATTAATATTCAAATTCAATATTCATATCCTTTATTTCCAAGAAATTGATTACAATGATTTTCTTAGGTCTATGGGTAGAAATTATTTTCTACCTCAATGAGGTGTGGAAATGTTATATCTTATGTCTCTACTGGTAACATAATCTTAAAAAGAAAATAATATAATTTACTACATATTTAGGACTCACTACTGAAATTTATAGTTTAGATAATCATTTTAACTAATCAAATAATACAATTATTAAATTAAAATAAACACTCTACTTCCCTAAAATTATTTTACTTAGTCATATAGTCAATTTACTTAAATATTAATTACTAATGTCCATTTTTAATACAATATATTAAGTCATTTAATTATTAGTCATTCCATTATTACAATTTAATAAAATTATAACTTGGCTTATTAAAGATCTCTTTGCTGTCAAGTGTCAAAAAAAGTCAAAATGCAGTCCTGCAATCACATTCACGCTCCTGCGGCAGTCCGCCACGCAGGATGCCGAGCCACTCACGGTCCTGCGCGGCGGACTGCAAGCGGTGCGCGGAGCTTGCAGGCTTTGTGCAGGACCCAGGTCACGTCCTGCTAGGTGTTGCAGGACTGCATGCAGGCCTGCAACACCATTCACTATCCTGTATTAGCCGGCAGACTGCACGGCGGACTGCAATGCAGGATAGTGAATGGGCCGTTTTAGGCTATGCCAAATTTTCTTGATTCAGCGCATTCAGCGTGAATTTGACAAAGATCCAAAATGTTAGTGTATTATAAGAAGGGTAACAAATAGACATAAAGACATATTAAATGATCTACTTTGTATTGAAAGAAAATAGGAACGTTATAATACCAGCTAAACTACATTGTATTTTTCCCTCAAAAATATAACCCATAATATTTTATGGAAATAGGTGCAGTTGCCAAAAGCCAAATTGTACTACATAAAATAATACAAGATTTTTTAACCAAAGGACAAGAATTACTATGAATTAAAAAAAATCCCAAACACAATAATACTAATTAAAGAATAACTATTAACACTAAAGTCTAAAAGCAAATTTATTTACATACTATCCTATGATTAACATAATTCTTATTCTTCAGTAACTTCCCATGGTTTTTCAGGTCTATATTCATCTGTTGGGTAAGGGTTCTTGTAAACATCCATTTCTTGTAATCTCACACCTCCTTTTACAAGCTCTTTAAGGAAAATGTCTACTTTCCCACCCTCTTTAGCTTCCAAGTCACAAAACATTTCTGTGATTCCACTCTCTAAGCACCTTTGAGCAAATACTCTGCCTAGGTTCATATAAGCACATGTATCAGTGATGCTGTACAGCTGGCTCCGAATTGCCCATTCTGATGTTTGTGCAGTGATCACCGGACCGTTGATGAAATGCACAACTTCTGCTTTGATGGTTCTGTTGCTCGGTGTTAATACAAGCCTGCAATTTTGATGTAAAATAATATATAAATTTAATAACAAAGGTTCAATATTATAAACTATACCTATAGAAATTGACATAGTTTGAACTTTGAAGAAGTAAACCTACTTGTGCCAAAATTTTCGTCCTGGTTTTTCCAAATGATAACCATCTGGTTTACGAGCAATACGCATCCGTTCTAAATTCCTAGGGTTTCTATTCACAAATTTAGCTGGACTCGAAGACATACATCTTTTAATATTTGAAATCAAAGCTGTGTTTCTTGTAGGTAACATTGTAAGTGTTGGTATCTGAAAAGTTAAAATAATAGTTACTGAGCAACCTGTAGGCTGTAGCGTCACTTAAGATTATATAAAAATAGCATTTTAAGTATTATCTTAATTATTTTATGTAGAAAAACACTAAAGTAAGATAAATATTAAAAATCATAACCTCAAAATTTACGTCCGCTCTATGGTTATTTTTTTAATTTATTTTTCTGGTCTGGTTGTCAATGTCAATCATTCATCATTCATCGATGGAAAATCGGAAAAGGTGATTCACAATGCCCGTTCGATTATGATCTGAAAATTAACCATTTTGACTGGTTGATATTATGCTAACCGTGATGCAGGGCTTCATAACGTTATCGAATAACAGAAAAAATATCGTTACGTACCGTTATTTTCATAATGGTAGCCAGATAGGTAACGTTATTTTTATAACGATATCTAGTAAAATAACGTTATATTTAAGGGCATTAGAGTCTGGCTAGCGAAAGATGAGACTGGAAAAAGGCGGCAAATTAAAAAAATCGACGTATGGCAACCTTGTCTATAGTCGGAATTATAGTTTTGATACTTGATTATTTATAAAAATAATAATATAATGTTTAATTTTTTAGGACAACTCATTTAAGGAAAATTAAGTTTATTGTTGTTGTTTACTTAAATTTTATTTTGCAATAGGTACATGTTCATGGTGTTGACGAAAACTCTTGAGTGTTTTTGTCGGAGTATTAAAACTTCTTCTTTTGTACTTACTCATTAATTAATATATTATAAAATTTAATTTAACTAAACAATTATCTTTATTTTCTTAAACTAAATTGTCCTACTGTTTGTAAGTTTAAAATTTAATTCAATTTAAATGTTAAAGAATTTCCTATATTTTATTAATATTATGCAATTTAAAGTGTATTAATCGCAAGCATCATAGATTGTATTGATTATACTCAAATATGTTTATTTATTACATACTACTTGTTCATGCCTGAAACTAATAGCCCCCCCCCCCCCTCCCTTGCAAGTTGATTAATCAAAATATATTAGGGATATAATATAATTTTATTAAGTATATTATAATAAGGAAATATATTAGTTGAGAATATCAAAATATAGTATTAGGTAGGAAAAAGTTTCTTCACATTTTAAATAAAAATTCAAAAGGTTTTTTATAAAGTTTATTTACAATTGACGGATGTTAAGTTGGTTTTTGAAAGTTAAGAAACTATAAAAAAGGATTTCACACAGCCCGACCCACTTGAGTTCAAGTTGTGGCCCTTTTTACCTATGTTCCTCTAATTTTGCCAGTGTATGTATAATGCGAAAAAACTTTTTCCCCAACCTATTACAATTTAATCACTATACTCAAAATCTGATTCTAAAAATTCTATGTCAAGTGAGGAATCCGAATCTGAACTGCTAATATCGTCTCTGACCCTAATTATAAACTGTTCCATGTCTGCAGTGATCCCGTCTCGTCTTTTATACTGCTCCTCAACATGCATCACATGGTCCGTATTTTTTTTCCACTCTTCAGCTGTTATACTGTTAAATGACTCTTCAATTAATCTTGCCATATCTTCTGCAGACAAACCAATATTTTTGCTGGCAATTTTACGTTTTGCCAAACTCCATATTAACTCTATAGGGTTCAAATCGCAGTGGTATGGCGGTAGTCTAAGGACTTCATGCCCATGCTGCTTTATAAGTTCATCAGCTTTGTACACTGGGGCTTGCCGATGTTCTTTTGTCAATACTAATAGCTCTTCCCGTGTTAGACATTCCTCATAGGGAATGCCATTTGAAGAGAGCCATGCTTGTATATCGGATTTCTTAGAATTAGTCGTTGGACACTTATTAATTTGTACACAGTGATAGCTAGCATTGTCCATCACGATAACACTTGGTTTGCTTAAATTCGGTAATAATTTTTCAGACATCCATTTCGTGAAATTTTGAGAATTCATGTCGTGATGATAGTCTGCATTTTTTGATTTTGTACTAAACACAAGAAGAGCGTTTGGCACAAAACCTCTTTCTGAGCCGGCATGAACTATAATGTATCTCTTGCCTGAAGAGATATTTGTAACAGCACCACTTGTGGAAGGACCCTGCCATGATTTTTTTGATTTATAGTTCTGATGAACATAAGTTTCATCAAGATATACAATTTCTTTGCCTTCTCTACGTTTAGTAGCAATGAACCGCAAGAAACGGTGTCGCCATGCTGCTACATCATACCTTTCAATAAGGATTGTACGTTCATCTTGGTTTTTCTTAAATTCAAATCCGTTTGATAAAAGGATGCGACGCAATGTTTCACGACAGCCAGTAAAATGAATACTTTCCCTTAATTCACTTAGAAGAGACCTTAATGTTGGGATTTGTTTCTTTACTACATAAAACTCGTTGACTTTGTTTTTTATTGCATTAATATCAAAAGTATCTAATTATTCTAGATAGCTGAATCTTCAGTCCTCTGACAGAATATTTGAAACTTTTGGAACTGGCACCGACTTCAAAATTATGAAGATTGAGTACAGAAATAGTCAAGGTTTAGCCGAATTCGGAAAAAGGCACTATTAGATAGCAAAAATTATTTAATACTTTTTAGTTCATATTAATGTTAATATTGTTTTTACCTTGGAAGTCGGTTTTAATTTTTTGTTAAAAATAATAATAATTTCACTCTTTTTAGTTACACTAGTAGGTAAACCTTCGCGTATATTTTACGTATCTTATTACACAGTTCACACTCACAAAATAATATATTATCAGTGAAGTGAACATATTGTGCTAAGTAATTTAACAATTTTAATACTTCAAACCCCAAGCGGTCACCGGCGATTGCGATAACAATAGAAAGGCTATTGTGTCTCGTTTTTCCACGATCCAAGGATCTATCAGATAAAAAATTGTATAAACTTGCATAGGATGTAGCATAACTACTCATCTAATATATAAAATTCTCGTGTCACAGTTTTCGTTGCCATACTCCTCGGAAACGGCTTGACCGATTCTCATGAAATTATGTGAGCATATTGTGAGGATATTGGTCTGAGAATCGGCCAACATCTATTTTTCATACCAAAAATTATTTATATGGCAAAACAACGTTTGCCGGGACAGCTAGTAATATAATATAATATTATCATAATTATTGACAGCTGTTCTTGTAATCAAGAATTCAATTTCAAATCCATTCAAATCGATACTTAGTGCGCCATCTATCGATTAATAAGTATAACTAATTAAAAAGACACTTATTGACTTTGTTTTGTTTAAATGCTCTTTTTAAAATAACTTTATTTTAATTCTATATTTTGTCTATTAAAATTTTATAAAGTAGTTAGTATAGTATTCGATCTGTATATAAAGTAGTAAAGTATATTCGGCGGCGCCGCGATACCGTCGCCTCCGTGGCGCTGACCGCCGTGTATATTTAAACAAAGTGTTGTTATACAGTATAAAATTATTATTATTATTAGTATATCCACACCTATGCCTTGTACTATTATCTATTCTGTGCCATGGCACAGAATAGATAATAGTACAAGTCGTGTTAAGGTCACCAATGTCTCATGAGACATTGGTGACCTTAACACGACGTGGTAATGATGAAGACGATGATGATGATGATGATTATGATGATGAATATGAGTTGCATAGTAGCATATGCTTTCTGTTCTTAAAACAACGCCGAAACTCCCAAACGTGTATCTATAAGGAGTTAGGAGTTCTCTCAGCATCTTCGAAACCATGGTATACCTTGACCCAATATTTGACTTTTTGGTAGCATATTCTTAGTACACTTCACATAAAACCAAAATCACCATATGTTTCCATATAAATTTCGAGGAGTTCCCTCGATTACTCCTGGATCCCATCATCAGGTCACCACTTTGTGAACATGGTACCAAATTGGAGTAAAACCAAATACAACAAAGCAAAAATTTCGAAAATCGGTTCACAAACGGCGGAGTAATCGTTGAACATACAAAAATAAAAAAAAAAAAATAAAAAAAAAAAAAAAAAAAAAAAAAAATATCCACAGCCGAACATATAACCTCCTCGTTTTTTGGAAGTTATTCTATTATAACGATATTTTTTCGTTATGTATAAACGAACAGATATCGTTATAATAATAACGGTAAATATAACGTTATTTTCTGGTATCAGGTATGCGATCGTGTACGGTGCACTAAATCTCACTCGCAGCCCACTTTTTTTGCGAGATTTGTGCTTACCTACTTTTAGGAGTTTAATACATAGAGAAATAATAAAAATAATAGTTATTGTTTTGTCATGACTTTCTTGACGGACTATATATATATATATATATATATATATATATATATATATATATATATATATATATATATATATTTTAATTAAGGCAGGTCGCTATAGCCCTGGTCGCTATATAGACCCATGAGGATCTATTGTGACTCCTTCGCACTAGAGAATTTTTCGCACTGAAGTATTGGTGGTAGAGGCCTCCGTAGTCTCACTACTAATATACTAAGAAGAATATTACTAGACGATGTGGCAGCATTATATTCATTAACTGGAAAAACAATGAAAAATTCTCACAAAAAATCGTTTCTACAAACAGAAACATTCCAAGTAATTTTTCGTAAGTATATTTTTAGTAAGTGGCAAAAAGGAGAAAAGGCCTATCTATACCCAGCAGTGGGTGGGTTGATAAGAAGAAGTATATTTTTATTACTTACCATCAATATAACCTACATTTTTTTTTAATCTTAGATAGGTACTATGACGTAATTTAACTCAATAATATTTTCCAGAGATCTGCAAAAAAGTCTACGAAGATGTGACTGAAAATGGACTTAAAGAAATAATAAGCGATTGGCTAAATCAAGCGAAAGTTAGAATATCAAGAAGGTAAGAATATTATATTACACTAGCTTTCCGCCCCGCGTCTTCGCCCGCGCTATAAGTGATTTTCTCTTGTGAATGAGATATTTTCCTGTGGTAAAAAAGTAGGTAGCAATAATTATTCCCTCCCAGGTACTCAAACTATATTCATACCAATTCCGTCCGTGATTTTCCCATGGGAATGAGATATTTTCCCGCGGTAAAAAAAAAGCAAGCCTATGTCCTTCCTAAGGTCTCAAAGTATCTCTATGCCAAATTTTATCAAAATTAGTTCGGCCGTTTTGACGTGAAAACGAAACATACAGACAGACACACATTTTCGCATTTTTAATATTAGTAGGGATAATAGGAGTTTATTTGACAAAAGTAATTCACAAATTAATAAATAAATATGCCAGGAAAATGCACACAGCATCATCCAGCCCCAACAAAACTAAGCAGAGCTTGTACTATGAAAGCTGGAAAATTGACTTAATACTACCTTATATGGGTAGTTTTTTGTAAATACATACATTTTATACATAGAAAACATCCAGACTCAACACAAGCATTTGATATTTTGCTAGTCTTGTTTATTTGTTTCAGAGCAGAGAGACAAAAAAGGGAGTGAAAATGAAAAATCTTGCATTAAAATCATCTTGGACACAAAATTGTTCAGTCAAACTCGACCAACCAAACTAGTCCGACGACCAACCCTACGATACCAATCAACCCGACCAATAAAAAGAAAATAAATGTTTAAATGTTAAGGTACATTATTTAATAAATTTACTGTTATTAAATGTACTTAATGGTTTTATTTCTTCTTAATTAATTAATGGCTGGCATACACTGATTAGTGCAAATATGTATGAACGTTGCATTTGCACTAATCAAAGTGTATACCAGCCATAAGAAGCAGCAAGTTTGTTGTGTCATCATTGCATATAATTTGTTGTATCAATGTTGCATATACTTTGCAAAAACAAACAACATGCAAGATTGTTGCTTGGAAACTAGAAAGTTTGATTCAAACTTGCCACAAGTGTATTCACTTGCTATGGCAAGTTTGCCACAAACCTTCACTTTTGATACATCAAACTTGTTGCATGTCAGATGCAAGTTTAAATTGCTATCTGGGATAGGATTTATAACGGTAAATATATGTTCTTTGATAACGTTATAGTCCGTCAGAACCGTTACCGTCCGTTAGAATCCTTACCAGAAGCCTAACTGGGCACTGCAAGCTCAACAAACATCTAAACAGAATAGGTATTTGTAGCATAACGACTTGCAGATTCTGTGAGGAGGAGGATGAAACACCTATTCACCTTCTCCTCGACTGTCCTGCTCTACTGCAGAGCAGGAACAGGCACCTTATCTTATATATATATATATAATACTCATCCACAGAGGAAATTCGTGGCACCAACCCCAACCATATCGTTCAATTTATGCGACCTGCCTTAATTAAAATATATATATATATATATATATATATATATATATATAATATACATATATATATATATATATATATATATATATATATATATATATATATATATATATATATATATATATATATTTTAATTAAGGCAGGTCGCTATAGCCCTGGTCGCTATATAGACCCATGAGGATCTATTGTGACTCCTTCGCACTAGAGAATCATCCCCAACCCAATACTGCTCATAAATTGAACGATATGGTTGGGGTTGGTGCCACGAATTTCCTCTGTGGATGAGTATTATATATATATATATAAGATAAGGTGCCTGTTCCTGCTCTGCAGTAGAGCAGGACAGTCGAGGAGAAGGTGAATAGGTGTTTCATCCTCCTCCTCACAGAATCTGCAAGTCGTTATGCTACAAATACCTATTCTGTTTAGATGTTTGTTGAGCTTGCAGTGCCCAGTTAGGCTTCTGGTAAGGATTCTAACGGACGGTAACGGTTCTGACGGACTATAACGTTATCAAAGAACATATATTTACCGTTATAAATCCTATTATATAACGTTATAACATTAACGGTTATTAATATCAATTTTTAACGTTATTTTTAATATTGGGTAAATTTTCATAACGTTATCTATGCCCTTGAAGTAGTAACGTTATGAAAAAATAACGTTATTTGAAGCACTGCCGTGATGTGTTTATCTGTTTAAATTAGTTTTTTGCAAGGAAGTTGCTAATTTCGAGTTGAATTTTATATTTTAAAACAAGTGGTTACTGCTTATCTATTAGTTTAGACTCTAGACTTATTTTTTGATAAAGGTAAATGACTAGTAGATTGGACAGTACAATATTTGCTGTGTTGTGATGTTGCTTTAAAAATTTCCTGTTTTTAAAGAAAAACAGTCAGTTTTTAAAAGCAACATTAATAAATATGATGTTTTTGTGCTTTTTCCAATGACTTTTTTTTTACGCAGGAGAAACCCATCATGGGTGCCTCTGGTTGGGTACCCCGGGGGTATGTGAGAGTTGAGACTCCTACTCACTAAAACCACCTGCGGTTCGCCTTCAGCCGTATAGCGGAGGGATATCCCGGACCTAACAAACACGGGACTCCCTCCACGACTGGCCGGTCTACCTCGGACTGGACTTCCACCAAAGTAAGGGAACGCTTAGGCGAACTAAAGCGTTCCCCTCGGCGCCGGGACTGAAAAAGCCGGGCAGGTTCCCATCCTGACCCGGAGCCCCGTTAGACAGAAGTTAGGAGGTTCGCGTAGCGACGCCTCCGCACTCCCGTCCTACGCCGGCGGAGCGGCAGAGAGGTGGGATCGTTCTCTCTGTCCCGCTCCGTGGCCTCTTTCTGCGACATAACAAATTCGCAGAAAGAGACCGCCGCCTGCCAGGCCTCATCGCTCTCGAGCATGCAGCGCACCATGCTCGGGAGTGAGAGGTCTCCACCTAGCACCGCCACGTGTCCGTGGCGCTGCACGGCCCAACGATCGCACACCTCAAGGGTATGCTGGGCCGTGTCCTCCGCAGCACCACATTCATGGCAGGCTGACGTTGGCTCTCTTCTGGCAACCCTACACAGGTACTCACCGAAGCACCCGTGCCCGGTGAGTACCTGCGCAAGGCGGAAGGTGAGGGGTTTCTTCTTGCGGCGCATCCACGTCACTTTTTCCAATGACTTGTACTGTCCAATCTACTAGTCATTTACCCTATTGTCATCAATATTGTTTATTTAATTAATAAGCTTTATTACCCAAAATGAGTGCACTCTGTTCCAAAAAATTCAACTTTGAAAAAAACTTTAAAAAACGTGAGTTCACTACTCTGTGGAAGTTGTGTGGAAGCATAAACGTATGATGCTAAGTATATAGGTACCTACTAAAAGTTCTTGATTATAAGTCTATGTGTGGACCATAAACGTATGATGCTAAAGACCAACAAAGAGTGCGAGAGAGAAGAAAATCCTTTATGGAATTATAACAAGATGAAAAGAGAGAGGCAGTCTAATGAAAACTTTAACCACTTTCATTTGACAGGTCGTCACCAAGTCGTCACCCGTTTTTATGCCCTTTCGGTATTTGCAATTTATTGTTTAAATCCTTTATTATTTTCGACAAAAATACTATTACATATAACAATGGTAACTTGTTCTGTGAGTGATTGCAGTGTAAATCATAGGAGTAATCCTGAAAAATATACATTTCACAGGTAATTAATCTTCATGTCCTAATTGCTACGATGTGTTTATTTTAGCTATATTCTGTCTATATTTCTCTATTTCAAATAAAATATTGTTAATCCTCCCCTTTACTTTCATATTTTGCATAACTAAAGGTACTATTGTTCTTAAATTACACAATTTTTAAAGAAAAATTTTTCATTAAAATTATTTACATATACGCTAGGGCTTGAATCAAATTTATCGATATGCCTATCGGTATTTAACAAGAACATAAAACTAATCTAAAAATGTAATGGGGGTGTAAGGGTATTATGATATGTATTTAATTTAAGAATAAATAATATACTATGTTTGTCGTTTACTTTCAACTTTATATTTGAATTTCTATTAATGTAAGAGCTGATTTTTCAGATAGTTTTTACCTGAATAACAAGTAATAACAAGTAGCAACTTTAAAATGTGTATATTATTTACCGTTATAAGAACCTCATGTTATAACATATCCGACGATTGAAAAAAAAGACGGGTTGCACTCCGGGAGTGCCGGCAGAAGTGAAAACTTGATTATTAACGTTGTGCATTTTTTTAACCCATTTTTTTTTATGAAAATCGATTATTAAAAAATCTTTTTTTTTTAATTTTTTTTATTTAATCGAAACCCTTACAATCAATTCAAGTTCGAGTTCGACACAAAATACTACTCTCCAACCGTCTTACGGTTTTCCAAGGTTTTTGACGTGACAACGTCTTAAATTAGGTTGCGGCTGGGAGTCACTTATGAAAAAGTGTAACGCTCGGTAACGTTACGATGAGTCACCGAACGAGAGAGAGGCCCGCCGAATGCCTTGCGTCTCTCTCCCACACGTTGTCACGTAAAATCTTCGCCCGTAAAACCGACTTTACAGGCAACCATTTTTGGCCTATTTATTTTTTTCGATCAGCACGAGAATCTGACGCGAGTTTCACAGTTTTTACCCATCCCACAAAAGTGCTCAACGCCGCTAAAGAAGTTTTCACTTCAAAAATCACCCCAACCGAAAATGTGTATCTACTTTTCAATCGTCCCCTTTTTACTGCCAAATAAAATATATGATACCTAATTTGAATTACAAAATCTGTCAAAGTTGCATATTATTTATTTCTCATAGAAACGCAGGTAAAATAACTCGATCGGACAATACTATCGATTGTAAAATATACATCACTAGCACACGCACACATTGACAGATCAAAAATCGTCACGCATTTTCGGGTTGTCAGGTGGTCTTTACGACAGTATATATTATAAGTCTATGGTGTGGACAGTGGTGTCATCAATCCATAGACATTTTTTTTTTTGGTTTGATTCGTCCCATTCAGGACAGGCAAAGGGAACAAAGCCCATACAGCCATGTCTTTTGTAGAAATCCATAGACAAAGTGATAATTATTATGACACAAAGCTGTCAAATTTGACATTAGTCCAAATTCTGAAATCTGACATCATGCGCTGTAGTCTGTGTCTGAAGCAAAATATGATGTATTTCTTTTGGTAGTTGTTGGTTGACATAGTTTTGCAATTTATTCAGCAATTTGTTTGCTAATGTTAATGCTCGATAATAGTATTCTACCCTGTGTCATTTTAAAGTAGCGTGAACCCTGAATATGTTTATAAAGTAGACGCGTGTTCGAGTGTGCTTGAATACATGAGCAGCGCTGTATGTTTGTAATTAATTTTCGCACGCCCACTGCACAGGTCGGGCTGGTGTTTGTTGTGATGATTAATGCCCGAGATTGAGTGATATATTCGTTTCCTCTATTTATCGACAATGTCACTGCAAAAAAGTGAGAAAAGTTTGAGGAGCGCTGGGGGCGAAAGAGGTGACCAGGATAACGCTTCAATATGTTCGTCTGTGACCACGCAACCCGACAGACATGGATTTTTAGGAGGAGCTCAATATAGTCCGGAACCGTACGTACCATTTAACTATTATTTGATTACGATTTAGCTTCAGTATGATAAGGCATGTACACAAAAGTATTCTTATCAAAACAACCATACTCTGCAGGTATTATAGTTGTTAAACTAAGTCCAAAGTACCAGTTATTCATTAAAAAAAAATGATATGATAAATACTAGGTATATGATATATTTAATTTAAATACTTATTAAACTTATTCAGGCTTAGAAAATAAGTATTAATAGGTAGGTATAAATCCAAAACATAAAATATACACCAATAAAATACATATTTTTATATTTACTACATCAACATTGTAATGAAACATACCATTGAAATTCAAAAAATTCTATGCACCCAAAAGAGTAATGCTCACATTTTTAAAAAGGCCAGCACACACTTTCTAAAACAGCAATAATTGATACAATTTGAAACAGTTGGTATGGCAATTACTTATTAACATTTGGTGTGTGAGTAACCGACCTGGCCCTTCTAATTGTCTCTAATTGCATAAAGCAGGTTTCACACTAGCGTTTACATTTCAAGGCTCACGAGTATGTACTCGCCATAAATAGCCAAACCACATGCTATTCCTACTGTACAACTTTGTTTTTTTTTTAATTTAAATTTAATATCTTAAGACTACAAACATTTTTCTAAGTGTAAACACACATGGCATTTGTGTTTTGTGATGTATAATGAATAATGATTGATACTGGTTGCCGCCATTGCCCAAAAATTTTTTTGTTATACCTATTCTAGAAAAAAAAACTATACTATGTTATTTCCTGAGACTCACTATCAGACCACACCAAATATCTTCAAATTTTTTTAATAGTTATAAGCCCGAATGGGACTCAAGAAATTCCAGACAGACACTTTATAATATTAGTATGGAATATTGGTAATGAAGAATATAGTTGTTGTAACAGGATTTTACTTAAAATCCAAATGTTTCAAATTAAACTGGTTAAATTAAAGGTTTTGAGAGCGCATTCATTAGTAGTTAACTCATACGGTATACCATATGTACATCATGCGGGGAGTCTATGACAACTAATTGACAACGAATGGCGCATTGTCATTGGTCATGGCATGCGTTTCAGAAATCTCCCGCACCCTGCATGCGGGCCCGTTCGACCAGTGAAAATGCGCCATACATCAGGAAATGACTAAACATTTTAATAGACATTAGATAAGCTATTACACATTATTCTTTGAAGCTATCTTTAAAAAAGCTTGTTGCATAAGGTAAAAGTGATTATAAATTTAAATAAGAACTATGGGAATGTTATACTACTCTCAAGACAATGAGAAAAAAGTTAAGAGCATATTGTGTTCTAAATAAAGTTCACAGGCTTTCCATTGACAAAGTAATTATTAATAAGCAGTAATTATTGATGTTTTTGTTCTTTAGCTTCATTGCCTTTCTTTACCTCTGTTTTTAAATGTTTTCTACAAAAAGAAAACACTACTGAGAGAAAATAAAAATTAAGCCAAATGTCCTACTGTGTAACTATTAAATATCTGGTCCAGTACCTCCAGGGGCTCCAAAACTTCGCCATAAACAAACAAATAAACATACTTTTCAAATATTTGACATCAATTCATCAATAATAATTATATTATGTCATTTGAATAACAACATGGGTAGCTTTTAAGTGTGTAAAAATGTACGGTTCTTGGAAAAGTCTAGTATTTCATATGATAATATCTAATTTTATAAAAGATGCTGATAAATTTTTATACAGTATATATGTATTAAAACATGTTTTATAAAGTAATAAACAAGTATAATATAATGAATATTTACATTTTATTTGTACAGCCGAATGTTTTTCAAGGTTAACATATTTCCTATTGCCATTAGTTGTGTTACCTTGGCTTTTCGACTGTTTAAACAGTTTTACTGTTGGTGTACAATGTACATGCATGTGCAAGGATATGCTTTCGTTTAACAAAAGTCTGAGGTCATTTCATGTGATGCAACATGCAGGCTTCGGGAGTCTAATTAAAGATACATACCTACATATTTTATTAATAGGTTTTTAGGCACACACTACAATAATTATTTGATGTTTCTATACCCGTTGATGCTTGCAACTCCATTGCGCCTTATTATTTGTTTATCGCGCGAGAACTGTACATTTTTCTGGGATAATAACTATCCTATGTCCTTTCTGGTAAAGCAAATTTCAGCAAAATTGGTCCAGTGCCACTGGAGGGAATTGGTCCAGGGCCATGGGCGTAACAAGGTTACAGACAGACATACATTCGCATTTATAATATTAGTATGGATTCTTACTTGGGCTCCAGTGCTGTGTCAAGACTCGAGATTATCATATTATCTCTTGTGACTGTTGTAAGTGGCCCTTTGGTTTGTTCCATGCAGGAGTCTAAATAGGATCATTTTTGGATACAACCTTCACATTTTTATCTAATGTGTTAACATTAATTTCGTGTTATATTTTAAATAACAAAGAATATCTGATGCATCATACAGTATATTAGTAATCATTTTAACTCAGTGTTGTCAAAATTAAAGCTTGATCATTACATGACTCATACTAATCAGTTAAATGCAGTGCTTATAGTTAACCTTTATTACACTTCAAAATAATTACTGCAGTGCAGTAAAATACCTCATTTTACACATAAGTTTTTACTATGACTCATAGTGCTTATGATTGTTTTGGTTGTATTATATATAGTTTCTTAGCAGACAGAAGCATAAAGGTCGTAGTTGACGGCGAATGCTCGGAGACTCACTCTGTTGATGCTGGTGTCCCTCAGGGCTGTGTGCTATCGCCTACTCTATTCTTACTGCATATCAATGACATGTTGCAGACTAGCGGCATTCATTGCTATGCAGATGACAGTACAGGTGATGCTGTATATACCGGCTCCCCCAATATTTCTCGGCAAAATGTCACTGAGAGTCGAAACGAACTTGTTTCTAAGGTGGAGAATTCATTGTAGAAGGTCTCTGAATGGGGTAGACGTAACTTGGTCCAATTCAACCCCGCTAAGACACAAGTCTGCGCGTTCACCACTAAAAAGTCACCAATGGTCGTATATCCCAGTTTCGAGGGCACATCTTTAACCATCTCCCCTAGCATTGAGATACTTGGCGTCAACATATCGAGCGAAGTCCAGTTCCGATATCATCTAGAGGGTAAGGCCAAATTAGCCTCGAAGAAGCTTGGTGTTCTTAACAGAGCGAGACAGTACTTCAGTCCGGACCAACGCCTACAACTCTACAAGGCGCAGTTACCGCCTCATATGGAATATTGTTCTCATCTCTGGGCAGGGGCGCCAAAATACCAACTGCTCCCTCTGGATCGTATCCAACGAAGGGCCGCTCGAATTGTTGACTGCCATAGTGTCTCAAACAGCTTGGACCCCTTGGAATTACGCCAAGATGTAGCTTCACTCTGCATCCTCTATCGGTTGTATCACGGGGAGTGCTCAGAGGAATTGTTCGGAATCATACCACCTGCAACTTTTCGCCATCGACCCACGCGAAAAACATACCATCCTCATCACCTTGATGAGTGGCAGTCTTCCACAGTGCGTTTTTCGTGTAACTTTCTGCCGCGCACTGTAAAACTCTGGAACGAACTGTCACCAGCAGTTTTTCCGGACCTATACGACCTGCAAACCTTCCAGAAAAGAGCGTATTCCCTCTTAAAAGGCCGGCAACGCACCTGCACCTCTTCTGATGTTACGAGTGTCCATGGGCGACGGTAGTTGCTTACCATCAGGTGACCCGTTTGCTCGTTTGCCCCCTTATCCAATAAAAAAAATATTTTTATGTTATCACGTCTTATCAGTTTGGCTTAGATTGCATATTTTTTTAAAGAGTTTATCAACAACATAAAAGAGTTCCATGATCCATCCCCTATACGATGTTACAGAGAATGATGTTAGGTAATCAATAGGGTATAATTAGGGAATGCAATACCGGAATACCGGGATCCCGCATACATTTTGCGGGACTAATCCCGGTCGAAAATTTTGCGGGATCCCGCGGTACTGGCGGGATTACAAAGAAATATGATTCATACGCGTAACTTTGCGCGCGGGAGTTCGTGAACTGGCTACAGGCAGCCCGCTAAACAATTTACCTTCAATTCACTTTAAATGACAATTGAGCCAACCAGCGTGGATGCTGAGCGAGCTTTTCCGGAACCGTTTCGGAATCTTTGGGCACGATTTTTAGTTTTTACCTATATTTCGACTTTTTATAAAATATGAAAATAAATAAGCTAGTTTTTTTAACTATTATTATTACAAGCCATTTCCAAAAAAATGTTATTAAGTTTTTCTTTAATTTTTTTTAAAGTCTGGAGTATGGAGGTGTTAGTAAACCCTTGAAAAAAGTGTCCGACAAAGTTTGTTTTATTTAAGATTCTAAGAATAAAACGGGCTCTGTCAAGTAAAGTCATTATAACGATTTATTTTAAAAGTTTAAGTCCACCCAGCGGGATCCCGTAAATACCGGGATCCAGCGGGATTGTGATGGTTCAATCCCGCAAATACCGGGATTGAAATTCTCTTGCGGGATTGCATTCCCTAGGTATAATATTATCACTGCAATGTTTTCACGCTAGACGGCAGCACCAGCACAGACGGCAAATAAACAGTTTGTTCGACGTTTGACAATGTTTCTGTCAATTTAAGATTTGATATGACATGTGCGACATGTCGGATTTTGGTCGGTATATTTACTGCATGTGCTAGTAGCGCCCCCTGCTCTAACTTGCGTTATCTACTAAGTAGGTTTTAGAAGTGAACTAATGAGGCTGAGTGCGAAGTCTTACGCAGCGCGAGTTAGCTCGATACGTACTTGACCGAATTTTATGTCTAGTGAGATGTTATCTTTTTAGATTGTTGTGTTTTTAAGCATTTTCGAGATTTAAATTAAGGCCTAGATTCCCCTATCTGGGGAAGTGTCTTTAGTTCAAAATTGTATTGGTAATTTTTGTCATGGTATGTTCCGTTAAAATCGCGTTATTTTTTGTCATATCAGAGAAAACATCATACATTGTATATTTAACTTTAACCAAAGCTGGTGCGAGTGAGCCTGACGAGTGTTTCCATTGTGCACAATTTACGTCCTGATATTTGCCAATAGGCGATCCGTCTGCTCGTTTCCTAGTCCATTTAAAATTCCCATCAATCATCCATCCATTATTATTTATTATTGAAGGGTCGATATTTACTGCTTTCTTTTGGATGTCTGCCATCGCCATATTTGTCGTAGGAAACTCGTGAACATTCTACGGTGCCAATAAATATTTAATAAATTAAACAGCGTCCATTTTGTTGATCTTCTAAATGTTTATGCTAATATTATAAAGGGAATTCTTGTCTATTTGCATCGAGAAAACTTCAGGGAGGATTTTAATTTACTTGGTACAAATATACGGTAGCTAACGGCTGGGTTGTATGCGAAAAAGACTTCTAACTAAAATCTAAATGTACTTTCGGAATTCTATATTACGCGTACAAAGCCGTATGTAGACAAACAAACTTTCGTATTTATAATATTAGAATGGAAGTATGGGTTAACCCATCAATCCCCAAGCGGCAGCCGGCTGGCGCATAACCCGCATAACAATTGAAAATCGATTGTGTCTGCGATACCCACGATGGAGGTGCTACGAGAACGATTGGTATAGAAAACCGAATATTTCTCTACGGAAATCCAATGCAACATACCAAATTACAACACGATATAAATTAAGTGCTCGATGTCATTGATCAAATTTCACAGTCATCGCCAACCTAGTAAATATAGTTCCATTTGAATCAAACAATACCCAGATTATATATTATGAAATACGGTCTTCCGGAATGTTACTTCGGTTGGTGCCTGGTGGGCGTACAACGCGAACGCTATTAGGTAGGCGTAGCAATCCTAAGCTAATACTATTGTACATTGTGGTATTAGATCAATGCTCAACCTTTTCTTATACGGGCCACAAATTTATAATACGTTTTGGTCTTGGTGTCCCAAAAAATTGTTCTTCTAAATTAGCGTGAATTTCAAAATAGTTCTTCACGCGGGCCATTGATAAAGTCTTCGCAGACCGCAGGTGGAGTAATAGCTGTATTAGATGGTATTAAATTGGTATAATACCAGATCTAGACTCCGCCATAAGTCTATGTCTACAGTGTACGGAAAAGAGAGCGGAAAATTTAGGATGCAATGAAATAACCACATAGTGAAAGCTTGTGACAAATGCAGTCTGCATACGAATTACATACATATGAGTCGTTACTCATTCCCAAGCTGTTAAAACTTATAGCCGGTGCCGATTTTTTTTAAAGAGTGTAGGAAATTTCATTTCCGTGGCCCATGTACGAAATCTACCGGCCCCTGCGGACGCTGCCTATAGGCCGCCCGTGGCCTGCGGCCTATAGGCCCGGATTTGGGCTGCTTATACAACTAGATATCACTTTACATCGAAATTCGTTTATACCGTGAGAACCGTAAATTTTACCACTATAAAAACAGTACATTTTATCAATCATAACATTTTATCCTCATTCTTATTTTCCTGGTTCCGAAATCCGAAGCAACTTCGTATTTAGGAGCCCTTCTAATCCTATATAGGGTTGTGTATAAGCTCCATGTATAGAGTTCATTGTAAAAGTGGCAGCGCTGAACAGGTTACTTTTTTAATTTTGAATAGGCAAACTCATACGCCGCACTGGGGCGCTTGCCCATACAAATCACAAAAAAAAAATGCCGTTTTGGCGCTACTATACTTTTACAGTGAACTCTGTTTAAGGGACACATAATATTATGACATACATATAACACACCCTAAAGTATTATCCCTTAGTTTTGTTACTTTCTGTGTACAGTATACTGTATTTAGGGCTATGTATAAACTTTCAGGACTTATTTTTTTACAGTTTCAGGCCCTAAGAGTAAGTTTAAGTATATTGAAAACTATTGTTGTGTTTATTTTCAGTAAGAGGACTTTATCACCGAGTACGATATTGAAGAGGGAGCAGAAATGGCTGCGCATGCTGAACAACTGGGAGGCTTTCATGAGCAAAAACTACAAGAAAGTGCGCGAGAGGTGCAGGAAAGGTAGATAAATACTTACACAGGAGTAACTTTAATTCTCATATTTATATTTGCCATTCAAATTACTTTTGGCTAAATTAACAATTAACTAAGATGACGTCCGCAACCGTTGCGCCAAAATGAGCTTATCGCGCGGGAACCTTTTTCCGGGATAAAAAGTTAATAAGTAACCTATGATATGTCCTTTCCCGGGACTCAAAGTACATATTATCTCAATACCAAACTTTAGCAAAATCGGTTGAACCCACAGGTTGAACAGACAAAGTATATGGACTGTCTTGATTCGATAAAATCGCTTTGCTATTTATAGAGAACACGAATTCTGAACTGAAGCTGTATTATAGTTTGTATGTTTTAAGGCTCCTCCTAAGAAGAAAGAAAAAAGCGTGCAGATGAAACCACTTTTCATCGGCATTAACAGAGAAATTATATCTGAAAAAAATAATTAGTAATCTACATGATTTGATAAGTAACGTGGTTTTGCCATATTTTTTCTATCGGTATCACATAATAAAGAAATAAAAAACCAATTCACCTCCAAATCGTTGAATGAAACCACTTTACTCCTTCATTATTTATCAAAAGAATATATAAAAATATCTACTGCTTTGCAAAACATAAGTTGATAATTTGGTTTTTTTTACTTTTTTGAAATATGTATTATATTAAGCCTTAAAAAGGTTTTTTCTCCTATTTCGCCCTATCATGGACGCGGCGAGCGTCGTAACCGCCACCGTACAAGGCGCGCTGTTATGAATGTTATTTTAATGTTATTTACGTCGATATTCGCACTGACAGACAATGATCAAGGTCATTGGCGGATATACCTAGGAATTGCAGAATTTACCAAATGTATCTGTATTATTTCGGTGACCAGTGCGAAAAAGATGGATATATTTTTAGAAGACAAAGATAGAGCATAGGTCAATGACCGATTATGCAGTTACCGCTACTATGATACTTTACTATAACAGTTTTCTAGCTTATGTCATTGCGTTGACTGACGCGAATGAGGAATTTACACACTATATGTTCAGGGCTAATTTGCCTCTAGTTCCATGAGAGTGACCCTTATGTTGTGACAATAAAGGGTATATTAGAGGGGACATAATTGCAGTTTTGTGGCTACCGGTCTTCCTATTTACATAGTCCGATATTCGTGTCGCAAGTCGCACGCTTCATCGCACATTACGTAACGATATGTCGCAAGCTATTATTGAAGCGAAAAGAAACTTGTGCGTTTTCTAGGGTTTAGGAATAGTTGTTCCCTTTTAGGTGATTTAGGAAATAGAATTTGTACAGCTATATTTGAATGATTACTTCGCGAGAATTCTGAATTTTCAGACGTTAAAAGTCAAAGGTTAAGTAAGTCGGGTAGTTAAAAGAAGCTTTCAAGAATCAAGCTAAGGAAAGCAATGTTAATGAACGTGTAAAGAAGCATATTCGTCTATGATTGACCATAATCGTCCATGATTTTGATGCATGTTAATAGACAACTTTGCAAACATGCAGGTCACTCATCAGTCATCATTCATCAATCATCATATCCCAATTAGAATACATTTAAAAATTCAAATTTTATCGTCCAGAGACAAAACTTTTTTTTTAACTTGTACATGACACTAAACATTACAACAACTTTATGCTAACATTGTACCATCGTAGAAATTGATTCATAGGCAAACATCTACGTCATTTGGTCGGATTACGTCAATTCATTGTTAGCTGCTATCAGTCGGGTGGGTTTGGTTTGATATAAACGCGACCAAATTACGTGGTCCGCTATCTGTTTATGAATTAACTTCTCTGATTCCTTTTCCAGGCATCCCCGCGTCCGTGCGGCCGAAGGCGTGGCTGTACCTCTGCGGGGGCCAGCTGCTGCTGGAGAAGCACCCTGACGAGTACGAGGAGCTGCTGAAAGCCCCCGGGGACCCCAAGTGCATGGAGGACATAAGGAAGGACCTCCACAGACAGTTCCCCTACCACGAGATGTTTATACGCGAGGAGGGACTCGGGTAAGATTTTTATGCTTACTGTCCCACTCAGTTATCTTAAGGGCCTTTCCACACGACGTATTTTTTGCGCACTGACGAAGCGCGACGCGCGTTTCTGATGTATTCGTCTTCTGCGCGTTTTCATCGCGTTTTGGCAGATATAAAGCTTAAAACGTGTCGGCTTCCTTCCGTTTGCTGAGCGTTCAACTTGCGTTTGAATCTATACAAACGTAAAAAACCGTCGTGTGGAAGGGCCCCTAATGATTAGGTACATTAAACTTAATTGAAGGTAAGACGGAACATGTTTTAAGTTTATTGTCAAAATCTTCATTAGATTAAAGTTTAGCAATACTTTATGTCATATGTGTCTTGGCCGTTAGTTAAAGTTGCTTACAAGTTGCACTCGATGAAAGTTGTGAGTTCGATTTGCGCGTTTTAACTTTTAACAACTTAAAAAAGTTGAACTTCACCGTTTGGTTGAAGTTTGGACTCTTGACACGTCACAAAATCTTTGCGTCGGATGGCTATGTAAAAAAGTTTCTAATGTCTATTGAACTATTTATAATTAAGTTATTAACTATTAATTATAAAAACCACGCCTGGTCTTTCGCTAGTCATGTCAGTCCACTTCCATTCCACTGGGTTACGTAAGTAAAGGACGTATGCGGTAGTAGGCAGTTTGACGTATGCGGTACTCCGGAATTACAACTTTATTTTTACCTTATTATATATATTAAACATCTTAACACAATCTTAATTTAGCTAAATGTTACATATTTCCTATAATATACTTATTCTATAAAAATAATTTTATTTTAGAGGAATTACCTACAACATGTTTCAACCTTAATAAATTAGGTATAATATAATGATTCATATCAATATAACTTGACGAAATGTCACACATTTCCCAGTATATTTATTTCCGGTAATTTACGTAACAAATTTTCATTACGTAACAAACGGAAGGAAATGACGCTTTAGGACAATTACTTAGTGGTTAGTCTTTCCTTTTATAGGCTATCGGTATTTACAACTTTACGATGTAAAATACAAACACACAAACGTAAAGGCGAGCGCTCACTTCATGACAGACTTTTGCAAGTTGCAATACAAAAAGTATTGTGTTTTGTATAGCAATAATATATTAACATCTTAAGACTCCTAATTTTTCTCACCAGTTCAACCGTGCTCGAATTTTAGCGGGACAAAAAAAATTAAATTAAGTTTTGTTTACACAGGATGTAACAAAACATTCTTTAGTTAGGGTGTGTTTTTTGTGATTACTAGTTTGCCCATACAAAAGTGCAGAGGACTCATACCCACCCTAAACTATTATAACTTAATTTTGTTACATTCTGTATAGATAAGCTTATTAGTTATCACAATTTTGTACACTAGCATTTTGTTTTGTGAGGTAAACTGTATTGGTAGATGAAATGACACTCTTGACTCTACTAACTGAACCTCTTCAAAGGTTTCATCTTTATTGCCGGCTCCAGGCGTGATTAAGTGTACCAATTGACAAACGTTAGCCGCTCAGTGGCGGTGCTATGATTGTATAATTTGGTAGTCCAAATTAGGGGACACTGCGTTACATATTACATTATACACTAGGTATATATATGTTGCAGCCAACTAGTTTAAATAGCCGATCAATCAAACAGCTAGCCCTTTGATTGAACAACGCCATTCAATCACACGGCTATAGGTCGTTTAGCCGACTTGTTGACTGCAACGTTCAACACTACAGCTAGACGACGCTTAGCTAACTGGTTAAATGGCAAATTAACTAAGCTGACCATTAGTTTAGTTTTATTATTACACTACACAAGCGCAATGATAATAAGCAGAGTAAATTGTATTTTAACTCATTTTGAACACAATTGCAATTAATACCTTCGTGATGCATTTCATAAGCCCGTAATTTCTCCTCGAAATTCGAATATTTGTTTAAATTTGGATTCACTCGTATGTGCCCCCATAGTTTTTGTCACTTTAATAACACTTGTAACGTATATTTACGAAAAATGTCTTAATACAATCACCAAACACCGGCTAGTTGACGACATATTGTAAACAAAACGCACCTAGCGCCGCGGTGGTGAGCACTGAACTAATTCAATCAAACGGCGGCGGCTTGAACGTTTCGAGCGACTGAAATATTCAATTAAAAAGCTAGCCGTGTGATTGAATGGCGTTGTTCAGTCAAAGGGCCTAGCTGTTTGATTGAACGGCTATTTTAACCAGTCGGCTGCGACATATACATAATATTATAGGTGAAGCTATTATTAATAAATCCTAACTTTATTAACAAAATATATAAAGTATAGACGAATTAATAAACCTTTTCAGAATAATTCGTGATATGATGATAATTGATATTATATTATCGTGATATTTGATTTAAAAATTGTCTCTAGACAAACATTTTATATAAATGTTGAAACTATGTAATATTATATTACTAGCTAACCCGGCTGTTTTGCCACATAAATTATTTCTAGTATCAATATAAAAAGTAGATACAGACCTATTCTGAGGCCTTTTTTATCGTTGGGGAAATGCATTTACGCATCCCCGGGGCCTGGGGAGGACCACCGAGGTATGTGGGACTCCCCGGGGCGGACGGAAATCCGCACCCGGGACTACCCACTAAAACCCCAACGGTGTTCCTGCTCCTGAAGGTGGGACTACGGGAAACGCGCGATACACGACCGCAGCACCTATTCTGAGGCCTGTATGTGCATTCGTTAAATGTCATACAAAATTTCATTAAAATCTGTTGAACCGTCTTTAAGGAGTTTGCACACAAACACTGTGACACTAGAATTTTATATATTCATAATCTAATGTTTTTATTTCCAGGCAACAAGAGTTGTTCTGCGTGCTCAAAGCCTACTCGGTACTCAACCCGAAAGTTGGGTACTTCCAAGCGCAGGCGCCTGTAGCCGCTTTCCTGCTGATGCACATGCCGGCGGTGCAGGCCTTCTGGTGCCTCGTCAGCATCAGCGACAAATACCTTAGCGGGTACTACAACCCTGGGCTCGAGGTTAGTCTATGGGATATTGTCTATGGAGAGTGTTGTAAGTTGTCTGTGGCATGTAGTCTATGGTTGTCATTGTCCATGGCGCCTGCTAAAAGTTGTCTATAATGCATGCACATGCTGGCGGTGCAGGCCTTCTGGTGCCTCGTCAGCGACCAGTATCTGAGTGGGTGCTACAACCCTTTTGAGGTTAAGATTTTTAGCACAGGGTCCTACAAGACTGTCAAGTCCCTACAAGACAGTCAACATTTCGCGTGGGTAGTCTAATGCGGGCTCTACACTCGCGGCACGAATTGCGGCCGCGATTCGCGCCGTGAACACGATTCGAACAAATAAGAAGCCGCGAAGCGGCCGCGAAGCGGCCGCGAAACCCTCCACACTCGCGGCGCGAAAGCCCGTGAAGGCCGCGAACCGCGAGTGTGGATAGTTTCGCAGCTTCGTGTTTGCGCTTCGCGGCTTCGTATTTGTGCGCATCGTGTTCAAGTGTAGAGCCCACATTATATCATATTGTGTAATGTGTATGCATCATAAATTTGTGTATGTAGCATATCTACGTCTCACAAAGCCTTAATACTTAAGTACATATTTAGAGTCATGTGGGTCAAGTGTGCGCATTTAAAATTTGATGCTTTAAAAAACTCAAATATTATTAGTACAATGAAACAAAACTGTGTTCATTTGTAAGACTGTTTATTTGTCTCCAAGTTAAACACAACAATAGTATTTTTCATAGCTTATATTTTAAGAAACTTTAGAAAACAATTACCCTTCCATTTGCGCACTTTTACCCCAGTATCGGGGTATGTGTACGCAACACTTTGGGTAAGTGTACGCAACAACAAATTATATATATTTTAGAACATAAATAATATTCTTTTATAATTTTAATTTGTAAGTACTTATAGTTACTTACTTAAACTAATCAACAAAATCGTCTTAAATCAGAATATGAGAACAATAATTTTCACTTAAAAATAGTTACTTCGTCATACTGTGACTCATACATGTAAATTGTAATACAAAAAAAAATGCCGTGTGCGGAGCTGGTGCACTGTTTTTGCCACCAGACTTCACAAAGGCTTCATTCAATCCAATCTTCAGTCGGTGGTTCAGAATACTGATGGCCACATGAGGGAAAAGGCTTCTGCGCACACTTAACTCAAAGCATAGGAACAGGGTTAAACGAATATCGTTAATTCCTGCATCATCAGAATATCCTAAACACTGGCAAATAACAAACTTGATATTATGGTGCACTCGATAGCAAAAAGCTTATTTAGAAAAAAAAAATACATGACTACAAAAGATTACGCATCAAAATTTACAAAATATCGTAAATATTTGAGCGAAAACCTTCATTTATCTGTCAGTCTAAAACGGTGCGCGCGCAGCCGCTTGGACACGAGCGCTTCGCAGGGCATACTGTGGGTTATCGAAGAGGAGGGTTGCCGTTCCTCAGCATCATATATTTTTCGAGATATTTACAATGCGCACACTTACACGCTGCGCACACTTGACCCACATGACCATACTATAGGTTCTCCAACGCGACGGCGACATCCTCCACGCGTTACTGCGTCGCACGGCGCCGGCGGTGCAGCGCCACCTTGCGAAGCACCGCGTGGAGCCGGTGCTGTACGCGACCGAGTGGTTCCTGTGCGCGCTGACCCGCACCCTGCCCTGGGACAGCCTGCTGCGGGTGTGGGACTGCTTCCTGTGCGAGGGGGTCAAGGTATACGAGTTAATCTTGTGTATATTATGTTGCTTTTCTTGACAGACAAATGTGTAGAGACTAGAGGGTTTTCTGAAGAAAAAATGATCCTGCTACCTTATTTGGTAAATGTAGACACCTTTACCCGTTTTAGACATAGGATAGATTATTGCAAGGTAAATAATTTCTACAAGATAAAACAGTTGATAACATTGTGTTTTGTGACACCTCATTTACTAAAATCTAATAGTAGTCACATAATTCTTTTAAGAGCCTATGCTGTTCCACTGCTGGGCAAAGGCCTCCCCCAAAGTCTTCCAGTTCTCTCGATTCAACGCAGCCGTAGGCCAACCTGGCTCGTATTTGTTTAACTCATCGCGCCATCTTTTTCGAGGCCGGCCACGGCGGCGTCGTCCATTATCTGGTACCCATTCTGTGGTGATCTTTGCCCAGCAATCAGGATGCATACGCATGGGCGCCGGCAGAAATAATTTCCAAGGGGTGCAGATTTTAGTTTCGTCAATAGAATACATTTAGTGCCGAAACATTACGAAATATCTTTGTACGGCATGGTAATAGGGTTACAAAATGCTTTTTATTTCAATAATTCCTGTTGATCCCGAGATTCCCAAGGGGTGCAAGTGCACCACCTGGCACCCCCCTGCCGGCGCCCATGTGCATACGGCTTGTATGGCCCGCCCAGTCCCATTTTAGCTTGGCAGCTTTTATGCCGACGTCTGCAATACCAGTTTTGTAGCGCAGTGTGCTATTTCTTATTCGGTCCGCTTATTTATATTATAATATTGTGTGAAGACTTGTAATTGGCCTTATCGTTCTACGTTTATCATTATGTCCATGTTATCTAGCTGTAAGTTTTCCTTTTAATAAATAAAATAAATAAATAAAATATTTCAGGTGCTCTTCAAGGCGTCTCTCGTGATCCTGGCGGGCGCGCTCGGTCCGGCGAAGGTGCGGAAGCGGGCGAGCGGGCTGTGCGAGACGCTGGAGCTACTGCGTCACCCCCCGGACCACGTGCTGGCTGAGGAGTACCTGGTGTACCACATGCACCGACTCCCCCTCACGGAGGAGGACTTCGAGTTTGAACACCAGCGCCAGACCGCGAGACGACGAGCTATGCCCGCTAGGAGGTTAGTTGATGGATGTAGAGAAAAGTAATACTTACGGACAGCCAAAGTATATGTTGTGTATATTTATGAATATGCAGCTTGTCGAATTGAGAAATGGTACTCTACCGACCTTCTGTAATGCTGGGATAGTATAAAAAATGATCATTGATACTTTTTTACACGTCTTGTGACTTGTCGACGGCAGTCGACAAGTGCCGTTCGTCTGTAAGAGCTCTAAGAAGCCTAAATGATGCCTAAATGATAGTCGATTTTTTGTTTTTCATTGCTCATTTTGTAGCTACTTTGTATAAACGTTCAATTTGAATAAGCAAAAAGCTTGAAACATGATGTCTAGGGCCTGGTGCCTGGGCGAATGAGGCCGTGTCGCGTCGGTCGGTTTCTACGCATTGCGTAATGTCTCTTTTCCCCTTCGAAGGCAGGTCCTGAGGCTCGCTGAGACCTGATGTCACTGCTACCCTTAATTATCTAATGTGTCTATAATGTCTCGTACGATTTCATGGAAGCATTTAGCAATGACGCGTCACGCCGCTCTGCTACATTGTAGTGACGAATTACCTCTAACTTGAGCTGTTTCTAATCAGTAATCACCTTAATTTTTTCCAGTGGCAGCTGATTCAGCGACTGCTCCTACAAGCGTTATTCCAAGAATAACGCTAGGGACATCTTCCACACTTTGTAAAGTGACAGAACGAAGACAGACACTCAAAACGACAGTGATACGAACCACGAATAGTGACTAGTGATATAAAGTGCAATTGCGAGAAAGCAGAGAATCATTAGTACAAGACAGCGCAAAAGTGCTAACAGAAAGAAAGCCATATTGACATTGCACACGATTCACTTTATTTTTAAGACGAGGAAGACTAAAGTGAAATTAAGTGTGGCTGTTATAGTGTAATACATAATATAGTGTTGTTACAGTGCAGTTGGTGAGTAGTTTTTTTTAATAAAAACTAAAAGAGGATTTGAGGTGTTTGACTTTGAATCAACTAAAGACTAGCCAACATTATTACTTTGTGTGAAAGTTGTGTACAATGATAGCATTACTTGAAAAATTACTTCTGTTTTGGTAAAGTTATGCTATTTGAAAGGTAATATTTAGACATAAAACTTGATTATTTTATACTCGAATTATACTTCCAATAATTTATAAATATGTTTTTAGTTTTTCGTTGTAAAGATAAGTTTTATTCAGTATTTATAACTAATATTATTTGAAATGCAAAATGCTATTTGTTTTGCCTGTACTTTGCATATTACTACTTTAATTGGGATCAAGGCAATAAAAATATTGAGTTTTGAAATTAATGCATATTTGCCGATAACCTTATTTCAAATTAGTAATAATTTAACTCCATCTCTGATGATGGAATTTAATGTAAATATATAGTTTTGTGATAGCAATATTATATGGTAGGAAACACAGCTGCCGTGCAATATAGTATTCTAAATTTTACATATCTTGTATTAAAATATGTAGATAAAAGTTATATAATGTTTGAGATAGAATTTTCACTTTTCTATTGGGAAAGTACAAGTATGGCTAAGTCTAGTGTAAATAAATAAAGAAGGCAAGCTAGGCCCAGTTATATAACTAGAACTTTTTCGGATACAAAATATGCAAGTTATAAAAATTGTAAATTCATATTTTTGTACAGTTGAAGTAGATGGTTATTGTATTTTTAATGCTATCAACATATTTTTCAGTATTCAGATTACTTTTATTTATCTACAATGTAGCCATGTACTAATAAAAATATTTTAAATCCTGGCTAGGTTGAGCAATGTTTTGTCCTTGTACCTTAAAGTTGATCACATGATTGGACAACATATTGTAAGGGCCATCCAGCTTTATATTATATTTTTGTTGGATCGGGTAAAGATGTAGATTTAACATCCCACTATCATTTGCTAGCTAGTAAAAGACATATTTACGTGTTCGTTTCATTTGTTTATCGCGCAAATCTTTTGTGTGGACATGTAAAAAAAAAGAAACATCATTTTCACGCACACGTAAACAGATTTGTACATGTATTAAATTTTGGTTTTGCTTGACAGCTCGGGATTGTTTTTCTATTCCGCTAGGTATATTAACTTTATGGTTGTTAGTGGCCAGTTGGCCACTAATAGTGGTGTCGCATTTGCTATGACATGACATGATTTATCTTAAATCTTTATCGCGCAAAGATTTGCGCTATAAACAAATGAAATGAACACGGCGTTTAACAATTTTTATTTCTTTTTAAGTAGATGACAAGTCTTTATAATATAGTCGGCATAAAATTAAGTATTACTAGTTGTAGATTTGTCTTTTTAATTTTTATTAACACACTCATTTATTATATATATATAATTCTTCTGTGAGTGTGTATGTCACTGAACTTCTCTCAAACAACTGGACCGATTTTGATGAAATTTTTTGTGTGTGTTCAAGGGGATCTGGGAATGGTTTAGATTCACAATTTTGTCCGTTGGACAATGTTTTTTAAATTAATTTTTAATTTATTAGTAGTTTTGGAATGTTTTACATTTGATCCGACAGACGGCGCTACCATCGCAGTGTCAAATTTTAAATAATATTCGAATTCGAATTTTAATTTTAGTCTGTCCCGACAGTTAGCGCTGCGATCAAATTAAAAAAAAAATACTTTATATACTTAATATGGCAAAGAAACGTTTGCCGGGACAGCTAGTTTATTATACATTTTTGTTATGTTGTGTCTGAGGTTTGTGTGTTTCTAATTCTTATTCAGATTTTTTCTTATTAATTTATTCCATTGGGACGGGACAAAAATTGAAGACTCAATTAAGTTAAACACTGAAAAGAAGGCCTGACAGAACACCCTTTCACCTGTGTTCAGACAGTATAATGCTTAGCTCAACTCCTCTGACTTACAACTGCTGAGAATACTCATTTGCTGCATATCTACTTGTTTCCTGCCAGTCCATTTCATAAAATAAGTTCTTCACTGACAAATCAGCAATGATAATATCAAAAAGTCATAATATTCTCCAATAATAGACTTTTTTGCAAAAACGATGCATAATATGTAATTTATTTTAATTATTCTTGAAACTTTAAATGGCAAACAATTTGCTTACAATTTTGGCGAAGTATGCTTGAAAGTAATATGTTTTGTATAAACTACATTTTAAGGTTCTAGTCTTAAAAAGGATAGTCTGATATTCGAAATAGAAGGTTTAATTTTAGTCTAACCAGACATTTGATCCGCACAAATTTAATCTGAATTACATAATAAAATATTCTTATTTTTTTCAATAACTGGGACCAAATTTTTTTATTCAACTAGCATAAGCCAAGACAAATACTGTTAATTGAAGGTCTTATCATTTTAAATTACAGTTTTTTTTTCTCTAAACTAAGACCAAATTATATTTAAGTTATTTTTATAAAAATAACAGAAATTTGATAGCATTAATACTAGAAATGTAGATATATCCACCTGATTTGCCAAATAATCTAACAGAATAACAATTACAGAAAAATATTATTATCAATGTTAAAGCAGGTCCAGAAAAAAGATGTGCTGGAAAATGGAAAACCTTCACTGATAGTTCTTTGCAATATACATTTCATAAGCGGGCTCTACATTCGCGGCGCGAATTGCGGCCGCGATTCGCGCCGTGAACACGATTCGAACATAACACAATACGAAGCCGCGAAGCGCAAACACGAAGCCGCGAAACCCTCCACGCGATTCGCGGGCTTTCGCGCCGCGAGTGTAGAGCCCGCATTAAATAGAATACATTTCTGTTTTCACGCTAGACAGACAGTAAACAAAAAGTTTTGTTCAAAATATTATTTTGACAACATTTCTGTCAATATTGTATACATGTCGGATTTTGGTCGGATTATTTACTGTGTGTGTTAGTAGTGCCCTCTGCTTCGACCTTTGCGTAATATTCCCTATTGATAGTTTTATGTTTACAAATTTTGCCTGATAGGATATGTTGTTAGATAGCACATATTTTAAGGCAATGATTAAGTTTAAATATACAACTTCGTGCATCATTATTTTTCCTCATTTTTTAAATTTTAAACTTGTTTTGGTGCGAAATGGGTCTGTAACTTTTAGCGTTAGCTTAATATTATGACGTTTTACTACAATCAATTATCAATATACTTAGTTTTAATTTATTTTGATGTAAATAACTCAGATAAGGAGTTTAATCCTTTGATCGTGGATTCTTGGAAATGTATTGTTATTCTATTGTGTCTCGCTCACCGGTGAGCTTATGGGACTTGATGATTATGTAAGTATATCAATTTAATTAACAAGCATCAATTTCACAAAAAATATAATGGCACATTAATTTGGTTGAGTTTTCAGTAAGTAAATATTTTTTTCACATTTACAATCAAAATGAATTGAAACAGGTGTGTGTTGCACTAGAATATGTATTAAACGCTAAAAGTTGTGGTTCATAGTTTATTTAATTTTGAGTGTTGTGTGCTTTTGTTTTGGAATATTATTTTATTTGATGTTACTGTGTGTTAGAAATTCCTTGTGTACTCACTGTGGAAAGGCTGACAATAAAGCAATATATTTTGGCACTCTTCTAAATCTAGGGTCGATTAAGCTTTGTGTAACTTTTCTGGCCTATCTGGTTATTATCAGTGTTCTGATGTTATCCATAAAATAACTTTAAATTACGAAATATTATGTTTGAAAATTTATCTTCACAATATTAACACAATCGATTATTTCAGGATTTTAAGACGCATAATAATTAATGAAAGAACTAAGATTTTTTATTATTAGCCTTTACACATTGTCAATCTTTAGCGTTGTAGTTACTTGTATGTTGTTTTTATCGTGCACACTCTGAAAAGTCCAAATACATGTTCACATCAGCATATTTAAAATATTCCAATGTTACGACCACATTCCATATTTTCAGACTGTTCAATACAAAATATAAAGTTACTGTAAGTATTTTTATACCGTGGTAGTTTCACTGTATTGCAATAAATGTGTTGTAAATAAATATATCAAGTTAAATATGTCTTTCACTGTTCATCTTTATGTTTTTCGTGAATTATGACTACCTATTTTGACGTGATAACGTCTTATAATTCGATGGAGCCGGCTGCACGCACGAAAAAAAATGACTCATGCGGCGCTACCTCGCTCTGAGGCGTTCCATTTAGGGCTTGAAGTGCAAGCGAGAGCGCGGATCGAGCGACAAAGAGGCACGTTATCACGTTCAACTATCGTCAGTAAACCGACTTTACAGACAACCGATTTTTTTTCTAGTTTTCCTTGAAGGTAGGTAGAAACTTGTTACAGAAAATATTCCATAATTTTTTGAGGGTTGTTGTGAATTTTAATAATACAAGATGTTACTGTAAACACCGTTGTCCTTGAAACCATCAAATGAGCCCATCAAAATGAACAACTTTTTCTATGAGAACAATGCTGGGAATTAAAAAAAAAACTGTCTTCATACCCATACAAATTGCCGATCCGGGCATCCGTATGAGTATGAAGACGGCAGTTTTTTTTGAGTTCCCAGCATTGTTTACTTATAACAAGTTGTTCATTTTGACGGGCTCATTTGATGGTTATAAGGATAACGGTGTTTACACAAACACACTGTATACAAAATAATATATTAAGTTACATGTCCTTGCACCTGTATTATTTATCCTGGGTCCACACGTCAAAAGTTTCAATTCAAGTAAGTTCCATTTCAAGTAAAATACTAGGATAGCATAAAGTAATAGAAGCTGTCACAACACGCAAAGCGCGTTTGATTTAATTCTATAATTCCCCTACACCTGAGACCCTGGTACAAGCAAGCACTCATTGCTCCACCTAGTCTGACGTTACAATTACTACAGCCAATAGCAGCGCTTGCGCAAGCAGCCATTTTAGGAAGACTCCTTCCACACCCCCACGCTGCCTCCGATTGGCTACCCCTATAACGGCCATCTTTGGTGACGTAAAGTAACAAGTAACAAGCTACAGCTCCTCTCAGCTCATATTACCCTAGTACTTTGGATGGTATAAACAAGTTACGCTTAGAGTCCGAGACACAAAGTTAGATGTTTTGATGCAGATGGCGCCACAAGTAATTTGAAAGTACCTTACAGAATATTTAAATAAATATTTTTACAAAAAACAACGGTTTTGCATAAACATACCGACGAGGTCATCATAACTCTCCTCTCCAGCCTTTTTTGTAACATATTTTTTCAGCTCGATTGCGGGTTACTTCTCTGCATACCCTCAATTTTGCCCTCAAGTCTGCCCTTAAATAAAACACGCACAGTCGCTTTCAAAACAATATTTATTTTCACTATGCACCTATTCAATATCAAACTCTATTTATAAATGTACATAAATTAGATAAAAATGCAAATATGGCTTACATATTTAAAACAACAGATATCAGTCACAGAAAGTTTTGAAGTGGTCACTGTACTAGTCACTACAGTATACGGACATTGGCCAAAACAAATTCAGTCTTGGTTCACAACTTTATTCATATCTGAACGCAGTTCACCCAAAAACAAACAGAGTGAGAAGATACTTTGAACCTTTGGGCATAGAAATAAGTCGTTTTTTCTGCGAACATGCAGGAAATTTTTGCACAAATATACCTATTTTAGGTCAACGTGTGTACTGAGTTTAGAAGACTATTTTTAACTTCAATATAAAAGTAAAACGGGTTTACTCAGGCAATTAAAAATATTTTTATTTATCAGTTAAACTTTAGGTAGGTTGGTAGTTATCTTAAAAGGTCTCTTATCTTCCTTAAGTTAATATCTTTTACCTTATAATAATAAGAAAATACTGCAATAAAATGATATTTAAGAAAAATATTGTTAAGAGATTTGCAAACTTGTCACAGCTATTTCAAGTAAAAAGAATTTAAGGTGTTTTTGTAACCAATATTGACCATGATATGCTTAAAAGTTACAGTATTCTTAAGTTGAGCAAAATATTACTTACAGTAAGTATTATAAAGGCTTAAAAATAAATAGGAATTGTGGATTTCAATGCACACCTGTTAAATTCATAAAATGTGGTAAAAAATAGGATTTTTTAATATTAAATACATACTTCAACATAGTCTGGTAAAAAATTACTGACAAAATATTGTTAGTAATGACTAATGAGATGACTAACATGTAAAGATGAATGCATTCTTATGCAACCTTGCTTAGACTGAAGTACAGTTGGTGAAAAATTACTATGGAGTGTACATAACATAAATCGAAAATATAAAAAGTCTTTGAAATAGTGTACAGACTTACCAACACAACAACCTCATTATCATAAAGGTTTAATTGTAAAAGCAAATGTGAAATTATAAATATATGGGCTATTCTGTAGAGTCACGGAAGCTGTGGAATGACAGCTGCAGTAGAATTTGTTTCGACATCTGTTAGCGCCACAGTAGATATACAGGTAGATGTATAACATTTTATGTGGCTGAGATGCCACAGCTTCTGTGGCATATATTATAAAGTCAGAAGTCAGTATTGTGTATCTGTGACCGATAGAAGCATACTCTTCACACCAAGCCCTTAATATTTACAGGATATGTAGTAAAACATGCGCAAAACTACGACGTAAGAACGCTTAAGCATTTAATGAAAGTCCAATAGTACATTTAAGGTTTTTGTGACACCAAGTTTTTTGTACTTTTCACTTTATGTTTGTAATAACAAACAAAAGAAAACCCAGTAAAAAATTTTAAGATTATTTAAAAAAGCCTACATAGAGTAAAATCCGTTAGTTTTGCGCATGTTCAGTAAACACTGACTAAAATTTGTTCATAGTTTTTACCTTTGCGTATTCATCTTTACGTAGTGGGCATAAAGGTTTAATCAAAGGTAACATAACACTGAACTATCCTCCGATTCCGATTAATCCAACGTTAATACAGCTTCGATAGTCTCCATCCTATCACGTAGCAAAATTATATTACACATACAAAAAACAAACGTCAAAAGGCAGGTTTAATACAATTTCTTAGTTCAATATTTTCACGCTAGACGGCACCACCAGCACAGACAGTGAACAAAAAGTGTTGTTGGACGTTTGACAACGTTTCTGTCAATATGGCGTGTGCAATATGTCGCATTACTTATTGTAAGTGCTAGTGGCGTCCTCTGCTCCGACCTTTGCGTAATATTCCCAATAATTGGTTTATTTCATAAGCATATATTTGACGACCTCTGTGGCTCAGAGGGTGGGCTGTCGGTAGCTCAAGCCAGGGGTCGCGGGTTCGAATCCCGCCGACGGAACAAAAAATTTTCAAAGTTTCTGGGTCATGGATGTGTATTAAATATGTGTATCATATAATAAAAATCTTAAATATATGTATAGTATAAAAGTATTAAGTATATTTCCGTTGTCTGGTTCCCGTGGCACAAGTCTTTCAGGTACTTACCACGGGGCCAGACTGACGTGGTCTGAAGCGTTCATAGGATATTATTATTATCATATAATATTTAATTCTTTAATACAGTTTTATTTTATTTTGATATTTAATAATTATGTTTAATTTTTTTCATAGTTAGTAATTTTTATGGAACTAGACCTCATAATATTTTGAATTTAGTGAAGGTTAATGAAATAAGTGGGCGTGCCAGACCATCATACATAAATAATCATGTTGTTACTTTCTAATTAGTAATTACTTTAAAAGTACTCTTATGAACTCGAGACCCTAACGAAGCTGTATTAAAGAATTAAAATGACAGAACCAGGTTTATATTGCACAAGGACACTTCACTGCAGACTCTTGAGATACTTCGTCTTCTTTTTCAATATATTCTTGACATCCTCTAGTATTTCTTGCACACCACTTTTTAACCTCTCCCCCACTGTACACTGGTAATCCGTCAGTCCTAATTTCTCTAGCTCCTCTTGTAGGGTCGAGTTGTACTCGTACACTGGCCAATCTTCAAATATTTCCTCTACAAAGGTGATAGTTTCTTGCACTTCATCGTTCAATTTGTTCAAGAGTTCGGTCGTTTCGATCTGGTCGGGCGACTGGTTCGTTTTCTTTTTGGATTTCTTCGTGTTGGCCGGCGTGATGAGCTCGTTACAGACGCCCAACAGAAACGTAATGATGCCGATAAACTGAAAAATATTAATGATATCTTGTCAATATTATTCTAAACTTAAAAAATCAAGTAAAATTGGTAAAAGTCGTGTTTTTAAAAGATAAAGAAATCTTTTAGGTAGGCCTTCTTTTCAATATTCGGTTTAAATATTATCATGTTAATTCGCAAGTTGATTTTTAAAACATAAAATTTAAACAGGACTAGAAATAATTCAGATTGGCGTAATTGTGATATCTTCTCGCAGTAGAACTTGGACTACGTGTTAATCCGGGATATCAGTTTACTCCTCCATGCCAAATTTTATTAAAATCGCTACAGCCGTTTAGACGTAACAGTATTCTCACAAACTTCCTTTTTTAATTTTAGTGTGATAAGTGATAATATACCTCTAAATAATTAGCAAACATCTCAAACGCATCTCGCAACGTCCACGCGTCTTTGGCTCGTTCTGCGCACGCGGCTAACGGCGTGCGCGTCGCAAGTAACGCGTCGCGGAGCGCGGCCGCGTGCGTGCGCACGTCGTCGGCCGCACCCGCCGCCGCCCACACCAGCCGTAACGAGTGACCGTACAGCGTCGCGTACGGAATTTCGGATTGGACTAGACCTGGAAACAGTCATTGGTTATTTTAGTACTATATAGACACATATTTTGTAATTCATAAATGCTAACGAAAGGGATCATGATCTACCTCAGGTCACTTCAAATTAGACAGGTGATGTGGGTCTTAAAGTGGGTGAGATCATACTAGGCGTAACTAAACTGTAGCGAAGCGATGCAAAACTAATCTTCTTAATCAAATCTTAATAATGGCAGGTGAATCTTTACGGTTCAACTTTACAACCAAAATTAATTGGCCACTCATTATTTATTTGTATTCTTTTACAGCTCTTATGTCTTTGGGCATTGTATCTCTCACCGTATATCCGCGACGGCAGCGGCGCGGTGGCCCTCAGCGGCGGCGGGGCGGTGTACCGCTCGGCGCACCGCCGCAGCGCGCCCTCCAGCGCCGCGACGCCCGCGCCGAGCTCCTCCCTCCGCGCCGCTCGCGCCTCCCCCATACCCTCTGAACACTCGATACATAACGCTGGAACGTATAATTTGATATTATTTGATAGTAAAGGATAATACAAAAGAAGGTATAATAATTTTAGCAGTGTATGTATGTATATTTTTTGTGCACTCGTAGCGGCTAACGGATAACGATGCCGATCATTACGCCTTCTATTGAGAATGCGTTCATTCTTCATTTAATCATACTAATATTATAAAGGAAAAAATTTGTGAGTGTGTATGTTTGTTACATCTGCACGCATAAATGGCTGGAGCGATTTTGATAAAATTTGGCATGGACTTAGCTGACATCCTGGATTAACACGTAGGCTAAATTGCGAGTAAAACCGCGGAGCACAGTTAGTAAATTTATAGTTCACAAACAAATTACATACCTATACACGACACCAGTCCGTCTTTCAGTCTCAAATGCGCGACGTCCTCATCGAACGAGCGCGCCTTGGCGTCCGCGTCCGCACATTGCGGCGGCTCCCACGACACTATCGCCGCTAGATCCCTGTTTGTTTATAACATAATATATTACTGCAACGTTCTCACGCTAGAGGCAGCACTAGCATCACTGACGTCTATAATACACTGGACAGGCTATGCCGTACAAAATGACACCTATTTTTTGTGCCGATTTGAAGCGCCGCGGTGAGCGTACTGTGAACTAATTACATAGAAAATTACAACCGCCAATTGCAAAATAGTAGTTCCAAGTACGCTCACTACTGCTTTCACATAGCAATCAGCGCCAATATGGCGACTTTCAAATAGGAACATTTTATTGATAGCGTTCGCCTGTTCAGTGTATTATAGAGGTCAGTGACCAGCATACACAGTAACGCTTCCGTGGTCCAGTGATTAAGAGCGTGGCACTTGATTTGGAGGTCGTGGGTTCGATTCCCGCATTGGAAACATGTTATTTCCAAGTTTGGTTAGGACAATGCAGGCTGATCACCTGATTGTCTGACAAGTAAGATGATCCATAGACCATGCGTCGGATGGGCTTGTAAAAAGTTGGTCCTGCGCCTGATCTCTCGCCAGTCGTGTCGGTCTTCCGTCCCACTGGGTTATGAGGGTAAAAGGAATAGAGAGTGCTCTTGTGTACTGCGCACACACTTGGGCACTATAAAATTACTCCTGCGTAACTGGCCTGGTTTCAATGAAACCGGCCACCGTCACCGAAACCGGTGAGGGAGTTATTATTATACACAAAAGTTTTGTTTTGTTTGTCAATATGCTGATATGACGTGCGCGACATGCCAGAATTTGGTCGGATTATTTACCGTATGTGCTAGTAGCCCTCTGCCCGACCTTTACGTAATATCAAATGAGACTTTTTACACTTCTTTGGTGGCGTGGGCTCTTCATACCTATTGTCAGTAGGGTGTGGCGGTAGTGGGGGCGGGGCGTGTAGCGGCGCGGGCGGGCCGGCCAGCAGGGGGAGGAGCGCCCGCTCGCGCGCCGCACTCGCGCCCCACCCGCACGCCTCCAGCCGCGCGCTCCAAGCGGACAGTTCGACGAGTTTCTCGAATGTGCCGTATTTGTACGCGTACGTTAGGTTCTCGACGCTCTGAAAATATAGAGAAGTGTAAGTTTATTTTATACGTTTTTTATAATAGCGTTATAATAATTTCAACTATAAAACAGCTACGTAATTAATCAAATCATTAAAATTTGTTTGTCAAAATCACAATTTAGAAATTGAATCTCCCAAGCCCAGCGTCCCCCCCAAAACGCAAAGAAGCATTGACCCAAGGCAACGGAGCAACATAACAGCACTTACGTCCTTGCCGTGGTGTCTATGGAACGCGGCGGTGTCGGCGAGCAGGCGGAGCGCGCGCGCCGCGGCGAGTGCGGGCGCGAGGCGCGCGGCATGCAGCCACCCCAGTGACACTAGTTGCACCTGCTTCAGCTCCAACATAACAGCACTTACGTCCTTGCCGTGGTGTCTATGGAACACGGCGGTGTCGGCGAGCAGGCGGAGCGCGCGCGCCGCGGCGAGTGCTGGCGCGAGGCGCGCGGCTTGCAGCCACCCCAGTGACACTAGTTGCACCTGCTTCAGCTCCAACATAACAGCACTTACGTCCTTGCCGTGGTGTCTATGGAACGCGGCGGTGTCGGCGAGCAGGCGGAGCGCGCGCGCCGCGGCGAGTGCGGGCGCGAGGCGCGCGGCGTGCAGCCACCCCAGTGACACTAGTTGCACCTGCTTCAGCTCCAACATAACAGCACTTACGTCCTTGCCGTGGTGTCTATGGAACACGGCGGTGTCGGCGAGCAGGCGGAGCGCGCGCGCCGCGGCGAGTGCGGGCGCGAGGCGCGCGGCTTGCAGCCACCCCAGTGACACTAGTTGCACCTGCTTCAGCTCCAACATAACAGCACTTACGTCCTTGCCGTGGTGTCTATGGAACGCGGCGGTGTCGGCGAGCAGGCGGAGCGCGCGCGCCGCGGCGAGTGCGGGCGCGAGGCGCGCGGCGTGCAGCCACCCCAGTGACACTAGTTGCACCTGCTTCAGCTCCAACATAACAGCACTTACGTCCTTGCCATGGTGTCTATGGAACGCGGCGGTGTCGGCGAGCAGGCGGAGCGCGCGCGCCGCGGCGAGTGCGGGCGCGAGGCGCGCGGCGTGCAGCCACCCCAGTGACACTAGTTGCACCTGCTTCAGCTCCAACATAACAGCACTTACGTCCTTGCCGTGGTGTCTATGGAACACGGCGGTGTCGGCGAGCAGGCGGAGCGCGCGCGCCGCGGCGAGTGCTGGCGCGAGGCGCGCGGCTTGCAGCCACCCCAGTGACACTAGTTGCACCTGCTTCAGCTCCAACATAACAGCACTTACGTCCTTGCCGTGGTGTCTATGGAACGCGGCGGTGTCGGCGAGCAGGCGGAGCGCGCGCGCCGCGGCGAGTGCGGGCGCGAGGCGCGCGGCGTGCAGCCACCCCAGTGACACTAGTTGCACCTGCTTCAGCTCCAACATAACAGCACTTACGTCCTTGCCATGGTGTCTATGGAACGCGGCGGTGTCGGCGAGCAGGCGGAGCGCGCGCGCCGCGGCGAGTGCGGGCGCGAGGCGCGCGGCATGCAGCCACCCCAGTGACACTAGCTGCACCTGCTTCAGCTCCAACATAACAGCACTTACGTCCTTGCCGTGGTGTCTATGGAACGCGGCGGTGTCGGCGAGCAGGCGGAGCGCGCGCGCCGCGGCGAGTGCGGGCGCGAGGCGTGCGGCGTGCAGCCACCCCAGTGACACTAGTTGCACCTGCTTCAGCTCCAACATAACAGCACTTACGTCCTTGCCGTGGTGTCTATGGAACGCGGCGGTGTCGGCGAGCAGGCGGAGCGCGCGCGCCGCGGCGAGTGCGGGCGCGAGGCGCGCGGCGTGCAGCCACCCCAGTGACACTAGTTGCACCTGCTTCAGCTCCAACATAACAGCACTTACGTCCTTGCCGTGGTGTCTATGGAACGCGGCGTTGTCGGCGAGCAGGCGGAGCGCGCGCGCCGCGGCGAGTGCGGGCGCGAGGCGCGCGGCGTGCAGCCACCCCAGTGACACTAGTTGCACCTGCTTCAGCTCCAACATAACAGCACTTACGTCCTTGCCGTGGTGTCTATGGAACGCGGCGGTGTCGGCGAGCAGGCGGAGCGCGCGCGCCGCGGCGAGTGCGGGCGCGAGGCGTGCGGCGTGCAGCCACCCCAGTGACACTAGTTGCACCTGCTTCAGCTCCAACATAACAGCACTTACGTCCTTGCCGTGGTGTCTATGGAACGCGGCGTTGTCGGCGAGCAGGCGGAGCGCGCGCGCCGCGGCGAGTGCGGGCGCGAGGCGTGCGGCGTGCAGCCACCCCAGTGACACTAGTTGCACCTGCTTCAGCTCCAACATAACAGCACTTACGTCCTTGCCGTGGTGTCTATGGAACGCGGCGTTGTCGGCGAGCAGGCGGAGCGCGCGCGCCGCGGCGAGTGCGGGCGCGAGGCGCGCGGCGTGCAGCCACCCCAGTGACACTAGTTGCACCTGCTTCAGCTCCAACATAACAGCACTTACGTCCTTGCCGTGGTGTCTATGGAACGCGGCGGTGTCGGCGAGCAGGCGGAGCGCGCGCGCCGCGGCGAGTGCGGGCGCGAGGCGTGCGGCGTGCAGCCACCCCAGTGACACTAGTTGCACCTGCTTCAGCTCTAACCGCACGTACGCGTGCGATGCACATACTGCGTTACCTGTAACATATTCGGTATAACATTAATAATAATACTAAGCACGATTTTAATTGACTGTACCTGAATATGAAAAGTAGAGTCAAGAAATGCTCTAGTTATACAGCAATGGTACAAGTTTTCTCAGCTTTTCATAGCATTGCTCCCATGTGGATGATTGTCTCTCTCATGTCAATTAGATTGTTATAGGCTATTTAACACTTCTAATTAAAGGCAAGACCACGTAGGCAACACTACACTGCAATCCTAACATGTGATATTATGACCTAAAGCTGCGCGGCAGCCGAACAGCTTCGCTGCAGTACGCTTAGTGTGGTCTTACTTTAAGATGTTTTACGATTTAAACTTTCGGTTCCTTTAGCAGATTTTGGATGGGACATTGTCACGTGATACTTTTTTTTTACACTTCACATAATTATTATAGCCTTTTAATCAATTCGCCACCCGGTAAGTATTTCTTTAAGAGTTGTTTAACTAGCAGTAGTTGAATGTGGTGAAGTTGCCCCTTCACGGGTATAGGCCTCCCCCAGCCTTCTCGATCCATGGCTTTGTTAATCCAGTATTTTCCAGCTATTTGAACTATGTAATGCGACCAGTTTTGTTTTGGTCTGCCTACTTTTCTTTTGCCCGTGGGCCCTTTCCATTTGGTTGTCACTAATTCACTAATGTCCACCTCTTATCTTTGAAGCGAGCGATGTGTCCTGCCTATTGCCATTTCAAGGTAAGTGCATGTTTTAATGCATCTGTGATTTTTGTTTTTTCCCTTATTACTTTACTCCTTATATTTTTATGTATCTTTCTTATTCTTAGCATGCTTCTCTCCATTGTTTTTTGGGTATTTTCTATTTTTGTTTTAATGTTTTTTTTTCACTTATTTATATCAACATTCTACACATTCTACAAAAAAAAACTTCACATTACTCACCTAAAATGTGATACAGCGACACGAGCAACAGCTTGGCGTGGAAGTTGGCGGGGGAGTGGTGCAGTACCAGCTCCAGCAGGCAGAGGGCTTCTACCACCGGAGTCACGATCTGCTCTTGGGCCGCTGGAAAATTTAATAAAATACTTTGATTTTTAACCGACTTCAAAAAAAGGAGCTATAGTTTTGCGTTATTTACACTTATACTAATAATTACTATCATAAATGTCAAAGTGTGTCTTTTTGTATGTCAAAATTAAACAGTTGAAGCGATTTTAATAGGTATAGAAATATGTAAGACATAAGTATTTTAAAAAAGACAGAAAGGGACATAGGATACGTCTTTTTATCCCGGAAAAATGGACGGTTCCCTAAATATTATCCTAAATGTCAAAATCTGTCTGTTTGTATTCCAAAATGTAACGGCTGATTTTAATTAAAGAACAAGGGGCATTTTTGTATGGGACCCGTACCCAGGCTGTGGCACGTTGAGACATATACCAAATGAAAGGGCTTGAAAAGTTGAACATTTTATTGAGAAATTAAATATGAAACAATATACTAAAATAAAACACTTTTCTTAAGTTTGTCATATAATACCATTACTTTCCAGAAATTATTCCTTACCAGCAACACTATAAATTGATGAAGTAATACAGGCTGTTTTTTGTGATTTTTTCTTACCTTCTACCCTCATTAACTTTTTTCTTCCATGATTTAGAGATTTTTCGTCATGCAATAAAATGTTCAACTTTTCAAGCCCTTTCATTTGGTATACATATTATGTCTCAACGTGCTACATTGGTGGGTACGCGACGAAGTCCTTCTTTGGCATGGAGATACTTTGAAAGACGGAAAAGGACATAAAATAGTTTGTTGACGAAAAATGTACGGCGATAAACGAATTTCGGCACAACGGAGTTGCCGGGCGTTATCTAGCATGTTAATTGTGATCGGTCAGCAGTCGGCACACGGCTGGGTTTGACGTAACGCGACCAAACTACATAGGTCCCCCATTCGCCTAGGAATCAACTTCTCTGTTAGTACATAATATTACCTGCATAGAAATAATGATGTGAAGCGAGCACAGCATACTGATCCGCCGAACAGAACTCTGTAGGAGTGGCGGTGACTAGACCCTTATTGAGGCAGCGCAGGTAGTGCCGTCGAAGAGTATTTGCTATTGTCAAATTCTCCTCAAATGTCCCCTCCGGAGAAGTGAGTCTCCAAGCTTGTAAACACGAGATGTGACGCTGGATGTCATCTTGCTGAAACATTTGAAATTCAAGTTCGGAGCAACCATAATAATAATAATAAAAAAAAACGAAAAAATATATTTTTAAAATAATGGTACTTTAGGTTTATTTATAAACTTAAAATGAAGTTTATTAGTTCTGTCTGTTACATGAATAAAATAAATAAAAATAAAATTGTTATGTTTTTGTTTTGAGGATGTTTACTATTATTATATTTAAGTAGCTAATTTATTAACAATAATAATTAAAGATTGTTTTGGTTCAAAAGCAATAATACAAAGAAACTTACTGTGTCAGGTTCACTATTCTCATCAAAGCCTAGACAAGTCAGGAAATTTCTACAATGCGCCTCCCTTTCCTTCTGAGGTATCATAACAAGGTACGGTTTTAAATCTGGTACAGCACACGGCTTGTTTGCAAATACCCTTAAATACTGAATACATAAAGCTACACCACTACCCAGTAGTGAAGTCGGATCACCGTCAACCGACAAACGTTTCCACAACTCCAGTCTAGCTAAATACGGACCGCGCAGAGTCCGTTTCGACGACATACTTTCGACTAGTTGGCAAATAAATTCGTGGCACTTCTCGGCAGTATTGTCTGTACTCTCATCACCTTCATTGTCGGAATTCTTGATTAATTCAAAAACAGAGTCAAAATACGGTAAATAATAGTCCCATCTATCTACATTATCCCAGAGAAGTTCTTTACAGAGTATGTTTAGACGTTTCCATTCTCCTAATTTCTTTAAAAAGGGTATGCTAGCTTGAGCCCTGGACCCTGGCACTAGTTGTGTGTATATTGGACCTTCGATGAACTTAAGAATATCTTGCCATTTCTCTTGCAGCTCCAATATCATTATGTACAAGCTTGCTTCCTGTTCTGCCTCCATTTTATTCTCCGATATAAAGTTATCAACCATCCGTTGTGCTAATGTGAGAAGAATACCTTTTTTTGTTGCATCCTCAGCAGTTTTTGCCTGTAAGTATTACTTTGCTTGTAAGTATAACTAAGTCTCTAAAAACATATGTTTTAGAGACTTAGTTATAATTTATAAATAACAATTTTTTTAACCAAGGGAACAGTAAGTACATTTTACCTCAAAAACCTAACCTACGCCCTTACTCATGACCAGTGATCAGAATCGTGGGTGTGATTGTTATGAATAATATGGATATGACCACAAAAATCCGGGATTTCCCGGAATCAGATTTTTCGGATTCTTTGATTCAGAACCGTAGTAAAAGAATTAAACACATTACTATGATTAGGAACATGCATGATTTTACAGTGATTTCATTAAAAAAAATCTGTATCGAATTATTATTTTGTTTCAAAACTGGGCAACGAAAGGATTTTTTGTAGTATATTATTATATTGTTTTCTTAACAAAACTGATCATTACAAATAAACAGAAAAATAATCATTCGAAACATAATAAATTTTTTTCAGTAAGATCTAAGGAACCAAAACTCATATTATATTGAGCCATTTGCGTTATCGAATACGGCTTGCACTGAGACATGCATGGCTTAATATTCGAGACAAGCATATTATAACTACTGGCAGGATCAACCAGGGAGCAAACCACTAGAGCCGCATGAATCTCTTCGAGCGCTTGAGGTACTTGCCGTTGACACGCATGTTTATTTTCAACTTAGTTTACGGAGAGCTAAAAAATAATAAGTGAACATTCTTCATTTTATTTACCAGCAAAATTATGTACAATATAATATTATTTTGTAATGTATGTATATATATATTATGTAGAACAGAATTATTTTTTTCATTTTATGTTTCCTATTTCATTCCACCCTAATATTTGGAAATTTCTATTCAAACTATTTAATATAATATGAATCATTTTATAAACAAATTAACATAGTTTTGATTCATTTATAAATTTAAAATTACATACTCGGACATTTTCTGATTTTCCTGGGATTCCCGGAATTACAAGTCTTATCAATATAATTCTTTACATTGAAAATTCTTCAAATTGATTTAGATTGAATGAAAAAGAACAGACAGACAGACACACTCCCATGTTTATAATACTAACCATTTAATGAAATTTGTGAAACTACAAGCTATGAATTTAATCCTTCCATCTCGAATTCTAGGAAATCTATTGTTATTCTATTGTTGTCGCGATCACCGGTGCTCTTAGAGCTGGTACACATTGGGCGTTTTGAAGCGTGCGGTAGGCGCGCGCTTTGCTAACTCGCATTTTGAGAACCCCAGATTCTATTGAAGCGTACACAATCAAGTGCGCGTTAAAAGCGCCTATCGCGCGCTACAAAACGCCCCATGTGTATTTGCTCTTATGGGGCTTGATAGGTTAAACATACTTCTATAAAAAATAATTTTTTTACCAAAAAATAAGGAAAACTAACCTGTAACACAATGCTCATAACAGCCCAAAAATAATAGGGATTTTTTGGTGCAAACTTATACAATGCCATCGCAGCTCGCTGCTGTGACCGGTAGTCACTGACTCTCACATACGACATGAACAAATGTGAATACAGCTCCTCACTAGTTGGCTCAACCTTCACCGCTGCTTCATACAGGGCACACACTTTGTTCACTGTAAAATTAAAAGGTAAGGAGTTAATTAGGTAAATTACTTATTATAGAAAAATTTGAACTTCAAACTTTAGCCTGATATTAAAACTTTGACAATAGAAACTATTGCTTATTAGACTAATCAATACAAGATTTGTAAATAATGTTTGTAATGCTGGGACATTATTGAGTTACTTACATTGCTGGGACTCCCTGTAAGTAATAGTCATGGCCTGCAGTGTCGTATCGTCACTCGGCTTCTCCTCAAAAAGAGCGTCTAGCACGACATAGGCCTCCTGTGCCTTTCCTAACCTAAACAGAGCTAGAGCCTTCAACGCCCGAGCAGCCTGCAGAGTCGGAGTTTTCTTAAGTACTTTTTCTGCCTCTTGCAATGCTTTTTTGTTGTTTCCATTGTCGAGCCAGTCTGAAGACAATATATTAGATTAGCGATGCAGTAATCGGCAAGCAAAACTAGCTTAATTATTTGCAAGCAATATTACCGTATATCGGGCGTAGTCTACGTTCAACAACGGCACCGTCATGTATACGCTGAGGCCGCACTGCCATTTTTCATTTAAATTGTGTATTTTATTTGAAATTAAAGCTCTTTAGAGGCTTTTTGCGATTTTTGCAGCACGTTTGTTTTGAGATTGTCTATGGCAGGTAATTGACATCTGTCACTTTGACGTTGACATTATATATTTTTTCTAATTATTAAGGTAAAGATATAAAGTATAAAAAGCACTGAAGGCCTTCAAATAATTTAAACTTTAATTAAAATGATTTTGGGTCTATCAAAATATATACTAGGCACACACACATAAATACTATGACGTCATTTGCGTCATATTCACTCTATGAAAAAAGTCCTTTAAATATAGGCTGCGTTCCAGATGACGTTAATAACGCTCACGCTCAAGACCATATTCAAGACCTTCGTTTCTCCCGTTCCATTAGCATGTGAGCAAATGTGAGCGTCAATGTCACAAACCCAAGTGGAACGGAATGAGGAATTTTCTTAGCTTTTTAATTTGATTGTCAAACAGCTTCCATTTTAGTAACTAGATGGCGTATGGGTAGACAACTATCGGTAATACCAGGGAATACCATCAATAATTGCTACATAACTGGGCAAAAGCATGTAAAACTTGATACATTTCAATTTGAAAAAGACACAATAATATTCCAATGAATAGGATAATAAAGTTATAATAACGATGTTTTAGTTAAAACTCACGGAAGAAATAGCCCTATTTACCGTTGTTCACACCGAATGTCACAGGAATTATACATTTTGGTTTTGACAACATCTTACCTGCACTTGTGCAAGATAACAGATATTTAGTGGCTAATATTTTACCAATACTGAACATCAAAAACCCAAATAACACAATTTGGGGAAAAATAATAAAAACCACACCGACAATAAAAAGTAGAAATAGAAAACTCTTTCAGTTATCATGTTTTCAGTTTAATAATAATAATAATAATACACATTTATTCGACATCAAATTCACAATACACTACAGTTATACACAAAGCACACATACAGCAATAACGACGAAAACAAAGAAAAAGAACCATACTAGGCCTACCATATAATAAACAGACTAATGGGATGTTTTCTTGTTATCATCTCCACCAGACGGCGCGACAGTAGACACTCTCTAATTTTCTATTGGTTCCCCACCGATTTGAAATTATCTGCAGGTTGGCATTACTGACTACATGTTGGTCGTGTTTCTAAAAAATATCAGTGTACTGTCAAGTGTAATATCAATCAAAATATCATACTCCTAAGCGATCATTGGCCTAAGCAATTAGGCCAGTATACTGGTAACAGCTTAGGAACACACTTGCACTTGTCAAACTGAAAACATGATAAATGAAAGAGTTTTCTACTTCTACTTTTTATTGTCGGTGTGGTTTTTATTATTTTTCCCCAAATTGTGTTATTTGGATTTTTGATGTTCATTATTGGTAAAATATTAGCCACTAAATATCTATTATCTTGCACAAGTGCAGGTAAGATGTTGTCAAAACCAAAATGTATTATTCCTGTGACATTTGGTGTGAACAACGGTAAATAGGGCTATTTCTTCCGCGAGTTTTAACTAAAACATCGTTATTATAACATTATTATCCTATTCATTGGAATATTATTGTGTCTTTTTCAAATTGAAATGTATCAAGTTTTACATGCTTTTGCCCAGTTATGTAGCAATTACTGATGGTATTCCCTGGTATTACCGATAGTTGTCTACCCATACGCCATCTAGTTACTAAAATGGAAGCTGTTTGACAATCAAATTAAAAAGCTAAGAAAATTCCTCATTAAATTAAAATTTTTGTGGCACGGCGCGACTTACATGCTTCGGCATTACAGGCAGTGCAGTGCAAGGGTGTTCCTAAGCTGTTACCAGTATACTGGTCTAATTGCTTAGGCCAATGATCGCTTAGGAGTATGATATTTTGATTGATATTACACTTGACAGTACACTGATATTTTTTAGAAACACGACCAACATGTAGTCAGTAATGCCAACCTGCAGATAATTTCAAATCGGTGGGGAACCAATAGAAAATTAGTGAGTGTCTACCGTCGCGCCGTCTGGTGGAGATGATAAAAAGAAAACAACCCATTCGAGTCTACCGCTTTTATTTGAATAATATTTAGGTACCTATCGATTATCGAAATGGATATTTTTATGGCAGTTAGACATATTTTGCAGGTGCATCGGAATAATGATTCAGACATTTCTAGTGAATCTAGTTCAAATGAAGAGTGGACTGCACTTTTCCACAATTATGATCGCGAAAAGCGAAAGTAAAGACCACGAATCAATGACTACGAAAATGTAATCAATCTTTATTCTAATGAAGAATTTAAAAGACCAGGAGAGACGATAACTTAGTATTTTATAGGAAAATATTTGATCTTTCATTTAAAACAATTTCTTTTTAATCAAAATATTTTATTTAATTATATTTAATATATTTCAATTAAAAATATTATGTTTTGCAATGAAATTATATGAAGCTTTTTTGTCGCTACTCGCTCCTGAAAACTTTCCGAATATGGTCTTTGCGATATTGTTACGTTAAAATAAAAATAAAAAAACTAGAACGCTCACTTCGACCCATTTTCGTCGTGGGTCGTTTTGAGCGTTGCTTGAGCGAAATTGATGACGTCATGAGTGACGTCATAGCCGCTATCAAAACGACCCCGGTCGCCAAAGGGAACGGCAGAAGGGGACGTTTTGAGCGTTTTGGTCAAAATTAACGTCATCTGGAACGCAGCCAAAATAGAAATAAAAAACCGGCCAAGTGCGAGTCGGACTCGCGCACCGAGGGTTCCGTACAAACCTGCAAGGTTTACAAAGTTCGTTTGATATGAATTTCAACTTGATAGCTCTACGCGTTCATGAGGAAAAAAGTAATAAGTTTATATTAATTAAAAAATATATATTTTGTAATGTAACTAAAAATTTAAGGTTTTCGGAATTTTTCCTTTATGTGTGCTATAAAACGTTGCTTCATGCCAAATTTCAAGATTCTAGGTCGACTGGAAGTACCCTTTAGGTTTTGATTCCCTTGCGAGTACTTGCGAGTTTCAAAATATGCAGCTTAAATTGCTGTTTCTTTTGATTGCGTTGACATAGAAGTTTGATTTTGTTACAGCTTAAAGGTATTATAGACCTGAGTATTTGGTATGAATTTCAATTTAATACCTCTACGCGTTTATGAGGAAATGGGTAGTAAGTTTAAAATTATAAAAAAAAATATATTATGTGATGTAACTAAAAATTTATGGTTTTCGTAATTTTTCCTTTATCTATGCTATAAGACGTTGCTTCGTACCAAATTTCAAGATTCTGAGTTCACGGGAAGCACCCTGTAGGTTTTGATTCCCTTGCAAGTGTCGAAAATTTGCGGCATAAACGGCTGTATCTTTTGATTGCGTTGGCTTAGAAGTTTGATTTTTTCACAGCTTCAAGGGACAGTAGACCTGAGTAATTGATATAAATTTCAGCTTCATACCTCCACGCGTTCCTGAGAAAAAGGGTCTTGACAGACGGACGGACAGACGGACAACAAAGTGATCCTATAAGGGTTCCGTTTTTTCCATTTGAGGTACGGAACCCTAAAAAAGATAGATTTTGGAATTTGGCCTTTTTGCTAATATGATTATGAGGTATCAAAGAGGATGTAAACTGTATACTACGTAACATGAGGTATATAGAAGCTGGGTATTTACACAAAGAGGACTCGATTTATGGGCGTTCGGATTTCGGGTTTCATATTTGATATAAGTAACATATTATCAAATTTTTGTTATAATGCAGACATATTATAATAAAGGTGTACCAGAATCTGATGGCAAAAAGTGAGAAAATAAATTGACTCTAGCAATACCGGGGTAATAGGAATAAAACATTTTCATCCTTTTTTATTCCTTTAGCGGCTTAGTTTGTGTGTGAAATATGCAATTATAAAAATTTATCCAATGATCAAGGATATTTTTTGAAAATTTGCTGTCAAAAATTGCCATCAGATTCTGGTAGACCTATAAATTAGGTAATAATTGGTTTTTTTCACTGTTGCTAAAAAGCTTATGGCTTATGAACTATGTAACAATATTAGAAATAAAACGATGAAACAGTATTTTTATAACATTTTATTTTAAAACATAAAAATAATTTACAAGGCTTATTTATACCTTAATTATAATTTAATCATTGAGTCATTGTTTTAAATACACGTACAGTCAGCATATTAAAATTCTGTACTTTTACATGCCAGGGGACATCCTTAAGTTTGTTGTCAAATATTGAAATATAAAAAAGGCGTTATTTAGAAAATTAGAACGCCCCTGACATAATATTATGGCCACTATACCGTAAGTTTCAGTTGTAATAATATAGGTACTTATGTGCCACAAGCGTACCTACAAAGATACTAAACCTAGCAATAACTTAATGTACTATTAACAATACATTACTTATTAATAAATAGCAATCAAATATACAGTAACTTGTTAACTTATTGGTTACCTTTAAATCTTATCATCGAATATTAATATGCTGACGGTACATGCAGGGGTGTATCGTTTTCGGTATATTCGTTTCACGTTTGTTTGGTTCGCGAATCTCGAACTTAACAACTTTTTTGAACATTGTTCAAAATAAGCAGTTTTTTACAATAAATATTAAATATAGTTATTGGTAAATAGTGGGAACATTTCTAGGAGGCTTAAGTCTTATTATAACTAAGCTTACTGACTAACATTTTAACTTAAAACCTAAGACGTATTTTTACATGTCGTGTTATGATTATGAAATCGGGACTTTTATAAAATTATTTCAGCTTCAGACTAGAAGACTATAATATTGTCTATGGTCAGCGCTAGTCCCATCGTAGATTGTAAAGATCACTCGAACGTCCAGACTGTTAAGTCCTCGTACACCAAATCACACGCAAAAATACACAAAAGTTACCTAAATATCACGTTTCAAGGCAGTGGACGTTTCGTATCCTAATTCCGACTTCCGTTACTTCGATCTCAGGTCGACCGTCTCGAATCCCGTCTCGGAAATCAGTTTAGGCGCAGAGATCTCGGGCGGATTCTCTCGGGAGAGAGACATCTTCTTGTGGCGGGGCGGGGGCACCGGCGCGGGCGGGGGCACCTTCCTCCTCAGGAGGCTCTTAATCCTCATGCCACCGCGGTAGTAGTACAGGTAGACCGCAGCCAGGACCGCGAGGGCGAGCAGCAGCGAGACGATGGCAATGACGATGCCGTACACTGAGCTGCCCGTGGACTCGGTCTCGGCGGGAGTGGGCACGGTGGGCCTCCTGCTGGGCGGGACGTAGGACGGGCGCGGGCGGCGCGTCGTCGTGTGCTCGTCGGAGATGGAGATGTCGGCGCAGGAGCGGAACTCCTCCTGCGGGCCGCACCCGACGGCGCCGGTGCCGTTGCCGCACTCCCCCCAGTTGTTGCCGGCGACGTACTGCCACTGGAACACGCAGTGCGCGCACTCCAGGCCCTCGGGTAGCCGGTACCTCATCTCGTAGGTGACGCTGCCGTTCTTCGGGTAGTACTTCGTGGCCTCGCTGCCCTCGAGCTTCAGCACGTGCTTGCTCATGCAGTCCTCGTCGGTCTGGCTGGGGTTATCGCAGACCTTGAACTCGAACCAGCCCATGTGGCTGGCGGTGAGCTGGACCTTCACGGTGATGACGTCGCCGGGCGCGTACTTGCGCACTATCACACCCTTGTAGAAGGTGCCGCCGATCTCGTGCGGGCGCGGCTTGGGCGCGTCCCAGGCGTCGCCGCAAACGCCGCACTTGCCGCCGTTGCGCCTCCACTGGCGCGTGAAGCCGCCGCAGTAGAGCTCGTGGTCGTTGTAGTTGTGGGGGGTGTCGAAGCCGTACCGCCAGGCGGAGGCGCGGGAGGGGGGCTCGATGAGCCGGCCGTGGCCGAGCGCCTGCCCCGCACACAGAACCAGCACCAACCCGCACCACACGAGCTGGAAACGAGAGAAAAATATAATTAATTTGGGTTTTTTAATTGAGTAAGAGAGAGAGAGTAGGTACTAGGTACCACTCGCGTGATCTTAGGCGAGGGAATTAAAGGGGTGCATGCAGTCGACTCTCTTCAAAATCTACATTCCTAAATTTTTTATTTCGATATGGATTGAAGAGTACGAGAAAACCCCGTCGTCTTATTGCATGTCGCAAATATTCTCTATTTTAATGTTCAAAAGCATCGTCTTCTATTGCATAAAATAGTAACTCGATCAGCTGGTAAGAAAATTATGTCATTAGTTATTTCTGTGGTGTAAAATTGATTTTCTTGACCGTGAAACGTCCGACCCAGTTGGGGAGAAAGCCACAGGCTAATTACAGTTGAATAATTTGTGTAATACTGTTGAAACTAGAACAAAAGAAGATTCAGTAGGCCATTTGAAAAATACCGCCGACGCCCGGCAAAAAAATAACAATAGCGAGCTATAAACAACCATGGTGCTTAGTTGCTAACGATCTTCGACATCCTCCTTAGTTTTAACTTTTAGCAGACAATGTGACACGATAATAATTGCAGGCTAGTGAAATATACCATTTTTATTTAGCCTTTTAATCCTCGTTTATAAATTTTTGTCCGTTTATACGGTAGTTTTTACTACCGTAAAAACTCTTTTGAGTTTTCTTGTTAAATAGGTAACATAATACTCTGTATTTTGATTCCCTTACTAATAAAAATTGATTGTACCATCGAGGAAATTGATTCCTAGGCAGTTGACAGACCAACGTCATTTGGTCGGATCATGTCAATTCAGTGTTAATTGTGATCTGTCGGCTGATGGGTTGGATGTAACGTGACCAAACTACGTGGGTCCTCCATCTGGCAGATGCCTAGGAATCAATACTTCTCTGATAATACCTCTGACATAAGAAAAAAAGGATAAGTACGTTCTATTTTCGCCGATTGTTGGTAGTGACTCAGAAAAGGCGGTTCTCATTTTATTTCTCCATGCAATAACAAAATATATCCTTTGTCGACTTAATTTATAAAACTAGAAGAAATAAAATATCTAACGCATCCTCATTCATGATAATAAAGATATGAGTCATCATTAAAGTGATAGTCCTCAGCATTAATTATTATCTACCTACAATCTACATGAATAATATTTTAAATTTCAAGTTGAAGAATCAGAAAAAAATCTTCTAAGTTGCAACAGAAATTGGTGTAATCATCAAGACGTACAATGAGAGAAGTTGATTCATAGGCAGATTGCGAACCAACGTAATTTGGTCGCTTTATGTCAAAGTCAGTCGACAGTTGACGTTGACACAATCTGACCAAATGACGTAGCTATCCACTGCCTATAAATCAATTTCCTCGATGTTACAAAATAGTACTTACTTATATTAAATTCTAAGATGCATTAAGAAGCAGGAGACTTATATAGTGCCATATTAATTAGGTACTTATGTTAAGATGGGGTCATTAAAAAAAGAACATAGTTATAGTTTATCTCTTTCCTCCTAAATACAGATAAGGTTTATGTAAAACAGTTTACGTTATTAACCGACTCCCAAAAAGCCGCATATTATAATATTTCCTCAGATTCCGCCCAAACTCTACGCCCACGTCGTAAATGTGTAACAGTAAACTTCAAACCCGTTACAATTTGCAAGTTAAAACCTTTTGGTAAAGGTTAAAGTTTACTTATTTTCGTATTTCGAGCCAGTTACAGTACCCCTATCTTATAATTATTATCTTTAATTGTTGCCGATCCTGTGCCGATTACTTTATTTGCATAAAAATTTCTTTGTATTTTTTGTGGAAAAAATGCTCCTGAAAGCCAAAACGCTCTATGTGCCACTTTTCAGAATGGCACGTAGAGCACCTTTCAGGTTTTGAATTTCCCTTTCTATGTAAGATTGGCAATACTCATATTGTTTTCCTTAAGAAATCAGACCGTATTGTATGCCCCCGCTTTCCACTAGAGCGTTTTCACGTGGGAAAATATATTTTCCACGCTTTTCTTTGAAGAAAAATCTAAGCACACGCCAAGTAAACGTAATAATATAATAATATATTCTTCGACATTACGTATAGAGATATTAGATAGGCACACGGTAGTGCGTGATGCCAATTTCTTTATTATACAAACATGATAATCCTACAATACTTTTTAATTGGAACAAATTAAGTAAATGAATTATTTACAAGTTATTACTGCTACTTACGTTATATTCAAAGCTTATATATAATAATTATTATATTATTAAAAATATTGTACTTCTACTAGACGATGCCCGGGATAAAAAGTATCCTATGTCCTTTCCCGGGACTCAAAGCATCTCTATACCTACCAAGTATCAGCAAAATTGGTTCAGCGGTTTTGGCGTGAAGTGGTAACAAACTGACAGACACATTTTCGCATTTATAATATTAGTGTGGATAATTATGCCAGGTGCCTTAAGCAGGTGTAGTAAATACGGTTTCCTTGGAAGTATATTTTGATAGTTTTTCTCATGTTTTTCTGCTAAAATATCACTAGATTGAAACGGATGACGTCACGTTTATTATTAGGTTAACAAACAATGTAGGCAGATTTTGAAATGCCTGCAAAAACATAGAAGATACTACACGTTTTTGCGTTTTTACTATAAACCGCTGACCTTAAACGGCGACCGGATTTTATGTGAATTAATTAATTATGCGAACAATCCTGTGCCGATTTTGGTTAAACTAGTTTTTCTATAACGCCGAAAAACTGTAACCATTTTCCTTTTGACATTATATTTTCTAAGATATGTTCTAAAGGTGTTGCTTCCTTATATAGTTTTATGCTCTTGGTTTAATCCGGCATGCCGCATGTAGCATGGCTATCCCATAATTGATAAGAATCCTACATATAAGCAGCTTTCATTATTATAATGCCCTGGAGTTCGACTTTCAAGTTAGGTAAAGTGGGGCTGACATAAACCACAGTAATTGCAGTAAGCTTCTTCTCTGTCGGATATCTGTCTCTGTGTATGGATCTGAAGAAGTTACTACATTATGTAGTATGTAGTAACTAACAACTACATACACGCTAAATTACATCTAGGTATAGACATCGTATTAATCACAGAGTACTATAGAGGAATAGTGCTTAAGGGGCCGGGTACCCTTGGAATTTCTCATACAACGTAATACCAAAATCATTTTCTCATACGAAAATATTTAACATGTTTGAATTATTTTTCAGTTTAAGATAGTAATTACCTAGGTTCCTACACAAAAATTTACTTCAAAATATTTAAACAAAAAATTTTTTTTTTTGTTTAAAATTTTTTTTAGTAAATTTACTACTAAATATTGAAACACTAAAAAATAGAGTAAAACACTAAAAAATATATAAATAAATAGTAAATTTACTACAAAATATTTAATTTCTAAAAAATATTTTTTAGTATTTAAATATTTAGTAGTAAATTTACTATTTATTTATATATTTTTTAGTGTTTTACTCTATTTTTTAGTGTTTCAATATTTAGTAGTAAATTTACTAAAAAAAAATTTTAAACAAAAAAAAATGGTTGCCTGTAAAGTCGGTTTTACGGGCGAAGATTTTACGTGACAACGTGTGGGAGAGAGACGCAAGGCATTCGGCGGGCCTCTCTCTCGTTCGGAGACTCATCGTAACGTTACCGAGCGTTACACTTTTTCATAAGTGACTCCCAGCCGCAACCTAATTTAAGACGTTGTCACGTCAAAAAAATTTTTTTGTGTTTAAATATTTTGAAGTAAGTTTTTGTGCAGGAACCTAGGTAATTACTATTCTAAACTGAAAAATAACTCAAACATGTTAAATATTTTCGTATGAGAAAATGATTTTGGTATTACGTTTGTATGAAAAATTCCAAGTGTACCCGGCCTCTTAAGATGGCATAGTCAGGTAAGATGACACATCGGCAAAATTCGATGAAATAATTGTGCTTTCTGTGAACTTTTGACGTTTTATGGAGCACCTCAGTGTGCCCTTAGTAGCCCAACTTGGTATGCCGAACAGGGACAGTTTTTTACAAAGTAATAAAGGTTTTCCTAATTTTGATGAGAGAAATATTTTCTTACACTTTTGTTTTGTGGTGAAAAAACGTATATGTACTTTTCTTATAACAAGTTGTTATTATGGACATGGATTCTTATAGGCCACAAATATTAATAAAAGCGTGTTCTAACGTTAAGTATTTTTTTATAAAATTTAAATATATTCACTATTACTCATTTGGTAAGATGACATACTAGACGTCGGCTTAATATGACATACTATAGTTACTTATGTTTCCGCTAAATCGGTCACAGAAGCAGAGTAGACAGAATTATAGAGTATGCCGACTTAGAACTGATGTTGAAATTTTTAAACTTGACGTATTATGACGAAAATCGTCGTTAGGGTTGTTGACTTGTTACCTACGAATTTAAAACTATGACATATTCGCTGGACGTGTTCCTCTTTGGTCATATTGTTGTTTGTGTTTTGACACATGTGATTAATATCCAATTTAGAAATCTATATTTTAAAATATTTAAAAATAAATTATAACAGCCAGCACAAGGCACATTCCGTTCATAATCCGAGTGAAACCCGACGAATTTGACAGATATTGAAACCTTTTCGTCTCTTTGAAGTCGATGTATTGGTAGTTATGTCTATTGTGACAGAAGCATTGTATATTTATTGTTGATAATGAAGAACTTAAGAATCCGTACACCACTGACAACTAGAGGGATGATAATGCAGTTTAGATTTACGTATTGTATAATCGACATACCATCAAAGTCTAAGGAATCATAATATGTCGTCTTACCATATCGATATGTCATCTTACACTCGTCGACCTGGCGTGCAATTTGTGTTTTTTTTCACTGTTATGTTAGGTTGATATTTCTAAAACTGTTTAGTTTCGTTGTTTATGAATCATTTATTTATAAAAGTAAGTTACTGATCTCATGTGACTTATTTTATTTTAAATATTTACCTTCAAACAAAAAGTATGTCATCTTAAGCACAATTCCCCTAATACTGGTACTAATGTTGGATTGCCAGTAATGTCTCTATCGGTGTCATAAAAATATAACCCGGTTAACTTTTGCAGGCCAGCAGCAACAAAAATTCGCAGCTAAGTAACTATTTAATAAAATATTATACATGTGAAGGACTATTGAACAAAAGGTGTTGCAAGTAGGTTTCGATCTCGTTGCAATGTGAACTTATTTGGAAACATTCAATGGCGGGGCGTGAAATTCAGCAGCGAATTTACGAGGTAAGATTTAAGGAGAACATAATATTATTACCAAGGATGAATTTAAATCAACCTTTTTATCTGTATTAAGTGCTGTCAAATTTATTTATAAAGTAGTTATTTATAAAGTAAACATTAATTGCAAAATAAAATTTAAGTAAGTATATTAATTTACACCCTATTTTATTTCCGGTATTCATTTTTATTATGTTTTTGAAAGTAGCCAAACAGTTTTGCCTCTTCGACATAACATACACTATCTTCTTGGACTTGGCACTCCAATCTAGATACTTACCTAGGTACTTACTTTCTCGAATTAAATTTTTATCAACTTTGTCGTAGCTTGAAAGTATAGACTTGCATGGTTTACGAGATAAGCGTATACAAATATAGTGACATACATTTTTTATGACATATCGAGATTATATATCTAGCTAGTTAATAGTAGTTAATATCTAATAGTCTTTGTTTAACAGTTCTCACGGTGATTGAGGCTAATAATAGAATTTGAAACAGGCGATGTCAGATGATCATTGCATGAGACTTTACAACGGTAATATCGGAGTTTTAAAATATTAATTATTATTAAATGTTTAATTATTATAAGTAAGCGACGGTAATGTTATAATAAAATCGCTTAGTACCTACTTAAATACAAATATGTACATTTTAAGTGACAGCATTAATTTTTCTTTATACATAACTATTTTAAGTTATTTAATGAACTAGGTAGTCACTTAACGGACTCTAGATACCTACTAGTTAAAACTCAAACAAAAGGGCAACAAGCACAAAATGAATCTCTCGCAAGGTAATACTTAGTTGTAGTTATTACAGGTTTGTAGTACAGATCTATTATCGGAAAAATCGACATTAGTTTCCCCTGCACGAGAGAACGATCAGCTGTTTGAAGCACGGAGCGACGACCGCGGCCGCACTCGCATACAAATTATTATATGCGCGAAGGGAATATACATGAAAGTGAAATTTTGTTCCGCACTTGCCGGCTTTTGCCTTTTACGTATATAATTACAGTGAAAACATTACTGTTAATTATTTTTCTAAAGTTATTTAATATTTATTTATGTAAACAATAATGGAATTAATGTAAAAGATGAGGTACTTTATTCCTTTCAAAGGTACTTAGGTATGTTAGCGTATGAGTCAGAAATGCAATTTAGTAAGATGCAAATATAACACTACAATTTTCTAACTATTATATAGGTATCTGACTTATTAAGAGGCCGGGTACCCTTGGAATTTCTCATACATACGTAATACCAAAATCATTTTCTCATACGAAAATATTTAACATGTTTGAGTTGTTTTTCAGTTTAAAATAGTAATTACCTAGGTTCCTGCACAAAAATTTACTTCAAAATACACAAAAAATTTTTTTTTTGGTTAAAAAATTTTTTTTGTAAATTTACTACTAAATATTTAAACACTAAAAAATAGAGTAAAACACTAAAAAATATATAAATAAATAGTAAATTTACTACAAAATATTTAAACTCTAAAAAATATTTTTTAGTATTAATTTACTACTAAAAATATTTTTAGTAGTAAATTTACTAAAAAAAAATTTAAACAATTTTTTTTTGTTTTTAAATATTTTGAAGTAAATTTTTGTACAGGAACCTAGGTAATTACTATTTTAAACTGAAAAACAACTCAAACATGTTAAATATTTTCGTATGAGAAAATGATTTTGGTATTACGTATGTATGAGAATTCCAAGCGTACCCGGCCCCTTAAGAGATCACAATTTGTAGAAGAGATTTAAAACTGTTGTACAACCTATAGTTTTAAGGACTTCTAAAATAACCTACTTTGGGTTAATGGCGAAGCAAGACAATTTTTCTATAGCGCTAGCCCTAACCTGTAAAATAGGTAGAGAGTCGTTTATCAAAATCAGATATGAGATACGAGAAGAATAAAATTATTGCACTATCAGAGAAGTTGATTCCAAGGCAGATGGGGGACCTACGTAGTTTGGTCGCGTAACGCGTTACATCAAACTTAGCCGACTGATGATTAATTTATAACAATGTTGAATGGACATGATCCGAATTCCGACCAAATGACGTTAGTCTGTCAACTGTCTAGGTATCAATTTCCTCGATGGTACGTATGTACAGGATCCTCAAGCCACAGCCATATGAAAATCTAGTGTTCTAGTGTTCTAATTTGCGTATCGCAAATTCCGCCTATTTATTGTAATTTCAAAACGTAGGCGACAAAATTATAAGCCGGAACACACGGCATCATTAACATTTGAACTAATATCGCCATAAAACCAGTCCCGATATGAAATTTACATAAATATTCCAAAACTATTCGCCATTTTGTCGAAACAGGATTTTCGTTTTGGTCAAAACAAAACGAAAATCGAGGAGTCCTATAGGTAAGTTTTTCGATCTCCAACATTTACGTTCATAATGTTTTATGTGATTTTTATTTGCAGGTAGAAACTGGTTATTTACATAATAATTAAGGACATTGAATTAATTAATTATTGTACTGAATTAACGTTATTTTGCAAGCGATTTCGTAATAATTCAATTAAAATGTTGTCCCGTTGTACTTATTCGAAAGTATATGTAATTTAGTGCAATACACGAATAACTTGTTTTATTATTTAGTACCAATAATTATTATTAAATGTTATGATTGGTGACAGAATATTATTGTAGAGCTCTATAACAAAGATTTTAACGCGTCGCGCATCACAATGTACCTAAACCAAAGATCTATGACCTATCGGCTATCACCTAAACATTGGTATATTTTCTATCGAGGTATCGATGAAATTGATTCCTATGCAGTTGACAGACCAACGCGTCATTAGGTCCGATCATGTCAATTCAATGTTTTTAATTAAATGTGATCTGTCGGCTGGGTTTGACGTAACGCGACCAAATTACTTAGGTCCCCCATCTGCATAGGAATCAACTTCTCTGATAGTAGGTACAATGTTCATACTCGTTACTACTTACTATCAAAATATCCTAAGTTTAAGATCATAGAGAAGTTTGATACAGTAGCTGGCGCCAGTACAACCGGCGTATCAGCATTGTCAATAAGTTTATCCAGTCGAGCGTCCAGTTAAGTTATATAATATGTACTATCAGAGAAGTTGATTCCTAGGCAGATGGGGGACCTATGTAGTTTGGTCGCGATACGTCAAACCCAGCCGACAGATCACAATTAACATTAAATTGACAAGATCCAACCAAATGACGTTGGTCTGTCAACTGCCTAGGAATGAATTTCCTCGATGGTACACTTACTTAAATCAGCACTTAAGCATGATTTATAATAATCCAATTTCCAATCCAGTGCTGGTTTGATACTGAAATAATTTGAACGGGCATTGGATTGGATCACTGGATTAGAATAATGTGAATGGGTCATTAAGCTAAGCTAAGTCTAAACTGCTCATCTTCCTATTTTAACTTTATTATAAAAAAGTACTTTCTAATAACTTTCTACAAAATGTTGATTAATGTTGTGCACCTTCTGTCATATATCTATTAAAGTTATATCTCCTATAATTTATGATGATGCTTAAAAATATTGATGTATAAAGGATCTAAACTTTCCCATGTTACCTCAGCTGCTGTTACCTTATTTTTTTTCTACAATATTTAATTAAAATAACTCAACCAACAGGAGTCAGGAATCGGGTAGTCCATATAGGTAGGGTACGGTCTAATACAGATGATACCATCTTGTTCTGTTCAGATAATATAAGAGACTAAAGATAGGTACGTTTTTAGGGTTCCGTAGTCAACAAGGAACCCTTATAGTTTCGGTCTGTCCGTCTGTCTGTCTGTCCGCGGTTTGCTCAGAGACTATAGGACCTTCAAAGCTGTAATTTGGCATGAATGAAAATATTAACGATGGCGACAAAATGGTTCATGAAAACTTAATTTTTTTTATGGTACCTTCCATACACATCAAGCGGGTATGAAAATTTTTTTTCGCGTCTACCCCATCGTGTGGCGTGTTGTTGGATAGGCTTTTTAAAAGTATCATAATACTTTATTATATATTACTATACTCATAAGTATTCATAGATCATTTTCCGATTTAGGGATCCGTTTGTGAAATATTAAGTTTTAAAGTGGAAAAAACCGTTAGAGTCCAGTGTCCCCCCCTTCTACCAGCTAAACGGTTGCTTCTGGAAATGTGAAAAAATTCACGGGAGTAGGAAATATGCTGAATTTAAAAGGAAAACCATCACGGCTGAGAAGACTTTATAAATTATTGAGTAATAGTCGATAAACTATTACTCAATAATTTATAAAAATAAAAATGTATTTGGCGAAGTATAAAGGAACTTTTCGTTTAAATTCCTTTAAAAATAACTGAGATGATGTTGTAAGTACCTAGTGTAAAACACGTACTAAATGTACATTTATTGACCATACAATATTTTTTTTAATAGCGGTATTACGAAACCCTTATATTGCGCGTGGCGCGACACGCACTTGGCCGGTTTTTACAAAGCTGAACAAGATTTACGACCAAAGTAGTATTTTAGAAAAGCTTTTATTAAAATTAGATGTTGGAACATAATAAATAGGTACAATAAATTTAGTTTTCCAACATCAAGATCTAACAGCTGGTTATAGAAAATTTCTCCGAGCAAAACACTGTATTTAGCGAGTTTCTAAAGGTAAAATAATAATACTTTAGTATAGTTATTATACTTTCATCTTTCACATTTGAATACTAAGCTAAGAAAATTCAATGCCTCTGTGGTCTAGTGGTTCAGCTTCAGAGCTAGGCTCTTCTTCCGATAGTCGTATAATAAATGTATTTTAAAAAGATAAAACCGACTTTAAAATTGTACCTACGTAATTGAGAATTAAAACTTCCCATCTCCAAAACTACTGAACCGATTTTTATGAAACTTGTATTATTCCCTAAGTTGAACAACTAGGTATTGTTCAACTTAGGGAATAATGCAAGCAAACAACAACAAAAAAAGAATTACTGATATCGAAATGGTAGTTCCAGAGATATGCGAACACAAACATACATACAAACATACAGTGGCGGCGCTATACCAAAATTTTATGTGGGCAACATATATTTTGCGAGGCCCTCTGATGGATGATGCCAGAAGACGGATTTTGTTGAAAGATGTTTTGATGCTCGTAAATCCTATAAAAACGCGCTGTCCAAGGGGCGCGAGGCCCCTAGGACCGCGGGGCCGTGGGCCGTCTGCATACATACATTCATACATACATATGTATGCTTTTGAAATTTGGCACATACTTATTTGTTCAGACGCTGATATAGAGTAAGTAACATAATATTATGCGAAAATTGGACAGTTCTGGAAATATTACACCTTCTTTTTTTGAAGCCGGTTAAAAATAATTGAAATAGTAATTTATTATACCATGCTTAGATGAGATAATGAAGGTTTACCACCGTGCATTGTTCGACGTTCGTAACACTTTTCGCTCTATATATTTTCTATTATTTACAACTTTACATTTTCCGGTCCCTGGTAAATACATATTTATTATGTTGATTGCTTTAATTTATTTACTACACAGGTATTTTTACAGTGATATTTTAAATAATCAATTATATTATTATGTAACTCTGATTTTGCTTGCATCTTTATAACTTAGCTAAGCGTGCGTTTTATATGCGGTCACTTTCAATTGTTTCGGGGAATTATTCTATGTACTTAACTACATATTTCCGCCGGGGTTCAAAGCATCGCTGACGGCATTGTGACTTATTGAAGATCAGAAATAAGTATTAATATACTTACACTATTTCGAATATATTTTATTCGATCTAATAATTAAGAAAGTTTTTCAACTCTACAAAATGATTTTGTAGAGTTGGCTCGCGTGCTTATTCTGAATGCTACGTCATAGGCTCATAGAAAATACTGCTCAAGATGCTATTATTTTTATAGAGAAAGTTATGTTTTGTCACGACATCGCTAATGTCTTCCAGCCTTTGCCTAACAGAAAATATCTCGAAGTAGATATACTTCGAGAGTCTAGACTCTAGAGTCTATACATTAAAACTGCTCAAACTAAGGAGCTTACTGCCGCACTCAGAGTGGAATGTATAGCAATTCAAAATTTTGTATATTTAAGCCTGGGTACATTATAATTTTCTGTCAAACTGTTCATTAATCCTTCGATCGCGGATTCTTGGAAATGCTATTGTATTCTATTGTTTTCGCGATCACCGGTGCTCTTATGGGGCTTGAAAGATTAAATTGAAGTTCATGTAATCATAATTAAATGCCTCTGAGTACGGGCGGCGGTTAGTATTAATGTTAATATTCTGAAGTCAAGGAGTTGCGGCTCTGGAATTTTTCAATCATTTTACTTTGCCCATTGGTAGGTCTAAAAACGTAATTTCTATGCAGTTCTAGCGAGTTTTCTGCTTAAGGACTACTAAATAATATAATAATAAACCATAACAATAAATTGCGAATCATTTTGCAAGTCTTTATGAGTAGGTACGTAACCTAACTTAGTTTTATTAGCCATTATTCTCCATTATATCGTACAAACCATAATAACAGGGGCAATGCCCTGCTGTCTGCTTAACACATCACGACACTTGTTTCTCATCACGATAGCTAAATTTGTAAAACATTATTTATATTATTGTTTCTTTATCCACCTAGCAGAAACAGTACCACAGTATCAGTACCAGTTTTATTAAGTTTTAATTATTCTGTTGTGTACTAGGTATCTGTACCGTCTCTACATTTCTCAATGTCTTGTTGTAGGTCTGCTGACAGAGATCTCTTCTAGAGATAAGCACACCTATGTACTCTATTAACTCTATTGTATATATTAAGCTTGTTAAAAAAATGTACATAAAGAATAAATAAAATAAATAACAGTGTCGGCTGTCAACATTTTTTGCTGTTATCTTTTGGAAAAATTATTAAACATTCTGTAAATCAAAACAACATAATTCGTCAATTTATCGTCCTACGTATTCAAATTTCTCGGCGGTTAGCGGACCTCGCCTTTCGTATTTTGCGGAGAAACTAGATCTTAGACGTTCACCAGTGACCAGCATTCCGATGGTCACCACGCTGCAGAAAAAAACAGCACTAGGACGAGGAAAGAAGGCTTACTAATGGGTATTTTAGCAATTTCTACTTTTACAGCTTCAAACTTGCATATTGAAAGTATATTTTAAATTTTACCTAACATAGAAAAAAATTGCATTTGTGAATATGTCTGCAATATATGATTTAAATAGTGACAAAAGAATGCCGCAGATTTAGAGTTGTTAGAAGCTTTGGTGAAAACATCTGAACTCAATGATAAAATTAAACCTCATTATATTTATGTCATTAAACATTATATTTCTTCATTGCACCCTAAAGAAGAGTGCAATTTCTTGTAGCGGTATAAAACGCTGATTGTTTCTTTGTTTTCGTTACTGTGATATTTAAAACCACGCCTTTGTCCTATAAATGGTTTATGAGGATAATTTCAATCAGGGCACGTACGTATCGGAAGTCGGCACCACATAGTGACACTAGGAAGCGACCTTCTCCCACGAGACAATGCCTTCCTCAATGTGGACCGTCTAGTGAAATCTGGACTCAAATCTTTATATAACACCATTATGTAACACCATAATCCCTAGGTACCGGGTGGTACCGGATGGCGATCGCAATCAAAAGAATTTTATTGTGAGTGTGAGAATATTCATTTTCTATAAGATTGCCTATTGTCGGCATTTTTTAATATTTTGGCATTTGTCTATGGCTTTTTTAAGATATATACTTAAATATAATAGTTTTATTTTGTAAGAGTTACTGAAGACATGGAAGAAGTTATCAATCCTTTATTTTCATAAATATAAATATATTTTATAACATTCAAATGTTTCATGTTTCCTTAAAGTGTCTGCCATTAGTGCTTTTCCCTTATAAGTTAATTTGAAAGTCTGTCTGTCTGTCTACACTCTATACGTTCACGTTTGTACTCGGCAGTTCATTTTGTCATCTGATTTTGCCATAATTTGGCAGAACTTTGAGTTACAAAGTATCGAACTTTGAGTCCTGAGAAAGGACATGGGATACTTTTCATCCCGGAAAAATGTACAGTCCCCGCGCGATAAACGATCTTTTCATCACTGATGAAAAGATCGATTCGATCGATCGAAAGATGAAATTTATTTTCATGTCATCTGGTCAATAATGATCTCAAGTTTAAGATTAACTTTAATATAATAAAATAATTCTTACGCATAAATCTCATAATCAAAATACAATGTTTCCTTCCAAGTTACCTCACTTCTACCGACAGCGAAATTATGATCGATTTAGTTATACAATTATAAAATTGAACGCTCAACTGAACATAGTTATTTAATGCCCGGGCTACCGTTAACATTATATTATTTAATCAAAACAAAAAACATTCGTCGAATTGTGAAAAAGGCAAAAGTGTGAAATCACCAATACAATGTTTTTATCCATCTGCTTTTACATAGTACCTATATTTTTGCTTCAAATAAGTATTTAAAGATAAATAGACATCTAACTCTAAAATCTTATAAATATTTAAGTAGCTTTTTTACCAGAAATGGTGCAAGTTGATAAAAGATCCAAGTGTTAGTATTGATCGTTTGTTTTTGATGTGATAATGCTTAAATTAAGTACCGGTAAAACATGCCAACTTTGCCACATAGGATAACTTTGCCCTAAACACTACATATAGGCGAACGCGTTGGCCAACGCGTTGGCCAAGATCCATTCTTAAGCAAATTTTTGATGTACGGAGGTATTTTAAATTATGGCAATATTTGTTTAATTTGGCGGAAAATAGGTTATATGACTGATAACATTGACAATACCCCGTAGTGCTAACTTTATTCAGTAACTTGTTGGAACCTCTGAAAAACGGTACGTATTTTTGCGGGCAAATTGTGGTGCAGATTTGTGAGTAAATTGTGCGTGATGGTGAAACCACAGGTTAGTTTGCTTTTGATATAAAATAATATCTATAGAGTATTATAGTGATAATGTAATTAATCAGGGAATTATATAATAAAACTTATGATGGTGGGCAAACTAACCCAGCAGTGTTCCTCATCGATTGACAACATTGCCCGGTATCAAAAAATCCTTAGGGTTGCCAAATCGGACATTTTTAAATACTTTACTAACTAAAAATCGATGTCATTTTTTATTACTGTGTGCCTTGCTCAGCCAGCCAAATAATATAATAATGATAATAGGTTTATAAATAAACAGAAGCAATTTAATATTTATAATATATTCCTGATAATAATGTAAAAGATGATTAAGTAATTTTATAGATATGTGGCAGCCCTAGTACTCTTACAGACCAAAATGCAAATTGTATGGAAAAGGAAAAAAATGTAAGGGTAACATTACCCAGTCAATTTAGTAGGATATTATTCGCGATATCGTTTCAATGTCTATAGTAAACGCCATCTTTTCCAAAATTCTTTCACTGGATTTTGATGCCACCTGCGCAAAGTTCATATTTACGTGAAAAATCAAGGTGGGCAATGTTGGCTACAAGTCCAGGTAACTTTACCCGGCATGAAAATCAATCATAAATATAATTCAATGAACAGAAGTAATGTTTTTGACATTCCTACACCTGCACATGATGCCTTGTAGTTGCAGAGGGCAAAAAAAAACTTACACTTCCATGCATTTTTTTTAAAGAATTAAAATTATTCGAAAAAAGCTGGCAAAGTTGGCATGTTTCGCGGTATATCTTTTTGATACAAATAATAATCCGATTTCTCGTTTTTACATTAAAAAAATAAAACTACGATCCCACCAAAAACATTTCATGTAAATGTAACCTCGACGACCACAAAAGGTTTGCCCTGTGAAAAAGACATCAGATCTAATGTAGAGTCAAGCTTCTGAATCGACGCGGCCTAACTCTATCGACCCTAACTCCAAGAAATTCTACATATCAGTAAGTATGTATATGGCTTCGCTTTTCGCTACCGTCGTCGTGGAGATGAGGCGAATATTTAGTTTCTGACCTGATTAAGTAAGTAACGAAACAGCCAACAGTCTTGTCTGTCTTGTCTTGTCTTGTCATTTTAGGGGATGGGGGACGAAATTTACAAGTTTATGATTTTTTTTGTTGGTTGTACATAGGGCTTGCAATCCGGATACTTCGAAATCCGAAAAATCCGGATAATCCGAATTTTTTGGGCCTTTAAAAAAACCGGATTTTTATTTTTCAAAATCCGGATTTTCGCTTTTTTCGAATAGTAGATAAAATTATGAAAAAAAGCTTTTACGTTATGTAAAATTAATTTAAATATATCGTGTAATATCCGACATACAAATTCACATTTGTTTAAAGGCGCTATCACAATTTTGCGTGGTCTACACGTACTAAAGTCAGAATTTCGTATTTCTAACATTCCATTGTGTAGTTATTTGGTGGTTGTAATAACATTTCTTTACATTTTATTATTTTATTTATAAGAAATAATGACATATTTTAATTTCTTATGACCAATCTTTTATTTAACTTTATTATTACGTTTTCTATATGATAATATAAATGCAATGTTGATAAATTTACAATTATTTTAGAACATTTTAGTATTAAATACAATGTTTTTTATAAAATATGTTGTTTTTGTTTAAATTGAGGTTATAATTATAAATTATCATTGTTTACGTAACCGATGCTGATTTGTGATTCTGTCTAATTATATGAAGGAATAAAGTAAGTTTATAATATAACTAAATGATGATTTAAAGTTTAAATAATTATTTTAATATATTATTCTGTGCAATAACCTAAATATAAATATACTATCCAATTGCTGGGCAAAGGCGCCGCCCGAATCTTTCACTTATCTTGCTCCAGCGTCACCGTTTGCTAGCCCAGCTCATATGCCTCCAGTGGGGAGTTTATAATCGTGTTCTAGTCTAAAGTTTTCGCAATCCTTGGTTCTTTATTGGTAACATAACCGCTGACGAGTTGGCTAGAAAGAAAAAAATCCTTGCCAGAAGCTTAACTGGACAATGTAAGTTAAACAAGCACCTTTACAGAATAGGTGTTAATAGCATTACGACCTGCAGATTCTGTGACACACCTATTACCTTCTACTTGATGGGTTGGGGACGGTACTCTAAGGAGTCACAAAATATCCTCAAGGATCGTCGTAACGTCGAGATTACAGTGATCTAATCCTTTGGAAGCCTTCGGAGGAAAAAATACCTCCAGAGCGTAGCGCTATCTTTTCTTAGGCCTAGATACCCACTCAGTCGATATCCAGCTTAGATGTATGCGGATAACGTGACCAGCCCAATGCCAATTTAGCTTGGCCGTCTTGAACGTCTGTGATTTTAGTTTGTGAGCACATTATGTTTTTTTTTGTTTTGTGAGATTTGAGCTCAAGTGCGCTTTGGCAGACCCTGAGTTGGAACTTTTGTAAATCGTAAATCGGTCAATGATCGAGTTTGCGCATCGTTGGTTATGACGAGAGAAATACACATATCAATGAGTCTGTGCTTCAGTGAGATTGGTAAGTCGCCATTCTTCAAGGACTGGCCCTTTTTCTGCCTTTCTGTTGTCATAAGAAACTAATTAGCCCAAGTACAGGTACTCGTTGACATAGTGATTCCTTGCTCGTCTACTTCGACTCTACGTCTCGTACTGTTGATCATTGTTTGTGTCTTTGACCTATTTTTTGTAAGTTCCACCTCTAGGCTTGCAGCTTGGAGCGTAATTTGATGATGTGCGGCTGACGGCTGTAGGCGCAAAAATGACGAAGGAGTTGATAAAGCGGAGATTGCTTAGGATTTTCTTGTTAACTAAAATTTCACGTTTTTAATAGTTCTAAATATTTTTAAGTAGTTGAAAAAATCAAGGTATTTTTAAGTTTTTAATAATATTGAAAGTACCAGATACTGTAATTTTAATCTCTTCCCTTTTACACCCATATTATGATAATCGCTAACTTAAGAAAAATGTTAATTTTTTAAGACGTTTTACTTGTCACTTTTAAAATGAATGTTAAACAAAGAAATAATAAGAAAATAACTCAAATTTAAAGCTGTTTATCAAAAATATTTAAAAAATTACAAAAAATCCGGATTATCCGGATTTGAGGATGAAAAAATCCGAAAATCCGGATTTTTCTAAAAATCCGTTTTTTGCAATCCCTAGTTGTACACTAAACTTAGATAGCATACTAAATTTCAACTTTCTAGCACTTCAGGAAGTAGCCAAACATTTTGATGATCATCAGTGTGTCAGTGACGAAATCGTTGAATTTTAGATATCAATAAAATCTAAAGAACTATTAAATTGAGACTTTGTATTCTTAGTAAATCTATAGATGACATTATATCCTGAAAATATGAACTATCTGCTACAACGGAAACCAATTCTATGAAGGTTAAAAAAAAAACGGCGAAACACTTCGAGAAAAGGTAGGTATAGTGCCCTTGCTCTTAGCTCGTCTCGGCGGGTGCACTACCGTGCATCCAGATTCACTTTTAAAGGCAGGCCTTGGTGAAAATGGCGCTTAGACGGTTTATCATATAACTAGCGACGCGCCCCGGCGTCGCACGGGTATAAAATATATAGCCACTAAAAAAAATTATGCCTATAGCCTTCTTCAATAGATGGGCTATCTAACACTGAAAGGATTTTTCAAATCGGACCAGTAGTTCCTGAGATTAGCGCATTCAAGTTAGCCCTTTCAAATAATTTCCTCCGTTTTTTCCACATTTTCCTATATTTCTTCGCTCCTATTAGTCTTAGCGTGATAAAATATAGCCTATAACCTTCCTCGATAAATGGGCTATCTAACAATGAAAGAATCACCAAAATCCGTTGCTTAGTTTTAAAGATTAAAGGGAACAAAGGGACATTTTATAATAAGTATATATGTAGATTAGTTAGAATTTACAAAAATAAGTAGCGAGAGACCACCTAGTTATTTTAACGTCAACCTGCATTCGGCAACCATTTACAGAATTTCAATTACAGGAAACCGAGTAAATTATTATAATTTCGGTTGTTAACAGGATTCTCGTTGACGTCTACCACTCCCTTATCCTTATGGTTCAATACGAAATTTAAATTATTTCGTGCAATAATGAATCAGTTATTATGCATAGGTTTTTCTTCATTTTATTTATTAATTTTCCATAATTCGTTATAGTACAGGTTCCCTAGAACAACTTTTTTTATTGCTATCAAGCTATCTTTTCGTTGTTCTGCGAAAATTCTCGAAAGTGGTAGGTAGCACTCGAAAGTATCAGCTCGTTTAAGGGTTCCGCATTCAACCAAGTTTTGTTGATTACAGAACCCTAAAACGGAACCCTAACGAGCTGATTTTTGAAGTGAAAACTGCTTTAGCAGGATTGTGGGATGGGTAAAAACTGTGAAACTCGCGTCAGATTCTCGTATACTGATCGAAAAACCGTAAGACGGTTGGAGGGTAGTGTTGTAACATCGAAATCGATTAATAAAACAATCGATTTTTTTTTTGCTGTCGATATTTTTAATCGATTGTAAGGGTTTCGATTAATTAAAGTTATTAATAATCAATTTTTCACTTCTGCCGGCACTCCCGGAGTGCAACCCGTCTTTTTTTTTGTATATTGATAGGTTTATGGTATACAATTTGAGAGTAACATTGTCTTACAAATGGAACAATCCATATTTTAGATCTCTGTTAGCCACCACCTTAGAGAATTCTACCACTTTAGAGAATTTTCGCAGAGGAAATTGTTTTTCATCTTATCGAAACTGACTACTAACGAAAAATTAGCTTGACAGTAGATAGTAAAAAAATTGAAATTATATTCGTCAAACATTGAAGAAAAACCATAATATATCTGATTCACGACTGCAGAAAACAAAATTTTTCGAACGATGCACGATGTTCTCAGCGCTTCGCCCTTCGGTTCATTCTGAATGATTCATGAATGCATTTTTTTTTAATTTTGTCTTAAGCAGGCATTGCATTTTATAGAACCAGTGTGTTCAACTTTTTAGTTATTCCAAACCTACGAGGCCCGAATCGAAGAGCCAAGTTCTAACTGCCGTACTCCGAGACGATTTTGACATAAGCCCCATAAATTATCTGTCAAACTCTTCATTAAATTGAAGTTTGATCATCATTAACGTCTCTGAGTGCGGCAGTAAGCGGCTAAACCACTACTGTATTATTATTATGTGTATAGATAAACAGGCTATGAATAAGGTGTCCCTCTTACGGTTGCGGTTTCGAAAGGATACGGTCAGCCTGGACAGTAACTCAAGCAATAGTTTCGTCACCACCAACGCAACTTTTACCATTGTCTCGACTGTGATATAATGAATACAAATGTCTTGACCTATGGATAATTGCGAGGAAATTGTTGATAGAATTCTTGGGTTGACTCTTAACTAAAATGTGCAAGTACCGGGTTATGTGTTTCGAGTATATGGAATATTTCTTTGTTACTCAAGATTAGGTACTTGAGCTTAGAGATAGATCTCCTTAGATTTTTATTAATTTGATTATTTTACTTGAAGTACTTGATACCGAATTACAAATATAGAGTAAATCTAACATGGCGACAATATACCTAATAATAATTTTACGGAGACATTTAATTATAACTTACTACTTAGTCTAATGAAGTTTTTAACATTAGCCTCATATACGTTTTCTGAAAACTGTATAATTTTAATTAAAGTTAAGTAATGATTAATGTATGTGAGTGCGGGCGCGAGTTTAAGAAGAGAGCGCACGTGCCACGTAAGTATTGATGATAGTAATTAATAATAATAAAAAAATTGTATGCCACGAGAATGATGTTAAGAGGCTAAAATCCGTAGGTTAATTGTAGGGCGCAGCTCTAATAATTAAAATACTTAACACGAATAGAAAAATGTAGAGTAAAATCTTAAGAATTTAAAATAATTATATTGTGTGTATGGCCTTAAATTCTAAATTATTTTTTACATCCTATAGCAGGGAAATAAAATGAGTCAGATGGCCGATAAGAACTATTTTTACGACGAACTGATTTATTTAAAGGCAAGTAGCCTTGACTGTTTGATTTCTACATTAACTTAAAAATAATGGACTAAGAAACAAAAAAAATACTTAATATTATTATTATGATTTATGTATGTACATCTACGTACATATCTGATAATATCTCGGCATTTTCAGCATCGACCGTGTCTAGAGACTCGACTACATTTACGTAACAAATTATTTAATTGTGAATTTGAGTTAAGAATCTACATTTTCAGTTACTACTTACTTTAACTGTTTTTAACAAGTTACATAGTTACATATATATACGAATACATATTTACGAGAGCGGCACTATTAATACGCAATTATATAACACATCCCCTCGTTAACCAATTACTAAAGGTTAATAACACTAGTTATCGAGCAGTTGAAAACTACACGCGGACAGGCCTGAGATGTGTGTCCGTCCGCATACTTGTAGTCAGATAGGACTAGACCTAGATTTCAGTCCTAGTCTATTCTGATTTATATTAAGTTTTTAGACTGATTAAAGGAACATGTTATTGTTAAGGTATGTGTCGTAGTTATGCATTAAAAAATTAAAAATGTATAGCTATAATGATACTAAAAATTGAGATTATTTAACGTTTTATATTTTTACGTTTAAAATCTTAGTTCTTTTAAGATCTTATATTTTATAATTTTAGTTATTGAAAGCTGGCAAAACGATAAACTTTTAACACACTATGTGCTACCTTAATAGTTTTCTTATGGTTATGGTTTTTCATCAATGATAATAATTGCTCTACAGTATGATAGGAAAAGTCGAAAGCGTTGGCAAAATGTTCTGCAAAAGATTATCCAAAGAAGATGAAGCGGATAGGAACGTACTTTTTTTTAAATCCCCAGACCAAGGTAACTCTCTCTTACCCGTTTTCAGGGCCAAGCTATAGAGCAGGTGTATTGCTGATACAGCGTTAACAGGGGTTAGCTCGGTAGTCCAGGGGTTTTGCTGATACAGTGTTACCAGGGGTAGATGGGCAGGGGTTATGTAGAGATAGCGTGCGTTACGAAACGCCAGCGGCTAATGAGCGTGAACGATTCACTTCCACGTGTTGCGTTTGTTCATTCACTGAACGGTTATGTTCATGTGGCCATAACAAGGCGGGGCTGAGCTCCTAAACTCTAATCAATGACCACTTTATTGTAGTACTACTATAGTATTTGCAAGAAGTATCCTACTTCCTAGTTGTTTGCTCTGGCTCGAATGGTCTCACGTTAGGATAATGGAAAGCAGTATGGTCGCGCAATCAGCAATCTAAGATTTGTACTGTTCGCAATCGCTCGTATTGGACCATCATAATATGCCAACATGGGGTCTGAAAAACGTCGAGGCATATAAAGGAAATCATTTCTCTGCCTTCGTGTTTGGTGTGGTTTAGGAATTCAGGTATTTATACCACGGCTGTGGAAAACAATGTTATGATGGTCTGAAGTTATTTTTATTGTTAAAACTAAACAAAATTACTTATTCTACACATTAGGATTTAAAGTAACAAAGTTTATGTTGCCAAAATCATAAACTATATCGTCTGATGGAAAGTGACCACCGTCCAAATTAAATCGGGTGGGGTGGCGTCACAAATGTCTGACCACAGTCTAACGATAGTTGACCGGTTGACTCACGCTGAGTCACTGCACCACCAAAACAATTCTCCAAAGTTTACGTTGCGGCAAAACAAACCACGGTTTAATCATTGTTAGCTGAGGTCACCGACATTCTCACGAGGTATGAGCCGGCGCGAAATACTTCCTTCCTCTTCTCTTTGTAACACCTGGTGAAGCCAAATGAGCGTAATTTGTGTCTGAGTTGCAGAATTTCGGTCGCGGAAATATCTTTTCATACAAATCATGACTCACAAAATTACGCTCGTGTGAAGGACTTTGTATGAAACTGAATGCAGCAGAATTTCTGCCAGCCGAAATTCTGCGACTCACAACTCACATATTACGCTCGTTTGGCTTCACCCTGAATCGTAAGGCTATATCACAAAATTTGACATGTTATAGGAAGTTTTGTGACTCGACTTGTTAGTAGTTTAAACAATAACTTTCTTGATAACTTGATTCTTCCGGCTTCCTGCAGCTACAGCTGCTCTATAGATAATGTAGAGACTAGAGAACTACCGACGACGTAAAAAGAAACGTTCTTATTGGCTATTAGTTATTTTAATATACACAAAAAAACTTTAATAAGTACTGTACTTAAATATAAAGAATTAGAAGGCCTCTTGAGTCTTGCTATTGTGATTTTTACAAGCCATTAAGTACTAGTCTGTTAGACATGAGTAGATACAAAGATAACGGCTACTCAATTTATGCATTCATACAATTAATGAATTATTCATTCATGATTTTCTTCATTTGTTTTTCACCGCTTGCATAGGCTATGTGCCTATGTCACTGACATAGTATTTATTTATTTATTTTATTTTATTTATTGCAATATTTTTTAATTAATTCATCTATTACATTTCTTACGACCTCACAAGTAGTATGCGGAAGAGGTTATTTTTTTTTAAATTTGAATTTTGAACAATAGTTATTTTAATTAATTAGTCACAAGTTGAGTCATGCTAAGGAATAAGTTGTCAGTTGTGTTTCTTAATTGTTACATCTTTTACGAGAATTAGTAACAGTGGTAACTTAAAAACATCGCGTGCTCAAAAACAAAATCGCGAGGCGACAGTGAAAGTTTTTAAGTGAAAGGCCATGTGTTGGGCGAAGGAATTATTCGAAATTTAAGTTTTTACTTTTTTCGGCCAGACCGGACGCAGCGCTAAGGTTCGCCACACACTTTTTAATTCCGTCTCGGTGTTTGAATTGTGCCTGTTTTTTTTTTGGGAAAAGATTTTGGTTTTAGAGAAATTTCCTTTAAGGGCGATTTCTTTTAGCACGGTGATTTACTGGATGGTTTACCATTTCAAGATGCATCTTAAACCTTTTGTAAACTTTTTAAAGCAAGTAATTTAGTATTGTAGTATAGCAAAGTATGACTAATCTGTCAAGGAACTACTCGGTTACCGTTATTGTTCAGTGCGCGTCATAACTATGAGAACTTCAGAGTCAAAGAAGAGCAATTTTGATTACGACAGAGATAAGCCGTAAACGCGAAGTTATGTAAGCCGTTAGCCGAGATAAATAAATAGTTAATTGTACTTGTGAGCTTTTTTGGGCGATTTGACCAACGTTTTACTTACATGAAAAAATACATTACAATATCGCGCCTCCGTGGTCTAGTGGTATAGAGCGCGGCTCTTGACTCGGAGGTCGTGGGTTCGATTCCCGCGTTGGAAACATGATATTTCCAAGTTGTTTAGGACAATGCAGGCTGATCACCTGATTGTCTGACAAGTAAGATGATCCATGCGTCGGATGGGCGTGTAAAAGTCGGTCCTGCGCCTGATCTCTCCCCAGTCGTGTCGGTCTGCCGTCCCAGTTCCCACTGGGTTAAGAGAGTAAAGGAATAGAGAGTGCTCTTGTGTACGCGCACACACTTAGGCACTATAAAATTACTCCTGCGTAGCTGGCCTGGTTTTAATGAAACCGGCCACCGTCACCGAAACCGGTGTGGAAGCTATTATTATTATTATTACATACAATATATTATTATACACTTATTGTATATAATTTATCTTGTAAAATGTATGTAATAAGTAATAATGGTGGTTTAATTCTATACCAATAAGGCAAACAAGAAAAGAGAAAGCCTGATAATGAGTAACCGAAACACAGGAGGAATGGCAAGTGCGTTGCCGGCCTATACTCTCAAGTCTCAACAAAGTGTACAGCTTTAGAGTCATCTAAAACGCCGGCGGGACACAAAGTATCTCCATACAAAGTTTCAGCTAAATTGGTTCAGTGGTTTGGCCGAGAAGAGGCAACAGACATTTCGCAGTCCATACTAATCCATGTTAATATTATAAATGCTTTCGCAGTGTGTCTGTCTGTTACCACTTATCTCTTCACGCCTAAACCGCAAACATTCATCAAGTTTTACAATTTATTAGTATGGAAGTTCTACATTAAATGTAGAGCCTATAAGTATGAGCAACGAACATACGATTTCGAAGCGAAATAAGCAATAGATATCGTGACTTGGTGCTTACGTTTAGATTTTAGAAAATATAACAAGGTTAGGTACAGACAGTGTACTGACCTCACCTCTCTACTCGCACATCTATTCATGTGTTTGACGTGTTTAGTGTTTAGCCTACTTGAGGTAAAATGTTTTTTTTTAAACTGTATATGGCTTTTCATAATTTAGAGCTGTCTAAACGAGAAATGCTTAACCATTAAAAAATTGCTTGTACTCAGTACTAATCATTGTTTTAAATACTTAGTTTGTTAGAGCTTGTCTAATTTGAAATGACGCGCCCCACAACTTCTAAGTTGATATAAATGAAACATTTTTGTACTGTGAATACGAGGGAGGGGCGCGTCATTTCAAGTTAGACAAGCTCTACCCAGCCCATCTCAGCCTAGGTATTGTTTTCGACATTGGGTCAGTAGTTTAGGTTCTAGGTTACATATTATTAGTTTTAGGCGCTACGCGTACGGTGAAAATATTTAACACCAAGAAGTTATATTATATTCGATGGCAGGATTTTTTGTTGTGTGTCCGTTAGAAAGTTAAAAAATAAGAAAATAGCTAGTTAGTTATCTACATAATATAATAATGTGGTTAAAGGATGAGCAACGTAGTCGACTTATCGAAAACAATTATTGTAGGTACAATGATTCAAAAGGGGAAAAGTAACGATACCCTTCAAAAACCCAAATTGCAATACCTATCAGGAAAATCAGCTGTTTGGCCAAAAAAATTTGTACCAATTAGGTAAAAAACTTGGTGGGAAAACCGAAGCTGGTGGAAGTAATGTCAAACAGACTAAACAGCTCGTTTAACAAAACAAGATATAAAAATTTAGGGCCTGTATTTTTTTAATCGGGCAAAAGGATCACCACACATTCCCAAATAAATCCCACCACTGCAACTCCTGTATGTGTTCATTGTAGAGACTAGAGAGTTCACCGTAAAAGTAGCAGCGCTGTAAAACCATTATTTTTTTCACTTTTGTATAGGCAAGCGCCCCAGCGTCACAACTCACAAGTTTCTCCATACAAAAGTGAAAAAAAAATTTGGTCTTTCAGCACTGATACTTTCACATACTTTACTTAAAGTACTTACTTAGTTTTATTACACCTTGTATAAGTACAGTACTCTGGATAGTATAAAAGTAAGTACAACTAAAAATCATCAATCGTCACACTATCATCACCGTTATCAGTTTTTAAACTGGTTTTTAGAGGCGAAAGTTTGTGGGTATATTTGCTACAAGATGACTTCGTTGCACCTAAATTCGTCTATCGCGCGGGAACCGTACATTTTTCCGGGATGAAAAGTATCCTTAGATGTCCTTTCCCGGGTCTCGATGTATTTCCATACAAATTTTCATAAAAAACGTTTCAGCGGTTCGTGCATGAAGAGGGGGAACAGACAGACACATCGACAGACACACTTTCGCAAAACTGTTAAAACGATTTTGATGAAATCTGGCAGCTACTCTGAGTAAGTATAATAACGCAAAGGCTTTTATCTTGAAAAAGTATAGAAGAAAAAATTAAAATAATTATAGTTAAAAATTATAATCTCGAATTAGCTGTAGCCTGTAGGTTACTTAGAAAATATTATAATGTCCCTTTATCAGGTCCGAATTCCGATATTCGTGCTATTTCGAAATAACACGTTGATATAGATTAATCACACTCTTATTACTAAAAACGTGTTGAATACGAATTATAATTATTTTTTAAATCAGATATAAAATAACTAATTATTTCATATCCAGAGGCGGTGCAAGGCGTGGGCGGTGTGGGCGACCGTCCACGGCCTCGCCTCGCGGTCCTAGGGGCCTCGCGCCCCTTGGACCACTAGGTTTTTTTAAAGTTTTTACGAGTTGTACGTGATACTCAAATATTCATAAATAAAAAGTTTTATAAATAAAACTTTAAGTACTTATTAAAAATTATTTCTCTCAATAAATCCGTTCTATAGCGTCATCCATCAGGGGGGCCTCGCATAATAGGTATATTGGGGGCCTCGCAAGATATATCTTGCCCACATAAAATTTAGGTCTTGCCCCGCCACTGTTCATATCCAACGTACAACAAAGTTGTTAAAAATGTAATTATTTATGAGATAAAACCCTCAGGAAGACTATGATATAATCTTCAGTTTATATGTCAATAAATGTTGAGTTGTGCGTTAGGGCCGATTCACACCGGATCCGCAGCGGCCGGCAGCGGTCGGCAGAGGCGCGATCGGCAGCGGCCGGCACCGGCGGCGAAGAGCACTTTTAGTGTGAAATAATTTTAAAATTTATTTACATACTTATAACTACAACTAGTATCGCTTGAAAACTTCTAAAAGGCCGCTGGCGGCCGCGCGGCTGCATTTTAAAGATGTAGAGGGTAGACCGTTGAATTAGATTACTTATGCACCAAAATAAAGATAAGCGCTCAAATTCAAAAGGCGGAAATTTTTAAAAATTCAGAGGTGTATATTATGAATATTATGATAAATGATACCCGAGGTATTTTTCTTAAGTATACGTATAATATACCGTAGGTAACCGCATACCCAGCTACGTGGAAAGCTATCCAAGATCCTCGCCGGTTTTGCATCGCATGACTGGTTGACTACCACAATGTTATTTTGATCGACAGATCGGTAGAGCTTGAACATGAAATACTCTTCCTGGCATACTTTTGCTTTTTCACTACATACTTATACCCTTACTAATAAAAATTAAAAATGTCCATGGTGTATACAGTCGTTGATGTTGTATACAATCTTTTGTTTCTGTCTGATACGTTCCAAAAGTATAGACAAAGACAAAATTTTGTATAGCTTTATAGTGTGAGAACATTTTTTTAGTAATGATGATATTCTATAACGATAGTTTAATATTTTCAGTACAACAAGATTTGAAATCCGTGTTAACCCTGAAATGCGCGAAACAATAATTATTCTAAAATATGTAACACTTCAACACTAGTGAGTGCAGTAGTAGTTGTAGCAAACAAAACTTAGCCACTATAGCATTCGAAACACTTTTTATAAGTAATTAAAAAGCCGATAAACTCTAGCAAGGACACGGAACTCGTTGCAGTTTGAAAAAAAAAAGAAAAATTTAGTTCAACCCTTTTTAGCGCTGAAGCGGCTATCGCGTAACACGCTGAAATAAATGAAATTAAGAAAAATAAAACTTACATTCATATTACTCGTTGTTTTCTTATAAAGTTAAACACAAACACAACTTTCTTTTTCAATGTCAGTCACAGTAACAGCACGTCTGTGTGGGCCGGCGGTCAGTCGCGAACTGACTTTCACGCGCTCGCGATTTCGACCGTGTCACAAGGCTGTAAACCCTGCGGTATTCTATAATACTTCCGAGTAAAGGCTGATTTACATTGATACAGTAGCTGGCGCGGGGCGCCAGCATCACTGGATTTAGGATTATGTCGCTGGATCAGCACTGTATCAATGTAAACATGTTTCAATCCAGTCCAGCATCCAGTATCCAGCACTGGAACGACCGGCTGCCTATTTTTCGATCCAGTGAACGCCCCCCGCACGCCGCGCAGCCCGGGCCAGTGGCACTGGATCTGTATAAACACTAGATGCCAGAGAATGCCAGTCGCTGGCGCTTAATCGTAAAGTTACCGCCCGTTTTGTTTGTTCAACAATCTGCAATCAACATATCGAAAATGCTATTTAAAAAGTGGTCTGATTCTGATCATATATTTTGTCAGCTCGTCTAGTAATAACGCACAAATATTTTTTGACAATGTTTTCAATTTCCTTAATTTTTGTGAAACACTCATTTTTTGAGGATGCAAACGTGTAGTCACAGAATTGACTACTGGACGCGTGTAAACGATGCGATCAAGTGCCAGTGTGTAGCGACGGAACCAGTGATTCTGGCACCAGCTACTGTATCAATGTAAATCAGCCTTTATGTAGGGACTCCTGTCTGTGCCGATGCCGTCCACAAAATTGGAATATATCTAACTGCCGCACCTAGTCATTTAATGAAGATTTAACTTCAATTTAATTAAGAGTTTGACCGACAATGTATGAGGGGGAATCTTCATTTAATTACAATTTACTAATAATATTCGTATCTAAGTGCAGCACTCCTTACTCCTTACATTCTTCTGATTTGACTCACGAGTAACTTACAATCTTCCCAAGACATCTTCTTGTTCCTGGGCTGCCCTGATCGTGGCAAAGGGTTTTCGTGGTTGGTTACCACTTGATCCTAGCTCAAGCGACACAAAAAACTTTGTGGTGTAAAAAACATTAGAAACCGCTATCCAAAATGATGGTTATTACTTATTATATTGTATATCAATATCAGGCATCAGCTGTACACAGTACGCAAACTGATGTTATGTTATGCCTCTCTCTCAACCAGTTTACGCCTTGTTTACACATTCTCTGAGGTCAACAGTTACAGAATGAAGTTCCGGTTGGTGCCAATATTTTTCGCATTGTTATTTATTGTTCATCTTTATAGCTAGATTTTTCCTGTGGCTTCGCCCACAAGATGATTAGTATTTGATACTTACACGCCAGGGAAGGGAGAATTTTGTAAAATCCTTTCTTATTGGATGCCTACGTCACAACAACCATCTGTGTTTGACCTGTGTTTTGATCTATATTCTATCCTATCTGCTTTGCCCTGTTCTGCCACAGGTATTCAAGCACTTTTGAGTATACTTACCTATTTGTATAGATTTTAAAATAGCATGCTTCGCTTTTGTAACAGAGAAAACAAGTATTACTGTATAACTACTATGGACTTTTTAGGGGCTAACATTACAGTAATTATTACGGTATGGTGTCCTTGGGACGGACAGGTGCTACTACATAATTATAAAATGTGTGGGAACACAATACATAATATCGTACAACGTACAAAAACCTGCTCAAGCCAGTATCCCATCATACTGTAAACAGTTAAAAATAATACGTCAGCCTAAAAACTAGTTTTAAAGGGTAACGATGGATATGCCTGTTTTGTCGCATTTGCTTCACTGAATTCGTCGTAAATAGGCCATTGAACAATACTAGTTATTAGCAGTAAGCTTTTCGACCTTATCAGCACATAAATATAATTTGATCGACTTGAGGGCATAGCCAGTTTTAGGTAAACGCAGATTAGCGTCGCACCACTGCTGCAGTTGCATATTTTGAGTTTTCTATGTAGAGATCTGTGTAAACTGTAACCTATTAGTGTCTAGTAGCAGGCATTATAAAATGGGATAAAATAAAACTGCATAGATATAATATAATAAAATTGTAATTTTGAAGTAAAATGTGAATTTTCTTCAAAATGCTTGCTGCATAATTAAGTATGCATGAATTTTTCTTCGGAGTCCAGTTTGGACGGTTAATTATTTTAAGCCATGACTTTCTGGTATCCAGGTCAGCAGGAAATCTGAAAAATTGGCCAAGTGTAAGTCGGACCCGCGCATGAAACCCGGTACGATACGACACGGCATGTCATGACACGATTCGACACGACAGGTTACGTCACGTGACATCAGTACCTACACGACACGACACGACTTCACTAGACCCTATTAATTTTCAATTCACTCTCAATGAGCCTACTGAACCCTTTTATTTGATGCCCATCTTGCAGAAGTGCTTTCAACTATTTCCACATCTTGGATGAGCAGCCGTATTTGATGTAGAATGACATTACATCTGTGGAAATTTCAGAAGTCTATTACTATAGTGGTTCTTGTTATACAGCCTGAAGACAGACAGACGGACGGACGGATGGACAGACGGACAGGCAACGAAGTCTTAGTAGTAGAGCGGGCTGCGGGACCCCACTACTAGGACTTAATTTTTACCCTTTGGGTGCGGAACCTTAAAAACGATAAATTATGTATGATAGTATATTAATATACTTAAACTAATTATAAACTACGGATGAGTATGTTATCATTTCAACATTCCTAAATAATTAGTAGACTTAACGAAAAAATATTTTCATATCGACACAACTTATCGATAACTTGATACAGCCCTAGTGTAAAATAGATGAAAATTGTTTACACAAATCCTTAAATTGTGCACCATGGCTAGTCAAGTTATGTTTTCCATATAATTAAACATATGCAGAAGTGAACACGGACGTAAAAATACCAATAACTCGTAGTGAATTGGCAAAAATAAACTTAAAACTAGGTCCTGTCGATGTAGAATAATTCACCTGTGAAATGAATATTTGTCCGGGTTTTTTCGATGTGTGGATCCAGAATCGTTCCACAAACACTTAACCATGTTTCTAGAGCAGTATTTCTAATCTTAACTAAAAACTTAAAATCCATTTAAAATCACAATTTTTCTGAGAGCCCAAATTGACAACGATCGGTCCAGGGGCAGACAAACTGTCAAACAGATGAAAAAAAAGCTATACAACCTCAAATCACGCTTCTCTTTCTACCACGCAGTGTTACTGATAGTGACATCTCGCTTGCTCATGCCTTTGTTTCTCTATTCCGATAGGCATATTAACTTTATGGTCTTCACCTTTATTATAACATGCAAGATCTTGTGCAGAATGTTTTTGTCAATTTTAATTTGACAAAAATGTTGATATACAAAATAATACTACGGTTAAGCAAATGAAAGATTGTAGTAAAATAAAAGACACTTTATTATTGAAATCGGTGAATAGGACTTAGGATTCAGCAAGAGCCCAGCACATAATAAAGTACAATATTATAATACTTAGTTAATAGTTCACAAATACAGTATACATAATTTGTATAAATAATAAGACAGTTTTCATGTTCCATAAGTATAGTTTTAGAATTGCCATACATTGTTTATTAAACAAAAAACATTTCTCGTAATAGTTAATTCTTATGTCAATAAAATATATAACATAAAAATTATCTAAATATTTCTGCAGGGACGAAGAAATTAGGCGTAAGAATATTATGTTAGTTAAAATTTCAGAAGATATTTGTGCACTATAAAATTTTCAGTACGGTGTTAATGCAAAAAAATACGTCGTATAGGTAGATTGTTATATAAAATTCCAGAGTAGACATTATATTCATAAAGTAACAGTTTCAAACCTCTACATAATATGAACCACACATAAATTAAGTCATCTAAGCTAGGACTAGCTAAAAGCCGAGCTTTGTGAGGGCTCGCGTCGTTTTTCTGCATGGTAATAATTTTTAAGGTAGTTTTTTTTAATATTTTAACTAGCTGACCCGGCAAACGTTGCTTTGCCATAATATAAAGTTTTTCGCCTAGATTTCTCCCATATTATTTTATTGAAGTGACTAAGTAAGTATGTCGCCATGGCAACGTCGATCGCTATCCCGTCGCATTAACAATGGTCGCCGTCAGTCTCAGGTTGTAATAATTTACTATTATTTATTCAACAAATGCACTTATCAATATATAAAGTACCCAGTAGCCGATTCTCAGACCTACTGAATATGCATATAAAATTTGGTAAAAATCAGTAAAGCCGTTTCGGAGGAGTTCGCGGACTAACATTGTGACACGAGAATTTTATATATAAGAAGATAGTAACCAAATCTTAACTGACCGATGATAACACATCTACATATTATTATAAATAAAACATTCTATATTAAAGCACAAATCCATAGTTTTTCCGTAAAATGTACTACAAAAGTGCTCCGGTTGTACTATTATTGATTATTTGCTTAGTATTTTTTCAGTTTCATCCAAAAAATAACTAATTTATTCTAAACTAGATGAACTTCGTATCACTTTCCTTCTAAAATAAACCTTTCCTGGACTTCCACAAATATTTAAACAATTTGGCAAATGCGTTCAGCCGTTCTTGAGTTAGCTAGACTCACAAAATTGAAAATTCATTTTTATTTATATAAATACATAGATTTTAGTTTATTCGGCGTGATTCTGCCACATGATTAAAAGAAGATATTTCGAAATCGAAAACGGCTACTTTTACAGAACGATATTAAAGTTTTGCGAGCCCAATGCCTAGTAGTCCCTCCTCTCTCCACTCACACAAAGATGTTATTTTTTAGTTCTATACCTTTAGCATTTTTTTCCACAAAACATGGCGCCTAGACACCACTTATAATTGATGAATCATTACATAGATGTGTTTAGAAGGTGTGGTTCATATTAAGTTCGGGCTTAATATTCTAAGATTACAAAGTACCTAGCTACATAACATGTTGGTGTTAGTACCTACGTGGTAAGCTTACAGTAACAAGCTGAACCCTCTTGCACAGGTCGGTTAACGCTTCGGCGGCACCTGCTGCCAGCCGTCCTCAGTTTCGCGAGCTGTGAACATATTGACATCATTGATATACATTATACACCTGCACCATACAATACAGACTGATATTATAAAGGCGCAAGTGTGTTTGTCTGATGTCTGCTGACGCTCAAACCATTGAACTAGTTACGTAAATTAATCCTTGAAACTATTTTTATCATTTAGGCCGTGTTCCACTGACGCGAAGCGGAGCGGAGAGAAGCTTAGCCGCGGTGCCCGAATTGACCAATCGTACTATTCCAATTTCCAGCCGAATGACAGCGAAGCGGAGCGAAGATTTCGAGCATGGTGATTGGTCGATTCGCTAAGCTCCTCTCCCGTCCCGAGGACCGTCAGTGGAAACGCGGCCATAAACTCCACTAAAAACTTTTATTAAAACTGATATAAAATTAATATTAGATGCATGAATGTAATTTGTGGTTGAAAAGCGGATTACTTACGTTTGTCATCACGTCGCGGTGGCGGGCGGCGGTCGCGCTCGTCTCGGCGGGGGCCGTCGCTGAAAAATACAAACAAATTAGACTCCTTCTAGAATCTAGATCAATGAGCTAGAGCAGGGGTTCCCTATCTATTTCAGCCCACGGCGCAGCAACTAATTTTGTATTATGTCACGGCGTCCTACCCTACCCTATTTGAAAAAGGTACAGTCATAATAAAATATAGGCAACTTTAATGTGTGGTTTCGGATCTATTCACGGCGCCCTTCTTTACTTTCCGCGGCGCAAACTTTAGAAATCCCTGAACTAGAGTATCTACGTAAATACAATCATTTAAATACTGTCTTGTCTCACACATTTTCACATTATTGATGCTTCAAAATAGATTCAGATAGCGCGCTCTACAATTACTTCTACTTATGCCCAATACTTGAAATCTTATTAGGCCATAAACATAAAGCAATATATAGTGTCTAAACACACTAGGCCGAAGTTACGCGGCGTAAATTCCGCATGATTCCGCCTCCAATGTATTTTAAATTACCGATGATACACTATTCCGTCGCGTTCCGTCCGTATTTTTTATGCATTTGACATTGCGGACGTATACATGCGGAAATTACGCCGCGTAACTTCGGCCTAGTGTTTTTAGACACTTACCGGTCATCTCTGCGCATCGGTTCCCTGTCGTCGCGGCGGGGTCCGTAACGGTCACCGTCGCGGCGAGCACCGAAACCGTCACGAGGACCGTCACGGTCTCTGGGACCATCACGAGGACCGTCGCGGTCTCTGGGACCGTCACGAGGACCGTCGCGGTCTCTAGGACCGTCACGAGGACCGTCGCGATAGCGGTCATCGCGACCGTCGCGCGGTGCGTCCTTTGTACGCCAGGTAGACGTACGTTCCTGTAAAATAAGAAGTTAAGTTATTTTGTTTTTTTTGGATACTACAATTTAGATTTATGTTTGACACTATTAATGACAATAATAATGTATATTAAAAGTCTAGTAAAACAGCTTTCGATCTTTTTTTGGCCAGTACGTCATTGCATTACTCTGGTAGAGAGTAGAGACTATCATTTAGTGTATTTAAGCATACCTAGGTATCGTGCATAAAGTGTATATAGTAAAAAAGACGGGTTGCACTCCGGGAGTGCTGGCAGAAGTAAAAACTTTTTATTTTTATTAACGTTGTGCATTTTTTTAACCCATTTTTTATGAAAATCGATTTTTTAAATTAATCGAAACCCTACAATCGATTAAATTTTTAACCCATATTTTGTGAAAATCGATTTTTAAAAAAATCGATTTTTTTTAAATTAACGAAACTCTTACAATTCGAGTTCCTGTTTTCGAGTTCGAGTTCGACACAAAACACTACTTTCCAACCGTCTTACGGTTTTTCGATCAACACGAAAACCTGACGCGAGTTTCACAGTTTTTACCCATCCCACAAAAGTGCTCAACGCCGCTAAAGAAGTTTTCACTTCAAAAATATAAATTAATACATACCGGTGGCGGGTCAGCGGGGCCGCGACGCCACGACCCGCCGTCCGACACGGGGCCGCTCGAGCGTCCGGTGTAGCGGGGCCTGAAATATTTACGTTAAGTTAACACCTCCATCGCGGGTATCGCAGACAAAATAGATTTTCAATTGCTATACGGTAGCCGGCTGCCGCTTGGGGATCGATAGGTTAAAACGAAACTTATGATGCGTTTCCACAGAATCTGCATTGCGGTGAATCTGTTACTTTTCGGGACTTACTAAAATAACTTTACGTGCCTAACCTCGCTAAGTTTAACGATTTGAATTTCAAAAACATTCCTCGCAATAGTATTTAATCTGTACCCAAAGTCAGTCACAACAAGACGAATATTATAAATACATTTCAAGCTGTAATACAACAGCCATTTTTAGGGTTGAAAGCTGATACAGAATACAGATGCACTAGCACTTTAGAAACTGAAGAAAAATTAGTTTAGTATAATTTTTGTTTGTAAATATTCATTGTCATATTACTGAGAAAAATTAATTACGTTTACCGTGCTTATGCAACTGTTTTATTACACATTCCATTTACCACATCGAAAGGGGACAGACGTTTTCGTCGAAACAAGCTACATACATAATATGCGATTATTCATTCAACTTCTATATTAAGTTAATCAGTATCTTACCTCTCTCTGTCTCTTTCTGGTTCACGGTTGGTAGACCTCCAGCCACCTTCATCACGAGGTCTCTCGTCTCTCATGCTGCGCATGGGACCACGGTCATCTCTCGGACCGCGGTCGTCTCTAGGAATGTCCCTTGAAGGACGATCGTCTCTAGGAATGTCCCTAGGTGGACGGTCATCCCTGGGAATGTCTCTTGGAGGACGATCGTCCCTAGGAATTTCCCTTGGAGGACGATCGTCTTTGGAAATGTCCCTTGGAGGACGATCGTCTCTAGAAATGTCCCTGGGAGGACGGTCTTCCCTAGAAATGTCCCTGGGAGGACGGTCACCGATGTCACGGTCGTCTTTACGCTCGGGTTTGTCGTCGCGTCTAGAAATACCAATCAAAAGTTAAAAGCCATCTGTACAAATTGCATAAGCCCCTAATATAATTAAACCAGTATTTGGGGAGCTTCAGTAAAACAAACTTACATATACAAAGATGCCTTAAACAATGCACCGTTTTGATTGTTTTGTTTACAATGATAAACTAACATTTTAAAATATAATAAAACATTTTAAAATATTATTGCCACTGCTAGTATTACCAAACAAAAATATACACCCATTAATGAAAAGAAAGATATTGTGTAGTTGAATTAAATTTGAAAAAACAACCAATAGCTTTGTAATTTATGATGCTTCTTTTGGGACATCGAAATGTAGGTTCTGACCTGTCATCCTTGGTGCGGTCGTCCCAGCGGCCCGGGGAGCGCGGCCTGTCCTCGCGTCCCGGCTCGCGCAGCCGACCTGGAAATACGATGATTACATTTCATTGAGAGACAAATAAAATATCGTTGGTTCATGTAATATTTCGGTAATATAATCGAATCTTTTTACAGAGATAATAAGAATAAGAAACATTTATTTTGCACATCACACAACACAATATTTACAAACAGACGCAAGAACAAGGACAAAGTACGATTAATTTAACATTATATTGTGTGATGCCAAAAATGGATCCCAGCTCAGCATTAGCAGCAAGTTGCTGCACTGATATTCTGCTGGGACCAAAAGTGACATCACAATGATAATATAGAACTATGGACTATGGTAGTACAAAATATACAAACAAGAAGCTTAATAAATTAATAAAGTAATCATAAAAAAAGAGAATAAAATATAAAGGTGAGTAATTAAATGTAAAAGATATTTTAAATTATGTGCCAAAAACATGAAAACTAAAAAAAAAAAAAACTGATCACTGTCTATGGGTATGACAATTGACGTATGGTAACTGGAACAAAACAAACATGGAGTGTACTATAAATTACAAAGGTTATATAATTGTAACGTGCCAGTGCCACCGGCCACGTGGTCATACGTGGCATAACCTCTTATTTACATTATGTGGCACCTTAAAAAGACTATAAAATCACACCTAGGGGAGTGAGTAACAGGTGTTGTATACACAAAATACAATGAGCGTGGAACAAATGGCATTCAGAATGCTCTTGGCCCGTGGGCCGTGGCCGTCCCGCATTACGGCAATGGACCAACCCTACACCACCGCTAGAGGTGCATCAATCAAAAGGTAATATTATGCTGAATGATGTTGTAATTGAAGCAAGTGTGTTTTTTTATAATGTTTGCTAAATGTTTTTTTTGTTTTCAGCGCCCTAAGAGGAGGTGGAAGGTTGTTCCAACATCGAGAGGCAGCGTACCTAAATGATCCACGAAAAGCTACAGTTTTATGCCCTGGTGTCAGGATCCGATATTGGGAGGCACGAGTACGATTGTTGATATCACTTGCCCACGCCAGTTTCTCATACAAGTAGGATGGACATTGTGTGAGGATTATGTCGAATAGGAGAGTAGCAAAGTGAAGCTTTCTACGTTCCTTCATCTTAAGTAGGTTGGCCCTGTAGGCAATGGTGTAACATGTGATCGTGGGGGGATTGTGAAACAAAAACGCATACAGGCATTCTGGACCCTCTGCGCAAGCCTCTCTGTTCTGGCGAGTATAGCATGACCAATAACTGTGTCGGCATAGTTAAGTTTCGAGAGGATGAGCGTCTCACAAAGCCTGATTCTAATGTCCTCGCTCAGGTAGGTGCGGTAATTGTAAAGGGTTTTCAATCGATAAAAACAACTTCTAACCACCTCAAGCATGTGTTGTTCAAACTTTAAGTTAGAATCGAACAGAACTCCTAAGTTACGCACTATATTAACTTGCTCGATCTCTTGTCCTGATAGCATAATTTTTGGTTTTTTGCCAATGATATCAGAGACTTGCTTTCTGGAGCCCAATACAATGTATTTTGTTTTGCTGGCATTCAAGGCCAGACCGCAAGAGTTGGACCACTTCGCTATACGTTCAAGGTCTTCATTTATTTTACTGACAGCCTCAGTGATATCTGTAGGGCAAAAACTCATGTAGATTTGAGTGATCAGGATCTCTTACCAGTCGTGTCGATCTTCCGTCCCACTGGGTTACGAGAGTAAAGGAATAGAGAGTGCTCTTGTGTAGTGCGCACACACTTGGGTACTATAAAATTACTAAGTGGCAGGAATTGAAACCGGCCTCCGTCACCGAAACCGGTGTGGGAGTTATCTAATATATAAAACTCGTGTCACAGTGTTTGTGCGCGAACTCCTCCAAAACGGCTTAACCGATTTTTACGAAAATTTTGTATGTACCATCGAGGAAATTGATTCCTAGGCAGTTGACAGACCAACTTCATTAGGTCCGATCATGTCAATTCAATGTTAATTGTGATCTGCCGGCTGGGTTTGACGTAACGCGACCAAAATATGTGGGTCCCCCATCTGCCTAGGAATCAACTCCTCTATTAGTACATTCATTAGGCCTGAGAATAGGTTTTTTTTCTCCACTTTTTGGCAAAACAACGTTTGCCGGGTTCGCTAGTTATGTGGCAAATACTCACTGGCTCTCCATGGCTCCTTCTTCTCTGGCTCCTTGGGCGGCTCCTTCCCGCCGCGCCGCCAGCTGCTGGTCGCGGACGCCTTCTGCTCCTCCAGCTTGCGGGCGATCTCCGCATCGCGAGCCTTCGCCTTCGCCTCCGCCCGAGCGAGCATCTCTTGGTGCTCCCTGACATATTGTTCATATTAAACATTAGCCAGATAAAATATACGGTCTTTAGTATTTGGTTAATTCAATGAGGTATCATTTATGTACTATAAAGTTTAGGCAGAAAGATCTTGATACAACATAGTACAACAAACAGAAAAAGGGGTTGTAAGGGGGTGTTTATACGTAAAAAAATTCATAACAGATGGCGCTATGCGTCGTCTACATCGCATAAAACGGGAACTACCGCGCGCTATAAGCTGCTGAAGTCCATGCGGACGGAGTCGCGGGCAACAGCTAGTATACTATAACTATAACAAGCATTTTAATACTAAGGGCCACCGCTAAAACTCGCGCGGGCGCACGCTCGCGTGTACAAACGGAAAATAGTATGAGCAGCGCAGGAGCGTGCGACGGATAAAAATTATATTAGCAGCGCTAAATAAGATGGGCGCACGCGACGGGTGCCCGCTCCCACGCGGCGGTCTTCCGACGCGTGCGCCCGCGTCCGCCTGTGTTTTAGCGTTGGCGCTTAAGGGGGTTAATGTTTCTATCTCTCTCTCACCTCTGCTCTCTCTCCTTGCGTTCCTTCAGCGCGGCTAGCTCCTCCTGGTGTCGTCGCTCGCGCTCGGCTTTCTCCGCCTCCTCGGCCGCGCGACGCGCCTCCTCCGCCGCCTTCTCTGCAGCACGACGGCGCTCCTCGTGCCACTGTCAGTCAAACGTGTAAGTATTAAATTTGTTACATATAATAGCTCACACACCGGTTTCGGTGACGGTGGCCGCTTTCATTGAAACCAGGCCAACTACACAGGAGTAATTTTATAGTGCCCAAGTGTGTGCGCACAAGAGCACTCTCTATTCCTTTACTCTCATACCCAGTGGGACGGACGACCGACACGACTGGCGAGAGATCAGGCGCAGAACCGACATTTTACATGCCCATCCGACGCATGGTCTATGGATCATCTTACTTGTCAGACAATCAGGTGATCAGCCAGCATTATCCTAACCAAACTAGGAAATAACACGTTTCCAACGCGGGAATCGAATCCACGACCTCCGAGTCGAGAGCCGCGCTCTATACCACTAGACCACGGAGGCGTTTAACATAAATGCCCTCTTATTTTTTTACATAACATAAGAGGGCAAACGAGCAAACGGGTCACCTGATGGAAAGCAACAACCATCGCTCATGGACACTCGCAACATTAGAAGAGCTTCTGGCGCGTTGCTGGCCTTTTAAGTGGGAATACGCTCTCTTTTTGAAGGTTTCATGAAATAGAATATTAATGTACAGAGGTTTTTAAAATATTGTGACAGTGAAACACCTATCAGATGCCTAATGCCTAATTCTTGGTAATTAGATTATATAATATAGTCACAATATCAGTTATCACCATACCTCTGTCTTTCTCTTCTCGATGCGCGCCTGTCGTCTCGCGGCGGTGCGGGCCTCCTTCTCGGCGGCGTACTTGGCGGTCCACGCGGCTAGGCGCTGCGTGTACGCCTGCCCGCGCTCCGAGCACAGCCGCTCCACGAACTGAGCTCGGTGCACGTTCATGCGTGCGAGACGCGCTTGAGTTGCCACGTCACGTGCGCGCGCCTCTGTTAATGACAAAACGCATTTGATGAACCATAACCCATTTTTTTACTTTTAATATGATACGGAGTGGCGTTTTGGTATGGGTATAACGTGTAAACTTAGAAATAATGATCTAAATGAAGTTTTACAACCAATTTAAATCTTTCCAATAATATACAGCTGTAAATTATAATTATAAGTATTAAGCTCCGTTTAGACTTTAGACCAAATAAGCAAATGCTCATTCTAGTAAAGCACTTTTGATGTAAACTAACAACGAGCATTCTTTCGTTGTTCTAGTGTGGTCGCCACGTGTTCAGCGGTAAATAGGTAGAATGCTCTAAGAATCTCGCTCGTTTGGTGTAAACGACGCAAGAGCGCTAGAGCAATAATTGCCTAGAGCGTTCTTGTTCGGACGTGCTCGCTATTCGAGGCGGTCTCTTGAAAGGGATTCTAGTGTTCTTGATATTTTTACTTTTTGGCAGCTGGTTTTACGTAGTTTATCAATGATTATTTCGTAAATATGGATTGGAGTAACGAAAATTGACATTGTTACAGTGGCAGGTGCAACTAAACCTAAATATATTTAGTGTCTAAACACCAGCCGTCCACCAGTCAAACAACAACAGCCGCAAATACGCGGCTGAGGTTCGGCATGATTACGCCTGCAATGTATATATTTTAAATTACCGATGACACACCATGCCGAAATTACGTCGCGTTATTTTGTATGCGCAGCGCATTGCTGACGTAATCATTTTTTTTTCTTTATTCAGAACACATACAGTCATAATATGATAAATAATCATGCCGATCATGCCGAACTCCCGCCACGTAACTTCGGCATCGTGTGTTTAGACACTTACTACTGTTACAGTGCGGAATCTTGCTGTGCTAACTGCTGTATCAACGTAAATCTATAACTTACCAATGAGCTGCTGTATGCGCTCCTTCTCCTGTTGTTCCCAGAACGCCTTGTCCTGCACCTGCTTCTCCTCCAAGCTCTTCTGCAGCAAAGGAATCTCCTCCATGCGCTTGGCACGCTCGAAGTAATCAACCTACAAAAGGTCATTATAATGTGATATTTGGTGTCATGATAAACAATACCAATATGGTATTGAAATACTCTCAAGAAAGGATGTAGAATAATTTATGATGAAAGAATGTATAATGCAAGATAAACGAACTTCTGCGGAAACCAAGTTGCGAGCAACATTTTAGTACCAAACATACTTATTTTATCTTTACAGTGTTTTGTTTTACCTACAACACTTTTGTTCATTCCCAATAGTGTCAAATATAATTTATTTTGCCAGGTGTGTCTTACTTTATATCGCCTCTAGTCCACTGACGCTGCAAACTGCAAAACAGCGGCGAGCCGATTTACTGTGTTGACGACCTCTGTGGCTCAATGGTTAGTGTGTGGCAGCTCAAGCCGGGGGTCGCGGGTTCGAATCCCGCCGACGGAACAAAAAAGTTTTTCAATGTTCCTGGGTCATGGATGTGTATAAAATATGTGTATAATATAATAAAAATCTTATATATATGTATAGTATAAAAGTATTAAATATATTTCCGTTGTCTGGTACCCGTAACACAAGTCCTTCAGGTACTTACCACGGGGCCAGACTGACGTGGTGTGAAGCGTCCATAGATATTATTATTATTATTACTGTCTCATCCGCCACACGACAGTGCGTCATATTTCATCTCGCTCTATTAGTTCGCATTTGTTTTGCGTTTTGCAGCGTCGCGAGTGGACTGGAGGCGTAAAGTGTAGTTGCTGTGAATTTTTTCGTACCTTTTTCTCTTGTGATTTGAGCCTGGCCTGCAGCTCGCGACGTTCCTTCATCAGCTCCTGAGCCTCGCGCTGGGCGATCGCCTCAGCGTCCATCTTTTTCAAATCCTGGAACGATAAACCTCGTTTAAGGATATTTTATTCTAAAGTAGGTAAGTAAGTTCAACCCCTACAAATATTATAAATGTCTTTTATAATACGATCAATTTAATCCACAGGAAAGGACATAGATTTCCGGCAAATCTATGATTCCCGTGCGATATACAAATTGCTGAGTAATGTAGCAGGCTGTATCTAGTACTCTATTGCTATGTATATCTTTCTTTATTGTAAATTATAATACGACAAGTAGCACATCCGTATCTCTTTTCTCCCTCCATATAAACAAACTGCTCTACTTAGAGCTCCCAAATATAACTGCGAATTCGCATCGCAAATATCTGCCACCAAACTTACAATAAAAATGAAATTGCGATACGAATTCGCAGTTTTGTGTGGGAGCCCTTAATACCACTCCTGCTATCTCACTCCAGCCTCATATGTCTGTCTCTTACCTCCTCATCGAGGTTCTGCAGCACCTTCTTGCCGTGCATGGTCTGCGACATGTTGAGCAGGCGCTCTTTCAGGTGACGCTCCTTCATCGCGGCGAGCTCGGACGCGTATCGTTTCTTCTCTCTCTCTTCTCTCTCCTGCTCTAAACGACGGGCTTCGGCGACTTGGGCCGCACGCACTTGCTCCTCTTGACGTCTATAACGAGTTTTAGTTAAAAGTTACAGACTAATGCGTAGTTATCTATACTTATAAAATTACATGTCCTGACTGATTGACTGACTGATTCATCATCGCTGAGCAAAAACTGTTAAAGTTAAAGCCACGAAATTTCGTGAATAGGGTTAATTTATTAAGTAGACATCCACTAAGGAAGGAATTTTGACAATTTTACCCCGAAGGGGGTAAAATAGGGGTTGAAAGTTTGAATGAAAGTCCGTCATTTCCTAAGTTAGGAACATGAAACTTTGTATTTGGATTACTGTTTAAAAATAAATGAATACGTATTTAAGCGTTTTTGGAAATTATACCCCCAAGGAGGTGAAATTGGGGTTGAAAGTGAACATAAAACTTTATTTTTGGGCTAATAATTAAAAATTATTGGATATGTGTTTAAGGGTTTCTGGAAATTCAACCCCCAAGGGGGTAAAATAGGGGTTGAGAGTTATTATACTATGCTAACGCGGACGAAGTCGCGGGCAACAGCTAGTTTTCTAATAAATTCTAGCTAAGCTAGTTTAATAATTGATCATTTTATTCATACAGCTAACATCCTTTGGCTAGTCAGTATGTGGACAGACAAATATGGCACAGGCAGAATATGACAGAGCTAAGATATTTGGTCTGGTTATATTAATTAACGTTAGTGGTCATCTAGTTATAGCTGAACTTGATACAACGGACCAAACAAAGTTTGCCACCTGCCTATGAATGAATTTCCTTGCACTCTCATTGGCTGTCAGTCCAAGAGTCATAGACATCAAGTCAATAATCATCACCACCCACCTGAGTTCCTCCTCCTCTCGCACCGTATTCAGCCTCTCTATATACTCCTTGCGCTCCTCAATGATCTTGTGTCGCTGCAGCACACGGTGATGTTCAGCGTGCTTGTGTTCATGGTAGTGCTGTACCATGGCCGCGCGTGCCCGCTCGCGCTCCGCCTTACGACGCGCCGGCCAGAGCGTTGACACGCACTTGGATACAGTTTCGGCAGCGCGTACGAGTTGCTCGCGGACCTGGGGAATAGATAATTGTGTGAAATGTGAACACGTAAAACAGTTTGTTTTGTGGGGTACTTTTTATTGAACAAAACTGAATCTGGGTAAAAAATCTGTATCATTTACTTTCCTTTTCATTTATATCATCCCCACTCTTTCTTTCATACAAGCCCAAACATTATATTGTTCTTGCGTTTACACGAATTATTTTATTTGTACAGTAACAGGCTACAGACTATAACCAACATAACATAATATTTTTGAACACTACAACTTATATAAATCTGCAGTCCAATTCTAACTTTATACAACTATTAATATAACTGAATATTTTATTACATACACAATTATTGCTACATGCTACCTAACACTTTTTAACACAAGAAAAAATTTTGGAAAAATCAAAGCAAGGTTGAACAAACAAAACCCTAAAAAAGACAAGCAAAAGCTGTTAATGTTTACAAAATAATTTATACAGATCTTTTCGAAACCCATTAATGTTACTGAAAAACACATCTACCTCAGGACATATTGTGTTATATTGGTTGCACATTCTAATTAGTGGACTATTCATAGACACATTGTTATTATTAAAAGGAACATCAAATACTTTCGGAGTGTGTACAGATCGAGTGGGAATTTTAAAGTTAGGAGAGCGACAGTAATGTTCTTCACAATTACGGACCATAAGCGCTTTCATTTTCTTAAGATTACATTAGGATGCAGTTCATTACTTTTTTAAAACTTTGTAGCTAAGAGGTAGTTTATATACCTGTTCTGCCGGAGTAGCCTGCAGAATGGCACCGCCGCACGCCTCGTCCGCGGCCGAGCACCATTCGCCACCGCCGGCCTCAACACCGAAGTGCACACACCTACACAAACATAGTTTAATTTGTAAATAACATAAAAAAACCTAGTATTTTTGGTTTACAGCTTTGTTCTCATTTGTGTAACAGTCTTTAAATTTTGGCTATAAGTATTACAGATAATATGACTAACATCTGTAATACTTCTTCTCATATCATAATATGAGAATACTTTGCGATGCAGCATAAACTCAATTTACGTTTTCTGTAATTAAAATTCAATAACAAAAAATATTATGTCAATGTAGCAAGACTTTTCGTAACAATCAAAATCTATTGCTGCTATGTCAACAACTTATCACACTCGGAGTGAGTGTGATAATCACTTCTCAATTCTCATACAAAACATCAATAAAATCATTCAACATACTTGTTAGCATGGTCCACACGTATCTGCATATCGTTGTGTCTCACGCAGTCCACCAACAAGCGCTCCAGGTGGAACAGATCGTCGGTGGCGGCCAGTTGCAGCAGACGCGCGAACTGCACGCAGCTGTAGCACTGAGCCACTTGCCGCACTAGACGGACGAGCGCGACGTCGCGTAGTGCCGTCGTGTATTGAGATAGAGGACAGTCTGTGGAAATGATGAGTTATTATTAACTAGCTGTTCCGCGCGGCTTCGCCCGCGTATTTTAGGAATTTCACGCAACCGTACATTTTTCCGCAAAAATAGCCTATGTCCCTTCACGTGGTCTATTCTTCAAGTAAAAATGACATAAAAATAGCTGCAGTAGTTAAGATAATATGCAATTTCATATAATTTTCCCCGTTTTCCTCTATTTCTTCGCTCCTCTTATTCTTAGCGTAATAAAATATAGCCTATAGCCTTCCTTGATAAATGGGCTATCTAAGACAGAAAGAATTTTTCAAATCGGACCAGTAGTTCCTGAGATTAGCGCGTTCAAATAAACCCTTTCATATAATTTCCCCCGTTTTTTTTTCACATTTTCCTCTATTTCTTCGCTCCTATTATTTATAGCGTAATAAAGTATAGCCTATAGCCTTTCTCGATAAATGAGCAATCTAAAACTGAAAGAATTTTTCAAATCGAGCCAGTAGTTCCCGAGATTAGCGCGTTCAAATAAGCCCTTTCATATAATTTCCCCCGTTTTTTCCACATTTTCCTCAATTTCTTCGCTCCTATTATTTGTGGCGTGATAATATATAGCATATAGCCTTTCTCGATAAATGGGCTATCTATCAATGAAAGAATTTTTCATATCGGACCAGTAGTTCCTGAGATTAGCGCGTTCAAATAAGCCCTTTCAAATCATTTTCCCCCGTTTTTCCACATTTTCCTCTATTTCTTTGCTCCTATTAGTCTCAGCGTGATAAAATATAGCTTATAGCCTTCCTCGGTAAATGAGCTATCTAACACTGAAAGAAATTTTTCAAATCGGACCAGTAGTTCCTGAGATTAGCGCGTTCAAACAAACAAACAAACAAACTAACTAACAAACTCTTCCGCTTTATAATATTAGTATAGACTAAGTTTTTCTATCATTTGATTTGGTGTTAAGGTTGAATTTGTTATGTTCAGTTTTGATAATTCGCTTCGACTTTGCGCTAGTACAAATTGACCCTAATGAAAACAACTTACTACATATATTACATGGCAACATAACATGGCTTTATTTCTTTGTGTTAAAAACTCAAATTTTAAGAAAGCATTGTTATTAGCATGAGTTATGAGTAAAAGTCATTATAATTTATTTTTGAATGTTACTAAGAAATTATCTTGTGCAGGCTTTAATTAACGCAAACATTACACGGACAAATGCTTGCCGCGTCAAACCAACAACATGCTATTCCTCCAAGGCCTACCATCTACTACTATCAAAAAGTCGTAAATGGGATTTATTTTGGAGGCAATTTAAAATGTAACTCTACAATATATCGGCAGACGATTTATAAAAACTATGATTGCCAACAGCTGACATTAAGCAATATGGTTGCACTGTATTTAATTGAACCATTACCACTTGTCATATTTACTTAACCCCGAATATTTCACTAGCCCTATTGTGTACTTGTATAAACGCGGTGGCAATACATTCAGGGTATATAGATAAATAGATCATAGATAACGCGCCGTACGCGTCGAACGCACTGCATAGTACACGAAATGCGGCGCCTACGGTGCGGACGAATGTGCGAGGTTTCACATCATTTCATACAACGAATTCTAAAATGCGGCGCGTTCGTGCTGATAAATGTGCGACCACATTAGATAAGATCATAAGGGCTCCATTCCGCCGCGGCGCACGGACAGACTACGCACGTGCGTCAAGCTTCGCTTTGTAAGAAAATATATGTGACTGTGTCCACTGCAACTCACGGACACGCTACGCACGAATTGACTCAAGTCAAAGAAATAAATCCGTGCACGTCCATGCGTGCGCCGCGGTGGAATGGAGCCTTAAGTATAACAGTAATGCCTTTCAGAATATTATGAATTTTACAATGATCTTTGGTGTGCAGCAAGCCCTATTTTAATATAACTTACTGGGATCCTCTTCAAGCTCCTTGATGACACCCTGGACGTTGTGGCAGATGGTGAGCGGGTCGAACTGCACCTCCAGCCACGAGTACAGCTGCTGCAGCTGCGGCGACGCCAGCGCCACCACGTTCAGACGGACGACCTCTGTGGAATATTTTATTCTTGTAGTGTGATCATTTGTATAGGTATTTTAAGCCTAAAGTTAAAAAAAACTACTATCATTATTTGTAAGTACCATCCCCTATAGTTTTAACTTGTAAGGGCGCGTACACAAAATACGTAAGGTGTTTTCTTGATTTTTTTTACCCCCCTCTTCCCCTGGTGAGATTTTATTCAACCCCCCTCTCACCCCGTGAGATAATATGTGGGGGGAGACATATTATCTCACGTGAGATTTTTCAAAATGTAGGTTTCTTACGTAAACTTTTGGTTTGACAGTCAGTAGATTTTCTTTTAAATGAATTTGTGAATGATCTTAATCGTACAACGATTATGCTTACGATTAAATCTTAAGCATACATACAATCTAGATGAAATGGACCAAAATAGTATTATTTTGTTGAAAAAAAAATTACGTGAGATTTGCCGAAACCCCCCTCTCCCCAACGTGAGATTAGATGAGATTTGACTCGACTCCCTCCCCCTCATAAACACCTCACGTAATTTGTGGACACCCCCTAACTTGTGACAGCAATGCAACAACCGATTGACAGCAGGTGTTGTAAAATTTTGCATTGCTGTTACAAGATACATACACGCGGATTCTCCCTTCCTTGTAAACACTGCGTATTTCCTTAAACTTAGGTAAAGCGATATAAAGCTGGGCGCGACCAATGTGGAGGCGATGCACACATACTTTTTTTAAATGTACATTTTTTATATATATATATCTTCTTTATATATAAAAATGGATTTTCAAATGTGTTAGTCGCGCTAAAACTCGAAAACGGCTGAACGGATTGGGCTGATTATAGTCTTAACACGTTCTCTGCCGCGTAGGTCACATGTGCCCGGACCCCTACCTGTATCTACCCGCCGCGTAGGGCACCGGTGACCTCAGAGCAGACCTGTTTTTGAATCGAACTCGTAGGCCAAAGGACACGTTTATCGTACATTTCTCTGTAGTAGGTGACCGGTGCGGCGCTGTAGAGCAATACTCTCACATGGTATTCACCTGTGTTCATTATACGTGAAATTTTTAATGCAAAAACCCAAAGCACTGGAAAAAATAACGGTTTCTTTAACTTTTTATTCATTTATCAATAATGGTATTAACAATTTATTATTAATAATTAGACAACAGATAAAATTAAGCATATTGTAAAAATTTCAAGTGCCTAGCTGTTGCCATTATTGATTACGAGCCAAAAAGGTCAAAAATATTACGTTTGTTGTATGGGAGCCCCCCTTTAATATTAACACGTTCTCTGCCGCGTAGGTCACATGTGCCCGGACCCCTACCTGTATCTACCCGCCGCGTAGGGCACCGGTGACCTCAGAGCAGACCTGTTTTTGAATCGAACTCGTAGGCCATAGGACACGTTTATCGTACATTTATCTGTAGTAGGTGACCGGTGCGGCCCTGTAGAGCAATACTTTCACATGGTATTCACCTATGTTCATTATATGTGAAAATTTTAATGCAAAAACCCAAAGCACTGGAAAAAATAACTGTTTCTATAACTTTTTATTCATTTATCAATAATGCTACTAACAATTTATAATTAATAATTAGACAACAGATAAAATTAAGCATATTGTAAAAATTTCAAGTCCCTAGCTGTTGCCATTATTGATTACAAGCCAAAAAGATAAAAATTATTACGTTTGTTGTATGGGAGCCCCCCTTAAATATTAATTTTATTCTGTTTTTAGTAGCTTTTGTTATAGCGGCAACAGAAATACATAATTTGTGAAAATTTCAGAAGTCTAGCCATAGCGGTTATTGAGTTACAGCCTGGAGACAGACAGACTGCGGTGACCGGAAACGTGACCGGAGCGGCGCAGTGATAAAGATTGCGTACTTTCCGTACTACAGCGCCGCGTAGGTCACATGTGACCTCAAGGGGTTTTTTTAATATATCTCAGGAACCCTGCACCCCATCGAACCCTAAATGATGTCATGGTTTATGTCTTGACCTAATACATCTATTTCAACCAAAAAGATTTTTTGTAATTTTTCTTGTTTGTACTACCGGCAGAGAACGTGTTAATTTTATTCTATTTTTAGTATCTTTTGTTATAGCGGCAACAGAAATACATAATTTGTGAAAATTTCAGAAGTCTAGCCATAGCGGTTATTGAGTTACAGCCTGGAGACAGACAGACTGCGGTGACCGGAGACGTGACCGGAGCGGCGCAGTGATAAAGATTGCGTACTTTCCGTACTACAGCGCCGCGTAGGTCACATGTGACCTCAAGGGGTTTTTTTAATATATCTCAGGAACCCTGCTCCCCATCGAACCCTAAATGATGTCATGGTTTATGTCTTGACCTAATACATCTATTTCGACCAAAAAGATTTTTTGTAATTTTTCTTGTTTGTACTACCGGCAGAGAACGTGTTAAAATATTCGTAGAAGTCCAGGGAAGGTTTTAAAGTGACACGAAGTTCACCGGGACAGCTAGTATATATATAAAAAATGGATTTTCAAATGTGTTAGTCGCGCTAAAACTCGAAAACGGCTGAACGGATTGGGCTGATTTTGGTCTTACAATATTCATAGAAGTCCAGGGAAGGTTTTAAAGTGACATGTGACACGAAGTTCACCGGGACAGCTAATTTATGAATATATATTAGTCAGTAAGTACTATTTCTAGTTTACACACCTTTCAGCAAGTTAGCTCTTGTAGGCGGTTGAGCTAGACCAAGCAGGACAGCCAACCTCTGGGCCTTCTCAACTGGGCTCTTGTCGGTCTCCACAAAACGGTCAAACTCCGGGTGGAGAGATGGCAGCGGTACAGACAGAACAGCGACCAGCACACGGCAAGCCATCCTATGAATAAAAATATATATTAGACTCAAATAATACAGCGTCAGTGTGTCTACAGAAGATATGACAGTTTTGGTAATATTGTTTGTAATGATTTTAAATTAACACAAACAACGCGGGTTACGCTGCTTGTCGCGTCAAATCTTATTGCTTTGCCTCTGAGGCCTACCACCTGTCACCGTGTGTGAGTGGCAGATGGGATTTATTTCAGAGGCCATATGTAACCAACTTTACATTGTTATACTTAGCAAAGATTCAATATATTTTCTGAGTGTAAATATTTTAACAATTTTGACAATGATAACAATTGACCTATTTCAAACATTAAGGCTGGTTTTAGTGTCACGCGGGCCGTCGGCACGGATAGCTCCGTAGATCGATTTTGTATGAAGTTTGCAAACAGGTCTGTACGGACCCCTCCGCATTACTCTAAAACACTCCTTAGAGCATAATGCATATTGCATTTATATGGAGCGATCCGTACCGATGGTCCGCGTGACACTAAAACCAGCCTAATAAATAAATGAATAAATTAAGTCCCATCACTTACTTTTGCAGCTCCTCCTGCGTAATGTTCTTCTTCATCTCCCTTGACAGTTGGAAGAGTTTCAGCAGGGCAGCAGCATGGAACAGACAGTGTCCAGCCTTCCAGAACACTAGAGCCAGCTTGCCATAGTAGTTGGCCATGGTTTTAGCCACTGGGGTCTTCTTGGACATGTTCATGAGGTTGTGGATGTCCTCAATAGCTTTGTAGGCTTCCTGTTAACATTTAAATATTAAATAAACAATGTTGAATTAACTATAAGAGGACTAAAAACCGAAAAATTAATAAACAACGAAAATTTTTAGAGTGGATTGCACAAACTAATTGTAACTTTAACCTTAACTTTGACAACAGTCCAAAATCCACTCTAAAAATTTTCGTTGTTAAGTCAAATCTCTTAACAACGAAAATTTTTAGAGTGGATTGCACGAACTAACTGTAACTTTAACCTTAACTTTGACAATAGTTGGTATTTTTTTTTATTATATAGAAAATCTACATAGTAACCTATTTTATTTGAATGAAAATTATTTATTTACCTGCCAAAGTTCCATTTGTATAGCACTGTCCAGTTGGAACAATCTCGTCTCCAAATTCAGTTGTTGGGTCTCTGGCTTTGAAATGCTCACATTACCAGTTTGCACCTGTAATGATAATAAAAAGTTTTTAACACCTGTAAGTTAATGTCTAATCTCAGATTTGTAACTCGTGCGCACCCACTTGTGTCAGTCTAAGTTATCATTAATTCTATGTCAAAATATCATGCCTTCTTTTTCAATAATGTGAATAATTTTAATGACAATGTCATGATATTCATCCATGATTAACTTTAACATATACTGTCACAAGCGGTCCATACATATACTAAGTGACACTTGCTTTATTACTTACGACTGGCTTGCAAATATCTTCAAGATGCTTTCTCAGCTTGTCACAGAGTTTCCTGAACTCTGTTTTACGCGAGTACTTTAGACAGAATTGGAAAGCCATACGGGCTATGTCATGGTACAATGTCTCTACATGAGCATTAGTACGTAGAAGTTCTAAGCACTGGCAATATGATTCCCAGAGGAATTTCACCTAAAAACAAAATATTTTATGTTTATTTTACACAATATAAATAAATGTATTTTCAATGCATGTTAAAGAGTAACTGTACTCTTTACCAAGAGTATATATCTCGATGAGAGACTATATATCTAGATGAAGGAGAATAGAAACATAACTTTTGTTGTTTACATCTAGATACATCTAGATGTAACTAAACAGACGTGTATTGCAGGCTAGGTAAGCTTTTGTGTTGTACGTACGTGTACATGTACACATACGTACAACACAAAAGCTTACCTAGCCTGCATCTAGATATAGCCTCTTGGTAAAGTTGTGTTCTCTTATTAATTATTATGCTGAATATTTCTATTATTAGAGAAGTACATATTTCCATTATTATTCTTATCTTACCCATGGTGTGAGTATAGTTCGATCTGACCGATCTTGAGCATCTTCCCCAGATACTGCACTCAGCAGTATACTCTCGGGTGTAGCCAAATTATCAAGATCATCGGTTTCAATGACAGCTTGAGTGGACTGCTGTCGAGCTGCTTCTGTCCGTTCTTCTGCCATCCGTAGATATCCTCTGTAGATTAATTACAGATACTTAAAATGTAATATTTATCACCAAAATGTTTTTTAAATTATTTCTAAACCATATACTGTATAAATGTTTACAAAACAATACACTCATTATTTCGTTTTTTAAAATTTATAGAAATACAAAAACAAATCTATAATCGAGAAAGTGTGTCTGTCTGTCATCTTTTATGCTTAGATCCTAAACAAAAAGCTTCAGTCCGAGATAAAATGGTATGGTAAATACAAAAATGTGAATAGTATGGCAAATTAATGAATTGCATCCAACATCTAGCATCGGCCTATTTTTTTACCTTATAACTTGTTCCAAGGACCCCACATTCACCGATTGGAACATGTTTCTGTACTGGAAAAGCCCCTCCTTGGCGATATGTGACTTGCGCAAGTCCACACACAGCTCAAGGTACTTGAACATGATGGGTTCCAGTACTGACTCGGACCAGTTGTACGCCCATTTCTTGTTCCGGAACACCTCCTGCAAGGTGTCCAGCGCTCGCGCGGGCTTATTGAGGTCCATGAACTCTGTGACATAATGATTTAGTGGTTAGCCTCTTTGGTTATGTAGAAATATTGCTTCCATTCAGACTACTAGCGATCTACTCAGAATTTAGTTCTGCTTCTTTGCAACGAGTAGGACATGAAATAAAGCGTTAGTCGGCTGTATATATGAATATTGGAAAGGTCAAACGTGAACTTGCAACGTGGTACGATAGCATAAGATAAAACTTACCATTGGCCCGTTTGAGCGCATTCTCTGGTCTTTGACCGTACCTCGCCATATTGTACGGTGCCTTAAACATTCAAAAGCATTCGTTGACTCCGTGCTCAAAGTTTTAGCCACAAATTCACCACTTTTCCAATAAAAATTGATACTTGGCACCGGACTGAATGTCAGCCTCAAGCGCCATAAAAACAAAATGGCCGATCAGATGTTGCCACTTTATATTTTGGTCATGTTGCCAATAAAATAAATTGCATTCCAAATCCATAGACAATAATCCTAGGTTTTTTTAAAAAACAGCTGATAGATGTCAAACTTTGACAAGTCATTAGTCAACTGCGTTCCAGATGACGATAATAACGCTCACGCTCAAGACCTTCGTTTCTCCCGTTCCATTAGCATGTGAGCAAATGTGAGCGTCAATGTCACAAACCCAAGTGGAACGGAATTATGGAGCGTTTTGAGCGCTCTGGCGAGATGACAGTGACAGGTGACAGCTGAAAGAGGTTAAGTTAGAATTCGAGTCTACCGCTTTTATTTGAATAATATTTAGGTACCTATCGATTATCGAAATGGATATTTTTTACGGCAGTTAGACATATTTTGCAGGTGCATCGGAATAATGATTCAGACATTTCTAGTGAATCTAGTTCAGATGAAGAGTGGAATGCACTTTTCCACAATTATGATCGCGAAAAGCGAAAGTTTAGACCACGAATCAATGACTACGAAAATGTAATCAGTCTTTATTCTAATGAAGAATTTAAAAGACCAGGATAGACGATAACTTAGTATTTTATAGGAAAATATTTGATCTTTCATTTAAAACAATTTCTTTTTAATCAAAATATTTTATTTAATTATATTTAATATATTTCAATTAAAAATATTATGTTTTGCAATGAAATTATATCAAGTTTTTTTGTCGCTACTCGCTCCTGAAAACTTTCCGAATATGGTATTTGCGATATTGTTACGTTAAAATAAAAAAAAAACTAGAACGCCCACTTCGACCCATTTTCGTCGTGGGTCGTTTTGAGCGTTCCTTGAGCGAAATTGATGACGTCATGAGTGACGTCATAACCGCTATCAAAACGACCCCGGTCGCCAAAGGGAACGGCAGAAGGGGATAGTCCGTGAGCCCGGCCCCGAAATGCCTACGTCACATGACATCAACTTAAAACGCATGGCACACGGTCGGCAAATATATGCCGAGCGAGGATCAGACGACTTTCGCATCTGAAATTGGCCGGAAGTCAGAAAAATCGCCTCACTTCCGGTCAAATTTTTAGTGTCTATTTACGTCACGTGACATCAACGTGAAACATGTGGCAGCATATAGCCCTATAGTTTTAGAGAATGGAAACATAAGTCTGTCAGTTTTAAAATGGCCGGAAGTACTTGGCAGACGGCGTCAAAGTTGGTCCTTGGGTACCCTTTTTTACGTCACGTGACATCATGATGAATTCTTTTTTAAATGTTTTGAAATAATAGTGTCTTATAGAATAAATGATGCTGCCAAGCCAGATCCGGCCGGAAGTACCAAAAAAAGTGATTTTTAAACTGTTCGTGAATTATGAGAAATTCGCATGATTTAGCAAATTATAATCAATTTAAGTACAAGAATTATCGAGTCAAAGTACCTAACCTGTTACAATAATAAATCTAGGGTAAATAAGTGTGTCACTGTACTATAGCCCGGTCACATTAACTTGACGCATGGCTAGGATGCAAAATGTATTCCAACGAAGCGTTAAGTTGATGTGACCGTGTTATAATATCTTATTCCAATTTGTTTTGAGACACACTAACAAATATCAGGTAGATCATTTTGTTATTTAACATACCGGCTCCATAATAACGTCATGAATGATCAAACCATGCGTCGAGTTAATTTGACCGCGTTATAATTGATGAGCTCGTAATAGTCCGTGAACCCGGTCCGAAAATGCCTACGTCACGTGACATCATTATAAAATGCATGGCACACGGTCGGAAAATATATGCCAAGCGAGGATCAGACGACTTTCGCATCTGAAATTGGCCGGAAGTCGGAGAAATCCCCTCACTTCCGGTCAAATTTTTGGTGTCTATTTACGTCACGTGACATCAACGTGAAGCATGTGGCAGCATATAGCCCTATAGTTGTAGCGTAGGGGAACATAAGTCTGTCAATTTTAAAATAGCTTTAAGTACTTGACAGACGGCGTCAAAGTTGGTCCTTGGGTACCCTTTTTTACGTCACGTGACATCTTGATGAATTCTTTTTTAAATGTTTTGAAATAATAGTATCATAAAGAATAAATGAGGCTGCCAAGCCAGATCTGTCCATAAAAGTGATTTTTAAACTGCTCGTGAATTATGAGAAAATCGCATAATTTACCAAAATATTATAACCAACTAGCTGTCCTGGCAAACGTTTCTTTGCCATATTATATAAAGTATATCGCTCGTATTATTTTATTGATTTAGTGACTAAATAACTATGTCACCATGGCAACGTCCATCGCTATCCCGTGACCCGCGTCGCAACAATGGTCGCTCTTTATAGACAAATAATTTGCAATAAAATAAAATTGCGTCTATAATTAAAGATCTAAGCTATCCTATCTCTCAAGTTGGAAAAAAGCACACATTTAAAAAAAAGAAACATTAAAATCGGTTAAGTAGTTTAGGAATCCATCGCGGACAAACATCGTGACAGGAGATTTATATATGTCACAGGGAAAAGAGGATATCAGGGATTTCACTTTATCCCTAGGGATATCACGAACTCCCGGTAGATGCAGAATATTCTTTTTTGTTAGTTGTTACGTCTTCTTACTAAAAATATCTAGTGATAATATGTCATTTCACTAAACTAAATCTAGTGAAACGTCAGATTATTATTAATTTTAACAAAAAATTAAAACCGACTTCCAAGGTAAAACAATAATAACATTAATATGAACTAAAAAGTATTAAATAATTTTTACTATCTAATAGTTCCTTTTTCCGAATTCGGCTAAGCCTCAACTATTTCTGTACTCAATCTTCATTATTTTGAAGTCGGTACCAGATAGCTGAATCTTCAGTCCTCTGACACAATATTTGAAACTTTTGGAACTGGCACCGTATTCAAAATTATGAAGATTGAGTACAGAAATAGTTGAGGTTTAGCCGAATTCGGAAAAAGGAACTATTAGACAGTAAAAATTATTTATTACTTTTTAGTTCGTATTAATGTTATTATTGATTTTACCTTGGAAGTCGGTTTTAATTTTTTGTTAAAAATAATAATAATTTCACTCTTTTTACTTATACTAGTAGGTTAACCTTCGCGTATATTTTACGTATCTTATTACAATTTGTTAAGAGTCACAATTCACACTCACAAAATAATATATTATCAGTGAAGTGAACATATTGTGCTAAGTAATTTAACAATAATTTTAATGCTTCAAGCCCCAAGCGGTCACCGGCGATTGCGAAAACAATAAAAAGGATATTGTATCTCGTTTTTCCACGATCGAAGGATCCATCAGATAAAAAATTGTATAAACTTGCATAGGATGTAGCGTAGCTACTCATAATATATAATATTATCATAATTATTGACAGCTGTTCTTGTAATCAAGAATTCAATAATTCAAATCGATACTTAGTGCGCCATCTATCGATGAATAAGTATAACTAATTAATAAGACACTTAATGAATTTGTTTTGTTTAAATGCTATTTTTAAAATAACTTTATTTTAATTCTATTTGTCTATTAAAATTTTATAAAGTATTTAGTAAAGTATTCGATCTGTATATAAAGTAGTAAAGTATATTCGATCTATCGTCTGCCGCCACGCGCCACACGGCGGCGCGGCAATGCCGTCGCCTCCGCGGCGCTGACCACCGTGTATTAAACAAACAGGTGTTGTTATACAGTACATAATTATTATTATTATTAGTATAACCATACCTATGCCTTGTACTATATCTATTCTGTGCCATGAGACATTGGTGACCTTAATACGACGTGGTAATGATGATGACGATGATGATGATGATGATTATGATGATGAATATGAATTGCATAGTAGCATATGCTTTCTGTTCTTAAAACAACGCCGAAACTCCTAAACGTGTATCTATAAGGAGTCAGGAGTTCTCTCAGCATCTTCGAAACCATGGTATATCTTGACCCAATATTTGACTTTTTGGTAGCATATTCTTAGTACACTTCACATAAAACCAAAATCACCATATGTTTCCATATAAATTTCGAGGAGTTCCCTCGATTACTCCTGGATCCCATCATCAGGTCACCACTTTTGTGAACATGGTACCAAATTAGAGTGAAACCAAATACAACAAAACAAAAATTTCGAAAATCTGTTCACAAACGGCGGAGTAATCGTTGAACATACAAAAAAAAATAAAAAAAAAAACCACAGCCGAACATATAACCTCCTCGTTTTTTGGAAGTCGGTTAAAAAGCGGACACCGCCGAATAACAATCAAGCCACGCATTTCTCTCACTTGCTCACTAGAGTAAGTTGTTTCACTAGAGCAAGTGACGTTTCACTAGAGCAAGTAAGAGAAATGCATGGCTTGATTTTTATTCGGCGGTGTCCGCTTTTCTGACGTTTTACTAGATTTAGTTTAGTGAAATGACATATTATCACTAGATATTTTTAGTAAGAAGACGTAACAACTAACAAACAAGAATATTCGGCATCTACCGGGAGTTCGTGATATCCCTAGGGATAAAGTGAAATCCCTGATATCCTCTTTTCCCTGTGACATATATAAATCTCCTGTCACGATGTTTGTCCGCGATGGATTCCTAAACTACTTAACCGATTTCAATGTTCCTTTTTTTAAATGTGTGCTTTTTTCCAACTTGAGAGATAGGATAGCTTAGATCTTTAATTATAGACGCAATTTTATTTTATTGCAAATTATTTGTCTATAAAGAGCGACCGTTGTTGCGACGCGGGTCACGGGATAGCGATGGACGTTGCCATGGTGACATAGTTATTTAGTCACTAATTCAATAAAATAATACGGGCGATATACTTTATATAATATGGCAAAGAAACGTTTGCCAGGACAGCTAGTTGATTATAATATTTTGATAAATCATGCGAATTTATCATAATTCACGAGCAGTTTAAAAATCACTTTTTTGGGACTTCCGGCCGGATCTGGCTTGGCAGCATCATTTATTCTATAAGACACTATTATTTCAAAACATTTAAAAAAGAATTCATCAAGATGTCACGTGACGTAAAAAAGGGTACCCAAGGACCAACTTTGACGCCGTCTGCCAAGTACTTCCGGCCATTTTAAAACTGACAGACTTATGTTTCCATTCTCTAAAACTATAGGGCTATATGCTGCCACATGTTTCACGTTGATGTCACGTGACGTAAATAGACACTAAAAATTTGACCGGAAGTGAGGCGATTTTTCTGACTTCCGGCCAATTTCAGATGCGAAAGTCGTCTGATCTTCGCTCGGCATATATTTGCCGACCGTGTGCCATGCGTTTTAAGTTGATGTCATGTGACGTAGGCATTTCGGGGCCGGGCTCACGGACTAGGACGTTTTGAGCGTTTTGGTCAAAATTAACGTCATCTGGAACGCAGCCATGTGTGTCATTTGTCAAGTGTCAACCATGATTTGTGTCAATTTTCACGTTTAGGTTATTTTTAATTTTGAAATTAAATAAAATTAATATAAATATCGTAAATAATAATTATTATAAACGAGTGTTGATTATTTCCAACAACATACATTGTAGTGATCACATTTTTTGGAACGATATACTGCCGCTATGTTACTACTTGTCAAAGTTAATCTTTACAATTCTCCCTTCGTCTTATTTGAAATATTTAAAGAAGACCTAATATTTTACGATGTAGAAGTATTAAAAATGATTGGATTAAGAACTAATTCAGCTATAATCGAATTGGACGATGACACGAAATCAGAAAGGATAAAGTCACCCAAAAAATGTTTGAAACTTCGTGCGAATGGACTTTTCTTACAACCCTTCGTAAAGGAGTGTCTAAACTCAGAAATTTACAGATGTTGTGTGATTAATCGTTTAAAACAATGTGAAATGAACTTGAATACCAGAGTATTTCTCAAACTCATACTTGAGCCTCCCGATAAAGAAATACTTGACTATGCATGGTGAGTCAACATTTGCACACAATTAGCATGTTACGATGCCAATGACGACGATCTCTGTGGCTCAATTGGTTGAGTGTGTGGCAGCTCAAGCCGGAGGTCGCAGGTTCGAATCCCGCCGACAGAACAAAAATTTTTCAATGTTACTGGGTCATGGATGTGTATCATATAAAAAAAATCTTAATTATGTGTGTAGTATAAAAGTATTAAATATATTTCCGTTATATGGTACCTGTAACACAAGTCCTTCAGGTACTTAGCACAGGGCCATACCAACCTGGTGTGAAGCGTCCATAGAAAAAAAAAAGACGTGTTGCACTCCGGGAGTGCCGGCAGACCGCAGGAGTGTAAACTTGATTATTAACGTTGTGCATTTTTTTAACCCATTTTTTATGAAAATCGATTATTAAAAAATCGATTTTTTTAATTTATCGAAACCCTTACAATCGATTAAATTTTTAACCCATTTTTTATGAAAATCTATTTTTAAAAAATCAATTTTTTTAATTATTCGAAACCCTTACAATCAATTCGAGTTCGAGTTTGACACAAAACACTCTTCTCCAACCGTCTTACTTTTTTTTCAAGGTTTTTCGATCAGCACGAGAATCTGACGCGAGTTTCACAGTTTTTACCCATCCCACAAAAGTGCTCAACGCCGCTAAAGAAGTTTTCACTTCAAAAATGTTACGAAAAAAAAAAATATATATCCACAGCCGAACATATAACCTCCTCGTTTTTTGGAAGTCGGTTAAAAATACAAAGTAGGTATACCGTTTATTATGAAGTAAATAATATGTGTTTTTCAATTGTTTAGGAATATAAGAATGCTGCAGTTGGTATGGATGAAAGTCGAGATAGACAAAGCATTTTCCTGGCTGTCTACACTTGGAGGCGCATATTCAGCTTTGGGAGACTATTTTGAAAATTGTGTAAGTTATCAACTCAGCTAACAAACTAATAGTATTTATAGTTGAGCAATAAATATTTGAGAATTATTTATTTTGATGGATACAGAGATCCACCTAACCGTAAACACTAATAAATTGTAAATATCGTACGTACCTTTGTAAATAAACATAAATAACTACCCAAATGTAACGAAATTTGTAAACAATTGGCTCTTCCCTCGGAAGGGGGAACAAGAGGTCCCGCAGTAGGGGCCGGAAAAAAAAACCGTAAACACTACTTACACTACCCAATAATCATGTCTTTTTTCTAATTTCAGGCTGAAGAAGCTGGAAGGATATCAATCACACAGTACAAGTTATCAAAAATGTTGGGAGATGAAAGTTTGGCAGCAAGAAGCAGATTGTACTCCGCCCTAGCGTTTTCCCAGAAGGGAAAACTGAAAATATCAAGACATATAGTGAGAGAAGTAGCTCAGTTTGCCAGAGCTACAAAAGACAATAGACTGAATAGAATGTGTCAAGGTGTTTGGGCTAAGTTAAAGTATTTGAGGCAATTACAAAAAGAAAAGAATAATATTAGATAATTCCTTGCATGAGTATTCAGTAACATTTGACTATCCTGCTAAGAGTGATTCACAATCTTCCTTTTCTACAAGGTTAATGGTGTAAAATAATTATTATTGAACACAATTAGCAGAACAGCCATCAGCCATGCTGTTTATACTATTCAGGCTATAGAGATAAACTACGATAACATGGCGCGCCCCTCCAAATTACTGTTTCAATGTGTGTAGTCACATCCTTATGAAAGAGTTTGTATGTAGTAAGTATTCAACCAATCAACAAGTACTCGTAACTGTCACTTATTGCCAAGATTTGTTGGTCAACTAATCAAAACTAGCCGACCGCGCAAGACAACACACTTAAAACGTTTTGATAACGCACTTCAAATGTTTTGAATTTTGGTGGGGTGCGCCATGTTATCGTAGTTTATCTCTATCTACTGGAGATACATCTTGTATTTTTAAATGTTTGTTTTTTGTTGTTAAGTATTAAGATTTTTTAAAAACAATCTAAATTGATGTTCTATGTGATAAAAGTGGATATCAAATTGTCACAAAATTTGATGTAACACATTAAATAAAGAATTTTATGTTATTTTTTTTGGAAACTTTGAAATGTAAACTGATTTGCAATTGGTGATAAAAAAGGGTGGACCCAATAAATATGACTATGCAAGATTATGATTCTATTTGTACAATGTTTACATAAAAGAATAAGACATTTTGTTAACAAGTTTCCCCGGAGCACATTGGACAGGCGAGGGTGCCCATGGGATCCCAGGCTGGCAGCACCTTGGCCTCTTGTTTGAACACATTCAGTACTTCTTCATCTACATACTTCTTATCAACTACTATCTGTAATTAAAAAAAAAAACAATATTAAATCTTGATACATCAAAATAACAATATACCAAATTAATAAAAACTATAAGGGTTGGACCTCATCTTGCAACACGGAATCGCATTTGTTCCGCCTGTGCTACCACGTGCTGCAGTGTGCTGCCGCATGCGAACGCGCGCTGTCGCATTCCGCAGACAAAAAAGGCGATCGCACGCGGCGGTGAAAGGATGCGTTAGCATGCTATCGCGCGCTTCAACGTTCCGGAGTCTCCCTGCCGACCATTGCATTTTGTCCGTGATGCCGATCGCCTCGAGGATTCCGCCGCGTGCTATCGCATTATGCTTTCTGTCTCGGTCCAGCAAATGGCAGTTCTAAGCGACAGAAAGAGAAAGGGCGACGGAAAAAGGCGATTCCGTGCTGCCAGATGAGGTCCAACTTTAATTATCACAATCATTTGACATTTTTCTTTTTGTATACTTACACAATAATCATTTTACAATTATTATTGTCTTCTACAGTAAGGATGTGGTCAACTATACATAACTTCATAACTTCTCGCATTAGGCTGCCTTCACACTAGCGTTTGTCCAGCGTAGGCATTCGATGAACGTATGCGCAGCGCAGACGCCGCCACAACGCGGCGCGTGCGTCGCGTTGTCGTAACGTTTCCTATGCAGAATTAATTAAACGCGGCGCAGACGTTACACAATTTCTTCAGGAACAATCAGTACGCGGCGCTAGCCTAGCGCAGCGTACTGATTGTTCCAGTAGACAAGCGGCGACAACGCGACGCAGACGCCGCGTTGTAGCGGCGTCTGCGCTGCGCATACGTTCATCGAATGCCTACGCTGGACAAACGCTAGTGTGAAGGCAGCCTTAATAAGACCAACTTGCGAGTTGCATCTGCCTGAGCTAGAGCTAATTGAAAATTGTGTTGTTTCTTTCATTCTGTATATTTATGAAAGAGAAAGAATGACATTTTGGAAGTCGGTCTAATAGCGTGTTTGCATTATTCCAGTAGTAATCCAGCGCTAGGTTTAAGTACTAGATTGGATTATAAAATGTCATTAAATATGAATATTACTTGCCTCAAATACAAATTCCCTGAACCAGGGCTCAGTGAGCAGGAGGTAACCCTTTTCATGTTCCTTTTCGCTGTAAGAGTTCTCTACTCTGAATTTCGTGGGCTTGCCATTCTCCTGTAAATTGAAAAACAAGGTTATAATAGTATTTTTAAAACTTTAGTTTGACTGAACCTGAATGTATATTTTTAATAAGTATTTGAGTAGTCAGACCCTTTAATAAAGATTCTTTAAAATTTCTGACTGACGGTGATTTTTTGGTTAAACATGACCTCAATAAACATCCATCATAGTTTCATTCGGTATAAAATCACTTTTCGCAACTATTTTTTTTACAACTTTGAAATACGCTCAGTTAACATTCCACCATGGGTGCGGCGACTGACGCTGATTATATTGATTGATAAATATTAAGCTACCGCTGGACAAAAATTTGGTCGGTATAAAATCACTTAGCAAGCGCTAGCACTACCTCCCCTACTATTAGGTCTGCCATCTGCCTAGGAATCAACTTCTCTGATACTACATCAGAAGCTAAACTCACATCAGTCCCCACAGCGGTAAAGACCATGGCGTGTGTCATGCAGGAGTCCCCATACAGCATGCGGTCCGCCTTCTCCAGACCGATCTGGATCTCCGTGTTGAACACCAGCCGGTAGTCGTGACTGTAATAAAACATTTAGAAATGATTTTAAACAGTTCCGATATGGGACCTCCAAGACTAAAAGAGACCCGGATGGAACGAAGTTATCGAAAAAAAAAACGCCATCTATATCATTGACGCCCAGGAATACTATCAACACTCTGTCCCTACAGCGCAGGAACTAATAAAAATGTGTCGTTATAACCTTTTCCGTCTAGCCCCCTTTCGCAACGCGCGTTAAGGAACTTCGTTCCAAAAACCTGCGCAAGGGAGGGATGTGTAATAAAACTACTAAACGGTATTATCATTGCTGTTTAATACTATTCGGACTGAGTCGGAGCCGAATTTATTAATAGCAGAGGTCAAAAAGTACATACTTCTAAATAATATATATATAAAACTCAAAGGTGACTGACTGACATGTTGATCTATCAACGCACAGCCCAAACCACTGAACGGATCGGGCTAAAATTTGGCACGCAGGTACATGTTATGACTTAGGCGTCCGCTAAGAAAGGATTTAAAAAGCTCGTCTATAATAAACAAGACCAGCTTTGGGTGTGGTTTTAGTCGCATTGTATCACTCGCGTATGAGACAGCATCATGTGCGCAAGTGGGTGAGATAGACTGCAATCGAAACGAATAACGATATTTAAAGCTTGAGAATAGGGCCCCTGATGAATGATGATACTAAAACTTGACAGGTGTCAAGGGACACCCGGATGGAACGAAGTTTAAAATTTCCCGCCAGTTGACGTCATCGCCACATCCGCCTAAAATAAGTGTTGGTCAAAAAGTGTCGTTCCGTCTAGCCCCCTTTCGCAACGCGCGATAAGGAACTTCGTTCCAAAATTCCATAGACAACACTCACGCGTCAAGATCCTCCAGTCCATATTTCCGCTCGAAGCGCTTGGACACCTCGCACCCGAACCACACCGCCTCCCCGCCGGATATACTGTCCTTAACCGCCCTGGAAACAACATTATACATTACTATTACTTTTATTTTTTACATTATAGTATTTACCCATTCAGTTCTAATAACAGCATTTAATGTAACGCAGCAACAAAATTTTGTTTGTTATGTTAAATTTGTTCTGTTGTTAGATTTTTTTCACATTACAGATATTATGTATATTGTATATTAAAAGTATTAGGGACCCGCGGGCAAATATAGCGGGGTGTTTGGCATAAATCCAATATCTACTAACTGTTTTAACCTATCAAGCCCCGTAAGGACACAGGTGACCGCGACAACAATAGAACATAATAGCATTTCCAAGAATCCCCGATCGAAGGATTAATCATCCCCGAATCTTTGGCTTTAACGGAGTGGAACATCATTGGGCAGTCCCACATACCCCGGGCAATAACTACATGTAAAAAAAACTTGAGAGGTGTTAAAGGACACCCGGATAAAAAGAAGTTGCTTTCTATGACAGAGAGACAGAGAGAAACATGCGCACGCCACACGGCTTACAACTATAGCAAAAAGTGTCGTTACAACTTTTGGTCTTAATTTTTTCCGTCAAGCCCCCTTTCGTACCGCGCGATAAGGAACTTCATTCCAACAAAAAGGTGTAGTAGGTAGCTATTGGTGTTCTCACTTGATCAGCGTATCAACAGGCTGGTTGTTGTAGGCGGTGGGTCGGCCGCCGACCACGTTGCCGAGACACTGCAGCGTGTACAGGCGGCCGTACGGACTGCTGCTGCGGGGGTCGTTGACGAGACACACCTGCAAATGTTGAGCTATGATCAGAGACGTGAAACGAGGTATAAAAGTTCATATTATGGCCTTGAGACGGGGTCTAAAAAAAACAGAAGTTTTGGACTCCAGGTTTTGATTATGACTTAGAGCTTGTCTAATTTGAAATGACGCGCCCCACCACTTCACTAGTTGATATAAATGACAAATTTTGTACTGAGAATACGAAGGAGAGGCGCGTCATTTTAAGTTAGATAAGCTCTACTTGAAATTGATGCCGTGTAAAAGCGTCTTATCTAGTCCTAAATCTGTACCACCGTCAAGTCGCTCAACTTTGCGTTGTTTTTTTTTAATATTCTAGAATATACGATTTTCTGTGCGTGTGTGTGTGTGTGTGTGTACTGTATGTGTATTATCTGTGTGCGTGTTTGAATCTAGTATGGAGCAATAATATGTTTACTATAAACGGGAAGTTAACTGTTTTCTGTAGCAGGCCAAACTTCATTGACATTAGCTCTGTCGACTCACTGCCGTATCTTGTCATCGACGTCAAAGAGCGGGCGCACGAGGTTGTTGTAGAACTGTTGTATGCCTTGTCCTTGTTGTAGTACTCGAACGTGAACTTCTCGGGGGGAATTCCCTGTTGACATTAGCTGCTGTCGACTCACTGTCGAGTCACTGCCGTACCTTGTCATTGACGTCGAAGAGCGGGCGCACGAGGTTGTTGTAGAACTGCTGCGGCGTGAGCGGCCCGAAGCTGTTGTACGCCTTGTCCTTGTTGTAGTACCCGAACGTGAACTTCTCGGGGGGAATACCCTGTTGACATTAGCTGCTGTCGACACACTGTCGAGTCACTGCCGTACCTTGTCATTGACGTCGAAGAGCGGGCGCACGAGGTTGTTGTAGAACTGCTGCGGCGTGAGCGGCCCGAAGCTGTTGTACGCCTTGTCCTTGTTGTAGTACTCGAACGTGAACTTCTCGGGGGGAATACCCTGTTGACATTAGCTGCTGTCGACTCACTGTCGAGTCACTGTAGTACCTTGTCATTGACGTCGAAGAGCGGGCGCACGAGGTTGTTGTAGAACTGCTGCGGCGTGAGCGGTCCGAAGCTGTTGTACGCCTTGTCCTTGTTGTAGTACTCGAACGTGAAGTTCTCGGGGGGAATACCCTGTTGACATTAGCTGCTGTCGACTCACTGTCGAGTCACTGCCGTACCTTGTCATTGACGTCGAAGAGCGGGCGCACGAGGTTGTTGTAGAACTGCTGCGGCGTGAGCGGCCCGAAGCTGTTGTACGCCTTGTCCTTGTTGTAGTACTCGAACGTGAACTTCTCGGGGGGAATACCCTGTTGACATTAGCTGCTGTCGACTCACTGTCGAGTCACTGCCGTACCTTGTCATTGACATCGAAGAGCGGGCGCACGAGGTTGTTGTAGAACTGCTGCGGCGTGAGCGGCCCGAAGCTGTTGTACGCCTTGTCCTTGTTGTAGTACTCGAACGTGAACTTCTCGGGGGGAATCCCTGGAATTATGATGTTATTTCATGTACAAAGCTGCGCGTCCACTAGGTCGGAATCGGAGCGTACAGTGCGGACAAAACCTCGTCATATTTTATAATTATTATAAATTACGAGACTGGAACGTCATTTCTACGCCTGACAAATTTGAAGAAATGACGTTCCAGTCAGTGCACGCAGTACCATGGAAATCCATATAAAGGTGAACGCAGATTTGGCCGCACCGCACGCACCGCAGTCGCCGCATTTCGAATTCTTCATATAAAGAATGTAGAAGTTGCGAAGACTGCGGCGCGGGTAGGCATGCGAGCTCGCCTATAACTTCATATAAAGAATTCGAAATGCGGCGACTGCGGTGCGTGCGGTGCGGCCAAATCTGCGTTCACCTTAAAGCAACAAATCCGATGGACGCGCACTTTTAACTACCTTTTCTGGCTTCGCCTGCGAGAAATTTTAAGCTAATTCATAGCTTTTATCGAGGGTATGAGCGCGGCTACCGAATCAAGAAATTCCGTAACTAAAAAAACCTAATTTCCCATTCCGATCGGCACAGAGCGGCGGTGCGGCGTTGCCGTGTATCGCCTAACGCCGTTTCAGTTCGGCAGACTTTGGCACTGAGTTTGTGTGCGTGCGACTAGTCGTATGCGAATTATAATTAATGTACAATAAAAAATGCTACGAAATAGCTTTACCGCGGCAGTCTCCGAGTGCCACAAGTATTTTTTTTTAACGTAATAGCTTTGATTTCTACTAAGCCCCCTCGGTTACTGAGCGTTTTACATAAAGTCTTAATCAGTGGTTCTCAACCGGTGGTCCGCGGACCACTGGTGGTCCCTGGAGGCATTCCCAGTGGTCCGCGCTGATTCTAAAATCAGCATTACAGACTCTAAAGTCACGCTGACTGCCCGCGCACAGTCGGCGCTGATGGCCCGAGATGTATGAAATTGTAGGAAGGTCAGCGCTGATATTTCATACATTTCGGTGTCGGCGCCGACGGTCAGCGAGCGGTCAGCGTGACTCTAAAATCAGCCTAACTTTTAGATTTTTGCCAAATAAAAAAAAGAGTGCTAATTATAAAGGATGCCTACAAGCCAGGCTGGCCTGCGGTGGTGTTGGAGCGAGACAAATGGAAGACCTTGGAGGAGGCCTTTGCCCTGCAGTGGGATAGTATAAGCTCGTAAAAAAAATTATAAAGTTGTCCTTGTTTTCTTTGTCAAAAAACCCTTAGTTTAGGTAAATCAACCGGGTTGTCCCCAGCTAGACAAACTTGTTAAAATGGTCCCTCATGACTAGAACCACTGGTCTAAATAAACCGAGTTTATCTAATGCAGAGCCCTAAAAGTGCCATCTCATGTTCAGTAGATGAGACTTTCAAATTCGAGACTAAAGTTGTTTTTATCATCTTTCAAGACAAATTTATCTCAGAAACTGGAAATTAGAAGTGGAATTTTTGTAGAACTATGTAACAATACATTTATAGCAGTCATAGTTATTTTTATAACTGGCCATAGATAATATAGAACAATGTTTCCATCCCCAAAAACACACGCACACACGCACACACGCACGCACACACACACACACACACACACACACACACACACACACACACACACACACACGTTTACTTTAGCAACATGTTTCAGTGTGCTTCGTGAAAAATATAGATCTTAAAGGTTATTGCCGGCTAAGATTTTAAACTGCTTACCTAGACAAGTAGCAACAATATTATAAATAACGGCCATCTGTGCGCTGATTGCTTTCTGTATGTCCTCATCCGAAGCCTTCTTGTCCACCAAATCTCTGAGCTCCTTGGCATATTCGCGCAACTAAAAAAAAATTAATATTGTTTTCGTAAGTTATTGTTATACCGGAATACGGATAAATAACAAAAAAATAATAACCAAACGTTCACCTATACAGGCGAGAGATCTTTGCAACTTCACTTAAAGGTTGTCCCAGTTTCAGAGTCTAAAATTACTGTTGAGACTAATTTGAAATGTATCTTATGTATGGTGCAATAAAATCACAATTAAATCGTCGTCAAATTGGACTCCAAGTCCGTAAACCGGTGGACACTAGAACCATATTTTAGCTCTTTTGTGATAGGTTCAGCTAAATAAGAACTGTACAGCTTGGACAGGATAGAAATTATATTAAACTTTACAAATAGAAAATGTGTACTATATTATGTAGGAAGCAAAAATAATAAAATCATAAGATACAATGTCAGATAGCAATAATAGATAAGTAAAAACTGCAGCCATTCTCAGTATAAATGTGGTTTAAATAAACTATAAAAAGTATTCATGCCGCGTTCGTCACATCTTTATATTTTTACTGTAAGGCAGTGATTCTTAACCGGTGGTCCGCGGACCACTGGTGGTCCCTGAAGGCATTCCAAGTGGTCCGCGAAGCCATCCTAATTTAGAACCACTCTTAATTTAGGTGAACCAACAGGGTGGTCCCCGGCAAGACAAACATTTGGTAAAATGGTCCCTCATGAGTTGACTAAAAGGTTAAGAACCACTGCTCTAAGGACCTATTTCACTACTTCCTGATAAGTACTGGATAGGCTATCCACAATTTATCTGAAAGATACTTCATACTCTGTCTATCATACAAGTTGTGGATAGCCTATCTGACACCAGGAAGTGGTGAAATAGCGAATAAGTTTTATAATACCTTGGTCTTGATAAGAGCATTCATGTGCAGACTTCTGCGCGAGCTGTAGGTCTCAGGGAAGCACTTTTTGGGCATCAGCCCATACTTGTTGACTAGATTCACTATCATGTCCCATTGTCCACCGTCGTTGATGGGGTCCTGAAATAGGTAGGTATATATCTTATTTACTACTAATTAAAATATTTACAAAACGACTAGCTGACCCGGTAAACGTTGTTCTGCCGTATAAATTACATCTAATATCAATATAAAAAGTAGATAAAAACCTATTCTCAGGCCTAACGAATGTACATAATATGCAGTACAAAATGTCATTAAAATTGCTTGAGCCGTTTTGGAGGACTTCGCGTATAATATATAATAATAATAATATTATATGACACGGGAATGTTATTTTTTGGATAATGATGCTCTTGATGAATCGTGTTGTCCTTCATATGTGTAACATATTTGCATGCAAAGCACCTCATATAATTTATCTGAATTTTGTTATTAATACACATAATGTAGATAAATAATATATATGTTAGTAATAGAATTTGTATTCCTTGAAGAGTTTTATAATAATATTATATTATTATCAATGAAATATCATAATTCATAACAATTTCAGCTGGTCTTTTTGGTGGGACAAGAAGACACTTCTTAGAAGTTAGCATGGCAGATGTGTATAAGAGACTCACTCGTGCTTTCAGTAAATTACTGCTCAGACATGTCCATATGGTAATTATTGGATTTATTGGCAGTAGTTGTGCATTATTATTAACTGGTACTAGATACTGGTACTGGTCCCCTATTCCCCCCTACAATTTCGCCTACCAACCTATTGCGGACTTACCTTCAGTAGGAAGTTGACCAATCGTCCATCTAGGCTCTCCCCCTGTTTGGCGGTCGCCACGATGTTGTTCAGCCAGAAATGGGATCTCTCGATCTTGTCCCAGAAGAACAGGTACCTGAAAAGGTTGTCAGAACAAGTGTTAGTGCAAATAAAGGACAGATTACTGAACAATGCAATGGCACCAAGGCCGGCCATAGACAGACCGCATCGGCGATCTGTAGTTTACTAAATTCATATCCGCAATATACGGACCGCTCGAGCGAAGCGAATTTTTGAGCGGTCCGTGCAAATTTCAACGCGACCGCTCTAGAGCAGTCGCTCTCGACTTCAACTTGCCAGTCTCGATCTTATAGTACCACGGACTCGCAAAAATCCGAGTTATCCGACGCGACGTAATAACACGCGTTGTGTACACACACATCGTGGGACCATTGGGGCCTGGAGGTCTAAAGGGGATTGGATATTAGGACGAGGAATTTTGCAATATGGCTGTTACAACTTACTACAATTCCTGTGGATCACAGTGAGTCTTTGTGTGAGTTCCTGTGTGTGTAGGGTAGCCAGATCGCTAAACCTAACAGCCAGACCAACCAGACAGAAAGCTGGACATTCGTACAAAAGGCGGGACACCCTGCTATATTAAAGAAGCATCTAAATTCTAAACTCATTTTTTCCTTATTATTTTAGTAAAACTTGTAACTTATCTACTTCATAACCTAGCTAATATATCTGGCTATACATATAATCCAAAGTTTTTCTATTTCATAAAAATTTTCCGGCCCTAAAGCCTCCATTTAAGCGAAAAAACGGGAAGTTTTTTCATGTTACTTACCTTATTCATCCACTCACGTCTTGAATTGCGAAAATGTGTCTGTCTGTCAGTTACCTTTTCACGCCTAAACCACTGAAACGATTTTGCTGAAATTTGGTATGAAGATACTTTGAGTTGATAAAGGAATTTAAGCGCAACGGAGTTGCGGGCGTCATTGAATAGAGTAAAGAATGACACACCAGGAAAATGAAGTGATCTGTAGCAAAACATTGAACATAAAGTTCTAGATTTTCCGTACAATTATATAATAAGAAACAATGTAACATTATTTAACAAGTCAATAATAAACACAGTAACAAATTCATAGAAGTAATATGCGGATGATAACAAAATACCACAAAGTCCGCAGATATCTTATCAAAAACCACATGCAACTGTTATCTAAACATTCATGAACAAACGATGTTTGTTTATTATTTACACTATAACTTTATATTATGATTAAATTATACAATAAGGGGCAATAATCTCGCTGACAACATTATGACATTTCAAGGTACTTTCCTAAAAAGTTACAGGTGGTTCAAAAAAAAAATATACTTTCAATATTTTTTTAGTTGTTGGGAGTTGCTACAAAATTCATTTATCGCGTGCGAACCGCAGGTACATTTTTTGGAATGAAAAGTATATTTTGTCCTTTCCCGGGACTTCAAGCTTATCTATATGTATAGTTCAGCAACAGCAATTTGAGAGTTAGGGTGTGAAGAGGTAAAAATATTAGTTTAGATTTAATAATCTAAAGCCACCTATCAAGCCCCATAAGGACACTGGTGCCAACAACAATAGATTTCCAAGAATCCGCGATCGAAGGATTAATCATAAGAATATCTAAATTAAGTAGGATGGACTTACGTTTGTGAGAATTCAAACTCCTCAATGGCATACTTCTTCATAAAAGGTAGCCTTATGACATTCAGGGCTGCAAACAGCCAACATCTTCCAGAATTTTCTTGGTTGGTCACCGGTTTCCCTTCAGATTCAACCTGTAAAAAATATTACATAATTTTTTAACAGACAGCAATATTTAATAAAAATAAAATAATGAAAATTGTAGCTTTAATAGTTAGTATGAAAACAGTTGAAATAAAGAATTTGAGACCGCAGCTGCAGTGATTTTATCTCAATTTAAAAGCAAAATTTAAAGGTAAAATTGTTACAATTTTTTTATACATAACTTTTAGATTACCTTAATATTGTAGACATGTAGCATTTTATCATTTTTGTGCTTGCTGATGGCGACTTCAAAAGGGTCAAACCTTGTACAGACATTTTGCGCAAGTTCATTCTTTGGGTTAGCGTAAAAATCATTTTTTAACTTATTCAAAGTTTCAATACTCAGTGGTTCTGAAAAAAGGTACAATATATTATTAAAAATTAAAGTGAATTTTTCATAAGATTCTAACAATAATAAAATTATGAAAAATTATAAATCAAGCTATGGGATACTAAATTATTTTTTTAAGTAAAAAGAAGGTAGATTGAATAATATAAAATGTACTGACTCATATTTTTAAGAAAAAATGTTGGGATTAAATACTTAAGAATGAATTTTTTAAACATTGCCTTTTAAAACTTTTAGCTGAAGGCTGATTAATTTTAAAGGATGTGCAGTTACCTCCATAGTAGGTAGTCTTTTAAATGCTTTAGACATTTTATTGAGAAACCTGTTTGATGTCCTACATAACTCTTTCATCCACCTTTAGAGGGTAACTGCTTTTATATACCGACAAACTCGCTTGTAATCAAAAACAAGTCGAATAATCATTGATGTGTCATCACAATTTCTTTTTGTTATTTTATTGTTCTATTCAGGAAAATTATTCATAAGTAGGTAATTACTTAGTTATAAATAAAAGAAACATTTTTGTTATTATAACTTACTGGAAACCATTGTTGATAATTTTCTTATCGTAGACAACGACCGATTCTTAACAGTAACAGTAAATAATAAATTATTTAGCATTTATTAAATTAATAAAGAAAACTAAACGAATTTCTTTACTGCACGATTACAATGCATTTGCAAGTGTCACAGTGTCACTACTCACTTGTCAGTTGTCAGTTGTCAGCGCTCAGCTGCCAAATGTCAGTATGACAGTTTATCGATGCTGCCAATCGAAATTAAAGCGTGTTCTGCTTTCAGCCTTCTACACGATTTATTAACGTTCAAAACATAAAAGTTTATAAAAAAGGCACCAATATGAAACCCAAAATTACTTGGTACATAATTTAAATAATAAAAATAATTTGGCACCTATTTTATTCCCAAATGAACGCGAGGTTTGAAATTATACAAAGATCAATACTTATTTGGGCCGACTGGGTAACACTACGGCACTGCGAAATAGGCTGTATTTGTAGTCCGTAACTGCGCGATAAATATTTAGGAATAAAGCAATGTGTAAAGAAACTAAATAGGGAAATTATGTCTCTAAAAGCATACCAAGAAGCCTGTGATAGGGCTGAGCTATTCGGTCAACCTAAACCAAATAAAGATGAGTTTTTGGAAAAGCACAAACATCTAGATGTGAATGAATTCGAAGAAATCGACATAAGAACAGCAGAGGTATTATTTTTGCATTATACATCATGATTTTGCGTAGAAATATATTTTAGGGATTTAATTAGGCTATCCACAACTTTTTTGACAGATTCTCCATACTTCATCTGTCAATTTAAGTGGTGGATACAGGATAGCCTATTCGGCACATAACAGGAAGTGGTGAAAGTTAACAGGCCCTTTGTATTTTATGTTAAACGTCATGATACTTATAATATTATTATAGCTCTTACGAGTTGGAGATAAAAATTCCTATTTTTAATTGATTAAAAAATTAAGAAGTCGGTACTTTGGGATAAATAAACTTAGAGCAGTTTTTTTAATAATGTACTTGCGTTATTTTTCCAGAACACGGCAATGCTAAACGAAGATCTGCAAGACCTGAGCGGAGGTCTCACAGAGTTGAACTCTATTTTGTCATCGACGCAAACCAAATTAAATCGACTAAAGGTAAGTTACTACCTATATAGGTACTAAAAAGTAAAATCTTCAATTTCTATTGTATCAACAGGGCCGTAACTTAAATTTTTTAAGGTAGGGCGAATATGCGGCCCCCGCCCACTTATATATAAGTATAGGTATATATTACCACCAAGAATCTAGGTGATAATATACCTACTTACTAGATGATGCATAGAGCATCACCGCCCGCAACTCCGTTGCGCCAAAACTCGTTAATCGCGCGGGAACCGTACATTTTTTTCGGGACAAAAAGTATCCTTTCCAGGAACTCAAAGTATCTCCATACCAAATTTCAGCAAAATCGGTTCAGCAGTTTGAACGTGAAGAGGTAACAGACAGACAGACAGACACACTTTCGCATTTATAATATTAGTATGGATGGATTATCAGCTAATCCTAAATATAGCTATTATAATATAATTTTTAATATTATTAGTATGGATATACTAATAATATTAAAAATTATATTAGCTTATACTTATTACCAATAAACTTTCCCTATATTACAGTGATTCTTAACCGGTGGTCCGCGGACCACTGGCCGTGGTCCTTGGAGGCATTCCAAGTGGTCCGTGAAGCCATCGTATTAAGGGTGTTCCTTACGAAGATACCGTAATTTACCGTATTTCAAGCCCTATAAACTCATAATTTGAAAGCTACAAAGTTATAATAAAAATACAGCAATAATCTTCAGTACATCGACATTCCTTTCCCCGTTTTAAATTTTATATTTTTGTTTATTATACTCATTATATCAGCTTCCAAAGTAAAACCAATTTATTAAAATTCAAGCATACATTCAGCATCTCCTTAGGATTTACAAATTACTTTTATTTTAAACATACGCCAATAGATCGACAATATCATAAACTACATATTCACCGTTTTAATTTTTTTTAGGTCAATTCTGAACCAAGTAAAAAAAAAGGGTTTTGGTGCGCTCTCGGCAACGGGGCAAATGTATGGCTAAGGTCGTTTGCTCGGGGGACGGCCTTAATATGTGAGAATTCAGAAGTTAGTAAAGACTAGAGTATGCATTACGCAGTACAAAAATCACATTAAAATATTAAAATCTGTAACTTTTAGATTTTTGCCAAGTAAAAAAAATGAGTGCTAATTATAAAGTTGTGCTTGTTTTCTTTATCAAACAACCCTTAGTTTAGGTAAACCAACTAGGTGGTCCCCGGCTAGACAAACATAATATTTTGGTAAAATGGTCCCTCATGACTAAAAGGTTAAGAACCACTGCTCTATTACCTATGTACTACAGATGTGCCAATCATGACTTTGGCCGACTAGCCGACTAGTCGGCTGCAAAGAAGCCGACTAATCGGCCGACTAGTCGGCCAAGCCGATCATGGTTTCGCAAGTTTCCGTAATGCTTTTTACTGCTGTTTGCGCACATGCCGCCTGCAATGTGTCGAATCGTGTTTAGTAGGTATGTTTACTTCGCGTACATTACTTTATTTTGTTTCTATGATACAGTTGATGGTTTTCATTGATATTTTATGTACATGAAATCTCGATTTAATCTATATTGAGTCTCGGGAAAGGACAAGAGATACTTTTTGTCCCGGAAAATGTACGGTTCCCGCACAATAAACTTTTATGATTTTCGGAATAGTTTGAGATGAGTGCACGATGGCACTCAAAAATATACACACTTTTTTAATATTAATTATACCAATTCAAATTAAATAATCATCGTTAAGACAGGACAACGTCTATCGGGTTAGCTAGTATTATATAAAAGAAAGTGGTGTTAGTTACACTACTTATAACTCAACTTATAGCTTAGAACCAGGAGACAGACTGGATATTTTTTACCGAACGCGTTTCCGTGAAATCAGTATAAAATCTAATATATATAAATCTCCTGTCACGATGTTTGTCTGCGATGGATTCCTAAACTACTTAACCGATTTTAATGTTTTTTTTTAAATGTGTGCTTTTTTCCAACATTTTTTTATTTTATTGCAAATTATTTGTCTATAAAGAGCGACCATTGTTTATGCGACGCGGGTCACGGGATAGCGATTGACGTTGCCATGGTGACATACTTATTTAGTCACTAATTCAATAAAATAATACGGGCGATATACTTTATATAATAATATTATGGCAAAGAAACGTTTGCGGGACAGTTAGTCTTATATTATATAAAATTCTCGTGGCACAATGTTAGTTACCGCACTCCTGTCTCCTCCGAAACCTTTACCAAATTTTATATGCGTATTCAGTAGGTCTGAGTTTTATATTGTATTAAGTGCATTTCGTTGAATATATAATAGGCTACTAAACCTATATTTAATTTCATTGAAAAAATGCATATTTCTAGTAGAACTTGGTCTAGGAAACCGTATTTCGCCCTTATCATCAAATAAAAGCTTATGATTGATAAATAAAGTCGATTTGAAAATATGATTTTATGGCATACCACACGGGTGAAACGGGCCATGTCATGCGACTTCGCTCGGTCGGAGCTTTGCTGTTGCAGTGTTTTTATGGGTACATACATATATTTTTTTCCATTACAGGGTGTATGCGGAAGCGTAACGAACTTCTTTCGGCTAAAACTCAACGCGAAGGACAACTTATCGTACTCCAGCGATCAGAGCTACATCGGCCAAACTAATTTCGACCGGGACGTCATGCCAACGGACTTGGGCTCCGTCAACACGGGTCTCGGGCCGAACGACAACGAGATGACAGTAAAAAAAAATACCGGTGACATAAACTCCGCGCTGTCAGATTTGAAGGCGATGGAGGTGGCAGAGAATACATCTCTTTTTGGCAAAGTACAAAAGCATGAGCATGAAAGGCAGCTGACTTCGCAAATTGGTAAGCTGGACAACATGATCATACAAGCGGAACGAGCAGAGACGTCGCTGAGGAGCCAGAATAAGCAGATGAGAGCGTTTCTAAGATAATTCGTCTGATAGAACCATAGGTAATAATAGAGGGAAAGAGATAAAGCTAGAGTACTACGCCTCTAGGGTGCGTTCAACTAAGCGCTCTCAATACTGAAAATACCATAAAGTTAATATACCTATCGGAATAGAGCAACAATCTCGAGCTGTCAAACGTAACCAAAATTGGTTTTCATCTGTGTGAAAAATATGTGTATGTATACACTTACACAAGCATAATTGAACATGAATTCTATGAGATTATATTGACAACCTGCGGCACGTGCCGACTGGACGTCAAAAAAAGAGTGCTGCTGTCATGTATCACACGTCTCTTTTTACCACGCGGTGTTACTGATAGTGGCATCTCGCTTGCTCAGGCCTTTGTTTCTCTATTCCGCTAGGTATATTAACTTTATAGAAAATACTCTTGAAACGGGAACTTGGCACGGTAAAAACCACGTGAGCGTTAACGTTGTGGGTGCTTAGTGGAACGCACCCTAGGTAAATGGGAATACTATTTAAGCCGTCTCTACACGTAGGCAGGGGCGCCCGCAAAGTGCAAATTCACCCACTTGACGTCAACAGACGTCTGTAGATGCGTTTGCCCACGTGTAGAGGTGGCTTTAGAAGAATATGTGACGGAGGCACTTCACATGGCTATTTGTATTTGCTATTGGCTATTTGTTATATTTGGCAAAAATCAAAATTATTGACGAATAATGTTACTACATCGCTATAGAAGCCAAAAATGTGGTTAGTTTTTTTGTCTGTCTGTCTGTTTATCTGTATGTTTGTTCCACTATCACACGAAAACTACTGATCCGATTTGAATGCGGTTTTCGCAGATATATTTGTTTTCTTCCAACTTAACATCTGGTCTATAAGAAAATTCCCCCCACCCCTCTAAGATTTTGTAATAAGACTTTAGCTTTAAGACGAAAACTACTGATCTGATTTGCATACGGTTTTCGCAGATATATTTGTCTTCTTCCACCCCTCTAAGGAGAGCAAAGAGAGGGTCAGATTTTGTATCAAACTTTTTTCTTTAATGGACTTACTTTATATTATTAACTGTTTTTTCCAACTTAACATCTGGTGTATAAAATTTTTCCCCCCACCCGCTTCTCTTAGGGGACAAAAGAGGGGGTTATATTTTGTATCAACTGATGAAGTAGAAATACTTTAAATGGCCGTTTGCCGAGACAGCTAGTAGGCAAATAAGGCCAATATTTGTCAAACATACCCTCTACACATGGTGATTGTTTGGCGAATACATCAAATACGCAAATACAAATAGCCACGTGAAGTGCCTCCATTAAGGACAAATGACAATAGCCGCATGATAAGTTTTTTTAGAAAAAAACATAAAAATCTCGAAGTGGTTTAATAGAAACTGCTTTTTCGAGCGAATTTTGTTCAGTCCATTAATTGTTTTTGGGATGTATCATGTTTATGCGGCAAGGTTTAAAAATCGAAACTACCCACAAATGTAATCTTTTTTATAAACCCATAACGAATAGGTAAAAGTTTAAAGGACTTTTTCTCGAGTTTTTCTCGTTAAAAGTATATTCGAATTTCGATGATGATAGAATATTATTTAATTATACTCAGTATACTTCACAAATAATAAACGTTCTTATGATAAACTACGCTTTACTGGCGATATACGGTAGAGTGTAGTCTCTCGGAGCTTAGCGCGAAAATTGTATGCAGTGACGGATTAAGACTACTTGATGCCCTAAGGCCTTAGCAATCCATGCCTGTGGGCCTTCCTATCCGTATGTCAACTAGAATCGATTTTGAACCTTTACTCTTCCGGTGCCCCCTCAGAAGTGTTTCCCTAGGCAATTGCTTAATTTGATTAAGGGCTAATCCGTCACTGATTGTATGAAAAGAAGAAAATCTTAATGTCTACAGATTTTTAGAAGCGATAGCATCTAGATTCTAGACCAAAAGGCTGCATATTTTAAGGCCTAATAAATATATTATGAAATAATAATGTAATCTTAATGAAAATAATATATCAAAATTCGAAGCAATATAATATAATATTATTATAAGTTTGCGCCTACAGAAAATATAAAGCAAAATATTATGTTTATGCCTTGCTTTATAATATAAGGCGCTAGTAGGAAATTGTTTCAAAGAGTAAATAAGATTTTATACTCACAGAGCCGCCACGTCGTTATTTATAGTGCTTGACAATCGTTGTTCAGACATAATTATAATGTCAAACAGCAAAACGACGATTGTCAAGCAGTGGCGTAACTATAACATCCGGGGCCAGTGGCAAATTGGTGGGGCCCTATCAGTAAAAATTGTCACGTTAATAATAAAACAATGTATAAAAATTTTTGACCTCACGGCCTCTTGGACCGGGGCCTTTTTGGGTCAGGGGCCCGTGGCATTTTGCCAGTCCTGCCACCATATAGTTACGCCACTGTTGTCAAGTTAAAGTTGTATAATTAGCAGAATTATTGTCTCGTTTTGTAGAGAAAATGCGAGAAAAGAAAAGAGTGTAATTTTGGAGTGAGACTATTATTTAATTGTATTTAATACTGAATGTCCGAGATTTATTTTGGAATGCAAGCAAAGTGATAATTCCTTTAGGGTGTGTAATCTGTCTCTTGTTTAGAGTTTACTGTAAAAGTAGAAGCAGGGGTTCCCAAACTAATTTTGTCTATGTTTTAGCGCCCCCATTGTTTTAATTTAAAATGCATCCAGATGAAATAAATCAAACATAAATCAAACCTGAATTTATATAATATATAGCTCTAATCTCTATATTTAAAATGATATTTAATTGAGCCATAATGAGCCTTAATGATTATAATATTATATTCTGCTACATAGTTTACGCTAGAAGTTTTTCAGTCGCAAAAATGACTTAAAAATATAATATGTGTAATGTGTATACATTTTGTCTAGAAGAGTTCAGCATTTCGCAAAGTTAAAGTAAGGAAGAAAAGGATTGTGATGTGTAAAAGTCGGTGCTTGCAGTATGCTAAATTATTTTAATAGAAAAATATTATTAAAATGTAAAGAGAAATCTCAGAAGATTATATACCGTTCTTCAAACAATATTAATTGTTATTAAAGGTTCATCTTTTATAACTGTATTGTTTTATTCCTACACTAGACGGCACCCGCAATACTGTTGCGCCAAAATTCGTTTACTTTTCCGGGATAAAAGTATCCTTCGTCCTTTCCTGGGACTCAAAGTATTTCCATACCAAATTTCAGCAAAATCGGTTCAGCGGTTTGGGCGTGAAGAGGGAAAGAGGGAACAAACAGAGTACAGACAGACAGTCGCTTTTATGATATTAAAGTATGGATATGGATAACGTTGCTTTAATGAATAATAAATAATAATAAGTATGTTTTTTATTGCTGTGGTGTGTCCCGATGGGATCCCTTTTATTAATTCTAACGAAGACTTACTGCCTTATCAGAAAGAAACAATATGTACTATCAGAGAAGTTGATTCCTATGCAGATCGGCGACCTACGTAGTTTGGTTGTGTTACTTCAAACCCAGCCGACAGATCACAATTAACATTGAATTGACATATTCGACCAAATAACGTTGGTCTGTCAATTGCATAGGAATCAACTTCCTCGATGGTACAACACATAATTACGTCTTAACTGTAATAATTTAATGAAAATTTTGGCTTATGCCCCAAATCTCAATACATCTGTTAAAAAAGAATAATCATCATTATGTGGCTCTGAGTGCGGCAGTAAGTTTTTAAGTTTTTTTTATGAGAGGTATTAATTGTGAAAACCTAATCAAAATTCGGCTCGTTCTATGAAAGGTGTATCCTTTCATAGAACGAGCCGAATTTTGATTCTGAACGTCGACTTCTACTCTGTGGTAATGTGCTACGCCGTATGTAGTATACCGCTACTGCTACGGTTAGAACGAGCCGAATTTTGATTCTGAACGTCGACTTCTACTCTGTGGTAATGTGCTACGCCGTATGTAGTATACCGCTACTGCTACGGTTAGAACGAGCCGAATTTTGATTCTGAACGTCGACTTCTACTCTGTGGTAATGTGCTACGCCGTATGTAGTGTACCGCTACTGCTACGGTTAGAACGAGCCGAATTCTGATTCTGAACGTCGACTTCTACTCTGTGGTAATGTGCTACGCCGTATGTAGTATACCGCTACTGCTACGGTTAGAACGAGCCGAATTTTGATTCTGAACGTCGACTTCTACTCTGTGGTAATGTGCTACGCCGTATGTAGTGTACCGCTACTGCTACGGTTAGAACGAGCCGAATTCTGATTCTGAACGTCGACTTCTACTCTGTGGTAATGTGCTACGCCGTATGTAGTATACCGCTACTGCTACGGTTAGAACGAGCCGAATTTTGATTCTGAACGTCGACTTCTACTCTGTGGTAATGTGCTACGCCGTATGTAGTGTACCGCTACTGCTACGGTTAGAACGAGCCGAATTCTGATTCTGAACGTCGACTTCTACTCTGTGGTAATGTGCTACGCCGTATGTAGTATACCGCTACTGCTACGGTTAGAACGAGCCGAATTTTGATTCTGAACGTCGACTTCTACTCTGTGGTAATGTGCTACGCCGTATGTAGTGTACCGCTACTGCTACGGTTAGAACGAGCCGAATTTTGATTCTGAACGTCGACTTCTACTCTGTGGTAATGTGCTACGCCGTATGTAGTATACCGCTACTGCTACGGTTAGAACGAGCCGAATTCTGATTCTGAACGTCGACTTCTACTCTGTGGTAATGTGCTACGCCGTATGTAGTATACCGCTACTGCTACGGTTAGAACGAGCCGAATTTTGATTCTGAACGTCGACTTCTACTCTGTGGTAATGTGCTACGCCGTATGTAGTATACCGCTACTGCTACGGTCGCAGCTGTGCTACGGTGCTACGAGGGACAAAAAGGCTAAATTGACGTTGTTATGATTCTGTAGTCTGTACCCAAAGGGTAAAAACGGCACCCTATTATGTCGGCACTACATATAGGCGAACGCATTGGCCGACGCGTTGGCCAACGCGTAGGCCAATGTGTTCGCCTATATGTAGTGCCGACAAAACGCGTCGGCCAACGTCTAAATACCTACCGCCAACGCGCGAGTCACCCGTTCTACACATTGGGCCGACGCATTGGCCAACGCGTTGGCCAACGCGTTCGCCAATATGTAGTGCCGACATTACACACTAATTGGTATGTACTCACATGCGGTTTTGCTCGATAGTTTTACTCCAAATCGAGTAATAATTACTGTGTGGACCGCAAAACTCACAGCTCGAAGGCTCGCATCGAGCCGGCTCGATGGAATTAAATATATCGATTTAGAATTTATTTATTTATTTTGTTCAATACTGTATACAGTAGTTACAAAATACAAGAAATCTTGCCGCAAAAACTACAATGAGTTTATCTGGACAAGATATGGTCGCAAATACTCAATTTACTTTTTACATTTACTCAATAGATGATAGATGTTTTTTAAGTCTCTCTACTCTAAGCTCTTCTACAAATGAAGGTATTAATGTCTTAATCATTCTGCTCCCATAATAATTATTACAGTCCGGCTTGACGAATTTTGTTTTACAAGTTTGTCTTAAAATGCTATGTCTTATTTTTTCCATTAATAGTGATTAGTGTAGGATTAACTTCATTTAAAATAGCAAATTTAACAAGATCAAAAATGTGCATAACATTACAATACTCAAATAGGCCTTCTTCATTTGTTTTAAATTTATTTTTTACAGGTTTAGGTACAATTACTTTTAACATGCGTAACATTTATGAATGTATAGTAAGTGACTTTCAAACGATCTTTCATAACTACTCAATCCATAGTTAACAACCGACTGGGCGAACGATAAATAGAATAACCTTAAGGTTCTATAGGGTAACTTGTATTTAAGAATATAGATTTTACTGAGTACAGATCTTAATTTCGAGCATACTTGGTCTATGTGTGGCTTCCAACTCAGTCGATTGTCAATTATAAGACCAAGATATGTTTGTTGATTTACTTTTTCCAATACAGGACATTGACAGGCATTATACACTACATTTGAATGGAAACAATCGTGAGTATGTGCTATAATCGTGGGGGAGGTGAGAGGCACATTATGAGCTGAATGAATATGTATAAATTTAGTCTTTTGACTAACTTGATAACACTATCGAGCAATGCTGAATGTGTGGACGAAATCCCGAGCCGCGGGTTTTGCTCGACGTTATTGCTCGATAGAGCAAAACTAAGACTTCGTTGTCTACAACAAAATAAAATTAATATTTAATCCCATACAACAAACGTGATTTTTTTGGCCTTTATTGCTCGTTATCAACAATGACAACAGGTAGGCACTTGAAATTTTCACAAAAGCCCTAATTATACTATGTTTACTTTAATAATTAATAAAATAAAAATTTAAGGGGGGCTCCCATATAAAGAACACAATTTTTGCCCTATTTTTGCTCTATAACGGCACTGAAAACTTCATGCTCGAGTCCGACTCGCACTTGGCCGATTATTTTTTATTTCATTAAGTTATATTTTTTTAAATAACTTTTATTGCCAATGACACACCAATTAAATTGTGATATTAATTAAACTTCAGTAAAATTAACATGCAAATAATGTTGATTATATTTTTAAACGCGCAATTCAATCATTTCTTGATGATTTCAAGCAACTACCAAAGGAAAGAAAAATGTTGGCTGCCAAAACGACTGGCCAGTTGAAAACATTGCAGTAATATATCGTATTACTGCAATGTTTTCCCGCTGGGCGGCAGCACCAGCACAGACAGTAAACAAAAAGTTTTGTTCGACGTTTGACAACGTTTCTGTCAATATTCTGATATCACATGTGCAACATGTCGGATTTTGGTCGGTTTTTTAACAGGATGTGCTAGTAGCGCCCTCTGCTCCAACCTTTTCGTAATATTCTTTATTGTGTAACTAGAAGGGTGTTTCGGCGCGTGGATGACATTGTCATGACTCATGATGGTATGGATTGGAAATAGTAATAGTAACTGAAAATAACAGTAACGTTAATTCATAATTCGACTAAATGCAAAAATATATTTTGCATTTCGATTTTAAGCCGAATGATATATAATTTATGGTCTGCATGGGAAAAACCTATCACTATAGTGACACTTTACAAGTTTTGTAACTATTATCGTTGGTTTTAATTCCCACCACGTGCCAAAACGTCATTGTGAGATTGTATTTAATACGAATTGGTCCTTGTTATTGTATTTTGTTTATCAATAAGGTCATCGTGACCGGATGGACGCCTTATTGGATATTACAATTCCCGCCATTGTTACGTCAATATCCGATATTGACAGATTTTACGTTTGTTCTCGCAGTTTTGAGGTTATGACTACAAACGTAACACTATATTTCAGATCCACTCCGATCCGATTATTTTGTTTTCAAATGTCGAGTACGTGATACCGATTTTAAGTATAATTTACACAGATCCAGTACTGGCTGCCAATAAGACTGGCAGCCAGTATTGGCTTGGCATATGCCGTTGTGTGAACAGTTTGGCCTGGCTTGAAAAACTGTTCACACGCGGCATATACCAAGCCAATACTTGCTGCCAGTCTTATTGGCAGCCAGTACTGGCTCTGTGTAAATTATACTTTAGTCGTAAGATAGATTTAGACGTCTTTTCAATTAGAACAACAATAATTGTATAAGATAACATCTTATTATTGCGAACAAAAGATATAATTCACTCTTCACTGCACTCAAACATTTTCCTGATTAAACAATTATTCTATCATTGGTTTTATCAAGGGCAGGAAAAAACGAGCGCTCGGACCGTAGCGTTACCGATTATATAAGTTGGAGTAACAATGTAAACACTAATACAGTTCAGTCAATCAGTCGAGATGTTACTCGCGTTGCTAGTCATCAACATAGTCGTCACAGCCGCTGATCCCTTCCACAAGTACCCCTACGTCTTCCTTCTAGACGTTGGAAATGAAGAAGTTGAAGGAACGAACGCAGAACAACTAAGAGTTACCATCCCAGGAGGCTCTCTAGCTCTAAAATACCCAGCAGTTGAGACAGCTGAAGATACTATATCACATGTCAGAGTGAGTGGAGTAGATTTTGGTACGGACCTCAAAGCGGAGATCGTCGAAGGTGGTCCAGGGTACAAATACGTGGTGCTGGTCTTCATGGGTAACCCAGGGGTGGCGTACGATGCTGTAGTCACCATAGAGACAGTGAAAAATCAAAGTGTTGACACTATCGACGAATCCAACGATAGTGCAGAAGACACTAGCGATTATGTTGCAAAGGATGAAATAGACCCTTCTTCAAATAATTACGATGGTACGCAAAATGATTACCAAGTTGAAGAAAGCGAAGTGGAGGTAACTGATGATGGAGACGATAATCAAAACGAGTATTCAGATTCGGAAAAGCAAAAGTATTTAGATAAGCAAAGGTATGAGAAGTATCAATCTTTTCGACCGCAGCTGTACGGAGGAGCAAGGATATACCCTCAAGCGTCCCTTTATGTCGAAGATAATAATTTCAAACCTCTATACGATCCTGAAAACCATGCTGAGGATAACAACGTTTATTTAGATTCAAATAATAATGTCAACCAAGAGGCGAATAGTGTACCTACAGATTATTAAGTGCTAGTAAATGTATTTTTAACTTTATTGTAAATACCTTTTTATTGTAATAAAATAAATAATTATTGTTGAAACACTAGTTTGTATTTAGCTACAGAGAACATTTCTCAGCGTTGTGCCAAAAATAATAATTTATCACGCGAGAACTACATTTTTTCCTGATAAAACCTACTGAGTTAATTTTATTTCTCAGGAATCTGTGTACCTGAATAACCATAGAAAAATTCATCAAACTCGGCACAGACAGAATGTGACCATTTCACTAAATTCGTCGACGAACAAAGACTACGCGCTTTTCTATACTTGTACCTCTCAAACCCAATTAGGATTTATAGCATTTGTAAAGCTATTTTTACCTTTCACCATAAACTGGCAGTGATGTATCGACAACTCAACTTTCATTATCGATACATTATGGAAATTGCACGTGCTCCCGTGGGCGTACACGCGCAGTCTCAAGGACCTGCACCCCCCAATTAGGCTTATACAAGCCGGTGCAGGGTCGGACTGTGAGCTTATGGTACCCAGAGGGCCAGGGCAGCACAGGGGAGGATTTGACATTAGTATTCGCTAGCGAAGCCTGTCATGTGAAGAATGACTATGTCAAATGGCATACATGTTGTTGGCGTTTACAATAATCGCTTGCCACTTGTCTAGTAGGGCTGGGCTATATAATATTTAACTGACTGTGTGAAATACCATCGTCCATTGAAGAAATTGATCCCTAGGTAGATGGTGGACATACGTCATTTGGTTTTTAAAATGTTAATTCAATTATGTTAGTCGTCCTGTCTGTCAGCTGGTTAGACAATATTATGAAGCCAAATTACCAATCCGCAATCTGCCTATGAATCAACTTCTCAGAACTCTGAGAAGTTGATTCATAGGCAGATTGCGGATTTAGGTTTTGGTACTCTGAGAACTCTCAGAGTACCAAAACCTAAACGTAGACTTGAATCAAATGAACTGAATAGTTCTGCGGGGCTAAAATGGTGGCTTTGTTGAATCATGATATGAATCATAATGTGATTCAATTCTTTAAAATCGCAAAACGCAACTCTCTGTATTTTTGTACTGATTTGACATTTGTCAGTTTGACAGTTTTGACAATTCATTTGCTGAATTGATTGATAGGAATTGCTAAATGTGACCATTTTAGCCCCGCTGGTTAATCGAAGGGTTCGCAGGGCTGCAAAATTATATATTCTTATGTATTAACGTCTATTTTGGACTACGACTTATCTGGGTGCCCCTTGAATCCACGGGGCCCAGGGTTTAAGCCCAAAAAGTTGGTATATCCGGCCCTGTTCCGGCACAGATTTCGGGGTAATTCGAGAGTTGTTTACCTGCGGTTGCCGTGATACCCTAATGTCCTCATAAGTGTGATTTGTGTGTGATGTTCGAGATTTGTGTCAATTGCGCGAGTAGGCGAACTCGTGCTATGATATGATAATATGCCTAATTAATAATTACATATAGTTGGGGTAAAGTAGCTACGCGCATGTTATGACGGGCCGGGGAGAGCCGCATGTAGTTGTTGGAGTCGTGGCTCTAGAAGAGTCGCGCACACTGTGAACGCAGCATGGTGGGCCGCATTTTTCATACAAGTTTTATGAATCAATATGACCAGCGCACCGGTCATAAAAATTGTATGAAAATAAGGCCCACTCGTGGGCGAAGCTTGCTTGATGAACTGCCAAACGGCTGTTAATCTTGAAATCTTGATGAGTGGCAATATACAGATTGAAACAAGACATAGTGATAACAGATAATATAATTTACTTAAGTGTGTGTATATCAAGTCCCCTGTATACCGTTTACTGTGGTCTGTGAAAGTAGCAGCGATGAAAGAGTAACTTTTTTAAAAACTTGTATGGGCAAATATAATAATATGACGCAGGGGCGCTTGCCGGCTTGCCCATACAAATCACAAAAAATTGAGCTTTCATCGCTGCTACTTTTACAGTGAACTCTATAATATATAAGGGACACATACTTCTACATACCCTTAACTCTAAAGTATTAATTTAAATCGCTTTGTTTTGTTACACCTGTATAAAAGCACATATTGAGCGAAAGATATCGGGTACAAGACTTTACAAGGGTACAAGACGGGAAATTCTATCCATATTAAAAATGTGCGAATAGCGTGTCTGTTTTAAGCTGTTAAAGTGGTAATACTTAATATTATCAGGAAAAGGACTTTATAATATTATAGTAAGTATATAGTGTTTTTGTCCCAGAAATATGTACCATCGAGGAAGTTGATTCCTATGCAGTTGAGAGACCAACGTCATTTGGTCGATTATGTCAATTCAATATTAATTGTGATCTGTCGGCTGAGTTTGACGTAATGCGACCAAACTACGTAGATCCCCCATTTGCATAGGAATCAACTTCCCCGAGTGTACAACTGTAGCCCCGCAAGAGATTAATTTCGGAGCTATAGAGTTTAATTACTCAATTTACTGTTAATTTAGGTTAATTACTACTCTATTAGTAACTATGCGATCTTTGATTTTGATATACGTTTCTAAGGGTGAAGCCAAACGAGTGTAATTTGTGAGTTGTGAGTCAAAGAATTTCGGTTCGGCAGAATTCTGTTGCATTCAATTTCATACAAAAGTCCTGTTTGATTCACACGAGCGTAATTTTGTGAGTCATGATTTGTATGAAAAGATATTTATGCAGCAGAAATTCTGCGACTCACAAATTACGCTCGCTTGGCTTCACCCTTATGGAGCATTTTCATTGGTCGCATGCGGGGTGCGGGAGATTTCTGAAACGCATGCCACAGGGCCCGCATTCGGGGAACCGTTTTCAAGTCGATAGGGCCCGCATTCGGGGAACCGTTTTCATCAGCCGCGAATTTTCATTAGTCGTTAACTCGTGTGCTATACAGCATACGGGGAGTCTTTGACAACTAATGGCGCATTTTGATTGGTCGAGGCATGATCTCCCGCACCCCGCATGCGGGCCCTATCGACCAGTGAAAATGCGCCAGCGGGTTGGGGAGAACCTCTGTGTTCGTCCCCATTTTCGCGGCGAATTTTGACTGTCTGTGATTTATTGAAGAAGAAACTATTGGCGTCACTGAAGGAGAGGAGAAAAAGATTTTAGGTGCGAACTTTACTAAAAAATAGAAACAGGCATGGCGCGTCAGAAACATTGTGTAAGGAGTTACAATTGCATTTGGAGTGTGATACAGTAGAAGATCATGATATTTTCTTTAGATTATCTAATGACTTATTTGAAGATTTATTAAATAAAATAGAAACAAGACTTCAGAGCGAGCCGAGTCGAGCGTAAAGTTCGGCAGCGATTCGGCGGTAATGTTTTGTATAGCATTATTAGCAACACACTTAGGTACGCGAAAAAGCGTTAACGCACACATTACATCCGAGAATGTTAAATACTCACTTACGCGCGTGTTAAATAATTAATAATAATATAATATAAAATAAATACATAATTATGTACTAAAACCATATTTTTAAAACCTTAGCGGAAATAATTTATTTAGAATTAGAAATATTCAAATGTTAAAAATGTAAACATAAAAACAATCATTTTTAATTAATGTAATATTTGATGTCATAATTAATAATTAATGATAAATCTAAAATGACATTATTTTACTGGGTTGCTTTATTTTTCTAACAGATTTTACCAATTGTTAAAATACTTCCGGTATAAATTAATATTTCCGCTAGTCTGATTAATGTTTTATTAAAGTTAATTATTATTTTAGTAACTTGTTTAATGTACATAAATTAAGATTATTATTATAGAATATTTGTTATATTTTACCTATGTATTTACTAATTTTTATAGTATTGTTTAAAATACTTCCGAAATAAAATACTTCCGGTAATATACCGGAAATATTTTATTGGTTCTGTAATTATTATTTAATATTAAGACTGTCAACTGTTAATATCCGTTTGGATGGTATAAAAACGAGAGTCAATAGTGAATAAGTTCAGTTTGTGCCGAGAGACTGGAGCAATTAGAGAAATAAGATAAGTATTGTACATTTCTGACATTTTTATTAATTTAGGTACTTGTTGTATTAATAAAATAAGTAAACGAATTATGACAATATTTGATGTTTGATTATTTTAATATTATTTATGTAAAAAGTTGAAAAGAATTTAAATTTAATAAAATAATAATTTGGGTATATTAAAGGACTCTTAATGAAATAAATTATGAATTTAGAAATTAAATTGTTTTATTTTCCTATTATTTAAAAAAAGAAAAGACAAACTTAACTATTTTTATAATTATATAATTAATTAATTAATATCAGAAGTGGGATAGAATCAAAATAGTATAAAGTTTTCGATAGCTAATAATTATTTAATGTTGCAGGATGGATGCTGAAACTGTTGCTAATCTCCACCAAGCATTCCGCGATGTCGTGTCTGCCACACAGCAGAAAGATGATGATATTGCTCTGCCACTAATCGATCCTGTGAGTGATAGCATCGAGAGTCTTCGGGTGGATTTCAACTGAAGCAGCATCAAGACAGCAGCTTAAGCCGGTAAGGCCCTAAATGGATCTGCCCACACGTGGTTCTAGTCCTGGGAACCTACGGAAGGCAGGTCTTGGGAGAAATTTCGTACCAACATTAAAATATAATACATAAGCAGAACTGTATCATAATGTATTAGACCTAGTGAGGCAAAAGTAAAAGTTTTAATTAATTCGCATATCCCCAGCAATATAAGGGAAGTACGTCGGCAGTTTATGGGCATCACAAGTTATTTCAGAAAGTTTGTTCCAAATTTTGCATCCCGAACGGCACCAATAACTAAATTTACAAAAAAAAAATAAGAGTTGGGCACCGAACAGGATTTAGCTATAAATAACTCGAATCAAATCAAAAAAATATTAATTTCCAAATAGGTTAACAAAGTTAACACTTTTAGAATGTCGAGTCTACATGAGGCCTACCACCGGTTCGAGAATTAACTCTAAATTCAAATCTTCTATCTTGTATAAATATAAAAATGAATTTTCAATTGTTAGTAACGCTATAAACTCGATAACGGCTGGACCGATTTGGCTAATTTTGGTCTTAAAATGATCGTGGAAGTCCAGGGAAGGTTTATAAGTGAGAGGAAGTTCACCGGAACATCCTAGTAATTTATAAAAATGGTTAATACATAAGACATGTTGATTTTCTCAGTCGTAATCCAGCAAATGATTCTAATACTGTTAGTGTTAACATAGAAATATCACCGCACGATGACCCCTGAACTGTCATATTCGACAAATCTTATAGAATAACTTATCAGTCTTGGTTAGATATTGCTCAACAAAATGACCCTGAAACTCGAAATTTTATAACTAGAGTCAAAGCCGGTGAAATTGATGATCAATGCTATTTACACAATAATATCTTATATATAAAATTCTCGTGTCACAAATCACAATGTTAGTTACTGTACTCCTCCGAAACGGCTTTACTGATTTTTACCAAATTTTATATGCATATTCAGTAGGTCTGAGAATCGGCTACTGGCTACTGTTTATACTGATATGTGAATTTGATGAATAAATAATTATAAAATATTAAAACTCGAGACTGACGGCGACCACTGCTTGTGCGATGGGATTGCGATGGACGTTGCTATGGTGCCATACTTAATTTGTAACTTCAATAAAATAATATAGGTGAAATACTTCATATGGCAAAACAATGTTTGCCGGGACAGCTAGTCATTTTATAAAGCACAACCTAATGAGCAAAAATTTTATGTACCAAAAGGATCTATATATACAATCTGCTAAAATTATTTCATGACGAAAAATTGTCATGTGGGGAACAAAAAAATAAATAAATAAACTTCGTGAACATTTCTGGTTTCCCCGAATGTTAGCTTTGGTCACAAAATATTTAAAACATTGCCTTATATGTATCAAACGGAAAGGGCATGCTGGTCCTAAAGTAAACGGGGATATTTACACCTAATTAATAAAACTCCAAAACCATTTCACACTATCTACTTAGACTGTACAGGTCCTTTTTTTTTGCAAACAAGCGAAGGGTACATATTATATACAATAATATATTGCTTTTAACAATTGATGAACTGATGGCTTCACTATATTTCCAAATCAAATCGTTTATTCACAGGATGCTGTAAATATACAACTGTTATCTTATCTAATTGATGTTTCCATTCTAGGATTAAAATGGTGTGTGAAACTTATTAATTATTATACATTACTTTTATTTTATCAACATCAATTCAGTTATCTTTTAAATTAAAATATTATTAATAATAAGTCAATAATAACGTAATAAATCAAAGCAAATAATTCGTCAAACAAAAAAAATTAATTAATACAAAATTTAAAATCTATCAACTAATAATAATACATCAAAATTCATCTAAAATAAAATAAAATCTTACAACACGTTATAACAATTTATAAAAATTAAAATACAAGTCAAAAAAAATAACAATTCATCGATTTAAATTATAATATTAAAAAAATAGTTAATAATTAATCCTCCGATCCTTGGAAATCTATTGTCGCGATCACCGGTGCTTTTATGGGGCTTGATAGGTTAGATCAGTCAAAGAATCCATTTAAATTATAATTAAATTTACTAAGAAGCCACAATTTAAGTGTTTATTTAAATTTGTTTAAAGGTAACTGATATTATTTGGTACGCTGCTGGTGGGCTGTTATAATTTGTTTATGGCCATAAAATTACATTTTTTAACAAAGAACTATTACAGATTGGCACCTTGAGTCTGGTCTGGGATCTCGAGACATGACGCATTTTCTATCCTCGTCATTTGCCGGAAAGAGGTCTATATTACGTCCTTTTTTTAAAAACGCACATTTTGCCTATTGAAACCTCTCAAAAGTCTTAATGTAAATGAATTAGTGCCTATTAATATAAGAGAAATTGTAAATTTATTCGGAACCCTGATCATCATAACTGATAGAGGAACTAATTTTAGTTCTGGCCAAATCCATAACTTATTTAGAGAGCTAGCAACTGAACATTATAAAATGATAGCTACAGGGAGGTGAAATGGCCAGGTAGAAAGATAAGTTTGCACAGTTATTGATATGCTAAATACCCCTAGTAATGGCTCGTCAGATTGGCCGAACGGATTGTGGAAGATTCAACAATCAATCAATACCACAATAATTCAAAGTGCTACAGATTTTACACCCAAACCTTTACTTATTGGTCGTAATGCTAACATTCCCCCAATCCAAGCGAGGTACGATTAGATTTATCCGAAAAATGGATGTTAGATCTGACCGCGAAATAGCTTACTAGCGTCTTTGTTAAGAAGCAAAAAAATTCAAAACTAGATTCGATTCAGTGAGATGGGATACGAAGGTATTTGAAGTAGGCAATGTAGTATAATACAATAATATGTAAGACAAGATCACAGACGACATGAAAAGCTTTGTCCTATGTATAGAGGTCCTTATGAAATAACTGCTCTTCTTCCGAATGATATCTACGCCTTACGGGGACAGGTAGATTAAAAAGAATATATATTCACAGTCGAACATATAACCTCCTCGTTTTTTGGAAGTCTGTTAAAAAGCGATAACTGCAGTAGCTAAAAATAAATTGAGATTATGGTCGGGAGAATGGACCGATCACGATAATGTGTGAAATAATAAAAATTATATTTTATTTCATTATTTTATAAATTATTACTTATATGATATAAGATTTATTTAGATAATAAACTTGTAAGTTTGTAAGAATTTTACGATTTTTTTTGTGTGTTCTTATGATATAAGACACATAGATTGTAAATAAAAGTAATGTTATATTATGTAAACTATTGTGATGTATCAATTGAAAATGAGGGTTAAAATGGTTAACATGGTTAACATATAAGTGTTTGTATAAGAATGATTGGTTACTGCTGAAAGTCAGTGCTCTGCTTTAGGCTCGTCTCATGTGCAGCAGGTGTGGAGCCAGGAAATTGAAGTTTGATCACTGACCGTTGCTATGTCCACTTGATGTGAAAAGTAGGATAGTAGCAATGTATGATGTACATAATATTATACTTTAGTCTTTAGTTGAATCTGAGTTGAGTAAAACTTAACACATATAATGTAAGTACTTCAGAGAACGAAGTACAAGTCAGTAGATATGGCCGTGTTAAATAATTAATAATAATATAATATATAATAAATACATAATTATGTACTAAAACCATATTTTTAAAACCTTAGCGGAAATAATTTATTTAGAATTAGAAATATTCAAATGTAAAAAATGTAAACATAAAAACAATCATTTTTAATTAATGTAATATTTGATGTCATAATTAATAATTAATGATAAATCTAAAATGACATTATTTTACTGGGTTGCTTTATTTTTCTAACAGATTTTACCAATTGTTAAAATACTTCCGGTATAAATTAATATTTCCGCTAGTCTGATTAATGTTTTATTAAAGTTAATTATTATTTTAGTAACTTGTTTAATGTACATAAATTAAGATTATTATTATAGAATATTTGTTATATTTTACCGATGTATTTACTAATTTTTATAGTATTGTTTAAAATACTTCCGGAATAAAATACTTCCGGTAATATACCGGAAATATTTTATTGGTTCTGTAATTATTATTTAATATTAAGACTGTTAACTGTTAATATCCGTTTGGATGGTATAAAAACGAGAGTCAATAGTGAATAAGTTCAGTTTGTGCCGAGAGACTGGAGCAATTAGAGAAATAAGATAAGTATTGTACATTTCTGACATTTTTATTAATTTAGGTACTTGTTGTATTAATAAAATAAGTAAACGAATTATGACAATGTTTGATGTTTGATTATTTTAATATTATTTATGTAAAAAGTTGAAAAGAATTTAAATTTAATAAAATAATAATTTGGGTAAATTAAAGGACTCTTAGGGCCTGTTTCACCGGTTCCTGATAAAGAGTCAAATAGGCTATTTGACAGATAATGCAAAAAATTCTGTTCCACACGTGTCTGATAAGCCAATCAAGCAGATAAAATCATTGATATCCTATCAGCCCGATCATGTGGCTGTTAAAGGTTTTATTTGTCAGATAACAAAACTTTTTTTTTGAGATCGCGAAAATATTTCCAGCCTGCAGCCATCCTGCAGCCATTATATTTTTGCCAGTTATCGTAATGATGCAGTTCAGTGTTGTGTGAACTTTCTTCAAGTTAATATAATATTATAATGATATTTTGAATAAACATGGATCTTTTAGAGATTTTAGAAGATGAATTAGATGCTTTTTAGGGTTCCGCAACCAAAAGCCAAAGGGTAAAAACGGGACCCTATTACTGAGACTTCGTCAACGATATTCTATGTTACTAACGTAAGAAACTCATTGGACGTCGTTGTCTGTCTGTATGTCTTTATCTGTCTAGCCAAGTGTGAGTCCGACTCGCGCATAAAGGGTTCCGTAAAAGTAGGCCATAAATTGTGTTTTTTGTATGGGAATGGTCCTCCTTAATTTTTTATTTTATTTTAATATTATTATTAAAAGAACACATATAATTAAACTAGCTTTTGCCCGCGTCTTCGCTCTCATTAAGAATTATAATTATATATACAATCTTTTATCCCCTTAGGGGTAGAATTAATAAAAATCCTTTATTAGCGGATGCCTACATCATATCATCTACCTGCATGCCAAATTTCAGCCCGATCCGTCCAGTGGTACAGGCTGTGCGTTGATAGATCACCATGTCAGTCAGTCAGTATATATATATATATATATATATATATATATAAATTCAAGTACCTACCTGTTGCCATGCCAAAAAATCATGTTTGTTTTATGGGAGCCCTCCATAAATATTAATTTTATATTGTTATAGCGGCAAGAGATATACATAATCTGAGAAAATATCATATCTCTAGCTTTTACCGTTCTTGAGTTACAGCCTGGAGATAGACAGACAGACGGACAGACAGACAGACAGACAGACAGACAGACAGACAGACAGACAGACAGACAGACAGGCAGGCAGGCAGGCAGGCAGGCAGGCAGGCAGACAGGCAGGCAGGCAGACAGGCAGGCAGGCAGAAAGACAGGCAGACAGACGGAATAGCCGGGTGCCGCTTGGGAGTTGATGAGTTTAAGGGTTAATAGCATTTAAGTTTTATTATGTAACAAAATAATGTTTGTGTTTTAAAAATAGAATGTGTCAATAAATTTAAGAGAGAAATAAAAGTATTAATGCAAAAAGTATATATTACTATCCTTCAATATTCAATCACCGTTACAATTGAAATATTTAAAATTAAGTTTTATAATTACTACTTTTTATTTTCTTATTCACATTTTAAAACTAACAGAGTTAACACTTAACTGAAATGGAGGAGGAAGAAAAGCTATTAAAATAAGTATAATATAAAATATTTGAATAGCCTTTCTTCCTTCTCCATTTCAAGTTATCTACTCTTTTTTATAACGCATTTCCATCTTCAACATCAGCTGTTTCTTAAAAAAAATTCCTGGAGTTCTTCCTCAAGAAGGGTTTTTTGTAGCTTTACAAATTCGAACTTTTCTTCGGCTAATTTATCAAAAGATCTTTTTGCTTCGGGTTTACCTGTAAGGAAATACATATTTTTAATATGCAAGTATTTCATAACAAATACTTAAATAATGATATCCTGCAAACTTCAGCTAGGGAGGCAAATCTGCCCAAGATCAACATCAACCAGCTGCACTGAACACAAATACTGGTAGGTAGGTTATAAAACTGGTAGGTGATCAACTTTTAAGTCAGATCAGATACAATAATAATTATGTCACAAAAATGTTAAGTACACTGGGTGGTTGAACTTGTTACCTCTGGGTTATGAGTTATGATTTATGAGTCATTACTAATTTCACAGATTATGATGTTTGAGATTTTAATAATACTGAGTAAATGTAAATGTTCTAAAAGTCCACTGTGGACTCTTGGAAATGCTATTGTATTCTATTGTTGTCGCGGTCACCGGTGTCCTTATGGGGCTTGAAGGATTAAATATTTATTCAGTATCAGGAAAACTTACACAGAGCAGGATGTTTTTTGATCAGTAGCACCTCAATCGTGGGTATCACAGACATAATAGATTTTCATTTGTTATGCAACAGCCGGCTGCCGCTTGGGTGAAAGCTCCACAACAACTATATCATCTTGGCAAGAAGTACTAGCCACAATAATATCTATTCTGGAATCTGGAAACAAACAACATATGTACTTATAAATTTACATTATGTTTTTTTATTAAGGATTTTATCTAATGAAAATATTTACCATTCACTGTATCACTAGCTGTCATTGGGATCAGATAATACAGATTACAGAGAGTTTATTCAAACATAGGTATCAACAGCTGTCTAATCTACAACTAAAGACTGAACTGCATCATGCATGAGACAGAGCACAGCATGCTGGAGAGATTGGAGACACAAATCCATCTTCTTAGTCGTTTCCTTATCATTTCCTTTATTCGACTTAACCTCAATCTTTAGACATGTATCACTAGTTCAATAGAACTTCCTTGAGGCTTCTTTGATTGTCTTAACTGTCTGTTTCCAACTCAGACCAAAGCAACAAGGTTTCCAACGAAATCGTGTTTTTATTATAGTAGTATAGTATCCTCAATCCCCATGGGAAAATTTACACTTCTCTCGCGATTCTTTCCGTTGTCTAATATAGCGTCTCGTATATTATAAACATTTTTTAGTCTACATTCTATAATACAAATTACAAAATATTAGGTAAATTAATCAAGAAACTACTTAGAAGAACATAGAACACTGAAATATTTTCAAATGTCTTGAAAGATGTCACCTACGATTCGTTTTACGTATTTCATATTCCTTGCATATTAAATATGTCTGTTGTTGAATCAAAACCTTTTGACTCTTTTAAAACAAATCTTATGTAAAACTTTAGTAAATCCATCAATACATACGTCAACTCTATTTTTGTTGCTGTTTTTTTCTAATATATTTATGTGAAATTATGAAACTATTGTACTTTTCAATATAAGATTGGGTTAAAATGGAACGTACGACGGAAATTGCGACGTTGCCACTCCGACTGTCAAATAAGGTTAGAGTTACTAATTATCTGGCGCGTAATTTAACAGAGACGTACGTCGTGGAACCAAAAAAATACATCTGGAGGATTTATATGGCAGATATTTTTATGTGGTAAATAGATAATGGGAGCTTTATCAGGAAGCGGTGAAACAGGCCCTTAATGAAATAAATTATGAATTTAGAAATTAAATTGTTTTATTTTCCTATTATTTAAAAAAAGAAAAGACAAACTTAACTATTTTTATAATTAATTAATTAATACGCGCGTTCCGCAACGAAAATTACGCCGCGAAATTTCGGCTCTTCGCGTAATTTAAAGTGTGTCGCATCAGGCGTAAGCGGCTGAACGTAATTTCGGCCACGTAAATTACGCCGGCGTAATTCAGCCTAGTGTGTTTAGACCCTTAGGCATCATTGTATTTGGTTCATTTGGATAAAATTCAACCTTAAAAAAAGTATGTAACCATACTATAACTATGGAGTGGAAGACATCTTGAGAAATCTTTCGAGCGGTGGTAGCCGCAAATTATTATATTACAACATAACATCTGCTTTGACAAGATTGCCCCAACCTGGGTGTTTGAAACTTTGTATTTTAAATATATTTTGTTAAACCTCAAACTTACAGAAAAATTAGTGCCATACTGTTACAAATCGTTCGAATTACGAATGAAATCTTAGGATTTTGAAAAAATATTGTTCACATTCACGACCTCCCACAGGTATGGCATTATCAGACTTCTATTTATGATCATACAGGGAACTGTTAAAAAGTTTCAGGGCGGTACAAATTAACAAAAAAAATCTCCTTTGCAGTAGTATGGCGGCCATTGGGAACTGTCGGAAACGTGGCAACTCGCGTCCCGCAAGCTGTATATCGACCGATGAATTTCATTGGTCGATATCACGGTCGGTATAAAGCATGCGGGCAATCCCCGCAGGCGTTGTAACGAACACGTATCGACCCCGCAGCCGAGATAAAGACCAATGAAAGTTACAAACTTTCATTGGTCGTTATCTCGGCTGCGGGGTCTGCCCGCATGCTGTATAACGAACGAGTTAACGACCAATGAAAATGAGCCATTACGGCCGTTCTCAATATTCAATCTATCTCTGGTTTGACATACGACCGATCGCAGCTTATATTCCTATCTCTAGTAGGGCAAAACCAGAGATAGACCAAACATTGGGAACGGCCGTTAGTCTGCGCGAACGCGCGGTTTAGCGGCTATCGCGGTGATCGCACACAAATGTACGTAATGAGTCTAACGACTAATTAATAATTATATTTAAATAAATCATTACATACATTTGCTTATTATGTCGCGGTATAGCGGCCAAAACGCGCGTTCAACCGGACGTATTATGAATTATCCGACCTTATGAATTTTTAGTACGACGTAATATAATCGTAACCTCTTTTTCGCATCGGCCCGTTATATATGAAAGAATTTTCTCGATGCAAAATGTACTAACGGTTCATAGACTTGTAAATACATTTGGAGGCGTCCATGAAACAGCTGCATACCAAATCTAGCCCCAATACATCTTCGGTTATAATATTTTGTACATTTAAATTCGTTAAGTAGATTCTGATACTGTTACGATAAAAACAGTTGAACATTGCTTTATGCGTTGTTTTTTATTGGGACTTTTTTTAGGATTCCGTACCCAAAAGGTAAAAACGGGACCCTATTACTAAGACTGTCTCTGTAACTAAAGAACTATAATAGCTAGAGAGTTGTAAGTTTCACAGATTATGTATTTCTATTGCCGCTATAACAACAAATACTTAAAATAAATTTAATATTTAAGGGGGCTCCCATACAATAAAAACATTTTTTAAACATTTTTTGCTCGGTATCAATGATGACAACAAGTAGCCACCTGAAATGTTCACAAAAACTCAGTTTTATTTATACTTACTTTAATATTTAATAATAAAATTTAATTAAAATTAATAATTAAGGGCAGCTCTCATACAAAAAACATATTTTTTCCTATTTTTGCTTTCTTTACGTAAAGATGTCACTGCATAATGTTGTACATAATGTATTTAAGCAGTAAAAAACAACACAACTGGGGTAAACTCATGGTGATGCTACCCTTATTAGAATTGTCAATATCAGCATAATTTAAGCGATATTCGCGTATATTCAGATAAACAGTTCTCAAGAATAAAATAACATACTACTCTACTAATAAAGTATAACAGATTGTATCAACTTGAAAAAAAAACAATCAAAACAACAACAGTGTTAGGTTCACAACATAGAGAAAAATAAACATAATATATGGTTGAATCAAAGTTTTTAGGACTTTTACGAAGGAAGAGAATGCAAACTAACTAGTAAAGTGTAAATATAAGCTTTTTTATTTTAAAAATTTCACACTATAACGGATGGTATCAGGGAATCTGCAGATTACCTAGGCAATGTGCACGTTAACGTATTCTGCATTCTAACGGTAACATATACATTATACAGGGTGTAACAAAATTAAGTGATTATACTTTTTGATGTGTATGTGTCCTCACTGTTTTTTAAGTTTCTTGGTCCTCACTCACTGTGAAAGTGGCAGCACTGAAAGACCAACAATTTTTTGGGATTAGGGTAAGCGCCGGGCAGCGTCATGTCATCGTCAACAATTTTCCCATACAAAAGTTTTAAAAAGTTGCTTTTTCAGCGCCGCTACTTTCCCAGTGAACTTCTATATGTAACATATAGGTGACCCCACGGAGCTAATTTTGTATTAGCTCCGTGGGTGACCCACACACTTCCTGAAGTTCAGTTATCACTAAGTTTCGTTACCCCTGCTTTATAACCTCCATTAAGTTTTTGTTATTAATAATGTAACTCCAAACTATTTTGTCCGTCAAGATACTATGATATTGAACCAGATTGGCCGAATGCATGAATGTCAAATTTGACAGATCTCGCAAGTCTGGAATATTCCGACATGTTTATTTATACGGTGCAGTGTTTTCAACCGTTCTCACGACGCTAACTAAACTAAAGACAGCAGATATTGCATACTATCTGCTCTTTGTCAGAAATCCTTACTATTATTATAAACGCGAAAGTGTGTCCGTCTGTCTGTTACCTCTTTACGCCTAAACCGCTTAACCGATTTGAACGGGTATGGAGAAACTTTGAGTCCCTAGAAAGGTTATTTTGTTATAAATATACCTACGGTTCCTGCGCGATGAACCAGTGTTGTAACTTGCGTAAGTACGAATTTTTTTTGTTAGACAGGAAATATTGTGCAGTATTTGCTGTCACACACCTGTTGCCTACCTCACGCTTGATACGTAATCAATGAGGACTTCTGTCGCTGACCATCGAGAATAAACTTATTCGTCACAATCATTAGCCATTCCTCGTGTACCAATATTGTGAGTAAGTTTACGAGATCCTTGACATTTGGCTCACAAAACTCAAGCACAGCTGTAAACTCGGCCCAAACAAACACTTGGTTCGTTTACAAATATTTCCAAAGTGCGACGTTGTTCGTTTCAGTTCTTTAGTTGCACATGGACTTTTTGGACTTTGGCCTGTACCTAATTTAAAAAAATGAATTTGGTATGCTACAATAATCTTTTGGCTTCTTCGCTTGCCTCGCCTCCCTCGCCAATGGATCATCCCCTAAACTCTAAAGTAACAATTATTGAAAAAACGGAGGAGTTTTTTTTTTTGATTTGGACACGCGCTTATTATATTACTTAGTCCTGCTCTATTTACAGCCTACTCCACCCTAGCCTGTTACTGCCCCTACCTGATCTCAGTAGGCTGCTCTGGGCTGCTCTAACCTGCTCTAGCCTGCTCCTTGCTCTATCGGACAGAGCACGGTAAAGCAGGGTAGAAGTGGGTAAGCTAGAGCGGGGTAGAAAACTGTAGAGCAACTGCTACGAGTATAGCTTCTGCGATAGGCCGTGACCATCTGCTCTTCCGATAATTACGCGCATGTCGGTGTCGATTATGGACAATAATGGTCGAAGAATTGTTCGGAATCATACCACCTGCCACTTTTCGCCATCGTCCCACGCGAAAAACATACCATCCTCATCACCTTGTTGAGTGGCAGTCTTCCACAGTGCGTTTTTCGCGTAACTTTCTGCCGCGCACTGTAAAACTCTGGAACGAACTGTCACCAGCAGTTTTTCCGGACCTATACGACCTGCAAACCTTCAAGAAAAGAGCGAATTCCCTCTTAAAAGGCCGGCAACGCACCTGCAGCTCTTCTGATGTTGCAAGTGTCCATGGGCGACGGTAGTTGCTTACCATCAGGTGACCCGTTTGCTCGTTTGTTGTTATTTAATAAAAAAAAAGACGTTCACACGATACCATCATGAGGCATGAGCCAACGTGTGGAGTATATCTTATCAATGTAAAGTATTTTCAAAATCGAAGCTACAATAACAAAGTTACATTTGTATGTATGTAAATTCGACAGTTTCATGAATGGAAGATCTCGATACATATTTAACAGTGTCATTCAATTTTTGGGTGTACATTGTATTATGTACTGGTTAGGTAACGATTATGCAAGGTAATGTCCTCCGTTTTGGAGGTCGGTTAAAAACAGACATAATAACAACCAGTAATAGAAATAGAGAAGAGTTGTTTTATTAAAGACGTATTAGTTAAACACTAAGCAAAAAATGTTGTTCAACGTTTCACTTTGTTTCTGTCAACATTCTGTCATGATGTGTGCAAGAGTCCGATTTTGGTGGGTTTATTTACTGTATGTGCTAGTAGCGCCCTCTTCTTTTTGCACAGTATTCCCTATTTCTATGACAGTAAATTTGATTTTACACAAAATGAACTTTGGCGGTTCACGGGCGGCGGTTAATTTAACCGTGTTTAACTGCCCATTCAGCCGTTAACGCGGGTCAACAACTTTGCAAAGTCAAATGTATAATGTACCATCATACTGTAGGCGATTTGAATAAAGAATAGGATATTATAAATTATAATATTATTACTACAATGTTTTTTACGCTAGAAGCAGTACCAGCAAAGATTGATAACGAAAAGATTGTTCGACGTTTGGCGACGTTTTTGTCAATATTCAACATGTCGGATTGTGGTCGGATTACTGTATATGTGCTAGTAGTGCCCTCTGTTTCGACCTTTGCGTATTATTATTGTACCAGCGCTTTAGCATACGTCCGATCCGAATGTAATTCTCTCTCGTTAATAAAGTTGTCATACGTTGCTCACTTATTTTTTACAATATCAGTGAATTTCGGGTTCGGATCGAAATCAAATTAAACGTATTGCGCAAACACTCTAACTGGGTAGATCCTTGACAAAATAATTGGACTGAGTTGTCGCAAGCACTCTATAACTAAGCGAATCGTAGATAAAAGTACATATTGGACTCAAATGCAAAAGAGTGCAAGCATTGTATTTTATTCCTCAAAACAATTCACAACTTTTTGTTGTTTGAGATTAAGTAATAAAACAATTCGTTAACAAATCTTAATACATGAATCAAATAAACATAGTCAACGAATGTTCTCACGCAATGTTATGAAAACCGCACGTCGTTCTACGTATGAAGGTACATAAAACGTTTGTTTACGCGAACTGAAATTGGCCAGAGTACTTGTAGTTTATAGTTACTTGGACACAAGGTTTAGAGTAATGACATCAGTGATTAGTTCACATCCACCACCTTGTAAACCATTGATTCAGTTTAATCTAAATACAAATACCCATTTTGCAAAATAAATCATAGCCCATGTCAGCTCTGGCATTTTTCTCGAACTTTTTTGGATTCCGCCACACCCTTTTCAGAAGTGACATTTTTGACGGACCCCAAAATAATAGAATGTTTTGTCTTTGAATAAATTGTTCGTGCCAGGTGATTTCTAAAAACAATTAAGGTACTTACGTATCGCTTCGCAAGGCGTTTGTGGAGCGCCAGGACTCCACGGACCACACTTTAGGAATGACTGAGTTAAGGGCGTTCCCTACGGAGATTCTGTAATTTACCGCGTATTTAGAGCCTTATAAAATCATAACTTGAAAACTACAAAGTTATAATAAAAATACAGCAATAATCTTCAGTGTATCAACAATCCTTTCCACGTTTTAAATTTTCTATTTTTGTTAGGGTTCCGTACCCAAAGGGTAAAAAAGGCACCCTATTACTGAGATTTCGATCTCTGTCCGTCTGTCTGTCCGTCTGTCTCCAGGCTGTAACTCAAGAACAGATACTTGAATTTTTCACAAAATCCTTAGTTATATTATGTAATGTGGGAATACCACAAAAGAAGATCTTCCGACCGAGCGAGGTGTTATGCTCGGTCAGGCCGAAGCCCACTGACGTCATTTTAGACGTTGTATATATCTTGCCGTTCTCCGAAACTTCGATAGCGCGATGTAGGATTGTTAGGCGAATTGTGGGTACCGCCACATCTTCTTTAATATTTAATAATAATATAAAAATAAAACAAAAAATTAAGGGAGGCTGCCATACGAAAAACACAATTTTTGGCCTAATTTTGCTCTATAATGGTACGAAACCCTTCGTGTGCGAGTCCGACTCGCACTTGGCCGATTTTTTTATTATACTCATGATATCAGCTTCCAAAGTAAAAACAATTTATGAAAATTCAAGCATACATTCAGCATCTCCTTAGTATTTATAAATTACCTTTATTTTAAACTCACGCCAATAGATCGACAATATCATAAACAACATATTCCACGTTTTAATTTTTTTAGGTCAATTTGTAACTAAGATAAGAAAAAAATAGGGTTTTGGTGCGATCTCGGCAACGTAGCAAATGTATGGTCAAGGTCGTTTGCTCGTGGGGCGGCCTTAACCCTAGTGAACTACTCTTCTTGGGAGTTACGTTCGAACTACTCATACGCTTTAAAGGCGCATCGGATTGTAGAGCAATTTTTTGCAAAACTGAAAAAGCTAAGCTTGTTTTTCTTTATTAACGACATACCCACGAATGTTTTCTTTAATAAAAACACAATACATAATCCAATTCAAAATATTTTCACTTCATAAATGAATAAATACCATAGCCCTTACGAAAACTTATAAATTTTGCAGTAGCTCATATAAAGGTCCTTTAAATCAAATAATACAGTCTACCCCTATGTTTTTTTTCATGGAAATCCATGAAATTGTTTTCATACAAATTAATATTAATTTGTATGAAAACAATAGATATAAAAAACTGATTTGTAGAATAATTCACGAAGTTTAAAAGCATTTAAAACAGTAATCAATTTTATGTTTCAAATATATGGCATTTTTGCACTTAGATCAGTATTTTTTTAGTCTTTAACATCTTTTTTTATTATTATTTAGCTACAATATTTAATTAAATCTTCATTTTAGACAATTTTCATTAAAATAATATTATATTTTACAATTGTCGTACAAATAGTCGTTGGAGGCTAACATTCTTACAACACGCCATGTTTTTATTTATTTTGAGGTTTTACAAGTTATATTAACTTAGGAAAATACAAGAATTTCAATAAAACGTTACATATAAAATAAATATATTAAATAAAAATTACATAAATATTGAAATAATTCAAAATGGCGCAAATCTTTGTTCCGCGTAAAAGTTGCACTTAAACTACTCATACGCTTATGGAGCGCACAGGATGATTGTACTAGTAAAACTAATAAACCTACCGTATTGGCTCAGTTGCTATACTGACCGTATCTATTAAATGGGAGATGTGCGAGAAGCATGATACGATACGCGGGAAAACAAAAAATAGGCAAGAATTTTTGTGTTTCGTTGGCGCCTTTGAGGCGTAGAGTAGTACACTAGCTAGGGTTAAGCTATGAGGGCACATAGATAGCAATCAATTAATGACTACCTACTTTTTTAAAATTAATTATTTATTACTACTTATTATTTACAGTACCCGGCGATAAATATTGCACATCGACCTTTGGAAGGTGACAGTCGGCTAAATTCGGTTTTGTAGAGCGTTATCTCTTACGCACGAAATACAAAAAGTCCGGTATATATTAGGAGCTGTTAAAACAATTATGGTTTGCTCCTTTTGACAATTTTATTATTCTTTGTATAAAATACACCAAATTTTCTATAAGTTATGGCTTTAGGTTCGGGTAAAATAAAATAAAAAAGGGTGTTCAAATTATGTTTCCGTATTTAAAATTCGTTTGGAAAATTACAGCTGTAGCAAATTTAGGGGTGTTAACAACTCTAGATATATATTTTGAACTGGACGCGACTGCACTCTATTGAATTTGAACAACGACTGACATAATGTCAAATAGGCGTGTGCTACAAAGATAACGCTCTATGAAACCGAAATTAGCCGAATGTCTCTTTCCAAAGGTCGATGTGCAATATTTATTGCCGGGTACTGTACTAGAATTTAGATGATGCCCATTGCCCGCAACTCCTTTATCGCGCGGGAACCGTACATATTATATTATATACGATAAAAAGTATAACATGTCCTTTCCCGGGTTTAAAAACTTTATCAGGTAACAGACAGACAGATAGAAAGAAACATTTTCGCATTTATAATATTAGTATGGAAATATGGATTATTGTAGAAGGCATTGAATTATGAAAATTGAATGCAAAACAATGCCTATTATTACTAAATTCGAAACAATATAACGAAAATGTCACTACCAGCTCTGATCTGTATTCTGTAGACGACATTTTGTTTACATTTATATTTTATTATACAATTCGTTTCATACAGCTATGACATAAAATAATTCTTATTAACCTTCATTTTTAGGGTTTCGTACAAAAAGGGTAAAAACGAGACCGTATAACTTAGTTACACACAAATAAAACACAATATTACTTGCATTTTTTCCACTAAGTATATTCATTGATTACAATAATTTAGACTAAGTATATACATAATATATATACATACACTATTAATATAATATACATTAATTACAATATAGTGGAAAAAGTGCAAGTAATATTGTGTTTTATTTATATACATATATTTATATACGTATAACACCAAGAACCGAAAGTACAATCAATTAACTACATAGGTACATAGGTACGTAATACGTATTACTAAGACTTCGTTGTCTGTCTGTCTGTCTCCAGGCTGTATGATGTATCTCAAGAACCGCCATAGCTAGACTTCTGAATGTATTTCGGGCCATTCGATGGAAAGCAACTACCGTCGCCTATGGACACTTGCAACATTAGAAGAGCTTCAGTCTCGCTCTCTCCTTAGTTCTTGAAGGTTTGCAGATCGTATTGGTCCGGAAATACTGATGGCGACAGTTCGTTCCAGAGAAAAACGTAAGGTGGAAGACTATCACATTGTTGTGGTTATTCTAACGTTACGTGGCAATGGGCCTTAATTAATGTCCTTAAACGGTAATAAATGAACATGTATTACTTAAATGCAATTAATAAAAAAATTTGACATTAGCTCCATACATAAACTATCGGTCAAACTCTTTAAAGGGTCCATTCACTATCCTGCATTGCAGTCCTGTTGCAGTCCGCCGTACAGGCCTGCAACACCATTCACTATCCTGCATAAGCCGGCGGACTGCACGGCGGCTTATGCAGAATAGTGAATGGTGCGGCAACAACACCTGCACAGTGAACTTCAATGCAGGATAGTGAATGGGCCGTTTTATTAAATTGAAGGTTAGTCATAATTAAATGTCTCTAAGTACGGATGTAAGAGTTAAGAAGATTATAAAACATAGTAATTGGCATATTTACATGGTTATAAAGTGTCTCATAGCCGTGTTATGTGTTGACTTATGTGCGACACGCTCCAGGCATTTGAGGAAGCTCACACAGCCTACAATAAAATATTAATTAAGTACAACAAGTTGTTATGGTGGCGCCTAAGGTGACGCCTTTTAATAACGACCTACTGTTTAGTTATTTATGTATTAAACCTAGACAGACAAGACAAAAAGTAATAATCTTATATATTATACTATAATTATGAACATAGAGTTTATAAACTACGTAACAATAAATATGAAACAAGCCCAAAAAAAATCTAGAGAGAAAATAATTTGAATTCCAATTTCGAAAACTTACAATAATACGCAGAAATTAAGCTGACACCTACTCCCATATTTATTAGTTCCGTCGAAATCCGTCCCCAAAACCAGCTGTTTAGGGCGAGGCCAAACGAGAGTAATTTGTGAGTCGTGAGCCGCAGAATTTCTGCCGGGCAGAAATTTTTTCATAAAAATCACGACTCACAAAATTACGCTCGTGTGAATCAAACAGGACTTTTGTATAAACTGAATGCAACAGAATTCTGCCTGGCAGAAATTCTGCGACTCACAACTCACAATTTATTACACTCGTAATTAACCTCTGCGTATCAAATTATATTTTTTTAAATTCCAGCTGAGTAAACAACAATATCTTTCGAAAGACCGATTCAGTGATTAACATACATTTTCATCACCTTTTTTCTTTGTCAATGAGGAACTTAGATTCAACCTTTGGTCTTCCTGAAGAGTTTTTGTGGATAATTAGATGAGGTTTTTGTATCATCAGCTCCTATGAACCGAATCAGCCTTGGCTACTTCCTTTTCAAGTATTGGATACAAAGTTGTTTACGGGAAAGTTACCTTGACTGAAATTACACTTTTTAGAAGCACGAGGATACCTCGTGTTTTAAATTACCCTGTTTGTGCGATTCGTTTTTGAATGTTGGAATATTTTTGACAAATATTAGGAAATAATTTTGATTTTGCAGGTAGTTTTTGGAGATAGTAAAGTCAAATATATAATTGCATACAATTATATTTTTTACTATTTCTATTTCGGATGGGTAAAAATGGATCTGATCTAAAATTTGCTAAATGGAGAGATATAGTAGACCGCCGCGCGCCGGCGCGGTGTAAGAGAGGAAGTGATCTATTTCTACCTCGCAGTGAAAGTACACCTCTGATCGTGTTGTTTTTTTCTTGACCCTATTTACCCGACTGCCAAGAAGGGTTATATTTATTAAGCTATTGCATCGCTGGCTTTGAGAGCGGCGACCAAATCAAGAAATTTCTCGCGGTGTTAGTGTGCTTGCAACGTGCGTGAGTTATAATAGCCTAAGTTAATAAAAAACGCTATGCAATACGAGTAGCTTTACCACGACAACCTCCGAGTGCCACACGATTTATTTTGGCATAAACAAATATAAAAAGTTACACGTTCTATCAATTTCCGTGAACTCGTGCTGTTAACTCATCAATGCTCGAGCACGTATATTATGTACAGTAATTTGTTGATAATCCTTTATCCTGTCCGCCATCTTCTGAGAAACAGCCTCATTTTGATACACGAGTCCCGGCATACACGTGGTGGAAAACAAACTTTCCAGAAAATTAGGAAAACGGCTAGATTTTACTGCCGCATTTAGAGACGATTACTAATTGACGACCTCTGTGGCTCAGTGGTGAGAGCGTTGGTAGCTCAAGCCGGGGGTCGCGGGTTCGAATCCCGCCGACGGAACAAAAAGTTTTCAAAGTTCCCGGGTCTGGATGTGTATGATATAATAAAAATCTTAAATATATGTATAGTATAAAAGTATTAAATATATTTCCGTTGTCTGGTACGCGTAACACAAGTACTTAGCAAGGGGCCAGACTGACGTGGTGTGAAGCGTCCATAGATATTTAATTACTTAACTGCAATTAACCTATCAAGCCCAATAAGATCACCGGTGATCGCGACAACAATAGAATAACAATAGATTTCCAAGAATCCACGATCGAAGGATATATAGATTTCGACATAAGTCCATACATATTATTATCTGTGAAACTCTAAAAAACTGAGATTTAAAAAAATATATATATGTCTCTGTGTTAGATAACAAAAAATTAAAACCGACTTCCAAGGTAAAAACAATAATAACATCCTTATAAAAGTATTAAATAATTTTTCCTCTCTAAATGTGCCTTTTTCCGAATTCAGTTAAGCCTCAACTATTTCTGTACTCAATCTTCATAATTTTGAAGACGGTGCCAGTTCCAAAAGTTTCAAATTTTCTGTCAAAGAAATAAAGATTCAGCTATATCTGGTACCGACTTCAAAATGATGAAGATTCAGTACAGAAATAGTTGAGGTTTAGCCGAATTCGGAAAAAGGCACATTTAGAGAGGAAAAATTATTTAATACTTTTTAGTTCATATTAATGTTATTATTGTTTTTACCTTGGAAGTCGGTATTAACTTTTTGTTAAAAATAATAATAATTAGGTGCAGTAGTTCTGAGTTCTTAGATTGTTAATAGAATTATATTTTCAGAGAATAGTGATGATTTTTGCAGTAGAATAAAGTACAAAATAACTTTAGTATGTATTGCAAAACTCAAAGATGAGATCCATGTAAACCATTAGGTTTTTTACATTTTCAAGAACTAATAGTAGACACCCTTTATATTGTTAGGGAAAATGGATAAAAAATCTTAAATAAACATTAATTAGTGTATACAACATCCAATGAAATCATTAGAAATTACAAAAAATCAAATAAATGTATTCAAAACTTACGTGCGAAATTTCGCCTTCCTTAACCTATTTGCTAAGAAATTGCCGAGCGTGTGTTGACGCGGTCGCACTAGGCCGATTATTTCACATTAATTCCAGAAGCAACCGTTTAGCTAGAAGGGGGACACTGGACTCTAACGATTTTTTCCACTTTAAAACTTCATAATATTTCACAAATGGATCCCTAAATTGGAAAATGATCTACGAATACTCGTATTGTTTTTTAAAAACATATCCAACGACAAAGAAAGAAAGAAAAATTCAGTATTAAGGCCGTCCCCCGAGCAAACGACTTTGGCCATACATTTGCCGCGCGTTGCCGAGATCGCACCAAAACCCTATTTTTTTACTTATCTTAGTTCAAAATTGACCTAAAAATTTTTAAAACGGGGAATATATAGTTTATGATATTGTCGATCTATTGGCGTGTTTCAAATAAAAGTAATTTCTAAATACTAAGTAGATGCTGAATGTATGCTTGAATTTGAATAAATTGGCTTTACTTTGGAAGCTGATATCATGAATATAATAAACGAAAATAGAAAATTTAAAACGTGGAAAGGAATGTTGATATACTGAAGATTATTGCTGTATTTTTATTATAACTCTGTAGTTTTCAAATTATGAGTTTATAAGGCTCTAAATACGGTAAATTACGGAATCTCCCTTAAGTAGTGTATTTTAGTGGTACTTTATTTCATCCATAAAAGTAAAATATTGAAAGCAACTAATTTCAACTTTGCACACGTCCCTACGTCGCTCACTTGTCCAAAACACTCACTGCGTCCGTTAACTATAGAGCAGTATAATAGAATATTTTGGTTCATTTTAGAACAGAGATAGACAGAACAAACTAACTACATGTATCAATGTTCACAAACACTGCCACTTGCGACTATGTTATATTTTAAGAAATCAATTCTAGTGCAAACCAAAAATGCTATTGCGTCGAAATTAATAAGTAACGTCTAAAATTCTGACCACATATTAATATTATTTGGATTTAACTTATCCATATAATATTATGTTACATCCACATAACATAAACTTTTTTGCTCTTAATTTGATGCCGAGCCGAATGGAATCTACTTATCACATATTTACAGACACAGATAACTTTAATATTGATTCCACATTTCAATTCGATGACTTACAAAGCCATCTTCAAAATTTAACGCTTGCACTTTTGCACTCTTATTACTTGAGTGGTAACCCCAAACTTGAATTAGCAACTCATTACCTATAACTGTATACGCAACACCGATAGCGCGATGTAGCCCGATTACAGCGACATCTAGTAGCGGCTAATAAAGGTTGCTTATACTTTGTTTTGAGCAGTGTTTTTAACCTGTGGGTCGCGACTCCCTGAGGTTTTTTAGTGCTAGATATTTCTATCTAGCACTAAAAAGCTTTTGTAGAGGGGTTGCCATAAAAAAAAGTCAAGACTCGAGTGCACTATTTCAGTAAAAAAAAAAAAATGTTTTGACAAAACATTATTTTCTATACTTCTATATCTATCTATATCTATACTTAATATAAAACAAAGTCGCTTTTTTCCCTCATGTCCCTTTGTTCCCTTTGATCTTTAAAACTACGCAACGGATTTTGATGATTCTTTCAGTATTAGATAGCCCATTTATCGAGGAAGGTTATAGGCTATATTTTATCACGCTAAGACTAATAGGAAGCTAATAAATAGAGGAAAATGTGGAAAAACGGGGAAAATTGTTTGAAAGGGCTAACTTGAACGCGCTAATCTCAGGAACTACTAGTCGGATTTGAAAAATTCTTTCAGTGTAATATAGCCCATTTATTGAGGAAGGGTATAGGCTATATTTTATCACGCTAATACTGATAGGAGAATGTGGAAAAAAACAGGGGAAATTATGTGAAAGGGCTTATCTCGCGAACTACTGGAGCAATTTTTATGTTATTTGGCGCAGATAAGAAGTAGACCACGTGAAGTATCATAGGCTATCGATTTTAAATTTTTTTTCAGTGGCTATATTATATTTTATACCCGTGCGACGCCGTGGCGGGTCGCTAGTGTAATATTATAATCATTGTCAATTTAAACAAAAGAATAAAATATTCATAAACATACATAAAATATGATACAAAACCAGCCAAGTGCGTGTCGGGCTTCGCGTAATATAGAGTTCCGTAGTACCACAACTTTTTGATAATTTTTATGATATGGTCAATGAATGTATATTTAAAACGTGTTTTACATTACTAACAAGTAATAACATCATTTCAGTTCCGCGTCGTGTATATTATATTATATTCTTTGTTCCAGTTAAGAGTCCGTATACGAAATTTTGTCGATTTTGCCGAAATTGCAAAGGTTCGCTACAGAAATATTATTATTTGGTTTTAGCCCCTTATTAGACTTAAAAAAATATGTATTAATTATTAGATTTAAAAAATATTTAAGTGCGGAAAGCCGACTCGAACTTGCGGCGAGTAATATAATGTGAGATTTAGGTTGTTTTGAATCGTGTTTTTTTTGGCACAATTTGTTTTTTTTTCTTTTTTCTCTTTTCTCGAATTGGATAGAATTTTATCTATAGATTATTTCTGTCGTTTTCTTTTTATGAATTACAGCTCCAAGTTGCCGAAATTAACAGCAATTCTTTGCCCATTTTCTCTAAAATTTTACCGAATTACATATTTTTTCACTCAACTATTTCATATCGAAGTGGTAAAAAGTAATTCCAACATTTTATAGACGACTTTCTCAACAGTACATTGTATTTTTTTCATACCGTTAAGACGTCAATACAATCCATAAAAAGATGATATTCTAAACCTTATACAGCAAAAATCACAAACCTGTCGCGGGTTTGAGTTGGATTATTTAAAAATACTTAAAAAAATAAAAAATCTAGCTCCAACATTAGATTATAATTGAAATGATCTTACATGTTGTGCATTAAAACTTATAGAAATACTGTATTTTAACTGTTAAATCACGTCTGTAAAATCAGCGAAATCGGCAAATTTCGTATACGGACTCTTAAGTTCAAAGGAATTTAAACGAAAAGTTTCTTTATATTTCACCGAATTTTTTTTTGGTTGATCGACTATAACTCAATAACTTATGAAGTTTTCTTAGCTTAGTGATAATAATTTTCCTTTTAAATTCAGCATATTATTTCCTACTCTTGTAGATTTTTTCACATTTCCAGAAGCAACCTTTTAGCTGGAAGAAGGGACACTGGACTCTAAACACTTTTTCCGCTTTGAAACTTCATATTCCACAAATGGATCCCTAAATCGGACAATGATCTATTAAGGGCGTTCCTTCCGGAGATACCGTAATTTACCATATTTCAAGCCCTATAAACTCATAATTTGAAAGCTACAAAATTATAATAAAAATACAGCAATAATCTTCAGTATATCGATATTCCTTTCCACGTTTTAAATTTAGTATTTTTGTTTATTATACTCATTATATCAGCTTTCAAAGTAAAACCAATTTATTAAAATTCAAGCATACATTCAGCATCTCCTTAGGATTTACAAAATATTACTTTTATTTGAAACATAAGTTGAAAGCTACAAAATTATAATAAAAATACAGCAATTATCTTCAGTATATCGATATTCCTTTCCCCGTTTTAAATTTAATATTTTTGTTTATTATACTCATGATATCAGCTTTCAAAGTAAAACCAATTTATTAAAATTCAAGCATACATTCAGCATCTCCTTAGGATTTACAAATTACTTTTATTTGAAACGCACGCCAATATTCAGACAATATCATAAACTACATAGTATTCCCCGTTTTAAATTTTGAAATTTAAATTTTTTAACTAAGATAAGTAAAAAAATAGGGTTTTGGTGCGCTCCATAAAGTTAATATACCTAGCGGAATAGAGAAACAAAGGCCTGAGCAAGCGAGATGCCACTATCAGTAACACCGCGTGGTAAAAAGAGACGTGTGATACATGACAGCAGCACTCTTTTTTTGACGTCCAGTCGGCACGTGCCGCACGTTGTCAATATAATCTCATAGAATTCATGTTCAATCATGCTTGTGTAAGTGTATACGTACACATATTTTTCACACAGATGAAAACCAATTTTGGTTACGTTTGACAGCTCGAGATTGTTACTCTATTCCGATAGGTATATTAACTTTATGGTGCGCTCTCGGCAACGCGGCAAATGTATGGCCAAGGTCGTTTGCTCGGGGGACGGCCTTAATACTCGTAATATTTAAAAAACCTATCTAACACCCCACACGGTGGGGTGCACCGTACACGCGAAAAAAAAATCACCCCGCTTGATGTGTGGTACCATAAAAAATAAAAATATAATATTAAAAAAAAACATTATATATTACGAGCATTTGCCCGCGGCTTCACTCGCGTTAAGAAGTATTATTATATGTATACAAACCTATTTTAACCCCTTGGAGGTAGAATTGATCAAAATTCTTTCTTAGCGGATGTCTACGTCATAACATCCACCTGCATGCCAAATTTCAGCCGTCCGTCACGTCACGTCACGACAATCCGTCCAGTGGCTTTGGCTGAGCGTTGATAGATCACCATGTCAGCCACCTTTGAGTTTTATATAATAATAGATGACGTCTGCAACTCTGTTGCGCCAAAATTCGTTTATCTCGTGGGAACCGTACATTTTTCCGGGATAAAAGTATCCTATGTCCTTTCCCGGGACTCAAAGTATCTCCATACCAAATTTCAGCCAAATCGGTTCAGCGGTTTGAGCGTGAAGAGGTAACAGACAGACAGACAGACAGACACACTTTCGCATTTATAATATTAGTATGGACTAGCTGTTGCCCGCGACTTCGTCCGGGTGGACTTCAGTTTATAGCGCGCGGTGTCAACAAAATTGGTGTCAAATTTAAAAGCTTTTTAAAACCCTGACACCCCTCAAATCAAAATACCCAAAACAGCTGTGCAGTGTGCACATACGAGTAATAAATTCATAATATTTTTTTAAATTATTTTTTTTATAATAAGTACCAAATTTTAAAGCTTATTTAGCCCCCCATTACACAACTTTAGCTTTATTATTTATCATTGGTAGGCTGTTGTTTCTGATATCTACGTTGGTAGGTGAGTTATTTAATAACGTGTACAACAATCGAAAGAATCGAAAAACTTAACTCAACATGGTACCACCTCATATAGAAATACGTATGAGCAAGCGATAGCGTGATCTAGGCGACTCTTGGCACCATCTGTTATGAGGTTTTTGAAGTAACTTAATTTGAACAAATTGACGCATAAACACCCCCTTACAACCTCTTTTTCCAGTTAAAAAGTAGCCTATGTCCTTTCTCATGCTTTAGACTATCTGTGTACAAAATTTGTGAAAGCGAGACAGACAGACAGACAGACAGAGATACTTTCGCATTTATAATATTAGTATAGATAGTATAGATATAGATTTACAATTATTACATGCCGAATTACAGCTTTGTAGGTCCAATAGTCTCTGAGTAAAACCGCGGACAGACAGACGGACGGACAGACCCAAATTATAAGGGTTCCTTGTTGACTACGGAACCCTAAAAACGCTTAACACTTTGATGGTGCCGGCAGAATAAAAACGAAATAGATGACGTAGCAGGTATACATTTTTAACCGACTTCCAAAAAGGAGGAGGTTATAATAATAGAGAGAAAAGTTACCAGTGACGCCACAAGTATGATATGAAGTTATTCCTTTTCATTGTTCCATTTTCTTTATTCAATCCCGTATCCTGTTGTTTTTCTTTATATCATTGAAAAAATTACCATGAGTGGTGCCTCATGGTAATTTTTGGGCTTCCATGAATTAAAGGTGTTTTGAGGTCGGCCCTGGCGCATCTATTTGACACACTTGACGACATGCTTTCGATCACGTAGTTGTTTTTCGGGACTTGGTCGTGATAAAGATCTGTACAAACATTTCACCAAATTCCAAAAATCTATGTGAACGAGAATTTTTTTTCTCTCTCTAAAATTTTTAGAGACTAGTACCATAGTCTATGGAACTTACTTGTACTACTCGTATACAGGCACAGATATATAAATCATACTATTATTAATTATTATATTGTATACATGATGCAAAAGTTATTACTTTTTCACAATGATATTGTATGTTACTAACGTAACTAGATTGGCAGTCTACGACAGAAACGCGTCACCACTTTGAAGATGCCTGCAGGCATATCTGCCATACATAATGACATAATAACATTATGGAGTGACATTGTCTTTTGGGCTATCAAGTGGTTACGCATTTTTTGCATCAGTTTGTAAGACATTGCCACTCTAGTATTTTAGAAACTCATTGCTTTTTCACGCCCAAAAATTATCGCCATACCAAATTTTCTGAAACTTGGTATGGCGATTACTTCGAGTCCTATCATATAAGATACTTTTTATGCCGGAAAAATGACGTAATGTTCTAGTTAACGATTTTTTGCGCAACGGAGTTTCGGGCGTCATTTTGTATTTATATTATACTTACATAACTAAATTACGATCTATATTGTAAAGTATAAATTCCAATTTTAAAGCTATTCTAAATCATCATTTCAAGTCAATATACTCAGGTGTTGATTCAAGCGGACAAAAATAATTAATGTTTGAATTATTTTTGCACTTGAGTTATGTTTCTGAGCGATATTTTTTTGTTTACAAACACGAAAAGGTTAATTTTAACTTCTTCGTGTTTTATTCTTATTTCGGTTGACTGCATCGAAAGCAAACAATCAAATTTTAATCTCATAAATTGTGTTAAATTTTCGCCTCATGATGCCATCAAAATGATATCAAAATTCTCAGAACGGCTGGGATCATTGTGTTGAACATTTGTGTGTATTCTGTGGGTCGGAGAAGAGGCTAAGCGGGCCAACATCTATTTTACCAAAAATTCGAAATAACATTTTAGCATAATGATAAAGTATGCTAAAATGGCGACGGCGGCGTAGAGTCCTGAATCGCGCTTTTGAAGTTTCTCTGAGATCAAAGTGACATATTGCACACACCGTATGTGACAATTATACAACGTTTACATCAGATCAGCATAGTATTTTCTTTATTTAAAAAATACAGAGAAATAGATAGCATACGTGTGTGTTACGCTTACAGTGTGTCCTAGATTTACCTAAAAATTTTAGATCCAATCTGTTGTATTAACCTCAAAAATCAAAATGTAATACGTGTAACGTTTCCCAGAAGGTAAACAAAATCTTGTGAAAGAAAATTATATACATTTTTGAAGATACGTAGACCTATATTCACAACGTTACAGTATGTGTTACGACTTACGTCTTTTAGTAAAAATACAGAACCAATTTGTTAACTTCAAAAGCAAGGCCGGATTTATATTTATGAGTACCTATAGGCCACTTTAATTTTGCCGCCCCTATGGACGAACTCTGCCGCTATCCTAGGACGCTGCCGCCCCCCCTAGGACGTCATAGGACGCTATACCCGGTATGTCTGGTTAGAGAGTAGAGACACGTCACGCACGGCAAAGCAAAAAGCAACAAAAAAAATTGGTTTTTGGGGCCATTGTGACATTTGAAGTATACGGATGTTAGTATAGGCGGTAGCCGCTACCGCCCAGCGGGGCTAAAATGGCCACATTTAGCAATTCCTCTCAATCAATTCAGCAAACGAATTGTCAAAACTGTCAAACTGACAAATGTCAAATCAGTACAAAGATACAGAAATGAATTGCAAGCAGAGTTGCATTTTGCGATTTTAAAGAATTGAATCATAATAATATTATGATTCATAATATCATGATTCAACAAAGCGACCATTTTAGACCCGCAGGCTTCTGTGGCCCAGGCCTATACTGCCTTATATACATGAATCCAGTGCTGCTCAAAAGGTAACCAATTAAAAATTTAAAATTAATAATAATTTTGGTATTGGGGACTGTACTATGTATTGCGTGTATGTATTGCGTGTACTTCAAATGTCAAAATGGTCCAAAACTGCCCTATTTTTTGGTGTTTTTTGCTTTGCCGTGTGACGCGTCTCTACTCTCTTACCAGACATATTTTTTAAAGTTGCATTATGCCTACTAATAAATTATTCCTAGTATGTTTGTACGTCACATATTCAAATCCGGTCGGGCGATCTACCAGGGCAGCATAAGCGAGTAGCGAGCTAACAATATGATCCGCGCGGGTCACGTGCGCGCTACATTTTTCTAATTCACCCCTAGAATATACACGAGACCAGTGACCTTTCTTAGATTCTGGTACAGGTGTGCACAGAAGCGGTTTAAGGCCCAGTAGTCTTGAAAATTAGCAGGTCGATGTCTGTCAGTACGAATATCGACCTAAAGAACATTATAATAACATTCATATCAGCGCGCCTTGTATAGTGGCGGTTACGCGCTCGCCGCGTGCCTTGATAATAGAAAATAGGAGAAAAAACCTTTTGTTTTTAGTATTACACAAATCAAATATATCAAATCGTTTAGGTTAGGTTATGACAAATGTACTACAATTTTTGTTTTTTCTAGAAAGTGTGTAATTTAGCCATAAAATGATTTAATTATGAAAAACAGCGTTATAATAGTCATCTTTGAGATTTTTTTCTATCGAGCAGAATTTTTCAAATTGTGTACTGATATACCTTTGCGTATAGGAAATTTTCTCAATTTTAAAAGGGTATATTTTTTATACTTAAATAATGACATTTACTTTACAAAAAACGGTATTTAAAAAACCCATTTTACGTAGTTGCAACAACCACTGCACCTTAAATCTATAGTAATATTATAAACAGGTAGTTTGTGAGTTTGTGACGTTGTAGCGACTACGGGGTAATCTATTGAAACTATATGTATGTACTTACGAGTATGTATTTAAAATTTCTTCTCAGTTTTCACAATAAAAGGCCACGTTTCTGTGTCGTTGACAGGAGACATGACCATTGACCTCCTCGAAAATTAGAAGTAATTATTATTAATTATTATTGTTATTAATATTCTTCATTCAAAATTTCACGTTTTAGCCATTATAAATTGTAATATATTGTGAGTGTTTTATTTCGTAATCGGATATCGACTATATTCGGCCCTGTTATTATCTGTGACTCTTCAAAATCCAGGCTAAGAGGCTGCAACTTGCAAGTGCGCCTAAATTAGATAATATTGTCTGTAGTAGAGATTCATCTTCTACTTAGAATTAGATGTTTAACGCAACTACGATTATCTACACAGAAATTCATTACATTTTTCTGCCGTGCAAAGTATCTCTGGTAATGTGGCCCTTTTCCAAATATCTTTTGGAGTTAGGTAGTGCCAGTTAAATAGACAAAAAAACTTTCCCATTATCAGTGAAAAATGTATACGGTATTTCCTTTTTCTCCTTTTCCAATAACTATCCTAAACAAATACAAATTATCTTAAACCGAATCCCTTGATTCCCCTTTAGATAACTAAAAGGACAATGTTTGGGATATTCTGGTATGTATCAAACAAAGTAAGTATATTATACTTTCTTATGGATTTGATTATTGCATTGTCTCACAAAGGATTCCACCCAACTTCATCAAAACTTCACTCACGTGCAGCATAAAACTTAATTTAATAATATTTACTAGACAAGAAAACAATATTTTAAACACGTATTCCCTTCCCTGCAAGAATCGAACCTACGACCTGGAGGTCAGAGGACAACGCCTCAGTCAACGAACGCCGACAAGATTCAAGTTACATTTTAATTCATATCGATTTAAGAAAAGGTCTATCACCTTAGAATCCGCCTTGTGTTGCATCTTGTTTATGTTCAGAGTTGATTACTTGATTTTATTTGAGTAAAAGACTTTTAAGTTAAGTCTTTCGCTTAAAGATCTTGTTAAAGATCAAACTACCCAATTAAAAACATGTTCACTAACCCTTTTACTAACAGTCTTTGTTTATTTACGCAGCTTATAACGATTCAAGATTTACTTGCTGTTTTTGTTGTATTACTTTTCCATACAAAGACCAGAGTCCAGACATTGTATCATCACTACATAGTATAAAACAAAATCGCTTTTAATTCTGTACCTAGGTCCCTTAATTGTTCCCTTTAATCTTTAATACGGGCTACAGGTGGGCTATTATGACCTCTTATTTCCAGCCAGTTTACGCCCAAAATGTACCGTTTTCGGGCGTAAACTGGCTGGAAATAAGAGGTCATAATAACCCACCAGGTAGTAATAAAATATATAAATCAAAACTACTGAATGAATTTTAATCATTTTTTCAGTGAGTGACATAGGTTATAATTAAATATTTTATACCCGTGCGAAGCCGGAGCGGGTCGCTAGGTAAGTATAACACGACATTTTGTCGTTTGAGTTTTTCAGACAGGGATTTGTAAAGTTCTATGTATATTGTATTGTAAACCATGCACATTGTGGATCATTTTACTAAAGAGGTTAAATAAAGAGTATAAAAGAGAAAGGAGTAGGAACGCATATTTCTTTAAGGGTCAGTTCAGACCGCAACGCGACGAGGCGAGACGCGGCATACATTTGTTATGGATTTGACAGATTTCAATTGCGCGAGACGTCTTGCGGCGAATCTATCAAATCCATATTTTAGAAATGCATCTATGCGTCGCGTTGCGGTCTGAATCAACCCTAAAGCCCTATATAATACTTCCACTGTATATAACTTCATATTAAACCTATAAGAACTTGCCCACTCGCATATCCACACTAGCATGAGATGTGTTTGTGCGCCATTACTGAAAATAATGTCAATGCTGTATATTTTGTACCGCTTAACGAAACAGCGACGGTCGCATTAGAACATCAAACTCTATTCATAAACGTTACTGTAACTTGTCACAGTTACACGAATTTTGATTCAGCATGGCATCAGCAAGAGTGTTTTGGCGCGTGGACGAAAAATATCGTACAAACTTGAAAGATAGATATATTTTAATATATTTGAACAGTGAACTCATGTAAATGCCTATAGTTGCGTGTGAGTGAATTTAATAGGGATGATGACAAGGTCAAAGATTAGCGAATTTTGTTAATAAAATAAAGAAATCACGGTAAAAAATAAGTGTTCTCACAGCTCGATAGCATTTGTATTTTTTTTGTTATGGGCCTTCAAAGATGGATTATCAAGTCGATTTTTTTTTCAATTAAATAACTTAATATTTGTATACCATTCGATATATTATGCAATTTAAAGCAACTTTTGTTATGAAACCACTTTCATAAACGCAATATTTAATATACCTATCGAACAAAGTTCTCTCCCGATCCATACAAACTACGAAAGAGTGACGTCAATCTTTAGTAGCACTTTGTAATTTGTATGGAGCGTTTCGAGCAGGTCTATTTTATGAGATGTTTGAATTGTTCATATCTTGGTGAATTTTTAAGCTATCAGAGTCATTCTTTCAGTGATGTTTCTATTTTTAAAGGGTTTTTCAATTACCAATAAGAAAAAAATATTAGTCATCAAGCCTATTATTGCTAGAGATTATTTTGGTGAAAATCGTTTCGCATACAAAAATTATAATATTACATATTTTTAATAACACAGCTTCAAAGACGACACGAGTAGACGTACGAAATAATATAATAATTCTAATTTTGACGGCGGTTAAGATTTAGCTACTTAACTTTGCACCAGTTTGGGTTAACGATAATCCTAAGTTAAATATACATAAAATTATTTAACTTAGGATTATCGTTAGCCGTCTTTATCGTCACAAAAACGAAGAACGTTTTAGTGACAAAAGGCATATTGTTAGTAAACCCTGATAAGCACAATCTAATCTAATATAATATATATATCTCCTGTCACGATGTTTGTCCGCGATGGATTTCTAAACTACTTAACCGATTTTAATGTTTTCTTTTTTTAATGTGTGCTTTTTTCCAACTTAAGAGATAGGATAGCTTAGATCTTTAATAATTATAGTCGCAACTTTATTTTATTGCAAATTATTTGTCTATAAAGAGCGACCATTGTTTATGCGACGCGGGTCACGGGATAGCGATGGACGTTGCCATGGTGACATACTTATTAATAGTCACTAATTCAATAAAATAATACGGGCGATATAATTTATATAATATGGCAAAGAAACGTTTGCCGGAACAGCTAGTATACTTATATATTTTAATCTATCTATATTATTTTCCTATCAAAGCTCGTCAGTCCTTATACCATCTATGCATTATAATAACAATAATGTAATACAGTATCGTTACTCGATAATTGCCATGTACTTGATCTACTGAAATATATCTGTTACCTCGCACCGCAGCCTCGCCGTTGAGTGCTGCCGATTGCTAGGGATGTGAAAAGGATTTGTTGATAGAAACCAATGAAAATTATTTATGTCACTCTAGCATGGTATATGGAATGCTGCATGAAGCACGAAAAAACAGGGCCTTTTGTCAAGATGTAATAAATACATTTCTACAGCTTTGAAAACCAAATTGGATTTAATATAAAGTATTGCAAGTTTCGTGTAAGTTAGCGATGACTTGTGTGAAATTTCCATTTAACTAGATTTTCAATAATGAATTTCGCTTGAATTAATTCTTAGTAAAGCATTACTTTTAACTACTTCTATTTTCAAATATGTTTAATTAGAACCTATGTTTTTTAAATTTTAAGAAAAGTATAACGCAAACCTCTTACTGCTACTCGAATTCATAAATCCGACCTTCGTAACTAAAATATTGTTAAGAGGTCATATGCATAAACCAAAATAATATAAGTAATATTTCAAGTGTTTTATAGCAAGCATACTCACAGATAAATTTTATTTACAATTTTATGTGCAATTAAACATCGATTACCATAAAGCAAAATGTTTCGATCTCTATATCGATAAAATATCACTCACAGCCCTAGGTGGTAGAGTGATTCCAGGTGTGCTTATTATTGAAACTAAATCGGTATTAACACGATTTAACTTTTTTTAAATGCAAAATATTGCTACGATATCAAACTCCAAATAAAGCCATTCGCCAGTGTCGTAGACCAGAGGTTCCCAAACTTATTTTGTCTACCGCCCACTTAAAGAACAAATTATATTTTAGCGCCCCCATTGTTTCAATTTAAAATGCGTCCTGATGAAATAAATCACCCCGCAAGCCTCTACACACAACGTCCCCATTTTTTTCTGGGTCCCACACCCTTCAGCGCCCAAGGCGGCGTTATCGCCCACTTTGGGAAAGGCTGTCGTAGAACGTAGTTAGTTGTGTAGAGTGTAGAATATCGCAATTCGCAGACATCAGCAGCTCATTAAATTGGTTTGTCATCTGTACGCTTTAGTATTTTTTTTGCAAAATGGATACTATATAATACATACTATTTTTAGCATTTATTAGCACAGCTCAACGTCAAACATTTTAGCAAGTTTTAGATATTTTATAAACGTATTTGTTTCTCATGGAACTCCTTAAAATTTTTTGAATATTTTTACTTGCGGCCTGCGACATCTAGACACTCACTTTTAATGACTTGCTTTGGCTAGCCAGTGTTTTACCTCATTTTTATATAAATTACTAAACAAGATTTAAAATAACATCCTTAACAAATTTTCTGCGGTTACACCTTTTTCCTCAATCCAGAATAAGCCTGTGAGATATCTATACGGTGCAACATCTGCTGCAGCTGCACTCTGTATTGCTCAAGGGCCTTCCGCAACACCACTGCAAAACGTTATACGTTGACCTAACACATAAATCTGTCTGAAACATGTGAATTTTGCCACACACAGACAGGAGGATCTATGATTCTATAAAATATAGGTGCCTTTGACATTCTAGAATCTAGATCATAACCTTATTTTGCTCACCACCACCACCAACTTTTATAATATGTTTTTTTCTATATCTTAATTTCTTCTTAATTTTACTTACCATCTGTCGCGAATTTAAAACAGCTATTGCCACGATTGTATTTAAACGTAAGATATTTTATTATAGTCGTAAGATAGGAATATGACCCCTATCCTATTTCTGAGTTTAAAATTAAGAATGAAAGAATAAGCAATTAAAACGCATGCTTAGTTATATTGAGCAATATTTTGCATGTATAATATATATATATATATATATATATAGTACGTGATTAGCGTGTACCTTTTTAGACTAAATTTTTAATCTATCCACGCCCCATCGGCGCCATCTCATTGCCCCCTAATTTTCTCTGGGTCTTCTACTGCTCCCCCGAAAGTCTCAAACGTCCACAAGGGGGCGATATTGCCCACGTTGAGAACCTATGATCTACATAGAGGTAAGAAGATCTTTAATAATTAATATTATAAATGCGAGAGTATGTCTTAGTGTCTGACTGTGTGTTACATGTTCTCGATTAAACCGCGTTAGATATGGAAAAGGACATAATTATTTATTATAACCAAAGTTTTGTGGAAATAAAAAACCGGCCCAGTGCGTGTCGGGCCACGCGCAATATAGGGTTCCGTAGTACCGCTAGTTTTTGACAATTTTTTTATGGTCAATGAACGTATATTTATAGCGTGTTTTACACTACTAACAACATCTCAGTTACTTTCAAAGGAATTTGAACGAAAAGTTCCTTTATACTTCACCGAATACAATATTTTTTTTAGTTGATCGACTATTACTCAATAACGTATGAAGTCTTCTTGAATGAGATGATCTATGAATACTCGCAATATTTTTAGAAAACCTATTCAACGACACCCCACACGATGGGGTGGACGCGAAAAAAAATATTTATCCCCGCTTGATGTGTAGGTACCATAAAAAAATATTTTTTTACGATTTCACGTACCATTTTGTTGCCATCATTAATATGTGTATTCATGCCAAATTACAGCTTTGTAGGTCCTATAGTCTCTGAGTAAAACCGCGGACAGACAGACAGACAGACAGACAAACGGACAGACGGACGGACAGACCGAAACTATAAGGGTTCCTTGTTGACTACGGAACCCTAAAAAGTACGATTCCCGCGCGATAACCGAATTTAAGTGCAACGGAATTGCGGCCCTCATCTAGTAGGAAATAATATTTTATTCTTCTCAAATAAAAATGAAAACAAATAGCAAGTCATTCTGGTGTAATTTATTCATAATTATACAATAAAATAATTCAAAGTAGGTATGCCATAATACCTAGTTCAGAATAAAAACGTGACCTGAGATCAATGAATAACGTAGAAATTATGTTATGCAAAATATGATATTATGATGTATTAAGTATTTATTGTTACATAAATAATCAGTATCGTATATATGGGCATTTGCGTATGAACCTATTGTACTATTGCACGGTAGAAGAAATCTAACTTACGGCATTTGAACCGTATTACTAAGAAATAAAATAGAAAAGTGTTCAAGTCAATCTTGCAGAAGATGCATGGAACTTAAGGGCGTTCCGTCCGGAGATTCCGTAATTGACCGTATTTAAAACCTTATAAACTCATAATCTGAAAGCTACAAAGTTATAATAAAAATACAGCAATAATCTTCAGTATATCAACATTCCTTTTGTCGTTTTAAATTTTCTATTTTTGTTTCTTATACTCATGATGTCAGCTTCCAAAGTAATACCAATTTGTTAAAATTCAAGCATACATTCAGCATCTCCTCAGGATTTACAAAATACTTTTATTTGAAACTCACGCCAATAGATCGACAATATCATAAACTACATATTCGCCGTTTTAAATTTTTTTTAGGACAATTTTGAACTAAGATAAGTAAAAATAATAGGGTTTTGGCGCGATCTCGGCAACGCGGCAAATGTATGGCCAAGGTCGTTTGCTCGGGGGACGGCCTTAAATATGGATAGTTTTAAAAAAGTTAAGACTTTAACGGCCGCTTCCAGAGACATTTTTTTTTATTGAAATGCTCTTGTCCCTGATTTTTATTCGAGGGATTTATGTTCCGAATACAATTTATACTATATTCTATTTCTATTTTATGTTCTGTTAATACTGTTTACACCTTTTATTACTTTAACACAATATACCAAAAATTCTTCTCTATTTTTCTTATCTTTTACAATTTCCTTTATGCTATCAACATTTATAATTATATTTTATTCCTATTTTCATCTCCAGATCATATCTTGCCCACCGTGCCCGGTCAGTGCCTGTGCTATTTCCTTATTTCCAGAGACATTTAATGATGATCAAACTTCATTTTAATAAAGCTTCACCTGATGGAAATTAATTGGCGTCGCCCATGGGCATTCGCAATATCAGAAGAGAGTTATTGCACAGTAAAATTGCATCCATAGCAAACTTGTAAATAGACCGGGCCAGTATATAGAGGTCGCCATAACCTGGTCGCGTGGGGATTGCACACACGAGGCATACTTGAACCCCAGCCAACTGTATCTAGTGATGGGAATATCTTTGCACATATCGATATTTTGGATCCGAAGTATACAAGATGTTAGTGTAAACACCGTTATCCCTGAAACCATCAAATGAGCCCGTCAAAATGAACAACTTTTTCTATGAAAACAATGCTGGGAACTTAAAAAAATCCGTCTTCATACCCATACAAATTGCCGGGCATCCGTAATCCGTATGGGTATGAAGACGGCATTTTTTTTTGAGTTCCCAGCATTGTTTTCATAGAAAAAGTTGTTCATTTTGACGGGCTCATTTGATGGTTTCAAGGATTACGGTGTTTACACTAACACGCTGTATACTTCGGAAACAGAACATAGATAGTTCTGATAGATATCTATCAGAACTATCTATCTATGATTTGTCCAAAGCTGGCTTTGCAGCATTATGCTAGTTTTTTAGTAAAGGAAGCTATAGCCAGCAAGCTAGATTACAATGTTGTATAAAGTATAAAATCAATACTTAATCATATTGTGTCAGAAGAAATAACCTTCATTTTCTTTAAAACAACAGTAATTATCTAAAATAAATTGTTAGGAATTTAGTAATACATGTATCATAATGTACTAAATTCTCACTTATTTATCACAAAATCTCCAAAACATCTTATTTTTCGTCATAATTTGAAATTACGAAAATAAAATTTGAAAATAGAATGACGCGTGTTGCGGAATTAAACTAACAATTATGCAGTTTTATTATTAATAAAACAGGTATATATTTTAAATATGTAGATATATTATCACTGACTTAATTTTTTATGTAAATCCAAATGGCCCCGACTGAAATTATTCCCACTGTTCACATGTACAAGCACGCGCAGTTCATGGCTCACGTTAAATTATGTGCAATGATACGATTTTATGAACAAACTATTTTTATATGTTTAATTGCATGCAAAAATTCTGTAACCATGCGCAAAGTAAACAGGAATTAATAAATTATTTATTAAAAAAATTGAATAAGCATCGAGGTTTTAGTTATTTTAACAATGAACATTTAATATATAGCATTCTACTTATTATATAACTTAAGAATTAATTTCCTTATTATAAAAATTCAGGTAGCATTTTGTTCACTTATTAAAAAAAATTAAAGCTAAAGCTCTGTTTTATCGATATTGATGTCTGCTTCTCTCAACCCTATGATTGTATATTTGGAAAACGCATAATGAATGAACTGTGAATGAACTACATAATATATACCGTATGTATATTATTATTGTTTGTGGTTTTAAGACCGAACGAAAAGTATCCTTATACTCACTCCTCACATTTTGAACCACGGAATAAGGAAAATTACAAATTAATTTTTTATGTTATTTTTTTGGGGTGTAGGTCAACCTCCAACTAAGTAGGTGGGACGACGATCTCCGTTTAGTTGCGGGTCCATGTTGGATGCGAGTAGCAGGAGATCGGTCATCTTGGCGTTCATTGAGAGAGGCCTATGTCCAGCAGTGGACGAATATAGGAATTATGATGCAATGATGATTTTGAAAAAAAAAGTACTCAGTTTTAAATTTAGTTATTTGCATCCGAGTGAAATGAAAATGGCGCGTGGCTGACTTGGGATCCAATACCGCTGTCTTGTAAATTGTCACTTGAAAGACATTTGCGCTGTTGCGAACAAAGTTTGTCAATGACATTTTGCAAGTGCCCACGAGATCGTTGTCCGTCTGTCTGTCTATTACGTCTTCACGCTTAAACCGCTGTACCGATTTTCATGTAGGTACAGCATACTAAATTACTTTAGTCTTTATGTCCTGAGAAAGGACATAGATAAGTACCTATGTCCTTTCTCAGGACCTAAGCAGCTATACTATTTAATATCGTGTTATATCATGTTATAAATGCGAAAGAGTGTCTGTCTGTCTGATAACTCCTCACGCCCAAACTACTGAACCGATCTTACTATTTGGTATGAAGATTTTTTAATCCCGGAAAGATGTACGGTTTTCAGCGATAAGCGAATTTAATCACTACTCAACAAATTTTCAACTTTTTTTTTATCTGAGTTCCCACTATGTAATTATAATTCCTTGTTATTTGCCTAATATAAATGTGTAAATAAAATTTTTGGATCACATCTCATTTCCGAGATAAATGGAATTATTCAAACATATGATTTTCTAGCAAAATCCAGCTCATACGTTAGGTTTTTTTGATGTTTTAATTTAAAAGGGGAAGATTTCTCGGTGCAGCTGGCTTTACGCTTGTAATAAGATCCTGGAGATTCACTAATAAGGCTCTAACAGTAATCTGCTAGCATGACAGGCCCCATCTTGGAAAAAATTTCAGCCGTATCTTCATGAAAGCGGTTCCCATGTTTATGGCTAACTGATCCTATATTTTCGGGTAAAAAGTCCAAGTGCGAATTAAGTACATGACAATGAATGTTATAACATTCCTTTTTTGTTTTAAAGTCCAACATCAGTTTTATTTTTGGCGAAAGTCAGCGGATTTGTTGTGACCGAGAAAATTCTTTGTCACATCAATAAAAGCTGCCCCTTGCCTGTTTTTCAGTATGATTAAGGGTAAGTTAATATAAAGAAGAATCTTCGATCGGCTTTCTTATACCCTACCTACGAATAAGATTTGATTTTGACTTTGATTTTCAACTAACTAAGCTTTGGAAACTTGCTAGAGAAATTTTAATGTAGGACTATCATTTTTAAGTGTTTTACAAAAATATTTATAAAGCCTAATTTTATGTGTTACGGCAGCAAAATAATTATTAAGTCGGGCTCAACCAATGAACCAAAAACAATCTTATGTCCCGGTACGAGTGACTTTCGTGATGGCCAGATTTTGGCGTAAGTTCGCCAAAAATGTAACAAATAAGTTAGGACTGAGCTAACATTTACGCATATCAAATAAAAGTTCATCAATTAAACTAACGTATAAAGTAAGTTTTGTTTATTTAAACTAATCTTGTTTTGGAAATACCAGCTACATAAACATCAAACTTACGTCTACGTTACAGAAAATTTGAATTCATATTTCTCAATTTCTAGACGTGATATCGAAATAAAATGCCTACATATATTTATTAGTGGTCAACCTCGATAAGAAAAGATATGTACCAAATCAGATTTTTTAGTGTTGAGTAGTGTTTCAGCGCAACATATATATACAAATATACAAATAGTATATATGTCGCAGTCCACTGGTTAAAATATCCGTTCAATCAAGCAGCTAGCCCTTTGACTGAAGTCTGAACACACGGCTATACGTCGTTTAGCCGTCTTGTGGACTGCAACGTTCAACACTATAGCTAGACGTCGCTTAGCTTACTGGTTAAATACCAATTTCACTAAGCTGACCATTATAGTTAAGTGTTATTATTACACACGCGCAATAATAATATAATAAGCAGAATAAATTGTATTAATTGCAATCAATACCTTGGTGATGCATATCCAGCATATCACACAAAACACACCTAGAGCCGCGGTGGTGAGCGCTGAGTGTGTTTCATGTGATATGAGCGACTGAAATATTCAATTAAAAAGCTAGCCGTGAGACTGAATGGCGTTGTTCAGTCAAAGAGCTACCTGTTTGAGCTGGTCTTTCGAAAAAATCGTGCAGATGAAATAACTTTTCATCGGCATTAACAGAGAAATTATATCTGAAAAAAAACCGGCCAAGTGCGAGTCGGACTCGCGCACCGAGGGTTCCGTACAAACCTGCAAGGTTTACAAAGTTCGTTCATTACGACAATCGAGTATGAGGAAATGGGTAGTAAGTTTAAAATTATTAAAAAAATATATATTATGTGATGTAACTAAAAATTTATGGTTTTCGTAATTTTTCCTTTATCTATGCTATAAGACGTTGCTTCGTACCAAATTTCAAGATTCTGAGTTCACGGGAAGCACCCTGTAGGTTTTGATTCCCTTGCAAGTGTCGAAAATTTGCGGCATAAACGGCTGTATCTTTTGATTGCGTTGGCTCAGAAGTTTGATTTTTTCACAGCTTCAAGGGACAGTAGACCTGAGTAATTGATATAAATTTCAGCTTCATACCTCCACGCGTTCCTGAGAAAAAGGGTCTTGACAGACGGACGGACGGACAGACGGACAACAAAGTGATCCTATAAGGGTTCCGTTTTTTCCTTTTGAGGTACGGAACCCTAAAAATAATTAGAAATCTACATGATAAGATACGTAATTTAGTTTTGCCATATTTTTTCTATCGGTATCACATAATAAAGAAATAAAAAACAAAATCACCTCCAAATCGTTGAATGAAACCACTTTACTCCTTCATTATTTATCAAAAGAATATATAAAAAATATCTTTGCAATACATAAGTTAATAATTTGGTTTTTTTACTTTTTTGAAATATGTATTATTTTAAGCCTTAAAAAGGTTTTTTCTCCTATTTCGCCCTATCATGGACGCGGCGAGCGTCGTAACCGCCACCGTACAAGGCGCGCTGTTATGAATGTTATTTTAATGTCATTTACGTCGATATTCGCACTGACAGAAATCGACCTGCTAATTTAGGGAGTAGAAGGCCCTTAAAGGGCTATTTCAACCAGTAGGCTGCGACATGTATACGAGATTAATTTATCTCGTCTCAGATTTTTAGCAGATTTGAATCTAGAACATGCTTTTTTGGGCGGAGGGCTGCAATAAGTACACAAACAATGGAACATTTTAACCACACCTGTGACGTGTGACGTTTGTTAGCTCGGTCGTTGGCCCACCTGTCTGCGTCACATATCCGTCACAGTGTCACAAATCAAACACATTCATATAGGTATCCACTGGGTATCCATAAATATGAACTCACCGATTGGACTGTTGGAGGTTCTATAAATAGGTTTGATGGGGTACAAAGTCCGTGTTCAGGACGACTAATCGATTTTGGGCCAAACTTTAGACTGGCCCAAAATCAGTTAGTAGATTTATATGCGTTGGGCGGATACACCGCGATATGTTGATCGGCGGCGTAGACGTTCTAAAAAAATGATTTCGTAGTCAGACAGTGTGACTTTCAAATCAATTTTTAAACTCGACACAAAATTCGGGCATACATTTTTGATTTTATACTATAAACATCTGCATAAACACTGTTACATAAAACCTGGATAACACGGGTACAGATGGTACTTTTTCTGCAGTTGAATCTGAAGATTATAATGGTTCCGGATGATGACAATTATTATGTAACTCATGTAAGTACTAAAGTTCAAACGGCGAATTTGTGGCACTCGGGGACGTCGGTCTGCCGCGGTAAAGTATATTGCATAGTATTATTTATTAACTTATGCAATTATAATTCGCATACGTCTAGTCGCATGCGTGCGACTAGACGTATGCGTACACCGTACGTATGCATACACCGTGCCGAAGTCTGCCGAACTGAAACGACGTTAGTTGATGCATGGCAACACAGCACCGATGTGCCGGTCAGAGGTAGTGTAAGGTTTATTTTCGTTACGGAATTTCTTGATTTGGTCGCCACGCTTAAAGCCTGTGATAAAAGCTATGTCTAAATTGAGTGACTTTTGAAGCATAATTTGTAAAAACATGTAAGATGCCATCTTAACACGAATGTGGTATTTATGGTGCTCCCACACCGCAGTTAGAAAATGTTTAGTAACGTTAGTAAACATTTTGTTAGCAAACATTTAGTCACAAATGTTAAAAAATATTAAAAATGTTTTTATGTTAGAAAATGTTTGGTAAGCGTAAGTTAACAAATTATAGCAAAACAAATTATAACAAAATAAAACACAAACACAAAGGTTTTATTGACCTTTTGTTTGTAAACCTTTAGGACGACGGGTTATGCGATGAGCCAATAAGAGATTTAAATGTTATAAATTAATGTTAGTAAACATCAGTAAACATTTTCTATTAGTGTAAGAGCACTTATAACATGTAATAGTTCCTAGCAAAATGCAACAATTGACAATATTTATTTTGTTAGTAAATGTTTTATGTTACAAAATGTTTACAAACATTTTCTAACGGCGGTGTGGGAGCACCATTATACTTACGACTGTTGAACTAAATGTTTGCAATAGCTTTGATAGAGCAACACTTGTAGTATCTGAGGCACACGTCAGCTGGCGCCAACTTGATTCTTGACATAAACTTTATTACTCATAAATCATAATATTACGAATATTCGTATAAAATACGATGGATCTGTATTTTAAGGTACCACTACATGATGAATATTGAATATCATGATTCTGTAGTGTGCAGTTTATTGCAAAGCTGCACGAAGAACGATACTAAGGTGAAAGATGAAACCGACTCTCATAAAATCAATTCGAAAAGAGGTTTGGCATCTGACTGCCGCACTCAGAGACGAAATAACGAGTGCGTCAGTCAGTCAGTCAGTCAGTCATGTTTTTCAGCAGATTGTTTCTACGAGATTCTACGAGATAAGACATTCTACGAGAACAAGGTTCGCGGCGCGGTAGAAGATGGCAGTAAATGAATGTAATAAGGATTTTTAGCGATTTTTCAATATCGTAAAAGCCTTTAATTTGAGCAAACGGTGAACATAAGCAATATTGTACGCCGGTTTTGTTTACGATGCCATAAACCATTTACTGTCGGTACATATTTATTTCGCCATTATAATATTTCATTTGCCTTATTTATAGCGTTACTGCCGAGTTATTGCAAATTATTATTGTAAATTGATTTTTTGCGAATAAAAAATTGTCTAATAATTTTTGATGTGCTTTTCGGGATTTTACTACTAATATAAATCAATATATTATCTTGAGATATAGCCTGAAGACATATTATAGGCAGACAGACTGACGGACAGACAACGAAGTCTTAGTAATAGGGTCCCGTTCTAAATCTTTGGGTACGGAACCTTAAAAATATAATATATATCTACAGCCAAATATTTAAGACATAACCTAAGAACATTCTTTTGTGGAAGCCTGTATATTGTAATATCAGAGTAGACCATAAAGTTAATATACCTATAGGCATATTAACTTTATGGAGTAGACAGAACTAATAAGTACATCGACTTCAACAAACGGGCGAATATACGCGAGTTTGACGCAAGACTGTCAATTTGAAGTGTTATATGCTCGTTCGTTGTGCTCTTAGCTCTTTGATTGTGCCCAAAGTCCTCCGTAGTCTGCCCAAAGTCTTTAATTGTGCCCAAAGTCCTCCGTATTTAGCTAATGCCTATAAATTATGATGATTGCGAAGCTATATCTAAAGTGCAATCGACAATTATTATTGTATCGACTATCGATCATAGGTTATACGAATATTTTATTACGTCCTTTATACGTTCATGAATTAATGGTCTATTAAGAAAGAGGTAGAAAAAACCTACCTCTTATTCGAATACCTTTCTTCTTGTAGGAAAATATATTTCTTTTCTGCCTCTAGCAGGAAAATTATCTTTAGACGAATCACGAATGTTACATCTTGTATTGTATTTCAGTTTTTGGGCACGGCCATGACCGTGAGTTGTTATTCATGGCATTGGGCGGGGAGTGGAGGCCGCAATTACAATGTATAATGCACGGGATTTACAGACGAAACAATTTGCATAGGACACGGACGCGGGCGACGCTACTGAAAATGTTTAATGTTGTTTATACAGGTGGGCTATTATGACCTCTTATTTCCAGCCAGTTTACGCCCAAAACTCAGCCAGTTTTGGGCGTAAACTGGCTGGAAATAAGGGGTCATAATAACCCACCAGGGACTTACAGGATGTTACAAAACCGAGTAATAATACTTCAGGGGGTGGATGGCACATAGAGTTTGTTGGGTATAAATAGTAGCGCTGAAAGACCAGTTTTTTTCACTTTCATGCAATCACAATTCAAATCACAAAAAATGCACATTCAGCACTGCTGCTTTCACAGTGAACTCTATATAACACATACACACCCTAAAGTATAATCACTTAGTTTTGTTACACTCTGTACTATAATAAGAAATTTAGCGTGTCTAAAAAGATTTGAAATCTTGTTACACTCTAAAACTCGAGAACGGCTGAACCAATTTGGCTAATTAATATGAAATAATCGTGAAAGTCAAGGGAAGGTCTATAAGTGACACAAAATTCACCGGGACTCTAGTATTTTAATAAAAGTTAACAAAACTTGTTAATTTATTCAAATGGTTAGTATCAAATAAAGAGACATTTTGCTAGTAGAGATAAACTACGATAACATGGCGCGCTACTCTAAATTACTGTTTCAATGTATGTAGTCACATCCTTATTTATGAAAGAGTTTATATTAAGTAGTTGTAAGTATTCAACCAATCAACCGGCACTCGTAATATTTCACTTAATGGTGTCGCTATGTACACTCGAGGAAGTTGATTCCTATGCATGTGGCAGGTTTTTTAGTTTAGTCCAGTTACGTTGATCGGCAAAGAGTGTATAACAGAATACCTATATCATAAAGGTAATATACTTATCGGAATAGAGAAACAATCCCGAGCTGTCAAGCTTAACCAAAATTTTATTTACATCTGTGTATACAATTATGTTTACGGGTGCGTGTCAGTGATGCGCAAACATCTTGTAATTCGACAAAATATCGATCATGGAATAATAATTGTAAGATTGTAAAAATAATAAAATGTAATAAAATAAAACTGCATAGATATATACTTAATAAAATTGTAATTTTGAAGTAAAATGTGACTTCTTCAAAATGCTTGCTGCGTAATTAAGTATGCGAGAATTATTCTTCGGAATCCAGTTTGGACGGTTAATTATTTTAAGCCATGAATTTCTGGTATCTAGGTCAGCAGGAAAACTGAAAAATTGGCCAACTGTGAGTCGGACTCGCGCATGAAGGGTGACCGGTTTCAACCGGGCATTTTCTAAAACCCGGCACGATACGACATGACATGTCATGACACGATTCGACACGACAGGTTACGTCACGTCACATCAGTACACGACACGACACGACTTCACTAGACCCTATTAATTTTCAATTCACTCGCAATGAGCCCTTTTATTTTATGCCCATCTTGCAGAAGTGCTTTCAACTATTCCCCTATTGGATGAGCAGCCATATTGGATGTAGAATGACATTACATCTGTGGAAATTTCAGAAGTCTATTACTATAGCGGTTCTTGTTATACAGCCTGGAGACAGACAGACGGACGGACGGATGGACAGAAGGACAGGCAACGAAGTCTTAGTAGTAGAGTGGGACCCCACTACTAGGACTTTTTACCCTTTGGGTGCGGAAGCCGCGCGAGGCGGCGCGGGGGAATGAGAGGGGCTGACGCGGGGAGGGGAGGCGCGTGCGCGGGGGCTCGTCATGCGCGGGCGACGCGTCGTGTCCATTAATTGTAGTGTTTTTTAGGATAACTTTCGGAAGCTTTTTCTCAACATTTTAGTACTGAGTGATAATAAAAGAAAAAATACGTGTATTTTAATTTTAAACAAGGATCAATATATGCAAATTTGGCAGGAAAGTTTAATTGCACCCTGTATATTTTACGTCAATTTAATGTTAGCTGCGATCGGTCGTATGTCAAACCAGAGATATATTGAATATTGGGAACGGCCGTTAGAGTGATAATTTATAGTTTATAGCCTTCCTCGATAAATGAACCATCTAACAACGAAATAATATTTCTAATCGGACCAGTAGTTCCTGAGATTGGTGCGTTCAGGCAAACAAATTCTTCTACTTTATATTAGTACTATAGATTAACATTTTATACCATAGGTACACTAATAAGGTCGTATTACATAAATAATGAATCAACTTCATATCACTAATTATGACACGAATAAACATGCATTGATATAATAGTGATAACAAATCACATATTATTCACTAGAATAATATTTTAATATGGTTTTTCTTAAATATTATGTAGTAAACCGTTAATGTTTAATTTTTAATAAATATATGAGCTGAAAGTAATTTTTTTACCTTAAATTTGATTGTACATTATATTTGTCTATTTATTATCTAGTCAAAGTTATGTGGTTCCAAACGTTTTTTTGTCTTCCTGAAAAGTTGTCTTTTTGCGATTGCACGCTTATTCGTTGGGGCCATCGATAATATTTTCATAAAGAAAACATAATAATGTGGTAAAATAAGCGAGCTGGGTTGTAAGAAATTAAAAATATGTCGTTATTTTCTAAATAAAACGAAAAAATGTGTAGAAATGTAATAACATCCACCAAATAACTACATAATGGAATGTTAGACATACAAAATTCTGACTTTAGTACGTGTAGACCTCGCAAAGTTGTTATAGCGCCTTTAAACAAATGTGAATTTGTATGTCAGATGTTACACGATACATTTAAATAAATTTTATATTACGTTACAGCTTCTTTTTCATAATCTTATCTACTATTCGAAAAAACCGAAATACCGGATTTTGAAACATAAAAATCCGGATTTTTCATAGGCCTAAAAAATCCGGAATATCCGGATTTTTCTGATATCGAAGTATCCGGATTGCAATCCCTAGTGTGGGGTCACGGCAGTGCCCAACCAAGTCTCGAGTGAACGGGCACAGCCGTTTCATACTTTTATCGAAACGACTATTTACCTCTCCTATATTTTGGATCTTATCAAAGGTAGGGATTAAGATCTTCGGGCCAAGACTAAGTATTAACTCAAGCTTCACCTCCAAATTACATAATATTGTATTAAAATAAATTAGGAATCTTTTGTAGTAAAGGTAATGTTTAGGAAACCTATGCCAACAAATTTTTATTTAATGGAAACTCCTCTGCATGGGTTTGTCAGTTTATCGTTATCATTATCGGTATCGTTATCGTTATCGTTATCCGTATGGTATCGGTATCGGTATCGTTATCGGTATCTGTATCGGTATCTGTATCGGTATCGGTATCGGTATCGGCATCGGTGTCGGTATCAGTATCGCCTATCGGTAATCGGTATCGGTATAGTCATCGTTATCGTTATCGTTATCGATATCGTGATCGTGATCAATATCGTGATTATGATCGTGATCGTGATCGAGATCGCGATCGTGATCGGTATCGGTATCGGTATCGGTATCGGTATCAGTATCGTTATCGATTTCGTTACCTTTACCTTTACCGTTACCGTTACCATTACCGTTACCGTTATCGTCCGATTCCGATTCCGGTAACGGTAACAGTAACGATAATGATCTATATCGGTATCGGTATCGGCATCGGCATCGGCATCGGCATCGGCATCGGCATCGGTATCTGTATCGGTATCGGTATCGGAATCGGAATCGGTATCGGTATCGGAATCGGAATCGGAATCGTGAACGAGCATAGCCGACAGATAGCGACCAATAAACCTACCGTTGCTAAGGAGATCGCTATGTTGATAATATTTTGGCAAACACAAAATGACCAAGATGGAAATATAATTCTGTTATACGCTCTTTGCCGATCAACGTAGCCGGACCAAACTAAAAAACCTGCCACTTGCATAGGAATCAACTTCCTCGAGTGTACATATTTTCACAAAATATACTTACTTTCAAACGTTTTGAATTTTGGAGGGGCGCGCCATGTTATCGTAGTAATTTATCTCTACATGCAAGGGCAATCGCATGGAATAGCCAACCATAGTATAAAAGTCGTTACTTTTATACTATGGTTGAATATGTAACGTTTTACATGCTGAAATTCGGTCAGCGATTACAGGCACGTGGTTCACCCATAAAGTTAATATACCTAGCGGAATAGAGAAACAAAGGCCTGAGCAAGCGAGATGCCACTATCAGTAACACTGCGTGGTAGAAAGAGACGTGTGATACATGACAGCAGCACTCTTTTTTTGACGTCCAGTCGGCACGTGCCGCACGTTGTCAATATAATCTCATAGAATTCATGTTCAATCATGATGCTTGTGTAAGTGTATACGTACACATATTTTTCACACAGATGAAAACCAATTTTGGTTACGTTTGACAGCTCGAGATTGTTGCTCTATTCCGATAGGTATATTAACTTTATGGGTTCACCACGAGGCATATAATTAAAAGTTGATAGTGAAAGGGGTAAGCTTATTAAGAGTATTTCGGGTCAGGTATTTGCAATGAAAACAGATGGGCTATTGTGTATTTGACATGTCTATCTGCATTGGATATCTGCTTATGGAGATGGTTCTATTGTTCAATTGTTATAAAGCCTAGCACTTTGGTGAATTTCAAATGTAACGATTTTAAGTAAAATGAGGGCAACATTTTTGGTTGTTACTTATTACGGCCAATTCAGACCGCAACGTGACGTGGCGAGGCGCGGCGCGGCATAAAGTATGGATTTGATAGATTTCAATCGCGCGAGACGTCTTGCGATTCTGTCAAATCCATATAAAGGACAAGGTCCAAATTGGGCTGATTTTAAAAGTGCCGGCCAACGCAAAGAAACCCATTATTTAAATAGAACATAATCTAAGGAATAATATTTATTATCACACCAAAGTTCTAAGTCAAGTCTCCGAGTTGTTATTCAAGGTCAAACTTTTTTTATAACATGTAACAAAACTTATTTTATTAATTAAATTTATAAGTAATCGATCCCAACGAGTTATAGAACAGATTAGAGGCCAAATACCTATAAATGATTTGGAAAAATTGACGGACGGAAGGTAAATAAACCTTCCCCCAAGATGATCCTGCTATACCCCAAATAGCAGGCGACCGCCGATGGAGTCGCGGATGTAATGTTATGGCTCCTGTGGCTCCGTCCGTCAACTTTGGTGTAATAATAAAAATTATTCCTTAGATTATGTTCTTTTTAACCCCCGACAAAAAAGTGGGGTGTTATAAGTTTGACGTGTCTGTCTGTCTGTCTGTCTGTCTGTTTGTCTGTGTGTGTATCTGTCCGTGGCATTGTAGCATCCAAACGGGTGGACCGATTTTGATCTAGTTTTTTTTTTGTTTGAAAGCTGACATGATCGAGAGTGTTCTTAGCTATAGTTCATCATCATCAGCCTGCTCAGTGCTGGACAATCAGGGTTTATCTGGTTCATGTTTGTGGCATCGTAGCATCCAAACGGGTGGACCGATTTTGATCTAGTTTTTTTTTTAATTGAGAGCTGACATGTTTGAAAGTGTTCTTAGATATAGTTCATCATCATCAGTCTGCTCAGTGCTGGACAGTCAGGGTTTATCTGGTTCATTAAAGGCCTTTAGCAACTTGTAGTCATTTGATGGGTTTTATATTTCATTCTAGTTCGTGACATTTGTGAATATACAATATACGTATTACACATAATAATGAAAAGTTGGCCTGGTGATGCACCATCACCTGATAATCAATAGGATATCCAACTCCTCGCCAACTTAGAGTAGATGGTTTCGTGTTTAGGCTCATTTTAATTGCGACAACTAATAAGAAGTAGATAAACAGTAAATATATTTTATATGCTGCTGCTGCAGCATCACCTGGATTCTATAGGAACCGAGCTTCGTATGAACCCAAAGGGGAGGTTTCATGTTTGGGCTCATATTGACAGCCTCATCGAAAAGGACATTGATAGATGGTAATCATGAGAATACTTATGATTCTGTTGATAGGAATTATTCTGCACTTTAACCAACACAAGTTTAATAAAAAGTATGAAATAAAAATTAAATTAAGAAATTTAAAAAAAACCCCAGCAAACTACTTTAAAAAGTAATAGAATAATATTTACTGCCTTTAAGTCCAAATAATTCCTAACTTGTGTAAAGTAATACTTTAGTCCATAATTGTTGTCAAGGTGTGTCGGGGGACCGCTAATGTAGATGTTTGATTTCACAATCAATTCATAGCGAACTGAATCGAGATAGTCAGTGACTTGGCGGTTAAGTTGTATGTTGTAGTTTACTTGGCGGCGCGGTCCCCCGACACACCTTGACAACAATTATGGACTAAAGTATTACTTTACATAAGTTAGGAATTATTTGGACTAAAGGCAGTAAATATTATTTTATTACTTTTTAAAGTTGTTTGGCGGGGGTTTTTTTTTTAATTTCTTAATTTAATTTTTAAATAATGGGTTTATTTGCGTTGGCCGGCACTTTTAAAATTATCCCAAAATTGTATGGACGTTGGATCTTGTCCTTTAGAAATGCATCTACGCGTCGCGTTGCTGTCTGAATCAACCCTTTCGCATTTTCACTGGTCGATAGGGCCCGCATGCGGGTTGCGAGAGATTTCTAAAATGCATGCCACGACCAATCAAAATGCGTCATTAGTTGTCATAGACTCCCCGTATGCTGTATACAGTATACCGCACGAGTTAACGACTAATGAAAATGTGCCCTAATTACTGTTAAATGAAGCCTATTTATATTATTATGTGGATATAATTATTATTATGTGGATCTGACCAACGGAGTTGATGGTAAATGGGATCCTGTATGTTTCTATGTCTTTTGCTTCGTCGTATGCCAACATAGCTTCCAGAGGATCGAACCGAATTAATATATCTTATAGTTTTCATTGTCTAAAAACTGAAATGACCTAGATTCTAGAACATTCAAGAAGCTATAATTATTCAGTGTCAATTGTCATAGCGGGTTTCATAATTTTAAGCTATTGCATCTAGCTAATATCGCGGGCTTGACCGAATCAAGAAATTCCGTAACGAAAATAAAAACACCCCCCCCCCCCCCACTCCGACGGGCACAGCAGTGCGGCCCTAGATTTCGGCACGGTGTTTGTGTGAGTCCGAATAGACGTACCTAGATGCGAATTATCTTTACTTCTTTACTAATATTATAAAGCGGAAGAGTTTGTTTATTTCTTCGTTTGAACGCGTTAATCTCAGGAACTACTAGTCCAATTTCAAAAATTCTTTCAGTGGTAGATAGCTCATTTATCGAGGAAGGCTATAGGCTCGTACCTAGATGCGAATTATCTTTACTTCTTTACTAATATTATAAAGCGGAAGAGTTTGTTTATTTGTTCGTTTGAACGCGCTAATCTCAGGAACTACTAGTCCAATTTCAAAAATTCTTTCAGTGGTAGATAGCTCATTTATCGAGGAAGGCTATAGGCTATATTTTATCACGCTAAGACTATTAATAGGAGCGGAGAAACAGAGGAAAATATGGAAAAAACGGGGAAAATTATATGAAAAAATTGCTTATTATGCAATTTTTGTGCTTTTTGGAACACATAAAGATTAGACCACGTGAAGGGACATGGCTATGTCCCTTCACGTGGTCCGGAAATCGTACATTTTTTCGGAAATAATAGCCTTATTATTTTCGGAAAAATGTACGATTTCCGTGAAATTCCTAATTTCCTCGGGCGAAGCCGCGCGGAACATATAGTAAGTAATTTTATTAATTTGATAAAAATGTTATGTAATATATTATTTACAGCGGCAGTCCACAGGAATGCCACACATATTTTTTTCAGTTATATAAACATTAAACAAGCTTAAATTTCCTCGTGCATCAAAATGAACTTGATTACTGTTGAATATGAATGCTTTGATGCAAGTCCTTGGGCCGCCAGCACTCGTGCCGAAATGATTGCAGAGCGATGTAGAAATACACCGACCTGAAATTGTGAAAATACACGAGTAATAAATACATGGAAAGTTCGTGGTCTTTTGAGGTATTTGGACCTCGGGGCCATTTTTAAACCCTGAAGCAAAAATAAAGATATTATAACATTAATGAAACGGATCGAAGCACTACAGTAAAATAATAGGTTACTTGACCTATATTCAATTTCATTGAACAAATGCATATTTCTAGTAGAACTTGGCCTAGGAAACCGTATTTCACCCTTATTATCAAATAAAAGCTTATGATTGATAAATAAAGTCGATTTGAAAATATGATTTTATGAAAATAGGAATTGTACTGACGAAAACGCTTTTGCGGTACTTCCGATTGGGATGTGACGTCATCCTCATACTAATTTAATATCTTTTATTTATCGCGTTCGCTATATTATGTAAGTTTATTTGTACATAAATAATAAGAATAAGCCTATTATATATTTTCTTCAATAATTCAAATAAAACATCAGTTTTATATATATTATCTCCATTTATTGTAGACGGGAAATGAAATGGCCAAAACTTTTCTCCAAAAGTTTTCAACATTACAAATGGTTTCTAATTTCTAATATAATTATTTTATAATTTTTGGGCACTTTTAGACTCGTACATTTAGCACATTAAAAAAATTTCAATAAAGAGAGTTTAAAATACAAAGCGTATGACGTCACACTATGGCGGACAGTGTTTCGGCGCCATTTAAGAGGCATATTTTTCAATAAACATTTTTATGGGTTTCTACTGTGTAAAATATTAAAATATTAGTTTTTTTTGTAAAAATGAATTATTATGAAGCGATTAGCATGAAGAAAAAAATTAGGTCAAGTAGCCTATTGTAATTGGATTTACTCATATTTCATTCATTATTTACAATTATTAATTTAAAACCAACTTAATTATACTTTCCATAACCAGCTCTGGCGAATAAAAATAAAAGGTTTCGGGGGGTACCTAGCGCCTGGCGACAGACTAGTAATTACTTCTGACCTTGCTCCACTTCCGACTTGGTCCCCGTCACCAGATAATTAGTACCTAGTACCGCAGTTAGTACCTAGGACGTTAATTTACTACCTATTTATCTCAGTTTCATGATCACGTCAATTTAAGCGCTTGACCAGTGCCGAATTTATATTTTTTATTTACTAGACTAGACGTTCCGTGCGGCTTCGCCCGCGTACGGCTTATGTCGATTCAATGTTAGCTGTGATCGGTCGGATAGGTTTGACTTAACGCGACCAAATGACTTAGGTCCGCGGTCCGCCATCTGCCTAGGAACCAATTTCCTCGATGGTACATAAGCGCGTATAGGAATTTCTCGGAACCCTAGACTTCCCGCAAATTAATAGACTATGTCTCACGGGGTCTACTCTATATCTGTGCCAAATAACATAAAAATTGCTCCAGTAGTTCGTGAGATAAGCACTTTCAAATATTTTGCCCCGTTTTTTTCACATTTTCCTCTATTTCTTCGCTCCTATTAGTCTTAGCGTGATAATATATTATAGCCTTCCTCGATAAATGGGCTATCAATCACTGAAACAGCACCAGTAATAATATTAATGATTTACCCATTAACCTGCAGAATTATTTTCAGTATTCGTTAAAAATTATTATAATTTCATAATTAATTTAAATGTTTATTCGTAAGAAGGAAAACAAAAAGGTGTGGCTAAGTTTAGAAAAACGTGATTTTATTGAAATATAATTACGAGAGTCAACGTGACTATTGCCCAAATTAACAGGAAATAACTTACAAAGAGAAACCATTGGAAAGGTCGCTTTCTAATCGCAAAAGGGGTTGAAATTGTTAAAGTAATTAAAATAGAAATCTGCGTTCATAATAAGTAGGTAGCTCTTGAAATCTAACCTAGATAATTGTAATAATGATCACGCCCGCAACTCCTTTGCGACAAAATTCGTTTATATCGCGGGAACCGTAAATTTTTCTGGGATAAAAATTATTATATACTTACATTCGAACCTGAGACCCCTAGCTTGTGCCGTCACACCACAGGACTCAGGCCACACGCTAACTACTGAGCCACAGAGGTCGTCAAAAAAGCTTCAAATCAAAACCGGTAGCGTAAAATTCTGACACAAAGATTATTATCATTATTTTATTCCACAATTTTTTTATTTTATTTTGTTACTGCGATGTAAAAAAAATCGAGCAAGTGTGAGTCGGACACGCGCAAGAAGGAAATGACAAAAAATTAAGTTTGTTGTATGGGAGCCCCCTTAAATATTAACTTTATTTTATTTTTAGCTAGACGTGTATATTTTGTTGTTATAGCGGAAACAGAAATACACAATTTCAGAAGTCTAGCTATAGCGGTTTTTGAGATACAGCCTGGAGACAGACGGACAGACGGACTATGAATAGGGTCCCGTTTTTATCCTTTAGGTACGGAACCCTAATTAAAGATGCAAACTTTAATTGAACGTTCAGTATACACCCTCAAGATGCCAATCTACTATTCGTATGCGATATGTTATCGCACCATCTCTCATGCCAAATAGGCGCAAAATAATTAAATGGCTCCTGCCGTATATGGGGTATGCAAAAACCTCTCTTTGTCAGTGTCACCTGACTCATGGGCCTATCACATTCTCAGGGCTATTATAGCACTCATAATTATCAAAGAAGGAAGCAGACACATCGTTTATTTCAATAATAGGATGTTCTGTGAATTATTACTGGGGGTAAACTCTGAAGTCGCATTCGAGAATTTTGACATTGTCTGAAACAACTCTGAAAGTAAATGCTATAAAAATAAGCTTTTACAGAAAATTTGACATCAAGGGACTGCAACTGTAACGCGAATGTCGCTTACAGTAATATAATATTATTATTTATTATCATCAGTATAAATAATATAATCAGCTGTCAGCACCATCTCTTTTGTGTTTAATAGTTTTACTAAAATCGTGATCGACTTCGTATCCATACGAAGTCGATTTTGGATAGTAGTGAGTTTGAGAGTGTAAACTATAAATGTGTGAGAATGCGAGAGATGTGTGTGTAGTATAAGCGATTGTAAGTGCGTGAGTGTAAAATGTAGAGTACGTGTGTCAGTGCTTCCTTAATTAGGACTTTAAACCCTATATAAATGCTAGTCATCATGAAATATCAATAAACAAGATCTTTAGTAATTAGGACAACGTAACACCCTATAGGCTGTATAATTGCTACGTTACACTATAATCATAGCTGGGCACCGTTAATCAAATAGTTAACTTCGTTAGTCGTTAATCCGCTACAAAAAAAGTTAGCTTCGTTAAACGTTAAAGCGTTACATTTCGGAAGAATTAACGCAAGTTAACGTTAATCGTTAATCCGTTAATTATTGTAAAATTGCATTTTTATATCGTTGCTTTAGTGTAGGTACTTAAAAAACCTGTTGGTTTAGGTTCTGGAAGTTTAACACAACTTTAAAATGTAACACTTTATATAATTTTGAAATCACATAAAAATATGAAAACCTTATTAAATCGAGATAAAAATGGGCAAGGTGATAATATTTAAAGTGTATAAGCGTTCTCTGTGAAAAAACAAAGAGAAAACCACCTTTTGAGCGTGATTACGTTTAGAAAATTTTATACTGCGCTTTCTTGACAGATTGTACTTCGAACCTGTTTATCGCGCCACGCCGCGGCGCTGTGCGCTAAATAGTAGGCATTGGATTAACGATTAACGGACTTCTACATATTAACGGAAGTTAACGTGTCCGTTAACATTTTCTAAATTTAACTTAAAAGTTAATTCGTTAATCAAAATGTTAACTTCGTTAATTAACGATTAACGGATTAACGAGTTAATGCCCAGCTATGACTATAATATATACCCTATTACTCTATAGTCTTTCCTACATTACATAGTTACTATTACTATAGAGTCATTACACATATTAGTAACACCCAGCGTAATAGCTAGTAATTATAATACGTCTTCCTGGAGCTCGAAATACTAAGAGTGATGGATCGCCGCGCGGAAGTGTTAGTTCAACGAGCCGAGACGCACCTGATGGCAACGTTGTTTGCATCCTCATGCGAACTTCTTGAAAAACGTTGAGTTAGCAGTGAGTCATAAGTGAAATGGACATAATAGTGTAATGGGCCAGGCCAGGCCACAACACTGCGTTGCGACGTCGAATCTACGACGCCGCAGAACGCTCGTGAAAGGGGTTCGAAGATTTTGGCCGACCGAGCTGCCAAAGTTGCAATGTCTTGAATTGGTAAAACCAGAGTAGACAGAATTATAGAGTATGCCGACTTAGAACTGATGTTGAAATTTTTAAATTTGACGTAATATGACGAAAATCGTCGCTAGGGTTGTTGACTTGTTACGTGCTTGTTACCTACGAATTTTAAACTATGACATATTCGCTGGTCGTGTTCCTCTTTGGTCGTATTGTTGTTTGTGTTTTGACACATGCGATTAAAATTGTCAGAATCCAATTTTGAAATCTTTATTTTAAATATTTAAAAATAAATTATATCAGCCAGCGCGAGGCACATTCCGTTCATAATCCACTAGAAACCCGACGAATTTGACAGATATTGAAACCTGTCCGTTTCTTTGCAGTCGAACTACTGGTAGTTATGTCTATTGTGGTAAAACTTTGGCAGCTCAAATCTTTGAAATGTGACACTTTACGCGGTTTTGTCCAAGATTATTTTTTGTTTGTATCGATGTTAAAGCTATCCATTTTTGAAAAAAATATTCGTGAACGTGAAAAAACACAATGGCGGACAGTGGGTCGACCAGGCTCCATATAAAAATCTTCATACCCCTTTCCGATGTAAAAAGAGTGCTATGCTATATCAAATTTTTGCGTTGTGAGTTGTGACATCGCAACGCAGAGCAGCAACCTGGCTTTATGAAAAATTATGCTTCTCGGAGTCTATTTGACGACCTCCGTGGCTCAATTGGTTGAGTATGTGGCAGCTCAAGCCGGGGGTCGCGGGTTCGAATCCCGCCGACGGAACAAAAAGTTTTTCAATGTTCCTGGGTCATGGATGTGTATTAAATATGTGTATGATATAATAAAAATCTTAAATATATGTATAGTATAAAAGTATTAAATATATTTCCGTTGTCTGGTACCTGTAACACAAGTCCTTCAGGTACTTAGCACGGGGCCAGACTGACGTGGTGTGGAGCGTCCATAGATATTATTATTATTATTATTAGCTACATGTGCAGTGTCAGTCTTCCACGCTGACATAGGCTACTTTTTATCATGCAAAAATGCATACATCCCGCGCGATAAACTCATTTTGGCGCAACGGAGTGGCGGGCGTTATCTAGTATTTTTAACCAACTTCCAAAAAGGAGGAGGTTATTTATAAGTAGTAACGTGTAAGTATTTTCATTAAAAAAATGTACCTAGTCGTAGGATGTGGAATGATTGGGGGGTGTCTGGACACCCTCACTCAGACGTGTCTGCCGACGACCAGGCAGACGCCCGCTGATAGAACTGCGGTGGCCCCCCACATTTCCCGTGGATCTGTCAGTAGCGGCGCGGAAAGGAACACGGTCGGGTTTTAGTGGGTAGAGCTGCGGCCACTTGCCATCTCATCGGTCGCTGCAGCACACCGCGTACCCCGGTTGTGTCCTCCCTAGCAGGATGCGGAATGATGCGGAAAGACTGAAAATTGCTCAATCTATTCTTATATACTTTGACGAAGTATTTTACAAGTAATGTAATAAATTATTATTGTTTCGTTTGCTCGAGTCCAGAAGGGATAGTGATTGCGAAATCAGACACGTGTGGATTTGATGCGGTACAAGTTATAAGATGTAAGCGCGGCGTTTTCACGAGCGGAGCAGAAACAGACATGAGTCAGATGAGTGATGTAAGTTACAAGCTTTGATACTTATAGTGATGTTAAAAAAATAAGTGTCAATATCAATAAGTATTAAAATATTCTAAACTCTACGTATCAATGAATGAAAAATGCACTGCTAAGCATAATATTATGAAAACTTTGAATGATTCCATAATAATATTATTATTTTTTATGGATACAAAATACAATCTAAAATGATGCCTATGTAACAACTTTATGAACACATCTATATATATAAAAGAAAGTCGTGTTAGTTACTTCACTTATAACTCAAGAACGGCTGAACCGATTTAGCTGAAAATTGGCAGGGAGGTAGTTTAGAGCCAGGAGAAGGACATAGGATACTTTTTATCCCGTTCGACATCATTCCCGTGTGACTTGACATGTAACGTCAGTCACTATAAAACGTGGTATAACAAAAAAGAATCAGACTTGGAATAACAAAATTGACGTATAATGACAGCTATGTAATGACGTATGGATGACTATTTGATATTTGTAAGAAATCAATAATATAACTATTTCTATTAAATAAATAATTAACATTATTGCCCAATTGCCCATTCGTATAAACAGTGAAGTGAACTATAAAACTCGGTATGGTTAAAAATTTAAGTTTTTAGGTGAGGTGAAGTTTAATTAATAATGCCGCGACCAAGACGATCGAATCTTTCCCGACAAAGCAGTGATGCAAGAAGAATACGAAATACTGCAAATGAAAGGACTGAAGAAGAACAAGAAATTGCACGTGAACAGCGCCGCGATAGTATGGCTCGACTTCGTGCTTCTCAATCACGAGAGCAAAGTGAAGCAGCCCGTGAAACAGCTCGGTTGGCAATGCAGAATCGTCGAGCGAACAACAGAGGTCAACAAATAGATAATTTGCGACGCAGAACAAGATATTTATCAAGTGCTGATTTGAATCGAGCAGCGTTTCAATACGATTGCAGCAATGATTACAGCTTGCATCCTAGCGTTTGCATTGGGCAAATGGACGTAGTTTGCGAGTATTGTGGTGCATTAAAGTTTTCCGGAGAAACGCCTGGATTATGCTGCCTTAATGGTAAAGTGAAATTGCCATTGTTGACTCCGCCACCTGAGCCATTGTATTCATTGCTTTGTGGCGAAACACAAGAATCACGCCACTTTCTTGCAAATACTCAAAAATACAATGGTTGTTTCCAGATGACGTCATTTGGGGCAGATATTATCGAAGAACGGGGATTTAATCCGACATTTAAGGTATTTATTTTTGTACTTATATAGAATGTAGTTAAAGAATAACTTACTTTATCTATTGGTACCTATGTAGTATATTTGCTAATTCTGAACTCTACTCTCCCACCGAAAAAAGTGTTTATAACCCAGTTAATACTGTCTGGTTTTTATTTTGTAGATACAAGGACAGATTCATCATCGAATTGGATCATTACTACCTTTCGAAGATACACAGAATAAATTTTTACAAATATATTTCATGGGCAACATGGAAGAACAACTTGATCGACGCCTAGAGATCAATGCAGGAATGAAGCGAGCAATTCTTCAAGACTTGCAGTGTCTGCTTCATGAACATCATGCGTTGGTCAGGTTGTTTAAGAGTGCTTTAGAGCGCATGCCAAGTGATGACTATAAAGTTGTTATCAAAGCAGATAAACGACCATCTGGAACACACGAAAGGACATTTAATGCTCCAACAGTAGACGAAGTTGCCATCCTGATTGTTGGTGAACAATTGGAAAAACGCGATATTGTGCTTACACGTCGCGATACTGGGCAACTGCAACAAATATCTGAAACTCATCGATCATATGACACATTGCAATACCCGCTGATGTTTTGGCAAGGAGAAGATGGATATTATTTTAATATTAAAATGAAAAATCCATTGAATGGTGAGTATCAGTATCATAATTTATTTCATTTATTTGTGAAAGACACTGATTTAAAATAATGCTTATTAAAAAAATGGTTAATGTCTGTATTGTTTGCCTTTAAAATTTGCCTTTGAAATGGTTAATTATCAAATTTTTAATTTCAGGTGAAGAAACTACAAAGAAAGTTAGCTCAATGAATTATTACGCATATCGTTTGATGATTCGTCAAAATGCTGACAACTATTTGCTGCGGTTTCGTCGATTGTTTCAGCAGTATTGCGTTGACATGTATGTAAAAATAGAAACGGAACGTTTAACATTCATTAGGTTGAACCAAGCCAAACTGCGTTCTGAGGAGTACATCCATTTACGTGATGCAGTTAATACTGAAGGAAATGCAGCTAATATTGGTCGATTAACTATTCTGCCGGCGACATACATTGGTAGTCCACGTCATATGCATGAATATGCACAAGATGCAATGACATATGTTCGTCATTACGGTCGGCCCGATCTCTTTATTACTTTTACCTGTAATCCAAAATGGATAGAAATTACTCAATTGCTGCTTCCCGGACAAACATCAAGTGATAGACACGACATCACAGCACGTATATTCAGGCAAAAAATTCGGTCCCTGATGAACTTTATTGTTAAACAACGCGTCTTTGGAGATACTCGATGCTGGATGTATTCAATCGAATGGCAAAAGCGAGGCCTGCCGCACGCACACATTCTTATTTGGTTAGTGGAAAGAATTCAGCCTGACCAAATAGATGATATCATATGTGCTGAGATTCCTGATTATGAAGTCGATCCAGACCTACATGATGTTGTTACTACTAATATGATTCATGGACCGTGTGGTGCCATCAATCCCCAATCACCTTGCATGGTCGATGGAAAGTGCTCTAAACGATATCCACGGAAATTAACGGCGGAGACTGTCACTGGCAATGATGGTTATCCGCTGTATCGGCGTCGATCACCAGATGACAACGGTCGAACTGTCACAACGAAAGTGAAAAGAATGGATTTCGTTGTCGACAACAGTTGGATTGTTCCATATTCGCCACTTATTTCTAAATCGTTCAAGACACATTGCAACGTTGAATACTGCAATTCAGTTAAGTCCATAAAATATATTTGCAAATATGTCACGAAAGGCAGTGATATGGCGGTTTTTGGATTGCAATCCTCGAATACCAACGATGAAATTTCACGCTATCAAGTTGGTCGTTATGTGAACTGTAATGAAGCGATTTGGCGTATATTCGCATTTCCCATTCACGAACGTCATCCTACTGTTACGCATTTGGCGGTGCATCTGGAGAATGGTCAACGAGTATATTTCACGGCTTCGAATGCTACGCAACGTGCTGAAACACCTCCAGCAACTACATTGACCAGTTTTTTTGCAATCTGCCAAAGCGATCAGTTTGCACGAACTTTGCTTTACTCGGAGATGCCACGTTATTATACTTGGAATGCTTCATCGAAGAATTTTCAAAGACGGAAGCAAGGCGATGCGGTTCCTGGGTATCCAGATGTGCGTTCTACTGATGCTCTTGGTCGTATGTATACAGTTCATCCAAAGAATAATGAATGTTTCTATTTGCGGTTGTTGCTGGTAAATGTGCGTGGGCCAACGTCATTTGAGTCACTACGAACTGTTAATGGTGTAATATTCCCAACATATCGTGCTGCATGTGAAGAATTGAAGTTATTAGAAAACGATAGTCATTGGGATACGACAATCGCTGAAGCCATTATCTGTGCATCTCCAAGTCAGATACGCACATTATTCGCTATCATAATTTCGACATGTTTTCCATCAAACCCATGTAACCTGTGGCACAAATACAAGGATAATATGTCAGAAGATATTTTACATCAAATTCGTGTCAGTTCCAGAAATCACGATATTGAGATGAATGAGGAGATACATAATCGTGCTTTACTCTTGATCGAAGATATGTGTTACCTCATGTGCGGTAATTTATTAATCAGGTTAGGAATGCCAGCACCATATCGTGAAATGAATGACGCATTTAATCGAGAATTGGAACGGGAACGTGAATATGATCACCAGGAATTAGATTTAGTAGTTCAAACGAATGTACCCCTGTTGAATTACCAACAAAAGAAAGTTTATGATACTTTAATGAAGGCAATCGATGATGAAAATGGTGGTTTATATTTCCTAGATGCCCCTGGTGGAACTGGCAAGACATTCCTCATGTCATTAGTTTTAGCAACTGTTCGGGCGAGATCTAACATAGCGGTTGCAGTTGCTTCTTCTGGAATAGCAGCCACATTGTTAGAAGGATGCCGTACGGCTCATTCAGCATTCAAATTACCGTTAAATCTTCAAACTATTGAAGAACCAACGTGTAATATTGCAAAACACTCAGCAATGGCCAAAGTTTTAGCGGTATCGAAAATCATCATCTGGGACGAATGCACAATGGCGCATAAACGTGCATTAGAAGCACTTAACCGAACATTAAAAGATTTACGCAATGACTCGAGATGTTTTGGAGGAGCAATGATTTTACTTTCTGGTGATTTCCGCCAAATACTGCCAGTAATTCCAAGATCTACGGCTGCCGACGAAATAAACGCTTGCCTCAAATCGTCAAATCTATGGCGCCATGTGAAGAAACTGCAACTGACAACAAACATGAGAGTTGCATTGCTTAATGATACATCTGCTGAAGATTTCTCGGAGCAATTGCTGACTATCGGTAATGGTCAAGTACCTGTCGATGAATCGAGCGGATTAATATCATTTCCAAATAATTTCTGTAATTTTGTCTCATCAAAAGACGAACTTATCAACAATGTATTTCCAGAAATTATTTCTAACTACAAAAATTATGAATGGATGAGTGAGCGAGCAATTTTAGCGGCTAAGAATAAAGATGTAGATGACCTAAACAACATAATTCAAAATAAGATCATTGGAACAATGCATTCATTCAAATCTATTGACTGCGTCACAAATGAAGATGAAGCCACCAACTATCCAATTGAATTTTTAAACTCTTTGGACGTGCCTGGCTTACCACCGCACAATTTACGCCTAAAGGTTGGCTCCGTAGTAATCATGCTTCGAAACATAAACCAACCAAAACTGTGCAACGGTACGCGTTTGGTGGTTAGAAAATTGATGAACAATGTAATTTACGCTACGATAATGATAGGAAAATTCAAAGGTGAGCAAGTTCTCATTCCGAGGATACCGATGATCCCAACCGATATGCCGTTTGAATTTAAAAGACTTCAATTTCCGATACGTCTTGCATTTGCCATGACCATCAACAAATCACAAGGCCAATCCTTAAAAGTTTGTGGTTTAAATCTAGAACATTCATGTTTTTCCCATGGTCAATTATACGTGGCATGTTCACGGGTCGGAAGACCATCTGCGTTGTTTGTTTTTGCGCCTGATAATAAAACAAAAAATGTCGTGTATCACAAGGTACTTAAATGAAGAGCAACCTATGTACTAAAATACAGAAATAATTATGAATGATTGATGTAGAAATTTAATTTTTTTTGTATTTTTTCCAATAAAAAAAAAATCTGCTTATTTATTGACATTAAGGCGGAACAAAGTTCGCCGGGTCAGCTAGTTGTTTATAAATATTAAATAGTTTTTAGTATTTTGTTGTAATAACTCTTTGATCGTGACCCCGATACAAACATGGACATAATGGCGTCAGTAATCACGTGTAACCGCACTTTCTTTGTCTCTCGATTGCTTTTGCCTTGCATAACGATGATGACATCATTACTAATGGCTGGTTTACACGTATTAAGTAGATAAGTAGTTAACTAAATTTTAAGTTACTTAGTTGCGTGTAAACACACAATTTAGTAGCAAGTAGTAAGTTAAAATTTAGTAGCACTAAATTTTAACTTGTAACTTGCTACTAAATTGTGTGTTTACACGCAACTATGTAACTTAAAATTAAGTTAAAATTTAGTTAACTACTTATCTACTTAACACGTGTAAACCAGCCCTAAATGTCAAAATATGACTTTATCTGAATGTTGACCGTCAACGGTGATTGTAAATTGCTTTTCAAATGCGACTTGTAGACATTATGAGAAACTACGAGGTGGTTTGAGATCACTGCAATAAATAGCTCCTTGCTAGAATTTCCACTAAACTTAGCAAATCCATTAATTATTTGACAGTTGAGATCGTTATTAGTTATTACCACATTAGAACATGTTATGTCTATATTTACTTCTCCGAGTTTGTGCCAAGTTGATCACACACCTTTCGTGTGAAGTTCATTGCCACTTTTGGCAAGTTTTAAAAAACCGGTCGTTGAGCAATTAGTTACAAAAGATGAGTAAATTTCGGATCGTTGTACTTAAATTTTCATATTGTGAATATTAAATCGATCGTAGATGTCATCGTAACGTTGACGTGATCCAGTTTCGCAAGTATCTAATTAAGCTGGTTCTGACTTGGACCCACGCCAGCAGTTTAGGATAAAACTACCGCGAGATACGTGTACTTTGACGTACATAAATTATATTTGAGTTAGTGGGCACGTGGGAGGAAGATATATCCATCATGCTGGCTACTTGAAAGCTGGTTATAGCTGTCTGTCTAATGATTCAATTGAAAGCAGCAAGAAATTATTTTAACAGCGTAGTTGTAACATAGTAAAAGCACATTAAAATAGACTAACATTATAGAGTATGCGAAGAATGCCATAATAAATCTGTTTTATTTCATACCAATGTTTATCACCTTGTCCGGTTATTCTTAAAAACGCTATAAGCTTATGACTTAGGCGTCAAGATGGCCTTACATAGTGAAGATAATATTACGAGTAAATGAATTCAAGGTGTGCCAGGTCCTTTGTTGCTATGTCGCTAATACTATATGTTGCTATGTTATTTATTTCTATAATATGTTTTAATGATTTATAATGGCAGTCGCTTGGAATTTTCGGATTTTTTCTCGAGGTATCGACAATTATTTAACTAATATCAAGTGATTTATCCTGATTTGGAGATTGTAGATTATATCTTAGATAATAATAGAATTTCCAAGTTCGAGTACACAATATTATATGACATTTTTAATATACTTAATGTTTTCCACAGCTTCGGCTACTTGAAGCCTGTAGGAAGGAATGAATAACATACTCTATAGTCTATACTGTATACTTACTTTATAATATCTGTGGTTAATTCCACAAAACTGGACCAGTACCTTATTCGATCAAATCTTAGCTCTTCAATACAGACAACTTTTGTGCTCTTATGCGTTCATTATATTTTCTCAATACTTTTTATCCTTTTTCCCATAAGTTTTTCAACTTTTTTATAGGACTATTATGTGGTTGATGACTTTCTGACGAGAGTGAAAGTGTGGATCCGCGAGAAAATCGCTGGAAACCGAACACGCTGGTAAAGGTATTTGTGATCGTGCTGACCACATAATATGAAGCTGCACTGTATATTGCATTTACGTAGAAGAATCGGCAGCTTTAAATAGTAGAAGAGGCACAATACAATAATAAGACATCTTACTACATCTTACTCACTATAATTAGTTTCGCTTAGGGTCCATTTTAAAAGATTTTAAGAGATGAAATGATCTTCGCGGTTCACAGTTCACTCTACACAATATATTAAAAAAATTAAACATGGGTAAATTACAGATGGTTACTTATACATTATTTTTGCTAATTATTATTTATCCAGTTATTTCACCAGTTACCAAGATGGTGTCCTGAAATACAGGCTCACGCCCAGTTTAGGCACTGATCTCCCACAACAACCTAAGTTTGTTTTAATATAGTCTAAGTTAATTATGAAATTGATTTTTGTGGTGAGAAAATAAATTATTATATTTATATTATTATCTGTCTATGTTTCGGAGTGAAATTGATGCAAGCTATTGATAGTAAATCCTGGAGACGTTCATCAGTAAGTCGAGAGCGAAATTTATTTTTTACGAAGGTCATCTTCGAAAATGCTTGGTCCGCACATAATGGGTCGGCGGCCGTCCGGATGCGGACCGCGGTCCGCCATTTGGTGACCCCTGTACTACAATGTTTTCAACTTTTCACGCTAGAAGCAGCACCAGCATTGACAGTAAACAAAAAGTTTTGTTCGACGTTTGACAACGTTTCTGTTGTTATAGCAACCTTAGCATATGCATCTGCACTCTCATTGCCAGTTATTCCACTATGGCCTGGTATCCAAGCCAGAGCAACTCGGATATCTTGTGTGTGGCACCTAAGGAGAAGCTGTCTTATTTTCAAGACCAAAGGAAATCTACACTTGGAGGAAAACTGATTGGAATTAATGGCCTCCAGGGCGCTTCTTGAATCCGAGAGTATAATGGATTTGTTGAGGTGGTGTGATTCAACAAAAGATAGTGCCTCCAAAATGGCTAAGGTTTCCCGAGTAAATACAGATGAATTTGGAGGTAACTTAAAATTTAGAACTACATTAACTCTCGGGATCCATACCGCCACTCCAACACAGCTGTCCTCCAAGAGTTTAGATGCGTCCGTGAAAATAAGCAGCCAGTCCCTAAAGTGCTCATTAATAATTTGATTGAACTGAGTATTAGCAAAGACAGAGCCCTTAACAATTGGAAAATTTAGAAGCACTTTTGGATGGAGAGTAAGACTGACTTTGGCGATTCACCAAGGAGCCATATTTTTAAAAGAAGAAGAAGAAGACAACGTTTCTGTCAATATTCTGATATGAAGTGTGCAACATCGGATTTTGATCGGATTTTCCACTGTATGTGCTAGTAGCGCCCTCTGCTCCGACCTTTGCGTAATATTCCATAACTAGATGACGCCCGCAACTCCATAGCTTCGAAATTAGTTTATGGCGCTGGAACGTTTTTCCGGGACATAAAGTATCCTATGTCCCTTTCCCGGGATTCAAAGTACCTGCATACCTAATTAGGTATCTTTGATGTAATTATATGAAAGTTAGTTCAGCTGCTTAGGCGTGAAGAGGTAACAAATAGACAGACACACTTTCGCATTTAATATATTAGTATCGGGTCGATTGTGGTATGGACAGTTTTGCAATCATGGTGGCAATCATAATAGTCATGACCCCATGTGAAAAAGAGTCTTTATTTTTAACCAGTTACTATGAAAATACATAATATTATTTACTAGCTGTCCCGGCAAACGTTTCTTTGCCATATTAAGTATATAAAGTATTTTTTTTTAATTTGATCGCAGCGCTAACTGTCGGGACAGACTAAAATTAAAATTCGAATTAAAATTTGACACTGAGATGGTAGCGCCGTCTGTCGGATCCAATGTAAAACATTCCAAAATCAACAACTACTAATAAATTAAAAATTAATTAAAAAAACATTGTTCAGCGGACAAAATTGTGAATCTAAACCATTCCCAGATCCCCTTGAACACACACAAAAAATTTCATCAAAATCGGTCCAGTCGTTTGAGAGCAGTTCAGTGACATACACACTCACAGAAGAATTATATATATAAAGATTTCGCCCATATTATTTTATTGAAGTGACTAAATAATTATGTCGCCATGGCAACGTCAATCGCTATCCCGTCGCATATACAATGGCCGCCGTCAGTCTCAGGTTGTAATAATTTACTATTATTTATTCAACAAATGCACTTATCAATATATAAAGTATCCAGTAGTCGATTCTCAGACCTACTGAATATGCATATAAAATTTGGTAAGAATTAGTAAAGCCGTTTCGTAGGAGTTGTTGGACTAACATTGATTTGTGACACGAGAATTTTATATATAAGAAAGATTAACTGTGAAAATAACTTGAACCGAACAAATGAACCGTGAAGATAACTGAGTGCTGTCTGTGGCGCTGCATTCCTGGTAGATGTGTCACGGCTGGCAGCCACGCAGTAGAGCAGGCGCTATGTGGAAATGAGTATGCTAAATATGAGTACGCATTCTGTGTATAGGATTCACAGACCTTTAATAGGAGTTCATAGGTTTGTGATAGGATTGAACTCAAAAAATACGTGTGCGTGTAAAGCTATTGCTGTTAGCCGCTGCTAGTCTACTGAATATCACTAGGAGTTATATTGGCCCATTTTATTCTGGGTGGGGTAGAACCTTCGTACGCGAGTCCGACTGACACTTGGCTCATATTATGATCATTGATTAGAGAAAAACTTACGTAAAAACAGCCAATCATAATCTGCATGCTTTACTGACGGTGGTGGTGATTAGTGAGTACCAATCGCCACGAATGGAATATGACCTGGAAAGATTTAGAATCATAATCTGCATGCTTTTCTGAGTTCAATCTCATTCATATTTTGCATACTCAATTCCAGCCAACGCCTGCACTACAGTCTACAGGGTATTCCTAGTAACCCACTTGGCTACTGTCAGCCATCCAAACAGTTCAACAGCTATCATTGAGGATTAAAACGATAATGTGAAGAGGTTGATAGCATTGTTTGTCTTCAAATTAGATGTGTTGGTACAGGTTGGTACCATTGTTTTCAAATTAGAAAGTAAAGTACCATCAATTGTTCGGTGGATGGGACATTATTGACAGGTATTTGATAATTTTAAAAGGATCTTTCGAAATACTTCTCGACTATCGTGGAGTACAAAGGACGCCCTAAAAATATATCTTTAGTAGTAAATAGTTCGTTCGGTGAGATGTTCTAGATCATATATATTATACAATTATGAAATAACCAATACTGACTAAATAATATTCACCGTAAATGCGCTTAGGAAAAATAAGACAATTGCCCGGGAACTGTACATGTTGCCGAGAGAGGGATATTTTGAGCAATTTAGCAATTTGAGCGTTAAGACACGAGCATCTACGATATGAATATGGATGGTAAGGATTTAGATATTTTTACATCACGCCTACTTTAGATGTCTTAAAAAACAATTACTAATTTAAGTAAACAGTTACAAAACAACATATTACTTATTGTTTTACGCGGCCGAAGAACTTGTAATGTGTCAGTAATCTGATAAATCTTATCGCTATCACCAAGTCTAGTCGAGTCAGCGACTCGTTATCACTGCACAACAAGTATTGTTTGTATTGGGGTTATGGGTCATATGGTCCTGTTTATGGGAATCTGGGTTCATTGGTAACAATGGGAGTTACAGGTTGACATTAGAATATAATGCATATTGTGATCGGAATATTAATTTCACCTGTTCTTCATGTGGTCAATCTTTAAATACAAAGAGCTTGTCTTTTCTTCATCTGATGGTCTTCTCTTAAAAGTTCAATAATTTTCTATTTGGTCAATGTAGCGTCCTTGATAATAATAATTATAATTTATTTATTTATTTATTTATTTATTTATTTATTTACAGTTAATTAAAACGGGTTGACCCCAATTACATTAATTAACCTAGAACTAAGATAATATTATTACATAATTAAAATAACAACTTAACTAATAGACAATAGTAGAAGCTCTTGCATACTTTCCCTCGCAGAATTTCACACATACTTTCTTTATATCCATCCACTTGTCAGCAAAAATGTCACACTCGGGGTTAGTAGACAGGAGAGCGTTGAGCACGTCTAAACCACGACACAGTGGGGACTCAGCTCTCGCGACTGAATTGCAAATAGGTAAGGCAAATAGTTTAGGCCGACGGCAAGTGCGGTACCTGCGGTAATTGTCGGGCACGAACAAACGGCAAACGAGGGTGTGAAGTTCTGGACAGTCTATAAGTCCACGAAGAACTTTTAAAATTATTAGTACTAGGTCCACACCTCTCCTAACCTCTAGTGAGTGGTATCCTAGGGTACCTAAAAGGAAGTTCGTGGGGTACATATAAGGATAATATCCATGAACTCTTTTGTACAGGAATCTTAAAAATGTTTTCTGTACTTTTTCAAGCATCAGTGTTGATGCATCTGTGTGAGGGCTCCAAACACAGGCATCCGTTTCTAATTTACTGCGTACTAATGAATTATACAGTAACTTAATTACATTGGAATTTTTAAAATCCCTCACATTACGGAGAACAAATCCTAAGCGTTTGAAACTTTCTTTGGCAATAGCTGTAATATAAATAATAATAGTCAGTAGTTAAAATTTCTTTTATAAGAGCTTGTTTTTCCATCTGAGGATGTATTATCTTTTATGCCACCATCACCCATTGATTCATTTGCTGTACGCTCAGGATGGTTGGTCAATAAAGAAACGAAGACGGAAGAATCTAATTTACAGATTGACAGAAAAAAATCTTCTATTTTGTAACTAAATTCAGCCTTTTTTCGACGAAATTTCTGCTATCGATTCTTGCACTGCTGCTAATTAAAAGTGACAGTATCTAACGACAGGTCATTTCAAAAGGCCTCGTTTCAGTAAAACTATACTCACCTCGGGCTAACTTGTCGCTAGCGGTCATTGACTCCCTGTCAAAAACTTGTCATTTTCCATATAAACCGCGATTGACAATTAAGTGTCAGATATTGTCAATCGTGGTTTTATATGGAAAATGACAAGGTTTTGACAGGGAGTCAATGACCGCTAGCGACAAGTTAGCCCGAGTGCAGTAAAGTCATTTTGGGTAACTTTGAATTGCGGTTTTACTTTGAACAATACATTTTTGTACAAAAATGTATTGTTCAAAGTAAAACCGCAATTCAAAGTTACCCAAAATAAGCATATAGTAATTAATTTTTCATTTTCCAATTTTTTGGCTGTTTGACAAGTCATTATATTATATTATGACCTCGTTTCAGTAAAACCTCCTACAGCAATTAATTTTCCATTTTCTAAATATATTTGCCTATGCCTATTGCCTAGTCATACTATTGGTAGGTCAACACCACCGGCTAGACGGCACTAATGTGTTCTGACGTCATCTAGTACTTGTGAACTTGAACCTAAGGGAAAACTACGGACCAATTAGCAGTAGGTGTGAATTTACGGAAATGGAAGTAAGGCAACTTATTAAAAGCCACGAGTCTAGGCATGGAATTTTGTTACAAATCTGAGGTTGTATGTGTGAAGTGTGAACAGTATGAAAATGTAAGTAAAGCAATGGATAATATTATACTGAAAGTCATGAGTTTAGACTCAGAAGTTTTAATTACTATAATATGAACTTTTGTTTTTATGCTTGTTGCTTTAAGGGCGTTCCGTCCGGAGATTCCGTAATTGACCGTATTTAAAACCTTATAAACTCATAATCTGAAAGCTACAAAGTTATAATAAAAATACAGCAATAATCTTCAGTATATCAACGTTCCTTTCGCCGTTTTAAATGTTCTATTTTTGTTTATTATACTCATGTATATCAGCTTCCAAAGTAATACCAATTTGTTAAAATTCGAGCATACATTTAGCATCTCCTTAGCATTTACAAATTACTTTTATTTGAAACTCACGCCAATAGATCGACAATAATATCATAAACTACATATTTGCCGTTTTAAATTTTTTTAGGACAATTTTGAACTAAGATAAGTAAAAATAATAGGGTTTTGGCGCGATCTCGGCAACTTGGCAAATGTATGGCCAAGGTCGTTTGCTCGGGGGACGGCCTTAAGTATTGTTGGTAGCTAGATAGCATAGATTAAAATTGTATACAACCGTCGTCAAATAAAGTCAACATTTTCTTAATGGCGTAATTTTACTTAAATATTATTCTATTTTAAAGTTTTAATGCGCTTTGATCTTTAAAATTCAATTAAAATATAGAAATTGTTGGCCCAATTTGTTAAAATGTTAACACCCGTCTAATCTGTCTGTAGGAGTCTGCTTAAAACAGAATCCTTGAGTAGGTTTAAAATATTTAGGGCGACGAGAATTGGGATCAAAGGTTTAATTTCGCAGGCTTTATTGTTGAGGGTAATAGAATATTTTAGTACGGCGAATGTCCTGTCTGTGTTATGTACAACTTTTTCAATTAAATTCATACAAATTCTGATAAAATAAACATTAATATTAACGTATTTAGTACATGCATCACTCACACTCACACTGTTACACACAAACACGCACGCACACACACACACACACACACACACACAAACAGACGCATGCATAATACTATAATACTAATATATACATAAATTACTGTTAAGATTTCCGATGATTTAAAATAATTATAATTAAAATATAAATTTTAGAAATGTTAAATAATGTTATATTGAATATTAATATGTACTTATACTAGGGATGGAGGACTGGTGTCTTAAAATACAAGCAGGACACTGCCTAGTTTAGGACTCCAGTCTCCCCACAAACTCTGAACTTGTCTTATTGTAATGGTATAAGTGTAATATTGTTATTGTGGTGAGAAAATAAAATTATTATTATACTATATTAAATGTTGTCCGGAAAGTGACTGGCCATAGGGGTAGAAACAAGTCACTCGAGATAATATGTAAGTATACCTTTTTTTTTGACGCAGTGAAATGCTGTGACACATTCGACGCAGGGGATGGGGGCTACCGCTGCAGATATGTGGGGCTCGCCGCGGGGAAGATGGTAGGTGCCGCGGCCCTACCCACTAAAACACTGCGATGTTCCCTCGACACGCTGGACCGAGTGCGACCGATAACTGCGACATGGCGACCGGGACTAGTAAATATACCTAGGTCTACCAGGATCTGATAACAAATTTTGATGGCAGATTTAAAAAAATATCCTTGATCATTGGATTTTTATATTTGCATGTTTCACACACAGAATCAGCCGCTATAAGGGAAAAAAGGATCAAAATGTTTTATTCCAATTACCCCGGTATTGCTAGAGTCAATTTCTTTTCTCGCTTTTTGCCATCAGGCAGGCCTGTATTTGGTTATGTTTTTACAAAGTTAGCTCAAAATTAAACTTACTAGTTGCTAGATGTGCAAAGCAGACCTTATAAGTTATAATAGGGAATATTACACAAGTGTCGGGCAGAGGGCGCTACAAGCACACACAGTAAATACTTAATCCGAAAAAAATCTCACATGTTACACACGTCATATCAAAATATTGACAGAAACGTCGACACACGTCGAACAAAATTGTTTGTTGGAGTTTTGGCGGGCATGTGAAAGAGTGCTGTTGTGTTTTTTTATTATTTTCCTAAAATTGTGTTAGCTGGGTTTTTAATGTGTAATATTGGTAGAATATTAACCATTAGATATTCGTGTTCATGCACAAGTGTAGGAAAGTGATGTAATATCCAGAAACGTGCTATTTTGTGTTCCCTCCAAAACTCCATCGAAAGTTTCAGTAAAGCGTCTACCACTTTACTGAATCGACCGACTTGACTCCTTGACTGTATTGACTTTTACTTAGACTTTGACTAGACTTTAGACCTGACGATACATGAAAACGATGATGAAAATTATAATAGGAGGAATATGGTTTTCCCGCCATATTCCTTACCTTTTTACCTTGTCTGTGGCACAACATACACATCCTTTGTGTCAAGTTGCCAAAAAAGAAGAAAAAGAACGAAAAATTGTTTGTTTACTGTATGTGCTGGTGCTGCATCTAGCGTGAAAACATTGCAGTGATATTCCAAGGAAGTAAAAAATACTATTAGGAACTAGGAAGGCATCTTATGATAGGAAGAGTTTCTCATAACATAATATTATTATAAGAAAATTATAATACTACGTACTAGCTGTCCCGGCAAACGTTTCTTTGCCATATTACATAAATTATATCGCCCGTATTATTTTATTGAATTAGTGACTAAATAAGTATGTCACCATGGTAACGTCCATCGCTATCCCGTGACCCGCGTCGCATAAACAATGGTCGCTCTTTATAGACAAATAATTTGCAATAAAATAAAATTGCGACTATAATAATTAAAGATCTAAGCTATCCTATCTCTCAAGTTGGAAAAAAGCACACATTTAAAAAAATAAACATTAAAATCGGTTTATTAGTTTAGGAATCCATTGCGGACAAAAAGCGTGACAGGAGATTTATATGTATATATTAGAAATACATATTCTATCCCTGTAAAGGGATAGAATATTAGTTTTAATATATGTACATATTATATTATAGAAGCCATTAGAAGCGAAGAAATAGAGGAAAATGTGGAAAAAACGGGGAAAATTATTTGAAAGGGCTAACTTGAACACGCTAATCTCAGGAACTACTGGTCCGATTTGAAAAATTATTTCAATGTTAGATAGCCCATTTATTGAATAAACGGGGATAATTATTTAGAAGGGCTTATCTCGCGAACTACTGGAGCAATATTATGTTATTTGGCACATTATAAGAAGTAGACCACGTGAAGGATCATAGGCTATCGATTTTAATTATTTTTTTCAGTGGCTATAATATATTTTATACTCGTGCGACGCCGGGGCGGGTCTCTAGTTTATAAAATAATTATTACTTACTTAGTGTAAACTAATTTTGCCCCAACTCAGTTGCGGCAAAATTCGTTTATCGCGCCGGAACCGTACATTTTGGCAGGATAAAAAGTATCCCATGTCCTTTCCCAAGACATAGAAAGATTGGATCAGCGGTTTGGGTGTTTCTAATAATATTTGTATGGATGTACTATCAGAGAAGATGACTCCTAGGCAGATGAAGGACCAACGTAGTTTGGTCACGTTACGTCAAACCCACAATCAACATTGAATGGACATGATCCGACCAAATGACGTTGACGTCTGTCAACTGCCTAGGAATCAATTTCCTCAATGGTACATGGATATGTAAATGGTAACAAAGCTTGAACACGAACTTTTTGAATCGGGGGTTTTTACTTTTTAAAGATAATTTTTCAAACATTATCCTTACGCACGAGGAAAAAAGATTAGATGTGACAAATAGGGACTTCCCTGTGAGGCAGGCGATAACTCGGAGCTTATCAGTGTTAGGCAATAGGCAATCTACGATACTGCTAGTCGTCTAGGCATAGATAAATAATACCAATGTTGATTACTTACAAGCCATAGCACGGCTATAGTTAGATAAATAAAATTGATTGCAAAATTATCATTAATCATACATACTCATATATTACGGTAAGTAGAAATTTGAAGATCTATTCTTCAAATAAGAGATCTTCTTTTTCAAATATGAGAGTTGTGTAACAGAAGAATGTAAAATTCAGCACAGATAAAGTTGATAAATGCAGTTGGGCAGTGCTGGCAGTTCTCGAATGCTTAGAAATTGACAAAATTAACAGAACCGGGAACTATTTTGCTGAAAATTGGTACGGTCTTCTTTGACTTTGAGTCAGTAGGGACTCCGTGAAAAGAAATAGGACAATTTTTATCCCGGAAAATTGTGCATTTCCCGCACGATAATCGAACTTTGGCGCAACGGAGTTCATCTAATTTATAAATTATACAATTATTAACAATATTAAAAATGTGAAAGTTTGTATTAAACTGATCGTGACGAAATTTTGTATGAACGTACATAATATGAATATTTTTCACGAAAAAATGTACAGTTCCCGTGAAATTAACGTACTTTATAAGACGGATATACAGTATACGAACGTAGCTAATTGGTTGATTAAACTTAATTAATATTAAAAATATTATTATTTGTTGTGATGAGAGAAAATTAAAGCGCGCCTTATACGATATGGCGGAAACCGCACTTCCTAGTAGCGAGAAAAATGTCCACTAATGTTACTACTTACTCATCTGTTACTACACAGTATGTTGATGGTTTACAGGGTACTTAGTCAAATCGCATTCAACAATTTCGGAAGCAAAGTTAGAAATTGATTAATTAAATAGAGTGTATATATAGTAGATCGCAACTCGCAATTCGCAGGAATTATAATAATACTAATAATAATAATACTTGCGAATTGTGATGCATTATGTGATTCATTCTTGATTTCGAGTTTCGTTGTGGCAAATATTATCGAATACAACTTGACTTTAGGGTACATAGTCAAGATGGATTCAATGAATTCTACAGCAAAGCAAGAAATAAAATATGTACAAGATTTAAAATATAAGTAACGTATAGAATGCATTGGTAAGTGACGAGCTTAAAACATTTTGGGTGAAGCCAAACGGGCGTAATTTGTGAGTTGTGAGTCGCAGAATTTTGGTCGCGTGAATATCTTTTCATACATATCATGATTCATGACTCACAAAATTACGCTCGTGTGAATCAAACAGGACTTTTGTATGAAACATGCAATCATTCAGCAGCAGAATTTCAGCCAGCCGAAATTCTGCGACTCACAAATTACGCTCGTTTGGCTTCACTCTTTATAATCGTCCCAAACGCCACAACGCTGTTAAATAAGTTTTCATTTCCAAATAGCAAGATACCTATCTGAAAGTAACTGTTGACGGATGATGCGAAAGACATCCTCAACTTTCGCAGTTACAAAGTATGTACAAATCATAAACAATGTGTTTTGCATCGTTCAGGTCAAGGACTCATGTGGTTTCACACGACTAACGATTGTCTAGTCACTACTTACTGAGTGTGACGATGGCGTAACTGTTGCGTTTATTTTAGTTTTACTACTACATACTATTTAATATACCTAAAACGACAAGTATACACGTGCTACATGCTCACACAAAAAAAGCTTTCGGGGATAGAGGTCCTGTCCGCGGGCCTCTGGTGAGCCCGAAGAATAGAATAAAGAGTCTTAGAATAGAATGATGGTTGATGCAACCCCTACTTGCTAAAACTCGGCGGTACTCCACATGGTTGTCCTACTCAGGGTAATCATCATCAGCCTACATCATCTTACATCCCACCAATGTCGTTGAGTAAAGATCAATTTAAATCTGAGGTGTAATGCAATGAGGGTGGTTGAAATAGCCGGCCGCCATGTAGCCGTCAGGTCTATGGTGTCAAATAGGTCTATCGTGAGTCGTGACACATGAGTCATGACAGCTATATCGTGACATATGACAGCAGTTTAACACGATATACCTGACGGCTACATCGCGGCACCTAGAGGCAAACAGAATTTCAACAACCCTCATTGGTTTTTATTCGATAAAGGTTCGGAAATTATAACAAGCATTCTATATTCTTAATAAAAAATCGTAAGTTTTAATAAAGCAAAAAAAACAGCAAAACCAAAGGCAAAATTAATAAGAACCTTGCACGGAAACGCGGAATACAAATGGTTTAATCATTTTATAATAGCATCTCGGTTTATAAATCAAACCGACTGGAAGACAAAGCACATTTAACATGACACTTTCGATTTTTCACGCCGTGATGAGCAAAAAATTAAAAGTAACAAAGAACCTGTCACACCTTATATAGAGGGCTGCGTCAGAAAGTCAAGGGCTATATGACGTCAGCCCTGTAGGGCAAGGAAACTTTTTAGGGATTTTAGGAGTTCCGGAGTAGAAAAGGTCCTAAAATTTCCAACGCTTTTGGAAAATGTGTGCCATTCTGTCCCGCTTATCATGTCCAAAGTTAGCGCTTGCGACAGTTTTAAATACAACAGTTGTATCACGTTTTACGGTCTTCGTCAGAACAACTACGCTGCCTGGCTGTCTGTTTTTAACCATGCTGTCTCACAAATTATATTGTATTTCTCTTGCCGCTCAAAGTCAATACGGAGGCACAACGGAGGCCCTCGTACGCGGAGCTCGGCTCTTGGCCGCGTTTTTCTCTTTTCGTCTAAATACTCCATATTAGGTCAGAAAAACCTTGAAAGTTTATGGAGTCATCTGATGACGTCAAAGCCTAGGAAGTTCTGGATTATGTATCATGCTGTCGGGGTGAAAAATTCGCGTGAAATTTGGTCATTATCAATGATTTGGATCATAAATTCTTGGATTATAGGCTCTAGATGAGGAGATTTAAAGTCTACTGATAAGCGAAGTATGCGATTAGGTGTTATCTACTAATACCTAACATTGTATGTCAGTGTGTTTTTGTTATATTCTATGTCATGTGAAAGAAGGAAGAAGTGTAAAAATTTAATTAATATTGTTTGAAACACCAAAAAGGCTAGGCGATTGTTATTGCTCAATAACATTTTTATCAGGGTTCCATAGTGATTACCTTATATTTCTGATAAAATATTTTATTTTGAAAGTAAAGTTGGGTTAAAGAACTAGTATATTACGAGGTAAGACGACGCTCTTCTGTCATACAGGGATCTGGAAAAGGCCACAGTTGTGATTTTAATGATTACAGATAAAGCCTTGATGACATAAGTTTATGGACATTCTTTTTTGGAGCGAATATTTTTAAGTTTGCAGCGAATCGTGACTCGTGAGTCGTGGGTGCGTTTGTTATGTCAAAACTCAAAATAGATGCACAGATCCTACAGCTGGCATTAAGTCAGAAACAAGATGTATAAGTCAGAAACAAAATCCATATATCTATCTTCTTACGAGTATATATAAAATTCGTGTTGTCCACGAACTCCTCCGAAACGGCTTTACTGATTTTTATATGCATATTCAGTAGGTCTGAGAATCGGCTACTTGGTACTTTATATATTGATAAGTGCATTTGTTGGATAAATAATAGTAAATTATTACAACCTGAGACTAACGGCGGCCATTGTTTGTGCGACGGGATAGCGATCGACGTTGCCATGGCGACATACTTATTTAGTCAATTCAATAAAATAATATGGGCGAAATATGTACTTTATATTATGGCAAAGCAACGTTTGCCGGGACAGCTAGTATACTTATAAAATTACACGTCCTGACTGACTGACTGACTGATTCATCATCGCTGAGCAAAAACAGTTAAAGTTACAGCCACGAAATTTGGTAAGTAGGGTCGTTTTATTAAGTATACATCCACTAAGGAAGAAATTTAGAAAATTTTACCCCGAAGGGGGTGAAATTGGGGTTGAAAGTTTAAATGAAAGTTCGTTATTTCTTAAGTTAGAAACTTGAAATTTTATGTTTGGGCTACTGATTAAAAATGATTGGATAAGTGTTTAGACGTTTTTGGAAATTCTACCCCCAAGGGGGTGAAATAGGGATTGAAAGTTTAAATGAAAGTCCGTCATTTCTTAAGTTAGAAAAATGAAAGTTTATTGACGTTTGCGTTTGACGTTTGCTTAAATAGGGTCCTGTTTTTACCCTTTGTATAAGGAACCACAAAAAGGGGAAAACTATCCATCTTTGTTATAATACTATGTTAACGCGGACGAAGTCGCGGGCTAAAACTCAAAGGTGACTGACTGACATGGTGATCTATCGAAGCACAGCCCAAACCACTGGACGGATCAGGCTGAAATTTTGCATGCAGGTAGATGTTGTGACGTAGGCATCCGCTAAGAAAGGATTTTGATAAATTCCAACCCCAGGGGGTTAAAATAGGGGATGAAAGTTTGTATGTAATAACTAATAATACTTCTCAACGAGAGCGAAGCCGCGGGCAAAAGCTCGTGTATAACAAAATGTATAATGACATAATATTAAGACTTCGCTAGCTGTATGTTATCATCATGTCAGATATTACCGAAGTTATAACAGTGGACAGACGTACGGACGGATAAAGCAAAATTACAAGGAATCCTTCATTCTTGTAGTTATGGAACCCAAAACATTTAAGTTGACCAGTTGGTTAAAGTTCATAATCCTGAAGTCGAGGACTTTTGGTTCTAATCATGACATTTGCGCCATACGGATGTTGGCTTTGACCCAGAAGCTGGTCGGTCGTTTACACGCGTCCATCAGCAGTCAGCCTGGACTGTCGCCAAAACGCTTTCTTCAACAGATTGTAATAGATCTAAGATCGAACATTGGGATTCTATTTCACAATGGATCTCAGAAAAACTTTCTCACTTCGGGAGAGCGGCAGAAGTGAAAGACAGAGAGAGAAGGAGAACATTGCTCGTACGCCGCGCCGGCGGTCTATACTCCCTTTATTTTATGAATTTTCGCTCAGGTCACGCATCATGACTCATGACATTTTTAGTTTTTACTTTTTACCCATCCTAAACGCTCAACGTCGCTTAACAACTTAGAACCAACTTTAAAAACCAAACCTGAATGACTGAATGAAATAATATATTTACTAGAATGAAAAATGAATAGTTAAAATGTTGGCAATCAGCCTGGTCGTTCAATTTCACCAAATTCGTGGTTGAAAAACAATGGTTTCACCAAATTCGTCTGAATAGAATATACGTAAATATAAATATTTTATTGTGCTAGACTAGACATAATGGCTCTACGTACAAGTTGTTGGGTTTTATATGAGCTATCTTAAGTTTAAAAAATATAAATTATCTGAAATATTGTATTTATGAATAATTTAAAGCTGTACACTATACCAGCGGTTCCTAAACTATTCTAGTAGTGGAAGACAGAACCCATTAATGAAGTGACATTTTTGACGGGACCCCCCAAAAAGAATGTTTCGTCATAGAATGAATTGTCTCCATGCTGCACTGGTGTCTGATGACATATTTTCTAAAAATTATGAATCTGATGACTCCGTGGAGCACACTTTGAGAATGACTGGATTATACAATAAACAGCATACAGTATACTGTATACCACATACAGTAAGCTTTAATAGGAGAGCTTTTTGATACCAGAATCTGTACTTATAAAATTACATGTCCTGACTGACTGACTGATTCATCATCGCTGAGCAAAAACTGTTAAAGTTACAGCCACGAAATTTGGTGAGTAGGGTTGTTTTATTAAGTAGACACCCACTAAGGAAGGAATTTTGAAAATTTTGCCCCGAAGGGGGGTGAAATAGGGGTTGAAAGTTTGAATGAAAGTCCGTCATTTCTTAAGTTAGGAACATGAAATTTTGTTTTTGGATTACTGATTAAAAATAAATGGATACGTATTTAAGCGTTTCTGGAAATTCAACCCCCAAGGGGGTAAAATAGGGGTTGACAGTTATTATACTATGCTAACGCGGACGAAGTTGCGGGCAACAGCTAGTCTAATATATATGCGATGAATGTTTTGTTATCGACTGCAAATAATTCATGTTTTTGTTCATGCATTAAAAATTAAAGTGGAGGCGTCAGTCGAACACACTATGAATTTTGAAGAGCTTAGGATTCTACTCAAAATTCGACAGAGCTCCGAAATGAAATCTAATGAATATTTTTTGTATAATATATCGAGTGAATTCAAAGCTCCATTTTAATGTTGCATTAAAATATTATGTAGTAGAATCGTTTACGATGTAAGGTTTTGCGTTTGTCGCAAACATCTAGATTCTAGTTGGTTGAATAAAGACAATTTTAAAGACAATAAAAGATTAAATCTTGATCAAATCACAAAACAGACTTGAGACACACGGAAAAATATGAACCGGAAAATGGAAACCGACAGTTTTCGTGAAAATATTGTACAAAACAAAGCAGAGGAAAATTGTAAGAGAAGTGTCCTACTTGCAAACGCAACGGGTTCAGCAGAATAAAAGATACTTAAATGAGAATAAAGAATTGCTGTAAAATCACATAGACTAGTACACAGTGTTTTTACATGAAATAAAAATCTCTCACTTTTGGTCAGTTTTGTTTTTTTTCTGGACATTTTTTTGCGACATGGTATATTATACTCGCAGTTATAAAAAATAGGAACTGCATATTATAATATTAGGAACTGAGACTGTTTGTTCGGCTGTCTGTATCCTGTAGCAGTAGAAGATCACATTAAATCTGGGGGAGCCAAGCTTTTTAGCAAAGGCACGGTCGTACCATACTTTTTTCGAAGCGGTTCGCAGCTATTTCACACCCCCCCCCCTTTATCTTCGATGTTAACAAAGCTAGGGATTTAAAATTTCGGTCACTAGGAGCAAGTATTAAAACTAGCTTAATTTCCAAATTACATGAAATTTCAATAAATAGTTTAGGAGTTACTACATTTTGTCACTCACTGACATATAGATCATCAAAATTCTAAGGTACTTCTAGCAGACTTAGAACCTTGAAGTTTGGTACTCGGATAGGTCTTTATTCACAATGAAAGGAAAAAATATGAAACCGGCCAAGTGCGAGTCGGACTGGCGTACATAGGCTTCCGTACCGTAAATTTGTATGGGAGCCCCCCTTAAATAATAAGTTTATTTAATTTTTATTATTAATTTTTAAAGTTAACATACAAATGAGAGTTTTTTGAAATTTTCAAAGACCTTAGTGTTACCATTATGGATATAGAGCAAAAATGGGAAAAAATCGTGTTTGTTGTATGAGACCCACCTTTAATAATTTATTCTATTTTGATTGGACTATTAGCTTTGATAACAACACCAGAAATACATTATTTGTGAAAATAGCAAGTATCTAGCTATTGCGGTTTTCGAGATCCAGCTTGGTGAGTGGTGACATACGGATGTACGACGGACAGACAGCGAACACTTATTAATAATAGGGCCCCGTTTTCATCCTTTGGGCAGGGAAACCTAAAAACTGAAATTGAAAAATAATATCATAGGTAATAATATAATAATTTACAAAATAACACCGTCAAACGGAACGCGATCGCGTCAGTTACTTACGAAAATCAAATTCTCAAATAATTGGTGTTTTTTCTCATAAAAACTTTAAAAATAGTGTTTATTGCTTAAATAACACGTCAATAATTGTGATTAATAAGAATTACACAAAAAACATTGGTTACTCGGAAGTGAATAGTGACTAACCTCAAAATCTTGTGAAAACTTGATATTCACAATAACAAAACTAAACAAATAGTGCTCTTTCGCTATGTATACCGTTAAGAAATACGAAAACGGTTAAAATTATACGAAATTGCAGCCAGAATGGGGAACGAAAAACAGTTTTCCTCTGAAACGCCGAAACAACAATCAAACAAACCTTTAGTGCAACAAGTGTTTCATAAAGCACTATTTAACAATGCTCGACCTCGAAGTAATTCAGAGGGCGAACCCATACGACTCGACCGGCAGTACAAGAGATCGCCACGGAACAAGCCATACCCCAAGCCCAACCATCAAATTCACTCGCAACTAGTCAGGTCCCTTGGCAAAAAGCACCAGACAGCAATAACAAAAGAAACCGCTCGCCTGAGCACATTCTAAGTGTCAACAAATTACCAAAAAGGCATGAAGCCAGACAACAAATTTTCAATAACAACAGACAGAACATAGATCCCTCAGATGTTATTCTAACTAACAATAGCTTTTCATTGCTCAACTGTGATGAATTATGTGAAAATAGTATGAATGCATTGGACGAAACAAACAAAAAACCAAAAAAAGTCTCTAAGCCACCGCCATATAATAGTATTATATGGCATATTGAATCTACAAAATCTTACTGAATTCCTCAATGAAGTGGTGCAAAAAGATAATTATACCTTTAAGATAGTTTCAAAAGATCAACTTATAATCTCAAGCAAGTCAGTCGAAACCTATAAATCTTTGATCTCACATATTAGGAATAAGGGCCTAATTGGACATACTTTTACTAGAAAAAAAGAACGATGTCAGAAAATAGTAATTAAAAATCTACATCACACTACCCCCACAGAAACCATAAGAGAAGCAATAGAGGTAACCGGTAACAAGGTGAGAGGTGAGATTGTCAATGCCCGTAAACCAGGTACAAAAGAAACATTTAATGTTTTCTTTGTAAATCTTGAGCCACATGAGAATAATAAATTTGTCAAAAATATTAAATACATTTTCAATCAGAGAGTCAAGATAGAGGACCCTAGGAAAAGTAAAACCGTTGTGCAGTGTACAAGATGCCAACAATATGGCCACACAAAAAATAATTGTCTGAGGCCATATAGGTGTGTCAAATGTGCGGGCCCACATCGCACTACAGACTGTGACAAAGATAAAAATACCCCAGCCACTTGTGTACTTTGTGAAGGCAGTCACCTAGCAAATTACAAAGGATGCCAAGTGTATCAGGAGAGCCAAGCTAGAAAAAATAAACAACATTTACATAATAAGCAGCGTAACAGCACAGGTCCGTCAAATGCATCCAATATACAATCAAACACAATTTCCAAACCAAACACTGTGTCAAATACACCGAGTAGTCGACCAACCAAGAGTATATCTCATAAGCCTGTAGAATGTACAGGACAAATGCAACCACAAACAAGCGTGCCCTTATATAATGAAATTGTACGGGGCCAGGTAAAAGACTTACATCCTCCTTTGAATAGTGAAAAACGTTCACAGCCAAACCTTTCCTATCAAAACAGACAGGAAAAAAATAAAGATGGTGATAGAGACTACCTTACCCAAATAAACAACTGTTTGCTAGAAACCATCAACGAACAAGCCGAAAAGCTAGACATACTCATCCAGCAAATGGGAACACTTATTAACCTTATAACAATGCTTATAAATAAGTCAAAATGACAAGTTTAAGGATAGCAGCGAATCAAAAAAATCTTCATGGAAATTAACAAAATTGATATAATGCATGTATCTGAAACACACTTAAATAATAGAAAAACTTTTAAACTAAACAACTACTGCGTTTACTATACAAACCACCCAGATGGCACCTAGCATGGTGGTACTGCTGTCTTAACAAAGAACAACTTGAAACATTACATACATAGTGAATTCCAAGAAGATTATCTACAAGCTACAACCATCACAGTCCAAGGTAAAGAAGGATCACTCAATGTAAGTGCAGTCTATGCTCCACCAAGATTTACAATTACAGAAGACATGTTTAAGTCCTACTTTAGAACACTTGGAAACAAATATATATGTGGTGGAGATTGGAATAGCAAGCACACATACTGGGGTTCCAGATTAATAACAACCAGGGGTCGAGAGCTAAAAAAGTGTCTAGATTCTCTGAAATTATCAACACTATCTACAGGAGAGCCTACCAATTGGCCTACAGGCACAAATAAGGAATCAGACCTTTTGGACTTCTTTGTAATTAAAGGCTTATCTAATAGCTATTTTGATATAGAAAATTGTGCCGATACAACATCTGATAATACCCCAATTATAGCAAATATTAGTTCAACAGTCATATATAGGCAGCAAGATACAAAATTATACAATAAAAAAACAGATTGGACTGCATTCCGTGAAATTTTAGAATCAGAAATAAATCTCAGAATCAGACTTAAAACCATAGAAGACATTGACAATGCCACATTAATTATCACTAACAAAATACTAGAAGCTGCATGGCGCTCTACACCTACCGCCAAAACGACAGATAAGGGATTAAATATACCACTTCAGATTCGAGAGACAATCATGAAAACAAGGAGGCTCAGAAGACAATATCAACTCTATAGAAAGTCTGCAGATAAAAGGCAATGGAACAGGGTTGCTCGTGAACTTAAAGAAATGATAAAAGAACATGAGAATTTTACATTTCAGCAACAGCTGTCCTCACTCTCTGCAACAAAGCAGGATAACTATTCCCTGTGGAAAATAACAAAAAAATTTAGAAGACCACAACAATCAGTTCCACCGCTTAAAACACAAGCAGGAAACTGGGCAAGAAAACCAATCGAAAAAGCTGAATGCTTTGCAGAACACCTAAGCAAAGTATTTGAATCAAATACCTCAAGTATGATGGAGTTTGAGGAGGAAGTAAACAATGTATTAAATAGTAACCAACAGCTGTCACTACCAATTAAATCTGTAACTCCCAAAGAATTGGCAGCCAAAATAAAAAGCCTGGGAAGAAGGAAAGCCCCTGGATTTGACATGATAACAGGAGAAGTATAAAAAAAATTACCAAAAAAAGCAGTAGTATTTTTAACAATACTTTTCAATGCTATACTAAGATTGCATTACTTTGCAAAATTATGGAAAATATCTCAGATTACCATGCTACCTAAGCCAGGAAAACCACCAACTGATCCTAGTTCCTATCGACCAATAAGTCTGCTGCCAGTTTTTTCAAAGCTATTTAAAAAGCTTTTACTTAGAAGCCTTAAACCAATTTTGGATGAAGAAAATATAATTCCTGACCATCAATTTGGGTTTAAACAGCATCACTCAACAGTAGAGCAAGTCCATCGTGTAGTAAGAAAAATAAGACAGTCCTTGGAGAAAAAAGAGTACTGTGCTGCTGTATTCCTTGATATACAACAAGCTTTTGATAGAGTCTGGCACAAAGGCCTTCTATTCAAAATCAAAACAAGTTACCTAACTCTTACTATATGTTATTCAAATCCTATCTCGAAGACAGAAAATTCCAAGTTCAATTTGATGACGAAGTATCAAAACTGTATGATATAAAGGCTTCCGTACCACAGGGCTCAGGTCCTCGGCCCAATACTGTATTCCATATTTACAGCAGACTTGCCAAATAGCAGAAATGTAGTCACAGCAACATACGCTGATGACACTGCCTGCCTTGCTAGCGACGAAAATCCGACCACAGCATCACAAAAACTGCAGTAACACCTAAACAAAGTAGATAAGTGGCTTGAGCAGTGGAGGATTAAGCCAAGTGTCAATAAATCTGTCCAAATCACTTTTACACTGCGAAAAGGCGACTGCCCATCAGTCACTCTACGAGGAGAAAAATTACGATATTGTGAAATACTTAGGGATGCATATTGATAGAAGACTAACCTGGGCTAAACATATTAAAACAAAGAGGCAACAAGCAGATATGGAGTTCAAAAATTGTACTGGCTTATTGGACGACAATCACCTCTAACATTAGACAATAAACTTCTTGTATACAAAGCCATCAGCAAGCCAATATAGACATATGGCATCCAACTGTGGGGCACTGCAAGCAAAAGTAATCTGGCCATATTACAACGTTTCCAGAATAAATGTCTGAAAACAATAGCTAATGCACCTTGGTTCATAACAAACTCTGAGATACATGATTATTTAAATATTACCACCATTAATGAAGAGGTATCTAAATACATACAAACATACAAGAAAAGATTAAAAAAAAAAACGATTTTCATGTTTGTAACTTTGCAAGAACAGTATGAGTTTCGACTGCATATTTGTTTGAGTTGAGTTGAGTTTGTACAAAAGGCTTTAAGTTAGTTATGAACTTAATGAAATGGCATTAATTAAATAAAAAATAATATTGACAACGTTAATTAATAATGAAACAATAATTGAATTCCATTTAAATATAAATGTAATCACTAATCAGTACTGAGATATACACTCCTTACTTGTTCGATACAATTATTATGGGAGTTTTAAGTTATCACATGAAATAAGGTGTGCTCCTTTCCTGCGAGGAACGTCGAGACGCTTACAACAGTGCTGCTATGTATTCAACGGTAAATATAAAAATGGCCAAATTCAAGTATTAGCTTAAGAGTTATTTATATAATATGAATATAATAATCGACTCAGAACTCAGAAGTATTTACGTTACGTTGTCTACCTCATAGAACTAACGAAGCCTCAAAGAAAAAATATAAAGGAGATAGGGAATGGGTGCTAAGCTAAGTACAGAAAAGTTATAACATGTCCTGAAAAGAAAAGAAAAAAAACCTTCAAAAAAGAAATGAAATCCCACCCAAACATGAAAATATGTAAAAGGAGCCAAGCAAAATATTGCAGAGCTATTCTATAAGTACTTCTGTCGTAAAAAGTTTTCAGATCACATTCAAGCCAAGCCTTCAACTTATTTTGTAATTTAAATCAACATTCAGTAAATGTATCAATATATTTCTTTATTTTATTATTATTATAGTGGCTTGGCAATAAGCACAATAGAACCAAAATATATAAAACTGCATATTGGGAGTAGTTCATACTTACAGAGACGGCAAGCGTAAAGTGTTTTAATATGTAACGACGTATATGGCCGATGGTACCCAATAAATCCAATTAGTAGCTGATTATTTCTCTAGTGCTTATTGCCAAGCCACTATAATAATTATAAAATAAAGAAATCTATTGATACATTTACTGAATGTTGATTTAAATTACAAAATAAGTTGAAGGCTTGGCTTGAATGTGATCTGAAAACTTTTTACGACAGAAGTACTTATTGAATAGCTATGCAATATTTTGCTTGGCTTCTTTTACATATTTTCATGTTTGGTGGGATATTTTTAACAGAAATAAACTAAAAAAAAATTAAAAATTAAAATACAATAAAGGAATATTGTAAAATCTCATACGAGTACATTCTGTCTTTTAACAGAAAATAAATTCATACGCGAGTACAACACACTCTTGGTCGGTTTTACAATTTTGTTGGCTTTTTTGGTATAGCTCCTCATGTGGTAAAATGTTGTGATAATTATAATCTCGACATCCTCCAACAAAAAATTATATCCCTAGGAATTAAAACCGCCTAAAACTAATCCAAATTTACATTTGGTACTAATTAAAATAGATTAACAATGGATGTCCAATATAAGATATTTGTGCAGGATAAATCCATTTTTGCGTAAGAAAAGTATAAATTACTTATTTCGTATTTTACCTAATCCTTGAAAACGTCCTTGCTGTAAGTAGCGTTGTAAAAATGGCTTTTCCCACAACAAATATGGTTTTTCAGTGATATTATCTCATGAGATAAGTGTTATGTATTATGTAAATCAATATGTACATAATATAACTTTTACATAATTTACAATAGGCGTAACAAGGCGAGGAAATTCTCTCAAAAACAGACCTATTCTAGAGTAATTTTTTTTTTATTCTGACCACAACCCCATTATGTGGATTGTGGAGTATCCCTTAAGATTATCTGCATAGCAGTTGTACTAACAGTAATTAAGTTTATGCACCAAATGCTGGTATTTTAGATTATTCAGATTTCACATAATACATTAATTATTCAAAAAATGTAAGAAAAAAATCAATCAAACAAATACCATCTAACTAGCGATAAAGAAATATGAGCCAATGCCTGGGACCCGTTTTAACTCCTTGTGGTACTCCCATTCAGGAGTTATAGATAAATAGTAAATATTTACAGGGTATTTCCCATATTTCCATTATGTATTCTTATCTTTTTAATTGTCATCCCGCCTATCGTAAACATATTTTGATTCTGTAGTAAGATTGCGATTCAAATGTTATTTACGTCTTGAAAATAATAAATGATTATTTTGCTCACAACGAATTTTTGGATTTACAAAAACTTTTATAACTTTGTTTCCTTAGAAGTTTCAAAGCAATTTGGGTAATAATAGTAAATAAAGGATTGCTTGAATAATTTGCAGTTTCTTGAAAATTACGTCAAGTAAAAGGGTATGAGAGACTACAATTTGGCAAGAGTTCAAAGACCGTAAAACAAGTTAAAGAGAACGATAATTCTTAATAATACACAGGCCCTGTCGATACTTTGAGCTTGGGAACGATTAATTTTTGAAAATGCTGGCTTTTTTATCTAGGGACGTATGTAGAGAAAAGAGATATTTTAAGGATAAATCTAAATATTTGGAATGCGACTAAATAGTAGCATTATTGAATGTAAATTTTGTTAGGTGTTAAAGTTTTATTAAATCTTTTTTTTTTTAGTTTAAATTGCGTCTCATAATATTAAAGCTACAGCGAGCTCACAGCAAAAACTAGAAAGAATAGATGCATAGATAGATTTTACGGACAGCCTGATTTTCTTTGTCCATCTTTTGCTATTCTATCGTAAATACTCTTTCAATGGTGGCCACGCTGATGATGCTAGTGGATATCTTTCCACGGTTTTGCAAATGACTGAAGTCGCTTTGAACTGTATCGCGTGGACGATAAGGTTGACGTGCGAAAGCTCGGAGCTGCTCTACCGTGAGCTGAACTCAGAAGTGGGGATGCCGCGCGCCACGCGCGTCGCTCGGCGAGCGGCAGACGGCCCAGTTGTCATCCGACAGTGCTGAGAGAAAGACGCGGTCGCTTGATCGGCGTGTTCTCCAAACTTGACGAAACTTTGTGAAGTGAAGTGATGAATCCCACCCGGATCCGCCGGACCCTGGACTAAGTCAGAGGGGATGGCACAGGACCGCCTGGTGGAGGAGATAGTGCTCCTCGCTCTGTTCCTGGTCTCCACGGCGGGAAATTCCCTGGCTCTTTTGGTATTTTACCGCCGACCTGGATTGAGGACTGTTTCGAATCGGTAAGTTATTTATATCGGACTAGTTCTGCTAAGGGAATGGCGAAATCGAATGCAATTTTCTTTTGAAAAGTTTTACGACGCGAAACGATTTCGCTATTTTCGGCGATAATAAATATTCAAGTTTCTTAGAATACGGAAAATTTATTATCTAGTTTGAAGCTGGTAACTATAGTTATACTCGCTTTAAACGACCGTGTTAACTCTAATTGGTTAATTAAAAATATTAATTCTGCTTTAAATATAAAGCCATTATAACGAGAATAGTAAAGATTAATTGAAAGAGTTAATAACGAGTTTTATAAGGACATCGAGACGAAGGTCGGCTCGGTGGTTAAAAAGTCCATTAATTTACCTGATACTTCTGAATTCCTATGTATCATGGTAGTCCTAATAGTCAGTCTACCTGTACAATTGTTTCATTCCAAAACATCTCTTAAGTCTCGGGTCCAAGCGTCATATTTGATCAGCTGTTTCCAAGAAAAAAGGCAAAGATCCGTTCGTTTCATCAGAAGGTCATGTCGTAAAACTATCAATGGAACAATTGATTGTTAATTGAACTGATTGTGATATCAAAGGCTTATGTAAAGTCCTTTCCGATGGAAAATTTCGCACCGGAGCCATACTGCCATTCACGAATTAACTAAGAATTAACTAAGAATTCCATGTTGTTTTTGTTTTATACGTTCAACGTTGGTGTCAACTGGCAAATTTTTAAAAAGGTAGATTACCGTAATTGACGTCAGTAAAATTGTAGATTATTGACAAAATTATCATTGGCTTCGATATAAATTCTTTCTATCGAAAAACGATAAAATATAATTGGGTGCGTCTGAATTCCTTTGTTTAATATTGAGTATAAATAATCCATTTTAACATCCAAATCATTAATGCAGTTTTTAATGATGTAAAAAGAGCTTATCCAAGTCGTTTTGTTTATCGCTTCTTTATAGAAACACCGATCAAAATGTATGGAATTGACGTATGCATTCGCTAATTAATATAAAGTTGACGTTCGACTAGCGTTAATCCATGTACAATTTAATCTGCGATTCTATAAAGAATCGATAACGTCTTGGATAGGGGCTCAGTTTCTTTCATTCAAGTCCCTGGTCAAAATCAGATAATATTGCGAGGTTAGATTCTAAGATATCGTTATCGTAATTCAAGGGACTACCCTACGATGTCGTAACGACTACACAATCGTATTTATTACATCTTACGACATTGCACTACACAATTGCAAAGTGGCTCTAAGAGCGGTGCTCTTTTGTTTTGCTATTCGCACCAAAATGGACTCAGTAATGTCATTTTAAAATAGTTTTTGTTTAGGTCTCATGGGAAAAGAAAACTTAAATATTATTGTAATGGCAATTTTTTGCCGGCCTTATCTTTTCTTTTTTGTATTTTAAGTACTTATCTGAAATACATAGTTAACTTGATAACTAACAAACTTATTTATAAAGCTTACCATTTTCTTCTAGCTACGTTTTCATAATTTGTAATTTAACAAAAATTTACATCACCTTATTCTTTTGTAATTTACAGTTAAATAATACGCATTTGCTAGGCATTGGCCATATCTCATGTGTTTTGACTCATCGTTTTTTTTTGTCTTACTATATAGCAATGATTAGGCATAACAATATTATGTAGTTTGATATGACGCAAACGCTTTAGATATTTAGACTTTGAAATTACGGTTATTGACTTGTAAAGTTTTTATAATGGTCATCCTTACGTGCACAGATATATATTTGTAGTAGCATAACTCTGAACCAGACTTTAGACATGACAAAAAACGTGCTCAAAATATGGGACCAATCTGTCACTGTTTGGAGTAATAATTTATGACATTGGTACGTTTTCTTTTATTCGATTTTTTGCACTGGCGATTTACGACGGACCCATTTTAAAAATGAAGAAGAAGAAGAACATTTTTCTGTCAAATATACGTGGCGCCTACCCGAGTTTTAAATCTTTGCTCTGAATGGAAAATGTTTAAACAATAAAACACAAATTGAATACCGTCCACGTGCTCTCTATGGAAATAATAAAGGACTTTGATCGCATTAATATTTGGCCGTCAAGTCCAAACCAATCAGTTATTGATATCATTAACAAATAAACATAGTTATTAGTTAATATGCGTAAATATAGATAACTAATATGTTTTTCCTATTTAAGTGCAATACTCTAAATCGGGACATTTACTCTACTAGAACTCTATATTTTACTTTATTTAGTAGAGACAAACTAAAAATACATCATAATAAAAGAATTAGTCATAGCTTTAGGTCAGGTCTGTTTATAAGGAAACCATGCCTTTGAACTTTAAAATAAACTATTCCCTTTTCAAAAATAGACGCTCTCCCCAAATTGTTGTCCAGTTAAGTGCATCCGCTCGCTCAATTGAAAATGGAATTGCCGTGGCATGAGCTGGGCAATCTGTTTCTCACATAATTGCTGCCAGCCAACATTTCACAAAAAATATTATGTTCTCTTCAAAAATTCAAAAAAACTTGTAACTGGCCATTATTTTTATTTAAAAAAAAAAATGATTAACTTTGCGTAAAAACCTAAAAAAATGTAGATTCTATTGTGGCTAGCCAGAATAATATTATTAAGAAGGAAATAAAAAAATCATTACATTCTATGCGAAAAATCGTTAGAAAAAAATAATGAATGGTCAACTCATGAATAAAATTTGCTGTTAAGGCAGGGATCAATCTCAATCCAAAACGATAACCTTGCACACAACTAAAGACCAAGCGTATACACATCGCAATAAGATTCATTTTAGCTTAGCATAAAACTGTAGTTACTAGGGGCGAATCTTCTCTATTTTTCATGTTTTTTTTTTAAATATATTTGGAAATAAATATTAAGAAACAACATTTTTCGGTTAAAGATATTTTAATATAGATTTATTAACAATTTATTCAAATAAAATGTATAATTATCCTAGTTAATACCTATATTTCGATGAATTAGATTTTTTTCGGAGGTGAGTTTGTAAATTAATTACAGCCAAAGTATTAAGTTTTATAAAAATGTTTATGGTTAAACGTCTTTTAAATATTGTGTTTTATATCTCATATTTTTTTTACATTTCGTTATTATATTGGAACTAGGTAAACTGGGAGTCACGGAATAACAAATTGGCGTTGATCCTCGCCTTAAGTGATAACACTAATTTGTTGTCATTATGCAATTATGTGGTGATTTACGATATTTTGTTTGTTTTCAAACCGGTACGGAAGTACGCGTTTTGCGGAAGATTTAGAATTTCAATACGTTGTCACTCTGTTTTTATATAGAATTGGCAGAATCTCAAACCCGTTTCGCGATTCCCAAGATTTTAACATTAATTTCGTTGTTGTATAATAGTAAGTGTTATTACGCAATACTTATAAAACATATAGGAAGATATAAACACGCCGACGACCTATTGTTTAAGATATCAAACATAAAAACTATAAGATAAATTATTGATACAGATGCTTGAATTGTGTTAAAATGACGTACATTATACATAATATCACACGTGCCTACTATTTAAAAGAGAGTATATAATGGCCAGTTAATAACAAAATAAAATAAAAACGCAACTCAGGCTTAGGCCAAGAAAATGTTGTTGTTGAAAATGTTTTTCCCTCATAACTCGCTCTACCATGCGCTTAGGGCCTAAGCGCATGGTAGAGTTTTGTTTTGAGGGAAAAAAGTACAAAGTACAAGCGTTGATTTTCTCGAGTTGTTTATTAACAACTCGAGAAAATCAACGTATGTCAATTTACTAAACACATTTTAATATTTCTGTATTTAATTGTGTCACAATAGCGAGATGATCACGTACGGGCGTGTCGAAATGCACCGAGATACTTGTATCTAATCACGGTATTCTCCACCACTATCTCACAAAAACCTTTGTTTGACACGAAACTCGCAAATTCACGTGCAAATTATATCACTTTGGATATATCTAGTGCAGGGTTTCTCAAAGTTTCGGCTCCACGAACCCCTTACTAACTAATGAAATCCCCCCCCCCCCCCCTCCAAAATAAGGTTGGAAGAAAATAACGTTTTTATTTGAATAAAAGGTAACACATAAAGTGCCAAAGGAGTGCCGCACGTGCCTGCCAGAAACCCTGATCTAGTGCTAAGAACGGTTGAATTACATAAAAAAAATGAACAAAACTCGAAATGACAATATCTTATATATAAAATTCTCGTGTCACAATGTTAGTCCACGAACTCCTCCGAAACGGCTTTACTGATTTTTACCAAATTGAATATGCATATTCAGTGGGTCTGAGAATCGGCTACTCGGTATTTGTTATATTGATAAGTGCATTTGTTGAATAAATAATAGTACATTATTACAACTCGAGAAAAACGACGACCATAGCGATGGACGTTGCCATGGTGACATACTTATTTAGTCACTTCAATAAAATAATACGGGCGATATACTTTATAATATGTCAAAGAAACGTTTGCCGGGACAGCTAGTAATAAATAAAAATATAAGTTGGGTTTTCCTTCCTGACGCTATAACTCCAGGACGCACGCACCGATTTCCACGGTTTTGCATTCGTTGGAAAGGTCTCGGGCTCTGAGATTTATAGAAAAAAAATCAGAAAAAACTTCAAGAGAAAAGCAGGAAAACAGGGAAAATCATTTTTCACGCGGGCGGAACCGCGGGCGACCGCTAGTGACATAATAAATATTTTGCACCCACATACAAAAGTAGTGTGTATAAATTTTACATACTATACGTATACTCTGTATTTTATAATAACAAAAACTAGTTCCTTGTTGGGTTGGGTCATATGCAAGCTTCGATCAAATATTCTGTATGCAAGATAGAATTCTTGAAGATTGAAAAAACATGCGATTAAAGTTAAGTAATAATTATTAATATTAATATACTTACGTCGAGCGCGATAGATAATTAAATACACAATTAAAATGCCATAATATTATGATTACAAATTGCATTTTAACCATTTGTTTTATTTTCTGAGAAAATTAATTATAACATTAGATAGGTCAAATATTTGGCGTGATTTTCATAAAGTCAAATTCGTACCAAAATACCAGGCAAGTACCTACACGTACTACAAAATTCTAGTTTCCATATTTAAAATGTTAAACTCGATTAAAACAATATGCATATTTTCAGCATTATATTTGAGCAATATAGAAAAATCCATTTCAACCAACATATTTCATGTAAAACTAAGACCAAAATATACCTGATTTGTATTACAAGATTTAAAACAATAATTATCAACATTATTAAGCCTAAAAAATCAATACGGTATCTGACAAAATAGTTGAGACCGGTTATACATAATATTGTTTATTTATAAACCTACCTAACAACATTATATTATTATAGAGGAGGATATTAGTTTTGCCTCAATGTGTACATAAAATTTGTTAATAAATCACTCATCGGTTCAGCCGTTCTCGAGTTTTAGCGAGACTAAAAAAGTGTAAAATTAATATTTATTATAGATATTCGTGAACAAAACACTCTCGTTCGACCTGGTGAAAGTTTAAATGGTCATAACTTTTATTTTGGCCATTGTCGACAAATTTTCCACAGAAATGAGGACGAGCACAATATTGTTCATTGCATATTGTTTACAACAATTATCCATTCATATTTCATTGTCGTTACGATTACGGACAAAAGGTATCCATGCGGAAAAGCACTTTTTATGGTGATTTTTCTTCACTGCCCCTTCATGACAACAACAATGTCTTGTTAGAACCGACCTATGTTCTTATTAAAAAAAGTTGTTAGAACCGACCTAATAGGTATGTTCTTATTTAAAAAAAAATAAGTTAGAACCAGTGGTCAAAAATTAAAAAGCAGCCTATCGCGATCGTATTATTGTGTATAAAATAAAATGTTTCGTTTATCTAAGAAATGCATAAACGTCGGATCATATCGAAACATGTATGTCAAGAGCATAATGTACTAATTGAAATAAGGTCGTGCACACACTTCGTAAACATTGTAAATTATAAATTATGAAACAAACGAATAAAACCTTCAAGGTGTTACGACAAAGTATTTAATTACTAAAAAAATTACCAATCTTAAGATCGACTCTATGCTTTGATAGCCATTTTGTTAAAACTGGACCATGAAAAGCATTTGGCGCTAAAACTATAAATTATCCTAGCAATAATTAGCATAGGTACTTGACAAAATATGATTTTTAACATAAAAGTTAAAACCCAATATATGACATGGCATGGCATGGTACAAAACGTTGGGAAGTAAGAGGCATACCGTATACCTAAAGTAAAATAATATGCTTTTGTCAGAAATCATTGACCTTTCAGAGAAAAACATATCAGATACAAGCCCAGAAACACTCATAAACTTTTCACTTCCTACGTATTTTATTACAGAATTATTGCCTTATGCTTTTCGGTGGATATTTAATACTTTATACTTGGTAAACTTTTTTTTTCAGGAAGCGATTCTCTTATTGCAATGAATCGTGTCTTAATTTTTACAGCTTCGTGAGTACAAAATACAGATACGTTATCTGTGACTGAAAGATCTAGAAAGTGTTACGAAAGTTATGTAATTTTACTACAAAATAAACTCATAGTGTTGAAAACTTTACAAGGTAGTAACTAGTTACTAGACAGTTGGTCTCGCAGAAATACGTTAAAACTGTACATTTTGTGAATTAATATTTCTAAAACAAGTTCTAAATTTGAAACTAGAAAGAACCGGACATAATAGATATCTAGGATGATAATTTTAAATCGATTTTAATATTGTTTATGAGTAATGTAATAGTCACAGTCGAATAAGGCTTTGATTATTTTTGCCTCCTACTGGTTTAGAGAATGAATCAGCACAGTCTGTCGAGCCATAGTTACCTACTACAAGTTTTTGTAACGAGCGTTTTTCAACCTAACCTAACTAGACATTTAAATATTATCATTGTGGACTTTGGTATTGATGATTTGAGGAAAGACAGATCTAGCATATTCTTAGGTTCGTGGAAACAGAATATTTTAGGGCAAACAGACTTATTTCAGGTTTTAATTTTATAACAGAAAATGCAAAAAATTAAATTACTTATTACAAATATCTAGCAATGTTGAAAGCTGAAACCTAAAAACAAAACAAGACTAATTTCCGTTAATTTTTCGATTATTCTAGAATTTAATTATCATGATGTTAAATAAAGAGAGAAAACTTCTTGCAGAACTTATTATTAGTTGGATTATCGCCAGGCATTGTTCACTGGTAAAAATAAATGCCTTTGCATATTTCACAAAAATCAAGCATTGATTTACTAAATGCTTTGAAATAGATCACATTGTTGAAGATAATTCGAGCGTGTGTGTGATTCGAACGTTTCGTTTCGCCATGAACTCTACCGAACTCTGACAGCTGCTGAAAAGTGTATCCACTATCCACGCATTTTTGTGTCTCTGACCATATTATAATATAGTTATTATGTTGAAATAGTAATATTCAATTATCATAATATGAATAATTACTGGAATTTATTTAAATATTTTGTTTTAAACTAACGTACGAATATATTTACTCCTTAACCGGAAGATCGAGCAATAAAAGAAATACAGCATTTGAAATTTAAGAGTGCTCCAAACTCGAAAACGTGCATAAATTTAAATGAACGCTCGAAAAATTTTCCATTTAGTTCAATCACCGAATGCTTGGGTATTATCGATCGCCTGCTTAATATGCTACAAAAGCCACGGCATAATTAAAACTAATACATTATACAGCTGAAACAATATAAAATGACAATGGCTTATTATTAGTTTTATAAAAAAAATAATGTGCCGAATTCGACGTTCAAAAATTAAGGTACCCAACATGAACTATCAAATTTTGCCGCGAAAATACATTTTGCCTAATTTATTCGATGTCTGTGTCACTGACCTCTTTAAGCGTATACTACCAAAATTCTAACTTTATTCCTGCTCCTATTTAGCTCATCAATATTAAATTCTTTTTAAAGGTCATCGAAGATGGTTCAGGCGGATATATTTTCGTGTTTAATTTGCATTTCAATCACAACGGAAACGAGTTAAAGTGATCTTGACTCGATCATTTCGGTTATTGATAAAGTAATTTTTAAAAGACTGACACTTCTTGTTAGTATTTTAAAAATAACTTTTAACAAATTTATCTAAAAAAATCACTGAACTCCGGATATTTTTTTTACAAAAAATAGGACTATTTTTTTAAATTAGACCGAGAGGAAGCGATTGACAGTTCTTTCTCTTTCTACTTCTCAAACATCTCAAATTCTGTAGACTATAATGCAAGTCGTCTCACAATGTAAGAGTGATTAAATTACATGATCTTGGAAAATTGATGAATGAACGAGATTAGAATCGGAATCGATGACTCATTCAAATAGTATTGATGTCACGGCTAGACAGTCTGTTACAAGACCCAAATATTATTTTCATCTTCATTAGCTTTGACAATACTCATGCCAGAAGCTAGCATTGCAATGTTTCAGACCTATTTCTAAAATAAAGAAAAATTAATATATAGAAGCGTAAAATATTGAACATTATATTAGTACTAGATAACGCCCGCAACTCGTTTATCGCGCGGGAACCGTACATTTTTCCGGGACAAAAAGTATCCTATGTCCTTTCCCGGGACTCAAAGTATCTCCATGCCAAATTTCAGCGAAATCGGTTCAGGGGTTTGGGCGTGAAGAGGTAACAGACAGACAGACAGACAGACACACTTTCGCATTTATAATATTAGTATGGATAAAATATAATGTATAGCTTAAGCAGGGCTATGGCGTGGCAAATAAGCTGACATCTTTTACACTGTTTTTTACACCGTTGCGAACAAAGTTGGAAAACTCACGCCTCCGTGAAAATGTCATCCCAGTGCCTCAAGTTGTGAGCTTATATACGGAAGACTTATGAGTTAATCATAGACAAAAATAGACTGTCGCCTACTTTTTCTTCCTTGGCAACTTTTTATCTGTCTGTTTACGTTTTTAATTATCACGGATTATAGTATCGTCTGGCTATTTTTATCGATCGTTTAAGACAAAAACTTATAGAGAAGTCTATACAATGCGGTTACTGCGTCATCACTCGTTTGTGCCCTTAAAAATCTTTATGTAACTACTTCTTATAACGTCTGATATTCCAAGAATTTCAGTTTACCTATTGATAGTTTTGATGCATAATTTGAATTGCTAACAAAATTGGAGGCAAGATAATTGACGGGACGTAGAACTGACGTTCACTGCCAAGGTGATCCCACAGAACTGACATTGCAGTGTCGTTGGCATTACGAAATGTTACGCTTCATAAAATTTCATTTCATCGCTGACCTATCTGACTAACGTAAAATATTAATTATAGACGATTTTTAATGGAAAAAAATGACAAAATGTCAAATAAGTTTTTTTAGGTAAAAGTTAAAAGTTATTAGGCAATTGAAATTGATCCCTATTGAGATTAACTATTCAGTCGATTTTATGTTTTTAAGAAAAAATAAATCATCACATCACAAATCACAAACGTTATGAAATGGCGCCAATTTTGTGACATTTTTGACAGATTCTGACTGTCATGACAGGTGTTCTTCACTTTCTCACCAAAACGTACTAAGTATTTTGTATTCTCATTATAAAACGATTGCTTTATTACTTAAATGGTTTCGTGTTTATTTACATTATTAATAATTCTGCACGCTTACCACACGATTTTTTAAAATTGTCTGACCATGAGCACGGTCGGAAGTTGGTATTAACAAGCGTTCATAATTTTATTGCCTATTGCATTCCTATCATTGCTCATGCGTTTACTTATATTATACAGTGTCGCCCATATTTTGTATCATGACACTGTCGTGAATAACCGATTATATTTTAATATTATTATTTTTTTTAATTAATTTATTTATTTAAATCAGGCATCTTGGCCAGGCATATTGGTTTAAAAAATAAGAAAGTAGTCTAGAATTTATCTAAAATCTTTGGCATAACTGGTAATGACTAATGAGAAACTGTTTGACCTATTAAAAAGTTGAGTTCTTTGAAGTTAGAGAGTAGGTTGTAGGGTAGGTAAGAGTCTTGGCTCCATTAATGTCTCATTTTTGCTGTCCTAAATAAAGGTTTTGATTGGTTATTATAGGTCTACCAGAATCTGATGACAAAAAGCAATGATATTGTATGTTACTAACGTAACTAGATTGGCAGTCTACGACAGAAACGCGTCACCACTTTGAAGATGCCTGCAGGCATATCTGCCATACATAATGACATAATAACACTATGAAGTGACATTGTCTTTGAGGCTATCAAGTGGTTACGCATTTTTTGCATCAGTTTGTAAGACATTGCCACTCTAGTATTTTAGAAACTCATTGACAAAAAGTGAGAAAATAGAATGACTCTAGCAATACCGGGATAATAGGAATAAAACATTTTCATCCTTTTTTATTCCTTTAGCGGCTTATTTTGTGTGTGAAACTTTTGTGTGTGAAATATAAAAATTTATCCAATGATTAAGGATATTTTTTGAAAATCTGCTGTTAAAAATTGCCATCAGATTCTGGTAGACCTATAACTATTAATAATTTATTAAATCATAATTGCTTACATAATATACAATATTATCAATTTAAAGTAGTAAATACAATATCTATTGATAATATTGTTGCACTATTGCACATTAAAACGAAACAAAAACTTTAATGTTTTTATAATCGTTATTATTAATATTACGTTAATATTTTTTGTTTCCCTTACGTAAAGAGTTCGATTAGAATAATTATTACTGTGACTTGTGAGTATCTAATACGTACAGGAGTCTAGTTTAATACTTTTAGAATGTCCAAACTCCAAAACAACATAATATTATTGGAAAAGTTTTGGGTTTTTACGCGGTCTCATTCTGTAACGTAAACAAAACAATTTTGCGGTTGGATACTTTATAAAACGATTTAATAGAGTAAGATAAACCTAATAAATAAATACCACTAGGTACTGCTAAATATAGAGTCGTTCTAAGAAATACGTATTTACTATAATTTGATTAAAAATTACAATAATAGCATTTTCGATATTTTTTTCAAACTTAAGTACCTTTTAGTAAGAAATTGGGGACATGGTAGCGCCCCCGCCAAGTTTATTCAAAGCACAAAGGCACTATCAGACCATCCTTTCTCAAAACATATTTTTAATTTACCAAGCGATAACTGGTACTCTCGATAGCCATGACAAATGCTAGGAATTGCGCAGGAAAACTCTTATATTTTCCCGCTTTTCCGAGTAGTAATGATAGTTCTTCATTACTATTGACCTAAATAGTTAAGTGTTCATTAGATATAATGTCGATAGTTTGTGGGGCTTTCCCTTAAATTACAATGTTTATTTGACTGCTGTAAAAATATGTTTAATGTTGCATTGTTAGTACCTACCCAATATTACAGCAATAAAAATTTATTGTTTGTCGTATTGCAATTTGCAGTAATAACACTTTATTGTTTAATAGTACTTATACCATAAAAAGATGAATATGATTTTTGAGTGTTACTACGTTGACAATATACCTACTACCTACGTTAACAATACGAACGAAAAGGTAAACCCCCGAATAAAAAAAAACTTACAAACCGGGCATTACAGACAGACAGAGAAGGCTATTGGAATTTTTGTTCCCGACAACGCATTCTAATTTAAAATCAATGCCCATACGATATAAATATGTTTTAAATGAAATTAGGTCACGACAAACATATTCAGTATTTCTAGGTTAAGGTTATTCCATACTCCTGTATTCATATTGATAGGCATTAGAATTTCATACGCCATTTGCAAGTTAAAAATAAAAATTTGTGGTTCGTTGCCTGCAACACTTAAATAAACTTAAATAGATACAATAATGATTTTGTTTTAGTTAACAACAAACATAATTTAAATAAAGGCCTGAAATCTGACGAACGTTTTTCTACGGCAAACCTATTATAATTTTGCATAACATTAACTACTTGAACCTAAGGTTACAAGCGCCAACGAATCGAAGGAAAGTATTTGTTCACGGTCTGGTTATAGTGCGGCCAGGAAAGTAACTCATAAACTATACGGAAACAATCATCATCATCATCATATCAGCCTATATTCGTCCACTGCTGGACATAGGCCTCTCTCAAATCTCAATGAACGCCAAGATGACCGATCTCCAACGGAAACAATATTCCGTTGCAATTCATTTTGTTCCTAACAAATACTAAAATAATCAAAGTACTTATATAATAATTTTAATGTTACGTTAGTAAATTAAATCATTGACTACCTTACTTAATTTTAATATAAGAATTAGCAAAATCACTCTGCATTAGCTACTTCAAACAATTACATATTCAATAAACACTAATATATTATTTTTAATTACAAAAAACACGTGTTTTTGTTGCTGGGGGCACGGGAGCAACAATGCCAAGACTATATGTGCCATACTTTTAATCGTTTCGCCATAATGTTCCACATACTTGAAATATGGGTTAAAAGTAATAATGATTAGTAGTTAAAATGTAATAAGGTGAAGTTTCCCAGCGTCCTTTAAACTAAAAACTCATTACCACTATCACCATTCGTTCAATGACACCAAAACACTTAGATAAAGAATACTTACTAACATTTCAGGCATTAGGTAAGTGTTTGAAACATTAAAACAAGCTAAGGAAATTAATGCAATTCATGTGTTACAACATTACTAATGTGAAAGTGTAACCTATTCAAGCTTAAACCACTGAATCGGTTTTGAATAAATTAAGTAACATTATATGAAAATACTAAAGAGTCCGATTCTTTTTATCCCAAAAAAAAAAGTAGTTTCCGCGCAATAAATGAATGAATTAATAAAAACATCTTGTATTTTGTAGCTTTATTATTTCTCAAGATAATATATCAGTAGCAGATCATTGATACATAAGTGGTACTTATTAGCGTGGGTCGAGTAGCCCAAGTACGCGATACCACGAACGGTCTTTGTTATCACCTGATATGGTCGTGCGCGTGCGCGAACAATGCTCTTCCGCCATTACATACAATTCTTATGAAGCAATATTTGCAAACAAATACGAACCGGTCTTGGCGAATTAATTCGCTCTGTTTTTATAATATCACTACATGTTTGCGACTTCGCTACGTCAAAATCAGTTTGTGTGTACATCTTACATTTTCTGGGATTAAAAAAAAATCGTTAGTATGTCCTTTCACGGGACTCACCACACGCATTAAAATCGGATCAGTTTTATTGTAAAGAGGTAACAGACAGAATAAGACACTTTCGAATTTAGATTATTAGTATGGATGTTCAATGTTCAGTAAAACGACTAATTTCAGGCGAGCAAACGTATTCTTGCATGTAACTTTAACAGAGCTACAGTTTAGTTGTCATCTTACTTAGTACTTACCGGTTTTTTTTTTCATAAAAAATAATATAATAACTGATATAATACTTCTGTTGTGTAATATTTCACGGTCAGTGACACTCAAGAAAAATTTAATTTATAAAACATCAGCACATACAGCGAAATTTCAAAGAAATATGACGAACTTACATGAACTTTATTGAATATCATTTCAGCAAAGGAATTTTTAATTTTTTCAGCTAAGTTTGAGTTGTATTAATAATGAAAATAATTCCTAATTTGAACTCATTAATAATTATTATTATTCTCTGTACGGCTTTATTAAAAAAAAAATAATACTTACTGGCAGTCGGAAAATTACTAAATTAGAATTTGGGTTTCAACTTTAACTTTTTTTATAAAAATTTTTAGATGCAAAAGTCACGTATTATTAAGGGTTTTTTTTATTAAATTAATTTATAATAATTAGGAAAATTGTAAACTACCAGTCCTGTATCCGGCTTGACTCACAAAATATTGTAATTTAATTTGACAACAGCTCGTGACGTCAATATCTATGACGTACAGGTTCTATGGAATTATTAATAGCAATTTAATATTTATGAATCTTAATAAATTGCAAATAACGTATCGTTTTGTTTTAGGTTGATTAATGACGTAAATGGTAACATGCTGATGTTTCTATACTGTAGCCTGTACTCTGTACTCTTGTTACTGTCAAAGAAAAATGTTAGACCGAAAAATTACTGGAGTTTTTTTTTTTATATCTGTGTTGATTTCAATGTTTTATATAGCTACTAAAACTGGTATAAAAGAGAGCCTGACAGTATTGGATCGTTTCGATTCATCGCAATTGGCGATGGATAGAAACGATCGATCGTAGATCGCCTGGTTGTCTAGATTTCTAAACCGTGAAATTCGTTAGTTCCTGACAGTCGATCTAGTGTTGTCCAGTAGTCGATAGAGTAATATCGAGCAATCGACAACAGTTACATCAGTTACGGTTATTGTAACATCATAATTGGATCATTAGCTTGACAATGGCCTGTGACTTGTATTAATTAAATAATACATTAAGCATTACATTATTTCTTACTCGTCGCAAGTCTTGCAGCCACACTCAGAGACGAATATTAATTAACTGTAATTATATACGAAAATATTGACATAAGCCCAATTCATTCCGTCAAACTTTATGTTAATTCATCAAGCCCCATATACGCTCACCGGTGAACGAGATAGAATATCTATTGTGTCTCGTTTTCCCACGATCGACGGGATTGAAGTAATCATCATTAAAAGCCTCTGTAAGCAGCAGTTTAACTCGATGTATTTTTAATCAACATTTCTGCGAGATCAAAACAACTTTTAATCGTATATTTTGGAGTGTATCAGGAGTTAAAAATAACTCGTGGTTCAATTTAAAACTTGGTTTTTGGATGTTTTAAGAAACCGAAAATGTGTCGACCTAAACAGTTCATCAGCGATGGCCGATGAGTAATCCAAGGTTTTAGCTCTATATATCGATACTGCTTATCTCGTCGCACCTCATCCCTGACGCTCGCACCGAAATACGTAAATAAACATGGAAACTTTTAATGGCCTACTTAGAAATATTTAGACTATATTGAGTGATAGTAAACGTTTAGAAATAACAACTAGATAACGTCCGCAACTCCGTTCCGCCAAAATTCGTTTATTGCGCTTGAACAATATTTTTTTCCGGAATAAACAGTATCCTATGTCTTGTCCCGGGACTCAAATAATATTCATATCAAATTTCAGAAAAATCGTTTAAGTGGTTTGGGTGTGAAGAGGTGACAAATAGACAAATACACTTTAACATTTATAATATTAGTATGGAAGTATGGATTGTATACTTTATACGTCGGATTCCATTAATTGTTCTATAATACAACAGAGCTAGGCATCTAATAGTTATTATTATAGTATTTCCAGGTAACTATTTCTTGTTAAACCCAAGCAAGTTATGAATAAAGGAACTCGTTGATAGTTTATGTCACATCGGCTGATGCCAATTGGTTGGAACTTGGAAGGTCGTATGCTTTAAGACATTATTTAAAAGTTCTAGAACAAATAGCTAGCGAAGCACTTTCCAGTTTTATTATTTCCGACGTTTTGGCTGCTTTCACAAACTACACAGGGATACGATGCTTTTCAGCGGCCGCGGTCACGGGTGGACTGAGGTGACTACTGACAGTGACAGACGTCAAACTCGCTGAAGTTTTTCAACTACCCGCAGATTCATTAATTATTATCATTATACGTAGTATCTCTTCTTAGTCTGTGATTATTATTTGTGTTCCGATCTACGCTGAACGCGTTTGCAGTTTCTTACAGTGTTCAACTATAGAAGAAACATAATTAAGTTTTAATATAAAAAGAACGATTTTTCACGTTTTAGACATGCTACGAGTATCTAAAAATAACATACTAAAGACAGGTAACACAAAGAATTCAACACAGTAAAACTGGAATCAGTTATGTGATAGTGAAAGGAATGGAGCGTTAACTCCTTTGGCTTTTTTATTTAAATCAGTCAAGAAAGTCAGAGAAACTACACAATCTAAATTAAGTGTTTGATGCTAAACTAAAACTTTTTAAATTACTAGTCCTGCATGTTATAAGTTCTCATACTGACTACTGTTTATAAATAATTGTTCTTGCTGTTGTTCTTTTAGAAATAAAAAAAGTTGCCTGCTGTGGTATGCAGTTTAAATATATAATATTTATGATATTCTAGTATTTCATTCATTGAAAAAACAATATTTAAACAATAAATTTTTTACGGCACTGTGCGTTGAGTAACGCAATTTTATTGGCAAACGTTCAATGATATCTTTAATTTGTCATAAAAAGGCGACAAATCATATAAAATATGCTGATTAAATTAATATAATATCACTTTGATACGATCAGCTGAACAAACATAGTATTAGAAAGTATAATTTCTAATCACGCATTGTTTTTATAGGTTAAAGGCGAAACTATTTAGGCCGATAATTGCGTTCGTGTTTATTTGTATTATAAAAAGTTATTATTTAAATAGATAGTATTACTCAAATGTCGGCATTACTATAGGACATACAGTAAAAAAAAGTCCGACACACGTGTAGCACACGTCTTAATATCAGAATATTGACAGAAACGTTTTCAAATATCGAACAAAAGTTCTTGTTTACTGTCTATGTTAGTGCTGCTTCTAGCGTGACAACGTTGCAGTAATATATTATATCACATTAATCCTTTTTTATTCATTAATCAAGGGATGTGTAAGTTTCTAAGAATTCTGGAATATTATCTACGCTTTACATGTTGACTATGTACGTATGTAGATCCATTATGATGTCATCCGATTTCATGGAGATATTAATAGAACTGTCACTATTCATGGGTTTCATAAATCTTTTGATTTTATGATTGGATATCTGCAGACAGATGACCTCATTGCATGACGGCAAAAACCGGAAAAACTTCCGCAAAACACTCTCGCCTTTCATGTAAATAATTGCACTGGCCTTTTTTAAAATCGAGGCAAAGATTTTTCTGTTTGTAAACAACTGCTCCAAAATATTTGAATATTTTATCTGTTTCCGTTCTTCTACTTCTTCTCCTTTAAAAAATGGCTTCGGAGAAAATCGCCGACGTCAGAGCATGGAACTTTCCGTTTACGAAATTCCTTATTCAAATTGATACATGACAGTACATTTTTTTAATTTATTGCTATCAAACTATGAAGCGATCAATCGCTGCCGATTGCGACTTGCGTCAATGCTATTGTCTCGAAGGTTAGGCCAGAGACAAGCAGGTGACAGGACATTCGCGGTTTTGTTCCTGATATGGCGGGAATACGCTTCAAATAAGGAACGTTCATTAGACCTAATTCGTGTTATTAATGACGGAGTTCCAACTTCAGATGCTGATAGGGATGTCGCTAGTCACTATCGATAAATATTATCGATTATATCATAAAATCGATATATTGAAAATTCAACACGTTAATCAAATAATTCACAGTTATTTATGCACAAAACGACATTGTACTGACGTAAGAATTGTAAAGATTTTGGACTTACCTATATCAACAATAAAATCATTACCGTAGTTATTTTCCACTCGGTTCTTATGCCATTTAAATAATTATGTACACATATAAAAGAAGCTGATTTGCAAACGTATTTAAAATATCAGTGATAAATACTTTATAAAAGGCTTTATAATAAAGGGCAAAAAATGCGTATTTGTGTGTACTCCACCAGTCCTATCCATTAAGTTTCTACATTTTTGTGTTTATACATTGACCCATACTAATATTTTTAAAAACTAATCTTATGTAACCTCAGAACTGTTGTCTAATAAGTACATGCAGAACTATTGTTTTGAGCACACAATATTATAACAATGAAAAGCCCACGCTTTCTAAGCATTTTAATAGACTAGTTACCTCTACCCTAGTCTGCATAAAACGAACTACTTGTGAATAAAGTAGGTACAGTAAAATAGGGACTATACTCACTATTCTGATAAATCATGATGACTTGTGTAAAATATATCTACTTGGTACCAGCTGTTGACTAACATGTCACTCTCAAGATTTTATTAAAATTTTTATATTTTGTTTCTTTATAATTTCTAGAAGAAATAAAACCAGAAAAATATATTTGTTGCAACTTGCAAGTTGCAGTAAATAAAAAGTATATTATGCAACAGAAAATCTTCCACAGTTTAAACCATGATAATAATCGAAATTATGTACAGTTTATCCGCAAAATATAACAAATAAGACAGTAATAGCACTTATAGCTAATATAAATATAATAATCGGTGGAAAAGTTTGTTAAAAATTATAGCAAATTTTTCCACCGATAATTATTTTTAAATCATTAAAATGATAATTGTAAACGTTGAGATTGTACTCACAATGAAATAATATCCAGAGGTTTCTTAATTTTCCAACAATTACAACAACGATATTCGGAAATATATATTTATATTTTTGCAGAAATAATGAGAAATGTTTCAACATTTAATTTGTTTTTCCTCAATGAAGTAGATTTGAGATCGCATTTTTGGATGTTACTGATTCTTAAAAGTACATCGTACGCACATACTCATTCTAAGGAACTTACACATTTGTCATGTGTTTACTGACTTAAATGTATGACTTAAATACAAGTTGGCACATGTCATACTGCATAATATTGAACTAAGATATTATTTTTTCGGTTCTAAATAAATTCTTAAAATTGTCCTTTTACACGAGTTGTTGCATAATACTTACTAATCAGCACAGAATCCTACTTTGGCTTAAAACTAATATGTATTCGGTGCTTTGGCATCAAGAAATTCCACGATAAAATTAAGTAGGTACTTGTTCTTCCAAATTCCAACAGTCATAAATGTAATTACTCGCAAATTAAGTGCGGAATATTTTTGTTATGTGTAAGTTATTTATACTTCTGTTTATGAGTTTATCTCGATAAGTAGAGATCGGGATTTTCCCGCTTATATATTTTAACGTAACCTCGGAACTAGTCTCACCTAGACTAGTTTTTCATTTCAAATATTCAAATTTAGAATCTATTTTATCTTGTTTATGGGCATAGGTCTTTATGTATTTTAAAACATTTTAATAAATAACCTTCTGTCGCGAATGACGACCAATTGACACACTTTTAAAGTTTTCTAGGTTAATTCATTTTGGCTCTAAACACTAAGTATTATAATTTATAAAAAAAAGTACGTGTGTATGCCTAAACTTCTTTACATAATATTTATTCGAAATATTCGAGGAAAATATAACATTTTCCTTCTTCATACTTTTCTTTTCCTATTTTGGATGTAGAGCGACATTATTTTGAATAAATTGAGAGAAAGCAAATAGAAAAATGCTGCTGAATGTCGTACAATGAAAATTTTTTAAACGTAACGTAAAATACAATTGAACACTAATAAAACACACCTTTTCTTGCACTTTATCCACTATATTAAGATATTATTATAAGTTTAACCTGGTTAAACTTACACCTGATGATGAATAATTCCGAAACCGGTCGTGTAATTTGTTAAAAAGTTATAATAATATCTTAATATAGTGGATAAAGTGCAAGAAAAAGTGTGTTTTATTAGTGTTCAACATGAATTTCCACCAAAAACCGTCAGTACAATCAATTACATATATGTAAAATACAATGTAAATATTTTATTTAAGTACTAAAAATAAAATATTTACATTGTATAGTTATAATTTTTTTCTACGTTTTACATAAAAATGTATACCTACATGATATTACGTTAGCAGCTACGTGTATATTAATAAAATAGTAAAATTTTTTGGTACAAGGACCATTGCGCTTACGAAACTATTTTTTATTTACATGTCATTTTTAAATAGGTAAGTAGTTTGTTGATAATTTTACTCGTAAAATTCCTCAAAAGAATGTAACTGATAGAAAAATAGGACAAATAAGTTTTTTTTTAATTATTTTTGTTTGTGTGATTGGTTACCAATGCATCTGGCATGCATTTATGCCAAGTTCTATTCCGCTTCTAGCGTCTGGCATTCATGCAAGTTTAAACATCATTTGTGTAACAAATGACAAATCTATATGCCAGAAGGTTGTGAAGGAAGCAATGTCACATCCAGAAGGACACCCATGCATATGCATGCAGGACCTTTCTGGACAGCATTTATTACTGACACAATATTATGAATATATTAATAGAAAACACGCGCTTTTATAAATAGTTCTTTCTAGACGTTTCAGTTTCTATGGCAGTGGTATTTTTTCAATAGAAATCGAAAATATATTAATTTCATTAATATTTTATCGACATTTGATAAAATCGTCACAACCCTAAAACTTTTTTTGTTGCTTTTAGTTTTAACAGAGGTTTTAACGACGTTAGTTTTTTATTAGTTATACCTAGTTTGAAAACTAAATTTTGCCAGCAGTCTGCATTTTTTCTTAAAGTATAAAAATTAAGCGTGAGTCACAGATAGTAATAGAGTTTGGAATTAGAACTAATTTTAGTAAAAAATTAAAAATATATTGAAATACATTATATGTCTCATTTAAAGGATTATTTTTAAATTAATTATTAAGTAAGGTAAATTTTCACTGATGCTGATCACTTTCAATAAGTCTTGTACCATCGAGGAAGTTGATTCCTATGCATTTGATAATAATTTGATAAGTAAAATTCAGTGACTCTGTATAATTTGTTAAATACTAAAAATTTAAACGAATTAAATATATATTCTTAAATAAGACATACGTTATACGTACAATAACTACTACAGACTTGCTTTTTTCACACTTGTTTATTTTTAGTATTTACTTAATTATGTATGCAAAAATTAAATTACTTATAAATATATTCGTACTGTAAAATTACCACTTTCTTGTACAATTAATAATTATACTCAACACTTTGTGAGAATATATTTTATTATTTAACTTGTTATTTATTTTAATCAGCAAACATATTTAATAATAACTTTAAACTGTATAGAATCTTTTTAGCTGTTACGTTCAAACTGAGACTAATTTTGTAGAATTCAAAATATAGAGTCGGTAAAATAACTTGAGAGGTGTCAAGGGACACCCGGATGGAACAAAGTTATAAAAATTCACAAAAAAAAGGAAAACAAAAAAAAAAGAGAGGAGATAGAGAGAAACGCGCTACCGCACGGCTTGTAAGCCGTAACTAGGTATAATATCATTTTTGCTCTAGTTGCAATATACTGACACTTTTGTGTCTTACAACTTTTTCCGTCTAGTCCCCTTTCGCAACGCGCGATAAGAAACTTTATTCCATTTTAACATACTTAACATTTAACATATTTAAACATTTAACATACACAGTCCGCCCAAAATGACAGACTCCTAAGTTTTGCCTAAATGGCACTATCACCACTTACCCACTCCTCTGATGTTGTGTTAACATAGCTTTCGAACAGGCTATCGCTCATTCTCGCTCATTTGCCATCATTTTTTTAAGGCACAACGTCAAACCTAGCAATAATGTTGCGTACTTACCAAGAACCTTGCACGAGTTCCATCGATATGATCTAAAGACATTGCGACAGAAGTTACATTTCCATTGTGTTCGGCCACACTCAAATTAAGTATATAGCTCATTGCTCAACATTAAATTAAATAACAGTATAAATGTAAAAAAAAATACTACTATAAATAGGAAGATTGTAAATCTTTAGTTTAACTGGCTTGAACAGATTAATAAGAATAAACAGTTTCGGACAGGAATCTGTTGTAGAACAAGATAATACTCAAGGCCATTTTGTTGTTCTACGCAGAGCCTAGCGAGGGCCAATAAATAATGTTACAAACGTGGGCCATGCAGTCACGCCTATTTCCAATTGTTGACTTAGGGCTGTTTGTTACACATGTTTCGGGAATGGTCTGATTAATCGTTGTTTTGAGTGGCGCGGAATTAGTGAATTCCAATTGGCTCGATCGATAGAAACCTAAATATGCCACCATCACGTGGCCGTTGCTAGGGTTTCAGTAACCTGCGGGGGTCATACCAATATCTCCATTAATTTTAGCCAACTTTCTTATAGTCTATAAGAGTCAACTTTTTGTTTCCTGCCAGAAACTAACGTTCCGTTTCCGTTGTTTCAGATTTGTGATAAACCTACTAGCGACGAACCTGGTGACGACGTCGCTTTTGGCGCCGGCGCTGCTGGGCGAGTACTCCGGGCGCGGCGCCGCGTGGGCGGAGGCGGGCGACACCGCCGCTGCCGCCTGCAGCCTGGTGGCGCTGCTGGCCGTCACGCTGGTGGCGGTCGACCAGCATCACGCTGTCACCGACCCCCTGCGCTGCCACACGCGCCTGCTGCAGCGCCGCCCCGCCGCGCTGTGCGCCGCCACCTGGCTGGCCGCCGCCGCCGCCGCCGCGCCCCGCGCCGCCCTCGCCGCCGCCCGCCTCGCCTACCCCGCCCACCCCGCCGTCGCCGCCGCCGTGGTCGCCTACTACGCGGCCTACCTGGTCGCCGTGCTCGCGCCCGTCGGCGTCGTGTGCGTCATGTACTCCCGCATCTACCGCGCGGCGCGCTCGTCCGGCCTCCGCGCGCGGGCCAACGGCGCGAGCGCCCCGCACCTCGCCGAGCCCACCATCAACCTGCCCGACCTGATCGAGGAGGGCGACGGCCTCACCCTGCGGATCGACGTCCCCGAGGGCGCGGACGGCGAGCGCAAGTTCGGCACGTTCCTCGTGCCGCCGGAGGCGCCGGCGCGCTGCCCCTCGGTCGGCAGCCTGCGCGGCTCGCGACGGGACGGCGGCGCGCCCGAGAGTCTCGCCCGGAGCCTGCCGGCGGTGAGCTCGGCGCCGTCGCTGGCCGCGCCGCTGCTGTGCGCCCCGCGCTCCTCCGCGCCGGGCGGCACCGGCTCCAAGATAACCTCGATCCGCTACCGGATATCGAACGCGTCGCTGTTCCGGTACCGCGAGGAGTCGCGCGCGGCCCGTGTGGGGCTGCTGACGGGCGCGCTGGTGGCGCTGCATGTGCCGCACGCGCTGGCGGCGCTGCTGGCGGCGGTGGCGCCGGGGACCGAGGTGGCGCGGGCGCCGGCGCTGGCGCTGCTGCTGCTGGCGTCGGCGGCGTGCCCATTCCTGTTCGCGCTGCGGTCGCGGCGCGTGCAGCGCGAGGCGCGGCGTATGTTCCTGCCGCAGAAGTCGGGGTGGGAGCGCGGCGCGGCGGCGGCGGCGGACGGGCAGCGCGCCCGCTCGGCGCTGGAGCTGCTGCGGGCGCTGTCGCCGCGCGAGGGGGAGGCGGCGCGCTCGTCGTTCAGCTCGGGGGGCAGCACGCAGGTGTCGTCGGCGTCGGAGGAGTGACCCACCTCCCGCGCGGCGCCCCCCGCCGCCCGCGCGCGCCCTCTGCCCAACGCCCGCCCCACCGCGCTACTCATCTGTGATACTAGGTTAAGTCGGCCCGCGCTCGGCGCGACCGTTAGACTGATTTAGGATAAGAACGTAATTTATTATTGTGTCCATGTACCTTTCCGCTGAGCGGAGCCAGTGTCGATACCTGATTTGAAAATATGTGAAAATATATGAAAATATAACATTTGTATTGAAGTGTAACCGTTGTTTCACTTTTGAATCCCGACCCGCATCAACACCAAACTTATCTGCATTCTCAAATGATTCATCGTGGAAAAAATAATTCCTCATTTTCCACAGCCTGCTATTGGCGATTGCCGATTGGGTAATTCTATTATTGTCTTTACTACTGAGAAATGTTGACTAAACGATAAAGATGTTGAAAAACCTATTCTATAATTTTTATATTTCTATAATTCTTTTCTTTGGAGACGAGAAGTTATGACTTCTCGTCTCCAAAGAAACATGAAATAAATCTTGATAATCGTGATTCATGACAACAAATCACATGTATGAAGCAGGTGACATATATCTATGATCACCCGTTGGCAGCCGCCCAACATTAGCTTTAGACCCTAGCACCGAGTCACCATTAGCTGCTTGTTTGCTGGCAAAATGACCTCTAGTACGTAGACTTTCTATAAATTAGACTGAAATAGAATGTAAAAAATCTGGACCTATGCCAGTGATAGCTCTACCTTGACTGTACCTAAGATAATAATTAAGAAAAACTAATTAAACCGGTACCAAAATGGCGGACCATCCAGGAAATAGCCGCCTGATAAATTGTGAGCTAGACTATAATTAAACTGAGACGAATTATCCAGGGAGTAAGTATACGAGGTCGAGTTTAAGAGTTCTTGAAAGACTGAGATTTGAGAGTAAGTATCTGTCTATCTGAGAGTATATTGGAGAGCAAGGCTGAGAGTAGAAAACTAGTGAAACCGCGCAAAGAGAAAGAATATTAGTATCGATATAAATAGAATCTTAAAAGCCAGTTCTTATAAATCCATACTTTACTTCCATACTAATATTATAAATGCGAAAGTGTGTCTGTCTGTCTGTCTGTTACCTCTTCACGCCCAAACCGCTGAACCGATTTTGCTGAAATTTGGTATGGATATACTTTGACTCCCGAGAAAGGACATAGGCCACTTTTTATTCCGGAAAAATGTACGGTTCCCGCGCAATAAAAGAGTTTCGGCGCAACGGACTTGCGGCCTTGCGGACGTCATCTAGTCTTAATTCTTAATTAGTACAAGTTATACAATTATACGACACTGATATAACAAAACTAAACTGCCATAATATTTTAGGGTATGTACCTATGTGCCCCTTATATATGTGAGTGGTTGACCAAAAATGGACCTGAAGGTAAATAATTTGGTTTTAAGTAAAACGCGTTTGAAGTTCGTGTTTCGACTCGTGCGCGGTTCACAAAAAGAATCATTTAAAAAAAACTACGGCACCTAAAAATATTCTGGTTAGACCATGTTTTGGTTAGCTAAAAGACCACGGATTAAAAAAAAAAAACTAAAAAAACCGTTTCCAATCCTTTAGGTCTCTTTTTGGTCAACCACTCACATAAATAGTTCACTGTAAAAGTAGTAGCGCTGAAAGAGCAAATTTCTTTTTGTGATCTGTATAGGAACTCGTCATGAAGTTTTCATAATTTAAAAGATGAAAAATAAATTTACTTTTTCAGTGCTGTCTGATAGGTCCCTTAAAGAAAATGCTGGGCCTCATAAAATTGTCATTCAAACACCATGAAATACAAGCCAAAATGATGACGGTGACGAATTCCACAAGTCCATGTTACAATTATTTGCTTTGTTTTTGCTCCGTATTGTAATAATGTGTAACGACATTACTACAATACGGAGCATAGAACTTGCGTTTTAAAACATACCAAATTAGTAATGGCCACTGTTTTCAAACGACTTCTAAAACATAATAGTATCTACTCGTATTCGAACCCTTTTTTTTTACCCGACTGCAGCGAAGCCAAAAGGAGTTTAAGTTTACTGAGAAAGTAGCAGCGCTGAAAGAGGAATTTTTTTTTGTATAGTTTTACAAATCACAAAAATAGCCTTTTCACCGCTGCACTTTCACAGTGAACTCTATATAAGGGACACATTACACACCCTATCTGCTATCACATTGTTTTGTTACATCCTGTATGTATACCTATCCTCGTAGAGCTTGTCTAATTTGAAATGACGCGCCCCACCACTTCTAAGTTGATATAAATGAAACATTTTTGCACTGTGGAGGGAGGGGCGCGTCATTTTAAGTTAGACAAGCTCTACCTGCTAAACTTCTACATACTGACCTAATTTTAACAGTAACTGTAGATTTTTTTACGTAGTCTAGGTTATAGTTTTTAAAACTTGTTTGAAAGAAGGAAAACAAGAGAATCTAGGCCTAGGGCGCAGATCATTTACCTTGACTAAACTGTATTATGCTAAACATGAGTTTCTGAAAGTGTACAATTCCTACCAGATTTGCTTTTTTTATATAAAATTACAGCAAACGAGCAAAGGGTCACCTGAAGGAAAGCAAGTAACGTCATCCGTAGATAGTGTGGTCACTACATCAGAAGATTTGTAAGTGCGTTGTCAGCCTTTTAGAGGCCCATAAAATTTATGTTACTATTTATGTCATAAATAGTAAGTAACATTTAAGTCTACAGTTTACTTAGTAAAGAATTTAAATGATAATAGCATGTGCAATGCCAGAGGAGTAACAAGTGTTTACTAGGTATTTGGAGTAAACAAGTTAAGGAAATATTTAAAGTAGATAATTGGCTCAAATAATATGCAAAATGTCTCTGAAAATAAATAGTAATACTGAGTTTACTTAATTTCGAGAATTTTCTAAGTGCGAAGTCGCGGCTAGCTCAGTAATAACAATAATCTGTATTTAGCGCAACTAGGTACTGAAAATGTTAGAGATTTGTGGTCAGTTCACACCGAAAGACTAAGTTAGCGATTGATGCAAGAAAATTGAAGTTTTTGCTAGCAATAAGAAGTATAACATGTTTATTTTATACTTGGTCAAATAGAATTAGATGGTTTCGACAGTTGACTGACTTAGCACATCGCAAGCGCCATATTATGTCACTTAGCGATGTTTTCCTTTAGACCAAAACCGTTTAGTTTTGATATAATTATAACAAATGCAGTTTGATGGAGAGTGCATATTTCTATTTCTCAATCAAACTTAGACACAAATTAGATGTATTGTTTTAAAGGGCGTGATTGGGGGGTGATTTACCCCCTGTGGGTGCCGGACACACCCCGCTACACGTGGTGTCGCGACACGTGTGACAACTTTCCACTCCATCTGCATAAGGGACGACGCCTACGTGATGTCCATTCTAATGAATAACAGATAAATTAATTCACTGGCAGAAAGATCTTTGTCATTTGGCCGGGTTATGCCTTAGCTAAAGGCATTGTTAAAGTTAAAGTTATAGTTATAGTTAAATATGGCGTCCTTTAGATTTAACTTTAACCTTAACTTTGACCGGAGAAATTCACAGATGTCTGCTGCATTTATTTTTTTACTGAAGCTACAGGACAGGTTACGGGGTTGAGGGTATAAAAATTGAATTATAAAATTGATATTTAAAACATAGTAAATTTTCACGAAAAATTGAGATATACGTATGAGCGGTTATGGTTATTTTGACATTTTGCACTGTAGTTTTTTTTTTATTAAATAAGGGGGCAAACGAGCACACGGGTCACCTGATGGTAAGCAACTACCGTCGCCCATGGACACTTGCAACATCAGAAGAGCTGCAGGTGCGTTGCCGGCATAGTTATAGTTAAAGTTATAGTTATAGTTAAAGTTATAGTTAAAGTTACAGTTATAGTTAAAGTAACTTGGTGTAAACCGACCTTACTTGGCATAATCCGACCAAATGAAGCTGGTCTGCCATCTGCCTATCAATTTCACTGATTGACGATTGTACAACATACTATGTACTATCAGAGAAGTTGATTCCTATGCAGATGGGGGACCTACGTAGTTTGGTTGCGTTACGTCAAACCCAGCCGACAGATCACAATTAACATTGAATTGACATATTCGACCAAATAACGTTGGTTTATCAACTGCATAGGAATCAATTTCCTCAGTGGTACAAACTAAATGTGCTGGGTAGAATATGCTTCAGCACGAATCACCCGGCTTTTTGGAAAAGCGACACGTCATAAGTCACAATATTTGAATCCCCATTTGCGTTTTTAACCACTTTTAAATAAATATTAAATGAATCGTTTTGATGTTATTTTGTCACCATTAAATTAAAATAAAATCTATAGATTTTGACCAAATAGAACGCGTCTGACTTTGGAATTTTGTGAATTTTATTTTGTAGTCGATACTGAAACTAAATAACTATCTGAACATTATTTTAAAGATATTCGCCAATCAATTTGTTTAAAAACACAGAGGAAAAACGGATAATACAGAACTACTAGGCTTCCTAATAAATATTGTTTCGACAGGTGAATAGTGATGAGCAAAGCAAGACCAAGACCAAGACTCGACCAGTCTTGGTCTTGGTCTTGTTCTTGCTTGTGCAGTCTTGGTCTTGGTCTTGCTTAAATCTGTCTGGTCTTGGTCTTGGTCTTGGTCTTGCACGCCTAGTCTTGGTCTTGGTCTTGCAAAAAGCAAGACTCTTGCAAACATTTTTCAAAACTTTTTGTAAACGTTTTCATTTTCTCAAAAAAACAGAAAAATAAAAAATTTGAAAAATAAGAACTTATTCTGGGATTTCTTCTAGAATCTAGATTATTTTTAGGGTTCCGTAGCCAAATGGCAAAAACGGAACCCTTATAGATTCGTCATACAGTCTGTCTGTCTGTCTGTCTGTCTGTCTGTCCGTCCGTATATTACAGCCACTTTTCTCCGAAACTATATACTTAGAGCTATACAATTGAAACTTGGTAAGTAGGTGTATTCTGTGAACCACAATAATACTTATTTTGATACAAAAATAGAAAATATATGAGAGAGACTCTTCCAAAGTGGTAAAATCTTTGTTCTCTCCCCTCTAACTTCTAAAGTATGATAAGATAAGGCATGATAAGTCTAAAAAACCGGCCAAGTGCGAGTCGGACTCGCGCACCGAGGGTTCCGTACAAACCTGCAAGGTTTACAAAGTTCGTTTGATATGAATTTCAACTTGATAGCTCTAGGCGTTCATGAGGAAAAAAGTAATAAATTTATATTTATTAAAAAATATATATTTTGTAATGTAACTAAAAATTTAAGGTTTTCGGAATTTTTCCTTTATGTGTGCTATAAAACGTTGCTTCATGCCAAATTTCAAGATTCTAGGTCGACTGGAAGTACCCTTGATTCCCTTGCGAGTACTTGCGAGTTTCAAAATATGCAGCTTAAATTGCTGTTTCTTTTGATTGCGTTAACATAGAAGTTTGATTTTGTTACAGCTTAAAGGTATTATAGACCTGAGTATTTGGTATGAATTTCAATTTAATACCTCTACGCGTTTATGAGGAAATGGGTAGTAAGTTTAAAATTACAAAAAAAAAATATATTATGTGATGTAACTAAAAATTTATGGTTTTCGTAATTTTTCCTTTATCTATGCTATAAGACGTTGCTTCGTACCAAATTTCAAGATTCTGAGTTCACGGGAAGCACCCTGTAGGTTTTGATTCCCTTGCAAGTGTCGAAAATTTGCGGCATAAACGGCTGTATCTTTTGATTGCGTTGGCTTAGAAGTTTGATTTTTTCACAGCTTCAAGGGACAGTAGACCTGAGTAATTGATATAAATTTCAGCTTCATACCTCCACGCGTTCCTGAGAAAAAGGGTCTTGACAGACGGACGGACAGACGGACAACAAAGTGATCCTATAAGGGTTCCGTTTTTTCCATTTGAGGTACGGAACCCTAAAAATATATTATGATTGTACATTACTATAGAAACTACCAAGAAAAAATTGGTTTGAACGAGAACTAGCAAGTAGTTTTTGTATACGTTATAAATGGTATACCTTAATTTCATTAATTCAACAGAAATCGGCCAAACACGAGTTGTACTTGCGCACGAAGGGTTCCGTACCACTAAAGAGCAAAAATAGACTAAAAATTGTATTTTTTGTATGGGAGCCTCCCTTAATTATTTAATTTATTTTAATTTTATTATTAATTATTAAAGCACAAATACAATTAAGTATTTTGTGAACATTTCAATTGCCTATGTGTTGCCGATATTGATGAAGAGCAAAAAATAGCAAAATTATTTTTAACAAAAAATTAAAACCGACTTCCAAGGTAAAAACAATAATAACATTAATATGAACTAAAAAGTATTAAATAATTTTTACTATCTAATAGTGCCTTTTTCCGAATTCGGCTAAACCTCAACTATTTCTGTACTCAATCTTCATTATTTTGAAGTCGGTACCAGATAGCTGAATCTTCAGTCCTCTGACAGAATATTTAAAATTTTTGGAACTGGCACCGACTTCAAAATTATGAAGATTGAGGACAGAAATAGTTGAGGTTTAGCCGAATTCGGAAAAAGGCACTATTAGATAGTAAAAATTATTTAATACTTTTTAGTTCATATTAATGTTATTATTGTTTTTACCTTGGAAGTCGGTTTTAATTTTTTGTTAAAAATAATAATAATTTCACTCTTTTTAGTTACACTAGTAGATAAATCTTCGCGTATATTTTACGTGTCTTATTACAATTTGTTAAGAGTCACAACTCACACTCACAAAATAATATAATATTATCAGTGAAGTGAACATATTGTGCTAAGTAATTTAACAATTTTAATACTTCAAGCCCGAAGCGGTCACCGGCGATTGCGATAACAATAGAAAGGCTATTGTGTCTCGTTTTTCAACGATCGAAGGATCTATCAGATAAAAAATTGTACAAACTTGCATAGGATGTAGCGTAGCATAATATTTAATATTATCATAATTATTGACAGCTGTTCTTGTTATCAAGAATTCAAATCGATAGGTAGGTACTTAGTGCACCATCTATCGATTAATAAGTATAACTAATTAAAAAGACACTTAATGACTTTATTTTGTTTAAATGCTCTTTTTAAAATAACTTTATTTTAATTCTATTTGTCTATTTAAAATTTTATAAAGTAGTAAAGTATTCGATCTGTATATAAAGTAGTTAGTAAAGTATTCGATATTCTGTCTTCTGCCGCCAGTTCGGCGACGCCGACCGCCGTGTATTAAAAACAAACAGGTGTTGTTAATTGTTATACAGTACATAATTATTATTATTAGTATATCCATACCTATGCCTTGTACTATTATCTATTCTGTGCCATGAGACATTGGTGGCCTTAACACGACGTGGTAATGATGATGATGACGATGATGATGATGATGATTATGATGATGAATATGAATTGCATAGTAGTTTATGCTTTCTGTTCTTAAAACAACGCCGAAACTCCCAAACGTGTATCTATTAGGAATCAGGAGTTCTCTCAGCATCATCGAAACCATGGTATACCTTGACCCAATATTTGACTTTTTGGTAGCGTATTCTTAGTACACTTCACATAAAACCAAAATCACCATATGTTTCCTTATAAATTTCGAGGAGTTCCCTCGATTACTCATGGATCCCATCATCAGGTCACCACCTTTGTGAAAATGGGACCAAATTGGAGTGAAACCTAATACAACAAAACAAAAATTTCGAAAATCGGTTCACAATAGGCGGAGTAATCGTTGAACATACAAAAATAAAAAAAAAAAAAAAAAAAATATCCACAGCCGAACATATAACCTCCTCGTTTTTTGGAAGTCGGTTAAAAATCACTTTTGTTGTATAGGAGCCCCCCTTAAGTATTTAATTTATTTTGCTTTTAGTATTTGTTGTTACAGCGGCAACAGACATACATAATCTGTGAAAATTTCAGAAGTCTAGCTATAGCGGTTCTTGCGTTATAGCCTGGTGACAGACAGACGGACAGACGGACAGACATCGAAGTCTTAGTAATAGGGTCCCGTTTTTACCCTTTGGGTACGGAACTCTAAAAATATTTTAATTTCATGAAATAAACCTTTTTGGCTGCTGCGGAACCCTTCATGGGCGAGTCCAACTCGCACTTGACCGGATTTTCGGATTCTCTCTCGGTTGAAAGATCTTACTTTTCGGCCGCTATGTATAATGTATATGTAATATGACGTATTCCCAAATTTTTAGTTTGAATGCATGGTTACATAATCAAAAGAGTAAAATCGGGACCCAATTACATACTTACACATCGCTGCCTGTTCGTCTGCCTGTTTCCAGGCTGTATAAGAACTTGAAACTCATGATAAGTAGATAATGTTATTAATATTTTTAATAGTTATAAATATTTTATCTCATATTATAGTCACTGCGACTAATTAATTTTTTTTAGCAAGAGTCTTGCATTAAGCAAGACTCTTGCATAGTCGGTCTTGGTCTTGGTCTTGTTCTTGCACACCTAGTCTTGGTCTTGGTCTTGCTAGTCTTAGGGTAGTCTTGGTCTTGGTCTTGGTCTTGCAATTTTTGCAAGACCAAGACCAAGACTGCAAGACCAAGACTAATTTTGCTCATCACTACAGGTGAAAATGGCTGAATAGCAAACGGAGTATTTTTCATATATTATCTAAAAAGTTATTTTTCTAAATAGTTTGAAAAAAATTGGGAATCGGATTTGTTAATGAAAAATAGTTAATATACATACATACTTACTATTAGGTGTTATAGTATGCGCCTGCCCTAACCGTTTGATCACCATTTACTTATTGATTAAAACACTTTTGTCATGAGCATATCATCATCATCATTATCAACAAACCAATTCTAACTTCAAGACATATTTTGAAGCTTTTATAAAGAGTTTGGCGAATCCTGCCAATTATTTTAGACGCGGATTACAAAATAGTGAAATAGCATTGGGTTTACAGTTTATACAATATGTCCATTCTTTTATTACTTCCATACTAATCCATATCCATACTTCCATACTAATATTAAAAATGCGAAAGTGTGTGTCTGCCCGTCTGTCTGTCTGTTACCTCTTCACGCCAAACCACTGAACCGATTTTGCTGATATTTGGTATGGAGATACTTTGATTCCTGGGAAAGGACATAGAATACTTTTTGTGCCCGTATTGTTTCCGCGCTATAAACTAATTTTGACGCAACGGAGTTGCGCATTATATTCTAGTTTCTAAATAAACGTAACACATACAAATCTCATTATTTATCACATAACACATTATTGTTTTCCAGTTCTATATATAAATAATGTTGACAAAACATATTTGTTGTAATGACATCGACCTACAGCTATCACTGTTATCAGTATGAATGGGTGACGTAGTATACGCACGTAGTACGCACTACGCGAGGAACGATAGAGTAAGGCCATATTGATTGTGTGCGTTGCGGTACGTTGTGGGATATTGCGGTACGTTGTGGTGAGTTGCGGTGCGTTGTGGTACGTTGTAGACAGTATTGTGTTGAGACTTGAGCTGCGTTGCAATAAGTACCTATATTGTAGTATATACGGTAGGTAATATAGGTACTTATTGCAACGCAGCTCAAGTCTCAACACAATACTGTCTACAACGTATCACAGCGCATATATATATATATATATATATATATATATATATATATATATATATATATATATATATATATATATATATATATAGTGTATATATACGTTGTAGTATGTTGCGGTGAGCTGTGGGATGTTGCAATACGTTAAGATTTGAGATGCGTTGCGGTTCGTTTCGTTTTCGTTACTATATTTTACCTACCTCATGTTCTCTCTTTTATGAATGTATTTCTGATAGTCATGAATGACCAGAGAATTTGATTTATACGCAGATGACGGACCTCCGTAATTTGGTCGCGTTATGATTACATTAATAATGGTAGTAAACCCGACCAAATGACGTAGTTCCACCATTTACCCATGAGTCATGACTTAATTTCTTCGATAGCATAATAAATTTTCTTCCTTGCGACTTGCGGTGACGCACGTCAATACAATACGAGATGGTATCCTCCCACCTTCATTTCCTGTCTGTCTTTCCGTAAAATCATCACCATCGCATCAATGTGATAAAATATAATAATATATGGCATGGCATATCATACTTAAAGCGACGCTACGCAACAAACAATCATGGTCTTACACTCAGTTCTCGTAGTGTGGTAGACTACCATCTCATATTTATATTATGTCACATATAAACATGAACGTAGAAAAAAGGCGGACGGAGTCTTGTCATATACAAAACTGTGTCTTCACTTTTCTTCAGAGTCGGCCACGCACACGTTCTGACGCCTGTCAAATGGTATGGACTAGCGCAAGAATGTGTGCGTGCGGACCGTGTACATACAGCCAGCTGGCCGACTCTGAACGACACAGTTTTGTGTATGGTGATATATGTACATGTCATATTCTCACATTATTGTATTATTTCTTAGCTGATCCTACTGTAGTACATTTAAATAGAAAACTAATTGTACGCTACGTAAATTATAATTATCTTTATTAGTAAGGGTATACCCTTAGTTCTTGCTTATATTACTTTTGGTTATATATTTTCAGGTTGTTACTTATTGTTTAAGTAAGTAATGTTCCTAAAACTTAAATTAAAATTAATATTTGACAGACCTCTATCGCCGAAGTTTTCCAATTTCTTGCTGACTACAATTGACAGGTCATTGCTCCTAAAGTCTGTCTCCAGCCGCCATAATAAAAATGAAAAACTGAAAACTCTTTGTTGATATAATCTTTATTAACTTAAGTTAACATTTATTAGTAAACAGGGCTTTTATTATACAAAAGAAATGCATTCGAGCTTTAGGGGGGGTAGACTATTTAAGTCACTGTAAGCCAATATTTAAAAAATTTAAAGTTCTTCCCCTGGCCTGCCTGTATATAAGTATATGAGGTATGTCATAGTCGTTAAGAAATATGACTTTTTGTTTGAAACAAAAAGATGCAACAAAAACTAGAAATAATAAAAATAGAAATAAAATTAACATTCCTACACAGAGATTAGCAATCAATAGCAAAAACGCATATTGCATGACAATAAAAATATATAACAGTCTCCCAGACAAAATAAAAATGAGAGTGATACATATAACAAATTTAAAAAAGAATTATTTGACTGGTTATTAGAAAAATGTTACTATAAAATTCAAGATTATTTTAACGACATATTGATTGCAAATAAGTTTAAAATAAAATAAAACACTCGACACTTTACCCATTTGACATCTCCTCTTTTTTCTTTTCATATTGTTTAATTGATTTAATGTATATGTTACGCTCAAAGACCGAAAACGCTCACTGAGCGAAAAAATGGCTCACAACGCGTTGTGGTTATAGTAAAACGGCCACGACGCGAAATTCGCGTCGTGGCCCTAGTGAAAACGGCCACGACGCGTTCTGGTAATCACAGAAATACCACATAGCGAAATTCGTGTCGTGGCTGTCGTGCTATTCGACCACAACGCGTTGTGGTAATCGAGAATAGCCATGACGCGTTCTGAGCATTTAAAAACAGCCACGACGCGAAATTCTTGTTGTGGCCCTAACGAAAATACCCACGACGCGTTCTGAGCATTTAAAAACAGCCACGACGCGAAATTCGTGTTGTGGCCCTAACGAAAACGGCCACGACGCGTTCTGAGCATTTACCATAGTGTTCATCGAATTCGAACGCCTACGCTGGACAAACGCTAGCCAGGCAGAAACGAAGGCAGCCTATAATTAATTTAAGTACTATCAGAGAAGTTGATTCTTAGGCAGATGGGGGACCTACGTAGTTTGGTCGCGTTACGTCAAATCCAGCCGACAGATCACAAATAACATTGAATTGACATGATCCGATCAAATGACATAGGGCCGCCAACTGCCTAGGAATTAATTTCTTCGATGGTACATTGTTGTTGCGTATTGGTGATCAATATTATATAGTTTTTGTTGGAAGATCCTTATTGTTTGTGTTAAATAATATTGTTACTACTTGAAGATTTTTAAATTGTTTTAAAAATATATGTTGCACTCGGTAACTGCCGCGGTAAAGCAATTGCATAGAATTTTTTATCAACTCACATTATTTGTAGCACGCACACTAACACCGTGCCGAAGATAAACGGTGTTGTTAAGTTTTTTGAAGTGAAAACTTCTTTAGCGGCGTTGATCACTTGTGGGATGGGTAAAAACTGTGAAACTCGCGATAGATTTTCGTGTTGATCGAAAAACCATACAAAACGCGTAAGACGGTTGGAGAGTAGTGTTTTGTGTCGAACTCGAACTCGAACTCAATTTGAAACTTGATCGAAACTTGATCGAAACTTGATCGAATCTTGATCGAAACTTTACCGAAACCTTGATCGAAACCTGATCGAAACTTGATCAAAACTTGATTGAAACCTTGATCGAAACTTGATCGAATCTTGATCGAAACTTGATCGAAACCTTGATCGAAACTTGATCGAAACCTTGATCGAAACTTGATCGAAACTTGATCGAAATTTGATCGAAACTTGATCGAAACCTTGATCGAAACCTTGATCGAAACTTGATCGAAACTTGATCGAAACTTGATCGAAACTTGATCGAAACCTTGATCGAAACCTTGATCGAAACCTTGATCGAAACTTGTTCAAAACTTGATCGAAACTTGATCGAAACCTTGATCGAAACCTTGATCGAAACTTGATCGAAACAACTTGATTGACGTTTTTTTTAAAATCGATTTCATAAAAAATGGGTTAAAAAAATGCACAACGTTAATAATCAAGTTTTCACTTCTGCCGGCACTCCCGGAGTGCAACCAGTTTTTTTTTGTTACGGAAATTTCAAATTATTGATTTGGAATGAAACACCGCGCTGAAACCCAGCGATAATAGCTATTCAATAGCTTGAAATTGAAATTCCAAATTATTTACTTAATCCAGAAAATTTTTCGCTCATTGAGCGTTTTCGGTCTTTGAGCGTAACATATACATTTAATAACTGTAGAAATGAAAATTCTGTACATTAAAGATATTCAAAAAATAATAAGCGGGGGATGTTACTACATCGCTATAGAAGCCAAAAATGAAATTGAAATTCCAAATTATTTACTTAATCCAAAAATTCCAAATAATTATTTATAGGTAATTTATAATAATAATAATTAAGATTAATATTATTGTGTTCAATAATAATTTGTTACCTTAAATATATAATTATTTTTAATAAAGTAATCTCAATGAATGACTAATATTGTTTTATTTTAATTTTTTAACTATACAGGGTGCAATTAAACCTTCCCGCCCGATATATTGATTATTGTTAAAAATATCTTTTGTAATCACTCGGTATTAAAATGTTGAAAAATAGCTTCCGAATGTTTTCCTAATAAAAAACACTACAATTAATGGACACTACGCGCGTCGCTGCGCGTGCCTTCCGCTTCCCCCGCAATGATTTTAAGTGGGATAAAATATGTTATTGTAATAAAATTAACACCCTATTTTTTTGGTTAAATGGACTCTCTTAATAATACCTAAGCCCTAAAAAAAATGGCCGGTAGGTTTAATTGCACCCTGTATAATACTACTAACAGGATAGGAAGAAATGGCGTGTGCTTGTGTCAGAGGCCAAGACTCAATTTGGGTCGCTGCGCCGCAGTAAGTAAGTATAATACTACTAGTTGACTCGGGAATCGTCCTTTTTTTTGCGGGATAAAAAGTATCCTATGTCCTTTTCTGGGACTTAAAGTACCCTAATACCCAGTGAAATCGATTCAGCGGTTTGGGCGTGAATGGGTAACAGACTGACATACAGATAGACACATTTTCGCATTTATAATATTACAAGCAGTTGCCCGCGACTTTGTCCGCGTGGACTTCAGTTTATAGTTGTTCCCGTACATCGATAATCGATTGAATAGTTTACGTACAAATCATAAAAGTATATTGTGCGGAAACCGTACAATTTTTATAGACAAAAAGCTTCCCTTGTCCTTTCCCGAGACTCAAAGTATCTCCATACCGAAATTCATCAAAATCGACAAAATGTGCGGGAACAATAAAAATCGTGGCCGTTTTCGTTAGGGCCACAACACGAATTTCGCGTCGTGGCTGTTTTTAAATGCTCAGAACGCGTCGTGGCCGTTTTCGTTAGGGCCACAACACGAATTTCGCGTCGTGGCTGTTTTTAAATGCTCAGAACGCGTCGTGGCCGTTTTCGTTAGGGCCACAACACGAATTTTGCGTCGTGGCTGTTTTTAAATGCTCAGAACGCGTCGTGGCCGTTTTCATTAGGGCCACAACACGAATTCGCGTCGTGGCTGTTTTTAAATGCTCAGAACGCGTCATGGCTTTTTTCGATTACCACAACGCGTTGTGGTCGAATAGCACGACAGCCACGACACGAATTTCGCTATGTGGTATTTCTGTGATTACCAGAACGCGTCGTGGCCGTTGCGCTATTACCACAACGCGTTGTGCGCCATTTTTTCGCTCATTGAGCGTTTTCGGTCTTTGAGCGTAACATATACAACATGACCATTAATCCAATGAAATCAATAGAAATTACAAAAATTCAAATAAATGGATTCAAAACTTACGTGCAAAATTTCGCCTTCCTTAACCTATTTGCTAAGAAATTGCCGAGCGTGTGTTAACGCGGTCCTATTATTTACGAAAACTGATCCCATTTTAAAATTTTGTTCCCGAAGGCGTCTCTAATATATTTTTTCAATTCAACAGATAGCTTGAGAAGCTTATAAAATTTACAGTGGTGAGAAATAATCAGAGTAATTCTTATTTTTATGGTATTTTTGTCATAAGTGTCATCTATTAGTTCAGTGTCTAGCATTAGCAGTTAAAAAACTAGTAAGGGAGAGGCCCTTACTAGATTTTTAACTGCTCATTATGTATAATTATTGTGGTCTAAACATTTATTTTATTGTGATCTTGACATTAATATTATTATTGTTTTGTATGTGTGATTGACATTATGAATTTGCATGAAAAATAATAATTATGACTATTAGCTGAATAGCGCTAAGTATAATAAGCATTGTTTTGAGATTCCAAATGTTTGTATAATTATCACTGAATTTTATATAATTGGATTAATCTATTAAATATTTATAATTTTAAATTTGCAAAACTAACACTATTTCCACGCCTGAGAGGCAGAAATTTTGTACCACAGTAAACTTGTACCACCTTGTAACAAATTTCTTGGAAATAAATAAATTCTATTCTATTCTAGTATCTATTTAGCACTTTCTACTGTAATATATTACCTTACAAGGTAACGCCCGCAACTCCGTTGCGCCAATAGTAAATACATTACGATTTACGCACCTAGGGCAGGAAAATAAGAATATTCTGAGGCTTTCTTATTTACTACGAGGGCTGCTATTTATGTATCCGGAATTAAAAAAAGAAACAAACATATATCATTTAATATGGTTTTATTGCTTTTCAAAATATTCGCCGCGATGATCGACGCACTTTTGCATACGCTGGAACCAATTTTCATAGCACTTTTTCCATTCTGATTGAGGTATCTCCAAAACGTGCATTTTGAACGCATCAACAGCCTCTTCGCGGCTCAAAAAACGTTGACCACGTAATTTGTTCTTCGCGTATGGAAATAAAAAGAAAACGTTAAGTGCCAAATCAGGGCTGTACGGCGGATGACCAGTCAATTCGATCTTTTGACCCTCCAAAAACTGAGTTGTCTCAGCTGATGTGTGATAGCTAGCATTGTCGTGATGTAATATGATTCTGCGTTGTCGGTTGTCCTTTCTTATTTCTTCAAAGACTTCTGGTAAACAAATGGTCGTATACCATTCAGAATTACCCGTTTTACGATTCTCTAATGGCACTGTAGCATTAATTCCAATTTCGGGTGGAAAATGTCAACTTTCTTCGCGCTGCGCTTACCGACGTTGTACCTACTATTGTTGCTAGACAATATTATATCTATCAATTAATATTTAATCAATCATATACTTAAAGATTTCACTTACAAGGATGACTTTAACAAAACCATGTTAAACGGTGGTTACCCGTTACTCGCAGACTACAAAATCACGTGTTCGCAACCAAAATAACTGGTTGCCGTCAATATTATCTTCAACCACTGGTTGCGAATCTCAACACGCTGGCAAACACGTGAGCAACCTGTTACTGATCTTTAGTAACGAGTTATTGACCTTTACAATGCTTTGGTTTGACCTAAACCTCTAAATTGAGGACACAATGAGTCCAAGTAACTTATTTTATCTAAAGCTTTGGGCGATGAAGTAAAGGCCACAAACTACAATACAGGTTGTTAGGTTTTTTAGAGTTCCCAGCGTTGTTCTTATAGAAAAAGTTGTTTATTTTGACGGGCTCATTTGATGGTTTTAAGGGCGCATTTTCATTAGTCGTTAACCCGTACGGTATACTGTATTATACAGCATAATATGACAACTAATTGACAACTAATAGCGCATTGTCATTGGTCGTGGCATGCGTTTCAGAAATGTCCCGCACCCCGCATGCGGGCCCTATCGACCACTGAAAATACGCCATCAATTAGATTGTCATAGACTCCCAGCATGCTGTATACCGTACGAGTTAACGACTAATGAAAATGCGCCCTAAGAATAACGGTGTTCACCCGAACAACCATGTGCAATAATTAAACATTCCTGCCAAATTTTGATATACAGATCCGTGTTAAAAATAAAAATAATGGCCTCTCCTAATGATACCTAAGCTCTGGAAGCAATTTGACAGGAAGGTTTAATTGCACCCTGTATTTTAGACATGGAAAGTGTTCAATGTCCTTTACCCAGGACTCAAAGTATCTCCATACCTTTTAGCAAACTCGGTTCAGCGGTTTGGACGTGAATGTGACAGACAGACGGACAGACACACTTTTACAGCCGTAGCTGTAGGCTAAGCTGATTTAGATTTGGTGTTATCATGTTTACTGCGTATAAATAATATTTCGGGGGTAACCCTAAATTTTTAATTTGTTTACTACTTGTTTGGGAAAATGTATGACTCAAGTCTCAAACTGTTAAAATAAATGTATGTAATACTCTAATTTTGATTTGGTGTTATCATGTTTACTGCTTCACTATTATTTCTACTAATATTTCAGGGGTTACCCTAAAATCCAGATACCGTATTTAATTTGTTTACTACTTATTTGGGAAATTGTATGACTCAAACTGTTGAAATAAAAATAAATTAAATTTGTGTACTCCAAATTAAACAAGAATTAAATATTTTTTCTTAATAAACGTGGAAAAACAAAATAATGAGTATTTTATAATTTTGTTCCATTAAGTAACTTTCCAGAGGTTTTATTCCGTAAGAAATTGAATGTTGGGAATTGGGATTAAGAATAACCGTGGATTAAAAATATTCGCTCGTAAAGAAGATTTAGTAGTAAATACCTTGTTTACAGTAATTTTGACTTTAGGAATATATGCCTGAAACTTTTTAAAATTTATATCTAAGAAGTTGCGTATCTATTTACGTTTTCGTCACGTTTCAACAATATCTTTTTACGTTTTGGTCTGACGAACTAAAGGAAACATTACTTTAAATTACAAAAATTATATCGTTTAATTATAACGTGGTAGGCCACGTGATTGCGAATAATTAGGTACTCAAATTCTACCTTGTTAAATAATACAATGATTTAAATCTATTGTAATGAATTCTTCAGTGTACAAGGTAGGTAATGATTACAATTTAATACATGCATATTATAACTACATAATAATAATTATGATGTTTCAATCAGGCATGATTGGAAAGTCGCAGTGGACATGTTATTAAAATCAACGTAATTCCGTTTATTGGCTAATGGCCAGTTTACATTCATCCTATCCAGTGATTAAATTCAGCGCTGGATGCTACTGGAATAATGTAAACGGACACTGAAATGAATTAATTGCAAAACAGTGCTTTTGAGTGCCCGTTTACATTATTCTGCTATATTCACCTACAGGGTGAAACTAAACTAAGAGATTATACTTTAGGGTGCGTACGCGTTCCTCGTAGAGAGTTTACTGTGAAAGTGCTGAAATACTATTTTTTTCACTTTTGTATGAGGAAACTCGTGACGCTGGGGCGCTACCCCATACAAAAGTGCAGTTACAGCGCTGCTACTTTCACAGTGAACATCCTAAAGTATTATCACTTAGTTTTGTTACACCTTGTTTAATGAACGACCCCTCTAAAACAATTTATACTTTCTCCCAGAAATTGAAAAAACGAGCTGCGATTGCGCGTGATGTGTCTCTTCTTGCCTTCTAAACCGTCTTCAAATGACGAGGGTGTATCATACTCCTACTAGATGCTGCCCGTAACTTTATTATTACGAAATTAGTACAGCACAGAACCGTACATTTTTCGTGGTAAAAACTTGTCAGTTTTTCGTCAAAAACAATAACCATACTCGCGAGTCGCGACCAAAGTAGGTATAATCCACAGCCCACACCTTTCATTTAAGGGCGTTCCCTCCGGAGATTCGGTAATTGACGGTATTTAAGGGTCCTATATCCGCCAACGACCTTGATCATTGTCTGTCAGTGCGAATATCGACGTAAACGACATTAAAATAACATTCATAACAGCGCGCCTTGTACGGTGGCGCTTACGACGCTCGCCGCGTCCATGATAGGGCGAAATAGGAGAAAAACCTTTTTAAGGCTTAATATAATACATATTTCAAAAAAGTAACCAAACCAAATTATCAACTTATGGATTGCAAAGCAGTAGATATTTTTTATATATTTTTTTTTGATAAATAATGAAGGAGTAAAGTGGTTTCATTCAACGATTTGGAGGTGATTTGGCTTTTTATTTCTTTATTATGTGATACCGATAGAAAAAATATGGCAAAACCACGTTACGTATCATATCATGTAGATTACTAATTATTTTTTTCAGATATAATTTCTCTGTTAATGCCGATGAAAAGTTGTTTCATCTGCACGCTTTTTTCGCGAGAGGAGCCTTAAAACCTTATGCACTCATAATCTGAAAACTACAAAGTTATAATAAAAATACAGCAATAATCTTCAGTATATCAAAATTCCTTTCCCCGTTTTAAAGTTTTAAAGTTTTTATTTATTTTTGTTTATTATACTCATGATATCAGCTTCCAAAGTAATACCAATTTATTAAAATTCAAGCATAAATTCATCATCTCCTTAGTATTTACAAATTACTTTTATTTGAAACTCACGCCAATAGATCGACAATATCTTATACTACATATTCGCCGTTTTAATTTTTCTTAGGACAATTTTGTAAAAATAATATTAGGGTTTTGGCGGGATCTCGGCAACGCGGCAAATGTATGGCCAAGGTCGTTTGCTCGGGGGACGGCCTTAACTGCAGCGGATTAAACGTAAAGAAGTTAGAGATTGACAAACAGATAGTCACATTTCGCATTAGATAATTTTCTTGGAATTAAAAGTATCATACATATTAATATACACGTATTACATACCGTATTACTATTATTTAAAAAAAGTTCATTTCAGCCGTGTTTTTCACAGGCGAAGACAAGACAACGACTAGTATGTGCCAAGAGATTCATTTTCCCAGAAACAATGAGTCGTAATAAAAAAATATCTACATAATTAAAGAAATATAAAATCAATTATATGCAATTTATTGACATACTTTCATAATTAACAACTTTTTATGGATTTAAACATCGTAATTAATTTTACGATTTTTTAAATACGTATTGTTTTAAAGAAATTCACAAATATTTTCGTTTTATTGTAAAGAATAGCTGTAAACAGATTTATTGTGTTAATAATTTCTCTGGTTTACGGGTGCGACTTTTCATTTCATCAATCTGCGCAGAAAATTATTTGGCGAGAAAAGTTAAATTAAAGCAATAACTACATAATATTTTCCACGACTTTTGAAATCCCGTGGGAAGTGTAGATTTTCCGCTGTAAAAGCCTTTCAGCCAGCCTTTTTCTGAGGTATTATTATTATTATTGCTTCATAAATCCGTTAAATTTCGATCCCAGTACTTTTAAAATTTAAATAATGTTTAAATACTAATAAATGGGATCACTCATTTTATTTTGTTAGTTTTGTATATTATAACACAAGGGAACTCAGTGTAGTGAAGGCTTTTCTCAGTATTTTTGAGGTGACAACGTCTTATAATTCGATATGGGCTGCGCGCACGAAAAAACATGACGCAATATGCGGCGTTACCTCGCTCTGAGGCGTTCCATTTAAGGCTATGACGTTGTCACGTTCAACTATCGTCAGTAAACCGACTTTACAGACAACCGAGTTCGAGTCGAGTTCGAGTTCGAGTTCGAGTTCGAGTTCGACACAAAACACTACTCTCCAACCGTCTTTTTTTCTATACATATAATATTTACCTAGCTGTTACAAGTTCATTTTACCATTTTTTTGTTTTGTCTTTGTTATCCAGGGAAACTTTAATAAGAGTGGTTGTATGTATGTATCGTCTGCACCATGCACGAAACATACACACAGACATATTTACACACAAACAATGGAATTAAAATGCTTCTAGAACAATTGACAAATCAGTACCGGGTATCACCTCTACATGTTGTGAATTACAATTTACTCTTTGGAAATTATGACTTACTGCATGACGCCCGCAACTCCGTTGCACAGAAATTGTATTGTCACGTGGGAACCGTACATTTTTCGCAACAAAACCGTCCATTGACACATTCACCGTATCTCCTAGTATTTCCATACCGAATTTCATCAAAATCGGTTCAGTGGTTCAATCACACATAAGTTATTAAAATTATTGCTCAGGCGTCAGGATACCGTACATATTTCCCGGACAAAAATAATCTTGTCGCTCAAATTATAAAAAAAATCACCTAAATCGGTTCAGCCGTTTAAGGTTAAAGGGGTAACAGACAGACAGACAGATAGACTTTCGCATTACAATATTAGTATGATTAGTATGACTTATTGGAGCGAGCAAACCTTGCCATCACCTTGTAGATTGTTAGACAATTTTCGACTTTATGTCTATCTAATAAGAAGTAGGTAGTAGGACATACAATTTTAATATCGCAATACTGTAATATCTTTATTCTATATCGTATGCAATATGTAGTGGGGGTGAAATCGGATCGTAACGTGGTTCTATAATACATTATAGTAATAAACAAAAAGTTGCTGAATATACAAAATGGATGCTCCAAATTAGGATTATTACTCCTTAGGTACCTATTGCTCGTCTGTAGTCATCATATTTTTAAACTGTACCTATTTTGTCTACTCTTTGAATAGTTTCCTATAGTCTATACTGCAGCTGCGGTTCTCAAACTTTTTTGGTGGCGGAACCCTTTTATGAAGTGTCATTTTTGACGGACCTCAAAAACACAGTTTTGTTTTTGAATTAACTGTCTCGAATGTCGATGCTGGTGGCCACCTGGTGGCAAATGATATTTGTAAAAGAAAATATTTATGTATTTATAATATTATGTTTGTTTTAGGTAAGTACTTAATACCTATAATTATAATTCAACAAATATTAAATTTAGATACAATAGCTTTCGATAGATACAGTAGTTTCTTTACCAGACCTGCAATATAGAACAAAGTCAACCCAAAATTACTCTGACATTGGCAACTCACTAAGTCCTCCATAGCAAAAAGAAGAAGAAGAAGATTAATGTATCGCTCGCGGAGCCCCTTCATGGCCTTTGCGAAGCCCCAGGGCTCCGCGGAGCGCACTTTAAGAATGGCTGGTCAATGGTGATAATAATTGATATTGGTAATGTTCATTGCATTGCATCATATTGTATGCTGTATGCATCAACTTATGCTATGGGATAATAATGGATAAGGAATACTTGTCATTAAACGTTCTGCTTTGTCTTATTTTTCTTATCTAATTAAAAAAACCTTACAAGTTGCAAGCCAATGTTGTTACTTATAGAGATGTTTGCATGATTGGTCTCTAAGAAACTTCTGCACCAATATTGGTGATCTTTTCACCACTGGCAACATTGTTCTCATTACTAAGCTATTTTTCATCATTTCATATATTATTACGAGTACCAGTATTTTTCAGTTATTATGTGGATTGTGGACACGAGTCTTACAACTTACTCAATATTAGATAACTACTGAGGTACTTCACCTTCTGTCGAATGTCACTACACAAGTGCAAGGATTTTGGCGAGGCTACAATTTACGATATAGATATTGAAGAGGCAAATCACGTAAACAGAACTAATACAACAAACAACAAGTAATAATTAATTTTAGAAAATAACATATTAATCACATCAATTTGTGACCAAAGTCATTCATCAAGTTTTAAAGTAGCGCAAAAACTGCAGCCTCTCCCAATTTTTAATGGCTCATTTAAGTGTCCTCGTCACGTCGTAATTAGATAATTGTTGCAAACGATTGACAGAATGCAAAGCCATAGAAATCGAAATATAAATTAAAGCACGTAACTCCCTTGTTCATTGACTTTGCCCTTCTGGCAGTGTAATGGTCTGGAATGAAGATGAACTTTATTAAACATACTAATACATTTTATATTACAGACCTAACTAGAATTTAGAATTGAAATATAATTAAATCCATTTTGTGACGATCAAATATCGTTTACGTATTCTTATTTTTGAACGTCAATGTAACTTATATTCAACCTGTAAGTATAATTTACACAATGGTAATAAAAGTATACGTTATGCGCGTGCGCAAATCTGACGTCAGAATGACAGAAAAAATGCAAAAGGATATATGTATTAATTACTGCAATGTTATCACGCTAGAGGCAGCACCAGCATAGACAGTAAGGGTCTACAGCAATCCAACTGCAAATTGCAGTTCAAGTGCAGTTTGAATGCAGTTGACACGACTGCAATGCGACTACAATAGAACTGCAAACCAAACAGTTCACACGACTGCACGCCAACTGCAACTGAACTGCAATCCGACTGCGCGTTTGGTTTGCAGTTCTATTGCAGTCGTGTCAACTGCGTTCAAACTGCACTTGAACTGCAATTTGTAGTTGGATTGCAGTTGAAATGCAGTCCGTCTGTGTAGACCCTAACCATAAAGTTAATATACCTAGCGGAATAGAGAAACAAAGGCCTGAGCAAGCGAGATGCCACTATCAGTAACACCGCGTGGTAAAAAGAGACGTGTGATACATGACAGCAGCACTCTTTTTTTGACGTCCAGTCGGCACGTGCCGCACGTTGTCAATATAATCTCATAGAATTCATGTTCAATCATGCTTGTGTAAGTGTATACGTACACATATTTTTCACACAGATGAAAACCAATTTTGGTTACGTTTGACAGCTCGAGATTGTTGCTCTATTCCGATAGGTATATTAACTTTATGACCCTAACAATGAGTGTTGTTCGACGTTTGACAACGTTTCTGTCCATATTCTGACATGACGTGTGCAACATGTCAGATTTTGGTCGAATAGTAGCGCCTAGCGCTACGCCTAGCGTATATTCCCTATTATAATAATATTATGTAGAGAGCCCAAGAGGGGGTTTCGCGTTAAGTATACGGTATACCGTATACTTAACTTGACAAAAAAAATTGGTCACGTTAGGTATACCTAACGTGACCAATTTTTTTTGTCAGAGCGGGACATCGACGGATTTACCCTCCAGACAATTTAAAGGTAAAGTAATCCTGTAGAGTGATATTCTAAGTTCGCGAAAACTTAAGAAATCATTCTGCAGAGAGCTTTTAAAATATGGTGTGTACGGTATGAAAATTAAGGAGGTAAGTGGAAGTTCGCGTATCTATAGGTCTACCAGAATCTGATGGCAATTTTTGACAGCAGATTTTTAAAAAATATCCTTGATCATTGGATTTATTTTTATATTTGTATGATTAATACACAGAATCAGTCCCTATTTAGAAAAAAAAAAGGATCAAAATGTTTTATTCCAACTACCCCGATATAGCTAGAGTCAATTTAATTTCTCACTTTTTGCCATCAGATTCTGGTAGACCTATAGTAATATTAAAAGTAGGTAAATATAAGAGCCGCTTCCTGCGTAGACTGGATTACACACTACACAGATATTCAAAATGTCACCATGATTTGCCAATTTGGATGGTAATTTCACAAATGTATGTTTATCGACCGGATGTGGTAACTATCATTTGCCGTCTTTCCATGACATACCAATTATTGCCAGATCACTGGAAACTAGTAGTAAGATCTGGTATAATAATATAATAACGGCCGTACTCAGAGACATATTTTAATGATGAATAAACTTCAATTTAATGAAGAGTTTGACAGATAACCAAAATTCAACATACTACACAGTCTACTACATACACACAAACGTCATAACGGAATTTTGACAGAAACGTCAATGGTTGAACAAAACAATGTTTAGTATCTATTCTGGTGCCGCTGGCTCAATTCAGACCGAACCTTAGGAGTAGATGCATTTCTAAATTTGTACTGAGTTGACAGACTTTAATTGCGTGAGACGTCTTTGGAAATCTGTCAAATCCATACTTTAAAAATGCATCTTCCGATACGAAGATGCGGTCTGAATTCAAAGAGAATACAATCACTACGTTTTATCTGAATTGGCCGCAGTTATATACCTATGCTATTGTAAATCGTAACTCCAAAACTCCTGCGCATCTAGGGGAAGTGCGCAATAAAGGTGGTGCGAAATGCTGTACATGAACTAGGTCTTGGTCCACATATAATACGACAGCACATTCCCTATAACCCCATCTTTAGGCTGCCTTCACATTACGTCGCAAGCAGTGCGGCAGCAGCGCGGCTGCCGCACTGCTTGCGACGTAATGGAAGGCGCTCTTAGGGATACGTAGAGATCACCACAACATCTCAATTAAGTGTAGTGATCGGAATCATTTTTAATATTAAACGATGCCAGTTTATGTAATTGACTGACGTAAATGATTTCATAACGCTCCCGCATAATATTATTATACATACATTCATATTGGTATGGTAGTAATAATATTGTATTTTTAAGTCGCAAAGTATTCTAGCTATGTAGCCTGTGTTTCTTAATTAAAATTAAATTAATATAAATAAATATGAAATTAATGAATCCTGACCTCAACAAGAGCGTTCGAATTTCTTTGTTGGTACCAGCTGACTCCTCAGACATTGTTTTGCCATGTTGGTTGTGGAAATAAATACTTCAGGCTCTTTAAGGGCGTTCCGTCCGGAGATTCCGTAATTGAACGTATTTAAAACCTTATAAACTCATAATCTGAAAGCTACAAAGTTATAATAAAATACAGGAATAATCTTCAGTATATCAACATTCCTTTTGTCGTTTTAAATTTTCTATTTTTGTTTCTTATACTCATGATACCAGCTTCCAAAGTAATACCATTTTGTTAAAATTCAAGCATACATTCAACATCTCCTTAGGATTTACAAATTACTTTTATTTGAAACTCACACCAATAGATCGACAATATCATAAACTACATATTTGCCGTTTTAAATTTTTTTTAGGACAATTTTGAACTAAGATAAGTAAAAATAATAGGGTTTTAGCGCGATCTCGGCAACGCGGCAAATGTATGGCCAAGGTCGTTTGCTCGGGGGACGGCCTTAAGTAAAATCTTCCAAGCTGGAAGATTGGAAGTTCCAACCGATCGTGGTGGTGTGCTCGGTTAGGCCGAAGCCCTGTCGTAATTTCAGATGTACAATCTCGCGCCGATCTCAGAAATTTTAATAATCTCAGATCCACCAAGCTCAGAGGACGACTGTTTAATTTCTACCTCAGTTCCTCAATTTTCTATTTTTGCTACTCCAGCTTTCAAGACTCATTTAAAGGTGGCTTTCCGATCCCTACGGCAAGCGATTTTGCCACGGAAAGCAGCGGCAGCTTATCGCTAGACGAATGTTGGCAAAAAATTAAATCCATAGCCTACAAGTATGTCAGATTGGCATTTTATTTGAATTTTTGTCGGTTGTGGTCGCTTACCGCGAGGATCGGACACGTCACCTCAACAAGCTATCCTCCGGAATATTTATCTGTAATCGTCATTATCAGGTTGAATATTATAACAAGTTTAGCTTCGACAAAGGCCACCCTTAGAGGGTCATTGCTATAGAAGATATTTCCAGAATCCTATTGTCACCCTCTATTAAGGCACACAATAAAATATATTCCATAAAGAATTCATATTGTGCATCAATAAATTCATATTATGTACAGAATCTGAATATTAAAATATGCCCTATTGTGATACGAAAGTCACATAATCGTAGTTAAAACGCCAAAAATTTTTAAATTTTGATTTCTGTCCGTTTAATGGACCTTACAAAACATTTTTTTGGAGAAAAAGTTAGAACCTTATGCCGTTCTCTGATTTATCGTAAAAAGTACTGCAATCTTTTCACGATAGAGTGCAGTACCAGCAAAACAGTAAACAAAAAGTTTTGTTCCACGTCTGACAGCGTTTCTGTCAATAATCAGATATGATATGACATGTGCAATGTCGGATTTTGGTCGGATTATTTATTGTTTGTGCTAGTATCACTCTCTGCTTCGACCTGACCTTTGCGTTATACCTATTCCCTATTTGAGGACTGGTTTTTAGTTATTATGGTTCAAACGCTCAGTCCTGTCTCTAGCGGTTATCGGCATCTCGTCTACCATTGTATTCTAATTTTACAGATGTAGCGATATCTATCGCATCGTTTGTATTACATAATTGTCAAAAAGTTTCTAAATTCAAATGACCGCGAGTTTCGTGGTAGAGCAAGCAGGAGGAAGCGTGACCCCGCCATGTATCACGAACCTTTTTTTCTTACGAAATATTTTTCGGAGAAATTATGAAGCTACTAATATTATAATATCATTTATTTTAAATTACTTATTTTGTTATTTTTTTTAATTGTTATCAATTAAATCATGCTATAAGCAACTCATGTTTTAGAGTAAAAAATAATATATTATTATTATGTTATATTCTATGTCAGCTTCTTATTTGGTGACTGCAGAATGTCGCTTCTTTAAACTAAGTTTATACATGAATTAATATAGATATTGATTCACGGAAGGTAGATCTTAAATAACGGTTGTCAAAATTGCAAAATAATTTAGAACGATACGTGCATGAGCTATTCAATATTATAAACTAACGGACACAGATTACTAGTATACAATATTGTAGACTAACGGATGAGGTATAACACTTACATAGAAATATAAGACACTAGCTGCTGTCCCGGCAAACGTTTCTTTGCCATATTATATAAAGTATATCGCCCGTATTATTTTATTGAATTAGTGACTAAATAAGTATGTCACCATGGCAACGTCCATCGCTATCCCGTGACCCGCGTCGCATAAACAATGGTCGCTCTTTATAGACAAATAATTTGCAATAAAATAAAATTGCGACTATAATTAAAGATCTAAGCTATCCTATTTCTCAAGTTGGAAAAAAGCACACATTTAAAAAACACAAACATTAAAATCGGTTAAGTAGTTTAGGAATCCATCGTGGATAAACATCGTGACAGGAGATTTATATATATTAGACTAGCTGTCCCGGCAAACGTTTCTTTGCCAAATTATATAAAGTATATCGCCCGTATTATTAATTTATTGAATTAGTGACTATAAATAAGTATGTCACCATCGCTATCCCGTGACCCGCGTCGCATAAACAATGGTCGCTCTTTATAGACAAATAATATGCAATAAAATAAAATTGCGACTATCCTATCTCTCAAGTTGGAAAAAAGCACACATTTAAAAAAAACAAACATTAAAATCGGTTAAGTAGTTTAGGAATCCATCGCGGATATACATCGTGACAGGAGATTTATATATATTAGATTTACCCCACGACGAAGCATAATTTATATTTTACAATGGTTATTTTTGTAGGGGCCATTTTATATTTTTAAAATGATGGAGACCTAAACATACATCATATAAAACATTGTTTTTTATTTTGTGTGGAGTATGAAAGGGGCTGGGTTATCAGTTATCACTTAATAGATTAATTGGGAAACAAATATATTTCTATTATTACTTTTATAATTCTCCAGCTAATGATTTGAATAAATACTAGGTTTCATCTACTCCTAGTTTGTTATTTATAAATATCTAAAAGTATACAGTGAAATAAAAAGTCAGCGAAGACGTTTTTGTGACACAACAAGATTTTGCTACTCGATAAGAAAAACACATTTTGTATTAATTAATTGTAATTAAGTAGATTTCAAAATGTAAGTATATGAAATCGGTGAAAAGGCTGCTCCTGCGCGATTACCTTTGCCTGTTTAGAGGATAATATATAAAACTGACCTTTATTCGAGAGGGGAAGAGAAAATACCTAATGAAGTAGAGTTTTTTATATTTTATATATGAGAGAAATTTCGAAGCAATGTGAAAAACGTGACCTTTTTTTGTTTACACTAAATATCTTGTTTTTTGTGCAAAATATCACCATCTCGTTTAAGTACTCCTTGGAAGTTCGTGAAAATAATATAAAAATAAAATGTCATAATGAATTTTCCCTCTTACATGTTATTGTATACCACATTCATTTTTCTTGGCTATAATAATTATAGGGATATTTTTAAATTAAAACCACAATACGTTTACCTATTTTATCCTACCTAAATTAATAGGAACGTATTTTGGCTTATCGTGGCATATTAGTACCAAGTACCTACTAACCTGTAAATTAATACCGACGATAATACTGACGTTTATTATAACTTAGACAATCGTTTCGTTTCGTCGCTCGAAAGATGAAATGGAATCGTTCAGCTTTTACTGAAGAATCGATTTATTTTATAAAACATTTTGTGTATTGGGTATATTAAGTAATTTCTATAGCGAGCATAAGGAGATTCCGAGCTCAAATGCAAACATAAAAAAGGTGACCAAAAATTATGTATCCCTGTTGTGAAAGGTAAGTTAAAGATACTTGTGACAAAACAGGAGTAACTTAAATTTTTGGATTTATGTAAATGACAGCTGGTTAAAAATATAACTTTTTATTTTATTGATATTTTTGCGTTGTTTTCGTTAAAAAATAATGATTCACTTTTATCTGATGATATTATTTGCAAACTGTTTATTTAACACGCACAAAACTAAGAGAAACCTAATATTTATAAAAAAAAATTTAAAACCGATTTTTTCAGAAAAACATCAATTATTATCATAATTGTGATAAAAATAACATGAATTTGCTGACAATATCGTAATTAAGGAAATCCAACTTCAAAAATTCCTAATTTCTCAGTTACGACACTACGTATTTGGATGAGGTATTATGAAACTTCTGTCGCTTCGTTTTCAGTTGCGATTTGATAGAAAACGATAAATTACGTCAAGGTTTTTTGAAACATGGTAGCGGCAGGGTGAATAAACGCTAGAGACAGGATAGGCTGAGAGCACTATAACTTTTAATTGAGAAATGTTTAAACTCAATTTAAACTTAAAGGCAGATTTGTAAGGAAAAAGAATCTGGAATAATCAGGTAAAAAAAAAAACGATTGAAAAATCCTTGCTCTTGTGACTGCGAATTTGTCGTTATGGTGCTCCCACACCGCCGTTAGAAAATGTTTGTAAACATTTTGTAACATAAAAACATTTTCTAACAAATGTTGTCAATTGTTACATTTTGTTAGAAACTGTTACATGTTATAAGTGCTCCTACACTTAGAAAATGTTTACTAATGTTTACTAACATTTTATAACATTTAAATCAGGTATCGGCTCACCACATACTCTGCCAGAGTAGACAGAATGATAAGAGTATGCCGACTTAGAACTCATGTAAAAAAAATTAAGTTTGACGTATTATGACAAAAGTTGTCGCTAGGGTCGTTACCTACAAATTTAGTTGTTGTTTATATTTTGGCACATGCAAAGAAAACTGTCAGACTTCAATTTCAAAATCTTATTAAAAAAAAATTTATACCAGCCAGCGCGCCAGCCTCTAACTTATCACCCCCAAACCTGACGAATTTGACAGATATTGAAACCTGTCCATTTCTTTGCAGTCGAACTACTGGTAGTTATGTCTATTGTGACTCCGCCGTCACCTATAAAATGTTTACAAACAAAAGGTAACACATGTTTTATTTTGTAAAAATTAATTTGTTTTGTTATAATTTGCTAACTTAAGTTTACTAAACATTTTCTATCATGAAAACATTTTAATTTTTTTTAACATTTGTGATTAAATGTTTGCTAACAAAATATGTTTACTAACGTTACTTAATATTTTCTAACGGCGGTGTGGGAGCACCATTACAAATCCGATTCTAAGAACAAAATACAATATCATCGCCTAAAGCAACATCTTTGATCCCAAGATTGTTGACTGTTAACATTGATACTTGTACTGTCAATATTGAGAAGCGTTGACACGTAAATGTAGCGCGCTCGATCGTGATTGATCCTCGAGGTGTCAACTGTCAAGATATGGGCCGTCGTCCCGGGTAAAGGGAGGCGACCCTTGGCGTAAACACGGAAGTACAAGGGTCAAAGTACAGTGCAGCCTTAAGTACTTACTGTACACAAAGGGCGAAAGGCTTTTCAAGGTTGGCAACACTTGGGGCGCTTCTGTTATTGCAGTCTATGTATATTCTGTCGAAATTTTCAATTAGTAAACAATGAGAATGTAAAAAATTAAAAAATTAACTCATCAAGTTGTATGTAACGTACCATACTTTATGGATATGATACAATATTATAAGCCTAACTGACGCATAGACAGATACGTAAAACTTAACACCCATCTTTTTTGTTGGGTGTAAAAAAGGAAAATTAGTTATGACACTAATTATTATTGAAGAGGCACTTCCGGTTACTTTGATATTTTCAGGACGTGAATTCAGAAAATGGACTTGAGTGCCATATTATTATTTAGAGAGGCCTTATAAGAGTACAAAATATATTTTCCAAGGTGTATTAATTTTACAAGTCAGTAAAGATGACTTCTAAAAGCTTTAATTATTATTTGTTTATAGCGGGCTGCGAGTCTATGTTTAGCGACCTATATACGAAGGTTCAGATCTGAGGGCTGAGGGCGTGACACAAGTTCAACCTGTCACTGAACTGTGGTTCAAAGGTACAGGCCCTTCCTCCCGAAAATGATTCGATTTCAAACAACAGCTTGGGTACTTAATGGCTACATAAATGCATTCGCTAGTATAGTTCCGACTTTCGACAGCGAAGTAAATAAAAATAAAAATGTGTCAGATGAAATGCAAGCTATAGCTCTAGCCAACTGCCACACTCAGAGCCCCATACATAATCTGTCAAATTAAAATTATCATTAGCCGCGTACTGACCAAGTGAGCCGCCTCGCCGCGGCATCCTCGCGCGCATTTGCTCGGTCGGTCAGTACGTGTTAGTGCGCGGCAAACGTCCGAGGCGCCTTTGAGCATCGACCAAAAACCGACAACTTTTAGCTCGGCCGCGGCGGCGATGCGGCTCGCTTGGTCAGTACGCGGCTATTATCAATTAAATGTATCTGAGTGCGGCGGTTAGATGACAATAATATATGGGACTAGATCAGAGGTTACCAAACTTTTTTTGTCATAGACCACTTTTAACATTTTGCTGGATCCGATGGAACCCACGGCTTAATCCGTGTTTTAGATTGCTTGTTTTCTATGAGAGGCCGGGCCGGCTAACGGCTAACCTAACTAAAACTAACTAACAAGAATTAGAAAGGGTGTAAGCGACAAAATGATTACTGTCGCGTAATTTAAAAACCATAAAATATATATTTCATATAAGATACATTGGGCAAATTAAAGTGTATGCTTGAACCAATATATGTACGAGTACAAATTTTGGAAGTTAAATCACTCTCCTCTTTTGGCAAAATTAGAATCCCTTTTTTTACAGAAGTCTTTTTGATTGATTATTCTGCGTTATAAAAGGTGACCAATCGTGTTATGCTATGGGTAATTCAAAGACAGACATGATGAATACTGACAATGAACTTTCATTGCTGAGAAAAATTGATATCACTACCATCACCACAGCCAAATTAGCAAGGCGTCGCCGCACCATGGGGTTTTAGGGGGTGTACTGGAAAGTCTCACATATTCCAGCCGATATCCCCACTCTGCAATTTCCAAGAAAGGGTTTACCCAAGTAAAAATAGGCAAGCCAGATGTAGCGAATGCGATATGACTAGCGCTTTGCAATATCCATAATAATATTTTCCGTCTAGACTCTAGAATCTACTAATAAGTAATAACCTCCCGAAGCACGACAAAAATCTTTTAACCCCATTTACGATTTGCGACACAATATTTTATGCTAATAATTTACAATCTACTCACCTTATTATAAAGTGTTATAGTTCTTGCAGTCTACGAGTGCGCGTCGCCCTTAGTTGTGTGAGTGACCATATCTATACACGCGTACATGGCTCGCTCGTTACTGACTGCTCCGTCGGGTACGCACACTAACGAAAATGTCTATTCACATTTCCAACTACAAATAAAGGCGACGCGCACTCTTAGGTGGGATTTCACCAAACACACATAAAACTTCGATTTATAAAACTTAGTTCCCATTGAACGCGTTCATGCAGCGACGTAAATCTAATCTTTCAAATGGATTTTACAAAATTCTATTGATCGCGATTATTAAATCTAAGTTTACGTGACGTCACGCGATTATTTTACAGTTTTCATCATTTTAAAGCCTTTTCACGTTAATTTAACTACAAATTAGTGAGAAACAATACATAAACTAACCAAACACATGTGTTAAAAATGTTATTTTGACATTTCTTTTGTCTATGTTTTTCGTTCCGCCATGACAGGGCTTGAACGGGTTTTATGACGTTAAACTTCGGACTTTGGGCGTTCAGAAGATAAAACTCGGATTTGCTGTGAACGCGTTCAGTTTATGTTGGCGAAATGCAATTCGATGTTATAATCGCGTTTATACGTTCGCGTTCACAGCAAATCCGAGTTTTATCTTCTGAACGCCCAAAGTCCGAAGTTTAACGTCATAAACCCGTTCACGCCCTGTCATGGCGGAACGAAAAACATAGACAAAAGAAATGTCAAAATAACAGTTTTGACACATGTGTTTGGTTAGTTTATGTATTGTTTCTTACTAATTTGTAGTTAAATTAACGTGAAAAGGCTTTAAACTGGTGAAAACATGTAAAATAATCGCGTGACGTCACGTAAACTTAGATTTAATAATCGCGATCAATAGAATTTTATGAAATCCATTTGAAAGAGAACGAGATTTACGTCGCTGCATGAACGCGTTCAATGGGAACTAAGTTTTATAAATCGAAGTTTTATGTGTGTTTGGTGAAATCCCACCTAGATTGCAAGAACTATAATAAACTGGATTAAAAAAGTAGGAAGAGAACTTACTCCTGTGGACCTTGTTCGCTATACTGATTCAAGGTAAAGAACAAAATGATCTAATTAATCCTAACTTGCTATATTTACGCCTTAATACTATACAGTGTGTAACAAAAATAAGTGGTGATACTTTAGGGTGTGTACGTGTTCTTTGTAGAGAATAGAGATATCACTGTGTGAAAAAAAGTGAAAAAAAAATTTGGTCTTTCAGCGCTGCTACTTTCACAGTGAACTCTCTACAAGGAACACGTACACACCCTAAACTATTATCACTTATTTTTGTTACATTCTGTATAATTATAAGTGGCACTACTTAATCAAAGACGCTCTTAATTCAAAGCTTTGGAATAAAGAACACGATTCAGAGTTTAATGCACCCCTACAAGTTACAACGCGACTTTACAAACTTTACCTTTGGATATTATAAGCTGTACAGTATCTATATCCGTATAGATATTGTAATATTATAAATCTGAAAGTGTGTCTGTCTGTTACCTCTTCACGCCCAAACGGCTGAACCTATTTTGCTGAAATTTGATATGGACAAGGAAAAGGGAAGGACGTAGCCCGTAGGATACTTTTCATCCCGAAAAAAACGCGCAAAAACGAAACTTGGCGCAACGACCTTGCGTCATTTAGTGCTTTATATAACTACAAAGGAAATACATAGTTAATAAATTGCAAATCAAAAACAATACTCAGTTATATAATTTACTAGCTGTTTCCCGCGACTTCGTCCGCGTTATCACAGTATACCTATATAGACTTTCATTTAAACTTTCAACCCCTATTTCACCCCCTTGGGGGTAATATTTTCAAAAACGCTTAAACACGTATCCAATCATTTTTAATCAGTAGCCCAAACATAAAATTTCATGCTTCTAACTCAAGAAATAACGGACTTCCATTGAAACTTTCAACCCCAATTTCACCCCCTTGGGGGAAGAATTTCCAAAAACGCTTAAATACGTATCCATTCATTTTTAATCAGTAACCCAAAGATAAAGTTTCATGTTCCTAACTTAAGAAATGACGGAATTTCATTCAGACTTTCAAGCCCTATTTCCACCCCCTTTCGGGGTAAAATTTTCAAAATTCCTTCCTTAGTGGGTGTCTACTTGATAAAACAACCCTACTCACCAAATTTCATGGCTGTAACTTTAACAGTTTTTGCTCAGCGATGATGAATCAGTCAGTCAGTCAGGACATGTAATTTTATAAGTATAGATTATGTACATTGTACTATTCCTGTGCCATACAAATTTATACTCATTTACTCATTAATACTATATTACTACGGAAGATTATACGAGTATTATATGCGTACTATGTTGTTTAGTATGTTATCAGTTTGCGGTCAGATCACGTTGACGATACTGAGGTTTGGAGCTGCTACCAGGAAATTAGAAACGTGGAGGTGGTCTTGAGATCGTACTATGGTTTATGACTCAAAATAAAATTCTACGACACAAATCAATGGTGTCGTAGAATTATATTATTATTAAGGGCGTTCCTTACGGACATTCCGTAATTTACCGTATTTCAAGCCTTATAACCTCATAATTTGAAAGCTACAAAGTTATAATAAAAATACAGCAATAATCTTCAGTATATCAACATTCTTTTCCCCGTTTTAAATTTTCTATTTTCGTTTATTATACTCATGATATCAGCTTCCAAAATAAAGCCAATTTATTAAAATTCAAGCTAAAATTCAGCATCTCCTTAGGATTTACAAATTACTTTTATTTGAAACACACGCCAATAAATCGACAATATCATAAACTACATATTCCTCGTTTAAATTTTTTTTAGAACAATTTTGAACTAAGTTAAGTAAAAAAAATTGGGTTTTGGTGCGATCTCGGCACGACACGAAGTTCATTGAATGAGGCCCTTAAGGCCGTCCCCCGAGCAAACGACCTTGGCCATACATTTGCCACGGCAAATGTATGGCCAAGGTCGTTTGCTCGGGGGACGGCCTTAAGGGCCTCATTCAATGAACACAACTTCGCTGCACCGATTTTTGTATAAAAATAAAATTATTAAGTAGGTAGGTACTAGCTGTCCCGGTGAACTTCGTGTCACGGATCACTTTAAAACCTTCCCTGGACTTCTACGAATATTTTAAGACTAAAATCAGCCCAATCCCTTCAGACGTTTTCGAGTTTTAGCGCGACTAACACATTTGAAAATCCATTTTTATATATAAGACTCGCTGTCCCGGTGAACTTCGTGTCACAGGTCACTTTAAAACCTTCCCTGGACTTCTACGAATATTTTAAGACTAAAATCAGCCCAATCCGTTCAGCCGTTTTCGAGTTTTAGCGCGACTAACACATTTGAAAATCCATTTTTATACATATAGATAAGACTAGCTGTCCCGGCAAACGTTTCTTTGCCATATTATACATATAAAGTAAGGGAGAAGACCTAATGGCAGACACTTTAACATGTAACATTTGAATGTTATAAAATATATTATATTTATGAAAATAAAGGATTGATACTCGTAACTTCTTCTATGTTTTCAGTAACTCTTACAAAACAAAACTATTATAATTATTCTCTGACAAATCAATTAAAAAATATATTATTGGTCTTTTTGTAAACTTAGTCATAAGTACTAATAGATGACATCACAAAAAACGAACATCACTAATAGTAGACACCAATATGAACTAATAGTTGACATAGAACATTACATTACATTTTACATATTTTTTCCTATTAAATTAGGTCTTTATTTGCCATTTTTCAAAAGATTTTATTTTACTTCATTATCCACGTTGTCTCCAGATTCTATTCATTCTTCTTCCATGCTGAAACTATCTTTCCTTTTATTTTTATTTTTTATATTTTTGAAGTGAAAACTTCTTTGGCGGCGTTGAGCACTTTTATGGGATGGGTAAAAACTGTGAAGCTCGCGTCAGATTCTCGTGCTGATCAAAAAACCTTGGAAAAACCGTAAGACGGTTGGAGAGTAGTGTTTTGTGTCGAACTCGAACTCGAATTCGAATTGATTGTAAGGGTTTCGATTAATTAAAAGAAACGATTTTTTAAAAATCTATTTTCATAAAAAATGGGTTAAAAACTTAATCGATTGTAAGGGTTTCGATTAATTAAGAAAATCGATTTTTTAATAATCGATTTTCATAAAAAATGGGTTAAAAATTTAATCGATTGTAAGGGTTTCGATTGATTAAAAAATCGATTTTTTTAATATCGATTTTCATAAAAATTGGGTTAAAAATTTAATCGATTGTAAGGGTTTCGATTAATTAAAAAAATGTATTGCAAAACTCAAAGATGAGATCCATGCCATCTATTAGGTTTTTTTTTACATTTTCAAGAACTAATAGTAGACCCCCTTTTGTTAGGGAAAATGAACAAAAAATCTTAACTAAACATTAATTAGTGTATACAACATGACCATTAATCCAATGAAATCAATAGAAATTACAAAAAATCAAATAAATGTATTCAAAACTTACGTGCAAAATTTCGCCTTCCTTAACCTATTAGGGCTTTACGTGAGAGCGAGATTTTTCTCGTCTTGTCTCGTTCTCGTCTCGCTTTTACGAGACGAGAACGAGACGAGACCTTTTGGAAAATATTCTCGGTGATACCGAGACCACATTCAGGGCAACCCGAGAGTCTCGTTTCGGGTCTCGTTAATATTTTTTTATTAAGTTTTTATTCGAAAAATTAGAAAAGGTCTACTTAAAAAACAATATATTTTACAAAATATAAAATCTGGTAACCATTCAAACTGCATTTTATCATATAAACACGCTAGTCATAAAATATTCCTTATTCTCTTTATTATATTATAGAAATAAATCATTATTCACAACTAAACGAGACGAGACGAGATAACTGGTAACGAGACGAGACCGAGACTCGATCGAGACTCCATTTTTTGAGGATTGACGAGACCGAGACGAGATTTTTGTTACTCTCGCTTACTCTCGTCTCGTGTGAAGCCCTATAACCTATTTGCTAAGAAATTGCCGAGCGCGTGTTGACGCGGTCATATTATTTACGAAAACTGATCCCATTTTAAAATTTTGTTCCCAAAGGCGTCACTAATATATTTTTTCAATTCAACAGATAGCTTGAGAAGCTTATAAAATTTACAGTGGTGAGAAATAATTAGAGTAATTCTTATTTTTATGGTATTTTTGTCATAAGTGTCATATTCTATTAGTTCAGTGTCTAGCATTAGGTCTCTTCCCTTATATCGCCCGTATTATTTTATTGAATTAGTGACTATAAATAAGTATGTCACCATGGCAACGTCCATCGCTATCCCGTGACCCGCGTCGCATAAACAATGGTCGCTCTTTATAGATAAATAATAAATATAATTTGCAATAAAATAAAATTGCGACTATAATTAAAGATCTAAGCTATCCTATCTCTCAAGTTGGTAAAAAGCACACATTTAAAAAAACGAACATTTAAATCGGTTAAGTAGTTTAGGAATCCATCGCGGACAAACATCGTGACAGGAGATTTATATATATTAGATAATAATATAGCTGTCCTTTCCTAAATAATATCGTCGCCATATTACATTAAAATTGGTTTAGAGTATTGAGAGTGAAACTGTCAGTAAACCCTGAATGTCCTAGGAATGTAAATGCAATAAAATAGAATAGAAAAATATTTACATACTTGTATAACTTAAAATCTGAGCCATCCTAGTAAGTATAACTTAAAACTAAACTTAAACTAATACAATATAGAAAAACCATATGGTATAAATAGGCGGTCTTACTGCTATTGCAACCTACTAGTTGAGTTCAAACTTATTATATGTATTTGTAGTATGTACGCAAGACGTAACTAGATTTTCAACGCCTCGTCCTTGTAGTGACATAAAAGAAAATTGAAAGTCGTATTTCCAACTCCAAAGCACAAATTTAAATATTTTATTTTACCATAGCCTGCATCGTCTTTCAGTCGCTTCTGCAATCCTAGTAACCTTATATTTTTAAGAACAATTCTTGTTATATATTTATATATAATTGGAATCTCGGAATCAGCTCCAACGATTTCCATGAAATTTAGTATATAGGGGGTTTCGGGGGCGATAAATCGATCTAGCTAGGAATCATTTTTAGAAAATGTCATTTTATTCGTGTTTTATCGAATACCGAGCAAAGCTCGGTCAAATAGCTAGTATCATCTGATTCATGACAATAAAATACAATAATTCATTGATTTCATGGCCGTGCCCAAATCAGTATCTACGTGATCAGCTGAGTCAGCATCGATCTCTAAATAGATCTGTCGAGTTAGGCACACGTGTATGTTATAGTTTCATTGAATGTCATTCTATTATATAATGATTAGGAGCCTTTTACAATAGAGCTAGGCTCACAGACTTTGGCGAAGAAGCAAGATATAATTCTCTGGAATACCTCCAGACAGAGAGTAATTCAACCTTCTTCTGTCAAGGAGGATCACTAATAGGAATTAGTTCCAACAGATAAGAAAGACAAAAAATTTAGTGCTGTAGAAAGTAGTTTTTTTTTTTTAATTAAATAAGGGGGCAAACGAGCAGACGGGTCACCCTGATGGTAAGCAACTACCGTCGCCCATGGACACTCGCAACATCAGAAGAGCTGCAGGTGCGTTGCCGGCCTTTTAAGAGGGAATACGCTCTTTTCTTGAAGGTTTGCAGGTCGTATAGGTCCGGAAATACTGCTGGTGACAGTTCGTTCCAGAGTTTTACAGTGCGCGGTAGAAATATTAGTAACGTAGAACGCGAGGCTATATCCTCCGGAGCCTGATTTAGTGCCTATCATAGAAATAGTTCTACGTGTACTCTGTACCGTATTTTCACGGGTACGTATTTATATTATTTCTAGATGCCGCCCGCAACTCCGTTGCGCCAAAACTCGTTTATCCCGCAGGAACCGTGCATCTTTTCGGGACAAAAAGTATCCTATGTCCTTTCCCGGGATTTAAAGTACCTATCTCCATGCCCAGCAAAATTGGTTCAGCAGCAGCGCCCGAGCGTGAATAGGTAACAGACAGACAGACAGACAGACAGACAGACACACTTTCGCATTTATAATATTGGTATGGAAGTATGGATATAAAGCGCTATTAGTCAAGATACGTAAATTTTTCACGGCGATTATCAAAATTAAATATTATGTAGGTATGTGTGACACAAGTCGTCGTCAAAATTTAGCTAAGTATCTAAATTCTAATTTTGACTAAAACTCCGTTGTAATCTTTGTGATTTTCGCTCCATAAATTAGAGCCTTATAAATAAAGATGACCTCATAATTCCTAAGGCTCCATAATTCTTAATTTGACATAACGTCTAAAATATCTTCCTCCATCTGCCTAAGAATCAATATCTCTGCATGTACATTGTAGAACCTCCTTTATATCGAGACGACCAGCTAGTAACAGACCAGACAGTCGCTGTGTCAGCGCAAAACCCGCGGACAAAGCACGGCTAGGCGCGTGTAACACAGATAACTATGCCCGTTGACATAACACAATGTAAATATACAGTAGACCATATTTACACATCGAGTGATCTACGCGCAATACATGCTCAAGATTTTTAAGCTATTGCATATCTTTTATCTTGGGCTTTAAAGCGCGACGACCGAATCAAGAAACCACCCCCTGGTCTTTCCGGCGTTGGCACTTCGGCACGGTGTTTGTGTGCGTGCGATTAGGCATATGCGAATTATAATTGTTTAAGTTGATAAAAAATGCTATGCAATAGCTTTACCACGGCAGTCCCCGAGTGCCCCACGTATTTAATTATTATGGCGCCATTAAGATACCATAATAATTGTGCCATTTTGACGTCACTATAATGACATTATGACGCTATTGTGTCATCATAAAATAGCATAACATTGCAGTATCGCAAGCGCGTATTTTTGTCATTGCGTTGAGAAAAATTGATTTGAGGATGTTCAATATAATCGTACTGTTCGATACCTAATACCTTATATTACTATAGCAATAATTTTATATAAACAGTAGCGTAACTCAGTCCAATTCATGAAATCAATCTCGATCAACACAGATGTAACCAGTTTTTCGTGGACTAAGTGAAACGAGATTGCCATATTTTTTAAAGCTATCTAAAATCACGGTTATATTATGTGTGTCCACAAAGTGATCTGGCAAAAACTAAACTACTGTATGTTATCTACATTCCGCCATTACTCACCAGTCGCCTAGTCCAGGGGGTGACACATTATTACCTATCTACTCGTAGGTAAGTACGATATAAGTGAATCATTGAGGAATAAACAGTAGCTGGAATTCCGGAAGCTAATAAGGAAATACACAATATCAGTCATCACTCATCACCTTTGGCCAGCGTCTATTTGATACTAATAAAAAATCGGTTGTCTGTAAAGTCGGTTTACTGACGATAGTTGAACGTGACAACGTCATAGCCTTAACCCCTCAGTTCCGGGAAAAATCTATGCAAAAAGTTGGCAGGTCAATGTGTAAAAAAAAATGGCGCCCGGCCTACCCTCTTCGTAAAATTAATGTAATATGCTTACATACAATCCATATTTTATGTTTGTGTGACCTACATTATAATATATGTTAAATCTTCTATCTATCAAGCCATCATAATATAGTATTTAGTCCGATGTGATATTAGTTTCTCAATTATAAACTTTCGAAACTATAATTAGTGACTTGTTCAAAAGAAATAAACGAATTAATTACTAATTATAAATAAAACATTTATAATGAGTAAAATAAACTATTCGCAATATAAAACGCTAATATACATACATTCGTGAAATCCAGTAAAATCTTCGAACAAAGCATAAGTCATACCTTGACATGTAGGAAATAGAGCACAATTTTGAATAGCCGAAATAATACTAATAGCTCACAGATTGTTTATTTATTTTTCATTCAGAGTATGGTCAATGTATCAAAGGTCATAATTAACCAAACTTCTTCATACAAAAGTATTCTCTAAGTCGTTAATGGAATCAGGCGTTACTTTGCGGAAATCCATAGCTTAAAATTTAGTTTGTTATTATTTTTAGCAATATTCCGCGAAATATATTTTTATCAATATTTCGCCTAATATTTCTAAAAATAATAACAAACTAAATTTTATTCTCTAAGTCATCGAAATACGTAATATAATCGAAACAAAGAGCGCGGGTGGGCCTTACGGTTGTTGAGAGACTTGAAAGGTGTAAATGGAACGCCTCAGAGCTGTCAGCGAGGTAACTGTCATATTTTTCGGGCGCGCAGCCCATATCGAATTATAAGATGTTATCACGTCAAAAGTTTTTAATCACCCTAGTTCTAGTATATCCCACAACCTTTACATTTTGTGGTACACTTTGCGGAAAAACTACCACGCCGATTGATTTGTGCTTTAACATAGTAATTTTTATTTATATTATGTAGATGTGTTATCATCATTCATCAGTCAGTCAAGGTGTGACCGCGACGCGACTCGCGAGCCTACACAAAGCTCGGCTTTTAGCTAGTTTACTGTATGCGCTAGTAGCAGTAGTAGCGTTTGTAATTATTTATATCCCAACTGGTATTTGGTAATGCTGTGTAGACCAATTTAACGTTTACCCCTGTACTAGAATGTAACCATGCTGATTACACCTGTATTGCAGACGCGAAGCCAGCGAATTAGTATAGGCCAGGCGCCGGCTGTAATTCAATAGTATTACTTGGTCATTAAAACCTGATATTAGGTATAAGAAAATAGTTCACACGCGTTTTTTATTAATTACTAGCTGTCCCGGCAAACGTTTCTTTGCCATATTATATAAAGTATATCGCCCGTATTATTTTATTGAATTAGTGACTAAATAAGTATGTCACCAATGTGGCACTGGCGACGTCCATCGGTATCCCGTGACCCGCGTCGCATAAACAATGGTCGCTGGCTGTATGGGCAACGCTCCCTTTGCCTGTCCCGACCGGGACGAATTAAAAAAAAAACAATGGTCGCTCTTTATAGACAAATAATTTGCAATAAAATAAAATTGCGACTATAATTAAAGATCTAAGCTATCCTATCTCTCAAGTTGGAAAAAAGCACACATTTAAAAAATAAAAACATTAAAATCGGTTAAGTAGTTTAGGAATCCATCGCGGACAAACATCGTGACAGGAGATTTATATATATTAGATTATTATCAATTGTTGACATAAATGTTAACGGATCAATAGTAAATATAAATAAACAAAACAGTGGTTTAACAATGATCCTACACTAAAGCAAACTTACATCTATATTGTATAAAATATTAATGGTGACTGACTGACATGGTGATCTATCAACGCACAGCCCCAAACCACTGGACGGATCGGGTTGAAATTTTTCATGCAGGTAGATGATATTATGACGTAGGCATCCGCTAAGAAAGGATTTTGATCATTTCTACCCATAGGGGATAAAATAGGGGATGACATATTGTATATACTTAATAATACCTACTTCTTAACTAACTCCCAGCCACTTTCTTTAAATCGTCGATCCATCGTGTCGCGGTTGAATAGGGAAGAAGAAATATAGCATTATCTAAGTCTATGGTGGGTAATGGACAAGGAAATTTCCCATACAAACATTAACTCTTTATGCGCTGCTATTTTTACTTTACAGTAAACTCGATATAAGGACACACACAACCTAAAGTATCATCACTTTGTTGTTTATTCTGTAGACATCATCAAACAAGGCGAAAATTGTTCTAATTTCTACAACGAATTCATGAGATTATGAATATAGAGCACATTTGGTGAATTAAGGTCCGTACTCGGGATTCCAGGACTCTAGTCTCTAGGGAAATGTGGGAATCCGGGTTACTAACGTTAAATATTTTACGAGGATGATTAAAAAGATGAGCTGAAAATTTAAGTTCGTCAAAGTTGAAGTTATGTTTTGTCAGTATGCAGTTGGTTTTCAACAACTCGCAATTTAGTTAAATATATATATTTTATTCAGGCAAATTCTAGAACATAGATAACCTTCACGGATTTTAAATAAAGAAATCACACTATAACACATATTTAAATAGCTAATCATGTAGTAGATTCAGTTGTGTGTATAATTTTTTCCTTTTCTCCGGAAAAAGATTTTATAGCAGTAGATTAATTTAGACAATTAAAATAGGTCAACTTACATATTTTTGCATCTCTCCACAACGGAATGTAAATTACCAAAATATATTAGTTCAAGTATTTCAAATCAATCACGTCTAAGATAGCTGGGTTTAGATATGAGTACAGTTTGAACTGGATTAAAAGATAAATACGTTCGAAGTATATTGAGCCGGGGTCAATGAACCGTGACACGCACAGCACTGCCAACTTCGTTAATCAATGAAAGTGGAAATTTACTTCACTTTCCTATAGTTGCTGATCGAAATCTATAAATATTATGTTTGTGAACGGCACAGGTGACTAATTTAGATCAATGCTGAGATCAAACTCATAATTTTGGCCACATTAAGTGTTTAGGAACATTTCTCTAGGTCAATGATGGATCCATTTGGGCATATTCGTCTTTAATTGACCAATTATGGCCAAATATTGATAAATGGGCAATGACCATGGTCGATGTGTTTAGAATGCAGACAGCTTTGCCATGATGGTTATCCATTAGCTCAACGATGATGTAGTTTAGGCCGGTATAAATAGTCAGTACTCAAGATGCATCTCGGTCTCAAGACGCGATTCGGCTCTGTGATTGGTCCAAATTTTGACAGCCAACCAATCACCGAGCCTGAACCGTGTCTTGAGACCGAGATGCATCTCGGTCTCAAGATGCATCTTGAGTATTTTCTTCGAAATCAAGCTCGCAACTCCAACATTATTCGATATTTCGAATAGTTACAGATTTCGCCTACTATGCCCATTTCCGAAATCCACTCTGCTGTCTGGTGTCTGCATAGATCATAGGTACTTATAGTTATTTACTTACGAAATTATTAATATTAGTAATTTAATAATCTTTTATTATGTTTTCCGCGTGATTTCTATTCTAGGATAAATCTTCCAGAAAATAATATAACTAGTTTTGTTGTAATAAAGTTCCGACTAGTGACCCAGTAGTCCTGTAATATTAGAAGTTGGGTCGTGCCCTGCATCTGTTCCCTGAAGGGACCGCAATATTTTTATAAAAATATTCTGTAGACCGCCAAATAGGGCACAGGAGTTTCCAAAGTAGACTGATGTTGAGAATTATATGTGAAAGTTATAAGATTATAACCTACGGTACATTATTCAAGATAGAAATAAAATAACATTAAGTTTACAAGAAAAGTTACATCAATTAAATTAAACCTATAATTATAGAGTAAGTTGTAAGTAAGGGCCAGACTTTCCTCAGTTTAGGAAAGCTGAAAGTTTACTTGTCACGAACAAGAGGTAAGAATGGCCAGCAACTATGGAGTTTCGGTCGCGGTTACTTTAGGAGGTTTCCAGTTCTGAAGGTCTACCTGACCTTCGAGAAAGAGTAAAGCTCAATTTCATAGCTGATATTCTTAGCAGTAAGTGGAGGAATCTCGTCTTCCAGTGTCGGACATTTTATTTGACAGTTGCTTCCCACTGCCTCCATAGTTGCTGGACGTTCTTACCTCTGTAAACGTTACAAACAGGTAAGCTTCCGAAACTGAGGTAGGTCCAGACCTACCTCAGTTTCGGAAGCTTACCTGTTTTATTTTATTATTGGACCAATGGTCCATTAATAAAATGTCATTTTTGCTTTTATTTACAACGACAAATTGCGTTAGAAGACGTAACTCGATATTGGAATTACCCAACATCTTCCGTTCTCGAAATCCTCTTGTGTAGTAATTTTTATCTCTTTTTTAAAAATGCATTGCGTCTTAATGTTTTCTAATCCCAAGGTAGGTACTTGGTTGACATCTAGAATGAAGATTGAGAATCCCTATAAACAAGATGTGTTTTTTTATGTGTTTCAGGGATCAAATTTACGAATAACAAAACTATGGATTATTATAAGACTACTAGATGAGGCCCGCAACTCCGTTGCGCCTAAAATCGTTTATTGAAACCGTACATTTTTCGGGATAAAAAGTATCCTATGTCCTTTCCCGGGACTCGCAGTATCTCCATAATTGGTTCAGCGGTTTGGGCGTGAAGAGGTAACAGACAGACAGACACACTTTCGCATTTATAATATTAGTATGGATGGATTTTTAACCGACTTCCAAAAAGGAGGAGGTTATAATTTATATTATGTTCGTATGCTTATATATATGTTTTGATGTAGTTTGTCAAAATAAAAGACGCGGTGCCATAGAAATTTTCACACTTGAAGAACATAACCTTCCTTTTAGCACAATCAGGTATAAAGTTGTGATTGTAGAGTTTTCGTAGCACCCGCTACGGGGCCTCAAACGCGAGGCTCCTCTCGCGCTTGACTTAAAGGACAACACGTACCGTAACGTGGTAATTATTCACGTGGACTACGTTTTAATATTGTACCACTACGTGATCTTCGTGATTTGCGGTGTAGCTTAATGTGTCCGTTTGTAATTTTCCACTGAATTCAGTTTGTGTGGACCAGGAACGCAGGAGATATTAGGAGTTTAGAGTTTCAGCATTTTCAAATTAAGAATTTTCAAAGAGGGAATTTACACTAACCAGTGCGAATATGAACCTTAGCATTTAACTTTAGGGTTCAATTTCGATTGTTTCTTAAATATTTTTGAATGACGAATATAATAGAAATCAGTGTAGCATTTCCTGTGTATAACGGATACTGAATGTTTATATTTTGAATTTGAAATTCTCGTAATGTTTTGGTTTGTAGCCGGGTCGACGCACGGCCTTGTCGCTCACTGTAATGTCGGATGATTCGATATCTTTTATCAATTATTTAAATACTTACTATGTAAATTAAGTAAATGTTTGGTTGGTTCACGGTTGGTTAGTCATAGCGTTTATCGTGTGTCCATGAGCACGAGGCAAACTAAAGGAGGAAAACGAACAATATTTGAAAAGTTGCAACTTTTCAGTAGACAAAATAAAAGAATCTCAAAAATACACCTACTATTTAACAATTGTACTGGCGTCTGGCACCAAATTTTACGGTGTGGTCGCAAATTAAAAGTTATTAAATATCAAAATATATTATATTTATATTATGAATTAAAAAATGTGTCGGTCTGTTGTTCTTCATGCTGAACCGATATTTATGAAATTTTCAATAAAGATATTTGGAGTCGCGGGAAGGGACGTACAGATTTCAGTGTTTCCAGCTCCACAGTAGAATTTATGCGCGAACGAAATTCAACTTCTAGCTAAATATATTCTGCTACGGTATCAAATGCCAGGTCCACATCGCGAGTGTTTCTCGCACGTGATCGTGTATTAGCTGTTGTGCTAACACAACAATAAATACAGCGCTATGAATGAAATTGTATTGTGTTAATTTGTTGCACACATACTCATCATGATTCATGACCATGTAGCTAAGTCCATTCTCCGGATGAAGAGAACCAATTTTTTTTTCCAAATTCTCCTCCATAGTGGTTTGTCTCTTTCGCACGAAAATATCGTTTGTCGGCTTGTCGCTACTATACTATCCGTATCCGTACTTTAAATTATTTTAAAAAAAATATTTTTCCAACTACCGTCTTCTTTTAAACCACATTTTTCAGCACACAAAAGCAATAGCTTAAAGCAAAGCCGTCAGCGATGTTTACCCCCCCCCCCCCCCTCCCCCCCTTCAGCCGTGACACTAATTACGCAGCCCTGAAGACGGTAGTTTTCCTTCAATTCATAAGTTTCGATTGGCAGGGTTGACAACGAAATAAAATGCACGAAGGAGAAAAAAAAGTTTCGAAAAATTATTTTATGAAAAAAAAAACCTGCAATCGACAAATGGTTGTGACTTATGAGTATCTTACAATTTACATGATCTTACGTTGGACCAACAGAAGACTGGTTTATCTTTTAGCTTGGTGGCTAAAAGATAAGCTAGTCTCTGTTGATTTTTGGTACAGCTAGCCTAGTATGTCTGCAGCTGTGCTATATTTATATTATTATTATTATGTATTACTTTAAGACGATATCTATGACTAAAAAGCCTCGAGTCTATTAGCAAAATTATTTTCTTGTCCAGATTTCACACAACTGTAAATTATTTTAAGGCAAGAAGTACAACACATTCTAGCTACACAATGGGGATTGTCCATTTTTTTTTAATTTTGCTCATTACAAAAACATTTCGAGGAATAAGGTCAGTGATCGCTTTTCTGTATATAAACGAAAAAAATACCCATTAGTTACTTATATTTTTGAACAAATATGTTTAACCTTAGTTTGACCTTCAATGGCGTTAAATTAGCAATAAATTCGACCAACATTACGTTTCGAACTTTTGGTAAGCTTCTCGTATCAGCTTTCACATAATGATAACTTATATTTGACGAACCAGCCATTATAAATAAGATTGAAAGAAAAAAAACATACTGCAGAGGTCAATTAGCCGCCGATGATGACGTCAGAGCGAAACTTTAAAAATTTATTGAGAAAAAACTAGCCAATGAATTTCAAAATTATTTAATTTATATTCTTAAAATACCCTATTCTAACGAAAAAAAATATAAAAAGTACATGTGATTTTTTTTGGACAATGCCCATTATATAAAAAATCGACAAAAAACACTTATCTTGAATACTCTATTTTGGCTTATAATAATTAACTGATCACCAGAAATAGTTACATTTCACAGACAAAAATAGTAAACGATCACCAAAATACAGACCACCATTTTAATGTAAAATGATAACCAAAGATTTAACATCTTATAAACAAAAAGAGTAAATGATCACCAACATTATACTAGCATTTTTATGTAAAATGATCATCTAATATTTATTATCTCGCTATCCTATTTATGCAAAATGACTCCAAATAAATCATTGTTAAACCAAAAGTAGTAAACGATCCCCAAAATTAGTAAAATATGATCACCAATATTATACGTTAACATTTTACTGTAAAATTATAACCAAATCTATTTTTATTTAGCCATCCAATTAAAGAGAAGAAGACAGATAGACGGAGAGACAGACATCGAAATCTTAGTAAAAGAGTCCCGTTTGTACTCTTTGGGTACGGAACCCTAAAAATCGGCCAAGTGCAAGTCGGACTCGCGCACGAAGGGTTTCGTACCATTATAGAGCGAAAATAGGCCAAAAATTGTGTTTTTTGCATAGGAGCTTATTAGCCCTTAGCCAGAGGAGCCCCTTAACTTTTTATTTTATTTAAATATTATTACTAATTATTAAAGTACACATATAATGAAGGCCTTTGTGAAAATTTCAAGTGCCTACCTGTTGTCATCATTGATACCGAGCAAAAAATGTTTGAAAAATCACGTTTGTTGTATGGGAGCCTCCGTTAAATATTCAATTTATTTTGTTTTTAGTATTTGTTGTTATAGCAGCAACAGAAATACATAATCTGTGAACATTTCAACTCTCTAGCTATTACCGTTCTCGGTTACAACCTGGAGACAGACGGACAGACAGACAGACAGACAGACAGACGGACAGACATCGAAGTCTTAGTAATAGGGTCCCGTTTTTTACCCTTTGAGTACGGAACCCTAAAAACGGGACTCAATAATATGTCCGTCTGTCCGTCCGTCTTTCTCTAGGCTGTATCTCAAGAACCACTACAGCTAGACTTCTGAAAAATTCACAAATTGTGTATATCTGTTGCCGCTATAACAAGAAGTACTAAAAACAAAATAAAATTATTATTTAAGGTTGGCTCCCATACAACAAACGTGATTTTTTGGCCTTTTTTGCTCGATATTAATAATGGCAACCGGTAGACACGTTGATATTTTCGCAAAGGCTTTGATTATATGTTTACTTTAATAATTATTAATAATAATATAAAAAAAATTAAGGGGGCTCCCATACAAAAACACAATTTTAGGTCTAATTTTTCTCTATAACGGTACGGAACCCTCTTGGCCGATTATTTTGTTAATAATATTATGCTTACATTTTTTGTCAATCGTAGTGATTTATTTGGACAGAAATTTCCCATTGATTTGCTCACAAGAATTTGGTGATCATTTAAGTATATTTTGTGATCATTTACTATATTTGGTGATCTTTTACTATATTTGGTGGACATTTACTATATTTGGTGATGGTGATCATTTACTATATTTGGTGTTCGATTAAATTTGAAGTGTTTTCATGACTAAAATAGGGTAGTATTGCAATTTTAAACTATATTTTTTTTGTGATAAGTATCTTGTTTTGGTAAACAAGTTTAGGGTATCAGTGCATTTTTTGGTGGTCATTATATATTTTGTTCCCCTATATTTTGTAGCGTACACTTCCGAAAACACTATTATTTATTTAGAAACAGATAAATAATAGTGTTTTCGATATTGCGTTTTTTTTCGTATCGTCGGCAGCCCTAATCCCGAGGGGTAAGGACCAGCGAGTGGAAGCTTTTGGTGTGGCCAGCGCCCAGCATATTTCACTTTTCTATAACGAGTCTACCTTTACACCGTAACGTAATATTAGTGAAATAGTCACAAAGTACGAACGTACAAAAAATATATCGAAGTATAAATTTTGTAAGTGGCGTAAGGCGTTATTATTATTTAATACTGACAAAATTTTTCAAATGATCTAAATTTCGTAAAAAGGAAGGAGAGTAGTCCGCTGACGTAGCATAAGCGAGTGTGTAAGTTTTTTTTAATGTACAGTGCAAACGAGCAAACGGGTCACCTGATGGAAAGCATTAACTATCGTCGCGTCGCGTCGCCCATGAACACTCGCAAAATCAGAAGAGTTGGTGTGGCCACACATTTGCAACCTTTTAAGAGGGAATACTTAACTATTCTACTACTAACTACTTGAAGGTTTTCGTCGTAATGGTCCGAAAAGACTACTACTACAGTTCGTCCCATAAGTTACGGGCTTACGGGAAACCATTTCTAGCTGCGGTGCATCAAAAATAATATGTGACTGTTCCTGCTGTTTCGTTTTTACTTCAGCCGGTACTGCCACGCAACGAGCTGTTTTCTTTATTTTGCTATGGAAGAAAAACTAAATTTAAAGATATTATGTAACCTGTTTTCGTAATACAATATTTTCGGAGGTATAATAATAATATAATTGTTTAATAACAGAATAAGTATTTGACTATTTTCCGACAAGATGTTTTCCGCCTTTTATTTTATATAAGACTTTAAAATTTATAACTATATTTACTATACTTCCTGATTTAAGTACGTATGTAGTTTTGTATAGTTTTCACACTAGACTTGTAATTTTTTTATGGTTAGTTGAATGTTATTTTTTAACTGTCCCGCCTTTAGCCGGTTATAAATAATAGATTAGCAAACTTGGTTCGGTTCTGCACTTCTGCTGTTGTTTTATACTGACAATATTGAATAATTATAATTCTCCTTTGATGTTTATTAAATGGTGCCGTAATATTTTAATATTCTTTCAGAACAAAATTTCATTTGATGTTTATTTAATGGTATATTCCTTCGAAACAAAATTTTAAATTATGCCTTTTCCCATGCCACAAATCATCTTCATACCAATTTTATCTAAATCATTTAAACGGTTTGAAGAGGCAAGGACGAACAGACAGACAAACTATTGCAAATACAACATTAGTACGTAAGTATAGCAAAAAAATTGAATCATCAATTTGAACGTTCGTTACGGTGTAAATATTCGTCCTCGAGTGTCAGTGCATTGTTGACTCGGCCTCGCATCGACGGTCCAAGGCTCGGCCGATAAAGTGATTTCCGTTTTAATTGTTCTTCTACCGACTTATGCTTGCCTGGTACTTTCTCATGGTCAGCGGAGCTTTCTCTCGTGTTTGTGCAAAAGTTTCATTGCTAAACGAAAGTTTTTGTGGCAGAAAGAATCTAAGCACCGCTAAAGGACACGCACAGTACTAGCGTACTAGAGGAGCTAAAAGTGGGTTTCCAAAACACTTTTATTCTAAGTTGACGAAATACAAGCCACATGGTGGTATGACAGCCAGCCAATATCTGCCAAAGCTCTGATCGTAAATTGCCTACAGTGAAAAAATATCAATTTATTTAAATTTTTAACATTACATGCCTTCTTCTATAAATAAAACCACCGAAATAGCACCAGTAAGGAGGCCATTATGTTTCGCCGAGCCGATTCTCTTGCCCCATTAAATTTTCGATATGTTTCATACGTAAAATGCGTGATAAATAAACATTTACTTTGACTCCTGCCAATGAACAAAATATTCCAATTTCCAAGCTATTCGATTCATTGAAGTATTTTCTTCAATGAATCGAAAACTTCTCATAGGCCGAACTGCTTTATGCTTAGGACTTATTAGATTAAGATATTGTATATTATGTTTTGAAGATAGGACAATTTTGTCTGTATTTTGTTACGAGACATAACTGTTTCACGAGCTACGTGGATGGCCAAATTACGAGTAATATACTCAGTATGAGATTTTTATATAGATTCATATTGGTTGATTGTTTAGCCATTTTGTGTTGTTTGTTTTAGTTTTTTCTTTTATTTTTTGTTACTTTAGGTTGTCTTCTACATTTTGTGAGTCAGTAACATTTATTATTCAATAATAATCTTGTAATAATAACACCATTTAGTACGACAGTCACCTACGCCATATTCTCCTGTGTTAAGTGCGTGCAATAGGGAGTTAGACACAGGCGCTAAAAATGTTTTTTGCGTGAAACGTGTTATAAAAAGCAATACTTAAGTCATATCTATTTTATTATAATGTATAAATAATATGTATTAACACATGATTCTAGTGTTTCTGGTTATTTTTTGTGATAATGTAATTTTAAGTTAAAATAATGAAAGATGTAGCCATGGGAAAGAATTCAAACATTTCAAATAGAAATAAATCTAAAATTTAGACACCTTCGAGTCTTATTAATCATACCCGGAGAGAAATTGCGAGATTAGTAGGCGTTTCCCAGTCTACACTTTGAAATATAAAAAAGTGATGAACCTAAAAAAAAATCTTTGTCCCCATAGCGAGTTGATAAATGTGGTAGAAAACGTCTTTCGACTGCTTGAACAGGAGAGGAAACAAGGCGTTTTATTGTTGAGAACAGAAGAAAACCCCTGAAAGTCATAAAAGTTTTGTTAGATGATGCTGGCGTAGCTTTATCTAACAGAATGAACAAGTGCCATTTTCCTCGAAACCTGATCTCATTCACCGAAAATTATGATTTTGGTCTCATTCGATTCGGAATACCATCTAGAACATTCTATCAAAATTCCAAGAGGGGCTGAAAAAAAATGCAATAGTTATAAACAATTAAGTAAACATAAAAAGAAGGGTTTGGATTTTTTTTAATATTTCGAAAACTATTTAAGATAATGAAAATTTGAAAATAGATCCTTAAAGAAGAGGAAATTTCCTAAAAAAATCTTAGATCCTGGAACCTTACCAATAATTCTTATAGCTTTAAATGAGCAGCGAAAGTAACGGTAAAAACGCGTAGTTCGAGTTTCGCGTGAATTGCCGCAATCTGCGACGCGAACTAAAAATATATTTTAACTGATTAAATATTAATATAAAGAAATAAAAAAACTTGGGTACTAAGTAGACATATCAATAAACAATAATCCGTCAACAAAAATAAATTATCACAGTTTCTTTAAATGTTATGCTTTTGTTCATTTATTAATAGTCACCATTTTAATGTTAACATAAAAACGCTGATTATTTCTTAACAAGAAATCTAGAAATTTTTATTGTTCTTTTAAGATAATCTTAAAAGGGTTTAGAAGAGATATCCAGTTAGGGTTTTTTCATCAATAAAAATGATTATTTAAATTTTATTAGTTATAAATATAAAAATATATATTGTTATCTGGCTTCTAACAACAACTAAACAAAATAATAACAATAATTGTATATAAAAGTACCATAATTGCTTTATTTACATGAATAATTTTGGAATGCTTTTGAATGTTAATAAAAAAGTGAAAAATCAAAATTATTGAATTTTTCCACCGGATATCTCTTCTAAGCCCTTTTAAGATTAGCTCAAAAGAATAATAACAATTTCTAGATTTCTTGTTGTTACTGTTAACATTAAAATGGTGACTATTAACAAATTAAGAAAACATAATAATTAAACAAATTGTGATAATTTATTTTTGTCAACGGATTATTGTTTATTGATATGTCTACTTAGTACCAATTTTTTTTTTATTCCTTAATATTAATATTTAATCACTTAAAATATTTTTTTAGTTCACGTAGCAGATTGCGGCAAATCACGCAAAACGTGAACCACGCGGTTTCACCGTTACTTTCGCCGCTCAATTAAAGCTATAAGGATAATTGGCAAGGTTCCAGGATCTAGAATTATTTAGGAAATTTCCTGATCTTTAAGGATCTATTTTCAAATTTTGATTATCTCAAATAAGGGAAAGGCGCTAATGGTAGACACTGAACTAATAGAAGACACTTACGACAAAAATGCCATAAAAATAAGAATTATTCTAATTATTTCTCAACACTGTAAATTTTATAAGCTTCGTATGCTATCTGTTGATGTGAAAAAATATATTAGGGATGCCTTCGGGAACAAAATTTTAAAATGGGATCAGTTTTCGTAAATGATGTGACCGCGTCAACACGCACCCGGCAATTTCTTAGCAAATAGGTTAAGGAAGGCGAAATTTTGCACGTCAGTTTTGAATACATTTATTAGATTTTTTGTAATTTCTATTGATTTCATTGGATTAATGGTCATGTTGTATACACTAATGAATGTTTATTTAAGATTTTTTATCAATTTTCCCTAACAATATAAAGGGTGTCTACTATTAGTTCTTGAAAATGTAAAAAACCTAATAGATGACATGTATCTCATCTTTGAGTTTTGCAATACATACTAAAGTTATTTTGTTCTTTATTCTACTGCAAAAATCATCACTATTCTCTGAAAATATAATTCTATTAACAATCTAAGAACTTAGAACTACTGTACCTAAAAATGGACATGGTATCTAATATTAGACCTTGTACTGATCTAAAAATCGATTGCTTTAGTTTTTTAGCAGTAAAAAAAAGAAAAAGGAGAGCAGAGAAAAGAAAGAAGAAAAAAGAAGAGGCAAAAGAAGCATGGAGACTAAAGACTCAAAATAAATTTGCTAGGAAAAAAAAGTCGGGTTGCACTCCGGGAGTGCCGGCAGAAGTGAAACCTTGATTATTAACGTTGTGCAATTTTTTAACCCATTTTTTATGAAAATCGATTATTAAAAAATCGATTTTTTAAATTAATCGAAACCCTCACAATCGATTAAATTTTTAACCCATTTTTATGAAAATCGATTATAAAAAAAATCGATTTTTTTAAATTAATCGAAACCCTCACAATCGATTAAATTTTTAACCCATTTTTATGAAAATCGATTATTAAAAAATCGATTTTTAGGGTTCCGTACCTCAAAAGGAAAAAACGGAACCCTTATAGGATCACTTTGTTGTCCGTCTGTCCGTCCGTCCGTCTGTCAAGACCCTTTTTCTCAGGAACGCGTGGAGGTATGAAGCTGAAATTTATATCAATTACTCAGGTCTACTGTCCCTTGAAGCTGTGAAAAAATCAAACTTCTAAGCCAACGCAATCAAAAGATACAGCCGTTTATGCCGCAAATTTTCGACACTTGCAAGGGAATCAAAACCTACAGGGTGCTTCCCGTGAACTCAGAATCTTGAAATTTGGTACGAAGCAACGTCTTATAGCATAGATAAAGGAAAAATTACGAAAACCATAAATTTTTAGTTACATCACATAATATATATTTTTTTAATAATTTTAAACTTACTACCCATTTCCTCATAAACGCGCAATAAAAATACCATAGTTATGACTCGATTGTCGTAATGAACGAACTTTGTAAACCTTGCAGGTTTGTACGGAACCCTCGGTGCGCGAGTCCGACTCGCACTTGGCCGGTTTTTTAAATTAATCGAAACCCTCACAATCGATTAAATTTTTAACCCATTTTTATGAAAATCGATTATTAAAAAATCGATTTTTTAAATTAATCGAAACCCTCACAATCGATTAAATTTTTAACCCATTTTTATGAAAATCGATTATAAAAAAATCGATTTTTTTGAAGTAATCGAAACCCTCACAATCGATTAAATTTTTAACCCATTTTTATGAAAATCGATTATTAAAAAATCGATTTTTTTAATTAATCGAAACCCTTACAACCGATTAAATTTTTAACCTATTTTTATGAAAATCGATTATTAAAAAATCGATTTTTTTAATTAATCGAAACCCTTACAATCGATTAAATTTTTAACCCATTTTTATGAAAATAGATTATTAAAAAATCGATTTTTTTTATTAATCGAAACCCTTATAATCGATTAAATTTTTAACCCATTTTTTATGAAAATCGATTTTTAAGAATACGATTTTTTTAATTTATCGAAACCCTTACAATCAATTCGAGTTCGAGTTCAAGTTCGAATTCGAGTTCGAATTCGAGCTCGAGTTCGAGTTCGACACAAAACACTACTCTCCATCTCCAACCGTCTTACGGTTTTTCCAAGGATTTTCGATCAGCACGAGAATCTGACGCGAGTTTCACAATTTTTACCCATCCCACAAATTAAGTGCTCAACGCCGCTAAAGAAGTTTTCACTTTAAAAATATGAAAAATAAAAGGAAAGATAGTTTCAGCATGGAAGAATAATGAATATAATCTGGAGACAACGTGGATAATATTTCTGATGCATGTAGTTACTATGATGAAGTAAATGAAATCTTTTGAAAAATGGCAAATAAAGACCAAATAATAGGAAAAATGTAAAATGTAATGTAAAGTTCTATGTCTACTATTAGTTCATATTGGTGTCTACTATTAGTGATGTTCGTTTTTGTGATGTCATCTATTAGTACTTATGACTAAGTTTACAAAAAGACAAATAATATATTTTTTAATTGATTTGTCAGAGAATAATTATAATAGTTTTATTTTGTAAGAATTACTGAAGACATGGAAGAAGTTATCAATCCTTTATATTCATAAATATATATTTTATAACATTTAAATGTTTCATGTTTCCTTATAGTGTCTGCCATTAGGTCCCTTCCCTTAGTTTTTGAAATATTAAAAAAAACCAAACCCTTATTTTTATGTTTAATTAATTGTTTAGAACTTTTGCATTTTTTTTTCAGCCTTTCTTGGAATTGTAATAGAATGTTCTAGATGGTATTCCAAATCGAATGAGACCAAAATCATAATTTTCGGTGCATACCTACGATTAGGTTTCGAGGAAAATGGCACTTGTTTACTAGTGTATAAGGCGAAACTGAAGAAACTGAATTTCAGTTGTTTCCGTCCTTCGAAAAACCTAAGTTTACCCCAGATGCATGCATGCTAAGCGATTGGCATTTGCTACAATGTAAAACCACCGGTCTGAGGAATACTGAAAGGAGGTAAACAAGTTATTTTAATTTCATTTTTTTTTATTATGAAGATAAAGGCGTGACCTTAATATGACCCAATTGATTCAGATCCTTCAGGACAATCCCTAGTTTGTTCACCGAAGGCGACATGAAAATTTTTATAAAAGCTGTGTTATTGAACGAGTGAAACCTCCTTCGTCGGTTACGACATGGGGCGACATTAGCTCAAACGGGAATGGTCTACTACACGTGGTTGAAGGAACCATGCGTTAAGACCAATATCTGCTAGTTTTACAAAGTCATCTCCATCCCCAGATGGCTGAATAGCAGCCAAACGGGACCTGCATATGTATGTAGGACTCTGCGCCATACCATAAGGCTAAAAAAAATATTACTTAACTTTTTTAAACATAAAACTTTTTCCTTATGAGGCACAAAAGCGTATTGTTTTTCAAGTGAGTATAATAATTTGGCCACCGACGGTACGAACGTTCTAAACCGGCACGATTTCATACCCATTCCTAATTCCTATGCAAAAAAGCCATGCATTTTGCTGGGTTAACTTTAATAAATAAAATTACCTAATAAACATGCAAGATTCTTTATAAAACAAGCGAATATTCTTTAGCAGATTAACTGCCCTATCTACACTGCTTGTCAACCTGTTTATTGTTTGCTAGCTTGTGGGTGTGTCATAAATCTAATCAATTAAAACTTAAAGAAAAAATATTAGTACTTACAGTATAAAGGGTTGGATCGCGTGATCACCACCGCTACCACATACCAGCACTGAAAGGGGAGAAGGTGAAGGGCCAATAACCCTTGAATACAGTCAAATTTTCTATTAAAAATATTCTACGTTGGCTGTTTTCTATACTTGCTTACATAATATTATTTGTCTGTCGTCTATCTCTGTAACCGTCGAGGTTAATTCGCTGAACCGATTTTACTGAATATTTGTTTAGAAATATTTTGGGATATAGATTTTGTTTCGAAAAAATGTATGGTTTCCGCGCTATGAACAAATTTTAGCGAAACGGAGTTGCGGGCGTCTTCTAGAATAATAAATCATATCTACGTCAAAATAATATCATAAAATAAATGATGTACCATCGAGGAAATTGATTCCTATGCAGTTGATAGACCAACGTTATTTAGTCGAATATGTCAATTCAATTTGTGATATTATGTCGGCTGGGTTTGACGTAACGCAACCAAACTACGTAGGTCTTTTTTAAAACGGGCTTTGGCCCACCACACATTCCCACCACTGTATCTCCTGTGTCGCCAGGATCGACAGCGGTATCCAACCACGAAAACCCTTACCAACTACGTAGGTCCCCGATCTGCATAGGAATCAACTTCTCTGATAGTACTTACATAATTTTTTTCATGGTAGAAAATACATTCCCTACTGGGATTCGAGTTTCCCGTAAACCTGTTGTTATTTTTACATTTTCCACGTATCCGCCTTTAAATCAAATTACTCTTTTTCGTTAAAAAGCATTTTTGGCAACGAAGCGGCATAAATATTTGCTGCTGATTGAAATATTAGTTACAAACACGCGATCACGTCACGCTGCGAACAAGAAACTTACAAACATACAAACAAACATCAAAATAATTTCTTACAAGGATTATTTTATTACTTACTAGCTGTTGTCCGCGACTTCGTCTGCGTGGACTTCAGTTTAAAACGCGCGGTGTCAACAAAATTGGTGTCAAATTTATCAAAATACCCAAAAACAGCTGTGCAGTGTGCACATAATATTTCATTTTTTTTAATTAAATTTTATTTATACAAAATTTTAAAGCTTATTTAGCCCTCCATTACACAACTTTAGCTTTACCCATTATCTACATATATATAATTTATATTTTTAAATTATAGACAGACAGACAGAGATACTATCGCATTTATAATATTAGTATAGAAATATAGATCCCTTTTTTCGTCGAGAAATTTCTTTTCATGACCGGATTGGACAGCCTGGTATTAGTTGACGCAGACCTAACTCGGCAGAACTGCAACACCGTCACGTCGTGCCGAAGCCACGGGAACATCAAAAACTCTGCGACTTAACCTTCACTAAATTCACATATTACCGTTACTTATTAATGGTCTAATTATGGCTCCCCTTTGAAAAATATTTTACGCAGTAAATAGCAAAGACAGGTGCCATTCAAAATTTAGATGTTCCACAACACTCCAAAATGTCTGAATTGTTTTGGTTTTCTCTATCTTCAAAATTATTAAGGCCGTCCCCCGAGCAAACGACCTTGGCCATACATTTGCCGCGTTGCCGAAATCGCACCAAAACCCTATTTTTTTTACTTATCTTAGTTCAAAATTGTCCTAAAAAAATTAAAACGGGGAATATGTAGCTTATGATATTGTCGATCTATTGCAGTGGTTCCCAACTTAGGGGTAATTACCCCTGCGGGGGTAAAATAGCTATTCTAAAGGGGTAACAGAGGTGGTACCTAAAATAGATGAATTGGCAGAAAAAAATTATAAACTCTAGGTCATCTCTAGGTACATTTTGGAGAAACACAGCTAGAGAATACCCTATTATTGCAGACAGAGATCTGAAAATGTTGGTACCGTTAGTACAGTAGTACTTGTAAATGCGAGAACGGCCTCTCAACTCTGGTAACATTTAAAAAAAGGCAAGAATTCGTCTGAACGTGGAGCATGTCGATATTATGAGATGCGTGTTAAGTGTAACTGAAGTCTGAACCTAATTATATTTAAAAAAAATCGGTTGTCTGTAAAGTCGATTTACTCACGAAAGTTGAGTTCTTAACCCCTTGACCCTCGCTTCCAAATCTCTATAAATAGAAACAAACTTTTTCGAGTGTAACCTAAAGTTATTTCGATGTATTTCTTTCAAATGATTGTCTAAAAATATTTATAATGAGTAAAATAAACTATTCGGAATACAAAACGCTACATACATTCGTGAAATCCAGTAAAATCTTCCAACAAAGCACAAGTCATACCTTGACACGTAGGAAATATAGCACAATTTTGAATAGCCGAAATAATACTAATAGCTCACAGATTGTTTATTTATTTTTCATTCAGAGTGTGGTCAATGTATCAAAGGTCATAACTAACCAAAATTCTTCATACAAAAGTATTCTCTAAGTCATCGAAATACGTAATATAATCGAAACAAAGAGCGCGGCCCAGGTGAGCCTTTTTTTTTTTTTTTTTTAAAGAAGGCAGGGCGCTATAGCCCTGACGTCACTGCGACCCATGAGGATCTATTGTGACTCCTTCGCGCTAGAGAATCATCCCCAACCCAATACTGCTCATGAATTTAACGATATGGTTGGGGTTGGTGCCACGAATTTCCTCTGTGGATGAGTATTCGTGGCGACCAAGGTGCCTGTTCCTGCTCTGTAGTAGAGCAGGACAGTCGAGAAGAAGGTGAATAGGTGTTTCGTCCTCCTCCTCACAGAATCTGCAAGTCGTTATGCTACAAGCACCCATTCTGTTTAGGTGTTTGTTGAGCTTGCAGTGCCCAGTTAGGCTTCTGGTAAGGATTCTTAATTGGTTCCTACCCAAGGTGAGCACTAATTCTGATAGTTTCTTGTTGAAGCCGGGAATTAGTGCCTTGGAGTGTTCAAGGCCAGGGGCCTCAGCCCATTGCTTCCTGCATAGTCTGTGACCCCATTCCTTGAGCACTTGTTTTGTGGTACTGGGAGTTATACCACAGACTGGTTCTGGGCCATATATGAGACTCTCGGCCCCAAGCCTAGCCAGTTCGTCAGCGGTTTCATTGCCGGGGACGTTACAGTGGCCCGGGACCCATACTAGGCGGATGTTGTTGTTCCTTCCTAGCATGTTTAACGTCTCAGGTGAGCCTTACTGAGAGCTGTCAGCGAGGTAACGCCGCATGAACTGTCATGTTTTTCGGGCGCGCACCCCATATCGAATTATAAGACGGTATCACGTCAAAACTTGCGAAATTATATTAATAAAAAAAAATAGAAAATTAAAAACGGCCAAAGGAATGTTGATGTACTGAAGATTATTGCTGTATTTTTATTATAACTTTATAGCTTTCAAATTATGAGTTTATAAGGCTTGAAATACGGTAAATTACGGTATCTCCGTAAGGAACGCCCTTTTAAGGAGCTCTTACGCTTTATAGGTTCTTTTATTAACGACACATCTAAAACCAAGGTCAAAAGTATCCATCAGGAATTTTGTCCAAATTAATCGGGATTTACGAGAGGAAACGTTCAGGGCAATGTGATAAGACAGGGCCAAATCCATTGGCCTTGGTGTGGCCTTGGAGATCCACAGGATGCGGTAATAAAAGGTATCTGACGTGGACATATCACCAGTAATTCCCTTTTATGGGCCCCGTTACCCGATATATCGGGAAATTTGGCATAAAAGGCCGTAAAGCAGAAAAATGTGTGTATCAAAAGTAATACGGTCGATTTGAGAAACTAAAAAGTTAAATACGGTTGTCCGTAGGTAAGTCGTACCTATATTGTGCCGAAATTCTTTTAATCTGGCTAGAAATCGGGCATTTTCTTTCATAGAACTCAAAATATCTCCCATACCATAGTATAAGGAGGGTACTTTTCATTAAAATCATTTTGGTAATTTGTGCGTGAACTTTACGCAATGAAGTTAAAACTTAAAATAGTATATTATTATTATATAAAACATCTGAAAATGTTTCCATCTGTCTGTCTGTTTGTCATGACTGTCACCTCTTGATGCTGAAACAGCTGAATCGATTACGTATGAACCTCAAGAAACGGGAAGGGTGAAATGGGCGGTTTGTTATGGAAAAATGTATGGTTCCCGCGCAATATACGAATTTCGGCGGGCTTCAACAACTATAATAATTGTATAAGTTTAATAATAATAAAATAGAGCTTCAGTAGGCTTCTGCACAAAAAAACTTCAATAAACTCCCTTGCTTTAAAAATAAAACTCGAACGACAAACGAATTCGAATCGTGTTTCCCCGAAACTGGGTAAAAATGCCGCAAAATCGAACTTTTCCGTATAAAGTACTAGGCTCACATAAGAACGAAAGCACAAAAACTCGTTTCGTAGTCGTTTTTGCGTAAGCTTTACGGAACACTTCGTTTTTGGTGACTAGGAGAACAGGACTCGCCGAAAGACTTTCGGAATTCGGATCAAATGAAAGTGAAAACTATTTCTATAATATCTGCCTCTCCGTCGTCCGTCGTACGTCCTTTCATCTTTAAGTATCCCGCGGCCGCAACGTAATAATTATTAAAAAAATATGTTATAAAACGACAATAAAGATTAAAAATCTAATTTAAGATTTGATAGTCTCTCTAGAACTGAAGCAAGGCTGTACCAATTTCGACCTAATTTTAGTCTTGAAATTTTTGTGGCAGTCCAGGAAAGTTATATTAAAGAGCAAAGTGATACGAAGTTCAGGGTAATATAGATTCTAGTAAAAAAAATCCAACTTTTTTTATAATGTATGTAATAAAACTTATTTTATTAATTAAAATCAATAAGTAATCGATCCCAACGTCTCTACCCGAGTCATAGAACAGATTAGAGGCCAAATACCTACAAATGATTTGGAAAAAATCTGAGAAAGAGGGAAACTCTACGTGCTTGGGGCTTACAGGACACAACTCATTGCTTCCTTGGAATACTAGGCAAATACCGTGCCCTGCGTACCCCTAGGTCGTAAAGTATCCCCCTTCCTTTGAGTGTTTTCAAACCATTTATAGGTATTTATCCTCCAATCTGTTCTATGACTCGGATAAGGACGTTGGGATCGATATATAATAAGTTTTATTACATGATATGATATAAAAATTGTTTGACCTTGAATAACAACTTGGACACTTGACTTATAACTTTGGTGTAATAATAAAAATTATTCCTTAGAATTTTCGATTATGTTCTATATAAATAATGGGTTTATTTGCGTTAGCTAGCACTTTAAAGTTAGCCCAAAATTGTATGGACGTTGGATCTTGTCCTTTTAACACAAAGGATCTACACTCTCGACGAACTCTGTGGCTCAGTGGTAAGCGCGTTGGACGCTCAAGCTGGGGGTCGCGGGTTCGAATCCCGCCAACGGAACAAAAATTTTCTATGTTCCCGGGTCTGGATGTGTATTAAATATGTGTATGATATAATAAAAATCTTAAATATATTATGTATAGTATAAAAGTATTAAATATATTTCCGTTGTCTGGTACCTGTAACACAAGTCCTTTAGGTACTTAGCACGGGGGCAGACTGACGTGGTGTGAAGCGTCCATAGATATTATTATTATATATATTATTATATTATTACTCTACCAAGTACCACATAATATCTACTAAGCTACGGACTAAGGTACTACAATTATTACCTAACCTCGCTATTTTATTTCATAAAGGTACACTAAAATAGAATTCATAATATAAATGAAACAAAGTTGTTTTACCATAATCATTTAAATTACTAAGGGCCTGTTTCACCACTTCCTGAAAAGGCTATCCACCACTTTACTTAACAGATAGAGTATGGAGAATCTGTCAAATAATCATATCTGGCACCTTATCAGGAAGAGGTGAAACAGGCCAAGTTTGTTTCCGAATTAATTAATTAATTTTTAAGAATACTTTCATGCCAAAGCAACTGTACCGATATTGATAAAATTCTTTAAAATATAATAGGTAACTGTTAAGTTCTGAATATAGAGGCTAGATTATATACCAAAACGATAGTTTTCCTAGCTATACTAACACCGGAGTAACAGCTTAAACTTTCCAATTTTGCTGTTTATAACCATACAATTTACTGTCAATCACCAGGGGATCAGGAGGGGCAGGGAGTACACATGACATCATCATCTTCTTCATAATCCGAGTTCCGAACTTTGTATCGGAATACAAAGGCCACGTGACCACGTGTTGAACTTTGCAACATCGCAAGTCGCAACCGCTGTATTTTCAGCGCAAATTATTTATTATGAAATACGTAATAAAATATTGCCACTGTAAGTATTCCTAAGTAAGTGATGCAAGAGCAATGAGGATAATGGCGTATTGCCGTCCAAAATCGTTGCTAAGACGATTAAGGGTGAAGCCAGACTAGCGTAATATTCACTTGTGAGTCGCAGAATTTCGGCTGGCAGAAATTTTGCTGCATTCAGTTTCATACAAAAGTCCTGTTTGATTCACACCAGCGTAATTTTATGAGTCATGACTCATGATTTGTATGAAAACTGAAAAGATATTTACGCGACCGATATTCTACGACTCACAACTCACAAACGTTCGTTTGGCTTCGCCCCACCATTCATTTTTATTTGGAGTGCAGTGCACAGTGTATTCCAAATGGACGGTTTATGTATTTTATAACCTTCTTAGCAGCTAGATACAAGGAAACAAACCCACATGGATATTTGTGTCACAAGCATCTAGTAAGCAGCTGTCACATAATATAATGACTAATGAGTAATGACATAGGTAATATTACACAAAGGCCGAAGCAAAGGCCGAAGCACTAGCTCTACTGGCACATACAGTTAAAATCCGACCAAAACACCGACCGACATGTTGCTCATATGAGAATTTTGACAGACACGTTGTCCGAATAAAACTATTGTTCGGAGTTGGAACCTAAATATTTGTTTACTGTCTAATGTCTACACTGGTGCCAGTGCCACCTTTAGCGTGAAAACATTCCAATTATGTCCTATCATGCAAAATACAAGATACTAACTGTGGTCACGGGCATGGTCACCAATATTGAGATTCTAATGGTGCTTTTGCTGCGTGACTCTTAGACTATCATATTTTATGCGCCAATTTTGATCCTTGCTTGCCGGCCAAAAAATAAAACAAAACATCAAATAAGTAGATAATTGATGGGTAATTACAAAATCTAATTAATATCTTGAACTCTACTAAGTTTTGTTGCCCGTGTACCCATCTTAATTAACGAAATTAAGACGTAAGTGCTGCTCTATTTGAGCGCCCTAAATCACCTTAATTAGCCGTCAAAGGTCACCAGCCCTGGTCCTTTGTTCTGAGGTCAATTCGCTGATCCCAGCTACTGGGTCAATACGATAGCTACAAAGAAAGTTATTGCATCAATGTTTGTATTCGAATTCCAAAAACATGTCCTTTTAAGTGAGTTTTGGCCTTGACCTAAAGACGGGAATGGGTCAGTACTCAGTCCATTGTAACGTGACGAGACGATTCATTTTTAAATGAGTCATTCAAAAATGAATCGTATTTATTTCAGAAGAAGACAAACTTTGAATTGACAAGCGTGTCCCCACGAGTTCCAAATTTGAATGGGTCAATCAAAAATGCATCGTATATTCACGCCACGTTTCGATGTGAAGTGACCCTTAATTAAGACTGTAAAATGTATTTTAAGAGGATTTTATACTTTATAATATGTAAGTAGGTAAGTACTTTAATATTGTAATTTGTAACCAATTTCCAAAAACACCTAGGCTTTGGAACTTTTATTAAGTAACTACAGTCACGCTACAGGCGCTACAGCTAGCTCTATTACTAGCTCTACATTAATAATTTTTAATCATCTTAAATTGATGGATAAGTGATAACTTATTAACTTCTGCGCTTCTAGTATAATTCCGAATCATATTTCGATCGCAGAAAACTTACTAATTCGAATTCGAATCTTTTCGACGACTTGTGTTCTTTGTTCTTTATGTGCTCCTAGTATTATGGTGAACTTTGTCGTAGTCGAAGGACTGTTGTCGCGGTCGGTCGGACCGACGATTTTCAATCATTCGGAAATCGTAAAGACGGTTCTGTATTTATTTTATTTTGTTTTTAGTAGGTACTTATTTGTTGTTATAGCAGCAACTGAAATACACAATCTGTGAAAATTTCAACTCTCATGATTACCGTTCTTGAGTTACAGACAGATAGACATCGAAGTCTTATGCTCAATTCACACCGGAATGGCAGAGGCGAGGCAAGCAGTTTCAGTGTCATATGATTTTAAACTTTATCTTCATTTTTGTAATACATAGTATCGCTTGAGAAATCGCCGCCGCCGGCGGCCGCAAGATGCCACGAGCGGCCACGAGCGTCCACGGGCCGCCGTAGATTTCTCAAGCGATACTACGTATTACAGTAATGAAGATAAAGTATAAAATCATATGACACTGAAACTGCTCGCCTCGCCTCTGCCATTCCGGTGTGAATTGGCCCTTAGTAAAAGGGTAAAAACTTTAAACCTAATAATGATATTAAAAATTAACTTAATATTAACAATCGACAGTCCACGTCACAGATTACAATGAGTCGTTACTTCCGTTGTCGTTTAAAAATAGAGAAATATTCCATTGATAAAGCAAAATACTCCGACCGCGATACTTGGGGTTATCATTGGTGCCGGCCCGCGCACACTATACTCGATCCTGGTGAAGGACAATACCAAGCAAAACAAATAAAGTTTCGAACCCCGATAAAAATTCCAAATTCAAAATTTCCAGATTTCATTGCCAAGCGCACGTTATAGTTACTAGGGCTGGCAAACTAAAAAACATAAGTCCAAAAGTGAAACTTTTCAGGAACAACGAAAAACTTTATAAAAAAAAGCGTTAAACTATAAAACCAAGTTTATTTAAACATTGAAATGTTTTTAATTAATACTAACATGCACGTAAATATAATTTGATAAAAATTTAATAAAAAGCGATTTTAGTGACTTATGTTAGAAAGAACACTGTGTACTGTGTTCTGACTTAAGTGTATAAAAACAGTAAATTTAATATTATAAACTATGTTTTAGTTGACATTCATCTTCTTCACTATCAATAATATAACGACCTCTGTGGCTCAGTGGTGAGCACGTTGGTAGCTCAAGCCGGGGGTCGCGGGCTCGAATCCCGCCGACGGAACAAAAAGTTTTTCAATGTCGGAAACATTGAAAAACTTTTTGTTCCATCGGCGGCGGTTTGGATGTGTATTAAATATGTGTATTATATATGTGTATTATGTATTATAAAATCTTAAATATATGTATAGTATCAAAGTATTAAATATATTTCCGGTGTCTGGTACCTGTAACACAAGTCCTTTAGGTACTTAGCACGGGGCCAGACTGACGTGGTGTGAAGCGTCCATAGATATAAAAAAAATATCAGTGTCAGTAAATACATAGTACATTGTTTACAGAAGTGAAAAGGCAAATCTAAATAAAATCTTTGAAAAAGGTCGGGTATTAAGGAGACTAAAGAAATCAGATCATCTTTCTTTTCTTTTGATATCGGTAGGGGCTGTACCGATATAAAAGGAATAGTGTCAGGTACGGCAGAATCTCGATGTTTCAAATTAAATTTATAAAAATTACATTCCGTGTCCGTGTCTTTGTAGCAGATAACGCCAAATTCAGAATTATAGCGCAACCACTTATTATCGAGCCATTTAAGTTGTCGCCACCGCCACAAGTATCAGAATAAAAATATATTACATGTTTTGTATTCTCAGATATGTTTGAAGCTCTCTAGCAGTAATGAATTAGCTCCTCTAGCAGCTATGCTTTCATACCATATGTAAGTTGTAACACACAGCTTTTCCAGTTTTGTTGTCATGGACAGTCAGGTTGAACGTCCACAAAAGCTTGCGTTTCTAGAAAGCTACAGAAGAGCTGAGGGCTGGAGTAGGTAAACACTGTTTTCAGTATCGGTGGATGTCAACGAATCTACTGCTGTTTCAGGGAGTTCGACATGTGGATCCAGAACAGAATTATCACTTGAAAAACATGACGCCAGTGTGGCCTGACGATGTGGAAGGCATTGGTTCTTCTTCCGCTATTGTGGGTGTATATTGCTGTTCATTTCGTTCATCTCAAAATTAAAACATACAGTAGAGGCTAAACAAATAATTATTTTAATCATTTATTTATGATTGATGCTAAAATGAACAAATCACTGATGATTTCTGCTATAGTTATAGAAGTTATAGGCAAGCTCGCATACGGTCTACCCGCGCCGCAGTCTTCGCAACTTCTACATTCTTTATATGAACAATTTGAAATGCGGCGACTACGGTGCGTGCAGTGCGGCCAAATCTGCGTTCACCTTTAACCTCAGTTAACAATTTTATACCAATGTTTGGCAGATTCCGAATTAGGACAGGACAAAACAGTATTACATAAACCTACATCAAAATAATTAAAATTATAATCAGATAAAAAAATTAATAAAAAAAGAACATAATAATATACGGTCGAATTGGGAAACCTCCTCCTTTTTGGAAGTCGTTTAAAAATAAAGATTCCCGCTCATAAGCGATGCGGTTGCGCAGTTTCTTGCCATTGAAGATCGCGCAGGTCCGACTCCACGACATCTAGCCACCGCGGCACCGGTACCGTGGACGGCCGACAGGTCCGGTCGTCGCCCGATGGGACGCCTAAGGAACGCCTTTTTTTTTAGTGGCACGATCCTCTGACCTCTCCTATTCTTGCAACATGACCGAGCCATCGGAGTCACTGGGCTTTTGTTAGTGCCAATAATATTGGGCTCAGCCATGAGGTCTTCAACTTCGGCGTTAGTGCGGATTCTAGTTCCTTCGTCTCCTGTCTTCACCGGGCCCAATATCTTGCGGAGGATTTTTCTTTCGGCTACCAGTAGTTGTTGTGGCGCAAACTCGTGTCGGAGGCCAAGATCCACTTTGGGTCGCTGAGCCATCGTAGTAAGTAGTAAGTAAGATAAACCTTGATAAAACTCGAGAACAGCTGAACTGATTTGGCTTATTTTAGTCTTGAAAAATTCGTGGAAGTCTAGGCACAGAATATATGTACCAATGTACCAAGTCTAGGGAAGATTTATAAGATGAAAGTGATACGAAGTTCACGGTCATCTTCTTCACCAGCTCATGTTGTTCTTAATATTTTTTTATACTTAACCAACTAGAAAAAGTCTATTATTCGAAGCAAATGACACAATGTAATTCATTTAATAAACCAATAATCGGTCAAGTGCGAGTCAGACTCGCGCACGAAAGGTTCCGTACCGTTATAAATCAAATTTACTTAGGTCAAAAAATACATTTTTTTGTATGGGACTTCAATGTTACTTGGCCCCCCTTGGAAATTAATTTTATTGTGTTTTAGTATTTGTTGTTATAGCGGCATAATCTGTGAAAGTTTCTCGGAAAAATCAGATGGTCAGACAGATGGACAGATAACGAAGTCTTAGTAATAGGATCCCGCTTTTAACATTGGGTACGGAACAAAAATAGCTGATATTGTGAGAATAGTGTTACCTCTTCAGAAATCCGTTTATATTAACCCAATTAAATTAACCTTTGAGTTTGAACCTAGTTAATTGAATATTATGTCAACTACAAAGTGACTTGCACAGTATTTCATTAACCTACTCGTATTCTACAAATTACTATATTCAATAACAATATTATATACCACAGTATAGCATTATATACTCTTCATGCAGTAATATAAAAAAAGAAGATATATTGATAGTAGGATTAGGTACTAATGACAAATATCCATTTAACATATGCAATATAATAATAACAATGCATAAATTTAAGGATAATAAAATGTATTTAATTAACATTAAGTATAATAGACATATCGATGTAAAGCTTATGAACTATCAACTAAAAAGGCTCTGTGAAAATTACAAAAACTGTACATTTATTGATATATTATAAAATTATAAATATTACAACATAGATCCATATAGAAAAGATAGTTACCTAAACACATTAACATTTAAACTAAACGTTGAAATAAATAGCGCAGATTACCAAAAAATATACATAAATAATAAAGATCTTTTAAGATTATCAGTCATTTAGCGTCAAAAAAGAGATTAACAAAACATAAAAAAAATATTCAATAAAAGGCACCACTCCTTATTACTTTAATAAAATTACAAATAATAATAATCTTTTTCGTTAATAACACACAAAAATACACAATTCTGCACCAAAATATAGCAGGTATATTGAATAAGTCTAGCCTATTTGATTTAACTTTAGAAAGATTGGAAAATGAGGAAAACTTAAACATAAGTATCATATGTCTGACAGAAACATTTATTAAAAAGGGCTCAGAAGCAAACCTTAAACTAAAAAAATATAATGTAGCGTCACAATTTACTAGAATCAATAAAAAGAGAGGAGAGGTGTTTGCATACTAGTAAAGAATGATATAAACTTTATCCGTTTATGTAACTTACAAAAGGACATTACGCCAGTAGAACATGATTTTGAATATTGTGCGATAAAAATAGTGTCACTACAACTAATAATCATATGTATCTATAGGACACCACAGTCTGATATTAATATATTCTTTGCAAAACTACAACATTTATTGATAAAATTAAAAATTAACCCAAACAAAAAGGTGATATTATGCGGAGATTGGAATATCAACGTTTTAGATAGTAATAAAATATCCCAACAACTTTTATCTTTACTCGCTAATTTTAATTTAAGCAATGATATTAATAATCCCACAAGAAGAAAATCATGCATTGACCTAATCATAAGTAATTTAAAAGATGTGACTTCTAAAATCCACTTGTTAGGTTTATCGGACCATGAAACTGGACAAACAATAACACTTGAATCTGCACAAATTAATGATAAAAATTAACAACACAAAAAACAATTTTACTTTGTTGAAATACGAGACTATTCTAAAAACAACATAAGAAAATTTCATGAATGCCTTAACTCACTCTCATTTAATGAAGTGTACATACAAAACGACACAAATACAGCATTTAATATATTTCACAAGGATCTGACTCTATTTTACAATTTATGTTTCCCAATAATTATGGTCAAAATAACGCTAAAAAAGAAAAACAACCAGTCGATTACAAAAGGATTAAAAAATCGTGTATTACAAAAAGAAAACTTTACATAAAATACCTAAATGACAATAAGGCAAATAAAAAATTAATAAAAAACAATATGTAAAATATGCTAAGGTTTAAAAAAAAAGTATAGCAACATCTAGGTCACATGGTAGCACCAGATTTATAAATCAAGCGAAAAATAAAACTAGGGCAGCATGGCAAATCATTAATTCATTTGTAAGAGAGCCCGATATAAAAGATGACATTGAATCAATCAAATTAAATAATCGAATATACAATAATGCATATGACATAGCTGACAAATTTAACGAACATTTCATATCAATTAACAAAAATAACAATTTATTAAAAAGACATCAAATAAAATATTATGAAAAAATCAATAACAATTTTAAAACTTTATTTTTAATCTACATCAGAAGAAATTATAAAAACAATAAAATCTCTTAATAAAACCAACTCAACTGGTTTTGATGATGTTAGAACAGACATATTAAAATCAATCGCAAATATCGTAAGTTTACCATTAGAGCATATAATAAACCTATCGTTTACTGAAGGAATCTTCCCAGATTTACTGAAAAACGCGATTGTAAAACCGTTATATAAAAAAGGCGATAAAAACGATATTAATAATTATCGACCAGTTAGCCTAATATTTAACATTTCTAAAATATTTGAAAAAATCATGTATTCTAGATTAAACACATATTTTATAACATCACAAAATATACTAAGCCCAAAACAATACGGATTTAGAAAAAAATCAAGTACAGGCTTGGCGTGTTTTTCACTTAATAAAATTATAACAGAGAAACTAAATCAAGGCGACAAAGTGATTGGATTATTCCTAGATATGACTAAGGCCTTCGATTTAATATGTAATAAAACTTTGCTGCCTAGGCTTGAAAGATACGGAATAAGAGGTAAGGCTTTAGAATGGATAGCAAGTTATCTTAAAGATCGGAAACAAACTGTACACATTACAAAAACAATAAAAAATAAAAAAAGAATTATAAAAGCTAAATATAAAAAGAATAATTCGTATGGTGTTCCACAAGGTAGTAACTTAGGGCCTTTATTATTTTTGTTCTATATTAATGACTTCCCTGACTATGTAGATGACGAAACTGTAATGTATGCAGATGATATAACAATAATTATAGCACATAAAAATAAAATGACGTTAGAAGAAGATGTAAACAGATGTTTAAAAAAGATTAATGATTGGATGGAAGCTAATTATTTACTAATAAATACAAATAAGACTATGCTAATTAATTTTAAAATGAAACAAAGTAATGTAATTAATCTTAATATAACAATTCAAGGAAACAAAATTAATGTAGTTAACAATACAAACTTCTTAGGTATAAAAATTTACAGCATATGCTCATGGAAATATCATACAGAACATATAAGCAACAAACTAGATAGGTTTACATATGTGCTTAGAACACTATATCACAATGTCAACAATAAATCAGCTTTAATAGCCTATCATGGATGCGTTGAGTATATACTGAGATATGGCATAATTATGTGGGGCAATTCTGTAACTGCCAACCAAATTTTTATCAAACAAAAAGCTTGTATATGAGCAATGAGTGGTGCTTGGAGATTAGACAGCTGCAAGCCACTTTTTCAAAAGTATAGTATCCTACCGCTACCATGCCTTTATATATTTGAAATATAAAAATTTGTAAAGAAACATTACGATCTATTTGAGAATAATTTATCGAGCCAAAGACAAATAAGGAAGTATAAACTACTGGTCCCTAATCAGAAAAAGAATATATTCTCTAATAGTTCATACTGTATGGCAATAAAATTATATAATAAATTGCCTGAGGAATTCAAAGTTAAAAGTTTTACAATATTTTTACAACTTACAATTTATTCAATAAATAAAATGATATTTAAATTGCTTATAAAAAAATGCTACTACACAATCAATGAATACTTAAACGACAAAGAAATGAATTATAGTACCTAATGGAATTATTGTAATGACATATTAATAAATTAATTAAATAAATGAAATTGATACAATGATGACTACTATGATCACTATTATTATTAATAACTATTGACTTTGAATTCATATTAAGTAAATGCTAATTAATTACTATTGACATATTATTTGATGACTACTATGATTACTATTATTATTAATAACTATTGACATTGACTTTGGATCCATATTAAGTAAATGCTAATTAATAACTATTGACATATTATTATCTATTAGAATATAATAATAATCACACAGAAATAAAATAAGATGATGTAATTCATGACAGTAATGTTACTCTTTGACTAAAATTAAGATTGATTAAATGTTAGAAAAAAGCACGAATTTACATATTATTATTGTATTAAGTTTTTTATAATATTTTTTTTCTCGAAAATAGGATAATAATTAGAAAATATAGATAAAGGGATAAATTATAAGTAGTATTTAGTACCTATAAGGAGATAAATTATAATCTGAAAAACTGTATAAAATTTGCACGCCGCCCAAAGGCAAAATAAGAGAGCTTGTTGATCACATAACTTTAACATCATATTGTACCTTATTTGAGCAAATAAACGATTTCTATTTCTAATATTATATTATTACTAGCTGTCCCGGCAAACGTTGCTTTGCCATAATAGTATTTCGCCCATATTATTTTATTGAAGTGACTAAAAAAGTATGTCGCCATGGCAACGTCGATCGCTATCTCGTCGCAAACAATGGTCGCCGTCAGTCTCAGGTTGTAATAATTTACTATTATTTATTTAACAAATGCACTTATCAATATATAAAGTACCCAGTAGCCGATTCTCAGACCTACTCTGTTCATATAAAATTTGGTAAAAATCAGTAAAGCCGTTTCGGAGGAGCTCGTGGACTAACATTGTGACACGAGAATTTTATATATAAGAAAGATAGTGATTATGGCGTATTGTTTTAGAGTAGTTACCGACTATAATTAATAATACGGTCCCCGCGACCTTGTACGTGCAACTTTATTATGTTATTAGTATAGAGTTATAATAGACAGTACACAATAATCACTGATGATGACTGTCCATACTAATATAGTATATCCATACTTCCATCCTAATATTATAAATGCGAAGGTGTGTCGGTCTGTCTGTCCGTCTTAATGTCAGTCTGTCTGTTACCTCTTCACGCTCAAACGGCTGAACCGATTTTACTGTTTGTATAGAGGTCCTGGGAAAGAGCATAGGATACTTTTTATCCCGTAAAAATGTACGGTTCCAGCGCGATAAACTAATTATGGCGCAAAGGAGTTGCGGGCGTCATCTAGTGATATTTTAAATTTGAAAATATTTCTGTCTGTCTGTCTAATACCTCTTTACGCCCAAACCACTGAACCAATTTCGATGATAACTGATATACATCGAGGCCTGGGAAAGGACTTAGGATGGTCGTGAAAAAATTTCCAGGTTCCCGCGCCATAAACGAATTTTGGCATAGCGGAGTTGCGGGCGTCTTCTAGTATGTATCTTATAATTACTACCGTGTTTCACACTGCAGATAATATAGATAGTGTAAAGTGCAAGTTTATAGGTTATTGTTTATGTTAAAATGGAAACATGGAAAAATCATAAAGTCACTAAAATATTTAAAATGTTTTAAATTAGGTATATTACATAAGGAAGACGTGAGTGGAAGAATCGAACAAGTAACGCATTTCGTAACATACGGACAATAACTCATTTTTCTCTAATTATTTTAATAAAACTTCTAATTTATCTACTTCATAACCTAGCTAATATTATAGCTGGCTACACATATAATCCATAGTTTTTCTATTTCAAATAATTTTTCCGGCCCTAAAGCCTCCATCTAAGCTAGGGAATGCAATCTCGTTCTCGCGAGATCTCGGCCATTTTTAGCGAGATTGATCTCGGACGAAAAAAAGGCGAGATCTCGCGAGTTTGACGAGATTGCACTTGAGCATAAAAACGTCTTTTTCGAAGCTGGCCTAAGCAACTGTGCACTGTGATTTTCAACTAGGTCCTGCATTTTGACCTCTCGTTGTTTTGTTAGTTATAAAAGAACTGTTTTATTACTAAAATACCTATTTGTGTTTGATAATGTGCGCTTTTATAATTCTGGACGTCACGTTATCGTGGACGCCAGCTTCCACGATAAAACGTTGGGTACGTTAAAAGCCCTTTTGATTTTACGCACCGCGGACGTTTTGTGCGGTTCAGAAGTGTAGACATCGCATCGTGATGTCTTCTAACATTCACGTTAAAAAGTTATCGTCGACGGAAATTTAAATGCTTCAATATATTTACATATATTTTACTTCCCTATGTTATCGTCTTGCCACGGATGTCCACGATATTACCGCCACGTCCAAAATTATATAAGCGCACATTAGAAGAGAAGACTGGTTGTTTCTTTCATTTGTTATTTGATAGATAGTAGATACGTATGTCAAAGTTTACACTTTACTACTTAAAAATTATAGACAGATACGTCAAACAATGTTTGATGCATAAAATTCTATTGAAAAAAATCGTGAAACTGAGTGTTAATCTTATAATACTTAAAATATTTATTACTTTTTTTTCGCAATTTATTTAAATATTGTAATTATTTGCAAAAAAACTCACCAAACTGCTAATCTCGCGAGATCTCGAAATTGGCGAGATCTCGCGGTAAATACTAAAAACAAAATAAAATAAAAATTCAAACAAAATAAGGAAGCAAACGGGTGGGAATCCTGATGGAAAGCAAACTAACTACCATAGACACTCGCAACATCAGAAGAGTTGAGTTGGAGTGAAGGATCTCGCTTGAGCCCCAATCTCGCGAGATTTGCATTCCCTAATCTAATCTAAGCGAAAAAAACAGGAAGTTTTTTCATGTTACTTACCTTATTCATCCACTCACGTCTTGAATTCTTATGCAACAAGTCTCCAATAAATTAAATTATTTGCGATCCAGTGGGCTGCGACATATATATTACGATAGCTCGTAATGAATAAATATTTTTCATTACGAGCTATCACGTCCGACGCTTCACACCACGTCAGTCTGGCCCCGTGCTAAGTACCTGGAGGACTTGTGTTACAGGTACCAGAAAACGGAAATATATTTAATACTTTTAAACTATACATATTATATTTAAGATTTTTATTATATCGTACCTACACATCGACGCCCCCACCGAATAATCGGACAATGTGCTATTGTGGGGTTTTTTGCTGTTATGCGGTTTTTGGCATCTAGGAGTCAAAATACATCATGTGAATTTTTTCAGAATTTTCCTATGGATATTTACAAAGATATAAAAATTATGTGTTTATTCCATAACAATACTTAAAATTGTATTTTACACCAAAACTGGGCAATAGGCTATTGCGAAAAAATATGTCAAAACGATTTGACGATAAACGACTATTGCATGATAATTCGGGGAAATACATTGCTGCTTACTGCACACTTCCACCCCTGCACATCTCACTTTCACACTCCTTCCACTCAGGTAGCCGCTGATCACCCGCCTCAGGTTCCCTAGAGACCTAACTTCAGCTAACCGAACCTTTGCAGCTAGCCACCAAGCATTGTTGAAGGTCCACTCTGTGTCCAGCGATACCACAATAGAAATTTTCTCCTTCTCTCTCTTCCTTCTGATGTGGTTCACTAAGCTCTTCGGTGCACCTTTGGGGCATAAAGGCATATTGGTTGGGATTTATTTTGGACAACTTGTAGAATCTGAGTCGGACAACCATCATATCGCGGTAATCATCTTAGTCCACTCACCTCCAGCCCCCAATCTCAGACCAGCATCAGATCAGTCATCGTAGAGGTTTACACAGGACCCAAGAGTCAGGAATAGTCAGACTTTCTTCATTTAAAAAAAATAATGTCTGACTGTCCCTGGCTAGCTTTTTTGAATGTCTTAAGTCGTCATAGACGTAAGAACAACCAGCGGTCGTTTTGGATGACATTTAGTGGTAAAGTCCTTCCTAGCATTCGTTAAATTATGTAAATTGCTCATATTTTTATTTTATGGTTTACGGTAATTGTAGGGATCCGTCTTCTTGTGCAGTTTTCAGGATATATATCATAATCTGTTTCGATTTTTGTAATGATTATGCGGGTTTTCTCACAAACAAGGATGTATGGGCAATACCTGCTACAAAATAAACTAAACGTGACTGATAAGCAGCGAGATCTGTTACAAATTAATGAGAATGTATTTAGATATCTTCTTCTTTCACAAAACACTCCTAAGAAGTGCTTAACAGGAAACAGAAATAGACAGGACTTGTTACAGTTTTATGCCTGCAAGCAACTGCTGTCAGACAGTCAAACATTATTCGTGGAAGTTGTCCTGCAGGTCCTAATGGGACCCAATTCAGTATTTAATTAGGAATGCGATTGCTAGCTACTATAAGATGTGCTGTTATAGTGTGTTCTGTGAATATTGTAATGTATTGTAACTTGAGAAGTTTTTAACATAGTTTTGATCCTGATAACATTGAACTGTATTACGATGTAGATAGAAGTCGACGATTAAACCACCGTCATATAAGAAAGGCCTAAGATGCTCTCGGAAGACTGTCTAAAGCAATGTCCTGCCATTGTCATTCATTTTATTAGAACATAATATGATATTAATTATTGTGACACCTACTGAGGTGGCGATGAGGTTTATGATTAACATTTTAATTAACTGCAATGATTATAAGTACTAAAAATATAGATCCAGTCGCCAGAGTGTCTTTTTTGGAACCTAGAGCTGTTTCGATTGCAAGAATGTCATTTATGTCATCAAATAATGTATGTATTAAAACAAAAATACATATTATTTTTATTTTACCTATAGTAGAAAATCATTCGAATAAACGACAATGACTATAATTATAAAGTGTACAATATTTTTTAATCACCGAATAGTAAAGTAATAGGTGTTTACCAATATTCTTATCCTAAACAATTTCCCCGAATAATATTGCAATGAGATATTATATGTGCATCTATTACAGTCGAAACGCAAAATTACCCGAATAATCATGCAATAGACAATAATGATCAGAGCTTGACCTACTCCAGAACGATAAGTTGCGTTTTGCTCAATTAAATAAAAACCTTTGGTAGCAATTAAATATTATTGAAATAGCAAGATGGGCAAAAAAATTAGCTTTCATTTGAGATATAAAAAGTCTTTGAAGCTTTTTTTTTAACGGAGTTATTAACAAAAATCAGTTTTTAGCCTCTCCTGAACATTTTCATTTTTTCGATTGTCCGATTATTCGGTGGGGGCGTCGACATATTTCATACACATCCAGACCCACGAACTTTGAAAAAACTTTTTGTTGACCTACTCCAGAACGATAAGTTGCGTTTTGCTCAATTAAATAAAAACCTTTGGTAGCAATTAAATATTATTGAAATAGCAAGATGGGCAAAAAAATTAGCTTTCATTTGAGATATAAAAAGTCTTTGAAGCTTTTTTTTTAACGGAGTTATTAACAAAAATCAGTTTTTAGCCTCTCCTGAACATTTTCATTTTTTCGATTGTCCGATTATTCGGTGGGGGCGTCGACATATTTCATACACATCCAGACCCACGAACTTTGAAAAAACTTTTTGTTCCGTCGGCGGGATTCGAACCCGCAACCCCCGGCTTGAGCTACCAACGCGTTCACCACTGAGCCACAGAGGTAGTTAACGAACAAGTATTATTTTGTCATTAAACAAAATAAGCATAATATCATGGAAATTCCTTAGTATTTTGTTAATGATAATAATTATTAACTAAGTGACCCAGACTTCTCTGGACTTCCACGAACATTTCAAGACTAAAATTAGCTACATCAGTTCAGTTGTTCTCGAGTTTTAGGGAGAAAATTGTCTCCTACTTTTAAGAAGTCACTTAAAGGCACCCCAAAAGGAGATTTTTTTCTTTTTATATTGATTTTGATTATATTAAAATTATTTTTAACCCCCGACAAAAAAGAGGGGTGTTATAAGTTTGACGTGTCTGTCTGTCTGTCTGTCTGTTTGTCTGTGTGTGTATCTGTCCGTGGCATCGTAGCATCCAAACGGGTGAACCGATTTTGATCTAGTTTTTTTTGTTTGAAAGTTGACTTGATCGAGAGTGTTCTTAGCTATAGTTCATCATCATCAGCCTGCTCAGTGCTGGACAATCAGGGTTTATCTGGCTCATGTCTGTGGCTTCGTAGCATCCAAACAGGTGAACCGATTTGGATCTAGTTTTTATTATTTAAAAGCTGACATGTTCGGAAGTGTTCTTAGCTATAGTTCATCATCATCAGCCTGCTCAGTGCTGGACAATCGGGGTTTATCTGGTTCATGAAAGGCCGTTAGCAACTTGTAGTCTTTTTATGGGTTTTATATATTTTCATTCTAGTTCGTGACATTTGTGAATATACAAGCACCAGTATACACATAATAATGGAAAGTTGGCCTGGTGCTGCACCATCACCTGGTAATCAATAGGATATCCAACTCCTCGCCAACTTAGAGTAGGTAGAGGTTTCGTGTTTGGGCTCATTTTAATTGCGACAACCAGTAAGAAGTAGACAAACAGTAAATATTTACAAGCTGCTGCTGCAGCATCACCTGGATTCTATAAGAACCGAGCTTCGTATGAACCCTAAGTGGAGGTTTCATGTTTGGGCTCATATTAACAGCCTCATCGAAAGGGACATTGATAGGTGGCAATCATGAGAATACTTATGATTCTGTTGATAAGAATTATTCTGCACTATAACCAACACAAGTTTAAAAAGTATGAAATAAAATTAAATTAAGAAATTTAAAAAAACCCCCGCCAAACAACTTTAAAAAGTAATGAAATAATATTTACTGCCTTTAAGTTCAAATAATTCCTAACTTGTGTAAAGTAATATTTTAGTCCATTATTGTTGTCAAGGTGTGTCGGGGGTCCGCTAATATAGATGTTTGATTTCATTCATAGTGAACAATCGAGATAGTCAGCGACTTGGCGGTTGTATGTTGTAGTTTATTTGGCGGTCCCCCGACACACCGTGACAACAATAATGGACTAAAATATTACTCTATATATATAAAAGAAAGTCGTGTTAGTTACTTCACTTATAACTCAAGAACGGCTGAACCGATTTAGCTGAAAATTGGCAGGGAGGTAGTTTAGAGCCAGGAGAAGGACATAGGATACATTTTGTTTCGGAAAAATGTACGGTTACTGCACAATATACTTTTATGATTTGCGCGTAAACTATTCAATCGATTTTGATGAATTTTGGTATGGAGATATTTTGAGTCTCGGGAAAGGACAAGGGATACTTTTTGTCCCGGAAAATGTACGGTTCCCGCCCAATAAACTTTTATCTCAAGAACGGATGAACCGATTTGGCTGAAAATTGGTGGAGAGGTAGCATGGAACCAGGAATAGGACATAGGATACATTTTGTCCCGGAAAAATGTACGGTTACTGCACAATATACTTTTATTATTTGCGCGTAAACTATTTAATCGATTTTGATGAATTTTGGTATGGATATACTTTGAGTCTCGGGAAAGGACAAGGGATACTTTTTGTCCCGGAAAATGTACGGTTCCCGCCCAATAAACTTTTATCTCAAGAACGGATGAACCGATTTGGCTGAAAATTGGTGGAGAGGTAGCTTAGAACCAGGAAAAGGACATAGGATACATTTTGTCCAGGAAAAATGTACGGTTACTGCACAATATACTTTTATGATTTGCGCGTAAACTATTCAATCAATTTTGATGAATTTTGGTATGGAGATACTTTGAGTCTCGGGAAAGGACAAGGGATACTTTTAATCCCGGAAAAAGTATGGTTCCCGCACAATAAGCTTTTATGATTTTCGCCTAAACTATTCAGTCTATTTTTATGAAATTCGGTATGGAGATACTTTGTGTCTCGGGAAAGGACAAGGTATAATAAGGACAATACTTTTTGTCCCGGAAAATGTACGCTTCCTGCACAATAAACTTTTATAATTTTCGCTTAAACTATTTATTAATCTATTTTGATGAAATTTGGCATGAAGGTACTAATTTTAATCTATTGTTTTCTTAATTATACCAATTCGGATTAAATAATCATCGTTAAGACAGGACAACGTCTGTCGGGTCAGCTAGTATTATATAAAGTATATCGCCCGTATTATTTTATTGAATTAGTGACTAAATAAGTATGTCACCATGGCAACGTCCGTCGCTATCCCGTGACTCGCATCGCATAAACAATGGTTGCTCTTTATAGACAAATAATTTTCAATAAAATAAAATTGCGACTATAATTAGAGATCTAAGCTATCCTATCTCTCAAGTTGGAAAAAAGCACACATTTAAAAAAAAAACAACATTAAAATCGGTTAAGTAGTTTAAGAATCCATCGCGGACAAACATCGTGAAAGGAGATTTATACATATTAGACTAGCTGTCCCGGTGAACTTCGTATCACTTTAAAACCTTCCCTGGACTTCTATGAATATTTTAAGACCAAAATTAGCCAAATCCGTTCAGCCGTTTTCGAGTTTTAGCGCGACTAACACATTTGAAGAACCATTTTTATATAATTATATTATACTAGCTGTCCCGGTGAACTTCGTGTCACTTTAAAAACTTCCCTGGACTTCTACGAATATTTTAAGACTAAAATCAGCCCAATCCGTTCAGCCGTTTTGGAGTTTTAGCGCGACTAACACATTTGAAAATCCATTTTTATATAATATATTGATAAGATTAAATTACTAGTTCGTTCATCGAAATGCATTAAACGCGCGGTTACCGTTCATTTTTTCAAGATTTATGTATTTACCATCGAAGACTTAAAAGATCTCCATAATCCATAGATATTATATTCCATTTTAGTTTTGTAGCTTATAGACAATAATTATTAGACTTCGTATTTTATAATATTATAGAGATGTAGCTCCATATTATTATATTAAAGGAACTTATTTCACTTAATAATAAACCTCAGGGTTTATATTTTGTACTATATTTAGGTAAATTATTATTTTTCCTCCTTTTGTTATGATAATAATATTATGTGAAGGACGCGTTAACCTGGGTGAAATATTGGTGCCACACTGGAGCCATTCTTATCCAGAAGGTCTGCGCACATTATAGACATCATGTTGGCCTTACTTAACCAACTTTGAAAGGCTCAAAAATGATCTATACAAATAAATAAAATTAAATTAAGAAATTAAAAAAAAACCCCGCCAAACAACTTTAAAAAGTAATGAAATAATATTTACTGCCTTTAAGTTCAAATAATTCCTAACTTGTGTAAAGTAATATTTTAGTCCATTATTGTTGTCAAGGTGTGTCGGGGGTCCGCTAATATAGATGTTTGATTTCATTCATAGTGAACAATCGAGATAGTCAGCGACTTGGCGGTTGTATGTTGTAGTTTATTTGGCGGTCCCCCGACACACCGTGACAACAATAATGGACTAAAATATTACTTTACACAAGTTAGGAATTATTTGAACTTAAAGGCAGTAAATATTATTTCATTACTTTTTAAAGTTGTTTGGCGGGGTTTTTTTTAAATTTCTTAATTTAATTTTATTTATTTGTATAGATCATTTTTGAGCCTTTCAAAGTTGGTTAAGTAAGGCCAACATGATGTCTATAATGTGCGCAGACCTTCTGGATAAGAATGGCTCCAGTGTGGCACCAATATTTCACCCAGGTTAACGCGTCCTTCACATAATATTATTATCATAACAAAAGGAGGAAAAATAATAATTTACCTAAATATAGTACAAAATATAAACCCTGAGGTTTATTATTAAGTGAAATAAGTTCCTTTAATATAATAATATGGAGCTACATCTCTATAATATTATAAAATACGAAGTCTAATAATTATTGTCTATAAGCTACAAAACTAAAATGGAATATAATATCTATGGATTATGGAGATCTTTTAAGTCTTCGATGGTAAATACATAAATCTTGAAAAAATGAACGGTAACCGCGCGTTTAATGCATTTCGATGAACGAACTAGTAATTTAATCTTATCAATATATTATATAAAAATGGATTTTCAAATGTGTTAGTCGCGCTAAAACTCCAAAACGGCTGAACGGATTGGGCTGATTTTAGTCTTAAAATATTCGTAGAAGTCCAGGGAAGTTTTTAAAGTGACACGAAGTTCACCGGGACAGCTAGTATAATATAATTATATAAAAATGGTTCTTCAAATGTGTTAGTCGCGCTAAAACTCGAAAACGGCTGAACGGATTTGGCTAATTTTGGTCTTAAAATATTCATAGAAGTCCAGGGAAGGTTTTAAAGTGATACGAAGTTCACCGGGACAGCTAGTCTAATATGTATAAATCTCCTTTCACGATGTTTGTCCGCGATGGATTCTTAAACTACTTAACCGATTTTAATGTTGTTTTTTTTTTAAATGTGTGCTTTTTTCCAACTTGAGAGATAGGATAGCTTAGATCTCTAATTATAGTCGCAATTTTATTTTATTGAAAATTATTTGTCTATAAAGAGCAACCATTGTTTATGCGATGCGAGTCACGGGATAGCGACGGACGTTGCCATGGTGACATACTTATTTAGTCACTAATTCAATAAAATAATACGGGCGATATACTTTATATAATACTAGCTGACCCGACAGACGTTGTCCTGTCTTAACGATGATTATTTAATCCGAATTGGTATAATTAAGAAAACAATAGATTAAAATTAGTACCTTCATGCCAAATTTCATCAAAATAGATTAATAAATAGTTTAAGCGAAAATTATAAAAGTTTATTGTGCAGGAAGCGTACATTTTCCGGGACAAAAAGTATTGTCCTTATTATACCTTGTCCTTTCCCGAGACACAAAGTATCTCCATACCGAATTTCATAAAAATAGACTGAATAGTTTAGGCGAAAATCATAAAAGCTTATTGTGCGGGAACCATACTTTTTCCGGGATTAAAAGTATCCCTTGTCCTTTCCCGAGACTCAAAGTATCTCCATACCAAAATTCATCAAAATTGATTGAATAGTTTACGCGCAAATCATAAAAGTATATTGTGCAGTAACCGTACATTTTTCCTGGACAAAATGTATCCTATGTCCTTTTCCTGGTTCTAAGCTACCTCTCCACCAATTTTCAGCCAAATCGGTTCATCCGTTCTTGAGATAAAAGTTTATTGGGCGGGAACCGTACATTTTCCGGGACAAAAAGTATCCCTTGTCCTTTCCCGAGACTCAAAGTATATCCATACCAAAATTCATCAAAATCGATTAAATAGTTTACGCGCAAATAATAAAAGTATATTGTGCAGTAACCGTACATTTTTCCGGGACAAAATGTATCCTATGTCCTATTCCTGGTTCCATGCTACCTCTCCACCAATTTTCAGCCAAATCGGTTCATCCGTTCTTGAGATAAAAGTTTATTGGGCGGGAACCGTACATTTTCCGGGACAAAAAGTATCCCTTGTCCTTTCCCGAGACTCAAAATATCTCCATACCAAAATTCATCAAAATCGATTGAATAGTTTACGCGCAAATCATAAAAGTATATTGTGCAGTAACCGTACATTTTTCCGAAACAAAATGTATCCTATGTCCTTCTCCTGGCTCTAAACTACCTCCCTGCCAATTTTCAGCTAAATCGGTTCAGCCGTTCTTGAGTTATAAGTGAAGTAACTAACACGACTTTCTTTTATATATATAGATGGCAAAGAAACGTTTGCCGGGACAGCTAGTTTATATATGTATTATAATTTTAAATATTTTATTTACATTTTTTTATGGTGTAGAGACAAAACGGCGTAACGAGGCACAAACATTCATTTTTTGACCAACTTCCAAAAAGGAGGAGGTAATACGTTCGGCTGTATGTATCTTTTTTTTGTATGTTCCTCGACAACTCAGCCGTTTGTCGTCCGATTTTCAAAATTGTTTTTGTGTTGTATAGGGTTTAACTCGAATTTGGTACCATGTTCACAAAAGTGGTGATCTGATGATGGGATCCTTGAGAAATCGAGGGGACTCCTTGAAATTTGTATGGAAACATATAGTGATTTCGATTTTTTCTGAAGCATTCGAGGTAAATGCTACCAAAAAGTAAGACTTAGCACCAGGTTATACCCTGGATCCGAAGGTACCGAACAGAACTTTTGAATGCTTATAGGTACAGGTTCGGGGATTTCGGCGTTGTTTAAACAACTGAAAGCATAAGCCAACACATCAATTTGATTAATCATCATCATCACAACTATAATTATATTATCATGGTCATCACACTATGACCCAATCATTGGTACTTTTCGTGATATTTTGCATCGAAGCAGATGTTTTTGACGATGATTTCACTGTTTGTGGATTTTCGAAATTTTCGTGTTGTTGTACTCGTATAGGATATAAGCTTAATTTTGTATAACAATTACGAAAGTGGTGAGCTGATGATGGGATCTATGGGCAATCTAGGGAAATCCTTGAAATTTATCAAAACGCTCATAGTGGTTAAAATGTTGTTTCTAGTAAGTTAAACATATATTACGAATAAGAGAAATTTCATACAAAGGTGTCTCTTGGTCCAAAGGCACTGAACAGAACTCCTGAACCTTTATAGATAAAAGTTTGGAAATTGCAGCATCGCCTATATTATTATAACTACAAGCATTTGCCATAATTTTGCATACAGTAACATAATGTACTGAATAGTTAACATTCATATTGGTTATTTACGCATAAAGCCTTATTTTGTAGACAACACTAAAAAGAGTGAAATTATTATTTTTAACAAAAAAATGAAAACCGACTTCCAATGTAAAAACAATCGTAATATGAACTAAAAAGTATTAAATAAGTCTTTACTCTTTAATAGTGCCTTTTTCAGAATTTGTCTAAATATCAACTATTTCTGTACATATTACAGTCTTCATTACTTTGAAGTCGGTCGGTCAAAAGAAATACTTACCTAAGTAAATGTACGCAAAAAAGTTTTCACTATAAGGAACGCAAAAAGTTTTTTTTGTTTTTAGGGTTCCGTACCCAAAGGGTAAAAACGGGATTCTATTACCATAGTGAACAGTCTATGGATCTTTATTACGCTGTACTTCGCTACGCTAAGACTTCGATGTCTGTCTGTCCGTCTGTCTGTACGTCTGTCTGTCCGTCTATCTGTCTCCAGGCTGTTACTCAAGAACGGTAATAGGTAGAGGTGAAATTTTCACAGATTGTTTATTTATGATGCCGCTATAACAACAAATAGTAAATACTAAAAACAAAATAAAATAAAAATTCAAACAAAATAAGGAAGCAAACGGGTGGGAACCCTGATGGAAAGCAAACTAACTGCCATAGACACTCGCAACATCAGAAGAGTTGAGTTGTCGGTCTTTTAAGAGGGAGGAAGGGAAGAGGGCCTTCACAAAGGTTTGCAGATCATATTGGTCCAGAAATACTTACAACTGGCGACAGTAATTCCCGTTTTTTCTCCTGGCCCCAATACAAACATAAAACATCTTTTATGGGTATTGGTCATCCTTCGTACATTTGTATCGTCCTAAATGTGAGCACCCTACATACGTTTTCCTTCCTCCTTTTAGGGTTTTTTTTTTCAACATCGTCCGAATACAAAGTGGAACACAGACATGTTTTATTCAACTCACTATTGTTATTCAATACTATTGTGGTTTACGTATGGTTCCTCGTATCGTATATTTGGTTTTTCCGATAAAAATATTATCCTGCGCACTCTGAAAGATAAATTAATGATCAGTTGACTGTAATTTAATGAAGATTTTCTCTTCAAACTGTCTGATGAAACTTTTCAAATATAAGTACTTACAGGGTACAATTAAAGGCTAAAATTAAATATCTTTGATATTAAGTGTATTTATTTTAGTGTTGTACAGTACCCGGCGATAAATATTGCACATCGACCTTTGGAAAGTGACAGTCGACTAATTTCGGTTTTGTAGAGCGTTATCTCTTACGCACGAAATACAAAAAGTCCGGTATAATTATATTAGGAGCTGTTAAAACAATAATGGTTCTCTTCTTTTGACAATTTTATTATTCTTTGTATAAAATACACCAATTTTTCTTGTATGTACTTATTTCAAATAATTTTGATTTTATTGTAAACAAAGCTCAGTGTGGGCTTAATTTAGTCGAATTTTAATTTTTTACGTACATTTTTTCCGGCATAAAAAGCATCCTAGATGTCCATTCCCGAGACTTCAAAGTATCTCCATAGCACATATAGGTGAAAGGTCGCTTCAGCTGTTGGGCGTGAGACAGACAGACAGACACACCGACAGACAGACCTTAGTCTTGACTCTTGTCAGACTGATAGACAGATGGACACACTTACAGGGTGCATTTAAACCTTCCTGCCAAATTTTGATATGTTGATCCTTGTTATAAATAAAAATACATGTATTTTTTCTTTTATAATCACCCAGTACTAAAACGTTGAGAAAAAGCTTCCGGAAGTTATCTCAAAAAACACTATGGCAGCACAAACAAAAAATTTGGCAGGAAGGTTTAATTGCACCCTGTATTAGTAATGGATTGAAACGGAAAGTTGGAACAATGAATCGAGGCGTGGAGATAAGAGTCATCAATAGACGTAGGGCGCAGTCAAGGTCGGGGAACGACCGCGTTACGTAATAGTGACGTCACCGCGAGAGGCTTGCCGCGCGGCACTAGATCGATTATTTCGCTGGGCATCGTATAGACCGTGTGGCCTAATGGATAAGGCGTCGGACTTCGGATCCGAAGATTGCAGGTTCGAGTCCTGTCACGGTCGAATGATTATTTTTTGTATTTATTTTCTGTACTTACATTAGTTTTGTAATAGCTGTTGTATACAAAAATTGTATTAAATATTGTTTAAAAAAAATATATTGTTAAAATATTTACTTTGAGGTGTTGAAGTTCTTTTTCGCGAGTTTTACCAACATAATAACAATACTAGATAATTTATAAACCTAATTCTTTTTCTATATACATATATGGCTACAGCATAAAAAATAAACCATAAAGTTAACCATTAGGTCATACAAGAACTTACGCCATAATGTATTTTGATTTTTAAGGCCCAGTAGTCCCGAAAATTTGCAGGTCGATGTCTGTCAGTACGAATATCGACCCAAAAGACATTATAATAACATTCATATCAGCGCGCCTTGTACAGTGGCGGTTACGCGCTCGCCGCGTGCCTTGATAATAGAAAATAGGAGAAAAAACCTTTTGTTTTTAGTATTACGCAAATCAAATATATCAAATCGTTTAGGTTAGGTTATGACAAATGTACTACAATTTTTGTTTTTTCTAGAAAGTGTGTAATTTAGCCATAAAATGATTTAATTATGAAAAACAGCGTTATAATAGTCATCTTTGAGATTTTTTTCTATCGAGCAGAATTTTTCAAATTGTGTACTGATATACCTTTGCATATAGGAAATTTTCTCAATTTTAAAAGGGTACTTTTTTAATACTTAAATAATGACATTTACTTTACAAAAAACGTTATTTAAAAAACCCATTTTACGTAGTTGCAACAACCACTGCACCTTAAGTGTATAATATGACGCAATTCCGGTAAAATACCTTGTGTTCGGTATTCTATGAGCGTGTAAGGACATTGTTTGAGGATAAACAAAACATTTGGGTTCTATAAAAGACGTAACAGAAATAAATTAATAAATTACCTGTTATGGTTATTGGTTTCTATGACAAAAGGCAATTGATTCTCAATGGTAAAAAAACAAAATGGTAATTTATGGTAAGAGGTCTCAGGTGCAAGTGCGTAAATGCATCAGCTAGCATTGTTTAAAATTTGGTTTTGTTTGCTTTATTAGGGTTCGCCGCTACCACATATTGTGCAATGTGTTCAATGCACACGGGCGCCATCCTCTAGGAGCGCCAAATAGCCATCTTTAGGGGCGCCAAAACCATTAAGGACCCAAAAATTTTGCCTAAAGGGGCGCCAAAATCCTTTTTTGGCACACAGGCGTCAGTAGCCCTTATGGGGCCCCTTTTTTATCGGTGGGAAATCCCCAGCGACCCGAGGGAATGGTCGCCGGGGTGTGTGGGACTCCCCAGGTGCTGCGGTAAGGAGGAGTACCCGGGGTTACCCACTAAAACCCACCGGTGCCTCCTTCCTCCGCTACGCTGCTGGGCCACCAGACACGCCGACGAGGGCGATTTCTGCGGCAGCCTAGTTAGCGGCCCTGGGGTTCGGTACCCAAAGGGTAAAAACGGGATCCTATTACATACTAAGACTTCGATGTCTGTCCGTCTGTCTGTCTATCTGTCTGTCTCCAAGCTGTATCTCAAGATCCACTATAGCTAGATTTCTGAAATTTTCAGTTTGTGTAAGTACCTATGTCAGTTGCCGCTATAATAAAAAATACTAAAAACAAAATAAATTAAATATTTAAGGGCGGCGCCCATACAACAAACGTGTTTTTTTGCTGACACCACGTCAGTCTGGTCCTGTGCTAAGTACCTGAAGGACTTGTGTTACGGGTACCAGACAACGGAAATGGTACGAACCTTTCGTGCGCGAGTCCAACTCGCACTTAGCTGTTTTTTTTTGTTATTATAGATGCAAGGCTGAACTAACTAAATAATTTTGCTTATCTCTAAATTCTCTCCATATTATACAAACGTACTTATATAAAAATTAAAAACCATAAGTAAGTAAATAAAATATAATAGTATTTTATTAAATAGATAAAACCGACTTTTTTGTACGTAATTATTAAGAATTAAAACACCCTATCTCATAAAGTACTTAACCGATTTCGATGAAACTTACAGTATTCCCTAAGTTGAACAATACCTAGTACAATAAAAAAAGAATCACTAAAATCGGACTTGTGGTTCCGGAGATATGAGTGCACAAACATAAAAACGTACATACATACGTAAGTATACAGTTTTGAAATTTGGCACATATTTTGTTCAGAAGCTGTTATAGATTAACATAATTATACAAAAACTGGGCAGTTCTGGAAATATTACATACATACGCGTCGAATTGACAATCTCCTTTTTTGAAGTCGGTTAAAAATACGTTTTATTTCCAAATGGGTTTAAAGTAAAAAGTTTTTACTTTTAACCAAAAACAAATTTTTGACATTTTCCTTTTTAAAGTCTACCACCGGTTCGGGCATAGATAGCATAAAAATATATACTTCGGGAATTAGCCCGGTGAGAAAAACCAGCATAAGAAACTCCCAGGGGACAATAAAATGGGAACATTGTTCTCTCCGGGCTGTTCACTGTTGCTAGCTGTTGTTGTATTGGCTCGGTGATTATATTATTTAAATTACATATTAAAATATTAAAATTCACTGCAAAATATATACACAGTTCCTACGTGTACTATAAAATATGTCAAACAAAGGAAACAGTCCATAGAATGTAAATAATTTGTTTGTTTGACCAATGACCCCCCGTTGACCCCGGAGTAGTGGCCTGCCGCTCCTGTTAAGGCCGTCCCCCGAGCAAACGACCTTGGCCATACATTTGCCGCGTTGCCGAGATCGCGCCAAAACCCTATTATTTTTACTTATTTTAGTTCAAAATTGTCCTAAAAAAAATTTAAAACGGCGAATATGTAGTTTATGATACTGTCGATCTATTGGCGTGAGTTTCAAATAAAAGTAATTTATAAATCCTAAGGAGATGCTGAATCTATGCTTGAATTTTAACAAATTGGTATTACTTTGGAAGCTGATATCATGAGTATAAGAAACAAAAATAGAAAATTTAAAACGACAAAAGGAATGTTGATATACTGAAGATTATTGCTGTATTTTTATTATAACTTTGTAGCTTTCAGATTATGAGTTTATAAGGTTTTAAATACGGTCAATTACGAAATCTCCGGACGGAACGCCCTTAATAGTCCGTTACACTTACACATACACATGCATATCAAAGATGTCAAAACTAAGGATAATAAAGATTTTCGGCAAATACGTATTGCCGTCAATACGTATATTTGCCGAAAATCTTTATTTTAGGCAGATTGTTCCCCGCCACCGTCACTTCCCGGCAGTTCCCGGTCCCTAGGGCCTAGGCTATAATATACAGGGTGTAGCAAAACTAAGTGATTTAGGGTGTGTATGGGTCACCTATTAATATTATAGAGTTCACTGTGAAAATAGCAATGCTGAAAGAGCAATTTTTGAAGTGAAAACTTCTTTAGCGGCGTTGAGCACTTTTGTGGGAGGGTAAAAACTGTGAAACTCGCGTCAGATTCTCGTGCTGATCGAAAAACCTTGGAAAAACCGTAAGACGATTGGAGAGTAGTGTTTTGTGTCGAACTCGAACTCGAATTGATTGTAAGGGTTTCGATTAATTAAAAAAATCGATTTTTTAAAAATAGATTTTCACAAAAAATGGGTTAAAAATTTAATCGATTGTTAGGGTTTCGATTAAAAAAAATCTATTTTTAATAATCGATTTTCATAAAAAATGGGTTAAAAATAATGCACAACGTTAATGATCAAGTTTTCACTTCTGCCGGCACTCCCGGAGTGCAACCCGTCTTTTTTTGTGATTTGTATAGGCAAACGGCCGCGCGTCTAGAATGTTCCCATACAAAAGTTAAAAAAAAAAACTTTCAGTGCTGCTTCTTTCACAGTGAACTCTACCCTTACAAACCCTAAAGTTTTATCACTCAGTTTTGTTACACCTGTAGATGTAGCTATCTTAACCAAATCCATACCATCCGTTTCTTTAAAAATATTTATGTCTATCAAGGTCTTTGTGTGTCATACAGCCCGGATTTATAAATAGGCCGTTACAGGCCACGGGCTAGGGGCGGCAGCGTCCTAACTCCTACAGAATTCGTATTATACATGGGGCGGCAGAAATAAGGTGGCCCACTCATAGCAAAAATCGGCACTGATGTCATAATATATCTTCTCCAATATCCTAGAAGATAAGCAGAGCTTGTACCTCTGTATTCGTTGTATATTTTTATTAGTAAGGGGGTTAACCTCAAATCTGGTTACATATTATTTGATTTAACCCAAACGTTCTTGGAATAAAGAATTGGAGCAGACTCCCGTTCCTTCAGAGTTCAGGTTAAGAATACATTGTTTTGTAACGGTTTGGAAATACGTTTTCCTTGTTTTTGGCCTGCTTGGCTTTACATGATATTAAAAATGTTTTGAAAATAAGCTTAGGTCGTCACAACCACGGGTAACTTACGAATCCGCAAATAATATTATATGAACTGCATAAATTATTAAATTGATCATATCCCAGTCCACAACATATTCTACAATCTACAGTCTGTAACAAAACTTTAGTGATAATATTTTAGGGTGTGTATGGGTATTGTATTGGATACCTCGAAAATCCCTACTAAACTAAAATATGTATAGATTTTAGCATTTTTAACGCCAGTCATAAATTCGTTTATCACGCGGGAACCGTACATACTTTCAGGACAAAAAGTATCGTATGTCCTTTCCCGGGACTCAAAGTATCTCCATGCCAAATTTCATCAAAATCGGTTCAGCGGTTTGGGCGTGAAGAGGTAACAGACAGACAGACAGACACACTTTCGCATTTATAATATTAGTATGGATATTAGTATACCTAGTGGCTAGTATGGATAACATTAATGCCCTACTTGTCAAGACGTATGAAGGCTTATGTCGTCCCTACACCCCGTCCTTGGCCCTCCGTGGGCGGTTCTGAAGAATATCGACACCTCTGCACCATAAAGGTCAGGAATATTTCCATTGCACCATGGTGTTTCATTTTTATAATAATAAAAAATACACAATATTAATTTGCTCAAGCTAAAGGGAACCAACCTTTAGCTTGAGCAAATTAATAGTGTGTATTTTTATGAGTCTTTAGGTTGGTAGCGTCATTTGTTATCCATAGAGCAGCTGTAATGAGTTTTGTTTACATCAAAATATTATGGGCTTAAGATTAAACTTAGGTGAGAATAATTATTCTGATCTATGCTATGATTGTGCGTATTTCTTACAAAAATGTCTTTACGGATTTGTATAATTAGAAAATAAGCTTTAAACTCGCCTTTTTATATGTATAAAATAAGAGGGCAAACGAGCAAACGGACCTGATCAAAAGCAATACTAATTTATTTCGTCGCTAATGGACACTCGTAATATTAGAAGAGCTGCAGGTGCGTTGCCGGCCTTTTAAGAGGGAATATTATGCTCTCTTCTTGAAGGTTTGCAGGTTGTATTATATTTGCATGTCAAAAGCAACTTCTAACTTCTAAGTGAAAACAATTATTGCACTCAGGCAACTATTTTGCCCTACCTCACACTGCACTTAGGGTGAAGCCAAACGAGCGTAATTTGTGACTTGTGACTTATGAGTCGTAGAATTTCAGCTGGCAGAAGTTCTGATGCATTCAGTTTCATACAAAAGTCCTGTTTGATTTACACGAGCGTAATTTTGTGAGTCATGAATTGTATGAAAAGATATTTACGCGACCGACATTCTGCGACTCACAACTCACAAATTACGCTCGTTTGGCTTCACCCTTAGTATCTAGATATCAGGTATTCAATAATTCTACAGCCACAAAAAACCAACGCACCTAAACAATTAACGTAACGTGTGTGTGAATGGAAACATTTTCTAAAGATTTCCACGAACCATTCAATTGATGAGTGCCGCACCCATGGGACCAAATGGTTAATTTTCCCATTAAAAGCTGATGCAATACGATACACAAACAGAAATATCTATTAGATTAGCCATTACGCGGAAAAAATTGTGACCTCTCAATTTCTTGTAATTAGGGCTAAGTATTTTTTCTTGGTAAAACACTTTGGCTTATTAATCCTTCAAGCCCCATAAGGACACCGGTGACCGCGACAACAATAGAATACAATAGCATTTCCAAGAATCCCCGATCGAAGGATTAAGCTTCAATCAATGAAAACGAAAAGAATCATAACTCATAATATCAATCTTCGTATCATCCTAAAGGATGCATAAATTTTTTTTTAATTATTTCCAGTGGTTTATGTGTTAGTCTAATCTATGTTTTTACAGATACACAACTTTCGCATTTGTATGGATTCAAGAGCAACATACAAATAAAATGAACAAACGCTCTTGATCATTTTCATACATACTATACGTACAGCTTCTATCATACAGAATTAACTAGGTGTATGCCACGGTACCCCTACCTGTGTTACCCAGAAAAATCTCCCCGCGCTGCGACCTCCAGTACCAGGATAACAGGAGTTGTGAAAGGGGTGGTTTTACAGGAGACCTTTTCACATTGCCTGAAATCTAGCTTCAGAATATTTACGTTTGGTACAAAGAAGAATAATTTGTTCCACTCACGAGCGAGTAAAACTAAAGAACTGAATAATTTGGCTTGGTTACTATAACTATTAAAATCCTGAAACACACACAGGATAAACATTTACTCCTGAATTTTATAAGGAACTTTTTCTATGGGCGTATAAAAACGGAACGGAATAAAAGTGCAGCTGGTATTAATAAAAAGTAAAAACTGAACTACCACAACAAAAACGTATGTACTACCACGAAACCTTAAAATATTTGATGGTAACAGACTGACCATTCAATGAAATACGCTTACCCAAACTAGCGTCGCGCGTCGTAACATTCATGAAAATTCTTTCAGTGATTGTGAAAACGCCCACTGCAACTGTGTAACTGGGGGCGGGACGTGGAGGTCGGTGACCTATGTACGCGGTGTTGCGCGCCATAGCGCTCACTGCGCAAACCGACGGGGGCAGCATGATGGAAAATGGATTTCCCGCACCGCCTACAACCTATGCATCCCTGGTAGCTGTTGTTTTCGTTTTTGTTGTCTCGAGGGGTTGGTGATTTGATTTATGTGGTAGCCCTGCGAAATACCTTTTTTATTGCGCATTTTTATAAGTAAGCATAATATTATTTTGGACTATGAAGTTTTTACTTTATACATACTAAAAGTAAAAAAAAGAATTTCAAGTTTTAAAATTAAATAAAATCTATACTTACTAATAAGTAATATTAAAAATGCGACAGTGTGTCTGTCTGTCTGCTACCTCTTTACGCTCAAACTACTGAACCAATTTCGCTGAAATTTAGTGTGGAGATACTAGTAGACTGTAGTCTACTAAGGATACTTTTTATCCCGAAAAAATGTACGGTGCAAAGAAGTTGCGGGCCCTAACTAGTTAGTTTAGCTGTTACTAGTTAGATAATTAGTTTAGGTTTCTGTGTTAATCCATACTAATATTATAAATGTGAAAGTGTGTCTGTCTGCCTGTCTGTCTGTCTGTTACCTCTTCACGCCCAAACCGCTGAACCGATTTTGCTGAAATTTGGCATGGAGATACTTTCGAGTCCCAGGAAAGGACATAGGATACTTTTTGTCCCGGAAAAATGTACGGTTCCCGCGCGATAAACGAGTTTTAGCGCAACGGGGTTGCGGGCGTCATCTAGTTATTAATAACTGTTAGCGACAAAAGATGTAAATTAAAAAGAAGAAGAAGGTGTTGCGTACAATCTAAATTCTAGAAAATGGAAAAAAATGCTTGGAATCAGGTGATTTCATTAAAATTATGGCACTCTGAAATAGCAGTAAGTTAAGTTAAAAAAGCGAGTTCGTACAAAATCGGATAACCTTGCAGCCTTGTGCCAACTGCCAAAATGAATTAAACTGCCCGCAAACCGCAAAAGTCAAAACAAATAAAATACCAGGCGCCCATGTTTTTGCAAAACAAATAAATAATATTTTTAACATTTTTTCGTCAACAATTTTTATTGTGACCAGGCATACAGAAACAAAAAGAATTTAACTGTTGTCATCGAATAGATTAATTTAGTTAAAATATGACACTCAATAATTATTAATGAAATGTATAGCTGGGTGAATCTACTCAAAATGTTACTTTTGGCCAAAAATTGTGTTTTTTAAAAACCCTTAAATATTGCTCTGAAAGTTTCTGGTGTAAAAAGGCACCGAAATAGAATTAATTCCCTTTCTGTAAGAGTCACGAAAAAAAATTAAATAATTTAAGAGATATTTAATATTAAGTAAAAACTGTTGTTCATGACAATGACGAAATTTGTGGAAAATGACGTGTTTACTTCATAAAGTTAATATACCTATCGGAATAGAGAAACAAAGGCCTGAGCAAGCGAGATGTCACTATCAGTAACACTGCGTGGTAGAAAGAGAAGCGTGATTTGAAGTTGCATAGCTTTTTTTTCATCTGTTTGACAGTCTGTCTGCCCCTGGACCGATAGTTGTCAATTTGGGCTCTCAGAAAAATTGTGATTTTAAGTTAAATAATGAATAATTTTAAGAAATACTGCTCTAGAAACATGGTTAAGTGTTTGTGGAATGATTCTGGATCCACACATCGAAAAAACCCGGACAAATATTCATTTCACAGGTGAATTATTCTACATCGACATGACCTAGTTTTAAGTTTATTTTTGCCAATTCCCTACGAGTTATTGGTATTTTTACGTCCGTGTTCACTTCTGTATATGTTTAATTATATGGAAAACATAACTTGACTAGCCATGGTGCACAATTTAAAGATATTTTGTGTAAACAATTTTCATCTATTTTACACTAGGGCTGCATCAAGTTATCGATAAGTTGTGTCGATATGAAAATATTTTTAGTTAAGTATACTAATTATCTAGGAATGTTGAAATGATAACATACTCATCCGTAGTTTATAATTAGTTTATATACTATCATGCATAATTTATCATTTTTAAGGTTCCGCACCCAAAGGGTAAAAATTAAGCCCTAGGGGGCCCACCCAAAGGGTAAAAATTAAGCCCTAGTAAAGCGGGCTGCGGGACCCCACTACTAGTAGTGGGGTCCCGCAGCCCGCTTTACTACTAAGACTTCGTTGCCTGTCCGTCTGTCCATCCGTCCGTCCGTCTGTCTGTCTTCAGGCTGTATAACAAGAACCACTATAGTAATAGACTTCTGAAATTTCCACAGATGTAATGTCATTCTACATCCAATACGGCTGCTCATCCAAGATAGGGAAATAGTTGAAAGCACTTCTGCGAGATGGGCATCAAATAAAAGGGCTCAGTAGGCTCATTGAGAGTGAATTGAAAATTAATAGGGTCTAGTGAAGTCGTGTCGTGTCGTGTAGGTACTGATGTCACGTGACGTAACCTCGGACTCCGAAGAAAAAATCATGCATACGAGTACTTAATTATGCAGCAAGCATTTTGAAGAAAAGTCACATTTTACTTCAAAATTACAATTTTATTATATTATATATATATATATATATATATATATATATATATATATATATATATATATATATATATATATATATATATATATATATATATATATATATATATATATATATATATATATATATATATATATATATATGTATATATATATATATATGCAGTTTTATTTTATCCCATTTTATAATGCCCGCTGTACACTCTCGCCGAGAGCTCTCGGGCGAGTCTCGTGCGAGAGCCCCTTGCCCGAGTGCGATCATGTTCATTATTGCTTAGTTCAATCGCAGATAAGAACTCAGAGAAGATGGTGGAAAACGACCATTCACCATTCACCATGCATCGAAAGATATCATTGTAATCCAAAGATTTATAATCATATTTAATTTTATTTCTCATAATATATGATGACTGATAATGACGTTTATTATTGTTATTTTTCTGTTCTACACTGTCTAACAACGGCGGGACTAGTAGTGAAAGACGCGAGAGTGTACAGTAGTGCGCTCGTTTTCCTCGCGAGACCCTTTGTCTCGGGCGCAAAATACCGACAACGGACCGAGAGGGTCCGAGACAGGCGAGACAAGGCGAGCGCACCCATTTACACTCTCGCACTCGGGCCGCCTCGCTGTGTCTCGGTGAGAATGTACAGCCGGCATTATATTTACAATCTTACAATTATTATTCCATGATCGATATTTTATCGAATTACAAGATGTTTGTACATCACTGACACGCACACGTAAACATAATTGTATACACAGATGTAAATCAAATTTTGGTTAAGCTTGACAGCTCGGGATTGTTTCTCTATTCCGATAGGTATATTACCTTTATGGTTTACTTAGAATAATGACAATTTGTTGAGAAAAAAAGATTATATTAAAAATCTTATCCATATTCGTGCTGATTATATTATTATTATTATTATAAACGCCTTCGTGATCCAGTGGTTAAGAGCGTGGCTCTTGACTCAGAGGTCGTGGGTTTGATTCCCGCGTTGGAAACATATTGTTAATTGTTATGTCCAAGTTTGGTTAGGACATTTCAAGCTGATCACCTGATTGTCTGACACTCAAAACAGGAAAATAAGGTCTGACAAGTAAGATGATCCATGCATCGGATCACGGATGGGCATCTAAAAGTCGGTCCTACGCCTGATTTCTCCCCAGTCGTGTCGGTCGTCCGTCCCACTGGGTTATGAGAGTTAAAAGGAATAGAGAGTGCTCATGTGTAATGCGCACACACTTGGGCGCTATAAAATTACTCCTGCGTAACTTGCCTGGTTTCAATGAAACCAGCCACCGTCACAGAAACTGGTGTGGGGGTTATTATTATTATTATAAGTACAAAATAGGATTTTCAATAAAACTTGTATGTCAGTATTGATTTATTATAAAAATGTATTCCCTAAAATATGGCTAATACCAAAACCTACCTTAAAAAAATATTATATTCTACCTTTTCGAGTCACCTGCAATAAAAAATGTACACCTGTTAAATAATAATTCTGATATTCATTATTTCTCAAATAATATTTTATTACCAAACGTTCTGCGCGGCTTCGCTATTAGTCCACAAAAAATAGCGTATGATCCTTCACGTGGTCAATTTCTTCATTATTGTCAGTTATCAGTTATCTATACCAAATAACAGAAAAATTGCTGACAGTAGCTCGTGAGATAAGCCCTTTCAAATAATTCTCCCCGTTTTTTTCCATATTTTCATCTATTTCTTAGCTCCTATTAGTCTTATCGTGAAAAATTATAGCCTATAGCCTTCCTCGATGAATGGGCTATCTAACACTGAAAGAATTTTTCAAATCGGACCAGTAGTTCCTGAGATTAGTGTGTTCAAATAAGCCCTGTTTCAAATAATTTCCCCCCGGTTTTTCCACATTTTCCTCTATTTCTTCGCTCCTATTATTCTTAGCGTAATAAAATATTGCCTATAGCCTTCCTCGATAAATGGGCTATCTAACACTGAAAGAATTTTTCAAATCGGACCAGTAGTTCCTGAGATTAGCGCGTTCAAACAAACAAACAACCTCACCTGCTTTATAATATTGAAGTATAGATTTTTGTACTACTTTTCTTACTATTCTACTATTACTATTCGAAAAGGAGTCAAATAATTACGTAATTGTAACGACATTGCATTGATTCGATATATTTATCCAAAACAGAAATGCAGTTACAGATTTGGTCATTATTCTGAATGATCTTCATTATTATTTCAGGGCTATTCAGGAAAATGACGGATTCACTAAATTCTTTTAATAATTAAGTATTGATATAAAGAAAACTAAGAAAATTATTACGAACTTAGAAATGTTGCGGGCCTTTATAACTTGGTATAAAAAAAGTAGTGAAAAACAGACAAAATGTTGGCACACGTCGAGAAAGGTAAATGACGTCTTATTTGGAAATTTTTGTAGAACGTATTTCAAAGACTCACCTGCATAAAACGAAGACCTCTATCCATAGCAAAGCACTGCGATCAAATAAAGTGAGCCAGTAGATTTTATCGCAAAATAGGTTTCAACCCGTCACGTAAAGTATATTGGCAAGGCATTCAAAACAAACAATGCATAGGACAATGACGCGAATTTTATGAACATTTTAAAAATTAGAATTTGTAGTTATTTAATGTAAGTTGATGTGTCTTTTGCTGGTATCGAATAGTTTATTAGTTCTTTATCTTCATTAACATTAAGTTTTTAATTCTTTCTAGCTTATTTTTTTTTTATAAATCATAGACTGTAAGCGGCAGTATCGCAACGACACGCAAAAATTTCACAATTTGGTACTTTTTTTTATAACAACTTTTGAAATAAGTATTAACTCTACTTTAAAATAGTTTTAGCAGCATTTTCGTAAGTTAATTAGACATTGAAATGTATAATATTACATCAAATTTACGAAGGCGTTTTGGACCCAACTTCAAAGACATGAATTTTGTCTCTCTCAAATATTCGCCCAATTCTCTCAAAGAAAAGTACGGTAAGACTCAGCAGGGTTTTCCAACCGTGTAACATGTCACTTCATTACCCGTTTAAAAGTTTGATAATATTTTCTTTCTTATAATAATTATTTCTATGTTCTGTAATTATTATTAACTAAATATATTTCCGTTGTCTAGTAGAACTGGTACCTGTAACACAGGTCCTTCAGGTACTTAGCACGGGGCCAGACTGACGTGGTGTGAAGCGTCCATAGATGATTATTACCTAATATTAAGGGCTTCTTAAGAACAGAATATTCCTGCTTTTATGAAAATAATGGCTGCCAGTAAAAGCGCTATAAAATCGTCGTCTTTGTAGTTATTAATGTTAACATCAAAGAATCGGCAATAAAATTATTCATATCGGAAAATTACAAGCACATAATATTTAACGACTGCACTAACTTATTTGTATTGCCAGGGATAAACGGGAAGGCCGACGATTCCGATCGGCCTGATCACAGGTCAAACTAACCGGACTTTTGTGAGTTCCCATGTATGGCGGTCTGCGCTCTGTCCATCCATGATGAAATGATCGGCTTTCCCATAGGCCATACGCCTTGTTACAATTATAATATTATCTAACTTGCATTAATTGCAATGGAAATAATGACCAAATCTTATACTCACATATTATGATATACTCACATATTACATGATACAATACAATAATTACAGCATGTAATAGAGAATAGTGGGTAGATTATATTAAGCTATTGCATACATTTTAGTCCACAAATTACTGCCCCCTTTTAGTGCAGGCTTTGAGCGCGGCAACCGAATCAAGAAATTCCGTAACGAAAATAATGGTGCAGCGTTGCCAACTTCGGCACGGTGTTTGTGTGCGTGCGACTAGACGTATGCAAATTATAATTCCATAAGTTGATAAAAAATACTACGCAATAGCTTTGCGTAGTAATTACGCGTAGCACTCGCAATAGCTTTAGCGCGATATCCCCGAGGGTTATCGCGCTAAAGCTATTGCGAGTGCTACGCGTAATTTTGCAACAAAGCGTATGCCGTGCTCCAAGGCTTTAAATGAATGTGGACGGGTCGCTGCTGGTAAAGAAGAACTGTCAAACATATGTAAAAATGACGTTTTTGTATGACAGAATCGTTAGTTCCTTTTCTCGCCACGTTTATTTAAAGCCTTGTTGAACTGTATTACCTATTGATAATTGGAAATAATTTATTATTTTTTAATGTTAGCTTAGTGCGCTATTAGGCCTATTAGTGCTATTACTCATATCACTTGTAGATACGCAAACCGCCAAAAACTTATGACAACTATTCGCACAATTTTCTTCCTAACTATTTTTGATTTTATTATTGTTAAAAATCATTAGTAATAAATTCATTTTTTTGTTTCTCCGTCAGAACCTCTATAGCAATAAGTAAAGCTGAGCAGCGATCATGCTTCGTTTCACTTCAACAGCTACGTTCCATTTCGCTGGGAGTGCCCCACGGTTGTGTGCACCTGCGAGGGATGGGATATTGAATATTGATCGGTTCGGAAGAGCTCCACACGGCTCATGCTATCCTAGTATTTTCCGATCACTTGTCCATTATCGACGATTGCCAATACCCCCGATATCGGGACTGGACACAGGTCAACCGATCGGAAGCCCATTCAAGCGGAAAGGGGAAGATAAAGGCAGGTAAGTTTTATCCCACCAAAAACATACCTGTTAAAATGGGGCCAAGTTCCTATCAGCAAATTTTTGGTCTAAAAAAAGAGTTGAAATCCAATCCAATGCCAAGTTTAGATGCACTTCATCGATTGTTATCATTTTCATCAACAGCCTGATCCATAATACTTCTAATTTGAACGTGGCAGGTTAATTTAATTATATTATCTTATTTTACAATTAATCCAGAGTTACGTAAAGCACGAAAACCTGCCAAGTTCAAATTTAGAAGTATTATGGATCAGGCTGTTGATGAAAATGATAACAATCGATGAAGTGCATCTAAACTTGGCATTGGATTGGATTTCAACTCTTTTTTTAGACCAAAAATTTGCTGATAGGAACTTGGCCCCATTTTAACAGGTATGTTTTTGGTGGGATTTCAGTCCTTTTTTTCAAGAAATTATACCTATTTTTTTCTTTTAGTGCCACACCCGACTTAAACAATACCTTCGATATATGGCGCTAGTTGTAAATTATCAATAGAAGCTAAATTTTCAAGTAAACAGTATTTATTTAACCTAAGTATATCAACTCCCAAGCGGTCGAATTCGACCGCGTAAACAATAGATTTCCAAGAATCCGCAATCGAAGTATATTAATAAGCTATACGGTATGCATTATACATGATGACAATATTTTAAACCACTTCTCGTTGTATCACTGGCGTATAAGAATTTTTACCTATAGTTCGTAGAGGAGCCGATTCACGCTTGACCGATTTCTTTTATTAATCTACATATTATAAAACACGACCTGATGTACAAATTTCATTACCTTAGGAAAATTAAAAGTGGTATCTAAAATTCGTAGATGAACCGATTCACGCTTGACCGATTTCTCAAATTTCTCAATTTTTTTTAATCTATATAACACACGACCTGCGTGCCAAAGTTCATAATGCTAGGACAATCGGAAGTGGCCGCTAAGGTTTGTAGGTGAACCGACTCACGCTTGACCGATTTCTTAAATTTCTCAATTTTTTTGTTAATCTACATATAACACACGACCTGTGTGCCAAATTTCATAGCGCTAGGACAATTGTAAGTGGCCTAGAAGTTTTGATTACCGGTCAGTGAGTGAGTGAGTGAATGAGTGAATGAGTGAGTGAGTCAGTTCCAAAATTAGCTATTTTCACAGGGAGATATTTCAGGATCTACCGAAGCTATATCTATGAAATTTGGTATACTGCGTAAGTCCTAGTATATAATTACGTAGGTATAATTTTATCTTTGTACTCGCAATAGGCACTGAGCTACAGGGGGGTCAAAAGTGCGTCGAAACGGTTCGTGTAAATAGTGCACGGCATGTGCGCGGCCTGCTGGAACTTGGCCGCGCACTCCGTGCGCTTTGATTAAATAAGCTATACAGTGTGCATTATACATGAAAATATTTTATACCCCCCTCTTCTCCTACCCTCATCGTATTCTCATTGTATTACTTGTACTATCAGAGAAGTTGATTCCTAGGCAGATGGCGGACCTAGAAGTTATATTTGGTCACAGCATTATAGTCCGCGCGGAACTAGTTGGCCGTGCCGCCGGTATGTGAGCATACCGGCGGTGCTATACTGAGCCGGCGCGGCGGCGCGGCCAACTAGTTCCGCGCGGACTATAGCTGTGATTTGTGAACTGTCGGAGGACGGTCGGCTTATTATTACATAACATAAATGTTACTTATGTAATATAATCCAATTGACGTAAGACCGTCAAACTGCCTTTTTTTTCGTTGAGGAAACGCATTTACGCATCCCCGGCGGTCTGGGGAGGGCTGCCGGGGTATGTGGGACTCCCTGGGGGCGGAGGGCCGTGCCCGGGCATACCCACTAAAACCCCAATGAGTGTTCCTACTTTCCGCTTTAGGCAGAGCCACGGGATACGCCGGATACACAACCGCGACCTTGCCAGCACCGTCAAACTGCCTGTGAATCAATTTCTTCGATGGTACATAGGAATTTTTATTTATATTCGTAGATGAGCCGACTCACACTTGACCAATTTCTTAAGTTTCTTAATTTTTTGTTATCTACAATATAACATACGACCTGTGTGCCAAATTAATTCTTCGATGGTAAGTACATAAGAATTTTTATCTAAAATTCGTAGATGAGCCGACTCACGCTTGACCAATTTCTTAAATTTCTTTATTTTTTGTTTATCTACATAATAATTATAATTATAACACACGACCTGTGGGCTGTGTGCCAAATTTCATAACGCTAGGACAATCGGAAGTGGCCTAGAGGTTTTTAGATGAGCCGACTCACGCTTGACCGATTTCTCAAATTTCTAAATTTTTTGTTAATCTACATATAACACACAACCTGTGTGCCAAATTTCATAACCCTAAGTCAATTGGAAGTAGCCTAGAGGTTTTGATTACCGGTCAGTGAGTGAGTGAGTGAGTGAATGAGTGAATGAGTGAGTCAGTGCCAAAATAAGCTATTTTTACAGGGAAATATTTCAGGATCTACCGAAGCTATGTCTATGAAATTGGGTATACTGCTTAAGTACTAGTATATAATTACGTAGGTATTATTTTATCTTTGCACTCGCGATAGGCGCTGAGATACAGGGGGGTCAAAAGTGCGTCGAAACGGTTCGTGTAAATAGTGCACGGCAAGCGCGCGGCTTGCTGGAACTTGGCCGCGCACTTCCGTGCGCTTTGATTGAAAAACTGTTACTTACATTGATGTTTCTATCTTTTATTGTAGTTCGATAATAATTTGTGTTGTTTGATTAATTGTTTGTTCCTAATTTGACTGATTACGGTTTTCGTTAGGCGCATGCAGACATCAATAATTATCATCATGAGTCATGACTAACTGCTTCAAAGTAATACCTATTAATATTAATTATAATTATTTGCATAAAAATATATAATAATAATAATCGGCCAAGCGCGAGTCGGACTCGCGCACAAAGGGATCCATACCGTTATTGAGCGAAAGTTGGCAAAAATTGCGTTTTTTGTATGGGAGCCCAATGAGAGAGAGTTATAATTATGTAAATATTTATGAATGAATGAATGAATGAATACTTTATTGTGCACAATCACAGTTACAATAACAACATACATAAAATAAAAATACTTACATAAAATGGCGAAAGAGAGAGAGATATACAATTTTTTTCCAGGCAACCTTTGCATTGTAAGAAAGAAGCAAATTTTATTTTCTTATCATTAATTAAAGTACAATTATTATAATTAAGGATTTTTTAGAGCCTCTAGAAGTCTAGACCTTTAGATTATTGATAGTGAGCAAAAAAGCCGGAAAATCATGTTCGTTTAATGGGATATTAATTTTATTTTGTTTTTAGTATTTGTTGTTGTAGTGACAACAGATTACAGAACATTCACATATTACGTGAACATTTCAGAAGTCTAGCTTCTTGAGATACAACCTGGAGACAGGCAGATGGGCAGACATCGAAGTCTTAATAACGTAACGTAAAGTCACTTAGCAATTATTAGCACACACTATGTCTGTAAGTATGTATGTGTATTATTTTGTATATATTTATTAAAATAGGACTGGTGACTTGTGTGGTCTGTCATTCGACTGACAGTCTGGATCCACTGAAAATCAGGGACTGCAAACTGCGGTCATTACCTGAAATGAAATGAAATATATTTATTGCAAGAATGTAGTGCATAACAAGGTCTTCAAATTATAAAATACTGTTCTAAACATTCTGCCATCCAGGTGGCGTGCAAAAGTCAAAGGTAACATTAAGAAAGTATTAAAAATGAATTAATTTATAGAATAATTACAATATACGAATCTAATATAAAACAAAGTCCATAATTATTAAATTAGTATCAAAATATCCATTAGAAGTCCAATCAAAATAAGTAAAATTCATAAAAAAATAAGTAAAATAGTAGGTATTTTGTCAAAATGTCAATTACACTAATAAATTAAAAAAGGTATTAAATCTTAAAGCTATTTACAATTATTATAATTCATATATTCTTGAATACTATAAAAACTTTTTTCTGCTAACCACTTTGTAATTTCTCTTTTGAAAACTAGGTTATTGGGGTATTTAAAATGGTTTGGCAATTTGTTATATATTTTGATTGCATTAATGTATACATTTCGCTTAAAAATATCGAGCCTACACTGGGGCATATATAATTTGAATTTATTTCTTGGTGGGGCGGTTCTTCCATTTGCATTTGCACTTAGTATGAAGTATTCTGGATGCTGTTTGACAAATACATTAATATCTCTTAAGTACATACAAGGTAGTGGTAAGATGTGAAATTTTTCAAATAATGGTTTACAGCTATCCAGTGACCACGCTCCACATATTGCTCTAACGCACTTTTTTTGTACTCTAAAGGCTCTTTCAACTTCAACTGAGTTGCCCCACAGTAAAAGACCGTATGATAGTACAGAGGATACATAAGCATGGTAGGCATTTAGAGCTGCTTCAACCGATACCAAAATTCGTAATTTTTTTATTGCGTATACAAATTTTTCTAATTTACTACAGACATGTTCTATATGTAATTTCCAGTCGCAGCGATTGTCAATGATTAGTCCTAAAAATTTTGTGTTATTTACCATGTCAATGTTTGTATTATTATATTGAATGTCAAGATTAATTTTTTGTGTCTTAAAGTGTCCGAATTGTATTATTTTTGTTTTATTTAGATTTACTTTTAAGTTATTGTTTTCAAGCCATTTTAATATTTTGTCAAGTATGTTTTTTATTAAGTTTTGAAACAATTTATTATTTTTACATTTAATTGCCAAAGTTGTGTCATCTGCGAATAATACTGTTTTATGATCAATAGCATTGGGAAGGTCATTAATATAAAGTAAAAACAGAAAAGGGCCTAGGATACTTCCCTGAGGAACGCCAAACGCATTAATTAAAAATTTTGATCTGATAACTCTTTTGAAACCATTTTTTAGTCTGGATATTTCTACACATTGTAGACGATTGGATAAATAATTTTTAAGCCAACTATTTGCCTTGCCTCGTATACCGTAACATTCAAGCTTGTAAAGAAGCAGTTTGTGATCTAAAAAGTCGAACGCTTTTGTCATGTCGAGTGGATGCCAATTCAGTTTTTGATCATTACACTCCCTACGGATGGTCAAAGTTACTACATTTTGTCACTCACTGACATAGAGATCATCAAAATTCTAAGGTACTTCTAGCAGACTTAGAACCTTGAAATTTGGTACCCGTATAGGTCTTTATTTACAAAAATTATGAAACCGGCCAAGTTCGAGTCCGACTGGCGTACATTGGGTTCCGTACCGTAAATTTGTATGGGAGCCCCCCTTAAATAATAAGTTTATATAATTTTTATTATTAATTATTAAAGTTAAAATACTATTTAGTATTTTCTGAAATTTTCAAAAACTTTACTGATACCATTATTTATATAGAGCATAAAAGGGGAAAAAATCGTGTTTGTTGCATGAGGCCCCACATTAATAATTTATTTTATTTTAATTGGACTATTAGCTTTTATAGCGACACAAGAAATACATAATTTGTAAAAATTGCAATTATCTAGCTGATTCTTCGATCAAAAGAGCTGATTCTAGCTATTGCGGTTCTCGAGATCCAGCCTGGTGACATACGGGTGGACGACGGACAGACAGCGAAGACTTATTAATAATAGGGTCCCGTTTTCATCCTTTAGGCAGGGAAACCTAAAAATTGAAAAATAATATTATAATAATAATATGCTTAATACTTTATTAAGTAAAAGGAAATTATTTTTATGTTTGTAACTTTACAAGAACAGTATGAGTGTCGACTGCATATTTGTTTTACGTACAAAAGGCTTTAAGTTGGTCGTGTACTTAATGAAATGATAGTAATGAAATGAAAAATAGTATTAACAAAGTTAACAATGAAAAAATAGTTAAATTCGAATAAAAAAAAGTGTGTCAGCACTCAGCTCCGACCCACGACAGGAGTTTACTCCTTAAGTACGAGTATCTAACCATACGCAAAAAGAGTTTATTCAACTGAAAAAAGATTAATATCATATGAAATCAGATGTTCCGGCAATATTATCTACACTCCTTTCTGCCATCACCAGGGAAGAAGCAATTTTCCGAAAAAAAATCCGAAAGGCCAGGATCGTATAGAGGGGGAAAATCCAGGAAGAACAAGCCGAAGAACCCCATATCCAGACAAACAGTTGCCAAGTTATAAGCACTCAAACTTTGACATTGACAGCTCATCGGCAGCGCATCGGCAACTGTCAAACATCGAACAAAAGCGGCCATAACTCCGCTTCCAATAGGCCTAGAGGAACGGGGTTTCTTCTAACATCAAAGGCAACACCTCGGCTACCCCCTCCCTGAATTTGAAGTAAATCAGAGACATCAAATTTTTTCTCAATTCTAAGGCCAGAATCGAATAGAGGAGAAAAATCCAGGAAGATCAAGCCGAAGAAACTTATATCCAGGACAAATAGTTGCCGAGTTACAAGCATTCAAACTTTGACATTGACAGCTCGGCAACTGTCAAACGTCGAACAAAAGCGGCCATAACTCAGCTTCCAATAGGCTAGAGGAACGGGGTTTCTTCTAACATCAAAGGCAACACCTCGGCTACCCCCTCCCTGAATTTGAACTAAATCAGACACAACAATTTTTTTTCTCAATTCTAAGGCCCAAATCAAATGGAGGAGAAAAATCCAGGAAGATCAAGAAACCCATATCCAGGACAAATAGTTGCCGAGTTACAAGCATTCAAACATTGACATTGACAGCTCGGCAACTGTCAAACGTCTTACTAAAGTAGCCATAACTCCGCTCCCAATAGGCCTAGAGGAACGTGGTTTCTTCTAACATCAAAGGCAACACCTCGGCTACCCCCTCCCCGAATTTGAACTAATCTACTACTCTACTACTTTTTTATCTGAATAATGTGTACATTCTATATGTATATCTAATATTTACCCGGGAATACCCACTCTTTAAACTTTAAAGGATTGTGCATTCAAATCTTGTTAAAACAAATTAGAAGTTGCGCACTAAAGCTGCGCACCAAAAACGTGACCGATTTTCGTTACATGTTAGTAGGTTTTACCTCTCGGATTTTTCTCATACCGGGCGCCTTATATATGAAAATCGATTCTTAAGGAGTAAACTCCAAAAATATAAATTTATTCAGTAGTGCGATATACACTCCTTACTCGCTCGATGTATTATGGGATTTTAAGTTATCACTTATCAGTTATCACAATATGAAAATGTGATAAGGTGTGCTCCTTTCCTGCGAGGAACATCGAGTCTAGACGCTTACATCAGTGCTTCTATGTATTCAAGGTTATGCTAAAACTTACCACCTTCAAGTATTAAAGCTTAAGAGTCAATTAAATATGAATATAATAATCGACTCAGACCTCAGATACTTACGTTACGTTGTCCACCTATGGAACTAACGAAGCCTCAAAAAATATATAAAGGAGATAGAGAATAGGTGCTAAGCTAAGTACAGAAAAGTTATAACGTGGCCTGAAAAGAAAATAAAAAAAACCTTCAAAAAAGAAATGAAATCCCACCAAAACATGAAATGTAAAAGGCGCCAAGCATTATATTGCATAGCTGTTCAATACTTCTGTCGTAAAAAGTTTTCAGATCACATTCAAGCCAAGCCTTCAACGTATTTTATAATTTAAATCAACATACAGTAAATGTATCAATAGATTTCTTTATTTTATAATTATTTTAGTGGGTTGGCAATGAGCACTAGATAAATAATCAGCGACTAATTGGATTTATTAGGTACCATCGATCACATGCGTCGTTGCATACTAAAACACTTTACGCTTGCCGACTGTGTAAGTATGAACTCCAAATATGCACTGTGCAGTTTTATATTTGTTTTTCTTGTGCTCATTGCCAAGCCACTATAATAATTATAAAATAAAGAAATCTATTGATACATTTACTGTATGTTGATTTAAATTATAAAATAAGTTGAAGGCTTGGCTTGAATGTGATCTGAAAACTTTTTACGACAGAAGTATTGAATAGCTATGCAATATTTTGCTTGGCGCCTTTTACATTTCATGTTTCGGTGGGATAAAGTTGATTCAAATTAATTAAGTATATATTATCGTGCGATCCCCTTCTGTCATGGTTCACTGCACAATCAAGCGTGAACCAGTCCAATTTGGATCGGGACACCAGAAGATAATAACTGTATGGAAGATCCATAGATTATAATGCTCTTAACAGGATTCGAAGTTCGTACCTACGGCCTGCAGGGTCTGACAAGTCATTCGTCTTTGAAGGGTTAATTAGCACTAAAATTAACTAATTAATGATTAAACCATTAATTGTCAAGAGGAAAGTTCTAAAAATCTAGATTAACATTCATCAAATAGTCCATTGAAATGTTACATTTGCTTTGCATTTATTAGAGGACGCAATTTTATTTTTGGAATATGTTGGGAGGGTCAACAGAAGCTTAACCTCAAGTTTGTGGGGTCGCCACTCTTGTCCCCCAGCCGCCATCTTGTAAAAAGGGGTGACAACATTATTTTCGTGATATCTCGGAAACTATACGTCTTACAAAAATTTAAGCGAACATAATTTATTGCAAATTATTTTGCCTACAAATATTATGTTCCTATAATTTTTACCCTAAATTAAAAATTTTAAAAGTTATTAGCAAAAAAAAAAAGTGATAAATTTTTTTAAAAGGTTTATTATCACTTTTTAACTTTGTTTAATACATTTTACAAAAAATTGCCTTAGACCAACCTTGTAGATGATCTTTTGAGAAAAAGATACCCCGATCCCATGAAATTAATTTTCTGCAGATACAAAGGAAACTGTGGAACCGTGTGTGGCTGCAGAAAAGCAGGCCTGAAATGCTTTATAGTATAGTAGGCATGTGCAGACTAGTATAGTAGGCATACTATAATATAGTTTGCATATATTTATGTAGTGTAGTAGACATACTGTAGACTGTGGCTGCAGAAAAGTAGGCCTGAAATGCTTTACAGAATAGTAGGCATACTGCAGAGCATCTTATGCCTGATTTTCTGCAGCTACACATGCTTTCACAGTTTCCTTTGCATCTGCAGAAAATTAATTTTATGAGATTGGGGGATATTTTTCTCAAAAGATCATCTAGAAGGTTGGTCTAAGGTAATTTTTTTGTAAATTATTGTATTAAACAAAGTTAAAGAGCAATAATAAACCTTTTAAAAAAATATATCACTTTTTTGCTTATAACTTTTAAATTTTTTAATTTAGGATAAAAAGTTATAAAAACATATTTGTAGGCAAAATAATTTACAACAAATTATGTTCTTAAATTTTTTTGTAAGACTTATAGTTTCCGAGATATCACGAAAATAGTGTTGTCACCCGTTTTTTCAAGATGGCGGCCGGGGGACAAGAGTGGCGACCCCACAAACTTGAGGTTAAGCTTCTATTGACCCCCCCAACATATTCCAAAAATAAAATAGCGTCCTCTAATAAATGCAATATTCGGTCCTAAAATTGTAACATTTCAATGGACTAAAATCAGATCAACGTCCCAAAACTGCAAGTGTCAACAATAATAAAAACAAAATTTTTATCAACTTGCTAGAATTTCTGGGATCGTCTTTAAAAACTTCAATCGTTTATCCATACTAATATTATAAATGCGAAAGTGTGTCTGTCTGTCTGTCTGTTACCTCATCATACCCAAACCGCTGAATCGATTTCTTGATATTTGGTATGGACTATACGAACGTACTTTGAGTCCCGGGAAAGGACATGGGATACTTTTCATCCCGGAAAAATGTACGGTTCCCACGCGATAAACGAATTTTGACACAATGGAGTTGCGGGCGTCGTATTTTATTAATTTTACGTTTCAACTTCACTTCGAGAAAATTCATGAGAAAATACTTTTAGAATAGAAATTAATTTGTCGACTTTTGTGGCTGGGACATTGTGAACTGCGCAGGTGTTCTCAACTTAATTGAAATCTTTAATTGGAACGATCAATTACTTTTAACACCACATAAGGCGGTTCAGCCATCCGTAGCATGCTATACTTTGCTATGATAAGAAGATAAGTAAATGTTACGAACACTGTTTAATTTTTTTGTCTGTACAACAATAAGGTTTATTTTAATTTTTTCTTAATTTCTTAAAACAGGTTTTAAGAAATTAAGAAAAGTTTTTACAAGAACAAATTAATATTGATAGAGCAGCGCGTAGACGCTACGAGCTACGGCCTACGAGCTATGCTACGAAAGCACTGTATAATGTCATTCCACTTCAATACAATTCATGACAAAATGCAGATTTTCATGGATGAATATCCCATACTAATAAAATAAATTAATTTCAATTGCTACATCTATTAATCCTTCGATCGCGGATTCTTGGAAATCTATTGTTATTCTATTGTTGTCGCGGTCACCGGTGTCCTTATGGGACTTGATGGGTTAAAGCGAGAAATAATAATATTATATTTCCGGGAGACGACATTGTAATAATTATTGTTAATTACAGCAAAATATAAACGCTGCAATAAACATATTTTGCAATAATATCCAGCGAAACACAATCATATTTTATATAAATCGTATTTTACTAATTTTCATGAAAATTCGTAGAATATAATTATAGAATCAGTACAGGTATATGTGCTTTAAGCACAGTCTACTGATTCTATAATTTTCTATTGTACAGCTGTTTATCTTATAGCTTGCAGTATGCTTCAGCCAGGAAAGCTCTAGTAAATGAATACGTACGAGTGCTCCTTAATTAACAGTATTGTGTATAGCATGACCTTGTTGCTATTTTCCCCGCTGACCCGTGTTGTTGCTATTGGCGTTGCGTAATATTGCTAGAAGTGTTCCTATATTAGATGGATGTTTCTTAGATTCGCGTAGGGATTCGTTTATCGCGGAGGCAAACATCTTATGTAAATGGCCGGTTTACAGTATTTTTATCATGGTTGTAATCAAAGCGCTGGAATACTATTGGAATAATGTATCTAGGCATTGAAAAGCTCTGGAATGCAATTTTGCGAGAAAATAGCTGGATTTGATCACTGGATTGAAATAATGTGAACCGGCCATAATTAACGAATATAGAACTTATATTATGTAGTATGTACCTTGAAGTTGGGACTCAAAGTATTTGTACCAAAGTCCAAATTACAACTGAATCTGTTCACAGTTAATTTACCTCCAAGAAGTATGACCCGATTTCTATTGGTATTTAAGGTAAAAGTTGAAGGTAAATTAGAACGAATGTTATACCTATTATGTGAAATCAATTGATAAAGAACTTGGACCTAACTTTTTTGGAAGCTACATCGATACTTATAGAGCTACTCTATAGAGTATAGACTATATAGAGCAGGGGTCACCAAATGGCGGACCGGGGTCCGCATCCGGACCGCCGACCCATTATGTGCGGACCAAGCATGCTAGAAGATGAACTTTATTAAAAATTAATTTCGGTCTCGGCATACTGATGAACATGTAGCAACAAAAATTTACACTTTTCTCATTGATTACCTTATCGATATAAATATACCTTTGTAATTTCCGTAATTACATAATATTGTGTTTAAAAACTTTTTTTTAATGTGTGGACCGCGAAAGTCATTTTATTTCTTAAAACGGACCCCGAGCGAAACTAATTGGTGACCCCAGCTGCTATAGAGTATAGACTATCCGCGGTATAACGTTTTTAACCTGAATAATTATTTAAAAACCTAAGTACCACACATACAGCATACGTAACTCCTAATTGGAGATAATTCCTATTAATTTTAATAATTAAGTGGTAATTAAACTTAATACCCAAGTTACAGATGGCTAGTCTATTCCATGAAAAAATAACTTGAATGGCATGTTCCAGGGAGAAGGAATTCCAACGTCATTTTCACCTGGCTCCAAAAACGCTCCAAGCCTCCACAACTACCAGGCTCGCATGGGTTCATAGGAGACTCTCGCATTCCAACGCCTGCGCTATGTCCTTCGTAACGGATGCGCCAGCTGGCTACGATCAATGACCTGAGTGCGAAAGAGACAGAAACGGGACGTCCCTAAATACGAGACAATACCCCGATAAGGATAATAGTCGTAAAATAGTAGAGTGTAGAGTCCACTTTCGTGTAGCCTTGACGCCGGCTGATCGTAAAATATTAAGAGGAGCCTGATTCTAACAGCTGATTATTACATATTTTAATTATTTTCAGAGCGCGATGCATTATAGACTTTTTGTACTACGTCTTAGAGTTTAAATCGTTTTCTCCTAGCGGGTTTCTCTCCATAAAATAGGGAATGGAACCGTGAGAAATTCGGAAACTAACTTCTTCGGAGGTACTAGGGTCGCATAGATTGGGAGGAGTTGGAATTCCCACGTTCGTTGGTTCCACGCATAATATTTTGAGTAGTTGACTTCCTTCTTTTTAAATTAACCACAACACCAACCGGTGAGAACTTTTAACTGACATTCCATTGCATCGTCAAAACTTGAAAGTAAAAGTTGCTCGCTCAAAATCACAATTTCCTAATACAACTAAAATAATTACAAAGAAACAGTGTGTTTGAGGTGTTTAATAAAAAACAAAATATGCAAATCGTTCAATGTTTATTAATTATTAGTTACTACTTACTAGTAAATTACAGCTACTAATATTATTTATAGTAAAAAAAATTGCTAATTGATATTAAAATATTAATTGATTAAAGTAGCATGGTTTAAAAACATATTTTCATGTAAACACTAAACATTGTGCGAACAATAAAACAAAATCGGAACCAATGGAACTACAAAAATATCGGACTGTCTTTTTGACCGACTTCAAAAAAGGAGGTTATTTCAATAACCACTTAATTTTCAATCACCACAAAAAGCAGAGACAAAATAATAACGGTATAGAGTCTATAATAACCGTACAAATCGTAGGGGTGCGATTCGGGACACTTTGGGGTGGTTTATCGAATATTGGGAGGATATTGGAAATTGCCGATAATAGAAAAAGTATCGGAAAGTACCAGGAGTACATGGGCTTGCAGGCGGTGGATCGAACCGTTCAATATATTGATGGGTATAGTCCAACAGGTGTGAAGGAGCGCGTGCTAGAGATACCTTTTTACTAGAATGGATACGGTAACTACCTCTAAATACTTACTACTTATTTATTCGTGTGTGCTAAAGCGGATAGGACAGTTGTTTATTAATGATTAAGTATAAAAAGTGACAAAAATTATGATAAAATAAGGTTCGAATCCAAATAAAATTAAACAATAAAAAATAAAATTACAAGAATAAATTCTTAAATAATAACTCTATAAATGGAATAAAACAATAGTCTTGCTTGTACTGTATACCTAATTATTATTTCGAAGTCTGAATTGACAACATTCCAAAATTTTTAAGCCTTAAAATAAAAGATACCGTTTCTTTAGTTTCTTCTCCTGATATCAAAAAAATATTCAAAAAAAAATTGTATTGCTTATTTACTGAGAAAATAAAGAAAAACTGAAAAATACGCTGTGACGTCATACTTACGGCATATCAGACATTTTTTCTTTGCCTGGTGTAAAATCGTTTTAAAAAGACATCATGAAGCATAAAAAAAACAGTCACTATCAACAATGACATTTCTAACATACGAAAATACCACGATGACATTGACAGACGTCCTAATAAACGTAACAAACTTACATTTACATAATATTTTTTCTTTTATTAACCGTTCAGGCGGAAGTATGATGTCACTTGGCGCTTACGTCTCTTTAGAATACGAAGGATTAAAATCTATTTTTTAGGTATCTTAAAAACATAATTTTGAAAAAGCAAGAAACGTATCGCCTTATTTTAAGTCTACTTTCTTATAAAATAATAAAAAAAGCCATGTTAAAATTTTGAAATGTTGTCAATTATTTAAATTCTGTTTTTGTCTGTAATATTATATCTGCAGTGTTACCTCTTTATGCCTAAGCTGAATCTGTACCTACTTATGTTTTTTGTCTCGGTAAGGACTTAACAGTTCCCGTAATAATATAATGGTAATTTCTCACGTGATGTATTTCGGCACAGCATCAATAATCAATATGTATTTATTATATTATGTTTATGTAAATGAAAAATAATTATTTTTGTTTGTCTCGCTAGAACTCAAGAACGGCTGAACTGATTTGGCTAATTTTAGTCTTGAAGTATTCGTAGAAGTCCAGGGCAGGTTTATATTAGGAGGGAAGTGACACGAAGTTCATTTCATCTAGTCTAGTGACTAGTAATATAAAATCAAACCATGTGACGGCCGCAACGCCATTGCGCTTAAATTCGTTTATCACTGGGGAACCGTAATTTTTTCCGGGAAAAGAAGTAACGTGTGTCTTTTTCCGGGAATCAAAGTATCTCCATAACACATTTTAGCAAAATCGGTTCAGCGGTTTGAGCGTGAAGAGGTAACAGACAGACAAGACACACTTTCGCATTTTTTATAATATTAAGATTTAGGAAAAAGGTGTTTCGACAATTCACAAAAGTAATTAAACATTGTTCCCAATAGAGTACCACGAATAGAGTACCACGAATAGCTCCTAGATTTGGGCTGTGGGCGGTGGCTAACAACTTGTATCGGGAACAATACTGACCAATCAATTACCTAAACGAGATTACTTATTTCCAACTAGAGACGCCATCAAAATTGATAGGATAGGACACTTCACGCCTATCTCCTTAGGACGGATTTAGTACTTTTTATCCCGGAAAATACCTCAAAACTCAAAGTTCAAAAAACAACATGTTGCTTTAAATATTTTTGAACTTGAAGAATATGGACTTTTATTGTGTTTATTATGAATTTAAATACAGGGAAAAGGTGGTAATGTGGCCCCTCCACATAATAATATGTTGGCCCCCCTCAATCAACACAACGCTGTCTAGTATAACTTTAGTGGAACGGGATGCTCGCGGCATGCTTAGCTTGCTACATATAATAATCTGTGCATGCCACTAATTTAGAACCGTACAAATCCAACAGAGGCTGTCAAGTTCGATTGTCATTCGGTCAAGTTAAACTTGCGACCTGCGAAACTTTTAAGTGTGTGTGATTTTATTTCGATAGTTGTTAAGAAACAGAAATATTTGGCTTTTGTGTTCAAACATCGGATACGTCAAACTGTTCTCCTACGGAATTTAAAAGGTAAATATAAAATTATAAATTTAGTAAATATTTTTGGTACGTTTGTTTAAATATTAGCAATGATTGTAATTTGGCCCCTCACATTGGTCGTAAATCGTAATGTTGGTCCAATGACAGAGCTGGAGAGCCATCATGGGTACAGTATCAAATTTTTGACTAATGTAGCCTGTGGAGGCTCCAAAGGTTTTACACTTTCACTTTAAAATTTCACTTGTGCAATATATTTAATGTGATATCCCCGGGGGGGCCACATTACCATCACTTGATCTCAAAATACCAAATGTGATTGATTAAGAATAATTAAAACTTTCGATTATCCTGTACGAGTTTTATTTATTCCCTAATAAGACATGTTTAAACAAATGAATAAGAAGTCCCATAATATATTTTTTAGGTTTCTGACTCCTATATTTTGTAAATAATGCTTGATAAACAAAGTGGGAGGCCACATTACCACCTTCTCCTATATCATTTAATTTAAATATTACCACTTACCAGCTGGTGGCAACTGGCAGGTATTAAACAGAGACAAGTAGTTAACTGTATAAATATATTAATTTAATTAAGTTTAAAGACCTGTCATCATAACATATTTTAGCGAATACATAAAACTATTGTTCCATAGTTTATACTCTATATACGTTTATATTCGCCTATTGTATTTGTAATAACTTCATAAGTAATAACGATGATTATTTTAATATTATTAATATTTATTTTATTATACACGTGTATCTTTGATTTCTACACCAGCTGATAACTTTATATTTTGATTTTTTAAAAATAAGTATACTTACTTAAATCAAATAAAATTTACTTTTTAGTTTTTATAATTTTTTTCAATATATTTTAAATACTTGATAATAAAATTTATAAGGACATGACTACGAATAATAAAAACTAAGGAAGAGTAACTCCGTCAAAAAACATGCTCCAAAATACTTGTCAAAAAAGTGTACCTTAGCCCTTAAGTACACATTTCAATACATTAGCAATATTTAGGTGGCCTTGAGCGGTATAAAGGCTGACGTTACATGACAGTTCGAAAGGAACCAAATTTTAAACGGTAATAGTATGGGAGTTACGTTTCCTTAGTTTTTATTATTCGTAGGGACATGATAACTTTGTTAACGTTCGTCCTATTTACATCTAGTTACCTCTCTTCATCTTCGCTCTTCGTATAAGGCCCCTTGACGATCAATTGCATTGTGCAATATCACGCTTCAATTTCATTGAACAGTTTATTTGAAAATTATTAGATTGAAGGCTCGATATGTTCAATATTTAACCTAGACAGTCAATAATATTACGTGATATTGCGCAATAAAATAATTGCTCGTCTAGGGGCCCGCTAAGAGAAGGCATGATATTAGTAAGCGATATTACCATGTAGGACAATCCCAAATAACCCAAAATCATTGTCTCAGTGCATTTCAGCCCAAAAGTAGAACAATTAGGTGACATACAAACATAATGTTATTGTGATTCTAGAGCAGCGGTGTTAAAGAAATGGGAATAGTGGGAATAACAACAACAACAAATTATATTGTGTAGTTAAGTTCTTCTTAAAAAGGTTTGAAATTAAAATTAGTGATTTTATTATTTGAAAATATACAACTGTTAAGACTTAAATAGTCTTTATAAAGACCGCAAAAAGAGTGAAAAATTTAATGACAAAAATTGAGATAAGCTGCATTTTTTTTTTTTTTTTTTTTTTTTTTTATTAAATAAGGGGGCAAACGAGCAGACGGGTCACCTGATGGTAAGCAACTACCGTCGCCCATGGACACTTGCAACATCAGAAGAGCTGCAGGAGCGTTGCCGGCCTTTTAAGAGGGAATACGCTCTTTTCTTGAAGGTTTGCAGGTCGTATAGGTCCGGAAATACTGCTGGTGACAGTTCGTTCCAGAGTTTTACAGTGCGCGGTAGAAAGTTACGCGAGAAACGCACTGTGGAAGACTGCCACTCATCAAGGTGATGAGGATGGTATGTTTTTCGTGTGGGACGATGGCGAAAAGTTGCAGGTGGTATGATTCCGAACAATTCCTCAGAGCACTCCCCGTGATATAACCGATAGAGGATGCAGAGCGAAGCTACATCTCGGCGCAATTCCAAGGGGTCCAAGCTGTTTGAAACACTATGGCAATCAACAATTCGAGCGGCCCTACGTTGGATACGATCCAGAGGGAGCAGTTGGTATTTTGGCGCCCCTGCCCAGAGATGAGAACAGTATTCCATATGAGGCCGAACTTGCGCCTTGTAGAGTTGTAGGCGTTGGTCCGGACTGAAGTACTGTCTCGCTCTGTTAAGAACACCAAGCTTCTTCGAGGCTAATTTGGCCTTACCCTCTAGATGATATCGGAACTGAACTTCGCTCGATATGTTGACGCCAAGTATCTCAATGCTAGGAGAGATGGTTAAAGATGTGCCCTCGAAGCGAGGATATACGACCATTGGTGACTTTTTAGTGGTGAACGCGCAGACTTGTGTCTTGGCGGGGTTGAATTGGACCAAGTTACGTCTACCCCATTCAGAGACCTTCTCCAATGAATTCTCCACCTTAGACACAAGTTTGTTTCGACTCTCAGTGACATTTTGCCGAGAAATATTAGGGGAGCCGGTATAGACAGCATCACCTGTACTGTCATCCGCATAGCAATGAATGCCGCTGGTCTGCAACATGTCATTGATATGCAGCAAGAATAGAGTAGGCGATAGCACACAGCCCTGAGGCACACCAGCATCAACAGACTGAGTTTCCGAGCATTCGCCGTCAACTACGACCTTTATGCTTCTGTCTGCCAAGAAACCAGTGACCCACTTACATAATTTCTCAGGCAGCCCGTATGATGGAAGCTTTGATAGCAGCGCTTTATGCCAAACCCGATCAAAGGCCTTCGCAATGTCCAAACTAACAGCCAATGCCTCTCCCTTCGACTCAATTGCCTGAGCCCAACGATGAGTCAGGTACGCCAAGAGATCACCAGCCGAGCGACCCTTACGGAACCCGTATTGTTTGTCGCTTAGTAATCCCTGGCCGTCCAAGTATCGAAGAAGCTGGCTATTGATAATGGATTCCATTATCTTCGAAAAGAGAGAGGTTATAGCGATTGGCCTGTAGTTGGAGGGATTTGAGCGATCACCTTTTTTGGGGATCGGGTGCACCAAGGCTGTCTTCCAGGAAGCCGGGACGATGCCAGTGGAATAGGAGAGCCGAAAAAGACGCGTCAAGACCGGAGCCAACTCTGGAGCACACTTTTTCAACACAATAGGCGGGATCCCGTCAGGCCCACTCGACTTTTGGATATCAAGGGAACGGAGGGCTTTTCGCACTGAGCGCTGATGAAACCGAATATCCGACATGATGCTCGTGCATCGCGGTATGGTCGGCGGTTTCTGCCCCCCGTCATCCAGGGTCGAGTTTGACGCAAAGAGCTTGCCCAGAAGATCGGCTTTGTCTTTTGCGTCCTGGGCCAATGACCCATTTCCTACGTGTAGGGATGGTAGGGTTGGCTTGCAGAAATTTCCTTCAATAGCTTTGGCCAGAGACCAGAATGCACGGGTTCCCGAAGGGAGGCGCTCAAGTCTCTTGCCAATTCTATTGACGTGCTGTTGCTTTGCCCGAGTAATCTCTTTCTTGAGGGACCTAGAAGCAAGGTTGTACTCCTTTTTATATGCGCTGGTATTTAAATCCCGAGCAGACACTGCGTTGGCCCAGGATTGGTAAGCCTCCTGCTTCCGGCGAGAAGCTTTTTTGGGGGATGAACCAAACCAGGGACGAAATCTGCCGCCAGTTGGCACTACAGAGGATGGAATGAAAAGTTCCATCCCCTGCACTACCACATCGGCAACAGAGTTGGCAGTGTTGTCGGGATCATCCGGCGAGAAGCACACGTGCCCCCAAGGATAGGATGCAAAAAACGACCGCATCCCATCCCAGTCTGCTGACTTGTAGTGCCACACACGACGGTATTTGACAGCACGCTGTCTTAACACCGTCGTAAGTGGCACAGAACTTCTGACAAGGCAATGATCCGATGTACCCAGTGGTGCGGTTACGGATATTTGGTAGCCGTCAGGATTTGAAGTCAGCAGGAGGTCCAACAAGGAAGGATTCTGACCATCCACATCTGGGATTCGCGTAGGCGTAGTAACCAGTTGTGTCAGGTCGTTCGCAAGGGCAAAGTTGCAGACAGATCTCCCCGCATGATCAGTTTTACTGGAGTTCAGCCAGTCGGCGTGGTGGGCATTAAAGTCGCCAAGTATTATGATCTCTGCGGATGGGATCTGCCGCTGCACAAAATCTGAAGCAGCTTGCAGGTGCTCGACGAGTCGCTCCGTCTCGGGGTCACCACTATGGGACCTGTATAGGCACGCGTAGACGCGAGGGTGGTCGTCGCAATCTATGCGGAGCCATAAGATGGACAGGTCCATGACCTCAAGATTGCTGAGGCGGCGAGAGCTGATATCATCTCTGATGTACACACACACTCCAGCTTTGGGTAGGAAGGAGTGCTCGAGATAATACCCTGGGTGGGAAAGGTATGATGTGTCACTCGGAGATGATATCTGCGTCTCGGTTAAAAAGAGCAAAGCCGGCTTTGCCGTCTCCAGGTGGTAATGGACGGCATTAAGGTTGGAGTGTAATCCCCTGATATTACAAAAGTCCATGTTTAATATCGAGGGGGGTGCCTTAGAGTGTTTGCTCTTGCCCCGAGCAGATTGGAGCGCAGTTTTGCCCTCCCCAGAATACGAGGGGCAGCCTGGACGTCCATGTTCAGTTCCAGGGGTTCCTGAGCATGGACGTCCAGAGAGGGATTCTCCAACGCAGTTGGTACCCTCCAGGGGTAACAAACTGTCTTTCAACTGCGGCATTTCTAGGGGGGTAGGGGATTGGGCCTCCGGTAAACTCACTCACTCGGCGAAACACAGCGCGAGCGCTGTTTCACGCCGGTTTTCTGTGAGGCCGTGGTATTTCTCCGGTCGAGCCGGCCCACTCGTGCCGAAGCATGGCTCTCCCACGGACAAATACCGGCGTTCAGCCACCCCTCCCGTGTCACCGTGAAGAAGCTCACGATGGCACGGGGGAGGTGCCCAGGGACACGACGTGGACGGACCGGTATCGCCCCCAAACAGCATTATAATGCTTACCTACTCAATTTGGACAATTTTTACATGGCGCTCGCGAAAGTGTCTTATTTGAACCCAAAATCACTCGTGTGATTTATTACTATACTCCACGCGGGCTAACTTGTCGCTAGCGTTCATTGCATTCCTGTCAAAAACTTGTCATTTTCCATATAAAACCACGATTGACAATATCTGTAACTTGATTGTCAATTGCGGTTTATATGGAAAATGACAAGTTTTTGACAGGGAGTCAATGGCCGCTAGCGACAAGTTAGCCCGCGTGGAGTATAGTCATAGACTTATAAATTTATAATATATACAGTCGGGTATAGTAAGTTGCTATTATTTATTAAGCTTCTACTTTATTGTTTTGTTTTAAGTTGTTGAGCAGATGCTCAACAACTTACTAATAAAATAAATACATAGATTCTATAGTTCTTATAGCCACGTCTACGCACAAAAAATCAGGTAGGCATTTGAAATGAAAATCGTAACACCTATAACACCTACCTTACGATTATTTTGATCCATGACAGATAATCACGAGTTACGATGTAGTGATATAATTTAACGATTTTAACGTTAACAAAACAACGTCCGACGCGACGGTCCAACAACAACAAATACGAGGAAGTAGGAGGAATCGTAAAAAGGGAATGTAGACGAAATGTACAAAACATTATCATTAAATCGACTTATGGAATGTGGATTAGTCAGTTTTAAAAATAAAATCTAAACAAAAAAAAATATAAATTAATAGTTATTAATATATTTTTTAATTTATTATGGTCCGAGAGCGAGCGACAGTTAGACTTTAGTCATTTTATAAAAGCTGTACTTACCTTTTTATGACCCCTATCATCTAGGTACTACATATTTTTTAATCTCATTTTATTTCCTTCGGAATAACTGTAGGAAACTCGTCTTCCACTGCCGGACATTTTTGACAGAATCCTAGAATAAAAAACTTCTCTCGTTTGTCGTTTTTGTGACAGAAGCAGATTGGCGCAAGTACAGGGTGTAACAAAACTAAGCGATAATACTTTAGGAAGTATAAATTATAATATGGGTAGGTAGTTAGGTACCCAATATCGAGTTCGCTGTAAAAGAATCATAGCTGAAATAATAACTTTTAAACGATTGTATGGGAAAACTCGTGAGGCTCGGGAGCTTGTCCAATGCCCAAAAATTATATTTTACAAATCACAAAAAAGAAATTTGCTCTTTCAACGCTGCTTCTTTCACAGTGAACTTTATATTATAACTTATAAGGGACCTAACAAACCCTAAAGTATAATCACTTAGTTTTATTACACCCTGTATAAAGTTGTGTTTCCGTCTACGCACAACTAAAAATATGCGCAAACTTTCCTCGGGATTCCCCAGCACGTAACCAGGTTATATTATTAATTCCGAGCGACAAATAAAATGCAAATTAGGTATGAAAGTTGAACGCACCCACATAAACTGTTTGACTCCGGTACATTTCCGATGCGGAAAAAATTGCACCTCAAAAGGTTATACGTTAGGTTAACATAACATACTGGGTAACTCTTTGGTACTTACTACTTAGTACTTACCGAGTTTATGTTTACATCGATACAGTAGCGAGTGCCAGTCAAAAACTCTGGCATTAATAAAAAAAATATTTTTGCGTAGAATATAAAGTCCAATTTAGAAAAGGTGATAGCTGTTTTAAAAAATCGGCGAAGTGTAAGTTGGACTCTTGGGATACAGCCTGGAGATAGACAAATGGACAGACAGACATCGAAGTCTTAGTAATTGGTTTTTACCCTTTGGGTGGGGAACCCTATAAATGTTGTGCTGCGTTGCGTCTTGGATTCTTGACTTTCGTGTTACAAAACTACCAATCGTCAGCTGATCCTAAAGCCTCTGCCTTGAATCACCTTGAATCTAGCGGGCAGCCGCAGCGACGCGGCGCGGGGCGCGGGCGATGCAGTTACGTGAGCGTTATATTTTCCATACATTGTTGTTATGGTGAGCAATGAGCATAATATTATTGTTTTCTTGAGAGCCTTCTGTCACACCTGTCGAGAGTTTTTTTTTTATGCAATAAGGGGGCAAACGAGCAAACGGGTCACCTAATGGAAAGAAGCTTCCGTCGCCCATGGACACTCGCAGCATCAGAAGAGCTGCAGGTGCGTTGCCGGCCTTTTAAGGGGTAATAGGGGAGGGTGGGGAAGGAAATAGGGAAGAGTAGGGAAGGGAAAAGGGTAGGGGATTGGGCCTCCGGTAAACTCACTCACTCGGCGAAACACAGCGCAAGCGCTATTTCACGCCGGTTTTCTGTGAGGACGTGGTATTTCTCCGGACGAGCCGGCCCATTCGTGCCGAAGCATGGCTCTCCCACGTCTAAGTGGTGTGTACGTATAAGTGGCGAGACTGCGGCGAGACAGTGTTGTCGGCAAACCAAATGCACTGTCTCGCCACTCTACTCGGTAGATTTCACAAGGCTATGAGGGATAAGCAAATTAACTCTACCTGCCTGGCGCCTGCCTAGCATGTACGCCAACGAGATATCTCACTCAAAACTCAAACTCAAGCTCAAAATTTTTTATTCAGAATGAATTTTTGCAAATATTTTCTGAAAGTCTATACATGATGCCTACCATCGGTTCGGGAACTAACCTTCGATTCGAGTTAACTAAAAACACTCTCGAGATAACTAAAAACTACTCGTCTCATAATGTCAAAATCTCGACAAAACTCTATAAAAATGTGTTATTTCGATGAGAGATCTACGCGAGAAAAAATGTTTGTCATGCTAGGGTCAATAGAGATGAAAATACAAACTATCACACATCGAGAAACATGTAGGGTGAGATATCTCGTTGGCGTACGCAAGGCAGGCTGGTCTTGGTAACACCTATACATTAATTGATCGATAAAGTTAAAATTACGTACATCTTTACAGGAACATGCTTAGTGCTTACCTTTTATGTTCTTGTAAGCTACGGTGTTGAACAGCGCATAATCTTTGTTGCCTGCGCCGCCGTCGCCACTGCTGCCGCTGCCGCTCCGCTACCCGCTGCATTCGAGGCAGAGGTCTTATGCTTTTTAGATAATAGACCACTCACAAGTTTACCACCATTTATCGTACTAATAAGGATGCCCATTCAAACACCATTACGTTTTTAGGCTGATGACTTTTACAATGGAGAATGTAAACAAACCCTGATGATAAGGTGATCTACTTTTACACATACTCTGTCATCATGAGCTGTTCTGAACGAAAAACTAGTAAGTTACAATTTACAAGACAGAGTAGGCTTTACTAGATAACACCCGCAACTGAGTTTTTGTAGGTTTAGAGATCTTTGAGTTTTTGATGGTTATGAAAATACTTTGAGTCCCAGGAAAGGACACAGGTATACGTATTTTAATTCCAAAAAAAGATGCAGTTTCCGCACGTTAAACGAATACCTATGAGAAGCCTATGAGTTGTGGTTTGAGTTGCGGGCGTCATATTCTAGTATACTTACCTATCTATAAGTAGAGAAATTGAACTCGAAAATTGTTTGCAAAACTAAATAGTTATTAGAATCGAGTGTCTAATATTTGATAGTCATAAATTATTAGTTTGATATAGGCTCCTCAAATAGCAATAACGCTTATAATGGGTTTGTAATGTCGAGGTGTTTGACCTCCAAATGTATGAAGTTGGATGAAATACGCGATATTCATTGATGTTTACATCAAACTCATCACAAGCTCAGGGAGTATTAATTATGTGTATTAGTTATGGTTACATATTATGAAAGTTCAATGTTTTAGGCATGAGAATTGCCAAAGTACCTAATAAATTGAATACTTACCTAAGTTAACTCCACACTTCAGTTACAAGGTGTAGAGTTGTGCTAAAATCACAAAAGCTTCTAGAAAAAACCACTGAACACGTCATTTTGATCCTAATTCACGTCATGATAGTTTAGGCTCGGTTAAAGTAAAAGCCGTCCATAAGATACATGTAATGATTTACCATATTTTACTGCAAGAAAGATAAAAAATATGCAATATTATTTATTCATTGAGGAAATTTACCTTTTCATTAAAGATTAAAGTTATAATATCGTCGTCATTTAAATGCAACGATACGATATCGTTAGCGCAATTATTTATTCAATGAACACGTTGACTAGGGCACGAGACACAACAACAACAAAACTCTCGTCAACAACTCGTAACAAAAATCTCGTCTCGGTCTCGTCAATCCTCAAAAAATTGAGTCTCGTTCAAGTCTCGGTCTCGTCTCGTCTCGCTTAGTTGTAAATAATGATTTATTTCTATAATATAATAAAGAAAATAAGGAATATTTTATGATGTGTTTATATGATAAAATGCCGTTTGGATGGTAACAAGATTTTATGTTTTGTAAAATATAATTATTGTTTTTATGTGGACCTTTCCTAATTTTTCGAATAAAAACTTAATAACAAAATATTAACGAGACCCGAAACGAGACTCTCGGTTACTCTGTATGTGGTCTCGGTATCGCCGAGAATATTTGTCAAAAAGTCTCGTCTCGTTCTCGTCTCGTAAAAGCGAGACGAGAACGAGACGAGACGAGAAAAATCTCGCTCTCGCGTGAAGCCCTAACGTTGACTTATTTATTAAATTTTATCAAAGAAAAGTTGTGCTTTTGTCATTTAAAAAATTTAATTTACCCACCTAGGTAAATATATATAGCCCTGCATACCTATTGTGCCTATTGTCTATCTTGTTATCGATGGCCCCAACGAATAAACGTGCAAGAGCTCTTACCCAAAAATTTTTTTTTGATTTTTCGTTTGTGATGGACTATGATACACCTATGTAAGTTTTTTTGATGTTTTTTGACTTAAAATAACGATTTTATAGCAATGTAGATCTTTATTGTACGGAAAAAATAATAACATATATCACATTAATAATAAAACATGCGCTTATTGCAGATTATTTGTTTATTGTAGTTCACCAGAATAAACGTGTTAAAACAATCTGGCGCTCGTGTCTATCTTTGACGACCTCTGTGGCTCAGTGGTAAGCGCGTTGGACGCTCAAGCCGGGGGTCGCGGGTTCGAATCCCGCCGACGGAACAAAAAGTTTTCAATGTTCCCGGGTCTGGATGTATAAAAGTATTAAATATATTTCCGTTGTCTGGTACCTGTAACACAAGTCCTTTAGGTACTAAGCACGGGGCCAGACTGACGTGGTGTGAAGCGTCCATAGATATTAAATAAATTAATAAAATAAATAAACGTTTATTCAACAAAAAATTTGAACATTACACAAAGTACCTACATTTAAAATAGAAGAAGAAAGATACGACACAATACATCAAGATTTTTAAAACAATGTTATTATTATTATTATTATCTTTTCCTTTGGGTTATAACTCTTGCACGATTATTCGTGTAAAAATGCAAGCGACTTCAACCACTAATGCCTCATTGCAGATGGCGAAACTTTAAATATATTATAATCACAGCTATTCTATTATCTTTTACTAACTTCTCTTGTCTTTTCTGCTTTTGTAGAGGTTATTCGAAGAGCTATTGTAAAGTTTATCACAAGAGCTGCTGGTGAGTTGCCGGTCTTTTTAAGAGGGAATACGCTCTCTCCTTGAAGGTTTGCAGATCGTATAGGTCCGGAAATACTGCTGGTGACAGTTCATTCTAAATTTTACAGTGCGCGGCAGAAAGTTACGCAAAAAAAGCACGGTGGAAGACTGCCACTTATCAAGGTTATGAGGATGGTAGATTTCTAACGTGGAACGATGGCGAAAAGTTGCAGGAGGTATGATTCCGAACAATTCCTTAGAGCACTCCCCGTGATTCCTCAGAGTAAAGCTCTTTACATCTAGGCGTAATTCTAAGGGGTCCAGCCTGTTTGAAACACTATGGCAGTCAACAATTCGAGCGGCCCTTCGTTGGATACGATCCAAAGGGCTTTGTTGGTATTTTGGGGTCCTTGCCCAGATATGAGAACAGTATTCCATAATATGAGGCCGAACCTGCACCTTGTAGAGTTGCAGGCATTGGTCCAGACTGAAATACTGTCTCGTCCTTTTAAGAACAGAATCAGAAAAGTATCGTCTACCCCATTCAAAGACTTTCTCCTGTGAATTCTCTATTTTAGACATAAGTTCGTTTCGACTCTCGATGACATTTAGCCGAGAAATATGGTGGAAGCCAGTAGATGTCATCACTTGTACTATCATCCGCATAGCAATAAATGCCACTGGAATGTAACATGTCATTGATCTGCCAAAAAAATTTTGACCGAGAATTTATGCAAATGCATAAATTCTCGGGAAGTCCATATTATGATGGAAGCTTTGATAGTAGCACTTTGAGCCAGACCCGATCAAAGGCATTCGCAATGTCCAAACTAACAGCCAATGCCTCTCTTCTCTACACAATCACCTGAGCCCATCGATAAGTTTGGTACGCCAAGAGATAACCAGCCAAGCGACCCATACTGTTTGTCGTGTTTGTCGCTTTGTAATGTCTGGCCGCCCAAGTATCGAAAGAGCTGATAATAGATTCCATTATCTTCGAGATGACGGAGGTTTTAGCAATTGGTCGTAGTTGGAAGGATTTGAGCAATCACTTTTTTTTGGGGATCGAGTACACTAAGGCTGTCTTCTAAGAAGCCGGGACAGTGCCAGAATAGTAGGAGAACCAAAAACGACGCGTTAAGACCGGAGCCAATTCTGGAGCACAGTTTTTCTACACAATAGGAGGGATTCCGTCAGGCCCGCTCGACTTTTGGATATCAAGGGCACGCAGGGCTTTTCACACTGAGCGCTGATGTAACCTAATATCCGACATATCCGACATCCCTGCATCGTGGTATGGTCGGCGGTTTTCATCCCAAGGTCATCAAGGGTCGAGTTTGACGCTAGGAGCTTATCCAGATGATCGTCTTTGTATTTTGCGTCGTGGGCCTACGATCCATTTCCTACTTGTAGGGATGGTAGGATGGCTTTCAAAAATACCCTTCAATAGCTTAGGCCAGAGACCAAAATTCACGGGTTCCCAAAGAAAGGCACTCGAGTCTCTCACCGATACTATTGACGTGCTGTTTCCTTGCCCGATTTATCTCTCTCTTGAAGGATCTATAAGCAAGGTTGTACTCCATTTTATATGTATGTGTCTACGCATAGACGCGAGGTGGGTCAATATTTATCAACAACAACAATAGGTCAACAATATTTTTTACTGAACCGCCAACGAAAAAATATTTGCTAACTAGACTTTCCACGCGACCTTGCCCGCATAAATGAGAAATTTTACGGAAACCGTACATTTTCCTGCAAAAAATAGCCTATGTTCTTTCACATCATGGTCTATTCTACACCTGTGCCAAATAACTTAAAAACTCATCCAGTAGATCGCGAGATAAGCGCCTTCAAATAATTTTCCCGGTTTTTTCTACATTTTCCTATGTTTCTTCGCTTCTATACGTCTTAGAGTGATAATTTATAGTTAATAGCCTTTCTCGATAAATGAACCATCTAACCACAAAAGAATTTTACAAATCGGACCAGTAGTTCCTGAGATTGGCGCGTTCACACAAACAAACTCTTCTACTTTATAATATTAGTATAGATTTACATTTTATACCATACACTAATAAGGTCGTATTACATAAATAATGAATCAACTTTTTAACACTAATATACGGGCTTTTATCTTTACAAACATGTAAAAGTAACAAAATATACAAGAATAAGCGTGTAAATGATCAGAGCATGGCTCGGGAGGCAAAAAATATACGTGGAATAACTATGCAACATTTTACTGCACTTGTTAAAACTTCATTTATGACACGAATAATTAATGCATTGATACAATAGTGTTAACAAGTCACATATTATTCACCAGAATAATAATTTAATATGGTTTTTCTTAAATATATAGTAAACCGTTATTTGATTATTGATTTTATTTGATTTTTAATAAATATATGAGCTGAAAGATATTTTTTTTACCTTTAATTTGAGCATACATTATATTTGTCTATTTATTATGTAGTCAAAGTTATGTGGTTCCTAACGTTTTTTTGTCTTCCTGAAAAGTTGCCTTTTTTCGATTGCACGTTTATTCGTTGGGGCCATCGTTATCATGCTATTAATATTATTGTATTAATTTTATCTAAAATGGCTTATGGCAATTATTGAAAATGCATGATCGTTCTCGTCGCAACTCGCACCTTAATAATAATATTATCTTCAGAGATTTAATTTACGCCGGCAAAGCACCTGCAGTTCTTCTTATGTTGCGAGTGTCCATGCAGACCATGGGCGACAGTAGTTGCTTCCCATCAGGCGACCCGTTTGCTCGTTTAAAAAAAAGATTATCTCGAGACCCGCCATATTATAATTATCGGATCGTTCAATGTAAACGTCCTTATAACATCGAACTCATCGAAGACGCCACGCGGTCGGCGACACTATCGGAATTTGCATACTGTTCACCGCGCTGGGTACTGTCTCGTCTCAAGTCTAGTGGAAAATATTAGCATTCATTATATCGTCTGATAATAATTGTTTACCGAAGTATGTTGCACTTGTTCTATCAAAGAAGATTTTTATCGGCAGATGGCGGCCTTTCTTAATTTGGTCGTTGATTTTTACACTCACGTGCTTACTACGAGTATAGTCCGGTTGAGTAGCTCATGGAAATTCGAAGACCCTCTTTCATTCCCACACAAAAAAATGCTTTGACAAACCTGGCCTTAGCGTGGCCGTGGAAACGAATGCATGCATACAAGAGTTGAGTTTTAGGGTTGAATATAATCTCACGAAATCTCACCAGGCGGGGAGGGGTCAAAAAATTGAACCACCTCACGTAATTTGTGGACGCCCCCTTAGCTTTTAAACTCAACTTGGTCATGCCCCGCCATGCTTATGATCCTCAGACCTCACTCTTATCAGAGATGACAACATAGTTACTATGTACTATCAGAGAAGTTGATTCCTAGGCAGACAGGCAGGCAGGCAGGCCTACGTAGTTTGGTCGCGTTGTGTCAAACCATAGACAAATTAATGGTCAAACCCAGCCGACAGATCACAATAAATAGCCGCGTACTAACCAAGCGAGCAGCCTAGCTGCCTCGCCCGAGCGTGCCGCGGCCGAGCCAAAAGTTGTCGGCTTTTGGTCGTTGCTCAAAGGCGCCTCGGACGTTTGCCGCGCACTAACGCGTACTGACCGACCGAGCAACTGCGCGCGAGGCTGCCGCAGCGAGGCGGCTCGCTTGGTCAGTACGCGGCTATTAACAATGAATTGACAACTGACGTTGGTCTGTAAACTGGCTAGCAATCAATTTCCTCGATGGTACCTAAGTTATAACTCCTAGGTATAGTGACAATGGGCATGAAAGAGCTTCCTTTAAGAAAATTGTACGCTCCTGTAACTATACTAAAGCTCTAGGTTGTGGATAATATCACTACATATTCTATACATAATTTTGCCAAACTTATGCAATAAAAATTAAAAACATTCTACATGTAATTTCAATGATTTCTAATGTCTCTTTGTTGTCTTTTTTACTGATATTTTAAACATGACATGGGTTTTATAAATGAAACTACACGATTTTTACAATACATTTCTTAATTATCAAAATAAATTTAATACCTAAAATAATAAAACATTTCATCTCATATAAATAGTGTAAGTATAGTATTTCTGATTCCATGATGCACAAATAGATGAAGCTACATGAGTCTAATTTCAAAGACAACACCTCTACAACATTACATTCGAGAAAACATTTAAATATTGTACTTTAAAATTGTAAAATAGACTGTGACGTAACGACCGCCACTTTGTTTTGCGAGGGCACCATGAACCATCTTGTTGTGAATCTACGATATTTGTGCTAATATTATCGTCAATGAAATAAACTTTCTTTTTTGTAATATATTGGATATAAATATGTAACGAGTTCATAGTTTAGTATGCGTGGTTGGCGACGAAGAGGCCGGCCTGCGCGCCGACTCCCGCTACGGAACCAGCCACGTACTTGCCCTGTGCTGCTTGGCCGTTGGCCTGAAAAAAAGAAAACAAATCGTTATTTATTTTCAAGCCTGACAATGGTAGCAGAAATAGGCTACTTGACCAATATTCAATTTCATTGAACAAATGCATATTTTTAGTAGAACTTGGCCTAGGAAACCGTATTTCACCCTTATTATCAAATAAAAGCTTATGATTGATAAATAAAGTCGATTTGAAAATATGATTTTATGAAAATAGGAATTGTACTGACGAAAACGCTTTTGCGGTACTTCCGATTGGGATGTGACGTCATCCTCATACTAATTTAATATCTTTTATTTATCGCGCTCGATATATGTAAGTTTATTTGTACATAAATAATAAGAATAAGCCTATTATATATTTTCTTCAATAATTCAAATAAAACATCAGTTTTATATATATTATCTCCATTTATTGTAGACAGGAAATGAAATGGCCAAAACTTTTCTCCAAAAGTTTTCAACATTACAAATGATTTCTAATTTCTTATGTAATTATTTTATAATTTTTGGGCACTTTTAGACTCGTACATTTAGCACATTAAAAAAATTTCAATAAAGAGAGTTTAAAATACAAAGCGTATGACGTCACACTATGGCGGACAGTGTTTTCGGCGCCATTTAAGAGGCATATTTTTCAATAAACATTTTTATGGGTTTCTACTGTGTAAAATATTAAAATATTAGTTTTTTTTTAATGAATGATTATAAAGCGATTAGCATGAAGAAACAAATTAGGTCAGGTAGCCTATTAAGCTTTAAGGAATACATTTCAGAGCTGCTAGCTCCAAAATATTAGTCTACTTGATCTAATCGTATCATAACATGGATTAGAGCTTAGAAGTATATTACTTCTGAGTTCTAGTAATTAAAGTATCTAATACCATCTTCATCATCTTGTACAGATGGCGCTTATGCAAACTAGTTACGCAGGTTGCGTAGAGATGGCGTTGAACATTTCTGTAACCTGTTTACGAATCTCACCTAGAGATGGCGTTTAACATCTCTGCAACCCATTTATCGAAAACTCAAGCATTTCTCTAATGTGTTTTTAATAATCAGTAATCGCAGACCCTGATGCGGAGCCTTTACTCGTGCACAGCACTGAAGGTTTGCAGTCACTATTACCACATAATTTGAGTCCACATTACCTTGGCACGCGCGATGAGCTCATTCTGTCCAGCGGCCACATTGTCCTTCTTGCCGGCCCAGGCGCGGAGCACGGAGGCCTGGAGCGCGCGCCCGTAGCTGAAGGTGAGGGCCCACGGCCGCTTGAGGTCCACAGAGTTGATGGCGTTCAGGTGGACTGAAGCCTCCTCCTCGGACTGGCCACCGGACAGGAATGTGATGCCTGTAACATACAATATAATTATTTATTAAGGTGTCTCTTCACAATGGTCCATGCTAGCCTACTGCAAGCCATCGCCATTGTGGAATGATAATGATGTATGATGTGGGCCAATGGCCAGTGGATTGCCAGGCAGTAATGCGCCATGTGCCTTTGCGCCAACAACAAGTGATCGTGGTCTATTAATGATGGCCTACAGTGGGCCATCGTGTACTGGCCATTTTACACGGGGCTCTAGTCCGATTGCAAGTTACACGCTACGATTTCATAGATGTTTTTCATGTCATTCGTGCAACACGGGCACGGCCAAAATGTAGTCACCTGCATGTAGAGTGAAGCAGCGCGCGAAAAACAGCACGCATGACAAGAAAAACGCCATAATACGTATGACAAATTTCATCACAGCAAACTTAGCATGACCACCATAGAAATTTCATTCTTTTGAATAGACAGTGACGGATGGATTTTATCTTTTGTCTGCATATTTTTTCGTCATTTTGTCCTCAAAACCTTTTAGACACAGCGGAAACCGTTCGCAGGTTATTACTATGGCGTTGTATTACAGCGTTCACACATACGCTCGGTTTCTGCGCGGGAAACGCGCGGTTCCCTCATGTCTGAACAAGCACTTAGTATTTCTATTCTTCCGCGTTTCTACTGTTATCGAGCTAAGTATTTCGAACACTTATGGCTGGTTTACGCGTATTAAGTTGATAAGTAGTTAACTAAATTTTAACTTAATTTTAAATTGTGTATACAAACATGTAAACACAAAATTTAATATAGCAAGTTCAGTTAGTTTAGTTAAGTAAGTATAAAGTCATAACTTAAGTTGACTACTTATCTGCTTAATACATTTAGCACATTAAAAAAATTTCAATAAAGAGAGTTTAAAATACAAAGCGTATGACGTCACACTATGGCGGACAGTGTTTTCGGCGCCATTTAAGAGGCATATTTTTCAATAAACATTTTTATGGGTTTCTACTGTGTAAAATATTAAAATATTAGTTTTTTTTTTTTGTAAAAATGAATGATTATGAAGCGATTAGCATGAAGAAAAAAATTAGGTCAAGTAGCCTATTGCATGTAAACACACAATTTAGTAGCAAGTTGCTACATTTTAAAATTTAGTTAACTACTTATCAACTTACTACGTGTAAACCAGCCATGAGTGCCGGATAAGCTATCCACAACTTGTCTGGCGGATAGAGTATGGAGTATCCGTCAGATAAGTTGTGGATAGTCGGCACTTATCAATAAGTGGTGAAACAGGGTGCGTTGGGTGTGTTTCCACTGACGCGGAGCGGAGCGGAGAGGAGCTTAGCGGTGCCCGAATTGACCAATCGTGCCATTCCAGCGGAATGACAGCTAAGCGGAGCGAAGATTTCGAGCATGGTGATTGGTCAATTCGGGCACCGCTAAGCTCCTCTTCGCTCCGCTCCGCGTCAGTGGAAACGCGGCTTTAGGCTGTTGTTAGTCAAGTGGCAGAGGTTTGAGTTATTTGAACACTGTTTTGAGCACTGACCGGGAACAGCAGCGGGCACGGTACGCAGCAGCGCGGTGACGGTGGCGCGAGCGACGTCCTGAGGTGTGTACTTCTTGGGGCAGCTCTGACCGGCGGTCACCTGGAATTGTGGAGGAAATATTAAGTACTACACAAGTATATCATGAACGTAGAAAATAAGGCGGATGGAGTCTTATTATACACAGAACTGTGTCTTCAGAGTCGGCCACGCACACATTCTTACGTCTGTCAAATGGTATGGACTAGCGTACAATACCCGGCAATAAATATTGCACATCGACCTTTGGAAAGAGACAATCGGCTAATTTCGGTTTCATAGAGCGTTATCTTTGTAGCACACACCCATTTGACATTATGTCAGTCGTTGTTCAAATTCAATAGAGTGCAGTCGCGTCCAGGTCAAAATATATATCTAGAGTTGTTAACACCCCTAAATTTGCTACAGCTGTAATTTTTCAAAAGAATTAAAATATACGTAAACATAATTTGAACACGCTTTTTATTTTATTTTACCTGAACCTAAATCCATAATTTAAAGAAAACTTGGTGTATTTTATACAAAGAATAATAAAATTTTCAAAAGAAGCAAACCATAATAATTATGGTTTTTTTTTAACAGCTCCTAATATATACCGGACTTTTTGTATTTCGTGCGTAAGAGATAACGCTCTACAAAACCGAAATTAGCCGATTGTCACTTTCCAAAGGTCGATGTGCAATATTTATCGCCGGGTACTGTAATAACGTGTGCGTGCGGACCGTGTACATGCAGACAGCTGGCCGACTCTGAAGGACACAGTTATGTGTATGGTGGGACTCCGTCTACCTTTTTTATACGTCCATGAAGTACATAACATATTTTAAAATATGGAACGTGCAAAAAACTATACATATACATTATGTAACAGTAACAGGACATGTCCAGTAAATTTTAAATTTGAGACACCAAGTCGCAGTCCTAAAAACAATTATTGTTTTGCCGAATAAATCGAACGTGTATTAGAGTTTCAGCTGGCAGAAATTCTGCTGCATTCAGTTTCATACAAAAGTCCTGTTTGATTCACACGAGCGTATTGCGACTTGCGAGTCATGATTTGTATGAAAAGATATTTACGCGACCGAAATTCAGCGTCTTACAACTCACAAATTACGCTAGTTTGGCTTCACCCGAGCTTGGTTTTACTGTACTAATTTGGTTTGAATCAAGATCCCGAACGACGAAAATCATAAAGTTCCACGCCTACTTGAAACCGTTTCTCTGATCGAATGTGAAGTCACACCTAAGGTCCTGGTATCAAGATATCAGGGCCGCAGCACTCACCATGTTGGGCTTGAGCAGCGTGCCCTCGAGGTAGACGTGGTGGTCGTTGAGCGCCTTGTACACCGCCGCCAGTACCGTCTCAGTCACCTTCTGCGCGCGCTCCAGGTCGTGCTCACCTGGAGAACAGAACAGAACGAGAGGTAAAACAAAAACTGTGATTATTATCGATGTTCCCTTAAACTCACTCATAAGTCGTAGCCTGCTACAAAACTTTTGGTTACTAGTCTAATTGAACAGTCACTGCAATATGGCTCCGCTCATTCACGACAACTTGGTACGATCGTCATTGCTGACACTAGGGCATCATCACTCACCATCAGGCAGCACCTCGGGCTCCACAATCGGCACGATGCGCTGGCTCTGGCAGATGGAGGCGTAGCGGGCCAGCACGTTAGCGTTCTCGAGGATGGCCTGGTATGAAGGGGTGTTCTTGCCGATCTTGAGCACGCAGCGCCACTTGGCGAAGTGGCAGCCGTCCTTCTTGTACTGGGCGCAGCGCTGGGCGAGGTCGTCGAGACCTGGAATGAGGAATAAAGGAATTTTAGACGGCTCATAAAAAACTACAATGCATAAAAACTATCCTGCTTTTTTCTGGTACTCAAAGTGTCCCATATTAAATCTAAATTGGATCAGCGCTTCTTCCAGGATTCAAAGTATTTCGGTTTAGATATTTAAGGATGAAGTGGCAACAGACAGACAAACATTTTTTTAATGTTAATTAGTATGGTTATAAAGAACGTCCTACAGTTCCATCTTACACCATTGATTAAAGTCTCAGGAAACTCAATATGCTACAACAGGCTTGGGACGCATTTGACAAAAATCATTTAATAAGCACTCATATTCCTCCGAAAATATTCCACAACTTGGTAACTATTTGCCTACATCAAATTCTGTTTAACTTAATGAACAGATAACTAATAGTGTACTTAGTTAAAGACGATCAAAGTACAATACTTTGGTCTTTGACCGTCCGTTAACTGTTTATTAATAACTAATGAATCATTGATAACATTCAAGATTATTCAAATAGGGACGAATATAACTAAAACCCTTTATAACAACTAAAATATTATAAAGACTAACCTTTACGAAAATATTTAAAACTATATATAATAGGTCTGCTTGAGTTTTTTGTGGCATATTGGTAACATCTCATGGCAGACAAAGCGGAAAAGGTGGATCTTTAAATTTTAATAGTTATAACCGCAGTAAATATTAGTAAGTGGAAAGGGCAGAGGGCTTTAGTGCTATCACTATTATTTAATAAAGTTATAACGACTATCGATTATACTATGATCATAATTTGGTTCTAACATAATATTTTTAAGTAAGTTATTTATTTATTTATTTATTTAAGTTACATGCCAGTTAGTACTTAGTAGTTTCTTGTTGCCAGGCTATTTTTAATACCACACAATGACTTTTTATATACATATTTTTTTCAGATAACATTGCAAAACATGTGTTTATCAGAGAACAGTGTTTATGAAGTGTAGATAATGCTGCCGAGCCCCCAGTATCGTGATGATAAAAGGTCTTGAACGAAATGATGTAAGAATTTCGACATAAACAATTAAATATTGTAATATTCTACTCATATTATGTGTCCAGTAACTCATTGATCATTCAAACGAATTCGGAAATGATTATAAAGTGAGCACGGCTCCTGAGCCGATTGCTCCTAAGGGTGCGTCCACATTTGTATCATTTGCGCGATCAGATCCCCGATCAGATCTCCGTCGCGTATCATTGAAGCGTGTCAAAATGATACGCGTATCATGATACGTCCCGATCGCTATTAACCGCGTATCTAATACATGCCGTATCAAATACTCGCATGATCGGCAGAATGATCTAATAGGCGTCCACACTATGACACGCATACTTGATACGGCGCGATGATCGCGACTTAGATCTGATCGTGCAAATGATACAAATGTGGACGCACCGTAAGAAATTCACATTATAAAGTGAAAAGGCAATACGATGCATTTTAGATGAGCAATTCAAAAGAAACTCAAAGCAGCTAGCGGCTTATCTGAATCTTCTCTCGTGGTGAATAAAGTTTAGTCGTTAATTAATGGTCCATATCTATTGTAATTTGCTAAACAGTAAACATCTACATTGGACTTCATCGCCGCGAATTTATTTGATAAATTTAGCCAGTACCAAAGTTCATATTATTTAAATTTGAACACTTGTTTGGCGTTAAAATGGCGAATAGTATTCAGGTCAACGCAAACAGATATTTTAATCATGGTCAAGGAAAACAAGGCCACTGAGAAAACATGTTTATTTCTTTAGAAAACAAGTTTAGGGAAAAAATATATTATAATATTATTTATTTTAAGTACGGTTGACTGCACGCCTAGCACAGTGGACTAGTAAAATGTACGATCAAAAGAAAACGACAGATAGATCCTAAGTACCAGAATTTTAGTTTTCAAAACATGTGCACTTAGGGAGATGTGTGGTGTCCGCAAAGGAAGATCTTCCGACCGAGCGAGGTAGTAGGTATGCTCGATCAGGCTTACAATTTTCAACATAGCGTGGTGCATGATTGTGGCTCTAATTATTATGGGTACCGCCACAAGAATTTCTGTGGCGGACAGACAAATTCTGATTGCTGAACGTGCAGTAGAGTTCAAAATGGTCTACCAGATTTGACAACGATCGGGAGAGACTACCAAAATATATATCTTCCTCGATTATCTTTGCACACGATTTGGTTATCAAACATTTCCGTGTGCATATTATCTTATCTTATTCACATAATACTAATATTATCTTCGGACTGACATTATGAGGATAATGTCTTGATATTGTCTCAATAAACTGCTTTTAATCCGTTGCAAGATGCCGACAACGTGGTACTGTGGTGGTCCCTTACAATCTGTTATCAGCTTTTCAAATTGTGTGGTGATATGCCACTCTTTGGCATACAAGAAATGCCAAACTTGACTGATTCTCTTGCAGCTTTATGAACGGTATAGGTATTAGGTATAACGGTACTACTATCATGTTATACTGTCTTGCACAACAATCCCACTGTTGTTATAAACCAAACGACTGTATTCAGTCTTTCAGTTACCCTTTTGTTAATAGTCGAATGAATGATTTCAACTGATCAACTATTACCAGTCGTCCAATTACTACCAACCAGCCTACTAAACTAACTATAATATTATTAAGAGCCGGGAGGCGGGACACAAAAATACGGCACGACGTCGTGCCGTGTTTTTGTGTCCCGGCCCTAACCCAACAACTGTACTAGTACCATTCTATCATCATCAACCCACCTTGTGTGGTGCACTCGTCCTCCGAGCCGAACAACGGTACGACACCCTTGTCGACCTTGATTCCGGGGATGATACCCTGCTTCTCCAGCAGCTTCACGAAGGGAGTACCGTCGTCGGCCTTCTGGTACAGCGTCTCGTGGAACAGGATCACGCCGGAGATGTTCTCAGCTACGCACTGAGAAGAGAAGACAAGTTGAGAAGTAGTGAAAAAAGAAAATACGTGCGCTCGGGGACTGCCGCGGTAAAGCTATTTGTCTAGCATTTTTATCAACTTGTGCAATTAAAATTCGCATACGTCTACTCTAGTCGCACCGCGCACGCACGCAAACACCGGGCCGAAAACTGGCAACGCCGGACCGACCGGCACAGCGGTGCGGCGTTGCCAGCTTTCGGCGTTGCCGCTTGGAGTGGTCGTGTTAGGTTTTTTCGTTACACATTTTCTCGATTCGGTCGCCGTGCTCAAAGCCCGCGATAAAAGCTGGGTATTTAGATTAAAATTTTCTTTTACCGTCTACGCTTCAGATATTTGCGACGCTGCAAAATAGCGAGGGATGTTAAACTGAGTGCGGCCGGTGTCTTTTAAATTATCAACGTAGTACAAAATATTACCTTAATTCATAATCTGTTATAACTTATAACAAATATTACAAGCATTGCCAAACTATTTGAGGAAAAACACTGCCAAATTTTAAATCAAATGGACTAATTATAGAATTCTAATACATTCATTTTAGCCTGCAGCAAAATTATTAACTTGACAAACAAAAATAAACAATAATTCACTTTTATCTTTACAATAACAATGTAGATAATAATAAAACAATAACTTCAAAGTTATCAGGACCCCGGGGTTATAACTTATACAACAATAAAGTTGTCTCTCTGAGTCTCTGCATAATATCTCGGTGTTTAACACTCACCGCGTTGGCTGTGAAGAGAAGCTGACGGTACTGGCGCCTGTTCTCCTCCGTGTTCTCCACGCCGATGTCTGTCAGACGCTTGCCCATGGTAGCTGAACAAGTAAAACAATATTAACACCAAAACTGATCCTTGTAGTACACCCATACAGTGGAAGTTGCAGTTCTCAATAAGATAACATAGAAAAAATAAATTAAATTTGTCCTAAAATTAACCCTTGTGGCACCCCCTGTAGTAAACAAAAAAAAGAAGATTAATATGTATCAAAATATCAATTAGGTATCACTTTCTTTAACACTTAGAATTAATTGCGCACACGGATTTTCATTTGACTGGCTATTTTTTAACCAGCTGTGAGGTCCTACTAATGTAATGGCGTGTGTACAATGAAGATGAAATATTATTGAATGTAATTTTTCATCCACATTAGTTCTAAAAAAAAAAATCACCAGTGGCCAATTCCATGTAAAGTCCATTCCGTGTATCAGATCAGAAGATCCAAGGTTCTGGATGATACTGGTACATACCGGTGGACTCATCAGCAGCGAGGATGCCCTTGCCCGGAGCCACGATCGCATTGGCGATCTTCTTCAGCTCCTCTTGCAGCTCGGGGGTGGGGTAGTTGAAGTAGGTGGTCATAGTGGCTGTAACAGACACAAAGGTAACTGATAAGAGGTGTAACACCTACTTCTATATTTAATAGAATGAAGTTATGTCTCGCCTTGTTTTTAGCTATAAGCACACTATAGTTCCATAGAAGATAATTACATATTATTATTTCATATTTAGACACCTACATTTTAGAGTTATCGGGCTGATAATGATAATAAATCTGACCTTTAGTATGTGCCCGAGTATCAAAACAAGATTTTGTGAAAAACACATTCTTGTTCTTTTAAACAAATACGAACTTAACATTATAAATGTTAAGCATTTAAAATATTTACAGTGTTCAAACTGTTTTGAATATTTATTTGGTGGGTGTGTAATAATTTATTAATGAAATTCAAGTTGCTGACGGAAAGCAGACACACCTTTATAATTTTGTCAGATCAAAAAAAAAAATACCTGAACAATTTTTATAGTATCTAGTAAAAAAAAAAATAACATTATTTACAACATACTTAGTTACAACATTAATCCTTCGATCGCGGATTCTTGGAAATCTATTGTTATTTTATTGTTGTCGTGGTCACCGGTGTCCTTATAGGGCTTGATGGGCTAAAGTAACACACCATAGGTTAGTACCTATATGGTGTGTTACCTAGTGGTAAGTAAGTGATAAAAAGGAAAACTATGTGTGAATGTTGGTAATTAGAGTAATAATCATAATAATTATTGTTCTGCTCATATCAGAATTATTACTAGAAAATCATAATCATATGATTAGGAACATGAAGAGAATGTTAACCATTCTAACTTCTAGTACAAAATATAGAAAATCATAGAATAACTTTTTATACCCCTTGTCCCAAAACCTGGCATCCATCCTGATTCTGCAGATTTTTTTGCCTTCTTTTTTCCTTTTGCCATTTTCACAGGTAATTTTGGTTCCTCTAATATTTTACTCCTTTTTATTTGGTATTAATTAAACTTTTACATATTTTTATGCATCTTTGTTACAATTATATTTTATTGATGACACATGTTTCTCAAAATTGGTATTTTTGGACTGTCATTAATTCAGTTTTCAACATTTGACAGGTAGGTACCTAATTGATTTTTCATCAAAGTAGGTTTTAAGGTGAACCCAGATTTGGCCGCACCGCACGCACCGCAGTCGCCGCATTTCGAATTCTTCATATAAAGAATTCGAAATGCGGCGTGCGGTGCGGCCAAATCTGGGTTCACCTTTATTCATGAATACTCAGAAATATTGGTTTCAAGTTCAACCAAGTGTAATTATTTTGGACTGATTTGGTAAACTTAACCCATCAACTCCCAAGCAGCACCCAGGTGCCGCATAATAATTGAAAATCTATTGTGTCTGGGATTCCCACAATCAAGGTATTCATTTTAAAGACAAGAAAATAAATGTACAATAATTTATTGCATTCTCATTTTTAAATAATTAAAACAATTAGAAAAATGTAATTAACTATTTACCTACAGTGTTTACTTCATTAATTTCATAATGACTTCTTATAGAAATCATAATGAAACTTACTTTTACAGTTTTATTGCAACTGCAACTTACTATTTTTGTCATTATTGCTTTGAATTTCAGTATCTGAATCCATCATAATTATTATTTAACCCATCAAGCCCCGTAAGGCCCATATGGGCCGCGATAACAAAAGATTTCCAGGAATTTGTGATCGACGGATTAAAGAGTTTGCACTCAGAAAAAAAGTAATTTCCCCTTTTAAGTTAGGTACCTATATCATGCTCGTAATAATACAAAAGATGACAAAGTTATGAACTTAAAGTGAATAAGTAAGTATTATTTCATTTAAAATACTACCTAGTAGTATTTTAAATGAAATAATACCTTACCCTTATAAGTTTTTTGCAATTTAATGATTAATCCTAAACGGTATACTATTTTCGTTTCTGAAAAGGTCACACTGACCTTGAAAGGTCACAAAAATACGCCGCAAAGAGATGGAGCACGTTTAACAGTGAATATAGTACAAACACATTATGAATTTAGCCTTGGAACAAAACCAAGTTTCTATACTATAGTATAAAGAGACATTTGTAAAGTATTTGCTCTAGTAGCTTATCTATTTTTAATAAGAAATAATGATGTAAAATATCAATTAGATTTTTTTGATATCACTGTAGAAACCTTAGTATTGATTTCATGAAAATTACACAACTTTTTATAAAAGAAACTATGTAAAAATATCATTTTTTTATACATCAGAATTTTCAAAGATTTTAGAATTTTCTTAATGTTTTCCTTGTTTTTTTTAGATTCAATAGAAAACTTTAATGTCAATATATGTAATATTGAAAGAATATTTAGCATTCTTGTTTAATTTCTGCTGATATTATCACCTAAAAGATCACAAAAATAACATTTTTTATTATTACATCACCATACTCACCTAAGCTTTATAAACTAGAAAAAGCACAAAATTAACACAGATTTTTATCAAATAACATAAATACACTTTAAATTTAATTGAATATTACTTACATTTACTAAGTTTTTAATTATGAACTCTAACCACTCCTCTACTGCTCTACAGTGTATCTACAGTGGTAACTGTCAAATGTCAAAAGTATCGGGAAATTCTACTTGCACACGAGGAAAGGTCAAATGAAGGTCTTGCTAATCATTGTTGACAGTTGACATTGGGTACCTACCTACGACAGTTGACAGCTACAAAATGCATTTTTACTGACGTATTACAACCGTATTGTCGGTATTTTGTAATCTTATAATGAATTTTACAATTTTATACGTAACAGTAATCATAATTATTATTTTGTTTTTATTAAAGAGTTCCTAGAATTTAATTTAATAATCAACATTAAATGTAACGTTTACTGCCATCTAGCGAAGTAAACGTGAATCTTTGAACCAAGCGTAAATTCTAAAAATTTAAAGAGATGTCACTTTATTTATAATAAAGCGCCATCTAGTATTGAATAGAACAACCATAAATTGTAGAGCAGCCGAAAGAGCATTCAAAATCAAATCCTACAAATGCCTATCCCCATGTGCGTGATTTTTTAGGATTCCGAACCCAAAGGGTAAAAACGGGGGTCCCGTTTTTACCCTTTGGGTTGGAATAATATTACTAAAACTTCGATGTCTGTCCGTCTGTCCGTCTGTCCGCCTGTCTCCAGGCTGTATCTCAAGAACCGCTATAGCGGTTCTGTAAAATCTGCGAAAATTTCGCAGATTGTGTATTTCTGGTGCCGCTATAACATCAAAATAAATTATACTAAAACAAAATAAAGTTAATATTATTTAAGGGGAGCTCCCATACAACAAACGTGATTTTTTTTGCCTTTTTGGCTTCCTAATTTATAATGGCCACAGGTCGTCTCGTCGTTTAATATTTTATAATGAATTTAAAATAAAATAAATAATGGTCTCATACAAAAAACACACTTTTTCCTACTTTTGCTCTCTAACGGTACGGAACCCTTCTTGCGCGAGTCCGACTCGCACTTGGCCGTTTTTTTAATGCACCCTAGTTCAAAAGAAGATCGGAAGTTGCAGCGCCGGAGTTATAATATTTTTATGAGTGTAGATCAATTTCCGCTGCCCCATACAGTATGAAATCTGCCAGGTAGGACGCTGCATGCCGCCCCTAAAGTATTTATAAATCCAGGGCTGGAAAGGGGAAAGTTGCTACAAAATAAAAACCTGTTTTAATGTAAAATAACATTTATTAATTATTATGTTAATTAAGTACCAACATGGAGCTACCTACTCGTATCAATGTCAATTCATCTATCTATACTTATAAAATTACATGTCCTGACTGACTGACTGATTCATCATCGCTGAGCAAAAACCGTTAAAGTTACAGCCACGAAATTTGGTGAGTAGGTTTGTTTTATTAAGTAGACATCCACTAAGGAAGCAATTTTGAAAATTTTACCCCGAAGGGGGTGAAATAGGGGTTGAAAGTCTGAATGAAAGTCCCTCATTTCTTAAGTTAGGAACATGAAACTTTATCTTTGGGTTACTAATTAAAAATTTGGAAATTCTTCCCCAAATTGGGATTGAAAGTTTAAATGAAATTAGTCTATATTATATAGGTATACTATGTTAACGCGGACGAAGTCGCGGGAAACAGCTAGTTAATTATAATCCTTCAAGCCCCATAAGAGCACCGTGATCGCGACAACAATATAATACAATAGCATTTCCAAGAATCTGCTATTGAAGGATCAAATGTGAAATAGAGCCTGCTCTATAATGTTATCACAATAATTATGATGTCAGTGGATGAATCAGGTGAATAACAGTTTAAAGGTGAACGCAGATTTGGCCGCACCGCACGCACCGCAGTCGCCGCATTTCGAATTCTTCATATAAAGAATGTAGAAGTTGCGAAGACTGCGGCGCGGGTAGGTATGCGAGCTTGCCTATAACTTCATATAAAGAATTCGAAATGCGGCGACTGCGGTGCGTCACCGCACGCACCGCAGTCGCCGCATTTCGAATTCTTTCGGCCAAATCTGCGTTCACCTTAAAATTGTCATTTTTTTGCATAAATCGAGGTTTTAGATGATGAAGTAGGTAATTTAAGGTTTGTTCAAATTATAAGAGGAAAAATGAGCAATTGTTTTATGTCATAAACTAATGTTAGTTATCTGGTAGACGTTACCGTACACCCACTTACTTAACAATTACTTAACAACTATTCTGGAAAATAAATACGTTTAGGCACAATATAGCAAAGTGACGCGGCGATATAATGCGACAAATTTTTACTCGAAAATGAACTTCATCTTGTCTGCTACTACAATATATTCAATTGGCGTTCACGGCTGCGCAGAAATAAATAGCTCATTAAAAAGGCTCCTGCTCATAAATGATCCTGGATGTCAACTGTCGTTTCTCTCCTGGTCTTCAAGTCTTCAACAGTCAACCATAACAATATAATATTGTCGTATGTCCATCTGCCTTCCTTCCTACAGCCATTTAACACGATTTTAACACCATAGTTTCTTGATCACGTTAAATACAAAAGGATCCTTTCCTCACTTTCCCAGCGGGACACACGTTCGAACCGATTCCAGTCCTCAACAAATAATACCCAGGGACGAAACCAAATCTTGAATGTATTATAGACCTCGATTTTCGAAGCGGGGGAGGCCAGTCTTTGAAAACCTGTACGTCATTCGACGCTGGTAAATCGTATATTTCCAATTTTTGATTAATATTATCGACTGATGTATCGTTGTAAACATATTCTGGCAAACTTTGTACACCCATTTTCCTAGTAGCACATTGTACGTTTAACACGGCTGCGAAAAATAACAATGTGGTGCCAGCCGACATGGTTACACTCGCTTAGGCGAGAATCACAACTGTTTTGGTAAACACAAAACTGGATTTTTATATGCCAATGTTGGTATAACTGCACCCACACGACACGTCAGTCTATAGCAGTTAGAGGTTATATTGTGTAATACATACCTATAAACTATAAAGTATCGATTTAAAAATGTATCTCTCTGAGGCCCTTGCATAGATATATATTTAAAATTAAAGTAGAGATAAACTACGATAACATGGCGCGCCCCTCCAAATTACTGTTTCAATGTGTGTAGTCACATCCACATGAAAGAGTTTGTATGTAGTAAGTATTCAACCAATCAACCAGTACTCGTAATATTTCACTTAATGTCACTTATTAGTTATTACCAAGATTTGTTGGTCATCTAATCATAATTTAAACTAGCTGTACGCGCAAGACAACGCACTTCAAAAGTTTTGACAACGCACTTCAAACGTTTCGAATTTTGGAGGGGCATGCCGCATCTCATCATAGTTTATCTTGACTAAGCCTGGATTCAAATATATCAGATTATGTCACAAATTATATTATAATTCTGAAAAACAAGAGCGACAACTGCATGATATTGCAACCCAGGTTTTATTTTTACCTTTTTTCTCCACGGGGGAATGTTTTATGTAAGATTGGGGATATCGGCCGGGATATGTGGGCAGTTATAGGACTCCCCTGTCGTAAGGTCCAGGCAGAATTAAGGGTCAGGGTACGATATAACCTGCTGCAAATCTACTAATCTATAATACCTAATATTATAACATCTTTATTCTTTAAGGCCACTTGGGCCAGTCTTGGATATTCCTTGACCGCCCAAATCACACGCCTAAATTACCGTAATTTAAGAAAACATGAAGTAGTGCCAATACATTGTAGCATCCTATCACGCGTGCCGCGCTAGTTGGATTTGAAGGGTGACTCTACAGCAGCCGCGGCTCTCAAACATTTTTGATGGTGGAACCCTTTTAGGACTTGACATTTTGACGGCCTTTAAAAAAGGAATGTCTTAATGCATTTGAATGAATTATTGACATTTCTAACAACAACTTATGTATCGCTAGCGGATTAGCCAGGGCTCCGTAGAGGACACTTTGGGACTGCCCTACAGCACAATGTCAATGACGTGGGGTATTATCATTTCGTAACATGTGTCATCAGTCGCAACCAACTGGTGCAGTGGAATCCCCCAAGAGAAGGAGCAACGTCATTTAATCCATTCAAATAAAATAAATTATGCAAATAAATAATTATAATACTAGATTACGCCCGCAACTCCGTTACGCCAAAATTCGTTTATCATGCCTGAAACGTACGTTTTTCGGAGATAAAAAGTATCCTGTGTCCTTTCCCGGGACTCAAAGTATTTCCATAGCAAACAGCGAAATCGGTCAAGCAATTTGGGCGTGAAGAGGGCGGAATGCGGATATTAATTAATAAGGGCCAGGCCACAACACTGCGTTGCGACGTCGCATCGCAAAAAGCTTCATTGCTTTTCTAAGGTTGTTTTGTGGCCTGGCCGGTGCGCCTAAGGATTACCTAAGTGTACGTGTGTGCGCATACGAAATTGCTGGTCTTCCCTTTGTGCATTATCTGCAACCTGATGGACATTCCAAATTGCATTCCAAAATGTACTTGCCTAAGTACCTCTACGTATATGAAAATAGGTACTATTATGCTGTTTGATCAATGATCAAATACTAATTCTATGTAAACCTCATCAGTTTAAATAGATGACTTTGTGTTTGATAAGAAAGGAACTAGATAGAACAGGAACAAAATTATCTAAAATTATTCATACGATTAGAGCTTGGTAACTAATAACAGCTATAAAACCTAACCGTTCTCAGGGTTTTAGTTAATAAGGCTCCGGTTTGGTCCCGATTCCGGAAAATCGTAACAGTTTAGGTGCTACTGAGTCACAAAGATGAGATCATACTTTCACAACATTGTGATTATTTGTGATGATGCAGAGAACCTGTCTCAGTAACCCTATTCTGCTATTTCAGTTAACATTGATACGGCTTCGATATCGTTTTAGACGAATAAATAGAGATTTACTTGGGCCATGATGGATGACCATGATTGTAGCAATCATGGTACATGATTGTATCTGAAGTAGTTGTCTTCAGTATAATAAACTAACTCATGCACCGGTTTCGGTGACGGCGGCCGGTTTCATTGAAACCATGCCAGTTGCGCAGGCGCACAGAACACTTTTACTCCTATCGGCGCAGGCGGCAGGAGCTCTATATTATTGCATTGATATAGTGTGTGCGCAGTACACCTATAGTACTTTGTCCTCTCATAAGTCATAACGCAGTGCAACGGACGACCGAGAAACAACCACGCCGAATTTGTAATACTTTTTATGAGTATATAGGCCACTTTAATTTTGCCGCCCGCCTTTGTACTAACTCTGCCGCCATCCTAGGACGCTGCCCCCCCCCCCCCCCCCCCCCCCCTCCAGGACGCCATAGGATGCTGCCAACCATAGGCCATGGCCTATATACTGCCTAAACATAAATCCAAAGCTGCCGAAAAGATCAAGATCAGGCGTAGGACCGATTTCATCATTCATCTTACAATCAGGTGATCAGCCCGCAGTGTTTTAACCAAACTTGGAAATTATGTTTCCAACGTGGGAGTCAAACCCGCGAGCCACGCGCTCAACCACCCGGAGCCCACCAGACCACAGAGGCCTGTCTTCAGTATGCACACTCAACGCGATCATGAGTATTCTGCGATCGCCTGTATTTATTCAACAAGAACCTACTTACGTGAACCGCGTTTGATGCAGCCTCGGAATAAAAATAATAAAGCTATGGAAGCGCTTCACGCAACGCCAGTCTGGTCAATCATCGTTAAACGCATTCTTATTGGCCGAAACCAACTGCCGAAACTCCAAAATCTATCCTTTGAAGTTTAGTTTGAACGAATCTAATTTGATGTTTGAGTTTGACTAAAGCTGGACTGAACCTACAGATTATTATTGGATTATTAGATGGGCCGCAACTCCGTTACGCCAATTCATTTATCACGCGGGAACCGTACATTTTCTGTGACTCAAAGTATTTCCATACCCAGCAAAATCGGTTCAGCAGTTTGGGCGTGAAGAGATAACAGACAGACAGACAAACAGACAAGCAAACGCACTTTTGCATTTATAATACTTATAAAGTATGGATAGCAGAATCAAGGCACTTGCAAGCCTACATTTTATAAATACATACTCCTTATGACTTTTATGTGCCTGGAATCTGGATATTATAAGGATGTCTCGAGTAAAAACTAAAATGTCCAGTCGCACGATAAAGAGTCGAGCTTATAGAAATTATTGGTAGGTACGAGATACCCCGTAGCACCGGTGATCGCGATAACAAATAGAATACAATGGCATTTCCGAGAATCTCCGATCGAAGGATTAATATTTTAGTGTGCATAAAAGTGATAGGTCATTAGACGAATTTGTATATAATATTGTTATGTCCTGCGCCAGACTAACTCAGAAAGAACATGTAAGTGAAGCGATGAGCATTCTATATCAAATTTAAACCAGAGTTTAGAGGGTAATGCATTCTAAAATGACGCATACTCGTAATGGACCAATAAAAGTTTCACGAACGTTTAAAGCAAACATATTCGTCTATGATTTCTCATGTTTGTTGTCCATTGTGGATGCTAAAGGCAGCTTCATAAACACGATAAAAATCATAGTTTACCATAAAGTATAATTTACACAGAGCCAGTACTGGCTGCCAATAAGACTGGCAGCCAGTATTGGCTTGGCATATATGCCGCGTGTGAACAGTTTGGCCTGGCTTGAAAAACTGTTCACACGCGGCATATGCCAAGTCAATACTGGCTGCTAAATTATACTTTAAGTATAATTTACACAGAGCCAGTACTGGCTGCCAATAATTAGAAAAGACTAGCAGCCAGTATTGGCTTCTTGGCTTGGTATATGCCGCGTGTGAACAGTTTGGCCTGGCTTGAAAAACTGTCCATACGCGGCATATAGCAAGCCACTACTGGCTGCCAGTCTTATTGGCAGCCAGTACTGGCCATGGACGTATAAAAAAAGGCGGACGGAGACCCACCATATACAAAACTGTGTCGTTCAGAGTCCGCCAGCTGGCTGTATGTACACGGTCCGCACGCACACATTCTTGCGCTAGTCCATACTATTTGACAGGCGTCAGAACGTGTGCGTGGCCGACTCAAAGGAAAAGTGTAGACACAGTTTTGTATATGACAAGACTCCATCCGCCTTTTTTTCTACATTCATGGTACTGGCTCTGTGTAAATTATACTTTAAGTATAATTTACACAGAGCCAATTAGAAAAGACTAGCAGCCAGTATTGGCTTGGCATATGCCGCGTGTGAACAGTTTGGCCTGGCTTGAAAAACTGTCCACACGCGGCATATACCAAGCCAATACTGGCTGCCAGTCTTAAATTGCCAGTCAGTAAATTATACTTAATGGCAAACATGAAGAGGGCCTGGATATTTCTACTCACAATGATGGCCACTGCAGCGCTTGCACGAGGTACACGTATCCTTGCGAGGACACGGCGATTTGGATGCCATAGCTAGAAAGTAGAAACCACGCTAGAAAGACACTGAAACCACGGTAAAACTATTCAATGATAAATTTATAAACATCAAGACAATGTCACACAGTTTGATCTTTTGATTGAACAAAAATGTCACGTTAGATCAAACCTTTTTTTTTCAAACTTCAAAAACTTCATTTGCAACAAAGTACACAAAAAGTACACCTTTTGTTGATGCCATGCATGGTAAAATGGTCGTTGTTTATGTATACTAATAACTATACATACTGAAAACATTCTTCATACGAGGGCGGGATGAGAAGTAACTAGCCTCTGCTATTTAAAAAAGTTAAATTTGAAAAAATATGTGTGTCATTTTTAAATTCGCGTCTCTGGAAACCTGCATTCTAAATTTGAATTTGATGGCGTGAAAATTTTATTATTTTTTTATCATTTGAAAAAAAATCGTCAACTGTTTTCAAAATGTTTATCCATTTTGAAAACAGTTGACGATTTTTTTTTCAACAAAGAGCGCCGATAAAGTTTCCTCATATGAAGGGGATAAAGGGGAGATATATCTGTGACGAATTAAAAAATGTTTTGGGTGAATCTGCTTCTTCTCATGCCACAGTAAAAAACTGGGTGGCTGAGTCACGCGTGTCAAAGTCACGGTGTCAAAGATGAAGCCCGCCGCGAACGTCCAAAAAGCGTCACAGCTCCGGAAATGGTCGTGAAAGTATATGATATGGTTTTAGTCGTCAGTATATTCTATATCTATGGTTTTAGTAGACCGACGATTGAAGTTATCTGAAATAGCAGACGCTATAGGCATCTCAAAAGAACGGGTAGATTATATCCTAAGTGAGGAACCAAATATGACAAAGATATCGGCCCGTTGGCTGCCGCGATTGCTTAAGCACGATCAAAAAAGAATTAAAGAAAATCAATGAATTAAAATATTATTTGTTGCCCCACCCACCTTATTCGCCTAATCTGACTTCCATTTATTCCCTAAGCTCAAAACTTTTTTGGGTGGACAGAAATTTGCCACAAATGATGAAGTCATAGCACTCATAGTCGCTGTAGAGGAGTATTTTGCAGACCTTGAAAGAAATCATTTTATGGAAGGCATTACTGCCTTTAGAACAAAGATGGAGTAAGTGCATAGAGGTTCACAGATACTCTATCGAAAAATTAAATTAATGTTATCACGAAAAGTTAAGTTTTATACTATTAGGCTAGTTACTTATCATCCCACCCTCGTACTTACATAACTTAAACTAAGTAATGTAAAATGTTATTGTCGGTAATTAATGGTATATTAGTGCGAGAATACCCAAGAATACCAGACAATCATAGAGTAGGTATGTCTAGTCTCTACCAGACAACGCAATGTGCCCATGAAAATAGTTTTTTCCTGTTTTCACCAGCCATTAATAATTACTATGGGTCTATACAGACGGATCGCATTTCAACTGCAATCCAACCGCAAATTGTAGTTCAAGTGCAGTTTGAAATTTGAATGCAGTTGACACGACTGCAATAGAACTGCAAACCAAACGCGCAGTCGGATTGCAGTTCAGTTGCAGTTGACGTGCAGTCGTGTGAACTGTTTGGTTCGTCCGTCTGTACGTCCGTCTGTATAGACCCTTAGTTATCTTATCTTATCTTATCTTATCTTATCTTATCTTATATCTTTAAACGAGCAATTCTTGTATATAATTGGAATCTCGGAATCGGCTCCAACGATTTTCATGAAATTTAGTATATAGGGGGTTTCGGGGGCGGTAAATCGATCTAGCTAGGAATCATTTTTAGAAAATGTCATTTTATTCACGTTTTATCGAATACCGAGCAAAGCTCGGTCAAATTGCTATAATAATATTATGTCATCTAAATCCGTCTAAAATTTTAGGTAAAACACGTACTTATACATAATACGTTTTGGTAAACACTAAACACATAAGAGATAGGTACAATATGATCCTAAAAGACCCTCTGAAAGAAAGAAAGCACTCTGAGTTGGTGAAAACGGGCAATTAGTCATGGGTAATTATCCGTTTTTATATGGAAGGGTAAAAAACATTTAATATACCTACGTTTTAACTACTCATAACATTTATAATACGAATAGGGTAAGTAAATCTTTGCTCTTGCCGTTTGATAGGCGGTCAGATAACTGTGCAGTTTTACGATGTTTCATGTTAGCAAGTAGCAACTAACATACCAGGGAGACTAAACTACTATTCGTGAATCGTGCACAATGCACATGTTAAAAAGGTTAGGTAAGCTATTGACGAAGCATTCCTTTATTTTGGTGGAATTCCCTTTTGAGGTAGACCGACCCAGTACTATACCCCTCCATATACGGCTGAATATGGCAAATTGCAGGTGGTTTTTAACCGACTTCCAAAAAACGAGGAGGTTATATGTTCGGCTGTGGGTATTTTTTTTTTTTTTTATTTTTATTTTTTTTTTGTATGTTCAACGATTACTCCGCCGTTTGTGAACCGATTTTCGAAATTTTTGTTTTGTTGTATTAGGTTTCACTCCAATTTGGTCCCATTTTCACAAAGGTTCATATTCATCATCATAATCATCATCATCATCATCGTCATCATCATCATTACCACGTCGTGTTAAGGCCACGAATGTCTCATGGCACAGAATAGATAATAGTACAAGGCATAGGTATGGATATACTAATAATAATAATGATGTTCTGTATAACAATTAACAACACCTGTTTGTTTTTAATACACGGCGGTCGGCGTCGGTCGCCGCCCAGCGCGGCCGCGCGAAGACAGAATATCGAATACTTTACTAACTACTTTATAATATACAGACCGAATACTTTACTACTAAGTATTTTATATATCTACTACTAAGTATTTAATAGACAAATAGAACTACTAAGTATTTAATAGACAAATAGAATTAAAATAAAGTTATTTTAAAAAGAGCATTTAAACAAAACAAAGTCATTAAGTGTCTTTTTAATTAGTTATACTTATTAATCGATAGATGGTGCACTAAGTACCTATCGATTTGAATTCTTGATAACAAGAACAGCTGTCAATAATTATGATAATATTAAATATTATGCTACGCTACATCCTATGCAAGTTTGTACAATTTTTTATCTGATAGATCCTTCGATCGTGGAAAAACGAGACACAATAGCCTTTCTATTGTTATCGCAATCGCCGGTGACCGCTTCGGGCTTGAAATATTAAAATTGTTAAATTACTTAGCACATTATGTTCACTTCACTGATAATATTATATTATTTTGTGAGTGTGAGTTGTGACTCTTAACAAATTGTAATAAGATACGTAAAAATATATACGCGAAGATTTATCTACTAGTGTAACTAAAAAGAGTGAAATTATTATTATTTTTAACAAAAAATTAAAACCGACTTCCAAGGTAAAAACAATAATAACATTAATGTGAACTAAAAAGTATTAAATAATTTTTACTTTCTAATAGTGCCTTTTTCCGAATTCGGCTAAAACTCAACTATTTCTGTACTAAATCTTCATAATTTTGAAGTCGGTGCCAGTTCCAAAAATTTTAAATATACTGTCAGAGGACTGAAGATTCAGCTATCTGGTACCGACTTCAAAATAATGAAGATTGAGTACAGAAATAGTTGAGGTTTAGCCGAATTCGGAAAAAGGCACTATTAGAAAGTAAAAATTATTTAATACTTTTTAGTTCACATTAATGTTATTATTGTTTTTACCTTGGAAGTCGGTTTTAATTTTTTGTTAAAAATAATAGTGGGTACGTACACTCGTCGCTTCTCGTCGGCCAGTCCCACATACAGCACAGTACAGGCAGGGGTGATTCAGCTTAACTGGGGCACATACCCAGGGTCCCCGCTACCATATGTGCAATGTATGCAATGCACACGGGCGCCACCTTCTAGGGGCGCCAAATCGCCATCTTAGGGGCGCACAAATTCAAGGACCCAAAAAATTTGCCTAAAGGGGTGCCAAAATCCTTTTTTGCACACAGGCGCTAATAGCCCTTACGGGGGCCCTGCACATTCCCAACCCGGGGATATTCATCCCCAACCCAGGGCACTGAAAAGGGTTACCCCTTTCTTAAAATCTTCAGTACATCCAAGCTAAAAATTAAATTTAGATGAAGTGGATTCTTAAACTATTGAGTTTAATTAATAAGTATAACCAATCTTAATAGAAACATTTTTTTTTAAATCCAGCAACCTAGCAGTCAGATTTTTTACTTCAGTAACATACATGTGGTCCAATGTGTGGGTCGCTTGTACTAGCTTAATCGGTATGTTTGAGTAACTAGGAAAATCCTTTTGAGCCACTACTATAAACCTGCAAGCCCCGTGCAAAGTATGTACATAATTATTAATATATAAGCCATAATAATTAAACTCATCGTATTTTCTTACTGCCAGACACAAAATGCGCAAAAAAGTAAGAAGAATCTGTCTGAAATTACCGAGAAAATCCCCAACGCATTGTATAATATTATGTAGTTTCGTATTATAATTACAATATGCAAATTTTAGTCTGGGATTCCTCGCTGTCATCGGTGTTATGACGTCATTTATTCGAGTTCATTCATTCATAGCACAGGTTGATCAAAACGAGGAAATGTGAGGTATAAATTGACGGTGTACAGGAGTAACTGACATAACCTTCCAAGACTTTGAACCGGGCGGTCACACACGGGACAATAGTTAAAGACTTTATAAATCGCGACGCAGCAGTTCTCTAAAAACCACACCATGTCTCTAAAGTGCCTAATTCTCACGGCCGTGGTGATGACCGTTCAGTGTTCAGTGATAAGAATACAGGAGATACCAATAAGTGACGACATGTTGATGAAGATCGTGATCAAGGAAGGATCGGGTGATCACAGCCATAAAATCGCGTCAATCAAGATTGATCTGGAGAAGATAGAACCAGAGGAACCACCAAAGTATACTAGACATGGTCCAGAACCACCGATACACGATTCGCAACCGAGATCTGAAGATGAAGAGATGATTCCCCCGCCCAATCACCCCAGACTACATCTAGGTAACCCATTGAGTGGGTCACCAAAACCTCAGGAATCTAAAGAAGTGCTACCAATGGTAATTTCTGTTACTCCTACGGCTACTGGAGCGAGAGAAGAAGAAACGACGCCTAAAAAAGAAGTAGTTCCCAATTTCGAAAACAGATTTGGCATAGGAACCGACTTATGTGGGAGTGGAAGAATAAGAAAAGGTAGATTTTGTATTCCAGCTGGAAAATAAACAAAAGATCAGATTGAAAAATCTATTGGATGAATAGAAGAATTAAAAAAATAATGAAATCCTGGTGAAATATCAAAAGATGATATTATGTACAATAATAATATTATGCTGATAAAAACGGGGTTTTCTATAGTCTAGACTCTAGGTAAATAATTATTATTAACGAATCACACAAATGAGGTTTAAAGTTATTAAGTTGAATTTGACAAGAGCTTATCTATTCGCTATTGTCAAACACGTAAACCAATCAACTGCTCTGTTGAATAGATAAACTGCTGTCAAATATTAAAAAAAAAAAAACAAGCGTAAAACTTCCTGTTATAGACAGTTATTATCACAGAGTACTTTTATATATATATATATATTATTATGTTGTAAACTTATTTTGATAAAATATAATGTTATTATCAGTATTAATCATAGATCTATAATAATAATGAATGTGAATGTGTTGATCTATAATGTATGTTATTGTGATATTAGGTAGGTTTTATTGATATTAATTGGGAATGAAGTTGGCTGCTTTAAATACTTTGTAAATAAATATTTACCTGTTACAGTGTTAAAAAAATATTGGTTAATAGGTTGAGCGCATGGAACATCAAGGCGTATAGTTTAAGCAAATATATAATATTGTATAGCATAAAAGTATTAAATAATATCTAGGTATATTTCCGTTGTCTGGTACCTGGTAACACAATTAAGTCCTTCAGGTACCAAAATATCTAAATGTTCTTAGATTAATTAAACACAACGTTGTTAGATTGAAGTTATACAACTTTTTATTTTTTGTTTGTATAAACAAAAGAAGTGGCTATGAAAATATAGCACTTATCATTAAAACTAAGTAGTTGTTATAACTATTTTAATTGTTGCATTTAAATAAATAACGTTAATCATTTTACATTTTGTATTTTACTGGCTTTCCATTTAGAAATCCTATGATTTAAATTGACTTAAATATTATTATTTAAACTTATTTATTTTGTATACTTTATACATCTATACTATACCTGATGTTTTAAATCCATATTATCTTCTGGAATCTAAGTAACTTTGAAATCAATAGGCATGTTGGCAAAATTACTAAACACAAAAACCCATACCGATATAAGTATATAATGAGATTAGCTCCTCATATTGGAAGTGATGAAGATAAATTCTATCGTTAAAGCGTGGAATAGTCCCTTGGTAGGCATTAAGGGTACCTAACCTTTAAGATTATTCATCAAAAGACAAGACCTCAGATGGCAGATAAGTGTTGGTGAAAACTTTTTTGTCTTGATTCTCCTAAGTAATCTATTTTACCTAACACTTTCGCCACCCGTAATTTAGTTCTATTTTTAAAAAATCTAGTTAATCCTTCGATCTTGGATTCTTGGAAATCTATTGTTATTCTATTGTGTCTCGCTCACCGGTGAGCTTATGGGGCTTGATGGGTCAAATTTTTTCGTAAAAACAGTTGGCCATTTTTCTGAACGAGGAATTGCGCATGCCCGGCGGATCGGCAACATCGGCCGGGGTATTTAGGTCTTCCCAGGCGTGGGAACTACCCACTGAAGCCCCACGGTGCTCCAATCCCCACAGAGTCAGTAGGCCTACTACGAAACCGTTTTGAGACTCAAACAATCGGATGAGAATGCCGCGTCTTGCTCTAACAACGTAATTTCTCGTTTGTTAGAGTCGCGACGCGTAGATGCATTTTCAATTTTGTACTGAATTACGTGGGACGATGTGCAAGTCTGTCAAATCCATATCCATATCCATCCATATCCATCCTTTAAAAAGGCATCTACGCGTAGGCCCTTAGGCCAGGCTCACACGGCACAATCCTGCAACATTTGTTGCAGTACAATCGACGTGAATGGGTCTATACGAGTACATTGTTGTCATGCGCCTCAATTTATTTGTTAAGACGTATACTGCAATAGTTTCTGGCACGATCAACCCACCGCAACTCTACCAGCGGCTGTCCGCATCTCGCAAACTAATCACAGGTACAGTGTACACTGTGCAGATTTTTCTGGGCCCCGAGGAGTGGCGCGGTCTCTCTCTTGGAGTCGGTGCAAAGGGCGTCGGTGTCTCCACTCCCCACACCCTGAGTATCCCGGCTGGCGCTAAGTTGACCTAGGGCGACGCCTTGGTAATTTGGCTGTAGCGATTTCGATTTTTCTCAGCAATGACGAAAGCTAAGAAATTTAAGTTCATTGTCAGTATTCATCATGTCTTTACCCATAGCTTAACATGATTAGTCAACTTTTATAACACAGAATCAATCAAAAAGACCTCTCACCTCTGTAAAAAAGGGATTCCTATTTTGCCAACAGAGGAGAGTGATTTAAGCTTCCAAAATTTGTACATAGATTGGTTCAAGCATACACTTTAATTTGCCCATAGCTTATATGAAATGTATTTATGGTTTTCAAATTACGCGACAAAAACCATTTTGCCGCTTACGCCCTTTCAATTTTTTGCTATTCCATTGCTTGTTTTCTATGAGAGGCCGGCCGCCTCTCATAGGAGACAAGGAATCTAAAACATAATATCCAACACGATTTTGAAAAACCAGTAAATGAGAGGGTAAGAGAGCGGTAGACGGAAACGGGCACTAGTTTTTAAAAAAGGTTATAAAATCTTGTATTACCAGTTTGGCAGTCAAAAATACACAAGAAGTAATAATTATAGCGGCATGTGGGTCGCGTGCGTGCATTGATGCGTCATTATGTTACGTTAGTTTGGACAGGAAAACCCGTCGTAAACGTAATTGTATCTACTACTAGCTGTGCCACGCGGTGTTATACGCGTGTCATAACTGAAAATAAATTGTAAACAAAAGGTAAATAAATTATATTATAATCAAAGTCATATACACATTACACATGGTACAGGAAACGAAGCTTCACAGTAAATAAGGATTGTGATTCTCCAGTAAGGGTCTAAACTTCTAAAGTCTATACACACTAGGCTGAATTACGCCGGCGTAATTTACGTGGCCGAAATTACGTTCAGCCGCTTACGTCTGATGCGACACACTATAAATTACGCGAAGAGCCGAAATTTCGCGGCGTAATTTCCGTTGCGGAACGCGCGAGTAAGTGAGTACTTATTTAAAATTCTCAGATGTAATGTGTGCGTTAACGCTTTGGAGATAAGGTTGGATTTCCTATGTTCGGTTTTGATAATTCCGTCGCGTATAGTTTGTTGTTTGTTGCTATGTTACAAAACATTACCGCCGAATCGCTGCCGAACTTTACGCTCGACTTGGCTCGACGGAAATTCGGCTCCCGACGGAATTTCGGCATAGTGTGTCGTCTATCGCGTTCCGCCCATATTTTGTATGGATTTGAAACGCGGCGTAAACGCGGCCGAATTAACGTCGGCGTAATTCAGCCTAGTGTGTTTAGACCCTAAAATCCATACTAAGTAAGTAAGTAAACATTTATTCAGTACAAACACATTACACCACATTACAACATACTAGGTATCCATACTAATATTATGAATGTAAAGTATCTGTCTGTCTGTCTGCCAGATAGATATTATGTCGCATTTATAACATTAAAACCAAATGATAGTATAGCATGGACCTATGAATGTATAAATGCCTACATAATTTGAGCAGTTTTATTATACCGGCCACACGGCCTAAAAGATAGTAGCCGGGTGACACAGATGACAGACGTGAGACGGGTGGCAAACAGCAAAGTGTCAGTATTAAGATTTAAGGCCCCGTGTTTATCCTTGGATCAGTGTAGACAAAATGTGCTTCTGTCTATTCTGCCTGCGCTATCATCATTGATTGGCAAGATCTTTTGATTGGACAGCGTCAAAATATTAACCAATCAACAACACTGTGGAATAAATAAAAATAAACACCACTCCAAAAACTTCAGACGCACACACTGGACACTGAGCGATCTTAATATTTATTCATTAAGATCTTGGGTTAAGAAGGTGTTTTAGTTGTACCTAGGGACATGACAACGATTACCTATTCGTACTCTTCCACCTGGACAATGAGAGCAATCTATGGCAGAAAGTACGTCCAGATTGTCTATGAAGTAGTCTGTGCAGTCACACCCGTAGTCGTACGAGTATACGAGTATGAAGTCGTCACTTTCGCCACTCAAATTAATATTATTATTCTTCCCTTCTTCTATTATTCCTAGTGTTTCTATCGTAGGCAAGTCCTTATTCCCTTGAGTTTCTATCGTAGGAAAGTCCTTATTCACTAGTGTTTCTATTGTAGGCAAGTCTTTATTCCCTAGTGTTTCTGTCGTAGGCAAGTCCTTATTCCCTAGTGTTTCTATCGGAGCCAAGTCCTTATTCCCTATTGTCTCTATCGTAGGCAAGTCCTTATTTCCTGGCGTTTCCATCGGAGCCAAGTCCTTATTCCCTAGAGTCTCTATCGTAGGCAAGTCCTTATTCCCTTGAGTTTCTATCGTAGGAAAGTCCTTATTCACTAGTGTTTCTATTGTAGGCAAGTCTTTATTCCCTAGTGTTTCTGTCGTAGGCAAGTCCTTATTCCCTAGTGTTTCTATCGGAGCCAAGTCCTTATTCCCTATTGTCTCTATCGTAGGCAAGTTTCCTGGCGTTTCCATCGGAGCCAAGTCCTTATTCCCTAGAGTCTCTATCGTAGGCAAGTCCTTATTCCCTAGTGTTTTTATCGTGGGCAAGTCGTTATTTCTTGGTGTTTCCATCGGAGCCAAGTTTTTATTCCCTGGATAAGCTACGGGTACTTCTCTGCGGCTTCTTTTTGGAACATAATGCTCCAATGAATCCTCTATGATTATCTTATGATTATTTTTAATTACTTCCAGTAATCGCAAATCTATTCCCTTCTTACTATCACCCTCATCATTTGCTGGTAACTCTATATTACACCCTGGTGGTTCTTGTCTTATCACTGAGCTGTGCACCATCATTATCAGCGTAGTCACTACCAAGATCTTTAATGACGACATGTTGAAGATCAGCTGCGGCAATTTATTTATTTTCTTCGTCAATTGTTTCTTCTTTGAGGAAATTTTGATGTAGGAAAAAAACACCGAAATGTTATTTTTCGACGATGCTTCCCGAGGCTTATGATGTCCTGACTATTCAAGTTACTGTGGTAATTGTAGATTGAAATTATAGCCCAATCAGGTGATTGGCATGACTAGGTAAAGAACTGTAAGTACTTAAAAGCCACCTGGCGTTTAAGTACTTACAGTTACCTACTATTTAAAAGTTAAGAGATGATAACAACGTAATAATAAATAAAGAAGCCTAGCAAGCATGTTTTGGCGCGTCGATAATATTGTCACGGAGTAGCAAATGAGAAGCAGCTATCATTTTATTATACGGCCGCCAACTATTATTATATTTGCGTTTTTCATTACTGCCACTTGCAAAACGATATTTAGATGATATTGACAGGAAAACTCTCTCTCAAGAGTCTCAAGTGACGTTTTAACGTCTCTATGGTCCAGTGGATAAGGGCGTAGTATTTGACGTGGGTTTTCTGTTCGATTCCCGCGTTAAGACCGTGTTTACATTTACATGTTTGGTTAGTACAATGCAGGCGCAATGCGACTTATATTTACATGTTTGGTTAGTACAATGCAGGCTGATCATCTGATTGTCTGACAAGTAAAATGATTCATGCGTCGGATAAGCATGTAGGTAAAAAGTCGTTCCTACGCCTGATCTCTCGCCAGTCGTGTCGGTCGTCTTGTCACTGGGTTATGAGATTAAAGGTGCTCCTGGGTGCTGCGCACTCACGTTGGCACTATAAAATCATATGCGCAACTGGCCTGGTTTCAATTAAATCGGTCACCTTCGCCGAAACCGGTGTGGGGGGTATTGTCACTATCAGCAACCACATATCCTTGTGGTCGCTGGTCACTATAATGTGGTGGCGTTAATTGCGATAGGCGCCAAAACAGCCTTGTTAGTCTGTAGATAACCTCCACATCTGTCAATTTAAACAAATATTCATATCAGAGAGATATTTGTGTTCATAGTGTCACCGACTGCCAATTAGTGTAAGTGTTAAATAATAATCTGCTACAAAACATTCGGTCATTTTTTAAACAAAGGCAAAGTCATTTATTTAATCAAAATGGGTTTTTACGATGTTTTCACAATTCTTTCTGAGGTCAAAGTATTTTTTTTTGCTTATTCTTTTATCTTAACCTTTAACGTCACGGGCGGGGTCTACGCAGACCCCACGCGCTGTTTATTGACGGTATTTTTTAAAATTGGCAAGTTACGATCGCACATTTTCGGCTAATCTCAAAGCAATTCGAGGTCTTTCAGTGAGTAAAAGACAGTCGCTCCGCTGCTAAGAGAAGTTACATTTTTGCTTATGTGGGGATACCTGCAGACCCCACCCGCGATTTAACGTATATACTTTTTTCACATTGGTTATTGTGTTTATTTGTAAGTTTTTTTGAATTGACTGACTATAAATGGAAAAAATTGTTGCCGACTTACAGAAAATCAAATTGCTCAAATCATATTAGACAATTTAGTGACTCTGAAAGTTTTTAGAAACATTTTGGTAGGGTTATAGGTAGCTAGACCTAGTGCACCAAAAATGAAGCTAAGATGCTATTATTGTCCCAGAACTAATTATTATTGTCCGTAAGCCTTGTTATAAAATTATTTGCAAACCTCATTCAGTAAAATTATTTATTACTTACCTAGCCTACTCAAGGAATAATTTTAGTTTAGGGTAGTACTTTTCAAGGATTGTCATTTTTTTCTGTAATGTTTAGTGTTAATTTTTATTTTGATTACTTGTTTCTAAGTCTTAGTTTATTAGAAAAAAATAATAAGTTAGTCAGAAATAGACATTTTTGTTGAATTTTAGTACATCAAACATGTGCCCTAAAAATTCTATGCACGAAATTGGTTAGTTCATAAAAATGTTCTTTAATGTCTAAATAATGGTTATTTTATTATTATTATATGCTTTTCATAAATAAAATAATATATTTTCTTAAAATATAAAACGGGTTTTAAAAGTAATTTAACCATTTTGAATTTATATGTATATTTATATTGAGGTACTTTTAGACCCACGCGTGACGGAACGTTACCCAAAACAACGCGTGTACTTAAAGGTTTTTTTTTTAATGTGTCAGGGCTCGTTGCTATCTTATTAAATTATTTTAACATAAAAAATGTTCTTTTTACCCCATAAAAATCCAATTATTATAGTATTACACTACATTATTAAAAGTTCTTATACATAAAAATTCTAATTAATTATTAAATACTCAAATATTAAATTTCGTTCCAATTCAAACTACAATTTACAAATATGTAAAAATTAAAACAATAAAAATACGGCACAACGTTCGACTACCCTAATATCACAGCTTACAATCACATTAGTTTACTGGAATTTCTTTTGTTCGCAACACTCACTATCCTTTTGCAAAAAGAGAGGAACAAATCTCTCTTTTTTCCCCCCAGGATGGCAGGCACATTCTCACCCGTCATCAATGTGCCCAATTCTTGCTCAATATCATATCTATTGCTAGCAAAAATTGGACACTCGAGTAACAGGTGAGGAACCGTCTCCTCAACTCCTGGCTGACACAAGCACGACGGATCCTCCTTCAACTTGAATCTGTGCAAGTAGAAGGCGAATCCGCCGTGTCCAGTCAGTATCTGTGTGGTGTGGTGTGTGAGTTTCGTGACTCCAGCCGTCCTTCCTTCCCACTTCGTATCTCCTGTCCCATTCCTCAATCGAATCCTCTCTCAAAATACGCTTGACGAATGAAACAGGACACAGATCGTAGTCAGGTTTCGTTCTCAATCCCAGCGCTAGTTGGACGAACTAGCCTTGGCTAGTTCGTCAACGTCGTACTTAAAGGTAAAATGTTATCACAATTTATTATTCATCTTCGTGCTTTCAGAGAGTTTTTTCATAGGCGAGTAACAGACCTACGTTTTGGTCAGGTTATGTCAAATCTAGCAAGTTGACCAAATAACGTAGGTCCGCCATGAACATGAATTAATTTCCCTAATGGTACACCGGTTAGACGGTCAAATTTTCATCAATCTGACTGACGGAATATTGATGGTTATAAACACACCGGCAAAATTAGAGGAACATAACAAATTTTTAATTTTTTTTTGAAAATTGTTCACTGTTTTTTATATATTTATTTATTTATTTACTAAGGGAAAATACCTAATGGCAGACATTTTAAGGAAACATGAAACATTTGAATGTTATAAAATATATATTTATGAAAATAAAGGATTGATAACTTCTTCCATGTCTTCAGTAACTCTTACAAAATAAAACTATTATAATTATTCTCTGACAAATCAATTAAAAAATATATTATTGGTCTTTTTGTAAACTTAGTCATAAGTACTAATAGATGGCATCACAAAAAACGAACATCACTAATAGTAGACACCAATATGAACTAATAGTTGACATAGAACCTTACATTACATTAAACATTTTACATTTTTCCTATTAGTCTTTATTTGCCATTTTTCAAAAGATTTCATTTACTTCATCATAGTTACTACATGCATCAGAAATATTATCCACGTTGTCTCCAGATTCTATTCATTCTTCTTCCGTGCTGAAACTATCTTTCCTTTTATTTTTATTTTTCATATTTTTTTCCTAGCAAATTTATTTTCAGTCTTTAGTCTCCATGCTTCTTTTGCCTCATCTTTTTTCTTCTTTCTTTTCTCAGCTCTCCTTTTTCTTCTTTTTACTGCTAAAAAACTAAAGCAATCGATTTTTAGACCAGTACAAGGTCCACCATGTCCATTTTTAGGTGAAGTAGTTCTAAGTTCTTAAATTGTTAATAGAATTATATTCTTCAGAGAATAGTGATGATTTTTGCAGAATAATAAAGTACAAAATAACTTTAGTATGTATTGCAAAACTCAAAGATGAGATCCATGTCATCTATTAGGTTTTTTACATTTTCAAGAACTAATAGTAGACACTAGGGTGGGTCGCTTTTGTATGGACAAAAATTAAATTGTCCAATACGTTTTGTAATAGTTAAAAAAAGGTGACCCACATCTATTCACGATAAAACAACATAAAAAATTGTTTCTAGTATAACTCCTTCTACCCGCGCATTGACTTTGAAAATCTGAAATTTTAGCTTTTTTGGTTAATTATTTGATAGTTTATTTTTCGTGACTCATAGGAAAAACAACTACGTTAACTAATAAAATAAAGTGCTTTTGGACTATATTTTATCATAAAGAAAGAAAAACAAACAAATAATTAGAGGAAATAAAAATAAAATATCTTTATATCACGTTAAAATCTTTCTTACTTTCGAACTTTGGCATAAGCTTTCGTGAAATAATTTATTCTTAATTAAAACTTCTCTTGCAGTTTTGTGGCAAAGCTGCATAGATGCCTAGCTGTTACTGTTTTTAAAGCTTGAGTGTGACATGGTAGCCGCAGAAAAAGGAGTTCATCTTCACCACCTGACTCAACTAGAGAATGAAGAGTCTCATCCGAAACATTAGTCAATATAGGTGGTTGCGAGTAAGATTGCTGCCAGTCTATCAAATCGATGTAAGACGAAGCGTTTAAATTTATTGTGGGCACTTCGAAGACTCGAAGCTGAAGGGATTCGGATGATTTTCTTGCCTTTAAAATACGTCTAGCGGCAAGTTCTCTCACATGTTTTTGTTCGTCAGATAACATAGACAAAAGCAAGTTCTCTGGGTGCGCAAAAAAGCATTTCGCTTTATTACAGGATCAACAACACTCTTTAATTCTTGCGGAAGGTATCGATAGTAAAATACCAACTTCCAAAAGTGCCTTGCTCCATCTATATCGGATTCAATTTGATTTCATTTCGACTTGATTTCGACTCGCTATTTTTGTAGTTAAAGTATGTGCTCCTATAAGCACATACTTTAACTACAAAAATAGCGAGTTGTTTGAGTTCGTTTGTAGAAACATAATATCTCAGTAGAAACATATAAGCGCAAAATCCTGTTGGCCTTTGTTAACCACCTGGCATGAGACATTTTTCCCGGAAATCGACGAGACAAATCAGGAGAGCAATTACCACTTATGACGGCAGATATCATTTCATAAAGGTAACATTGGTCAGAACTGGGGGTTTTTAGGGTCTACACAGACGGACTGCATTTCAACTGCAATCCAACTGCAAATCGCAGTTTGATTGCAGTTTGAATGCAGTTGACACGACTGCAATACGACTGCAATAGAACCACAAACCACAGTACACACGACTGCACGCCGACTGCAACTGAACTGCAATCCGACTGCGCGTTTGGCTTGCAGTTCTATTGCAGTTGTATTGCAGTCGTGTCAACTGCATTCAAACTGCAATTTGCAGTTGGATTGCAGTTGAAATGCAGTCCGTCTGTTATGTGACCCTTACATTTGAAATGTTTGGTTATTACCAAACAGGTTACCAAACAAAAAAAAAAGGATTATTATCCTTTTTCAAACACGACAACAGAACGCTTCTCACAATTGTCAAGAAATTTTCCAATAGCACCTGAATAAGTATTAGGTCCTGTTGTGGTGCCATCAAGTTTTGCAAATAAATGTCTTAAAGGCAGTTCGTTTAAGTGTAAAAAGCATATGATCCATGGAAGTGGTCGGTGTAAACGCTTTTCTAAAAGCCGTATGACTCCGCCATATTTGCCCGTATTGGTTACCGTTCCATCACAACCTATGGCAAGAGTATCTTCTAGAGAAATGTTAAGTTGACCTGTAACTGTTTGAAAGATAGCAAACTCCAACCCTTTTGCAATGCCATTGCTTGGAACGGCATATCCGACATAAACTGATCCTGGTTCTTTAATTAAATGAGCTTAGAAACTATAAAAAAGTATTTCACACAGCCTGACCCACTTGAGTTCAAGTTGTGACCCTTTTTACCTATGTTCCGCTAATTAAAAATATGATCAATCCATCAATCCGTGGGTTAGACGATCAAATTTTCGTCAATCTTTACCGGATTGATGGATCAGATTGATGAAAATTTGACCGTCTAACCGGCGACTGTCACTATCTTATCTTACTATTTCATATAACATAACATAACCAAAGACCTCTAAAATATTATGTCAATAAACATAACTATTTCTAAAATAAGTAATGCACAGAAGCATAGTGCAGATTTAGATTACATCTTTACAACTTTTTTCATTAGCAAAAGCTTGTATGTTACAACCATAAAGTTAATATACCTTTCGCTAGGTGTATTAGCTTTATATGGTTACAATCATAAAGGTAATATACCTATCGGAATATTAGAATTAGAATATTAATATTAATTATTAGAATATTATTCCGATAGGTATATTAACTTTATGGTTACAATAGACTTTAAAAGAGTAAGAGCCAGCGACAGGCGACAGCTATACCCTTATCTAATTATATAAAACTCAAAGGTGACCGACTGACATGGTGATCTTTCAACGCACAGCCCAAACCACTGGACAGATCGGAATGAAATTTGGCATGCAGGTAGATGTTATGACGTAGGCATCCGCTAAGAAGGGATTTTGATCAATTCTTCCTCCAAGGGGTTAAAATAGGGGATGAAAGAAATAATACTTCTTAACGCGAGCGAAGCCGCGGGCAATAGCTAGTAATTTTATAAAAGCTGAAAGTTTACCTGTATATGACCCCTATAGAGGTAAAAACGACCAGGAACTATGGAGTTTCAGTCGCGGTTACTTTAGGAGTTCCAGTTCTGAAGGTCTACCCAACTTTCGTACACAGCTGTACAAAGCTCCATTTAATTTTTCTTTTTATTCGGAGTAACTATAGGAATCTCGTCTTCCAATTTTAGTTTGTACTTTATACTGACAGTAATTGTTAGCATTATTCTCGTGAAAGAGATATTTTACAGTCAGATTTGTAATTTAACCGGCTACAAAAAAAGAGGAGATTTTACAATCGGCTGGGACACTTTTCTATGTTCTACGAGTATCAATTATACATTACACATTTCATCCATACACCATACTAATGTTATAAATACGAAAGTGTGTGTCTGTCTGTCTGTCTGTCTGTCTACCTGTCTACCTGTCTACCTGTTACCTCTTCACGCTCACACCGATGAACCGATTTTATCGTATTTTTCAGAATAATTATGGCCACCTACTTCTCGTATCCTGACGTGAGCTTGCGGGAGGAACTGAAGAAAACTGCCGAAGCCATTGTCACGCCTGGCAAAGGAATTCTGGCTGTTGACGAAACTAATGGTTTGTATATTATTGTAGTTACTTATAGGTTCTTGGTGGAAAATCATATTTTCTCACCTCCGGGCGGAAAACGTCAACTTTCTTCCCGCTGCGCTTACCGATGCTGCCGTTTTCCGCCTCCGTCGGCACATTTTACACAATTATCTTGAACTGTTTCCATCATAAAATGCCCTGAGCAAAATACATCACAATATTTTATTTTAAAATAATATATAATAAAGTAATAACACATTCATTAAGTATCTATAAAATATAGGAGAGATTCAATTAACATACAGTAGAGAAACACTGATTCTTGCTATAATTGTGGCATCCCATATGGTAAAACGCCATAATGTAGATGATAATGATTTTAGAGATACATAGAGTATCAACATTCAACATTGTTAGTCACTGACAAATAAAACACACTTGCAGATGGAATCGGCAAGCTGTTGGCATCAGTGGGACTGAACAACAGCGAGGAAAACCGCAGAAAATATCGACAACTCGTCTTTACTACTAACAATGTAAGTCATTAACCGACTTCCAAAAAACGAGGAGGTTATATGTTCGGCTGTGGATATTTTTTTATTTTTTTTTTGTTTTTTTTTTATTTTTATTTTTGTATGTTCAACGATTACTCCGCCGTTTGTGAACCGATTTTCGAAATTTTTGTTTTGATGTATTTGGTTTCACTCCAATTTGGTACCATGTTCACAAAAGTGGTGACCTGATGATGGGATCCAGGAGTAATCGAGGGAACTCCTCGAAATTTATATGGAAACATATGGTGATTTTGGTTTTATGTGAAGTGTACTAAGAATATGCTACCAAAAAGTCAAATATTGGGTCAAGGTATACCATGGTTTCGAAGATGCTGAGAGAACTCCTGACTCCTTATAGATACACGTTTGGGAGTTTCGGCGTTGTTTTAAGAACAGAAAGCATATGCTACTATGCAATTCATATTCATCATCATTATCATCATCATCATCATCATCATTGTCTTCATCATTACCACGTCGTGTTAAGGTCACCATTGTCTCATGGCACAGAATAGATAATAATACAAGGCATAGGTGTGGATATACTAATAATAATAATAATTTTATACTGTATAACAACACTTTGTTTAAATATACACGGCGGTCAGCACCACGGAGGCGACGGTATCCGTTAGACGACAGATCGAATATACTTTACTACTTTATATAGGTACAGATCGAATACTTTACTAACTACTTTATAAAATTTTAATAGACAAAATATAGAATTAAAATAAAGTTATTTTAAAAAGAGCATTTAAACAAAACAAAGTCAATAAGTGTCTTTTTAATTAGTTATACTTATTAATAAATAGATGGCGCACTAAGTATCGATTTGAATGGATTTGAAATTGAATTCTTGATTACAAGAACAGCTGTCAATAATTATGATAATATTATATTATATTACTAGCTGTCCCGGCAAACGTTGTTTTGCCATATAAATAATTTTTGGTATGAGAAATAGATGTTGGCCGATTCTCAGACCTACTCAATATGCTCACATAATTTCATGAGAATCGGTCAAGCCGTTTCCGAGGAGTATGGCAACGAAAACTGTGACACGAGAATTTTATATATTAGATGAGTAGCTACGCTACATCCTATGCAAGTTTATACAATTTTTTATCTGATAGATCCTTCGATCGTGGAAAAACGAGACACAATAGCCTTTCTATTGTTATCGCAATCGCCGGTGACCGCTTGGGGTTTGAAGTATTAAAATTGTTAAATTACTTAGCACAATATGTTCACTTCACTGATAATATATTATTTTGTAAGTGTGAACTGTGACTCTTAACAAATTGTAGTAAGATACGTAAAATATACGCGAAGGTTTACCTACTAGTGTAACTAAAAAGAGTGAAATTATTATTATTTTTAACAAAAAATTAAAACCGACTTCCAAGGTAAAAACAATATTAACATTAATATGAACTAAAAAGCATTAAATAATTTTTGTAATCTAATAGTGCCTTTTTCCGAATTCGGCTAAATCTCAACTATTTCTGTACTCAATCTTCATAATTTTGAAGTCGGTGCCAGTTCCAAAAGTTTCAAATATTCTGTCAGAGGACTGAAGATTCAGCTATCTGGTACCGACTTCAAAATAATGAAGATTGAGTACAGAAATAGTTGAGGTTTAGCCGAATTCGGAAAAAGGCACTATTAGATAACAAAAATTATTTAATACTTTTTAGTTCATATTAATGTTAATATTGTTTTTACCTTGGAAGTCGGTTTTAATTTTTGTATAGGTGACATGCTCAAAGAAGGAGCTGCGAAATCCATACTAACATTATGAATGTGAAAGTGTCTGTTACCTTTTCAAAAAGGATTTTGAATAAACCGAATAAACCGAATTTGCTGAAATTTGGTTTGGTGATACTTCCCGGAAAGGGATATATGATATATTTCAACACGCAAAAACGCACGGTTCCAGCACGATGAAAGAGTTGCAAGCATTAACTAGTGTTAACTAGTGTGTGAATAATCTTTTGTCACGTTATCTATCTTGCTTAAAAGCTCATTCTGTTTCTTTAATGATAACAATGTGTCAAGGTTAAAGAATCACTCCTCTAGCAAAACAAACACAAGTCTAATTTTGATCCAATAGTAGTTCCTTGGGTGAAGCCAAACGTCGAGTGTAATTCGTAAGTTGTGAGTCACAAAATTTCGGCTGGCAGCACAGATACTGGCAGAAATTCTGCTGCGTTCAGTTTCATACAAAAGTCCTGTTTGATTCACACGAGCGTAATTTTTTGAGTCATGATTTGTATGAAAAGTATTTACGCGACCGAAATTCTGCGAATCACAACTACTTTCGAAATATTCTGTCAGCTTTCAGAACATGTATCAGCTGTGATACTATTTGATGAGACGGTGCACCAGAAGACAGATGATGGTAGAACCTTCATAGATGTTCTCCAGAAGAATAACATAATACCGGGAATAAAGGTTGATAAAGATGTAGTGGACCTGTTCCTGTCTGAAGATGAAGTGTCTACGCAAGGTACTCATTACTCTAGTGTTATTTAAACAATAGTATAAGGCCACAAACAACTTTGAGATTGTCAGCCAAACGGTAGGGAAATTAGCGTATTTGTATTTGCGTATAATATCTACCAATAACGCGTCGCTGCCTATTACCAATAGCGTATGCCTGCGAGGACCTAGCTTCCTTTCTCGCTCTACCAAAGAGGTCACATTTCGGCATATTAGTATGCCTTACCCTCTTACCCTGCCATAGCCTAGTGATCTCAAAGTTTTGCCTGACTTATACACGGCAGAGCTTTGATCAGAGGTTAAATAAAGAAGATACGCTATAAGTCGCAGCCAACACCTAATAACAAAAATTAGTAAACATTTTAAACTACTTCATAATATCAGCGCTCGCGCTAGACGCGACTACGATTAGTTACGGAGTAGCTACCGATCGGCCGGCGAAAAAGGTGTAGACCCAAGAAAAGGTGGAACGATAAACGCTGTAGATAAAGAGTGGCCAAAGACACCAAGAGATAAAAACGTGTGGAAGTAAAGAGGGGAGACTTTTGCTTAGAAGTGTGACACCAACGGCTATACATACTAATATTAAAAACCCCTTTACGACCAAACCACTGAATCGATTTTGCTAAAATTTGTAATGGAGATACTTTGAGTCCCGGGAAAAGACATTGGATACTTATTGTCCCATAAAAATGCACGGTTCTCGAGCGAATAACTAACCAAAATATTTTTCTTTCAGGCTTAGACGATCTCGCCAAACGCTGTTCCGAGTACAAGAAGCTTGGTTGTAGATTCGCAAAATGGCGGTGCCCGTTGAAGATATCTGAGCACATGCCATCAGTCAGGGCTATCAATGACACTGCCCAGATCCTGGCGAGGTACGCCTCGGTATGCCAGAGCCAGGGTCTGGTGCCGATCGTGGAGCCAGACGTACTGTTAGATGGTAAGCATTTTGAGGTTACTGGTGTCTATACTATAGCTATACTATAAATGCTAAGACCTTTCTGTCTGTCTAATCATCACTTCATGCATGAACTGTAAATCTCAGGGATAATAATATATGTCCTGATGAACAAAGGATAGTTTTTATCTCTGAAAAATGTACTTGCGGATAACATTAATTAGTATTACATACATGCTTAAGTATTTATTAATCTGTGTGCTATCTTTACACTATAATTCGTTTGTAAAATACAATTCTCTTGTAAGTCCATATTATGTCCGAAGATAATAAAGTTAAGCAACATACCATAAAAATGTACTAACTTTCCTCTGTCTTACTAGGCGATCATGACATTGAAAGGACACAAAAAGTGACGGAGGTAGTCCTGGCCACCGTGTACAAGGCGCTACATGATCATCATGTGTTTTTGGAAGGAACCCTCTTAAAACCTAACATGGTGAGTGGAATTTACTACTAGTGGTATGGTAGAAAAGAGAGAAAATATTTTAGGGTGGAGCCAAACGAGTCGTGAGTCGTGACTCGTGAGTCGCAGAATTTCGACCGCGTAAATTGCTTCTCATACTAACCAAGACTTACAAAATTACGCTCGTGTGAATGAAGTAGGAATTTATTTGAAACTAAATGCAGCAGAATTTCTACCAGCCAAAATTCTGCGACTCACAACTCACAAAATTACGCTCCCTTAGCTTCACCCCTAGTGACAATATGGAGTATTCTACAATTTAAATGCAACATGAATGCAGATTCGATCTTTTTTATTCAGTTTCTACCTAACCGAGAAAAGAGAAAACCATCTTTGTATGATATGGTTTTCTCATGTAATATGAACAATTCAAACTCAATGGCTCCATTTCAGGTAATTAATTTGTCTTTCAATTTAAATAAGTTTACATCACGATTCACGCTATTATTGTTAGGTCAGTCGCTATTATTGTCAGGTCAATGGCTGACGAAATACACTGAGGAGTCCCTTAGTGATTCACTATAAAAATCCCAAAACATACACGACACGGTTACTATGACTAACGTGGTATGTAACATACATTCATACACTCATTGACCGATGACCAATAGGTTACTAATAGGTCCATATAAGGTAATGTTTACAGGTCTCTATTATCCTGCTGCTCCTGTGCTTATAGATAGAAGATAGATAGATAGAAGTGTATAACTAAAAATTATGTCATGTTCCAGGCACTACAGTATTCGCTCAGAAAATACAGTAACAAATCTTCTACGTCATATGTTACAGCTCTAATTTTTTTATTCCTAAACTCTAGGTGACTCCAGGCAAGGAGTGCAAGAAGAGAAGCACCGCAGAAGAAATCGCCGCAGCAACCGTCACTGCCTTCAGGAGATCCATTCCAGCTGCTGTGCCAGGTAAGCCTACAATCTTTTCAAGCCTAGAATTTGGTCCACTTTCGCCCGTCTGCCGCATTGCTACTCGTTTGACAAATGAAGATCGAGAGCTTAACAGCTTTAGCTATTCGGTCAATGAGTTTCTTAGTAACATAGAACATCATTGTATTCGGTCGATAATATAGTTTTGGCTAATTTGGTTCCGTCATGATTCCTTCAAATTACTCAAAAATTTGTCTTTATAATTACTCAAAATTACTTCAATTAGGTACATTGATACTTGAATCAATCTCGTTTAGTTGTAATGAACTAGCAAAGAAATTGATGTAAGCATCAAGCCCAGCAGACACACTGGTCTATACTCTGGCATAATACGATCAAGTAAAATATGTCTAGCAATCTGCTTAGGATCCAATTTCAAATTTGGTACTACCAGGACACCACTAACCCATATCTTTACTTTCCAGGCATCACTTTCCTATCCGGTGGTCAGTCAGAGGAAGAAGCTACTTTGAACCTCAACGCTATAAACCAGGTGAAACTGTACAAGCCCTGGACTCTGACCTTCAGCTACGGAAGGGCTCTCCAGGCGTCCGTCTGGAAGACCTGGGCTGGCAAACCGCAGAATGTACCTAAAGCCCAATTGGAATTGCTGAAAAGGGCAAAGGTATGGAATTGTGGATTAAATATTATTTTTTGAAAGTGTGTTGGCAAATAAATTTTCTTATAACGTGGAAAAGTCAATGTGTGACAAACAATAGCTTAGCCACACTATGCGCTCTCGTCTTCAATTTTCGTCATCTTCTTTCATTCAACTTTCGTTTTCGTTTTGGCGCATTCAACGCCAACATTGTCATTTTTGTTTTTCGGAGACGGTCAGAGGGCATGCATCGCGGGCATGCCTCACGTTCGCCGTTGACTACGCTATAAATAACGCATGCCATAATTGACGAACAGAAAAAGGCACAGTGTGGACAAAGCTTATCGACGTCCTTTTTCGATACTTAAAAATTTCTCAACACCCATCTTTGTATGTGGTTTGAGAATTGAGCGTGAAAACGCAACAGACAGACATAAAACAACATTGAATATTAGTGAATCAGCAGTTCTTACATTATGTCTGTTATATTTATTGCAAAACTTAACTTGCAAAATTAAACATGAAAAATTTAGTGGCGCGCCATTATTCGTAACGCGCCTGCTTTGAATTCAACACATGGTTCGCTGTTTTTGATGTTTTAATTCTGCTAGGCGCAATAACACGTCTTGTGCTATAGATAAATTTATTCATAGTCCGATGGCCGAAATAGGTAATTTAGTTGGATAGTAGGTATCCACTTGATATAACCCGACTAAATCACGTAGAGACTTAGAGAGGCTTAGAGAGGAATCTGTCTATTAATCATCTCTGACTGTCCGTTAACGAAATCTATACTCTATACTAATATTATAAATGCGAAAGTATCTCTGTCTGTCTGTCTGTCTCGCTTTCACGCCAAAACTACTAAACCGATTGTAATGAAATTTTGTACACGGATAGTCTAAAGCCTGAGAAAGGACATAGGCTACTTTTTAACCGGAAAAAGGGGTTGTAAGGGGGTGAAAATGCGTAAATTTTTTCAAATTAAGTCAGTTCCAAAAATTCATAATAGATGGCACCGCGCGTCTCCTACATCGCGTTATCGCTTGCTCATGCATCTTTCTATAAGAGGTGGTACCATGTTGAGCAGCGTTTGTCGATTCTTGCGACTGTTATGCACGTCGATAGTGAATAACTCACTACTCAGTACTTTATCTACGCAGTGAGGAGTGACGAAACCTTAAACCTACCAATGCTAAATAGTTTATGGGTAAAGCTAAAGTTGTGTAATGGGGGGCTAAATAAGCTTTAGGTTTAATTTTAAAAAAACAATTATTATGTGCGCTCTGCACAGCTAGCTGTTTTTGTGTATTTTGATTTAAGGGGTACCAGGGTTTTAAAAAGCTTTTAAATTTGACACCAATTTTGTTGACACCGCGCGCTATAAACTGAAGTCCACGCGGACGAAGTCGCGGGCAACAGCTAGTTATAATATATTTCCCTGTCTGTTAAAGATATTAACTCTAGGAAACTTATTATATTTACGTTACGCTTACGTTTGCCTTGTACTAAATGTTTCCTTGTTTGTTCATAACAAAAATCATCATATTGCTATAAATAACTATGTAGGCAAGTAAATCATTATATTATTATCTGTAGCGTATTAAACCATATTGTCCTGTCTCTGTCCAATGAACCCGTATTTCCCTTGGGGTTGATGCGTCAGTCCTCAGGGCTCAGCATTCTGTACCTTTCCCGGTAAAATCCCTTATGTCTTTTTTTTTCATCACAATCGGCTCAGTAATTCAAGGTACGTGGATGGTATAAGTAGACGTATAAACTTATATTAACAAGAAAATATGTTCGTCAGTCACTTTTGCTTCCACCACTGAAACAATTTTTATAAATTTGTGAACTGTATGTCTAAAATCTGAATGCTCTTCGCCAGAAGAAGAGGTCCTGACTTACCTTTATGATACTTTTTTAACTCCGAACCATTGCTGATATAAGTCACCTATGGCTGGATTTACCTGAGTTTTTTAAGACTAAAGAAATCCTTTTTTTATGAAAAATATGATTGTCAAAACCTTTATGGTTTTAGGTTAGGCCTATTTTTATGAATTTAGGATATGATGAGGCATATTCATAACTTCGCTACCATTTAACTATCAAATATTACTCATGATCAAATCCTTCTTTCCAGGCAAACGGTCTGGCCTCACTGGGGAGGTACGAGACGGGATCCATCACCACTGCAGCCGGTGACAAGTCAAACTTCAGCAGAAACCACAAATACTAAAGCTATTTCACATAAAATCTGATTCACATGTTTCAAAAATCTTTCGCTGTTATTTAGGTAAAAATCTACAAAAATGTATAATATTCAGAGAAATTGATTCCTAGGCAGATGGCGGTCCTGACTCCTGCATAATTTGGTCGCGTTACATCAAAGCTAGCCGTCAGATCACGACTCATATTATTGAGTTGACATAATCCGACCAAATGACGTAGGTCTGTCAACTCCCTAGGGATCAATTTCTTCGATAGTACAAATATGTTATCATAAAAGCTACAAAAGCTAAAATTTACTTAAAGTAAATAAAATTTCAAAGAAATATTTCTATTTAGGTAATGTTATCGATTTGTGAAATAAACAACAGCAGTGACTCTACACACAAATTAAATAAGTTTTGTTTTACTAACAAAGGTTACAATCAAAATAATAGCCAAAATTCTATCTATATAATATTTTATTAAATAAGAACTTATTTTTAAACATTCGGAAGGTCCTACTGTAGAAAACTACATACAAAAATTTATTTACACTATAAATACATGGCCAGTAGATAGATATATTTTTCAATAAGAAAATTCAGTAAGTATCTGAAAGCCAAGAACAGCCTTTACTCATCTTATACCCTAGCAGAAGCAATCTAAATATGTCTAATCCAAGCAGGTAAAGATACATTCTAGATAACGATTAAAAAGTAAAGTTTAAGTTTATCATAGAATCCTAAAATTCCCTGAAACTGAGCAAACCCATTACCCAACTAGTACGGTCGATTCACGGAGGTACTAACAGAGAAGTTGATTCCTTGGCAACTGGCGGACCTACTAATTTGGTCGCGTTATGTCAAACCCAGCCGTCAGACTAATATTGAATTGACATCATAACTCGACCGCATGATGTAGGTCCGTCAACTGCCCTAAATCAATTTCTTGGATGGTACTCAGAGAAGTTGATTCCTATGCAGATCGGGGACCTAAGTAGTTTGGTTGCGTTACGTCAAACCCAGACAGATCACAATTAACATTAAATTGACATATTCGACCAAATAACGTTGGTCTGTCAATTGCATAGGAATCAACTTCCTCGATGGTACAATGATATAATGTAGGATATGACGCTTTTGTCTTTTACTTTTAATGATGCTATCCCGTTCCTACAGTTAAGCGATTAAACGAGAAAGTATTATTTTCATACAATATATTGATTAAAAGAGACATGAGCGATAAAATTTTTCAGTGATCCAAGTACGGGAGCCCTAGAACATTTTTTTACAATCAAGCTAATTTTTTGTGAGTAGCTTCATTTTGATAAGACGAACAACATTTTTATCTGCAAAAAAATTTGAAAGTGGTAGCTTAGCAGTAACAGAAAAAGAAAGGATTTCATACTTTAACATGGTCCTAAAATATGGATTGGTCTATTAACTATTTATAGGACTCTGTTTCTTCTTAGATTTTTCGCAAATAAAAATGTTGTTCATCTTATCAAAATACCGCTACTCACAAAAAATTTGCTTGATAGCAATTGAAAAAAAAATGTTCTATGGCTCCCGTAGGTACTATCCATGCTCTTTGAAAAGTATCAATATTCATCATTTATCTAGTATAGAACCTTAACTCCCTGCAAATCGCCCTAATCCCTATGCCATGATCACGCCCACCGACTAGAGTGGCAAGACAGTGCTCTCGACTGCACTTGTTTAATATGCATCGGCCGAGGGCACTGTCTCTCCACAGTCCACTCTACTAGGTAATCCCTTAATCGATATGCAAGTACTTGAAGGTACCGGGCATGCCGGCGTAGTTCTGGTTGAAGTCAGCCCTCAGCCGCAGCGCCTCATTCGTCTTAGCCGTGTTCATCTCGCGGAGGTATTCCAGAAACTCCTGCTCCGATAACGCGTCCAGCCAGAGATCTGGAAAAAAGTAAGACCACGTATAGATAAACTACGATAACATGGCGCGCCCCTCCAAATTACTGTTTCAATGTGTGTAGTCACATCCTTATGAAAGAGTTTGAATATAGTAAGTATTCAACCAATCAACCAGTACTCGTAATATTTCACTAAGGGCCTGTTTCACCGGTTCCTGATAAAGAGTCAAATAGGCTATTTGACAGATAATGCAAAAAATTATTTTCCACACGTGTCTGATAAGCCAATCAAGCAGATAAAATCATTGATATCCTATCAGCCCGATCATGTGGCTGTTAAAGGTTTTATTTGTCAGATAACAAAACTTTTTTTTTTGAGATCGCGAAAATATTTCCAGCCTGCAGCCATCCTGCAGCCTGTTATATTTTTGCCAGTTATCGTAATGATGCAGTTCAGTGTTGTGTGAACTTTCTTCAAGTTAATATAGGTAATATTATAATGATATTTTGAATAAACATGGATCTTTTAGAGATTTTAGAAGATGAATTAGATGATTTTTAGGGTTCCGCAACCAAAAGCCAAAGGGTTAAAACGGGACCCTATTACTGAGACTTCGTCAACGATATTCTATGTTACTAACGTAAGAAACTCATTGGACGTCGTTGTCTGTCTGTATGTCTTTATCTGTCTAGCCAAGTGTGAGTCCGACTCGCGCACAAAGGGTTCCGTAAAAGTAGGCCATAAATTGTGTTTTTGTATGGGAATGGCCCCCCTTAATTTTTTATTTTATTTTAATATTATTATTAAAAGAACACATATAATTAAACTAGCTTTTGCCCGCGTCTTCGCTCTCATTAAGAAGTATAATTATATATACAATCTTTTATCCCCTTAGGGGTAGAAATAATAAAAATCCTTTATTAGCGGATGCCTACGTCATATCATCTACCTGCGTAGCTAGCATACCGTCGTAGACAAACGAAAGAAACTAAATTTTGACAGTTATACCGGAAAAACATTGGAGAAAAAGTTTCTTTCGTCTCTCGATTTCTTCCGCTTTTGAGAATCTATATGTCAAGCATGACAACCATTTTTATCCGCTTTTGACATTTAGTTTCTTGATTCTTTTTGTTTTTGAATATGGCACTTCGGCTATAAAACCATTGCTAGTGTCGAGTAAATGGCGGCAAATTCAAAATATCGATGTATAGCAACCCTGTCTATAGCCGGAATTATAGTTTTGATCTACAAACTACGAGTAATAAACTTCTTTAGGTTTTATTATTCGTATTTCGTAGATCAAAACTATAATTTCGACTATAGATTGGGTTGCTACAAGTCGTATTTTTGAATTTGCCGCCATTTACACGACACTGGCCATGGTTTTATAGCCGAAGTGCCATATTTAAAAAAAAGAGTCAAGAAACTAACTGTCAAAATAGCCGTTGCTATAATGGTTGCTATGGAAAAGTTTCCTGTCTTTGTCCACTCAAACTCAAGTCGATGGGTGGCGCCATGCTCGGGAAAAAGATATGTAGACATGGGAAAGAAACTGCCATTACTTTCTTCCGAAGAATCGACTGGGGAAGGCCGTGCTAGCTATGCTGCATGCCAAATTTCATATATATATATATATAAGATATTTAGTGAAAAATTCAAGTACATGGCAACAGGTAGTGCCATTATTTATATATAGCAAAAAGGCCAAAAAATCATATTTGTTGTATGGGAGCCCTCCATAAATATCAATTTTATATTGTTATAGCGGCAAGAGATATACATAATCTGAGAAAATATCATATCTCTAGCTTTTACCGTTCTTGAGTTACAGCCTGGAGATAGACAGACAGACAGACAGACAGACAGACAGGCAGGCAGGCAGACAGACAGGCAGACAGACGGAATAGCCGGGTGCCGCTTGGGAGTTGATGAGTTTAAGGGTTAATGGCATTTAAGTTTTATTATGTAACAAAATAATGTTTGTGTTTTAAAAATAGAATGTGTCAAGAAATTTAAGAGAGAAATAAAAGTATTAATGCAAAAAGTATATATTATTATCCTTCAATATTCAATCACCGTTACAATTGAAATATTTAAAACTAAGTTTTATAATTACTACTTTTTATTTTATTATTCACATTTTAAAACTAACAGAGTTAACACTTAACTGAAATGGAGGAGGAAGAAAAGCTATTAAAATAAGTATAATATAAAATATTTGAATAGCCTTTCTTCCTTCTCCATTTCAAGTTGTCTACTCTTTTTTATAACGCATTTCCATCTTCAACATCAGCTGTTTCTTAAAAAAAATCCTGGAGTTCTTCCTCAAGAAGGGTTTTTTGTAGCTTTACAAATTCGAACTTTTCTTCGGCTAATTTATCAAAAGATCTTTTTGCTTCGGGTTTACCTGTAAGGAAATACATATTTTTAATATGCAAGTATTTCATAACAAATACTTAAATAATGATATCCTGCAAACTTCAGCTAGGGAGGCAAATCTGCCCAAGATCAACATCAACCAGCTGCACTGAACACAAATACTGGTAGGTAGGTTATAAGACTGGTAGGTGATCAACTTTTAAAAGTCAGATCAGATACAATAATAATTATGTCACAAAAATGTTAAGTACACTGGGTGGTTGAACTTGTTACCTCTGGGTTATGAGTTATGACTTATGAGTCATTACTAATTTCACAGATTATGATGTTTGAGATTTTAATAATACTGAGTAAATGTAAATGTTCTAAAAGTCCACTGTGGACTCTTGGAAATGCTATTGTATTCTATTGTTGTCGCGGTCACCGGTGTCCTTATGGGGCTTGAAGGATTAAATATTTATTCAGTATCAGGAAAACTTACACAGAGCAGGATGTTTTTTTTATCAGTAGCACCTCTATCGTGGGTATCACAGACATAATAGATTTTCATTTGTTATGCAACAGCCGGCTGCCGCTTGGGTGAAGGTTCCACAACAACTATATCATCTTGGCAAGAAGTACTAGCCACAATAATATCTATTCTGGAATCTAGAAACAAACAACATATGTACTTATAAATTTACATTATGTTTTTTTATTAAGGATTTTATCTAATGAAAATATTTACCATTCACTGTATCACTAGCTGTCATTGGGATCAGATAATACAGATTACAGAGAGTTTATTCAAACATAGGTATCAACAGCTGTCTAATCTACAACTAAAGACTGAACTGCATCATGCATGAGACAGAGCACAGCATGCTGGAGAGATTGGAGACACAAATCCATCTTCTTAGTCGTTTCCTTATCATTTCCTTTATTCGACTTAACCTCAATCTTTACTGCCGATCCACACTCGCGCGCGAAGGCACGCCGCGGATCGCGGCGCAAATCGCGGCGCGGATCGCACATTACTACCAAATCCTCTCAAAGTTCGCGACATGTCCGCAGTGTAGGCGTTCTTTATTTGAAAAATTTCCCGCGCGTCTACTTTTTTCATAATATGGCACTCGGCTGTTTAAGAATGGCCAGTGTCAAGTAAAATATGGCGGGAAAAAAAATCGTGAAAAGTTTACAAAAAGTTGTTTTTCCAGATGATCGTCAAGTCAAAAGTCTAGTAAAAGTCTAAAAATAGTATTTTAAAAAGATAAAACCGACTTCAACGTAAATAATTGCGTAGCATTAAAATTCCCTATCTCAAAAACTACTGAACCGATTTTGATGAAACTTGCAGCATTCCCTAAATTGAACAATACCTAGTACAACAAAAAAAGAATCACTTAAATCGGACTTATAGTTCCAGAGATATGCGCGCACAAACATAAAAACATACATACGTACATAAGAATAATAATAATACTTTTATTTCCAGCATCACACGAAACATCATAATAATAAACAATATTGAGTGGTACAGTTATTGTGATCTAGTTACATTAATATCAAAATATTATAATGCTGTGTGATGCCAAATACATACAAACATACACTTTCGAAATTTGGCACATTTGTTCAGAAGCTGCTATAGATTAACATATAAAAAAACTGGACAGTTCTGGAAATATTACATACATACGCGTCGAATTATTGATAACCTCCTTTTTTTAAAGTCGGTTAAAAAGTAGTCAGTAAAGTCAACGAGTCAAGTCAGTTGTTTTAGTAAAGTGGTAGACCCTTTACTAAAACTTTCGACGGAGTTTTGGAGGGAACACAAAATGGCACGTTTCTTGAAGTTGTATCACTTGCCCACACTTGTGCACGACATCAAATTTTTAATGTTTTTTTATGAAATAAGGGGGCAAACGAGCAAACGGGTCACCTGATGGAAAGCAACTTCCGTCGCCCATGGACACTCGCAGCATCAGAAGAGCTGCAGGTGCGTTGCCAAGGCTGGCAACGCACCTGTAGCTCTTCTGATTAAGGGGTAATAGGGGAAGGTAGGGAAGGGAATAGGGGAGGGTACGGAAGGGAAAAGGGTAGGGGATTGGGTCTCCGGTAAACTCACTCACTCGGCGAAACACAGCGCAAGCGCTGTTTCACGCCGGTTTTCTGTGAGGACGTGGTATTTTTCCGGTCGAGCCGGCCCATTCATGTCAAAGCATGGCTCTCCCACGTCAACGCCGGTTTTCTGTGAGGACGTACGTAAATCGTAATACGTAATGGTTAATATTCTACCAACATTACACATTAAAAACCGAAATAACACAATTTTAGGAAAATAATACAAAAACACAACGGCACTCTTTCGTATTCCCAGCAAAATTCCGCGCGTCTACTCTTTCTTGACAGACTGTATTATCTGTTCACTAAACAATGCTGCCATGTCTTGTATGGCAAAAGCCCTTATTAAAATAAAGATTTAAAAAAAAACCCTTTGTCGCGGGACAAAAAACCGACAACATTCGGGGAACGGGCCGCGAAGTGCGAGACATATGCGAATCGGATCCACACTCATGCTTCGCAGAAATTTCGCGGCGCCGCGGCGTCGCGCACGGTCCGCGTGCGAGTGTGGATGCGGCCGGGGAACCAGCCGCGAAGTGCGAAAAATATGCGAACCGGATCCACACTCACGTTTCGCGGAAATTTCGCGGCGTCGCGCGCGGTTCGCACGCGAGTGGGGATGGGGCTTTAGACATGTATCACTAGTTCAATAGAACTTCCTTGAGGCTTCTTTGATTGTCTTAACTGTCTGTTTCCAACTCAGACCAAAGAAACAAGGTTTCCAACGAAATCGTGTTTTTATTATAGTAGTATAGTATCCTCAATCCCCATGGGAAAATTTACACTTCTCTCGCGATTCTTTCCGTTGTCTAATACAGCGTCTCGTATATAAACATTTTTAGTCTACATTCTATAATACAAATCACAAAATATTAGGTAAATTATTCAAGAAACTCGTAAGAAACTACTTAGAAGAACATAGAACCATAGAGTCCAGTGTTGCCAGAGTATACTCAGCCCAGGTTGCCATTTGTAGGTTAAAATGTTGCCATCTGAAACCAAATGTTGCCATTAGAAAAAAACCTGTTCTAGTAATATAAAATATTTATACCTGCGTATTGAGTACTGTTTTATTGCTCTGCATTTTGTTTGATAAAAATTTAAATCAAAAAAATCATGTTTTCAAAAAATATTAATCCTTTTTATGTTGTTGTGTTGATAAAATAATAATTGATTCCACAATTTTTTTCTCATAAATTATAATCATGTTTTCCTGAAAATGAAGAATTTTCTTAGCTTTTTAATTTGATTGTCAAACAGCTTCCATTTTAGTAACTAGATGGCGTATGGGTAGACAACTATCGGTAATACCAGGGAATACCATCAATAATTGCTACATAACTGGGCAAAAGCATGTAAAACTTGATACATTTCAATTTGAAAAAGACACAATAATATTCCAATGAATAGGATAATAAAGTTATAATAACGATGTTTTAGTTAAAACTCGCGGAAGAAATAGCCCTATTTACCGTTGTTCACACCAAATGTCACAGGAATAATACATTTTGGTTTTGACAACATCTTACCTGCACTTGTGCAAGATAACAGATATTAAGTGGCTAATATTTTACCAATAATGAACATCAAAAATCCAAATAACACAATTTGGGGAAAAATAATAAAAACCACACCGACAATAAAAAGTAGAAGTAGAAAACTCTTTCAGTTATCATGTTTTCAGTTTGACAAGTGCAAGCGTGTTCCTAAGCTGTTACCAGTATACTGGCCTAATTGCTTAAGCCAATGATCGCTTAGGAGTATGATATTTTGATTGATATTACACTTGACAGTACACTGATATTTTTTAGAAACACGACCAACATGTAGTCAGTAATGCCAACCTGCAGATAATTTCAAATCGGTGGGGAACCAATAGAAAATTAGTGAGTGTCTACTGTCGCGCCGTCTGGTGGAGATGATAAAAAGAAAACATCCCATTAAAGTATTGACAGACCAAAAAAAGGCAAAGAAGGATTTGTTAGATCCAAATTTCAATGCATTTAAGTTTTTTTAGAGCATTTTTTGTTTATCAAAATCTAAATCTCCTGTCACGATGTTTGTCCGCGATGGATTCCTAAACTACTTATCCGATTTTGATGTTTTTGTTTTTTAAATGTGTGCTTTTTTCCAACTAGAGAGATGGGATAGCTTAGATCTTTAATTATAGACAAATTATTTGTCTATAAAGAGCGACCATTGTTTATGCGACGCGGGTCACGGGATAGCGTTGGCCGTTGCCATCGCTATCCCGTCACTAATATTGAATAAAATAATACGGGCGATATACTTTATATAATATGGCAAAGAAACGTTTGCCGGTACAGCTAGTATAATATAAAAGCTGAAGTGCATCTGTTCTCGAACCTACTGTAATGTAGACGTGTACACCGAACACAGATCGCACTTGTTGAGTCTTCAATCATTAAAATTGGTTTTTCAAATAGGTCTATGGCGTGGGTTACACGCATCAATATTATCAAAATTCCGTGATAATATTGATGGTGTAATAGGCGCAATCACAGTATCGCAGTACTATTTGTGAATCCCGTGATACTAGAATCGTGATAATATTGACCGTGTAATCTATGCCTTAGATAGGTAGCTTCTTCGATTAAAACAATAAAGAGGACTTACCAATAGATTTAAAACAAAAGTATTAGAAAACCACGAAAAAATTTCCTTTGCATCGCACTACACTTACATAAAATTACTTTTATCTCTAGCTTCACCAAAATAGACCTTTTGCTGGTAGAAATATGGGTACAATTTGTTTGTCTATTATATATACTTAAGTATGCTTAAGTATTGTTTTCATTTCGGAATAAAAATGCGTTCAAGATTTTGATTTTGTTCAATTCGATGAGTTCAGTTCATCTGCGAAATATATTCGATCAATGATATTATATAACAAAGCTCAAAGCAGATATGTTACTACCGCGCGCGTTGTGAAGCCATTAAATACGGGCCAATTGACCCGTCTTTTGTATAGTCTGTCTCTTTTATGTAAATGTCATTTCGTATCTTTTGTTTCACTTAACTGTCAAATTTGACAATTGAAGTTGAAAATTGTTCGGAAGCAATTTAAGCCGGAAAATTGTATGAATGTAACAGATCTGTGTTTAGTTGAATATCATTGTATTCGATATTTTTTTACCGATGATCGCGCGTCATGTCGAAAAGTTGCCAAAAAGTTGCCATTTGAGCTCGGTTGCCATTTGGTTGCCCCGAAGGGTCAAATGTTGCCAAAATGGCAACCAAAGTTGCCAAATGGCAACGCTGCCATAGACAATGATATTCTACTAAATACAGATATGTTACGTTCATACTGCCGCACTCAGAGTGGAACATTATTTAGTTAAATGTAATTAATTCAAAATTTTGACATAAACCCCATACTTTATCTGTCAAACTCTTCATTAAATTGAAGCTTAATCTTTATTAAATGTCTCTGAGTACGGCGGATACTATCTTCCAGCTTAAATTGCTTCCAAATAATTTTCAAATTCAAATACGTACTTACCTCTGTCATATCTAAAGGTTACCATAGTTACAACAATGAATGCGACAGATAATACGTAATGAATGGTATAGAATAGAATAACTATATGTTTTGAGATGGTTTTGAATTGCACTTGACAGGCGCATCGGCGCGCATGCGCGACAAAGATGAGAATATTGTTATTGTTGAACAGAAGAGACATTGAATAAAACTAATTGTTTGTTAGATTATTTTTTATTAAACTTTGTGCTATATTCTATACATATTATAATAAAGTCGTAGGAAAACAAAAGTACACATTGAATATTTTTAAAAATATTAGTACTTGGGGTATATAACGTGTAAATTTTTGTTTCTTTGTATTTACATAATATTTTTTTAGAGTAATTACTTTAGGATCGGTCGTATGCCCGGGCTAAATATGTATATTATATTAATTAGTAGGTTTTTGACGTGACAACGTCTTAAATTAGGTTGCGGCTGGGAGTCACTTATGAAAAAGTGTAACGCTCGGTAACGTTACGATGAGTCACCGAACGAGAGAGAGGCCCGCCGAATGCCTTGCGTCTCTCTCCCACACGTTGTCACGTAAAATCTTCGCCCGTAAAACCGACTTTACAGGCAACCATTTTTTTTAAATTAAATAAGAGGGCAAACGAGCAAACGGGTCACCTGATGGTAAGCAACTACCATCGCCCATGGACACTCGCAACATCAGAAGAGCTGCAGGTGCGTTGCCAGCTTTAAAATAAGGTAAGAAATGAAAGAACATATGTAAGAGTTACTTTTACATTAATTGAAAATTTTAACACCAAAATATTTAAGTAATAATAAATATCTATATCTATACATATTATTATAAAATAAGGTCGCTTTTTTCCCTCATATCCCTTTGCTCCCTTTAGTCTTTAAAACTACGCAACGGATTTTAATGATTCTTTCAGTATTAGAAAGCCTATTTATCGAGGAAGGCTATAGGCTATATTTTATTACGCTAGGACTAATAGGAGCGAAGAAATAGAGGAAAATGAGGAAAAAACGTCGAAAATTATTTGAAAGGGCTAACTTGAACGCGCTAACTACCTACTGGTCCGATTTGAATAATTCTCTCAGTGTTAGATATTATAGCCCCTTTATTGAGGAAGGCTATAGGCAATATTTTATCATGCTAAGACTAATAGGAGAATGTGAAAAAATGAGGGAAATTATTTGAAAGGGCTTATCTCGCGAACTGCTGGAGCAATTTTTATGTTATTTGGCACAGGTTCAGGTAAGAAGTAGACCACGTGAAGGATCGAGGCTATCGATTTTAATCATTTTTTACTACATAAAATACATATTTTATGTACCTTCAAAAAGATTTAATTTATTTCTTTTCTGTCTCTTTGAAATTTTTTGTATTTCCGGATTATTTTTATGTGCCAAATGGAGACGAATATTTGTGTATTTATCAATTACTAGATGAAGCCCGCAACTCCGTTGCACCAAAATTTGTTTATCGCGCGGGAACCGTACATTTTTCCAGGATAAAAACTATCATGTCGATGCCTTAGTTCACAAATGCACTAACAACATGAATGTCAACTTTACAGGGGAGCGTTTTCAAGTTTCGGAATATTGAGATCTGGATTGCATGAAAGTAGCATATATTAATTAAACAATTTTGCATGTATTCCAAAGACTAATGCCTTAGCTACATTACATCTCAATATTTTGTTATTATCATAACAATAACATTACTAAAAGAGCCAAATAAACCTATAAACCCCTATATAATACATTTGTGCACAATGTAAAATTAATTTTTACAGGTATTAAGTAAAAAACACAATAAACTTTCATAATTTACCAGGCCAAAATAAAGTAAAAGGCCCATAATATAAAAGGACAAAGGTAAGTTAAAAGGTCTAAAAAGTTTAATAAAACAGAATAATGAAACAACCAGTAATTTGTTATGATCATAATGTTTAATTTTAGGTTAAAAAAAAAACTGTTTAAATTACTGAATACAAAGTAAGCCCTAACTATAGGGCATTCATCAATGATAATAAAAAAATTTTCAATTAGTCTTTTCTTCCTGAAGGACTATTATAAAATTTCACTAGTACAAACAAACGTTGTTATACTAGTGAAATTGATTTTTAAAAACACTTCAAAGGAAAAAGGCTAGTTAAAGATTACAAACAATTATTATAAAAAATATCAAATATTCCTCAAGGACAATAAATTCACAGACTACTAAGGGATACTACGTATAATAAATTCGTTAATTTAAAAAATAAAACAAAAGGACTAAGCCATAGTGGCCATATCTATAAGACTCATTAGACTAAAATGATAATCACACATGATATTTATCAGTCTTTAATTAGACGGTCACAAACAATAACTTTTGAATAAAGAGGAATTATGTAATCATAAGAAACTTTCAAATAAAAAAAAAATCAATTAACATTCAGTCTTTAATTAGACGGTCACAAACAATAACTTTTTGAATAAAGAGGAATTATGTACTTATAAGAAACTTTCAAATAAAAATTAAATCAATATACATTTGAATTTATATAAGCCCTAATCCTTGGCCATTCAACGTCAAGAAATTTGACTAAACAAAAGAAATATTAGTCATCAAAAAATATTATAGGCATTAGTAATCATTTAATTAACACCTTCACTGCGGCAAGTAAAATCTTAAACCTACGTCTGGTGCAGCGGCGGGCCAAAGTGTGCCTCCAATGATATTTCCGCCAGTGCGGGGTAGGCCTTTCTCGACCCACCAGCACAAGGTTAGATTAAATTACTATAACTTTGCGAAAACATAATGTAGGTGTACAGTTTTTGGACTGTTGGAATAACCTTGAACCCAACTACTTTAGATTTAATTCGCCCCGGGATCTGCCGAACAGGAAATGAGAAATAAACCAGGGAAAGTGGCGGGCCGATATCGACCTGAACCGCACTAGAAAGTATTTTTAGTAGAGATGGGAAAAACAAAAATAAGGGGATATCGAAAAAATATATGTTTATTAATATATTTAAATTCCTGTCTTTAAAACACAAAGCCCGTTTTTGTTTGCACATTCTGCAGTATGTTTTTTTTTAATTTCTTTTTTGATTCGACACTCATGGTTTCTCTCAGTTTTTCATATCACTCTGCATAATTTCGCCGTTTAACGCTCATCTCAAGGACATGATCTTTTGTTTCCTGCTATCGTGCGTTGTTAATTTTATGAAATGAATAATTATTGTATTTTAAAAAGATAAAACCTACTTCAAATTGTACGTAATTGAGAATCAAAATTACCTATTTTAAACACTACTGAACCGATTTTGATGAACAGTATTCCCGAAGTTAAACAGTACCCAGTACAAAAAAAATGGTTGCCTGTAAAGTCGGTTTTACGGGCGAAGATTTTACGTGACAACGTGTGGGAGAGAGACGCAAGGCATTCGGCGGGCCTCTCTCTCGTTCGGTGACTCATCGTAACGTTACCGAGCGTTACACTTTTTCATAGGTGACTCCCAGCCGCAACCTAATTTAAGACGTTGTCACGTCAAAAGATTACTTTAATCGTACTAGTAGTTCCGAAGATGTGCGAACACAAACATAAAAACATAAATATGTATGTCACTTTAGAAATTTGTCACATTTGTTCAAATGCTGATAATATAGACTAAAACATATCAAAACTAGACAGTTCTGAAAATAATACATACAATATACAGGTTTAATTGATAACCTTTTATTGAAGTCGATTAAAAAACGCGACGTACGTCAGTTACGAATTACGATTGATTGCACATCACTAACTGGCGAGGCGGACGCTCGGTGCGGTATCGGGTCGCCAACCGCCGCGCCTGCTTGTACGGCGGGCCGCAATAGGCGCACTGCCGCACTGAGCTGATTTTTGACACCCCCAGTGCGTGGTAGGCCGATAACGACCTGCCATATTTTTTTTATAGGAAAGACCTATAATTTTGAACACAATCTCAAATATATATTTGCATCTGTCATACTTTTACAAACACCTGAGATAATCGTTCCGCACCAAGTGAGAGAACATAGTTTTCTTCGTCCGCACCAGCTAAAATTCCGCGGCAGGCCGATTTCGGCCTGCCCCGCAGTGAAGGTGTTAATAAAAAAACAAATTACAAATCACTCCTTGCAAAAGCATTGATAGTGAAAGTATTTAACATACCATATCCCTCAATATTTTTTAAATCATATGTGTTAACAACACATAACACACTGTCAAAGCTAGCGATGATAAATGAGCAGATATTATAAATGTATATAATACATTTGTGTTTTGTATTTTTCAGTAATTAGTGAACCTAAAATCAGTTACGTCAATATTTTTTTTGGATTTCTAAAAATAAAGGCGGTTAATACATTTGGTAACCAGAAACTATATTTATAACAATTGTGTCACTATGATTTTGCTAGAAAGAGACGGAGTTCCGTTATTTCAATGTGCGGAGACATTTAATGTGTCTGGCACTTAAAAACTGAAAAATTAAAATTTTGCAGTTAATACATTTGTGAACTAAGGCATCGATGTGTCCTTTCCCGGGACTCAAGGTATCTCCATGCCAAATTTCAGCAAAATCGGTTTAGCGGTTTGGGTGTGGAGAGGTAACAGACAGACAGACAGACAGACACACTTTCGCATTTATAATATTAGTATGAGATGAGCTCTATGATTAAAAATAGGGGTCTGTTATTTTGAATGTTCTAAGGGGGGTATTAGATTATCATTTATATTGGATCCTAGATCATTGGGTCATTTATATTGGATCATGTAATATAGATAAATGATTCATTTCTTCCTTGATCATAGATTTTAACATTTGCTGAGAGATTGGATCCAATACGGTCATAGAAATTGGTGTTGCCAGTTATTTAATATAAAAAAAGAGTTTTTAATTTCTTGTTCGTTAGTATGTTTCAAATAATGTAATGTAATTCTTTTTCTAATTATATACTTGAATAATTTTGCTGAAATAACAAAAAACAAGCCATATTAAAAATGACGATGTCTTTTGACAAATCGAATTCTCTGAGATCTAGTAACACTGATGTCAATACCTGTCAGCGTTAGCGCTCCCCATTAGCTATTGAAACAACATATGACGTAAAATAGGATTAATGTTATATGATAATGTAATATGCAGATATGATCAAATGATAATTTTTATTGGATCCTATATAATATGATCCTGTAAATGATCCAATATAAATGATAATGTAATACCCCCCTAAGAGCGAGTCAAAAACATTGGAATTCAAAAATGATTTTAAAATGCGATACTTCAATTGTTTTGCTTCATCATTGGTAGCAAAATGTACTCCTCATTCATTTTACAGTACAGTACAGTTGCATAAGACATCGCATAGCGTATAAAAATAGAATACAAATAAACTGCAATTGTAGGCATTTAAGTCGCCATCTAACAGTCATGTGGCGAGTCTGCACTAACTACTCTATGGCTGCAGCAGCGCAACCATCCTTATCGTTCTTGCGTCAAAACCATATCGCTGTCACTTTCTTCGCCTGAACCATGGCGGAAATTCGATTTTTTCAGATTGTTCGAAAAAATAATTGAAAATGTAATCAATCGAGGTATTTATTGCATTCTTATAAGTGGTAAGAGATTCCATGTGTTTTGTTTACTTTGGAGCCATAGTTCGTACAATTTCTAAATACACACGACGGCATTTTCAATTTATTTTGGTACTTGACAAGACGCGGTACGTTCGTGAAGTGCGTTCGATGGTTCGATGCAGACTAAATAAAGAAGGGGCCAATTGACCTGTATTTGAAGCTTCACAATTCGCGCGGTAGTAACATATCTGCTTTGAGTTATTATTTATTATATCATTGACCATAGAACACTGAAATATTTTCAAATGTCTTGAAACTTGAAAGGTGTCACCTACGATTCGTTTTACGTATTTCATATTCCTTGCATATTAAATAGGTATGTGTGTTGTTGAACCAAAACCTTTTGACTCTTTTAAAACAAATCTTGTGTAAAACTTTTGTAAATCCATCAATACATACGTCAACTCTATTTTTGTTGCTGTTTTTTTCTAATATATTTATGTGAAATTATGAAACTATTGTACTTTTCAATATAAGGTTGGGTTAAAATGGAACGTACGACGGAAATTGCGACGTTGCCACTTCGACTGTCAAATAAGGTTAGAGTTAATTATCTGGCGCGTAATTTAACAGCAAAGAATAAGGATTTTAACAGAGACGTACGTGGTGGAACCAAAAAATACATCAGGTGGATTTATATTATGGCAGATATTTTTATGTGGTAAATAGATAATGGGAGCTTTATCAGGAAGCGGTGAAACAGGCCCAACCAAATGATAGTATAGTATGGACCTATGAATGAATAAATTACTTTTTACCTTGTCTGTGGCACAACATACACATCCTTTGTGTCAAGTTGCCAAAAAAGAAGAAAAAGAAAAACAAAGATTTTCAACTTGCATAAATTTAGTTTTACAATGTGAAAACTACATGTTACTGTGATAAATATTAACAATTAAAGTGAAAGACGTGTCAGAGTGCTGAAAATTTGAAGATTTTCATTGAAGAAAAATAGTAAAACGCGAAAATATCACTGATATTCTCGCGTCTACATTTCCGATTCTGATTGCTCAATCGCCACAGCAGCAGGTAATTAAGCGTTTGTTTTATAAATTCTGTTTGTTAATTTTATTGTATAATGCAATTTTAAGTAGCCTGAGTAAGTGTTATGTGGTATAATAAAACAACAATTTTACATAAACCATATGTTTACGTAAACAATGAACTGTCAAAGAAATCTATAATATAACGCGCCTAACAATGATTGATACTTTGACTTAGGTGCTTTGCGTAATTATGTATCTTAGATGTATATTATAATATTCTCGTGTCACAGTTTATGTGCTTAACTCCTTTAACACTTTGATGCAGCGTAATATAATATTTTAATTAAGTATTACGTTTTATGTTTACAGGTAGCAGAAAAAGCGTTTAACGAAATAACCGAAATGACTGGGAGAATTTAAGCTATCATTTTGAAAAAAAAAACACGGAAAATAAATACAAAGAGTGGGAATTAACCCTTAATTAGGATATTGAAGAGCTGATTATTAAAGATGAAAGTGCCTCTTCACTGTAACTCCACTGCTGTAACTACCTACATGGACCTAGAAAGTGGCGATGATTCTGTTTCCGGCTGCATTGTAGAATATTATTCGATGATCATATTTTATTGAAATAACAAAACCCTGTTTTTTATTTATTTATTTTTTGTATTTTTTAAATAAGTAAGTAGTATATAAAACATATATAGTATAAAACAGGAGTGAGCTTTTCTCAGCTTTCACTGGTCATCAAAGTAGCTCTGCACCTCTCAGGGAGAGGGTACTTAAATAACAGGAGTTATAGATTCATAATATGTAATACTAGTGACTAGCTGATGTCCCGGTGAACTTCGTGTCACTTATAAACCTTCCCTGCCCCCTTAGACAACTGGCAAAACGCTAACGTTATAAAAATATGTATGGATTTGACATTAGTGTTCGCTAGCGAAGCGATGACTTATGTCAAATCGCATACATTTTGTAGCGTTAGCTTCAGCGCTTTGCCACTTGTCTACAGGCTCTGGACTTCCAGGAATATTTTAAGATTAAAATTAGCCACATCGGTTCAACCGTTTAATCGAGTTATTGTATTTTTTATATAGTCCGTCAAGAAAGCGAAGAAATTAAAAAGTGGCAACATCGTAGTGTCATCCCTTTTTTCTTAGATTGATTTGAAAGGGATGACACTACGATGTTGCCATTTTTCAATTTCTTCATCTTCTTGACAGATTATGACATATATACAAACAAACAAATCTTTATTTCCCTCAAAAAAGAATTTTACGTCATGTTAAACTTAAACAAAACACTGCTCCCCACACTAGGATTCCCTGTGTCGTGGAGAGCAGTCTCTTCCATCATGCACATAGATACATACAATTAATAATTTTAATCAGCTAATGACTTAATTGTGATAACTAACATAAAGTTATAATATGTTCTAAGTCTTTTTAACAAAACCAATAATGTATTTGTAAGTAAACAGGCAATATATTTTAAAGTAGGTGATGCTTTTATAATATGATACAAAATACACATAATAGCATTACAAGATCATTACCAGAGCTATCGAAACCAGCTGCAGTACGTGTAAGTTAGTGATGAGGTGAGTTATACAAATATTATAATACTTTACATACATTAGATTGTTTCTTGTAATTTGTAATATCGTTAATTAAACACACACTATAACTACATCATAATTATTTCAAATTTTCTTAACTACATAATATATATAAATCATAATATTTACAACGTGTTTTTTTAAACCGTATTTAATATAGAGTATCAAAATCTTTTATAGTGACAGGATACAGTGTGGCCATAAGAGGCCACACCGGAAACAAGTGGCGACTCTATTAATGTCGTGACTTTTTTGACAGACTATACGAAATTCACTTACTCTAGTGATTAATATTAACTAAAAATGTTTAAATATTAATCTTGTGTCCAATTATAATTACCAGGTTCATAAAAACATAACTTTTAAATCAATTTTTGTCATCAACACTCGAACATCACATAGCGTGTTACTTAATTCCTGAACATTTTCCTGCTAGCGTACCTATACAAAGCCATTTCATACCGACCAAATTTTTGTCCAGCGGTAGCTTAATATTTAGCAATCAATATTATCAGCGTCAGTCGCCGCACCCGTGGTGGAATGTTAACAGCTGAGAGTATTTCAAAGTTGTAAAAAAAATTGTTGCAAAAAGTGATTTTATACCGAATAAAACTTTGAGGGATGATTATTGAGGTCATGTTTAACCAAAAAATCACCGTCAGCCGTATTGCCGACGGGGGATTCGACGTCAGTCGCGTTACTGAACATGTAAAAAAAATTTGAATATAAAGTCATTTTATACCGTACAAAATTTTTACAGGTGAATGTTTCTTTTTTGTAAATAATAAATAAAACCGTCAGTCGCTAATACGATGGTGGAAAAACCGTCAGCCAGCGATATAAGTTATGACCGATATAGCCCTACTTCGCGCTCAATGTATCCCAGGGCGTCGCGTAGACGACATTTGCACCTGCAAACATTCAGCTGACGGCGATTTTCGTTTGAATTAACCATAAAATTATCTCACATAGGAATTTTAAGTAATTAATTCGGTAGTCAATACTTGTGAAGAAGAATTATATACATTTTACTTTAAAAGCGCCATCTGTTGTTATATACTAAAACTAAAATAACACCTACCCAACCTAAACGTGTATAATCTAGATATGAACCTTTATTGAGTGCGAATTGGGATCGTTTTAATGTCAATTCAATACGATTCCCAACATCAACTTTGAGATGTTCTCAATTTTTATTCCACCCATTATGAACCGGCTGACGATCAAAGCTGTTATGTATTAGTGGAATACTATTATTGTAACGATTTTCACTCGGTATGAAATTACTTTTTGAACTGAACGCGACCTACTATATGGTATATAGTGCGATTTTAGTTACACAAGGTCTTGAATCTCATTATTAGTAGAGCTCTGTATAGACCCTGTGTAATGTGTGTGTAACTTACACACCCTCTATAACTATCCGTTCGTTAAACACGCGTATAAGGATTTTTTATTAGTAAGGGGGCAAAAGTATGCACCTTTTGTACGGCGCGGCGCGATGCGGTCTACCAGAATTATACGAATTTTTTGTGCGTCAGAACTCAGACTTATTGCACGTCATGTGCGTTACTGCTTATGTTCTATTTCCACAGAATAAAAAGTGCGTCACGGATAGTCTGTCGTCTGCGATCTCCCTTAAAATATTAACCTATCAACAACACTGTGGAATAAATAAACATCACTCCAAAAATTTCAGACACACACACTTGACACTAGACACTGAGCTATCTTAATATAATAATAATATTATCATTTTCAAGTTCTTTTTTACTGTGTTTTTGTTATATTTATACAATAAATACCTATTCGTAATGTTCCACTTGGACAATTAAGGGAATCTATGATGTACACGTGTCCGAAATGATGATGATGATGATAATGCTTTTTATTCGATGTTTTTATTATGTTCTTATTACTCGATGTTTTTGACGTAGAAAACTCCTTATTTATTGCTGCTGTTTCTATGGTAGGCAAGCCCTTATTCCCTAGCGTTTCTGTCGTAGGCAAGTCCTTATTCCCTAGCGTTTCTGTCGTAGGCAAGTCCTTATTTCCTAGTCTTTCTATCGTAGGCAAGCCCTTATTCCCTAGCGTTTCTGTCGTAGGCAAGTCCTTATTCCCTTGTGTTTCTATCGTAGGCAAGTCCTTATTCCCTTGTGTTTCTATCGTAGGCAAGTCCTTATTCCCTAGTGTTTCTTTCGTAGGCAAGTCTTTATTCCCTAGTGTTTCTTTCGTAGGCAAGTCCTTATTCACTAGTGTTTCTATCGTAGGCAAGTCCTTATTCCCTAGTGTTTCTATCGTAGGCAAGTCCTTATTCCCTACCCCTAGTGTTCCTATCGTAGACAAGTCCTTATTCCCTAGTGTTTCTACCGTAGGAAAGTCCTTATTCCCTATTGTCTCTATCGTAGGCAAGTCCTTATTTCCTGGTGTTTCCGTCGGAGCCAAGTAATTATTCCCTAGTGTTTCTGTCGTAGGCAAGTCCTTATTCCCTAGTGTTTCTATCGTAGGCATTTCATTATTCACTAGTGTTTCTATTGTAGGCAAGTCCTTATTCCTTAGTGTTACTGTCGTAGGCAAGTCCTTATTCCCTAGTGTTTCTATCGTAGGCATGTCATTATTCACTAGTATTTCTATTGTAGGCAAGTCCTTATTCCCTAGTGTTTTTATCGTGGGCAAGTCCTTATTTCTTGGTGTTTCCGTCGGAGCCAAGTCCTTATTCACTAGTGTTTTTATCGTAGGTAAGTCCTTATTTCCTGATGTTTCCATCGGAGTCAAGTCCTTATTCCCTGGATAAGCTACGGGTACTTCTCTGCGGCTTCTCTTTGGAACATAATGCTCCAATGAATCCTCTATGATTATCTCCTGCTTATTTTCAATTACTTTCAGCAATCGCAAATCTATTCCCTTCTTATTATCACCCTCATCATTTACTGGTAACTGTATATTACACACTGGTGGTTCTTGTCTTATCACTGAGCTGTGCACCATCATTATCAGCGTGGTCACTACCAAGATCTTTAATGACGACATGTTGAAGATCAGCAGCGGCAATTTGGTTATTTTCTTCATCAATTGTTCCTTCTTTGAGAAAATTTTGATGTAGGAAAAAACACCGAAAAGTTATTTTTCGACGACGCTTCCCGAGGCTTGCGATGTCCTGACTATTCAGTATTCAAGTTACTGTGATCTCTGTCGATAAAAATTATAGCCCAATCACCTTGCTTTTAAGTATAGCTCTTTACCTACTATTTAAAAGTTAAGAGATGATAGCAGCGTAATAATAAACAAAGACTAGCAAGAATGTTTTGGCGCGTCGATAATATTGTCACGGAGTAGCAAATGAGAAGCAGCTATCATTTTATTATACGCCAATTATTATTATATTTGCGTTTTTCATTTCTGCCACTTGCAAAACGATATTTAGATCATAATGACAAGAAAACTCTCTCTTAAGAGTCTCAAGTGACGTTGTAACGTCTCTATGGTCCAGTGGATAAGAGCGTAGTATTTGACGTGGGTTTTCTGTTCGATTCCCGCGTTAAGACCGTGCTATTACTTATATTTACAAGTTTGGTTAGTACAATGCAGGCTGATCATCTGATTGTCTGACGAGTAAAATGATTCATGCGTCGGATGAGCATGTAGGTAAAAAGTCGTTCCTACGCCTGATCTCTCGCCAGTCGTGTCGGTCGTCTTGTCACTGGGTTATGAGATTAAAGGAATTGCAGGTGCTCCTGGGTGCTGCGCACACACGTTGGCACCATAAAATCATATGCGTAACTGGCCTGATTTTAATTAAATCGGTCACCTTCGCCGAAACCGGTGTGGGGGGTATTGTCACTATCAGCGACCACATATCCTTGTGATCGCTGGTCACTATAATGTGGTGGCGTTAATTGCGATAGGCGCCAAAACAGCCTTGTTAGTCTGTAGATAACCTCCACATCTGTCAATTTAAACAAATATTCATATCAGATAGATATTTGTGTTCATAGTGTCACCGACTGCCAATTAGTGTAAGTGTTAAATAATAATCTGCTACAAAACATTCGGTCATTTTTAGGGTTCCGTACCTCAAATGGAAAAAACGGAACCCTTATAGGATCACTTTGTTTTAAACAAAGGCAAAGTCATTTATTTAATCAAAATGGGTTTTTACGATGTTTTCACAATTCTTTCTGAGGTCAAAGTAATTTTTTTTGCTTATTCTTTTATCTTAACCTTTTAATCGCCGCCCCCACCGAATAGTATCGTAATCGACTATTACTATAGAAGTGCTTTTATAACGGATTATTGCTTTTGAAGGCCAATTCCACCTCGTGAATTTTTTTCATAGCGGTCGGACTGATAGTTTTTGAGATAGATATTTTGTAATAAACATACATGTATTATTCGCCTACGCATAAGCAACAAACTTTACGACGAACACTATGACAATAAAATATTACTATTTTCTGAATGACCAAACTAATATGGCTAACTGATATCGCGATCTTATTCCGGTACCAAAAAACAAAAGGCGGCTAAAAACAGATGTCAGTCAGGATATTACCATATTATTCGGGTAAAAAGTACATTTCATATTTTTAGTAATTATATATTGCGATTTTATGTTCTAAAAGTAATAATAGTTATTATAGAATACTGTCTAAAGCGGACCTACATAAATGTAGTAATGCATCTCACGATAGTACTTTGCGTACATTGCGACAAGGGTTTACTTTACAGGTTGCGACAATTTTCTAATGCTTACATCAAAAAGTACTATACATTGCTCTCGCTTTGTCGGCATATAAAAGAAAGTGATAGCCTTAACCTCGTCACGTGTTTCGAAGGTCAAGCAATAATAATTGTTTACATTATCTTCATTTGTGATTTTGTTTACGGAAGTGCGAAAAAAAATGCAAAAGTTATAAACAATTAAGTAAACATAAAAAGAAGGGCTTGGATTTTTTTTAATATTTCGAAAACTATTTGAGATAATCAAAATTTAAAAATAGATCCTTAAAGAGCAGGAAATTTCCTAAAAAAAATCCTAGATTTTGGAACCTTACCAATAATCCTTATAGCTTTAATTGAGCGGCGAAAGTAACGGTAAAACCGCGTGGTTCGGGTTTCGCGTGATTTGCCGCAATCTGCTACGTGAACTAAAAAAATATTTTAAGTGATTAAATATCGATATTAAGGATTAAAAAATTTGGGTACTAAGTAGACATATTATGAATAAACAATAATCCGTTAACAAAAATAAATTATCACAATTTGTTTAATTATTATGCTTTTGTTCATTTGTTAATAGTCACCATTTTAATGTTAACATAAAAACGCTGATTATTTCAAAACAAGAAATCTAGATTTTTTTTATTATTCTTTAGAACTAATCTTAATAGGCCATATAAGAGATTCCCGTTGAAAAAAAATCATTTTTTTTTATTTTTCACTTTTTTATTAACATTCAAAGTCATTCCAAAATTATTCATGTAAATAAAGCAATTACGGTACTTTTATATCCAATTATTGTTACTATTTTGTTTTGTCACTGTTAGAAGCCAGATAACAATATATATATTTTTTATTTATAACTAATAAAATTTAAATAATCATTTTTATTGATGAAAAACCCCTAATTTCTATATTTACATGAAAATTTAATGAATGCCTTTGATTGTTCATAAAAAAGTGAAAAATCAAAATTGTTGAATTTTTCCACCGGATATCTCTTCTAAGCCCTTTTAAAATTAGCTCAAAAGAATAATAAAAATTTATAGATTTCTTGTTTTGAAATAATCAGCGTTTTTATGTTAACATTAAAATGGTGACTAATAAACAAATGAACAAAAGCATAACAATTAAACAAATTATGATAATTTATTTTTGTTGATCGATTATTGTTTATTAATATGTCTACTTAGTACCCAATTTTTTTTATTTCTTTATATTAATATTTAATCAGTTAAAATATATTTTTTAGTTCACGTGGCGACTGCGGCAATTCACGCGAAACCCGAACTACGCGTTTTTACCGTACTTTCGCCGCTCAATTAAAGTTATAAGGATTATTGATAAGGTTCCAGGATCTAGGATTTTTTTTAGGAAATTACCTGCTCTTTAAGGATCTATTTTTAAATTTTGATTAACTCAAATAGTTTTCGAAATATAAAAAGAAAACTAAACCCTTCTTTTTATGTTTACTTAATTGTTTATAACTTTTGCATTTTCTTCAGCCCCTCTTGGAATTTTCATAAAATGTTCTACATGGTATTCCAAATCGAATGAGACTAAAATCATAATTTTTAGTGCATTAGATCAGGTTTTGAGGAAAATGGCACTTGTTAATCAGACTATTAGTTAAAAAAGTTTTTAAATGTTGTTTTCGGTGTTTGGACCTTTTTAGTTATTAAACCTAGATGAGGCTTCGGACACAATAGACATAACTACCAGTAGTTCGACTGCAAAGAAATGAACAGGTTTCAATATCTGTCAAATTCGTCGGGTTTGGGGGTGATAAGTTAGAGGCTGGCGCGCTGGCTGGTATAATTTATTTTTAAAAATAAGATTTTGAAATTGAATTCTGACAGTTTTCTTTGCATGTGCCAAAATATAAACAACTAAATTTGTAGGTAACGACCCTAGCGACGACTTTTGTCATAATACGTCAAACTTAAAATTTTTTACATCAGTTCTAAGTCGGCATACTCTATCATTCTGTCTACTCTGCTTCGGAGGTATAAAAAAAGGATAACTGATTGTTATATTACTGTAAAATTTTATATACTTACCTTTTGTTATAAAATTATTAAAATACCTATAAAATAAAAATAAAAAATGGTTTTATTTAAGAATCCAGTTAATTATTACAATATATTTTAAGTTTTTTAAATTCTGTATTATATTTTTACATATATAAAGTATGTTTCGCTTGCCATGGAATAATAAAGTTAATATATTTTACGATTAACATGTGACTTACTCTTAGCGTCGAATATATTGGTAACAGTCGATTACAGAGCCAGTAAACATGTCTGCAAGACAGCCAATAGGATCGCATCCAACTATTACTGTGTAGTTCGTTGTCGACAACTTACCCGAATAATATCGTATTGATGTGTTACGGACAAAAATTCTATTTAAATTTCGGTATTTACTTTCAGAACATGTATCAGCTGTGATACTATTTGATGAGACGGTGCACCAGAAGACAGATGATGGTAGAACCTTCATAGATGTTCTCCAGAAGAATAACATAATACCGGGAATAAAGGTTGATAGAGATGTAGTGGACCTGTTCCTGTCTGAAGATGAAGTGTCTACGCAAGGTACTCATTACACTAGTGTTATTTAAACAATAGTATAAGGCCACAAACAACTTTGAGATTGTCAGCCAAACGGTGAGGAAATTAGCGTATTTGTATTTGCGTATAATATCTACCAATAACGCGTCGCTGCCTATTACCAATAGCGTATGCCTGCGAGGACCTAGCTTCCTTTCTCGCTCTACCAAAGAGGTTACATTTCGGCATATTAGTATGCCTTACCCTCTTACCCTGCCATAGCCTAGTGATCTCAAAGTTTTGCCTGACTTATACACGGCAGAGCTTTGATCAGAGGTTAAATAAAGAAGATACTCTATAAGTCGCAGCCAACACCTAATAACAAAAATTAGTATGTAAACATTTTAAACTACTTCATAATATCAGCGCTCGCGCTGGACGCGACTAGTTACGGAGTAGCTACCGTTCGGCCGGCGAAAAAGCGGTAGACCCAAGAAAAGGTGGAACGATAAACGCTGTAGATAAAGAGTGGCCAAAGACACCAAGAGATAAAAACGTGTGGAAGTAAAGAGGGGAGACTTTTGCTTAGCAGTGTGACACCAACGGCTATACATACTAATATTAAAAATCCCTTTACGACCAAACCACAGAATCGATTTTGCTAAAATTTGTAATGGAGATACTTTGAGTCCCGGGAAAAGACATTGGATACTTATTGTCCCGTAACAATGCACGGTTCTCGAGCGGATAACTAACTAAAATATTTTTCTTTCAGGCTTAGACGATCTCGCCAAACGCTGTTCCGAGTACAAGAAGCTGGGTTGTAGATTCGCAAAATGGCGGTGCCCGTTGAAGATATCTGAGCACATGCCATCAGTCAGGGCTATCAATGACACTGCCCAGATCCTGGCGAGGTACGCCTCGGTATGCCAGAGCCAGGGTCTGGTGCCGATCGTGGAGCCAGACGTACTGTTAGATGGTAAGCATTTTGAGGTTACTGGTGTCTATACTATAGCTATACTATAAATGCTAAGACCTTTCTGTCTGTCTAATTATCACTTCATGCATGAACTGTAAATCTCAGGGATAATAATGTATGTCCTGATGAACAAAGGATAGTTTTTATCTCTGAAAAATGTACTTGCGGATAACATTAATTAGTATTACATACATGCTATATATATAAGTATTTATTAATCTGTGTGCTATCTTTACACTAAAATTCGTTTGTAAAATACAATTCTCTTGTAAGTCCATATTATGTCCAAAGATAATAAAGTTAAGCAACATACCATAAAAATGTACTAACTTTCCTCTGTCTTACTAGGCGATCATGACATTGAAAGGACACAAAAAGTGACGGAGGTGGTCCTGGCTACCGTGTACAAGGCGCTACATGATCATCATGTGTTTTTGGAAGGAACCCTCTTAAAACCTAACATGGTGAGTGGAATTTACTACTAGTGGTATGGTAGAAAAGAGAGAAAATCTTTTAGGGTGAAGCCAAACGAGTCGTGACTCGTGAGTCGCAGAATTTCGGCCGCGTAAATTGTTTCTCATACTAACCAAGACTTACAAAATTACGCTCGTGTGAATGAAGTAGGAATTTATTTGAAACTAAATGAAGCAGAATTTCTACCAGCCAAAATTCTGCGACTCACAACTCACAAAATTACGCTCCCTTAGCTTCACCCTTAGTGACAATATGGAGTATTCTACAATTTAAATGCAACATGAATGCAGATTCGATCTTTTTTATTCAGTTTCTACCTAACCGAGAAAAGAGAAAACCATCTTTGTATGATATGGTTTTCTCATGTAATATGAACAATTCAAACTCAATGGCTCCATTTCAGGTAATTAATTTGTCTATCAATTTAAATAAGTTTACATCACGATTCACGCTATTATTGTTAGGTCAGTCGCTATTATTGTCAGGTCAATGGCTGACGAAATACACTGAGGAGTCCCTTAGTGATTCACTATAAAAATCCCAAAACATACACGACACGGTTACTATGACTAACGTGGTTTGTAACATACATTCATACACTCATTGACCGATGACCAATAGGTTACTAATAGGTCCATATAAGGTAATGTTTACAGGTCTCTATTATCCTGCTGCTCCTGTGCTTATAGATAGAAGATAGATAGATAGAAGTGTATAACTAAAAATTATGTCATGTTCCAGGCACTACAGTATTCGCTCAGAAAATACTGTAACAAATCTTCTACGACGTATGTTACAGCTCTAATTTTTTTATTCCTAAACTCTAGGTGACTCCAGGCAAGGAGTGCAAGAAGAGAAGCACCGCAGAAGAAATCGCCGCAGCAACCGTCACTGCCTTCAGGAGATCCATTCCAGCTGCTGTGCCAGGTAAGCCTACAATCTTTTCAAGCCAAGAATTTGGTCCACTTTCGTCCGTCTGCCGCATTGCTACTCGTTTGACAAATGAAGATCGATCGAGCTATTCGGTCAATGAGTTTCTTAGTATCATAGAACATCATTGTATTCGGTCGATAATATAGTTTTGGCTAATTTGGTTCCGTCATGATTCCTTCAAATTACTCAAAAATTTGTCTTTATAATTACTCAAAATTACTGCAATTAGGTACATTGATACTTGAATCAATCTCGTTTAGTTGTAATGAACTAGCAAAGAAATTGATTGATGTAAGCATCAAGCCCAACAGACACACTGGTCTATACTCTGGCATAATACGATCAAGTAAAATATGTCTAGCAATCTGCTTAGGATCCAATTTCAAATTTGGTACTACCAGGACACCACTAACCCATATCTTTACTTTCCAGGCATCACTTTCCTATCCGGTGGTCAGTCAGAGGAAGAAGCTACTTTGAACCTCAACGCTATTAACCAGGTGAAACTGTACAAGCCCTGGACTCTGACCTTCAGCTACGGAAGGGCTCTCCAGGCGTCCGTCTGGAAGACCTGGGCTGGCAAACCGCAGAACGTACCTAAAGCCCAATTGGAATTGCTGAAAAGGGCAAAGGTATGGAATTGTAGATTAAATAGGTATTATTTTTTGAAAGTGTGTTGGCAAATAAATTTTCTTATAACGTGGAAAAGTCAATGTGTGACAAACAATAGCTTAGCCACACTATGCGCTCTCGTCTTCAATTTTCGTCATCTTCTTTCATTCAACTTTCGTTTTCGTTTTGGCGCATTCAACACCAACATTGTCATTTTTGTTTTTCGGAGATGGTCAGAGGGCATGCATCGCGGGCATGCCTCACGTTCGCCGTTGACTACGCTATAAATAACGCATGCCATAATTGACGAACAGAAAAAGGCACAGTGTGGACAAAGCTTATCGACGTCCTTTTTCGATACTTAAAAATTTCTCAACACCCATCTTTGTATGTGGTTTGAGAATTGAGCGTGAAAACGCAACAGACAGACATAAAACAACATTGAATATTAGTGAATCAGCAGTTCTTACATTTATATTTATTGCAAAACTTGCTAATATTAAACATGAAAAATTTACTGGCGCGCCATTATTCGTAACGCGCCTGCTTTGAATTCAACACATGGTTCGCTGTTTTTTAACCGACTTCCAAAAAAAGAGGAGGTTATATGTTCGGCTGTGGATTTTTTTTTTATTTTTATTTTTATTTATTTTTTTTGTATGTTCAACGATTACTCCGCCGTTTGTGAACCGATTTTCGAAATTTTTGCTTTGTTGTATTTGGTTTTACTCCAATTTGGTACCATGTTCACAAAGTGGTGACCTGATGATGGGATCCAGGAGTAATCGAGGGAACTCCTCGAAATTTATATCGAAACATATGGTGATTTTGGTTTTATGTGAAGTGTACTAAGAATATGCTACCAAAAAGTCAAATATCGGGTCAAGGTATACCATGGTTTCGAAGATGCTGAGAGAACTCCTGACTCCTTATAGATACACGTTTGGGAGTTTCGGCGTTGTTTTAAGAACAGAAAGCATATGCTACTATGCAACTCATATTCATCATCATAATCATCATCATCATCATCATCATCATCATCATCATCGTCTTCATCATTACCACGTCGTGTTAAGGTCACCAATGTCTCATGGCACAGAATAGATGATAGTACAAGGCATAGGTGTGGATATACTAATAATAATAATAATTTTATACTGTATAACAACACTTTGTTGCGCGTGGCGGAAGACGACAGATCGAATATACTTTACTACTTTATATACAGATCGAATACTATACTAACTACTTTATAATTTTTTTATAGACAAAATATAGAATTAAAATAAAGTTATTTTAAAAAGAACATTTAAACAAAACAAAGTCAATAAGTGTCTTTTTAATTAGTTATACTTATTAATCGATAGATGGCGCACTAAGTATCGATTTGAATGGATTTGAAATTGAATTCTTGATTACAAGAACAGCTGTTAATAATTATGATAATATTATATTATATTACTAGCTGTCCCGGCAAACGTTGTTTTGCCATATAAATAATTTTTGGTATGAAAAATAGATGTTGGCCGATTCTGAGACCAATATCCTCACAATATGCTCACATAATTTCATGAGAATCGGTCAAGCCGTTTCCGAGGAGTATGGCAACGAAAACTGTGACACGAGAATTTTATATATTAGATGAGTAGCTACGCTACATCCTATGCAAGTTTATACAATTTTTTATCTGATAGATCCTTGGATCGTGGAAAAACGAGACACAATAGCCATTCTATTGTTATCGCAATCGCCGGTGACCGCTTGGGGTTTGAAGTATTAAAATTGTTAAATTACTTAGCACAATATGTTCACTTCACTGATAATATATTATTTTGTGAGTGTGAACTGTGTAATAAGATACGTAAAATATACGCGAAGGTTTACCTACTAGTGTAACTAAAAAGAGTGAAATTATTATTATTTTTAACAAAAAATTAAAACCGACTTCCAAGGTAAAAACAATATTAACATTAATATGAACTAAAAAGTATTAAATAATTTTTGCTATCTAATAGTGCCTTTTTCCGAATTCGGCTAAACCTTGACTATTTCTGTACTCAATCTTCATAATTTTGAAGTCGGTGCCAGTTCCAAAAGTTTCAAATATTCTGTCAGAGGACTGAAGATTCAGCTATCTGGTACCGACTTCAAAATAATGAAGATTGAGTACAGAAATAGTCAAGGTTTAGCCGAATTCGGAAAAAGGCACTATTAGATAGCAAAAATTATTTAATACTTTTTAGTTCATATTAATGTTAATATTGTTTTTACCTTGGAAGTCGGTTTTAATTTTTTGTTAAAAATAATAATAATGATGTTTTAAATCTGCTAGGCGCAATAACACGTCTTGTGCTATAGATAAATTTATTCATAGTCCGATGGCTGAAATAGGTAATTTAGTTGGATAGTATCCACTTGATATAACCCGACTAAATCACGTAGAGACTTAGAGAGGCTTAGAGAGGAATCTGTCTATAAATAATAAAGTCTCTGACTGTCCCTTAACGAAATCTATACTCTATACTAATATTATAAATGCGAAAGTATCTCTGTCTGTCTGTCTGTTTGTCTCGCTTTTACGCCAAAACTACTAAACCGATTGTAATGAAATTTTGTACACGGATAGTCTAAAGCCTGAGAAAGGACATGGCTACTTTTTAACCGGAAAAAGGGGTTGTAAGGGGGTGAAAATGCGTAAATTTTTTCAAATTAAGTCAGTTCCAAAAATTCATAATAGATGGCACCGCGCGTCTCCTACATCGCGTTATCGCTTGCTCATGCATCTTTCTATAAGAGGTGGTACCATGTTGAGCAGCGTTTTTCGATTCTTGCGACTGTTATGCACGTGGATAGTGAATAACTCACTACTCAGTACTTTATCTACGCAGTGAGGAGTGACGAAACCTTAAACCTACCAATGCTAAATAGTTTATGGGTAAAGCTAAAGTTGTGTAATGGGGGGCTAAATAAGCTTTAGGTTTAATTTTAAAAAATCAATTATTATGTGCGCTCTGCACAGCTAGCTGTTTTTGGGTATTCTGATTTAAGGGGTACCAGGGTTTTAAAAAGCTTTTAAATTTGACACCAATTTTGTTGACACCGCGCGCTATAAACTGAAGTCCACGCGGACGAAGTCGCGGGCAACAGCTAGTTATAATATATTTCCCTGTTTGGTAAAGATATTAACTCTAGGAAACTTATTATATTTACGTTACGCTTACGTTTGCCTTGTACTAAATGTTTCCTTGTTTGTTCATTACAAAAATCATCATATTGCTATAAATAACTATGTAGGCAAGTAAATCATTATATTATTATCTGTAGCTTATTAAACCATATTGTCCTGTCTCTGTCCAATGAACCCGTATTTCCCTTGGGGTTCATGCGTCAGTCCTCAGGGCTCAGCATTCTGTACCTTTCCCGGTAAAATCCCTTATGTCTTTTTTTTTTCATCACAATCGGCTCAGTAATTCAAGGTACGTGGATGGTATAAGTAGACGTATAAACTTATATTAAGAAGAAAGTATGTTCGTCACTTTTGCTTCCACCACTGAAACAATTTTTATAAATTTGTGAACTGTATGTCTAAAATCTGAATGCTCTTCGCCAGAAGAAGGTCCTGACTTACCTTTATGATACTTTTTTAACTCCGAACCATTGCTGATATAAGTCACCTATGGCTGGATTTACCTGAGTTTTTTAAGACTAAAGAAATCCTTTTTTTATGAAAAATATGATTGTCAAAACCTTTATGGTTTTAGGTTAGGCCTATTTTTATGAATTTGGGATATGATGAGGCATATTCATAACTTCGCTACCATTTAACTATCAAATATTACTCATCATCAAATCCTTCTTTCCAGGCAAACGGTCTGGCCTCACTGGGGAGGTACGAGACGGGATCCATCACCACTGCAGCCGGTGACAAGTCAAACTTCAGCAGAAACCACAAATACTAAAGCTATTTCACATAAAATCTGATTCACATGTTTCAAAAATCTTTCACTGTTATTTAGGTAAAAATCTACAAAAATGTATAATATTCAGAGAACTTGATTCCTAGGCAGATGGCGGTCCTGACTCCTGCATAATTTGGTCGCGTTACATTAAAGCTAGCCGTCAGATCACGACTCGTATTATTGAATTGACATAATCCGACCAAATGACGTAGGTCTGTCAACTCCCTAGGGATCAATTTCTTCGATAGTACAAATATGTTATCATAAAAGCTACAAAAGCTAAAATTTACTTAAAGTAAATAAAATTTCAAAGAAATATTTCTATTTAGGTAATGTTATCGATTTGTGAAATAAACAACAGTAGTGACTCTACACACAAATTAAATAAGTTTTGTTTTACTAACAAAGGTTACAATCAAAATAATAGCCAAAATTCTATCTATATAATATTTTATTAAATAAGAACTTATTTTTAAACATTCGGAAGGTCCTACTGTAGAAAAACTACATACAAAAATTTATTTACACTATAAATACATGGCCAGTAGATAGATATATTTTTCAATAAGAAAATTCAGTAAGTATCTGAAAGCCAAGGACAGCCTTTACTCATCTTATACCCTAGCAGAAGCAATCTAAATATATCTAATCCAAGCAGGTAAAGATACATTCTAGATAACGATTAAAAAGTAAAGTTTAAGTTTATCATAGAATCCTAAAATTCCCTGAAACTGAGCAAACCCATTACCCAACTAGTACGGTCGATTCACGGAGGTACTATCAGAGAAGTTGATTCCTTGGCAACTGGCGGACCTACTAATTTGGTCGCGTTATGTCAAACCTAGCCGTCAGACTAATATTGAATTGACATCATAACTCGACCGCATGATGTAGGTCCGTCAACTGCCCTAAATCAATTTCTTGGATGGTACTCAGAGAAGTTGATTCCTATGCAGATCGGGGACCTAAGTAGTTTGGTTGCGTTACGTCAAACCCAGACAGATCACAATTAACATTAAATTGACATATTCGACCAAATAACGTTGGTCTGTCAATTGCATAGGAATCAACTTCCTCGATGGTACAATGATATAATGTAGGATATGACGCTTTTGTCTTTTACTTTTAATGATGCTATCCCGTTCCTACAGTTAAGCGATTAAACGAGAAAGTATTATTTTCATACAATATATTGATTAAAAGAGACATGAGCGATAAAAATTTTAAGTGATCCAAGTACGGGAGCCCTAGAACATTTTTTTACAATCAAGCTAATTTTTTGTGAGTAGCTTCATTTTGATAAGACGAACGACATTTTTATCTGCAAAAAAAAAGTGGTAGCTTAGCAGTAACAGAAAAAGAAAGGATTTCATACTTTAACATGGTCCTAAAATATGGATTGGTCTATTAACTATTTATAGGACTCTGTTTCTTCTTAGATTTTTCGCAAATAAAAATGTTGTTCATCTTATCAAAATACCGCTACTCACAAAAAATTTGCTTGATAGCAATTGAAAAAAAAATGTTCTATGACTCCCGTAGGTACTATCCGTGCTCTTTGAAAAGTATCAATATTCATCATTTATCTAGTATAGAACTTTAACTCCCTGCAAATCGCCCTAATCCCTATATGCCATGATCACGCCCACCGACCAGAGTGGCAAGACAGTGCTCTCGACTGCACTTGTTTAATATGCATCGGCCGAGGGCACTGTCTCTCCACAGTCCACTCTACTAGGTAATCCCTTAATCGATATGCAAGTACTTGAAGGTACCGGGCATGCCGGCGTAGTTCTGGTTGAAGTCAGCCCTCAGCCGCAGCGCCTCATTCGTCTTAGCCGTGTTCATCTCGCGGAGGTATTCCAGAAACTCCTGCTCCGATAACGCGTCCAGCCAGAGATCTGGAAAAAAGTAAGACCACGTATAGATAAACTACGATAACATGGCGCGCCCCTCCAAATTACTGTTTCAATGTGTGTAGTCACATCCTTATGAAAGAGTTTGAATGTAGTAAGTATTCAACCAATCAACCAGTACTCGTAATATTTCACTTAATGTCACTTATTACCAGATTTGCTGGTCAACTAATCATAACTAGCCGACCGCGCAAAATAACGCACATCAAACGTTTTGACAACGCACTTCAAACGTTATGAATCGTAGTTTATCTCTATTACTAAATAGATTTTTTTATTGTCTAAAATAAACAATGGACACTTGCAACATGAGAAAAGCTGCAGGTGCGTTGCCGGCCTTTTAAAAAAGAATACGCTCTCTTCTTGAAGGCCTGCAGGTCGTACAGGTCCGGAAATACTGCTGGTGACAGTTCGTTCCAGAGTTGTACAGTGCGCGGCAGAAAGTTTCGCGAAAAACTACTAAACTTTCGGTGGAAGACTACCACTCATCAAGGTGATGAGAAATGGTATATTTTTCATGTGGACCGATGGCGAAAATGCAGGAGGTATGATTCCGAAACTTGCCGAAGATCAAATAGGTCATATTTCAACGTAACAAGACGATGCAATATTATGGAACGATGAATTGGACTTGCTTGCTTTACTGCGCGTAAAGATCATGTTAAACAGCAACGTATAGGCACAAGGTGTAACAAAACTCAGTGATCATACTTTAGGGTGTGTACGTGTTCCTTGTAGAGAGTTCACTGTGAAAGTAGCAGCGCTGAAAGACCAAATGCTGAAAGGCAAGGGCCCGAGCGTCACGAGTTTCCCCATACAAAAGTGAAAATTTTTTTTTGATCTTTCAGCGCTGCCACTTGCACAGTGAACTCTCTACAAGGAACACATACACACCCTAAAGTATAATCACTTACTACTTAGTTTTGTTACACCATGTAGACGCAGTGCGGTGTATTTTTAAATGACCCGTACAAAAGTCATGGTGCTCCTTCGATCACTAATATATTTGATCGAAGTGGTGCTCCCACACCGCAGTTAGAAAATGTTTAGTAACGTTAGTAAACATTTGTTAGCAAACATTTAATTATTACAAATGTTAAAAATTTTTAAAAATGTTTTCATGTTAGAAAATGTTTAGTAAACGTAAGTTAACAAATTATAGCAAAGCAACTTATAACAAAATAAAACATATATATTATGTTACCTTTTGTTTGTAAACATTTTATAAAGGACGACGGGGTATGCGGTGAGCCAATACCAGATTTAAATGTTATAAAATGTTAGTAAACATTAGTAAACATTTTCTATTAGTGTAGGAGCACTTATAACATGTAACAGTCCCTAACAAAATGTATCAATTGACAACATTAATTGTTAGTAAATGTTTCAATGTTAGAAAATGTTTCCAAACAAAAACTAAACAAAATATGCATTTAGGACTAGAAGTCGTCCGCAACTTTCTTTTCAACAACATCGATCAAAGCATCAACAACATCGATCAAAGCATTAACAACATCGATCAAAGCATCAACAACATCGATCAAAGCATCAACAACAAGATCAAAATGTTACCAAAATCCGTTTAGCTGTGTTAAGTTTTTGCAAGGTGCGAAAAGTAGGTATGTAGTAAGTTCATGATTCTTTCAAACATTCTTTTAAAATTACGTTATTGCTAATGTAGTATAATTATACTTTTGTTTACAAATTCCAAAATATTAGGTATTTTATATAATCGTTTTGTGTAAACAATGCAAAAGTTACGTTATTAAAATACATGAAACAAATAGTTACCCGAGCGTACCATTACAAGAATAACAATTAAAGATCTGCAGACAAAATTCCGATGGTGAAAAAGACGTATGCAATCCCACCGACATTAATATTTATGACATGTTATTATTTATTTATTTATTTATTTTATTTATTTAAATTAAGGACACCAAACAGTACATGCATTAAAACCTTATTAAACACAATAATAGTAATTTGTACCGATGCATGTACCTTAACAGGCGACACAGCATCAAAAAATTATCAAGAACCTTTAAAAATATATTGTACCTACTAAAAGTATAGTATATAATAATCGGTCAAGTGCGAGTCGGACTCGCGCACTAAGGGTTCCGTACTATTATAGAGCACAATTAGGCCAACAATTGTGTTTTTTGTATGGGAGCCCACCATAATTTTTTATTTTATTTTAATATTATTATTTAATATTAAAGTACACATATAACTAAGGATTTCGTGAAAAAGTCAAGTACCTACCTGTTGCCATTATTGATATAAAGCAAAAAAGGCCAAAAAAATCATGTTTGTTGTATGGGAGCCCCCCTTAAATATTAATTTTATTTTGTTTTTAGTATTAGTTGTTATAGCGGCAACAGATATACAAATTCTGTGAAAATTTCGTTCTCGAGTTACAGCCTGGTGACAGACAGACGGACAGACGGACAGACAACGAAGTCTTAGTAATAGGGTCCTGTTTTTACCCTTTGGGTACGGAACTGTTATATCGAAAGTCGAATGGGATGATATGTATATTAAAAACGCTTAGTTTTCACTTGCATTTCATAGAATTGCAATTGGAAACTTTTGCTATTTCTTTATTTCATTTTGCGGAGTTTTTCATTAGATCGAATTGGACCTTCGTCGGGTGCAGGTCTTCTTTTAAGTTAAATATTAAGTTTTTTGAATAAAATAATTCTAGTTTAAATAAAAGTTTATTTTTTTTAAAAAGTCTCTCCGAATCCGCCAAGTAACAGTGGTGTCAGAAGTGTAAGTGGGATATCAGCATTTCTTAAATCCGTCGTTCCGCTGGTATTCCTTAACGGTTTGCGAAAACTGAACTGAAAAGTGAAAAGAGAACTGAGTGAGTAGAAAATCTATGAACCAATTCGTCTCCGGAGTGTGATTGTGCATTGTCCACTTCGTGAAAACTCAAGTACACTGTGTCTCGACAATAAGCCTTGCGTCGTAAGCCTGCAGACCAGTTCTGTACTCCTGCACCCCGACATCTCGCGCGCGATAAATCCGTACCGCCGCCGTTCCTGCCATCGTTCCTGACATTGTTCCTGCTGCTGTTTCTCCGCCGTCCCGGTCGTCGTGCTGCCGTTCTGCTGTCGCTCTCCTTGTCCCTGACGTTGGTTGCGTTTGAAAACGCGCCGCCGCTGCCTGCTGTCGCTCGCCGTGCTGCTATGCCGCCCAAGTTCCTAGTGTTCCTGTCCCTGTGAGTAAAACATATTATTATTTGTTATTGCTACATTTCAGCTATATTTTATAATTAGTGTCGTTCAATATACTTACCAAATTCCTTACCAATCTCTTATCCTTAAAGTAACAATATTATACCTAATTATCTATATACTAATTTAGAAATAAATTATCTAGTAATTCTTTAAACAAATTTTAAAATGTCGGTCGATAAAAAGGCAGAAGTCTCACTAAGCGAACAATTCCCTATCAATGTATTATGTAATTTTATTAATCCCTATAAAGGAGATCGTGAAACTCTTACCGCTTTTCTTACTAATTGCCAAAATGCATTAGATTTAGCATCGCCATCTCAGAAAAATTTATTAGAAAAATATATCTTATCGCGTCTAGAAGGCAAGGCCCAAATTGCCTGTTCAAATAAAGTTTTTGACGATTTTAATCAATTAAAATGTTTCCTTAAACAAAATTTCGGTGAAAGAAAACACTATAATCATTTATTACTAGATCTACAGTCATGTAAGCAGCAATTAAATGAACCTGTTGCACAATTTGCCCTGCGTATTGAAAGTTGCCTTACTGATTTACAGTCCGAAATATATAATTCCGATTCTCTAAAAAAAGATATGTCTGGTCGCATCGCTATGACAGAGGATTTAGCACTATTTTCATTTTCCTTAGGGTTACATTCACGTTTAAGTAATAATGTTAGATGTAGAAGTCCTAAAAATCTAAATGACGCTATTAATATCGCTCTAGAAGAAGAGAAAATTCAAAATCTTTTATATAAAACTAATATTACAAAATCTAAGTGTAAAACCTGCGGAAAGATAGGACACACAGAATCTGAATGTAATTATAGAGATAGGCGTTCTTATCCGCCTCGAGATTTTTCAAAATTTCAAGGTCAACGGTCATTTAATATGAATAACAATAATCAATCCAATTCTCCAGCTTTTTGTAGATATTGTAAAAAAGACGGTCATGACATTAAAGATTGTTATAGACGGAAATATAATAATGACAATCGTAATTCGTATAATAATCATTCTAATAATTACAATAAGTCCGCGAACGCGCATCATATTACATACGAGCCGCCGTCGCTACCGTCACCGACACCTTATGAAATTTCTTGTGAAAATGTCGGCGACAATGCTTTAAACTAAATGATCGGATTACGAAAAAGTGCCGCCGTTTTCCGATTAATTCAGGCACATTGCAAATTCATTCTAAATCTAATAATAAATTTCCTCGTTTTAATACAAAATCAATGGACCAAGACACGGGTAACCAGCCCCAAAGTAGAGTCCAAAATCATTTTTCAATGGACCAAGACACGGGTAACCAGCCCCAAAGTAGTGTCCAAAATCATTTTTCAATGGACCAAGACACGGGTAACCAGCCCCAAAGTAGTGTCCAAAATAATATTTCAATGGACAGAGCCACGGGTAACCAGTCCCAAATATGTGTCCAAAATCAAAAGTCAATGGACAGAGCCGCGGGTAACCAGTCCCAAATACGTGTCCAAAATCGAAAATCAATGGGCAGAGACGCGGGTAACCAGTCCCAAATAAGTGTCCAATCTCATAACGAAAATCAAGTCCAATCTCAAACTCCAATTTACGAAATAAAATCATTTACAACAAAAATATCATTGCCTCATATAGAATTAAAAACTGAATTTTCTGTCCGTCATCTACGTTTTCTCATTGATACGGGCGCAAGTATAAGTCTAATTAAAAAATCTAGTTTAAATAATAAATACAGTTTGTCTCGCGAAATCATTAAAATAAAAGGTATAAATAATATCGAGCAATGCTCTGAGTCTCTAGGTACATCTCAAATTAATTTCTACTTATCTAATAATATTTATAATTATAAATTTCATATATTTAATGATGATGTAAGTTTAGAATATGACGGTATAATCGGTAGTGATTTTCTCGGTCATTTTAAGGCCAATATTAATTACGATTCTAAAACAATTAATATCTGCGGGCAAACCATGGATATGAACTATGTCCAACCAACTTATATAATTCCAGCTCGTTCCGAAGCCGTCATCGAGTGCGCGGTATCTAATTACACACCTGAGCGTTATCCGAACAATCAAGGTTTATTATTAGACCATACTTTAAAAGATGGTGTTTATTTTGCTAATAGTATTGTCACGATAAAATCAAATAAAAGATTTAATATTTCAATTTTAAATACTACCGACTCAGCTATCGAAATTAAAGATTATTCCGTGGAATTAAGCCCTTTTGAACAAGAAAATTCTTCGTGTAATATTCCGTCTCAAACTGTAAATTCTATTTCTTATTCTAGTTCCGATAGAGTCCAAAAAGTCCTTGATCTTATTCGCTGCTCACATTTAAATCAAGAAGAAAAAGAAAGTCTTTTGGAATGTTGCTCTCAATACACAGATATTTTTCATATGGAAGGTGAACCCCTTACATTTACAAGCGCGATCGAACATAATATAGATTCAGGAGACGCGCCTCCTATTCACGTAAAATCATATCGTTTCCCAGAATGTCATAAGGAAGAGGTAGATTCACAGATTCGTAAAATGCTTGACCAAAATATCATACGTCCTTCTGTTTCACCTTGGAGTGCTCCTGTGTGGGTCGTCCCTAAGAAGATGGACGCTTCAGGTAAAAAGAAGTGGCGAATAGTAATAGATTATCGTAAGTTAAATGACGTTACTGTATCAGAAAGTTATCCGCTACCTCTCATCACAGATATTTTAGATCAGTTAGGACATTGTAAATATTTTAGCACCCTCGACTTGTCTAGTGGGTTTCACCAGGTTAGAATGAGTTCGAAAGACGCCTCGAAGACGGGATTCACTATAAATACAAACTCGAGTGTCTCCGGACACTACGAATTTACTAGAATGCCTTTTGGGCTGAAAAACGCCCCAGCTACATTTCAGAGACTGATGAATACGGTTCTCTCGGGTCTTCAGGGGTTGCATGCATATATATATTTAGATGACACTATTATTTATAGTCACGACCTTCAGAGTCATATTTCAAAACTTAAATTAGTCTTTGATCGTTTAAGAAAATTTAACTTAAAATTACAACCAGACAAGTGTGAGTTTCTCAGGCGCGAAGTTGCTTATTTAGGTCACATAATCACAGACAAAGGTGTCTGTCCAAATCCAGATAAAATCAAGGCCGTAACTCAATTTCCAACTCCTAAAAATCCAAAAGATATAAAATCCTTCCTAGGCTTAGTCGGATACTATCGACGTTTTATAAATAACTTTTCACAACTCACAAAACCTTTGACATCTCTATTAAAAAAGGATGCAATATTTAATTGGTCTCATCAACAAGAATTAGCTTTTAATAACCTTAAAGATAAATTAACTTCAGCACCTTTACTTCAATACCCAGATTTCAATCAACCTTTCTTATTAACTACCGACGCTTCTAATTACGCGGTAGGTGCTGTACTATCACAAGGAGACATAGGCAAAGATAAACCTATCTCATATGCGTCACGAACCCTAAATAATGCCGAAGGCAATTACTCTACCATAGAGAAAGAACTCTTAGCGATTTTATTCGGTGTAAAAACATTCCGTCCCTATCTATATGGCCGTAAGTTTAAAATAATAACAGACCACAAACCTTTAGTGTGGCTGTTTAGTGTCAAAGATCCCGGATCCAGACTTATTAGATGGCGCCTTAAATTAGAAGAGTATGACTATGAAATCGTATATAAAAAAGGAAAATTAAACGCTAACGCTGACGCATTATCTCGCTATCCAGTACTCGTCTTAGATGAAAATGCAACTGATAATTCATTATTATGTAATCCTACACTGTCACCCGGAAGTGACATCGACTCTCATAATCTTCCGTCAATATCTGAAACTTACGAACAATTTCTTCAAATCTCAAAACAAACCGGTGTTACATTCGACACCGTAATTCAAGAACATAATGAAAGCCTATTAAAAACTAAAATAAAATTAATCGCGTATCCTACATCAGTCGATTTAGACGATTCTATTCCTTATTGCAGTGAAATTATAGACGTATCTACTAGTGAGCCTAATATCCGAAATATTGAACGCGAACTTCATTCATATTATTCAACATCTAACGATAATCATGTATTTACTCATTTGTTTATTAAATTAAATCATTTTGATGAAATGACTTACAAAGATATATTTAATGTCCTTCGTGAATACCGAGACATGATAAAATACTGGTATTCCGAAGAAAAGGAGATAGCAATATCAGATTTCACAGATCCCTTCTCTAAACTTTCGTTCACAAAAATATATAATATTATTTCGTTTCTTTTTCATAACTCTAGTATTAAAATTCATATCTATCATAATTGTATAAAATATCCTACACCTAGTGAAATTAAGCAAATATTAAAAGATAATCATGACTCACCTGTAGCCGGACACCCCGGTATATCGCGTATGCTGGAAAGAATAAAATCTCAATTTTGGTGGAAAAACATGAGGCAAGACATCGAAGATTATGTTAAAAATTGTCGCTCCTGTCAAATTAATAAGCCCTTACGTCAAACCAATCGGGCTCCAATGATAATTACATCCACAGCATCGCGGCCTAATGAAAAAATATATTTAGATCTTGTCGGTCCATTGCCTGAAACTTATGAATATAAATATAAATTTTTACTTACCGTACAGGATGATCTCACAAAATTTTCACAGGCTTATCCTATGCAGTCATGTTCAGCTGAAGAAACGGCTAGAACTCTCGTTAATTATATTGCTCACATGGGAATACCTAAAATGATAATTTCAGACCAAGGCACAAACTTTTGTTCAGATCTATTTAAACAGTTAGCTAAATTATTCAGTATTAAACATATTTTCGCTTCACCATACCATCCTCAAACTTGTGGAGCTCTCGAAAGGAGTCATTCCACCCTCAAAGAATATTTAAGATCTTACATAGGCGAAAATCAAAATACTTGGGACCTTTACATCCCGAGCGCCATGATAGCTTATAATTCAAATGTGCATAGTACAACGGGTTATTCCCCTCTAGAACTTTTATTCGGTTTTAAGCCTTACATACCATCTAGCATAGATATCCTAGATAATAATACATATACAGATTATATTCGAGCATTAAATCATCGTCTTTATTACAGCCGTCAAAAGGCTCTACAAAATATTCAAGCGTCTAAAGAAAAGTCTAAAAATTATTATGATATACGAACAAAACCTATTATTTATAATGCTGGCGATATGGTATATGTCCATTGCCACCATAAACAAAATAAAGCCTTATCCGCAGTGTGGAAAGGCCCTTATAAAATAATAAAGCTCAATGGCAATCATACGGCTACGTTATTAATTAATCGTAAGCACGTACGTCATCATTTCGATGAAATAAAACCGGCAAGTGACGACACGTCATAGTGTCCTAGGTCAGTAAGTTAGTAGTAACTATATAGGTAATAATTATAACATAATCGTTAACATAAGTCCTTTCGTTCTATTTCAGATGCGCGCTGTCGCCGCTAGCTATATCAGATTACGTATCGCCCATCATTAGTAGTCCGGGCCTTTATTTCGATAAGCTCTTAGATGTTAAGTTTACTAATAACGATTGGAAAGTCTTAGCATATTTAGATATAAGTCATGTTCAACCGAATCTAGATAAGATAGAATTTTTATTAGAAAAATTAAGTGTATTCTGTAATTCTCTTACTTCGTCAAAGATACAGTCGGATTGCATAAATTCACTCACGGCGCTGAAAAATCAGCACCTTATTAATGTTAATAAGTTTTCTTCGGTTTCATATTTGCTTCAAAATGATAACACAAAACAACGTTTTAAAAGAGGTCTTATTGACTTAGGAGGTTCTATCTTGAAAACTATCTTCGGTACATTGGACGCTGAAGATGCTGTCAAATATTCAGAGGCTATAAATAGTGTCCAGACAGACGAGAAACATCTCGCTCATCTTATGAAAGATAATATTCATGTCATACAATCCACTATTTCATCGTTTAATAATTCTATATCAAAAGTTAATTTAAATGAAAAGCATCTTTTGGAAAATATGGAAACAATACATAAAATACTAGATTCAGTTTCAAATACTAATGATAAGCTTACTTTAAAAACGCAAATTAATTCTTTATCTAACTCTTTGGAAGCTATAATTTTAACATCGTCATTCGACATCGACGACATAAATAATGCTATTTTATTTGCGAAACTTAATATTTTACACCCGACTGTACTTAGTCCCTATCAGTTATATAACGAATTAGATAAACATAGAAATAAACTCCCTAGCCATTACGATTTGCCTATACCAAACGCTACAAAATATACAGGAATTAACCGACATTTCTAAATTAGTTTGCTATTATCATCAAAATAAAATAATATTTGTCCTTCACATTCCTTTAGTCCTACCTCAAACCTATAATCTTTATAATATAATACCATTACCTGTCCCATATGATATATTGAAACCTGACACATACATTCTAATAGAGCCGACTAGCTCATATGTAGCAGTAACAGGTGATCGCATGTTTTATTCACTATTAAGGGACATTGACAAGTGCAAGTTAATAAGTGAAAAGTGTTATGTGTGTGTGCTCGCCGACTTGTTCTCAGTCGTTGCCAATCCTACGTGTGAAACGACGTTATTGACTGAAGTGGTAACTAAACTCCCAGACTCTTGTGTAGTCAAAATTGTTCATGGTTCTATAGATGTATTTCATAAATTAAGTTTTAACCGTTGGATCTTTGTACAATCAGAGCCAGGAAAATGTCATATTACCTGTGAAAAATCTGACGTTAATTTAGATGTAATTTTATTCGGTACTGGTGTTTTGACTTTACCAAAACACTGCAAAGCGTTTTATAAGACCTTGCAGTTCACCGCAGTCGACGAGACGTCGCTCGGTAATGTTACAAATGTTATATCCAATTTTAATATTTTATTAGATGATTGTTGCGAACAAAATAAAATTAATAAAACTCTTTCTAAACTTCCACATTCTAATTTAAAGAACATTGGTAATCTTGATTCTCTACTTCATGCCAGCATCCATCTTCGCTCGATGGAAGATGAATTGTATAATTTAGAAAATCCGTCTCACTTTGATACATATGGAAATTATTACATGTCTTTAAGTTTATTTAGCAGTATACTATTCATATTTTATCTCTTATATAAATGTCGAAAAAATATTACTTCTCAGAAAAATCCTTGCTGTATCCAAATCTTTAATCAATGTCACAATTCAAAGACTCGTACCGATCACCCAACTTCTCTAGTAGTATTTAAAGATAATAATAGCGTAAAAAATGATTCTATTTTAGAAGAAACAAATTTTGTAAGCACGCCGACTCCTTTAAAAAGAAATGTTGTCATAACCAATGTTGTAAAAGATCATGAAATGTAGTTTTAATATTTTGTATGATTTTATTTGAATATTGAATAATAATAAACATTCATTCTGATAATAATGATAATAATTTCTATGTTAATATTTTGTCTTTTTATAATTTTGTGCTTTTATTGTGTGTTAGTTAAGTTTTAATTTTTAAATAAATGTTATTAATTATATTGTTTATAATTTAGCTACTTCCTTGTATACTCCAAACGAAAGTCCAATTTCTCGCGTTTATAGTAATTCACTTTAATCTCTCATCACTTTGAGATGTGATGATCGATCTTAACGGGGGGGTTGTTATATCGAAAGTCGAATGGGATGATATGTATATTAAAAACGCTTAGTTTTCACTTGCATTTCATAGAATTGCAATTGGAAACTTTTGCTATTTCTTTATTTCATTTTGCGGAGTTTTTCATTAGATCGAATTGGACCTTCGTCGGGTGCAGGTCTTCTTTTAAGTTAAATATTAAGTTTTTTGAATAAAATAATTCTAGTTTAAATAAAAGTTTATTTTTTTTAAAAAGTCTCTCCGAATCCGCCAAGTAACAGAACCCTAAAAATGGCTTGATTTTACGTAAAGAATGACGAGAGCATAACAATATACTCGACTAGACAAAATTAGTGCAATTAAATTTAATACTGAAAATTTTACTATATATTTACGACTGAAACATCCAAACATACAAATGTTATATACATTTACCTATTGCGCCTTCTACCGGAAAAAAAACTTCACGTGATATATTGAGATTATCCCCAATCGAATACAGAAACTCCTCTTTTTAAATCGGCTTAAAACTTTATTTAGGCACATTTTTTACTTTGTCTTTCTTGATCATGTATATTATGTAACTCATGAATAGCCATAACATTGGTTGCCTAATTTGTTATAGCTGCAACAATGTGCTGTCGAAAAGAATACAAGAGAACATGCAGTTACTACAAGCACATTTCAAGTAAAATCAAGACAAGTTTCGTATTGGCGACTATTCGAAGCACTGACGTTGTGAACGTTCCTAATTATAACAATAACATACCTTGAATATCCCTGATGGAGTCCTCCTTTCCGCCGTAGTCCATCGGCAGTATCTCCCTCGGCAGATGCTTGTGCAGCTCCTCGCAGCTCTTCACCACCTCCATCCGTGACGCCACCTTCTGCTTCACTGCCGACTTCATCAGCGTCATCAGGGTACAGACCAGCTTGGACGCTGTTAGCACGTAGACCTTCTGGGGCCGCATGCCGAAGCCGTCCTGAAAGGTCAACGCTTAGACGTTAACACTTAATTTTGATCAAAGATTTTGCAATGATAGGACGGACCTACGTCATTGGTCGGATTATGTCAATTTAGATTTAAGTATGATCTGACGGCTGTGTTTGACACAATAACGTAGTTCTGACTTCCGCCATCTGTCTATGAATTAACTTCTTTGATAGTCGGTTCATATTTTATAATACGTTTTTCAGTAACGGTCTCAAGTCTTTCTATAAAATTTTGTAAGGGTGGTTTTGTGTGAAGAGAATAAGGGTTTCTGTGGAAGATGAATTTGATATTCTTGCTTACAAAATATCAGATCATTTTGGTTCCAGTATTACAAGTATGTGTAAAGTTGTAAAAAACTGTTTGCTTTTATCGAATATGATCCAAAACTACTTGACCGATTGAAATAAAATTTGACACAGGTATAGAATAAGCCACGGGAAAGGACATAGGCTATTTTTGATAGCGGAAAAGTCTACGGGATCCTGCGGGATTTCACTTTGAGCGAACGGAGTCGCGAGAAACGACCGGCACTTTGAAGAAAACAAGGTTTTAACTTATCGTTTTTTAAATTACTGGACTTCCACTTTATGAGGACTACAATTCTTTTCAACGATTGTGGAATCTTAAAATCCAGTTTTATAAAAATTCTCTATTACTTCATGCAATACTACCTATGTATTACACACGTATATAACACCATTTGTACATTGCGAATTCGAAAGTATCATGCCCTCGGAAAAGAAATCGCGTTTGTTAAGTAATAATTAAACTCAAATGATTATGAGCAGATTTGTATTATTTCATAAGTGACTGATCTAGTATAGTTTTAAGTTTACGAAAAATTTAAGCAACATTATAATATTTTTTTGTAATTCTTGTAATATTTTACCAATGTTTCGCATTTGACCGCACTTTAGATGTTGCTACATAAAGGAGAATCCCGCTGAACCTGTACATTGCTAACCGTAATTAATGTAGTCTATGTGATCGTCTACCTTATGACTAGTCTTAAACTAGTTAATAGTTATTTACTTTCTAAGTTTCTATAAAACTCTCGGCTTAGTTCATTATGCAGTCGTCGTCGTATTATGCAGACGTTGTGGTTACTTACGAGTAACACTTTGTGTTTAGTGACCACAACACTAGTGGGTAAGGTGGGTTCGAATGTTAAAATAAGGAAATGATGAATTATTAACCTTATCGAGATTATAAAAAGGATATAAATCCTTACTAATTATAACGCTTGTATGTGTAACCGTCAATGGGCCTTACAAACTTTTCATTGATTTTGAAATTATACTTAATTCACTATGGACGTGCTTTGAGTTCCAGAAAAGGGGAAAAGATAGTTTTTGTTTCGAAAAATATTTGTGTGTAAATATCTAATATCGTTATTTTTATTGTTTATCAACTCACCATGATAATGGAGGAGTGTCTCTTGATGTCCACCACATCAATACCCCCGATGAGGTCAGACAGGTTGGCGTCCATGAGGTCTACGATTACGATCGCCTTGCCGAGGTAGTCGTTGAGTTTCACGTAGTCTGCTAACTGGAATTTGAGGAAAAATTTCCGAAATTAGAAGGTATAAGATCATTATTATAGAATACATACTACCAAAAGCCAAGGCCAAAAAAATATAAATCGGCCCCCGTATCACGTATCTTGCGAGAGCAATGCGATGGCAATTATTGCGCGATAATTACTCCAAAATTGCAATTTCGTATCACGTATCAGACAAAACAATACGATTGCAATCGATCACTATACGTACGACACAATTGTTTGTGAGATTCATGACAACCAGCAATCGCTTGCGCGATTATTACTAGCCAGAGAACTTTAAACTACTGTTATTCGTTGTTGCTAGCGGATTGTTGATCGCTATTTTTACGTGATACCCCAGCCGGTTATATTTTTATGAGTATAGGCCTCTTTAATTTTTCCGCCCCTCTACAAACTCTGGCCTCTGCCTCTTCTTAGGACGCCGCCGACCCCCCAGGATGCCATAGGATGCTGCCGCCCAATGGCCGCCCATAGGTCATGGCATTTACGTAGTAACTATTTAGTAATCTGTGGCCATGGCCTATACTGCCTATACATAAACCCATAGCTGCCCAAGGCCACACATATTTTGTGATCGATCATTTCTCGACCATTCTCAAGCTAATCGTTTTCGATGGTCGTCAATGATCTAAACTTTATAGTTTGAAAATGTCCATTTTATCTTCATTTTAGTCATCTGTACTATCAGAAATAGTTTCATAATATTATGTGGACGGTGGACCTATGTTATCTGGTAAGATTACGTCAGCTGATATACCAAGCAGTCGACCAAATTATGAAGCTCCACCAGCCTATTAAATATGAATCAATCTCACTGCAGATAGTACTATCAGAGACGTTGATTCATAGGCGGATAGCAGTTGTACTTTGACCAACGTCGATTGGTCGGGTTATGTCAATTATTCAATGTTAGCTGTGGTCTATCGGATGGATTTAAACATGACGTGACCAAATTACGTAAACGTAGGTTCACCGATAGCCTTTAAATCAATTTATTCGATGGTACTACCTATTACAGAAGATGATTCCTACGCAGAAGGTGATTGGGGCATAGACTTATAATAAGTATATTATCGTATAAGTTTATGGATTGGGGAACCTACGTAGTTTGGTCGCGTTACGTCAAACCCAGCCGACCGTTCACGAATTACCCTACCAAATGACGTAAGTCAACCATCAGCCTATGTATCAATCTCACTGATATGAATAAAAGTAGCCTATGTTACAACTTCCGAAAGCCATCATGTCGCGCTTTGCACAGTCTTTGAAGCGAAGTAACGGCCGGAATTGATCACCGCAACTGGGAGAGGCTCGCGGAAAACAGAACAGATTGGCGCAAACGGATAGTGGAGGTTAGCAAGCTTTGCGATGATTTTTTTTAATGCAATAAGGGGGCAAACGAGCAAACGGGTCACCTGATGGAAAGCAACTTCCGTCGCCCATGGACACTCGCAGCATCAGAAGAGCTGCAGGCGCGTTGCCGGCCTTTTAAGGGGTAATAGGGGAGGGTGGGGAAGGAAATAGGCAAGAGTAGGGAAGGGAAAAGGGTAGGGGATTGGGCCTCCGTAAAAACCCACTCACTCGGCGAAACACAACGCAAGCGCTATTTCACGCCGGTTTTCTGTGAGGACGTGGTATTTCTCCGGTCGAGCCGGCCCATTCGTGCCAAAGCATGGCTCTCCCACGTCTATGATGCCTGCCTGCCTGTAACCAGGCTCTCAAAGACAGGGGACACAAGAGTCAAAGTCTATGTTCTGTACCATCAACCTCTTATTTCTTCTGTCGTCACTGTGGTCGTCTATGTTACTCACATATCGGCTTGCACAGCCATGAAAAGAGCTGTAAGTGTAACACAGACCAACACGCCGTAAATCGTCTACTAAACACACTAGGCTGAATTACGCCGGCGTAAATTCCGCCGCGTTTACGCCGCGTTTAAATTGCATACAAAATACGGGCCGAATACGAGGGGTGACACTATTACGTCGCGTTTTGTATGCGTTTGACATTTGCGGGGGAAATTACGCCGGCGTAATTCAGCCTAGTGTGTTTAGACACTAACACAGACGTAAAGGCCAATGATGATGTTAAAACTTACAATGGTGAGATATCGGAGGGCGTTCATGGCGTGTTTTTTCATGGAGCCGTTGTCGTAGATCTTACAAACATACACGCGGCAGAGGTCCGCAGTCGGCTTGGGCAGGAGGACTGTGACGCTGTAATGACAGTTAAAATTATAATATTTACTAGCTGTCCCGGTGAACTTCGTGTCACTTTAAAACCTTCCCTGGACTTCTACGAATATTTTAAGACTAAAATCAGTCCAATCCGTTCAGCCGTTTTCGAGTTTTAGCGTGACTAACACATTTGAAAATCCATTTTTTATATATAGATACTTACAATAGTATTTTAAAAAGATAAAACCGACTTCAAATTTTTGTACGCAATGAAGAATTATAATTCCCTATCTCAAAAACCACTGAACAGATTTTGATGAAACTTGCAGTATTCCCTAAGTTGAACAATACCTAGTACAATAAAAAAGGAATCACTAAAATCGGACTTGTGGTTCCGGAGATATGCGTGCACAAACATAAAAACATACATACATACACTTTTGAAATTAGGCATATTTGTTCAGAAGCTGTCATAGATTAATATATTATACAAAAACTGGGCAGTTCTGGAAATATTACATACATACGCGTCAAATTGATAACCTCCTTTTTTTGAAGTCGGTTAAAAAGATTTACAATGTCCAATATGTAATGTAACATACACAGACGTGTTATAGTGTTATACTTTTGGTCATTGTCTTGTCAGATAAGGACGAAAAGGTCAGAAACAGGGAAAAAATACTACTAATTGTGCAAGACTACACAAATGCGGTCAGGGACATTACTCGTTTAAGACCAGGGTTAGGTGGAGTAGGACATGTTCATTTAATCATTCCTTAGACTAGGGTTACACGCTCAGTCTGGCATCAGTTCAGTCCATTAGACCGAGATCCCGTCAGTCTGGATCAGACTGATAGACTGAACTGATGCCAGACTGAGCGGGACCTAGTCTAAGGAATAAATTAAAATATCGACGCCCCCAAGCAATAACCCAGTAATTGCAAAACTCATTTTTTACAGGAGAGCATCCTATGTGTTTTTTAGCTATATCTTTTCAGTAAATTATTATTATGACATGTTAAATACCTCAGATGAAAGATATTTTTTAATAGAACGACCTTGTAGTATTGGGATTACATTATATATACAAATATCTTTATAATAAATAAAAATATATATTACGTAAAATATTTTACGTCATTATATCAATAATTATATATTACGGTATAGAATTATAAAAATGCATTCAGCAATGTCAACTTACTATATTATTGCGGTATTTTTTTAAACACTAATATGCAGTAATCATTATTTGTTTGGTGGTTTAAGAGAGTGTTTTAATAAAGTGTGTAACAGTAAAGATCTTTTACTAGCTTATTGGCGTGAAATTTAAATCGTCTTTATACAGTAAATACCTAGTACCACAAAATACTTGTATGTATTTGAATTGTAATAATTGTATACTGATATTTCATAAAATATGTTTTTAATAGGATTATGAAAGAAAACTACACGTTATACCAAAAAAACAAAACTTTTAGTACCGAAAAATAAACAACAAAATAAACAGTCTTATACTCTATACTATATCAGTATTCATACAATAAAAATGAGTTAAACTTATGAAATTAAAAATAATAATCAGTCATCATCTGAGGTTTCTTCATTGACTGTGCTAGTATCAATAATGTTGTCCTGAGAATACGTCAGTGATTCGTAAAAACTATGATAATATCTTGGAATTGCTCCGGTATTGCACAGGAATAGTAAATCTGTGTGAAGTGCCTTGCTTATTGGGATAGGATGATGATAAGCTGGCTCTAGAGTGATATTATCTTCGGACGCTGAGTCCGGCTTAGATTTTCGTCCCCGTCGTCTAATTTGGGTTGAGTGTAAGGTGTCTAACTCCAAATATTGTCCATCAAAATCGTATTTAAAATAAAGCCTCCCTGGTTGTGATGGAGTTACGTGAACATCCATGACGTCGGACCAACGGATGACATTCCCGTTTGTATCCCGGCATGTACTGTGACCGCGAGTCAATAAACGTACAATGTGTTTGGAATGTGTAATGTGTTTGCTTTATCTGTTCTATAAATAGAATGCTTCAAGCCCCAAGCGGTCGCATGCGACCGCGACAGCAATACAAATCTATTGTGTCTCGTTTATGCCACGATCGGGGGATTAAAGAACTATATTATGTTTGCCGGATTGGGGGAAACAACTGCAGTTGATTACTGCAATTATTTAATTAACCGGCATGTACTGCGATTGTGAGTCAATAAGTACAGTGTGTTTGGACCGCGAGTCCTTTTACACAATCTTTATTCTCGTTTATGCCACGATCGGGGGATTAAAGAACTATATTATGTTTGCCGGATTGGAGGAAACAACTGCAGTTGATTACTGCAATTATTTAATTAATCGGCATGTACTGCGACTGTGAGTCAATAAGTACAGTGTGTTTGGACCGCGAGTCCTTTTACACAATCTTTATTCTCGTTTATGCCACGGTCGGGGGATTAAAGAACTATATTATGTTTGCTGGATTGGGGGAAACAACTGCAGTTGATTACTGCAATTATTTAATTAACCGGCATGTACTGCGACTGTGAGTCAATAAGTACAGTGTGTTTGGACCGCGAGTCCTTTTACACAATCTTTATTCTATATGCATCGGAATTGATTGCGGATCTCTGACGATGTTTTACCTATTCTATAAATAGAACTATACCTATTATGTTTGCCCGATTGGAGGAAATAACTGCAAGTTAATTACTACAAGTGTTTAATTATTAAGTTATTGTATAAACCGCCATAATGTGTGGATTGACTGCGAGTCTCTAAACACAATCCTTATGCATCGGAATTGACTGCGGGTCTCTGACGATGTTTTATCTAATAATAAAAGTATAATATGTTGGCTGGTTTGAGGAGATTAACTGCGAGTTAATTATTATTAAAATTTAAAATATATCGATATTTTTTAAATCAACATAATGTATGGATTGACTACGAGTCTCCGACAATATTTAAAAATAAAAATTCGCAACTACCGCGCGTTTTCTCGCGCTCTTCTACTTCTATAAACAGAATTACATAATTATTATTATAATATTAATATCTTTGCCGCTTTATAGAGAACAGCTATAACAGCTAATAACTAGATTGACTGCGAGTCTCATCAGCTGTTAACAACCAATGCGCGTTTCGCGCGATCTTTTTGTTCTAAATATAGAACTACGATTATAATTTATTATGTCTGCTGGTACATAATTATTTTTATTAAATAAATTTTACACCAATGTTGGGACTCGGGATACACCGCGAGTGTATAACGAAACTTAATATCTACGTAACGTGATAGTTACTACCCTCAATATTTTTGTAACATATTTTATCGACAAATAAGTCGATTATAATGAGCAATTATGTTACCCCAATATTTATTATTTAGGTCACTAAGACCAGACAATCGGGGAAATATCACTAGAAGTGACCGATATACGGGTCGATCAGGTTACGAATGAACCCGAAGCTTTCCCAATAATAAACCAGGTGCCAACGGTCGATTCTGAGTACCGGCACCGATAGAACCGGACCAGATTCGGATAGATACAGGGCTCCTACTGACGTTAGGTGAACCCTCGTTGGATTCGCCAGATTATGGTTTTAAATGATCCCAAAAACGATTAAGATAAGCTACTGCTTATAAAACATTTCTGATAATAAGTGTTGCAGATCGATTCCATTTCCATCGATTATTATCATTATAGATTTCACCTGACAAAGTCTCGATATTATCAGACTTATCAACAGTATCTGATTTATCTCGATATTAATTATTATCAGACTTATCAGATAATATGTTATCAGACAAGATAACTTCGTAAAGGAAACCTATAACACTCAGACTCGATAAGTCTTGTCTCAATATCAGACCGAGATTAATATTGTTTCGCTGGATAATTCCAGTATTTGTTCTCAGAGACAAATTAGTAGCAAGCAAAGAAAGCAATGTAAAAGATATCGCGGGGAATACCTATGTCATTTATAGTACTGAATGCGCAATACAGGTCAAAACATGTCTGCGAAGAACAAGTTTACGCCAGTACACACGTTTTATCGTGTATTTCAATTCTTATGAATACTGTAACTAGCCTTTACCGAAAACACTCGCCTAATATTTCACAGCAATAATCTTGTAATGGCAGTAACCAAAACTCGATGTCAATTATTTTACAGTATTACTACAATACCGATTATGAGTCGTAAAATTGAAAAAGTAACAGTTTGATATTTAATTTTTGTCGTATAAAAATCAAACTGGGGTTCCGTGCAATAAAACTTTCCTTCGTCATAGTTTTATAAATAACCGTAGGAAAAATCTGCAAAAAATTACATACATAGATAATGGTCCACGGAATCTAAATTTGCAATAAAAAAATAATCCAGTAATGTGCTATTACTGGGTTATTGCTTGGGGGCGTCGATATGTACATTTCATTAAAATTGGATAAGTAGTTTCAGTCGTACGGTAGAACACGATAATACAAAACGAGAATAAGAAAAAATAAATTTACTTTTTGCTTGGCGGTTAAACGTTTTAAGAATAAAATATTATTTTTCTTATATTGTAACTTCATCAGAATATTATTATGAATATCTCAATTTAAGTGCCTAGATTTTTAACTGATAATACTATTTTAGTATCGAATTTTATTGATCCTTGCAGTCTTATGACCTCTACCTGCTACCTAAAAGCAATAAAATAAGGAACCTAAAAGTTAAAACTTAAGTTATTTTAGTTGCTTATCCCACGATATCTGTATAATATCGATGTAAAATCTGATTAGTAACTACTCGTAGTACTAGAAACGAATGTAGTATACTATGTACCTATGTAAGCCACAGTCTTAGAAATTGATACATAAGCAAATGGAGAACCTACATTATTTGACCGGCTAATGTCAACCCAACCTGGCAGAATGCAGATAATGACTAGCATTGACTTGACATAAGACCATCAAATTAAATAATTGGTACGCCGATTCAATTTCTCTGCAGATGGCACGAAATATTATGTATCCATAGCATGTGATAAGTATTTAATTTTTTTTGCTTCCACAGAGACCTATCAGACAGAGAGCGGTCACGCGGTCAAGCGTTGATGCGGTCAGTTTTGCGTTCTTTGTGTTGTATTGTAACGCCCCCTGTGTGAGTACTTCTATAAAACGTAATATAGACGTACTCACACAAGGGTCGTTCTGACCGCTCGAACGCAGAATGTGTACGCAGAACGCTTGAACGCGTGACCGCTCTCTGTCTGATAGGTCCTACAGACCATATTATAATTCAGTGAAACCTTGTAAAATATACTTTATGAAATCGATGTAGCAACAGCAAAACTCAACAGCTAGTAAATATAACCAATGGCGTATTGATTGCTCTGATCCGTACAAAATTATAGGAAACACGTCTATCCAAATTACAGCAATTATTTGAGAGCGTTTATAGGCGGTATCTCTGCAACTTCCTGCCGAATTGCATATATCTAATAGGCTTTTAGATAAATTAAACCAAGGTAAACGCCTGGAATAGACATTTATCTTTCTTTATAGATGGTAAGGCATTTGTTTTGTCCATATCTAATTAAGCGACGTCATTTGCTATGCGCTAAAATTCTACTATACTAAAAATACTCAGATCAACACTTGATTCATATATTGAGAAAGTATAACCACAGAAAAATCTGCCACTTCTGCACCATTGGTTTGATGATAGTACCTAAGTATAATTTATCTGGATTTTCAAACTCAGATTCCTACTTCTACCACAGAATATAATATATTAGTTGTACCAACTTCTACTAAATAATATTTCAAAAGAACCTTCTGTGTTTGTTGATAATTTTACAAACTTTTAGTACCTATTTATTGTTTTCAAATATTAGCGCGTTTATCATAAAAGGACAAAAAACGGGGAAAACTTTGGTTCCTTGGAGCTACCACAAAAAAAAAATTACTCACAATGGAAGAAATCGGTTTCAACTGGACAGAGGAACATTATGGTTTCTTGGAGTTACCACGATAAAAAAACTCACAATAGCAACAGTCGTCAAAAGAAATCGGTTTCAACAGGACAGGGGAAGATTATGGTTCCTTCACTTCCAAAAAATTCACTCACAAATAATCCCTCAAACCGGGGAAGTCCCTCTTCACGTCGTACTCCCCAAAGAACTCCGGCACCAGCGTCCTCATGGTGCAGATCTTGTCCAGCATCGCCTTCGACCGCTCCATCGAGCCCTTGCACGTGATCAGAGTCGTCTCCAGGTAGTGACGAGCTAGAAGCAGAGGATGGTGGTTAAAAACAAGGAAGAGTTAAAATCAGGACAAATTTAGGGAGTGATGGGTTAAAAGGTAGATCAGCTAAATCAGAACAAAATTTAGGGAGTGATGGGTTAAAATCGGAGAAATCAGATTTTAAACTGAAGATACATTCAAGTAGTGAGAGGTTAAAATCGGAGAATCGGATTTAAAATATATGAAGCTTCTGCCAAACAAAAATCAAAACTTTTCTAGTTTCCAAGTTACGGTTCCTTCGAGGTAAACTCAAAGAAGAATAAATATTACATTTAATAAGCCTGATAGAGGGATATATTATTAGATATGATATTCATTTAAGGGCTCTATAAGGAATCAGGATAGGAAAGTGGCAAGTCTTGATTACTTTTAGACTAGAAATACTAATAAATAATAATCTTATGAGACGAGGCATAATATGTAGTGACAATAGAGCAATTTAGTAACTATTTGAAGAAATGTAAATGGCACGCAACTAATATTACGCGTTTGTTTACATAACAACTCATAACAATGAATGTGTTGTGGTCACGAAAGCCGGTTTCAATGAAACCAGGCTGCCAGTAAAATATTAAATACCTACCGTAGATTTCCATTGAACAGATAAATAATGAAACAACTAAAACCACTCAATAACACATGTCTATACAAATAGTAATTTGGAACAGAAAAGAAGTTAAGTAAATGTTTTTAGAAGTTTCTGGATACTTCAAGATATGACCAATTTACTCAATATATCTTTAACGATATCCAAACTACCAGGCACCCATAAATATTAAGGATACTCAAAACTTACGAATATCATGTTTAGTGAAGTGTCTCTGCTTCTGCATCCATTCTTCTAGCAGATCTACTGCTGCCTCCATCCTCCCTGGTCCTTCCAGGTTAAACGCCTTTCGAACCTCATGTATCATGTTCGGTTTGAACAGCAGCAGTTTCTTTTGACCCATTTTGACTTTACAGGTGCGACAGCTTCACTAAAGCGTTTTTAAAACGATTTTTACTTCGTTGCAAACGATTAATATAGAGCTCAGAAAATTATTATATCAGTTTGTATGTTAAATAGATTAAATAGTAATTATTATGTAATTTTTTTATCTTGAGTAATTTCTCGCAAAAAAACTAAATTCATATCGAACTCATGTATTCTGTTAGGAAAAATTAGGCATTATTTTTTAAGAGAACTCACCCAGACAAATAGCTGAAGCACTATGCAATAATTCCTAAGTAGTAACTAAGACTTCATAAAAATAACACAATTATTATTCTTGTTTCGTAGAAACTGTACGTGTAGTCGCGGTAAAAATGTTAAAGATACAAATTCGTAGCGTTCTTTAGGTATGTTTGTATACCACAAATAAATAATTGTATAATAATATATATAATAAATAATAAAATATATACACAATATTTACACACGAAATATAAAAAAATACTAAAGCTTGATTCACAAAAACGGTGAAAGGATTTGAAAGTTTTTCGGTGGCGGGGAGAGGGACCGAACTTTAATTTTGAGTTGAACTTCGCAATGCGCAATGGAATGTATTACTAAATGAAATAATTATTATTCAAAATTAATTTATAGGAATAAACTTCGCAAATTTTAATTGCTATTAAATTAATGAAGATGTTCATATTAGAACAGAACATTATTTAGATTTTAGAAAATATTATGACTCTACTAACAACAGAAAGCGGTTGCTTATTGATCTAGGTCAATAAGCAAAGCTCTAATCAGTAATCACCTATTAAAACATAGTTATTATATAACTCTGATTCCATGTTTGGTTTTAAACAAAATATTATAATTTAGTGATAAATATTTAATTTTTAGCAAGCGACCGTTTTTCCCATAGAAATTTCTTTGCATTACGATGGCATTGATCCAAATTACTAGATAGGTAACAGGTGCCTTCCCGGATACAGTATGTTTATCCTGATTATTAGATTTCCTAAGCTGCTAAGAAACGTAGGTACCTACCTCCTAACGTAGGTATGGAACCTACGTACCATACTTGCCTGTTCACGAAACGTCACTGCAAATATTAATACTTTTTAGGTTTCATTTTTCGTAAAATTTGAATAAAATTAGATTGATCAATGATCATTCCTGACGAACAAAACGTACCTAAATAAAGTCTATATTACTGTTTCATGGCCTACCGTTTTAGCCTACTTTACACTACACAAGTGCTTAGTTGAGTATGATTTTATGAGACAAACATACTCCAAATCGTACACCTAATACACATAGAATCACAAAATTTTATACAGGTGAAATATTGAAAATCTATTCTTTTGATTTTGTATATCTTTTTGTAAGGTTGTCTCCTCACAAAACACAAGTTTTAAGACAGCTTCGCACTGTGCCAGTTTGTCATTTGTTATAGTGAGAGTAGAGACTCTCGACCCCAGGGTCGTGAGTTCGATCCCCGCCGAGTACAATGATTGATTGATCACATTCTTAGTAGATAGATCGTCTATCTTAAGTCACGATGAATGGAAACGCATGTTGGCGGTTTTTGCGTTATCGGTCAATGATATAATACGTAACATGTACGTAAGCTCTCTCGAATTGTCATTAGCTACTGCCACTTAAGTTAAAATATTTGCCAGGAAGTTGTATTGATGATACAAGCACACGTCTTAGCATATTCTACATTCTACCGTAGCATTGCGTTTTTCTAGTATAAGAAAATACTGACAACTGTCAGTATTTTAGAGACAACATTTTATAATTTTTGTTTTATATGTAAGTTATTATTTATTAATATAATTTTGTCTATTCTCCATAAAAAGAAGCCATTTCTTTGTTATTCATAATATAAGCTCTACAGTCTACATATTTAATCACTTCTACAAGGATCTTACAGAACCAAAATATCAAAGTTTGATAAGTTTTTGACCTTACGCACTGGCACAGTGTAAGGCACACTTTAGTGGATGTTGCAACAGAAACTTGACGCAAGCCGGACACTGGTTAGGAAATATTGGCCAACGCTGCAGGTGCTATAATATCGAAATTAATACGAATTGCCTACTAAAATACGCCGATAAATATTATACTAATCATATACTAAACAGTTATGAAATTATTGTATTACAACTGATTGCTTGTTCTACTATGAACTAGATATTGCCCCCAATTCCGTACGTTTATCGAGAGCCGTACATTTTTCCGAGATGAAAAAGGACTTTGGCGGGACTCAAAGTGTCTTCATACCAAATTTAATTAATAATGTCGATTCAGTGGCTTTATCGTGAAGAGGCAACAGACATACAGACATACTATCGCATTTATAATATTAGTTTAGATTAAGATAAATTAGATTAAGTTATTTCAGATTAAGGCAGTCTGTAGTAAGTAATAATAAATTGTATTATTCGAGTATAGGCCGTTTATATTACTTTTTAATTTACGGATTCGGAGTGCCACAAGGGTCGGTCTTCGTGCCCTTGTTATTGTATTTTTCCTAAAGACACCCACAGTACTAGAAAAGTTATTATAGAGACTTGAGTTTTGCACGGAACGTATTTTAGAAATTATTTTATTTCAGGCGCTTGTTGTTATATTTATAAAACTTGTGTGGTGTACAATTCTAGAGTTACAATAGAAGAGATAATAATATATTGAAGACTACCAAACTATAAGAACTTCACTGATAATAATGTATTAAATTTTTATAATAATATTAAATTCAGAAATAAATAAAACACCAAAGATAAAATTCTAAGTAATAGTATTCTTACGATATTATTGTATAGTTTTATTCTTCTTCACTTCGATTGATTTTAATACACCTATTTCCAACTCTTCTGTATCCATCTGGACATCTTCTATAGCCAATAACAGATTCAGTATCATTCTGTTTCTTCGCCATTATCACTTCTTCTACTACTTCTTGTTTCGTATTTTCTGCGCCTGTAGTTTTACTGTCCTCTCTTTTTTCTTCGTCTTTGTCCATTATTAAAACTGTATTTCACTTTAGTACTCTGACATGAATTGTATACGAGAGTCCACAGAATTGTTACGTGAACTGAATTGAATAATAGCACGTCTTTATTTTCATTAGTACTCTCTCTTATATGAATTGTATACGAGAGTCCACAGAATTGTTACGTGAACTGATTCGAACCACAGCACGTGTTTATTTTCAGTGTTTCTACGTCACGGGTTAAAAATATATTAGATAGTTATTACATTGAACACAATGTCATTACACGTTTATTTTCAAACTTTATATTATAAATGCGAAAGTGTGTCTGTCTGTTATCTCTTTGCGCTAAAACCACTGAACTTATTTTGATGAAATTTGGTACGTAGATGCTTAGTGTCTCGGAAAAGGACGTAGGATAGCTCAAAAATGATTCCCGCGTGATAATTGAATTTTGTGGCGAGTTGATAGCGTCATGTCATCTAGTTGCCACTTTGTGTGCTGAACATGTTCTCCTGTTCAAAAGAGACCGCTGATGATCCGCCATGGCCCATGATAAAAGGCCATAATAATTATTATAATCCCTTTCAATTTATTTAAATGCATGTACAAAATAATCATCTCAGATGTTCTAAGACGTTAGATGGAATGACCTCGCTAGATCTATTTTGTGTATTTTTTTAATTTGCTCCAAAATAATTTATTTTATCTATCTCAGGTTTATCCGCAACTGCTGATTGTATAATTTTATGCGATTTTTAGTATTACGGCTAATAAGCATATAATATTATATACATTATGCGCTTGATCCCACGCAATCTAAATGATTGCGTGGGATCAAATCGACCCATGCTCAATGTAGAAGGTACAATAATTATTGTTAGTTACTAGTGCATCTGTAGTGGTATATATTTATAGTAATAATTATTTCTAAATAAGCAACGAATAATAATAGTTTTAATTATTCGTAGTAAATATGTAATAAATTCACTAACAGATTAGTGTAATACCTTTCCAATACTTACCTTTTGCCTACCCTTAAAAACTATAAATTGCTCTAAATCATAGCCAGACTTTTTACTGTTCCGTAGTCAACAAGGAACCCTTATAGTTTCGGTCTGTCCGTCCGTCTGTCCGTCTGTCTGTCTGTCTGTCATGCCGATATCGATGCCAACAAAATGGTATATAAAAACTTAAAAAAATATATTATTTTTTATGGTACACATGAAGCGGGGATGACTTTTTTCTCGCATCCACCCCATCGTGTGGGGTGTCGTTGAATAAGTTTTTTTAATATTACGAGTATTCCTAGATCATTTAGTTTAGATTCGTGAAATATGGAGTTTTAAAGTGGAAAAAATCGTTAGAGACCAGTGTCCCTAGGGTTGCCAACATTTCTCCGACGAAATATAGTATTTTTCAAAACAAACTATAAAAAATATAGTTTCAACCAGCTAAAGCTAAATGGTTGTTCCTGAAAATGTGAAAAAATTCACGGAAGTAATGTTTTCTGCCTGAATTTGTCTGAATTTAAAAGGAAAATTATCACGGCTAAGAAGACTTCTAAAGTTATTGCGTAGGTAATAGTCTATCAACTAAAAAAAATGCATTCGGCGAAGTATAAATGAAATTTTCGTTCAAATTCCTTTGAACGTAACTGATATGATGTTGTTACTTGACTTGGCCGGTTTTTACTATCTATTGTCTATTATTCTGCAAGGATTTCAAAAATCAAAAATTAAATAATTGTTTTATTTTTTAATTGGATGTACCTACATTGTACTCCCTACTAACTACCTATTTTGCTGATAAAATGGGAGTGATAGAGAATTTTTTACTACCTTGTAAATATTACGTTGACGCTAAAAATATAAAACTAAACTGAGGATATTATATTAATACTAGCTGACCCGGCAAACGTTATTTTGCCATATAAATTATTTCTAGTATAATAATAATAATAGCTCCCACACCGGTTTCGGTGAGGGTGGTCGGTTTCATTGAAACCAGGCCAGCTACGCAGGAGTAATTTTATAGTGCCCAAGTGTGTGCGCAGTACACAAGAGCACTCTCTATTCCTTTACTCTCATAACCCAGTGGGTCGGAAGACCGACACGACTGGCGAGAGATCAGGCGCAGGACCGACTTTTTACATGCCCATCCGATGCATGGATCATCTTATCAGACAATCTGGTGATCAGCCTGCAATTGCAAGAAAAAAAGGGTCAAAAAATTCGAAAAAACACCTCACGTAATTAATTGTGGACGCCCCCTAATATTATTATTATTGTAAAGTTAGGATACAACTACTTATCTTGAACTAGCGACTCGCCCCGGCGTCTCATTTTCCCCGTTTTTTCCACATTTTCCTCTACTTCTTCGCTCCTATTAGTCTTAGCGTAATAAAATATAGCCTACAGCCTTCCTCGACGATAAATAGGCTATCTAACACTGAAATAATCATCAAAGTTCGTTGCGTAGTTTTAAAGGGAACAAAGGGGGACATGAGGGAAAAAAGCGACTTAGTTTTATAATATGTACCTATAGAGATGCTAGTTTCAACATTAAAATTAAACCCACGCATCCCTAACTGGGGTTAAAGTTAAAGAATCAGCTAAGTGTGAGTCGGACTCGTGCATGTAGGGTGCCGTACCACTATTAAGCAAATATAGGCAAACAATAATAATTGTGTTTTTTGTATGAGAGCCTCTCTTAAATATTCATTTTATTTAATACTGAATATTTAAAGTACTTACCTGCTGACATTGGTATAAAGCGGAAAAGGCAAAAAAATCACGTTTGTTGTATGCAAGCCCCCCTTAAATATTACTTTTATTTATTTTTAATATTTGTTGTAATAGCGGCTACAGATATACCTACATAATCTAGAATGATTCAGCTATGACTGTCTATCGTGGTTCTTGAGATACAGCCTTGAGACAGACAAACAACAAAGTCTTAGTAATAGTGTCCCGTTTTAACCCTTTGGTTGCAGAACCCTAAAATGTGCAAAAAAGTTAAAAGCACATCAACGGAAACATAAACGAGGTTTTTCTCACAGTTTGAAATATAGTTGTAGATATTCTGACAATTAATGTAACAATCAGTTCAGTCTAGGACTCACACGGAGTTAGTCATTAGTCATGGAGGATAGTCTGGTGGAGTTGAAGCCAAATACCCTGGAGAAGCTGAAAAGAGAAGTGAACCTAGATGACCCTGACAGAAGAAGAGAGGCGATAGATATTCTTCGCGACTGGATAAAGAAGCAAGATCACTTTTTAGTGATGGATTTTAGTAAGTCCTCCGTTGCGGGAAAATTTGTTAATCGCGCGGGAAACGTACATTTTTCCGGGATAAAAATTCTAATTCGGGATAGAAATCCTATTTCCTTTCCCGGGACTCAAAGTATCTCCACGCCGAATTTCAGCAAAATCGGCCAGCCGGCCTAAGATGGGCACAACGAGAAAATTTTGTCTACTTACATGTTTTCTCGATGTTAACTGGTTTATGTTTTCATCCCCATTGACCCTTACATGAAATACTTTTTTCTCGTGTCTGTCGTCAAAATTAGAGATAATTGTGTTTTTTTTAGTCTGTGCTATTTTTGTCTACGAATCCTAACATGACAACACATTTTTAATTTTTATCGAGTTTTATCAAGATTTTGACAAACGAGAAGAGAAGTTTTTCGATATATACCTATTATCTGTGAAGCTAGTCTACGAAAGAGAAATTTATCATGAATTTATATTTTATCCCTCGACGTACGCATGTTAGGGAAAAAAAGATATAATAATAATATGTGTCGCAGGCGGATTACATTATCCGCCGTATTACGTTACGGCTAGCTGTTTTTAAAAACAGGGTCGTTTTGTAATACGGCGGTTTAACGATTACCCGGATTGTCATTGCGATACGTTCTTTAATAAGACGGCCCACGTTTAGCCGCATCGTATTTTCCACGTACCTACCGATACTTTATTTACTGTTTTACATCGAAAATAATAGAAATTATTTAATTGCACCTGAAGGTTGTTCTTAAATTTATCGTTTTCTTTGTTTAATTCACTCAAAACTTGTGGTTGTGGTTGTTATGTCACAGGCAGCGCCAAGAGTATCAAGACTCGGAACTAAAAACTGTCAAAGAGGCGACTTATCTTTTGCTTTATTACATTATGGCTAGCCGCTTTAAATAACGTATGGCAACGAATACATTCCGGCGGTTTTTCATTCAGCATTCAATCCGGCTAATCGATAAATCGCCGCATCGACAAAACGGCCCTGTTTTTTTATAATAGCTAGCCGTAATGTAAAACGGCACATTATACAATCCACCTGCGACATTTCGATATCGACAATAATTATAACTACGCTCGACAGTGAGATAATATCATAATTTATCTCGTTGTGCGCGTCTTAGGCCGGCTGGACTCAAAGTATATCCATGTCCCATGACAAAATTCATTTAAATTTTAATCTGTACCTATTATCCATATATTGTGTGTCTATACTCTATACCTATTTATTAGGGAATAATTAAGCATGAAGGGTCATGCTTAAACCACACCGATTTAGATGAATGTTGGTATGGAGATATTTGAGTCCAGGGATCCCTCAAAACCTTGGCAATGGGTTGTTTTCTTTTTTAAATCTCCACCAGACGGCGCGATGGTAGACACTTTTAGATTTTCTATTGGTTCCCCACCGGATCTGAAATGATCTGCAGGTTGGCATCACTGACTACATATTGGTTGTGTTTCTAAAAAATATCAGTGTACTGTCAAGTATGACATAAATAAAAAAATCTTAAACCTAAGCGATCATTGGCCTAAGCGATTAGGCTACTATACTGGTAATAGTTTAGGAACATGCTGTTAAAATAAAAAACTTGTCAAACTGAAAACTGACAATCATTGCTGACAACTGAACGGCCTTGTGGCGGCCATGTTACTTTCAAACTTCTTCTACTTTTTATTGTTGGTGTGGTTTTTTTTCCCAAATTGTGTTTTTTGGGTTTTTGATGTTCATTATTGGTAAAATATTGGCCATTAAATATCCGTTATCGTGCAAAAGTGCAGGTAAGATGTTGTCAAAACCAAAATTCATAATTCCTGTGACATTTGGTGTGAATAACGATAAATAGGGCTATTTCTTCCGTGAGTTTTAACTAAAACATCGTTATAATAACTTTAATATCCTATTCATTGGAATATCATTGTGTCTTTTTCAAATTGAAATGTATCAAGTTTTACATACTTTTGCCCGGTTTTGTAGCAATTATTAATGGTATTCCCTGGTATTACCGATAGTTGTCTACCCATACGCCATCTAGTTACTAAATTGGAAGCTGTTTGACAGTCAAATTAAAAAAATAAGAAAATGCCCCATTATACTCATAAAGTATTTTATTATAACTTGAGTATTTATTGTCCATCACCACAGGCTGTAACTGGGCCTATCATCGTCGTCATCACCCATAGTTTCACACATTACCTTCTGACTACTGTAAATAATTTAAAAGTATTTTGAGTTAATTCTTTGGATCGTTCATCTTTAAAACAAAGCTATCATAATCAAAGCGTAGATTCTAAAAAAATACTTTCTTTTTTAAATTTTATTTTAATTATAATATTACTTACTTACTTAAATAGTAAAAATTCAAAAGACCGGAAAATTTTCTACCATTAAATTATTTAATATGAATTAGGGCAACTATAAAACAATTAAAAATAATTTTGGTACGTCACTGCAATAAAATAATGAACACAATTAATTAACTTTTTATCATATTTTTATGTCTTCAAGTGGCTTGAAATATGCCTTTTTTATTACTGTGCAATAAATTTATTATTATTACACATTATATGAGGATGTAGAAATTCCTGCAATCCTAAATATACTTACTACAATGGACATTATTATTATTATTGTCAACATCTATTCTGTCTATATCTAATTCTTTACGCCGAAAATACTGATGGGTATGGACTATGAAGATACCATATTGTGTCCGGAAAGGACATAAGATACTTTTATCCTTAAACATACTGATAATCTATGTATATAAAAATGGATTTTTAAATGTGGTAGTCGCGCTAAAACTCGAAATGGCTGAACGGATTGGGCTGATTTTAGTCTTAAAATATTCGTAGAAGTCCAGGGAAGGTTTTAAAGATAAGAAATAATGGAAAAATTGCGAGTAATTATAATATTATGCTAATAACGACAATTTAATTTTCCCCATACAAAAATATGTTCTTACCTGTTTGTTACGAAGGTTCGGTATTTTTGGCATGATAACACGTACACGCACACACGTAAAATAAGGGTTTTGAATTGACAATATATATCCATAATAGCCGAATTATCACGTATTTAGAAAAATTAAAACCTTATTATGACACTTTCGAAATTCAATTTGACACAAAAACAAATATTTTTTATTAAATACCTACATTTTCTAACAAGTCTGCTATAATTGACATTTCGATAGACTATAGAACAAAGAATACTTCTTCTTCTTTTAAATTTCTCCTGCGTGAATCGCCTACCTCAGAGTGTGATGATGGAGACTGTAATATTATAATGCCACTAAAATAACCCATAGGGTGGGTTGCACTATAACTATAACTGTAACTATAACGCAAAATATCAAATCAATTTGGTTAAAGTCAATAGATAATGGACGCCTTTAACGATAACCATAACCGCTCAAACTTATATTGAAATTTTTTCGTGAAAATAATAATTATTGTAACCACGGAATATTCATCGTAACTATGGCTCACAGTGTTGTTGTAACGAATATTTAATTTTTTTCTTTTTTTTTTACGGATAATTAATTTTTTATACTTACTCTTATTACTCCATTAACTGTAGCTTTAACAAAAAAATAAACGCAACAGACATCTGTCAAATTCTGTGGTCAAAGTTAAGGTTAACGTTAAGTTAGCCTTAACTATGATGACCATAACTTTGACCATAACTGTAACTTTAACCACGCCTTTGGTGCAACCCACTCTTAAAAATTAATTCGACTTTTTTTTTATTAAATAAGGGGGCAAACGGGCGAACGTGTCACCTGATGGTAAGCAACTACCGTCGCCCATGGACACTCGCAAGATCAGAAGAGCTGCAGGTGCGTTGCCGGCCTTTTAAGAAGCTTTTTTCTTGAAAGTTTGCAGGTCGTATAGGTCCGGAAATACTGCTGGTGACAGTTCGTTCCAGAGTTTTACAGTGCGCGACAGAAAGTTACGCGAAAAACGCACTGTGGAAGACTGCCACTCATCAAGGTGATGAAGATGGTATGTTTTTCGCGTGGGACGATGGCGAAAAGTTGCAGGTGGTATGATTCCGAACAATTCTTCAGAGCACTCCCCGTGATACAACCGATAGAGGATGCAGAGTGAAGCTACATCTCGGCGTAATTCCAAGGGGTCCAAGCTGTTTGAAACACTATATATGGCAGTCAACAATTCGAGCGGCCCTTCGTTGGATACGATCCAGTGGGAGGGTATTTGGCGCCCCTGCCCAGAGATGAGAACAATATTCCATAATATTATGAGGCCGAACCTGCGCCTTGTAGAGTTGTAGGCGTTGGTCTGGACTGAAGTACTGTCTCGCTCTGTTAAGAACACATAGCTTTTTCGAGGCTAATTTGGCCTTACCCTCTATCCCCAATCCGCTATCCCCAATGGCCGCGGGCCCGAGGGCCTGAACTTTATTTGTGGCCCGCGTGATGTTAAACAATTTTGAAATTCACGCCCACCGGCAAAATAACGTAGTCTACGTGATATTCGTTAAATTTTTCCACTTTAAAATCGTTTATTTTGAAGAATGTTATTTTTTAACCCTAAAAAAAATTTGTTGTGGCCCGCGACACTAAGACCAAAACATATTTGTGGCCCGCATGAAAAAAGGTTGGGGACCACTGCTCTTGATGATATCGGAAATTCGGAACTGGACTTCGCTCGATATGTTGACGCCAAGTATCTCAATGCTAGGGGAGATGGTTAAAGATGTGCCTGTAAATTAAAGATGTGTGAGAGGATATACGACCATTGGTGAAAGACTTGATTTGATCATGTATTTTTTAATTGCCGATACTCGCTATTTATATAAGTGAGGTAATTTTAAAAAAATATTGTTAAATTGCCCACGAAAAAATTATTACCTCCTTCCACTTTCATATCTTTACAATGGCGAGCAGGAAATGAAATAACAACGGTCATCGAAGCCGATCCTAATATTATGATGTGCGACGAGCTATCTTACGCGTTAACCACACTGATGACCAGCTAGAGGCTGATAATGAAAACATCGCATTCTAAGCGTTCTGAACGAGTTCAAGAATCGGTTGCTTAAAACAAAACGGCTTCGCGTCGTTAGACGTGTTGCATCAATGATATTGTATGTTACTAACGTAACTAGATTGGCAGTCTACGACAGAAACGCGTCACCACTTTGAAGATGCCTGCAGGCATATCTGCCATACATAATGACATAATAACATTATGAAGTGACATTGTCTTTTGGGCTATCAAGTGGTTACGCATTTTTTGCATCAGTTTGTAAGACATTGCCACTCTAGTATTTTATAAACTAATTGTGTTGCATTTTTTTCTCATACTAAGTTATTGATTTGATGTGAATATCTCAAACGCTAACGCTAACGCCACAAAATGTATGGGATTTGACATTTCACATTAGAATTCGTCAGCGAATAGCTAACGAAGCGATGACTTAGGTATGTCAAATCGCATACATTTTGTGGCGTTAGCGTTGGCGTTTACGATAATCGTTTGCCGCTTGGCTAGACCCGTGATGATTCTAATGATTCTTGTCGAAAAAGAGTCAAATCTGATGAATATTCATAACAAAACTGGTCGTCCTATTTGTTAAAACCTCACATAATTAGTAAAAATAGTGAAATACAGAATATTATTGTTAAGTGAAACAAAGTTCACCGGGTCATCTAGTATTATAATAAATTAATTTGTTTTCAACGAATTTTCGGATAACATCCAGTTGTATAAATACAGACATTTAAACCAGTTGTTTTCAGGTGACCATCACTTGGAATTTAGGCTGTTGACCAACGGAGGTTCTATAGAGAAGTCCAAGACTGCGATAGACCGGCTGTGCACACTACGGACCCTGAACCCTCAGCTGTTCGGAGTTTATAATGTGAAGGAGGACTTCGCGCATGTGTTCGACAACGGGTAACTTACATCAATGCTATTAATATTATAAGTAGGTTACACGATCAAGCTGTCATCAATCAACGGAGTAATTAGGAGTGTGATCTAGTTCCCCATAACTACGCGAGTAGGACACGGCCTAGCATACCCTTGAGGTGTGCGATCGTTGGGCCGTGCAGCGGCACGATCTCGTGGCAGTGCTAGGTGGGGACTTCTCGCTCCCGAGCATGGTGCGCTGCATGCTCGAAAGCCATGAGGCCTGGCAGGCAGCGGTCTCTTTCTGCGAAATTGTTATGTCACAAAAAGAGGCCGCAGAGCGGGACAGAGAGGACGATCCCACCTCTTTGCCGCTCCACCGGCGTAGGACGATAGTGCGGAGGCGACACTATGCGAACCTCCTAACTTTCGTCTAACGGGGCTCCGGAAGAGGCTTCCCTGGCTTAGCCAGTCCCGGCGCTGAGGGGAACGCTTTAGTTTGCCGAAGCATTCACTAACTTTGGTGGAGTACCGTGGGTATAGTGTTGAATTGACAGACTTGCATGACGTCCCACGCAATTGAAGTACATGAATTCAATACAAATTTAGAAACGCACCGCGCGTTGCGGTCTGAATTGACCCTTAGCTCACACATGCTCATTTCAGAATAAGCTATGCGTTGCCGAAGGTCATGGAAGACGACATCCGAGTCTTCTTCGTCAAGTTCTACGAGAAGGATCACATCAAGACTTACTTTGTGGATTTCCTAAGATACGTCGTCGTTGTAAGTTTTAAAATTAAATATAACTTGTTATTTTATTGCACTGTCATTAGCATGCATGTGGTATAATTTTAACGTTCTGCATTATCATAGCTCAAAATAAACATTTTACTAACCAAGGGAGGTTGTAATTCGCAAGTCATCATCATCATCATCAGCCTAATGGCGAACGTAGATCTTCCCCTACGAGCGCTATCTACGTCGAGTCGCACCGACCGGCTTTAACTTTAGCGTTGCTAAACCACGCCTTTGTGCTGGTCGGTGCGGCGAGCACTAAACGACCAAACCCCCGAGCCATGCCGAGCCAATGTCTGCCGAACTGAAACGACGTTAGACGAATGTTAGGTGTTTTTAGTTCTGTTTTGTTTGATAGTCTCTTTATATATCATCAGATGGCGGAGTACATGATGTACCACGACTACCTGAACAAAACGGTGATCGTGTTCGACTTCCTCGACATCAATCTCAACAGCTTCGTCACTGACATGGACTTCATGGAGTTCAAACGGCATACCACCGTCTTGCTGGTGAGTGCAAGCAAAGCCTTGTAATAAGGCTCAGTTTCCACCGCCGCGGACTGAAATCGACTTTTTGCAACGAAACTGTACGTCATACATACAAAATAAACTTTATATCAACAGTAGGTAGGTATAACACACAAATTAAATACGAGCCAACAAAATTGGACACGCGTCTTCCGCGGCCGGTGCCGTCGCGTCTGTGGAATCCGCAGAATGTGGTGCGAACTAGTCAAGTAAAAGATATGGATTAATCAATGGGATGTCCTCATGACGCTGGAATTCGCGGGAATGTCCGCGCCGTGAGGCGAAATTGACATTTCCTCCGTTCCATTCTGCGCCGCGCCTGTGTAAATGAGCCTAAGTTTTTCAACCCGTAATATTATCATGGAAAGAGGCAGAGGAGGCCTTTGCCCAGCAGTGGGACACTAACGGCTGTTAATAATAATAATATCATGCGTGCGTTTAACGAATCCCTTCAACGACCAGCTTGACAAAGGAGCTTGACAATGGACATTTTATACATCTGCCGTTTATAAAGAAAAGCCAAGATTATCAAGCTAAGAAGTAGCTAGAAGCTCAACTTGGCTTGACTAAATAATTAAGTCCGGGGCTGACTCAATTATCTATCTGTTGTATGTAATTAGTGTGTTAACATTGGAACGTAATGAGGTCATGCATTTTTAAATGAGCCATTCAAAATTGGAATAAGCAGCACAACAATGCGAGGAAGTTTGTCAATTTTATTTGTACAGTAACTAGTTAACAAATATATCGGTTTTCATTCAAAACTCCATCGCTATTAGCATCATCATCATCATCTCGACACGTTGCAATGTAAAAATATTAACAGTACTAACTATAAATTCCACAGGAAGGCTTCAGAGTGAAACCGCAGAAGATACTGCTGATGACTGAATCCAAGCTGGCGTCAACACTGCTGACGATACTGAAAAACCTCCTCAAACCGAAGATCATACAGAGGATACAGGTGATCAGGAACCACGAGGAGCTGAGGAAGATCGTCCCACGAGAGATCCTGCCAAAGGACTACGGTGGCGACGAAATAGCTTTCAAGGATCTAAAAGGTATATTTGAATTTTAAAACTATGTACTGTATTGTCAGAGGAATTGATCTATATGCGGTCAGGGAATCTATGTTATTTGGTCTTTTTATGCCAAGGCAATATTTGACTTTTGGTTGTCCCAACTCCCAACCGCATTACGATGGCATTACGTAGATCCGTTAACTATGCCTTAGGCCGTCTATCCACCTGCAAGCAAACCCGCGAAAGTCTTGCGAGTCTCTTGCAATATTATTTACATTTTAAACTAATTCCTGCAATTTATTGCTGCAATAAATGTTGTGCGAGAACCTCACGGATAATACTATACGAAACTAGACCTAATATCTGCGGTGACGCGCAGCAAGATCTGTCGCGAGTCCTCGCAGACGTGTTTAGACATGCTGTGCTGTCAGACAGATTGTCAGACACTTCTCACGACAGCTGTTGACTTGCAGGTGGAAACAAGGCCATAGAATTTCTCTAATAGTACATGAATAATAATAATCATGTTTCTTATTGGCATACTTACATATTTAAAATATCGATGTAAAATTTACCCACCAACAACATTTTCATGTAAAAATGTTGCCAAGACGAGAACATAATATAGTTCGTGGTGTCAAATAGTAGTAAGATCTCATGTAGAGCCACGTTCTAACCTTACATACTCAGCCCTGAATCTTCTGAAAATCTTTGATCTTTCCTTGGCTACTGGTTAGTAATGTCTACAATGCCTACAAATATTTAGCGGCAACGTCTTGAGAGCGTAATGTATAAAATTTTCGTATCCCGGTGACTTGCGAAACGGCTGTATCGATTCCCAGGACTAAATCCTGATTTGTCCTATCGAATTTTGGTCTGAAAGATTTTGTCTGAAAGAGTTCTCCAAAGAGTTGTCCTTATAAAGTCTGAAATAACAAGGTCTCACTCGGTCAGAAGATCTTCCTTTCCCTCGAACATATTATTCCCACGACGTATGTCAAAACAATGTTGCCGGGTCAACTTGTGGATGTGTAAAATTATACCAACAAAATGTTCTGTTTTTCAACGAAGTTAAATGAAAAGACTGCATGGTTGTACGTTACTCGTAATATTAAATGCATATAACGTAGTTTCGTGCACCGTTGACAGACACAGAATATTAAATGTTAATATTGTGGCTTGTGGCTGTGCAGCGAAAATGTATGCACAGTAAAATTAACGAGAGCATTTTTGCAAAATTGAAATTAAATTACATAATGTTGTTGGCTCGCCTACATATTATTTACAAAAGACCATCTATGTGATCAATGAGACAAATTTTATTAGCGACTAGCTGATGACGTCCGCAACTTCTACGCTACAAAATTCGTTTATCGCGCAGGAACCGTACCTTTCTCCAGCTATTTCCTTTCCGGGACTCGAAGGATTGAGCGTGAAAAGGTAACAGACAGACAGACAGACTCATTTTCGCATTTATTATGTTAAGTATGAATAATATGGTATGGTATGATGGCTGACCTACACAATATTTTACAAAAGAGACTTCGTGTTATTAATAATGAGATATTAAACTTATTTAATTAATAATAATTCAAGACGTGAGTGGATGAATAAGGTAAGTAACATGAAAAAACTTCCCGTTTTTTCGCTTAAATGGAGGTTTTAGGGCCGGAAAAATTATTTGAAATAGAAAAACTATAGATTATATTATGACGTGTAGCCAGATATATTAGCTAGGTTATGGAATAGATAAGTTACAAGTTTTATTAAAATAATTAGGGAAAAAATGAGTTATTGTCCGAATGTTACGAAATGTTGCTTGTTCGATTCTTCCACTCACGTCTTCAATTATGATAACATACATTAGTAAGGCCTCTTAGGAGTCGTTAACTTCGTCGAATAAGGCAAACTTGAATCCGTATTGGTTAAAGTTAACCCTTATTCGAATATCAAGAGTCAAGACTCAAGCATCAAAGAAGCCATGATAGTTTATTAACTTCAGATTAGCAATAACGTAGATTGGAGCAAGTTGTTGTATAAGCTATCATAATATTATTCTGTGTGCTTTGTCTTTAAGATTAAGAGTCTTGGAGCACTTAGGATTAAGTAGTTCATATTGCAATTACAGACAATGCAATTTTTTTTACCGACTTCCTAAAATGAGGAGTATATTATACTCAGCTATTATAATTGACGTGATATCATTACTTGTGGGTGAGATTCCTACTATTATACGAAACGATAGCTTTAATTCTGATTCCTGAGTTTTATGTTATGCTCGGCAAGCATCAAAACGTAGCATTATTCTACGTTTTGATGCTTGCCGAGCCACGACAAGCCTCAACAAACCACGAGCCTGCACAAATCGCGCTTTGCATTAATTGTAAGTCGTTTTCACGCTCGTGAACGCGTCAGTGTATTACACAGAGTACTTTATTATATATAGGAATAGAGATATAACTCAACGGCGACCATTGTCGTCGCACGGTTGAACGTTATTTGCAGTCTTGCTGCTGTTTACAGATTGATTATCTTGTTGCAACTTCTTGAAATATAGACAATCTTTCTTGAAATGGTTTCTACGTCCACAATAATCGCAATACATTTTTGATATTTTATGCAATGAATTCCCGGGCATATAATTATTTTTCTTTTGTGTGTGGTGATTGTATTTGTTTTTATAAAATCTTGATGAGTTACTATTGGCAAATTTCGTATTTCCTGTCTTTCAGCCCTATCGTAGGTTCCGCCTTCAGTTTTACTTCGTGATCTAGCAGGCGAGTTTTTACAAACACCAAATTAAGCTGCTCTTCGCCGAGTGTTTCCAACGCAGTAATAACGCCGTCGTAAGAAGTGGGTATTCGGTAGCGTGAGCAATAATTTTATCCATTTCGTCCAGCCTGGCACCAGCGGAGATCAATTCAGTTACCAAATTAACGAAACTAGTAAAATGTTGTAATAGTGTCACATCCGGCTGTATCTTAAGGTTCAAAAGCTGTTTTCGCAACGCTAATTGCGTAGCCAAGCTCCTCCGTTCGTAAACCTTATCCAGATTTTCAAAAATAGATTTGGCCGTTGCCGATCCCTTAGCAAAATTTAAAAATGCGTCATCCAAGTACTCAACGATTGTACCTTTGGCTAGCATATTTTTCTTCAGCCACTCAACATCGGGATTGTCTGAGGTTTCGGAATCAACAACGCATAACACTTGAAGTTCTTCCAGTAAAGATCTTATGCGAAATTTTTACTACTACGTACGTACGTTCCACGTACTATATCGCTCGCCAGTAAACTGATGAATATTTCTTTTGTTGCGCGAATCCATTATTATGTATGCAAAATATTATTTGTATTTTACTTTTAGCTACAGTTAGCGACCTGGGCCCATTACCTGATGGAAAATAGGAATAGGTTTAGAGCAAAAAGAAAAATCGACCATCTATTACAATCGTTTATATTATTATAAGTCTATGCAATAGATATAATTTTAATATATTGACATCACACATGACAGTTTTACATCAACTGACTTAGGTGAACATCGTAGGATTTAAAAAGTTAAGAAAACTTGTTACATATCATACTTGGATATTTGTACTCTAGTACGTATATTCCAACATTCCGTAACACAAAAACCTACCACTATCCACTACGACTGACACAGCGGTGTTGCCAGACTTCGGCATAGTGTTTGTGTGCGTGCGACTAGACGTATGCGAATTATAATTGCATAAGTTGATAAAAAATGCTATATAGCTTGACCGCGGAATTTCCCAAGTGCCACACGTATTTTTTGGAGTTTACTCCTTAAGAATCGATTTTCATATATAAGGCGCCCGGTATGAGAAAAATCCGAGGGGTAAAACCTACTAACAAGTAACGAAAATGTGTCACGTTTTTGGTGCGCACCTTTAGGTGCAACTTTCTAATTTGGCTGTGAGTGTATTAAGACCATAAAGGTAATATACCTATCGAAATATTATATTATATTATTATACTAGCTGTCCCGGTGAACTTCGTGTCACTTTAAAACATTCCCTCGACTTCTACGAATATTTTAAGACTAAAATCAGCCCAATCCGTTTTTGTTTTTTTTAGTTTTTGTAGAGAACTGCACAGTTTTTTCACACAACTGCACAGTTTTTTCACAGAACTGCACAGTTTTTCGAAATAATCTGTACAGTTTTCGTAGAGAACTGCACATGTTTGTCACAGAACTGCACAGTTTTTCGAAAAGATTTGTACAGATCTATGTAAACTGTGCAGATCTCTTGTAAAAACTTTGCAGTTCTCTACGAAAACTGGACAGATCTTTTCAAAAAACTGCATAGTTCTGTGAAAAAACTATGCAGTTCTCTACGAAAACTGTACAGATCTTTTTGAAACACTGCGGAGTTCTGTGAAAACTGTAGATCATTTCGAAAAACTGTGCAGTTCTATATGAAAAAACTGCGCAGTTCTGTGAAAAAACTGTGCTGTTCTCTACGAAAACCGTACAGATCTTTTCAAAAAACTGTGCAGTTCTGGGAAAAAACTGCGCAGTTCTGTGAAAAAACTGCGCAGTTCTGTGAAAAATTGTGCAGTTCTCCTATGTAAACTGTACAGATCTTTTCAAAAAACTGTACAGATTCTTTCGAAAAAACTGTGCAGTTCTGTGAAAAAACTGTGCAGTTCTCTACGAAAACTGTACAGATCTTTTCGAAAAACTGCGCAGTTTTGTGAAAAAATCTGTGCAGTTCTCTATGAAAACTGTACAGATGTTTTTGAAAAACTGCGCAGTTTTGTGAAAAAACTGTGCAGTTCTCTATGAAAACTGTACAGATCTAACGAAAACTGTACAAATCTTTTCAAAAAATTGCGCAGTTCTGTGACAAACCTGTGCAGTTCTCTACGAAAACCTCACAGATTCTTTCGAAAAACTGTGCAGTTCTGTGAAAAAACTGTGCAGTTGTCTACGAAAACTGTACGGATCTTAAAAAAAAAACTGCGCAGTTTTGTGAAAAAACTGTGCAGTTCTCTATGAAAACTGTACAGATCTAACAAAAACTGTACAAATCTTTTCAAAAAACTGCGCAGTTCTGTGACAAACCTGTGCAGTTCTCTACGAAAACCTCACAGATTCTTTCGAAAAACTGTGCAGTTCTGTGAAAAAACTGTGCAGTTCTCTACGAAAACTGTACAGATCTTTTCGAAAAACTGCGCAGTTCTGTGAAAAAACTGTGCAGTTCTGTACGAAAACTGTACAGATCTTTTCGAAAAACTGAGCAGTTCTGTGAAAAACTGTGCAGTTCTGTATGTAAACTGTACAGATCTCTTTTAAAAACTGTGCAGTTCTCTACGAAAACTGTACAGATGTTTTCAAAAAACTGCGCAGTTCTGTAAAAAAAACTGTGCAGTTTTCTATGAAAACTGTAGATCTTTTCGGAAAACTCTGCAGTTCTATATGAAAAAACTGCGCAGTTCTGTGAAAAAACTGTGCAGTTTTCTATGGAAACTGTACAGATCTTTTTGAAACACTGCGCAGTTCTGTGAAAACTGTAGATCTTTTCGACAAAACTGTGCAGTTCTTCATGAAAAAAACTGCGCAGTTCTGTGAAAAAACTGTGCAGTTTTCTATGAAAACTGTACAGATCTCTTTGAAAAAATTGCGCAGTTCCGTAAAAACTGTGCAATTCTCTACGAAGACTGCACAGATATTTTCAAAAAACTGCGCAGTTCTGTATAAAAACTGTGCAGTTTTCTATGAAAACTGCACATATCTTTTCGAAATACTGCGCAGTTTTGTGAAAAAACTGTGCAGTTCTGTATGTAAACTGTACAGATCTCTTGTAAAACCTGTGCAGTTCTCTACGAAAACTGTACAGATGTTTTCAAAAAACTGCGCAGTTCTGTAAAAAAACTGTGCAGTTTTCTATGAAAACTGTATAGATCTTTTTGAAACACTGCGCAGTTCCGTAAAAACTGTGCAATTCTCTATGTAAACTGTACAGATCTGTTGTAAAAACTGTGCAGTTCTCTACGAAAACTGTATAGATATTTTCAAAAAACTGCGCAGTTCTGTATAAAAACTGTGCAGTTTTCTATGAAAACTGTACAGATCTTTTCAACAAACTGCGCAGTTCTGGGAAAAAGCTGTACAGTTCTATGAAAAACTGTGCAGTTCTCTATGTATACTGTACAGATCTCTTGTAAAAACTGTGCAGTTCTCTACGAAAACTGGACAGATCTTTTCAAAAACTGCATAGTTCTGTGAAAAAACTATGCAGTTTTCTATGAAAACTATACAGATCATTTTGAAAAACTGCGCTGTTCTGTGAAAACTGCACAGATATTTTCGAAAAACTGCGCAGTTCTGTGAAAAAACTGTGCAGTTCTGTACGTAAACTGTACAGATCTTTTCGAAAAACTGAGCAGTTCTGTGAAAAACTGTGCAGTTCTGTATGTAAACTGTACAGATCTCTTGTAAAAACTGTGCAGTTCTCTACGAAAACTGTACCGATCTTTTCGAAGAACTGCGCAGTTCTGTGAAAAAACTGTGCAGTTCTGTATGTAAACTGTACAGATCTCTTGTAAAACCTGTGCAGTTCTCTACGAAAACTGTACAGATGTTTTCAAAAAACTGCGCAGTTCTGTAAAAAAACTGTGCAGTTTTCTATGAAAACTGTATAGATCTTTTTGAAACACTGCGCAGTTCCGTAAAAACTGTGCAATTCTCTATGTAAACTGTACAGATCTGTTGTAAAAACTGTGCAGTTCTCTACGAAAACTGTATAGATATTTTCAAAAAACTGCGCAGTTCTGTATAAAAACTGTGCAGTTTTCTATGAAAACTGTACAGATCTTTTCAACAAACTGCGCAGTTCTGGGAAAAAGCTGTACAGTTCTATGAAAAACTGTGCAGTTCTCTATGTAAACTGTACAGATCTCTTGTAAAAACTGTGCAGTTCTCTACGAAAACTGGACAGATCTTTTCAAAAACTGCATAGTTCTGTGAAAAAACTATGCAGTTTTCTATGAAAACTATACAGATCATTTTGAAAAACTGCGCTGTTCTGTGAAAACTGCACAGATATTTTCGAAAAACTGCGCAGTTCTGTGAAAAAACTGTGCAGTTCTGTACGTAAACTGTACAGATCTTTTCGAAAAACTGAGCAGTTCTGTGAAAAACTGTGCAGTTCTGTATGTAAACTGTACAGATCTCTTGTAAAAACTGTGCAGTTCTCTACGAAAACTGTACCGATCTTTTCGGAAAACTCTGCAGTTCTATATGAAAAAACTGCGCAGTTCTGTGAAAAAACTGTGCAGTTTTCTATGGAAACTGTACAGATCTTTTTGAAACACTGCGCAGTTCTGTGAAAACTGTAGATCTTTTCGACAAAACTGTGCAGTTCTTCATGAAAAAAACTGCGCAGTTCTGTGAAAAAACTGTGCAGTTTTCTATGAAAACTGTACAGATCTCTTTGAAAAAATTGCGCAGTTCCGTAAAAACTGTGCAATTCTCTACGAAGACTGCACAGATATTTTCAAAAAACTGCGCAGTTCTGTATAAAAACTGTGCAGTTTTCTATGAAAACTGCACATATCTTTTCGAAATACTGCGCAGTTTTGTGAAAAAACTGTGCAGTTCTGTATGTAAACTGTACAGATCTCTTGTAAAACCTGTGCAGTTCTCTACGAAAACTGTACAGATGTTTTCAAAAAACTGCGCAGTTCTGTAAAAAAACTGTGCAGTTTTCTATGAAAACTGTATAGATCTTTTTGAAACACTGCGCAGTTCCGTAAAAACTGTGCAATTCTCTATGTAAACTGTACAGATCTGTTGTAAAAACTGTGCAGTTCTCTACGAAAACTGTATAGATATTTTCAAAAAACTGCGCAGTTCTGTATAAAAACTGTGCAGTTTTCTATGAAAACTGTACAGATCTTTTCAACAAACTGCGCAGTTCTGGGAAAAAGCTGTACAGTTCTATGAAAAACTGTGCAGTTCTCTATGTAAACTGTACAGATCTCTTGTAAAAACTGTGCAGTTCTCTACGAAAACTGGACAGATCTTTTCAAAAACTGCATAGTTCTGTGAAAAAACTATGCAGTTTTCTATGAAAACTATACAGATCATTTTGAAAAACTGCGCTGTTCTGTGAAAACTGCACAGATATTTTCGAAAAACTGCGCAGTTCTGTGAAAAAACTGTGCAGTTCTGTACGTAAACTGTACAGATCTTTTCGAAAAACTGAGCAGTTCTGTGAAAAACTGTGCAGTTCTGTATGTAAACTGTACAGATCTCTTGTAAAAACTGTGCAGTTCTCTACGAAAACTGTACATATCTTTTCAAAAAACTGCGCAGTTCTGCAAAAAACTGTACACCGCGCGCTATAAACTGAAGTCCACGCGGACAATGTCGCGGGCAACAGCTAGTTCTGTAATAATTTAGCACATATATTTTTGTAATCTGAAAACGTCTTGTCTAGATGCTCTAGATAGTTTTAAATTCGTCCGAGTCGTACACGGTTTGTTCAAAATTATTATATATTATTATTATCGACGATTTAAGGATCAGAGGAAAATGTTTGATTTTAAAATAATAATTATCTACTCCTTTCTTCGTGATAGTAGATATGTTTGGTGTATACTGCATAATGCCATCCGCTTTGTTTCATAACTGTGACATTGATAATAACCGCGCAGGCTGTCGTCCAGCGCGCAATATTATGATACGTTACCTGGGAAACGACCTAGGCGAGAATCTGAATTGTCATATTTTAGTGTTCGAAAAGGAGCCAAATTTAAAACAATTGAAGTATGGGAGTTATGTTTCCTGTAGTTTTGTTATTCGTTGCTAAAACTGTTGTATTTTCTGATTCCAGAAAAGTGGGTGAACGAGTTGTCTTCACCGAAGATGATACAGATGTTGAAACAGAGGAGCAAGGAGAGGACGGACGAGTCACTGCGGCCGATGAGTCAGTTCAGCGAGCAATACGCCGGCATGGAGGGAACATTCCGGTTTCTGAGGGTGGATTAGGAGAAAGAGAGGGGGGAGGGAGAATGAGAAAAGAGAAAAATAATGTTTGAAAGGGAGTGGCTTTTTGCCCGAAAGTTTTTTATGTTCATAAAGGTTTAAGTTAGCAAAAATAAGAAGAAATACTTTCAACCTACTCTAAAGGCACTGAAATTAGGATAATTTAAGATTAGCTTGTACTTACTTTAATGTTAATTGAAAATTAATGAGATAGAACCTATTTCTAAATGATGCCTTGACAAAATAATTATACATACCAAACTTTTAAAAGGAAAATAAAAAAATTCATACGTAACGAACATACTAATTTATAAGAACTACATTATGTGAATAAATGATTTATTTTTATATCGTTGCCGGCACTTATATAATGTCATGTCAGCTTTCAAACAAATAAAAAAAAACTAGACCGAAATCGGTCCACCCGTTGGATGCTACTATGCCACAGACAGACATACAGACAGACCGACAGACACGTAAAACTTATAACACCCATCTTTTTGGTCGGGTCAAAATAAAAAAATAAAAATGGGGGCTCCCATACAAAAAAAAACCACAGTTTGGCCTATTTTTGCTCTATAACGGTACGGACCCCTTCGTGAGCGAGTCCAACTCACATTTGGCCGATTATTTTAATTTGCTCGAAAATATTTTATTTTATATATCTCGGGTTTATCTGCAACTACTGAATCTTGCATAATTTTATGCGATTTTTTGTGTTACGGCTATAAGTATTTATTGTAAATTATATGCGCTAGCACGTTAAGGTCGTCCCCCGAGCAAACGACCTTGGCCATACATTTGCCGCGTCGCCGAGATCGCGCCAAAATCCTATTATTTTTACTTATCTTGGTTCAAAATTGTCCTAAAAAAATTTAAAACGGCGAATATGTAGTTTACGATATTGTCCATCTATTGGCGTGAGTTTCAAATAAAAGTAATTTGTAAATCCTAAGGAGATGCTGAATGTATGCTTGAATTTTAACAAATTGGTATTACTTTGGAAGCTGATATCATGAGTATAAGAAACAAAAATAGAAAATTTAAAACGACAAAAGGAATTTTGATATACTGAAGATTATTGCTGTATTTTTATTATAACTTTGTAGCATTCAGATTATGAGTTTATAAGGTTTTAAATACGGTCAATTACGGAATCTCCGGACGGAACGCCCTTAAGGGCGTTCTGTCAGTATATCAACATTCCTTTTGTCGTTTTAAATTTTCCATTTTTGTCTCTTATACTCATGATATCAGCTTCCAAAGTAATACCAATTTGTTAAAATTCAAGCATACATTCAGCATCTCCTTAGGATTTACAAATTACTTTTATTTGAAACTCACGCCAATAGATCGACAATATCATAAACTACATATTCGCCGTTTTAATTTTTTTTAGGACAATTTTGAACTAAGATAAGCTTAGATCAAATATATACATATTAGTGATCGAAGAAGATAAGTAAAAATAATAGGGTTTTGGCGCGATCTCGGCAACGCGGCAAATGTATGGCCAAGGTCGTTTGCTCGGGGGACGGCCTTAATGATAACCCCTTAGTGTCTAAACACACTAGGCTGAAGTTGCGGCGTAAAGGCTCGGTTAGCTGAAGTAGGTGTCTGGAGAACCTGAGGCGGGTGATCAGCGGCTACCTGAGTGTAAAGAGTGTGAAAGTGAGATGTGCAGGAGTGGAAGTGTGCAGTAGGCAGCAATGTATTCACCCGAATAATCATGCAATATGTATAGTCGTTTATCAGCAAATCGTTTTGACATAATATTTTTTCGAAATAGCCTATTGCCCAGTTTTTGATGTAAAATACAATTTTAAGTATTGTAATGAATTAAACACATTATTTTTTTATATCTTTGTAAATATCCATAGAAAAATTCTTAAAAAAATAGCACATACACATCATACACACTAAAATTTTCCTTGTCCAGACCCTCATATGCCCCATCCTTGATTACGCCGACTCCTGCTACCTAGACGCCACCGAAGAGCAGTTTACGGAATACCTGTATTCGTTTCGTATTTGGTCTGAGAAAGTATGATCACATCTCGGCCTATCGCTCCAAACTCAAGTGGCTACCTATCCGTCTCCGTCGCAACTCCCATATCCTTTCTATGCTTTACAACATTCTGTATAATCCTCTCTCTCTCCGCCATATCTCCTTGACCGCTTCAACTTCGCTCGCCCTCCCGATCTCCCATGCAGGTCCAACGTCCGGTCAAACCTCTCCCTCCCCTCCCATCGTTCTAACTTCTACTCCTACTCCTTTACTGTTCATGCTGTCAGATTGTGGAACTCGCTTCCTCACGCTATCCGTGACAGTCCCACCATTGCTGTTTTTAAACGACGATTGAAAGAGCACTATCTTAAATCTCAATCCATTTAAATACCGTTATTAAATTTACATATAGTATTTATGCATTTATTAAAGTATTAGAATTATATTTTTATAGATAGCATTTAAAAATTTCCATTGGTACTGACTTATGTAATTTTTATGTATTATATTTAAAGGTTTTTTTTATTGTATATTACTCATATTAGTTTTGCTTCGATGAGTACATATTGTATATTGTTGTAGATTATAATTTCATCATATTTTTGCACGTCCTATCTGCTGTTTTAATCCTATCTCTCTCCGTAGGGCTGCTGGAAGAGATTTCTATCTAGAAATAAGCAGTTCCTTTGTGCCGTCTTTCTGTATTAGCTGTAATTATGTTTCCTGTGCACAATAAATTATAAATAAATAAATAAATTGTCCGATTATTCGGTGGGGGCGCGATGTATGCCTTGTATGTTTTTATATTGCTCATTTAGAATAAACACATACTTGTTTTTTTATTTATATATCTAGCTGACCCGACAGACGTTGTCCTGTTTTAACGATGATTATTTAATTCGAATTGACATAATTAATAAAAGAAAGTGTGTTTATTTTTGAGTGCCATCGTGCATATTAAAATCCCCATGCCAAATTTCATCAAAATCGATTGAATAGTTTAGGCGAAAATCATAAAACTTTATTGTGCGGGAACCGTACATTTTCCGCGGCCAAAAGTATCCCTTGTCCTTTCCCGAGACTCAAAGTATCTCCATACCAAAATTCATCAAAATCGATTGAATAGTTTATGCGCGAATCATAAAAGTATATTGTGCAGTAACCGTACATTTTTCCGGGACAAAATGTATCCTTTGTCCTATTCCTGGTTCTAAGCTACCTCTCCACCAATTTTCAGCCAAATCGGTTCATCCGTTCTTGAGTTATAAGTGGCGTAACTAACACATCTTTCTTTTATATAATATAGATAATATCAGGTATCATTTCGCCATCACGTTAACCTTCTCTTACGTGATTCATGAGGTTTTTCAACCCCACATATAATATTTTCTTCATTTTCTCAGCTATCTGTCATCACATCCTGGGGCGAACTTAAATTTAAATTGAGTCACTCTTTAGAATTATAATGATCGTGCGGTTGATAAACCTCATATCGCACCACTGAAAATATTATGCACTCTGAGGTTTTTATATCCCATAACGCACATTTCGTTAGGTATACCATATTTACATACACATCGAACGTGTAACCCTTTGGGTGCGGAACCCTAAAAATGTGCAAAAATAAATAAATTTAAAAGCACATCAGCCGAAACACAAACAGGTTTTTTCTCACAGTTTGAAATATAGTTGTAGATATTCTGACAAATGTAACAAACAGTTCAGTCTAGGACTTACACGGAGTTAGTCATTAGTCATGGAGGGCAGTCTGATGGAGTTGAAGCCACATACCCTGGAGAAGCTGAGAAGAGAAGTGGGCCTAGAAGATCCTGATAGAAGAAGAGAGGCCATAGACATCCTGCGAGACTGGATAAAGAAGCAGGATCACTTTTTAGTGAAGGATTTTAGTAAGTACTAGATGACTCCCGCGACTCCGTTGCACCAAAATTCGTTTATCGTGAGGGAACCGTATATTTTTCCGGGATAACAATTATCCTATTTCCCTTTCCGGGACTCAAAGTATCTCCATGCCAAATTTCAGCTAAATCGGTTCAGCGGTTTGGGCGACAGACAGACAAACAGACACACTAACACATCTTAATATATATATTTCTTGTGTGCGTGTGTATGTGACTGAACTCCTCCTAAACGACTGGACCAATTTTGATGAAATTTTTTGTGTGTGTTCAAGGGGATCTGGGAATGGTTTAGATTCACAATTTTGTCCGCTGGACAATGTTTTTTTAATTAATTTTTAATTTATTAGCAGTTGTTGATTTTGGAATGTTTTACATTGGATCCGACAGTCGGCTACCATCGCAGTGTCAAATTTTAAATAATATTCGAATTCGGATTTTAATTTTAGTCTGTCCGACAGTTAGCGCTTCGACCAAATTTAAAAAAAATACTTTATATACTGAATATGGCAAAGAAACGTTTGCCGGGACAGCTAGTATTTTATAATATACTAGATGATGCCCGCAACTCCGTTGCGCCAAAACTCGCTTATCGCGCGGGAACCGTATATTTTTCGGGATAAAAAGTATTCTATGTCCTTTCCCGGGCCTCAAAGTATCTCCATGCCAAATTTCAGCAAAATCGGTTCAGCGGTTTGGGCGTGAAGAGGTAACAGACAGACAGACAGATAAACAGACAGACAGACAGACAGACAGACAGACAGACAGACAGACAGACAGACAGACGGACAGACAGACAGACACACTTTCGCATTTATAATATTAGTATGGATATACATATAATATTATGGTTTGGGTAAAATATTTTTGTGGTTATTATAATCTGTATTATCCATAATATTGTGTGTGTGTCTGTGTTTAATCTCTTCACGCTTTAACCACTTTAGCTGATTTAGATGAATTTTGGTTTGGAGATACTTTGAGTCCCGGGAACTCTCAAAACCTAGGTAAGTACTACATATTTGAGAAAGTACAAGATCCAACGTCCATACAATTTTGGGCTAATTTTAAAAGTGGCCAACGCAAATAAACCCGTTATTTAAATAGAACATAATCTAAGGAATATTTTTAATACTACACCAAAGTTCTAAGTCAAGTCTCCGAGTTGTTATTCAAGGTCAAACTTTTTTATAACATATGTAATAAAAATTATTTTATTAATTAAAATCAATTATAAGTAATCGATCCCAACGTCCTTATCCGAGTCATAGAACAGATTAGAAGCCAAATATCTACAGAAGGGGGAACTCTACTTTTTGGCTTCTAATAATAATATTATGTTCTCGGACCCGGAGGTCGTCAATCGTCAATCGTCAAAATCAGTCAATTGACGACCTCCGTGGCTCAATTGGTTGAGTGTGTGCAAGCTCAAGCCGGGGGTTGCGGGCTCGAATCCCGCCGACGACGGAACAAAAAGTTTTTCAATGTTCCTGGGTCATGGATGTGTTACATTAAATATGTGTACGAGTATGATAATCTAATAAAAATCTTAAATTTATGTATAGTATAAAAGTATTAAATACTTATATTATATATTTCCGTTGTCTGGTACCTGTAACACAAGTCCTTCAGGTACTTAGCACGGGGCCAGACTGACGTGGTGTGGAGCGTCCATAGATATTATTATTATTACTGGTCAGAGTCCGGGCGGTCTGGCTGCCAGAAGTGGTTGCGTTCTAGTTTACGGATTTTATTTATCCAGGTGATGCTATTAATATAAGGAGCGCCTGATAAAAAGAAATGGAAATCTCTCGCTTCTGGCTCTTGTCATGTTAAAGGCCAACCTTTAACAATTATTATTATTATTATTATTACTGTCGTAATTATTACGTTTGTGTTAAGCACTCCTTGCTCAATAAAATTATTTTAACATCATTTAAAATCATTTGAGTATACAGTATGTATAATTGTATACTAAAATGATTTTAAAATCCAGTTTAACAGCCTGGACAAAAAGGTTGCGCACATTAGTGCGCAACATTAGAAAACAACTGAAGGCTCCATTGCAATAATGATGAATGTCCTAATTATTAGTTTTGAGATAATTGGGTTTTTAAGGTTCCGTAGCCAAAATGGCAAAAAACGGAACCCTTAAAGATTCGTCATGTCTGTCTGCCTGTCTGTCTGTCTGTCCGTCCGTATGTCACAGCCACTTTTCTCCGAAACTATAAGAGCTATACTATTGAAACTTGGTAAGTAGATGTAGTCTGTGAACCGCATTAAGATTTTGATACAATTAACAAAAAATTAAAACCGACTTCTAAGGTAAAAACAAAAATTACATCCTTATAATATGAACTAAAAAGTATTAAATAATTTTTCCTATCTAATAGTGCCTTTTTCCGAATTCGGCGACAACTCAACTATTTCTGTACTCAATCTTCATCATTTTGAAGTCGGTACCAGATGAATCTTCAGTTCTCTGACAGAATATTTGAAACTTTTGGAACTGGCACCGACTTCAAAATTATGATTATTATTATAATTATTAGTGATCGAAGAAGATAAGTAAAAATAATAGGGTTTTGGCGCGATCTCGGCAACGCGGCAAATGTATGGCCAAGGTCGTTTGCTCGGGGGACGGCCTTAATGATAACCCCTTAGTGTCTAAACACACTAGGCTGAAGTTGCGGCGTAAAGGCTCGGTTAGCTGAAGTAGGTGTCTGGAGAACCTGAGGCGGGTGATCAGCGGCTACCTGAGTGTAAAGAGTGTGAAAGTGAGATGTGCAGGAGTGGAAGTGTGCAGTAGGCAGCAATGTATTCACCCGAATAATCATGCAATATGTATAGTCGTTTATCAGCAAATCGTTTTGACATAATATTTTTTCGAAATAGCCTATTGCCCAGTTTTTGATGTAAAATACAATTTTAAGTATTGTAATGAATTAAACACATTATTCTTTTATATCTTTGTAAATATCCATAGAAAAATTCTTAAAAAAATAGCACATACACACCATACACACTAAAATTTTCCTTGTCCAGACCCTCATATGCCCCATCCTTGATTACGCCGACTCCTGCTACCTAGACGCCACCGAAGAGCAGTTAACTAGATTGGAGCGTTTACAGAATACCTGTATTCGTTTCGTATTTGGTCTGAGAAAGTATGATCACATCTCGGCCTATCGCTCCAAACTCAACTACTGACTGGCTACCTATCCGTCTCCGTCGCAACTCCCATATCCTTTCTATGCTTTACAACATTCTGTATAATCCTCTCTCTCTCCGCCATATCTCCTTGACCGCTTCAACTTCGCTTGCCCTCCCGATCTCCCATGCAGGTCCAACGTCCGGTCAAACCTCTCCCTCCCCTCCCATCGTTCCAACTTCTACTCCTACTCCTTTACTGTTCATGCTGTCAGATTGTGGAACTCGCTTCCTCACGCCATCCGTGACAGTCCCACCATTGCTGTTTTTAAACGACGATTGAAAGAGCACTATCTTAAATCTCAATCCATTTAAATACCGTTATTAAATTGACATATAGTATTTATGCATTTATTAAAGTATTAGAATTATATTTTTATAGATAGCATTTAAAAATTTCCATTGGTACTGACTTATGTAATTTTTATGTATTATATTTAAAGGTTTTTTTTATTGTATATTACTCATATTAGTTTTGCTTCGATGAGTACATATTGTATATTGTTGTAGATTATAATTTCATCATATTTTTGCACGTCCTATCTGCTGTTTTAATCCTATCTCTCTCCGTAGGGCTGCTGGAAGAGATTTCTATCTAGAAATAAGCAGTTCCTTTGTGCCGTCTTTCTGTATTAGCTGTAATTATGTTTCCTGTGCACAATAAATTATAAATAAATAAATAAATTGTCCGATTATTCGGTGGGGGCGCGATGTATGCCTTGTATGTTTTTATATTGCTCATTTAGAATAAACACGACGTGTTGAATAAAAAACAAGTATAAAATACTTGTTTTTTTATTTATATATCTAGCTGACCCGACAGACGTTGTCCTGTTTGAACGATGATTATTTAATTCGAATTGGCATAATTAATAAAAGAAAGTGTGTTTATTTTTGAGTGCCATCGTGCATATTAAAATCCCCATGCCAAATTTCATCAAAATCGATTGAATAGTTTAGGCGAAAATCATAAAAGTTTATTGTGCGGGAACCGTACATTTTCCGCGACCAAAAGTATCCCTTGTCCTTTCCCGAGACTCAAAGTATCTCCATACCAAAATTCATCAAAATCGATTGAATAGTTTACGCGCGAATCATAAAAGTATATTGTGCAGTAACCGTACATTTTTCCGGGACAAAATGTATCCTTTGTCCTATTCCTGGTTCTAAGCTACCTCTCCACCAATTTTCAGCCAAATCGGTTCATCCGTTCTTGAGTTATAAGTGGCGTAACTAACACATCTTTCTTTTATATAATAAATAGATAATATCAGGTATTATTTCGCCATCACGTTAACCTTCTCTTACGTGCTTCATGAGGTTTTTCTACCCCACAAATAATATTTTCTTCATTTTCTCAGCTATCTGTCATCACATCCTGGGGCGAACTTAAATTTAAATTGAGTCACTCTTTAGAATTATAATGATCGTGCGGTTGATAAACCTCATATCGCACCACTGAAAATATTATGCACTCTGAGGTTTTTATATCCCATAACGCACATTTCGTTAGGTAAGTATACCATATTTACATACACATCGAACGTGTAACCCTTTGGGTGCGGAACCCTAAAAATGTGCAAAAATAAATAAATTTAAAAGCACATCAGCGGAAATATAAACAGGTTTTTTCTCACAGTTTGAAATATTTAGTTGTAGATATTATTCTGACAAATGTAACAAACAGTTCAGACTAGGGCTTACACGGAGTTAGTCATTAGTCATGGAGGGCAGTCTGGTGGAGTCGAAGCCATATACCCTGGAGAAGTTGAGACGAGAAGTGGACCTAGAGGATCCTGATAGAAGAAGAGAGGCCATAGACATCCTGCGAGACTGGATAAAGAAGCAGGATCACTTTTTAGTGAAGGATTTTAGTAAGTACTAGATGACTCCTACAACTCTGTTGCGCTAAAATTCGTTTATCGTGTGGGAACCGTACATTTTTCTGGGATAAAAACTATTCTTTTTCCTTTTCCGGGACTTAAAGAATCTCCATGGCAAATTTCAGCAAAATTTATTCAGCGGTTTGGGCGACAGACAGACAAACATACACACTATCACATATTTTAAAATATAGACAATATTATGGTTTGTGTAAAATATTTATGAGGTTACTATAATCCATGGGCGTATATAAGGGGGGGTCCTGGGGGTCCGGACCCCCCCCCCCCATTACTATTCATCTTACTTGTCCAATCGACAATATATTATGTACCACACCGATTTTAATCGGCGAGGTACATGTATTTTTTTCTATTCACAGTATAATAATAATTATTATTAAATTGTGGAGCGTATCCGTACTCCTACAGTAGGTACCGCGATACGTTCGTAGTTCGTCGCAGGGGCGCGGGGAAATGTGCACTTGGTACACAGTGTTCCCGCCGCCGCGCCGCGCCGCTGCCGTGCTTAGGAAATCAAAATAATTTTAAAAAATCGGCCAAGTGTGAGTCGGACTCGCGCACGAAGGGTTCCGTACCGTTACAGAGCAAAAATAGCCCAAAAATTGTGATTTTTGTATGGGAGTCCCCCTTAAATATTTAATTTATTTTATTGAAGTGAAAACTTCTTTAGCGCCGTTGAGCACTTTTGTGGGATGGGTAAAAATTGTGAAACTCGCGTCAGATGCTCGTGCTGATCGAAAAACCGTAAGACGGTTGGAGAGTAGTGTTGTGACATCGAAATCGATTAATCGATTGTTTTCTTTCGATTGTCGATATTTTTTAATCGATTTCGATTTTAATCGGGTTTCGATTAATTAAAAAAATCGATTTTTTAAAAATCAATTTTCATAAAAATTGGTTAAAAATTTAATCGATTGTAAGGGTTTCGATTAATTAAAAAAATCAAATTTTTTTAAATCGATTTTCATAAAAAATGGGTTAAAAAAATTGTAAGGGTTTCATTTAATTAAAAAAATTAGTTAAAAAAAATAATTTTTTAAAAATCGATTTTCGTAAAAATAAGCTAAAAATTTAATCGATTGTAAGGGTCTCGATTAATTAAAAAAATCGATTTTTTAAAAATCGATTTTCACTAAAAATGGGTTAAAAAATGCACAACGTTAATAATCAAGTTTTCACTTCTGCCGGCACTCCCAGAGTGCAACCCGTCTTTTTTTTTATTATTGACTAGACGTTCCGCGCGGCTTCGCCCGCATAAATTAGATATTTCACAGAAAAATTAATCCACAAAAAATAGCCTATGATCCTTCACGTGCTTTACTTCTTATATGTGCCAAATAACATAAAAATTGCTCCAGCTGTAGTTCGTGAGACAAGCCCTTTCAAATATTTTTCCCCGTTTTTTTCCACATTTTCCTCTATTTATTCGCTCTTAGGGTGATAAAATATAGCCTATAGCCTTCCTCGATAAATGGGCTATCTAACACTGAAAGAATCGGACCAGTAGTTTCTGAGATTAACGCGTTCAAATAAGTCCTTTTTTTCCACATTTCCTCTATTTCTTCGCTCCTGTTAGTTTTAGCGTGATAAAATATAATCTATAGCCTTTCTTGATAAATGGGCTGTCTAACACTGAAAGAATTTTTCAAATCGGACCAGTAGTTCCTCAGATTAGCGCGTTCAAATAAGCCCTTTCAAATAATTTTTCCCCGTTTTGGAATGTCTGTCTGTCTGTCTCCAGGTTGTTGCAGCGGCCTGGAGACAGACAGACTGACATCGAAGTCTCAGTAATAGGGTCCGTATTTTCCCTTTGGGTACGGAACCCTAAAAACACTTTTGATTTCCTAAACACGTTAACCTATTTGCCGCGGCGAAACCCTTCATTGCCTAATCCAACTCGCACTTGGCCGCTTTTTTACGTTAGGGACCCCCCCCTTATCAAAGCTATATATACGCCCGTGCTATAATCTATATTATCCATGTGTGTGTGTCTGTATTTAATCTCTTCAAGCTTAAACCACTATTAGCCGATTTAGATGAATTTTGGTACGAGTATGGAGATACTGAGTCCCGGGATCCCTCAAAACCTAGGTAAGTACTACATATTCAAGAAATTTTTATATAATATATCGACTTGGGTATACCTATTATTATTCGTGGACCACGATCACCACCAAAATTTACAAGACAAAAATACCCCTGTAACGGCCGTGTACCCTTGCATAAATTCGCACCAAAAGGTATAATAACGAATAAAATTTGAAAGTTCCCCATAATTCCCATGTGTGCTAAATTTTTATACACTGGTCAAAGGTACAAAAAGATGAATGGCAGAAGGGACAATTTTTTAAGTTTTTTTTTTTTTAATTATTGGCTTGCGTGGAAAATCTGGCTTATCAAACTGGTTTTTTATATTGTTAAAATATACACGCACTTTCTGCCGCGCACTGTAAAACTCTTGAACGAACTGTCACCAGCAGTATTTCCGGACCTATACGACCTGCAAACCTTCAAGATAAAAGCGTATTCCCTCTTAAAAGGCCGGCAACGCACCTGCAGCTCTTCTGATGTTGCGAGTGTCCATGGGCGACGGTAGTTGCTAACACTGAAGTGACCCGTTTGCTCATTTGCCCCCTTATTTAATAAATAAAATAAAATAAATAAAAATAAATATAATAGAGGAGGTATTTAGATAGAATAAATTCTACAACTTCTTTGCACTCAGTTAGATAGTTTAGGAGTTATAATGAGTTACTTAACAGTACTCTGATCAATTTAGATTTTAGACATTCGAAGCTCTATGAAATCCGGCCAATCTGAAAATCGGTAATATTGTTTAGTTTAGAAAATGATTAAAAATAAAATTTGAAAGCTCCCAATGACTCCCTTCTATGGAAGGTCCCAATAATTCCCTTCTATGGAAGTCGGTACTAGTCTAGTAAACTGGCGATTAGGTTAGCTGGTACCGACTTCAAAATAATGAAGATTAAGAACAGTAATACTGAGTACATAATAAGAATAATTTAATATTTTTTTTGTTTATTTAAGGATATTATTAATTGTCTTTACCTTGGAAGTCGGTTTTAATTTTTTGTTTAAAAATAATTATGTTTTATAAATATTTATTACACATTATATTATTAACATAAAGCTGTGAAAATTCCTGCAATCCTAAAAATACTTCAATCAATATCTCGCCAATATATATTTGTCTGTTTGTCAGATTCTAAAAAAATGCTTTTTACTTTAATTGTAATTAAATAGCAAAATAAGAGCGAATCAATCATTAAAATATTGTTAATGATTCAGTGCAAGTATTAATTTTAATACGTCACTGTAATAAAATAATGAACATATTATATAATTAATTAATTACTGTACAGTGTACCTACCTAATATCTAGTATGCCTTTTTTTATATATTATGAATAACTAGCTGTCCCGGCAAACGTTTCTTTGCCATATAAAGTAGGTATTTCGCCCGTATTATTTTATTGAAGTGACTAAATAAGTATGTCGCCATGGAAACGTCGATCGCTATCCCGTCGCACAAACTTAATGGTCGCCGTCAGTCTCAGGTTGTAACAATTTACTATTATTTATTCAACAAATGCACTTATCAAAATATAATCTACCCTGATTCTCAGACCTACTGAATATGCATATAAAATTTGGTAAAAATCAGTAAAGCCGTTTCGAAGGAGTTCGTGGACTAACATTGTGACACGATAATTTTATATTATATAAGAAGAATATAGCCTTTTTGTGCATAACTATACAGTTATAAAATTTAATATTGTACAACATACATAATTACATAAGGCTGTGAAAATTTTTGCAATCCTAAAAATACTTCAATCAATATAACGCCAATATATTTTGTCTATCTGTTTATCTCAGTATCTCTTTATACATAAACGATTAAATAAAATTATATATGAAGATACCGTGTGTCGGAAAGGACATTATATTACACTTTTATCCTTAAATATACGATTAACTCGTTTATGCGTTAACGAATTTTCGGATATAACATCCAGTCACATAAAAAACACAGACATTTATTTAACCAGTTGTTTTCAGGTGACCATTACTTGGAATATAGGCTGTTGACCAACGGAGGTTCTATAGAGAAGTCCAAGAGTGTGATAGACCGGCTGTGCACACTACGGACCCTGAACCCTCAGCTGTTCGGTGTTTACAATGTGAAGGAGGACTTCGCGCATGTGTTCGACAACGGGTAACTTACATCAATATTCAATGCTAACGCGAAAGTGTGTCTGTCTGTCACCTCTTCACGCTTAAACCACTGATCCGATCTTGATTAAATTTGGTATGCAGATACTTTGAGTTTTGGGAAAGAACATAAATTATTAAGCTATTGCATAGCTTTCATGCGCAACGACCGAATCACGATGTTCCGTAACGAAAATAAACCTAACCCCCACTCCGTCTGGCGTTATTAAACTTCAGCACGGTGTTTGTGTGAGTGCGACTAGACGTATGTGAATAATAATTGCATAAGTTGATAAAAAATGATAATAATACTAGCTGTCCCGGCAAACGTTTCTTTGCCATATTATATAAAGTATATCGCCCGTATTATTTTATTGAATTAGTGACTAAATAAGTATGTCACCATGGCAACGTCCATCGCTATCCCGTGACCCGCGTCGCATATACAATGGTCGCTCTTTATAGACAAATACAATAATTTGCAATAAAATAAAATTGCGACTATAATTAAAGATCTACGAGTAAGCTATCCTATCTCTCAAGTTGAAAAAAAAACACACATTTAAAAATAAAAACATTAAAATCGGTTAAGTAGTTTAGGAATCCATCGCAGACAAACATCGTGACAGGAGAAATATATATATTAGATAGATAAGGTTGAAACACTTATGGATTTTGTCGCGGACAACTTTTTTTACTTTTATTAATTTTTACTTTTATTAATCCCGACGTTTCGGCTGCTTTACAGCGGCCGTGGTCACGGATGGACGGAGGTGACAGGCGTCCAATTCGTTGAAGTTCTTCAACTACCCGCAGATTCTTCAATTTTTGTTTGCGTTCCGATCCACGCAGAACGAACTCACAGTGTCTTGAAGCCGAGGTGTCCTAGATTTATGCTTTAGTTGTTCATCACTGGATCCCAACTAGATGGCAGCACCCAGCCATCTTCGCGGTTAAAATTAGGGTGTTTTTTTAATTTCTATGGCCTCGCGATTCTTGAGCGGTATCTTGATTATTTTGCCAGTAATTGTGGCTTATCGTATATCAAAATATTATGTAATGGCGAGGTTGATCCAGTGTATGTACACAAATTGCGGACTTGTTGTTCCTACGGTGTTTGACATTTGCCACCTCGCCTGTCACCGTCCACCCGTGACCACGGCCGCTGTAAAGCAGCCGAAACGTCGTGCATCGGAATTTTAAAAAAGTGCTCCGCGAAAAAATCCCGTGTTTCAATCCTAAAATATCATGAGTGATACTCGCGTAAACTTAAGAAATCTATACTAATATTATAAATGCGAAAGTATCTCGGTCTGTCTGTCTGTCTCGCTTTCACGCCAAAACTACTGAACCGATTGTAATGAAATTTTGTACACAGATAGTCTAAAGCCTGAGAAAGGACATAGGCTACTTTTTAACTTGAAAAAGGGGTTGTAAGGGGGTGAAAATGCGTAAATTTGGTCAAATTGAGTTAGTCCCAAAAATTCATAATAGATGGCGCCGTGCGTCTCCTACATCGCGCTATCGCTTGCTCATACGTATTTCTATTCGGAGCGTGCGAAGTGGGTGGAGGGGGCAAAGAAAGCGATTGCCGCGCTTGCCGCGGCAAAAATATGCAACCATTTGGGCTCAGATAGTAGTCAAACGAACTTTTCAATCTTGTTTTGAAATTTTTAGACCCAATGTCTAAAAATTTCAAAGTTGTTTCAAATTTCTTAGTTGTTTTTGTATCGTAGACTGCAAAAATAACAGCAAAATATAGGTAGTCAGTACAAATTTAATATTTTACCTAAATCCACTAGAAAATTAAATTAGATATCTGCTCTAAAAATGAAAAAGTATGTGATTCGATATAACCTAAAATTGCGTTATCACTTATCAGTCTAGTCAATTTTATTTGAGTTGCATTTTATAAAGAGTTTTTGAGTAAGTACCTAACTATTGTTTTAGTGTTGATGGATCACCATGATGGTCTCCAAAACCCGACGACAAAACTTGCAGTGATAGTTTCATAGAATATTTCATTTAAATCCAAAGTATCAGGTGGAAGAAGTAGTGACTCACAAATGACGATAAACCAGATACTACATCTGGTTTAACTGATCTTTTAGAAGCTGGAGATAGAGTTTTGAATGAAAAAGGTTTTTCAAGTAAGCAAGTTTTAGATGAAAGGAGTAAAAAACTTAAAATTATTATGCCCCCATTTTGAGCAAAACAAAACGAGTACCTACTCTCAAGAGGAAACCGAAAGGACTTATTATATTGCTCGAGTAAGAATCCATACTGAAAGCAATGATATTCATTGTTACTATTTTAGAAACTCATGGATTGAAATTACTATTAATGCAAAGACTCAGAAACGTGAAAAATTTTTGCAGTGTTTTAGTAAATTTTTGGACTCCGATTCTTCAAGAGTCTATGTAATGTTGTAAAAAATAAATAAAAACAAGATTTTTAAAAACATAACATTTATTTTTTTCAAATACCTATTGCTCGTATTTTTGTTACTGATTAAAGCAGCAATATGCTTGCACTTGCCGCTCTGGTTAAAACGCAGCTGCATTTTACTCCAGCAACAATAATTATTCTATATCTCATATATCTGTAAGAATAAAAAGAATAAATAACGATGTTTAGACTTGCTTTATCCAAATGTTTATGGTAGCTAAATACGAGTAAGCTTTAAAGTTTGGTAAAAATAAAATTTAATTTAAAAAATGAAATATTATGTGCACACTGCATAGCTGTTTGTGGGTATTTTGATTTGAGGGGAACCAGGGTTTTAAAAAGCTTTTAAATTTGACACCAATTTTGTTGACACCGCGCGCTATAAACTGAGGTCCACGCGGACGAAGTTGCGGGCAACGCGGGCAACAGCTAGTATATAATATTTTTTTGAAAAAAATCTACGGTTTCGGCACAAATTTTCGTACAACAGAGTGGCGGGTGTGATTTAGTTTCCCATAACTACAAACGCGACTGACAATGCGAGTAGACAAAAAGTCGCCGGGGGCTTTTTAGTCTTAACTCACACTGTATGCTCATTTCAGAATATGCTATGCGTTGCCGAAGGTCATGGATGAGGACATTCGAGTCAACTTCGTCAAGTTCTTCGAGAAGGATCACATCAAGACTTACTTTGTGGACTTCCTACGTTATGTCGTCGTTGTGAGTTTTAAATATAACTTGTTATTTTATTGTGCTGTCATTAGCATATATCATCGAGGAAATTGATTCCATAAAGTTAATATACCTATCGGAATAGAGCAGGGAGGGTTATTAACTTTATGATTGATTCCTAGGCATTTGACGGACCTACGTCATGTGGTCGGCTTATGTAGCTGTGAACATTCGGATGGGTGTACATGTGGTATAATTTTAAACGTAGCTTATCATATCATACATAACAGTATAATCAATTACATATTATATTATGACATAAAAAATAAACAAAACTCTACGAAGTTCCGTGCCGAGTCGCATCATTTTGATGTTTCTTTATAATATAATCAGATGGCTGAGTACATGATATACAACGACTACCTGCATAAGACGGTGCTCGTGTTCGACTTCCTCGACGCCAACCTCAACAGCTTCGTCGCTGACATAGACTTCATGGAGTTCAAACGGCATTTCACCGTCTTGCTGGTAAGTGCAAGCAAAGGCTTTTAGTAAGTTTTTAAGTCCCTATAGGAATCCCTTTAACAATCTAACCATCTTGACAAAGAGCTTGACAATGGGGGTTTTTCATATTCTGCTATTTACTAAGAAAAGCTAGGATTATTAAGCTAGTGGTGAATTATTCAGACCGCAATGCTACGCGTATGGATTTGAGTGATTTCAATTGCGTGAGACGGCATGCGAATCTGTCAATTTAATAGTTTGGAAATGCATCGCGTCGCGTTGCGTTCTGAATTTATCCTAATAAAGGGGGCCCTTCCGAGATCGAGACTATCAAATGGTTTGATTCAACCATAAGTGTTTGACGAAAACGTTTGATGTCCGTTTTTATCGGTTGTAAAACGGCATTGCGCAGTATTTTTCGGTATGCCGCTATAATTAGACTTGTGTGTGATGCAGAAAAGATGCTCTCGAACAAGGATCGCGATTTTCTTATGTTTATAACGTTAATGTCCTGCATCTGAGAAAAAAAAGAAAAAGATTTTGGTCCAAAGAATGGTACAAACTAAGATATAGTTTTACCCTCGAACATCTACAGAAAGTGCTAGAAACTACCGCTTCAGATGATTATTATAATTTTCTTAATAAGAGTACCTAGCTCAACTTGACTAAATATTGCAGTCCGGGGATATATTATCAATTAAAAGCAATTCTAAGGACAAGTCTGTCAACAATTTGTATCTATCTTTTTGTTTAGTAACTAGTTAACAAATATCAGTTTTCAATGGCTTCTTCAAACTCCATCGCCATTAGCATCGCATCGCGTCGACATGTTGCAATGTAAATTGAACACCAACAATTCTCCTAATTCCACAGAAAGGCTTCAGAATGAAACCACAGAAGATACTGCTGATGACTGAATCCAAGCTGGCGTCAACACTGCTGACGATACTGAAGACCCTCTTCAAACCGAAGATCATACAGAGGATACAGGTGATCAGGAACCACGAGGAGCTGAGGAAGGTCGTCCCACGAGAGATCCTGCCGAAGGACTACGGTGGCGACGAAATAGCTTTCAAGGATCTAAAAGGTATATTTTGATTTTAAACCTATGTAGAGTTTGTCTAACTTGAAATGACGCGCCCCTCCCTCGTATTCACAGTACAAAAATGTTTCATTTATATCAACTTTGAAGTGGTGGGGCGCGTCATTTCAAATTAGACAAGCTCTACCGTAATGTCTGAGGAATTGATCCATATGCAGTCATGGTGAGTGGTATTTGGTCATGTTATGCCAAGGATTACCTTGGCATAACATGTGAGACGTATGGCAGGTGGTTAACCCTCAACCACCTGCCATACGTCTCACAGAACCCGCTGATATTATTTTTGTTAATATTTTTAGCACCTACGCGTACTTTTAACCCTAAAATTGTTACATTTTATGATTCCAGAGAAATGGGTGAACGAGTTGTCATCGCCGAAGATGATACAGATGTTGAAACAGAGGAGCAAGGAGAGGACGGACGAGTCACTGCGGCCGATGAGTCAGTTTAGCGAGCAATACGCCGGCATGGAGGGAACATTTCGGTTCCTCAGGGTGGATTAGGAGAAAGAGAGAAAGAAAGAGTGGGGGGGAGGGAGAATGAGAAGAGAAAAAAATAATGTTTGAAAGGAAGTGGCTTTATACCAGAATGTTTTTATGTTCATAAAGGTTTAAGTTAGCTAAAATAAGAAGCTATACAATATACATTCTACCTACTTTAAATGTACTGAAATGCAGGATAATTTAAGATAATAGGTACTATATATTACTTTAATGTTAATTGAAAATTAATGAGATAGAACTTATTTCTGGCCTTGACAAAATAATAAAAACCACAGACATAAGCTTTGTCCACATTGTGCCTTTTTTCTGTTCAACAAGGGCATGCCTTATAGCGCTGTCAACAGTGAACGTGTGGCATGCCCGTGACGCGCATCAAAAATCAAAATCCACCCGCGTTGAAAGAAAAGTGTCATAGCGCGCGCTACGATTTCAACGCGCGTTACGGGCATGCCTCACGTTTGACGTTGACAGCGCTATAAGGCATGCCCTTGATGAACAGAAAAAGGCACAATGTGGACAAAGCTATTCATCAAGATCCAGTGGTATAGTTTGGCTTTGTTCAAATTCGTGAAGGCCGTAATTTTGATTCACGCATAAAAAATCCATAGCCGAACATAATATTATAAACTCCTCCTATTTGTAATTGTCAGTAAAAAAATAATATGGAATCGTATTTTTTTTGGGCTGATCGCCTAAATTTTGATTGATAAGGAATTCCATGTCTTCAGTAACTCTTACAAAATAAAAATATTATAATTATTCTCTGACAAATCAATTAAAAATATATTATTGGTCTTTTTGTAACTTAGTCATAAGTACTAATAGATGACATCACAAAAAACGAACATCACTAATAGTAGAGACCAATATGAACTAAGAGTTGCCATAGAACATTACATTACATGTTTAGGGTTCCGTAGCCAAATGGGAAAAAACGGAACCCTTATAGATTCGTCATGTCTGTCTGTCTGTCTGTCCGTCCGTATGTCACAGCCACTTTTCTCCGAAACTATAAGAGCTATACTATTGAAACTTGGTAGGTAGATGAAGTCTGGAATACAAAAAATAATACAAAACTGGAAAAATTATTAAAAACTTTAGGGATCCCCATAGGTACAACTGAAAAAAAAAATCATCTAACCTATGTGTGTGGGGTATCTATGAATAGGTCTTTAAAAATCATATTGAGGTTTCTAATACAATTTTTTTCTAACCTGAATAGTTTGCGAGAGATACTCTTCCATAGTGGTAAAATGTGTGTCCCCCCCCCCCCCTCTAACTTCTAAAGTAGGGGCATGATAATTCTAAAAAAATATATGATGTACATTACTATAAAAACTAGCAATGAAAATTAGTTTGAACGAGATCTAGTAAGTAGTTTTTTTATGCATCATAAATAGTAAACCTTAATTTAACTTTCATTAAATCAACTGAAATATAAAAATAAATCAAAAACCTTTTAACTTCATAGAAATAAACCTTATTGCTGCTGCTGCAGTAATAAGGCTGCAGCAATAAATGCTGACTCGCCCATGAAGGGTTCCCCTTCATGGGCGAGTCCAACTCGTACTTTGCCGGTTTTATTTTCCTATTAGTCCAAGAGCCCGTGAGGGCCAGACCTTCGTCTTTTTATAAAACCTGAAAGTTCTTCTGTGTATATCCCCAATACAGGTAAGAATGATCCCCACCCATGAAACCTGGGTAGTGGTGGCTTTGGCAGGTAATAGGTAGCAAAGGTGTAAAAAATTCCCCCTCAAATTTATCAATTTATAACACTCGATTTCTTTATATTTTATTCATAATAATATTAAAACTCGCGTTGCTCATTGCCAGACACTTAGTATGGTTACAACCCCCTGCCGGACACCCCTAAACTATTATAATTTGTAATTATACTTACGTTATATTATAAAAGCTAAATTTTACATATGTTTTTTGGAGAACTATTTAATAATGTTTCCTTAGTAGCCGGACAGTTTCGAGGGTTCTATCGTCCTGCCAGACGTATTGAATGTGTACAATACTTGTGAGCGCGAGGAGCATATTATATAGCAACGGGTGCGAGTGGAATAGAGTGTTCGGTCTATTGCGATCCTTTACTGCACATCTACTGTTGTTTACTCCGAATTATCTAGTAATCTTTTTTCTAATTTTTTGAGAAATTTGATTGAATAAAATTATTACAGTCTGAGCAATAAATTTTTAAAACAATATTCTGTAAAATTTTACAATAAAATATCAATCATATCAAAAATCTAGTAACTCAATTCATATTATTTCTAAATTTTATGAAGTTTATTATATTTAATTCAACTGAAATTTCAAAGTCATCAAAATCGTATTGTTTATTATACGGAAGAACAATTTTTTTGTTAATAAAAAATTTTGAGGAAAATGAATTTATTTAAATCAAATATTTAATCTTCTTCATTCTCATCGTAGTTGATATCTTCATTTTCGTCGTCACTGCTACTCCACTCCCTAGATTCATCGTTATCAACATCGTCTTCTTCGCCTGCTTCTGCAATAGTAAAATAAAACCAAGTTAATTTAATTTTAATTAGTCACAAATTAATGTGAAATAATTTAACATAATTATTATATTATACCTGATACGGTTTTAAGCGATTCACTGACATAATTCGGTAGTTGATCCCCTTCAAACCATTTAAACTGGTAGTGGTCATCTTCCAAAATCCAACCATTATTTACTGGTTCATATGTTGTCGGTTTTTTCAAATGAGCATTGTTCCAGATAGCGCATATATAATTTGCTCGCAAAAATTGCTGTAGTAGCTCACTTTTACAAGGTGGTAAACTACTAGGGTCGAAATTTCGCAATTTTTTTCGATTAAAAGCTTCGTTCACATCAGACACTGTATAAGAGTCTATAAAAATTTGTAGTCTAGCAGCATCAACAAATTTTGATAGACTCTTATACAAATTTTTATAGACTCTTATACAGTGTCTGATGTGAACGAAGCTTTTAATCGAAAAAAATTGCGAAATTTCGACGCTAGTAGTTTACCACCTTGTAAAAGTGAGCTACTACAGCAATTTTTGCGAGCAAATTATATATGCGCTATCTGGAACAATGCTCATTTGAAAAAACCGACAACATATGAACCAGTAAATAATGGTTGGATTTTGGAAGATGACCACTACCAGTTTAAATGGTTTGAAGGGGATCAACTACCGAATTATGTCAGTGAATCGCTTAAAACCGTATCAGGTATAATATAATAATTATGTTAAATTATTTCACATTAATTTGTGACTAATTAAAATTAAATTAACTTGGTTTTATTTTACTATTGCAGAAGCAGGCGAAGAAGACGATGTTGATAACGATGAATCTAGGGAGTGGAGTAGCAGTGACGACGAAAATGAAGATATCAACTACGATGACAATGAAGAAGATTAAATATTTGATTTAAATAAATTTATTTTCCTCTAAATTTTTTATTAACAAAAAAATTGTTCTTCCGTATAATAAACAATAAGATTTTGATGACTTTGAAATTTCAGTTGAATTAAATATAATAAACTTCATAAAATTTAGAAATAATATGAATTGAGTTACTAGATTTTTGATATGATTGATATTTTATTGTAAAATTTTACAGAATATTGTTTTAAAAATTTATTGCTCAGACTGTAATAATTTTATTCAATCAAATTTCTCAAAAAATTAGAAAAAAGATTACTAGATAATTCGGAGTAAACAACAGTAGATGTGCAGTAAAGGATCACAATAGACCGAACACTCTATTTCACTCGCACGCGTTGCTATATATGCTCCTCGCGCTCACAAGTATTGTACACATTCAATACGTCTGGCAGGACGATAGAACCCTCGAAACTGTCCGGCTACTAAGGAAACATTATTAAATAGTTCTCCAAAAAACATATGTAAAATTTAGCTTTTATAATATAACGTAACATGGCCTTTGCCCAGCAGTGGGACAGCATAGGCTAGGAAAAAAAATAAAAATATAACGTAAGTATAATTACAAATTATAATAGTTTAGGGGTGTCCGGCAGGGGGTTGTAACCATACTAAGTGTCTGGCAATGAGCAATGCGAGTTTTAATATTATTATGAATAAAATATAAAGAAATTAAGTTTTATAAATTGATAAATTTGAGGCGGAATTTTTACACCTTTGCTACCTATTACCTGCCAAAGCCACCACTACCCAGGTTTCATGGGTGAGGATCATTCTTACCTGTATTGGGGATATACACAGAAGAACTTTCAGGTTTTATAAAAAGACGAAGGTCTGGCCCTCACGGGCTCTTGCTCTATATTATTAGGTCTTTATTTGCCATTTTTCAAAAGTTTTCATTTACTTCAACATAGTAACTACATGCTTCAGAAATATTATCCACGTTGTCTCCAGATTCTATTGATTCTTCTTCCATGCTGAAACTATCTTTCCTTTTATTTTTATTTTTCATATTTTTGAAGTGAAAACTTCTTTAGCGGCACTTTTGTGGGATGGGTAAAAACTGTGAAACTCACGTCAGATTCTCGTGCTGATCGAAAAACTTTGGAAAAACCGTAAGACGGTTGGTGTGTAGTGTTTTGTGTCGAAGTCGAACTCGAACTCGAACTCGAACTCGAATTGATTGTAAGGGTTTCGATTGATCAAAAAATCGATTTTTTAAAATCTATTTTCATAAAATATGGGTTAAAAATGTAATCGATTGTAAGTTTTTCGATTAATTAAAAAATCGATTTTTCAAAAATCGATTTTCATAAAAAATCCATGGTGAAAAATTTAATCGATTGTAAGGGTTTCGATAAATTAAAAAAATCTATTTTTTAATAATCGATTTTCATAAAGAATGGGTTAAAATTTTAATCGATTGTAACTTGTAAGGGTTTCGATTAATTAAAAAAATCGATATTTTAATAATCGATTTTCATAAAAAATGTGTTAAAAATTTAATCGATTGTAAGGGTTTCGATTAATTAAAAAAAAACGATTTTTTAATAATCGATTTTCATCAAAAATGGGTTAAAAAATGCACAACGTTAATAATCAAGTTTTCACTTCTGCCGGCACTCCCGGAGTGCAACCCGTCTTTTTTTCCTAGCAAATTTATTTTCAGTCTTTAGCCTCCATGCTTCTTTTGCCTCTTCTTTTTTCTTCTTTCCTCTCTCAGCTCTCCTTTTCCTTTTTTTTACTGCTTAATAACTAAAGCAATCGATTTTTAGATCAGTATTAGGTCTAATATTAGACACCATGTCCATTTTTAGGTGCAGTAGTTCTAAGTTCTTAGATTGTTAATAGAATTATATTTTCAGAGAATAGTGATGTTTTTTGCAGTAGAATAAAGTACAAAATAACTTTAGTATGTATTGCAAAACTCAAAGATGAGATCCATGACTACTATTAGGTTTTTTACATTTTCAAGAACTAATAGTAGACACCTTTTATATTGTTAGGGAAAATGGGTAAAAAATCTTCAATTAACATTAATTAGTCTATACAACATGACCATTGATCCAATGAAATCAATAGAAATTACAATAAATCAAATAAATGTATTCAAAACTTACGTGCAAAATTTCGCCTTCCTTAACCTATTTCCTAAGAAATTGCCGAGCGTGTGTTGACGCGGTCATATTATTTACGAAAACTGATCCCATTTTCAAATTTTGTTCCCGAAGAAATTTTTTTCAATACAACAGATAGTTTGAGAAGCTTATAAAATTTATTTATTTATTTATTTATTTAATAGTTTATGTACACAAAACTATTTACAGTGAAAGACTTATAACAAAATACATTTTTGGTACAAAGGTACTACTTATTCCTATTGGAATCTCTTCCAGTAGACCTGCTACAGGAAATTTAGAAAAAAAAGGTAACAATAATTAGTGCACACAACAGTTTAATCTTACATATAAAATAATTATAATTAGGTACTTAAAAAATAAAAATTTAATCATGAATTAAGTAATTTACGGTGGTGAAATAATTAGAGTACCTAATTCTTATTTTTATGGCATTTTTGTTATAAGTGTCATCTATTAGTTCAGTGTCTAGCATTAGGTCCATTCCCTTATTAGAAACATGGACGTATAAAAAAAGGATTAGAAAAAGAATCCTCTTTTTCCTGCGCCTGATTTGTCAGTTCAATCAAATCTTTCTGTTTGTGGGCCACTTCGCCTCGCTTTTTTTGGTGTTAAGATAATGTTATGCTCGTAAATCATAATAATTAATTGATTAGTCGTTCGTATAGTAGTAGTAACTAGTAGTTTTATACTTAACAAACACAATAAAACAAACAAAACAAAGCAAGCTTTATAATATTACTAGCTGTCCCGGCAAATGTTTCTTTGCCATATTATATAAAGTATATCGCCCGTATTATTTTATTGAATAAGTGGCTAATTATGTATGTCACCATGGCAACGTCCATCGCTATCCCGTGACCCGCGTCGCATAAACAATGGTCGCTCTTTAAAGACAAATAATTTGCAATAAAATAAAATTGCGTCTTTAATTAAAGATCTAAGCTATCCTATCTCTCAAGTTGGAAAAAAGCACACATTTAAAAAAACCACATTAAAATCGGTTAATTAGTTTAGTAAGGCTCGACCGAGATCTCGGTCTCGGTCTCGGTCTCGGCATTCTCGGCTACAAATCCAACCGAGAAACTTGTCTCGGTTCTCGGCTAATTATAGCCGAGATTCTCGGTCATGACCGAGATTGTAACATTGTTCGGATCGGCATTCAAATTTTACTCTCAATGAAAATGTAGGATCAGATTCTCGTGAGACGACATGGGCATCTTCAACTAACTCGTCAAACATGGCTGCAACAAGTCAATCCAACTTATGGGCAGCTCATGATTCGATAGAGTTGGAAGACGAGCCAATGACCAATGACGAATACAGTTCAAGCTCTGTGATCGAAATAGCGCTAGAAAGCTTTCTTAGAGAGCCAAGACTGCAAAGAAATGCTAATATTTTTGAGTATTGGTTTTCGTCGCCTTATAAGGTGCTTAAGCCCGCAGCAAATAAGTTTTTATCTGCGCCGCCTACTAGCGTAGCAAGTGAACAACTTTTTAGCAAAGCTGGACAATTGTATGACGAGAGACGACATTCTTTGAAGGGCGAAAATGCCGAAAAATTGCTTTTTTTATGTTATAATATAATGTTATTTAACTTTGATTATTAAAACAATTAATTTTGTTAAACAATTAGTAGTGTATTAAAAAGCAAACAGTATAAAAAAAAATCACGCTTTTTCTATTCTCGTTCTCGGCTCTCGGTCTCGGCCGAGATATTATTTTATTCTCGGTCTCGGTCTCGGTCTCGGCCGAGAACGAAAAACCCATCTCGGTCGAGCCTTATAGTTTAGAAATTCATCGCGGACAAACATCGTGACAGGAGATTTATATAATATATTATATTAGATTAAGATAGGCATTTTAGTAAAAGTTCATCTTGACCCTTTTTACGTCATTATGATATGAATCATGCAAAACCTGGTATATCAAGGACACATAGACCTGTTTTTTGTTTGGTTGGAATTTACTTTACGTTTTATTTAATAAATTCGCGATTAAGTCAGTTATTGACAGCCTTTCCATTACAACATAAGCCTAACAAATTGTCCGTAAAATCTTGTAATTTTTTTTATTAATTTTTGTACTACCCAAAACTGAAAAAAGTGATAAAGCTAAATTTGAAAACCCCGACGATATATGTGAAAAGTAGATAAAAAAATGAATAACAATCTGATAGAACTAACGCCTGAAACCCTGGAGGCGATACGTAAATCTCACAACCTGGAGGATCCTGACAGAAGGAAAGAAGCCGTAGATGCCCTGAGGGAATGGGTGATGAAGCAGGACCATTTACTGAAGAAGGATTTCAGTATGTACCATCGAAGAAATTGATTCATAGGCAGTTGACGGACCTTTCGACGTAGTCGCATTATGTAAATTCTAGCTGTGATCTGTCGGATGGGTTTGACACACTGCGACCAATTTACATTGGTCCGGCATCTGACTATGAATCAACTTCTCTCATAGTATCTAACTACGTAATAGTACAGCTAATGTAATAATTAATTTATAGGCTCTTTCACTAAAAAGCATAGTGATGCAAGCATGGGAGTGGAAATTTCTATAAAAGGCCAAAGTTTTTTGCAAGTAGGTTCCAAATGAGAAGTATACTTTAGTAGGAGCATTTATAAGGATACAGACGAACGGCACGTATCGACGGCACGTGTCGGCGGCAGTCGACGGCAGTCGACGGCACGTGTCGGCGGCAGTTGACGGTAGTCGACGGCACGTGTCGGCGGCAGTTTACGGCAGTCGACGGCAGCCTTTCCTATTACGATCATGTTTCCAAAACACATTGTTGTAAGATTACAATTACATTACCGTACTCACTTTTTAAATATAATTTTACTAAAATTTTGCTTTTGCTTATCTATCAAACGGTGTCCCCCAGTTGTGACGTACCGCCTAAAGGTAAGCGGCCCCAAGGCGGTATCATACGCAACGGACGTCTCGCATCAAACAGATAATTTTTTCACAGTACGTCCGCTGAATCGGCAACGTACTGATTACCGACTAGCCTAGTAAATGAATGCTTAAAAAGGGGGTGTGGAATTGTGGATGGAATAGTCGAAAGTAGAAACGTTGACTTAGAAACTTTGTTGGGACTAATTTGAAGATAAAATACTTTCTCGGTCGGTAATCCGTACGCTGCCGATACAGTGGACGTACTATAAAAAAATTACCCGTTTGATGCGAGACGTCCGCTGCGTATGATACCGACCTGTGGATGCTTACCTTTACGCGCTACGTCACAACTGCAAGCGTGATAAACTGTCGACGGCTGCCGTCGACTGCCGCCGACACGTGCCGCAGACTGCCATCGACTGCAGCCGACACGTGCCGTCGTCTGCCGTCGACTGCCGCCGACGCGTGCCACCGACGCGTGCCGTTCGTCTGTAAGCGCTTTAAAGGAATTTGTTTAGAATTTTACAAATCTTTATGCCAAAGTGGATGCTTGCTTGCTTTTTTACAGACTTTTTTGGAAGGAGGTTATATACTGTTCTTCTGTGAGTATTGTATTATGCCTACTATACTATACTGTTTTCTAGCTGATCGGTATCTGGAATGGAGGATTTTGACAAGAAAAGGTTCTGTGGAACGAGCCAAGCACATGATAGACAAAATTTGTACCCTCAGGACGTTGTACCCACAATTCTTCGGGGTTTACAACGTGAAGAAGGATTTCAAGAATATAGAAGGCAATATGCACGTATAAACAGTTTCTTTATTTTGTGTAGCTTTGTTGGTAGGTTGGTACAAGTATTTTGGAACCTTATTTTTATTTCCCTGGTACAAATCGAAAAATGTAGCAGCAGAATAAGGGTTAACGATTTTGTAGTAATGATCATAATTCTCCGTTTCCTCGATGGTACAATCAGAAAAAAACTGCTCATACTCAGAACACGGACCAACGTTACTTCGTCGGGCTATGTCACGTCAATAAAAATCGTGGCTGAATGAGTTGTGACATATCCCAGCCAAATAACGGCGGACCGCCTGCCATCTGCCTATATGGGCCTTATCACACTGGCGATTACCGAGCGATTTGAAAGTGACGCGACTGCGCGACGTGCACGCCGCGATAGCGCAGCGTACTCGCGGCGTGGCGTGGACGCCATTTTGTACACTCGTATTTTGTATACTCCCTAGACGAGTGTACAAAATGGCGCCCACGCCACGCCACACGCCATGACGACGCGACGCTGCGCTGTCGCGTCGCTTTCAAATCACTCGCTAATCGCCAGTGTGATAAGGCCCTAAATCAATTTGTCTGATTGTACTATAAATCATTAAATTATATTTTCAGTGTATGTTTCGCGTTGCCGAAAGTGATCAACACCGACGTCCGAGTGTACGTCGTGAAGTTCTACGACAGGGAGCCGATCAGCTCCTACTTCATGAACTACCTGAGATATGTGCTACTTGTAAGTATTTTAAATAAATAATTTTACATTTTTCTGCTAAAAGTTGACCCCTACTAGTTTCTGACGCAAAACGCAGTAGAAACTTAGGCTTGTCTTGAAATCAGCGGGTAGCAGGGCGGGAGCCGCGGCGGCGCGAGAGCGGCGCGTTCCAATGTTAGGTTAGGATTCTAACAGACAAATTGCAGATACAAATGCAGCCGTCGACTGCCGTTGGCAAGTGCCGTTCGTCTGTTAGAAGCCTTATCCAAAGAAGGGCCGCGCCACACCGGACTGGCAGCGGCGAGGCGAGCACTTTCAGTGTCAAATGATTTTAAACTTTATATTCATTATTGTAATATACGACACTGAAAGTACTGGCCTCGCCGCTGCCATTCCGGTGTAGCGCGGCCCTTATTTGGATAAGGCTTCTAACGGACGAACGGCACTTGCCAGCGGCAGTCGACGGCTGCATTTGTATCTGCCATTTGTCTGTTAGAATCCTAAGGGTAGGTTGAGCCAGAGGCGTTGTTATAGTGGTTAAGGTTATCGTCGAATATGGCGTCCATTTTTTTTTATTTTTTTTTTATCTATGGACGCTTCACACCACGTCAGTCTGGCCCCGTGCTAAGTACCTAAAGGACTTGTGTTACAGGTACCAGACAACGGAAATATATTTAATACTTTTATACTATACATATATTTAAGATTTTTATTATATGTGTATGAACACATATTTAATACACATCCAGACCCGGGAACATTGAAAACTTTTTGTTCCGTCGGCGGGATTCGAACCCGCGACCCCCGGCTTGAGCGTCCAACGCGCTTACCACTGAGCCACAGAGGTCGTCATTATTGACTTTAACAAGAGATTTGACAGTTCATATGACATTTTGTTATAGTTTTTAAAGTTATTGTTACAGTAAGCTGGTACACCCCAGCTTTAGTCGTTTAGAATGCCACGCACCGCTCGCTACGCCGCTGTTTTCGAGTCCTGTTCATATATCTAATATATATAAATCTCCTGTCACAATGTTTGTCCGCTATGGATTCTTAAACTACTTAACCGATTTTAATGTTTTTACTTTCTAAATGTGTGCTTTGTTCCAACTTGAGAGATAGGATAGCTTAGATCTTTAATTATAGTCGCAATTTTATTTTATTGCAAATTATTTGTCTATAATGAGCGACCATTGTTTATGCGACGCGGGTCACGGGATAGCGATTGACGTTGCCATGGTGACATACTTATTTAGTTATACACTACTTCAATAAAATAATTTGGGCGATATACTTTATATAATATGGCAAAGAAACGTTTGCCGGGACAGCTAGTAAATCTATATTATATTAAAACGCGCCGCGGCCGCTCCCGCCCCGCTGCCCGCTAATTTCGAGACTGAAGCCTAACAACTAACTCCGTTGACTATTGATGCAATACTAACGATTAGTATAGAATAATATGTCTAGCTATAAATATAAATTATTAATATATATTATATAGTCTAAGATCCGGCCATAGAATGACCTTCACCCATCGTATTACGGGATGAAAATGATTTTTTTATAAAATTAAATATGTTAAAAAAAATATTTACAGGAGGTTGTCTGAAAAATTTGGTGCAAAGTGTAATTAATTAATAATTAAAAAATGATTTTTTTTTTAACATTACATTCATTCCCTTACGCAAAAAACTGTATACTAATCGAAAGTATGTAGCTCATAGAATATGCAAACGCTGGGTTGACTTTTTTTTTCCGGTGCAATTATCAGGTAGGCAGCTATATACAGGTAAATCGATAGTAATAAATAAAATAAATAAATAAAAATTGTTTTATTTCCGAATAGATTTGTAGCAAATGCTTTCAGAATGTTGATACTACTGGTGCCTACCACCGGTTCGGGAACTATCCCGGCGAGAAGAACCGGCGTAAGAAACTCGCCGGGGTCCCACTTTTTACCAAAAAAGTGAGAAAAAAATTAATCTTTTAAAATAAAATTTACAATTGTAACTTAAAATTATACAATGTCAATATCCATACATAATTGTAAGTCATATAACATGTAGAAGTGGCCTTGCAAGCAGCCATCCTACTCCCAAGATGTGCCATCGCTTATGAAATCATTGACCTTATAATAGGCTTTGGCACACAAACGTTCTTTGACTACTTTTTTAAATTTATTAATCGAAAGATTTTGAACGTTTTTTGGGATTTTATTGTACAGGCGTATACATTGACCTTTAAAAGATTTACTAACTTTACTAAGTCTGATCATCGGCAAATCCAGCTTGTGCTTATTTCTGGTGTTCCTACAGTGAATGTCACTTTTAGTTTTAAATTTACTTATATTTTTTCTAACATATATTACATTATCCAAAATGTATTGAGAAGCAACAGTTAGAATACCAATTTCTTTAAATTTATCTCTCAGAGATTCAAAAGAAGACATTTTATAAATAGAACGTATGGCTCGCTTCTGCAGCACAAATATTGTATTTATGTCGGCAGCGTTTCCCCATAAAAGGATTCCGTATGACATTCTACTATGAAAATAACTAAAATATACTAATCGTGCCGTGTCTTCATCAGAAATTTCTCTGATTTTTTTTACTGCATATGCCGCAGAACTGAGCCTACCAGCAAGATTAACAATATGAGGACCCCACTGTAATTTACTATCAAGTGTTATACCTAAGAATACAGTGGTGTCTACCAAATTCATCTTCTCATCATTCAATAGTACATTGGTTTGGACTTGCCTAACATTGGGCAAAGTGAACTTTACACATTTAGTTTTACTGGAGTTTAAAAGTAAGTTATTAGCATTAAACCAATGTACTATTTTTGAGAGAGCACTGTTTACCTCGTCGTAATTTGACTGTTGTCGCTTCACTTTAAAAATAAGTGAAGTGTCATCAGCAAAAAGTACTATCTCATTATCATTTTCCTTAACAAGGTAAGGTAAGTCATTTATATAGATGAGAAAAAGAAATGGGCCTAAAATAGATCCCTGTGGGACACCTAATTCTATTTTGGTTCCATTGGACCTGTTACCGTTTACTTCAACCCTTTGAGTCCTGTTTATAAGGTAAGAAGTCAAGAGGCTAAGAGCTGAGTCCTTTATGCCATAGTGGCGCAATTTCCTGATCAATGTAGCATGATCCACACAATCGAAGGCTTTGGAGAGGTCGCAAAAGACACCTAGAGCATCCTGCGACTCCTCCCAAGCTTGAAATATACTACAAAGAAGACCTATACCAGCATCCGTTGTGGATCGACCCTTAGTAAATCCGTATTGATTGTCATGTAATAAATTGTTTGAATTAAAATGTACCAATAATTGTTTTAAAATTATTTTTTCAAAAATTTTACTAAGAGTTGGTAAAATCGATATAGGCCTATAATTTGTTGGATCAGATTTAATTCCCGCTTTAAACAATGGTACAATCTTACTGTGCTTCATTAAGTCAGGAAAAACACCACTCTTTATGCAGTCGTTGAAAATCATTGCAAGATGAGGAGCTATGATGTCAATTACAGATTTAATAATTTTTGTAGACATTCCCCAGAGATCAGTAGTATTTTTGACATTCAGCAGTTTAAATGTATCAATAATGTCTCTGGGGTTAATTTCCCTAAACTTAAAATTGACATCACATTCCTTTATATTATCTCTGAGTAGCTTTTCAGCAGCTTCAGGTGAGGAATTTAGATTTTTGGTAGTTGAGACCGGAATGTCAGCAAAGAATTTTTCAAAGACCGTCGCAACTTCCAGATTATTAGAAATCTTTTTATTATCAAGAAATAGTTCAAAATCTGTGTCACGACAGGTGACGTTTCCAGTCTCACCAGCTATAACCTTCCATGTAGTTTTAATTTTATTTTTAGAGTTTTTAATTTTATTTTTTATATATAGAGCCTTAGCTGCTTTACAAACTTTTCTGAAGGTTTTAGAATAGTTTTTAACATATACTTTAAATGCTTCACTACTGTTGATAGACCTTTCATCATACAATTCATATAATTTTTGCCTGCTTATCTTAATTCCTCTAGTTGCCCATTCAATAAATTTACTTTTTTTAATGCCGTTTCTAACTGTTTTAGAAGTAAATATTGTATTAAATTGAGTTCTTATTACCTTAAATAATTTATTGAAAGCTTCATCAGAGCTATGTGACCTATCCAATAACTCAATATTTGATTTTAATTTACTTCTAAATTGCTCAATACGTTTTGTGGTCACAGGATTATACACAAGATTTTTCTTTGCATTACTATCACATTTGATATTAAAGGAAGCTATTTGTCCACAGTGATCAGAACTTAAATAATTAATTATTTCTTTTTTATCTGGAACAAGATTTGTAAATATATTATCAATGCAAGTAGCAGTAGTCTCACAGAATCTTGTAGGTTCATGAAACAAACTAAAAAGGTTATATGATTTGAATAAAGATGTGAATCTAACAGTAGTGGAGTTTAAATCTAATAAATTAATGTTAAAATCACCACATATAATAACTTTTTTGTTAGATGCACAAATTTTTGTTAAAATTTGTTCCATTGTTTGCTCAAAAGAATCATATAACCCTGATGGAGGCCTATATACGCCCACAATTATAAGACGATTCAGCTCTATGCAGGCCACCTCTATTATTCGTTCAGTAGAGAGACTCACAATATCTTTACGTTCCTTAAATTTAAAGTCATTTCTAATTAAAATTAAAGAGCCGCCTCTAATGGCATTTTCTCTACTGAACGAACTTGCTATCTGGTGATCATTGAAATTGAAAATGAGTTCGTGTGATCTGAACCAATGTTCAGATACACACATAATGTCAATGTTAAATTCCTTTAAAAATAACTCAATTTCAAGTTCTTTACCTACCATACCTTGTAAATTCTGATGCACCAGATTAATTAAATTACAATTTTTTGGCTTTTTTAAATTGTTGGTAGGAATTTGGACATTTAAACTTAATTCATTACTGCAAGAGACATCCTCCATTGTCTTATTATCTAATTTAAATAAATACTTGGAACATATTCCAATTCGTTCATACTATGACTAGTATTCTGCTCAATAGGAGCAGTAGTCGCTAAAGCCAAACACTTGGCTGGTTTTATAAATAAAAAGTTAAATAGCAACTTGGCTATACGTCTTTTATAAAAGTTAGATAAGTAGTAATTATCTCTATTCATAGTATGTACCTTAAAATCTAAATTATTAATATCTATGACCTGACATTTCTTATATGACTCATTCAATATTATACAATTATTATTTACAGCTGTATATATTAGGCTATTTAGCTGATATCTAGTTAAGTTTTCTTTATTATATCTTTTTGGCAACATTTGTATGTAGGGAAAAGTAAACAAAATGATATTTGAAACATTTGCAATATTAAATAACTTGTCCAAATATTCAGTCATCTGTTTTTTGTTCAGTTTTCCTTTCCTCCCAACTAAAATTATAAGTGTAGTATTTGGACAATAATTCATAGATAAAGCCCTTTTCAAAATATCTCTGTAAGTAGCTCCAGGCATACAAAAGTTTGAAATTGACTGTCCTATACACATTCTATTTAAATAAATACCTAAATCCTTGCCTAACTCATCACTGAATAAAGCAATTTGTGGGCTTTCAGTATGTGCCTTCTGGCTGGAGCATATATCAGTTATACTACTTAACACAGAATGATTTACTTTGTTTGAGGAACCGTTGACTCTCAATAAGGAGTAAACCCGTTCCTCATTATAACGAGTCACTTCAAGCAAATCATTCATTGCTGATATATACCCCTGTGTTTCTTGTTGTAACAAGGCATATTTTCTGTTTAAATTATCTAAGGAGTCAAGAAGTATTGAAATCTCTTCCTGAAGGTTACATACATCGGCCTCATAATTACATTTAATTTCCTCTAAGTCAAGATTGCAGTTCATTAAGTTATTATTCATAAGTTTGTTATGTTTTATAACTTTTGACAAATGATTTAAACACTTTTTATTTTTCTTTGAAAGTTCACAATAATTCCTAATACACTTTTTGATTTTTATATACTTCTTTAATTTCCTCTTACTATTCATTGTACATAGTGGTAAGGTATCATCACCGGTTAAATCAATTGTTGAAATGTTTTGACATGGTTTAGTGTTAGAAACTGAGTTGCTTTTGTCACAAATAAGATTATCATACAAGATTTGAGTTTGGGTGGAACTTTGAGCTTGAATCTGTTCTTCTAATTTTAATATGTATTCTTCGGCGTTACTCAGCTTAATTCTGAGGTTAGCAGAGGTCTTGAGAAAGTCTTCATATTCCTCTCTGCATTGGTCGAAGCCGTTGACGATGCTCTGTAACTCCATATTTTTCTTAAGGATGCCCTCATAGTCCAAACTTAACTTATTGAGTTCTATCTTTAAATCCTGATTTTTTTGTATTACAGATTCCACTTCTTTTTCGTTATCATCTCTCTCCCTTAACAGTATTTGGCATTGGTCCTTATAATTCTTTAATTCAGTGAGGGCTACTCGAAGTTGCTCCTCTGTGCGACGGGCCACGGCGGAGCGAGTCATCATTTTGCTTTCTATTCTCGAGCACTGAAATGAGTTACAAATAAAAGTTAAGGCTTAACCGGCTTTATTCTAAGTAGTTGAAGTCACCTTTTACTTTCAATGCAAAAGCCAGCCTCAATATTGCAGTAATTCAATTCATGTACAGTTAATGTTAAAGGGAAAAAGGTTAGCAAAATGATAAGAAAGAATTTAGATTGAGAATAAGCAAAGAACAAAGTATAGAAGACAGTATAGACAGATTGAATACTTATTAGTTATTAAACCTGAATATAACTGTACAAAATTAATGTTTGAAAACTTAACTTTTGAGTATTTTTGAGGATGTCTCTTTGCTTGTCTAATGTGTGTATAGCTTATAAGTTTTGTGTTTGTCTGGGCTTGTTGTTTTTATCTACAACTTCGCTTCCACTACTCGTCAAGCCAAGAGAGAAATAAACTTAGCCAAGTGTGATTTTGGACGTAGCTCACTGGGTTGAGCGGTGTGAAGTGGATTTGTTGTTGTTAATTTTGTAAAGGGTGACTTATAGATTTGAAAAATAAAAGCAATACTCCCCGGGATTTAGTAGTCCTCGAGAATAATCCAGCTCCAATTTGAATTCGTCCAGTCGTTGACAGCTGCACTTGGCTTGAACTTTGGTTTTCAAAAATACACAGTTTTACACAAATACTGCTAAGGGTTGAAGAGTTACAATAATTTCTAACACTTCGATTTTTATTTTTTAGCGATTTACAGTGCAAAATATAGTTACAAACTTATTTTATTAATTAAAATAGTCGGGAGGTGACAAAAGTACGTGTAGCTACAAATGTTGCCATCACAAAAAAGTAGTAATTTGCAACGATCCAGTTACGCGAAAAACCTTATATCAAAATAAAGATAATTTTATTATGAATATAATGACATAAGGTTGGCTGCAAAAAGTTGGTGCTAAATCCCGGTTGTAGATTTTTGAAATTGAGGAAGATAGCGATAGACTAGATAGGCTAGATAGTGTTGAGCATTATTTCGGAGCATCCGGCAATGCATTTTTATACAAAATGATAAAGTTATGTATGTAGTACATTTATGTAAATTTTACATATAATAATATTATATATAAATATATATATATATATATATATATATATATAATATTATTATATGTAAAATTTACATAAATGTACTACATATATATATATATATATATATATATATATATATATATATATATATATATATATATATGTATATATATATATATGTATGTAAATTTTACATATAATAATATTATGTACAAAAATGCATTGCCGGATGCTCCGAAATAATGCTCAACACTTACTGTAGTCTATCGCTATCTTCCTCAATTACACAAACAAAGAGCATGCGTACTCTCTTTCTTTCGACGATTGAGCGACACACAGCTGCAATGTTGCGTCCTTTTCTATCGCACTGGATACGTTCCTCGGACCTCTGTTTCGCACATATTCAACCGCACGAATATTACGTTTTTCAAAAATCGACAACCGGGATTTAGCACCAACTTTTTGCAGCCAACCTTATGTCATTATATTCATAATAAAATTATCTTTATTTTGATATAAGGTTTATCGCGTAACTGGATCGTTGCAAATTACTAGTATCGATTTACCTGTACATAGCTGCCTACCTGATAATTGCACCGGAAAAAAAAAGTCAACCCAGCGTTTGCATATTCTATGAGCTACATACTTTCGATTAGTATACAGTTTTTTGCGTAAGGGAATGAATGTAATGTTTAAAAAAAAAAACATTTTTTAATTATTAATTAATTACACTTTGCACCAAATTTTTCAGACAACCTCCTGTAAATAATTTTTTTAACATATTTAATTTTATAAAAAAATCATTTTCATCCCGTAATACGATGGGTGAAGGTCATTCTATGGCCGGATCTCCTACTAATAGCTAAATCTGTGACGGGCTTAAAGTTAATCGAAATTGCAGTAATTATTCATCTTCATGTTATCACAATAGACATAACTACCTGTCTACTCTGATGTTGTGTTTTTACAGCTGACAGAATACATTGCAGCTTACGATTACATAGAAAAGATTATTTTAGTGGTGGATTTTCGTGACGCGAATATCATGAGTTTAATCACGGATGTCAATTTCATGGAACTGAAGAACAATTTGACGGTATTGCTGGTAAGTATAGTCACTTGCTTAAAAGCTATTATATGTCAAGGAAAGCTTTAAGATCGAGTGGAGTAACAGAAAGGGCAATTAGCGCATATTATGTTGATTCCTATGCAGATCGGGGACCTACGTAGTTTGGTTGCGCTACGTCAAACCCAGCCGACAGGTCACAATTAACATTGAATTGACATATTCGACCAAATAACGTTGGTCTATCAACTGCATAGGAATCAATTTCCTCGATGGTACCTTAAGTTCCGATCACCTTCATAAAGAGTCAACAGAGTAGACAGAACTAAGGAGTTCCTTGACTTCAAACAAACCGGCGAATCTACGCGAGTTGGTATGTCATGATCTACCAATAACGACCCTTCTGAGGACTCATAAACCAATAAAAAGGAGGTCCTTCATGTGCGCAGTGCGCAGCCGTCACGCTCATTTCTCGCCTCTTCATAGGGATCTAAAAATCAATCATTGTTTTCTGCATGTTTTCTTTAATTTTAAAAATCAACTCCATCCATTTTTCAGGAAGGCTACGGAGTCCGCCCACAGAATATATTCCTGATCAGTGATTCCAAGCTCATTGCTACTTTGATGGGGATATTGAAGACAATACTGAAGCCGAAGATAATCCAGAGGATCCAGATGATCAGGAGCCACGAGGAGCTGTATGATACTGTGCCGCGGGAGATGCTGCCGAAAGATTATGGTGGGGACGCGCCAACGTTGAAAGAACACCAAGGTATATTATAGTAAATTAAATACAAATACATAAGAAAATTATTCAAATTCGGTTCCTTTGCCCAGTGCCCGATCAAAAAAACGTACCTAGCTTACTGGCTTATTTCCATTCGTCGCATGAATCATTTGTCTTGTCAAATATATCAGGTGATCACCCTGATCACCATTTTTGTAGCTTGAAAACATTTTAGTTTTTCCCAAGTGGGAATCGAGCTCTTGACCACAGTTGTTAGGTTGCGTATCCACCAAAGCTCATAGCTAAGCTGTCGTGCGATGAGTGTGTTAATGAGATTCATCACAGTGGCTGCGTTGAGCATGGTCAGGTACTTATGAAGTGATTCAAATTATTCTCAAAGGCATATTCTTCGTAGTGCAGCTTAGCTCAGCTCCGGTGCAAATGCAGTTTTTATAAGTGTGAAATATGACCTTGGAGCTATTGACTTGGCTTTTGACTGCAGTTCATTGTTACCCCTGAAAGATAATAATATTGTCGTTTCCAGAGCGATGGATGGAGGCGCTGTCGTCAGAAGACTGCATGTCGGTGCTGCGAACGATGGATGACTGTCGCACGGACGAGGCGCGCCGCACCGCGGGACAGTTCAGCGAGCAATACGCTGGACTTGCTGGAACTTTCAGATATCTGAACGTCGATTAGGATAAGCAACCTTAAGGGCGAAGCCAAACGAGCGTAATTTGTGAGTCGCAGAAATTCGGCTCGACAGAATTTTGCTGCATTCAGTTTCATACAAAAGTCCTCTTTGATTCACACGAGCGTAATTTTGTGAGTCATGATTTGTATGAAAAGATTTTCGCGGCAGAAGTTCTACGACTCACAACTCACAAATTACGCTCGTTTAGCTTCACCTTTACCGTGGTATAAGGCCCGGGCCTTCGCTCAGAAATGCCCCGTTTCAGAGGATAATTATTGACTAAAATCCTGTCAAAATACCTCAGAATTTAAGAGCTAAACTCTCACACACGATATTCTAACAGACTTTTGCAATACAAATATTTGTTTCTGTCTGTGCATCTCCATGTTATATCTGCTGTAGTTGCTAGTCGTGTCTCTAGTGGGTTAAAAGTCTAAAATTCATGTATTTGTTCTCCAAAAACCTTTAAATAAGACTGTTTTTCGATAATAGATGTATGTCTAAAGAGTATAATATACGCAATACTACTTTGAAGTTTTAGTTAATTGCCGTAAACCCCAGGCTCCTTCAAAGTTATTCTATCTTTTAACACGACTTCTATATTACCTATATCATAATAAATATAAGTTATAAGCCCAATGCTTGCAGTAACTTGAGAGTACTGACGTCTGACCTCTATAATACACTGGACCGGCGATCGTATAAATAAAATGTTCCTATTTGAAAGTCGCCATATTGGCGCTGATTGCTTTGTGAAAGCTGTTGTGAGTGTACTTGGAACTACTACTTTGCAAATGGCGGTTGCAATTTCCTATGTAATTAGTTCACAGTACGCTCACCGTAGCACTTCAAATCGGCACAAAAAATAGCTGTCATTTTGTACAGCATAGCCAGTCCAGTATATATTATAATAATTATAGAGGTCAGTGCTTGGAAGTAAAATTGCTCTGAAAATACTGTAGTCCGAAAGTAGGTAACAGTTTTGCAGATCACGTTCAGTCGTTGAGAGCACTTCTCATGTCATGCATGTGCATGTCGCCCGCGCTCGGATGTAGAGGCCTACCTGCGAAACCGTTTTGAGACCCAAACGATCGAATCGGAATGCCGCGTCCTACTCTAACTACGTCATTTCACGTCAGCTAGAGTAGGACGTGACATTACGATTCGTTCGTTTAAAAGTCTGAAAATTCTTTCATTGTACTGCCCCTGGTCTGCACTCTGCATGCAAGTTGTCCGCATTCTTGTATAATTTCTTAGATGTTTAACTTGTCATGACTCATGTTGGCAAGGAGCTCGCGACAACATGACATGTATGTACAGTCGAGGAAATTGATTCCTAGCAGTTGATAGACCAACGTTATTTAGTCGAATATGTCAATTCAATGTTAATTGTGATCTGTCGGCTGGGTTTGACGTAACGCAACCAAACTACGTAGGTCCCCGATCTGCATAGGAATCAACTTCTTTGATAGTAAGTACATGCTGCCACCCGCATGACAGGAAAGCACCCTGACTGAAACTAACCGGGTAAGTAAGTGTTGGAGTACCGTTGAGTTTTTGTGGGTAGAACTGAATCTACTACCGTCTATTGGAGCGCAGCGAGTCCGAACTCTTACATATTAATATCCTCAATCCCCAATCCAATCAGCATTTTTCGGCTTAAAAAAAAAGGTGAAATCTGATAGAAACTTACAGCTTACAACAACTTACTTACTTTAGACAGAGTCATCATGGAATGAGTGAACAAGACGTTTTAATATTAAATAAATGTGATAATGTTTCTGTCTGCTTGTTATCTCTTCACGCTTAAACCGCTGAACTGATTTTGATGAAATTTGATGTGCAGATACTTTAAGTCCCAGGAAAAGACATAGGATGGATTTTGTTGCGGTAAAACGTACGGTTCCAGCGTGATAACCGAATTTTGGCGTAACCGTGTAGTAGGCTTCATCTAGTTATAGTTCCTAAATAGCTGCCTACATAGGAACTATAACTAGATCAGCTATAACTAGAGCATCGATAGTTAATTCTGTTTTGGCTAAAAAGCCACATCTCGAAGATTCATAACAAGATTTAAAGGTCAAAGTTCACGAGAAAAATGTGGTTAATCACCAGATAAAACTAGAATGGTTAAAAACGTGTTTAAGCCTTTAAGGACACTAAAGCTAGTCTTTAGTCGTGTGCTGTGTTTGTGATAGATTCAGTTAAATTAACCCAATTTACTGATATCCAAAAAGGGTTATATTATTGTGTACAACTAGAATCTATACTACGAGTATATAATATTATAAAGCTAAAGAGCTTGTTTGTTTGATTGTTTGGACGTGATAATCTCAGGAACTACTGGACCCATTTCAAAAAATATTTCACCAATGTATAGCTGAGATGTCCCTGAGTGCTAATAGGCTATGTAATATTTACCACGAGCGGAGCCGAGGCGGACCACTAGTAGTATATAGTTTATACTACTAGTGGTCCGTCTCGGCTCCACAGGATTATGTATATTTCTGCAATGTTTTCATGCTAGCGATAGCACCAGCAGGCAGCATAGACGGTAAACTGAAAGTTTTGTCATTTTGTTCATTGTGTCAAGAGTTGTTCGAGGTTTGTGAACGAATCTGTCAATATAGTAAAGTATTATTACTTATTTTTGTTACAACCTGTATAAAAATGCTACAAAAACCGTCCAAGGGTAACAGAATCTTAACAACATTCAGCTAATTATAGTATCATATTAATATTATTATTAACATTAATATGATACTATAATTAGCTGAATATTAAAATTATTATTAATATTATTATTACAAATAAAAAATAACCGGGTTGATGCGAGCAAAAACTTTTACCATCATTATCTTTTAATTAAAATATTCCATTACTCAGACTTACAAGTTACAAGGCTGTTTTGGCACGTGTAAAGCCCTCTATGTTGTAAAACGTCATAATAATATAATGCGGGCTCTACACTCGCGGCGCGAATGGGGATTGTATATTTTTTTTTAATTTTGCTCATTACAAAAACATTTCGAGGAATAAGGTCAGTGATCGTTTTTCTGTATATAAACGAAAAAAATACCCTTTGGTTACTTATATTTTTGAACAAATATGTTTAACCTTAGTTTGACCTTCAATGGCGTTAAATTAGCAATAAATTCGACCAACATTACGTTTCGAACTTTAGGTAAGCTTCTCGTATCAGCTTTCATATAATGATAACTTATATTTGACAAACCAGCCATTATAAATAAGATTGAAAGGAAAAAAAATATACTGCAGAGGTCAATTGGCCGCCGATGATGACGTCACAGCGAAACTTTAAAAATTTATTGAGAAAAAACTAGCCAATGAATTTCAAAATTATTTAATTTATATTCTTAAAATACCATATTTTAACGAAAAAAAATATAAAAAGTACATGTGATTTTTTTTGGACAATGCCCATTGCGGCCGCGATTCACGGATGCTACGCGCCATGAACACGATGCAAACAAATACGAAGCCGCGAAGCGCGAACGTGCACCCACGAAAACCCTCCACTCTTGCGGTTCGCAGTTCGCGCCGCGAGTGCAGAGCCCGCATAAGAGAGGCCGTTGCTCTGAAACAAGACGTAATGCTTAAAATATTTACGTAACCGACCTTTGCGTAACAGCAAATATTACGTAAAGAGGGCGCTACAAGCACATACAGTAAATAATCCGATCAAAATCCGACATGTTGCACACGTCTTTATGACAGAAACGTTGTCAAACGTCGAACAAAACTTTTTGTTTACTGTACATGCTGGTGCTGCCGTCTAGCGTGAAAACATTGTAGTAATATATTATCATATTGAAACGGAACAGTCTACTTTCTTACCAATCATTATTTTACCACTGATATGTTTCAAAATTATTGTTATCACTTATCAGTTTCAGCTCTTTATCGAAACTATTTCCTATTGATCTTTACCCATTAATAACCCTGGGGCGTTTAGGTTAAATTTTATCTTACAATTGGAGACATGACTAGACACTTGGGGTAACTAACATTTTACAACATAAGAGCAATTACTATTTTTGAAGAAGTTGAGCACTTTTGTGGGATAGGTAAAAATTGTGAAACTCGCGTCATATTCTCGTGCTGATCGAAAAACCGTTTAAAACGGTTGGAGAGTAGTATTTTGTGTCGAACTCGAACTCGAACTTGAACTCGAATTGATTGTAAGGGTTTCGATTAATTAAAAAAATTGTTTTTTTATAAAATCGATTTTCATAAAAAATGAGTTAAAAAAATGCATAACGTTAATAATCAAGTTTTCACTTCTGCCGGCACTCCCGGAGTGCAACCCGTCTTTTTTTCCTTATAATTTAAACAAACCTTGTAGCTTTAACCTAGTAACTAGTTCATCATCCGGCTAATAATTATAATATAAGCTATAGATTATAGTTAACTGAAAATTAATACCTGTATTGGATAAAATGGAAAATTAACATTATTGTTTTAATGATTTTCTCCATCTCTTTGCTTCCATCTACATGATTTTTCTTTATCTAGCTATAGATACATAAATTTTTTTTTATTTCAAACAATTTTCCCGGTCCTAAAGCCTCCATTTATGCAAAAAAAAAACGACAGTAACAAATTTTTTGTTATCCACTTTATCCACTTATGTCTACAATTATTATTACGTACATTGGGTTGAAGTCCATAATAAAAGCACAATATAAATTAAATACAGTAAATAACATAATAAGTAATTAATAACCCGAATCTGGCTCACGCACATTTTAATGTGAATCTACGTGAATACAACGTGAAGTAGCAAAACAATTTCCATGCACCTAAAACTGCTGCCTTACTCCCGACAGAATCAGAATCGAATCAGCTCGATCTCAACGGCTTTTGCCACTCCTGAGTCCTGACAGCTATACTAGCTCACGATCGTGCTGGGGCTCCATTTGAAACTAGTCAGACTCGTAAATCAAAATCGTATCAGTTTCGGGTAAGACTGCAGCTGCTGGTCTCTGTTGAGCGAATTGTATTTCAAATACACAGCTCAGTCTACTGTGTGTACTATTTATACTGTGACTCAAGTATCAAGTTTTTTCGTTTTGGTTTAGTTAACAGCTGCTTTGATTAACAATAAGTTTTATTTAACTCCGAGGGAAATATAAATTAAAATACTTAATGAAAAATCGTATTTGCTTGTATCATCATTAGTAAACGTCAGACATACACACTCGAGTCAATTGATTATAGAGAAAATAAAGTGAAGATAGAAATAATGTAAAAAACAAAATAAAGTGAACAAAAAACAAAACAGAGTGAAAATCAAAATGGGGAAAAACAAGCTGATAGAATTGAGTGATGACACGTTAGAGAAGATTAGAAAGTCATATAACATGGACGATCAGAAGAGAAGAGAAGAAGCAGTAGGAGCTTTGAGGAGCTGGGTGCAGAAACAGGACCATTTCATCAAGAAGGATTACAGTAAGTTCCTTTTATAGGTATATTTTTGGCGAAAAAATCGTTACTTACCTATATTATAAACTAGCTGTCCCGGCAAACGTTGTTTTGCCATTTAAAGTATTTCCACTTCATCAGTTGATACAAAATCTTACCCCCTCTTTTGTCCCCTAAGAGCAATGGGGGGAAAAATTTTATACACCAGATGTTAAGTTGGAAAAAACAGTTAATAATAATATGAAGTAAGTCTAGTAAAGAAAAAAGTTTGATACAAAATCTGACCCCTTAGAGGGGTGGGGGGTGATTTTTATGCACCAGATTTAGAGTTGAAATATGTCTGCGAAAACCGTATGCAAATCGGATCAGTAGTTTTCGTGTTAAAGCAAAAGTCTTATGACCGCTGTACACTCTCGCCGAGAGCTCTCGGGCGAGAGTCTCGTGCGAGAGCCCCTTGCCCGAGTGCGATCATGTACATTCTCAATTCAGTTCAATCGCAGTTAAGAACTCAGACAAGATGGACGAAAACGACCATTCACCATTCACCATGCATCGAAAGATATCATTGTAATCCAAAGATTTATTATCATAATTAATTTTATTTCTCACAGATAATGACTGATAATGTCGTTTATTATTATTATTTTTCTGTTCTACACTGTCCAACGGCGGAACTAGTACTGAAAGACGCGAGAGTGTACAGTAGTGCGCTCGTTTTCCTCGCGAGACCCTTTGTCTCGGGCGCAAAATACCGACAACGGACCGAGAGGGTCCGAGACAGGCGAAACGAGGCGAGCGCACCCATTTACACTCTCGCACTCGGGCCGCCTCGCTGTGTCTCGGCGAGAGTGTACAGCCGGCTTTATACAAAATCTGACCCTCTCTTTCGTCCCTTTAGAGGGGTGGAGGGAAATTTTTTATACACCAGATGTTAAGTTGGAAGAAGACAAATATATTATCTGCGAAAACCGCATTCAAATCGGATCAGTAGTTTTCGTGTGATAGTGGAACAAACATACAGACAGACAGACAGACAAAAAAACTAACCACATTTTTGGCTTCTATAGCGATGTAGTAACACCCCCCACTTATTATTTTTTGAATATCTTTAATGTACAGAATTTTCATTTCTACAGTTTTATTATAATACTAGCTGTCCCGGCAAACGTTTCTTTGCCATATTAAGTATAAAAAGTATTTTTTTAAAATTTGGTCGAAGCGCTAACTGTCGGACACACTAAAATTAAAATCCGAATTCGAATATTATTTAAAATTTGACACTGCGATGGCAGCCGACTGTCGGATCCAATGTAAAACATTCCAAAATCAACAACTACTAATAAATTAAAAATTAATTAAAAAAACATTGTCCAGCGGACAAAATTGTGAATCTAAACCATTCCCAGATCCCCTTGAACACACACAAAAAATTTCATCAAAATTGGTCCAGTCGTTTAGGAGGAGTTCAGTCACATACACACGCACACAAGAAATATATACACACACCGGCAAAATTAGCGGAACATAGGTAAAAAGGGCCACAACTTGAATTTAAGTGGGTCGGGCTGTGTGAAATCCTTTTTTATAGTTTCTAAGCTCATTTAAGAAATAAAATATTGAACACAACTGGGAAGCTAACAGATTTTTATTGCAATTATGCCCTACTAAGTGTTTTTCGATGATTGACGTTGTAAGTGTTTCTGATAAGAATGGCGTTTTTAGCGGGGTGCAAGGTACGCCAGCTCATTTGATTGTTTGGTTTTTGGAAGAACACATTGCTTAGATACAAAATTAGTGATTTTCCAGCATCTACGACTGCTAGAGCTGTAACCACGATAGAGAAAGGTCACACCTACCGTTCGGTCAGTCAGGCCTTAGGTGTGTCGGCTTTCGTGGTCCGTCGTAACTTTCAACGCTACAGAGAGACTGGATCTTACGTTTGGAGACGAGAACAAGGCAGATTTCGGGTGGCAATGGTTCAGGATGACCGTTTTGTAAGGGTACAAGCCTTAAAAAATTGACCTCAAACTGCTTTGCAGAGAAGAAACCTGTCGGAACAGGTCGGAGATGGACGTGTAAGTGATTGTGCAGTAAGAAGAAGAATCAAAGAAGTTAAATTAAACTCAAAAGTGCCAGCAAGGGCACCAAAACTTGAGACAGGACCGCAAAGAGCCAGGCTAAGATTTGCGCGTGAACATCAAAATTCAACAAGTGAGTGAAATCGTGTGCTGTACAGTGATGGGAGCAAACGCTGTGTAAATTTTGTTGACAGGCGATAAACAATGTGGATAAATCGTAAGGAACGCTATAGACCATCAAACTTAACGGACACAGTAGCCTATCATGCAGGCTTCGTAATGGTTTGGGGTGGCATATGATTTGGAGCCCGCACGGAGCTGATGATTGTTAATGATGGTACTTTGACAGTACAGGGCTATAGCACAAACATCCTAAATCTGCATGTTGTGCCTTTTACACAGTTTTAGGCAGTAACTTCAATTTTATGCGCGTCCGTAGAGTAAAAAAATCGGGTATTCTTACCTAAATGATGCTGGCGTAGCCCAGGTGGAGAGGTCAGCACGGTCTACGGATGTGGATCCGATTGAGGACGTGTGGCACATCAATGGGTGAACGGTACGAATTAAAACTCCAGCTCCAAAATGTGTTCAGAAGCTCGAGTTGGCGCTACTGGAGGAGTAGAAGAATATCCCACAGGAAATGATCGACAATCAAAATGCAAGCATGGAATGGCGTATCCAGACCCTCTTGAGATCCATAGAAGGCATTACACGCTTTAAACATGGCATTTCTTAAGTAAAAATGAAGAATTTAACTTAAAAACTTATTACTGAAATTTCTAAGATTTTTCTCAATTTTTGATTTTTGCAAATTTTTTCTATTTTACACGTTTTTATGCCCTAAATTTATATACTTAAGTTTTATTTTTAATAGTCAATTATTTAATAAATAAATAAATATATAAAAAAAAGCGAATAATTTTCAAAAAAAAATAAATTTTGTTATGTTCCTCTAATTTTGCCGGTGTGTATATATTGTATTAAGATGTATAGATGAGAAAGTGTGTCTGTCTGTTATCTCTTTGCACTTAAACTACTGAACCGATTTAAAAGAAATTTGTTAAGGATAGGTACATTGAGAGGAAAAGACAAATGCTTGTTTTTGTTTTTGTCACTTAAAGATTTATTGTTTTTATTCATTTAGATATAAGTAGTACCTAATAGAATAAAAAAGATGTGCCCAAACAACTCTTGAAGAAATAATTGAACCTAATTGAGTTGAGACTAAAGTTGTTGGCCGTACACAGTGAACTTTAATGTTATTCGTTGGCCGTACAAAATATTTTCTGTTTAGTTTAATATTTTGTATACTGAATACCTTGTACTGTTGTTAATTAGTCCGTAAAATAAAACAAAAACCGTAATTTTTTTCGCAAGAAAAACAAATTTGTTTAGTTTCCGCGAGATAAACGAATTTGGATTTGAATTCGTTTAATCACGCGGGAATGATGATAAAAAGTAGATCTTTTTTATAAATACGGAAAATTAATCGTAGCTAGGATTTTCTATCAAAGCAATTAATATTATATTAGTATCGTTCGTTGAATACTGTTTGAAAACAAACAATAAATAAAACTTACTTTTAGTTTTTCAGTAACAATGTCCGGCTAAACTCGATTGGATTGCAGTAAAGCTCCAAAAAAAATACCGTGTCCCATTTAGGAATCTAATGGCCTGTTATCTGTATTGATAAACCATTCTTGTACTCAATACCAAACTTAGCTGATACGCTCTCAGCGTCTAAGATGCTCTTTCATTATTTATTTATTTTTATTTATTCTCTTTATGTACAAAATTAAGACATATAATAATTATTAAAGTGACAATATAACATTGGCGTACTTATCACTTTAAGAGATCTCTTCCAGCAAACCATAAACAGCTGTAGTGGATATAAAATGGTGCGAAAAGGGCGATGTACACTAAAGACACAACATTAAACTAGTAGTAAAGCCTCTCAAGCAACCAATTGACAACTGCTGGGTTTCGTTTATGAATACTTTCACATTCAGATGATACACCTTAGTCCTTACAGTAGCATCCCAAGGATGATATTTAGCCTTATCTAAGTCTTACTAATACGAGCCTAAAAAACAGTGTAAATATTTCTTACTATTTCAGCTGATCGCTATCTGGAATGGAGGATTCTGACAAGCAAGGGATCCGTGGAGCGAGCGAAGTTGATGATCGACAAGATATGCACGTTCAGGACTTTGTACCCACAGCTGTTCGGTGTGTATAATGTGAAGGAGGACTTTGGGAACCTTAGCGATAATGTGTAAGTGACATTTATAATAATTCTATCAGATCCAGGAAATAATGTTTTGCCTGCGGTTTGAGAATATGCTCAAGAGCCTCAATAAAAGATCTTCGGACGGAGCGAGTTCGGGATTGTGCGTTATTTATGGTATGAAAAATCATTAATGTTAGTTGTTCCTAAGCATATTAAATCGCCTATTTTTTGTCCTTATAACGACCTATATAAAATCAATTTTTCCTTTTTTCAGGATAGTTTTTGCTCTGCCAAAAATACTAAATCAAGACATCAGAGTTTACGTGGTGAAATTTTTTGACAGAGAGCCAATCAACAAATTTTTTATGAACTACCTCCGATATATTCTAGTGGTGAGTTTGTTTCAATTTATTTACAGAAGGTTATCTTACAACAGCTAAAATAAACCAAGAACAAAATTTACAAGAACACTATTTTAATTTGATTTAAACGACATATTCACTAAAACATAAATATTATAAGAAATAAAAGAGAAAAATTAAAATATAAAAGAAATCCCCCTGGTCGTTTACTGGCAGAGTATATATTATTTTGAAAGGCTCAATGAGTTTCCCCGTTAGATGGTGACGCTCACTCTTTGAGCCAGTAAGGTGCCGGCCCTGAGATTTCGAGTGACCTTGACAAATTCTTTGAATATTTTTCTAAAAAGTTTGTGCTAATTGTTTCAGATGTGTGAGTATCTGGCAGCACACGATTACCTGGAGAAGGTGTGTGTCATCTACGACCTGCGGGAGGCGAACCTGGCTAGCTTCCTTACCGATATGGACTTCATAGAGATGAAACGGGAAATAACAGCGTTACTTGTAAGTTAAATTATGTATCCATTTAAATTTAAAACAACTTAAGGGAGAACGCTCATGACAGGTAGAAATAACATAATCAAAATATTATGTATGTATGAGCAAATAATTAGGAGAAACAAAAAATTAATGTATAGCAAATCTTTCAAATGCTAAAAGGATGTGAACTGTAGACGGTTTAGAAAATTCATTTCTAAATTCTAGCCCCCCTTATAATTAACTTCGATGACGCTATATATTCTGTATCACTGTCATCATCCGGTATGTTGGAAAATGCACCTGACAGATATTATGTTTGTATATCTGTCAGGTGTATTTTAGTATCATAAGTTAGCGTAATTTTTTAATAAACAACGTAATAATTAACAACAAAAGCAGCGACAGGCCACCTTTACCAGCAGACTCTTAGCAAAGTTTTCTTTAACTCAAAATATGACGTGCACGGTGCATGATACAAGTAGATCCAAAATATCAGAAAAGATCTAAAAAACACCTAATTGTTTCTTACTAGGAAGGCTACGGAGTCAGACCACAGAAGATCCTTATAATGACCAAGTCCAAGGTGGTCGAGACGCTGCTATCCATCGTCAAAACTTTCCTGAAGCCAAAAGTAATCCAGAGGATACAGGTGATCAAGAGCCATGAGGAGCTGCACGAGTTTGTACCGCAAGAGATGTTGCCAGAAGATTATGGAGGCAAGGAATCTTCATTGAAGGAGACACAAGGTAGACAAGTCGCCATGCTGATGGCACATTCAATTTAACGCATAAATGCATAAACAAAGCAAATTAAACATAAATTTCATACAAAAAATTTAAATGCGAAAAGTCTGTTAATCCGTTACCTTTCTTGAGACACTAAAGTTTGATGAAATGTACGGTTCCAGTTCGACAAAGAATTTCAGCGCGACCATAAGTGAAAGAAAGAATTCCTTTATGTCTTCTTTAATCAGTAAGGTGATACACACTTTCAATCCAAGAAGAGAACGTCCTGGATTCGGCAGGATACAGAAACTTCTGTAATTTTTAAGCAAATGAAATCTACAGATCGTAACTTTGGGACATTACAAAATCACACAGCAATTAATCTTTCTATGCACCTTCCTTAGAGTTATGGACTAGAGTCCTCTCTTCCGAGTACACGATGGACATCTTGCGGGCCGCGTACGAGGCTCGTACGGACGAGACGCGACGCCTCACGGGGCAGTTCAGTGAACAGTACGCTGGCGTCGCGGGGACCTTTCGATATCTTAACGTCGATTAAACTGTTACCTGGTGTTTTTGAATTGTTTTTATTATTATTATTTTTTAAGCCCTAATTACTCGTACTTGAGAACTTTCTTCTCTTTTTTGTGGGACTTGTGGGACTTGTAGGTATGTAGGTATGTAACGGAATCTTTGAGCACAATTTTCACCTATTTCCAGTAGTCTAATTAGTTCGAAACTTTGCATATTTTAAGAGCCAATGACAATGCAATAATAATATAAAAAATATTGTTTTATTTCTGAATAGATTTAAAAAAAAAAACTTCAGAATGTTGATACTACTGGTACCTACCACCGGTTCGGGAACTAACCCGGCAAGAAGAACCGGCGTAAGAAACTTGCACGGGGCCCACTTATTTACCAAAAAAAGTGAGAAAAAAATAATCTTTTAAAATAAAATTTACAATGCTGTAACTAAAAAAATACAATGTCAAGACACATACATAATGTAAGTCATACAATAGTGTGATAAAATATACAATGTCAAGACACATACATAATGTAAGTCATACAATTATAGTGTAGGTAGCCTTGCAAGCAGCAATCCTACTCCCAAGATGTGCCATCATTTGCATTTCAAACGGTCTTTGACTACTTTCTTAAATTTGTTAATGGAAAGATTTTGAACGTTTTCTGGGATTTCATTGAAAAGGCGTATACATTGACCTGTAAAAGATTTACTGACGTCAGACTAAGTCTGATCACTGGCAAATCTAGCTTGTGCTTATTTTTGGTGTTATTACAATGAATGTCACCTTTGGCTTTAAATTTACATATAATTTTTCTAACATATAATACATTATCCAAAATGTATTGCTCCTGTCATAATACCAATTTCTTTAAAATTTTCTCTCAAAGATTCAAATGTAGACATTTTGTAAATCGAACGTATAGCTTGCTTCTGCAGCACAAAAATAGTACTTATATCGGCAGCGATTCCCCATAAAAGGATACCATATGCCATTCTACTGTGAAAATAGCTAAGGTATACTACCGTGCAATGTCTTCGTCAGAAATTTCTCTAATCTCTCTGACTGCATATGCTGCAGAACTGAGTCTATCTGCGAGTTTAGCAATAATATGAGGACCCCACTGTAATTTGCTATCTAGTGTAAAATGGAAATTAAAAAAAAACAATGAATTCGAATAATAGCGTCCTTTTGTAGTTTTTTTAAACTATTATTTAGTGTCCCAACCAAGCTTATGTGATTTAGATAGGTAACTATCTAGCACAACATATAACATAATATAATTATACAGGAAAGGTTTTACTAATATTTGAGGATATTTTTAACCACAAACGTTTTAAAATGATGATTTTTTTTTATTGAATGATTAATTGGGCGGATTTTTTATTTTCTTCACAATAAGCTATTAAAGCTTATAATATTAAGAATGTACAAAATATCATTTGTAGAGACTAGAGACAACCCATCTCATTTATTAACAAACTTATTATCAGCGGTAACAGTTTTATGCGAAGGGATAGGCGAAGGGCCTCTGTCCCTTGTCTAGCATACACTAGACAGAATGACGGCTGTTCGTGATTTGTGAACGAGATAATAGTTGCAAATAGACATACGTTAACATAAGTGATGTCATAATAATATATTCTTGGCCATTTGCGCCAGTCTGGGTTACTGCTTATCTTGCTGCTTGCTTCGATCGCGGATTCTTGGAAATCTTTTTTTATTATATTGTTGTCGCGATCACCGGTGCTCTTATGGGGCTTGAAGAATTAATAAATTTATAATTTTTTAATGATCCTAGTTCCTACGTAGACTAGCGCAAGATTTGGATTGCTATTTGTTAAACTTGTGAGTTACGTTATCTTAGTTTTACTAATGGTTTCCTTAGTTAATAATACACGATTTGCCAATCTATGAATGTAATTAGGTACAATACATTATACAATATACTACAGTATGAACGTGTCCATACCCTTGTATATAATAAATATGTATGGTGTGAGATGATATTGGTGTTCTAAAAGCTATTTATGGCGTAGTCTGAAAGAAGCTTTTAATTAATATTTTGAAAAATGCTTGCAATGAGTCTCAATGAACATCGATTTCCCTTCCAAATTGACTACACAATTGTAGATCACAATTCTGTTCATTTTTCGATTCTCAACAATGCTCAGGGGCCGACGTCGACCCACATCACCACTTAATCTTGTATTGTCGGGAACCCACGATTATTCTGCCGGTGACGGGGCACGCTTGAAAAATTATGAAATGATGAATGAAATGTTCCCTTTGTCGTAAAACCCGGTTAATATTTGGACAAATCGTTCGGGTCCAAACAAAATACACATTTATTTGTTGATGCAGAAATACAATTTGATTTTACTCCGTACTGTAGTTTTCAAACTGTGTATTATGTCTCATTATATCTCAGTATTATAGAATGAAAAAAATGTTGTTTATTACTACTATTGCAATTGGTACGGGAGGTAGCAACGTTTGGATAAAAAGTATTTCAGGTTGGCTGATTTTGTGATATTATATCGTCATTCTTGCTCTTCTGGCTAGAGTCCAGGCGGTCTGTCTGCAGTAGTCGTTGCGTTCTGATTTACGTATTTCATTAATTATCTAGGCGTTGCTATTATAAGGAGCGCCTGATAAAAAAAATGGCAATCTCTCGCTTCTGGCTCTTGTCATGAATTGAGTCATACTTTCTCGAAAACGTTGCTACCTCCTATATAGTCTACTATGTATATAATTTTCAAATTGTCTAGCAATGAGCAAGTTGAATGTGATAAATTATAGCTTACGATAAAATATTATGTCAACAATTTTCAAATAAAAATGTAGATTAGATACGCAATCATAATAATATATTAAAAACACTTTCGATATCGTGGGGTATATTGAAAATGATGATAAAAAATAATTAAAATTAAAATATCTCGTCAAATCTTGAATACGGCTGGGCTTATTTGTTTTATTTGGGTCTAAATATAATAATTGTAGAACAAACATTTAAGCAATAGGAAGTTTTGGGAAAACTGTCGAAAAATTATTCTGCAACAGAACAATGATCATCGCGACAGAAATGAAATATTTAGGACGTAGGTAAATGGACAATAAAAGTCAACAAACAAGCTAATATTGACCACATCGACCTGGTAATGAATTTGTGAGGTGCAAACAATCAATAACCACAGGGACTGCTAGAAATGACTCTTCCATTATTAAATAGTTGTATGTGAATTCACACGAGCCAGCTGCACCTTCCCATGGCTTTGACCACGTCAGCGAACTAAGCAGACAACCATTTGATCGATGTAGACCGGTAGAACACGACAGTGTTTAATAGTAATCAGTCAAGGTATTAAAATATTAAATATTTTAAAATTATCTCCAGACGTTTTGGGCGAATTATGTATTTCTTATCATAAACGATTAGATAGAAAAATACAACAAAGTAAAAAAAAATCATCAGCTTATGTGTGATGCTTATGAGATGATATTTTTTACTTAATACCCGCTCAATGCACACTCGCACATAATATTTTATACAAAAGAGAAATTTTTTCGAGTGTCAAATGTCAATAGCTCAGAACAGGAAATAGGCTGTGAACACGCATATTCTATCTGTAATCATTTGTTTTGTGTTTGGACGAAGTCAATCGAAGTACTAAAGCCTCCAATTAGTTGAATTTCTTATAGTACGAATTTTAGATGATTTTGAAAAGAATAAAAAGTTAATCTATTTAGGTACATGAAATACTCAAAATATCTGTGCTTAATTTTTGATACTTTTATAATAATGAAAATATAAAGAAGGATGGTGTAATTGAAAAGGTTATTTTTGTAGATGATGACCAAACAGAAGACGCAGGGCCTCGTGTCCGATTTGATGCCGAACATCAAGTTGATGCAACTGTTTGGACATTTCCTGTTTAACTATCATTCAGGTAAAAGTTTTATCACAATCGATTCAATTAACTATTTTTTTTTTTTAATAGAAGGCAGGTCGCTATAGCCCTGGCGTCACTGCGACCCATGAGGATCTATTGTGACTCCTTCGCACTAGAGAATCATCCCCAACCCAATACTGCTCATAAATTGAACGATATGGTTGGGGTTGGTGCCACGAATTTCCTCTGATGAGTGTTCGTGGCGACCAAGGTGCCTGTTCCTGCTCTGTACTAGAGCAGGACAGTCGAGGAGAAGGTGAATAGGTGTTTCATCCTCCTCCTCACAGAATCTGCAAGTCGTTATACTACAAATACCCATTCTGTTTAGGTGTTTGTTGAGCTTGCAGTGCCCAGTTAGGCTTCTGGTAAGGATTCTTAATTGGTTCCTACCCAGGGTGAGCACTAATTCTGATAGTTTCTTGTTGAAGCCAGGAATTAGTGCCTTGGAGTGTTCAAGGCCAGGGGTCTCAGCCCATTGCTTCCTGCATAGTATGTGGCCCCATTCCTTGAGCACCTGTTTTGTGGTACTGGGAGTTATACCACAGACTGGTTCTGGGCCATATATGAGACTCTCGGCCCCAAGCCTAGCCAGTTCGTCAGCGGTTTCATTGCCGGGGACGTTACTGTGGCCCGGGACCCATACTAGGCGGATGCTGTTGTTCCTTCCCAGCATGTTTAACGTCTCAATGCATTCCAGAACTAATTTGGACGAGACTTCTGCGGCAGTCAGTGCTTTAAGTGCAGCTTGACTATCGGAGAAGATAAACACGTTTTTATTAACTAGGGCCATCTCCAGGCTTTCTAGTGAACAACCGAGGATAGCGAAGACTTCAGCCTGAAACACGGTCGCAAACTCCCCCAAACAGGCGTATTTGCCTTTCGGTGGCCTGCCTCCGTAGAATCCGGCTCCCGCACGGTTGTCTTTCCTTGATCCATCCGTGAACCAAACTATGTCGCTAGGGCGGACATCGATTGGGGTTTTTCTTTCCCAGTCCTCCCTGGAAGGTATAAAAACCTGGTATTGCTTCGAAAAGCTATGCACCTTGATCATGGCATCTGATGGCATGGCCATGACAGGCGATTCTCTGAGAGACTGTTCCAGCTGTCGAAATGGGGTGGAGGCCCAATTCGTCCTGCCCGCCGTTCTGGCCCTGAGAGCCACCTTTTTGGCCTCCATCTGAACAAGCAGAGGAAGAGGAGTTAAGTTGATCAGGGCCTCGAGAGAAGCGGTGGGTGTTGATCAATTAACTATAATTATTTAGTTAGTATATAATAAAAATGATTAAAAAAATAACAACTTTAAGAAACTGTGCTATGCACTCAAAACACATTGCCAATGTGGGATATAATGCGTGGAGGCCAAAGGAAGATCTTCCGACCGAGCGAGGTGGTATGCCCGGTCAGGCCGAAGCCCACTTGATACATTTCAGCTGTCGTATATATACCGCCGCGCTTAGAAGACTTCGATAGCGCGATGCAGGAATGTTAGGCGAATTGTGGGTACCGCCACATCACTCCCCCCCGAAGACCGGAGGTCGAATCTTGAAGTCTTGTCGCTTGAGTCGCCAGTGCCAGTGAGTACCAGTGAGTCGGAACTGTTGCAGTGAGTCCCAGTGAGTCGGAACTATAAGCTGCTGCACGGGATCCAGTGAGTCGGATAAGCTGCCGTGCGGGGCGATGCTACGTGCTGACCAGGAGAGATGTGCTCTGCTTTCTGACCGGTCAGTGTAGTGAGAAAGCCCAATGATGCCGATGCGGAGTCGCCCAGGCCGCGGTACACACTGCGGCTAGTGGACGATGTACCCGATGAGGCGATGCCGGCTGGCGCGGTGCGGAGGGGCGGGGAGTGATGATGATGAAGGAGGCGTGTTCTGTCGAGGGTCACCAATGTGGGATATAATGCGTGGAGGCCAAAGGAAGATCTTCCGACCGAGCGAGGTGGTATGCCCGGTCAGGCCGAAGCCCACTTGATACATTTCAGCTGTCGTATATATACCGCCGCGCTTAGAAGACTTCGATAGCGCGATGCAGGAATGTTAGGCGAATTGTGGGTACCGCCACACCAACATGACTTCACTAAATCACTGAAGTAATTTTGCTAGAAAGAGATATTACGAGTACTTCTTCTCCTACGCAGCACCGTCCACTCCACTCACTCGTCATGTTGGCAATGTGTTTTGAGTGTCGTATTGTAGCATTTTCAAAAAGTTCTCAAAACTACCAAAACAAGGAGTGTATCAAAGTAAGTTGAGGAATGACGTAATGTTAATATACTAAATAAATCCATGTATGCAATATGCCTTGCCAAATGCTAACTCTTAAATAAGCACGCAGCTGTTAATTTTAGCAATGGCTAGATTTACCTAATTCAATACTTTTTGAGTTTTTAATAAAATCAAACGAAAACGATGGTGGATACTGTAGCTGGTAATAATACTCTACAACAGTAGACAAACAAAAAGCACTTATAATTATTGTGAAAGTGCAAATATAATTAGTTTTCCTTGAAGAAGGCACTTTGCATGGAAAACTCTTGGAACACTTAAGTGTTATTAAGTGAAGTGATCCTTGCGAATGTGAAGGCATTTCATTGAAGTTGAACTTGTAAGGGTACGCCAATGCCGTGGTCAAGAACCAGGTCGTGAAAACCTGCAGTCATCGATATTTTATTATTCTTTAAGGATATTGGCATTGTTTGATTTTTTAAATATTAGCATGGACCAATTATACATTCCTCTATAGTTATTAGTTTGGTTTTTACCAGTTTTATACGGGACTGCTACTTTTGTGATAATTTAAAACTTACAGTTATTGCTATCCCAGACTCATTTGGAATAAAATGTAGCCTATATTCTGACCTTAAGTTCAGACCATGTCAAATTTGATAACCATCTGTTTAGAAATTTTTCCTAAGAGATGGATGATCAATCCATCTCTTAACAGAAAATTGATAATTCTCATTCATTTTACACTCCATCTTTTAAATCCATCATCACAAACCTAATAAAGCTTAATATCTAATGTAGAATTACCGCAAGGTACTGTTCTTATGACCCCTCCCGGACTTCTCTTTTTCTATTCATCTACGGAGTTTCTCTTCTTGTTTCATATTGTTGGGTTATTAATTGATCATGCTTTTCCAGACAATGCGGGCATGTCCCTCCTCCTGCGCAAGATTTACGCGAGCGTACACGCGTTTCTTATCGTGGTGCAGTTCGTGCTGATGGGCATCAACATGGCCAAATACTCCGAGGAGGTGAATGAGCTCACGGCAAACACCATCACCGTGCTGTTCTTCGCGCATACTCTCATCAAGCTGCTGTTCTTCGGTGTGACTTCGAAGAACTTCTATCGGTAAGTCTGTTGATTGTTATTTAGTGAAAGAAAAAATCTATCCCGGTTTTTTGTGTGAGTGGCGTGGACGGTGCTGCGTAGGAGAAGAAGTACTCGTAACATCTCTTCTACCAAAATTACTTATATTGACGAAAATGCTTTTCGCAAACGAATTTTCAAGTATGAATTTTGTAGAAATAAGTTATTTTTAAGGTTTCATTCCCACGTAAAAACGTGACCCTATTACTATAAGACTTCGCTAAAATATGTAACTCGATAGTTAGGCAGCTGAAATAATTTTTAATTAAGTTTCCGTTTTGCCCAGCCATGCGCGTTCCATTCGTTTGAGTCCAATCTATTCGGATTTGGCCGTTTTTTTATAAATATAGTAATTTTTACATAATAATATATTTTGTCATACTAATAATAAAAATTGGCTAAGTGCGAGTTGGACTCGCGCCCATAGGGTTCCGTACCACTATAGAGAAACAAAAGAAAAAAAAGCGTTTTTGTACGGGAGCCCTTAATTTTTAATTTTATTTAAATTTTACTGTGAATTAGTAAAGTATAAAATTTTAAATTGAGTATTTGGCGAATATTTCAGGTGGCTACCTGTTGTCATCATCATTAATACCGAACAAAAAATGTAAAAAAAACGTTTATATACGTATGAAAGACACCCTTAAATATTAAATTTATTTTGTTTTTAGTACTTACTTATTTGTTGTTATAGCTACAACAGAAATACAGAATCTGTGAAAATTTCAACTCTCTAACTATTACCGTTCTTGCATTCCAGCCTGGAGACAGACGGACAGACGGACAGACATCGAAGTCTTAGTAATAGGGTCCCGTTTTACCCTTTGAGTACGGAACCCTAAAAATGTAATTACATAGTACAAACGTCGATATAATTTCAGTTGAAAAACTTTTAATAGTCGCTATATCGACTGTATTCGGTGAATTGTAATTTATAATTCATGCAACTACCTACTTATTTACAGAGGGGTATGTTTTCCGTCCTTGTGTGAGTTATAATACTTGACACAAGTTCTTATAACTATACTAGTTTTGCTGGCGACTTTGTCTGTCTATATTTTCACTTACAGTAAAAATATTTGTCTTGAAACTTTTATTTACCTACACCTTAATTTTGAAATCGAAACAGTTTTTTATTTCGATCCCAAATTACATATTTTTGCGTTTAGAATTCTTTTATTCTATCTTAATTAGTTAAACAATCGTATAAAAAACTGTTTTTGTGACAAAAGTAGTACTTAAATGATAGTCTCTCTAGTAGGTATTTATGATATCAAAACAATCAAGACAATTCGTTTTCAATGACAGAAATTAGAAAGTATAAACACGAGAATTGGCGCTCTGAAAAAACAGAAAAATACAAACAAACAATTCGCTCGATAGACAGGTTTTTCGCGGAATTTTCGCCACACAAACAACATAAAATATTAATTTTCAGCGCCTGTCAGTTTATGAGAGCAAAATGTTTGTGTATACCGTTCAGCCATAGTATCATCTTAGAACAGTAACTCAGCCTTATAAATTATAATTATGTTCAATCGACGCGACAGAGACAAGCTATAGAGTCAGCTATTCGCATTGCAATATTATGACGAGGTGATGCGACGCGTTTTAATTACATTTGTTATTCAAAATCGGAATAATAATTATGTTCTATCGACATTGAGTTAACCCCTCGCATGTCACTATAAATATAATCAGCTATTCTCTTTACAATATGACGAGGTTAAGCAACGCGTTTCATTCAAAATCGGAGTAGGCTCCAATACTGGGGGTAAAGGCGGCAAGTGTATTAAATAAAGTTTAGTTTTTAATGGCTTTACCTATTAGAAAAATAATGAAAACATTATATACGGTCGAATTGAGAAACCTCCTCCTTTTTAGAAGACGGTTAATAAATACATCACAATTCACATCGCTAAGCTTAGCTCCCATTTCACCAACGTCTGTTAATGTTAATAGCTTGTTAAAATGTCATGTCATCTCTTTCATTCATAAGAAAAACGAAAGAGGTAACGTGATACTAATTCGAGCGTTACCTTAACTGCAGTCGTTGGTGAAATTGGGGCTTAGTAAGTAGTAAGAATTATTTAAAACTACTTTAAGTTCCCTGAAAACACGCTTATGTGTGTGTGTCTAGAGCGAAGATGGTCTGCTGTATATTATTTATATTGTGATTCAGTTTTTTCTTGGAGTAGGAAAATAATTCTTATGTCGGTGATAGAAAGGTGCTATGAGAGGTAAAATATCCCTGAATAGCTTTTGCGTTTTTAATCTCCAAAGTGTCATCTGGTTTGTGTCACGCCCGTGACATGAATAATAATGTAATCCCGATTTTGGGTTAGGTTATTTTTAAAGCAGGAAATTGGTAAATTTTCAGGAGGAAAATTTTTATTTTTATCACCCAATTTGTCCCAGTCATTGATCCCTGTGGTGAAATTACCTGAGAATTGGCACTTTGGCCTACTTCTTTATAAATCCATCATATTTTATGGATAAAATATGTTACACAAATATTTTGGCAAATTTGCCTAAATAGTGGCACAATATTCCGTAGTGCACTAAATAAATACTTCAAAAATATGTTATAGTTTCTTAAGAAATTATAGTCAAAAACTTTCTTTATTAAAAAAAAAAAAACTCCATCTAAATCGGTCCGTTTGGATGCTACGATGCCATGGACAGACACACACAGGTCACAGATAGACAGACACGTCAAAAATACCCCTCTTTTTTGTCAGAGGTTAAAAATAGGTTCGTTGGAGCTTGTAATAGAACAACGAAAAAAATGCAACTTTGAAAAATGACTAAAGCTCTTGAGATCTTTGTGTGAATAAAGTTCAAATTAAAAAAGAAAAAGAGATAAAAGGAGTAAAAGAAATCGTGTGAGGTAATAAACAATTTAATGCTGAGAGCTCGGGAAATTCATTTCCACATAATTTCCATTTATAACGCCAGCACAAAAGGAAAACTCAGGGAAGAGGCATTTTCTTTTATCCTTGTAAAGGCATTGATATACCTACGAATACGAGCGAAATTAATGTAAAATTAGAAGTTAAAATATTGATTGAGATGGTAGTTGAGATATAAACTGCTAAATTTTATATTAAGTATCGTAATATGAATGATGTACTTCATGAATAATTCTGCTAATTTTAGTATTGAAATATTCGTGGAAGTCCAGCGAAGGTTTATACGGTAGAAGATTTAGGAGAACTTTATGTGATACGAAGTTCAGGGTCATCTAGTAGCCAATAATTATTTTGATCAGCATCTTTTGGAGAATGTTTACGAAATAGAAAGTTTTAGGGTTTATTTCTGAATCGCCCGTGAATCAGAGATCTAAATCTTACCAACTACTTAATAAACGAAGCGTGATAAATCGGGAAATAATGTTTTATACTCACAAATTAATGGTAATGAAGGATAATTAATTCATGACTACATTTCAACATAAATGATAAACGATCATGAGTTTGGTGCTGTGGCTATTGAGCCTGGGTAGAGTGTGTGGCAGCTCAAGGCGGGGGTCGCGGGTTCGAGTCCCGCCGCGCGCCGACGGAAAAAAAAGTTTTTCAATGTTCCTGGGTCATGGATGTGTATTAATTATTAAATATGTGTATGATATAATAAAAATCTTAAATGCATGTATAGTATAATAGTATTAATGTATATTTCCGTTGTCTGATACCCGTAACACAAGTCCTTCAGGTACTTAGCACGGGGCCAGATTGACGTGGTGTGAAGCGTCCATAGATATTATTATTATCTTACTATTCATAAATTATTATTCTCAGTCCTATAATAATAATTGAGTAGGACTGTGAAAAAGTGGAAACAAAGTCATTTTTTTTTTAATTTTCGCAACGTCTTCTAAGATGATCAATATAATCGAGAACTTATAAGACGTGTTCTCTTCAAGGTTTGACCACACTCATGAAACAGCCTCTTAAGTGTGATGGGATGGTTGAGTGTCCGGTTACCTTTAATAGTAAGATCGCACTTAATCGACACGCCAAACAAATCATACAATACGGCACTTAAGGTCGTCCCCCGAGCAAACGACCTTGGCCATACATTTGCCGCGTTGCCGAGATCGCGCCAAAACCCTATTATTTTTACTTATCTTAGTTCAAAATTGTCCTAAAAAAAAATTTAAAACGGCGAATATGTAGTTTATGTTATTGTCGATCTATTGGCGTGAGTTTCAAATAAAAGTAACTTGTAAATCCTAAGGAGATGCTGAATGTATGCTTGAATTTTAACAAATTGGTATTACTTTGGAAGCTGATATCATGAGTATAAGAAACAAAAATAGAAAATTTAAAACGACAAAAGGAATGTTGATATACTGAAGATTATTGCTGTATTTTTTTTATAATTTTGTAGCTTTCAGATTATGAGTTTATAAGGTTTTAAATACGATCAATTACGGAATCTCCGGCCGGAACGCCCTTAAGTATACCGTTCTAATTCTCAAGACTCCTAGCGGTAAGAGTGCTTTGTTAATATGAGCCTAATTTTAGAAATCTCATTGGTTCAGTGGTTGTCGCCTAGAATCATAATTCTAGTTTTACGTTAGAAGAATTTTTTTTGGACAATCACAATTCACAGCCCGTTTATTGATTTGTCAATAACCTGGTCCTTAAACAATCTTAGACTAGACTAGACTAGAGTCTAGCAGTGCCGTAAATAGGGCGGTGCCACCGGTGTCCAGGCACAGGGCGCAGACTCTGGGGGGCGCAAGAATGACCAGACCAGGGAGGCCTGTGGCCCTGGAAGCATTGCTCTGGGTACCTATAATATCTAAAAAACCGGCCAAGTGCGTGTCGGGCCACGCGCAATATAGGGTTCCGTAGTACCGCTAGTTTTTGTCAATTTTTTATGGTCAATGAACGTATATTTATAGCGTGTTTTACACTACTAACAACATCATCTCAGTTACTTTCAAAGGAATTTGAACGAAAAGTTCCATTTATGATTTATACTTCGCCGAATATATTTATATTATAGTTGTTATTTATATTAGGTATAATATATATTTTAGTTGATCGACTATTACTCAATAACTTATGAAGTCTTCTTAGCCGTGATAGTTTTCCTTTTAAATTCAGCATATTTCCTACTCCCGTGAATTATTTCACATTTCCAGAACCAACCGTTTAGCTGGTAGAAGGGGGAGACACTGGACTCTAACGATTATTTCTACTTAACTTTAAAACTTAATATTTCACAAACGGATCCCTAAATCGGAAAGTGATCTATGAATACTCGTAATATTTTTAAAAAACCTATCCAATAACACCTTACACGATTGGGTGGACGCGAAAAAAAATCAGCCCTGCTTGATGTGTAGGGACTAGGGAAGGTACCAAAATTATTATTTTTTTTAAGATTTCATGTACCATTTTTTCGGCATCACGTATGGCGCATTTTCACTGGTCGATAGGGCCCGCATGCGGGGTGCGGGAGATTTCTAAAATGCATGCCACGACCAATCAAAATGCGCCATTAGTTGTCATAGACTCCCCGTTTGTTGTATACCGCACGAGTTAACGACTAATGAAAATGCGCCCTAATATGTGCATTCATGCCAAATTACAGCTTTGCAGGTCCTATAGTCTATAAACAAAACCGCGGACAGACAGACAGAGACGGACAGACAGACAGACAGATCGAAACTATAAGGGTTCCTTGTTGACTACGGAACCCTAAAAAACAAGGGCGCAGTTATAGAAGCTCGCACAGTGCGCAAAAAAGGCTATTTACGGCACTGGAGTCTAGACCTGTTTTCTATCGCTTCTTTATAGAATCACTGATCAAAATGTATGGAATTGACCTACGAATAATAAAAACTAAGGAAAAGTAACTCCCATACTATTCCGTTTTAAAGGTTCCTTTGAACTGACATGTAACGTCAGCCTGATACCGCTGAAGGCCACCTAAATAATGCAAATGCATTGAAAATGTGTTACCAATGGTGTTACCTAGGTACATACTTTTTTCATAAGTACGTATTGTAGAACATGTTTTTTGACCGAGTTTATTTTTCCTTATATTAGTTTTTTGACATAATATTAAGTGTAATGTTAATGTGTACTTGTTAAATGTTAATTCCATAATAATATAATATTTTGATCGGCGATACTATAAAGAAGCGACGACGAAAATGTCTTGGCTACAGGCTCAGAATACTCAATTGCCAATTGATGTTTCTCCCCAGGACGCTGGCAGTATGGAACCAGTCGAACAGCCACCCTCTGTTCACGGAGTCCAACGCCAGGTACTGCCAGATCGCGCTGACTAAGATGAGGAGGCTCCTCTACTTCATCATGGGCATGACCGTCTTCTCTGTTATCTGTAAGTACCAAAAGATAAGAAACTCGGTAAGCGCTTAAGTGTTGCAACTTGCAGGTGTCTAGTGCTGGCAGGACACTGTTTAGAATAGCTGTATTCTAGACAGTTAACGGCTGTACCATCAGAGAAATTGAGTGGTAGGCAAAAGGTTAACTTTATTTGGTCGGGTTGATAATTATGTCAAGTTAATGTTTATTGTGATCAGCTTATTGACTGAGCATACCATAACTTGGCCAAGTTGGGTTGGTCAGTCACCTGCTTATGAACCAATTTCTCTTATTATGTATCTATGTTTGTTTTACCTATAGCTTTTTAACTATCTATATTAATAACGCATGTTACCAGGTGTTTGGTTTTACTAACTTAATTACTTTTGCTTATTATTAGTTTGTTAAAAACGAAGTTCATCTCCGGAATATAAAATGAAACCCTTGTCCAACGTAACGTTGTAACGAGGGTGTAGAATCTGGGTTTAAACACGCATTTTTTTCATTCCATCTTTTATTCTTTACAATTCTTTTTAAAAAAAGTAATCCCGTTATATTGTTTTTTCATAAAAAAACTTCAGCTGAAAGCTGTTAAGCTCAGTTTAATGACACTTTCCTTGTTTTTAATTGAAGGAGAAATGAACGAGGAATCTCGTAATTTTCATAAAAAACTTTAGCTTCTCGATCCTTTTACGAGTTTTTATGATTGACAACAATAAACTCTATCAAACTTGAGCGACGGTTAAATCGAGCGAATATGGAAAGTTTTAACGACTTGAACTTCTGCTTCGTAGTAACTTTGTGATCTTACTTATAATGGGGTTACACTAAGATACTATGATGAGCATCTAGGTATACATGCTAAGGGCGCTCGCAGACTGCAGACTTTTAATCGGCCGAAAGTTAGTTTGGCTCTTGATCAGTATGAAGCTACAGAAGTGCGCATATTATGATACTGAGTCGGCCGATATTTAAGTTTGATAGGCTATACGATTGCTTTCAAACTTAACCATCGGCAAACTGTCGGCCGATGCTAAATCAGTACGACGATTGTTTGGTCGGCCGACTCGGCAGAAATCCGAATCGTGTAAAGTTTTCCATTCAATAATAATCTATCGCTGTGAATGGAACCGTGCGAGAGCAATCAGCCCGATGTTGGCAAAAAAAGTAAAATACTATGGTTAATCGTAGAATCAACTTCTAAATGTTTGTCATGTCCAACCGGCTTCTGAAAATTACGAAGATTTATACTTAAATACTTACCGATTTATCCATACTAATATTATAAATTCGAATGTGTGTCTGTCTTTCTGTCCGTCTGTCTATCTATCTGTTTGTCTGTCTGTTTGTAACCTCTTCACGCCCTAACCGCTGAACCGATTTTGCTGAAATTTGGCATGGAGATACTTTGAGTCCTGGGAAAGGACAAAGGATACTTTTTATCCCGGTAAAATGTACGGTTCCCACGCGATAAACGAATTTTGGCACAACGAAGTTGCGGGCGACATCTAGTTTTAAATATAACTCTATTATATCAGAAAAGTTAGACCTTTGAAGATGATGAGATACATTAAATGGCAGTCGTTTCGTTGTCCATCGGAATATCTACTGCAGCATTTTGCCACCGTTCAACACAACATGTCATCCTTATCACTTTTTTGAGTAACAGGCCTTGGCCAAAGTTTTTTTTTTTTTTTTTTTATGCAATAAGGGGGCAAACGAGCAAACGGGGCACCTGATGGAAAGCAACTTCCGTCGCCCATGGACACTCGTAGCATCAGAAGAGCTGCAGGTGCGTTGCCGGCCTTTTAAGGGGTAATAGGGGAGGGTAGGGAAGGAAATAGGAAAGGGTAGGGAAGGGAAAAGGGTAGGGATTGGGCCTCCGGGCATTTTATGATGCGCACGGTTCTTTACAAAAAAACTGTAATCACCATCCGGATTATTACGACCTGTGAACTTTTAACGAGCTTTTGTCTCTTAAAAGCCTGGCAACGCATCAAATACTCGGTTGCTATGGGTGCCTATCGGCAATATTAAATTAGATCCTTTATAGTCAATCTGTGTGTTCGACGTTCTGTTACACGGGGCCTTGTATTTCGGTTTTTAAAAAAAGGTTTTTATTAACACACACTTTTATTTCACTTCACAAAGACTTAGGAATTAGAATATATAACCGATGAGACTTGACTTAACAAAGGATATAGTAATGAGGAGAGGTTCCTCCAGTGAGACGGCGAATTGAAGACTGGAGGTCCAACCGCTGGGGACCTAATATACTATTATTATAGTGCTGACAAGACTTAAGGTCTAGTCAGCTAAACACCTAACAATGTAAGGGTGTAACAGTTCGTATACATTCTAATATTATAATGCGAAAGCGTGTCTGTATGTCTGTCTAGCTCTTCACGCCCGGACAGCTAAACCGACTGTAAGCCGTATTCTGGAACGGAAGTTATTTTTTGTTTAATGAATTTCAGCGCAATAGAGATGAAGTCATCATTTAGTATACCATATTTCTATAAAAAGTGTGCTACGCTAATTTGTGTCACTCTATAATTTTACACTTTTCCCCCACACTTCTCAGCATGGGTGACGATCACGTTCTTCGACGAGTCAGTCCGGTACCTGGTGGACAAGGAGACCAACGGCACCTACACGGAGCCGGTACCACGCCTGCCCGTGAAGGCCTGGTATCCGTTCGACGCATTCCATGGACCGATGTACATCTTCGCGTTTGTTTTTCAGGTTAGTTAAGTGATATTTTCTCCAGTGTCAGATTTCTTGCAACATCTCTATAGTTTTTCATGGTAATTGGTAGTGCCTTACCATGATTTGGTATGTACAGAAAACGAAGGTCAGTTCACACTGCAACGAGACGCGTTTATGTAATGCTTTTTTAATGATCAATTTAAAACGTTATTTACAACACTAGCTTAAGATACATTAAGTGTCTTGCTTCTTGTGGTATCGGGCTGCATTTTTAGAATATCTAATAAAAATGCATCGCAACGCCACGCAACGCTGCAAACTGCCCGTTACCCGCAACGCATCTGTAGCAGCTCTTCTAATGTTGCGAGTGTCCACGGCCCGCATGGGCGACAGTAGTTGCTTTCCATCATGTGGCCCGTTTGCTCGTTTGCTCCCTTATTTTATAAAAAAAGTTGGCTTCTATCAGCAATCAGTACAACTCTCCGCTTCGTAACTCAAATAATTCAGCTTCATCTTATACCCTCCTGGTGCCCTCTGCAGGTCTACTGGCTCCTGTTCTCCATGTCGATAGCGAACCTCCTGGACCTCATGTTCTCCTCGTGGCTGATCTTCGCGTGCGAGCAGTTGCAGCATCTCAAGGCCATCATGAAGCCGCTTATGGAGATCAGCGCCTCCCTGGACACGTATAGACCGAACACCGCTGAGCTGTTCCGAATTTCCTCTGCAGGTTTGTCCGTCAAGTCAAATTTGATGCCAGAATTCGTATAAAATATTGTAATTCGCGTGACTTGCATCGTACATAAACGTATGAATAATTTTCTGACAAAAAAAATGTTCTTGAAGTTTTATCTTACTAAATCTTAGGGTCGATTCAGATCGCAACGGGACGCGTAGTTGCATTTCTTAATTTGTATTGAATTGACAGAACTGAATGAGGTCTAAAGCCTGTCACAGACTTAGCTATAATATATATGAATATATTTATAGCAAGGCATGTTAATCTATACTAAATCCACATATTGTCACAGAAATATATAATATAGCTGAGTGTGTGGTCACACGAAAATTGGTATAGAAAATATATATTAATATGCCTAGCTATAAACATATTAATATATACTAGCTATATGACCGAGCTTTGCTCGGTATTCAAAAAATTCAAAAAAACACACATAAAATGAAATTTTTTGAAAATGATTCCTAGCTAGATCGATTTATCGCCCCCGAAACCCCCTATATACTAAATTTCATGAAAATCGTTGGAGCCGATTCCGAGATTCCAATTATATACAAGAATTGCTCGTTTAAAGATATTATTATATATTATAGCTAGGTCTGCGACGGGCTTTACGCAATTGAAGTCTGTGAAATCCATACAAATTTAGAAATGCATTTACGCGTCCAGTTGCGGTCTGAATTGACCCTAAGGGTAAGGTTACTAAGATGTTAGATATTTCCTCTCATAAAATTGATAACATTAAGATCTCATAAAATAGTTGCCTAGCTCGTGTATAAATAAAGTGCATGTGTCCGTGACACGTGATTACTTTAAACATACACTTACGAGTACATCTTGATAAAAGTTGCACTCAAATGACTTTTATACAAATCTATACTCTATTTTATCTATACTAGCTGTCCCGGTGAACTTCGTGTCACTTTTAAACCTTCTCTGGACTTGTACGAATATTTTAAGCCTAAAATCAGCCCAATCCGTTCAGCCGTTTTCGAGTTTTAGCGCGACTAACACATTTGAAAATCCATTTTTATTTATAAGACTAGCTGTCCCGGTGAACTTCGTGTCATTTTAAAACCTTCCCTGGACTTCTACAAATATTTTAAGACTAAAATCAGCCCAATCCGTTTAGCCGTTTTCGAGTTTTAGCGCGACTAACACATTTGAAAATCCATTTATTTATATATATATATATATATATATATATATATATATATATATATATATATATATATATATATACGGAAAGACGGACAAACGGACAGACACCGAAGTCTTAGTAATAAGGTCCAGTTTTTACCCTTTGAGTACCTACGGAACCCTAAAAATATGCCATTTTACTGGTCTGATTTTAACATAATTTATGTCCTGATTATAACAGGAAAACTTGATAAATTTCAAAGCATCGGTATATATGTCGCAGTCATTTGGTTTAATCTGCGATTCGATCGAATGACTAGCGCATTCCTTGAATGACACCATTCAATTGAATGACTAAAGGACAACTCGTCAAGACGTTGACTGTAACGTACCGTTTAACGTCTTGACTAAAAGTGTTATAGCGAATTCGTTAAATGGGATGCTATATTTTTTTCAAGTAGCCGTTGATGGGGTAGTTATAGGTAAATACACGCTTTTATATTATTTTATTAGTTATTAACTTATTACAAATAAAGCACTTTTATGACAAATGTAATCGATAAAATATCAACACAGTGCTATCAGCTGTGCGAGCTGTTTGACGCTTGTTTTAGTGACTAGTAGCGCCGCAATAGGAAGAAAATGAAATACGTTCAATTACCTGACTGATTTCATGTCCGCTATCTTCAAAACGCTATGCTACAAATCGCTAACTAGTTGAACGTTGAGGGACGATCGTTCAATAGATGTTCGGCCGAGTCATTCAATTGAATAGTGTCATTCAATGAATGCTCTAGTCATTCAATCGAATCGCAGATTGAACCAAATGACTCCGACATATATACAACTAACAGCTTTTTTGTAGCTTATCAGACGTTACCTCTACACTTATTTGAAGACATCACTTGAAAGTTGAAGTGGGTAACTAACATTTTATAGCATTCACCCTATTTTCCCCCAGTCCTTGGAACAAACCTTGTAACAATTAAGTACCTATTATATCACGTGTCATATATTATATCTGGCTATACATAAAATCTTAATTTTTCTGATTTTAAATTTTAAATTATTTTAAAGCCTCAATTTATGGAAAAAACTGTAAATTTTCAAATACCTACGTCATTCACTCATGTCTTCATCGGTGAGTATAAACTATTTGCAATAATATATGTGAGACAACGTAAATCAAATTAACACATATCATGTTATCATACAAACATAACATTGTGTTCATATTTGAACAGTCAACACCTTAGCAAATGTTGGCGGAGCGTAATGTAATGTATCCAATATTATCTATTCATAAATCAAAAAGTGTATAATATTATTTAGAGCAGTATCAGCAGGTGTATGCTTTTCAATTATTATTATCATTGTTCCAAACTCTTGTGAAATATATTGTGATATTGTGATTAAAATATATAATATTGTCATATTATATTTAACAATAGTTTGGAACAATGATAATAATAATTGAAAAGCATACACCTGCTGATACTGCTCTAAATAATATTATACACTTTTTGATTTATGAATAGATAATATTGGATACATATTGTAAAAAAAAAACTATGAAGGATTTTGTAAGTTTGCGAAACACAAACGCGTGAGAAGCTTTTCTGACAAGTTTGTGCTTCGTGCTTTTGAAATTGACTGATTGAGTCTAGTCATAGAAATAGATCTTGATATATGTCTGTGAGTCTAGTTCTAAAAGTTCTAAGTTCTTGAAGCATAATTTATAGTGTCTTTAGCGCAAGCAAACAGAGTCGACTTTTTTCTAAACCTCGACCACACAAATGAACTACATAATAATTATGATTTCTGGTAGAATAGACTCTGCTTTGGGTCTGCTAAAGTCGATAATGCAAATGGGCAACGTTGTTAACAGCGACCCCCATACGGTCTTTGCTCCTATAAATATTTTGGACCGTGACATACCATTAGAGGACCAATCTTAACTCCTTGTTCTAGACAAATCCGAGAAGATCCCTGATTCAACCGACATGGATATCCGAGGGATCTACGCGACGCAACAGGACTTCGGCATGATGCCGCGCATGGGCAGACTCCAGACCTTCGGCAACAACAACAACCCCAACGGCTTGTCGCAGAAGCAGGAGGTGCTCGCCAGATCTGCCATCAAGTACTGGGTGGAACGGCATAAGCACGTCGTCAGGTAGTGCTGATATTACTTTAACCAATACTTCCCAGGGCCCAGCCCCCCTACCATGACATCTTATAGCAGTATTACTTTAATATTACTTTCAGATTTCGCACAAACAAAAAAGATAGCTATGTTTATATAAATAGAGTTCATGTTTGTTTATGCGAAATTCAAAAGTAATATTAAAGTAATACTGCTATAAGAGCTCATGGTGAGGCCCCTGATCCATAATGCGCAATTTGAGTCGAATTTGGAAACTTTATCGTGCGATCATTGCTCAACGCCTATCGCGGCGAGTGTTTATTGGATGTCGCGTGATGAGGTTTCCGATTTGGAGTCGAATTGAATTGGGCATTGTGAATCAGGACCGATTGTTTTAGGGTGAGTAATTAAAATTTAGGCTATTACTGTTTGTCTGTAATTTCCCATAACCGATTTCAATTGTACTATCAGAGACAACGATTCCTTGGCAGATGCGGGACCTACGTAGTTTGGTCGCATTAGTTACTTTGAATTGACATGATCCGAACAAATGACGTTGGACTATCATCAACTGTCTTGGAATCAATAAAATAAAATAAATTAAAAATCGTTTTATTTCTGAATAAATTTGAATCAAATGTTTTCAGAACGTTGAGCTACATGTTGCCTACCACCGGGTCGGGAACTAACCCGGCGAGAAGAACCGGCGTAAGAAACTCGTACGGGGCCACTTTTTACTAAAAAAGTGGAAAATTGGTCTTTAAAAAAAATAAAATTTACAATGTAAATATCTTAATCTAATACATTATAGAAAGTCAACATGGATACACAATTGTAAGTCACATATAATAAATGTAGAAGCAAGCAGCCATCCTACTCTCAAGATGTGCCATCGTTTAGGAAATGATTGACCGTATTGGCTTTGGCACACAAACGTTCTTTAATAACTTTTTTAAATTTCCTCCATAGTATAATGATGAGGATGTTTTGTTAATATGGTAACTATCATAGTTATCTATCATTATAGGTATCCAGTCTAGACTTAGTAATATATATTAGTGATTTACACTTAGGAGTTGATATCCATAGGATTTAAATTTAAATTATTTTTTTTACACTTTTCCTTAGACTGGTCACCTCCATCGGCGACACGTACGGAACGGCGCTGCTTTTTCACATGTTGGTGTCGACTATCACCCTGACTCTGCTCGCTTATCAGGCTACAAAGGTAAGCAAATAACGATCTTGGACGAGCTGTTCTCATTTTCTGTTTCCTCTGTCTTCATAACTAACTATATTTATTTTAGTACTTTTGCGCTACATATTATATATATATATATATATATATATATATATATATATATATGTAGCTTATATATATATAAATCTCCTGTCACGATGTTTGTCCGCGATGGATTCCAAAACTACTTAACCGATGTTAAATGTTTCTTTTTTTTAAATGTGTGCTTTTTTATAATAATATATTTTGATGTTAGATAAATGGAATCAACGTGTACGCCTTCAGCACTCTGGGTTACTTGTGCTACACCCTGGGACAGGTGTTCCACTTCTGTATCTTCGGCAACCGGCTTATTGAAGAGGTAACTCACAAACCATTTATATTTATATCATAAACTAGCTGTTTCCCGCGACTTCGTCCGCGTTAACATAGTATACCTATATAATATGGACTAATTTCATTTAAACTTTCAACCCCTATTTCACCCCCTCGCGGGTAGAATTTTCAGAAACGCTTAAACACGTATCCAATCATTTTTAATCAGTAGCTCAAACATAAAATTTCATGCTACTAACTCGGACTTCCATTGAAACTTTCAACCCCAATTTCACCCCCTTGGGGGAAGAATTTCCAAAAACGCTTAAATACGTATCCATTCATTTTTAAATAGTAACCCAAAGATAAAGTTTCATGTTCCTAACTTAAGAAATGACGGACTTTCATTCAGACTTTCAACCCCTATTTCACCCCCTTCGGGGTAAAATTTTCAAAATTGCTTCCTTAGTGGATGTCTACTTAATAAAACAAACCTACTCACCAAATTTCGTGGCTGTAACTTTAACGGTTTTTGCTTAGCGATGATGAATCAGTCAGTCAGTCAGGACATGTAATTTTATAAGTATAGATATTATTGTATTATGCTTTTAAAACTTGACTGCAACAGAAGGGGGTTTTGGTGTGTTATGTCTACTAGCTCCAAGTTCATTTAGTAGGAGCGCTCGCAACGCATCGAAGCAGAGGAGAAGTCTTTTTATTACATATTTGCCCGTTTCATGACAGAGCTCGTCCGTGATGGAAGCAGCATACTCGTGCCAATGGTACGATGGCTCGGAGGAGGCCAAGACGTTCGTGCAGATCGTCTGCCAGCAGTGTCAAAAGGCCATGAGCATCTCCGGAGCCAAGTTCTTCACAGTGTCCCTGGATCTGTTCGCTTCTGTAAGTATTTGCATTTGATTCGTGTTTAGTTTTGGAATGTGTTTCACTTTGGTGCGTTTTGCTTTACCTTCTTTTTTGTTTCATTTTGATGTTTTTGCTTCGACCTGTATTTTGCTTTACCTTGTGCTTTGCTTCGAGTTTCGACCAGTTCAGTTGTACGCAGTAGCCTCTCCTGCTTTAGCAAATGATTCGCTTCGGCCTCCCCGCTTTAGCCTATGTTATGCTTCGGCCAGTGTTTAGTGCCTTTAAAACAAAGCACTTAACTATTAAAGCCACCCCAGCCTGATTTGATTAATATTTATGTAATTTTGCTACAGGTACTTGGTGCTGTTGTTACTTACTTCATGGTGTTGGTGCAACTCAAATAAAAAAAATTAACACGGGTATTATAATATATCTCTACATTTGTTAGTCAATTCTAATAAATGAAAGAATCATGTATATTAGCAATGCTATGGTACCTACCTGAAAATCATTGATTTCTAGGCAGTTGACAGACCGACGTTATTTGGTCGGATTATGTCAATTCAATGATAGCTGTGATCTGTCGGATGGGTTTGACATAATGCGACCAATTTACGTTGGTCCGCTATCTGCCTATGAATCAACTTCTCTGATAGTACCTAATGAAAGTTCAAAGTAGCTACTTTGAATGTTTTAAACAGGTTTTATTAAATATATTTCACTAAGACAAGTAGTGTTTATATGTGATGTAAATGGATCAGTTAATACTGAAACAAAAGGAAGCGAAGCCTAACATTAATGCATTTAAAGACGACTAAAATTTTTTAAATTTTCAGTGTACGTCTAGTCGCGTATCGGTATGGAATTTGGAAATGGTAGTTTTATATTTTTTATTTTACTTAGGTATCATTTTTTTAAACCTTCATCAAAAGTTTAGTTGTAAGTTTTTTCCTTGTACCTTACTTTAGTATAGGTACTATTTGGAATGTAGATTTACCTACCTAACTGTAATAAATAAAATGTATTTGTATTTATAAAATAAATAGCTGTTCCTTTATTTGATTTTCATTTTGAGAGAATTTGAATCAATCATCATTTGAATATTTCTACTATTCTAGGAATTGTATATTATTGCTAAAGCTTAAGCTATTATTGTTATTTTCCACCTTTTTAACCGACTTCCAAAAAACGAGGAGGTTATATGTTCGGCTGTGGATTTTTTTTTTGTATGTTCAACGATTACTCCGCCGTTTGTGAACCGATTTTCGTAATTTTTATTTTGTTGTATTAGGTTTCACTCCAATTTGGTACCCTGTTCACAAAAGTGGTGACCTGATGATGAGATCCATGAGTAATCGAGGGAACTCCTCGAAATTTATATGGAAACATATGGTGATTTTGGTTTTATGAGAAGCATCCTAAGCATATGCTACCAAAACGCAAGATTTTGCACCGAGGTATACTATGGTTCCGAAGATACTAAGAGAACTCCGGATTCCTTATAGATACAAGTTTGGGAGTTTAGGCGCTGTTTTAAGAACTGAAAGCATATTATGCTACTATGCAAATTGCATTCATCATCATCATCATCATTACCAAGTCAGGGTCACCAATGTCACCAAATTCAACCTTATCTCCAGAGCATAAGGCACACATTTGATATTACTTCTGAGAAATTACAGTTGCTTCGATCATGTAACATTCTGTCTCACTTCGCCGAGATATTCTGTAAAACAACATAATTTTAACCTTTTGCATTGCGTTTAGCGTTCATAGTACAATAACTGTCGTCTGCCGGGTACCGTACTATACCGTGCGAGGCGTGTGCGACAAGTCGAGCGAGAACCCTATTGAAACTAGTCCGGTGACCGGCTACATAAGCACGTGTTCACTTCGATTTTTTTAAATGTAGTGTTTAAAATTATCTGCAGGCTGCAGCTGATATTATATTTTGTAAGTGTGACTGTAATAAGATACCTACGTAGGATAATATTATACAGGTGTATTATTCTACGTATAGTACGCGATGGCTTACTAGGTAACTAAAAAGAGTGAAATTATTATTTTTAACAAAAAATTAAAGCCGACTTCCAAGGTAAAAACAATAATAGCATCCTTATAATATGAACTAAAAAGTATTAAATAATTATTCCTATCTAATAGTTATTAATACATGTCCGAATTTATATAATATAACACCACAATGTGGCCGCTTGGGAGTTGAAGCGTTCGAGACCGGTTTCCTGCACGATACTTATTATTTGTTGCTAATACCTAGTTTGTATCCTTCGATCGTGGATTCTTGGAAATCTATTGTTATTCTATTGTGTCTCGCTCACCGGTGAGCTTGTAACAAGATACGTAGAATAATATTATACAGGTGTATTATTCTACGTACATAGTAGGTACGCGATAGTTTACTACTGATACTGATTGAGGAGCTCAGCAAGCAGCACATTGGTTGCCATGTAGATGGAGTATGTTTCAATAACATAAATTATGCGGACGACATAGTCTTGCTGAGTGCCTCAGTCTGTGGTCTCAAAAAGCTACTTGATATTTGTGAGCGTTACGCAGCGGAGCATGGGCTGATATACAATAGTAAAAAGAGTCAGTACATGGTCTTTCACAGTGGAACCAGAAAGGTGGATACAGTACCGACTATTTTACTAAATGGTGTTCCTTTGGTTAGAGTAGAGGAGTTTAAATATCTAGGACACATTGTGACGTCCACTTTGAAAGACGACACTGATATCGAAAGGGAGCGAAGGGCGCTGGCGGTTAGGGCAAACATGGTTGTCAGGAGGTTTACAAGATGCTCGTTAGAAGTAAAAATGACGTTGTTTAGAGCTTTTTGTACATCCTTCTACACTTGCAGCCTCTGGGCAGCATATACGCAAAGGGCCTACAGCGCCCTTCGCGTCCAATATAATAACGCGTTCAGGATGCTGGTGGGGCTCCCCCGATGGTGCAGCGCTTCGGCAATGTTCGCGTGCGCACGAGTGGACTGTTTCTTTGCCACAATGCGCAGGAGAACATCGTCGCTGGTGCGGCGCATGCGGGGGAGCTCCAACGGCATGCTGGCCGCGCTCTGTGAACGCCCTGATAACCCGTATATCGGTCACTGCTGTCGCTTGCATGCAAAATACAGGCCAAAATATTTATTATTTTAATATAATTTATGTAATTATGTAAGTATGTTTTTTCTACAAATGTGACTTTTGTTTGTAATTTTTTGATCTTGTACGGATATGAGTCTGGATACTTGAAATAAATGATTATTAATATTATTATTTCAGTACTAGGTAACTAAAAACTAAAAAGAGTGAAATTATTATTTTTAACAAAAAATTAAAACCGACTTTCAAGGTAAAAACAAAAATTACATCCTTATAATATGAACTAAAAAGTATTAAATAATTTTTCCTATCTAATAGTGCCTTTTTCCGAATTCGGCTAAAACTCAACTATTTCTGTACTCAATCTTCATCATTTTGAAGTCGGTACCAGATGAATCTTCAGTTCTCTGACAGAATATTTGAAACTTTTGGACTGGCACCGACTTCAAAATGATGAAGATTGAGTACAGAAATAGTTGAGTTTTAGCCGAATTCGGAAAAAGGCACTATTAGATAGGAAAAATTATTTAATACTTTTTAGTTCATATTATAAGGATGTAATTTTTGTTTTTACCTTGGAAGTCGGTTTTAATTTGTTGTTAAAAATAATAACGAAGTGACTATTAGTCCGGGTACCGTACGAATAATTTTTATTTATTCGTCCGGGTATAATATTTTTTTGTTTCATAAAAAGTAGAAGATAGTTTGACAATATGAATTTTTTAGTTTGACAATAGCCGGACAATTAGCTGGTACTTCTCGGCTGCATCTATTTATCCGGGTACTGTATGAATAATTCTTATTTATTCGTACGGGTATATTGGTTTTTTATAAAAAATTGGCCAAGTGCGAGTCGGACTCGCGCACTAAGGGTTCCGTACCGTCATAGAGCGAAAGTAGGCAAAAAATTGTGTTTTTTGTATGGGAGCCTCACTCAAATTTTAATTTTATTTCAATTTTAATATTAATTATTAAAGTATACATAAAATTGAGAATTGAGAAAAAAGGATTGGGCCTCCGGTAAACTCACTCACTCGGTGAAACACAGTGCAAGCGCTGTTTCACGCCGGATTTCTGTGAGAAAGTGGTATTTCTCCAGTTTCACTCGTGCCGAAGCATGGCTCTCCCACGTAACATAGGCTAGCATAAATAACTTCGGATTATAATTTTAAAACATCATGTCAAATGTGTCAAATAAAATGTAGTTTTAATGAACGAAGGAGTTTTGATATGTAATATAGCGGCAAATCACGCCTGACGCCCGTGATGCTACGAGTAAGTACTCACATACGGTTTCACTCGAATCTCGATCGTGCAATCAAGTAGAGTAGAACCCACGGCTTGGGCTTTCGTCCACACGTGAGCCACACATTCAGCATTAATGTATCGAGTGATGGGCGCCGTTCAGTTGTCACCGAACCGTTCGAGCCAAAATATGACTATCCAACTATGGAGGGTGGCTACTGGCTACATTTAGCAAGTCTCGCAATTCGTACACACGCTTGAGTAAAGCTCGATCACGGCTTATTTTAATTTCGAAAAATCCCATCTCATTCATTCGTCGTACGGATAACAACTCCCCTCTTTCAAGTCTCTACTATCAGTGGTTGAGGCTGTACCTACGGTGATGCCATTTGCATGTCTTTCAGGACAAAGGATTCTATATTATAATGATGATGATATAGATAACTGAGCTAAATGGAAAGTACCATTATATTTATGCAATAAAATAAAAAAGATTTAGATATAAGAAAAAAAGTTTGTAGTAATAAATCATATTTTTCTTTTTAATTTTGAATTTTTCACAATAGACACTTAGACCATTATATAGAGATAGTACCCGGATAAATAATTTATAGTTATTCGTACGGTACCCGGATGAATAATTAAAAATTATTCGTACGGTACCCGGATAAATAGATGCAGCCAAATAATAATTGGTAAAAGGTGGCCCCGTGCGAGTATCTTACGCCGGTTCTTCTCGCCGGGTTAGTTCCCGAACCGGTGGTCGGCCTCATGTAGACGTGACGTTCTAAAAGTTAAACTTTGTTAACCTACTTAGAAATAAATATTTTCATTTTATTTCATTTCATTGTTGTCTTACAAAGCGACAATATATTTTGTTCCTAAAAAAGTCTATGCAATTTGTTGGTACTTATGACCTAAATATACTGTAAGAGAAATTGCTTAATATAGGCAGATAATAATAATAATAAGCTTTATTTTTCACACAACTCACAGATAATGGTACAGAAAATAATTATAACAACGATAATATTTTGTAATTTTGTTACGTGTAAACTGGAGCCTAAGCTAGGGATTAGGGAACCCTGTATTTCTGGACTCCAGATTCCACCCGCAGATTGGAGGAGAACATAAGGGTTTTTTTAAAGAAGTACGTGAGTGCGTAAGTGCGTGCGTGCATAAGTAGCAGACCCGTAGGCCGCTATAGGTCTTATGTCCTAAAAGTACGCTTCCTTTTTCGGCTAGATCAAGTTCGACTGATGATCAAGTTTAACATTTACTTGACATAACTCGACCAAAGGCCTATGTCCAGCAGTGGACGAATATAGGCGATGATGAATGATGAATCCAACAAAAATATGATGAAGACCTGCCAACTGCATATAAACCAATTTTTGTAATAGTGCATAGCAGTGGCTAGCACCATCCATTTAATACATCAAAAGAGCTAAAATTACAACTAAATTGATTTAGTTAAATCCCAATATTTACTCGTATTCAAATATTAGGAACACACATAAACTGAGTAGTAAAAATAGAATTTATAAAATTTTAAAGGAAGTTAAAAATTCTTCCTTCTAACATCGCACACTCTACATTCATATCTACTAATGTTATGAACGCTAAAGTGTTTCTAATTTAACTGTATCTATATTTCTCTTATCTCTTTTAAACACTGAAACCGCTGGATAGATTTTGATGAAAACATAGGTCTGTGATCTCCTATGATAAAAAGTATTTTCAGGTCCCTCAATTTCTCATTCCTGGTAAAACGACGGTTTAATATAGGATATTTTTTCCTGGAAAAATGTTTTTAATTTCAATGTGATAAACACGTAAAATGAAATTCGATACAACGAAATTGCAATTATTCTAGTAATCAATCTTGGTATGTAGATTTAATTTGTTTAAATCCTCCGCTTTATGAATAGAATACGGATATAGCACCTAATTTATGGTCGCATAAATCGTTATCACAGGAACACATTAAGACGTCAGACAAGACATTAATTTTGATTATGATTTTGTGGGGATTTCGTTACAATTTTTCATCGTAAAGTCGTTTAGTGTAAATCTAGACTGAAGATAAGATAAGGCTTTAGTCGAAGGCGCTTCTGATGTAATATTTCAGATTCAACGTAAAGCGCCTGGCTTATAGTTTATCGGTGAAACGAGATTATTTGACTGGATTTATATGCGTCCACCCGAACGCGCGGTTCGGCGGATAATACGCAAGATGACTAGCAAATGTATGTAAATGAATCATTATCTTATATCTATATATATAAAAGAAAGTTGTGTTAGTTACGCCACTTATAACTCAAGAACGGATGAACCGATTTGGCTGAAAGTTGGTGGAGAGGTAGCTTAGAACCAGGAATAGGACATAGGGTACATTTTGTCCCGGAAAAAATGTATGGTTACTGCACAATATACTTTTATGATTTGCGCGTAAACTATTCAATCGATTTTTTTGATGATTTTGATGAATTTTGGTATGGAGATACTTTGAGTCTCGGGAAAAGGACAAGGGATACTTCTGCGGGCTGATTCTGTATCGTACATTTGTGAGTGAATCACTGAGTTAGTAACGAAACGGGAGGAGTGAGCAACCGAAAGTCTCACTTTTGTATGCAAGTGAATACAAAAAGTGGCACTTTCCGTTACTCACTCCTCGGTTTCGTTACTAACTCAGTTATTTACTCACAAATATACGATACAGAATCGGCCCGCTGGTCCCGGAAAATGTACGGTTTCCGCAGAATAAACTTTTATCTTAAGAACGTATTAACCGATTTGGCTGAAAATTGGTGTAGAGGTAGCTTAGAACCAGGAAAAGGACATAGGATACATTTTGTCCCGGAGAAATGTACGGTTACTGCACCTATCCATACTTAAGTATGGATAGGTTCACATTGACATTTTGTACATTATAGGAATGTTTATTTTAAAAACTGAATATTAAAAACTAATTGACACGTACCAAGAGCACTTAGGGCCAGGGCCCGTACCACGAAACGGTTTTGAGACTCAAACAATCGTACGAGAATGTTGCGCCCTACTCTAACAAACGTGAAATGACGTTGTTAGAGCAGGACGCGGCATGCTCGTCCGATTGTTTGAGTCTCACAACGGTTTCGTAGTAGGCCTACTGTTTCACCGCTTCCTGATAAGGCTATCCACCACTTAATTTGACATATGGAGTATGGAAAATCTGTCAAATAACCCTATCGGGCACCTTATCAGGAAGGGGTGAAACAGGCACTTAATGTATTACTGACAAATTAGAGAAGTGAGCAACACATGAAAACAACCTAACTTCAACCTTTTGCATTGCGTTTAGCGTTCATAGTATCATCGAGGAAGTTGATTCCTATGCAATTGATGGGGACCTAAGTAGTTTGGTTGCGTTACGTCAAACCCAGACGACAGATCACAATTATTAACATTGAATTGACATATTCGACCAAATAACGTTGGTCTATCAATTGCATAGGAATCAACTTCCTCGATGGTACAATAATTGTCTGCCGTCTCGTCTCGCTTGCTACAATCTGCTAGGGCTGTCAAGCGCGCGGCGCGGCGCGCGGGGCCGGACACCTACCAGACCGAGCGCATTAGCGGCCGAGCCACAGCGGCGACGGCCATCGAGATAGATATTATATATACCTTAGTATGCAACCGCCATAGACAGCGCGCCTGGGGCACAGTATATAATATATTAGTTACCTGGGGCCCAATTCTCAGAATGTGAGAAAAGTTCATCTTCGAATAAAATACCCAATTATGAGATTTTTACGAGAAAAACACAGTTTGTGTATTCTCAAAACTTCACATTCAAAATATTTCAAGCAAAGATCGGTCGAGTCGAACGAGTGGGACCGGTTATTAATAGAATATGTCCGAATTTATATAACACCACAATGTGGTCGCTTGGGAGTTGAAGCGTTCGAGACTGGTTTCAGCACAATACTTATAATTTGACATTGAACTTGACAGCCCTAGCAGATTGTAGCAAGCGAGACGAGACGGCAGACAATTATTGTACCATCGAGGAAGTTGATTCCTATGCAATTGATAGACCAACGTTATTTGGTCGAATATGTCAATTCAATGTTAATAATTGTGATCTGTCGTCTGGGTTTGACGTAACGCAACCAAACTACTTAGGTCCCCATCAATTGCATAGGAATCAACTTCCTCGATGATACTATGAACGCTAAACGCAATGCAAAAGGTTGAAGTTAGGTTGTTTTCATGTGTTGCTCACTTCTCAGAAGTAATGTCAAATGTGTGCCTGGACTTAAGGCTGAATTTGTTATGTTCAATTTTGGTGACATTGGTGACCCAGATGTGGTAATGATGATGATGATGAATGTAATTTGCATAGTAGCATATGCTTTCAGTTCTTAAAACAGCGCATAAACCCCCAAACTTGTATCCATAAGGAATCCGGAGTTCTCTTAGTATCTTCGGAACCATAGTATACCTTGGCGCATAATCTTGCGTTTTGGTAGCATATGCTTATGATGCCTTTCATAAAACCAAAATCACCATATGTTTCCATATAAATTTCGAGGAGTTCCCTCGATTACTCATGGATCCCATCATCAGGTCACCACTTTTGTGAACATGGTACCAAATTGGAGTGGAACCTAATACAACAAAATAAAATTTCGAAAATCGGTTCACAAACGGCGGAGTAATCGTTGAACATACAAAAATAAAAAAAAATAAAAAAATATCCACAGCCGAACATATGACCTCCTCGTTTTTTGGAATTCGGTTAAAAATGAAACTCTGTTTGAATAATATTATGATGTTCAGCGTTCGTATGTTAGAATAGAATAGAATAGAATGATTTATTGCATAAAATGTGGTACAAAAGGTTTTACAATTTTACTGAGATGGTTCCAACATTTTGCCTATTATGTGGCGTGCAAAATAATTTTAAATACATCATAATTATTATTATAAGAGTTCCAAGATAAATAATAACTCATTAAATTAAGCACAAACATAACATTAATTAAATCCATTAAATTATTGAGAATTAGTTAAATTTAAAAGTCATAGGCATTAAACACGAAATAAATTAAAAAAGAATAAACATGTCAAATTGAAAGTAGAAAAAAAAATGTCATCATCAGTGTCACTGTCATAAAAAGTTTGTAAACACTAAACATAACGTATTAAGTAGATGCACTTGATAAATAGCATGTTTAAATACAATTTGCTGTTTTGTTATGCAGAAATACGAAATATGTTTCGGATAACTTGCTCTTTGAATGTGTATGTTTCATATTGATATAATATTTTGCGTAATCTAAGTTTCAATCTACGGAGATTTGCTGAAGGGTTTTCAATTGCAAAGCAGATGATATCTAGCAAAATATCATATCATCAACCGTAGTCTAAATTTTTCGCGATAAAACTTTTTTCAGGGGCTAAAATTTCACCGAATTCTGTTTAGAAATTTCAGCTCTCACTGAACCGAGTAAAGTACGTATAGTAATAGTACTCTAGAAAAAAATTTAAGTGAGAATGGCCAAACTACGCTACCGCACGATGTCGACGATAGCGCGAGGTAGCGTAGTTTTATGCATGTGTGTGCGTAAGTGCCTGTAAATTTGCCTCTTTTATTTTCAAATTTAGTTTGTTGGAGCGAAACGCGCGTCGAGGTTTTCAACCTGCATGGTGGTGAGGGGCCTTGCACGGATTTGCCAACATTATTGCTTGTGTGGTGGTGGTGTCTGCAAGTGCTTGCATGCGAGTGTACACTGTACGCATAGGCAGTGTGGGAGGAGGGAGGTGCTGTACGCATGCCTATGCGTGCACTCACTCATTTACTTAAAGGTGGAAGTTTATTTCGCGGAATATTGCTAAAAATAATAACAAACTAAATTGTAACCTATGGATTTCCACAAAGTAACGCCTGATTCCATTAACTATTATCTTTTATTTTCATTGAATCTTGTACCGTAAGATAAAATCAACTTCAAAACTCAAACGAACAATTAAAACAACAACCCTCTTTTTCGGTGCAAAAAATAATTAAATGCAAATTAATAATCGCCAAATTAATTTTCTATAGCAATTGTACGAAAGTTCAAGCGGAGTTATCGCAAAACATAATTAAAAGTTTAATTAAAATTTGTTCAGCCGCATGGGCGCTGAGTTGGGCTTTAATTATGACTTTTATGGACTGTTTGATGGTGACTGACTGACTGTGTAAGCAAGTACATTAAATAATAAGAGCTTCATATGAGATGAGAATTTATGAAAGGGAGAGTATGTATGTGTACATACCTTAAACATTTTCTTTCAAAACAGTTAAATAAATCGTTCATAATAAAATTTAATATTCACTACAATGCATTCACCCCTTTCCGGGTTAATATGATAATATATTGTGCAGATGATATATTATTGTGGTATTCTACAGCATTCGGAATCGACGTAGATTACGAGCAATCGTAGACAAATGTCTCTACATGTTTGTTATCGCGTATATTGATTGGTCCATCATGAAAACGCAAATAAAACTGTTTGCCGTAAAATAAATTACAGTACAGTTAGTAACAAGAAAACAAAATTTCCTTTCCAATACAATATAATATAATATATTTGTACATCAAATAAGTTTGCGACGGGTGTTCAAACAAGTCTGAAATGATCCATCACAAACTCATGAAATTTAATAAGGTTTCTGAGAACATGCCAACGGCGTAGGTACTACAAAAAAAAATCATTCATTAATACGATTTAGCTGTTTGGTATGGAGATACTTTGAGTCTCGGGATAGGGCATAATTATTATAATAACTTTTTATCCCCGAAAAATCTACGGTTCCAGCGCGATAAACGAAATTTGACGTTACGGAGTTGCGGGCGTCACCTAGTTAACTACAAAGCTTCGGCCAAACCTACGCGACCAAAGCGACTGCATAGCGAGAGCGTCTGCAATGATGCGGGACGTTCGCGTCGGCAGAGCGGGAATATTCTACGGTTTCGCATCGTAGCAGGCTTGCACACTGCAGTTTCGCGTCGCAGACCACGTCCCGCGTTACTGACGCGTAGGTTTGGCCGAAGCCTTAATATGGAAATCCCTATGAACTACGAGTATGTCTGTGCTAATAATTATTCAAATCAGTTCGGTACCAACCATAAAGTTATACCTATCGGAATAGAGCAACAATCTCGAGCTGTCAAACGTAACCAAAATTGGTTTTCATCTGTGTGAAAAATATGTGTACGTATACACTTACACAAGCATGATTGAACATGAATTCTATGAGATTATATTGACAACGTGCGGCACGTGCCGACTGGACGTCAAAAAAAGAGTGCTGCTGTCATGTATCACACGTCTCTTTTTACCACGCGGTGTTACTGATAGTGGCATCTCGCTTGCTTAGGCCTTTGTTTCTCTATTCCGCTAGGTATATTAACTTTATGGTAACAACATACGTTCTCATCTCGCATTTATAAGGCATTAACATAGGAGCTTCTGTTACTTGTACGTATCACTTTACATGAAACTATCTGACCTAGTTAATAACTAGATTATCTAGGTAATTAATACTAAAGTGTTCTAGAATTGTAAATTCTGAGTACCGCAATATTGTACCTTTGTGATCTGAAATATAGCCTAGTATATTTGCCAAAAATCGACGCCATATTGCTGATTCGTTCTGAAATATTATAAAGACCAGTACATTAAATTGAGTTGTTGCAAATACACATTGTGTGTTATATAAACTTTTCTTACCAGTGGCAAAATGATATTATGGCGTCAGATTAAATACGTCCTGAGCACTGGCTAGTATTTATTATACTGGTTATATTTCGGAACCAATTTCTTCAAAATTGTATAAAAAATACGCGTGACACTCGGGAATTGCCGCGGTAAATAGAATTTTTATCAACTCATGTTGCCGTGCGGCGTGCCGATCTAAAACGACGTAGACGATGCACGGCAATGCTGCTCGGTTAGAGTGGAGGCCGGAGGGTGTTAAAAATAAAATCTAAACAGTCTCGCAATTTTGCAACTATCGAATCCATAATCTCTATAATATTCTCTCTCATTTTCTTTTTAACACAAGAGGCAAATGAACGTCATCTAGCACGTACGAAATAGTTACCGTTGGCAAACTGACCTACATGAGCGTACGTTACCTGCGCGTACGCATGACGCATCGGCATCGGTCATTGGCATTGTCAGTATTTTTGTCTGGCAAGGGAATGACCTCTTTTGGTGGTATCATCATCGAATCAATACTTTTCTGCATGATTCTAAAGTCCTTTTCATAATTCCATATTAATATTATAAATGCGAAAGTCGGTCTCTTAAACTGTAGCTGAACTAATTCTGTTGCAGATAAACTTAACTTAATACACAAAATGTGAGAGATATTTTGTGTATTAAGTTAAGTTTATCTGCAACAGAAAAGGACAAAATATGACGTAGCCGACATGTTTAACCTTTTAATTATTCCACATGCCAACGAAAGTAATTATAATATGTTTTTTCGTTACGATCCAAAACTGTGAACCACTGTTAAAACTTAAAGGTAAATAATATACAAGAGCAAAAATTTAAAAAAAATATCATGTTTCACCAGAGCTACAAGTTCCCAGCTACGTGTCATTGAATCACAGTGAAAAACAATAAAACCAACCTTTAGTCACAATCTCTTGGCCCATTTGATTGAATTGCCAGTTAATATTTTTGGCGGCAATATATTCCATTGTTTTAACAATTTACACCGGGCATCCAGTTTCAGTAATCTTTTATTGTCAATTTTATTTTCCTTTTTCCGTTTCAGAATTATGTTAAGTGCTGTTATCAATCTCCTCCTTAATTTAATCCCGAGCTTTGTACGTTAAATAGCGAATTCGCTGAGGAATAAATTATTAATTTATACAATTTTCCTGCTACTTGTTTACATTTATCATCAACACGCTCGATTTCCAATACTCATTAATTGACATCGTTTATTATTTTGCTCCTACATCGAGGGTGTTCACATTTTGCTCTCCTGTTACGAAAATTAATGAAAATATCTGTAAAATTATTATTATTTTTAACAAAAAATTAAAACCGACTTCCAAGGTAAAAAGAATATTAACATTAATATGAACTAAAAAGTATTAAATAATTTTTGCTATCTAATAGTGCCTTTTTCCGAATTCGGCTAAACCTCAACTATTTCTGTACTCAATCTTCATTATTTTGAAGTCGGTACCAGATAGCTGAATCTTCAGTCCTCTGACAGAATATTTGAAACTTTTGGAACTGGCACCGACTTCAAAATTATGAAGATTGAGTACAGAAATAGTTGAGGTTTAGCCGAATTCGGAAAAAGGCACTATTAGATAGCAAAAATTATTTAATACTTTTTAGTTCATATTAATGTTAATATTCTTTTTACCTTGGAAGTCGGTTTTAATTTTTTGTTAAAAATAATAATAATTTCACTCTTTTTAGTTACACTGGTAGGTAAACCTTCGCGTATATTTTACGTATCTTATTACAATTTGTTAAGAGTCACAGTTCACACTCACAAAATAATATATTATCAGTGAAGTGAACATATTGTGCTAAGTAATTTAACAATTTTAATACTTCAAACCCCAAGCGGTCACCGGCGATTGCGATAACAATAGAAAGGCTATTGTGTCTCGTTTTTCCACGATCGAAGGATCTATCAGATAAAAAACTGTATAAACTTGCATTGGATGTAGCGTAGCTACTCATCTAATACCAAAAATTATTTATTTGGCAAAACAACGTTTGCCGGGACAGCTAGTAATATAATATTATCATAATTATTGACAGCTGTTCTTGTAATCAAGAATTCAATTTCAAATCCATTCAAATCGATACTTAGTGCGCCATCTATCGATTAATAAGTATAACTAATTAAAAAGACACTTATTGACTTTGTTTTGTTTAAATGCTCTTTTTAAAATAACTTTATTTTAATTCTATATTTTGTCTATTAAAATTTTATAAAGTAGTTAGTAAAGTATTCGATCTGTATATAAAGTAGTAAAGTATATTCGATCTTCCGCCACTCGCCGCGCGGCGGCGCCGCGATACCGTCGCCTCCGCGGTGCTGACCGCCGTCTATATTTAAACAAAGTGTTGTTATACAGTATAAAATTATTATTATTATTAGTATATCCACACCTATGCCTTGAACTATTATCTATTCTGTGCCATGAGACATTGGTGACCTTAACACGACGTGGTAATGATGAAGACGATGATGATGATGATGATTATGATGATGAATATGAGTTGCATAGTAGCATATGCTTTCTGTTCTTAAAACAACGCCGAAACTCCCAAACGTGTATCTATAAGGAGTCAGGAGTTCTCTCAGCATCTTCGAAACCATGGTATACCTTGACCCAATATTTGACTTTTTGGTAGCATATTCTTAGTACACTTCACATAAAACCAAAATCACCATATGTTTCCATATAAATTTCGAGGAGTTCCCTCGATTACTCCTGGATCCCATCATCAGGTCACCACTTTGTGAACATGGTACCAAATTGGAGTAAAACCAAATACAACAAAGCAAAAATTTCGAAAATCGGTTCACAAACGGCGGAGTAATCGTTGAACATACAAAAATAAAAAAAAAAATAAAAAAAAAAAAAAAAAAAAAAAAAATATCCACAGCCGAACATATAACCTCCTCGTTTTTTGGAAGTCGGTTAATTAGATAACATTAGCAAATAATTAAGCGCTCGGGGAACATAAATAACGTAATTAAACACAACTGATAAAATTTGTTATCACGCGACCACACGAACCGATATAATATCTGACATGAATGAACTTTGCGAAACAAATGTATCATCAGTAGTCCTCGATTCTCAGTCAGGTGTGACGGTGCCAACTTTCAACATGGCGGTAGAAGCTCATGTAGTTGTGACGGAAAATATGATAGTGAAAGACGCGATCAGGAAGAAGCGTACCAACAATCTGTTATTCTGGAGCGGTGTTCATTGGCGAGCTATTCTCGGAGAAGTGGTTTCGACGGCTCTACTAATGCTGCTCGGCTGCATGACCTGTATCCCTGTTGAAGGGCCCCTGCAGCCCCTGTATGCTCCGATCGGATTTGGCCTAATCGTGCTCTTCAATGTTCAGACCTTCGGCCACATATCTGGCGCTCACATGAACCCCTGCGTCACCCTCGCTGCTGTGATCTGGGGGAAAATGAGTGTACTTCTTGGAGTAGCGTACGTAGCAGCCCAATGCGTCGGGGCGTTCGTTGGATATGGAGCACTGGTGGCGCTATCCCCGAGTGACTTTCTGGGTAGAGGAATATGTGTCACCCAACCCCATCTGAGCTACACGCCTCTTCAGGCACTCGGTATCGAAGCACTTCTGACTGCCGCCTTAATCTTTATCGCTTGTTCTATTTGGGACCCGGTGAATGAAACGCACACTGAAGCTGTCTCTTTGAAGTTTGGGTTGACTGTTATCGGTCTTTCGCTGGCCGGTGGTCCTCTCACCGGGGCGAGTATGAATCCAGCTCGTTCACTAGGACCAGCGATGTGGACCAATAATTGGAATGTTCAGTGGTTGTATTGGGCGGGACCACTGCTTGGGGCCACTTTTGCAGCAGTCTTCTACAAACAAATATGGCTAAAATCAAAAGTCCAAGAGTTGAGAAGTCACGAAATGGTTTTAATGAACGATGAACAGATAGTGATATAGTTTTAAGGTATTAGATATATCTAGGTATAATAATTTGTGTAAAATAGATAAGATATTATATCATAGGCGTTATAATAAATTTTTGTACATAATAAAATGGAAGCTTTAATTAAATTTATTGCAAAAAAAATTTTGTTTCTAATCTTAGCTCCTAATCTCCATAACATTATATGATTTTCCTACTGGTGTAGTCTACGCATTTTATTTAAATTTGAACTGTAAAATCATGGCATGATGGACATTCAATATACTGGATCTGTACCTACTTTCTTCTTTAGATTTTAGGTATGTCTGTTTGACAAGTTCTTCAAACCCCTTCGATATGAAAGTATTGTTGAATTTGTATAATTACAAATAAAAAGGGTTGGCCATGTAATATTTTGGCGGTGATCGATAACGGTCATTAGTTTCATTACTTTGATTTACGGCCATCCACAAACAGCGTCCATCCATCATCACCCCTCACCATAATATTATCATCGTGCATCGGTCATCTGCTAATTTCCGTCATAGTGCCTTGATTTTAATATTTTAAAAACGTTAAATTGCAACTTTGTTTTTATTTAATCCGGTCCCTTTTGTATAAAACTACAGTACCTATACAGTATACACGTCTTTTGACTATATTAAAATAAACAACAGGGCGTTGTGAGTTCAGTCAAGAAAATTAAGTCGTTTGACCTGTGTTTTACGTACATGAGAATGGAATGCGCTGTTTTATAAAAACAGACTGGATCGGTCAAGGAACGAAGCAGAATAAGTTTGAAGCCAAACTAGCGTAATTTTCTGAGCCATGTCTCGCAAAATTTCGGTCGCGTAAATCATTTTTCACACTATCGACATGACGCACAAAATTACGCTCGTGTGAATGAAGTTGGAATTTTCTATGAAACTGAATGCAGCAGAATTTCTGGTAACCGAAATTCTGCGACTCACAACTCACAAAATGACGCTCGTTTGGCTTGACCCTTATTGTTGCCCTATAATTGAGACCCAGACGTTGAGATCCTTGCTTTTTAACTGTTGTCGTGTCTGAACCGGGGTAAGTCAGGGCTAAAATCCATGCTAAGATAATTACGAAACTGCGTCTATCTGTATACTGTCTGTCTGTCTGTTACTTCTTCACGTTCAAACGCAGTACTAAGGAGTATTAGTGTTCTGTGTCCAAACGGCTTAACCAATTTTGCTCTTTGGTAGAAAGATATTTTAGGTTTCAGGAAGGGACATCGAATATTTGTTATACCGGAAAATGAAGGTTTCCCGTGCGATAAACAACTTTTGGCGCAACGAACTAGATCATACATCATACAGCGTAACTACGCACGTAATGATCTAGTATCAAAGTATTTTGATCAGATTAAACCAGGTTTAAAGTCGCATTATTATGGAACATACCAACCAACCTCGTAAGCTTCTATCTCAAGTAATACGGCCGGAGATTACGAAGCCCGCCGATATTGGCCGTAATGTTGTTTGTCCATCGCAACCGGCACAGGGACGTCACCGAGAACGAGATTATGTCGGGCCGATAAAATGCCACTGTAGAGATCAACTACGATAACATGGCGCGCCCCTCCAAATGACTGTTTCAATGTGTGTAGTCACATCCTTATGAAGAGTTTGTATATTGTAGTAAGTATTCAATCAATCACAGTACACGTAATATTTCAGTTATTGTCACTTATTACTAAGATTTGTTGGTCAACTAATCATAACTAGCCAACCGCGCAACGAAGCGCACTTGAAACGTTTTGACAACGCACTTCAAACGTTTTGTATTTTGGAGGGGCGCGCCATGTTATCGTAGTTGATTTCTACGACATAGGCTATAGGCACAATTTACACCGCCGCGGAAATGAAAAAAAGCGACTTTTTGCATAGTACACGGCATAATGAACTTTATATCAACAGTATAACTCATAAATTAAATACGAGCTCAAAATTGGACGCGCGTCTTCCGCGGAATTCTCGAGAATTCTCCTTTGCCGTCTATGGAATCCACGGGAAGTGGTGCAAACTAGTCAAGTAGAAGATACAGACTAAACAAAGGGATTTCCTTATGATGCGGGAATTGATGCTCGAGCATTCCAGTAAATTCCCGTGTTATAAGGCGAATTAACGCTTCCATTCCGTTCCATTCCGCGCCGCTGTAAATTGAGCCATAGGTTTCATTTTGCTCTACACCGCTACAAAGCAGCGGCAATTCAGACCGCAATGCGACGCGTAGATGCATTTTTAAAGCACAGTATAGCAATTATATCCCTACAGTAGTGAAACGAATGTACTTGCGCAGAGCAACGGAGGGGTACCCGCGGGGAAGCGGGCGGCGCGGGCCCGCGTACACAAACTCGCGGAGTTTGTGTACCTGCCCGCGCAGGGGTGACGTTGGCGCGTTGTCTACGAGTTTTGTGTTGTAAAACCTTCGATCACTAATATACTTATTGATCGAAGTGTAAAACGATAATTACTTATCTTATAAACAATGGGATATAATATCTTTTCAGAGTCCGGATGTTAATCTGATTCAAAAAACGAAAAGGATTTAAATTTTCATAATTTATATCGCCTCACAGTTCACACTAATATTGTGTTGGCCTTGGCGGCATTTATTTGCATATCTTTTTTATTGTTTACGTGTTGTAAGAAGTGTAACATGGAGAGAAACAATATAGAATAAATTAAAAATCTGTCAAATACCCTGTTACATACTAATTAGTAGGTACTAATTAGTATGTAACAGGGTATTTGACAGATTTTTATACCTAGCTAGTACTGTGTACCTAGCTAGGTAGGTCCTAGCTAGGTACACAGGGCCATACATCAAAAAATGCTACACTTAGTGTAACATTTTGACCTTTGGACCGCCCTTACCGCGCACGTAATAAGAGCGAGTTTTGAAGTGCTTCTGTTACACCTGAATTTATATGATTAATTGTTGTATACTTTATATTATATTCCTACGAATAATAAAATATTCGAATGCGTCTTAATTATTAGTCCTTCGTTCGTGGATTCTTGGAAATCTATTGTTATTATATTGTGTCTTACTCACCGGTGAGCTTATGGGGCTTGATGGGTTAATGAAATTTTTAAAGCCATACTTATATTATAAATTCGAAAGTATATCTATCTGTATGTTACCTCTTCACGCCCAAACCGCTGGACCGATTTTGCTGAAATTCGGCATGGAGATACTTTGAGTCCGGGGAAAGGACATAGAACACTTTTTGTCCTGGAAAAATGTACGGTTCTCGCACGATAAACGATTTTTGGCACAATGAAGTTGCGGGTATCATCTAGTAGAGAAATCATCTAAAAATAAAGTTTCACGTAAATATCGATTAAACAGATTAAATGATAACATTACAAGCACAATATTTAATTTTTATTTTATTTCCCGTTTCGTGGCAACCCTGGCTTTTCTGCTCGGTACCTACACCGGTGGCGGCATCGTGCGACATCAAAGGCGTTTCATTACTGTAGGGATATTGCTATACTGTGTCTAAAGTACGGATTTGACAGCTGATGATTTCAATTGCGTGAGACGTCTTGCGAATCTGTCAAATCCATATTAATTTAGAAATGTGGAATTTTATATTCAAATTTTTGTCGGTGACGTCCCGTTGACGACAGCGGTGGACAATCTTCGGCGCGACTTGTAAGTTCTCATATACGATATTACCTTTGCAGATCCACCGTATTACCTTAGATGAAGAAAATTCTTCGTGGAAAATGTAATCATCATCATCTTTTGTGCATTTATGAAACGGCAGTTTAGAAGACTTTCCAAAGTAATGAAATACCAAAATAACCGGCTTCCATTCAAACGGACGTATTAACTTTTGTTTACGTCTTTGGATTGTTGACCGGTCATTTGGTTGAATGGACTTCCCGTCAACCTTTGTAAAATTATATATTATATTAATTTATCAGAAAAATATGGGTCTAAATTCGAGATAATTTTAGGCATTGACACGTTCCCAGCGGCACAGATATATCTGTACTTTCCATTACTGCGTTACGGGTCGTTTTAAACCTTGTCCTATACCAGAGATTGTGGCGGCACGAGGCATATTAAACCCCACCGCCCGTAGGAGACCAAAATCCTTTTTTTGGCGCCAAATAAGACAAAGTGTGCGGCTTTTGTCGTGATTATTATTAACAATGAGTTCATTAACCTAAATCTACCGCCGCCCGTGGTTAGATTAGTTAGTTTAGATTCTATGTGTAAAATAAAATGTGGGGTCTGATGTACCCCATACCGCACTGAACAATAGCAGTTTTTCATATAATTTAGTGATGGGAAAAGAAATATCGATTTTATTTAATTGTATTTATTTATCAAACTTATGGATGTTTTTCATTAAAACAGGCCAAACAATAATATTTTTTGCAACCAGTGCATTCTGTGAGAATTTTCTTTACTTTTTTTCAATACTTTCACACCCTTTTTGTTCATTTTTCCAATTATCTGGCCCATTTTTATTTTCGCATTAACAACTTTCTTTGGCAAATATTTTCTTCTTAAGTTTAAAGTTCCACATAGAAATGTTTTTTTGTGATAGGAGTTCTTCTGCCAAACTCAACGAAGTATAGAAATTGTCTACTATTACGATTCTTCCCTCTTCTGTCAAATTGTTCACCAACCTTAATACAACTTTTTGACTGTGATCGACTTCTCTCTTCTGATCTTTTTTACCTGTATAAATTTCTATTTGGTAGGTATAACCTTCGGGGGTGCAAAGGGTCGGAAACCTAATCGTCCTCTCCAGGGTATCATTGTCTCATCAATTACTATATATTTATATGATCACTGACAATTTTCAGAATGTATTAAAGCCCGGAGGCTTTAATACATTCTGAAAATTGTCAGTGATCATCGAAAGCATATCTCTGATTTTATATACTTTGTCAGTTTTATTATCATTTGAGACATCACTGACATGCCAGCATTTTAATAAGAGTAAAAATCTGTCTCTTGTCATTGCTGAACGTATAAATTCGTTTCTGTATAATTTGTTCTTGCTCCAATACAAATTTATATGAGGTACTTTACATAAACCCATTGCCATCACAACTGCCAGAAATGTTTTCATTTCTTCAAAACTAGTATTAGTCCACTTTTCATACGTGAATTATATTTCATATTTTGTTGGTTTGTTCGTAAATAGTTTCGCGCATAATTGTTTGTCTCAAGCATCATTTTTTTGATCATCTCATCTGTTACAATAATTTTACAAAAATAGCAAATAAGTTATTGTGTAGGTATAGTGTTAATGATTCGCATCTTAAGCTTTTCACACAAAAACGCCAAAAAATATAGCTCAGTTAAATTAAAAGCACCACTCCAACAGTACGTACTCACAGATCCGTTAAATACTGTAATCCTTTATGCTAGATCGCTAAAAACAAAGTGAAAATATAATTTATTATATTTGTCGGATATTTAAACTCAAAAAGTCATAAAAGTCACTTAGAACACTTAATCAGAGAGTTGACTATAACATACTTGACATAATTATTTCACCTAGACGGAGTATATTTGTGACTGACCTGTTTTTTTTTTAAATATCTTCCTATATCTTGATTTTGGCTCAGATTTACCAGTTTCACCACCCAGTTTTTCTTCATCTTCCTCCTTGATTAACTTTTTTCGGCAACGTTTCGACATAATCGGCAGCAGACGTACTTCGTCGCGTGCTCAGTCTCGAATGCGTTGCACAACACTAACCGCGTGAAGCTAGCTTAGGGTGCGGTACGAGGTGTGCGGGGGTACGAGGTGTTCGCAACCTCGTTCCGCACTGTGCTAGAATTTTTATTTGTTCAGTGCGGCACGAGGTCTAAGAAACCCGGTATTAAGGTCGGTATACCATTGAACTAGGAATCAATAGCACATCTCAGATATATAGTTATCACTTTCCTACACTGAACCAGATGGAAGTTATGCCTCCCGCACGACAGAGAAGTTTAAGTTTTTTCCTACCGCTATAACGACGAGACATGGACAGGGTGTTTCAAGCCCTGTTTCGCACCGAACGTGTTAATAAATTAAGTTGTAAGATAATATGTAAATGGGTAGCAATTATAATCGTAGAGATTTGATCTACCACGATAATTTAAGGAGGCGAAATACGAGTAACATTTTTCCAATTTATCAATAGGTACTTTTATTAAAATAACAACATCACGATAATTTTGATAATAAGCGCTGGCCCGTACGAATAAACCAATTAAATATTTTTTGTAGGGACTTGTATGATACATAGCTTTGGCTAACTTATTTTTACGATAAATTTTATCGTTATCGAGAAAAACTTCTATTTTGCACATTTGAACTTGAATAAAAATTTTTGAACGAGAGGGCTCGACGGGGACTTTTGATACTTCCCTAACAATGGTGTAATTTAACATCTCTACCAATTTTCAGATCTATACGAAATTTTCCTAGGTTATGACTTTTAACCCCCGGCAAAAAAAGAGGGGTGTTATAAGTTTGACGGGTCTGTCTGTCTGTTTGTCTGTCTGTGTGTGTCTCTGTCCGTGGCATCGTAACACCCAAACGGGTGGACCGATTTTGATGTAGTTTATTTTGTTTGAAAGCTTTTTTTTTTTTTATGTCGCAGGGGAAACCCATCATGGGTGCCCCGGGTTGGGTGCCCCGGGGGTATGTGAGACTCCTACTCAGTAAAACCACCTGCGGTTCGCCTTCAGCCGTGTAAGGAGGGATATCCCGGATCTAACAAGCACGGGACTCCCTCCACGACCGGCCGGTCTACCTAGGACCGGACTTCCAGTTTTAAATCTAGTTTTAAATTTCTTAGTTAATTTTTGTGTCGAATTTGTCTGGGCTATTATAGCACGCTATAGTTAAAACAAGATTTTGTCCAACGAGAATAATTGTAATAATCATGAATGTGGTGGTACGGGCTTCCGGAAGTGTTTGGCGTAGATGCTGTCCCAAAGGTCCATTCTATCTTGATCACTTCTGAGCCATTTCAATTCTAACTGACTTTTTAATGACATAAATGGCACTCCGTTTTCTCCCACTGGTGCCCAGTATGGTAGCTTTGAAGTTTCGGGTACCGGTTTGCTGAAAGAAAACAAGAATTTATGAGTAAGATACATAGAGACAAAAACATGAAAAATTAAAATTATTTTGGCCAATATCAGATGTGAACACTAAAAGGCTTTGATTCAAGTACCTAAATATTACTTTCTGGAAATGTGTCTTTCTACTAAAACTGTACAACAGATTTTGATGAAATTAGGTTTGGAGATATTTGAAGTCTCTATTATACAATATACTATAGCGAAACGAAGTTGCGGCCAAAATCTAGCAATATATAAAATGTTTAATTACCCTGTTATTATGAAGTTTGCCCATATCTCCCTCATGACGGCCTTCATGCGTTTATATTCCTGCGACATTCCGTCCTCGTTCGCGTTGTCTACAACAGCAAGCGACTGGGAGCAGTGCGTAGGGCCTCGTATCGCCTCGAAGTTAGAGTTGGGCACGCTTTCGTCAATAAATAGATATTCGTAGAAGTACACTTCCTTGTTTCCAGCCGCCACGTGCATTTTCATAGATTTTGTGATCGAATGCGTGAAAAGCCTGTCCGTGTAGTAGTTTATATAGTTCTCGGCTTTACTCATGTCGATCTTCTGGTTGCCGAAATAAAAATGCTTCAGTCTGTCCGCCACCTCCTGCCGCTCCTCTGTAGATTCAAAAGCTAGATTGTCCGGAAGAAAGTACGAGAAGTTTCTGTTCATCAGGTTCTCATACTTCCGGAAGAAAAACATTCTTAGCATGCCTTCCATGCCCGTGAATCCGAATAACATAGGTATCGGTCGGTAGTCGCCGCTCGTGAACGGGTAGCTGTCTAAGAACATCTCCTCGCCGACGTCCTTTTCGATACAGGGCGTGAAGCCCACCGATGCGTCGGGTTTCCCCATCACTATCACGGAGTTCAGAGCAGACAGTGATGTGTTTTTGTAAAACGCCGACAGTCGCTCCGCATCACTGGTATCATTTGAATGGTTCGAATCGAAGCCTAATAATTTAGCGTAAAATTTTGCATTCCCGATCGGGTCCATTTGCAAGCTGAAAGTGGCAGTGCAAGCCCCACTCCCCGCTATTGCTCTGTGGAACAAGCCTCTGGACATTTTTGACACCATGTGTAAATCTACCGAGGACCCTCCGGCGCTACATCCCGCTATGGTGACCGATTTTGGGTCACCTCCGAACGATGCTATATTTTCTTGGACCCATCTCAGTAGCGCCACCTGATCCTTCATAGCGGCATTTCCTGGCGCGTCCTTCGTACCGAGGCAAAGGAAACCGTAAGCACCGAGTCGGTAGTTGAAAGTGACAGCTATAATTTCATTATTTTTAACTAGAGTATGAGGTGCATCTCTGTCACCATAGCCGATCTGGAATGCTCCCCCATGAATATACACGACGACCGGGAGATTTCTTCTATCACTGTCAGGTACGTGTACGTTAGCGATGAGACAGTCATCTTTAAATATTAGTTTGGTCCTAAATAATCTTAAATTAGGTTGTGGACAAGCTATATGTCTTTTTGTTGCTTCGAATACTTCTTGCCATGTTGGCGGAGGAAGCGGTGCCTGAAATATTGAAATAGAATTACATGATCACTCATCTACTACGCACATATTCATATTGCTTTATTTAGTTTATCCCTTTAAAAAAGGTGTGTATGTTTCTTCATAATTTCGTTTAACTAAAAAGCCTAGATTCATTTTAAATATTTTCTAATAACTTACCTTATACTTATCATCTCCCGTTGGTACCGTGGCATAAGGTATTCCATAGAATTTATATACTCCATCAGACTTGTATCCCCTCACTGTTCCTTGTTTTATATTTACATCAAGAAATTCTTCAGACGATGCAACACTTAGAAAGGCTATGGTCAATATTATTTGTAGCATCTTGCTTCTTTTACACTGTAATTATAGAAATCTAATAACTTTAATATAATAACAAATAACAATATATGTATGTTAAAATATACGTTATACTAGGATACAAGACAATATAGTAAATAGAACACAGGATCAATATTATTAAATAAATACAAAAAATAGTATCCAAATATACACCAGACGCGCAAGGTTATCTTTAGGGAAAGTTTCATGGTTGAATCAATCATGTAAAACCGATATTTAATCTCCAAAAAAATTTACAACTCAATTTAATATATCTTTATTTGCATAAAACATGACGTTATAAAATATTTTCTAACACGAATAATTGGGTACACTGACTAATAATTGCTATTTATTTGAGTAAGGAAATATAATTATATTTCCATTAAAATTCTATTTTAATCAAAATACGTCAAGATTTTAGTCTATCTTGCAAGTGAGTTCTTTGACTCTACGAGTCCAAAAATGTATAAGTTCCTTCTTAATAATAATATCTATGGACGCTTCACACCACGTCAGTCTGGCCCCGTGCTAAGTACCTGAAGGACTTGTGTTACAGGTACCAGACAACGGAAATATATTTAATACTTTTATACCATACATATATTTAAGATTCTTATTATATGATACACATATTTAATACACATCCATGACCCAGGAACATTGAAAAACTTTTTGTTCCGTTGGCGGGATTCGAACCCGCGACCCCCGGCTTGAGTTGTCACACATTCTGACCATTGAGCCACGGAGGTCGTCAAGTTCTTTGTTCAGTGTTTTGGTAAATAATAAAAATATGATTTTACTATGATTTAATTAAATAAATAATTATGGTTAAGAGTAGATTAGCAATAAAATATTACAAGAATTGCTTACCGTCAGATAATATTATTATTCAAAACAGTAACTTTAATAAAATATTTAAAACGACGCACATTTTATGTGAACTGTAAGAATCTTAAAATTGACTTTACCCAGATCCCTCTAGATGCATTTTGGCTTAGTATTTTTTTACTTTTTAATCACATGCATATTTTTCATTAAAGTCGCTGGCTTCTCCCTGCTTTACATTTTTTGTTTGATTAAAAACAAAATATTTACCTACTTTATGCCGACGTTGGTAATCCCATTCGTGTCGTTGAAGATGATTATTTCTTCTGTTTTAAGCAGCTTTATTGTTTTAAAAAAATTGAATTTAGAACAATTAATATATTATTTAATCCTTGACAGTACCCGACCACACTAGCGATTTAAATTGTTTTTAAAAAATTTGAATTTAGAACAATTATTTAAGCCTTGACAGTACCCGACCACACTAGCGATTTAAATAGTTTTCAAAAAATTTGAATTTAGAACAATTATTTAAGCCTTGACAGTACCCGACCACACTAGCGAATTTAAAATTCGGCATTCGTGCGAAATCAGGATTCAGGATGCTTATATACACTCGAGGTGCTTTAAACTCAAAGCACCGTTACTGACTGGTCTTCTGCTGTGTTATCTTGTGTTACATTATTTTGGGTATTATTGGGTTCAAACGGTGATGTGGGTCAACATAACATTAAAAGATAGCGAATTTATATTATAGCGGTCTTATGTGATCAAGGTCAGTTGAATATTGAATGAAATCAGTTTAGTTGGTTCCTCGTGTAAGGTTTGGAAATGCAATAATTAACGTTTTAACAGCCATGGTTTAATTAGGTACTATCTTAAACCAAGTTTTATGACTTCTTAATTATTTTTGTTTTCACAAAGTATATCGTTTTGTGTTTAAATCAATTTGATATAATTTTATCAATTTGAGTAATAAAAGTCGTCAAGAAATCTTTCGGTTTTTTTAATAAATAAAAAATAAATAACAATTTAACACTCACGGCAGCATTACCATGATAAAAAAGAGTCTTAGATTTAAACTAGTACGTAGGAGGTATTGGTTTCCTATAGTATTTGCTGTAGATGTTATCCCAGAACTTGGCTCTCTTGGGTTGTAATTTGCCTTTCAGTTCCATGGTGGTGTTCAAGACCATGTGGGGACTTCTGTTTGTACTCGCTGGCGGCCATTGAGGGTAACTGGATTCTGCAGGTACTGGTTTTCTGCAATATCATTATTAATAACAATTAGTGCCTGATAATAATAAGATAATGAACTCTTAAAAAAATGACAGATGAAGAGATAAGACCAATAAAAAATTAACAAAAAATATTAAAAAGCCCCTGTATCATTTTATATTACTTCATTCAATTGTTGCTTAAACAAAAAATTAGGCGCACTTAATACATTAACAAAAAAAGTGTAAAGTGGCAGATAACAGAGTCTGGCTGGGCTAGATTTCATGTATCGTGACAACATTATACCCACTTACGTAAAATAATCAATCGGTATTATTAAACATTGACGAGGGTCAGCCTTCATTGAGTTTAACATTAGATTTATATATTACTGAATATCTCAAGAATTAAACGTTATAATTTAGTTCTATCACTAAACAAGAGAAATAATATTATTATATTCTTACCCGGTCAAAATAAAGTTGAGCCATAAATCCCTCATAGTTGATTTCATTTGTTTATATTCTTCTGACAGGCCTTCTTCGTTGGCTTCATCCAAAACCGCATTTGATTGGTCACAGTGATTTGCCCCGTGAAGATTGTATGGAAGAGAGTTTCCAGATTTGTCAAATACGTACTCATAAAGATATACGTGGTTATTGCCAGCTTTTGTTTGCAACGCAGCAGACTTCAGCATCCCGTATGTAAAAGTTATATCTGTTATATAATCAACGAAATTAGCAACAGTACTTTCATCTACAGTTCTATTTCCAAAGTAAAAGTTTTTAACCTTTCGAGCTACTCTTTGTTTTTCTTCTTCGCTTTGGAACTGGAGATTTTCGGGTAGAAAATCAGCAAAGTTTTCATTCATTAAATCTTTCCAGGTAGGGAAGAAAGATAATCTCAACATGCCTTCCAAATCTGTGAAACCGTAGAGCATTGGAACCTTCTGATAAGCACCCTTCTTCAAAACGTACGATGGATCAGTATCTAAAAACATTTCCTGTCCCAAATCTCTTTCGATGCAAGGAACGAATGTTACCGAAGAATCGAGGTTTTCCATAACGTTAATAGAGTTTAGTACAGAAAAAGGCACAGTCTTATAGAATTCTTCTAAAGCCTTAATATCATCCACGTTTGTAAAATTAAGTAATTTGGCATAGTTTTGAGCGTATTCTATAGGATCTGGTTGAACACTATAAGAACATACGTTTGCAGAACTCTCTGGTATGGCCTTTTTAAATAGTCCTCTGGACATCTTGGAGACTAAATGTAGATCGACGGAGGATCCACCGGAGCTGCAGCCCGCTATAGTGACGTCATCAGGATTACCTCCAAAATATTTAATGTTTTGTTGAACCCATCTCAACAACGCTACTTGGTCTTTCATGGCAGCATTTCCTGGAACATCCTTGGTTCCCAGACAAAGGAAACCGTTGGGCCCCACTCGATAGTTAAAATTTAAAGCAATAACTTTTTTGGTTTTAACGATTTTCTGTGGTTCCATTGATTCACCGTAGCCATATTGGTATGCCCCTCCATGAAAGAACACGACCACTGTAAGATTTTTCTCATCGGTATCTGGTACAAAGATGTTAGTTACTAAACAATCTTCAACAGTTGTCATAAGCTGCCCCACTCGTCCACCTTGCGGACATACAATCAGTTTCTCTGTAGCTTCGAATGTGTCTTCCCATGTTGGGGGAGGTAAGGGTGCCTGGAAAATAAAATGTTTTATTATATTATTACTACTAGCGACCCACCCCGGCGTCGCACGGGTATAAAATATAATATAGCCACTGAATGAAAAAAAATTAAAATCGATAGCCTATGATCCTTTACGTGGTCTACTTCTTATATGTGCCAAATAACATAAAAATTGCTCCAGTAGTTCGCGAGATAAACCCTTTCACACAATTTCCCCCGTTTTTTCCACATTCTCCTATCAGTATTAGCGTGATAAAATATAGCCTTATACCCTTCCTCAATAAATGGGCTATCTGACACTGAAATAATTTTTCAAATCCGACCAGTAAGTTGTTCCTGAGATTAGCGAGTTCAAGTTAGCCCTTTCAAATAATTTTCACCGTTTTTTCCACATTTTCCTCTATTTCTTTGCTCCTATTAGTCTTAGCGTGATAAAATATAGTCTATAACCTTCCTCGATAAATGGGCTATCTAACACTGAAAGAATTGAAGGGAAGAAAGGGACATGAAGGAAAAAAAGCGACTTTGTTTTATAATAATATTATTACTAAGCGTAAAGTATAAAGTAAAAATTAACAAATAATGAAGGTTTATGTAACAGTAGAATAGTAATATATGTCCACTTTGATTGGCTCTTAATAAAAAACAATATATAATTTTATACTTTAAACGAAACAATCTTATTTTATTATAAGTATGTAATGTTTTTGGCATCGAAATCGCTTTGTAGTGTAGTATGTATAGGTTTTGGGTAAAAAAGAAGCCCATGCTTGGAAACCAGTAACCACATATTTTTGAATTACCTCTTTGAAATGAGAGCACAGAATATTCAACTCACATTAAACCTTTGAGGTCCTGTAGGTGCTGTGGCATAATGTATACCATAAAACGCAAACACACCGTCTGAAGTCTTATATCCTCGGACTGGCCCCTGGTCGATGATCACATCCAAGTACTCCGCCGCCACCAGCTTACACAGCACAAGAAACACAAGCACGAATGTTGTCATGATCTGAAAGATGTAACACGTAATTTTTAAAATATTAATTTTCACCATCATGACAGTTATTGGGTTCCTAATAACTTCTGATTTGTTCACACAAGAAAAAGACATTTTGCCGCTTTATGATGCTGCCTATCATCATCCCCAAGATTCATCTAATACTTTAAGACTTTAGTCGACTTAAAAATCAAAACATATGTTCTATCTTATCTTATCTCTTCATAATATTGGTTTATAATTTAGATACTAAGAAACATTAAGAGCCCGTACTATCTTTTCTACTGCTCTCTTCACACTCACGCCCGTCTTTCATATTATGTCAGGTGAAAAAGGACGATCGCCAAGTTAGCACGTTATAGATATTCGGGCAGTTATAGGTATTCTGTTTTTCAAAGGGTTTTTTTATATGAAAGTGGTAAAAAGTAATTCCAACATTGTATAGAAGACTTTCTCAACAGTACATTGTATTTTTTTCATACCGTTAAGACAATACAATCCATAAACAGGTGATACTCGTATTCTAAACCTTTTACAGCAAAAATCACTAAACTGTCGCGGGTTTGAGTTGGATTATTTAAAGATACATAAAAAAAAATCTAGCTGCAACATTAGATTATAATTGAAATGATCTTACATGTTGTGCATTAAAACTTATAGAAATGCTGTATTTTAACTGTTAAATCACGTCTGTTAAATGAGCGAAATCGGCAAAATTTTGTATACGGACTCTTAACTACAAGGTGTTACAAAACTAAATGATAATACTTTAGGCACAGAATATATATTAGTTGCTTTAGGGTGTATATGAGTTCCCTGTATTGAGTTCACATTGACAGAAGCAGTTTTTTTTTAAATTTTGTATGGGCATAATCAAGGAGCTAATAAACGCTGGAGCGATTGCCCACAGAAATCATAAGAAAATTGCTTTTTCAACGCTACTTTCACCACGGGCGTAGCCTACGCTAGGGAGAGGCTACGCCCGTGACTGTCACAGATTATATAAGGGACACATACACTGTACACAGGCTAAAATATTATCACTAACTTATGTTACACCCTGTATATTTAAGAGACTGACAGTATCGTACGTGGTACGGGATAAAGTTGGTACGAAATATTTACGGTCCGTGAGCATTTTCTTAATGAAACCTTATATATTTCTTGCTCTACCTTTGCTTCCTAGAGTTAAAACTTTCTATATTTAGTTTTAGTTCTTGTTTCTATAATGTGTACAAAAAATATTATTTTTAGTATATTATTTTGATAAATCTCGTAAGGGTCAGCATGTGTTTGCAATGTAAGTGGAAAAAAATGTAATTATTTACGACATCACATTAGAAACCCCAACAATAACAGTTGGTATACTTATAAACCTTCCTCTTGAGGAAGCAAGCTATAATATATATTAATATGTTTTTTATTTTAATTTTTTTATTTTATTATAAAATAAGGGGGCAAACGAGCATACGGGTCACCTGATGGAAAGCAACTACCGTCGCCCATGGACACTTGCAACATCAGAAGAGCTGCAGGTGCGTTGCCGGCCTTTTAAGAGGGAATACGCTCTCTTCTTGAAGGTTTGCAGGTCGTTTATAGCTAGGCATATTAATATATATTTTCTATACTAATTTTCGCGTGACCACACACTCAGCTATAATATATATTTCTGTGACAATATGTGGATTTAGTATAGAATAATATGCCTTGCTATAAATATATTAATATATATTATAGCTAAATCTGTGAAGGGCTTAAGACAAACAACATTTTTATTTGCGAAAAATCTTGAAAGTGGAAGCTAACAGAGATAGAAAGGATTTCATAATTTGAATTGATGGTCCTAAAATATGGACTGCTTTATTTGTAGAACAATGTTACTCTTAAATTAAATAACTAATAACCTATCAATATACAAAAAATCAGCTTGTTAGGATTCCGTTTTAGGATTCAGCAGTCAACCATGTATTGTTTAGTACAAAACCCTATATCGGAACCTAAACGGAACGGAATCAAAAAAAATTGTTCTAGGGAACCCTGACTACTAGTTACTTAAAATTTAAAAACCTTTTTCGTTTTGGATCAACATAACATAATATTATTATGTAATATGACATTATTGCAAAATATTATTAATACTTAATATTAACCAATAATCATTCATTCATATCCTATCACCTGCTGCAGTGCTGTACTAATGATATGAAATCAAAAATCATTTGTTATCAACTTATAATTTATTGTCAAAAGTTCCTCGCAATCTTTAAAAATCAATGTTATGATAAAATTACTAATTATTATTTTTAACAAAAAATTAAAACCGACTTCCAAGGTAAAAATAAATAATAACATTAATATGAACTAAAAAGTATTAAATAATTTTTACTATCTAATAGTGCCTTTTTCCGAATTCGGCTAAACCTCAACTATTTCTGTACTCAATCTTCATTATTTTGAAGTCGGTAACAGATAGCTGAATCTTCAGTCCTCTGACAGAATATTTGAAACTTTTGGAACTGGCACTGACTTCAAAATAATGAATATTGAGTACAGAAATAGTTGAGGTTTAGCCGAATTCGGAAAAAGGCACTATTAGACAGTAACAATTATTTAATACTTTTTAGTTCATATTAATGTTATTATTGTTTTTAACTTGGAAGTCGGTTTTATTTTTTTGTTAAAAATAATAATAATTTCACTATTTTTAGTTACACTAGTAGGTAAACCTTCGCGTATATTTTACGTATCTTATTACAATTTGTTAAGAGTCACAACTCACACTCACAAAATAATAATTATATTATCAGTGAAGTGAACATATTGTGCTAAGTAATTTAACAATTTTAATGCTTCAAGCCGCAAGCGGTCACCGGCGATTGCGATAACAATAGAAAGGCTCTCGTTTTCCCACGATCGAAGGATCTATCAGATAAAAAATTGTATAAACTTGCATAGTATGTAGCGTAGCTACTCATAATATTTAATATTATCATGATTATTGACAGCTGTTCTTGTAATCAATAATTCAAATCGATTTATTGATTACAAGAACAGCTGTCAATTAATAAGTATAACTAATTAAAAAGACACTTAATGACTTTGTTTTGTTTAAATGCTCTTTTTAAAATAACTTTATTTTAATTCTATTTGTCTTTTTAAATTTTATAAAGTAGTTAGTAAAGTATTCGATCTGTATTCTGTATATAAAGTAGTTAGTAACGTATTCGATCTGTCGTCTGCCGCCACGCGCCGCGCGGCGGTGCGGCGACGCCGACCGCCGTGTATTAAACAAACAGGTGTTGTTATACAGTACATAATAATTATTATCAGTATATCCATACCTATGCCTTGTTCTATTATCTATTCTGTGCCATGAGACATTGGTGGCCTTAACACGACGTGGTAATGATGATGATGATGATGACGATGATGATGATGATGATGATGATGATGATGATGAATATGAATTGCATAGTAGCTTATGCTTTCTGTTCTTAAAACAACGCCGAAACTCCCAAACGTGTATCTATAAGGAGTCAGGAGTTCTCTCAGCATCTTCGAAACCATGGTATACCTTGACCCAATATTTGTTTTTTTGGTAGCATATTCTTAGTACACTTCACATAAAACCAAAATCACTATATGTTTCCATATAAATTTCGAGGAGTTCCCTCGATTACTCATGGATCCCATCATCAAGTCACCGTTTTTGTGAACATGGTACCAAAGTGGAGTGAAACCTAATACAAAAAAAAACAAAATTTCGAAAATCGGTTCACAAACGGCGGAGTAATCGTTGAACATACAAAAAAAACCACAGCCGAAAATATAACCTCCTCGTTTTTTGGAAGTCGGTTAAAAATTGCATCTGTCTTCAGATAATGAAGATAAGCATATTATTATAAAGTCAGTGATAAAGAAAGTTACAGGAAATTAACAATTGGCCAAGTGCGAGTTGGATATCACTATAGAGCAAAAATTATAAAAATATGAGTGTTTTTGTATGGGAGCCCCCCTTAAGAGCCTACTGTCAAAACTCAAAACTAGTCCTGTCCCCCGCTATAGCCCCGCCTACACATACCGCTATCCTCCAATCGTGATACAAAGATTCATAATTATTTTGAAAATATTTAAACTATCTAGTCAAAATAAGTGAATCGTGTTTTCCTTTTACAGACTATCAGATAAAATACATAGGTACGAGTACTATGATTTATTTTATTTTATTTTATTCGGAAAACAAACAGTGATATAATACTAATTTACATGTTCATAGTAGGTATCAGAGCACCATTTATATGTTTTCACATACAGATAACTATATAAGAAATAGAAAACAAATAACTTGCAACTTAATACTAATAAATACAAAGCAAATAATTAGTGAATGATAAAAAATTTTGTTGGAACAGGAGAAAAAGAAAGCAAAAACTAAGCAAATAATAATCAGAGAATCGCATCGAACCAGTGCTGTGTTAACTTTTGTTTCAAGGTAGAAGGTGAAGTTATGAACAAATCAAAATCAAGTTCTGGAGTATCATTCAAGCTGTTAATTAATTTTGAAGATCTAATGATAAAGGAGTTTCCTTGGTAATTTGTTTTGCAGAATGGGACATACAGGGGTGTCTGGACACGGACTGACCTTGTTGGTACCTTTAGAAAAATTTTAGAAAGGAGTAATGGGGTGTCAATTTTGTTTTGAATAGTTTTGAGTAGGAAAAGGATATCCGAGATACGGCGTCTTTCGAAAAGAGGGAGAAGGTGAAATCTTTTGGATCTCAATAGGCTACTTGACCTATATTCAATTTCATTGAACAAATGCATATTTCTAGTAGAACTTGGCCTAGGAAACCGTATTTCACCCTTATTATCAAATAAAAGCTAATGATTGATAAATAAAGTCGATTTGAAAATATGATTTTATGAAAATAGGAATTGTACTGACGAAAATGCTTTTGCGGTACTTCCGATTGGGATGTGACGTCATCCTCATACTAATTTAATATCTTTTATTTATCGCGCTCGCTATATGTAAGTTTATTTGTACATAAATAATAAGAATAAGCCTATTATATATTTTCTTCAATAATTCAAATAAAACATCAGTTTTATATATATTATCTCCATTTATTGTAGACGGGAAATGAAATGGCCAAAACTTTTCTCCAAAAGTTTTCAACATTACAAATGATTTCGAATTTCTAATATAATTATTTTATAATTTTTGGGCACTTTAAGACTCGTACATTTAGCACATTAAAAAAATTTCAATAAAGAGAGTTTAAAATACAAAGCGTATGACGTCACACTATGGCGGACAGTGTTTTCGGCGCCATTTAAGAGGCATATTTTTCAATAAACATTTTTATGGGTTTCTACTGTGTAAAATATTAAAATATAAGTTTTTTTTGTAAAAATGAATGATTATGAAGCGATTAGCATGAAGAAAAAAATTAGGTCAAGTAGCCTATTCATATGAAGGATCGTATGTATTGCATTTAAATTGTAGATGTTTTAAAAATCTTTTTTGAATCGATTCTAGCCTATTTATATGAACAGTGTATTAGGGATTCCATATTTCAGAGCAATATTCGAGGGAACTGCGTACATATGAACAGAAGAGAATTTTTAATATCTTTATATTTTTAAATTGTGAGCTCATTCTGAGAATAAATCCTAGTGACTTATTAGATTTATTTAAGATGTGGTCCAGGTGTTTATTGTAAGATAATTTTGAGTCGTGTATGATACCAAGATCACGAATCTCTGTCACACTTTTCAGCTCTAGTCCCTTTGGTTTGTAGGGAAAAGATGTTGCTTTCGACGAGCGGCTAAAAGTCATAGAGGAACATTTAGGCACATTGAGATCCAAATTATTTACACAACAATACTCCTCAAGTCTGTATATATCCTCCTGCAACAGTTGACAGTCTGATATGTTATAGATAGATCTATACACTTTCATATCATCTGCATACAAAAGAAATTGAGAATGCTGAAAACACGCCTTAATGTCGTTTATAAAGATGTTAAATAGGAGGGGCCCTAGAAGAGACCCCTGAGGCACACCCGAAGGTACATTACTCCATGCTGAAGAAAAACCGTTAAGAACCACGGCCTGAGTTCTATTTTCTATATAGGAAACAAACCCAAACAAACCTATAAAGATTGCCGTGGATTCCAGCATGGTAAAGTTTCTGGAGTAGTAAGGAATGGTCTATGCGGTCATATGCTTTGCTATAATCCGTAAAAATAGCATCCAATTGCCCTCCCGAGTCCATGGTTTCAGTAACATAATCAACAAATGTCAACAAGTTAGATGTAGTTGAACGATTCCTTAGGAAACCGTGTTGTTCATTTATGAACATTTTAGAGCAGAAACTGTAAACGTTGTTATAAATTATACATTCAAACAACTTGGCAAAGATACATAATTTCGAGATAGGCCTGTAATTCTTAACATCTGACCGGTTGCCACCCTTGAAAATTGGCGATATAAAAGCAGACTTCCAGATTTTAGGAACAACACCCTCTGCAGCGGAGCGATTAAATAATATTGTAAGAGGTTGGGTAAGGGAGTTCGAGTAACGATGGATCAAAAGAACAGGAATGTTAAATAAATCTCAATTTCATTTAACACAAGTAATAAAAATATATTATCACTACAGCTAAAAAAGTATAAAAAAAATATGCTATAGAAGTAAAATATGGTTAAAATTTGCATATTTAAACTATTTTTATCAAATTTTCATAGATCTACAATTCGTAATCTTTAGTTTGTTATTTGCTTCGTTTGTGTAGGTAAAACAGAAAATATAATAATCTCAGCATAAACATTTTGTTTCAATTCATACTACCACTAAACACTGGCTGTGTTAGGCTAACTCAGGCAACAATATTACTCCCCCGTGGGTGCTGGTGCTCGCCGAGATGCACCTCTTCACTTCAGAGAGGAGGTCACTCTTCGGTGAGTCGCCGACGTGGGAGGAGCTCTCGCGGGTGCGGAAGCTGGGGCAGGATTGGCTGCTTCGAAGGTGGGGTGAGGCTCTGGCGCAGGCCCAGTACGGTCAACATACTGCTCAGGCTCTGCGTCCAGTTCTTGCGGCGTGGATGCGTCGCAAGAGAAAACCCCTCACCTTCCGTCTTACACAGGTACTCACTGGACACGGTTGTTTCGGTGCGTACCTAAGTAAGATCGCCAGGAGAGAGCCAACGCCAGTCTGCCACGACTGTGGCGCTGCGGAGGACACGGCCCAGCATACCCTCGAGGTGTGCGATCGTTGGGCCGTGCAGCGCCACGATCTGGTGGCAGTGCTGGGCGGGGGACCTCTCACTCCCGAGCATGGTGCGCTGCATGCTCGAGAGCGCCGAGGCCTGGCAGGCAGCGGTCTCTTTCTGCGAATTTGTCATATCGCAGAAAGAGGCCACGGAGCGGGACAGAGAGATCGATCCCACCTCTCTGCCGCTCCGCCGGCGTAGGACGGGAGTGCAGAGGCGTCGCTATGCGAACCTCCTAACCCCCGTCTAACGGGGCTCCGGGAGAGGATGGGAACCTCCCCGGCTTAGCCAGCCCCGGTGCCGAGGGGAACGCTTTAGTTTGCCTAAGCGTTCCCTTACCTTTGGTGGAAGTCCGGTCCTAGGTAGACCGGCCGGTCGTGGAGGGAGTCCCGTGCTTGTTAGATCCGGGATATCCCTCCTTATACGGCTGAAGGCGAACCGCAGGTGGTTTTAGTGAGTAGGAGTCTCACATACCCCCGGGGTACCCAACCCGGGGCACCCATGATGGGTTTCCCCTGCGACATCAAAAAAAAAAAAAAAAGGCAACAATATTACGAAAATTTACTCTCATTTTAGTAGTAACGTTGATGATTTTCAATAAACAGGGTTTTATTAGACAAAAAACTTGAATTAATACGTTAAAATATCAAAACAAGCAAGGCAAAAGGTTTTATTGTGCACGTAATATATCTGCAAATATATTATTTTTATATACCAAAATTATTTTTATTTTAATATACCATTATTTTTATATACCAAAGTGTGAAATTTTAGACAATTTATGTAAATAAAAGGATTTATCCCAGTTTTTGTCCTATAGTTCATTCACGAGTCTATTTCAGTCAAGTTTTTTATAAATTTTAAATCAACTTTCTTAAATAATACACAAACAAAACATAATAATAATAAAACATTTGAAAGAAAAATAAAACTTGCAAGAAAAACCCATTTTCTTTAAAGATTTTATTCAAGCGGTCAATTGACCGCTGCGGTCTTTCTAGGTAGGTTATTATTTAAAACTTATAATTATTGAGCTATCATTAAAATAAAACATGTTATCACAATTTAAACAATCGTAAATTATTGAATGTCGCCAAAGAAAAACTAATGTCATGCAACGGTATCAAAAATATCGCAAATTTAAATTCATCAAGCCCCAAGCAGCCACATCCGGCCGCGATAACAGTGAAAAAGCTATTGTGTCTCGTTTTGCCACGATCGATGGGAATTTTCGGCACCGCAAATACACAATCTGTGAAAATTTGCAATTTGTCACAGATTGTGTATTTCCGGTGCCACTATAACAAATACTAAAATAAAAATACAATTAATAGTTAAGAGGGGCTCCCATACAACAAACGTGATTTTTTTGGCCTTTTTTGCTCGTAATCAATAATGATAAGAGGTAGGCACTCGAAACTGTCACGAAGGCTTTAAATATAATTGTACTTTAATAATAATAATATTTAAATAAAATATAAAGTTAAGAGGGGCTGCCATACAAAAAACACAATTTTTGGCCTATTTTTGCTCTATAACGGTGCGGAACCCTTCGTGCGCGAGTCCGACTCGCACTTGGCCGATTATTATTTGTTTAATGAGCCGACAAGAGAATGACACAACGGCAACTTGTAAAGATAATATTGTAATCACTAATCACTAATCAGTTAATCACACACAAAATATTATTATATAAGCTAAGCTCTGGTGCTTCTGCTTTTATGGTTATAAAAAATATAGGTTTCTCCTGTTTTATCACACTAAAGGCATAGAATCAAACATTATTATATGCGCCATTAATACAAGTAGTATTTACATGTACTAAGATAAAAACGATATTATAATATTATTATGCATTATTGTATGACAATGAATGATAGATTTACAGATAGATTTACACTTAACCCTCGGTTGGTCGCGCTTTTAAAATAACGCCGTTGGTCACCTGGGGTCTTTGAAAGCCCGTAAATTAAATGACATAAAATGGCATAAAATTTCTTCACATTTTTATGTAGATTATTATTATTTAATTTAATTTTAATCAGCTTCAATCAAAAATTAAAAATATTTTGAAGATTATCAACCTAAATTCACAATTTAAAAATGCATATAAAAAAAATTCAGCTGAAGACCGTAAGATTGGAAAATTAAACAAATATATTTTTAATTAATTGTAATAAGACATTAATTATTACTGAAACAACAGTTAAATTTCCTATAACTTAGCCTGCAATTTAAAAAGCTAAGTTCAAATAACATATTATAAATTACTATTGAATTTTAAACATTGACAAATTTTCAGCATCTAAATCTACTATATTTTATATACTTTCCTGTTCTTACACTTAAGACGTATAGTAAAATATACCAATAATTACTGTCTCATCATCCCCAAAAAATAATAATCATCATTTCGGTCTAGGTAGCAAACTATGCATTTTTGGAAAAGTGCGTCTAAAGCTTCTTATAAGTGACATAAAACAATAAGAACCAGCACACGATGATTTTTATTGATTTATTATTAAAATACAATGAAAATCACAAAAGAAATCCATTTCGGTGTGAAAACTGTATAGACATATCAAGTCAAAATTCAAATATAGTGACGCGTTTGGTCACCTGGGGTCGTAAAAGACCCCAGCGCGAATAAACGCATCTGTAACACATTAATAATATGCACGTGAGCTCAGACGAGTAGCGACTATATTGAAATATAAATCTTTTTAGGAAGCTACCTAAAGAGAGGAGTTGCTACGATTAATTTAAATAAGTATAGTTTTTTCACGTTTTCGCAAACTCCGGGCTTTTAAGGACCCCAGGTGAGCAACCGAGAGTTAAATTTATACAACTAACAATAAAATAACTAAAGCGTTATGATTTATACGAGACACGTTTTAAATAACAACATGTGTAATGTTGTTATATTTTAAAACGTGTCTACAAAAAAAAATACTTGGAAAAACTCTTTTGCAACAGTTTACAAAATAGTTTTCGAAGTGAAAACTTTTTTACTTACACTTAGGCTCGATTAATATTAAATATAAAGTTATAATATGCGTATTCGCGAAAGAGCGGATTGGCTGCTACCCCGCGGGATCATAAGCAATTTTATGTAAGTAAAAATATTTATTTAAATAAAATACTTTTGCATTTATTAATAATAAAGTATTTCTATCTTCTTGTATGTCTGCTTCTCTTCACGGTTAAACTACTCAAACAATCTTGATAAAATTTGGCACAAATTTTCCAATCTTGATAAAGTTTGATTAGACATCTTTGAGTCCCCAAAAACAAGATTTCTGCTTGAAGAATTCAATGTAAAAATACTCACTATAGTAGTAGCTGTTAGTCTTCAAAGTAAGTACATTGTTCCGTGCTCATTAATCCGAACACTACAAATTCAACAGAATTTCAATACTTTAAATATAGAGTTAGCGTGATAATAATCTTTGTTATCACTCACGTGTTGATTTATTAACTTTCGATTGTGAAATAACAGTTTGCACAGTCTAGGTTCCGAAATATAAACCAGTATACTGGCCAGTGCTCATGACGTTTTGATTCCCACGCCGTGTTGTACCATCGAGGAAATTGATTCCTAGACAGTTGACAGACCAACGTCATTTGGTAAGATCATATTGTCAATTTAATGTTAATTGTGATATGTCGGCTGGGTTTGACGTAACGCGACCAAACTACGTAGGTCCCCCATCTGCCTAGGAATCAACTGCTCTGATAAGTGATAGTTATTTACTAGTTAAGTGTACCCCTAGTGGCCCTAGTGAGGCAAGTATGACATATTTAAATGACATTCCAACAATTATATACTACGATAATGCACCTGCGCATATCGAACGAATCAACAGTTTGTCGATCGAAGGAACGAATCAACAATATCGATTCTAAACATAACATAATATAGCACTGGTAAGTAAACTGGGTTTTATTTCGGAACTTACCGATTATTATGCTGTGGATGATTGCTTTATATTAATTGATTATTACCTACTTTTAATTGAAAATAGGATATAACAATAATACTATTATCGTAAGTATTTTTGGAGTACTTTATCCACTTCATATTTTTTATCGGTCTACTACTTATTTATAAAGAACCGTTCAAAACAACATAATATTATGTAAGTACTAATATTATTATGCGGAACATAATATAATTTCCATTCAATTACTACTTAATTTTGTTTCAAAAGCAATAAAAAATACAAACAAAACTTACCTTTCTTTGGTCACAATAATATGTTTTGCTAGGAACTGATTATTTCATTATAATTTATTACCATGAAATCGAGTGCCTCTGCAAGTGTTTTGTCATGCACTGCAGTCATGACTGCTTAATGCGCTTGGCGTAGCAGCCCCCATAACGAGGTTATAACTGTCAAGGTTTAACTAGGTACTCAGAGTAGATAATACGAGATGAATAGCGATTTACAGAAGCATAAATCGACGAAAAATGGATTATATTATATGAAATAGCGTGACGCTACTTTACTTTTTAACTTTGTATTGCTGCCCCTCATGACTCGTCCCATTTCGACTGGAACAAAATGGAATAAATATATAATATAAACCGCAGTTCTTCGTATAAATAGATTATAACTATACGATTAGAAATGACTCACACTAGCGCCAATAAGGAAATATTAAGTTTAGGATTTTAAAAATGTATACCTTCTTACCTTAAAGGTTATTCTGGTTAAAAGTTTCAAATCTTCTTATAAAATAATTTCGCCAAAATTAAAAAAAAAACATTCCATATTTTAATCACAAAAAACTTTCATAAGAAAAACATATTCAACATTTCAGGTACACTTTAGAAAGTAGGTGGAACTGGCCTTCGCTTGTATCTTCTGTATATCCTGTCCCAGAATCTGGCTCGTTTGTCGTCCGAAAACGTGTCCCGTAATATTAGATTACTGTTGATGGACATATGCGGGCTCCTATTACTCCTCGACGACGGCCAACTCAGATCTGATCCATTTGACACTGGCGATCTGTAAGGTAGAAACAAAATAAATATTCTTGTGGAAACTTGTGGTTAACTTCCCCCTAACTAAATCTTAATAGCTTTGTCCACATTGTGCCTTTTTCTGTTCATCAAGGGCATGCCTTATAGCGCTGTCAACAGCGAACGAGAGGCATGCCCGTAACGTGCGTTGAAATCGTAGTGCGCGCCATGAGACTTTTCTTTCAACGCGGGTGGATTTTGACGCGTGTCACGGGCATACCACACCTTCGCTGTTGACTGCTCTATAACGCATGCCCTTGTTGAACAAAAAAAAGGCACAATGTGGACAAAGCTATTAATCTACTTATTAATCCTTTTGCGCTATGTTGGCCGCTGTCGAAGTAGCGCGAACAGGTAGTACTCGTAACAGTAATTTACGGATGAAATAGAAATCGTGAGCATGGTGCGAATGTTACGTATTCTGTTGCAAGAAATTCAGAGACGAGGTCAACACATTGAAGGTTGCATAGAAATAATAATCGCCAATTGTAATCTTATCAAGTTATCTGATATAGGCTTATCTATATATATAAAAGAAAGTCGTGTTAGTTACTTCACTTATAACTCAAGAACGGCTGAACCGATTTAGCTGAAAATTGGCAGGGAGGTAGTTTAGAGCCAGGAGAAGGACATAGGATACATTTTGTCCCGGAAAAATGTACGGTTACTGCACAATATACATTTATGATTTGCGCGTAAAATATTCAATCGATTTTTATGAATTTTGGTATGGAGATACTTTGACTCTCGGGAAAGGACATAGGATACATTTTGTCCCGGAAAAATGTACGGTTCCCGCACAATAAATTTTTATGATTTTTGCCTAAACTATTCAATCGATTTTGATGAATTTTGGTATGAAGATACTTTGAGTCTCGGGAAAGGACAAGGGATACTTTTGGTCCCGGAAAATGTACGGTTCCCGCACAATAATATTTTATTTCAAGAACGGATAAACCGATTTGACTGAAAATTAGTGGAGATATAGCTTAGAACTAGGAAAAGGACATAGGATACATTTTATCCCGGAAAAATGTACGGTTACTGCATAATATACTTTTATGATTTGCGCGTAAACTATTCAATCGATTTTGATGAATTTTGGTATGGAGATACTTTGAGTCTCGGGAAAGGACAAGGGATACTTTTGGTCCCGGAAAATGTACGGTTCCCGCACAATAAACTTTTATGATTTTCGCCTAAACTATTCAGTCTGTTTTTATGAAATTCGGTATGGAGATACTTTGAGTCTCGGGAAAGGACAAGGGATACTTTTTTTCCCGGAAAATGTACGGTTCCAGCACAATAAACTTTTATGATTTTAGCTTAAACTATTTAATCTATTTCGATGAAATTTGTCATGAAGATACTATTTTAATCTATTGTTTTCTTAATTATACCAATTCGAATTATATAATCATCGTTAAGACAGGACAACGTCTGTCGGGCCAGCTAGTAATATCTAAAAATATCGTAATATGAGATAAAGAACTCACCCAGTTATGATAAAGTTAAGCCACAATTCCCTCAGAGTTCTTTTCATGTTCTGGTAATCTTCCGGGAAATCTTCTTCGCCAGGTTCGTCCAGAACAGCATTGGACTGAGCACAGTGACCCGCTCCAGTGATGTTGTACTGAGTTTTGTTATTACAGAATGAATACTCGTAGAAGAATACGTTGTCATTACCAGCTTCCGCTTGCAGCTTAACAGAACTCAGCATCCCATAGGAGAACGTTATGTCGCCTAAGTAATGAATATAGTTCACGATAGTATTCTCATCGACTGTCTTATTGCCGAAGTAAAATTTCTTCACTCTCCTCGCTACCTTTTCCTTCTGTTTCGCATTTCTGAATTCGAGATTTTCTGGCAAGAAGTCCGAAAACTTTTTGTTCATGAAGTGACTCCAACGCTTGAAGTAGGACAATCGTAGTAGACCCTCCATATCCGTGAATCCGTAAAGGATTGGTACCCTCTCGTAGTCTCCGGTCTCCAAGATGTACGTTGGATCCTTATCTAGAAACATCTCCTGTCCAATGTCACGTTCAATGCAAGGAGTGAATACCACAGAGGAGTTGCGATTTTCCAACACTTTAATCGAAGTCAGGACTGAATAGGGAGCATTTCTATAAAATTCCTCTAATGCTTCTATATCGTCAACTTCAGTGAAGTTCAACTGGCGAGCATAGTTCTGAGCATTCTCAATTGGGTCCGGTTGGATACTGAATGCTGCAACGTTGGCTCCACTCTGCGGTATCGCTTTATGAAACAAACCTCTCGAGGCTTTTGAGAGCAGATGCAAATCCACGGAAGATCCTCCTGCACTACATCCATAAAGGGTTACGTCATTGGGATTTCCTCCAAAGGATTCAATGTTCTCCTGGACCCAGCGTAATAGTGCTATCTGATCCTTCATCGCAGCATTTCCCGGGACGTCTTTAGTTCCCAGGCAGAGGAAGCCCATAGCTCCAACGCGGTAATTGAAATTGAGAGCGATGACTTTGTTACTTTTTACCAACTGTGTCGGTGGTTTGTAATCACCATAGCCGTACTGGTAAGCACCTCCGTGTATGATGACGACGACTGGAAGGTTCTCTCGCTTAACAGCAGGAACGTAGATGTTAGTTATCAGGCAATCCTCTCTTTTGTTTGTGTGGTTGTATTTTTTCGAATACAATTGAGGACAAGATATTTCAGTTTCAGTTGCCTCGAATGGTTCACTCCATGTTGGTGGTGGAAGAGGTGCCTAAAATCATAACAAAACTATAGAAATCGCTACTAATCGAAATAAACAGTAGCTATTAGTCTTTGTAATACTATCAACTATATTGCGATTGATAACCCAGTAAGTTATGACATAATAACTATTAGAATCATAATCTAGCCTTGTCCTTATAATATTATCAGAAGAATTGTAACTTTGGTCTTATTTGAACCTTTCTTCAATAATAATTTATACTAATATTTTATCATCATTACGATCTATAATAATTACAAATATGATAGCGAAACGAAAATAATTAAATAATAATAATTTAATAAATCAATTAATTTTGTTTTAATATCAAATAAGCCAGAAAAAAATCTATTCAGAATAGTCCTTCATTATACCCACTTAATGAAGGAAAATCACATGTATATTCTGCTCAGGTATGAAAAATAGTAATTATTACTTTAAACTTATCTCGTCCAGTAGGTGCAGTGGCATAGGGTATTCCTCGGAAGGCAAACACTCCTTCGGCAGCCAGGTAGCCCCTAATAGGTCCTTGCTTTATATTCAGCTCCAGGTAATCTTCAGAAGCAGTAAGCTTCAGGGCCACCAGGAATATTATGGCATGGAACATGGTAAAACGTCTGAAATAATGAAAGTCAGATACAGTTGTTATTATGTTTGTAAGTATTAGTGGTGGGAAAAGGTTTCAATCCATACTAATATTATAAATGCGAAAGTGTGTCTGTCTGTCTGTCTGTTACCTCTTCACGATCAAACTGCTGAACTGATTTTGCTGAAATTTGGCATGAAGATACTTTGAGTCCCGGGAAAGGACATAGGATACTTTTTGTCCCGGAAAAATGTACGGTTCCCGCGCGATAAACGAGTTTTCGTGCAACGGAGTTGCGGGCATCATCTAGTAAATAAATATATAAAATTGTAATAAACTAAGAATGAAATTGAAAAATGGATATTCCTACGAATAATTAAACTAAGGAATAGCAATATTTTAGTGAACAATTATTTATGGACCAAGAACCTGCGACGGTCAGACCTTCTTCAGTTTCGTAAAGCTGGAAGTTCACCTGTTTGTAGCCTTTACAGAGATAAGAAAGACCAGCAACTATGGAGTTTCGGTCGCGGTTACTTTAGGAGGTTTCCAGTTCTGAAGGTCTACCTGACTTATCAGAAAGAGTAAAGCTCAATTTTATAGCTTATATTCTTCGCGGTAATTAGAGGAATCTCGTCTTCCCGTGCCGGTTTTTTTACAGTTTGCGTCCCACTGCTAGAAACCCTCAAAGTCTCATACTTTAAGAAAGATTAAGGATGTCTGGCAGCTGTCTATTTGGCATTATGTACTAATTGGCATTATGTAAATAATGCAATTGCCCTTTACAGTATTATAATCAGTCAAATATCTTATGCGCTCTATAAACGGTAATTCTGCATTACATGCATTACGTGCTGTAATGCACGCATTATCGTGTATTGTAGTGAATGATGCGAATTACATGCAAACTACGTGCTGTACAACGTGCTGTATATTGAATTACAACTTCTTTAATTTTTCATCAAGACAAGAGTTACGTGCTGTAATGCACGCATTATCGTGTATTTTAGTGAATGATGCGAATGACATGCAAACTACGTGCTGTACATTGATTGACAAGTTGCTTAATTTTTCGTCATGCAATATGATCGTTTCGCCAGAGTAGACAGAATGTCTATTGTGGTTTCGCCATCGACATAATATTATCATGAAACAACTCAGTTCCAGGGTGGTGGTGGTGTAGATTTTGTAATAATATTTAAAAACCAAACTCTTCTTTTTTTCTACTTTTTTTTTATTGAATAAAGGGGCAAACGAGCAAACGGGTCACCTGATGGTAAGCAACTACCGTCGCCCATGGACACTCGCAACATCAGAAGAGCTGCAGGTGCGTTGTCGGGCTTTTAAGAGGGAATACGCTCTTTTCTTGAAGGTTTGCAGGTCGTATAGGTCCGGAAAAACTGCGGTGACAGTTCGTTCCAGAGTTTTACAGTGCGCGGCAGAACTTTATTGTTTACTAGCTGTTGTCCGCGACTTCGTCCGCGTCAACATAGTATAATAACAAAGATGGATTAGATGGAGTTTTCCCCTTTTAATGGTTCCTTACCCAAAAATAAAAACGGGACCCTATTACAATCATTTCACTTTTTAAACCAAATTCGAGCTACATCTCATACAACAACAAAATAATTTTTGAAATCGGTTCTCAAATGGCAGAGTTGTTCGCGAACAAAATATATAAAAAAATCGGCCAAGTGCGAGTCGGACTCACGCACGAAGGGTTCCGTACCGATACAGAGTAAAAATAGGCTAAAAATTGTGTTTTTTGTACGGGAGCCTTCCTTAAATTTTTATTTTATTTTAATATTACTATTAAATACTAGCTGACCCGACAGACGTTGTCCTGTCTAAACGATGATTATTTAATTCGAATTGGTATAATTAAGTAAACAATAGATTAAAATTAGTATCTCCATGCCAAATTTCATCAAAATAGATTAAATAGTAGGTATTAGCGAAAATCATCAATCATTCATTTTCCGGGAAAAAAGTATCCCTTGTCCTTTCCCGAGAATCAAAGTATCTCCATACAAAATTTCATCTAAATAGATTGAATAGTTTAGGCGAATATCATAAAAGTTTATTGTGCGGGAACCGTACATTTTCCGGGACAAAAAGTATCCCTTGTCCTTTCCCGAGACTCAAAGTATGTCCATACCAAAATTCATTAAAATCGATTGAATAGTTTAGGCGAAAATCATAAAAGTTTATTGTGCGGGAACCGTACATTTATCGGGACAAAAAGTGTCCATTGTCCTTTCCCGAGACTCAAAGTATCTCCATACCAAAATTCATCAAAATCGATTGAATATTTTACGCGCAAATCATAAAATTATATTGTGCAGTAATTGTACATTTTTCCGGGACAATTTTGGTCTTCGGGACTCAAAGTATCTCTATGCCAAATTTCAGCGAAATCAGTCCAGCCGTTCAGGCGTGATATCGTGACCACGCGAATATGGATTCATTTTTATATAAAGAGATTAAAGTACACATATTATAACAAAAGAATGTGTGAAAAATTCAAGTGACTATTGCCGTTATTGATATTATAGAGCAAAAAACCGGCCAAGTGCGTGTCGGGCCACGCGCAATATAGGGTTCCGTAGTACCGCTAGTTTTTGACAATTTTTTAATGTCAATGAACGTACATTTATAGCGTGTTTTACACTACTAACAACATCATCTCAGTCACTTTCAAAGGAATTTGAATGAAAAGTTCCTTTATACTTCACCGAATACATTTTTTTTAGTTGATCGACTATTACTCAATAACTTATGAAGTCTTCGTAGCCGTGATAGTTTTCCTTTTAAATTCAGCATATTTCCTACTCCCGTAAATTTTTTCACATTTCCAGAACCAACCGTTTAGCTGGTTTCTACCAGCTAAACTAAACGGGGGGGACACTGGACTCTAACGATTTTTTCCACTTTAAAACTTAATATTTCACAAACGGATCCCTAAATCGGAAAATGATCTATGAATACTCGCAATATTACTAAAACCTATTCAACGACACCCCACACGATGGGGTGGGCGCGAAAAAAATATTCATCCTCGCTTGATGTGTAGGGGAGGTACCATAAAAAAATATTTTTTTACGATTTCACGTACCATTTTGTTGCCATCATTAATATGTATATTCATGCCAAATTACAGCTTTGTAGGTATTATAGTCTCTGAGTAAAACCGCGGACAGACAGACAGACAGACGGACGGACAGACCGAAACTATAAGGGTTCCTTGTTGACTACGGAACCCTAAAAAGGCCAAAAACATAACGTTTGTTGTATGGGAGCCCTTAAATATTAATTTTATTTTGTTTTTAGTAAGTAATAGCTGTCCCGGTGAACTTCGTGTCATAGATCACTTTAAAACCTTCCCTGGACTTCTACGAATATTTTAAGACTAAAATCAGCCCAATCCGTTCAGCCGTTTTCGAGTTATAGCGCGACTAACATATTTGGAAATCCATTTTTATATATAAGACTAGCTGTCCCGGTGAACTTCGTGTCACTTTAAAACCTTCCCTGGACTTCTACGAATATTTTAAGACTAAAATCAGCCCAATCCGTCCAGCCGTTTTCGAGTTTTAGCGCGACTAACACATTTGAAAATCCATTTTTATATATAAGATTTGTTGTTATAGCGCGAGCGGCAACAGATATACATAACCTGTGAAAATTTCAACTCTCTAGCTATTACCGTTCTTGAGTTACAGCCTGGAGACAGACAGATGGACAGAAAGACAGACGGACAGACAGACGGACAGACAGACGGACAGACCGACAGACGGGCAGACAGACGGGCAGACATCGAAGTCTCAGTAATAGGGTCCCGTTTTGACCCTTTGGGTACGGAACCCTAAAAACTAAGGTAGAGTAACTGTGCCAAAAAAAATGTCCGCAAGTCTACAAAATGTGACCCGAATAATGCATACGTATTCGGTACACAATTTTGTGTTTTTGTAGTTTTGTTATTCGTAGGTTTTTATACAAGTGACAATTATTGTCAACGGCTTTTTTTCCAAAATTTGAATGTAAGGGTGTATTCAGACCGCAACGCGACGCGTAGATCATGCATTTCTAAAGTACTGAATTAACAGATCGCGCAATTGAAACCTGTCAAATCCATACTTTATGCCGTGCCTCGCCTCGCCTCGTCGCGTTGCGGTCTGAATTGCCCCTTACTGTTTCGTAGCTATTATCATATTTGTGCGAAAAAGAACCAAATTCAAAACGGTTGAAGTATGGGAGTTACGTTTCCATAGTTTTTATTATTCGTACAGAGAAAAAAATAATTTCATTATCATAGAATTAAGTATAACCTTCGTATTGACATCGTTGTTTATTATAACAACGAGTAGTTGCAAATAAATCCTGGCTACATACTTTTTATGAGTGAATGATTAAAAGTTGAAACTGTCCATGTCATTCAGGTAAAAGCCTGTTATTAAAAATAAAATAAATAAAAAGCCTTTATTTGACCTTTACAAAGATTCTTATCAACTAAGTGTTAACATAATATTCATATTATTACTTTTTAAACTAGGTCCCTACTAGGAGCCCTATGGATGTGGCATACGCCCTAAGCATGGTCTATAATAACATCTATTCATCGAAGGAAATTGTGCGGTCCCTAAAGCTAACGAAGTACACAGGAGCGAGAATACCTAAAACCGATCTAAATACCCTGTATCTTGTCCACACACAGGAGGAGAAAGCAGCCCTCACTAATACAGGCTATGGATCGGGAACGGACTCTCGCGTCCTCACAATCCATGAAGCTCAGGGATTAACGAGTCCTTCGGTGATCATCATACAGACCAAGTCCCGAAAGCTGGCAATCCATGACAGCGTTCCTCATGCAGTCGTAGCTATATCCCGGCACACTAACACCTGTGTCTATTACACTGACACTGACGGAGACGCTGTGGCAAGCTTCATAAAAAGAACCACGGAGGTGTCAACCGAACACATAAAAGATTATAACATAAAAATGGCTATAAAAGACAGGAACGATAAAGTCCTAAGCCACATAGCGGGTTGTGACCTGTGATCCCCAGAGATCGGCAAAAAAAAAAAAAAAAAAAAAAAAAAACACGTAAACCTAATAACACTAACTTAGTAATAAATAGATTGTTAAAATCCAAGTGTGGACCCCAGACTCCACTGGCTGGCATCTGGTAGATTCGGCACAGAACGATATCTTTTTAACATCCTAGAAACTCCACCCAGCTTGAGTGACCCCTCTCCACCAAGCCAATGTCACAACATCTAAAGGCAAAGGGTGGAGCAGCATAATATTATCTAAGGAAATCGGAAATGTCGGATCTACTGGCCGCCACACTGGGACCACACCGTTCAAAACACTAACATTATAACTATATAATTTATAAAACAATAAATATATATTTATTTATTATATGTATATATTATAATCTATTCTATTATTATAAAAAAAAAAAAAAAAAAACCATGGCGTTATGGACTACAATTAATTAAAATTACTTAATAATATTATTTCAATTATCCTTGGTGCGAAAAACCTTTAGAATAAATTTAAAAAGAAAAAAAAAAAGGATATGGGCGAAAAGCCCATAGACGGCCCCTATAAAAAAAAAAAAAAAAAAATAATAATAAAAAAAAAAAAAAAAAAAAACTAGGTCCCTACAGGTTGGGTAAAGGCCATGGATGACCACTTTTCTCTGTCTTGGGCTATTTGCCACTAATTCGTGCCAGTGACTTTTTTGATATCGTCGTCCCATCGGGTGAGAGGTCTTCCTCTCTTTCCTTTTCCTTGAGGTCCGTTCCATCTGGAGATTTTGTAGGTCCGTCTATTGTCTTCTAGCCTTGCTATATGACCCGCCCATCTCCATTTCCATTTCCAAATGGAGAAAGCCTTTTATTATTAGCAGATAAATCAAATTACATTTATTATAATGATGATAATATAGGTCTTCCATGATCTTATTCTTTTTTCTTCATCTTTTCTTTCTTTTTACGCTGCATAGCAGCTGTCATCACAAGAAAAAATGAATCTGTCTTTGACAAAATTATATACTGATCCATAGCGACAAAGATGACCTTCTCACCGTAGACCATAGACTTGACTGGTATCAGAGATCTTTGACTGATAAAAAATGAATTATCATGCTGCATGATGAAAAATGAGCGTTCATCATGCAGCATGTAATTCACGTAAATGAATGGTCATGCTGAATTACCGTCTACGGGGTACTTTAGAAGTTAGAGCAGTTTGATTGAAACTCAAAACAACGCGCCGACGGTGGCGGCCATACCGCGAGGGTGGAATGATTATTTTCCAAGTTGAACGACAAGCTACCGATTTCATCGTGATCTTACAAATACGCTGGAGAAATGATAGTGCCCAAATATGTGCGAAATACACAGGGTCTCTCTATTCTATCACTCTCTCCCATCGGGTGGGACGGCTGAGTGCAGACCCACACGACTGGTGAGAGAACTGGCGAAGGACTGACTGCTTTACATGTCAGCTCTACGCATGGATCGACTTTCTCATCTATCGGCCTTTTTTCTAGCCCAACTGAATAGTTATTGAACTAACCGCTTATAAAACGTTCTTATTTATACCTACATGACGTAATACCATCAACAAATCCCAGGGCCAAACTTGGGCATAGACGTCATGCATTGTTCACATCGCTGCTTTGGAAGAATACTGTCGTAACTCAAATTGAGTGAATTTTTCAGTATAAGCACTAGAGAAGTTTTATAAAATCTTCAAATGCTGTATTTTTTATTTACTGCGCTAGCGTTGATAAAACGTGAATTAAAAAAGGAAATTTTAATATTGCAATTTATGTTTATTAATATTTTAAGGAAATAATACCATATCTATTAAATATATTTATAACATATTATGTAGTAACTTAATTATTAACAATAACCCCTTTAGGGTCATAGTTAATAATTGGTCCAAAATATTTTAAATTCTTATAGAATAATAATTAATTATTAAAATTTTGGAATTTTATTCTTTTTATAGTAAAATATTATATTATTATTAATAATCACACTTCCATCTTATTTTTGTACTCGTATGCTTGTGTCAAAACTATATTATTATAGACCGACAATGTTTTAAATGAACGTGGCGAAAAAAGGAACTTTACGCCGCCATCATACAAAGACACCATTTTTGACAGTTCTCTTTTACCGGCAGCACCCTCGCCGTAGGCCTTCAAAGCCTTCAAAGCCTTTCTAGACTATAATATTATTTGAAAAACTAGCCTATAATGGTATCCGAGGAAATTTGTGGCGCTGGTTCAGGTCCTACATAACGAATCGTACACAGAAAGTAATGCTGAATGGATATGAATCTAATTATGTACCCATTAGCTCTGGAGTGCCCCAAGGATCCATTCTGGGGCCATTACTATTTATACTTTTTATAAATGACGTGAATAACTGTTTTAAATTCTGTAAATTTCTCATGTACGCTGATGACCTAAAAATATATAAAATAATACAGTGTGCTGAAGATCATTTCAAATTTCAAGAAGATCTTAACAGATTTTCTAGGTATTGCGAAAACAATAAACTATCATTAAGCTTAAATAAATGTAAATTAATAACTTTTTCTAAAAAACGAAATATTAGTACATTTTCTTATAAACTCTGTAATGAAAATTTGGAAAAAGTTGATTCTATTAGAGATCTTGGGGTAACACTCGATACAAAACTACATTTGGATATACACATAGATAATATTGTAAGTAAGGCTTACAGAATGTACGGATTCGTTATGAGGTCCTGTAAAGGCTTTGTGCAATCTTCAACATATCTGCATGTATACAAATCCCTCATACGCTCACAGCTCGAATACGCTGTAGCTATTTGGAACCCTTATTATAAAAAATACATTGACTCGATCGAAATGGTCCAAAAAAAATTTCTACGCGCAATGCATTACAGATGTAGTCATTCCCGAGAATCTTATAGCACACTTCTTGAAATATATAATCTCCTTCCACTAACATCTAGACGTATTCAGCTAGAAATGATGCTCCTTTATGACCTTTGCCATAATAGATACGATTGTATATCTTTAAATAATAAATTATGCTATAGGATACCCATAACAACACATAGTCGAAGGCCTCATCAAATATTTGCTACTGCAGTCAGTCGAACTAATGTTGGTAAACGTTCTCCATTCAATAGATTAGCTAGTACCTACAACAAGAACTTTCTTCCCATTGATATTTTCAGCTGTAAAATAACTAAATATAAAGAAGAAATCATGAAATTACTTAATGATATTACTTAGTGGCAATGTTATATTCTATCTATAATTAAGATTAATCAATCTCTAGTAATAAAATTGTTATGCTTGTATGAGAAGTCACAACACGCTGTTACAAATGTTAGAAAATACATATTATGTATTAAAATTACCAAAATTAAAAAAAGTGAAACATCAAAATAGTATAATAAGTAAGTACTTATTAAAGTTTAGAAATGATAATGTTTTAAAATATTAGTACATTAGCTACGAATATAATATATTAGTATATTACTTAATCTCAACTGGATGACTAGAATTTAAGTTACTTAATTAATTTGTAGTTAACGCTGTTGGTTCCGTAGTTACTAAGTTTTTGTTTAAGCTTAAACAATATTTATAATAATTATATACTATGGTTACTGTTTGTTAACTTCAATAAATAAAAAAAAAAAAAAAAAAAATATTTTTGTGTTTTTTGTTCTCCGTATCTTATTAACAATAACTTTATTGAAATGTTCCTCTTCGTATGATGTTTTTTTAGTAGAAGGCGTTATTTTGTGTGTCGTGGACTTTCAAAATTTTTATATTAGTAAGTTTTATTGAATATTTTGTAATATCATAATTATTATGCACAGCAAAAACGTATACTGTGATCAAATGAAGATTTTTCTGCTACCCGCGGCAACTATCTGAGTACCAATTTCTACAGCTCCGCGTTTAGCTTCGCCTTTATGGTACGTAACATCATCTTTGACATCTTCGGTTTTAATAATTATCATAAACAGTAAGTTTAACTTGGATAAGCAATAAAATGTCGAAATATCACCTTTAGAACAAGACATTGCAGCTTGTAGATCATAAACAGATACTTTACAATTGTGCGGAGTATAGTTATTGTCTTCGTCTTTTTGATCCCTTGCTATTTTTGTTTTGCTTTAGATGAAGTTCATAATCATGTTTCATAATTTGTTTGACTTCTTCAGTCACATTAGTATAATTTTGTAGTCTTCGCATTGGTCTTTTTAAGTACTAATTTGACTTAAACTTGAATGTTTAGTCGCAACTGGAAACAACTTTGCTATTTTAGTCACTATGCTTAGAATCGGAATAATAGTCATCAGTATTTAGGTACGTACTTCGAATACTTAACGTTGTCATCTGAACAATCTTCTGCACCTAAAATGTCGTTTTCAGGTGGAACATGATCAGCTTGATTTTCCTGTAAAATATAAACGTAAAACATAAAAAATATAAAATAAAGATATTAAAATAATAAAAATATATATGTTTCTTGATAGTTATTAATAATATTTAGTTAGTATTATTAAAAATTAAAAAAATCCAACTACTTACCTATATTTCATGTAAAAGTACGTACTTACCGCTTTTATTTTCTTAATACTCAATGTGGAATTGATGTTCCGGAACATGTGTGTCTTTCGGTTTGCCACTAAAATAAAAAAGTCAAATAAAAGTTAGATCGTACAATATATCCTACCTGGATTATAAGAATCGATAGTAGGTAAAAATACTACTAAAATATTAGGTTTTGTAAGCTCATTACGAATTAGTTAGGTAGGTATTAGACTTAAAAAATGTGTTTTCGATTTGCTTTTTATCTGAAATACTATGTCAAGTACAATAATACCATAGAATAATTATTAACATACAAATTAGACATATTAAGCAAAATACAATAACAATCACGAAATAATTTATATTGAAAAACGTTATAATTTCAATTGTACAAAAAATATTATCGACCCTATTTTTTATTATGAACAGTAATAACTAATTTTAATACATTAAGGGATACTTACTTTTTGCAGAACAACTTCGTAATCCCAAATAATACTTTGTTTATGAGAAGTGTCAAAAGGTCTGGTAGTTTTTTTCAAGCAATATAAGTAGTGTCACATCTCGAAATAATGCAGTATTCTAGATAAAGATGCACTCAAAATCTGTATTATTTTGTAATATCACCATATTCCAGTAAACCAACCGAGTGTTCACTTCTAAAGCCAAGTTGCAACTGGCATTACAACGTTGTCTACAAAAATGGTGGCCAAAGTTGACCTTGAATAGGTTGGTGGCCCCACGACTGTAAATGTTGTTATCTAAGAAATACGATCTTTACTGAGTAGGTATACAAAACAGATCATTTTGCGTTGAATGGTGTTGAAAACTTAGTTTTGTAGTATTTGATATTATTACGCTCCGTTATTCTTCTAAAGCGAGTCATGGGCAGCTTATAGTCAGCAGCAGCATAAACTAATAAATAAAATAATTAATTTACGTGGGCTTATCGCGAGTTGGCGCTGCAGAAGACCAAAAATTTACTTTAATGCCACAGAATAAAATTTCAACCAATGTTGTAATAATTTGTAAATAATGTGACTCTCAGGCACTAATAAAAAAAGACTTTCGACCTCGAGGTACACGTGAAAAAATAATAGTGCCTCAGTATGTGCGCAATACCTTGCACTATTATCTATTGGCACTGATTTAAAGGAGCAGTTGTAAATTGCAGTTTTGGTAAGTTAAAAATATAAATAAATGGCACGTTTAATAACTAGTTTAGCAGTTAAAACTAAGCAGTAAAATAAACAAAAATGAGTAGTAAAAATAATGAAATGGATAATTGAAAACATTATTGAACAGTAAAATAATTAAATGGTCAGTAAAAATTAATGAAAGAGCGGTTACGTGTGGACAGTAACAAATCGGAATTTGTCAGTATGAAATCTCACTCTAAGAAGTCCTTAAACAATGAGGCGGTAAAATATAATAAAATCGGCCAAGTGCGAGTCGAACTCACCCATGAAGGGTTCCGTGCCGTTATAAAGCGAAAGTATAAGACGGTCGCCGGCTGCTACCGTAGCACGTTCGCTGCGCTCGCTCGGCTCCCTCTACTCAAAAAAAAAAATTTTTTTCAATAATTCTACTTGTTTTTTATAAGTTTCTATGCTATTTTTTAATGTTTGGTTCTCGTAGTTAAGTTCCTCTATTTCTTTGTCTGCAATCGATAATTTTGTTCGCAAACTTTGTATTTCATCTAAATAATATGAAGAGTCTTCCCTCTGTGTTAGACTCGTAAGGCTACAAGCCGTTATATCTAATACGGATGAGTTTAAGATGTCTTGGCTAGATTGTATGTCCTCCATGGGTTCTAAGTTTGTTTGTGACAGTGATTTACGAATCTTTCTTCTGAATGTGACGTTCTCCATTGTTGGCTAGATACCACAGACTAGAAACAAATATTGAGCGAGGATAATATTATTAGGGCTATACGCCGTGCGGCTACCATACAAAAAGTGGCAGTCAACGCTCATTCCATCATTTTTACCGCTCAATAGTTTTTTTATTACTGTCCATGTTTTACAGTCACAATAATAAATAAACCGCCAGAAAATTAAATAACTGCTCAATATTTTTTTCAACTGATCATAATAACATCTCAAATATTTAAATAACTGATCAAAAAATTAGTTCCCTTATTTATTCTGTGGCAATACTCTGGTGCACTTTCCAAATAATGAGATGCATAATCAGCCTTACGCAAACCAAATTTTGAATACGAACTTATTATAAATAGGTATGTGTTATTACGAGTACTTATTACGTTTTGATTGGAAATCCTACGACCTACACCTTCCTTTCAGTAGTGTAACCACCGTAACTATAGGGTGGCAGGGCTGGCAAAATTCCACGGGCTCAAAAGACATTGAGTCGGGCTCAAAAGGGCCCAAGAGGCCGCGAGGTCAGAAATTTTTCATACATTGTTTTTTAACGTGACGATTTTTACTGATCGGGCCCCACCAATTTGCCACGGGCCCCGGATGTTATAGTTACGCCACTGTCCTGTCTAATGATGTAATTCTCTCAAATGCGCTAATAATAATAACAAATAATCTTTAGTATATTATATAGGCTTATATTAATTATTGTACTTATCAATAATTATCATATAAAACTTAGGTATAATTTTCATAATTTAATTTTTGCGATAAATTAATAATAACATCTAAAAGGCACCTTACGAAGATGATGAAATACCCATTAAATTAAATAAATGAATTAATAATAGTTTTGAAACTAATCAACGCTACGTTATAAACTTTTAATTGAAATTAAAGTTATTAAAATAACTAGATGACGCCCGCAACTCTGTTGCAGGAAAATTCGTTTATCGCGCGGGAACCGTTCTTTTTCTGGGATAAAAAGTATCCTATGTCCTTTCCCGGGATTCAAAATATATCCATACCAAATTTCAGCAAAATCGGTTTAGCGGTTCGAGCGTGAAGAAGTAATCAGACATACAGACAGCTGATAGACAGACAGTCACACTTTCGCATTTATAATATTAGTATGGATAAGTAAAAAAAGTTAATGATATATAATTAATAAATTAATAAAATTACTTACCCAAATTTTCCCTTTGAAGCTCGCGAATATTTGCCTACGTATCAAGTCAAGGTAAGATCTATTCTGGTCTTAGGTATTATACATTATTGTCTTATGTCTGTCTGCAGTCTGAACAATTGTGACATTGACGACTGATATGAACAAGATAAGATCTGAAATGAAAGAAGTGGGTTTGTAATAGCTAATACATAGACTTGCGTTATTGATTCTTTTGCGAAATACTGTGACAGAGGTATAATTGAAGACATGAGTGGCTGAAGTAGATAACTGAGAATTTGAAAACTGTAGTTTTTTTGCAAAAATGGAGGTTTTAGGGCTGGAAAATGTTTTGAAATCAAAATGCACATTCTATGTGTAGTTAAATATATTACCTAGGTCTGATGCTGAAATAAGTGTGTAACAAGGTTTGTCCGATTTATGAGGGTTATGACATAAGAGACAACATTTTACAACATAAGAGCAATAATTGCTCTTATGTTGTAAAATGTTAGTTACCTACATCACCCACTCTCGTCTCCAATTGTGAATTAATTAGTAGGAGAATTTACCATTTAAAAAAGTACAAAGGAAGTAGTGGACGAAAACTAACAAGATTGAACAAAAAAAAACCGAGACAAAAAGGATATTGTAAAAAATCTTACAGATTACTTTTTGATATAAAAAAAAAAACTATGTAAATCACATTTATAACTGTACCTGCACACACGATCACACACACAAACACATAAGGGCTTATGGGCACATCAAATTAAAACACTCTTATTTTAGGTAGAGGTAAAGGCACTCAGAGATATTTAATGACAATAATTAAATTAAATTGAATAAAGAGTTTCACAGAATGGGGGTTTGTATCAAAATCTTCATTTAATTACAGTTAGTTAAATAATTAATGTTCGTCTATGATCGCGGCAGTCAACTTACTAGTATAGCACTGATTCTAATATAAATTTGCGAATGTGACTCGCCTACTTAATATTTCGTTAGTACACTTGACTTCTCACCTTTACTTACCAAATACGCGGGGTACAGAGGTCAGGTACACATTTCCGATATGTACATGAGCATAATATTAAGCTTATTACATAATATACCTACGGATACAGGTCAGTTACCTAAAGTATTGGTACTATCAAAGATAGATGCAGAGGGACCTGCCGTGCAACCCACTCTTAAAAATTAATTCGACTTGAGTTAATCCTTCAATCGCGGATTCTTGGAAATGCTATTGTATTCTATTGTTTTCGCGATCACCGGTGCTCTTATGGGGCTTGAAGGATTAGGCCGGCCACATACAGTCGGAATTCCGTTTCGAAATTCCGAGGGTATGTGACCGGCCTTAATCATGTATTTTTTAATTGCCGATACTCGCTAAATACATAGTATTAAGTGACGTCGTTTGAAAAAAAAAGTTAAATACCCACGAAAAAATTATTACATCCTTTTACTCCCATCTCTTTACAATGGCGGGCAGGAAATGTAATAACAACGGTCGTCAAAGCCGATCCCAATATTAAGATGTGTGACGACTGACGAGCTACCTTAGGGTTCTTACGGACGAACGGCACGTGTTGGCGGCAGTCGACGGCAGAAATGAGCGTGGGCGGGGGCGCTGCTGGTAAAGGAGAACTGTCAAAAATGGCGTTTTTGTATGATGGCGGCGTTAGTTCCTGTTTTCGCCACGTTCATATTAAATTTAGTCTTGTCGGATAATATGCAATAGTTTAACAATCCGCCGGTTGACTTCTGAGAGTAGGTACTGAGTACACTGAGTTCACGTGTCGATAAGACATAATATCATGCGTTTCGAAACGTGCGATGATGGTGCTACTTCATGACAAGGGATATCCGGCTATTCGTGATAATTGATAAGTTATTGTAACGTCACTGCTAGTCAGTTAAAGCCCTACTACGAAACTGTTTTGAGACTCAAACAATCGGACGAGAATGCCGCGTCCTGCTCTAACAACGTCATTTCACGTTTGTTAGAGTAGGACGCGGCATTCTCCTCCGATTGTTTAAGTCACAAAACAGTTTCATGGTACAAGCAGAGTAGACAGAAGTACAAGCCTAGGGCCCGTACCACGAAACGGTTTTGAGACTCAAACAATCGGACGAGAATATTGCGTCCTACTCTGACAAACGTGAAATGACGTTGTTAGAGCAGGAGGCGGCATTCTCGTCCGATTGTTTGAGTCTCAAAACCGTTTCGTGGTACAAGCCCTGGTGCGACTTGCGAGCGAAACTCGCACCTGGGGCAGTAACCACGTAACCGTTTTGAGACTCAAAGAATCGTACGAGAATGCCGCGTCCTACTCTGACAAAGGCGAAATGACGTTGACAGAGAAGGACGCGGCATTCTCATTCGATTGTTTGAGTCTCAAAACGGTTTCATAGTAGGCCTACTGACTCAGGTCACAGAATACAATACATATACCTATTAGTAGTACCAACTACAGTTTCTTACGCCGCGCCGCCGCGCGCCGCGCCGCGCCGGTTCTTCTCGCCGGGTTAGTTCCCGGACCGATGGTAGTCCTCACGTAGACGTTCTAAAAGTGTTAACTATGTAAACCTATTTAGAAATAAATATTTTGATTTTCATTTTGATTTTGACTGAAATAGTGATCATGATAGTCTGCACTGACATCAAGTGCATTGATGTCAGTGCAGACTATCATGATATTATATAGAAAATAATAAAAATCGATTTACAAACCCGATAAATTTTTGATTTATCGGCTTTGTAAATTTAATTTAAAAAATAAAGTTAATTTAAAAACTTAATGGTAAAATAACTCGCAAATTATAATACTATTAAGTTCAAACATTAAAATAGCAAATTCAAAATTACCTTTTTTTAACCCTAGAACACTAACCTTATTTTCCGGCGCTTGTTACTAACCTTCGTCGTTTCGACTACGACATTTTAGAAAGACGATCAAAAGGTGTTAATCAAATGAAATGTTTACAGTTTTGTTTTTCATTTAATAGAAATGTTGTATTTAAATTATTTTTACTACTTTTATAAAGTCATATGGTATATTTATTACCCAAACAGCCTTATAATTGAGATCATAGTGTGCATGACAAGTCAACAAGTTAAATATTTACAATTACTATTTAAGAAGATATTGTGGAAAAAGAACTTTAAAATTAATTAAATAATGAATGCGAAAGACTAATAAAATGAAAATAAAACAAAAATAGTAATTATTTATATGTTTGTGGCATATGTCAAGTTTGTGCTCTCCACACAACGATTTTTGCACTTGTTGCAAGTAATTTTTGGAGATATGCCACATGTTTTTCTGCCTTTTGTGCAAGAGGTATATGAGTTTTACTATTTTGTCCAGTTTCTATCGTAAAAATCGAAATATTACTACTTTGCAAACATTTTTGACCATTCATTATGTAAGCTGGATCAATTTCGGTATGGTCTTCTTTTTCACTCCCTGATGAATTTTGATTAGCGCTTTCAGCTTGTAATTACATCCAAAGTATTGTAGTTATAATAATAATAAACAATATCAAAAAAATAAATCCGCAAAAGAATAAAAATGCGCAAAAATGTACAAGCCTAATAACACAAAATGTCGCGTTAATACTAACCCTCGTCGTTTCGACGAAACATGGTTGCTGGTATGGCACTTACAGCCCCCCCACATACAAAATACTACCGTCGGTTGCGAGGGCAACGGGTCGATAGAGATTAGCTGAAGTATGGAAAAAGTGCGATCGCGCGCTCAAAAGATAGAACGAATTTTTTAAAACCGCGTCGTCGAATCGACGAAGGTTAGTAATCCACCCTGGATTACTAACCTTCGACTAGTAGTACTAGTTAGTAATTAGCCTATGCTATCCCACTTCTGGGCAGGGTCCTTCATTTTTCTCGCTCCTACGTTGGAAAATGATCATACTAAGGATTTTTTAATAACCCTATTAATTTATACGCGCGCTTGCACGTAGATGCGGGCTGTCATGTAAAGTTAAATAAGGAAATGATAATTTTATCGTAAAGATAGAACATTGTGACTATACTGCAGGTATTATACGCTAGTATTACGTAAATAAGCCGACATACCTGTAAACAATAAATTGGCCAAGTGCGAGTCAGATTTGCGGAAGGAGGGCTCCGTACGTATTTGTAATTTATAGCAAATTTCGACTATTTCTAATATTTTAAACAATTTCATAGGAATTTTTATGGATATAACTCGATTTCTCAGTGGAAGTTGTTAAAACAAAAAAAAATGCAAACATACACTCGACTAACATGGGTTATCACGTATCACTTAATCCTTCAGGCCCCGCGCGAGCACCGGTGATCGCGACAACAAAAGAATACAATCGGAATTCGTAGAACCTCCGATCGAAGTATAAATAAATGTTATCAATTATCATGGCTTTCTGGCGAAGGTAGGTAAACAGAGGCGGCGTAAGGCGTGGGCGGTGTGGGCGACCGCCCACGGCCTCGCGGTCTTCGGGACCTCGCACCACTTGGACAGCGCGTTTTTTTAGGATTTACGAGTATCAAGCATCATACATCAGGAGATCTCGCAAAATATATTTTGCCCACATATATTTTAAGTCTTTAGCCGCCACTGTAGGTAAAATATTACCTACTCTGAACTGAACGCAGCTATAATGCAATTCGCAAACTTTTAATCCGAATTCTGGCGAAAAACCCAAAAGTTTCCACAATATGGCGACTCTTTTATATACAGAGTTCAGATTTGTTTGCACGAAAAAGGTGAGGCTGTGTACGATTTGCATATAAAGTGAATTGGAAACACCTTATTCTGAAGTTTGTCGACAAAATAAATGGACAACGTGCTCCAGATGTAATGTGCTCCAGGAGTAATAGTATTTACCGTGTACTGTACATTTTTGCACGTCTACGAGTAAGTAATGGTTATTCATAGTACTTACCAAACGCTTTTGTTCTTTGAATTTTATGGCTCCTAGACTTTAGGTGACAGTGGCCGTTTTAATATTACAAACAGGCGAACTAACAGTGAAGCCAAACGAGCTTAATAATGTATGAGTTGCGAGTCGCAGAATTTCGGTCGCGTAAATTATCTTTTCATACAAATCATGACTCACAAAATTACGCTCGTGTGAATCAAACAGGACTTTTGTGTCCTGTTTGATCCACACTGTATGCAGCAGAATTTCTGCCAGCCGAAATTCCGCGACTTACAAATTACGTTCGTGTGGCTTCACCCTGTGTGCTGAAGTGGCGTTCACAGTACTCGAAAGCGCTTTTACTTAATTTAATAAAAATAATCCAATTAAAAAAAATTAAAACAGCAGCTTAATTATAGTTCCAACGCGGGAATTGAACTCACGGGCTGAGTCGAGAGCTAGAGCTAAGCCACTCAGGTTATTCCTATTGTACTAGGGAGATAGTGAGATATTTATCATATTGTTATTTCAAAGTTCAAACCCACGTGTGCTTATTATTTTATCAGCAAATATTTGTATTCATAAACTATTTTAATGTTGAATTGATGACCTAAAATGGTTAAGTTTAAAGGTTCTCAGCGTGTTCTACAGGGTGTCACAAAACTAAGTGGTAATACTATAGGTTGTGTATGAGCCCCGTGTAAAGAGTTCAGTGTAAAAGTTGCAGCGCTGAAAGACTTTTTGTCACTTTTGTATGGAAAAAATCGTGACGCCGCGCGCGCCGGGGCGCTTGCCCATACAAATCACAAAAAATCTGGTCTTTCAGCGCTGCCACTTTCACAGTGAACTCTCTACGAGGAACACACTCTAAAGTATTCCAACTTACTTTTATTACACCCTGTAAAACTTTGATTCTGAAAAATTTTTGTTTGTTACAGTACTAGCCAGTATAGGAAGACTTGGTTGAGAGAAAAACAATTTTATCCAGAATTTTATTTTGTGCGGACATATTGCATTGTTGAATAATAAAATAATAACAATTCAATATACAATACAATTTGAAACTATCTATTACATTGCATGAAGAGAAAATTATGTTAGACATTAATATAGTATACAGTAGAAAAGTGCGGCAACATTTTTTACAAAAGTCTTTACAAACGGAGATAATATGAGTAAAGGTGAACGCAGATCTAGCCGTGCGCATGCGACTCAGTCGCCGCGACTTTCTATTGAACGGTACCGGTGTTTCTTGATTGCGTAGTTTATTTACCTGCATTGAAATTGGTAGTACTTGCCCATTCTAAACTTTGTTTAAATTCAGCTTAAGGCCGTCCCCCGAGCAAACGACCTTGGCCATACATTTGCCGCGTTGCCGAGATCGCGCCAAAACCCTATTATTTTTACTTATCTTAGTTCAAAATTATCCTAAAAAAAAATTAAAACGGCGAATATGTAGTTTATGATATTGTCGATCTATTGGCGTGATTTTGAAATAAAAGTAATTTGTAAATCCTAAGGAGATGCTGAATGTATGCTTGAATTTTAACAAATTGGTATTACTGCTGATATCATGAGTATAAGAAACAAAAATAGAAAATTTAAAACGACAAAAGGAATGTTGATATACTGAAGATTATTGCTGTATTTTTATTATAACTTTGTAGCTTTCAGATTTTGAGTTTATAAGGTTTTAAATACGGTCAATTACGGAATCTCCGGACGGAATGCCCTTAAAATGGATTGAAAGTGAGTAGGTAGCTGTGTTGCTTACAGCGGCTGGATGCGTTCACCTTAAGATTTTGTCAAATCCAAAACATTTATATCTTCCCTTCATCTTCAATTCTTAACTAACAACAACCTACATTCAGTAACATTAACGTTATAAAATCTGCCTAGGAAGGGTCAAACACTCTACCACTACGGGAAGCACTAGGGTAAGCACAACACAGAGTTTTCATACCTCATTACAAACAATTCTTTCTTATCTCATATTTATACCTTTAAAAAAACTGTTCTTCTAACAATGTTTTGGCTTAAACCTCAAAAAGCTGTGCTGCGAATTCACAATCAAAAGAATGCGTTTTCGTTGTGATTTCGCATTTCGGTTTTTGTGTAAGGGCCTTAGAAGTATAGGTATACAACTCATGATACATTTAACATTTTAAACTTTCGCGTTGCATTATAATTAAAACTTATTAATCGGGACTTAGCGCGACTTATTCTAGCAGTAATGCTACTACGAGTACATACTTTTTCTCGACGTTTTGGCTCGTGAGTCGTAACCACGACCGTTGCAACACGGCTACTCGTAGTAGCATTACTACTAGAATTAGTCGCGTTAAGTCCCAATTAATAAGTTTTAATCATGATACATATTTTATCAGATTCTCGCCGAGAAGTTCAAACGTTATGGACAATATCTCGCGTACTCTCTGTCGCGAACAAACTTCTCGCGTTTACACAAAATTATAAATTTTTTTTAAATCGACTACGCGTCTCCTAATTTTGTACAATTTATATACAATTTAGCTTCTAGTCAGTGAAATTAACAATTAATATGAGGATACACTAACAGCCCCCGTGTAACCACCGTGTATTATTCCTACTTACAATGGACTTAGTTATAATTTTTAATCCGTCTATTATTCTTAATTTAGCCTTAAAGGAGATCAACAATAATAACACAGCTGCCATAGATAAAATAGATAGAAAAATGTAAAACTACCCTGTCTTATGTTTTTATCGTAATGAATTCTCACTTGATTATTTTCCTAATTTTTCAATAAATAACAAGTTTTTTATATACTTAATTAAAATGGACAGCAGCAAGCGGGTGAATTTATTTCTGTTTAGTTAGCTTTTTAGTTTTAGTGAAAAATATTTTAAAATAAATGTTGATTATAAAATTTATTATGAAACAAATTATTTGGCCGACATTTCAGACAATAATTTTCCCCGGTGATTGGTAGTTACGTAACACGTTAAGTGTTATTGCACACGTGCCGAAAGTAACGCAGCCGAAATCTTTAAACGGACATAGTTTCTGTCTGCTTGTCTATCAGATTCATAAGAGCTAAGAGGTAGCGACATACTATTTGAAAGATCGCTGCGATAAACGTTTTAGGTTTTATGCACAAATAAAACACAATATTACTTGCATGTTTTAGGTTTTGTGAGTGTGGCTATGGAAACTACAGCGTTTTATACCTACATAAAACAGAATTTAGATGATGTACTTTATTATAAGTACTTTCCAATAATTTTAATGTAAAACGAAAAAAAAATTATTAAAGAATATGGTGTGAGATGGATTTTTTGACGTGACAACGTCTTATAATTCGATATGGGCTGCGCGTACGAAAAAACATGACGCAATATGCGGCGTTACCTCGATCTGAGGCGTTCCATTTAAGGCTATGACGTTGTCACGTTCAACTATCGTCAGTAAACCGACTTTACAGACAACCGAGTTCGAGTCGAGTTCGAATCGAGTTCGAGTCGAGTTCGAGTCGAGTTCGAGTCGAGTTCGAGTCGAGTTCGAGTCGAGTTCGAGTCGAGTTCGAGTCGAGTTCGAGTCGAGTTCGAGTCGAGTTCGAGTCGAGTTCGAGTCGAGTTCGAGTCGAGTTCGAGTCGAGTTCGAGTCGAGTTCGAGTCGAGTTCGAGTCGAGTTCGAGTCGAGTTCGAGTCGAGTTCGAGTCGAGTTCGAGTCGAACTCGGTTGTCTGTAAAGTCGGTTTACTGACGATAGTTGAACGTGACAACGTCATAGCCTTAAATGGAACGCCTCAGATCGAGGTAACGCCGCATATTGCGTCATGTTTTTTCGTGCGCGCAGCCCATATCGAATTATAAGACGTTGTCGCGTCAAAAAATCCATCTCACACCATATTCTTTAATAATTTTTTTTTCGTTTTACATTTAAATTATTGGAAAGTACTTACAATAAAGTACATCATCCTAATTCTGTTTTATGTAGGTATAAAACGCTATAGTTTCCATAGCCACACTCACAAAACCTAAAACATGCAAGTAATATTGTGTTTTATTTGTGCATAAAACCTAAAACGTTTATCGCAGCGATCTTTCAAATAGTATGTCGCTACCCTTATGCAATTTTGCCCGCGGTAATTGGACAAACCGCTTTATTTGCCTCCGGGTTCGTTGATTAATGTAGCTAGACCATGTAGACATGTAATTTTCGTCCGTTAATACAGTTAACTCACTATTAAATTAAAGATAATTTAATGCGAATTTCGGTGATAATTTTACAGATTAAATTGTAAATGCGAATGTAAATTTTATTCTGGTTTGTATAAATAGTGTAGGTAATGCGTCATAAAACAAATTAATTTAAATTGAAATCAGTTGTTTAATTTCAATCAGATTGAACAGTTCGTTTCATTATGTAGAATAATTTACTGACCAGTTAAATTTTCAACTCTACTAAATTAATCAGGCTTAGCAGGCATGTTGTAATGTTAAAATGTCACTAATATTATATTTATATAGAAGTACGGACTCTGGCTTATTAGTCCGGTTAACGAATGACTCAAAAGAGGGTATAGAGTGCGTGAGCGGGAACCTATGCGATTTCTGCTGGAACTTATTAAGGGTGATAAGGGACAAAACATACTAAAAGTCCTGATGTCTAGTAGGTGAGCCGGCGGGAGGGGGGGGGGGGGGGGGGGGGGCGACTAAGGTCTAAATTTTTGGTTTTTCGTCAATAACTAAAAAACTATGCGTTGTAGCAAAAAATATTCTATGATGACATAAAAGCTTATTAAATTCTCTATAAATAAGATTCTATACAGTTTTTTCCAAATTCTTATCCGTTTTCGAACTACACGCTCAGGAAATGAGCAGATCAAGAGTGAGGGTGGAAAAATGAAGGTAATATCTTGACGCTAAGAACAATAGACGCCTTACCAGCATCTGAGGCTTTAAAAAAATATTTTGTCGCTGCAAACAGAATTAGAAAGGAATACCTACATATTTAAAATAAAGCTTTTTTTTTTAATTTTTACTTTTCCTGAGCGTGTAGTTCGAAAATGGATGAGAATTTGGAAAAACTGTATAGAATCTAATTTATAGAAAATTTAATAAGCTTTAATGTCATCATACAATATTTTTTGCTATAACGCATATTTTTTTAGTTATTGACGAAAAACCAAAAATTTAGACATTTGTCGCCCCCCCTTCCCGCCGGCTCATCACCTAAACGTCAGGACCTTTAGTATGTTTTGTCCTTAACCACCCTGAATAAGTTCCAGCAGAAATCGCTTAGGTTCTCGCTCACGCACTCTACAAATACTTTGTTGACCGAGCTATATACGATCTTAAGAATACAAAAAAGAATGCAATATGGACTTTTTAAAAACCAGCATATTATGTAGAATATCAAATATTAACCAACGTTATTTTCGTTTAAGTTGGCGTGTTCAAATTCAGGCGGAACTCTTTGTTGACTTGTAGTAAACGCTAATTAAGTGGAAGTTTGTGTCAATGTTTACAATTCCAGCGGATTTGTACTAATTATAACTTCAGAATTTTATACGGAGCGCTAACACGAGCCGTCTTTGGAATGGATTCATGCACTCCGAATAAAGGTGATCGCACCAAAACGACACGACGCGACGCTTCACTTCCATAGAACTGACGTTAGTAAAACGTCAATTTCACTTTTAGAAAACGTCACATTCACGTAGGGTCAATTCAGATCGCAGCGCGACGCATAGATGCATTTCTGAATTTGTATGGATTTGACAGATTTGCAAGACGTCTCACACTCACGAAATCTGTCAATTCAGTACAAATTATGAGCCAGTCCACACGTCGTCATGCGTTAGCGTTGCGTCGAAGCAGCGCTGCTATTGCGTTGACGCACCATGTGGACTGGCTTTTAGAAATTTAATGTATCTACGCATCGCGTTACGCTGAATTGACCCTTAGGGTCTACACAGACGGACTGCATTTCAACTGCAATCCAACTGCAAATTGCAGTTGGATTGCAGTTTGAATGCAGTTAACACGACTGCAATACGACTTCAATAGAACTGCAAGCCAAACGCGCAGTCGGGTTGCAGTTCAGTTGCAGTCGGCGTGCAGTCGTGTGAACTGTTTGGTTTGCAGTTTTATTGCAGTCGTGTCAACAGCATTCAAACTGCAATCCAACTGCGATTTGCAGTTGGATTGCAGTTGAAATGCAGTCCGTCTGTGTAGAACCCTTAGGTTATGTTCACACGGCACAATAAAACAATTTAAAACTTTGAATAATTACAAAGAGGGTTTGAATTTCAATAAACCGAAAACAATTAATTGAGATTGGTACAAATAACAGTTTGAAATTCAATTTAAGTTGAGTGAAACATTATTTATTAGTATATTAGTATACAATTTTAGAAATTGGTTTCAGTTAAAATATTGCAGATGCAATGTAACAAGCGTGAAATATTAATTAATATTTAGTATACGTAAGTGATTTAAGTAGAATACCTAGGTAACTATTAATTTGAAAATTGTCTGTTCTTTTGTGTGCCGAGATTTTATGTATCGCATATTATTATAAGCCAGATATATAACAACCGTTTGTTAACATTTTGAAGGAAAAAAATGATAAAATTACCCTTATGTTAATAAAAAATATTAGTTATTCACTTCATACTTACGTTTTCATTTAGTAATATTATAATTTACAAAAAGTTATTTTCATTGCAACCGCATATTATGAAGCAATGTGATTTTGAAATTGGCAGAACAAAGTAGTGTGTTACATAGAAAAATTATATTATACATCAGAACATAGAAAATCCTTTTGAAGGTCGATTAAAAATGTTTTATTAAAATTTATTCATAGGCAGATGGAAGAACTTCATTTGGTCAGGGTATGTCAAGTCCAACCTACAGACCACAACCACGACTTGCTAAGTCACTGTTAATCGTGGTCTAAATAAATCTGCCATAGCTGCCTATGATTCGATTTCTGTGATGATACAACAGTTTGGACATTGAAGCTTATCGCCAAAAACAATGAACACGTTATCAAGTCTTTCATTTGTCGAACATGCGGGCCAGCGGCGAGCTGAGCGACCGAAACACCATCTTGATGTTCGAAAGGTGCTAAGCAATCACACAGCGGCTGTTCTCCGACGGCCCTCCCCCTATCGAGAACTCCGGGACCGGGTCTAAGCCCCTCCCCGCTGACGTCCACTCCAGGGCGTCTATCATCTCCATCAGCTCTTTAAATACCGCTATGACCCGCCAATTGTATTTCGCCGAACACTCCACGTAACCACACTTCCAGTGTTTGCGCACTAGGTTCACTATGTTCCGTCTCTTTTCACGCGAATCGACGCACGCGCTTTCTGCCATGGCGAGCTGCTGCAGCCCCGTCGTTCCTGAGGGTACGTTGCTGCAGAGAAGATCCTGCTTGTTCCCAACCACTAGCACTGGAACGTTCCTCATGTCTCGACTCTCGACCATCTGCTCCCGGAGCGCTCTTATGTATTGGAAGGTTTCGACGTTGGATAGATCGAAGACGAGGATATACGCTGTTGCGTTTCGCAGCCCGTAGAACCGGTAGTGCGCCCACTCGTAGTAGGAGTTGATGGGGAAGTAGGGTATGACGGGCACGTCCGTTATCTTCACCTCGTAAAGGTGCTCGTTGATTATGACGGAGGGGTAGAAGGTGTGCTTCCGGTCCGTCGGCACGTACTCCTCCGAGAAGTCGCTCCACACGAATTGCTGTAAAAGATGATTTTATTAGTATCGTCGAAATATCACAGAAATCTCGATATGCTATGAAAGAGTGGCTAAGTAAAAATGGTCCCATCAAATGTACAAAAAAGGCGTGTTTTTAGTTGGTCAGTATAATTTTCATTGCCCTACGTGTTTATGACAGTGTTTCGATCACTGGTTTCGATCGATATATTTGAACGGTTCAATGTATTATCTTTTTACACTAAAAAGAAACGTCGGCACCACGTCTTCTCTTCGTTTGCCTATGATGTAAAATAAGTATAGGCAATTACGAAAGTTATATGAGGGGTTCAATATAATATTTTGTCTTTAATAGTCCCGTGATCCGCATCGATTGTACCATTGAAGAAATTGATTCATAGCCAGTTGACGGGCGTCATGTGGTCGGGTTATGTCAATTCAATATTGGTATATGATTTGTCGGCTGGGTTTGACATAACGCGACCAAACAACGTTGGTCCCCCATCTGCCCATGAATCAACTTCTCTGATAGTACACATTTTTGAAAGTTTGCGTATTTGCCTAATCATGTTGACATGACATGGCTATATGCATCATAAGGCAACGTGAAGAGCCTTTATGTTCGTTTCATTTGTCACCAATGTATATAGAGCTTGCAGCGCATATAATCTATCCCAAGAGAGCCGTTGTTGGCATAATATACATTATACATATTATGCTACACATATAGACAGCACAGCCTGAATGAATAGAGTTCCTGTGTTCATTCAGGCTGTTAATATACTGTGGTAATACAAAATGTTATTTGAATCTAAATTCTATCCGAATTTGTAGCTTAAATTATTATTCTCATAGCAGTTCTAATTTCATATGCAAATTATAAATTACTGTTAACTGGCGATCCGATGTCTGATACGTCGTAAAATGTCGTAACGACCTCGTGAAGTACCCGGTGTCAAGTAATTATGGTTTACGACTTCGTTTTATGGTCGAAGCATCAGCTTTCAATTAAATCATTTATGATTTTAAAATGGACTTTCAGATATGAATCTCTGAACGTATGACAGTGATATTGAAAAGGCAAATGTTTTTGGGTGTGTATTTTGTAACTTCTTTACGCAAAGGCTACTAAACGGATATTATACAAAATTGGTTAAGTTAATGTTTAGGATTTAGATTTGTTCATTGTCTGCTTCTACCCTGAAAAAGTACGATATTCCTTAAGATAACGTAATAGTTGTTTTTCCAGGTGGAGCCGCGGGTAAAAGAGTACGCTGCCCTAGTGCTTGAATGGCCAATCTACCAATTTTACCAAAATAGACTTTTTATTTCAAACTAATAGTAACCCTGATTACGCACTTAACAATATAAATATTTTTTATTTTGCTTGCTTAAAACTTGCTTTTTTGCAAAAATAAAATATACCATCTCCCATATAAAAACTCTTTTAAGTGCTTGAGTAGTCTAACTCCATATTGACCAATCACGGTCAAGCATTTCGAAGGTCACGCGCACGTCACGCGATGCCATTTTGTTTGTTTATTACTAATTAATTATTATTTGCTTAATACGACAAATTAAAAAAATATATATTGCTTACTTTATATGCTTCAAAATGTCCGTAACAACGAAAAAATGGATTTTAAATTAAGGGCGTTCCGTCCGGAGATTCCGTAATTGACCGTATTTAAAACCTTATAAACTCATAATCTGAAAGCTACAAAGTTATAATAAAAGTACAGAAATAATCTTCAGTATATCAACATTCCTTTTGTCGTTTTAAATTTTCTATTTTTGTTTCTTATACTCATGATATCAGCTTCCAAAGTAATACCAATTTGTTTAAATTCAAGCATACATTCAGCATCTCCTTAGGATTTACAAATTACTTTTATTCGAAACTCACGCCAATAGATCGACAATATCATAAACTACATATTCGCCGTTTTAATTTTTTTTTAGGACAATTTTGAACTAAGATAAGTAAAAATAATAGGGTTTTGGCGCGATCTTGGCAACGCGGCAAATGTATGGCCAAGGCCGTTTGCTCGGGGGACGGCCTTAAGCTAAGTTGATTTGGAAAAGTACGTTGCCAATATCTTGATATATTCTTTTGTTTCAATTTAGTTTTAGTGTTCGAAGTTACTTGAGGGTAAATACAGGATGATTGTTAGTAAGTACTTAATAAATAATTTATGACCTTGTCACAATATCTAAGCCATGATCCGTTCTTGCTATTTTAATCCTTCAAGCCCCATACGAGCACCGGTGATCGTGACAACAATATAATATAATAAAATTTCCAAGAATACCCGATCGAAGGACTAAGCCGACTTAAAAAAAAATGTTCTCAGGTTGACCTCTATGTATGTGTGTATGTATGTATGATGTATGTTTGTCCGCAATTATCGCTCGTTTGGCTGAACCGATTCTGATGCGGTTTTCAGGACAATATTTGTCACATTTAGGGTCAATTTAAACTAGCGAATCGTAGCGAATTACCAAAACTGAACATAGCAAATTCAACCTTATCTCCAAAGCGTTAACGCACACATTATTTCTGAGAATTTAAAAAGACGCGCGCATTCGCGCATATTCGCGCGAATGCGCCCGACCAACGCTGATTTGCTTCGCAGAAGTAATGTGTACAATATTATGCTCTGGAGTTAAGGTTGAAAATGAAATGTTCAGTTTTGATAATTCGCTTCGATGCGCTTCGATTCTGCGCCAATATAAATTTACCCTAAATGTGACAAATATTGTTCTGAAAACCGCATCAGAATCGGTTCAGCCAAACGCGGACAAACAAGCACTAAACCGGCACGTTATTTTAGAGAACTATCTCCATGTCGTTGTGCTCAATCTCCATATACAAAATTATGTCGGAAGAATTTTGCCCAATCTCCAATAATTAAATGAAATATAATGAGTGCTATAGTTATTATTTTCAATTACTATTTCTATACATATAAAGAAATACTACATTTTTCTAACTCAGCAAAAGTTTAATAAACTTCTAATAATATATTTGCTCACTGGTCGATTGGCCATTCAAGCACTAGGGCAGCGAGTAGGTACTCTACTTTTTCAAACTTTAAATCCTATTGATAGAGTTAAATATTTAAACCAAGGCCGATAAGACTTTACCAGAACTATTTCTGTGGAAATCCTTTCAATTCTCGATTATTCGATCATGTAACACACTCGAGAATCAGATTAATGTCCTTATAGACTCATGTATTATTAATATCTTGCACAATAAACTACTTGTCATAACTGTGTCCCGTTTTCCGAATGCCCTGGAGGCTGGGCCACAAACTTCATTATAAACTATCGGAAGCCCCACTTCAGACAGTCGAGCCAGCAGATAATAGAGTTATAATAACTTATTGATTTTTACCCGATTACCAAGGGAAGAGTGGTGGTTTTTGTTGTCTATGTGCTGCTAATTCGATTTTTATGAGGTGTCAATTATAGATTTATCTGTACTTGCTAATATTATAATTGGGAAGAGTTTGTTTGTTTGAACGCGCTTATCTTAGGAACTACTGGTCCGATTTGAAAAATTATTTCAGTGTTAGATAGCCCATTTATTGAGAAAGGCTAGTGATGAGCAAAATTGGTCTTGGTATTGCAGTCTTGGTCTTGGTCTTGCCGAAAATGCAAGACCAAGACCAAGACCAAGACTACCCTAAAACTAGCAAGACCAAGACCAAGACTAGGTGTGCAAGAACAAGACCAAGACCAAGACCGACTATGCAAGAGTCTTGCTCCATGCAAGACTCTTGCTAAAAATTTTTACTTCGTCGCAGTGACTATAATATGAGATAAAATATTTATAAGTTAGAACAATATACCTACTTGTTATAATTTTGTTACGTTAAAGTTGCCAGTTAAAACAATATTGTGCAATGTTGTATGTATAAGAGCCTTTAACAGACCATACGCGATCTAAAGAAACCAAATTCAACGTGCTAACCCTTAACGAATAGCGTTGTCTATGGCCGGAGTCAAAACTGATCTGTAATATATTGATTTGTATATTCAATTCCATGATTTTATTGGTATATTAGAATAAAGATAATTGTTAAAAATCTCCTAGGTTACGAATTAAATAGTTGTAGAATTTTAAACACTGTATTTACGACTATCACTGTAACGAAAGGTAAATAATCTTATTGAAACTGAATGATTTAATTAAAGTAAGATTGTTAATAATTCTGTTTAATTTATTATGTAATGATAAGGCCTGTTTTATAATTTATAATATTGTATTTAATAAAACTACTTCTACGGAAGGTTACTTCCGTAGAAGATTCTAGAAATTAATTAATAATAATTATGCTACTCAAAATAACTGAATAACTTTTTATAACGATATTGTTAGATTTAGACTCTGTCCTTTAGTGAAATGTGTTGCAAAATTAGTATCACAAATACTACTACAAATTGTACTAGTTTTTAATGCATACTTTGTCATTAATTGTACGAAAATAGTTGTTGAATTGTATAATGGCTATTGGGTATAAAAAGCCTAGTGATATTAGGGGGATTCATTCCACTGCTAAGCTATCGAAGAAGCTGAACTTGTAACAAAACTGGTATCTGTGTCTATTGATGTACTTGTACTACCTGTGTAACTAATAATTAATAAACTGTGTTACTGAACTGTGTTACTGAAGTCGTTTTTCTTATCAAGTCAGAAGCGGAGATAGACCCACAAGGTAAATATTATTTTGAATATTGTATAAGTAATTTATCCTATTTTATTTCACCCATATTTTTTGGTGTTATTCTCGTAAAATCAGTTTGTAACTAATTATATATAGTTCGTAACTTTAACACTAGATAACGCTACTACACTGTCGTTTATACTTAAATAAATATTTCACTACAGTACATTATTTAGTTCTCGGGATTATACAATAAAAAAATATGGAGATTATAAAATCAAAATATGTGTGACAATAATTTACCAGTGAATTAATTTTATCTTGGGTTTTGTTTGGACAAAATCAGTTTGTGAGATATAGTTCATAACTTTAATACTAGATAGCGCTATATCACCGACGTTGATAAGTTTGAAGGAATATATTTTGATTACAGTACATTATTCGGTAAAAACAAAATGAAGGTTATAAAATCAAAATATTGTTTTATGTGTGACAGTTTAACAGTGAATTAATTTTATCTTGGGTTTCGTAACTTTAATACTAGATAGCGCTATATCACCGACGTTGATAAGTTTGAACGAATATATTATTTTGATTACAGTACATTAATCGGTAAAAAAAAAAAAAAAAAAATGGAGGTTATAAAATCAAAATATTGTTTAATGTGTAACAGTTTAACAGTTAATTAATTTTATCTTGGGTTTCTTTTGGATAAAATCAGTTTCTGAGATATAGTTCATAACTTTAACAGTAACTACCTTATTTATTTTTCGAGATAATACAACCGAATAGAAATTATAATATCAAAATATATATAATATTTTATGCACGATAGTTGAACAGCGAAATCATTTTATTTTTCGTACGCTTCAACTCCCAAGCGGCCACATGTGGCCGCAAGAACAATAGATTTCCAAGAATCGGCGATCGGTTATATTATTAATTATACGTCATCAGTAGATGGCTCTATGACGCCATCGCTGACGATGTTTTTACTTGAACGACTTGATTGATTAGCGTACACATTAATACTCGGGCTTACTGTTAGATGATGTTATTTAATAATAGGTGATATTTGATAGGATCGCATAAATACGTACTAGTATGAATTTATAATTGATCTAAATAATTTTTGTTTACGATGGATGGTTTAAAAATATGTAGTTTTTTTTTAAGATATGAGATAGGGCACAGTTTAGTGCCACGTTTTGTTATTAGGTATATGGATTATGGATCTTAAACCATAAATAAAAATTACTTCTCTTGAACTGATTTTGTTTATCGGTCTTCTGTGTTTTACGGATGTTACGTACATTTTTTTTTTTTAATGGATATTACAAACGTATAATAGGTACTCTGAATACTTGTTGTCTGAGTTCTGACGAATATCGTATGGTTACTAATTTGGATATGTTGATAATAACTGAAAGTCTTGCAATATTTGTTTACCTACTGATGGATAATATTTATAATTTTAATTGATAGTTACTATGGAATTTTTGCATATAAATCTTTGACAACGGATGGATGAATTCATGGTTGCTTATGAATACTGATGGATTAAATGATCTGAAATAATGGATACTTGGATTGTAATGGATACTCTATGGATATTTCAATACTGTAGCTTCTTGTTAGATATGTGACATAAGCCGTCGGTTTTTAGGGGGCGGTCCACGTTATTAAGCTTGGTAACGGGGTCGTCGGTTATTAGGGGGCGGTCCGCGTAACTAAGCTTGGTTACACGGTCGTCGGTTTTTAGGGGGCGGCCCACGTTGCTAAGCTTGGTGACGGGGTCGTCGGTTATTAGGGGGCGGTCCGCGTAACTAAGTTTTGTTACGTGATCGTCGGTTTTTAGGGGGCGGTCCACGTTACTAAGCTTGGTAACGGGGTCGTCGGTTACTAGGGGGCGTGCTATGAAAATTTTCGCATAGCTCGTCGGATATGGAATATGGATCACAAGGATGGATAAATAATTTCAGGTCATGAACAAAAGCGAGGATGATGTTGGTACTCCACCTGGTACGCCACCCAGGCGACCCCGTCGGAGTCAAAAGCACCGCAAGGCGAGACAGAAAAGTGCATCGTCGTCGTCAAGTTCATCTGATAATGACATGCCTAAGAAGATGCGTAAGACAAAATTTTCTTCTAAGGATATCTTGAAACTTGTAAAGCATGTATCAAAAGATTCATCTAAAACTTCTTATAACAGTAATTATAATAATGTCGTACCAGAATTTAACCCATCAAGTAGGGCTCAAACAATTGACTGTTGGATTAGAAAAGTTAATGAATGTGCAACTATATACGATTGGGATGAAAGGCAGATCATTCACTTTTCGCTTCAAAAGCTATCCGGTCTTGCGAAACGTTGGTTTGAGGCTCTGCCAACCGTAGTTTATAGTTGGCATGAGTGGCAAATAAAATTGAAAAAGGCTTTCCCCAGTGAAGATAATTACGGTCGTCTCTTGGAAGAGATGTTAGCTAGAACCTCCCGCACAGAAGAAAGTCTTAGGGAATATTTTTACGACAAATTAACTTTACTCACTAGATGCGAAATAATAGGCAAAAAGGCTGTTGACTGTATTGTACACGGTATTAGCGATCGATCTGTCCGGAATGGGGCACAGATTTTAAATTGCTCTGAACCTGAGGATTTACTCCACTTTTTGTCATCACAAAGAAACCAATCCTTAAATATTAGAATACCTCGTGAGCGTTTTACTGCAAAACTAAATTATAATGAAAATAACACTTCATCAATCAATTGTTACAATTGCCGCCAGAGGGGTCACCCTTACCACAAGTGTCCAAAACCGTTAATAAAATGTAAGAAATGTAACAGGATAGGCCATAATAACGATTCTTGTAATTTGGAACCCTTTGTATCAAATTTTAAATCCGGTTCGGGGAATATTACAGGCGAGAAGCGAACAATGATAATCCAAAACAACGATAAGAGTAATGCCAAATACTTTAAATTGGTACAATTAAATGGTAAATGTTTAAATGCTTATATTGATTTTGGCAGTCAGTGCACTTTACTAAAAAAATCTGACGCTCAACAGTTAAATCTAAATAAAAATTTCGATGATATCCCCGTAATAAGAGGTTTCGGACAATCTATAGTTACACCGATATACAAATCAAATGTTATTATACGCCTCGACGATATTGAATCAAATATCGATATATTAATAGTGGATGATATTCACATGCCAACGTCATTAATAATAGGTCAGAACTTTACGGAACTTCCTTTTATTACTGTTCTCAAAGATAAATACGAATTAACATTTTATAAGAGCCCCAATTTTGACACAAATGAATATTCCAAGGGTACCATGAACCTGTATGTAAGTAATTTCACTGAAGTAATAACAACCAGCATTGTTTCCGTTTATTCAGACCAAAGTTTTACAGGTAATTTATACATTAGTGGATATATTGTTTCTACCTCAGATAAGGAATTTAGATTACTACACGGAATTTACGATATGCATGAAGGGAAGGGTCAGGTCGTAGTGACAAACTTTTCTCCACTTAAATTAAAGTTAGAACCAAAAACTTTGATAGCTAGGGCTATACCGTTTAGTGATCCTAAAATTTGTGAAGTAAATCTAATAAGACCTGACCACCAATCTCTTAAACCTCTTAACAAGGAAGATATTAATGTGGGATCAGATCTGGACGATAAACAATTTGATAAATTATATTCATTATTACAAAGTTACCGTGATTGTTTCGCCACTTGTTTGAATGAGTTAGGTTGTGCTACTAATGTAGAAATGAACATTGAGATAACGGATAATAAACCAATTGTTTACCGTCCGTATAGATTATCGCATTTCGAACGTGAACAGGTTCGCGAGACTATTAATGATTTACTCCAGAATGACATAATTCAAGAATCTAAGTCCGATTACGCAAGTCCGATTTTAATGGTAAAGAAAAAGACAGGGGAAAATCGTCTCTGTGTAGATTTTCGCGCATTGAATAGTAAAACTTTAAAAGATCGTTTCCCGTTACCACTTATTGATGATCAAATTTCAAATCTTAGCGGCAGTAGATATTTCACTACTCTTGATCTTGCATCCGGATATTACCAGATACCCATGTCCAAGGATAGTTGTCACCTCACCGGATTCGTAACTCCGGATGGACACTACGAATTTAAAAGAATGCCCTTTGGATTAGCGAACGCACCTGCCACATTTCAAAGAATGATTAATAAAATCCTTGGTAATAGACGATTTGAATATGCCTTAGCTTATTTGGATGACATCTTAATTCCCTCTAGAAATAAAGAGGAGATGTTTAGCCGTTTAGAAGATATTTTAAGTATTTTAAGACAATACGGACTAACTCTAAAATTAGCCAAATGTAGATTTTTTGATAACAACGTAAGTTACTTGGGGTACGAAATCTCTTCAGAGGGTATCAAGCCCGGAGAAACAAAACTATTGGCAGTTAAAGAATTTCCAACTCCTAGCAACGTACATGAGATTCGCCAATTCCTCGGTTTAACTGGCTACTTTAGAAAATTTATTAAAGGTTATGGGGAAATAGCTAAACCTCTAACGTCACTATTACGAAAAGACTCGTCTTGGCGTTGGTCAGACATTGAAAACCGAGCATTTCAACTTTTGAGAGATAGTTTAGTAGCTCGACCTATCTTGGCTCTTTATGATCCAAAGCTTGAAACTGAAGTTCATACTGACGCCAGTGCGATGGGTATTGGGGGTATTCTAATGCAATGGCAGAGTGATGTTAGAGTATTAAAACCCGTTGCTTACTTTAGTCGACAGACGACTTCGGAAGAAAAGTATCTTCATTCTTACGAATTAGAGACTCTCGCAGTAGTCTGCTCTTTAAAAAAATTTCGTGTGTATCTCTTAGGAACTCATTTTAAGGTATTTACTGATTGCGCAGCCCTTCGAACCACTTTGACCAAAAGAGATCTTGTTCCGAGAATAGCCAGGTGGTGGCTACAAATATCGGAATATTCATTTGAAATTAATTACCGACCCGGTGTACAAATGTCACACGTTGATGCGTTGAGCAGAAACACCAAGCTACCCTCGGAACAAGATGATGAGTCATCAGTAGTCGTGTATACAATAGAAAAAGATAATTGGCTTTTATCCTTACAACTAGCAGATCCTGAAATATCTAGAATATATAAAATTCTTAAGCCAAGCGATGATCCGGAATGTAGAGACATTCGTCAAAATTATGTTGTTAAAGATCATACAGTTTATAAGAAAATTAACGATAAATTGTGTTTAGTCGTCCCTAAAAACGCCCGGTGGCAAATTTGTAGAGCTAATCATGATGAAATAGGCCATTTTGGTTACTCTAAAACACTTGAAAGAATACAACATTCTTATTGGTTTCCAAAACTCAGGAAATTTGTAAAAAAATATGTTGAAGCCTGTTTAGAGTGCGCATATAATAAAGATAATGTGTCCAAACAGAAAGCGGGTTATATTTATCCTATCGAAAAAGTTCCAGTCCCATTTCATACTATTCATATCGACCACCTTGGACCGTTCGTAAGAAGTAGAAACGGTAATACTCACATTCTTACTGTAGTAGATGGGTTCACCAAATATGTATTTGTTAGAGCTGTAAAAGATTTAAAAACTATAACTACTATTACAGTCTTAGAAAAGATATTTTATGATTTTGGTATTCCAGCCAGAATTATTTCCGATCGTGGTACTAGTTTTACATCAGCCGCCTTTCAAAATTTTTGCATATCTCATGGTATAAAACACGTACTTAATGCAGTCGCTTGTCCCAGAGCTAATGGACAAGCAGAAAGATTTAATCAAACAATTTTAAACTCGTTAGCAGCTCAAAATTCGTTAGGTCATGAAAACGACTGGGATAGATTTCTAGGCAAAATACAGTGGGGCATCAATAATACCGTTAACGCCACCACAAAAAAAACTGCTACCGAGGCAATGTTCGGAATTAAACTTCGCGATATTCTATCAAATAAATTATGTAATGGATTACAGGAAACTTTAAATAACGTGCAGGAAACTAGAAATGAAATTTCCACAAATATAGAAAAAGATCAAAATAATCAAAAACTGAGACATGACAAAAATCGAATTCCAGCAACTCAGTATTCAGTAGGTGATTTGGTTAAAATATCTCGTAACAATTTTGACAACAACAGCAAAAGTACGAAACTTATGTCTAAATTCGTTGGCCCGTATAAGATAACGGAAGTATTAGGGAATGATCGCTATAGGATAACTGATGTGCCTGGCTTTAGTAAAAAAGGTAAACCATATGCAACTGTAATAGCTGCTGATAGAATTCGCCCGTGGATACATATTAGAACATTAGAGTTGCACGAAACCGATGAGTCAAGTTCCGACACTGACAGTACGTGAGATTAAGTGTATGTTGTGACGCCAGGAGGCGACACATGAGTAGGATGGCCGAATGTTATAATTTTGTTACGTTAAAGTTGCCAGTTAAAACAATATTGTGCAATGTTGTATGTATAAGAGCCTTTAACAGACCATACGCGATCTAAAGAAACCAAATTCAACGTGCTAACCCTTAACGAATAGCGTTGTCTATGGCCGGAGTCAAAACTGATCTGTAATATATTGATTTGTATATTCAATTCCATGATTTTATTGGTATATTAGAATAAAGATAATTGTTAAAAATCTCCTAGGTTACGAATTAAATAGTTGTAGAATTTTAAACACTGTATTTACGACTATCACTGTAACGAAAGGTAAATAATCTTATTGAAACTGAATGATTTAATTAAAGTAAGATTGTTAATAATTCTGTTTAATTTATTATGTAATGATAAGGCCTGTTTTATAATTTATAATATTGTATTTAATAAAACTACTTCTACGGAAGGTTACTTCCGTAGAAGATTCTAGAAATTAATTAATAATAATTATGCTACTCAAAATAACTGAATAACTTTTTATAACGATATTGTTAGATTTAGACTCTGTCCTTTAGTGAAATGTGTTGCAAAATTAGTATCACAAATACTACTACAAATTGTACTAGTTTTTAATGCATACTTTGTCATTAATTGTACGAAAATAGTTGTTGAATTGTATAATGGCTATTGGGTATAAAAAGCCTAGTGATATTAGGGGGATTCATTCCACTGCTAAGCTATCGAAGAAGCTGAACTTGTAACAAAACTGGTATCTGTGTCTATTGATGTACTTGTACTACCTGTGTAACTAATAATTAATAAACTGTGTTACTGAACTGTGTTACTGAAGTCGTTTTTCTTATCATACTAAACATGAATTTCAAGTTCTTGTTCCGTACCCAAAGGGTAAAAACGGGACCCTATTACTGAGACTTCGATGTCTGTCCGTCTGTCTGTCTGTCTCCAGGTTGTAACTCAAGAACGGCTATAGCTAGACTTCTGGAATTTTCACAAATTGTGTATTTCTAGTGCCGCTATAACAATAAATACAAAGAAATAAAGCTTATATTTAAGGGGGGCTCCCTTACAACAAACGTGATTTTTTTGGCCTTTTTGGCTCGTAATTCTGGAACCATGTAGACACTTGAAATTTGCACAAAGTCCTCAATTATATGTGTACTTTAATATTTGATAAGAAAATTAAAATAAAATAAGTAACACCTACTTACCAAGTTTTCATTGTATAGCATAGCTCTTATAGTTTCAGAGAAAAGTGGCTGTGACAAACAAACAATAGTAATATGAACTAAAAAGTATTAAATAACTCTTACTCTTTAATAGTGCCTTTTTCAGAATTCGTCTAAATCTAAACTATTTCTGTACCTACATACCTACTACAGTCTTCATTATTTTGAAGTCGGTACCAGCTAATTTAATCGTGAGTTCATTAATGACAGAATATCTGAAACTTTTGGGACTGGTACCGACTTCAAAGTAATGAAGACTGTAGTAGGTATGTAGGTACAGAAATAGTTGAGATTTAGACGAATTCTGAAAAAGGCACTATTAAAGAGTAAGAGTTATTTAATACTTTTTAGTTCATATTACTATTGTTTTTACTTTGGAAGTCGGTTTTCATTTTTTTGTTAAAAATAATAATTTCACTCTTTTTAGTGTTGTCTACAAAATAAGGATTTAAGGGGCCGGGTACGCTTGGAATTTCTCATACATACGTAATACCAAAATCATTTTCTCATATTTAACATGTTTGACATGTTTACATGTTTTACAGTTTAAAATAGTAATTACCTAGGTTGTACAAAAATTTATTTATTTATTTATTTTTTATTTATTTAATGATTTATTGTGCACAAGAAATATTAACAAAACAATAATTTACACGGTAAGACGACACAAAGGGTCTGCTTATTTCTAATAGAAATCTCTTCCAGCAGCCCTACGGAGAGAGATTGGAAAAGGATAGCAGATAGGACGTGCACAATCATGAATATAATATTATATAAACATGTACTTCATACAATAAAAGTAATAAAATAATAATAATAATGACCAGATAGGTTAATATTATATGAATAACAAAATAAATAAGTAATTCATATACCAAATGCTATAGCTACATCATACAATAAATAAAAAATAGTAATATAAGAATAATAAATAAATACTATATATAATATATATACATATATATACATATATATATAAATATATATATATATAAACGTATAATGGTATTTAAATGGATGGAGATTCGAGGTAGTGCTCTTTCAACCGTCTTTTAAAAACAGTAATGGTGGGACTATCACGGATGGTGTGAGGGAGCGAGTTCCACAATCTGACAGCATGAACAGTGAACGAGTAGGAGTAGAAGTTGGAACGATGGGAGGGGAGGGAGAGATTAGACTGGACATTGGACCTACAAGGGAGATCAGGAGATCGAGGGAAGTTGAATCTGTCGAGGAGGTATGAAGGAGAGCAAGGATTGTACAGGATGTTGTAAAGTAGGCAGAGGATGTGGGAGTTACGGCGGAGACGGATAGGGAGCCATTTAAGTTTTGTACGGTAGGCCGAGATATGGTCGAACTTTCTCAAGTCGAACACGAAACGTATACACAGATTCTGTAGACGTTCGAGCCTAGTCAACTGCTCCTCAGTGGCGTCTAGGTAGCAGGAATCGGCGTAGTCTAGGATGGGAAAGATGAGTGTCTGGACAAGGAAAATTTTGGTATGTATAGGTAGGAAATTTTGGAGGCGCCTCAGCGTGTGTAGTGAATAGTGGACTTTCCTGCTTACTTCGGTCACTTGCGGGTTCCATGACAGGTTACGGTCAAGAATTATGCCAAGGTTTTTGGCCGAGTCTGTGTATTCGATAACAGTGCCATCATAAATTACGCTTGGAACGTTGCTTATCCGTTGTGACATATATCTGCTGCCTATGATCATGGCTTGCGATTTGCTGGGATTTACCAACAGACCGAAAGATTTAGACCAGGTAGCTATTCGCTCAAGATCAGCGTTGATGTTATTGACTGCAGAGACGATGTCTAGTATATGAGAATGACAATAGATTTTTTCTTCAAAATATACTTTACTTCAAAATATTTAAAAACAAAAAAAAATTGTTTAAAAATTTTTGTTTAAAAATTATTTTTAGTGTTTTACTCTATTTTTTTAGTGTTTAAATATTTAGTAGTAAATTTACTAAAAACATTTTTGTGTTTAAATATTTTGAAGTAAATTTTTGTGCAGGAACCTAGGTAATTACTATTTTAAACTGAAAAACAACTCAAACATGTTAAATATTTTCGTATGAGAAAATGATTTTGGTATTACGTATGTATCAGAAATTCCAAGGGTACCCGGCCTCTTAAGCATAAATAACCAATACGAATGTTAACTATTCACATTATGTTACTGTAAGCGAAATTGAAGTAAATGCTTGCAGTTATCTAAGCGATGCTGCAAGTGATGCGAAGTCTTACTTTATGGTAGCATTTACCTCGAATGCTTCTGAAAAAATTGAAATCACTATATGTTTCCATACAAATTTCAAGGAGTCCCCTCGATTCCTCAAGGATCCCATCATCAGATCACCACTTTTTTGAACATGGTACCAAATTCGAGTTAAACCCTATACAACACAAAAAGAATTTTGAAAATCGGACCACAAACGTCTGAGTAATCGAGGAACATACACAAAAAAAAAGATACATACAGCCGAACGTATTACCTCCTCCTTTTTGGAAGTCGGTCAAAAATACAGCTTCGGAGAGAGCAGTTACTGCACTGTACTTTTCTGAGCTATTGTAAAATGTATGTTTCAATTTTTCTCCTAGCTAGAAGAAGAAAAAATGAGGACATAATATGCCTTTTTGTTGTCTTTGCCGTTCCATCAGAATCGGTATCGAGAGAATGGAAACGTGACTTTTAATGGGCGTAGTCCCTAGAGAGGTCACTTAAAGCCGATGCATTCACAATGTGATTCGCATTAAAGCAAAGTTAAATCTTGTGGCCTGTGGGAGTTAGGACGCGATGCAAAGTAGACGGATTAGTTCATATTACTACTCTGTTTTTCTCTCAAAATCAAAATCAGTATATTATTGCAGACAAACAAACCTTTTAAATATTAGTATAGAAAAAGGTTCGGGTAAAACCTTTAGGGTGTACCACAAGTAGTTAACGTTTCCTAAATGAAGCTGTAAGTGAAAATTGCGGAGTGTAACCGGCCACGGCCGAATACCGCGCCAACTTATTTAACCCTCCACCTCCACGGCAAATAGTACCCTTGAGTGCATTTTAGGGGCTATTTACATAATAAAAGCATTTTCATGGTGTTTTATGAAAGGAAATATTAAGGATGATGCTTTTTACTACTTTGTTTGCGCAAAAACTCGAGCGAAATTTACCTTTTTTGGGACAAAAAGTATCTTATACCCTACTAGATGACGCCCGCAACTCCGTTGCGCCAAAATTCGTTTATCGCGCGGGAACCGTACATTTTTCCGGGATAAAAAGTATCCTATGTCCTTTCTCGACACTCAAAGTATCTCCATGCCAAATTTCAGCAAAATCGGTTCAGCGGTTCAGGCGTGAAGAGGTAACAGACAGACAGATGGACAGACACACTTTCGCATTTATAATATTAGTATGGAAGTATGGAAGTATGGATGTACTTCATTTCCAAATTTTATTTCCATGTATTTCTTCTAAATCAGTTAAGCAGCTTAAATCATGAAACGGTAAAAGAGAGACGAATATAGTACTTTCGCATTAATATTAATATTGGGAAAAATTTAAGGAAGGAATATTTATGCTGGAACCATTTTAGATTACCGCTCAACCTACACCATTCCTTTTGGATGAGCTTTAAAAATGGAAGATATTATATTATTTAATTTCACGCTCCTCGCTTCAGATGAATTATTCAAAGTGAAACAAAACATCCGACGTCGTAAATATCATACACCGTAATAAAGTATAACGCCATCTTGAAATTTATGACTCTTGCGTAGTAACTTTATTTGTGAAATACGAAAAAATGTTTCTTCATAAAGAAAAAATATGCCAAAATATTTATGAGGACCCCATAAATCTTTGAAAAAAACTCTGTTTGCTTATTTATGCATATTTGTGTAACGGGGTCTAATATACCCCCAGCGAGGGCTAGCAGGTTAACAGTCGTTTACTAACTTTTGTTGTTTGCTAACTCTTTAAAGTTATGGAGCGAGCCTCGAATACTTTCGGGTTATAAGTGGTGAGTTGGGTAAATGCTGGTGAGAAATACGCGATAAAATTAGTTAAGTACGACCGCTTGTTAAAGTGATTTATGTACAGAAACAATGAAGCTTCAAGCTAAAGAACCTTTTTATAAATAGACAAACGAGCAAAGGTCGGAGGAAATATTATTTAGCTTTAGCGAGGAGGAAAACACCAAACTAATACAATATCCCACAGATACACTGTTTTTTGGATTGAAAGGAGTCAATTTGTTAATTCAGGTGGGCTATTATGACCTCTTATTTCCAGCCAGTTTACGCCCAAAATGTACCGTTTTCGGGCGTAAACTGGCTGGAAATAAGAGGTCATAATAACCCACCAGATCATAGACATCTATTTACTAGTGCTTAAATTATCAAAATCTTTTAGTAGTTTTGTATGAAAATATTATAAAAAATATACATGATACAAAAACATCCGCCATTATAATATTTTGAGTCCCAGTCAGTTATAAGAGCATGGACATTAATTCGTTATTTGAGGTAAATTATTGTTTACGGAAAGCTATTCACAAAAATATTTTTCGCTGCAAATTGCCCCATATACGTAAAAGGTTTTTACTGTTAATATAACAAGGCACTCATCGTTATTCCATGGACACTAGTGTTAATATTTATAAGGGTTTGGTCCTTCCCTAAACCCTCTTCCCCCTTTATACGATTATCACAATCGGTGACGGAATATTAACACAAACATAACACTTACGACATCACGTGTGGATCGTTATATTGAATCGTGCTAGGTTTTTTTACAACAATTTAATAAAAAAACAGATGCGATATAATTTGGTGTGTTCCAGATTTTTCTATTTTTTCGGGCGAAAGACTTATTGTAATAACATAATAATTTATGGACTGTTTTAAATATAAATAAGTACCTTGTATTTGTTCGAAAATTCATCAGGCATAAATTCTAAAATTCATAAAAATAGGTTATGTCGTTGAAGCGTATCGTTGATCAGTCTTAAAATATAGTTTATTAGAGCTTAAACTTTACGCGTGTACAACATTTACAATTTTTAGAATTTAAAATCGAATGAAGAAAACGGTACACAATATTCGAGCAACATTAATCCGAGCTACAAAATCGAGCTACATTACGAAATTCAAGCAGCAGTAATCCAAGCTGTATAATAATAAGGAAATCCGAGTAACATCAAACATGAGTCTTTCATTTCTATTTTTGAATTGTACATCGAATCGGATTTGTCTCGAAGCACTTAAGAATCGGATGGGCGCGATTATACAAGACTCGGCAATACTCCAGAACTCGAGACGTCTCGAGACCGTGCCGAGAATCGAGATTGGAAACGGTTCAATGGATAATACTACTCAAGGGGACATTTCAGTCTTTCTAATGGTAAAATTAAAGTATCTCAAATGATGTGGAACACTAAGTCGCTTTCAATAAATAATCTCTGTTGCATTAAAATATACTTTTAAATTTATGGTAAAGATTTATACAAAATGGGAACCGCTGTAACTCAATGACACAAGCGATAATAATAATAGAATAATAACAATATACATGACTGACATTGGCAGAAGAGATGAGTGTAACAGAACCTGAATCTCAAATGAGGCAGTCGCTAAACAAGTACATATACAATGCTACAAGCATATTTAACAGAAGGATACATACAATGCTACAAGCATTTTTTGCATATAAGCTGCGAGAATTTGTAAGTGAATTTGAAATGATCAAGCACCGACCATAGGCCCCAATGTTCAGAAGTTCGTGCGGTTCATTCTGTAGGTTTATCATAATATCATCCTTAAGGATGATATTCTAAACTTCTTAATTTACACCCTGGTATATATAATATACCAGGGTGTAAATTAAGAAGTGATACTCCTGAATAATACCTGTATTGTTTTCCTGCATAGCTTACACACTGTTTTGTCTCAAAGGTCTCGAAAGTTTCAACAATAAAGGTAAGGGTAAGTTACCTGTTTAAGCCAGGCCGCACAATATTCGATTTTTTCTCGGACGCTTATATATTATGACACGTCAGAATTCTGATAGTATGCGGGGTCCACAACAAAATGTATGAATAGAGTGCGTTCCGGCGGGGCGTCCGAATTTTTTTGATCAGAAATTCGGATAATGTGCGGCTAGGCCAATTCGACTTGACGACAGCTGGGGCGTCTAGCAGCATGCAGAATCTCTGGTGGAAACGCAGCCTAACGGAGACAGACTGCATCTGATGTAGTGCAGTGCTAATGCTATAAGAGCAAGGGTGAGTTACCTGTATAATACTCGTTTTGCCGACAGCTGGGGCGTCTAGCAGCACGTAGCATCTCAGGAAACGCAGGCTAACGAAGACAGACCGCATTCGGATCTGATGTACTTTAGAGATGCTAATGCTATAAGAGTAGTGCAAATTACCTGTATAATACTCGTCTTGTTGACAGCTGGGGCATCTAGCAGCACGCAGCATATCACCAGGAAATGCAGCCTAAAAGAGAAAGACCGCGCATTCGGAGCTCATGTAGTGCAGACTGCGAAGGTGCTATAAGAGCTCGCATTCGAATCTAATTTAGTGTGGTGCTAATGCTATAAGAGCAAGGGTAAGTTACTTGTATAATACCGTACTTGTCTTGCCGACAGCTGGGGCGCCGAGCAGCACGCAGCATCTCTGGTGGAAATGCAGCCTAACGGAGACAGACCGCATTCGGATCTGATATAGTGTGGTGCTAATGCTATAAGAGCAAGGATGAGTTACCTGTATAATACTCGTCTTGATATAGTGTGGTGCTAATGCTTTAAGAGCAAGGGTGAGTTACCTGTATAATACTCGTCTTGCCGACAGCTGGGGCGCCGAGCAGCACGCAGCATCTCTGGTGGAAACACAGGCTAACGGAGACAGACCGCATTCGGATCTGATGTAGTGTGGTGTTAATGCCAAGCAAGGGTGAGTTACCTGTATAATTATACTCGTCTAGATATAGTGTGGTGCTAATGCTATAAGAGCAAGGGTGAGTTACCTGTATAATACTCGTCTTGCCGACAGCCGGGGCGCCGAGCAGCACGACCTTGATAAGGTCGAGGCTGTCGGGGCTGGGCTCCACACTGGGGGCGCCCACCGTCAGCGAACTGGCGCCCCCGCGCTCCAGGTAGTCCAGGTCTAACTCTGGAAGAGAAATAGGAAGGTCAGGAATCATTAAGATAAATAAGAGAGTTAAGCGGGCTCCATTAAGGTATGACATGGTTTAAAAAAAACTGAATTATATCTGTAGCTAGATATATTAGCCACATGATAAGTTACAACGTTCGTTCAAGTTGACGACCTCTGTGGCTCAGTGGTAAGCGCGTCGGACGCTCAAGCCGGGGGTCGCGGGTTCAAATCCCGCCGACGGAACAAAAAGTTTTCAATGTTCCCGGGTCTGGATGTGTATTAAATATGTGTATGATATAATAAAAATCTTAAATATATGTATAGTATAAAAGTATTAAATATATTTCCGTTGTCTGGTACCTGTAACACAAGTCCTTTAGGTACTTAGCACGGGGCCAGACTGACGTGGTGTGAAGCGTCCATAGATATTATATTATATTAAAAAAAAAAGTTATAAGGGAAAAAATGAGTGTATGTGCATTGTGCATGTTGTAATAAAATGTTAATTACGTGGTTCATCCACTCACGTCTTTAATTATGTTAAAGCGTCACGACTCACGGTGAAACAGATAAAACATATTATAACAAAATACATATTTAAACATAGAAACTGTTAAAGCGAATGAAGTGTAATATAATAATATTTTGATCCGTATTCATTCTATGAGAATTATATACACACCGGCAAAATTAGAGGAACACAACAAAATTTTTTTTTTTTTGAAAATTATTCGCTGTTTCTTATATATTTATTTATTTATTAAATAATTGACGATTAAAAAATAAAACTTATATAAATTTAGGGCATAAAAACGTGTAAAATAGAAAAAATCTGCAAAAATCAAAAATTAAGAAAAATCTTTGAAATTTCAGTAGTAAGTTTTTAAGTTAAATTCTTCATTTTTACTTAAGAAATGCCATGTTTAAAGCGTGTAATGCCTTCTATGGATCTCAAGAGGGTCTGGATACGCCATTCCATGCTTGCATTTTGATTGTCGATCATTTCCTGTGGGATATTCTTCTACTCCTCCAGTAGCGCCAACTCGAGCTTTTGAACACATTTTGGAGCTGGAGTTTTAACTCGTACCGTTCACCCATTGATGTGCCATACGTCCTCAATCGGATCCACATCCGTAGACCGTGCTGACCTCTCCACCTGGGCTACGCCAGCATCATTTAGGTAATAATACCCGATGTTTTTACTCTATGGACGCGCATAAAATTGAAGTTACTGCCTAAAACTGTGTAAAAGGCATGCAGTTCTAGGATGTTTGTGCTATAGCCCTGTACTGTCAAAGTACCATCATGAACAATCATCAGCTCCGTGCGGGCTCCAAATCATATGCCACCCCAAACCATTACGAAGCCTGCATGATAGGCCACTGTGTCCGTTAAGTTTGATGGGCTATAGCGTTCCTTACGATTTATCCACATTCTTTATCGCCTGTCAACAAAATTTACACAGAGTTTGCTCCCATCACTGTACAGCACACGATTTCACTCACTTGTTAAATTTTGATGTTCACGCGCAAATCTTAGCCTGGCTCTTTGCGGTCCTGTCTCAAGTTTTGGTGCCCTTGCTGGCACTTTTGAGTTTAATTTAACTTCTTTGATTCTTCTTCTTACTGTACAATCACTTACACGTCAATCTCGGACCTCGGACAGGTTTCGTCTCTGCAAAGCAGTTTGAGGTCGATTTCTTAAGGCTTGTACCCTTACAAAACGGTCATCCTGAACCATTGCCACCCGAAGTCTGCCTTGTTCTCGTCTCCAAACGTAAGATCCAGTCTCTCTGTAGCGTTGAAAGTTACGATGGACCACGAAAGCCGACACACCTAAGGCCTGACTGACCGAACGGTAGGTGTGACCTTTCTCTATCGTAGTTACAGCTCTAGCAGTCGTAGATGCTGGAAAATCACTAATTTTGTATCTAAGTAATGTGTTCTTCCAAAAATCAAATAATCAAATGAGCTGGCATACCTTGCACCCCGCTAAAAACGCCATTCTTATCAGAAACACTTACAACGTCAATCATCGAAAAATACTTAGTAGGGCATAATTGCAATAAAAATCTGTTAGCTTCCCAGTTGTGTTCAATATTTTATTTCTTAAATGAGCTTAGAAACTATAAAAAAGGATTTCACACAGCCCGACCCACTTGAATTCAAGTTGTGGCCCTTTTTACCTATGTTCCGCTAATTTTGCCGGTGTGTGTATTATACAACTCGACTGTGCGAACGCTTTGTGTACGCCGCTACGGCATAGATCAGCTACGAAAGTGCTACGTGCACTACGAAAGTTTCATTCGTAGCAGGGCTACGAAAGCTTAGCGAGCTTCGAGATCCATAGCTACGCCACGGCATTATAATAATTTTAAAATTAACAATCTAGAAGAAGGCTATAGGCTATATTTTATCATGCTAAGAGTTAAGACTAACAGGAACACACATTTTCCTCTAAGAAATAGAGGAAAATGTGGAAAAACGGGGAAAATTATTTGACGGGGCTAACTTGAACACGCTAATCTCAGGAACTACTGGTCTGATTTGAAAAATAATTTCAGTGTTAGGTAGCCCTTTTAATGAGTTAGGCTATAGGCTATATTTTATCACGCTAAGACTAATAGGAGCATGTGGAAAAAACGGGGGAAATTATTTGTAAGGGCTTATCCCTCATCACTACTGGAGCAATTTTTATGTTATTTGGCACAGATAAGAAGAAGACCCCGTAAAGGATCATAGGCTATCGATTTTAATCATTTCTTCAGTGGCTATATATTTTATACCCGTGCGACGCCGGGGCGGGTCGAGTATTATTATAAAATATTTTTCTATTTATCCTATCTATATAATTTTATAGTAATAGACAAAAAATTATCTATAAGTAACAGGAATAGAGTCTAACAAAAAATATTTTTTAATTCGCCATTATTTAATCAATATTTTTGTATTTTCATATGAAATATTCGTTATAATTTTCCATTCATTATATTTTAGTGACTGTACACAGCTCAGAAACAAGTTAAGCTACAAGTTAAGTTAAATATCCTCCATATTTAACTATTGCCAGTATAATCCAGGATATCCCAAATTTAATTCAAGTCCACATTTTCCTGTTCAAATAAAACTATTTCGCACCAAATATTTGGGTGTATTTTAATACAATTCCGAGCCTTTGTGACGTCAAGGGCAATATTGAGTTTGCTGGTAAAGCTTTGTGTGATTTATTGCTTTGGGATTAAAATATATTTTACAGTAAAGGTATAAAATATTTAAATCCTAAAGTGTTCTAACGTCACGAGTATGTAAGAATTGGTATTCAAAATTATGTAGATGTAAGCCCCGGTAGTAAATGATGGTATAAAAAGTTAATACTGTAGTGTACGAAATAGCGATCAAAATTCTGAATCGCGCTATCAAAGGTATTAAGATCGACAAGTCCTAGAATATCTGAAACGACGTCAATGAGCTTTCAGCTGTGCGAGCATGCCAACTTACCCTGGTCGGAAGACTTTTCTTTTGTAGCCTGCCCTAGTAGACAAGTGGCAAGCAATTATTGTAAACGCTAACGCGTCACGCGAACGCCACAAAAATGTATGCAATTTGACATAATATTAAGTAATCGCTTCGCTAGCGAATACTAATGTCAAATCCCATACATTTTGTGGCGTTAGAGTTAGCGTTTACGATCCGCTTGCCTAGGCCCAGCACTCTTATCGTAGTACATAGTTTCATCGTATGTCCCTTACAAATTTTGATCCATAATATTATAATAGTAAATAATAACTGATAATATTTAAAAAAAATGAGAGTATTTCTAGCTAGAATTTATAATGAATAAAATCTCGCTCACTGATTAATAATAGATTTTATTTTGCTTTTATGAATTCAAAATATAACCTCACCCAAAGCAAATGAAGCTGAAAAGGCTTAAAATGAAATTTGAAATACGCGGCTTTATCGCAAAAATATTGCACCGGCAAACTCGCCGGCATAAAATATGAAAGCGTATTAAACCTGCAGCGATTCAGCTTAATCCACACTGATAAAGTCCGTGTAACTGCTGAACATGAATGAGAGATTACAACGATATGTGTCAATATCTCTTCGTTAAATATCTGCTGCATTTGAAAGGAGCATTGCACACGTTTTATGAGGGAATATGAATATTTTTTGTTGTCATTTATTATTGTTTCTTGCGCTTTTAAACCATCAAGCTCCGTACGAGCACCGGTGCTCGTGATAACAATAGAAAGGCTATTGTGTCTCGTGTTTCCACGATCGAAGGATTGGTTTTAAGGGCGTCCACATAGTCTTATTGTACGCGTCAGTAAACTACAGATAAGACTCGGTGATCTGCTATCAGTCGATAAAGATGTAATGGTTTTAATAAAGTTTATTAAAAAATATAATCGTACATTATTTACAATATACAACAATAAAAATATCAACTTGAAATTTTCGTATCAGCCAGTATTTTGTAAATCTCTCTGTCTTCATTACATAATTATTTTCGGTTGAAACATCCCAAATTAATCAAATTACGCTTCGTAATGTAACCCCAGAGCGCCGTACGTCTCGTTAGGCCTACGTGGGTGATGGGGCCGATAACACCCCATTACTGTCGTCACGTAATTAACCCTCACAAACCTTTGGGATTACGACTGTAGGTATGAACCTTTACTACAGATCCTACAAAGACTTTCCAGAATTCCATTTCCTTTGTTCTATTCTTTTCTTTTCCAAAAACCTTAATCAGTTTGCATAACTAGCTTATTATAGTTTTATTTTTTTATTAAATAAGGGGGCAAACGAGCAGACGGGTCACCTGATGGGATGTGACAACTACCGTCGCCCATGGACACTCGCAACATCAGAAGAGCTGCAGGTGCGTTGCCGGCCTTTTAAGAGGGAATACGCTCTTTTCTTGAAGGTTTGCAGGTCGTATAGGTCCGGAAATACTGCTGGTGACAGTTCGTTCCAGAGTTTTACAGTGCGCGGCAGGAAGTTACGCGAAAAACGCACTGTGGAAGACTGCCACTCATCAAGGTGATGAGGATGTTAAGTTTTTCACGTGGGACGATGGCGAAAAAATGCAGGTGGTATGATTCCGAACAATTCCTCAGAGCACTCCCCGTGATACAACCGATAGAGGATGCAGATTTAAAATATTAGTTGCTGGATGTTGCGCGTAGAAAGTAAAATTTAATACAGTGGCTCATGGAAATCGTACATTTTTGAGTTAAAAGGTTTATCCATGATTAATGTCGATTGTGCAACTAGGCCCTTGCATCCGTTATGGATGTTTTATACCGTATTTTAGAGTTTTACCACTCCTCAAATACTGTAGTGCCTGAGACAAGATTTTTAAATGACCGTATGGTTGCCCAAGCACATACGGCATTTTTGCAATACAGTCGGCCTAGTCCAGAGGAAAGAACTAGTCAATACGTCTGGTAGCAAGGTGTCTCATTGGCCTCCACCCAGGATCGAATCTGCACCTCTAAGAGTGCGAACCAAAGGTCTACCCATCAGGCCATGGACGCTCTGCATGCTATAAACATCATCACAATCATGGCAATCTAACATGGCCAACACCATAAAGAAAACTATGACTACCAAACTGTCAAACATTCATTTACCTAACTGTACACGTCGGGCGGTAAATTGAGTTTAGCAAGTTTGGTTCGGACATTTAATTATTGGGAAAAAATTAACATGAAGTTTGATGGGCTTGGAAATTGAACAACTCGCTGAGAAGGAACGGTAATGGAAAACTTCTCTTCTATCTACAGTTTAAGAAATTTATAATATTACTAGCTGTTGCCCGCGACTTCGTCCGCGTTAGCATAGTAGATCACATCCCAAGTATTATTTATTGTACAAAAATATTCAATGTACAGAATTGACTTTCCTACGATTTTTATCTATACTAATATTATAAAGAGGAAAACTTTGTATAATTGTAATGAATAGGCTCAAAAACTATTGGACCGACTTTAAAAATTCTTTCACTATTCGAAAGCTACATTATCCACGAGTAACATGGGCTATATTTTATTTCGGAAATCGTAAGATATTTTAGTTTTTCGGACACAAGGTTTAAAAATCAACCAGAAAATTTACTTATTTTGTGTACGCTGACTAAACTATAAAAGATAGAACCATAAAATGTTCCAATTAGTTGTAAATCTTAGGGGGCGTTCACAAATTACTTGAGGTGTTTAGGGGGGGGGGGGAGGGGGTCGAGTCAAATCTCACCTAATCTCACGTCGGGGAGAGGGTGGGTCGCGGCAAATCTCACGTAATTTTTTTCTCAACAAAATAGTAGGTACTAATTTAGTATTTTGGTCCATTTCATGCAGATTGTACGTATGCTTATGATTTAATCGTAAGCGTAATCGTTATACGATTAAGACCATTTCAGATTCGGTCGAAACAAAATCTACTGACTGTCAAATAAAACGTTTATGTAAAAAACCTACATTTTGAAAAATCTCACGTGAGATTTGGAAGGGGGAGGGGGGATTGAATAAAATCTCACGAAATCTCACCAGAGGGGGAGGGGGGGTCAAAAAATTCAAAAAAACACCTCACGTAATTTGTGGACGCCCCCTTATAAATATCTACAATAAAATCCGCGACACACTTTACCTAGGTATCTATGTCGAGTGAGGCACACCATCCATTTTTTTATTTAAAAAATCTTGAATTTTTTCGGACTACATTTAAACGCGTTTATTTTACTCATGCTATTAATCCTTATCGAAATAAATTAATTCGTCACTAAGCACAGTTAATGTAGATAATATTTGGTCTTTGAATGACTAAAATTGGACGTCAGGTCGGACGACTGTCATGGCACTATACCTCCTTATATTTTAGTCACTTCAATAAAATAATATGGGCAAAACAACATTTGCCGGGACAGCTAGTATTATATAAAGATGTTCCGCGCGGCTTCGCTGGCGTAATTATTTAGGAACTAGCTGTTGCCCGCGACTTCGTCCGTGTGGACTTTATTTATAGTTGTTACCGTACATCGATTGAATAGTTAACGCGCAAATCATAAAAGAATATTGTGTGGGACCACAGAACAATATTATTGTTCTGTGTGTGGGACAATATACTTTTAGGATATGATAGATGTTCCGCGCGGCTTCGCCCGCCTAATTTAGGAATTTAACGGAAACCGTACATTTCTCCGCAAAAAAGAAACCTATTTCCTTTCACGTGGTCTATTCTTCATGTGTGCCAAATAACATAAAAATTGCTCCAGTACGTTCAAATATGCCCTTTCAAATAATTTCCCCCGTTTTTTTTCACACTTTCCTCTATTTCTTCGCTCTTATTAGTCTTAGCGTGATAAAATATAGCCTGTAGCCTTTCTCGATAAATAGCCTATCTAACACTGAAATATTTTTTTTATTCGAACCAGTAGTTCCTGAGATTAGCGCGTTCAAATAAGCCATTTCAAATAATTTCTCCCGTTTTTTCCACATTTTCCTCTATTTCTTCGCTCCTATTAGTATTAGCGCAATTAAATATAGCCTATAGGCTATATTTAATTTTTTTTAAGTCTTTTTCAATAAATAGACTATCTAGCACTGAAAGAATTTTTCAAATAGAACCAGTAGTTCCTGAGATTAGCACGTTCAAATAAGCCATTTCAAATAATTTCTTCCGTTTTATCCATACTTTCCTCTATTTCTTCGCTCTTTTTAGTTTAAGCGTGATAAAATATAGCCTATAGCTTTCCTCGATAAATGGGCTATCCAACAGTAAAATAATTTCTTAAATCGGACCAGTGGTTCCTGAGATTAGCGCGTTCAAACAAACAAACAAACTCTGCAGAATAATTATAATATTATAGTATAGAATATAGGTTATAATCTATACTTATAAAATTACATGTCCTGACTGACTGACTCACTGATTCATTATCGCTGAGCAAAAACTGTTAAAGTAACAGCCATGAAATTTGGTGAGTAGGGTTGTTTTATTAAGTAGACACCCACTAAGGAAGGAATATAGATACCCCGAAGGGGGTGAAATAGGGGTTGAAAGTTTGAATGAAAGTCCGTCATTTCTTGAGTTAGAAACATGAAACATTACTTTTGGGCTACTGATAAAAAACGAATGGATACGTACTTAAGCGTTTTTGGAAATTCTATCCCCAAGGGGGTGAAAATGGGGTTGTAAGTTTGAATCAAAGTCCGTTATTTCTTAAGTTACAAACTTGAAAATTTGTGTTTGAGCTACTGATTAAAAATGATTGGATACGTGTTTAAGCGGTTTTGTAAATTCTACCCCCAAGGGGGTGAAATAGGGGTTGAAAGTTTCAATGAGAGTCCGTCATTTCTTTAGTTAGAAACATAAAAGTTTATTGACGTTTGCGTTTGACGTTTGCTTAAATAGAGTCCCGTTTTTATTACCCTTTGTATAAGGAACCACAAAAAGGGGAAAACTATCCATCTTTGTTATTATACTATGTTAACGCGGACGAAGTCGCGGGCAACAGCTAGTATTAGTATAAGGTCAATGTGTCGAAGTCCGGCATACTTTTCTAAAATTAAAGTATAACTTAATTTATTGACTTGAGATTCGCTTTTTAAAGTAACTTGTGTCATCGGAAATTATAGGCTATATAATATTAATTAGACCTATAATGATCTAAAAATAATCTTAATTGCCGTATTTTTTTACTTTCATGGTTTTTTGTAAAAATTCGGCGTGTAGACGGACTTCCCTTACAGTTTGAGGTAAGTCCGTCTAGCAGCTGCAGTATAGCCCTAACTTGTGAAGTAAACTGCATGGCAACGGTTTCTAGCAAAGCCGCATAACGGCCATTCAAATATGTGTCTAAGGTGTCGGTAATAAAGTTCGCATTCCAGAGAAAATTTATTTTATATCATTTTAAGGCAAGTCTAAGTCTAAGTGGTTGCAAACATTTTCATTTCGCCGCTCAATTAAAATTTTAAGGGTTGTTGGTCCGGGAGGTAGGATTTTTTTAAGGAAATTTCCTGGTCTTAAGGGATCTTTTTTCAAATTTTGATTATTTCAAACAATTTTTGGTTTTTGGAATATTAAATAAACCAAACTCTTCTTTTTTTTACTTTATTGTTTATAACTTTTGCAATTTTTATCAGCCACTCTTGTATGCTGTTTTCGTGTAGTAAAATTTGGGCCATGCTATGATTTGGTAGTCCTAAGTTGAAATGCAAATTAACAATAAAGACATGTATATTTGAAAAGGTTGACTATATCTGATTCGAGGCAAGACCGGCATGTGACGGCCTTTCCTTATGAAAACTAGACGGACTTCCCAATTATTGCAATTTTAGGTTAGACACATGTTGCAGGTGGTAATAACGAAATTAAAGCGATATTAACGAATCGAACACCAGTAATAAGTAAAAGGATCACTAAATTACTTATGTAATCCAAGAAACTCCAAAAACTCCTTCGTATTTCCACTTATTTTTATTTTTTGGCAGAGACTTACACTCTGACTGCGAGTACAAAACGGGGAAAAAATTGAGATCATTTTTTCGTAACAGGTAGTTAGTAGCGACACATCTGTTTCTTAGGTCAAACAAACTTTGCAATATTGTTTTACCCACTGAGCCATATGAAACTAGTCGTTCAAATATGGAAGTTATTGCCGCTAGACGGACTTACCTCCCAGACGGACTTCGACACATTGATCTTGTATAAGATATCAATTCTAGTGCAAACAAAAAATGCTATTGCGTCGAAATTAATAACGTGTAAAATTTTAACCACATATTAATATTATTTGGATTTAACATAATATCTATAATATTACTAGCTGTCCCGGCAAACGTTTCATTGCCATATTATATAAAGTATATCGACGCCCGTATTATTTTATTGAATTAGTGACTAAAATATAAGTATGTCACCATGGCAACGTCCATCGCTATCCCGTGACCCGCGTCGCAAAAACAATGGTCACTCTTTATAGACAAACTAGATGACGCCCGCAACTCCGTTGCGCCAAAATTCGTTTATCGCGCGGGAACCGTGCATTTTTCCGGGTTAAAAACTTTCATATGTCCTTTCTCGGGACTCAAAGTATCTCTATGCCTAATTTCAGCAAAATCGGTTCAGCGGACAGACAGACAGACAGACGCACTTTCGCATTTATAATATTAGTATGGATAATTTGCAATAAAATAAAATTGCGACTATAATTAAAGATTTAAGCTATCCCATCTCTCAAGTTGGAAAAAAGCACACATTTAAAAAAAAACAAACATTAAAATCGGTTAAGTAGTTTAGGAATCCATCGCGGACAAACATCGTGACAGGAGATTTATATATATTAGATGTGTTACATCCACATAATATAAACTTTTTTGCTCTCACTGTGATGCCGAGCCGAAGGGATTCAGAGGAAAATGTGAAAAAATCTAAGAAAACTATTACTGTCCGCGCCGCTCTCACTGAAATAATTTTGATTCCACATTTCAATTCGATGACTTCAGAACAAAGCCATCTTCAAAATTTGAATGCTATAACTAAGCACACGTGATAGGTAGCTACGGGTGTACAACTCATTAATAAAACTGTATACGCAACACCGATAGCGCGATGTAGCCCGGTTACAGCGACATCTAGTAGCGGCTAATAAAGGTTGCTTATACTTTGTTTTGAGCAGTGTTTTTAACCTGTGATCGCGACCCCCTGGGGTTTTTTAGTGCTAGATAGGAAGCTTTTGTAGAGGGGTTGCCATAAAAAAAAAGTCAAGACTCGAGTGCACTATTTCAGTAAAAAAAAAAATGTTTCAAAACATAATGTAATACTACATGACGCCAAAAATCGTTTATCCATTTTTACGGCATAAAAAGTATCCTATTGTCCTTTCCCGGGACTCAAGGTATCTCCGTACCAAATTTCAGCAAAATTGGTTCAGCGGTTTGGGCGTGAATAGGTAACAGACAGACAGACAGACACATTTTCGCATTTATAATACTACTATGGATATTTAATTATGAACTAGCTATCTTAGCATCTCAATATTGAAATCAAGTAAACGTTTATATTTTTCAGCTAATTTCTCATTTATTTCTTTCATTTTTCATGAACCAATGCAATTATTTAATGGTGGTATTATTACCTAAATCGGTTCAAGCTTTCTTGAATACTGGTGAGACATTTCAAATGCAATCTATTTATATTCGATGCTCAAAATATTTTATTTAATAAATAAACTGATAACTTTACGGTTACGAATATAATTATATTCTTTTAGGACTTAGGTATCGCCCCCGCCCCCGCCCCCGCCACTAAAATATTTGTATACTGTACTCGGCGAAACATGGCGGTGGCGGTAGCGGTCATTGACTCCCTGTCAAAAACTTGTCATTTTCTACACAAAGCCACGATTGACAACATCTGACACTTCATTGTCAATCGCGGTTTATACAGAAAATGACAAGTTTTTGACAGGGAGTCAATGACCGCTACCGCCATGTTTCGCCGAGTACAATATAGTACTGTGAATACTAGGGGCGCGATATTTTGAGTTAGACAAGCCCTTCTTACAATATTTATTTATTTATTTATTTATTTATTTATTTATTTATTTTATTTATTTATTTATGTGACATGGAAAACTTACAGCTAAGTGACATCAGTGGAAATTTTATATGTGGATCAGAAAGCCACTTACAAGTTTTCACCTCTAAGTAACAGAGTAATTGAATACAAGATATTGTGAACGGTCTTACTAATTAGATACAGATATTATGTTTTTAAGTAGGATAACAAAATAACTAAAACAAAGAGTTTAAACTTTAAAGGTAGGTCTGACTAAAAACCAGATAGAAGAGTATGCTAATTATATCATACAATTTACCATAGTATTGTGGTTTGAATATGTTATACAAATTTAGGAAATCAAGTTATCAAAAAATTTGCAGCTCAAGCTCTTTCTAATCGACGTTGTCTTAGTAGTAAATACATAAAGATCGTAATCACGGCATAGCTTGTTGAAGTTGCGACTCGCTCTCACAACATACGAGTTTTGTCTGTAGTTGGTGGAGGATTTTGGTACCGCTATTGGTGGGTTGAATCTTATGAATTTAGTAGGAACATTAATCGAGAATTTGGAAAGTAGTTGCGGGCGGTCTAATTCATTTAATATTCATTATTTAATATTTATATTATGAGCTTTGATATGTAACAATACAATTTTCTACACAATATAAAATATAAAACTTGAACTTTCAAACGATATAAACTTGTAAGTCAAATAAACTTATCCAACTATAATATACCAAACTTTACTTAATAAAGTTTTATTATTATCACTTTCATTAAACCTTTATTACACGTCATAATCGTTACCCGGGAGATAAGGGGGACAGGGGGGAGGCTACCCCCCTGTAAGTCCCAACTCTCGTTACATATCCGATGAAGCAGAAACGCCAAGTAATCATATTATAAAATACGTTCAGGCGCACATCGTAGTTGTTAAAATACCTATTAATCCAAATGGATATTCGCAATCCACCCGTGAACTGTGAACAGTTAAAACGCTATCCTTTTTAATATTATGTCAGGCTAGTTTAAGGGTGAAAATGGGACCCTATTACTAAGTGTCTAAACACACAATGCCGAAGTTCCGTGGTGGAATTTCCGCATGATTCCGCCTGCAATGTATTTTAAATAATTACCGATGACACACCATGCCGAAATTCCGTCGCGTAGGTATTGTATGCGTTTGACATTACTGACTAAATCATGCGGAAATTTCGCCGTGGAACTTCGGCATAGTGTTTTTGGACACTTAGATTTTGCTGTCTGTACACCCGTATGTCCATCCGTCTGTCTATCACCTGAGTGTATCTCAAGAACCACGATAGCCAGACATGAAATTCTGACAAATTGTGTATTTGGAAGGTTGTGCTGTCATTCCGAATGGACGGCTCGTGTGTAGATAGAAGTTTCACAAGAAATGTTGTTTCATAAAATCCTTATTTTTCAAAAACTCGCCCTGGACTAATTTATTTAGTTTGTAAAAAGAAATTTAATGAAATATGTACTAGAAAATATAATGATATTTATATACAAAGTTCCTCCGATCCTTATTTAATTTGGTTCAGTTTATTCAACAGTTTAGTTTCTTTTTTTTTCATTTTCCTTAAGCTGTAAAATGAATAAATGGAACTTAATCCTTCAATGTGTTCAAGCCCATAAGAGCACCGGTAATCGCGACAACAATAGAATACAATAGCATTTACAAGAATCCGCGATTGAAGGATTAATAATTTGCTATATTATACATTTGACACGATTATGTAATAGTATATTATTGTATATTATCAACTTTATAAATCACTATATTTATTTACCAGAACTAACACAAGGACGAACGTGACTTTATACTATAAAGAGACATAATATTGCAAAGAAAAAGGGAACTCAAAACTAGAAAATACTCTATATTAAATGAGTTTTCTTCGTTACGTTTCCACTAGCCCTTAAAAATATATGAAGGTTCCTTAGAAGTGGTGCGCTATAAAATTGTATTACGCCGAGCCCTTCCTAATTTTAGGGGAGCCCTTAAGGTCTTACAGTTTTAATGTACCTGCCGTCGTAAACTTTGAAGGTACTTTGCTATTTACTTGGTATATTACTTGAGGTAAAAGGACCGGAGTTATACATGGGTTAAATAACTGCCTAAAAGCTGAGATTTGTGAGGGCTCGCGTCGTCACACCTTGACTGACTGGTGATAACACATCTGTCATCTACATAATATAAAAACCTTGACTGACTGATAACACATCCACATATAAATAAAAAATACTATGTTAAAGTACAAATCAATAGGCATGATGGTTTTTCTGTAAAGTGTATTACAAAATTCCCTCTTAAAAGGCCGGAAAACGCTCCGCTCGCTCGCCCTGATAAAGCAAAGATTTATAGTCTTGTCACAGTTTACACGGCTACGAATAATAAAAACTATTACACGGTCAAATTTTCATCAATCTGAACCATCAATCTGATTTACGGAATATTGATGGTTATAGAAAATTCATAATCACAGGTTACACGGTCAAATTTTCATCAATCTGATCCATCAATCCGGTACAGATTGACGAAAATTTGATCGTCTAACGGCTAACCCACGGATTGATGGATTGATCGTATTATTATGTCACAGGTTACACGGTCAAATTTTCGTCAATCTGATCCATCAATCTGATTGACAGAATATTGATGGTTATAAAAAGCTCATATTAAAAATATGATCAATCCATCAATTCGTGGGTTAGACGATTAAATTTTCGTCAATCTGTACCAGATTGATGGATCAGATTGATGAAAATTTTATCGTGTAACCTGAGACTATTATGAACTTTTTATAACCATCAATATTCCGTCAATCAGATTGATGGATCAGATTGATGAAAATTTGACCGTGTAACGTGTGACATAATAAAAATATGATCAATCCATCAATCCGTGGGTTAGACGAACAAAATTTTCGTCAATCTGTACCGGATTGATGGATCAGATTGATGAAAATTTGACCGTGTAACCTGTGACTTAGGGCACAACGTATTTTTGTTACAGTTTACGTATAATGAAGACCGACACTCCTAAAGTTTTATTTACTACTAGCTGACCCGACAGACGTTGTCCTGTCTTAACGATGATTATTTAATTCGAATTGGTATAATTAAGAAAACAATTGATTAAAATTAGTACCTTCTTGCCAAATTTCATCAAAATAGATTAAATAGTTTAAGCAAAAATCATAAAAGTTTATTGTGCAGGAACCGTACATTTTCCGGGACAAAAAGTATCCCTTGTCCTTTCTCCTTTCCCGAGACTCAAAGTATCTCCATACCAAATTTCATAAAAATAGACTAAATAGTTTAGGCGAAAATCATAAAAGTTTGTTGTGCGGGAACCGTACATTTTCCGGGAGAAAAAGTATCCCTTGTCCTTTCCCGAGACTCAAAGTATCTCCATACCAAAATTCATCTAAATCGATTGAATAGTTTACGCGAAAATCATAAAAGTATATTGGACAGTAACCGTACATTTTTCTGGGACAAAATGTATCCTATGTCCTATTCCTGGTTCTAAGCTACCTCTCCACCAATTTTCAGCCAAATCGGTTCATCCGTTCTTGAGTTATAAGTGGCGTAACTAACACAACTTTCTTTTATATATTATATAGATTAATATTTCAGATGGTCTGGCAATGGGAAGCGTAACTATCAGAAGTGTCCGACAGTGGGAGACGAGATTCCTATAACAGTCATCCCGAATAAAATCTAATATATATAAATCTCCTGTCACGTTGTTTGTCCGCGATGGATTCCTAAACTACTTAACCGATTTTAATGTTGTTGTTTTTTAAATGTGTGCTTTTTTCCAACTTGAGAGATAGGATAGCTTAGATCTTTAATTATAGTCGCAATTTTATTTCATTGCAAATTATTTGTCTATAAAGAGCGACCATTGTTTATGCGACGCGGGTCACGGAATAGCGATGGACGTTGCCATGGTGACATACTTATTTATTCACTAATTCAATAAAATAATACGGGCGATATACTTTATACAATATGGCAAAAAAACGTTTGCCGGAACAGCTAGTAAGATATAAAAAATGTTTTTTTTTTACTTTATAGAAGGTTAGGTAGTAACCGCGACCGAAACTCCATAGTTACTAGACGCTCTTACCTCTATAGGGGTCATATTATTATACAGAAAAACTTTCAGCTATAAAATGACGAAAGTTTGGCTGTCGCGAGCGCTTGGGTCAATATAGTTAAGTCATCATTACACTAATGGAGGTTTAAAAAATACTATACATCAATTTATTATTTTGACAATAATAATACCGTTTTTTGGCGGGCATGTGAAAGAGTGCAATTGTGTTTTTATATTATTTTCCTAAAATTGTGTTAGCTGGGTTTTTAATGTGTAATATTGGTAGAATATTAACCATTAGATATTCGTGTTCATGCACAAGTGTAGGAAAGTGATGTAATATCCAGAAATGTGCTATTTTGTGTTATAATTATAAAACTCCATATTAATTGTAATATCTACTTTTATTATACATTATTATACAACTTGTTCACTTTCGGGCAGAGGTTCCTCTTACAGTTGTTCCTCCGTCAAAATTCACACCATACTAAGCTCTTGGGGTATTTATACCCAATTTTTACCCGTCAACCCCACTCCAAATCACGTGATCGTAGAAGGGATTGCACGTTGTCAGTGTGGCCAGTATTAAATATTAAAACTATTATCAAATTTACTCAAAAATAGTTAAGTTATAATAATTTTTAGTATTCTAAAAACAATAAACTAGGTTCTAAATTACATTAATCATAACATTCGGCCATCCGACAACGTGCAGCGTCCCGATGCACTCTAAAAACATACTTAACTAATCATCAATGGTGCAATACAAAAAATATTTTAGTAATCTATACATTTTCACTATAAACTAGTAAGTACCTATTGTTAATAAATACACTGATCAAATTAAATTTCACATTTAAAAAAACAATTCATTTGTTGTATTGTGTTACAAACCGTGTAGAATGAAATAATATATCTACCTATACTTACAAACATTACTTAATTAAACTTAATATAAGATTTTTGTACAATCATTGCTTTGCAACAACCAACATTGACATTATTAAGATAAAAATCCTTGTGTATTACTCTCTTGAGTCTTAATGTTACAACATTAATTGAATTAAAAAATAAGTTCTAACACTAAAATGTGGTATAAGTAATCTATATAATATCTTTCAATGTAGAACAGAAATTACAGTATTTCTATACAACAATCTATCAATCAAATCATTAGGCTAATTAAATATATTTTTTGCGACTCATTTAATAGAGATACATAACTCCGAGTGTCAAAATAAAATTAAATATCACAAAAAACTTAATAAAAACAAACTGAAAAAATAAGCCTGAAAATAATAACTTCTCACACAATACCTTTAACGATTGCAGTGGTACAAAAAGTAACTTTTCTAACATAATACACAACAAAATAAAGTTAAGTAAATATTAGATACCTTATCAAATGTCGCTGGTGATAAAAATTAGAAATAATAAACAATAAACATTACAGACCTCTGGAAGTTTTAACAATAATTATTGGTCTTCCAATTTTACTTTTAAAGGTACTAGTAAATATGGAACTTCCACTTCAGCCGATTCTAATTTTATTTTGTATCTAGCTATAGATCTGTGATCATCTGGTATTCCCAGAAAAACTAACAATATTATCTATATAACTTCAAATAGTAACTTCAAGTATAATATATATTTTAAATATCAAATAATTTAAATTTATGGATTATTCCATAAATTCAAATTTAAACACTTTTTTAACTTACAAGACTACCCAAAATTAACAAATTTGCTAAAACCAAACATCTACATGCATGTCTAAGTTAAGCTTTTCTGCAGCAAAGAGCATACTTATTTTCACATTTTACGAAACAATTGTTTACTGCTTCATAAACTACGCTTTCCTGAGCTTTCTAAAAGAAAATCTTATTTAAGGACCTACTGTCAAAACATTAGCCCCGTCTACACATACCGCTAACCTCCAATCGTGATCATATTATAATGATTCCATGAATCGTGCTTCCGGGCGATGTGCTTTACGCTGCAGCCAATAGTGAACAATATCGCGTGACAACGATTTCTGCATTATAGCACGAAAGTAAAAGTCGTAAGTCCCAAAAATGCTTTTGATGATTACTTAAAAATTAAATACAATACTAATATTTCCTTTAGCTATTATTTTATAAAGTGATTGTAGTAGTGCAAGTTATTTAATGATATTAACTCAATAAGTGTAACAGGTATTTGTTGAAGAGCCCAGAAATATTAATAATTTCGAAAAATATAGCTTACGAGTTAAACTAAGTTAATCGTATTTTCCGTTAGCCAAATATCAGATAAATATACAATGATTAAATAAATACCAATTTCATTTGAGTCAATCGTCTTCCGGGATCGTAATACTTATTAGAAAACAGAAAAATTTGGCAGCCCGCTCTTAACATAAACTTATGGTAATCAAAAGGCAAAGGTTCAAGGACAAATAGTAAGATTCATTACAAAAACATAACTTAACTATAAATAATCAAAAACAGAAGTAATGTGGGATCACTGGGATATATAAAAAAAATCTGTGACCTTAAATTACACAGAATGGCATCGATACATGTTTAAATAGTACCCAGAAATTACCGGAATATTCATTGTCATGAGTCATATTTTAATTATTATTAAGGATGACTTTCTTCTAATCATCGAAACCAGAGTGACGTGATACATACCTAGATTTTCTATCGGTTCTCAAATAATTCGGGACCAACTCACATGGGTTATATTTCTAATCATATTATCATAACACTGTTCAATGTAACATAAATCATAACAGGTATTTTATAAATCATAACATGTATTTTAAATCTAGATTCCACTAGCTCAAGATCAAGCATAAAACTTAAGTCATATTTCTACGTTTTTGCTTCGTCTCTAATTTAAATCCCACAGGACCCTAAATACCTCAGGCCAGTTTAGTAGGTAATATTAGTTTGAGCATATACAGATAAATATTATGTCAATTGTCAAACTGGCACTATTAATAATAATTTAATAAAGGAGTTTTGACCTAAGTGATTATCTATAATATACTTACATAAAATAATAATAATTTATTCTCTTATTTCATCACAATTTTGTTACTGTATAATAATATACACAAAGAGAGATGAGTAATATTTTGATACCTGTGTCAGATGAAGTATAATATTTTTTTATATAATATATAACATTTTTTATTTTTAGAATTGTGTTATCGCTATCTCGGTTTTTATTGGGTCGTATTAGTAGAATATTAACCATTAAACATGAAAAATATAGTTACAAGTAAAACATGAGATTTCGAAAGTCAATATTCATAAAAATATAAATGAGTCTAGTTTTACATTTGGGATCATCGATTGTTGTCTACCAAATACTCAATATATCGACCACGTGGAACTTTAACTTGAATTAAAAGAAAACGTCCCATTGATAAATCATAATAAATTCTACTTCGATAGCAGCTATGTTAATTCTACTTCAACGAATAATAACCAAAATGCTAAAACCGACAATTATAAATGAAAAACAATATTATTTAAACTAAATAATTATATACTTAGTAGAATTTGACAATCGTATGGACCAAAAATATAATCCAACCCCTAAACTTCTTGATAAACTTAAGACTTATTTGTTCACATAAGTAGCAGTAGAATTGTCTTATCTCATTGTTACCGTATTGATCGTAATCGTAACATAATATTTTAAAGTTTTTAAAATAGCTATCCTAAACGATTTGCCTTACGAGTACCTATCTATACGATTTTTTATATACCATTGAATAGTAGCCAACAGTTTGTTTTATAAGAACAGCAATACTACGAGTACATTGTACAGTGCTTTGATCTATCGATGATAGGAATCTTGTGGTAGGTAGGTAGCCATTTTTCTGGATATGACAAAAAATACATTTGACTTTGTAGATCGCAAAACTGATTGCTTTCAAGTTTAACAACTACCGTTTACGAGGTAAAGCAAAGAGTTCGCTTAAAAATTGTTCATCCAATAAATATCTAAAATTCAAAAACGTTATAATTCTTAATCGAAACTACTAGCTGACCCGGCAAACGTTTTGCCGTATAAATTATTTCTAGTATTAATATAAAAGGTACTTACTTAGATAAAAACCTATTCTCAGGTCCAACAAATGTACATACAAATTTTCATTAAAATCGGTTGAGCCGCTCTGGAGGAGCTCGTGCGCAAACACTGACACGAGAAAGTTTTACATAATATAATATTATATTAACTTATCTTCCTAGCGCTATCAATCACAAAGCAGTGTTATTTGTGGATGTCAAAACTTTGGCAGCAATAATCATAGTAGTACATAGTATATCCTACAACCTTTACATTTTGTGATGAATCATACACTTTACGGATATACGGATAAACTATCATGCCTATTGATTTGTGCTCTAACATAGTAATTTTTATTTACATATATGTAGATGTATTATAATCAGTCAGTCAAGGTGTGACGACACGAGCCCTCGCGAAGCTCGGCTTTGTAAAATATTTTTTTCGAAAACTTAACAATATGGTTGAAGTTGATCTCGATTTACAATTTTATAATACAAATATTGACATGGACTGAATGATGACCTTTCAGGATTAATAATTTTGGATATTTATTTTTATATTTGCTATGAACAACCAACAATAGTTACAATTATACATACATAATATTAACAAGGATTAAATATTGACCGTGATTATTGCACTTTTAATTGGAGGCTATTACATCTTGTTATTAAATCAGTTACAAAGTTTAACTGCAGTAAGTACTAATATTCACTGTAGCGTTTCTTGATTTCTATAACAACAGCATTCTGAATACTTTTTACTAAGAGCAAATGCACGAACCGCTCTTCCAGGAAATAAATTCAAATTATTTAAGTTCCGTAACATCTATAAACGAATTTAAGAACCTTTACATGGTCCAGTAGCCAAGAAGTTTTCTTCATCGCTTCCCTATCTATTGCTAATTATTAAAAATACAATATTAAGAAACACGAGTCGAATTTCGATTAATCATTTACATTATATATTTTAGGATTTAGAATTATATGTACATAGTGAAAAATATTTTCATCTGAATCTCATTTAGAAATCATAACTCTTGTATTGACTTTTCGACAATAGATTAAACTAATGATAGCTACTACCTTTACTGATTTTGACTTCCAAACCATTTTTACTTTTGTACGCCTCTAGAAAGGCAGAATGTATCTAAGACAGTTTTTCCATTTCAGCCTAAAACTCCATTTCAGTCTAAAATCTCAATTCAATATTTCACTTACTTTCATATTTTTATTTACAAATCATTAGATTTAATATAATATTTCACTTAATTTAATTTAATCGATTTCATTAAATTTCATTTAATCGATTCCATTAAATTTCATTTAATCTAATTCACAAAATATCATTTAATCTAATTCGCTAAATTTCATTTAATCCATATTTCATTTAATCCAAGTTTCATTTAATCCAAGTTTCATTTAATCCAAGTTTCATTTAATCCAAGTTTCATTTAATCCAAGTTTCATTTAATCCAAGTTTCATTTAACCCAAGTTTCATTTAATCCAAATTTCATTTAATCCAAATTTCATTTAATCCAAATTTCATTTAATCCAAATTTTATTTAATACCTTTTCATCTCCACCTTTTATACAAAAGGTAAACTTTAAACGAGAAAACAGTTTCATGTACTTTTGCATCTATAAGGTCTTACTTTATATAGAAACTTTACAGTGGTCAATCCCACAGTTACTTTACTCAGGAGTTCACTTCACAGTCCTCAAAATCGATACTGTTGAAATTGAGTTTAAAATTTTCAGTTCACATACCTTTAACTTTGATCAATGGTTCACTCCACAGCAACTTTGATCAATGGTTCCCTCCACAGCAAATTTGATCAATGGTTCCCTCCACAGCAAATTTGATCAATGGTTCCCTCCACAGCAACTTTGATCAATGGTTCACTCCACAGCAACTTTGATCAATGGTTCACTCCACAGCAACTTTGATCAATGGTTCACTCCACAGCAACTTTGATCAATGGTTCACTCCACAGCAACTGATCAATGGTTCACTCCACAGCAGTTTCATGAAAACAAAAAATAAAAATGATATTGTTATTGAATCGACACTCTGAAATTAACTATAAAAAGTTAACTTATTAAATATTAACTATAAACTGCAATAAAATGAGATCTCATGCTATCATTATATTAGAATAATCCATTTCGATTTATTTATATTACTGGTTTGGGTATTTTTCCAAGCATAGTTTATGTTTGATGAATGTCCAACAGGAGGTCAATATTAATTTTATTTCTTGTATTGAATAAATAATTATTTTAGTAAAGTAACTAAGTAATTCTATACCAAACATTTACATATAATACATTAGTTACCAAGTTTGAATAATTTACCGTTTGCACTTTGCACTAAAAATACTTATGTATAATACTTTGTAATAAAAATGATATTTTATCAACTTCCATGTAGGCTTTTTGCTATTCATAAAAATGAAAGTTGTATAATTGAAGTAGTGTAATAATGAATTGTGTATAACAGCTATAAGCAGTCCAAATGTGAACTACAATGTGGTGTGTGGTGTACACTGTCGAAGAGTAGCCTCGACCAAGTGAAATGTATAATGTTAAAATGTAATGTTGAATTCACTGTCGAAGAGTAGCCTCGACCAAGTGAAATGTATAATGATGTTAAAATGTAATGTTGAATTCACTGTCGAAGAGTAGCCTCGACCAAGTGAAATGTATAATGATGTTAAAATGTAATGTTGAATTCACTGTCGAAGAGTAGCCTCGACCAAGTGAAAGGTATTATGTGTGTGGAGCATGATTGTTATGTGTACTGGAGTTCTTTCTACTCCGCAACGTATTTTTTGAATACCTCTTGTTGCAAAGTTATATAAAATTCTTGTAAAAAGGCCAGAATATACTCTTAATACTCATTTTTCTTTTTAATACATTTTAAAATTAACCATATACGTACAATGTACATCTTCATTATCATTATAATTTATAAGTCTCGAATGTACAAAATAAATGTTCATATAAAAATGTCACATTATAGAAAGACTGCATATTCATCAAATCTAAAATTATAGAAAACAAAGTCTTTCATTAAGGTAAAAATCGTTTCACAATTAATAATTATCGAATCTATTTCAATTATATTTCTTCTCTTCATTCTTCGATATAATACAACATTGGTTAGGACCAAAAGTAGTAACTTTCCTTATCTGCTAGGCAATCGCGTTTTTTTTTTTTAAAGGCGTATGTGGGTATTTGAAAAGTTACCCGTCCGTTTCATAATCATTAATAATTATCGAATCAATTTCAATGAATACACTTTAGAAAGAAACAACTACACAAAAGAAAAATAGACAGGACATACCAATAATAATTATACTCGCCGCACGGCGCACACTAATAGTTATTAGTAATTACTATTGAAAAAGAAGTTTGTTGTACGAAGATGCTGCACTTCAAAACGATTTACGATACAAACGATTTATTATACAAACAATAAATAAGCAACATCTACATCAATTTTCAAAACACAGCTAATATTATTACACCTTAATTCGTGATACTTTCAACTATTAACACTTTTGAAAAATAATTTAAAATTACCCTACATTCTTTTCATATTTATTTTATGTGAATTATAAAATCGTTATTGTATGCTGATAACTCGTTTGTACGATTTCTTAGAAATAAATATATTCATATCTCACTTAATAATAATTTAATAATAAGTAATTTAAAGTGAGCGTACCTGGATTTTTATCCCACTTCTGAGATGTTATAATTATAAAACTCCATATTAATTGTAATATCTACTTTTATTATACATTATTATACAACTTGTTCACTTTCGGGCAGAGGTTCCTCTTACAGTTGTTCCTCCGTCAAAATTCACACCATACTAAGCTCTTGGGGTATTTATACCCAATTTTTACCCGTCAACCCCACTCCAAATCACGTGATCGTAGAAGGGATTGCACGTTGTCAGTGTGGCCAGTATTAAATATTAAAACTATTATCAAATTTACTCAAAAATAGTTAAGTTATAATAATTTTTAGTATTCTAAAAACAATAAACTAGGTTCTAAATTACATTAATCATAACATTTGTGTTCCCTCCAAAACTCCATCGAAAGTTTCAGTAAAGCGTCTACCACTTTACTGAATCGACCGACTTGACTCCTTGACTGTATTGACTTTTACTTAGACTTTGACTAGACTTTAGACCTGACGATACATGAAAACGATGATGAAAATTATAATAGGAGGAATATGGTTTTCCCGCCATATTCCTTACCTTTTTACCTTGTCTGTGGCACAACATACACATCCTTTGTGTCAAGTTGCCAAAAAAGAAGAAAAAGAAAGGAAGAATAATAATACCAACGAAAAGAGAATTTAATTAAATTCGGAGACGCGAAATATAAGTTTGTCATTTTCGCATCGGTGAGCGTTGGGTTAAGCAATTTAACTTATGCAATTAATAATTGGCACCCTCGAGTTGGGTACAATGAGTCTGCCGCAAAAACCGCTACCTCTCTCGAATGTTCCAATAACTTACGCCAATACATATCGTTAATTGTTTAATGTAAGAGGTTGAAACTTCGGCAAAAAGATTGAGCAACATTGTGATATATATTTCTTTACAAAATAGTTTAATGATGTGTAACACATATTTAACAATTTAGGCATAAAAAACTATGACATTCAATAACTGATATATGTATAGGTAAAGTTTAGTTCACACCGCTACGGCTGATGACAAATCGCAGTTGGTTTTTAGTGTGCAAGTTCGCGGCAATGGGGCCTGGGGTATGTGGGCAAGCCCCACATACCCCAGGGCGCTTAAGAACTGACGCACATCCCCAACCCGGGTCACGCATAAAGCGTTTCCTCTGCGTAATGAAAAAAGGAAGGGTTAATTCACTCCGAAATGCTACCCGTCGCGGTGCTGTTTTTCGTTCATATGATACAGATGCAGTTCCAAATTTAATTTTTTTAATTAAACCGGTTTTATTGCAGCATTCATGTTTATGTAAATAAATAATCGAAACCTTCAAAATTTAGCGTATCTCCGTAAGCCTGAGTAGATTAGCAAGATTAGGTGGGGAATCAAAGTTTTAACTTAATTATCCTAAAAGTTTCCTCGGTAACGCTTCGCCCGGGCGGGATATAGGTATTAGCGGATGCAATTAGTGGCAACCCTGGGCGTACGTAAATTAAGTATAGTGAAACAGCTCGCCAAATGTGGTTTTTAAAATGGCCGATGTAGCCATTAGTTGAGCGCATATCGAGCTAAATTGTCGATCGTATATATGCCATACTATATGACGCCCGCAACTCCGTTGTGACAAAATTCGTTTATCGCGCAGTAACCATTTTTCCAGGATGAATATCCTAATAATATTATGTCCTTTCAAGGGACTCAAAGACGTACCTATCTCTATACCTTCGATCAAATCAAATCGGTTCAACGGTTTAGGCGTGAAAAGGTATCAGAAAGACATATACACTTTCACATCCGTACTAATATACTAATAATTATATACTAATATACTAATTACTAATATACTAATATTATTATAAATGTCTGTCTGTCTGTCTGTCTGTTACCTCTTCACGCCTAAACGGCTGAGCCGATTGGGCTGAAATTTGGTACAGAGATACTTTGAGTCCCGGGAAAGGACATAGGATACTTTTATCCCGGGAAAATGTACGGTTCCCACGAGATAAACTAATTTTTGGCGCAACGGAGTTGCCGACATCATTTAATTTATAATATTAGTATGGACATTCTTTGGATGGATTTGCAACTCCTGTATGAAGGCTACGGCGGGACCGATCAAACTGATCGCAGGCAAAACTGACTGGACACTTTTTTGCATTCCAGTTTGTGTAGCTGTGTGACAGCGTAAACGAGTCTTTATTTCCGAAATTTGTGTATCCCGAGGTGGACGTACGTTTTGTCAAAAATACCCTATGTGTTACGCCGGTATTATAGTACTCTGTGCTATGTGCTTCCCATGGTATCCAAGTTTTTTTCACACTCATCCATCTGTGGTTTGAGCGTGAAGAGGTGACAGAAAGACAGATGAACACACTCCCGCATTTACAATTTTGTATAGTTTTTTTTTTCTAATTTTCCACAGGAAATAATATCATGTTTTTTGAAGTGAAAACTTCTTTAGCGGCGTTGAGCACTTTTGTGGGATGGGTAAAAACTGTGAAACTCGCGTCAGATTTTCGTGTTGATCGAAAAGCCATAGAAAAAGCGTAAGACGGTTGGAGAGTAGTGTTTTGTGTCGAACTCGAACTCGAGCGAAATGTACAGTCGGGGAAATGAGTTGTTTAGCAGAAATGTACAGTCGGGGAAATGAGTTGTTTAGCAGAAATGTACAGTCGGGGAAATGAGTTCTTTAGCAGACGCGCTGATTAAGGCCGTGTTTCCACCTGCAAGACAACTGTCGCGAGAAGTGGCTGACAGACTGTCTGACAGCAGCTTTTTTTCGATTGTCGATGTTTTTCAATCGATTGTAAAGGGTTTCGATTAATTAATTAAAACGATCGTTTTTTTTTAAATCGATTGTTATAAAAAATGGGTTAAAAAAATAATGCACAACGTTAATAATCAAGTTTTCACTTCTGCCAGCACTCCCGGAGTGCAACCCGTCTTTTTTTCTTAAAGACAAGGAATTTTTCTTGAATCCTAGGACGTTATTCAATTTATTATTCTGTCTACTTCGAAATTTATCACAAAGCCTTAAGTTTGATAAAGAATTTCTCGTCGACAAAAATCTTTTGAAAGGGCCCTAAAAGACAAAGTGAACTTAAAGGTTCCCTGGAATGTCCTTCAAGAATTTTGTAGACAGTCTTTCAACCCAATCGAAGGATGATAGTAACATTTTATGGATGTCAAAAGGGGTGTATTTCTTCATACGTCTTTTTATGCTGATCTATAAAATAGTCCTAAAATTCTTTATATTTCACATTGAATCTATTACGACGATAAACTTGGATGTTTGACGGTGAACATTAAATTTTATTTCACACTTCTGAGTTCTGTTGCTGCATAATTTCGACCGTATAAGTTTGAGTTGATAAAAAAATATGCATTCTTTCTTTGCCTCTCTACAATTATTTCTAGTTTTTTTTTTCTTTTATAACATGACTCTCTTTGCGGAAAAAAACAACATAAGGAATTAAATTAAGATAAATACTCAAATTTCTAATTAAAACTAATGGCTGGGCAGTGGCTTTACTTTAATAACTTATTAGAATAATCTAAAATCTATACTTGTAAAATTACTTGTCCTGACTGACTGACTGACTGACTGACTGATTCATCATCGCTGAGCAAAAACTGTTAAAGTTACAGCCACGAAATTTGGTGAGTAGGGTTTTTTATTAAGTAGACACCCACTAAGGAAGGAATTTTTAAAATGTTACCCCGAAGGGGGTGAAATAGGGGTTGAAAGTTTGAATGAAAGTCCGTCATTTCTTGAGTTAGAAACATGAAATTTTATTTTTTGGTTACTGATTAAAAATGAATAAATATGTATTTAAGCGTTTTTGGAAATTCTACCCCCAAGGGGGTGAAATTGGGGTTGAAAGTTTGAATGAATGTCCGTTATTTCTTGAGTTAGAAACATTAGGTAGGCACCAGTAGTATCAACATTCTGAAAGCATTTGCTACAAATCTATTCGGAAATAAAACAATTTTTATTATTTTATTTTATTATTTATTATTTATTAAATTTTATGTTTGGGCTACTGATTAAAAATGATTGGATACGTGTTTAAGCATTTTTGGAAAATCTACCCCCAAGGGGATGAAATAGGGGTTGAAAGTTTAAATAAAAGTCCATCATTTCTTAAGTTAGAAACATGAAAGTTTATTTTTGGACTGCTGATTAAAAATGAAGGAATTTTTAAAATGTTACCCCGAAGGAGGTGAAATAGGGGTTGAAAGTTTGAATGAAAGTCCGTCATTTCTTGAGTTAGAAACATGAAATTTTATTTTTTGGTTACTGATTAAAAATGAATAGATATGTATTTAAGCGTTTTTGGAAATTCTACCCCCAAGGGGGTGAAATTGGGGTTGAAAGTTTGAATGAATGTCCGTTATTTCTTGAGTTAGAAACATTAAATTTTATGTTTGGGCTACTGATTAAAAATGATTGGATACCTATTTAAGCGTTTTTGGAAATTCTACTCCCAAGGGGGTGAAATTGGGGTTGAAAGTTTCAATGAAAGTCCATGATTTCTTGACTTAGAAACATGAAACATTTTTCCCCCTCCTATCTGCACGACCTTTTTTCTTTTCCTCATCTCCAGGACGAGTCTTGTAGAACTTTTAGACGTACTCTTCTCCAGATTCCTTCTCACCATACCGACTTCCTTTCCTATTCTTTCACAGTTCACTCTGCCAGGCTTTGGAACTCCCTACCACCAGAGATTCGTGAAAGTAAAAGTTTGGCACTATTTAAAAAGAGAGTCAGGTTGCATTATCTGCGACAGAACACGTAAAATATACTATAATACTACTGTTATTCCATGTTAAGTTCATCTATAAGTCATTTTTATTATAAGTATATTATAAATATTTATTATATTCAATATATAGGTATTATATATATTTATATTTATATATATACATCAATATATATATCATATTCTTATATATTGTATTTGTATATATTTACTTACTACTTATTATACTTTACTATATTACTACATAGCTGTAGGTACTAAGTTTATCTTTAATATTAATTAACGCGTGCACACTAATTTTTGCATATGTTTTATAATCACACATTCCTATTTTCACTTAGGTCTTCTGGAAGACATTCCATCTTTGGAATAAGATGTACCTTTGTACAATACATATTTTTAGTTTTAAGCTGGTTTGTTAACTTCATATTGTGTGTACATAAATTGTAAATAAATAAATAAATAAATGAAAGTTTATTGACATTTGCGTTTGCCGTTTGCTTAAATAGGGTCCCGTTTTTACCCTTTGTATAAGGAACCACAAAAAGGAGAAAACTATCTATCTTTGTTATTATACTATGTTAACGCGGACGAAGTCGCGGGCAATAGCTAGTATACAAATATATACAAACTTAAATTATAAAAACTATAAAAAGAAAAACTTCCCCAGGTCATCCCCATCTGGCGTGCCTAGCAAGCTGACAGCATTGCCACGTTGGATGGCAATTGCTATCCGCTGTGCCAGGTAGCTCCCGGCTCTGGGGTCTCGGGTAGCTTCAATAAGCTTCTTAGATATCTGTCTAAAAAGCTTATGTGCCCCCGACCCCCATGCGCCTAGGGTTTCCACCCCAAACGGTTCAAATATGAGATCTCCACTGAGGTTCTCATATTTGTGCCGATTGAGGTTTTCTGCTTGCTTATAATAATTGTTATTTATATTTTCTAAGGAGTTAGGTTTAGTTTCAAAGATCTCTATTCTCGCTAGTCTCACAGGTCACTTGAGAACAGAAAATTACAAAAAAATATTTGATACAATATGGCATAACGAATGAATTAGCAACTAAACATTTACACAGTGTAAAATCATAATAATAAATAAATAATAGCATCAAGAGGGGTTTACTACAATTAATCCATACTAATATTATAAATGCGAAAGTATGTCTGTCTGTCTGTCTGTTACCTCTTCACGCTCGAACCGCTGTACCGATTCTGCTGAAATTTGGCATGGAGATACTTTGAGTCCCGGGAAAGGAAACAGGATAGTTTCTATTCCAGAAAAATGTACGGTTCCCGCGCGATAAACTAATTTTGACGAAACGGAGTTGCGGGCGTCGTCTAGTTTAGAATATTTGAATGCAGCGAGAGCAACACTTATTCGAGTTACGGACGCTAAAAGCTATTATGTGTAGTCTGTACAATGTACCATCGAGGAAATTAATTCCTATGCATTTGAGAGACCAACGTCATTTGGTCGATAATGTCAATTCAATGTTAATTGTGATCTGTCGGCTGAGTTTGACGTAATGCGACCAAACTACATAGGTCCCCCATCTGCATAGGAATCAACTTCTCTGATAGTACATAACTTAATATTTGTATAGTAAAGTTATTACCCGCTGATGGAAATTCCTAGCAACATGAACTAGTTAGCGTTTGAGATTAATCAAGTCTTCATCATCATTCATCATCATCACATTTTGTTTTAGGATTTGGGGAGTACTAACGTCAAGTCACTATTTTCTTAGTAAAGAAATCTATCTTCTTATATATAAAAATGGATTTTCAAATGTGTTAGGCGCGCTAAAACTCGAAAACGGCTGAACGGATTGGGCTGATTTTAGTCTTAAAATATTCGTAGAAATCCAGGGAAGGTTTTAAAGTGACCTGTGACACGAAGTTCACCGGGACAGCTAGTATATATATATAAATGGATTTTCAAATGTGTTATTCACGCTAAAACTCGAAAACGGCTGAACGGATTGGGCTGATTTTAGTCTTAAAATGTTCGTAGAAGTCCAGGGAAGGTTTTAAAGTGACACGAGGTTCACCGGGGCAGCTAGTAGTTAAAAATAATGTTATTTATATGGAAATATTTTTCTTTATGCTCCAAAAATATTTCACAACTGGATCAATTTTCATGATAGTCACTGGTCACACATAATATGAAATAAATAATGGGGAGAGATAAAGGAACGTGAAATATTTAAAAGTTCACAATATGTTACGTGAAATAATTACAATTTGTAATCAACTCGTTAATTGCTTAACAATTTTTCGATATTCCTAAAGTTATTGTTTTAAAACACAATATTATAGGAATCAAATCACAAAGACTGATAAGCAGTTTAATTTCTGGTAGTACTTTCTTGATGAAAACAAGATTCAATTATTAACCTCGCAAATGACTATGTCAGCAGCTTAGCCTGTTGCCTGTACACTAAAGCTATTAACAATAGCACATGTGAGGTATGGCAAACCTTTTTCGGATTTTTTCGTATTTAAAAGCATTCGTGCGTATTTAAAAATTTGTTTCATTTGGTGCCCACTATGAAGAGGTAGATCTATATATATTATTTTTTTTATTTATTTATTTAAATCAGGCTACGTAGGCCCATACAATATATACCTTAATGTCTAACATACATATCAATTATAATCTTAATAACTACACTTTATCACGAATTAACGGCGACGTGACGCGCGCTTCATTCCGGAGTCTTCTCCGGAACCTTCGGTAAACCACATCAGTCGGCCAGAATTAACCTTAATTATTTAATAATTTAATTAACCTTCATTATTGGTAAAACAATTTCGATACTAGTTTTGTGACACGCGTGCTATTGCATTGGTTCGCCATTCCTATTCCCTGCAATGAGCAAATTAATTTAATTGCTGATAATATTCTTTTCATGATTACAGCAAGATTCCATTAAGAGGGCGACTAACCCAAAAAATCCTTCACACTCACGCCCGGCTTTCATATGCGACGGTGAAAAAGGGCGACGCGGATTCATCGCCAAATTAGGGTTCCGTTTTAGGGTTCTGTAGTTCACGAGGACTTATTAATCGTCTTATCAAAATTAAGCTACTCACGAAAAATTAGATTGATTTTATTATCTCTATGATTGATAGCAAAAGCCTTAGCCTGTTGCCCCTACGCTAAAGCCATTACAATAGTATATTATGACGTGATCACTAACGAGTTATTCGCTGCTGCAAATGAAGCAGTAATAGACCTTAATTAAGACCTAGCCCCGAGCTAAGTGCTGGAGATAACCCTTTTTGCTACGACAATAAAGAATAAGAAAAGGTTTTAAATATTCCCAGCGTTTAGCGTAGAAAATTAAATGCTTATTAAGTAAAATGTTATCTTTGTTATCTTTTAGAACGTTTGCGTTTAAGCATTTCCTTTTTAACCGACTTCAAAAAAAGCAGGTTATCAATTCGACCCATATGTTACATGTAATATTTTCAGAATTGCCCAATTTTCGTATAATATGTTAGTCTATAATATTATTAGCTTCTGAACAAACGTGCCAAATTTCAAAATTGTATGTTTTATGTTTGTGTTCGCATATCTCCGGAAATACAAGTCTGATTTGAGTAATTCTTTTTTTGTTGTACCTACTAGGAATTGTTTAACTTACGGGACACTGCAAGTTTCATCAAAATCGGTACAGTAGTTTTTGAGATAGGGAATTTTAATTAGTAATAATAATTACTACGTACAATTTTGAAGTCGGTTTTATCACTTATAATACCACAAGAGCTTCAAAATTATCGGGTATTTTCCGATAGGTTCGTTGCAAACAAATGAGGGATTTTCCTTTTTTTCCTTTTTCATTTTTCCTGAAAAACTTGACGACTTTATTTGTTTGCAGGGAACCTTGAGGGAAATGCCAGATAATTTTGAAGCTCGTGTGGTATTCGGGAGATTATTTTTCCGTCCCAAATGTCGGCCAATAGAATTGCACGTCACGTCACCATTCGACGTCACGTGGTAACCGTAGAAAATTTTCAAAAAATTATCAGTATAATACCATGTAGGTTGTACCACGTGACGTCGAATGGTGCAATTCTATTGGTCGATATTTGGGTCGGAAAAATAATCTTTTTAAAATACTTTTATTAAAACATCAAAAAGGTTATTATTACACCTGTACAGCACTCTCAAAATAAAAATGTTTTTATTCGGAACTAGATAACACCCGTAAATCCGTTCCGCCAAAATGCGTTTATCACGCGAGAACCGTACATTTTTTCGGAACAAAAAGTATACTTTGTCATATTCCAGGACTTAAAGTATCTCTATAAGCACTTACCAAATTTCACCAAAATCGATTCAGCGGTTTGGACGTGAAGAGGTAACAGACATACATACACACTTTTGTATTTAAAATATTAGTGCGGATTGGTATTGTGTATACTCGTTGATGTCTTTTACATGCACTTTTAATCAGGTGTGTCAGCTCATTTACTTACCCATAATATTGTGTCGTCTCGTGCAGTTGAGTTTGGAGGAGTCCTCCTCCTTCTCACGTTTGTCTTGAAACCTATTCATTTTTGCTAGGTCCTGAAGTTTATGCAGTGCTAGTCAAAATTAGAATACCTCATAGATTTTAACTATAAACATATTTGAACATTGTAGTCACACTTGCACTCACTTATAGCTTAGTTTACTGTCACAACATATGAAATTATTTTAATTTGGATGATAAAAATATGTTTGCAGGTTCTTCACAAAAACATTTTTTTGCTTAACTATTTTATTTTATAATTACACTAAACCACCTACAGATTGTTTCATTCTAAATTTGAATTGAATTTGAATTCAGAACGAATTATGGAACTCGCGATAATTTTGGCGGTAAAATATCGCGCCAACGTAAATCCGTACGACTTTCAAAATTGAAATTTCGAACGAAATATGGAACTCACGAAACAATTTTGGCGGCAAAATTTCCCGCCAACGCACGTCCGTCTGTGTCGGGATGAAGAGAAATACTGCGGAGGATGGGGACTCCGGACTGGGAGCACCCCTGATTCCCTAGAGATCTGCATTATAGAACACACTTTGATATTGTAATTTGTTACTTTAATACTGTTTATTGCAAAGATAGAATGTCTTTTGACAAACATTCGTTCCATAAAATATGTAGTCCTCTCATTCTTTAATTTCGGAATGACTAAGATAAGCGATCAAGTAGATCGCTTTCTTTTCTTAGTTAGTATGAAGTGTCCGTCTTTAATCTTCTTTTTACTAAGTAACTATTTTAGAAAAACAAATTAGTTAATGAAATAGTTAGGTTATTTTCATACTACAAAATTACACCTTGGAACGAGATCTAAAGCGCCTAAAATAGAGACAAAAATCTAAAGACTAGATTTAACAGGGGTAAGTATTAACAAGCCTATAACTACTAAGACGTTCAATGTCATAAGTTCGGGCGACGTCGGCGAACGATTTGGTACAAGTGTGTTGCCCATCGGCAACCGCGTTGTGAAGTTATTGTACGTCGGTGCAAAAATACAGGTAAGCGGACATTTTTACGTCTGGAATTTATTGATTCATGCTTTAATTATTTGGTTTTGCGATTGCAAATTTTTATATAATTAACGGTTATTTAGTTGTTAATTATATTTCCGTGTTATTTTATTAAATATACCTATAGTTTATTTTAATAATTAGTTATATCCAAAAAAGGTCCTCGGGGGCTAGTTTTAACAAAAGGAACGGGGTAAGTATTAACCGGTATTATAAGCAAGTTGGAGCTGCCACATCTGCCGAAAGAGGTACGTCGATCACTCTGGCGACACTCCGGCAACACCATATCCACCGATGTTCATATATCCGAGGATCAGATTCAATTTTTGTTGCAAGTGGAATCCATAGAGGCTGGAAACAGCTCAGGTTGGATGACATAAAAGGAAACTCATGTTATTTGTAATTTGACAGAAGTCAATATTGTTTTTTAACATTTGTATGTGACAAAGTAAATAATATTGTTTTGTTTTTTACTTCCATGGTTTAATGAAAGTCTAACAAGTTTACTTAGCGTTAATACTTACCCCGTCACTGTTAATATTTGCCCCCGAAACGGAGCAAGTTTTAACCGCTGACTTTTTTTAAAAAGATGCGTTTCCCTCCGGTCCAAGTAATTTAGATGAATTTTTAGCTTAGTATATGCAAGTCATATTAATTTCTGTTACTCGGGTGTAAAAAAATAACATAAAGTTTTCAAATTAAGAAGATAAATGACAATATTCAAAATATGTTAGAACTAGCCCCCCTCTCCCCTAAATCAAAGGTGTAACACCAGTGAACTTTAAACTACAGGAAGAGTAACTCCGTCCAAAAAAGTGCACCAAATGGCTACAAAATGTGACCCGAATACATGCACATTTATGCATGTGTTCGGTACACATTTTTCGTGTATATATACTCGAGTGACGTTCAACCAGGTTGACATGATAATTATTGTCAAACTCATTTTACAATTTGTTTACTTTTGGTTTACTTACTTTTTACGTAGCTTTTTACAACATTTTCGTTGTTAAAATGCCTAAATGCCCTGTGAAATGGTGTAGAAGTCACACAGATACGACTTTTAATACAGGAATAACCTTTCAAGTTTCATCAGTAAGTGATTTTTTTTTAATTATGCTTAGGTAAAGTTCTTGTATTTTTTCCGACCCAAAAACATGCCCAAAAAGATGGTTTATTTAAGTTGGATGCCAGGGTATTTGCGTAAAATTAAGCTGGTCTCTTTGTGTTTGCCTTATTAAGTTTACATGTTATTGTTAAAATGCAATAATCAAAAAATAATATAATTACAAAATTTTTACAAAGTCGCCATGGACAGTTTTATGCAAGATGTAACAATTTAATCATAATTCATAACTGGGGGTCTGACTGACATCAGTATGGAGTATCTTATTTTTATAATGCCGTTCGTACTTCGTTTAGTAAGAAACGAACTGAATTGGATGCCAAACCAGATTACTCGTTTATGTAGCATACACTTTAATAGTCATGATTAGGGAATGTGTTTTTACACGAATTATCATATTTAGACTTTGAAATCCCAAGTTTTATTTTCCATATTTTTCCATATTTTAGGGTTTTACAAAGATAAGTCCATATTTTGCAAGAAAATGTCACAATCGTCCATATTTTCACTAAAATACAAAAAAAAAATACGTTCCCGCCACCATGCGGCTGCGTATTTCGTTCCTCTCGCGTTTTATATTATTATTTATTATATTTTTTCGGTATTCTGTTTTCAAAGAAGATTATTGAAGAAATAGAAAATAAAGTTTCGGCTATGCTGAAGGTCATGTTACTGACATGGCTAAACAAAAACTGAAGTAAAAAAATATCGTGAATTGTGAGTGGTGACGTGCAGGGATCATTTAGCCAATATTAAGCGAACCCAAGACGATCATTTTTTTAAATGAAATAAGAGGGCAAACGAGCAAACGGGTCACCTGATGGAAAGCAACTTTCGTCGCCCACGGATACTCGCAGCATCAGAAGAGCTGCAGGTGCGTTGCCGGCCTTTTAAGAGGGAAGGGCAGGGAAAGGAAAATGGTAGGGGATTGGGCCTTCAGTAAACTCAATCACTTGGCGAAGCACAGCGCAAGCGCTATTTCACGCCGGTTTTCTGTGAGCCCGTGGTATTTCTCCGGTCGAGCCGGCCCATTCGTGCCGAAGCACGGCTCTCCCACGTCAAAACATGCAGCATGCGTGCGTTACGTGCTGTCATGGTTACAATATTATGATCAACATGTCATGCAAGTTGTACAGTTAATACTGTCACATATGTTTATACCCAAACTATTTATGCATAGGCACAGCCAGTATAGCATATTTCTGGCCTACCAAATATGCAAAGGCAAAGCCAGCATAGCATATTTCTGGCCTCTATCTCTTTGTTAACTGTCACGAGTGACTCTTTTCTTACCTATAACACTAAAACAAAGTTTAATTTTTGGAATTTTATACTCTATTTTTTTCCATATTTCTATTTAATACTCCATATTTTTCCATATTTTCGATTTTTTTTTTCCATATTTTATGTACATATTTTGGATTTTTTGTACATATTTTTCCGGGCACTAGTCATGATATATTTTATATGAGTAATGACCGAAAATTAAAGAGATTACGAAAATCTGCATTTGTACCGTAAGTTTTTTATTTCAGTTCTGTAATAATCTTTGCTAATATTTTAAATGCGAAAGTGTCTCTGTCTGTCTGTCTGCCTGTCTCGCTTTCACGCCAAAACTACTGAACCGATTGTAATGAAATTTTGTACACAGATAGTCTAAAGCCTGAGAAAGGACATAGGCTACTTTTTAACCGGAAAAAGGGGTTGTAAGGGGGTGAAAATGCGTAAATTTGTTCAAATTAAGTTAGTTCCAAAAATCATAATAGATGGCGCCGTGCGTCTCCTACATCGCGATATCGCTTGCTCGTGCATCTTTCTATAAGAGGTGGTACCAAGTTAAGTACCGTTTTTCGATTTTTGCGATAGTTATGCACACTAATAATGAATAACTCACTACTCTACTTAGTAGTCAGTACTCAGTACTTTATCTACGCTGTGATGAGTGACGAAACCTTAAACCTACCAATGCTAAATAGTTTATAGGTAAAGCTAAAGTTGTGTAATGGGGGGCTAAATAAGCTTTAGGTATAATATAAAAAAATGAAATATTATGTGCGCACTGCACAGCTGTTTTTGGATATTTTGATTTGAGGGGTACCAGGGTTTTAAAAAGCTTTTAAATTTGACACCAATTTTGTTGACACCGCGCGCTATTAAGTATTAACTGAAGTCCACGCGGACGAAGTCGCACTAGTTCTGTAATAATTTAGAACATATATATTTGTAGTCTGAAAACGTCTTGTCTAGGTGCTCTAGATAGTTTTAAATTCGTCCGAGTCGTACACGGTTTGTTCAAAATTATTATATATTATTATTATCGACGATTTAAGGATCAGAGGAAAATGTTTGATTTTAAAATAATAATTACGAGTATGTACTCCTTTCTTCGTGATAGTGGATATGTTTGGTGTATACTGCATAATGCCATCCGCTTTGTTTCATAACTGTGACATTGATAATAACCGCGCAGGCTGTTGTCCAGCGCGCAATATTATGATACGTTACCTGGGAAACGACCTTGGCGAGAATCTAAATTGTCATATTTTAGTCTTCGAAAAGGAGCCAAATTTAAAACGGTTGAAGTATGGGAGTTACATTTCCTGTAGTTTTGTTATTCGTTGTGTAACACATTTTTTAACATGAGGAAATGCTTTACGCATACCCGGCAATTTCGGGATATCGGCCGGGGTATGTGGGACTCCTTTTTTTTAAACGGTCTTTGGCCCCACACATTCCCACCACTGTATCTCCTGTGGGACTCCTGCGTAGTCTACCCACTAAAACCCCATGGTGCTCCACTCATCGCTGCGGGTACGATAAAACCTATTATCATAAAAACTGATCATCATTTTACATATTTGCCCAGAAGGCCAGGAAGGGATATAGCAAAATTATACTGTACTCGGCGAAACGTGGCGTCATTGACTCCCTGTCAAAAACTTGTCATTTTCTATACAAAGCCGCGATTGACAACATCTGACACTTCACTGTCAATCACTGATTGTATAGAAAATTACTAATTTTTGACAGGGAGTCAATGACCGCTACCGTCATGTTTCGCCGAGTACAGGATAATCATTCCTTTCAATTTCTATTTTTAACCGACTTCCAAAAAACGAGGAGGTTATATGTTCGGCTGTGGATATTTTTTTTTTTTTTTTTTTTTTTTTGTATGTTCAACGATTACTCCGCCGTTTGTGAATCGATTTTCGAAATTTTTGTTTTGATGTATTAGGTTTCACTCCAATTTGGTCCCATTTTCACAAAAGTGGTGACCTGATGATGGGATCCAGGAGTAATCGAGGGAACTCCTCGAAATTTATATGGAAACATATGGTAATTTTAGTTTTATGTGAAGTGTACTAAGAATATGCTACCAAAAAGTCAAATATTGGGTCAAGGTATACCATGGTTTCGAAGATGCTGAGAGAACTCCTGACTCCTTATAGATACACGTTTGGGAGTTTCGGCGCTGTTTTAAGAACAGAAAGCATATTTTACTACCACGCAATTAAAATTCATCATCATCATCATCATCATCATCATCGTCATCATCATCATTAACACGTCGTGTTAAGGTCACCAATGTCTCATGGCACAAAATAGGTAATAGTACAACTTACAAGGCATAGGTATGGATACAATAATAATAATTATGTACATAACAACACCAATTATTGATATAGGCTGTTTATACACGGCGGTCGGTGCGGCGGCGTGCGGTGCGTAAACATCGCGGCATTGCGTCGTACCTATTCAAGTTCTAATGTCAGGTAATGCCGCGCTGCAAGCATTTTGAGTGTCATAATATGATTTTAAACTTTATCTTCATTAATGTAGTACAATATAGTATCGCTTGAGAAAGGCGCAGGCGGCCGCGAGGCCGGCTTTCCAAGTTTCTCATGCGATAGTACTATGTATTACAATAATGAAGGTAAAGATTACTATCAAAATATTATTATGACACTGAAAATATACTCGCCGCGCCGCTGGGTGTGATTCGGCTCATCCTTCAATCGCGGATTCTTGGAAATCCATTGTTCTGGCGGCCGCTTGGGAGTTGAAGCGTTAAATTGTTAAATTACCTAGCACGCATAGAGTTGTGTTCACTTAGATTTTTTTAAATGTATTATTTAAATTTATCTACCTGATATTTGGGCCTTGGGGTATGACTCATAACAGTCTTAACAAATTGTAATAAGATACGTAGAATAAACGCAGTAATTCGACGCGTAGGGTGGTATGGTCACTAAGTCACTACTCACTAGTTCACTACCACCGACGACCACTTATAAACTCGCGGACTATGACGTAGGTCATCTTGGAGGGTTAATTAATATTTCTAATAACAATACGAGATCAATAATTACTACTCAAAATGTTGACAATTCAAATTTCAATGCTCACTGCTCACACCAATGGTGACACATTTCTGATTTCACACAGCCAATACAACTATATAAAACTCCTACAAACAAGCGATACTGCGATTCAGGAGCACCTCAGCGAAATCTAATGAATACATCGTGTAACTAAAACTATATGAACAACAATCGGAGTTCGGACAAGCGATAGCGCCGACAGAGCGCCTCAATGACATATAGTGAAGTTAATATAAAACTATTTTTTATACAATTTAAATTGGCACTAATTATAGTTTATCTACTAGGTAACTAAAAAGAGTGAAATTATTATTTTTAACAAAAAATTAAAACCGACTTCCAAGGTAAAAACAATAATAACATTCTTATAATAATTATGAACTAAAAACTAAAAAGTATTAAATAATTTTCCTCTCTAAATGTGCCTTTTTCCGAATTCAGCTAAACCTCAACTATTTCTGTACTCAACCTTCAAAATTTTGAAGTCGGTGCCAATTCCATAAGTTTCAAATTTTCTGTCAAAGAAAATATAAAGATTCAGCTATATCTGGTACCGACTTCAAAATGATGAAGGTTGAGTACAGAAATAGTTGAGGTTTAGCTGAATTCGGAAAAAGGCACATTTAGAGAGGAAAATTATTTAATACTTTTTAGTTTTTAGTTCATAATTATTATAAGAATGTTATTATTGTTTTTACCTTGGAAGTCGGTTTTAATTTTTTGTTAAAAATAATAATTAATAACACTATACAAGCAATCACGGAGCTATCAATTTTCAATAGTAACACACGACAGGGAAACTGAAACTCACTCTGCCTTTTCACTGTTCCTCGCTGAATATTCTGTTTCGAGTACTTTCTCTCCAACGACCTTTTTTACGACCACAAACGCTTTTTGCATACGAAATGGAACGCGGAAAGATAGTTCCAAATTGAAATTTTTAAAATAGAATTGAAATCTAGTCGGAATTAGAATGGTCGGTTTTATTTCCGTGTTTTAATAGAGAAAGAGAGATCTAGATAGGCTTGTCCAAAATAGCTTCTTACTTAGGTAATTTAATTTCATAAATAGAGCTACGAAAATTAACTAATCTTCGAATAACGTCCATTAGCCACCAATAACATGTCACTGTATGATCGCGATTCACCAATAACAGAGTAGACATTACCAATAACGACCCATCTAATTACTGATCCACTAATAGCATGTCCCCGCGCGCCCCGCTCACTCCTCGCCCCACCAAAGAGACTTTACCAATACTGGACCTTACATAGATACCCAAACATAAGTGTTAGTTTTAAGGGCGTTCCTTATGGAGATACCGTAATTTACCGTATTTCAATTTTCAAGCATTATAAACTCATAATTTGAAAGCTACAAAGTTATAACAAAAATACATCAATAATCTTCAGTATATCAACATTCCTTTCCCTGTTTTAAATTTTATATGTTTGTTTATTATACTCATGATATCAGCTTCCAAAGTAAAACCAATTTATTAACAACTAGCTGTCCCGGTGAACTTCGTGTCACTTTAAAACCTTCCCTGCACTTCTACGAATATTTTTAGACTAAAATCAGCCCAATGCGTTCAGCCGTTTTCAAGTTTTAGCGCGACTAACACATTTGAAAATCCATTTTTATATATAAGATCAAGTATACATTCAGCATCTCCTTAGCATTTACATATTATTTTTATTTGAAACTCACGCCAATAGATCGACAATATCATAAACTACATATTCCCCGTTTTACATTTCTTTTAGAACAATTTTTAACTACTATAAGTAAAAAAATAGGGTTTTGGTGCGATCTCGGCAACGCGGCAAATGTATGGCCAAGGTCGTTTGCTCAGGGGACGGCCTTAAGCGTTATAGTTTTTTAAGCGTTATAGATTGCTTGGCAATAATGGAAGAAGGCGCAGTGTTGCGCCTTCTTCCATTATTGCCAAGCAATCTATAACGCTTTGCGCGGTATTTTGTAGGTAAATTAGGTATTTATATGTGCTACATACTTGACTCCCAATCTCCCCGTGTCCCATAAAACCCAATCAACCTAAAATTCCACCCCATTAAGACGTTTAGGTGATTAATATAGCTCACGTCCGTTAATCAAGCGGCGTTCCCGGCGGCATACAAATTCCCGGACGATCCGAACTCGCAGTACACGTGTTTCGGAATCCCAACTCACTTATCGGCATCCGAAATTCGATTATGCGCGTCACTCAAAATCGATATTGTTTTCCCCTGCAGCCGTCTAAGGGTCAGCGCAGACAGAGAGGAATAATAATCGCGCGGTCTCGGGCATGCACTAGAAAATAAACTTCAAAATTATTGCATTAAAAACAATTGAAGTAGTTTAGTTAGGCATGGAGGTGGCTATGTGATTAAGGCTGCCCTACACAGCCGGAATTTCATAGTTGGAAATTCATATTCTTACAGATCGATCTATGAAATTCATAATCTGAAAAAATCTGAATGTGTGTGGAGCGTACTGATATTGTATGGTATTCCGGTCTTTCTGAATTAATAATATTATGAATTTCCGATTATGAAATTCCGGCTGTGTGAAGCCGGCATAAAAGCTTATAATGTTATTTCACTTTTTATGTCAGCCTCTAGTGAGGCTGAAAGCAACGATTTCTTGTCTTTACTTATATGGCTGTATGGGCTTTGTTCCCTTTGCCTGTCCTGAATGGGACGAATCAAACCAAAAAAAAAAATGTCTTTACTTACATGTGTCAGATATTATGTGGTTTACTTATGGGATACGTTACTTCGTCCCCTTTGCCAACAGGCAGCAACGACGATACTATAATATTATTAGGTAAGCTTTAATTTTAAGAAACTGAATGAATTTTTGGATATAAGTATAGTATATAAGTATACATTGTTAAATACCTAACAGAGAGAAAGAAGAATGAGTAATTTTAATACTTTGAGCAAGAGGTTAAAAATTTACGAGCATTACGTAACTTTTTCTTGTATGAAGATTTTTGTTTTAAATATACGTCGTGGCCTATCCTAAGTTTTTAAATCGTTGACAAAAATAGCAAAGAACTATTTCAACAAGGAAAAGTCACGTTTTCCGTTTCTTCATTATGACGCGAAGGATTTACCAACAAACAAACATGTTTACACTACTTCAATTTAGACCAGGAAGTTGGTCGAAATTTGACAAGGGAAAACGAAGTGCTTTATTTACTGGACCTTCTATAAAATATATTAGCATCATCAAACACCCTGATCTCCAAGCTATGAGTCCAAAAGACTAGCATGATAACTAATATTCTTAAAATTAATTTCTTAATAAAATTTGTAATTAATAAAATTGTGTCGAGTCACAATATTTTTTATAAACACACATCTACGAATTTCCGTGCAGTGCCTGACGCAAAATGGCTTAGAATATGAGCTAGAGCATTGATTCCCAAAGTGGTCCAGGCGGACCCCATGGGGTCCACGGGAGCCCGATAGGGGTCTACGCTTGCGTGGAAAAAAATGGGGGTCCACGAGTCGTTAACGGGGGTCTATAAAAATTAGGTGACCCGATTTGATTTCTCCTATGAATATAGGCAGACAATATTATATGTATTAATAGCAGATTAAATATTACAGAGCGAGGAGATTTAGAAATAAGTGAAAGTGTGGTAATTTTTGTGTTAAATAGCTACAAAACAAGAAAATTTGCAAGGTTACTGTGACTTGTGAGTCAAACTTCGCTTTTTAGACCGGCCTAGAAGAGGGGGTGGGGAGGGGGGGGGGGGGGTGTAGCTGTGGGGTCCACCTGATCCAGCAAAATGTTAAAAGTGGTCTAAGACAAGTTTGGGAGCCTCTGAGCTAGAGTATCATAATTCATACATAACCATATCTTTGACATGAAACCCAATTGAAGACAAAATTTTTACAATATGCTAGTTACGATTTAGTGCATTATTTAATTTATTTTTCTAGTTCAACTCTGAAATCACGTTAATGTGTGCGTGACCATTTTTGCGGTATGAATATGCTTTATTTAATACTGAAGTTTCTATGTATATAGTTCTACTAATTTCCAAGCCATTTTCACGAAAATCAAGCCACTGTCTAGCACAAAACCACAAGGCGAGCCTGCTTGTACAAGATGGACGCTCGCAATCCAATCTAGTAAGTAACTGTTTAAATATTTACTACATAATTTATCTACTGGCGGTACAGCGGTCTGCAATTCCGCGCGGTCTGGTGAATTTTTAAAATCAAATCACAAACGACGATCTGTTTCATTAAAACGAGTTTAAATTTTACAAAATGTTTTAGCAGTTGAAAGTTTTGGAGGAGAGGTATGGTACGCTTTAGACAATTTTTGTGTTAGCAGGCACCTACTTTAGGTGGGCCCCTAGATGATCAATTTTATTGTGCAATATAATATATCGTCTAGGAACAAAAAAAGGTCTCTTAAATGCAAAAAAGACACAAAATATAGTTCGATTACACAAAATAAAACTAAAGAAACTGTTCAATTGGTAAATAACAAAATTGTGTCGACTATTTATAAACTAATTGGTGTGCTCAAACCAACGTCCGGTAATAATATGCATGATTGGCCAAAACTTCGAAAATTATCCGATTGATTTTGGTTCGACATAGAGATTAAAGTTTAAACTATTTGATAGAATGCGAACCTGATCGAAACTATTATAATATTGGAGTTATCCAATATTACAATAGCTTCGATCAGGTTCGCTATATTTTCGTTGAGTATAAATAGGCTACTTGACCTATATTTAATTTCATTGAAAAAATGCATATTTCTAGTAGAACTTGGCCTAGGAAATCGTATTTCACCCTTATCATCAAATAAAAGCTTATGATTAATAAATAAAGTCGATCTGAAAATATGATTTTATGAAAATAGGATTTGTACTGACGAAAACGCTTTTGGGGTACTTCCGATTTGGATGTGACGTCATCCCATTTATAATTTAATATCTTTTATTTATCGCGCTCGTTATATATAAGTTTATTTGTACATAAATAATATGAATAAGCCTAGAAAGATTTATAAAATATATTTTCTTGAATAATTCAAATAAAACATCAGTTTTATATATTATCTCCATTTATTGTAGTTGGGAAATGAAATGGACAAAACTTTTCTACAAAAGTGTTCAACATTACAAATGATTTGTAAATTCTTTTCTAATTTTTTGGCACTGTTAGACTCGTATGCTTAGCACATAAAACTTTTTTCAATAAAGAAAGTATAAAATACAAAAAACATGACGTCACACTATGGTGGTACAATGGCGGACAGTGTTTTCGGCGCCATATATAAGGCATATTTTTCAATCAACATTTTTATGGGTTTCTACTGTTTAAAATATTAAAATTTTAGTTTTTTTGGTGAAATTGAATGATTAAGAAGCGATTAGAATGAAGAAAAAAAATAGGTCAAGTAGCCTATTGACCTATTGTGTTAGTGTAAACACCGTTATCCTTGAAACCATCAAATGAGCCCGTCATAATGAACAACCTTCTCTATGAGATCAATGCTGGGAACTCAAAAAAAAAATGCTGTCATCATACCCATACGATGCGCGGATCGGCAATTTGTATGGGTATGAAGACGATATTTTTCGAGTTCCCAGTTTCCAATGTTCTCATAGAAAAAGTTGTTCATTTTGACGGGCTCATTTGATGGCTTCAAGGATAATGGTGTTTACACTAACATCTTGTATTCTGCTGTTGTTAAATAGCAGAATATACCCAACATACATTCCCCCGACCACAATCGCGTGACATACTCGCGTGCTACTTAATTAGCAGAATAAACAAATGCAAACGCCTTACATTCGTCAAGCGGAGGAAACGTAATTAGCTCCATGGCTTGGACGTGACAACCGTGACACGACCCCCTCTTCTCCCCATTTTATGGAGAGGTCGGGCAAAGTGGTGTAAGATTGGGAAAAATTCGATATAAGTACTAAGCATTTTAATTAGGAATGCCAATTGAAGAAATTGATGTTCAGAAATCGATCGGGGATTCTCGGAAATACTATTGTATTCCATTGTTGTCGCGACCACCGGTGCTCGTACGGGGCTTGATGGGTTAATTTGATACGTTTATTTTTATATTCATATTTATTTATTGTAACAGTTATTGCACACACAATGGTTTATCAGGAATACATAGGTATACAGTATGGACGATACAACAGGTAGGGCCTGTTGTGTCGTCTGACTGCCAGCCACAAACATAGGTATACAGTAAGGAAGCCAGGACTAGAAGCTACAGGCATAAGTTGTTTCGAAGGTTAACTTCAAACAGGGATTGATAGAAATAATTATGCTGCAGGTTAAATGAGACCACAACGTGACGCGTAAATGCATCAGGGTGTTGCACAGCTTTGGCGGCCATCAGAGTTGCTCCAACAGCAGCAAACGAGTGGCTGATGTGCAACCTCTTGCTCATTATGTCTAATATTTTCAGCAGTCCTATATTTTATACTTCTAGTAACCTACCGGCTTCAAGTGAGCTCAATGTTCCAGTATCATGACAAAAGGCAATTTTCCGATGTGGTAGAAAACGACAAGAGGTAGGTATTGACGTTTTAAGAGTACGTAATGAGGACATTAATTATACACCAAGACTTAAAAAAAATCTAAATATACACCTTGTATTAGTATTGTGGTTTTTGCTCCAACAAGCCTTGTGTGTGATCCAACAATCCGTCTGTGGTCTTATTACAGAGTCACAAGGCGGAATTACACCACGACGCTAACAACTCCAGTCAGAATCGATTCGTTACTCTGATTGAAAGGGGTTGGGATTTTGCATAATTCTTTTGGTTCCGACATAAGAAATTGCTGATTACTGATTGGACGTTCATTTGAGGAATCAGAATTATTATTATTATTTAATTATATTATTTTCTCATGATTATTATTGGGTACTAGCTGTCCCGGTGAACTTCGTGTCACTTGAAAACCTTCCCTGGACTTCTACTTTATTATAAGTACCTATATATTACGTGTTTTAGCGCGACTAATACATTTGAAAATCCATTTTTATATAATTGTATAGATGAATAATCTATGAAATCATTGTAAATAATATGCCTGCCTACGTGAAGATGTGAGGAAATTATTTAGTCGCGCGTAGACTGTTTTTCTGTGACGTGAACTATCATAATATGTACTCATATGAGTACCAGTACATCAATTGAGTACCAGGAAAGGTCCTGGTACTCAAAGTATCTTCTATCATACAATATGATCTGTTCAAAGGTTTAATAAAAAGGAAGCAGAAACACACACTAGATTCATGTTCTCGTACTAACAATACTCGTACTAACTTAGATTGAGTTACTGATTTAGTTAGTTATGGGCTTATGTAGGCCTTAAACGTTTTTTATTTATATCAATCGGTTACCTAGTTTGGTAAATAATAATATATCACTTTATGTTCTTTTATTATCTAGACACGCGGTAGAGTGTCAAGCCAAGTTCCAGCATAACAGAATGGCGAGCATGCACCGTGTGTAATATTACACGAACCATTTGCAGCTACTTTTGACCCCCTCATAATTCATAAACAATTTTATTTAAACGTTTCAAATTTGGCTCATATAATCAAACCTGCGAAATAAATATGTGGCGAGTCGTCGTGCAAGTTGCGAGGCAAGTAGCAACTTGCATGTAAACGAAGCATAGAAATCACGCCACCGTGACGTCACATCACCTGATTCCCGGGGATGACACTGCGCATCGCGTTAGCTCCGCCCCGTCAACATGGCCGCATTAGATCGATTGCCTATTTGTCAACGCGTAGACGCCATATTGGTACGCACCCCCGCCAGTGTGTAGGAATGGTCAAGCGGGAGTTGTAATTATTATTAATTATTTTGTGTTATAAATTGGCGAAATTTGGAATGCATTTGTACATTCGCTATTTTAGGGTTTGCTAATTAACTTTGTGTCCGTACCTTGATTTATTGTTAATAGCGAATAAATCGAAGTGTTTAATTTTCGGCATCTTTTATTTAATTCCTTTTCAATCTAAATTAGTAATTTTGAGTTTTGGCAGTTTTCCTAAAAGTTAAATTAAATTAGAGTCAATAGTAAATTAATATTAATTGTAAGTAGCTAGGTAGCTTCTAGGCCCTAGTTACTTCACTGGTGACCCCTAATCAGCACACGCCCCTTCGGTTCATCATCAGCATCAGCCCAGGTGACCCAAATGGCGGACCAAGGTAGGACACCTCCGGCTGCACCAACCGCTGCGCCAGCCGCTGCACCTGCCGCTGCACCAGTCTCCGCGCCTGCTGCCGAACCTGCACCTGCCAAGGACGTGCTGCAAGAAGCATGCCGTGTTGGAGTACGGACACCTACTTTCAATGCAGAAGACCCAATGCTATGGTTTGCACAGTTGGAAGGTCAGTTTGTTTTATCAAATATTACAGCAGATACCACCAAGTTCTACTACGTACTGTCTCAACTGGACCCCCAGCATACCATGGCAGTTCGGGACCTGGTCGTTTCTCCACCAGCTTCAGGCAAGTACGAGAAGCTGAAGACCGAGCTGATCAAGAGACTCTCAGCATCACAGGAGCGGAAGTTAAAGCAGTTCGTCCTGCATGAGGAGTTGGGCGATAGAAAACCCTCGCAGTTTCTCCGCTACCTGCAGCAACTGGCCGGTCCCACAGTACCTGAGGATCTCATACGCACAATATGGTCCAGTAGACTACCAACCAACTTGCAAACCGTAGTCGCATCGCAGGTGAATATGAGCCTCGAGAACGTAGCTGAATTGGCGGACAGGATCAACGACATCGTTACAGTGAACGGGCAAGTAGCTGACGCCAGTGCACCCCCGATGCCACCGATGGTTGATTTTTCACCTGCTTCGACTTCTACTCAACAATCAATAGAGATGTTGACCCGGACGGTGGCCGACTTGAGCAGAAGGTTGGAGACAATGAGCATGGAGCTCCATGAACGCCATCACTCCCGATCCAGAGGTCCATGGAGGTCACGTTTTCGTTCCCGCTCTCGTTCCCAGTCCAGAGATCGCTCCTTCTGCTGGTACCACCACCGGTTTGGCGACCGCGCTCTAAAATGTATCCAGCCCTGCAGCTACAAGAAGAAGCCTGGTAGTTCGGGAAACACCTTGGGCAGCCATTAGTGGCGGCGAACGACTGCCTAGCTATTTCGAGCCGCCTGTTCATCACGGATCGTAAAACTAAGGTACAATACTTAGTAGATACGGGTTCAGACCTGTGTGTATTTCCACGATCCGCTGTACGGGAGCCACGCATCAAGACCAAGTACGAGCTGTTCGCTGCAAATGGAACAGTTATCGCCACTTATGGTTATTTGCCGCTTACTTTGGACTTAGGCCTGCGTCGCGCATTCACCTGGCGATTTATAGTTGCAGACGTCTCCAAGCCCATCATCGGCGTCGATTTTCTAGGTTTCTACAACCTACTTGTCGACTGCCGCAACCAACGCTTAATCGACGGTGTCACATCCATCACAGTTGCCGCACCTCGTGTCAAGGCTGCTGAAAATATTTCTTCAGTTCGCACAACCCTGGGGAATACGGACTATGATAGACTGCTGAGAGAGTTCCCCGAAATTACGCGCCCTGCTGGTAGACCAGGTACCCCTAAGCACAACACAGTGCATCATATTCGCACTACTCCAGGTCCTCCAACATCCAGCCGCCCTCGCCGTCTAGATCCTGCGCGGATGAAAATTGCAAAACAGGAATTCGACGAGATGCTGCTGAGTGGTACAGCGCGCAGATCAGAGAGCGCTTGGTCTTCGCCTCTACACCTAGTCCGCAAGAAGGACGACAGCTGGAGACCCTGTGGGGACTACAGAGCGCTGAACGCTCGCACAGTTCCAGACAGATACCCCATCAGGCACGTTCAGGATTTCGCTGACCAGCTAGTAGGTAGCACCATGTTTTCTACCGTGGACTTAATCAAGGCCTACAATCAGATCCCCGTCGCTGAGGAGGATATACCCAAGACTGCCATCACGACACCCTTCGGATTATACGAATTCCCGTATATGACATTCGGGCTTCGTAACGCTGCGCAAACCTTTCAGCGTTTCATGGATGAGGTTCTCCGAGGGTTAGATTTTTGCTACGGGTACCTGGACGATATTCTGGTCTTCAGCCGTGATGATGAGGAGCATCAGGAGCACTTAAAGACTCTTTTCAGAAGGCTAGCAGAGTATGGAGTCCTGATCAACACCAACAAATGCAATTTTGGTCAGTCTGAGGTGAAGTTTCTGGGTTACAGAGTTTCTGCCGCAGGTATTCGACCTCTTGAGTCCAAAGTGCAAGCAATCCTGGACTTCCCAGCACCCAAGACTATTAAAGATTTAAGGCGTTTCCTGGGAATGATTAATTTCTATCGTCGATTCTTACCTTCCGCAGCTTCCTTGCAGGCACCCCTCAACAATCTTTTGACGGGACCGAAAGTCAAAGGCTCTCATCCAGTCACCATGACGCCGGAGCTCCAAGATGCTTTTAATCAATGTAAGCAGAGTCTTTCACAGGCAGTACTCTTGGTTCACCCAGACCCTCAGGCCGAGCTTGCAATCCAGACCGATGCTTCTGACTCAGCGATCGGAGCTGTTCTGCAGCAGAGGAAGGACAAAGACTGGCAGCCGCTCGCTTTCTTCTCCAGGAAGCTCAGACCTTCTCAGAGGAAGTACAGCCCTTATGATCGAGAGCTCCTGGCTATTTACGAAGCGATCAGGTATTTCCGATACATGGTTGAAGCAAGAACCTTCTCGGTAATTACTGACCACAAGCCACTTACATTTGCTTTTGCCTCACCTAGAGAGAACTGTTCCCCTCGTCAGTTCCGATACTTGGATTTCATCAGCCAGTTCACTACTGACATCAGATTTGTGGCTGGTAAGGACAACGTTGTGGCGGATACCTTGTCACGCATTAATGAAGTTTGTTTGCCCCTAGATTACCATTCCCTGGCCCGCGAACAAGCAACGGACTCCGAGTTGCAGGATTTGCTCCAGAATGGCTCGAGTCTCAAGTTGGAGAAGCTGAGGATGCCAGACTCAGGTGTCGAGGTATATTGCGACACCGCTGCAGGTACACGACCCTTTATAACGAGATCTTTTCGCAGGCAAGTTTTTGACTCTCTTCATGGCCTGAGCCATCCAGGCGTGAAGGGAACAGTTCGCCTTGTGACAGAGAGGTTCGTCTGGCCTGGAATACGCAGGGAATGTCGACAATGGGCTAAGGAGTGTCAAGCATGTCAGAGAAGCAAAGTGACGAGGCATACGACAGCGCCTTTGTCATCATTTAAGACTCCATCAGCCCGCTTTCGCCACATCCACCTTGATATTATTGGTCCCTTACCTTTATCTTCTGGCTTCAGGTACTGCCTCACAGTCGTCGATCGCGTCACCCGTTGGCCTGAGGCGTACCCGCTCCAGGACATCACTGCCGAGACCTGCGCAGCCGCCCTAACCTCTGGGTGGATCGCGCGGTTCGGCTGCCCCGAGCACATCACCACGGACCGAGGCAGGCAGTTCGAGTGCCACACCTTCAAGGAACTCGCTGCCCTAGTCGGGGCCTCTCATCACCTGACCACCTCCTACCATCCCGCTGCCAACGGCCTGGTTGAGCGTTTGCATCGCCAGCTCAAGGCCGCCATCACCTGCCACGCCACTACGAGCTGGACCGAGGTGCTGCCCTGGGTGCTCCTTGGCATCCGCAGCGCGTGGAAAGAAGACCTTCAGGCATCGGCAGCAGAACTAGTCTTCGGCGAACCGCTACGTCTACCTGGCCAGTTCTTCACTTCCTCTGTCAACGAGCCGGTAGACATGAGCAGCTTGGTGAGCAGACTTCGTTCCCACATGCAGAAGCTAACACCTCAACCCACGTCTTGGCACACTAGCTCCAGTCGTCCGTTCTATGTGCCAAAAGACCTGCACAAGGCATCGCACGTCTTCCTCCGCCAGGGTCCTGCACGAAGACCACTTGAAGCCCCGTACCTTGGACCATACAAGGTGCTCCAGCGAGGCAAGAAGACGATGGATTTGGAGATCAAAGGGAAGGCCCAGAAGGTCGCAATAGACCGCGTCAAGCCAGCCTTCGTCGCCAGAGAGACGCCAACGTTGACCCTGGACAGTCCACCGGCCGAAGACCAGACTGCGGTGAGGAAGACGAGGAGTGGACGTACGGTCCGGTTTCCCGATTTTTTCCGCCTGTAGTCACAGTCTCAGCGGGGGAGTAGTGTGGCGAGTCGTCGTGCAAGTTGCGAGGCAAGTAGCAACTTGCATGTAAACGAAGCATAGAAATCACGCCACCGTGACGTCACATCACCTGATTCCCGGGGATGACACTGCGCATCGCGTTAGCTCCGCCCCGTCAACATGGCCGCATTAGATCGATTGCCTATTTGTCAACGCGTAGACGCCATATTGGTACGCACCCCCGCCAGTGTGTAGGAATGGTCAAGCGGGAGTTGTAATTATTATTAATTATTTTGTGTTATAAATTGGCGAAATTTGGAATGCATTTGTACATTCGCTATTTTAGGGTTTGCTAATTAACTTTGTGTCCGTACCTTGATTTATTGTTAATAGCGAATAAATCGAAGTGTTTAATTTTCGGCATCTTTTATTTAATTCCTTTTCAATCTAAATTAGTAATTTTGAGTTTTGGCAGTTTTCCTAAAAGTTAAATTAAATTAGAGTCAATAGTAAATTAATATTAATTGTAAGTAGCTAGGTAGCTTCTAGGCCCTAGTTACTTCAAATACATGCTCTAAATTTCATAAGCATAGCTCAAACGGTTATTAAGATGTTAACGTCCGAAAATCTAAATTTTTATCACTGACTGACTGACCTATAGATCAAAATTCTAACCCACTTCCAGATGATCTAGAAGGCTGAAATTTGGAATCCAGCTTGGTAATAGTGTGCAAGCGTAGGAAAAAATCAGAAAACAAAAAAATCGGTCAAGTGCGAGTTTGACAGTGTTTTTTTTTTGTATTTGTATGGAGACCAAAAAAAATTATTTTATTATATTTTTATTATTAATAATTAATAATAAAAATATAATAAAATAATTTTTTTTCTAAACAAAATCTTTAATTATATTTCTTCTTTCATAATTATTATGAAAGAAGAAATATAATTAAAGATTTTGTGAACATTTCAAGTACCTATCAGCTGCCATTATTGATTTAGAGCAAAAAAGGCCAAAAATCACGTTTATTGTATGGGAATTGGGAGCTCCCCGTAAACATTTATTTGTGAATTGAAAAAACTTTAGGAAATGGATAGAAGGTGACTTTATGAAGTGTGTCGGTCTGTCTGTTACCTCTTCACGCCCAAACTGCTTGTACCGATTGTTCTTAAATTTGGTATGGAGATATAGTTTAAGTCCCGAGAATAGACATATTATGATTATTTCAATACGTCTGTTCATCTGTCTGTCCGTTCGTCCGTTTGCCTGTCTGTCTGTTAGACAGCTATTATAATAATAGCTACTTAACTTCCGCTCAGTAAGTTGTACAATATAGTTAATGGTTGGAAATACACTTGTGTTATACTTACCGTATTATTACAATGCCTTGTGATGATAGCTGCATTTTCCATTCGCTTAGATTTTCTTTGTTTTATTCGTCTGATACTCAAGTATAAGGCTTAGGGGCTGTTTCTCCACTTCCTGATACGTATCAGATAGGCTATCCACAACTTATCTAATAGATGAAGTATCTGTCAGATAAATTGCGAATAGCATATCCGACACTTGTGGGGAAGTGGTGAAACGGCACTTTAAGGTTGTGAATTGCGATTGAATATAGTCGAATATTATGGATGTTTGAACTAGGAAGATGAAGGTGTCTACCCTTGCTCGGAAATTTTTCTTTACAAAAAGTAGTGATATCCCACCAAAAACATAAATGTAAAAATGCTGAGCCAAGTTACATACAAACATTATATTTCTTGTGTATGGACTTCGCCGTAAAAAGGATGGAGTTCTAAATGAGTGCCAAGTTCCATGGGAAATCGAATTATGTACGTATAGGAACCAAATAACATTATTAACAAATAATAGAGTCTATTCCTTTGCTTTATTGAATATCTATAACAATTAATGTTATTTAAATAATGTGAGATCTTTAACTAGATTAGGTTGGACTTGGCTAGTTTTCATCAGAATTAAAATGTTCAATAACTTTATGAAATGACTGATGTAATGAAAACTGGCCAAGTTAGATCTAATCTACTTTAAGATCTCAAATTATTTAAATAACATCAATTGTTATAGATATTCAATAAAGCAAAGAAATAGACTCTATTATTTGTTCATAATGTCATTTGGTTCCTATACGTACATAATTCGATTTCCCATGGAACTTGGCACTCATTCAGATCTCCATCCTTTTTACGGCGAAGTCCATACACAAGAAATATAATGTTTGTATGGAACTTGGCTCAGCATTTTTACATTTATGTTTTTGGTGGGATTAAAGTCTACTTTATGCAAGAGGCAAATGCATTGTCATATTAAAAGCGATAAACCTTGTCGCAAGTGCAAACCATATTTCAGCCTACATTACACGCGGGCGAAAAGCGCATAAAAAACGCAAGACTCAATAGAACTTCAAAATTTCTCTTTACATTTCTATTTTTAGTGGCTATGAAACGAGTTCTCATTCTTGCGAATAAAACAAACACTAAAGCATAAGATTAACAAGCAAGTTTTCTTTGAAAGAAATAAGTTTTTCTTGAAAAGGGAACTCGCAACACGGTTTTCTTTGAAAGAAAAATCGAATACTTTTCAAGCCTCAATAATCCTACTTATTTAAAACTTATACAGCGTGTCGAATTTACGAGTACAGTTAAAAATTCTTGAAAGCACTTAAGGACGGAAAAGTTTAGTGACGTTGTGCTTTAGTATTTTTACTTTTCATTCCTATATAGACATTATAATATTGTTTTATGTATTATTTTTTATAAATACCTTTGTATTCTTAATCTTGTACATTATAATAAACTAGCTTTTGCTCGCGGCTTCGCTCGCGTTAAGAAGCATTCAATTATTAATTAGGTAAGTGTCAAAGTCTAAGCCCGATCGGTTTAAAAATGACAAAGTTTCATAGAAAACTTCATCCCCTATTTTAACCCCTTGGGGATAGAATTGATGTAAATCCTTTCTTAGCGGATTCCTACGTCATAACATCTACCTACATGCCAAATTTCAGCCCGATCCGTCCAGTTTTCCAGTTTCGCATTTATAATATTATACTTAGTATTTAGTATGGGTGTGTTACTTATTATTTATCAAGGGCCTGTTTCACCACTTCCTGATAAGTGCCGAATAGGCCACCACTTAACTTGACAGAATATGAAGTATGGAGAATCTGTCAAAAAAGGTGTAAATAGCCTATTCGGCACTTTATCAGAAAGTGGTGAAACGGGACCTAAGTACGGTAAAGCATAAGATAATAATTAAAGTTACCACTTATAACCAGAGCAGTGAGAGCACGGATGACAGATGCAGTTAGCACTTCCTCCTTGTAGTTCTCTCAAAGTTTATACATTTAAATTTGTACGAGAATGAACCTTACTACGATGGCATAAAGGTTGTGGAAGTAGCATAAGTGATTTTAATTGCCAGTTACTATTTTCCAGTTCCCGAGAATTGTTAATACTGTACCTACCACAGTACCACAGTATATTATACGATATATATAGTAGGCCAGTTTCTTAGGTTTTTAACAAGTCTAAGGGCCTGTTTCACCGCTTCCTGATAAGGTGCCCGATAGGCTTATTTGACAGATTCTCCATACTCTATGTGTCCAGTTATGTGGTAGATAGCCTTATCAGGAAGCGGTGAAACAGGCCCTTAATCATTTTTATATTAACCAATCAAAAAGCGCTAGTCTATAGATAAACTTCTGCAAAAAAATCTTAAAAACCAGGCATATTAAGATTTTCAGACTGTCTAAATCGGTGCACATACCCACACATAAGCGTAATTTTATAATATTTAAACTTCCAGACCTCACTCCAAGTTCGCCAAACCAGCCTTGGGTACATGCACTATCGACGTCGATTATGAGCAATCATAGACGAACCTGCCGATCTTTATGTTCGCATCATTTGTCAAAGTAGACTCCATGATGAGCGAAATTTCAAGGACAGCTGAGTTACACTTCTGTGTATATTTATACTGTGGCTGTACACAAACGACCTGCCTCGCGAATATTAAATTTCCGCTGTCGCCGGGATACACAAAATGTGGTCATAATAATGAATTATATGCAGCATTTTGTGCAGAAATTATAATGTAAATGTTATTTTACTGTTCCATGTTCATTTCACATGAGTATGTAAGTGGAAAACGATAGAAAAACAACCACTTTTCACTGGATTTTTTTTTATTGAGAAGATACGCATAATTTAGGTAGTAGGTAAGCGGGAAGTGGAGCACCCTAGGGTTTTAGTGGGTAGATCATACGGGGTGTCCCACATACCCCTATATTGTCCCCAATCCGCCGGGGATTCACAAAGCATTTCACCATGCGAAAAAAATACGCATATTTTATGTTTTTTCCTAACACGCTATTTCAAGTAAATCCTTATAAAATCTCATTTCTCGAAACCCTGCAAGATATTATACTGGTAAAATGAAAAACCTGTGAGACCGAGCCTCCCTCGGTGCTAAAGTAATTATGAAAAAGAAAAATGCGTGATTTCTATTATCTATCGCACACTTATAGAGGTCAGCGGTGAGCTTGGTTTGAGTGCAGACTTAAAGGCCTGATAGACGTACGAACTTAAAGCACGGGTTTAAAGTTCGCGAGCTTACTCGGCTCGACGTCGGTGACACACGAGAATCGTTCACACTGTATTAGCATGTCCCCAGGCTCGCGGCTCGCGGTTCTTTGCTGACACACAGGCTAATAAGATCGTCTAGCTATAAGTCCGTGTACTTACTCGCAGGTCTGTCACCCCCTTTTAGGTTCAATTTAGACCGGTGCGGAATGGAAGCGTCAATTTGATGACGCGAGAATTCGCTGGAATGCTCGAGCATTCCCGCGAGTTCTTGACTCATGAGGACATCCCACTGTTTATTCTATATCTTTTACTTGACTAGTTCGCGCCACTTCTCACGGCTTCCATAGACGGCACCGGAGAATTATCAAGAATTCCGCAGAAGAGACGCGTCCAATTTTCTGGCTCGTATTTAATTTATATAGTTATGGTTATACTGTTGATTCATTATGCCATGAACAGTTTTGTTGTAAAAAGTCGCTTCTGTTCCGCTCCACGGTGGTATAAATTGAGCGTTAAAGTATAAGCTTATCACGTCGAGCTTACACAACTATGCTATTATTCGCATTGGATTCATTAATCAATATTCCGCCTGGAGCGAATAATCTCATAATATCGGAAAACAGTAACGCTTGCTTACTTCTTGGTAAAGCGCCATTTCAGGGAACTCATATTAATCTAGTATAGATAATAATACTATGTGAAGATGTGGGTATAATCACACTGAGTTTCGAGAAAAGTCATAACTCATAAGATTTTTTTTTCCTTTCTACGATTACAGCGCGATTAATGAATCCCGATACAACTAATTTGGTACGAATACGAGAAAAATAGCTGACATAAAAATCAAAATGACAATACGAGGCACATACGAGTAATATTTTCATACAGATTTCATGTAAATTTTTAAGCCTCAAATCGCCGTTTGTACTCAAACATAAAACAACGTATTCAAACTGTTACACAAATCAGCAGGAAAACGTAACAAGTGCGAACTGCGAAGCGAAATGTAATTTATTACAAACTTCGACTTCCAATAATGTTCAAAGGCTTGTCCCGCAAGTTATCCGCAAATTGTTCTGTCATTAGCTCAAAGGAACCGGTTACGAGTTTATTCGAAGGAGAATACTTTTGATGTTTCTTACAACTTCAACTTCTCAAACGGAGAAAATGTCATTCGAATTTCGAGTTGTTTTCAAACCAGCTTTTACCAGAATCCCACATAAACTATACTTTTCGGACCAAAAAGTTGGAGTATTACTTCAGAGTCTAAAATATCACTACTATGCCAAATATAATCAAAATCCGTTTTAGCAACCTGTTTTTTTTATTACCTAAACAATAATTTAACATCTAATTTTCAAATTTTCTCTGCTTTCCATCAAATATAACTTTTATTTATCTATAATGTTTTTCCAAGTTCTCGGAGCAAATTTCCAATTCTATTATAGAGGCAAACAAAAGAAAATCCTCATTTTAATACCCGGCGGCTACGATGATCAAATTGGCTCCACAGAAAACAAAATGGCGGATGAGCGTAACAAAATAGCCGCAAGAACATTCTGGAGTCATTTATTACACTGATGGTGCGGATTCTGTAAATACATTTTTGATTGAGTTAGCTACGCTTTTTATGTCAGAACGCTTCGTAAATTCGTACGGCTTTTGTGGTTTTGGCTTACTAGTAGGTGTTTTTTCGTATGTTTTCAGGATTATTTATTGATGGCTAAGCTGCCGAGTAGTAATGGCTTGTTACAAGATTATTGGCTACTTCGTGTGGTAAAAAATGCGAAAACATTTTGCCTTAGAACTTTAAATTTTAAGTACACTATACCGTGGTCTACTTTGGTATGATCGGATAAACAAGTCTAGTTTAATTCCTAGTAATTCTGGTACCTAGTAATTCTAGTAATTCCTTTTTATTGAAAAGAGGCAAACAAAAAAAAAATAATTTATGTAAATTCACCTAAAGATATAGAAATTCAAGAGATTTTAGGTGTTTAAATGTCGGTAACGTGATTTTATTAGTACCTACATCTGTAGGTACTTAATTATTATCTTCTTATCACGTACATACTTTGCTTTCTCTCTCTATTTGTACTTACATATGTTTATAGAACAGAAGTCGTAGTTGATAGTATAAGTTTAAACACTTACGGATTTTGTCGCGGAGCACTTAAATATTAATCCCGACGTTTCGGCTGCTTTACAGCGGCCGTGGTCACGGGTGGTCTTCGGGTAGTTAAAGAACTTCAAGAAATTGGACACCTGTCACCTCAGTCCACCCGTGACCACCCACGGCCGCTGTAAAGCATCCGAAACGTCGGGATTAATATAAGTGCTCTGCGACAAAATCCGTAAGTGTTTAAAATTACACTATCATGAATGATACTCGCGAAAACTTTAGAAATCATTAGAAGTCGTAGTTTTCCCAACAATTTTGTCCTAAATAGAGACCACTTAAGTAGGCATAGATACATTTAATTTTTATAAGTATAGAGGATAGAACATGAAGGAATATGAAGATAGAACATACTATCCCTTATGATTGATTGATCCATTACAAATTATTTACATCAAAGTATTATTTGGGGCTCAGGTATCTAGGAAACATCAATCAATATGAGCTGACGTGTACATTGACCTTTACTTTAGCAATTGATACAAGTTTATAAAGCAAATAAAGGGATGGCCTGAAAAACTTGATTGGTTTCTTCAAGAAAGTAACTGAATACTATTTGGATTCTGGAGTAGTTTTAAGCATGAGCATAAATGGATTCCCCGTTTCGTCCCACAAAAAATCTACGTATTGAGTTATGAATGCAAGTATTAATTATGTTCATTAGATCATTTAGAACAAGTCAAGGGAAGACATAAAATGAAAACTTTATACGTGGGAGAGCCATGCTTCGGCACGAATGGGCCGGCTCGACCGGAGAAATACCACGTTCTCACAGAAAACCGGCGTGAAACAGCGCTTGCGCTGTGTTTCGCCGAGTGAGTGAGTTTACCGGAGGCCCAATCCCCTACCCTATTCCCTTCCCTACCCTCCCCTATTCCCTTCCCTTCCCATCCCTACCCTCTCCTATTACCCTATTACCTCTTAAAAGGCCGGCAACGCACCTGCAGCTCTTCTGATGCTGCGAGTGTTCATGGGCGACGGAAGTTGCTTTCCATCAGGTGACCCGTTTGCTCGTTTGCCCCCTTATGTCATAAAAAAAAGATAACGCAATATTATTTTTTTGTGGGTTAACACACAAATGCTTACGGCTGGCCGGCTTGACATAACTCTTACTATAATAATAATATGTCTTCCATCTGCATAATATGAAACAATTTCTTCATCAAATCCATTTCATTTATTCTGGGGCTCTATAAAACAACTTTAAACACTTCCATTGAGTCTCAATTTAACCACAGACAAAAACTAAACTGTAATCTATACTTATAAAATTACATGTTCTGACTGACTGACTGATTCATCATCGCTGAGCAAAAACTATTAAAGTTACAGCCACGAAATTTGGTGAGTAGGGTTGTTTTATTAAGTAGACACTCACTAAGGAAGGAATTTTGAAAATTTTACCCCGAAGGGGGTGAAATAGGGGTTGGAAGTTTGAATGAAAGTCCGTCATTTCTTGAGATAGAAACATGAAACTTTATTTTTGGACTGCTGATTAAAAATGAATGGATACGTGTTTAAGCGTTTTTCGTTTTCCTCGTTTCTACCCTCAAGGGGGTGAAATAGGGGTTGAAAGTTTAAATGAAAGTCCGTAATTTCTTAAGTTAGAAAGATGGAATTTTATGTTTAGGCTACTGATCAAAAATGATTGGATACGTGTTTAAGCGTTTTTGGAAATTCTACCCCCAAGGGGGTGAAATTGGGGTAGAAACTTTCAATTAAAGTCCGACATTTCTTAAGTTAGAAACATGAAAGTTTATTGACGTTTGCGTTTGACGTTAGCTTAAATACCTATTTAAGCGTTTTTGGAATTTCTACTCCCAAGGGGATGAAATTGGGGTTGAAAGTTTCAATGAAAGTCCGTGATTTCTTGACTTAGAAACATGAAAGTTTATTGACATTTGCGTTTGACGTGCTTAAATAGGGTCCCGTTTTTACCCTTTGTATAAGGAACCACAAAAAGGGATAACTATCTAACTTTGTTATTATACTATGTTAACGCGGACGAAGTCGTGGGCAACAGCTAGTCCAGTTATAAAACGCCTGTAAAATCATTTCATTTCAGAACAGACGTAAGCTAATTGGATGTTCAAGAGCTGCAGGCTCTTGTGCGCCGACAACCTTTCGACCTTATTAATACAGCAATAAAGTTCAAATTGATACTTCTAAGCAACATCTTGTTGACAAACTTTCGACCTTATTTATAGGAGGATAAAGTACAATATTGTAACTTGACATTCCTCTTGACCTGGGCCCGCGATACAAACGCACCGCCTTGACTTATTATCTTTGCTGTATTTTGGAACTTGAAGAATCTTTGAGACCTTAAGTATAGCCAAGTGGTGTTGTTCGTATTTCTCATCTGAAGTGTGGTAATGCTTTATAAAACCAAGAGTAATAATGGCTTTTCTGCAGTGTACCCATAAACATTTAAAGATATAGAGTAAATTATTTAAGTAAGACGTAGTTTCTTTACGTGTATGTGTGTATGATACCGCTTACATTTGAAGGAATGACGGACAGCAGAGAGACTAACACTTTACACCAAACAAAGTATATTTTGGCGTTGACAGGCTGTAGTAAACACACGAATCGGCACGCCACCGCCATTTTTCCACAGTTGCACAAAATAATCAGATAGCATCATCTGCAATGCCACGATAGCTAAATGTTCCTGTTTCACCACTTCCTGATTAGTGCCGAATAACCTATCCATCACTTAAATTGACAGATAAAGTTGTGAATAGCCTATTCGGCAATTTATCAGAAAGCAAAGTGGTGAAACAGGTCCTAAATATTATAATTATGTAGCTTGCTAGTTGCTACGAATAATAAAAACTATTTATTATTCGGAGGTAGCTTAACGTAACAATAGTCTTTTTAAAATCTTGCTAGATAATTTGTTTATCGTGCGGGAACCGCGGACATTTTTCCGGGATAAAAAGTATTACAATATGTCCTGTCCCGGGACCTAAAGTATCTATAGGGCGATTCCATTATCGCGGGTGCAACAGTTTGACACACTTAAAGCTTCCTACAGGCAAAATGAAGCATATTTATTAATAAAATATCATTTTTACTAGTTCAACAATGATTTATAAATCAAAACCTTCATCAAATGTATGAAGGGCCACAAAACAGGCCGAAGTGCCATCGCGGGTGCAACCAATTTGACTCTCCATTAAGAACTGCAATGAGTTCATATGTGAATACTGGTTATTGTGAAACTTTTACAAAATAACTTGCCTGTATTTAAAAATAGCATAAAGAAAAGAAAATATATAACTAGATAAAAGTAATTATAGTAATAAGTACTAGAAATTATTAACCATTTCTACGATCGCGGGCGCAACATCAAAATTCTCAAACCTCTTAAAGGTGAATTAACCTTTAACGTCACGGGCGGGGTCTACGCAGACCCCACACGCTGTTTTTTGACGGTATTTTTTATTAAAATTGGCAAATTACGATCGCACATTTTCGGCTAATCTCAAAGCAATTCGAGGTCTTTCAGTGAGTAAAAGTTCGTCGCTCCTCTGCTAAGAGAAGTTACATTTTTGCTTATGTGGGGATACCTGCAGACCCCACCCGTGATTTAACGTATATACTTTTTTCACATTGGTTATGTGTTTATTTGTAAGTTTTTTTAATTGGCTATGTATTTATGGAAAATATTGTCGCCGACTCACAGAAAATCAAATCGCTCAAATCATATTAGACAATTTAATGACTCTAAAAGTTTTTGGAAACATTTTGGAAGAATTAGAGGTAGCTAGACCTAGTGCACCAAAAATGAAGCGAAGATGCTATTTTTGTCCCAGAACTAATTCATATTGTCCGTAAGCCTTGTTATAAAACTATTTGCAAGCCTCATTCAGTAAAATTAATTATTGCTTACCTAGCTTACTCAATGAATAATTTTAGTTCAGGGTAGTACTTTTCAAGGATTGCCAATTTTTTTTTCTGTAATGTTTAGTGTTAATTTTTATTTTGATTACTTATTTCTAAGTCTTATTTTATTAGAAAAAAATAATAAGTTAGTCAGAAATAAACATTATGGTTGAATTTTGTTACTGAAATTGGTTACTTCATAAAAATGTTCTTTAATGTCTAAATAATGGTTATTTTATTATTATTAAATGCTTTTCATAAATTATAATATAAAACGGGGTTTAAAAGTAATTTAACCATTTTGAATTTACATACAGTATATTAATATTGGGGTACTTCTAGACCCCACGCGTGACGGAACGTTACCCAAAACAACGCGTGTACTTAAAGGTTAAATCGTGATTCTCTATCAAATTTTAAAATTTTCGATATGGAATATATAATTATACTAGTAAGTTTGTAATAAACCTGCACCAAATTGTAGTTTTTTTTTAATTTTCAGTTGTTTATTGGCCTGACAAAATTAATCGTTAAATCACTAAAAACTATTGAATAGTGTAATTTATACAAAAGATTTCGGCGTATTGAATTTTACTGTAACATATGCTATTTTAATTCAAAAATATGGGAAAAACATCGCGTCCCTTAGATGATATTGCTTAAAAACGCTCTAAGTTATTCGAATTCCATTTTTTACCGATAAAAGTTGTTTTGTTAGTAAATACACATCTTCTTTCGTATATTCCAATTGAAAAATGTAACTAATGCCGCATTTTAAAAATTCTCGTTAAGGGCCGTCTGTAGCGGAATGACCCTATACTTACCTATACTTACTTTCAGCATAATCAGTTCAGCGGTCTGGGCGTTAAGAGGTAACAGACAGACAGACAGACCTTCGCATTTATAATATTAGTAAGAATGAACATTCAAAGTGCCTTGAAATATTAGGATAACTCATAACATACCATCTTAGGATATTACATAATCTCATCTCACAAAGAAACGTCCATAATTTGTAACGTATATTTACGACTCTATTCTGAAAATAAAATTGCAGTATTGGCGAACTGATACAATTTGGACGTTGGCCAACTTCTTTCTTTTATAACTTATCTGTATGCGTTCAGAGTTATTCTACCTCTCATTGGACCTTATGCCAAGGACGTAAGGATCATTATTATAAACTCTGAGGCACAACGAGACTCATAGTTCACTGCGGGTACAGGCTCTTTATAACTTCATGTGGAACATTTATTTTGATAACATTGTTATTGTATTTTGTTATTACCTGGTTATGTCAAGACTCAAGACCATAACAACTATCTAATATTATAAATGTGAATGTGTGTCTGTTACCTCTTCACGCTTAAACCGTTATGATGAAAACAATAAAGATAATATTAAGGTCCGGGAAAAGACGTAGAATAGTTTTATCATTGCAAAATGTATAGTTTATTGACGAATTTCTAGCTTTTCTAGCGTTTCTACTAACACAATCCTCTCTGATGGGTCTCACATTCTACTAGGCTGACAAACAGAGATAAAAATCTACTACAAAATCTTGTATTTTTTTAGCTTTCAGCTTTGTTTCTTTTTCCATCCAGTCAGTTTTCAACCATTGAACCAATTTGATTCCCGGGAAAACACGATACTCTTATTCCTAAAAATGTATGGTTCCAGCAACCTAAACGAATTTTGGCATTACTATCCTGATTCCAGTATTTTAATAATAAATTCCATTTACCCTAAGTAACAAGATAGTCCAGTATTTAAAACGAATTTTACTTCATCCCCAAAGGTAATACAGATAAAAGCTACGTACGCTATATTCAAATGAAAACACATTACGTCGGAGAAAATACCTTTTCACTTATTTTCAAAGCTCCATGGAGTTCTGGGATCCTGGTTATTCCTAATAAAGCAACTTTATACAACACTAGCTTTTGCCCGCAGCTTCGCTCGCATTAAGAACTAAGAAGTTTGTATACTTACACAAACTTTGATCCCCTTTTTAAACCCCTGGGGGGTAGATTGAAATCCTTTCTTAGTGGATTTCTACGTCATAACATCCGTCCAGTGGTTTGGGCTGTGCGTTGATAGATCACTCTCCTCAGTCAGTCAACTTTAAGTTATATTTGTGTTATGTATATTATTTAGATACACGGTGTAACAAAATTAATTGATAATACTTAAGGGTGTGTTCCTTTTAGAGTGGTCACTGTGAAAGCAGCAGCGCTGAAAGCCCTTTTTTTCACTTTTGTATGTGGAAACTCGTGATGAGTTCGCTTGCCCATACAAAAGTGAAAAAGAAAATTGGTCTTTCAGCGCTGTTTACAGTGAGCACTCTACAAAGAACACACAGGGGAAGTACGGACAAAATGACAGGGTGTTTTGTTTTTCAATCATATTTTTTTATTTAATGACATTATAATTACTCTTAACGGTTTAACATTATCTTAGGTTCATCGACTATCAGTAATACAGTCTTTTAATTCAATAGAAACTATAATAAAACGTACAAAAAGAAAAAACATGACTAATCACGAAAACCATTTTGTCCATATGGTATGGACAAAATGACATACACATTTTTAAGAACAAAGTTCACAATAATTAAATCGTTTGAGATTCCTTCTAGCCATTTATATTTAGAATTCTTGGCTCCACGACCGCCGATTAGTTTTTCTTTCGTAGTTTCGCGGCATATCCCCTTAACAAAATTATAAATGTTAACAGAAGTACTGTACAGTGTACATGGTATGTCATTTTGTCCAAATGTAACCAAAAACAAATAAATATCAAAATTCCACCAAATAATCTAATGATTGCAATAAAGTTCATAGAAATCACTGGCTAATAGCATAGTTCATCGATTTTAATACAAATAATAACAAATGACAGCAAATAACTCGCCAGAAAACAGGAGAAAACCATCTGTTAAATAAACTTTTGAAGACAAGAAACACGTTTGATCTGCTTACTGCGGTGCAACTGTGAGAATAGCGCTCAAAGTCTGGCAGGATTGTTAATATGACTGCTGTCACGTGATACAATCGCGGGAATGTGTCTAAAACCCCCCAATTTTGAAATAAGGGCACTATGTCATTTTGTCCGTATATGTCATTTTGTACGTATTTCCCTTATAATAATATTATTATGTACACCCTAAAGTAATATCACTTACTTTTGTAACACCCTGTATACCTAGTAAGATCTTGATTTTCTTCCACGATTACTTGTTGGAAATATTACAGTAAACTCTTCTAGGGTACAAGTTACGACCTAATGTTTTCGTAACTACCCAATCGATATAAATAAAACTGTTTTTTTTAGCCTCGCTAAAACACGAGAACTCCTTTGGCTTTAGTATTGAAATGTTTGCAGCGGTTTGAGCCGAAAGAGGTAACACACAGTCAGACAGACACACTTTCACATATTTTATTATATTAAAATGGATATAGATTTAGGTGCAACGGAGTTGCGGGCGATGTATTGTGTATTCGTAATTCCATACTCCACTAATGATACAAATAACCCTAAAATAGCAAACAAGGGTCCTAATGAATCCCCCGCGAAGATCTCGTTAATCACGATAACACTTAATTAAGCCTCTGATTTAACCAACTACGTTAATTAATAAAACGAGTTTCGGTTTTAATCAAACAAAACACAATTTAGGCGAGAGGATTTCGGATTTCATAATTTTTGCGGTAGTATTTCACTTTAATCTTGAACAAAGCAATTTTATTATTAGAATTTACGAAGTCTATAAAGGTAATTATAAAATTCTAGGTGAGGCCCGCAACTCCGTTGCGCCAAAATTCGTTTATCGCGCGAGAATCGCACATCTTTTGGGATAAAAAGCATACTATGTCCTTTCCCGGGGCTCAAAGTATCTCCATACCAAATTTCAGCAAGATCGCTTCAGCGATTTTTGCGTGAAAAGGTACCAACTAATGCGGGCTCTACACTCGCGGCGCGAATTGCGGCCGCGATTGGGCATTTTCACACTACGACAATAACGACACGACACGATAGACGATACCACAGAATAGGTAAGGGCCACCGCACTTATACAATTTCAAGTTAGCAAAGGATATGGGCGAATAGCCCATAGACGGCCCCAAATTACATAATAATAAAAAAATTGTATGGAAGTATGGATATGGATTATTATTCCTTTTTAAATGGATTCATTCATTCATTTCATCTATCTGTATAATATCAAAGTTTAAAATGCAAGGTATGATCAATGATGTTTTTCTAATTCTAATCTGTCACTTAGTATTAAATGCACCCAAAATATTCTCCTTTCTTTTCGCCTTCGTTTTATTAGTGCCACGATAAAAGCGTGCTTTTGCGCATTTTAACACGCACGGCTCGCTAGGCTAGCATCACCGTTACCAACTAAATCTAAAAGTCTGCGGCTGGAAACGTACATGATAAAGTTATCCAATTAAATTGTGACACTACGCAATTTAGTTTGTACGATAGTCGGCCAACTTGAAATTGTATATTATGTGCGGTGGCCGTTATCTATTCTGTGGTATCGTGTTGTGTCGTTATCGTCGCAGTGTGAAAACGCCCATTTACGGATGCTACGCGCCGTGAACACGAAGCCGCGAAACCCTCCACACTCGCGGTTCGCGGCCTTCTCGGGCTTTCGTGCCGCGAGTGTAGAACCCGCATAACAAACAAATGTACTTTCGCCTTTATAATGTGTTATGTGCATACCGTATGTGTCGCCTGTATAGACTTCACTGTAAAAGTAAAGAGACAGCTGATAAGTAATAATCATAATAATAAAACACTTTATTGCTCTCAATTACAAAAAAATATACAAAACACAAGCTCAAATTAAAATATTTATTTAAATACTAGCTGTCCCGGCAAACGTTTCTTTGCCATATTAAGTATATAAAGTATTTTTTTTTAAATTTGGTCGAAGCGCTAACTGTCGGACAGACTAAAATTAAAATCCGAATTCGAATATTATTTAAAATTTGACACTGCGATGGCAGCCGACTGTCGGATCCAATGTAAAACATTCCAAAATCAACAACTACTAATAAATTAAAAATTAATTAAAAAAACATTGTCCAGCGGACAAAATTGTGAATCTAAACCATTCCCAGATCCCCTTGAACACACACAAAAAATTTCATCAAAATTGGTCCAGTCGTTTAGGAGGAGTTCAGTCACATACACACGCACACAAGAAATATATATATTAAGACTAGCTGTCCCGGCAAACGTTTCTTTGCCATATTAAGTATATAAAGTATTTTTTTTAAATTTGGTCGAAGCGCTAACTGTCGGACAGACTAAAATTAAAATCCGAATTCGAATATTATTTAAAATTTGACACTGCGATGGCAGCCGACTGTCGGATCCAATGTAAAACATTCCAAAATCAACAACTACTAATAAATTAAAAATTAATTAAAAAAACATTGTCCAGCGGACAAAATTGTGAATCTAAACCATTCCCAGATCCCCTTGAACACACACAAAAAATTTCATCAAAATTGGTCCAGTCGTTTAGGAGGAGTTCAGTCACATACACACGCACACAAGAAATATATATATGAAGATGTGGGCAAAGGCGAGGTGGGGAAAAGTTTTTATTAATTTAGTATTTAAATTAATAAAAGCTGGAATGGAAACTCAAGCTTTTATGGATGTTCTCGGAAAAAATTTAAACCGTATCAAACAATTTATGAGCTAAATTAAAAATTACAATAAGAACATAAAAAATAAAACGCCATTTTCTCGTTTTACTATCGAAGGGGTTTTTTATTGAAAATTCCGCCCAGGACAAAGGAAATGAACATTGAACACTAAGCTGGAGGAAGGAAGATAATATAATTACGCTTCAAATTCCTGGAACTGTATTGGAATTCCTGAAGGTCTTTATCTGGAAATTATCAGCAAATCTAGTACTAGCTGTAGGCCTTTGTCTAAGCTTAACAACTGATGGAATGGAGGAATATAGTTTTTTTTATGTGGGAGTTGGGCATAAAGGACAAATAGGCAGAAATTATACAGGATGTAACAAAACTAAGTGATTATACTTTAGGATATGTACGTGTTCCTCGTAGAGAGCATACTGTGAAAGTAGCAGCGCTGATAGACCTTTTTTTTCACTTTTGTATGGGTACACTCATGACGCTGGGGCGCTTGCCCATACAAAAGTGAAAAAAATGGTCTTTCAGCACTGCTACTTTCGCAGTGAACTCTCTACAAGGAACACATACGCACCCTAAAATGTTATCACTTAGTTTTGTCACACCCTGTATTTTTGTAATTCTCGAAACATAATATTATACTCCCTCGATAACTGTGCATTTTGGCTTAAGTTACGACTTTCATCTCTGTCAGCTGAGAGTAAATATTTACATGTAGATATGTGTTATAGATTAGTATTGAGTACCTAAAACTTTACTTAATTCTTTGAAAAAACTGTTTTTGTTAATTATGGTTATAACATTAACAGCTGGCGCAGTCATAAACTAAACTTGCGTTTAATGAAGGGTTTGACAGATAATGTATGGGCCTTGTATCAAAATCTTCATTAAATGCAAGTTTATAGTTTCTAACTGCGCCAGTTAATGCATTATATTAACGAATATTTAATATTCAACTCCAAGTGCATCAGTTAGTCTTAAACATTTTACCATTGTAAGTAATCTACCAATCCGCATGCGCAAAATATCCATGACACAATACGAATACGGTTAACATATTATTCGGGCGATACATTAGCAAAATTGTTTTTGCAATAATAGCAATTTCCCATCCCGTGGCGCCTGTTAGGCTGATACCAGCTTAGCGTGAGCTTGGCAGAGTGCCAATACTCAAAATTAAACGGCACAATCAACAATGCTCTGTCAGATGTTTGTATTTAATTTGTCTGATCGGTAAATGTCAAAGTTAACTGGCAACACTTATGCAAATTTCTGAAAAAATAAAATGAAGAAGAAAAGTAGATATTTGTTGTTTCAGGTATTTGGTCGCGGGTACAGTTTATTTCATGATTAGGCGAACGTCAATTTCATAAAATTATGTATTTTAACGTACTTTGGGCCGGTGCAAAATTTTCCATAGCGCGTCGTTTCTAATAAAAAATCATCAAAAGTCCGTGCCTGATTTTTTTAAAATTCGAATTTGCAATTATTTGTATTTGTTCTATACGCTTACTGGTCATAATATTATACACAGATAAAATAAATATTTGAATTTAGAATGAGGGCACATTCAGACGTGCGCGTTTTCTGTACGTGTAGTTTCAGCTCGCCTGTTTTCCAAACGCTACAGCAGCAAACGCGCTCGTTTCGAAGTCCGCCGCAATAATAAGTTATGACCAATCTTCACTTTGGGCTGTAATGTCAGTATTATCAGTTGAAACATTCCGTGTACGTGAGACCGACCAGCAAGAAGCGCCAGCCGTACAACAAAGGGGTATCCTTGATCTGTCAAACGCAAGACTCCCTCCATGACCGACCGGCCGACCGACCTCGCAAGTCGCAACTCGCAAGGGACCGGACTTCCACCAAAATAAGGGAACGCTTCGGCAACTAAAGTCAACTAGACTTACATTCTCAATTATTTCCTGTGATATTCATTACTCATGCTTATCAAATCTTATTTATTAGTAAACTTACCGACGAAATGTTCTCGCCAGAATATTTCATACAACTTTATCATTATTTTATCCGTGAAAAGCAGCTCGCAAACAGGAAACATACATCCTGCGCGGGAAACATTAAGCGATAACGAGACATCTAGAGTTTTCACTCGTTTTTCATTCACAAACATCCTTGATTTGTTGTTAACGGATAAACCTAATATAAACGTTGTATTTTTTTAATATTTTGATTGTGTAAGAATAAATTCGAACGAATTGCTTTGTTCACCAAAATCAAAGAAGTCAGCTATCGGAATCAACTTCTCTGATAGTACATAATATATTAATTAGCCCCCCAATTACACAACTTTACCCATAAACTATTTTTCATTGACAGGTTTAAGGTTACGGCACTCATCACTGCATAGATAAAGTACCGAGTTATTTAATAACGTAAAAGAGTACATGATAACAATCGAAAAAATCGAAAATCGGATATAAGATGATACCACCTCTTATAGAAAGACGTTTGTGTAAACTGTAAGCAATAGGAGGCGCACAGCGCCATCTATTATGAATTTTTGGAACTAACTTAATTGGAACAAATTTACGCATTTTCACCCCCTTACAACCTCTTTTTCCAGTTAAAGAGTAGCCTATGTCCTTTCTCAGACTTTAAACTATCTGTGTACAAAATTTCATTACAATCGGTTCAGTAGTTTTGGCATGAAAGCGAGACAGATAGACAGACAGACAGAGATACTTTCGCATTTATAATATGAGTACTAGCTTTTTGACCGAGCTTTGCTCGGTATTCGATAAAACACGAATAAAATGACATTTTCTAAAAATGATTCCTAGCTAGATCGATTTATCGCCCCCGAAACCCCCTATATACTAAATTTCATGAAAATCGTTGGACCCGATTCCGAGATTAAAATTATATACAAGAATTGCTCGTTTAAAGATATAAGATAGATAAAGAGTGACCATTGTTTATGCGACGCGGGTCACGGGATAGCGATGGACGTATACCTACTTTATATAATATGGCAAAGAAACGTTTGCCGGGACAGCTAGTACTTATATAAGGATTCAAAATAGCAGGAGGCACTATAGACGCAGAAAAAGGGGTATGAAAAATCGGTTTGTATGATGATGCCACGGACACTATTAGCACAAAACTTATAAAAGCCCTTTGTTTTTTACTTTTTTATCGGGATTACATATGCGTTGCACATTGCAACGCCCTTGCCAGTCGCTACCTTGCAATATGAACTAACCCTTAATAGTTCAATCACAAACTAATCGCTACTAAGAACTACCGCTTTCAATTCTATCATTGGAAATTAATTGAAATTTGAAAGGTATTTGATGCCATCCTCAGTAGATATGCATTAATTGTAATTATTACCTGTTCAATAGTTCCTTTGTCACAACAAATACTTACTATCTAGACTAATTGTAATAGAACAAAATTATCTTCTAATGTCTTCTTTGCCGATTTTGCTTGGCTTTAACCAGTGAACTTTAAACTTCGCTTTAACCGATTGCCAAAGTCAAGGATCCTGGTAGGTTATTATTTGTAATACACTGCCACTTTCAGAGACTAATAATAACTACTTAACTGTAACTTAAAAGTGAAGATTCTGATTTCTAACATAAGTGGTAAGCCCTATACAATAATATCGGACCTGTCAAACCAAACTCTTCATAAAGTTGAAGTTGAATCATCAAAATGTATCTTTGGGTGCTAATAGTTATTTCAGAATCTGAAATTCAGATAATATATTTCTATTTAGTTTGTAAATTATTGAAAAAGGTTTTTTGATAACGAATTAAAGTTATACTTAGTTTTACCTTACCTCAAGGTTTTAAATAATATTAAACCTCACTTTCGTAGGAAAGAACAGCTCTACTTTCTAAATAAAACGAGATCATAATTTCATTACACTCTGATAATTTTGACCTTTATTTAATAAGCTTTTAATATAATATAGCTTTTATACCGCTTTTTATATACCAAAAAAAAATCCACAGCCGAACATATAACCTCCTCGTTTTTTGGAAGTCGGTTAAAAATAAGCTTTTATTCGAGACTTTTATCTAGTTAGTACACTTTCTGAAAGTATTTATTTCTTTACCAGATGTCCCCGTGAACTTCGTTATTACTTCCCAGTTCCCACCTAATAAAAACCTTCCCTGGACTTCCACAAACGTTTCAAGACTATAATTAGCCATTTGGCTAATTTTATGGCTGCTTCGGCCGTTCTAGAGTTTTTGTGAGAGTAAAAAATTTAAAATTCATTTTTATTTTTATAGACCGTGTAAACGTTTACACACTTTTATCGGATAATGTTACAATGTTTGCTGCATATTATTTCCTGTTATATTTGGTATCTTTAAGAAAAAGCCTCCACCAGATACTTCATATTAAACTAGCTGTCCCGGCAAACGTTGCTTTGGCATAATATTATAAAGTATTTCGCCCATATTATTTTATTGAAGTGACTAAATCAGTATGTCGCCATGGCAACGTCGATCGCTATCTCGTCGCACAAACAATGGTCGCCGTCAGTCTCAGGCAATAATAATTTACTATTATTTATTCAACAAATGCACTTATCAATATATTATAAAGTACCCATTAGCCGATTCTCAGACCTACTGAATATGCATATAAAATTTGGTAAAAATCAATAAAGCCGTTTCGGAGGAGTTCGCGGACTAACATTGTGACACGAGAATTTTATATATGTTACGCTCAAAGACCGAAATCGCTCAGTGAGCGAAAAAATAGCTCACAACGCGTTGTGGTCACAGTGAAACAGCCACGACGCGAATTTCGCGTTGTGGCTCTAATGAAAACTGCCACGACGCGTTCTGGCAATCACAAAAAGACCACAACGCGAAATTCGTGTCATGGCTGAATGCTATTCGTTTTTCTTGATTTGTTCTTGATTGATTAATCGTCCATAGGACGTATGGATGATTATAATATTTGAATTACCACGCGTACTACAAAATATTTTTTCTTTTACTAAATTACTGCATAACGTGTAAATTATCACTTATAATACCACAAGAGCTTCAAAATTATCGGGTATTTCCCGATAGGTTCGTTGCAAACAAATGAAGGATTCAAGTTTTTCAGGTTAAAAAATCACGAGCGCGAAGCGCGAGTGATTTTTCCTGAAAAACTTGACGTCTTTATTTGTTTGCAGGGAACCTTGAGGGAAATGCCAGATAATTTTGAAGCTCGTGTGGTATTCGGGGGATTATTTTTCCGTCCCAAATGTCGGCCAATAGAATTGCATCATTCGACGTCACGTGGTAACCAGAGAAAATTTTCAAAAAATTATCAGTATAATACCATGTAGGTTGTACCACGTGACGTCGAATGGTGCAATTCTATTGGTCGATATTTGGGTCGGAAAAATAATCATTATTATTATTTATAAAATATCCAGTTCCGTATAACTATCCGTACATACAGACAGACAGTAATAATATTAGTACGGATAGTAGGGAACTATGGATATTTTATAAATTATAATGATAAGCATGTAATAATGCAGTGATTTAGTAAAAGAAAAAACATTTTGTAGTACGCGTGGTAATTCAAATTTGACCTTCCATACCTATGGACGATTAATCAATCAAAAACAAATCAAGAAAAACGAATAGCATATCAGTCACGACACGAATTTCGCGTTATGGTCTTTTTGTGATTGCCAGAACGCGTCGTGGCCGTTTTCATTAGAGCCACGACGCGAATTTCGCGTCGTGGCTGTTTCATTGTTACCACAACGCGTTGTGAGCTATTTTTTCGCTCACTGAGCGATTTCGGTCTTTGAGCGTAACATATATATTAAATATACGACTACAGCAAAGCCAAAAGAAGTGACATAATTTAAAAAGTGTATAAAAAAACAGTGATAACATATTTTTAGTGTGTGTACTATTATATAATATCATTGTGTATCTTATACAATATACAGCTGATGTAGAGTTCACTGTAAAAGTGCAGCGCGTGATGTTTGGTATGGGCAAACGCCCTAGCGACATGAATTTGCTCCTACATTATTTTTAACAAAATGAATGAAAAATGAAAAATGAAGATTGAGTACAGAAATAGTTGAGGTTTAGCCGAATTTGGAAAAAGGCACTATTAGATAGTAAAAATTATTTAATACTTTTTAGTTCATATTAATGTTATTATTGTTTCTACCTTGGAAGTCGGTTTTAATTTTTTGTTAAAAATAATAATAATTTCACTCTTTTTAGTTACACTAGTAGGTAAATCTTCGCGTATATTTTACGTATCTTATTACAATTTGTTAAGAGTCACAACTCAAACTCACAAAATAATATAATATTAACAGTGAAGTGAACATATTGTGCTAAGTAATTTAACAATTTTAATACTTCAAGCCCGAAGCAGTCACCGGCGATTGCGATAACAATAGAAAGGCTATTGTGTCTCGTTTTTCCACAATCGAAGGATCTATCAGATAAAAAATTGTACAAACTTGCATTGGATGTAGCGTAGCATAATATTTAATATTATCATAATTATTGACAGCTGTTCTTGTAATCAAGAATTCAAATCGATAGGTACTTAGTGCACCATCTATCGATTAATAAGTATAAGTAATTAAAAAGACACTTAATGACTTTGTTTTGTTTAAATGCTCTTTTTAAAATAACTTTATTTTAATTCTATTTGTCTATTAAAATTTTATAAAGTAGTAAAGTATTCGATCTGTATATAAAGTAGTTAGTAAAGTATTCGATATTCTGTCTTCTGCCGCCACGCGCCGCGCGGCGGCGCGGCGCGGCGACGCCGACCGCCGTGTATTAAAAACAAACAGGTGTCCATAATTATTATTATTAGTATATCCATACCTATGCCTTGTACTATTACGAGTATCTATTCTGTGCCATGAGACACTGGTGGCCTTAACACGACGTGGTAATGATGATGATGATGACGATGATGATGATGATGATTATGATGATGAATATTATTGCATAGTAGTTTATGCTTTCTGTTCTTAAAAGAACGCCGAAACTCCCAAACGTGTATCTATAAGGAGTCAGGAGTTCTCTCAGCATCTTCGAAACCATGGTATACCTTGACCCAATATTTGACTTTTTGGTAGCGTATTCTTAGTACACTTCACATAAAACCAAAATCACCATATGTTTCCATATAAATTTCAAAGAGTTCCCTCGATTACTTATGGATCCCATCATCAGGTCACCACTTTTGTGAACATGGTACCAAATTGGAGTGAAACCTAATACAACAAAATAAAAATTTCGAAAATCGGTTCACAAACGGCGGAGTAATCGTTGAACATACAAAAATAAAAAAAAAATATCCACAGCCGAACATAATATACAAACCTCCTCGTTTTTTGGAAATCGGTTAAAAAATAGAAAAATGTTACCCCTTCAGTCAATTGATTAGTACTAACGATACCGCTGACATTGGTTATTTTTTTGTAGTCGGATTATTGTTTCTTAAACTTTTAACTTCTTTCTGTGTCTTTAATAAAAGTTTTCCTTTTGTTCCGAATGATATAGATATTAGATGATGTCATATAGATGAAATGAAGAACTTAACAACGTTCTTCCATTCATCTATATCACCTTTCCTCGGTGGTTGAAAGTTTCAATCTTCACCCTTTTACTAAATTAATTGACTTTAAACCCTAAATTGTAACAATCATACCTCATCAGAATCAAAGTTTGGTCATCTCAAACTTTTAATCTCCCCCTATTTAAACCCATTTAATGGGTGTTGTCAAGCTTGACATTAGCGTTCGAAAAGTTTAATCCAAAATGGCGAACCGCCGATTAATTTGGCAAGTTCGTTAATTAATTTGTTTTATGTCATAACATGGTTTACGTAAGAATAGGTTAGGGATCTATAGTAGCATTAAATATAATATTATGAGAAAGTGTTTAATATTTGTCTGTCTGTTTACTTGTTCACACCAAAACTATCGGAGCGACTTAGACGAAATTCCGTATTAGATAATTTTGAGTCCTGTAAAAGGACTTTGTCCTATGACAAAGTCCAGTCCAGTCAAAAAGTGTTTTTGACCTATAGCAAACGATGATATCACCTAGTTTTTATAGTCATTAAAAATGTTATATTATTTAATATTTTAATGAAAGATTAAAAAAATATACAAAAAAGAATATTTGGGTTATTATTTCTTAGAAGTTAAATAAATTAAAAAAATAAAAATTGTTTTATTTCTGAGTAAAGAATCAAATCTTTTCAGAATGTCTACGTGGTGAACTGATGACCAGCTAGCACAGGTTCGGGAACTAGCCCGGCGAGAAGTGGTGCTTTTAAGCAAAACCAGGTGAAACAGTCAAACAATGTAAGTAATTTCGTCGTATTGAGTGTTAATATTCATTAAATAATTAATGGCACTCATAAAATGTATATTACGTCTTTGTATGCCGGAGTACCGAAATTAATGCCCTGTTTACGCACCGCTCGTAATTTTCATGTTGTTACATAATGAGATTTAGAAATTAACGAATTTAATAAGCTATATTAGTCCAAACTCCAAAACGACAAGAAGACAAACAGACGGACAGACAACAAAGTCTTAGTAATAGGGTCCCGTTTTTACCCTTTGGGTGCGGTGGGTTTCTATCCTATAAATTGATAATTCCATCTTGATGGCATATCGTTAGTTATAATTTTTAACATCATGGGGTCAATTATTGTGTCAAAAAAGAAACCATAATTTCCTGCGTATAAAATCGTCTACATATTGTATAGTTTTACAAGACGTATTAATTTGTGTGTTACCGAATTAGGAAAGTTGGTTTGTCATTTTGTTAGATTAGTTAACAATCCACACCTCATATTATCATGGAATTCCGTCTACATCTATTTTTTATATTTTTTAACAATATCTATGGACACTTCACACCACGTCAGTCTGGCCCCGTGCTAAATACCTGAAGGACTTGTGTTACAGCCTACGGGTACCAGGCAACGGAACTATATTGAATACTTTTATACTATACAAAATTTATTTAAGATTTTTATTTTAATATATCATACACATATTTAATACACATTACACATCCATGACCCAGGAACTTTGAAAACTTTTTATTCCGTCGGCGGGATTCGAACCTGCGACCCCCGGCTTGAGCTACAAACAGCCGACCAACTGAGGCACAGAGGTCGTCAATTTGTTTTAAACTGTCACTTTATAATTATTTCCATACCACCCACTGTCGCTTAAAATTTTGTATAGCAACACTGATTAACAAAGTTATTAAGTCGCGATAATTGCTTCGCCGATATCCGAAACCTCACAACTCCACCGTAATTACGTTTACGTAAAGTGTTTGGGAAATAGACCTAGATCTTTACTTGGGCTTCGTTATGAAAAACTGTTGAATTGGTTGTTACCCGCAACTTATTTTCATTAAAATTCTTTTACTTCAAACAAATATAGATCATACAGTTCCGCTCACTTTGCTGAACATAGATATTCGCGTCAAATATTAAAAGAAAACTTTCAATACGTTAACTTGATTAAAAATGACATTCATTAATCATTGTTCATGTCATTTTAATTACTCATTCTTATTTCTCATCAGAATACAGAAAAATGCCATTAAATCGTAAAGATGCGCTTACACGGGCAATAATTACGGCAATAATTGCTCGGCGACACGATCTGGAGCAATTAGTGGAGCAATATGGAGCAATTTATTTTATATCACTCAATGTCATACTCATATCGATCAAATATTCGATGGCCACACCACTCAATATTATGTATTGTAGGTTATATTGCGCAATATTGCTGTTTGTTGCCGCAAATTGCTTGATGTAGTCGTGACGTCAAAGTTGACGAGAATTGACTGGAGTTGAGCAATTTTAGTTGCCCGTATAAGCGCACCATAATACCACCAAAGGAATTGATTCATAGACAGTTGATGGACCAACGTCATTTGGTCGGATAATGTCAATTTGTTTTTCGTAATTTTTCGGCTGGGTTTTACATAACGTGACCAAAATACGTAGGACCGTCAACTGCCTATGGATCAACTTCTCTGAGAGTATATCTGAAGGTAAAACAGAATTTCGATGGTGATAGACCTCAATTTCAAAGTATTAATGACCCATAACCACATGTCCGTAATAGTCGTTAATCCGTGCTATATGTATAGTGTATACGGCCATTAGGCGCCGTAGAGATCATTACGGTGGTAATGAAATAAGATTAGTACTCCGCCTGTACAAAGGGAGAAATTAATGACGCGATATTTTGTGTTATTATATCAACACGTTACATATTTATTATACAGGGCTTGTATAATGTATTATATTAATTATACCCTCTGTATAATAAACATGTGACTCTTTCAAGGCTGCTACCCTAAAGACGTCTAATTACAATGACAAGCAGCAGCGCTGAAAGCGCAACTTTTTTTAAACTTTTGTAAGGGAAAATGCATCGCGTTAGGGCGCTTCCATACAAATCACTAAAAATTTCGCGCTACACGCTACATTCACAGTGAATTCTATTTATTATAGGGGATACACACCCGAAAGTATTATCCTTGTTTTTTTTACACTATATGCGTTGGATTTGTTTACGATACAAAATCACGGGTATTTTAATAAACTTTTATTTTATATATTACACGATTAGATAATGTAATATAGCTATTACTTACCTAATAGATATTTTGTCAAAAACGTGCAGGAATCAGGATACCATAAAAATGTACAAATAAGATTTAAGTGTCGGCTGAATTACGTAGCCTAGGAATTACGATATATATTTAGGCATTGGTGTAATATTCGCTTTAATAAGTAATTAGTAGCAAAATCAATAGATAATAATCCATACTTTATATTATAAATGCGAAATGCGAATCTGTTACCTCATCACGACCTAAATTATTCTGAGTATAGAGAGACCGGCAGCGGTATCACGTATCTTGCGAGTGCAATGCGATAACAATTATTACGCGATAATTGCTCCAAAATCGCCATTGCGTATCACGTATTGCAGCCAAAACAATGCGATTGTAATTTGCAATCGGTCGCTATACATGACACCATTGTTTTATACCCAGCAATCGCTCGCGCGATTATTGCTAGTGGATTGTTGATCGCTATTTTTACGTGATATTGATATTTTGCCGTGAAAGAACACAAGAATTTTTTTATCCCTGAAAAAATATGTACCTCTGCGCTAAACGAAATTTATCGCAACGGAGTTGCGGACGTCTACTTGTAATGGATTAACCTTTGACGACAGGAGGATGATAATGATGATGATGTAAACTAGGTTTGTACAGAGTTTGCAGTATATATAGATTGAGCAATAACTTAATATAATGTTCTAGAATCTAGAAACTTCAACGCGGCCCAGTGCAAGTTCTAGGTGAAAATGTTTGGACGACAGCCAGAGAGTGAACTTTATGGGTACCATTCCGCAGAATGTGCTTGTTACTATTCTATTACTACTGCTTAACATTTGAATATTCGTAAATAAGGACATTTAGTACGCACGAAATATAAACAAACGTTGGAATACAATATCAGGCTTTCATTTTCTTGTTAAAAATCCTTGTTAAATTTAATTAATCATTCTTGTTTTCCCAGATTCTGATTCCGGGTTTAATTTTAAAATAATATAAACTTGATGACATCCGCAACTCTACTGCATGAAAATTCGTTTATCAATTATCACGCGGGAAACCATAAATTGTTTCGGAAAAAAATTAACGTATAGTAGAGACCAGTATTATGCAACCCTAGTAACTGTAATGCTACGAGCAAACTACGAGAAGGACGCTCTGCAGCTTGGTAGATAGATGAGGGCAGCCCAAGATACATAAGCTAGAGATTATGATGTGTCCATGTCACCTGGGGCCTGAGTCAAGACGAATTCGTAATCGCTTCGTTATAGAATCGCCGATCAAAATGTATGGAATGGGGATTGTCCATTTTTTTTTATTTCGCTCATTACAAAAACATTTCGAGGAATAAGGTCAGTGATCGTTTTTCTGTATGTAAACGAAAAAAATACCCATTAGTTACTTATGTTTTTGAACAAATATGTTTAACCTTAGTTTGACCTTCAATGGCGTTAAATTAGCAATAAATTCGACCAACATTACGTTTCGAACTTTTGGTAAGCTTCTCGTATGTTTTCACATAATGATAACTTGCATTTGACGAACCAGCCATTATAAATAAGATTCAAAGGAAAAAAACATACTGCAGAAGTCAATTGGCCGCCGATGATGACGTCAGAGCGAAACTTTAAAAATTTATTGAGAAAAAACTAGCCAATGAATTTCAAAATTATTTAATTTATATTCTTAAAATACCCTATTTTAACGAAAAAAAAAATAAAAAGTACTTACATGTGATTTTTTTTGGACAATGTCCAATTAACGTCATATTAAGAGCGTCGTTCCTTCCGGAGATTCCGTAATTTACCGTGTTTAAAACCTTATAAACTCATAATCTGAAAGCTACAAAGTTATAGTAAAAATACAGCAATAATCTTCAGTATATCAACATTCCTTTCCCCGTTTTAAATTTTCTATTTTTGTTTATTAGACTCATGATATCAGCTTCCAAACTAATACCAATTTATTAAAATTTAAGCATACATTCAGCATCTCCTTAGCATCTAAAAATTACTTTTAATTGAAACTCACGCCAATAGATCGACAATATCATAAACTACATATTCCCCGTTTCAATTTTTTTTAGGACAATTTTGAACTAAGATAAGTAAAAATAATAGGGTTTTGGCGCGATCTTGGCAACGCGGCAAATGTATGGCCAAGGTCGTTTGCTCGGGGGACGGCCTTAACGAACGCTTATGTCAATTCCATACATTTTCATCGGCGATTCTATAACGAAGCGATTACGAATTCATCTTGACTCAGGCCCCTGAAATCCTTATAAACCTTTATAGCATGTATTCAGCCCTAGATTAATGAATAGACCGCGGCCTAAACGGTCAACATGCAGTCATGCATGTTGACCGTTTAGGCCGCGGCCAACATGCAGGTCAACATGCAAACATGGCAGCAGCTTCCTAGGGCAGCAGATTTCGTACATGGGGCGGCGGAAATAAAGTGCCTTACACTCATAAAAACTAGAGATGTGCCGATCATGACTTTGGCCGACTAGCCGACTAGTCGGCTGCAAAGAAGCCGACTAATCGGCCGACTAGTCGGTCAAGCCGATCATGGTTTCGGAAGTTTCCGTAATGCTTTTTTACTGCTGTTTGCGCACATGCCGCCTGCAAACGTGTCGAATCGTGTTTAGTAGGTATGTTTACTTCGCGTACATTACTTTATTTTGTTTCTATGATACAGTTGATGGTTTTCATTAAATATTTCATGTACATGAAATCTCGATTTAATCAATATTGAGTCTCGGGAAAGGACAAGGAATACTTTTTTCCCGGAAATGTACGGTTCTCGCACAATAAACTTTTATGATTTTCGCCTAAGCCCTAAACTATTCGGAAAAGGACAAGGGATACTTTTTGTCCCGAAAAATGTACAGTTCCCGCATAACAAACTTTTATGATTTTCGGGATAGTTTGGGATGAGTGCACGATGGCACTCAAAAATATACATACTTTTTTTATTAATTAAACCGATTCAAAATTAAATAATCATCGTTAAGACAGGACAACGTCTGTCGGGTCAACTAGTATTATATAAAAGAAAGTGGTGTTAGTTACACTACTTATAACTCAAGAACGTATGAACCGATTTGGCTGAAAATTGGTGGAGAGGTAGCTTAGAACCAGGAGACAGACATAGGATACTTTTTATCCTGTTCGACCGCGTTTCCGTGAAGTCAGTATAAAATCTTATATACAGGGTGCAATTAAACCTTCCTGCCAAATTTTGATATATTGATCCTTGATAAAAATAAAAATAAATGAATTTTTTCTTTTATAATCGCTCAGTACTAAAATGTTGAGAAATGGCCTCCGAAAGTTATCCTAAAAAACACTACAATTAGTGGACACTACGCGTCGCCCGTGCGTGACCTGCCCCCACGCGCGCGCCTCGCCTCGCGTCACCCCCGATCATACCCACCGCCGCGAGTGAGCATTCTGCAACGATTTTAAATGGGATAAAATATGTCATTAACAAAAAAATTACACCCAATTTTTTTTTAGTTAAATGGGTTCTCCTAATGATACATAAGCCCCAGAAAAAATTTGGCAGGAAGGTTTAATTGCACCCTGTATAAAATTCTCGTGTCACAATGTTAGTTACCGACTACCGTACTCCTGTCTCCTCCGAAACCTTTACCAAATTTTATATGCGTATTCAGTAGGTCTGAGAATTGCAGGCTACTGGCTACTTTTCTATTGACAAGTACAATTTGTTGAATAAATAATTGTAATCTATTACAACTCGAGACTGACGGCGACCATATTATGTTAAAATTATATTCATTACAAAAATAATTTCTTTACTAGCAAGTAATTTCAGAAACACTTCATTTAATTTTAAAATGTGTAACACTGACTGAGTGTGATATGTACACATTATAAAATATATTTACCAAGGTTTTTCTTTAATGTAATTTCAATAATAGTAAAAAAGTAAAAAGCCGACTAGTCGTCGCTTTTTGCCGACTATTCGCCGACTAGTCGCCGACTACAAAAGTGGCCGGATAGTCAGCTTTACCGACTAGTCGGCGACTAGTCGGCACATCTCTAATAAAAACATAAATCTGGCACTGTATGTATTCTAGGTCCAAACACCACCCAGCAACAGCAGAAATAAAACAGCAAATAAAGTGTGAGAAATCGTGTAGTACTTTTATAACTTTTGTTCTAAAACCTTACTTATGACTTTCGTTTCGTCACGTTCTTCCTATATTCCGTTAGTTCATTTGTCTCTGAATTTTGAACCCTATGTCTTCGGTATAAAGGTGCTAACAGGGTGATATATTACGATTGGACCGTAGTTCGGTCATTTCTTACATTTATTTCAGTTTTGTATTTTTGCCTGTGTGTTCTGGAATACTCATAAGATTTGTGAGCACTGGCAAACTTTCGTTTACTTTTGTGGGATAATCCTGAGTCCTTGCTACGTACGAATTATTTACGGTCGATGTTTGGATCATGATCAAAGTTTTTTTTGACGTTTATTTTTTTATTTCAAGTTTCAACTTACTAGTTGAAACTTGAAATAAAAAAATAAACGAAACTTGAAACAAAAATCTAATGGGGAGTTTCAAGAAAATAATACAACAGCCATTTTGGCATGTCCTTCGTTTAAATATTTATTTTATTAAAAACTTTGACCATTATTGTTATTTATTTATAAAGTAACTGAAAGAGTGTCTATTTGTACTTTATTTTGGACAATTAAAAACTTAATTCCAATAGAAAGAAAAAAGAAATTATGGTGATATAATTTATCAAGCCCGTCTTTTTCCAGTGTCCCCAGTAACAATTTAAAACTTCGGACTGAATTAAATTAAAATTTTATGGAAATACTTGACACATTCAATTGTTTTTTTTTTTATTAAATGAACTATGTTCTTTACTTTTAAGGCTCAATTTAAAGCGTAAGACTACTTTAATCCATTTAAATTTGCAGTTATCTGTTGTCCCCGGAATATGCTATTTCCGGACATTCCAGTTTTGTTACCATAATTTTTTCATGATAACATTCTACTAAAATATATTTTTTGTGTTCTGTTTATGGAGAAACTAATATTCAGTACGATGGGCCATTTTAATACGGCTTGGCTGAGTATTTTTTTCGGTGGTGCAAAGAAATGTGTAATCAGTTGGAATGGACCAAAATTGATAGTCAGGTTTGTTACGACTGTTTGATACTTTTTACTATCTTTATTTGTAACATAATAGTTTGTAAAGATAGACTGATTTTTGAACTAAAAGTAAGTGTGATATTATAAGCTTAAACACTTACGGATTTTGTCGCGGAGCACTTATGCTAATCCCGACGTTTCGGCTGCCTTACAGCTGCCGTGGTCACGGGCGGACCACGGCAGCTGTAAGGCAGCCGAAACGTCGGGATTAGCATAAGTGCTCCGCGACAAAATCCGTAAGTGTTTAAACTTACAATATCATGAGTGATACTCGCGAAACTTAAGAAGTAATTATGTAAAAGTAAGTGTGTGTAGTTTGATTCAGCGTAAAACAGAAAAAGTTTTACATGTCTTTAAGTGTAAGGTACACGCATAATGTTACTTCGGTTTTGTTACTGCTTACAGGGTAACATATAGACGGACCGGCAAAGTAACAAAACCGAAAGCACAAAGCTAGTCATACACTGTGGATTTGCATGGTGATAAATTATCTAAGAAGTTTCAATTAAATACAATTTTTGTAAAGTTAAAGATAGCTGATAGTTTGTTTAAAATTTTTGTTTTACAAATAGGTATAGGGAGAGGTTAAAAAATTTAAATCCTGAGTAAATTAAGGAAAATTTTACGAAGATTAAATTAAAAAAAAAACATATCGGAACTGAATCCAGCTGAGGCAGAAGCTAGAATAGACGAGCGGAGTTAAGAAAAAATAATTGCTTATTTTAATATAATATTGAAATCTAAGTATTGTATACCTTGTCTTAAAATTTTGTTACTGTCGGTTTTGTTACTGTCCCTGAATTTATAAAATGTATTTTTAAGATTTTGACGTAAATTTCTATCTTATGAGATATGTCTTAGCTAAAACAATTAATATTAAGCGTTTTTCTTTGCATTCAGATTTTAAAAAGCACAATTTTTGAGAAAGTACTACAAAAAATGGATGTAGTTTTGGATCCCGAAATAAAAATTGAATTTTATAATCTGTTTTAAAATGTGCAGTGTCTTAATTTTTTATGTAAATGACGTAAAATAATTGTATTATTTCAATAAATACGTAAGAGTCTCAAAATATATTATAGTTTTATTTCTATTCAACTTTATTATGGTAACAAAACGGACACAAATTTGATACTAACTTACATATTTTTGAATTTTTTACTAGTAAATAGTCTATTAGTCACAAAGAAATATGATATTTAATAAATTTAGTAATATACTATTATAACTAAAATCGTAAAACCGCCTTATGTGAAAGTTATTATTTTCGGCCGATTTTTGTCTGTTGTAGTATTTTTTTAAACTCCCCTAACTAGGGAAATATAAGCCAGATGACTACCGAACATAATTACTATTTTGTTTTGCTTAGCCGTGAATATATGACAAAAAGACAGACATACTTTTACGCTTGTCATAATATTATGGTAGATAATGACTAATGAGGTATGGATATTATTAAGGCATATAAGTAATATAGTAAGTAACAACAGCATATTGCTAATAGTAATATTATATAAGTGTAACTTCGAAAAGACGCAAATATACAATGTTACAAACCAGGACTATCTCTGTTTGTTATCTGTCACGGATATATATTTCAACTTTGACTATTAAACCGCAGGATTAAGGGGTGTTCGCAGTTTTATTACCTCCTCCCCCCTCTCCCTTACTTCCCCCAAGGTAACATAGTCGTGTTACGAGCTTACGGCATCCATCACTATCAAGATAAGGAATACCCTTAAAACTTTATGCTCCGGACCCTTAAATGCGTAAAGTAAAGCTCTATATTTGGGTAATAATTCATTTGGTTAGTGTGCGAATTAGAGATATTCGTTTGAGTAAAAATTTCGAACTTGTGGAGGTAGCTAAAATGGTCACATTTAGCAATTCCTCTCAATCAATTCAGCAAATGAATTGTCAAAACTGTCAAACTGACGAATGTCAAATTGTACGAATTACTAGACATGAATTATTGCAAGCAGAGTGACCATTTTGCGATTTAAAAAAGATTTATAATAATAATAATATGATTCATAATATTTACCATATTAGCCCCGCAGCACTAGGTTATGACTCTGTTATGTTATTGTAGAGTACTGTTTTGTTCTCCTAGTTCTTATTATAACAGTGGTATAGGTTTACTCACGGATGGTATACTTCTTGTCGGAGTGTCGCGAAGTAGTTTGGGAAGTCCGCCTCCTGTACCGCATCTTATGACCTGCAAACAAAATGTAAAATAAAAAATCGGCCAAGTGCGAGTCGGGCTCGCGCATGAAGGGTTCCGTACAGTTACAGAGCGAAAATAGGACAAAAATAGTGTTATTTTTATGGGAGCCCCCCTTAAATCTTTATTTTATTTTAATATTATCATTAATTAATTAATCTAATGATTACATTACAATTTGCACAATATAACCAAGGACTTTGTGAAAATTTGAAGTGCATACCTGTTGCCCTTATTGATAATAATAATAATAAAGCAGGGCCCGCATGCGGGGTGCGGGAGATTATGCCACGACCAATCAAAATGCGCCATTAGTTGTCATAGACTCCCCGTATGCTGTATACGGTATACCGCACGAGTTAACGACTAATAAAAATACGCCCTTACGCAGTGCCGATTTTTGTGCAAAAAAATCTTACTTACGGCTTACGCTCATCTGTGTCATTACATTATTGGTAAGTTTATTTAACTGTTCTGTATACATTTCTATTGGAAGATAGATAAATGTGCTTTCGAACACGATTAACTCTCGATTTCGTGAGTGGTATCAACACGAGATTATTTTGAAGTTAGATTTTCTCAGATTTTGTTATCAGTTTCGTTGCGTTTCGTTACTCAGTTTCGTTGCGTTTCGTAACTCAGTTTTGTTATTCTTCTGTTACGTTATTGAACTGAGAACCTAAGGCCTAGTTCATAAGGGTCAGACAGACCCACAGTCATCGTTTTTTAAGCTTTATGTAGTCATCGTAAAAAGTTGCATTAATCATACGCAAAGTTAATGTCATTTGACCTTTTTATTTTTTTAAGTTTATTTATTTGTTTAAAGATACATTTGAGAGAATGCTAATTTTAGCTATCCTAATAAATTATTAACATATGGTGCCGCTGTTTAATGCCGAAAGGCAGAAGAGGTATAGAGAACGCCTGAAACAAAATAATCCAGAAAAGTTTGAAGAGAAAAGTAAGGCTCACCTGGAAAAAGTGAAGCAAAATAATATGAATTATTTTTATGAAGAAATTTTTACTTATGTTTAACAATGGTCCGTTTAAAAAAACCCATTAGAGCCGCTATCCCCAACCCGCGGCCCGCGGGCCCATGTGGCCCGCCCGCGCCGGGACTTTATTTGTGGCCCGCGTGATGTTAAACAATTTTGAAATTCACGCCCACTGGCAAAATAACGTAAAGTCTACGTGATAGACATTAAATTTTTTCCACTTTTAAATCGTTAATTTTGAAGAATGTTATTTTTTAACCCTACAAAATGTTTGTGGCGGCCCGCGACACCAAGAACAAAACATGTTTGTGGCCCGCATAAAAAAATGGTTGGGGACCACTGCATTAGAGCTATAATTAGGATTTATAATTTTTGTTATTTTGTTGATTTTTATTACATTTTACTTATAAACAATTATTAAAAAAAAATGTTTTACTTTAATGGTACCTATACCTATACTCTGTTACAAATAAAAGAACATATACTTATAATACAATATAGTTTATTGCATTCTGAAATCAATACATAAAATAACTAGCATGAGACTTAAAATATAAGAAAAATATATATATATATATATATATATATATATATATATAATGTAATACTGCACTGCATAAGTCTAACATTTCATTTTGCAAAATTTTTATCTTATAGGACATAGGTAATCCATTTTATGAAATGATTTTAATTTGTATATTCATGTAAGTAAAGTATTATAATATAGTCCTCAGTTTTTTAGGACATGTGGTCTACGCCTTACTTATCAGTTTCGATACAATTTCGTTACGGATTTTTACACGTCAGTTTACTTGCAATTTCGTTACGGTACATCTATTCTGCATTTCACCCATTATCGCGGTCGCCGGTGACCGATTGGGGCTTGAAGCATTAAAATTGTTAAATTACCTAGCACACGTTCACTTCACAATATATAATTATTATATGAGTGTGAGTTTTGACTCTTAAACAAATTGTAATAATAAGATACGTAGAATATACGCGATGGTTTACCTATTAGGTAACTAAAAAGAGTAAAATTATTATTTTTAACAAAAAATTAAAACCGACTTCCAAGGTACAAACAATAATAACATCCTTTATTTAATATGAACAAAAAAGTATTAAAATTTTTCCTATCTAATAGTGCCTTTTTCCGAATTCGGCTAAACCTCAACTATTTCTGAACTCAATCTTCATAATTTTGAAGTCGGTGCCAGTTCCAAAAGTTCAGATATTCTGTCAGAGAACTGAGGATTCAGCTATCTGGTACCGACTAAGAATAATATTAAAATAAAATAAAAAATTAAGGGGGGCTCCCATACAAAAACACAATTTTTGGTCTATGTTTGCTCTATAACAGTACGGAACCCTTCGTGCGCGAGTCCGACTCGCACTTTGCGATTTTTTGTTTTGTATTATTAATAATAGCAACAGGTAGGTACTTGAATTTCTCACACAGTCCTTAGTTTTATGTTTTCTTTAATATTTCATAATGATATTAATATAAAATAAAAAATTAAGAGGGTCCCCCATACAAAAAACACTTTTACCTTAATTTTTCTCTATAATGGTACGGTCAGGGAATGTTATTATTCGACAAATTTACTATTCGAATAATTCGAATATTTTACAAAAATTTTCGAATAGTTCGAATATTATTCGAATAATTCAAAAATTTTGAAAAATGCTGAAAACTCTGAATAAAAGTAACAAAAAGCTTCGTACAACCATGTACAACCTGTTTTGTTATTACTATGAAGTAAGCAATTCTTATTTGTACTTTTATCAACACAAATATTTGTATATCATATAGTTAATTTTTATTCTCAAACACTTTAAAAATTTATATTTTAAGGAAACAGCTGGGCAATAAAAGAAAGGCTGTAAAGTGTAAATCGTTTTTGATCGTAGCACCTTTTACTTTTCTCATGTGATTATGCTTAGTCTTGCTAGGCAGCAGTTGAGATTAAATAATAATATGATATTCCACGTTATGATATCTGTTCATTAATACTAAGCCAGCTCACCCGTCTATTTGATATTTTCGATCCACGTTCACCTAGTTCTAGGTGAACTAGGTGAAATTATTTTTTCTCTTTTGTATGGGGAATCTCGTGACGCTCGGGCCCTTGCCCATACAAAAGTGAAAAAAAATGTCTTTCAGAGCTGCTACTTTCACAGTACTCTGCAAGGAACACGTACACACCCTAAATTATTATCACCTATTTTTGTTACACACTGTATATAATGTTATTTTTCTAAAATAAACTTAATTATGTTCTTATTCCATGTTAATTTTATGTTTGATAGCATTTTAAACAAAAATAAAAATATTTTTACTATTCGAATTATTCGAAAAATAATTTGGCGAATATTCTAATAATAAAATCGTCGAATATTCGAATAAAACGAGTATTCGAATATTAGAATAACATACCCTAGGTACAAGTTACAACGTCCGAGTTGCAAATACTAATCATAATCGTTCAAACTTCAAACTCATCAATACTCAAGTAAAGTAACAGTTTTACACGTATTACTATGGACTCAAGTCTTGAGACTTGAGTTACAACTGTTGACAGTTGTACATAACGTCGTTAGCCAAAGCGCTAGTGATTATTGTACCATCAAGGAAATTGATTCCTAGACAGATGACATACCAACGTCATTTGGTCGGATCATGTCAGTTCAATGTTATTGTGATCTATCGGTTGGGTTTGACGTAACGCGACCAAATTACGTAGGTCCCCTATCTGCCTAGGAATTAACTTTTCTCATAGTACATACATAAATTGTACACCTTAAAAAAAGCAAGCTCAGTTGTGTAAAATCATAATAATAATAATTAATAATAATCGAATAATAAATCGCTGAATGGTCAAATATCGAGTAAGAATAAAACTAATTTAAGTTTTAACGCTTCAACTCCAAAGACTTCTATTTAAGGCGTATAGAGTCGTGAAATGGTCATTTTGTTTTTGTAACTACTCATTCATTTCTGGCAGGAAAAAGTTGAAAAAAATATAAGTGAAAGATCAGTTCAACAACTAATATATCAACATTTTTTTTCTGCTTTATGTCTTACCCTTGCTTCAATAAAAAAATAATACGTGACATCGATTTTCGATTTGAAATCGGGACTCCTCCTAAACGGCTTTGATATACGGTATTTTTTTTTGCGTAGATATATTTAGAATCTGTTTTTCTTGAATATCAGCATTTTTTATAAAAATCAAACAATATTTTCTTTGAAAAGATATCGAAAAACAGTATTTCCGAACGATTTGGTTCAAAGGTGGTCTGCGCGGGCGCGGGCGGCAGTCGTCCGCTAGCATTCAGACGGGGAGGCTGTGTCACTCGTTGCTAAATCTTGCGCCTGTGTGTGTGCTATCGAGCGTCTGTTTGTGTGCATTAGATCACTACAATATTTGCATGAGTGTTTATGTAGAGTAGTTAGACTTAGAGTACAATCAACGTAAAAAGGTTGTAATGTGGTTCGCGCATGGACGCTCTTATGAAGAGTACCTAAATTGTTATTTACTTCATGATTATTTTTAGTTAAATAATGTAATATCTAATATAATATCTATGTACGCTCACACCACGTCAGTCTGGCCCCGTGCTAAGTACCTAAAGGACTTGTGTTACGGGTACACAACGGAAATATATTTAATACTTTTATACTATACATAATATATTTAAGATTTTTATTATATCATACACATATTTAATACACATCCATGACCCAGGAACATTGGAAAACTTTTTGTTCCGTCGGCGGGATTCAAACCCGCGACCCCCAGCTTGAGTTGCCACACACTCTAACCATTGAGCCACGGAGGTCGTCAAAGTTATAAGTTGATTGTTCCACGCGTATAGACGTTATAGTATTAATATTTTAAGTATTTAAATAAAACAAGTGTATAGGTGTATGGACGCTCTTATGAACAGTACCTAAATTGTTATTTACTTCATGATTTTTGCAATTCGCGTTTTTAAGATTCAAACTGTTACTGTAGATTATCATTAAACATGAACACAGTTATTGGTTGATTTGTAAAGCCTAATGTAAATTTAAAATTGTGTTATATCATCCAAACGGCCTACCGTTTGGATGATATAACACAATTTTAAATATTTTCAATATTTTCGCCAAAATTACAAGATGACCGTTTTTACGCTCTGTCAATTCAAGACTCTGTCAATTCAAGACGAGTCTTGAATTGTCAGCGTAAAAACGGGTAAGTCGTACGTGTCCGTTTTTACGTTGTAAGAATAAAAATATTATATTAGGTCCTAAATTCATTCAACACTTTATAAAATTAATCTTATTGTCATAGTTTATAATATTTATGTAATAGAAATTTTGGCTCTTCAGTAAGAAAAACTAAAAACACAGACATATCTTTCTATACGCTGCTAATTTAAGAAATTTTTTCTATGTTATAATGAACGAATAAAAAGACACGTCATCAATAACTATAGGTCCATAGTGAAAAATTCTAATAAAATGTGATTGTTTGATAAGTTAAACTGTATATTTTTCAAAAGTCTACAAATTTTAGTATAAAATATGTATTCACTAATTATTCTGTTTTCACTAAAGGGTAAAACTAAACATCATAATGTTGAAGTTGCCTTTTTCTTCTTATTGGTCTTTTCGGATACGTCTTGAGCAAGGTAAATTTTTACTGACTCTTAAGAATTTATGAAGGTCATAATTTTAACGGACTTCCAAAAAACGAGGAGGTTATATTATGTTTGGCTGTGGATATATTTTTTTATTTTTTATTTTTGTATGTTCAACGATTACTCCGCCGTTTGTGAACCGATTTTCGAAATTTTTGTTGATTTCGTGCAGGGGTATGATAGACTCGATCGAAACCTTATGTGAATAATAGAAAATATTGATTTCGAGTCGACAACTTATATCCGCAAAATTCGTATTATGGAGTATTTCGTTAAATTGTAATGGCACTGACAAACAAACTTCACGCTCCATCTTGCTGTAAACTGACACATGCCGCATCATGTGTCATTGACGTAAAGACAGAGTTGCCAGAATAATAAAAGGCGCACCCTTTTTTTGTAGTTCCCAGTATTACATGCCTATGTCGTTATAAAAAATAGAAGTATAGAGTTTTAGCTGATGAATCCTGATGTATTTATTTTGTATTTCCATTGGCTCATAAATCATAATACGTATGCAAAGTTTAGAATAATTATTAATTCATCATGCAAAGAAGCCTCAGGCCTCAGCCTCCGTCGCAGCTATTATATAACGTCGCAGATTATTTATAACACTTAAATATTCATATTAGTCCAAATTTGATTGAATGTGTGGCACTAGTCCCACTAAAAACGAACAAAAATCTTATAATAACTGAACGTAAATGATAACAAGTCTATAAATAATTCTCTACCTTAGAGGTAGAAACGGACAAGTACGACATGACGCGGAACGGCGCGTAATTTCCAACGTAAGTATAGATGTCCGCATCTACCACAGTAAAATCTAATAAAACTCCCAACTTGTCGTCGTTTACGTCTCTTTATCTTCGGAATTACTTGTGATAGAAAAAAAAATGTAGGAATATGCGTCTCATTATAATATTATGGAAGTGCATGATGCAAAAAAATTGCTATTATGGACATGACCTTTTATACGTAGGGACCGTCGATAGAAATACGTCGTTACATACGTCGTTACATACGTCTTCAAAAAACGCGATTGCCTAGCAAATAAACAAAGGACTACCTGTTTAATTAATATATCGAAGAATGAAGCGAAGAAATATAATTAATGTTAAAAAAGATAAAAAAAATCGGGTACCCAGTTTTCAATCAACAAAAACCCGAAAACCCGGGTTTTAAAAATTCTGCCCGGGTTGCGATGCCCTAGCTTAGGCAAGACAAGCACGGACCTAACTAAGACAGCCAAGACTTGAAAAATTATCTAGATACCTACTGATTAATTTTTCATTTTTTTTCAGTGCCTCTTAATAAATTAGACATAAATATCATACTTGATACTAAGCGTAAATCGTAATTCGTATAGCATTAAACGTATTAAAGTCATTCGTCAAACATCTATTTATTCACAATAGTAATTCATTTTCATATAAATTGCACATTTTTAAAGCAAGTAGTAGGTAGGTAGTGGATTCGAGTAAAATAGGCAATGATAAGTCAGGAGTGCTTCTGTTCGTCATACGCGCGCTTAATCTATGTACGATGTTTTCGTGCGGGGAGTGCAGAGCAGGGGGACCTAAGCCACGCCCAAACGTCCAAGGTTATCGACGACTCTATGCGCCTTAAATAGAAGTTTTTGTTCAACGTGGGCCGCGATAACAATTGAAAGGCTATAATTGTGTCTCGTTTTGCCGCGATCGATGGAGTACGTCTAATATGCCTCAATAATTAAAGGTATCGAATTACAATATAGCGATATTAGAACAATATCCGCCACACAAATTTCATTATCTTTAATCTTACAAGATTTTAAATAAATATGAATATAAGTCAGGGAAATGAGAAGTAGTGTAAAACATTTTGACAAGCGATAGCGCGATCTAAGCCGCGCTTAACGCCATCTAGTTAAGATTTTCGTTAACTCTGTAACGAGGGTCTGAAGTCTGATTGCTGATACCAGAGACTGATACCATCGAATCTCTATGTATATTGAAGTATTAGCCGGTTTTATTAAGTACCAAGACGTGCTACTCTGTTGTCTCAAATACTAAATATAAATACTAATTAAGTATAAACTTAGTGGCAATATTAAAAATCGGCCAAGTGCGAGTCGGACTCGCGCACTAAGGGTTTCGTACCGTTATATTAATACTTAAAGCAATAATAGTATTTTAAAAAGATAAAACCAACTTGAAAAGGATAAGGTCCAAATATGGCTAATTTTAAAAGTGCCGGCCAACGCAAATAAACCCATTATTTAAATAGAACATAATCTAATAATAATAATAATAATAACTCTTTATTGCACACCAAAATACAGTACTTAAACGAAAGATAGGTACAATAATATATATACTAGTAGTACTAATTGATGTACAAAAGGCGAACTTATTGCTACTAAGCAATCTCTACCAGTCAACCTTTTGTAGATACGATTGGAAATTGGAATGAGGTAGAAATCGTGTAGGTGCGCAAACTAAACTAATCCTGGTGCTTAAAGTATTACTAATACTAAAACTAAGACAAATTCTAAAACTATTACTACTTGTTACTAAAACCAGAACTATTTATGCTGGTAGTTAACTATTTGATGACAAAGATGTGAGAACTGATAGGAATGAGCTAGTGCATAATATTAAGGAAATGAGATTTAAGTTTATGTTTAAAAATATTTATTGAACCGGCTTGTCGGATATCTAGAGGCAGAGTGTTCCAAAGAGAAGCAGCACGAACAGCGAAAGATTTGGAATATAAGGAAGTAGAGTGCAGAGGGATCTCGAGAGTGAGATTGCTTGAAGAGCGTAATGTTAACTGGTGAGTATCATGCAAAAATTTAAAGCGGTTTTTAAGGTAGGACGGTGAGGATGGAACAAAAAGGACGTTGTACAAAAGGGAGAGGACGTGACAATCTCGACGCAAGCGAATAGGAAGCCAACGAAGCTTCCTCCGAAATTCTGTAACATGATCGTATTTCCGCAAGCCATAGACAAATCTGATACAAACATTCTGCAATCTCTCAAGTTTGTCTAAAAGTTCTTCGGTAATATCAATGAGACAGACATCTGCGTAATCCAATATTGGCATAAGCAATGTATGAACCAATGCAATTTTAGTTTTAATTGGGAGAAAATTACCGAAGAGACGAAGAGATCCACTTGCACGGAATAGTTTGCTACTGACTGCGTTGATGTGCGGTTTCCAGGAGAGGTGGTTGTCAAAGATAACACCAAGGTTTTTGACTGTATCAACAAACGGGATTGGTAGGCCATTGAATGTGAGAGATGGAAGTTCCTGGATCTTAACTTTTGATAGAAGCTTAGCGCTTCCAACAATGATGGCTTGACTTTTGTTGGGGTTAACACAAATACCGAAGGACTTGCACCACTGTTCTAAAAGAAGCAAATCATCGTTAATGCGTTTTATCGCCTCCTTTAGATGGTCAATATCGGAATCGGTACAGATCTGCATATCATCGGCATATAAATGGTAAAGAGACGACAAGCGATTACTAATAGTATTTATGAACAGAGCAAATAGCAACGGAGATAGTACGCCTCCTTGTGGAACCCCCGCTAAGAGGTCATGCCATACAGAGTAATGGTTATCACCACGAATACGCTGTCTTCGACCTCTAAGGTAGCCCTCAAACCATCTTAAGACGCTAGGAGCGGCATTAATTGACTTTAATGAAGCAAGCAATAAGTCAAAGTCAACAGTTCCAAAGGCATTGGTGAAGTCTAAAAGTGCGAGTATAGTAAGGCGACGGTTATCCATATTGGAGCGAATATCTTCCAAAATATTCAATAATGCCGTGGTTGTGCTGTGACCTGAGCGAAAGCCTGACTGAAAAGGATTAAGGATGTTATTACTATGAAGGAAATTATTAAGCTGCAAGTAGATTAGGCGCTCAAATACTTTTGAAAGGAAAGGCAGGATGGATATGAGGCGAAAGTCGGAAATAAGGGTAGGGTTCGATTTTTTCGGAATGAGTATGATGTCAGCGTCTTTCCACGCAGTAGGAAAATTACCGGTACGGATAGAGTTGTTAAGGATCCAGGTGATGGGATGGGACAGAATATCGGAAATTGGGGAGATCATTTTTCGGCTTATGCTGTCACAACCAGCAGCATCAGAGTCAATGGACGTAATAGCTCGCTTGGTATCTTCAACCGTGACTTCAGAGAATTCGAACAGAGGCACATTCTGAACAGGCGTGGAAGACAATAAAGAGAGAGTATGATTTTTTGTTACAGCATCAAAGGGAGCGGGTGAAGAGAAATGACTTATGGCGGCGTCAAGGTCAATGGTATTAGCTGGAGAGCTGACGCTACTCTTGCCGATACCCTGCGACCTTAAGAACCGCCATACACGAGCCGGGTCCTTTTCTTCCAAGACAGCCTTGTGGTAATAACGCCTCCGCGAGTCCCTACATGCCTTATTGCAGCGGTTGCGTGTGATGCGATAAGCTTCTTTGTTTACTTCACTCGGATCAAGTCTATATTTAAGTCTCGCCCTATTCCTTTTCAATTGCAATATCTTAATTTCTTCAGTGAGCCAGGGGGCTGGACGATGGCGAATACGAATAGGTTGGATCGGGGCATGGGTATCATATAATTTAGTTATTGCTGCGTTCAACATCATAACTTGCTTATCAACAGACTGCTCTGATTGAATTGCAGACCAATCAATGAGTTGAGCATCATCACGAAGCTTAGGCAGGTCGATTTTGGAAAAATTGCGTTGCATCACGATTTTTGCCTTGCGCTTAGGTGGGCAAATGGATAAGGAAACATACACTAAATCATGATATGAGAATTCAGGAGCACCACATTGACCATATTTTTCAATTTCGCAAGATGATGATATCAAAATTAGGTCAAGCAACGAGGTTTCGCAGTTAGGGAAAAAGTGTGTGGCTGACAAAGGTAAAATTTGCAAATTAGCAGCAGTTGCAATGGACCTAAGCCGTGCGGAGCGCCAATCATCTTTAATTAGGCACGTGTTAAAATCACCCATTATTAGGACTTTGTCGTAAACAGGTATAAGTTTATCTGTAATGTTTTCAAAGTCAGCGAAGTAATTTATATGAAGAGAGGGGCTATAAAACACGCCAAGTAGGATTTTAGAATGACCGAGAATAACTTCAATTAATAGGTACTCAGCGCCGCTATCCAGTGATGAGGATGTTAGTATTACACTAAATTGTATATTCGACTGGAGGTAAATGGCAACACCGCCACCACTTCTGCATGAACGATCATGACGAATTAAGGTGTATCCTGGTAGAGAGTATGTCTCAGAATTGTGACATGGCCTGAGCCATGTTTCTGAAACCAGAATAGCATGAATATTTTGGTTATGGAAAGAAGAGGCTAGTTCATTATAATGTGCTGGGATGCTTTGAGCATTAATGTGAGTCACATTAAATTTTTTTGAAAGGTTAAAAAATGTCGAGGATAGTGTTTCGTTAAGGGAGGGAATACTATGAAAGCTGCCAATGCTAGTTTGGGACTCTGCCGTGCTCAGAGCTGATACAAAACTATCATTAAAATATTCATCATCAGTTTCTGCCATCGTAATAGAACAAGCACTCAGTAGATAAAACTAATTAAACTAATTAAAACTAATTACTAACTAGATAAAACTAATTAAAAACTAAAAAAAAAAAACAAAAGTAAAATATATCTAATCTAAAATTTGCGATGATAACCTACACATTACCACCACCGACAATATTTTTAAAAAAATACACAAATTATAAATAAAATCAGAAATAAATTAGAAAGCAATGTATAACAAACACCACAGCAATCAGCATAAATGCCATGCTTAAAATGCATAAAAATATATTATAAAATATGATTTCTTAAAGCAGGATTTAAAATACAAAAAGCGATAAAAAGAAAAATACACACATAATATCGACACAGACAACTTACCTTTTTTGTCTCGAATCAATCATAAAATATAATGATTATAGTGTTGTGGCCAATGCCACCTAGGTAGCCAAAAAAAAAAAAAAAGAACAAAATGTCAGTGTCAACTGTCAAAGACATGTGTCACTGTCAAGTAAATATCTAATGTCGGTACTATCTGAGTCTAAAACCAAGCATCTAGTAGACGTGACACGGGCGTACACCCGTAAGGGATGGATATAAAGTACCAACTTTGTCTGGTGTTACCAGACTATACAAATCTTATTTATTTTCCCCACACCAAATCATTTTTTTTTATCATTTTTTCAGATGGCAAAAACGCTATTACATATTACCATTACTTTTTGTATTTTTATTATTAGCAATCTTCCCGTGAGTTCATCCGCGTGAGGGCTTCGCGTTGTAAGAAAATATATGTGACTGTGTCCACTGCAACCCACGGACACGCTACGCACGAATTGACTCAAGTCAAAGAAATAAATCCGTGCACGTCCACGCGTGCGCGTGGCCGTGCACAGCGTGCGCCGCGGTGGAATGGAGCCTTTAATATAATATACCGTATGCATATTTATTGAGCTTCAGAGAACATTCAAAATGTTTAAACTTTGAATGCTCTCTCCATGTTAGGGGTAATTGTTATGGATTTTAATCTTTGTACTTAAATTATAATTTTACTTACTATACTTGCTGTTTGCTAATTACTACTGTACCTACTTGCTATACTATCTTACTAATAATATTAAAAACGGGAAAGTTTGTCAGGATGTATAAATGTTTGGAGTCAGGAGGATAATAATTTAAGGTGGCACATAAACATAAATAATAGACAAAAGAACTAAGAAAAACACATAATATGAATTTAATCAGTACCGTATCATTTATTTACTATAGTCAGAATAATTTAAGGTGGCACTTGCGGTCATTGACCTTTCTAGTACTAGTCTAGGAGCTAAGTGAAAAATACTCGCACTGACTTCTGTTAACTTAAGAATAAAATTCAATTCTTGTATCATAGTAAAACGTCTTGGTTATATTTTCGTATGATAATCTCCAACTATTTATGAGTTTGAAGTGATTTAATTCATACTGTGTTTACATCGTGTATGGAAAATACGATATCACCTCGAAACATCTGTCACTTCATTGTGAACTACAGTTTGTACAGTTCGACAAGGTTTTAAATGAATGTGCCGAGAAAAGGAACTAACGCTTCTATCATACAAAAACGTCATTTTTGACGTGTATTTGAGTTTTGACAGTTTTCCTTTACCAGCAGCGCCCCGTGAGTCGTGACACATTTAAAGTCTTGGAGCACTGTATAGAAAATGACAACATGACCGCTACAGACAGAATTCCGCGATTTGAGAATAAAACACACAAATTAATGTATACCGATCCTAGACAGTTGATAGACCTACGTCTGGCGAGACCATAGTAACTAATTCTTAATCTGTGGGCGTGGGGCGTGTGCAATGTGCATGGCCGACTCTGAAGAAAAGTGAAGACACAGTTTTGTATATGACAAGACTCCGTCCTCCTTTTTTTCTACGTTCATGCATAGAATGTAAAACATACAATGTAAGTTATAAGTATGTTTTGATCTTACAATAGAAAGATAATAATATTATGTTATCTGAAGAAGTATGTTTAAGTTCAAGTTGGATGACAATTGACAATTCAATATATTATTCTTGAATGATTTTTTAAGTATTCAAATTAATTATAATATTTTTTGTTATAATAATAATTATTAAACATATAACAAATAACAATAATTCTAGGCAATTCTCCAACACTAGCGCTGGCAACCCTTGCAATCGTTTAACGCGACAAAATCAAAGAGTAATAATAAGCTTTGGTTTGCTGTTGAAATAACGACCTATAGAATTTGGTTGTGTATTACTACAATAACAATGTTTTTTAAATACTATTTTACGCTGTAATAATGTAATTAACACATCATTCCTCGTGTAATAATATTCTTAGATAATCATACAGTCAATATTACTGCAAACTGAGAAATGTTAAATGCAAAATATCGTACTTACGAATGAAATGTTATGTTTTCATATTTCCGCTCACTACGGCTTTTACAGCCTAAAATGTAACAAATCACCATGTTTTTCAATAAATTTAACACACACTTTAACACCGTCAATATTGTTTTTCGCTAAAAAAACACAGAATCAACGAATATCGCAAAGTACAATATGAGCATATCTTTTGTTGGTCAAAAGTACGATTCTTGACCAACAACAAAAAGTGAAACTCTGACAAGGACAAAAAAAATGTTACTGACTCTATTACTCTTATGAGTTTATGTATAGCTGCGTCTTTGTCAATCTCGGTATTATTATTTGCTTGACAAATCCAATGATCCTTCATCCAAGATCTGAGTAAAGACAATGAGAAATATAAATAATTTTGTTATGGAATTAACAAATACCTTAATATAATTATTACAAATTGTATGAATGTGAAATATATCTGAATTTAAGATACAGACATGAAGAAACAAAATATTAACAGTAGACGAAGACATACAAAATGATTTAATTACTTTTTCTGCTTTTTAGCTCGAGTGAGACTCGATTTATCAAATGGAAGCTGATTCTTCAAAGTTGACGGCTCAGCAGAGCCAGAGTTTGGGATCTTGTCGAGTTCAGTGAGGCTTTCTACTCGATGTCTGTTACCTTCATTGTCAAGAATGTATATAAATCCGTCACGAGTCCAAGTCTTAGTAATGCCGAAACGCTTTCTGGATTCAGTGAATACATCATGTCGAGTCTTCGTTAAATATTCAGACTGTGTTATACCAGAACCTTTTAGCTTTGTCTTAGAGAACCAGACCTGATCCCGAACGGGCTTACTTGAAAATTTAATCAAGAATGGCCTAGGTCTTTTGCCAGGCTGGCCTAAGCGGTGACAATGCCTAATGCAGGAGGAATCAAAGTTTGGTACCTTAAGCTTGCTGGTGATGAGATCAACGGCTCTGGCACATATATCCTCTGACTTTTCCTCTGGTACTCCATGAAAAAGTAGCATTTTACGACGTCTGTAAAGTTCTTGACGTTCCGCTTCCCTTCCAAGGTACAACACTTGCTGCTGAATGGTGCTTAATGCCGAGAATATAAATGTTCTAAATGTGTTGAACTCTTCTGGCAAAGCTGAGGATATTTTTGGTGATTCTGAGGCCTTCTGCAGTTGTGCTTGAAATGAATCCATTGTTTTGTAGAAAGTATCAGATAGTGAATTCAGTGTTTCCTTGACAGATTCCATAATTTCAATGGATTGCAGAAATTAATAAAGGAATATAGTGCCGGTAGTGTGGTAATTAATGAGGTTAGTAGATAGTCATAAAATATAAATTATTTAAATTTAAAATCAATAAAATAACAGGGAAGAGCTTGTAATATGTGCTTACTGCTTGACACCTACCCTCAATCTAAGGAATAATAATTATCATTACACCAAAGTTCTAAGTCAAGTCTCCGAGTTGTTATTCAAGGTCAAACTTTTTTTATAACATGTAAGTAATAAAACTTATTTTATTAATTAAAAGTAATAAGTAATCGATCCCAACGTTCCTATACGAGTCATAGAACAGATTAGAGGCCAGAAACCTACAAATGATTTGGAAAAATTCAAAGGAAGAGGGAACCTCTAGGGGAGGTCAGCTCAAAGTCCTTCTTCCTTAACTTTCAATTTGAAAAAAAGACGAAATATTTTATATTTAAAAATAAAAAATGTGCTACCAGATAGTGCATTTATTATATTTCTGCTATGTATGATTCATATTGACCTAAATCTTAAAATTAGCTCATGATTCACATATTACGATAACCTGTCAAAAAACCGCTTTGCCCGAGGGCCCGCCTAAAGCGGCCATAGGGGTAAGGGCAACGTGGCCAGCCCAAATGTTCACACGAAATGGTATTTTATCTAATATATAAATATATTTTTTGATCAAATGAATGCTAAAAATGTTCGAAAATAGGTATTTATTAAAAACAATACTAACTGCTACTTATATAGCTTATGGCCGGTTTCTGAGGTTTCTTGACAGGAGTTTATCTTCCAACAATCACAACATTTTTTTTATAAAAAACAATTAACTCTTTAACAGCTCGCGCCATCGTAGTCTCTTCCCATGACCCCTGGATAGTTTTCTTTTGATAGTTTGTTTACCATCTAAAAATAGTTTTAAATAAGTATCATATAAAACTATCATTTAGCTTAGCGGCCTAGTGGCCGCTTTGCCCGGTCCGCTTTGCCCTTTGGCAACCGTTCTGTTTTAAACATAATTTTCTTTCGCATTTTTATCATACTCCAGAATAAAAACAACATAGATAAAGCTAAATAGATAATCAACGACACCGGGAAAATAGAAGCATTCAAATTTACAAGAATATAATTAAAACAGGAAGAATTTACCTTGCATTTTTTTAATAAAACGTGCAATTCCAATATTTTTGGCGCTACAAGCTCGTGCCTTCCCCAACCGCTACCGCATCATGGAGCGGAGCTGGGCGGGATGTTCACTATGCGCCAGAGCAGCAACGTTGCTCTGCCTTTATAAATAACCGAAATATTAAGGGTGGCCGCTTTGCCTCCTATGGCCGCTTTGAGCTGGGCTCCCCTACGTGCTTAGGGCTTGCAGGGCACAACTCATTGCTTACTTGGAATACTAGGCAAATGCCGTGCGTACCCCAAGCACGAAGAGTATTCCCCTTCCTTTTCTCTCCCCCTGAGTATGGAGTAATGGTATTTGGCCTCCAATCTGTTCTATGACTCGTATAGGCGCGTTGGGATCTATTACTTATTGCTTTTAATTAATAAAATAAGTTTTGTTACATGTTATAAAAAAACCGGCCAAGTGCGAGTCGGACTCGCGCACCGAGGGTTCCGTACAAACCTGCAAGGTTTACAAAGTTCGTTCATTACGACAATCGAGTATGAGGAAATGGGTAGTAAGTTTAAAATTATAAAAAAAAAATATATTATGTGATGTAACTAAAAATTTATGGTTTTCGTAATTTTTCCTTTATCTATGCTATAAGACGTTGCTTCGTACCAAATTTCAAGATTCTGAGTTCACGGGAAGCACCCTGTAGGTTTTGATTCCCTTGCAAGTGTCGAAAATTTGCGGCATAAACGGCTGTATCTTTTGATTGCGTTGGCTTAGAAGTTTGATTTTTTCACAGCTTCAAGGGACAGTAGACCTGAGTAATTGATATAAATTTCAGCTTCATACCTCCACGCGTTCCTGAGAAAAAGGGTCTTGACAGACGGACGGACAGACGGACAACAAAGTGATCCTATAAGGGTTCCGTTTTTTCCATTTGAGGTACGGAACCCTAAAAAGTTGGCCTTGAATAACAACTCGGAGACTTGACTTAGAACTTTGGTGTAAAAGTAAACCGTCGATACAAAATCTACAAAATCGTCCGGGGAACTGTGAGTCTGTGGTCTTTTTCGACGAAGGCCTGCCGGCGAACTGCACGGGGCCAGACTGACGTGGTGTGACGCGTCCATAGATATTATTATATTGTATTATGTGTCCATAGATATTATTATTTGTCGATACTGGCTAGGTTCTATGTCAAGTATCTCAGTTCTGGGCTGGTAGTTGGTACCGTCTTCAAAGTTCAAACGAATGAAAATTGAGTACTTACAGAATTCATTGAGATTTAGTCGAATTTTGAAAAAGGCACTAATGAATAATAAGAATTATTTCGTAATTTTTAGGTCATTTTAAGAATTTTGTTTTTTATATTAAAAAAATAATAATTATGTTTGTGTTCGCATATCTCCGGAACCACAAATTTTAAAGTCGGTTTTATCTTTTTAAAATACTATTATTGCTTTAATAATATAACGGTACAAAACCCTTAGTGCGCGAGTCCGACTCGCACTTGGCCGATTTTAAATATTGCCCCTGAGTTTATTAGTATTTATATTTAGTATTTGAGACAACAGAGTAGCCCTTGGTACTTATTAAAACCGGCTAATACTTCAATATACATAGAGATTCGATGGTATCCCGTATCAGCAATCAGACTTCAGACTTCAGACCCTCGTTACAGAGTTAACGAAAATCTTAACTAGATGGCGTTAAGCGCGGCTAAGATCGCGCTATCGCTTGTCAAAATGTTTTAAACTACTTCTCATTCCCCTTACAATGCCTAACATTGTGTTCTTCTTCTGGAACAAAAGTGAAAAAGTGAATTTTTGTGGTGGATATTGTTGTAATATCCATAATTTAATACGATTATTGATTATTGATACCGTTAATTATATTAGGTATATTAATTAATATTAGGGTGTAGTATTATGGATCAGGCTGTTGATGAAGATGATTATGATCGATGAAGTTCATCTGAACTTGGCATTGGATTAGATTTCAACTCTTTTTTTAGGCCAAAAATTTAGGCCTATAGGAACTAGGCCCTATTTTAACAGGTATGTTTTTGGTGGGATTAGTTTTATTCTGACTAATCTGACTCGATATTTGACCATTCGGCGATATTATTATTCGATTATTATTTATTTTTATTAGTGCAGTTCCCAGAGCGTAAAAATCGTGCAAACCTCCGATTTTTGCAATAGTGGATGAAAATTTAAATAATATGGAGTAGAATTTTTTATGAACCTCTTTGCTAAGCCGCACATTTGGCACGTTTAATGCTAAGTACTGACATACGGTTTTGCTCGATAGTTTTACTTCAAATCGAGCAATAACCACCGTGTGGACCGCCAAGACTGACAGCTCGAAGGCTCGCTTCGAGCCGGCTCGATGGAATTAAATATGTCAAATATGCAATGATATTATATTATAAAAAAATATTATATTATAATAAAACTCAAAGCAGATATTATGTTACTACCGCGCGCGTTGTGAAGCCTTAAATACGGGCCAATTGGCCCGTCTTTTATTTACTCTGTCTCTTTTATGTATTTTTTAGGCATTTCGTATCTTTTGTTTCACTTATCTGTCAAATTCGAAAATTGAATTTGATAATTGTTCGGAAGCAATTTAAGCCGGAAAATAGTATGAACGTAACAGATCTGTATTTAGTACAAATATGTCATTTCCTTCGATTTGGAGTAAAACTATACAGCAATACCGTATGTGAGTATATAGCATAAGGCATACCTACTCGGAGTCCCGGGAAAGGACATAGAAAATGAAAGGTTTCCATGATATACAAAAATCAAACGTCCGAAATGTTGCGGCCAAACTTGAAAATAATAATTAATGATGTTAAATAAGTTCTATAATAAAGTAAAAATTAATTTTAGATATAAGAGACGAAATAAAATAGAATTATTAAAACGATGAACAACTCGACTTCATAACGTAATTAATTTAAATTTTGGAGGAACTTTGCTAGCTTTCATTAACGAAATAATTTTGTTTGCTTGTAAGAGTACTGTATAGTGAATAGTTGGTTCGGTCTGGGTAGAAACTTTGAGAACCGCCAAAGTCAAAGGCATAGTACTGTTAATTAAAACATTTGAAAATGAACTTATATTAAGACAGAGAGTAAAGCAAACATAATATGCATAGAACTAACCTAACCATAATTGGTTAAACAGTAAATACAAAACCTTTATTTTGAGAAAAGAAAGCATAGATGGACCACAAATAATTTGTTATATTTCTTATGAGCTATGACCAATGACCTGCTGCCGAATGTACTCAAACTCAAAAACCCATCAAGCCCCGTACGAGCACCGGTGATCGCGACAACAAAAGAATACAATAGCATTTCCGGTAATCCCCGATCGAAGGAATAAAGTTCAGTTAAAATTAAAATAAGAAATCGGCCAAGTGCGAGTTGGACTCGCGCACGAAAGGTTCCGTACCGATACAATAGGCAAAGAATTGTGTTTTTTGTATGGGAGCCCCCTAAAATTTTTATTTTATATTAATATTATTATTAAATATTAAAGTACACATATAACAAAAGAATGTGTGAAAAATTCACGTGCTAAAGAGGTAGCTCTTGCCATTATTGATATAGAGCGAAAAAGGTCGAAAAAGTCACGTTTATTGTATGGGAGCCCCCCTCAAATATTAATTTTATTTTATTTTCAGTATTTGTTGTTATATCAGCAACAGATATACACAATTTGTGAAAATTTCAGAAGTCTAGCTATAGTGGTTCTTGAGATACAGCCTGGAGACAGACAGACGGACAGACAACGAAGTCTTAGTAATAGGGTCCCGTTTTTACCCTTTGGGTACGGAACCCTAAAAAGTGTGAAAAAAGGGATGAAAGTCGCACTCAACACAAGCAAATTAAAACTGGAATCTGCAAGTGAAATGAGTTGCTCAGTTGAATAATTTTTTCCCGGCGCGTCAACAGGTTGGGCGGCGCTGCACCGTACTCAAATTTTATGTCTGTCGTTTTCAAAGCCTTTGCCGCTAGAACGCTGTTTGAGCGACTCAATAAGCGAATTTTACCGTGTTTGCTCTTACTTTTATTTTATTAGATTAGTGGATTTGAGTTTTTATTGCCTGTGCTAGGATTATAGTCCAGTTTTTGAGTTAATTCGACTGGAGTTTATAGATTCACTGGTGCTTTAATCCTTCGATGGGGGATTCTTGGAAATGGTATTGTATTCTATTGTTGTCAAGATCACCGGCGCTCGTATGGGGCTTGATGGGTTAAATTAGTTAACGTAAAAATATCAATTAATTCATCATCAACGGTGTTGCACAGAATAATATAAATTATCTGTTACCTCTTCACGCCCAAACAACTTAAACGATTTTGCTGAAACTTGGTATGGACATCCTCTGATTCCCCGGAATGGACATGGTATACTTTTTATCCCGGAAAAATGTACGGCTTCTGCAGAAATTTTGACCAAACGCAGTTGCGGGCGTCATCTAGTGATAAAATAGACCCCTGATAAAAACAACTTAGACAGTCATCAGTCGTGTCGAAAAGACGCGCAGCTAAGGCGTTTGAAACACACGGAATTTAACTGGACGGCTCAACAATTAACCAATGAACCAAGATGGTCGATCTGGTATCATCATCATCATCATGATCAGCCTACTGCCGTCCACTACTGAACGTAGGCCTCCCCCAATGAGCGCCAACCATCCCGATCTTGGGCAGCCATCATCCGCTGCGGGCTGCCAGCCACTTTCTTTAACCCGGCACAATGACGCCGGGTCATATTGACCCGAGCCATTGTTAATTGGATATATTTTGTCTTTGCGCCAATCGAATGTTTTCCAATATTCGTATAGCTGGAGTTACAACCCCCTTCCATCCACCTAGCTCTTACAACTAGAGTCATACCTCGTGTGCAGCATAGTGGTGGTTAATATAACGTATAGCTGAAAAAAGTAGCGCGCTATTTCTTCGCAACGAATAGCGCGCGCTATAAATCTATGCACAAGACGCTACGTTATAAGTTATAACGTATCGCGCGGTCACTGACCTAGCGGCTAGCACGGCGCCGCTCGCGCCGGCCGATTGCGCGCGATTTTCGTTCGATCGTTGTCGGGTCGTTTCGTTGTCAAATCGGGTGAATTCAGCTGTCATCATTTTTGCAGTGTTGCTTTGCGTGCATACGTAAATTATAATTACTATTCTTTGATTTTGAAGCTAATGTTGACTTTACGCCATAGACAAAAGTGGTGCAAATAATATTTTTAAAAGTACCTACTTAAATAAAATGTAAAAAAAATACTGTTGTTAAAAAGAAGATGTAAAAATATGTACTTAATTATTTATTAACAGACCCACCGCGTTATAATTATTGCAGACGTTACTGATCATCATGGTTGTAACGTCATAACGAAAGAATTTCAATAACGTTGATAATATTACAATTTACAACGCGTCAAGAATCGTTAATTTCATTCGTTGTAACGTAGCGTCAAAGATATCGCGCTTGAAAAACAACGAGTCAAGAATCGTTATTCGTTGTAACGTAGCGTCAAAAATATCGCGCTTGAAAAACAACGAGTCAAGAATCGTTCATTTCATTCGTTATAACGTAGCATCAAAAATAGCGCGCTTGAAAAATGTAGTATATTCGATGTAGCGTGCTAGGAAAATATAGCCGTTATGAACACCACTAGTGCAGCAAGATATTTGCGCGTCAAGTTAAAACGGGTCATTATGACCCGGCGTCATCGTCGGTGTAGTATTTTCGTGACTAATTTTTATTAGTATTAAAATATTGTTTTGCCTTATTTTTTACGTTTTAAAGGAGAATATCATTGACTAACAGCCCAGAAAGGATTTAAGAGTTGTTACAAGAGTTAGACTTTGACGATGACGAGTCTCAGGCTGCTTTGGGCATTGAAATTGAGGACCACGTATCTAGGTAAAAGTGAAAAAAATTCCTGGAACTTATAAAAGATGAGAAGTCTGTTCATCTAGAAAAGATAAAAAACACTTCACACATGCCCAGCATGGACAATTTTTATATGTTAGGGCATGATTACATATTCTGATAACTTTAGTAGTTCTATAACTCTGAATGAGTAAGCAGAAGGCTGATTTCTTATTATTTTCATGTTAGTAAGATATAACAACCTCTCTTTAAATTTATCAGTAAAATTTATCCTTCAAAGGTATGAAATTTTACGAAAATATAAAATTAACGTACGTTTAACGTTTTCAAGGTTGATTTTGCACCTGCCGTGAAGAAAGCTAAAAACAAAAATATTAATTATAAAATAGTTTTTTTTTTTTTGTATTTAATGTATAATTAAAGTCCCCTTTTTGAATATATAATAAACAAAATCTGGTAGCATACTTAGTTTCATTAAAAATGTATCTACAAAGTTCGGGTCAAAATGACCCGACGTCATAGTCCATGTAATTATTTTCACGTCACTGACGCCGGGTTAAATCGTCGGTCCACCGTGCTGCGGAACGTCCTACACAACGTTTGCCCATGCGTGGTCTCCACTCTAACACTTGTCTGCTCCTTTTTTTTCTTTCTTTATACCAGATGTAGCAGATCTGGTATATAGAAAGAAAAAAAATCATCCTTTTAAGTTAGCAGGTCGGTGTCTGTCAGTGCAAATATCGACGTAAAGGACATTCATATCAGCGCGCCTTGTACAGTGGCGGTTACGACGCTCGCCGCGTGCTTGATAGGGCGAAATAGGAGAAAATTAAACATTTTATTTTACCGAATCATTTATTCAAAAACTATTCGGTTATTACTAGACATCGGATTATATGCATTTACATACTTGCATATGCAAATGCATATAATGGCGCCTTGTAATCTCCAAACTCCAAACCGAGACCACAAAACAGAGGTACAATAGATCAAATCACTTCAAATATGTGGCTCCATCCCCATTTGAGGAATGTAATACATCCAATAGGTACATTATCTCTCTAGAAACAAATTTTTCATTATAGTTGGCAACATTAGCAAAAAATTTGAATAAAGTAGTTAACGATTTAATAAACTTCCATGGGCATTACGAATTAAGATTACAGTCGGAAAATTCTCATTGGTGCTGTAGGATAAATTAAAAATCCTGGATTTGATGAAATTGTAAAAATTGACGCTTTTATTAACGGCACCACCGGAAAACTCTTTAAAAAAGTAATAATTTTTAACCCGTCAAGCCCCAAGCGATCGAATTCGACCGCGACAACAATAGAATAACAATAGATTTCCAAGAATCCGCGATCGAAAGATATTAAGCGACTTTTGATTGTGCATATTTTGTGCATATTTCGGCCATTTTTTCGTGCATACTTGCATGCATATTTCGGCAATTTGATCATGCATATAATCCAATGTCTAGTTATTACTAATTATTTCTTTAGAAATCATTTTTAAATATTATGTTCGCTTATTTTTTTACTTTGTTCATTTTATAATTCTACATTAATTTTGGTGTAAGAGAGTTCCACATAATTTCTTCAGACTGGAAGCTTAAAAATCAGTCTTTTCGAACTGGCCTGGCCAGTAGTGACCTAAAAGATATTTTGTTTCCAACACTTCATTTTACGCAGAGTAACACATTTTGAATTCCCACTTTCCAGGAAAATTGACGTTTATTTTAGCTTCCATGTCAACATCCATTGATACATCACGACAATCGATATAATATTGTGCCATCGAAGAAATCGATTTATAGGCAGTTGACAGACAGAATTATATGTCAATTGACAATTCAATGTAATTCTTGACCTGTTAGCTGGGTTTTACATATCCCGACCGAATAACGTATGTCCGTCTATGAACAAATTTCTTCGATGATAGTACATTAGTAATACGTAAATAAAACTTTTGATTAGGAAAAATATACGATTTTGATACAAGAACCTACAGCTACTGTCTACTGCCTGTTCTCAATCCTGAAATACTCTTCTGAGTATACCGGGTATAGGTGCTGATTAACCTACTTCGATACACTATAGTCAAAATGAAATAAGGTGTCCCCAGCGGTCATTTACCTTTTAGTCTAGGAGCTATAAAACTCGCACCGTATTCATTTTAGTTAAGAAGAAAATTAAAATCTTATAAAGACACAAACTAATATTATAGACTCGTCGGAAAACCTCTTGGGTTTTATAGTTATCATTCTTAGAATGATAACTTTTTAACCCAACGACCGCTGCGGTCTGCGGACAGAATTCAGCAATACGAGAATTATAATAGTGGCCGCCAGTATGCTGGACATAATATTTTCAATACATTTAGGATCTAAGTTTTTTTTTGCGCTCCGTAGAAGTATATAGATACTATCCTACCTACTGCTGAAGAAATTAACCCTCCTTTTGACACAATTGGCCAAAACAGAATAACTAAACAAAGTATATTGCATCTATGTAGGTACTGTGCATAATTTTAAAAGAACACTATTTTATTATTTACCTTCTGTCTTCCTTTTATCAGTCTATTCCACACAACCCAGTACACAACACATAGTTACCGAATACTTTTCACAGTTATGTATTACAAAATTATTGTCAGAAAATCTATTTATAAGTCCACTTTTCCAACCGTTTACATACAAAAATATTCCAGAAAATGTTCCTAATTTATGGTAATTATATGAAACATAACACACCGGACGATTAGGAAGTAATATTATTAGCAATTTCATTCATAAATTAAAAGAAATAAATCAAGATTCAACACTTAGAGTAAATTTCGCTCCAGTTCGTGATTTTGACAGTTTGTTTACTATGTTGCCAGTTATCAAAACTTAATTTGCTTGATAAATCTCAAAATATAAGTAATTATTATAAGTCCCAAGGTATTATTTAAGGTTTAAGGAGATTACCCAACAAAATTTGTACTTCTAAAAATGATTGGTACACAATAATACACACACTATAATTTAGAAGATAGCAAAACGTTACAGGTCATTTTCAACTATTAGATATAAAATTGTATTAATATTTATATATAATACAATATAAATATTAATACAATATTTAAATATATATTATATAATGCTTGGAAACTCAGGGGTATAAAATTGTATCTGAAATAACTTCCGCTGCTCTCCCAATTTCGTACAATTTACCAACATTTCGGGGAGAGTATAATATTCCAACATTGGCAACACAGCACGCGCATGCGTACCGCAGGCTTTATTCGCGCCAGATGTTTGTAGAGTTTTGGTAGTATTATTGATTTCGGCGGCAACTCATGCTTTTCGATTCAATCAGTTGACAATAGGCTATTTTTGGATGCTGGTTGTGTCCCGCTGATTCAGATTAAAATATTTTATTAGTTTCTGTGTGTGGTAAAATTCGTATATATATTTTTATAGTAGAAGGCTGAGTTCATAAGAGCTTTTATATTTCCAATATTTAACACCTAAATTCTTGACCCCATATTAATATAATAAAATAACAATATACTGCAATAATAATAATACCTATATAATAATATGATGATAATCTAAAAATTAAAAATAAAGCCCGCTATAAAAAAATCACAAAACTAGTTCAAAACTAATGGGTCTTGGGTTTTCTTGAGACAATGGCGAACGGTAAATCCATCATGATGACGCCTGATGACACCAGCTGATGACACTTGACTCATTGTTTACATGACAATGACCTTATCCTTGGCGCATCACGCAAGAACAAACGAAATGCAACTTTACCTAAAGGTTTTAAAGTGGATATTAGAATGGCTAATCGTTCCTTTGTGCATGGCTTTGATTGATTTTGCAAGAATGTGATTGACCCTTAATAGTGATCTATACGTCATAAATCATAATATAATAAAACTGTTGAAATGAAAATTCTGTACATTAAAGATATTCAAAAAATAATAAGCGGGGGGTATAATTACTACATCGCTATAGAAGCCAAAAATGTACTTAGTTTTTTTGTCTGTCTGTCTGTAAGGAGGAGAGCAAAGAGGGGGTCAGATTTTGTCTCAAACTTTTTTTCTTTAATGGACTTACTTCATAATGTTAACTGTTTTTTCCAACTTAGCATCTGGTGTCTAAAATTTGTCCCTCCACCCCTCTTAGGGGACAAAAGAGGGGGTAAGATTTCGTATCAACTGATGAAGTAGAAATACTTTAAATGGTAAAAAAACAACGTTTGCCGGGACAGCTAGTATTATTATAAATATTTTTGCAAAAGTGTGCAATGTGCATCTGCCTATTACATATTCACGCCTAAACCGCTGAACCGATTCAGCTGAAAGGTATTCCAGAGATACTTTAAGTCCCGGGAAAGGACATATTATGATTCTTTTTATCCCGGAAAAATGTACGGTCCTCGACCGATAAACGAATTTTCGCGTAGTGGAGTTGCTGGCGTTATCTATTTTTTCATATATCTCCTAGACTAAAGGTCAATGACCGCTGTGGGTACCTTATTTCATTTTGACTATAGTTCATTGTATTACACTCCCTATCACGTGGTACGTGATAAGTTGATAACTGATAGCAGATTGCTGTAGAATTTCGTTTGTGAAATTTCAGGTTTCGAATTCGTGTGTTGCCGTGGAAGACTTTTCCGGGATAAAAGCTATGCTATGTCCGCTTTTTTTTTATGCAATAAGGGGCAAACGAGCAAACGGGTCACCTGATGGAAAGCAACTTCCGTCGCCCATGGACACTCGCAGCATCAGAAGAGCTGCAGGTGCGTTGCCGGCCTTTTAAAGGGTAATAGGGGAGGGTAGGGAAGGAAATAGGGAAGGGTAGGAAAGGGAAAAGGGTAGGGGATTGGGCCTCCGGTAAACTCACTCACTCGGCGAAACACAGCGCAAGCGCTGTTTCACGCTGGTTTTCTGTGAGGACGTGGTATTTCTCCTGTCGAGCCGGCCCATTCGTTCCGAAGCATGGCTCTCCCTCTTCCGGTACTCACATTTTCTCCACACCTCATTAAAATCTGTACAGCGTTTTAAGGGTGAATGGGTAGCAGTTATATTGATTGACAGAGTACAAACACTATTTCGCAATAAGACTATTAGTATAGAAGTAAGGATTTATGCTTAAAGTCACAATCAAATTATTTATAGTACAATGGTTTTCGATTACCTTTCTACGCGGTCGGTCAAGGCAGTCTGAACTCTGAGTCAGTAGTGGTGAGTCTACAGGTGTGCGCAGTCGTACAGGTATGTACCGGAAACCATTAGCATGTAATCGTAAAAAAAAAATGTCGAATCGTAAAAAAAAATTTAAAGAAAAGTGCAGTTGCGTTTATTATGGTCTAGGCCGGGAGAGATGGCTTGGGACTTCAAACTGTATATATATTAAAAGTTATGAAGTTTTAATGTCTCTTTTTACGATTTTAGGAAGTAAGTGTTTGTGTTTATGTTTACATCTAGAGATGGGCCCAATTTAGATGCTTATTTTCGGTGGGTTTGCTTTGAATCAGTGGGTTTCTTTTAATATTATTAAGAACTGGGTGACGGCCGCGACTCCGTTGCGTCAAAATTCGTTTATCGCGCGGGAACCGTACACTTTTTCAGGATAAAAAGTATTTCAGCAAAATCGGTTCAGCGGTTTGGGCGTGAAGAGGTGACAGACAGACACTTTCCCATTTATAATATTATTCAGGATTGATGCTAGTAAGTAGTAAGATTACTTAAAAATTTGATTTGAAAATAAAACTATTTGGTTTACTAAATGATAGTAGTAGAACTTCGGTCACGCAAAATATAATATGATCCCGACCCGATGATCCGCATATTATATTTTTCCCGCAGTAAAAGTAGCCCTAAACATTCTTCTTCGCAGTCTGCTCTATCCTTTTGTCGTGTACTTTCGGAGTATGCGTGGGCGCCGGCCGGGGTGTGCCAGGGGGTGCACTTGCACCCCTTGGGAATCTCGGGATCAACAGGAATTATTGAAATTAAAAGCCATCTGTAACCCTATTACCGTGCCGTATACGTATAGTTCGTAATGTTACGGCACTAAACGTACCTAAGCTGTAGACGTAAATATACGTAGGCGTAAAAAGAAAGACAACTAAAACCTGCACCCCTTGGAAATTATTTCTGCCCGCGCCCAATTACCTTCTTATAGTACTTACTATCTACTAAAAAAAAATGATTGTGAATTTTCCCGTGCTAAGCACGAAGCACGATGTAGTAAGATTAGAGGAATGTTCTAAGTAATGTAAATTTTAGAGCTTATTTAAATGAACTTTAAAGCTGCGGTATTTGCTGGATAGCTCGTAGTTACGTGTTAACATAAAGTTACACACAGGCCAAACGCTAACAATGCTAATTTTTAAACTATTAATTATTTACAATTTACAACAGACTTTAAAATAGCTTTAAATAACAAAATTTAAAATAAAATGGGAGATATTTCTTTAAACAATTTCGTCAATTAATGTTTGTTAACTATGCAGAAGTAACATTATGTATTATATTATGTTATTTATTTTGTTACTATGCACTTCTTCTTACTTTATATTAATTTACGTACTTCTATAATATAACAAATTCATAACTCAAACTTTTATGGAAAAAGATTTACTTATACGATACAAGTCCTATTTCATTTCATTAATATTATTACTGATAGAAATAGGAGTTAGTACCACACCTTTACACTCTACAGCCTAACTATTCAGTTGTGTACAGATACTTCTAATTAACGTATTAAAAAATCATAATTATACATCAAATAGAGCGAAAATTTCTTTAGCGATTCGTTTCCTACCATTTCACACACGTAACTGATTAATGATGTAAGATTCCGATAATAATTAACACGAATAATTGGGTAATTTACATCAGAGAAGAAAAACATAGCACAAGTCATACCTTGACACGTAGGAAATAGAGCACAATTTTGAATAGAAGAAATAATACTAATAGCTTACAGATTGTTTATTTATTTTTCATTCAGAGTGTGGTCAATGTATCAAAGGTCATAAGTCATAACTAACCAAACTTCTTCATACAAAAGTATTCTCTAAGTCATCGAAATACGTAATATAATCGAAACAAAGAGCGCGGCCCAGGTGGGTTCAGTACGGTTGCTGAGAGGATAAATGAAACGCCTCAAAGCAGCTGTCAGCGAGGTAACGCCGCATGAACTGTCATGTTTGTCGGGCGCGCACCCCATATCGAATTATAAGACGTTATCACGCCAAAAATATCTACTGCTTTGCAATACATAAGTTGATAATCTGTTTTTTTTACTTTTTGAAATATGTATTATATTAAGCCTTAGAAAGGTTTTTTCTCCTATTTCGCCCTATCATGGACGCAGCGAGCGTCGTAACCACCACCGTACAAGGCGCGCTGTTATGAATGTTATTTTAATGTCATTTACGTCGATATTTGCACTAACAGACAATGATCAAGGTCATTGGTGGATATAGAGGCCTTAAGAGTCCGTATACGAAATTTTGCCAATTTTGCCGAAATTGCAAAGGTTCGCTACAGAAATATTATTAGGTTTTTTCCCCTTATTAGGCTTAAAAAATATATATTAATTATAAGTTTTAAAATATATCTAATAAATAAATATGATTTAAAATAAATAAATAAATTAAATATATATTTAGGCGCGGAAAGCCGACTCGAACTTGCGGCGAGTAATATAATATGAGATTTAGGTTGTTTGGAATCGTATTTTTTGGCACAATTTGTTTTTTTTTCTTTTTTCTCGAATTGAATAGAATTTTATCTATAGATTATTTCTGTCGTTTTCTTTTTATGAATTACAGCTCCAAGTTGCCGAAATTAACAGCAATTCTTTGCCCATTTACTCTAAAATTTTGCCGAGTTACATTTTTTTTTTTCTCAACTATTTCATATTAAAGTGGTAAAAAGTAATTCCAACATAGGGTTTTGGCGCGATCTCCGCAACGCGGCAAATGTATGGCCAAGGTCGTTTGCTCGGGGGGCGGCCTTAGCTGACGTCAAAAATGTTTGTAACAGGAATTATTACCCAAAACAGTCGTAGCACATACATACAGTAAATAATCCGACCAATAACAGACATGTTGCAAACGTTATATCAGATTATTGGCAGAAACGTTGTCAAACGTCGGACAAAACTTTTTGTTTACTGTACATGCTGGTGCTGCCGTCTAGAGTGAAAATAAATAACACAGTCAGCATGTCCAGTCAAATAGATTGTCACTGTCTTCGGGTTTTCTGGGGTCATTTTAATATTTTGGGTTTAAAGTTAACTGATGTGCCGCAGTTTTTCTTATAAACAATTTTTTATCCTACACTAGCTGGCCCGGTGAACTTCGTGTCACTTTAAAACCATCCCTGGACTTCTAAAATCAGCCCAATCCGTTCAGCCGTTTTCGAGTTTTAGCGCGACTAACACATTTGAAAATCCATTTTTATCTATGGATTTTCAAATGTGTTAGTCGCGCTAAAACTCGAGAACGGCTGAACGGATTGGGCTGATTTTAGTCTTAAAATATTCGTAGAAGTCCAGGGAAGGTTCACCGGAACAGCTAGTATATTATAAGATATAGATTTTAGGTCAAAGCTTATCCTAAATTTTATCCTTGCCTTCCTTCTTCAGCAATCTTTAGCTACAAGAAAAAATTTTGCGCTGATATCACAATTTTCATCCCCATAACACATGGACGTATAAAAAAAGGCGGACGGAGTCCCACCATACACAAAACTGTGTCGCTCAGAGTCGGCCAGCTGGCTGTATGTACACGGTCCGCACGCACACATTCTTGCGCTAGTCCATACCATTTGACAGGCGTCAGAACGTGTGCGTGGCTGACTCAGAAGAAAAGTGAAGACACAGTTTTGTATATGACAAGACTCCATCCGCCTTTTTTTCTACGTTCATGCCCATAACATATCTCCAAGCTCCAGGAGTGACGTGCTCATATTATAACGGGTACGTTGTTCATATTAAACGCGAAGGCTGTCAGGTACACCCGTCATTCAAGAGAATATTGGATGATATAAAGACGTGAAGAATTTGAATATTTAAAATAGGTTTAGCAAGAAAATGACCTTACTTAAATGTATTTTTAGATTATTTTCTTGTTTTTAGTATTGGTTGCACTCTGGAAGTGCCGGCAGAATAACGAATTAAGGTGACCCCGCGTTCCAAAGTAAAAAACCGTGTTGGATATGTTTTAGATAATGGTTTTCTATGAGAGGCTGGCCCGGCCTGAAATGGAACAGCAAGAAACGGAAAGGGCGTAAGTGACAAAATGGTTTTTGTCGCATAATTTAAAATCAGTTGGCAAAATAGGAACCCCTTTTTTTACAAAGGTCTTTTTGATTGATTATTTTGTGTAATAAAAGTTGACCAATCGTGTTATGCTATGGGTAATTCAAAGACAAAGACATGATGAATACTGACAATGAACTTTAATTTCTTAGCTTTAGTCATTGCTGAGAAAAATCGATAACGCTATAGCGCTCGAGAGACGAGAAGGCGTAGATTTTCACCATGAGTTACATAGAAATGGGATGGGAGAGGAAGGGGTATAATTTCCTCTGCCACTCCGCGCTATCTACGTTCATAATAATAAATCACATACAAGTTTTAATATTCTTCATAGTCTTGATATTATAATGTCGGAATAAACCCACACCGGTTCTCTATGAAGTTCTAATGTCGCTTTGGTATTTGATTGGTCCTTTCTCCTTAATTAATATTTTACTTTTTAAATCGGCTTCCAAAAAAAGGTGGAGGTTCTATGTTCGGCTGCGGATATATATTTTTTATTTTTTTAGGGTCAATACTCATTATAATCAGCAAAACTTGGTAACTTATTGCCATACGTCTTTCACAAGGTAGGAACTCACCTTGTATTAACCTCATAATTACTACACCAATACTTCCTTGTAAAGTCGTGTTGACATTGCACACTTCGAAACCTGTCTGTAATGTATACAGTGTGAAAGATTCCTTCGGTGCCTTGATAGATGATCTTAACAGAAAACATAAAAAAATATATAAGTACGGTTGAATTAAGAAACCTCCTCCTTTTTGGAAGTCGGTTAAAAGAGCCCCCCCATCGAAATACTATTGAACAGTGACTGAGTCAAAAATTAATGGTCGTACCACTGAGGTAGTAAGTACTACGTACTAGAGCAGCTATTGCAAACAAAAAACATGTCGCACTTGAGGCATGAGCGGGGTGGGAGGCGGGGCGGTGATTGCTATAGATCAGTACCGCAGAAGTGACACAGTTTTGTGCCTACACTCGAATTAATGCAGAATCTATTTGAGTAAGTGGATAAAATAAAAATTAATTGTTTATAAAATTTATAATTAAGTATGGATCCACAGTCCACTATAGCTAATTACCTTATTTAAATTACTTAAATATTTTCAAATATACCATAATAAAATTATTATAATGTACGCATGTATAATGTACGTAATATTAATTTAAATATTACCAAAATACAAACTCGTCTACGTGAGTAAGTACTTCATTCATCGTCGTCTTATCATAGATCTGTATTCTGCCTACATTCCCCTCTGACTCTACTACTCTATGATAATGCAAAATGGCGCGCGTCTTCGCCTACTAATTGAATGTTCGTATTTTAATTGAAAATAATTAGTTAAATAAGAATGCTAATACCGATGAAATGTTATTTCGTTGCATTTGGAAGTGTTATTGGAATAATTTTTGCAGTATCTTAACCTACAACTAGGCATTTATACGACTTTTTTTGTTTCGTTTTTAATTGTTGTACGTCTGGTGCGCAGAAGAGCTCGCGGGCGACTAAGTGCACTGCTGCTATATAGATAACGTTGAATGCATAAAGTTAATATACCTATCGGAATAGAGCAACAATCTCGAGCTGTCAAACGTAACCAAAATTGGTTTTCATCTGTGTGAAAAATATGTGTACGTAATTACGTATACACTCACACAAGCAAGATTGGACATGAATTCTATGAGATTATATTGACAACGTGCGGCACGTGCCGACTGGACGTCAAAAAAAGAGTGCTGCTGTCATGTATCACACGTCTCTTTTTACCACGCGGTGTTACTGATAGTGACATCTCGCTTGCTCAGGCCTTTGTTTCTCTATTCCGCTAGGTATATTAACTTTATCGTTGAATGTGACCGAGCACTGCGTTGCGTTGTCGAGTCTAGTACGTAGTACATACTATGTCAGTGGGTCGTACGAAATCCACACTCCGTACTTTTAAGGATTCCACAAACCTACGCGACCAAAGCGACTGCGAAGCGGTAGCGTCTACCGCGCGGCGGACGTTGCCCATGTAATCTTATGGCGCTGTGCACACCTGCACGACCGCGACGCGAAATGTTCGCGTCGGCAAGCGGAACGTGCGCGTCAAGTTGTCAGACGCGTGTTTTGAAGTGTACATAACTAGACTTCTTTTTTAAAACCTTTTTTTATATTATTTTCTACAACTCTTTAGTTTATGATTTTTTGATTTGTATACGTTTTGATAGATTGTGTCATGATATTAACGTTTGACGGTTCGCACCGTAGTCGCACAGGTGCACGGCCAGTTTCGCGTTGCAGACGCTCCCGTATCGCGTACCGCGTCCCCTGTCACTGACGCTTAGGTTTGTTTTAAGCTTTAGTTTGTTTTCACAGTCAATTTCCGTTGGCCTAGTCACTTACTTAAAATATTATGTCCAATGTATGAGCTGATATCGTTCTACTTTACTTAAAAAACATGAACGACAAAAACTACGAAGAAACTTTTTGCGTGCGTTTATTTCTGGCTAAAATGTAACACCCAGAGACATTTTTTGTTTTACCCAAAGAAACCTTTAACGATTTATTTTGACCCGACTAAGACGAAGCTAAGCGGAAGTAAATGATTTTAGCACCCTACGTAATAAGTGCCCTCGTGACGGTTAAACTACTGATCCGATTTTAACAAATCCAGTACATTAGAATTCAGTACTCGTAATGCACGGGTGATAGGCTAATTTCTATCCAAAATTTTGTATTTTTAGGTATGTACTCAGTCATGAAAGCTACTCGGGCCACGGGCCACAACCACAAAACGCCGCCACTGGCTTTATTCCTGTAGTTTTCATAATTTTTTTTAACGCCAGTGGCCGCCACGCGCTACAACGATTCACTTTACGACCACTAGACTAGCTTAAAACGGCGTTTGTGGCTATGGCGTGTGGCCCATGTGCGGTGCGGCGACTTAAAGCTGATTACTAACTTTTATATAATTTAGCGATTTATGTTTATCAGCACAATAGAAGTGTACTTCCTCAAATGCACGTCAAAGCCTTATAAGGCGGACCATAACATTAAAAGTATACACACGTTCCCACTTGAGTACAGATTAGCATACAACATAACATAATGTTTTTGTTATTAACATAATGTCTTGTCATATTGTTCTTACATTAGCTGACCCGGCGAACGTTGTCTTGCCGTATATTTCGGATGTGTAAAAAAGATTTTGTCTATTCAAGAGAGCCATCAAACGAACGTAATTTGTGAGTTGTGAGTCGCAGAATTTCTGCCGGCAGAAATTCTGTTGCATTTGGTTTCATATAAAAGTCCTGTTGATTCACACGAGCGTAATTTTGTGAGACATGATTTTTATGAAAAGTTTTTTACGTGAACGAAATTATGCCACTCACAACACAACTCACAAATAACGCTCGTTTGGCTTCACTCTTACCCGATGGGCACACAAAATTTCATCGAAAATGGTCGAGCTGCAGCACAAGAACTTTAAGCATAATTTTTATTTGATAAAAGATTCCCACGATGTTATAACCCTCGGAAACCGTACATTTTCCGACATAAACTGTACTATAGTTCTCTCTAGATTATCACTCAACATAGCATTAATCAACATAGTACTTTTAGCGACTGCTTTGCTTCTGCAGCTTTGTTGACCTGTGTGTAGCCAGTGTAGGCATAGGCGTAGGCATCAAATAGATATTATTTTGAGGCAGATATGGCTATCCCACATTATTCAGTCGGGTTGTAAAGGCAGTGTCAATAGAGAGCTTGATAATCTGACCAACTTATGTACTTAGTTATTATTTTTTCCTATACTTAAATAAATATTTTTTTCGTATATGTAGAGTAAGGCCAAGTTACCACATTAGAAAATAAGGTATCATAGTACTAAAACTTCAATTACAATATAATAAAATAGTTCAATAATGATTTTATGCTAACACGCAAGATCTTAGCGAATTACCATACCAGAACGGATGAAGAAATTAGAGCAATAGCCTATGAATATTATGAAATAACTATTAATTTTTCTGTAGTAATATAACGATTTTACCAACTTATAACTTGAATATTTATACACTCTTAAATATAAAGTTACAATTAGGTATATGTCTACCAGAATCTGATGGCTAAAAGTAAGAAAATCAATTGACTCTAGCAATACCGGGGTAATTGGAACAAAACATTTTGTTTCTTTTTTCTTCTTATAGCGGCTGATTCTATGAAATCCAACGATTAAGGCCTATACCTAATTGTAACTTTATATTTAAGAGTGTATAAATATTCAAGTTATAAGTTGGTTATAAGCATCTTAAGTACTTATTTACATCGAGTTGTACTGGCTAAAAAGATAGTACTTTTTTGCCCGACTACGACTGAAGGCCGTGTATTCTGATCCCATGCATGCATGAACTCTAGAAATATGTGAAGTATAGCTCGCCTGAGACCTCTTAATCCGCGATTGACAAACACTTCCCCGGGCGGGTAAGCCGGCAGTGTATCAAGATTAGCTAATCCGCACTTATCACACGAGGCATGTTGACATGGTTACGGTTATTGCCGAATTTAGTATATTATGGCAAACAATAGTATCTAGTTTAGCAGTTGTTTAGATCATCTAGATTATAGAGAATATTTTTTAATGTAGTGACTAGCGACCAACACAAATCTATATTGCCCCCTTCAAATTCTATAAGCGGATTTCTACTTAAAGTGTGGAAAAGGATTCTCCATACATACACAACCATTTTTTAGGGTTCCGTACCCAAAGGGTAAAAACGGGACCCTATTACTGAGACTTCGATGTCTGTCCGTCTGTCATTTTTCCAACGCGGGAATCGAACCCACGACCTCCGGAGTCGAGAGCCACGCTCTCGACTCCGGAGGTCGATCGGTGATGATGATGATGGTAGCTCATGGCGTGAAAGATGCCAAACAGAAGGAAATGAACAAAAGTACCCAAGATGACTATGAATTTTATTTTTATGAATTATTAAATTCTCTTATAACTTATCCCGAAAGAAAAACAAATAGAAAAGAACGTTTAGCCAAATCTAACGTTTAAATAAAAGAAACCACCACCTAAATAAGTTATTTTTTCGTCTGAACTCCAGCAGATAAATAATCCATTGTTCGAAGCAGGTTTTCTGAAGTGATATAATCAATAGTCGAACTTTATTGTGTCTGTACTTGTCAAACTTTTTGTAACAAGCTTACAGCTGACCTTGGAACTTTGAGGATATCAGATCTGTTTGTTATGACTGTGATACACAGAGGAATTGGAAAATCTTTGATCGCAAAATATATTTTCATAATAGAAATACAAATTATATCCTATTTCATTACCCAGGGGCCAGGAGCCAGGAGTCAAAGGTCTCGACACTACCAAGTTTCATTAAAATCGATGTAGCGATCGTGCAGATTTGACAGGTAGAAAGATTTTCTTGATAGATAGAAACTATTTATTTCTAGTTTTAGCGTGGAAATGTTATGACTTATGTGGTTGTACTGTATATGAATGAAATACTATAAAAATTTACCCACACCTGAACATAATATAACTTCCTCCTTTTGGAAGTCGGTTAACAAGGAAGTTTAAAACACAACATTTTCGTTTATTCACAATATGTTGGACTGAGAAGGGTTAATCATATAAGCACTAAATGAATAACATTTTAAAAGGCAAAGTAAAGAGCACACAAATCAAATTGGATATTCCGTTAAAAGGTATTAGACAGTTTTTTGTACATTCTACCGTAGTGCTGCCTTTACGATGAAGCTTAAGTAATCCTTCGGGGACACTTTCATCATCATCATCATATCAGCCTATATTCGTCCACTACTGGAAATAGGCCTCTCTCAATGAACGCCAAGATGATCGATCTCCGTCTGCGAGACGACGATCTCCGTTTAGTTGCGGGTCCATGTTGGATGCGAGTTGCTACTCACATCCAACATGGACTCTCTTCATGGATCTCCTGCTGGAGATCGGGAACACTTTACTTTTTCAAAATACTAAATCGCGTATAACATTTGAAACTGGAAATTCCGTAGTTTTTACGAAAACAGAAACAATATTTATATGTTCAACACGAATATAACTACTCGTATATCATAAAATTCTTAATATCATAAAGACTAGTAGTCAACTACTTTAATCATGTCACACAAAACAATAATATTATATCCCACGATATAATAATATTTTGATACAAGCCAGCAACGATTATACACATGTATGTCAAGGGCTTTATGCGAACTACGTGGGAAAACTGGCTTCCTTATGAAAATTGACCTTGATTCTACTCCATATCGCATGCCGTAATAATTGATCTTTATGGGATCTTGGCTATAAAAACATGACGTGGAGAACCGAGAACTACTGTTTACTATTAAAAAGAGTTGTTACAAAGGACAAAACACATATTTTTCTCGTGTGGGCTCTACTCGGAGAAAGCTTGCATGATTTATTCATATACGAGCTTTTGCCCGCGGCTTCGCTCGCGTTAATAAGTATTATTAAATATAAACTTTCATCCCCTTGGAGGTAGAATTGATCAAAATCCTTTCTTAGCGGATGCCGTCGTCATAACATCTATCTGCATGCCAAATTTCAGCCCGATCGGTCCAGTGGTTTGGGCTGTGCTTTGATAGATCACCATGTCAGTCAGTCACCTTTGAGTTTTATATATATTATACAGATTATATTATCACAATACGACGAGGCGCAGCGCTGCGAGCTGCATTTCCATATTTTACGACCTAACAATCCAATACTAAACTTACTAATATATATATTTATAAAATTACATGTCCTGACTGATTGACTGACTGACTGACTAACTGATTCATCATCGCTGCGCAAAAACTGTTAAAGTTACAGCCACGAAATTTGGTGAGTAGGGTTGTTTTATTAAGTAGACACCCACTAAGGAAGGAATGTTGAAAGTTTTACCCCGAAGGGGGTGAAATAGGGGTTGAAAGTCCGTCATTTCTTGAGTTAGAATCGTGAAGCTTTATTTTTGGGTTACTGATTAAAAATGAATAGATACTCGTATGTATTTAAGCGTTTTTGGAAATTCTACCCCCAAGGGGGTGAAATTCGGGTTGAAAGTTTTAAATAAAATCCGTTATTTCTTGAGTTAGAAACATAAAATTTTATGTTTGGGCTACTGATTAAAAATGATTGGATTCGTGTTTAAGCGTTTTTGGAAATTTTACCCCCAAGGGGGTGAAATTAGGGTAGAAAGTTTCAATGAAAGTCCATCATTTATTGAGTTAGAAACATGAAAGTTTATGGACGTTTGCGTTTGACGTTTGCTTAAATAGGGTCCCATTTTTACTCTTTGCATAAGGAACCACAAAAAGGGATAACTATCCATCTTTGTTATTATACTATGTTAACGCGGACGAAGTTGCGGGCAACAGCTAGTATTATTATAAATGCCAAAGTATATGTCTGTCTGACTTTCTTTCTGTCTGCCTTTTTGTTACTTCTTCACGGCCAAACCACTCAACCGATTTTTCTAAAATTTGGTATGGAGATACTTTGAGTCCTGGGTAGGGACATAGGATACTTTTCATTCCGAAAAATGTACGGTTCCAGTGCGATGAACAAATTTTTACGCAACGTAGTTGCGGGCGTCATCTAGTCAGAAATATTTTAGCTCTTTTGAGAGTTTGCACCCCTCTCACATTATGACAAGGCGCATTTATATTTCATTTCCTATTACGACCTATCTAAATCTTGTATAAAAATGCGGCCTCCCCACGGCCCGTCATATTGTGCGCTTACCTTAAAAGTTACTTACGTGTAATGCCAAGGAGACGCCGTGATAGGACAAGAGACATTGTCGTGTCAGTAACTAGTGTTGCGAAACAGCCTTTATTCTCCTAGTTGTATGTTATTGCTATAAAGTTCAATAATGAAGGTAAGACAGAAACTACTTTGTCTTTGTATTCCTGTCGCAGTCGACTGGTTAAAATAGCCGTTCAATCAACAAGTCGGCTAAACGACGCATGCTTCTCGGCCTTTTGGCTAAGATCAAAGTGTAGCCGTTTGATTAAATGGCGTTGTTCAGTTAAAGGGCTAGCTGTTTGATTGAATGGCTATTTTAACCACCTGGCTGCGACATCTACATGGTATGTCAAAATGTAGTGGTTATTAGTCAAATTAATTTTCCCTGCTTTTATATGGTTTGGGGTCATTATGATACTAGGAGCATTACTTCTAAGCCAACATCAATGTGCAATATCCAGAATTTAATCTTAAATTGTGCATTAACTATACTTACATCTTTTCAACCCAAAGGCCTGTCAAGTATCAACTTCCAACACGCTTTTCCATAGAAGGATGTTTAGGTGTTTAGGTGTTGAATATTATTTGTATTTCAATATGTATTTTGAAAAGTACATCTAAACGATGGCACCACTAGAAGTCTGCGAGTTTGTTGAAAATAACAGGACACATTTTTCCATATTACATATCTTATTATTTTTATTTCCAGGCAGTCCGTTCAGGATGTCCCCAGCAGCGTCGTTTGGCCAGCGATGGGCGGAAGACAACCTGACACGAGAGGCCTCGGAGGACGAGGTCAGAATCCTCGACCTGATCCTCAAGACGTGTCACAATGATGAGGAGGAGGCAGCCAAGAGGGCGAGGAGATACTACACAGCGAGAGGACCAGGAGGACTGACGGAGTTGTGGCACAGAAGACATCCGGATGATGAGGATATCCTGTCCAGTTGTCAAGATGTGTGAGTATAATAATTTTAAGGCATCTGCTTAGTGATGATAGTCTGGGTCTAAAGTCATGAGCTACATTTTCTTCAAATAATCCACATTTTTTTAAGGTTTTAAAGACTATCTTTTTAAGGTTCCAACTTCCAAGTCATATTTGAAGTCTGCTAGGTTAAGCATTCGTGTACTAAAACTAAAAGTACAATATACGTTATGTATGCATTTATTTTATAATTTAGGACAAGACTGTATTCAAAATTCACCAAAAATATGTTTGTGGGTTAGGACATAAATGCTTAACAGCGACCAAGAAGAAAACTCTACAAAATCATTACAAGCAGAAGCTTTGCTACTTTTATAATACAAACTGTCTTTGATCTCTAATTTTATTTCTTCACTAAACCAAGTTCCTGACGAATTTTCCAGGTACATAGTTCCACTGCGCACGCGCAGCTTGAACGGTCGGCGGGTCACCATCGTCCGTCTACCAGCACCGCTGTCTGACAGACCACTGTCAGCTAGGGCATTGCTAGCGAGGTGGCTGATGATCATGGATTTGAGGTTAGTTTTTGCAAAACTTATAAATATCTTTGTCAACCTCAAAAAACAATATGATTAATTAAATCTGCACGCTAAGGATCTACACAGACGGACTGCATTTCAACTGCAATCCAACTGCAAATCGCAGTTGGATTGCAGTTTGAATGCAGTTGACACGACTGCAATACGACTGTAATATAACAAACCAAACAGTTCACACGACTGCACGCCGACTACAACTGAACTGCAATCCGACTGCGCGTTTGGTTTGCAGTTCTATTACAGTCGTATTGCAGTCGTGTCAACTGCATTCAAACTGCACTTGAACTGCAATTTGCAGTTGAAATGCGGTCCGTCTGTGTAGACCCTAAGTTTTATTGAGCCCAAATTCTGTTGCGTCGAAATTCGGTTATCGGTTAAGGAACCGATTTTTTTTCAAACAAAAATCCTATATTATGTACTTTCTCATCTCTCGAAATATTTTCGTTGCGAATCTTAATCGATTTGCCTTAGTAACAGACGGATAAAGAGACACACTTTCGAATTATGTTATGGATAAGTTTACCTCAACCAATCAGTTAAGTATTCAACTTACTTCAACTATACTTGTCAACAATTTTAGGCTAAAAGAAGACCCTACTCCTGGCGACGAGATCGTGTTCATAGACGTGTGCGACCTCCAACCCTCGCATCTCAAAAACCACTTCAAAGGCTCATACTGGAAGGACTTCGCTTGGTGTATTAAGGTAGACACTAAACACTTCTTTGTGCATTCTATGTGTTTTACTAATTTTGTCAAGAGCTTGGTGCCATTTATTACTTTAATTGTATTTCGTATCAGTGTGGTAATAACTAATAACATACATAAACACATATTAGAAACCAGTAGTGCCTGCGATTGCTTCATGTCGTCCGCTACCGGTTGGCAGCTTTAGTATTACTAATCATACAAGACATATAGCTGAGTAAGTCAGATCTTTCTAGAATCTATATTAAATCCTTAGAATTATTCCTACTTAGAAGCACCTAATTTCTTCCAGTCAGCCTACCCCACCCGGTTTTCCGAAGTCCACGTGATCAACACCAGCCGCTTGAAGACCATGTCACTCCTGCTTCTACACATCGGCCTCTACCCCTGGAGACGCAAGGTCCTTCACATCCACACCCATGCCGACCAGATATATAACGTGGACATCAGTCCGGAGGGCCTGCCGTACGAGTATGGTGGGAGAGCTGGCGCCATGAAGGATCTGAATGGTCAGTAATATTATGACTATTTAATGAGGGTGTTTAATATTCTTTTTGCCACAAGATGCCGCTATGTAGCCTTAGGGTCTATCGTGTTAAATGGGCATATTATCGTGACATACGACAGTTATATCGTGACATAATATAACAGCAGTTTGACCGAATAGACCCTATTGCTAAGTACTGACATACGGTTTTGCTCGATAGTTTTACTCCAAATCGAGCAATAACCACCGTGTGGACCGCAAAACTGACAGCTCAAAGGCTCGCTTCGAGCCGGCTCGATGGAATTAAATATGTCAAATATTATGTAATTTCCTTCGATTTGGAGTAAAACTATGGAGCAAAACCGTAGGTATGTGAACTTACTTAGTAGTAGACTACATGGCGCCACCTGGTGGCAAATAGAATTTCAACAACCCTCATTATGTATTATCCTTATTCTCACTAATATCGTTCACGAAAAGTGTGTCTGTCTGTCTATTAATTCTGTTATCTCTTCACTACATGTGGTGATTAATAAAGTAGAGTCTAACCAATACCCATGTAAAGACATGGGTATTGGGTAGACTCTACTTTATTAATCGATTCGTAGGGCATACTTTAAAAGATGGGAAAGAAGAAAGGTAGAATATAAGAGTCCCAGACAAAATGTACGGATTCCGCGCAATCAACACATTTTAGCGCATCGGACTTGCTGCATGTATTATAATATTATAGATATTTCATACCTTCTAGTATTTTAAATACAGATTCTCTTTACATAATAAATATTCACAACTTCCAGATGCATGGACGAAGAAGCTTCTATCCAGCGCAAAATGGCTGCAAAAGGAGGAACGGAAGTTTTACGAAACAGAACTCAAGCCTAAGGACAAGTCTAGAAGGAGTAGCTTAACTCTTCGTGGTATCACCTCCTATGATATACTCACTCGGACACACTCCTGTAGGTCCCTGAATAGGGATGACGCTGATGAAGGAACACCTGGTGCCTACAGGACTTTGAAGGCAATGGATAAGAGTTTCTATGTATAAGCTATGAATAATGTGGAAAGAATTCTAAGTACTTACTATATTAGAATCGGTTCACACTGGAACATAATGTGGTATTTTAAGGAATTCAAAATTGAACTTTATCAGCTTCAATTTATAAGATGTACGTTTTAGGGCCAACGCTAAAACTCGCGCGGGCGCACGCTCGCGTGTGTACAAACGGAAAGTAGTATGAGCAGCGCAGGAGCGTGCGACGGAGGGCGGACGCGGGCGACGGACGCGGGCACGCTCGACGGAGGGGTGGGCACACGGCGCGTGCGCACGCTTTTCGCAATCGACGTTGTTTCCGTTGAGGTCTTTTTGCCAAATATAAATTAGTAAATAATACACGGTAATCTACTGGACACAACTGTACACGCTAAATTATATTAGCAGCGCTAAATGAGATGGGCGCACGCGACGGGTACCTGCTCGCACGCGGCGGTCTTCCTACGCGTGCGCCCGCGTCCGCGTCCGCCTGTGCTTTAGCGTTGGCGCTACAATGTAAGATACGAATGCACATCTTCATCAAAGTGGTAAATGTGCAAGGTATCTTCTTATTATAGCTAATAAAGTTCAATTTCGGATTACTATCTTAAAACACTGCGTTTTGTCGCATCTCGTTACGGTTTAAGCTAATAAGATTCTTTCTATTTGTGATAAACAACATTAATGCTCACACGTGAAGAACATAGGACAGTTACTTCAAGTAGCTTTAAAAGCTACGAATAATAAAAACTATTAATTATTATCGTAGTTTGAGTGATAAACTGTAACAATGAAATATAAGTAACGCCATCTTCTGTTGTTAAAACAAAACTATAATTGCCGAACGTGACAGCAGATGGCGTGATCTCATACTCAAAGTTTATTATAGTTATAAATAGCGCCGCTAGATGTCTCTGTCACATTGTGTTGTAGAAAATTACATGATTATACTGTTTTTTTTTTACTGTTTATAAAATATAATTACGGTACTTGTTATAAAAAGTTTTTAAAAACAAAATTTACAAATGTACCTAAGCGTAAGAGGTTTTTTATAAATTAAATAACTCGACCTTTTAAACGTATAGGTAAGCCTAAAATGTATTTAATAAGTATACGTCTTATAAACAGCTATTGGCTACGAATAATAAAAACTAATTGTTACTGCTAAAAACAACAATATTGTACTGAGTTCAATGAAAATTAATTCATTGTTGGTATTGAAATAAAAACGATTTTTCACTTTTTGCAACACATTTTTTTACTTTTAAATGTCTTTTGAATACAATATCAATTTCATACTCTTTACAATGCCTTTGACATATTTTTATACCTAATAAAGTATTTTGCTTCTTTTTTTATTACTTACTTCAGCTGTTTCTTGTTAATAATTAATATATTGTGTATATCAAGAAACTTTAGAAGGCACACTAGCGTAGCTATTGTTTATTTATTTTTTTCAAATTGTTGCTAAAAGTTTTCAAATCAATGTGCTGCTAAATAATAAAGATGCAACAACTAATACACACACATTAAATGTGTTTGAAAAAGCAAGATTTTTTTTGTAAGTAGGTAAGTTAATATTATACGTAATTTCAGAAGGAATTTTACGTCCTTATTGTTTCGTTACATAAACTAAACACTTTCTAAACTTGATCATTATGAGTACACACAGTAACGAGAGTGATACGCAATTAAAACTAATAAAAATATAATTGTAGCCTGAAAGTAGCAGTTGCATCACAACGCAATAATTTGAAGAAACTTTATTATCGCAAATTACCAACTAATTATCCAAGGATACGTGCAGAATACAGTCCTGAATAAATAGGCCGTATAGGGTAGGCTAGGGTCGGCACTTGGCAGCATGCTAGGAGGTCGGCAGCCACCAGTACTCGATAGCGGGAGTATCCAAGGGGAGTGGTAGATTTCATACATGGGGGGCGGAAATAAAATGGCTTACACTCATAGAAAAAATCTGGCACTGGCAGAATAGGTATAGCCAGAGAAGTGCAACAACTCCCACTTTAATTTTTTATTTTTTATAGTTTTCGCCAAAATTTTCCTAACAACAAAACATCAGCAGCGCAGGAACGTGAATTAAATATTTTTATTGAGAAGACCCTTTAGGATCTACACAGACGGACCGCTTTTCAACTGCAATCCAACCGCAAATTGCAGTTCAAGTGCAATTTGAATGCAGTTGACACGACTGCAATAGCACTGCAAACCAAAGAGTTCACACGACTGCACGCCAACTGCAACTGAACAGCAATCCGACTGCGCGTTTGGTTTGCAGTTCTATTGCAGCCGTGTCAACTGCATTCAAACTGCGCTTGAACTGCAATTTGCGGTTGGATTGCAGTTGAAATGCGGTCCGTCTGTGTAGACCCTAAGCTCCTAATTTAATAAGATGCCAAATAAATTAAAAACTGCGAACTACACTGAGGTTAGATACTGAAGCTACTCTAACGGCCGCAGTCAGAGACATTAATTAATGATGATTAAACTTCAATAATGTAATCCTTCAAGCCCCATAAGAGCACCGGTGATAGCGACAACTATAGAGTACAATAGCATTTCCAAGAATCCGCGACCGAAGGATTAATACAGAGTTTAACCGATACTGTATGGGATTTATGTCAAAATCTTTATTTAATAATGTCAGCTTTAATATAAATTCATCTTTGTGTGCGGCTGTTTAACAGAAACGTGACATATTGTTATGAATAGCTGTTGAGGAAGTAGTTTTTCTTTTCCACGCTCCAGCTTCTCGTGTTCTCCAGCTTCTTGTGTCTTGGGATAAAAATGTGGCAGTGTGTACAATGTACCACCGAAGAAATTGATTACTAGGCAGCTGCCGGACAGTTGGTCGCCTTTTGTCCAATACAATGTTAGCTGTGATCGGTCGGATAGGTTTGACTTAACGCGACCAAATTACTTAGGTCCGCTATCTGACTAGGAATCAACTTCTCTGAGAGTACATACTATAAAACAGCAGAGGTTTTGTTTTCATTTATATAACATGGCTCGTTACCTTCTATCTTATTGAAACGGGAATATTGCCTAGTCACGATGACAAAATATATAAAATAAAACTATAGATACAGTCACTGCATTTAAAATTAAAAAAATATCAAGTTGAAGGCTTGGGAATGTGACCTGAAAACTTTTCACGAGAGAAAGACTGCACAGATAATAATTATGGCTCTTATACATTAATAATTCATGTTTTTGGTGGTGGATGTTCTCTCGAAAGAAGAAATTACATGCTAAAAAAATTTCGTTACAAAAATTAAAGAAAAGCCATAATAATATTATAAAAAATCATTAATCTTATTATGATTGGGCAAGTCGTAAAGCGGGCAATTATGGAGATTGCAACGACATTGGTAATGCCATGGCAACTGTAAGTGGCCTGATCGACAGACATGCTACAACTGCTAGGCCCGCAACCAAATTAGCTCATAATATTATAATTCGCGGTAAGTGGAGGAATCTCGTCTTCCAGTGCCGGACATTTTTGACAGTTGCTTCCCACCCTTAAACTTTCAAGTATTAGACATTGAAGGTAGCAATGGGAAGCAACTGTCAAAAATGACCGTCACTGGAAGACGAGATTCTTCACTTACCACGAAGAATAAAAGCTATAAAATTCAGCTTTACTCTTACTCGAAGTTCAGGTAGACCTTCAGAACTGGTTACCTCCTAAAGTAACCGCCCCCGAAACTCCATTGTTGCTGGTCGTCGGTTAAGGTCACAAACAAGTAAACTTTCAGCTTTCCGAAACTGAGGAAGGTCTGGCCGTCGCAGGCTCTAACTCTAGTGATGAGCAAAGCAAGACCAAGACCAAGACTCGACCAGTCTTGGTCTTGGTCTTGGTCTTGCTTGTGCAGTCTTGTTCTTGGTCTTGGTCTTGAAAAAAGCAAGACTCTTGCAAAAAATTTTCAAAACTTTTTGTAAACGTTGAAATTTTCTCGAAAAAACATTTTCAAACCTAAATTATTAGATTAGCTACAAGATTTTATCTTAACTTATTAAGAGAATGATTCTTGAATTGAAAATACTAATGAAAAGTCTCGACTTTCGCTTTAAAATTTTGAAAAATAAGAAGCTTCTCTCGGATTTCTTCTAGAGTATTTTTTGGGTTCCGTAGCCGATTGGCAAAAAACGGAACCCTTATAGATTCGTCATGTCTGTCTGTCTATCCGTCCGTATGTCACAGCCACTTTTCTCCGAAACTTTAAAAGCTATATGAAATATACTTGAAACTTGGTAAGTAGGTGTAGTCTGTGAACCGCATTAAAATTTTGATACAAAAAAATAGAAAAAAATATTAAAAATTGTTGGAGTCCCCACTCCCCATAGGTACATGTGGTAAACCTTAATTTAACTTTCATTAAATTAACTGAATTAAAAAAATAAATCAAAACCTTTTAATTATGATAAAATAAACCTTTTTGCTGCTGCGGAACCCTTCATGGGCGAGTCCAACTCACACTTAGCCGGATTTTCGGATTCTCTCTCGGTTGGGAGATCTTCCTTTTCGACCGCCACGTATATTCCCAAATTCTTAGTTTAAATGCATGGTTACTTAACGGGACCCAATTACTTACACATCGCTGCCTGTTTGTTTGCCTGTTTCCAGGCTGTATCACAAGAACTTGAAATTCATGTTAAGTAGATAGTCACTGCGACTAAGTAAACATTTTTAGCAAGAGTCTTGCATGGAGCAAGACTCTTGCATAGTCGGTCTTGGTCTTGGTCTTGTTCTTGCACACCTAGTCTCGGTCTTGGTCTTGCTAGTCTTAGGGTAGTCTTGGTCTTAGTCTTGGTTTTGCATTTTTTGCAAGACCAAGACCAATTTTGCTCATCACTATCTAACTCTATAAAGCCGCAGACAACCGATTTGTTAAACAGCCTCCAATGTGTCTCTGGAGTCGTATATTACGATGACCTCGTAGGCAGCGCAAAGAATTTCCGTGCTTTCAAACTTTTTACATAAATACTATTGGAAACAATCGAACACAAATTTGATGAATAAATGTCTTTTTTTTATGAAGTAGGCATATTGTATTAAGTATAGTTTAAATTTTTATCCCGTGGTGCTTCCCCCTGTGTTCGGAGATCAATGTCATTACAATTTGGCTGACTCCAGCTTTGCTTGGGGAGGGGAATTGGATATCTCCTACTCCTCCTACATTTCTTCTGATTAATTTCGTTGCGGGTCCCAAGACAGATTTAGCTTATCCCTCGGGCATCCCTGAGATCATATCAAAGGGTTTTCGTGGTTGGTTACCACTGTTGATCCTGGCGACACAGGAGTTGCAGTGGCGGGAATGTGTGGTGGCCCTTTTGCCTCCTTTATAAAAAGTCGGAGACAACACAGAGTTGCAATAAGCGAACGTAAAATAACTAAAGGGAAAGCCCCCCGGGAATTCCGGGAATTAATGATGATTATAGGTATATCTACTAAGCTAGTGCCAAGTTCATGTTGTTAACATATTATAGCTAAGCAAGTCAAGTAGTAAACATTACTCGGTAATCGTTCGACGGTCGATCAGAGTCAGTAGAATTAGAGTGAGCGTGAGTCACTGAGCATTAGAAAATCTCTAACTACCGCGGTCTGATGCTTCAAACTGGAGCGGCACACGAATTTCAACCCTATCTCAAAGGAATAGATTTTAAAATGTGTTCAATAGATCTGTGATGAAATTTGCACGTAAACGCAACTGAGGTTTAAGTATGAATCACGTAAACTCATTTTTTCGTTATTGCGATATCCCAGACTCAGGGCCTAAGAATATATGACATAGTAGATGTCCTGACAAACGTTGTTTTACAACATACGTATGTTAAGGGCCTTCCCTACGGAGATTCCGTAATTTACCGTATTTAGAGCCTTATAAACTCATAATTTAAAAGCTACAAAGTTATAATAAAAATACAGCAATAATCTTTAGTATAATAATATAAACATTCCTTTCCACATTTTTAATTTTCCATTTTTGTTTATTAATTAGGTATTATACTCATGATATCAGCTTCCAAAGTAAAACCAATTTATTAAATTCAAGCATACATTCAGCATCTCCTTAGCATTTACAAATTATTTTGATTTGAAACACACGCCAATAGATCGACAATATCATAAACTACATATTCCACGTTTTAATTTTTTTTAGGTCAATTTTGAACTAAGTGACGTAAAAAAATAGGGTTTTGGTGTGATCTCCACAACGCGGAAAATGTATAGACTATAGTTCAATTATTCAACAAGGTCGTTTGCTCGGGGGACGGTCTTAAGAGAATATATAAATCAGCTATAGGCTAGTTACCTACTCGTCCACTGCTGGACATAGGCCGCTCTCAATGAACGCCAGGATGTCCGATCTCCTGCTACTCGCATCCGACATGGACCCTACTTAGAGGTCGACTTACACCTTGATAATATTTGCTTGCAAGTAGTAGCGTGTAGTAATAATTTAATTCTATGTCTAGAAAACGAAAACGAGCAAAAAAAAAAACTGAAAATATAAGCACTAGATTAAAATAGCGTGTAGTAATAGTAGAACTACCAAGTGCAGGAACAATACGAATCTGCATAGGCTTGATATAGAGACTAACTGCCGCGCACTCAGAGACATTTAATTATAATTAAACTTTAATTTAACGTAGAGTTTTACCAATAATGTATGGGGCTAATGTCGAAATCTGCATTTAATCCTTCAATAGCGGATTCTTGGAAATCTTTTTTTTTTATTAAATGAGGGGGCAAACGAGCAAATGGTAAGCAACTACCGTCGCCCATGGATACTCGCAACATCAGAGGAGCTGCAGGTGCGTTGCCGGCCTTTTAAGAGGGAACACGCTCTTTTCTTGAAGGTTTGCAGGTCGTATAGGTCCGGAAATACTGCTGGTGACAGTTCGTTCCAGAGTTCTCTATTGTTATCGCGGTCATAGACCTGGATCCCAAAAGCGTAAGACATAACTTACTTTCTGATGGATGAAACCATAGGTTCTTGGTAGTGCCTCGTGTACTTAGAATACCTGCGAATTTGTGTAGCTCTAAGTGTGACACCTGGTCAGGTACCAGTTACCAAAGTGGACAAAAAATGAGTCTTACTTTACTTATTTTCTGATGGCTAATCTTATATATAAATTCTCGTGTCACAATGTTAGTCCACGAACTCCTCCGAAACGGCTTTCCTGATTTTTACCAAATTTTATATGCATATCCAGTAGGTCTGAGAATCGGCTACTCGGTACTTATTATATTGATAAGTGCATTTGTTGAATAAATAATAGTAAATTATTACAACTCGAGAAAAACGACGACCATGATAGCGATGGACGTTGCCATGGTGACATACTTTATTTAGTCACTTCAATAAAATAATACGGGCGATATACTTTATAATATGGCAAAGAAACGTTTGCCGGGACAGCTAGTATTATTATAATATGATACTTTTTGTCTCGGATTTTTTTTCCGCAACAAAGTTGCGGGTATTATCTCGTATTTAATAAAATATATTGAAATAAAGGGGTATGGACGGAATCGTCCCCACCCATCTACGAATAATAAGACCAGGAAACGTAACTCCCATATTAATACAGTTTTAAATTTGGTTCCATTCGAACTGTCATGTAACGTCAGCCTTTATACCGCTCAAGGTCACCAAATGTATGAAAAGTGAACCTAAGGTTCACTTTTTTAACAAGTATTTTGGAGCATGTTTTTTGACGGAGTTACTCTTCCGTAGTTTTTTATTATTCGTAGCCACCCATCAACACAAGTGTAATGTAGCTCAATGGATAGATCTTGGCAAGATTTTTATACTATGGCGACTTTGCCGAAATGCATGGGGTTCTCATGGTATCTTACGTTTAAACAAATATTTCGTTAACGTACTTATTGACAACTAATTCCAAAATACATGAAAATATCGAACAATATCGACCCGCTGTTCTTGAGTTTCGACTTATTACATATTGCGCCCTGTTGGCCCAGCGGGACGAGTTAGTTACCAGATCTACAAGTCGTGGGATCGTATCCTCGCGTCGCCCGATAATTTACTTTTCGCTTTAGTAAGCTTTAAAAAAAAAAGGACCGTGACATCTACTATAATAATATATAAGTCCAAAATACATGCTCATTTATGTATTCATGAGTGCACAGCACCGTGGGAGAGCCATGCTTCAGCACGAATGGGCCGGCGCGACCGGAGAAATACCACGGGCTCACAGAAAACCGGCGTGTAAATTAAATACGAGATAATACCCGTAACTTTGTTGCGATAAAAATTCCGAGACAAAAAGTATCATATTATAATAATATGTGCTTTCCAGGAAAGGATAGGTAAACTTTAACCCCAGGGCTCAAAGTTTATCTGCACACATTTCAGCAAAATCGGTTAAGCGGTTTGGGTGTGAAGAGGTTCCAGACAGACAGACAGACAGACATTTTTACACTTTGTGAGTGAGTGAGTGAGAGTGAGTATAGCTCCATGTAGAGCTTCACAAATTCGAAGGTATTCTAAGTACATAAGGAACTACTGAGAACATAAGGTTTCATCCATATTGTGACAGTAAGTTGTCTTATCGCTCTGGGATCTGGGTCTAACAGGTAGGCACTTGACTAGGTATATGATCAAAAAATACTCAATGGTATCCATACTTTAATAATATTCACTACATGTTAGAAAGGGGAGGTACAGTCTGGATATGGACAGACAGACAGACGGACAGGCTGAAATATCTTTATTATCGGGTCCCGTTTTTACCCTTTGGGTAAGGAAATAGGGGAAAATTATCCATCTTTGTTATTATACTATGCAGTATGCTGACACGGACAAAGTCGCGGGCGACAGCTAGTAGAAAATAAATTTTTGTAATATCGTATTGTTTTCTAAGGTGTTACATTAATTTATAAAATAAAAATAAAGCCTTTGAAAAAATAGCAACTAAGCTATTTTTAAAACGTCTGATAATAGTTTTGGTCATTGAAAATTTCCAAAAACGCTTAAATACGTATCCATTCATTTTTAATCAGTAACCTAAAGATAAAGTTTTCATGTTCCTAACTTAAGAAATGACGGACTTTCATTCAGACTTTCAACCCCTATTTTACCCCCTTCGGGGTAAAAGTTTCAAAATTCCTTCCTTAGTGGGTGTCTACTTAATAAAACAACCCTACTCACCAAATTTCGTGGCTGTAACTTTAACAGTTTTTGCTCAGCGATGATGAATCAGTCAGTCAGTCAGGTCATATTATTTTATACGTATAGAAGATTAGCCATCAGAAAATAAGTAAAGTAAGACTCATTTTTTGTCCACTTTGATACCTGGTACCTGACCAGCTGTCACACTTAGAGCTACACAAATTCGCAGGTATTCTAAGCACACGAGGCACTACCAAGAACCTATGGTTTCACCCATCAGAAAGTATGTTATGTCTTACGCTTTTGGGATCCAGGTCTATCACCGCTGTGTCCTATGAGGCTTGATTGGTTAATTACAGTTAACTGGTAAATGTCTTTCTCTGAGTGCGGCAGTAAAAGCTTAGATTTCTTTAGGCAGATATTTAATACTGATTCGTCAGTGAGTCCAAATAATTTGGAGTTGTATAACTAGTAAGATAGATTGTTAAGAAAGAGAAGAATATAGCGCAGTTTTTTCTAAACGTTTTCGTCAAATTATAAATGGTCCACAAGTTTGTATTTGTAGAGATTTAAATATAACCACGTATAAATTAAGCTATTTATAGCTAATTACGATTGCGGACGATTTTCTCCTAATTACCGTAGTTTGCTCAGTAGGACCTAACGGTTCTAACTTATTAGGACTACGCCAAATAGCGAAACCGCCGACCAAAAAATTGAGATACATGAGCCAGATAATACCGCAATTATAAATATGTATGCTGCGAAGAGAAAAAATCTGTCAATACATGCAATTAAAATTTTAGAAATTGTTTTTTGGAAATGTACCACCCGGTGGTACCGTGGCCATCGCGCGGAACGAAATAATAAAAGGCAAGGAGCGAGAAGTGCGCCCGCATTCGCGGTTCGGCCATAGACACGTTTAGTTTTTTTTTAATTTTTCATTTCGGCTTTGGATTCCACCACGGTACCGTCAAGTGCGAGTGTGTCCATAGTCGAGAGTTTGGCGTGTGATCTAGTATTCCATTTCAAAGGTGAATATTTTTGTGTTGTGTTTTTGGATTTTGAGGTAAGCTTAGTGCTGAGTCTTTGAAAATATGGATCGATATTTTTAGGAGGGTAGTTATTAATTTCGCAAATTGCAAAAAGTCCAGTAAGTTTAAACGCAATTGTTTTAGAAAGAGACGTTGAATAACTAAATCATATTATTATCGTTACAATTTTATATTAATATTTATACATCAATAACAATAATTTACTTTTAGGCATAGTTCTTTTATTTTGTTGAAACATACTTGTAATCAAAGGTAAATTGTTGTAAATTACAGAGATTTTTATGTTTTTCTACAATAATAGAAATAGATTTTTCAAAAAATAAATATTCTTCTACCCTCCAACGCACACTACATCAGTCTCAAAATCTTAAATTCATGTACAACCTACTATGTTGCTTTATGGATTATCTTTTATAATCTTACAATAGTAATTACCTAGTAGAAAATCTTTTAATTGATCTTCAGTGATGTATAAAGTGATCTTCGTGCAGGCATCACGGTACGAGGAAATGCAGTGCGGAAATAATTTGCCTGATAACTTTCACGATTACTATTTTATATGGAAGTAGATGTTGCTCGCAACCAGCTCGCAACTTTGCATGGAAATTTTTCACGGGAACCGCACAATTTTCCGGTTTAAATTAGAGGGGGGGGGGACACAGGCATGGATTGCTTAGGGCATCAAGTAGTCTTAATCCGCCACTGCCAATGGTCTTTATTAGGAATCAAAGTATATTCGAACCAAAACACGAAAATTGGGAGACTTTAGAGGTTTTTAAGCAGGATCAGCAGTGACGGATTAACCTTTAATCAAATCAAGCAATTGCCTAGGCCCTACGGCATCACGTCTGAGGGGGCACCAGGAGAGTAAAGGTTCAAAGACCGATTCTAGTTCACATACGGATATGGGATTCTAGTTGACATAAGATAAAGTTTAAAATCATATGACACTGAAAGTGCTCGCCTCGCCGCTGCCATTCCGGTGTGTCGCGGCCCTAAGGCATGGATTTCTTAGGGCATCGAGTAGTCTTAATCAGTACCCGCAGGATGTAATGGTGTTATCGTCTGATCTACATTGTATTTTTCCGGGATAAAATGTACGGTTTTATAATTTAACTATTCTTTTACCACGGCTCAAAGTACCTACCTCCATACAAAATTTCTGCACAATCGGTTCAGCGGTTTGGGCATGAAGAAGTAACAGAGAGAAAGACAGGCACACTTTCGCATTAATAATATTATAGTATGGATTTGTAACGGTGCTTGTGAGCATCATTCGATCTTTATGAGCGAAGTAAAAAATCAAAAAAGTTTGGGATCTAACACGTCGCTACATAACTTGACTTAGATGGGTTGCACCAACTTACTTTAACTATAACTATAACTACAGTGCAAAATGTCAAATCTTTGCTTAATGATGCCATATTTAACCACCGCACATAATAAATCGATTTTTTTCGTGAAAATTTACTATGGCTCACAGTGTTGTTATACTTGTTATAACAAATACTTTTTCCTGACGATTTTTACGGATAGGTAATTCAAATTTTTTATACTCTCGATCCCATTAAAGCTTAAAACAAACCTAAGCGTCAGTGACAGGGGACGCGGTATGCGATACGGGAGCGTCTGCAACGCGAAACTGGCCGTGCACACCTGCGCGACTACGGTGCGAACCGTCAAACGTTAATATCATGACACAATATATCAACACGTATACAAATCAAAAAATCATAAACTAAAGAGTTGTAGAAAATAATATAAAAAAGGTTTAAAAAAGAAGTCTAGTTATGTACACTTCAAAACACGCGTCTGACAACTTGACGCGCACGTTCCGCTTGCCGACGCGAACATTTCGCGTCGCGGTCGTGCAGGTGTGCACAGCGCCATAAGATTACATGGGCAGCGTCCGCCGCGCGGTAGACGCTACCGCTTCGAAGTCGCTTTGGTCGCGTAGGTTTGTGGAATCCTTAACTGTAGCTTTGATAAAAAAATAAACGCAACAGATATCTGTCAAATTCTGTGGTCAAAGTTGAGCTTAAAGTTAAGTTAGCCATAACTTTAACTTTAACTACGCCTTTGGTGCACCCACCCTTATTTTAGTTAGTTAGACTTCTAACCATTTTGTGTCGAAGTAAAAGAAACAATGTCAATACTTAGATGGCACTGAAATAAAATATTTTTGGAACTAGTTTTATAGAATTGCTCTAAGAAATACAAACATTGCAGATTCAACAAGAACTTATTTAGTTATTATAATATAACTATTAGTACAAAATATTTTTAAGAGCCTATGTTATCTGGTGGGCAAAGGCCTCCCCAAAGTCTTGTCTACGCCCGATGCAAGGTAGGTACCTAACCATGGGCCAGTCTGGCTAACAAAATGTTTTAATCACTAAATTATAGTAAAACGCATAATATAAAAAAAAAAACTATTTAGAAAGGAGATGTAAGTAGTTGAATCAAGTCAAGTCATTTTCCCCATTAAAAGTAAAATATAGCCTCCGAATCACTACAAAGCTCTACACTACCTCGATTTTCCATTAAATTTTTCGTTGTTTTGCATCACGTACTCTAAAATGGACCATTGCATTCCGATCATCAGTAACAAAAACACTTCGTAAGTAGGGTTGCCAGGCTTCCGAATTATAGGGAGTCCGGCTTTTGTAGAGGAGTGCATATTTCTATTCACGATAAAAATATTTTACTAATAAACATCTTCTTTTTATATATATAAAAATGGATTTTCAAATGTGTTAGTCGCGCTAAAACTCGAAAACGGCTGAACGGATTGAGCTGATTTTAGTCTTAAAATATTCGTAGAAGTCCAGGGAAGGTTTTAAAGTGACACGAAGTTCACCGGGACAGCTAGTCCTATATTATAATAGTAATCGTTTCGATATATCGAAAGCTGTTATGGTGCTAATTCTATAATTATATTATGAGACCGGCTGTTTTACACAAATGTCCGGCTATGGTTGGTTTGTCCGGTTTTTAGGTTTAGCAACCTGGCAACCCTATTCGTAATTACACTCAAGAGCGATTCCACACTTTACAATCACTATCATTATAACGGAATAGTTCGCCTTTCTCCTTCATTATTACTCTAAAATACAACAAAATATTATACTTAAACTGTTTTTATTGAACTCAAAAATGTAATGAAAGTTTTAGAAAGTTCTCGTGTAATATAATTTAGATGCAAATAAAATTTAAACGGTGGAATGATCTTATCTTGATTATTTTTAAAGATTTTGTTAAAAAGTTTGCGTTTTTAAAAATAGACCTCATTTGAGTGATAATTTTGCCCCTTATGGGTAGAGTTTCGTAAAATCTGTTCTTAGTGGATGTCTGTATACTATAAGGAACCTACGTCAAAAATGATATCAAGGTAGTAATTGTTGTAGTTTCTGACATTTTGGGTGTATAAATAAAAATGAATTTTAATTTTTGTTAGTCTCGCTAAAACTCCAAAACCGCTGAATCAATTTGGCTAATTTTATGCTTTGACATCCACTCGTGGACATCCAGGGAAGGTTTATATTAGGAGGGAAGAGGGATAAAAAGTTCACCGGGTCATCTAGTTAATAATTATAGATTTTGATAAACGTAAACAACATGTTGAATGCATTTAGCAACAGAAGCACCTAAATTGTTTCTTCATTCAACACACAATATTATAATAATATTTAATGTATTATACATGTGTGTGTGTGCAGCGTGCACACAACGCCTCCGTGGTCTCGGAGGTCGTGGGTTCGATTCCCGTGTTGGAGACATCTTATTTCCAAGTTTGGTTAGGAAGATGCAGGTTGATTACCTGATCTGACAAGTAAGATGATCCATGCGTTGGGTGGGCATGTAATAAGTCGGTCCTGCGCCTGATCTTTCGCCAGTCGTGACGGTCGTCCATCCCACTGGGTTATGAGAGTAAACGAATGGAGAGTGCCCTTGTGTACTGCGTACACATTTGGGCACTATAAAAATTACTCCTGCGTAACTGGCTAGCTTCAATGTAGCCACCGTCACCGAAACTGGTGTGGGAGTTATTACTATTATTATTAAATGTAAATACAGTGTATACAACATACACACTAGTCCTGCGCATCTACCACACATCTACCACACATCTACCACACATCGGTGCACCTTTACTGGAGCGTCTTATTTCTTAACCCCGTAACCGCACGTGCCGTAACGGTGAAAGCTAATTCTGCACGAACGTTACACTCTATGAGTCGTGTTTTTATGTATGACTGTTTATATGAATGTATGAAATTTGGTGGCGTGACCGAAGCTGGTTTTGGTAACAGAAAGCGTTGCGTGCCTCTTTTTTGGCCGGTTGGATAAACGAAAACGCACTAGTAATAAAAATTATAAGCAAGTTCGGTAACATGTTTTACTAATGTAATTACAAGTCAATTGTTAAAACAATGTAAACAACGTTTACTTAATTAAAAAAAACTCACCGCCACCGTGTTAATTAACACTTAATATCAATTTAATATTAAACGCCCCCCTCACAATCAGTTAATTATAGCAGTTAAACATGTCAAAACTGTGATAAAATTTAAATACAGTAAATACACTTTTTTACTCGCTAATTGTGGATTTAGACGTCAATGTTCGTCATCAAACTCCTGTCAGCATTATTGAATCGATTTCACACCTTATCAAGTTGCTAATCGTTGCTAATGGAATGTCCTTTGAATTCATAATTAGCTTGTTTAAATTATTCAATGCACGTCTCTTGCTCACATTATGATTAAACGATAGCTCATTGCTATCGTTTAATGTGAGAAGTAAGAAAAAAATATAAATTAAAATTATGCGTTGCGCCGGTTATTCTAATTTTAAGATTATTCAAAGACCCACATATAATATTCCAAAATCTAAGAGTACCTACCTACAGATTCTTTCCCTATTAGTAATAGGTAGGATTCAATAAAGAATATCAAGAAACTTTAGTACTTAATATTTTTTAATTATTCCATTGAACACAAATCTTTAAAAAATAACTAAGTTGTATCTAAATAATAACTAAGTTGTATCTAATGACGAAAACAAACGATCATCCATATAAGCACGCACCGTGAAATTTCACAAGCAAACATGACTCAAACTGTTGCATAATCCCGCGGTGCATGAGCAAGGACATCAAGATGGTAGGATGTTTAATTAAAAACGAAATAGAAAGTATAACAGTTGAGAATATACCGTAATGCAAAGTTTTAGAGAAGAAAAAGTAAAAATAAAACTGCAGTTTAACATATGCGAAGCACTAGTTATAGGTATGAATTAATTATTAACAAAGAAAACAAGCAAATGATAGAAATTAGAACTTAGCTTATTAATAAATTAAAAAACCGGCCGAGTGCATGTCGGGCCACGCGCATTAAAGGGTTCCGTAATACCGCTAGTTTTTTTTTTAATTTTTGTGTGGTCAATGAATGTACATTTATAACGTGTTTTACACTACTAACAACATCATCTCAGATACTTTCAAAGGAATTTGAACGAAAAGTTCCTTTATACTTCGACGAATCCATTTTTTTTAGTTGATCGACTATTACTCAATAACTTATGAAGTCTTCTTAGCCGTGATAGTTTTCCTTTTAAATTCAGCATATTTCCTACTCCCGTGATTTTTTTCACATTTCCAGAAGCAACCGTTTAGCTGGTAGAAGGGGGGGACACTGGACTCTAAAGATTTTTTCCACTTTAAATCTAAATATTTCACAAACGGATCCCTAAATCGGAAAATGATCTATGAACACTCATAATAGTTTCAAAAAACCTACCCAACGACACCCTACATGATGGGGTGGACGCGAAAAAAAAGTTTCATCCCCGCTTGATGTGTATGGAAGGTACCAACAAAAAAAATATTTTTTTAAGATTTTATGTACCATTTTGTTGCCATTATTAATATGTGCATTCATGCCAAATTACAGCTTTGTAGGTCCTATAGTCTCTGAGCAAAACCGCGGACAGACAGACAGACGGACGGACAGACCGAAACTATAAGGGTTCCTTGTTGACTACGGAACTCTAAAAATGGATGAAAAACATAACAACAAAAAATCATCTATCAATAATAATCAAAGTAAAATGTTAAAAAGCAATTAAACATACTTTAAATGGAAATAGGAATAGAAACACAATAGATTAGTCTGTAGTCTTAGAAATTACCTTTTATTAAAAGAATATTTGATGTTTCTAGAACCAAAGATGACGCTGGAACAGCCAACCGGGGAGATGTGGCAGCGCATCAGAGATGAGCTGAACGAGAAACCAGAAAACAACGAGAGGGACCTCCAGCACATCAAGGAGTGGCTGAAACAGGAGCCACATCTGCCTGATGAATGCGGTAAACATTCTTAAACGTATATGATATTGAATGTACTGTAACTTCTTGGTGGAAATTCATGTTTCACAGTAATAAATAATAATATACACTTTTCATGCACTTATTCCACTTTTATTAATCCCTCAAGCCCCGTAAGGCCCATATGGGCCGCGACAACAAAAGATTTCCTGGAATTGGTGATCGAGGGATTAATTTATTTTATTATCACATGAAACATCATCATCAGGTGTAGTATAGAGACTAAAAAAGTGTACATTATTACTGTACTCTTAAACAATTTATTTGAGGATGCAGGGAATCTTCAGCTAACTCTTTTTTACAATCTTCGGTTAACTTAACTATTTCACCTGAAACAAACCAAAATGGAGACAAAATGAAAGTAACATGACTCGCAACAATTAATGTTTATAAATACAGATTTTTGCAGGTTAAAATATGACTGATAGAAGGCAAATTAAGGTTGTCTCATGAACAGGCTATAAGAATGATTTAGAATCTGCAAAGTGAATTAAAAGTTTAGAAAGGAATGTAAGATTAAGTTTTTGTGTTCTCTGCATTCTCTGGTGTGTTTATGCAGATCTAAGCTCTAATTTTGTGGAGTCTTGACCAGTCGGAACGGAACAGCAGTTTTGCTAAGAGTTTCTAAGGCTTTTCGACAGGACTATATCTTTTTAATCGCGTTATTTATTGGCTAGTGTATGACATTTGGCAATGAGAGTGTTTGATATTCTATTTGTATTACAAACTATTATCGTGACATAATTATGATAGCTATATCGTGACATATAACATCACTTTGGCACGATAGACCAATACTACATAGAGGCACCTGGTGGCAAACAGAATATCGAACAACCTCATTAAAAGTTCTAGTGAAAAGATAAACTGTCAAAAAATGGTTCAAAATGTGGCCACGCTTCCATTTTTACTAAGCCATATTTTCATTTTTCAAATTATTCTTGCAACCAGATGACCAACGCATCATGACCTTCCTCCGCGGCTGCAAGTTTTCGCTGGAGAAGTGCAAGCGCAAGCTGGACATGTACTACACGATGCGCACCGCCGTGCCAGAGTTCTTCGAGAACAGAGACATCAACTCGCCCGAGATGAAGGAGATCACCAGTCAGATGTGAGTCGTCTGAGATAATTTTATCAGTTTCTATTTAGCCCTTAGAGCAGGAGTTCCCAAACTTATTTTGTCTACCGCCCACTTTGAGCACAAATTATGTTTTAGCGCCCCCTTTGTTTTGATCAAACCTCTATACAACGCCCCCATTTTTTTCTGGGTCCCATGACACCTTAAGACCTTCAGCGCTAACAAGGAGGCGTTAAATGACCGTATGGTTGCCCAAGCACATATTATACGGCATTCTCGCAACATAGTCAGCCTAGTCCAGAGGAAAGAACTAGTCAATACGTCTGGGACCAACAGCTATGCGCGGATTTCTTCACGATGTTTTCCTTCACCGTACGAGCATCGAGTATTATGTACTTGAGATCAGAAATTGTCTCATAGGTACACGCCTCCACCCGGGATCGAACCTGCACCCTCTAGGAGTGCGATTCAAAGGTCTACCCATTAGGCCACGGACGCTCTAACTTAACATGAATGGCAACTATAAAAGTCCATCTAAAACAAACTATTATAGAGAACGAACGAGATAGGGATACAAAAGGTACAACACATGACAAGTAAATAATTATAGAATACAATATTAGGATTACCGACTCGCATTTGCATCACATTTTTCATCGTTTCTGGGTATTGTTAATCTAAGGTCTAACATTCCTCTTTTTTTGATATTGGTCCATTTTTATTGGTATTAATGATTTGATTCCCTTTTCAGCCAAATGCCAGCTCTACCTGGTCTCACCCCCGAAGGTCGCCGAGTGGTTGTAATGAGAGGTATGTCAAATTAATTGTGATATTATTAAATATTGCAAGATGAGATTGCCTGTTAATAAATTAAGAGCAACAAATACCATTAATTCCACAATATTGAATGTTCTATTGACGTTGCTCTGAGTTTATATCAGGGGTAAATCTTCTGTAATCAAACATTTTAAATATAACTATACAGTTACACTAATAAATGCTAGCAGACGCATGATTACACCCTAAAAAACGACCGAGTCACGTTTCAATTCGCTTTGCTCCAAATGTAACCCAAAAATTTTAAATTGACCATTGTAGTTTCTTGTGCGTAACGGTGTTATTACGTGACATTTAAATTGGTAGCAATATAACCACCTATATACGTAACTTTTCTTTTGTATATTGATATTTTCTATTTACACTTAAAACAACGTTAGAAATTTTGCAATAATATAGCGGCCACACCGCTTGCGGTTCCCTTCAGACATTCACTTAGATCAAATTTAATTTAATCGTCAGATGAATAATTGAGCAGCCCTCTCGTGACGCTCAAAAGTAGCCGAGTGTTGTTTTATATAAAATAAGGGGACAAACCAGAAAACGGGTCACCTGATGGAAAGCAACTACGGTCGCCCATGGACACTCGCAATATTACGGAAGAGCTGCAGTGCGTTGCCAGTCATTTAAGAGGAAATACGCTCTCTTCTTGAAGGTGTTAAAGTGCTGGTGACGTTTCGTTCCAGAGTTTTACAGTGCCTTATTAAAGATCAGCTTTTTAAAGAACATTCAAATTTCCAGGAATCGACAAAGACGCGCAGACGCCGAACGTGGCCAACGCTTTCAAGTTGGCGCTGATGATGGGAGACGTGCGGCTGGCTGAGGAGAAGGAGGGGGTGGCTGGAGACGTCTACATCCTCGACGCCTCCGTGGCCACGCCGTCACACTTCGCCAAGTTCACACCCACCATCGTTAAGAAGTTCTTAGTTTGTGTGCAGGTAAGAGAGATAACCCAATGATATTCTATGTTACTAACTAGAAACTCATTGAGATAACCTAACAAAAATAAAAACTGACGTTGATGTTCCATCGAAGAAATTCATTCATTGGCAGATGACGGACCTATGTCATTTGTTCGGGTTTTTAAAATCTCCGTCGTCTGGGTTTGACAACGCGATGCCAGTCGGCTATCTGCCTATGAATCGACTTCTCTGATAGATATAGGTCTACCAGGTCTCATACATTTTGATAACGAATTTCGTCATCGTTTTTAACGTAAGGTACTTTGTCTAAGGGGGCTGGCCGGACGTATTTGGTGTAATTCCTACTTGTGCATACACATGGGAGTCCTTTATTGTAATTTCTCTCAAGCTTCCTTTATGATTTATGCTTGAGAGAAACAATAATGGATTCCTGAACACATACACAAAACTTGTTTGCATTGAGGTGATTATTTAATGCAAATAAGGCTTTTAGGCTCTAGACTCTGAAGTGTGGAGCATGCCAAATAAATATACGCTCGAAAAACATGAATGTGAAGCTGACAAGTTATTTCGTGACTCAACTTAAACCTATTGATTTCAGTTGAGTCACTAAAACTATTGTATATTTCTATAGTTTTTGTGCAGAAAAAACTTAGGTCCCTAACAATAATTATAATCAGGTGGTAATTAGCGGAAACATAGCCTTAAAATTAAGTGTATTTTATAATTACAATTATAAAATCAAAGCCTGTTTAAGTTTTTTTTAGTTGACAAAGTATATCGTTATATCTTTTTTGTTGGCAATTATGCATCGTTGCGTTATTTCTTAGTTTTGTTTTGACTTATATTAAATATTTATCGTTTAATTGTATTTTGTTTCACCACTTCCTGATAAGTGCTGAATAGGCTATCCACCACTTAACTTGACAGATAGAGTATGGAGAATCCGTCAAAAAAATTGTGGATAGCCTATCCGACACTTTATCAGGAAGTGTTAAAACAATACAGGATCTATATATTTTGTTTTCCATCGCAGGAGGCGTACCCAGTGAAGTTGAAGCAGATCCATATTATCAACGTGTCGCCACTCATTGACAAGATCGTGCAGTTCGTCAAGCCCTTCCTCAAGGAGAAGATCAGGGAAAGGGTAAGCAGTTCAGTAGTTTGAGCATTACAATAGTTTGACGACAGTAAAGCACCCCACACATTAACAGTTCGCCGGCAGGCCGTCGCCTGGCCGTTAATCGGAAAACACCCCAGACTCACAGTTCCCCGGACGATTTTGTAGATTTTGTATCGGCAGTCAATGACTGTCAGGCAGCCTGCCGACCAGAGCCTGCAGGCGGATTGTTAATGTGTTACCCTTAACACAGTTGGTTAGCGCGTCGACGCTCAAACCGAGGTCGCGGGTTCGACAAAAAGTTTTAAATTTAGAGATTTATAGCTCGTACAAACACACAAACAAACTCTTCAGCTTTATAACGTTAGTAAAGATTAGTATTATTGTTACGCAGATTTTAATTTAACGCGCTGGAAGCGTTTTTCCCGATAAATCTATTTTATATTAAGGGACTGAATGTTTTACGAATTTCATCAAACACTGTGTTCAGTGGCTTAATCGTTACGAAGTAAGACAGACAGATGGACACGCTTTTGACACTTTTACTTAGGGAGCAAAAATTTGATGACCTTAATTTGGTCCAGTAACATCGAGTGAAAAAAAACAGGGGCAATTTTTAGAAACTAACTGCTGTAGGTACTTAGAGACATTTAATGATTAAACTTCAATTTAATGAAGAGTTTGACAGAAAATAATGTCTTGTGTCAAAATTTTATTTAGTAACAGTTAACTAATTAATATAATATTCGTATCTGAGCATAATAGTAACATAATTAAAGTATTGTGTAAAATATAAGTAATATATCAAATAAAATTATTTTAATCAGCTGCTGCATTTTGTATGTAATCCAGATTTATAAATTAAAATATACAATAATAAAAACAATATTTCTGTTACATTTTATAATTTTAAAATGAATTCGAATCCTTTGTAGTTTTCCAAAACATGTGAACTCTATATAAAATTTATTGCTTTTCAAATGTATACTAGCACTCATAATTATTACGGAATGGCTTGGAAAAATAGTGAGGACTCGTTTCATCTACCTGGGTTTTTACTAATCGTTCGTGAGTACTACCCATTTTCTTTCATTAATACAAAGAACTAATTATTGTTCTACTATTACCTAATTAATTATTATTGTTCTTTGTATGAATCCGTTTGAATTATATTTGAATATTATTTTAACGGATATAATGACGATCACATATTATAATGACGACCTCATGTATTCAAATTTATAATAAAACTTTGGAAAAATGTCGCTATGACCTAGATAGAAGTCATAATATTGGTCTGCGGTAACGATAGAGCGACAGGAGTGGAAGACTTTGGGGAAGTCCCAGTTGCAGTAGGCCAGCATAGGATTAGTAGTATAATTTAGTTCGCCTAAGCGTTCCCTTACTTTGGTGGAAGTCCGGTCCGAGGTAGACCGGCCGGTCGTGGAGGGAGTCCCGTGCTTGTTAGATCCGGGATATCCCTCCTTATACGGCTGAAGGCGAACCGCAGGTAGTTTTAGTGAGTAGGAGTCTCACATATCCCCGGGCCACCCAACCCGGGGCACCCATGATGGGTTTCCCCTGCGACATCAAAAAAAAAAAGGATTTTTTTACCGACTTCCAAACAGGAAGAGGTTAAAATATGATCGTTTGTTTACATTTTTTGTGATGTAGAATCATACATTAGCAATTCAAGAGAGGGACTAACCACGCAACAAATGGTATTACACTTGGTAGATTTTGACAAGTTTAAATTTTTTGTTCTCGTTTAGGATGAAACGGATTAAGTAGAAAAAGAATAATGTATTTAATCCGCAGTTAATTTAACCCTTTTGATTGGTGCAAATGGACTTAGTATTCTTAGTATATCACGTGTCTGCTCAACAGTCAACACACAAGTTCAAGTTAAAAGTTCAAACAAAACAATGAGATTACGTATCACGTTCATGTCATCGCCTTTCGTCAATTATGACGATAATAATTATTAGAAAATTACGTACCTACATAATTAATTACGTACAACATATTAGAAAATTATACGTCTTATATTGATAAGATGTATAATTTTCTAAGAATTTTGATGCAACAAGCAAATTAATAATTCTGACAAATGCATGCATGATACCATCCCTTCTCAGCGCCTGTTTCTGATATATCTATGGGTACACCACTCACCAGTGACCACGAACGCGTTGAAGTCTTTTTCAGGCAACATTTCACGGGTCAGTCAAACATGTGCCATTTTGACGAAAAATGGCGGTAGACAAAATATTGTAAAATATAGTCTTATTTGTTATGATCGTACGGTTTGTCTAAAGATTTATTCAAAACTAATTCACCCGTAACTCCGTTGCGACAAAATTCGTTTTTAAACGCGCATGAACAGTACATTTTTCTGGGATAAAAAGTCATATGTCCTTTCCAAGGACTCAAAGTATTTATTAATTTCAGTATTTATACGTAGTTTGGGTATGCGGAAGTAATGGACAGACAGAAAGACAAACAGACACACTTTCGCATTTAAAATATTATGCAAGTATAAATATTTTAACATTTTAAAAATAAAATATCCTTAAATATTTTAAAATTCAACGACCTACAAATTCTTTGTAAAAAAAAATCCACCACCTCTATCAGCAGACTCAAAATGTGATCGCAAAACTCAATCATAAGAATTCTATTTCATGCAATAAACTAAATTGCTTATTAATTATTAACTCTAGTTTAACCCATCAAGCCCCATAAGATCACCGGTGATCGCGACAACAATAGAATAACCATAGATTTCCAATAATCCACGATCGAAGGATTAATATCATTAACAATGAATAATGCGTAAATTTCTGAGAACAAGTGAGTAAGCTTTGTTAACTATTTAGTTTATTATATATTATGTTATTAATATTGTATGTAATTAGTATATTTAATATTTATATTTTTAATTTTATTGTCGGTTGTCTGGAAGAAACTGATTAAAGCAGTAAGACCGCCTTTTTGCACAATTTTGTAATTTTTCTATACTTTTTTGTTATTGTTATGTCTTTTGTTTTTTGTCTCTTATATGTCTTTTCTTTTGTGTGTGCAAATAAAGAATTTATTATTATTATTATTTAAAAAGGCTCTCCCTATTATAATTATTATTGTACCAACTAGTCAGTACTCAAAGTGTGCTACACGGAGCCCTGGGGCTCCGCAAAAGCCTTGTAGGGGCTTCGCGAGCGGTACATAATATATCCACACTGCTATTATAAATGCGAAAGTGTGTCTGTCTGTCTGTCTGTTACCTGTTCACGCTTTTATCACTGAACCTATTGTGCTGAAATTTTGCATGGAGATGCCTTGAGTCCCGGGAAAGGACATAGGATAGTTTTTATCCCGGAAAAATGTACGGTTCTGTCGCGATAAACAAATTTTGGCGCAACTGGGCGTCCTCTAGTTGTTTCATAAATGTCATCAGACACCAGCACGGAGACAATTCATTCAAATACAAAACAAAATTTTTTGGTAGTCCGTTAAAATTACACTTAAAAAGAGTTCCGCTATCAACAATATTTAAGAACCGCTGGTTTTATACAAATTTTGAAATTATCTATAAAGTTTTGTACTTTGATTAGCTGTTTGGATTTTAAAATGCAGTGATTATTTCTTTTAACAACTCAAAGTTCATAATTCTTACTTATCATGCTCACATCTCGCTCACATATCGCTCGCATCACGCATCTGTGATATAATAATTATCAAGCTGTCATAATTTAGAACATAATAATATTATTATGTCACAAATGTTAATAACATGCTATGATGTGTCCAAAAAAATATTGTTCTTCAATTATTGTTATTCCATGGAATATCTGATGGTAGTGAGAACCGAAACACAAATTAATCATCATTAAGACTAAAATATACTTTAGACGCAAATTACAATATGAACATCCGTGTAGTATGTTAAGGATCTAAACAATAAACATAAACAATAAACATAAACAATAAACATACACACAGACAGCGATAAGCGACTTTGTCTTGTTCTATGTAGTAATAAAAATATTTAAGTAAACGATAGGTGCTTATAAGATTTTTCTCATCATGTCTGATTATTATTATTATTGGACTCGAGTTTTTAAAATGTTTTATATCCAACATATTTCTCAAGCTTTAAAACAAAAATTGACACCGTAGTTTCGAAAATGTATTTTGTAATTTGTAACTCAAGCATCAGATTTTTCAAAACAAAAGATTATAATATGCGCAAGGCTGTCCCTAAGTTGTAAGCATATTTTATTGTGCATAAAGCTCTGTGTTCTTGTAAACATATTTTTGTTCCAGATCTTCATCCACGCTGACCCCAATGATCTGTACAAGTACGTGCCCCAGGAGATGCTGCCCACAGAGTACGGTGGGAAGGCTGGCTCCATGGAGGAATTGAGCAGTGAGTATTTAACCTTTATGGCCATAATATAGTAAAGTTTCATACATTAATAATGATATCAGGAGCCGTACCAGGAAACTGTTTTGAGACTCAAACAATCGAACGAAAATGCCGCGTCCTACTTTAACAAACGTGTAATGACGTTGTTAGAGCTGGACGCGGCATTCTCGTTCCATTGCTTGAGTCTCAAAACAGTTTCGTGGTACGGCCCCAGGACCGTTCTTATTACAATCGTCATCGAGGCAAGGGCTCCCAAAGTGTTACGCTTCATGCTCTCGATTATACCAGGCGTTCAGATTTTTATCCAGGCGACGCCCTTGGCTTATTAGCTTAATGATCATAATGGCACCATGGTTCAAACTTAAGAGCTTGGTTCGGAGGTCGTGGCTTCAATATAATATAAGAAACAACAAAAGTGTTTTCAACTTCGGTTAAGTCAGTGATCACGCGGTGTTTGACCATAATAAATTATTAAGATTATATATGCTTTTGATTGGCATGTAGAGTCCTTTTCCTGATTTCTTATCAATTTTTTAGTTTATCCGTTCCACTGGGCTATGGCAACGATATCAAAATACTTACAAAATACGTTCTAATTCTATGGGCTATGGCAGTAAAAGTAACAAAACTTGCTTTTGTATTGCGCCAATATGATGCCTAGCGTATTCGCCTATCTTACGAGAAGAATCTATAAGAATCTTGCAAGATTTTAATGAATTCTGTACAAAGAGTTATAATATTTATAGGTGTAATTGGACACACCTAAATTCTAGTTAGTGTAGCTTGTAGATATATAAAGGAATAATATTATGTTTAAACTATAGGTAACCTAGTAGTAAAAATTTAAAATTTAAAAGAATAATATAAATGATCAGTTATGAACTATAGTAAGTTAAATTTTATTTGAGTGCAAAATCAAGACAGATCATCTGTCCAGTCAGTCAGTTGTCGGAAAACGTTTTTGTACTTAATTATTTTATTAAGATGTTTGTTTGCGCGTGAGAACTTTGAAGTTCTACAAAAAGACTGAAATTATTCAGATTATGTTATAATTGCAAATAAGGAATTTGTTTTTTCTAGATCCTTATCTTTTTTGGTTATTGTTTTCTTAATTAGGACCTCTGGTAATTATATTATTATCATTATTTTTTTGAGACACACAAACATAACAAACAAAAAAGGGATTGGTTTAGGATTAATTCATTGCAAAGTGTGAAGGTGTTGATATTCCATGCATTTTTAACTTCCAAAAAAAGGGGAAGGTTCGGCTGATGATATTTTTTCAATGATTCATTCCGAGAACTGAATATTATTTACTGCTTAAGAATGAAATAAACTTGTCAAAATTGCAGCAGCAATTTTTTGCAGCCTGTTCAGTTTAGAATGAATAATTTAAAAATAAATCGCAGGCACCTTGCGATGTGAACTGACTATTAAGTATTATATAACATTATAGAACTTAGTATTTAGATTTTAAATAAAAGATAAGTTTGAACAAATCCTGCATGCCTAGTGTATTCGCCCATCTTACGAGAAGAATCAGCGTAAGAATCTTGCAAGATTTTAATGAACAATATTTTGAATAATTCCTAGACAATATTTTGAATAATTAGAAGAGCAGAGGTCGTTACTAGCTCATACAGTAAATAAGACGACCAAAATCCGATATGTTGCACACGTGCCATAGCAGAATGGGGATTGTCCATTTTTTTTTATTTTGCTCATTACAAAAACATTTCGAGGAATAAGGTCAGTGATCGTTTTTCTGTATATAAACGAAAAAAATACCCATTAGTTACTTATATTTTTGAACAAATATGTTTAACCTTAGTTTGACCTTCAATTGCGTTAAATTAGCAATAAATTCGACCAACATTACGTTTCGAACTTTTGGTAAGCTTTTCGTATCAGCTTTCACTAATGAGAACTTGCATTTGACGAACCAGCCATTATAAATAAGATTGAAAGGAAATTTAAAACATACTAAGAGGTCAATTAGCCGCCGATGATGACGTCAGAGCGAAACTTTAAAAAATTATTGAGAAAAAACTAGCCAATGAATTTCAAAATTATTCAATTTATATTCTTAAAATACCCTATTTTAACGAAAAAAAAATATAAAAAGTACATGTGATTTTTTTTGGACAGTGCCCATTCTGACAGAAACTTTGTCAAACATCAAACAAAACTTTTTGTTTATTGTCAATGCTGATGCTGCCTTCTAGCGTGAAAATATTGTAGTAATATTATATCCTATTAGACACTAGTATATGTATAGTATTCCATAACTTTTGTACCACGGATATGTCAGTTGCCTAAAATATTGACCATACGCGTATTTATTTGACCAATATCAAATATTTGCCTAGAATTACCATAAATGCGTAATTGGCTTCACCGATGGAAAACCAAACATCATGCAGGAAGAGATAAGATTATGTTCCCATTGTGCGAAATGACGTCATTGTTAAGCAAAATAATTTGTTTTTAAAAATATGCTTTTGTCTATAAACAAGAATATAAAAAAATGTATACCTTATGTGCATTTTCAAGTACACAATATTATTGATTTGAAAATAAATTATATAGTTTATCTATGCCATCATAAGTATCATTTTCGGTAAAATTATGACTACCGCTGACTGCCGCATCTATCGAAAACTGATGCTCGTTTGTTTTTGTCCAACAGTTACACTAACTTTACCCTACAGGGTATAAATAGGCGCAATCCTCCACTGGCCCCTACGCCATTTTCTTACCTACTACATTCCTCTCTATCTATTCTCTTTCAGACGCGTGGTGCAAGAAACTAGAGGAGTACAACTCGTGGTTCGCCGAGCAGGAGAAAATTAAGGCGGTGGAGGAGCTCCGACCGGGCAAACCCACCAACTACGATGAGCTCTTCGGCATCGATGGGTCGTTCCGTCAGCTTGTCATAGACTAAGTCCCTTTCATGTGACGCAAGACGCAAATCCATCGTTCTATATTTGAAATGAGAACTAATATATTTATGAGCTCCAAAACATAACCAGTATATTGGCCATTGCTCATGACGTCTTTCGACGACATGCACTGGCATGGTAACAAGTGTGACGTCACACTTCGTTACACATTATAACATCTCAACAAAGTCATATACGTCAATGCACTGGCATATATTTCGTAACAAAACAACAGTATGACGTCGATTCTAAATAAGGACTGATCAGTATTCTGGGTTAAATTTCGGAACTTACTATTCGTTCCCAAGTTCAGTACCATCTGTCAAATCAGTCCGACATGACAGCTTGAACGTTTTTCGGTCATTCGTTCCCAAGTCTTTGTGAATGACGTCATGACTTGGAAAATGCCTTTTGTTCGTTACGAGCTGTAATTATTTAAATTATTCAAAGTTTGCGTGTTGCGTCACTGTAATTGGAACTGTCATCTCATTTGTAAATTGGTCCGCGCCTCATCTGTCGCCTCACCGTTTCAGTATTTGGTACTTTTAAGCCAAAGCAGTCGCTAAATAATGCTAAGCCTATTAAATTGTTCTTTTTATAACTTGTTTTATTCTTATCCCATTTAAAAAGGAAATCCTTAAAATAAAAAAAGGAATTAAAAGCCTGTTTAATGTATAATAATTAATCCTTCGATCGCGGATTCTTGGAAACCTATTGCTTTCTATTGTTGTCGCGGTCACCGGTGTCCTTATATAGGGCTTGATGGGTTAATATACAAGGTGAAACAAAACTACGTGATAATTTAATAAACTTTAAGGTGTGCATGTGTTTCTCGTAGAGAGTTTACTGTGATAGTTGCAGCGCTGAAAGACCAACACTTTTGTATGGGAAAACACGTGACGATCGGGCGCTTGCCCATACAAAAGTGAAAAAAAAATGTTCTTTCAGTGCTGCTGCTTTCACAGTCAACTCTCTACCGAGAAATACACATCCTAAAGTATTATCAATTAGTTTTGTTACACCCTGTATTATGTAATAGTGATACAATTGACGCCATTTTTCCACCCTCCGTCCTATAATATACGTTCTTAAAAGTGACATTTTCCAAGCTGGCAAGCATTAAGTAAATTTTAGCCAATAAGACTGGCAGCCAGTATTTTTTTTTATGAAACAAACGAGCAAACGGGTCGCCTGATGGAAAGCAACTTCCGTCGCCCATGGACACTCGCAGCGTCAGAAGAGCTGCAGGTGCGTTGCCGGCCTTTTAAGAGGGAATAGGGTAATAGAGGAGGGTAGGGATGGGATGGGAAGGGAAGGCAAGGGAATAGGGTAGGGAAGGGAATAGGGTAGGGGATTGGGCCTCCGGTAAACTCACTCACTCGGCGAAACACAGCGCAAGCGCTGTTTCACGCCGGTTTTCTGTGAGAACGTGGTATTTCTCCGGTCGAGCCTGCCCATTCGTGCCGAAGCATGGCTCTCCCACGTATAATCGGCTTGGCATAATATGCCGCGTGTGAACAGTTTGGCCTGGCTTGAAAAACCGTTCACACGCGGCATATGCCAAGCCAATACTGGCTACCAGTCTGATTGGCAGCCAGTACTGGCTCTGTGTAAATTATATCTGATTTTGGCGCCAAAACATTGTTGTAGGACTGTACCTACAGCACTGACTCATGACAAACAATGTCAGAAGATGCATTATAATTATTTACAATGAAGAAACAAAAACATCACTGTGGAGTTGTAGACAAAAGTTATTTAATTACTTCACACAATAAAATGTATGTGCTAAGTATTATTGTTATGTTATGTAATTCGGTGTCAAAGTAAATTATATCCATAAAATTATGAGTATGCAGATTTATTTTGTAGCCCAGGTGAAGTGCTAAATGATGATGACGTCACTACAGTAGCTTTTATAAGTAGCATAATTGTTGAAGTGAGAAGTCATCGTTGCCATTTTTTATCCGCCCCATTTTCATCTTTTTCAGCTTATAATAATATAAGTCGCAGGCTACACGGTCAAATTCTCATCAATCTGATCCATCAATCTGATTGACGGAAAATTGATGGTTATAAAAAGTTCATATTAAAAATACGATCAATCCATCAATCCGAGTCGTACACGATCAAATTTTCGTCAATCCGTACCGGATTGATGGATCAGATTGATGAAAAATTGACCGTGTAGCCGGTGACTAAGTATAGAAATGGCTTCAAAGGCATATTCCGAAGTTAATAGGGCGAGACAATTACTCCATCTGGAAGTTCGCGATGGAGGCGTACCTCATGCACGAGGTACTATGGGAGTGTATCTCCGGGGACTCCGAGGATCCTAAAAAGGATGTGAAAGCTAAGTCCAAGATAATACTCTCCAATTGATACGCAGTTCTACGTACATGTCCAGGACGCAACGACGGCCAAGATGGTATGGGAAAGTTTATATAAATCGTTTGAGGACTCAGGCTGTGGATGGGAAAGTTTATCTAAATCGTTTGAGGACTGCTCCGTAAAGTAGGATTATTGAAAGACCTTATTAATACAACCCTAGACATAAGTAAAAACTTAGAGGAGTAAGTATATTAACAAAATAATGACAGCCGCTCACAAACTGTGAGGGATAGGTTTTAAGGCTGACGATGAGTGGCTTGGAACACTTATGCTAGCCTGCTTGTCAGAGAACTACAAGCCAATGATTATGAGTCTGGAGAGCTCCGGAATAAAAATTGGTGCCGATCTGATTAAAACTAAATTATTACAGGAGGTTAATTCGGATGCTACTACCGCTTTTTATTCAAAATTTAACAAGTATAGAACTCAATCCCATAGTAATTCTAGCCAGTCAGACAAACCAAAAGGGCCCCGGTGCTTCAATTGCAACAAGTATGGCCACGTAAGCAAGAATTAAAATTAAAATAAGAGTCGCTGATAACAATAGTTTGCAGGTACCTGGTACAGGTTGCGGCACAGTTACTGTTCAAGTGCCAAATGAAATCACTGGTGCTCTTACGGACATACAGGTTAAAAATGTTCTTTACATACCAGAATTGTCAACAAACGTACTTTCTGTAAGCGAAGTCATGAGCAAAAGAAACACAGTAAGTTTCGATAAAAATGGCTGCACAGTAATGAATAATCGAGAAGATATAATCGCCAATGCAATGATTGAGAAATGGAAAGTTTATGCTACTAGCTGTTGCCCGCGACTTAGTCCGCGTGGACTTCAGTTTATAGCGCGTGGTGTCAACAAAATTGCGGATTTCCTGTGTCTATCTGTTACTTTGTCTATTCTTCCATAGAAACACTGACCTCTATTATACAAATACGCTGGACCTATTTTATATATTTATTATTATATTTTATACCCTTTGAAATGACAGCTGTTTTTGTGTGCCTAATTGAAGCGGAATCAGCGCCCCAAGGGGAAAGAGAACTAAATCTGACGTTAACATGACGCTTAAAAGTCTCCATATTGGCGCTGATAGCAGTAGTGGGAGTACTTGGAACTAATAGTAGTTTCTACCACCGTAGTGATTATATTCTCTTTGTTTTCTACAACCAATAGCGATTGAGCAGCCATTTGCAAGTTACGTCAGATTCAGTTCTCTACCCCCGCATTGGGGGCGCTGATTCCGCTTCAAATAGGCACAAAAACAGCTGGGTATCTTATGTCCGGCGTACTTGTATAATGGAGGTCAGTGCATAGAAAGAACCCGTTTCTATGGTGACCATGCTAAGCCTGTAGGTCATCACTCATCACCTACAGACTCTAGTGGTGAACAACAGCAATACTCGTATGTAAAAAAATTAACAAAATGGAAGAAAGTAGCTGACCGAAAGTTTTTAAGAGTCCGTATACTAAATTTTGCCGATTTCGCTCAATTAACAGACGTGATTTAACAGTTAAAATACAGTATTTCTATAAGTTTTAATGGACAACATGTAAGATCATTTCAATTATAATCTAATGTTGTAGCTAGATATTTTTTTTTTTCAGTATCTTTAAATAGTCCAACTCAAACCCGCGACAGTTTTGTGATTTTTGCTGTAAAAGGTTTAGATTATCACCTTTTTATGGATTGTATTGACGTCTTAACGGTATGAAAAAAATACAATGTACTGTTGAGAAAGTCGTCTATACAATGTTGGAATTACTTTTTACCACTTTCATATAAAAAACCCTTTAAAAATAGAATATCTATAACTGCCCGCTAACTTGGCGATCGTCCTTTTTCACCTGGCATATGAAAGACGGGCGTGAGTGTGAAGAGAGCAGTAGAAAAGAGAGTACGGGTTCTTAAAATGAAAATAAAAAAATTGTTTTACTTTTAAATTGCTTTTAAAAGTAACTCTTTAAGAAACAGTGTACGATGTCTAACACTTTGAAAAACAGTGCAACGTTTGTATGCCAGAACTACTTTTTGAGCAGGTGAAGTCGTGGTTTATACAGAGTGTAACAAAACAGTGATAACAGTTTATGATGTGTATATGGAGCTTACTGTAAAAGTAGCAGCGCTAAAGAGTTACTTTTGACATGTTTTATGAGAAACGCCCAAGCGTCATGAATTAACCCATATATTATAATCATTAAAAACAGTAAGTCTTTCAGCGCTGCTTCTTTTACAGTAAACTCTAAATTATTATGGACATAATTTTATACATACTTACCCCAAAATATTAACACTATGTTTTATGGTTTTATTACACTCTTCCTATAATATTATGTATTGAATGACTTTTTTTCTACCTACGTTTTTATTTACGCGAATGAAGTAGTACTTTATATTAAACACGTTTATTAATCACATTGTTCAAAATATTTTAATTTTTATTTTGTAACTAGGCAAACACGTGTCTTTTCACGCTTCTAATGAGGCAATCACGTGCTTACTCACGCAAGGATCGATTAAAATAAGAGAGACATTCAGAGACATTTAAAAATTTAATAATTTAAAGAGTTGAAAATATAAAAAAAAATTGTTAAAATCTTCATTAAATTTAAGGTTATCATCAAATCTCTCCGAGTTTGGGTGTTAGCTAAAGTTAGTAATAATCTATAAGAAAGTGAAAAAAACTGAGTTAACACGTTCACTGCGTTACGGGTCCTTTCGCACCCCGTACGTTGACATCAGTCAGTGCGGAGGTGAAAACGTAGAGTCTACTCGCTCTTGCGGAGATCGTAATTTGGAGAGTTTTTGTTGTATGAATGAGATGAATAGATATTTATGTTTCTTGCATGAAATTGAATTGGGAAACGTAATAATAATCTACGGGGTTTTTTGAACCCCGTTGCGATCAGGGAATAAAAATTGTAATTAGATGCGTGTACGGGGTCTATATCACCCCGTACAGATTATTGCTTACCCCGTACGGGGCGATGAGCTCATTTGCGTAGGCGCGTCCTGAGATGCAAAGTGTATCGACAATTTTTTTTTCGCGGCCTATGTTGGAATTAAGGCTTCTTGACCTATTCTTTTTTTTATTCTAATCGCTTCTTAATCATTCATTTTCACAAAAAAAAAAACTAATATTTTAATATTTTAAACGGTAGAAACCCATAAAAATGTTGATTGAAAAATATGCCTTTTATATGGCGCCGAAAACACTGTCCGCCATTGTACCGCCATAGTGTGACGTCATGTTTTTTGTATTTTATACTTTCTTTATTGAAAAAAGTTTCATGTGCTAAGCGCGTACGCTTAGCACATAAAACTTTTTGCAGTAACTTTTTGTTAGACTCGTAAGTCTAACAGTGCCAAAAAATTAGAAAATAATTTAGAAATCATTTGTAGTGTTGAACACTTTTGTAGAAAAGTTTTGGCCATTTCATTTCCCGACTACAACAAATGGAGGTAATATAATAAAACTGATGTGTTATTTGAATTGTTCAAGAAAATATATTTTATAAATCTTTCTAGGCTTATTCATATTATTTATGTACCGCAAAAGCGTTTTCGTCAGTACAATTCATATTTTCATAAAATCATATTTTCAAATCGACTTTATTTATCGATCATAAGCTTTTATTTGATGATAAGGGTGAAATGCGGTTTCCTAGTCAGCTACTAGAAATATTCATTTTTTCAATGAAATTAAATATAGGTCAAGTAGCCTATTATGGTATAATAGCGAAGTAGCCGATAAGCTTGATGTATCAACATTCCGCAAGGTATTACAGCGATTTGTAAGTCCAAGATACGATGTGATCACTAGCTCTATTAATATAGCAAAATGTTACATTAAATTCAGAAAACCCTATACAAGACAATAATCATAAAAATGAATTATTCATTATACATACATTTAAATATGCTTTAAAAATATCGATAGTTTGTAATGTTTACTCCCGTCACTTACATTTTATCGATAAAAATATATTCTGTGCGTTAAGGGGTTTTTGGCATCCCGTATTTTAAGTTTTTCATTGCGTTACGGGGATAGATGCACCCCGAACGTTATTTTTCGTTATATATTTTTTTGTTTTCATTGTACCTACGTGCGGAGTAAGGACAGTGTAGAACACTTAATACTCTTTGAAATGGTATAAAAAAAAACAATGATAATACTATTTTTGACAATTTTAGAGGGGTATAAATGAAGTCGGACATACGGGGCACTTTCGCACCCGTAACGCATAATAATTCGTTTCTTAAAGGGGCGTACTCATCCCCGTAACGCACTTAAATTTAGATTCAGGATTTGGGCTTTCGCAGTTAACGTGTTAAAATGAACTTTTGAGTTAAAAATGTATTTATATAAAAAAAACCTTATAAAAATATTAACTTTCTGCAAAAAACACATAAAAAACATGATGCTTTTTTTCATAAATACGTATAGCGACAAAGGGGGCATGATGAGATGATAAAAATGCAACGTTGCATTGCGATTAGTGTAACCTGACATTTATTTTACTTTCTATGCTGTATTCGGCAAAACATGGCGGTAGTGGTCATTGACTCTCTGTAAAAAACTTGTCATTTTCTATATAAACCGCGATTGACAATGAAGTGTCAGATGTTGTCAATCGCGGCTTTGTATACAAAATGACAAGTTTTTGACAGGGAGTCAATGACCGCTACCGCCATGTTTCGCCGAGTACAGTATAGAATTTAAAAAAAAAACACGTTCTTACAGTGTCGCACTAAAATACTTTCGATGGTCATTTGTTTTCGCAGTGAAAGTTCAAATATGGCACAAAATATAATGCCAGTTCTTCAATCATGGCATGATTACCATAAATTGCAAATTACGAGTCATGCATTTCCATAATCTAGGGAATTTGGAGGCTCAAAGACCTCTCTTTACTCCGAAACTATGGAGTAGGCCTCCGCATTTAATTCTTCAGATCTGACCGAAATGAGAGATGACCTTACGGTGAAGTTACATCGGGCTCCACTGATCTCCTTTATACAATGTGTAATGGAGGTCAGTGTCGGGCATCTATCGTAGTCACGTCATAAAATGAAGTAATATCATCTTTTCCTACTAGTTTCCATCATTTTTTTAGGATTCCGTAGTCAACAAGGAACCCTTATCGTTTCGGAGAGACCGATAACAATGATATCAACATTTTTCTTTTCTCTTATTTATTGAAAATTGAAAATATAATATTTGATTGAGCCTTAATTTGTCCTTATCCTTTAGGGTCTCCTTTCAGAAGACACCTTCTTTTCAGTTAGCGCCTAGCGGTGGTCTTCAAACAAACGAAAGATTCTACAACATTCATTAACGGAGCACAACAGCAGCTGCACATTATAGTGACGTATCATACGATTTTTTACGAGGCCTTGGTGTCTCATTACTGTCTGCCAAAAAGCGGAAAATGTTGATGCTGCTATCTCTTATCGCGCGATAACGTCCGTATTGATTGACATAGTTATTAGTTAGTGGTCACAAGATATTAGTTTAGTTACACGTGAAAATACGTTGTGATTGTATTCACGAGTAAAAAGCTGCCGAATTGCGAGTTGGGCTTGCGCACGACGGGTTTTACACCTTTTACTAGGTAAGTAACATCTTATATATAAAGTTCTCGTGTCACAATGTTCGTTCCCGTACTCCTCCGAAACGGCTTGACCGATTCTCATGAAATTTTGTGAGCATATTGAGTAGGTCTGAGAATCGGCCAACATCTATTTTTCATACCAAAAATTATTTATATGGCAAAACAACGTTTGCCGGGTCAGCTAGTTACACTATAATATTTAAATATTATAACAATAATGTTTTAGGTTGGTAGCAATTGCTATTGCAAAAACATATTAAATATTAATAAAATTAAAATTAAAAATTAATTTAATTTGTTTTTTATAAATATATTAATAAAAAATAAAGTAAATTAATATTTAACGACCAAAAAATTAAATTAATGTTATAAGTATATTTAACGGGGTTGAATTTTTATTTTGATTTACATGCCCGACATATAAGAGATACTTAATTAAATTTTGTATAGCCTCAAATCCATTACCTGTAGCTTTAATAAAAAATAAACGCAACAGATATCTGTCATTTTCTCCGGCCAAAGTTAAGGTTAAAGCTAAATTAGCCTTAACTATAACCATAACTTTAACTTTAACCACGCTTCTGGTGCAACCCACCCTAAGTAATCAAAAACTTATGAAGTATTCTTAACCGTGATAGTTTTCCTTTTAAATTCAGCATATTTCCTACTCCCGTGAATTTTTTCACTTTTTTCCAGAAGCAAAGATTTTTTCCATTTTAAAACTTCATATTTCACAAATGGATCCCTAAATCGGAAAATGATCTCTTAATACTCGTAATATTTTTAAAAAACCTATCCAAGATGCCCCACACGGAGGGGCGGACGGGAAAAAAATTCATCCCCGCTTGATGTGTAGGGGAGGTACTTTATAAAAAATGTTGTCGGCATCATTAATATTATGCATGCATTCATGCCGAATCACAGCTTTGTAGCTCCTATAGTCTCTGAGCAAAACCGCGGACATACAGACGGACGGACAGACCGAAAGTATAAGGGTTCCTTGTTGACTACGGAACCCTAAAAAGTAAATGCTTAGAAACCCTATCCCAATTATTGAGATACTTTCTGTTGACAAGCAGGCAGCGAAGTCTTAATAATTGGGTCCCGTTTTGTTCTTCGGATACGGAACCCCATAAAATATAAAAAAGTTGTCGCTTTAGGATTGAGGTACAAAGTAGGTATGTAAAAAAGTGTTAGAAAGTAGTTTTTTGCAACAAACATTATCCTCTGACATTTGATCCGCGCAAAACCGGAGTTTAGTGAAGTAGTTCACACAGCTGTGTAGTCAAACCTTACGATACTATTAATATAATGTATATCTTATATATAAAATTCTCGTGTCACAATGTTAGTCCACGAACTCCTCCGAAACGGCTTTACTGATTTTTACCAAATTTTATATGCATATTCAGTAGGTCTGAGAATCGGCTACTCGGTACTTATTATATTGATAAGTGCATTTGTTGAATAAATAATAGTAAATTATTACAACTCGAGAAAAACGACGACCATGATAGCGATGGACGTTGCCATGGTGACATACTTTATTTAGTCACTTCAATAAAATAATACGGGCGATATACTTTATAATATGGCAAAGAAACGTTTGCCGGGACAGCTAGTATGTATATAAAATTCTCGTGTCACAATATTAGATAGCGAACTCCTCCGAAACGGCTTTACTAATTTTAACCAAATTTTATATGCATATTCAGTGGGTCTGAGAATCGGCTGCTGGGTACTTTATATGTTGATAAGTGCATTTGTTGAATAAATAATAGTAAATTATTACAACTAGAGACTGACGGCGATCATTGCTTGTGTGACGGGGTAGCGATGGACGTTGCCATGGTGACATACTTATTTAGTCACTTCAATAAAATAATATGGCAAATATATTATGGCAAAGCAACGTTTGCCGGGACAGCTAGTAGTATCAGGTAGTATTATAATGGTAAACCGATGCTTTAATTTTTTTTCTTTAGGGTTGTGTTAGGTAGGTAGGGTGTGTTTTTAGGGTTCGGTACCCAAAGGGTGAAAACGGGACCCTATTACTGAGACTTCGATGTCTGTCCGTCTGTCCGTCTGTCTCCATGCTGTAACTCTAGTAAAGCTAGAGAGTTGAAATTTTCACAGATTATGTATTTCTGTTGCCGCTATAACAACAAATACTAAAAACAAAATAAATTAAATATTTAAGGGGGGCTCCCATACAACAAACAAACAACAGGTTGGCACTTGAAATTTTCACAAAAGCCTTAATTATATGTGAACTTTAATAATTAGTAATAATATTTAAAGGCACTGATTTAAAAAGGCAGTTGTAAACAGCAGTTTTGGTAAGTTAAAAATTATAAATGGCACGTTCAATAACTACTTTAGCAATTAAAACTAAGCAGTAAATTAAACAAAAATTAAAAGTTAAAAACAATGAAATGGATCATTGAAAACATTATTGAACAGTAAAATAATTAAATGAGCAGTAAAAATTAATGAATGAGCGGTTACGTCTGGGCAGTAACAAATCGGAATTTGTCAGTCAGAAATCTCTTTCTAAGCAGTTCTCCGCGCTGAAGTAAAAAACCGTGTTGGATATGTTTTAAGGGCCCCCGAGACGGTGAAACGGTGATTCAAACACGTACATTTTGGTTCGACTCAAACCATTTTGATCGTTTACAAAGCTAGCTTGAACAGTTTTTCAAACATTTACGTGTTTGAAGCTCGTTTGATGAAATGTCATATTTTTGTTGTGTTTGACGCGCCGTTTGATCCTGTTCCGACTTCCGATGCGTTTGAACAAACTCGGCTTAGTTTAGTACTGGATTTGAAGTTTGAGAGCAATCTTGTCTGCATCACACACGTCTAATTATGGTGGCGCACTGAACCAAATGCGCAATGCCGTTTGACAACCGTTCAAACCGACATCAAACTCTTTCATCAATCACGTAATGTTTGAATCAAACCGTTTGACCGTCTCGGGGGCCCTTTAGATTGCTTGCAAAAAATGGAAAGGGCGTAAGCGACAAAATGGTTTTTGTTGGCAAAATAGGAATCCATTTTTTTACAGAGGTGCTTTTGATTGATTATTCTGTGTTATAAAAGTTGACCAATCGTGTTATGCTATGGGTAATTCAAAGACATGATGAATACTGACAATGAACTTTAATTTCTTAGCTTTAGTCATTGCTGCAACAGCCAAATTATCAAGGCGACGCCTTAAACAATTAGGTGGTAAAATAAAATAAAATTGGCAAAGTGCGAGTCGCCCATGGAGTACCGTTATAAAGCGAAAATAAGGCTGGTATAAATAGTCAGTACTCAAGATGCCTCTCGGTCTCAAGACTCAGTTCAGGCTATGTGATTGGTTGACTGTCAACATTTGGACCAATCACCGATCCAAACCGCGTCTTGAGACCGGGTCGCATCTTAAGTACTGACTATTTATACCAGCCTAAGGGCCGGGACACAAAAACACGATACTACGTCGTGCGACGTCGTTTCATGGGAATCTACGACGCGCGTCGTAAGAAGCTACACGGCATCGTCCTGTCTGTCTATCCGCCTGTCTGTCTGTTTGTTTGTCTGTCTGTCTGTCTGTCTGTCTGACTGTCTGTCCGTCTGTCTCCAAGCTGTAACTCAATAACGGTAATAGCTAGAGAGTTGAAATTTTCAGAGATTATGTATATCTGTTGCCGCTATAACAACAAATACTAAAAACAAAAGAAAATTAATATTTAAGGGGGGCTCCCATACAATAAACGTGATTTTTTTTTTGCTTTTTTTGCTCTATATCAATAATGGCAACAGGTAGGTACTTGATTTTTTTCCGAAGTCCTTAGTTAAATGTCTTCTTTAATATTTAATAATAATATTAAAATAAATAAAAAATTAAGGGCGGCTCTCGCTCCCATACAAAAACACAATTTTTGGCCTGTTTTTGCTCCATAATGGTACGGAACCCTTCGCGCGCGAGTCCGACTCGCACTTGGCCGATTATTCTTTATTCTCAGGAAGCGATATCTTATCATACTGATTACTGATTAGTGATCGATTAGTCACATATTATCATCGATTAGTCACATGTCAATTAATTCTACAATATGTAGATAATAATATTATTATTATTTATTAAAACAATAGATCTAAACAATCTCTTATCTCATCATTATCTTGCAAGGGGTTCACCACACATGTGTCACCAATTGTATCAATCTTAACTTGCCGACTGCCGCGACCGTCTCAATTCATAGACAAATCATCAACATTAAAAAAAAAGCTCCAGACGTCAACAGCATTCTATTTTCAAAATTTTAAAAACAATAACATTTTTTTCGCTCGCGTATTGTGCTTCAATCATCGAGAAATGCAAAAAGTATTTGCGCAACTGATTTTCCGAAATAAAAAACACCCTTTTGTCGCAAAATGTGAATGATATTAAATATTAAGTACAATATACAATATACAAGAAAACATTAAAGGATTTACTCATCAAACAAATTCGCACCAGTAGATATCTACAGCTCGAAGGAATTGGTAGTGCGTTAAGTGTTACATGAATATTATTTCAAAGGCGCAAATTAGGTAATTTAATTTTGCTAACCTAATTCAGAATGTACTATGACTTCATATTAATTCACATATGATTATATTTAATTTCTTTGTGATATTGTGTACTGTAGATTTATTATTTGCACATAAGTATAACATTTTGCAAAATATAGTTCAAGTTTTTTTAATATTTTTAAAGCGTCAAGGAACCCATAACAGGGTCAGGAGCCCTGGGGCTTCGCAAAGGCCTTGTAGGTGCAAGCGATACATTGTTTTCAAAAATGTTATCAGACACCAGCATTTTTGGGGATCCGTCAAAAATGTAACTTCTCAAAAGGTTTTCGCCGCCAAAAAAGGGCTTGAAAACCGCAGCCCATAATATAGACTATGGAGGAATATTTCGAATTGATCCCCTGATTAATAAGAAGTCACACAATGTACCTATATAATATAATAAGCTCAAATTAAGCTTTGAAATGTTTTGTCTTTGTTTGTCAAGCGAACTTTTTAATGTATTAGAAAAGCGCAAAAAATTGTATAGCCCATACAGTGTTTTGTTCAGGTTTTGCTCTTTTCTGATCCAGAATCCAATCCCTCCAAATTTTTTTAATCAAGTGCCATTAGCGGCACGTGTCACATAGGTTTGCAATCCTTATTACTTGGTGTAGGTAGTTAATTTATTGTGTATTTTTTATTAATCCTTCGATCGCGAATTCTTCAAATTTATTATTAATCTATTGTTGTCGCGGTCACCGGTGTCTCTAAATGCTTTGCACAAACCTACGCGACCACTCGACTGCGAAGCGGCAGCGTCAATACAAAACTGCCGCGGCCGCTTCGCAGTCGCGTGGTCGCGTAGGTTTGTGCAAAGCATTATGGGGCTTGATAGTTTAAAAGGGTATTTAGTATTAAAAAACAATGAGGTTTCGGAAACGGTTTTTATTACTTAATTTAAAAAATGGGTTAAAATTAAACGTGATCGCCAGTTCTGTTATACTTGAACAGTGAACTTGACTGAAAATAGATAAATTTGCGATAAGTTACTTTAAAAAATAATCTTTGTATATTTGGTTAAATAATTATTATATTTTGAGATAAACTAGGATTGAAATGCCTGTAAGGGTCTTATCACACTGGCGATCAGCAAGCGATTTGAAAGCGACGCGATTGCGCAGCGCGCACGCCGCGATTGTGCAACGTCTAGGGAATTCCCTAAACGTTACATACAAAATTTTGTACACTCGTCTAGAATTCCCTAGACGAGTGTACAAAATGCCGTCCACGCCACGCCGCGACAACGTTGCACTGTTGCGGCGTCCACGTCGCGCAATCGCGGCGTGCGCGCTGCGCAATCGCGTCGCTTTCAAATCGCTTGCTGATCGCCAGTGTGATAAGGCCCTAACTAAGCTCTAGCCGTATTTACCTTACGCTACCTAGAGCTTACTTACAGGCTTACTTACCAAAGTAGGGTTTTTAGGAGACTTGTTTTTTACTCGGACTTGTCACATCTATTAAATATTTTACGTCTATGGTCGTATGTGATGACTGACGAGTTAGGCAATTCTAGAACAGCCATCATTGTTTGTATAATTATGCAATGAGCTCACAAATACTTTGTATTGTATAATATTATGTCGTATTGTCTCATTTATAATTTAAAATTACGGCGGATACAAGTTATTAATATTATTATTTTGTACGTAAAAACTTATTTAACGGACTTGTACACTTTGATGAGCAAAAAATATTAATTAAGGGCGTTCCGTCCGGAGATTCCGTAATGGGCATTGTCCAAAAAAAATCACATGTACTTTTTATATTTTTTTTCGTTAAAATAGGGTATTTTAAGAATATAAATTAAATAATTTTGAAATTCATTGGCTAGTTTTCTCTCAATAAATTTTTAAAGTATCGCTCTGACGTCATCATCGGCGGCCAATTGACCTCTGCAGTATGTTTTTTTTTCGTTTCAATCTTATTTATAATGGCTGGTTTGTCAAAATATATAAGTTATCATTATGTGAAAGCTGATACGAGAAGCTTACCAAAAGTTCGAAACGTAATGTTGGTCGAATTTATTGCTAATTTAACGCCATTGAAGGCCAAAATAAGGTTAAACCTATTTGTTCAAAAATATAAGTAAGTAACTAATGGGTATTTTTTTCGTTATACAGAAAAGCGATCACTGACCTTATTCCTCGAAATGTTTTTGTAATGAGCAAAATTAAAAAAAAATGGACAATCCTCATTGACCGTATTTAAAACCTTATAAACTCATAATCTGAAAGCTACAAAGTTATAATAAAAATACAGCAATAATCTTCAGTATATCAACATTCCTTTCGCCGTTTTAAATTTTCTATTTTTGTTTATTATACTCATGATATCAGCTTCTAAAGTCATACCAATTTGTTAAAAATCGAGCATACATTCAGCATCTCCTTAGCATTTACAAATTACTTTTATTTAAAACACACGCCAATATATCGACAGTATCATAAACTACATATTCGCCTTTTAAAAATTTTTTAGGACAATTTTGAACTAAGTTAAGTAAAAATAATAGGGTTTTGGCGCGATCTCGGCAACGCGGCAAATGTATGGCCAAGGTCGTTTGCTCGGGGGACGGCCTTAACTCGCGGGACACGTGATCTGATCAGAAATTCATAAGACAGACTAAAACGGTAGACCACCGGCGCGGGGTAGGATAGGGGTTTTTTATTTATTTGTTTTTCTATGTTTTCAGTGCTCTACCAGCTTCTTCCATTTCTTTAAAAGGTGTTTTAGTTTCGAAGTTTAGCCATTTCATTAAAATGTTCTCTGTCTCCTTTAGTATGTTTTGTGTTTCCTGTCGTGTGTAATTAATCTCAAGCGCTAGATTTTCCTTCAGTAGCCTCATTTCTTGCATGTGGGCCCTTTCTATTCGGACTATTTTCATAGCGTGTTTCTTTCTTTCATGTTCTAAGTTAAATTTATGTCTAGAGCGGGAGTCAGAGAGTAAACAGGTTTCATATAGGGTTTATACTTTGTAGGCCTTCCAGCGCTGTTACTTTGCACTCCCGTTTCATGTTGCCCACATCTTCGATGGCTTTTTTAGGGGTGAGAAGTGTTTCATTATCGAGTTTGGTCGCCTCGTCCATAGCAACTCCTGTTTTTCTTTTGTGTGATATGGGGAGTATACTAACTCTGCTGTTATTGGATTCGCGTGAGCCATGTCATGTTCCTGTTCCTGTTCCTGTTCTGTTTTTCTGTTTTCTGAGTTCCTGGGCTTAAATATTTTTGTACCAATTTAAAGTTTTTACCAGGCAATCCTATTTAAATGTCAAAGTCGTTTTACTGTCTGTCACTTGATTTTGACAACAGGGATCTTGGTAGACATAAACCAATTAGAAATGACGCGCCCCTCCTTCGTATTCACAGTACAAAAATGTTTCATTTATATGAACTTGTGAATGTGGCTTGGATGAAGGCTCTCCAGACCATATATTTTTTGCTTGCGAAAACAACCTTTCATTGTACGATTACCTTCCTCCTAATATTCCTCGTCCCACTAATCTTAAATCTATTTTATCGTTAGTATATTCTCCATTTATAGACACCTTAAGCTCGTTCATTGTTCATAATCACATTAGGCTCTAGTTGTAGTTAGAATTCTCTTCCTTTTATATATTAAATTATTTATTGTATATATGTTTTTGTATTTCGTGTATATTTAAAGGCTAAGAAACAATATTTTGCTTCATATTTGCTTGTTCTGGTTTATTATTATATCTTGTATTTGCATGGTCGCATGAAGTCTTCACTCATCCGTGCCCAGTGCATGGCAATCAGTTTGCGTTATAACTGAGCATAATAATATACATATTTTTCGCCTCAACTCTGACGCTGGCAACTCCTAAGTGGGCTTACGCCAAAAGAAGAAGAAGAAGAAGTATATGAACTTTGAAGTGGTGGGGCGCGTCATTTCAAATTAGACAAGCGATGTGGGTATTTTTTCACTTTTGCTGAGTGACAGCAACAAAAGTTGAACAGGCGGAGGGTACAAAAATATCACAAGTAATAATTTGAAACTATTATTCACAACTTTCTTGGCAGTGGTGGAAAATGAAATTTGATTTTCAAATTTCACTTCCAATGAAATCACGTCAAATTTCATTTGACGTGATTTCATTGGAAGTGACGAAGTCGTCACTTCACTTTAGCGCTATGTAAGATGTACTATTGCACTTTTTACTATTAGATAACATAGATGATTGTGGAGCGTATTGCACACGATACCGGGGTTGCCAGCACACGGTAGGATAGGGGTAGGTTAGGAATTAAATATCTTAAAATCCGCGAGGCGTAAATATGGCATACATTAATTTCTGTCAGCTTTTTCGTTTTCACTTTTGTCATTGTAGATTTTTTTTTTACTTTTCAACCCCTCGTTACAGAATGGTGTCTGCTGCTACTCTGCTGCTGCCAAATGAGGAAGTGAAGAAGAAAATAAAGGTGGAAGTTAACGAGAATGTGAAGACCAAGGACAGAGACCTCGCCCACATCAAGGAGTGGCTTCGGAAGCAGCCGCATCTACCTGATAAATGGGGTAGGTAAAAAAACATCTGATATTTTTAGATCCACCATTTCAGGGCTTTGTTTTCTGAGTTTACTTTAATCCTTCGATCGCGGATTCTTGGAAATCTATTGTTATTCTGTTGTTGTCGCGGTCGCCAGTGTCCTTATTGGGGTTGATAGGTTAAATATGATAAAAAAATATGATTCAATTAATTATTTAAATAATAAATTTTTAAATTAATTAATAATTACTTAATCATTACAAAGAAAAGGTTTGTCTTTGACTTATTTTATCATATAAATTACTTCTTTACTAATATTATAAACTAGCCCGCGACTTCGTCCGCTTTAGCAAAACGTGATAACAAAGATAGAAAATTCTCTCCTTTTTAGGGTTCCTTGCCCAAAGAGTAAAAACGGGGGTCCCATTTTTACTCTTTGGGTAAGGAACCCTATTACAAAGACTGTGCAGCCTGTCTGTCTGTCCGTCTCCAGCATCGATTTATATGTAAGGATATGCCTACTAGAACATTCTGCTAATAGGTTTTTCATACAAGGAAATAGAGAGTCATCTATGAAAAATCGATTGAACTACGTAGTGCGACACAATATGCAGGCGTACAATGTAACCTTGTATGAACGTACAATAAACACACTTTTTTAATATTAAATATTGACAATTAATGTAAGTATATTAATTTAGGCGTAGGGTTTTTGATTAACATACAAAAATAAGTAAATAAATAAATGCATTTATACATTCTTACTCAACTGTAAAGGGAGGGTTATGTTTAGTTACAAATTGATATTCCAATAAATGAAATTTGTTTAATATAAATTTGTTTAATATTCCAATAAATGAAATTTGTAACTTAAAATTAAGTAAAAATGTATTTTAGCAACTTTATACGTGTAAACCAGCCATAAGCCACTTTGGCTACAAACTAAGGGGTTTTATGAAAAAAAAAATCTGGTGGCCTCATTTCATCCATACATCTATTATAAAGCACATACCATAGATTATGGCACATACCTAACGGCAAATCTTAAAATAAATCTATTTTCTAAGAAAAATAATATTCATGCAAAATGACGTCCATGCAAAGTCACACAGGCTATGAAGCGGCCGCGTGTGAATGCTGTTTTACCGACGTTGCGCCATTACTCGGTAAAACAGTAGCCATGGCGGACATCGGTGGTAAAATTATAAATTAATTATTTCTTTACTTAGACAAACAGTTTGTGTTGTGTGATATTCCATGTGCTTTTTTAACTTTTTTGACGTAATTTTTGCAGCCTTTTACCACACAACTAGGCATTTTTATGGCAATGTATACACATACGATGACACACCCGATTTGTTCTGCGGACCACAGACGACTAAGTCACGTCGGTGTCAAACGAAGTGTTTTGACACCGACGAATCGGCATCATTGCAACGCGCGGTTGACCCAGTCCTTACGCTAGTAATATTTATGTCTATGGTCTCCAGACTGTATCTCAAAAACCACGCTAGATATTTAACATTTTCATAAATAACGTTTTTCTATTGCCACTAAAAATGAAATAAATTAATAACACTAAATAAAATAAAAAAATAAAAATAAAAAACACTAAAAACAAAATAAAAAAGTATTTTACTTATATTATAAATACGAAAGTGTGTCTAGATAGCTGCCTGCCCGTCTGTTACCTCTTTACTCTTAGACGGTAGAAACAATTTAGATGAAATTTGATATAGAGAATGGAGATACTATGAGAGACGTCGGGTAAAGGACAATAGGTAGTTTTGATATCAGTTTCCGCGTTATCGTTGAATTTCGACGAAGGCCGCAACGTCGTCTATTTCTGAATAAACTTGTATCTGCTGCTTCATAAATACAACATATTTTATCAATATTGTAGATGACGAGCGGCTCATAAACTTCCTCCGCGGCTCCAACTTCTCGCTGGAGAAGTGCAAGACGAAGCTGGACCTGTACTTCACAATGAGAGCAGCCTGTCCAGAGTTCTTCACAAACCGCGACGTCACAAGGCCAGAAATTGCCAAGAATATGTCAAAAATGTAAGTTAAAATTTATCTACTTTTATAATCCTTGATGCCTTATTAGTTATTAATTATTATATTACATAAATTAATAATAATTATGAAAGTTGTCTTTCTGTCAGTCTGTTATTTCTTCAAACTAATGTAACGAAATTGCTATAGTACTCCGGTCGATTTAGACATTCGAAGTTACAAAAAGTCCCAGCAAGCCTCAAAATCGGTGAAATTGTTAAAAACATAATTATAAACTATGTCTAAAAGTTCCCCATCATTCCCGTGTGTGGAAATTTTTTTATTCAAGGTCAAAGGTAAAAAAAATAGTGTTTCGTGATTTTCAGCAAAACGGTAAGTTTTATCATAAAAGTAGCTTAGACAATTATTATTTAGATTATCTATAAAATGTATCAATACTTTTTTCTTACGAGCCACCGTTTCTGAGATATAACGTTTAAAAGGTTATAGCTATATGACCGAGCTTTGCTCGGTATTCAAAAAAATTAAAAAAAAACACATAAAATGACATTTTATGAAAATGATTCCTAGCTAGATCGATTTATCGCCCCCGAAACCCCCTATATACTAAATTTCATGAAAATCGTTGGAGCCGATTCCGAGATTCCAATTATATATATATGTTACGCTCAAAGACCGAAAACGCTCAGTGAGCGAAAAAAGAGCTCACAACGCGTTGTGGTCACAGTGAAACAGCCACGACGCGAAATTCGCGTTGTGGCTCTATTAAAAAGGGCCACGACGCGTTCTGGCAATCACAAAAAGACCATAACGCGAAATTCGTGTCGTGGCTGATATGTTATTCGTTTTTATTGATTTGTTCGTGATTGATCAATCGTCCATAGATATGGCTGATTATATTTGAATTACCACGCGTACTACAAAACATTTTTTCTTTTACTAAATCACTGCATAACGTGTTTATTATTATTATTATTTATAAATAGCCATAGTTCCATATTATCCGTACTAATATTATTACTGTCTGTCTGTCTGTCTGCACAATGTAGTTGCGGGCATCAACTAGTAGTATTATATTTAAATTGCATACATAAATAAATATAAAACTAAATTTTTATTATTTCTTAACATCAGATTACCATATATTAAAAAAAACAACAACAAACAATAACACGTTGCGCCAGACAGACAGACAGTAATAATATTAGTACGGATATTATGGAACTATGGATACCTACCTATTTTACAAATAATAATGAAAAACACGTTATGCAGTGATTTAGTAAAAGAAAAAGATATTTTGTAGTACGCGTGGTAATTCAAATATAATCTATACCTATGGACAATTAATCAATCAAGAACAAATCAAGAAAAATGAATAGCGTATCAGCCACGATACGAATTTCGCGTTATGGTCTTTTTATGATTGCCAGAACGCGTCGTGGCCGTTTTCATTAGAGCCACGACGCGAATTTCGCGTCGTGGCTGTTTCACTGTGACCACAACGCGTTGTGAGCTATTTTTTCGCTCATTGAGCGATTTCGGTCTTTGAGCGTAACATATACAAGAATTGCTCGTTTAAAGATATAAGATAAAAGTTGTTATCGTCATAATATTATGCTTGAGTACGCCACGTATACAGTGTGTTTGGTCAGCAACAGCTAGCGATATTTTAAGCACTTATGTGTATAATATACTTGTTATGCAAAAAAGTTTTACCTTTGACCTTGAATAAAAAAAATTCCACACACGGGAATGATGGGGAACTTTTAGACATTGTTTATAATTATGTTTTTAATAATTTCACCGATTTTCAGCTTGCTGGGACTTTTTGTAACTTCACTCTCATTTTTTGGTCTAAATCGACCGGAGTATAGTGTACACTCTAGTGTATTTAATAAAGCTTTCTGCACTCAGTACAATAATTCTACAATGAGTTTTTTGTCATGACTTATTTTTTATGCCTGTAGAGCCTAATAGCGATAGCATAAAACCTTAAGCACAACAATGATTTAGGCTGGCAAAATCCAAACACTTCTATTAGCTACGCCTTAGTTGGTTAAAAACGGCTCAGTTTATACAAATTGCTCATGAATTGTTTCAAAATAAAAGCATATTTTCCATTTCAGCCAAGGAGCCCCACTACCAGTTCTTACTCCAGATGGCCTACGAGTGAATTGCTTTAGAGGTAAGTTACAAACATCATTACATTTCTACTGAAATTTGGTATGGTGATACTTTGAGTCCCGGGAAAGGACATAGGCTACTTTTTATCCCTGAAAAATGTACGGTTCCCGCGCGATAAACTAGTACTATACATATATTTATGATTTTTATTATAATATGATGCACATATTTAATACACATCCATGACCTAGGAACTTTGAAAACTTTTTTGTCCCGTCGGCGGGATTCGAACCCGTGACCCCCGGCTTGAGCTACCGACAGCCCACCCACTGAGCCACAAAGTTCGTCAATGATAACAACATAACCCTAATTTTCCAGTAATGGACGAGAACATCGACGCCAGCTTCGTGTCCAGTGTGTTCAAGCTTAGCCTGATGCTGGGCGATGTCCGGTTGAAGGAGGAGGCGGAGGGGGTAGCTGGGGACGTGTATGTGATGGACGTGGCGCCTCTCTCCCCCGCACACCTCACCCTGCTCTCCCTGACCACCCTCAAGAAGTACCTGATATGTGTGCAGGTAGGTTACCAGGTAGCTGCAGCTCGGCCTGATTCGGCGAGACGTCCGGCTGATACACGGTGCTATAGAACGACCAGGCAGCTCCAGTTCAGCCTGATGCCAACCATATAGCCAGCTAGATGGTTCGTGTTCTCCAAAGGAGGTAGAGAGCCTCATTCAACTCGACTGTCCAATGGAGCAGGAGAAAAAGGACTCAACAAAGTAATATGACCAGGTGCCTCAACTTGGTGTGGTGGTGCGGAATTGAGGCTATAGGATCTGATATATAATTTAAAAATCTTTGACTATGTAGCCAAAAAAAAGCTAGCAGGACATTCCTGAAAATTTGATATTTAAAGTTCCATAAGAAGCCAGATATTGCTATTTAAGTTTTATTTGAAACGTTACTCATAAATAATTCCTCGAAATTCTTCTATTCCCTTGCTTCGATAACGGTTTTGCTGATTCGTTTTGCTGATTGATCGAAGTGTTGATTTATAGACAGTTAACGGACCTACGTCATTTGGTCGAATTATGTTAATTCAATGTAAGGGCTCCCACACATAACTGCGAATTTCAATCGCATCGCAAAAATCTGGAACAAAATTCATAAGTACTAAAAATTACATTGCGATGCGATGCGAATTCGCAGTATTGTGTGTGAACCCCTAATCGTGACCTGTTTGACATAACGCGACCACAATAGACATAACTAGTAACTACTCTGTCTACTCTGACGCGACCAAATAAGAGCCAGCCCACACGGTGCGATGCGTCGACGCAGCGCAGCAGCGCTGCCGTTTGACGTATAGCCGGCCACACGAGCGCTGTCCCAACGCAGCGTTATTAAGAAGCACAGCAGTTTTAGCGTCAACAATCCCCCCCCTCCTCCCTCTTCATCTCGGGGGCTGCTGCCAGGTGTGCGTTGCGACTCAGCGCTGCGTCGACGCAACGCTGACGCAACGCGCCGTCTGGACTGGCTCTCACATAGATCCGCCAACTACCTATGCACCAACTTGTCTGATAGTACTTTCATAATGGTGTCTCCTTGTCTTCAGGAGGCGTACCCGGTGAAGCTGAAGGAGATCCACGTCGTGAACACCAACCCCGTGATCGACGTCGTGTTCAACATGGTCAAACCGCTGCTCAAGGAGAAGATACGGGATAGGGTAATTTTTTGATCTTTTAAGATGAAGATATGCCCAAGATTATTAACGAAATGTTGCGTTGGCTTTTCAGACAGTATTTAACCTTGTTTGGTGTACTGTCGGCTGGGTTTGACGTAACGCGACCAAACTACGTAGGTCCCCATTTGCCTAGGAATAAACTTCTCTGATACGAGTAGTACATTTTTGCTCTTCCGTGGGAACCGAAAATATTTCCGCTAAAAGCTTGTAATTTAACAGACACACAGAAAGATGTTAAGGGCCCCACACATTAACAGTTCGCCGGCAGGCCGCCGCCTGGCAGTTAATCGGAAAAGATCACAGACTCGCAGTTCCCCTGACGATTTTGTAGATTTGTATCGGCGGTCAATGACTGTCAGGCAGCCTGCCGACCAGAGCCTGCAGGCGGACTGTTAATGTGTGAGACCCTTTAGATATGTCTCGTGATATAGATATTTTGTGACTCGTGCTTTTCTGGGACTCTTGAAGTTGAAGCTATACTGTTGGTCCCAAAATATAGGTACAGTTCAGATCTACTCATTTTCATTTTAATTTAATCCAAGGCTTTATGCGTAGATAACCACTACGAAGTACGAATATTACTGAACTTTCCATATTATAATTATTGCTGTAAGCGAAATTGTGGTGAATGCTTGCAGTTATCTAAGTGATGCTGCAGTTTCCAAACTATTTTATATTTAAAGTTTCAGGAGTTCTATTCAGTGTCTTTGGACCAAGAGGCGCCTTCGTAACATAATTATTATGTTTAAGTTACTAGAAACAACATTTTAACCACTACGAGTCTTTCGATAAATTTTAAGAATTTCCCTCTATTGCGCATAGATCCCATCATCAGCTCACCACTTTTGTAATTGTTATACAAAATTAAGACACAAGAATTGTGAAAATCGGTCCACAAACAGCAAAATAATCAACAAAAACATCTGCTTCGATGCAAAATATCACGAAAAGTACCAATAATTGGGCCATAATGTAAACCCATGGTATAGTTATGGTTGTGATGATGATTATCAATCAAATTGATGTGTTGGCTTATGCTTTCAGTTGTTTAAACAATGCCAAAATCCCCGAACCTGTAACTATAAGGATTCAAAAGTTCTGTCCTTCCTTCGGATCCAAAGTCCTGGACCTGGCGCAAAGTCTCACTTTCTGGTAGAATTTAACTCGAATGCTTCAGAAAAAATCGAAATCACTAAGTATATTATGTTTCCATACAAATTTCAAGGATTCCCCTCGATTCCTCAAGGATCCCATCATCAGATCACCACTTTTGTGAACATGGTATCAAATTCGGATTCAACCCTGTACAACAAAAGAATCATGAATATCTGTCCACAAACGGTGAAGTTACGGTTGAACATACAAAAAAATATATACAGACGAACATAATTATAATCTTCTCCTTTTTGGAAGTCGGTTAATGAATTTAAACCAAGTTTAAATTTTTTACTGTACAGCAAGTTGAACTACGAGAACAAACGCCTAAATAATATGGTCATATGATTATCATACTTTACTATCGAATTGCTATAAATAAATTGTATTTTCGACCTTTTCAGATCTTCTTCCATTCGAACGTGGATGGCCTAACAAAATACATACCGAAGGACATACTTCCAGAAGAGTTCGGAGGATACGGGGGCTCTCTACAGGAAATGCATTGTAAGTCGTTATTGGCTTACGATACTTTTATCAAATAGCAATGTTTTAGTTTTGTCAATGAATGTCTAAAAATCTGATGGCGCTTGAGAGATACTAGCTGTACCGCATAAAATAAATCCGAATGAGTAAAAAATCCTTTTAAAATGATCAAAACGCATTAAAATTTTTACAAACTTTTGGTCCTAATTACAACCCATTTTCGAAATATAGATATAAGCATAAAACGGTGTAATTTAATATATAATTTTTCTATTGGTTTACGTACGTGATGATTTAGGTTTTTTATTATTCCCAAAAGCCTAATTTCACGGTTTTATTTAAGAGTAACAAAATTTTGTTACCTTTTCAGATGCCTGGGAAGAAAAGCTAAAGACGTACATCAAATGGTTCAAAGAGCAGGAGTCAATAAAGGCCGTAGAAACCCTCAGACCCGGCAAACCCAAAAACTACGACGACATACTTGGCACAGAAGGCTCTTTCAGAACGCTATCTATAGATTAAGTAATTTTAGATCTATAATAATAATTAAGTAATATTAGTAGGTACGGATAACTTCTATGCAGGAAACATTTACTTAAATGAGTGTTTTTTTTTAATGAAAAGCTACATTCTTTTTGACTCATAAATTATGGACGTTCACGTTGGGCTGTGTTGGTTTGCCAAGATTGCCAAGTTGTTTGTAGCATTCACAATAGCTATGTCCACATTATGCAATTCATCTTCAATTTTTGTCATCATCTTTTTATTCAAGTTTCGTTTGGCATATTCAATAATTGAATGCGTCAAAATCCACGCGCATTGAAAGAAAAGTGTCAGAGCGCTACGATTTTAACGCGCGTCACGGGCATGCCTCACGTTCGCTGTTGACTGCGCTATAACGCATGCCCTTGATGAACAAAAAAAGGCCCAGTGGGGACAAAGCTATTCAACGTCTTTAATGGGCTACCTAAAGGCCCATCTCCATGTTAGAATATGATAACTAGGATTGTCACCGTGATAGCGGAGCTTTCTATGGCATGTCAATCGTTGTCGGTTATAGACGAATATGCCTCTACACGCTTGTAGTCCTGAATAATTGGTCCATAGGCCAACGTGCAATGCACCATAAGTAGCCCCGGATTTATAAATAGGCCGTTTTAGGCCACAGCCTAGAGGCAGCAGCGCCCATCGAAGCCTTACAGATTAGGGCGTAGGACGCCCACAAATTACGTGAGGTGTTTAGGGGGGTGGAGGGGGTCGAGTCAAATCTCATCTAATCTCACGTAATTTTTTCTCAACAAAATAATACTATTTTGGTCCATTTCATGCAGATACGTATATATCGTAAGCGTCATCGTTATACGATTAAAATCATTCACAAATTCGTTCGAAAGAAAATCTAATAACTATCAAACCAAACGTTTAAAGTTTAAACGTAAAATTTTAGAAACCTACAATTTGAGAGATTTGGGAGGGGGAATAAAATCTCACGAAATCTCACCAGGGGGGAGGGGGCAGGGAGAGGGAGAGGGGTCAAAAAATTCAAGAAAACACCTTACGTACACGGGGTGGCGGAAATGGCCTGCTCTCATAAAAAATATAAATTCGACACTGCCCATAATAATATGAGATGTAAAAAAACACGTTTAGGTAAGAAAGTATTATGTTTCCAAAAATATAATTTGCTCAAGATCTCAGTTACGATCAACATTTTCCTCAAAAGATTTAATTTAATTAAACACCAATGTAAAATTTTATGCAGAATATTTCAGTAGAAAATGTTATAATGATGGGAAATTCTGCGTTGTAGGTATTGCGACGCTCGTACGAAATATGTGAGAATCTGTGTGATAATTTCATTAGAAGCCATTATAATTATATGTGAAATATTACTTGTATGTGGCCAGAGGGTTCATGGCCAATATTTTGGCTTTTGAGAATCAGGCTCTTGAAAATACCATCTTACTTCTTGTGGTATGAGGGGTGGCCAAATATTTATTAATTATTGTAATTCTCATTTTCACCAACGTGAACATTATGATTGGTGAGCGATTGGTGAAAACAAAGATTAAGACAGGACTAACTAGTCCCTGTTGTTGTCTGGTCTTATACGTTTGAAGATCTATTTGATAGAAAATTACAGCATGGCAGATTAGTTACACCTGCCCTGTTCTTTGTTTAATGAGGCCATTATCTCTACCAAGACGTTTTTTACTACGAGTAAGCTTATATTATGTGTGTGTGTGCCTGTACTCTCTTTGATTAGTGCAAGTGTAAGTGATTAGTGACAAATTAAAGGACTTGCAATAATCAGTCTCTGTTTACACTAACTTTTTCCTGATTACCATCACCTGCACTAAAATCAGCAATCAGAGTTAATTCAGGCCCGGCTTTAACGGTTGCATTCAGAGACATTAAGAGGCCGGGTACCCTTGGAATTTCTCATACAAACGTAATACCAATATCATTTTCTCATACGAAAATATTTAACATGATTGATTTATTTTTCAGCTTAAAATAGTAATTATCTAGGTTCCTGCACAAAAATTTACTTCAAAATATTTAAACACAAAAAATATTTTTTTTGTTTCAAAATTTTTTTTAGTAAATTTGCTACTAAATATTTAAACACTAAAAAATAGAGTAAAACACTAAAAAATATATAAATAAATAGTAAATTTACTACAAAATATGTAAACTCTAAAAAATATTTTTTAGTATTTAAATATTTTGTAGTAAATTTACTATTTATTTATATATTTTTTAGTGTTTTACTCTATTTCTTAGTGTTTAAACATTTGGTGGTAAATTTACTAAAAAAAATTTTAAACAAAAAATTCTTTTTTGTGTTTAAATATTTTGAAGTAAATTTTTGTGTAGGAACCTAGGTAATTACTATTTTAAACTGAAAAATAACTCAAACATGTTAAATATTTTCGTATGAGAAAATGATTTTGGTATTACGTTTGTATGAGAAATTCCAAGGGTACCCGGCCCCTTAAAAATGATCATTAACTTCATTAAATTGAATGCGTTTGACAGATAATGTATGCGGCTTATGTCAAATACTTCAATTGCAAGTTGCAACTATAAATAGGTACGTAATAAATATTCGACTCTGAGTGCGGCGATAACACTTCAGAAATAATATATGTAATAGATATATAAACTTTGGTGAAATCTTACTTAGATGGCCGGTAAGGTAGACTAAACTTTACAAGTATTATAATTAGTGAAGTTAGGCATAATACATTTAATGACACCATATTATTGTTATTTCAGAGCTGCTTAGTTTCATAAGCATTTGGCCTAAAACTATAAAGTAAGATAATAATTGAATAAAAATAATATTCAAGTTAGAAAGCTCTTAGAGAGAATAGTACATTACTCACCTAGGGCAGGAAAATAAGAAATGTCTCAGATCCAAGAATCAATCGCGAAGCCGAGGTCAACAAACATTTGATCTGAGTATTTCTTATTTACTGCCCGCGGTGGTGTGTATACTATTTTTCCCATCGACGGAGGCGGAAAACGGCAACATCGATAAGCGCAGCGGGAAGAAAGTTGACGTTTTCCGCCCGGAGGTGTGAAAAGTTAATTTTTTGACAGGCGCCAAAATATTATACGAGAATTAATTAATTATTATATAATAATTAATTAATTAATTAAAATTAAGCTACCAAATATCCTATTTTTATACAAATTGGATGCAGGGATTTTGTAAATGTTATCAATGCTCCTACCAAGGTACCAGTTCACACTGCACCGAAACGAAACGTGACGAGACGCGACTTGGCGATACAATGCTATAATAGTTTTTTTTTTTTATTCTTTATTTATTTAAAGGGATTTTTGTACAAAAAGACGATGCCAATCCCATCGTACCTTATGCTAAATATAGCTATAAATGTTGATATATCAAATAGCGTGACAGCACTAATTATCATATCAATTTTGTACCGCAATGGGGAATATTACGCAAAGGTCGAAGTAGAGGGCGCTACAAGCATATACAGTAAATAATCCGACCAAAATCCGAAATGTCGCACACGTCATATTATCTGAATATTGACAGAAACGTTGTGAAACGTAAAACAATACTTTTTGGTTTACTGTCTATACTGGCGCTGCCTCTAGCGTGAAAACATTGCACTAATAATAATATCCTATTCAATTTTGTACCATAAAATTGCACCGTTGTATTGTGTCGCGTTGCGTCTCATTTCAGTGTAAGCTGACCCTTATCTTAAGTTTATTGTAATTAGTTGATTTTATACTATTAAATTATTATTTCTCTTAGAAAGTACGCATTATTTCGGCCCCCTTGTTAAAAACAATTTCTATTCAAAAATTTTTGTTCCATTACCAGACTTATTACAACGATCCATACTAATATTATAAATGCAAAAGTGTGTCTGTCTGTCACCTCTTCACGCCCAAACGGCTGAACCGATTTTGCTGAAATTCGGTATGGAGATACTTCAAGTTCAGGAAAAGGACAGGGTACTTGGACTAGGATACTTTTTATCCCGAAAAAATGTACGGTTCCCGCGCGACAAACAAATTTTGGAGGAACGGAGTTACGGGCGTCATGTAGTGATATAATTTTAAATAATATTAATATAACTTAATAATATTATCATAGCATAACATTATAATGTTATTAAGATGGTCGCAAGTTTCATAAATATTTACGTATTGTCCTTTACTTAATAAAATAATAAATTATTTACTTTATAATTTTATGATTTAAAATTAAAAACTACTCAAATACTTTGTAAGTACTCATAAAATTAGATTACGATAATTTTAATTATGTAATAAAATTTACATCCGTTTTGAGTTCTTTGTAAAAAACTCGTAAAATAATTTAATTCTGCTATTTTCAGTAATTATTTAGCTGACATTTAAATTATTTGTACTTATACTTGCTTCTTGACTGAATTACTTCGCCCATATATTCATTAATTTGAATAAAACATAAAATCCCACCAAAATCATTTATTGTAAAATGTTGCCGAGACGACTACAAAAGTTATGAAATCTTATGTAAAGCCAAGCTTCTGGATCTACACGGCCTAAATCTACTGACCCTAACTTAAACAAATTCTACGTACCAGTAAATATGTATGGCTTCGCCATTTCGCTACCGGAGGTGATGCGAATATTAATTAGTTTAATCTGATCTGAAGTTAGTAACGAAACAGCCGAGCCATACCTACATATTTACTGATATGTAGAATTTGTTTAAGTTAGGGTCAGTAGAGCTAGGCCCTGTAGATTGGAGAAAGAGAATTTAGAAGCTTGGCTCTACTTGAGATCTCATTATCTTTTTCAAAGGTCAAACCTTATGTGGTCGTCTCGGCAACATATTACAAGAAATGTTTTTGGTGGGATTACAGTTCTTTTTGTAAGTTAATACTTGTAAGTAAGTATTTAAAGGTTTTTAGTTACTGTATACAGTCCCGTGTAAACTCTTATGTCCTAATTCATAAAATTGGTGAAAGTCTCATATAAAACTGCATTTCCTCGTTTCGGGGGATGGGGGGCGAAAGTTATAAGTTTATATCAAACAGTATCCAAAGCTTACAAAGCACTCGGTTTTGTGCTAAGGTGCGCTACGTCTTTTAAAGATATAAAAACTATAAAAACGTTGTATTGTGCTTATGTTCGCCCCCATCTGGAATACGCCTCGCAAGTTTGGAATCCCATGTATAACGACTATATCGATCGTATCGAAAACATCCAAAAGAAATTTGTCCGATATCTTTGTTATCGTTTAAAGATTCACTATAATTCTGATAATTATCTTGAACTCTGTAAAAGGCATCATCTGGTTCCGCTTAAGATTAGACGCGATGTTGCGGATTTAATTTTTCTTTTAAAGATAGCCTCAAACACAATCGATTCCCCTGTAATTTTAGAAAAACTTAATTTAAACGCACCCTCTAGAATTTTTAGATTTAACCCCCCTATATTTATACCATTAGTTTCGACCAATTACCGTAAGAACTCGTTTATCTTGCGCGCAGGTAATAACTTTAATTTTATGTCTAAATCTGTAGACTTAGATTTGTTCACAACCAGCACTGTGACAGCTAAGCGACTACTTTATGAACACTTGCTTCGGTAATGCTCATTCACACAACTGTCACTTATTATTATTTTTTATTATTCTATATTATTTTATACTGTTAGTTATCTGTAGTAGATGTTTAAGTGTAGCGTTAAAGTAATGATAAATGTACATTACATATAAAACTAAGTTGATTGCGTGTGGGGTGGGACTGACGAATCACAAACTTGTGATTCGTTAGTCTCACTTTGCGTGCGGTCAACTTGGTGGTATATAGCGCCTGTTATGTTTGAACTTCTGGATACTAGTTAACTTATCTTGTATATAATTTTTTGTGAGGACCTGTAATTGGCTTCTTAGTTTGTAGTTTAAGTTAATTACTGTTTGTTATTGATAGCTGTTGGTCTTCCAGACAAAATAAAATAAAATAAAAAATAAAATAAAATATTTTTTGTTGGTTGTATACTAAATTTAGTTCACATAACAAATTTCAGCTTTTTAGCACTTGCTGTAGCCAATCTTTTTGACTATCGTCAGCGTGTCAGTGAGTTAGTATATTATGTCAGTGACGAAATCGGTGTATTTTAGATATCAATCAAATCTAAAGTATTAGAGCTATTCAATAAAGACTTTGTATGTTTAATTAGTCTATTATTGATTGATATCATGATTGTAAATAATATCCTGAGAATATAAACTATCTGATACATCGGAAACCAACTCTATGAGGGTTCAAAAAACGTAAAAGAGTGAAGTGATAATCTATATAAATAAAATATAAAAATAAATTATAAATTTTGTTTAAACGGCTGAACCGATTTGGCTAATTTTAATCTTGAAACATCTTAATGACTAAGTAACTTCCATAAAGTCTAGGGAAGGTATATACGGTAGAAAATGTATGAGTTAAGTGATACGAAGTTCACGGGTCATCTAGTAGAACTTAAAAGAAGAAAATATATTGCGATCTTCAAGCGACACCAAAGACAAGTGTTGCGTAGCGAGCAATTACAGGCTATAACTTTACACAATCGACCTCTAAATTATAAACACCTATATGCAGATGTGTATATTACAAAATATTGCTGTATATTTCCAGTTTTATGTCCATTTCATATTAATATTATAAATACGAAAGTGTGTGACTGTCAGTTACTTCTTCACGCCCAAACCGCTGAACTAATTTCACTGAACTTTGGTATGGAGATCCCGGGAAAGAAAAATGTACAAATCAAAGAAAAATGTACGGTCCCCATGCGATAAACGAATTTTGCGTTACGAAATAAATGACTTACTTTTCCTCAGCTTCACCTGCATAAAATATTATTCCTTGCATACAAATTTTAACCCCCTTAGGGGTGAAACTTGGAACAGTAGGTTCTAGAGAGAAAAATACATCAATTCATAAAGTGCTTAGAAAAAATTATAGGAATGGCGCGTCGATCTCTACGCTTGTCGGTACAAACCAACCTTTTTTTTTCAATTTTTAATATGTAAGGCCGTGTTTCCACCTGCAAGACAACTGTCGCGAGAAGTGACAGTCTGTCTGACAGCAGCTTGCAAGTGTAAAGCCCGTAGCAAGTGCTGTCGCGACAAATTGTCAAGCGCTTCTTGCTAGTAGTTGCGAAAGCATGTCTAAACACGTCAGCTGCATGGACTCGCGACAGATCTCGCTGCTATATCTCGTAGCAAGTTATCGCTCGGCTTTGTTTAAAATAATGATATAGTTCCTACTTCCTATCGCGACATTCGTAAACTCTTGTGTATAATATTGTAAATAATATCTCCGCGATAAGTTGCGATAGTATTATCCGCGAGCTTCTCGCTAGACATTTATTGCAGCAATAAATTGCAGGAATTGGTACCAAAATATGTAAACAATATTTCAAGAAACTCACGCAAGTCTTCCGCGAGTTTGCTTGCAGGTGGAACACGGCCTAACACAATATGTGAGAAATTAACACAAACGCGCGGATCACTACGCGCTGTAAGCTGTTTTAAGTTTGGCAACTTTTTCCCAATTCTGTTCATGGCCGCATATTTCTTAATTTCTTATATTTTTAAACGTAATTAAACACGTGGGAAATCCATTGTTCTAAAATTAAAATAAATTGCATCATATTAAATTATAATTTTTTCAAAATATTTTTTAAACATCGATCAAGTGCAGACTCACGCACGAAGGGTTCCGTACCGACTACCGTTATAGAGCGGAAGTAGCCAACCATTTGTTTTTTGTATGGGAAGTACAAAAAATATATAATTAAGGATTATGTGAATAAATTAAATGCCTATCTATCTGCCTTTATTGATACCGACCAAAAAGCCCAAAACATATCATTTGTTGTATGACCCTCTTAAATATTATTATGTTTTTAGTAAGTATTTGTTGTGAGAGTGGCAACAGAAATACATAATAATCTGTGAAAATATCAGAAGTCTAGCTATAGTTGCTAACAACAGACAGACCGACATACATCGAAATCACAGTAATAGGGTCCCGTAGTCACAGTAATAGGGTCCCGTTTTTACCCTTTGAGAACTGAACCCTAAAAACGTGAAAAAAAATATTTTGAAGCAATAAAAATATAATTTAAAATAGTATATTATAATCAACATAATGTTGGCAATTTTTTTTGCAATTTTTCATCTAAGTGTTAAAAATGTTTTGAAAGTCATTTAGGATTGTTCGGAATCAATATACCACCTGCAACTTTTCGCCATCGTCCCACGCGAAAAACATACCATCCTCATCACCTTGATGAGTGGCAGTCTTCCACAGTGCGTTTTTCGCGTAACTTTCTGCCGCACACTGTAAAACTCTGGAAAGAACTATCACCAGCAGTATTTCCGGACCTATACGACCTGCAAACCTTCAAGAAAAGAGCGTATTCCCTCTTAAAAGGCCGGCAACGCACCTGCAGCTCTTCTGATGTTGCGATGAGTGTCCATGGGCGACGGTAGTTGCTTACCATCAGGTGACCCGTTTGCTCGTTTGTCCCTTTATTTAATAAAAAAAAATATTTAAGCCACGAATTAACGCTACCACGCCCACAGGTCGGCAAAAGGAAAAAAGAAAAATTATGTTCAGTTTATTTTGCACTAAAATAATAACAGTCAACATAAAGACAATAATGCGATTAAAAAGATGTTTTAAAACATTTCTTAATAAAAAATCTTTTGTCGTAACACTGTCAAGGCGAGAGCAAGGATCTTACTCAACCAGGCCACAGCCAGGCGTCTAGTGCACGCAGCGGTCTGTAGCAGGGAGGTAGTGCCAGTGAAATAAAAAAAATAAAAATGTAAGTATTTTTTTTATTACAAAAAAATATTAGATGCCATCTTTGGATATTATAATTTTGAATAGCAACAAAATATTGCAAAAAAAAATGTGATTAGTAGTAAAGTAGTGCAAAAATTATTTATGAATTATTATTAAAATTAAACGCAAATTATAATACTGTCCAAAAATGTTTCAGTTATTCTTATTACTTTATTTGATTTTTATTGTAGCAAGGGACACTGATTTCGGATTTTTTTTTATTCCTTATTAATGAATTTGCCTCCATTTTTTCACTGTCTTTATTAATTAGAATTCAAATTAATACAGTTAAACAATACAGTTAAATGCACCGTAATGAAGTAATGATTGATACACAGAACAAAGGACAATTTCGTACAAGGTACTTTCAGGAAACTAATGTAATGCGATTTCAGCCATACCAAAAGAAAGGGGTTTTTAGTTACCCATGTACGATGTTATTTCAAAACGGGCAATTAGGACTCCATAATTGGACGCTGCGCATTTGTGTATCTCCCCACAAAAAATTACGAATTGAGTTAAGAGTTCTTTATATCATTTGTATTAAAATAAGACTGCATTGATAATTCAAGAAACAATTTTTTGTGGGTTAGTACACAAATGCTTAACAGCGACCATAATATGTTTCCACCGCTGGATTTCCTGTGTCGCCAGGATCAACAGTTGAATTAAAGTGTTTTCTTGGTTGGGTACCACGAAAACCCTTTGGATATGAGAGCCCGAGGGACAAGCTAAGTTTTGGTTTACCATACCTTTTTTCTTGGTAGTAAAGTGCGAAGGTAACCCGGATCTGTCTTCTACAGCACTTATAGTGCATCGACATCATAACAATAAGTGCAGTAGGTATTAATGATGGTGTTTTTTTAGTAAAAAGTAAATTATAGTTAAATAGCTGTTGTTAGTTCGGTTTCGGTTTAAAGATCTTTATTTCCCACTAGCTGACCCGACAGACGTTGTCCTGTCTTAACGATGATTATTTAATTCGAATTGGTATAATTAAGAAAAAATTGATTAAAATTAGTATCTTCTTGCCAAATTTTATCAAAATAGATTGAATAGTTTAGGCAAAAATTATAAAAGTTTATTGTGCAGGAACCGTACATTTTCCGGGACAAAAAGTATCCCTTGTCCTTTCCCGAGACTCAAAGTATCTCCATACTAAATTTCATCAAAATAGATTGAATAGTTTAGGCAAAAATTATAAAAGTTTATTGTCCAGGAACCGTACATATTCCGGGACAAAAAGTATCCCTTGTCCTTTCCCGAGACTCAAAGTATGTCCATACCTTTCATCAAAATAGATTGAATAGTTTAGGCAAAAATCATAAAAGTTTATTGTGCGGGAACCGTACATTTTCCGGGACCAAAAGTATCCCTTGTCCATTTCCGAGACTCAAAGTATCTCCATACCAAAATGAATCAAAATCGATTGAATAGGTTACGCGCAAATCATAAAAGTATATTGTGTAGTAACCGTACATTTTTCCTGGACAAAATGTACCCTATGTACTTTTCCTGGTTCTAAGCTACCTCTCTACTAATTTTCAGCCAAATCAGTTTATCCGTTCTTGAGATAAGAGTTTATTGGGCAGGAACCGTACATTTTCCGGGACAAAAAGTATTCCTTGTCCTTTCCCGAGACTCAAAGTATCTCCATACCAAAATTCATCAAAATCGATTGAATAGTTTACGCGCAAATCATAAAAGTATATTGTGCGGTAACCGTACATTTTTCCGGGACAAATTGTATCCTATGTCCTTTTCCGGGACTCCAAGTATCTTTCCACCAATTTTCAGCTAAATCGGTTCAGCCGTTCTTGAGTTATAAGTGAAGTAACTAACACGACTTTCTTTTATATATATAGATAGATTAAGACATTTCGTCACTTACATGAGAACAATAAAATATTACAACATTTTAAACTTCGACAGTGCGGGTAGTTTACATCATATTGCTTTTGAAAAACCCAAGTCCGTTTTTTCTATTTAAAGAAAATAATACAAAATTGATAATAGTCTTTTTTTTATAAATACATGTGGCATTCGGGGACTGCCGCGGTAAAGCTATTACATACCATTTTATATCAACTTTTGCAATTATAATTCGCATACGTCTTGTCGCACGCACACAAACACCGTGCCGAAGTCTGGCAACGCCGCACCGAACGGCACAGTAGTGTTGTTAGGCTATTTTCGTTACGGAATTTCTTGATTCGTGTTTCGTTTTCGTGACATGTGATAAAGGACTCGTTTGTAGGGTTCCACACCCAAAGGATAAAAACGGGACCCTATTACTAAAACTGTGTCTGTCCGTCTGTCTATCTCCAGGCTGTATCTCGAGAACCGTAATAGCTAGTGTTAAAAATGTTACATAACATTATGCATATTCTGTTTCCGCTAGAACAACAAACACTAAAAATAAGATACTTACATTAAAATATATTTTAAGAGAGCTCCCATAGAACATGATTTTTTTTCATTTTTCGCTCGTTATCAATAATGGTAGGTACTTTAAATCTTCACAAAATACTCAGATGTATTTATTATTTAAACCTTCGATCGGGGATTCTTGGAAATGCTATTGAATTCTATTGTTGTCGCGATCACCGGGGCTTGATAAAATAAAAAAAAAATTACGAGCTTTTACCCGCGGCTTCGCTCGCGTTAAGAAGTATTATTATATACAAACTTTCATCCCCTATTTTAACCCCTTGGGGTTGTAATTTATGAAAATCCTTTCTTAGCGGAGCCTACGTCATAACATCTGTACAGCTCGATCCGTCCAGTGGTTTGGGCTGTGCGTTGATAGATCACCATGTCAGTCAGTCACCTTTGAGTTACAAATGTTGCCAATTCTTACTTCAGTCGCGCGTCGGCGGGATTCGAACCCGCGACCCCCGGCTTGAGCTGCCACACACTCAACCAATTGAGCCACAGAGGTCCTTAAAGAAACGCAAGGTATTATACAACAGTACCTAATTTGTCCTTCGACACATTTTAGCAAATAACTCAGGATATTTTCCGTTATGGAAGGAAACGGTTGCCGGTGTGGCGGAATGCCGCCATGTTGCAAAATGGCCAACTCCCTTCTACGTTGGGCAATACGAACTTGTCTTTATTACCTTATAAATATAACTTAGTGGGTTGTGTGTGTGATGAAAGCGTTGGATTAAGTTCGTAATAAAATATAATATGGTTTATCTTATATACAGGGTGTAAGTAGGGTGTGTATCAACTATCAAGTCCAAGTGTATCATGTGTTCCTTGTAGAGAGTTCACTGTATTAAAAAGATAAAACCGACTTCAAATTTTTGTACGTAATTAAGAATTAAAATCCACTTTCTCAAAAACTACTAAACCGATTTTGATGAAACTTGCAGTATTCCCTAAGTTGAACAATGCCTAGTACAATAAAAAAAGAATCACTAAAATCAAACTTGTGGTTCCGGAGATATGCGTGCACAAACATAAAAACATACATACATACATACATACATACATACATACATACAAACATACATACATACATACATACATACATACATACATACATACATACATACATACATACATACATACATACATACATACATACATACATACATACATACATACATACATACATACAAACATACATACATACATACATACATACATACATACTGTATACATACATACATACATACTGCATACATACATACACTTATGTTTGGCACATTTGTTCAGAAGCCGTCATAGATTAACTTAAACAAAAACTAAGCAGTTCTGGGAATATTACCTAGATACGCGTCGAATTGATAACCTCCTTTTTTTGAAGTCAGTTAAAAAGACCAGATATTTTTTTTTACTTCTGTATGGGCAAACGCCCGGGCTGCGTCACTAGTTTCCCCATTACAACAGTGAAAAAAATTTTGGTCTTTCAGCGTTGCTACCTTCACAGTGAAGTCCTTACAAGGAACACAATACACGCCCTAAAATATTATCAATTAGTTTTGTTACACCTGTATTACCTACAATAGGATATTGTGCGGTGTTATACTTTAATTCTAAATAGATAAAGGCAGTGCCAATCATTGATTAAAATACTATGGCCTTTGAGTTATTATTTATTATATCATTGACTATGGCGAAAACAAATTACAAAGGAATCTACATAATATGTATTTTGTAAAATGTAAAGACAAATTAAATTACAAAACAAATTAAAGACAAATTTAAAAAAACTTAAATATATGTTTAGTATAAAAAGTATTAAATATATTTCCATTGTCTGGTACCCGTAACACAAGTCCTTCAGGTACTTACCACGGGGCCAGACTGACGTGGTGTGAAGCGTCCATAGATATTATTATTATTAAATCATGTCATAACTTGTTATTATTACTTGTTATGAACACAATAATAATATTTTGTTGTTCATATTGTTATGTTTGTTTGTATGACAGTTTGACAATATTCCACTATCATGTAATTATGATGGATTTTTTATCAGTGTTCAATGTTCATACATGGACCTATTGTTTTATTATGTGATATTTTTTGTACGTCTGATATCGCCAAGTTGTTTGCAATTTTTGTTTAGGAACTAGCAACAAATGCAATAAATAGAGTGTTAACAGTTTTTGCTAAATTCGCTTTTTAGTTTTTAGCTAAACTTTGGTCTTAGGGTATTTCCTAAGACCAAAGTTTGAACTCAAGAATTGCCTAATATTGCCTATCCGAAAACAATAAAGGTAAACTAAAGTAAGTCTTGGTTTCCATTTTTTTACAGAAGTTTAGTCATTCCGTAACAAGTTTATTTAGCTAACGTTAAACGCGTATCCATTCAACCAAGCTATGGAATAGATAAACTTCGGTTATAAAAAGCTCAAAAAATGTTTTATAATTTAATCCTTTCAAGTTTAAAACTTTTAGTTTAACAATAATTACTATTATGAATCATTCGCTTTATTATTTAAATTGTAAGATATTTAACAAAGTAAAATAAATTATTATTTATCCACTGTATTTATCTATTTTTAGTTTTCTACCAAATGTCAGTTTCTAAAATACTTATGTCACGTACTGAAGGTCATCTTGTATTGTATTTCATCGAGTAATTACAGCACATAATTAATTTTACATTAGGACCACCTTCAGATAGATAATGACGTCAAGAACGACAAAAACTAGAGCACAGAGATTACATTTTGATGTTTCGTTTCAACAAAACTGTAGAGTGTAAACTATATCTACACACGGTGCTATATACGTAGGTATATCCCTCCGGACTAACTGATTATTATTTTTTATAAGTCTGACAACATTAATTCATTGTCTTCAGCATGAGCGTGGCAACACTGGTCCAGCCGACGGGGGAGATGTGGGAGAAGATCAGAGTGGAGCTGAACGAGAACCAGAACACCAAGCAGCAGGACCTCGCCACCATCAAGGAGTGGCTGAGGAAGCAGCCGCATCTGCCTGATGAATTCGGTAATATTCTTTTGAAACAGCACCCCGCAAGTCCACTATTGTAATCCAACTCATATCTAAGCCTAGATCCGACAGTCCTGGAATGATCTCCATTAATAATGGAGGTCAGTGTCTGGAAACCAAAGAACCAGTGACAGTCAGATTTTCGTCATTTTATAAAAGATAAAAGTTTACCTGTACATGATGTATAGAGATATAAAAACAACCATGGAGTTTAGGTCGCGGTTGCTTTTGGAAAATGGAGGTATCCAGTTCTGAAGGTCTACCTAACCTTCGATAAAGTGTAAGTATCAGTTTTTTTTATAATTTCCTTCGACTTCGTCCGCGTGGACTTCATTTTATAACGTGCGATGTCAACGAAATTGGTGTCAAATTAAGCTTTTATAAAAAAAACCCTAGTAGGTACCCATTAAATCAAAACACCCAAAAACAGAAGTGCACATAACTTATTTCATTTTTTAAATTAAACGTTATTTATGCCAAATAAAGTATATTTAGCCCCCCAATTACACACCACCCATAAACTATCTATTATTGATAGATTTAAGGTTACGTCACTGCATAGATAAAGTACTGAGTTATTTAATAACGTAACAAAGAAATAACAATCGAAAAAATCGAGAACTTGGTGTAAGATGATACTACCTCTTATAGAAAGACATTTGAGCAAGCGTCATCGCGATGTAGGAGACGCACGGCGCCATCTATTATGAATTTTTGGAGCTAACTTAATTTGAACAAATTTACGCATTTTCACCCCCTTACAACTATTTTTTCCAGTTAAAAAGTAGCCTATGTCCTTTCTCAGGCTTTAGACTATCTGTGTACAAAATTTCATTACAATCGGTTCGGTAGTTTTGGCGTGAAAGCGAGACAGACAGACAGACAGACAGAGATTTTTTCGCATTTATAATATTAGTATAGATTCTTGACCGCTTCTAAAAAGAAACATTTTCAGATGATCGTTGCCTGATGAGTTTCCTCCGTGGCACGAGCTACTCGCTGGAGAAGTGCAAGCGGAAGCTGGATATGTACTTCACCATGAGAACAGCCTGCCCGGAGTTCTTCACTGACCGAGACATAAATCGACCGGAACTAGCCAATGTGATGGCTAAAGTGTAAGTATACTATGCACTAATAACTAGTCTGTGCAGTCTGTGTGTCGCTGCGGATACGAAAACGGATGAACTGATAATGATTTAGTTTAGGCTCAGCGCAGACGACAGACTATCCGTGACGTACTTTTTAGTCTGTGGGAAATATAACTTATGCAATTATATGCAGTAACGCACACGACGCGCAAAAAGTCCGCATAGGGTCTATTTCCACAGACAAAAAGTGCGTCACGGATATTCTGTCGTCTGCGCTGCGTCCTTATTGAAAATTGTGATAATGTTAATTGTTGCGGGTACCTAAATAATTAATATTGTAAGGTAGTCCTAGACTTATATTAAACCAGTAATTGTTTGTCCGACACCTTTGTTTTAATACGTAACATTAATGACGAACGTGATGGAGAATATTATTAATAAGTAAGTATATAATATTATTACTGACTACATGACGCCCTTAACTTCATTGCGTCAAAATTCAATTATCGCGCGGTAACCATACATTTTTCCGTAACCGGACCGTAACCGTATGTCAGTACTTAGCATTACATTTATATATATTTTTTTTAGTTACATCATGATTAATGATTATTATCCTTTATGCGTTTATTTTACTGTGGCCTCTTATCATAAAATTGTATCCTTATCAGTAAGACATTTTAAAAGGGAAGTGACTCTTCCAGTTCGTTGATGCACTTGACATCAGATGCCCAATTTTGGGAGCAAGGACATTGTCCAAAATAGTTAATCTCGGGAAATACCAAAACAGTTGACGTTTTCTCACAATCTTCTTAATTATTTCCTGTGCTCATATTGTCAAGACACACCTTTATGAATTCAAGTTTTTATGTCACTTTGGTTGGTAATTACTTGTGAACTATTGAACTTTATATTATTGTTGTTTCATGTTACTTGATTGTGTTACTTGTTGTAATTTTCCCGTAATTTATCGCATTATCTGGTTTTGCTATTTTAATTTAATAGCATTATTACGTTAAGAAAAAAAAATATAATTAAAATTAAATACACAAAATATCATACTGAAATTTAAATTTTTAGAGAATCCGCGATCGAAGGATTAAATTATAAATAGGTAGGTATCTAATATTATTATTATATCTATTTTTGCAGACAAGGGGCACCTCTGCCAGGGTTAACGCCGAATGGACGACGAGTAACAATTTGCCGAGGTAATATTGAGTATTCTGTTCTGATTATTATTTTATGTGAGTAACCAATTCTTGGCTAGGCGTTAAGGGCCTTCCCTACGGAGAATCCGTAATTACTAATTTACCGTATTTAGAGCCTTATAAACTCATAATTATTTGAAAGCTAAGTTATAATAAAAATACAGCAATAATCTTCAGCATCTCAACATTCCTTTCCACGTTTTAAATTTTCTATTTTCGTTTATTATACTCATGATATCAGCTTCCAAAGTAAAGCCAACTTATTAAAATTCAAGCATACATTGAGCATCTCCTTATTATTTACAAATTACTTTTATTTGAAACACACGCCAATAGATCGACAATATCATAAACTACATATTCCCCGTTTTACATTTTTTTAGGTCAATTTTGAACTAAGATAAGTAAAAAAAATAGGGTTTTGGTGCGATATCGGCAACGCGGCAAATGTATGGTCAAGCTCGTTTGCTCGAGGGATGGCCTTAAGTTGGTTGGCAAATACAACTACATCATACGACATATTATTATGACCCATAATAGTCAATAATCGTTATCATAGCTTGTCTCTACCTCTTCTCACCCTTTTAACACTACTTCAATAACCCTTAAACCACTTCTCAAACACTCCAGGTCTAGACAAGGACATCAAGATGGACCTCCTCAACAACGTGTTCAAGTTGGCGCTGATGATCGGTGACGTCAGACTGATGGAGGAACTGGAGGGGGTTGGTGGAGACATCTACGTGCTGGACGCGGGCGTGGTGTCCCCCACACACCTGGCGCAGCTCAGCCCCACTGCCATCAGCAAGTTCCTGGTGTGCGTGCAGGTGAGTGTTCATCAATGTGGTGATGATTGGCGATGTTCGGATGATGGAGGAGGAGGAGTTCGGATGAGGAGCTGGAGGGGGATGGTGGCATCTACGTGCTGGACGTGGGCATGGTGTCCCCCACACACCTGGCGCAGCTCAGACCCATTGCCATCAGCAAGTTCCTGGTGGACGCAGTCAGAAACTTGCTGACGGCGTCCCAAAAAAAGTAAGGAGTCCCAAATACCACACAATTCAACTCGGACTGGATTTAGAAACTTCATCGCGCGACGCCCAATAAATGCTAGGCGCTAGGCACTGGCCAATGAGGGTGACGATGAGGGATGGTAAAGTTTCCGACTTCGGTTCGAACGATCGTAGAATTGTCCTGCCGCAATACCTGTAAGGGTGCTTCAGCAATGCAAACGTCTGAGTTTGCTAATCGTTTATCTAAAGTAATCCATGTTAACTAGAAATACGAAAATGCTCCCTGTCTGTTGCCTCTTTATGGTTAACCCGTTTACCTGAAGCTTAGCAAAACTGAAAACATTGGTAAAAAGTACCAGCGCATTTCAGGATTTACCCAATTTTAAGACACAGAACGCCAGATAATACATTTACTCATTTAAAATAGCAACAGCACTTCAAAAATATTGCTAAAAAACTCCTCACATATGAATATTTATTGCTAGGTGCCCTTCACAATGGTCCATGCTGGCTAGCGACCACATAGCCTCGTTAACCGGGTAATGGTGTATGATGGCGGACGATATCCACTGGATTGCCAATAATGAACCATGCGCCATTGTGTTTAACACCAAGTGATAGTGGTCAGGACACTCTACAGTACCTGCAGGCCATGGTGTACTGGCCGCTTAGCAATCGAATAGCAACTGCATGCCTTTCTTCGCCGTATAATTTTTATATTCGCATATCGTATTCATTGCTAATATAACATTTCAGGAGGCGTATCCGGTGAAGCTGAAGGAGATCCACATCGTGAACACGTCGCCGCTGATAGAGAAGCTCATCAACATCATCAAACCCTTCCTCAAGGAGAAGATAAAGAACAGAGTGAGTTTTAGACAGTCCTAACACTAAAAAAAACAAAAGCGGATTCATATCATGAAGTTTTTGATTTTACTTTTGTCTGGTGGCTTTCGGATTTAAATGGTGTGTCTGTCTGTCCATCTGTCTGTCTGTCTGTATGTTTCTCTTCACGCCCAAACCACTTAACCCATTTTGCTGAAATTTTGAGTCCCGGGAAAGGACATAAGATACTTTTGCCCGAAAAAATGTACGATTTAAAACGACGGTTTTGGCGCATGGAGTTGCGGGCGTCATCTCTAGTATTCCAAGTCACTCCACGCGTTTCATGATCACTAATAGTTTTTTCTTACTATTCTCATAGTAACATTTTGCGTTTAATTAACTGTTATTACTTATTACCTACTTAATTAGCTGTTAAATTCCACTGATGTTTATTTCCAAATTATTTGCGGCTAAACACGACTTGTGCTTTCTTCCAGATTTTCATCCACTCGGATATAAGCTCTCTGTACGAGCACATCCCTCAGAAGATGCTGCCGGAGGAGTACGGCGGCAGCGGCGTCTCCCTCGTGGAGATCAATAGTAAGTATTTTTAAGTTTTGGAACGAAGTTCCTTATCGCGCGTTACGAAAGGGGGCTAGACGGAAAAAGTTGTAACGACAGTTTTTGACCGACACTTATTTTCACTCCTGCGAAGGAGGAGCAGAGGGCGTTGATGTGGCGATGACGTCAACAGGCGGTAAATTTAAAACTTCGCTCCATCGGGGTGTCCCTTGACACCTTTCAAGTTTTTTTATCACATTTTATTAAGAAGGGTTTGATCATGCTTCAATCTTCTCCATAAGCTGGTCCCTAGAAGATCTATTGTATTGTAAATATCACACTTCAATTTTATTGAACAGTTTATATAGAGCCCGATGTTCGATATCAACCCTAGTCCCATAGACGGTCAATAATATTACACAATACATATAATATTTTTTTATTAAATTAAAAGTAGAGAGAATAGAGCACATCAAGTAAAGCAAATAATTACGTTTCTCTTTGAGACCAACAAAATATATTAAGTAGGTTTAAGTGACTTCTCTGACGGTTAATTAAAACAATAAGGGAGATCGCACACGTCACATTTTTTGTGTGATCGAGTCTGCGGATTCCATACAGTCTGATGGCGCGCGCCATGCAGATTATATGTAAGCCGCAGACACGATCACACAAAAAGTGTGACGTGTGCGATCTCCCTAATTTTGAGTATATTACGCTGAGATGTTTTAAAATTCAATTTCAAGCTTCGAGACTCTTTTTTAGAAGTTTAAGCAGCATTATCCAAATAAAGAGACATTTTGAACTACTTATTATAAAAACGCGTGTCTAGATCCTACAAACTACCATTTCAGGTGCGTGGAAGGACAAGCTGGCTACCTACTCGACCTACTTCAAAGACCAGGAATCCCTGAAGGCGGTTGAGGAGCTCCGACCGGGCAAACCCACCAACTACGACGAGCTCTTCGGCATCGATGGGTCCTTCAGACAACTCTCTATAGACTAGAATACAGAGGTAGAGCTTTCTAATTCGTGGAATATTCAGATCGAAATATAGGGTTGAATAGGGATATTAGGGCCGCGGCACACCGGAATGGCAGCGGCGGCGAGGCGAGCACTTTCAGTGTCACATGATTTTAAACTTTATCTTCATTATAATAATTGTAATACATAATGCCATAAGGCATTATGTCCACCTTTGTACCTATATGTGCATAAGGTTTTTTAAATAAATAAATAAAAATAAATAAATACATAGTATCGCTTGAGAAATCGCCGCCGCCGGCGGCCGCCAGCGTCCACGAGCGGCCACGGGCGGCCGTAGACTTCTCAAGCGACACTATGTATTACAATAATGAATATAAAGTTTAAAATCATATGACACTGAAAGTGCTCGCCTCGCCGATGCCATTCCTTTGTGGCGCGGCCCTTACGCAAAGGTTGGAGCAGAGGACGCTACTTGCACATACAGTTAGGCTTAATTTACACCGCCGCGGAATGGAATGGAAGCGACTTACGTCAACAGTATAACACAAAAATTAAATACGATGCTATACGCGCGTCTTCCGCGGAATTCTTGAGGATTGCGCGTAAGACAAGCGTCCAATTTTTTGGTTAGTATTTAATTTACGTGTGTAAATGTTAAAACTGTTAACATAAAGTTCATTGTGTTACGTACAGTTCAAAAAGTCGCATCCATTCCATTCCGCGCCGCGGCGGTAATTGAGCCTAAACAATCCGACCAAAATAAATAAATAAATAAATAAATAAATAAAAGTTTATTTGACTAAATAAATAATAATAATAATAAATACGACATTATGCTCATAATATCAGAATAATTACTATTATTATCATAAACGTCAAACGTCGGACAAAACTTTTTGTTTACTGTCTTCGCTGCAGGTGTTGCCTCTAGCGACAAAACATTGCAGTATATCCTATCACTCTCATTTTTATTTTTAATTGGAACTAATCATAAGGAAATTGAAAAATTACTTTTTTATTTGAAAATAATTGAATCATATTATTATATTGTTATATATTTTGCATAGCTTGAAATTAGCAATATTAGCATCAAACCTCCTTTTCGTTGATAAGGAGTGATTCCACACTCCTCCTAAGTTTTGAAATAAAAAATCGGTTGTCTGTAAAGTCGATTTACTGACGATAGTTGAACGTGACAACATATGACGTTGTCACGTTCAACTATCCTTAACCCTCGCTTCCGAATCTCTATAAATAGAAACAAACTTTTTCGACTGTAACCTAAAGTTATTTTGATGTATTTCTTTCAAATGATTGTCTAAAAATATTATAATGAGTAAAATAAACTAAGTATTCGCAATACAAAACGCTACATACATTCGTAAAATCCAGTAAAATCTTCGAACAAAGTACAAGTCATACCTTGACACGCAGGAAATAGAGCACAGTTTTGAATAGCCGAAATAATACTAATAGCTCACAGATTGTTTATTTATTTTCTTCCTACAAAAGTATTCTCTAAGTCATCGAAATACGTAATATAAACGAAACAAAGAGCGCGGCCCAGCGGGCCGATTCTGTATCGTACATTTGTGAGTTAATCACTGAGTTAGTAACGAAACGGAGGAGTGAGCAACCGAAAGTCTCACTTTTGTATGTAAGTGAATACAAAAAGTGGCACTTTCCGTTACTCACTCCTCGGTTTCGTTACTAACTCAGTTATTAACTCACAAATGTACGATACATATCGGCCTGCAGGTAGGCCTTACGGTTGTTGAGAGACTGAAGTGTAAATGCTCAGAGCTGTCAGCGAGGTAACGCCGCATGAACTGTCATGTTTTTCGGGCGCGCACCCCATATCGAATTATAAGACGTTATCACGCCAAAAAGGCAAAAGAATAAAAATATAAGTATTATCTTGTAAAATTATTTCGATTTGAATCGCTCCACTTTTAAAAACTTTTTGCTCACTATAGATATAATTTTGACGCCAATGTATTAATAGTTTAAAAATTAAAGAATGGTTTTTAATTTAAGATAAATTTAGTTTTAAAAAAATCATTATTTTGAAATAAGGTTAACGTATTATAACCGAACTGAGAAAGCTAATTCTGCTATCTATCAGAACAATACGTGAAACATAAGTTTTATATAGGTTTTTATATAGGTGTTTAAAATATTTTCGTACTTTAATTTTTAGTGTACTTAATAAAATAGCCTAGATATAATTATATTAATACTGTACCCAAAACTATTTTAAGATATTTTGAGGTAGGTAAGTGTATTACGTAATAAAATAAAATTTTAGAATTAAAACATTTTTAATTTTTAATCGTTGTTTTTGACACTTTTTGGTCGCGACCTTTTTTAGCCGATTTCTAAAATGGAGAAGGTTCTATGTTCGTCTTTATATATTGTACATACGCCTTGTTGATTTGGTATAGACAGTAGGCATACAATTTATGGTGGAAATACCAGTATTGTGTGGAAAATTGATAAATATCACCAACCGTTCTAACCACATAGTCCACAAACCATTAATTATAACTAAACGGAAAATTTCGATTGTAAGAACCACGGAGCTAATACAAAGGAACACCATTGACGTACTATGTTCAGTAATTAAAGTCTGGTTACACTCCTCCGAGGATATTTTGCCACTATGATGGGATGTCATGGGGCATGGATCCGAAACATTTGTCACTTAAAATGACATGGTATTAATAAATTATTATTCATTATTCGACTAAATTAAAAGTGCTGCTTGGATGATATATCGACAAGAGCACGTGAATGTAAGATGGCTCTATTTTATTTAGGTAACGATTTACGTTATGCCATAATATTTACTCGTAGTTCTGTCATATTTAGTTAGCCAAGCGCAAAAATACCCTTGTTAATAGTAAAGATTCTACTTGTTAATAATATAGTTATATAGTTGTTGAAATAAAATCAATTTCTAAGTATTCTTCTTACTTTTTTTGTTAACTAAAATATTAATTTCGCTGAAAACGGTATACGTAAAGTAAATCACTGGAACTTTGGTGAAAGTGTAGTATTTGTATAATTAGCAACATCAACAGTTTGAAATTTCAGTTTAATTATACTAGTAGTTCAACTAGATAACGGTATTTTTTAATTTATATTTTTTTCACCATTTAAATGCCTGTTTTAGTAAAGAAGTATAAATTACTGACTCTATTTTTAAACGACTTTCAAAATAGGAATTCCTATGTTCGCCTACAATTTTTTACTTTTTGTTTGTTCAACTATTACACCGATTTGTAGACCGTTTTTCAATATAATTTTAATAAAAAAACTATGTCTTCTAAACAAGAACAGCTTAATATTAAAAATTGCATCACAGATTACAAAAATAATTAATGTGCTCAATAGTGATAGAAGCGTTATTGGTAGTAAAATAAATCTACATCTTCACAAACACAAGGTTAGAATGAGTTGTAGAATTTTTAATTTAGAATAAAATATATTATGAAATTCTATCTTCGTAAAAACTTTTAATTGCAAAACAATGCCTCTTATAATATTATAAAACAGTCGAATAATTAAAAGTTTCTAAAGAAGAAAGCCAAGTTTGGTTAAACCAATTTTATACCATTTGGTCCATTAATCTTTCCTGTTACGATTGTTTGAGCGGTATCTACTAAGGCGAGAAATCTACGCCTGCAATGAAATGCACGTTTACATGATCGTTTGGTCAAGTTACTGGCATGGTTTTTGGTTAGGTTACACCTGATGATAGCATAAACCCAAAAAGCGGCGATCTGAGATGTCTTTAAATTGTTATAAATTTATAATACTGCACTAGCTTAACAAGATCATTATATATATATATATATATATATATATACAGGGTGTCAAAAGACCGCTTCCGATAACTTTGGGGTATGATTATACTACATTTTCTGATTACGAAAATGTATTTTTTTTTTAGTTTTTTTTATTTATTTTTTTTATTTTAATTTTATTTTTTTTTATAATTAATACCCTTTAAACATGATAATAAACCACATAGAAAAATAATTTTAATTTTTTTTTTAAATTTTATTATTATTACTAAAAATCGCAATGTAAAAACGCGCGCTCAATGTCTTCAGTTCACGCTACGGCCTACGTACGCTGTCGAAACTCGAAAGGTCGTATGCGACGATACACTACGTCAGAACTGTTCTAAACCCTAATGTATGTTGTGTGATGTGTCCTTCCAACTTTAAACCCATGAAGGTGGTCACTATGACTGACCTCTAACCCCTCATCTTGGCTACTTGCAGTGTTAAAAGTTTCATGGTAACTTATGTAGAAAACTGTAATCAACTGCATGTGTAAAAACTTACAAGAGTAGGTATGGCAAATTTCTAAGATTTTTAGACTCGACGTTAAAAAGTTCATAAGTAACGAAACCAATGCGGACGAACTGTCTATCCGCAATCGTCACGTCTTATCAATCGAAATTACAGATGATACACAAAAATCTGGCAATAATTAACTTACGTGAAAAATGTTGAGTTCAAGACGGTTTCTTACTTCTGAATTTTGAAAATAGTCCTTAACACCAAGCAATAAGACCAGTCACCACCAAAAACGTCAAAAACACTTCCCTTTTTAAACGAAATCTATCACACCATACAGTAAATTACTTAACACAACTGAATAATAATAATCAATTAACACATAACACAATAACTACTACCACGTTTTGATACTTGAAGTACCTAATTGTTAAAAAATCAAACTTATGTCTAACAACAACCTAATACCTCAATGCACAAATGGCTACTAAATTAGAAAATCTATTTTAATTTTAAAAATAATGTTAAAATAATTATGTATCGGCTTTCGGAAAAGGTCAAAAGAAACCGAAGCACGGCGGCATCGATCAAAAAGCACGCCGCCGCGGCGGAGTCTTTAGTGATCGAGCCGACAAAGAGCGCCGCTCTGCAGGTGCACGACGCACGTGCACGTCACGTGTTGTTAATCCATTTCAAGGACAATCTAAGTGTTGTACATTCAAAACGATGTTGTCGATATTTAAATTACCATTAAATGATAAAAGTTAATAACTATTATTTAGTTGATCTAATCTCATTTTTAAAATTAACTCTATTATGAAATATGAGGTTATGAATTCAGAAAATTTTATCGGGATACATAGTCAAGTTGCAAGATAATTTCGATACCTACCGACATTACCGTGATAAAGTGGTTGTTATACTATGGTACGAGTTTGCGCGTATGCGCGTAATGCGTATACGCGTTTACGTACGCAATGAAAATACTTTAATAATACCTAATTATTTAAATAAATTTTAATTATTGTCGCTATTCTTAACATTGAGTAGGTATTTGCTTATTTTTAGTTTGACTGTAATCAATACGTACTCGTATGTAAAACAATTAATACGATTTATCGATAAAAAATTATCGATAACTCAAAATATGCACAGGGATAAATCCCTATTATTTTATAAAGTTTTTTCTTCATTTGTTCAGTCGGCTGTAAACACGCGCCGCGCTGGACGTGTATTGTGAAGTTTTTGTTAAAGTTTTGTAATTTTAAGGTAATAAGGGTAATCTGTGGTACTCGTAAACTTTTATGGAACGGGGGTGAACATCGTTTTCGATAGTGCGGTTTAAACAGTGCAGTAAAAAGTGTGTAAAGAATTGGAATGTCTCCTATTTACTTTTGTTTCGTGTTGAATAACTCTGCAATCTACATTGAGTTACATGGAGCAGTGAGCACAGTTCGAACTGCATTTCATAAAAACAGACAGCTGATCACAGGTCAGTGAACATGTTATCAAGTATTTTTTTCCATAGATAGGTGTAACTGTGTAAGTGTTGTATTTTTACAATTTCTGATTCAAGAGATCAACTGATTCGAATGTGAATTATTATGATTTCTTTTCCTTTTTGGCTGGAAGTAAAAACGGAGTATTTTTGAGTAATAAGTAATACTTAAACTAATAACCTAAGAAACGGTAATTAATAAATTCTAACATTATGTTAAATCGTGAAAACAATTGTAATTTAATAATCATTACAATACTGGTGGTTTATTCACTACACACGGGCTAGGGCACTGTGGCACACCACGATCAGCTGTTTTGTCTAGCGCAGGGCCGCGCGCGCGGTACTCGGCGCGAGCGGCGCGTGGGGGCTGACTCGGCCTGGGGGCCGGGGCTCCACTGGCGCGCGATACTATCGCCCATTTACATCAGCGTTATACATTGCGTGTTGAAAATTTTGACTATTTTAAAAACTGGCGATTTAAAGAAAATTACTTGCACCAATGGATATATCTCATGCCCTATAATAACCCCACGAAGTTATCGGAAGCGGTCTTTTGACACCCTGTATAAAAATGGATTTTCAAATGTGTTAGTCGCGCTAAAACTCGAAAACGGCTGAACGGATTGGGCTAATTTTAGTCTTAAAATATTCGTAGAAGTCCAGGGAATGTTTTAAAGTGACACGAAGTTCACCGGTACAGCTAGTTAGCTTATAAATTTCATCAAAATAGGTACATGTAAATGTTGTCACTAAGAAGATTTTTTGTGAATTAATCAAATAAGGTTTCTTTTTTTTTTATTGAATAAGGGGGCAAACGAGCAAACGGGTCACCTGATGGTAAGCAACTACCGTCGCCCATGGACACTCGCAACATCAGAAGAGCTGCAGGTGCGTTGCCGGCCTTTTAAGAGGGAATACGCTCTTTTCTTGAAGGTTTGCAGGTCGTATAGGTCCGGAAAAACTGCTGGTGACAGTTCGTTCCAGAGTTTTACAGTGCGCGGCAGAAAGTTACGCGAAAAACGCACTGTGGAAGACTGCCACTCATCAAGGTGATGAGGATGGTATGTTTTTCGCGTGGGTCGATGGCGAATAGTTGCAGATGGCATGATTCCGAACAATTCTTCAGAGCAATCCCCGTGATACAACCGATAGAGGATGCAGAGTGAAGCTACATCTCGGCGTAATTCCAAGGGGTCCAAGCTGTTTGAATTTCTTAAATTAATAATATAGACCTATGAGCACTGAGAACTTAATTTATTGGTCTCTTAATGTAAAGTCATAGTTACAAAGTATATATTATAATGATCATGTCACGTATTTTACTATCGATAAAATATTTCTTGTTGATGCAAATCTATAAGTACGTGACGTCAACTAGATTTATTACATGTAATTCGTTGATCAAACCACTAAAATCAGTTGAGTATTGACTTTATCTCAATGTTATAGTTTAGCTAGTACGTTGATTTAAATTTTACACAATTATCAGGGCTCTTTTTACGACTACCAGAAATGTTTTTAATATTAATCATAGTGAAATTAGTCATAGTGTGAGGAATCATTACATTTATCATCTTATCCCGAGTAACAAAATATAACAAGCGTACTTCAAGCGTACCAAACAACAAAGCGCTAGCTTTGTTTACAAGCTACTAGCGCGTGTAAGCGCAGCATCGGGTCACAACTCACAAGCTAAGTGCAGCATTTCCCAACCGCGCGGAGAGTGGCGAGGCCAGTGCGCTGACTGTGCCAGTCCGAGGTGCTAGTGTTGGAACGAGCTACATGTAAGTATTTAAACTCACATTTAAAACTCATAGCCCATATTTATAATTGTTATTTTTAATAAAAAAAATATATTAAATGATTACTATAAATTCTTCCGGTATTTTAAATACCTAAGTATGTCACAACTCACAATTTATAAATAAAAAATTGCACGCAAGATAAAGAATATATTTTTGCAATTATTTGTTGTATAGCCTCCTTTCGACTATAAATAAAAGGTGCCTAATGAATTAATGATCGATTACATAACATTAAAATTATGGAAATGGGAAACGAATTGATAAATTATTTTTTAAAGGTTAGAAACGTTGCAATATTGTTTATTGAATAATTATATCTACCGGTCTTTATAGTTCCGTTTGTAAGATTGAAAAAGTAATATTTTTTCCGAGACTTAATTATGAAAAAAAATACTCCATAAATAATTTTATGCTCGCCTTACACCATCCTAGTAGCTTGAACAGCTACTAGAAAGTAGAATGAAAGGTTACTCGATTCAAAGAAATAAACTGCAGAATGAAAATTGAAAACAAATACACGTGGTTCTCACAACTTTGCAATTATTGCCCAAACCATGAGACAAGTCATCAAACTTCATACTTTCATTTTAAATGGTAAAAAATTAACAATCATTGACAAAACAGTATTTAACTATAGCGAATAGTTTTTTTTAATAATTTACAAAAATAAACACAAGAATCGCTGCCACTTCCATAATTTCGCGCACTTGTAATATTCTGATTGTTTATTAAGAAATTGTGTTATATAACATACTCGTTGTCCGACCCGGTACCGCTCTTATTTAGTTCAAGGCTGATTTTGTTTCATTTTTGTACGTCTCTGTATCCGCATTTAAAAACCAGCCAAGTGCAAATCAGTTCATAAAAGAGTCGAAAGTTATGTCTATGAGTGACCTCCTTTTTTAGTATTTGCAACTAAACTACATAAAAAATATAAACCGTAACGCGTGAAAATATTGTGTACTTAAATAAATATTATCAGCATGCAAAATTTTCATAATTTAAAATTATTAAAGCTATCATGGGCTTATGATGTAAAGTTGAACGGACACCCTGGACGACGAATATAATAATAGTGTACTTTTTGGCTTGTGACACTACCATGGGCTTGATTACACCGACCGAGTAGATTGGCGAGACAGTGCACTCGGCCAAGCACTTGGCAAAGCACTCGGCATGTTTTGTACATAAAGTTAATATACCTAGCGGAATAGAGAAACAAAGGCAGCAAGCGAGATGTCACTGTCGCGAGATGCTGGATTTATACGGGTGACAAGCCACACGATTTACGCCGCACGGCGAAAATCGACCGTCTAATTATTAATGGCAGTTCGACTACGGCTAAAGCCGCAAGCCCCAAAGTCGTGCGGTCAATGGCTGCGTGCGGTGACTAAAATCGACCGTGTAAACCCTCAGTCGCAAGCGATCGCTTGCTGCAAATACATAGTTTGTCGGCACTAGTCACAGGCGATTTTTGTAGAATGTGTTAAAATGGGGTGGCGATTCGGGTTGGACAGGCGATTCGACTGATGACTTGCCATGCGACTAAAATCGACCCGTTAGTCACCCGTGTAAATCGAGCATAACACAGCGTGGTAAAAAGAGACATGACAGCAGAACTCTTTTTTTCACGTCCAGTCGGCACTTATCGGCACGTCGACAATCTCATAGAATCTCATATTCAATCATGCTAGTGTTACATACGTCCAAATATTTTTACACACAGATGTAAACCAATGTCGGTTTCGTTTGACAGCTCGAAATTGTTGCTCTATTCCGCTAGGTATTTATATTAACTTTATGGTTTTGTATATGTTGCAGCCAACTGGTTAAAAAAGTTCAATCAAACAGCTAGCCCTTAGACTGAACAACGCCATTCAATCTCACACGGATAGCTTTTTAATTGAATAGTTCAGTCGCTCAAAACGTTCAACACTACAGCTGATTCAAAAGCAGCCGTTTGATTGAATTAGTTCAGCGCTCACCACCGCGGCGCTAGGTGAGTTTTGTTTACAATATGGCGTCAACTAGCCGGTGTTTTGTGATTGTATTAAGCTATTTTTCGTAAATTATATACGTTACAAGTGTTATTAAAGTGACAGAAATCATGGGGGCAAATACGAGTGAATCTCACAAATATTCGAGGAAAAATTACCAAAGTATTAATTCCAATTATTGTGTTCAAAATGAGTTACAATACAATTTATTATGCATCCTTAAATAAGCTGACAATTCGTTTAGTGTAATAATAACACTAAACTAATGGTCAGCTTAGTTAATTTGCCATTTAACCAGTTAGCTAAGCATCGTCTACCTGGAGTTGAACGTTGCAGACAACAAGTCGGCTAAACGAAGTATAGCCGTGTGATTGAATGGCGTTGTTCAGTCAAAGGGCTAGCCGTTTGATCGAACGGCTATTTTAACCAGTGGACTGCGACATAATATGGATGTGCTCGGTCGAGGCCACTGTTTCACCAGTCTACTCGGTAGGTATGTGCAATCAAAGCATATACGAGTAAGTGAAATTTGTGTTGTTTACCTATCCTGTCCTGTTTTTACTCCGTTGGTATTCAATTGTACCACTACAAAAAACCCCTGTCAAAAGAGCAAACAATTAAATTTCTTAAATCAAAGACTTTGATACTTTGTACTCTACCATTGCTCTACCCATCGTCATGTTTACTACTTATTTTCATCTAAGCCAGCCTTTCCCAAAGTGGGCGATAACGCCCTTGTGGGCGCTGAAGGGGGGCAGTGTGGGACCCAGAAAAAAATGGGGTCGTTGTGGCTTGGGGTGGTGATTTATTTCATTTGGATGCATTTTAAATTGAAGCAATGAGGGCGCTTATATATCATTTGTTCTTAAAGTAGGCGATTATAGACAAAATAAGTTTGGGAACCTCTGATCTAAGCCTTGCCGTTCTATTTTCCATTTTTCTTTCATTTAAATATTATTTATAATATCTAAGAAAAGTATTTATTTATCAAAGATTTAATGATATTTTTGTTCGTCTCTTCAATTGAAATTTTTCAGTACCTACGTAGGAAACTACTTTGCTTCGAGTTCGAAGGTAGAAAAACCAAAATATCTAAAATTCGATGTTCCAGAGACCCTCTTCCTAAAACCTCTACATGCTAATGTTCATGAAAATACAGCCTTCACCGAGAAACCAACATACGAATATACAATATTATCTCATTTACCTTATGAAAGTTAAGATAACATTTAAAGAACAATAACACAATATCTTCAGTTACGAAATTGATAAGATGAAGCAGCATTGTGATGAGTCACCGAAGGTCGCGGTATTGTCTCATCTCAGACAATTACTGGGAAACACATTGTATACAAATTGTCACATCTGTATTGCACTGATAACCTGAATTTCCCATTGAAGTATGAATAATGTAAGGGAACGTACCTGTACTGTATGACCCATAAAGTTAATATAACTAGCGGAATAGAGTAACAATCTCGAGCTGTCAAACGAAACCGAAATTGATTTACATCTGTGTGTAAAAATGTGACGTGTACGTATACACTTACACAAGCATCTTTCTATGAGATTAAATTGTCAACGTGCCGATAAGTGCCGACTGGACGTCAAATAGATGAAAAAAATTGGTTCTGATGTATCACACGTCTCTTTTTACCACGCAGTGTTACTGATAGTGACACTGACATCTTGCTTGCTCAGGCCTTTGTTTCTCTATTTCGCTAGGTATATTAACTTCATGCAGGTATGATCCGTACTGTTCGCTGTGTAGTGAGAGAGAGTGGGAAATAAAAGCCTTTAAAGTCGTTGTTTACTATATTTTAAGCCGTGAGTTATGATCGCATGGGTCATCCGCTGTAGTTCAATTAATCAAGTACCCCATTTTTGGGTTAGCAGAAATATGACTGTTTTTGGCATATTTTTATTCATCCTTCCTTAACTGACAGCATTATAAAGATTTCTAAGGGAGTTAATTACTATTAATTTGTTTTTTCATTTTGACCTCAATCTATACTTATACATATAACTACATGTCCTGACTGACTGACTGATTCATCACCGCTGAGCAAAAACTGTTAAAGTTACAGCCATGAAATTTGGTGAGTAGGGTTGTTTTATTAAGTAGACACCCACTAAGGAAGGGATTTCGAAAATTTTACCCCGAAGGGGGTGAAATAGGGGCTGAAAGTTTGAATGAAAGTCCGTCACTTTTTGAGTTAGAAACATGAAGCTTTATTTTTGGGTTACTGATTAAAAATGAATGGATACGTATTTAAGCGTTTTTGGAAATTCTACCCCCAAGGGGGTGAAATTAGGGTTGAAAGTTTGAATGAAAGTCCGTTATATCTTAAGTTAGAAACTTGAAATTTTATGTTTAGGCTACTGATTAAAAATGATTGGATACGAGCTTAAGCGTTTTTGGAAATTCTACCCGCAAGGGGGTGAAATAGGCGTTGAAAGTTTAAATGAAAGTCCGTCATTTCTTAAGTTAGGAACATGAAAGTTTATTTTTGGACTGCTGATTAAAAATTAATGGATAGTTATTTAAGCGTTTTTGGAAAATCTACGCCCAAGGGGGTGAAATTGGGGTTGAAAATTTGAATGAAAGTCCGTCATTTCTTAAGTTAGAAACATGAAACTTTATTTTTGTGCTACTGATTAAAAATTAATGGATATGTATTTATGCTTTTCTGGTAATTCTACCCCCAAGGGGCTGAAATTGGGGTAGAAATTTTCAATGAAAGTCCGTCATTTAATCTTGAGTTAGAAACATGAAAGGGTCCCGTTTTTACCCTTTGTACAAGGAACCACAAAAAGGAGAAAGCTATCCATCTTTGTTATTATACTATGTTAACGCGGACGGAAGAAGACGAAGAACAGCTAGTTATTTCTATAGGTATACAACGACACCGCTATTAATACTTATTAGCTCTTATATTACTTGAGCAAAAATTTTTGTCATCTATTGTTTCGAATAATGTCAATTAATTATTATAATATGGCATTTATAAAAAAATCAAGGAATAAGAGGCTTAACTATACGAATACCTACCCTTCAACGCCAGTCGCCACAGAAAAAATAGTTACTCATTTACATAGCTCTGAACTATAAAATATATGCACATACATATAATATATCCCTAACGTGTGACACATTTGTCACACTGCAGCCTAGCTAGTCTTAAAAATATGTCTTAAATCGATGAATCGATTTTAATAAAATTTTGGTATAGACTATGGAGTTATATTGAAATCCAAAAAAGAACGTAACATACATTTTTATCACGAACACAATAATTTTGGCGCGAACGAAGTTTGGAGCAACATCAACTGATATCGACAATAGTATGTCATAATCTATCGACTTCTTAAGCAACATTTTTATCTTGATTTCTTTCTTATTCAACTTAATTTCAATACAGGCATCAATAAACATCAATAAAATGATCCAAATCAAATCCTACTTAATTACTGATTTGTTTTGCTTCCAACCGGTAAATTGTTACTTCCAGATCACCGATTTAGAAAGTAAACCGTCACACTAATGACTATTTATTTGCAAAATATTTGGCATCGATATAATCGAACTTTGACCTGCAGGCTTAGCATAACAACATTGAAAACGGGAAAGAATCGACATACTGACAGATTTTAGTGATAAAATGGCGGATTTCCTTTGTCCAACTGTCACTTTGTCTATTCTTACGTAGAATAAAACCACTCCTATGGTGACTATGCTAGCTTTATAACCCCACTCTAGCTAGGCCTGCTAGAGTGGGGTTATAAATTGGCAACACCAATGGACGTCATAAAAAAATACCTCAAGAATTATTGAAAATACACAAAAAAATAGCCGAAATCAGAAATGTCAGATGACTCAGCAAAAAAACTTATTTTTGGTAAACTTTGGCCCCTAGCAAGTTTTTTACACTACGCCAATCTAGTTTCCGAACCGGTGCTAGAAATCAGTAATCATTGTAGATTCAACGAAGAAAATAACTATAGTATTTATTGGTTTTATTGAACAAGAAATTTTAAAATTTGTATTTTCGAAATCGTAAACATCGCAAGCTGTGTCCTAGTTTTACCGCTACTTGCGTTAAAAACTTTAGTTTTTAACACCGTTTGTTGACATTTTGTAGTTAACCTCTTTATGACTATATTATTCGAATCTTCTTTATTTTAAAAACAAATGAATAAAACTAAGAAGAATGATGGGAAACGGAAAAAAATTGCAACCCAATTCGAATGCATGTAAATGAAAAAAACTACGCGGCCCGTGTAATGTTATCTGGACGTACCTAATTTATGGATCCAAGATATCTTGCTCGTACCTCTAAGCAGAACACACTTTTTGTCTATTACCAAGATGTTTCCAAGGGGATAATGGATGCAGCGAAGGACTGAAGAATGTCCATGAACAAAGATTATCTGCACCAAGTTATAAATAGCGGAACTCGCCTTAAATGTCAGTGCTCCTAGCACTTAATTCAGAACCTGTACTATCTACTGGTTCTGAACTAAGTGCACTGTAATAAGAGGTTGTTCACTTTGCTCTAAGTACTTACTAATCGTGGTACTAATATTGTAAATGCATTATTTTCAACAAAAAATTAAAACCGACTTCCAAGGTAAAAACAATAATAACATTAATATGAACTAAAAAGTATTAAATAATTTTTACTATCTAATAGTGCCTTTTTCCGAATTCGGCTAAACCTCAACTATTTCTGTACTCAATCTTCATAATTTTAGGCATAGGCCTTGTACTATTATCTATTCTGTGCCATGAGACATTGATGGCCTTAACACGACGTGGTAATGATGATGATGACGATGATGATGAATATGAATTGCATAGTAGTTTATGCTTTATGTTCTTAAAACAACGCCGAAACTCCCAAACGTGTATCTATAAGGAGTCAGGAGTTCTCTCAGCATCTTCGAAACCATGGTATACCTTGACCCAATATTTGACTTTTTGGTAGCGTATTCTTAGTACACTTCACATAAAACCAAAATCACCGTATGTTTCCATATAAATTTCGAGGAGTGCTCTCGATTACTCATGGATCCCATCATCAGGTCACCATTTTTGTGAACATGTTACTAAATTGGAGTGAAACCTAATACAACAAAATAAAAATTTCGAAAATCAGTTCACAAACGGCGGAGTAATCGTTAAACATACAAAAATAAAAAAAAAATAAAAAAAATATATCCACAGCCGAACATATAACCTCCTCGTTTTTTGGAAGTCGGTTAAAAAGTGTGGCTGTCTGTTATTACCCTTTCAGGCTAAACCTCTGCACAAGTGCCAAGTGAATATCTTTATATTTTACTACCTATCCCGGCAAACGTTGCTTTGCCATAATATAAAATACTTATTTCGCCCATAATTATTTTATTGAACTGACTAAATAAGTATGTCGCCATGGCAACGTCGATCACAAACAATGGCCGCCGTTAGTCTCAGGTTGTAATAATTTACTATTTTTTATTCAACAAATGCACTTATCAATATATAAAGTACCCAGTAGCCGATTCTCAGACCTACTGAATATGCATATAAAATTTGGTAAAAATCAGTAAAGCCGTTTCGGAGGAGTTCGTGGACTAACATTGTGACACGAGAATTTTATATATAAGATAAGGGAAGAGACCTAATGGCAGACGCTATAAGGAAACATGAAACATTTGAATGTTATAAAATATATATTTATGAATATAAAGGATTGATACTATACGGTACCCTAAAACTGAACCCTAACCAGCAGATTTTAACTCGTTGTTAAAAGTCAATACTATTTCAGAAATTCAAGAAAATCATTTAACTGGAGGAATATCACCTGATATGAAAAGCCAGAAGGTAAATACTGAAAGCCAGACTAATATCTGCCTATTTAGTGATGAAATAGGAAGAGACTTGGGTACATATCTTTATAGAATGTGTGGACAATTGGTCACTAACTTTTGTATGCCCGGAGCTACTTACTGTGAGATAATAGACAGGGCATCAACTATGACTTATTGTCCTAACACCACTATAATAATTCTAGTCGGGAGAAGGGGTAAAGTAAATAAGAAACAGATGACTGATCTTTTAGAGTGTTTATATAATATTAAAAACTTAACAAACATTATATTATTCACTTTGCCCTATATAAAAATGTTGCCAAAAAGCTGTGCTCATGAAAATCAGATAAGATTTAGGTTGAATAGCATATTGTATAGTGCTGTCAACAATAATTGTATAGTTTTAAGCGACACGCAACCAAAATGTCAGGTTGTGGATATAAATAATTTAGATGGTAAATTTATTAATAATATAAGTATAGATAAGTACTACTTATCTCATTACTGTAAGAGACATATAGCAAATATGCTATCAATTTTTTTATTTTCTTTGAAAGCCAAGAATTTGGCTTCTTTGACTCCTGCTTCTATTGAGCAGTATTCTAGTTATAGTAACGAGTTGGAATATGTTCCAATTAATTATTTAAATTAGACCATAAGACAATGGAGGATGTCTCTTGCACTAATAGCTTAAGTGTGAAAAATCCTACCAAAACTTACTCCAATATAAATAGCAAGAATGTTATAAGCTTGGTGCATCAGAACTTTCAAGGAATGGTAGGTAAAGAGCTTGAAACTGAGTTATTTCTAAAACAATTTCAAATTGATATTATTTGTATTTCAGAACACTGGTTTAGAAAACATGAACTCATTTTCAATCTCAATGATCACCAGGTGGCAAGCTCGTTCAGCAGAGAGAATGCCATTAGAGGCGGATCACTTATATTAATTAGAAAAAATTTAAAATTCAAAGAACGTAAAGACATTGTGAACCTCTCTTCTGAACGGATAATAGAAGTAGCCTGCATAGAGTTAAGTCAACTAATTATTGTAAGCGTATACAGGCCACCATCAGGGTTATATGACTCCTTTGAACAAAGCATGGAACAAATATTATCAAAGATATGTGCATCTAACAAAAAAGTTATCGTTTGTGGTGACTTTAATATTAATTTATTTGACTTGAACTCTACTACTGTTAGATTCACATCTCTATTTAAATCATATAACCTAAATTACTTGTTTTATGAGCCAACAAGAATCTGTGACACAACAGCAACTTGTATTGATAATATTTTTACAAATTTTTCTCCATGTAAAAAAGAAATAATAAATAAGCTTAGCTCTGATCACTGTGGGCAACTAGCCTCATTTAATATACATTGCGATAGTTACCTAGAGGAAAAGCGTGTGTTTGTTCCTGTGAATACAAAACGTATTGAGAAGTTTAGAAATAACTTAAGTTCAAGTATTCAACTATTATTGGATGAAACAAATAGCTCAGATGAAGCATTTAACAAATTGTTTAAGATGATAAGAACCCAATTTAATACTGTATTTACTCCTAGAACGGTTAAAAAAAGCCATAAAAATAATAATAATTTTACAGTATGGGCAACTACAGGAATTAAAATAAGCAGACAAAGATTATATGAATTGTATGATGAAAAATGCATGAATACTAGTGATAAATTCAAAACATATGTAAAAAACTATTCAAAGATTTTTAAAAAAGTTTGTAAAGCCGCTAAGGCTATTCACATTAGGAATAAAATTAAAAATTCGAGAAATAAAATCAAAACTACTTGGAAAGTAATAGCTGGTGAGACTGGAAACGTCACCAGTCGTAGCTCTGATTTTGAAATTTATTTTGAAAATAAAAAGATTACCAATGATCATGAGGTTGCGACTGTCTTCGAAAAATTTTTTGCTGACATTCCGGTCTCAACTACGAAAAATTTAAACTCCTCACCTGCAGCTGCTGAAAAACTACTCAGAGACAATGTAAAGGAATGTAATGTCAATTTTAGGTTTAGAGAGATTGTCCCCAAAGATATCATTGATACTTTTAAATTAATAAATATTAAAGATACTACTGATCTCTGGGGCATGTCTACTAAAATTATCAAATCAATAATTGACATTATAGCTCCTCATCTATCAATGATTTTTAATGACTGCATAAAGAGTGGTGTTTTTCCTGACTTGATGAAGCACAGTAAGGTTGTACCTTTATTTAAAGCGGGACTTAAATCTGATCCTACAAATTATAGGCCTATATCGATTCTACCGACTCTAAGTAAAATATTTGAAAAAATAATTTTAAATCAGTTACTATTACATTTTAACTTAAATAATTTAATGCACAAAAATCAATATGGTTTTACTAAGGGTCGATCCACAACGGATGCTGGTATAGGTCTCCTTTATAGTATATTTGAAGCATGGGAGGACTCGCAGGATGCCCTAGGGGTTTTTTGCGACCTCTCCAAGGCTTTTGATTGTGTTGAGCATGCTACATTGATCAGGAAATTGCACCACTATGGCATTAGGGACTCAGCACTCAACCTTTTGACATCTTACCTCAAAAATAGAACTCAAAGGGTTGACATTAATAGTAAAAGGTCCAATGGGACCAAAATAGAATTAGGCGTCCCACAGGGATCCATTTTAGGTCCATTCCTTTTTCTCATCTACATAAACGACTTACCTTATCTTGTTAAGGATAATGAGATAGTACTTTTTGCTGATGACACTTCACTTATTTTTAAAGTGAAGCGACAACAGTCAAATTACGACGAGGTAAATAGTGCTCTCTCAAAAATAGTACATTGGTTTAACGTTAATAACTTACTTCTAAATTCTAAGAAAACTAAATGTTTAAAATTTACCTTGCCCAATGTTAGGCAAGTTAAAACCAATATACTATTAAATGATGAGAAGATGGATTTGGTGGACTCCACTGTATTCTTAGGCATTACACTAGATAGTAAACTACAGTGGGGTCCTCATATTGCTAATCTTGCAGATAGGCTCAGTTCTGCAGCATACGCAGTCAGAAAAATACGGGAAATTGCTGACGAAGACACAGCAAGACTAGTTTATTTCAGTTATTTTCATAGTAGAATGTCGTATGGCATCCTCTTATGGGGAAACGCTGCCGACATTAATACGATTTTTGTGCTGCAGAAGCGAGCTATACGTTCAATTTATAAAATGTCAGCTTTTGAATCTCTGAGAGAAAAGTTTAAAGAAATTGGTATTCTAACTGTTGCTTCTCAATACATTTTGGATAATGTTTTATATGTTAGAAAGAATCTTAGTAAATTTAGAACCAAAAGTGACATTCACGGAAGAAACACTAGAAATAAGTACAAACTAGAAATACCGGTGATCAGACTTAGTAAAGTTAGTAAATCTTTTAAAGGTCAATGTGTACGCCTTTACAATAAAATCCCAGAAAACGTTCAAAATCTTTCCATTAATAAATTTAAAAATGTAGTCAAAGAACGTTTGTGTGCCAAAGCCTATTATAAGGTCAATGATTTCATAAACGACGGCACATCTTGGGAGTAGGATGGCTGCTTGCAAGGCTACTTCTACATTATTTTATGACTTACAATTATGTATGTATGTTGACATTGTATAATTTTAAGTTACAGAATTGTAAACTTTATTTTAAAGATTAATTTTTTTCTCACTTTTTTTGGTAAATAAAGTGGGCCCCCTGCGAGTTTCTTACGCCGGTTCTTCTCGCCGGGTTAGTTCCCGAACCGGTGGTAGGCATCATGTAGACTTTCAGAAAATATTTGCAAAAATTTATTCTGAATAAAAAAATTTGAGTTCGAGTTTGAGTTTGTATATTGGTAGGTTAATAGTTATACATAAATCACTTATATATAATAATTTAAGAGTAACATTGTAGTACAAATAGAACAATCCATATTTTAGGACCATCAAATCAAAGTATGAAATCCTTTCTATCTCTGTTAACTACCACTTTCAAGATTTTTTGCAAATAAAAAAGTTGTTTGTCGTATCAAAATGAATCTACTCACAAAAATTAGCTTGTTAATATTAAAAAAAATGTTCTAGGTTCACAATAAAGGTTTTATAATTTATTAAAATATACTTATTATTATTAAAATCGGAGACATCGACTTTTTTTTTCCTGTCTGCTTGGGGTGGAACGCCCCAAACTTATTGGCATCAACGAATCGACATAATATTATTTTAATCAAGCTGCAAAGAAGAAGAATTGGCACCGTCTCGAAAATCGATACCTACTTACAATATTACTGTCAAAAATATTCGCAATATTTTACTATCTGTATAAAATTATTAAGTAGCTTATGCTACGTATTTTTAAAGCAAGCAAATTATAGGCAACTCTTCATCGAAAGAAAGAATCGTCATTTTCAGTTTGTAGTTCATCATGGTTTTCATCAAGAATCGATTTTCGAGAAGGTGTCAATTCTTCTTCTTCGCAGCTTGATGAAAATCTCTTCAGCTCGATTCGAGCTGAAGTGATTAGTCTGATTACTGATGACTATGAGGGCAAAAAAGTTGATGTGACTATCTAAAGGCACTTTTTTACTTTTCCACTTTTCTCCAAATGCTTTCTTTATGCTTGCAGAACGCTGTCCTTTATATACGTAATACTCTTAAAATAAAATACTTAAAGACTAAGTTTCCTAATGAAGGAGGAAACTGGACTTTCACTAGAGTATACACTATTGAGGATCCTGTCATTGATTCTATTAAGTATAGACTTAAAATAGTGCCTAACAAATCCAAAGTATTTGTGATAATAAGTCTATAGAATAATTGAACTAGAGCAGCGCTTTTAACAGAGCAGATATAGTCCATAACAAATCAATTTGCTCTTATCTCAGTGTAATGAACTAATAAAGGTTTTAAGGTAAGGAACTCTAGATATTTTTTTCTATTAGAAACTTAGTTCTTATTCAAAACCATGTATAGAATGCCAATGTATATTATGTCTATAAATAAGCCATGATTAGTACTCCTAAAGCATAAATAGATTTATGGGTCTGAAGTGTGTTACTTGGGTTCTTGTGATACCATGGTCAATCTCCCAAGCTCATGAAAAATCAACCTTCCGCATTTTCCAAATCGGGATGCTGGAAAACAAAATGTTTAGATATCATATGGACCGTCTAATAATATAATATAATATAAATAAAAATAATAACTAGTCCAAACAAAGTTAAAAATAATTTCTGCTTTCGACATTTCCAACCAGAATCATTCGTTTGCTAGGCTATAATAGGTATACTTATACACGTGTGCCAAAATAATATAATATAACTAAAAAGAGTGAAATTATTATTTTTAACAAAAAATTAAAACCGACTTCCAAGGTAAAAACAATAATAGCATCCTTATAATATGAACTAAAAAGTACTATACGTAGAATAATACACCTGTATATTATACTACGTAGGTATCTTATTACAGTCACACTTACAAAATATAATATCAGCTGCAGCCTGCAGATAATTTTAAACAATATATTAATTAAAAATCGAAGTGAACACGTGTGACGTGCTAAGTAGCCGGTCACCGAACTAGTTTCAATAGGCTGGCACTCGCTCGACTTGTCGCACACGCCTCGCACTGTATAGTGTTACATAGTACGGTAGGTACCCGGCCCGCGCCGCGCCGCCGAGCCGCGGCTCTCGCGACTAAACGCGATGCAAAAGGTTGAAATTAGGTTGTTTTCCAGAATATCTCGGCGAAGTGAGACAGAATGTTACATGGTCGAAGCAACTTTAACCTCTCAGAAGTAATGTCAGTTAATGTGTGCCTTATGCTCTGGAGATAAGGTTGAATTTGGTGACATTGGTGACCCTGACTTGGTAATGATGATTATAATGATGATGATAATGATGATGAATGTAATTTGCATAGTAGCATATGCTTTCAGTTCTTAAAACAGCGCCTAAACTCCCAAACTTGTATCTATAAGGAATCCGGAGTTCTCTTAGTATCTTCGGAACCATAGTATACCTTGGTGCAAAATCTTGCGTTTTGGTAGCATATGCTTAGGATGCATCTTATGAAACCAAAATCACTATACGTTTCCATATAAATTTCGAGGAGTTCCCTCGATTACTCATGGATCCCATCATCAGGTCACCACTTTTGTGAACATGGTACCAAATTGAAATGAAACCTAATACAACAAAACAAAAATTTCGAAAATCGGTTCACAAACGGCGGAGTAATCGTTGAACATACAAAAATAAAAAAATAATAAAAAAAAATCTCCACAGCCGAACATATAACCTCCTCGTTTTTTGGAAGTCGGTTAAATATCTAATAATATAATAATATCTACGGACGCTGTCATGTCAGTCATGGTCCCGTGCTAAGTATCTGAAGGACTTGTGTTACGGGTACCAGATTTAACGGAAATATATTTAATTTACTTTGACAATACACGTTTATTTAAGATTTATAGAAGGATTTATAATATAAAAATAAATCTGCTACAAAATCATTAAAAAATGTGTTTTTTTTTTTCGGTAAACGGTTAAGAAATACGGCTTAGAAGCCTATTCTGTAATCTGTACTTTGAATATTTCGAGATTTTAATTATTATACATACTTTATTTAGAAATGTAAGCGCTACTTGTATAAGCCAAGGTTTTAAATTACACCAAATCATAACACTTTTTTTACACGCCAGACTCAATATACTTAACTGATTAATGTTTTTTTTGCAAATTAGATTTATTATATTATTTATTATATTATTAGATTAATATTGTTAAAAACACATAAAATCAAAATATGTAAGTACGAAGTAAATAAACAAACTTCTTTTTCCAATTGGCAAAAATTGTGAGATTCGGGCGCGTTGAAATCTTTTGAGCGTTGAACCCGCGTCTGGCTTGAGGTTTAGCTTCAATTTTGTTTTTTTTTAGCTGCATTATACTCTGAACATCAAACTAATTAATATTACTTTATAATTAAAGCTTGTAAATCTGTGTCTGTTATATATTTCCAAAAAAAACTATTTCGTATAGTAGTAGGCTCGAGAATAAACTATATCTATCTATATTAGCATAAAGTCATACTTTTATCCAAAAAAAGTACAGTTTAAGCATGATTTCATAACTTTATTTTGCTAAAGTACTATCGTATTATGGTAATTTAAATACTTAATGACGCCCGCAACTTAGTTGCGCTAAAATTCATTTATCGCGCATGAACCGTACATTTTTCCTTTCGCATTTATAATATTAACTACTTATTAAGTATGGAACCGTAGATTGTAGCGGATACTTCTCTCAGAAAACCACATCCGACAACTTAATTGTTATTTCGTTCGCGTCAGTGTTAGAACAACAATGTCTACGGGGATTTCCAGACTAAATCATATTAAATCTACATACCACATGTGTATGTGCAGGAATTTACATAGTTTGACCTATACGGATATTATTCATGAAGGCAATTATTATTAGGTAATATAAAAGCGACAAAAATAATATCTTAATGTCCTATTTAAAAAAATGGAACATAAAATTCGTGCCGAAAAATTATAATTATTAGTATACTTAATTGTTTTTAGACACGAATTTTATTTTCCATTGTTAAATTCAAAGTTTGTGTTACCTAGAGACGGACAGCTTATAGAAACAAGCACAAGCTGTATGAAAAATAAAGACGGGTGCGCCGGCAGAAGTGAAAACCCATTTTTTATGAAAATCGATTATAAAAAAAACAATTTTTTATTATTAATTGAAACCCTTACAATCAATTCGAGTTTGAGTTCGAGTTCGACACATTAAAACACTACTCTCCAACCGTCTTACGGTTTTTCCAAGGTTTTTCGATCAGCACGAGAATCTGACGCGAGTTTCACAGTTTTTACCGATCCCAAAAAAGTGCTCAACGCTGCTAAAGAAGTTTTCACTTCAACAAGCTGTATGAATAAAAATTAATTTTAAATTCTTTTTGGTCTCGCTAAAACTCGAGAACGGCTATATTAAGTTGTCCCATTGTTGATTTAAGTCTATGTTGCCGTTTTCCGTGGGCAGCGGATATGGTCACCATTCGATGATCTAACCGTTGTTCCTTCTTTATTACATTAAAAAAAGTGTTACGTTATTTTAAGTAACATCATAATAAACAAGAATGATTGTGTTTTTATTCTACTGTGACCCTCTCCGAGTTGAAATATGATAATGATGATGATTAGCTATGAATTGCACCACCATTACGTATAGTAAACAATACTTCAATGCCATCTTCAGTACTGAGTTACCACACAAATTGACCTCGCATTTCGACCATAATGGTATCCTATAAATTTTAGTGATAATCTAGGTAATGCAAGAATTAATACAGTTAATGGAACGCAATATTTATTTTTGAAAGCAAAGACCTAGAAGATCTAATCTTCTAGGGCCTTGCTTTCAAAAATGTTTAGTTTATTTTATAAAGGTGTCTCTTCACAATGGTCCATGTTGGCCCATTAAAGGCCATCGCCATTGTGTAGACACACGATACTGACATGACCAATGACCATCGTCCGCCATCCATACACCACTCCCGTCTACACAATGACGATGGCTTGTGTGGCAGCATGGAGCATTTGTCCCCTCAGGGGTCAATTAGCTTCTTCTTTAAAGCAGAAGCTTCTCACCATGAGGATCATCTAAATTAATCATTTTAAAATTGGAACATTTTACAACACCAATTTACAGCAGTTTGGGCGTCAAGAGGTAACAGACAGACAGATACTCTTTCTTATTTATAACATTATATGGATTTTTCGTATCGAAAAATCATATAATAATATTGTCATCAAGACAGAGAAAGATGCGCCATGGGCCATGGGCCATGGTCCATGATTTTAACATTTTTGCATTGTCATGGTTTGAACTTTAAATTTCAATATTTTTCAATATTATCTGACGGGGGAGTGGCGTCATACCAGAGCCCTTAGCCAACAAGTTCTCTTTATAGAATCGCCGATAAAAATGTATCGATACGTCAACTTCATATTATCGAACCGTTATGTCAGTTTTATACATTTTTTATCGGTGATTCTATAAAGAAGGCTATAGACGTCTAGGCTAAGGGTTCTGATTGTTCATTCAGTAACTCCGCGCGATGACACTTTTTCGCCTCTTAACACCGCCACAATAGACAACACCGCACTTCTATGTCAAGGATATTTCTATGTTTATCTTAATTCATTCATTCTTCAATCATTATCATTGCTTGATATTGTGATTGCAAGTGCTGTAGGTTGTCGACATTAATGTGGTACCCTCTGGGGTATCTCTTGTGGTCTTATAACAATCTAAATAGATCGCGTCAGTTTTGAAAAAATAGTTAATAGACCATTATCGGTATAAATTATTTTGTTAGGAAGCTACGATGCCATGAGCGGTCATTCAGGCAGACTCTTGAACCTATTATAATACTTGAGAGGTGTCAAGGGACACCCGGATGAAACAAAGCTATTTCTTGTATTATGTACAAAAAACCTGCATACACTTACTTAGCTGGAGACACTTTTGTGTCGTTACAACTTTTCATCCAGCCCCCTTTCTTCTTCGTTCCAATTTGCAACACCACTCTGTTTTATGTCGCGGGTTAAAGATTTATATCGAATCGAAAACTGAAAAGCATAATATTGTTAATTATAGAGCCCTTATTTTAGTAAGTACTTCGTTCATAATAATAACAGATAAGTACATAAGAATAATATCAAAAGTACATAATAATATGCCAAAACACAATCGGCCCACCTACATGCCTATGACGTAAAAAATTTGGTTATGTAATATTTTTATTAAGGAATAATCGTCAATTTGAATATTAACGACTTCGTCATATTATTATTATTGATTTTGTTTCCGTGAACTTTGTCGAGTGGATCTAAAATTTACACTTAAGAGAGAAATAATAAATGAGTAATATGTTTGTTACCAAAAATCTTGTCTTGACTACTTATTCTAGAGATATAAAATGATTAAAATAAAACCCCTTTTTCAGATTTAATTAATTTTTTCGGCCGTATGCTTAACAAGAATGTAAATAAATTCAGTGTCTTATAGGCATTTTGCAGTTATTGCACAAGAAAGCAACAATTGATATAATCCGACCAAATAATGTATGTCCAATATAATATGCCTTAGAACCAGTTTCGCTGTAGATCAAAGCTCTCATACATTCCTATAGTAACCCAAGATCCAGCGACAGTCGGACTTTCGCTATTTTACAATATCTATGGTAATAATATCTATGGATGCTTTACACCACGTCAGTCTGGCCCCGTGCTAAGTACCTAAAGGACTTGTGTTACAGATACCACACAACGGAAATATATTTAATAATTTTATACCATACATGTATTTAAGATTTTTATTATAATTATCATACACATATTTAATACACATCCAGACCCGGGAACATTGAAAAACTTTTTGTTCCGTCGGCGGGATTCGAACCCGCGACCCCCGGCTTGACTTACCACTGAGCCACAGAGGTCGTTAAATATTTTACAAAAGCTGAAAGTTTTTCTGGCTGTCGCTGGCTCTTGCACTATATTATGGATTGTGCACAGGTGGCACATGTTTTTTTTATATTAAATAAGGGGGCAAACGAGCAAACGGGTACCTGATGGTAAGCAACTACCGTCACCCATGGACACTCGCAACATCAGAAGAGCTGCAGGTGCGTTGCCGGCCTTTTAAGAGGGAATACGCTCTTTTCTTGAAGTATAGGTCCGGAAATACTGCTGGTGACAGTTCGTTCCAGAGTTTGAGACATGTAAAATAAATAATTATTTTTAAGGGCCTATTTCACCACTTCCTAATAAGTGCCGAATAGGCTATCCACCACTTAACTTGACAGATAAAGTATGGAGAATCTGACAAAAAGTTGTGAATAGCCTATTCGCCACTTTATCAGAAAGTGATGAAACAGGCCCTTAATCTCGGATTTGTGGGCAGCACTTTCTTTGTATAATATGACAACTTGACAAGTATTTACAGGAACTATAGGTGCCAAGACTTGTCAATAAAATAATCAATTTTATAATTTGACGGCACCGTCCATCACTGAGCACGTTCCCTATACAGGGTGACCCTGACACACCCGTTTGGTTTCACTATCTCTACGCATCCTTTTCCGTATATTGGCGATGATAAAACAATGTCCTATATAATATTTTTCCTCTGTTATTTGAAGATCGTTAAAAAATTCTGTAACTTTCCTGGTTTAAAAGGTCGATCAGTTTGTATATTATCGCACTAGAACTTCCGTGATACACAAATTAGGTGATACTAGACGTTCCGTGCGGCTTCACCCGCGTAAATTAGGAATTTCACGGAAACCGTACATTTTCCGCAAATAAATAGCCCATGCCTCACGTAGTCTACTTTTATTATCTGTGTCAAATAACATGAAAATTGCTCCAGTAGTCCGTGAGGTATATAAAGCACTTTCAAATATTTTCTACCGTTTTTTCACATTTTTCTCTGCATTTTCGCTACTATTGGTCTTAGCGTGATGATTATTAAATACTTTTTTAATTCATACTTCATATTATTCCTTCGATCGCCAATTCTTAGAAATCTTTTGTTATCGCGGCCCACTTGGGCCTTACGGGGATTGATAGGTTATAAGGATATTATTATTGTTTGTACCTTGGAAGTATCACGAAAAAATTTCAATATAAGTTTGAGCGGTTATGGTAATCGTTAAAGGCGTCCATTACTTTTGACTTTAACCAAAGATTTGACATTTTGCGTTGTAGTTACAGTTAAAGTTATTGTTAAAGTTACAGTTATAGTCATAACTATGACTGTATTTTACCCACTTAAGGTGGGTTGCATCATAATGCAACCCACCTTAAGTGTTATTTAGTGGTATTATAATATTACAGTCTCCGTCATCAGTCATCACACTCTGAGGTAGGCGATTCACGCAGGAGCAATTTAAAAGAAGAAGAGGTTTTTTGCCGGCAATACGAAAGAGTGATGTTGTGTTTTTGTATTATTTTCCTAAAATTGTGTTATTTCGGTTTTTAATGTGTAATGTTGGTAGAATATTAACCATTAAATATTCGTTGTCGTGCACAAGTGTGGGCAACTTTAAGAAACGTGCCATTTTATGTTCCCTCCAAAACTCCATCGAAAGTTTTAGTAAAGGGTCTACCACTTTACTAAAACAATTGACATGACTCGTTGACTTTACCGATTACTTTTTAGACTTTGATTAGACTTTCAACTTGACGATAATCTGGAACAACGACTTGAAAATTTTGTAAATTTTTTACGATTTTTTTTTCCCCGCCAATACTTTACTTCACACTGGCCATGGTTTAAAAGCCGAGCGCCATAACAAGAAAAAAAAAAGAAGAATTATTCTTTGTTCTATAGGGTTTTGGCGGGCATGAAAGAGTGCTGTTGTGTTTTTGTATTATTTTCCTAAAATTGTGTTAGCTGGGTTTTTAATGTGTAATATTGGTAGAATATTAACCATTAGATATTCGTGTTCATGCACAAGTGTAGGAAAGTGATTTAATATCCAGAAACGTGCTATTTTGTGTTCCCTCCAAAACTCCATCGAAAGTTTCAGTAAAGCGTCTACCACTTTACTGAATCGACCGACTTAACTCCTTGACTGTATTGTCTTTTACTTAGACTTTGACTTGACTTTAGACCTGACGATACATGAAAACGAAGATGAAAAACATAGAAATAGCTGTATGGGCAATGCTCCCTTTGCCTCTCCCGACCGGGACGAATTAAAAAAAAAAAGTCTATCGAAATGTCAATTATATTTCCTGAATAGGACGAATCAAACGAGAGTTTTGCCGGGAATGTTAAAGTGTGCTGTTGTGTTTTTATATTATTTTCCTAAAATTGTGTTAGCTGGGTTTTTAATGTGTAATATTGGTAGAATATTAACCATTAGATATTCGTGTTCATGCACAAGTGTAGGAAAGTGATTTAATATCCAGAAACGTAGGTACTATTTTGTTCCCTCCAAAACTCCATCGAAAGTTTCAGTAAAGCGTCTACCACTTTACTGATTCGACCGACTTGACTCCTTGACTGTATTGACTTTTACTTAGACTTTGACTAGACTTTAGACCTGACGATACATGAAAACGATGATGAAAAATATAATAGGAGGAATATGGTTTTCCCGCCATATTCCTTACCTCTTTACCTTGTCTGTGGCACAACATGCACATCCTTTGTGTCAAGTTGCCAAAAAAGAAAAAAAGAAGCAGAAGACGAATCAAACCAAAAAAATGACAATTATATCTGACTTGTTAGAAAATGTAGGTATTTGATAAAAAATATTTGTTTTTGTGTCAAATTGAATTTGGAAAGTGTCATAATAGGGTTTTTATTTTTATAAATACGCGATAATTCGGCTATTATCATTGAGATGTAGCTATTATGGATATAATATTATGTTGTCGATTCAAAACCCTTATTTTCAAAACCCTTATTTTATCTAGATCTACGTGTTATCATGCCAAAAATACCGAATCTTCGTAACAATCAGGTATTTTGAACATTTTGTATGGGGAAAATCAAATTTTCCTTATTAGCATAATATTATATTACTCGCAATTTTTCCATTATTTCTCATCTTTAAAACCTTCCTTGGACTTCTACGAATATTTTAAGACTATAATCAGCCCAATCCGTTCAGCAGTTTTCGAGTTTTAGCGCGACTAACACATTTGTAAATCCATTTTTATTTATAAGAAGAAGAATAAGAACATAGAAGATAAGTATAGCTAAGTATAGATCTAAAGAGATGCATAAAATATATTATGTACCATCGAGGAAATTGATTCCTATGCATTTGAGAGACCAACGTCATTTGGTCGATCATGTCAATTCAATGTTAATTGTGATCTGTCGGCTGGGTTTGACGTAATGTGACCAAACTACGTAGGTCCCCCATATGCATAGGAATCAACTTCTCTGATAGTACATTTATTATTGGAGCGTAGGCGTCCATATTTCCTGCTTACCCCACAGGTGTTCATAACCGTTATTTACTTACCTGATGACGCCCGGCCCGCAATTATGTCCCTATACTATGTATGTCCTTTACCGTATCTCAGTGCTCAAAGTATCTCCACACCAAACCTCACCTAAATCGCTTTACCTTTAAACAAAAGCATTTATACACCGCGTTTAATTCCTATATCCATCGTCTACGTCGAGACGCATTGACTTGCTCATTCCTTAAGACTAGGCCGACTATGTTAATATTAAATTATAACTCCCACACCGGTTTCGATGACGGTGGCCGATTTCATTGAAACCAAGGCCAGTTACGCAGGAGTAATAGTGCCCAAGTGTGTGCGCAGTACACAAGAGCACTCTCTATTCCTTTTATTCTCATAACCCAGTGGGACGGACGACGGACACGACAGGCGAGAGATCAGGTGCAGGACCGACTCTTTACATGCCCATCCGACGCATGGATCATCTTACTTGTCAGACAATCAGGTGGTCAGCCTGCATTGTCCTAACCAAACTTGCAAATAACATGTTTCCAACGCGGGAATCAAACCCATGACCTCCGAGTCAAGAGCCAAGCTCTGAACCACTGGACCACGGAGGCGTTAAATCTCCTTGTTGATAACCGAATAGTTGGGAGAATATCGACAGTGCCTGCTATACGGACATTCAAAATCTTCTCCCAGGACAGTATTTGAAGAGTCCTCGCTCTGAAAATACTGTATAAATCATCCACAAGTAACAACGAATGCTAATACCTTGTTTATGATTTTTCATTCGATCAACGGTATTAATGGATAACCATGGCTTTAGTGCTCGCTGTATTTATAATGCGACAATGCCTTATAATAATTATTATGAACGTGGCGAATTAGGACCTAACGCCGCCATATAAAAACGCCATTTTTGACAGTCCTCCCTTTAACTGCTGTGCCCCCCGTGTTCATAAAGCATTGTCGCACAGTATGTTATAAAATGTTACATTCGGCTTCTAATAAATCTTCGTTTATTCCAGCATCATGAAGATCAAATCGGAACTGCTGGTGCAGCCGACCGGGGAGCTGTGGAAGCAGATCAGAGTGGAGCTGAATGAGGACGTCGCCAACAACGCCCGGGACCTCGCAGCCATCAAGGACTGGCTGAAGAAGCAGCCCCATTTGCCTGAGGACTGGGGTAAGATTTAGGGTCGATTGGAATATTGCAGGGCCGAATCTACCTTAATGCTTTTTTTTAAGACGATCTAAAGACTTTTTTTCTTTAAATTATTTATTTAAAAATATTATGAAATGTATAAGTACTACAAATGATACATCGTTTACTTTAAAAAATACAAAATTAAAGTATTTATTTTATTTTTTCTTTTACAACTCGGGCATATTTTTTATGTGTACTGTGTACAATGTACAGCCAAATGAATTTCTAGGTTAGAATCAAGTCGTGTTAACTAATTTGGTCAGAATTAAAATCATTTAAATAACATGAATGCCCTAATGAATAGTACTTAATTAACAATTGCCTTACTAAATTTAACACATGTCTCAGAAAGCACAGTTGCGTTTTATATTTTAGCTAGAAATGATCTATGTACTAATTAACTAAAAGAAAAGTAAATAAAGTTTATAAGTCATTTCGCTTCACTAAGAAAAATGAGAACACCAACAAAAGTTGATATAGAAGCAGTTAACTAACCTGCGCGATTTGATCGGGATATATGAAGTCATAGTTTCTCAACCTTATTTTGCTCACCGCCCACTTTGAGAATATGTTTTTTTCTAGATTTTACTTAGAGATAAACAACGATAACATAATGATGTCTCAAACGCCCACAAGGGGGCGTTATCGCCCACGTTGAGAACCTATGTATTAAGTCAATGTAAGTCGTGATCTGTTAGCTGGGCTTGACATAGACCGACCAGGACCCTTTAGTCAAGACGTTTTCTTTGTCGCTTCTTTATAGAATCGCCGGTTAAAATGTATGAAATTGACATAAGCGTTCGATAAAATCAATGCGATATTCAACTCATGTTATGTCAATTTCATACATTTGGATCGATGATTCTATAAAGAAAATATAAAGACAACGTACATCACTTACAAGGTCCATCACCTGCCTTTGAGTCAATTTCTCCATATCTTCATAACATAAACTAATCAACTCTTTTCAACATTTCCAGACGACCAACCGCTCATGACGTTCCTCCGCGGCTGCAGTTTCTCGCTGGAGAAGTGCAAGCGGAAGCTGGATATGTACTTCACTATGAGGGCCGCCTGTCCGGAGTTCTTCACCAACCGTGACGTCACTAGCATCGAGCTCAAAGATGTCATCAAGAGCAAGCTGTAAGTTGATCTTTTGCTATCCATACTCATATTATTATAAATGCGAAAGTGTGTCTGTCTGTCTGTCTGTCTGTTACCACTTCATGCTCAAACCGCTGAACCGATATTGCTGAAATTTGGTATGGAGATACTTGGAGTCCCGGGAAAGGACATAGGACACTTTTTATCCCGGAAAAATGTAGGGTTCCCGCGCGATAAACGAGTTTTGGCGCAACGGAGTTGCGGGCGTCATCTAGTCTAAAATAAACTTTAGCCTGTAGAATTCACTGCGGAAGTAGCAGTGCTGAACGAGTATTATTTTTTCTTTTATAAGTATGAGCTACGAATAATAAAAAACTACGGAAGAGTAGCTCCGTCAAAAAACATGCTCCAAAATACTTGTCAAAAAAGTGTACCTTAGGTTCACTTTTCATACATTTGGTGACCTTGAGCGGTATAAAGGCTGACGTTACATGACAGTTCGAATGTAACCAAATTTAAAACTGTATTAGTATGGGAGTTACGTTTCCTGGTTTTATTATTCGTAGAGTATGAGCAATAAATGACAAAAATTTGGTCTTTCAACACTGCTAATTTCACAGTTAACGCAATCTAAAAGATACGTACACGCCCTAAATTTTAATCATTTTGTTTTGTCTCTGTCTGTATAATATATAATATAGACTGTAGACTGCCTAAAACAGTTACTTTATCAAACATAGCTGTTCTAACTTCATTCCATTGAAAGTTAAATTAAAAATAACCTACTTCGTAACTTTCTTTATTAAAATGCTAATGATTGCATACATTATGTCCTAATTTTTACCATTTAATTATTGTAGAATGAGTCTTATCACATGGTTCTATGGTTGCTTATCGCGTATAAACCTTGGTAAGTCAAGGGCATGTGTTGTAAGCCTTACCAGTTTTCGCATGCAACCATCGTAGATCGTCTAATGACAAAAGATTGTATGGATTAATAGTGTCAGCCTCATTAGAATATATCCTATAGATGACGCTTCCAACTGTTGGGCCAAAATTCGTTTTTCGCGGGAATCGTACATTTTTTGGGTTAAAAAGTATCTATGTTACGCTCAAAGACCGAAATTGCTCAGTGAGCGAAAAAATTGCTCACAACGCGTTGTGGTCACAGTGAAACAGCCACGACGCGAAATTCGCGTCGTGGCTCTAATGAAAACGTCTACGACGCGTTCTGGCAATCACAAAAAGTCCATAACGCGAAATTCGTGTCATGGCTGATATGCTGTTCGTTTTTCTTGATTTGTTCTTGATTGATTAATCGTCCATAGGTATGGAAGATCAAATTTGAATTACCACGCGAACTACAAAATATTTTTTCTTTTACTAAATCACTGCATAACGTGTAAATTATCATTATTACTAGATGACGCCCGCAACTCCGTTGCGCCAAAACTCCTTTATCGCGCAGTAACCGTACATTTTTCCGGGACAAAAAGTAGGACACTTTTTGTCCCGGAAAATGTCCTTTCCCGGGACTCAAAGTATCTCCATACCAAATTTCAGCGAAATCGGTTCAGCGGTTTGAGCGTGAAGAGACAGACAGACAGACAGACACACATTCACATTTATAATATTAAGTATGGAAGTATAAATTTATAAAATATCCAGTTCCATATAACTATCCGTACAGACAGACAGACAGACAGTACTAATATTAGTACGGATAGTACGGAACTATGGATATTTTATAATTAATAATAATGAAAAACACGTTTTGCAGTAATTTAGTTAAAGAAAAAATATTTTGTAGTACGCGTGGTAATTCAAATTTGATCTTCCATACCTATGGACGATTAATCAATCAAGAACAAATCAAGAAAAACGAACAGCATATCAGCCATGACACGAATTTCGCGTTATGGACTTTTTGTGATTGCCAGAACGCGTCGTGGACGTTTTCATTAGAGCCACGACGCGAATTTCGCGCCGTGGCTGTTTCATTGTGACCACAACGCGTTGTGAGCTATTTTTTCGCTCACTGAGCGATTTCGGTCTTTGAGCGTAACATCTATATAATAATTGTGTCTTTTCCCGGGACTTAAAGTATTTCCTTACCAATCTTTTCACCAATTTACCAATCTTAACTGCTTAAAAAGCCATTGCGTTCTTTTAAGATCCAAGCATACGATCTCGTAATATGTATAGACAGACAGCGTGAAGCAAATTTTTTTATGCTGTGAATGAAGTTTTGAAAAGATGGACGTTTGATATTCTTTCACTCCACAGCTGTAAGGGCCATTACTTCCTGATAAGTATCAAATAGGCTATTCACCAGTCACCACAGTGACTTAACTTAACAAATCAAGTATGGAGAATAATAAGGAGAAGTCAAAAAAGTTGTGAATAGCCTATTCGGCACTTTATCAGAAAGTGTCAGTATTCAGTTGTTTAGGCTGTGGTACAATTCCGCATGTAGACAGACACTAGGAAATAACACTAGGTGTTACAAATACTATAATTATTCGAATACATTATAGAACAATGAATATAAAAAAACGTTACGAAACCGCAGGTAACATAGGTACAAAGGTTTTTATTCGTCTAGAAGCTTCTGTTTTCTACTCTACATAACTTTATTATACATAACATCATTATTAATCAACATAATATTTTGTCAACTTACCGGGTGAAGCCAAAAGATCGTAATTTTGTGAGTCGTAATTCGCGGTATTTCGGTCGCGTGAATTGTGTTTCATACAGGATCGTAACTTACAAAATTACGCTCGTGTGAACGAAGTAGAATTTTCTATGAAACTGAATGCAGCAGAATTTTGCCAACCGAAATGCTGCGACTCACGACTCACAAAATTACGTTCATTTGGTTAATTTTTACTAAATGCTATCTGCAGACTGTAACTTAATTCAGCGAAAGAGGTAACAGTCAGAAAAGTGTCGCATTTTTTATATTATGTTTTTTTTTCTGAAATTTCAAACAATTGTAATGCGTCTCTACTATTTTAATAGAACATTTTTCCGCAAACAACAGTAGACAATGTCCTTCTATGTGGTCCAATCTGTGTCAATAAAAATAGGTTCAGAATAATTTCGTGACATTTGCACGTGCAAACAAACAAAACATCGACTTTATATATTGGTATAGAAATATATATAATATAATGGAATCGACTGTCATTTTAGAATGATTTCCAATCACTCAAGGGCATTGAAACTTTCATTGAGAGGCGCTGAGTGCTAGAAGCTTGCGCAAGAACCTGCGCAGGCGCATTACATCACGGCGTTTATCCCAAATGTCGCCAGTTGCGTTATGTAAATAGATGGCGAGATATTCATCGTCATGAGCCGTTGTGATGCATACGGCTCGTGATGATGAATGATTTAAAAAAAGAAGAAGAAGTACTATCATAGAAGTTGATTCATAGGCAGATGGAGGACCTTCGTAATTTGGTCGCGTGATCTGTCGGCTGGGTTTGACATATCAAACCCAGCCGACAGATCACAGCTAACATTGAATTGACATAATCCGACCAATTGACGGAGGTCCGTCAACTGCCTAGGAATCAATTTCTTCGATGGTACTTACTGGTGATGGTTGTATATTCGTGAGCAGACGCGAAGTCTCAAAAACAGATCCACATGGGTCACAGAGTCAGAGTTCAGCATTGACCCTGATACATGGCTAAAGACCTGTTAGTCAAAATTATATAATATAAGGTGTAATAAAACTGAATAAAACTAAGTAAGTCATAATACTTTAGGGTGTTTACGTGTTCCTCCTAGGATCTAGACTCTAGAGAGTTCACTGTGAAAATAGCGGCGCTGAAAGACCAATTTTATTTCACTTTTGTATGGGGAAACTCGTGACGCTGAGGCGCTTGCTTTTCTACAAGGAACACTACAGTTCCTAAAGTACTAGTAAGCCACTTAGTTTTGTTCCACCCTGTATAAATCTTTAAAAATGTTCTCTTCTCTCGAAGAACTCTTTCTAAAGTATTGACTTTAAGACACAATTTTTCAAACAAGTCTTCTTCGCGGCCTTATCGCAATAAAAAGTAGCCTTTAAGGTGAACGCAGATTTGGCCGCACCGCACGCACCGCAGTCGCCGCATTTCGAATTCTTCATATAAAGAATGTAGAAGTTGCGAAGACTGCGGCGCGGGTAGGTATGCGAGCTTGCCTATAACTTCATATAAAGAATTCGAAATGCGGCGACTGCGGTGCGTGCGGTGCGGCAAAATCTGCGTTCACCTTTTATTTACTAAAGCCCAAAACATTTCATTGAATTACGTTTAGAATGTAGATTTTGCAAAAATAGAATCATTAAACATCCATCCATACAAAATGTAGTTTCATGTAATACAAAATAATAACTAGCTCAAAGATCTGTTTACTGATGCAATTCCATTTTCTTTACAGACAGGGTCCACCTCTGCCAGGGATCACGCCGAATGGAAGAAGAGTCACGATATGCCGAGGTATTGTTATTTGTTTTGTTATACTGAAACAGGCCCTTTAGCCAAGACGTTCTCCTTATCGATTCTTTATAGAATCGCCGATCAACATATTGTGTAGAATTGACATAAGCGTTCGTTAATATCGGTAGTTACCATTGACATAAGAAATTAAAGATCTTTGGTAGTTACACATTTCGACACTGTCGTCGAACAAAGACGGATCTGCAAAATATCAACTTTACAGGAGAGCTGTTTAAAGTTTACGATTCATATTTTTCAATGTAATTTTACTTATCAATTAAATTAAAATTTTATTGCATAATGGCTTTTTGTAGTATTAAAATCACTATCATCAAATCACACACACAAATTTTTAATGCATATAGCATTAAAAATTTTATATTTTATTAATTAATCTTAAAAAAAGCTGTTTTATGTAAACATGTGACATTGTACTGCGCTGCGTTACGTGCGTTGTTTGGTTTGATGTAACTTTGAGGCGTTATTCTATGGAAACTACTAAGACGAATGTGAACATGCTACATTGCTCTACGGAATTTAAAATTAATGTTATGTCGTATGTTATAAGAAGATTATATGTGATGAATATCGTAAATGTAATTAACGCAAAATTAAAACAACATAATATTATCAAAAGATATTTTTTTATTAACTATATAATATATAAATTGACAAAAACCTATAACAAAATTAATGGAAAATTGTAACAGTTATTTTAATGGTAATTATAATATTATGGCATCGATCAGTCTTATCCAAGGTATCTGAATAATAATTAATATGTCTTAACAAAGTCATAAACAGGAATAATAAGAGTTAGCAAAAATAATTATAAATCTCAAAAAACCGGCCATAAAAATATTACAATTAAACTGAATCAATAAAATTCGAGCCCTCCGAAATTAAAATATAAAAATAAATCAATATTTATTTTACATTACAAAAAAACAAAAAAACCACACTTTTCACAAAACTTTTAGCCACTTGTAAAATCAGTGAATATTCTTAAAACTATAACAAAAATAGTAGGAATTGTGTTATTACTCATTACTAAACTTAAAATATTATCAGTTATCACATACTTGGCAATCAAATCAAAAAACAATAATTGTAATAGCGTTTAGTCAGAATTAAGATAAGAAAAACAAAAAAGTATGCTCTAACATAAAAACTTTAATAAATGGCAAAATCTTAATAAAAATTTAGTAACAAGAAATTCATTATTTCATATGATTCAATCTCAGTTTCGGTACAGCTACTTTTGTTTCTATAATCGTGGCAAATATAGCAGGAATTCTTTTATGGGATGTGAAATCCAATATAAAAGTGTTTTAAATAGTTAATAGAATCAGGAGTTACTTTGCGGAAATCCTGGCTTAAGTTTGTTATTATTCTTAGCAATATTCCGCGAAATAAACCTCTAACTTTAAGTATGCATGCGTACCTCCCTCCTCTCCCACACTGCCTATGCGTACACTAGCATGCAAGAACCTGCAAATACCACCACTACATAAGCAATAATGTTGGCAAATCCTTGCAAAGCCCCTTACCACCATGCAGGTTGAAAACCTCGACGCGCGTTTCGCCCCAACACCGGAGTATCCTCAGGATGTGGACTCTACGAACAACGTCCGCCATTGACTTGCGACTTGACAAGTGGTAAAGGTTGAAGTTGAAGTTGCATTTTTGTGCATTTTAATCATTTATGATTAAAATGCACAAAAATTGAAATCATACTCCGGAGTACGATGTCGTTAGTCTACAAGCGACTTATGCATTTTGGAAGAACAATGCAGCATTTAATAATACGACATCACAAAATCAAAATTAGGAAATTAATAATTTAAGCATATAAAAACATGTGGTAACAAGGCAACGTATGGAAATAATACTTTACCAATAAAATTAAACATATTTTATTTCCGTAGAACAATGTCGGTTCTGCATAATACGTGCGGATCCGACATTTTTCTACGGAATTATTTTCTTTTCACATTATTTATATTTTTCTTAAAACAGTTTATGCTAAACATGAAAATCCCACAAAGCGTAGGTGCTCGCAATGTGACCGTTATGCCGGCAGACACAGCCGCAAATGACGATATGACCGGCGCGGGTGGCGCTCGCTTCCGACAGACAACGAGGTTTTGGACCTTACGGACATGTTCTTTGATACAATTTTCAAAACCGTCCTTGTTCATTTCCATATCTCGAAAAGTATTAGGAAAATTCTACTTTTTCTTGGATGTACGGATAGATTATCATCTACTGAAGACTATTTTAAAACAAAAACGATTTCGTCAGATCATCACAACCGTCTTTGTTCGACGACAGTGTCGATTTAGTTACTCATCATTCATCAATCTGATACATCAATCTGGTAAAGATTGACGCGAAACTGAACGTGTAACCCACGGATTGATGGACTGAATTTTTTTATTATGTACATTTTTATATCCATCAATCTGGCGTCAATCTCAGACTGACGCCAGATTGATGACAAATTGATCGTCAATGTGAAGTTGACGTTCGTCTCAGGCTCTGGGTTCTTAAATAACATTCAATAATTTCGACAGCAAAACTAGAAATAGGCAATGTATGCAAACATACAAAACATACGAGAATGGCCAAAAGAGTACCCGAGATCTTTATCTTCGGTAAAACAAAGAAACTGCTTCGGACAATGGACATGCAGAAAATAAATGTTATCCTAAACTATAATCATATGTTTGTTTGCTTAGATAAACGTTTTATTCTCGGTTGTAAAATATTTACATAACACTCAAGTTAATCCACAGAATATAAAGTGATCAACAAATATATGGCCGTATAGGATACTATTTTATAAGGATGTTTAATGTTGTCGTAAAGTGTAAACGCTATACGCATAGAAATTGTTGTTGATGATTATTGATTCCAATCACGTCTACAGTGGAGTGTAAAACTAATTTATTTCGCTTGAATATAAATTTCGTAAATTACCATAATGATAATCATCATTATCATCATCATATCAGCCTGTATTCGTCCACTGCTGGACATAGGCCTCTCTCAATGAACGCCAAGTTCTCCTGCTTCTCGCATCCAACATGGGCCCGCAACTCAACGGAGATCGTCGTCCCACCTAGGTACTAATAATATTAAGTACGAATACTGCATTCAAAAATTACTAGAACTACCAAAATCTCGGGTATGAATAATAATTAATTTAAGCCGATTCTCCTGCTAAACCTGGACTCTAGGACATGCTTATCCTGTAGGAGAAGCACACAAAGCGACCTTCTACCATAAGGATCATGGCTAGAGCACACAAAATTTCAGCAAAATCGGTCCAGCCGTTTTGGAAAAGTTTGGCAAAGAACACGGCGACAAGAGGACTGCATAATTTAAGATTCCACTCACGTCTACAGTGAAGTGCTTAAAAAGATTTACAATGAGCTTCCTTGAATATATAGTCCTGTTGCCGAGCACGTAGAAATTCGTACGTTAACCCATTGCTCCGTCTCCTTTTCTTATGGACGGTACTACAAGAAACGAAATTTTATTTGATTACAAATTAACAAGGACTTGTGACAGTGTTCAAAGATATTGAATGTTGGATTAATTTTAATTTAGCGATTAGTTTGGCAGAGTAGAGCTTGTACTATCGAAGAAATTGATTTATAGGCAGAAAATGGACCCACGTCACTTAGTCGAGTTATGTCTATTCAATGTAAGTCGTGATTTGTCGGCTGGGTTTGACATAAAAGCGACCAAATTACGTAGGTCCGCCATCTCATCATCATCATTTTGCCCCCTTATTCAATAAAAAAAAACTGCCTTTGAATCAATTTCTTCGGTGGTACATCAACATCTTCATTATGGGTGGGTTGCACCAACTTTAACTTACTTTAACTATAACTGTAACTTTGACTATAACTTTAACTATAACTACAGTGCAAAATGTCAGATCTTTGGTTACCGTTCAATATGGCGTCCAACATCATATTTAACCATAACCGTTCATATTTATATCTAAATTTTTTTGTGAAAATTTTCTATGTTTCACAGTGTTATATTTTTCCTGACGATTTTTACGGATAATTCAACTTTTTATACTCTCAATCCCGTTATCTGTAGCTTTAAAAATAAACGCAACAGACATAGATGTCAATTTCTGTGGTCAAAGTTAAGGTTAAAGCTAAGTTAGCCTTAACTATAACCATAATTTTTACCCCTAACTTTAACCACGCCTCTGGTGCAACCCACCCTAATTAAAAATGACACATTAAAACATCTCTGTGGCTGTTATAATTCTTTTTACACCTAAGTTTCTCTCCTTCCCAGGTCTCGCGCCTTCCATGACGGCGCAGCAGATCAACGACACTCTGAAGCTGGCGCTGATGATCGGTGACGTCCGCCTGATAGAGGAGAGGGAGGGGGTGGCGGGAGACATCTACGTGCTGGACGGCACCATGCTTGGACCCAGCCTGCTCGGCCGTTTGTCCCCTACCACTATCAAGAAGTTCATGATCTGTGTTCAGGTGAGCTGATGATAATGTCACTGCCGATATGATGAGTTAAAACCCCGTATTCTAGTAGTCAATTATGAGCTAAAGGTTTGCGATTACACCCTAAGCCAAGAGATCGAGTTATTAACCTCGAATCTCATTGCTGATCAGTGATCACTCGCCTAGGCGTCTAAACTCTAAGCAGACAGAAGATATGATAATCTATCCTTTTAAAGTGTAAGTAGCGAGATAGTAATCTAGATAGGACGTAACGAAGTAAATAAAGCATTGCTGAAAAATAAATGTTTTAAAAACCATACTTCCATACTAATATTATAAATGCGAAAGTGTGTCTGTCTGTCTACCTATCTGTCTGTCTGTCCTGTCTGTCCTGTCTGTCCTGTCTGTCTGTTACCTCTTCACGCCCCAAACCACTGAACCGATTTTGCTGAAATTTTTCATGGAGATACTTTCAGTCCCGGGAAAGGGCAAAGAATAATTTTATCCCAAAAATGTACGGTTCCCGCGCGATTAACTCATTTTGGCGCAACGCCCGAAGAAAAACGCGCAAAGAAACTATTTACTAGTTTCTTATGTATCCGTAACGAGTAAAGAACAATCCGTAAAGTAGTAAGTACTCAATATAAATCCTAATGATTGTGATAATGTTATTAAGTAATAGTATTCTTAACGTTTTCAGGAAGCGTACCCCGTGAAACTGAAGGAGGTCCACGTCATCAACACCTCGCCCATCGTGGAGCGACTCGTCAACTTCGTCAAACCATACCTCAAGGAGAAGATCAGGAAACGCGTAAGTTTTTTTTTTATAAAATAAGGGAGCAAACGAGCAAACGGGTCACCTGAAGGAATGCAACTACCGTCACCCATGGACACTCGCAACATTAGAAGAGAGGTGCATTGCCGGCTTTTTAAGAGGGATTTTATTTCAAGAATTTCCCAACAGTTTATCGTCATGTTTTATTTTATTTTACTCCCTCCGTAATACAACCATAACTGGCATGGTATTCTTTAGATATAATCTTAGGATCGATAATCTCATTCCAATTTCCATTTTCCATCCGCTTTGTTCTGTTTTAGTAGCGCAGTAATAAGTTGTATTCATCGTCTTACCTTCATTCAAATAAGACCGGTCTTTTTCTCCATCGCTTCACAAAATGTGTTATGTGACCAAACACCGGATAGATAGCTGATGCCTGATTCAAATTAAATTCGTATTCGTCGTCGTACTAAGTCTATATTATCTATTTCCAGATATTCATTCACAAGGAGGTGAAAGACCTGTACAAGTATGTGCCTCAAGAGATGCTGCCGGAGGAGTACGGCGGACAGTGCGGCACCATGGACGCCCTTCAAGGTGAGCAGATGACTTTATAGCTTTGATGAAGAGAGAGGCCACATTGCTCAAGGTACTAGCAGATGACTTTATAGGTTTGATGAAGAGAGAGGCCACATTGCTCAAGGTACTAGCAGATGACTTTATAGGTTTGATGAAGAGAGAGGCCACATTGCTCAAGGTACTATCAGATGACTTTATAGGTTTTATGAAGAGAGAGGCCACATTGCTCAAGGTATTAGCAGATGACTTTATAGGTTTGATGAAGAGAGAGGCCATATTGCTTAAGGTACTAGCAGATGACTTTATAGGTTTGATGAAGAGAGAGGCCACATTGCTCAAGGAACTAGCAAATGACTTTATAGGTTTGATGAAGAGAGAGGCCACATTGCTCAAGGTACTAGCAGATGACTTTATAGGTTTGATGAAGAGAGAGGCCACATTGCTCAAGGTACTAGCAGATGACTTTATAGGTTTGATGAAGAGAGAGGCCACATTGCTCAAGGTACTAGCAGATGACTTTATATGTTTGATGAAGAGAGAGGCCACATTGCTCAAGGTACTATCTGATGACTTTATAGGTTTTATGAAGAGAGAGGCCACATTGCTCAAGGTACTAGCAGATGACTTTATAGGTTTGATGAAGAGAGAGGCCAAATTGCTTAAGGTACTAGCAGATGACTTTATAGGTTTGATGACGAGAGAGGCCACATTGCTCAAGGAACTAGCAGATGACTTTATAGGTTTGATGAAGAGAGAGGCTACATTGCTTAAGGTACTAGCAGATGACTTTATAGGTTTGATGAAGAGAGAGGCCACATTGCTCAAGGAACTAGCAGATGACTTTATAGGTTTGATGAAGAGAGAGGCCACATTGCTCACTTACCTAGAGTTGTGCGGCGAAGCAATAACGCATAGTGGCACAACTATATTGCGTTGCATTTTCTCTCCAATTTTATCTCCTGTTCGTTTTTTGACATTGTGTGAACGAAAGCAACGTAGACACAACGCTAAGTGACGCAATGGAGCAATAATATGGCATCGCTCAGAGTTGATGGGTCATGTCGACAAAACTCGGACGAAAACCGGCCGAGCTCAGAATTCCTTCTACAATAGTGTTTTCCGTTAATTGAATGAAAATCATATTTTCTCAAAACATCACAAACTTTTAGAATTCGTACACTAATCATAATGTTTCAAACGATAACCACAATCTATCCTTCACAGAGAAATGGACCCAGAAGCTAGCGGAGTACCGAGATTGGTTCGCTGCGCAGGACAAGCTGATCGCCAACGAAGCCCTGCGGCCGGGGAAGCCCACCAACTTCGACGAGCTATTGGGCATCGACGGCTCCTTCCGACAGCTAACTATAGATTGATAGCTTACCTCGAGTTTAAATATGTGATAGTTATGACTTATGGGTATAATAATAAGGTTCTGTTATTAAGAGCCTTTCAGCTTTTACACTTCTTGAACCAAATAGCTATGGAAATTCAAAATTGTTTATAATATTATATTTTAAACCGGTTAAATTGAATATGAGCAAACATATCGCCTTATGGGAAATACCGGAATGCGTTGTGATAAAGGCGTAGCTACACATCGAACGAGATGCATAGAAAAATGTGTCACGAAGTTCATTCGTCTCAAAGTTTTGCCTTTTAAAAACCTTTAATAATATTGTATTTTGGTAACTAATTAATTAACAGTTTTACAAGGAAAAGCTTTTACCGCCTAAATGTTAAAAATAACAATATTGATCTGTTTTAATCCTTCGGTCGGGGATTTTTGGAAATGCTATTGTATTCTATTGTTGTCGCGGTCACCGGTGTCCTTGAGGGGCTTGATGGGTTAAAGCATTTTTTAAATATAATATCTGTAAACCCATAATAGCTATATTTTAAGCAGAGCAACTTGTGATAAATGATATTTAACGTCCACTTACAGCTCAATTATTATTACTTAAGTTTTAGTTAATGTTAAAGGGCAGAAATGCATATAAAACGTATTTTATGTTGTTTCTTAGGCTCAGGTCACATCGAAAGAGATAAAACACGACGAGACGAAACATGATAATTAATAATGTGACATTTTTCGTTGTGAACATAACGTAATGTATTTTCGCACTGCAAACACATTTAAGAATACAATACAAGGCCCAATTTGCATTATATAGGGTTGTATAAATATAGCAGCTCCTTAAATGTCATTTCCAAAAAACTTGTTCTTTTATAAGGGAAAGTAAATCCTTTAAAATGAAAGTAAAAGTTTTAAGTTCCGTTGTAAAGTCCGGTTTAGGACATTCTGATGATATGACTGGATTTTGAGTTGCTACCGAAAACATTTCTGCCTGTTTTGATATGTACAAGTACCTAGTATACTTTTAAAATAAATATATAAATATAAGTTTATCAAATATTTAAGATGACTTTTTATTACAGTTCCAATTATATAAAATTCTACAAAAAAATCAATAACATGGGCTTGATCTTATTGATTTTTTGTCTCTTTTGATTGATTGACTCTTGTTTCACGGTATTGCAGTATGTTAAATCGCGCGTCAACGCAACGCAGATAAAGTTCAGACACAGCGGGAACCGCGCGGTTTGGACATGTGGGACCGTTTAACCACTCGCAGCTTATTGCAATAAGGCGTTGTATTACAACGTTAATGCAACGCCTTATTGCGCCAACGCCAAATGCAAGGCAGTGTGGCATCGCTCTAAATGTCGCCGCACATGGGCCACACGCGACAGCCAGAAACACCGTTGTGGCTGTCGCGAGTTCTAAAAATCGTTGTAGCGTGTGGCGGTCACCGGCATCAACCGTTTGCGGCGAGTCCATAATTTATAAAATGTATGAAAACTGCAGGAAATATGCCGGTAGCGGCGTTTTGTGGTTGTAGCCGGTGGCCCGTATGTGCGAGCCCTTACCCAGCATCCAAATAAAATATCCAAAGTTTTTCCGTAAAATATTTATTCAGAAACATCAAGGAACATCCTTATTCCTCCAAATGATTGAACGGGAAGTAAGGGTACTCCTCCCAGCCGTTGAAGTCGATCACTCTGACGTTCTTGTTGAAGGCATTCATGGTCTTGATCTCGCCCTCAGTGAGGCTGAAGTCGAAGATGTCGATGTTGGCGACGATCCTGTCCTTGTTCGTGGACTTGGGGATGGGAATGAGATTGCGGTCAACCTGAAAAAATGATTTCATGATCATGAACTTTCATGGCCACAACTTTAAAATCGCTTGGTAAAGTAAGATGGGGTAAGAAGTGTAAGATTTGGATGCGCGAGCACGCTCAAGAACTATTAGAAAATCAGTGATCGATAATAATGCTAGATTACGATCAAACAATGACACGTGATTGGATGTGCACGTGCGTTAATTATCCCCTTAAACCACGTACAATCTCAAAACTACACGGCCTATGAATTCATAAATTAAAAAAATATACAAAGAAAGAATTCAAACAGAAGATAAAGGGAAAGAAAATTGAATAATTTTTGAACAAAGATCTAGAATATGCAAGGCTCAAATCAATTCTCTTTCTCCTTCATTTCTATCTTTATCTCCTTTCCTCACTTACCAAATAACGCAGCACAATCTGCGGTACGCTCTTATTGTACTTCTTGGCCAGGGCCACTAATACGGGGTCATCGGCCTGCGGTGGCGGTGCTTTGCTGCTGCGGCGCGACACCACGAACCCGAGGGGGCTGTATGCCATCACCCTAACGCCCAGGTTGTGGCAGTGGCGTACCAGGGGTTCTTGAGTCATAGTGGGGTTCACCTGGAAATATAGATATTAGTGGGAGCGATACTATTTAGATGGCTGTTTTACTGTTGGAGTGGAATGTAATTTTTTCCTCCTTTATAGCATAACATTTTAAAATAAAATGATAAATATATTTTGTGTAAAGCTTTATAAAATGCGAGTCAATAGAAGTCAGGTAAACAGAGAAATTACCTAAAAACTTTTATGTACTTTTTGACTTCGAATGTATACTTAACGTGTAAAATATTTGAATATTGAAAATCAAAGACTGAATAAAATACAGGGTGTCAAAAGACCGCTTCCGATAACTTTGAGGTATTATTATAGTACATTTTTTTATTACAAAAACGTATTTTTTTTTAATTAAAAAAAAAAATTATATATTTTTTATAATAAATAACCTTTAGACAAAACGATAAACCATTTACAAAAAATATTTAAAATATTTTTTTTACTTTAATTTTTTTTATCCCGATAAGTAATGTAGAAGACGCTAGTCATTGATATCAAATGTAGCGCGCTTAATAACATAAGGTCGTAAACGACCATACTGTACGGTCGCGGCAGTTTTTAACCTTATGCTCTTTCCAACCTATCAATAACCATGACATTCAACTCTCTCAAGTAACTCAGAACTTTGACCTATGATCTCTTACCTAGGCTAATTTAATCCTTCGATCGCGGATCGTTAACGTTTTACTTAATCGAATATGAGCGATATTTTTATGCGATCAATAGGCTACTTGACCTATTTTTTTTTCTTCATTCTAATCGCTTCTTAATCGTTCATTTTCACCAAAATAAAAATGTTGATTGAAAAATATGCCTTTTATATGGCGCCGTCTAAAGTCTAATAGTGCCAAAAAATTAGAAAAGAATTTAGGAATCATTTGTAATGTTGAACACTTTTGTAGAAAAGTTTTGGCCATTCCATTTCCCAGCTACAATAAATGCAGATAATATATAAAACTGATGTTTTATTTGAATTATTCAATAAAATATATTTTATAAATCTTTCTAGGCTTATTCATATTATTTATGTACAAATAAACTTACATATAACGAGCGCGATAAATAAAAGATATTAAATTACAAATGGGATGACGTCACATCCAAATCGGAAGTACCGCAAAAGCGTTTTCGTCAGTACAATTCCTATTTTCATAAAATCATATTTTCAAATCAACTTTATTTATCAATCATAAGCCTTTATTTGATGATAAGGGTGAAATACCTGATAAACTGGTAAAATGATAAGGGCCAAGTTCTACTAGAAATGTGCATTTTTTCAATGAAATTAAATATAGGTCAAGTAGCCTATTGTTACAAATGAAATTAAATATAGGTCAAGTAGCCTATTGTTACAATCGATCATATATAGACTATAGACGAATCGTACTGTATATGGGGCGCTTGAAATATGCCATACCTCAAACTGGTTAACCGCTGGCGGTATCTCCATCTTCATGAGGCGGTCGATCTGCGAGCTGTTGAAGTTGGACACGCCGATGGACCTGGCCAGGCCGAGCTTCTTCGCCTCCATCATACCTCGCCAGGTCTCCACGAAGTCGATGTCTTCGGGGGTGTCGTCATCCTAAAGAAAATAATAAAAATAACTAGATGCCGTTTCGTAAAAATCCGTTTATCGCGCGGGAACCATAGTTGTTTCCGGTTTATGATATACTTGTATATATAATATGTCCTTTCCCGTGACCAACTTTCAGCAAAATTGGTTTAGCGGTTTGGGCGTGAAGAGGTAACAAACAGACAGACAGGCATACTTTCACATTTATAATATTAGTATGGAAGTATGGATGTCAAATCACAGCGCATTATTTCAGTGGTTTAAGCTGTATGTAGGTCTAGATCTACTCAATACTTACCTTCACAGCTGCAGGGAAGTGTATCAGGTAGAGGTCTACATAGGCCAGGCCGAGTTGCTCCAGAGACTTGCGGAGTGCAGGCACCACCTGCTCCTGGCGGTGGTCACCATTCCCCAACTGGAATACCAAAGTGCCAAACATTCATACAAATATCAAAAAATTCCATCCTAGCGTTTTCATGTACAAAAATAGACACATCATGCCTATCCATCATAACTAGGCATTAAAATAAAACAGATAAACTTCAATTGTTACTCCTTAAGACCTTTTTACTCACCTTAGTAGTAACAAACAGGTCTTGTCTAGTCACCAGCCCCTTATCTAGGGCCTCAGCGATGCCCTGACCGACTTGCTCCTCATCATGGTATACAGCCGCCGTGTCAATGTGTCGGTACCCGGCTTCTATAGCCCAGAACACCGCTTGACGGACCTCGTCGACGGAGGAGGACTGAAAAATCAAATGGTTATAATACGATACTATCTGATTCTAATGCTAAGTACTGACATACGGTTTTGCTCGATAGTTTTACTCCAAATCGAGCAATAACCACCGTGTGGACCGCAAAACTGACAACTCGAAGGCTCGCTTCGAGCCGGCTCGATGGAATTAAATATGTCAAATATGTAATTTCCTTCGATTTTAAGTAAAACTATCGAGCAAAACCGTATGTGAGTACTTAGCTTTAGATGTGATATGGACAACGGAACTATAATGAAATTGTAATTAATTAAATTCTTTCAAAATGAAAGAAAATATTTTCGGAAATACTGTGTAGTGATGATTACGAAGAATTTTGTATTTCTGAAATGCATGGTTTTCGCAATAAATATCTTTTAGAGTAATTCGCGATGAAGTAAAGAGAATTATTGTTCTAGGCTATACTAACCGAGCTACGTAAGGACATGGGCATTGAAATACAGCCCAGTACATAATACCTACGAATAGACAGTAAAGAAGTAACTTTTTCATAATATAGGGGAATTGTGCTTAAGATGACATACTTTTTGTTTGAAGGTAAATATTTAAAATAAAATAAGTCACATGAGATCAGTAACTCACTTTTATAAATAAATGATTCATAAACAACAAAATTAAACAGTTTTAGAAAAATCAACTTAATATAACAGTGAAAAAAAAAACACAAATTGCACGACAGGTCGACAAGTGTAAGATGACATATCGATATGGTAAGACGACATACCCATGATTCCTTAGACTTTGATGGTATATCGTCTTATACAATACGTAAATCCAGGCTGCTTCATCATACCTCTGTTTGTCAGTGGTGTAAGGATTCATAAGTTCTTCATCATCGTCAAAAAATATACAATGCTTCTGTTACGGATTTAGCGGAAACAGAAGTAACTATAGTATGTCATCTTAAGCCAACGTCTAGTATGTCATCTTACCAAATGAGTATTAGTAAATACATTTAAATTTTGTAAAAAAACACTTAATGTTAGAACACGCTTTTATTAATATTTGTGGCCTATAAGAATCCATGTCCATAATAACAATTTGTTATAAGAAAATATTCTTATACGTTTTTTCACCACAAAACAAAAACGTAAGAAAATTTTTCTCTCATCAAAATTAGGAAAACCTTTATTACTTTGTAAAGTCTGGCATACTAAGTTGGGCTACTAGGGGCACACTGAGGTGCTCCATAAAACGTCACAAGTTCACAGAAAGCACAATAATTTCAACGAATTTTGCCAACGTGTCGTCTTACCTGACTATGTCATCTTTAGCACAATTCCCCTGAATTCTAGCTTTCTTTAATAATGAAGAGGTACAATATCTAACACAATCAGTAATAGATGTGACTTTATAAGTCACATTTACCTTATAAGTCTTGATTTCTTATTTAAAGATATCACGTTTTACTTTTTGCTTCAAGTCGATGCGATACCAGATACGAGTATTATGTTTTTGTGGTCTATGTTTTCCCACATTAGTTCTTGACCTATTAACTTCTATAAATAAAGTGACATATATTTGTTGGGAACAATATGATTTATGAGTTAGAGACTAGTTAGAGATGTGATTTTAATGATTGCGTAGTAGATACAAATTACAATAGTATTTATATTAAAACATATTCGCAGCTTCAGTAGTCAGTAGGTAGCGTATAAGATCTAAAAATATGCCTTTGAACATTGAGATGTCCTTTGAAGGAATATAAACTATAAAGTAAAAATATATTATTATGTACTTAAACGGACGTTTCAGTAATTTCGATAGAATAAGTCATAAGTAATATTTTCGAATATTACTTATAACTTATTATTGTCAAAGAAAATCACCCAAAATATTTTATTGGAAAACGTCTTATTAGTGTTACTACAGTCTAACCAAATAGATATATTTGACCAAGAACGAGTTATCAAGGCCGACAGTTCTTTGCTCTCTTTGCCAGTAAACATTCGTTATTTTTTACAACATTGATTAGTATTCTTTACAGATTTAGCTTGTAAGTCATGATCAATAATACGTACCATATCGCCAAATAACTAACTTTACATGAGCAAATGATACTTCAAACGAAATAAAACGCGGAAATTGTATTTTTTCCGGAATAAAAAGTATTTCAGGAAAGGACTTATGTCCTGTCCATGTGTATTATGATGATATATTATTATGATAGAAACAGACTACTTTCACATTTATAAGAATAAATAGTATAATATATGGATTTCTAAGAAATAGATATAAGCATTTACATGCTATTTAGTTAGGGTTAAAAGAGAGAAAAACCGTGCAGAACTTGTATGTTAAAAATATTGGCTTATTTATAGATTCTAGTAGTGTTTTCTCGTAGTCTATTTCTCAACATTTTAGTACTAAGTAACTGTAAAAGAAAAAATACATGTATTTTTATTTTTAACAAGGATCAATATATCAAAATTTGGCAGGAAGGTTTAATTGTACCCTGTAGATTAAGCTTTTAAATAGACCACAATAGTGTTTTCAATAAATCACTATCTAGTTAGCCACAATATGTCATAAAGAATAACGATATAGAATTCCATCCATAATATTATATCACTCAATGTATCCTTAAGTTATTCTTGTGCAATAATTTTTTAATCTTGTCTGTCCTGTTTGTTTTCGAATGTTGTAATAGTTAGGTATTGAAATATCAAATGTTAGTTGGTTTCTGTATCAAATATCCATTCTAGCTTTGGAGCAAAAACAATGTTTTGATATTATAAATCACAAGGTTATATTATTATATATAGTCATCTATTTTATTGATAGGACCTTTTCTTTATAAAAATTACATGTCAGTCTGGTATTTCTAATTTTTACAGTCCATCCCAGTTCTGTTTGAGAACAAGGGAATAAAGTATATAAACACACGCAGAAGTTATAGTTAAAGCTATACATATTATAAAACAAAGTCGCATTTTTTTTCCCTTATGTCCTTTATTCCTGTTGTCCTCTTTAAAACTACGCAACGGATTTTGATGATTTTTTTAGTGTTAGATAGCCCATTTATCGAGGAAGGCTATACTTTATTACGCTAAGATTTATAGGAGAATGTAGAAAAAACGAGGGAAATTATTTGAAAGGGCTTATCTCGCGAACTACTGGAGCAATTTTTACGTTATTTGGCACAAATAAGAAGTAGACCACGTGAAGGATCATAGGCTATCGATTTTAATCATTTTTTCATTGGCTATAATATATTTTATACCTGTGCGACACCGGGGCGGGTTGCTATAGTATGTTTATATTTTATATGCTCGTATATGCGTCTGGGCTTCATATAGGAATAAATGGAGATACTTACCGGTGGGGCGGTCCCTCGTCCAGTGCCGAGGGCCAGCACCGGCATCTTGTTGCCATCGTTCAGCTGTACCACCGGCGCTTGCGCAGCCAGCGCCACCTGGACAAACATCATCATCTTCACTCAATACTCAATAGGCATTACCGATGCTATGTATACCCTATGAAATTGATTCCTAGGCAGTTGATAGACCTACGTACCTAATTTGGTCGCGTTATGTCAAACCCAGTCGACAGATCACAGATAACATTGAATTGACCTCATCCGACCAAATGACGTGGGTCTGTACTGTATGGAGTACATTAATTAATTTGATATAATTGTATTTATTCAAAAATAATTTTGAGTTGAAGCTCAAAATTATTTCTCAGGACAGGAATTTCATATCTATTTTCAATGCCTATAACCCTTTAAAGTTTAAGGGAACGAATTAGGATTTGGCAATACACAAAACGTTTGACAATATTGTAATAAGTACTTACTTATTATTATATTTCTGAGATTTTGCGGTTTGTCAATGACTGCTAATTCGCTTTACAATTATTTCTATTCGAAATTTCCAATTGCAAAGCAGTCATTTTTTCAATTTGGTAAAAAACCTGGTAGTTTTGAACTCGTTAATTGAAAGATTCCACGTTTTAATTAATAACAATGAGGTTGTTTATAAACTTCCTTGTCGGTTAAATCGTAATTATCATTGAACAATGTAGGTAGAGTATTTACAATGTATGTATATTTCTTGACGATAAATACTGCATTTGTTATATAAATCTGGTATTAAATAAATACACATTAATTTGTATATTATGTAGATAATATTATATACTTATTTCAACAAAAATGGGAACCTAATTATTATTATGATATAAAAAATCATTATAATATCACATTATAATCATTTTTATATTGTAATTTTTATCGTTATAAATAATATTACATTAAAATTAGTTGGAAAATGATAACAAAAAGGTTAAAATATCCATATTATTTCGGAGTTTTGGGTTATGTCAACACTCGTAACGCGTTGATGTCTTTTCAACAGCAATATATGGAGCTACGAAGTTTATTTATCTATCTATATTTAATGTGTTTCTTTTAAATAAATAAATATAGTGTAATTAAAAAATAACTAAAATGTATCTGTAAGTTCCATTCTTATAAGTGGTACTCTCTCTTATTTTTTTCTCTGTACAAAAATTAAAAATATATAAAATTATTGGTATGAAGGTTCCTACATGAATTTCTGCGCATACAACTAGTTAATAAAAAAAAAATCATTAATATCCATACTAATATTGTAAATGCGAAAGTGTGTCTGTCTGTCTGTCTGTTACCTCTTTACGCCCAAACCGCTGAACCGATTTTGCTGAAATTTGGTATGGAGATACTTTGAGTCCCGGGAAAGGACATAGGATATTTTTATCCCAGAAATGTGTACGGTTCCCGCGCGATAAACTAATTTTGGCGCAACGGAGTTGCGGGAATCATCTAGTTGGCTATAAATGTAGAAGTCGAGCGACGAAAATCGTTAAAACAACAAGCAAAATAGTTTAATGAAATCATCTGCCGAGGAAAATCTATTTTGAGATATAAAAAACATTCATAGAGGTAGGACTGGCTTATAGTTATCTATTTTTTGCTTGATCGGCATATACGAGTAATATTATACCTAGCGTTATCAATTAAAGACGTCAGTGGATGAACCAGATAACTAACATTTTATAAAATAAAGGCAATAATTATAATTAATTGCCTTATAAGTTATAACTTTGAATAATTTTTTGCCCTTTAACTTTGAACAATCCTTATCTACTTCATCATCTGCCTTTGATTTCAAATAATTTTCTCGGTCCTAATGCCTCCATTTACATAGACTTGTAATTTTTTTATTGGTCTATGCTGTGAAAGTGGCAGTGCTGAAAGAGCTATTTAATTTATATCTTTTGCATGAGAAAACTCACGAGTCTGGGGCGCTGGTCCTTATAAAAATAAAAAAGAAGGTACTTTCCCAGTGGAGTCTATACAAGAGAATAAAATACATCCTAAACTCTAAAGTATTAACACTGGTTTTTGTTGCAACCTAAGTACATACCTAACATAAAAAAATTATAATAGCGTTTTACCTTGAAAATTTTCGTAATATAACAAATTAGGTAGGTACATTTTTTATTTTTTTATTTGGTAATAATTTTAACAAACAATGTAGTAATATTATATAACACTTACGTATAGGGTACAACAGACTGCTAGAAGCCGCAACATGATTCTAACTGACTCTACACTCTACGGGACATAGAGATGCTTATCTGATACTGGTTATACCTGTACAGTTAGAAAAAAAAGCAATATAACCTCAACCGTGTAACTAAGAAAAAAAATATAGCATGTATCCTCAATCACCTCGTATACTCGGACAAAAAAAGTAATTATTATGTATGTAATAGATGACGCCCGCAACTTCGTTGCGCTAAAATTCGACTATCGCGCGGGAACCGTACACTTTTCCAGGATAAAAAAGTATTTTATGTCCTTTCCCGAGACTCCAAGTAACCTCGTACTTAATTTCAGCAAAATCGGTTCAGCGGTTTAGGCGTGAAGAGGTAATAGACAGACCGACACACTTTCGCATTTATAATTTTAGTATAGATTTGGATGTTTACGTATATTTGATGATCTATGTTTTTGAGTTGAGTTAGTTTACAGTTCATGGTTTGCCTAACTCTACAAACTTTGAATTAGAACTTTACGATTGTAACTTCTGATACAAAGTTGGTAGAGTTTACCAACGAAACTACGCCTTACTCGGTAAGGCAAACTGTCATGGTGTGTTGTACCTATGAATTTATTATATAGTGTGTGTTGTCAATACTTAATAATAGTACTTAATTAAAAGATTTTAGCAATGACTTAATAATTTAACTCTAAACTTAGCCAAACACGAGTTATAGTTAGCTAAACTTAGTAGATTGATCAAATGGAGTGTTTGCAGTTCAAAATCGTTACCGGGAGTAATGGTATTTAAAATGCAACAGTAATTTATTTCAAGTTCAGAGATAGTATTCTTAATGGACGACTACTATTAATTTTTACAACTATATAATTTAACATTATGACGACCTCTGCGGCTCAGTGGTGAGCGCGTTGGTACTCGTAGCTGAAGCCGGGGGTCGCGGGTGCGAATCCCACCGACGGAACAAAAAGTTTTTAATGTTCCCGGGTCTGGATGTGTATTAAATATGTGTATGATATAATAAAAATCTTAAATTTATGTATATCTTATTATATCTTATATTTCCGTTGTCTGGTACATGTAACACAAGTCCTTAAGGTACTTAGCACGGGACCAGACTGACGTGGTGTGAAGCGTCCATACATATTATATTATTATTATTAATAATAAAACATTGTGATTTAAATAATAAAAAAAACTCAAATAGCTATTACTTTTTTGCAGTCGGTCCGTTGTGTAACACAATATTGTGTTATTTAAGGGAGAAGACCTAATGGCAGACACTTTAAGGAAACATGAAACATTCGAATGTTATAAAATATATAATTTATGAAAATAAAGGATTGATAACTTCTTCCATGTCTTCAGTAACTACTACAAAATAAAACTATTATAATTATTCTCTGACAAATCAATAAAAAAATATATTATTGGTCTTTTTGTAAACTTAGTCATAAGTACTAATAGATGACATCACAATAAGCGAACAACACTAATAGTAGACACCAATATGAACTAATAGTTGACATAGAACATTAAATTACATTTTACATTTTTCATATTATTAAGTCTTTATTTGCCGTTTTTCAAAAGATTTCATTTACTTCATCATAGTAACTACATGCATCAGAAATATTATCCACGTTGTCTTCAGATTCTATTCATTCTTCTTCCATGCTGAAACTATCTTTCCTTTTATTTTTATTTTTCATATTTTTTTCCTAGCAAATTTATTTTCAGTCTTTAGTCTCCATGCTTCTTTTGCCTCTTCTTTTTGTTCTCAGCTCTCCTTTTTCTTCTTTTTACTGCTACAAAACTAAAGCATCGATTTTTAGATCAGCGCAAGGTCTAATATTAGACACCATGTCAATTTTTAGGTACTAGTTCTAAGTTCTTAGTTTGTTAATAAAATTATATTTTTAGAGAATAGTGATGATATTTGCAGTATAATAAAGTACAAAATAGCTTTAGTTTGTATTGAAAAACTAAAAGATGAGATCCATGTCATCTATTAGGATTTTTACATTTTCAAGAACTAATAGTTGACACCCTTTATATTGTTAGGGAAAATGGATAAAAGATCATAAATAAACATTATTTAGTGTAAACAACATTACCATTAATCCAATGAAGTCAATAAAAATTACAAAAAATCTAATAAATGTATTCAAAACTTACGTGCAAAATTTCGCCTTCCTTAACCTATTTGCTAAGAACTTGCCGGGTGCGTGTTGACGCGGTCACATCATTTACGAAAACTGATCCCATTTTAAAATTTTGTTCCCGAAGGCATCCCTAATATATTTTTTCACATCAACAGATAGCATAAGAAGCTTATAAAATTTACAGTGTTGAGAAATAATTAGAATAATTCTTATTTTTATGGCATTTTTGTCGTAAGTGTCATCTATTAGTTCAGTGTCTAGCATTAGCGCCTTTCCCTTATATATAAAGCTTTATTACAAAAACCGCGTCTCTCCAGGCTTTGGCATTTGAATATCGAATCAATAGTACCTACTTTTAATCGACTTACAAAAATATGTACTTATTGTGCACAGAGATTTGAAAACTTAGATATTACTATGTAGGTATGTTATTATTAATGTAACAAGAAAAAGTAAATCATCCTAAAGACCCAAAAAATAAACTGAAATGTCAAAAATAATCCCGAAGAAGGCCTTTATTGTTAGTACGTTTGACATGACAAGGGATATTATCTATACTAATATTATAAAGCGGAAGTTTGTTAGTTAGTTTGTTTGTTTGTTTGTACGCGCTAATCTCAGGAACTACTGGTCCGATTTGAAAAATTCTTTCAGTGTTAGATAGCCCATTTATCGAGAAAGGCTATAGGCTATATTTTATCACGCTAAAACTAATAGGAGCGAAGAAATAGAGGAAAATGTGGGAAAAACGGGGGAAAATTATTTGAAAGGGCTTATTTGAACGCGCTAATATCAGGAACTACTGGTCCGATTTGAAAAATTCTTTCAGTGATAGATTTCCCATTTATTGAGGAAGGCTATAGGCTATATTTTATCACGCCACAAATAATAGGAGCGAAGAAATTGAGGAAAGTGTGGAATAAACGGAGGAAATTATATGAAAGTGCTTATTTGAACGTGCTAATCTAAGGAACTACTGGTCCGATTAGAAAAATTCTTTCAGTTTTAGATAGTTCATTTATCAAGAAAGGCTATAGGCTATATTTTATTACGCTAAGAATAAGAGAAGCGAAGAAATAGAGGAAAAAGGGGAAAATTATATGAAATTGCTTATTATCTTACCTACCTGAGCTATTTTTATGTTATTTGGCAAACTTGAAGAATAGACCACGAGAAGGGACATAGGCTATTTTTGCGGAAAAATGTACGGTTGCGTGAAATTCCTAAATTACGCGGGCGAAGCCGCACGGAACAGCTAGTCGAGAATATTATTCTAATTATGTCGTATGTATGCATGAAAAGTCGTTAATTTAATTTTTAAATTCTTATCACTTATCAGAATCAGAATCATTTAATTTGAACCAATAGATATATTATATTGATCAATTAAACTTTCGACAATTTACTCACAAGTCTAGATAGCTAACTAAGTACTATACCTACCTTTTTTAACGAACTTTTACAAAAGTTGTTCTTATTTTAAAAATAGTTAATGGTTAGGGCATAACAATTTCATTTACCTTTATATTTTACCGTTCTATAAAAAAATATTCAAGGCCATATAATCTATCACTAAAAGAAAATCGAAATTAATTATTATTAACAAAAAATTAAAACCGACTTCCAAGGTAAAAACAAAAATTACATCCTTATAATATGAACTAAAAAGTATTAAATAATTTTTCCTATCTAATAGTGCCTTTTTCCGAATTCGGCTAAAACTCAACTATTTCTGTACTCAGTCTTCATCATTTTGAAGTCGGTACCAGATGAATCTTCAGTTCTCTGACAAATTGAAACTTTTGGAACTGGCACCGAATATATAAAGGTTGAATTTGGTGACATTGGTGACCCTGACTTGGTAATGATGATGATGATGATGAATGCAATTTGCATAGTAGCATAATATGCTTTCAGTTCTTAAGGGGCCGGGTACCCTTCGAATTTCTCATACAAACGTAATACCAAAATCATTTTCACATACGAAAATATTTAACATGTTTGAGTTATTTTTCAGTTTAGAATAGTAATTACCTAGGTTCCTACACAAAAATTTACTTCAAAATATTTAAACACAAAAAAAAATTTTTTTGTTTAAATTTTTTTTTAGTAAATTTACTACTAAATATTGTAACACTAAAAAATAGAGTAAAACACAAAAAAATATATGAATGTTTGTATGAGAAATTCGAAGGGTACCCGGCCCCTTAAAACAGCGCCTAAACTTCCAAACTTGTATCTATAAGGAATCCGGAGTTCTCTTAGTATCTTCGGAACCATAGTATACCTCGGTGCAAAATCTTGCGTTTTGGTAGCATATGCTTAGAATGCTTCTCATAAAACCAAAATCACCATATTTTCGTTATGTTTCCATATAAATTTCGAGGAGTTCCCTCGATTACTCATGGATCCCATCATCAGGTCACCACTTTTGTGAACATGGTACCAAATTGGAGTGAAACCTAATACAACAAAACAAAAATTTCGAAAATCGGTTCACAAACGGCGGAGTAATCGTTGAACATACAAAAAAAAATCCACAGCCGAACATATAACCTCCTCGTTTTTTGGAAGTCGGTTAAAAATGTCACGTTCCATTTCTCCTTACTTTCACCTGTCTTACCAAAACGGGAATCGAACTGGCACAAGCCGAATTCAGTCTGATACGAGGTTTATATGCAGAACATAGTTCGCGCCTTTTTTGACAAGGAATGTAATCCTTTCTATTTATAAGATAGACTTTTCTTTTCCGCTATATTCTCTAACGAAGCCACGTTTAGAGAATAATATGTAATAGTATATTATAGTTCAAATGATTGGATAGAAAACAAAGAAGCAAAATCTTGATTCGAATTCTTCTGGGTACTATATAGATATATTATAATATATTATGAAATTAAAAAAAAATGTATAGTATAATATTAAGATTTAAGATAAATATTTTAAAAAGCTAAATGTTTAGTTTTATACTAATAAATAGATCCACTCTGTGTATGTTTCAGTTACACAAATTTAGGGAGTGCAAACCAGAAAATTAGATACGGTGATCCGGCGGATCCGGCATGATTTTGCGTTTACCGGATCTAGAGACAGGATCTGGTGCAAGCATTTTGTGGCAAACTGATATTATAGCAGCTGCGTTTTTTGTGATGTTCGTGTTTTCATTCTTGTTTGTTCATGATCATAATATTATTGTTGACAAAGGCGACTAGTGTAGAAGCTGAAAAAGCCGCAGGCTATATTCAGTTGTCAACGAGCTTAGATACGTTTGATTACACAACAGAGCTAAGGGTCTGTTAGAGAGCTAAGGCTCTATTAGCGGGATAAAGCCCTATTTGCGGGCTAGGGATCTATTGACGGAATAAGTTTCTAACAGTAGACTAAGGCTCTATTAGAGGGCCAAGGCTCTATCAGCGGGCTAAGGCTCTATTAGAAAAATAACGTTCTACTATCGGGCTAAGGCTCTGTTATGCTAAGTACTGACATACAGTTTTGCTCGATAGTTTTACTCCAAATCGAGCAATAACCACCGTGTGGACCGCCAAAACTGACAGCTCGAAGGCTCGCTTCGAGCTGGCTCGATGAAATTAAATATGCCATTTCCTTCGATTTGGAGTAAAACTATCGAGCAAAACCGTATGTGAGTACTTAGCATTAGGGGAGCGCCACTATTTATATCCCTTACAGAGCATAAGATCGCTAATAGAGTCATAGACCAATAATTGTTTCTTAGCCAGCAAATAGCTAGCCTTGGCTCTGTAACAGATCCTTGGCCCGCTGATAGAGTCTTATCTCTGTAACAGATCCTTAGCCCGCTAATAGAGTCTTAGCTTTGACAGAGCCTTAGTCCGCTAATAGAGTCTTAGCTTTGCCTAAGCCCGCTGATAGAGCCTTAGCTTCCTAACAGAGCCTTAGCTCTCTAACAGAGCCTTAGCGGTCGCGACACTATTTAAATAAACTGTTGCTTGTGAATCCGCGGTGTATTGACCAACCGCTCGCGCGGACGCAATTAACCCTCAACGACTGACAGTACCGCACAGTCTATTCTGGCGACAGTCGATTAACCCACAAACGGCGAATCAAGGCCGCGTCATTACTGACACTTTCCTATTGATCGCTATATCACTTTGAAGTTCAATTACAATTGAATTTTCACTTGATGCCTTATGAGTCCATCAAAGCGATTGCTAACGTGTAAGTGGGCTTGTTCGTCCGATTGCCAATGACATCGATTTATATCTACACATTCTATACACTGCTTCACAATCATGGTGGCAATCATGATAATCAGCCATAGGCCATAGCACAACGTGAAGGGCCTTTGTATTTATTTTCACCGTATTAAAAACGAATAACAGTGTTTTATAGTATGTGTTTTTATCTAGAAATTCTATGCGATATGTTTTAATGTAGGTACGTCTGGCGTCTGCACTCTGCATAATAACATTAAAATGTTGAACAGCATTCACCTTTAGTGACTATTCATTTTAATGGCCGGTAAGAATGTTTTCCATTTTCTTGTTTCTATTTTCTTTAAAAAAATGTAATTTCAACTTTTCAATTGATGTTTAATGACAGTAATGTTGTTGTTAGCAATTTAACCCTAATAAACCCGCCTGTTTAATAATTATTATAATGACCGCAAAAATAAAATCATTTAACAAGATCAAGTCGTTTCGCTACTAATCTTTGAAACGGTTTCTTTAAGCAAATAGCATTAATCATTCGGCTTCGGCCACGGCTTCAGCTTCAATCCAAACAAGAGCGCAAAATCCTACAAAACGAGGTCTCATAATGTTGGAAAAAACATCAATGGTTTTTCCATTTCGTTAAAGATTCGGAACTGTAGATACTTTTACTAATCCGATAACAATACCTACTGAGATATTCCGTTGTATTGTAATCGATGTAAGTAATCGATGTTTATGTGTCAAAGTAAACACATTATACAGGGCACGTCGTTTTCACGCCTGTTTGTTAAGTAACTGTAAAAATCGTTTATGCGTTTGCGAGCAGTTATCCATACTCTTGGCACAATGACATACCCCTGCCCACTCTCTATCGCCTCACTCGTGCTGCGACGTTCCGTTAGTTGGCTGTTCGCGAGCAAACCTTGCATACTATGCAATAAACGTAAAAAAACATCGCTCCAAATTCAAAATCTGACGTGCGTTCGAGCGGCAAAAATGAGGCGATTCCTGGTGATATTGCTGTTGTTTTTTGTGATTACCGTGTGTGAAATGAAGAAGCAGAAGCTGGACTATCCGACAAACAAGCAGTTGACATTGCAAAGGAAGGAGACTACTCCGGTGGATTTCACGAGGTTGCTGATGATGAGGCTGGTGTACGGTCTCGCTAAAGCCCTGGGCTTCTCGGAGCCCGTGAGTGAGTTCCTGAATGGTGCCTTCGTACCCCCCGGAGCTGAAGACGATGATGACTTCGATGATGACGATGACGACCTATTTGATGATTACTAAGTGGAGTGCAGTGTATCTGGGGGCACGGTTATGCCCCCGCCTATTTATCTGGAGGTTTCGGGACTAATACCTAATGTTTTATGGACAGTTTTTTAAACAGAAATCATTAAAAATCAAGATACAAACACTGCAACTTTCAACTAAACGAGGAAAACATTTTAGTAATTAGAAGCAAATTTTTAGATTGTTCATAATAATTTATAATCGCATTACAAACTTTTAAGATTCGATCTTGTTTAGTTGAAAGCGAAACTCAGTACTTAAGTTAATTGATTTACCTCAATAGTACAATAATTTAGTTCACTACAGTTGCTAGCTGTTACTCTTCGCAAGTTTTAAAATAACCGAATTAATTATAATGCAACAAGGATCATAAACCGGCCAATTTAAAACATAACGTACTAGATCCGCTATCCCTAACCCGCGGCCCGCCGGGACTTTATTTGTGGCCCGCGTTCTGTTAAAATATTTTTAAATTCCCGTCCAACGGCAAAATAATGTAAAGTCGTCGTGATAGTCGTGAATTTTTTTCCACTTTTAAATCGTTAATTTTGAAGAATATTATTTTTTAGCCCTAAAAAATTTTTGTTGAGCGGCCCGCGACAGCAAGACCAAAACATGTTTGTGGCCCGCGTGAAAAAAAGGTTGGGGACCACTGTACTAGATGATGCCCGCCTCTGCGGTTGCGCCAGAATGTAATTTTTTTCGGTATATACAAGTACATATCTATCCTATATATATGTCCTTTACCTAGACTAAAATTATTAGTTCAGACGTTCAGTCGTTTGGGCGTGAAGAGATAACAGACAGACAGACAGACATATACACGGACAGACAGACAGGCACACTTTCGTATGGATGAAAAGGCTCATAGATTCCCATAATATTAAAAATATGTATTTACTCAGCGTACTGTGGGTATATTATTCTATTAACGGTCCGCTGTCTTTGTCTATCATTTAACGTTAAGGTGTACCAGACGCCGACAAACAGACCGTGTATGAATATCTAAACTTTTTTATTATCATGGGAGAACCGAGAATATGTCCACAAGTTGCATAATAATATGGCGTATGTGCCATTATAATTTATAAAGTTTATCACACCTTGATTACCGTCAGGAGCAATACAATTCAACTTTGGCAGTGGTTAAAAAAAATATATGAATTCGAGTCACCACAAAATAGTATATTATCTAATAGGTGGTAAATAGATTAAAAAATCTTACCAAATGAAATTATTGCATTTACTTAGTTAAATATCTACATAATTTATTTAATAGCGTAGTTAAATTATTAACTAAGTAGGTAGGTATATTATTGATTTATGTGTGCATTGTACATCTTTTCATTAATAAGTATTATATTTTTTACTTATTTTAATCATTAGTAATTTATTTTAATACTAAGTTTTGTAAATATACGTATATCTGTACCTGGTATTTCTTTTTTTTTTAACGTAAGGGTGTGCGCGCACGGGCAACTTAGTTGCTCGGCGATTTATTTATGTCTCTTCGAAAAATAAATAAAAAACCGAAGAAAGCGTCGAAAAATAGAATATTGGGTGCATCCATTATGGAGCGATCGGCTGATTCTCGGGAAATTTCATACTATGTATATGAAATTTAGAGCAGGCCCAAAGACTTGATCGAGAGACAAACAAATCGCCGAGCAACTAAGTTGCCCGTGCGCGCATACTCTAAGGATTTGTGTTGTGTCTCGACTCTCGAGTCTCGACACATAAGTAAGCGCGGGCCCTTTTACATATTATTTTACTTCTCATTAAAAACATTCATTTGAAAATGTTTATGCTTGCATAACCTCGTAAGTTGTAACTTGAAACCCGTGACTACCCGTTACAGCGGGAGCTCCCGTGTAGAAAAGCACCGCTTCTGTGCAATTTAATGAGATAATTAAGAAAATTATCATAATCAGCGGAAAATACGTTAATTAATCTTATCGATACATGAAGTAAAAGCGAAATTGGTTATCCGTGGCACCGTTAGACCGCGACGTGATGACTCGCATGAGAATATGTAGAGCGGGTTTACGCACTTTTTTACGCGTCGTAATTATTGGTAAAAGTATCAAGAACGCGCAAAAAATAAATTAAAACCATTAATAATGTTTGTACACTCCATTTAATAGATCCAAATTGATCTAACTGTACAAACAAGCTGTAAATAATTAGCAATTCAAATATTTGATACGTCATACCTATACTGTATTCAATAAATTAAGTACCTATGTATTATTTTTATTTTGCTTTACTTGACCGTTAACATTTGTTTATGTTTACGTTTATTTTGTTTATTTAAACAAAATAAACGTAAACATACGACAAATAAAATTTAATACGACCAATTAATTAAATTCTCTTTTTATTAACTCAGTAAGTTTGGCTTGTCTGCGTTTAGGTCGTGTTCAGACCAAACTGACTATACGGCTATACGCCGCTGAATGTGAGCAGGCTCACTGTGAGCCCCAGTGTGAACGTGAAAATCATAAAAAATATACGGTATCGAATGTCCGCGCTACGCCTAGCGTAATGGCGTATTGTCCGTTAGGTGTAAACGAAACAGTCAATATGTATGGAAATACAATAAACTGCGTTAACGCTCACTCACTCTTAGCGGCGTAGGTATAGTCAGTTTGATGTGAACACGGCCTAAGCTTAATCTACAACAGATGGTTTAGCAGCCATTGATAGTGTTTACTCCTCCGGGCTCCGTGGTCCAGTAGTATAGAGCGCGGCTCTTGACTCGGAAGTCGTGGGTTCGATTACCGCGTTGGACACATGACGTTATATTTTCCATGTTTGGTTAGGACAATGCAGGCTGATCACCTGGTTGCGGTATGGTGGCATACGTCAGATGGACATGTTAAAAGTCGATCCTGCGCTTGATCTCTCGCCAGTCGTGTCGGTTATCCGTCCCACTGAGTTATGAGGGTAAAGGAATAGAGAGTGCTCTTGTGTACTGCGCACACACTTGGGCACTATAAAATTACTCCTATGTAACTGGCCTGGGTTCAATGATGGGAAATCGGCCACCATCACCGAAACCAGTGTGGGAGTTATTAGTATAAAGTTGAATACTTCTGTCATCTGTGTAGATTCATGAAATAATTTAGCGCGCTTACAGACAAACGGCACGTCGTGTCGGCGGCACGCGTCGGCGGCAGTCGACGGCAGACGACGGCACGTGTCGGCGGCAGTCGACAGCAGACGACGGCACGTGTCGGCGGCAGTCGACGGCAGCCGTCGACAGTTTATCACGCTTGCAGTTGTGACGTAGCGCGTAAAGGTAAGCGTCCACAGGTCGGTATCGTACGCAGCGGACGTTTCGCATTAAAAGGATAATATTTTTTACAGTACGTCCACTGTATCGGCAGCATACGGATTACCGACTAGCCAGTATCTTTATCTTCAAATTAGTGCAAACAAAGTTCCTAAGTCAAAATTTCTGCTTTCGACTATTCCATCCACACCCCCCTTTTGAGCATTCATTTACTAGGCTAGTCGGTAATCAGTACGTTGCCGATTCAGCGGACGTACTGTGAAAAAATTATCTGTTTGATGCGAGACGTCCGTTGCGTATGACTTGTGGCCGCTTACCTTTAGGCGGTACGTCACAACTGGGGGCCTACCACCACCTCTACTAAACGACATCGTTTGACAGATTAGCAATAATTACTTTAACGTCAAGCTAGCGATCTTAAAAAAGTTGATGTTTCACAGCGGATTTAACAATGATTTGTATTTTTTTACTCTTTTTTAGTAAAATTATATTTAAAAAGTGAGTACAGTAATGTTATTGTAATCTTACAAGTTACAACAAAGTGTTCTGGAAACATGATCGTAATAGGAAAGGTCGTGGTAGGCTCCCTGCAAGCGTCATAAATTGTCAACGGCTGCCGTCGACTGCCGTCGACTGCCGCCGACACGTGCCGCTGACTGCCGTCGACTGCCGCCGACACGTGCCGCCGACTGCCGTCGACTGCTGCCGACACGTGCCGTTCGTCTGTAAGAAGCCGTTCATGCAAATAATATTAGCAACGTACCTACAACAATACAAGTTAAAGAATAAAGATATAATATTATAACAAAAAAAAACAAAAATATTACAAATAGAATATATTTGTCATAATTCATCACAATCAAGGAACCAAGAATCGTTGTCCACAAACGCCTTATCTTGAGTAAGTATAATTTCGTCATCGCTACACTCGGCTACTGCCTCTACTGCTTTAACCTCATATTTATTCATTTTATGAATTAAATCTCCCCATTTTAATCTCACGTTACATAGTGGACAGGTGCCTTCAATGGGAACAAACTCTTCAGGAGTAAGAAATAAATCAGCTAAGCAAGTTATATGCGCTTTTAAATCACAGTTGTCATTGATACAAGTAAGCTTCTCCGGTTCGATTAAAGTTTTAAAACATAATTGGCAATGCACTGGACCTTGCGACAATATTTCTTTGGACTTCTTTGTATTTAAACTTTTTACTGGACCATGGCATATTACCATGTGACTTGGTGGCATTCTCTCAGGCTGTAAAAAAATGTATTTGTGGATTATTTTATTCTTTTAACCCGTCAAGCCCCATAAGGACACCGGTGACTTCAACAACAATAGAATACAATAGCATTTCCAAGAATTCCCGGTCGAAGAATTAATAATATTGTAATTGAGGAGAATTGTTTTAGAATTGAATACTTACAGGAAAAGCCTCAAAGTAGTCATTTTCTAGCCACCGAACAACCAGCGGCAGCCGAGACCATGGACCTACTTTCAGCATCTCCGACAAAACTCTCAACTTAAATTTAAATTCCGACTCCTTTCTTGGTATTCTCTTGAGATCCAGATGCTGAAGTCTTGTTGTTTTATTAGGGTTTTGCCAGGCCCATTCAAACTAAAATTACAATATTCATAAATTATTTACATGTATGTGCAATGACTTTATTTAAAGTTTGGACAACACTTAACCCTATAATCCCCAAGTGGCAGCCGGCTGCCGCCTTACAATTGAAAGTCTATCATGTCTGTAATACCCACAATTGAGGTGCTACATCGATTATTGAAAAATTAGAGAATAATTATTACCCTCAGTGCTGATATATTATTTGGAAATCCATGTACAACCAGTGTCATCTTCCTAGAACAAAGTATTACATTTTATGTTATGATTACATATATTCAATACCTCTCTGAATACAAAGTGACATCTCTTAGTAATCTAAGTTAAAGTCAAGTATGATTTTTGATAAAGAATGTAAACAAGTGTGGGCAGAAGAGAAGCGTACAAATAAAGAAGAACACATACCACGGTCCTCTATTATTCGTGCGATGAGCTCCACCGGCCCATGTGCCTCTGTTGTGCTGCATAACTCTTCTGTTCGGGTCTCTTGTGTAACCTATGTAAGTTCTACCCTTATATTTAGGATTAATACAGTACAATAAATACACTCCATAAAAATTCTCAACTATTTCTGGCTCAGACATCCTAATTCATATTATCATGTTATGACTTTTTCTAAATGACTTTTATTATGTTAATGTAGATAGTAGATACAGTTTATCACATTATTAATTATAAAATACACCGGTTTATATATAAAATTGCAACCACAAAACCCATTGATAGAAACAGCAAATTTGAAAAATAAAATTTGATATGATTTTTATTTTTATTTTGACAGTGACAACTGACAAGTAGTTTTTCTTTCTTCTTCTTTTTCTTCTTTTTTGGCAACTTGACACAAAGGATGTGTATGTTGTGCCACAGACAAGGTAAAAAGATAAGGAATATGGCGGGAAAACCATATTCCTCCTATTATAATTTTCATCATCGTTTTCATGTATCGTCAGGTCTAAAGTCTAGTCAAAGTCAAAGTAAAAGTCAATACAGTCAAGGAGTCAAGTCGGTCGATTCAGTAAAGTGGTAGACGCTTTACTGAAACTTTCGATGGAGTTTTGGAGGGAACACAAAATAGCACGTTTCTGGATATTACATCACTTTCCTACACTTGTGCATGAACACGAATATCCAATGGTTAATATTCTACCAATATTACACATTAAAAACCCAGCTAACACAATTTTAGGAAAATAATACAAAACACAACAGCATTCTTTCAGATGCCCGCCAAAACTCAAGTAGTTTTTTATGTCTATGGGGATTGGGGATAAAACGCCATGAAATACAGTATCTATGCCATTTATTGTCACATTTATTTGAAAAAATAATGTATCATTATTCAGCAGTGATCACTGATTAGTATAACTCCGTTCCACTTATAATATATACTGTCGTTCAGCATATTGACATAAGAAACTAATAATTATTATCAGTCTTAAACCAATATATTATTACCTAGAAGTATAATTTCTATATTAAATATCAAATCAAGGCTCCCGAACACACAAAGGCGCGTTCGGCGTTATTATCGGTGGACGGTGGTCGGTGGATAATATAATTAATAACGCATGCGTTATTGTGATATCTGTTTTCAGTACATTTTGTACTAGAATAGTCAATCACAAGTTATGGACATGTAGTTACATACTGCTGCAATAATATTATTATTAACAACGCCGCATTGGAAGTATATCGCAATAAAGCAATTTTCTTGCATACCAGAGAGAGATGGTAAGTATATAATAGTCCGTCGCGGCGGATTATTCCGACAGTAAAAACGCAGCAGGCAGCTGCAGCTGTGGCCTGAAGGGGTCGCAAACCGGGATCCTGAATTTCGAAAATACCGGGATATCGGGCCAAATTTAGGTCTTCCCAATACCGGTATTCATTTTACGAAAACCGGGATATTCGGTATTTTCGGTTTCAGTAAAATAAATGAAAAACAAATATAAATAGAAAAAGTTACTTACGCCTTTTTTAGTGATACGAGTAGGTAACCATAATTATTAAATTAGTACCTACTTAATACTTAAGTACGTTTCAAAAATATTCACATTAAGTGGATTTTTTATCAGCCACGGCTTTATACTACTACAAACACCATATTTTACGTCCCTAAATGCCGAAATTTTCTCGTATCTATCTCGAAAGGCTCAAGAGTTATGTTTTTAACGTTATTAGTGGCTGCCGAAAAGGAAGATCTTCCGACCGAGCGAGATGGTATGCCCAGTCAGGCCGAAGCCCACTGACGTCATTTCAGACGTTGTATATATCTTGCCGTTCTCCGATCCGAATACTCCGCACTCCGAAACTTCGATAGCGCGATGTAGGATTGTTAGGCGAATTGTGGGTACCGCCACATCACTCCCCCCCGAAGACCTGTAGTATTCTTCGATGCGCTTGTGTTGTCAGGTGTGGGCCGAAGCTACGCGTGCAATGACCAGGAGAGGTTCCCGTGCTCTGCTTGTTGACCGGTCGTTGTAGCCTATGGCTGCCCCGTTCAAGCCAGACGCGGGTTCGACCGGCGCGGACGCCCAACGCGGCTTATGGTCGAGGCGACCCGGTTGTGCTTGATGTCTGCTGACGTGGTGCGGAGGGGCGGGGAGTGTTGATGATGATTGATGTCCAAGATGAAGGATGCGTGTTCTTGTCGGTGGTCACCAATTTAACGTTGTTCGTGGCGGCCGAAAAGGAAGATCTTCCGACCGAGCGAGATGGTATGCCCATTAGTCAGGCCGAAGCCCACTGACGTCATTTCAGACGTTGTATATATCTTGCCGTTCTCCGAAACTTCGATAGCGCGATGTAGGAGTGTTAGGCGAATTGTGGGTACCGCCACATGTTTATAACTTCGGATTTATTAACAACTCTTGAACTCATAAAATTCAAATGCTTGCACATATATGGAGCGCCAACATTTTTAAACGCTTTAAATCTTAAAAGATCAAATTTTTCAAAATGCCTGTCGAAAAAGCTATGATATTCTACCAAAAACATAAATGATCCAGTTTCTGAAAACTGATCATGCTGGGAGATCTGTCTGCGACTTAGCCCTTGCGTACGACTTAACACAACTGGTTGCTACGCCTACGCGAATCCCAGATGTAGACGGTCAGAATCCTTCCCTGTTGGACCTTCTGCTGACTTCAAATCCTGATGGATATTAAGTATCCGTGACTGCACCACTTGGTTCATCGGATCATTGCCTTATTAGGAGTCTATGCCACTTACGGCGGTATGGCGACAGCGTACTTTTAATTACCGTCGTGAGTGCAAGTTAGCAGACTGGGATGGGATGCGGTCATTTTTTGCATGCCGATGATCGCGACAACACTACCAACTCCCTGGTTTGATTCATCTTCCAATCCTGGGCCTATGCAGTGTCTGCTCGGGATTTAAATACCAGCACATATAAAATGGATTACAACCTTGCCTCTAGATCTCTCAAGAGAGAGATTACTCGGGCAAAGAAACAGCACGTCAATAGAATTAGTATAGTATTTTACGAAAGACATATTTTGTGAACTTAATTTATACTTAGAGGAAAATTCTACGAAAGACAAGGCGGTATGGTCGAAAGACTATAGCCTGCGCCGTGGGCGGAAAAAAAATCTGTGTGTTTGACAAAGGTTTGACAGCATCGGCTTTGACAGTTTTGATAACCTATAAAAACTATACCTATTCTCTCGAATCCAAAAAATTTTTGGAAATAATTAAAATTTAAATGTATACCGAATAAAGCAAATCTTTTTCGAGTCATTTATACATATTTAAAATTACTTAACCATAAAATGTCAGCCCATGGTGAACACATAAAAGAATCTGAAATTTGTGGATTGTGAGTATTGTTTTATACACCGTTTACTTCTTCGTAATAACTAATAATTACACTACTAATAATTGTAAATTTAATTACTTGATTAACTGAAAAAATTTACGTACTTAAAACTTCCTAATAGCCTCATATATAAATACCTACAACTTACAAGCAACTATTACCTATCCTACTGACATTGTTTCTTTAAAACTTACAGGTGCAACACAAATAGAAATAAATATTGCTGTCCACGATGCGAAGTACTTTATTGTTCTCTAGACTGCTACAAATCTGAAAAACATATGCAATGCTCTGAAAGTTTTTACAGAGAGTGTGTTAATGATGAACTGGCTTCAAACGAGGTAGACGATGAAGCAAAACAAAAAATGGTGGAAATCCTTAAGAGAATGCAAAACGCTGATGTTGACTTACAAGACTTAGAAGATGTAGATGGTGATTTAAATTTAGAAGACTCAGATGATGATTCCGAATGTGACTTACATTCTAGAATAAAGAATTTAAATCTAAATGATCCGGATGCTATTTGGAATGCTCTAACAAATGATGAGAAGAATGAATTTGAAGCTCTCGTCAATGGTGGTGATGTGGGCTCAATACTTCCCCTGTGGGATCCCTGGTGGATGTATCATAAAAAGAAACAACTAGTAGCAGAAGTGAAAGATGCCGAAGATGCCAAATATACACAGAAATGTCCCATTTTAAAGAATGTGCCAGAATTCCAAAGTCTTACTGTAAGTTTATAAGCTTGACTATTCTGCATTTTTGTATGAGATCAAGATTAAAAGATCAAAATCAACGTAAATTATTCCTTTAATTGCAAATTCTTGGAAATTAAAAAAGTATTATATTGTTATCGCGATCACGGGTGCTTTTATGGTGCTTGAAGGATTAATAATATAATTAGTGACAAACAAAATAGTCAGTGTGAACAAAGTGTTCGAGCTATGTATACAGCTAAACCTGGATAAGTGACAACTGGATAAGTGAGAAAACTGTATAAGTGAGAGTAATAGCTAGGACCCGTCATTTTAAGCTCCCAAAACCTCTATGAGCGAGAAACAGAAACCTCTTTTAGAGAGAGTTGTTTATCTCTCATGGACCTCTGTGAGCGAGACTGCTTTTTTTCTATACCTCTATAAGCGACAGTCGAGGTTTATTTTTTTATTTACATACACAGTAACAAATGAGAAAACAAATTACAAATTGAATATCTGCTACAATTTAACATGTGCTATTTTATGACTCATTCTTAACTTTTGTTAAACTTCCTGCCATTGTTTCTGTATTGTTTTCTCGTCAATATTGTGCCCATTCTATTTCGTTGAGCTAAAAAAGTTGTTTTTATTGCATTATTTTCGAACGGACTTACTCAGTTTATAGTTAACCAATTGCGAAGGAAAGTTCTGTTCTGTATCATGTCAAAACGGAAAATTTAAGTACTGTCATTGAGTGATAAACTTAAAATAGTGAATGAGTGTGAATCCAGAAAATCTGGAAATGAAATTCTGAGGCAGTTTAATTTACCATAATCTACCTATTATAAAATTATAAAATCTAAAGAAATTGACGGATTTTTAAAAATGTAAATAAGTTCTAAATAAAATAAAATTACATAGTGCATGAATTTTTGACTTGTCATTTCTGTGTACCTTTATAAGAGAGAAACGCTAACCTTGTACCTGAATAAGCGAGAAACTCGGGTTAGTGAGAAACCATGAGCGAGAACGAAATCGTGTTCCCTTGAACTCTAGCTTATCCAGGTTTGGCTGTATTTAAAAAAATTATAGCAATACACAAAAAAATATTTACAGTAGTATTTTCATATTTACTAAAGTCCAAACAACAACTTCATGCAATGCTTCAACTCCCAAGCGGTGAATTTGACAGCATAAAGTGTAAACAATAGATTTCCACGAATCCACAATTGAGGGATTAATACACACAGAACGGCAATCAAATTAAAAATTTGTATGAAATTCCACTTGAAGCGCCTCATTATTTTGATTATAGTATATTATTTTACAATATTCTACCTTTTCTAATTTCAGAGTGTAAAGCCTTCACCAAGTATATCTTTCAATATATCAAATATACTGGCGTCATACGCGTTTATCATGAGGTACTTCAACGGAGAAGTGGATCCAATAGAAGGAGTAAATTGCTTGTTAGACATCTGTGGAAATCTTAATGTGAACACCAATTTTGAAGAAATGGATATTGCAATAGAGGCTGTGGCTCAAAACTGTTTACAGGTAAATTCCATAAACATTGTTTTTAAACTTTATTAATATATACTTAGATGTAATATATACTTAGATAGACAGAAAAAAATATAATTAGATATTATATTTAAAATCTAATTATATTTGTTTCTGTCTGCCTGTACCTTAAAGTAATTAATTAATCTAGAAAATGGCAGAAAACGAAAAAGAACTATTGTGAAAGTGGACCTTGTAAATATAATTATTATAACATATTTATACCACCTACTTGCTGATTATTATTATCAGCATCCTCCTTCAGCAATTTTTTTCTATTATTTTTGATGATAGTGACTTATTATTTCAGAGTGAGCTAATAGAAACAGACAAAGAGAGTTTAGACATAATGAAACAAGATGTTCTAAGAATACTACAAGGGCCCTGTGAAGATAACAAACTGCACTACAGTAAGGCGGCGTTGTCGGACCTCATACAACTACTCACAGACTCTAAATCTAAACTCAAAGTTAAGAAAGAGAAGAATACAGATGGTGAATTCACAAAAAGATATCCAGACCAGAGACAATTTAATTTAGATAAAAGTAAGATCAACAAAGCTATAAAGAAATTAGAATATTACCTATCATTTTTGAATAGCTGTGATACATGATTTATAGCCATAATAAATAGGTTTGAATTGAATTATTATGAACTATGAGAAGAGAGGTACATAATAAAGATATTGTAAACATTGTAAGTTATTATGTCTTGAACTGACTGTTATAAATATAAAAATTTTTATTCTCTATTGGCTTACACGGTACACCTCCAGAAATCATAGACTTACTTCATGATGGATAGCAAGCAAACTATAGATTTTTTTTAAAGTTGCTTGAAATTCGAAAATGATTCATCCCAATGAAAAAATCGTTAAAATTTCGCCTTTCTATCAGATAAGCCTTGAAGAAATGAACACCATTACTATTGAAACTGCTCATGGGCCATGAAGACAGTAAAGTAAAGAAAAACATAAATCTCCTTTACCAATATACTTTAATTCCAACAACATTTAACTATACGAGGAATGTCCAGAACTATAAATATCTCTATTTCACAACGGCAATATCAAGCAATGGTAACACAGTATGTTCCTGCCAGGGACTTACTAATAAAAATATATACAGATAAAAGGGTGAAACCAAACGAGCACAATTTTGTGAGTCGCAGAATTTCGGTCGCGAAAATTAGTTTTCATAAAAATCATGACTCACAAGATTACGTTCGTGTGATGTGAATGAAGTATGAATTTTCTATGAAACTGAATGCAGCAGAATTTCTGTCGACCGAAATTCTGCATCTCACGACTCACAAATTACGCTCGTTTGGCCTCACCCAAACTCTACAAAATCTGCTTGTTTTTGTCTGACAATTCGGAAAATTGGCATAACAGACAACAACTGATCTTGCATAGTTATAAACTTAAATATCTTTATTAGTAAGAGGGTTTGTAAATAAAGCCGGCAAGTAGCATTGCGCGTTGGGAAATATTCACAAATGTAACAATACGCACTAAAAGGACGTAAGATTAAGCGTTTGTGGTAAATATACAGGTCTAAACTTATCTTTAAACCAAACAAAATGGCAGTAAGTATATAATGTATTCTGTGAAACTCAAAGAAAAAGTAAGAAGAAACTCAAAAAGGTACAGCATATTAGGTAAGTTGTTCCACAGAACATAAGTTCTTAATGAAAGAAAGATGTATATTTTAACTTTGAATGTTGTCACATATTTTGAAATTATTTACTATTGTCTTTTAATTACTATTGTCTTTATTTTTAGTCAGTAGTGTATATTTACCACAACAACGACATAATTTTAATAAAATATAGATATAATCAACAACACACTACACTCAATAGAATAACAATAAATAATTTTACAATTTTCATACAGTATATCTGTTAGTATAATACAAAGTTGTTATTACATCTATGTATTTTTTGCTAAGAAACAATACTTTCGAATATTTATAATGTTAAGTACTATATGTATTATTATCACCAAAGTTAGATTTTCATCGAATATTTTAAGTTTTCGTCATTTTGTTCGTATAGATTTGAATACATACTTACATAAATTATTTCGTATTCATTTTGAAAAAAAAAAAATTTTTTTTAATAAAAAAAATTAGTTACTCCAAATCGAAAAATCAATAATGATGGCAGATAGTGGTTTAAAACTAAGATTTTACAAAATACTATACTTATAATTTTTTATGCCATACAGAAACTAAATAAAAGGAAGGAAAAACCGCACCTTCAAAGTATTTAGGAAACCTAAAACCGCTTTAATTAACTAAAATAAATAAAATAAATCAATATTTTAAATAGGACAATTTTGATCATATTATTTATGATTCTTTCGTCTTTCTTACTCGTTTAATTATTTTTAGATTTTTTCAATTCATTCAGTATAATGGTATGATAGGTTTTATAAATTTAAAATACTTAAAAAATCTTATCTACCCACTGGTAACTTAAAACTCGTTGTCACCTAATATAATAAAATAAGTGAAGAGCTTTTTCGTATAATAAGACATTAATTGTCTAAAAATAAACACGCTGTAATGCTCCCGTCTCCAGCTCACGACTATCTTGTTTGATAAATTGACTACCTTGTTTGATAAATTGTTAATTCTTACATGGAAATATTTAAGCCAGTACTGACTATAATAACTGAGAAAAAAGTAAAAAATAGTTAATAATATCTCACCGTTTGTCATAAAAGTAATTGATGTGGTGTAAAAGAAAACAAACTTACAGGATAAGCAGTTACATAAATAAATAGGGACCAATTGCTATTCGACCAACTACCGTACTCAAGAGACGAATATTAATTACTAAACCACACTTAACTGTAATTAAATGAAGATTTTGACATAAGCCCCATAAATTATCTGTCAAACTCTTTTTTGAAGAAATAAACTACGATAACATGGCGCGCCCCTCCAAAATTCAAAACGTTTGAAGTGCGTTGTCTTGCGCGGTCGGCTAGTTATAATTAGTTGACGTACAAATCTTGGTAATAAGTGACATAAGGTGAAATATTACGAGTACTGGTTGATTGGTTGAATACTTACTACATACACATTTCATAAGGATGTGACTACACACATTGAAACAGTAATTTGGAGGGGCGCGCCATGTTATCGTAGTTTATCACTACTCATTATTGAATGTCTCTTAGTACGGCCGTAAGAGCTTGTTTTAGAACCGCCTAATATGCGAAGAGTAGCTAATTTGGTAGTTTTGTCTCCGTTTAAGCGTCTCCCAGACAGACGCGGCCTGCGGTGGCGGTCAGTTGAATGACTTGACCGCGTGGCCGCGTGTGTCTGTGTCGTTCCTAGAACTCTCAAGTCATCCAACTGACCGCCACCGCCACCACCACCGCAGGCCGCGTCTGTCTGGGAGACGCTTTACTTCATACTTAGCCATAAAACACCTATAGGCATATTATATATTTGATTACACAACAGGTATATATTATACTTTTTACTTATAAGAATTTGACACTGATTTTCGTTAAGTGATCAATAATATTGCATTTAACAGTTGTACAATTCAAACATATTCTCTGATTATTTCCGTTAGGGTAAGTAACGAGAACCGACGCTACGCGACGACGCTCAAAGATTTTGTAATATTCCATGTGAAGTGCACGCAAGTGGCGTCTCTTTTCATGTCACATGCGTACGTAGATACGAAGGCAGTGATCACACCAAACCGACTGTGAGCCGCTGAATGTGAGCAAACGTCACGCAGTTTATTGTATTACCGTACATATTCACTTTTTCGTTCACACCTAGTAGACAATACGCTATTACGCTATAGGCGTAGGCGCGGACATTCGATACCGTATATTTTCACGTTCACACTGAGGCTCACAGTGAGCCTGCTCACATTCGGCGGCTCACAGTCGGTTTGGTGTGAACACGGCCGGAAATAGTTGCCATTCAAAATGACAACCACTTTACTTCTTACTACATGTTGCCCGCAACCTCTTGCGTCGTTATTAGTTTATCGCACGGAAATCGTAGATTTTTCCGCAAAAAAAAAAACGATCCAATATCATTTCCCGTCTCTCCATGTATCTCCATACCAAGTATCGACTTAATCGGTACAGCAGTTTAATAGCGAAGAGGTAACAGATACACTTTCACATTTACAATATTAGTAGGGATTTCGTCTACATACATTGTGTTAGTGTAAACACCGTTATCCTTGAAACCATCAAATGAGCCCGCCGAAATGAACAACTTTTTCTATGAGAACAATGCTGGGAACTCAAAAAAAAATCCGTCTTCATACCCATACAAATTGCCGATCCGGGCTCATATATCCGAGGGTACAGTACCCGGCGATAAATATTGCACATCGACCTTTGGAAAGTGACAGTCGGCTAATTTCGGTTTTGTAGAGCGTTATCTCTTACGCACGAAATACAAAAAGTCCGGTATATATTAGGAGCTGTTAAAACAATTATGGTTTGCTTCTTTTGACAATTTTATTATTCTTTGTATAAAATACACCAAATTTTCTATAAGTTATGGCTTTAGGTTCGGGGAAAATAAAATAAAAAAGGGTGTTCAAATTATGTTTACGTATTTAAAATTCGTTTGGAAAATTACAGCTGTAGCAAATTTAGGGGTGTTAACAACTCTAGATATATATTCTGAACTGGACGCGACTGCACTCTATTGAATTTGAACAACGACTGACATAATGTCAAATAGGTGTGTGCTACAAAGATAACGCTCTATGAAACCGAAATTAGCCGAATGTCTCTTTCCAAAGGTCGATGTGCAATATTTATTGCCGGGTACTGTATATATAATATTATACTTTTAAGTTTTAACTGTACCTTATAGTAGACAACACAGTATTTAGTACGGTATCTGATTCTGGTAATACTGTATCATATCATAAGTTCTGGTTCGGAAGTTGAGGAAGGAGTTACGTATGACGGACAACATGTAAGCGGCCGCTTCCTTCTCCGTGGAATTGGGCGCGAAGCGGGAACGTAGCTGCCGGATCGTCTGCCCCCGGAAGCAGGGAAGACCGGTGTCTAACATCAGGGAGACCATGGATATGATGGCTTCTTGGTACGGCCTGGAATGGAATATATATTATGTCAAATTGAGATGAGCGTTCGTCCACCACCAATACCAAATTAAAATTTCTACATGTTATCAATATCTCTAAGAGTATTTTTTTTTGTGTTATACGATATGGTAAGCGTAGAGGACTAAGAACTTCTTATATTAAGACATAAATCATCGCTATATATTGTCACTTTCACATTCGTACTTCTATATCACGGTATCAATTTATTCGTAGGTATCAATACTATTTTCGGGGAATGAAAGGGACAACTAGTGAAACAATTATTATTTTTAACAAAAAAATGAAAACCGACTTCCAATGTAAAAACAATCGTAATATGAACTAAAAAGTATTAAATAACTCTTACTCTTTAATAGTGCCTTTTTCAGAATTTGTCTAAATCTCAACTATTTCTGTACAATACTACAGTCTTCATTATTTTGAAGTCGGTACCAGCTAATTTAATCGTGAGTTCAGTAATGTCTGAATATCTGAAACTTTTGGGACTGGTACCCACTTCAAAGAAATGAAGACTGTAATATGTACAGAAATAGTTGAGATTTAGACAAATTCTGAAAAAGGCACTATTAAAGAGTAAGAGTTATTTAATACCTTTTAGTTCATATTACGATTGTTTTTACATTGGAAGTCGGTTTTCATTTTTTTGTTAAAAATAATAATTTCACTCTTTTTAGTGTTGTCTACAAAATAAGGCTTTATGCGTAAATAACCAATACGAATGTTAATTATTCAGTACATTATGTTACTGTAAGCAAAATTGTGGCAAATGCTTGCAGTTATCTAAGCGATGCTGCAATAGGCTACTTGACCTATATTCAATTTCATTGAACAAATGCATATTTCTAGTAGAACTTGGCCTAGGAAACCGTATTTCACCCTTATTATCAAATAAAAGCTTATGATTGATAAATAAAGTTGATTTGAAAATATGATTTTATGAAAATAGGAATTGTACTGACGAAAACGCTTTTGCAGTACTTCCGATTTGGATGTGACGTCATCCTCATACTAATTTAATATCTTTTATTTATCGCGCTCGCTATATGTAAGTTTATTTGTATACATAAATAATAAGAATAAGCCTATTATATATTTTCTTCAATAATTCAAATAAAACATCAGTTTTATATATATTATCTCCATTTATTGTAGACGGGAAATGAAATGGCCAAAACTTTTCTCCAAAAGTTTTCAACATTACAAATGATTTCTAATTTCTTATATAATTATTTTATAATTTTTGGGCACTTTTAGACTCGTACATTTAGCACATTAAAAAAAATTCAATAAAGAGAGTTTAAAATGCAAAGCGTATGACGTCACACTATGGCGGACAGTGTTTTCGGCGCCATTTAAGAGGCATATTTTTCAATAAACATTTTTATGGGTTTCTACTGTGTAAAATATTAAAATATTAGTTTTTTTTTGTAAAAATGAATGATTATGAAGCGATTAGCATGAAGAAAAAAATTAGGTCAAGTAGCCTATTTCCAAACTTTTATCTTTAAAGGTTCAGGAGTTCTGTTCAGTGCCTTTGGACCAAGAGACACCTTTATATGAAATTTCTCTTATTCGTAATATATGTTTAACTTACTAGAAACAACATTTTAACCACTATGAGCGTTTTGATAAATTTCAAGGATTTCCCTTGATTGCTCATAGATCCCATCATCAGCTCACCACTTTCGTAATTGTTGTAACAAATTAAGATTATATCCTATACAACAACACGAAAATTTCGAAAATCGGTCCACAAACAGTGAAATAATCGTCAAAAACATCTGCTTCGATGCAAAATATCACGAAAATTACCAATAATTGGGTCATAGTGTGATGACCATGGTATAATTATAGTTGTGATGATGATGATTAATCAAATTGATGTGTTGGCTTATGCTTTCTGTTGTTTAAACAACGCCGAAATCCCTGAACCTGTACCTATAAGCATTCAAAAGTTCTGTTCGGTACCTTCGGATCCAGGCTATAACCTGGTGCGAAGTCTTACTTTTTGGTAGCATTTACCTCGAATGCTTCAGAAATTGAAATCACTATATGTTTCCATACAAATTTCAAGGAGTCCCCTCGATTCCTCAAGGATCCCATCATCAGATCACCACTTTTGTGAACTTGGTACCAAATTCGAGTCAAACTCTATACAACACAAAAAGAATTTTGAAAATCGGATCACAAACGGCTGAGTAATCGAGGAACATACAAAAAAAAAGATACATACAGCCGAACGTATTACCTCCTCCTTTTTGGATGTCGGTCATAAATATACGAACTCGACGAACGGACTTTAGTGTCGCATTTTAGAAGTAGAACAGTTTGGCCGAGTTTTAAAACTAAATCAGCCTTTCCCAAAGTGGGCGATAATGCCCGCATGTGGGCGCTGAAGGCCTAAAGAGGAAGGGAGGTAATTATAAAATAAATAAATCTTTATGATATATCTGGATGTATTTTAAAATGAAACAATGGGGGCGCTTAAACATAATTTGTCCTCAAAGCCGACACAATAAGTTTGGGAACCCCTGCACTAAATGAAGTGGTGAATGACTGACCTGACGGCGAGGAAGGCCTGCACGCACAGCTCGCAGAACCACCGGAAGGGCGGCGCCTCCATCTTGCCGCCCATCACCATCACCATCTCGTCCGTTAGCTTGATGTCCGGCTCGAAGCCCAGGTTGCCGCCAGGTGACGACTCGAACATGAAACCGAAGTCTGGAATTGAAAATTAACGGTATCAGGCATTACAAGAATAATACATTAGTTTTTATGATGGGCAGAGTTGATATACCTACTCGAATACGTGAAGCAAAAGGTCGTAATATTTTGTTTTACTTAAAAATACTTAAAAAATTCTGCCACGAAAATATAAAGAGTGCATCGACGTGCGTTCTTGCGTGCATTCGCATTTCGACGCTCATCCGCACTTCCATATTTACATAGCAGAAATGTGTACTTATATTATAACTAGCTGACCCGGCAAACGTTGTTTTGCCATTTAAATAATTTTTGGTATGAAAAATAGATGTTGGCCGATTCTCAGACCTACTCAATATGCTCACAAAATTTCATGAGAATCGGTCAAGCCGTTTCGGAGGAGTACGGTAACTAACATTGTGACAGGGAAATTTTATATATTAGATAGTACAATAGAGACGAATACGCTGTAGGTGGAAAATATTAGGCTTCAGTCTCGAAACCAGCGGGCAGCGGGGCGGGAGCGGCGTCACAATGTATAGATTTATGTGGATAAACCGTCTAGTACGTCGCGCGCCGCTCGCCGCGCCACTATTCTCGAGGCCTGTCCATATAAATCTATACATTGTAAAGCGCTGCCGCTGCTCCCAACCGCAGACCGCAACGCGACGCGTAGATGCATTTCTAAATTTATATGGATTTGACAGATTCGCAAGACGTCTCGCGCAATTGAAATCTGTCAAATCCATACAAATATATGCCGCGCCGCGCCTCGCCTCGCGTTGCGGTCTGAATTGACCCTGAAGCCTTATAATGCGTCGCTTCGACTCTCCACCAGTGTGAGAGTCTATACACTGACCGATGTGTATGATGTGTCCGTCTGTATCCAGCATGATGTTGCCGTTGTGTCTGTCCTTGATCTGCAGCAGGAACCCGATCACGCTGTACGCCGCCATCGACGTCACGAAGCAACGCCGCGCCGCCTGCAACACAATAATTTCATGTAACAAAAGGCACACACAAAAGTGACTTCTTTCATATTGCTAAAAAAACATTGCAGAGGCAAGTAAACTTGCTATAATACTATGATAATAATGTGATGATACTATAAAACTCGTAAAAATTCATACATTAACTTATTGCTTGCCTTTAGCGATAGCATATCAAGAGTCATGATCATAATTTGTTATAGCTACGTAATCGTAACTGTTTTGAATTTAAATATGAAGGTCAAATGTAATACCCCCCACACCTGTTTCGGTGACGGTGGCCAGTTTCATTGAAACCAGGGCCTGTTACGCAGGAGTTATTTTATAGTGCCCAAGTATGTGCGCAGCACACAAAACCACTACCTATTCCTTTACTCTCATAACCCAATGGGAAGGAAGACCGACACGACTGGCGAGAGATCAGGCGCAGGACCGACTTTTTACATGCCCATTCGACGCATGAATCATTTTACTTGTCAGACAATCAGGTGATGAGCCTGCATTGTCCTAACCAAACTTGGAAATAACAATACGTTTCCAACGCGGGAATCGACCACCGAGTCAATAGCCACGCTCTAAACCACTAGACCACCACGGAGGCGTTGTCTAGTGGTTTAGAGCGTGTCAAATGTATGGGAGCTTTCAAACATTTTTGTCAGCTCTCCATGTTTGGCCGCCGGACGTACCTGGAACTCCCTGGTGGTCTCGTCTCCGTACTTCTTGAGGAAGTACTCGTACATGCCGATGTCCGTCTGCCGTCCGAGCTGGTCACGCGACTTAGCGTTCGGCACGCACTCTATCACGCCGCACTGGAAATTATTCAAAACACTCAATTATAGGCACCGAATACCATTTTTTTAGTACTTCTTTTTTAAACAAAAAAGTAGGGATGCTAATGATGGGATATTTTACCCTTCACTTACTCGTATAGACAATAACGCAGCGTTTATCTTATTCATCTTTATCTGTCATGTAACTTTTTCCATTTGACAAATATCGTTTTCGGCATCTGATCACCTGCCCCGTAGACAACTGGCAAAACGCTAGCGCTACAAAATGTATGGATTTGACATTAGTATTCGCTAGCGAAGCGATGACTTATGTCAAATCGCATACATTTTGTAGCGTTAGCGTTAGCGTTTTGCCAGTTGTCTAAGGGGGCTGGGCAGAGTGGGGCGACAGGATACGGAAACAGCCGAAGTTTAAATTAAGAACACAAACTACGTAATGCACTAGTAATACGTTCACGTGCTTTGTGGATCATCGGTTTTGTTCGGCTATTTCCGTATCTATTCGGCCTGCCCTGCCTGCCCTGACCCGGGACAGTTCCAGATGCCGAATACGCTAAAAGACAAGTAACTATTTATATTTAAATATATTTTATGCTTTGATTTTATGTAACTGCTGTACTTACCCCCGGCGCGGTTGCGACGACTTTGTATGGGAACAAGTACAGATCCAGCCCCACTTGTTGGAACACATTCTTGAACAGTGATATAACCTAAAATAACATTAACGTTAGGTATGATTCACGGTGGAAAATATTATACTGACAGTAAAGGTGTCGGTCGGCAGCAGGCGAGATGAATCAACCGCAGACGTGTCGAAGAGACACTACTGCAACTGGTTTGTATGGAGTTGTATGAAATTACCTCTGTAGTTTAAGTTCACATTTACTTAGTTGTACATTAAGTTCATATATACAAATTCATACAAACAAGACGTGACTTTGTAAATTTATATCAGGCTTTCCCAAACTGAAAGTGGGCGATAACACCCCCTTGTGGGCGCTGAAGGTCTGAAGGTGGGTTCCATAAAAAAATGGGGGCGTTGAGTAGAGGCTTGGGGGTAGTTTATTTCATCAAGAAGCATTTTAAATTGAAACAATGGGGGCGCTAAAACATAATTTGTTCTTAAAGTTAAAGCGGTAGACAAAAAAAAAGTTTGGGAACCTCTGCTTTATATCTAGTCATATTCGATTATTTTAAAATTTAACAAGTACTTCTTAAATAGTATGGAAATCCACAATGGCAGATTATTTCAAACTATACCTGCAGCGCCAACATGTCCTGTCGCACGTCGTCACCAACTTTGAAGATGGCGGCCTGCCACGTCTCCGCCGCCATCGACGTGAAACGGTCCTTGCCTTCCTCCTGGAATATTATCAAAATTACTTAATCCGTTATTGCTAGTATTCCGTACAGTTAGAATTTAAGCATCGGTTTCCAATGTTTTGATTTACATTGTTATAATGCCTCCTACACGAGTTTCGATGACTTCAGCTTTTGATCCATCAAAACCAGGTACACAAAATTATTCACTTTATATCTTTTGTTACATATTTTGCTACTTACCGCCTACTGGGCTTTACAACAAGTTGTAAAGCCCAGTAGGCAGTAAGTAACAAAATATTTATTGTTCTATCACAGGGAATCAAATATGTCTAAGCACTTACAGCGGGTGGATTTTCCCCCGCGGCGACGGCCATAGCAACAGCCTCCATCTCGTCTATGCCGTATTTGCGCACTCTAAACCGCGCGAGATACGGCGCTTTGGCCGCGCTCTGCATAGGCGTGCCTGGGAAAAGAAAATATTAAATCAATCATAAAACAAAAGAAAACAAATATTGTGTTCATAGAAGATGATCTAATAATAGCACTGAAATGACGTAGCAAAAAATGGTAACCAAGGTGCAAATTCTTGTAGTTTTTGTCAACATCAGTACAATAATTTGAACATCTTCCATCATCGTCTTCTACAAATTATAAATAGGCAAAATTCTCACCGCTCTTGTAGTCTATGTCGATCACCATAGAATCTGGATTTGAAGGTAAATAACAGCCAGGTTGAACCTGTAAAGATAACAAATAAGCCTTAAAATTTGACATATTTTTATTTACGTCGGGTAAAATCCAGGAGGGTTATGTTTTTAGCGCGTATCTTGTATGTAATATTCTTTATTACCATGTATCTCTAGAACCGCTAAACGGATTTTCACATTTGAGGTATTGTTAGATTTGTCTTAATAGCCCAGTGTTCTTAGATAGGTGACATTAAAAAAAAACAAAATGGCGGATGATTGACGCCCTATTGTGAGGTAAAAAAAATATTCTACCAAGCATATCAATAGGGTATCAAAATAAAGGATTTTAAACACTGATTCTAAATATGTATATAACTTGCAGTTTTAATATTAAATGGAACGATAAATAATAATAAAAAAAACAAAAACCCGTCTGCATGGATAAATACAATAATTAAAAATCAACTGAAATTACTGAAACAAGATGAAAATTCAATGAAAAGTGTTAAAAAAACAATGATTAGGTACTTAAAACAAGAAACATTAATTGAAACAGTACCGTACCAAACCATGTATAGTTCTTGCAATCTAAGAGTGCGCGTCGCCTTTATTTGTAGTTGGAAATGTGAATAGACATTTTCGTTAGTGTACGTACCCGACGGAACAGTCAGTAGCGAGCGAGCCATGTACGCGTGCATAGTTATGGTCACTCACACAACTAAGGGCGACGCGCACTCGTAGATTGCAAGAACTATACCTACATATACCTGTACACTTAGAAATATCAGCACGATAGTTTTTCAATGTTTCATTAGATTGATTGTCGAAATGGTTACATGACTACAACTAAAAAGTCGCAAATAAAATAAATTAATTAAAAAATAAAAAAAACCCGACTGCAAAAAATGTTAACTAAAAAGAACGAAACAAGACCTAATTTTGCCGGAGGCATCGAATCCATGTTTTAATTGATACGACTCTTGCTCACGGGTTTCATGCCAGGATGAATAGAAGGTTACATAGAAAAATGTAGAAGAAGAAAGTGGATTATTAGATTATAAAATGCAGTCGGAGGCATATCTAATATACATAAATCTCCTGTCACGATGTTTGTCCGCGATGGATTCCTAAACTACTTTACCGATTTTAATCTTTCTTTTTTTTTAAATGTGTGCTTTTTTCCAACTTAAGAGATAGGATCTTTAACCACTCGCGCGTCGCACTCGCGCCATTCCCCAGTGCCGACTATTGGCAGGTGACGCTTGACTAGTTAATTATAGTCGCAATTTTATTTTATTGCAAATTATTTGTCTATAAAGAGTGACCATTGTTTTTGCGACGCGGGTCACGGGATAGCGATGGACGTTGCCATGGTGACATACTTATTTAGTCACTCATTCAATAAAATAATACGGGTGATATACTTTATATAATATGGCAAAGAAACGTTTGCCGGGACAGCTAGTATTTTATGATTTTAAACTTGGTGCGACATGCCTCCGACTGCATTTTGTAGTCCACTTTCTTTTTTTTCTACATTTTTCTATGTAACATCTACGTATTCATCCTGGCCTGAAATATTTTGTAAGCAAGAGTCGTATCGATTAAAACATGGATTCGATGCCTCCGGCAAAATTAGGTCTTGTTTCGTTCTTTTTAGTTAACATTTTTTGCAGTCGGGTATTTTTATTTTTTAATTAATTTATTTATTTGTGTACAAAAATATAAAGTTTGTTAGGATAGATGGATGTTTTGTTACTGTTTCACGCTAAAACTACTGTACTAATTTGAACCGAAACGAATCATCACTAATATTAGAAATGCGAAAGCTAAACGTGAAAATGTGACAGACAGACAGTCTGTGATCTGTCTGTCACCTTTTAACTTTATTTCACAGACCAGAAAAGACAAAGAATAGTTTTTTGATGCAGAAAAATATACGGTTGCCGCGCTTTAAACTAATTTTCCCATAGGATAAAGACACGGATGGAGCCTGACCTTAATATTCTTCAATGCCTCTAAACACGCCCGCTTTCGCTCCGCCCCCTTCGGGTACGGTCGTATCGTGCCGCTAATGTCAGTTATTTGCTTGAAGAATTCGAATTCGCGCTCGTAGAACGCCTTAGCTGGACCCGAGAGCGAGTCCACTATGTTCTTGGTGAGCGCTTCTAGTGTGTCGTAGAGGGCAGCTGAAAGTGAATTTTTTTAGGGTTAATGTAAGGTAATGTAGGGTTTATGTATGTAAAATGCGGCGTAATGCAGCACAGTATTTCTTAAGAGAGGCTGCAATGAAAGTTGTTCTAACAGAGAAATTGACTCACAACAAGTAGGTGGCAGACGTACATTGGTTGGGTTATGTCAAGCGAACCCGATAGATTACGACTAAGGGAGATCGCACACGTCACACTTTTTGTGTGATCGAGTCTGCGGCTTACATACAATCTGCCATGGACGTATAAAAAAAGGCGGACGGAGTCCCACCATACACAAAACTGTGTCGTTCAGAGTCGGCCAGCTGGCTGTATGTACACGGTCCGCACGCACACATTCTTGCGCTAGTGCATACCATTTGACAGGCGTCAGAACGTGTGCGTGGCCGACTCTGAAGAAAAGTGAAGACACAGTTTTGTATATAACAAGACTCCGTCCGCCTTTTTTTTCTACGTTCATGCAATCTGTATGGTACGCGCCATCAGACTGTATGGAAGCCGCAGATCTCCCTTACACTGACTTGATATATATCAATAACGTAGTGTCACCATAATATATAAAAGCCTATAAAATTATTTTTCGATGGCAGTTTCTTACCGTCTTGCGCAGTAAATATTATAGTTCCATTTTGAATCGCTAAAATAAAGTTCAGCGCAGTGTTGCGCCTATTAACGCTACACAGCGCAATTTATTTTTTACAATGAAAAATTAACCTTCTAGTGTCTTTAACCGATTCGTTGCCACCTTCATTTCAACAAATTCTTACGACAGGCCAAGTACTTTGTTCGATGACGCACCATAAGCGTCATCGGCCCTGCTAAACGATGACGCGCCACGTGCGGCATTGGCCACTGGTTGTGTTTTATGCATATTTTATTGTAAATAGGCGTAAATCAGAGAGGGAAAAGATAAATTTTGTGTGCAGTGTTCGTATTAGTTGTAATTCAAAGCTGATATGGCGTATAAAAGTAGTAATTCATACTGTTAACAAAATGTGTAAGTAGTCGTCAACCTTTGGCACAAATTTTGCTCATACGAGTATGTAGGTATTAATGATTTTAATAAGTGCTGGTTACTAAAAGCCGAGCTTTGTGAGGGCTCACGTCGTCACACCTTGACTGACTGATGATAACACATATAACACGGACTCGCGCACGAAGGGTCCCGTACCATTATAGAGCAAAATTATGCCGAAAATTATGTTTTTGTATGGGAGCCCCCCTTCATTTTTTATTTTATTTATTTAATTTTATTTTGTTTTTAGTATTTGTTATTATAGCGGCAACAGATATTTATAATCCGTGAAAATTTCAATTCTATTACCGTTCTTGAGTTGCGGCCTGGAGACAGACAGACAGACAGACAGACAGACAGACAGACAGACAGACAGACAGACGGACAGACAACGAAGTCTTAGGCTGGCCTCACACAGCCGGAATGTCTTTCTGAATTCATATTATTAATTCAGAAAGACTGGAATTCCATACAATATCAGTAAGTATGCTCCACGTACACATTCTGATTTTTTTCAGATTATATTTCTCAGATCGATCTGTAAGAATGATACTGACGAGCGTTCTGAATTCCGGATCGATAAATTTAAGATTATGATTTCATAACGCGCGTATTCCCATACGTTTTAATAGAGCGGCACACACATACTGGAATCAGATTATGAATTATTTCAGTTGACACTGCAAGAAGCTAACCACTGGACGTGTTGTGACCTGCTGGCGTGATGTCTGACACGGAAAATGTAATCTTAAGCATTGAAATATAGAACACATCCATTGAGGATTACCATGACAGGGAAAAAACATAGCGTGGTTGGAAATTCTTAAAAGTTTAATTCCAAATTGGGAAACATTAAGTGAAAACGAAAGTAAAAGAAAAATAATATTTATTAGTATTAATTCTTCTTCCATAAAGACGTTTAAATATGTGCCAGGAATCATGAGACTACTGATCAATCTTATTTTCAAAGATGTGTGTGAGGCAAGGTGCCGAAATTTAGATTATGAATTTCCGATTATGAATTATTCAGAGAGACGTTCCGGCTGTGTGAGGCCAGCCTTAGTAATAGGGTCCCGTTTTTATCTTTTGGGTACGGAAGTTAGAACCCTAATTACATGTTAAAGCACAAATCAATAGGCATGATAGTTTTTCCGTAACGGTTGTGGGATTTATTATGACTAGCAACTTCATCTATTTTAGTTGAAGAATAAATAACTTAGAGTAGTTGTGTAGCTATAACAATATAAATTTGTATTAAAATTTAAGAGCTCTCAGAAAATCGTTTATTTAAACAAATGAAATACGTTTGTTTTGGATAATCAGCAGGAATATAATGACTTTCCTGAATATAGCCAGCCACGATTTACAAACATACTCAAATGAAAATTGCCTGGAAAACGACAATAAGGAGAATGAAAGTTTTCCAGAATGTAGTCACTCAATATTGCAAAACTTTACATTCAAAAGGACATTAAGTAATTGAAAGTTCTCGTATTTGTCATGACGCAAAAAATAACTCAACAGACAGTAGCATCGAAGGTAAATTACTGACGCTGATGAAGATGAGTGTTAATAAGAAAAAAAAGTTTCATAAATACGCTAATCGCAGAAAAGTAAGGATTCTTCGAGTGAACCAATGATTGACGATCTCTGACTAGTAGCCTTTAATTCTAAAATAAACGGCCACGCATAAAATTGAGTTCAACATGTATATTTAGACACGGGAATTGTAATTACAGTATAATAAATTAGTTTTAACGTGTTTTTTAATAATTCTTATATGCCGCGTCTGGCGCGTCATCGGCCTCACTAAAACTTTTTGAATGACGCGCTGGGCGCGGCATTGGCCACGAATCGGTTAATAAAGCTCAATTTCACTTATATATTGTAATACACAACCGATACTCACTATCTTTATTCTGCATCTCCTCATCAGTGTACATGTTGGTGTGCATGTTCCAGATGAGCTGATGAGCGACCACCTGCGACTTCTTCGCCAAGGACTTGATCAGCTCCGATACGTAGCCCATCTGAGGAAATAGCAGTCTTTATTCATATAAAGACCGTCCGGGGATAACCGACTTCGGGACTATTTCGGCGCTAGTCAAAATCAGAACTAAGGCTGCCATATTTTTCTAAAATTTGAAAGCCTTCCTGTCTGTCTTATTCAGCCATCAGCCATTCATTGCTATGTGTCACTTCCATTCTTTCAAATATCGCCAATTAAACAGTGAAGTAGCGAAGCATGGTAAAACTAGACACTAGACACCCAGATTTACTGACAGATTTTCTTTGTCAATCTCGTCTATCATGCCGTAGAAAGCATGCATTCTGTGGCGATTGGAGACCATGCTGAGTACCGTTGAACTCACATTGTTCTACAGCCGGCTGAAGTACGCCAGCGCCTGGGCGGTGTACTCACGGTGTCGTGGCGCAGCGCCTGCACCAGCTGCGGTATGTAGAGCAGCAGCGCGGAGGAGGGGTAGGAGGTGAGGGCGGCGACGGCGGCCTGCGCGGACAGCGGGTGCGGGGGGAACTGCCGGCTGAAGTACGCCAGCGCCTCGGGCGGGGACACGCGGGCCCATGTCACCATGTGCACCAGCTGAAAGTATAATAGTCACCAATTAGTACGTATACGAAACGAATACGCGGATAGTAAAAGGTGCGCTTCTGAGGTAAATGAAATCTTTGCTATTGGGTCCAGCAAGCAAACCCAGGATGCCTTCAATTAGGGTTTGTTTGTTGAGCAAATTTGTCACCAGAGGGCAGACCCGACACTCTGTGTTCTCGATACACCCGACAAGTTTATAAACCTCGATAGTGTTTTCAAAAACTTCCAATAAACCCACCGGTAATTCTGAGGAAATATTTCAAATTGAAATTTATGAAAACTTTCCTTCCAAGGGTGTGACAAGGCTTTAAATCATAGATAATACATATAATATATATCAGACTTTAAATGGCGCTGTTGGTAAAGAAGAACTCTCAAAAATGTCGTTTTTGTATAATGGCAGTGTTAGTTCCTTTTTTCGCCACGTTCATTTAAAGTTGTGTAAACGAGCCTTGCCGAGCTCTAGGCCGCCATTTTCGGTAGTCAAATTACATAATTTTTTTTTCAATGATAATTTAATATCGAATAGTTCTTTAAAATTCTATTGTATGTTGACATTGTATAATTTTAAGTTACAGAATTGTAAACTTTATTTTAAAAGATTAATTTTTTTCTCACTTTTTTTGGTAAATAAAGTGGGCCTCCTGCGAGTTTCTTACGCCGGTTCTTCTCGCCGGGTTAGTTCCCGAACCGGTGGTAGGCATCATGTAGACTTTCAGAAAATATTTGCAAAAATTTATTCTGAATAAAAAAATTTGAGTTTGAGTTTTTTGAGTTTATTATAAAAAATCATTATAATTAATAATAAGTGTCTGGGTGTCCAATTTTTTACATATTTAGTACTTTCATAATTTAATTGGATGTACTACGAACTTTGACCTAATAGCCATTAACACCCATTAATACCCATTATTTAAAAGTGCCGGCCAATGCAAATAAACCCATTATTTAAGGATGTATTTATATACATCCTTAAATAATGGGTTTATTTGCATTGGCCGCCACTTTTAATATTAGTCCAATTTGGACCTTGTCCTTTGGGTGTCTCTAACTAATATTTCGTTATATAGTGAATAGTCAAATCGAAAAGTTTTTTTTATTTTTTGTAAAATTAATGTATTTGCATTTACTTATACTTAACTTGAGGTTGTTTTCAATACAGTATTCTGACAATCTATTTAAATCATTTTGAAGCTGGCGGCAATCCTCTAGGGATTTAATGGTTTTAAACACTTTAAGATCATCTGCGTATAACAAGAACCTGCTATTGCGGAAACATGTGTTGATGTCATTGATATACAAGATAAATAGTAATGGGCCTAATATTGATCCTTGCAGAACGCCCGAAGTAGCCAAAAATGAGTCTGACTGAAATCCATTACACACAGTTAGAATACGATTGCTAATGTAAGATTGAAGCCAGCGAAATAAGTTTCCTTTGATATCATTATACGAAATCTTGTTTAACAGAATTTTATGGTCGACTCGATCAAAGGCCTTTTTAAAATCGGTATAAATTGCGTCTGTTTGTGATCTAGTATCCATGTTTTTAAATAAATAATTTGTAAAAATGTTTAAAATATGATGGATAAGTTTTTCGAATACTTTAGCAATGCTACAAAGAATAGAAATAGGACGGTATTTTATGTATTAGCCATAATATTTTATTGAAGTGACTAAATATAATATGTATGTTACCATGGCAACGTCGATCGCTATGCCGTCGCACAAACAATGGTCGCCGTCAGTCTCAGGTTGTAAAATAATTTGCAGTAAAATAAAATTGCGACTATAATTAAAGAACTAAGCTATCCTATCTCTCAAGTTGGAAAAAAGCACACATTTTAAAAGAAAAAACATTAAAATCGGTTAAGTAGTTTAGGAATCCATCACGGACAAACATCGTGACAGGAGATTTATATATATTAGATAGATGATTAATATACCTCCTGTGCGTCATTCAGCAGATTCTCTGTAGTGACGAGGTATTTGAGCGCCTGCGGCACGTGGCACACCGCAGTCGGGTTTTGCTGCACACGACGCTTGATCTCCGCTACTATCTCGTCGTTCTTCAACCTTAAAAAAAGAAACAGTTTTTAAAGTTCAGAGTTTTTGTCACTGAGCCCGAAAATGAGCCTTATGACCTTGAATTAGTTAGAATGATGAATAGAGATTACAAAAACTGAAACTTAACACACAGAGTTAACAGATTAAGTTTTTGTCGTTACCTGCCATAATATAATGAACTTTGAAATAGCGCCTCTAGTGGCAAACAATGGCAACATATACAATGCAATACAGTAATAATTTTAATTTTTATACACATGAGTCCATGACAATAAGCAGATGCAAAACTTCTTTTACCATTTCAAAACAAAAATCGTGATGACCTTCAAATTTCCCTCTCAAGTCTCATCGCGCCAAAGAAGTAACGCGACGTATGCCGTAGACGACTACTAAGTCGCCATTTATTTTAGTCGCCTCACACGTTAAATGAGGAATGTGAAGTTATTACCTCTCAGGCAGGAACACAGCGAGCGTAGGGCTAATATCCCACGCCAACTTAGTATAATCCCGCCAAGTCTTATCGGTGTTGGGCTTCGACCGCCAAGTCGTGATGTTGTCCTCGCCCGGTATAACCATCTCCGGCCGCCCGTGTGGATTGTGCCATGTGACTAGGAACTCTATCTCCACGGCCTGAGGACGAAAATGGTAACAAGGTTATATTATGTTACTAGAAAATTGTGCCCCGTCAAAAGGAATTCTGCTTCCACAGCCTAAGCGGACCCCTAGACGAGCAATTTTATTGCGCAATATCACGTATTGCGTAATATTATTGACCGTCTAGAGTTGATATTGAACATCGCGCGCCTTCAATCTAATTGTCAAATAAACTGTTCAATAAAATTGAAGCGTGATATTGACAATACAATTGATCGTCTAGGGGCCAGCTATGGTCTAAATTAGCATGTAGTAAAGGTAGGTGTTGTAAACGGATTGTGCCATGCCACGGAACTTTATCCCCACCGCCTAAAGACGAAAATGGCATTTAATAAAATAATTTGTGTGCATGCAAATTGCAGTTAACATTCATACAGTTGTCATGTGCCCAATTTCTGCGCTTTTTGACATAAGTTTGTCTTATCAATAAGGTTGTTGAATGGTTAACGTTATAAACGTTAATGGTTAACGTTATAAACGTTAATGGTTAACGTTGGGTTTGTGCTAAGCATTAGCCTACCTAATGCTTAGCACAAACCTACGCGTCAGTGACGCGACTCGACGCTCCGTCACTGACGCGTAGGTTTGTGCTAAGCATTATACTATAATAATGTTCGCCATGCAAAGTTCCTATATTTGTATTATGTTAGCTACTGAGAACATTACTAACCATCAGCTCCAAAATAAGGTTCCTCTTCTTAACATAGTCTTTAACAAATGAGTCCTGTGTCTTAGGCGGCTTCACGCTGCGGTTGGAGCGCTTGCCGGCGATGGAGCCCGCGCCGCTGCTTAGCGTCGTTGTCGACATTGGCACCTGGTTAACAAAATATTATGTTAGTGGTTACTTTGGCTTGTTTCAATAAATAAAAAAGTTGCATAAAAGTAATCACTTGTAATTATTAAAGATTTAAGTTTTTTTAAACATACGCAGACTTTGTGAAGATTGCATAAACCTCTTTACTTTATTTATTCATACAATGTATGAGCTATACTTACAATGCTTTATTCTTATCTAATACTTTGGAGAAGGTTCTAGATGTCAACCACATTTTAGGGCATTTTTTTACTAAACAAAATATACTACGTACTTGAGTGTAACCAAGTTTACTTTTTGATTCCTCATGCTTTTATTCCTCACTATGACAGCTTTTAATATATTTGTCTTGATGGTTGATGCATGCGCAAGTATCTGTAAATTGTAATTGGCCCACGTTGGAGGATGGATGAGTGGGTGGGCTGACGCCGTCGTGTACACGCTCCGGTCGCTCGGACCCGTCACCTCGTGACCGACGACCGTCATCACCCACCGTGTTGATCCAGCCCGTGGTCTGTCGGCTGCCGATGTCGCTGCTGTTGATGGAGGAGCGGTTGTCGACGGACGCCGTCGTGTACACGCTTTGGTTGCTCGGACCCATTACCTCGAAGTCAGCTGAAACATAAAAATAAACACACTGATGTTATAAACGCAAAAGTGGTGGTATTTCTGTCTATTATATTGTTGATAGCAAATTGCGCAAAGGAATGACAGTTTGGCGGTACCCACAATTTGCGTCACAACTATTAGTTATCGGAAGTTTCGGAGAACAGCAAGATATATACATTATACAACATTACAACAGTCAGTTGGCTTCGGCCTGACCGAACATCCTATCTCGATCGGTCGGATGATCTTCCTTTTCGGCCGCCACGTACATCATTAAAACAGTATTAGCGATAAATCAAGATACGATTTTTTTATTTTTGAAGACAAAAGCTTAAAGAATCGTACTTTAGAATTTCTTACAGCACGCCAGTAAGTTTCAAACTTATAAATAGAGTACAAGTAGTGCAATAAATAGTTTTTAATTTGTTTAAAGAATTATTTTCTCGAATTTTAATGCCGAATGATAAGACTAAAAGTTTACGGATCTGTTTTGAAACATTTCTCTGTATGTTCATCTCATCACATATCAATCATAGGTTATATCTAAACATAGTACGGCTAGTTCGAACACTTTACAATGGGGATTGTCCATTTTTTTTTTTAATTTTGCTCATTACAAAAACATTTCGAGGAATAAGGTCAGTGATCGTTTTTCTGTATATAAACGAAAAAAATACCCATTAGTTACTTATATTTTTGAACAAATATGTTTAACCTTAGTTTGACCTTCAATGGCGTTAAATTAGCAATAAATTCGACCAGCATTACGTTTCGAACTTTTGGTAAGCTTCTCATATCAGCTTTCACATAATGAGAACTTGCATTTGACGAAACAGTCATTATAAATAAGATTGAAAGGAAAAAAAACATACCGCAGAGGTCAATTGGCCGCCATATGATGACGTCAGAGCGAAACTTTAAAAATTTATTGAGAAAAAACTAGCCATTGAATTTCAAAATTATTTAATTTATATTCTTAAAATACCCTATTTTAACGAAAAAAAATATAAAAAGTACATGTGATTTTTTTTGGACAATGCCCATTAACTTACCTCCTATATCGCTGCTCTTCAAATACTTCTTGTCCGAGTGCATCAGTTGCCAGAACTTGATCATGGAGATGATATCTTCTCTGAGTGCCCCACTGCTTTTGCTGGGGCATTGCAGGCCCCGACAGAAGTAGTCTAGGCAGACACTATAGAGACGCTCTCTGAGAATGTTGCGCGCGAGAGAGCGGGGTAATATGTCGCCTTGGAGTAGAGATAGACCGCAGGATAGAAGTCTGTGGAAATAAATAAAATGTCAATTTAAAATTTCCGACAGTGATTTTGAAATACAACACATATTATGGTATAACAGCTAAAATATAAAAAAATGTATATGCGAACTGCGACGCTCGAATAATCTTATTATATTCTCTTCTATCTTTTACAATTATTGTAAAAGTGGCATGTTCTTACCGTTACGCCATAGCAATTTTTTTTTATATACGGTTTTCTATACCTTTATTACACTAGTGGTCCGCCCCGGCTCCACCCGTGGTATCTACATACATAGCCTATAGCTGCACTCAGGGACATCTTAGCTATAGGTACATTGGTGAAAGAATTTTTGAAATCGGTCCAGTAGTTCCTGAGATTATCGCGTTCAAACAAACAAACTCTTCAGCTTTATAATATTAGTATAGATAGTTTGTTTAAATGTTTTATAGTCATACGTCATGGTTATACTAACTTGAATCTTACACCAGCAGCATCAACGTGCCGATTCATGTAGTCCCTAGGATCACCCACTGTAATTGGTAGTGATCTAAAACAAATTATAAAAATTTAAAGTAAATGTTTACTTATGTTCTAAAAATCATTGTGCATTTTGTCCAGAAATAAAATATGATGTATTAGCTTGTGTATAAATTTTGCAATGTGTTACATCTCTTCTTCTAGTGGCATTTACTAGCACACATATTGCCATCTCTCACGTTGCATACTCGTGGAAACGAGATAACGTAATGCGTAAAATAGTGTAAGCAGAATAGGGGTACGTACTATGTAGATAGCAAATTCAAACTCACCTATGCAACAAGCTGGCCAGCATTTCCACCTTCTCTAGACTGTTGTATTTGGCAGTTTCGGCGACCTCGCATAGATATCGCACCCATACTGCGTGCGCTGCGACAGATGGCGGCCGTGGCTCTAGTTTAGCTCCTGAAAATAAAATAAAGCCTTAATTTTGGTTAAAGGAATTCTATATAAAATAAAGCCTTAATTTTGGTTAAAGGAATTTTATTATAGTTAAAGCTTTCCGTGATTAATAATTAACATATCAACCCCCATAAGGACACCGGCGACCGCGACAACAATAGAATAACAATAGATTTCCAAGTATCCGCGATCGAAGGATAAAAAGACAAGCACCGTTTCTTTTAATAGAGTGTATTTGAAACTGGTTATTGTATTACTGGTATTACTGGTAACGTATTTTTAAGGTGCCCAAAAGTAGGCACAATACATACTCGTAATAGGAAAGTCTGTGTTTTTTTACTCATAAAATTCTGTGGAACGGACAAACCAATACTACTGGCAAAAGGTCAGGGCAGGAGTGAATTAAATGCTCATCCCACGTCACCACCTCCGAGTCAAGAGCCAAGACCATGCCCACAATATAGCTAGTAACCATAGAAGAAATTGAATCATAAACAATTGACGGGCCTATTTCATTTGGTCAGGTCATGTCAATTAGTTTGTTATTTGTGGTCTGTCAACTGGATTTGACATACCGCGACCAAATTACATAGGTTCGCCATCTGCCCATGAATAAACTTCTCCGATAGAACAATTTGCTCGCTCACTCTATATCCTTTTAATCTGTGGAACAAAAAAAAACTACTGACGAATAGTCAGGCACCTAACCAACTATTTAAATGCTGATTCTATGAACTTCGATTCGAGGAGCCAACCCCCCATTTAGACCACGCCCACAATATAGTACCTTCGTGCGCCGCCAGGGGGCTGATCTCGTCCTGCATGCGGCGGTCGACGGTGCTCTGCCACGTCGCGGCCGCGCCGCACCGTCGTCAGTCACTGCCGACCTCCATATAGACCACGCCCACAATATAGTACCTTCGTGCGCCGCCAGGGGGCTGATCTCGTCCTGCTGGCGGGAGAACAGCCCCATGCGGCGGTCGACGGTGCTCTGCCACGCCACGAACACCTCCTGCACCAGCCGTAGCTCCAGGTCCGGCCGCGCCGTCGTTAGTCACAGTCAACCTCCATATAGACCACGCCCACAATATAGTACCTTCGTGCGCCGCCAGGGGGCTGATCTCGTCTTGCTGGCGGGAGAACAGCCCCATGCGGCGGTCGACGGTGCTCTGCCACGCTGCGAACACCTCCTGCACCAGCCGCAGCTCCAGGTCCGGCCGCGCCGTCGTCAGCCACTGCCAGCACTCCAACGCAGACGTGACCGCATCCTCCGTGAACAGGTCCACTTGAGACCAGGCTGTAAGGTTGATGGTTAGGTAAGAATAGTGTCTTTATAGGAATCTACTTTCATAGTATTCAAATCCATACTAATACTACAAAATATTATGTAATTAAGTATGCACGTATGTAGAGTTCGTCTAAGCCGAAATGACGCGCCCCACCTCTGCATTTACAACGTTATTCTCGGATTTGTTGTCCAACTAGTTTAGTTAATGTTAAACGCGCGAGAGGAGAGGACGTATTGTTTCATACAATGACACGGCGCTGCTCGATAGCGCGAGCGTTATCGGATTTATTGCCCGACTAGTCAACCGTCTTGTACACTCAGAGATCGTAGTTTACTAATAAATCGATGCTCCCACACAGATGAAGTGTTGTTGTTAATATTTGCACTCACACATTTAAATAGACTAATTAAGTATTGGGGCGCGTCATTTCAGTTTATCTCTAACAACTTAACGCTTCAGCCGCTGAAGCAATTTTGTGTGAAGATAAGCCGCAGCCGCAGCGCGTCGTAGTGTAGCAGCTCGCTCCAAGACGAAGACGCCTCGCGTAGAGCAGACAGTAGGCGGGCCCCGACCCGCCACACCGACAATCGTTATTACATCAAGTTCTAAGTATACTAACCTACAGCCTGCAGCAGCGCACGCGCGGTCGGCGCGGTGGGCGGAGCCGGAGTGGGCGTGGCGTGAACCCGTGCGTGTACCAGCAGCGCCGCACAGCGCCACAGCGCAGCGCGGTGTTGCGGCTCGCTCTTGGACGCGGACGCCTCGCGTAAGGCAGACAGTAGGCGGGCCCCGACGCGCCACACTGCTGCTTCACCCCCGCCCTCCGCCATCACCGCACCAGACACCTGGAGAGAATTAAGTTGGTGTAAAAATGACATAGCTTAAGCCTTAAGGGATAAAATCGACTTGTTGCAGAAAAATAAAGAAATAAATTAACATATTGTGTACGTTTAAGATTTTTGTCATGTTCCTGCAGCGAAAGCTGAAGCATCAGTTGCTTTCGATACGCCTCTGAGATTGCAGGTTTTCGACGCAAAAAAATAAATACTGCGAATTCACATCGCATCATCATTTTTATTATGAATTTTGTCGCAGATATGATGCGATGCAAATTCGCTGTTATGTGTGGGAGCCCAAAGTCGCGTACCTCTCCCGCGTATCTACTCCGCTGGCTGACAATAGCGAGCAGTGCGGCGGAGTCGTGCGTGACGCAGAGCGGGCGCTTGTATATAGCGGCGCGGGACAGCGGCGCCATCGTAATGTAATTTTTATTATGAATAATTTTGTCGCAGATATTTGCGATGCGATGCAAATTCGCTGTTATGTGTGGGAGTCCACAGTCGCGTACCTCTCCCGCGTATCTACTCCGCTGGCTGACTATAGCGAGCAGTGCGGCGGAGTCGTGCGTGACGCAGAGCGGGCGCTTGTCGATGGCGGCGCGGGGCAGCGGCGCCGACAGTCGGTTCAGGCCCGCCGCGCCCAGCAGCGCGCCCGTCGCCAGCGCCAACCCGCAGTGGTGCCAGAGCGTCGAGTTAGGCACCTGGGGAAACGTCAGGTGGGTAAATGGCGACACTGAGGGAGTCGTACAATATTTTTAGGGAAGTTTCACCACAGACACTAATAATTCACCTAATTGACCTTGCAGCACAATTTTTCTGCAAAAAAAAATCATGATGTAGGTCATTTACCACATTTGAAATATGTATAAAGTATATAGCTACTATACTAGCCAGTATTGGCTGCCAGTCTTATTGCCGCGTGAGAACAGTTTGGCCTGGCTTGAAAAACTGTTCTGGCTGGCTGTCAGTCTTATTGGCAGCCAGTACTGGCTCTGTGAAAACTATACTTAACAAATTATAAAAAGTAATATGAAACACTTGCATTGACCAGCGATAACTGATCAGTAATAAGAAAGCGTGGCCTATATGTCACAGAATGCCGTAAACTTTTGCGTGCTTATAAGTAAACTCCGCGTTACGTAAAGACTTTTTACCTGATTCAAATACTCTTGCAGATGAGACCTCGTCGACTGCGGAGCCCATTTCATCGCCTCTTGAACAATACCGTGACAACGATCGGCAAAATCTTTTACTATCACCTAAAAATAGTCAATAAAATTTTAATAATCGGGAAAACGTGGTTGTAATAAATTAAGAAGCTTTGGCTAATTTAATAAATATCTTACCTCTCGTCCTTCTAACGTATCTTGTAGTTGCATTGTAAAGTCAGTGCCCGGAACTTTTAGAAGGGGCGTTTCTTGATTTGCGTCTAATTCCAAACTGAAGCTTAAAACTTGCAGTATGTCTAACATAGACCAGAGGACCTGTAAAATATTAGGTCACTCAAAAAAAGAATAAACAAAAATTCATGTTAAGTAAACACCAAGCGTTCGTTGCGTACACATGTTACGTGTACGTGTACGGATACATTTTATACGAAAAATATGACGTCACACTATGGCGGACAGTGTTTTCGGCGGCATTTACAAGGCATATTTTTCAATCAACATTTTTATGGGTTTCTACTGTTTAAAATATTAGTTTTTTTGGTGAAAATTAATGATTAAGAAGCGATTATCATGAAAAAAAAGGTAGGTCAAGTAGCCTATTGTTTAAAAATTACTTATTTAATTCAATGTTGTGTGCGTTTTCTTTTAATTTAATTGTTTCCTTAACGCAAATACTGTATAACTCACCTGGCAATTCCACAACAGATGGGGGAATCTGTCCACCAAACCGGCCAGCCACTTGTCAGCCACTCGCCGTATCTGTTTATGTATGTGGTTGAAGTTGACCAGTAGAAACTGAGCGTGTTTCTCCAATTCCCTTTCCCTGGCTTCGTCCTTCACCTTCTGTGACATCACGTCTAGAAACTTCTGGAATACTTTGTCACCGACACTGAAAAAAAGTATATGTGAAACTTTCGTACACATTTCACATAAAACTTTAAGCATGCGTATGTTTGAATTTTGTTTATAATATGATTTTAAAATTGTAATTACTTCCACATTACTCAAAATGTTCGCAACACCATTAAACAAATAAAGAACTTCTCTTTACAAATTACTTTGAGCTATTTACAAGTTAATAAGTAGTTATCTTACCTGGCAACACAGAGCCACATTCCGCTCTTATCCTTCTGCAGGGCCGTATCACTGAGATACTCTATAATATGTTGCAAACTCGGCTCAGGAGAATTGCTTACCCTGAAATTTAATCAAGAAAAAGTGCATATATACGGTGCTCATCTCATCTATTAAACAAAATTTTTGCATGTTTTAGAGCGCTTACAAACGAACGGAATTTGTCGTCGACAAGTGTTGACGGCAAATGAATTAAAAGATTGACTGCGATATACATACAATGGCTAATATAGCATTTTTATTTGCAGGTGGTCAGCTATTTACATAATATCTAACTATACAAGGACTTGCTAGAAGCTTGCTTGCTTGCTTACATTGGAAAAGTCACACGAAAGATAAAGAAAGCTGACTTTGAATAGTTAATTAATTATAAATATGTATATCAGTGAGAGGGTACAACTATAATAGTATAAACTCAAATAAACCTTAAACGAAGCCTGTAACCAACTGTCAAAATATAATAATAATAAATTACCTCAAAGTCTCCAGCCAATATACACTCAAAATGTACATACACGGGGCAAAAGTTAACTTGTTCACAATAACTGTCACATCTGGCTGATGATCTAACAAGTTCAAGATCTGAGTCTTCAGTTCTTGTAGTTCATTAATTGATACTGAGTCGTTCCTCACAGCTGAAGTATATTGTAGCTCTCTCATTTCCGAACGTAAAGACGTTTGCGAGACAAGGAAAGGTGATTTTACTGCTATCTCTTTCACTCCGGCGTACCACTCTTGCGGCCATAGACCTGTTGGAAATATTTTTGTTAGTGTATCACCCGTTTGTGCTTAGGTAGTAAGCTAACATTTATCTATGTAGCCCGACTTGCCAACTTATATTTACTACTAAAGAGATCAATTTTATTTATTAAGAAGAACAATCTAAGAATATTAGAATTTTTTTTTTAGCCTTTTCGAGGTGTCTATGGTTATTTTAACTATTTGATCCCATTGATCAAGATAGATTTTCTAAAAATATAGAATAACTCTAAATTTTTATACAATAAAGAAAATTATAATGAAAATTTTAAAAAAAGATTGAAATATAAGTTGGCAAAAGCTTGTATATTATCTAAGCTAACAAAGTATCAAATTCAGTCTAAGCGTCAAACGCTCTGTTAAAACCACAAGAAAACGCAATACAAACTCTGCAACTTTGCAATCAATTAAAGCCATTTCTGTGAGGAAAAAACCAACGACTGAATGTTATTATGTAATAAGCCGTATATTATAATTACCCCCATTATATATTAAAGCTGATCGCACTTATTTTATCAGTACGCACGCGCCACATTTTAGAATTCACTGTATGAAATGAAATGATGTGAAACCTCGCACATTCGCCCGCACCGTAGGCGCCGCATTTCGTGTAGTATGCGGTGCGTTCAACGCGTAACGTACGGCGCGTACAATGCTGACAAAAATGCGATCAGCTAAATATAACTATAGCCAATAACTATACAAGGTATGATACACAGATGACTTTGAATAGTTATACGCTCCGTATCTTTATCAGGGTATGTTTTACCCTCACAGAATTTCAAGACAAAATACAAACACTTCTAATCAATCTTCAAAGTTCAAACTAACAGCAACCTTTCTAATATCATATCACACTTCAAAATTTTGACTTTATTGAAGATGATAAACATTAGAGAACTACAATATCTTCAATTAAGTCCTACATAAAACCGATTTATAACTGCAAAATTTCAAATAAAACTACGTAATACATATTATAAGGAATATTTGGGACAAAAACTAAATTTATGCATATTGAGCTTTAACAATTATGTTTTATAGAAACAAAACCTTATTTTTTTAATAACATTGTTATCTTTATATATGCATAAATTTAAACACAAAAAGACAGGAGAACAAACAAACTTTTTAAGCATCTCTGACTATTTCAAGTTTGTTTATCCGTAGTATAAAAGCCATAGTGTCTTAACACACTAGGCTGAATTACGCCGGCGTAAATTCCGCCGCAAATGTCAAACGCATACAAATACGCGACGGAATAGTGTGTCGTCTCTCGCGTTCCGCCCGTATTTTGTATGAGTTTGAAACGCGGTGGAATTTGCGCCAGCGTAATTCAGCCTAGTGTGTTTAGAGCCTAAGGAATACATAGCCGAAATCTAAAACCATCAGAAAACCAACATTCAATCTAAATCCTCTAGAAGCAGTTTACTCACGCTTTCGCATTGCTACAGGCGTGGCCATAGAAGAAAGAAGAATGTTTAAACACGTCTATACAGGGCCCGTACCACGAAACGGTTTTGAGACTCAAACAATCGTACGAGAATGTTGCGTCCTACTCTAACAACGTCATATTCACGTTTGTTAGAGTAGGACGCGGCATTCTCGTACGATTGTTTGAGTCTCAAAACCATTTCGTGGTACGGGCCCAGGTTACAAGTGATAGAAGTGTAATGCTCGATTTACACGGGTGACTAACGGGTCGATTTTAGTCTCGCGGCAAGTCACCAACTCACCAGTCGAATCGCCTGTTCAACCCAAATCGCCACCCCATTTACACATTCTACAAAAATCGCCTTTGAATAGTACCAACAAACTATGTATTTGCAACAAGCGATCGCTTGCGACTGAGCGTTTATACGGTCGATTTTAGTCACCCGCCGCATGCGGCCATCGGCCGCACGATTTTAGGGCTTGCGGCTTTAGCCGCATGCGGCGTAGTCGAACTGCCATTTAGACGGTCGCTTTTCGCCGTGCGGCGTAAATCGTGCGGCTTTAGTCACCCGTGTAAATCTAGCATATTAAGGAACTTGCATAGAGAAGTCATTTCGTTTTGTCGTCAGAGGACTTAGAAATTCGTGCATCGACGTGTCTTATGCTCTTTCACTCGTTCATTCATTTTTAACTGCTAGAGAAAGAGACAAGTAGCAATAGGTCAATGTGCGAATTACTAGGTGCTCCGCGACCGTACTATAGAAATGAGCTGTGTGACTGTTACATCAGAAATTTTAATATCGAACCGTAAGAATTTGTTTTAAGTATAAGTATTATCAAAGTTTAAAAATAATATTATATGAATATTGTAAAAGATAGAAAATATTAACATTTTAAAGTTATAGGTTATTTTATAAGCGTTTCAAAATCATTAAAGCATTTCAAATCGTTCAAGCCAATCTTTGTCATGCAAGTTCCGTATCAAATTAAAATATTGGAATTAAATATTGAAACGAATTTTGTGGGCACATTTATAAGATTTAATGAATTTTTTTTTATAAAAATGTAATATTCACCTGACTCTGCGGCCGTGAATCCCATCACTACACAGTAGAGCCAAAAGTCTTTGAATAGCTTGTGCAGTCGGGGTTTCGGGTTACGTATAGGTGGTAACCGCTTGACTAGAACCTGAAAAACAAATTATTTGAGTACTAAAACAATTCTAGATGACATGCTAATAACAAGACATTTAGACGATTTATAATTAAGATATTATGTACACGAGAAAATTAATATTTATGAGTTAAAATTTCGAGCTGCGCCGCTTTGCACAACGTGGTCCCGTGTAGTAAATAAACACATTCGAAATAAGGCTCACAAGTATTCGTGCAAAGATTTCGTCACGAACTTTCCAAACAAAAAAGCGTCGCGACGCAAACGGTCATGACTAACTTCGCGACCGCTCACGCTGCACTTTTGCCCCGATGTAAACGAACATATAGCGTCACTCATATCAGCACGCCCGATGCATGTTCGTTGCCAACTTCGCTTGCGTCGCAACGTGTGGCGTGTACTTATCGCAATAGCCGACATCAGTATGCCCAGGTTGCCCTGCCCGAGGCCTTTAACACGGTAGCCACGCCCTCTTACACTTTAACGTCGCAAGCATATACGCAGCATGACGTGCGTCACGACGTACGCTCGCGGCGTACCCATCACGCACATTTATTGCCAACTTCACGAGCGTATGCGCTCATCCGTCGCTAGCTTCACTCACGTCATACTAACCGCAATAACCGGTATCAGCACGCCCAGATTGCCGGCGCTACCCGAGGCCTTGAGCACGGGCGCTGGAGAGCGGTCAGTGGCGCGTTCACCGCCTAATCCAAGCTGCACGAACAGCTCGAGCAGCCGCGTCAACAGCTCGAAGCGCGCGCTCGTGCCGCACACGTTCGCCGCGATGTTCGCGAGCGCGTTTAAAACTGCGCCCGACACATGCCTGAGGGAGAATAACTTATTTAATTTTTATCTAAAATATAGAGACTTAAATCACACACTCAACTTAGTTATTAATTTCACGAGTTTTGTATAGAATTCCAAAATTAGAATTCAAATATTATGATGACACATCAAACATTTTAGTTTAATTCGAGGGGGTTTAGTTAAGAGGCCGGGTACCCCTGGAATTTCTCATACATACGTAATACCAAAATCATTTTCTCATACGAAAATATTTAACGTGTTTGAGTTGTTTTTCAGTTTAAAATAGTAATTACCTAGGTTCCTGCACAAAAATTTACTTCAAAATATTTAAACACAATTTTTTTTTTGTTTTAAATTTTTTTTAGTAAATTTACTACTAAATATTTAAACACTAAAAAATAGAGTAAAACACTAAAAAATATATAAATAAATAGTAAATTTACTACAAAATATTTAAATACTAAAAAATATTTTTTGTGTTTAAATATTTTGAAGTAAATTTTTGTGCAGGAACCTAGATAATTACTATTTTAAGCTGAAAAATAACTCAAACATGTTAAATATTTTCGTATGAGAAAATGATTTTGGTATTACGTATGTATAAGAATTTCGAGGGTACCCGGCCCCTTAAACGTTGAGACTGATAACTATAGTGCCTGTCATTAATAGATAACGATTAGTCAGGATACAAAATACAAGTTCTTACAAACTCAACCTTACCTATACTGCTTCCTATCATCTGTATGCTGGTACGAAGCGCTAGCCGCTTCCACTGTGATGACGGTGAACATCTTCATGATCTCGTCGTGGGCTGGGCCCTCGGGACTGGCTAGCGCCATGCAGCCGAGCTGGTCAACTATCAACGTGTCCAGGGATGAGGGTGCGCGGCATAACCTGAAATGTACGGTATTTATGAAGTGTTGGTAGGAGGCGCTAGTGTGTTTATATAACGTTTCGAAATTAGCTTCATGTTGTTTTTACAAAATGCCTCCTATACTAAATAGAGGTAGATATGACAACATGATTATTTTAACTAGAAAATGACCATTAATATTTAAACAATTATTGCGGCATAGATGAGAATGGAACTACGGAAAAACAAGTTATCAAAATATTAAGCTAAATACTATATTAGCTCAATTACCTCTGCTGGAAGAACTGCAGTATAGTATCTGTGGTTTTGGGCGTGTCTTTGAGCGCCACAGCCACGTGGCCCAACATTATGACGATGTTCGTGCTGATTAGAGACGACTCGCTGTAACAAATAACTCTTATGTAAATATGAAACATAAAATCTCATGACTTCTCCAAAGCTTTTGACTTTGTCAACTATTCTATATAACTTTACTAGAAATTGGTGGATAATATGATCAAATAATAATTATATCAGTTACAACAAGCAAAATAGAAAGCTGGTGTAACATAAGGGTTAATTATACATAGGGCGTTTGTTTTTCTCAAACATCATGTTGAATAAGGTGTTCCACAAGGGTCAGTGTTAGCCCTCTTACCTATCGCTAGTTTCTGCAGTGAACAGCCTATTGCTGACGGAGCCGACAAGCGCTGGCACACAGAACTGGTCAACTTGGAGTGCAGCCTCCAACGCCACGCACAGATTCTCGATCGCCGCGTCTCGAAGCTTCTCGAATGGTGTAGATTTTGTCGGCACTCGGGCTTCTGTGATGCCTGGCATCTCTTTTCCTTGCACTGAAAATATGAGACTGGTTATTATTAAGAGGTATGTTTTACTCTATTCTTAATATTATGACCGTCTTCTTTGAACTTGAAAGGCATTTATGAGTTATCATATCGAAAAACTTGACTAGACTAGTTTTGATAGTGATAATTGAAATTAGCGTTATCTTATTATATTACGTCTATCAGTGTAGTCCATGGGTAACGACAAAAACATGTTTAAAACAACATTTTTAAGCATCTTCACGTCGCAGTCTCATTGTGAAGTGACCCTAAAGCTTACTTACCAGTAACCTTCATATTATTATGCTCCTTGCCGGACTTCTCCAAGTCTAGCTTGTGCAGTTTGAACAGTATTGGAGAGGGTGTGACGAGGAAGTCACGTAGACAGTATATCGACGTGTTGGCTATCGTCGGGAACTTTGTCGCCAACTTGCCTAGACCCTGAAATATATAACAACTGGAAAGAGGCGTTTTTTATATTTTCATTTTATAAGAGATTTACAAAGAGACGGCATAAGATGGTGAGTTGTGGTGTTACTCTACATTCACTATAACTAACAAGAACGAAAACAGTAGGTTGACAGGTCTGAGCTAGTCTACCATTATAGACCAAGAGGCCGCGAGGGCCAGACCTTCCTTCGTTTCGTAAAGTTTACCTGTTTGTGACTTTTACAGAGGTAATAACGACCAGCAACTTTCATGTCCGTCAGTCTACCTGACCTTTGAGAAAGAGTAAAGCAGAATTGGATACCTTCTAAAGTAACCTCGACCGAAACTCCATAGTAGCTGGTCGTTCTTACCTCTGTAAAGGTCACAAACAAGTAAACTTTCAGCTTTACGAAACGAAGAAGGGTCCGCAACAGTTGCGTACGTACTTAAGGCTGTTACGTGCGTGCGCACTCGTAGCAATTTTATAATTTATGGTATTCTAGATAAGAACATATTTAGGAACTTACCTCTAAGCATACCATCAGTAGAGGCATGTGCGCTAATATTAGCTTATGGTTATGATTCGAATTTATTTTCTCTGTGAGTCTTCCACACAACGAGTCAGCACCTAAAAGTGAAAATAATTATTAAAAAAAAATCAACGTAAAAAAGTGTTGCGTTGCGTTACGTTGCGTTGTCGCAGCGGTGACGCTCATACGTTTAACGTCCAGATTTTAATGACGGGTCGACAGATATGAAATAAAGTGAGAAAGCAAAAGACGCACTGCGCTATTACGATCTTGTATTGTGTTAGCGCGCGTCACCGCAACGCAGATGTAGCATAAGTTGCGTTGTGATAATGCGACGTAACGACGCCGTATGGCTTCGTAATATATAATTGTAATCGTAATAAGTATATAGTATAAGTTTAAATTTGGTGGTGTTACACCAATATTGTGTATACTTTTTGTTTAGTATAAAACCAGCAGATGAAATTATTATTTATGTGTAGTTAATAATGATAAACGATACACACATTAAACTAAAATACTTGTAATTTTATATAGAGTTAAATATTTCAGGATAATATGACTTATTAAAATAAATACCCCAGACCACAAGGGTTTGTATGATGTTAGTCCAGGGGGCAACTCGAAAACCTCAAACTAATACCTATCAATATAGTTAGAGCGTTAATGAGAGCTGGCACGGTAAAGTCCTGATCCACTGTAACATTATTACATAAACATTACATAGATATCATAAATTGTTAAACAATTATTAAAGAAGACAACCATTGTAATTTCGTATGAAAACAATCTAACATAGACTAAACAATGAACATAGATAATAAAAATAAATATAAAATATCATCTGACGCTTCACACCACCACCATTCCAATGTCCCGGAAATATGCATATCCATACTATTCAAATATTATTATCTATTCTTAAGGAAGTTCTTCACTTCTAATATCCTGAACCAAGTTGATAAGATTTGTCATGGACATACTTTGAGTACCGTGGTATGATAGGAAAGTTTTTTTTTAATAAAATGTACGCGACACAACAATAAAATGAACGAATTTTAATAGAAGTTGCGGGTGACATCTAATCATCATCAACAATAACCATTATCATCATAACTCATACAAGATATACCTGTTTCATCCCCTATCGCCCACACCAGTAAGTCAACGCAAGCAGAATTCGCCATTACGTTGACTTTGAACTTGTTGACCGTAGCGTAGTTACTCTCCCTGTCTTCTTTCTCTGAAGCGTCATGGTGTCTACTCTGAAGCTCCGTTTGCCCGCTCAGGAACAGGCATTTCACGAACTCCTACAATGTTAAAATGTGATAAAAAACGTTGTGAGGTATGGGCCGGTAGAAATAATCGACTTTTTCAAGTACTGCTTAGAATTTTTTCTATAGTAAAAGAATTCCTTCATTTTAATAGACTTAAAGGTTCTGTATTCAGTTGTATACACTTTTATTACAACATTACTTTTAGGCAGCCATCTTTTAAGCTAATTTTAGGCTCATATCTGCCAGTCTGAATTATTATTGACCACAATTCTGTCAAATTGTCGTACAATACCGTTTATAAATATCATAAAATGCAAAGAATGAATGAAATAATGTTATTAATACTACCCAGGCAGGCACAAATGGGCCTTATGTTAACTTTTCCTAGGAGGATAATTATTTTACCTAATTTCTAGGGTACACAAAGCAACCTTAAAGTCTTGCTAATACCACACTAGGGAACTGATAGGTTATCTGAGCTAATCTAGCATTGGCTTTAGAACTATGTAATGACCTGTATTTCTTTATTTCAATCTGACAAGATCTGTCAAACATTTGCGTGTGCGTACGCAACAGCGTACGGAAATACGTTGTTGCGTGCATGCGTTTTCATAAAAAAATATAGTTTATTTTCAATATACTGTATTAATAGCAATTTAGCTTTTAAACTAAAGAAAATGAAAAATTTAACGACTATGGATAAGAACTATTCTCACTACGTTTAGCAAGTAAAGTTACTTACAAGCTATAAACAAGCAAGAATACTACGCAACCCTAATCTGATTTCAAAACCAGCATAAAATACATACTTGGATTTGTTCTTTAGTCCCATTCCCAATCTTACCCTTATGCTAATAAAACAAAAGTCAAATATCAAAACATTAGCAAAAGTTCACAAACAGAAGATAATAGTAAAAAGAAATTCCGACTATAGTGCTGTGTTTACAATATTTCACCCCTTATTGATAAGAATATTTTATTTACATCCTTATGCTAATCAACGTGTATTTGTCTGTCAAGTGTAGTTTAAAATATATTAGACAAAGACAACATGAATTAGCATAAGCATGTTCCTAATATTTTTATCAATAAGGGGTTAGAGTCTACGAATAATAAAACCTAAGGAAATGTAACTCCCATACTAATACAGTTTTAAATTTGGTTCCATTCGAACTGTCATGTAACGACAGACTTTATACCGCTCAAGGTCACCAAATGTATGAAAAGTGAACCTAAAGGTACAATGGGCATTGTCCAAAAAAAATCACATGTACTTTTTATATTTTTTTTCGTTAAAATAGGGTATTTTAAGAATATAAATTAAATTATTTTGAAATTCTTTGGCTAGTTTTTTCTCAATAAATTTTTAAAGTTTCGCTCTGACGTCATCATCGGCGGCCAATTGACCTCTGCAGTATGTTTTAATTCCTTTCAATCTTATTTATAATGGCTGGTTCGTCAAATGCAAGTTCTCATTATGTGAAAACTGATACGAGAAGCTTACCAAAAGTTCGAAACGTAATGTTGGTCGAATTTATTGCTAATTTAACGCCATTGAAGGTCAAACTAAGGTTAAACATATTTGTTCAAAAATATAAGTAACTAATGGGTATTTTTTTCGTTTATATACAGAAAAACGATCACTGACCTTATTCCTCGAAAGTTTTTGTAATGAGCAAAATTAAAAAAAAATGTACAATCCCCATTCCGTGCATCGCGATCGATCGCGGTCGCGCACGACCTACGACTGTCGTCGGCCGCTCGCGACCATAGTCAGCGTATAAAAATGTGTGGCACCGCTTCCGAGGCCCAGGACATGACGCGCGCGGCCTACGACTATCGTAAGGTCGTGCGCGACCGCGATCGATCGCGATGCACGGAATTGTACCTTTAGGTACACTTTTTGACAAGAATATTGGAGCATGTTTTTTGACGGAGTTACTCTTCCTTAGTTTTTATTATTCGTAGGTTAGAGTGCACAAAAAGGAACATCAAAGTGTTAAATAATCCTCGATCTAAGGCACGAAAGCAGTGAAAGTGTTAGAAAGAGATAAAAAAATTAACAGAAGTTGGTACATACCTGAACATCTTTTGTGAAGGGCCCCGGTAAATCTTTCTGATGCTGCAGAATATCTCGCAATAACGTCACCATGACTAAGTTTAAAGTTTCCGAGAATGATTTGTATGGGAACACCTGAAAAAAATATCACTTTTATAGAAGTTTCGTCAATCGGAAGTATTTGTCGCCAAACGTACATTTGACATCAGCAAATAGATGCAGGCTGCTAGATTCAGTCTACCTCTGCTGTTGGGCTTTAGAAAGCTTACACTTCATATCTCCAACAGCTGTTTCAATTTTTGGACTAAGCCATAAATCGCAGTGACTTGCTCAACTTTACACAGATTATTATTGCTTCTAGAAGAAGGGAGAAACTAAAAAATACATACTTGAATTTGTCCCGATGCAAATATATCCTCGGCTTCATCATCCAGAAATGACAACAAATCTTTGGTCAAAATTTTCTTCGCAAGCGACAGAATAGACTGCAGGTAAGTCACATAAAACTGCACATTGATCCTCTTTTCGGGGGACTCGGGAAACCTCATGTAAGGAAACTGGTTGAAACTAGATCCAAATTTGTGGAAGAAGTATGTCGTTGGATCATATGGTACTGAGTTATAGCTTTGAAGAGAACCTCTTTTGAGTGTGCCTCCTGTACTATCAACTGTATCCCCACCATTTTCAATTATAATCTCATTATTGGGGTTCAAATTCCCAGATAAAGACCTGGGAATGATCGGGCGAAACTGGTTGAACTTTCTCTTCTTGTCTATGGTGGAATATTCGAAATTTGGTTCGGGTTCTTTGGTTTTGACAGGACTGCTGGGCTGAGGAAACAATCTACAAAGCAGTAGTGGTTCCACTGTAGCGTATCTGCCCATAGACCGAGCCAGTCCTATGAGAATGGGCACAGTGCTCTTGCAGAGGTGAAGCTTTGTAACGGGACTAGAGTCTTTCCTTTCGTGGCAGTTGATTATAATCTTTGTGAGGTTGGACATAAGTTCTATTTGTGCGGTGACGATCTCCTCGCGTAGGGAGGGCTGTTTCGTCGCCACATCTGATAGCAATGTGTTGAGACAGAAACTGAACTTTTCTGACATTGGTATACCTGAAAAAAATGATTTTCTTAATTATAAAAGGATATTTGATAGTGGGGTGATTTCGGGACTAAATTTTAACACAAATCATCGAATGGTTAGAGCCAAACTAAAAACAAACGGAACAAAACCTAGGAGAAATTTCTATAGAGGTCAGGAAGGAGAAATAGGCAAAAACAAAGAGCAAATAACCAAAGATCAACTGCAAAATGAATTAAAGAGCTTCATGGAAGACCAAGCAAATAAGCACCTACAAGATAGCTATGATAGACTAACAGATGTAATAAATAAATGCCAAAGAAGTCAAAATAGACCAAAAACTGATAAGAAAATAATATCTGAAGAAACAAAAGAGATAATTAACAGGAGAGGGCTAAAAACAAAAATCAAACCAAAAACAACACAACTAAGAAAGGAAATAGCTGAACTAAGTAAATTAATAAGGACAAATATCAGAAAAGATAGACAACATCACAGACTGAAAACCCTAGAAACTCTCATTGAGAAAACAGGAGGTACTAAAAAGGCAATAAAACTATTACAGGAAAAAGAAGAGTGGATACCCAAGCTCACAGATAGGAAAGGACAAACAAAAACAAAAAGACCAGACATAATCCACATAGCCACAGAATACTACAGGAGTGTATACTCCAAACAAACACCACATGTGGACGTCGAACTACAGGACACAAATGAGGTGCCCTGCATCATCCAACGGGAGGTTGAGAAAGCAATAACCACTCAGAAAAAAGACAAAGCACCTGGTCCAGACTCTATACGCAATGAAGTACTAAACGAAAATAAAGATCTTGTCGTACCAGTATTAACCAAAGTTTGCAACGAAATAGTAAGATCAGAAGAAATACCACTCCAATGGAAAGTTTCAACAATAACATTGCTATACAAAAAAGGCAATAGAGATGATATTGGGAACTACAGGCCCATCAGTTTGATGTCCAGCATATATAAATTATTTTCAAGAATTATATTAGGAAGAATCACCAGAACTCTAGATGAAAATCAGCCTAGAGAACAGGCAGGCTTCAGAAGTACGTTTTCAACGATAGATCACATACATGTGGTCAATCAGGTAGCAGAAAGATGCAAGGAATACAACATGACCTACTACTTCTGCTTTGTGGATTATTGCAAAGCGTTCGACTCTATATATCATACAAAAATCTGGGAGGAATTGAAAAACCAAGGTGTAGAGCATAAATATATTAGACTTATTAAAAATATATACACAGGAACTACTGCAAAAATAAAACTAGAAAAAGAAGGAGAAGAAATAAAAATACAGAGAGGAGTGAGGCAAGGAGACCCACTATCGCCTAAATTGTTTTCGGCTGTGCTCGAAGAAGCGTTCCGAAAACTTGACTGGAATGACTTGGGCCTCAATATTAATGGCGAAAAACTGACACATCTAAGGTTTGCAGATGACATTGTAATCTTTGCCACATCTCATAGTCAAATGCAACGCATGCTTGAAGAACTCAACACAGTAAGTAAAGAAGTCGGACTGACAATAAACCTACAAAAAACAAAAGTTATGACCAATGGAAGTACAACTAACATAATTACTATAGATAACAATGTGATCGAATATGTTACAGAATATGTATACCTAGGACAACTCATCTCAAAATATGATACAACAACCAAAGAAATACAAAAAAGAATTGGCAATGCCTGGAAAAGATTCTGGTCCTTTAAAGAAATAGTAAAATGCAAAATTATAAACATGGGCACCAAAAGAAAACTATTCAATACATGCATTCTACCCATTCTAACATATGGGTGCCAAACTTGGGCACTAACAAAAGCTCATACAAGTATGCTGGAAGTCGGGCAGAGGGCTATGGAGAGGAGTATGGTTGGAAAGAAAAGGATAGACAAAATAGAAAACAAGGAGTTGAGAAAAATGACAGGTGTAACTGATGTAACATATGAAACTAAAAAATTGAAATGGAAGTGGGCCGGGCATGTTTTGAGAGGGCCAGACAAATGGACAAAAATAATAACGTCTTGGTATCCCAGAGGGGCAAAAAGAAAAAAGGGCAGACCTCTAAAAAGATGGGAAGATGAAATAGTACAAATGGCTGGCAAAATGTGGACCAGAGTGGCATGTCAGAGATGTGAGTGGAAGCTGTTGGGGGAGGCCTTTGCCAAGAGGCACACAGAAACAGAGACCGCGCTACCGAAAAATAATTAATTTGAATATTTTGCAATGTATGTAAAATAAGTGTATTTTTTCTGAATAAAGGCTTATAATAATAATAAAAGGATATTTCATATTATTTGATCTTTGTTTTTTTTTTTTAAGAAGGCAAGCCCTGACGTCACTGCGACCCATGAGGATCTATTGTGACTCCTTCGCACTAGACCTAGAGAATCATCCTTAACCCATTGACCTTTGTATAAGTTAGATCAATGCATCATGCAATGCAATGGATCTTTGCTTTTATATCACAATATGTCGTATCTTAATGAATAGAATAAATATTACGATAATTTTCCTGTGATTATTATTTTTAATATACTTACGATCCGCATTGTCATTTCTACACAACGGCTCCTCAAACTCTGCATTGGTAAGGCATTTCAATATCTTTATGAAGTATGGTAGCAGCTTGTCTTGATGCTGCAGCCCGCTCTGCAAGAAGTATAGTCCGAGGGCTATGCTGGCCTCCTGACTCTTTGGGTTCACGACCAAACTGCTCGAAGCTTGTGGACATAGCATAAACAGGGTATTCACCTGAAATTTTATCAATATAATATGTTATGTTGTGTTTTTGTAACAAAAGAATCTAAATAACCTGTTGAATACTAAAGTGTTCAAATTGAAAACAATGTAACAACTATAATAACTTTGTGCAACTAACAACTTTAATAATTTTTTTGAAGATTTATCCTATTGCATTTATTATATTAGTATAAATTTATAAAAATAAATTTATACTAATATTATAAATGCGAAAGTGTGTCTGTCTGTCTGTTACCTCTTCACGCCCAAACCGCTGAACTGATTTTGCTGAAATATGGCATGGAGATACTTTGAGTCCCGGGTAAGGACATAGGATACTTTTTGTCGCGGAAACATGTACGGTTCCCGCGCGATAAACGAGTTTTGGCGCAACAGAGTTGCAGGTGTCATCTAGTAGAATATATGTTTTGTAAGGTTTGTAACATGCAATGTGAGAATTTTTATACATTACTAAATTATTTTCCTTGATTTTCATCTATTTGTGATTTTGCAACAAATGATTTAGTGTACACCAACCTTGTACTAATTAATTAATAAAAAATGTTTATCACTAATTATAATTTGTTACTTTTGAACATTCAGTGTGAAGATAAAGTTTTTTGCCCATTACGACTATTGTTTAACGTTAAAACATGTTCTGTTAAGTAGGTCTAATTGCTAAGAGACACTTAAACCTTGAGAGCAGAAGGTTGTGTTTATCTTTATTTACTGGAAAAAATATACAATTTATTCACATACATTTTTAACACCTGATTCGGATTCCAAAAATTCTTTTGTTCTCATGGTCGCATAAGACCGCTAATGGGAACGAAAGTATTAAGACAACATTATGAGATAGTGTGTTAAAAATGACACTATTTAAATTAAATCTCTCTAACCATTATTTTGTCATTAATATTCTTCCTACTATATTGGTAATTAAAAATAAATTTTTAATTGAAGGTTTTACCAATAATGCAAAAGATGAGTTTAATAAATTCAAGTTTTGAACTGATAGACAAAACAGCACAGAAATTATAATGGATTGTCCAATAAACAATTTTATTGCATTGAGGCTAGAAAGATTCCAGACTATGTAATCTGATTATTTTTTCAAAACTTGTAACTCAGTTGTTATTATACTTTAGGTACTTTAGATGTACCTACCTATTAAAGTATAAATCAAGTGATCAAATACTATTTAGTCTTTTTGATCAGCAGATGTTTGGATATATGTGTTTAACATGCTAGAGTAAGCAAGAGACATGTCACACGTAATATAATATAGTTGAAGTTAACTTCTAACAGGTTATTATTGCTAAATATTATAATAATTACGAGTAATTAAAGGATATCAATAAAGCTTATGTCATTTTGATGAGGTCATGTTTACTCTAAAATACAAAGTAACAGCTACTATGGTTTAACTTCCAATGTTAATTTTAGATGCAAGATAAGTTTCGTAAAACATTGACGTAGCGAATTCGCCGTATTTCATAATCTTCAATGAATAATTTCCATAAAACAATAAAACAGGACCAACCTTTTCCCATGGTGTTGGATTTATACATGAAAGACATCGCGCCAGATGTTGTACTGTCTGTTTAAAGAAATCGTTTTCGTCCATAATTAAGCTTATTTTCATTGAAATTAAATCATTTTATTAATTAAAAATAAGCAAACGAAGTCCACGATACACAAATACTGCTTCACGAAATTTTAATCAATTTTGACGTACGGTGGAGTGACATTGACATTGATACTGATTGATGTCAATTTAAAACGTTCAGAAATGTCGCTTTGAGGCTTTAATAAATGATACGTTCTGAAATGGGTTGTTTTCTTTTTTAAATCTCCACCAGACAGCGCGACGGTAGACACTTCTAGATTTTCTATTGGTCCCCACCGGATCTGAAATTATCTGCAGGTTGGCATCACTGACTACATATTGGTTGTGTTTCTAAAAAATATCAGTGTACTGTCAAGTATGACATAAATAAAAAAATCTTAAACCTAAGCGATCATTGGCCTAAGCGATTAGGCTACTATACTGGTTCTCTATTGCTTATTAATAAAGGTCTTCTTTTTTAGAGTTCGGTATCCAAAGGGTAAAAACGGGACCCTATTACTAGGACTTCGATGTCTGTCCGTCTATCTGTTTGTCTGTCACCAGGCTGTAACTCAAGAACCGCTACAGCCAGACTTCTGAAATTTTCACAGATTATGTATATCTGTTGCCGCTATAACAACAAATACTAAAAACGAAATAAATTAAATATTTAAGGGGGGCTCCCATACAACAAACGTGATTTTTTTGCTACTTTTTGCTCTTAATCAATAACGGCAACACACAGGCAATTAAAATGTTCACTTAGCTAAATACATAATTACGACTTATGCGTTTGTCGTTAGAGCAGTTAGGCGTTAGCTAAGATTAAGTTTAATTTTTCTATAGCGTGTAATATAAGTTACTCATACACGCTATGGAAAAATTAAACTAAGTATTAATCTTTAAAAAACCTCACAATTCGGGCATAACACGTGCCTACCTACGGAATCGCTTAAAATTATTTAGGTTAGTATTATTTTGTAATACTAACCTAAGTATTTGCATGCGGTATGCAATTTGGGAACATTAGTACTCAGTAGTATCGAAACGTGGGCTTGATGTGATTTTAATACGTGTGAAAAACATAATATTCTATAAACTGTTGTATAATACCTATAATTATATTGTAAGCGTGTTCAGCAGAGCGTTATAACAATAAGGTCCCCAGTTAAGTACAGTACAATTAGAAGCAAAACATTTTTATACTTAACTTACAACTTTGTCGCAGTCACAATAGTTAATCGCAACGGATTAAATGTAAGTGGAGTTTGTGGTGGAGTTAGAATAATTTACTTTGACAGGGATTTAAAAGTATTAAATGCTACGTTTACTTCTCATTTACAGCTCATCCCTACTACTCTGTATAATATAAATAAGGATGCGACGATAATATTATTAGTACTTTGAATTTTATCGTTTCCAGTTTCCACTCGTTTTACGTTTAGCATTCAACATGTTCAAAGTTGTGGCTTTGGTTCTTTCCGTGATGCTGCTTGCTAGCAACGTAAGTTCTTTCAATTTTGTAGTACTTTAATAGAAAGATACCTATTCAGATAATTTACTGGATATTATCATGAGAAATGAGAATGGATGTTGCAGTATCCTGTATCCATAAAGAGCTCTAATAATCAATTTACAAATCGAGTCAAATCTCATCTAATCTCACGTTGGGGAGGGTCTTGGGCTGGCAAATCTCACGTACTTAATTTTTTCTCAACAAAATGATAAGTATTTTGGTCCATTTCATCAAGATTGTACATAGGAATGCTTAAGATTTAATTGTAAGCGTAATCGTTATACGATTAGGATCATTCCCAAAAATAAAAAATTAATACACCTTAAGTAATTTGTGGACGCCCCCTGAGTTGATAAAAAAATAAGTAACTACTTACTAAGTATAATATTTTTCATTTTTTACCGCGGGTGCAGTCACCAAGACGTGTCATACGTGTTTTTTGTTACTTTAACGTCTTGGTTTCCTAGCTAGTGTGTGGTCAGCCACGGCCCCCGCTACCATATGTGCAATGTGTGCAATGCACATGGGCGCCCTCCTCTAGGGGCGCCAAAACCCCATCTTTAGGGGCGCCAAATCCAAGGACCCAAAAAATTTGCCTAAAGGGGCGCCAAAATCCTTTTTTGTACACAGGCGCCAGTTAATTACGCCACACCCCGTAATATTACAGGGTGCCTGCCCATCAGCTACGATTCAGGCTGGATGTATAAGTTCTGGCTGAAGAGCAGCTAGATTATCTAGTCGAGTATCTCTGCTTTCTGCTTATGTCCTAAACTGAAAAGTGAGCTACTAAGTCCTAACTGCTTCATGAAATAATTAATGATAATGCCATGTTTTATATTTCAGAGCATGCAACAATCGTCGGGCACAAATGGTAAGTTTTCGTTACATAATAAGTAGTCAGTAGATAATATCTATGTAGATTGTAGGTAATAATACCTACATAGATATTATCTACGTACTCTATACTCTATACGTATCTATCTAAGTACCTACCTACCTACTTATAACATTTATTAAGTATCTACTTAAATCCAATCCCGAAACTTAAAAAATGGGACCCTCAGTTCAATGGTTACCAAAATATAACAGTGAAGGTTACATGACTAATATTATATTTTGAGATGTTTCTAGACTTTCGTGAGAGTCGTCTCGTATTGTTATGAGTACCTAAAAATAATATAAATTCATTTTTTTTTCAGGACAAGCTGGTGGTCAAGTGGGAGGTACGTAAATTAACAGTAAATTAATGAACTGCTTGACAGTACGGTCGACAGCTCTGAAATCTTAGGATGGGCGTTTGCACACTGCACGATAACGACACGACACGATACCACAGAATAGAGGGCCATCGCACATATTATACAATTTCAAGTTGGCCGACTATCGTACAAACTGACTATCGTTCTAATTCTAATATTCTGTCACTTAATATTGAATGCACCCAAAATATTCTCCTTTATCTTTTCGCCTTCGTTTTATTAGTGCCACAATAAAAGTTTGCTTTTTACGCATTTTAACACGCACGTCGCTAGGCTAGCAACACAGTTACTAAATCTAAAAGTCTGCGGCTGGCAGCGTACACTATGAGCATAGACTTATAATATATACTGTCGTAACTATGAGTGACACTACGCAATGGGGATTGTCCATTTTTTTTTTAATTTTGCTCACTACGAAAAACATTTCGAGGAATAAGGTCAGTGATCGTTTTCAGTATATAAACGAAAAAAATACCCATTAGTTACCTACTTATATTTTTGAACAAATATGTTTAACCTTAGTTTGACCTTCAATGGCGTTAAATTAGCAATAAATTCGACCAACGTTACGTTTAGAACTTTTGGTAAGCTTCTCGTATCAGCTTTCACATAATGAGAACTTGTATTTGACGAACCAACAATTATAAATAAGATTGAAAGGAAATTAAACATACTGCAGAGGTCAATTGACCGCCGACGATAACGTCAGAGCGAAACTTTAAAATTTTATTGAGAAAAAACTGGCCAATGAATTTCAAAATTATTTAATTTATATTCTTAAAATACCCTATTTTAACAAAAAAAAAATAATATAAAAAGTACATGTGATTTTTTTTGGACAATGCCCATTTAGTTTGTACGATAGTCGGCCAACTTGAAATATGTGTGTGTGTATAACTTTAAATCTATTCTGTGGTATCGTGTCGTGTCGTTACCGTCACAGTGTGAAAACACCCGATCTCGGGTGTTTGGGTGTATCTACCTATACAGGGCCCCCGCTACCATAATATATGTGCAATGTGTGTGCAATATGTGCAATGCCCACGGGCGCCATCCCCTAGGGGCGACAAATCGCCATCTTTAGGGACGCCAAAACCAAGGACCCTGCAAAAAATTTGCCAAAAGGGGCGCCAAAATCCGTTTTATGCACACAGGTGCCAGTAGCCCTTACGGGGGCCCTGTACCAATAGGTATTGTGAGAATTGGCATTATCGCATCGCATCGCATTATATTATCTTCACACTTCCTCGACAAATTTCATTATCAAATGATAAGCAATTTGCAATATCCTAAAAATCTAATGATTAAATTCATATTATTATGGCCTTACACCTATAACAACGCGGCGCTGGGCGACCGCACAGGGCGCCGTAAGGGGGCGCGGCGTAACAAAAGCGGCGCCAATTTTTCAGCACCAACACCCTGGGCGCCGAAGAATTAATCTCGCTCAGGGCGCTGGTAGTGCTAAAACCGGCACTGGCCATCGCCCAATAAAAAGTTATGGTTGCGTTGCGTTGTCCCGTTGTTAGGCTCAATTTATACCGCCGCCCACGGAGTGGAACGGAAGCGACTTTTTGTAACGAAACTTTACATAGAGTAATTAACTTTTTAACAACGGTATAGTATAAGTTAATATATAACACACAAAGTAAATAAGAGGCAAGAGCCAAAAAATTGGACGCGCTTATTTCGTTTAATTCTCGAGAATAGGCTACTTGACCTATATTAAATATCATTGAAAAAATGCATATTTCTAGTAGAACTTGGCCTAGGAAACCGTATTACACCCTTATCATCAAATAAAAGCTTATGATTGATAATATGAAAAACTCTCAATCTAATCAAGTAAAAGATACAGACTAAACAGTGGTTTAGTCTGTATCTTTTACTTGATTGTTCATGCCACTTCCCGCGGATTCCACAGACGACGGCGGATAATTCTCGAGAAATTAACCACAATTAAATTAAACAACGTATCCCACTGGATGTCCTCATGACGCGGAAATTCGCGGGAATATTCGCGCTCGAGCATTCCAGCGAATTCCCGCGTCATGAGGCAAAATTGACACTTCCATTCCGTTCCACTCCGCGCCGGTATAAATTTAGCCTTAAACTCATTCATTTGTGAAATAAGTATCAAAACCAACGCTCGATTTTGATAAAAAATCTCCCTGTTCTTATAGGAATCAATTTTTCAGCTAGCTTTGGCGTCGGAGCGGGCGCCAACGGCGGAGCTGGAGGAGGTGGTGGTAACATTTCCCTATACTTACCTTAAAACTAAGTTATAATCAACAATATTAAGATTAAACGAACGAATCAAAAGAAGTTATAAACAACAATATAGAGAATAACAATAATAAGATGAAACTCGTGAGCATTAGCGACCGATCGCTCTTGTACAATAGGGGGAGGGGGCCTAGACCTACTGGTATCGATAGGATGTCAAGAATTATTATTATTATGAATCCGTAGTTCGATACTAATATTATAAATATGCGAAAGTTTGTCTATCTGTATGTCTGAATACCTCTTCACACCCATGACCCAAACCGCTGACCCGATTCTGCTGAAAGATACTTCGAGTCCCGGGAAAGATCAAAGGATATAGGATAGTTTTTATCGCGCGATAAACGACTTTTGGCGCAACGGAGTTGCGGACGTCATCAGTCATCTAGTAGGATACCTAATATCGTTCCCCACGTCCTTCCTATATCTATGATAATTAATTTTATACCAACATTTAATTTCAGGACAAGGGGGCGCAGACGGTGGTGCACAAGGTGAGCTCGACTGTATCAACAGAGAAATTGAGGTTGAAATAAAGGCTATATTATACCATATGAGTTTATTTTAAGGAGCGTCCATAAAATTGCAGACGTTTGGCAATATTTTTGTCACCTGCTTCTATGGTAAGATATCGTCAATATAAGTCGTAAGACACACCTCGAACCCGGTCTAATGTTCTAAAAGCAGGGAGGCCGCGCACAAAAGACATTTTTCAGCGTTCACTACTTAATACTTTTCTGTTTGTGACGTGATAGACAAAAATCTATGTGATTTGCAGGCCCTCTCCAAAGTGAGGTTTGGTAATATTTTTAAGGTTTGGTAAGACCGGACTAGGTCCTGTCGAATCTTACGAAATCTCACTATGTGGGCGATGAGTAAAAGAAAACCTCGCATAATTTATGGATGCTCCCTAATGGAAAATCACAGGAGTATAGCCGTGTTGTATTGTTATATTTCATTATAATAATATGTACCTAATGATGTGTACACAGGTGGATTTTCTATGGGCGCCAACGCCGGCGCAGGAGGAGGCGCGGGTCAAGGATAGATTTGGAAGATAATAATATCATCACCATTGTTAATTGTTACCAGTACGGCGCACAAATAAATTTTCAAAATAAATTACGATTTTTCTTTTACTTATACCCAGGGCCCCCGCTACCATATTATGTGCAATGTGTGCAATGCACACGGGCGCCATACTCTAGGGGTGCCAAATCGCCATCTTTAGGGGCGCCAAAATACCAAGGACCCAAAAAATTTGCCTAAAGGGGCGCCAAAATCCTTTTTTTGCACACAGGCGCCAGTAGCCCTTACGGGGGCTACTGGCGCCTGCTTATACCTAAGTACCCGAATAAAATGGTCCAAAATCGTGAGACGAGTACTAGCAGTGGCGGGGCATGACGTTTTGATGTGGGCAAGATGTATTTTGTGAGGCTCCATGGCTGATGGATGGTGGAAGAGGACGAATTTTACTGCGAGAAAGATTTTTTTAAAATACTCAAATTTTTATTTATAAAAATTTAAGTATCAAAACAGGTAAATCGTAAAAAAATGCTCGTTGTCCAAGGCGGCCTTTGACTTCAAGACCGTGGACGGTGGCCCACAAAGAGAATATACTTAATCACTACGTTTTAGGTGGCCCACACCGCCCTCGCCTTACGCCGTCATTGAAGACTAGGTAATATCAGTAGGTACTATTATAATATTATATTCTGTGGTAATATCTGCACGGGCTGCTATCCCACGTTAGTAAATAGTTAGATATTACTCACTACCGTCAAGACAGACTACATTATCAAACCCTACGTTATACGGACGCTGTTAAGCATTATGTACCATCGAGGAAATTGATTCCTAGGCAGTTGACAGACCAACGTTATTTGGTCTATCATGTCAATTCAATGTTATTTGTGCTCTGTGATCTGTCGCCTGTCGGCTGGGTTGACGTAACATAACGTATTGAGTTATGAATGCAGTAATATGTCCACCGCCGCCGACACTGGGACCTCACCGCCACAAATTCAAATAAAAAGCCACTTTATGACCTTTAGCTTGACGCGATGCCCCCCTGCTAGAGCGAGGCCCCGGGCGATTGCACTGTTCGCCACCCCCTAACTCCGCCACTGCTGTATAGCATACTTGAGCGTACCTACTATAGCTATTAGCTAGGTAAGATCTACGTTCATGGGTAAGATAAATAAAGTAAAATCTCAGTCTTGAGGGTCATGTCTAAAATAACACAACATTTTTTAAGTTTTTTATGACCTATTCAAGAACTCGTAAAAAATTTAATGCCAAATGGGCCTCGGCTAATGGCCACAGAGCAAAATAATACAGTACCCACTGCCTCGGCCCATTGCGACCCGTCATAATGTGCGCGTATTAATTATTAGGTATGGTTCCAAAAATATGGTGTACAGTGTACACTGTACATATCAATATTTGCGTTTATTTGGGTAAACATCCCCACTTACTTCCATAGTATAAATTAGACCGACAATACCATAACGTTACAATTTCGTACTTTCAATCCATTATCCCTTCACCATGTTCAAAGTATTTGCTTTCATCCTCTCCGTGATGCTGCTTGTTGGCAACGTAAGTCTTTTTTTTAATTTTTAGGGTTACGTACCCAAAGGGTAAAAACGGGACCCTATTACTGTCTTCTTACTTCGATGTCTGTCCGTCTGTCTCCAGGCTGTAACTCAAGAACCGCTATAGCTATAGTAAGACTTCTCTTTTTAACCGACTTCCAAAAAACGAGGAGGTTATATGTTCGGCTGTGGATATTTTTTTTAATTATTTTTTTTGTATGTTCAACGATTACTCCGCCGTTTGTGAACCGATTTTCGAAATTTTTGTTTTGTAGTATTAGGTTTCACTCCAATTTGGTACCATGTTCACAAAAGTGGTGACCTGATGATGGGATCCATGAGTAATCGAGGAAATTCCTCGAAATTTATATGGAAACATATGGTGATTTTGGTTTTATGAGAAGCATCCTAAGCATATGCTACTAAAACGCAAGATTTTGCACCGAGGCACAGTATAGCAATATCCCTACAGTAGTGAAACGAATGTACTTGCACAGAGCAACGGAGGGGTACCCGCGGGGAAGCGGGCGGCGCGGGCCCGCGTACACAAACTCGCGGAGTTTGTGTACCTGCCCGCACAGGGGTGACGTTGGCGCGTTGTCTACGAATTTTGTGTTGTAAAACGATAACTTATCTTATAAACATTGGGATATAATAAGTGTTCAGTGTACGTCCGATTTACATCAGATTTACATCCGTAAATCTGATTCAAAAAACAAAAAGGATTTTAATTTTCATATATATCGGCTCACAGTTCATACTAATATTGTGTTGGTCTTGGCGGCATTTATTTGCATCTCTGTTTTATTGTTTACGCTGTAAGAAGTGTAACAAGGAGAGAAACAATATAGAATAAATTAAAAATCTGTCAAATACCCTGTTAGCATGTTACATACTAATTAGTAGCTACCTAGCTAGGTACACAGGGCCACACATGAAGTGTAACATGTTGACCTTTGGACCGCCCTTACCACGCACGTAATGAGAGCGAGTTTTGAAGCGCTTCTGTTATGCCTGATGTGTGGCGGGTGGCCTACCGTGGTCCGTGCCTACCAATTGTGTGATTAATAATTATTGTATATTTTATATATTCAAATTTCAAATGCGTCTTCATTATTTTAATCCTTCGATCGTGGATTCTTGGAAATCTATTGTTATTCTATTGTGTCTCGCTCACCGGTGAACTTATGGGGCTTGATGGGTGAATTAAATTTTTAAATAGAGAACTAAATCATCTAAAAATAAAGTTTCACGTAAATATCTGGCAGTACGACATAATATTTTATTTTTACTTTATTTTCTTAGGAAAACTTACAGCTATTTACAACTCCAATAAGATATTTATTACACAGCCATATATTATGTAAATATAATACTAGATGACGCCCGCAACTCCGTTGCACTAAAATTGTTTATCGCGCGGGAACCATAATTTTTTCAGGGATAAAAAGTATCCTATGTCCTTTCCCGGGACTCAAAGTATCTCCATACCAAATTTCAGCAAAATTGGTCCAGCGGTTTGGGCGTGAAGAGGTAACAGTCAGACAGACAGACAGACACACATTCGCATTTATAATATTAGTATGGATGATAACATTACAAGCACAATATTTTATTTTTATTTTATTTCCCGTTTCGTGGCAACCCTGGCATATCTGCTCGGTACCTACACCGGTGGCGGCATCGTGCGACATCAAAGGCGTTTCGTTACTGTAGGGATATTCAATATTGCTATACTGTGACCGAGGTATACTATGGTTCCGAAGATAATAAGAGAACTCCGGATTCCTTATAGATACAAGTTTGGGAGTTTAGGCGCTGTTTTAAGAACTGAAAGCATATTATGCTACTATGCAAATTGCATTCAGCATCATCATCATCATTACTAAGTCAGGGTCACCAATGTCACCAAATTCAACCTTATCTCCAGAGCATAAGGCACACATTTGATATTACTTCTGAGAAATTACAGTTGCTTCGATCATGTAACATTCTGTCTCACTTCGCCGAGATATTCTGTAAAACAACCTAATTGCAACCTTTTGCATTGCGTTTAGCGTTCATAGTACAATAACTGTCGTCTGCCGGGTACCGTACTATACAGTGCGAGGCGTGTGTGACAAGTCGAGCGAGAAACCTATTGAAACTAGTCCGGTGACCGGCTACATTAGCACGTCACACGTGTTCACTTCGATTTTTTTAAATGTATTGTTTAAAATTATCTGCAGGCTGCAGCTGATATTATATTTTGTAAGTGTGACTGTAATAAGATACCTACGTAGAATAATATTATACAGGTGTATTATTCTACGTATAGTACGCGATGGCTTACTAGGTAACTAAAAAGAGTGAAATTATTATTTTTAACAAAAAATTAAAGCCGACTTCCAAGGTAAAAACAATAATAGCATCCTTATAATATGAACTAAAAAGTATTAAATAATTATTCCATGCCCGAATTTTATAATATAACACCACAATGTGGCCGCTTGCCGCTTGGGAGTTGAAGCGTTCGAGACCGGTTTCCTGCACGATCCTTATAATTTGTTGCTAATACCTAGTTTGTATCCTTCGATCGTGGATTCTTGGAAATCTATTGTTATTCTATTGTATCTCGCTCACCAGTGAGCTTGTAACAAGATACGTAGAATAATATTATACAGGTGTATTATTCTACGTACATAGTAGGTACGCGATAGTTTACTACTGATACTGATTGAGGAGCTCAGCAAGCACCATATTGGTTGCCATGTAGATGGAGTATGTTTCAATAACATAAATTATGCGGACGACATGGTCTTGCTGAGTGCCTCAGTCTGTGGTCTCAAAAAGCTACTCGATATTTGTGAGCGTTACGCAGCGGAGCAGGGCTGATATACAATAGTAAAAAGAGTCAGTACATGGTCTTTCACAGTGGAACCAGAAAGGTTCCGACATTACCGACTATTTTACTAAATGGTGTTCCTTTGGTTAGAGTAGAGGAGTATAAATATATAGGACACATTGTGACGTCCACTTTGAAAGACGACATTGATATCGAAAGGGAGCGAAGGGCGCTGGCGGTTAGGGCAAACATGGTTGTCAGGAGGTTTGCAGTTTGTTTAGAGCTTTTTGTACATCCTTCTACACTTGCAGCCTCTGGGCAGCATATACGCAAAGGGCCTACAGCGCCCTTCGCGTCCAATATAATAACGCGTTCAGGATGCTGGTGGGGCTCCCCCGATGGTGCAGCGCTTCGGCAATGTTCGCGTGCGCACGAGTGGACTGTTTCTTTGCCACAATGCGTAGGCGAACATCGTCGCTGGTGCGGCGCATGCGGGGGAGCTCCAACGGCATGCTGGCCGCGCTCTGTGAACGCCCTGATAACCCGTATATCGGTCACTGCTGTCACTTACATGCAGAATACAGGCCAAAATAATTATTATTTTAATATAATTTATGTAATTATGAAAGTATGTTTTTTCTACAAATGTGACTTTTGTTTGTAATTTTTTGATCTTGTACGGATATGAATCTGGATATTTGAAATAAATGATTATTATTATTATTATTATTATTTTAGTACTAGGTAACTAAAAACTGGGGGCAATACCGGTCCGTCCACGTTCGTGTCCCTGGGCGCCTGGGTACGCCACCCCGCCTTTTACACGGGATGAGGTACTCAGGATGGCAGAAAGCCGGTCTTTCTCTATTTTTCTCTCTTTTATATTAGCTTACTTGTTTTGTTCATTATATTATATTCGTTCCTTCTGTCTTTCACCATCTTTTCTTCTCTATTTTCCTTGTATTTATTCCTTCTCTACACTCTACAATTTTGTCTTGTTTGTGTGTGTGATTGATGATGGATGGGCCTCTTTACAGCCCCCAAGCCTACGCCCCGTCCCGCAATAGGCTGCATGGCAAGTGGGTGACTTTGCCGCTAGGACGCTCTCTCTCTATTTTGTTGTTGGCCACGGGTTCCGCTCAACCCTAATGAGCACTCCTTTTGATAATGGAAGCACGCGAATTTGATAATGGTCTCCGGGTGGGTCTCAGAAATGGGGAATCCCACACCTCCGCCGCTGCCACGGTGGAGGTCTGCCCTTCGTACTACGGGGTGGGCACAAATTCGTTAGCTGGCGGGCGCAATGCCCGTTCAGTAACCGACGACTCTCGCACGAATGAGGACACTGATTTGCTCAATAATTTGGCTGCAACGACGACCACGGCGCACGTTAATCCGAGACCGGTGCACATAACCGCACCTGAAACGGGCTTAACGGCTACTCCCGGGGGCCCCTCTGCCCCCAAAACCGACGACCACAGGCCTCCAATACGGACCCCCATCGCTCAGCTAGAGCGATTGGCTGAATTAGAAGACGGCACACGGGTAGCAAGACCAATGCCCGTCAAGAGTAAGTTCTTTGGAACTGGAGAAGGAACCTCGGACGACCAAGAGAGCGGAAATGAAACCGCAGTCTCTCACAGTCGAGAAGAAGAAGAAGAAATAGAAAGATCAAAGAGACGCTTCCGGAAGAGGCGAGGAAGCGAAGTAGATGAGTCCGACTCGGACAAAGGCAAGAACTCGGCCACCCCAAAGAACACCAAACGCGGCAGGGGCAGACCACCCACCACAGGATACGTAGGTGCGGCCAAGGCTAAGAAGGAGCATCTCGCCCTTCAGCGGGAAGCCGAAAAAGCGGAGGCCAAACAAGAGTTCATCGAAGAGACGAGGAGGCTCCCCGAGATGCGTTCGCAGCGTCTGTCGGTATCCTCCTATACATCGGACGTGACGATGGGAGAGGATGACGTAGTCACTAGGGCGAAACTGGGCTCCCAAATAATTGAGAGCCTGGACTCCATCACCAAAGTAGCTAAAACGTCGAATAACTTGAGTGGACGTTACGTAAAGGCTCTGAAAGATGCCGCACTCGTCATTCGAGAGTCATGCGCGGCCCTCCTCAGTCATTCGACCTCTGACGAAACAAGAGCCCTGGAGACGGCTAACAAACGCCTCTCCAGAGAAGTCACGGATCTAAAAGAAGAGCTCGCGATCGTTAAACGCGAGCTCCTTAATTTGAGACCACAGGCTGCCTCTCCGGCTCCCCCGCCCAACATCGAAGAGATAATGGCGCGGGCGGTGCGGGAGGCGGTCTCTCTGTCTAACGCACGGCTGGACGCACGACTAGAGGCGTTGGAGACCCGTCTTCTTCCAGCCCCGCGTCTGCGCCCACCGCTTGCTGCGGACAAAAGAAACGAGACCGCTAGGTCTGCCCCAACATCTGCAGAACCACAGCAACAAAGGACTGAGCCAGAACCAGCGGTGTCAACACTGATGCCACCTCTGAACCCTGGTCCGGCTCAAAAGAAGAAAAGAAAAACGAAGAAGTCCGCAGCCGCTGTAGAGGCAGCTGAAGCAAGACTCGACGCTGCAACAACACCAGCAGCGCCAGGTCCCGCTTCTCCATCGGCGTGGACTGAAATAGTGAAGAGGAAAGGAAAGGTGCAGAAGAAGGAAGAGTCTGCGCCCAAGAGAGTGGGCAAGAAAAAGAAGAAGGGAAAGAAAGGTGGGAAGTTACGTGCCCCCAAGACTGCAGCGGTGGTTATCACACTGCAGGAGGGTGCTGTACAGCGCGGAGTGTCCTATAAGGAAGTGATGGACAAGGCCAAGAGACAGGTTGACCTGGTCGCACTGGAAATCCCGTCTGTCAAATTTAAACAGGCCGTGACAGGAGCTCGAATGTATGAGATATCCGGCACGGCTTCCAAAGAAAAGGCGGACGTCCTGGCAAATAAACTGAGGGAGGTCATGGACGAGACAGAAGTCCGCATCTCCAGACCCCAAAAGTGTGCAGAGCTGCGCATTTCAGGGCTGGATGACACGGCCACATCAGAGGAGATAGCAGAGGCCATCGCCAGACCTGGTGGTTGCGCCACCGAAGATGTAAAGGTTGGTGTGATTCGGCGTGAGCGGAATGGCCGCGGATCGGCCTGGGTGAAATGCCCTGTCGAAGTTGCGAACAAGGTCTCGGCGGCGAACACCAAGATCTACGTTGGGTGGACCGTGGTGCACGTGGTGCTTTTATCCCCACGCCCCATGCGTTGTTACAAGTGCCACGAGACTGGACACACCCGAGCGACCTGTCCGAAAGAGGTCGACCGCAGCCAGCTATGCTTCCGCTGTGGCCAGCCAGATCATTCAGCTGCGCAGTGCGAGAATGCACCACACTGCGCTCTTTGTGAGGCAAGCGGAAAACCGGCTGACCACAGTGTTGGCAGTAAGACCTGCGGCAAGCCTGCGTCGAAGAGGAAAAGGAGCTCGAAGACGAGCCAAGTGTCTCAAGAGTCCGCCACACCAACTATGGCGGGCACTGGAACCAGAGCGGCCCCGATGGAAGCCCAATAACGGCGACCCATCGCTTCCTGCAGGGCAATCAGAACCACTGCGCCCGGGCGCAGGACATCCTGGTTCAGAGCATGGCGCAGTGGTCGATTGACCTAGCCTTTCTGTCGGAGCCGTATCGCATCCTCTCTAGAAACGATTGGATTGGAGACGCGGATGGAACGGTCGCTCTGGTTCTTGGTCCAAGAATGTCTCCACCTCCTCCCGGGAGAACAACAAGAGGCAAAGGATTCGTAGTCACCAAGCTGGGGGCCCTCACTGTGGTGGCGGTTTACTTCTCCCCCAACAGACCCCTGGCCGATTTCGAGTCTTTTCTTCTCCGGCTGACCACCTTTATTGGCGGAGCATCAGGCCCAGTGATTGTAGCCGGAGACTTTAATGCGAAGTCAACGCAGTGGGGCTCCCCGGCAACGAACGCAAGGGGTCGCGCGGTCGCTAGTTGGATGGCCTCCACAGGGCTTATAGTGGCTAACCGGGGCACCGTAAACACGTGCGTCCGAAGACAGGGCGGGTCTATCGTCGACCTGACCCTAATAAGCTCAGATTTTGCCCGCCGCATCACCAACTGGCGGGTAGAGGAGGAAACGGAGACGCTCTCGGACCATCGGTTCATCCGCTTCGACATAAATGGACGCGCGTCGGAGCTGGGCCGCACAATCACGTCTGGCGGCGGCCCTAAATGGGCTTTGAGACGTCTAGACCGTGACCTCCTCGAGGAGGCCGCCATTGTCGCATCCTGGGCGCCACTACCTTCGGACGACCCTGCTGAGTGCGCGGAATGGCTGAACGAGGCAATGCGCAACGTTTGTGACGCTGCGATGCCACGAGTAGGCCCGTTCAAGCCGCGGCGCCAGACGTATTGGTGGCGCCCCGAACTATTCAATCTGCAGAAGGAATGCACGGCTGCACGACGACGCTATAAGCGTTACCGAAGACGGCGCAGAAGAGTCCAGCAAGAGGAGGACACCCTCTACGAGGTTTATAAAACAGCCTGCGCTGTACTTCGGGACGCCATACAAAAGGCGAAGAAAGACAGCTGGGATGAGTGGCTACAGACGCTCGAGGATGATCCCTGGGGCAAGCCTTATAAATGGGTGCGCCAGAAACTCCGTCCCGCTGCTCCACCGTTGACGCAGATCCTCCAACCAGATCTCCGCAACAGGATCATCACGACCCTCTTCCCGTCTGGAGCCGTGAGCAATCTAACAGCGTCGATCCAACAAGAGGAAATCGCCGATGACGGGGAAGAGATCCCGCCAGTCACATCAGCGGAACTAGCGAAGGCGGTCCATAAAATGGGCCTCAAAAATACGGCACCCGGCCTCGACGGCATACCGGGACGAGCATGGGTCCTCGCAATGAAGGAGATGGAGCCGCAGGTACTTGCCACTTTGACCAACTGTTTGGTCCAGGGTAGAGTACCGCGGCGTTGGAAAACCGGAAAACTCGTGCTGTTGCGGAAAGCCGGACGGGCCGAAGATCAGCCGTCGGCCTACCGGCCTATCGTACTCCTAGATGAGATCGCCAAAATACTAGAGAGGATCTTGGCGGCGCGTCTCGTACAACATCTTGAGAGCGTCGGCCCCAATCTGAGCGAAAACCAATACGGGTTTCGCTCAGGGAGATCTACAATAGGAGCGGTGGCGCGACTGCGTGATATGGTAGAGGAAGAGGTGTCCCGGGGTGGGGTTGTGTTGGTTGTGTCCTTGGACATTTCTAACGCCTTCAACTCCCTGCCCTGGTCAACCATCAAAGACGGACTCAGACGGCATGGCGTTCCGAGATACCTGCGCATCACCATCAGCGATTATCTCTCGGAACGCTCAGTGCAATTCCCGACTCAAGACGGCTGGGAAGAAGAAGAAGTTGACTGCGGCGTCCCACAGGGCTCAGCCCTGGGACCGGGCTTGTGGAACATCGGTTACGACCCGGTGCTTTCGGGTCCCAATCTACCCGGCGTGGAAGAAGTATGTTACGCTGACGATACCTGCACCGTCACCCGTGCAAAAACATACAGAGAGGCCGTCATCCTTGCAACGGCAGGTGTCGCTCAGACCGTACGAAAGATCCGAGCTCTGGGTTTAAAGGTGGCGCTGGAGAAGTCCGAAGCCATATGCTTTCACGGGCCAAGGAACTCTCCACCCCCCGGATTGGCGATTACGGTCGGTGGGACCCAGATTAACGTCACACCATCTATGACGTATCTGGGTCTCGTCCTAGATAGCCGATGGACATTTAAGGAGCATTTCAAGAAGCTCCAGACGAAGGTAGCGAAGTCCGCCGGAGCCTTGGCATCGTTGCTCCCGAACCTCGGGGGCCCGAGCCTTAGCTGCCGGCGATTGTATATGGGGGTCGTGCGCTCCATGGTAATGTATGGGGCGCCGATCTGGGCATACCATCTACAGCAAGAGAACCGGCTTGCATTGGGCAGACTACAAAGGATGATGACAACCCGAGCCGTGCGTGGCTACCGCACAATATCTAAAGATGCGGCATGCCTGCTCGCGGGAGCCATCCCTTGGGATTTAGACGCGCGCGCCCTCGCTGACGTTTTCTGGCGTTGCGCAGAAGCTCGCGCGGGGGGCAGCAACCCCCTACCGGACGTCGTACGTCAGTGGAGGAATGACGCTAGAGAGACGGCTATTGAAATGTGGAGGGAGCGGCTAGAGAACCCGCAAGTCAGCGTAGACTTGGTGCTGGCGATCCGCCCGGTATTCAAGGAATGGCTCGACAGAAAGACAGGAGCACTCTCGTTCCGCCTCACGCAGGTGCTGACCGGGCACGGGTGCTTCGGTCGGTACCTGTGTGAGATCGTCGGAAGGGAGGAAAATACACGCTGTCACCATTGTGACGCGGACAGGGATACGGCCGATCACACCGTGACGGCCTGTCCCGCCTGGACTGGACAACGCGCGGCCCTGACGGCCGCAATCGGACCTGACATCACGCTGCCAGCATTGGTGCGAGCCTTGGTGCGCAGCGACCCGGATTGGAAAGCGGTGGAAGACTTCGCCGAAGAGGTTATCTCCGCCAAAGAGGAGGCCGAGCGCATAAGAGAAAGGGAGGCGCTCGACCCCAGAAGACGGCCAAGGCGAAGACGTCGTGCCAACAATGGCGACAACAACGTCCCGCCATAACCGGGGTGCTCAGGGCGGCGATAAGGGGAAGCCGTCGCCCATTGCACTGAGTCCCCGAGAGGGTCGCGATGTGCAGTGTGCTCCTGCGCATCGCGACAAAACGCAGTGGAATGGCCTAGAAGCAAGCCCCCAGTGGGGCCTCTGCTCGGCCTGGGGAGCGAGTATAACGCTCCCATCGAGAAGAGTCTGCAGCCCACTAAGCAGACGTCCGCTGATGAAGTTGTGGTGTCGTACAGTTCCCGCGACTTCGTCAGGAAGCGGTGGCTAGGAGCACCGTAGAGTTTTAGTGGGTAGGGCCGCGGCACACACCATCTCCGCCCGCGGCGAGCCCCACATATCCGCAGTGGGAGTCCCCATCCCCTGCGGAATGCGTCACAGCATTTCTCTACGTAAAAAAAAAAAAAAAAAAAAAAAAAAAAAAAAAAAAAAAAGGTAAATAAAAACTAAAAAAAGATAAATAATTATTTTTAACAAAAAATTAAAACCGACTTCCAAGGTAAAAACAAAAATTACATCCTTATAATATGAACTAAAAAGTATTAAATACCTAATTTTTCTATCTAATAGTGCCTTTTTCCGAATTCGGCTAAGACTCAACTATTTCTGTACTCAATCTTCATAATTTTCAAGTCGGTGCCAGTTCCAAAAGTTTCAAATATTCTGTCAGAGACCTGAAGATTCATCTGGTACCGACTTCAAAATTATGAAGATTGAGTACAGAAATAGTTGAGTTTTATTTACAGACTGCGTATTTCTGTTGCCGCTATAACAACAAATACTTACTAAAAATGCTATAAAATAAATTTTTTAGGGGGGCTCCCTTACAACAAACTTGTTTTTTTTAGGTTTTTTCGCTCGTTATCAATAATGGTAACAGGTAGGCGCTTGAAATTTTCACAAAGGCCTTAAATGTATGTCTTCTTTATTAATTAATAATATTATTTAAATTAAATAAAAATTTACTGGGGCTCCTATACAAAAAACACAATTTTTGGCCTATTTTTGCTCTATAATGGTGCGGAACCCTTCGTGCGCGAGTCCGACTCGTACTACTCGTAAGTACAGGGTGTAACATAAATAAGTGATAATACTTTAGGGTGTGTATGTGTTCCTTGTAGATATGTCGCAGCCGACTGGTTAAAATAGCCGTTCAATTAAACAGCTAGCCCTTTGACTGAACAACGCCATTCAATTTCACGGCTAGCTTTTTAATTGAATATTTCAGTCACTCGAAACGTTCAACACTACAGCTGATTCAAGCCGCCGCCGTTTGATTGAATTAGTTCAGCGCTCACCACCGCGGCGCTAGGTGTGTTTTGTTTACAATATGGCGTCAACTAGCCGGTGTTTTGTGATTGCATTAAGATATTTTTCGTAAATATACGTTACAAGTGTTATTAAAGTGACAGAAATTATGGGGGCACATACGAGTGAATCAAAATTTAAACAAATATTCGAATTTTGAGGAGAAATTACGGGATTATGAAATGCATCACGAAGGTATTAAAATTTTGCAATTTTGTTCAAAATGAGTTAGAATGCAATTTAATCTGCGTATTATAATTGCGCTTGTGTAATAATAAGAACAAACTAATGGTCAGCTTAGTTAATTTGCCATTTAACCAGTTAGCTAAGCGTCGTCTAGCTGTAGTGTTGAACGTTGCAGTCAACAAGTCGGCTAAACGACGTATAGCCGTGTGATTGAATGGCGTTGTTCAGTCAAAGGGCTAGCTGTTTGATTGATCGGCTATTTAAACCAGTTGGCTGCGACAGATACTTCACTACGAAAGTAGCAGCACTGAAAGACCAAATTTTTGACGTGATAACGTCTTATAATTCGATATGGGCTGCGCGCACGAAAAAACATGACGCAATATGCGGCGTTACCTCGCTCTGAGGTGTTCCATTTAAGGCTATGACGTTGTCACGTTCAACTATCGTCAGTAAACCGATTTTATAGACAACCGAGTTCGAGTCGAGTTCGAGTTCGAGTTCGACACAAAACACTATTTTCTTTTTAACCGACTTCCAAAAAACGAGGATGTTATATGTTCGGCTGTGGATATTTTTTTTTATTTTTTTATTTTTGTATGTTCAGCGATTACTCCGCCGTTTGTAAACCGATTTTCGAAATTTTTGTTTTGTTGTATTAGGTTTCACTCCAATTTGGTACCATGTTCACAAAAGTGGTGACCTGATGATGGGATCCATGAGTAATCGAGGGAACTCCTCGAAATTTATATGGAAACATATGGTGATTTTGGTTTTCTGTGAAGTGTACTAAGAATACGCTACCAAAAAGTCAAATATTGGGTCAAGGTGTACCATGGTTTCGAAGATGCTGAGAGAACTCCTGACTCCTTATAGATACACGTTTGGGAGTTTCGGCGTTGTTTTAAGAACAGAAAGCATAAACTACTATGCAATTCATATTCATCATCATAATCATCATCATCATCATCATCATCATCATCGTCATCATCATCATCATTACCACGTCGTGTTAAGGCCACCAATGTCTCATGGCACAGAATAGATAATAGTACAAGGCATAGGTATGGATATACTAATAACAACACCTGTTTGTTTTTAATACACGGCGGTCGGCGTCGCCGCGCCGCCGCGCGGCGCGTGGCGGCAGACGACAGAATATCGAATACTTTACTAACTACTTTATAAAATGTTAATAGACAAATAGAATTAAAATAAAGTTATTTCACAGTGAACTCTCTACAAGGAACACATACACACCCTAAAGTATTATCGTCGTGGATTCCCACGATGCGACGTCGTTTCACGATGCGACGTCGAGTCGTGGGAATCCACGACGAGCATCGTAAAAAACTACGACACGACATCGTAACGTGCCACGGTACACGGCACGACGTCACGTCGTAGAAACTCACGACAGTTGTTAGGGCCGGGATACAAAAACACGATACGATACGACATGTCGTACCACGACGTGGCGTCGTTTCAGTTTCACGATGCGACGTCGTGTTGTGGGAATCTACGACGCGCGTCGTAAAAAACTTCGGGACGACATCGTCGTATCGTGTTTTTGTGTCCCGCGGTCCTTATTCAAAATTCAAAGAAGACGCATCGTGAGTTTCTACGACGACGCGACGTCGTGCCGTATATCGTGGCACATCACGATATCGCGTCGTAGTTTTTTACGACGCGCGTCGTAGATTCCCACGACACGACGTCGCATCGTGAAACGACGCCGCGTCGTGGTACGACACGACGTCGTATCGTGTTTTTGTGTCCCGGCCCTATAATGTCCGCCATCTGCTTAGGAATCAACATCTCTGATAGTACATTCGACTGTAGATGCTCCTTTTGTTTTTCCAGAGCGCCCAAAAAGGAGGCGCCGGCGTAAGCGGAGGATTTAGTAAGTATTTTTTGCTTAACGTCCTTTATAGTATGAACAGATCTATACTAATCTTTATATATATATAATTCTTCTGTGAGTGTGTATGTCACTCAGCGACCATTGGGTTATGTGGTCGCTGATGTCACTGAACTTCTCTCAAACGACTGGACCGATTTTGATGAAATTTTTTGTGTGTGTTCAAGGGGATCTGGGAATGGTTTAGATTCACAATTTTGTCCACTGGACAATGTTTTTTTAATTAATTTTTAATTTATTAGTAGTTGTTGATTTTGGAATGTTTTACGTTGGATCCGACAGACGGCGCTACCATCGCAGTGTCAAATTTTAAATAATATTCGAATTTTAATTTTAGTCTGTCCCGACAGTTAGCGCTGCGATCAAATAAAAAAAAAATACTTTATATACTTAATATGGCAAAGAAACGTTTGCCGGGACAGCTAGTAATATTATAAAGCGGAAGAGTTTGTTACTTTGTTTGTTTGTTTGTTTGAACGCGCTTATCTCAGGAACTACTGTTCCGATTTGAAAAATTCTTTCAGTGTTAGATAGCCCATTTATCGAGGAAGGCTATAGGCTATATTTTATTACGCTAAGACTAATATAGGAGCGAAGAAATAGTGAAAAATGGGGAAAAACGGGGGAAATGGTTTAAAAGGGCTTATCTCACGAACTACTGGAGCAATTTTTCTGTTATTTGGCACAGGTAAGAAGTAGACCGAAGGAAGGATGAAGGATCATATTATGCAATTTTTTTGTAGACTAATTTGTCTGTGAAATATCTAATTTACGCGGGCGAAGCCGCGCGGAACGTCTAGTATTAGATATGCATTGAAAACTATTGTCTTAGTTAGCCTTTTAAATAAATTAATTTCTAAAATAATTTATTACAACTAAAGCATTTTTGTGAACAGCTCTACAAAGCTTCAGCGGGACCAGAAATGGCCGGGATTACGCCGCTATCTTTAAAATCTCCCAGTTTATTCACTTATTCAGTTATTACTTATCACTTACCACTATCAAGTCTTTCAGTGACAAAAATTAGCTTTGTTTTCATGCCATCTGCAAGCAAATGCATAAGTATATTGTGTGATCGGTCACAAGATCCTTGAAGATTTTAAATACATTCCTTATAGTCGCAGGTTACACAGTCTCATCAATCTGATCCATCAATCCGGTAAAGATTGACGATTTGATCGTCTAAACTCTAACGGCTCTATAAACTCTAACCCACGGATTGATGGATTGATCATATTTTTAATATGAACTGTTTATAACCATCAATATTTCGGCAACATTACTATAAGTAAAAGAGCATAGTTTTAAGTTTTAACCATGTTTTAACTAAGTATATAATTATTTTTTTCAGGTCCAGCTTCTGGTAAGTATACCCAATAATATTATACTTGTGCTGTGTGCATAATAAGCACAACAAGTACCTATGTAATTTTATAGTAATTTTCAATACTACTTAATAAGTGAACTTTAAACTACAGGAAGAGTAACTCCTTCAAAAAAAGTGCACCAAAAGGCTACAAAATGTGACCCGAATACATGTATACTTTATGCATGTGTTCGGTACACATTTTTAGGGTTCCGTAGTCAACAAGGAACCCTTATAGTTTCGGTCTGTCCGTCTGTCTGTCTGTCTGTCTGTCCGCAGTTTTGCTCAGAGACTATAGGACCTACAAAGCTGTAATTTGGCATGAATGCACATATTAACGATAGCGACAAAATGGTACATGAAAACTTAAAAAATATTTTTTTTTATGGTACCTTCCATACACATCAAGCGGGGATGAAAATTTTTTTTCGCGTCCACCCCATCGTGTGGGGTGTCGTTGGATAGGTTTTTTTTAAATATTATGAGTATTCTTAGATCATTTTCCGATTTAGGGATCCGTTTGTGAAATATTAAGTTTTAAAGTGGAAAAATCGTTAGAGTCCAGTGTCCCCCCCTTCTACCAGCTAAACGGTTGCTTCTGGAAATGTGAAAAAATTCACGGGAGTAGGAAATATGCTGAATTTAAAAGGAAAACTATCACAGCTAAGAAGACTTCATAAATTATTGAGTAATAGTCGATAAACTAAAAAAATGTATTCGGCGAAGTATAAAGGAACTTTTCATCCAAATTCCTTTGAAAATAACTGAGATGATATTGTTAGTAGTGTAAAACACGTTATAAATGTACATTTATTGACCACACAAAAATTAAAAAAAAACTAGCGGTATTACGGAACCCTATATCGCGCGTGGCCCGACACGCACTTGGCCGGTTTTTCGTGTATCTATATATACACGAGTGACATTCAACCAGGTTGACATGATAATTGTTGTCAAACTCATTTTACAATTTGTTTACTTACTTTTTACGTTACGTTAGTAACATACAATATCATTGCTTTTTACGTAGCTTTTTACAAAATTTTCGTTGTTAAAATGCCTAAATGCCCTGTGAAATGGTGTAGAAGTCATACAGATACGACTTTTAATACAGGAATAACCTTTCAAGTTTCATCAGTAAGTGAATTTTTTAAAATTATGCTTAGGTAAAGTTCTTGTATTTTTTCCGACCCAAAAACATGCCCAAAAAGATGGTTTATTTAAGTTGGATGCCAGGGTATTTGCGTAAAATTAAGCTGGTCTTTTTGTGTTTGTCTTATTAAGTTTACATGTTATTGTAAAAATGCAATAATCAAAAAATAATATAATTACAAAATTTTTACAAAGTCGCCATGGACAGTGTTATGCAAGATGTAACAATATAATCATAATTCATAAACGAGGGTCTGACTGACATCAGTATGGAGTATCTTATTTTTATAATGCCGTTCGTACTTCGTTTACGAACCGAACGAACCGAAATGGATGCCGAGCCAGATTACTCGTTTATGTAGCATACACTTTAATAATTAATAGTCATGATATATTTTGTATGAGTAATGACCGAAAATTAAAGAGATTACGAAAATCTGCATTTGCACCGTAAGTCTTTTATTTCAATCCATACTAATATTATAAATGCGAAAGTATCTCTGTCTGTCTGTCTGTCTGTCTCGCTTTCACGCCAAAAGTACCGAACCGATTGTAATGAAATTTTGTACACAAATAGTGTAGAGCCTGAGAAAGGACATAGGCTACATTTAGATGAGAGAAAATATCTTATTTCCATAAAAATAACGATAAAATGAATTCCTACTGCAGTTTTAAAATATGAGAACAGATGGCTTTTTTAAATAAAGTAGTACACGTGTTGGAGCCTATTATTCCATCCAGAAATATCGATGGGCAATGAACATTTTAGTTCTAATATATGACAACAGATGGCGTTTAATATTTTACTTCATTGTAAGATTAGAACCATAGATAGAACTAATTATACTTATTATGTTTTTATTTATATTTTTTAATACGTTAGATATTTGTTTACACTTGGTATAATCAATCTATCTTATCTTATAATATATTATAATCTATATTTACAATCTATATAAAATGAATTCCTACTGCATAACAGATGGCGCTCTACAATAAAGGAGTGTGTACCGAATATATGAAATAGATTGCGTTTTATTTTTTACTTCATTCATAACAGAACTAATCAATAATCATATTTTATGTTTTTATTCATAGCTGTTGCCCGCGACTTCGTCCACGTGGACTTCAGTTTTTAAAACCAACTTTTTAAAACCCTGGTTTTAAAAAGTTGATTGATTTGAGGGACTACCACTTACGTGGTACCCCTCAAATCAATATACCCAAAAACAGCTGTGTTGTGTGCACATAATATTTCATTTTTAACCGACTTCCAAAAAACGAGTAGGTTATATCGATGCCTTAGTTCACAAATGTATTAACTGCAAAATTTTAATTTTTCAGTTTTTAAGTGCCAGACACATTAAATGTCATGCTCTTTCGTCTCCGCACATTGAAATAACGGAACTCCGTCTCTTTCTAGCAAAATCATAGTGACACAATTGTTATAAATATAGTTTCTGGTTACCAAATGTATTAACCGCCTTTATTTTTAGAAATCCAAAAAAAATATTGACGTAACTGATTTTAGGTTCACTAATTACTGAAAAATACAAAACACAAATGTATTAAATACATTTATAATATCTGCTCATTTATCATCGCTAGCTTTGGCAGTGTGTTATGTGTTGTTAACACATATGATTTAAAAAATATTGAGGGATATGGTATGTTAAATACTTTCACTATTAATGCTTTTGCAAGGAGTGATTTGTAATTTGTTTTTTTTATTAACACCTTCACTGCGGGGCAGGCCGAAATCGGCCTGCCGCGGAATTTTTAGCTGGTGCGGACGAAGAAAACTATGTTCTCTCACTTGGTGCGGAACGATTATCTCAGGTGTTTGTAAAAGTATGACAGAGGCAAATATATATTTGAGATTGTGTTCAAAATTATAGGTCTTTCCTATAAAAAAAATATGGCAGGTCGTTATCGGCCTACCACGCACTGGGGGTGTCAAAAATCAGCTCAGTGCGGCAGTGCGCCTATTGCGGCCCGCCGTACAAGCAGGCGGTTGGCGACCAGATACCGCACCGAGCGTCCGCCTCGCCAGTTAGTGATGTGCAATCAATCGTAATTCGTAACTGACGTACGTCGCGTTTTTTAACCGACTTCAATAAAAGGTTATCAATTCAACCTGTATATTGTATGTATTATTTTCAGAACTGTCTAGTTTTGATATGTTTTAGTCTATATTATCAGCATTTGAACAAATGTGACAAATTTCTAAAGTGACATACATGTTTATGTATGTTTTTATGTTTGTGTTCGCACATCTTCGGAACTACTAGTCCGATTAAAGTAATCTTTTTTTGTACTGGGTACTGTTTAACTTCGGGAATACTATTCATCAAAATCGGTTCAGTAGTGTTTAAAATAGGTAATTTTGATTCTCAATTACGTACAATTTGAAGTAGGTTTTATCTTTTTAAAATACAATAATTATTCATTTCATAAAATTAACAACGCACGATAGCAGGAAACAAAAGATCATGTCCTTGAGATGAGCGTTAAACGGCGAAATTATGCAGAGTGATATGAAAAACTGAAAGAAACCATGAGTGTCGAATCAAAAAAGAAATTAAAAAAAAAAACATACTGCAGAATGTGCAAACAAAAACGGGCTTTGTGTTTTAAAGACAGGAATTTAAATATATTAATAAACATATATTTTTTCGATATCCCCTTATTTTTGTTTTTCCCATCTCTACTAAAAATACTTTCTAGTGCGGTTCAGGTCGATATCGGCCCGCCACTTTCCCTGGTTTATTTCTCATTTCCTGTTTGGCAGATCCCGGGGCGAATTAAATCTAAAGTAGTTGGGTTCAAGGTTATTCCAACAGTCCAAAAACTGTACACCTACATTATGTTTTCGCAAAGTTATAGTCATTTAATCTAACCTTGTGCTGGTGGGTCGAGAAAGGCCTACCCCGCACTGGCGGAAATATCATTGGAGGCACACTTTGGCCCGCCGCTGCACCAGACGTAGGTTTAAGATTTTACTTGCCGCAGTGAAGGTGTTAATTAAATGATTACTAATGCCTATAATATTTTTTGATGACTAATATTTCTTTTGTTTAGTCAAATTTCTTGACGTAGAATGGCCAAGGATTAGGGCTTATATAAATTCAAATGTTTATTGATTTAATTTTTATTTGAAAGTTTCTTATAAGTACATAATTCCTCTTTATTCAAAAAGTTATTGTTTGTGACCGTCTAATTAAAGACTGAATGTTAATTGATTTTTTTTTATTTGAAAGTTTCTTATGATTACATAATTCCTCTTTATTCAAAAGTTATTGTTTGTGACCGTCTAATTAAAGACTGATAAATATCATGTGTGATTATCATTTTAGTCTAATGAGTCTTATAGATATGGCCATTATGGCTTAGTCCTTTTGTTTTATTTTTTAAATTAACGAATTTATTATACGTAGTATCCCTTAGTAGTCTGTGAATTTATTGCCCTTGAGGAATATTTGATATTTTTTATAATAATTCGTCACCTCCACGGTAAACTTACGAATCTGCCATTTTATCAAAATCGAGTTTCTAGCAAAAAACTGTCACTTAAGTGGTATTACACATTGTGGCAAATTTCCATATTTCTATCTATAACGGTTACAGAGTTCAGATGGTTCGAATCTGCCTTTTTATGTTCATACACCCATGGAAAACTTACGAAATTGAAAATAGGATAACGTATGTTATAATTCGAGTGAATCTTGCCATTGTAAACTTACGAATCTGGCATATTCGTTGACTTAAACTAGGTGAAGTGACTAGTGACCCACAGCCCACAGGCCACAGCAAACATACATATCTGCCATTTTCGTTAATTTACTATGGCTTCTGAGTCCTGGACCATTCTTTTATGTTCTGAAAGTGGCGGTACCTATATAATTATAAATTTCATAGGTTTGGGAATAAAGACTTCAATAGTTTCACATGGGATGAAACCGAGGGAAAACGCAGGCGGCAGGAGTATTGAAATAGCTACTTGTGTATATAAATATATTTCTAAGCAAGACATAAAGAATGTCAGAATGATGTCAGACAATTATTGCGGTGGCCAACAGAAAAACTTTAATTTCTACATTGTATGTTGCCGTACTTTGTGACAACTCGCAAGTCGCAGGACAATAGACACGATAGATCATGTCTTTTATGAATCCGGGCACAGTCACATGGAATGCGACTGGGTTCATTCTAAAATTGAAAGATAATGTAAGAATTTGGCTGTTTACACACCAGAAGGTTGGACATAAGTCATGAGAATGGCTAGCCTCCTCCATTTAGTGTATAACCGTGTTGTCTCATGAGGAGTTTTTCTCCAAGACTGAAGAAGAAGGCGAGGCTAAAATCGCATCTAATTGACGCTATCGACGCGATGAGTCAATTAGATGCCATGGCCCAATATGCGATGACTATCGTAAAACCCACCCCGAATCCATATTCAGGGTGAGTTTTAAGGATAAAAATTGTTACGGACAATAATCAGCTGTAGGGTATTAACCTGCTGCATTACCTAGTACTTGTCATTTTAACTTTTAACCTTTAACCGAGCAAATTGCATTTTTAAGAGCCTATAATATGCTGTCCCACTGATGGGCAAAGGCCTCCCCCAAGTCCTTCCATTCATCCAGACCCAACGCCGCTCGCACGATTATTGCTAGTAGATTGTTGATTGCTAATTTTACGTGATAGCCCTGCCGTTTGATTTTAAATAGGTAGATTATCGAAAACTGTAGTCTATAAAAAAGTGAACAAATTAAAAGAAAAAAAGGGATGACCGCGATGATAATTTTATAGTGTCCAAGTGTGTGCGCAGTACACAAGAGCACTCTCTATTCCTTTACTCTCATAACCCAGTGGGGCGGACGACCGACACGACTGGCGAGAGATCAGGCGCTGGACCGACTTTTTACATGCCCATCCGAAGCATCAATCATCTTACTTGTCAGACAATCAGGTGATCATTCTGCATTGTCCTAACCAAACTTGGAAATAACATGTTTCCAACGTGGGAATCGAACCCACGACGGTATACGGTATACCATATTATACAATTATTATAATTTATAATATAAAATGCAATGTGCAAACTACCAATTTTGCAATTATGCACTTAGGTAAACATACGAAAGTACCATATTCGTAAATTTACTACGGTAAAATTTTGACCAAACTTACGAAAGTACCACTTTGGTTAATTTGCCATGGTATCAATGAATACCTAATTATGTATATGTATGAAAGTGCAAATTAACGAATGTGCATTATTTTGTGATTTAAATACAATAATGAAAATTCATTGATTGTATCTAAAAGACACAGCAATATGCAAATCAAAAATATTAGAGTATTGATTTCAAAAGCGCAATATTACTTTTAATTATTATTTTAAGGTTTTGAAACACTCTCCTGTAAAATTTGTTTTTTGCAGATTCGTAAGTTTACCGTAAAGGTGACGAATTGTTTGTAATCTTTAACTAGCCTTTTTCCTTTGAAGTGTTTTTAAAAATCAATTTCACTAGTATAACAACGTTTGTTTGTACTAGTGAAATTTTATAATAGTCCTTCAGGAAGAAAAGACTAATTGAAAAGTTTTTTATTATCATTGATGAATGCCCTATAGTTAGGGCTTACTTTGTATTCAGTAATTTAAACTGTTTTTTTTAACCTAAAATTAAACATTATGATCATAACAAATTACTGGTTGTTTCATTATTCTGTTTTATTAAACTTTTTAGACCTTTTAACTTACCTTTGTCCTTTTATATTATGGGCCTTTTACTTTATTTTGGCCTGGTAAATTATGAAAGTTTATTGTGTATTTTACTTAATACCTGTAAAAATTAATTTTACATTGTGCACAAATGTATTATATAGGGGTTTATAGGTTTATTTGGCTCTTTTAGTAATGTTATTGTTATGATAATAACAAAATATTTAGATGTAATGTAGCTAAGGCATTAGTCTTTGGAATACATGCAAAATTGTTTAATTAATATATGCTACTTTCATGCAATCCAGATCTCAATATTCCGAAACTTGAAAACGCTCCCCTGTAAAGTTGTCATTCATGTAGTTAGTGCATTTGTGAACTAAGGCATCGATATGTTCGGCTGTGGTTTTTTTTTTTTTTTTGTATGTTCAACGATTACTCCGCCGTTTGTGAACCGATTTTCGAAATTTTTATTTTGTTGTATTAGATTTCACTCCAATTTGGTCCCATTTTCACAAAAGTGGTGACCTGATGATGGGATCCATGAGTAATCGAGGGAACTCCTCGAAATTTATATGGAAACATATGGTGATTTTGGTTTTATGTGAAGTGTACTAAGAATACGCTACCAAAAAGTCAAATATTGGGTCAAGGTATACCAAGGTTTCGATGATGCTGAGAGAACTCCTGATTCCTTATAGATACACGTTTGGGAGTTTCGGCGTTGTTTTAAGAACAGAAAGCATAAACTACTATGCAATTCATATTCATCATCATAATGATCATCATCATCATCGTCATCATCATCATTACCACGTCGTGTTAAGGCCACCAATGTCTCATGGCACAGAATAGATAATAGTACAAAGCATAGGTATGGATATACTAATAATAATAATTATGTACTGTATAACAACACCTGTACAATTTTTTATCTGATAGATCCTTCGATCGTGGAAAAATGAGACCGCTTCGGGCTTGAAGTATTAAAATTGTTAAATTACTTAGCACAATATGTTCACTTCACTGATAATATTATATTATTTTGTGAGTGTGAGTTGTGACTCTTAACAAATTGTAATAAGATACGTAAAATATACGCGAAGATTTACCTACTAGTGTAACTAAAAAGAGTGAAATTATTATTATTTTTAACAAAAAATTAAAACCGACTTCCAAGGTAAAAACAATAATATTATTATGAACTAAAAAGTATTAAATAATTTTTACTATCTAATAGTGCCTTTTTCCGAATTCGGCTACACCTCAACTATTTCTGAACTAAATCTTCATAATTTTGAAGTCGGTGCCAGTTCCAAAAATTTTAAATATTCTGTCAGAGGACTGAAGATTCAGCCATCTGGCACCGACTTCAAAATAATGAAGATTGAGTACAGAAATAGTTGAGGTTTAGCCGAATTCGGAAAAAGGCACTATTAGATAGTAAAAATTATTTAATACTTTTTAGTTCATATTAATATTATTGTTTTTACCTTGGAAGTCGGTTTTAATTTTTTGTTAAAAATAATAATTTAAATTAAACTTTATTTACGCCAAATTTTACCCATAAACTATTAATCATTGAGTTACGTCACTGCATAGATAAAGTACCGACTACTGAGTAGTGATTTACAAGTAAAAGTGATAACAATCGAAAGAATTGGAAAAGTTAATACAAGATGGTACCACCTCTTATAGAAAGACGTATGGGTAAGCGCTACCGCGATGTAGGCAAACTCTTAGCGACATCTGTTATGAATTTTTGAAACTAATTTAATTTGAACATAATATTTACGTATAAACACCCTACTTTCGCATTTGTTATCTATACTAATTACTAATATTATAAATGCGAAAGTATCTATGTCTGTCTGTCTGTCTGTTTGTCTGTCTCGCTTTCACGCCAAAACTACTGAACCGATTGTAATGAAATTTTGTACACAGATAGTCTAAAGCCTGAGAAAGGACACAGGCTACTTTTTAACTGAAAAAAGGGGTTGTAAGGGGGTGAAAATGCGTAAATTTGTTCAAATTAAGTTAGTTCCAAAAATTCATAACAGATGGCGCTAAGAGTCGCCTACATCGCTCTATTGCTTGCTCATGCGTCTTTCTATAAGAGGTGGTACCATGTTAATTTAGATCAGCGGTCGGCAATTAAGGCTTAATATAATACATATTTCAAAAAAGTAAAAAACCAAACTATCAACTTATGTATTGCAAAGCAGTAGATATTTTTTATATATTCTTTTGATAAATAATGAAGGAGTAAAGTGGTTTCATTCAACGATTTGGAGGTGATTTGGAGGTGATTTGGTTTTTTATTTCTTTATTATGTGATACCGATAGAAAAAATATGGCAAAACCACGTTACGTATCATATCATGTAGATTACTAATTATTTTTTTCAGATATAATTTCTCTGTTAATGCCGATGAAAAGTTGTTTCATCTACACGCTTTTTTCGCGAGAGGAGCCTTAATGGGTAAAGCTAAAGTTGTGTAATGGGCTAAATAAGCTTTAAAATTTGGTATAAATAAAGTTTACAGTTTAATTAAAAAAAATCGTCCAAGTACGAGTTGTACTCGCGCACGAAGGGTTCCGTACCACTACAGAGCAAAAATAGGCTTAAAATTGTATTTTTTGTATGGGAGCCCCCCTTAATTATTTAATTTATTTAAATTCTAGTATTGATTATTAAAGTACAAATTTTAGTATTGATTATTAAAGTCCTACCCGTCCTAGGGGTTGGCGAACAGCGTAATCGCCCGGGGCCTCGCTCTTGCAGGGGCCTCGTAAGACAAAGGGTCTCGCAAAGACCTGCCACTCAGGGCCTCGCAAAGACCTTCCGCCCGGGGCCTCGCAATGGGTGAGGCCGCCGCCCGCCACTGAATTGACGGCAATATTATTTTAGCAGGGTTTGGTTTTGGTTTCGGCGGCAACGCAGGCGCTGGCGCGGGAGGCGGCGCCGACGGTGGTGCTGGCGGTGGTGCAGGCACAGGAATAGGAGGTGGGTATTGACAATTTACAATGGCACTTTTTAGGGCCCATTGATTCCCAAAGTGGTCCAGGTGGACCCCCGGGGGTCCACGGGAGCTCGACAGAGGTCTACGCTTGCGTGGAAAATAAATGGGGGTCCACGCTGTGAGGGGTCCACCGGATCCAGCAAAATGTTTAAAGTGGTCTATGAGCAAAAAAAGTTTGGGAACCTCTGTTTTAGGCGATAGTAAATATTTTGGCAATTTTTCGTTGACAGTGTTTTCAGTCACATTATGCCAAGTGACAAGTCACGAATGTCAAATTAGTACGAATTTAGAACGTTGTCCGTGGGAGAGCCATGCTTCGGCACGAATGGGCCGGCTCGACCGGAGAAATACCACGGCCTCACAGAAAACCGGCGTGAAACAGTGCTTGCGCTGTGTTTTGCCGAGTGAGTGAGGTAACCGGAGGCCCAATCCCCTACCCCCCTAAAAATGCCGCAGTTGAAAAACAATTTGTTACCCCAGGAGGGTACCAACTGCGTTGGAGAATCCCTCTCTGGACGTCCATGCTCAGGCACCCCTGGAACGATCTACGACTGAGCGTTTAAACACGGTCGATTTTAGTCACCAGCCGCATGCGGCCATAGGCCGCACAACTCTGGGGCTTGCGACTTTATAGTCTGAATAACAAGTGCCATTTTCCTCAAAACCTGATCTAACGCACCGAAAATTATGATTTTGGTCTCATTCGATTCGGAATAGCATCTAGAACATTCTATCAAAATTCCAAGAGGGGCTGAAAAAAAATGCAAAAGTTATAAACAATTAAGTAAACATAAAAAGAAGGGTTTCGTTTTTTTTTTATATTTCGAAAACTATTTAAAATTACCAAAATTTGAAAATAGATCCTTAAAGAGCAGGAAATTTCCTAAAAAAAATCTTAGATCCTGGAACCTTATCAACAATCCTTATAACTTTAATTGAGCGGCGAAAGTAGTAACGGTAAAAACGCGTAGTTCGGGTTTCGCGTGAATTGCCGCAATCTGCCACGTGAAGTAAAAAATATATTTTACTGATTAAATATTAATATAAAGAAATAAAAAAAAAATGGGTACTAAGTAGACATATCAATCAACAATAATCTGTCAACAAAAATAAATTATCACAATTTGTTTAATTGTTATTATAGTGCAGTCGCCAGAGGTTTTAACCTCCGAAATTTGTAATAGTGAATTGATTTTTGTTTTTGAGGTGTCATTTTCTTTTTTACACTATAACTTGCAAAGTTTACCAAAAAAATTTTTGTGCTTTTAATTTTTTAGTTACTTAATTAAAAATTTATATTTCACCATATAAAACCGGTCCAGAAATTTTTTTTTTCTTGTTCCTGTTATTTAATGACTCTTATCCGATTGTTTACGTTGAAAATTAACCAAATACACAATTTTAAAAAAAAGAAAGTTTGCTTTGCTAAGCTAAATACAACTATAAGGTTTTTGCAAAGTTTTCAGAGTTTAACGCTCGTCGTAACCAAGATAAAATGGTTTGGGTGGATTTAAGGGTTGTAGCGTAAAGTGTGTTAAACTTACTTGTTGTGCGTATTTAATTTTAAGAGAAATGATAACTTTTATGTACTTAAAAACGTTTAAATATCTCCAAAATGTGTAAAATAGACCGAAAACATTTTTCTATATTTGTTGAGAATTTATTTAAGTGAGAGCTAAAATATTAAATGCATCGACAAATGAAAGATTTTTTCTAGTCTTTGAAATATATTTAAACTTCCTACATAAAGCCAGAAAAAAAATTGAGTGCTACAAATCTCACGTACATACTAAAGACGCATGCTGCGACCTATGTTCGGAAAATGCTTGAGCGAGCGCAGACGCGACATTTTCACGCAGAATGAAATAGTCACAGGCGATCTTTGTAAGTGGGGTGGCGATTCGACTTGGACAGGCGATAGGCCTGGAGATACTGACACAAAATTCTTGGTCATTTGTACCAGTATGGCGGTTTTACAGGGGTATAATTATGTGGGTGGGCGTTAATCGAACGTGTCGGATAAATAACGAGTGTCGAATGATTTGTTCCACAAAAATGCTTGTATTTTCAGATAGTCGAAAAAAAAAATAAGTAGGCGAAAGCGTAATGCCATACTTATCGAGTGCGGCTTACAGCCCGCCATACTAGGGTTGCCAACCGTCCTGTTTTCCCAGGACATGTCCTGGGGGCTGGGACGTCCTGCATAGTTTTTAAGCAGCGTCCTGGGTTGTCCTGGGTTTTTTAATTTTAAAATTCGAGCGCCTATTTAAATTTTTTTACTTTACAAGCGTGAAATGTGATTATTTTAATTACTTGAATTCCATTTCATCTGTTTTCACTAGAATCTAGATATTTATTTAATTATTGCAACTCTATTAAGAGGGCGACTAACCATCGTCCTTCTCTCTTTACACCCACGCCCGTCTTTCATATGGTAGGTGAAAAACGACGACGCGTTTGTGAAATCGTAAAAAAATATTTTTTTTATGGTACCTCCCCTACACATCAAGCGGGGATAACTATTTTTTTTCGCGCCCACCAGTCACCACATCGTGTTGGGTGTCGTTGAATAGGTTTTTTAAAAATATTGCGAGTATTCATAGATCATTTTCCGATTTAGGGATCCGTTTATGAAATATTAAGTTTTAAAGTGGAAAAAATCGTTAGAGTCCAGTGTCCCCCCCTTCTACCAGCTAAACGGTTGGTTCTGGAAATGTGAAAAAATTCAAGGGAGTAGGAAATATGCTGAATTTAAAAGGAAAACTATCACGGCTAAGAAGACTTCATAAGTTATTGAGTAATAGTCGATCAACTAAAAAAAATGTATTCGGTGAACTATAAAGGAACTTTTCGTTCAAATTACACTTGATCGGTTCGGTCGGACACGCACTTGACCGGTTTTTTAAATTTGAGGTTGGCAACCCTACGCCATACCGACGACGCGAGTACGTTAATTTTAATAACAAAATTGAACCATTTGTACCAGGCAAATTTTTGCATAGCTAATGATCGTCGAGTAGCCATTTACGAAAATCACCTTGCCATACTTTTCCGACAGGTCCCAATGGCCGCCATATCACTGCAAAGGTGTATTTTTTTTTCGCCAAACGATTTGTACCACCCTGAAACTTTTTTAACAGTTCCCTGTATGATCATTGATCATAAATAGGAGCCTGATAATTAGTCAATTGAAATGTTACAATTTTAGGACCGAATATTTCATTTATTAGAGGACGCAATTTTATTTTTGGAATATGTTGGGGAGGTCAATAGAAGCTTTTAACCTCAAGTTTGTGGGGTCGCCACTCTTGTCCCCCGGCCACCATGTTGAAAAAAGGGGTGACAACACTATATTCGTGATATCTCGGAAACTATAAGTCTTACAGAAAATTTTTAAGATCATAATTTCTTGCAAATTATTTTGCCTACAAATATGTTTATATAACTTTTTACCCTAAATTAAAAATTTAAAAAGTTATCGCTCTTTAACTTTGTTTAATACATTTGGCAATAAAAATACCTCAGAACAACCTTGTTAATGATTTTTTGAGAAAAAGATCCCCCAATCCCCCCCGATCTCATGAAACAAATTTTCTGCAGATGCAAAGGAAACTGTAAAAGCATGTGTGGCTGCAGAAAAGCAGACCTAAAATGCTCTACAGTATGCCTACTATTCTGTAAAGCTTTACAGGCCTGCTTTTCTGCAGCCACAGTCTACAGTATGCCTACTACACTACATAAATATATGCAAACTATATTATAGTATGCCTACTATACTAGTCTGCACATGCCATGCCTACTATACTATAAAGCATTTCAGTCCTGCTTTTCTGCAGCCACACATGGTTCCACAGTTTCCTTTGTATCTGTAGAAAATTATTTTCATGGGATCGGGGAATCTTTTTCTCAAAAGATCATCTACAAGGTTGGTCTAGGGTATTTTTTGTAAAATGTGTTAAACAAAGTTAAAAAGTGATAATAAACCTTTTCAAAAATTTTCTCACTTTTTAGCTTATCTTTATAATTTATATATATAATTCTTCTGTGAGTGTGTATGTCACTGAACTTCTCTCAAACGACTGGACCGATTTTGATGAAATTTTTTGTGTGTGTTCAAGGGGATCTGGGAATGGTTTAGATTCACAATTTTATCCGCTGGACAATGTTTTTTTAATTAATTTTTAATTTATTAGTAGTTGTTGATTTTGGAATGTTTTACATTGGATCCGACAGACGGCGCTACCATCGCAGTGTCAAATTTTAAATAATATTCGAATTTTAATTTTAGTCTGTCCCGACAGTTAGCGCTGCGATCAAATTAAAAAAAAATACTTTATATACTTAATATGGCAAAGAAACGTTTGCCGGAACAGCTAGTACCTTTTTAAATTTTTAATTTAGGGTAAAAAGTTATATAATATGCATATTTGTAGGCAAAATAATTTGCAACAAATTATGTTCCTATACATTTTTTGTAAGACGTATAGTTTCCGAGATATCACGAAAATAGTTTTGTCACACCTTTTTTCAAGATGGCGGCCGGGGGACAAGAGTGGCGACCCCACAAACTTGAGGTTAAGCTTCTATTTAGCCCCCCCACATATTCCAAAAATAAAATTGCGTCCTCTAATAAATGCAAAGCAAATGTAACATTTCAGTGGACTAAATGCCATACCTGTGGGAGGCAGCGAATATGAACAATATTATTTCAAAATCCTAAGATTTTATTCGTAATTTCAAACGGTTTTGCAATGCGCGGGGGCTCTAGCGTTAAAAACGATCAAAACGCTCAAAATGCCTCCTATTTTGAGCGTTTTGATCGTTTTTAACGCTAAATGGAACTCGGGGCAGGACTTCTACAATATATACTAGTAATATTCTGTGGGCAGGACAGTAGTGACGTCATACAGACTATAGATCCATTTTAACGCCAAAATTTAAATTGACAATTTTAAACCGCATTTTTGCAGTAAATTCCAGTATTTTGATTTTTTAATATTCTTGTGGTCTATTCTACATGGAGTTCTTTATAATAAACACAAATCTTCCCTATTTCAGTTGGATTCGGTTTTGGCGCTAACGCCGGTGCTGGCGCAGGCGCCGGCGCGGGATTCGGTTCGCAGAGCTGAGCTATCACACATCAAGAGTTACATGTGAGAATGTTACTAGAGCTGAGTTAAGAGAGTCATGAAAATAAATTCCCAAACAATTTATTTTTTATTTATTTCCACATTCTTGTCACACCCTATGCGTACTTTAAAGCTACTTGTACAAAGATTATTATTATTTTTAACAAAAAATTAAAACCGACTTCCAAGGTAAAAACAATATTAACATTAATATGAACTAAAAAGTATTAAATAATTTTTGCTATCTAATAGTGCCTTTTTCCGAATTCGGCTAAACCTCAACTATTTCTGTACTCAATCTTCATTATTTTGAAGTCGGTACCAGATAGCTGAATCTTCAGTCCTCTGACAGAATATTTGAAACTTTTGAAACTGGCACCGACTTCAAAATTATGAAGATTGAGTACAGAAATAGTTGAGGTTTAGCCGAATTCGGAAAAAGGCACTATTAGATAGCAAAAATTATTTAATACTTTTTAGTTCATATTAATGTTAATATTGTTTTTACCTTGGAAGTCGGTTTTAATTTTTTGTTAAAAATAATAATAATTTCACTCTTTTTAGTTACACTAGTAGGTAAACCTTCGCGTATATTTTACGTATCTTGTTACAATTTGTTAAGAGTCACAGTTCACACTCACAAAATAATATATTATCAGTGAAGTGAACATATTGTGCTAAGTAATTTGACAATTTTAATACTTCAAACCCCAAGCGGTCACCGGCGATTGCGATAACAATTTTTCGTTGCCATACTCCTCGGAAACGGCTTGACCGATTCTCATGAAATTATGTGAGCATATTGTGAGGATATTGGTCTGAGAATCGGCCAACATCTATTTTTCATACCAAAAATTATTTATATGGCAAAACAACGTTTGCCGGGACAGCTAGTAATATAATATAATATTATCATAATTATTGACAGCTGTTCTTGATTTCAAGAATTCAATTTCAAATCCATTCAAATCGATACTTAGTGCGCTATCTATCGATTAATAAGTATAACTAATTAGAAAGACACTTATTGACTTTGTTTTGTTTAAATGCTCTTTTTATTAAAATAACTTTATTTTAATTCTATATTTTGTCTATTAAAATTTTATAAAGTAGTTAGTAAAGTATTCGATCTGTATATAAAGTAGTAAAGTATATTCGATCTGTTGTCTTCCGCCACGCGCCGCGCGGCGGCGCCGCGATACCGTCGCCTCCGCGGCGCTGACCGCCGTGTATATTTAAACAAAGTGTTGTTATACAGTATAAAATTATTATTATTATTATTAGTATATCCACACCTATGCCTTGTACTATTATCTATTCTGTGCCATGAGACATTGGTGACCTTAACACGACGTGGTAATGATGAAGACGATGATGATGATGATGATGATGATTATGATGATGATTATGATGATGATTATGATGATGAATATGAGTTGCATAGTAGCATATGCTTTCTGTTCTTAAAACAACGCCGAAACTCCCAAACGTGTATCTATAAGGAGTCAGGAGTTCTCTCAGCATCTTCGAAACCATGGTATACCTTGACCCAATATTTGACTTTTTGGTAGCATATTCTTAGTACACTTCACATAAAACCAAAATCACCATATGTTTCCATATAAATTTCGAGAAGTTCCCTCGATTACTCCTGGATCCCATCATCAGGTCACCACTTTTGTGAACATGGTACCAAATTGGAGTAAAACCAAATACAACAAAGCAAAAATTTCGAAAATCGGTTCACAAACGGCGGAGTAATCGTTGAACATACAAAAAAAAAAATATATATATATCCACAGCCGAACATATAACCTCCTCGTTTTTTGGAAGTCGGTTAAAAATAGAGACTAAGGGCCAACGCTAAAACTTGGGCGGATGCGGGCGCGTGCGCCCTTCTCATTTAGCGCTGCTAGTATAATTTTTATCTTGAGCGTGTACAGTTGTGTCCAGTAGATTATCATGGATTATTATTTACTAATTTATTATTTGGCAAAAAGACGTCAACGGAAACAACGTCGATTGCGAAAAGAGAGTGCCCGCGCCGTGTGCCCGCCGTCCGCCGTGCGTGTGACAGTCCGTCGCCAGCGTCCGCACTCCGTCGCACTCGCCTGCGCTGCCCACACTATTTTTTATTAAGGCTCCATTCCACCGCGGCGCACGCTGTGCACGGCCACGCGCACGCGTGGACGTCCACGGATTTATTTCTTTGACTTGAGTCAATTCGTGCGTAGCGTGTCCGTGGGTTGCAGTGGACACAGTCACATAATTATAATATTTTCTTACAAAGCGAAGCTTGACGCACGTGCGTAGTCTCTCCGTGCGCCGCCGCGGTGGAATGGAGCCCTTATCACACGCGAGTGCATGCGCCTGCGCGAGTTTTAGCGTTAGCCCTGAGGCAATGCTGATCTACTGTGTTTTGGCGCATGGATGCAGAGTGCAGACAGCCGCCACTCACAATGACACCAACGATAATTCACTTGCGTATAAAATATTAGCGCAATAGACGAATTTCTACTTGCTCGGCGATGGTGCTTTTCATTGCCTATGTAGAGATAAACTACGATAACATGGCGCGCCCCTCCAAATTACTGTTTCAATGTGTGTAGTCACAGCCTTATGAAAGAGTTTGTATGGAGTAAGTATTCAACCAATCGACCGGTACTCGTAATATTTCACTTACGGCCGTTCCCAATATTCAATCTATCTCTGGTTTGACATTCGACCGATCGCAGCTAACATGGAATTGACTTAAAATATACGTCTCTAATGTCTAATGAGAGCTATTCCTATCTCTAGTAGGGCAAAACCAAAGATAGATCAAATATTGGGAACGGCCGTTAATGTCACTTATTACCAAGATTTGTTGATCAACTAATCATAAAGAGCCGACCACGCAAGACAACGCACATCAAACGTTTTGACAACGCACTTCAAACGTTTTGAATTTTGGAGGGGCGCGCCATGTTATCGTAGTTTATCTCTAAATTCATTTACGTACCAACTCAAATTAAGAGCCCGTACTCTCTATCCTACTGCTCTCTTCACACTCACGCCCGTCTTTCATATGCCAGGTGAAAAAGGACGATCGCCAAGTTAGCGGGCAGTTATATGTATTCTGTTTTTTAAAGGGTTTTTTTTATATGAAAGTGGTAAAAAGTAATTCCAACATTGTATAGACGACTTTCTCATCAGTACATTGTATTTTTTTCATACCGTTAAGACGTCAATACAATCCATAAAAAGGTGATATTCTAAACCTTTTACAGCAAAAATCACAAAACTGTCGCGGGTTTGAGTTGGATTATTTAAAGATACATAAAAAAAAATCTAGCTCCAACATTAGATTATAATTTAAATGATCTTACATGTTGTGCATTAAAACTAATAGAAATACTGTATTTTAACTGTTAAATCACGTCTGTTAAATGAGCGAAATCGGCAAAATTTCGTATACGGACTCTTAATATATTTTAGACAATCGTACTTTTTAGGTTTCCGTATCCAAAGGATAAAATGGGACCTTATTACTGAGACTTCGATGTCTGTCTGACCGTCTGTCTCCTGGTTGTATCTCAAGAACCGATATAGCTAGATTTATGAAATTTTCACAGATTCTGTATGTCTGTTGCCGCTATAACAACAAATACTAAAAACAAAATAAAATTAATATTTAAGGGGGACTTCCATACAAAAAACGTAATTTTTTTGGCCTTTTTTGTTCGATATCAATAATGTTATCTCAGGTAAGCTTTTGAAATTTTCACAAAGACTTACCTACTTTTTGTGCTCTTTATTAATTACTAAATAAAAATAATAAAATAAAATAAAAAATTAAGGCGGGCTCCCTTACAAAAAACACAATCTTTGGCCTATTTTTACTCTATAACGGTACGGAACCCTTCGTTAACGAGTCCGACTCGCACTTGGCTGATTTTTTTATGTATTTACTAGTATTTATAATAAAAAATATACTTAAGTTAAAGTACAATTTATTACATTACAAAAACTAATATTTTAATAAATGCAAATACATATTAATATGCAGGTACATACAGTCAAAATATTATGATGAACATGTCCTCAATTCATATACATGGCAGTTTGAGTGTAATTGTAAGTACAAATATTATTAATATTGTCATAGTCAAATGGAGATTTTAACCCATCAAGTCCCATGAGGACACCGGTGACCGCGACAACAATAAAATAACAATAGATTTCAAAGAATCCGCGATCGATCGTGACCGCACTAAGGGCCGGGATACAAAAAACACGACACGGCGTCGTGTCGTACCGTGACGCGACGTCGTTCCACGATGCGACGTCGTGTCGTGAGAATCTACGACGCGCGTCGTAAAAAACTACGACACGACATCGTACGACGTCGCGTCGTCGAAACTCATCTTTGAATTTCTACCTACGCTGTACGTGATGCGGCACTTCACTATAATACTGATGTTTAGTGTCGCGTAGCCCCTTGCTGCTTAGTGCGGCGTAGTTCATGCGATTTCATACAAAGAACATTAGGTTTGGCGCGTCGCGTCGCGTCGCTCGGCTGCTGTGTAGTTTACTAAAGCGGCTTCACCTTAAACGTCAATGATAAATGCAACGTTCGTCATATTTTTATGACAGCACTATAATTTGATAAGTTCACAGCACCTCGCAGAGTTTTCTTTTGGAGATTCTGAAATTAGAGAAAAATGTTTGCTATCATTTATTATAATAGAAAATACCTAGATGTATAAACAGAGTCAATCTAAAGCCTACAGCACTATTATTAATTTTACTGTCTCTAAATATTGCTCATAGGGTCAATATTAACCTATCAAGCCTTATAATATCACCGGTGATCGCGACAACAATAGAATAACAATAGATTTCCAAGAATCCACGATCGAAGGATTAATTATTACGCAAAGGTCGGAACAGAGGTCGCTACTAGCTCATACAGTAAGTTATTCGACCAAAATCCGATATATTGCCCACGTCATATCAGAATATTGACAGACGTGGTCAAACCTCGAGCAAAACTTTTTGCTTTGTCTGTGCTGGTAGTGTGATCTAGCGTTTTTAAAACTAAAACATTACAGTAAATATCTTATTGCTACAGACTAACAATGATATATAAAGACATGAGTGGATGAATCGAACAAGTAACACATTTAGAATTTCGAGTAAATCGCGTTTAAAGTTTCCGGTTCCATACTTTTATATGTAATATGCAACAAAATCTGTAAAGACTGTTATGCATGAAGTAAACATAAATCACTTTTTTTTTTAATTGAGATGAAACAAGACTCAATTGAAGACAAGAAACTCACGGCCAAACAGACAGGCCAAAAATAAATTTGGATTATACTTCGACAGACGGGAAAGATTTAAAGGAATTCCGCCAAAACTAAAATATGTGAACAAAACTGAGTTGCGGGAGTCATCTAGTAGGAATTATAGAAAACGAGATTATGAAAGTAATAATCTCCAATCTCCATATCAAATTTCATCGAATGTTCAGTTCAGCCGTTTAAGTGTTAAGAGGTATTTAAGATAGACAAACACTATTTCCTAATTTATAATTTTATTAGTAAGGATCAATTTATTTTGCCATTATATGCGTTGTATTACAGGAGATTGCTTGAATATTTTACTTTTTTTAAGCAATATGTCGACTTTTTTTTTATTCTATTGGTCAAAGGTGGTCAAAGGCTATTATACAGGGTGCAATTAAACCTTCCTTCCAATTTTTTTCCAGGGCTTAGGTATCATTAGGAGAGTCCATTTAACAAAAAAAAATTGGGTGTTATTTTTTTCAATTACAAATTTTATCCCATTTCAAATCGTTGCAGAATGGTCACTCGCGGCGCGGGGGAATGAGAGGGGGTGACGCGGGGTGAGGCGAGCGCGCAGGGGCACGTCACGCGCGGCCGATGCATCGTGTCCATTATTGTAGTGGTTTTTAGGATAACTTTCGGAAGCTATTTCTCAACATTTTAGTATTGAGTGATTATAAAAGAAAAAATATTTGTATTTTTATTTTTAACAAGGATCAATATATCAAAATTTGGCAGGAAGGTTTAATTGCACCCTGTATAGAATGTACACATTAATCAGATAACAAAGTACAAAGCACAACTGTATTTTTAACAAGATTTGAAAGCACAATCCTTTAAAGAGTGGATATTCCCGGGTAAATATTAGGTATACAGGGCGCAATCAAACCTTCCTTAACTCATTCTTCCACTCACCTCTTCATATTATTTTAACATAATATGCGGATGGAACACGGTTAGCAAGCATTGGCATCGAGCCATGGGTGCAAAGTAGCATCAATATGAGGCTATAGCTAGATCTGATTAATTGCCACGCGACAAGAGAGCAAGTCTGTAAGCATGGGTCAAAAATCACAATATGCCATGTTATGTCAATATGCCTTCTCTTTCATCAATTTGAAAATGTCTGCAAGAAACAACAATATTCGGTTACCTTTTTGAACATATTCGCCATCAGCAAATTAGTCTTTTTAATTCGTTCCTTCTTAATATCTTCCTTCTTCTTTTGCACCTCTGGTAACGATTTGTAAATTTTCTCCGAATGCTTTTTCATCTCTTTCTCACTTATGAATTTTGGAGCCACTGTAATATTAAATATACTTTTTATATTTTATACAGATATTTAAAGACTTTATAAAATGTATTTCATTTATTTGAAATGACTACGCTCAAAGTAGCCTATTTAACCCATCAAACCCCATAAGGACACCGGTGACCGCGACAACAATAGAATAACAATAGATTTCCAAGAATCAGCGATCGAAAGATTGATAAAAAGTAATGCGTTTCCAAGTTTAATTATCTGCAAACAAGACGAAACTTTAATGGCGAGACTAGGGATTGCAATCCGGATACTTCGAAATCCGAAAAATCCGGATAATCCGGATTTTTCGAGCCTTTGAAAAATCCGGATTTTTATTTTTCAAAATCCGGATTTTCGGTTTTTTCGAATAGTAGATAAAATTATGAAAAATAAGCTTTTACGTAATATAAAATTAATTTAAATGTATCTGACATACAAATTCACATTTGTTTAAAGGCGCTATCACAACTTTGCGTGGTCTACACGTACTAAAGTCAGAATTTCGTATTATATAACATGCCATTTTGTAGTTATTTGGTGGTTTTTTCATTTTATTTAAAAGAAAATAGTTACATGATATTTTAATTTCGTATAATCTTGCTCTTATTTTACTATATTATTATGTTTTCTATACGATAATTTAAATGCAATGATGATAAATTTACAATTATTTTAGAATAATTTAGTATTTTAGTTTTAGTATATAAATATGTTGTTTTTGTTTACATTAAGATTATAATTACAAATTATATATTGTTTACGTAACCAATGCTATTTATGATTCTGTCTAATTAAATAATAGTGAGTTTATATCGTAACGAAATGTTGATTTTTTATATTTATTTAGTCATTATTCTGTGCAATAGCCTAAATATAAATATACTATCCAACTGCTGGGCAAAGGCGCCGCCCGAATCTTTCACTTATCTTGCTCCAGCGTCACCGTTTGCCAGCCCAGCTGATATGCCTCGAGTGGGGAGTTTATAACCATGTCTTGGCTAAAGTCTTCGCAATCCTTGGTTCCTCATTGGTAACGTAACCACTGACAAGTTGGCTAGTAAGAAAAAAATAGAATCCTTGCCAGAAACCTAACTGGACAACGTAAGCTCAACAAGCACCTTTACAGAATAGGTGTTAATAGCATTACAACCAGCAGATTCTGTGACACACCTATTCAAATTCTACTTGACGAGCTACTGTTTTACAACAGAACAAAAATTCTCCTAATTTACTAAAGAGAAAAATTGTGGCACCAATCCCAATCACATCGTTAAATTTATGAGCAGCACTGGGTTGGGGACGGTACTCTAATACGAAGGTGTCACAGTAGATCCTAAGGATCGTCGTAACGTAAAGATTACAGTGGAATTCGCCATCGAAGGAAAAAAAAATGAGAAAAATGTGTCAGCTCCGACGCACGACTGGAGTTTACTCCTTAAGTACGAGTATCTAACCATACGCAAAAAGAATTCAACTGAAAAAAGATTAATATCATATGAAATCAGATGTTCCGGCAATTTTATCTACACCCCTTTCTGCCATAGCATTTTTTTTTTTTTTATAAATATCAATATGGCATATATATTATATATATTCTTAAGTTAGCGATTTTCACATGGATGTACCATGTGAAAATCGCTAACTTAAGAAAAATGATAATTTTTTAAGACGTCTTATTCTGCATTTTTAAAATGAATGTTAAATAAAGAAATAATTAGAAAATAACTCACATTTAAAGCTGTTTTTCAAAAATATTCAAAAAATTACATAAAATCCGGATTATCCGGATAATCCTGATTTGAGGATGAAAAAATCCGAAAATCCGGATTTTTTTCAAAATCCGTTTTTTGCAATCGCTAGGCGAGACCGCACTAGGCGACTAACTGCAGCGTCACTGACGTTTTGTGTTGCGTAGCCCAGCTGCCGCCGCGTAGTGCGGCTAAGGGTCTACGCAGACGGACCGCATTTCAACTGCAATCCAACCGCAAAATTGCAGTTCAAGTGCAGTTTGAATGCAGTTGACACGACTGCAGTATTGCAGTCGTATGACTGCAATAGAACTGCAAACCAAACAGTTCACACGACTGCACGCCAACTGCAACTAAACTGCAATCCGACTGCGCGTTTGGTTTGCAGTTCAATTGCAGTCGTGTCAACTGCATTCAAACTGCACTTGAACTGCAAATTGCGGTTGGATTGCAGTTGAAATGCGGTCCGTCTGTGTTGACCCTAAGTCATAAAGAGAATATTTAGAGAATGCAGTTATCCGCATTCGATATCCGAATTCATCTTCCGTATCCGGAAATTCGAATGCATGAATTTAGTAGAAAATACATTAACCGACGCAAACCCTCTCTTTTCTGCGAACGGAACGAATCCCGTATGCCGCACGTAATATTATGTTTCTAGTGCTAGTCGGATCGCGCGTGATTATAATAAACGGCCAAGTGCGAGTCGGACTCGCGCACTAAGGGTTCCGTACCATTATAGAGTAAAATTTGCCTAAAAATTGTGCTCTTAATTTTTTATTTTATTTTATTATTAAATATTAAAGCGCACATAAAACTAAGGACCTTGAGTAAAATTCAAGTACCTACATGTTGCCATTATTGATATAGAGCCAAAAAAGAAAAAAAAAACACATTTATTGTATGGGAGAATATTAATTTTGTTTTGTTTTTAGTATTTGTTGTATAGCGGCAACAGATATACACAATCTGTGAAAATTTCAACTTTCTAGCTATTACCGTTCTTGAGTTACAGCCTGGAGACAGACAGACGGACAGACATCAAAGTCTCAGCAATAGGGTCCCGTTTTTACCCTTTGGGTACGGAACCCTAAAAACGAACGTTTGCGCTACTCTCATGCCCGGGCCGCACCTGCGTAGTGCTTCGTGCTTAAAACAATACTATTGGACGATCTGCGTGTATCGTCCAATGGTATCGTCTCATAGCACGAAGCTTCGTACGATAGACGCATGAGCGGCCGCGGCATCACAGAACTCCAAATCAAATTCCGCATTAGGAAATCGAATACAAAAAATGTGTGTATTGCCAGCCTTAAAGTTTCGAGACTAAGGGCCTGTTTCACCGCTTCCTGATAAGGCTATCCACCACTTAATTTGACAGATGGAGTATGGAAAATCTGTCAAATAACCCTATCGGGCACCTTATCATCCAGGATAAGGCTATCCACCACTTAATTTGACAGATGGAGTACGGAAAATCTGTCAAATAACCCTATCGGGCACCTTATCAGGAAGCGGTGAAACAGGCCATAAGGGCCTGTTTCACCACTTCCTGATAAGGTGCCGGATAGGCTATCCACAACTCATTTGACTGATTCTCCATACTCTATCTGTCAAGTTAAGTGGTGGATTGCCTATCCGGCACTTATCAGGAAGTGGCGAAACAGGCCCTAAGCTCCAATTCCACCAGCCTCTGTTAGTGTTAACTGTAAACAGCTTGTTAATATTGACATGTTTTCTCTTTCATTTATAAGAAAAACGAAAGAGTAAACGTGACACTAAGGGCCTGTTAACTGTTTCACCACTTCCTGATAAGGTGCCGGATAGGCTAGCCACAACTCATTTTACAGATTCTCCATACTCTATCTACCAAATTAAGTGGTGGATAGCCTATTCGGCACTTAAAAATGACATGTTTTCTCTTTCATTCATAAGAAAAACAAAAGAGTAAACGCGATACTAAGGGCTGTTTCACCACTTCCTGGTAAAGTGAGGGATAGGCTATCCACAACTTATTTGTTAACTTATACTCTATCTGTCAAGTTAAGTGGTGGATAGCCTATCCGGCACTTATCAGGAAGTGGTGAAACATGCCCTAAGCCCCAATTTCACCAACCTCTGTTAGTGTTAACTGTTAACAGCTTGTTAAAATGACATGTTTTTTCTTTAATTCATAAGAAGATTCGAAAGAGTAAACGCGATACTAAGGGCCTTTTTCACCACTTCCTGATAAGGTGAGGCTATCCACAACTTATTTAATATAATATGCTACATACTCTTATTGTGGATAGCCCATCCGGCACTTATCAGGAAGTGGTGAAACAGGCCCTAATTCTAGCGTTAACTTTAACAGTCGTTGGTGAAATTGGGGCTAAACAAGAGACCCATACAAATTGAGTGTCATTCTTCACATACATTTTCTAGTCCTCAGGTCCCTCCCCAGGACTTCGGCGAGTCGAGTGAGGTCCGCAACATCTACATCCACGTGTGCCGACAGCACCGCGCGCTTGGTCGCACGCTCGGAGGCTCTGAAACGTTACACACTTTTCTTACAACACTTTAGTAATTCCATGATTAAATTAATTGAAAACTACTGCTGTAAATTATGCACAGTTTAAAATAGAACACGGGAAAGGACAGAAGATATATTTTATTAGGGTTAAATGTACTATCAGAGAATTGATTCCTAGACAGATGGCGGACCTAAGTAATTTGGTCGCATTAAGGCGAAGCCTTGATAATTTGGCTGTAGCGATATCGATTTTTCTCAGCAATAACTAAAGCTAAGAAATTAAAGTTAATTGTCAGTATTCATCATGTCTTTGTCTTTGAATTACCCATAGCATAACACGGTTGGTCAACTTTTATAACACAGAATAATCAATCAAAAAGACCTCTGTAAAAAAAAGGGATTGCTATTTTGCCAACACAGGAGACTGATTTAAGCACGCTTCCAAAATTTGTACATAGATTGGTTCAAGCATACACTTTAATTTGCCCATAGCTTATATTAAATGTATTTATGGTTTATAAATTACACGACAAAAACCATTTTGCCGCTTACGCCGATTCTATTTTTTGCTGTTCCATTGCTTGTTTTCTATGAGAGGCCGTACCGGTCTCTCATAGAAAACAAGCCATCTAAAACATATCCAACACGGCTTTTTACTTTAACGCGGTGTCACCCATCCGACCGATCACAGCCGACCAAACGACGTAGGTCTCTCAACTGGCTAGGAGTCAATTTCCTCGGGTATACAATTCAATCATTTTTTGCACGAAGTCATGATCAATGTTTACTATTACATTTTACATTTTATAGTAACTTAGCAAATGGAAACCTATGGTTTTTGTCTTCAAATTATTCTGGAAAATACATAATAGGACATATTCTACCTTTTAGGGTGTGTTTCCACTGAAGCGGAGCGGAGCTTAGCGGTGCTATTCCAGCGTAATGACAGCGAAGCTAAGCGAAGATTTCGAGCATGGTGATTGGTCAATTCGGCACCGCTAAGCTCCGCTACGCTTCAGTAGAAACACAGCCTTAAAAGAGACCAGTACGAATTAGGTGCTTCAAGACTACGACCCATAACGATTTTAATTCAGTAAGCCAAAAAAAACAGAATTCTGAATAATGAAATAAAACTCACCAACTTCCATCACTTCGTTTTGAACACAATACAATTTGTGGACACACTCTTTGCATGGACAATGAATTTTATCAATAACACCTATAATTTTTTTAATTTAAAGAGGTATTTTATGTTATTGCTAACTAAAATATTATGAACCTTAATGCTTAAATCTACATGAACAATGTCAATGGGAAATTACTAATGGCATAAATGTCTACTTTATCACCCTCGAATTTAACGGACCCTATATTAATTAATGCGAGCGACAGAATAATGTTACATGACCAAAGTAGTGAGACGAAATTCCTACTATATTAATCCTTCAAGCCCTGTATTAAGAGCACCAGTGATCGTGACAACAATAGAATACAATAGAAATTCCAAGAATCCGCGATCGATGGAGTAATAGTAAGGAAATATTACTTCTTTTATCTTCTCCACTGTAAACAAGTTATTAATATTGAACAGAAATACCTTCGCAATACAAAGAAGTCATTTTATTTCGTACACAAGTAGACGGGTGCACCACAATCATGTTCAAATGTGCGTCACATTCGGGTCTGAAGTGAGAAAAATTGGTGAGTTTTGAATCTATAACGCACAAAATAATTTGCCATTCTGTCGATAGAGGCAGGTAGAAAATTATTTTATGTGTTGTAACATACCTAAGGGCCAACCCACACGTACCACACCCACAACCACACCACAAATACACCACGTATATATCGTATTGTAAATGAACTGGATCACACGTACCACATTCAGCAGTTCTTGTCGACCACTTGTGTCATACCGACCACATCGCAATCACAAGCGAACTAGTGGCCGACCGCATCGCAACCACAACGTTGCGTCAATGCAACGACAGTGCGCGCAGACCGCCCGCGCTCTTCCCCCTCCATTTTATTGACTTTCGTACGTAATGATGCGCAAGTCGCAACTACTGGCGACAACGCAATCACGTCGACATTTTGTCGGTACCACAACGCAACTACAAAAAGCTGCAGCAACGCCATTCACACGCAACATTCCACTGCTTGGCGGCATTTTGTCGTTGCGATGTGGTGTGGTTGTGGTACGTGTGGGTTGGCCCTAAGGAATAACATGAAAATTTACCATAAAGTTGTACTAACCTTGCTTCATTTATCAATTTTAAACAGCTCTGCCTTTGTGTACTTCGCTCAACAAAGTCTGGTCTATTCTGTTCCAAGTAATCTCTAATCGTGCATGTGGCTGTGTTCCTCATCATATTGTCTGTACTTGACACTTCATTATCTTGAGGCACGCTTCTTGCGCCAAAGTCCTTAGCGAGATGCCGAGGCAAATTGCCCTCAATTTTTTGAGTTACCTCCTTAAATTGCATGTTTTCCACCCTCCGTTTTGAAGGTACTTTGACAACAATATTTTTTAAATGTCGCTCAACTCTTTGCTTATCAATCTCTTCGCTCGCAATACTGTCAGAAGTTTGGAGGATCAAGTTGTAAGCTACGCATTTCTTAGCTTTTTCTGACGCTCGCGATCTATGGGACTTGTGTCCCCTACAGTAGCAGCGATGCTTGCATTCACAATTTACAGAGGAACTGCTAGAAACGTCGCACTTTCTACAGTGAGACCTACATTGATGTTTCTCACAGTGATGTTTGGGTTTATGTTGAGTTTTACAAGCAGTGGAATCGGTTGATGTACTGTGAATGTCAGTAGATATTGGACAATCGGTTGATTCACCGCAACATATTTTATTTTGCTTTGCCTTTCTCGGACTCAGCTGTACGCTTTTATCTTTAAATGTTTTCTTTTTATTTTCTACTTCATTATCGTGGGTACTCGCTTGGTTGTCTATGACATCATAATGGGAAGTCTTTTTTGGTTTATCACTTTTTATTCTACGAGGACTTCTATTAGAATTAATCACACCTTCGCTACTCGAATTTCGAACTTTCGTGCTCTCGTTTTCTGTCGTTTCACTAGTGTCTAATAAATAATTAAGTACTGCGATAATTTCAGCGTAACATTTCTTACGTTTACTTTTATCGATCTCTTTTTTCGAATATCGCTTTGTTATATCGCGTATGATATCCAATAGAGGGTCTCGAGTAGAACTTTTACTCTCATCTGTTTGAGATGTAGAGGAAAGTGTTTTTTCGGAATGTTTACTAGATTTTTGTCTGCCACTTTCTCTGGTATCATTAGAACTTTTAGAAGAATTTGTAATTTCCGTCGCTGTATCCTTTGTTTGAATTTGTGTGAGGTAAGTGTCATATTGTGTATTAACGTCTCTTCCGCTGTTAGGTGCAGTAGCATTGTTATTACTAGAGCCAATGTTAGATTCAGGCGAAGTTTTTGAATTTTCACCATTTTTGTTGTTACTCTTTTTCTCGTTATGACGATAAGAAAGTTCATTCTTATCTAAGTCTATGGAACTCAACAAGGGTTTTATAAGCGTTTGTTCTTTTGATATCTTCTTTTCATTTCCCATAGATGTATGGTGATCGACAAGTTTATTTTCGTCTAAATTAAAGTTGGATTTAATTGTAGATTTTTTAAATGTCCCTTCTTTCGCACTTTCACTTTCTTTATCCATAGACGTATGCCGATCAATAAAATATTTTTTATCAGTATTGGTGTTAGACTTTACTAAAGGTTTTTGAAGTGAATGGGCTCTTGAATTATTATTTTCTTTACCCTTTGAAACTTCTCTTTTATCTGAATCTAAGATAGTTCTTAGTAAAGGTTTATCTAAGGTTCGATCTTTTGAATCCTCATTTTTGGTACCCATAGATGTTTGACGATCAGTAAATTCTTTTTTGTTCCTATTTGGTTCAGTTGTAGGTTTCATCAAAGGTTTCTCAGATGAATCTACTTTTGAATTCTTGCCTTTACTTCCCATTGATGTATAACAATCAATAAATTCTTTTTTGTCCAATTCATACTTAGGTTTAGCACAAGGCTTTTTTTGAGATTTATCCAAACCAGCTTGAGATGTAAATTTATTAAGTGGCTTTCCTCTCACATCAACATTGTTTTCATCGTTAGGAAAACAAGGATCAAACAACTTCATTTTGCCAGTGTCAGTGTTAGATCTAAGTAAAGGTGCTTTAGGTGTATTTTCTTTTGGATAAGTATTAGAATATCCCATGTCAACAGATTCATACCTGTAGGCAGAGGTAGTTGGTGTTTGATCATCCTTTGCTTCTGTATAGCATACTTTGATATCACTGTCAATACTTTCTAACTTTCCCAAATAAGAGGTTTGTACTGCGACACATTCAGTTTGTTTTTGGCGTAAGTTCTCTGATTGTGAGTTTTTTTCAATTCTTTTTAAAGTTTCGAATTCATAAGATCCTAAAGACTGTTGCGAGTGTGACGTATGTTTCATATCTTTAGTCTTTTTCTCTCCAGAATCTCTCGAGTCTAGGCTTACTTTTAGTGTCATATTTGTACCCAATATAGGTATAGTAAAATTACTTTGAGATCGCAAGTTCTGTAGACTTATTAATTTGGAATCTTCTTCTTTAAGTTCTTCATGTTTTTCTGGTAGGCGCACTCCGTCTTTATCTATTGGCAATGCAGGACTTTCAGATACATTGTTTTTAGTTTGTACATATTCGGCATTTGGCCCCTTACCAATCCTATTACTCGTTTTGTAAACATCGTTCCTAATTTCTACTAGTTCGTTATCCGTATAATCGCCCACCTCATTATCAACGATTTTTACATCAGATATTGATGGATCCGATACTTTGGGGTCTATACTTATTTCTGTTTGAGTTATTCTTGCAATTTTTGCATAACAAGATACTTTCCTTGATGACGCCATAAAGTTGTCATTGCCTTTTTTATTGGACCTTCTAAATTCTAAGGTAGAGCTGATAACGTTATTGCATGAGCTTCTTATTAAGTTCGGTACGCTAAAATGAGTTTGAGATGATTGTGTTGATGTTGTAGAATTTTTCTTCTCAATTTCTTCCTTATTTTCACAGTTGTTTGCATTGCAAACCAAATCAAGATTTTCGGATTTTTGATCTAGACAAGTATTCGTTTGTACATTAGTACCCACCATAACACATTTACTAGGCATTCGCGAACACCTATAGATAAAAAAGTTATCAGGTACATCATTTGGATCTTCAGTACAAAGGCAAACATATTTTATGTTTTCTTGAATATTTTCGAAAGAAATTTTTTCAGTGTCGAAGGGAATATTCTGTTCAAGATTTATATTTTCTGCTTTGTTCATACATTGACTATCAAAATTGACTTGCACTGAGCTGTCAGTGACCACAATTTTCTGACGTCTGTAAGCGGAGCAACCTTGACATTGAGTATTTGAGCCTGTTTCCATTGAACAATTTATTTCACTATCCAGTCTATTTTTTAATTTTTTATTCTTTTTCATATTGTTGTCAATGTTTCCTGATGAAAGGGTAAAAACTGTGTGACTTTTACTTCTTTGTCCTGAGCCATTTTCAACATTAGAACTTGAGGGACATGCATTGCTGGCATCTCCAGATCCATCAGCGAAATTGTTTTTTGCAAGATCTTTGACCAGATGGTCAAGATTGCATTTTTCTTTTGCCTCAGCCTGGCACTCTTGCTGGGTTGTCCTTTGCCTCAGTAGTAATTCCTGCTCTTTTAATTTTCTTTTGTAAAAATTCTCTTTTTTTAAAGCTATAATATACTTTTTATAAATTTCTTCAGAAGATGAATTAGCCAGAAAAACTTCAGATAAATATTTGCCCTTATAAGAAAGATCTGAATCAGTGCTGGATATATTAACAGGTTTTGGTATATTTTCGGGTTTTAGTTCAGCTGATACTGTTGGTAAATTAGGAACACTTTGTGATGTTGTAGCAACATCACCAGAGTAGAATTTTTCTACTTGCAATAAAGATTTTTTGGCTTTTTTACTGTCTAAATTATTATTTTCTGATGTGCTAGACGCTGTCTGAATATTTCGGTTAGATCCATACACAAGGTCGTTAGAGATTCCATCATTTTTAAACTCTGTTTGAACAAGACTTTCAACTACTTCTTTTATTAATTTTTGTTTTAAGCTTGTGTCTTTATATCGATGTTGCAAAGCTAGTTTTAGTAAACCAATACTTTTTTCTAGCTCCTTTGTGAAGGTACATTGAAAATCTTTGCTGGACTCTGTAGTGTGACCTGCACTTGACTCAAGACTTGATTTATTATCAGCAATGTTCAAAACTGAGCTTCTACATCCAAGTTTATTTTGATTGTATACATGACCAGGCATGTATTCAAAACTCTCAGCATCTGACTCTTGGTTTATACTTTTCTCCTGCGGGATATTTTCCTTATCAAGTGTTGCTCTTTTCTTTGATCTTGAAAGTTTTCTTCTTCGTTTTTTCTTTCTACTTCTTATAGAATTTAAATTAATCAAAATGGGAAATCTTGGCCTACTCGAAGTGTATCTTAATGACAATGGCTCATTGTCCTTAGAGTTTCTTGGTAAAGTTGTTTGTATTTCTTTATCAACATTGTCTTTCGGTGCATCTGACGTTAGGTTATCTCGACTTATAGACATTTTCTTGCTCATATTATCAATTTTAACTGCCCCATCTTTTTCAACATTAAATGATATATGTTTTATCAAATTAACATTTATTGGTTGATTTTTGCAATCAGAGTTATTTGGAATACTAACTCCTTCCATTATGTCAACATCTTTTTTAGAAAATTTTGATATCTTTTTGCTACTGTCTTTTTTTGTTTTCGATTTGTTTTCAGTTTGATCTAAAGGTGTAGAATGAGCTGTAGGAATGCCTAATTCAGAATTTGTTTTTGTATCATTATTTGAGTACTGTTGGTGTAAAGCTAGCCTTTCTAGAGTACTGAGACTTGAAGCAGAATTCTTTCTGTCGCTTTCATTACCATAACCCACATCAGCTAAAGAGTCCCACTCTAGTTTTCTTTGAGATGTAATACTACTTGTGGGGGAATGGGGCCGATTTAATGATGTATCCAAAGTCATATCAATTGCTGAAACAATACATGCAGTAAAATATAAATTTATTGCAAAAATGAACATTATTTCCATAATTTTGTGACTACATCATTCTATATAAAAGACCCTCATATACGGGAAGACAGATGATGGGACTCATGCACACACAATAGAATTCAGAAATAAGTCCCTTCAGGTCAGCCTATGATCAGTCTGACCTGAACAATCATTGGCCTTCCCTGTTTACTTAGAGCTTAAAACAAAGAATATTTGCTTGATAATTATAAATTAAAATAAATTTGAAAACTTACACTTATGTGAGTGTTCTCCGTCAGACTTATTTGATTCATCTCCCGAGTCCAAACATTTGTCAGGATGATCATCACTGATAATAGGAGGAGATTCTGTGTCACTGTCTGTATTTTTATAAGCCTAGAAAGTTAAAAAACTAATATTAAAAAACTAGTTACAATGTAGTAATGCACAATAGTAAGTTTAACAAGCAGAAGTTAACTAGGAAGCCTATGGAACCCTTACCTGAAACCATCCAAAAGTCACAAACTATAAATATTTTTAAGAAACAAGTTAAGGAATATTATCTAAATCTGTGATAATAGTTAACTATAACTGTGATAATAGTTACTTATCTTTTTTCAAATATTATATTTGTGTAAATTTTATGTAGTTTATATAAACAATTTTTATGTATTATAACATGTTATTTTAAATATTATGTAGTATGTCATAATAATATGTAGTATATTTAAACTCCCCTCGGGCTACCTTGTCGCTAGCGGTCATTGACTTCTTGTCAAAAACTTAGTCATAATAATATTAAATAAATACTTTTATTTTTATTGTATTTCTAAGTTAAAGGTTGTCTGGCAGAAACTGCTGTAAGCTACTGCTTGTAGACTGCCTATTTGTACAAAGTTTTTCTATATAGTGTTTTTATTTTTAAGTTTAATTTTAAGTTATACAAATAAAGAATTATCTAGGTACTAGCTGTTGCCCGCGACATCGTCCGTGTTAGCATAGTAGATCACATCCCAAGTATTATTTATTGTACAAAAATATTCAATGTACAGAATTGACTTTCCTACGATTTTATTATATATAAAGATGTTCCGCGCGGCTTCGCTTGCGTAATTTACCACGCAACCATACATTTTTCCGCAAAAAATAGCCTATGTCCCTTCACATGGTCTTTTCTTCATGTTTGCCAAATAACATAAAAATTTCTCCAGTAGTTCTTAGATACAAAGCAATTTCATATAATTTCCCCCGATTTTTTCACATTTTCCTCTATTTCTTCGCTCCTATTAGTCTTAGCGTAATAAAATATAGCCTATAGCCTTTATCAATAAATGGGCTAACTAACCCTGAAAGAATTTTTCAAATCGGACCAGTAGTTCCTGAGATTAGCGCGTTCAAATAAGCCCTTTCATTAAATTTTCCCCGTCTTTTCCACATTTTCCTCTATTTCTTCACTCTTATTAGTCTTAGCGTGATAAAATATAGCCTATAGCCTTCCTCAATAAATGGACTATCCAACAGTAAAAGAATTTTTCAAATCGGACCAGTAGTTCCTGAGATTAGCGCGTTTAAACAAACAAACAAACAAACTCTTCCCAATTATAATATTAGTATAGATCTAGGCACCATAATATAAAGAAAATCTATGGTAGCAGGTAATAGTAAGTAAGTTAATATCTACAAGTTGTGCCATAAAATTGTAGTGTCTCTACCTTAGACGTGGGAGGATCTTCCATCGAGCATTTTATTGATATTCTACACAATTCCGTGGAGGAGCCTGTCTTTCTATCACCTGCAGAATCAGAAGAATCGTTTTGTTCTTTCATTCTTTTCCAAAACAAACTAGAAGGCTCACCCAAATCTTGTTGAGCTGTTGATAATGAAAAAAATTGCTCTATATCTCTCTTACGGCCAAATTTCCTATAATAATCCAAAATTAATTTGTTCACGGCGGAACACTTTGCAAAATCAGCATCACCTAAATCCTTGGCTTCGTCATTTTCCATAGTAATTAAATGTTGCGAATAATAGTTACAATTTCTTTTGTTCCTTAAAGTTTTGTATTATTTTGAGGTAATTTTTAACATTTAAAACAAAATAAGTGTAAGTACATGTTTACAAGAAATTACAAAATACAAACAACAAAATTTTAACTGATATTTTATTTTGACACTTGGCAGTTGGCTCTTGGCTAAACTTTTTTTTCTTAATATGGCTAATGGCACTACCAAGAGTACCAAGGCAGTAGGCACTACGGCTGTAAAATAATTAAGGTTTTGCCGGGAATGTGATGCATCATGCAGGCACTTCACATGGCTATTTGTATTTGCGTACCTATTTGATGTATTCGACAACAATCACCATATTGTGTACGGTATAAACATATCGTATGTTTGACAAGTATTGGTCTTATTTGCCTATTTGACAAATAATATGACCAATACCAATGGGTTGTTTTCTTTTTATCATCTCCACCAGACGGCGCGATGGTAGACACTTCTAGGTCCCCACTATCTGGTTCCCCACCGATCTGAAATTATCTGTAGGTTGGCATCACTGACTACATATTGTTTGTGATTCTAAAAATATATCAGTGTACTGTCAAATGTGACATAAATCAAAATATCTTAAACCTAAGCGATCATTGGCCTAAGTGATTAGGCCATTATACTGATAATAGTTAAGGAACACGCTGTTAAAATAAAAACTTGTCAAACTGAAAACTGACAACTTAACGGCCTTGTGGCGGCCATTTTACTTTGAAAATTCTTCTACTTTTTATTGTTGGTGTGGTTTTTATTATTTTTTCCCAAATTGTGTTATTTGGGTTTTTGATGTTCATTAATGGTAAAATATTGGCCATTAAATCCGTCGTCTAATTAAATCCGTTATCGTGCACAAGTGCAGATAAGATGTTGTCAAAACCAAAATTTATAATTCTTTGATTTCTTCTTTGAATATGGATGTTAGTGTTAACGGATTTTTGTTGCCGATATTGCTATCGGTTTGGATGGATTCGGTATATACGATATACTCCTGAGAGTGGGACTTCTCAGGGAATAAGCGTCTGTAGCCGGGTTTACTATACGGGATGTAAAATGACTCATCTTAAACATCCCTGTCTTCGTCAGTATCAGGCCCTCGCGGCCAGGGACTTGTGGCGATAGATTAATAATATTATGTTGGCAACACTGCCACGCTTGGGTCGCTTCTTTTGTCTGTGGCCGAGCGTTACTGTTGAGAATTTTCCACAGAAAAAGTAATGTTTGTACTTTTGGAAAATTGTAAATTTGTGATGTACTACATAGAACGATTGTGACTTGTGCGGAATACGATATAATATTACGAGTATGGTATACGTGAATAAACTAAGTGGGGTGAATTAGAAAGACTTTTCTTTACCCAACGACACCCCAAATTGGTGACCCCGACGTGAGTGAAGAAAATTTGCACCCCCAAATTGGTGACCAACGACCGAACACGACGCCCGACGCCGGCTCCCGCATCGCATCGAATCACGCCACGGAAAAACTCCTATGCATGGTGAAAAACTCCTATGCATGGTGGAAAACTTCTACGCATGGTGAAACTCCTCGCACTTCGGTCAAAAACGCTCTGAGAGGTCTGCGGCTGCGCATCAACGCACGTGGTTTCCATTCTGCGAGTTCCGGCGCATGAGGTCCTTCTGTGCACGAGGCTTCATCGTTCAGTGCACCAGGCTCAATTCTTCAACGCACGAAGATTCATCCTTCGACGCACGGGGCTCCATCCATTCGGCGCGCGAGATTTCAACCTGCATCGCATTGCATCATTCCCTTGCCGAGCATGAAAACTACGGAGAAGCCCAGGGTTAAGCTTATTAACAACGCATGAGGTGACATTGCATCATTTATTTGTTCAAAAGACTGTCCATTTCAATTTTCACATAACTTTTTGTTGCTAACCCGTTACAACATGCATGTGGTTTAAGATTTTGTGGTAACTTTAAAAGATATTATTAACATTTAAGTTTTGTTAACTTAACCTGCATTTTGTGTAATTTAACTTGCATTTTGTGTATATTATACCTGTGTTTTGTACTAATTTACTGCAACACTTTGCATACTTAAATTTAAAGAATTAAGGAATGTCATTTGACATTTGAAAAACTTAATTTCAATTTTAATTTTGAAACTATCAAATAGTTGTCCATGTTTGCATGTTAACTGTGTTTAATATTGTGTATGTAAACAACATTAATTATTTGTCTAAGAAAATTTGCATGACCTAACCCCCCGGTGAAAGATAAGGTTTTCCTCTTAACCCGTTAACACACAATTTTTTTTCTTGTTTTACATTATTTTTCATTCATTAATTCTGGATTGGTTGGTTTGTTGTTTGCTTGCGTTTTTTAGTAATCATGACTGACACTAGCACTAACACTTTACCCGAACCTACAAATTCTGCACAGGTCCATAAATCTGTGAATAAAGTGTCAGCTAAAATTCCACAATTTTGGCCTGAAAAGCCCATTCTCTGGTTTAGCCAAGTGGAAGCTGAATTTCACCTTGCAGGCATAGTTTGTGACACAACTAAATACAGTTATGTCATTGCTGCACTTGATCAACACACTATAGGAGAAATAGAGGATAATATTATCAACCCTCCCGTTGATCAGAAGTATGAAAAATTAAAAAAGGATTTAATTTCAAGATTTTCAGCCTCGGAAGAACAACGAGTCAGACGTCTGCTAAGCGAAGAACAGCTCGGAGACCGAAGACCATCTGCTTTTCTCCGGCACCTGCGGTCCTTGGCTGGTTCCCTGAAAGATGACAACCTGTTACGACAACTATGGATGCGACGACTGCCGAATCAAGTACAGGCTATTTTGGCTGCACAAGCAGATCTGAGCCTGGATAAAATTGCAGAACTGGCAGACAAAATTATGGAATTACCGTCTGCATCCACCAACGTTTATGGGATTGAGAGCTCACCATCGGTACTTACGACACTTGTCACACAAGTTGAAAATCTTACCAGACAAGTTGCAGCTCTTACAAGTGGACATTCTCAGCAACGTGGCAGGTCACGTAACCGGTCTGCCTTCAGAAACCGCAGCAGATCCAAGTCTGAAATACCTAAAATGTGTTGGTATCACAAGAAATTTGATACAAAAGCCAACAAATGCATTCCTCCGTGCAGCTGGAAGGAAAACTCCAGCAGCAGTCAGTAACGGCGGATACTGACTGCTGTTCCATAGACTCTACTGGCCGTCGACTTTTTGTTACAGACCGAGTTACAAAGAGGCAGTTCCTTATAGATACCGGGTCTGACTTATGCTGTTACCCGTACCGCTGGGCCCCTGAACAGAGGACTCCCACTGACTGGGAACTCAGTGCTGCAAATGGGAGCAGCATCAAGACCTACGGAACCATAAATCTACGACTGGATTTAGGACTGCGTCGCGACTTCTCATGGCGTTTTGTAGCTGCGGACGTGAACACCGCAATCATCGGTTCAGATTTTTTGGCACATTACCACCTCTTACCAGATTGCCGCACGAAAACCCTAGTGGATGGTACCACTGGTTTAAGAGCCGTCGCAACTACCGCCGCAGTCGAGCAACCCAGTGTAAAGTCTGTTGATATCCAGAACTCAACCTACGCACAAGTGCTCGCTGAGTTCCCTGATGTTACTCGTCCCCCAGGACTCCCTCGGTTGGTTAAGCATAACACAGTGCATCACATCAAAACTTCAGATGGACCACCGGTTTCTTGCCGTCCTCGCCGCTTAGCCCCTCAGAAGTTGATAGCAGCTAAGAAGGAGTTTGAAGATATGGTGAAAAATGGCACTGCTCGACCATCGAAGAGCTCCTGGTCCTCTCCGTTACACATGGCTACCAAGAAAGACCAGTCATGGCGTCCTTGCGGCGACTATCGCGCCCTGAACGCCAGAACGGTACCGGATCGTTACCCTGTCCGGCATATAAATGATTTTGCTCACAATCTCTCTGGAGCCAAGATATTTAGCACAATTGACCTTGTGAAGGCCTATCATCAGATACCAGTCTTTGAGGAGGATATCCCTAAGACCGCTATCGTTACCCCGTTTGGCCTCTTCGAATTCCCTTTCATGACTTTTGGGTTACGAAATGCAGGCCAGACATTTCAGAGGTTTATCGATGAGGTCACACGGGGTCTCGATTTCGTGTTTCCATATGTAGATGACTTATTGGTGTATTCTGCTGATGAAAGTCTTCACAAGGAGCACCTTAAAATCTTGTTTAAACGCCTTCAAGATTACGGCGTTGTTATTAACCCGTCAAAGTGCATTTTTGGCGCCAGAGAGGTTGGTTTCCTCGGATACACGATTAATTCTGAAGGTACTCACCCACCTGAAGACCGTATCCGAGCCCTACTTGATTTTCCCCCACCACAGACTGTCCAAGGAGTGCGCCGTTTCCTCGGTATGTTCAACTATTACCGCCGGTTCGTACCTCATGCTGCGCAGTACCAAGCCCCCTTGATTGATGCCTTAGTAGCCATTAACGGCAAAGGTGCGAAGCCATTTAAATGGACACCTGAGCTTCTGGAGCATTTCAAGGCTTGCAAAGAGAGTTTGTCCAGCGCTACATCTTTACAACACCCGGTTAAGGACGCACCCATTGGATTATTCACAGACGCATCGAGCACATGCATAGGCGCATGCTTACAGCAACAGGTGGACGGAGAGTGGCGCCCCTTGGCGTTCTTCAGTAAGAAGCTCAGACCACAGCAGACGCAGTGGCCAGCTTATTACCGAGAATTGTTGGCCGTGTACGAAAGTGTACAGCACTTTCGGCATATTCTAGAGGTCCAACATGTCACCATCTTTACTGACCACAAGCCGCTGCTGTACGCTTTCGTACAACGGCGGGAAAAGTTGCCACCTGCGCAAATTAACCAGCTGTCTTTCATCGGACAATTTACAACTGACATTCAATACATCAGGGGTGAAGATAACGTCGTCGCAGATGCCATGTCTCGTGTGGAAGCAATAACGTTATGTGAGGATTTTGAGGCTCTTGCCAAATCTCAGGAAAACGATCCAGAGTTAGCTACCCTACGAACAGGCGACACTGGCCTTAGACTGACGCAAACCATTGTTCCAGGATCTAGCATTTCCATCACCTGCGACGTGTCTACTGGCAAACCTCGCCCGTTTTTGACCCCTCCATTTCGTCGTGCGGTGTTCGACAAGTTACATAACTTGAGCCACCCTGGCGTTAAAGCTACAACCCGTCTCTTACTAGACCGATATGTTTGGCCTTCGATAAGGAAAGATTGTCGAACATGGACCCGACTGTGTCAGGCATGCCAGCGCAGCAAGGTCACTCGACATATCACTGCTCCACTCGGACAGTTCGAGCAGCCATCTGGACGACTCATGCATGTCCACATTGACATCGTGGGCCCTCTCCCAGTCTGTAACGATTTCCGTTATTGTCTTACCGCCATAGATAGAGCATCTCGGTGGCCGGAGGTATGGCCCATGCGCTCCATGACGGCTGAAGAGACGGCTGACACCTTTACTAGGGGCTGGATTGCTCGCTTTGGTGTCCCGTCGATTATTACTACCGACCAAGGAGCACAATTCGAGTCCGATCTGTTTCGCCGTCTCACTGAATCTTTCGCTGCAAAGCGCATCAGAACAACGGCGTACCACCCGTGCGCAAATGGGATGGTGGAGCGAGTTCACCGAACACTGAAGGCGGCACTCATGTGCCACGGTGACTCTTGGTACAAGTCCCTCCCATTCGTGTTGCTGGGTATGCGCACTTCTTTTAAAGAAGACCTGAAGGCTACGGTTGCCGAGATGCTTTATGGTGAGTCCCTTCGTCTACCTGGCGAAATGTTAGCTCCCGTCCCACGAAACGACCAGCTAGAGGACGCTTCTGACTACGTAGTTCAGCTCCGACGCAAAATGTCTAATGTGCGACCCATACCTGCCTCTCGCCATAGCAAACCCGGTTCTTTTATTTTTAAAAATCTGTCTTCAGCTACACACGTGTTTCTGAGGGACGACACCGTGCGACGTCCCCTCCAACCTCCATACACCGGACCATTTTTAATCTTAGAACGCTCCAGCGACGGCAAGACCCTGACTCTCGACGCTAAAGGTAAAAAAGTAGTTGTAAGCGTCGATCGAGTGAAGCCTGCCTTCGTTGAGAGCGACATACTTACAAATGGTCCACCACAACCAACTCTTCCAGACGCAAACATTCCAGATATTCAGCCTCCCCAGGCACCGGACCAACCAATTCCTCCACGTTCCACTCGTTCCGGTCGTGTTGTAAATTTCAAAGAGTCCGAAGATTTTATTTATCCTTCTCCGTGGGGGGGTGGTGTGGCGATAGATTAATAATATTATGTTGGCAACACTGCCACGCTTGGGTCGCTTCTTTTGTCTGTGGCCGAGCGTTACTGTTGAGAATTTTCCACAGAAAAAGTAATGTTTGTACTTTTGGAAAATTGTAAATTTGTGATGTACTACATAGAACGATTGTGACTTGTGCGGAATACGATATAATATTACGAGTATGGTATACGTGAATAAACTAAGTGGGGTGAATTAGAAAGACTTTTCTTTACCCAACGACACCCCAAATTGGTGACCCCGACGTGAGTGAAGAAAATTTGCACCCCCAAAGACTGTCCCCCCAGGATCCTCCATTTCCACGTCTATTATTCCACCGTTTTGCGTTGTTTTATTTAAAATGCTTTATATAAACTATTTTTAATAATGGGATGTTTTCTTTTTATCATCTCCACCAGACGGCGCGACAGTAGACACTCACTAATTTTCTATTGGTTCCCCACCGATTTGAAATTATCTGCAGGTTGGCATTACTGACTACATGTTGGTCGTGTTTCTAAAAAATATCAGTGTACTGTCAAGTGTAATATCAATCAAAATATCATACTTCTAAGCGATCATTGGCTTAAGCAATTAGGCCAGTATACTGGTAACAGCTTAGGAACACGCTTGCACTTGTCAAACTGAAAACATGATAACTGAAAGAGTTTTCTACTTCTACTTTTTATTGTCGGTGTGGTTTTTATTATTTTTCCCCAAATTGTGTTATTTGTATTTTTGATGTTCATTATTGGTAAAATATTAGCCACTAAATATCTGTTATCTTGCACAAGTGCAGGTAAGATGTTGTCAAAACCAAAATGTATTATTCCTGTGACATTTGGTGTGAACAACGGTAAATAGGGCTATTTCTTCCACGAGTTTTAACTAAAACATCGTTATTATAACTTTATTATCCTATTCATTGGAATATTATTGTGTCTTTTTCAAATTGAAATGTATCAAGTTTTACATGCTTTTGCCCAGTTATGTAGCAATTATTGATGGTATTCCCTGGTATTACCGATAGTTGTCTACCCATACGCCATCTAGTTACTAAAATGGAAGCTGTTTGACAATCAAATTAAAAAGCTAAGAAAATTCCTCATTAATTTCGAAAAAATTGAAAAAATACGACTTCTCTTTTTAAAAAGCCCAAGCCAACTTTCGCGTATGGGTAGATGCCTTAGCAATATCCCATAACCTAAATTTTAAACTTTAATATTTTTTTCAGCCTATAGCGACCAAAAATCAAAATATATGATATCGAACGTACCGTAACTTCTTGGTGGAAATTCATGTTTCACAGTAATAACTTACACTTTTTATACACTTTTTCCACTTTTATTAATTTATTTTATTGCAATTTTGTTTTACACGACCGGTTTCGATAAAATCATCATTTTATCGAAACCGGTCGTGTAAAACAAAATTGCAATAAAATAAATTAATAAAAGTGGAAAAAGTGTATAAAAAGTGTAAGTTATTACTGAAAAATCAAAATCCCTAAATATCTCTGGAAGCTGTCGACCAAAATGACACAAAATCATTTTTTAGGTTTACCTAGTGGTCCCAAAAGTATACGCAAAAAATTAGAAACTTTAAAATTTTTAAACCAAAAAACCTAGTCCTATCGGTCTATATTATAGCGACAAGTGACAACATAAATTTGCCCCGTATATTATTTTCCTCTATGATAAATTCATAGTTTGTAAAAATTTCAGAAGTCTAGCTAATTTTACTTTCGACTTTTATGTCCGCAGACAGACGGATAGACATCGAAGTCTCAGTAAAATACTTTATTATTATAGGCTATTACTATATAGTAGTCTATAAGGTTTTTGCCCTTTGGGTATGGAAGTCTAATTTGTGTCACTGTTAGGTCATATATACTTTTTAATCTGTTAAAAAATTGATGATCCCTATTAATGCGTAAGCGCAAAAGCTGCACATGCGCATTGAAAAATGAAACAAATTTTCAACACTTAGGGCCCCCGCGCACGAGCAACTTAGTTGCATGGCGATTTATTTGTCTCTTGATCAAGTCTAGGAGCTAGTATGGAAGTGCGCGCACGTAGCGACGCGACGCGACGCAACTCTGTGCAACTTTTTTAGTTGCAACGCAACTGTCTCCTTCCCTATTGGTTTCTATGCAAGTGCGCGCACAGGCAACAATAAAGTCGCCGACCGGCCCAGTGTTGCCAGATCAGGGGATTTCCCCCTAGATTTAGGGAGCTTTCGTCCAAGATAGGGGCAAAATAGAGGCAAAATAGAGGGTTTTCCCCTAGATTTTCATGAACGAGGCCAGGTCGTAAGATTCTGCACAGTTCATCAAAACTTTCGACACTCATTCTAAAGAAAACGTAAAATTTTTCTGGGTATGCTCTCAATTTCATAAACACAGTATGAAATTTCCCAAGAGTCAGGCGATCGCTCCATAATGGATGCACCCAATATTCTATTTTGCGACGCTTTCTTCGGTTTTTTATTGCGAGTGCAACAACCACAGCCGTCTCGACCAAATCCATGTTGATGACTGTCTAGAAAAATCGGAAAAAAGTTGCGTTGCTGTCGCTCTCGTGCGCGCACCCCTGCGACATGACCGCAATTTTTTCGAAAGAGACAAATAAATCGCCGTGCAACTAAGTTGCTCGTGCGCGGGGGCCCTTAGGCGGATGGAAATACAATGGGATGTTTAAATTTTAACACATAAACTAAAAAAAATACCAATAAAAAAAATGTCACGTTTGTTTGTCATTTGTCAATGTCAAATGTCATTTGTCAATAATATGTGACATTTTTCGAAGTGATCAAAATTTTTCAAAATATTAAAACCAATGAATAAATACTTATCATAGTTAAAAACACGCAAAAACTTTCTACTTTGAAAAAAGGAAAATTGTAAAGCACTTTTTAAGTTAATTAAGTAGAGTCGAAGATTTGTTAAATAGCTAAAATGTCTCGTCAAACCTCCAGGCTCGATGCTAAGAAAGTGGTATGTATATTTTGTACGTACATTTATGTTTCCTAGTGATTTTTGGTATGATGCCTGTGTTAATTACAGAATTCGGAGCTATTAACTCTCACATATGGTGCCCTGGTATCGCAAATGCTCAAAGACAATGAGAACCCCGAAGACGTTAACAAACAATTAGAACGTATAGGATACAATATGGGCGTACGCTTGATCGAGGATTTCTTAGCCCGGACCGGATCTAACCGATGCTTGGAAATGAGGGAGACTGCTGATAAAATACAGCAAGCATTCAGGTTGCTAATTTTTCCCATTTATTTTCTTGTGTAGATTAAAGTTTGTGTGTAATATATTATAATTACTTACTTAATCCATTGATCGTGGTAAAACGAGACACAATAGCTTTTTTATTGTTTTCACGGCCGGATGTGGCCGCTTGGGGCTTGATGAATAAGCTTTCTGAGCTGATCAATAATTAATTAATTTATTAAAAACCTACCCTGATCTACTTACTTATTTTATTTTTAACTCCTAATTTTTACTGTGTTTATGCATATTTAGGGACTATAATATCAGCTATTATGTGCTTTTTGTTCTGTTTTAATCCTTCGATCGGAGGTTCTAGGAATGCCCATTGTATTCTTTTGTTCTCGCGTTCACCAGTGCTCGTGTGCGGCCTGAAGGATTAAAAAACTTATTCATCTTTTATTAACCAACTTCAAAAAAAGGAGGTTATCAATTCAATGGGTGTGTATGTAATATTTTCAGAACTGCTCAGTATTTTTATATAATCTATGACAGCTTCTGAACAAATGTGCCAAATTTCAGTGTATGTATGTATGTATGTTTTTATGTTTGTGCATGCATATCTCAGGAACCACAAGTCCGATTTTAGTGATTCTTTTTTTATTGTACTAGGTATTGTTCAACTTAGGGAATACTGCAAGTTTCATCAAAATCGGTTCTGTAGTTTTTGAGATAGGGAATTTTAATTCTTAATTACGTACAAAAATATGAAGTCGGTTTTATCTTTTTAAAATACTATTATGTGCAGTGTATAAGGTGTTTGTCATATAATTTCAGGTTGTACTTAAACATGCAGCCTTCTGTTTCAAACTGGAGTAACGCCGGAGATGAATTCTCGCTTGTTTGGGAGCAGTGTTCTCTCAGCGAGTGGGTGGAGATGCCTAACAATGGGCTTAAATACTGCGCCCTCATCCCCGGGGCCATCCGTGGTGCTTTACAGATGGTGCAACTTGATGTACAGTGCTGGTTTGTGCAGGTAGGCAATTTTATGTTTTTTTTTAAATAAAATAAGGGAACAAACGAGCAAACGAGTTACCAGATTGAAAGCAAGTACTGTCGCCCATGGACACTTGCAACATTAGAAGAGCTGCAGGTGAGTTGCAGGCCTTTCTGCCATGTTAAATAATATTTAACATGTTATGTTAAGTGTTTATACCTAACTACCAAAGGAAGAGGAATTTTGGTTGTACCTACATATATGAAACTGAGTTGAAATAATAATATCAAAGACAAGGCCCAAAATATTGAAGAGCTTGTACACAAGAGCTCAAGACTAAATTTTTTTTTTTTTTTTTTGTCCAATTTTATCTGCAATCAGTTTGTAAAACTATAAGCAGGTGAGATGTCGGTTTGGGCAGGTAGAGTGCTTCCACCACCGTGGACAGCTTACTCATTATTCATATTAAGGAACATTAAAGAATGTCCTTCCTTTTCAGTCGTTTAGTATAGCTTCGACTAGACAGAGAGGATGCCAGGATATTCGGGTGGACCTCCAGTCGTTTTTTGTACTTCTCTGTGTTTGCGTGAATTTCTTCCTTTATTGTGGGTATATTTAGATTGTTATGAATCTCAGTGTTTGTGACAAGCCATGGGGATTTGGCGATTGTTCTGAGTATCATGTTTTGCATTCTTTGGAGTGTTAAGATGTTTGAGTTACTTGTACTCCCCCATAGTTGTATGCCGTACATCAATTCTGAAACCAATATTGGTTTCAGAATTGATTTATAGATTATCAGTTTATTTTCCATTGACAATTTGCTGTTACGGCCCAAGGCCCAGTGAAGGTTTTTGAATTTGATGTTCAGTTCGTCCCTCTTGCTTTTTATATGTTTTTGCCATGTTAGGCGTCTGTCTAGGTGTATTCCCAGGTATTTAACGCTGTTTTGGTGGGGGAGAACAGTGTTCTCTAGGAGTACGGGGGGACAGTCCTCTCTGCGCAGCGTGAAGGTGACTTGCACAGATTTTGTAGTGCTGGCTTTTATCCTCCACTTTTGGAGCCATTTGGTTACTGAATTTAGTCCATTTTGTAGTTTTTCAGATGCCGTGGCGGGGTTTTCGTTCGTCGCTAGAATGGGGATTGTCCATTTTTTTTAAATTTTGCTCATTACAAAAACATTTCGAGGAATAAGGTCAGTGATCGTTTTTCTGTATATAAACGAAAAAAATACCCATTAGTTACTTATATTTTTGAAGAAATATGTTTAACCTTAGTTTGACCTTCAATGGCGTTAAATTAGCAATAAATTCGACCAACATTACGTTTCGAACTTTTGGTAAGCTTTTCGTATCAGCTTTCACATAATGATAACTTGTATTTGACGAACCAGCCATTATAACTAAGATTCAAAGGAAAAAAAACATTCTGCAGAGGTCAGTTGGCCGCCGATGATGACGTCAGAGCGAAACTTTAAAAATTTATTGAGGAAAAACTAGCCAATGAATTTCAAAATTATTGAATTTATATTCTTAAAATACCCTATTTTAACGAAAAAAAATATAAAAAGTACATGTAATTTTTTTTGGACAATGCCCATTGCTGTGTCATCAGCGTAAGTAGCAGTCTCGGCTTCATGGGATGTTGGGAGGTCATAGGTGTATATATTGTAGAGTATAGGACCTAGCACAGAGCCTTGAGGTACTCCTGCGTTTATTTGGTAGAATTTGGAGGTGGAATCCGACTCTACGACTTGAAAAATTCGTTCTATAATATATGATTCTAGTAAAAGGTAATAGCTATTGGGTAGGCACTGCTTAATTTTACAAAGTAATCCATCGTGCCATACCTTGTCGAAGGCCTGTTTGATGTCTAAGAACACTGAAGAGACATATTCCTTATTTTCTAGCGATTTTCTAATTATCTGAGCTACCCGATGGACTTGTTCAATTGTTGAGTGCTTTTGTCGAAAGCCGAATTGATGATTTGGGATGGTGTTGTTATTTTCTAATAAGGCTAAGATCCGTTTTGAGAGTAATTTTTCAAAAACCTTAGATAGGATGGGCAGAAGACTTATTGGTCTATAGGACGTCACCTCGTTTGCTGGTTTTCCGGCCTTATGTATCATAAGTATCCGGGAGACCTTCCAGTAGGATGGAAAGTGTTGCACTCTGAGGATACCATTGAATAGTGAGGTCAGGAACATAATAGCTTTTCTTGGCAGTTCCTTTAGGACTTCAGCTGTGATTAGATCATAGCCAGGTGCCTTTTTAGTTGTCAGTCCTTTAATAGTGCTCCATACCTCTCGCACTGATATAGGTCTAGGGGGTAGTGACATTTGGAGAGGCTGTGCCAGGTAAGATTCTACTTCAGCTACATTTTCTGTATCAGTAACCTCATTTGGGTAGAATACCTTCTCGAGATGTTCAGCAAATAGGTCCGCTTTTTCTTGAGAAGAGCGGGCCCACCCATTAGATGTTCGTAAGGGGGGTTTAGCCATCTTAGGTCTGTTGTAAGATTTTGTAACTTTCCATAAGGAATAGTCCGTTTTCGCTGTGGCGGTTAGGGATTCTAGTTGGTCTTCTAGAGTTTTATCTTGCCATTCCTTCAGGATGTATTTTAATCGCGAAGCTTGCCTGTTAAACGCTGTTTTATCTGCAGCAAGTCTGCTCAACTGCCAGACACGTCTCAGCCGTCGCCTTTCCTGAATTTCCTTTTTTATTTTAAGAGGGAAGTCATAATATGTCGTCTTATTAGTTCCTCGGGATGGTGTGTTCTTCCAGCAAGCTTCCTGTATGAGTTGGGTAATATACTTTGTTGCGTTCTCTACGTCGTCCGCAGTTTTCAGTGCAATGTTAAGCATGACATTCTCGTCAATGTAATCTCTGAAACTTTCCCAGTCGGTATTTTTATTATATAGTTTTTCCGGATCTTTATTTTCAATTATATTATTGCTTAAGGTTAGTATGACTGGAGTGTGGTCTGAGGAGCTATCTTGGCAAGATTCGCATTTTATGTAGTGACTGGAGAAGCCCTTCGTAATGAAAAAATCCAGCAGGTCAGGAATCTTGCACGTGTCCGTAGGCCAGTATGTAGGTTCACATGTGGAGATTGCTGTTAATTTGTTTCTGTCTATAGATAGTTTAAGTTGTCGTCCCCGAGTAGTAGACAATCTGGAGCCCCAATATGTGTTCTTGGCATTCCAGTCTCCCCCCGCTAGAAATCTCGTACCCAATGTTTTGAAAAAGTCATTAAACATGTCTTCTGATATTTTATGTTTCGGAGGGCAATACACAGAAGAAATGTTTATTAGTCCCTTGTTATCTTGAACCGCGATTGTAGTAGCTTGGAGGTGTGATGTTTTATATTCCGGCATGATGAGGTGTTTAAGTGATTTTCTCACTATGATTGCTGTGCCTGCATGACCTGTTCCGTCAGGATGCAGAGTTATATAGCATTCAAAGTTATTGAATTTCATGCTAGTGGATGCGGTGCAATGAGCTTCGGATATAAGTAGCACATCTAGCTTTTGTTGGGTGAGTAGCAGTTCAGCGTCTTGTTTGTTTGGAGTTAGTCCATTTATGTTCCAAGTTCCTACTCGAATAGCAGTCATTTGGTTAGCCTGTCAACTAGTTTTGTAATGAGCATCATCAAAGTACTCATTTGTTGTAATATTATTTCAAATTTTTCCGTTTGTTTTAGTAAAATTTGCTCTAGGTTCATGTCAGTTAGTGAGGAAGTTTGTGAATCTGGTTGTCTGTCTCTTTTTGTAACATTTGCATAGCTCGTAGACTTGTTGGTATTTTTTGGAGGGTCTATTTTATTAGGCATGTCTGCTTCTAGGTTTTCTATTACTGTGGGTGTTATGTGTTTTTTTGGTATAGACTTGGTCCGTCTTAGTAGAATTTGCCTATATACGTCGCATCCTTTGTAGTTGGCTGGGTGCGGGCCATTGCATAGGGCGCAGTGTGCGGGGGTTGAACGATCCTGTTTCTTGCATTCAGACGTTTTGTGTGATTGACCGCATTTGACGCAGCGATAGGGTCTCATACAATAGTTTTTCGAGTGTCCGTACTGTTGACACCTTTGGCATTGAACAATAGTTGTTCTCCTTCTTGGTTCCTCTATTACTATTGAAGACTAAATGATGAAGATACTATTTTAGTGTCTATTTTAGTGTCTATTTTAGTAATTTTTACAATTTCATTAAATTATTTAATCCTTTGATTGCGGATTCTTGGAAATCTGTTGTTGACGCGGTCTAATTCAACCGCTTGGGAGTTGATAGGTTAACAAACAATGTTCATTAAAGAATTTAGCTACCAAGATGTGTTAACCCATCAAGCCCCAAGAGAGGCACCCGGTTTCCCCATAACAATTGAAAAGCTATTTGTCTGTGACTCCCACAATCGAGGTATTAAGGAAACTACTATTACTTTCAGGACCAGCTAAAGGGGGATCCGGTGACAGAATTAAGGGTAAAATACATCAAGAGACTAGAAGATGCTGTGCCTGCTGGTGAAGATTAATTCAAATTAGTTTACTATACTGTACTGTTTCGCTGAGAAACATGGCGGTAGCCATCATTGACTTCCTGTCAAAAACTTGTTGACAAAGAAAGTTGAAGTGTCAGATGTTGTCAATCACGGCTTTGTATAAAAAATGACAAGTTTTTGACAGGGAGCAATGACCGCTACCGCCATGTTTCTGTGAGTACAGTGGCTGTGTTTCCACTGAAGCGGAGCGGAGCTTAACGGTGCCCAAATTGACCAATCGTGCTATTCCAGCGGTATGACAGCGAAGCGGAGCGAAGATTTCGAGCATGGTGATTGGTCAATTCGGCACCGCTAAGCTCCGCTCCGCTTCAGTGGAAACGCAGCCTAATAGTTCAGAAATGAGAAATGTCTATTCCATGTATTCAAGACGAGAATCAACTTGAAAGCTATGTACGAGATTTAATCTAGTTTTTTTTAAAGAGAGTAATAGAAGTATGTATAGATACCAAACGCTTTACATTGTTAATATTTAAGCTCTAAATGTCTTATGCTTGTTTTCACTGACCATATCGTAGCATTAAGGGTGGGTTGCACTAATTTACTATAACTGTAACTTTAACTATAACTACAGTGCAAAATGTTAAATCTTTGGTTACCGTTGAATATGGCGTCCGACGCCATATTTAACCATAACCGCTCATACTGATGTATATCTAAATTTTTTCGTGAAAATTTACTATGTTTCACAGTGTTATATTTTTCCTGTCGATTTTTACGGATAATTCAATTTCTTAGGGAGATCGAAGACGACAGACTTTGATCGCACAAAAGTCTGTCGTCTGCGATCTCCCTTATACTCTCAATCCCATAACCTGTAGCATATAAAATAAACGCAACAGACAGCTGTCAATTTCTGTGGTCAAAGTTAAGGTTAAAGCTAATTTAGCCTTAACTATAACCATAACTTTAACCACGCCTCTGGTGCAAGAGTCCCTAAGCTTTTTTTTTGCGCAAAGGAAACCCTTTATGGGTGGCCCAGATTGGGGGTGTGCCTCAGTTAAGCTGAAGCCCCCGGGCGTATGCGGGAAGAGTTTCTAAGCTACCTTTGAGGTATCAAACCTAACCTACCTAACCTATCTTTTGAGTTTTTCCCAACAATTATATCATGTAACTGAAGATCTTAGGTTCTAAGGTCTTAGCTGAGATTACACATAATATTATGTCTTGATATCATTCAGGCAAAAACTGGCTGAAAAAAGACCACTATCTAGGACATTTATTATTTGTAGGTGCAGTTAGTGAAAATGGGCATAAGATTTTCTGTAGAAAGATTTATTTTTATTTATGTAAGTATAATTATTAAACTATCCAAAATATTATTGTTTTTAAATAAATAGTACCTGTAGTACAGTACAGTAGTTTTAGCTTGCATGTGTAGAGAATAGAAAGTATTAATCTAAACGAGACTCCCCACACGACAAAATATTTCACGACCCCCATTGGCTTCTTTTATCATACAGTATGTATTTTTGAAGATTTCCTTCTGTTAAATTGCATTCTTAATATTTATTGTTTTTTTACTAAAATAAGTACTTAGTTCTTTCAATTTTTGGCCGAGGGGATCGCGACCCTCAGTTTGAAAAACACTGATCTAATCAATAGGGAATATTACGAGGGCTGCTATTTAAGTATCCGGAACTGGCCACTTACAAGAACAATATTTAAAAAGTAATTACAACATTTGAAAATAGAACTCTGGTTGAAGAATACATTTTGTTTCATGTGACTGTCAATTATTTTTCCATTGTGGCGTCATTTTGAAAATTGCGTGTCTTCATTTGCCATGGATTTAACGCGTGAACATTTTCGTGCAATGATTTACTACGATTTTCGGCGTGGGCTAAATCAACAACAGTGCTTTATTCAACTCACCGCAACTTTTGGAGATGAAGCACCATCAAAAACCACTGTTTATCACTGGTACAGTGAGTTTAATCGTGGGCGGTCTATGCTCACGGATGAAAATAAAGAAGGTCGCCCAAAAACAGCTGTTGTCCCACAAAATATAGATGCTGTGCGGGAACTAATAATGCGTGATCGTCATGTTACATATCGCGAGATAGAGGCGTCCTTAGGCATAAGTATGACGAGCATACATAAGATATTACACGAACATTTGGCTGTAAAAAATATGTTCGCGTTGGATTCCGCACAACTTGACAATCGATCAAAAACGGGCTCGTGTCACTTGGTGCAAAAAAATGATAAAAAAATACAACCGTGGTACGTCAAAAGCCGTTTATAATATCTACACAGGTGATGAATCTTGGATCTATGCATATGACCCCGAAACTAAACAACAGTCAACGGTGTGGGTGTTCCAAGATGAGCCGAAACCAACAAAAGTTACTCGTGCAAAAAGTACTTTGAAGCAAATGGTCGCCTGTTTTTTTGGAATTGATGGACATGTGGCTACAGTGCCATTAGAGAATCGTAAAACGGTTAATTCTGAATGGTATACGAAAATTTGTTTACCAGAAGTCTTTGAAGAAATAAGAAAGGACAACCGACAACGCAGAATCATATTACATCACGACAATGCTAGCTGTCACACCTCAGCTGAAACAACTCAGTTTTTGGAGGGTCAAAAGATCGAATTGACTGGTCATCCGCCGTACAGCCCTGATTTGGCACCTAACGATTTCTTTTTATTTCTTTATTTCCATACGCGAAGAACAAATTACGTGGTCAACGTTTTTCGAGCCGCGAAGAGGCTGTTGATGCGTTCAAAATGCACGTTTTGGAGATACCTCAATCAGAATGGAAAAAGTGCTATGAAAATTGGTTCCAGCGTATGCAAAAGTGTGTCGATCATCGCGGCGAATATTTTGAAAAGCAATAAAACCATATTAAATGATATATGTTTGTTTCTTTTTTTAATTCCGGATACATAAATAGCAGCCCTCGTACACAAACGTCGCGTCGGAGCAGAGGACACTACTAGCACATAAGCAAACAACCGTGAAAGTTTAAAGGGAACTAGTAGTTATATTAGTTCAGTATATTTTTAAAAGGTGGCGCTTTGACATCAGGTTTCAATAGAACTTATTTTTATACACCACATTACAAAAAAAAGTAACAATGCTTTTTTACTTTACCTCTATTACAATATACAGTTACATCATTTTCTTATGAAATGGTTATAAGAAATCGAGTTTTTGATTAAATAAACTATAATTTAAATATAAATCTAACAGTGGACAGTTTACACAGCAGATTTTCAAAAGACATTATAAACTTTTAAAAATTACGGTATAAATTATAGTATAGCTTTTAAGTAACAAAAATTCAACAATTATTTTGTTCACAGCGCAGAATATAATATATTAGTATGTACCTACTATGTTCACATCCACTGGTCGGTACCACAAAGCTAGTTACAAACATAGACTGAGACTCGTCTCATGGTTTGCACTAATGTTTTTATTTAAATATAAGCTAATTGTTTATGACACATTAAGTGCGTTATATAGCGAGTGTCGTTGTGAGTGCTATGGGGCGTGTAAGGCACCTAATGAATACTGCGCTTCTGTGTACTGTGACTATGCGTTTTGATAGCCGCGGATATACGTTTTGGTTTCGCTATATTTATTACAAGGTGTAACAAAACAATACTTAAGGGTGTCCCATATAATTATATGTAGAGTTCACTGTGAAAGTAGCAGCGCTAAAAGAGCTTTTTTTTTGTAACGGCAAGCGCCCCAGCGTTATGGATTCTCCCATACAAAATATAAATAATAGGCCAAGTGCGAGTCGGACTCGCGCACGAAGGGTTCCGTACCGTTATAGAACAAAAATAGGCAAAAAATTGTGTTTTTGTATCGGAGCCCCCCTTAATTTTTTATTTTATTTAAATATTATTAATAATTATTAAAGTACAATTATGTTTCAGGCCTTCGTGAAAGCTTCAAGTGCCTACCTCTCTTATCATTATTGATTACGAGCACAAAAGGCCAAAAAAATCACGTTTGTTGTATGGGAGCCCCCCTTAAATATTAATTTTATTTTTATTTTAGTATTTGTTGTTATAGCGGCACCGGAAATACACAATCTGTAAAAAATTTCAGAACTCTAGCTATAGCGGTTCTTGAGATACAGCCTGGAGACAGACAGACGGAGAGACAGACATCGAAGTCTCATGAATAGGGTCCCATTTTTACCCTTTGGGCTCGGAACCCTAAAAAAGATATTCTTCTAAGGCACATCTGACCATGGTAGGATCACGGACGATTTTTTTTAATTAGGGGGCAAATGAGCAAACGTCACGTCAGAAGAGTTGCAGGTGCGCTGTCGGCCGGACCATATATTTTAATACATTTTAATTAGACCGTGATATATTTTTTTAAGTGAGTGATGACTGATGATACACGGATAGGACGGATCACGGATGACACCATTTGTTTGACCACCGCGCCGTGGTGCCAGCCGCCAGGTGCACAAAATGCTCTCTGAATTAGCTTCAACTTCAATTTTCTGGACTTATCTACTCTGATTACTTCTACGGTCTACCCCTGGCCTTGTAATGATTAAATTTTTCACGTCTGATTTCACGGCTAAGACAATTAAGTAAATATTAAGTAGTGTGTGGACTGTGGACTTAATAATTTTATATTATAGTATTATAAAATATCCACAGCCGAACATAAAAAGGATAAGGTCCAAATTGGGCTAATTTTAAAAGTGCCGGCCAACGCAAATAAACCCATTATTTAAATAGAACATTATCTAAGGAATAATTTTTATTATTACATCAAAGTTTTAAGTCAAGTCTCTGAGTTGTTATTCAAGGTCAAAGTTTTTTAATAACATATGTAATAAAACTTATTTTCTAATCGATCCCAACGTCCCTATCCGAGTCATAGAACAGATTAGATTACCTACAAATGATTTGGAAAAATATAAAGGAAGAGGGAACATTTACGTGCTTGGGGCTTGTAGGGCACAACTCATTGCTTACTTAATAAAATAAGTTTTATTACTTACATATTAATATGTTATAAAAAAAGTTTCACCTTGAATAACAACTCGGAGACTTGACTCAGAACTTTGGTGCACTAATAAAAATTATTCCTTAGATTATGTTCTATTTAAATAATGTGTTTATTTGCGTTGGCCGGCACTTTTAAAATTAGACCAAAATTGTATGGACGTTGGATCTTGTCCTTTGTCCTTTTTTTAAAGTCGGTTAAAAAATGAGTAAATGTAACTAAACTAAAAGTTAAAACACAATTAATTTGCGTTGCTGCCAGTGGTTGTTTGCATTTGCGTCGCACAGACCCATCACAAAATATATGCCATCCTGGCCAGAAAGAGGACCCATTAAGGGCTTGTCTAGGCCACCTAGTGTCTATCTAGATAACTACGATTTTCATAGTACTTGAAATTTCTAAATCGTTACCATGTCGTCAGAAATAACAACCCTTTCCAGCCTTCTTGCTCGCTACATTCAGAAAAGAAACAAATAAATACAGCAACAAGACAGCAACTCGATACAAACTATGGTCCCCCTAAAAAGTACACGACAAACGGAGCGAGGCAGACAATGACTTCGTTAGTCGACGGATCTCAGAAGTGTCACTTCACTCCATATTGTGCCCGTACACATTAAGACCCTTATCACAACCAAATAGAGTTCAAAATGGTACATCTGTATGTAGTCGAGTAAGAGCACTGCATGTACATAAGCAGTATATGATCCAGATTCAACTTATGGTATGTACTGTAGGCATTCTACTAATGAGATGGAAAACACTAGAACATCCGTTGAATTAGTTTTATCCGCGTTATTTCTGTTATCATGTTTTTAAGTTTTGTTATGTTGACATACTTATTACTTATTAGGTACTACCAGGAAATATGTATTGATATATGTGGACGTCGTTTGGTCGGGTTATATCTAGCGCAACAAACAGATCATCTAACCTAACGTCTTGACAACATTAATCGAAACCAACCAAAAAACGTAGACGTCCGCCATTTGATTATGAATCAATTTCTCTGATCGTACATTAATAGATCTGATACGATTAAAACTACGCAACGGATTTTGATGATTCTTTCAGTGTTAGATAGCCCATTTATCGAGGAAGGTTATAGGCTATATTTTATCACGCTAAGACTAATAGGAGCTAAGAAATAGAGGAAAATGTGGAAAAAACGGGGGAAATTATTTGAAAGGGCTAACTTGAATGCGGTACTTAATCTCAGGAACTACTGATCCGATTTGAAAAATTCTTTCAGTGTTAGATAGCCCATTTATTGAGGAAGGACATAATTTTTATAGACATAATTTATAGACATATTTTTTTTTAGTGGCTATATATTTTATACCCGTGCGACGCCGGGGCGGGTCGCTAGTAATACATAATATATCAATAATTCAAAAATATAGTACCTACCTATAGTTTAACATCATCGTATTTGTGTCAACTTTTATGTACAAATATTAGCATTATTAAAAAAAATTAAAACAACGGATTAGATAGTCATTTTACGACTGCAACTTGGCTTGTCCTTGTCTGTCAAGTCACTTTTCCCAACGTATCAGACAGATCTAGTTTAAATAGGTAACTAGCTACAACGAATCTAAAATAATGAAAATAGCTTGTACGAAAATAAATAATAATTTATTATCATTTACAATTAATTTTAATACCTTGAGCAATCGAAGTTATTGATGAAGTGGTCCCATTGTGTATTGAATTTCACTATTGCTTCAGTCTTGGCTGCTCCACTTAACGCACTGTACATCAAAGAATTCAACGCCAACTGTTTCAACACTCTCAAGTCTTCTAAACGGTTGGCCACACCCACAAAAGCGACATAGAAGTCATCTGATAGAGAATCTGCCTCCCAAATGCCAGGGTCATCACTCGACAACACCACCGGTAAATCCCTAGCCAGGAATATGCTTAGAGGATGATTCCTTACGTCCCGGACTAAGGATAGCACAGCATTGGATATGACGTTCACTTCTATACCGATGCTCCTCTTCTTCACCTCATCCATGAGTAAGGGGTGCTTTGGCAGGGCGTACGCGTGCCCAATCCTCTTCGTTCCCAAAAGAATGGCGTCATAGAGGTTGTCATCCGTCAATGTCCCGTACCAGTTAGTTTCTCCGGCGTGGAAGAAGTAATCCAAGCCCTTAGATGCCTCAAGAAGCTGCGGCACGAATTCTATCAAAGGTTCCCCAGCGTCCTCTTGACCGACCAGGTCGAAACCCGCAAATTCTTCCGGCATATCAGCCTTGATAGCGCGAGCCAGATGCAAGTATTCTTCCAACTTGGGTCTATCGATTCTTCTCGACGGAGCGAATATCAGTTTCGCGCCGTAAAAGTCTGGATAGTCTCTCACGAAGCGGTGGATCGCTTTTTTGTAAGCCATCGCCGTCACGAGCATAGGAAATACCGTTCCGTCCAGCTCGTACAAGTTAGGAAGCAGACTCCTCACTTCCACGTACATTACGTTGTCGCTTCGGAATTGTTTCAGGACGTCGTAAAAGTATTGCTCCCACACCGGCCTGTATGTGACCAGAGGTAGAATCCTGCCAAAGTATTTCAGAAACACCCCCCAGGATTCCTTAATCGTTGGATATACTGCGTCAGGGTCGTCGGTGTACATCGTGAAATGGGCTCGGATTTTCGCATCGAACTCTGTTATGTTTCGAGACAGTTTTCTCGCGTTGCTCATGAGCTCCCACTTATTTGCGCAGATATCTTTGGGCGATTTGTTGGAGAATTTGAACTTTACGTCGCCGTCTTGAAAGCAGACGTATAGGTGATCCATGTAGGTGATGTTCACGACGTAGTCCGGTCCCAAGATGCCCATGTCGTGGATGTGGAGCGCCGCACCCTTGGGCATGTCCCTGATGATTCTATACACCTCGGAGCGCTCGATATCGCGCATGTACTCAAAGAAGTGATGCGAGAAATTGTAGTATCTGGGGTTATCGAAGCCGTAATCGATCTCTCTGAACTTGTGTCGCATCAGGCAATCGTTGACGGCGCTCTCTTTGTCCGTGAGCTCGGTTCTCCCCCCAAGAGATAGTCTCGCCTCGTTTCGCACCATCCTCGCTCGCTCCTCACTGTACTCGCGGACGGAGGCGAGGGCGAGGCACACGGCCGGTATACATAGCAGTAGATATACAGATCGCATTTCGGGTCGGAGGGTCGACGTGTGATCCAGTAAGCAGCCGCCGTGACACTGGGGAGCGCGCCGGCCGATGACCCTCGGGCTTGTGACGTCTCTGCACCCAATAATAACATTATATTCAAAAACAATATCCACGTATATCGCAGCTGGAAATAATATTATTTGTTCAATCTAGTTTCGCAAAATCAGCTTTACTGGTTTTGATGAACAGAATTTGCAAAAATAATATTCCGTGAACTACTTCTAGTCTGTATAATTTAGGCTTATAATTAACTGATCACCAGAAATATTTACATTTCACAGACAAAAATTGTAAACGATCACCAAAATACAGACCACCAGTTTAATGTAAAATTTAACCTTAAACTGGTGGTGATTTAACCAAAGATTTAACATCTTAAAACCAAAATTAGTAACTGATCACCAAAATAAGTAAATGATCGCCAAAATTAGTAAATGATCACCAACATTATACTAGCATTTTAATGTAAAATGATCACCAAAATTAATAAATGATCACCAACATTAGACTAGCACTTTGATGTAAAATGATCACCAAAATTAGTAAATGATCACCAACATTATACTAGCATTTTAATATAAAATGGTCACCAAAGATTTATGATTTCGCTATCCTATTTATGCAAAATGACTCCAAATAAATCATTGTTAAACCAAAAGTAGTAAACGATCACCAAAATTAGTAAATGATCACCAACATTATACCTTACAATTTTAATGTAAAATTATAACCAAATCTATTTTTATTTAACAATCCTATTAATGAGAAGAAAACAGATAGACGGACAGACAGACATCGAAGTCTTAGTAAAAGAGTCCTGTTTGTATCCTTTGGGTACGGAACCCTAAAAACGGGACTCTATTACTGAGACTTCGATGTCTATCCGTCTGTCTTTCTGTAGGCTGTATCTCAAGATCCGCTCCAGCTAGACTTCTGAAAATTTCACAGATTGTGTATATTCTTTGCCGCTATAACAACAAGTACCAAAAACAAATTAATATTATTATTTAAGGGTGGCTCCCATTAAACAAACGTGATTTTTTGGCCTTTTTTACTCGATATCAACCGGTAGGCACGTTGATATTTTTGCACAGGCCTTGATTATAATATGTATATGTTTACTTCAATAATTAAAAATAATATAAAAAAATTAAGGGGGCTCTCATACAAAAACACAATTTAAGGTCTAATTTTGCTCTATAACTGTACGGAACCCTCAATTTCCGACTCACACTTGGCCGATTTTGTTAATAATATGCTTACATTTTTTGTCAATTGTAGTGATTTATTTGGACAGAAATATCGCATTGATTTGCTCACAAGGATTTGGTGATCATTTACTATATTTGGTGAACATTTACTATTTTTGGTGATTATTTACTACATTTGGTGGTCATTTTCTATATTTGGTGGTCATTTACTATATTTGGTGATCGTTTACTTTATTTGGTTATCATTGACTATATTTGGTGGTCATTTACTATATTTGGTGATCATTTACTATATTTGGTGTTCGATTATAATTTGAAGTGTTCTCAAAACTAAAATAGCTGGTAGTATTGCAATTTTAGACTTTCTTTTTTTGGTGCTAAATATCTTTTTTTGGTAAACAAGTTAAGGGTATCAGTGCATTTTTTGGTGGTCAATATATTTGTTCCCTATAATTTACACCAAATAAATTATTTATTTGGTAATATTATAATAACTGCTTATTCTCTAAAGTATGTACATTGTACTTACTTAAATTTTTAAATGAATAAGGTGCATAAATATTCTAAGATCTAAAATAATAATCGACAATGAGGTAACTATTAAGTAATAACTGTTTCATTTATTATGTATATTATGTAACTTATTATATGCTTTATTATTTTCCTTATGTATGTGAATTATAACTAGTGTAAATTATAATGAATGGGTTACTACTTACTAAAGATTATTATAATATTCAATTAAATAATACTAGCCAAGTGCGGGTCGGACTCGCGCACGAAGGGTTCCGTACCGTTATAGAGCAAAAAATTGTGTTTTTTGTATGGGAGCCCCCTTAATTATTTATTTTATAATAAATAAAGGGTATTTTATTATAATTTTATTATTAAATATTAAAGTACGAATATAAATTAATATTTTGTCTAGATTTCTAGTAGGTACCTATCTGTTGCCATTATGGATTACGAGCAAAAAAAGCAAAAAAATCACGTTTGTTGTATGGGAGCTCCCCTTAAATATTAACTTTATTTTGTTTTTAGTATATTTTGTTGTTGTAGCGGCAATATATTATATGTATACACAATCTGTTAAAATTTCAGAAGTCTAGCTATAGAGGTTCTTGAGATACAGCCTGGAGACAGACATACAGACGGACAGACATCGAAGTCTCAGTTATAGAGTCGGGACTTTTTACCCTTTGGGTACGGAACCCTACTAAACAGTTGCAATATGCATCGCTGTTAGTCATAGCTACCGCCTACCACATTTCATCATTCATCAATCATATTACTACGTAATTATTGTGTTTACACTATTTTACTAGTAAAGTAACTAGATGATGCCCGCAACTCCATTGCGCTGAAATTAGTTTATCGCGCGGGAACCGTACATTTTTCCCGGATAAAAACTATTGTAGGTATGTCCTTTCCCGGGACTCAAAGCATCTGCACGCCAAATTTCAGCAAAATCGGTTCAGTGGTATGGGCGTGAAGAGGTAACAGACAGTCGACAGACAGAAACATTTTCGCATATCTATACTTCTATACTAATATTATAATTCTGTAGAGTTTGTTTGTTTGTTTGTTGGTTTGAACGCGCTAATCTCAGGAACTACTGGTCCGATTTGAAAAATTCTTTTACTGTTGGATAGCCCATTTATCGAGGAAGGCTATAGGCTATATTGTATCACGCTAAGACTAACAGGAGCAAAGAAATGGAGGAAAATGTGGAAAAAACGGGGGTAATTATTTGAAAGGGCTTTTTTGAACGCGCTAATCTCAGGAACTACTGGTTCGATTTGAAAAATTCTTTCAGTATTAGATACTCCATTAATTGAGGAAGTCTATAGGCTATATTTTATCACGCTAATACTAATAGGAGCGAACAAATAGAGGAAAATGTGGAGAAAACGGGGGAAATTATATGAAAGGGCTTATTTAAACACGCTAATCTCAGGAACTACTGGTCCGATTTGAAAAATTCTTTCAGTGTTAGATAGCCCATTTATCTAGGATGGCTATAGGCTATATTTTATCACGATAAGCGGAGAAATAGAAAAAATGTGGAAAAACGGGGGATATTATATGAAATTGCTTATTATCTTAAGAAATACTATCTGGAGCAATTTTTATGTTATTTGGCAAAATGAAGAACCACGTGAAGGGACATAAGCAATTTTTTGCGGAAAAATGTACGGTTGCGTGAAATTCCTAAATTACGCAAGCGAAGCCACGCAGAGCATATATTATATAATTATAATAAAATCGTAGGAAAGTCAATTCTGTACATTGAATATTTTTGTACAATAAATAATACTTGGGATGTGATCTACTGTGCTAACGCGGACGAAGTCGCGGGCAACAGCTAGTTTTATAATAAGTACTTACATATTAAAGTAGGTACCTAATATGGATTACTTAGTTATTAGTGATGATTTTAATTTTTGTTTAGCTATGCCCTGTTTTTACCGCACACGGCACAACTACAAGTTGCGATGAGGCAAGAAATTAAGAGTCCGTATACGAAATTTTGCCGATTTCGCTCATTTAACAGACGTGATTTAACAGTTAAAATACAGTATTTCTATAAGTTTTAATGCACAACATGTAAGATCATTTCAATTATAAACTAATGTTGCAGCTAGATTTTTTATTTTTTTTAAGTATCTTTCAATAATCCAACTCAAACCCGCCACAGTTTTGTGATTTTTGCTGTAAGTAAAATGTTTAGAATATCACCTGTTTATGGATTGTATTGACGCCTTAACGGTATGAAAAAAATACAATGTACTATTGAGAAAGTCGTCTATACAATGTTGGAATTACTTTTTACCACTTTCATATAAAAAACCCTTTAAAAAACAGAATACCTATAACTGCCCGCTAACTTGGCGATCGTCCTTTTTCACCTGGCGTATGAAAGACGGTCGTGAGTGTGAAGAGAGGAGTAGAAAAGATAGTACGGGCACTTAAATGATTGACTGGGAATGGTGTTTTAACCCGATGATGATTCCTAAAAAAGAAAACACCATTCTTGAAATGATGAAAGTAAGTCTGTCTGTCTGTTACCACTTCATGCCCAAACCGCTAAACCGATTTTGCTGGAATTATGTATGGAGATACTTTGAGACTTGAGTCCCGGGAAAGGGCTTATGGCTGGTTTATACGTATTAAGTAGATAAGAAGTAAACTACATTTTAACTTAATTTTAAGTTATGTATTGCAAATTTTGAATACAGTTTACTATAAAAATATAATTGTCAATAGTTTTATTAATGTGTGCGTACCGCAACGAGTACGGAGTCCCGGGATTTAATTTATTTTAAATAGTAATTTTACGTCTTTTAGGGTCTGTTTCACCACTTTCTGATAGGTGAAGAAGGCTATCCAACAATTAACTTGACGGATCAAGTATGGAGAATCTGTCAAAAAAGTTGTGAATAACCTATTCGGCAATTTATGAGAAAGTGGTGAAACAGGCCCATAATATTGAGTTCTATGGCTATTTGTTTCCCAATTTGCTATACACAGATGAACACATGTGTTCATGTGTGTATTAAATATTATGTGAAATTGCAATATTTGAGGATCGTATGCAGTCAGTCGGTCTTGATATATTATAAGTCTATGGTCTTGACTCTTGAGTACCTAGGTATCATCCATAGATTACTAAACTACTTAGTGCCACAAAATGGTTCTATAGAACTTTTTTGTAGCAATCCTATATCCTCATATTATCTAGATTCGTAGGTCTTTGTTTATTTCGTCATTTTGTCATTGAACGGGCATTTAGTACATATTCTTAGGAGCCATTGTCTGAGTGTCATGTTTTACAGCCCCCCGAAGGAGTCCCCACACCATAAGTAAGCGATGCGCCCCTGACAATATCCAGGAGTGTCATCCATATATTTTGAAGGAGTAATCTGAAGATTAAAGCCTCGCATCCACCTCGTATGACATTCGCGGCGGCCATGTTTTTTTCTTTTTTAACGAATGCACAGGGGCGGTTCTGTAAAGTGGTGCTCGAAGTCCCCGACCCTTGCGCTGCATAAAATCAGCATGGCGGATGAGACAGGCTCGGTTTCTTTTCAAATTATTTTTTAGTTTCTTTGGAGCATTGAAAACAAACCCTTTTAGACGCCGCTAGCTGTAATTTACACCAGTACGAGAGTAAATTTATCGTTTAAAAGTCTATAGAACTCGGCCGGATTATACTGGATCGTTTTTGGAGTCTTTTCAAGTTTTTTTTCTTTTGCGAGCGCTCGCGGCTCGCAATGTTTTATTAGATTATTGAGCTAGTGGAAGTTTGAGTGGGCAATTTTGTTTTAAATGGCAACATTTGTAAAGAAATGTCAAAAAGAGCAAGCGTTGAATGGAGTAAAATGAATGGAACCGAGTAAATTAACGGGCACTTCGTTATTAAGTTATTTCACGGTTCCCGCTCGCTATTCAGATTGTAAAAGAAAACAACTTTTGCAAGTCCGATTGTAAAGACATTTTTTAGATTTTAAGTATATTCCGATGACACTAAAATCTGTTGCAAGAACTTGGCAAACCATAATTCATATCTACTTTTCTTCTTAGTCCGAAATCCGAATCCTCGCTAATCGCTATAGATTGGCGGTATTTCCGATAATAAACAATGGATAACAATTTTAGTTAATAGATCTACTTACTAATTAATTTATAATCCTTTAGAGAAATTACAATATTTTTTAATTTCTAGTAAATTAACTGAGACATTCAGCGCACTTGTGAGTATAATTTTATTATGAGCATCTATTGACTGGGATATATTTTCCTACCTCACCTATTAGCGATAATGATTCGCGGGTAACTATAAATGATATTGATTAGACAACACTATCATACATCGAGATTATGGTTCGCCTTGATACTGCCACGTTCAGTATCGAGTTTCGCTCGTAATGTTGCACCGGCCGAGTTTGTAAATATTGTGAATGAAAACACGGACGTGAGCCGATAGCGTTGCGAAACGAACCTTGCACCAGATCGCTTAAATACTGGCGTTCGATGTGATGGTGAAAATGTGGCCTATTCTCCTGTTCTTTCTGCTGGTGAAATCTGGTGTCAGTGATGTGTTCGAAGACATCGTCGAGGAACGAAACAGAATACTACGAACAGAACTTGACATGATGCTGGGCGCCGATATCATCCTGAACGACACGGAGGAGCTCGCCAATAAAATCATAATGGGGTTGAAGCACAAGGAAGTCGATTTTGGCTTCCAGAATCCCCAATATTTCAACTACTCCAAGCATTTCTTTGATTACAAGGACGAGGTGAAGAAGTCGGAGCTTTTTAAGATCATCCGTCGTATGCCAAAAGGCGCGGTGCTTCACGCCCACGACACGGGTATCTTGAGTGCGGAGTATGTTCTCAATATAACGTACTGGGACGATTTGTATGTCTGCTTCAAGGGTGAGGGAGTCCAATTTTTGTTTGCCGAGGATACGCCCGAATCTCCGTGCGAAACGCAGTGGCAAGTTATGAAAAACGCAAGATTCTCGTCAGGTAACGTGGAAAAGTTTGACGCTGAGCTGCTGAAATATTTTTCCATCATCATACCTAACCCACTGGAAGTGTACACCGACGTCAATACCGCGTGGTCGAAATTCCAGGAGTATTTCATAGCGACAACCGCGCTGTTCTCCTATAAACCTGTTTGGGAAAAATACTTTTATGATACCTTAACGGCTTTGAGGGAGGACAACGTGATGTATTTCGAAGTGAGAAGTGTACTTCCACATTTATACGATCTCAAAGGTAACCATTACGACGAAATACAAACTGCAGGCTCCTACAAGGAAACGCTGGATAAATTTATGGTGGATTATCCAGACTTTTACGGAGCGAAGCTGATATACGCACCACTGAGGTTGGTTGATGCGAAAACAGTAAACAAATATCTAAAAATCGCCTATGAATTGAAGAAGAAATACCCAGACTTCGTGGCCGGCTTCGATTTGGTCGGCCAAGAAGATTTGGGTGTGCCGACGAAGGAAGTTTTTAAGGAGCTCGTCCAAGCTCGAGACAAAATCGACTTCTTTTTCCACGCCGGTGAAACCAACTGGTGCGGGACAACTTCGGACGAAAACATTCTTGATGTTATCCTACTCGGGACGAAACGAATCGGGCACGGGTTCGCTCTGATCAAGCATCCGGTGCTGATGGAGGAGATAAAGAAGAGAGATATCGCGTTGGAAGTGAATGTGGTGTCGAATGCGGTGTTAAAACTTGTCGAGGATGTTAGGAACCATCCTCTGGCGACTTATATCGCTCTGAATCTACCCGTGGTGCTTTCCTCTGATGATCCAGGTGTGTGGGGTGCAGATCCTTTGTCCCACGACTTCTATGTCGCCTTCGTGGGTGTTGCTAGTCGACACGCGGATCTGAGGCTACTGAAGAAGTTAGCTTTGAACTCTATATATTATAGCACTTACCCGAATAAGGATAAGCTAGTCCATGAGTTCGAAATACGATGGACGAGATTTATACATAGTATTGTCGATAATCATGAGGTTATTCCTAGTGTTTAGTTATATTTATATGTTATATATTGTCTAGACTCTAGATTACCTATCCCTCCGATGGAGCTCAAATGTTTAACTTCAGTTTATTTTAGATTAATAGACTTTCATCTGTTTTTCTACCTCAATAATTATCTGTTAAGGACCTGTTTCACCACTTTCTGATAAAGTGGCAGGTAGGCTATCCACAACTTTTTTGACAGATTACCCATACTCTATCTGTCAAGTTAAGTGGTGGATATAGCCTATCCGGCACTTATCAGGAAGTGGCGAAACAGGCCCTAAAGGTTCAATTCCGTGCATCGCGATCGATCGCGGTCGTGCACGACCTACGACTGTCGTCGGCCGCTCGCGACCATAGTCAGCGTATGAAAATGTATGCACCGCTTCCGAGGCCCGCGACTGACGCGAGCGGCCGACGACAGTCGTAGGTCGTGCGCGACCGCGATCGATCACGATGCACGGAATGGGGATTGTCCATTTTTTTTAAATTTTGCTCATTACAAAAACATTTCGAGGAATAAGGTCAGTGATCGCTTTTCTGTATATAAACGAAAAAAATACCCATTAGTTACTTATATTTTTGAACAAATATGTTTAACCTTAGTTTGACCTTCAATGGCGTTAAATTAGCAATAAATTCGATCAACATTACGTTTCGAACTTTTGGTAAGCTTCTCGTATCAGCTTTCACATAATGATAACTTATATTTGACGAACCAGCCATTATAAATAAGATTGAAAGGAAAAAAAAACATACTGCAGAGGTCAATTGGCCGCCGATGATGACGTCAGAGCGAAACTTTAAAAAAATATTGAGAAAAAACTAGCCAATGAATTTCAAAATTATTTAATTTATATTCTTAAAATACCCTATTCTAACGAAAAAAAATATAAAAAGTACATGTAATTTTTTTTGGACAATGCCCATTGTACCTTAAGTATTATTATTTTGTGCTGTCGACTTATATACTTATCCTACTTTTCTACTCCCAGTTGTTTATTTATATAGTTTATTCTTTGTTACGATATAATATACGTCTTCTCAAAATATAAGCTAGCTGTATTATTTTAATGCAGACTTCAGCAGAAGAATATTTTACTGTCACACTACCTATTTTATTTTGAAGATTAATCATTGAGTGGGACATTTAGTACGTCCTCAGTAATATCTTTTATATCAGTAAGTAAGTAGCTGTATGTATTATATTTTTACCTAAATCTATTGCCATAGGTATTTATATGATGGCAATTATTATTTAATAATTATCATTCTTATCTAACGTACATGTTGCCGAGCAGCACGTTTTCATCAGATTACTGTTATCAAAGTATTATCAATTACTATTATCTTACGATTATTTTTCTATCGCCGGTAGTGTCTGGTGGTATTACCTATAAATTCAATTCTTATAATTTAAAGATAGATAGTTAAGGGCCTTCTACTCCCTAAATTAGCAGGTCGATTTCTGTCAGTGCGATTCATATCGGCGCGCCTTGTACGGTGTCGGTTACGACGCTCGCCGCGTCCAAGATAGGGCGAAATATATTTCGCCCTATCTTAGGGCGAAATTAGGGAAATAGGAGAAAAAACCTTTTTAAGGCTTAAAATAATACATATTTCAAAAAAGTAAAAAACCAAATTATTAACTTATGTATTGATACAAAATGCAAAGCAGTAGATATTTTTTATATATTCTTTTGATAAATAATGAAGGAGTAAAATGGTTTCATTCAATGGATTTGGAGGTGATTTGGTTTTTTATTTCTTTATTATGTGATACCGATAGAAAAAATATGGCAAAACCAAATTACGTATCATATCATGTAGATTACTAATTATTTTTTTCAGATATAATTTCTCTGTTAATGCCGATGAAAAGTTGTTTCATCTGCACGCTTTTTTCGAAAGAGCAGCCTTAATGTAAACCTTTGCACTTATGCCCGGTTACTGAGATTTTTTGTCATGACTCATGACTTTTATCTATTAATTAGCGCTTTCGATTGATTAAGGGCCTGTTTCACCACTTCCTGATAAGTGCCGAATAGGCTATCCACCACTTAACTTGACAGATGAAGTATGGAGAATCTGCCAAAAAAGCTGTGAATAGCCTATTTGGCACTTTATCAGAAAGTGATGAAACAGGCTCTTAGAATAATAAAACCTGAAGTAATCATTAACTTTTAAAATAATTTAAATAGATAAAACTTATCTAATACCTTGGGAATAGATTGTAAATTCCAATTCTGACTCAATTGAAGCTTTGGCCATATTGCAATGTCTTCGTAACAGGTGTGGCGTGTGGCGGCTTCTTTTATTTTTTGTTGGCAATGCCTAATTTAACGGGCCATAGGCTCGGTTATAAGTTTATTTTAACCTAAAATATCCTTTAACTGATCCTTACATCATCCACATAAGGTCTTGCTAGAGGTAAATAAACTCTGGACGGGCTGTAATTGGTGGAGTGACGCTCGGGTGACAGTGTCGCCTGGGTGACAGTGTCACCACTGTGCCGCCTGTGATGAGTGTCAATCTGGCGTGTCACCGCGGCGCCTGCACTAATTGCTTTTTAGGTTGAAATAACACAAATATTATAATGTTAATGTGTATCTGTCTATTAGAGCTCGTCACGCTTGAACCGTTGAACGGATTTAGATGTGAATGTACCATCGAGGAAATTGATTCTTAGACAGCTGACAGGCCAACGTCATTTGGTCGGATCATGTCAGTTCAATGTTAATTGTGATATGTCGGCTGGGTTTGACGTAATAACCTACCAATATACAAAAAATCAGCTTTAGTTAGGGTTCCGTTTTAGGGTACCGTAGTCAACCAAGTTTTGTTAAATACAGAACCCTAAAACGGAACACTAACCAGCAAATTTTTTGTATATTGGTAGGTTAAGGGCCTGTTTCACCGCTTCCTGATAAGGCTATCCACCACTTAATTTGACAGATGGAGTACAGAAAATCTGTCAAATATCCATATCGGGCACCTTATCAGGAAGCGGTGAAACAGGCCATAATAGTTATATAATTTAAGAGTAACATTATCCTACAAATAAAACAATCCATATTTTAGGACCATCAAATCAAAGCAGGGTGACCATATTTAAATTACAGATCCTGCCTTACTTTGGTCAAAAAACTGCCAATTCCTGCCAAAGCCTGTAGTAAAAATGCCCAAATACTGCCATCTTTATTTACTGTTGTTTTAAAGTAAGAAAAGTAAATATACACATTTATTATAATATTGCATTTTTTATAAGATTAAACATTCGCATCGTCTTCTTCCATTTCTTCATCTTTATACATAGATTTGTTCATGCGATTCAAAATTTATTTTGTAGGTTTGAAGGAAAATTTGCAATCACTATGCTCACCAATGTCTTACTTAAGGCGTGCTTAAGGCCCTGCGCGCACGAGCAACTTAGTTGCTCGGCGATTTATTTGTCTCTTGATCAAGTCTAGGAGCTAGTATGAAAGTGCGCGCACGTAGCGACGCGACGCGACGCAACTCTGGGCAACTTTTTTGGTTGCAACGCAACTGTCTCCTTCCCTATTGGTTTCTATGCAAGTGCGCGCACAGGCAACAATAAAGTCGCCGACCGGCCCAGTGATGCCAGGTCAGGGGATTTCCCCCTAGATTTAGGGAGTTTTCGACCCAGATAGGGGCAAAATAGAGGCAAAATATCGGGTTTTTCCCCTTGATTTTCATGAACGTGGCCAAGTCGTAAGATTCTGCACAGTTCATCAAAACTTTCGTCACTCATTCTAAAGAAAACGTAAAAATTTTCTGGGTATGCTCTCAATTTCATAAACACAGTATGAAATTTCCCAAGAGTCAGACGATCGCTCCATAATGGATGCACCCAATATTCTATTTTGCGACGCTTTCTGCGGTTTTTTATTGCGAGTGCCACAACCACAGCCGTCTCGACCAAATCCATGTTGATGACTGTCTAGAAAAATCAGAAAAAAGTTGCGTTGCTGTCGCTCTTGTGCGCGCACCCCTGCGACATGGCGGCAATTTTTTCGAAAGAGACAAATAAATCGCCGTGCAACTAAGTTGCTCGTGCGCGCGGGCTCTTACATAAAACATAGGGTGTTTGCACACTGCACGATAACGACACGACACGATACCACAGAATAGAAGGCCGCCGCACATATTATACAATTTCAAGTTGGCCGACTATCGTACAAACTGACTATCGTACTAATTCTAGTATTCTGTCACTTAGTATTGAATGCACCCAAAATATTCTCCTTTCTTTTCGTCTTCGTTTTATTAGTGCCACAATAAAAGCGTGCTTTTTACGCATTTTAACACGCACGTCGCTAGGCAAGCAACACTGTTACCAAATAAATCTAAAAGTCTGCGGCTGGCAGCGTACACGATGAATTGTGACACTACGCAATTTAGTTTGTACGATAGTCGGCCAACTTGAAATTGTATTATATGTGCATTGTGCGGTGGCCCTTATCTATTCTGTGGTATCGTGTCGTGTCGTTACCGTCGCAGTGTGAAAACACCCATAGATGCAACATGTTTGATTATAAAATCGGCCAAGTGCGAGTCGGGCTCGCTCACGAAGGGTTCCGTACCGTTACAGAGAGAAATCAGAAAGTAGGCAAAAAATTGTTTTTTTTTTATGGGATTAAATATTTATTTTATTTAAATTTTATTAAATTACAAATATAATTAAGGATTTTGGGAAAATTTAAAGCGTTTAGCTGTTGCCATTATAGATTAATATGAGCAAAAAAATCACGTTTGTTGTATGGGAGCCCCCCTTGAATATTATTTTATTTTGATTTTAGTATTTCTCTGCCGGTTGCTTGGTTTAGCGGCACCGGAAATACACAATCTGTGAAAATTTCAGAACTCTAGCTATAGCGGTTCTTGAGATACAGCCTGGAGACAGACAGACGGACAGACAGATGGACAGACAGGCGGACAGACAGACGGACAGATCACAGACAGACATCGAAGTCTCGTGAATAGGGTCCCATTTTTACCCTTTGGGTACGGAACCCTAAAAACGGTTCCGAGTTTTTGTATTGATTTGGGAGAACATTATTTCGCATGAAGCGTTAGACATTGGTAAGCATAACAATCCCTTTGTAACATTTAAAATTAAACTGTCTATTAGAATTTCGCATTTTGCCTATTGCACCCCAAAAATAATTTAAGCGAAAATCATAAAAGTTTACTGTGCTGGAACCGTACATTTTCCGGGACAAAAAGGATCCCTTGTCCTTTCCCGAGACTCATAGTATCTCTATACCGAATTTCATAAAAATAGACTGAATAGTTTAGACGAAAATCATAAAAGTTTATTGTGCGGGAACCGTACATTTTCCGGGACCAAAAGTATCCCTTGCCCTTCCCGAGACTCAAAGTATCTCCATACCAAAATTCATCAAAATTGATTGAATAGTTTACGCACAAATCATAAAAGTATATTGTGCAGTAGCGGTACATTTTTTCGGGACAAAATGTATCCTGTGTCCTTTTCCTGGTTCTAAGCTACCTCTCCACCAATTTTCAGCCAAACCAGTTTATCCGTTCTTGAGATAAAAGTTTATCGTGCGAGAACCGTACATTTTCCGGGACCAAAAGGCAAAAGTATCCCTTTCCTTTCCCGAGACTCAAAGTATCTCCATATCAAAATTCATCAAAATCGATTGAATAGTTTACGCGCAAATCATAAAAGTCTATTGTGCAGTAACCATACATTTTTCCGGGACAAAATGTATCCTATGCCCTATTCTTGGTTTTAAGCTACCTCTCCACCAATTTTCAGCCAAATCGGTTCATCCGTTCTTGAGTTATCCCCTCACCAGTGGCGAATCCCGCTAGGGGGCGCACTTCAAAATTTCGATACTGTGCGCATCCCTTTCCGGGGCGATGGGTACCCTCACATGTTTAATGTGCAAACACAGCGATAAAACTTCTTTTGCCTTTGTCTATCCTATTAAAACGCGTCTAAGTAGAACAAGACAGCTAGCAAGCGTCATTTGAGTTCTCGGTAGACAAGGACGGAATGCGAAATCTCACTTCAAAAAACGGCCGCGACGAGTAAGGACAGCGAAGTTTAAAAGAGTGTTAAAAAGTTATAAAAACAGAGTTAATAGCTGAAAAGAACTGGGAAGTGCATATTATGTAAGTAATCTTTCAGTTTTTATTAGAATGAAGTGTGTGTTTAACAAATAGAAGTAAAAAAAAAGAGTTGAAACGGCAATCTAAACCGTGCATGGCCCTTACTCGCCCAATGATTTTGGCTTTTAAAGCATTAAATAACATATTAATGCAGTTCATATTACTTTACTGTAATGATAATTTAACGTAGTTTCGTTTAACTAAACTCTAACACTAATAAAACGTTCTTTAATTTCTAAATAATGACGAAAACTAGTACCGTCCGATTAGAGCCCCGAATAGGGTTTTGTCACAGACAGGTGACATCCCGTATCGGGGGGCCTCACAGACGCCTCCTCTGAGTTTTAATGGCCGCTAGTAGAATGTTCGCATAACATGGAATAGACGAATCATTTTGTTGTTGGAGTTCACTGTGAAAGTAGAAGCGCTGAAAGATCAAAATTTTTTTTCACTTTTGGATGGGGAAACTTGTGATGCTCATTCCCTTGCCCATACAAATGTGAAAAAGAATTTCGTCTTTCAGCGCTGCTACTTTCACAGTGAACTCTTATATTGTATTTAAGTATTTGATACACACAATAATAAGATTTATGTATTTATTGACACATGTACATACAATATATACGCATTTTTAATATTTTAACATTCAATTGACGTTGGAATACTTTCCATCCTGAGTGTATATTTCAATTTTTTTTACTCTTTTTAGAATGCGTGCGTGATATTTGTGTCTGAAATAGAAGCAGTTGGCTGTGCGATAAAAGAGGCATTGATTTTGAGTTTTTTTTTTTTTTTTTTTTGAGGGGGTAATATTTTTCCGCAGTAAAAAGTACACTATCCTAGAGATAAAATTTTCTTTTTTGTCTGCGATGGTCAAACGCTTGCACAATGCATCCAAGTACTGGATGAAAAAGGTCTTATCCATACTAATCTTACACTCATTTATGAAAATTTTAGCATTTTTGCAAGTTTTCTTTTCATGTTTCTACTCAGTTTTCCTTTAATTCATGTAATTTGGAGGATTTTATTTTGTACTTTGTTAATTATAATTATAAGAAAATCAAACTTCTGTGGATAAAAGTTACTACTTATTTTGTAAATTGCATTAGTATCAAAGTAGGTTTTTTCATGAACAAAACAGATATCTTTTTGTGTAACTCCTACATATTATTTACTGAACCTACAATATTGATACTCTTGTACCACCCAGATAATAACCTTAATTTATTGTTTATGTAGTATTGTAACGCCTAGAGTATGAAATTACTTTAAGATATCATGTAATACACAGCCTACTTGAAGCTGTTTGAAAGGCAGCCTCCATTTTTGTTCTGTACTTAAATCTTTGATTTTATAAAATATTTGTATGAGAGTCATGACTTGAGTGATGTTATTTTGTAAGTAGTACTATAAGGTTATAAATAAATACTCTTGGCTCGCTACATAGTGGTTTATTATTAAATTATGACCCAAAATCTACTGAACATTTTGGTACCCAGTAATTATACCAGCTGTATAACATTATTGCCGTCAAATATAACATAAAAGTACTATTTTCTAGGTAGAAAATTTAATTAAAAAATGATTTAGATCCTTTTATGGGCTCCTGCAAGACCAAGGAACAAGAAATTGCAGTTTTAGTGTATGCTGGTCGTGTAGGAACCTCGGACTGTGCGGAACCCCCCTCAGGGAGCCACAGATGTGCCAAAATCTGCCATTTTGCATGCCACTGGTGAGGGGATATAAGTGGCGTAATTAACACAACTTTCTTTTATATATATAGATTAATACATTCTATTTATTACGCCTGATTTTACAATTATTGCAATATCTTTATTTATTTACTACCTTCATTACTAGATATAATTTTATCGGCGTAACCGACTTATCTCGATTTTAATACCCAGCGGGAAATTATGATATTAATAGGAAATTGATTATGAAATAACACAAATACCTACTTATTATGCGCAGTTTTTAAACGTGGCGTTTTTATTATCAGCGCGTAGTGTATAATTTATTCTTTGTTATCAGTGTTAATAGACTAAATTGTGCTCGTTTCCAGGCTGCGTTTCCACTGAAGCGGAGCGGAGCTTAGCGGTGCCCGAATTGACCAATCGTGCTATTCCAGCGGAATGACAGCGAAGATTTCGAGCATATAGTGATTGGTCAATTCGGCACCGCTAAGCTCCGCTCTGCTACAGTGGAAATGCAGCCTTATTCAGTGTACTATCTGAGAAATTGAGTCATAACTCATAATATTATGTAGATTGTCGGATCTACGTAAATTGATAGGATTATGGCAAACCCAGAGGCCAGACGCTTAATCACTTTTCATTGACTGAAAATAACCCGGCTAATATCTATATAAATAAAACTCAAAGGTGACTGACTGACATGGTGATCTATCAACGCACAGCCCAAACCACTGGACGGTTCGGGCTGAAATTTGGCACCCAGGCAGATGTTATGACGTAGGCATCCGCTAAGAAAGGATTTTGATCAATTCCACCTCCAAGGGGTTAAAATAGGGGATGAAAGTTTGTATATAATAGTGCTTCTCAACGCGAGCAAACCCGCGGGCAAAAGCTCGTAATTAAATAATAATGTTGGTCTATCATCTGCCTATGAATTAATTTCTTTGATGATACTTTTTTATGATTTGCTTCCTAATTGCTTATAATATACGTAGAGTATGACGTATCTAATTTTTTGAACTTGACTATCACTTATTCTAAGCGATTTTCTTTCATAAGCTTAAGGTCTCTCTAAATGTTAGTCACGATGGATTACTATGATTGCCAATTTGCCACTATAGTCAGGACAATTTAAGGTGGCATCAGTGGTCATTGACCTTTCTAGACTAGGACCTATGAGAAAAATAGTCGCACTGTATTCTGTTAACTTAATAATAAAATTGAATTCTTGTAAAGAAACGATATCACCCTTACGGCATAGGCCGTAAGGGTGATATAGGACACTGGATAGCCAGTGTCCACATCTCCACGTCACGACGTTGTCAACGTGGAACGGTGCGGTAACGTGCTGCGGTGAAAATGCACGTCACGGTGTAGCAACATTTTACGTCTTTTTTTTTTCTTAATTCTCTCTCTCCGTCTTCTTAACAATAGCAGAAGCAGAATACGTATTGTGATTTGTGCGGTCCGTCCATATCTAGATAAGTAGTGAAGAATGTAGCAGTTTTACAAGGCATGGTGACGTACATTACGTTGACGTAAATTTTCTCGTCACGACTTTTTTTTTAATGCAATAAGGGGGCAAACGAGCAAACGGGTCACCTGATGGAAAGCAACTTCCGTCGCCCATGGACACTCGCAGCATCAGAAGAGCTGCAGGTACGTTGCCGGCCTTATAAGGGGTAATAGGGGAGGGTGGGGAAGAAAATAGGGAAGAGTAGGGAAGGGAAAACGGTAGGGGATTGGGCCTCCGGTAAACTCACTCACTCGGCGAAACACAGCGCAAGCGCTATTTCACACCGGTGTTCTGTTTTCTCCGGTCGAGCCGGCCCATTGCTGAGCTAACTCAGCAGGCCTGGTTTTTGGTGGCGGAAGGCTTTTAAGAGGTGTCATTTTTGACGGACCCCCAAAAATCTTATTCTATTTCGATGTTTGGCTGTATTTTCGGAAAAAATAAGATCTCAATATATTTTCACTAAAAATAAGTATATTTTGACTAAAACATTGGTCAATGGACAGTCTAAAATTACATTAACATCCTAAAACTTAAGAAAAAAAGTTTAAACTATATTTACAACTAATTATCCTATATACCGCTATATCAGTTCTTGTTCTATAGATAAAGCTAGGTCATAGATTAATTGTGCCGTTTGATGACGTCTCGGATAAACTCATCCCATTTGATCTGTAATTGTTTGTACATGATCTCCTTCTGCGTATCATCCAAAGCGCTGTACTTCACAGAGTTGAGTACCAGCTGTTTCAGCATGCGCAGATCGGCGTGCCTGCTAGCCACTGCGACGAACGTCAGGTAATAGTCATAAGACAGGGGATCAGCCCCCCACACTCCAGGGTCGTCACTGGATAAAACGACGGGCATCCCCAAAGCCAGGTACGTCGCTAGAGGATGGTTCCTGATGTCGCACAACAGGGACAACACTAGATTAGATATCACGTTCACTTCTATAGCTATGTCCAGGGACCGAGAAGGTTACCCATTTTGGTGTTTTAAACTGTTTAATTTATACGATTCTCTGAAAAACCCTAACATGCGCATCAGCCGTATATACGGCTGAATTAACGGTATAAATAAACCGTTTATAAATAAGGTTCATTTTCGTTCGTTTTTCTGTGTTAAAAAAGGATAGGTGATATGTAAGTACCGCGGAACGTTATTGGTTGAATGTGTTTAATCATGCCACAACGAGAATTCGCGCCATTTTACGCAAAAACGATCTTATTTGCGTAAGACATAAGATACAAGATAATGTTATTTAATCCGTCGATCGGAATTTCTCGGACTTGTCATTATTGACTTTGTTGTCGCGATCACCGGTGCTCGCGCGGGGCTTGATGGGTTAATGCAAGTTCTCCGCCATTTCTATATTGTTTTTTACATTCTGTCTTTCCTTGATATTGAATTGGTAAAGAGCAAAAAGTAATTAATTCCTATTTTCTAATGAGACGGAATTGTAATTTAGTTCAAATTATTAACTTGCAGTAAATAAACATGCCAAAGGGTAAAAAAGATGCAGTGCACAGACATTTTACCTATAGCGAAGAAAACAATATTAGCCAGTGTAACTATTGCTGTTCAAAATTGAAAGTGAGTATTTTAAATTGTATATTTTCTTTACTATATTATTGTCTAGGGTATGTTATAGACAGTTATAGTAGAGATGTACAGTGTACATACTACATACGTGTGTGGATAAAAATATAGAACCTATTAGAGAATATTATCTCTAGAGCACCAGCAGCGTGGTTTTTAACCGACTTCCAAAAAACTTAGGTTATATGTTCGGCTGTGGATATTTTTTTTTGTATGTTCAACGATTACTCCGCCGTTTGTGAACCGATTTTCGAAATTTTTGTTTTGTTGTATTAGGTTTTACTCCAATTTGGTACCATGTTCACAAAAGTGGTGACCTAATGATGGGATCCAGGAGTAATCAAGGGAAATCCTCGAAATTTATATGGAAACATATGGTAATTTTGGTTTTATGTGAAGTGTACTAAGAATATGCTACCAAAAAGTCAAATATTGGGTCAAGGTATACCATGGTTTCGAAGATGCTGAGAGAACTCCTGACTCCTTATAGATACACGTTTGGGAGTTTTGGCGTTGTTTTAAGAACAGAAAGCATATTATGCTACCACGCAATTAAAATTCATCATCATCATCATCGTCATCATCATCGTCATCATCATCATTACCACGTCGTGTTAAGGTCACCAATGTCTCATGGCACAAAATAGATAATAGTACAACTTACAAGGCATAGGTATGGATACAATAATAATAATTATGTACATAACAACACCAATTATTAATATAGGCTGTTTATACACGGCGGTCGGTGCGGCGTCGCTATTACGTCGTAAAAACTATATGAACAACAATCGGAGTTCGGTCAAGCGATAGCGCCGACAGAGCGCCTCAATGACATAATATAGTAAAGACAATATAAAACTGTTTTTATACAATTTAAATTGGCACTTTTTATAGTTTATCTACTAGGTAACTAAAAAGAGTGAAATTATTATTTTTAACAAAAAATTAAAACCGACTTCCAAGGTAAAAACAATAATAACATTCTTATAATATGAACTAAAAACTAAAAAGTATTAAATAATTTTCCTCTCTAATTGTGCCTTTTTCCGAATTCAGCTAAACCTCAACTATTTCTGTACTCAACCTTCATAATTTTGAAGTCGGTGCCAGTTCTATAAGTTTCAAATTTTCTGTCAAAGAAAATATAAAGATTTAGCTATTTCTGGTACCGACTTCAAAATGATGAAGGTTGAGTACAGAAATAATTAAGGTTTAGCTGAATTCGGAAAAAGGCACATTTAGAGAGGAAAATTATTTAATACTTTTTAGTTTTTAGTTCATATTATAAGAATGTTATTATTGTTTTTACCTTGGAAGTCGGTTTTAATTTTTTGTTATTTTTATGTGTGTTCAACGATTACTCCGCCGTTTGTGAACCGTTTTTGTGTTTTTTTTTTGTAGGTATAGGATTATTATTGTTATTTTGTAATTTTTTGTTTTATTTTGTATATTTATTATATACTACTCCAATTTGGTACCATGTTCACAAAAATGGTGACCTGATAATGGGATCCATGAGTACCTAATCGAGGGAACTTCTCAAATTTCAAATGGAAACATATTATGGTGATTTTAATTTTATGTGAACTCGGTATATCGAGCATAATTATAATTATGTACTACCAAAAAGCAACATTTTTCATCCATGGTATACCATGGTTCCGAAGGTATTGAACAGAACTCCTTAGGGTCTAAACACACTAGGCTGCATTACACCGGCGTAATTTACGTCACCGAAATTACGTTCAACCGCTTACGTCTGATGCGACACATTATAAATTACACGAAGAGCCGAAATTTCGCGGCGTAATTTCCGTTGCGGAACACGCGCGTGAGTATTTAAAATTCTCAGATGTAAGGGTCTATACAGACCGACCGCATTTCAACTGCAATCCAACCGCAAATTGCAGTTCAAGTGCAGTTTGAATGCAGTTGACACGACTGCAATAGAACTGCAAACCAAACAGTTCACATGACTGCACGCCATCTGCAACTGAACTGCAATCCAACTGCGTGTTTGGTTTGCAGTTCTATCCCTAACTCCAAAGGGTCTACAGACGGACCGTTAGTGTAAACACCGTTATGGTTTCAATGATAACGGTGTTTACACTATTACAGTATTAAATGGGCAATTTTTTTCAGGGTCACCATGCAACCAACTTGAAAAATCACCTAGCAGTTAAACATAAAGATAAATATAAAGATGTAATAAATATTAACAATGAGAAAGAAAATATTTCACCAAGTAATTTAAAAATAGATAAAACGGAAGAGAGAATTAAACTAAACTGTTTAAAAATCGTAACCATTCATGGTCGACCATTTCAATATCTTGAAGATGAAGCATTTCAAGATATTATTAACATGTCACTAAATAAAAAGGAAAAATTTATAATTAATATTCAAAGTGTTAAGCCCATGGTCGCTGACAAAGCATATGAAGTTAGATCAAAAATTGCATCTGAAGTAAAAGGTAAATTAGTGAGCTTAAAGTTGGATTCTGCGACATATATGTTTCGATCATTCGTCGGAATAAACTTACAATTTATCAAAAATGGAAAAATTACTGTAAGGACATTGGCAACAAAGGAAGTTTTTGATAGCCAAACGGGAGACTATCTCAAAGAGACCCTTGAGGAAGTGCTTAATAGGTATAGAATTGACATCTCACAAATATATAGCATCACAACAGATAACGGAAAGAATTTTAAAAAAATGGCCAACCTGCTGGGCGGTTCATACGACACAATTGATGAAAATGAATCCAATTCAGATGTTGAATATGAAAGCGGTGAACAAAACGAAGGAACAGGCGACATCGACCTTGAAAGCGCTGTAGAAGCACTGACACAATCAGATGAGTTTTCGTTCAAACCTCGTACAATGTTGTGTGCAGCACATACCCTGCAATTATCCATAAAAGACGCCATACAGGCAAACGACTACGTCAAAAATTTACTTGATAACGTACGACACATTGTAAGGATCCTGCGAACACCTACTTTAAGAATTTTATTGAAAAGGGCAAGTATGAAATATCCTGTAATTGATTGTTCGACTCGCTGGTCCTCAACGTATGAAATGCTCCTACGATTTCAGTCCTTTAAATCGGTTTGTTCAGAAAATGAGGACATTCGTGCTATTTTAAATGAAGAATCGTGGCAAGTTATTGATGACTTGGTTACGTGCTTGCAACCTTTATATAATACCACTAAGAAGCTACAAAAAGAACAATTGACCCTAGGTGACTTTTTTGTGGAATGGATGGCATGCAAAGTTATGGTTAACCAATGCAGAAGTCTATTTGCTAATAGCTTATCTGTGTCGATGTCAGCAAGGCAAGTGAGTTTGCTTAAAACTCCTTTGATGTTAGAGGCATTGTATTTGGACACAAGATTAAATATTATCTTGTCAGATGCTGAAGCAAGTTATGCTCGTCACTACTTACACCAAACTTACGAACAAATAGTTAAAATAAAAACTTTACATAACGATGATGTTGGCGATGAATCAACCGCCTTAATTGACCAATCGATTACTAATGGTGAGCGACCAGGAATAAGCTCAAATCAAGAGCCAGGTACTAGTTCTGCTGGACAGGATATGTGCGGTGTAATAGAAGAAATTTTAAAACAAACAGAACTGGAAAGAGGACTAGAGCGCCAGCGTAACATTACCGCTATTGATAGTATGCTACAAGAAATCAGAACTCTGCCAAGACTTTCATCAAAGGAAAATATTATTACATTTTGGAGCACAAAGCTCTCTTCATCTGCAATGGCTGAATGGGCATTGTCCAAAAAAAATTACATGTACTTTTTATATTTTTTTTCGTTAAAATAGGGTATTTTAAGAATATAAATTCAATAATTTTGAAATTCATTGGCTAGTTTTTTCTCAATAAATTTTTAAAGTTTCGCTCTGACGTCATCATCGGCGGCCAATTGACCTCTGCAGAATGTTTTTTTTCCTTTGAATCTTATTTATAATGGCTGGTTCGTCAAATACAAGTTCTCATTATGTGAAAGCTGATACGAAAAGCTTACCAAAAGTTTGAAACGTAATGTTGGTCGAATTTATTGCTAATTTAACACCATTGAAGGTCAAACTAAGGTTAAACATATTTGTTCAAAAATATAAGTAACTAATGGGTATTTTTTTTCGTTTATATACAGAAAAACGATCACTGACCTTATTCCTCGAAATGTTTTTGTAATGAGCAAAATTAAAAAAAAATGGACAATCCCCATTGGCCTTATGTGTTTTAGCTACGCCAGCTACTCAGACATCAGTCGAAAGGCTGTTTTCTTCTTTGAAATTTATTTTGTCGCCGGCAAGAACTAATTTAAGTCCCAGTGTGCTTGAAGACATAATGGTTATTAGAAGTAACAAGGATTTGTTTGATTAAAATCAAGAATAACAGTTTTTATAATGTTTATTAATCATGACTGATTAAATATTTTTTATTATTTGACGCTATACTTTTTAATAACTCCAAGTATTTCTTGCATACAATCTAATTTATAATTATTAGGTATTCTTAACATTTCATTAGCAATTATCTTAGCGAAAAGCTGATTAGTTTCAAGCGAAATTTTTTCTGATTTTATATCAGCCTCGTTCTTGTTAAACGGCGGCGGTGTAGATTCTTTTTTTGGTCTTGTGGATTTTTCTGAAAGTTAATAAAATTTATTTTATTTCATTATAAACTGACTACTTAAACTATGCCTAGAAATATATATATAGCTAAAAAGTCTAAAAACATCAAATAAAACTGGAGTGTTTATATTTTGTAATATTGAAATAATCGTTTTAAGAGTTCCGTACCCAAAGGGTAAAAACGGGACCATAATATTATATTACTAAGATACTACGATGTCTGCCCATCTGTCTGTCTCCAGGCTCTATATCAAGAACGGTGGTAGCTAGAGAGTTGAAATTTTCTCAGAATATGTATTTCTGTTGCCGCTATAACAACAAATACTAAAAACGAAATAAAATTAATATTTAAGGAGGGCTCCCATACAACAAACACAATTTTTGGCCTAATTTTTTCTCTATAATGGTACGGAACCCTTCGTGTGCGAGTCCGACTCGCACTTGGCCGATTATTATTTGCTTTTTATCAATAATGGCTACACGTAGGCACTTGAAATATTCACAAAATATTCAATAGTATTTGTACTTTAATAATTAAAATAAAATAAAATAAATATTTAAACTAAATATACCTAATACCTATCCATAAAAAAATTCTATTTTGCCTATTTTTGCTCTTAAATGGTAGGGAACCCTTCGTGCACGAGTCCGACTCGAACTAGGCCGATTTTTATTTACTACATGCATATGAATAAACGTGAAAAAGAAATATATTTTGGTGTATGTATGTATAATATACATGTACTTTACATACACCAACATATTATTTATTTTGTCTGTCTGTCCGTCTGTCCGTCTGTACGTCTGTCCGTCCGTCCGTCTGTCCATCCGCCCGCCCGTCCGTCCGTCCGTCCGTCTGTCCGTCCGTCCGTCCGTCCGTCCGTCTGTCCGCCCGTCCGTCCGTCCGTCCGTCCCCCCGTCCCCCCGTCCGTCCGTCTGTCCGTCTGTCCGCGGTTTTGCGTCGATTACCGTTATTAATTTCAACTTTTAACGTTATTTTTAGTATCGGGTAAATTTTCATACCGTTATCTTTGCTCTTGAAGCAGGAACGTTACGAAAAAATTACGATAATATTTGAAGCCCTGACTACTAGATAAGCAGACAGAATCTAAAATGGTGCCGTTTATGTCATTTGGCTACGGAACCCATAAACGTACAAAAGGCCATGTGGAAATTAACGCTAAAATTAGTAACGATTAATAAATATTGGTAACTTGCTACTTAACACGTAGATAATATGAAACACATAACAGGTAGATAGATAGAAGAGTAGATAATATGTACTAACCATTCAATGTTGCCGTACCCGTACAATAAGTTGTTAGCAATTCCTCATCGCCATCTTTAAAAAATGGCTGGGAATCAGTTTCATATTGCTGAGCAGATTTCGTATTTCCTAAAAAGTCTTCAGTGTCTGTTTCAGTTTCGGGTATATATTTGCGTTTGGAACCGGTTGGTATATAAAAATCTTGACTTGTCATTGTAATCAATGTTGCACAGCAGTCAGTAAAGGTACACTATTCAAGTCTTAACAAGTTACTGAAGAGAAAAAACACCGATTTTTGTGGCTTTGATCCCAGCCGCGGCGCCTCCCACTAATTTGTTGTCTCTTTCGGGTATCACCGCAGCTATATTAAACGGTTTAATACCGCTTAAGACAAGAGCATAGTTGAAAACCATGCATATGGATATTTAAAATAAAACGGTTTGTACCGATACCGCTACAGCCGTATAGCGGATTAATCGGTCCCTGGCTATGTCGTTTTTCCGCACCGTCTTCATCAACGTCGGATGCTTTATCAGCGCGAAACCATGGCCTATCCTCTTCGATCCGAGCAGGATAGCGTCTATCAGGTTCTCGTCGCTGGCCGTGCCGTGCCAATTCGTCTCTCCGCCGTGGAAATAGAAGTCTATATCTTCCTTAACCTCTTCCAGTAAGGGCTGAAAGTCTTTGAGGGGCTTTCCTAAATCCTCCTGCCCGACTAGATCGAATCCTGCCAAAAATTGGGGCAACTCGATCCTCAGACGCTTCGCCAAGTCTATAACGCCCTTCGCCTCCTCTATCGTTATGGATCGCCGCTTGGAAACGATCAGCTTCACTCCCATAAAGTCCGGGTGGTCCTCCTTAAATTGTTCGGCGACTCGGTGGTACAGATGGGCGAGGTAAACTCTGTCGTGGGCGGTCCCGTTTAACTCGTACAGGTAAGACAATCCGCTCCGAATTTCCACGTACATGACGTTGTCGTTGTAGAACTGGGTCAGCCCCTCGTAGAAGAACTTCTCCCGGGCCGGTCTGTAGTTGATGAGAGACGATATAGTGGTGGTGACCTTCTCGAATCTCTCCCAGATGAAGTTGATGTCGTAGTCGGTGTTCTCGTCCACGTTCAGGGTGAAATACTTCTGGAGGTCACTGTCGAACCGCGTGACATTACCGGAGGCCCTTCTGACGTCATCGAGGAGCCGCCACTTGCCCTCGCAAGGTCGAAGGGGGACGTCGTACGAGAACTGTAATTGGAGATCGTCGGCGGCGAAACACGCGTACAAGTGGTCCTCGTACGTCAGCGCGACGAGTCGGTCGGCGCTGAGCATGAGCGAGCTGTGCACGTGCAGCGCGCCGCCTTTGGGCATGGCGCGGATGATGTCGTACACTTTCGACCGTTTAATCTCGTCCCTGTAAGCGAAGTAGTGCTTGGAGTAGCTGAACTCGTTGCTCTGGAACGACTCGTCGATTTCCCGCCGTTTTAGGTCCATCAGGATCTCGTTGGCCACGACCTCCTCTGTGTTTAGGGGTAGATCGCTGCCCACCTGCGTGTCCAGCTCCGTCTGCAGCAGCAGCGATCTTCGGAGGGAGTAGGTGTCGATGTTCCGCGTGTTGATCACTTGGAGCAAACAAACAAACAGCACGAGCGTAAACATGTTTGTCGTTGAGGCCGTCGCGCTCCCGATGTCCGACTCAACTGAACTGGAACGCACGTATTACAATATTTATATCACGGAGAGTTGTGATTTTGTTGTATGCATCTATGAAATCTATTGATACAAACCTTTATCTTTTTGTGCCCTTTGTAGGGCGAGGTTAGACTTAATTAAGGAGACAATTTGGTGGCATTTACGTTGTGACCCCTTTATCATATTATACTAAAAATAGAGACCACAGGGCGCCACAGGCCGATACTGGGTTAAATTAGTTCATTGAACTTAATCTTAATAATAAGTAGATGCTGAGTTTAAATTCGCATTTAGGCCCCTTTTTATTATCTTTATTTATTTTGGCCCCATGTGGTTAACGGTCAATTCACATTAGGTACATCGACGCGTAACGTTGCAATGTGAACTGACCCTAAGACTTTAATGAATTAAGTACTTAAGTATTAAAGGTAAAAGTGTACAATATTTAATTCAATTTCTTCAGATTTCTTCTCATTCATATCACGGCACAGGCCACTGGCGAGGATGCAGTGAAAAGTCATATGAAAAAACTTATCATATTTCATCGTTTTCTATACAAATTTGATCTACTCGATGAGAATTGAGTACCTATGAAATTTATTGTCACTTCAAATTCATAATAAGTGAGGTTTTACGAATTCCGATAAATCTCTCTTTATATAAGAATATTTTTTTTGTTTTTCACTTAACTAGTTCCTAGACTGGAAAGGTCAATGACCGTTGGTGCCACCTTATTTCATTTTGACTTTAGTGGTGTAGCATGTGACATGTCCCTTAAGCACTCCTTGGATCAAGGGGTTTTATGGTTGGGCACTTGGCACTATTTACACCGTGCACGAGAGACAGTGGTTATGTACAGAGGCCCTTTATGATAATAATATATTAATATCTATGGACGCTTCACACCACGCTCACCCCCGGAGTAGGCAAGTAGTAACTTAGTATGTACCTACCTGAAAGGCTTGTGCTACGGGTACCAGGCAACGAAAATATATTTTTTATTATATGATACAAATACAAAATACTATATATTTAATAGGTACACACCCTGCACCCATGACCTAGGAACATTCCCAAATTTTTGTTCTGTCGCGTCGGCGGGATTCGAACCCGGATACTTGCACTTCCACGCGCTCAACCACTGAGTCACAGAGGTCGTTGAAATTGATTACGAATCAATATAATTTCCCTGATACTCTAGTACAATCAGCATAATAAAGCGACTCACTAGCGCCACATAACGTGTAATTTTCAAAAGTTTACCAGCTGAAGATCAATGATCGTAGGTGTTTGTCATTGTAGTTTCAATAATAGCTACGAGATGGCGTTGTAAGTCACGACTCTAGCGTCGGTTCAGAATAATTCAATATTGTAGATATATTTGCAATAATGCTTACATAATCAGTAATAAAATACACTTAAATTGTGTGCTTTGTAACGATAATATATTATCATGTCATAAAAAAGTTAATATTTTGCTACTTGTCAATAGATGTCGCTATAACCATTTTAATAATAATTTTATGAATTTTATTATTATTAGTTATAATAACGTAGATTATTAGTTATCCATACTAATGTTATAAATGCGAAAGTGTGTCTGTCTGTCTATCTATCTGTCTGTATATCTGTCTGTCTGTTACCTCTTCACGCTCAAACCGCTGAACCGATTTTGCTGAAATTTGGTATGGAGATACCTTGAGTCCCGGGAAAGGACATAGGTAGGATACTTTTTATCCCGGAAAAATGTGCGGTTCCCACGCAATAAACTTATTTTGGCGCAACGGAGTTGCGGGCATCATTATTCATCTAGTTACATATAAAATACACCTTTAAGTATTAAATTATTAGTTTGTTTCGTTACAACCTGTACTAGGTTATTAAATAAAAAAGTCTCGAAGAACTTGAAAACGGCTGAACAGATTTGGCTAATTTGACTTTGAAATCTTGGTGGAAGTCCAGTGAAGGTTTATTTTAGGATCCCTCCTGAATCCTGTAGCCCTAGCATGGCCACCAGTAGAAATGCGAAAGTGTAGACAAACTATGGAGATAAATTACTTACGGTGCCGTTCCGAAAAATTCAATAAAAATTTAAAATGCCATTTTATGACATACTATAATAGTCCTGAAAATTTAAATAATATCCTACTTTATGACACACAGTACTAATAGTCTGTCATAAAGTGGCATTTTAATTGAATTTTTGTCGGTCACGATTAGCCGCGGACCGCGGTAAAATCGGAACGGCACCTTAAGTTTATCTCCACAGTTTGTCTATACCTTCGCATTTCTACTGGTGGCCATGCTAAGGCTACTGATACAGCCACCAGCCGAGCTAGCATACCGTCAGCGGACAAACGGAAGAAACCAAATTTTGACAGTTTTACCGGAAAAACACAGGAGAAAATGTTTCTTTCGTATCTCGATTTCTTCCGCTTTGAAAATCTATATTATGTCAAGCATGACGACCATTTTTATCCGCTTTTGACATTTACTTTCTTGTTGCTTTCTTGATTCTTTCCTCGAAGAAACTCACGTCTTTTAAGTTTCCATTCACTTCACAGTTCACACTTAATTTTTTTCTTGATTTAGGCATCGGAATTAAATATGGCGCGATATTACCGATATAGAATTAGTTTTTTTAATGAAAAATGCATTAGAAGGCGCGACAGAACCGCAATCCGCAACTTTTCTAATGCTCTAAGTTTGCCAGAAAATGAGTTTCTGGCAAACTATAAAATCAGCAAAGAAATGGTAGAGTATTTGTGCGAGGAGTTAAGGCAGGATCTTGCTCCTCGAACATCTCAAGGACTTCCTGTTTTAGTAAAGGTAAGTTAGGTTTTTCAAAATACCAGTGGACAGTTTAGTGAATAATTATTGTAAGCCACAAATCATTATTGTTTACATTTAGCAACAACAGTTAGTTACTTACTTTTTTCGACCAGTCTGAGAGACAGACATAGTATTATTTAGTTTCAATTTCACTAAAACGATACCTATAAACTTCCAAATTTTATGTAGTACCTATGTGTACCGTATAACTTTGAAGTTTTCGCGCGAATTGTGATGCAGATAACAGAACAGATTAAAAATTGTAGATAACAATTTTTTTTTACGTGAATCAAATAGGTTTTGACTCGTAATTTTACAAATTTTGTCACATCGCTAGCTTCATTGACATATCTGTAAAATATTAGAGGAGTTTTGTCGGGAATACGAAAGAGTGACGTTGTATTTTTATATTTATTTCCTAAATTTGTGCTATTTTAAGTTTTAGTAGAGGGTCTACCACTTTTCTAAAACAACTGACTTGACTCGTTGACTTTACCTACTACTTTTTAAACTTTTATTAGACTTTCGACTTGACGATAATCTGGAAAACTGAAAAACTACATAAAAATGTTGTAAACATTTTACGATTTTCTTTCCCCGCCATATTTTACTTGACACTGGCCACGGTTATAAAGCCGAGCGCCATAATAAGAAAAAAAAATTTAGAGTCTGTGGTACGATTACCGTTGCTATGTTCGTTGCTATGGAAAGAGTTTCTTGTCTTTGTCCACTGAAACACGAGTCGATGGGTAGCGCCATGCTCGGGAAAAAGATATGTAGACATGGGAAAGAAACTGCCATTACTTTCTTCCGAAGAATCGACTGGGAAAGGCCGTGCTAGCTATGCAGGTCATCTAGTACCTACAAACTACAAAGAAACCATATTTGTATAGCAAGGCATAATATCACACTTCAATAAGATAAAATTTTTGTACGAGCACTGAACTAAGTTCAGCATTACGTTGCTTTCGAGCTAAACTAAAAATAAGCATCATGTCGTTGGCAAAAGGGCCCTAGGTTAGACTTTAGAGGTAAAATATATCCGGAAGATCTATAGTCACGGATCACCGTAGACCTCGTCACGACTTCACGACATTTTTAATGTAAAGTATGTCAAAGAAATAAAAGAATTACATGTTTTGTGTACCTCGATATAAAATATACTGGAGACAGAGACCACAGGAAAATCCAAAACACATAAAGAATACTTACTATAGTTTTCCACTATTTTTATATTTAAAAAATATTAGGTATATCTTTATATATAAAAGAAAGTTGTGTTAGTTACGCCACTTATAACTCAAGAACGGATGAACCAATTTGGCTGAAAATTGGTGGAGAGGTAGCTTAGAACCAGGAATAGGACATAGGATATAGTTTGTCCCGGAAAAATGTACGGTTACTGCACAATATACTTTTATGATTTGCGCGTTAACTATGCAATCGATTTTGATGAATTTTGGTATGGAGATACTTTGAGTCTCGGGAAAGGACAAGGGATACTTTTTGTCCCGGAAAATGTACGGTTCCCGCACAATAAACTTTTATCTCAAGAACGGATAAACCGATTTGGATGAAAATTGGTGGAGAGGTAGCTTAGAACCAGGAAAGGGACAGGATACATTTTGTCCAGGAAAAATGTACGGTTACTGCACAATATACTTTTATGATTTGCGCGTAAACTATTCAATCGATTTTGATGAATTTTGGTATGGAGATACTTTGACTCTCGGGAAAGGACAAGGGATACTTTTGGTCCCGGAAAATGTACGGTTCCCGCACAATAAACTTTTATGATTTTCGCCTAAACTATTCAACTCTATTTTTATGAAATTCGGTATGGAGATACTTTGAGTCTCGGGAATTAAGGACAAGGGATACTTTTTGTCCCGGAAAATGTACGGTTGTCCTGCACAGTAAACTTTTATGATTTTCGCTTAAACTACGTCTTATTAATCTATTTTGATGAAATTTGGCATGTAAATACTAATTTTAATCTATTGTTTTCTTAATTATACCAATTCGAATTAAATAATCATCGTTAAGACAGGACAACGTCTGTCGGGTCAGCTAGTTATTATATAATTCTAAGGCCTAAAATAAGTACATATAAGTCAAGGAGATATGTAATTGTAAAATTAATTTAAGTTACAGCAAATTAAAGGCTTTTAAGGGTTCCGTACCCAAAGGGTAAAAACGGGACTCTATTTAGTACTAAGACTTCGTTATCTCTCCGTCTGTATGTCGCCAAGCTATGTATATCTCAAGAACCGCTAGATATAGCTAGACTTCTGACATTTTTACAGATCGTGTATATCTGTTGCCACTATAACAACAATTAATATTAAAAACAAAATAATATTACCTAATATTTAAGTTGGGCTCCTATACAACAAACGTGATTTTTTTGGCTTTTTTTGCTTGATATCAATAATAGCAACAGGTAGGCACTTGAAATTTTCACAAAGGCCTTAGATATAATATGTGTACTCTAATAATAAATAATAATATTCAAATAAATTTCAAATCTCATACAAAAAACACAATTTTTGGCCTATTTTTGCTCTATAATGGTACGGAACTCTTCGTGCGTGAGTCCGATTCGGACTTGGCAGATTATTTTTATTCTTATTTAGATATATTTTATTTCTAACATAGTCTCTACCTTTAGTCTGATTCATTCGGCCTTATAGGGTTCTTGCTACTTGGGACACCCAAGATTGTAATTTACGCCTGGAAACATATATTTTAGGCCCTAAATATTCAGTATTCAGTAAATAGATGTTTAGAATAGACGTACACCTTGAAAAGATCAAACTTGTCTCACAAACAAAAAAGCTTTGAAAACTTACAAGCATCAACTGCAATGCGCTTTTTGTAGTTACGCAAAAAATGTGCAGTAAATTGCGCGTGTATTGTGAATAGAGATTTGTGACGGACGGACAAACGGACATCTGCGTTTGGGTTTAGTTACGGATTACATACTAGTAAGGACCACGAGAATTCTTGAGTTACTTCATGTTTTTATCTACTCTTAGCAGCTTATAATAATTAAACTGATAAAAAATTTAAAAAGCCATCAATTTATGATTATGTAGTTAGTGTATACTTCTCGTCTCTCGAAGCTTTCCATGTCCTGCGCGAACATCTATTGACTATTCTGTAGTAGAAAACTTACTGAAAACAGGTCTAGTGATTCTATAATGATTTTTAATCAAAACTTTTTAACTTAAACCAAAAAGGTTAAATTTAATTAAAACCGATACAAGTGGACATTACTTGTATCGATTTTGATTAAAGTTGACCTAGTATGTACAAAGTGTATGTATTATAATACCTACATTAGATTTTGGAGTGTTTATGGGTTCCCTATAGAGCTTACTGTGAAAATGGCAGCAAAATAGTGATGGCACAATCTGTAAAGTCTTGTTATACAAAACCATTATCACAAGAAAGAAATAAACATAACACTTCAACTTTGAACTTGTGTATACCTCGTCCACTCGTCCGTAACTCCCCCTGTTGTTCATCCACTTCGGACAGTCCCTTGTCCGGTCAATTTGGACCATTTGGTCCCTGTTTTCAAAACACAGTCCAAACAATCCTAAGTGCTTTTGTCCCCCGAATATGTCAATTGTATAATGGGCTTAAATTCGTTTGATGCGTTTGAAATATTATCCCCGTTCAAAAGTGGGTCAGTTCCAGATAGTCCAGTTTTATTACGGGACCATTGTTATAGAATTGCACTTTCATTTGGGCATTTCATTGCCCATTAATTGAGGGTTAAGATGAGTGCGTTTGCATTTAGAGAACTGATACAGGTAAGCACAGATCTAGGTACGATACGAGAGAAGTTAAGTCTTTCGTCTCATAAATGTTCGTCCCAGTGAGACGAAACACTAGACGCGATTTTTTTATCCGATTCGTCCCTGTGGAAGGAACATTTATGGCATATGGGACGAAAGACAGAAGACTCAAGTAGGCGATACGATTAGTTGTAAGTTCTATTCACTACAGACTGAACAACGAAAATTAATCGACAATGCTACTTCCTTCAATCATACAAAAAACTTCCTTTCAACGAAATTCAGAAATCAGGCATAAGTCATAACATCGCAATTTTAAATAAACAATGCAACTGATAAAAGCAAGCAAGATCATTATAACAATAATACCTACTTAGGTAAATTATGTTACACATCACACCGTAAACTTTTTTTTCATGTCACACTCAGCAAATTACACGACATTTGTGTGAGTGGTGACACTAGATATTATTATTTCTTGGCTTGGGGTCTCAACAATGCTGATTGTTCGCAACTGTCTCCACCTCACATGTCGTCGTAATTAGTTCCCTTAATTCTATCGCAGACAATTGGTGCCAACGGCCACCTCATGGTGAGGATGTTGCCTATTTATTGACACTTAAAAAAAAACAAAAGAAAAAATTACATCGCTTTGATAGAATATAAAATCGATAGCATTACGAAACTAGATAGTGCTCTTATTAAACTGCATTATAAAAGCCTGTCCTTCAGACCTCTACCGAAATTTATTAATCTGTGCAGGTACAGTCCTACTAACAAAATTTCCTTGGGACCTGTCAATCTCGATGATTAACTTGACAATCAAATAGGTGCTTATTAGATATTAGTCTTTCTAAGCCTATTAGAATATTTTTTTGTTTCCCAGCTATCTAACTTTTAACCATTAGGTACTTTTGTCTTTCATACTTCAAGTAAAAAAAAAAAACACCCCTCGCGTGACATCACTGACACAATTCTAATTTCGAATTTTGAATTAGTTTTTATCGTTGGCCAATTTGAATATAAAAAATCCGTCAATTGCGGTGGCTGCTCGCGTTTGCGGTTTGGTAATTGCCACCAGGTGGCTAACGGTAGCGGCACTCAGCTATTGTGTAGCCAATTATGGTAAGTAACAATGAGCCGGAATTAACCAGAACCTTCAAATTAAGGAAAGAAAACGACGAACATCCTTTAAATTGAGGAATAAGTACACTACGCTGTATGCAGTATGCAGCACTATGGAGAGTTGTTAACGGCTTAAGTATCAACAGTCTTGCAATCGATCTATCCATTGCAAAAGAACACTTAGGATTGCGAAGAAACTAGTTCATAATTTTAATCATTCATGACAGATGAATTGAAACGATTGGCCTTAAATGATTTGGCACCCGGCCCTAATGATGATCCTGTAGTCATCAGAAAATTTATTTCATACCTTTAGGCAGTTTTAGGCTTACCGCTTACCCAAAAAAGTGCCATATTAAAAAACATACTAGTTCTGATTAATATAGTACCTACTTAACGGGTTTTGCTAATATGTATTATTAAAACCCGTTACTGTCATTTTTACATACTATTTTCTCAAAAAATCTTCAAGAAGGTAACGTTCTTCAGCTTATTACTTAGCTTATTTTCCATCTCAAGGAATCTCCAACCATCGAAATCTTATTCCCCAGCCGTCCTAATTAAAATAAAGGCCGACGTACATCTTTATCGGCTACCCTTGTTGAGGGGAACCACAATGCTAGCGGCGCCATTGATGCCGCCACCTGAAGGCCGCCATTTTGGAAAACAAAACAATTAAAATTAGCGATGTTGGTGACGGCTGACGTGTAGTCAAAGGTTTATTGAATTTATTCGGTTTTTGAACGTTTACTTTGGTTGTTCCAGATTCAAACGGTATCGAATGTAAAAATAACAAATGGTAAGACTTTACAGGAACCTAAGTAGCCACTAGCCCGTATAGAGCTAATGTTAGATATTTTATAACTTTGGGAACTAGACATTAGGTAGACGCACCAATAAGGTAAATTTCTGTGGGGCTAAACCTTATTTTTTGGTATATTAAGTCTATCGACCAAGCCACGAGTGACGAGACTAGAGCTAGACAAAAACTTCGATTACTTACACATTTTTTAAACAAGTAGGTAGGTACCTAATATAAAAAATGAAAATGTTTTTAAATATTATAGTCGCTACATCATAAATAATAATAATCGTTATGTAAAGCACTGAGTAGTTACATTAATATTTGTTCAAAAGACGGCTCTCTGCGTTGGCCACCCTTGAGTTATAATATGTCGGCTATCCATTTAATAAGTTTTTTTACTTTTAGGTTGTCTTTTATTCTTCTAGAATCTGGACTAAAGATAAACCTTTGGGAAGAATAGAAACGAGATTAGAGCCTAATTCTCATGCAATATTTGTTCGCTAATGCTTTGACTTATTCGCATCAGACCATTGGAACTCCGATGCTCATACTTCGAACGTCATTTAACCTATCAACCCCCATAAATGACACCGGCGACCGCGATAACAATAAAATAACAGTAGGTTTCCAAGAATCCGCGATTGAGTTTTATTCTGCCCCAAGTAAGCGTGACTGGCTGCCTGAAACCAAAGCGATATTGCACGTAATAAACTAAGCTTAAGCAGAATAGGGAATATTACGCAAAAGTCAGAGCAGAGGGCGCTACTAGCACAAACAGTTTGACGTGACGATATGACGTGTGACGTGTCACGATATGACGTGTGACGTGTCACGATATGACGTGTGCAACATTCTATATGGTGTTTTCGTCATATCAGAATATTGGCAGTTACTCTATACAGTACTCTATTCTTACTGCATATCAATGACATGTTGCAGACCAGCGGCATTCATTGCTATGCGGATGACAGTACAGGTGATCCTGTATATACCGGCTCCCCCAATATTTCTCGGCAAAATGTCACTGACAGTCGAAACGAACTTGTGTCTGAGGTGGAAAATTCATTGGAGAAGGTCTCTGAATGGGGTAGACGTAACTTGGTCCAATTCAACCCTGCCAAGACACAAGTCTGCGCCTTCACCACTAAAAAGTCACCAATGGTCGTATATCCTCGTTTCGAGGGCACATCTTTAACCATCTCCCGTAGCATTGAGATACTTGGCGTCAACATATCGAGCGAAGTCCAGTTCCGATATCATCTAGAGGGTAAGGCCAAATTAGCCTCGAAGAAGCTTGGTGTTCTTAACAGAGCGAGACAGTACTTCAGTCCGGACCAGCGCCTACAACTCTACAAGGCGCAGGTTCGGCCTCATATGGAATATTGTTCTCATTTCTGGGCAGGGGCGCCAAAATACCAACTGCTCCCTCTGGATCGTATCCAACGAAGGGCCGCTCGAATTGTTGACTGTCATAGTGTTTCAAACAGCTTGGATCCCTTGGAATGACGTCGAGATGTAGCTTCACTCTGCATCCTCTATCGGTTGTATCACGGGGAGTGCTCTGAGGAATTGTTCAGAATCATACCACCTGCAACTTTTCGCCATCGTCCCACGCGAAAAACATACCATCCTCATCACCTCGATGAGTGGCAGTCTTCCACAGTGCGTTTTTCGCGTAACTTTCTGCCGCGCACTGTAAAACTCTGGAACGAACTGTCACCAGCAGTATTTCCGGACCTATACGACCTGCAAACCTTCAAGAAAAGAGCGTATTCCCTCTTAAAAGGCCGGCAACGCACCTGCAGCTCTTCTGATGTTGCGAGTGTCCATAGGCGACGGTAGTTGCTTACCATCAGGTGACCCGTTTGCTCGTTTGCCCCCTTATTTAATAAAAAAAAAAAAGTTAAACGTTGTCAAACGTCGATGTGACCTATGCTGGGGCTGACTATATACAGTGAAAACTTTGCAGAAATATAGTCTATCCTATTTGGGTAATTTAAATATCAAAGAATTATATTTTGTTTACAAAGGTATATTATATATTTTTATAAAATTTCACCACTAACACAATTTCTAAAAACATTGCACCGTTATAAGCCTAAAAGATCATCTTGCAGTATAAAGGCCAAAACTAACCGCTTTTCACTGATAAGTGCTAACAATGCTATTGTTTAACAATCACGACCTGTAAGGGCATAAACTTATATCTATCTAGAATTCTAGATTATTATTTTGCTGGCTAAGGCCTGGTTTAGTTGTTTTAGCGCAGTGGTCCCCAACCTTTTTTTCATGCGGGCCACAAACATGTTTTGGTCTTGGTGTCGCGGGCCGCAACAAAAATTTTTTAGGGCTAAAAAATAACATTCTTAAAAATTAATGATTTTAAAGTGGAAAAAAATTAACGACTATCACGTAGACGTTACGTTATTTTGCCGGTGGGCGTGAATTTCAAAATTATTTAACATCACGCGGGCCACAAAATATGAAGTCCCGGGCGGCGCGGCAGGCCGCGGGTTGGGGATAGCGGTTTTAACGCATGGGGATAATAAATAGTAAATAGAAAAGTAGTGACGAGAAAACACGTACTTAATGATAAGGTCCCTACAGTCAAAGTTGGGGAGATGATGAGAAAACACTGAATATGGTAATTTCAGTGATAGCTCATCAATCATAATAAATAATATCATGCTATCACTAGGTATTCGCTTTTAATTGCTCTTGTCGTTGACCAACAAAAAGCATGGACTAACAAAATATATTTTTTAATGCTTTGCTAAAATCTCAATACTTAATAAATATTAATATTATAAATGCGAAGTGAATTTATCTGTCACCTCTTCACGCTTTAACCACTAAACCTGATTTGATGTAATTTGGTATGGAGGGTGTATATTTTGAGTCCCGGGAAAGGACGTAGGAAATTATCCCGGAAAATGTACGGTTCCCGCGCGTTAAACGAATTTTGGCGCAATGGAGTTGCGGGCATCATCTAGTGAAGAATATTTTTATTGCTTTTGCTAAATCTCAACAATATATCAGTCAGTCAATTAAGATTATGCACCGAAATCACTGATTTTAATAAAAAGAAAACTCGATTTATCTACCCCGATATTTGAGGATACCCGATTCCCTGATGAATTAAAATGTTCCTCTTTCGTATCACGTCGCACAAACATCCATGCATTGATTGCAATCAGCGATCAACCCTTATTGGGTTTGAGCGTGTGCCGTGTGCGCCCGCTAAACGAATTGTATCATGAAGACTGGAAGAGATAGAGACTGGAGAGTTTCTCTCTATCAGTTTCTGGCCTCAACCGCTGAAACAATTTATTTTGAATGGAAATATTATAAGTCGTAGAACGAATTGTATAACACGATGTAGATATACTGGAAGAGATAGAGGGGCAAGTTTCTATCTATCATTTTCTGTAAGTATATGTAATTGATTGTACTGTCGGTACAATCAATCACATATACTATAATATTACATTAATATGTACTATAATATAATATTAATTTAATAACGTATTTGGAAGAAAAAATCTACCAAATTGTAAAAAATACCATGATGCTGACCTAATATTTGTTTTGATTAGGTATATTTAATTAATATTTAAAACTACCGACGTTAAGTGCACCTGATTAATGATGATGATTTATTTCAAAACCGGTTGTATAATTTGTTAAAATTTATAATAATTTTTTAATATAGTGGAAAAAGTGCACGAAAAATTGTGTTTTATTAGTGTTATCATTTGATGGCCTCAAAAATTTCAGATTTTATAAAGTGAAGAAAGTCTGGCTGGCACTGGACTTTCTTCTACTTACTCTACTAGAGATGATTTTCACTACAGACGATGGGCCACATCCAGTTTTACGATATCCTAATTATTTGTCAAATACCTAATATTACCTTCATTTGATTTATTTCATTTTGCCTTAGGTATTTACCGAGTGCATTATTTTCTTAACGTCCTTAATAACGTTAGAATTTAGATCATGATCTCTGAAGAAAATTTATAAAAATATGCTTTTATGGATTGGTGGATATTCGGTACCTATACCATTTTAGTGACTACTACCTACTTAGTTTAATAAAATTTATACTCCCAAATAATTTTAATTATGAATGCATTATAATAAAATTGGAAGCATTAAATAATATTATTATCTAGATCATGATGAATAGGCTACTTGACCTATATTCAATTTCATTGAACAAATGCATATTTCTAGTAGAACTTGGCCTAGGAAACCGTATTTCACCCTTATCATAAAATAAAAGTTTATGATTGATAAATAAAATCGATTTGAAAATATGATTTTATGAAAATAGGATTTGTACTGACGAAAACGCTTTTGCGGTACTTCCGATTTGGATGTGACGTCATCCTCATACTAATTTAATATCTTTTATTTATCGCGCTCGTTATATGTAAGTTTATTTGAGCATAAATAATAAGAATAAGCCTAGAAAGATTTGTAAAATATATTTTCTTGAATAATTCACTTAAAACATCAGTTTTATATATTATCTCCATTTATTGTAGACGGGAAATGAAATTGCCAAAACTTTTTTCCAAAAGTTTTCAATATTATAAATGATTTGTAATTTCTTATTTAATTCTTTTATTATTTTTGGTCACTTTTAGACTCGTACATTTAGCACATAAAAAAATGTTCAATAAAGAGAGTTTAAAATACAAACCGTATGACGTCACACTATGGCGGACAGTGTTTTCGGCGCCATTTATGGAGCATATTTTTCAATAAACATTTTTATGGGTTTCTACTGTGTAAAATATTGAAATATTAGTTTTTTTGTGAAAATGAATGATTAAGAAGCGATTAGCATGAAGAAAAAAAGTAGGTCAAGTAGCCTATTAAAGTATACTTAAAGTACTTCCTGTAGACAGATCAGTTCAAAAGCCACACACGTACCTAATAATGAGTTTCACTTAAGTAATAAGTTTTACTCAAATAATAAGGGTCTTACCACAACCGTTACACAGGTAAGCGTGGAGAAAACACAGACCTTAAAGTCTCCAGATTACCGCTTATTGCTCCTGATATGTATTATTTAAAATTCTGTTAACGGAAAACCATTATTTGGTGATGATTTGCCACCGCATTTTGTGGAAAAAAACCCTAAAATACACTCGTATAACGCAAGCGAAAAAGAAGTTTATATTAAAGCAATAAAGGCTACCGGGGTTGTCTGTCGCATAATTTACGGACACAAAAGAAATTAATCGGCGTAAGCTCCCGTTTGCAATCTGTCGTATGTTTTCTGGTTTACGGGACAACCCGAAATAATAACATTACGCAAAAGTGAAAAGAGCTGCTGATTTAATGATTCTGGAACGTTCTTTAAAGTTTATAAACGGGGAGGCGGATCGAACCATGATCGATCCGCAGTGTACATATTTTGTGTTATTGTCAGTCAAAATTTTTGTATACGAAATTGACAGGCAGCAGATTCTATAAGCTTGCATTCGGTCGTGGAAAAACGAGACGCAATAGCCTTTCTATTGTTATCGCGGTCGCCGGTGACCGCTTGGGGCTTGAAGCATTAATCATTATTATTTATTAGGTATCTATGCCGTAGACTGATCACAGGTTTCACGGTTATTATGTGTATTCCGCGTATCCTGATTCCTGTGGTCCTGCCCAAAGTGGAAAAGCAGAAAACCGTTGGTCTCCGTGGGTATGCCCGAGCGCGGCCTACCGGGGAGTCCCATATCCGGTGACCCTAAAATGTATTTTATCCAGCGACAAAAGGGACTGCTGAAGCGACGCTGTGCGACCGCAAAGGGCTGCGGATAAAAAAGGATGCCAAAGGCAAACAATGCCATGACATCGCTCAGCACGGCGATGCTGTTGGTTCTCAAAAACACATTTCTCGCAAGAGTCGCAACACAGCTCCGCTCAGCTCTGGTGGAAACACAGCCTTAAACATACAGACAGACAGACACACTGTTGCATTTTTTCCCGTTAATATGGCTGGTACAGACGCCTTTTTCATTTTCATAGAAATTTTACTTGTTGCTACAATGGAGGTAGTTTTTGTGCGTCTGTCTTGAAGAAAGTGGGGTTTTTGAAGTGCATGTGCTTGTCCAGTTGAAAATGTTTCTGAGTAATTATCCCCAGGCCCCTCCCTCTGAGGTACATTCGAGGCACCATAAAAACAACCATTCCAAGAACCAGAGGAAGTTTTGCAACACACTGTAATAGACTCTATATTTAGAGAAACAGAGGTTAATTTCGTTTGATGATGAAGGTGTTATGTGTATTATGTGTGAAGAATGAAATAACACATATGTACAGTTTACTTATGGTGGAGCTACGTGTGTATTATAGCTAGCAGGAATCCGTTTCTTAGTAAAGAACTAGTAGAGAATGTGTGACATGCGAACTAGACCCTACCACGAAGAAACTCGATCGTGAACTACACATTTTTACTTTGCTACTCAGATTTTAGATGACTTTTATGAAGTCAAAACTCGTGATATGTAATATTTTTAAAATACAAAATCTATAGATCCACGATCAATTTTACAAAAAAGAAAAAATATCATCAACTTTTATATTACTTTATTGTGTAGAGTGTAGAGTGTTAGTCCGACACCAAATAATAATAAATAATATTATTATGAATAGGTAATACATAAGTCGAATTTAAAAAAAGAAATCTAATCTCCATCGTAAACTTCAGAAAGATTTAAGAAAGCTCATGAACATGACGTAGTTCTAAGTTGGAAAATTTGCAATGAGGTACATAATATAATTAACAGCCAAAAGGTACATAGTACCTAATCCGAGCTTTGAAATACGTTGGTACGTCAAAGATGATGCTCGGTTTCTGAGGATTTGGCAGGAGTTTATCATACTACTAACGCATTTGTTTGGCTAACATCTAAACTCTAAAGTGAATCAATCAACAATGCTGTCTCAAAGATAAACACCAGTCAAAAAACCTCAGCAACAGAGATTGTCTACTTATAAATGACTAGTGGTCCGCCCCGGATCCGCCCGTGATGTGCTCAGGGACATCTTAGCTATACATTGGTGAAAGAATTTTTGAAATCGGTCGAGTACTTCCTGAGATTATCGCGTTCAAACAAACAAACTCCTCAGCTTTATAATATTAATAAAATTAATAGTACCTATAGATTAGTGCTATGAGTATATATAAGACTAGCTGTTCCGCGCGGCTTCGCCCGCGTAATTTAGGAATTTCATGCAACCGTACATTTTTCCGCAAAAATAGCCTATGTCCCTTCACGTGGTCTATTCTTCAACTTTGCCAAATAACATAAAAATATAGCTCCAGTAGGTAAGATAATAAGCAATTTCATATAATTTTCCCCGTTTTCCTCTATTGCTTTGCTCCTCTTATTCTTAGCGTAATAAAATATAGCCTATAACCTTTCTTGATAAATGGGCTAAGACTGAAACAATTTTTCAAATCGGACCAGTAGTTCCTGAGATTAGCGCGTTTAAATAAGCCCTTTCAAATAATTTTCCCCCGTTTTCCCCACATTTTCCTCAATTTCTTCGCTCCTATTAGTCTAAGCGTGATAAAATATAGCCTATAGCCTTCCTCGATAAATGGGCTAACACTGAAAGAATTTTTCAAATCGGACCTGTTCAAGTTCAAGTTCCTGAGATTAGCGCGTTCAAACAAGCAAACAAACAAACTAACAAACTCTTCCGCTTTATAATATTAAGTATAGGTAGTACTATATTTATGTTGTATTTTTGTTTGTATTTGTACTGTATTTGTAAGAAAATATATTTTTAATTTTTTTATTTCTCATCTTTCTTAGTAACCATAGAGTTTTCAGCATGTCCCTCGGGCTCCCTGAGATCATATCAAATGGTTTTCGTGGTTGGATACCGCTGTCGATCCTGGCGACACAGGAGATACTGTGGTGGGAATGTGTGGTGGGCCAAAGCCCGTTAAAATAAAACCATAGAGTTCTAGACGAATACTGTTCAAGTAACCAGCAGTAGGGGAACAGCGGCCCGCGCCATACTCGCCGCTCGCCAACATTCCTACAAACGCAATTAGTGCCATTAAAAACAATTTAAACCACATTTCGATTCTTAATGTGGGCTTATAGCTCCATAAATTATATGCGACGCCGAAATTAACATGATTAATACCAATTTTCACTTTTAAAAAGGAAAATTGGCGATTAAATTGGACTAAATGAGTACAAAAAGGTGGGTCTTCTGGGTGGTCTAAAGACAGGTAGATTTCGATGCTAATTTGGTCAATCGAAATGTAGACTACCTTTAGGCCAAATTTCATCAATGTCTGTTAGTATTAACAGCATGTTAAAAAGTCATGTCTTCTCTTTTATTCATATAAAAAACGATAGAGGTAACGTGATACTAAATCGAGCATTAACTTTAACAGTCGTTGGTGAAATTGAGCCAGACTATTAACTTAATTACTATAGCTAGACTTGAGAACAACTTTTGAGAGGTTTATAGAGCCAAATTAAGGCCAGTTAAAGTTAATGGTTAAATTAATAATTCGTATCAATTCTTTGGGTGAAATAATGAAAAAAAATGTATTTAACAGGAGTTTTATAATTTTTATAAGACGTGTTGTGGATTGTATCTTTTGACGGTACCGTAAAAGTCGTGATGAATGGATAAACTTCAGACAAAAAGCTTTAGAAACCAGACATAAAACCTACGAATAATAAAAAACTAAGGAAGAGTAACTCCGTCAAAAAACATGCTCCAAAATACTTGTCAAAAAAGTGTACCTTAGGTTCACTTTTCATACATTTGGAGACCTTGAGCGGTATAAAGGCTGACGTTACATGACAGTTCGAAAGGAACCAAATTTAAAACTGTATTAGTAGGGGAAGGGGGGGCATGATGGGGTATCTAAGGAACATACCAAAAATACAGTACAATCATTACGTTTATTATGCTTATTTATTTATAGCATAATGGCTTATTTATCTAACTACAATTTGGCATAGTCTTTGGGAGATGAACTTATCGCATTTTTATAAAATAAATAATTTAATAGGACCTTACGAAAAACCATCTTGCCCCTTACCATGGGGTATGATGGGGTTATGAAAATGGGGCAAGATGGGGTAAGCTAATCTAATCACATTAAATACAAATATAAATTTCTTGGGTGTTTACATCATCCACACCAGTACAACCATTGTGAGCCCAACGTTCACAAAGCTGACAGCCTACCAAACCTTTGGATGATTTCAGAAAACCCAATACCCCGTCTTGCCCCAAAGGCCGACTTAGAAAAAAAATATTTCCCAAAAAAATAATATCAACTGAACTTTTGTCCAACTATACCACAACAAAGTAAACAAAACTAACAACCACATACGAGAAAAGACATAAATTGGGTAGTCATAATTACCTAACAGTAAGCACGTTTTTAACTGCGTAAAATTAGATCGACGAGACTCTCAAAGTGATTTTAGTTTGTAAACAAAAAAACGCGTGACTTCCCACACACTGTTTCTGTCGCGCTGATGGTTGATCGAATATGGCTTCCTATTGGCTTATTGCTTTCTGTTCGCAAGAGTCTAGTTTCTTGTATATTGCGTGATCCCGTCTTACCTCGCGTCCCCTTCATGCCCCCCCTTCCCCTATGGGAGTTACGTTTCCTGGTTTTATTATTCGTAGCATAAAACATTATATTATAATAACATATTGTATGCTATAATATGTTATATTTGAAAAATTCGCTTATTGTTCTCTACTTATGACGCGTTATATCAATTTCTAGAGGTCTTCCTCTGAAATTATTCTAACTCCTCCGAACTTTCGGAGAAGACGAAGAAAACTCTACGTCTATCGCTAACAAAATAAAATTATACTATAAAGAAAAATCTTTTTTCTTTTAAAATCGTCACAGTTCCGTCGAATCCCCTTGTATTTGAACAGAATCGCATCAAGAATTCACGTCACCTGCGGAGGCGACTGTCCACCCTCGCCAGTCGCCCCACTATATGAATAATGAAAACCCATAAACTCTTTATGTGCCAAGTATTAGAAGGAGAATAGGAATTGTATATTTACTTGGCATGCTTTGTGGTTTCTGTAGAGTAGGCTCACCCTAAACTTAGAGCATTGCATGATATTATTATTCTTTCTATTGCTTGGGAATGGGTCTAGGTTTCGTTGTGTTAATATTTTTGTGGATGTTAGAGTTACTTCAGGTAAACCTTTTGATTAATACTTTAGCAATTGCCCAATATATTATTTTTGAGGACTCAGTTCTTAGCCAAAGCCCTATATTTATTCTATAGTAAGTAATTTAAAATAGGTTTAAAAGTGGTTTCTTAGAACTATCAAAACTTGCAAAAACAAGATTTGCCTTGTCGTTTTAAATAATCAAAGATTAGGGACGGTTTCACCACTTCCTGATAAATAAATACTAAATAGGTAAATAAAATAAAATATCTTTTTATTCAAAATAGGTATCATAATTAATACTCTTTTTGAACGTCAGAGAAAGAACGAAAAACTAAGATGCCTACCACTAGTCACTACCGGATTATCGGACAAGCTATCCACAACCTCTCTGACAGATACTGCATAGTCCATACTCTATCTGTCAGATAAGTTGTGTACCTATAGCATATCCGGCGCTTATCAGGAAGTAGTGAAACAGCCTACAAAGTAGGCCCATTTAAGTTTACCAATCTAACAAGTAATACCTATAAGTTTGATAAGTCATAACTCATAAGTCATAACTATAGCTCAAATATGTAGAAATAGAACATTTTCGAGAACACAATATAGTCTATGTCACACTTTTCCTTTTGGCTTCGTCGAAGTCGGGTAAAAACCAATGCCTCGACCCAACATAAGATGCAGTATTTCAGGAAGCTTTCAGCAAGTGTGAATACATACAAAATGGCGCAGGCGAGTTGGCGCCAAATTAAAGCCGCCTTGTATCCTATCGCGCTTTGATCTCACCGAGTGTTTGTGCTCGAGTGTCTGTCTGTTTGTCCGCCTGAATACCTCGTGAATGGCTGAGCTGGGCTCTTTCAGGGCGAGATCTGTATCGGCCGCGTGTATAGCGTCGCAATTTGTGGATTGTAGATATCGTGATAACTTCTACTCCTGAATGTCGACTATTTGCTGTAGAAAATGTTTGTAAGGTGCCATTCAGTATCGTGTTCGGTGTAAGGATTGATGAATGAGGGTTGTGGGTTGCTGAACTCTGAAGTTACGAGTTACAACGTTCAATAAAAGGACAATTGTAATTTGTGGTACGAGAGTATAATATTATTAAATATGTTGAGGTATGCCGTATGTTACAAATAACAGTATCAAAAACCACCTAGGCTGCGTTTCTACTGAAGCGGTGCGGAGCGGAGCGGAGCTTAGCGTTGCCCGAATTCTCCAATCATGCTATCCCAGCGGAATGACAGCGAAGCGGAGCGAAGATTTCGAGCATGGTGATTGGTCAATTCGGCACCGCTAAGCTCCGCTCCGCGTCAGTGAAAACAGGGCCTAAATTGTTTAAAAAACTCAAAATCCTGCTTAATTCTAACTATTATTTCACACAGTTATTTAAAAAAGGTGTAAGAAGTATTTTCAATGTTTGACTGTGACACCACACTAACAGAATGCTCTATAAAATCTCAATAAAGGGTGTCCAAACTATAGACCCATTTTTATTTAATTTATATTGCCAACATTGCCAACATTCAACATTATGACACGGTCCGACAGATTAACCCCACAATAAATTTCAACACCAAATCAGTTCTAAACTCAAATCTAAAACGCCGGCGTCAACCGAACCGGAAGTGACTTAGCGATGCGCGTGCGCTTCCTGCCGCGTGGCGCGACAAAATGGCCGCCGTTTCCGGTTGCACAAGGGTGCAATATAAATTATGGTTAGGGATGATTTTCGCACGCTGATCCTCTCCTGAGTTATGGGGATTGTGTCATTCAGTTTCCCGATTGTGCGCGGAGTTAATGGTGTCATTTGTCGAGGGAGAAAATTTATGTTATTAAGATATTCATCGGGAAACAAGTTAAAATGTAATTTTAAATCTTTTTTTTAGGAAATCGTTCTTTCCTTTACAATTTACAATTGATGTATAGTGTATACCTACTTACTTATAATTATTGCTGAAGTATCTAAGCATAGATGTGATTATAGCGATAGTCACATTTGCACACTTTTATTTTATAATTTTATGTATACAAAATATTATGTATTATAAGTTTCATAATAATTATTATATTAGGTGGATATCGTATTCCGATTACGGATATCGTTAGCAGAAAATCTAGTATCGCCCAAAGTATAGAGGGGCCAACACAAAATCCTGAAAAAGTAGAGTAGCGAGCAAAATCTAGTTCAATAACTTTTGTTCGCTAGACGTGTTTATGATATAATTTAGTAGTGTGTTGGCACCGTTACAATGCATATAATATTATGTTGATTTGTCGGCTGGCAGCGTGCCTGCACATGATATTGAAATATAGTTTGAACTTTAACACTTTATTGTTGCTTTGGTCTCTTTGTGTATCTTATTCTCAATGAGAAAGTTGTGGACGTTATACACACACTGGCAAAATTAGCGGAACATAGGTAAAAAGGGCCACAACTTGAACTCAAGTGGGTCGGGCTGTGTGAAATTCTTTTTTATAGTTTCTTAGCTTGATTAAGAAATAAAATATTGAACAAAACTGGCAAGTTAAGAGGTTTTTATTGCAATTATGCCCTAATAAGTGTTTTCGATGATTGACGATGTAAGTGTTCCTGATAAGAATGGCGTTTTAGCGGGGTGCAAGGTATGCTAAGCTCATTTGATTGTTTGGTTTTTAGAAGAACATATTGCTTAGATACAAAATTAGTGATTTCCCAGCATCTACGACAGCTGGAGCTGTAACCACGATAGAGAAAGGTCACACCTACCGTTCGGTCAGTCAGGCCTTAGGTGTGTAGATTTGGGGTGGCACATGATTTGGAGCCCGCACGGAGCTGATGATTATTGATGATGGTACTTTGACAGTACGGGGCTATAGCACAGACATCCTGGAACTGCATGGTGTGCCTTTTACACAGTTTTAGGCAGTAACTTCAATTTTATTCGCGTCCATAGAGTAAAAAAATCGGGCATTATTACCTAAATGATGCTGGCGTACTCGTACCCCAGGTGGAGAGACCAGCACGGTCTACGGATGTGGATCCGATTGAAGACGTGTGGCACATTAATGGGTGAACGGTATAACGAGTTTAAAATAAAAGGCCAAAATGTGTCCAGGAGCTCGAGTTGGCGCTACTGGAGGAGTAGGAGAATATCCCACAGGGAATGATTGACAATCAAAATGCAAGCATGGAATGGCGTATCCAGGCCCTCTTGAGATCCATAGAAGGCATTACACGCTTTTAACATGGCATTTCTTTAATAAAAATGGAGAATTTAACTTAAAAACTTACTACTGAAATTTCAAAGATTTTCTTAATTTTCGATTTTTGCCGACTTTTTTCTATTTTTCACGTTTTTATGCCCTAAATTTATATAAAATTTATTTTTTAATAATAAATAAATAAATAATTACATAAAAAACATTGAACAATTTTCAAAAAAATTTTAATTTTTTTATGTTCCGCTGATTTAGCCGGTGTGTTTATTAATTATGTTTGTCGTTAAAAGTCTGAGAAAAAGAAGTTAACTAAGAAGTAAAAACCTTAACCAACAGTTTTATTATTCGTAGATTTTAATTAAGTAATTAAATCTCCTATGTTGAGGTTGGTTTAAGGCTGGAATATTTGATTTGATACAACTCCTTTCGCATAGGCCCTAATATTATAGCATATTAGATAGTTTGCTATGTTCTATAATATCGGTTTTCCTACCATGCTCTTTTGCTATTATAGACCATAGAGTACTACTCTATGGTCTTTAATATCTAGATTATAAAATATAAGGTTTGTGGTCAACAGTTCAAATGTTAATCATAACATTAATACTTAATATGAATATGGATAGCTGAATTCCAGACTAAAGCCTTTTGTTTCAATGCAAAGTAATGTGTTCATTACAGATTATAGTGGAGTCACGACAACAACTATGACTATAAGCGGAATTTAATAAACTTAGTAAGTATTAAATACCATTAAATACTTTACATTAGATTTAAGTTGTTCCATACGGATTCTTGACGCTTGGTTAAAATCAGTAGGAGTAGCATAAACTCAGAATTAGAAGTAACTATTTACGAAGATATAAGTAATCTAGGTAGAGTGCGGTAGGCTAATTTTGAAGGGTTTTCGTTTAAGAATATCAATACTCGGCTATCATGATTTAAACCAGGGGTTCCTAAACTCATTTGTTTGTGCATACTGCGCACCCCCTGTAACTCTACACACACACAATACTAATACTAATGCTATTATTTTAAGTAACAGTCACTGTGCTTTTCAACAAATTATCCGCCTATGCCAGGGATGACGAACCAATGGCAGCCATGGCAAATAACAAAAATATTATAGCACGTTTATGACATCACTTGAGTAATTATTCAGAAAAGTGGCACGTTTCTACCATACCTAGCTTTGAGTTCTTGAGGCGGAGTCTTGACACACTCTTCCTGAATTTATGGATTATGCAAGTTCCTATAAAAAACAATTTCTGAGCTTCTTATGTCATTGACTGCCTATATTCATAGGAGAAGTCAAGTCGGGTCACCAAATAAATTTTTATAGACCCCGCCCGTTAACGACTTGTGGCATAAGGCCGCGGCAACACACGTCCTGTAACTCTTCTTATGTTGCGAGTGTATAGGCGACGGTAATTGCTTTGTAAGGTGACACGTTTGCTAGTTTGCCCCCTACTAAACGAAAAAAACTAAAATTTTTTAGAGTAACAAAAAATAGCAAAAGAGGGCTTCCCTCCGGGGAAAAGCCAGCCTTCGCCACTAGAACTATCTTTCGGATAAATTTTACCCTAGAATCTAGCTAAATACATAACTACATACGCCATTATCACATATTATATGTAGTAAATATTAATTAATTGATTCAGTAACTCTGTTGCGATTTTCCTAGAAGTGATGTAACGATGTTGGATTCCGGTGAGATACAAAAAGCCCGCGTACGCCGAAGCTATAACCGTCACCCTCACTACTAGCTTAGATTGCGGATATCTAGATACTACAGGGTGTAACAAACTAAGTGATAATACATACTTTAGGGTGTGTACGTGTTCCTTGTAGAGAGCTCACAGCAGCGCTGAAAGACCAAATTTTTTTTTCACTTTTGTGTTGTGACAACATAGATGGTAAGTAGGTATATAAAGGCTAAATTAAGTAATAATAAATTAAAGGCTAACAAGTAATGTTTTGTTCTTCTTTACTTTAGTCTTAGTATGCCAAACTGTCTGGTGTCATAAAATAATATTATATCATACGATTTTTAGCCGCCTTTAATTTAATAGGCTCTAACAAGGAATGTTTTTGTTCTTCTTTACTTTAGTCTTAGTTCGCCAAACTGTCTGGTGTCATAAAATATTATGTCATACGATTTTTGGGTAACCACAGGACAAATCGAACATATTTTCACCGCAATAAAACCTAAGCTGTATCCTTTCCTAGGTCTGACAGTATAATAGGCTCTACATTCTACAATCTACATGCTACATACAAAACTTTTTTAAAAACTGTTACCTTACCCTCAAACACAGTCTGTGCATTGGTTTCAGATTGAATAAAAGTTTTTCATTTCAGGCATAGGTTAGTAAACGTACGAGACTTCATCGTATGCTAGTTCTCAGCGTTTTCTACAATGAAACATCGACTGCTGTGTAAATAAATTAGTTCCAACCGGCAGCACAAACGGCGGACCGGATAATTTATCGCTACAAAAACACCAGAAAATTATGCATAATTGTGTTATAATGGCACCATAATGGTCGCGATAATTCGACTAATTACCGATACTAATTCTATTGGAATCGCATGCGAGGCATCGTTGCCACTTCGCTACAAACATGGCTGACGGTTCGCGCGCTTCGTAATGATAGCTGTTGTAATAATCGCAACAGTAATTGATATAATAGGTTAAGTTGTAGGTTAAACTGTAAATATTAGTTGTTGAATTGTAAATTATGATGTTGTAATATGTAAAGTAATAAGTACATCATTTATAAACGCTCAGAATCTTTGATTGTATTTTTTGCTTAAAGTTAAACAATGCTTAGTCGGGGCTACATTTACTGTGTGTACAATTCTCCATATTGACTATTGAGGGTTCAATACAAGGTATCATAAACAACTACTATACGCATTCATATTTTCTGCTGATTGCTCTCGACTCCGGTCTCCGATGGTGCATGTTGAAGTTGAAGGCGTCACAATCATGGTGGTAATCATGGTTATTACTTCGATCGCGGATTCTTGGAAATCTATTGTTATCGCGGTCGCATGCGACCGCTTGGGGCTTGAGGTATTATTCATCAGGATCATGAGAAGAAGGGGCCTTAGAATAAGCTCGCCTCTCATTTCTCAGGCCATAAAAACTCAGCCCCAGACAGGCAATGTACACCAAAGAACACTCGTACCACATAGACGGAATCACAATCAATTGCAAATACCAGTTCACATTTCAATTGGCAAGAGCTCAAACGAATTAGACCACAAAAGAAACGAGAAAGGACATCCTGATTACCATAATTAAAATCCACTAAACTTATTTACGGCTCTCCAGGCCCCCATCACTTAAGCCTTTCTCTGCATTTAATTGGGAAGATCTTTAGTTGGTCTCCCTTTTTGTGTTTCCCGGATATTCCTCGTTGAAAAGCCTGTCGGCGCTCCGTATAATATGACATATTTTATTGGTAACGTAGGCAAATTAGAAGGATATATCAATCTCCCCGGTTTTTTGGGCCTTTGGTGTACCGACCAATGAATAGGTAATACGGGCTTTTTGTTTGGACTCGTATTCGCAAGTTTTTTACCATCTTCGGCACTGTCAGTGAATCCTTTGATTCGTTATCTTTTATTTCGGCTTGTTTGAATGCATGTGAATATCGCTTTTTATGTTATTGGTATAATGATAATAATTATACCTAGCATGAAGTAGTAAAATATGTCGAAATTTAGTAAATATAAATTACAAGCTTTTGCCCGCAGCTTCGCTCGCGTTAAGAAGTATTATTATTTACAAACTTTCATCTCCTATTTTAACCCCTTGGGGTGGCAATTTATCAAAATCCTTTCTTAGCGGATGCCTACGTCATAACATCTACCTGCATGCCAAATTTCAGCCCGATCCGTCCAGTGGTTTGGGCGTTGATAGATCACCTTTAAGTTTTATAAAATTATATAGATGTGGGTTAAATATTATTTTGATAAGGCTCACAAAAAATAAATATGTGCTCAGTTGTTTTTTTTTACATCTAACACTAACAACCGCACTTACTGCCCCACTCAGATATTAATTAATAAATAAATAATAAAATAAATAAAATAAAAATTGTTTTATTTCTGAATAGATTTTAAAAAAATACTTTCAGAATGTTGATACTACTGGTGCCTACCACCGGTTCGGGAACTAACCCGGCGAGAAGAACCGGCGTAAGAAACTCGCAGGGGGCCCACTTTTTTACCAAAAAAAGTGAGAAAAAAATTAATCTTTTAAAATAAAATTTACAATGATGATTAAACTTCAATTTAATTAAGAGTTTGACAGATATAATGTGTGAATTACGTCGAAACAATTAAGAAATCTGTGGTATGAAGCTTTAATATATCAAAATATTCATTAAAATAAAGTTAAGTAATCATTTTAATATTTCTGAATGGCGCCGTTTTAGACACTTATTAGTAATACAAACTAGAAACAGGGAAAGCTCAGAAGAAAATTTTGTATGCAGCATATTATGCTCTAATAAAGAACAGAACTACAGAATTCGGAAGAACATTCAGTCCATATAGTATCGTACAACTACATCCACTGACAGTACAAAAAATCGAGAAACAAAGATTTATTTACCAACCCCGGGAATCGGGATCTAAAAACAATCCGCGAGTTAGTTGTATCAATATCAATGTTTGTTCCGTCTGTTGGCTCAGTTGATTGCCGATACTGACCGCTGATCGAGTTACGGGTTCGTTACTGTCCGAACAATAAACAGGGGTGTTTGTTCTGCTATTTAGTGATGTCAAGTTTTAATTGCGCGGGGCTTGGGTAGCATGCGGATGGGTTAACTATTCAGTCCAGTAGCTATTTTGTTAATGCGTAACTTTGTTAGGTATGTCTCGTTATTCATATAATTGGTACCTAAAATATGAAGCAGAAGATACATGTACAATTTTAAAAATAAACCAGATCGTAAGTCTAAAGAGCTTTACAGTCGTCTTTTAGTCAACGATATCACTCTCCCTTCTCTTATTACAGACCAGGACCAATACCTTCAAAAATAATGAAAAGTGAAAAGAAATCACAGTAGAATGAAACCCATTACAAAAGGAGGAGAATTCCATAAGAAATAAGGGAAAAATAATTTACGGGCGATCTGAGTGTGGGGAAAAATCTGAGAGCGGGAAAAGTGTGGGGGGAGGTTTTAAGGGGGGAAAACGGTTTATCTCGATTTCTGACAAAACTAACATTCCTATGAAAAAAAGTCAAATGGCAAAGTTGTAGGTAAGAAAAAGATCTAAAACTTTTCTATTCACACTTTTTCTCCATAACCTCAAAATTTATGTGAAAAATTAAAAAAACCGTGTTTTTGGTTTTTTATTTATATCTTTTACAAAATTTTTTTTTTCACGAAATTTGGTGATACTTACATTTTTAAGTCCCAAATACGCTGTCATTTATTTGATTATAAATATTTATTTTTTCACCTTATTTTGAATGTATATTGAAAAAATACCCTAATTTTCAATCGAAAATTCGACCGTCAAAATATCAGCTTTTTAAAAAAAATGGTGTGCTTTCTACTCGTTGAAATCTCTACTTTCCGATGATGAAAAAAAAAAATATTATACCATAGTAAATCTTCTCAGAAAATGCAAAAAATCGAAACAGTTTTTGCTCAGCGATGATAAGTCAGTCAGGACATATTGTTATTTTATGAGTATATATTTACGGTCAATGTGTCGAAGTCCGGCATACTTTTCTAAAATTAAAGTATAACATAATTTATTGACTTGAGATTCGCTTTTTAAAGTAACTTGTGTCATCGGAAATTATAGGCTATATATTAATTAGACCTATAATGATCTAAAAGTAATCTTAATTGCCGTATTTTTTTACTTACGTGGTATTTTTTAAAAACTCGGCGTGTAGACGGACTTCCCTTACAGTTTGAGGTAAGTCCGTCTAGCAGTAGTTTAGCCCTAACTTGTGAAGTAAAATGCATGGCAAGGGTTTCTAGCAAAGCCGCAAAACGGCCATTCAAATATGTGTTTAAGGTGTCGTTAATAAGGTTCGCATTCCAGAGAAAATTAATTTTATATCATTTTAAGGCAAGTCCGGCATATCGTAAGTCTCAGTGGCTGCAAACATTTTCATTTCGTTGCTCAATTAAAATTTTAAAGGTTGTTGGTCCGGGAGGTAGGATTATTTTAAGGAAATTTTCTGCTCTTAAAGGATCTTTTTTCAAATTTTGATTATTTCAAATAATTTTTGGTTTTTGGAATATTAAAAAAACCAAAAACCCTTATTTTTTTACTTTATTGTTTACTAGCGACCTGCCCCGGCGTTGCACGGGTATAAAATATATAGTCACTAAAAAAATTATGCCTATAGCCTTCCTCAATAAATGGGCTATCTAACACTGAAATAATTTTTCAATTCGGACCAGTAGTTTCTGAGATTAGCGCATTCAAGTTCGCCCTTTCAAATAATTTCCCTCGTTTTTTCCACATTTTCCTCTATTTCTTCGCTCCTATTAGTCTTAGCGTGATAAAATATAGCCTATAACCTTCCTCGATAAATAGGCTATCTGACAATGAAAGAATTATCAAAATCCGTTGCGTAGTTTTAAAGATTAAAGGGAACAAAGGGACATGAGGGAAAAAAAGCGACTTTGTTTTATAATAAGTACTAGGCTGCTATTTATGTATCCGGAACTGGCCACTTACAAGAACAATATTTAAAAAGTAATTACAACATTTGAAAATAGAACTCTTTGTTTGAAGAATACATTTTGTTTCATGTGACTGTCAATTATTTTTCCATTGTGGCGTCATTTTGAAAATTGCGTATCTTCATTTGCCATGGATTTAACTCGTGAACATTTTCGTGCAATGATTTACTACGATTTTTGGCGTGGGCTAAATCAACAACAGTGCTTTATTTAACTCACCGCAACTTTTGGAGATGAAGCACCATCAAAAACCACTGTTTATCACTGGTATAGTGAGTTTAATCGTGGGCGGTCTATGCTCACGGATGAAAATAAAGAAGGTCGCCCAAAAACAGCTGTTGTCCCACAAAATATAGATGCTGTGCGGGAACTAATAATGCATGATCGTCATGTTACATATCGCGAGATAGAGGCGTCCTTAGGCATAAGTATGACGAGCATACATAAGATATTACACGAACATTTGGCTGTAAAAAAAATATGTTCGCGTTGGATTCCGCACAACTTGACAATCGATCAAAAACGGGCTCGTGTCGATTGGTGCAAAAAAATGATAAAAAAATACAACCGTGGTACGTCAAAAGCCGTTTATAATATCTACACAGGTGATGAATCTTGGATCTATGCATATGACCCCGAAACTAAACAACAGTCAACGGTGTGGGTGTTCCAAGGTGAGCCGAAACCAACAAAAGTTACTCGTGCAAAAAGTACTTTGAAGCAAATGGTCGCCTGTTTTTTTGGAATTAATGGACATGTGGCTACAGTGCCATTCGAGAATCGTAAAACGGTTAATTTTGAATGGTATACGACCATTTGTTTACCAGAAGTCTTTGAAGAAATAAGAAAGGACAACCGACAACGCAGAATCATATTACATCACGACAATGCTAGCTGTCACACCTCAGCTGAAACAACTCAGTTTTTGGAGGGTCAAAAGATCGAATTGACTGGTCATCCGCCGTACAGCCCTGATTTGGCACCTAACGATTTCTCTTTATTTCCATACGCGAAGAACAAATTACGTGGTCAATGTTTTTCGAGCCGCGAAGAGGCTGTTGATGCGTTCAAAATGCACGTTTTGGAGATACCTCAATCAGAATGGAAAAAGTGCTATGAAAATTGGTTCCAGCGTATGCAAAAGTGTGTCGATCATCGCGGCGAATATTTTGAAAAGCAATAAAACCATATTAAATGATATATGTTTGTTTCTTTTTTTAATTCCGGATACATAAATAGCAGCCCTCGTATAGATAACTTTTGCAATTTTTATCAGCCCCTCTTGTATGCTCTTTTCGTGCAGTAAAATTTGGGCAATGCTATGATTTAGTAGTCCTAAGTTAAACTGCAAATTAACAATAAAGACATGTATATTTGAAAAGGTTGACAATATCTGATTCGAGGCAAGACCGGCATAAGACGGCCTTTCCTTATGAAAACTAGACGGACTTCCCAATTATTGCAATTTTAGGTTAGAAACATGTTGCAGGTGATAATAACGAAATTAAAGCGATATTAATGAATCGAACACCAGTAATAAGTAAAAGGAACACTAAATTACTTATGTAATCCAAGAAACTCCAAAAAGTCCTTCGTATTTCCACTTTTTTTATTTTTTTGGCACAGACTTACACTCTGACTGCGAGTTCAAAACGGGAAAAAAATTTCAGATCATTTTTTTCGTAACCGGTAGTTAGTAGCGACATAATATCTGTTTCTTAGGTCAAACTAACTTTGCAATATTGTTTTACCTAATGAGCCATTTGAAACTAGTCGTTCAAATATGGAAGTTATTGCCGCTAGACGGACTTCGACACACTGACCTTATATATAATAATATTTTCTATGACAGAAATGTAATTATAATGAAATAAATCAACTTAAATTAAAACTAATTGCAGCAATCACATTTTTATATAAAATTATTCATAATGATTAATAAAGAATTTTCGAATTTGAGTTTTTTTTCGATTTTTTGCTTTTTCTGAGAAGATTTACTATCGTGTAATATATATTTTTTTCATCATCGGAAAATAGAGATTTTAAAGAATAAAGAGCACTACAATTTTTTAAAAAAACCTGATAATATTTTGACGGTCGAATTTTCGATTGAAAATTAGGGTATTTTTTCGATTTAAATTCAAAATAAGGTGAAAATAAATAATTCTAATCAAATAAATGACAGCGTATTTGGGACTTGAAAATGTAAGTTATCACCAAATTTCGCGAAAAAAAAATATTTTTTGTAAAAAATATAAATAAAAAACCAAAAACATGTTTTTTGGAATTTTCACATAAATTTTGAGGTTATGGAAAAAACGTGTAAGTACAAAAGTTTTAGATCTTTTTTTTTACCTACAACTTTGCCATTTGACTTTTTTTCATAGGAATATTAGTTTTGCCAGAAATCGAGATAAACCATTTTCCCCCCTTAAAACATCCCCCCCCCCACTTTTCCCTAACTCAGATCGCCCGTAAATTATTTTTCCCTTAATTTTTATAATATTCTCCTCCTTTTGTAATGGGTTTCATCCTACTGTGATTTTTTTTTGTTTTCAAAATTATTGGTCTTGGTCTATTATTAAAAAAATAGGGTAGAGGACTAAAGAGAGACTTTTGTTTAATCAACAGTTATGAAAATGAAAATTGGGATTCGGGTATCGCCTAAAAGTCTGGACTATCTGTATTATTTTACTGTTTCTTAGGAAAAAATGTTTAGCAATTTTATACAATTGTGTCGTACTTATGCAGTCTATGACTAAGTATACAGTATACTGTATAAACAAAATAGTCACACCACTGACTACCGACCACCATTATAACAAGCTGCTATTAGTACACCGCTATTTTTATGTGCTCACAAGTAGGTAATACTATGTCATCATGCCTTGAGCATATAAAAATGTCCGGAGCCACGGACCATGAAGAGTATAGCTTAATGTCAGTTGTCACTGAATGTTACTCCCACTAGCAGAGGTGATTGGAGGCTAGAAAACGCCTTGGTGTTTGCTGGAATAAGAATAAGAACGTTTATTTGCAAAAACATGGTATTGACAATAATATGGTACAATGTGAAATATCACTCATGTTTAGTCGTGCACGTCGTCTCGACGTGCATATAATATTTTAAAAATGAAACTTAAATTTAATTTTGTTCGTTCTCTACATACAATATTTAGTTCAAGTTGGAAGGCTTATAGATATAAAATAGAAATCTTATCTTTTTCTTGAGAAATAAGTTCTGCATATTCATCACTCCCGCAGACGAAATGCTATGATAGATTCTACTTATCTACCTAAGCATCGGGTTAATCTAGATTCTATAATCTTTACGCTTTTGGTTCGGCCATGGGAACTGCTCTATCTGGTAGTCATCGTCTACCATAACCTTGACTACCAGTGACTGTACCATTTATGAAAAGTTCTTTGTCATGAAATTCGTCAAGGCGCTATATGTTTTTCCGTAGCGGCTACAAGTATTTCTATGAAATTTTGTATGTAGGTGGTTTTGTATCAGAAAAATCGATCTAGCTAAGACTGATCCTTGGAAAGCCACAGAGCTATTTCTGATCTACTTTTCTTCGAACTGGGATCAAGGCTCGGTTTATTTTAACTTAAACGCTGACATGGCTTAACTGGGGCAAAGTTTGATAGAATAAAAAGCTTGTGTTTTCTACTTGTATTTTCTAATCAACAGTTTTCTATTACCAAATAAAGAGCAATTGATTAACTAATGCACTAATTTGATGTAAATTGTCGGTCAGAAGCGGAGCAAGTGGTAATAAGATTGATTGAGTCTTTGACGGAGCCGCTCATGTTTATTTATACACTTCCATGAATATCTCACACGATATACACATGTCAGTTGTGTGTAATAAAAAACTAATAAATGTAAGTAATGAAGTAACTAATAATATAACTATTTGTAACAAAGTAAATAGGATTAGTGTTCATGTGAAGTGCAAATTTGTACAGTATGCTATCAGAGAAGTATCGTACGCAGATAATGGACCTTTTTTTTATCGTTGGGGGAATGCATTTACGCATCCTCGGGGCCTGGGGAGGACCACCGAGGTATGTGGGACTCCCCGGGGCGGACGTAGTATCCGCACACGGGACTACCCACTAAAACCCCAACGGTGTTCCTGCTCCTGAAGGTGGGAAACGCGCGATACACGACCGCGGCAGCAAGCAGATAATGAACCTACGTGTTTTAGTCGAGTTGTATAAAGCCCAGTCATAGCTCTACATAAGGCTTGGCATAACTTTACAGTCTTTATTGAATAGAGTAGGAATCGTCTCTGGCGTTGTTTTGAGTAACATCTTATTATCCACACCCCCATGCATACGTCATGATCCTTGCAGGTCAGCTAATTTTAATGTTTAAATTGAAATGCGATCCATATACAATTAACTCTGAAATTTATTAATGTAGAGTCATTTCTATTACATTGAGGCATATGTTAAACAGATTTTATATAAAAATCAATGTTATCGAGATTAGAAAAAATTTTATACTACATTCCATACCAATATAAGGATGATACTACATATTATCATGTCCAATACCTAAAATTACCTTACACAGCGGTGGGCAGCCTTGCGGTGGCTGTAATAAATAACGAAGGACGGACAGGTAAATTCGCCCGTAATATATTGATTCTGCATCCATTGGATGTATTATATTACCATACAATATTGTAGGTTGCAACATGCTTTACCTATGTATAGTAGAGATTTCATAAAATATGCTTTTCCTATAGGAAAGTAATAGAATACCTACAGGCGTAACAAAACTGAAAGAGTTTCTTACATTATAGTGTTGTGAAAGTAGGAGCGCTATAAGAGTGACAAAGGCTGGTCTTCAGAGGGATTTGGATAACGGTGTTCAAAATGTAAGCAGTAAGTTTAGTCGATGGTATAATACCACGTTATAGGCAGCCCCCGCCGGCCGCCGCCGTTACTTAGAAGCAGTGTTGGGCATAATTATTGAAATACTCGTTAATATAATTACTAATCTAATTGCAAACTGATTAGAATACATTTTAATCTGAGTACATTGTAGTTGAATTACTTCATAATTGTGGTTATAGAGATAACACAAAGCAATCGATTCCTAAGTAAATCCAATTTCAAATAAATCTAATTAATTTTTGTACAATTACTTTTGTAATTGGTTTCGACTTTCGACTCATGTTATATTTTTTTTTACAGTGTCAGGAGTTAAAAACACATAAATTGATCGTCGGACAAAAGCAATGGCGACTTCATAGTAGCATCCTTATTGATTATTGATTAATAATATCCATACTTACGAAATTTAAATTTCGAATGTGTGTCTGTCTGTCTTTTATCTATCTGTCTCTTTGTTAACTCTTCACGCTTAAACCACAGAACTGATTATACTGAATTTGGTATAGAGATAGGTAGATACTTTGAGTCCCGGAAAAGGACATTGCGTAACTGGCCTGCCCCCGTAGACAATTGGCAAAACGCTAACGCTACAAAATGTATGGATTTGACATTAGTATTCGCTAGCGAAGCGATGACTTATGTCAAATCGCATACATTTTGTAGCGCTAGCGTTAGCGTTAGCGCTTTGCCACTTGTCTACAGCCTCTGGTTTCATTGAAAGTAGGCCAGTTAAGTAGGAGTAATGTCATAGTACCCAAGTGTGTGCGCAATACACAAGAGCACTCTGGTTTCAATGAAACCAGGCCAGTTGCCATCATAAAATAAAATTAATAACGATTGCTAGCACTTGCTAACAATCTAATCTGAGATTTTGTAGGGAAATGCTAAGACGCCACAGGTAGTGATGAGCAAAATTGCTCTTGGTCTTGGTCTTGCAAAAATTGCAAGACCAAGACCAAGACCAAGACTACCATAAGACTAGCAAGACCAAGACCAAGACTAGGTGTGCAAGAGCAAGAGCAAGACCAAGACTGACTATGCAAGAGTCTTGCTCGATGCAAGACTCTTGCTAAAATTTTTTACTTTCGCAGTGACTGTAATATGAGACAAAATATTTATTTATAAATTATAACAATATATCTACTTAACATGAATTTCAAGTTCTTGTGATACAGCCTAGAAACAGACAGACGAAAAGACAGCGATGTGTAAATAATTGGTTCCCGTTTTTACCCTTTTGATTATGAAACCCTTCATTTAGACTAAAATTTGGGAATATACGTGGCGGCCGAAAAGGAAGATCTTCCAACCGAGAGAAAATTCGAAAATCCAGCCAAGTGCGAGTTGGACTCGCCCATGAAGGGGTTCCGCAGCAGCGAAAAGGTTTATTTTATGAAATTAAAATATTTTTGATTTTTTTAAAATATTATTTCAGTTGATTTAATGAAAGTTAAATTAAGGTTTACCATTTATGACGTATAAAACAAAACTACTTGCTGCCGTTCGTTCAAACCAATTTTCCTTGGTAGTTTTTATAGTAATGTATACATCATACATTTTTTAGACTTATCAGGTATACCATATACTATGCATACTTTAGAAATTAGAGGGGAGAGGAAACAGATTTTACCACTTTGGAAGAGCCTCTCTCGCAAACTATTCAGATTAGAAAAAAAATTATATTAGAAATCTCAATATGATTTTGAAAGACCTATACATAGATACCCCACACGCATAGGTTAAATATGAAAAAAACTTGAAAGGTGTCAAGGGACATCCGGATGGAACGAAGTTATTTCTTATGTACAAATAACCTCTATACCCTAAAAAACGATTAAATATATATAACTGGCTTGCTTTCTATGAAAGACAGAGACAGACAGAAAAAGACGCGCACGAAGCACGGCTTACAACTATAGCAAAAAGCATAGTTGGCAAAAAGTGTCGGTCAAAAAGTGTCGTTACAACTTTATCCGTCTAGCCCCCTTTCGCAACGCGCGATAAAGAACTTCGTTACAAAAATGTTTTTTGTTTCAGTTGTACCTATGGGGACCCCTACAATTTTAATAATTTATCCATTTTTGTATTAAAATCTTAATGCAGTTCACTGAGTACACCTACTTACCAAGTTTCAATTGTACAGCTCTTATAGTTTCGGAGAAAAGTGGCTGTGACATACAGACGGACGGACAGACAGACAGACAGACAGATATGACGAATCTATAAGGGTTCCGTTTTTTGCCATTTGGCTACGGAACCCTAAAAATACTCCAGAAAAAATCCGAGGGAAAGTTCTTATTTTTTTTAATTTTCATTTTTGTTAAGGACATTATTTCCACTAAAAGATCAGCCTATGCTGAGTTAGCTCTCGACATTTCATTAGTATTTTCAATTCAAGAATCATTCTCTTAACAAGTTAAGATTATGTAGCTAGTGACTAGTCTGCTAATCTAGATTTGACAATGTTTTCTCGAGAAAATTAAAACTTACAAAAAGTTTTGAAAAATGTTTGCAAGAGTCTTGCTTTTTGCAAGACCAAGACCAAGACTAGGCGTGCAAGACCAAGACCAAGACCAAGACTGGTCGAGTCTTGGTCTTGGTCTTGCTTTGCTCATCACTAGCCACAGGGAGGATCCGCAGTTTTCTATCAAGGTTCTTTGGACGGATGAGTCAAATGATGATGGGCAAAAATGTATGGGCTCTGGTATTTTGCTCAACAGGAATGGATTGTATATTTTTAGGAAGGTATACCTATGTACATTAATGACCAATAGGGCGCTTGTCAAGATTCGTTGTACTGTTTGAGTAAAGCCATGTTAACGGCCATAATTAAATCGAAAAGAGCATGATTATATAAAAAAAAAAGACGGGTTGCACTCCGGAAGTGCCGGCAGAAGTGAAAACTTGATTAAATTAACGTCGTGCATTTTTTTTAACCCATTTTTTATGAAAATCGATTTTTAAAAATGCTCATGCCTCATGCTCGTGCCTCATGCTCGTGCCTCATGCCTCATGCTCATGCCTCATGCCTCATGCTCTCATAATTTGATCTAATATTCGAGGAAAACGAAAATCCGGATTGAAAAATAAAAATCCAGATTTTGCATAGGTCCAAAAAATCCGAAATATCCGGACTTTTCAGATTTCGAAGTATCGGGATTCTAGATTGCAATCCCTACTCATGCTCATGCTCATGCTCCTTTTTTTACGCCAAGAAATGCATTTACGCATTCCGCGGGGGATGAGGGAGATCCTGCCGCGGATATGTGGGACTCGCTCGAAGAAAGCCCCTACCCACTAAGACTTGGCGGTGTGCCCTCTCTCCGACGAATTCTCATGCTCATACTCAGTGCATGCTCAAGCTCATGCTCATGAACATGAACATGAATATGAAATTGGAAAATGACTTCCTGTATCTGCCTGTTTCACATTTTGATCCACGATTTTTTGGTCACGCTGTGTTACGAGTAGATTTTTCCGATTTTTATAGAATATTTTCTTTTCAAGAAAAAAATATTCTTGCCTATCATTCGATAAACATTAAGTTCGCGTTGTATTTAGTTAAATACAGCCAAGTGAAAATGCTAGGAATCATCCCTAAAGCGGGGTGTGGGGTGAAACCGAAATAGATGCGCATTGATGTCAAATCATCGATGTTGCTTCACTTTTGTGAGCATTTTTGGTGGTTTGGTAATTGGTTTATTTTATTAAGTTTTATTAAATTAGTAGTTGTTTTGCCCCTTATACTTAAATCCAAACTTCTTAATACTGGGTGCGGCTTAGTCAAGATAAGTTTGCTAATTTCGAATCTCAAAGTTTATGGGATTTGCTATTTAAGGCCGTCCCCCGAGCAAACGACCTTGGCCATACATTTGCCGCGTTGCCGAGATCGCGCCAAAACCATATTATTTTTACGTATCTTAGTTCAAAATGGTCCTAAAAAAAATTTAAAACGGCGAATATGTAGTTTATGATATTGTCGATCTATTGGCGTGAGTTTCAAATAAAAGTAATATGTAAATCCTGAGGAGATGCTGAATGTATGCTTGAATTTTAATAAATTGGTATTACTGTGGAAGCTGATATCATGAGTATAAGAAACAAAAATAGAAAATTTAAAACGACAAAAGGAATGTTGATATAATGAAGATTATTGCTGTATTTTTATTATAACTTTGTAGCTTTTAGATTATGAGTTTATAAGGTTTTAAATACGGTCAATTACGGAATCTCCGGACGGAACGCCCTTAAAGTGATCAAATGAGAGCGTCTTGGAGTTCGGCTACTGCTTCAATGCTACTGAATGTGTCCGTAACAAAAAAGTTTCACATCCCCCGGAATGTTTCTGAAGGTTCTTAGACCAAACAATCTTTTTTGCAGAAAAAAAAACAGTTTTACTTTTTAACACATCAATGTTGCACAAGACATTTGGCTGAACATCTCGTCATTAGACGGCACCGGAAGTGCGTCGGCGCGGCGCGTGCGTTACAAATCACTGTTTACAACTTCCGGCTCGCTCAGTTCCGCGCGAACAATGGCGCGGGGTGGACGTGCAAAAAACCCAAAATGCACAGTAGTCACGGGTGGTGGCCGGTAATAGTCGTGCGATGATATGAAAAATAATAATCTTCCCCTTCTAAGTTCCCCCAATTTGATAAATTCGTTTTATTCGATGTTATTCGCTTGTACGGATGTTGCTGATTTATGTGCGGGTACTTGAAAATATTATGCTTTATATTATTTTATTTGTACTCACATGGATGGAAGATGACTACATAATTTTCTACGTACCTGAAACATAAAAAGAGGAATACATGAAAATGTTTTAATTAAAAAAATACGGGATTTTTTAAATCTCGTTTCCTTTTTGTTTACGGATATGAAATAAGTAGGTAACTATCTATCAGAGCATAATTAGAAATAACATTCCATCTACAACTTCATTGAACATAACTCAATTCCCTACCAAAAAATAAAAAGACGTTATTATCAATTAACCGAATTTTTCTGTTAGTATAATAAATGACTCAAAGGGTGGTCTATCTTATCATTACCGACGATTTAATTGAAAGAACGTTGTTTTTATCGAAAATAATTTATGGTGTCTTGTATAATGAGTCCCCACGGCTGGCCTAATTCAATAAACTTTTCTAAATATTTGTACTATAAATCCAAAATACGATGTGGGGTAGAATTTAGGGGTGATGGCGACCAGGCCGCTGACCCCTGAGTCCGTTAAAATTCACCCCAGCTCTTGGGACTAGGAGGGGTCAAGTTATGCTGGTATACTATTAAGCGCTCAAAATTAATAGTTCCCTATCGCCGTCGGTCAAATTTGATTTTAAGAACTTTTATGATCCGTGCCCCATAAATTCTAAAACTAGGCCATAATTTGTCCGAAAATTCAACGAAGAGTTAATTTTTATGTTTAATTAATAAAAAATTAGTTTGAATTGTTTTCGTCAACTTGGAATGCAGTTAACATGTTATGTTTTTTTGGGGATCCGATGGGAGTGATAGGTATATCTACGTATTCTTTGGGTCAGTTCACGTTGAAATGTGACAGGTAATAAATAAGCACTATCGACTTTACAGGTTTTTCTCCCGCTACCTATTCCAATTTTAAATACCTTATTTGAAAATTGTTGGGCTATCCTATTCCAAATTTGAATCCTGATTCAAGTCTTATGTTGACGCGGCACTTTGTAATATAATACAATCCTTAGAAGTCGCTTTAGAAAAAGGAACCTAGAAATCTAGAAGCTCTAAAGACGAAATACTTGTAAACCCAATAAGGGAAAAGACCTAATGTCAGACACTTTAAGGAAACATGAAACATTTGAATGTTATAAAATATATATTTATAAGAATAAAGGATTGGTAACTTCTTCTGTGTCTTCAGTAACTCTTACAAAATAAAACGATTATAATTATTCTCTGACAAATCAATAAAATAAAATATTATTGGTCTTTTTGTAAACTTAGTGAAAATAACTAATAGATGACATCACAAAAAACGAACATCACTAATAGTAGACACCAATACGAGTATGAACTAATAGTTGACATAGAACATTACATTACATTTTACATTAATTTTCCTATTATTAGGTCTTTATTAGCCATTTTTCAAAAGATTTCATTTAGTCCGGTTTAATTAGACTAAGAAATAGGGGTGAGGTTACGTTAATTCCGACAAGGCTGAGTATTGGTAGGATTACCCCGAGTAAATTTTTTTGCACGTGCCGGATCGATGAGGACTTTTCACATTTCCTTTATTATAGTGTATCGAACAATCCTACCAATATTCAGCCTTGTCGGAATTAATGTAACCTTGGATGTCTAAATTGATCGAAGTAATTTACTTCATCATAATAACTACATGCATCAGAAATATTATCCACGTTGTCTCCAAATTCTATCCATTCTTCTTCCATGCTGAAACTATCTTTCCTTTTATTTTTATTTTTAATATTTTTTCCTAGCAAATTTATTTTCAGTCTTTAGTCTCTATGCTTCTCTTGCCTCTTCTTTTTCTTCTTTTTTTCTTAGCTCTCCTTTTTCTTCTTTCTACTGCTAAAAACTAAAGCAATCGACTTTAGATCAGTACAAGGTCTGATATTAGACACCATGTCCATTTTTAGGTACAGTAGTCCTAAGTTGTTAGTTTGTTAATGAATTATATTTTTTGCAGTAGAATAAACTACAAAATAACTTTAGTATGTATTGCAAAACTAAAAGATGAGATCCATGTCATCTATTAGGTTTTTTACATTTTCAATAACTAATAGTAGACACCCTTTATATTGTTAGGGAAAATAGATAAAAAAACATAAATAAACATTTATTAGTGTATAAACAACATGACCATCAATTCAATGAAATCAATAGAAATTACAAAAAATCAAACAAATGTATTCAAAACTTACGTGCAAAATTTCGTCTTCCTTAACTTATTTGCTAAGAAATTGCCGAGCGCGTGTTGACACGGTCACATTGTTTGCGAAAACTGATCCCATTTTAAAATTTTGTTTCCGAAGGCGTCCCTAATATATTTTTACATCAACAGATAGCTTATGAAGCTTATAAAATTTACAGTGTTGAGAAATAATTAGAGTAATTCTTATTTATGTGGTATTTTTGTCGTGTCATCTATTAGTTCAGTGTCTAGCATTAGTGCCTTTACCTTATTTTCATACAGATAATGCCCTAAAAAGTTGTATAATCTAATATGATGAAAGCATACCAATCACGTAAGTAGACGGACCCTTGCCCTTCTCCGAGGGATGGAGACGTCACGCGAACATATTTCATTTGTGCCTTCGCCGGACTAATGCGAGTGAAAATAAGCGCCTATTGTGTCGTACGGTCCGCAGAAAAGGCGAAAGAGGAACTGAATTAGACCAGTGTTTTTCAACCTGCAAATCTTCACTTCTGTAGGGGTCGCGAGAAATCAAGAGAACTTTTTCAGTGAAAAAATCATAGATATTAAAAAGATTGAAATTTTAAGTCAAAGATTTTAATAAAACACAAAGGTTTTGGGGGGTCGTGAAATATTGTTTCATTCACACACGCATTTAAAAATTTTTTAAGAAACACTGAATGAACAAAAGGTCCTTACAATAGTCAACTATTGTAAGGACCTTTATGGCTATGATCGGTAACCATTGCCACCAAGATTGTGACGTTAATCAATGGAAATCATAAACGAATATTATCCCTTTCCTTATGTTCGTATACGCTTTTATTTGTACATCATTATTATTGTAATCTAGAGGTAGTTACATTTATTTTTCAGCGACTAAAATTGAAGAAACTCACGATGTCATCCGGCCTCGAAGAACCAAACTAATATGTTAAGCTATTTTTTATTTTAATACAATTCATGACCCATGAAAATAAAAAATGTTTATTTAGTAATGTTTATTAAAGAAAACAGTTAAAGTATCTTCGAAGTTTGACTACTAGTTTATAAACACAGTTTATTAAAGACATCTGATAGACAGATACAAATAGCTTGTCGCATACACACGTCGCTTATTATTTGTCAACGTGTGTCGTCATCTGGTCGTCATTTAATGATTGGATAATTATGACCGTGGCGAATACATTTTGTAAGTATTAATTTAAAAACTATTGAAGTGCGAGTCGAGGAAAGTGATGTGGGTTCCGCTCAGGGCACGGGCCACGGAGCTAATACAAAGTCCGTGGCTTAGAGCATGAAAATGGCCGCGGTCCTGTTGCGTTTGGAAAAATCCATACTAATATTATAAATGCGAAAGTGTGTCTGTCTGTCTTTGTCTGTTACCTCTTCACGCCCAAACCGCTGAGCCGATTTTGCTGAAATTTGGTGTAGATATTCTTTGAGTCCCGGGAAAGGACATAGAATACTTTTTATCCCGGAAAAATGTACGGTTCCCGCGTGATAAACGACGATTTTTGGCGCAACGGAGTTGCGGGTGTCACTTTATAAATACAAGTTATTTGTTCTTATTGACTATTACTAAGCACTATGGATTTTTTACTAAACACGAACAAAGTAAAATTAATGAGCATAGCTAAGTTTTCCCTATGTTGCGCTTCGGAGCTGTAGAGTCGTCTGTATAAAAACAGACGCATCAAAACTAGAAAAGTCACGTTTAACAACCATTGTTGCTATGGTGATTTCGAAGCTATCCAATGCACAATCGAAGTCGGTCTTGGGACAATATTTCTACACGTACTCAATCGCTTGTGCTGTCCATGGGCCAAAGAAAATTTAACTACGGAACCCTAATTATCGATTTCAAAACCAGTATCGTTGATAAAGATCGACATTGACGGCAGAAAAAAGTAGTTGCGATTAGTAAAATCAAGATCGAGTATTGAAATTAGTTTTAGAACGAGCTACTATGAACCGGGTTTCGAAATAAAAACTGACTGATGGTAGCAATTATGAAAATTAATGACTTAATTGAAAAAATACTGTTGGTTCATTAACAGTGGTTGGAAGATGTGTTATAGGCCTTCTGTACGCTACCTATAATGTTGTTATTGATACCGTATTGATTTCTAATTGAATTTTTTAAAAATAATTTTGTATATTTACCTCATTTAAAGAGATATATAGATGGTAATGAGCGGCTGTAGGGTGAACAGTTTTTATTTAAATTAACTTTAGTGAGTTTAACTTAAGAGATTAATGTTTATACCTACTAAAGAAAGCCCTGTTGGCATTTATAGTAGGTATTCAAAAGAATCTAAGGTGCCATTATAATAGGATTACTGCCACGATGGGGCAGAAATTTCGGAGAAAGAGTAATTTTTCAGGGCTTTTTCGATCCATATTATAAAAATAGAAAAAGAGGACTAACTAATCCATGTGCTAGTCACCTCTATCAAAAACCACTTCCAACGAGTAGACAAAGCCAGCAACATGAATTTCTTGGCTGTTTAACTGTTAGCCATATCATGGTTAATTTGTAAATTCCGTTTGGGTATACAACAGTTGTACTATCAGAGAAGTTGATTCATAGGCAGATGAGAGACCTACGTAATTTGGTCGTGTTATGTAAAACCCAGCCGACGGATCACAATTAACATTGAATTGACATGAAACGTACAAATGACGTGGGTCTGTCAACTGTCTAGGAATCGATTTCCTCGATGGTACTTCATTACAAAAGATAAAAAAATAACTGTATTTTAAAAAGATAATACCGACTTCAAAATTGTATGTGATTGATAATTAAAACTCCCTATCTCCATAACTATAACTGAACCGATTTTGATGAAACTTGCACTATTCCCTAAGTTGAACAATAACTAGTACAACAAAAAAGAATTACTGAAATCGGAATGGCAGTTCCAGGGATAAAAACATACATAAGTACATATACTTTTGAAATTTGGCACATTTGTTCAGACGCTGATATACGACTCACATTACACATATACAGGGTGCAATTAAATACGTGTATTTTTATTTTGAACAATTCAATATATCAAAATTTGGCAGGAAGGTTTAATTGCACCCTGTATACAAACATTGAGCAGTTCTGGAAATATTACATACATAGGCGTTGAATTGATAACCTCCTTCTGAAGTCAGTTAAAAAGAAAAAATTGAAAATTTTTTGCTGACTCTCCCTGTTAAATGGCGCGGTCCCCGTGCGCCGTGCGTTTGACCAGCGACACCCTCATCTCCCTGCTGAAGTCATGTATGAAATTGACAGTCCGCGGTCGTTGCGGTCATTTCGGTGATCATAATCATTTCCATCTAACAAAGTATGCTAAATGCTGGATAGTAATTTTAGTTCAAATTATCGAAATGGGTACCTATGTTAATTCCTAATTTAACTTTTAATTTAATTATAATTTATAATACAGCATCCTCAATAATTGCAAAGGCGATCGACAAAGATACAAAAACACTTTAATACAAACAAAGCTGGACATAACGTAAAAGCTGAAATACAAAATTCGTTTGCCAAAGTTCAATATTATTTTGATATGGCGTGTGCAATATTATGTCGGATTTAGGTCGGATAGTTTACTGTATGTGGTAGTAGCGCCCTCTGCTACCTTTACATCTAATATTCCCTATTAATCCTTCGATCGGGGATTCTTGGAAATCTATTGTTATTCTATTGTTGTCGCGATCACCGGTGCTCTTAGGGGGCTTGATGGGTTAAATACCAACATGGACAAAAAATATATCTTAATATAAGGGAGAAGACCTAATGGCAGACACTTTAAGGAAACATGAAACATCCGAATGTTATAAAATATATACGAGTAATTTATGAAAATAAAGGATTGATAACTTCTTCCAAGTCTTCAGTAACTCTTACAAAATAAAACTATTATAATTATTCTCTGACAAATCAATAAAAAAATTTACTATTGGTCTTTTTGTAAACTTAGTCATAAGTACTAATAGATGACATCACAATAAGCGAACAACACTAATAGTAGACACCAACATGAACTAATAGTTGGCATAGAACATTAAATTACATTTTACATTTTTCATATTATTAGGTCTTTATTTTCCGTTTTTCAAAAGATTTCATTTACTTCATCATAGTAACTACATGCATCAGAAATATTATCCACGTTGTCTCCAGATTCTATTCATTCTTCTTCCATGAAACTATCTTTCCTTTTATTTTTATTTTTCATATTTTTTTCCTAGCAAATTTATTTTCAGTCTTTAGTCTCCATGCTTCTTTTGCCTCTTCTTTTTTCTTCTTTTTGTTCTCAGCTCTCCTTTTTCTTCTTTTTACTGCTACAAAATTAAAGCATCGATTTTTAGATCAGTGCACGGTCTAATATTAGACACCATGTCCATTTTTAGGTACAGTAGTTCTAAGTTCTTAGTTTGTTAATAGAATTATATTTTTAGAGAATAGTGATGATATTTGCAGTAGAATAAAGTATAAAATAACTTTAGTATGTACTGAAAAACTAAAAGATGAGATCCATGTCATCTATTAGGTTTTTTACATTTTCAAGAACTAATAGTAGACACCCTTTATATTGTTAGGGAAAATGGATAAAAGATCATAAATAAACATTAATTAGTGTAAACAACATGACCATTAATCCAATGAAGTAAATAGAAATTACAAAAAATCTAATAAATGTATCCAAAACTTACGAGCAAAATTTCGCCTTCCTTAACCTATTTGCTAAGAAATTGCCGGGTGCGTGTTGACGCGGTCACATCATTTACGAAAACTGATCCCATTTTAAAATTTTGTTCCCGAAGGCATCCCTAATATATTTTTTCACATCAACAGATAGCATAAGAAGCTTATAAAATTTACAGTGTTGAGAAATAATTAGAATAATTCTTATTTTTATGGCATTTTTGTCGTAAGTGTCATCTATTAGTTCAGTGTCTAGCATTAGCGCCTTTCCCTTATATAATTCTTTGTGAGTGTGTATGTCACTGAACTTCTCTCAAACGACTGGACCGATTTTGATGAAATTTTTTGTGTGTGTTAAGGGGATCTGGGAATGGTTTAGATTCACAATTTTGTCCGCTGGACAAAGTTTTTTTAATTAATTTTTAATTTATTAGTAGTTGTTGATTTTGGAATGTTTTACATTGGATCCGACAGACGGCGCTACCATCGCAGTGTCAAATTTTAAATTATATTCGAATTCGAATTTTAATTTTAGTCTGTCCCGACAGTTAGAGCTGCGATTAAATTAAAAAAAAAATACTTTATATAGGTACTTAATATGGCAAAGAAACGTTTGCCGGGACAGCTAGTAATTTATATTTTTGATGCATGACTTTCAATAATTCGCCATTCTCTCCCATGGTGTCGTCGCCACCCACGGCGTAATATCTATATTCCCGAACCCATAACGTTATGATTATCAGTCAATTTGTGGCGTCTCAATGATTATTTACTTTTACCGGGGCAAAGTCGATAATGAGCGAGATTGGAGTCACGACCGACGGTTTTGTTTAGCGGAATAGGGGCGTGGAGTGGCTACATAATAATATTTTTAGTAAATCACTGCTTGAATCTTGATGCTTCTCTAGCGTGATAGCATTTTCGTAGCATTACAAAAGTTGTTTTTTTATTTGATTGGACAACGAATTTCAAGTCTTGATAAGAAAAACTACTTCAGTAACACATCTAATATAGTTTATTAATTATAGTTACACAGGTTTCAAGTACATATTCAATAGACACAGATACCAGTTTTGTCACAAGTTCAGCTTCTTCGATAGCTTGGCAGTGGAATGATTCCCGCTAACATCGCTAGGCTTTTTATACCCAAAAGCCATTAAACAATGGGGATTGTCCATTTTTTTTTAATTTTGCTCATTACAAAAACATTTCGAGGAATAAGGTCAGTGATCGTTTTTCTGTATATAAACGAAAAAAATACCCATTAGTTACTTATATTTTTGAACAAATATGTTTAATCTTAGTTTGACCTTCAATGGCGTTAAATTAGCAATAAATTCGACCAACATTACGTTTCGAACTTTTGGTAAGCTTCTCGTATAAGCTTTCACATAATTAGAACTTGCATTTGACGAACCAGCCATTATAAATAAGATTGAAAAGAAAAAAAACATACTGCAGAGGTCAATTGGCCGCCGATGATGACGTCAGAGCGAAACTTTAAAAATTTATTGAGAAAAAACTAGCCAATGAATTTCAAAATTATTCAATTTATATTCTTAAAATACCCTATTTTAACGAAAAAAAAATATAAAAAGTACATGTGATTTTTTTTGGACAATGCCCATTCAACAACTATTTTTGTACAATTAATGACAAAGTATGTATTAAAAACTAGTACAATTTGTAGTAGTATTTGTGATACTAATTTTGCAACAAATTTCACTAAAGGACAGAGTCTAAATCTAACAATATCGTTATAAAAAGTTATTCAGCTGTTATTTTGAGTAGTATAATTATTATTATTTAATTTGTAGAATCTTCTACGGAAGGATACTTCCGTAGAAGTAGTTTTATTACATACAATATTATAAATTATAAAACAGGCCTTATCATTACATAATAAATTATACAGAATTATTAACAATCTTACTTTAATTTAATCATTCAGTTTCAATAAGATTATTTACCTTTCGTTACAGTGATAATCGTAAATACAGTGTTTAAAATTCTACAACTATTTAATTCGTAACATAGGAGATTTTTAACAATTATCTTTATTCTAATATACCAATAAAATCATGGAATTAAATATACAAGTCAATATATTACAGATCAGTTTTGACTCCGGCCATAGACAACGCTACTCGTTAAGGGTTAGCACATTGAATTTGGTTTCTTTAGAGCACGTATGGTCTGTTAAAGGCTCTTATACATACAACATTGCACAATATTGTCTTAACTGGCAACTTTAACGTAACAAAGTTATAACAGTCTCAACGTGTTACGCTTACGAAGCCGGTCGACTAGTGACAGAAATTTTATACTCATAACAAATAAAGCCATGAGAGCATACCTATTTATATAGGTATAAATTTTTCTTTTGCTCTAGAAAAATGTTTTTTACGTCCGAAAAAACTGATACAAAGGCGGTTGAGGTTTAAAACCTAGTAATAATAATATATAGGCACTCAAATTATAGAGATGGCATGATATTTAACTAAATATTTACTTCCACCAACCGCTGTTGCAAGTGGGACTTATGCAACAAATATCATAATAAATAATATTATAGTGTCAACTCCATCGTAACCTCTGTGCGGCTCGCAGGTGATAATCGGCGGATTGGTCTCAGCCACCGGCGCTGCGGGCGACTGCGGTCTGCGACTCGCCGATATGTCTATTGCCGTGATTTATACTCACAAATTACACGCCCATTAGTATTATACCCACGTTATACCCAAAACCTGATTACCAATACCTTCAAATAACGTCATCACCAGGGATGCCTGTTGATCATGAAAAGGTGTGTGGCTCCACAACCTTAAACGATGTTTGTGATATTTGCTTATTTTTGCGGTGGACCTCTATAAATCAAAAATATAACAATCAAATCTAATACAAGGTCAGAAGCATGTTGTTTTAGTTACAGTGGACACAATACACATAAATTCTAAACTGGTGAGGTACTAACAAACCTAATAAATTGTAAAGAACTTGGATGTGGGCCTCACAAATACAACACCATATCATCTACGGAAGCATCAGTAGCCGTTTACACTGTATTTAACTTATTGAAAAATCCTGAAATATTGAAAACTTTTACCAATAGATGGCGCTGATTTCCTAAATAATCGCGCTATCCGAAACCAATAACTCATCTTCAAAGGTCACAAGCATGTCATTAAGCAGCGGGCACGGAGAGAGACATTATCTTGCAGTCACGAGTCGGCAATTTGATAGCGATCTACATCGACCGATCTTACCAGACTTACCACCCACCGCACGACGGTACACTAATTACCACCTGATCTAATCCTAACCTATGCTTATTTCGATGTGGATTGGGATGCCAAATGAGGGTTTTGTCTCGCAGGTGACCCACAAGGGGTATGTTTATCAGACGAATTAGAAACGACCTGAAAGGATTAGGACCAACCATAAGCAATCATTGATACTTACAAATGTGGAATCTTTATTATTTAAATTTTACAATTAAAATAGTCCCACGGAGTCTATGCTATATTTAAAAAATATCTAGTTTGGGTTACGATTTAAAACATTAATATGTATTCCTTCCCTTATAATTAAAAATACACCATGCTTAGTTGCTTACTCTAATCCATACCTCCTTTAATCTTTATCTGAAACGCTCGATAAGAAATAGAAAAATACAGCTACACAGATGGGACACCCCCTGAAAGCCTCTAAATTTTGAGGGCTTCTTTATAAACCCTGGGCTTCTTTAAAAAATAAAAAAGTTATCACCATCTTTACAAGTAGCGGTTTTTAAACGATTAGTATAGATAACACTCGTCCTTGGCAGGCTAACAGTATCACGCACACTATCATTACCGACGTGTTGAAGCAACGATAATCCGACCAACCCAATAACTCATCCCAAAGTGGATGGGACAAAAAAGAGGGTCAAAAAACGTGGGTCAAAAACCAACAAACTGAATACCACGGCACCTACTGCCCGGAGCCAAAACTTAATCATACACATTATCCTCTTATGACAACAACCTTTGGATACAGGGTGTTGGGAGTTTTTTCATTTACATAAAAAGTTTTAATAGATGAGTTAGTTTGTTGTAATAATTATTTTATAGTGTGATTGTCTTTCTGTCTGTGAGTGTGTTTGTTACCTTTTCACTCTTGAGCAACTAAACCAGATTTGAATTCCTGGGACCTAACCAGTAAACCATATAATATGGAAGAGTAAAGTAATCAAAAGTAAATACAGCACAGATAAAGAAGTGGCTGTAAAAGCTAATAAATGTATGTTGACTTCCAAATTCCTTACATTTTCTAGTCCTTTCGATAATGGTCGCTACATATTTTAAGGTTAATTATGATGTAGTACATCTAATCAAGGATATTAATCCACTAGTGGTATAACACATTTTCAGTGGACACTAAAGGTAGAGTTAGCAGATTAATAATCCTTTTTAAAATAAAATAAAAAATCTAGTGATAAAAAGTAAGTCTTGCCTATTCCTAATGCATACTTTAATATACTAGTTGTTCCACCAGTCGGTGCTACCCGCTGTTTCAAAGTAAAAATAAATAAGTGTGCTTTCCGATAAGTATTTTTCCTCAGTAAAATGTAGACTATGTGTTAATCCAGGAAACCAGATAACTTCATACCCATCAAATCACTTCTGCCGTTTAGACGTGAAGAATAGTAGCGAACGTGCAAACTCACAAACTTTTGCATAATTATAATATTAGTAAGTAGTAAGAAAGATAATGTGAAATATAGTTGTTTGGTATTCTTTGCTATTATCATCTGGAAGAAACTACAGTTACTATCTTATTTCTGGCTTCTATATAGCGTCTTTTTCCTAATCCTAATCATCTTAACTATGTAAATTAACCCATCAATCCCCAAGCGGATCCCGGCTGTCGAATAACAAATGAAAATCTATTGTGTCTGCGATTCCCACGCCGAGGTTTTATTATCTAACTACTAAAAGCCTATTTTGCGTACAGTACGCATTCGTACCTATCTATGTACGTGATCGGATTATCAACGGAAATTACAGCTAAGTACGTTATGGCGTATTCGATTTTGGAGCAATCTGTATATTTCGTAATTTATAACTCGTGCTCTCCCTGTATAATTAGACCTGGTCTGGCCTACGTTGATTGCTTATTATATTGATGTTTCAATTTTATACTCATTTTTATGGTCATCGGCCAACCGTGGGGGGTGGCCACCCAGGTGACGTCCGTCTCCCTTCCACTACTTCATATCCACATAAGCATATCTCTGTCTTCTTTTGCTTAATTGTGGACTGGTTCTTACGTCTCCTTTGCTCGTTCGAATTGCATAATGCTATCCCTCTCTCCGTACTGATTATGTTGGGTGAGGAAAGTTACTCCTTTTCGTGATAGAACGGTACGTTTGGTCAGTATGAATTTTAAGCGAGTGCTGCCAAGATTTTCGCATTCCCAATTGTTGGGGAGCTTTGAAATACATTTTTATCTTTGATTTATTATATTTATAACTTATAAGGTGTTACAAATTTTTGCACTACTGAGTTCTGACCGGTAAAATATTTTAATTCCGATACATTAATTTCCTATACTAATCCATTAAAACAATCAGACTTTTGCAAGCTGTAGTAAAGGGTGATCAAATTTTCTTTTTCACAACAAGCATGTTTTATTTTTGTTATAAATCTTGTTATAGCTGGCAACACTGAACGATCTTCGCTATAACAGATGGCCCATGATGATTCCATGATTTGTTACTTCCCGTTGACCCACCTGCGATATAATCACAGCTAATCACTAATCAGATGTTTGATTTCACCGCATTCGACCAAACAGCCATTTTTAAGTCACTTGTTTGACAGCTGTCAAAAACATTCAAGGTCAAACAGAAAATTTTCTAAAAGTTGATTTATTTAAAGTGGAATGTGACTTTAAAATTAAAGCGTTATTAAACTTAATAATTAAGTAGTTATTGTTCAATATCTAGTACAGTTTGTATTTTTTAAAATAGTAATAAAAAGATTAAAACCTTTGCATGTTGTTCCTACTTAAATAAATAAATATTTAACAAACTTTTAATGAGATAAACGGCAAATGTATACAAAAAAATCCTATTAAAATGACTAATTGCTAGATCATTTGCATTTTAAAGAAAGCACCTACCGCACGGCCGACAAAGCGGGCAACAATTTTAATTAACACTAAAATAATCACGACAAAAACAGCGTATCGGTAACATTGGGTGGTGCATTTTTTATCTCACGACATAACAAGCAGATCGACAAGTAAATTACCTTATAAGCAGGCACTTTAAAAGGACAAACATTTTATCAACCGACTTCCAAAAGGAGGAGTGTTCAGTTGATTATTTTTTCGAGTAAGATGTTGCCCGCAAGTCGCAACTTCGCTGGGTGGAAATATTGCGGGAGAATCGATTTTTTCCGGGATCAATACTAGTCTAGAATCTAGATGTCCTATATCACGGGACTGAAAGTATATTTTTATAGTAAATTTCAGCAAAATCAGTAAAATCAAAAAGGCATCATGACAAGTTAATATTTTATATAAAAGAATATGGATGTCTGTCAAAAGTAATCGACAGACAGGCACATTTTTGTAATATTAATATGGACATACAGTTTGTTAAAGAACTATAAATAGTTTTTCCATATAATAACATCTTAATGATTGTAGCAAATTGACAGCTTGTAACCCTTATGAGGACTTGGACCCACAAGTCGTAGTAAGCAAAAAACTAATGAAGCTATTCTAAGCAAAAATGAATTCTGCATCTCATTTGGCTGTACAAGCTGATGAACTGCTACAATTTTTATACAAGTAGGTAATGAGCAATGACTCAATATAAAATGCTAATTACAAAAAAATAGTATTATAAACACATTAACTATCCGTAAAAGATGTAGATGCCGAATAAAAAATTCTCTTTTTATGTAAGTTACGGCTGCAATGTTTGAGCTTAAATTGAACAAAGTTTCTGACGTACACTATACAATTTCGGTCAAACTCTTCATTAATGTTAATCTTTGAGAGCGGCGTTTAGTGTTTCAAAGGCGTTTAACGTTGCGTGAACAACTAAGCAAGCCTCGAACCTTAAAAAATATCTCAAACAAGTCGCCAAATACAGTCAGAAGAAGCACAAGTGATAATTGATTAAACGTCATGATTCAGCAGCCGCAGTGATAGATTCAGGGACTGTCAGACCCATGAATAATGTATGCGCTGAAATCGAGCTGCGACCGAAATGGGTGGACCGGTATTAAGTACAGCGAGCAGGCTCGGTACAATTGGGCAGGACGGTGTTTTAGGGTTGAGTGAGAAAAAGTTGGCCCGATTCTGGTACTTTGAATCTCGGTTTTTAGTCCCACTTGCGCAGTACTCACGGTATAATATAACACTACCCAAAATATGAACTCTACTTAAATTGACAATGTTTTCGGACTAAGTTGGAATTTTTAGTTTTAAATAATATTGACGATTTTTTTAGTAACATTAAATAATGTCAATAATAGCTAGGCACTGAATAAGGAAAAAAAATAATATCATAGGTATTTCAATCGAACATTACCCATTTTCTTTAAATAAAACATGATTTCAAATCATCATTACGTCATAAAGATTGATAGAAACAAAACTTATATTATGATAAAAAAATTAATTAACATAAAATTCTACTTTGTGGCTAAACCATCAGGAACAGCGAGAATTCTAGAAATACCATAACCGTGTTTAACAAAAAATTTGGGGAATTTAAAATAAAAGTTCGTTCGTTCGAAAAATTCTTGGGCTTCTGACAAATTCGAAATGATCAAATGAATTTGTTCGACGTTCTGTAGTTTTGTAAGAATTCGGGGAGCCGGCGTTTTTCATTTGTTTTTGGATCCTAAATCTTTCGACCGCATCGACACTGTCTATATCCTTCGAATTCTGACGCTTCCCAAACTTTGCTCGACTCTACATTTTTTCCAGATTTTTTTTCTGGAAGCCGCCTGACTGTCTCATAAATATTCGCATAGTATAGGTCTGGTACAGATTTACACGAATATATTTTATGATGCTAAAAAATGGAAATATCGAATTATATCGAATTATATTATCGTTCTATATTTATATTTTTATGAGATAAAGTTTTTGAGCATTGTGACGTTGTAGGGGATACTCACTAAATATACTGATTCTGATTTTATAAATTCTTACACCCGTAGAGAGCCACTATAAAAAGTAACTAAGTATAAAAAAATTACACGAGCGAAGTCGCGGGTAAAGGCGATAATATCACAATCGCGTTGTATCACTTCAATTCTGTCAATAAAAAGGAAAAATAAATATAAATTATCTTATCGTTAAATTTCAATTTAATTGGAAGGGTAATAATAAGAAACTAATTTTACGATGCCGTTCACTTTGCATTCCTAAAATGGTCAATTATGACACCAATAAAATACTGGTCTTACGCAGTTGACAAACCTATGAAACGTCCATAACCATAAAATAGTTTGAATATTAATTACAGTTGGAAGTCTACTACTAGGTTTACCACTTACAGTGTTTATAGGTTGTAAATTAAAGCCTACATAATATTTTCACCTGTCATGATGTAGAGTAAAATTAGTACAGTTTATAGCGTATTCGATGGCTTTTGACAAAAAATATTATAAATTATCAATACTATACTATGACGTTTTACATAAACGAATTCTTGATTTACTTCTTTCTAGTCTTAAAAAATAATAACTTTTTTTAGGAAAATAAAGTAAAAGTTTGGGAGCCAGTGAACTCAGGAATCGGACGGCGGCGCCTGCTTCTTATTAAATCTCGGTCGCCATCTTAGATCACCTGATTAAATATTCTTATGGTAATGAGACATTCATAGGTACTTTAGGTGTGCTTAAATGTAAATATATTATGAAGTGTGTTAAGCTGTCTAGACAGAAGTTAGGTACTTAATACATAGATGATTATGGATAAAAACTTATCTTGTAACTTATTTTATGAACTAAAAAGCTCGACTACCTTTTGTAGTTCATAGAACCTATAAGTTTAACAAATAATAAAATTTCTACGAGTAAAAAATGTGAAATGAATAATGATTATTGATCACAATATTACTTGTATCATTACCAAGTATCAACCAAACGCCTTTTCAGTTCTTAATTTGAATATTACCATAAACGGCGCAACTTTTTTAGAAAATCGAACACCAGCTTTTTTTAAACCATCGACAAACATTCCTAATTTAAATATTACCTTACACAGCGAAACTTTTTTCGAAAATCGAGCAAAAATCGAGCACCAACTTTTTTTTAAAGCCATAGACAAAACATTGGCACATGACTAATTAAAAAATGCAAATGATTAATGTGGGTGGTCTGTGGGAGACGGTCAAGTACCAGTTGACAGCAATCAACGGAGACCCTGTTCCCATGATCCATGCTGATTGATGCCTTCGACTGTTTATGACTAATAAAGGATGCTTAGATAATATAACGTAGAATGCGCAGTTGAGGGGTAAAGGCCAAAAATTGGTGTTCATTCTTACGTCCGGTTTCTGAGGTTTTTGACAAGAGTTTATTTTCAAAAGCGTCGTTGATTGGCATTGATTGGTTATATTTTCACGTCAGCCAATCAGAATGCTAGTAAATTGATAAACTCCTGCCTATTTTCCTGATAATTTCGCCTGGTAAGAGATTGGCATTGTGAACTTTAACCAATAGGTAGGTATAGGTCTACCAGAGTCTGATGGCAAAAAGTGAGAAAATAAATTGACTCTAGCAATACCAGGGTAATTGGAATAAAACATTTTGATCCTTTTTTATTGTTATAGCGGATGATTCTGTGTGTGAAACATGCAAATTATCCAATGATCAAGGATATTTTTTGAAAATCTGCTGTCAAAAATTACCATCAGATTCTGGTAGACCTATAATAAATTTTGCTGATCTAAGTCTTTTTCTCTCTACCGTTTGGTGGTGCTCACTTTAAAGTGAGCATCACCAAACTGTAGAGACATTAACTGGGATCCATTTACCTTACTTCTACCCCACGTTCCATTTGATCAAAACGCTCAAGATGCCTCCTATTTTGAGCGGTTTTGATAGTTTTTAACATCAAATGGAATGCGAGGCTAGTTATTGATATTACTAAATTCTACCTGTACCTATTTTAAAATTAACATATTATGGTAAAATTGTAAACTTATATCTATAGTAGACCGTACTCATCATATAAAGGTAGAGAGTTTGTTTTCTTGAACATATGCCAATCATAGGAATCACTTTACCGATTTTTATGTAATTTTGCACAGAATATAATAATAATAGAGTAGAACACGGGGAAGGACATACGCTACTTTTTGGCGGAATAAGGTACGTTTTCGGCGGAATTCTTAAACTTAGTGCCAAGTTTAAGCCCGTGCTTTAACTTGGCACTAAGCTTAAGTTTTACTGCGTTCTAAAGGCTGTCGTGCTTTACTACATTCGTTTCTATCAACAAATAAGTTAAAAACCTATTGAGATTTCTAGTTCCTAATTAATCCATTATTGAATATCGTTGTGTTATGTCTAATTAGCGGTAGATTGGGTAAACATAATTAAAACTACCGAAAGTGGTCAGTTTTACGAGGTCGTAACTCAGTCAGTCAGACATCTATCTCTACTAACGTATTATGGCTTTCGTGATGTTTGGACCATCAATTATTATTTACCTACTTAAATGATATTGTGACGGGAAAGTTCTATGATATAGATTATAGACGATATCTTCACACCTAAAGTTTGTGTCTCTTGAATACATACTTATAAATTAGTGTTTTTTTTCTAATCATACATTTAAGCATTAGTATTTCTATAGGGTGTAACAAAACAAAGTGATAATACTTAAGAGTGTGTATGTGTCCCTTACATAGAGTCCACTGTGAAAGTAGCAGCGCTAACCGAGCAAATTATTTTTTGTGATTTGCATGGGCAAGCGCCCTAGCGTCATGCATTATTACCATATAAAAGTAAAAAAAGCTCAAACTAAATCTAGTTTCGTTACACCTTGCAGATTATAAAACGCTGGCGACAGTGGATAGACCAATCATAATATTTTATAATTAAATTAATATAGAGAAAACTTTATTTAAACCTGGCATATCGGATAGGATGGTATATGAATTTATAACAATACTATAATGTTAGTATCGATTGATTCATTTTATGAAACCACATGTCAATTAGAAAATATTCTATCCATGATCTAATTAATACAAAGACTTAACTATTGGCATGCATTCCTCTGAATCGAACCCATAGTAATAATAATCGTAAATCACATAATATAGAGGAGATTAATCTGTAATAGAAAATCTTGGATTTTCCACGTGGATTCCAATAGAGCAGCAATGCGGACGGCGGGCCGGTGGCGGGCCGGCGGGCAAAAGGCGACCCCCAACCACCCACAACCTCCACTGACCCCTGACGTTACTATAGAAAGTCGAACTCGAATTGAATTAGATTCGATTAATTCGAATCTAATTCAATTCGAGTTCGAATTTAATGTGACGAATTTAGAAATTTTAAATGCTGAATTTTATCATGGAGTAACGTAAAGAAGTCAAAGTAAAGTTGTTTGCTTGTGGTGCTGTTTCAATGTCATATTTTTAGCTTCTTCAGACCGATATAGATATGCACAATACTCTGATATTAAATTTGATGAATTAAACTATTTTAGTTTGACTAAACTGTATATTTAGTTAATTTACAGAAATAGTATCACGGTACAAGATGCGGAGCATAGAGTGACAGCCATAGAGAAAAGACAAAATATCTGTAGTTCACAGACTAAACAGACTGAGCAAAAAAAAATATATAACATACGAGTATGAAAAGGCGGCAAATTTGAGTTTTATTTCAACAAAATGTATAAAAACTATGAAAACGCCTCTACAATTAACGCTCGATAACGTTAGAATTTAACGAATCCGTATCTGTCTAATTTAGTAGTAGCATCTATTGCCGGTACCTATATTTGTTAAAATATGTTCCTACTAAGCCCTCTGGAATGTGCTCTGGTAATCAGAACAATATTTTCCAATTTTCATTTCCCGAACCGGTGGTAGGTAACTCGTAGGACAAGGTATTAATTTATAAATTATATTATCCTTCGATAGGGGATTCCAAGAATTGCTATTGTATTCTATTGTTGTCGCGATCACCGGTGCTCGTACGGGGCTTGATGGGTTAATAAGTTAATCCTGAACTCTATGCTCTACCAAAATAAATCATTAAACTCTTATAACTTATTTCCTTGGTAGGGGTAAAACTGGACACCTTCAGGTGTTGGGGTGGGGGAGAGTGGGGTATAATGGGGCTAATATATACTCGACCTGCGGAATTGCCTCAAGTGCCTGCCCACTGCCCGTCTCAGCTGAACACTCCACGACGATTTTGTACCAATTATTGGCTGGGCTTCTAAAAAGGTGAAGAGATTACAAATGTAGATAATACTGGAGATGACAAGTATTGTTTGTGTAGCTAGAGTTTGTTTTTAAATCAAGACTTTTTTATTGTTTGATTGTTTTAAGGCATAATAATTCTGAGATATAAAATAGAAGACTCCTTTGATACAAAGTGAGAATAAATTGAATTGTGCACTTCAGTGTTTCTCTATGGTTTAAATTTTCAAATAATTATCACCGAGAAAATTACATTTATTCATATAACTATATATTGATAGAATATCCAACGCTGCATTGTTTTCTATTTCTTGCTACATATTATTTACTTCGACCTAGCAAACACGATTGAATTATGCATAGACCGAAAACTCACAACCGAACATTATCTTTTTCCACGACAGTTGTTCCTCCCGTAATTACACGGTAGCGACTTGAATAAACTACACATATCGATTTTACCAACTTTTACAACGCAATTAAGCCGTAAGCCTCTTACACCCCACCCTCCCCTAAACCAATATGGCGCTACTATTGTCACCTATGCTCAAACATTTTTTATAATTTATTACAACCTTATTACAACGCAATAAGAACCACGGAGATCGCTCCAAGAAGCGTTCTAGAACTCGGAATTACTCGGTCTAGGTTGCCGTCGATCGAAAATAAACTTTAGCTGCTTATGTTAAGGTCGCTTTTCGGGGTGCTGATGTTAATGAGTATAAGCAGTGTTTATAATAGGTGGTGTAGGCGTGACATTAGCGCCCGTAGGGATTGAGGAATTATACATGAAGGGTTGTCGCGGTAGGGTTAAGTGGTGCTCCAGGGATCAGGGTGTGTTCACGGAAAAATGGCCGGTTTCTTGAGGAAATTACATTAATGTTATATTTTCGTAGCACGGATAATATCATGTTTGTAGATTTCTGGTTAAAAGTTGTTAACTATTTCCACCAAAAAAAATGTTTGGCTGCCTGGTTGTAAGTTTATAAGTAATATATGCAGCTACAAGTAGCTATAATATCCGAATTTTTTATTATAGTCGGCAAAATCATCTGCAGTTAACTTCTAATCTTTCGAAAACAGAACCTAAACAAGCGGCGAAGAACTCAAACTCCTTTGCCTGCAGGCCGACAAAAAAAAAAACTCGTCCATATTTAAAATTTCAAATTTTGCAAAAAACTTCGATATCGCTAGATCTGATCGATAAAATCTCCTCTGAAATCGGTCAAAAGGGTTGGCGATACGAAATGTAGTTTTTAGCGTGTGTGCTACAAAATAAAAGACCGAGACCCTGTCTACACGATTCGGAACCAATAATAAGGCTATTGTTTTTATACAAATACAATATTGCGTTTATAAATCGGATAAGCCTAAAGGCGACAGGGAAAGCGGTGGAGTCGAACGTTATAATAATAATATTACGTAGGTACTTGAAAGAGGTAAGATGCCCTTTAAGCACACGACTCTACAAAATTGTATTTTATAGTATTTATAAAAACTCGCATTATTCTTTATTAATAATATATATGTAGGTGAAATGTAATTTATAAATACTTTTCGTTATAAAAATAAAAGCAAAATAAAACACAGAGCAATGAAACAAAAACGTGAACCTTTTTTACACAAAAACCTTTTTAACACAAAATAAGACCGGAGTTACGGCCAAGAAATAGAGACATAAAGTGTGAATACAATATTCTTGTTATATCATTTTAGTTTTGTATCGAGAATCGAGATGGACTCGATAAACAAACGAGAAGATTGATGGAGGCTTTTGTTCAACAGTAGAATAGCATAGACTATAGAGTCAGTGAGAAAACAAAGGAGGCCTTTGATTTGCTGGCCGTGAAACAGCACAGGTTTTTAAAAACAGTTTTTTGTAACATTGAAGATGTCTACTCCATGGTAACCTCTGTTCGCATATCATACAATAAGAAAAGGCGCGCGCCAGCGAGCGACCGCGGCGCCAGTAGCATCCATTTGTATTTATTTATACCTTGTCCGTTTGTCTGCTCTTATTTATGTATTTATTCCCAAACGAACATCACTTGAGCGGGGTTAGATATAATATCGAAAACGAAAACTTAATTTACAACGCGTGTCGGACCACCCTCAATGGTAAGTATATCAGCAAAAGGCTTTGTAGAAACGCAAAGTAGGTACTCGTAGATAGCCTTACGTCTATTCCCGTCAAGTTTGGAGTGAGTCTTCAAAAATGACCGGGCTGTCATCTTCATATTATCTACTATACCCAATGACATTATATAAAAAAACTCAAAGCAGATATGTTACTACCGCGCGCGTTGTGAAGCCATTAAATACGGGCCAATTGACCCGTCTTTTGTATAGTCTGTCTCTTTTATGTAAATGTCATTTCGTATCTTTTGTTTCACTTATCTGTCAAATTTGACGATTGAATTTGAAAATTGTTCGGAAGCAATTTAAGCCGGAAAATAGTATGAACGTAACAGATCTGTATTTAGTTGAATATCATTGACTATACCTATAACTGTACTCGGTGAAACATCGCGGTAGCGGTCATTGACTATCTGTCAAAAACTTGTAATTTTCTGTATAAACCGCGATTGACAATGAAGTTTCAGATGTTGTCAATCGCGGTTTTTATAGAAAATGACAAGTTTTTGACAGGGAGACAATGACCGCTGCTGCCATGTTTCGCCGAGTACAGTACCTATAGTCAGAGGTTAACGTAGAGGAGGTTCTGTCTTGTCGTTGCTTCCAAATATTTCAAAACTTAAATTCTTCACTTTCAATTTAAAATATGGTTGTTGATTCGATGTCACATTGCAGTTAACTTCTACACAGATAGGTAGTAGAAAACTTCCAGCTACCACTAAACACTATATAGTGCCTGTTTTCACTTACATTCTTCCACTAACTTCCATATTTTCATCTTACCCCAGACTCTAGGAAGTCTCCACTAGTAGTTTTGTATATTTTTAGACATACCTAAATGATAAACTCAGGACTTTCATCATAGGTGACACCAGAATTCAGATATCACATGACACGTGGAATCGCGCGAGGTCAGGAAGGAATATGAAGCGATAGTAACTAGTAAGACGTAAAACTACTAACTAGTACTAGATCTATTTATTACACCGTGGTACTAGTAAACTAGTAGCTGTACTTTGAGGTGTTTGTGAGCAAACACCTCGAATACTGCTTAGCTTAAGCTCAGGTAAAAACGCATCTCGGAGCGGTTGGAGACACAGAATTACGAAGAATTAGTAATCCGTGTCCTACATTACTGGCTAATTTAACAAATTGTCAATTAGATCTCCCACGGCGGCGGCGGCGGCGGCGGCGCTCGCGGCGCATCAAACACCGCACCGACATCAAACGACGCCGCGTACCGCGAACTCGTGTCGCTCCGTTTTCGATGAATTAGAACACTTTTTGTAGCACGAGCTACATTTTATTTGAATGCCGATATTGGGGATTTTAGTCAATCTGCATTCGATAATTTTAACAGCCTTGAACTCTACAACAAATCCTTTTAAACGAAAATTATTTATAACTACGTTGCGCCAAAATTTGTTTTTCGAGCAGGAACCGTGAATTTTTCTGGGATAAAAAGTACCCACTACCCCGATATTATATCCTTTCCCGGCACTCAGAGTAGGTACCTATATACCTACCAAACAGCAAAATCGGTTCAGCGGTGTGGGCGTGAAGAGATAAGAGACAGACAGACACACTTCTGAATTTATAATATTAGTATGGAATTTAGACAGTACTATTAAGATTTTACCTAATTAGTGTCCTGCAAATTTTATAAGTGTAGCTGAGGCTTATAATACCAGTGATGATACTGCAGTGACGGCTTGTACCATGAAACTGTTTTGAGACTCAAATAATCGGACGGGGATGCCGCGTCCTGTTCTAACAAACGTGAAATGACATTTGTTAGAGCAGGACGCGGCATTCTCGTCCGATTGTTTGAGTCTCAAAACAGTTTCGTAGTAGGCCTACAGTGTGTGTGCGCAGCGGGGAGAGAACAGGTGATTATGGCTTCTTATTTTATTGCCACGAATGTTACACAATTAAAATTCTCTTTTTTCATTAAAATGCACCAATAAAGTAATAAAAAGATAATTGTAAACTTACCTCGTTAAACCCAATTCGGTAAGTAACGGTCGCTCTCAGAGATTTAAATGACTAGACGACGCACGCAACTCCGTAGCGCCAAAATTTGTGTATCACCTGGGAACCGCACATTTTTCCGGTTTAAAAAGTATCCTGCGTCCTTTCCCGGGACTCAAGGTATACCCATACCAAATTTCAACAAAATCAGTTCAGTGGTTTGGCCGTGAAGAGGTAAACAGACAGATGTAGACACACTTTCGCATTTATAATATTAATATTAATAAATAATAACTAATAAGTATGGATTACTTAACTTTAATTTAATGTAGACTGAAAGTACACTTTCTTAAGTATCTTAAAATTCCTACCTGCAATTAATAAAGAATACATCTTTGATCAAATATTATAATATAGAGCAGAGAAACAAATCGCCTAAAAGCGGCAACTTGTAGTTCTCCACAGAAGCAGATGGTGGATGTAGGTAATTTGGACGGATTACGTGGTCTAGCCCTGCAGCTCACAGATCTAAGGGCCTTATTTACACAGTTTTAAGACAGTGCTCTTGGCTAATCAAATTGGCGGAGAGCACTGTCTCGCCACCGTTTCACGTGGTAAGCGATTACACTTACCACGAATCAGGCATGGCTCAAACAAATAACGTATGTCCACAGCCTATAAATAGCTTTGATAGTACATCCACGTATATAAAACAAACATAAAGCTTAATTATATAAAAACCACCATTAACAGCTGGGCTGGGTGGTCTATAAGACCCCCTGCGGGCAAACGAGGCCCGACGCGATAAAATACACCACCACTACGTGTATCGTTATTTCTTAGCTTAAGACGTAGGTACAAGAACGAATAAAAATGTAGGAATATAATTTGCTTCAAATCTCTGTACATACTTTTTATGTATATTTTAGTTTTATGACAAACTTGACGACGCACGTCCGCAACGTACTTTTTTCCGAAATAAATAATCCTATGTCCTTTCCCGGGACTAAAGCCGGGATTATGAACATACCAAATTTCGCCAGAATTGTTTCAGCGGTTTGGGCGTGAAGAGGTAACAGACAGACAGACATATGTACACACGGACATATAGACAAACAGACACACTTTCGCATTTATAATATTTTTTTGGATGAATCCTAGATGCTTACTAGTCTAATTTGCGTTCAAAGAAAAGTCATATAAATATAAAGATAAATTCTAAGGTGTCACTATTAAACTAATGGTTGGTGAAACTAAAAACACTGTTCGTAGAATTGTTACTGTTTCGTAGAATACTTTACATACTTTACTGCTACTATGCTGATTTTAATAACAACAATGACAATAATTCAGCATACAATGCACACACTTGCCTAATCATACAATGCTTCAAAAGCAGCTAAGGGCTGAGTTCATTATGTCCTCGATTTTGTCTACGAAAAGTATAAGTATATATGTATTTTTAATAAAAAAATCAAGATCGTAAATCTACCTAAAATCGAAAAATTAATATTTGATGAAAACCAAACCAATTCCTGGATAACAGATTCAAAAAAAGTCCGGAACGTTGGCGCCAGTGTGCTCACGATGTTCTTTATTTGAATTTGAACATTCCATTTTATTTTCTTTTTTGAACACCGAACTTGTACATGTTTTTTTAAGATGTAAGAATATTGATGATAATAAAGGATTTTAACGTAATCTTTAATTAGGTCATATTTGAAAAAAAAAATAACTGGCACAGTCAATTTATTTATTACTTATAAGTTATACTTAATCAATATTTAGACTAAAGTTTTTTCTTGTTTTTATTATACTCGTAGTTTATTTCGCACTTATAAAGACTTTTTTCTCTACTACATACCTAATAGTATAATTTACATTACATAACTGCCATATAAGATTTAATCGTTTACCAAACAAGTTTTTACTGACATAAACTTTGATGTCGGCCATTTTGATCAAGATCCAGAGATAAGACAAATCCGCGATAGCCTTGTTTGTTCATATTTGTTCTATAAATCTTTATCTTGCCTATCTAGTAGATTCTACCCACATTCTACCAAGCACTAGCTTTAAACGTGCATAATTAATATGAACCAGTTGTGTCCTAACTCCTAACAGCTTGTACGCGTAAATTGTCACAGGGACTTATGTATTTCCATTTTTCTATGAATGTATTTCCATTTCAGGGACTTATGTGTTTCCATTTTAATATCCTTCTCTCTGGTGTCCTCTGTATCTTTGCCAAGTTTTATCAAAATTGGTCCCAAACGTTCACGTCTTTTTTTAGACACCTGCCTGTGAGATCAGTCGGTACCTTTACAACTTGCTGTGTCCAGAAAATATTCTTTTTCTTAATCCAGTCAACTTACCCAACTTAATCTTATCGCTTCTTGCTCGGTATCAAGAAACGACTTGTTTAAAAAAACAAGTAGGTAGTAGCAATTAGAAGCGGACGATGAAAAAATTATAATCCGTGTGTCACTTGAAATGGCACAAATGGCATCGCAGTTGAGTAAGCAGCGATTGTCGCATGTCAAATAGCGCGGAATGGCACAGCCACCGATGTACGATAGAAAGTATAGTAGAATTAATATAAAGGCGCTATACTTACTGTACTCGGTGAAACATGGCGGTAGTGGTCATTGAATCCCTGTCAAAAACTTGTCATTTGTCTGTCTGTCTGTCTTCTGTCTGTTACCTCTTCACGCCTAAACCGCTGAACCGATTTTGCTGAAATTTGGCATGGAGATACTTTGAGTCCCGGGGAAGGACGTAAGATACTTTTTGTCCCGGAAAAATGTACGGTTCCCGCACGATAAATGAGTTTTGGCGCAACGGAGTTGCGGGCGTCATTTAGCAGTAAATATATTAAACTTCAGTCAAAAACCTTACAAATCGGGACTAGAAGATGAACGATTTTCTTATTTTCGCAGATTCGATTTGAATCATTAAAAAAACATTATTTTTGCTGTTGGCAAAGAAAACTTGTTAAACCTTACACTGCATGCAGGCAGAGCTACAGCAGAAATGCAAATAATGCAACAGCTATAGACCTACAAACTTGCAGCTCGTCTTTGCTAAATTTAACATGGCAGGTAAAGTTTCTAACACTTAATATAGGTTTTTATAATTAATAAATAATTATATGGCTATATCTTAATATTTCCATGTATAACATTTCATTTATCATAAACACAGTCCCAAAATACCAAATACATAAATTCCAAATTCCGAATACCAAACAATATAAAAAGCAATGGAATGTTATAATAAATCCTAACGATATATGTAATTGCTACTCTAATGAGTATTTAACGTGGTGAGCATATTATAATTACGGCATTTTATTGCTTTTCCTAAAGGTCTGGTCTGATAATTTTAATAACTATTTCAATAGGATCTTAATTCTTAACAAGGGCCAGATGATTTTAAATATGCGCTGTAAAAGTGATTGTATTTAATTTATTCTTGGTGGAAAGTTTACTTCCTGAGGTTGTAAAAACATAATATTTAAATCAGTCTCGAATAACTGATCATAATTTGTAATATCTTTGCTACTCCAGTACACACAAATTTTACTACTAGTGATCTATTCCGGACTTGAATCGAGTTCTTGCGGATACTTTCTTTCTTTTATATAATTTCAAATATTATTTATACCGTACTCGTCGAAACATGGCGATAGCGGTCATTGATTCCCTGTCAAAAACTTGTCATTTTTCTATATAAACCGCGATTGATAATGAAGTGTCAGATGTTGTCAATCTTGGCTTTGTATAGAAAATGACAAGTTTTTGACAGGGTCAATGACCGCTACCACCATGTTTCGCCGAGTATAGAGATCAGCGGGGTTAAAATGGTCGCTTTGGAGAATCATATTATTAATTAATTAATTATTATGAATCATTATAAGATTCATTGTTTAAAAATCGCAAAATTGACACTCTGTTTGCAATTCAGATGTCTAAATTCTTACTAAGTAATTTGACATTCGTGAGTTTGACAGGTATTTTGAAAATTCATTTTTTGAATTGATTGAGAGAAATTGCTAAATGTCACCATTTTAGCCCCGCCAAGGGCTGTTTTACACGTATTAAGTTGATAAGTAGTTAACTAAATTTGAACTAAATTTTAAGTTAATAATTGCATGTAAACACACAATTTAGTAGCAAGTGGCAAGTTAAAATGTAGTTGCAACTTGCTACTAAATTGTGTGTTTACATGCAATTAAGTACCTAACTTAAAATTAAGTAAAAATTTAATTAACTACTTATCTACTTAATACGTGTAAACCAATCATAAGCTCGGAGCGGATGAATCTAGCGGTAGAGTATCAAGATTTCTATAAAATTCAGTACTTAAAAATGTTTTTGAGAAAAAAAAAAACAATGAATCTAGATCCCTAGGAAAACACGAATTTTTGAGTAATTTAGTAGGAAATTTATATGTTTTTCTTTAAGCACAACGCTTAATTTCAACTTTATCTAGGAAATTATTGAACATCAAGTTCAAGGTACAACGATTCTTAAATACAATTGGATTTGAGTAATCTCCTCAAAAAGGCCGGGGCAATCCAAAACGTTTGTATGTTTGTTCGTGTGTAAACTTTTTCTGGGTGTGTCTAATGTATAGCAATTAGGTAACATTCAGGTATATTAAAGTTTAATAGGCTCAAGCCTGTCAGGGACATTTCAAAGACATTTTTTGCCGCAATGACGATTGCAGCAACTTTTGCAACTGTGCCTAATCGAATGTTGAGGCAAATTGAGGCTGATAATTTTTGGAGCATAGACCATAGTTGCTTCTGGCGATAGAACAACAAAGGCTATGCAATTTCATTGACGTCGTTTGAAATGTTAAATGTTTGGGATTTTACACAAGGCATCAGGTGACATTGTCCTTTTTAATGCCTTTAGGGCTTAGGGCTTAGGGCCACTGCGTTGCGGGCTGCGGCGCTGTAAAAATCTACGACGCCGCAGAACGCACCGTGCAAATTTTCAATGCGTGATTTATTATTATTACAAATTAATAGTAAATAAAAAAAATAATAAAAATAAAACGTTTCTATTTCGGTCCGTTCATCATATAGTGTTAGTAAACGTTTTGCTTAAAACTGTGTTAGTAAGAATAATGTTACGAGTGAATATATTATATTATTAGAAAAGCACAATATCACGTATAATATAACTAATCCATACTAATATTATAAATGCGAAAGTGTGTCTGTCTGTCTGTCCGTCTGTCTGTCTGTTACCTCTTCACGCCCAAACCGCTGAACCGATTTTGCTGAAATTTGGCATGGAGATACTTTGAGTCCCGGGAAAGGACATAGGATACTTTTTGTCCCGGAAAAATGTACGGTTCCCGCGCGATAAACGGGTTTTAGCACAACGGAGTTGCGGGCATGATCTAGTAACTAATATACGGGATATCAGTGTTCTTAATTAGGCGGATGCGAGTCCAGTGCTGCATCATAGCACCGTCCACAACCAGTCTCTCCGCTATAACTGTCCTCAGGAGGGTGTTGGCACTGTCCCGAACCCGCTGTATCAGGGATGCCACACATTTCCTTGTGAAAGCTGAGAAACTATCAACTTCAGCTGAAGCTAGCATCCCTGAAGCACTGCAGCGTCGGGGCAGCCCCTGAAGGCATTATTATACTGGGTGCGCATGATATCGTATCCGATGAAATTGCGTTACGACGATGTAGTTTTGCGATACGACGCCGCAACGCAGCAGGTGTAATTATTGTGGTATGGCTCTTTGTCAAACAGTCAAACTCATATTATTTTTTGACGTGATAACGTCTTATATTTTGATATGGGCTGCGCGCACGAAAAAACATGACGCAATATGCGGCGTTACCTCGCTCTGAGGCGTTCCATTTAAGGCTATGACGTTGTCACGTTCAACTATCGTCAGTAAACCGACTTTACAGACAACCGAGTTCGAGTCGAGTTCGAGTTCGAGTCGAGTGCGAGTTCGAGTTTGACACAAAACACTATTTACTTGAGAATTTCGATAGTGATACAGCTAAAACCTTGAACTTTCCTTTCCTAAGAAAAGAACTACATGTAGATTTTTACCAGTTTTTTGTAGAATTTTATTGATAAAAAAATTCTCTACTGTAAGCGTGTAAGTGAAGCCATATAAAGTATGTAACATAGAGACGCATTACTCCGCACGTCACTACAAATAAAAATCTCTGACCTTTACGCCAACGATATAAGGATTATTTTTATAAAAGGCCAAGGCAAAATAACTTAGAACGAAGTAGTTCACACTTGGCTAACCCCTGGCCGAGGGGAGAATCCAAATATTTGTCATCTGAGACTTGTTTATTAACTTGTAACTTGTGAGCTTGACCACAAAAAATATTGAACACGGCATATACTATTGAATTACTATGTGATACAATGTAGTAACTGGGACAGACTTAGTGTTTTTGATGGTAATTTAAAAAAAAAAACTACCCTGGTCCAGTCCTAGGCCGCAAAATTCAAAATTTCTATATTAAACTACGATAACATGGCGCGCCATGATTCAAAACCACCCTTCCCTCGACCCCCCCCCCCCTTTCCCTCCCTCCAAAATTCAAAACGTTTGATGTGCGTTGTCAAAACGTTTGAAGTGCGTTGTCTTGCCCGATCGGCTAGTTATGATATTAGTTGACCAACGAATCTTGGTAATAAGTGACAGTAAGTGAAATATTACGAGTACAGGTTGATTGGTTGAATATTTACTACATACAAAGTACAAACTCTTTCATAACGATGTGACTACTCACAATATTAAAACAGTAATTTGGATCTCATATGAAATTTTGTAAATCGCTCGCGGTTTGGTGACCATAAGGCCGCGTCCCCAATCCCCATCGGACACGGCGCGGCGCGGCGCCGCCACAATAAATAAATAAAATATCTTTTTATTCAAAATAGGTACCGTACCTATCATGAATCATGATACTCTTTTTGAAAGTCGAACGAAGAAACTATGTTTCCTACCACCGGTTCGGGAACTACTATAAGTTATTACGGTAATTTTATAACAGCGTGTACGCTTCCATAATATTATGTCAAGAAATAAACGTCTCTTTTTTTATAATTTGTTAAAAAATGTTAGACAAAAATTTCATTATAGGCAAGTAGTTTTTGGGAGCACCTTTACAAACTCTGTCCTTTTTTTCTGTTACCTCTTCAAAATATGTTACCTCACGAATATCATACAGGACAACAACGATTTTTTTCCTGTATGATGTTACGTACTCGTACTGTAATAGTCTACAATGGCTACAAAGATATAACCACTTTACACGTGTAAACTGTCAACAATGTAGCTGAAGTGTAAGGCCTCATCACCCATCCGGTAATTTAAGGGATTAACACGCGAGATCCTATTATGTGTGATGTAACCAGTAACTAGTAATTACATTACTACAGACTTGAGACCATCATGAGCATTATTGACTTTTTACGATGTTATTATATCGATAGAGCAGTGACAAAACTTTGTCTACACTGGAAAGCTCCAACATTAGAAACTCAAAAAAAAATAGTATCATAATATGGTAAAGCTACATAATCTTAATATATATATTTCTTGTGTGCGTGTGTATGTGACTGAACTCCTCTCAAACGACTGGACCAATTTTGATGAAATTTTTTGTGTGTGTTCAAGGGGATCTGGGAATGGTTTAGATTCACAATTTTGTCAATGATTGACAATGTTTTTTTAATTAATTTTTAATTTATTAGTAGTTGTTGATTTTGGAATGTTTTACATTGGATCCGATAGTCGGCTGCCATCGCAGTGTCAAATTTTAAATAATATTCGAATTCGGATTTTAATTTTAGTCTGTCCGACAGTTAGCGCTTCGACCAAATTAAAAAAAAATACTTTATATACTTAATATGGCAAAGAAACGTTTGCCGGGACAGCTAGTATCCTTATATTTAATAATAATATTATGTTTAATAATAGTTTAATTATTAACCTATCAAGCCCTATAAGATCACCGGTGATCGCGACAACAATAGAATAACAATAGATTACCAAGAATCCGCGATCGAAGGATTAATATCATGAGTATTATAAGTGCAGGCACACCATTTTAAGGCGCCGTCTCCAAAAAGATTTCATCTTACCCCTTTTGATACTGCAAGAACTACTTTTAGATCCCCAATATACCCAAAGGATAAAAATATAGTGCCTATTGTTCAGACTTCGCTGTCTGTTAGTTTGCCAACAGGAACGTATCGCATGGTTTTTTAACAGATTATTATCAACACTCTTGTACTGCAGTATGTCTGTGGCTACAAAAAATCTAAATTATTATTATTATTATAAGCCTAAACTGTCCCACTGCTGGGCAAAGGCCTCCCCCAAAGACTTCCATCTGTCTCTCTTCTGCGCCACCGCTGGCCAGCTTGGCTGGTATGCCTCCAGCTCGTCACGCCATCTTTTTCTAGGCCGGCCTCGGCGGAGGCGTCCGCCTTCAGGAACAAATCTAAAACATACGAATAAAATCTATCTTTCTTAGCAGCATAATATACTAGTATTATGTAACTCTACAAGTATTTACTAACCTAGAGCTACTAGCTAATAGCTTAGCTTCTACTATCTATAGTACCTAGCTATAAGCAATTTATAAAAAACTTTGCATCTTGCAGCGAACTGTCTTTTTCTAGAAAAGTCTTAATCGTGTTCGCTCCCTTGGATCGAGAGGGCGAAATTATCCGGAAAACGTCCGCTCCACACATCCGACTTCCGCGCATGCCTCTAATATGCCTCAAACACTCTACACGTCTTATAAGACAGCATTTTACCCTGAAAAAATTTTTGGTACACTTCTTAAAGTTAATTGACGTAGTAGTATGCAACCAGGAATACGGGTTTTTAGGGTTCCGTACCCGAAGGGTAAAAACGGCACCCTATTACTGAGACTTCGATTTCTGTCCGTCTGTCCGTCTGTCCGACTGTCTCCAGGCTGTAACTCAGGAACGGTAATAGCTAGAGAGTTGAAATTTTTACAGATTATGTATTTCTGTTACCGCTATAACAAAAAAAATTATACTAAAGATAAAATAAATTGAATATTTAAGGAGGCTCTCATACAACAAACGCAAAACAAACGTGATTTTTCAAAATTTTTTGCTCGGTATTGTTGTAAAGTGTGGATAGGAATCGCATCAATGTAAATATATTTTAATCCTTATAGTATTAATATCTCAACTGGATAGAATAATATTCAAGAGTACCTAAATATGATAAGTAAATTATTTATGTTTTGCTACCATTTTTTATACAAAAATTGTGACTAACTCTCTGCTTTTCTGTCACATCTGTAAGCCGATAAACTGATTCTGATAAATTTTGTTGACACTACCAGTCCCGAAATAGGAATAACAAGATATTGTTATAATGAAAGTATTGATTTTTGTATATAAAATATGAGATTTTGCCCGCAGCTTCGCTCGCTATATGAAGTATTATTAATTATTATATACAAACTTTCATCCCCTATTTTAACTCCTTGGGATTGGAATTTATCAAAATCCTTCAATCAAAATCTACCTGCATGCAAAATTTCAGCCCGATTCGTCCAGTGGTTTGGGCTGTGCGTTGATAGATCGCGTCAGGTCAGTCAGTCACCTTTGAGTTTTATATATATTATAGTTAGATGGGGGCAAACGAGCAAACGGGTCACTTGATGGAAAGCAACCGTCGCCCATCGACACTCGCAACATTAGAAGAGCTGCAGGAGTTTTCGCATTGTCCGGCTCCCGCGCCATAAACCGATTTTGTTGCAACGAAGTTGCGTGCGTCATCTTGTTTTAAATACACTCGAAAAACACAACCTATTTCCGGCGCACCACCACCACCATCCCACACAAACAAACGAATTTCAATATCCTGTTTATTCATTACTTCATAACGCCGTTTTCCTCACAAAAACAATTTGGGCCCCCAAAATCTCGAACAATTTACCCCAACGAGGGGCCGTGGAAGTTTTGGAATGAACTGTAACAGTTAGCTGGTGAGTGCCCCGTAATTACTGCCTTCCTCTTAATATCTTTTGGACAAACTTTTTGTGGAATATTGTTTTCTTAAGTGCGTTATTCAGTTCGGAAGTGTTAGGTTAATTTTCTATTTAAAGGTATTGTGAGTTTTCAACTGTTGTTTGTTTTAGATGCATTCGGGGGTGAAAATTGTTTGCTTGTAAGGAAATCTTAATATATATATTTCTTGTGTGCGTGTGTATGTGACTGAACTCCTCCTAAACGACTGGACCAATTTTGATGAAATTTTTTGTGTGTGTTCAAGGGGATCTGGGAATGGTTTAGATTCACAATTTTGTCCGCTGGACAATGTTTTTTTAATTAATTTTTAATTTATTAGTAGTTGTTGATTTTGGAATGTTTTACATTGGATCCGACAGTCGGCTGCCATCGCAGTGTCAAATTTTAAATAATATTCGAATTCGGATTTTAATTTTAGTCAGTCCGACAGTTAGCGCTTCGACCAAATTTAAAAAAAATACTTTATATACTTAATATGGCAAAGAAACGTTTGCCGGGACAGCTAGTATGATTGTAAAATTTAAATAAGAAAATCGCGGGCAGAAAGAAATGTATGAACTCGGTGTAAATAATTGTAAGAAATTGCTATAAGTAAAATTGGAAAATTCGATTGATATGCAGGTAGTCGAAGCTAGTGGAACGATATTATACTTACAAACTAATATTATAAATGCGAAAGTGTGTATGTCTGTCTGTCTGTTACCTCTTCACGCCCAAACCACTGAATCGATTTTGCTGAAATTTGGTATGGAGATACTTTGAGTCCCGGGAAAGGACATATTATTAAGATACTTTTTATCTTGGAAAAAATGTACGGTACCCGCGCGATAAACCAGTTTTGGCGCAACGGAGTTGCGGACGTAATCTAGTAGGTAGATTATATTTGAAAAACAACAACGACTTAAAAACTTTTATATAGTCTTCATCTTTATATTATGAGCACAAATAGTTGACACTTTGTAATTTAGTGAAAATGAAGAAACTTTTAAAACAAGAGACAAAGGTGTGTTCACACAACGGAGAGTAAAAGAATCTAAGTATAGTTTTGCATAAGAAAAGAATAGTGTAACTTGTAAGAGCTACCTTGACATACTTAGATACTTATTGAAAAAGTTCTTCATCTTCATATTGTAACAATACATCATTGTACCAGCTGATACCTATACTTACAGTTTTAGTGGCTATAGTCCAAACTATAGTCACAAGACAAGACAAAAAATTTGTTTATTCTCATGATTTGCAACTTAAGCTCAGTTATAATCTGAAAAGTCACAGCTTCGAATAAATCTTCAGCCATCAGCATCTAAACAGAAAATACAATAAGATGTGTCCCAAATCCCAATAATTGTGCGCAGTGTGAGCACACCTTAAGAGAGTTGTCCCTCCTCAGCCCGTGCTACAGCTCTGTTGACCCGTGGCGCCTTTCGATTGTTACGGCCAAAGAAACACTATGTGGACAGAACCTACATGGAGTCGACTTACAAGTTTTTTTTCTTATTTTTTTTTACTTTTTTCATGCGTCATCAAGAACGTGATGGAGACAGCTCAGTGAAAGATTGAAAACAATAATAATAAAAACAAAAGAAATATTATGTAAGATGAATATGATAATAATATTTAGAAATCTGACAAATATTTAAATTATTAATTACTAATCGTAAAAAGTTGCACTAGAGCCACTAAACTTAAGCTCACATGCACTATTACTTCTTTATCAAACCATAATTACCTCCCTTTCATAACTAGGACAAACGATAGAGATAAACTATATCTTCAGACTGACGCAATAAGCAAATCGTGATGCATCAGCATACCTAATGGGATCGTGGAAGTCACCTCGTCGTCAATGAAGACATTAGGGGCACGATTCTAGATCGAAACGATAGACATATACCGACCTTTGATGTAAAATAAAATTAAGGCTCTGCTTTCCTACATTGCCATACAACGAAATTGTTTGCTACGAACTTTTAGATATCCTACGCAATTTTGTCATGTTATTACAAGCCCAACCAAATGATCACGAGTAACATTAAATCGCAGATTTGGTTATCGGTGTAATAACCAGCTTCTTAGTGGTAGTTACCGAAATATAACAACACTATTTTCTATCCGCTTACCGTTTTGGTAATGGGTGAATTTCAACATGTCCATATTTTTTTTCATTTCGGTGAACTTTTTTATTTCTATGTTTTTTTGAGTTTTTACCGAAGTTTCCTCTCAATTTTAATGTTTTATGACTACGAAACTAATGACATAAAAATTAAATAATAAACAAACGTAGCACACACGTTTATATTTTAGCTGTCACCGAGATGAAAAAGTCAGTCACCGAGATAAAAACAAAATTCACCGAAATGTAAATTCACCGATATAGTATGCAGCGTGATTGTAAAACAAGTGAAATAATGTATTTTTGTGGAAAAATTTTGACACTTTGGGTTACACTTTTGCAATTTTCGAAATTATCTCTAATATTTTACAGAATAAAACATAGCCTCCATCAGAAAAATCCATCACGAAATAAGCTATAATTGCACAACTTTATTGCCTCCGTGACGTACCGATGATAAGAAACGTGTCTATTATCAAGGCCAATGTTTCAATTTGAATTTCTACAGTTCAATACGGCCATTTTAGGCATTGAGGCATTTTTGAAATTCCGATTTACGTCCGATTCCGATAGCAGACTAAAGAACAGACATTCGAAAGACGATCATTGCTCATCGTTTGGGAACGCGATATTTCACGCGAAGTACACACACATGCGGTATCTATCTTGATCTATGTCTGTGGATAGAATAATGTATTTTTATTTAATAACAAAATATATTGATACTGGGAAATAATTGACACATTTGCTTTGAATAAAAATTACCACGTGCCAACTTCACTCGGCAAAGAATAAATGCTGTTACTATTTTGAAAAGGTATCTTCTAGTGCTTAGTTAAAATTTTTCGTTATAAAAATATACTTAAGTTAAACAGTAAAGTAAAAATTGAGTAACTTATTCTAACATTATTATAACCAAAACTACTTTTTGATAGGATTCATTAAATTCTAATATTAAATAATCATATTATATTATCTCGTTTTTTTTTTTTTTTTTTTTTTTTAATAGAAGGCAGGTCGCTATAGCCCTGGCGTCACTGCGACCCATGAGGATCTATTGTGACTCCTTCGCACTAGAGAATCATCCCCAACCCAATACTGCTCATAAATTGAACGATATGGTTGGGGTTGGTGCCACGAATTTCCTCTGATGAGTGTTCGTGGCGACCAAGGTGCCTGTTCCTGCTCTGTACTAGAGCAGGACAGTCGAGGAGAAGGTGAATAGGTGTTTCATCCTCCTCCTCACAGAATCTGCAAGTCGTTATACTACAAATACCCATTCTGTTTAGGTGTTTGTTGAGCTTGCAGTGCCCAGTTAGGCTTCTGGTAAGGATTCTTAATTGGTTCCTACCCAGGGTGAGCACTAATTCTGATAGTTTCTTGTTGAAGCCAGGAATTAGTGCCTTGGAGTGTTCAAAGCCAGGGGTCTCAGCCCATTGCTTCCTGCATAGTATGTGGCCCCATTCCTTGAGCACCTGTTTTGTGGTACTGGGAGTTATACCACAGACTGGTTCTGGGCCATATATGAGACTCTCGGCCCCAAGCCTAGCCAGTTCGTCAGCGGTTTCATTGCCGGGGACGTTACTGTGGCCCGGGACCCATACTAGGCGGATGCTGTTGTTCCTTCCCAGCATGTTTAACGTCTCAATGCATTCCAGAACTAATTTGGACGAGACTTCTGCGGCAGTCAGTGCTTTAAGTGCAGCTTGACTATCGGAGAAGATAAACACGTTTTTATTAACTAGGGCCATCTCCAGGCTTTCTAGTGAACAACCGAGGATAGCGAAGACTTCAGCCTGAAACACGGTCGCAAACTCCCCCAAACAGGCGTATTTGCCTTTCGGTGGCCTGCCTCCGTAGAATCCGGCTCCCGCACGGTTGTCTTTCCTTGATCCATCCGTGAACCAAACTATGTCGCTAGGGCGGACATCGATTGGGGTTTTTCTTTCCCAGTCCTCCCTGGAAGGTATAAAAACCTGGTATTGCTTCGAAAAGCTATGCACCTTGATCATGGCATCTGATGGCATGGCCATGACAGGCGATTCTCTGAGAGACTGTTCCAGCTGTCGAAATGGGGTGGAGGCCCAATTCGTCCTGCCCGCCGTTCTGGCCCTGAGAGCCACCTTTTTGGCCTCCATCTGAACAAGCAGAGGAAGAGGAGTTAAGTTGATCAGGGCCTCGAGAGAAGCGGTGGGTGTTGACGAGAGTGCACCCGTGATTATTAGACATGCCAGTCTTTGTACGTTATTTAGACTTTTATTACAGTTTACTTGTTCAGCCTTTTTATGCCACACTACGCAGCCATATGTGGTAATCGGTCTTACTACGGCTGTATATAGCCATAGCATTGCCTTCGGCCGGATACCCCATTTAGAGCTGACAAGCTTCCAACAGGAACCCAGAGCACATCTAGCCTTTTTCGTAATATACTCGATGTGCTTATTCCAAGTGAGTCCTTTGTCTAGGATTACTCCTAGATATTTGACATCACCCGCAAACTTAATAGTTTTCCCGAAGAGTGTTGGCGGTCTTAGTCCCTCCAACTTCCTCTTTTTGGTGAAAGGTATCAAGACCGTCTTATCAGCGTTTACTGTTAGCTTGACCCTTTGACACCAATCCTCGACGACTCTTAGTGCTGACTGCATCAACCCAGCGACCACCGATGCGCATTTGCCCACCACCATGATCGCTAGATCGTCAGCGTACCCTTGAGCGTAGTAACCTAAGAGGTTTCCGATTTCCGATTCCGATAGCAGACTAAAGAACAGACATTCGAAAGACGATCATTGCTCATCGTTTGGGAACGCGATATTTCACGCGAAGTACACACACATGCGGTATCTATCTTGATCTATGTCTGTGGATAGAATAATGTATTTTTATTTAATAACAAAATATATTGATACTGGGAAATAATTGACACATTTGCTTTGAATAAAAATTACCACGTGCCAACTTCACTCGGCAAAGAATAAATGCTGTTACTATTTTGAAAAGGTATCTTCTAGTGCTTAGTTAAAATTTTTCGTTATAAAAATATATTTAAGTTAAACAGTAAAGTAAAAATTGAGTAACTTATTCTAACATTATTATAACCAAAACTACTTTTTGATAGGATTCATTAAATTCTAATATTAAATAATCATATTATATTATCTCGTACTGTTTTTGCTAATTCACTAATCAACAAAAGTTAATATTTTAGGTAATCCTAATAAACTACATGAGGTCAAAATATCAGTATCTGAGTTTCTTATTCATAAAATGAAAGGTAAATATTGTGTCCTTATAAATATTTAAAGTTAAAAAAAAATACAAATATTGACTGAAACGACGTTAGATGAATGTTAGGTGTTTTTCGTTACGGAATTTCTCGATAAACGCGATCAAAGCTATACAATAGCTCAAAAAAAATGAAACATTAAGATGCACCATATTTCTTTTTATTTATTAACATTTTTTTACGATTTAGCAGATTATTATTCATCCTGTATAAAGCAACTTTAAAAATCACCGAGATGAAAACGCATTCACCAATATGAAAACTATTGTCACCGAAGGTCACCGAAAGTCACCGAGTCACCATTGCCGTGATTTTTTTCATTTCGGTGACCAAATAGGTCACCGAATTTACCGAAACCGAATCACCAATATGAAAATTTGCGACAAATCGTTAAATATTTTGACTCCTATAGTAATTATACCGATATCTATACTACATACATATTATTAAAAGTGTTTGTAAGAAAATAAATTAATACTTCTAGCTGGTTCAATTAGCATGATAAATTGAATCACGGAAATGTAGAGAAAAGTGTCGGGTGTCACCGAGACGATATACCTACGTTTTTAGTGGGAACACGCAGCGACGCAGCAAACCACCTCTAGCTCCGAAGGCACAAGCATGACTGGCGCTTGAGTTCGATAAGCGGCATTACGTTCAAAAGTACTTCTGGTCTCGACAATTCATGTTTCTTTTTTATTCACCGAATCAAGACAAAATGTTGAGAAAGTTTTATTTCTCCCGCTATTTTGAAAGTATAACGATTGAGATTATGAAATTTGTATTGATTATACCTCCATTCTTTAAGAATCCAATAAATGAATCCGTTTGTTTGTACCACTAATATTTTTTCCTCGGCTGACGAAATTAGGACTAAAAAGGTCGTTGGGACAGTCACCGAGGGGGCTAATTTCCACCTTTAGAATTTTTTATTTTTATGTTCTAGTTATCGAATTAAAAACTTGTCTGTTGCCTCATATGGATAATCATACAAACTATACGATGAAATTTTATTTAACCCTAAAAAGCCATTTCACACCCCCAATTTCACAGTACGTCGCCTGAGTGCTAGATTGTCCTACAGACCATTGGCCAAATTTTTCACTAGACAGGTTTTTATGTTTATTTTTGTGATGCATGCGTAAGGTGACCAATTACTTAAATGACTATGTTTATAATGATAAGTGGAATCAAAAACTACTTCTTCAAAATCAAAATATGATGAGATTTCGTTTATTTTTACGTTTAAAAATGGAGGTGGAACAAAATACCACCAACAAAATTACGAATATGGACGTAGAACAAAACTGCATTGCTCTTAGCACAAATTGCAAAATAATCGGTCAGTGCTTCTTTGTTCCAGCTACCACTTTGTTCTTTGTTCAAGGTACAGGATGCTTAAAAATAATTATGTCATTTCAAATTTTAAAAATTTATTAAAGTATTCGTACATTCTTATTTTAGCCACAAAATGTACATGAAATGCATGAAATGTGCAATAAAGAGTGTTTTGAACGACTAAGTCTTATATTATAAGTCGCTTCCCGAATAATAAGTAATATATCAAATTAAATAAAAAATACAAAAAAATAAAAAATGTAAAGAGTAAACTCTATATTATTTCTTCTTGTAACAATTACTAGCCTCATTTATATTTTCTAAATTTTATCGTTTTCGGCAGAGCGAGATTCCCCTAACACAGGTAAACTTTACTTAAAAGGGGGTCTCAAACACTGTTATTATAATTATGTATTTTAAGTTTATGAATAAATATTTTGTATTTTTGTGTTTTGTATTTTAAGTATGATGTATTTCGTGTGGGTGTTTGTGAATGCGAGTACGAGTGTAAGTATGTGGTGATTGTGTTGTAAGTAGAGTGTACTAATTATTGTGAGTATCACTGTTACAGTATGTGTAGTATATTAAGAAAAACTTCTTCCTCTTTGCTCTGCTCTTTTTATTATTTTTACTGATTTATTTGCATTTTTGGATGATTTTTTTTCATTTCTTGATCTGTGTTTTTTCTTTGTTACATTTTCCTTTTTATTTTCCGTCTTCAGTTTAGCTTCATTTGTTTACTAGATGTGCTTGATTGGATTGTCATTTTCTTTTAATTTTTGCTTAGGTGACGTAATCTCAACATCATGTAGAAGAAACACGAGCTACATGAGAGATACCCTAAAAATACTTACAGTTCAATTTCGGCAGGTTCTCGAGTAGTTTTTCTTTTATAATATGTTCGGGACATATAAGCAGATTATAATCAGATGCTTATTTGTAAGTCTAACATGCAACAATGTTTTTACGATATTTTTGTGCACTATACGAAGCCACACTGAATCGCAAAACAAAATGGCGGGCGGCTTACGTCACGCCTATAGCGAGCTGTGATTGGCTATATAGCTGGAGGTGGACCAAAGAAGCACGCAAAAATCAAAATTGTGGAGATGGGATCATTAAGCAGGGAATTAATATTTTTTCGTTGTGAACAAAAAAACTTTAAACTAAAAAAACATCCCTTTTGTTTGGAAAATTTAACATTATCTTTAGTGTAATAAAACCGATTTTTGTTCGTTAATCATCCTGCATTCATAACTCATTTTTGGTCAAAATGGTCGGTGCAACAATCTAGCACTGAGGCGACGAGTAGCCGCGAAAAAAAGCGGTTGGGAAATTCACCCTAATATTACAAGTCATGGCATAGTATTACAAGGGTAAATATTGTAACACTGTGTCATCGGCAACTATAGACAAATATAATTACTCTTCTGTTCGTTACAGCTTAGTCCATGGCCCAGAGTAGAGGCAGTATAAGTAACTATGTAAAAATAAAAAATGTGAAATAAAAAACTTCTCCACGCCCCCTCTGTTCCAGTACAGACACATACAAAAGGATAGCGAGGTCCGCGCCACTTTCATATCATATTTTATTTTATATTTTATTTTGCCGTCGTCTTTTTATACCCCGACTTTATGGAGGTCCACTACGCATCAGCGTTTTTTTATGTTACGACGGCCAATTTTCTTTATGTTATCGTAGATTATTCTAAAATATTTCAGGCTTACACTGAAGAGATAATAAAATTGTACAAATACATTATTTTGTCCTTCTGTACTTATTTTGTAAATCTTAAGTTACGCTTCAACAATGTACAAAAAAATTTCGGTACAAAGTATCCTGTCCTTTCCTGGGACTCAAAGTATTCCCATTTCAGCACAATCGGTTCAGCAGTTTCGGCGAGAAGTGGTACCAGACGGGTAGACAGACAGACAGACAGACATGCGCACTTTCGCACATATAATATTACTCAGGAAGTATGGATGTTGCCGTTACTTACTTCAAAAACTACAGAGTAGTGTTTAGAAGTGAGCAAAGGCCAGAGATAAGCAGACAGACATAACACTCATCGCATTAATAATACTTATTAGTATGGAAGTATGGAGTGTAGGTATAATGTGAAAGCGTGTGTGAAATCACTAGAGGCACCCAGAGACCACCTAGTACGAGTATGGTTTTGTTATGTGTTATTTATTGCATTACTTTTAGTTGGGGGTAAATTAGACGGCGTGATTTAGTGTTATTTCAGTGATTAAGTAATAGGGGTTTCCCCTGGCTTACACGCTATACAGAAAATATAAGATTTCATTAAAAAAAAACATTGAATTTAGTTGTACAACGTTAGATTATTTAGATGTTAATCGCTAAAGCCTACCTAAGCAGATTTTTATACAAGGTGTAGCAAAATTAAGTGATTATACTTTAGGGAATGTATGTGTCCCTTATACACCCTAAACCCTTACACTCCGTATAGTAAGGAAAGTTGTTGCTACTTGCTATAAAGATAAACGTTTTCTTTATTCAGGACTCTTCTTCTGCAAAGTCCAATGGAATAAATATTCACCCTGTAATAGAATGATTAATAAATAACGAAACATTCTATTTTAAACTTTATTCCCATGCAAGATTACAAAAGATTTCTAAAAAGTAAAGTCGATTACAACGAAGGGTCGATTTCAAAATTCCCTAATGCTTTCAAGACAGTATCGCCCTCTGAACAAACAAACTATTGTTATTTGATGAAGATAATATTATTTAGTTTTTTAGTTACAAATATGCGATATTCTTTCGTTTGTTGGTTTTATTATTATACCCTATAGTGTACAGAATATTATATCCCACGAAAAACATTTCTTGTAAAATGTTGCCGAGACGACCAGAATTATAAGGTTTACATGAGATCTCATAGCTTTTTCACAGGGTAAACCTTAGTATGTGGTCGCCTCGGCAACATTTTACAAGAAATGTTTTTAGTAGGATTTCAGTTCTTTTTGTACTTATTATTAGGTTTTTTTTTTGTTACTGTCTACAGCCCCGTGAAAACTCCTATGTCTTAATTCATAAAATTGGTGAGTCTCGAGCGAAAGTTATATGTTTGTCAATTTTTTTGTTGGTTGTATACATAACTTAGATTACATACAAAATTTCAGCTTTCTAGCACTTCAGGAAGTAGCCAAACATTTTGTGATAATCAGTGTGTCAGTGTATGAGTGTGTCAGTGACGAGATAGGTGTATTTTAGATGTCAATAAAATCTAAATTGTATGACCTATTCAATTGAGATTTTGTGTGTTTGATAAGTCCACTATTAACATCATATCCTGAGAATATGAACTATCTGGTAGATCGGAAACCAACTCTATGAGGTTTCAAAAAAAAACGACGAAACATTTCGAGAAAATGTAGGTAGTGCGCTTCGCTTGGCTCGTCTCGGCGGTTGCACTACTATGCACCCAGATTATATACTGTTCAGTCTGAAGACTTACTTACCATCGCGGTGGTGAGGTACCATATTTTATTTAGATTAAGTCAGAACATTAAACGATCAACAACGAATAGATAAACTCCTATCAAAAAAGGTCAGAAACAAGTAACGACATTTTGCACCGTAGGCTGAAAAAGATTGGCCCAATACTGACGCAATATGGACCAACTAGAACTAGAGTGTTAGTTCGGATTTTTCAGGGATTTTTCAATAAAGTGTCGACGTGTTGAAACTGCACATGTTATGAGTTTTAGTGTTGACTTAAATCTGCGTCTATTTGCGCTGTGAGCTAACGAAAATATTGCTCTTTTGTTATCGGAAAAACAAGTCGGGTGATATGTTTGATTTTATTTTGTGAACCGTTTTCAGTAGTTCGAAGAGGAAAATAAGAAAGCTGTTTCTTTTGACTATTGTATTGAGTAGTTTATCCCACCAAAATTACAAAAATGTATGAGAATTCTTACCAATTTTTTAATTTTCTTTCCGTTTTTGTAATTGTAAAGTCCTTTTAATACTCATCACGCTGGTACTAACTGCTAAGAGATCAATGTTTATTTTATTTTCAAATTAATCAAAAGCCATCTCTTTAACACGTATACACGTATACAGATTTAATTCCATTAAAATCCTACAGCAAAACCTTTCGACAAAAACTGATATAAAAAATTAAAGTAAACAAGTTGTGGCTTGTATTTAGAGTGTGTGGTCGGGCCGAATTTGCCGATATACCCCCGGGGGGTGAACACCCCATGGGGAGTGGGGGGTGAGAGGCGACGTTCGCGGCGCCTGAAGCCAGCGCCCGAGATAAGCGACGGCCGACGCCCGTCCTATGAAATTATAGCACCCTCCTGGGTAAGGGCGTGTGTATAAAGAACTAGTTTTTGCAATCTTTTGTTGTGGATTTTGTGTTAAAAATGTGTGTGTGTTTATTTCGAGGCTTCGCGTTGGGTAACGGTGAATACGAATATGTAGCATGTACAATAATTGACGTTATGGCAGGAGCGTCGTAATTTACACTTCCTGAGGGCCCCGAAATAAATTTTTGTAGAGGCTCCACCAAGGCTCGCTACTTTTCTACGTTATGGGAAATCATCAACGAGTATCCCCTACACGTAATCGCTTATAGTGGTCCGTCATCATGATGAGTTTCATTTGCTATGAATGAATATCATTTTTATTCTGTTTTAGTTCAAGTATAAGAAAACAATGGGTGGCTATTCTTGGAGTGCCGCCAGGAGCGAAAACGAAACAGCAATAGCAGCAGCACCTGTAGCAACAGCATCAGCTGGATATAATAACTTCATCTCTTACCCCGCGCCAGCAGTCTGCGCTCTTTGCGTGTTACGAAATTCACGAGTTTGCGTCTTGGCGCGAGCTTATTTTTTCAACCAGTCCCAAAAAAGTGCACACTCCAAAGTAGTTTTAACATAAAAAACACAATATGTACTCAGATTTTCTGGAAGAATCTGCTGTAAGATTACCTATTTCTATATATAAATAATATTTTTTCCTGTCTTGTGTTAAAATTATTTTAGTATGAAGTAGTACCTAAGTACACAAATACTACAAATAAATCATTTTCTATTCTATTCTATACCGTCTACGTTATGTCGCGGCCTTACGAGGGTGTTCGGGTCGAGCTCTCCCGGGCCATTTGTCAGTGACAGGACGTCACAGCCCCCCCTCCCCCTGGCCTCTCCCTGCCCCCCACACCGCCCCCCCACCACGGATTCCTCCGCACGTTTGTGGCGAAGGTACACTTCGTCGAATACTCTCTATTGTTGGGAGGACAATGTTCGATCGTTAGTAATGTTCGAGATATTAGTGTACAGTAGACGTATCACTATTTGGTGGCAAAACTAAGATAGCGTGATGATAAAGTTTTAGGTTTCCAGTTCAGTAATAGATGAAAACACCAAACTGTGCCAATCATTAAAAAAAACGTTTGAAATTTGCACATTTTAGTGCACTTTGGCTAACGTGCTTTTATAATTTATTAAAGGTTTTAGGGTAACTTTTATTATTCCAGATGTTTCGTCAACCTTCCATCGCCCATCGGCCGTGATCACGAGTGGACTGAGGGGACATACAGACATAAAGTTGTCGACGTACTTAATGTGCTTAAAGTTTTAAACATAGATATCGTATAGTAGAACCAGAGTAGACAGAATTATAGAGTATGCCGACTTAGAAATAATGTTGAAATTTTTAAATTTGACGTATTTTGATGAAAATCGTCGCTAGGGTTGTTGACTTGTTAGCTATGAATTTAAAACTTTGACACATTCGCTGGACGTGTTCCTCTTTGGTCGTATTGTTGTTTGTGTTTTGGTACATGCGATTAAAATTGTCAGAATCCAATTTTGAAATCTCTATTTTAATGGCCTGTTTCACCGCTTCCTGATAAGGTGCCCGATAGGGTTATTTGACAGATTTTCCATACTCCATCTGTCAAATTAAGTGGTGGATAGCCTTATCAGGAAGCGGTGAAACAGGCCCTTAATATTTAAAAATAAATTATATCAGCCAGCGCCAGGCACATTCCGTTCATAATCTTAGTGAAACCCGACGAATTTGACAGATATTGAAACCTGTCCGTTTCTTTGCAGTCGAACTACTGATAGTTATGTCTATTGTGGTAGAACTATGATAATATTATGTCCAATGCCCATGTCCATTGTACATTGTATGTATTCGTATTCCTATTATAATATAACTATTATAATATGTTTGTGAGATAGACCTAGGAGACACAGCCCATTAAAGGTACTAATAGCCTTCTTCTCTTAAGACCTTAATAACAACTAACAATTTCCCTGTCCGACTGTACGTAGTACGTGTTGGTCTTAAATTAAAGTGAACATTCTGTATACATGTACATGTACAATACGACTGTCCTTTGCAGACGTGGGTACTGTCTTCGTGTTATGAGACAAAAACTCCGCTGTTTCGTCAAAGGTGTAAAATACAAAGTAACTTGGGACTTGCATTTTGATACGACTGTTAGTTTGACTAGTCTTACAGTCGCACTTAGGGTTAGTAACTTAACTTTAATTGTAATGAAGAATTTGACAGAAGGTAAAATAATATGGAGTTCATCATGAACTCCATAATTATTATATTACCTTCTGTTCATGTCACTATCTTCGCCAAATTATAGTTAAGCGATTTTTACAATATACTTACATTTATTTAAATAGACTTATAGTAGGTATACCTATTATTAACTAATAGGTACTAGAACTAGGTACTTACTAAAAAAGTTATGCGAAAAAATGAAATAGATGAATGTGATAAATCTTCATGTTATTATTTTCATCATTTAAGTGAAAATATAGAGCCTTGTAAAATTATTAAGACAATAATTATATTTCTCAAATTGCTCTAATTAACTAAAACTATAATATCATAAATCAAAATAATTACTTAAGTATAGTAATTTTAGTATCGAATAACCCTTCGTCAGACAATACCTAAGTCTGATATCTTAATAACTAGCAAATTACAGGTAACAAGACGTAATACTATTGTATAGTTCTTGCAATCTAAGAGTGCGCGTCGCCTTTATTTGTAGTTGGAAATGTGAATAGACATTTTCGTTAGTGTGCGTACCCGACGGAGCAGTCAGTAGCGAGCGAGCCATGTACGCGTGTATAGATATGGTCACTCACACAACTAAGGGCGACGCGCACTCGTAGATTGCAAGAACTATATCAGTAAACAACACACCCCAATATTAAATACTAGATGATGCCCGCAATTCCGTTGCGCACCGCTAGAAATATACTAATGCGAAAGTGTATCCGTCTGTCTGTCTGTCTGTCTGTTCCTCTTCACGACCAAACTGCAGACCGATTTTGCTGAAATTTGGCATGGAGATACTTTGATTCCCGTGAAAGGACTTAGGATACTTTTCATCCCGAAAATATTCACGGCTCCCGCACGATATAATTTGTATACAAATTTTGGCACAACGTTTTCAGTGAGTTGGGGACGTTATGACTTTTTTTTTACCCCCGACAAAAAAGAGGGGTGTTATAACTGTGACGTCTTTGTCTATCTGTCTGTTCGTGGCATCGTAGCATCCAAACGGTTGAGCTGATTTCGATCTAGCTTTTTTTTGTTTGAAAGCTGACATTATCGAGAGTGTTCTAAGCTTATCATCGGCCCGCTCAGTGTGAAATTTTTTTTTTCTATTTACATTTTTTGAATCGGGGGTTTCTTTTTTTTTTTAATTTAAAGTTAAAATTTTCCTGTGTTGATGTGTTGCGTTTCAAAGTCGCAATACAGCTACATATAGCTGGGCATATCTCTCCGACTCGACACCCGATACGATGGGAGCCCCAAACGAAACTGATATGAAATGTTAATTAAATACAAACTGACCATAATCCCGAGGAAGCCACAGTTGAACCCCCTATGGGGCCCTTGGGGCCCTAAGACGATTACTGCCACCGAGGCCCCCTGAAATTGATCTCCGTGGGGGCCTCATCCCGTGTGACTTACGGGTTACGGGCAATAACAGTCAGGAGTCCGGGATTCGGAATTTTCTTATAGTTCTGGCTTTTCTGTGGCTTTCAGTTATCTACTATAAAAAGGGTTTCTTTGTATTGACTACTGAGTTTTGTTGTGATGAAAAATCATGTTTTTATATAACACAGGTGTAACATAACTTACCTTAGATAAATATTATAGCGAATACTGAAAATATAGCAGTCCTTATATTTTCGATTCAGAATCTGCTGTCTTTTCTGTCATGACTTTTTCAGTATACCACGCAAAGAGAAGCAGACTTCTATCGTAATTTTCGTAGTGTAAATTACTTATATTTGGAACCCAATGTCTAGATATAATACTTGCAGCTTTCTGTAGAAGTCTTAATATATCCTTCGAGAAAAATCATCCACGCGTCGGATCTTAGAAAATGCGAATATAGCACAATACGGAGAACAACAACAAAACAAATGAAGTACACATTAAAACTAACGGCTGTGTAAGTGTGTGTGTGTGTGTGTGTGTTTGTGTGTTATTTCAAGTGTTCTCGGTAACGCTCGTGACAAAAGAAAAACGTGCCGAGATGAAGATACAAGCGAAGATTTATTGTCCGTTGCCGAGAAAACCCGCCGCTTATACTCTTGTCTAGGTTCTGTTGATGATGTGGAATAGTTAGACACAGAAGTGATGCGAAATAACATGGGCGAGCGAAGCGAGCCTTAGTAAGTAAGTATATCACACAACCAAAGCACTATCACGCCTATTGATATTTTGTGCTTTAACATATTATAGTAATTTTTATTTAAATCTAGGTGATGTGTTATCATCGGTCAGTCAAGATTTGGTAACTATTAAAATATAAAAAAACTGCCTTAAAGATTATTACCACGCAGAAAAACGACGCGAGCCCTCACAAAGCTAGGTTTTTAGCTAGTTGTAAATCTAAGTGACACAGGATATTTGAATATATTTGTGATGGATGTATTTTATTGGAGTTCGATTGGTGTAAGTTTTGGCTCTGATGATTAGCCACACTTTATCTAGATAAAATACAGTGGCATACTATTTTTATTTAGCATGAAAAAATTTAATAAACACGATCTAATGAAACATTATGTAACTGTTTCGTAGAGCCACGCTACGCCTAGGCACAGCCTAGGCCGCTACGCCTAGGCCTCTACGCCTCTGTTTGTATACCTAATTATACCACTAATACTCATATTATACTAGCTGTCCCGGCAAACGTTATTTAGCCATATAAAGTAGGTATTTCGCCTATATTATTTAATGAAGTGACTGAATAAGTATGGCACCATGGCAACGTCCATCGCTATCCCGTCGAACAAACATTAATGGTCGCCGTCAGTCTTGAGTTGTAATAATTTACTATTATTTATTCAACAAATGTACTTATCAATGTAAAAAGTAGCCAGTAGCCGATTCTCAGACCTATAATATGCATATAAAATTTGGTAAAAATCAGTACTTAAAGCCATTTCGGAGGAGTACCTACGGTAACTAACATTGTGACACGAGAATTTTATAGATAAGATTATAATATTCTCATCAAGATATTTCAGTTTCAGTGCAAGATCTATCTATTTAACATCAATGTTGAATTGCACTGGTACAATAAGATTATTAAACAGACATAACTCTTACGCCTTTGTGATAAGGTCTAATTTATGCTGCGATTAGCAACTCTGTGCTTTTCAAGTTAGAATTATTTCAGTTGTAGCTTTCATGTGTGATGTGACAGATGTTTGCTCTGTTTGTTAATTTTATTATTAGTTTCTTAGCAATTTCAGGCTATTTTTTATTGTAAAATGCCATAGATGTATTATTTGGGCTTTTTGGGGGCCATTTTAATTATATACTGTAAAATAAGTTTTGCTCAATTATGGCTTACTCAGCAGTTTTAAAAGAAAGAGAGAACTCTGGCACGTTTTAAAAAAACTCATTTGCTATTTTTATTGAATCTTAGTAAGTACCGACTTGGGAATTTAGGTAGTTATTGATTATTATTGGTTCCCACTCCCCTGAATTTCTGAACGAATACTACTCTTTATATTCTGTCTTTGGCTATATCTAAGTACCAACTACTGTACTGCCTACGACAACTTTAATCCTATTTGTACCTATAGATAGTCTGTTTCAACATGTAGATACTTATCGATAGGCAGAGGTGTTCTGACCAATCAGGAGTCGACTCCGCGACCCTTCACACCCGAGGCGAGAAATACGACACCTTTTTACCAACGCACCAAAAGGATATAATATCACACACATGTCCATTCCAAAATAAACCCTAAAACAAGAGCACAGAGTTCGAAATAAAACGCACGACGTTAGGTGTGAAAATTGACGCCTAACCGTACAGCGATTCGAATGATATTTGTTTTGTTCGCCTTTAGTACGTTGAAATAAGTTCGAATTTCCCATGGCACATATTTCTATTGTTATGCGGTGTTATGGGAATATAATTTTTATGATTGCGCCATAAGATTCATATTTGATTAGCAGGTTGAAGTGTTACAATTGACACCTAGATGTTGTTCTTCGTATACACTGTTACTATTGGCTGGGTCGGGATTATAATGCGACCAATATGGATAATATAGAGAGTTATTACTATTTTTTTATCTCTATAGGGTTTTGTGTAGTCCAAAGCTGATAGTGATGATAGTTATGATGATGATGATGATTAAAATTTTTAGGGGTATCTTAGTTAATTTTAGTTTTTTTTTCGTAGAGAAATTGACTCGGCGCTACGCTCTCTTGATCCCAAGAGCATGTTTTATTAATTTCCCTAACAGCTGTCAACCAACTTCATATTTCGTAGACATTTTTTCCTATTCTGAATTCTCTTGTGTCTAGACCTAGGTTTTAGGCTGTAGCTACTTCGTACTATAGTCAAAAAAAAGTGGCATAAAATTTCATACACATTTTGACGCCTGTAAAGTTTTGTGCCTCGTTTCTTATTATTGATTACAGAATCTAATAAAACAAAGTGATTAAATACTTTCGGGCGTGTACAGTAGGCCATAGGGGATAACAGCTCTAAAAAGATTAGGAACCACAGATACAGGCAATAGGCATATGAGGGATGACCAAATTACGTACCTAGGTACGTAATTTGGTCGCGTTTTGTCAAATCAAGCCGACACATCACTATACATCACAATTAACTGAATTGACGTGATAGAGACATCACAATTAACATTGAATTGACGTGATACGACCAAATAATGTTGGTCTGTCAACTGCCAATGAATCAATTTCCTCGATGGTACTATGTGTCCCTTCATTAGGTTTACTTTACCTAGGTATCTAATATACTCTCTGTCAACTCTGGGGTTCACTGTGAAAGTAGCGGCTCTGAAAGAGTTATTTTTGACTTCTAGTTTTTCATGGAAAATATATTTCTATGGGAAACGCCCCAGCCCCCAACGTCATGGAATTTGCCCATACAAAACGAAAAAAAAACAAAGTTGCAACATTGCCGCTACTTTCACAGTGAACTCTATAAGTATATAGGGGTAGATTATTATATAGCTCTATATACACACTCTAAAGTATTATCACTCTGTTTTGTTAGGTACATCTGCGTCCTGTAGAACCGGTCATAGGGTAGGCAACCTTCACTCATCACTAGAACCATCCCATGAAGCGTGAATAAAGCGATTAGAGCTGATAACATCTATAGGACCTAGGCCGCCTAGCGATGTCCTAGATAAGATCTAGATAATTGCTAGTACTTGGAACAGTAAGCGTAAATTAGAGCTTCTTGAAGTACTTAGTGTAAATGTCACCTTTTTTGCTCGTACGGTTCCCATGGCATTACTTCGAGTAGTTTTTAAAAGGGACAGAAAAATTGGTTCAAGCAGATGGAGGACCTACGTTATTTGGTCAAGCTATGTCAAGTTAATGTTGATTGTGATTTGACGGTTTGGTTAATCATAGCCCGCGCAAATTATGTACCTAGGTATGTCATATTCTGTTTGTTAATCAAATTCACTGATAGTAGGTACGTAAGGATATTACGTACAACTTGCATGTAAGGAATATAATAAAATTAATTCTCCAGAAAAAAAATATCCACATAATATTTTGTCACTTGTTGTGTTCCCGAGTGACAGATGTTACATTATTGCTGTATAATGTGAGGTCACATAATAATATGTCTGGCCTTGCACTTACTTATATAACTAGAGACCGGATTATATGAAACATAAAAAGCTTGTTATATGCATGCAAATATGCATGAAAAATGCTAGAAATATGCACGAAAATTGGAAAAATATGCAAAATTATATGACAATAGGTATGCAAATTCAAAATCTGCTTACAATTGGTAAATTATTTTTTGATAGGCGATAATAGACCGTACAGTAACATTATAAGCATGACATTAAAATTATTTAAAATTTTTGTAAAGGTAAGCAATCAAATATTTTTAAAAATTTTCAGTAGGGGAGAGGGGGGCTAGAATTAACAGGGGTAAGTATTAACAAGCCTATAGCTACTAAATTAAATAACGATACGGTGAGACGTTTAATGTTATAAGTTCGGGAAACGTCGGCGAACGATTTGCGACAAGAGTGTTACCCATCGGCCGTCCCGTTGTGCAGTTATGATACGTCGGTGCAAAAATACAGGTAAGCTGACATTTTTACGTCTCGAATTTTTGATTCATGCTTTAATTATTTGGTTTTGCGATTGCAGATTTTATATAATTAATGGTTATTTAGTTGTTAATTACATTTCCGTGTTATTTTACTAAATATACCTATAGTTTTTTAATAATAATTAATTATATCCAAAAAGGTCCTCGGGGGCTAGTTTTAACAAAAGGAACGGGGTAAGTTTAACCCGTATTATTTGGTATAACAAGCAAGTTGGAGCTATCACATCTGCCGAAGGAGGTTCGCCGATCACTCTGGCGGCACTCCGGCAACACCAAATCCACCGATGTTCATACATCGGAGGATCAGACTCAATTTTTGTTGCAAGTGGAATCCATAGGGGCTGAAAACAGCTAAGGGTGGATGACATAAAAGGAAATTAATATTATTTGACAGAAGTTATTATCGTTCTTTAATATTTGTATGTCAATAAATAAATAAATTATCGTCTTAATATTGTTATGTTTTTTACTTCTATGGTTAAATGAAATTCTAATAAGTATACTAACGTTAATACTTACCCCGTCACTGTTAATACTTACCCCCGAAACGGGGCAAGTATTAGCCGCTGACTTTTTTTTTAAAAATGCGTCTCCCTTCGAATCCAAGTAATTTAGATGAATTTTTAGCTAAGTATATGCAAGCCATATAAATTTCCGTTACTCGGGTATAAAAATAATAACATAAAGTTTTCAAATTTAGAAGATAAATGACAATTTTCAAAATCTGTTAGTACTAGCCCCCCTCTTCCCTAGTATGATTGTGTCATTGATAATTTAGAATATTTTTGTAAATAAAAAAGGTTCGCTCCACATTCACTGAGGAAACTGAGCGAAATTTGAACTTGGGTGCTATGTAGCACTTACAGTTTCTGGCAAAAAGTTCTGCCGTTTAATTTGTCGTTAGCGAGCGCGACTTTCTTCTGTCTCTTTCATTTTATTATCGTAACTGTCAAAACAAAAGATGCACACGGCTACAGACTGCATTCAAAATGCAGTAAAAAGTCACAACTAGATAATACTCGATAGCCCTTTTGTTTTGTAACTGTTATTGTTATTCTTGGTCGCATTTCGGAACGCAGCATTAGTGAAAAATGTTGTAAATGTACCGATAATATGCATCATAATTAGATCAGTAAAATATGCTATTACTGCTGATAATGGCTAAAATATGCAAATGCATATGCAAATATGCAAATGCATATAATCCGGTCTCTACTTATAACTCTGTGCTGTGACCTCACATAAAAAAAAAAAAACTTAAGTACGAGTACCATATCATCGCAGGACTTCACTACAAGGTTGACAAAGAAAATGTACCTTCTAAGACGATTTAAAAAAAAAAAATTTCAATGTTTGATTTTCAAAAAAAGCCGAAAACACGCTTTTTATAAAACAAAGATATCCTTTACAAGAATCAGTGATAGATCCCATGTCATAATCATGTTTGTAATGTGATCTTAGACGCAAAAGTTTAAAAAAGTGGTGCCCGCTCGACCGAAAAACAAAACCCTTGGCGGTGAAATGAAGGCGGCTAATTAAAAATGTAACATTCCAAATTCGAACGACTGTTAATAATTCGAATTGATATCCACTTAATGTTTGTTTTAATCGATTCTCGCTTTCGTGGATGAAGTGACAGTTTTTGAAAAATGTAAAACTTTTCGTATTGAAGATGATCATGGAGTGATCTTTTTAGAAAAATGTACCCTTTAAACCTTACTCTACACTATTACTTTTTTAACTTTAATTTAATGAAGAGTTTGACACAAACTTGTAATGTTTCAAAATCTTTAAGAATTTAACTCAAATTAAAATTTAAGTTGAGCATTTAAATTCTCAGAGTGCAGTCGGTAATCTCTTTAAATGCGGGCGTTATATTATTTCAAAATTTTCTATTTTAGTAACAAAAATGACAGAATATAGTCACCAGTCACAACTTTTAAAATAATTCTTTTTGCATAATGTATCTTTGCAAAGTGATGAATATACCTAATATAAGCTTATCTTGGCTTCTTCGATAGGAAAGTTTAAACATTAAAGATCGATTTTTTATAATTAGGATCTTTAAACATTGATCGATTTTTAGTAAACTGTACCTTCACGTAATAATATCCGAAAATGAAGATGGCGTCATGTCAACAAAATGGCGCATCACATGTAACCTGTCGTATTTTGTGGTTTATTTTTTAATCCTATCAGTGTCACGTCGTCGGCCATACTGCCGTGTGATATCGGACACCGACGATCTACCTTATTTATAACATTATTAACATGTAGCTACCGGCTACCCTACTTTATTTATTTACTTGATAGAATTACATGCTTTTAAAATAAAGCCTAAACTGTATGCTTGTATGTCTTAAGACACGATGACTTATAAATACTGTAATCAAAATAGTAATCGGACTCTACAAAATAGGCCCAATATGAGTGTTTATAACTGTTACCGGCCAAGCCAAGTTTTGCCTAGTCTCAACTAGTTCTTCCTATACACGATAGGATATCTATTGTAGCCTAGGCCAAACTAGTTGATCCTGATATCAATACGTACACTCTAGGATAAACTGGTATTGCCTAGTCTAAACAGTAAAAAAAACTTGTTAATTATTATTTGTTAGATAATATACCTAGTGTGATTGTTAGTATTATCAATTATCTATACCTTACTTAACAGAGAATCATTATAATTTAATAAAAATTGGCCAAGTGTGAGTCGGACTCGCACACGAAGGGTTCCGTTACGTCATAGAGCCAAAACCATTAATTTGAAGAAAATAATAAATCATCATGATCTTTGTAGAGTTCAGCGGTTAGCCAATAACCAAATCAACCATTAATTAAACAAAATCACCTGGATCTTTGTAGAGTCCAGCGATCAACTAATAGACAAGTCATGATGAGGCACAAAGTATTTCACCTGGAAGGTTCCAGTTTGGGGTTGTCTTAGGGCGATTAACACTCAAGTTTTGAATTTGAATGAAGACTCTATCGTAAGGCCACTCTCTACGTCGTTGGGTTATGCATTACAATAGATGACAATGGTTGCGAATCTGTAGGAGGCACAATCGACTTAAAATCGAGTATGGCCCTTTACCTAAATTTGCGCACTTACTTATTTTAGTCCAACGTGGAATGGCCACCTGTCACCACTATCTTGACTTTCAAAATCATTGGAATTTGATTTAAGGATAACATAACATGCTCGTGCATTCCTATATCGTGCAGAATCTTTAAAAATTGTGAAAAAGTGATGTGGCCGATCGGAGATGTCGACATCAAAGCGGCGGCCGTGGGGCCAGCGCGCTGCAGCGTCACGACACGGTGCGTGCGCGGACCACGTATAAATAATGGACCGACGCGACGCAGAGGCCTAGTACAGGAACAGGGGTGTAGAGCTGATTGCTAATATATTTTTTATAAGCTGATATCCTCTCAACACAAGGACTTAACGACATTTTGATAGGTATGTGATAGAGATAGTACCAGCAGTAGCAAACAATTATTGTGATCAAATTTTTCACTGTTAAGACGTTAACTGGCACGGAATTGATCAATTCCGTGCCAGTTAACGTCTTAACAGTGAAAAATTTGTACTTTGTCAATGATCGTTATTCGTCAGATCATCAGATGAGTTTGCGGAAAAAACGTTAAACGGTCCATTCACTATCCTGCATTGCAGTCCTGCTGCCGTCAGCCTGCAGCACCATTCACTATCCTGCATAAGCCGGCGGACTGCACGCAGGATAGTGAATGGTGTTGCAGGCCTGCACGGCGGACTGCAGCAGGACTGCAATGTGGGATAGTGAATGGCTCCTTTAAGACGTGGTATGGAGACCTGAACGTTTTGTGTCTGGAAGTCGATGTATGTTTGTGTCATTATATTCGCACTTGTGTTAGTGATTTTGGGAACAAGAAGTCCCTATTGTTTCAGACTTTAAAAATGGAGCATTAAAATAGAGATCTGTGCTTATTTTGCGTCCTAATTGCGTCAGACTCAAATAATACTTTCTGTGCTCTGAATATCTTTCAGATCATCCATAATAATATAACTTTCGAACTTCCAGCTTAAACTAACAAAACCATCATGCAGATCAGAGTACAGCCCCCCTAGACAAGCGGCAAGCGATAATCGTAAACGCTAACGCTATACAGAACGTATGGGACTGGACATTAGTACCTATGCGTCAAATATATGTCAAATCGCATACATTTTGTGGTGTTAGCGTTTACGATAATCGCTTGCCACTTGTCAAGGGGGGCTGATCAGCTGAAGCCTATAGTCAGCAGCTGCAGCAACTCCACGCACGCCTCTATCCCGCGGCATGGGTGGCGCCCGCCGCTATAAAATTCGGACAGCGGCGCGGAATCCCACAGATTCCGACTCCATATTAATTGACGACTCACCGGCGCCCCCCCCACCTGACCCCCCCGCGGCACATCACTAGCCCGCACAACACTAAATCACCCGCCGACATCGAAAATTATTTACACGTCACAACAGAGTTACGACGGTCGAAATTTTGATGATGCATCGGTACTTGTTTACGGTATAAGGGTAAAGCCATGAGAAATACTTGTTCTTAAAAGGTAGAGTCTTTGAGCGCTGCTTGTAGAGCGATTCCAAAAATACTTTTGAATTTAGTAGCTCAGTGTTAAAATATTAAGAAATGTAAACAAATTCAAAATTTAATATATTTATACGAAAACGTCTCTACCTCAATGTATCTACGTCCCTACCAATATACAATGACAAAATGAAGAGATATAAAATGAAGATGAAAAAAGGATTCACTATCATTCATTCCCTTAAAATTATCAGGATATGGACCATTGAGCTTAATGCTATGTCCATTACAAATGTTATAAAATATAATCACGTAAGCAGTAAGCACTTAAACAATAATTATTCCGACAAGCAAATACCTAGGCTACGTTTGGTAGCAGGTAGTACTAAAAATGCCTATCCGCGTTTACCGAGCCCATAAATATTGGCTGTATTATTCAATTACAAGGAGTAAACTTTTGCATCTGTCATGTAGAATTTAAAAAAAGAATTTTTAAAAAAGGAACAGTAATTGTACGACACCATCGATAGTGCGGTCACCACCGCAAGACGGTTCGATAAATTATGACTTTTTAATTTGTTCCCAATTACTGTAGCCGTTTGTAACAAGCATGCATTAACTGCATAAGTACTAGTGATGGGATGTTTTTTGTAAAAGATAAGTACTATTTATGATATATTATATTCTTATTATAAGTAATTCAAGATTATAAATGTCATGATTACAAATTAAAATCTTATCTGATTAAAATATTGGACATAAAGTAACATTTATCAATTTAAAGAGTTCTTAAAGAAAAGTTGATTACAATTTACAACATAACTGTAATCAAGTTTTCGCATCTAAAATTACTAATCAGCATTAACATAGAATAGAAGCGTTATTCCCCAAGAAGTTAGCTAAAATTATTGATGGCAGAAACAGGGGAAAGCACTATTCGATACCGCCACAAACTATCGATATTAGATACACAGAACATCACTAGCTCGTATTGTTAACATATTTGATTTGCCGTTACCTACCGTCACAATGGAGGTGGTGATTTCAAATAACCCTCAAAAACAGCGGCCGCCGCAAATTACAGTCAAATCGTATAATTAGGGATGTGCCTCGGTAATTTCGCTGTCTTGCGGTTCCCACTTCCTTCCCTATTGTTCGCTTCTTCTGGCTTTTCACGGATATTCCAGTGATGGAAGCTCCTTGGTCGTTAATCGATTTTGATATTTTGACAGTTGCGGTTGGCTAGAGATTTTTTGGCGTTTTTCGGGCTGTGAGAAATGTTTTTTTGTTTGCCTCCCTGTGGTTAATTTTTTGTCTTGTAAAAGTTGATTGATAGAATAATTTCATACCGATATATTTTAATTTATTTTGTTCTGATTTTCGACCACACATGTTAAGAATAAGAAGTGTTTGTTTATATTTAATTTTGAACGATTGTTTTTAAATGTGATAACTGATGAGTTTCTCCTGTTTCTTAGATTTTTAAAATTGACACAACAGTTATTTAATAGCTTATCTTCCATTCATACATATTCAATTCTCATCTTTGTTTATCTTCTAAAATAGCATAGTACTAGTGTGGTACTAGTAGAATTCAACGAAGGATTTGCGACGTTATGATTCAACAAATTACCTAAATTATCACTGTCGCCTGTTTATTAAATTCCAACATTACAATATTTTGTGCAATTGTAACAACGCAGAGCTAGATAATTAAAGTACATTTACGCGCCAAGCGCCCCATTTTCGAACAATTGTCAATGGAGTTCGAAATTTGAAAACGTGACAATGGCCGCTATTGAACGACGGCAGATGTCGCTCAGCGACAAAAAATGGTTGCGAGAGGTAATCGATATGTGTTTTTCACTCACTACATAGAAATCGGAAACTCTATTATAATCGAAATATATTGGGTTCCCAACACATTTCGTTTTGACCGCAGGCACGCAATGTGCAGATAGTATTGTCGGTTGCTTTTGAAGCTGTTGATTCCTGATAATGAATAGACAGATAACGGACCTACGTAGTTTGGTCGGGTTATAATATCAACCCAGCCAAAGGATCACGTAGGACCGCGATTTGCTTAAAAATGAATTTCCACGATAGTACTGATGGTAGATAAATTGATCATGTAGCTAAATAATAATGTTATATTTTTAATTAAAGAATTTGGCCTATTATTGTTACCTCGTAGGCACTCTTTATATATCAGCCAAAAAAGTTTAAAATAGAAATTATGGTGGCTGAACCCTTTCACATGGTAGGACATTGTGGTAGGAGCATGTGACAGGCTTCATTCTTTATAGGATCGTTTGGGATTACTTTAACACAATTTAGTACCTACGTGGACTTTTCAAATATTGACTATTTCAGATAGTGTAGAGATTGGGTAAGTATAATGAAAAAATGATAATTCAGAATGAATCAATAAAATGTAGTGTAATTCAAGATGAGCATAATTTATAAAGGCCCTGCACAGACATCCGGCTCCGTAATTATCGTAGAAATATGACACGCTGTACGCACAACACGATTTTAACATTTTAATTTATGAAAATATTCATGGAAGTACCCCATTATGCTTTTGAACCTTAATTTAATGTACCTACAGTCATGATTTTATAGGCAGATGTTGGAGCTATAAAAAAAGGGTTATAATATCTAGCCAAAATCACGATAAACAATAATGACTTGATACTTATACTCCGACCAATAATAATGTAAGTCTGCCTATGAACCGATTTCTTTGATTTTTCTTATTTTTTGTGTCCTCCCTACGTTGGCCGACATACTAGACACACTACAAGATATTAAGGGTGGAATGCACCAACTTACTTTAACTATACCTAACTGTAATTTTAACTATAACTACAGTGCGAAATGTCAAATCTTTGATTACCGTTAAATATGGCGTCCGATCCGCCATATTTAACCATAACCGCTCATACTTATATCTAAATTTTTTCGTGAAAATTTACTATGTTTCACGGTGTTATATTTTTCCTGTCGATTTTTACGGATAATTAAATTTTTTATACTCTCCATCCCATTTACCTGTAGCTTTAAAAATAAACGCAACAGACATCTGTCAATTTCTGTGGTCAAAGTTAAGGTTAAAGCTAAGTTACCCTTTACTATAACCATAACTTTAACCTTAACTTTAACTTTAACCACGCCTGGTGCAACCCACCCTAAGACTAAAAGACATTAAGAACATGGATGATAATTGTAACGAATATGACCTTCGCTTATTCGTCTACGATTGCCCATGATCGTTAGGCCAGATACAGCTATGATTGTGAATCTGTTTGTAGCTTGCACAGTCGCTGACAATCAAAGGCAATCATAGGCAAATATTCATCACGTTCGCAATCGCATATATTGGCCCATCATCCAACGTAGATGGAATACACAATCATAAAATAAAAAGAATACTTTTATTGGAATAATTAACATCCGTAGTCTATTGTTCGGGCATAGATAATATAGAGTTACAGATAATCAAGTGTGTAGCGAGTGCCCCACACAATACGGGCCCGTCGAGGACTCATACGGCTGAGTGGCCCATCCAATGTAGATTTTAATTAATCAAGTTTTTTAGATTTCTATGATTAGGTACTTCTGTAGCAGAGAGTTATTGTGGTTTTGTTGAATATTTTCTGTGTTATGTGGTTCTTTTGATATTTTCGATGATAAAGTTGGAACCGAAATTGTATCATTGGGATTTGGCACAAGACGTTGCGAATGTCATGTCACATCGCGATGCATTATGACAAAAGTGTGTCTGGTTGAAAATAACTTTAAGTAATTATGAGTCTATCTAAATTCTAAAGAAATAAAAGTCTGTGGCTACCTGAGAGTTAGATGTTTTAACTAAGTAGGTACATATGTTATCCTAAGTAATAGAAAATTTGTACTCTGTAGTCTGTACTCTCATCAAAATATTGTTGAACTGGCATTGATAATAATTATAACTAATTAGTAATTAGTTATTTCAGTGAGAGCTGATTTTTCAATCGTCAAATATAACTTTTGCTTATCTGAGACGAAAAATACATTTAAAGTAACTAATGAGGTTAAGTTTTGGACTTTTGGTAAAAGTTTTCTGACGTTTGAAAAATTATCATTACCTAAGTCCCACTTCAACATTTAAATTATTACCTGAACAAAATATCAAATAAATAAATACCAATGAATAATCCAGGAGATAGTCAAAGGTCTTGGGTATTTCACCTATAAAGACATATCTAACGATGAATGTATGGGGCAATAACACGGTTACAATTGCTCCATCCATTTGTCTGATCCGAGGGAATTGCTTTCTTCCTTCTATTAAGTTTTGAAGAAAAGTCCTTGTAAATCTTATACCTGTTTATACTTAACTAATTCATTTGAACCCTAGACTCTAGAGTTTTGCTATTTCACTCTAAAAGTTAAGAAACTATAGAGCGTAGCTAGTTACCTAGCTGAAAATTGATATCAAATCTTAAAGATAAAGCCCATTCCCTTAACTTAACCTATACTCTTCTATGAATCATACCCACTTTATGTTTTTTATCCTCTTGCAGAATTTTTGAAAAAAATACCTCACATTAAAATGAGAAATTATTAGGAGAGATTGTAAACAGGGGAGCGGGGGGCACGTTGTTACAATTTTTAGATAGTTGTTAATATGACAAATGCTATCACATAAATTATGAATTTGATTACTTGTAAAGTTTATTTAGCTATAAAGTTATGACTGAAAAATTGTTAAAATTCATGTTGTTTTTTCACAATGGATTAACAAAACTTGTAACATCTTACCCCGGAATTGCGGCTTATAGTTGTTACATCATCGGGGCACGATGTTATGGTAGATAAATAAACAAAATCGTCAGTGATACATATTTTTATTACTATTTCAAAAGAATATAAACAATAGAGATCACTTTATACAGTCTTCTTACATTTGTAAGTAATTATATTGTCTATTATGGTGATTAATTCAGCTTTTCTGCTGCAGCAGATTCATAAACTTCTTTACTAGTTGTATCTCGTTCTGTTTTTCTTTTATAGTTTCTCATTCTGGAAAAAACAAAGAATATGTCGAGTTTTTTAAAATAAGAAAACGAAAGATACAATACCAGATATACGGTAATATTTTTGGGGTAACATATTTGTATGTAACAACTTACCCCAAACAATTGTAACTACTTGCCCCATGGCACGTTTTTAAATATAATTGAAGTCATTATTAATAGATAACGATATTAGAATAAAACAATATTGTAAATTAAAGGTAGATATATTATGAACGTTCAAGGTTAAAAAATTTGACAAAATAAAAAATATATTCATCAGGAATCAAACATTTCGTAAAGGATTTTTTTACTTACTTGTTTGAAATCGGGACACATGCTCACAACCTAGCAGCTCAGCGCTTGGCGGGTCACTGATTGTTTTTATATTATGCACGATATTATAAGGAAACAAATGAGTCCAATCATGCCTACCAAAGAGTTTAAAATCCCGGTAAAAAACGCGTGTAACTTACATTGTGCCCCCCGCTCCCCTACTGATGTAGGTACCTAAGACGTAGAGGTACCTAGACTTCATTTACACGTTCTTACTTACACACATGAATAAAACTACGCTACTTCCCCTTGTCTTAGGTACTTACTTAATTCGTCGACTGACCTTGCAGTAGGTAAGTACCTAAAAAGCATAGTTTGACTCATACAATTTGCAGTTCAATGAATGTCTTAGATATTTTTTATTATATTTTGCTATTGAAGCAGCTTACTTGACAAGCAGATGTAAGCTTTCTGTGTTTTTTTATTTAATTTTGTTCTCTTCTTGTCGGATTTGTTATTTGCATCTGCATTGTATCTTTCCTTCTAATTAATTTTGCTATAGTTATCAAGATTTTGCTTGTTTCTAGGGAACATTTTAGGTACACCTTCAAAAGCAAAAAAGATACATTAAAAATATTCAATGATCACCTGAAACACAAGCCCTTTCATAACACCGCTTCACGAAAATATTCAGCCGTCAAACGTAAAATAAAATACACGATACAACAATACTGTATGCACTTCGACGATCTATAGATCGGCTCGATCCTATTAGCTCGGATCGATCGGGCCCCGCCCCCCTGGAAGCTCGCTGAGCATTAATTGGATACAGAATTAAAATATGGAACGCCCTATAGCTTTCTCTTTTCGACACACGCGCTTACGTATATAGCGCTCTTTCTCGCGTTGGCTTGGTCGTTTTGCGCGCGCGCAGCTCGGGGCAGGCTTCCACAGAAAAATAGAATGTCAGTTTTTTTTATTATGTCCTCGTGTACAATATTTGTGATTTTTTTTCGCCGAACTAAGCTGTCTAATTTGAAAGTCGATCAGTCAATGGCTTTTATGTAGTAAAAAGCGTATGTTTTTTAGGCTACTAAGGCTTTTCGACAGAAAAGCTTGTGTCTTTAGTGCAATTGTAAAATATTTACTTCAGCATGTACTCATTATAATTATCTGGGAATGTGATCCCAAATCGTCTTATATCATTATTTTTTAGGTAAGTATATAATATGTGACATAGATGAGAAAACAAGATCAGAGAAATTAAAAATAGTAGGTAATAAATTTCAGGGACCTGAGCTAAAATCCCAAATAAGAAACTGTAAATAGTTAAGGAAACCTTATGTTAAATATTTTTTTAAAGTTAGATGTTCCCATTTCAGTCAATTTTGAACAGCTTCCATTTATGGAAGCTGTTAATATAATATAATATGGAATAATAAGGCTTTTTCTGGAACTACAAATTGATTAATTGTAGTAACTGTAATTGGTACTGATTACAATTTACAATTATTATCCTACTTATTCTGCCTACCTGTGGTAGGTAATCAATAATTTTAATCTACGTTAAGTATTTATTTCCTGCAAAAATTCTTATAACGCGTACAATGTACATGCTGTTGACGCTAAATATAATAATGATGATGATTAGTAATTAACTGCATTGTTATGAAATATTATTTAATCCTTCGATCGCGGATTTTTGGAAATGCTATTGTATTCACTATTCTGTTGTTGTCGCGATCACCGGTGCTCTTATGGGGCTTGAAGGATTAATCCTTCAAGCCCCATAAGAGCACCGGTAGCTTAAGCTATTCTACCAAGAATAAAAAAGAAACAATACGAAACAAACTTAATGTAACCATTTTTATAATATCAAACAATAAACTGGTTATAAAGTCATTTAAAATAAATAATACAAGAAATCATTTCCAATATAATCTGCACCTAATAAATTGTTAAATTATTCAAACTATTATTAATTATTGTTTAGCGGAAACAACGATATTATATTCTCTACTAAAGCTGATCGAATCATCGAACATGAGTTTACGTCCGCTCTCCAACAGATGGCGCTTATACAGTTCAATGTAGAGTTTGTGAGAGACGATAGAGCTTTTGTTCTGCTTTGAATGTACTTTGATATCGTTGTTTGAATGAACATTTTAAACATTTTATCATTGCAATAAATGAAATAATACAATAAGAAAAAAATATTATTTTTTTATTATTATTTAGATATTAATTGCCGATTAAAATGCAAAGTAGTTAGTGTTAAAAAAAAGTTCGACAGACTTTGTATTAGATGGTTTTGAGAACAGTATAAATTTTTAAGTAAAGCACAATCATTATTTATTACCTTTAATATATTGACTTATGAATAAAAGTCATGATAATAATTGAGGTGAAGCAATCCCTACAATTAAATTATTCTATTGCTATGGCTCTACCATAATTTTTCGAGGAAAGAAGGATTTCTTGTAAACTTACTATTTTGTACTTTGGTTATTCATCAACTCTAATTAAGTAATTGCACATTACAATATAAATAATTTTGACATCAGATTCAAAAACTACAAAATCGATAATTTTACATACCCTATGTAGTGCGGACCACGAAGAACAACATAGGCTAATTTTTATCGCAGAAATAAGTACCTATATTAGTTCCTACGGCGTTCTAATTATTAATATGACGTGTAGGTAATACTGACATCATCTATAAATCATATGAGTTAAGTAGTATATACAAGTACCTACCTACAGCACCGCTACCGCATTCGATCAAAAACTAAAAAAAAAAACTAAACATAAAAATCTAGGAACATAAAAAGAACGTTTCAATGCCTAGTGCCTACATAAGACGTATATTCTAGAAGTTAACCCCTAGTCTCGAGTGGCGTTCCCGGGTCCACCCGACCGTGGTGTATTGCGTGTTAATAATGAAACCGGCTGTTGTCTTAGGGTTAAAGGGGAGAAAGTGGATAAAGATTTTGACGGCATTACAAGAAATGTATGGGGATTTACTATTGGATTATAAGATGAGCATTGTGTTATTTTGTTGATTTTAATTCCCTGATTTTAACCCCCCGTAAAACGTGTTATCAAAAGTGGACCTATCTTAAAACTTAAAAAATACAGGCGTTTTCATTAGTTTAATGGCTAAGTTAAACTGAAAAAATACAAGCGTTTCCTAAGGGCCAATTCAGACCGCAAAGCGACGAGTAGATGCATTTCTAAATTTGTATGGATGTGACAGACTTCCTAGACATCTCACGCTATTAAAATCTGTCATTAAGGTCTGAATTGACCCTAAGTTAAACTTGTGGCTGAGTTAAACTTTTGAAACACTTGTATTTTGATATGGATTTTTTGATAGAAAGTCTATATCAGTCACCGATTAACATATTTAACGAAAACAAAACACCCGTTCCCACGTCTTTACTAATTACGCCGACTAAAATATTTGATAATAGTCAATAAAATCACTTCTGTTAAAAAACTTTTAGCCACCTATAAACCGTTTACAATCCTCAACGAGTCAGCACTAAACATAATGAAACCGAACTATTGCGAGCTTCACACACGCCAAAATGACTCCTAACTCGACTACGTAAGAGGTAACGTGCGGTCAGAAAGACCGGTTAAAAAATAAGGCCACCCACAGTGATTTTCTTCGAATATAAAAGTTGGTCGTTGTAAAACCGAGCCGCTATGAGTTTTATTATCAATTTCGTGTCATAATTAAATCAATGTTTGTATTTCTAGTGATATGTATATTGCCTGTTTATTACAGGGAAACTCCAATGCGGCTATGATTATAGTTTATACAGCGTTTCGATTCAAGTAATTGCAAAGAAAGATGAATACTGACAGCTGTAATTTTACAAAAAATAATACTTAGTAAAGACAAATGAATATGGTAGAATTTAATTAAGATTAAAGTAAATTAAAATAGAGTAGCGATTGTTTCATTTGTTATCATCGTCTTGTTCTACAGTAGGTAAGATGGTTTATCGAACGTTTGGGCGATATATTATAGTAAAAGTAAATTCTTTAGGCGGTTGTATATTTTGTAGTTTACAGACGTACCTAATGCCAAAACCTCAGTGTAGAAAGTATCATAATTATACATATTATGTTTTTTTTATTAAATAAGGAGACAAACGAGCAAACGGGTCACTCGATGGAAAGCAACTATCGTCGCCCATGGACAAATATTAATTGTTAAATAGATACCAAAACAATATTTATTAAGTAAGGACTTCGAAGGTATTTTTCTTAATAACAAAATACTAAAATGTAAATCTGACATTTCATTTCCCACGAAAAAATCTACCGCCGTAGAAATTTGCAGGATATTTTTAAACATCACAACCTTTCAAAGGATATTAGCTTTTAACACTGTAATTAAAAAAGGAGTATAAAATTTTATGACACGCTGCTAAAATACTTTTAAGAATATTTATATCTTAGCATTACCACCTGATATGACGTGTCAAATCAACATAATTAAAACATAAATCGTGTCAAATAAAACAAAGACCAGTTTTAGTGTTGACAGTCTATAAAGATCCAACTGTAGCGACGGAATTTGAATCTTATGGCAAGGCGTATTGTATTTTTAGTGTATAAAATCTGTGCCTTAAAGGTTTTACAACAATATAACGATTAACGATAATATACAACAATTAAACTAACTAGATATTGCCCCCTAATATAAGATATGCAAAATTCGCATATCGTGCTAAAAATATACCTCCATTATTCTTCGAAAAACACTATAATATAATATCCAATGTCCTTTCCTGGGGCTCAAAGTATCTCCATACCAAATTTCATAAAAATCGATTCACTGGCGAAAGCGTGAAGAGTAGGTACCTAAATAAACAGATAGATATACCTTCACATTATAGTTTATCGCTGTCAGGGCACGTATTCCGTAAATAATTCTTAATAAAATATAACTTAATAAAAGATACTATGATAAAAAGACAGAAAGACAATTTTACATAGAGATAGTGAAAAATAAAGATATTGTAGCATTAAACTAAGCTGTAGCTTGGTGCTACGCGGGTCTACGAATTTTGTATTAATAGCTACGAAATGACTAGTCCTAGATTATATTGTAATCTAGGACTAGGCTTTTAGTAGTTAAGCTTACACAGCTAGCAATAGCCTTAATAGGCTAGTATAATAAATAAAGGTACAATAATTGTAAGCTAAAAAAGTTACTAGGGGCTAGGGCAAGGTAAAAAATTTATATTAATGTTTTTAAGAAAATAAATATTTTTGAACGTAAGCATACTTCCATAAAATTCGTTCTGACGTTCATTGACGACGTTATTATACAAAACACTTTCATTATTTAAGTGTCACAATTTACAAGTTTTCGTGGGCATCTAAATCAGATTATGTAAATTAATTCTGACTTGAGTTCATCAAGTAATTTTTCTAATTTCTTTGATTATAATAAGGTAGAACTTAGGCTAGCATGAATAAAACGTGACACCGGTTCATTGCCCATCTTTGACTTTAAAATATATTCACAAGAATTTTACATCTATTTTCAATTTAAAAAAAACACACTCAATTCATCGCATCAACGCGCTGTTCCGTCTCAAAACAGCGACCATTAGACGTTCGAGTGTATCAAACCAATAAGTATCGATAATAAATTCCAAGATCTCGTTACTCTAGACTTGAGGATCGAGACCCGAGACTCTCGAGACGGGGGGACAGTGCGAATCGCCCACAATTTAAAATCACTTCAAATCAGACACCTCGCTAATGACGTCACTCGAATTGATGCCTCCTCTTATTAACTGCACGCAGATTTCCCTGTTCGTTAGGAACGACCGAGGTGGAGCCATGTGCTTTGTTACATTGCGGTGCGTCGTCGGAACTGCAGGCTGATTTTGTATCGTGCAACCGCAATTCAATAGGCGGAATACAATATTTGCAGTCTAAACTGTCTGCCCCTTCACCGGCTAGGTTGCAATATATCTATGGACGCTTCACTATATCTAAATCCACGAAATTAATACAATGTATTTTAACTAACAGACAAATCACATAGCGATGTGTCGTTACCAGATTTTTATGTTGGGTGTAGGTAGGTATACTAAATCACAACGTTGCCATGCGTCCCACTGATAATTTTTTTTACATAATATTATTTCTTCTACAGCTGAAAATTTGGTATGCTCAACTCGAACTCGACTGAAGGTTAAAGGTCATTTAGTTAGATCCAAACACAAGAGTTTCCGTAACCAGTTAGGCAAAACAATGTATCAATGTAGCCACAAAATATGTAAATGTTGGAGCGTAGACGCGACGTCGCACCGCAACGCAAATGAGCTTTATGGCCTCACTCGTAATACGACAAGGGATTACTAGGAAATTGTCTGATTTTAAATTCGTCGGATATTAGATTATGGTTATTCTTTTGAGTGCTAAATTGATGGCTGCTAGAGATAATTAATCGGGATGCTTTTTGGTCGTTCGTTTGTTAATTCCGTAGATAGGTATCATTTGTAGATTCTTACCTACTTAATCCTTCGATCTCGGATTCTTGGAAATCTATTGTTATTCTATTATTGTTGTCGTGGTCCCCAGTGTCCTTATGGGGCTTGATGGATTAATCCATCTAGCTCTCAAATCAAGCAAGCAATCTGTGAAGTTCTTAAAATTCTGATTAATCAGAATTTTAAGAACTCCACAGATCGTTCGTTTTACATAGTTAGTTTTATTTAAGTTGGTAGTTTAGATTCGTTTTAGTATGAAAATAGTAAAGATCTACCCGAACTTTCATAATACCACATCAATTGATTAAATCTGGCAAAACTAGCCGTCAGCCATGCTTTAGACTCGATTAAAAATAATATGCGTCCGCAAGAATGAGCGGTTTGGCCTCTATACCGCGAGATCACCAACAATTATTGCTTTTCTCGTCCATGCCGACGCACCGAGCCTTAGCATGAACATCACAAAAAGGAAACCTGACCCTTTGTCTCTCACATCTGCCAATGTTTCTATTCTTTCGCATTGCTACCTTGGCCTGTCGGGCGTCGGCGCAAACACCTAACATAAAGTAAATCTTTAACTTTTATTATAAGCAAGTTTAAGTATACCTACCAGATGACGCCTGCAACTCCGTCGCGTCAAAATTTGTTTAGCGAATAACATTTTTCGACATAAAAAGTATCTTCCTTTGCCGCGACTCAAAGTATCTCTTTGCAAAATTTTGGGAAAATCAGTTCAGCGGTTTGGGCGTGAAGGAGTAACAGACAGACACACTTTCGCATTCATATTGTTAGTACGGATTTCGAACAATACATACGATCATTCACTAAACTTCGAAGCCAATTTGATCGTCCTACGCGTATCAGCTTATCCAACCATAAAAGTTATCATTTTGCCTATTTTGGATTTCTTTATTCAACTTTTTCCTCAAATCACCACTTCCTAAAACCACTAAAATATAAGATAATTGTCAGATTAGTAATGTGGTCCTACCACTATGGTAGACCACCAAAGCCCAGGCCGACTGATAAAAGAGCTTTAAAACTTATTATTAGAGAAAAGTTGATAAGATACTTCTCGAAACTTTGTAAGCGAAAGTACTAAGTTTATGTTTGCGCAACTTTTCTAAAACGCTCTTCTGTGTGTATCTTTAAAACATATTTTGTTACCCGTGGATACCTTACATTTTTCTGCTCCTAGTACCTAGTTGTGGTAAAATAATTCCATTTTCTTGCTCTAAATTCAGGAATCGACGCCAATAGATAATAATATATTTATCAAGCCCCATAAGAGCACCGGTGATCGCGACAATAGAATAACAAAAGATTTCCAAGAATCCACGATCGAAGGATTAATAATTTTTATCGACGTTTGGCCATAAGATATTTCTTATGTTATATTTGTTATTTGCATTGATATACTGATCACAATATACTGATCGTGTGGTTACTTTCAATGAACAACAGAAAACTAGCGCTTGAAACATTTCCAAATAAAATATAGAATTTTGTTTTTTTTTTATTGCAATTGTGAAGAACCTACAATACTGCACGGAAATAAACCTTTTTTAATTATCCTATTATGCTGGCCATGCTTTTTTTTACTTTATTAGTTTGTAGTTTGTGTTGTAATCCGCTCGCCGATAGATGGCTCTGAACAAAATATATTACAGCTGTTTTACGTAAGTTTCAAACATCTGAAATATTGTTATTTTTCTTTGTTTTATATTAATCTATATACTTATTATAAAACAAAGTCACTTTTTTTCCCTCATGTCCCTTTGTTCCCTTTAATCTTTAAAACTACGCAACGGATTTTGATGATTCTTTCAGTGTTAGATAGCCCATTTATCGAGGAAGGAGAAGGAACAGGAGCGCAGAAATAGAGGAAAATGTGAAAAAAACGGGGAAAATTATTTGAAAGGGCTAACTTGAACCCGTTAATCTCAGGAACTACTGGTTGGATTTGAAAAATTCTTTCAGTGTCAGATAGCCCATTTATTGAGGAAGGGTATAGGTTATATTTTATCACACTAATACTGATAGGAGAATGTGGAAAAAACGGGGAAAATTATGTGAAAGGGCTTATCTCGCGAACTACTGGAGAAATTTTTATGTTATTTGGCACAGATAAGAAGTAGACCACGTGAAGGATCATAGGCTATCGATTTCAATCACTTTTTTCAGTGGCTATATTATATTTTATACCCGTGCGACGCCGGGGCGGGTCGCTAGTTTATAATAATTTGAACTAGATTTGCATGCATGCAAATTTAAAAGCAATAAAACTATGCTAGTTACTTGGTCTACCTAAATGTTATTATTTTTAAATTTTAATTAATTTACCTAATTATTAAAATAAAATAAAAGTTAGATACGATATCTAAGACGTATAATGTATATACTTATAGTAAAATGTATTGAAAAATGTGTATATTATATATTATAATAATATTATCTTAGCAAATTGTAATTAAAAAGAAATAAAATATGTTTTAAGAATACTGTTTAATTCATGGAGTATAAATACCCATAGCTAGACTTATAATATATACCTACTGTCGTATTATAAGTTTATGTATCTACCCACCACTTAAAAATAACAATGTAATTAAATAATGGTTTTAGATAAAATTTTACATCAAAATTAATATTTATTAGGTACCTATCATTGATCTTTTTTACCTATATAAAAGTAATAAAATGAGTATTTTATGAAGTTACGGGATAAGCACACAGAATTTAACTAAAATCGGTCAAGCTGTTGGCGTTTTCGCTTGCATACGGTCAAGCTTTTGGCGTTTTCGCTTGGATACGGTCAAGCTGTTGGCGTTTTCGCTTGGATACGGTCAAGCTGTTGGCATTTTCGCTTGGATACGGTCAAGCTGTTGGCATTTTCGCTTGGATACGATCTACACCGTCTGCTATCAATACTACCATTATAAAGAGAAATGATTTATATTTTTGTGTGTATGTTTGTAATGAATAAACTCAAAAACTACTGTACCGATTTCAAAAATTCTTTCACCACCACCCGTGCAAAGCAAAGATAGAACTTGTAGAAGAGTAAATTTTATCATTTATAAATTTTTAAGGCTTAGTTACATTTTCATTCTGAGCTCTCAATATAGTTTCAATATTCATGGTCATATAATATTTCTTCTTTTTTCACCGACTTCAAATTTCAAAAAAGAAGGTGATTTGAGGTTTCTCATTTCAATCGTCTATAATTGTGTTACTTTAGTTAAATTACAACTTTTACAAGGACTTTTAAAATTTAAAGCGATAGATACCTAGCCTAGTATTGCTTTTGAATGTTTGTAAATTATAATAATAGCTCCCACACCGGTTTCGGTGCCGGTGGCCGATTTCATTGAAACCAGGCCAGCTACGCAGGAGTAATTTTATAGTGCCCAAGTGTGTGCGCAGTACACAAGAGCACTCTCTATTCCTTTACTCTCATAACCCAGTGGGACGGCAGACCGACACGACTGGCGAGAGATCAGGCGCAGGACCGACTTTTTACATGCCCATCCGACGCATGGATCATCTTACTTATCAGACAATCAGGCGATCAGCCTGCATTGTCCTAACCAAACTTGGAAATAACATGTTTCCAACGCGGGAATCGAACCCACGACCTCCGAGTCAAGAGCCGCGCTCTTTACCACTAGACCACGGAGGCGTTTGTATAATACGCAAGATATTAGGTATATCCAAAATAATAATATACTTACATAATTTTAAAATCAAAAGCCTTATAAAAATACAAGGAAAACATTAAATAATTTAAAATTGATATACTACATTTTAATTGAAGTGGTAAAAAATTATAAAAATAATGACATTAATAATGTTATCATGCTCTTTCTGTGTATTTTTTTTGTTTATGATCCGTGGAAAAACATGTACCTAGTTAAGTAAGAATAAGTATATTTTGGAATTACTTCTAAAGTTATAGGTAACTTATATAAAGTTAGCTATATAACTTTTTAAAAATGCAAATATCTACTTGTAACGGTAAATCGATGGTGAATAGAAACTCGTATATCGTAATAAAAATAAACATGCAAAAAAAAAAATTGAGCATTATTAAATATAAGATTTATAAATTTAAAATTACTTTTGAAAAAAGTCTTAAGTAACATAGAACCTTTATGAAATTATGACTTTCTAAAGTTTAAATAAAATATTTTTATAACTCTACCAAAATATTTTTAGTTACTCAACAAATTGCTAATTTTAATTTGAATAAGTACACTGCTATTTCAGCATCTATATAAATAAAAATTAATTTTTAATTTTGTAAGTCTCGCAAAAAATCAGAAACGGCTCTACCGATTTGGCAAATTTTTAGTATCGATATATTCGTTAAAGCCCAGGGGAGGTTTATATCAGATTATGGAAAGCGATACAAAGTTCACCGGTTAGACAAGTTATTAAAGAGTTTATGTACCTACTCGTAAAAATCCACAAAAAGGAGACCTTGTAGTATACTATAGCTCATTGCAGAATCTAGGTACAGGTGTTGTGTACAGTAAACAAAATTTTCTAATGTACCTAACATTAGGAAATTTAGGTTTTCTGTGATAAATAAGTAACTCACAAAATATTATGCTCTAATAATAATTAATTTATTATTCTACTTATTAGCTCGTAATAAAGACAAAAATATCTACCTAGTACCTACACAAATTACTTGGCTTCTTAGATAAAAAATATTCTTAATAATATGTAAGTATTCTTTTGTTTGTCTCATAAAAAATATATTTTTAATTGGTTTGAGCCTCAAATTGACCTCAAATAATGTATTGTGTCCTTACTGACATTTAATTAACTTTAAAAATAAATACTTAAATAGATGCAAAAAAAAATGCTTCAACAATAATAATTGTAAAGTTAAAAGATAAACAAATATTATAGATACCCATAACTTAATAATATGAATTTTTAAAAGAGTTATTAGAGTTGAGTTGAGTAGATAAAAAAATGAATCCTATCAACAAGATAGCTAGTAGTAATTTTTAAATTTCTCTCAAAACTTCATATATTTTAAATGTGTTTGAACTTTGAAAGCTGCAGAGGTCCGTATATATAACAAAAAAGTAATTTCATATCTAGAATGAAATAGTGTTAATATTTTTAAAATAGAATACGCCAATTCATGTAGGTATTATGAAAAAATTTTCACCTAGGTACCTACTAGTAAAAATTTGGTCTCTACCAAATTTCTAACTTCATAATATTTTGACGCAAATAATTTAAAAACAGCTTCTAAACCAGTTTATAATTTACCGGCTACGGCTGTATATTAATTACATTATTAACAAAATATGACAAACGATCAACACATCACTGAAAATATACAACCTCAACCCACGGCGGACCACCAGCGAGCTACCGAGCCACACCAAACGGCGAACAACGATACGAGAATTACAAAACCGATCATTTTCGATTTTCCCTATCTTTATGTGCCCCAAAGATACGCCGAGAGTTTAATTAAGTTTCAGCGTAGGCGACGCCGCGCCCGACGACCGTCACCTGACGACGTCGACGGCGGCGACGGCGGCGTGAGGTCAACATGAGTCAACAGTGTGACCCGGAGACGCGGCCGGACACCGCGCCGGCCCAGAGCTAGGCACAAAAGATATCGCCCGTAACGAGCTCAATTGATGAACGAACGGAAACGTGTCCAATTAGAAGGAGGCGGCGGTCGCGGATCGCCCCCGCGCCGCATTAACCGGATTAGCGACGCGGGCGCGCTCGCGCGGCGGGCGACGGGCGACGGCAGCGCGGCGCGAGCGGCGAGGTGTGGCGGCGGCGGACACCTCGCCGCGACGAAAAAACAAGGCTCGCGGCGCCGCGGCCCCGCCCGCCGGTCGCGGGCAGGGGGCGGGCCGCGCGCCGCGCCATTGGCCGCGGCGGGAGGGGTGTCGGGCCCGGCGCCGCCGCCGGCCAGTCGTTTGACGCCTGCCGCGCGAGCGGGTGTCGTCACGGAGCGAGCGAGCGTCGCCGTCGCAGCGCGAGTGTCGACCGCCGCCGGCGAGTCATGGACGTTGCATGAGCGGGCGCGAGAGCGACCGCTGGAGCCGACGGGCACGCCGGTCGTGGATCGCGCGCCGTGGGCCCCGGGCGGCGCGGGCATGCGCTTCGAGGGCGCGGAGCGGCGCGACGCCGTCGCCTTCCACCCGCTGCTGGCGCCGCGCCCGAGCGACTTCTCGGTGTCGGCGCTGCTGACGGCCGGCGCGCTGCCGCCGCCCCCGTACCTGCCCGCGGCGCTGGCCGCTGCTGCCGCGCTGTCCGCGCCCTGTCCGCTGCTGAAGCCGCCGCCGCCGCCGTACGCGCCGCTGCCCCCCGACGACGACGGCGTCGTCGACGACCCCAAAGTCACGCTCGAGGGCAAGGACCTCTGGGAGAAGTTCCACAAGCTGGGCACCGAGATGGTGATCACCAAGAGCGGCAGGTCAGTACGGTCCCGCGATGTGGCCGTGGTGGTGCGGTGCTGTGTTGTGTGTGACGCTAGGACCTGGACCCCGGACCGAGGTAGGACTCGCGACTAACCGCGGCGTGACGGTGTTTAGACGAGTAGCTTTGGGTGAGATTCCCAAAGCTTTCAGAGTAGCCGGGTGCTCGGTAGGAAAGGTCGGCTAGGGAAGTAGAGGCGGTCGGAGCCTGTTCCGAGATCAGATACGGACCTGTCGGCCGAGTAGACCTATAAAATATATTGGCGTCATTAACGTTTACAAATACTCCGTCTTAATTAACGTAATTTGTCGGGCCTAATTTAGGTGCTGTATTTATTTAATAACAAAAACTAAAGTTACGGTACTACCAGAAAGGTAGAGTCGTCGGTTTATAACCGAAAACCAGTCATTTAGAGCCATTATAAGGTCAAAATCGTAGAATATTCTATTAGTTTATGACGTAATAAGAACTAGATTATTGCTTAGGCCTAAGACAGTAGTCGGTGGACAGCTGACATGCCGTCAGGGGTTGAGATACCGCTCTAGGCGCATTTTTCACCACATCATTACAGCCGTCGGCTCATTAGCGCCCTCCAACGCTAAAATATTTGTAAATAAAACGCGAAAAATAGTAGCATAAGCTGTGGACAAAGAATTTTTCCGATTTATTTGCACGTCCAGCGATTTTTAAAGTAAAAAAATATAGCAACTGATGAGAAAAATTAAAAATAAAACAGGAACAAAAATGTAGAGCGAGGGCGTTGTGCAAAAACCTATAAAATTTTAAATAACAAGATTATTTCCATGTGATACGAATCTTAGGAGATAATTATTATTGATAAAATAGATAAAAGATAAAAGAAACAAGCTTTAAATTTATAATTTAATTAATTAAAAGTATTTATGTAAATTAATGCATCTAAAATAAATCTCTACAAATTTTATCACAAAAAATTTTACAAACATTCAACATTTGGAGACTGTTTTAAACATAAAATAAGTATTTTTAGAGAAAAGTGTTTTTCGATCTTACCTTTCGATCTTAGCTCCATAATTCTGTTGTCATAATTTCAAAGCTTGTTTATTTATTAAATAGACATCAGTTAAAAATATAACATTTAAAGGTGCAATGGCCAGTCTTGGATTTATTTCCATTTCAATAACACAGCTGATATTATGTATGACAGTAATAAAATAAATTTTATGACAAAATTAATAGGCCTAATGTAAATAATTATCTGACTATGCTCATAATTATTCTTATTTTATGCCACTGTGCTACATATTATACTTGAATGTGCATATTTAAATGTAGACAGTTATATATGTATTATGGAACTATGATGACATAGCTTTTTATATTAATACATATTTTCCTCTAATTAAATAACAATTTTTCTTAATTTTGATCTTGGACTTGATAAGGTAGAACCTTCTGTCTTAATTTATCTGAAATTTAAAATTTGATAGAGATTCAAAATTATGAATATTACATATTTTACATTTTTACATTATTGATACATTAACCTTATCTACAAATGACTTTGCTAAACTTTTTAGTACCTAAAAAAAACTTGTAAGTTCTCTAAAAATTAGCCTAAACAATCAAGGAAACCATAGAAGGAAACAATATAATATAATGAATGTGTATCCTACAAGTATGCAAATTTTGATATAAAATTTGAACAAAACGTACAAAATCTAAGAAACAATGTTTATTACCTATCTACAATCACAACATTGCATTAAACACGACCCAAAAGTTGATAATCAAATTAAAACGAAGTTAAACTTCTCAAGTCGTTAATAGTGACAAATAAGATACGGAATTTGGAGGGGTGATAAACTCCAAAGGGCAACACTTGACATCAAAGCGCCCAAAATTTGAAAAAGGAAAACTGTTTTGACGAAAAATGTACGAAAAGTACTCTTTTACAATTGGAACAATCGAGTGTTTCATTGTTCTTTTCTTAAATTTAAGGAAGAAATGTAGAGTCGAAGTAATATGAAATAGTTCTATCAAAACTCTTTAAAACATGTTTATTATAGTTTCGTTCATAAAGTTCTTGTATCTTGTATCTGAATAATATTATTTAAAAAAAAGCAGTGAATAAGTGCTTTAAATTATTATTAAAAAAAGGTATATAAAACTTTGCGTAATAAATTTACTCAAAACTAAGTACCTTTATGGCCTTATAATAAACCTTTATGTGTTTGGGAAACTAAAAAAATATAAAATATAGCTTAGGTAGGTACATGATAATTTTATTTACTTAAGTAATAAAATTGTTAGGAATATTATATTTCATACCTATGTTTTGCAACATGTAAAAAGCGCAGTAATAAAAAAACCTATAAAATTTAAAACTTTTTGTTCTTTGTGAAGTAGGTAGGTACGCTAGAACCAAATGTTACTATACCTAATAATTTATAATAAGTAGGTATAGACTGTAGAACAAAAACTATAACTCTAACCTAACACCGCATAATCGATAAAAAATAATCAACATAAATAAAAAATAAAAATACATTTTAAATTTTGTGACTCTCGCTGAAACTCGCGAACGGCTGAACCGATTTGGCCAAATTAGTGTTGAAATACCTAGTCTTAGAAGTCCAGGAAACGTTTATACAGGGTGTAACAAAACTAAGTGATAATACTTTAGGGTGTGTCTACGTGTTCCCTGCAGAGAGTTCACTGTGAAAGTAGCAGCGCTGAAAGACCAAAATTTTGTTTCACTTTTGTATGGGGAAACTCTGGGGCGCTTGCCCATACAAAAGTGAAAAAATATTGGTCTTTCAGCGCTGCTACTTTCGCAGTAAACTCTCTACAAAGAACACGTACACACCCTAAAGTATTATCGCTTAGTTTTGTCACATCCTGTATTAGGAGGGAAGTGATACAAAGTTCACCGGGTCATTTATTTATTTAAAAAATCAGTTACAAAGTCTGTCAGACAGCTTTTCCACTATATCGGACAAAGACAAAACTTTCTATGGCGTATCCATTGCTATAGTATGGAATATAATATAATATGTAAATTGTATATTCCCTTACAAAAGTACAGTCAACGTTTAACAAGCAAAACCACTTTCTCTTTCAACTGTACCCTGAAATCGCTTAATTAGTATTACTAATTAAAGGATCGAAAGTCGATACTCGCTTTGGTCCGCGACTCTAGCTGTCTTATATCTGCCGCATGAAAGTAACAATAAAGACGTGAGTGGAAGAATCGAACAAGTAACATTTAAACATACGGCCAATTACAGGTACTTACCTCATTTTGTCCCTAATTATTTTAATAAAACTTGTAACTTATCTACTTCATATCCTAGCTAATATTATATCTGGCTACACATATACTTCATAGGTTTTCTAGTACAAATAATTTTTCCGGCCCTAATGCCTTCATTTAAGCAAAAAAATGGGAAGTTTTTTCATGTTACTTACCTTATTCTTCCACTTACGTCTTTACTTGAAACAAAACAAAATAATGTAAAAAATGTAATAGGATAGTAAAAATTAAAAAAAAAATTAGAAAAACAAACTAAGTATCTACCCCTTTACCATCCTGGTAAGACATCATTATTATAAAAAAAATATTGACAGTAATCTAATGATTCGTCATAACTTGGAATTATTTTTACTCATTTACCTACTTAATATTTATAGCCTTTTTAAATCCCTTAATAGGGTATAATATTACTGCAATATTTCATGCTAGAGGCAATTCACCCATAGACAGAAAACAAAAAGTTTTGTTCAACATAATATAACGTGTGCCATCCCTGAATTTGGTCGGATTATTTACTGTATATTATGCTAGTAGTGCCCTCTGTCGACTTTTGCGTAATATTTCCCATAAAATCAGAATAAAATAGTTTGTAGGTGGGCCATCTTTATTAATTAAATGTTTGTTTGTGTGAATTATTATCAGCAACATATAAATTGTTATAATAGCATATTATAATTTACGCGACAAAGTGCGCATGTTATCATGCCAAATATAAATATAGAACTCAAATCAATTAGAAGACATGCAAGTTGATTGAATATTTATAAACATGAATAGCTATGGATCTCTCTCTAGTAACTTATAAAAAAATACACTGCTATCTAGGACATCCACACTAATATTATTAATAAATATGAGATTGTGTCTGTTTGTTTGCTACCTTTTCACGCCCAAGCCACTGAACTGATTTTTCTGAAATTTGGTATCTTACTATATGGAGATACTTTGAGTTCACAGGATAATTTTATTCCGGAAAAGTGTAAGGTTCTCGTGCGATGAACGAGCAATAAATAAATAACAGTGACAAGCGTATGATTTGCCAACTAATATTAAAAAATAAAAACATTAAAAAAATATGAACGTTTAAGCCGTCATTACACGCAGCTATTAAGCGCCCAACACATGTGTTTGATTTATGTTGTTTATTACAGTTTTAAGTGGAGTGGAGACATCTTCCATTTGTTATTGTTGTTATAATATTAAACTGTATTAATAACATAAAGCAGTTTTGTATATAAAACTGTTTGTTAAATATTTTGGCATTTATCATCCTTAAGAACTAAGAGGGCGATACTAACGAAAAAATCCAACATCGTCCTTCTATTTTCACACTCACGCCCGTCTTTCATAATTATTATTATGCCAGGTGAAAAAGGACGACGCGAAATCATGGCCAAGTTAGTTTTTTCTTAAAAACTCGATAAATATACAACATTTTAAAAATCTGCTAGGTCAGTTTCTCAATGATAGAATTTTATACAATGTGTTAAAATATTAACTTAGTGTAATTCACGGTTACGGCAATACATGAAAAATTCGTGAAAATTAGATGCATTTTTTGATTTTTTTCTATCGAGAAAATTTTAAAATATCGTGTTTCCGCTAGGTCGGATACTCGGAAATATAATGTGGTATTTATGTTTAGAAAATGAAACAATTCGGAGCTTATTTTCAAGTATAAAAATGAATTATAAAATCGACAATTTAGGTTAGACGCCAACTTAACATCCCTACGGTATGCGAAAGTTTTCATGTCTGGACAATGCTATACTTTAAGGGCCTTTTTCACCACTTCCTGATAAGTGCCGAATAGGCTATTTACCACTTAACATGACAGATGTAGTAGGTATGGAGAATCTGTCAAAAAAAAAACTGTGATTGTCTATTCAGCACGTTAACAGAAAGTGGAGAAACCGGCCCTAAATACTTAAACCTTATTATGAAAGGGAAAAACTAATTTCGGCGCAACGAAGTTACTAGCAACTTTTCCATCCATACTAATATTATAATATATGCAAAAGTGTATAATGTCTGTTACCTCTTCACGCCAAAACCGCTGGACCGATTTTGCTGAAATTTGGCATGGAGATACTAGGATAATTTTTATCCAGGAAAAATGTACGGTTCCTGCGCGATACTATCTTTGGCGCAACGGAGTTACGGGCATCATCTAGTTCTAAATATTGTTATTATTATTAATTGCAGTACATTGATGAGTACTATACTATACTATCAGAGAAGTTGATTCCTAGGCAGATGGGAGACCTTCGTTGTTTGGTCGCGTTACGTCAAACCCAGCCGCCAGATCCGACCAAATGACGTTGGTCTGTCAACTGCCTAGGAATCAATTTCCTCGATGGTACATTAATTAAAGGTACATTTTTTCTTGTAATTGTCTAAAAACTATTAAATACTATTTAATAATGAACAATAGTGACTAGATATTAGTTATAATAATTATATGATGCAAGTTGGCGTCCCCTCTAATAAGTCAACATGGCCATAATGGCGGACTTTGTAATCGCCTATCAATTTAATATTAAATTCAGCGCTCGGTTAGGTAAACTAGAATTAGCTAGACTAAATTAATGGTTTACGACATTACCTTGGTACCTAGAGGCGATTTATTGAAAATAGAAAATAGAGTTTGGCAGAAATTCACTTCGTTTTGATTGGCTGTCTTGGCTATAGCTATTATAAAATGCGATGAAAACTTCTTTTGGTCGGATTTTTCGTTGTTTTTTTTACTATTTATCCATAATAATATTATAAATGCGAAAGTGTGCCTGTCTGTCTGTCTGTCTGTTACCTCTTCACGCCCAAACCACTGAATCGATTTTGCTGAAATTTGGTATGGAGATACTGCTGCTGAACTGATTAGGCTGGGTATGGAGACAAAATGAATCCCTGGAAAGGACAAAGGATACTTTTTGCCCTGAAAAAATTTATGATTCCCGCGCGATAAACGGTTGTAACTTGCATCTAATATTATAGGTACACAATTTAATATGGTAGTGATATAATGTAACAACTAACAAGTATCCGTATTTTTGTTAAGAACAAAAATACCCAATTTTTAGGTTGTTTTGGGTTTTTCCTTATATAGGTACTTTCTGTGAAATATGATAAATTATTTTACAAGTTCTGCAAGTCGACAGATCTCAACCAACTTTGACATAAAACCCGACCAAGTTACATACGACACCTGCCTATAAAGAATTTCTCTTTTATACATAAAAGTTACAGACGACGCCTGCCCATACAATTTCTCTTTTATACATAATAATCTATACGCATAGATGGTATAAGTACCAACTCATACACCTACCTAATAATCTGCGCAATATGTTTGGTCAGTCCATAAATACAATCCCCTGATGACTCACCCACGATGCACTTCAAAATAATTGCTGAATCTATACTTATTATAAAACAAAGTCACTTTTTTCCCTCATGTGCCTTTGTTCCCTTTAATCTTTAAAATTACGCAACGGATTTTTATGATTCTTTCAGTGTTAGATAGCCCATTTATCGAGGAAGGTTATAGGCTATATTTTATCACGCTAAGATTAATGGAAGCGAAGAAATAGAGGAAAATGTAGAAAAAACGGGGAAAATTATTTGAAAGCTCTAACTTGAATGCGATAATCTCAGGAACTACTAGTCCGATATGAAAAATTATTTCAGTGTTAGATAGCCCATTTATTGAGGAAGGCTATAGGCTATAATTTATCACGCTAAGACTAATAGGAGAATGTGGAAAAAACGGGGGAAATTATTTGAAAGGGTTTATCTCGCGAACTACTGGAGCAATTTTTATGTTATTTGGCACAGATAACAGTAACAGAGAACAGTAGACCACATGAATGATCGTGATAGGCTATCGATTTTAATCATTTTTTCAGTGGCTATATATTTTATACCCGTGCGACGCCGGGGCTGGTCGCTAGTTATCTACAAAAAGCATGTAAGCTTTAGCGAGACCACGGCATTAATCTCTCTACTTACCTGCCAGATATCTAGCAAAATGTTTCGATTATGTAGCCTTTCGATTAAGTAGCACTTGCGATCATGGCATAGGCTTATTCTATTTTTACTAATTAAAAAACTTTTATACTTGAAATCAAAGCCAGCTGGACTACGTACTGAACAACATGTTCGAAATTTAATTCCAAATTTAAATAATATTCAAAATTAAAATGTAATTCCTGGTCTATATATAATTCGTGAAGTGATTTTAATAATTAAAATAATATGGCACAACGTTTTTTTTTGCGTTGTTATAATGTGAGTAATGTGACGTTTAAATAATTATGTAGGTATTAGTATTATTTGCTAGAAGACGCCCCGCAACTCCAAAAATTGTTTATCGCGCGGGAACCGTAAATTTTTCCAGGATAAAAGTATCCTATGTCCTTTCCCGGGACTCAAAGTATCTCTATACCTAGCAAAATCGGTTCAGGGGTTTGGAGGTGAAGAGGTAACAGACAGACAGAGAGACCTACTTTTGCATTTATAATATAGGTAATGCCGATTTGTTTACAACTAGATTAAAATGAATAAAAATAAATACATCCGTCGATGCAATTAAATGCATTTTAAATTAGCTATTCAAAGCTGAACTTTATTTGAAGTGACAGAATTCCAATTTTGCATGGCTCATATTTTAAAACTGCATCACGTCATTTTGCCACGTTGCAATGTGAAACCACCTTAAGGCAGACGCATTCTGAACAATTACAAAAACTATCAGCTGTATATGGCAATAAATCCATAAACTAGTGTGGAGTGTAACCAGTGGCAAAAACACTGTTATTGTGAACTTATGAATATGCATGCATACGCACAGTTCTGTCAATAACAATTAAATAAATTATAAAAGCTAGTTTAACTATAGTTATATGCTAAAAGGGATCTATTTTGTACGATCTTTAAGGGCGTTCCGTCCGGAGATTCCGTAATTGACCGTATTTAAAACCTTATAAACTCATAATCTGAAGGCTACAAAGTTATAGTAAAAATACAGCAATAATCTTCAGTATATCAACATTCCTTTTGTCGTTTTAAATTTTCTATTTTTGTTTCTTATACATATGATATCAGCTTCCAAAGTAATACCAATTTGTTGAAATTCAAGCATACATTCAGCATCTCCTTAGGATTTACAAATTACTTTTATTTGAAACTCACGCCAATAGATCGACAATATCATAAACTACATATTCGCCGTTTTAATTTTTTTTAAGGACAATTTTGAACTAAGATAAGTAAAAATAATAGGGTTTTGGCGCGATCTCGGCAACGCGGCAAATGTATGGCCAAGGTCGTTTGCTCGGGGAACGGCCTTAACTAGGGTATTGTTTGTAGTAGGTCAAAAGGCTTTGAAACTACACGACCAATTTTCATGATACTTGGCACAGATAGACATAGAGATAAGTATAGGATAGCAAAAGCTATTTCTTATAAGAATACTATAAGACTATAAGGTTAGTTTCTCCAATATGTAAAAAATACTTATAGTTTAAAATTAATAGTTTACAAACACTACTAGTTAAAGTTTAGTTTACATATACTTACGTTATTTTTTTGTATGGACTATAGAGTAGACTTTAGTCTACCTATAGTCCAAAGTCCTATAACTGCATACTTTAAACTTGAGTAATAAGTAGTAAGACTAGGTATAGAGTTATAGACGACTGATATTATGCCCGGCTCAGTAAAATTTGCTGAGTTAGCCACGCTTGCTGTGAATTTTTAAAATTACTTAATTTATTATGTTATGGGCTTAGGTAAGTTGCTTATTAAAGATTGTATTATATTTAAGAAAATTACTGGTGCAAAATAAAATACATCATCAATCACTATCTATACTTACTATACTTGCCACAATTTACATAACTAGATACTAAGTACCTATATATTTCGCTAAAGTTAACTTCATGAAACTAATCAGCGAAAACATTTCGACACATTGGTGTATTTTGGTACTTTACTACTGCTTATGGTGCAAGGTGCAACTAAAGTTTAAAATTCATAAAAATAAATTAAAGGCAATCCGAATGTGTCAAATGCTGGCCACTTCCAAGTGCCAATCACATTCTGATTCTCGATCGTCACTTTGATAACAATCAATAGTTATAAATTAATATAATGAATACGACCGTCTGACACATTCGACCTTTCTGCTTCAGGATCTTAACACCATGACAAGTGCAGTGTGTTCTGCATTCAACATAAAAACAAAATAATTTAATCTGTCAATAAAAAAACTGCGGGAGTTTTGCTGGGAATGTAAAAGGGTGCTGTTGTGTTTTTGTATTATTTTCCTAAAATTGTGTTAACTGAGTTTTTAATGTGTAATATTGGTAGAATATTAACCATTAGTTATTCGTGTTCATGCACAAGTGTAGGAAAGTGATGTAATATCCAGAAACGTGCTATTTTGTGTTCGATCCAAATTCCAAAACTCCATCGAAAGTTTCAGTAAAGCGTCTACCACTTTACTGAATCAACCGACTTGACTCCTTGACTGTATTGACTTTTACTTAGACTTTGACTAGACTTTAGACCTGACGATACATGAAAACGATGATGAAAATTATAATAGGAGGAATATTATTCCTTACCTTTTTACCTTGTCTGTGGCATAACATACACATCCTTTGTGTCAAGTTGCCAAAAAAGAAGAAAAAAAAAACTGCGCTTCGAAATTCGAACATTCAAAACAAAAAGGACCCACCCATAAAGACTGGATTAGTGCTATATTATTGCTAATAATGTTTAACTATTTTTGATGACACATAAGTCAATGATTTGATGATAAATTCTGTCACACCATAATGACTGAACCGATCGAAATAAAACTTGCGATTTATGTTCAAGCTTTTTATGAGCAAGTGTAGGCTCTATCTCTCCGTGATTTATTCGATTCGAGTGATGTATCCATAAAACTGTGCACATTATTGGCGACGTGGTGACAATCCATCCCTTGATCGACAACGGACCCTCACTTTACGAGGGCCTAATTAGTACACGGCGACCATAAAGCCTTGAGAACGAGTGCGTTTGTTTTAGCGGGGAAAACCGATGAAATTAAAAAAAGAATACATCAATTTGACATGTTCACTTTTTTATTTCCCAATCAACGAGACGCGAGCTTGCGGCTAGAGTGCCATTCTCGATGTAACTATAATAACGGTGTACACAATTGATTTATTTGTTAAATCCTAATAAAACTATTTTCTGGGGTTCAATTAATTTTCTATTGTTTAGAGTACAGCCGCTATATTTCTTAGGCATATCTGATAAGTATGTACCTGAATTTATAAATACAGGTACATAGTGCATATTCAGTAGTTACTTATACTTAAGTAAGTATAAGTACCTAAGTACTAAATATGCATAGGCATAGGTGATAGGTGTCATCAAATGAAAAACGAGTAGTTATAATAAACTATTAAATTGATTCTGTGAATGAATGAAGTTATAAAAAATACCGCATCTATTTTCTTGGAATTAAATGATAACGAATCTTAAATAAGATAAATATTTAAATGTTTCTTGGAAAGAGCGTTATTTTAGGAGCGGAAATGACTTGATGGTTTAAGTACAGTTTCGGAGTTGACGAAAATTTTGGCAAATTGTCAAAAGCCGTGAAAAGGACTTGAGGACTCCTTCAGAAACCGTTTAGCATCCTTTAGGTACTTTTCTTTTTAACGGTTCCCTTTGGTTGGGTTACTTTAAATGACTTTCATGGAAGTTTCTCGATGTACCACCGAGAAATTAATTCCTAAGCAGTTGACGGACCTACGTCATATTTTGGTCGGCTTATGTCAATTTAAAGCTGTGATCGGTCGGATGGGTTTGAATTAACGCGACCAAATTACTTATGCACATACATACATTTGCCTAGGAATCAACTTCTCTGATAGTACAAATCGAAATCAAATCTTATGCGTTCAGCGTTTCTCTTATTAACCCATCAAGCCCCGTACGAGCACCGGTGATTGCGACGATTACAATAGAATACAATGGCATTTCCAAGAATCTCCGATTAAAGGATTAAAATAGTATAGGATATTATAGTAATAGGATAGGATTATTGATAAAAATTAAATTATATCTTGCTCATAAATAAGATGGGATTTAAAAATTGTGGGTAGGTACTTTTATCAGATGTTGATTATATTTTTATAAATAAAAAAAAATTAACACTCTGTGGTTGCTTTGTAACAAACATGGCGTCATCGGTTTGGGTTGGCGCCAAAGGGCAAAAGCTGCAAGTAATTCCGGACTGTTTTCTAGTTCTAAAGTAGTATTAGATTTTAAGTAAAAATGTACCTAAGTCAGTGTCACTGAAATAGGTGCAGTGGATTCGCAGCCTATTTAAACAATTTAAAGATTTTTTTAAAATTTTTGCCTATTATAATATTATTATTATGTCGTATAATATAGGGACTGTGTAGGAACTAGGTAGCTATAATAGGTAGCATAAGTCAAACTAATAATAATAATCAATTTTTAAAAGTTTCGGATTAACGACACCAGTTGCAGTGGGGCTAAAATGGTCAAATTACTTATTAGTCATTGGTCACATTTAGCAATTCCTCTCAATCAATTCAGAAAATGAATTGTCAAAACTGACGAATGTCAAATAAGGAGTACTCGGGCTATTGGACCCATAAAAATTGGACCCAGTGGGTCCAATGACTAGATATGAATTTTTAACATTTTTTCATCTAGCGATTGGACCCAAGTAATTATTTTTATGACTGTTGGGTTTATGTCCGTAGGGCCGATAAAAAGTTGTAGATTAGAATAAAAAACAAAATAATTACTTTGTATGAAAAAAATTATTGAGATCGTTCAAGGCTCAAGACAAATTAAAACTTCAAACAAATAGTAAAAATAATAGAAAATAAATCAATATTTGGCCAATAATATTAATATAAAGTATTTTAAAACTAATAACATAAGATTCTTCGTACTTTGTTTGTTTAAAAACATTGAAATAAAACTAAAGTAGGTATTATTTTTTTTCTATCAAATGGAATCATAGGTTTTATTATAAAAGAACTTCTTAGGTGTACCTTGTAATTGTGAATTAGTTATTGTTAACAATAATATAATTTACTAGGTTTAAAAACATTAGAATTGCCAGTAGATCACTAAAATAATATTATTAAGTATGTAATCTTGTATATAAAATTCTCGTGTCACAATGTTAGTCCACGAACTCCTCCGAAACGGCTTTACTGATTTTTACCAAATTTTATATGCATATTCAGTAGGTCTGAGAAATGGCTACTGGTACTGGACTACTTATATATTAATAAGTGCATTTGTTGAATAAATAATAGTAAATTATTACAACCTGAGACTGACGGCGACCATTGTTTGTGCGACGAGATAGCGATCGACGTTGCCATGGCGACATACTTATTTAGTCACTTCAATAAAATAATATGGGCGAAATACTTTATATTATGGCAAAGCAACGTTTGCCGGGATAGCTAGTAATATTATAATTATTAAAATATAAGTAATACTTTCCATACATTTTTTTTTGTAGTTTTTAATAATATTACAATTTTTTAACAAAAATAATCCTTAGATGTTACGTTAAGTAAATTCTGTGGTTATAATATACATACACTAATATGTGTAAACAATTAGATATTAAGTACCTTTATATATGCTTGTAATTTGTGGAGATAAATAAAAGGATTATTATTATTATTAATAATATAAAAATATATAGTTTTATTTTAATCTTTTTATACTAATAATAATAATAAATCAAGTATTTTTAAAACATAATTTGACGCAGTAGATTTAGGTACTTAATAGTAATAATTATAACATAAGTTAATGAGAGTGTTCTAAGTTTTAAATATTACAAAATAATATGGTTATAACTTATAACTGATTATTTTTGTGCCAACCCTACTTCAAAATTTTTTGCCAGAAAACAATGGATCATAAAAGTGGGTCCAATCGCTAGATCAAAAATTCATATCTAGTCATTGGACCCAATGGGTCCAATTTTTTTGGGTCCAATAGCCCGAGTACCCCAAATAAGTAGGCATGAATTGTATGAATTACTGGTAATCCATACACATGAATTGCAAGCAGAGTGACCATTTTGAGATTTTAAAATTATTTTGGTTTTAGTATTTGTTGTTATAGAGGCAACAGATATACACAATCTGTGAAAATTTCAACTCTCTAGCTATTACCGTTCTTGAGTTACAGCCTGGAGACAGACAGACAGACAGACGGACAGACATCGAAGTCTCAGTAATATAGTTCCGTTTTTACCCTTTGAGTACGGAACCCTAAAAAATGAATAAATTTTGATTCATAATATGATTCTCCAAAGCGACCATATTTTTAGCCCCGCCGTTTGCAGCCTATTCCAAACTTAAAAAGCCAAAGCACTTTAGCTGTTAACAGTCGGTCTTTAAAAGAATCTTTAAATCAATCCTTATCAATGACCCGAGGTCACAGGATACTGAAGGTTCGTCTCATCAGTTATCAGCCTATTAGCTGAATATATTATCTTCCGACCCTGGGGACAAAAACAAAGGGTATACTCATAGGCCCATGAAAGAACAATATTTGTATGATAACTACGGATTTATGTTTTTGATAGCAAGTTTGAAGAATCACCGCGTAAACAGTCTGTTAAGAACTTTCGAGGCGCCATCATTCTGGATTCTTACAATTTGCAGGTTAATAAAAATATCTAATTAAATTCCATATATTTTAAGCATTTATTCATTTCCATAACTGACAATAATAGCCAGAATTTTAGGAATTGAATACAGTAATGGCTGACTGTATTGAAAATAGAAATCCCAATTTTTTTTTATTTATCTTGGCATAACTTTATTTGGCTTCTTATTAGCCAGGCTAGGCGGCAGGCCATAGCGTACTGCGTAGTAGTTATAGGTCTACCAGAATCTAATGGCAGAAAGTGAGAAAATAAATTATTGAATCTACCAATACCGGGGTAATAGGAATAAAACATTGTCATCATTTTTTTATTCCAAAACAATTTATAAAATATTATGGCAAAGAATCGTTTGCCGGGACAGCTAGTATTTTATATTTTTTTATGAAATACTGATCCAAGTTGTCACTTTCTTATGAATAGTGAAATAATTATTATACATGTATTATTCTATATACTGTATGCTGAGATACAATAATGTAGAGCACGTTGCACCAATATCTGGTCTACGGTGCAGCAGTGTGTGCGCTACGTGAGACAACTGACAATCTTGTCATAATATAACGTACTATATCTAATGGCCGGTTTACACGTATTAAGTTGATATTAAGTAGTCAACTAAATTTTAATTTAATTTGAAGTGCCTGCCCGAAATGTGTCAAGTGACAAGCCCCGCCTGCTAACTTAACAGAAAATAGTCAAAGTTCTAATTTCCTTGTTTAGTACTTAACTAAATTTTAACTTGCTACTAAAGTTAGTGGTTACATGCAATAAATAACTTAAAATTTAGTGAACTACTTATGAACTTAATACGTGTAAACCAGCCATAAGACAGAAAGTCTATAGGTACGCTTATACGGGCAACTAAAATTGCTCAATTCCAGTCAATTCTCGTCAACTATGACGATTGACGTCACGACTACATCAAGCAATTTGCGGCAACAAGCAGCCATATTGCGCAATACAATTGCCTGGAATCTTCAAGCCCATCGGATACGATATGAAATATATGGAGCAATTAGAAGCAACATCGCCGAAATAATTGCCGCAATTTATTGAAATTGCTCCATATTGCTCCACTAATTGCCCAGATCGGTCCATTCGTGTCACCGAGCAATTATTGCTCGTGAAAGCGCATCTTTACTAGCTTCTAAATACTGTCTACTTGAAAACACATACTTACGTCCTTTGCCTAAAACGACTTCGTAATCTATAATAATTGGTATCTACATGAAGAATAGAAGAAGCACCTACTAGAAAGAAATTAGCTTTAATCGTAGATGAAAATATAGTTTGCTGAAGGCTGAAGATAGTAGTTTGTTGTCTGCTTACAATAGTTAAAATAAAAAACAACAGCAAACATATTCAAATGTAGAGCAATTGATAATAACCATTAGCCTGTAGATTAGCTAGTAGTAGAGCTAACCATGATAAATAATATTATTATGTAGTTTATGGCTACTCATTTTAAGTTCTTTGCACAAAACAATTATTATTATACTTAATAGAAAAAAAAAACACCAGCACACTGCACACCTAATTTAAATATGGAACAATTGACATCCTGATTCTAAATTTGAGCTAGCCGACCTTGGTGGCGTCGCGCTGGCTCCCAGAACTAATAACAATTGCAAATGTATCGTGGAAATTCGGTTAATTCACCCGTATACATGCGCCACTATACTTCGCTACAGATTTTGTCCGAAACCCGAAATACGAGGCGTCGATTGAAGACGTGACTAGGATAGAATATAGTCAAATTTAACCTTTGTCGGTGACTCATAGTGAGAAAGGAAACGATTGGGTTCTGTTATTGAAATAATTAAGGGAGAAGACCTAATGGCAGACACTTTAAGGAAACATGCAACATTTGAATGTTATAAAATATATATTTATGAAAATAAAGGATTGATAACTTCTTCCATGTCTTCAGTAACTCTTACAAAATTAAACTATTATAATTATTATCTGACAAATCAATTAAAAAATATATTATTGGTCTTTTTGTAAACTTAGTCATAAGTACTAATAGATGACACCACAAAAAACGAACATCACTAATAGTAGACACCAATATGAACTAATAGTTGACATAGAACATTATATTTTCAAAAGATTTTATTTACTTCATCGTCACTACATGCATCAGAAATATTATCCTCGTTGTCTCCCGATTCTATTCATTCTTCTTCCATGCTAAAACTATATTTCCTTTTATTTATATTTTTCATATTTTTGAAGTTTTTCACTTCAAAAATATGAAAAATAAAAATAAAAGGAAATATAGTTCTATAACGGCGTTGAGCACTTTTGTGGGATGGGTAAAAACTGTGAAACTAGCGTCAGATTCTCGTGCTGATCGAAAAACCTTGGAAAACCCGTAAGAAGGTTGGAGAGTAATGTTTTGTGTCGAACTCGAACTCGAACTTGAATTGTTTGTAAGGGTTTCGATAAATTAAAAAAAACGATTTTTTAAAAATCGTTTTTCATAAAAAATGGGTTAAAAATTTAATCGATTGTAAGGGTTTCCATTAATTTAAAAAATCGATTTTTTTAATCGATTTTCAAAAAAAATGGGTTAAAAATTTAATCGATTGTAAGGGTTTCGATTAATTAAAAAATCGTTTTTTTTAGATCGATTTTCATAAAAATTGGGTTAAAAATTTAATCGATTGTAAGGGTTTCGATTAATTAAAAAAAAACGATTTTTAATAAACGATTTTCATAAAAAATGGGTTAAAAAAATGCACAATGTTAATATTCAAGTTTTCACTTCTGCCGGCACTCCCGGAGTGCAATCCGTCTTTTTTTCCTAGCAAATTTATTTTCAGTCTTTAGTCTTCATGCTTCTTTTGCCTCTTCTTTTTTCTTCTTTCTTTTCTCAGCACTCCTTTTTCTTTTTTTTTACTGCTAAAAAACTAAAGCAATTGATTTTTAGATCAGTACAAGGTCTAATATTAGACACGTCCATTTTTAGGTGCAGTAGTTCTAAGTTCTTAGATTGTTAATAGAATTATATTTTCAGACAATAGTGATGATTTTTGCAGTAGAATAAAGTACAAAATAACTTTAGTATGAATTGCAAAACTCAAAGATGAGATCCATATCATCTATTAGGTTTTTTTTTACATTTTCAAGAACTAATAGTAGACACCCTTTATATTGTTAGGGAAAATGGACAAAAAATCTTAAATAAACATTAATTAGTGTAAACAACATGGCCATTAATCCAATGAAATCAATAGAAATTACAAAAAATCGAATTAATGTATTCAAAACTTACATGCAAAATGTCGCCTTCCTTAACCTATTTGCTAAGAAATTGCCGAGCGCATGTTGACGCGGTCATATTATTTATGAAAACTGATACCATTTTAAAATTTTGTTCCCGAAGGCGTCTCTAATATATTTTTTCAATTCAACAGATAGCTTGAGAAGCTTATAAAATTTACAGTGGTGAGAAATAATTAGAGTAATTCTTATTTTTATGGTATTTTTGTCATAAGTGTCATCTATTAGTTCAGTGTCTAGCATTAGGTCTCTTCCCTTAAATATTAGGTACATTTAAGTTGTAAGTGCAAAAGAGCCTGTAATGTGGAAAATGAATTTAGTATTATAGATTTGACAATCTGCACCAACTTCCATTATACTAGTTATGTAGTTTTTCTTAGATACAAGAGCACCAAAAGGTCCATCACTTGCACCATTTCAAATTAACCCTGATATTGTCATTCTTTTTCTTACATATTAAGCGGGGAACGAGAGACATGCCTAACTCGATAATTAACGAACGATTATCAGCTTTAACCCAGACTAACGTAAGTGGGCCTACTTTGATCATTTCATACATCATTCATCATCATTATAATAACATGTACTTAACCGTTAACAATTTCATAAATTCATACCTAGGTAGATCAACTTTTGTATGTAACATAAAGTTATGGTAATAGCTATTGTAAATATTATGTATATAGCTATATTTAACCATTATTATTTGATTATAATTTATAACTAAGAAATGCAAATAAAACTTCATCTCGGAGTTTCCAAAAGTGATCTTTATTTTCTCTATACTAAGGTATAAAAGTAAAATATGTAAGTGTAAAGATTACCTAAACTGCAATGAAGGCTTAACGCTCACCTTACAGACAGAACAGCCTTTAGTTAGTAAGTATAAAGAGACACCAGATAATAACTTAGTAGAGTTTGTTAAACTAATATGTATTCTGTGGTAGAGTTGACTATCCCGAAAAAAGGAACCTAATGTAGACTAGGTTTAGTGTAAATCGTAAACTTGGTACTGAGTCTAACTACAGATTTCTAAATAGTTACTATGTTATGGTCTAACCGACTGTTTTGTCGTAGATTAAAGTGATCCTAACTATTGAGTATTGACAGTGTAATTATTGTAGTAACTAGTGAGATAGCTATGATTTGTAACACGGCTGTTATTATCGAGTTTGTAAACATTTTTATCTACACGCCAGTCGACACAATTGACTGCGTTTATTCGTTTAAAGCAGTGCTATTATCAATTACAGTTAATTGTTCCTGTCTGTTTGTCTCCCTTTAACATATTGTGAAGCGTGTAAGTAGATAAGGATGGGTAATATATTAGACGCAGTGAGCTTAAACAAGTTGCTATCAATAAAGTTTATCTATGTTACACGTTCAAAATAATGACGTAATATTTTACCGTCTTAATTTTAAATATTAGATGCACTTATGCCTTTTGACTTTTGTTAGTAAACTCTTGTGAGAAAACAGAAAAAGACAATTTTATGTGATCTGTATATAAAACTTCAGCCATTAAACGTAGAAATGATTATGTTGTTCTTAAATCTTAAGTTCTTGACCCTTTTAACCGGCTCAAACGTGCTGAAGTTATAAGAAACTCCATACTATATTTAAAATACTTTTATTCTACGGTATTATAATATTGGAAATTGTGCACCTTCGGGCATAGATTCCTCTTACAATATTTATAATAATAATTGTTCCTCCGTCAAAATCCAAACCACACTTGCACTCTTGTGGTATTTAATATTTATACTTACCAAATTTTTACCCGTTAACCCCCACTCCAAGTGGGGCGATGGTAGAAGGGATTCCACATTGTCAGTGTTGCACTTTGCAAAATTAAATATTAAAACTACCATCTAATTTGGTTCAAGATAATTGAGTTATGATAATTTAGAATTCTAAAATCAATGAAATATGTTCTGCATTACATAAGTCCATTTAAACAGAAGCATCTAAGGTTACTAAAATAGTACCCTTTTTTCATAGAGCCGTTCATTATTTGTCGTGGAGCCCCGTGACTTAACTCCCGACGTACCTAGGTGCTGGTCGATAGCCACTCGTCACCTCGAGCACTTCTTACTTTGTTGCAGTTTTACATTTTTGCAAAAAAGTCATTTTTAAGTGGACACACGCACTAGTTATAAACGCTACTGGCAACTTCATATTAAAAAATAACCAGCCAGTGTAAATTAAAAAAAAGCATGTTCTTTTTTCAAACTTGACAGCTACAACGTTGACGTTTGTTTTTTTTTACACTTTGTTTTGCAGCAGATGTCATTATTTATAATGCCAAATACTGCTCTGATTAGAATTGACGGCTAGTGCAGAAGGCTAAACCACTTGAGTGGTCAGCGGCGTGGGATCGGGTGTTTTGGTGTTCACACGCTACCTGCTTGTCATTCAAGTCCCCTCATGACGGGACGACTGTCTCAAGGTCCCATTCTAGAAATAGGTCGCTTGTAGGCCTAGTAGCATGTCGGTCTAGTATTTAAAACTTAATGAAATATAGGATGAAATGTAAGAAATTTGCCTTTCCTTTCTTAAAATACAAAACAGACAAAATTGTTTTTGTTTTAAATTAAGTAAGTACGTATTTTGTACGTATACGTCGTGATTTGTGAAAATTTTAATTTATAGACACCTATGTAAAAAGACGTGTACCCATGGATTTAAAAACAAAGGATATTATAATATAATATGGCATCCGACGTTTATTTAACAGAAAGAAAAAGAAAAACCTCGAAATAATATATTATGCTATTATGGGCAACGCTCCCTTTGCCTGTCCCGACCGGGACGAATTAAAAAAATATGCTATTTATTTGATCACTAGATGACACCCGCAACTTCCTATATTAGTTTATCGCGCGAGAATGAGGAATCGTACATTTTTTCACGACAAAAACTATCCACATAATAATATATCCTTTCACGGGACTCAAAGTAGGTACTTATCTGGATACATAATATAATGACGAACACCCTATAGAATCATATTGTATGAACTTTTTTACATATTCATATTATGCAACAAAATTTTTATTTTTGTTGTAAAAACTCCTTGTTTTCATAACAAATGGGTGATTATTTGAATCAATTACCCTAATGCTGTCTATTTACATACGAGTAACATAGAATTATTTAATTATTTCACTATCTCAACATCTCCCAAGTGCACGGCTAGTTAGCCATGTCTTTTGGGGGGAAACGAGCGGGATCGCCTGATGGAAAGCGATTATAAGCACCACTTGAACAAAAGCAAAAACAAAAACCAAGTAATAAACTACTGCTACTGTACTTTTGCAGCATTAAAAGTATGTGCTAATTCAGAGCCTAAACCATTAGGTATCATATCAAAATTCGTTGAAATCCGCGAAGTATGAATTAGTTTTTGCACGAAAAAGACTACTACAACAGCTATTAACACCCTTGTATTTATGACTAGGGCCTGTTTCACCACTTCGGCACTTCCTGATAAGTGCCGATAGGCTATATCCACCACATAACTTGACAGATAAAGTATGGAGAATCTGTCAAAAAAGTTGTGAATATTCGGCACTTCATCAGAAAGTGGTAAAACAGGCCCTAATAGTTTTCTTAAAGGTTTCGGATACATTACCTTACGCAGTATGTTGTATGTTTTTGCGTAGTATGTATATTAGCACCGAATACATATTAGTTATATTAGTAAGAAGTGATTTCATAATGTGTTTTGGGCTTTGGAGTCGTGTTTTCCGCGCGTCTTTTCACTTGAAACAAAAACTTGCTCTACTCATAAGCCTGTGTCGCGGTCCCTCCGAGCCTATATAGAGTGTTCGCATTTTGTAGGCTTATATAATGAGTAATTGTAACATCTTTGATATCATTTGATCAATTTTATTATAAATATAAATGTATACACATTTAACAATTATTATTATCATTACATTACTAAAAATCTGGGCTCAAAAAATTGGTTTTCATTTGTATCAACATTGGTATTATTTTTTTTAATTCTTACAATATAGGTAAGTATCTAATTATTAACAAACGAATAAAATGCAGAACATGAAAATTTTACAAAATTAATGTGCATTATTTTAAGGTCTCAGTGACATTTATTGCTGAAATAAATGACCTGTTGCGCTGTTACAAGTCGAAAATATTTTTATTTCATTCTAGCCAATTCCAGCAGCTTCATCACCGTAAAATTTTATTGCATTATTACAGCCTTGTCAATTTAATGTGTAACATGGAAAACTTTCGCTTAAACAGCTGCTTTTCGTCATTGTTTCATCCAATTCAACATTTTTGTTTTTATTTTTTTGGGTTATATCACGGACCGAATATCCTGTTATTCAAATTCCTAACTTATTTAACTATGTTGCTCGCAGCTTCGTTGTGCCAAAATTATTTTATCACGAAGGAACCCTAATTTTCTCAGCGATAAAAACTATCCTAGTAATATGTCCGGGACTTAAAGTAGGTATATATTATCTCCGTACGAAAAATTCATCAAAATCTAATAAGCGGCTTAGCGTGACGAGTAACAAACAAACAGACACACTTTCACATCTAAAATATGGATTCTTTCATCCACATTCATACAATTGGACATTTTAGCTGTTTCGGAGCACGCTGTATACGGTTCGGTGGCGCCGTCTTCAAATTCCCTGATGGCCGCGATGCTGAGATAGGGAGCTCGTGTATAACAAATGGGAGACATCCAAAATAAAGCAAATCGAACCGCGGCCCTGAATTCGTGGGGCCACTCCACGTGGATACATTCCCGGCATTTTGTATTCGCCGCCATGTTTTTTTTTATTTTTGGCGCGGGACGTCGCGTTCTAAGTTTGAATTTTTTTTTAAATTCGTTGATTGGGGTATTGATTTTAGGAATACTTGAGACATTAGAACCAACCTAACTATTTTAACCAGAAAAAAAACTCTTACCTACTCTAACTTTTATAGATTTAATAAAGTTATAAACTTCGTTCAAATACCTAATTCACCTCAATACTCGAGGAATTTAAATTGTTTCGACACAATTGTGGTCTAAAAACAATTAGTACTGTTTATGGCATTCGAGAGTTAAGTAGACATGTCACGTATACCGAACTTGGTTAATTCGCTTTTCACTTAATTAATTGCTTCTAATTATTGACGAAACTCAGTCCACATTCGGTTTAATTCCAGTACGGTATTAGAATATAGACAGTCTCGATTTGGAAAATAAAACTTTCCTGTCATAAAATCAATTCGTTTTAAGGCAAAGAATTACAAATTAGGCCCAGTCACACACATTTGGGTTAATTTTAAAACCTAGGATCAAGTAATGTTTGTATTACAAAGAACGACAGAAGTTACATGAAATGACGACTACAACTCAGGTCTGTACCTACTTGTTAGCTTTTGGTGCCTAAAAGTGAACACTGAACAGGCAATAATAATGAACGCATAGTGAGTGAATGTAAAGCGGGCGCTAGACTCTACCTCCTTAATTGACGGGAATTCAAATTAGGAACATATTTAAATGCGTTTTAAAAAGTAAAACCGTCGTTAAAAATTCTTTCAACTCTTACTTTCTTGATGATTTAAATATTCATTCGTTGTCGTAGAATCGTGTATGTTTTGTACGGTGCACAATGCAGCCTATATTATGGGAGATAACATAATATTATTATGTGGCTTTAGGGAGGATATAGTTTTGTTCTGTTGAATCGGATAATACAATGACGAAACAATATTTCTATCTAGCTAAAAACTCCAAAACACTTTCTTTTGAATAGGTATAAGAATAAGGGTTGCTTTAAGTATTAAAAACTTTTTTATTATTTTATTAAAAACCCCCGCTAAAAAACTATAAAAAGTAATGAAATAATATTTACTGACTTTAAGTTTAAATAATTCCTAAGAGTAATGTAATATTTTAGTCCATAAAATATGTTGTCAAGGTGATACAGACAGACCGACAGACAGACACGTCAAACTTATAACACCCCTCTTTTTGGTCAGGGGTTAAAAACAATAAGACAAAAGACTTACTTAACTTAGTACAATTATTTAATCAATAATATATATTTTAATTTACGAAAAAAATTACTTTACTCAAGCTTGAATAAAAAATAACAAATATTCGGTACCTATCCAAAACTAAGTTTAAACAAAACCCCCGGTCTGGTTTGATTGTCACTTGTTACATGACACAAACTGTCACCAACTGTCACCGCTAACCGCACAGGGCCGAAGGGCCGACCTTTGTTTTTTGCTTGGAACCACTGTTATTGTTTTTTTATTGTTTTAGTTTATAACGTTACGACAGTTGTCTTATTCTGTTATTGTCATCTAATTTACGGTTATCACGCTTTGTTTGAATTGCCTTACATAATAGACGATAATAATGTTATGTTATGTACAATGTACATATTATTAGTAACCCCCTTGCTAATATTTTTTTTAAACAGTTTTAGTTAGAGAGGTAGGGTCTGTACTCAAATAATCTAATATGTATATATAAATATCCCGTCACGATGTTTTTCCGCGATGGATTCCTAAACTACTTAACCGATATTAATGTTTCTTTTTTTTTAAATGTGTGCTTTTTCCAACTTGAGAGATAGGATACCTAGCTTAGATCTTTAATATTTATAGTCGCAATTTTATTTTATTGCAAATTATTTGTCTATATAAAGAGCGACCATTGTTTATGCGACGCGGGTCACGGGATAGCGATGGACGTTGCCATGGTGACATACTTATTTAGTCACTAATTCAATAAAATAATACGGGCGATATACTTTATATAATACTAGCTGACCCGGCAAACATTGTTTTGCCATATAAATAATTTTTGGTATGAAAAATAGATGTTGGCCGATTCTCACACTTACTCAATATGCTCACAAAATTTCATGAGAATCGGTCAAGCCGTTTCGGAGGAGTACGGGAACGAACATTGTGACACGAGAATTTTATATACAAGATGGCAAAGAAACGTTGCCGGGACAGCTAGTATATTATAGTTTATGATTAATGGACTAAAAATAAGGAGTGAAGAAGAATAATCTGTGTTTGATGATAGACATATCAATAATATAATGTTGATTTATGTGGTCGCTGTGTTGATTTAATGTAATTTCTGATTTCATTTAATTCGAGTCACAAGCACCATAATACATAATAATATATTATTATTAAAGTATGCGCTAAAACAAAAAAAGGACAAGAAACTAAGAACAATAAAATCCTTTAATGACACCAATAAAATGCAGGTAAGGCCTAAATATTCGCACCAGACAAAGACAGTCACTAAATGATGGATTTAATAAACTTTTTATCATCACAAATGAACGTTCAATAAAAAATAACACAAAAGCCTTAAATTTTACATCGACGTTTACGGACAAAAGCTTGTAAACCTTTTGCAATTACGGCGGTGACTAAAAACAACTAAACATAAAAAAAATCAGTTCGAAAATTAAAAAACGCGGGCCGTTTAAGTCCGAAGTGATTTAAGACAAAAGTCGGCGTTTGTGATTCGAATTTGGAAAATAAAACAGCTATAAATAACGATTAACAAAAAGTGGTGTCATCTCGGCTGTTATCGGCGAGGCTCGGTAGCCCTACTAATCGACACAAAAACCATTGAGCACTCTTATTTATTTTTTAACCTAAATAAGTGGAATATTTTTAATACAGATGATTAATTGTTTTTGACGTGACAACGTCTTATAATTCGATATGGGCTGCGCGCACGAAAAAACATGACGCAATATGCGGCGTTACCTCGCTCTGAGGCGTTCCATTTAAGGCTATGACGTTGTCACGTTCAACTATCGTCAGTAAACCGACTTTACAGACAACCGAGTTCGAGTCGAGTTCGAGTCGAGTTCGAGTTCGAGTTCGAGTTCGACACAAAACACTACTCTCCAACCGTCTTTTGCCTTTGGTTTAGGGCCAAATAATAATTTAAGAACTTCAATAAAGGTGGGCAGCTTAACTCTTTATTGTATTAAATTCAAGTATTATTTTGACCATTACTATTCATTTAAAAAATAATCCATGAGGCCCACTTGCACAAATCTGGTTTAAAGTTAAGCCTAGGTTAAGAAATTAAGTCAACTCTTTTATTGGCTTTGTGTTAGTGACAAAAAAATTAATTTAATCTCGTGTTACCTTTAACCCAGATCCGTAACTTGGAAATATTAAAATAATCGAATCTTTTGTCTCTAAAAAATCTAGTGTGAGCGTCTCCACAGTTTTCGGTGTAGATATAGATAAGCGGGCCGCGGCGCCACCTTGGGGTGGCCCGGCGCATCTACTGATACTTACTACTGCACCGCGCTAACATATTATTAGATAACTTTCAATTACTCGCCTACGATGGTAAAAAGGGTTAAAACTCGACAGTCACGTATTTGTTATTGAAGCTAGATATTACATTTTCAATAAGGTAATCTAAGAATGATAATACTCGTAATAACTGTAATGAATAATTATCATTAATAATATATATTTTGTTAATTATAATTTGTTCTTATCATTGACTACATTATTATGGAAATAAGTTAGTCACACTACTATAATTATACTCACACTAAAGCTTCCTAGAACTAGGTAAGTAATTATTATAATGCCTAAATTTTGCATAACGTGACCACATCCAGTATTCTATTTTAGGGACGACCTAAAAGAAAAAATAAACATTTTAAAATCAAATTTGAGTAATGGAAGTATTTGCATATAAATGTGGTGTAACACGGGTTACTACACTTTAACTTGTGCCACCGCTGATGGCTGCTTCGCACGTCACACGATAAAAACTTTTTTGTTTTTTATACAATATCTAAAATAATGTGCATTTAAATCGAATTAAAGTCTTTTTTTTATTTTAAATCTATTTTCAATAAAAATAATAAATCTACGCAGCCTAACTCAGCTTGCGTATTATTTATAGAAATTAAGTAGTACTAGTTAATTATTATTTAATGTTTACTAAAATAGTTGCAATATTAGTGATAATCATGATAATGAATAAGTACTTTGTAAAAATGTAGCATATGTGTTTTTTTTCTTTTATCTCTTACTTTCAAATATTATGAGATAAACTCGTGATTTCTGGTTTTATGATTATCTGCACTCACCCCTCTCGCTGAGGGCAAGGACCTACCTTTGCCCTTTGACTCAGTAATGCATCGTAAGAGGTACTCAATACGAACCCTTGTGTCATGTGTAGTACTCCAAAGTATTGGGATTATTTAGTGTAGCAAAATAAAAAAAATCTAAAAATGAAAAAAGTTATTTAGGTTAACCCGAGTTTAGCTGTCTGTGATATAAAAGTATGGTGTGAGTTGCCTGTCATACATTAATATCTATTAAACATACTAATAATTGTATTTTGTGAAGAACAAACATTATCTAATATCTTCAAAACAGAAAGCTAAAGATATTTAGTAGAACATGGTAGAACTGATAAGTTAGAAATAATATTTTTCAGAAGTACCAAAAAATAATATGTATTACTATTTACTATACACTACAATTATAGTACTATGTAAGTACTTATATTAGTAGACTGTTGACAACAACACGAGTTACGAATAATATTATGTTATTACCTTGGTTATGTAAGCCGCTTGTAGCTATTAAGTTACATAATGTATAACTGAAAAGTGTTAGTGATAGTTTTAGTTTTTGTTTTATTTTTTGAACATGTTACTTTTTTAGATTATTATCGACAACACCCAAAATATTGTAATTCTTTAGAGTTTAGTTTAACAAAATATTTAAAATCGATTTTAAACTTAAAAGGCTGCCGTATAAGATTTCAATTAAACTATACAACGAGTGAAAAAGGGATAAAATATTTTTCAATTGTATGTAATTTAAATAATAATTTAAGCATATATTTTGTCTATAATTCACGGCGGCAGGCAGGATCAATACTCATAAGTTGCAGATACGATACTACCTCTATAATACGCGTACATACTACTACGTACATATACATCTATAGTACATGCAGTTACTATACCATACTATACGTGTGCTATACAGTATAGTATACGTGGGGAAAGAGTAGGCTGTAGTGCAATGTCGGCTGATTCCCATGAAAGGCGAGCTGTGTCGCTAAAGCCCAGACAAACCAACGCTTAACCGGAGTTTAAACTCGGATTTCGCAAATTTCCTTTTCATGATTACAATACATTCAAACTGTGTTTAAATTATATTATTGACATTTATAGGTCGTATCATAAGTACTTGTGACTTGTGAGTAAAGAATAGGCTCCACTTTTTTGAAAAACTGAGAAATACCTTTGAAGAGTGAAGACGCTTTCGTCGCTTTTGGAAAAGCTTTTATGGCAACTTTTAACAAATTTTTTGTATTACCCAGTTTTATGCCATTTTTAAATAAAACCACTTTGTTTAAAAAAAGGTTAGTTAAATAATATTTTTATGACATCTTTAAATTAACAAAATTGCGAGTTCCCTAAAAATACATGGGTTAAATACAATGGGCGAACCGGGCCATAGTGATGCGAAGCCGCAAGAATGCGACAACGTGTGAGCAGATGCGCTCCCCTCTTCCCCTCCACCTCTTTCCTTTTATTTTTTTAAATAAAAGAATTACTGATTGATCATTGACAGTACAAATAACGATTCGGCGGCGGAGTGCAATAAAATTCGTTAGTAATTTAAATAAATCGACCGCTCGAGTTTAAACCGTATCATGGGGTGGTAGGACTCAAATTAATTTGTTGGGGTCTGTAATTACGTCTTTTAGGAGCGAGCGGGGCTGCTAATTAGGATAATGTTCGTTTAGTAGGGCATGTACGGCGCGTTTCGTCTGCATTGTCCTGCACGCGTGGAGATGCGTTCTGGTTTCCTACATGGTGTCATTTAAATCGTATAGAACGAGAAAGTCCTCGCTCCTCATTGGCTGAATTTTATGCTGACATGCTGAATTTCATAATAATTTTAAATTCATCAGTTTGAAGCTTAGGTTTATGAAGTTCCAAATTCAAAAATAATATTATAAACTAAGTATGTACTTATACAACCAACTATGCAGAGTTCTAACTTCTAAGACACGTCTTAAAAGGTATTGTAAAGGTATATATTTGTTAAAATAGTTTTCAATGCTTGATTTACGATGATGTGGATTGTTTTTTTTAATAATATTTAATAAATAAAAAAAACTCTATCTCGCGTTTACATTGTAAATTTTTTCGACATTGAAACATGAAGAGCGTATCAAATATTACACTCAATTGTATTTACATTTCACTGAAAAAATACGTATCGTATTCACCCAAGCCCACAAAAGCAACATTCGAATAAAAAAAAATAATTCGAAATTCAAAAAATTGCGGCAAATAAGGGAAGATTTGAAGTAGGTAGGTTTAGCGCTGCCATAGAATGTGGTGTGTGAATAGAGCATTCACGGCGGCGCAGTGAGGCGGACACATCACACCCTACCCTCTATTTAATTACCATACTTATTGCTTTCCTTAACATCGACCATCTGAATCAATATTTGATTTTAAAAAAAGGAACGAACAATGAAAACAACTTTTTTTATTACACCACTACAATTAAATGCATTGGACAAAATTTTCGGTGGAAATTACCAATAGACGTACAAAATCCAAAGGCTTTAAAGAAAACTGCGGCGGATTTTTAAAATGCTGTAACAGAGTAAAAGCGTGGATAAGTGACAATCTCAGCTGGCAACACCTTTTCATCCTCATGACACTTAGAACGCCATTGTGATTGACGGGAAGCTGAATTAACCCCTGTTCCGATGCGGTAGAGACCAATTTCGCGTGTAGAGTCGCCTGCTTAATTTTCATACCTAGGTCAATAGATGTTCAGGTAATTTTCCATCCTCCGCTAATGCTAGACCCTATGCGGCGGGTTTGCGTGCATAATTTGTTGCACTAGCGAAATTTTGAACAAAAAATACTCTACTTAGAGCTATTTAAAAGCAATTCGAACACGTGTCATTATTGCAAAAACTATATGTCGTAGAGCAAAAACGACATAATAAATTATTAAGAAATCAGATCATAAACCAAGTTGACACTATAGACCAGTGTAAGACCTCCCGTGGTTCCCTCGACGTTCTTATAACCGGTGGGTAAAGCTCAGATTTGTGGTTATCGGGGGCCCGCGAGCGCTGGTGTTTGTGTTTATTGTATTAGATTACCGACACTGTGCGGTTTCAGCTCCCGCGAAGGCTACTGTGACGTCACTGGCGTATTCCGGCATGCGGTCACGCACATCCGACATGCACAAATTGACGATCAATTAAAACTTGACCGAACAAACGAAAACTCGGTGAAACCGGCCACAAACTTCGAACTTTAAAATTCGATAGAATTCGTCTCTTTAGGGTTACGCTTTTTGAATAGAAAATTTGGGAAAACTCTTACGGCGTTGTGCATTTTTTTGGTGTGAGTAAAAATTATAAAATTGAGTTACCTGATCGATTTGTAAGACGGAGAGTAAATCGCCGAAGTAGGAGACGAAATATTACCCCCTCCCTCCCTAACTCCCGTCTCTTTCAGCACGATGAAACTTATGACATTGCCAAAACAAGCTCTAAGAAGAGTCAACAGAATATATTCCACGAAATATAACTTCAAAATTTAATTATGGTTATAATTATAATCTGTTTCTAATAACTATCAGAATTACTAGAACACGTCTACTAAATAGGTATTATCGGTACAATAACGATTTTAATTACACGTTAAAATTCTTACACCGTACCGTCGCCATTTCTGGAGGTACAAGAACATGTGTCACAGGATGTGAGATTCGTTGGCGGGAATGTACGGGTGGCAAAAAAAAAACACCTTTCTCATTTTCCTGGTACTTGCTGTGGTCTGTGGTATGCTTAGAAGGGGTTATGTGTCTGGACTCAATATTAATTGGTACCTAACAACTAACGATGATACCTTTTCAAACATTTTAGACTTATTTCAACAATGGAAAAAAAAATAATCACTGTAAAATGCCCTAATTTTTAAAAAAGCTATTGTGATGAATTAAAACAAAGACATTTTCGATTACGTGAACTTTCAAACAACAATAATTAAACAAAATCGTTTCATCCTTTTGGGAGCTAAGATATTCCACTTTGACATTCTTCTATTTTTTTAATCCAGGAAAAAATTTATTTAATCCCTATATTTTTATCATCAGTTCCTTACGATGTTACAAAAACGAACAGTAAACTCGAAAAAACCTATATTTTTAACATTTAAACTTATTTTTATGGTGTGGTTCAACATAAACTAGCGACACATTTTTTTGCTAACCGTATATCGTACACGGTACATACTTGTCGTTAATCAGGCTTTTTGCCAGCTCGATAATAAGTAACAATTGGTACATTTTATTGGATCAAGTATTTTGTAATTAAACCACTGTTTTCGAACCTTGGAACGACGGAAAAAATATTATTTAATCTCGATGTGGATAAAAAGATGAAGAGATTGGAATAGGCGAAAGACTCATACATGTCTTTTAAATGAAACCTATTTAAAAGCCATTTATATTTTATCAATTAGTATAGATAGGAGCCATTAGGAGTTCGACTGATTTATTAGTAGGACGACTAATTACGGTACCGTACGTTTTTCATCTAATGAGTGTGTTAACATAGTGTGACGAAATAATTACAGGTGACAAGTAAATTTATGGAGCTAGGCCTTAATCTTAATAAGCAATTTCACCATTAGCGGTTCAAACACTGAATATCTCAAAATACGTCAAATGAATCAACTACTGCATCACTAATGTGCCTATTAACAAAAACATATTAGAATAAAAATGTCGTTAGCGTATTAGTTTCCGTGTGTACATGATAAAGTGTACAAATTTTAAATGAGCCCCCTGAACGTTTTAAGAAATGTGGACGCTTTAAAACCGGTGCGTATCTACAAGACGAATGACATAATTATACGTGTTGCCAACTTACCTCTACATCGGTTTCTAATTTATTACCCCATCTCAAACCGTATTTGACAGAACTGAATACACCCATAATTCGGAAATTAATATAAAACCATTAGGCCATCTTTCGGTAGAGATCGAACCGATAAGTTCCTAAGTAATCCCACTTCTGATGCTGATTTTATAATTTCGAAAGTTTGGTACTCAGTAGTATTTTGATTAGCGCGGTCACAACTCTGTCAAGCTATTTAGATAGTACAAATGTAGATCAACCTTATCTATGATCTATCTTAGATCATCTCAGGTTCACAGCAAAACATCAGTGACAATGAACTTGGACATCCGGATTAGGATTTTAAAAAGGCTTTCGATTAGGTATTCTCCTAGTGTTCACACACGGCACAACATACATCACGCTGTCGGCAAATCGCCCGTCACGTAGACGCAGTAAATCAGAGGCCTAATGAGCGGTAAACAGTTCACACTGACCGTACCAGATAGTATCGAAGCCAGGCCTCGAACGATGTTATAATAGCTTCATTTTTTTAATTACGACAAAAACTAGCCCGATCACTGTACGCCTGAGTCTAGAAATTTTAAAGACGAATAAGGCATTACAACATCGTGTTAATCGAATTTGCATTTAATTGTGTACCGTAATCGGGCATGTAAAAGGGACAAGTGAAGATAAAAGGTAATTTTTGCAGACAAATGTTCCCACAAATGAAGTTTCGCGTGTCCGGACTGGACGCGAAAGCCAAATACATCCTCTTATTGGACATCGTCGCGGCCGACGACTACAGATATAAGTTCCACAACAGGTAGACCATCACCAGGGAATAATTGCCACTAATCACCACTATGCTATGCGTTTGTGTTCTCAACGGCTCGAGAGTACTGCAAACGCTTTATTTCGACTGGTCCATGGAGTTTTGCAATATTCTCGAAGCCGTCCCCTCCCGTGTCACTGAGTCGGTCGATTGGATTTACAGCCGCTTGGACAACCACTACACGTATGCCATTTAGCTTGTGATGTCACCCACGCAGCGCACTAGTTCTCACCAAATTTTATTCGCTTTTAATTGTCATCATTCACCGACCACGCTCAATTGGAAGGCAACGACACGATCCGCTGGAATCGCTCGACAATTAAGGATTCAACGCGCATCGGTCGTGTAATAACATTCTTTGCTCCAAAAGTCGCAGCATCGGGATAAAAAAACGTCGCGAAAAGTAAGAGATACCAGCCAGTTTAGCTAAATTGCGCGGTAGATTCGCCGTACATACACGGCACCTAGGTATTTCTTCCAGATGGAAGGAAATCAACCCGAGCCGTGTTCGAATACGAATCTATTCGATTCGAGGTCGATTATCGTCGTATTTGATCGTGTACCTACATTGTTTAATTTGCGATGACAAGGGCCGATAAGATTGGAACCGCTTTGGAGCGGCCGCCGTCGTAACCGAATATCGTCCGGCGACGCGTTCGGCAACGAGATTCGACCGATAAACTTCGATTTAATATCCGTTAATTAATACAACTCAGCATTCTGCTCGAAAATTTGACTGCGACTCACTCGTTAGCCGATCCGCCCGCCGACAAAGGCGCCGCCATCTAACGTCGTCAATAAAATAATTAATTAATATTTACAATCGATAAAAAGACAATTACCGCTCGAATCGATTTTTAATTTATGGATCGTTTGGGAATTCGCCGGTATTGCCGGAATCGTCGCGTATTTTTTTGATTTCGGTCACGCGCCCGTGTCTCTCGCGACTCGCGACGCGATCCCGTGCTCCAACTTCGGCGGAAACGTGAGCTTTTTGTTGGACGCGAATACTCCGCAACACCTCGTCGAGGTCTACGTTAATTAGACCCCCCGCCGGCACCGGCGCGAATGTGCCGAGACCGAATACAGCAAGAACCATGGCATTGTTCGTATCGGCTCAGTCGGCGGGCAGTGGATAACCAAATATGTTAATAATAACGTCAGCAATTAGAGCGGGAGATCACAAGCTAAGGAGACGGCTCGGGGACGCAAAAAGCGAGGCTAGTCCAGCGGCATATCTCACGATCGACGCGACGTCGGATCCTTTCGCAAAGAACGAGACCCATGTTTTTCTCTCGTGTTGCTTGCAGACGTATGTTTCCTGCCTACAAAGTTCGCGTTTCTGGTCTTGATAAAAAAGCAAAGTACATTTTGCTAATGGACATCGTAGCTGCCGACGAGAGCAGATACAAATTTCACAACAGGTACCCGGATGTGTCGGAGGATTAAATTAAAATAAGAGTCGCTGTGGACTTATTTTAATGTAATTCGCTTAGGTCCGAACGATGAGGCAAGAAGCATGCGTTACCGTGAATACGATAGGGGTCTGCGTTTGCGTCTGTTCCAAAATCAGCCGGATCTGTGGGAACGTTCACCTCAGCATCTAATTCCAGCTCACGTGCGAGTCCCAAAACTGTTTTTGCTTTCATCCTCAGCCGTACGCAGATCTCGTTCGGTGTTCACCGCTTGTGGCATGTTCGCACTAACGTAGCATTAACGGTGCATGACCGGGGCATGGTATTACTCAATCGATTGAATATTTTAACGCTAGTATGGTCGATTAATGTTTATTGTGAGGTATTTATGCATTCACCTGTCTGTAACGATTCGATTTCGACTTTTAATTATTAATTAATTTGTAACTTCATTAGCTGCTCGGTTTGTTTTGACTATTGATGAGACGCGTCGGGTCCTTAACGACTGACGGACGGACGATTTGTCTCTATTGAGCAGATGTCGAGACGCTCAGAGTAATGTAACATTGAATATTTTAATACAATTATCTTAATTACCGAGCATTATGTAAACAGCGAATGATGTTAGACTGATCAGGACATGCATCCGTATCCATATTTTATATTTAGACCTATTAATTCTGATGATCTTTAAATAAATTGCTTAAAAATTCCCAAAAAATAGAATTTTTTTTGTTCGTATTTTTTGTACATTTTTTCAGTAGTAACCTTTTGTTTCCGGAGCCGATGGATGGTTGCGGGGAAGGCTGACCCTGAGATGCCCAAGAGGATGTACATCCACCCGGACTCCCCCTCCACGGGGGAACAGTGGATGCAGAAGGTGGTGTCCTTCCACAAACTCAAGCTGACCAACAACATCAGCGATAAACATGGATTCGTGAGTACCATATTTCTATAGAGTAGTTTAAGTCGCTTTTAGCATAGCCTTAGTTGAAACCACAAAAATAGTTGAAGTGTTTTATAGTCTTCAGAGAGTCAGGTTTTCTAGGCTAGCTAGACTATGATTATTTTTGCCTTATTGAATTTTAGAAATACAATTGGTAGGTGCCGTAGTTTAAGAATTGCGTAGGCCAATAATAATAGTTTGGTAAGGTATGTCTCTATAATTTTTATGATTCGTCTGTCATACTAATTGATGTCATTATTGCTTGAACGAAATTACGTGAAGTAGGATATGAATGTACTTATATTATTATTTTTGAACCAATTAGATAGTGAAAAAGTAACCTTGTATAAGAAAATGGAAATTTAAAATTTCTCAAGATGTGAGACTGAATATTAATTAGTCAATAGTTCGAATATTAAAAAGGTATATTTAATTTTTAATTACCTTTTAATATATTATGTAGAAAAAACGTAGAAACGATTTAGATAAGGATGACATCCTGTGTATATTTTAACGCCTAATTTGAATCTATAATTCGAATGTGTTAAATGTTAATATCAATTTTAATATTAAACCACTTAGTACACCGAAACTGTATTTAAAAGTGAAATAGGTAGAAACGAGAAAAAATAGTATGTCATTCAAACTGAGAACCATAATAATAATACATATGTAATTTCTTGTATACTTAAGACTTTTCTGACAAAATAAAAAAAATCTACTTAGGTCACTTTTCCTCAGACAACGCCAAATAGGTAGGATGTCATTGCAATTCTGCGCAGAGCGAACCGCGGGAAAACAGTTCAAAGAAAATTTACGATGTTTTTAGTTACAGTCAAATAAAATACTTTAGTTCAAGTTTTATTTGTTACTTAAATTGTTTTTGCGTCACCGTACAGGATATTTCGAGTTTTATAAGAGTTGTAAACTGTTTTTAATACTTCTGAAAAGCGATTATATTTTATGTGTGTAATAAACCTAAAAACTTGCATTAATTGCAGAAGTATATTAATATGTACCTATCTATTCGCGGATAATAACTTAAAAAATAATGCAAGTGGGTAAGCAAATTAATAATTTTATACTAAGTACTTATTTTTAAAAACCAACTTTAAAACTAAAAATATATTTTACTTATTTTACAAACAATGCTAAGTTTACTTAGAGCTTTCTTTGTGTGTTGTCCGATAATAAATCATATAATTATAATATTTTACCTGTAATAAGTTGAAACTGAGAAATTTTTGCAAACTCAATAATTATTAAATATTGACAAAAACAAAACCTACAATTATACCGTCACAAAAAAGTTTGTGTTGATTTATCTATTCCTAATATATCATGAAACGAAGCTCGCGCATAACCAACAAAGAAATGTTTACAACAAAAAAATCGAAGGTAGCCGATGTTTTTGTGGGCAAAAAATGTGGTTTATATTGTAATTAAAAGGGCCCCACTGCGGCCCCACTGTACCCTGTGTCGTCGGGCCCCTGTGCCCCTGTCATCGGCCCCAGGAGTCTTTTGTGACTGATAATTATACTTATTTGCTTTTCACCGTTTTGTCGATGCGCTATCTTGATCATTGATTAGAAACCATTTTATGGGTAATCGTATTAACTTTTTTTATGCTTTCTTTTTCTACGTTTTTTGTCAACAGTTTGTTGTAACAGCCGTGTTGCTTTAATTGTTACTAATTTTTATGCATTTCGACATTAAAGTTATTGTTTAGATATATAATTTACACTTATTAGTTATTACCATTAAAATCTACTGAGGCAATTTCAAGTAAAATGCGAAGATAAGTCAAAATATTTAATATCCAATAAATCGTGATCGAAGCTTTTAGCGAAACGGTGGCATATTTTTATCTAATATTAACATATAAAGTACCAGTAACGTGATATTATAGGATCGAACCCGCGACCGCGGAGTGCGGACCAAACCGTTACTCAGTAGCTCTTATACATAATTCATTTCGTACATAAATAAATAAATTTAGTGAAATTTCAAATTAGGAACGAGTTCTATGTGCTCCTAATGTGTGAAATGACTCCCTAATCATTTAAACCCCAGGTCAGAGCCATAACCGGTATCTTGAAACGTGTATTTAATTACTTCAGTTAATTATAAATTAAAATCTTACAAACAAACATCACTTTATATGCTGAGGCCTTGATGTAAAAATATTATAAGCTTATCTCTGTGTGTTCGTGCTTTGTTGTTTAGTCGTGTCGAAAGAAAATAATTATGTAAGTACACTGTACAGTAAATTAAATCGTATATAAATGCCTAAATACGATGACTCTATTTCTGTAAAAATTTTCCTCTATTTTCATACTTAACTTTGTCAAAATCCATTCAGTAGTTTTTATGTGAAGTGACAATTATTGGCATACTTACAAACTTAAGAGTCTAAACTCGAAAGTTTAGGCTCTGTTATCTCTTGAAGAAATATGTATATTGAATAGTGGGCTGAGATGCTGAATCTATGCATTCGACATCGTTGCGCTGGTACTGGTAGGTGGTAGGCATAAGGCAGGTGCGTTGGCCGGGAATCGAAGTGGCTCCACATCATAAAACTCATATTATTATGAAGACCACGATTAATTACGTATTAATGCTAATTTTTATTTTGTTTTGGTATTCGCCTACGCAGCGCCAAAGAGGCTTTTACAAATAAGACGTTGACTCCTAAGTTAAGTACATTAAATTGTATGTTTGACCAATCTTTGTCCCTTTCCATAATAATTACACGTATTTTTAATTATCGCAATTCCTTCTTCGTTAAAACAACTTGAGGTCAAAACTCTCCATGACAAATTGTAATGCTTGCTGGTTTAACTTTTTTTTAATCAAGGTAAAAGAGAAAAGTACACTTAGCTGTTTTTACTTTAGCGACCCAAAATCATTAATTGGGTTAACTACAATAAAATTTACATCGATTTCTTAGAACTAAACACTTAAATTGCACGTACCTTTTTCCTGGCGATGTTGATTACCTGTAAAATCAATACATAATATTAAGTCATTAGGTAAGGAAGTCGAGGGCTGCGGCTACTGAAGCCTGCACGAGAGGCCGAGGGCGCAGGGCGAAGGGATTCCTGAACTATTTTTATTGATGAGTGAAGCCTGAGGGGCTCTTAATTGGCACTTGACATGTCGTTATCATTCGCACGCCGAACGCGTAAGCCAATTTCTAAACAATTCTAGAAAAATCGAAATTTTCCGCTGCTAAAACTCGAAGCTCCTGAACAACATGCATGTAGTTTTTTTTAATGTCAGCCAGGCTGGTATCGGAACGAAAACAATGGAAGACTCTGGGTGAGGCCTTTGACCACAGCCTAGCAGTAGGACAGTATAGGCTAAGAAAAAAAATCTCAAAAAACTAGTTTTTAATTAGGAAACGGCGAAACAGTAGTATGAAACAAACGACTAATATTCAATATTGCTACAAAAAATCGTCCTGGATGGTCCGATTTTTGTAAAAAAGAAAAAAGCTACCGATCATAGCTACATGTTACACATGGATGGGTTTACCACAGATCTGTAGATAACCTTTTTTTTTAAGGCGCCCGTTACTAGGGTTCCCGAGATGATCTCTTTTAGCAAAAAAAAAAAAAGGTTAGGAGCTTTTAAAAAGCGCCACTTTATAAAGAATAATTTTAATTGCTTATCATTTGCAGATTAAAAACATAGCTTTTTTAATTAAAAGTAGCTATTAATTATTTTGATCTACTAAAGTTTTTTTTCTTAACTTAAACACATTTCAGTGTAAAACTAGGTATAACTAATATTTAATTTTATAACTGTACAAAGGGTAATATCGATGCTCAAGATTAGATTCAGAGTTAGGATTAGTAATTTCTTTGTAAATCATCCATTAAATATTTTTGAATAATATTAAACGACGGAACCATCCCACCGCCTCGGAACTCGCGGCTGGCGCGTTTTTTGGTGTCAGGTCTTTTGTCTTTGACGAGGGGTAATTGAAATAACGTGCTGCATTCCGATAACAGCTGACGGGACCAAACGTATTTATTATCACGAATATCTGATATTAGCATAAGGCTGCGTAGAGACCTAGCGACAGACAGACGAGACTTGAAAGACAACGTAGAGAGATGTGACGGAAAAATCAGCTAAGTACATGATAGCTGTAATCCATATTACACTAACACTAACATTATATAAATCCGAAAGTGTGTCTGTCTGTCTGGTACCTCTTCACGTCTTAACCGCTGAATTGATTAGCCAATTTTGGTGCAACGGAGTTGCGGGCATCATCATTCATCTAATATGATATAATACTTATAACTACAATGTTTTCACAGTGGAGGCAGCACCAGAATAGACAGTAAACAAAAAGTTTTGTCGTTTCTGAATATTGACAAATGACAATATAGGTATATGCAAAATATCGGATTTTGGTAGGATTATTTACTGTATGTGTTAGTAGCGCCCTCTGCTCCATTGCGTAATATTCCGTTTTACGAAATGAAATAGTTAATTTAGTATTTAAAATATACGAAAAGAGAAACTATGTTGTCGTGTGTTTCGTGCGTGCAAAGTAACGTGACGCCACGTAATTATTAACAAGATACGATTAGGAAATACAGATATAAATAAAGAAGACTAAATCTCCGTTGCGCTTTAACTCGTTTATAGCGAGGGAACCGTACATTTTTCCGGGATAAAAAGTATCCTTAGATGTCCTTTCCCGGGACTCAAAATATCGAGGTAAGTAAAGAGGTTTCGGCGTGAAGAAATAACAGACAGACTGACATAGAGTCAAACAGACAGACATACTTTCGCATTTATAATATTAGTATAGATATCAATTGTTGTGACAACGACAAGTGCACAAAAAGTTCCTGTCGCTTAGTATGAACGGACCTTTAACAAAAATGTTTATTAACATAATATTCACATACATATAAAATTTATTCGCGCTTGCGCGTATAATTGTTAAGAAACTGTTTGTCTGAATGCCGTTTGTATGTTAAAAGATTCCTCTAATCTAAACTTTTAATCTAAGTAATTTGGTAGCATCGTAGATAAATGATAATGGATTCTATTTATATTTTAATTTTGTTGTATTATTTCATCATACAATAAGCAATAAATTAGCTGTAGCTAATTTTTATTTCCACACTCTTTTGTCTCCCTTGACCAGAGTTTTTATTGGTTTTTTTTTTTACTTTTTCTTATTGTCATCAGTAAATAATTATTGCCTGTTTGTGTCATAAAACAAACAAAAATTTGGTAAGCTCTAATACTCTATTATTTTTCATTATCAACTTAAATAATTTTAAATTTCATTATATAACACTTTGTATTCAATAATTAGATCCCTATTAAAATGTAGTTAGCCGTTTTTACATCTACGGTTCTTAAGACTGCTATTAATATTATTATAGATTTAGTAGCTCTATCTTCTTTAGTTAACTTTTGCCACTTGAAAGGGTAAAAACATTTAACTTCTTATCAACCTTATCAAAAGTTATCAGCAACAAATTGTGGACAGTTCGTAAGGCCGCGAACACACCGATCGTATCTTGAGAAATTGACGTTTCTGACATCGGACAAAAAACGGACATATCTACCATCTACCTGTTGGACACGTTTTTTGTATCATCCGTTTTTTGTCAAAAAATAATATAACAAAAATTAAACATGCTTTATGTTTGTTTATGGTTTGATGTATGGCATTTAGATATTAAGTTTTGAGGGTTTTAACGGGTTATTAATAACTAGATAACGCTCGTAATTCCATATTTTTTTTAGATAAAAAGTATCCTATGCCCTTTCTTGAAAATCAAAATATCTCCATACCAAACTTCAGCAAAATCGGCTCATTGGCTTAAGTGTGAAGTAACATACAGACAGACATACACATTCACATTTATTATAATAATATTAGTACCAGATTCTGAAGAATCTAAATATTATGATCTAACACAATTATTCTAATTAAAAATCAAAAGTACTTTATCTTTTTTATGACGGAGGAAAAACCGGTTCGGTTTTGGGTGGTGATGATGATGGAAGAATTAACGGTAACTAATTAAAGGTCAGGCTGTATGGCGGCAATCAGTGATATTTACAGCTCTGATGGTTTTATGACGACCATAGGGGATAATTGGCGTGTCAATGTTTTAGGGTTCCTCAAATTTCGGTAATATGTAGCATGAATTGTGAAAAGTCTTTAAAAGCTTGTTGATTAAAAAGTTACAAAATATCCTCGAAAAAGATTTCAACGAACGTTGAATTAATTTGTAAATATATTAATCTCGATTGAGTCGAAATACAGAATCTACTATGAGGAACTAGAGATACAAAATCTCATTTCTCTCAGAAAATAAAGCTTGATACCTACTAAACTACAGTTACTTTCAAAATTATTATACCTACTTATATCAATAAGAAGATCCACAATTTGTAGTTATCTGTTATAGAAAAAATACTTTATTAGTAATGGGATTAAGTATCAAAATTAAAGAATAATATTACAAGAACCCTATGTTATAAAGGCCGGCGCACACTTGACCGGCAACAACGCGCTGGACCATCTTTTATTGCGGCGCTGAAATACTAATTTATGTTCCATATTCATCCTTTATTAGGTCCTTTATAATAAACAGCTATAAAACTTCAGTGAATTTTAATGGTATTTGTTAGATATCGATATAAATCGAATGCATTTAATAGAAGAATAATATGTTTGCATAGCTTAGAGATTTAGGATCGAAGTGCACTTCGCCTCTCGGTGTGAACTAACCCTTGTTCTTAGGGTCAGTTGGCATTGCAATGCGATGGGATACATTTTTAAACGGTTCATTCAAAACTGAACTTTATTTACTTAAGAAAATGCACATTAAATGCCACTTGCTGCGTTGGGCTGTCTGTTCCAGTTTTAAATGGCTTTTTCGCCACGTTGCATGTGAACTTAGTCAAATATTGATTTTCTTCTTCTTTTAGCCGCTATTCGCACAAACACTCAGACACTCAATTAGCCAATCATAACGGATGGAATGACGCCCGTCAGAGTCACAGCGACTTGGCTCCGCGCCAATTTCTTTGTGCCAAATCAGATCTTGGCCTCAGTCTCAGATTCTTAACACGATTCAGCCAGGGTTCACCTGATGCGGAAGCGAGATAGGGATATGCATATGAAAGAGATAGAAGAAGCGTTTCAACTTAATAAATATGGAATAGCAACTAAATTCCATGTGTAAAAATGATAGTTATTCGGTCTTAGAACAATGTTATCATAAATTAAGTCCAAATATAAACACATAGATATTATATCAAGAATACTAAACTGTGTTCTTAGATGCAGTAAAAATAGTTTATTGCTGTGTATGTGAAATAAATTAAAACTAAACTATTTTTTAAAATAGCTGACGTCCAGCTGTGAGGAGTAACTTGTAACTAACAAGGAGAAAGATTACCTACATACATATAAGTATGTACATCGAATAAAAACCTCATTTTTAGAAGTCGGTTAAAAAGCTACAAAACATGAGTCGCCGCGACACTTCCGTTACTGATTTCCCTCGCTTACTTCCTGTCTGAGTGGAGAAAATTTCTAGACACCACTGGTTGCTCTGACTTAGGAGATTCCTCCTATTGCCCTTCAGCCCCATGCTGTCGTAATTGAGATAATCGAGACAGCAGCACAATGCACCGGGGGAGGTAGGGGGGGTGTACTCTGAGGTTGCGATCGAAAAGCGCCGCGCCGTCCGCTTTAATTGTGAGCGGCTAATCCGCAGCCGGCGTCTTTCGAGCGGCTAATTCATTTCAAGTAGCCCATTGTGCGTCTTCGGCCCGTGAACACAGCTGCATTGTGGAAAAAAGTTGCGCATCCATATGAATAATGAGTAGGCAAAGCTGATATCTTATTAATTGAGAGCTGAGACTTAAGGGGCCGGGTACCCTTGGAATTTCTCATACATACGTAATACCAAAATCATTTTCTCATACGAAAATATTTAACATGTTTGAGTTATTTTTCAGTTTAAAATAGTAATTACCTAGGTTCCTGCACAAAAATTTACTGCAAAATATTTAAACACAAAAATTTTTTTTTGTTTCAAATTTTATTTTAGTAAATTTACTACTAAATATTTTAACACTAAAAAATAGAGTAAAACACTAAAAAATATATAAATAAATAGTAAATGTACTAAAATATTTTGCAGTAAATTTACTATTTATTTATATATTTTTTAATGTAAATGTAAATTTTTATGCAGGAACCTAGGTAATTACTATTTTAAACTGAAAAACAACTCAAACATGTTAAATATTTTCGTATGAGAAAATGATTTTGGTATTACGTATGTATGAGAAATTCCAAGGGTACCCGGCCTCTTAATACTAGGGCAGGAAAATAAGAAATGTTTCAGATCACATATTTTAATCTCGGCTTCGCCTCGGCCAAAAAACATGTGATCTGAGGCTTTCTTATTTACTGCCCATGGTGCACATACTATTTTTCTCATCGACGGAGGCGGAAAACGGCAACATCGGTAAACGCAGCGGGAAGAAAGTTGACGCTTTCCGCCCGGAGGTGAGAAAATGTTTTTTTTTGTAGGTACAGTAAATATAATTATTAATTACGTTTATTGCCTAGTGTCTCAGACGGAGGTTATTATTAATGGAATGTAGGTAATATATAAGAATCTTGACCGTCACACTCGTTAGATTCTCGAGTCCGTCGAAATTGGCACTCATCGCTCGGCGCCCCTGTGCGAATTTCTCGAGTGTGGAAACTTTCTTACATTCGGTGCGGGTTCGATAAATAAATAGCTATTGAGACATAAAGGGCCAGCAAACCGGTGCGCTCGCTCGAGCAGGAAAGGGCATATGCCGTAATTTATATACAGTTATTGATCAAAAGGTGATGTCCTTTGGGAGGCATCCGAGCATCTCTGCGAGCGCCGAGGCCCTCACAAATTGTTCTCTATTAAGCGGGGGCGATAAAATCTCGAACTCCATCTCGGTCTCACCCGTTCGATAATGGATTATAATTATTTCATTGCGTCCGCTTCCGTAATAGGGGCTCAGGTATTGTTTCACGCTCCGAGGATTTGGCTTTGATTCGATAAGGACAGGAATTAGGAACAATTAGGACACGATTCAGAATTCTCAAGCTCTCTTCTTTACTTTTTTATTTTACTCTTCTCTATGCACCCTCTTACTTCTTCTTATAAGCGACTTCTAAAAGATTCGGCTGTATAATTTACTAGCTGTTGCCCGCGACTTCGTCCGCGTTAGCATAGTAGATCACATCCCAAGTATTATTGTACAAAAATATTCAATGTTGGTACAGAATTGACTTTCCTACGATTTTATTATTGTAGATTAAACTTAGCGTGATAAAATATAGCCTATAGCCTTTCTCAATAAATATGCTACCTAACACTGAAATAATTCTTCAAATCGGACCAGTTATAGTTCCTGAGATTAGCGCGTTCAAATAAGCCCTTTCATATAATTTCCCCCGTTTTTTCCAGATTTTCCTCTATTTCTTCGCTCCTATTAGTTTTATCGTGGTAAAATATAGCCTATAGCCTTTCTTGATAAATGGGCTTTCTAACACTGAAAGATTTTTTCAAATCGGACCAGTAGTTCCTGAGATTATCGCGTTCAAATAAGCCCTTTCATATAATTTCTCGCGTTTTTTCCACCTTTTCCTTTATTTCTTCGCTCTTATTAATCTTAGCGTGATATAATATAGCCTATAGCCTTTTTCAATCAATGGGCTATCTAACACTGAAAGAATTTTTCAAATCGGACCAGTAGTTCCTGAGATTAGCGCGTTCAAATAAGCCCTTTCAAATAATTTCCCCCTGTTTTTTTCCATATTTCCCTCTATTTCTTCGCTCCTATTAGTTTTAGCGTAATAAAATATAGCCTATAGCCTTGCTCGATAAATGGGCTATCCAACAGTAAAAGAATTATTCAAATCGGACCAGTAGTTCCTGAGGTTAGCGCGTTCAAACAAACAAACAAACTCTGCAGAATTATAATATTAAGAATAGATTTGTTGTACTATCAGAGAAGTTGATTCCTTTGCAAATCGGGGACCTAAGTAGTTTGGTTGCGTTACGTCAAAACCAGCCGACAGATCACAATTAACATTGAATTGACATATTCGACCAAATAACGTTGGTCTGTCAATTGCATAGGAATCAACTTCCTCGATGGTACATAATCTTCTACAGTCAACGATGAAACAAACTCACTAATAAAATTAAAGCTCTACTACGTACATTTCACGCTTAAAATCGTTACAGAAAATTACAAAAATAAAAATAAACTAAAAAGTAAAAACTCAAATCCTTCCAATTTCAAATGTTTGTTTTTTTTTGACAAAGAGTACGGTTATTAAGTGAAGGCTTTATCTGTTGTCTGCCATAGACGAGCTATACAGGTCTATCGAGGTGTAAAGTTTTATCCTGTTGCGTTCTTGACTGTGGCGAATTGAGATAATACGTTTTTTCATCGCTACCATAAGCGCCAGTTGCAAAAGTTTCCAAACTTTTTCGTAAGGTTCCCTTTCAAGTTGGTTTTGTTCGTAATTTTGTATTATTTATTGTTTTCAACTTGTACCTACTAATAAATATTTAAAGTGATGAAAAATAAAAACATAACATTGTTACCGTTGTCATAGACAAGTTTTATAAGTATGTCTAAACTCTACCTAGCTCTATGTCATAGTGCTTATTCACTTTTAATATTAATACCCTATTGTTTTTCTTGCTGACCCACTAACTTCTCGGTATGTTGGTGTAATAACAATAAATAAATAGAGCTATAACAATTTGCTTCCAGTATTACGTCCAAATATGGTCTTGTTTCTGAAGCGCAGAATAACGGTCCTAACATATTCCTCACACCTGCTAAACCGAATAAAATTAGCTACCACATATTATGAGATATTAATTATCTTGTTATTGTTTAAAGGAATAATCTACAGCACCCGATTTTGAACTCAAACACGACGGGGCTAGTGTGGAAATCGTTTGCGGGGGAATTTTTTTATTGATTATATTGGATAGTCGTAGAATTACAAATTTTGACATTAGCGAAACAGCGCGGTCGACGGCTTGTATCAGCTGGCTTTACTTTACACTAGGATTCTATCATAATTTCATAAAATATAAACTTCTCTTTCTATTTTATAATAGAATTTGCATCAAATTTTGCCTGGTTTATCTTTATTTTTCTTAAAAATTGAGTTTCAGTTAAAATTTTTGCTAAGACTAAAGTCTTTTTCCTTGACTAAATTAAACTTACTTCAGTGAATAGGTTTTAAAATATGTAAGTTGCAATCATTGACATAAGATAGGTTTAGAGATCTTTGGTTGCAATTAACAATTATTATAATAATTAGTATTAAGTACTACTCTATAAAAAGATGTCACAGAACAACATTCTAAGAGCTTTTTATTTTTTAATTATTCCACAGAACAGTAGTGAAGCAGTAGGACCAGAATGCAAATGTCCCTATGAGTTACTGGTACATCAATAAAACTGTCATTTTAACGTGTCTCTTGCGACACCAAGATTAATTATTTGGAATTATTAAAAAATGTGACATTATTGTAAACTCATTTTCGAATTATAATGTCAAGCGGATTAGTTAATTATGGTAGTTCTTTGATAATAGTTTTTTGTAGAAATTTCATTGTTCTAATTCCAATTTTCTTTTTTCTAATTTCGAAATAACTGGAGTAACATTCAAACTTATTTTATAAAGCTATAACTTGAAAAGTATCTACTATAAATAAGGGTGTTTTCGGACTGTGAAAAAATTACAACGGTGTCCTTAGATCTGTCAAGTGCGAAGGGCAAATATTAGCAATGTCTTGGACATGAAAGCACTTAAGTGAGGGCGATCCAAAACACAAACACATATTAAATGCGCTACTCATGTTTCTCGAACGAATCGACTTGCGATCGAGAAGTGTCGATTCAACAATTCAAACTAATGAGTGCTGATGGTAGTGTAAATAAGAGTTTTACAACAAAGGTATATTTTAAACTAAACATAATATTTTAGTAATAAAATAATTGCTCGTCTGTTTTAATGGCTACCTGTAGTTGTCATAAGGAAAAATGACCAGACAGTTTTTTTTACAAATCTCTATATGTAGGATCTTGGGAGAATCCACATTTCCTTCCTATTAATAATTAATTAGTACCTAATTAGGCTTACACGAGCCTCTAGAAGGAACTGATTAACATATAAATGGGCCAATTGACCTATGTACACCGTGAGATTATGTGGGCAAGAAATATAACGTCAGATAAACGTCATGTCTACGTCATCACCACGTGTTGTTAAATCGTCTGTGTCATCATCAAGACGTCATCGTGATAAAGAACAATTGATTGAAACAACTTCAGAAGAAATGTTATATTATTAAACAATGTTGTGAAACCTGTGAATCCTATATTCAATTAGTTTTTACTCTACAATGATGTCACCGGAACTTCGCTTGCGAATAAAAAACGTTTATTGCACGAAAAAGTACATTTTGCTTGGATTGGCCCAAAGTATTTCAATACCTTTACCTAAACCGGTAAAAGAGTGTAAACAAACATAGAGACACACATTTGCATTAACAATAATGCCATTGTGATTAAATTTGTAAGCTCACAGCTGTAAGTTCACATCAAAGAAGAAAGCTTAATCGTTTAGTAGTCATGAAAAAAAATTAGGTTCTCCCGCCATAACACTAAAATATACTAGACACTAGTCTTATCTGCGACTTCGCTGTTCGAGTTGTTACTACATCAAATCGTAGAGTCGAATTTCGATACAAAAGTAACATTTGGTAGTGGCACAGAAGTGCATTTGATCGCAATCCGAGCCGCGGCAAATATTGACAGTTGCGTGGGAATGGCGGCGTGCAGGAAGATGTATCCCGGTTTGTTTGTCGTGGATGTTTGTTATTACATATTATATGACGCGCCAAGGTCCGATACTATCACTTACTAACGGAAAACAATCATCGAAAAATAAATGAAATAATAAACAAACTTTTCCAGGAACTCCAGCTTAACAGTTTCATACTGCGGAAACTGTATTTGTACCAGCTGTAAGAAGCAGATAGTGCCTTATGTTCTGCTCTACATCTAAGTAAAATAACATCTTAACCGGTCCAGTAGTTTCTTGAGTGTATTCGATGCGATAAATTATGTTATTAGTTTCAAATAATATTATGTAGATTGTAGAGCTTTAGGGAGATCGCACACGTCACACTTTTTGTGTGATCGAGTCTGCGGCTTCCATACATTCTGATGGCGCGGGCCATGCAAATTGTATGTAAGCCGCAGACTCGATCACACAAAAAGTGTGACGTGTGCGATCTCCCTAAGTCTGATTTGAAACATATTAGCTATGTTCACACTGTACCTTTTTTTGTTCATTAATGGCATGCATCATAGTGCAGTCAACAGCTTACAGCGCTATGACTGGCTATGATGCATGCCCTTAATGACCAAAAATAGGGACTGTGTGGACATAGCGATTATTCAACAGTCTACACTTTACTTGGGATATCAGTAAAGATCGATCTAACACCAAATTAAGTCATACCTATCAGCAGTGTAGGTTTGTATTACACGGTTTACACTTATCGAAATTGGCAACACTAATTAAACCAAAGATAAAATTGACATGACATTTGAAAGTAATTAAGATTTCCGATATATTTATGTATGATTTCCGAAATGAGTAAAAAAAATACAGGCCGTAGGCAGAAAATCAAGACGTGATCATCACGTAAGTAAATAAAATTAGCGTTCGAAATTTAAACGTAGTAGTGATGCGCCTAAAGAACCTACCGCATCGCGAGTCTGGCGAGTCGTGACCCAAATTCGATACCAATTCGCTCTCATTTTCTTAGAAATGTTCAATTTAGTTCTGAAGTAGTCATTATGAGTGATAGCGGGAAGTTACCCACTCGCCCAGATTACTCAATACCACTTACTGTCAACTCAATTATTGGGACTCTACATTAAATTTTCAGAATTTGATGGTGACTCTATCTTGAATATTCTTATTATAAGTTATAAAAGAAAGAGTCAACTATTCTGAAATGTATACCTAGATACCTACTGTAGAATATTATACAACACTACAAGCAGCTTTTTCTATGGCAGTATGATGGCAGTTACTTTCCTACTTGGAAAAAAAATCTGCTCTTATTAAATATTGCTCTTACAATCGCATCAGCGTTTTCGAACTTATATAAAACATTTTTGTAGCTAAAGAAAAAGGTGCTTACTATAGTTACTTATATCTTTTTAGAAGTTTATTCTGCAAAGTATTGAAGTGAAATAATTATTCACCCTATAGGTAGTAAGTATCATATTTCCTTTATCATTATTCATTATCCATCAAGCAATAACTACTATCACACACAAAACAGTAAGTTTTTATGTCCAAGTTCTTTCACATGAACTCATAGAATACACGAGAGTGATATCATTATCATTATCATTACGACTTCGGAAAGCGCGCTTCTCTAAAAACTTTTATCTGAAATTATTATTGCTCTGCTACCTACCTGGTAAAAGTTATTTTAAATTTTCGAGCGGCGATGCATTAATTAACGATAAATTACGTTTCAAAGTAAGTAATTATAGATAATTAATACCTTAAATTCGTACAATAAAGAATGAAATCAGGCCTAATTACGAGTATTATGTTTGCGGCCTTGGTAAGTATAAAAAATTCAACGAAAAATTAATTTCATAATTAAATGTAATGGCTGAGTAAACTGTTATCACTACTAGAAAGGTTGAAATTTAAAGTTGCGTGCAACACTACGTGCGTGTCGCCTCCGTCGGCCATTTTGTCGACTGAAAATTGGCGGGAAAATGTACAAAATGACACTTTACGAGTCGCGATCGTGCGCTCCGAACCATCGAATTAATGCAAACGACTGTTTTAGTGCCGCTACTTATTCTTGTTTGTTTTGATGAATGGCGAAAAATACGAAAATACCTTCCAACTGGAACCTAGTTGCCAGTCTATTATTTATTACTTGTCGGTACAAACTTATCGTGCATTTAGAAATAGACAGCCTTCGTTGTGCTGTTCAGTATTTCATGAAAATTTCTATTCTTGTAATGAAACCACCATTTTGTTAATGATGGCTTAAATGGTAAGGTACCATTTAAGCCATCATTAGTAGTTCGTACCTTATTTGAACAGTACCAAAATTATTGTTCTATAAAGTTTTGTAAGTAGTAAGAACATAATTTCTTTAAGGACTACAATCTTATAAAATCTGGGGAGCTTGAAAAAATTTCAAATCAATCGTGAGGATATCGGAAAAGATTCGAGTGCGAGAGACGTTTGCGCGTTGCTCGCTTTTTTTTTATTATTTTTTTCTCAGCTGTTTTTCAGTTAAACAACGCGTTACTTGTGCTCGTTCTTATTTCCTCACTTCGAGAACATTCAGTCGCATGCACGGGGATGATGATGTCGATCCGAAGCCGTAAACAACAATATAAAAAGACAATAAAACTACCGTAACAACAACAAAGTTTTTCCACGCAAATAAAAGCTCCTGTCATGACAATTTCATTGTTGAAGTGTCAATTTCCAGTCGTAAAGGTAGCGTGTGTGGCGGCCATAACGCTGGTGTGAGGAACACGAGTCAAGAGGCGAACACCGCAGAACTAACACGATCGTTCAAAGTTATTTTACTCCTGCCACCGCCTCTATTTCCGAGGAAATAAGGATCGAAAACGTGAAGACTACAAGAGTAAAAAACTCCGAACGTCCTACAACACCACGCACGCTCGTAAAATACTTTTTTAGGTCACAATTTAGTGCTAGATTTCATGCATGGACTAGACTTTTTTGTAATGCTCACGCCCGCGCCTCGCTGGTTTTCCGCAGGGAGTGGTGGTAGTTTAGGTGTGTTGCTCTGGAGACATTTTCACGTACGTACCTCGTTAGGTTTTTTTTTTATTTGGATTTGCGACAGCTCGAGGTATAGGAATTGGGACCCTGACTTTCCCGACGTTTAAAGAAGAGAGAGAAGATGGAAAACCAGTCTTTACCTTAGCGGCAGCAAAATATAAAATCGATTTAACAATGGAAAGGATTAATGCAGAGGTTTTTAGCAGAAAATCTTTTCAAGAGCTCAGTTGATTGGATAGCGCTAAAACGCTAAGCCGCAACTTCAGAATAGTGTTCAATAGATAAACTTCTTAAAAAACCAGAAATTAATGAAATTAGAGAATATATTTTATAAGTTTAAAGGAAACCTAAAAACCCAGTGACTAAAAATTCCACTTGTCATTTTCATCAGTTATGTCTCTAAATTCTAAAAATGTTTGTACGAAATTCCTGTTTATTTTATGCGAAATTTAAAATGTGGAAAATGTTTTCGTCGCGCTAAATTAATGGATTAAAATGTTGAGGAGTACTCGTAACGTCAGGAATATGCAATTGACTAATTTGACAACTGGCTAACAGCTGAGATGACACTTTGAGTAATTCTAGCTTATTTTGGCTAAATACTTAAATTAGGATCACGATTATGTGCCGAGTATGAAAAGAAGATTATGACGATATTGCACCTGCAGTAGCTTATTATCAACACAACTCTTTAGACGAGGACAGAACACACAAAAAAGCTAAGCTGCCTAGAGAGTGAAAATTTTCAAACATCTTATTCAGATTTCAGGCTGCTGATCTTTCACCAACCTGAATAAGATGTTTGAACATTTTCACTTTTTATAGTCTCTTAACACCTGTCTTAGCCTTTAACAAACTTAATAGTTAATAGTGCACATGTGTAAAATATATATGCTCCTAATATTGATACCACGTGACGATCACGTGACGTACGATAATCACACATACATAGAGCGTGTGAGTACAGAATGTCCGACACAAGTGGTACAATCGCCCAAACCGCTGGATGGGCCGCGATCACGCACGCACCGACCAGCCTAGCTTGAGCCCTGAATGAATGTTTGTTTGAATTTTTTTATGAAAGTGGATAAATCTGTGGTTGAAACTCGAAAGTATGAGAAGGTGATAAAACTACTTTATATTGTAAACCATATGAAAGTTACTCTATATTAAAAAGAAATATTAAAAACAACTTATTAATCACCGGAATCTAGAAACAATAAGGGAGATCGCAGACGACAGACTTTACATACATTCCGCATGGCGCGCGCCATGCGAAATGTATGTAAGCCGCAGACTTTGATCGCACAAAAGTCTGTCGTCTGCGATCTCCCTTAAGAAAGAAGCCCCCTAAAGCCTCAATTTACGCAAAAAACGGCAATTTTTACTTATTGTGTTCTTCCACTGTCTTTATATTTTGTATCTCATTGAATTGTGCTGTAGCAAACAAAACATTAGGTACAGCAAAATTCGGTGTGTCATTAAGCGCAGAGCTCAGCTTATGCTGGTCGGGTGGAGGGTATCACCTGTATGGGACTCTAACGACGCCTTATGATGCGCCTTTTGGTACCACCGAAAACTATTAACCAACTTGTAAAGGATGTAGAATTTTATATTATGTTCTCGGCTCTATTTGTTTTAGCTTTGACGTCTTTCTAGAATTACTGAATCAAGTAAGTAAATAATTTTACCAGTATGTCCTTCCCAAAAAAGGGAAATTACAGAGTTTTTTGGCCAAAGCCATAAGATGAGTCACCAAACTTAATTTGGTCTCGTGGTTGATACTTTTAAGTTATATAATATAATTGTGTCCTACATTTCAATTTCCAATTCAGTACAGTAGCTCAAATTCCTCACTTAATTTTATGGTTGTAACGTTTACCGATACAGAAATAGAGGCAGATGTTTAAAATTAGAACCGAAGTCATTATCTTCATTACGATCAGCATAAAACTTAAACTATAAACTTCTGTAAATATTTTAAATTATGACAATTTGTCAGGATTTAAATAAAATCTTCAACTAGATAAAATGGCTATAAAATTATTTTATTTAAATAATTTAACAACTTCTTTGAAATTAATTTAGAGAAATTATGTTCTAACAATGTCCAATTTACGTTTTTACTACTCTGTGGTGTAACAATACAAATATTTTGAAACATAAAATTAATATTTGGTAGAGACAGCGAACAACTCGCGAAAAATCGCGGATGCCGGGGACTGGCGGAATATTTGAGAATGTTTTTACAATTCATAGGTTACAAGTACAGTCGAAAAGAATATTAGGTCAATTTTTAAGAAAAAAATAAACTTAAGTTATGTAGTTTTGAAAAAGAAATATCTGACGTCTAGTCCTGTTTTTAGAATTTTAGTTTTGGCTTGTACATCTCCATTTGGTCACTTAATTTATCTCATAAACACTTAGGAACACGATTAATTAATACTCTTCGCATACTTTGAGTCTTCGGGAAGGCCATATCCTTTAAGAGTCCGCGTCAAAAAGAAGTTGCGGCCTTTTGGCGTTTGTCGTTTATTTTATAAGCCTCGTATAGAGTCATGCAATATTGTCTCAAGACTTTTTCCTAAGACTGTACAGTGTACACAGGTACGTCTGAGGCGTGCATATGCGTGCCACGAGGCCTGTCCCTCACACCTGCTTCTTCAGTCGTGAAAACGCCAATTTTACATTCCCAGCATACGTCGTATTGTTTAGTATCTCCGTGCCCTTTGGGGGCGTCAAAAGGAACTTCATAAAGTGATATTACAAATACATTTTCGTAAACAATTTCTCTTTGTGACATATTCTTTGAATTTTTTCTTGGAAACATTCGCCTCCTCTGATGTACAAGATACCTATTAAGCAGTATTGGCAAGTTTTAGGCAGTCAGTGCTAAAATCAAAGGTAACTTTTTCAACCGATGGAGGTTGAAAAAACGGTAAAGAATTTTTCAAGGTAAAAACTAGACAAAATCTAATCAGAATTTTAGCTAGACAGTAGGAATATAAAGCAATCAATTCTTGGCTACTAAGTTGACGCTTTTGTTCTCAAATGGCAAAACGAGCTTTGCTAAAACTTTGTCGATATCGCTAATCAACGTCCTGTCTGAAATCTATGATTACCTAGATGACACCCCCAGCTCCGCCTGCGCCTTAGTTTATCACGCGGGAACCGTACATTTTCTGGCATACAAAGTATCCTATGTCCTTTCACGGGATTAAAAAAAATTGGTACCTATCTCCATACAAAATTTTAGCAAAATCAGGTCAGCAGTTTGGGCGTGAAGACTTGACAGACAGACATACTTTCGCATTTATAATATAAGTATGGATCTGTTCAAAATTTTCATTAATCTCGTCCCATAAATCTTGAAGCCATTTTATGGAGACTATCGAACTATATTCCTCTTCCTTTAGTAGGTACGTTTAACAGAACATAATATAGTTAATTACGTATTATTATAATGGCGGCACTTCACATGGTTATTTGTATTTGCTATTGGCTATTTGTTGCATGTTGCACAAACAAGCAAATAAAGACGAATACGGCCTTATACACATGGACGTCAAATACCAAACTTTTACTTCATTTTGTTTACTTGCCTATTTGACTCTTTTGATGTGCGTCAAAAACCGACAAAGGTACGTGTATTTGGTATTGGTCATACTTGTCAAATAGGCAAATAAGGCCAATACTTTGTCAAACATACCGTCTACACAATATGGTGATTGTTTAACGAATACATCAAATACGCAAATACAAATAGCCATGTGAACTGCCACCACAAGGCGCAGAGCAGACGACAGACTATCTGACGCACTTTTTGTCTGTGGAACAGACAACAGTTTATCCGTGACGCACTTTTTGTCTGTGGAAAGAGAACCTATGCAATTATATGCGGACTTTTTGCGCGTCGTGTGCGTTACTGCATATAATTGCATAGGTTCTATTTCCCACAGACTAAAAAGTGCGTCACGCTCTGTCATCTGCGCTGCGCCTAATATGTTCATCCAAGTCTGCCATGATGATGATAAGTGCTGATAGTGATAATGTCGGCAAATGGGATTAAACAGTTTTCATTAGCGCAATAACCTTTTTATCACCGATATTCGCCGCGGCGCACCTTTATACAAAGACCGGTAGCCAGAGCTAAGACGATCCGAGTGATAACTGAGTGACATACCCTGTTAAGTCACGGTGGTCCAGGTGGACTCGTTTTTTATTATATTCAGATTGGTGGGATAATACTTTAAGTGGTATAAGTAGATAACTTGGGATTGACGAAATCCCTTTTAAAAACAAAACCAGAGGATACTTGGAACAAAACTTTTGAGTACCAAATTTCGCAATGAAGTTCTTAATAACGCTTAAAAATAATAAAATTTGAGAGTTGCAGAGATGAGCGGTGATGATGATGAATATATCGATGACGTCACAAGTATGTTTGTGTGTGTGAATGTCTGAGTGTAAATAAGTTGAGCTGATAAGGCAGGCAATAAAATTTTAGATTTAAACGAGTGTCCGACGCGGTGGTCGGCAGTCGGGACTAAAACACGTGGAGCGGCCAACATAATATTTGTATCACATTAAGGGCCTTCTACTCCCTAAATTAGCAGGTCGATTTCTGTCAGTGCGAATATCGACGTAAATGACATTAAAATAACATTCATAACAGCGCGCCTTGTACGGTGGCGGTTACGACGCTCGCCGCGTCCATTATAGGTCCAAATAGGAGAAAAAACCTTTTTAAGGCTTAAAATAATACATAATATTTCAAAAAAGTAAAAAAAAAAACAAATTATTAACTTATGTATTGCAAAGTCTGCAAAATCTTTTGATAAATAATGAAGGAGTAAAGTGGTTTCATTCAACGATTTGGAGGTGATTTGGTTTTTTATTTCTTTATTATGTGATACCGATAGAAAAAATATGGCAAAACCAAATTACGTATCATATCATGTAGATTACTAATTATTTTTTTCAGATATAATTTCTCTGTTAACGCCGATGAAAAGTTGTTTCATCTGCACGCTTTTTTCGAAAGAGCAGCCTTAATCCATACTTCCATAAGTACTAATAATATAATATTATAAATGCGAAAGTGTGTCCGTCTGTCTGTCTATCTGTTATCTCTTCATGCCCAAACCGCTGAACCGATTTTGCTGAAATTTGTTATGCAGATACTTTGAGTCCCGGGAAAGGACATAGAATACTTTTTATCCCGGAAAAATGTAAGCTTCGATAAACGAATTTTGGCGCATCGTTGTTGCGGTAGTCATCTAGTACCTATAGCTTATAAAATAAGAAATTATTAATTAAAATTCTAGGGATAGACAAAGTTGTGCAGATGTAGTTTGCAAAATAAATAACGAAAAAAAAGAGCCAGAAAAGTTTGTTAATAGTTTATTACTTATTCATAATTATCTGCTGTAGAGTGATGAGAACAATAACTCAATATGAAATAATTATTACTGCGCCATATTTTGACAATATTAAGGTTATATTTTTCTTCAGTGCCTAGGCCATATTCCTTTATTTTCCCTAAAGATTCAGCCGATCCGATAATTTGGTCGTCAAGCAGGCATGTTTACTTTCCCAAATGCTGAAGCCGAGTCAAAATATATTATTATTGAAGTCAACTCCATAGCTCTGTCCGCGTTATCAGCGCCCAGCGCCCACTACGCATGCCCATGAGCGTATCTGAGCTACTGCGGCGGATCAAAGGCGGAGATAGCGTTAAAACACTCATTTGTTTTGTCACCCGGCCACCGACCACCAACCACCGCGACTAAAGTGCAGCGGCAATTTTAATCTCAGCAATTATTCTCAATTGAATGTACAAAGTCGGGAGCAAATTTTAGACGTGACTTGATCGGGTTTTATTGGACGGTGTGACTAGGCCGCTTATAAACCGGCATTAAGCAAAATACACCGTATTTTATTCGATGTTCGCTACGTGACTGTTAGCGAATATTATAATGGCGGAAGTTTGTTACATGTTCACTCAAAAACTACTCAAAGAATTTTGAACTTTGGTATGGTAGTAGTTGTGGATCTGGATTACCAAATGGGCTAGCTACTTTTATGTCCGGAAAGAGTACAATGTTCCCTTGAGATACTGCGTGAAAACCTTGTTAGGTTTTCACGCAGTATCTCACTTATTTGAGTTGTTACTCAAATAAGTGAGTAATAAAATTTGTAACTTTACCGTAACTTATAGTTAGAAGTAGTTACTTGTCATCACTATAATAACATTAAATATCAACTGATTTATAACCTACTAGATGACTCCCGCAACTCCGTTACGCCAAAATTCGTTTATCGCGCGGGAACCGTACATTTTCCCGGGACAAAAAGTATCCTATGTCCTTTCTCGGGACTCAAAGTATCTCCATGCCAAATTTCAGCAAAATCGGTTCAGCGGTTTAGGCGTGAACAGGTAACAAACAGACAAACAGACAGACGGACAGACAGACAGACACACTTTCGCATTTATAGTATTAGTATGGAAGTATGGATAATATGGATGAAAAGTCTAGTTTTTCTTTGCTTTTTAATCTAAAATAGAGATCACTTGAAACTGCCTCCTCCACCACTTCGTACCTCCACGTTAAAGCTTTAACACACCCGATAATAATCATCAATACAGCTTTTTATTATCTCAGTTATTCCTAACTTTTATTTTTATTTAAATAATATAATTCCCTCACTTAAGTACACTTAAGATTGTGAGACATTATTGAATTCAAAGAAGCGAACAGTAGTTGATATGTTTTAAATTGCGAAGTTTTTTTTTATTTTCTTGCCGGTAGCCGTGTATCGTATTACATTTTGGGTACCCTGTAGGTTAGTAGGTACTTATGTTCGTGTTAAAGAATATAAATGACTGCTCTACAAGCTTTTTTTAATGGGCTTTGGCCCACCACACATTCCCACCATTGTATCTCCTGTGTCGCCAGGATCGACAGCGGTATCCAACCACGAAAACCCTTTGATATGATCTCAGGGAGCCCGAGGGATATGCTAAAGCTGTCTTGGGACCCGCAACAAATTTAATCAGAAGAAGATAGGAGGAGTAGGAAGTATGAAGTATACTCTATAATATTATATGCTCTACAAGCTTGCTGAAATATATGGCGGAATATTGAACGCGACTTTACATTCTGTGTCTAGGTTCTCGTCTCAATAGAAGCTTATATATTGACGGATCTTTAAAATAGAGTATTTTTAGCCTTGATGAAGAAAACTCTTTGGTACAGATTTGTAAGGAACATAATATTAGCTACCACATAGATATAGTATTAGTATGCACATAACGAACGTGTTAGGAGACAGCATAATAATATTATGCATACCCATGCTTGTAGCAGTGCAAGATCAACTTATTAAGTTAAGTAGCTATTTTTCGGTGCATAGATATATACTTTTTAACATTGGTCTTACCTACCAGCTTAACTAACATTATAAAAGATTTTAACCCTTTTCTGATTCTCTCAACTATAAACTGCGCATCGATAGAACCTCCAAACAATTACATCGAGCCTTCTGTAAAGGCATTACTGCATTTAAGTTGCTCACTCTCCCAAAAACTACCGAATTTTGTAAAACACCTGCGGAACCCTTCGCCTCCGCCTTTTAGAGACCCTCAGACAAAGAATCGCCAACACTTAAGGCCCACTCGTGTAGAAGCGCTTCATTTGCTGGGCTTAACTGTTCTTATCTTTCATAAAACCTTTGAAAAAATAATGCTGTGAGGCCCATTTGCACAGATCCGGGTTAGAGTTAACCGTGGGTTAAATATCGTGTTTATCTTTCGTTCTTCGTTTAGTTTAATGTTAGTTAAAGTTAGTTTAATCAAGATGTGTGCCTTTAAGCCATTGTATGTTTTAGTTTATATGGAGTTTGGCATATCATAAACACTCCTAGAATTAAGATTTACGCTTATAACTATAATTCAAATATTCATGCTTATATTCTGTCCTATTTTGTGAAGTGACTTTTTTAACATATCAGACAAAAACTACAATATCATGATATTTCAGCAATGAGCAGGCTGATGATGATGAACTATAGCTAAGAACACTCTCGGTTATGTCAGCTTTCAAACAAAAAAAACTAGATCAAAATCGGTCTACCTGTTTGGATGCTACGATGCTACAGACAGACAGACAGACAGACAGACAGACGTTATATATACGTCAGAGAAGTTTGACGTATCTGTCTGTCGGTCTGACAGACAGATACGTCAAACTTATAACACCCCTCTTTTTGGTCGGGGGTTAATTAAGAAACATGCCAAAGTACAGGATCTTATACAGTTATTCGATGTGTAAACAATTTTATTAGAAAGGTTTTTGTTTAAAAGCTATCGTATTTATTATTTAACCTAAGTTAGAACTCAGCTCATTTCGTAAGTCCAGTACATTATGTATTGAAGTATTTACTATCGACTCAGGCTTTCAGTATTCAAGATTACGAACAAACACACAATTAGTTTAAGTCAATGTAAATTGTGGACAAAGTGTGGGCGGAAAAGTGGACGGTGGAGCTCGTTTCCACAGGCCAGGGTAATGATAAAACACTGAATAGTAATACGGTGGATTAAACTAGACTTAACTTTGGATTGTAATTTCCTCAATAATTTGTAATGAATTCTATATACCTCCTTAGGGCCTGTTTCACCACTTCCTGATAAGTGCCGAATAGGCTACCCACCACTTAACTTGACAGATTAAGGGCCTGTTTCACCGCTTCCTGATAAGGCTATCCACCACTTAATTTGACAGATGGAGTATGGAAAATCTGTCAAATAACCCTATCGGGCACCTTATCTGGAAGCGGTGAAACAGGCCATAAGTATGGAGAATCTGTCAAAAAAGCTGTGAATAACCTATTCGGCACTTTATCAAAAAGTGCTGAAACAGGCCCTAAATATTTAAATTTTTTCTTGATAGGGGGCTATACGCCATAATTTGGACACTTTCAAACCGAAAGAAAAGTGTAAGGTATTTTACAAGTCTTACCATAACAAGATGTAGAGGTTACCAAGATCGGCAACATTTTCCGATGAAAAGAATTAAAATTGTGCAATCAGACTTCATGGTAGAGTCTGTCCTCCATGGACGCAGCACCGCGCTTAATACGGTAGGTTAGTATCGTATAGTTAGTAGGTATAGGTTACTCTGTTTATAGATTAGTAGATAACGCCCGCAACTACGTTGTTCTAAAATTCCTCTATCGCGCGGGAACCGTGCATTTTTTCGGGATAAAAAGTATCCTATGTTCTTTCCCGGGACTCAAAGCATCTTTATGCCTTTCAGCAAAATCTGTTCAGTGGTTTGAGCGTGAAGAGGTGAAGAGAGACAGACAGAAAGACAGACTTTCGCATTTATAATATTATATAATATTATATAGATACTTGCCAATATAAACACGCGAATTAATAAAATAACAAAACTACTATGCTAATTCCGATCCGATCCGATCCGATCATTCTAAAGGAGTGTTGCAAACCAAATTGGAAATACACTTTTATCATTTTCATTTTCGAACACCATAATATTATTATTACTAATTGCCATGCAATATTTTTAATTCGTCTCTATAACTGAACAATGTAATATTCTTTTATAGACTAAACCCAACCCAAATCCCTTATAAACCCAGATTTCTTTGACTCATTCACATAAATATCCAAATCCAATCGCGAAATTAAAACTTAAACGACATTCTGACCGCACAATTAATTGAATCGCCGAACGAACCGGTACCGACTACCGTATAAAGAGGCTTTGTGCCAAACAAATCGGCCTCCTTTGAGCCTTCAAATGCGCCGAATGGTCAATGCGCCTATTCCAGATTACGTGCATATTAACTATCAATTGGTTCTGATAAACTGGTTCTTAATGTGTGCTTGCTCCTGGACTACTGGATAATGTCATAAGTGGATATTTAGCGCTTTAAACAGCTTATAAGTTCAGTAATTGATGCGTTTTGCATTATTAAGACTGAATTTTTGGTGTTACAAACAAATTGTTAAAAATTATAAATTGCAAACAACTATATTTGTGCCAAATTTCATCAAAATCAGTTTTATTAAATAACATTTAGGGCCTGTTTTACAACTGCGCTGCGCACTTTCACCACAATAATTTTATTTTGGGCAAAGATAAAAAATAATTCAAGATATGCTACCTAATATTTTATTAAAGACATTTTATGTGACAGTTTACGTTGCCCGCATGTGTGCCCGCATGGCGAACTTTTGTCCCCAACTATTCAATACTTTTTGCGACGTTCTAGCGGGGATAAGTACACCGGGCATTGATGAGTTTATCTGTCAATACTCCATCATCATCATCATGATCATCATCATCAAGGCTTCCAGCAAAAAACAGTGTTTCCCAAGTTTTGTTACACGATATAATTTTTTCACGACCCGTAGCTTCTTTTCATGCGTTTGTTTTTGTAACACAATAAGTAAGTAAGTATATTTTAAGAATAATATAACATTTTACGTACTTTAATTTCAAGAAAATATAAAGATTAACAAAAATAAAAAAGTAAATAGTGACTGTGATGTGATAGGCCATACTTAGGGCATTTCCCGAAAATTTAAATATTATATTGACAATGTTGTAAATTGTAATGATGCTTTAGTTAAAACAAAGCCTATAACACAATCCATACAACTAATAAGAAATACATACCTATAATTATACAAAGTATGTCCTGTCTGTCTGTCTGTTATCTTTTGATGCCCAAACCGCTAAACCGATTTTGCTGAAATTTGTTATGGAGATACTATCGATTCCTGGGCAAGGACATAATATATTCCGGTCTAATTAGACGCAAAAAAATCGTAACATCGGAATAATTCGCATAGAGCTTAAAATTTGGTAGAGACGTTAAATACACCATTACAAATAAAACCTCAAAAGTCCCCGGCGATCCTATTTGTGCAAAAATTTTTATTGAAGGTCAAAGGTATGAAAATGAGGTTTGTCCTGTTTTTTTTTCCAAACTATACGTTTTATCACAAAAATACGTATGACAAGTGTAGATCATAGAATTCTCTACAAAAAATATTCAGACACTTTTTTCATACGACTTGCCATTCCTTATAAATGGCGGGCTCAAAGTTTGGGAAAATCATAACTATGCTTAAATTATAAAGCTAAAGAATTTGTGGAACTACTGCTTGGAACAAAATATAGTTTGAAAAAAAACAGGAAAAACCTCATTTTCATACCTTTGACCTAGAATGAAAAATTTTGCACAAGGAGGATCGCCGGGGACTTTTGACGTTTTATTTTTAATTGTGTATTTAACGTCTCTATCAATTTTCAGCTCTATGCGAGTTATTCCGAGGTCGTATGTTTAATTTTCCTGGGGTAATAGGACACTTTTTATCCCGGAAAAATGTACGGTTCCACGCGATAAACGAATTTAGGCTCAACGCATTTGTACGGTCTTCTACTGGTCAGTAAAATTATGTCGGGCCGCATTATTATGATCGTACAGCAGCTCAGGCCAAATAATTTATGAAAAATGCGGCCCGCCGCGCAACGACCCCATACAAAGTGCAAGTGCCATGTTCAAATTAATAAACGGCGCCATGGATGGGTTCATTTTTAACCGACTTCCAAAAAACGAGGAGGTTATATGTTCGGCTGTGGATATTTTTTTTTTTTTTTTTATTTTTGTATGTTCAACGATTACTCCGCCGTTTGTGAACCGATTTTCGAAATTTTTGTTTTGTTGTATTAGGTTTCACTCCAATTTGGTCCCATTTTCACAAAGGTGGTGACCTGATGATGGGATCCATGAGTAATCGAGGGAACTCCTCGAAATTTATATGGAAACATATGGTGATTTTGGTTTTATGTGAAGTGTACTAAGAATACGCTACCAAAAAGTCAAATATTGGGTCAAGGTATACCATGGTTTCGATGATGCTGAGAGAACTCCTGATTCCTTATAGATACACGTTTGGAAGTTTCGGCGTTGTTTTAAGAACAGAAAGCATAAACTACTATGCAATTCATATTCATCATCATAATCATCATCATCGTCATCATCATCATCATTACCACGTCGTGTTAAGGCCACCAATGTCTCATGGCACAGAATAGATTATAGTACAAGGCATAGGTATGGATATACTAATAATAATAATTATGTACAGTATAACAATTAACAACGCCTGTTTGTTTTTAATACACGGCGGTCGGCGTCGCCGCCCAGCGCCGCCGCGCGGTGCGTGTTGGCAGAAGACAGAATATCGAATACTTTACTAACTACTTTATATACAGATCGAATACTTTACTACTTTATAAAATTTTAATAGACAAATAGAATTAAAATAAAGTTATTTTAAAAAGAGCATTTAAACAAAACAAAGTCATTAAGTGTCTTTTTAATTAGTTATACTTATTAATCGATAGATGGTGCACTAAGTACCTATCGATTTGAATTCTTGATAACAAGAACAGCTGTCAATAATTATGATAATATTAAATATTATGCTACGCTACATCCTATGCAAGTTTGTACAATTTTTTATCTCATACCTTCGGTCGTGGAAAAACGAGACACAATAGCCTTTCTATTGTTATCGCAATCGCCGGTGACCGCTTCGGGCTTGAAGTATTAAAATTGTTAAATTACTTAGCACAATATGTTCACTTCACTGATAATATTATATTATTTTGTGAGTGTGAGTTGTGACTCTTAACAAGTTGTAATAAGATACGTAAAATATACGCGAAGATTTATCTACTAGTGTAACTAAAAAGAGTGAAATTATTATTATTTTTAACAAAAAATTAAAACCGACTTCCAAGGTAAAAACAATAATAACATTAATATGAACTAAAAAGTATTAAATAATTTTTACTATCTAATAGTGCCTTTTTCCGAATTCGGCTAAACCTCCAACTATTTCTGTACTCAATCTTCATAATTTTGAAGTCGGTGCCAGTTCCAAAAATTTTAAATATTCTGTCAGAGGACTGAAGATTCAGCTATCTGGTACCGACTTCAAAATAATGAAGATTGAGTACAGAAATAGTTGGAGGTTTAGCCGAATTCGGAAAAAGGCACTATTAGATAGTAAAAATTATTTAATACTTTTTAGTTCATATTAATGTTATTATTGTTTTTACCTTGGAAGTCGGTTTTAATTTTTTGTTAAAAATAATAATAATATTTAATTACATTGTTAAAGTGAAAGTTTTTTATCACTCATACAAATGATCGCCATAAGCGGAAATCTGAGGGTCGTGGGTTCGAAACCAGTAAACTTGTATTACAGATTACATACAATTAAGTGTAATATGATAATATAAAATGTTTAATTATAAAACTCTATAAAAATTTAGTATTTTATTACTATTGTTTAATTATAAAACTTAGATTTGTGTAACAAAACTAAGTGAAAATACTTTAGGGTGTGGATGGGTCTCCTGTATAGAGTACGCTGAGAAAGAAGCAGCTCTGAAAGAGTAACTTTATTTCACCTATGTATGGAAAAGTTCAAGACGCGTGGGCGCGGGCCATACAAATCACAAAAAATTTTTTGCTCTCTATAAGGAACACGTACACACCCTAAAATATTATCACTTTGTTTTGTTACACCCTGAATATCACAGTACTTTGCGTGGGCCTTTCTCTCTATATCTTTCTATAATATTATAATCGATTAATCCTATCGATACCACAGATACCTCCACCCCACCCAACCCCACGCATCTGGAGTGACACTCGCCGCCGCAAATTGGATAGAATAACAAAATAGACGAGTGCTCTCGTCATTTGGATTTGCTAATAAAACAATTCGCCACTCATCATCTAACCCCGTCATTAAAAACAACAGCCGAAAAAGTGTTCCTTTTTTAAAAACCTCACTCTTTTAGTGGAGTAGCAAATCTAACCCCGCAATAATTAAAAAAATAACAGCCGAAAAAGTATTCTTCATGATATAAAAGCCTCATTTTTCAGTAGATTAGCAAATCTAACCCTGTAATATTGAGAGCAAGTGTACTATTTTTGAAATATTTCCAGATTTTTTTAAAGAGTTGCGAAGGAGTCGTAAAAACCCCGTTATAAAAAAATTGCCAAAAGTTTTTATTTTGAAATCCTCATTTTTAGTAGAGGAGCAAATCTAGCCCTGTAATGATGACAGTGTTACATTTTTAAAGCATTTTTAACCGATTTCCAAAAAGGATGAGGTGATTATTATCACCTCATCCTTTTTGGAATTTATAATATTTTATATTTGGCTGTGGATATTTTTTTCGGGGGTTATTTTTAGAGTAGCGTTAAAACTGGATGAATGGACTTAGCTATTAAATCTGTGCTAGCAATTTCTGCTACAAACTATAATGATGGTAGATTGGCCTTATCACTAAATATTTTTTACTACATTTCAAAATACAAAGGTAGAGATGGAAGGAATATTAAAAAAATATTTTATTAGGTATAACAAAAGTAATTAACCTAACCTATATATATTTTCAAGTGAATTAAAAAATTACAATCTCCATTTAAAATAAATTCTCATGTATTTACTTTCTTGTCAAAAAAGATTACAATTTTAACCCCCCATGTAAAAAAACACAAATCCGTGTCTCAAATAACACTGCGGTGTGCTCCAAATATTTTTACTCCGTTTCTACAACAATAGCCCTTGTTCCATCTGCATAAAGGTCATGTCAGAGGCAAAATAACTCCGAATGTCGTGTACAGGGGTGACAATGAGGTCCGCCATTGGTTGCTGTCACGCCCTGCCTGCTGACGCTGACCAACGGTCACGGACGACTATTTGGTACTGGCCTATGACGTTTATGAACCTAATAGGCAATGGAATCATAGGTAGGTACAGTGAAGACCTATATTTTGGTCAGGCTATGCCACGATTAAACTATCATGGTCTTAGACTGCTCTCTCGAAAAAAGCGTGCAGATGAAACAACTTTTCATCGGCATTAACAGAGAAATTATATCTGAAAAAAAAAAGTAATCTACATGATATGATACGTAATTTGGTTCTGATATATTTTTTCTATCGGTATCACATAATAAAGAAATAAAAAACCAAATCACCTCCAAATCGTTGAATGAAACCACTTTACTCCTTCATTATTAATCAAAAGAATATAATATAAAAAATATCTACTGCTTTGCAATACATTTAAGTTAATAATTTGGTTTGGTTACTTTTTTGAAATATGTATTATATTAAGCCTTAAAAAGGTTTTTTCTTCTATTTCGCCCTATCATGGACGCGGCGAGCGTCGTAACCGCCACCGTACAAGGCGCGCTGTTATGAATGTTATTTTAATGTCATTTACGTCGATATTCGCACTGACAGACAATCGACCTGGTAATTTAGGAAGAGAGGGCCCTTAACCAGACTAGTAGCTTAGACCCTTTCGAAAAAAAAAGTCAGGCTATGTCAATTAGCCAATTTGGCAATGGCCTATGATACTTTATGAAAGTAAATCCAATATGTTCTACGAGTATCAGAGCAATGGAATCATAGGTAGAGTGTGGACCTATATTTTGTTCAGGCTATGTCAATTAGCCAATTTGGTATAATACGTTCTAGAAGTGAACCTAATAGGCAGTGGCGTAAGTCGTAACTATAGGGTGGCAGGGCTGGTAAAGTGCCTCGGGCCTCCGACCTAAAAGGCAAAAGGGCCAAAGAGGCCGTGAGGTCTGAAATTTTTTATACATTTGACTGTACCCGTTTTTTTATTCACGTGATGATTTTTACTGATAGGGCCCCATCAATTTGCCACGGGCCCCAGATGGTTTAGTTACGCCACTGCTAATAGGTACCTACTATCAGAGCAATGGAATCATAGTCAGCGAGGACCTAGGTTATTTGGTTAGGCTATGTCATGAAATGTTAAATGAATAACCCTAAAAAATTGCTTTAGGGTCTCCATCTCCCTGTGAATCTACTTATCTGACAGTACAACGTGGCTATGTAGATAGCTCGGCAATCGTTGCTTTATAAAATACTAGCTGACCCGACAGACGTTGTCCTGTCTTAACGATGATTATTGAATTCGAATTGGTATAATTAAGAAAACAATTAATTAAAATTAGTATATCTTCTTGCGAAATTTCATCAAAATAGATTAAATAGTTTAAGCGAAAATCATAAAAGTTTATTGTGCAGGAACCGTACATTTTCCGGGACAAAAAGTATCCCTTGTCCTTTCCCGAGTCTCAAAGTATCTCCATACTAAATTTCATCAAAATAGATTGAATAGTTTAGGCAACAATTATAAAAGTTTATTGTGCAGGAACCGTACATTTTCCGGGACAAAAAGTATCCCTTGTCCTTTCCCGAGACTCAAAGTATCTCCATACCAAATTTCATAAAAATGGACTGAATAGTTTAGGCGAAAATCATAAAAGTTTATTGTGCGGGAACCGTACATTTTCCGGGAGAAAAAGTATCCCTTGTCCTTTCCTTCATACCAAAATTCATCAAAATCGATTGAATAGTTTACGCGCGAATCATAAAAGTATATTGTGCAGTAACCGTACATTTTTCCGGGACAAAATATCCTATGTCCTATTCCTGGTTCTAAGCAACCTCTCCACCAATTTTCAGCCAAATCGGTTCATCCGTTCTTGAGTTATAAGTGGCGTAACTAACACAACTTTATATATAGATGACATTTCCATAGAACAGAGGTGACAAACCTGTGGCACACAATATGACACAACATTGCTCAAAATTTCAATCATCCATGACTCAGGAATAATAATATGATATCAGGAATTTTAATCAATTTAAATACAATTAAAGTATTTTTACTTATAAAAATAAATATGTATCTACTAATGTTTATTTAGTTTAGTAAAAAGAACAAAACATTTTTGAGAAAGTAAAAAATGTTTAATTATTAACCCTCAATGACCAACTGGAATAAAATATACCTGTATTCGCCGTGATGGCATTTTTGACCCATTAACAGCTAAACGGAATTAAATTTATTGTTTTCCTTTAAATTAATTACGTAATGTGCATAGTGAAAAACATTAAAATTGTGTACCATCTCGCATGTTTAACATAATATAAAAGCTATAATTACTATTTACTTGTAATCGCTTAATGCTACGATGTACTGTATAAAATAAAATACTCCGGATATTATTAAAATAATATTTAATAAATATGTTTAATCATCGAACACGTATAAAGCCGCCATATTGTCATGTAAATTAATTCGCATAAATGATAAATTTGTAACATTTCACCGAAATAATGAGGTAAACCTCTTAATTTTTATTTCAAAATTCGTAACGAAAATAAATTACCATTTTACTACATTATAAAACGTGTGAGTTTGTGTATTGGATTCAATGTGTAAATAAACCTGTAGGCCGTAATGGAGTTTAATTAAAATAATAATAATTGTCGAGGCGTGGAGACACGGACGAGCCATACGGACTGAACATTGTGCTGTTTATCGGTTGACGATAACTACAAACCATAGATAATATCTAATAGAACATAATATCATATAGAACATAATGAAAAATATTTTTAAAAGTATTTATAAAAAGATCTACTTCGTCCGTCACATTTTTATGTCCTTCTTCGAACTGTCAGTGTCTTTTTGACCCCATAAAAAAAATGATTAAAAATTTAAATATAAACCTAGACACACGACAAAAGTTTTTGAGCTATGCGCGCGATGTAGACGCACTAAAAAATCGCTAGTAGTTAGAAAGCTCGGCGCATTCCGATCGCGCGACCGCTGGTTTCGGCCGCACCATAATTGCCCCTGGCGCCCGTCTGCTCATCACTTTTGTACCTTTTGTGACTCGGCCGATGGTCCCTTTTGTTCGCTGTTGGTTTTGGGAATTAGCATGTCTTATTAGCATAGCTGTCCGATAGCACGTGATTGCTGTTTTAACGGCTCGCCCATCTCGCGGGTCGTTAGGACCCCATAGGTTATATTGGAGTTTAATTAATTCATCGTAAAATGCGGGTGGCTCGAAATATTTACGTAAATTCTACTAGCACAGGGTATTGTAGATTTGAGACTACCGACAAAACTGGAAATGTATTTCGCTCCAGAAGGCCGCGACGCAACCGATGATATAAATCAATGGAATAGTCAGCGAAGCGAATACGAGTGAGGCCCGACCGAAGGGCCACGCCGATAATATATGCGTCTGCGAGCTCGGTCACCGAAATGGTAATATTGTTAACAGGGAGTAAAATAACTACAGGAAACCAAAAGGAGAATTATGCATCATCTCGGGAATTTCTCAATAAGATGTGGTGTGCGCGTGGGGCCGACGCGGGCGCCGCCCCGCGGCGAATCGGTGGCGCCTCTATCGATTATTAGGATATCTCGCTCCTCTGTAGCGCCGCGTCCCGCTCCCACGCGCACGGGTGGCGCCCGCCGAGTCATTACCGGCCACCTCGACACGCCGCGACCTCTTCGGGGTTCTCGTTTAAACGCAGCGCTGGCAGGCTATATCATTAATCTATTACCGGGACCGGCTCGCGTATGTGTGGTAATTTCTTATTTTTTTCTCGTCAACGCGACGATTCGAATTCGTAGGCATTCGGAGAAAGGTAACGATGGCGGGACGATTCGGTTTTATGGGGCTTAATTAGCGTTGATCTTGCGCTCCGGCGGCGGCTCCGCTCCATATACGTCGGGTTTATTGGGCGATCCGCTCGTAGATATACGCTAGATGTCGCCGCGCGCGGTTTTCGCGAGGGTATTATTGATGGCTGCGACGAACACGGGCCGGCCGGACCGCCCCCGGCGCTGGGGACCGCGGCGGGGGCCGGGCGGGGGCCGGGGGCCGGCTGCGCGGGCGCCGTGTGGGCCCATTCATATTTCGTCCAACTGCCCGATAATTACACCTCACGACGGACTCTCGATCTCGTGATTAAGTCTTGCCATAATATTATTTCATCTTGATAATAACCAGTTTGTTTGTATAAGGATTTTAGATTAGCCCGGTATAAATACTGAATAAGAAGGTCTACGACCAGAAGAAGTGTACTGAAATAATGAATATTTTATCAGCATTATGGGACAAAACATAACTAATCATGATAGAAAATAATTTATACAACGTTGCAAAGTTTGCAACGTGGCCTCAAAAGCCCCCAAGCGCCTTTTGAAGTCATTCCGTTTTAAAAGCCAAATTAAGGCAGCTAACAAAATAGTCCTTTTTATAATTTTGCTCTCTTAGAACTTAAAATAGATAGGTAGGTACTTAAGTGAAATTATTAATATTTTTAATATAACAATTTATTTAGCCTTATAATTATTTCCAGTAGAAAAGCTAAAATAAAATCTATTATCCACTGCTTGTCATAAATTAAACCAATACAAACACTAACATAATCAATTTCAAATTATGTCATAAAACACAAACCTTTTTCAAAATATCAGAACATACAAACTTTATAACTCAGAAAAAAGGCTCAGAAGAAAGAAAAAAAGCAGTAAATAAATCATCGTGTGGCTGTGAGTTTGAGAGCTCAGTATTAAAGTAATTTAGCGGGCGTCGTTACCCTGTTAGCAGTGTTTGTTTTGCAGGCGAGAACTGCCCAACCTATTATTACACTCTCGTTATGTTTTTTAACAGACGTGGTCAACCGTCGGCGCGGAATATTGAAAGTGGTCATTCTTTTGTTTATTCCGTGCGATATTTGTTCGCGTCTTTTAGTATGTTTTTACAGAGTTGTCTATTCATTACATTATAACTTATAAGTTACTTCTTAGTAGAAGTTGACTGGTTTATACTGTGTGGTTAAAAATTTATTGTTTTAAAATTTATTAGCTCCATCGTACCTAAGCCACTAAAGACTGTACACTGTTATAATAATTATTTTTTTTCTAATTGTTTACCTTTTACAAACTGTAAAAACTTAAATAATGTAGCTGTAAATGTACAGCATTGGTTATTAATTAATTATTATGTCAGTAGCATTGCAACCACAACAACATTGCAACTTTGTTGTCGACATGTATGAAACCACAGCGACAAAAAATTGAATCGATTGTATTATTAATAGAGATAGCATATCAAATGATTAACTGAATATATCATGCCTTATAGGATATATAAAACTTGAAAGATATTGTAAGTTACAAAAATACACATCCGTATTCACTAGTTACATAGATATAATATCATTATATATTTTAAATTTTAAATAAAAAACAATTATTGTAATATAAAACAAAAGAAGCAGACAATGATAACTAAACGTATTTTTGAAAATTTTTAATATTATGCATAAATTACACATTAAATTACACCATTTTACCTAATTTTCCATAGACTCTGCATGTTTGTTAATATAATATCTATACTTAATATTATAATTGGGAAGAGTTTGTTTGTTTGAACGCGCTAATCTCAGGAACTACTGGTCCGATTTGAGAAATTATTTTACTGTTGGATAGCCCATTTATAGGGGAAGGCTATAGGCTATATTTTATTACGCTAAACCTAATTGGAGCGAAGAAATAGAGAAAAATGTGGAAAAAACGGGGAAAATTATATGAAATTGCTTATTATCTAAAGAACTACTGGAGCAATTTTTATGTTATTTAGCAAACATAAGAATAGACCACGTGAAGGGACATAGGCTGTTTCTTGCGGAAAAATGTACGGTTGCGTGAAATTTCTAAATTACGCAAGCGAAGCCGCGCGGAACATTTACATAAAATAAAAATCGTAGGAAAGTCAATTCTGTACATTGAATATTTTTGTACAATAAATAATACTTGGGATGTGATCTACTATGCTAGCGCGAACGAAGTCGCGGGCAACAGCTAGTGTTTAATAGGCGCCTAAAAGCAACCAAACATCAAAGAAAATAAATTCTATAAATTACGTAGTATTTAAAATAAGATAGTGTAGATTCAAGGCAGCGATGATCTATGTAAAGAATAATAATTAGTCAAGTGTAAACTTCTGTCGTGTGATTTCTTGCTTCGCATATAACGATTACACTAACAAACTTTTATAACGATTAAAAACACGTCTTACATGTACTTAAGACAATTTTCTCATTAAATAATTTAACAACGTATTTCTAATTAGCTCTATGCCACTCTAAACATTATTTTTTCTTGAGGTAACTACCCGTAACATAAAAGCGTAATAATTGTTACTGTATAATTATTTTCATCGCTATTATCAGCGCACCGAATTAAAATATCTTATTCATTTTAGTCGTGTATTTATATTTTAAAACGTTCTATAAAGTTAGAAAAAGTTTTTTTTTTATTATAACACAAATCTTTGAGAATGACCAATGGTTTAGGACTCACGTCAAATCATCACTTTACGAAATGCCGGAGGCGCAGGCGCAGGGCTCGTAAACCGTGTTATTATTGCTAATAATCTTATATACAGTCTTTGTTTTATTAACTTTTTTGTTCCGAGATTATTCGATTTTAGTTATCTTTATTTTAGTGATTATTTTGTAAAATTGAGCGAAAACGGTAGTGACTTGTGCGAACTTAGGCTTTTTATTTATATTTTACAATAAAGTATATTGCCATCATGAATATGTACATCAAAGTAATTATAACATTAATAATATGAAATATATAATAATTATGACAAAACATGCAGAATAGTATGGTTTTGCTAAACGTCTTATGTGGTATGTGCAAAATTCTTATTTCCAATTTTTATCGCTTATAATTTACTATCTATATTTTAGGTGGACGCCATTCCTTATTGGCCCTTGTCTATGGCTTGATCCTAGTCCTGGCGTTTGCTGCCATTTTTCTTGACCTTACTAAACTTCGTTTTTCTCTCCTTCGTAGGAGTTCATCTATAGCCAAAGCCAAAGGATGTTGTCCAAGTTGCTGTGGCCCAATTCATCGCCTAGTGCACCAAGAGACCCCCACTCAGACCATTTGGTTAGTAGACATTTCATTTTACATTTTTTTAAAACGTCAGTCATAGGCTAAGAGCCAGAGTATAATAATTCCTTTAAGTTTCAATACTTTAACAATGCAAGTTGCATTATGCAACTGTGATGTTGGACATTAGCTCATAGTGAAATGTTGCTTTATTTTAAAATACTAATACAACTTATTATAATATATTATTATTATATTGTTTGTGTTACTTGTATCTTTTATATCTTTTATGATTGCAAAAATTACCTATAGGTGCAAACGCTACCGATAACGAAAGCAACTAAGTAAATTTGAAATGACGCGGGTTCAACTCCTGTCAATGTCAAACAATGTTCCTGCTAAACCACAACTAAACTAAAAAGTATAACGAATTCACTAAACAATATTTGATATAGTCGAACGAGGAGATAACCGAGAACAACGGACCGATTAACCGTCAAAACACACGGCCGCCCATAAAACCTTGTAAACTTTTTTCTGACCCAAAAAACTTTATGTTATGGAATCATAGAGCAGCTGCTAATGATTCTATTATTTATGGTCTTGTCTATTCCGCCGTTGTTCCTTCATAATTCATACATTTTTAATAGATTAAACGCCGTGAGTGTTGCAAATTGATTAACTTTTTTTAAAAATGGGGCACTGTTTGTTTTAATTTCAAATTGATAGATATTATCTTTGATAACTACTGCCCCAATATGTTTTACATGAAATGCATAATTTTTTGTAACTTTGTTCTTGTGCTAATTCTCTTTATGCTTCGTTCAGTTTTTTCCTACTGCATGTCACTTATGGTAAACTGTTGTTGTACCCTTTAAAATGAATAATGAATCACTTAGGATAATGTCATATGTCACATTCTTCGGCGATTAAGTTAGCTCGATGATGTATGTGCGCTAGTCGTTACGACTGTCAGACTGACAGCCACTTTATGTGCCTTTAGGTCGTAACTGACTCATCCTGCCTACTAAATACAGAAGCCATGGTGCATTTTTAACTGTCACTTCAATATTAAAGAACTCTAATATTATCATCAAGATAGAAACGGCGAGTTACATTTTGCCAATACAGCTATGTTACTTTGCTATAATATTAGGTATAAACTTTAAACCATGCAGATTTAAAAAACTTTAGAATTACACTTCAAGACAGCACTTAAAAAAGTTATCTCCTGCACTATAATGTAGAACCTTGCTTTTTGAATAATTCAAACTATTTCTTAGTATTGACAAAACGTATATTTTTATCACGGTTTCAGTAATTTTTGTGGGATCGAAACAGTTGAAAAAACCAATATCGGACAAGTCAATATTTTTTAATTTATTCTAAGGAACTCGTAACAAAAAAGTGGCTAGTTATACCGTACAATTTAGGAGCACTAATAAAACTATAAACACTGTCTGTCTGCCCGAGGCGCCATTCTCCAACAAGGTGTCTGATCGCTAATTATATGGACGAAACACCTTACACAAACACTCATACAAATATTTGTTATACAACATACAATACATACTCGACCATAGCAGATGCACATAGAGTCCATTGTACCGAAACAGAGGAATTAAGACAAAACGATTTCCACTTATAGCAACAAAATTATGCAATCAATTATACACCTAATTACGTCCGCGTAAAGTTTAAATTCACATGCGTTAAATAGATGAAATTGGCGTAAAAAAACTTAATTTTGTTATGATTAGGGGTCTCTAACAAAACTAACAAGCGTCGGAAGACAATTATAGTAATAAATAATACTATCGTTAGACAGCTGATATTTCCGTTGTTTGTCTATTACGTTTTGACCTTTGATGCAATTTTTGGGGCCAAATGGGCCCAAATTAAAAATAATTTATGGACACAATATGTTACTTTTTAATTATGTTCCCAAGTTTTGGTGTGAGCACTAATAGATTCGTATTTAGATTCAAATAACCAAGATTATAATATTATGCAGTTAGAATTAATTGATGCTAAGTTTGATATTCTAAATTAGATGATATTACAAATTGTTATTGGGTGGGCCGTGGGTGCTACAGCTTTTTGATTCCTGAGAATTGAGATGCCATCAACAACGGGAAATACCCGGGAAATCAGAATTATAATTTTATTTTAGTCGTAGGTGCATTTTTAACCCATCTTAAAACTTCTTATTTGTTTATTTATAAAGGTAACAATATTACAAAAACACACTCGGAGTCACAAAGACCTGAAGGTTTTGTCCGTACCTACACCAACTTAAATAAAAACAATAAAATACTTAATCGAAAAATCAGAAAACCAGAATCAACCCTTAAAAATTTATTTTATTAGCTTCAACTTTTCAGCCACGTTTTTAAAATGGTGGCTATATCACTACTAATATTATAAATGCCAAAGTGTGCACTGTCTGTCTGTAACCTCTTCATGCCTAAACCGCTGAACTGATTTCGGTGGGTATGGAGATACTTTGCGTCCAGGGAGAGGGCATAGGATACTTTTTATTCCTGATTGTACGGTTCCCACGCGACAAACGACTTTTGGCACAACAGTGTTGCGGGCGTTATCGAGTATTAAGTATAAGTTGATATCGACGATAATTTATATCGCCAACTAAACGGCACAAAGCGTCATAACTTCAAAGAGTCCGTTGAAAAGGTCACAAACGGATTTACGAGTATGGTTTCCAAAGCCTAATCATATTACCGCTACAAGATGGCACGCAGGATTTGCGCAGATTAAGCCCCGTAATACTCTTTTTCACTTTTAGTACAATCATTTGGTGCTCAAAAAGAGGGTTACCTGGAAAGTTTCCCGGGAGTTTTGAAAATTGGTGGTTTTATAGATTTCGACGTGCTCTTTTCGAATTTTCACTTTGCCACCTCGTACCTAAAACCACACCACTTACTCCGCCTCATGGTGGTGTGGAAATGAGTTATTTGGCTAAAACGCGTGTTGGAAGATAAACCAGTTCAAACATTTAAAAAAAATCTGGTAAAACTGTTGACAGAAAAGTGTTATTACTCCGTTCAAGAATTCCTAAACGATTCTTTTTGACTGTTTGGACATTATTATGAATATTGAATACTGTTTGTCTCTTAATTACTCATGTGTGACTGTATATTGCTATATTAATTATATAAAACTAGAACCATATAAATTACATTTTTGCATATTATATTTTTATTATTATTATTTTGACAATGATCTAGACAAAATTATTTTATTGTGACATTAGACCCTGACTAAATTGTATGATTAGGTACTTATTTTTAAATTTACTGACGCATTGATTTTATCAAATAGGTTTATTATTATTTAAAATATTGATTAGCTCCAGCAAAATATGAACTCTTAATGTAAATAATGTCGTGACTTAAAAATACCTAAGTATATGAGGATAATAGTAATTATGTAAAATTGGCTTCTTTATAATATATAAGTTATTAAATATTAATATTATAACCACCTACTTATAGAACTTCACACACCATGCAAAATCATGGTAGAATGTAAGAACTAAATATACTACCTTACCACCTACATGTACATTGTAAAACTACATTCTGTGAATAAAGAATTTGAATTTGAATTTGAATTTGGAGTGAACTTTGCGGCTCGCATACGCTGAAACTATTGATTTTACAAAAAAACGGTTACTACATAAAGTGTAGGAAATTTTCTCTAGTTGAATGTATTACAAACTATTTTCATCGTAAAATGAGTTGGAACGGAGTTATTCTCAAAAAACTGTATTTGAGCGCCATTTTTTCAATATGGCGGCGCGAGCGGCAAAGATGCGAGGTGGCAAAGTAAAAATTCGAAAAGAGCACGTCGAAATCTATAAAACCACCAATTTTCAAAACTCCCGGAAAACGTTCCAGGTAAAACTACTGATTAAACTACTGAAAGGCTGCAATGCTTTATAAATTATATTTATTGACTCCTACATATTGCTATTACAACCATTTTCTGCAACTAACAATACTGACAATTCACCTGTCATTTACTATGTTTCTTAAAATACAAAGAGGATACATATTCGACCGAACAACTACCAAATTACTGTAGTATTATAGATCGCGTATAAAATGGGGGCAGGCAGTTTTAAGGATTTTTTCTCAAAGTATTTGTCACTAATCGTGTACTCTATAACTATAGGTATCTGCCTAGTGTACGCGTAGCTTGAAATTTTGGAGGGGTTACATATTATTATTGTGATTTTGGGAGGCTTATACACACCATAATAAAATAATAGCTAAAAATATATGGCATGTATTTTTAGGGGAAATGGACCTTATGTTTTGACCATTTAGAATTCCTTCGCGTTGATTACTATTCAAAAGCTTACATATTGATCATTATTATTGTTGTTTTTAAGTGTTTTGCCTCGACACTGAAAAAACTTGCTCCGCGGCTGCTAATGCAATCACTTTTAAAAAAAACCTTTCCATGATCCCATGTAAATGTGCCAATAAAATTTTATGGCTAGTAAAATATACCATAAGTACGATGTCTTACGGCATAAGCGCATCAATGGCGGGCAATCAATTACAAGCTCTCCCCTCGCCCTACCCGACCCTACCCTACCCCATGGGAGCATGTTTGATCCGAACTCCTTGTATTATATTACTACTTTTTACCCGCGCCTCCGCTAGGGAATATAGCCCTAGTTTTACATATTGAAAGCAATTTTTAATGGAAGGTGGAAATTCGAAAAAATCGCTTGGCACTTCGCATAACTAGTTTTCTTGTTTTTTTTTTCGTATTGGCAACTAATTCTTACCACCTCTGTAGTAAAGTACAAATAGTAATAGAGGGATGAAAATATCTCCCCAAGCACTAAAGATCTATTTAAGGACGTGCTAATGACCAATGATCAAATTTTTTTTGTGTGGTTCCTATTTGATGATTAAAAATTTCGTGACATATCTATGGTTTCTTTATTTACATAACAAAGGTAATTATAACAATAACAAAAAAAAGTTTTCGCAACGTTAAAAAACGTTTAAAAGTTTAAAGTTAATTGCTATGCAACAGCAATATTAATATACAAGGTGTTAGAACAAACAATAAAATACAGTTCCCATTACATTTGATTGGCAATAACGCAGGTGCTAGAGATCAAAGCGCAAAATATGGTTAATATTTCATTATTCTTACTATTATTGTCTATGCTAACGTACGATTAGTACGATTAGTAATACGAATATAGTAGATAAACATTTAAAAAATATTTCAAACATGAGCCTTCTAAAATATACGATCACAAATAACCCGAACAAATTCGTTTCACGGGAGAAGTTTCCAGGGTACTTACACAGCTTGAATTCGACAATTTAACAACGAAGTAAAAAATCAAAACTGTATGCATTTTGTCATAAACTTAATAATGATTTCGTTAATATAAGTTACATGGCGTTTACGTTGCCTTATGTCCAATCCCATACATTTCGATTTGGAAGTCCGCTATCCAAATCGAGTGCAAGTTGTCTAAGTACCGATGAGTCTCAAAAACCGGAGAGCAATCGAGTGATCAAATCCGAGTCAGACCATCTAATGAATCGATTACCGATTCGATAAAACTCGTCCGACAAACATAAACGGGAATGGACAGCGAATGAAGGCATAAAACTATAAAAATCCTTTTACCGGGCCGCCTCTTCATCGCTCAAGTATAAAATCACCGGCACATTATTATAGCGGATCGTAGAACTCCGTCCCGGAACTCTTTGTACGTCGAGAGGGATCACAATAATTGGTCCGCGATAGTTTGATGCTCCCCGTAAGTGCACGCCACTACTGTCTTCTGATCCACATTTTAATGCCTTTTAATGGTCCGAACGCAAAGCGCGAATTTAGATTTATGATTCTTCATTGTTCTGTTAAGTTGTTTTAAATTTGAAAGCACCACGAGGGTCCCTTTGTGAATTAGGAAACGCTAAATATCTTTGTGAAGTTTTAGTGTTTTATTTTGTAACTGCGTGTCTACGCGCAATTATTGTTTAATCTTCTGAAGAGGTGTAGCGAAGGAAATGTTGTGTGGAGTGTGGGTTTTATCTTTTTACTCGTCGTCGAGATCTCTTCAGAACTTTGAACACTCTGTTTATTTTGAATCTTTTGTATTGAATCAGTTATTATCATTGACGCGACAGATTTTCTGATTGCAAGTGAATTGTCCGTAAATGAAGTGAAATGTGTGTATCTGTAAAGTGTAGTTATAAAATAATGAGTACTTAATGGCTTTCTTCTACACTTTACAGATACAACTAGGAAAGCCTTTTTAGTTTTGTGAGATATAATTAATTATTATTATGAGAACGTTATTGAAATTTAACCTGTCAATGATTGGGCAAGTTTGAGAATCCTTCATGTAATCAAATTGTATGCATTTACCTAATATCATAATGAAAGATTACTCTTATTCGTTATTAAATTTTCATTTTTATCATCATTTAATAAAACATTTCTTTAAAAGATAACAGTGTTTATTGAATAAATCATTTTATAACTAAGCGCTGCATAGCTAGTCCATTCCTTACTAAATGTGGTAGGTAAGTACATCAGAATTTTTCATGAACTTTCAAAGCCAATGTAAACAAAGATAATAATATGTTTTTGCTTTTTTTATTGGTAGCGATAAAATCGAACCTTACATCTTTGCATTTATAAGTTAATTTCAAGATGTCACAAAGCAGTACTTAACCTACTTATTAAGAGAAGTGTATTAAACTTTCGTCCGATTGTCGTAAATTCAGATACAGGATTTTATTGCAAATTGGTAATTAAATTGTGCAAGTTGGAGACGTTTTATGACATCTCACATCAGCTACTGGCTGTAGTAGTGTCGTTATAGATTACAGGTCCGTTTGCATTACTAATTTAATTACCGCCGTGGTGGCCTGCTGATAAGTCACCCAAAATTAGAAACCTGTATAAATATGGCACCGAGACTTACTTAAGTGTAACTTAATAAAGTTAATTTAGATCTAAGTAAGGAACAGTTAGTAAAGCCAACATCAGACCTTTAAAGTTGGAAACGATCAACAAAAACTCACAATTCATATTGTAATTATCTAATCTCTGTGCAAGCTCATCACAAATACGAGAAGACCAGACGATCCAGCTTCTTACATGCTCGTCATGGTATATTTGTCGCAGCCGACTGGTTAAAATAGCCGTTCAATCAAAGAGCTAGCCCTTTGACTGAACAACGCCATTCAATCTCACGGCTAGCTTTTTAATTGAATATTTCAGTTGCTCGAAACGTTCAACACTACAGCTGATTCAAGCCGCCGCCGTTTGATTGAATTAGGTCAGCGCTCACCACCGCGGCGCTAGGTGCGTTTTGTTTACAATATGGCGTAAACTAGCCGGTGTTTTGTGATTGTAATAAGATATTTTTCGTAAATATACGTTATAAGTGTTATTAAAGTGACAGAAATTATGGGGGCACATACGAGTGAATCAAAATTTAAACAAATATTCGAATTTCGAGGAGAAATTACGGGATTATGAAATGCATCACGAAGGTATTAATTACAATTGTGTTCAAAATGAGTTCGAATACAATTTATTCTGCTTATTATCATTGCGCTTGTGTAATAATAAAACTAAACTAATTGTCAGCTTAGTTAATTTGCCATTTAACCAGTTAGCTAAGCGTTGTCTAGCTGTGTGATTGAATGGCGCTGTTCAGTCAAAGGGCTAGCTGTTTGATTGATCGGCTATTTAAACCAGTTGACTGCGACATATTTACCATCATTAAACCGTTATCACGGGCATTAATCACTTTAATGTCATCTCCCGCGCTTTTTGCCCGTGCGTCAAAATGGCGCAGCGTCATAAAATGTCCGCGCATTACGATGGAACGTGGGCAAGCGCGATGGGCAGGTTTGCGATTTTTTCCCGCGTAAAATATTCAGCGCCACCTGTGCAGTGTGTGCACTTTACACCATAAGACGATTTGAATTAATCAGATATAAAATTAAAAAGGAAAACTGGACGGACGGCATTGCGCAGAGGTGCTGTATGATCCTTGCCAGAAGGGAGATAAAAAGTTTGAATTAAATGCATTGCTTGCATCGAAGCATTATTAGATTCAGAATAGTAATCTTCGGTTCTCTACATTATAACTCAATCAATCTAGAAACCCGGATAGATGGGTGCGTCTAGTTACGGAGTGGCTACCGAACGGTCAGCGAAACAGGGGCAGACCCAAGAATAGGTGGCGCGACGAACTAGACGCTGTAGACAAAGAGTGGTCAAATACAGCAAAGAATAGAGATACGTGGAAAGAGGCAGGGGAGGCCTTTGCCCAGTAGTGGGACAGTAACGGCTGTTAATATAATAAGTAAAATCTAGATTTTAGGGACATATTATCAAGGGAGTAATACCATAATACCCATTAAGTTACATAGAAATTGGTAGCTTCTATCAGTCGCATTAATGATGTTTCATGACTCCATATCAGGATTTGAAAACTCTACATTTCTACACAAAATAGAAATTGTGTAAAGAACGGTCTCCAAAATGCCATATTTCTTGAATTTAAAATTGCTTACTTTTGTTTCTCTTTGATACTCCAAGTAACGGAATACCAACTAAATCAATTAAAGGAGATAATATCACTGTATTATGTAAAGTAAGTGTTGTAAGTCACGCTTATGTCGTATGTGCTGTGAATTTAGATGGTCGTGGGAATACCTAATCGGAATGACAGGTCACGAGGCAGTAAAATAGATACGCGCAATAAAAACTATGATAATATTATAATCAACAGTTAAAAGAAGCTGGGAGACCCAAGATTAACTCTACATACACGAGGCACTCTGCTTTAAAATTAAGGCATGTGTTATTTTTTTTTTTCATAAATACGAGGAACTACAAATGAGCATAGTTAACTGTGACTTTAATCCAGACTGGCGCAACTGGGCTTTATAATTTTAATAAAACACGAAAGAAAAACATCAGTAACATTAAACATTATGTTTCCCAGATATAAGTTATACTTAGTTAGACTTATTTCTATCCCACAAAAACCGAAATACTTTTCTTGGAAAAATAATATTAAGCCAGCCAAACGACTAAAATAATCAATATATTTAACAAGACATTTTTGTCACAAGATCTTAAAAGAACATCAAGGTGTACAAGTTTGGAACAGACGCGACCGACACGCGACAACTGCAGACGACGTGTCGTCGCGATACTATACTGCGGTTTCTATGTATTTCTATTCAGAATAAGTGTCGCTAGCTGGGGAGGGTGTTTCATAGAACTACATAGAAACCAGTAGTGTCGCGACGACACGTCGTCTACAGTTGTCGCGTGTCGCTCGGTTCCAACCTTAGTGGTTTTTTGCTGAAGGCATGTCTTTACCCTTGAGGATCTATTGTGACTCCTTCGCATTAGAGTGCCATCTCCAACCCAATGCTGCTCATATATTGAACGATATGGTTGGGGTTGGTTCCACGAATTTCCTCTGTGGATGAGTATCCGTAGCAACCAGTGGCGGTTTCTGCTCTGTAGTAAAGCAGGGCAGTCAATGAGTAGGTGTCTCATCCTCCTCCTCAAGAATGTGCAAGTCGTTTAGCTCCTAGTGGTTACAAAAAAGCTTAGATAATGCCAATAAGGAAGCGTTAGTAATCTTACTTTCTTATAAAACACTGGTAAATGTAGAGCTATAGTAGGTAACATTCACTCTATCTAAATTCTCGGGAGTTAATATTTCATAGAAGCAAATCATCATATTCTAATACTACCTTATTACTTAGATTAATGTTGAATAACGTGTTGAGTTATGGAAAATATCTTGATCATTTATATATGTAACGCACATCATTAATAAGATAGAGTCAATCGTTCATATGCCAAGTTAGAACGTGGCATATGAGGTACAGTTTTGTAGAGAATCATTGAAATTGTCGATGGCTTTGTGAGTATCAGTAACGCCTTACGCCCGTAATTCAACAGCATTTTTGGTTAACTTATGCTTGAAATAACTCTATAACTAGAAGTAGATAAACTATCTACTCAAAATTCTTAATGTGCTGCCTCACCGGGAGCATTCGCTTGTGATGTAACGCGAGTGCAGCAGTGATTGAAGAGAACCGAGCATTACAATGCGCACCTTGTAATGATACAATGTGTATTATGTTATATGTATCTTCTTATATATATTATATGTTATATCTGTTATATGTAACAGCGAAGTCAACTTGCTATGGAATGCTCAAAGTCGAATCTATAATGTTTTATGTTACACTTTCACTACATGCGAATGATCCGGGTGATGTACCATTAGACATTGGTGGTAAAATGTACAGGCTTAACTAATTATAAAGTAAAAGTACTAATATATTTTCCGGGATATCAGCTATCCTATATCCTTTCCATGGAGTCAAGCGTCCCTATAGTCCCTACAGTCTACACCAAAGGAGTACCGGCAAAAATGTATGAAGTGTGGTACCCGGCCCAATAGACATAATTTAAATCTGGTTTGAAAGGTATTCATATTCTTGTCTTGTCTACTAGGGCGCTTGTCGCTATTCGCTGTGGGAGCAAAGCTGTACTCGGTCGAGTTAACTCCGTACCTGGCGGCCATATATATATAGTATCGCCGCCAGGTACGGACTTAACTCGACCGAGTTGTATTTATTTTTAATATAAACATTTTTTCATTATTGATCGTGGTAATGGTTATTAAGTATATATTATTTACAGTATTTACTTTTATGCACATTATTATTATTATTAATAGTTATATTATAATGTTATAATTATTGTAATAATTGATATTATTACATTATTATTACTAATCATCTTATATATAAAAATGGATTTTCAAATGTGTTAGTCTCGCTAAAACTCGAAAACGGCTGAACGGATTGGGCTGATTTTAGTCTTAAAATATTCGTAGAAGTCCAGGGAAGGTTTTAAAGTGACACGAAGTTCACCGGGACAGCTAGTATTATATAAAAATGGATTTTCAAATGTGCTAGTCGCGCTAAAACTCGAAAACAGCTGAACGGATTGGGCTGATTTTGGTCTTAAAATATTCGTAAAATTCCAGGGAAGGTTTTAAACTGACACGAAGTTCACCGGGACAGCTAGTCTTATATATAAAAATGTATTTTCAAATGTGTTAGTCGCGCTAAAACTCGAAAACGGCTGAACGGATTGGGCTGATTTTAGTCTACTGGATTTTTGGACTTTATCTCAGGAAGTACTGGTCCGATTTAAAAAAAAATCTTACAGTGTTAGATAGCCCATTTATCGAGGAAGGCTATATTTTATTACGCGAAGACTAATAGGAGCGAAGAAATAGAGGAAAATGTGGAAAAAACGGGGAAAATTAATTGAAAGGGCTTATTTGAACGCGCTAATCTCAGGAACCACTGGTCCGATTTGAAAAATTATTTCAGTGTTATATAGTCTATTTATCAAGGAAGACTATAGGCTATATTTAATTACGCTAAGACTAAAAAGAGCGAACAAATATCTATTTGTTCGATTTTCATCTGAAAATGTGGAAAAAACGGGGAAAATTATTTGAAAGGGCTTATTTAAACGCGCTAATCTCAGGAACTACTGGTTCGATTTGGAAAATTCTTACAGTGTTAGATATAGCCCATTTATTGAGGAAGGCTGTAGGTTATATTTTATCACGCTAGGACTAATAGGAGCGAAGAAATAGAGGAAAATGTGGAAAAACGGAGGGAAATTATTTGAAAGGGCTTATCTCACGAACTGTCATTTGGCACAGATAAGAAGTAGACCACGTGAAGGATCAAAGGCTATTTTTTGTTTGTGAAATATCTAATTTACGCGGGCGAAGCCACGCGGAACGTCTAGTTACTATATTTTTAGTATATCTCCGAACCCACAAAGATTTGGATCAAGTCATCTAAGAAAACATTGTTGGCCATGGCAATACCTTTCTAACGACACTACTGCCATTGCAATTGGAGCGGGTACCAAATTGCCGATTCTCCAAACATTTAAATTGTTTAAGCGGTTAAAACTTGAAGAGGTGCCACACACAATTAGGTACGAATTGTTATACTTAGATTGATTTTGAAAAAACTTTACGTTACAAAAACAATAATATATTTAACATCGCTTCGACTTTCATCTAAGTTTCTTTTGTAAGCGATTGATATTGCCTTTAGTTGTGCACTTAAAAGATTAGATCAGAACTTTTCACATCGCTTCGCAAAGTATTATCCATACCACACGAATTCGCTGCATTAGATTCAAATAAGGGCAGTAGGTACAGTTACCGAGGTAATCGAGCGTCAGTACGTTCGCTGACAAGCTGCTGTCACACGTAATACCCACCTTATGGTCATAGCAATAAGGACGAGGTGCGGTACTCGGCGGCACCTGTGTCGGCACCTTCAAAGCGCTGTGTGCGCGGGCGCAGACAATATTTGTTTTAATTTACTGCCGATCGCATTGCTAATGGATCGCCTCTCCATCGCTTCTGAGTATTGTTTATTCTGCATACGACGAGAATTAAATGTCAATCATGGCGTGGTAGAGTTCTAATAGCCTTTGTAAACTACTGTCAGAGAAAGATAAAGTGAGCTCTACATTACATTATATTATGAATTTGCTTTTAAATTCTATGTTAACGATTTTTGAATCGTCTTAAACATCAATTAAAGCCTTAAAGGATGCTTAAATGTTGTTAGGTACTGTCGCATTCAGTCTACCGGGTATATTAGAGTGCCTTAAACTATACACGACCAGAAAAATCGACATAATGATAAAGCTGTAGGAATCATTTGAGCTACCATCTTAATCATAACTCTATCTTCTTGCCCACCTGATAAGGTTTGCCAAAAAATAAAATTAATTGATAGTATATTATTAAAATATATTCTACTGACTATTTCAAGAGGAAAAGAGGAAAAAAATCACTCAAGATTACTTTTAAAAGCTAAACGTCTCTACACAAGCTGATATTATATTATGCCCAAAATATCCTCAACAGAAATCTGGTGAAAATAACCAAATACTCTTATTCAGTGGCGTATCAATCATCATCGGCAATCCGATACTATTTAATTCATCACGGCATAAACGCCGCGGTCCCTGTATTTGTCTGTTTGTCTGTTTGTCCACGCTTTTTGTGGTAAAAAGGGCATTACTGAACCCTTCTGTGTGCACACGACTAAGACGGTTTGCGCGTCAACACGGGGCGCAAATATTGAGGCATCGGCGGCTCCTCTTGCCCTCCGTAATCTGGTTTGAACGTACCTCCAGAGCAAACATTTGACGATCGGATCACCTTGCATGGGAAGCTTTAACGACGCATTAAATGCCCTTTTGTCGGCTACCTCTAATTAAATTGAGAATAGCTGATGCTTGTCTGGGATTAATTTTTTGTAGTAGGCTTTGTCTACGTCTAGCCAAAACTCCAATATTGTCTATAATAAATAATGTACAGGTGTAACAAAACTGATAATACTTTAGTGTGTGTATGTGTTCCTCGTGGAGAGTTCACTGATAGAGAAAGTAAAAGAGCTGAAGGACCAAATATTTTTTTCATGGGGAAACTTGAAACGCTAGGGCGCTTGCTCATACATAATACATTGAAAATAAATTGGTCTTTCAGCGCTGCTACTTACACAGTGAACTCTCTACAAGAAACACATACCTACACACCCTGAAGTATTATCGCTTAGGTTTGCTACACCCTGTAGAGTCTTGACTCTTGACTCTACACTCTTACAGTCTAGCGATGTTACGTATTTGTGTAGTTCTTGAAACTTTTTTGCAAACACCGTCCTAATCACCAAACTATCTAGAGCTAGAATACTCCACGTAAAGGATTACCGGGGGATTGATCACGATTATCTCTGCTCTGGAAAAACAAAATTGTTTTTCGTCGGACTCGCTTACCCCGCAACTTCTAAGATAACGAGAATCGGTAGGATTTATAGTCGTATAGATGTTCCCGAAACGGCCTTACCTTACATCGAATTCCGAATATTTACAATAAAAAAGTTCTATACACTCGAATCACGTTCGGCGTTCCGCGAATTAAAATCACAAAAAGCTAGAGGGAGACCGCACGACTAATATGCAACATCGCCATCCCCGCCCCTCCGAGTATAAAATTCAAAATAAGATTTGGTTGTAAGTAAAAGGAGAAGTGGTCGCGCGTTCTCTAGGTCGGAGCGGGATAGATATAGTCGTGTGAACTCCGTCAGCGGCGGTTAGTTAATAATATGACTTATGGCGCGTATGTTTACCGCGCGAATTAGCCGTTTGGTGCGAACGCGCGGGGCGCCGCCTGGCGGCGGGCGGCGGTGGGTAACAACTATTCGAATCTAATTATGTCACAATTGAGTAGAAACACGATCGTTTTTTATTTAATTAACTCACATTAAGTGTAATTAAAATAACAAAGAGGCATTAATTATTTAATTCTCACTATCAACGGTACTATCATTGACAGCGGCGGAATAATTTGTCACGCAACGCCATCTAGTATCGAGTGGAGTTAGACATGCACGTTTAACGTATAGTACAAATATGCGTTTTTTTAAGTAATATTAAGTTCCATTTCGATGATAAAATATTTTTGATTTTCAAAAACAAAATTTTATAATGACTTTACCACGAAGAAGGCGCAATAACGTTCACAGTTCAGTGTAAACTGTAAAAGCGCCAATTTATGGAAGAAGGAACTCCTGTATATTTTCATTAAATAGAAAAGGTTAAAGAAGATTTTGTTGGTATAAGCTATGAATACTTTGTACTATAGAGGTAGTTTACTAAGTCCCAGGCCCCACTCAAATCAAATAAGAGCAAAGGGTAAGGGCTACACCTAGCGCTGTTTGAGTAGGCCACCTACGTACCTATAGACATGTAAACTGTGTAAAAGGGAAACGAACTCTAGGAGTACTAAGATATTAGTTTTATAGAAACACTAAAATAATTGCGGAATTTTTGAACCGACTAAGAAAGTACTACTTATCTAATATTGTAAGACATACGAAGACCTAGGACAAAACATTAAATCAGAAAGTCTACCTAAACGGCTAGGAAAGTTTTCCTTTTAAGTATAATGAAACCCATTACGTATGGAATTAAACGATGATTCGGAGTTCAAGAATAAACATCTAGCGCCATCTGTGTATCGTTAGCAGAATTACACAATTTAGTGAAGAGACTGTTTCTATCGATAAGTTCGACAAAGGTCTAAATTTTTGGTTTTTCGTCAATAACTAAAAAACTATGCGTTACAGCAAAAAATATTGTATGATGACATTAAAGCTTATTAAATTTTCTATAAATTAGATTTTATACAGTTTTTCCAAATTCTCATCCGTTTTCGAACTACACGCTCAGGAAAAGTAAAAATTAAAAAAAGCTTTATTTGAAATAAAGTAGGTAAGTATTCCTTTCTAATTCTGTTTGCAGCGACAAAATATTGTTCTTTGTAAAGCCTCAGATGCTGGTAAGTCGTCTATTGTTCTTGGCGTCAAGATATTACCTTCATTTTTCACCCTCACTCTTGAGGGGTCAGCTCATTTCCTCACCCTGAATAAGTTCCAGCAGAAATCGCATAGGTTCCCGCTCACGCACTTTATACCCTCTTTTGAGTCATTCGTTAACCGGACTAAATATCGTTATCGGAACCAACGACAAGTCGATTATTTTTAATCGACATGAAGTCATCGACAGACCACCGTGCATCCCGATTTACATATTAATTTGTTGACCAGCCGTAAAATAAAGAAATTGGAGGGAAAAAAATAAAAGAGGCACAATTAAGGCTCGCGGCCAACTATAATTTCATTTTAATGTTATCGTCTTCGAAATGAACCTGTTTTGGAGGACCGCTTCGTTAGTTCCATAAATCCTTTTAGATTTTAGTGAGTTATCCATTAACGTCGGTGAGTGGTGGCCATTTTACTGACAGGTCAAAAGACATCATAATACTCTTCCCCGGTCTTCTAGGTTTACAGATGTTAGTTTAAGCTAGGTATAGCAAAACATTATGATTAACTTCTGATTGTTTCATAGCCTGCAAGTTACTAAAAACAACTATCAATGTACTTACACAGTTGTCGTGTCCAACCATAAAACGTAGATACTCATAAAATATTAAAAGCCCGTACTTTGATCGCATAAAAGAAGGATCCCATCAAATCTGCGGTCCAGCGGAAGTCGACGTCGTTCTGTGATTTGATCGAATTAAAAGCAATTTAAACTAATAATACTCGACGCGAATCGAGGGAGAGACAATTAGTCAATAAAATTTATTTCAACGCGAACGACGTACGCTCTCCCATCGTGCGGCCGGCGTAGTAAACCTAGACAATAAACCGTAATTGGAACATGGGATATTAATTATTAATATAACGTGCACACTATTAGTTATTTTATTGGTCATCTAAAATTACTCGTCCCGTCATAAACACATTTTCCGACTTGTTTAGGTACCATAATATTATCACAGAATAGCATGTGGTTAGTACATTTTCATTACATATTATTATATTTATATAGTAGTAGTTATAGTAGATAAAACTCTTGTGACTAATGACTGTCCTAAATATTTATGTTATTCAAGCAAAATTTGTACATAAAGTTTTAAACTCTAGCTCTAGTCAATGGTGTCTCTCCAATAGAAACGCAATCTTCAACAGTGAGCACGTATGTTGAAGGCCTAACGGCTTTTCCATTTGAAGTCTGGGCAGGAAAACTGACACTTGGCGGCATTGATATGCACATGCTGATGCTGGGAAAACGCTAGCCCGAGATTAAGTATTCATAGTCGGCGTAGACACTTATAAGGAGAAAATTAGACGTGACAGGCCGGGCTGCATGCTAGTTACCGGCTATTGAATATTGATATATTCAATAGGTTCTATTAACTTTTACAGACTATAAAATGTACCGCGGGCCTTGAGCGGAATCCTAATGTGTGTTTTGCATACAAACACATTAACAAACTAAGAACAATGGCGCGCATATCTAGATTACTGCCGTTCGGAATTTTTAATTTTAAATCTCGATTCGATGCATTCTGTTCTGCGGACGCGTTTATCGATATCGCTTGTATTGTACGAGCGCATCACTGGTTACAGCAATATTTTTTTTAATGTTAGAATAATCATTGTTCTTTTTTTAATTTTTCAAGTAGTTTCTAACAAATTTTCTAAAACGTTTTTAGGTTTCATTCTCAGATGTTCTCCATTTGAATAAAACTATTTACAAAACACTAAAAGACCCTGGTTTTCTCATATCTTTTACCTAACCTCCAAACCTAAAGAAATAATATACATTTTTATTGACCCACAGGTATCACAGACTCGTGTAGAACCAAACCCTGTGATTACGTGGGGTCGAATTGTACCGTCATTTAGCGTGTTACGTCACCTGTCATTACACACAAACTACACAAATTACACACACGACGTATCATTCAATTTTACAAAGAAAATGCGTGAGTCTTCGCCATGACAAATGGATGGCGTTTAAAAAATAATATTTTAGTGTCGCTATTCCTCTATGATAAAGGCTGTAGCCTGTATGTGCCATGTTTCAGCATAATATACCACGTTAAAAGAATTTTTTTAGAGAATAGAGCCTGCAGAATACAGTAATTGTTTGATTTTAGAACGTGACCTTTTTGATACCTTGCCGTGCTTTCTTGATTGTTTGATACAGCCTATTAACCTAAACTTTTTTATTTTTTTCTACTTAGGTATTTCACAATTAGAGATCTAAGCAATTATAGATAAAACAGTGTACCTATTGTATTACTATTAGAAAATGTAACAGTATAATAATTTATCTTTATGTTTATGACGTCAGTTGTTTCATGCTACCGAAAACATATTTTCAGACTCTTATCTAAGTAACCTAGACTTTACTACTCAGATTTCACATGAAACGAGTTATGAAACTTACAGTAACGGTTAAATAAATAGGTATGGTTTACGAAATTTTACAAGGTTTTTGTAAGTAACTAAGTTATAGATATACCTAACAGTAACACTAATATTATGGATATTACCACAATGGTAATTGATAGTGTTGAGCAAAATTGTATCACTATATTCATCACTATATTCAGTATAGAACAGAATACAGTAAGTATTATATTAGTTTAACAACAATACTACCTATACTACAAAGTTTCTATAGTTTGTACTTTAGGGTTACACTAGGAAAATTAAGGATTTTAGATTTACTTCAAATACAAAATATTCATGTGTGTAAATATTTTGTTCTGCCATCTTACATATCCTCCTCAACATTCGGAAAATTCCTTCAGTACCTTGGTAAAGAAAAGACCTTTGAAATTCAGGAACTTGTATTAAGGGCGTTCCGTCCGGAGATTCCGTAATTGACCGTAATTAAAACCTTATAAACTCATAATCTGAAAGCTACAAAGTTATAATATAAATACAGCAATAATCTTCAGTATATCAACATTCCTTTGGCCGTTTTAAATTTTCTATTTTTGTTTATTATACTCAAGATATCAGCTTCCAAAGTAATACCAATTTGTTAAAATTCGAGCATACATTCAGCATCTCCTTAGCATTTACAAATTACTTTTATTTGAAACTCACGCCAATAGATCGACAATATCATAAACTACATATTCGCCGTTTTAAATTTTTTTAGGACAATTTTGAACTAAGATAAGTAACAAGGTAAAAACAATAATAACATTAATATGAACTAAAAAGTATTAAATAATTTTTACTATCTAATAGTGCCTTTTTCCGAATTCGGCTAAACCTCAACTGTTTCTGTACTTAATCTTCATTATTTTGAAGTCGGTACCAGATAGCTGAATCTTCAGTCCTCTGACAGAATATTGAAAATTTTTGGAACTGGCACCGACTTCAAAATTATGAAGATTTAAGTACAGAAACAGTTGAGGTTTAGCCGAATTCGGAAAAAGGCACTATTAGATAGTAAAAATTATTTAATACTTTTTAGTTCATATTAATGTTATTAATGTTTTTACCTTGGAAGTCGGTTTTAGTTTTTTGTTAAAAATAATAATAATTTCACTCTTTTTAGTTACACTAGTAGATAAATCTTCGCGTATATTTTACGTATCTTATTATAATTTGTTAAGAGTCACAACTCACACTCACAAAATAATATAATATTATCAGTGAAGTGAACATATTGTGCTAAGTAATTTAACAATTTTAATACTTCAAGCCCGAAGCGGTCACCGGCGATTGCGATAACAATAGAAAGGCTATTGTGTCTCGTTTTTCCACGATCGAAGGATCTATCAGATAAAAAATTGTACAAACTTGCATAGGATATAGTAATGCTGTCAATAATTATGATAATATTTAATATTATCATAATTATTGACAGCTGTTCTTGTTATCAAGAATTCAAATCGATAGGTACTTAGTGCACCATCTATCGATTAATAAGTATAACTAATTAAAAAGACACTTAATGACTTTGTTTTGTTTAAATGCTCTTTTTAAAATAACTTTATTTTAATTCTATTTGTCTTTTAAAATTTTATAAAGTAGTAAAGTATTCGATCTGTATATAAAGTAGTTAGTAAAGTATTCGATATTCTGTCTTCTGCCGCCACGCGACGGCAGTCGGCGACGACCGCCGTGTATTAAAAACAAACAGGTGTTGTTAATTGTTATACAGTACATAATTATTATTATTAGTATATCCATACCTATGCCTTGTACTATTATCTATTCTGTGCCATGAGACATTGGTGGCCTTAATACGACGTGGTAATGATGATGATGATGATGATGATGATGATGATGATTATGATGATGAATATGAATTGCATAGTAGTTTATGCTTTCTGTTCTTAAAACAACACCGAAACTCCCAAACGTGTATCTATAAGGAATCAGGATTTCTCTCAGCATCATCGAAACCATGGTATACCTTGACCCAATATTTGACTTTTTGGTAGCGTATTCTTAGTACACTTCACATAAAATCAAAATCACCATATGTTTCCATATGAATTTCGAGGAGTTCCCTCGATTACTCATGGATCCCATCATCAGGTCACCACCTTTGTGAAAATGGGACCAAATTGGAGTGAAACCTAATACAACAAAACAAAAATTTCGAAAATCGGTTCACAAACTGCGGAGTAATCGTTGAACATACAAAAAAAAAAAAAAAAAAAAAAAAAAAAAAAAAAAAAAAAAAAAAAAAAAAAAAAAAAAAAAAATATCCACAGCCGAACATATAACCTCCTCGTTTTTTGGAAGTCGGTTAAAAATAATAGGGTTTTGGCGCGATCTCGGCAACGCGGCTATTGTATGGCCAAGGTCGTTTGCTCGGGGGACGGCCTTAACACACTACAAGTTATCTTTCTATTCTATACTTAGTATACTTTTTATAAAACAAAGTCGCTTTTTTCCCTCATGTCCCTTTGTTCCCTTTCATCTTTAAAACTACGCAACGGATTTTGATGATTCTTTCAGTGTTAGATAGCCCATTTATCGAGGAAGGTTAAAGGCTATATTTTATCACGCTAAGATTAATAGGAGCGAAGAAATAGAGGAAAATGTGGAAAAAACGGGTAAAATTATTTGAAAGGGCTAACTTGAATGCGCTAATCTCAGGAACTACTGGTCCGATTTTAAAAATTCATTCAGTGTTAGATAGCCCATTTATTGAAGAAGGCTGATGGGCTATATTTTATCACGCTAAAACTAATAGGAGAATGTGGAAAAACGGAGGAAATTATTTGAAAGGGTTTATCTCGCGAACTACTGGAGCAATTTTTATGTTATTTGGCACGGATAAGAAGTAGACCACATGAAGGATCGTGATAGGCTCGTGATTTTAATCATTTTTTCAGTGGCTATATATTTTATACCCGTGCGACGCCGGGGCGGGTCGCTAGTATATTAATAATAATTTATCGTGAAATATTAAAATTAAAATATTTTATTGTGATTAATCAAAGCAGGTAGTGTAGGTAAAACACAGTATAACTTCTAGATATTTTTTCGATTTAAGTAATGAAATGATGTACCTGTGTGAAACATAAAATGTAGTAGGTAGGTAAGTAACTACTAGACACCATATTTTTCTGATTAAAGTTATGAAATGATTTAGTTAATGCTTGTGTAATGGTCGCGCTGATCGATGGAGACAAGCAAATGTAACTCCACAGCTGTTATTACTTGCCTTGTATGAAAAATCTAGGGCCAATTATATAAGGATTGATTTTCTTTAACGACCACCTTCGAGTTGAGACGCGCTCGCCTCATGTTTCATTCAAACGTGCAAGCAATAATGATACTTAATGACACGGGGGTGGAAAAAAGTAGTCAATTATGAATTAGGTCACAGCCAAGTTTGAAAGGATATAAAGAATAGGGGACGAACCACACGCGCCGAATATTATCTATTAGTCTTACAAATACTTATTGAAATCTAAACTAATATTATTACAATTTTTGTAACTAGCTAAAAGCCGAGTTTTGTGAGGGCTCACGTTGTTTTTCTGCGTGGTAACAATTTTTAAGCCATTTTTTATTTTATTTTAATAGTAACCAAACCTTGACTGACCGATGATAACGCATAGCTACGATCTCTACATAATATAAATAAAAATTACTATGAGCACAAATTAATTATAGGCGTGATAGTTTTCTCGTAAAAAGTACCACAAAAGTGCTCACGGTGTGGAATATACTTAAATGAGCTCGCTTCGCTCGCCCTGATTATTCAGATATAAAAAAACAAACTTTGTCCACCTGCATTTGCAATATAATAAGTGTACCTATAATTTAATTATAATTATTTAAGAATTATTTCTTAAAACTATGTATAAAGTAAATACTTAGTTCATTTAAAGTCTAAAGATAACCAAAACTTCAGCAAGTAGAGCCTCGGTACTGTAGCTTTTGGACAGTGCAGTTTATTCAATAGTGAATTTGACTGGCTAGCGTCAAAATATCAACCAATCAACATGGCTAAATAGATAAACTCCTGTCAAAAATCTACAGAAATCGGCAGGGTGATTATGTATCTTGCGACAACGGTTCAAAAGGTGTTTTGAATAGGAATTTTTAACCGACTTCCAAAAAACTCCTCGTTTTTTGGAAGTCGGTTAAAATTCCTTATTGCTGAAAAAAATACATTTGGGTAAGTACGATATTTTTGACAGATATATTTCAAAATCTGCTGTCAAATGCCTGCTGTATAATTGCTGTTGCAAGATACGCAATCACCCTGCACCATAGCCCATAAAGGCTTGTAGCCAAGACCTAATTCTTTATTGCTTCTTTATAGAATCGTCGATCAAAATGATTGACATTAGACAAGTTGAACGTAAACTTCAATATTAACGAACACTTTTGTCAATTCTATTCACTTTGTTCGGCGATTCTACAAAGAAAAGGTATTGGTCTTAAAGAAATTGCCTATCACCCCTACTCATACGCCAGCCGATCAAGTTCCTAAGCTGTTTAAAGTGTGTCACGCAGACGATCCTGAACTCCATGCACAAGTACCAGCCCCGGTTCCATCTGGTGCGAGCCAACGACATCCTCAAGCTGCCCTACTCCACCTTCAGGACGTACGTCTTCAAGGAGACGGAGTTCATCGCGGTCACGGCGTACCAGAATGAGAAGGTGAGTTGGTTTTTAATTTTGGAAGGCATTTTTTTTAATTTGGACGAATTTGGCAATGGTCAATTTATTTTTTTGTACTGGCCGGTTAGAAATGATCAATTAACAATATTTTTTTTAAGAATGTTACTGGTTCAGTTTTTTACTCAAATTGTTACCAGCCAGCATCTTTATTTTTTATTATCATCGCTTACAACACGCAGAAATTAACTTGGAACCTACTTCTTTAAAGATTATTAATCCATATGGAATCATTCAAAAATCATTTTATGTTTTTTGACGATAGTGTAATATTAAAGTAACCAAATAACCCTTGTTTCAGATAACGCAACTGAAAATCGACAACAATCCCTTCGCGAAAGGGTTCAGAGACACGGGGGCGGGGAAGAGAGAAAAGAAGTAAGTACCTAACCCTTTTCAGACCTGCGATCCCTTTACGTACTGACAAAACCTTTATTCCCATGATCTAAGGATCACTCTAATAGAAACCAGAATTTCTAATAGAGAGATCCCTAGATCTGAAGTTAACAACTCCTTACCTGATGATGATACCAGAACCTGGGCGATATTTCTTTATTTTGTCATTAAGCTTAATAAGATAAGAAATAAGAATATCAGGCTATAGTATTTACAATCTTCGACCATGTTTATGAAATGGAAGCGAATTTGGAATTGTTTTTAACGTTTATTTGGAATAAACCTCACCTTTATTCGTAATTAGAACGTGTTAAAGCAATAAAGAGTATTTATTCATTCAAACATATTCGCTGCCTACAAAGTACTTATGTCTCATCAAAAAACTCATAAGTACTTTACCATCCACAAAATGTAACACCACGTCACTAAATAGCCAGCTTTATTAAACTTTATCCAAAAAGAAACGTACCTATTAGTATAAATAAATTTATCTTAAAGTCAACTTTATTTGAGAGTTAATTAAGAAACCGTAACACTGAAGGTGATGCTTGAACAGTGGAATAAACTGGGAAAAACACTTCGGCTAATATAACCAAATTAGTCGCTGGCTACAGCTACGTCACTAAATTAAACACCAGCGATGTTAAATACCTACTAGATAAATTTAAATGATCATTGCTCAGAACATTTTACGTATTTCGACTATTTTTTATGCATCACCAAAGTAATTTAAAGGTGAACGCAGATTTGGCCGCACCGCACGCACCGCTCTCGCCGCATTTCGAATTCTTCATATAAAGAATGTAGAAGTTGCGAAGACTGCGGCGCGGGTAGGTATGCGAGCTTAAAGAATTCGAAATGCGGCAACTGCGGTGCGTGCGGTGCGGCAAAATCTGCGTTCACCGATACTTTTTGAAACAATATGTTTGACAATTTTTATGAGTAATATTGAAGTGGTATGTCTTAATTTGAAGTTCTATGAAATATTATGTTTGTAGACTTGCTAAAAAAGTCTAAAATTAATTCGCTACTGTAATATGAAGTGTCTTGTTTATAATTGTTTGACTAAATATTATACTTCGTGCTTCGTCCTTAGCGCTAAAATCCCTGAACCGAAATTGATGAACATTAGAATTCAGACACTTTAATTTGCGAAAGTAGACTGAAGATTGATACTTTTTATCATGCTGTAATCATGAACGTAGAAAAAAAGGCGGACGGAGTCTTGTCATATACAAAACTGTGTCTTCACTTTTCTTCAGAGTCGGCCACGCACACATTTTGACGCCTGTCAAATGGTATGGACTATGGACTAGCGCAAGAATGTGTGCGTGCGGACCGTGTACATACAGCCAGCTGGCCGACTCTGAACGACACAGTGTTGTGTATGGTGGGACTCTGTCCGCCTTTTTTTATACGTCCATGGCTGTAATGTATAGTCTCACGCACTCACGCAGGAATCGTGCTGACTCCTGAGTGTGTATTTGTGTAACGATTTTTAGAGCAACTAAATTGCGAGCAAAATCTAGTTATTTACATAATTCTGTAATACCTATATGCCTAAAAGCTTGAAATTCAACTATTTTTCTCTATTGAATTAACAAATTCGACATACAAACTTTCATTTCAATAAAGTAGCACAGCTAGCTCCCCCGCTCTTGGTCTAATGTTTTATCTGATTTAAATACACCGCTGTAGATTCAAATTAGAGAGCACCTCCCTTCCCGTGTTTCCCGGTAACGACCGAACGGTGAAGTCATTCGACTTGGCACTTTTTACCGCTTTCCTGGGGAGGACTTGGCTGTTTTTATCACGCGAGGAAATCAGCTTCAGTTTCGCACTTTTTCTACGAATTCCCTTACCTGATTTGCCTAATTTTATTGGATTGAAGTTAAATAGAAGGAGTTTATAGTTCAGTGTTTCGCCTTTTGTGTTTTTCAATTCTAGTAAGATAGAAAAGCGAAGTTAAATGTTTAGTTTTTCAGAATTTTCACCCTTTGTTTTACCTTTTATGGCGTATGTAATGGCGTATAGGCTTTTTATTACACTAAGATAATATAAATGCACAGTGCTCACATCCTCATAAAATAAGACTTATTTCATTAGATAAACAAAAAGTAAAAAAATATTGTCATTGAAAACTTTTTCGTCCTCCGTATTGCCGAGTTTCACAAAATGAAAAACACCCTCTGTATCATAACTTTTAACGTTTTGAATATGAGAACGGGTCATAAAACCGTTTTAAAAGGTCCCTTCAATACATTAGCGGGCCAGGAAACCGTCTTTAATTCGCTTACACAACATTTTGCACCGGAAGTCACCGCAGCATCCGAATTACAGCGTATGGCGGCCGGACACCGGAAACTCATCTTTTCAAAATGGCCGCCGGGCGGAAAGGCGGGAACGTGAGCGTTTTGACAAACGTGGAAAGCCAGACATTGTCTATTGTCCACTTGACAAGGGTCAGCTCTAAGGACAGATAAATGGTGGAGCTTGTTATGGAAATCCGTCGACTTTTATTGAGATAAAAGTCGCCAAGTCTAAAGATTTTTTCCGAATTTTACTTTTTTAAATTTTTGTGGCACCTATACGTATCCTTATTCCTTACAAATATCATAAATGCAAAGGTTTGTCTATAACCTCTTCACGCATAACCGGCTTAACGGTTTAGATCATTTAGTTTTTCATCTATTTTTATTAAACTGAAAATTAGAAAGGATATAATAGCTAAGGATAACTTTTGATGCGCAAAATGTACGGTTCCAGCATCATAAACTAATGTGCAACGAAGCCACGAGCGTCATCTTGTTATACATAAAAGATAAACAAACTTTGATAAAATCGGAGCTAGTAACAAAAGGCAGATTTTAAAATAGATTTTGGCAACAATAGTGTGCAACAATCAGGGCTGTTTAATACCCCGGCGGCGTCCGCGGACGAGACCGGGGTGCTGGGGGACCCCGATTCTGCGCCGGTAAAAATTCGGTAAAATTACAACCGCGCAACCCCACACCCGGTTTACATTGTAACCTGAACACCCCTAATGCGGACAGTTTACAATAGGGTTGACACGTTAACGTTTTTGGGTTTTCTAATACTTAAAAAACCTAAATTACAAACTAACGAGACATTATTAAAAAGTATTATTAAGTGGTTCATCCATACTAATATTATAAATGCGAAAGTGTGTCTGTCTGTCTTTCTGTCTGTCTGTTACCTCTTCACGCCCAAACCGCTGAACCGATTTGGCTGAAATTTCGTATGGAGATACTTTGAGTCCCGGGAAAGGACATAGGCTACTTTTTATCCCGGAAAAATGTACGGTTCCCGCGCGATATACGAGTTTTGGCGCAACGGAGTTGCGGGCATCAACTAGTAATAAATAAGTTGCAATTACAAAACTTAAAGTTGCGCTCCAAGAATTTTTCGACACAAGCTCTATAACTAACTATACGATCTTGTTAAGAGTTTATTTAAGTCTTAAATACATACTCCGTTCTCTCGATACAAAATCTTCTTACTCTACGCAATCTTCTTGAAATTTTGGTCATAAAATACATATTCATAATTTTACATTTGCAATTTAAAAAGATAATAATATACATTAAAAGTAACATTCTGTCATCCCTACGTCCAAGGGGTGCCACAAATTAAATTCTATGAGGCGGCGATGAGACGAGTTAATAAAATGAATTTAGTATTACCCCTGATCAGCGGCCCCAGGGGTAAGACAATGGCGGTAAAGAGGTAAATAACAGTTTGGGGCGATCATTTTTACAGCTTAAATATTTTATGCTAATTCGGCTAAACTGTTTCGCGTTTGAAAATGGAATTAGAGTTTTTTTTTGGTGGAAATATGTTATGGCAAACTTAACCGTAGCCGCTGGCAAATATTGCGATATTTTAAGGGAACGCGGTATTTTTTCGGGACGTAATGTATTTTTTTTTTATCAAATTATCAAAATCTGTTCAGTAATTTTTACGTAAATAAACAACAATATCAAACTTTTGCTTTTATAATGTTAGCATAATTAGGTTTAAAGTTTATCCATCGCATGTTAAAATCTATAGAAAAGTTAAGCCACAGCTTTTGCCAGCAAAATAGTATTTAACCTTTGGTGGAAAAAATCCACAAAACTTTAGGGTTTAAAGACTTGTAAAGGCCCTAAAAAGTACCTCCACAGAAATTACCCTTCGTCTGTCGCGTGAAAACCGTTTGGCCTGTCATCAGGCCAAGCTTTTACGTAACAATTTTATAAAATTCTCTCAAATAAAGCGTTTAGATGGTATAATGAAAGGGCTGCGGTGCCAGGCCTGTCATTACTTTACCATTAACATTTAGAGGGTCACCTAAATGCCAACTTCACACCCCAAGTGAAATAACACTTGACATTTTCACAATTTTCCGACTATATCATTATGCGGACAGTCAGCTGAATAAATTGTAAGTATCGGAAGAAATTATACAAAAAGTCGCTTACGGATGAGAAAAAAAAAAGAAAAACATTTTTTATATAATTTTTCGTTTCTTGATCGTTTTACAAAATCTTTAAAATCAAGAGATAACTGTACTTACTATAATTTTAATCGCTTATTCAGAAATATATTTATAAATTACAAAAAAAATGGCAATATAAAATAATTGTTTCAGTTCATTGTAGAGACTATGTTACAAACGAAATGTAATTTAAAAATTCACCAAATATTTATTTTGATAACTATACCTTTATTCAATTTGTGAGGTTAAAAGTTCAAATTCATCAGTTTAGTGGCATTTTGGTGTCTAAGCTTATGATCATCTTTTTGGTGACAAGGCAACATTCACAGTGGAAGTCCTGGCGTAAACTCTAGTCTCTACCCCTTTGATTAAGTATAATTTTTGCAATGCCGCAAAAAATACCCGAATTATTTTCGAAAATTTTTTTAGGGGCCGCATTTTTATAAGCAAGCTTTATTTTAAATCACAGAATTACTTATCTTAACGACTAAATATAGCTTACATTATATTTAGTTTGAAAAACCACAAAAACGAGAATTAACAACTATTTTTATGAGCCGCTAAACTAATTTTGATGAAACTTGTTACAAAGACAAACGATGTGTCATGTGTATAATGAACCGCGTAATAATTTACTTTACCGCCTATATAAGAAGGCACAGTTTATGAGGTATAAATGTCCAAAATGGCCGCTCAGTTTGACATTTAATTTGGTGCGATGTTAAATAGGATACCACACAGGGTTATAATAAATCTTATTAATTTCGCTCAGAACGTTCCTTTTAGTTAATTGGTCGTAATTTTATTACTTTATTAGACATTTCAAACACTTCTACAACAGAACACTTTTAAGGTTGTGTTTCCACTACAGTCCAGAGCTGAGTTAGGTAAGCTCCAATGCTGGCTGGGGTTGGTGCAAGGCAAGGCTGGCAAGGGTGCGCTTGATGGGTGCGCAAATGAAACAATTCTATTGTTTTTAATTAAGTATATATTCAAAAAACGCATTTCTCGCAATGCAGCTTAACTCAGCTCCAGTAGAAACGCAGCCTAAAGTGCTGTGTTGTTTCTTATTCTTTGCGACACTGATATTATTCGCGTAAAGTTAAGTAATCAATACTAATTGCTACCTAGTTTAAACTATAGCCTGATATATTGTCTTCTAAGCTTATACAACCATTATTTTATATGTGATAAGTATTGGTATCTAGTACCTACCTAGTATTGGTATGACTCTCGTTCAATTGAGCCCTGTGAGCTTTTAGTATATGACCTTTATTACCTTAGCTCTATAAGCTCCTAGTGTATAACCCCAGTATCAGCTCAACCATAGCATGATCACCTTGTATAATATAATCTTGTCATGTCTGTTCTATGATCTCCTAGTACATGACCCAAATATGATTTCCTGGTATGACACAATATAACACGAGCAGTCTGTCGGTGTATCGCAGGCAGGCGCTGCTGACGGCGCGCGCGGATCGCGACGATGATGATGAGCGGCCGCTCGACGTGGGCGGCCCCTCCAGCCCGCCCCAGCCAACCACCACGCACTCCAGCTGTGAGTTACAGAATCTACTTTGTTCTAGAATAGAATATAGAGTATAGCTGCCATGTTATGTTCACGTATAGTATCTAAGTTCCTTTTATTGAAAATATTAAATGGGGAGTTTTGTAGGAAATCTGTCATTTTATCCGACCATGAGAATATCTAGATACTTGTGCAGAATTTCTTTAAAAATGTATTTCCGGTGTAGTCATAAAAAAGAATGAAGTAACTATCCTGATGGTCACAACTCTCAGGATATATCTTTGCTATGCCAACGATTTCGGGGAAAACCTGACCCGTGCTCTCTTGTTCCAGCATGGTTCAGCTCGAGCGGCGGCGGCGGAGACTCCGGGCCGGACGAGGCTGGCTCGGACTCGTCGTGCTCGGGCGGCGCGCGGGCCCCGTCACCCCCCGCCGGCCCGTCGCGGCCGTCCCCCCACTCCCCTGCGCCCGACGTGTCACTCGGGCCTCCCGTCCAGCCGCCTCTCCTGCCCTACCTGTACCCGCCCTCGCTGTACCCGCCGCCGTTCTTCCCCCCGCACCAGATGCCGCCGGGGCTGCTGTTCAACCTGCACCCGCTGCTGCAGCAGTACTCGCTGCCGCCGCCGCCCGCGCCCCCCGCGCCGGCCCCCGCGCTGGGCAAGGCGCACCGGTTCGCGCCGTACGCGCTGCCCGGCCTGGGCTCGGCGTTCGAGCAGGTGGCGCCGCGCGCGCGGAGTCTCAGCTCGTCGCCGGCGCGGGTGCGCGCGGGCTCGCCGCCGACGCGCGCGGCCTCCGCCGACCCGCCGCCCGACGGCGTCACCGCCGCTGGGCCCGTCACCCCCGCTGGGCCCGCCGCACCCGCCGCACCGCCCACCTCAGACCTCAAGAGCATCGAGCGCATGGTGAACGGGCTGGACGTTGAGACACAGGACTGACTCGAGTGTACATAGAATGTATTTATGTGTCCCGGTGGGGCGTCGTTTTGTATCGTTCCTATTTCGTTTTCGTCTCTCGTTCTTTCGGGTTTTCGTACCGTGTACATAGTTAAGCTTCCTAGATGGCCGTTTAGAAGTTTTTTCGATGTTTTTATATGACCTGCATGTGGCCGGCCCTCGGCTAGATTCGACGATGTTACAGTACAAAATTTTATAATTACGAGGCGTTGTATGACGTCGCGGTAGGAGTTTGTAAAGTGCAAGGGGACGGTGGTCAACGATAGGACACCAAGAAATTAATCGATAAAATATTTGTTAACATCTCGCGTAGTCCCTGAATATATTTTAGGCGTATGAATTGTTAAATTATTATTATTGTTTGTTGAAAGTGTCACCGCCATATGGGGTCATGTTCTAACACGTAGTGAGTCACAATAGTTTTCACATTAGCTACCTACTCCACTGCAATAGACATAAGATTAGACAAGTAACGGCGTGAGTTTCTGGGATATTGGATTTTTCAAAGTACAACCAACTGTACTTTAAAGAATTACATGCATTATAGCTGGTACAAAGATTATATAAGAAGTGTAAACGGTTGTTTGTACAACTATTATCTTATAATTTACTTTTTGATTAGAAAATAATTTTAAATCGCAAGCATAGCTATACAAGACCAAAACATTGTCATTGAAATAGTATCCGAAAAACGCTAAGTGATTTTAACGTTATTTTGCAAGTCATAATAATTGTAGGTATAATTTGACACCAAATCTAAAGCTCACGTCGTTGTTAGAATTTGTTTTATTTCCCACTATATTAGAGTAAATTGACGACGTTGCTTTATTTTGTAAATACAATCATAAGGTATATTATTTACATGTTTAAATAGACATATTTTTAAAATATGTTTTGTCAATTGTGCTGTGAGAAGAGTGCGCTTAGTTGTTCATTATATTGTTTGGTATTATATTGGGAAGTAATGTTAATAACAAATCCAAAAATATTAAAATCATAATTTTTTGAATCATTGTACTTCTATCACGTGAATAAACTGTTGTAGAGCAAGTCTAGTCCCTTAGAACTACTTGTAAGGAAATTTCGAAATTAAAACCAGCATAAAATGTCAATATAATGACAAAAAAATATCTATTTAATTTTATTTCAAGTTTCAGTATTTGTTGCAAAATTTTGGTATTTTATTTTCTTGAATCAAATAATTTTAAGTCATAATATATTTTATTCGAGGAAAAAATACTTATACTACCTGATCTTATGTTCAATCATCGCTGTGAGCAACTAAACGCACAATAATAACGATTGATGAAAAATCTAAGTGTAAGTTAAAATTGTAATATATAGATGATAAATATTTAGTTTAAATTAAAAAATATATAATTATAAATGAATATAATTTTCCATGGAATTCATTAACTTTAAGTGCATTAAAAGATAAACGGAATAGATATACGGAGAACATAAAATTGTTTTTGTAAATGAAGGACGAACAGTGATTTGACGCAATAATATATTGTTGATTTGCAATTTTTCTACAAAAATTAATAAAAAAATGTTGCTTGGTGGAAGAGACTGTACTTGACAGCTGTATTGAAAACTTCATTAAAATATATAGATAAATCTATTGAAAACACCTGCTCTTTTTAATGACTGCACCCTTCCTGCATAAACTGGTCCATGTTCTTTTGGTTGATTAATTAATAATAATAATAATAACAGTAACTTTTTGCTTCGTCTCAAAAGCTCTACACACCTATTTGACATTGCCATTTAATGTCTACTTTAGTATGAAATTAAAGAAATACTTATTGAAAACAGCACCTAGTATAGTAGGTACCTACTATACTAGTAGGTACCTACTATACTAGGTACCTACTAGTATAGTAGGTACCTACTATACTACAACAATTAAAAACATGATACGGAAAAAAACTTTGTCAACAGACTCAAAAATGTACTGAGATGTAAAAATAAGATTTGGAGATTTATCTCATGTCATAACACAACTAATTTGGGAAGTACCGAGTCGTGAGTGCGTGCGCAATAAAAACGTTGTCATAACAACACACAGCATAATTGGAGACGCTCCCAGCGCTGATAGCATCTTCAGGGCTGCCGCTCACGAGAAACTACTAGGGTTGCGGCACATAGAAAATTAGATGCATATGGAATACTAGATATTTGTTAATAGCACGTCATTTCACAAGAGTATAAGTATCTCTACGCTAAATTCCATCAACATCAGTTCAGCTTTAAGCTCAAAGAAGTAACAGACAGACAAGCTACTCTTTTATAATATTAGTATAGACTAGGAGAAGGCCCAACCAGACGAGGTACGCTAAGCTAAGTGAGGCTGAAGTCCACTATCTTAGTTGTCGGATAAGGTAAAGTAACGATCTCAAAAAACTTCGATAGCGTGATTCAGGATTGTGGCTGTATTCTGTCAGCCCTACGAGGTGACACGTACGTTGTAATTGCGACTATCTGTTGGTCTCGGCCCACTTGTATGCTAAACTAGTTGTCTCCTGATATGAATGGAAACATTGATGTAAAAATCTAACCAAGAGCTTGACACGAGCAAGTGAGAGCACGACATGGGAAGGTTTCAAATATCGTTTGTTTAAATCGAATTAGAGATCATAATTTTTTCGCAATACTAGACCGAGTAATTCAGGCACAGCTGTTAGCATGATCACAAATAATTTAGTACGGTACTTAATACTTATAGCAAAACAATGCAAAAACAGTAATTTTATTTACTCTTAGGGCCTGTTTCACCACTTCCTGATAAGGTGCCGGATAGGCTATCCTCAACTTTTTTGACAGATTCTCCATACTTTATCTGTCAAATTAAGTTGTGGGTAGCCTATCCGGCACTTATAAGGAAGTATTTTATATTGTGGTTTGTATCTAGTTTTACATCCACTACGAGTAGACCCATTTATTTTACAGAATTCAAGCGCACACATTAGCGTGATTTTAGATATTTTGCAGCAAAACAATCAGAAACATTTTCAGTTACTATACTGAGCTTAAACTGTGGTTTGTATCTAGTTTTTGTACAACATCCACTACTAGATGGAGTCAGAGTGATAGTGTGGTGTCGTGGTGTTGATAAAGTGTGCAGATTGTGGGGACCCATTCATACCGGACGAGATTTGGGTGTGCAATGAGCTGATCGCATCTCCGTGAATAATAGCCTAAGTACTTCGCACGGCATGTGGAATAATCCATGGCTGAATCTAGAAAAATCTATATAAGATGTAGGGGTTTTTCAGCACAAAACAATAATAATATGATTCATCTAAAGACAGAGAATTTATTCATTACATACAAACTTACTGAATAAAAACTATCTAGGTATCAAATGTAAGAATTGAGTTAGGGTTTTAAAAGGTAGTACAAAGAAGAAAATTACGAAACTTTTGAGACTGAGCTACGGAACTCTAAAATGCTTCAAAGCAAGGCGTGATATTCTCTAAGCAAAGAATAAAGGAAACTGCAAAACTTGTTTTATCAACGAAGTACTAAAAATATATGACTGTCTTCCTTTTCCGGTATAAAATCCGAGAATCGCAAAAACTTATCAGAGGAAATACAAAAATAGCTACTTTAATGGTACTTTAAGATGCTGCATGTTCATTGATAAACTTTTTGACGTAATCAACTCTGAATCATCTACTCCGAAGATATGTAAATTCAGGATATACTATTATTATGGGCATGGAACTACCAGCATACTATTATTATGGGCGATTTTAATACCTGCATAGTTAAGGATGACTCGAGATCTAGGAGACTCGCTTCAATTTTGGAAAGCTGTAATTTGCACTTGCTTCCGACGAACACCACACATATGTCTCCTGGTTGTACCCCTTCCTTACTGGACCTCATGATTGTGTCATCCCCTAATCTTGTACAAAGGCATGGTCAATGTTCCGCTGATATTTTCTCTTTTCATGACTTAATCTACCTCTCTTATAATGTGCGTCCTCCTAAAGTAAAGAGGAAAGTTAATGCAGCGGAATTTTGCAGCGCTGAACATTGAGAACTTAAGGAATGACGCAAAAAACTTTGATTGGTCCTTGGTCCTTCAGGCTGACCACGTTGATAATAAATTAAATACTTTTAACACGCTTCTCACTAGCCTTTATGACAGACATGCTCCAATAAGACCTGTCAAATTAAAACATTCTCCAGCGCCATGGCTTACTGAGGACATTAAACTACTAATTAAGCAAAAGCATTCTGCGAAAACTAAACACAAAAACTCCAACAGTAGGGAGCAACGAGAGAAATACATCCAAATAAGGAATCGATGTAACAGAATGTGTAGGGACGCTCAGCGGCGTTACATTCATGCGTCTGTGGAAAATGGGGAGCCCAATCGAGTATGGAGATTCCTGAGATCCCTAGGAGTCGGCAAAAGCGCAGATAATAATACCAACATGCCTGACCCAGACACCCTTTTTTTGTTTTTGATATCGCAGGGGAAACCCATCATGGGTGCCCCGGGTTGGGTGCCCTGGGGGTATGTGAGACTCTTACTCACTAAAACCACCTGCGGTTCGCCTTCAGCCGTATAACGGAGGGAAATCCCGGGTCTGTCTAACACAGGACTCCCTCCACGACTGGCCGGTCTATCTCGGACCGGACTTCCACCAAAGTAAGGGAACGCTTAGGCGAACTAAAGCGTTCCCCTCGGCGCCGGGACTGACAAAGCCGGGCAGGTTCCCATCCTGACCCGGAGCCCCGTTAGACGAGAGATTGGAGGTTCGCGTAGCGACGCCTCGGCACTCCCGTCCTACGCCGGCGGAGCGGCAGAGAGGTGGGATCAGATCATCCTCTCTGTTCCGCTCTGCGGCCTCTTTCTGTGAAAGGACGGTTTCACAGAAAGAAACCGCCGCCTGCCAGGCCTCATCACTCTCGAGCATGCAGCGTACCATGCTCGGGAGTGACAGGTCTCCACCTAGCACTGCCACGAGATCGTGGCGCTGCACGGCCCAACGATCGCATACCTCAAGAGTATGCTGGGCCGTGTCCTCCGCAGCGCCACATTCATGGCAGGCTGGCGTTGGCTCTCTCCTGGCAACCCTACACAGGTACTCACCGAAGCACCCGTGCCCGGTGAGTACCTGTGTAAGGCTGACCCAGACACCCTTAATTGTCACTTTGCAGCTCCTACAACTCTACTTAGTGCGCATCTAAAGTGTCAAACTATTGACAATCTAGAAAATTTTCCCACTCACGACTTTCCTTCATTTGTTCTTAATAAATTCAATAAGGATGATGTCAAAAAATATGTTGCATCCATATCTTCTAATGCTATTGGCGACGATGGTATTAGTCGGAAAATGATTACCGCCGTTCTTGATATAACTTTGCCTATACTTGTGGATATTTTTAAACATGCTGTCGATACTTCAATTTGTCCTAGCGCGTGGAAGGATGCTAGTGTAATTCCATTACCTAAATCTGTTAGACCTAAGCTGGTTTCAGACTACCGTCCAATTTCCATACTGCCTTTTCTCTCTAAAGTGTTTGAACGATTGGTCTGTCATCAGCTCACTAATTACATAATGCAAAATAACCTTCTAAGCTCTTTTCAGCCAGGTTTCCGACGTGGTCACAGTACCACAACTGCGTTAATAAAAGTAACTGACGATATACGACTTGGCATGGATTACGGTACTAGCCTTATTCGATTTCAGCAGTGCATTTAATACTGTCGACCACGATGTATTGATTGGAATTCTAAAGACTTTAAATTTATCACCACCGGTAATTAATTTGTTCCGAAGCTATCTTGTAGGACGCCGCCAGAGAGTAAAGTTGGGCAACTCTTGTTCTAATTGGACTGTTATCTCGACTGGTGTTTCTTCTGTCATCTTTCCACCTTTACGCTGACGACTTACAGATCGACTCTCAAACGACTTTAAATAACCTATATGCTGCTTTGAATAATTTGAATAGAGATGTTGATGTTATTTGCAATCGGACGATGCGTCACGGCCTTCGTATCAATCCAACCAAGACACAGCTGATAGTTATTGGTAGCCCTGGCCTTGTTTCTAGAGTTGACAGGGGTAGCTTACCACCGGTCGTCGTTGATGGTACAATTGTACCTTTCAGTCGTTCTGTAAAGAATTTGGGGGTTTACCTTGACGAAACCATGTCCTGGGGAGAACAAATTAAAGAAATTAGCAGGAAAGTGTTTGCTACTTGGTACTTCATTTCTTGATTGCATTACGTTCTTCCCATACCAACCAAAATAAGGATTGCAGAGTCTCTGCTCTTATCTACCCTCGATTATGCTGATACCTGTTTTGTCAACCTGACTAAAGATCAGCTCAACAAACTGAAGCGGCTACAAAATCTTGCCATACGATTCATTTTCGGACTCAGAAAATTCGATCATGTATCCGAAAACCGTAGGAAACTCAAGTGGCTACCAATTCGCCTTCGTCGTGATGCTCGCATTCTGTCACTTGTATTCTCCATAATTCACGATCCGTATCTGCCATCTTACTTAAAGGATAACTCTTCGTTTCGACAAGCAGATAAAGAGAGTTACGTTCTGTTTCAAATCACCTATTAGATGTGCCTGTACAACATACAAAATACTACAACCGTTCTTTTGCTGCTACGGGAATAAGGCTGTGGAATTCATTGCCAACCCATATAAGAATGACGGCGACACATTATCGGTTTAAGTTGCTGGTAAAAGAACATTTTCTTTCTATTAATGATAGTTCATAATACTCAATCCATATTATAAATTGACATTCATGGTATAATTAAAATTCAAAATTGATCATCAAATTATTATTGTAGTCTCAAGTTCCAACCTCTAATTTATTTCTGTACTTTTTAAGTCACCTTTTTATTTTATTAACCGACTTCCAAAAAACGAGGAGGTTATATGTTCGGCTGTGGATTTTTTTTTTTATTTTTTTATTTTTGTATGTTCAACGATTACTCCGCCGTTTGTGAACCGATTTTCGAAATTTTTGTTTTGTTGTATTAGGTTTCACTCCAATTTGGTACCATGTTCACAAAAGTGGTGACCTGTTGATGGGATCCAGGAGTAATCGAGGGAACTCCTCGAAATTTATATGGAAACATATGGTAATTTTGGTTTTATGTGAAGTGTACTAAGAATATGCTACCAAAAAGTCAAATATTGGGTCAAGGTATACCATGGTTTGGAAGATGCTGAGAGAACTCCTGACTCCTTATAGTATGTAGATACACGTTTGGGAGTTTTGGCGTTGTTTTAAGAACAGAAAGCATATTATGCTACCACGCAATTAAAATTCATAATCATCATCATCGTCATCATCATCATTACCACGTCGTGTTAACGTCACCAATGTCTCATGGCACAAAATAGATAATAGTACAACTTACAAGGCATAGGTATGGATACAATAATAATAATTATGTACATAACAACACCAATTATTAATATAGGCTGTTTATACACGGCGGTCGGTGCGGCGTCGCCGCACGCCGCCGCGCGCCGCGCGGCGCGTGCGTAAACATCGCGGCATTGCGTCGTACCTATTCAAGTTCTAATGTCAGGGCATGCCGCGCTGCGAGCATTTTGAGTGTCATAATATGATTTTAAACTTTATCTTCATTAATGTAATACAATATAGTATCGCTTGAGAAAGGCGCAGGCGGCCGCGAGGCCGGCTTTCCAAGTTTCTCATACGATAGTACTATGTATTACAATAATGAAGGTAAAGATTAATATCATAATACTATTATGACACTGAAAATATACTCGCCGCGCCGCTGGGTGTGATTCGGCTCATGCTTCGATCGCGGATTCTTGGAAATCCATTGTTCTGGCCGCCACATGTGGCCGCTTGGGAGTTGAAGCGTTAAATTTTTAAATTACCTAGCACGCATAGGGTTGTTTTCACTTAGATTTTTTTAAATGTATTGTTTAAATTTATCTACCTGATATTTGGGCCTTGGGGTATGACTCTTAACAGTCTTAACAAATTGTAATAAGATACGTAGAATAAACGCAGTAATTCGACGCGTAGGGTGGTATGGTCACTAACTCACTACTCACTAGTTCACTACCACCGACGACCACTTATAAACTCGCGGACTATGACGGAGGTCATCTTGGAGGGTTAATTAATATTTCTAATAACAATACGAGATCAATAATTACCACTCAAAATGTTGACAATTCAAATTTCAATGCTCACTGCTCACACCAATGGTGACACATTTCTGATTTCACACAGCCAATACAACTATATAAAACTCCTACGTATAAGCGATACTGCGATTCAGGAGCACCTCAGCGAAATCTATTGAATACATCGTGTAACTAAAACTATATGAACAACAATCGGAGTTCGGACAAGCGATAGCGCCGACAGAGCGCCTCAATGACACATAGTGAAGACAATATAAAACTATTTTTTATACAATTTAAATTGGCACTAATTATAGTTTATCTACTAGGTAACTAAAAAGAGTGAAATTATTATTTTTAACAAAAAATTAAAACCGACTTCCAAGGTAAAAACATTAAGTAATAATATGAACTAAAAAGTATTAAATAATTCTTACTCTTTACTAGTGCCTCTTTCAGAATTCGTCTAAATCTCAACTTTTTTTTTTTTAATTAATAATATTACTTTATTTCAAAAAAATATACAAATTCATAACAATTTATCCATAAACGTACGGTAAAAACATATTAACATAGGATTTAGAAGTTGAATTAACTATTTCTGTACATACTATATTCTTCATTATTTGAAGTCGGTACCAGCTAATTTAATCGTGAGTAAATCAGTCAATGTCAGAATATAACATTATGAAACTTTTGGGACTGGTACCGACTTCAAAGTAATGAAGAATATAGTATGTACAGAAATAGTTGAGATTTAGACGAATTCTGAAAGAGGCACTAGTAAAGAGTAAGAATTATTTAATACTTTTTAGTTCATATTATTACTTAATGTTTTTACCTTGGAAGTCGGTTTTAATTTTTTGTTATATGTATTATAATAATGTAGGTATGTATGTATTTGTGTATGTATTATTAAAAATTATAAAATCTTATCTAATATAAATTATAATATTGCACACTCATATTATAATATCAATAATATACTGTCCTTTACCTGGTTGCCTGGAAGAAATTACTAATTAGTAATAAGGCCGCCATTGTGGTACACTGTATTTAGTAATTAACAAATGTTGTAATTTTACTTTAACGTGTGCACAATAAAGAATATTTATTATTATAAAGCACGAGTCACGACGTATATTATTTTGCTACAAAATACAATATGTAGATTTACTTGAGGATAACTTGCGAGTGGATGATATCGGCATCGTCATGGAAGCATGGATGCAACCTAAATGTCACTTAAAATTATAGAAACGACAATTCATATATTCAGCAATAGTCAGTACAATTTAATCCCTTAAGCCCCGTAAGGCCCATATGGGCCGCGACAACAAAAGATTTCCTGGAATTGGTGATCGAGGGATTAAGTTGGCACCAGCAGTCATTGACCTTTCTAGTCTAGGAGCTATTTGAAAAATACTCCCACTGCTTTCTGTTAACAATTGAATTCAGATTGTATAGAAACAGACTATTATAGTTTTATCGGAAAACATCTCGGCTACCTCTTCGTACGATAATCTCCAACTATTTATGAGTGTGAACTGTGAAGTGATATAATTCAAAGGTAGGTAGGTACTGTGTTCACGTGTATGCAAAATACGATATCACCCGCCTAGAAACACTTGTCACTTCATTGTCAATCGCGATTTGTATACAAAATGACAAGTTTTTTGACAGGAAGTCAATGGCCGCTACAGACAGAATTCTGCGATTTGAGAATACATTAAAAATGATACTTAGATGATATTGACAGGACTAGAGCAGAAAAACCGGCCAAGTGCGAGTTGAACTCGCCCATGAAGGGTTCCGCAGCAGCAATAAGATTTATTTCTATGAAATTAAAAATTTTTGATTTTTTTTTATATTTCAGTTGATTTAATGAAAGTTAAATTAAGGTTTACTATTTATGACGTATAAAAAAACTACTTGCTAGATCTCGTTCAAACCAATTTTCGTTGGTAGTTTTTATAGTGATGTACATCTTATAGAAGTTAGAGGGGGGGGGGGGGGGGGGGGCACACATTTTACCACTTTGGAAGAGTCTCTCTCGCAAACTATTCAGGTTAGAAAAAAATGATATTAAAACCTCAATATGATTTTTAAAGACCTATCCATAGATACCCCACACGCATAGGTTAGATGAAAAAATTTTTTTTTGTATCAGTTGTACCTATGGGGACCCCTAAATTTTTTAATATTTTTTCAATTTTTGTATCAAAATCTTAATGCGGTTTACAGACTACATCTACTTACCAAGTTTCAATAGTATAGCTCTTATAGTTTCGGAGAAAAGTGGCTATGACATACGGACGGACAGACAGACAGACAGACATGACGAATCTATAAGGGTTCCGTTTTTTGCCATTTGGCTACGGAACCCTAAAAATTAAAGGTTAGTTCGGCGTTAGTTCTAATTTGGCCAACGCCAAAATAGCCTTGTAAGTATGTAAAAGAAAAAATCCTCTTCATCTTACTACATGAAATGTCAAAATGGCCCCAAACAACCTCAAAATCGGGTATTTTCCTTTTTCCTCGACATGCCATGTCTACATGTTCTACCCACGTTCATTCCCATGTTATCAGCACATTGGGCTACTTCAACTACACAGTATTCAGTCGTAAAAATATGTAATTAAAAGCACGAAGCGTTCTTATCGTGTCTGTAGAAGCGGTAGAGCCGAAACCAAGCGTAGGAAAATAAAACACACTGACAACATTAAAATTAAAAGAAATAAAGATGAATCTCGCTTAACAGTTGCTAATATTTCTACCCAAACTCAACGTACATAAAATGCCCTCTGTAGTGGAAGATAATATACTATTTGGGATAACTAAAGGTTTGGGGTAAACCAAAGTTCAAATTTTCTATAGGCTGAATTGCACAACGTACGTTTAGAAAAAAAGACGGGTTACACTCCGGGAGTGCCGGCAGAAGTGAAAACTTGATTATTAACGTTGTGCATTTTTAACCCATTTTTTATGAAAATCGATTATTAAAAAATCGATTTTTCAATTAATCGAAACCCTTACAATCAATTCGAGTTCGAGTTCGAGATCGAAACAAAACACTACTCTCCAACCATCTTGCGGTTTTTCCAAGGTTTTTCGATCAGCACGAGAATCTGACGCGAGTTTCACAGTTTTTACCCATCCCACAAAAGTGCTCAACGCCGCTAAAGAAGTTTTCACTTCAAAAATTTCATAGATAAATGATTTAAAAAAAAAAACTGCTTATTGGCACCAACCGAACCAAAAAACATAAAATATTTCGTTTGAACGTGAGTAGGTAACAGAAAGACGGACACAGTTTCGCATTTACAATACCTATTAGTACAGATTCGGTACGTTTTAGCTAAAACAGCTGAACAGAACAGGTTACAGGTGCCAGTTTTAGATAAGGACCACCCGGGCAGGTCTTAAGGTCATCAGGAATTAGCCTTGGTGTTAGTGACGATAAGTTTTATGACCAAAATGTTATTGGCCATAAAACTATTGAAATTATATTTTATATTTATCTACGAGCCTCGGTAGCTCTTTTACAAAGATTGTGAATATATTTTAGAGTTACTTAAAATATATTGTTAAGGGCGTTCCGTCCGGAGATTCCGTAATTGACCGTATTTAAAAGCTTATAAACTCATAATCTGAAAGCTACAAAGTTATAATAAAAATACAGCAATAATCTTCAGTATATCAACATTCTTTTTGTCGTTTTAAATTTTACTCATGATATCAGCTTCCAAAGTAATACCAATTTGTTAAAATTCAAGCATACATTCAGCATCTCCTTAGAATTTACAAATTACTTTTATTTGAAACTCACGCCAATTGATCGACAATATCATAAACTACAAATTCGCCGTTTCAAATTTTTTTAGGACAATTTTGAACTAAGATAAGTAAAAATAATAGGGTTTTGGCGCGATCTCGGCAACGCGGCAAATGTATGGCCAAGGTCGTTTGCTCGGGGGACGGCCTTAACAGGTATAATCTAACTTTTGGCTTCGAAATGTAAAAAGAAGACTTAAACTAAGGTTTTTATAAATATTATGCTTGTGTTGGCCTTTTTTTTTTTTTTTTTGATATCGCAGGGGAAACCCATCATGGGTGCCCCGGGTTGGGTGGCCCGGGGGTATGTGAGACTCTTACTCACTAAAACCACCTGCGGTTCGCCTTCAGCCGTATAACGGAGCTTGTGCTGGCCTATAGCAGCTTTAATTAATGTCAATTAATTAACTGCTATAGGCCAGCACAAGGCAAACCAAAGATACAGTTTTACCAATTATTATTGTCAAGAATATTATTGTTCATGTAAAAAAACAAGGCACTCTTTCAAGTTTCAACCTTACAATATAGACAAATACGTAAAGCAGAATTTAGATCAGTTAAGTCTACGAATAATAAAAACTAAGGAAACATAACTTCCATACTTGAACCATTTTAAATTTGGCAATTGGCACCTTTTCGCAAACTAAAATATGACAATTCAGATTTTCGCCAAGGTCGTATCCCAGGTAACGTATCATAATATTGCGCGCCGGACGACAGCCTGCGCGGTTATTGTCATTGTCAAAGTTATGAAACAAAGCCGTTGACAATAATAATTATCATGTCAACCTGGTTGAATGTCACTCGAGTATATATATACACGAAAAATGTGTACCAAACACATGCATAAATGTGCATGTATTCGGGTCACATTTTGTAGCCTTTTGGTGCACTTTTTTTGACGGAGTTACTCTTCCTTAGTTTTTATTATTCGTAGAGTTAAGTATACCTACAGAACCCGACTTTGCTCTGACCTCTGACTCAAGTACTTCACGAAACTTTTTATCTTGCATAAACAGATATAATAATATATTTAATGGGTTTTTAAAACTTCAGTTAGAACAGTAAACAACATTAAATGTGGACAATTTACATGTTAGTGTGTCACGTGCTGGTTGTAAAATTGTGAATGTCCTTCAAGACTATTGTGCACGATGTGATGCACACCAGATTATGCAGTTTTAGCATAAAGCACAGCCATCGTTTAGTGTTTTTTAACAAAAAAGTACAGATCGAATGAAGATGATTGAAATCTGACATTTTGACTCTAAAATCTGTCACTATCCCAATTCCAAATCTGAAGATTTATACGGTGTGAGAGATGCTACAGAAAACACTTTCTAAGCCCACGTTCTTTGGAAAGTCTTTTTGGAATACCGTCGTAATTTACATGTCCGATTCGCGATTGGCGTGAAAATATATTTGGGGAATCCGAATTCTTTGGGCCAAGGGAAAAAGCCGCCAACAACAAGGTGCCCATTATAATTAATTGTTGAAATCGCTCCGTCTTCGTCACATCCATAGAATCCAGTTCGCCATCTCGCTCCCTTTATACTCACCGCAAATCACTAAGACAATACAGTGACAGATGCATCGGCTAAAAATAAAGCCGCCTTTATTTAAGGCGTGATAAAGTTGATTCATAGACGCTGGGACCAGAATTATTAGTGGTATTAACGAAGATACGTCTAGCCGAGATGGTAGACCCTACAGTGTTGCCGGCTGGTTTGACCGGCTAGGCGAAACAATAACATTCTACCCCCTTATTGGTCTAAGGTAGGCGATTGGTTTTTTTTTTTTCTTTGAGGTATCAATGAGGTTTCTTCTGATTTGATCGTAATTCAACTTGGCAGCCTCCCATGTACGGTTCCAGGGCAAATACTTAAGCTGTATGCTCGGTTGATACTCAGTTTCTAGAATTAGCCCAGTGTTTTGTCACATAAAATATAATTAGAGTATCCGGTACTTAATAATACAGTGAACTCCATCAGATATGCAGCGAGCCGACTGCGAACAGCCTCAATAAATGGATCCACGTCGAGGGGATCAATTTGCCAGAGCCAAAAGGTAAAAAGCGATCGGAATGTTCGGGAGAGAGGTAACAAAAGTCACCCGTCGAACGCATCCGAGCTTCCTCGTATGTCACAGTTTTTCGGCCGCGGTCGGCGCAATTGGCGGCCGGCAAAAAATGACGTTTATTCGGCCGTTTTCCCGAGGACGAATTGCACCGGACAAAAACTTATGAATTTTTCGACATTTCCACCGCCGGTGGCGCGGGCAGGCGCCGCAGAATTTTAACGAATGTTCATCGACGACATCTCGCGCTGTCGGCGTCGGGTTTTTATTATTTTCGGCAAATTTACGAGGGAGGACCCTCGGTCTGATGTCGTCGGCGCCCCCGGCCGGGGTAACGACACGGAAAATTAGAGCCGACTCCGAAGTAACTGGTGCCCTAACACTGCGCGTATTACCGGCGCGCGTCTCCAGCGCGGCGTGCGGGTGATCGTCAATTTCAGCTGTAACTTATGGCCTTGCTAATGTTTTATGTCGTCCAAAGACGTAAGAAGTATGTTCGTTATTTTTCTTCTTTCATCTTTGTGAATCTTAGTAAGTGTCTGCAGCGAGAAAATTGGCCGATCCTGAAGTATAAGGCCTCCCACTCCTTTGGGTTCTCTTATAATATTTGCTTTCGAGTAATTAAGAATGACACCAATTTCGACAATATTATGAGCTCTTCTTTAAAATACTATCTATTGAAATATCAATTCTATCATCACCATTATCAGACACAATATTATATTAGCGTCAATTGTCATACAGTCATTGTAACGATTGTTCGCATCCTATTTTTTACGAGTATTGTTTCCCAATCGGAGCATATCGAATACAAATCGTTTACTGGGAACTAATCGAGCAGCAATTTGGGCGAGCCATCCTGTCGCGATGCATTATGCAGCCCACAACTCATTTTCGGAGTAGGTCTGTGTGACCACTTCCATTTATGGTAATTTGTATAATGCTTCGAATTGTACGACAAAAACTGTGTTACATGTGATACGTTTTTAGAAATAGTGTAGGTACCTACTAGTGAAGTACTGTGACTCTATATTATTACATTAGACCGTGGTGATCTAAGAAATAAATATATTGTGGCCATACTTCATAAACTGACTAACTAATCGCAGATAGTTTACGAAAATAGTTGCGTAAAGTTATCAGGTTGTTAACTAAGCAAGTTACTACAGTCAAAACTGTTAACACCAATTCTTAAGTGGTTCCGTCATTTATCTCAGACTTGACTATATTATAGTTGTATGATGAATAATATTGAAAATGGTACCATTGCCAAGAAGACCGCATCGCGATGTAAAATAATTAGTCTACGTTTACCCAATTTAGCCGCTAAAAGTACTAAGTCCTGGATATCTGTGGACAGCTGAGGAGTCTGAGCTGGATCAGATATGGGGAATTAATGGCTCACATGTAAATACGTCTTATCTCCGCCAACCGCAATCGCTCCATCTCGTCTATGAAAGCGCTTCATACGAGATGCGGTTCCGCTTCAGTACTTATGGCAGTAGATTTGTCATTTGGCATTCAATATTCGAAATTAAAATATGTAGTTATTTTTATTAACTATTAGAGAAATCATAGCTGTGATACGTCCAATAAAACAGTAGGTATGACTCAACTCTCAATAGCTTGGTGTTCAGGAAGCACAAAAGTAAGTGATAACTTAATCAAGCGGTCATAGAGAGACTAGAAAAGATAAGTGATTTTATTTGATACGTCATATTTTTCATGTTACTTTATTATTACAATTTTAAACCGTTATTAAAAATCAATATCATTCCGATGCCAATAAATCCGTAATATTTGCAAACGCAGCACGTCTGAAGCTCCCTGCTCACCCCACAATAAACACCAGACGAAAAGAAAGCATTTACTTCAATCAATCACCAGAAAAAACGTCGGGTAACCCGCTAGCATTCCACGAGAGATTTAGTACGACGACGCGTGCTAAAGTCCGACCATATAATGAGCGGCCACGTCCCCACAGAAAGCCAAATAAATAACCAAATGAATGGAAAAAGGCCAAAAAAGATCAATTGGACAAAGGCGCCGAAGGTAATTCGGCGATATGCGCCAATTGTCACCGTTTTGGTCGATTTTGGACTCCCAAAAGCGAAGAAGGTGACACCACGCCACGTCAGTCTTAATTTTCTCACCGAATTTGGAGTAAAGCGAATTAGCCATTAATTGCCAATATAGATAATGAGCGGGATAATTGCAATACTATAATATTATCTAGGCAACAAGTTAATAACTAAAGTACTTTGTATTATATGTAGCTATTGCTTGGCCAGAAAGCAAATTGTAGAGATTACAGGACACTTGGAACTTAGAACAGGTGTCAGTGAAAGCAAGAAATGATTATGGGGAAGTACAAAAAAGTGTAATCCAGGATTGTGGAATAAAATTGAAAAACGCCATAACTATAGTGACTTGTAAGGACAAATTAAAGTTATGGGCATTACACAAATCCATAGAAAGCCACATTATTAAATATTTTCCACCCAAATCCCAGTAATCGGGCAAATCAAATACCAAATCTCCCTTGTTACTTGTACAATTTGTCGGTCGGGACGGCCGCGTCGAATCGCGCTACCATTTAATATGCGACACCAGACCCACTACCAATAAATGTCCAAATATTTATATGTGAATTCAAATAAAACCGTGACTAAACCCTGGATCCCTAAGGATCTAGCTTGACCGCACTCTCTGGTTATTCAATTTCAGACTTTAGTGTCAACAAAATAAAGTGAAATTTTCTTTGGAGGAAACTGAAATATAATTCATACTTAAGACATCAGGAATGTGCAGTCGAATTTGATGTTTAACCACGATGTCTTACGAGCCGTTTTTCATAAGCGTAATTTATAGACTCTATATCCTGTACACTCTTTTTTAAACTCTATACCAGCGTGTTAGGGTTTCATTTTGTTTGTTTATAAATGGGACAGTATAAGAGCTTTGCTAGATTCGCAACGGCTAATATTTTGCGGTGATAGTACGAGATGGAATTAGATAGTGTAGTCGCGGATGGTCACGGTTTTTGTATCGCCCATCGCAGTTCGTGCTTATCAGACATTCCATAAACACGTTCGTTTTTATTGTACAAATAAATGTATTGATAGTCTATGTTATTGTTTAGGAAACACTGAATACCAACTCCCAGTTTTTTCCTATTCTTGTTTCTCCTCCGAGTGACTGAAGACATGACAGCAGCTGGCATACATCGACGCCTCCGTGGTCTAGTGGTAGAGAGCACGGCTCTTGACTCGGAGGTCGTGGGTTCGATTCCTGCGTTGGAAACATGATATTTCCAAGTTTGGTTAGGACAATGCAGGCTGATCACCTGATTGTTTGACAAGTAAGATGATCCATACGTCGGATGGGCATGTAAAAGTCGATCCCATACCCCTGATCTCTCGCCGGTCGTGTCGGTCTGCCGTCCCACTGGGTTATGAGAGTAAAGGTATAGAGAGTGCTCTTGGGTACTGCGCACTGCGCACACGATTGGGCACTATAAAATTACTCCTGCGTAGTTGGCCTGGTTTCAATGAAACCAGCCACCGCCACCGAAACCGTTGTGGGAGCTATTATCATGAATAACCATGACCTTCATATTTCCTCCTGAAGATGAAGGAAGGTCATGGAGGATGAGGTCGAGATCATACATATAGCTAAATTTTATACGCTAAGCGATTTTGAACGGACACAACTTTGTCGACCATACACTGTACAAACAGCTTGGGCAGGAAGCGATTTAGTGATATTTATTAGCTGATTTATGCATCGGCTGTCAATGTAAGGGCGCGGTCATATGGCCGCGACGCGCATCGCCGCCGCTGCCTCTACGTAGAGACAAACTTGCTGGATGAGCCATACTATAATGGAAGTTTAAATACAAAAAATTGGTAATCCCATTTTGAATCAATTTGAAAATGTAAGCTGTGACGATAAGGGGCTTATAACACCTAAATGCGAGATTTCGAAGAGGAATGTCTGTATGATAGAATGTGGTACTTGTATTGAGAAAGATATATAATATTATTTAGAATTATGCTAGTTCCATAGTGTTTTCAAAACACGATGCAACTTACTTTTCTCGATAGAAAAAAATCGCAAACATACCTCTAATAAAATCTTAAAATGCTCGGTATGTATAGTAAATTGCACTCAATAATTATTTAATTTATGGACAATATTTGACTAACAGTGTACTACTGCTATAGTGTTTTATTTTTTTTTAATAAATCCTCAATTAGCAGTAATCAAGTATTTTCCACTATCAGAGTAGACTTAGCCCTACGCGTGTGCGTTGTGAAAGTATGCAATTTTCGGTCAATTTCGATTAGCTCTTCTAAGCCCCTCATTTGAGGTAAAACATGGAGTATAGTAGGTATATATTTATATCAATGTTCGACACGACAACCATAAAGGAAAGACTGCAAAGTACTTCTTACGACGACGCTCATATCGAGTGTTTGTTTTTTAAGTTTACACTTTAAAGGCTTTTAAGGTTACACATAATAATTGAGAGTCCATAAGTGGACCCTAAACACCTAAACTAAGTTTTAGGTTAGGTTAGGTTTAGGTGTAGCTACGGGTATGGCATATTGCAGAAACTGTATAGTGTATACTGTATAGTGTATATGTAACTGAAAAACAGGTCTAGAAGAAGTTTTTCAGTTACATATACGGTATACACTCGTCCTCGATAACTTTCGTTTGGTCACATCCAGTGACACTAGTCGTGTGATAGCGTCAGTTTTCACGCGTGGCTGCAGCTATTAATATTCAAATTAGTGCGATCTGTCGCCGGCCGCGCCACGGTCGCGCCGCTCCGGTCGCGCGATCGCCACGGTCCAGTGTGGGCGCGCCACTATCATTTATTTTATGAACCAAAACCTACGACCAAAACCGAAAATTTAAATAAAAGAGTTAACAGATGGAAAATTTGAAAAAATACTGAAATGTTGATAATTTTAACTAAAAAATCTGCATTTAAAACCTGTTTAGATATAAAAAAGTTAATTTTTATTTTTCATATTTTTTAATCTTTTATTTGTATTCGTTTATAAGGGAATGGACCTAATGCTAGACACTCAACTAATAGATGACACTTATGACAAAAATACCATAAAAATAAGAATTACTCTAATTATTTCTCACCGATGTAAATTTTATAAGCTTCTCAAGCTATCTGTTGAACTGAAAAAATATATTAGAGACGCCTTCGGGAACAAAATTTTAAATTGGGATCAGTTTTCGTAAATAATATGACCGCGTCAACACACGCTCGGCAATTTCTTAGCAAATAGGTTAAGGAAGGCGAAATTTTGCACGTAAGTTTTGAATACATTTGTTTGATTTTTTTGTAATTTCTATTGATTTCATTGGATTAATGGTCATGTTGTATACACTAATTAATGTTTATTTAAGATTTTTTATCCATTTTCCCTAACATATAATATATAGGGTGTCTACTATTAGTTCTTGAAATTGTAAAAAACCTAATGGTTGACATGGATCTCATCTTTGAGTTTTGCAATACATACTAAAGTTATTTTGTACTTTATTCTACTGCAAAAATGATCACTATTCTCTGAAAATATAATTCTATTAACAATCTAAGAACTTAGAACTACTGCACCTAAAAATGGACATGGTGTCTAATATTAGACCTTGTACTGATCTAAAAATCGATTGCTTTAGTTTTTTAGCAGTAAAAAAAAGAAAAAGGAGAGCTGAGAAAAGAAAGAAGAAAAAAGAAGAGGCAAAAGAAGCATGGAGACTAAAGACTGAAAATAAATTTGCTAGGAAAAAAGAGCCGGGGTGCACTCCGGGAGTGCCGGCAGAAGTGAAAACTTGATTATTAACGTTGTGCATTTTTTAACCCATTTTTTTATGAAAATCGATTGTTAAAAAAACGTTTTTTTTTTAATCGAAACCCTTACAATCGATTAAATTTTTAACCTTAGAGTATACATTAGCAAGCTATAGATCTCGCGCATCGCTTGCTATGATGTATACTCTATGTTTTCAACCCATTTTTTATGAAAATCGATTTTTAAAAATCGATTTTTTTTATTAATCGAAACCCTTACAATCGATTAAATTCTTAACCCATTTTTTATGAAAATCGATTATAAAAAAATCGATTTTTTTAATTAATCGAAACCCTTACAATCGATTTAATTTTTAACCCATTTTTTATGAAAATCGATTTTTGAAAAATCGATTTTTTAATTAATCGAAACCCTTACAGTGGATTATAATAATAGGAAAAAAAATGCAATGTAATGTTCTATGTCAACTATTAGTTCATATTGGTGTCTACTATTAGTGATGTTCGTTTTTTGTGATGTCATCTATTAGTACTTATTTCTAAGTTTACAAAAAGACCAATAATATACTTTTTAATTGATTTGTCAGAAAATAATTATAATAGTTTTATTTTTTAAGAGTTACTGAAGACATGGAAGAAGTTATCAATCCTTTATTTTCATAAATATATATTTTATAACATTTAAATGTTGCATGTTTCCTTAAAGTGTCTTTTTTTTACGCAGTGAAATTCTTTTACGAATTCGACGCAGGGGATGGGGACTCCCGCTGCGGATATGTGGGGCTCGCCGCGACGGATGAGAGCCGCGGCCCTACCCACTAAAACACTGCGATGTTCCCTCAACACGCTGGACCGAGTGCGACCGGTAACTGCAACATGGCTTCCGGGACTCGGTCGGCGACACCTGCTGTACGCAGGCCCTTACATTGAGGGGGTTTTATGGCCCCCAGGCCCAACAGAGGGCCGTTGCGCATCGCGACCCTCTCGGGGACTCGATGCAATGGGCAGCGGCATCCTCACACCGCTGCCCCGAGTTCCCAGGCTAAGGCGGGATGTCGTGGCCATTACGAACCACTCGTCTTCGCCTCGGCCTTCTTCTTTGAGGTTCGAGCGCCGCCTCCCTTGCGCGCTCCGCTACCTCCTTCGTCGTGATTACGCTGTGTGCGTACGTCTCGACGGCTGTCCATCCATCTTCGCTCCTCACCATGGCCCATATGAGCGCTGGGAGCGTTGCGTCCTCTCCGATGGCGTACGATAGTTCCGCTCTTTGTTCCGTCCAAGCTGGACAGGTCGTGAGTGTGTGCTCGGCCGTGTCCCGATCCGCACCACAGTGGTGACATTCTGCGGTCGGTTCGCTTCCTGCGATCTCACACAGATACCGACCGAAGCAGCCATGCCCGGTCAGTATCTGTATTAGGCGGAAACTTAGTGCTCCGTAACTCCGTTTTGTCCACTCCCTGAATAGGGGTCGGATAGCCTCGATTAGGTTGACGCTCACGGTAGGCTCCTCGAGCCGTTGCGCCCACAACTCCATTGCCCTCTCGTTTCCTTAAAGTGTTTGCCATTAGGTATCTTCCCTTATTATCATATTAATCTTAAATGTTGCCTCGTTTGAATTCCAACAATTCGTTTATAATAATTATTATTCTCATTATTCTTTTTTGTGAAAATCTCAAAGCAAATATTTGTTCAAAATACAATATATACGAACAGTGAGACAAATTGTTATTTAATAGCCATTAATAGACGTTGTTTTCACATAATTAGTATTAATTATCAGAGAGCATCGAGACACGTTTTTACGAACACAACGATGTATTATAGATAGCGTGTGCTATGATACTGAATAATGACTAACATAATATTTTACATACTTAAAAATTAATTTAAAATTGAATATTTGAGTATAATTAAAAGGAGTAAGTATTAACAACACAGAATATTTTTAAACTTAGTCATAATGTTTTAACAAAATCATTAATCAATAAGACGATATTACCTTGCCCTTAAAATAGCAGTTGCTATACATACTCTAATTCTTTTTGTTTTCTTACACACAATATCTTTCGAGCAAAATAGGAAAAATACAAATAATTAATAAGTAATGAATATTATAGTTCATTAACGTTGATTAACGATATAATAAAATGCAAGGCAATTATTAATTAGTGATTAATTTGATCTCGATTGCATTAATGTCTCGTTATTGTTAGATTAAGACTCAATTTCACCAACGACTGTTAAAGTTAATGGTCGATTTAGTATCACTATATACCTCTTTCGTTTTAAATATTATATCAATGAAAGAGAAGACATGACTTTTTAACAAGCTGTTAAAACTAACAGACGTTGGTGAAAGTGGGTCTTAGATTTGGAACACAATAATCGCCTGATTAGCTAGTTTTTACAACAATTTTCTGTAATGAAGTGATAATGATAAATAATTACGCTGTAGACGACAGTTTAGCATTTGACTTTGTTGTTGAAAATTTTCCATTGTTTAATTTACGAATTGTTATCGTAAACAGTCTGTTCAATTATTGACCATACTTAAAACCAATAATTCTGCTAAAAATCATGTAACCTTTTTGGATTTAAAAACAATTGACTAATCACTTCTTAATCCTTCGATCGCGGATTCTTGGGAATCTATTGTTATTCTGTAATTGTTGTCGCGATCGCCGTTGTCCTTATGGGTTGATATTAAGTTAATGTTGAAATAAGTAAATAAGCAAGAGTGGAAGTTAAGCTTAACATAGTGTTTCATCGCTTTAGAAAATATAAAAAAGAACCCAGAATCTGGGTGAAGGAAATATCAAGTGGACTAGATATTTTTATTTACCTTTGAGGTAGAGAGACAGAGAGAACACAGAGATCTACAAAACACATCGCATAATATAATTATTATAACACCATAAGTACTATGACATACGCCTCCGTGGCCTAGTGGTATAGAGCGCGGCTCTTGACTCGGAGGTCGTGGGTTCGATTTCCGCGTTGGAAACATGTTATTTCCAAGTTTGGTTAGAACAATGCAGGCTGATCACCTGATTGTCTGACAAGTAAGATGATCCATGCGTCGGATGGGCATGTAAAAAGTCGGTCCTGCGCCTGATCTCTCGCCAGTCATGTCGGTCGTCCGTCCCACTGGGTTATGAAAGTAAAGGTATAGAGAGTGCTCTTGTGTACTGCGCACACACTTGGGCACTATAAAAATAGCTCCTGCGTAGCTGGCCTGGTTTCAATGAAACCGGCCACCGTCACCGAAACCGGTGTGGGAGCTATTATAAGTACTATCAGAGAAGTTGATTCCTAGGCAGATTGCGGACCGTAATATTTTGGTCGCGTTAAGTCAAACTCATCTAATCAATCACAGCAGACAGCTAACATTGAATTGATATAAGCCGACCAACTGACGTAGGTCCGTCAACTGCCTATGAATAGCCTTGTCCACACTGGGCCTTTTTTGTTCGTCAAGTGTTATAGCGCAGTCATTAGTCAACAGCGAACATGAGGCATGCCCGCGTTGAAATCGTAGCGCTCGCTATGACACTTTTCTTTCAACGCGGGTGAAATTTGACGCATTTAATTATTGAATATGCCAAACAAAAGTTGAATAAAAAGAAAATGACGACGATTGAAGATGAAATTGCTAAATGAGGACATAGCTAATCAATTTCCTCGATGGTACGTTCAACACAGAATTTGGCCCATATTGCCATATCTATGCATAACATATCGCTGGCTGTAACGTGTTGAACTTCTCATAACAATGAATGTGTTATAGAAAATGGCATGGCATGGCAAATTACCCGATGATTGTGCCACCTCTCACACGGTTTTACACTTCCAATAAAATATTATGGCATGATAGCTTTATGGTACTTTCTCTGAATTGACTACTGATGGCTTGTAAAAAGTTACAAAGTTGCTGCACTTTTAAATTGCGAGAAATGTCTTAAGGTATTTTAGTTTTTAGTTAGCTGAAGCTAATAAATCTAGTCATATAACATAGTAGAATAGATATTTACACGTATCATTCATCAAAATCAGCTTACCCGTTTGGCCAAAATGTGCCCCAAAATTTAAAATATATAAATCTCCTGTCACGATGTTTGTCCGCGATGGATTCCTAAACTACTTAACCGATTTTAATGTTTCTTTTTTTTTAAATGTGTGCTTTTTTCCAACTTGAGAGATAGGATAGCTTTGATCTTTAATTATAGTAGCAATTTTATTTTATTGCAAATTATTTGTCTATAAAGAGCGACCATTGTTTATGCGACACGGGTCACGGGATAGCGATGGACGTTGCCATGGTGACATACTTATTTAGTCACTAATTCAATAAAATAATACGGGCGATATACTTTATATAATATGGCAAAGAAACGTTTGCCGGGACAACTAGTAGGTACACATAATTGCATACATCAGCAGACTGATTATCACAATAACACTCCGCAGTCGGGTAAAAAGCTGTTCACGGTACTTCTAATTTTGTCGCGACCCCTTTTGTACGAAATAAACCTTTGACAAGCTTTTGGCTTCGGCCTTTACGATATTCTTCGGTTCTCGACACTTCTTTACTCTTCGGGTGCTAGCTAAGCCGAAGCTATGGCCGAAAGTAGCCGAAGCTATGGCTGTAAGTAGCCGAAGCCCAAATCAGCCGAAATCGGTAGTTAATAGTTATAGGTACTAGTACTCCGTATAACTATTTCCATAACTTTTTTCGGGTGAATAATAACTTTTTTTATCCCCAAAGACTTTTTCACGGTCAAATCTACTTTAATTAGCAGAATTTGTTTGTGGTCAAATGAGGCTTGTAGGGTAATCGCGCGCACGATGCCCGCCTTTGTCTGCGTCTACAGATGCGCAAAGATAAGACGCGAAAATAAACTTATGAGCAATCATCTCGGCCTCGGAAAAACTTATTGCTTTGTTTTTGTTGTTGTAAGATAGCCCTGGGATAGATGGGATAGCCGTTGGATATGTTTGTACTATCAGAGAAGTTGATACATAGTGAGATGGTGGATCTACTTATTTTGGTCGCGTTTCGTCAAACCCAGCAGACAGATCACGAGTCACGACTTAGGGTCAATTCAGACCGCAACGCGACGAGACGAGGCGAGGCGTGGCGCGGTATTTTGTATGGATTTGACAGATTTCAATTGCGCGAGACGTCTTGCGAATCTGTCAAATCCATATAAATTTAGAAATGCATCTACGCGTCGCGTTGCGGTCTGAATCAACCCTTATATTGAATTGAGATAACTCGACCAAATGACGTAGGACTGTCATGTACCTATGAATCAATTAATTATCAATTGTAGTGTTATAGATTAACATCGCCGTTTTAAATGCTCGCGTCTGAATACCGTTAAAATTTCCTAGAAAAAGCGAATAAAACAATTTCAAAGTAATTTTCTCTACAAGTATCAAAGACACCTAATTAAAATCGAATGTTTTGTCTTTTGTTTTCTCCGCAACGGCGGTTCAACGGCCCCAGTTTCCGCCGATAAACGGTGATGTAATTACGCCAAATCACATATCACACACCTGTACTTACGCCGTAACACCTCGGTGACACCAGCGGGCCAGCAACCCGGTGGTTACCCTGCTCTGTCATTTGACCGCGACAATGCATCGCTAATTAAATGTATGGCTTTGTTGCTCGATGTAAGTGGCAAGTAATTGTGGCTTGGTATTGTGAAGGTATAATGAAGGTCTAATTTTGGGTGTAGAATACCGTAAATGTAGATTGTAGAGTACGAGCCAATGGTAGATATTATGTAGAGTCCAGAAAAGAAAATACAGGTGACTAGATGACACCGGTAACTTCCTTGCGGCAAACGTTTATCGTGCGAAAACAGTAAATTTTCCGGACGAAAAACAATCCTATGTCTTTTTCTGGCTTACAGACATACAGACACACTTCCGCATTTACAATATTATGTCGCCTGTACTCTCTATATATTACAAAGTCTCATGGCTATAAAGAAAATGAATACAAAAAAGCGTTGTTCCATTTACCTTCGAAAATTAAACACCTACTAACACGAATAATAATCGGCCAAGTGCGAGTCGGACTCGCGCACTAAGGGTTCCGTACCGTTATAGAGCAAAATTAGCCCAAAAATTGTGTTTTTTGTATGGGAGCCCCCCTTAATTTTTTATTTTATGTTAATATTATTATTAAATATTAAAGTGCACATAAAACTAAGGACCTTGAGTAATATTCACGTACCTACCTGTTGCCATTATTGATATAGAGCCAAAAAGGCCAAAAAAATCACGTTTGTTGTATGGGAGCCCCCCTGAAATATTAATTTTATTTTGTTTTTAGTATTTGTTATTATAGCGGCAACAGATATACACAATCTGTGAAAATTTCAACTTTCTAGCTATCACCGTTCTTGAGTTACATCCTGGAGACAGACAGACGGACAGACAGACGGACAGACAGACGGACAGACATCGAAGTCTCAGTAATAGGGTCCCGTTTTCACCCTTTGGGTACGGAACCCTAAAAATGAGCTTCGTATAAAACTGGCACCGAAAAGTACGGACTCCGAAAAACAACGAAACTACCCTAATTTAGAGTTGTAAAGGTAATTGGCATAAAAATGAATTCGTTTGCCGCGACGAGCGTTGTAAAAAATCGATTCCCATGCCATGTGACATTGTAAAGAAAACTATCTGTCAAAAAAACATGGCGCTTCCCTCGCTTCCCGCCAATGCGCAACGGATCAAAACTGTTGTTTATTGCACCAATTATGATAATGTGGAGGAAAGAATGTTATATTTGTGAGAATAATACGCTCATTGATATTGGAATAGTAAAGAGATAAACCTAAGCCGATTGCCGCGAATGGAACTTAGCATTTGTCTTTTCCTCTAACTCTAATGGCTGGTTTACACGTATTAGGGGAATTGTACTTATGATGACATACTTTTTGTTTGAAGGTAAATATCTGTACTTATTATAAAACAAAGTCGCTTTTTTTCCTCATGTCCCTTTGTTCCCTTTAATCTTTAAAACTACGCAACGGATTTTGATGATTCTTTCAGTGTTAGATAGCCCATTCATCGAGGAAGGCTATAGGCTAATATGTTATCACGCTAAGTCTAATAGGAGCGTGGAAATAGAGGAAAATGTGGAAAAAACGGGGAAAATTATTTGAAAGGACTAACTTGAACGCGCTAATCTCAGGAACTACTGGTCCGATTTCAAAATTATTTCAGTGTTAGATAGCCCATTTACTGAGGAAGGCTATAGGCTATATTTAATCACGCTAAGATTAATAGAATAATGTGGAAAAAACGGGGGAAATTATTTGAAAGGGCTCATGGCGCGAACTACTGGAGCAATTTTTATGTTATTTGGCACAGATAAGTATACCACGTGAAGGATCATAGGCTATATCGATTTTAATAATTTTTTCATTGGCTATATATTTTATACCCGTACGACGCCGGGCGGGTCGCTAGTTTAAAATAAAATAAGTCGCATGAGATTAGTACCTCACTTTTATAAATAAATGGTTCATAAATAACACAATTAAACAGTTTTAGAAAAATCAACTTAATTAATCAGTGAAAAAACAAACATAAATTGCACGCCAGGTCGACGAGTGTAAGATGATGATATCGATATGGTAAAACGACAAACCATGATTCCTTAGACTTTGATGGTATGTCGTCTTATACAATACGTAAATCCAGGCTGCATCATCATCCCTCTAGTTGTCAGTGGTGTAAGGATTCATAAGTTCTTCATCATCATCAAAAAATATACAATGCTTCTGTTACCGAATTAACGGAAACATAAGTAACTATAGTATGTCATCTTAAGCCAACGTCTAGTATGTCATCTTACCAAATGAGTATTAGTGGATACATTTAAATTTTGTAAAAAAAAACACTTAATATTAGAACACGCTTTTATTAATATTTGTGGACTACTTATAAGAATCCATGTCCATAATAACAATTTGTCATAAGAAAATATTCTGACCTTATACGTTTTTTCACCACAAAACAAAAACGTAAGAAAATTTTTCTCTCATCAAAATAAGGAAAACCTTTATACTTTGTAAAGTACGGTCCCTGTCCGGCATGCTAAGTTGGGCTACTAGGGGCACACTGAGGTGCTCCATAAAACGTCACAAGTTCACAGAAAGCACAATTATTTCAACGAATTTTGCCGATGTGTCGTCTTACCTGGCTATGTCATCTTAAGCACAATTCCCCTAAGTAGATAAGTAGTAACTAAATTTTAACTTAATTAGAAGTGCCTGCCCGAAATGTGTCAAATGACAATCCCCGCCTGCCTACTTAAAAGAAAATAGTCAAAATTCTAATTTCCTTGTTTAGTACTTAACAAAATTTTAACTTGCCACTTGCTTCTAAATTTTGTGTTTACATGCATAAATAACTTTAAATTGAGTTAAAATTTAGTTAACTACTTATCAACTTAACACGTGTAAACCAGCTATAATATATGTACTTACCCAATAAGTAATAAATAGAGTTGCCTAGTGTCCATTTTAAGCAAATACAGCCTGGAGACAGACAGACGGACAGGCAGTGAAGTCATAATATAGTAATAGGGTCCCGTTTTTACCCTTTGGGCACGGAACCCCACAAATTGATTGTGATGGCGTAACTTTTTGTATTAAGTCTGTCAAATATACATCAAAGACTGGCCATGGCAGACTTATTTATCCTTAAACCTTATTCTGAATACATAATAATTATTAAGTACAAAAATCGTAAATAAACATTTATTTTATTCTTGTAGCTTTAACAAACCATTCGCTGCTCTCAACAGAGATATGAACGATATAAAATCCCCGAAAAAAGGATCAAGAACACTACTATCTGTTGTATTATATCTGTGTAACAAATTGACAAACAAACAAAACCGCATCGGAAGTTATAGAGTAGCATTTAAAGGGCGATAAGATCTGTGGAGCCGGGCGAGACAGCTAGTGATCCCCGAATCAATATTAGGGATCAAACGACGACTGATGGATATATATAGAGCTGTTAATTTATATTTAAAAAGTACGACACGTAAGATTATTATTTACTTCACAAAATCCTGAAGGCTTCTACAGAAAATGGACCTTTATCAAAAATTCATTAGGTAAGGCCTTTGATTTAAGACCCAATATTTGGCACTTTAAAAGTTCATTATACTTACAGAAAGTCCTAAATAATCTAGGATTATTAAAAGGGGTATATTGAGCTTTTAGAATATATCTACAAATTGGGATTTAGAAAAGGCTTTTGCAACAAATCTAACTGGCGACCTTTCTTTTTTCCAAGCAATACAGTATGAAACCGAGAGCTAGAATCTAGATCTTGGAGACTTCTTATTCTTACTGCCACACTCAAATTCGAATATTAATTACTTTTTTAAAGATTTTGACATAAGCCCCCATACATTATTATATTCTATCAAACTCTGCATTAAATTACAATAATTGAGTAATTAATACTCGTCTTTCAGTGCACCAGTTAGATTTAAACCATGTTGTTACAGCTCTCTACATTCCTATCCATCCCCAAGACGTGTCCGTTCTAGATAAATATGTAATCTCGATATAATTGTGTTTCGCCGATCGGTCTCCGTTCACCCCCGGCCGCCGTCGAACGAATGACTGCAACTGAACGAATGAGATTGCCATTGACAGATCGATCATTCACAGCGGTAATTAGGCATGTGAAGCCATTGTTTTTCTATTTTCAAATGTTTATTCGAATATAGAACAAAAACTTAAAAATTAAGAAAATCATTTTTTTAAGAGGTTTGTGTATTTCTCAGCCCCTAGTTTTAGGCTGTTCATAATTTGAGATAAAGACGTTCTAGAGCTATCTAAAGTTAAATTATAATTTAGAGTTTAGACCGTAGATTGACTAACAAAATCAGTGAATGAATAGCTTTGTCCACACTGTGCCATTTTCTGTTCATCAGGGGCATACGTTATAGCGCAGTCAACATCGCACGTGAGACACTCCCGCGACGCTATGACACTTTTCTTTCCAACGCGGGTGGATTTCGACGCATTCAATTATTGAATATGCCAAACGAAAGTTGAATAAAAAAATGATGACGAAAATTGAAGATGAAAAAAACAATCATAGGCAATGGAGTACGAAAATAACCATTAGTACCATTTGGTACCTAATAAAAACTTTACACTCTTACCAAAAAAATTATGTAGTCCCAACCGAAAAATGTGTACCTAACTATATAGAACGTAACAGGCTTAAATTTAACACAATTTATCAGCAATTTTAATATTATTTAAATTAATCACGATGTTGAACACAATAAATATGTGTCCGTCACCGGAAGCGCAGTAATGAAACGTTTTGTGCCGGTATGTCATAAAATATTACGCTGCCGCATTAATCTGGCTACTACAGTGACCATAACTGATGTACAGTAGCCATAACTGAAGTACAGTGGCCATAACTGAAGTACAGTGGCCATAACTTAAGTATAGCGGCCAAAATTGGATAAGGGTACAGTGGGTATAGTAGCCAATACTGAAATACAGTGGCCATATGGATAGAGTGACCAAGGGAACAGTGGCCAGAACTGTGGTTTAGTGGCCAATAAGAGTACAGTGCAGTGGCCATCAGTAAAGTAACCATAACTGAGGTACAGTGGCCAGAACTGGAGCGCGGTTGCCATATGGACAGAGCGCAGTGGTTTAACTGAGTTACAGTGGGCAGAATAATGCACAGTGGTAATGGATGATAAATGCGTGGGCCTGGAGTGTAGTGTAGCGGGCAAATGGAACGTGACAAAGACAACAAAATTCATATTGTTATTTCTTTAAGAAAACAGGTGTAAATAACTATGTAGATGACGTACGCAACACCGTTGCGCGGTGCGCCAAAATTCGTTTATCGCGCAGGAACCGTACATTTTTCCGGGATAAAAAGTATCCTATGTCCTTTCCCGGGACTCAAAGTATTCCCTTGCCAAATTTCAGCAAAATCGGTTTAGCGGCTTGGGCGTCAAGAGGTAACAGACAGACATACAGACACACTTTCGCAATTTATAATATAGGTATGGATGTAGTAGGTAAAGCCGTATTTTAGAAAATACATCTATATTCTCTACCTAGGGCTATTGTAGGCAATCAAATGTGTCTCAACTCTCACTACAAAATGCATATTTTGTCTATTGAGGTAAAATCATGGATAAGCATATTATATATAACTTATTGTAAATAATATAATTACAATAATAAAATTGATAACTAACAAATAAAAAAATGGCGTAACAGTTGTTAAGTCAAACTTACAGCTCAAAACAGTCCATTAAAATTGATCAATAAAAGATCAACTTTAATATGCTATTAAAGCAATAACGCTGAGTCTACACTGTCCGATGTCCAGGGGTAGAGGGGTGGTGGGGTAGAGGGGTAGAGGGGTAGAGGGGTGGAGGGATGTTGGCAGACGCTTCGATTGATATTAATGGCTCCACGACACCTGGTCATCGGGTGCTGTGAATGAGCTTACATGACGCTTTACAATATAGTTTTTATTATTGTTCAAAGGCTAACACTTGATAATGTGTAAAAACAATACAGTGTTTGGAAGCCACCCGAGACCCCAGAGCTGGGAGCTACCTGGCACAACGGATAGCAATTGCCATCCAACGTGGCAATGCTGTCAGCTTGCTGGGCACTCTGCCAGATGGGGACGACTTGGGCAAGTTTTTCTTTTTATAGTTTTATATTTAAAATTTCTATATGTATATTTTAGATTGTATTTTTAGTGCCTAGATTTTTATCGTTATTATTCTGTTGTTCTCCAATACATTTATTGGAGAACAACATAATAATAATGACAAAAATCTGACAAAAATGATACAGTGTTATAATAACAACTAGACGTTCCGCGCGGCTTCGCCCGCGTGATTTAGATATTTCACAGACAAATTAGTTCACAAAAAAAGCCTGTGATCCTTCATGTGGTCTACTTCTTATCTGACCCAAAAACCAGAAAAAATGCTCTAGTAGTTCGTGAGATAAGCCCTTTCAAATAATTTCCCCCGTTCTTTCTACATTTTCCTCTATTTCTACGCTCCTATTAGTCTTAGCGTGATAAAATATAGCCTATAGCCTTTCTCGATAACTGGGCTATCTAACACTGAAAGATTTTTTTAAATCGGACCAGTGGTTCCTGAGATAAGTGTGTTCAAGTAAGCCCTTTCAAATAATTTCCCCCCGTTTTTTCCACATTTTCCTCTATTTCTTCGCTCCTATTAGTCTTAGTGTGATAAAATATAGCCTATAGCCTTCCTCGATAAATGGACTATCTAAAACTGTAAGAATTTTTCTAATCGGGCCAGTAGTTCCTGAGATTAGCGCGTTCAAACAAACAAACAAATAAACTCTACCCAATTATAATATTATATAGTATAGATTTCTAAAATAAGTAGGGTCAATTCCTGGCAAGTAGATTTTTTTTCGATAATAATAATCTAATTGTGTTGTTTTAGTTTTCATCAAAATAAAGCTCGAATGTTCATTTATCGTTTTTGGCTATCTCCTGTAACCTTTTGTAAAATTTCGTCTTCTATGCCCCCTAAAAAATTATCCCTGTAAGTATGTCTAAGAATTTTCCAAGGTTACCTGAAAATTGCCAGACAACTACGTTTTCAACTAAAACAATGTTATAATTGAAGCAATTTTAAAGTTATTTCGTACGAGCTTTATGTGAGCCAAGCTTTATGTAAAGAGATTAAATTTGTATGAACATCCCATCGCCTTAACACCATCAACACCTGATGCGGAGTATAAAACTAAGCGATTACTCTATTACGACACTTAGGGCCTGTTTTACCACTGCCTGATAAGTCCCGGATAGGCTATCCACCACTTAACTTGACAAAGTATGGAGAATCGTTCAAAAAAGTTGTGGATAGCCTATCCGGCAATTTATCAGGAAGTGGTCAAACAGGCCTTTAAACTATTTTGTTTGTTTTGTTTAAACCAGGTTTAGTAGCTTCGATTCCGTGCTTAACATTTGTGCTAACAGAGAATTAGGGAGGTATCAGGTGACCAATTTTTATAATTATTATATTAATTAGTTAAAGGTGGTAAGTATTTTAACTAAACGGTTCTTATTTTTAAGTTAGTCTCATATGGGTCAACTATCATAGGATCCGGCCTTCAAGGTAAAGAACTTTCGAAAAATTAATTCGTGCTTAGAATAATATGATGAAAAGAGTTACCTGTCCTGTTTCATGCTCAGTTTCATAACTTATAAAGTGTACACTGTACACGCGTCAACATAATATGAATTGTGATTTTCAACACACTGTTGTTTTAATGAAAACCATTTCACACGGAAGTCAGCGTTAAGCGTGAAATAAAAAATAAACCGGGTATTTTCATAATTTTCACTTCATTTGGAACAAAGCGGCCTGACACGAATTACGCGTCGATTTTTCACAACTTACCCCTTGAATGATAGCCGTCATTTTTCCCACAAAAAAAAAACAAAAAAAAACAATCACAATCACATTATACTAAACGTGGTGGAGCACGCGATCGCTCACAATTTCACGATTCTATGATGTTCCCAAAGGTGTACATTTGTTATGCTGATTGACGAAGTTTTTCATTTCTGTTAGTCGATTTGTAAAAAAAAACTAGATGTCATTTATAAACACGCAGACTAAAGTTTGGATTTAAAACTCTACGTAGAGACGGAGCGTAGAGCGTAAATATGCTAATCAACATCCAACACAATATCATTGTTCGCCTTATTGATACTTACTATTTTATTTTTCTTTCAAATTCATAGTAGGTAACTCAAAGTTAATGAAACGGTGGCACAACTCTATAGTTGTGCCACCGCCCCACCGCTCTGTATGTACTTACAGAGAAAATTCACAACATTTGATCACATTATGTCAAGTCTAACCAACAGACCACAACAATAACTTCACATAACCCGACCAAATAAAGTAGGCCCGCCGTATGTCTACAATTTTTTGATTTCACTGAAAAGAATTTTCTCTACACTGGAAAGAAGCTCCTTAATTTCACTCTAAGTAAACTCTTGGAAACGGGCACTTAAAATAATTACCGTGAACACCTCGATGGTCCATACATCACGCCGGTAATCGGAAAGCCGTTAGCCGGACAGGCCGGATCAGCGCGTTATGACCCCCACACACGGAACCCACAGACTATTGGGTCTCGTAGATACGGCAGATACAGGGGAATTGAGTCATAGGTAGCAAGAGGACATACGTTATTTGTTCGGATTATACTGTTACACTAGCAGGTTGTATTGTGTACACTGTATTGTGCTTGAGACCAGATAGATTTACATTTATACGACCTAACTAAATGGTGATAAGGATATAATAATATATGTACCATTGTGTTTTAGGTAGACCCCCTCTTTATTTCGAAATAGATATTGTGATAAAATAACTAATCGTTATTCGTGACCTCCCTAAACAAGTCATAACCTCTAGGTACGAACAGATTGCGACTAATACTTTTGCTTTAGGTAGCCTTCAATTAATTACGTACAATGTATCTACTTGTCTACAAAACACGACACTAATTTCATTTGCAATTTTCAAAGATGCTTTTTCTTAAATACTTCCTGAGATATTTTACATACTTTCCAGCTACAATCGACGGGCAATCACATCTATGATCCCCCTACATCTATGGTCTGGATGTGACGAAGGGCGTGCGACAGAGGTCAGCCATTAACTTTATTTCCCGCCAACCTCCGGACTGTCCCGTGTCCTGCAGCCTGCTGCCTGATTGCTGTAGCACATGTGGCGCGCAATTTATACATTTATTGCACTTCACCGGTGGCCGTTTTACGATTTTCATTGTATTTTCATTTTGGGCATTGACCGTCGTCAACCAAATGGCCCGACCATTTGGTTGAACACTCCTAAAACTTATGTACTTGAAGTTGTTAGTTGTATGTTTTTTTTGTACATATAGAATCATACATTATATCCGTTGGGAAGTCTTCTAACGTCGATGAACATCAGTAGAATCCTACTAGACGGTACCCGCATCTTGCCGTAATCAAAATCGTATGTCCATTGCTGGAGCTCAAAGCACTTACCGCACGTTTGATTCAAACCAGTACATCACTTTAAACGTGATGGAACAGACAGACAGACCCAACTTCACATTTACAATATTTGTATCGTCTTGTACTACAGGACTATGATTATAGTCAAAAGTGAAGATACTCCTCAGGAGGTTTTTTGACTGTTTTTTTTACCAGTAGGTACATGTACAGCGATTGGTCAATATATTGACGTTGGCCGTTGCATTGACCAATTACAAGTGTCATAGATAAATTCACGTCAAAAATCTCAAAAAACTGGACACATAAATTGATTCAAAACTATCGGACGCTAGGCGGGAAAGTGACCAAATATCTGGCCATGATACGGGCGGACGGGGATCAGTGTTTGTATGCACTTCTGTTTGTTTCACACTGATTTCGGCAAATATTCCCTTAGTTCTCACTTGTTGTAGAGTTTTTGAAAATTCACTCACAATCTAATTTGCCGTAAAACTACTTTTGAATTTTTTTTTTATGAAATAAGGGGTCAAACGAGCAAACGGGTCATCTGATGGTAAGCAACTTCCGTCGCCCATGGACACTCGCAGCATCAAAAGAGCTGCAGGTGCGTTGCCAGCCTTTTAAGAGGGAATAGGGTAAATAGGGGAGGGTAGGGAATGGAATAGGGTAGGGGATTGGGCCTCCGGTAAACTCACTCTCTTGGCGAAACACAGCGCAAGCGCTGTTTCACGCCGGTTTTCTGTGAGAACGTGACATTATTATCAATGTGTCATGTCAAAGTGTAGCACATATCTATCTGTTTGTTCTTCACTCTTAAAAACCGCTCAACCGATTTTGATATGACATAAGATCAAATTTGGACTGGAAAAATGTACGGTTCACGTGCAGAAGAAAGTTTACGTATGCGTTTATATCGCGGAAACACATAGTCAAAAGCACAGTATAAGGGTCTAAACACACTAGGCTGAATTACGCCGGCGTAAATTCCGCCGCGTTTACGCCGCGTTTAAATTCCATACAAAATACGGGCCGAATACGAGGGGTGACACACTATTAGATTATATATTTAGATTAATATCCGCTTCCTGCATATTAATCTAAATACATAGTCTTATTAATCATAGTACTTAATTTATTTATTTGTGTAATTGTTTATATATCTATTTACCTCAAAATTGCCTGATTTTAATTTATTGTTCGTATTTATCGTTCGTTTTTCGTATCGTTCGTATTTGTTTATCCTTCGTACTCATAATACATTGTCTTTTATATATTTTTTTCAAAACAAGTTTGTGAATTATTACAGCCACATATTTAATCAAAATAGTACCCTAGATAAACTGATAATTATGTCTAATTAGGTAAATGACATCCGTATCTCACTTAGCGGTTCAGTTGAAAACCGGTGTCATGTGTCCAACATAGGTACATGGCCTAAGCCGAACTAAACCCTTTTTTGGACACATCCAGGCACAATTAGTTAAATAATTATACTAGTTTCTCTGCTCTTGTACTGTTTATATTGTAATAATTGTGTCTTGTGTGTACCGAAAATAATTTTTTTCTTTCTTTCTTTCTTTCTTTCTATTACGTCGCGTTTGGTATGCGTTTGACATTTGCGGCGGAAATTACGCCGGCGCGGGCGTAATTCAGCCTAGTGTGTTTAGACACTTAGGTACAATATTCCTTAGGGTAAATATTGTCTGACTGTGGTCAAAAGTATGCTATGTCCTTTCCCGGGAACAGGCGCACACTCATTCACATTCCTTCGATCGCGGATTCATGGAAATCTATTGTTTACGCGGTCTAATTCGACCGCTTGGGAGTTGATAGGTTAAATCGCCTGTTATGGAATTAATTTATCCCTACAATGTATTTAGTAGAAAATAATAACATTGATATATTTAAAAGCTAAATTACAAAATGCTATGAAGTTGTTATTAGTGAAACACATTTAGTGCCGATTTGCCGAAGTGCTCTGCTCGGTGTTTGGACAGGTGACAGGAGTATTTACAGAAATTAATTAAATCACCACTTGGTAATATTGTATCAGTTTACATGATTAAAATCAATTTATTTTATAAATTTTTAATCAACGCTTCATTTGGTAATGAAATCTTTAGTTTTTAACAACCTCCAAAAAGGTTCGGCTGTTGATATTTTTGAATAATAAGCTAAGTCGGACTCGCGCATGGTGGGTTCCGTACCGATAAAGAGCAAAAATAGGCAAAAAATCGTGTTTTTGTATGGGAGCCAACCTCAATTATTTATTTTATTTTGTTTTTAGGGTTCCGTACCCAAAGGGTAAAAACGGAACCCTATTACTGAGACTTCGATGTCTGTCCGTCTGTCTGTCTCCAGGCTGTATCTCATAAACGTCTATAGCTAGACTTCTGATTTTTTTCACAGATTGTGTATTTCTGTTACCGCTATAACAACAAATAAGTACTAAAAACTAAATAAAAGAAATAATTGAGGGAGGCTCCCATACATAGACATCTATACTTATAAAATTACATGTCCTGACTGACTGACTGATTCATCATCGCTGAGCAAAAACTGTTAAAGTTACAGCGACGAAATTTGGTGAGTAGGGTTGTTTTATTAAGAAGACACTCACTAAGGAAGAAATTTTGAAAATTTTACCCCGAAGGGGGTGAAATAGGGGTTGAAAGTTTGAATGAAAGTCCGTCATTTCTTGAGTTAGAAACATGAAACTTTATTTTTGGGTTACTGATTAAAAATGAATGGATACGTATTTAAGCGTTTTTGAAAATTCTACCCCCAAGGGTGTGAAATTGGGGTTGAAAGTTTGAATGAAAGTCTGTCATTTCTTGAGTTAGAAACATGATATTTTGTGTTTGGGTTACTGATTAAAAATGATTGGATACGTGTTTAAGCGTTTTTGGAAATTCTACCCCCAAGGGGGTGAAATGGGGGTTGAAAGTTTAAACGAAAGTCCGTCATTTCTTAAGTTAGAAACATGAAAGTTTATTTATGTGCTACTGATTAAAAATGAATGGATACGTATTTAAGCGTTTTTGGAAATTCTACCCCCAAGGGGGTGAAATTGGGGTTGAAAGTTTGAATGAAAGTCCGTCATTTCTTGATTTAGAAACATGAAAGTTTATTGACGTTTGCTTAAATACCCGTTTTTACCTTTTGTATAAGGAACCACAAAAAGGGGAAAACTATCCATCTTTGTTATTATACTATGTTAACGCGGACGAAGTCGCGGGAAACAGCTAGTAGACTTATAAATATACTGTTATGCTCACATACAACAAACGTGATTTTTTTGGCCTTATTTTGCTCGATTTCAATAATGGTAACTATTAGACACTTGAAATTTTCACAAAATCCATAATCATATGTGTTCCTTAACAATTAATAATAATAATAAAATAAAATAAAAAATTGAGGGGGGCTCTCATACAAAAAACACGATTTTTTCCCTATTTTGGCTCTTTATCGGTGCGGAACCCTTAATGCGCGAGTCCGACTCGCACTTGGCCGATTATTAGTATTTGTTATTATAGCGGCAAACAAAAATACACAATCTGTGAAAAATTCAGAAGTCTAGCTATAGCCGTTTTTGAGATACAGCCTGGAGACAGACAGACGGACAGACAGATGGACAGACAGACGGACAGAAATCGAAGTCTCAGTAATAGGGTCCCGTTTTAGGGTTCCGTAGTCAACAAGGAACCCTTATAGTTTCGGTCTGTCCGTCCGTCTGTCTGTCTGTCCGCAGTTTTGCTCAGAGACTATAGGACCTACAAAGCTGTTATTTGGCATGAATGCACGTATTAACGATAGCGACAAAATGGTACATGAAAACTTAATTTTTTTTTTATGGTACCTTCCATACACATCAAGTGGGGATGAAAATTTTTTTTCGCGTCCACCCCATCGTGTAGGATGTCGTTGTATAGGTTTTTTAAAAATATTATGAGTATTCATAGATCATTTTCCGATTTAGGGATCCGTTTGTGAAATATTAAGTTTTAAAGTGGGAAAAATCGTTAGAGTCCAGTGTCCCCCCCTTCTACCAGCTAAACGGTTGCTTCTGGAAATGTGAAAAAATTCACGTGAGTGGGAAATATGCTGAATTTAAAAGGAAAACTATCACGGCTAAGAAGACTTCATAAATTATTGAGTAATAGTCGATAAACTAAAAAAAATGTATTCGGCGAAGTATAAAGGAACTTTTCGTTCAAATTCCTTTGAAAATAACTGAGATGATGTTGTTAGTAGTGTAAAACACGTTATAAATGTACATTAATTATTGACCATACAAAAATTAAAAAAAAAAATGGTGGTATTACGGAACCCTATATCGCGCGTGGCCCGACACGCACTTGGCCTGTTTTACCCTTTGGGTACGCAACCCTAAAAAACGGATAAGGTTACGGCTAGAACTCAAATTCAGCTATTTCTAGTTTTAGCCTATTGTTTTCGGTCAAAACTTGATGTAACTGGAATTATATCCGGCTAGTACTGGGTCCAGCCGTAGGCTTCGATTTTCCGTCTTATTGCTAGAATACAAGTTAACACGACATATTGTAATCGATATTTCTAATTATTTTATGACGTCATAGCTCCACATTAATCGTTTGCGACTTCTGTCCCTGCCAAATTATCGACATTCTTTATTATCCGAGGCGTGCCCTTATCAGTGGCACGCGAATCTCACCCCTACATCTCACACATAAGGGCGGCCCCCAAAATCGATTTAGCCTGGCGATATTTGAGTTTCTACTTAATTTGATGAGAAAAGTTGTCGTATCGGAGTCATTTATACTGTGAGGGTTCGCGCGGATATCGGCCAGATTGATATCAGGATGTGTTTGTTGGTTACATTTTATTGCGCTGGCAATCTCTGATGGGAATTAAATAGATGAAACGACTAGATACGAGATTGAAGAAAAAGTGTAATTAAGGAAGCTGGCGACAGCAGTGTTGCCAAGTTAAAGTCTCCAAATTCATCTTAATTCACTAGTGCCTGGGTTTCTAAGGTTTTTGTTAGGTGTTTATACATTCAACAGAGTTGTGGATTGGTTGACCCCCTGTTACAATTTCCAGGTAACAGCGAACCTCTTACTAACTAATGAAAACACAAAATGCCAAAAGAGTGCCGCGCGTGCCTGCTTGTTATAAAGCCAACATTAGGTACGTGAATCTTGTGGCGAAACCCCTGCCGTCGAATGGCGAACCCCTAGGGGTTCGCGAACCCCACTTTGAGAAACCTTGACCAACAATACAATACAATGGCATTTCCGAGAACCACCAATCGAAGGATTAATGAAACTTGATTAAAATAGTGCTAGCACTTCCGCCAACACTCTCTGCCACGCACAGAGTCTGGAATGAATTTTCATTCCAGAGTTTTACTGTGCATGGCAGAGAGTAGCGCCAAAACGCACTCTAAGACTGCCTCATTAAGGCCATCTCCCGAGCAAACGACCTTGGCCATACATTTGCCGCGTCGCGTCGCCGAGATCGCACCAAAACCCTATTTTTTTACTTATCTTAGTTGAAAATTGGCCTAAAAAAAATTAAAACGTTTATAATGATATTATCGATCTATTGGCAATGTGTTTCAAATAACAGTAATTTGTAAATACTCAGGAGATGCTGTATGCTTGAATTTTAATAAATTGGTTTTACTTTGGAAGCTGATATCATTAGTATAATAAACAAAAATAGAAAATTTAAAACGTGGAAAGGAAAGTTGATATGTTGAAGATTATTGCTGTATTTTTATTATAACTTTGTAGCTTTCAAATTATGAGTTTATAAGCCCCTAAGTACGGTAAATTACGGAATCTCCGTAGGGAAGGCCCTTAAGATGATGAGGATGGAATACAGCTACGAAATTACGATTGTGTTTGTGCGACCGATTCGAGATAGTATGGAGAATGGTCTACTGTATAATATTATTTATATTGTTAGATTTGTTAGCATTTTGTGGTCCATTAGCGACTTCACCTCCTGTGTTAACCACTGATGTGACATTTCGATCTTTTTTCTATACTAATAAGGTTCATATTAGACTATTGACTATATTGACTGCACCCTGTCCGCAACAATGAGGCGATTCAGTCTGCTCGTTCGTGCGTAGTAAACTATTTGGTTTACACTGGCGTCTGCCCCCGGATCGTGTTAAATTCGGTACTGGACAAACACACAGAAAATTGGGAACTTTGATTTAACCTACTAGGTGGCTTGACGAGAATAAACTACAAAATTTCAGCAATATCGGTTCAGCGGTTTGGCCCAAGCGGCCCAAAGGCCTGAAGAGATAACAGACAGACAGACACACTTTTGCATTTATATATAATAATAATAATTTTTGTTTTAAAACTACCCGAAAATCCCTTCACATACAATATCGCATACTCTTCGTTAGTAGATAATATCTATTTATTTTAAAATTTGGAAATATTATAAAAATGAAAAATAAAATTACAATATTAGAGGCATATTAAACAAAATATACTTATTATGTATCTACTTACAAACAAAGCTTCGTATGGCCAGTGGCCACAGTTATAGTAATGAGAAAGAATTAAAGAGAGATATTTTAAGATACAATGAAAGATTTTCTTTGTTGATTTGTCACTTTTTTCTTCTGTAAAAGAAATCCTATTATAAGTGACCATGCTGAACTTCTATTATTTCCAAATCCTAATGTGTGAACAGTGAATTCTCACAAAATCAGATCAATCTTAGGAAAAAATGTTCAAGGAAAGGATAAAAAATTGTAACTAAATATTTGATGCGCAGGCGCAGGAGCTGCAAGTTACAAGACGTTTATAACACAATGCTCGCTACAAAAAGCTCGCAATTAAGATATCATCATCATGTACGTATTTGTGAACAATAACCAATTACTTTCTGGCTAAGCTACTATAAAATTCATAGCTGGAAATTGGAATCAGGTCTGTCTGTCTGCCTTCTCAATTTAGATGAATTTCCAGTCCCGAATCTATGTCTGTATAAATAAAATAGTTTTTATTTGTGAGTTTGGCTAAAACCGAGAACGACTGAACCGATTTGGCTTATTTTGGTCTTGAAATATTCGTGAAGGTCTAGGGAAGGTTTATATTAGTAGTGATACGAAGTATAATTTGCAATAATTTAAACATTGAAGTAATATAATAATTATAATGGTTTTAATAGGATATATTATATCCTATTGAAGACATTAAGCAAATGCTACTGTCGTAATCACAATTAGTGTGGCCCCCGCACTGGTGAAGTCGAGCGTGAGTCGTGACTCGTGAGTCGCGAGTGCACGCGACATAATACATGTCGCCGACACAGGCTAGCGGTGCGGACTGCTGCCTCTGTCTTACACAGCTACTCTGTGATAAAGGGCTCCGAAGCTTCGAGAAACGCTGTGATTTTCAACCGCACTCATGTTCGTCTCTGAGTGCAACAGTAAGAAACATAGTGTAAGATTTTAGAGCGAAAAAAAATTAGGGTGAAGCCAAACGAACGAAATTTGTGAGTTGTGAGCCGCGGAATTTCGGCCGCGTAAATATATTTTCATACAAATCATGACTCACAAAATTACGCTCGTGTGAATCAAACAGAATTCTACATGGAACTGCATGCAGCAGAATTCTGCCGAACCGAAATTCTGCGACTCAACTCACAAATTACGCTCGTTTGGCGTCGCTGGTTTCATTCAGTCTGTCAAGACTCAAGAAAGAGTAGACGTAAGTTAAACAAAATTTTCTCAATTTAATCACGATCGAATGGTGGTTTGATCGCCTCGTATTTCCATGGTAATAAGAAATAACGTAGGTAACGTACCTAAGTGTTTAACTATATAAGTTACACACTTAATATTATATATACTTACCTAATGGGTCTGCTGTCTTTATCTGTCATACTACTTTTCCAATGTGTCATAAGAAGACAAGCGGAAATAGTAGAGTTATTTACTGAATTTGAAAGACTATCAAATAAATCTGAGTTGGAAATTTAAAAACGAGAGTCTTCCAATATTACAATTGGTAACGCCATCTAGCATAACTTCAAGTAACCATTGAGTACTATGAAATTATTACATTTCATATTGTGAAATTTCGTATTATAAATAAGTAAATAAATAAATAAAGGATAACAAATTAAATTTTTTAATTAGGCCGAGTAAATATTAATATAGTCTCACGCGCTTCCCTTAACCTATCTCCATCCCTTTCCTTCGTGCACTTTCGCCTATCGTCGAGAATTCGACAGTGTAATTTTTGACTCATTACGAGACGGACATAGACGTTTTCGTCAAGTCCTCGCTGACCGCTATCAAAATATATGGACGTTGGAGAACTGGCCGTACACTGCTGATTTCCATCTGTGCCGCACCATCTAGTGTTTCGCGAGTGTTTCCTGGGGCCCCAGACGTGCTGTTCAGCGCCTGCGTTTGTGGACGCGAAGACCAAAGGTTAGTGCACGAAATCTCCTTCCTACTATCTGCCCCTACTCCAGCATTCGTGAGACTATAAAAATACAGTCCACTAACTATCGAAGGTGGACAGCAGCTATAGGCCATTTGTTGATTCACCCGCCCCACGCGCCATCATATTTTTGGTTCCATTCGAGCCGGATGATTGAACCATGTTACATGGTCAATTCGGCTTTAAATTAAATATCGCCCGCCCTTATTGCACAAGCTATTAACACCTACTTAATTGTAAAAATAGTATATTTCATTCGTATTTAAATATTACTACCTACCCAAGTATATTCTCGTAACATTATAAGTACCTTCATATCATATATAATTTACCCATATAACCGCTTAAAATAACTAGTAAATAATTATATTTTGCCTTTCTTAATTGAAACTTAATTTTCATACATATCTAAGGTCGTAAATTTGGTTTAAATAAGTTCGTACTTCGTACCTACCTATTCCTATACTCGAGCATTCTAGAAAAATCTGTTACCGCCGCGCTGCTTGTTGTCGCGCCGTTGGCGTTTGCTTGTAAGTTGTAACACTTGTAACGCACCATACGAATAGATAGGTACCTACTCGCGTTGCCAACCGGCTTTGCTTGTCGATTTAGATACTTACATATAAAGTATTTAATTTAGTTTTGTTTTGTACGCATAATACCTATTCTTTTACAATGTCGGAAGAATCTAAGAGTAAAAAGGGATCATCTACAGTAATCCACGATAAAGAACTTAAATTACTCGAAGCAAAGCGTAATATTATTTTCGAACGTGTTCAAAGTATTTACGACACTTCGAAAATTATACACACGAGCGAGGACGTAAAGGAAGGCTTCCTTAGTTCCGTTACAACGCTAAGTTCATTGCGAAGCGAATTTACACAACTATTAGATCACTATAATGACCGCTTATTGACGATTAATCCCGAAGCAACACCTAATTATAAATGTTTGGTTTCCTTTGAAGAGTTGTACGGTCGTATTAAATATATTAGTTCGCAGTGTTTGCCCAAGGTCAACGAAACATTGCCGCGCAAAACTATGCCTAGCTTACCGCCCATAGAATTAATGTCTTTTGATGGTGATATAAAATCGTGGCCATTGTTTTATGCCAGCTTTAGATCGACCATACACGAAAACCAATCTCTCACGGATTCCGAAAAATTATATTATTTACTTGGCAGAATCACCGGCAAGGCGCAAGCCGCCTGCGCGGGGATAACGCCGTGCGCAGAAAATTATGAGTTAATGTTTCAAACGCTCATCGATAAATACGATGATAAACGCTTACTCGCTTCCTCGTATATAGACCAATTACTTGATTTCAAAAATATTGTTAGCACATCGTCTAATAATATTGATTTATTTATGGATAAATTTGTTACTGCCGTTAGAGGTTTAAAAAACTTAAAAATTCCGGATCTTACAGACTTTATTCTGTTACATATCGCATTAAGAAAGTTAGACTCTGATACTATATATACCTTTGAAAGATTGAATGACTCATCCGCTATTCCGACGTTCGACAGCCTAGTTTCTTTTATTCAGAATCAGTCTAAAATATTGCAACGTACACTAACACACAATAATTACAATAACAAGATAAGCGATCGCGTTCGTACTAATAATTATAGTAAGCCAGTGTCGAACAAATTGCAAACATATACCACTACAACTAATAATAATACTACGTCTAAGTGTTTGTGTAATAATATAACACATCAACATTTATTTAAATGCCCTTCTTTTAATAATATTTCGCCCAGTGAGAGATTTAAATTAGTTAAAGAACGTAACGCCTGTGTAAACTGTTTGAGTATAAAACATAAAGTTTCTGTGTGTAACTCTAATTCAAACTGCAGAGTGTGTAAGCTTAAACACCACACTTTGCTTCATTTTAATAATTATAACTCGTTCAATTCGGAATCGAACCGCCACCATAACGATATTGCTACCGTGCCGCAAGGGAGCTCGCGTCCGAACCTTGCGCCCGTCCCCGTGCCCGCGCGGACAGCCTTATCCACTGAGCGCTCGGACGTTGCGTTGTGTGCGACTCGCACTGGAACTCCGCGTACGGTGCCCAACTACTACATGAAGCGCAGCGAATGTATTGCGCCCACGACGGTTTTATTAGCCACCGCACAAGTTTTTATTTATGACTCGCAAGGTAACTCTCATATGGTACGCTGTTTACTTGACAGCGCGTCTCAAAGCAATTTTATAACTAAAAATTGTTGTGAACGTTTGAATATTCGCATTCACAATATACCGCAAACGACTGTCAAGGGTATTGGTGGCTCGAAGAAAGTTATTAGAGGAAAGGTTTCTTTTAAATTTTCTTCTAAATATAATACAAATAATAAATTTGATATTTCATCTTTAATTGTAGATCAGATAACTGATTGCTTGCCTTCCGCTTTAGTTGATAAGTCCGCGTTTTCATATTTAAATAATTTACCGCTCGCGGACGACACGTTCGCAACCCCGAATTCCGTTGATGTTTTAATCGGGGCTTCGCTGTTTCCGCATTTACTGTTGCCTGGTGTTGTACACAGCAACTCGACCGCTCCGCCCGCTATAGAAACCGTACTCGGTTATATTTTAATGGGTTCTGCGCCCACATTAGGTACCGCTCACGCGTTAGCTTCATGTTGCGCTGTTGAAATTAATTCGCCCGCTTCTATCGATACTTTTATTAAAAGATTTTGGGAACTAGAAGAGCTTTCCCTTCCGCCCGTTCAAAGTCCCGATGACGTTGAATGTGAAATGCATTATCAAACTACCACTGAACGAGATCCCGTCAGTGGTAGGTATACGGTGTCTTTGCCGTTCCGCGAAGATGTGTTCTCTTTAGGAGACTCGTATAATATCGCATATAAACGCTTTATTTGTTTAGAACGCAAACTTGAATCCTCGCCGCGATTGAGAGAGGCTTATAACAATGTTATATCTGAGTATATTAAAAATAATTATTTAGTTCCCGCGATACCAGATATTAGTAATTTGAATTCTCCATCATATATAATTCCGCACCACGGTGTTGTCCGTGAAGATAAGTCCACGACAAAATTACGTGTCGTTCTCGACGCCAGTTGTAAAACTAGCTCAGGTGTAGATCTTAATAATATCCTTCACAGTGGACCTAATTTACAAGGAGATTTATTTCAAGTAATTTTAAATTTTAGACTTTTTGCTATCGCACTTTCCACCGACTGCCGCCAGATGTTTTTACAAATCGCTGTTAAGGAAAACGATTGTCGTTTCCAACGTATTCTTTACCGCTTCAATTCAAACGATCCAATAACAATATATGAGTTTAAGAGGGTCTGTTTCGGCTTAAGATCTAGTCCGTTTCACGCCTTACGTACCGTCAAACAGTTGGTAGAAGATGACGGGCATAAATACGCTGTTGCCGCTGAAATCGCGTCGTCGTCGCTTTACATGGACGATTTAGTATTTTCCGTGAGAACAGAAGAAGAGGGAGTTATCGCAGCCGCCCAGCTGATCAGTATGTTTAAGGGTGCTCAATGGGATTTGGTGAAGTGGAGTAGTAATTCCGCTTCAGTTCTCCAAAGCCTACCAGAATCGCACAAACTTCCGTCTGATTTGGAATTTGATAAAATTAATCAACATAAGGTTCTGGGACTACTCTGGTCGCATTCCTCGGATTCGTTCTTTTTCAAAATTTCTCCGCCAGACGGCAAATGCACAAAACGCATAATTTTATCTACCATCGCACGATTATGGGATATAATGGGGTTTGTCGCGCCTACTATTCTTTACGCTAAATTGCTTATTAGACAGATATGGTTATTAAAACTCGATTGGGATGACCAGCCTCCTCCCAATATTGTTAAAACTTGGAAGCAATTCTGTTTAGAATTACCATTATTAAATCGCTTTAATATTCCGCGACACTTAGGTGTCATTGACGGCAGTGTCGCCACTCTGCTGGGGTTCTCGGACGCTAGCGAGCAGGCATATGGCGCTGTTGTATATTTACATTTACAAATAGGTAGCAGTTCTTCTGTTCAACTGGTATGCGCAAAGTCAAAGGTAGCTCCAATAAAAACTATTTCTATCGCGCGATTGGAGTTGTGCGCTGCCGTATTATTGTCAAAATTACTTCGCATCGTTTACGATAATTTTAACCCGCGATACAAAATGAATGTCTTAGCCTTTACTGACTCTAAGGTTGTTTTATTTTGGATTAAAAGTTCACCGCATCGATGGCATACCTTTGTTGCCAAGAGGGTTGTAACATTAAATGATAATATTTCTTCTGATAACTTTCATCATGTTGCTGGATCTGAAAATCCATCCGACTGCCTTTCCCGCGGCTTGACTCCCGCCCAATTGATTAGCCATCCGCTGTGGCTCCGTGGGCCTCGTTGGGCTACTAATTCCTCTGAATGGCCTATTTACGAGGTACATGATTTTTCTACTTTAAACATACCTGAGCAAAAAACGCTTACTCACACGGGATTGACAGAAGTTGATGAGTCCGTTTTATATTCTCTTGCGCTCCGCATGTCCTCCTGGACAAAGCTCTTACGCACTATGATTTACATTTTCAGATTCGCAAAACTACTACCATGTAAAACTTCCCCGACCATATCAGTTACAGACTTAGAATTCTCTGAAAATAGATTGATACGCATTTTACAATTAAAATACTTCGCAGACGATTTCGATAATTTAAGCAAGGGTAAGAAATGCTCTACCGCTTTACAACGACTGTCGCCATTTTTACAAAACGGTATTATTCGCGTTGGAGGCCGTCTTTCAAACTCCGATTTAAGTTTTTCCCAAAAACATCCCGTTATATTGCCGCGTCATGATCACATTGTAGACTTAATTGTAGACTATTATCATAAAAAATATTTACACGCCGGTCCAGAGCTTTTAATGTCCATACTCAGACAAAGATATTGGATCCTGTCCGCTAGACGTATAATACGTCATCGCGTTTTTAAATGTAACAAGTGCTTTAAACTAAAACCGCGTTCTATTTCTCCTCTTATGTCTGACCTACCTGTAGGCAGGGTTAAGGAAAACATAAAGGCCTTTACACACTCGGGCTGCGATTACGCAGGGCCCATCTCATACGTACCATTAAGACGTCGTGGAGCAAAAAGCTACAAGGCTTATTTGTGTGTTTTCACCTGTCTTACGACTCGCGCGGTGCACATTGAAATAGCCACCGATTTAAGTACCGATAGCTTCTTAGCTGCCCTGAAGCGCTTTGTGGCTCGCCGCGGTCCCGTCCAGTATCTGTACTCAGATAATGGAAGGAATTTTGTAGGGGCACAGTCATATCTAAAGGACCTTTATCGTTTCCTAGACAAAGAGTATAAACCACGACTCGAAGAGGAACTATTAGAGAATAGAATTATTTGGAAGACCATACCCCCTGCTTCTCCACATTTCGGTGGATGTTGGGAGAGCATGGTGAAGGTCATTAAGACCCACTTAAATAAGGTCATAGGACAACAACTTTTATCTTATGAGGAGTTAAATACTCTTCTCATACAGATAGAATGTCTATTAAATTCGCGACCGCTTACCGTTTTAAGTTCCGATCCGTCGGAACCACGCGCTTTAACGCCAAACCATTTTTTATTCGCTATACCTTTAAATTCATTACCCGCGCACGATGTAGAGGGAATGAACGTCACGCTATTACATAGACATCTATTAATTGATAAATTAGTCCAGTCTTTCTGGAAGCGATGGAGACTAGAATATCTTCATAAGCTACAAGTGAGGCAAAAGTGGAATAAGGCCTCTCCTTCTATTGCATTAGGTACAATTGTAATAATTATAACTGATAATACACCACCTCTCGCTTGGCCGCTAGGTGTTATTGAAAAATTGCACCCCGGTAAGGATGGCGTAGTTCGCGTAGTTTCAGTTAAGACCGCTAAGGGTGTTTTCCTGCGTCCCGTGGTTCGTTTGTGTCCTCTGCCTAATCAATAATGCTAACGCTCGCTTTCTGCCTTTGTTTATTAAGCTTTATATATATATTTTTTTTTTCAATAGCTATAGTTATTATAATAAATATTTATGTTCCACATAATATGTATCTGGTACTATTAAGTTGATATAGCTTAGATATACCGTATATGTATATAATATTTTTTTTTTTTTAAAGGCGAACCTTTAAGGGCGGGGGAAATGGTAACGCCATCTAGCATAACTTCAAGTAACCATTGAGTACTATGAAATTATTACATTTCATATTGTGAAATTTCGTATTATAAATAAGTAAATAAATAAATAAAGGATAACAAATTAAATTTTTTAATTAGGCCGAGTAAATATTAATATAGTCTCACGCGCTTCCCTTAACCTATCTCCATCCCTTTCCTTCGTGCACTTTCGCCTATCGTCGAGAATTCGACAGTGTAATTTTTGACTCATTACGAGACGGACATAGACGTTTTCGTCAAGTCCTCGCTGACCGCTATCAAAATATATGGACGTTGGAGAACTGGCCGTACACTGCTGATTTCCATCTGTGCCGCACCATCTAGTGTTTCGCGAGTGTTTCCTGGGGCCCCAGACGTGCTGTTCAGCGCCTGCGTTTGTGGACGCGAAGACCAAAGGTTAGTGCACGAAATCTCCTTCCTACTATCTGCCCCTACTCCAGCATTCGTGAGACTATAAAAATACAGTCCACTAACTATCGAAGGTGGACAGCAGCTATAGGCCATTTGTTGATTCACCCGCCCCACGCGCCATCAACAATCTTTATGATATTTAAAATACACACTCAAAAAGACCACTACTCGCACAGCCGTGATCAGTAGGAAATGGTATTTTTTTGTTTCTACTGTCAAACAATAAACATTGACGTCGCATACCTATGGACGCTCCAGTTCGGTAGTTTTGCTAAACACCTCTAAGATTATCGTTTATTTTCTACAATAATTATAGTTAACGAGCGCTAAAATAAATAATAATAATTCGTAGAACAACATTATAGGGCCAAGAAAGCGACGCAAGAACATAATTCTTATAAATGGTATCACTTTTAATTTTTAAAATAACGACGTGCTACATGTCACATAAAAAGCAGTCCCGCTTAGTGTGACCATTTGTCGAGGCGTTTAACGGACAGCGGCTTCGTTTTAGCTCGCAACTTCCGGTAGCCGTTTTTATAAAATCATGAGAGTCGCAATATATCATACTTAACTTACATAATATTTCCGGTAATTTGTGTTTACACAATATGAATTACCAATAAAACGATACATTAAAATGAAACCTATTTCCTTTCTTAAAAAAAATAATAACTGGATCTCTTACCTTTTTTACTGTTTACTATTTAGCTTAACTAACTGTTCCAAATGTAAATAATGCTAGTTTTTAATAATATAGTAAAGATCTACTTTCAGCCGTATTCGAAGCAGAAGTCTCTTATAATATAAATATTATTTGGTTGGTTGAAATTTTAATTAAAATAAATTTAAAACCACGACTTTACAGTAAATTGGAAGGATTGGTCGAATATTTATTATCAGACCTCGGTCGCAAGCTAACCAAAATATAACAATACAGTGTCAATTAAAACTGATTTCTCACATATCCTGCAAAACCGCGTCAAATGGCCACCACTATCGCAAGAAAGAGCCAGCAATAGTTCCCGGTAGAGGCTCGAAATATGCTGTAGACATATCTGTGGAACACACACCTGCAGTCCTGTAGGTCTTTAATTAGCGGGTTTACTAATTCATCAAGTTTTTTTTTATTATTATCAGCTAGATCTTACGCGTGCGGCGTGTGGTGTGGTCTTAATAGATCATGACGTCACTTCCGGTCTACTGTAGTCCAGTAGAAGTAGGACAAGCTCCAGACTGGAAAATATAAAAAAGTATAATGTACTACAATACTCGTATTATAATAGACAATATTATTCTCTTAGCTGGTACTTTATACTAGAAAATTGTATGTAATAGTTGCAAGCAACGGCTAGTAGTATTTCTATGAAAAGTACGTAGAGGGTTTTGGAAAAAATATCCTCCTAGGTTTTATAGAATATATAAAACTTTAAAATCGTGTGTTTTTGTTGTTACTTCTTATATTATTTTTACTTGTTTTGAAGTTTCCCAAGTTGAAGGTTCTTTCTAGTAAATGTATAGTGTAATTCTGTATAGTGTATTCCAAACCATCTTGAGTTTGAACTTTTTACAGTGGAACTTGTGTAAAATAGGACTATGTTGTACTCAACATTGTAAGTTAAAAATTCGGAAAAACTTGCCTTTAAATTATGATAATTCTCAACAACCACTTACGGCGACATAATACGAGCAATTAATAATTGGCAAATTAATAATTGTCTAAACGTAGTCACCAATTAAGTTTACAAGGTGGGCAATACACATTATGAAATGTCAGCTGTAATTACTTGGCTATGTTTTAATCGAGCTGTAAATAAGCCGATACAAGCTCCTCGGAATTATTTGAGGTCATCGACGTAAAATATAGGGACGTCATTGGTGTTCCCAAGTTTCAGCACCTCAACTCAAGGTTCAGCTATCTCAGCGAGATAGCTCAACTTTGAGTTGATAGATTGGAGACTTTTGGATAAGTATCGTCCTTTTTCATTAGATACCTGAAACTGCTGGCTTCTCTGAATACCCAGAATTAATGAACTCTTTAGGGTATTTAAACAAGCTACTAAATATAGTTGTAAGACTACTTAGTTTGCAACACCGAATACAGCAAGAAATACATGCTGAACCGTAACTTGATTGCTACACAGGTTACATATTAAACATAACATAAGTTATTTTCAATAAGTAAGCGAATGTTATGATTTCAGTCAATTTGTATGTGACATCCCGACGTATCACACGTCAATGCGCGAAGTATTCAACCCGTTTAAGGACAGCCAGGCCCTATCGGTTCGTAGAAAACTTTTCACCGAAGCCCTACTTTATGTTCATTATCGCTTAATTTTAATAGTCCCGACGCTCAAAGAGTGCCCTTTTTGGGCGGTAAAAAGGCTAGATGATTCTTTAAAGTTCGCCGCTCCTGCTAGTAGCTCATCTGTCAGCTGAAGGTTTACAGAAAAGCCCACAGACATAGATCAAGAAAGATACCGCATATGTATGTACTTCGCGTGCCATATCGCTTTCCCAAACGACGAACAATGCTCGTCTTTCGAAAGTCTGTTCTTTAGTAAGTATGCTATCGGAATCGGACGTCAATAGGAATTTTAAAAATGCCTAAATGTCTAATTGTGCCGTATTAAGCTGTAGAAATTCGAATAGAAACGTTGCCCTAGAATCTAGATGGTGGACACGTTTCTTGTCATCGTTACGTCACAGTAGGAAGGAAAAAAGTGGCACGCTCGTTTTCATACAAAATATGGAGGGCCGAGGGACATGCGGTGTCTATCTTGATCTATGTCGGTGGAAAAGCCTATGTTGTTCATGTGCATCTTTAAGCTTCGTCGCTCTTAAGACACTTGTCGTGTAGCAGTTTCAGCTGAATGCCTATCCAAGGTTACCGGAAATTGGAAAACCCATGACTGTTGGACTTGGAACTCTGCCTGTTTCTTGGACCATAATCAATGAGCAACAACAACACCATACAAGCACCAAAATGGTAGGAAGGGCACCATATCTACTAGTTAATAATTATCCCCTCATCATCAATCATCCCCTCCCCCCGCGGACTCCGTACGGTTAACATCGTCTGACGTGCGCTCCGGGAATAAAAATCATTTTCAGTGGTTTTAAATCGATAAATTCGTGCTGAGTGTGTGTAAATAGCTAGGTAACGGTGTAATCTACGTGTACTGTAAGTTTTTTAAACACATTTGCCCGTATTTTCTTGGATTTAACTCGGTAAGTAATTTCTTTGTTCACTTTTATCAGTAGGGAATTGTAGGTAGGTAAAATATTGTGTGTGTCGGTACCGCTCGCGCGGCGCCGGCCGGCCTTGCGATCAGCTGACTGTGACTTACAGTTTAACTTTTATTATTGCAAATACATATTACCTATAGTGTTTTCTGCTGCATCTAATTTTAATTAAGTCACAATGTCGAGTCACAATAATATACCGCCGGATAAAGATACAACCCCGTTTTCTAGAAGTGACAAAACTCCTCGTTCTCCGACATTCTCGTCCGGTAAACGTCTGTTGTCGGAATTATCTCCTTCCTCCTTGTCACCCGTGGAGAAGCGTCACCAACCCACTAGGGACGAGTCGCAGCTGTCCCCCGTTACGTCATTGTTAGACACAAGCCGCGCATCCGACGATTCTTGCAATTATTACGAGCTTGTCCGCGAAGCCAGCTCATACTTAGCAAAGATTAATGAGTTCGCAAACGATACCGTATCTCGTCGCAATAATTTTACCAATAAGTCAGAAATTATGAGTATGACACAAAAAATAACTACAATCGTTTCACTCCTCGCTATTAAGAACTCGTCCTTGGAAACCAAGGTAGCCAATATGGAACGCGAATTACTGGCCGCTAAAACAAATCCCGTCGTACAACCAGTCTCCGCCGCGCCTTCTGCCTCCTACTCGGACGCGCTTAAATTAAGACTTGCGAAGTCAGTGCCGCCAGTCGAGACGCGAAAACCACTTCCTTGCGTTATTGCCTATCCGACACAAGAAAAATCGGCGGAATTAAAATCGTCGTCGGAGACTAAACAAGCTCTGATGAAAGTCATCAACCCGGCCGATGGTTTCCAATTTCACGGTGTCAAAAAAACCTCCAATTCCGGTGTGATCTTGCGACTTACTAGCGAGTCGCAAGTCAATAAATTAAAATCGGTGGAAGCACTTAAATCGGCCGGTCTGAGACTCGAGTCGCCTAAAGGTCGTAACCCGCGCATTCTCGTAAAAGATGTCCCGCAACATATGACGGACGATAATTTCCTAGTCGCACTTTTCAACCAAAATATAAACGGCGAAATTAATATGTCACAAGAACAATTTTTGCGCACTACAAAAATAGTGAGGCGCCGTAATTTAAATAAAGATTATAACAACAGGAAATGGATAGGCATTGAATTAGACCCTCTTGTTCGTAAACACCTGATCGATTCCAAAGAAAAACTATTCATCGATTGGGCGATGTGTCGCTTCGTGGACGACGTTGAGCTGGTCCGCTGCGGCAACTGCCAACAATACGGGCACGTCGCTAAATTCTGTCGTGATCCTAATCCGTGCTGTTATCACTGTGCCGAAAAACATAGCTCGTTATCGTGCCCCAACAAAGACAAAGACAATTTTAAGTCGGTCTGTGGTAGTTGCCTTCGTTATAAAAAACCCTCCGACCACTCCACGGGCTCCCCAGACTGTCCAACATATAAGAGCAAAATGGAGCAACTCATTTTAACAACTAGGTATGGATAGTTTAAATATAGGACAGTTAAACCTCCATAATAGCAAGCACGCGACGTTAGAATTACAGAAGTTAGTTTCTGATTATAATTTAGACTTAGTACTAGTTCAAGAACAATATCAACTCGCGTCGCTACGGCCGAAAATGATACAATTTAGTAACGTAGCTCGCGCGGGTATTTACACACCTCAGTCTAGATTTTCAATCACGGCCCTAACTAACCTATCGACAACGCACTGTGCAGTAGCCGAGGTTTCGTGTCCTCAGTTTAAGCTTTACGTAGTTAGCTGCTGTTTCCAGTACGCGGATAGTGTTAGCCCCCATCTACATCAACTTCGTTACGTACTACAGACTCTCGCGGGCAATAAAATCATTATAGGCGCCGACGTTAATGCATCCTCGCCCTTATGGCACGGCCAGCTAAGGTACACAAATCGCGACCGACGTTGCGCCGTCGAAGACTTTATTGCGGAGTTTAACCTCCAAATTCACAACACCCCCGATGCACCACCTACTTATAGTAGCCCAACGGGCGAATCGTCAATTGACGTCACGCTATCTAGCGCGTACGTCCAGATTAGGCATTGGCGTGTCCTTCCCGATGCGTCATGTAGTGATCACCGCTTACTGGTGTACGAGTTTTCTCGTGCGGTCCCGAGTGATACCGTAGTCAATTCTAATGACTATAAATACAATGTAAAGAACGGCGATTGGAATTTATTCCGCTCCCTCATTACCGCTCATGCCGGAGACTTCACTCGGCCGGATTTAAACGTTAACGAGTGCGCGGAAATTATGACAAACACATTTGTTTACTGTGCCGATGTAGCCTTGGGTCGTAGACCTCTGAAGAAAGACCACAACTGCAAATGGTGGAACAGTAAACTTCTTAATCTTCGTCGGGAATTTAGAAGGGCCAGGCGCAAAATTAATAATCTTCGTAAATCTGGCCTCAATCGTTCGGATGATACTTACATAATTAGTTTAAATAACCTACGCATCTCAAGGTCACGCTATCGCGCCGCCGTTACGTTAGCAAAAAATAATATGTTGAAGAATGCCGCGAACAGACTAGATAAAGAGGGCCCCTGGTCCTCGTTATATCACGAGCTTAAACCCAATAGTAGTGATGAGCCAAGCTTTTTCTCAAATATTAAAATTAACAACTCTTACACTTGTAGTTTAGATGAAACGGCGGAGGCATATCTAAACGTTCTCATCCCAGACGACGAGCCCTCCTTGGATGATGAACACCACCGCGACATTAGGAGTAGAATGTTAGACCCCATACATACACCGGTCTCAGATTTACCAACTTCGGAGGAGTTTAGTAAAATAGTAAACCTTTTGCCTACAAAAAAATCTGCGGGCGAGGATAAAATTTCGAATATTATGATAAAACAAGCGTGCTTAGCGGCCAATTCATCGATTCTACATGTTTACAACAGATGTATCGCAGAAGGCATATTTCCAAAAATTTGGCGCACCGGTTGCTTAAAATTAATACCTAAAGCAGGAAACAAACCTCCAGACGACCCAAAATCTTACCGTCCGATAACGTTACTGCCTTGCTTAGGTAAATTACTAGAACGTCTCATCGTACCTCGCCTGCTACCCGGTGGCCCTAAATTTCATAGTCATCAGTTCGGTTTCACCGCCGGGAAATCGACTGTTGACGCGGCTATGGAAGTTAGAAAAATAGTAAATCTTTCGGAATCCAAATACGTGGTCGCCATTTCATTAGATATCTCCGGCGCGTTCGATCATGCTTGGTGGCCGATATTATTATTAAAACTAAAAAATCGAGGTTGCTACTCTAATATTTATGCCATAATACGTTCTTACTTTTTTAATGGTCAAACTAAGCTTCGACTAGGCCATTGTACACACGCCAAAGATTTAACTTGCGGCTGCCCTCAGGGCTCTGTTATCTCGCCAAAACTATGGAATTTCGGATTTGATGATTTATTAAGTCTTCCCCTACCACCGCTGTGCGTACTAGTTGGCTACGCCGATGACGGTTTTCTCATCGTTCAAGCAAATTCACGTTCCGAAATTGAATCTAAAGCCAATGATAGTCTTAATTTAATATCGAGCTGGGGTAAACGTAATCGCCTGAAATTCGCCGCGCATAAAACTTACCAAATCCTTTTAAAAGGTTCCCTTATATCTTCCCCTAGCATTAAACTTGACAATATTAACGTTAAACGCAAACAGTCGCTGTGTTATCTTGGTTTTTACTTGGAAAATAAATTTACATTTTTAGAACATATAATTCAAACTGGTGAGAAAGCGAAGCGCAATTTTTACTCCTTTACCAAAATATCTACGTCGACATGGGGCCTCTCTTTCAAAACCCTAAAATTAATTTACACCGCTACTTACCTAGGCAGCATTTGCTACGGCGCCCCCGTGTGGGCCGACAGAGCAACTATCGGCGCGGCTCGTCGCAAGTTGCTACAAAGTCAACGTCTTGCTCTTATATTCTTATGCAAAGCTTACAGGACCACAAGCACCGAAGCTTTGCCTGTGTTAGCCGGAGTTTTACCCGTTGACCTTGAGATTCAGCGTCGTGCGACAATGTATTATCATAACAAAAACATTGACAACCCGTTCTTTTTAAGCGCTCGCGATAAAATTAAAATAGCAAGATTGTTTGAACCTTTAGAAAACTCTGTTCAAAGCCTAATCTCCGAATGGCAGTCGCGATGGGACTGTTCCACCAAAGGGCGTCATCTTTATAATTTTTTCCCTAATATTCGTGAACGGCTATCCAAACAGTGGATGGATATTGATCACTGCGTTTCTCAATTCCTGACCGGTCATGGAAATTTTAAGGCCAAACTTTACGGATTTAAACTAGTGCCTTCACCCATGTGCGAGTGCTCGACCGAAGGCAACATGTTTGAACAAACCGCTCATCATGTTCTCTGGGAGTGCAGTCTCTGGCAGGACGAAAGAACTACTATGCTAAACAACCTATTCTGTACATCTGGAGTCGCATACTACGGTGATCTCGTGGACAGCGCTAGGAACTTCCGTGCCTTCAAGCGTTTTTGTCACAATTATTATTGGCAACAGTCAAACACAATAAACTCCAATATTAACTTAGCTTAGCTTAGGAGTCACAATTATTAACCTTATTTCCGTGGTGCTCCCCCTTAAGTTCTTTGACTTTCGGTCATTGCAACTTTGTGCTGTCTCCCGCTTTTATGGGGAGGGAAATTGGAATCTTCCTACTCCTCCTATTTTCTTCTGATTAATTTCGTTGCGGGTCCCAAGACAGTTTTAGCATGTCCCTCGGGCTCCCTGAGATCATATCAAAGGGTTTTCGTGGTTGGATACCGCTGTCGATCCTGGCGACACAGGAGATACAGTGGTGGGAATGTGTGGTGGGCCAAAGCCCGATTTAGTTAAGAATTATTATTTGGTGACTTTTGACTAGACTTACGCCCTACTCCCTAAAAATCTCGCGTAAATTAGTGGACGCCCCACGTGTTGTCAGAAGACGCGTGACATATTGTGTTTGTTACTTCCATACAGTACTTTGCTTCACTGTAGCTTCACTTTCCAAATCCTTTATAAAGAGTCCCCAAAATCCAAATAATTTATTTAGCCATAATTCAATTGGCGGCGTAAACTTAATATTCAGTAATAGTAACAGAGAGGGTGTAGCGGGGAACAAGCAATTTGGTAGCGGTGCATAATGCAACGAATGGACCGAAAATTAGGGTGTCATCCTCATCACACAGTACAGAGACTAGAGAGAATACACAGTAGAATAAGCCGTTTGCTTGAAAACAAGCTTGCCTAACACAGAGACTAGTTTTATGCGCGAGCGTCGTTGGTTTGTGTGGCGGTACAAAATACAAATAGTGCCACAAATCACAATCCTGCAACGGGCTATCTCAGTTGTCTAAGTGCGTTGGTACTTGGTAGTGTGTGTGCTACGTGTGCCCCACCCTTACCACCTCGCTCGATCGTAAGATCTTCCTTTGTGGTCGCCATCCATATCCCATCATCATTAGCATTGACAGAATGGACGTAGAGACATAAAAACTGTGTGTTTCTAGTTTCTACGTTTCTACTACAATTTATTGGAAATCATGCTCATGGTTGTGTAGGTACGCTTTACGATTTAGGTTCAGTGTAAAAATGATATACTGTATATTGTTTATATTGTGTTCACACCGAGTGTCCAAAGTTATTTTACTTCTGCAAGCTCTGACAGCCTTTATACTAAAGAGATAAGGATCACTTTTATAAAACTTGGGTGTAATGGGATGTGTGCCCTTTCGACATACTGTTGCAATATTATTTAAATTGATAAAATATAAACACATGAAAATACTGAAATAAATATCTACTGAAATCATTTTGTACTATAACCACAGACATGCCATAACTTACCTCACGTACATATAAATAGAGAGGAAAGGTTTAATTTTTTGTTTGGGGGTGAATTTCCCCAACCGCTTTTTTTTCGCGGCTACTGTGAAATTGGGGGTGTGAAATAGCTTTTTAGGGTTAAATTAAATTTCATCGTATAGTTTGTGTGATTATCCATATGAGGCAACAGACACGTTTTTAATTCGATAACTCGAACATAAAAATAAAAAATTCTAAAGGTGGAAATTAGGCCCCTCGGTGACTGTCCCAACCTTTTTAGTCCTAATTTCGTCAGCCGAGGAAAAAATATTAGTGGTACAAACAAAAGGATTCTTTTATTAGATTCTTAAAGAATGGAAGTATAATCAATACAAATTTCATAATCTCAATCGTTATACTTTCAAAATAGCGGGAGAAATAAAACTGTCCCAACATTTTGTCTTGATTTGGTGAATAAAAAAGAAACATGAATTGTCGAGACCAGAAGTACTTTTGAACGTAATGCCGCTTCTTGAACTCAAGCGCCAGTCATGCTTGTGCCTTCGGAGCTAGAGGTGATTTGCTGCGTCGCTCTGTGTTCCCGCTAAAAACGTAAGTATATCGTCTCGGTGACACCCGACACTTTTCTCTTCATTTCCGTGATTCAATTTATCATGTTAATTGAACCAGCTAGAAGTATTAATTTATTTTCTTACAAACACTTTTAATAATATGTATCAATATGTAGTATAGATATCAGTATAAATATTATAGATGTCAAAATATTTAACGATTTGTCGCAAATTTTCATATCGGTGATTCCGTTTCGGTGAATTCGGTGACCTATTTGGTCACCGAAATGAAAAAAAATCAACGATATGAAAAAAAAAATCAGGGAAATGGTGACTCGGTAACCTTCGGTGACAATAGTTTTCATATCGGTGAATGCATTTTCATCTCGGTGATTTTTAAAGTTGTTTTATACAGGATGAATAATAATCTGCTAAATCGTAAAAAATGTTAATAAATAAAAAATAAATATGGTGCTTCTTAATGTTTCATTTTTTTTGAGCTATTGTATAGCTTTGATCGCGTTTATCAAGAAATTCCGTAACGAAAAACACCTAACATTCGTCTAACGTCGTTTCAATCAATATTTGTTATTTTCTTTAACTTTTAATATCTATAAGGACACAATATTTACCTTTCATTTTATGAATAAGAAACTCAAAACTGATATTTTGACCTCATGTAGTTTATTAGGATTACCTAAAATATTGACTTTTGACAACAGTGTTTTGTTGATTTTATTTATTAGTGTTTTGTTGATTAGCAAAAACAGTACGAGATAATATAATATGATTATTTAATATTAGAATTTAATGAATCCTATCAAAAAGTAGTTTTGGTTATAATAATGTTAGAATAATAGTTACTCAATTTTTTGTGATAGATATAGGGGCTATGTTTTATTCTGAAAAATATTAGAGATAATTTCGAAAATTGCAAAAGTGTAACCCAAAGTGTAAATTTTTTTCCATAAAAATACATTATTTCGCTTGTTTTACAATCACGCTGTATGCTATTTCGGTGAATTTACATTTCGGTGGATTTTGTTTTCATCTCGGTGACTGACTTTTTCATCTCGGTGACAGCTAAAATATAAACCTGTGTGCTACGTTTGTTTATTATTTAATTTTTATGTAATTAGTTTCGTAGTTATAAAACATTAAAATTGAGAGGAAACTTCGGTAAAAACTCAAAAAAATATAGAAACAAAAAAGTTCACCGAAATTAAACAAATTATGGACATGTTGAAATTCACCCTTCAAGGATAGATTAATAGATTAGTAGAATAGGTTCTTAATGTACATGGAATTTGGCACAGCCGTAGCTTAAATTCTTAGATATTAATTAGGGAAGGGATTGTATACTTTTTATATCAGAAGCGCCTTATTTGCGCTTAAAAATAATCTACCATCTAACTAGTTAGATTTTATTTTGGACTATAATTGTAGATACTAATAATATATATATCCGTAGTTTAGTGAATATACAAGAACAAATTACAAAACTAAGTGGTACCTAATCTGCCCTGCCAAGCCAATACACTGTAATTTACAAAAACCAGTTTCGAGATAAATGACAAAACATGCTTTTTATTAATATTTGCCCATATTAGATGTACTTGGTGCATATTACATAATTTTGTGCATTTAATAGTTAAGTGCACATGTCTAGTATGTAGCCAAATAGTTTTTTTTTAATTATTTTATTACAGAAAGAAGTTTTTCCAACTAACTTGTGTTGACAAGACAATTATAAAATTTTAATGTACTTCCAACAAGGCAACACACTGTAAAACCGGATGCAGTGTTAAATACTTGTCTGAAACTCTAAACTCATTATGCCAAGACACTGTATCTAAGCAAACAGCTTTTATAAGAGTTTGGGATCACGTCGGAATCATGGTAGGCGGATATTTCTAAATGAAAATTCCACAATACATTAGACTCCACTTTAATATAATATTTACAAAATGCGTGTTCGTAAAATTAACATAGCTATAATCCAGCTGAATTCATAATCCTTTTCTCTATTTAAATTTTTACATTCATCTGTCAATCCAATTGTCTTTTTAATAATGTTTTTTCTCTCCAGCCGAAATTCTAAAAATAGGATATATGCGATCTGGACATAGTCTATGAACAAGATTGATGATTACTCTGCTACTGATTAATTAACAAGCATTCGTATTAATTAAGATTAAGCTAAAAGGTGCGACAGAGACGCCACACCCCCCCCCCCCACGGAGAAAGCAAACCCCGGGGGCAAACTAATCAAAAGTTCTAAATCGCACTCGTCTGCCAGATCTCGTAGTATAAGGTTGTTTGGGCAGATCAGTAGAAGATGAGGGCTGATGAGATGAAGTAGTTGTAGACGGAGGAATGACAGGGTCAGGAAAAGGTAGATCTGGAACTACTGAGGGAGAAGGATAATCTTGAACTAAGTACGCTGGTTTTATTCGGTCGATGCTAACAGTGACTGATTTTCCCTTAATAGAGACCGTAAGGGTCTTACCGTCAGCAGACCTATCCAAAATTTTAAACGGGCCGCTATACGGTGGCTGAAGGGGTCGACGAACAGCATCGTCTCGTAAGTAGATGTGCGAGGCTGAAGCTAAATCCTTGAAAACAAAATTGGATTTATTCCCGTGACGAGAAACAGGCTTCGGTCGAATTGAAGACATATGCTGGCAAAGCCGCGTCACGAAATCAGCCGGATCGCTGGAGGCAACGGGATGAAAAGGGGGAACTACTAATTCGCCCGGAAGACGCAGAGTTTCACCATAAAGCATCTCCGCGGCAGATGATCCAATATCCTCTTTAAAAGCAGAACGGATGCCCAACAGTGCCAGGGGCAAGGCAGTAACCCAGTCGCCACCGTGACACATGATGGAAGCCTTTAGTTGTCGATGAAATCTCTCGATAATTCCATTCGCTTGTGGATGATAAGCGGTGGTTCTGATGCGCTTAGTTGCAAAACTCTGCATCAACCTACGAAACAAGTCCGACTCAAATTGAGTACCTTGGTCTGTCGTAATGGTCGATGGTACACCGAAGCGCGAGACCCACTCACGGACAAAAGTTTCCGCTACCTCCTCCGCAGTTATACTTTGCATTGGGCAGACCTCGGGCCATCTAGACACCCGGTCAATGGCGGTTAAGCAATAACGCCAGCCTTTGCAGGGCGGAAGAGGACCAACTATGTCCATATGCTCATGCATAAATCGGCCAGTTGGAGTGTCAAATTGACCAAGTGGAGACGAATTGTGTCTCGACACTTTACTGCGTTGACACGCATCGCATGCACGAGCCCACTGCCGGCAATCTTTGTTAAGAGACGGCCAGACATAGCGATCAGCTATGAGGCGAGCCGAACACTTAATGCCAGGGTGGCTCAAATTGTGCATTTTATTAAACACCAAGTGACGTAGATCCACTGGAACATAAGGACGAGGCTTGCCAGTCGAGAAGTCACAGAACAAAGAGAAACCAGTGCCCGGTACGCTTATTTTTGCAAGCTTTAAACTGGAATTTTCCAGAAGTTGGGGCAACTCTTTGTCTGTCTCCTGCGACTTGGCAAGAGCCTCGTACTCCTGTTCCAGGGATATAGCCTTGACTCGCGACATAGCGTCTGCGACAATATTGTCCTCCCCGCGAATATACCTGATATCAGTCGTGAACTGACTGATAAAAGACAACTGATTCAGCTGTGGTGGAGGGAGCTTTTCGCGACGCTGTACGAAAGCGTACAGCAATGGCTTATGGTCCGTGAAAATGGTCACATGTTGGACCTCCACGATGTGCCGAAAGATCACGATCACGTCGGGGTCACCACTTTGGGATCACGTCGGAATGGTAGGCGGATATTTCTAAATGAAAATTCCACAATACATTAGACTCCACTTTAATATAATATTTACAAAATGCGTGTTCGTAAAATTAACATAGCTATAATCTAGCTGAATTCATAATCCTTTTCTCTATTTAAATTTTTACATTCATCTGTCAATCCAATTGTCTTTTTAATAATGTTTTTTCTCTCCAGCCTAAATTCTAAAAATAGGATATATGCGATCTGGACATAGTCTATGAACAAGATTGATGATTACAAATTAACAAGCATTAGTATTAATTAAGATTAAGCTAAAAGGTGCGACAGAGACGCCACAAGAGGATAGAATATGAATTAATGAATTATAATATTTATATAAGTAAATTATAGTATTGTTCACCTTAGTATGACGATTTCTGTGACACTTGTAAATGAAAAAGCATTAAGTTAGATGAGTAATATCTGTCATTTTCAGTAGACATAAACCTTAATACAAAGCTGAAGAATTTGTTTCAATAAAGTTTTAATGCACATGACACTCATAACTCTCGCAGAAATCCTGAAATCCTATATTCTTCTCACGCTTGTTTTATATGGTTTGTAAATAAAATCAATTACATGAAGGTAAAAGAAATGTAATCAATTTACACATACTCGTAAATATGTAATCAACAAAGAAACGTAACAATATTTTTGGGTTTGTATGAGATCAAACTCCTAAAAAATATATGAGATCAAACTAAAAAAACAATTAAAAGTGTGTGTATGTGCGTGTTGTGTGTGTGCGTACGTCACTCAGCGCGCGGAATACGACTAATGTAAACAAAACTACTCGAACGTGATGAACAAGGAAGAGGAATATAATAACGCCACAGGAAAGTACGAGATAGCAATACTGTTGTCGATTCAGCTTTCGCTGGTTGGACAGTAAACGCGCGAACTGCACGCGAGCAGTGCAAGACACTGTATTTACCTACGCATGAGCAAAATGCGTGTAGTATATTTCGCCAAAACACTGTATACTTTGTTACAGTGTTTTTCTGTGTTTATATCTTATTTTTTACGTAGTACAGTGCTTTTTTGTTTGCTTTATCTTGCAAAAGAAACGTTGAAATGAAAGTGGGATCGATCATAGGTACTAAACAGACTTCAAGAAACTGATTGGGCATTGTTAAGCGAAAACACTGTAAGTCGACTTACAGTCTTTTGGATTGGCACGGCAGTAATACTGTAGAGTGTTTTGTATGAATGTGTTCCTTCATCCTTGTAGGGAAGTCTTCGAGGTAAGTATAGAGTTCACTGTGAAAGTAGGAGCGCCTAAATGAGTAACTTTTTAAATGTTAGTATTGGAAAACTCATGACGAGGCTCTTTTCCATACAAATTAGGTCCAAAAAAAACTCTTTCAGCGCTGCTACTTTCACAGTGAGCTCTATACAAGGAACACAAACACACCCCAAGTATTATCACTTTGTTTCGTGACACTCTGTAAACTCACGAGTCACGTCACTCACGACCAGCAATATCTATCGATAAGTTAATAAAACGGAAGCCAAGAATATTCCCTTAATAGGGTTTGACCTCTCACGGTTGGTATCACAACGCTATAATGACATTCACGTTCTAAAGTTACTTGTATTAGGGGCACGCTAGTCGCTAATATTGACGCTTAATCGCTCTAAGGGCGTTAAAATATTAAGACGACACACCTAAAACTTCATAAGCGCCCAAAATTTACGATTAAATTGAGAATATTATGTCTCTCTGGGTGCAAAACCTATAAACCTCAACTAATTCTGCACCCAATTTTCATTCTTTTGAAGTCGGTACCAGCTCAGAACTGAGATCCTTAATTCCGGTACGGCTATCTTATGTATCCAATAAGACCAATGATTAATGTTAAGGGGTCGGGTACCCTCGAAATTCTCATACATACGTAATACCAAAATCATTTTCTCATACGAAAATATTTAACATGTTTGAGTTATTTTTCAGCTTAAAATAGTAATTATCTAGGTTCCTGCACAAAAATTTACTTCAAAATATTTAAACACTATTTTTTTTTTGTTTTTAATTTTTTTCTAGTAAGTTTAGTACTAAATATTTAAACACTAAAAAATAGAGTAAAATACTAAAAAATATATAAATAAATAGTAAATTAACTACAAAATATTTAAACTCTAAAAAATATTTTTTAGTATTTAAATATTTTGTAGTAAATTTACTATTTATTTATATATTTTTAGTGTTTTACTCTATTTTTAGTGTTTAAATATTTAGTAAGTAGTAAATTAAATAAAAAAAATTTTGTGTTTCAATATTTTGAAGTAAATTTTTGTGCAGGAACCTAGGTAATTACTATTTTAAACTGAAAAACAACTCAAACATGTTAAATATTTTCGTATGAGAAAATGATTTTGGAATTACGTATGTATGAGAAATTCCAAGGGTACCCGGCCTCTATATATAAGTATCGTTATCATGCCCAGATCATATTTTGGGCGTGCTCCGCCACTGCCTATCTAAAAGTTTGTCTAGACTCTAGTGTTAAAAATTCCTCCTATATGGGGACAGACAGGCGACAACGAATTTATTTTATCCTGTCGTGAAGTGATAGGAGTGTAATAAATGTATTTTATTACTTCACCCTCCATTAACGCGTAGATATTAGTCAAAAATCCCCGGCTGTTTAGAGTATTGCGTTCCCGCCGAAATTCGGCACCATTACACGAATGACTTGTCATCGGAGATATGGCGCGTCCTAATTTGGTTTATAACCCGACACCACGTTTAATGCAATTACTGTTAGGCCATAGAAATCAATAAGTTAACAAGTTGTTGTTATAAAAATACCCCTATGCCCTGGCAGCACTCAAGAGTCAAGTGCTATCTATGGACACTGCACTGGTGTTTGGCACCAGTAACATAAAAAATATAGGTATTAATTAAGTATTATGAATGGAGCTAATTAATAATAGGTACAGATGCAATCGGCCAAGTGCAATTTATTTATTAGTAGATAGGTAGATAGGTACTAGACTTTTGTTTGACAGTCACATTTTACTATTAATGTGACTGTCGAACAAAAAAAGTAAAAAAAAGTTCCTAAAAGTTTTATTACTAAAGCCCCATCCCCACTCGCGTGCGAACCGCGCGCGACGCCGCGAAATTTCCGCGAAACGTGAGTGTGGATCCGGTTCGCATATTTTTCGCACTTCGCGGCTGGTTCCCCGGCCGCATCCACACTCGCACGCGAACCGTGCGCGACGCCGCGGCGCCGCGAAATTTCTGCGAAGCATGAGTGTGGATCCGATTCGCATATGTCTCGCACTTCGCGGCCCGTTCCCCGAATGTTGTCGGTTTTCTGTCCCGCGACAAAGGGTTTTTTTTAAATCTTTATTTTAATAAGGGCTTTTGCCATACAAGACATGCCAGCATTGTTTAGTGAACAGATAATACAGTCTGTCAAGAAAGAGTAGACGCGCGGAATTTTGCTGGGAATACGAAAGAGTGCCGTTGTGTTTTTGTATTATTTTCCTAAAATTGTGTTATTTCGGTTTTTAATGTGTAATGTTGGTAGAATATTAACCATTACGTATTACGATTTACGTACGTCCTCACAGAAAACCGGCGTTGACGTCGGAGAGCCATGCTTCGACATGAATGGGCCGGCTCGACCGGAAAAATACCACGTCCTCACAGAAAACCGGCGTGAAACAGCGCTTGCGCTGTGTTTCGCCGAGTGAGTGAGTTTACCGGAGGCCCAATCCCCTACCCTTTTCCCTTCCGTACCCTCCCCTATTCCCTTCCCTACCTTCCCCTATTACCCCTTAATCAGAAGAGCTGCAGGTGCGTTGCCAGCCTTGGCAACGCACCTGCAGCTCTTCTGATGCTGCGAGTGTCCATGGGCGACGGAAGTTGCTTTCCATCAGGTGACCCGTTTGCTCGTTTGCCCCCTTATTTCATAAACAAAAACATTAAAAATTTGATGTCGTGCACAAGTGTGGGCAAGTGATACAACTTCAAGAAACGTGCCATTTAGTGTTCCCTCCAAAACTCCGTCGAAAGTTTTAGTAAAGGGTCTACCACTTTACTAAAACAACTGACTTGACTCGTTGACTTTACTGACTACTTTTTAACCGACTTCAAAAAAAGGAGGTTATCAATAATTCGACGCGTATGTATGTAATATTTCCAGAACTGTCCAGTTTTTTTATATGTTAATCTATAGCAGCTTCTGAACAAATGTGCCAAATTTCGAAAGTGTATGTATGTATGCATTTGGCATCACACAGCATTATAATATTATGATATTAATGTAACTAGATCACAATAACTGTACCACTCAATACTGTTTATTATTATGATGTTTCGTGTGATGCTGGAAATAAAAGTATTCTTATTCTTATTCTTATGTACGTATGTATGTTTTTATGTTTGTGCGCGCATATCTCTGGAACTACAAGTCCGATTCAAGTGATTCTTTTTTTTGTTGTACTAGGTATTGTCAACATCAACAGCTCACAAAGTATGTCTTGCACAATAGTCTGCTTACCCCGTTGCAATCGGGCTTTCGCACTGGTCACAGTACGACCACGGCTTTAATTAAGGTAGCAGACGATGTGCGATTAGGCATGGACCAAAAGAAACTTACCATTCTCATGTTACTGGATTTTAGCAACGCTTTTAACTGTATTGACCACGACATCCTTTTAAGCAGACTAGCGTCCTGTAACATCTCGCCAACAGTAATTGGGTTGCTTCGTAGCTACCTTGTAGGAAGGCGACAAAGAGTCAAATCTTCGGATAGCTTTTCTGACTGGAGTGATATACTTTGTGGCGTACCACAGGGAGGAGTACTGTCACCACTTTTATTTTCTTTATTTCTTAACTCCATTACAACTTCAATTACATCTTTTTACCATCTGTATGCTGACGATCTGCAAGTATACATCCAGTCAGAATTAGGCGGACTTCATTCAGCCATCGGTAAATTAAATAACGATTTGTTGACGATCTGTGAATGGAGTAAGTATCACGGTCTTGTGGTTAATCCCACAAAAACACAATTAATATTAATTGGCAGCCCAGGGATGGTCTCCAGGATCGACTGCAACTCCTTACCTCCCGTCCTGATCAATGGTATTACAATCCCTTTTAGTAAAGTTGTAAAAAATCTCGGTGTACTTTTCGATGACAACTTATCTTGGAAGCCACAACTTCAAGAAATCAGTAGGAAAGTATTTTCAACTTGGTATTCCTTAAAACGACTTCGATATGTTCTTCCTACTCGAACTAAAGTAGTCTTAGCACAGTCTTTGTTTCTTTCTCTACTTGATTATGCCGATGCTTGTTTTATTAATTTAACGGAAGATCAACTAAATAAGCTCGAGCGTCTGCAAAATCTTGCATTAAGGTTTATTTTTGGTTTACGAAAATACGATCATATCACCGAATACCGCATCAAGCTTAAGTGGCTCCCAATCCGATATCGCCGTGATTTCCGTGTACTCTCCTTACTCTATAACATTTTATTTGACTCACATTATCCTACCTATTTAAAAAACAATTTTGTATTTCACAATTACGATAGAAAAGAGCTCCGTTCCTATTCCAAACTTCTCCTTAACATTCCCGCCCATAACACTAAATATTTCAATTCCTCATTTACCGTTAAGTCTATTTTACTTTGGAATTCCTTACCCGATCATATAAGGAAAGCTGAAACCTTGAATCGCTTTAAGTCGTTGCTATTTAATTATTATTTTGATAAATCTGTCAATCAATAGTATTTACAGTATAATAAAAACATTATATGGTACGTATTATTATCTATTATTAGTATTAGTTGTATATATAATATACACTTATTATCATTATTATTATAGTATATTATACTTAGTAGAAATTTAATAGTATATGTATTATGCATATACATTATTATATATATATACAATATACATTATATAATATATATATACATATACTTCTGCACATCACCTTTTCTCCTGTAAATTCAGCATCTCTGTAAAATTTGTAAAAGGGTTGCCTGGAAGAAATTGCTTTCAAGTAATAAGGCCGCCCTTGTGTACATGTCTCATTTATTAAATAATGTAAATTTCACTGATATGTTTGTGCACAATAAAGTATATTTGTATTTGTATTGTATTGTTCAACTTAGGGAATGCTGCAAGTTTCATCAAAATCGGTTCAGTAGTTTTTGAGATAGGGAATTTTAATGCTACGTAATTATTTACGTTGAAGTCGGTTTTATCTTTTTAAAATACTATTTTTACACTTTTACTAGACTTTTGACTTGACGATCATCTGGAAAAACAACTTTTTGTAAACTTTTCACGATTGTTTTTTCCCGCCATATTTTACTTGACACTGGCCATTCTTAAAAAGCCGAGTGCCATATTATGAAAAAAGTAGACGCGCGGGAAATTTTTCAAATAAAGAACGCTTAAAGCGCGGACATGTCGCGAACTTTGAGAGGATTTGGTAGTAATGTGCGATCCGCGCCGCGATTTGCGCCGCGATCCGCGCCGCGGTCCGCGGCGTGCCTTCGCGCGCGAGTGTGGATCGGCAGTAAGGATTTTTCTAAAAATATTAGGAACTAGATGTTGCCCGCGACTTCGTCCACGTGGACTTCAGTTTATAGCGCGCGGTGTCAACTAAATTGTTGTCAAATTAAAAAGCTTAACGTAGCCTATAAATAAAAATTCTCAAAAACAGCTGTGCAGTGTGCAGATAATATTTCATTATTTTAAATTAAAATTTATTTATGCCAAATTTTAAAGCTTATTTAGCCATTACACAACTTTACCCATAAGCTATAATTTATCATTGATAGGTTTAAGGTTACGTCACTGCATATATATTTTTAAGTACTGAGAAGTGAGTGAGTTATAATATAAAAGCGTGTATACTGTATAACTATGAGGTGTATAACAATCGAAAGAATCGAAAATTGTAACTTAAGGCTCCTCTCGCGAAAAAAGCGTGCAGATGAAACCACTTTTCATCGGCATTAACAGAGAAATTATATCTGAAAAAAATAATTAGTAATCTACATGATTTAGATAGAATTAATACGTAACGTGGTTTTGCCATATTTTTTCTATCGGTATCACATAATAAAGAAATAAAAAACCAAATCACCTCCAAATCGTTGAATGAAACCACTTTACTCCTTCATTATTTATCAAAAGAATATATAAAAAAATATCTACTGCTTTGCAATACATAAGTTGATAATTTGGTTTTTTTACTTTTTTGAAATATGTATTATATTAAGCCTTAAAAAGGTTTTTTCTCCTATTTCGCCCTGTCATGGACGCGGCGAGCGTCGTAACCGCCACCGTACAAGGCGCGCTGTTATGAATGTCATTTACGTCGATATTCGCACTGACAGATAATGATCAAGGTCGTTGGCGGATATAGAGGCCTTAAGATGGTACCACCTCTTACAAAAACACCTAAGAGCAAGCGAATATGAATATGAATTTTTGGAACTAACTTAATTTGGACAAATTTACGCATAAACACCCCCTTACAACTCCTTTTTCCAGTTAAAAAGTAGCCTATGTCCTTTCTCAGACTTTAGAGTTTAGACTATCTGTGTACAAAATTTCATTACAATCGGTTCAGTAGCTTTGGTGTGAAAGCAAGACAGACAGACAGAGATACTTTCGCATTCATAATATTATTAGTATAGAAGTATAGATATAGACAAGTATAGATTTCCTGGGCCACAAACATTTAAGCCTCCCGCACACAGGTGCGTTATTATCGGTCAATAAAAACGCATGCGTTTTTGTGATATCTGTTTTCAGTACATTTTGTATTAGGACGGTCATGTAGTTACACACCTGACACCGCTTTGATAATAATGCCGGCCGTGGAAGTATAATATTATATTATCTTAATAACGCAATTTTCTTGCATGCTCTTTCTGTATCCACTATCCATTCGGTCTGCCCTGCCTGCCTTGCCCCGGGGCAGTTCCAGATGTCGAAAACGCTATTAGTTAAAACCAAAGTTAATCCTTTGGTTAAAACTCAATAGTTAATACTAAATAGGACATAGGTTCCAGAGATGCAGCCAAGGTTCAAACCTACGAGTACGAATAATAAAAGTTTTTTATTATTCGTAGGTTCAAACAGAAACGGGCAGACAGCGAGGTCACCGGTTTTGCCAAAGTAGAAATGGGCGGAATGATAGTTTTTCCTTTTAGTTATAAATGTTATATATTAGTAAAAATAATGTTTTTTAATAATTTTACAATATTTTTTTTTTTCTTGTGAAATTGTAAGCTGTATGTTGTACAGCTTTAACAAATTATATTATTTAAAAAAAACACTATGTCAGTCGTGAACTGTCAGTGTCACTGTCAAAGGTGTCTAAACTCATGTAAATTGTAAACAAGAGGCAAAATTTCAAAACAAATCTTCTAACGTTGCATATTTTAATTAAATATAAGTAGTTTGAAATTGATTTTTAGTATTTATTTATACACACTACGAATCAGAATTATTTTTAAGATCCAATATTTGGTGAGCCGTTACAAAAGCAATAATGTCTAAGGTTATAGAAATATCGGATGATGATGATAGTTTTGATCAGTCAACGATTCCCAGCGAGGAAAGTGTGGTAACCAGTGATGAAGATGGTTCTGATGAGCTTCCAAAGATTTCAATGAAGACCAGTCGACAGGCTGTTATCACTAATTTGTTTCCAAATGCAAAACCAAAACCAAAAGTTTTCACTGCTACTCCTAAAGAGGATACTTCAGTGGTTGTAAATGAGCCTCCAAAACCTGTATTCAAGAGGATGATTGGAGGAATTGAAGTCAAGTTGCCTGTAGATCCTTATGGAAGTCAAGTTGCATTGATGTCCCAGGTTAAATTTATTTGCTTTACTTGTAAATGCGAAGCAGGCAGACCCATAAAGTTAATATACCTAGCGGAATAGAGAAACAAAGGCCTGAGCAAGAGAGATGTCACTATCAGTAACACTGCGTGGTAAAAAGAGACGTGTGATACATGACAGCAGCACTCTTTTTTTGACGTCCAGTCGGCACGTGCCGCATGTTGACAATTTAATCTCATAGAATTCATATTCAATCATGCTTGTGTAAGTGTATACATACACATATTTTTCACATAGATGAAAACTTCGTTTGACAGCTCGAGAATGTTGCTCTATTCCGATAGGTATATTAACTTTATGGGCAGACCCCTTTCTGCCTACTACTTATAGTCATACTAACCTATAATCCTTTTCTTACATTTATGACTCATGTATTGTGTAAATCATTGAATGTAAGAAAAGGGTGTAAATTATATAATATTTTTGTAAACTTCAATAAATTCCATTAATCCTTCGAGCCCCAAGCATGCGACCGCGATAACAATAAAAAGGCTATTGTGTCTTGTTTTCCCACGATTGAGGGATTAATACATTTTTTTATTTATTAATCAAAATCATAATATTTTCTTTGTTTTTCAGGTGATAACAGCAATCAAGAAAGGTCAGAATTGTTTACTGGAGTCTCCGACAGGCTCCGGAAAAACACTTGCTCTGCTCTGTGCTGCATTGGCTTGGCAGAAACATGAAAGAGGTAAGTCAATTTGTCACTTCATCGCAAAAATATTCTACGGCTACTGTATTTACACAAAAGTGGAATTGGGTGGGTAACAAGGGCTGCATGCATTCTGGGTAAGGGTTGCAAAGTAGGCACCTGAAGACGGATGCCACTGCCGAGGCCGGCTTACAAAAAGATGGTATACCAGCCTCGGTGACATTAGCCCGTTTTATTGATATCAGCCTTTGCTATATATTGGTATATTTGCTATATTTGGGACTCATGTGTTAAAACATAACTTTATAAGTTATCACTGGCTGATTATAATATTTTATACATGCTAAGACTGGACGACGACTAGACTAGAAGACTAGAGAAGCAACTAATATCTATTTTTAATCGACTTCTAAAAAGGAGGTTATCAATTTGGTATTATGTAATATGTATGTAACATTTCCTGAAATGTCCAGTTTTTGTATTATAATATGTTAGTCTATATCAGTGTCTGTACAAAGTATGTAAGTTTTCATGTTGGTGTTTGCATGTGTCCGGAACTACAAGGCCAATTTAAGTAATTCCTTTTTTTTTTGTTATAGCAGTTATTGTTCAACTTAGGGTATACACTATACAGAATACTGCAAGTATAATTAAAATTGGTTCATTAGTTTTTGAGATAAGGAATTTTACATACAATTTGGAAGTTTTCTTTTTTAAATAATATACAACTATTCATATTATCCGAAATAACACATCTAGGCAAAAGTTTGCCAGATCACCAACTTCTTAACATAATATTATGCTTCAACCTCGTTTACAACTATTGTAGGGTATTACTCACCACCACCATTACTGTGGCAGTTACCACTTCACAGTACAAACTTGAAACTGTAGTTAAAGTTACCAAAAGTACTCGAAGTTTACAAGTAAAGTCAATTGATCATAAGTGCTCGCGTGTTAGATAGATACACATAAATCGCCCACTGTCGACCAACCAACGGCCTAACACGAAAATTGCATCGCATGCAACATTTGCATAAGAGTGTATCTGACATTTGCCATATTTTTTATTGTTACCCAATTTCGCCAATTTTGCCAATAACTTTCGAATGCTAATGTTAGTTTTATGTGCTTCGCTAATGCACATGCAATACTCGTAACGATAAAATGTCATCGTGGTTTAGACTCAATACAAGAAGTACACAATTTTTGCCTAATCATAATACCTCTATTACAAGATGCCCACAACCTCGTTTTTCACCATTTTCCCGAAATAAAAACTATTTCTTTCCCCATGGGACAGGTAGGGTTTAGTTGAGCAGTTTGAGTGTAATAAACAGCCACACTTTAGGATTTATATTAGTAAGGATGTAAACAATGCGAAATACTTTTCCAATTGGTATTCTATTGACTATTAAGACCATTGAAATTAAGATCTTACTAAAGTCAAGTCACTATTCGATGTTATTAAATGCATTAAACTCAAAGTTAACAAGCAGACTTTGTGTTATTATTAAGTTCAGTTTAGTAGGACTTAGATGGATAATATTATTCCTACCACCCCCTTATCACAGGTTTAAATTTATCTAAAATCTGTATAGTCAAAGAAGTAATTTGCGCTGAATAAATTTTCACTTGCGTTCATTCACTTCTAAACCAAATATTGTCGCATTTGCCGCTACAAAAGTAATATTTCCCTGCTTATGTCACTTTTGCGGAGTTAATAAATAATGTAGCGACATCACATCAATACTAGTTCGTAGTATCGAAAATTCGGGCCCTGTTGACATCCAATATTGAGCCGTCTGTCTACACCGCGAAACAAAAAGTATTGAGAAAGTTCTACCGTATTTCAACTCGGGATCAACTGTAAACTAACAAATGAATACCTATTTCGTTTAGGTTATTAGTTTTAAATAACTTCTCTACAGTTTTTTTGTAGTAAATTCTGTACTTGTGATTCGCAACTATTGCACTCCATAATATTAGTAGGGGAGGTAGTGCTATCGTTTACTAAGTGATTTCATACCGACCAAATTTTTGTCCAGCGGTAGCTTAATATTTATCAATCAATATAATCAGCATCAGTCGCCGCACCCGTGGTGGAATGTTAACTGAGAGTATTTCAAAGTTGTAAAAAAAATATTTGCGAAAAGTGATTTTATACCGAATGAAACTTTGATGGATGATTATTGAGGTCATGTTTAACCAAAAAATCACCGTCAGCCGTATTGCAGACGAGGGATTCAACGTCAGTCGCGTTACGGAACATGTAAAAAATTTTTGAATATAAAGTCATTGTATACCGTACAAAATGTATACAGATGAATGTTTCTACTTTGTAAATAATAAAGCTAAAATAAGCGAGAAACACAAAAATGGGCCCTTTCCTCCCTCCCCCCACTCCGCCAGTACCCCTAGTGTCCAGGACTTGTAGTATGTTTATGAACTAGATACTCTGTACACGTTTCCGAAAAAAAATCTCACGATCCCGCTCACGCACTCTAGACCTTCCTTTGAGCGATTCATTCAATGGACTATAACTACAGAGTGAGCATGAGTTCCAATTAGCTACGTAGTTGTAGCATCAGTCAATCACATATCTATTGTTTTTTTATTAATAGATTAACTCCGTACACCTATGATATAGGAATTATAGGATCTATACCTAGGCACCGCTCTGACTCCAATACTTTCCCTTACTTTAGTCTTTAGGCTGAGTTCACCTGTGGAAGTCTCAGAGCTATCACAGCATGTCACGACTCCTTTTATCGCAGGCTTTGAAGCGGAGACCGAATCAAGATATTCCGTAACGAAATAAATCTAACACTTGTCTAACTTCGTTTAAGTGCGACAGACATCAGCACGGTGTTTGTGTGCGTGCGACTAGACGTATGCGTGTACATTAGCTGCTAAGTGCTAACTGCAATAACTTTTTGCGGCAGTCCCCGAGTGTCACACGTATTTTTTATCGACTTTTGATAATATTACTATCATGGTCTAGAACTCTAGAGCAAAGAGCGGAGGTTCCCAAACTTTTTTTTCTCGTAGACCACTTTAAACATTTTGCTGGATCCTGCGGACCCCCCACACCTAATAAGCTTCCACTTCGAAGTGGTAAAAAGTAAACGCAAATATTTTCTTGTTTTGTAGCTATTAAGAGGCCGGGTACACTTGGAATTTCTCATACATACGTAATTCCAAAATCATTTTCTCATGGGAAAATATTTAACATGTTTGAGTTGTTTTTCAGTTTAAAATAGTAATTACCTAGGTTCCTGCACAAAAATTTACTTCAAAATATTTAAACACAAAAATTTTTTTTTTTGCTTTAAAATTTTTTTTAGTAAATTTACTACTAAATATTTAAACACTAAAAAATAGAGTAAAACACTAAAAAATATATAATAAATCAAAATCAAAATTGTTTTATTTCTGAATAAATTTAAAATAAATATTTTCAGAATGTCCTACATTAGAAACTCGCACGGGGCCCACTTTTTTACCAAAAAAAGCGAGAAAAAATTAATCTTTTAAAATAAAGTTTACAATTTTGTAACTTAATATTATATACAATATCCACATACATAATTGTAAGTCCTATTAATAATAATGTAGAAGTAGCCTTGCAAGAAGCCATCCTACTCCCAAGGTGTGCCATCGTTTATGAAATCATTGACCTTATAATAATAGGCTTTGGCACACAAACGTTCTTTAACTACTTTTTTAAATTTATTAATGGAAAGATTTTGAACGTTTATAATAATTATAAATAGTTAATTTACTACAAAATATTCAAACTAAAAAATATTTTTTAGTATTTAAATATTTTGTAGTAAATTTACTATGTATTTATTTATATATTTTTTAGTGTTTAAATATTAAGTACTAAATTTACTAAAAAAAAATTAAAAACAAAAAAAAATTAATGTTTAAATATTTTGAAGTAAATTTTTGTGCAGGAACCTAGATAATTACTATTTTAAACTGAAAAACAACTCAAACATGTTAAATATTTTCGTATGAGAAAATGATTTTGGAATTACGTATGTATGAGAATTTCGAGGGTACCCGGCCCCTTAAACACAAGAATTACCACTTTTTACTTATTTTAAAATCTCCTCGCTCTGTAATATTTAATCTGCTAATATAATATTGTCTGCCTATATTCATCACCAGACACATCAGACCGGGTCATCTAATTTTTATAGGCTAACTACTCGTGAACCCCCATTTTTCTTTCACGCAAGCGTAGACCCCTGACGGGATTCTAAACAGTTAATGGAATCAGGCGTTACTTTGCGGAATTCCATAGCTTAAAATTTAGTTTGTTATTGTTTTTAGCAATATTCCGCGAAATAAACTTCCACTTAAATGAGTAAGTGCACGCATAGGCATGCGTACAGCACCTCCCTCCTCCCACACTGCCTATGCGTACACTCGCATGCAAGAACTTGCAAACACCACCACACAAGCAATAATGTTGGCAAATCCGTGCAAGGGATTCTAAACTCTAGAGTCTGGAGTCTAGACTCTAGAGTCTAGGCTGAAACACGTGAGAAAGTTCGTCACGAGCCATCTGATTTTGGCGTGTGTCGTGTGACGTGTCGGTCACGATTCCTAATTTCGTTTTCGTCAGTTCTGACGACTCAATTCCGGCTCCCTAATGTGCATTTTTATCGAAAAACCGCCTCGTCATTGTCAAAAAAGTTTGCGCTTTGATATACACGGAAGGAAGTTTTAGCTTCATCAAAATATACGATATTGTATGTACTGTCACTTCTTGGTGGAAATTCATGTTCAGATAAATAATTTGACACTGTCCTTGCACTTATTCCACTTTATTGTGTAATAAAGTGGAATAAGTGCAAGGACAGTGTCAAATTATTTATCTATTCATCAAAATGGTCTTTGTTGTATCAACACTTTAACGAAGACATTAGGTATAAGTACTTAGTTGTAAACTGTTTTGTCCTTGTATTTTAAACGAGTTTTCTAAAATAAATCCCAAACACAGACAAAACATTGTGAAACTAACTTCTTTCGTCTTTTAGTTTAAGTGCATTAAAAATGGTCAGAACTCAGAGCCATGTATTGTGGTATTTAGGCTCACGGCAAGTCATATTTCTAGGAACCGTCCGCGTTCTTTTTTAAAAGTTTCGCGGAATTTGTTGATTTGAAAATCGAATCTTTTTTAAATCATTTATTTGCACGAAGACTTTTAAAAAGTGGCGATTAAAGGCGATGGTCACGGGTCCCGTAGGTATTACTGTCAATGGTACCTCCACATAAAGTTTCACTCCCATAAAATTATGTATGCCGAAATAAATCGTCATCCAATTACAGAGTCGTCGGGAAAATTCAAGGGAATAAAGCTCGTGCCTTCGGCGGGAAAGCAAACAAATTCCTCGCCATTAATTCATTAATTATGGCGAAACGTTAAAGGGAGTCTCGAATTAATATATTATACGGTATTGTTTAGTTCAAGTGGGGAGTTCGGAGGCGCGTCACGTGCGCCACTTCTTGCAACTGATAAGACAAAAAAACGAACTAGCCGACACTGGCTCTTTAACTGTCCGGCTCCTGGACTAACACAGAATAAGTTAAGACAGAAGACAGCTTTATGAAGCTCCACTTCTGTGGTTCTCGAACGAAATCCAAATATACGACATGGCATTCTATGATAAATATTCCGTGCTTGTCAATCGTCGTGTTTTGCACATTGTTCTGTTGTTTTCACTTTTCATTAAAGAAAGAAAATAGTTGAGCAGAAAGCCGTGCGGTACACAATTCAGCTCACCAGTAGCCCTAGCATGGCCACCAGTAGAAATGCGAAAGTATAGACAAACTGTTGAGATAAACTTAAGGTGCCGTTCCTATAATTTTTCGTCCCGAAAAATTCATTTAAAATTCCACTTTATGACAGACTATAAAAATTCAAATAACACAATAATTCGAAATGCTGTCAAATGACGTTGCCATAACAATAATCCTGATTTATTATTCTTAAAAATAATATGAAGGTGTCTTGTAAACTTTTTTTCTAAAATCCAAAGCATTATGATAATATGATATGGTAGAAAATATTTTTTACTACTTAACTCCCAAAAACGCTGACCATACCTCCATATAACTTCCCTTCTGTCTCCATTCACTCTAGATATTCTTATTCAGTACTAAAAAGAGCGCCTATCTATATCTGATAAGATTTTATGATTGTATGAATATGATAACTGCTTATAATTGGCCGATAGGCCATAAGATTAATGAGCATACCTTCAAGGAACATAATGATATCTCATATCACCAGATTTGGTTATGCATTAAATATCTTTTCTGCAATAAACAATAAGCGATATAAATTTTTGCTTCTCTATCAAATTGGTTGTATTGTTGTTGATGGTTTAACCGACAACAAAGAAAGGAGGTCCCTACTCCTTTTCATAAAAACATACTGGTTAAACCAAGGAAGTTTTTTCGAAGGAACAATAATTATCTCTAGTACTATTAGCAAAATGGGCAAGTGGCATGGGCGTACCTATATAATTTTCGTACATCTTGTTTTGGTTTACTCGCCTGCATCTTATACTTCCTTACCAATAAAAAGATTCGCACAATGTAAGTTTACTTTACAATTTTAAAATGTATCGCTTTCTGTGTGGCCAAACCAGTTGTAAGTGTTGTAACGCATAAGACAAGGACAAAATTGTGTAGCGCCTCTGCACATAAAATATATAAATAATCGGCCAAGTGCGAGTCGAACTCGCGCACGAAGGGTTCCGTATCGTTATAGAGCAAATTAAGCCAAAAATGGTTTTTTTTTTGTATGGAAGCCCTCTTTATTTTTTTATATTTTAATATTATTATTAAATATTAAAGTACACTTATAACTAAGAACCTTGAGAAAAATTCAAGTACTTACCTACCTGTTGCCATTATTGATATACAGCAAAAAAGGCCAAAAATCACGTTTGTTGTGTGGGAGCCCCCCTTAAATATTAATTTTATTAGTATTTGTTGTTATAGCCGCAACAGATATACATAATCTGTGAAAATTTCAACTCTCTACCAATTACCGTTCTTGAGTTACAGCCTGTGGAGACAGACGGATAGACGGACAGACATTGAAGTCTTAGTAATAGGGTCCCGTTTTTACCCTTTGGTTTTGGAAAACTATACACGGTAAAGTTTTTTTATTGGTAAGGGGATATAAATATATATAGGTACTAGAGATGTGCCGATCATGACTTTGGCCGACTAGCCGATTAATCGGTTGCAAATAGGGATTGCAAAAAACGGATTTTTAAAAAAATCCGGATTTTCGGATTTTTTTGTCCTCAAATCCGGATTATCCGGATAATCCGGATTTTTTGTAAATTTTTAAATATTTTTGGTAAACAGCTCTAAATGTGAGTTATTTTCTTATTATTTCTTTATTTAATATTCATTTAAAAAGTGCAAAATAAAACGTCTTCAAAATTAACATTTTTCTTAACTTATAAGCGATGTGAAAATCACTCATCATCGAAAAAAAGGTATAATATCTTGTACTTTAAATATTATTAACAACTTAAAAATACCTTCATTTTCTTAACTATTTAAAAATGTGAAATTTTAGTTAACAAGAAAATCCTAAGCAATCTCCCCTTTTCGGAGACTACATTTATGCACCTACAGCCGTCAGCCGCACATCATCAAATTATGCTCCAAGATCTGCAAGCCCCTGGTGGAACTTACAAAAAATAGGCCAAAGACACAAACAATGTACGAGACGTAGGATCGAGGTAAATGATCAATAAATTCACTATGTCAACGAGTACCTGCACTTGGGGCAATTAGTTTCTTATGACTACAGAAAGGCAGAAAAACTGGTCCATGAAGAATAGTATGACTCGTTGATATGTGTATTTCGCTCGTCAAAATCAACGATGCGCAAACACGATCATTGACCGATTTACGATTTACAAAAGTTCCAACTCAGGGTTTGCCAAAGAGCAATAGAGCTCAAATTTCAAAACGAAAAAACGTAATGTGCTCCCAAACTAGAATCGTAGGAATTAAGACGGCCAAGCTAAAGTTGCATTGGGCTGGTCACGTTGTCCGCATACATCTAGGCTGGTTATCTACCGAGTGGTTATCCTACTATTATTAGGCCTAAGAAAAGATAGCGCTATGCTCTGACGTATCCTCACGTTACGACGATCCTTGATCCTTGATCCTTAATCTATTGTGACTCCTTCGTATTAGAGTACCATCCTCAACCTAGTGCTGCTCATAAATTTAACGATGTAATTTGGATTGGTGCCACTAATTTCCTCTTTAGTAAATTAGGAGAGTTTCGCTCTGTAGTAGAGCAGTAGAGTCAAGTAGAAGGTGAATAGATGTGTCACAAAATCTGCAGGTCGTAAAGCTATTAACACCTATTCTGTAAAGGTGCTTGTGCAGCTTACATTGTCCAGTTAGGGTTCTGGCGAGGATTCTATATTTTTTATTACTAGCCAACTCGTCAGAAGTTACGTTACCAATGAGGAACCAAAGATTGCGAAGAATTTAGCCTAGAACACGATTATAAACTCCGCACTGAAGGCATATCAGCTGGGCTGACAAACGGTGACGCTGGGGCAAGATAAGTGAAAGATTCGGGCAGCGCCTTTGCTCAGCAGTTAGATAGTATATTTATATTTAGGCTATTGCACAGAATAATGACTTAAAATAATTATTTAAAAGGACAAGATCCAACGTCCATACAATTTTGGATTAATTTTAAAAGTGCCGGCCAACGCAAATAAGCCCATATTTAAATGCAACATAACCTAAGGAATAATTTTTATTAATACACCAAAGTTCTAAGTCAAGTCTCCGAGTTGTTATTCAAGGACAAAGTTTGTTAATAATATATGGAATAAAACTTATTTATGGAATAAAATAAGTAATCGATCCCAACGTCCCTATCCAAGTTATAGAACAGATTAGAAGCCAAATATCTACAAATGATTTGGAAAAATTCAAAGGAAGAGGGATCTTCTATGTGCTTGGGGCTTGCAGGGCACAACTCATTGCTTACTTGGAATACTAGGCAAATGCCATGCGCACCCCAAGCACGTAGAGTGTTCCCCTTCCTTTGAATTTTTCCAAATCACTTGTAGGTATTTCGCTTCTAATTTGTTCTATGACTCGGATAGGGACGTTGAGATCGATTACTTATTGCTTTTAATTAATAAAATAAGTTTTATTCCGTACATTATTAACAAACTTTGACCTTGAATAACAACTCGGACACTTGACTTAGAACTTTGGTGTAATAACAAAAATTATTCCTTAGATGATGATATATTTAAATAATGGATTTATTTGCGTTGGCCGGCACTATTAAAATTATCCCAATTTGAACTTACTGTATTCCTTTATTTAATTAAACAGAACCACAAATCGGCAACCGGCATTGGCTACGTAAACAATTATAATTTATTATTATAACCTCAATGTAAACAAAAGCAAGATATTTTAGAAAAAACATTGTATTCAATACTAGAATGTTCTAAAATAATTGTTAATTTATCATAGTTGCAGTTATATTATCATAAAGAAAACATAATAAATAATAAATATAGTAAAATAAGAGCTAGGTTACAAAAAACTAAAATATGTCGTTATTTCTCATAAATAAAATAAAGAAATGTAAAGTAATGTAATTATAACCTCCAAATAACTACACAATAGAATGTTAGATATACGGAATTCTGACTTTCGTACGTGTAGGCCACGCAAAGTTGTGATAGCGCCTTTAAACAAATGTGAATTTGTATGTCAGATATTACACAATACCATTTAATTAATTGTATATTACGTAAAAGCTTCTTTTTCATCATTTTTATCTACTATTCGAAAAAACCGAAAATCCGGATTTTGAGAAATAAAAATCCGGATTTTTCATAGGCCCAAAAAATCCGGATTATCCGGATTTTTCGGATTTCGAAGTATCCGGATTGCAATCCCTAGTTGCAAAGAAGCCGAATAATCGACCGACTAGTCGGCCAAGCCGGTCATGGTTCCGGAAGTTTCCGTAACGGTTTTTTTTTTACTGCTAAATCGCGGGTAACTCGCACAAGCCGCCTGCAAACATGTCGAATCGGAGATTGGTCGGATGGGTTTGACTTAACGCGACCAAACTACGTAGGTCCCCCATCTGCCTAGGTATCAATATCCACTTCTCTGATAGTACATGCAATCTCGATTTAATAATTCATACTTAATTTGTCGTTAAAAAATAAAATATTGAAAACATGATTTTTTATTAATGATTAAATTTCAGAAACACTTATTTTTATTTTAAAATGTGTAAGACTGATTGAGTGTGATATGAACACATAATTAATAATCGAGGTTTTTCTTTAATGTAATTCCAAAAAGAGCAAAAAAGTAAAAAGCCGGATAGTCGGCGCTTTTAGTCGGCACATCTCTAAAATATACTTTCGGCACATATCTTTACCCGAATAAAAGTTATATGAATTTCAAACTAAGAAACGTAATCTTCTAAGGTAGGGTAGTTGGTAAAGTAAGGTTAAAGGTTGAAATCTACCCTGGATTTGAACACGATCTCTCGTTGGGATCGCATCAATCGTCCCGCGCCGCCCCCCATCCCATGTCTTCCGCTACACGTGGAGACAAATTAAATCCGATGGGGGTTAAAGGGGGGTTACATTCTAATGATGGAGATGAAAATTAAAAAGTGTTAAAACCGTTGTTTAATGATATAGAAAAATCTATACCCCAAACCAGCTCATTTAAAAAAAAAAGACGGGTTGCACTCCGGGAGTGCCGGCAGAAGTCAAAACTTGATTATTAACGTTATGCATTTTTTTTACCCATTTCCAATCGATTTTTTTAATTAATCGAAACACTTACAATCGATTAAATTTTTAACCCATCTTTTGTGAAAATTGATTTTTAAAAAATCGTTTTTTTTAATTAATCGAAACCCTTACAATTCGAGTTTGACTTCGAGTTTTCGAGTTTTCGAGTTCGAGTTCGACACAAAACACTACTCTCCAACCGTCTTACGGTTTTTCTATGGTTTTTCGATCAACACGAAAATCTAACGCGAGTTTCATAGTTTTTACCCATCCCACAAAAGTGCTCAACGCCGCTAAAGAAGTTTTCACTTCAAAAAAAGTTAGGATAGATATATTTTCTATTAAGTTTTATATGAGGTATATTTTCGAACATCTTTTTACTTCTTACTGCTGCTTCTTCTTCCTACAGGAACCTTTTTATACGCCAAAGAACTTAAATTGTTTCATATCGTTTTCTTTTAAAAAAAAATAATATTATGTTTTATATCTGTTTCCTATATAATTTTCCATCCCGGAACTTGTTAATTTCTCACACTCACCATCTTTTGATCTCAACATTTCCTTTCTTTTGGTAATAATTTCGTTATATGGCGACATTTTAATATTGTCTGCCATGTCAACACGTTTTGTATGGTTGTTACCCGCTGCCTCCCGCGGCATGGGAATTGTCCACCCCTGTTGGACTTATTTTCCCACATGTAACCACTTTTTGATATTTCCTTCCTACAAGAAATAATTTGTGTATAGGACATACCTAATATATGTTACCGCGTTTCCTGCCTTCCGCGGCGCTAATGCCCAAAAGCTTTGTCCACATTGTGCCTTTTTTTTGTTCAACAAGGGCATGCGTTATAGCCCAGTCAACAGCGAAGGTGTGGCATGCAAGTGATGTGCCCGTGACGCGCGTCAAAATCCACCCGCGTTGAAAGAAAAGTGTCATAGCGCGCGCTACGATTTCAACGCGCGTTACGGGCATGCCTCACGTTTGACGTTGACAGCGCTATAAGGCATGCGGCATGCCCTTGATGAACAGAAAAAGGCACAGTGTGGACAAAGCTATAGGGACTTATATCATCTTACTTGTTAAATGTTTTATGTCTGCTGTTACTTACATTAGGTATATGATTTAGGAATTGTCCATCTCTTATAGGATTTATTTTCTTACATCTTACGTTTGTATCATCTTATCATTTCCTTCTTTTTGGTAGTAATTTCTTTAAAGGGTGTGCATTTTGATATTTTCTCCCATGTAACCGCGTTTTGTCAGTTTCCTGCCTCCCGCGGCGCTAATGCCCTAGGGTTGCGTCGTCGTCCCAATCGTAAACGTTATTTATGACCCCGGCGATTACTCCACTCATCTGCATACAAATTTATGCTGTGATCATACCCCAGCTTCCGACATCGATTTGTTTGTGGGACCTAGAACAAGAAACAAGAGTAGATATCTATTAAAGTGAAGTTATTAGATTTAGTGGTGGGTATGAGTGGTGGGTGGAAAAGAGTAACGTTTTTTAACGTTTGTAAGGGAAAGTTTTAACGCTCGGGCGCGTGCCCCTACATATCGAAAAAAAAATTTTTTCAGCGCCCCAAATACAGGCCACAGGGTGAGTAACAGAACTAAGTGAAAATACTTTAGGGTGTGTACTGTGTACGTGTTCCTCGTAGAATGGTCACTTTAAAAGTACCAAAAGTATTGGTTTTTCAGTGCTGCTATTTTCACAGTGAACTCTCTACAAGGAACACATACACACCCTAAAGTAGTACTACCACACACTTAATTCTGTTACACCCTGTAGATTTAAAAAACAATATATTTTAAATAATTTGAAATAGTTTTTCTGCTTATCATTCCCTTGCAAAAATGAAAAGAAAAACGTACCAGAAAAACTTAGAAAGCGCAGTTCGATCGCTATCAGATGAACGTTTTGTTGGAATCCGGCGGGGGCAATTTCCACGGGAATATATTCCGAATGACACTATCTGTAAATGCGATAATCGCGTGACCGCACTCGGTAATTGTACATTTGGATTAATAGTGCCGTGATCAAATTCCTAAGTTTTTAAACTGTGCATACCATTATCCTGTCATCAGATATAAATCACACATTTTTTCGTTTAGTTTTCTTTCGAGTTTTGGGGAAAGTGGAACTGAGATTGCAGGTAGACAGTAGTCAGCAATAGCGATATGCAGATTTAATATGAGTATAAATATTACTATGAGTGAATCATAAAATGTAAACTTCGAACTTTATAGGAATGTTTTTGCTTTCGAGATATTTATTTAACCGACTTCAAAAAAAGGAGGTTATCAATTCGACACGAATGTACCTATGTAATATTTCCAGAAGTGCCCAGTTTTTGTATAATATGTTAATCTGCGACATATTCTGAACAAATGTGCCAAATTTCAAAAGTGTATGTATGTATATTGTATGTATGTATGTTTTTACGTTTGTGCACGCATATCTCCGGAACTACAAGTTCGATTTTAGTGATTCTTTTTTTATTGTACTAGGTATTGTTCAACTTAGGGAATACTGCAAGTCTCATCAAGAATCGGTTTAGTAGTTTTTGAGATAGGGAAGTTTAATTCTTAATTACGTACAAAAATTTTAAGTCGGTTTTATATTTTTAAAATACTATTATAATTATTATTGTATTGTGTGCAGGGTTAAGATTTTTGTGATTTGTATGGGCAAGCGCCCCATTGACATGAATTTGCCCATACATCAGTTAAAATTAAGTAAGTATATTAAAAAGATATACTTACTGCGCTGCTACTTTTACAGTGAACTCTATACAGGGGACTCATACACAGTAGGTACACACCCTAAAATATGATCACTTAGTTATGTTACATCCTGTTTATGCTTTTCCTTCTATCTGTGCCTATGGTTTTCATCCGTATACTACGCCTGAATCCTGATTGTTGTATTGTTTCTTCAATTATCAACCGACTTCAAAACAAGGAGGTTATCGATTCAACGCGTATGTATGTAATATATTTTCCAGAACTGCGCAATTTTCGTATTATAATATGTTAGTCTATATCAGCGTCTGAACAAATTTGCCAAATTTAAAAAGTGTATGTATGTGCTTTTATCTTTGTGTTCGCATATCTCTAGAACTACCATGCCGATTTCAGTAATTCTTTTTTGGTTGTAAGTACTAGGTATTGTTCAACTTAGGGAATAGTGCAAGTTTCATCAAAATCGGTTCTGTAGTTTTGGAGATAGGGAGTTTTAACTCTCAATTACGTACAATTTTGAAGTCAGTTTTATCTTTTTACAGTTATTCGCTTAGTTTTTATAATGTATTTCATGATGATGATTACACACATGAGACTTGCAAGTTACAGATATCCAAATACACTACCTGGACATTAATGGACTGAATGCCCCTAGGACCTAGGTAGTGAATTTGAGACTTAGCCACTTGCGCCAGTCTTGGTTAAAGTTAATAATTCTTGGTTGAATATAATTTTTTCTCTGTTGTCTCTATTTTTCGAGTCTCAAGTCTAAGGGTCTACACAGACGGACTGCATTTCAACTGCAAATTTCAGTTCAAGTGCAGTTTGAATGCAGTTGACACGACTGTAATGCGACTGCAATAGAACTGTAAACCAAACAGTTCACACGACTGCACGCCGACTGCAACTGAACTGCAATCCGACTGCACGTTTAATTTGCAGTCGCATTGCAGTCGTGTCAACTGCATTCAAACTGCACTTGAACTGCAATTTGCAGTTGGATTGCAGTTGCAATGCAGTCCGTCTGTGTAGACCCTAAAGCCGGTACAAATAGTCAGTACACAAGAATCAAGATGCATCTCGGTCTCAAGACACGGTTCAGGCTCTGTGATTAGTTGGCTGTCAAAATTTGGACCAATCATAGAGCCGAACCGCGTCTTAAAGTTAAAACTTAAAACCGAGATGCATCTTGAGTACTGACCATTTTATACCGGCCTTAGATATCTCTACTCAACTGACGTTATCCCTTTTCTATGTTAAAGACTCTTTGTCTGGTTTCTAAGTTTTATTGACATGAGTTTTTTTATTCCCTAGTGATTGGCTAACGTCAAAACATTAAAGTCTAATCAACTACCCTCTTAAAAGAGAAACTAAAAAAAAAACTTTGAAAACTGAGCATAAGCGGCCGCACATTACATTTTGACACGTCATAATTCTGATAGTTTGCGGGGTCTATAACAAAATATATGAACAGAGTGCGTTCCGGCGGGCGTCCGAATTTTTCTGATCAGCGGATAATGTGCGGCCGGGCTTAGGTCGTCGTAAGTGTAAACTATATCTAAATCTTAATTATTATTTGAGTAAAAATCTGTCTTTGTTTTCCTTTTTTTATCTTTTTAACACTTTAATAATCTTGTATTCTATTATTCTAGTACTATCCAGCTGTATAGTGTATGTGCGCTTGCATTTTTTATCCACATCGAACGTGTGAAACGCGACGTTCTGCTCTTTAATATGTACATATTGATATATAATCGATAATGAATTAAACATGTCTCCCGTTTCAACCCCTTCTATTTTTTGTGTTGTCATATTTTACAAATCATTAAACTTATGTTAATAGTTCGTGAGCCCTCGCTACCTTGGCCATTTGAGTAAAAAAAACTTCTCCAATCACATTCGGAATGGTAATTTTACAGTTTTGAGCACGTCAATTTGTTAATGCGATGGGCTCGCGTTTGTGGGTTTCGTGACTTTTTACGAATTAGCTTTTGTCTCTTGTTTTTTTTTTAATTTTATCGATAGTCATAAATTTAATACGTTACACGGTTTTCGTAACTATTGGTAACTATTTAGTAATCCGTGGTTTTAGTTTGATTTATGTCTCTGGTGCGGTGTTCTACTTCTAAGCCCTTGGATAATCTATTTTATTTTTGTTTTGTATTATGATTAATATGATATTTTGATTTGAGACTCAAAAGTTAGATTTATTCTGATGTGAAAACACTTTTCTCTTTTTCTGGGGGATTTTGCCTAGCAAAGTTTCCTATCAATATTTAATTTTTTTAATTAAAAATACAGAAACAAAATAATCTGCATTCTGCTTCCCTCATGCTCATAGGCATCAAGAATTAATTTAGTTTATTATTATTTTTAGCAATATTCCGCGAAATAAACTTCCACCTTTAAGGTCGTCCCCCGAGCAAACGACCTTGGCCATACATTAGCCGCGTTGCCAAGATCGCGCCAAAACCCTATTAGTTTTACTTATCTTGGTTCAAAATTGTCCTAAAAAAATTTTAAAACGGCGAATATGTAGTTTATGATATTGTCGATCTATTGGCGTGAGTTTCAAATAAAAGTAATTTGTAAATCCTAAGGAGATGCTGAATGTATGCTTGAATTTTAACAAATTGGTATTACTTTGGAAGCTGATATCATGAGTATAAGAAACAAAAATAGAAAATTTAAAACGACAAAAGGAATGTTGATATACTGAAGATTATTGCTGATTTTTTTATTATAACTAAAATGAGTGAGTCCACGCATAGGCATGCGTACAGCACCTCCCTCCTCCCACACTGCCTATGCGTACACTCGCATGCAAGAACTTGCAGACACCACCACCACACAAGCAATAATGTTGGCAAATCCGTGCAAGGCCCTTACCACCATGCAGGTTGAAAATCTCAAGAATAAATATAGAAACGAAAGTGTATGTTACTCAAACTCAAACTCAAACTCAAATTTTTTTTATTCAGAATAAATTTTTGCAAATATTTTCTGAAAGTCTACATGATGCCTACCACCGGTTCGGGAACTAACCCGGCGAGAAGAACCGGCGTAAGAAACTCGCAGGGGGCCCACTTTATTTACCAAAAAAAGTGAGAAAAAAATTAATCTTTTAAAATAAAGTTTACAATTCTGTAACTTAAAATTATACAATGTCAACATACATACATAATTGTAAGTCATAAAATAATGTAGAAGTAGCCTTGCAAGCAGCCATCCTACTCCCAAGATGTGCCGTCGTTTATGAAATCATTGACCTTATAATAGGCTTTGGCACACAAACGTTCTTTGACTACATTTTTAAATTTATTAATGGAAAGATTTTGAACGTTTTCTGGGATTTTATTGTAAAGGCGTACACATTGACCTTTAAAAGATTTACTAACTTTACTAAGTCTGATCACCGGTATTTCTAGTTTGTACTTATTTCTAGTGTTTCTTCCGTGAATGTCACTTTTGGTTCTAAATTTACTAAGATTCTTTCTAACATATAAAACATTATCCAAAATGTATTGAGAAGCAACAGTTAGAATACCAATTTCTTTAAACTTTTCTCTCAGAGATTCAAAAGCTGACATTTTATAAATTGAACGTATAGCTCGCTTCTGCAGCACAAAAATCGTATTAATGTCGGCAGCGTTTCCCCATAAGAGGATGCCATACGACATTCTACTATGAAAATAACTGAAATAAACTAGTCTTGCTGTGTCTTCGTCAGCAATTTCCCGTATTTTTCTGACTGCGTATGCTGCAGAACTGAGCCTATCTGCAAGATTAGCAATATGAGGACCCCACTGTAGTTTACTATCTAGTGTAATGCCTAAGAATACAGTGGAGTCCACCAAATCCATCTTCTCATCATTTAATAGTATATTGGTTTTAACTTGCCTAACATTGGGCAAAGTAAATTTTAAACATTTAGTTTTCTTAGAATTTAGAAGTAAGTTATTAACGTTAAACCAATGTACTATTTTTGAGAGAGCACTATTTACCTCGTCGTAATTTGACTGTTGTCGCTTCACTTTAAAAATAAGTGAAGTGTCATCAGCAAAAAGTACTATCTCATTATCATTATCCTTAACAAGATAAGGTAAGTCGTTTATGTAGATGAGAAAAAGGAATGGACCTAAAATGGATCCCTGTGGGACGCCTAATTCTATTTTGGTCCCATTGGACCTTTTACTATTAATGTCAACCCTTTGAGTTCTATTTTTGAGGTAAGATGTCAAAAGGTTGAGTGCTGAGTCCCTAATGCCATAGTGGTGCAATTTCCTGATCAATGTAGCATGCTCAACACAGTCAAAAGCCTTGGAGAGGTCGCAAAAAACCCCTAGGGCATCCTGCGAGTCCTCCCATGCTTCAAATATACTATAAAGAAGACCTATACCAGCATCCGTTGTGGATCGACCCTTAGTAAAACCATATTGATTTTTATGCAATAAATTATTTAAGTTAAAATGTAATAGTAACTGATTTAAAATTATTTTTTCAAATATTTTACTTAGAGTCGGTAGAATCGATATAGGCCTATAATTTGTAGGATCAGATTTAAGTCCCGCTTTAAATAAAGGTACAACCTTACTGTGCTTCATCAAGTCAGGAAAAACACCACTCTTTATGCAGTCATTAAAAATCATTGATAGATGAGGAGCTATAATGTCAATTATTGATTTGATAATTTTAGTAGACATGCCCCAGAGATCAGTAGTATCTTTAATATTTATTAATTTAAAAGTATCAATGATATCTTTGGGGACAATCTCTCTAAACCTAAAATTGACATTACATTCCTTTACATTGTCTCTGAGTAGTTTTTCAGCAGCTGCAGGTGAGGAGTTTAAATTTTTCGTAGTTGAGACCGGAATGTCAGCAAAAAATTTTTCGAAGACAGTCGCAACCTCATGATCATTGGTAATCTTTTTATTTTCAAAATAAATTTCAAAATCAGAGCTACGACTGGTGACGTTTCCAGTCTCACCAGCTATTACTTTCCAAGTAGTTTTGATTTTATTTCTCGAATTTTTAATTTTATTCCTAATGTGAATAGCCTTAGCGGCTTTACAAACTTTTTTAAAAATCTTTGAATAGTTTTTTACATATGTTTTGAATTTATCACTAGTATTCATGCATTTTTCATCATACAATTCATATAATCTTTGTCTGCTTATTTTAATTCCTGTAGTTGCCCATACTGTGAAATTATTATTATTTTTATGGCTTTTTTTAACCGTTCTAGGAGTAAATACAGTATTAAATTGGGTTCTTATCATCTTAAACAATTTGTTAAATGCTTCATCTGAGCTATTTGTCTCATCCAATAATAGTTGAATACTTGAACTTAAGTTATTTCTAAACTTCTCAATACGTTTTGTATTCACAGGAACAAACACACGCTTTTCCTCTAGGTAACTATCGCAATGTATATTAAATGAGGCTAGTTGCCCACAGTGATCAGAGCTAAGCTTATTTATTATTTCTTTTTTACATGGAGAAAAATTTGTAAAAATATTATCAATACAAGTTGCTGTTGTGTCACAGATTCTTGTTGGCTCATAAAACAAGTAATTTAGGTTATATGATTTAAATAGAGATGTGAATCTAACAGTAGTAGAGTTCAAGTCAAATAAATTAATATTAAAGTCACCACAAACGATAACTTTTTTGTTAGATGCACATATCTTTGATAATATTTGTTCCATGCTTTGTTCAAAGGAGTCATATAACCCTGATGGTGGCCTGTATACGCTTACAATAATTAGTTGACTTAACTCTATGCAGGCTACTTCTATTATCCGTTCAGAAGAGAGGTTCACAATGTCTTTACGTTCTTTGAATTTTAAATTTTTTCTAATTAATATAAGTGATCCGCCTCTAATGGCATTCTCTCTGCTGAACGAGCTTGCCACCTGGTGATCATTGAGATTGAAAATGAGTTCATGTTTTCTAAACCAGTGTTCTGAAATACAAATAATATCAATTTGAAATTGTTTTAGAAATAACTCAGTTTCAAGCTCTTTACCTACCATTCCTTGAAAGTTCTGATGCACCAAGCTTATAACATTCTTGCTATTTATATTGGAGTAAGTTTTGGTAGGATTTTTCACACTTAAGCTATTAGTGCAAGAGACATCCTCCATTGTCTTATGGTCTAATTTAAATAATTAATTGGAACATATTCCAACTCGTTACTAAAACTAGAATACTGCTCAATAGAAGCAGGAGTCAAAGAAGCCAAATTCTTGGCTTTCAAAGAAAATAAAAAAATTGATAGCATATTTGCTATATGTCTCTTACAGTAATGAGATAAGTAGTACTTATCTATACTTATATTATTAATAAATTTACCATCTAAATTATTTATATCCACAACCTGACATTTTGGTTGTGTGTCGCTTAAAACTATACAATTATTGTTGACAGCACTATACAATATGCTATTCAACCTAAATCTTATCTGATTTTCATGAGCAACTGAAACTCTCTTAACTGTCTGTCTGATTATTTCCCTTCTTACTTCTTCTCTGGGTACCTCTTAGTCTTTACCGATTTTGATTGGAAAGGTCATGGAAATATTTACTTTCGTGTCCTGCGAAAGGACACATAAGACAGGAAGAAATAAATCTACGGCTATTGCGCGATTAATAAGTTTCTACACCTCTAGTCCGTTTTTTTTTATTAAAAAAGTTTTTTATATTCTGACTACTTCTGCTTTAAAATCGTTACTGCTAGCGCCATCTGTTAGTCAGTGCTAGTAAACATCTGTTAATAAACAGAAGGAAATTTATTTTCTAAAAATTATATTATAGTACACACAACACACAATATATTTTTAAAAGTTAAAAGAATGAAAAATGCAATATGACATGTTACATATCTGTGTACTCAAATATGTAACAATAAACTCAGATTGTAATGAATTACATTGTATATTTTTATTTTATTTATGTTCTTGTAATAATGAAAGAACTTTTACTACTATTATTAAATTTACTACTAAAGCAAACTAAATTAATTGCTGTTTTAAAGATTTTTTCATAAAACGCGTTTAAAAGTTACTTGCAAATTCTCGTTTTCGATTTAGCGCCATCTGTGTCCACTGTAGCGAACTAAGTTGTGTGAGTGTTAGGTGACAGCTGTAATTGTCAGGCTAACTTTAGACAACGCCATCTAGGTTCGATTAAAGAAACTACGTACTATACAAAAGCTCTACTGCTAAGCTTGTACTCAAGGGGAGAATACAGTCAACACAGAGTTTTTGGGTTCCGTTATATCTTTCAAATCTTATTAAATTATGGATGCAGAACCCGATTTAGCTTTGACCAATCAGAACGCGTTTTACATTGGTTTGACATTTAAGAAGAGAACCGATTTGTAATTTTGTTAACCACAGAAGGTAAACGATTTCTGCGAATTGCAACAGTCAAACACCCCTTGTCACCATTGAATGTATGAGGTTTGACATAACGCATCGCCGCGCTGTGTCATGACCTGTTCTGAGGTCATGACTCATAACTCATGAGTCATGACTCATGACGTACGCGATGTGCGTTAGTCAAATGAAATGAAATGAAAATATATTTTATTGTGCACAATCAAATTACATAGACAAAGTTTAAAATATATTAATTACAAAATAAAAAGAAAGCACACAAAGGCGGCCTTATTACTAAGCAGCAATATCTTCCAGGCAACCTTTGAAGCGAGAGGATTAGATTGCTGGATTTGGGTATAGTGCTAAAAAGTATATTGAAACTTTACTATCAAAACGGGGAATCGAGACAGTAGCGGTCTTTGACTCCCTGTCGAAAAACTTTCTATATAAACCGTGATCGATAATGAAGTGTCAGATGTTTCTAGTCTAAGGGCGATATCGTATTTTGCATAATCGATGTGAACTGAATATGAAGCATATCACTTCGAACTAGTTTCCGACCGAAACTCATTTTTCAGCCGAAACCGAAACCGAAACTTGATAATGACGATTATTTGCAGAAATTTATTGTTCTGTAACATTTATTAACACATAAGAAAAAGTGCCAAATTGTATTTTTTTTTTTACTTTTTGTGACATTTGTCAAAATAAATATTATTAATCTTAGACTCGAATATGTTCCCTAGAAACTTTTCAGTATCATAATATTCCGTTTTTTATACGATTCCAAGTTTTAATGTAATAGAACGAAGGATAACCTGTAAAACATGATCAGAATTTATTTCAAGACATTTACTATTGAAAAACAATCAATTGCAGTAATATTTTTTGTATGTGAAATACGGACATGCAGTCTCACAGACCGCGGTCGAAGTCCGAAACAAAATTACTATGATATTATAAGTTTAAACACTTACGGATTTTGTCGCGGAGCACTTATATTAATCCCGACGTTTCGGCTGCCTTACACTTACGTCTTGGACGTATTAGTAATAAGGAATTCTGATGGCACATTAGGTCATACGGTGTATCGCAAACCTACACACACAAACAGATATTTAAATGGTGATTCCCATCACCACCCAGCACAGTTAAATACTGTTGGAAAATCTTTATTTCAAAGAGCGCGAGGAATCTGCGATGAACAGCATTTGGATACCGAACTTCATCATGTTACACAAGTTTTACGCCACAATAAGCTTCGGGTACCACGCAAACAGAGCAGCAACCGAGTGAAGCCGGCAACAGTGGAAAGATTACTTGCAGTGTTACCATTTATAAAGGGAGTCACTGATAAAGTGAGCTACATTCTAAGGAAAGCTTCAATAAAAACATACTTTAAGCCGCCCAAAAAGATCAGCCAATGTTTACCATCAGTGAAATGCAACTTACCCTTTCAAGATGCAGGAATCTACAAACTCGACTGTGATTGTGGCCTCTCTTATATAGGGCAAACCAAAAGGTCCATCAAAACCCGGATCAAGGAACACATTGCAGATGTCAAACACCGTAGAAACACCAAGTCTGCGATTTGTGAACACACACTGGATTTGATAAGCCACAAGTACTGGCAAAAGAAGCACGATACCGCCCAAGAATGATACGCGAGGCCATAGAAATTAAAAAACACCCTAATTTTAACCGTGAAGATGGTTGGGTGCTGCCATCTAGTTGGGATCCAGTAATAAACAAACTCAAGCACAAATCCATGACACCTCGGCTTCAAGACACTATGAGTTCGTTCTGCGTAGATCGGAACGCAAACAAAAATGATGAATCGTAGGGTAGTTGAATAACTTCAAGAGATTGGACACCTGTCACCTCAGTCCGCCCGTGACCACGGCAGCTGTAAGGCAGCCGAAACGTCGGGATTAATCTAAGTGCTTCGCGACAAAATCCGTAAGTATTTAAACTTATAATATCATGAGTGATACTCGCGAAAACTTAAGAAGTCACAAAATTACTATCATGAGTGATACTCGCGAAAACTTAAGAAGTCACAAAATTACTAAGTAAACTTGCAATTTAACAGAACTAAAAACAGAATTAGAAGGAAAAAATGTATAAATTAGATTTAAAATTTGATATTTTTGTATTTAGATGATAGCTTGTAGCATGCCTCTTTCATAAGTACGTGAGATATAACTTATAAGGCACCCATATTTTTTTTGTTTTTAGTTGGAAGTTTATTTCAAAGGCTTGATAAATCCTTTTATTTGTCGGTGCAAGTAATTTTTTCGCTCTTACTTTAATAAATTTTCTGCAAATACAGCAAAAAATTTTTACGTCCATTTTACACATTTTTGAAGATATTTTTACGCTTTAAACTACTTAAAAAACTCATAATTTCTCTAAAAATTAAACACGCACAATAAATGCCAGCGGCAAAACCCGTTCCAACTCTGATATCCCCAAACCTCTTTATCTTGGTCACGACGAGTGTCTCTGAGAATTTTTAAAATCTTAAATTTTTATTTATCTTCGCCTAGAGCTAGACTATAAAAGCTACTTTCTTTTTTTTAATTTATGTTTCTGGTTAATTTTCAATGCAAATAATCGGATAATAGTCATTAAGTAACAGGCACAAGAAAAAATATTTTTGTCAGCTTGTGTAATGAGGGCCGCAAGAGAAGTGGGGATACGATTCTAGCAGAGTAGGAACGGTCTGTGAGACTGCGCGTTCATAGTTAAAGGTTAATTATTTTAATTTTAAATATAAATAAAACGCGTAGTAAAAAGAAAAGAATGAGGCGAAATGATTGACTAGATAAATCTCGCAAGCTTTATCCTCCTATATATTTAGTAAACAAAGTTCACACACAACTTAATCAATTTATTTTATTTACTTTATTCTTTGTTTGGGAAACATTGTTAAAATAAGAACATAATATCACGTAATTCACCAATGTGCGTTTGTCGTCTAGAAATAAAATTCAACCCTCTCCTGTTCGATAAGAATAAGTTTAGACCATTTGATGAAAATAAAACGAAGTACTAAGAAAAACAAAATAAATAGTTAGTAATTTAGTATAGCCCGGTCACATTAACTTGACGCATGGCTAGGATGCAAAATGCATTCCAGCGATGCGTTAAGTTGATGTGACCGTGTTATAATATCTTATTACAATTTGTTATGAGACACACTAACAAATATCAGGTAGATAATTTTGTTATTTAACATACCGGCTCCATAATAACGTCATGATCATTCATGACGTTATTATGGAGCCGGTATGGCATGGCATGGCTTGATCATTCAAGCCATGCGTCGAGTTATTTGACCGCGTTATAGTTATTTGCAAAACATAACCTCAAAACACGATTAAAATATGGACGGTGGCGAGATGAGCCGGGGTCTCGCCGGCGAGCAAGCACGAGTTTACCGAACGACACACGAACACTAGAGTTTCGGTAGGGCCGAAAGTTTCGGCTATATTTTGGCCGAAACCGAAACTAAGGCCGAAACTGGATTTTTTGGCCGAAACTGGCCGAAACCGAAACCGAAAGTTCGGTCGGTCACTACTTCGAACTCATAAAAATTGGAGATTATCATTCTATTGCTAAGTACTCACATACAGTTTTTCTCGATAGTTTTACTCGAAATCGAGCAAAAACCACCATGTGGACCGCAAAACTCACAGCTCGAAGGCTCGCATCATTCGTAGCTAATTTCCTTCGAACTGGAGTAAAACTATCGAGCAATGCTGAATGTGTGGACGAAAGCCCGAGCCGTGTATTTTACTCTACGTGATTGCTCGATCGAGCAAAACCGTATGTGAGTACTTACACTAATAGTTACCAAGAGGTTTTCCGATGAATCTGTAATAATCTGTGTCTTTATAAGATGTCAATTTTATTCTTAAATATTATAAAACAGTGCGAGCATTTTTCATTTGGCGCCTAGACTAAAAAGGTCAATAACCGCTACCGTCTCCATTCGCCGAGTACCTACAGTTTAGCTAATTCTAAAGCTAGATTTATTTGCTGCGGCGCGAACACGCGGTTTGGCCGCTACACTACGCGATCACTAGCAAAATATTATGTACTATGTGACCATATTTTATTTACGTAAAATTTATTGAGATCTACCGGTGTAGCGGCCAAACCGCCCGTTTGCGCGGACGCATATAAATCAAGCCTAAATACACTGCACAGTAGCCCTAACACGGCGACCAGTAGAAATGCGAAAGTATAGACAAACTGTGGACATAAACTTAAGGTGCCGTTCCGATCTTTACCGCGACAAATCGCGACCGAAAAAAATTAAAATGCCACTTTATGACAGACTATAGTATATGTCATAAAGTATATAATATTATTTGAATTTTTGTGACTATAGTCTGTCATAAAGTGGCATTTTAACTGAATTTTTCGGAACGAAAAAAGATCGGAACGTCACCTTAAGTTTATCTCCACAGTTTGTGAGTTGTAACTATAGTCTGTCATAAAGTGGCATTTTAATTAAATTTTTCGGAACGAAAAAAGATCGCAACGGCACCTTAAGTTTATCTCCACAGTTTGTCTATACTTTCGCATTTCCGCTGGTCGCCGTGCTAGGGCTACAGCTGGTGTCGAGCGTCAACTTGGTAAAATTAATTCATAGCGAACTCTCCCTATTCATCGTGTGCACTCAATTTGTTATTTAAATGCTGACATCCCACGAGGCCTGTCTCACCCCCGGGTACCCTGCTGCCTGCATTAATTGAGTTGCTGCCTCAAATCTGTTGCTGTTGCTATTTGCTATTTATCTCTTATGTAATGTGTCTTTTAGTTGGTAAGATTATTTAGTGTACAAAAGCTGGGGTCTTCAAATTAAATACTGGATGCGCTGAATCACTTTATTACACGACAAGTTAAGTCGGCGATAGGCAGACGACTGACTCTCGCAAGAGTTAACTCGCCACGCCACAAATATAGCGGACTTTACAATATGCAATTGCCGAGAATTATAACACACAGTTACTTTACTTACTTTTTACTATGTTTATCTTCTGTCACATAGATATATTTTACCAAATGACGCCCACAACACTATTGCGCCAAAACTCGTTTAACCGTACATTTTTCCGGGATAAAAAGTATCCTATGTCCTTTCCCGGGACTCAAAGTATCTTCATGATAAATTCCAGCAAAATCGGTTCAGCGGTTTGAGCGTGAAGAGGTAACAGACAGACATCCAGACAGACAGACACACTTTCGCATTTATAATATTAGTATGGATTACGAGAGAACCTTAGGTATTACTCAAAGTACTCGTATAATATGCCAAGCATCTAAATCCGATAAGAGCTATATTCTTGCCTACCATCGGCGTGGGTTTCTGTGGCAAAGATAGTTTACTAAAACAAATAGCTACTTACGGTTAAGCTTTTAGTATTGCTTATTTTATACAGATTAATAAGTATCTATGTTATCCTTAATGGGCATTGTCCCAAAAAAAATCACATGTACTTTTTATAATTTTTTTTCGTTAAAATAGGGTATTTTAAGAATATAAATTAAATAATTTTGAAATTCATTGGCTAGTTTTTTCTCAATAAATTTTTAAAGTTTCGCTCTGACGTCATCATCGGCGGCCAATTGACCTCTGCAGTATGTTTTTTTTCCTTTCAATCTTATTTATAATGGCTGGTTCGTCTAATGCAAGTTATCATTATGTGAAAGCTGATACGAGAAGCTTACCAAAAGTTCGAAACGTAAAGTTGGTCGAATTTATTGCAAATTTAACGCCATTGAAGGTCAAACTAAGGTTAAACATATTTGTTCTAAAATATAAGTAACTAATGGGTATTTTTTTCGTTTATATACAGAAAAACGATCACTGACCTTATTCCTCGAAATGTTTTTGTAATGAGCAAAATTAAAAAAAAATGGACAATCCCCATTGCTTAATATCTCTGTTTACGTGACTCTTGTCTATGACGCCCACGGGCTACGCGCTACGTGCTACGTAGTTCGTAGACACGTGCTACGTGAGCCTACGGGCGTAGTTACGTGTTCACTTCATACAATACTTTACGTTTACGTACAAAAATTAGTAATTCTAATGGGGTTTACATAAAATAGTATATATACTGCTTATCTTTAAGAGTAATCTATAATACAAAAGGTTTTTTTTTACATTTCTTTAAAATGTCTCACATGGACCGATAAAAAAGTTTCACATCGAATGTATTCTATTTAACTTTGATCATAACAAAGTGTAAGTACTTATCCTTCTTTATTTTATGTACCTAAAGGTACTTTTGTAAGCGACCCACTCGGCTAAGCCCAAAGTGTGTAAACAAATACCATAATTGCCAATATCAGGAGTTGTCAACGCCGGCACAAAGACGAATTACCATATCAATAGCCCTTATGTATGCTGCCGGCGGCCATGGGCTCGATCCTGGTAAACCTGATCACTGTAAAACATACTTAAAGACTAAAAGTTAGAGTTGAAAATGCTTTGTAACAATGCTCAAAAATTAACACATGAATGATGATTGTTATCACAAAAAATGTGTTTTAATGTAGTTGATATAAGGTTCAAAATAAAAAAAAATCATCGCCAGGGGTGTGAATTAAGATATAATAAAGGGTATGTCACACAAGCGCTTAGTGTCAACTGCCTTTGATGTTTTGTTCAGTGGTTGTGTGAGACGTAGCACGGGGGTGTGCCCCGGCGGAGGGCCCCGCTGTGCCCCGGCGAGGGCCCCGGGGCCCCGGGCGTGCCCCTGTCACCGCCACTGACAGCCTTTGTAATGAGAACACTTTGTCCAACGGTACATTATTCCACTTTGGAAAAAGTTTGGAGTGCTGTCGATGGCATGTTGTAATAAATTAATACTTTAGGCCCACTTGCACCACTCCGGATTTTTTGGTAATCCTTTGATGAAATTTCATGCCTTCTCTCCATAATAATTATTACTTAATATGAATAAGAATAGGTACTATCTTTGGGCCACGGTAAGTTCTCTTTTTGAACACTTAAATTATTACACATTTACATCTAAAGCTTGCATTACCTTAGTTCACAATAACGATATTTCAGGTGAGATCAAAGTTTAAAACTGTTTTTATCATTATTTTGGACTTGTATAAAATAATTACAAAGTTGAACTCTTCTACAATCACAAATGTGGTATTTTTTGTACAATCTGATTTGAATCAGCAACACTCTCACATGAAGCAGATCGCAACACTCAAGTTGCTTGACATTTTGATTAGACGTACAAGTTAACATCTACAGTCTGATCCAGTGAGGCTAGTTTTACGCTGAATGCCCGAACAATAGATTTACGCCAAAGAATTTTGTCTCACTTAGGTATATAGTCTGTGCAAAGGTTTCTGGTAATAATTTTTACCAGAAGCCAAACTGGGCACTGCAAGCTCACCAAACACCTAAACAGAATGGGTATTTGTAGTATAACGACTTGCAGATTCTGTGAGGAGGAGGATGAAACACCTATTCACCTTCTCCTCGACTGTCCTGCTCTACTACAGAGCAGGAACAGGCACCTTGGTCGCCACGAATACTCATCCACAGAGGAATTCGTCTCACCAGGGTCGCAGTGACGTCAGGGCTACATCGATCTGCCTTTAAAAAAAAGTCTATGCAATGTGGAATCATTTCCATATTTTTGAAGTCTATGTGCGACTTGATATTATGTAATACAAACTGATAAGTGTGATAAGTCATAACTATTTTTGTGTGTATTACCCATTGCATAATTAGTTATCTTAGAATTTAGAATACATTAATTACATATTATTATTATTCGTACAAAAGTTTTATTTCGTTGATTTATTAGATCAATTTTTTGTAGCAGTGTTGGTTTTTTGTAGGCAATGTTTGAAACTTCCGTTAGCATTGTGACGACAAATACGCGATTAAACCCAATTGCACAAAAACCAACAATATCTTGTGTCACTTGTGCAAAATCTATTCAATCGATCACATTTTCTATCGCCCCTAAGTTGTACGATATAAGGCTTAATTTTCTTAAATCTTAGATTGTCACCATAGATTGTATTTTGACATTTCTATCCTATTCAGCTATTTAGCCGCGGGCTAATCGCTTGTAGCTTTGACAATGGCAATTGTATAGATTACTAGATTACATTGACATTTGACGATGTTACGTTTGTACAATCACAGACAAAAAATACGAGAATGCCACAAAATGAGGCATGATCGCCTCTCAATAGGTTTCGCTAAAGGGTATCGTTTTTCGCCATATCGTTTAGTACTTTTGTTGATTTGTATTTTGTACAATTTACAAGGTTTTTTCAAATTATGATCTTTCATTCCTTAAATTCTAAAACAACGCGTTTCAGGTTTGTGACTCGTTTTAAATGAAATTCAGTATGTACATTTCTATATGATAAAAAAAACTAGATCCTTTCCCGAGATTTCATACATCTCTCTATATTATAATTCCATCAAAATTAGTTCAGTAATTTATCCGAGATGAGTAACACGTGTTTACAACGTTGGTCTGGAAAAATTAATACGATCTTGCTAAACATACCGCGAGAGTAAACAAAATTTGTTAGCTTTCGCTTCATTTTTTGGAAACATCACTTTTATAACAAGAACAGTTAAGCCTCCTTTTTTGGAAGTCGGTTAATAGTAACGGTTAACAATGCAGGATTAACAAACTTCATAACATATCGCAAGGAGCGCGCACCCGCAGCAAAAACTCAATACCTGCTTTAATAACGTTTGCGCTCTTTGACGTGTCTTTGTTAAACACCAGAATACGCTAACCCCAGCCTCCTTAAATGCTCAATAAGTATCCACAGTTCTGTACTCAGTTCTCTAGTGGTAGGAGGTCTTGGTAAACTGGTGATATGTTTGTTAAGGTTTTCGTTAATACTATTGTACCTGAACGAGTTGGATGGGATTAGATATTGAGTGCGTTTATTTTGACTTTTGATTGCGTTTATTTTGTGTTAACTTGTGAAACGCTGTACTGGGTGTTTTGGCAAAGTGGCCTAAGTTGTGCCGGCTGCTCTAGCAAGATTATGTTGCAATAACAGCCATCAACGAATGTAAAGCTAGATTTATTTACAGTAATTTTCTAGATTTATTTAAGGTGATTACAATAATTTTTGACAACATAATGTTGATGACTTTGTATTGATAATAATCAAGGCTTCATAAATGCTTATCCGCTGATTTTATTCAGTCAAGTTTTTTAGATATAAGAGTCGAATATTGCTTTACACGTCATGAAAAACCTGACACTAGACAGCATAATTTATAGACGCTGGAATAATTTGTTTAACGTAGACTTGTAGAAAGTCCCTAAAATTTAAAATTTAGAAAACGTGATTCGATTTGAAAATTAAGTAACTTTCATTGTGCGGGCTAGAATCACTTCTACAAAAGTTAAAGTTGCCTATCTCCATGAATTTACATTAACATAAGAATATAATATTCATAATTCATAGTGATCTAAATTCTAAGGCAACTTCAACTTTTGTGAAGGCGATTGTAACCCGTTCAATCTACGAATAATAAAAAACTAAGGAATACTCTTCCTTAGTTTTTTATTATTCGTCCTCCGTCTCCGTCAAAAAACATGCTCCAAAATACTTGTACCCCCCCCCCCCCCCCCCCCCCCCTGATTCGTATGTGAACTAGAATCGGTCTTTAAACTTTTACCAACTAAAAACATTAGTTTTTTCCTAGAAACTTTTTTGGTGTGGTTTTTGGTGACGTGAGACTATTGAGAGTGAGACAGGATGCCCTATGGATAGATGTTTTTGTCCTTCTTCTGGTGCCCCCTCAGACGTGATGCCCTAGGCAATTATAGTGTATTAGTATGGGAGTTACGTTTCCTGGTTTTATTATTCGTAGCGTTCAATGAAAGTTATTTAATTTTCAAATGGCTTCACATTTCCTATATTTTATGGTCTTTCTTCAAGTCTACAGCGAAACAATTTCAGCGTCTAATGTTAATGTAAACACAGAGATACGAAAATGAAAATTCCAACATGTTTATCCTCCTTTTGCCAGGTCGGTTGAAAATTCAAAACACTTGCATAAAAATTAGGCGCGAAATCGTTCACCGGGGCGCTCGCAAAAACATCGTTAGCCGCCATGTTTGAGCGGCGACAGCGAGGGGCGCGCCCTCTATGTACACAATGACCAGATTGTGCAATACACTGTCCACAGAAACGTGAACCTTATCAACTGAAGATTAGAATCCATATTAGGGTAGTGCTTGAGATTTTGACAGCAAAATAGGGCTGGCAAACATGTGTAGCTGACATAGGGGTGTGGGCCAGGGGTGTCGCAATGACGCTGCCATGTGAAATAGATATGGTCGATGAAAGTGATACGGTAAATAAACACCGATTCATTATACGATTTGATATTTTATTTGAGCGAATTGTGAGGTTTTGCGGAATTATGATTTTAATTGAAAGATACAACTGTGCTCTGTGTTTTAAAAGATAGACTTTTATCCTTGCTATTTCACAACTGACTTGTGTTCGAGATTAAAATGGGTTCAAATATCAAAATGCAATGTGTAGGCAAAAGTCCAAGAAGGAATACTATTCTCAAATAACTTTAATGTTTAACCAAATGTTATTTTTTGCTGTATTCTATAGTTTCCAATTTTGCCTACCATGCCAGCCGAAAATGCCAACGAAATGTTGAGTCCAAATCGGACAATCTTTTTTGTTCAAATTAATTAGTAAACTTGATAAATGACGTTTCATCACAACTTTATACAGACAAAATGAAAACAAAACAGCTAAATAATGCAAAAAAAAATCCCGGCAATGATTTCTCAGCATGTAAACATTACAGATGACGTGACATCTACAACCGAAACTAGTATTAGATATAGTCAGCATCATCGGGGAGACTATCGATCCCTCCCCCCGAGGGTCAGAGGTGAGGTCCTCGCACACTATACGCTAGAAACACTAGTATTTGTTTTGAGCTTAAGTCAGCGCCGTGAAAGGGAATATTAGATGTGGTACTCCACTTGCTTGTTAAGAGGTTTCATAGAGGATAGATTTTACGTAAGGAATTCTGAACAGCAAAGTAAACGGCCATAGCGATGGATGGTTAAAAAACGTGGTATACGAACTGGTAAACTAGTTGCTTAGAAATAAAATATGAGATGGGGATTTGTAAGCAACTTATAGAAGTTTTTTACGAAGCGCGAATTAGTGATCACACGAAAATACAGTGACAATGAACTAGCTTAGGTGTGCACTGTGCGTCTCAAAGAGTAGTATATAAATTAACAAAGTTTCGCTGCAGTTTCGATACAGTCTCTTCCTATGTAAGATAAGCTACTAAATCGAATTCTTAATATGAAAAGTTAAACCATCGACAAATACGTTCTGGTTAAAACTCCATAGGCTGCAAATGTTATGGAGAAAATATGCTGCGAAAATTCAATGTGCACATTTTTCTCGATAATGTGCTCAGTCCCTCATTTGAAGTGGGGACAAATTAATTCTTGCAATTAAGTGTGGATTTGGGGCCGGCACCGGCGGCGCGGGCGGCGCGCGGTTGTGATCCCGAAACTCAATTACCGACTGGGATAACGACTCGCCTACGTCACATACAACAGAGCCTTTACCCAAATTGTATTCGATAATTTCAATGGTGAGCTTAGGCTGATTTTGGTGACGGGCTGACCGCACGCGCAAATTGTATTAAAGAATTTCCACCGTGAACTTAGGCTGATTTGAGTGATGATAGCACGCGTACCGTCGGCGGCCGGCGCTGATCGCCTAAGATAAATTTTAAGTCTAGGGTTATAGGTACGCTCAGTCTGGCATCAGTTCTGTCCATCAGTTTGGGACTGACGCCAGAATGACGGTTGTAAAGTAGGTACTTAATAAAAATTCTGATGTACTACTCATTCTGAGCAAACTGATGGCAGACTAAGCGTGTAACTAGGAGAATACACTTGGGTCTCTCTGCGCTAGTATAATTATTCATACAATATATTTTGTGAGCGGTCAGCGAGATACTAAACAACGATATGACAAAGCATCGGAAACACCAAATGGCAATCAGAGCAACGTTATCTCAATTCGCATACATTTTTGATTTCCAACTTCACTGGTGAAACTATCGAAAGCAATTTGACGAAAGGTTCTGTACATATTAAACTATACATAATTGATGCGAACATCGAAAGTTCTAGAGTATTTACATTAACTGAGTATTTCAGTGCGTATTTGAAATGTTATATAATAGTATGTTGTGGAGAAAGTGTGAAAATGTATGAGGCCTACGTAATATTATTATGGTTTCTTGTATGCTATTTTTTCTTGACAAAATGTCACCAGTCTTAATCGATTCAGCGGTATGGGCGTGACGAGGTGACAGACAGATAGACGGACAGAGAGACAGACAGATGGACAGACAGATGGACAGACAGATACACTTTCGCATTTATAATATTATTAGTATGGATTGTTTTTTTTTTGTATTTTTGATATCTGTTTACATGGTAAATATCTTTTTTATGAAGGTGGTAAGTTTATAACTGGTAAAAACTAGACTTAACGATTCTAATAAACTATCAACAACGATAAAGTGTGTCGATTTCAAAAACCTAGCCTGAGACTTACAAGTTATAACTACCTCTGCACTCTCAAAAACTTACGAGCGCACAAATCTTAATATAGCAATTAAAACTGGCATATGCGAGGTATACCACATTATACTACCTCGGAGCTCTCATAAGTGGTCCTTACGTGATCGTCATAGAGACTACGTCGAAGGTAGTATGTTCGTGAACGGACAACGCTTATTGTGCCCTCCGTAGTCGGTGACAGAGGCAAGTGGCCTTTAATTGGCACTCCAGCGCCAATTACGAGTCTGGCGGCGGACAAAGTATGCTTTTGAATGGCATACACTACGACCTTCCGCCATGTTCCAATTTGGCGGTACTAAGGCGTGGGTTCGAGCCACTTTAGCTTTGTTGGTCCACTGTGGCCTGTGGGTTTATTCTTTTCTCTCTTTTCGACTTTCGACCATCGTGTTTTATTCAGGTACTAGAAAGTCAGGGTGGTACCTACGTATCTTGTGACAGTAATGCAACAGACGTTTAACAGCAGAGTTGCAGCAAAATTCAAGAATTCAGTTTATATATCAGTTCGATCGAAATAATCAATGGAATGTGTGGCCGCCTTTATAAAGCTCGCCTCTAGTTTTATTCAGCAGCCCATAATATATATTTTTAAGTTTTATAATAAGTAATTGACTTATATTGGTATCTATCGCGAGGTGATTTTCGTATAGGAAATGTCTGTTTGACATCTGATTTTGTACGGATTTTGCCTTTTGCATTGCTGTCGCAAGATACATAATCACATTATTGATAAGTGATAATATAGTCACTGCCCACTGTAGAAAACAGACATTGCCAATAAATCTATTTTCTACAGACTTTTTCCAGTCAGTCTGTACTCTGTAGTCATTTTCAGAGATAATAAAAGCTCAGTGCTATTTTGGTGTTACACCACAAATTAATCAGCGTGTACGGGCGTGCTCTGTTCCCAATTCCTGTTCTTTTCGTCGATCGTCCTGAGATGTTGACTTTTTTGGTTCTTATAAACTAGGAATATTTAAGTACGATCACAGAATTATATGTATATTAGTAATACGTACGATGACATTTTATGAGGCACACCAACTACTGGCCACGGTCACAGTATAGCAATATCCCTATATTGCTATACTGTGCCACGGTACACCAGTGTGCCGCGGCACACACTTTGCGGAACACTGTTGTAGATTGTAGATTGGCTCTATTTATCTTCAAAATAATATATTATCTGCTGTATTTCGTTGAAGTGCTGGACGTCGGTCAAGCCGTCGTATTATATTCGATTGTCGTAGTGGTTATTATGTCGACATACATTTCACCGTCAAGTGTCGTATCCGTAGCTCGTAGCCCGCGTAGGCCTATTACGTTGACGATAAAAGATAATATTATTCTGTTCTCTCTGCTTATAGTAACTGATCCCATTAAAAATTATTTATATTAGGGATCACGGTACAGGTAATACCTTTACCGTGATCATAGCCTGAGTGGAATCCTTTTCAACGTTATATTCGCATCGCACCGCCTTACACTGCTACGACCTAGTTTATCAAGGCTATTTATTTTAAGTTTTTATGTCTTTTTATTATTATCATTTTTTTTTCTTAAATTTTTTTTTACCTTTTATTGTTGTAGTGTAAATACAATATTAAACATAGAACAAGGTTCTATGTTTAATATTGTATTTAAGTGTAGTGTGGACTGTGGTGTGAATTTGTGTTGAATAAATGTTTTATTATTATTATTATTATATTGATTGGAATGAAAATTCTTGCTGAAAATTTTATGCTTAGTTTGGTGTAAGTACTTATAATAATATCTAATAAATAAAATTCTCGTGTCTTAGTTGGCAAACTCCTTTAATACGGCTGGACTGATTGTGTTGAAATTTTGTGTGCTTATTTTGCGGGTCTAAGAATCGGCCTAAATCGCACTATCGAAGTTTTCCAATATCTCCTTGACTAAGCATTACAATTGCCATGTTTTACGGTGCGTGCAATATGCTTGAGCTTGGCAATTGTATTGCTATAGTATACGGCGTACTACAAAACGCTTTTTCGTTTGCTGGATCAGCTAGTACAACACGGTCACATTAACTTGACGCACCGCTGGAATGCAATAACATGCGAGCTCCATAATGACGTCATCAAACCGTGCGTCTAGTAAATGCGACCGTGTTATAATTACTAATAAGTCACGTAATAAGCCGGTACGAGGCTGTTAAGTCTGGAGTGTGGCGGGGTTTCCGTGACGCGGCCCTCCAGACGAGAGGCCCCGCTCTGACAAAAGGTCTTGCTTACTCTACTGTAGGTACACGGTACATCTACCATTCTACACGCTCTACCTAATAGTCCAGTCATTAAAGCCAAAACCCGAAAGAAATTAGTAACTTGATAAAATTGTAGGGGGTTGTTAAAGAAGGTAAAATAACTTACCGTGTAATTTTGCAGCGTTCTGGGGTGTACGGAAAGGGTTGAAAAGGGGTGAAAAAGGTTTTTTGTTACTAACATTGCATAAAAAATTAGTAACACGCTGCAAATTTAGAATTAGGTTGTTCTTACCGTTTTGTAACGTGTATTAAATTTGCAGCGTTTTGCAATACACGGAACATTGTTTATTATTAAAAAACAATAAAATTTGTTAATAACAGGGGTAAAAAAATTAGTAACACGCTGCAAATTTGGAATAAGGTTGTTCTTACCGTTTTCTAACCTGTATTAACTTTACAGCGTTTTGCAACATACGGTACATTGTTTATTATTAAAAAACAATGAAATTTGTTATTAACAACGGTAAAAAATGTAGTAACACGCTGCAAATTTATAATTAAGTTGTTTTTACCGTTTTCTAACGTATATCAAATTTACAGCAATTTTGTAATAAACAATGTTCCGTATGTTGCAAAACGCTGCAAAATTAATACACTTTACAAAACGGTAAGAACAACTTAATTCTAAATTTACACCGAGTTACTAATTTTTTACCCCTGTCAGTAACAAATTTTATTGTTTTTTAATAATAAACAATGTTCCGTATGTTGCAAAACGCTGCAAATTTCATACACGTTCGAAAACGGTAAGAAAATACTAATTCCAAATTTGCAGCGTGTTACTAATTTTTTTTTACCCCTGTTATTAACAAATTTTATTGTTTTTTAATAATAAGCAATGTTCCGTATGTTGCAAAACGCTGCAAATTTAATACACGTTACAAAACGGTAAGAACAACCTAATTCCAAATTTGCAGCGTGTTACTAATTTTTTACGCAATGTTATTAACAAAAAACCTTTTTCACCCCTTTTCAACCCTTTCCGTACACCCCAGAACGCTGCAAAATCACACGGTAAGTTATTTTACCTTCTTTAACAACCCCCTAAAATTTTATCAAGTTACTAATTTCTTTCGGGTTTTGGCTTTAATGACTGGCCTATAAAGCTCTTTCCATACTACGCGGATACACGGTCTAGTTTCTACCTAAAGCTAATTTCGTACTACGCGACTGCCTGAAGTTGCAGCATCTTCAAGCAGCTTCATTCCATGAAAAAAAAGGGTTCATTAAAATGAACTATTGCGAGTGAACCGGTTTTAATATAACCATACATTTTATCGAAAACAAAACTATCAAAATATCTCCATACTTCGAAATCAGTTAAGCGGTTTAAGCTTGGTACAGACAGACACATTTTCGAATTAGATATAGGTGGTAACAGCGTGCTCTTAGCCTTAGACTACACTAAAGCGACCACTTGGAACCGTAATAAACTTTTTTTGTGATGGTGACGAAAGCCCAATTGTCGTGGCTTCAAACTCTTTTAATAAACTTAATCATCTCGTCGCATGGCTGTGTGACATGAGCCTAACCGTTACCTATCCACCCCACACACGTCCTTACCTATTCCTACTGTACTCACCCCACACTCGAAGACTCCAAACATAGGGAGTGCACGCATCCGTACCGTACGAGTATTTTTGCATCTTAATGACTTGTACTCGACGGGCTATGTATAGTTTATGTACTACGCAAGTACGCGTATTGCGTAACTAGATGAATGCTTGCGACTTCGTTATGTAGAAAGTTTATCGCACAAAAACCGTATATTTTTTAGTATTTTTTGTACAAAAACTATCCTACGTCCTTTCCCGGGGCCCAAAGTTTAAGGTCACAGAAAAACACAGACAGATACATCTTCGTATTTTTATATTAGTATTAAGTATTCATCAACATGAAACATTACTGCGATCGCCTGCGGTATTATGCCTGGCACTCTCATCCTACAAACTTGAAAATTATTTCTAGGATTCTGTACTTCAATCTCGGAGCCCTAGTTTCGTCAAACTCAAACTCAAACTCAAAATTTTTTATTCAGAATAAATTTTTGCACATATTTTCTGAAAGTCTACATGATGCCTACCTCCGGTTCGGGAACTAACCCGGCGAGAAGAACCGGCGTAAGAAACTCGCAGGGGGCCCACTTTATTTACCAAAAAAGTGAGAAAAAATTAATCTTTTAAAATAAAGTTTACAATGCTGTAACTTAAAATTATACAATGTCAACATACATACGTATTGTAAGTCATAAAATAATGTAGAAGTAGCCTTGCAAGCAGCCATCCTACTCCCAAGATGTGCCCCCGTTTATGAAATGTTCACACAAACGTTCTTTGACTACTTTTTTAAATTTATTAATGGAAAGATTTTGAACGTATTTTGGGATCTTATTGTAAAGGCGTACACATTGACCTTTAAAAGATTTACTAACTTTACTAAGTCTGATCACCGGTATTTCTAGTGTTTCTTCCGTGACTGTCACCTTTGGTTGTAAATTTACTAAGATTCTTTTTAACATATAAAACATTATCCAAAATGTATTGAGAAGCAACAGTTAGAATACCAATTTCTTTAAACTTTTCTCTCAGAGATTCAAAAGCTGACATTTTATAAATTGAACGTATAGCTCGCTTCTGCAGCACAAAAATCGTATTAATGTCGGCAGCGTTTCCCCATAAGAGGATGCCATACGACATTCTACTATGAAAATAACTGAAATAAACTAGACTTGCTGTGTCTTCGTCTGCAATTTCCCGTATTTTTAACCGACTTCCAAAAAACGAGGAGGTTATATGTTCGGCTGTGGATATTTTTTTTTTTTTTTTTTTGTATGTTCAACGATTACTCCGCCGTTTGTGAACCGATTTTCGAAATTTTTGCTTTGTTGTATTTGGTTTTACTCCAATTTGGTACCATGTTCACAAAGTGGTGACCTGATGATGGGATCCAGGAGTAATCGAGGGAACTCCTCGAAATTTATATGGAAACATATGGTGATTTTGGTTTTATGTGAAGTGTACTAAGAATACGCTACCAAAAAGTCAAATATTGGGTCAAGGTATACCATGGTTTCGAAGATGCTGAGAGAACTCCTGACTCCTTATAGATACACGTTTGGGAGTTTCGGAGTTGTTTTAAGAACAGAAAGCATATGCTACTATGCAACTCATATTTATCATCATAATCATCATCATCATAATCATCATCATCATCGTCTTCATCATTACCACGTCGTGTTAAGGTCACCAATGTCTCATGGCACAGAATAGATAATAGTACAAGGCATAGGTGTGGATATACTAATAATAATAATAATTTTATACTGTATAACAACACTTTGTTTAAATATACACGGCGGTCAGCGCCACGGAGGCGACGGTATCGCGGCGCCGCCGAATATACTTTACTACTTTATATACAGATCGAATACTATACTAACTACTTTATAAAATTTTAATAGACAAAATATAGAATTAAAATAAAGTTATTTTAAAAAGAGCATTTAAACAAAACAAAGTCAATAAGTGTTTTTTTATTAGTTATACTTATTAATCGATAGATGGCGCACTAAGTATCGATTTGAATGGATTTGAAATTGAATTCTTGATTACAAGAACAGCTGTCAATAATTATGATAATATTATATTATATTACTAGCTGTCCCGGCAAACGTTGTTTTGCCATATAAATAATTTTTGGTATGAAAAATAGATGTTGGCCGATTCTCAGACCAATATCCTCACAATATGCTCACATAATTTCATGAGAATCGGTCAAGCCGTTTCCGAGGAGTATGGCAACGAAAACTGTGACACGAGAATTTTATATATTAGATGAGTAGCTATGCTACATCCTATGCAAGCTTATACAATTTTTTATCTGATAGATCCTTGGATCGTGGAAAAACGAGACACAATAGCCTTTCTATTGTTATCGCAATCGCCGGTGACCGCTTGGGGTTTGAAGTATTAAAATTGTTAAATTACTTAGCACAATATGTTCACTTCACTGATAATATATTATTTTGTGAGTGTGAACTGTGTAATAAGATACGTAAAATATACGCGAAGGTTTACCTACTAGTGTAACTAAAAAGAGTGAAATTATTATTATTTTTAACAAAAAATTAAAACCGACTTCCAAGGTAAAAACAATATTAACATTAATATGAACTAAAAAGTATTAAATAATTTTTGCTATCTAATAGTGCCTTTTTCCGAATTCGGCTAAACCTTGACTATTTCTGTACTCAATCTTCATTATTTTGAAGTCGGTACCAGATAGCTGAATCTTCAGTCCTCTGACAGAATATTTGAAACTTTTGGAACTGGCACCGACTTCAAAATTATGAAGATTGAGTACAGAAATAGTCAAGGTTTAGCCGAATTCGGAAAAAGGCACTATTAGATAGCAAAAATTATTTAATACTTTTTAGTTCATATTAATGTTAATATTGTTTTTACCTTGGAAGTCGGTTTTAATTTTTTGTTAAAAATAATTCTGACTGCGTATGCTGCAGAACTGAGCCTATCTGCAATATTAGCAATATGAGGACCCCACTGTAGTTTACTATCTAGTGTAATGCCTAAGAATACAGTGGTGTCCACCAAATCCATCTTCTCATCATTTAATAGTATATTGGTTTTAACTTATATAGATAAGAAAATGGAATGGACCTAAAATGGATCCCTGTGGGACGCCTAATTCTATTTTGGTCCCATTGGACCTTTTACTATTAATGTCAACCCTTTGAGTTCTATTTATGAGGTAAGATTTCAAAAGGTTGAGTGCTGAGTCCCTAATGCTATGGCAATAGGGACTCAGCAATTTCCTGATTAATGTAGCATGCTCAACACAGTCAGAGGTTTTGGAGAGGTCGCAAAAAACCCCTAGGGCATCCTGCGAGTCCTCCCATGCTTCAAATATACTATAAAGAAGACCAGCATCCGTTGTGAATCGACCCTTAGTAAAACCATATTGATTTTTGTGCAATAAATTATTTAAGTTAAAATGTAATAGTAACTGATTTAAAATTATTTTTTCAAATATTTTACTTAGAGTCGGTAGAATCGATATAGGCCTATAATTTGTAGGATCAGATTTAAGTCCCGCTTTAAATAAAGGTACAACCTTACTGTGCTTCATCAAGTCAGGAAAAACACCACTCTTTATGCAGTCATTAAAAATCATTGATAGATGAGGAGCTTTGATGTCAATTATTGATTTGATAATTTTAGTAATATTTATTAATTTGAAAGTATCAATTATATCTTTGGGGACAATCTCTCTAAACCTAAAATTGACATTACATTCCTTTACATTGTCTCGGAGTAGTTTTTCAGCAGCTGCAGGTGAGGAGTTTAAATTTTTCGTAGTTGAGACCGAAATGTCAGCAAAAAAATTTGCGAAGACCGTCGCAACCTCTTGATCATTGGTAATTTTTTTATTTTCAAAATAAATTTCAAAATCACAGCTACGACAAGTGACGTTTCCAGTCTCACCAGCTATTACTTTCCAAGTAGTTTTGATTTTATTTTTCGAATTTTTAATTTTATTCCTAATGTGAATAGCCTTAGCGGCTGTACAAAGTTTTTTAAAAATCTTCGAATAGTTTTTTACATATGTTTTGAATTTATCACTAGTATTCATGCATTTTTCATCATACAATTCATATAATCTTTGTCTGCTTATTTTAATTCCTGTAGTTGCCCATACTGTAAAATTATTATTATTTTTATGGCTTTTTTAACCGTTCTAGGAGTAAATACAGTAATTAATTGGGTTCTTATAATCTTAAACAATTTGTTAAACGCTTCATCTGAGCTATTTGTCTCATCCAATAATAGTTGAATACTTGAATTTAAGTTATTTCTAAACTTCTCAATACGTTTTGTATTCACAGGAACAAACACACGCTTTTCCTCTAAGTAACTATCGCAATGTATATTAAATGAGGCTAGTTGCCCACAGTGATCAGAGCTAAGCTTATTTATTATTTCTTTTTTAGATGGAGAAATTTTTTTAAAAATATTATCAATACAAGTTGCCGTTGTGTCACAGATTCTTGTTGGCTCATAAGACAAGTAATTTAGGTTATATGATTTAAATAGAGATGTGAATCTAACAGTAGTAGAGTTCAAGTCAAATAAATTAATATTAAAGTCACCACAAACGATAGCTTTTTTGTTAGATGCACATATCTTTGATAATATTTGTTCCATGCTTTGTTCAAAGGAGTCATATAACCCTGATGGTGGCCTGTATACGCTTACAATAATTAGTTGACTGAACTCTATGCAGGCTACCTCTATTATCCGTCAGAAGAGAGGTTCACAATGTCTTTACGTTCTTTGAATTTTAAATTTTTTCTAATTAATATAAGTGATCCGCCTCTAATGGCATTCTCTCTGCTGAACGAGCTTGCCACCTGGTGATCATTGAGATTGAAAATGAGTTCATGTTTTCTAAACCAGTGTTCTGAAATACAAATAATATCAATATTAAACTCTTTTAGAAACAACTCAATTTCAAGCTCTTTACCTACCATTCCTTGTAAATTCTGATGCACCAAGTTAAATACATACTTATTACTGTTATTTATTTTCCTTGTATTACTTTTGGTAGGATTTTGTAAAAGTAAACTATTTGTGCAAGAGACATTCTCTATTGTCTTATTATCTAATTTAAATAATTTGTTGGAACATATTCCAACTCGTTAGTACTACTACACTGCTCAATAGAAGCCGTAGTTAAAATTTCATTATTTGGAATATTTGTCATACTATTATGACTAAACTGCTCAATAGAAGCAGCTAATGTCGTACAAGCCAAGTACTTGGCTGAGTTCAAATATAAAAAAGTTGATAGCGTACTTGCTATAAGTCTACAAAAATAATAGGATAGATAATATCTACCTAATGTCAACTTACTTAATTTATGATTTAAAATATTGTTTATGTCAATTATATTAATTTTATTATTATGTCCATTTAATAAAATACAATTATTGTTAACAGCGGTATACAATTGACTGTTAAGCTGATGCTTAATTTTATTTTCCTGAGGCAACCCTTTTATATAAGGAAATGTAAATAATATAACCTTGGTAATATTTTGTAATTTATTTAATAATTCTATGTGATTTTCCATTTCTCTACTATTCACACTTCCCCGTCTCCCAACTAATAATACTAATGTTGTATTTGGACAGTGAGCAGTATTAACAATTTTTTTAATTATTTGAGAAAAATTAGCACCTGGTATGCAGGTGTTATACACTGACTCTTCTATGCATAACTTACTCAACTGGACCCCGACTCCTCGACCAAGTTCATCGCTGTAAATAACCACTGAACATGGGCCCAGAGGCCGGTGACACAGTCAGGCTTTCCATTTGGGAGTGCTTTGTATGAGTCTCCATACCCAAATCACTATCAATATTATTATCAGGGTTCCTTGAACAGTTCACCTGACATTGACAAGACGAGTTATGTCTCAATAAAGATCTCTGTCCTCATTCTATCGACAGTCATCCAGCAAAGTGCCCAATGCCGATATGTGACTAGATTGTCCTCGCGTTCAGAGAGCAATAGTTAATTTTGTTTCTTATATTCTTTAAGTTCCTGAAGGGACAGACGGAGTTGTTCCTCAGTCTGACGAGCCAGTTTTTCCAGCCAGCCAGCCAGCCTCTGGTCATCATGTTAACTAACAATAATGTAGTGTAAACTATAAGATAATCAGTTAATCAATTGACTTATATGTCTATCAATGACGTGCAAACCTGACATTTTCCAGTACCTTCAGATAGACCCAGCCACTCGATATCTTTAGATGGTGAGATATATGCTCGGTGTAGAGGGGTCACGCAAGCTAAAGTGGGATGTGTAAGATTTTAAAGAAGAAACAAGTCTATGCCAAGCCTACAAGCCAACCTATAAGTAAATTTATCAATGTTAGATTAAAATACTCAGGATAAATGTGAATATAGAATTATACTACAGAGGCAGTGGAATCAACAATACCAAGTACTCCTTAAATGAGCCTATCACTCGATATCTTTAGATGTTGAGATATTTGCTCGGTGTAGAGGTGTCACGCAAGCGAGAGTGAGGTGTAAGGGTTGTTAAAAAGGAATAACAAGGTCCATCAATCCCACTGACCGGCCTATGTAACCTTTGACAACTGATAACTCAGAAACAGCTGATCTATTGCTTTCCTCCCACGGTTATAATTACTGCCTATCGTCAACCTAAATCAACTTTTAATTATTTTATTGCTTAATAATGTAATAACTGTAATGTCTTTCGAATTTAAGCGTTTTTAGTATAAAAATTTAAATTACCTTTGACAGCTGATCACCGTTGACGTAAGGCACTTTATATTTTGGCGATTTTCACAAACAAACTTGTATATAGCACACTTGTATATAACGTACTTAAATTAATATAATTAATAACTTTTTAAAACAGTATTAATGGAAATATTTAAATAAATATAATTTTTTTATCGGGAGACTTCACAAAGTCAATTTAGTGGTAGGGTTGCCAGCCAGTCATGTCCGCGTATCCATCTCTATTTTCGTCCATCATCATTCACCACTCACCAGTATGCCCTCCAAACAATTTCTCATAGACAGCATGCAAACATGCTACGTCAACAAAGTGCCACAACAAAATCACAAAAAGTATGTTTGATACTCCCTTTTTTTTCTCGCGCTCCTGCTGATGGTAGCGACATCTTGCCACAACAAAACCTTCTAATTACAACGTCAGGCCACTTCCCCGGCATTTAAAACTCTCGAAAACTTTGTTCGCCTGAAAGCCTCCTTAACACTCGCTTACTTACTCCCCCTCTTCGCCATTTTGCTCCCATATGCATATTCTTTTACATAAATAGCAGTTGACAAAATATACGTGAATAGCTAACGAGGGGTTATGTGAGACCTTGTATAGGCATTGAAGATTGTTCATTTGCTTTCTATTGAGATATGCCTCAAAAAAAGTTAAAATTGTAAATCTCGAAACTATGCGAATTGTAAAGACTAGATTTTTTCTACGGCTTTGCCCGCGACAAATAAACATTATTCGGTACCCTATTGGCCGTCTTAGAGATGGAATTTCATTCTTGGTAGAACATTTACATGTTCACATTCTTGTTGGAACAAAATGTAAGTTTCTAGCTGCTGTTGGCCTTTGCGCTGATCTGTCCGTCAATCAGATTTACCTGTAATATAATATGCTGATAAATAACTAACGCTTAGTAAACTCCTATGAATAATACCCGAAATCAATGCCCAATTAGATTAAAGGATCAGACGTAGCCTGAATAATTAATAAATAATTAAAACCTTGACTCAGATACGGCTAACGCATGAATAATATACGCTAACTACCCCCCGTATCATTACTGGCCTCTTGTGCGTAATTAATAGGGCCGGCTATCCCGGCTTTATTAAATTTTAGCGCCCCCCTGAAGGAGGGGGATGAATAGACCCATCACTTTTACTATTCACGGGGGCCGGGGATTACCCTGATGAGTTCTCTCCCGAGGGGAGGGCCGGTGCGGATTTCGCCGCGATTGCGACGCAATTGTTCGTGATTGCTTTATGTACGCTGCGACGATTGCGCTGACTATGTTGGGGACCTATGTATTGGGGTGTTTTGATGGTTTCGGTTTTGGCTAATCTGGGGGTTATGAAACGTGATAGTTATGTATTTCGATTTCTGTACGTGTATTGCGCTGAGAATGATAGCTCAGACTGAGAATCGCGTGCTTGCCATATTTTACTACTGAGATTCTCAGTAGTAAAATATCGCTAGCTGTGGCCCGCTATTTGGTCTGAATCAATACATAATAAAACAATAACAAATATCAATAATTTCCCCGATTTTACGCATTTTTCACTGATTCTTGGCTTCTATTGGTCACTGTAGCCTAAAGCCTTATACGATAAATGGACTATCGAACACAATAGGAACTTTTCAATTTGAATCAGTTTTCCGACGTCCAAATCCTTACTAATTATACAGGGCTTCCCTGTGAAGAAGGGCCAGCTTTCGCCACTGCACCCTTCGTTTGAGTTTTACCTAAACGTTTCTGCTAATTCGACTGTTTATAATACTATGCTGACCCTGTAAACTTTAAAACCTACGAACTAGTTATTCTTAACACTGTAAAAATAACGTAAACAGCGAGCTACAAGTTTATCCGCTAAATCAAAAACACGCAACACAGCTCGGAAAGTATGCACTATGTACAATAACAATGCTAATTACATGTTGATTCCCAAAACAAGTGAACACTGGCCCCGGGCGGGTGCAATATTTTTCGGGCGTGCGCTGCGAAAACAAGACGAGCTCACCCCATTGTTCGTGGTACAATGGGGCGAAACTCAAAAACGCTGCAATCGATGGCCGCCGGCGAGAGCTCCCGGATCACACGGTTAATTATTGACACATCCGTTTTTTACCCCACGAGGCTAAATTCACCCCATACTGCCGGCCTAAATTCATTGTGGTGATATTTCTTTTGTACGCGAAACTGGCTATTTCCTTACTTTTGTTGGCTCGACTGGGCGTCCCCGTTTGTTTTAAATTACGGGTTATCATATTTTGCTTGGCCTATTGAGAGTTTCGTACCGCCTTCTCGGTATGTGCTGAATAGTGATATGGTGGAATGAGAGGTTATGTAACGGAAAATCTTTGATGGATGTAATACGTATAATTTATTTCCAATAAAAAAACCGTAACTGAATATTGAGGTTTTGATAAATTAAAAGTTAATAAAGCCTGATTTGGCCCATACGGACCGTTGGATTTCACTCAAATATGACGCTGAATTCTTACTACCAGCCCGTTTTTCCTGGCTTTAGAAATATTTTCTATTCTTTATTCCGTCTCATCTCAAATGCCGATTCCGCTGGTAGAAAAATATGAAAATCAAATCCGACTCCAACGAAAAGAGTCCTTCCAATAAATGCAAAGAAATAAAATTGACGAGAACATCACGCACAACTCAAAATCTACATTATTCCCATTTAACATATTGTTACGGATACGGACAGTTGTTTACCTCTGCGCGTACTTTCTATAAAAGTCCAACCATTGTTTATGTGAATTGCGTGTTTACGTAAACAATCCAGAATGGAATGTTCCAGAAAGCGTCGCGGGCCATATAAAAGGTAAACAAGCCGGCAGTCAATTCAGTTTTATCTGAGCGATCTTCGAGGCGACTTCGAAGCGGGAACAAGTGATCAATAGTGAGTGACAGTGATATAATGCTTAGTGTTTGGACTTAGTGCTTAGTGTTTGGACTTAGTGATTAGTGTGAGCTAGTGTTTGTGAATAAAGTCTTCAAGAGAGTCACCAGGTCTTTCTCTCCAAATCGTACGAACCCTAGCACGTAACAATATGAAGCCTATTTTATCATTACAAGTGTTTTAGACTTAGGTAACTCCGTCCCAACTCCCAATGAATTGAGAATGGGTCAACTATGAGTTTTGTTACAATAACGATAAAACAATCCAAAATATTATAAACTCTAAAGGTAATCTAAGGATTCTGATGATGATCTATTTCGGCTCTACAATTTCCATTTACGATAAGCCACCAATATCACCGGTGGCAAACCGTGTCGTGCGCGGCCCCGCGCCGCTCCGCACGCGAATATATTTTTTACTCTAATTTAAGGGTTGAACGTTATCGAACACGAAAACGATAAGCGTTATCAGATCGAGATCGCTCGGAATGTCGCCGAATCTCATTATCGCAATAACCCTTTCGTAATAAGGAAACGGTTCTGAAGGGTTATGGGTTTTGGAAGTCGTAAACTGCATTCTTAATGCGATGGGCTCTGACAAATGTTTGGGCTTGCAACGAGCGGATCGCCTGATGGTGATCCGTTTCCGATGGTGGTCCATGAATAATTCGACTCAACCATGAAACAAAGTCCGGGTTGCAAGATAGATGGTTTTCAGTAGAGTTTTAAAGTCTCTGACTTTATGACTCAGAAGGAGTGAGACTTAAGATTAAAATTGATTTTACATAAAAAAATCTCAAGATATCAAAAAAAATACGTAGGCTACTTTTTTGCGGGGTTATATATATATACGGTTCACGTGAAATTTCTTAATTAACAGAGCAGAGCTGCGTGGAACGTCTAGTATTGTATAACTATTAACTAGATCTTATTAGTAAAGGGTAGAGTTGTAGTTGATTGTAGATATCTACAATTAACTACAAGTGAGACAGACCTTGTGGCTTATTTCGTTTTTCAATAATGGCCACAAAGATGCCGCGAAGCTTTCAAAAGCTCCAAGTGACCTCAACGTAAGTCGTGTATTATTTTTCGTACATTCGAATGTTATAAAAAAGTGATCGCGGCGGCGAGTCTCAAAGTTCAGGGGCTTTTGAAAGCTCAAAAATAAAAGCTCGATGTAACGTGACGCTTTTACAAATCGGCAGCGCGCAAAGCATTGTCTTCCGCCGCGCATCACTACCAATCATATCAAAAGATGAGAGGTGTGGTAAAGCTCTTTGATTAGAGCTTTTTATGAAGCTTTATAGCATTTGTGGAGATTGGCTAGGGCCAATCTTTATAAATAATATTTTTAACAGCTGATTGTGTGTCATACTAATCCACTTGTATGAACACAATTTTATTAAACGCGGATACCTACACGTCTGTCAAGAAGTAAGAACCTCTTTACGCTCTTAATGACTGCTAAACCGTTTTTAATGAAATTTAGCGCATGCAAAATTAGTACTAGCAAAGTAGCTCAGCCCTCCTCCTCGCTCCTATGTTCTTATCCGGAACTCAAAGTAGGGGTATTACTTTGAGTTCCTGATAAGAACATAGGAAAGAGTTTATCCCCGAATAATGTAGCGATAGACGAATTTTGGCGGGTTGCGGGTAACATCTAGTAACTGATATGAATTATATTGAACACTAAGGGCCTGTTTCACCACTTGCTGATAAGGTGCCGGATTGTTCGTGCAGAAGCTCCATACTCCATCTGTCAGATAAGTCGTGGATGGCCCATCCGGGACTTATCAGCAAGTGGTGAAACAGGCCCTAAAATTTCGTAGTACACTTAGTTCACTTAGTTCAGGCCCTAAAACTTCGTAGTACTTGTCATATGCCTAAGTTTGTTACTATCGGAACAGATAAATATGTAATAGTAAAGGCCTATGTGCCATAATATCTACTTAAATATAATACATTACAAATCACATACTTTACTAACTAGCAAGAAGTCAATCGCGGTTTATATAGAAAATGACAAGTTTTTCACAGGGAGTCGATGACCGCTACCGCCATGGTTCGCCGAATACAGTATAGATGTCTTATTTTATTTGATGATAGAACGCTAAAATATCACTTACCAATTACCATACTAATTAGCAAGAACAAGGGCGAAAGCTACGCTAGTAACTATCTAATCTTTGACGAAAGTGTGATTGCAGCAAATACGTAGGTGCGATGCGCACTTAGAAAGTTCAGCCAAGTCGCATCCGCACTTAATCTGACAAGTGATAACTTAGCACTTTCTACTTTGTGCTTAGCTTCTTGATATTAAACTGGTTATGTAGAGTTACTTGGCTTTACTTTTATTTCGCATCTTTCATATTATATGTTACTTGCTTTGATGAACTGCTACGACTATTAGTTTACCTTATACGCTATATTGAGTATTGACTAATAAGAATGTTTTAAAAAGTTTAAGTTTACAGCTGCTAAGCTATACCTAAAGGTGAGCAAACTATATACTATGAACTGCAGTGTATTTAAATTAAACAAAGTTATATTATCATTTCAGTTGTTTACTGGGTTTTATTTATTCGTGATAAATATTACACTGAGTCATCGCTCAGTTGCGCGCCTTTTTATTTTATTTCACTCCCGTAGACGTTCTACGAGTAAAATAGGAGGCGGCGTAATTCGAGACAGCCTCCATTTGGAGATTAATAATAATTCCAAGTAAACAAAAAGAAAGCGGGCGCCTACTCTCGGTAATTGAAAACGAAATAATGTGGCAGGCCCGTAATGACGAGTCTAACGTGACTCGAACGTCCCCGATCTAACAAAGCATTCATTTCGCGGCGGTAATACCGCCTAAGGGCGGCATTGTTCATGATTTTCTGCGAGTCCTTTTTTTCGCATTTTCTTCTCGAAAAGAATAAAAATTGTGAGCGGCATTGTCGGCGCCGGGGCTCGCGCCGCGTCGCGCATAAAGACGGCCCGGATGACAACGAAATGACGAGAGCGCGGGTGGCCCCCCTCCCCGCCGGGAAAATGTCGCCCGGGCACCTCCCCGCGCCTACAAGACGGCATTTTTACACGCTCTGGGGGGACAAACAGTATTATGCACCCGCTGAACCCTCACAACTTTAAACTCTACCTTCCTACCCCGAGGGTCGACATCCGCTCGCCGGGGCCCCGCTTGACTTTTTAAAGCGCCAAGTGTGTTTGCGATAAATCGATAAGTATATAGTCCGCGCCAGCGGAGGGTACAAATTGCTCGGATTTTACAGCTCTTTGTGTCGAGGAGGTCGGCGATTTCCGCTGGAGTAATGGCGTTCGGGCCGGAGAATGTCTCGTGAGTGCCCTCCGAGCTGCAGCTATTTAAATAGAGGTGGAGGGCTCTCTAATTGAATTAGTAATTATATAAATACTCGCTCCACGTAGACACGCGTTTTGCAGGTTCTCTTTTGCAGTTGTATTTCTGGATAACCCTTTAGCGACGTTAATTATAAACATTTTCTCTCCATATTGAGATGAGCTGTTGACATCGTATCTTTTTATTGGAGTATGCAATGCACCATGTCTAAAAATATGAAATACTTCAGCAATGGAAACCTAGATAACTCTAGCTCGAATGCGACTATCAGTTTTTATGTTAATATTTTTTTAAAGTGGGGTTTCTTTTTCCGCTACAGACTTAGGCATACTCAACTGACCCGAAAAGATGCGCCGGCTGATGAGTTCGTGGTTTTAAAACTGATTAAGATTTCATCAGTTTTAAAACCACGAACCATCAGGTCAAGCTCTACATAATATTATCAATGTCGAACTTAAAAACCTACATTAGCACACCTTCTATAGGTACCATTCGTAATTCGTATTTTTTGACTCAAATTTTTAAGATTCTGTACCTCCTATATATAATACTAGCGACGCGCCCCGGCGTCGCACGGGTATAAAAGATATAGCCACTGAAAAAATTATTAAAATCGATAGCCTATGACCCTTCACGTGGTCTACTTCTTATCTGTGCCAAATAACATAAATATTGCTCCAGTAGTTCGCGAGATAAGCCCTTTTAAATAATTTCCCCCGTTATTTCCACATTCTCCTATTAATTTTAGCGTGATAAAATATAGCCTATAGCTTTCCTCAATAAATGTGCTATCTAACACTGAAAGAATTTTTCAAATCGGACCAGTAGTTCCTGAGATTAACGCGTTCAAATTAGCCCTTTCAAATAATTTTCCCCGTTTTTTCCACATTTTCCTCTATTTCTTCGCTCCTATTAGTCTTAGCGTGATAAAATATAGCCTATAACCTTCCTTGATAAATGGGCTATCTAACACTGAAAGAATCATCAAAATCCGTTGCGTATTTTTAAAGATTAAAGGGAACAAAGGGACATGAGGAAAAAAAGCGACTTTGTTTTATAATAAGTAAGTATAATATAATAAAAGCCTCGTAAACTTGTTTCAATAAATGAAAAATTTAGAAAATGCCGCAAGTGTTCGTCGTTTCGTTTCTACAATTAATGCTTTTGTTTTTTGCCCATTAGACTTAATTTATGTTTTTGACGATTTCGATGAAACCCAAGAGTTCCCAGGATCTTTTATAGGCCAAATATGTTGTATTCATTTGGACGTAAGGTTACCAGGCGTCCTAATAATGCCGGACAAAGTCAGGCTCTTCTATTATGAGACCGACTTATGTAGAGAGTATGTAGAGCTATGCATCTACATTTTGATATGAAAACCCTACTCATAATAGAATTTACGTCGAACCTATTAAAATTCCTACTGAGGATCGAAATACAAAGCTCTTATTATACCAGGCTATTTGGACTTTATATAAATGGCAAATTTAGCTGTGCTTATTTTGTAAATGCTGCGCTATGTTTATAACATTTTACCCACATAACAATATAGAGCCTTGTCACTGTCATACACACTATTGATGTATGTTGTTGCGAGCATATAATAATAGCTCCCACACCGGTTTCGGTGACGGTGGCCGGTTTCATTGAAACCAGGCCCAAGTGTGTGCGCAGTACACAAGAGCACTCTCTATTCCTTTACTCTCATAACCCAGTGGGACGGCAGACCGACACGACTGGCGAGAGATCAGGCGCAGGACCGACTTTTTACATGCCCATCCGACGCATGGATCATCTTACTTATCAGACAATCAGGTGATCAGCCTGCATTGTCCTAACCAAACTTGGAAATAACATGTTTCCAACGCGGGAATCGAACCCACGACCTCCGAGTCAAGAGCCGCGCTCTTTACCACTAGACCACGTTTGCGAGCATATATTACGGCAGGGACACTACCGTGTCCCCAGATAATTAAAGTATGTATAACAAAGTTCTTTATCATCTTTCCAGATGTGATGTTCAAGGAAAATACAAAAGATCTATTCCTGCATCCGGACAACGAAAACGCGGCAGCTGAGTTGTTGGCGACGCCCAAGAAGAACATTGAATCACCAGAAAAGTTCTTCTCCAAACCAGTTCATGGTAAGTAACAAACGGGTTTCCTTAACACTAGAAAGACCGGAATTCTGAACTTCCTAGAAAGACCAAGAGCGGTCAAATGACCCATTGTATATTTTAACGTCTTTTGTGTATGTTATTATTTTGCTTTTGCATTTTATTGATCATGTCATTATTTATAAATGTAACTTAATTAAATTTAAGAACAAATATTTAAGAAAATAATTTAAAAAAGCATTTTATAGACCTACTACTGATATAATTGACATTATAATGACTCCACAAGACTTATTGGTTTTGTTCCTGTATTTGAGCATAAAACACAGTTTTTTACACATTTTACATTTTCTTATTTTAGCCTAGAATGGTAAAGTTGTTTGAATGTACAGTAAATCATGTCAAGAAGCCACGGCCATCTTGGTCGAAATCGTCTATTGGAGGTCAAAAATATTATTTTTTAGTTTCATATTTTTAGTCACATCATAAAAATCTATTATCACTAAAGCTAAAAAAGTATATAAATATGCTATAGAAATAAAATATATATTAAATTTGGAAAAAAGTAACAATTTTTATAATTTTTTTATAGAACTACAATTCGTAACCTTTCGTTTGTTATTTGCTTCGTTTGTGTAGGTAAAACAAAAAATACTATAAACTTAGCATAAATATTTTGTTTCAATTCAAACTACCAATAAACCCTTGCTGTGTTAGGCCAAGTCAGGCAACAATACTACGAAAATCTACGATGATATTTGTAGTAATATTGATGCTTTTCAATAAACAGGGTTTCACTAAGCAAAAATCTTGAAATACGCTACAATGTCAAAATAGGCAAGGCAAAAGATTTTATTTGTACACGTTTTAGTGATAATATATTTGCAAATATTATATTCCCATTATGTTTACATATCAAAATACGAAATTTTAGAGCATTAACATAAATAAAAGTATTTATCCCAGTTTTGGTTCTATGAGTCATTCACAAATCTATTCCAGTCGAGTTTTTTATACATTTTAAATCAAATTTCATATATATTACACAAATAAAGCATAAATAATAATAAAACATGTGAAATAAAAATAAAACAAGCTAGAAAAACCAATTTTCTTTAGAAGTTGTATTCTAAGCGGTAAATTGACCGCTGCGGTCTTTCTAGGTAAGTTATTATACAAAACCTATATTAATTGAGCTATTGCGCCGCAAACCCTTTGTCGTGCAATTATCGTACCTTTTTCGGGGTTAAACTGGCACATTTATGAACTTTCCGTTAAACTGCTGAATGGTGCCAAGATATATTGAGTATATATCTTGGCATCTTTCAGCAGTTTAACCGTGAATAGGCAACATACAAACAGACAGAAATACTGACATTGTAATAAATTGTACTATTCAACAGCTAAGTATTTCACCGACTGGCCGCGTAGCAGGCTAGCAGTATCTGACTTCTTACGAGTACCGATATCCAAAAAAGGTGGCTGTAGACCCGTAGATTTGTTGCATTATGCGATTTAATTGCGTAACAAAACATCATAACTACGAACATAATCCGGTCATCTCACCACGCTCCGCTACCGTTCCATATTCAAATTATCACAACTGTCGATCAGGGCGCTCAGTATTGTGCGCCTGCGCATCTGCCCCATTATGAACGTATTTCAAGTGTTTTTTTTTTGTTTTTTTTTCTGTTTGCGCAGACAGGCAACGGAATATGAGCATTTATGAGATTCCACCTTTGATGGTAGATATCCGTGTTCGTCAATGTGAATGGAATGGTATAACAAGATTTTGGATTGCACTTATGAAGTTGGATATGTTACGCACAAATGTTTTCTCTTATTGACGGGTGAATAGATATTGTTTTATCTTATTTATAACTTGTGCTATCGATGACTGCTGCGTGTACTGCTAGTTTGTGTAATTGTTGCAGATCTGTAAAGAATAAACTGTTTGTGTACCTACTTAAAATTGGATACTGTTATAAAAATAAAAAAAAAGTGTGTCAGCTCCGACGCACGACTGGAGTTTACTCCTTAAGTACGAGTATCTAACCATACGCAAAAAATAGTATATAAGTAGGTATAGTTGCCTATACAGCATACCATAATATGTACGTCTCAATCATAAAGTTAATATACCTATCGGAATATAATATTGTATAATAATGTAAAAAAATTATATAATAATATAATATTATATTCCGATAGGTATATTACCTTTATGGTCTTAATACACTCACAGCCAAATTAGAAAGTTGCGCACTAACGGTGCGCACCAAAAACGTGACACATTTTCGTTACTTGTTAGTAGGTTTTACCCCTCGGATTTTTCTCGTACCGGGAACTCAAAAAAAATCACACATAACCAATAATATGTTGCCTCTACACTTACAGTCTACATGCCCTATGCAAGTCTATAGATAGGTAAAGTTAATTGCCGATTGCACATCTTATCATCATCATCGGGCTTACATATTTTTAGCAAGTTGTTTATCAAGTTAAAAAATCATATTATTCCGCTTAAAAACATAGCCAAAAAAATGAACCCGCTAACTTCGATTCGCTGTTCTAAAAAAGTCGAAATTTTTGCCAATATCACAGAATAATATATCCTACTATATTAACTTAGTACCAACCAATATTTACTTTTTTGCAATTTTCGGAAGAATCTCTAGTATAATTCAGAATAAAACATAGCCTAATGTTCATCAGTCATCACAAAGGATGTAGCTTTCCGTAGGTGAAAGAATTTCTAAAATTAGTTCAGTGTAGTTTTTGAGCCTATAGCCGAAACAACCTCCTCCTTTTTTGTAAGTCGGTTAACAATTTTCATAAACACGACAGGGCGCTGGCAAGGTGTGCGCTGAAGTCGGCCAATCGTCACCTCCGGCGTGAAATGTGGGCGGGGTGTCGCCGGCCATCGATCCGACTATATACCGTCTTGTTCGCGGTTATACTGCCCGTGGTATAACCCTTATGTGGAGGGGACAAGGGTTAGTGTGAGGTGATATCGTTTGGACCGTGGCCTTGTTTGCGTTTTACCATTTTAGTACTAGGAGCTCCGACATGATAATATGACAGAGCGGCTAAAGTTTTTTAGTTTTTTTTAGTTATAGGATCTCCGAGTAATATAATAGTACAAATAGAATTATATTACTATAGCCCTTGAACTACGTCTTGTTCGACTAAATAAACTTAATTCGAAAAGGATCTCTCGTAATCCTTGAAGCCTGCGAACGCACCGTAGAGTAACTTGGAGACGAATAGGCTACTTGACCTATATTCAATTTCATTGAACAAATGCATATTTCCAGTAGAACTTGGCCTAGGAAACCGTATTTCACCCTTATTATCAAATAAAAGCTTATGATTGATAAATAAAGTCGATTTGAAAATATGATTTTATGAAAATAGGAATTGTACTGGAAAACGCTTTTGCGGTACTTCCGATTGGGATGTGACGTCATCCTCATACTAATTTAATATATTTTATTTATCGCGCTCGCTATATGTAAGTTTATTTGTACATAAATAATAAGAATAAACCTATTATATATTTTCTTCAATAATTCAAATAAAACATCAGTTTTATATATATTATCTCCATTTATTGTAGACGGGAAATGAAATGGCCAAAACTTTTCTCCAAAAGTTTTCAACATTACAAATGATTTCTAATTTCTTATATAATTATTTTATAATTTTTGGGCACTTTTAGACTCGTACATTTAGCACATTAAAAAAATTTCAATAAAGAGAGTTTAAAATACAAAGCGTATGACGTCACTCTATGGCGGACAATGTTTTCGGCGCCATTTAAGAGGCATATTTTTCAATAAACATTTTTATGGGTTTCTACTGTGTAAAATATTAAAATATTAGTTTTTTTGGTAAAAATGAATGATTATGAAGCGATTAGCATGAAGAAAAAAATTAGGTCAAGTAGCCTATTGCCCATAATATGTAAACACTAAACATGGAACTAAGCTAAGGATACATTTTTATCGTTATTCGTTACCAACCTTCAATAAAAAATTTTAAACTGTTTTGACAAAATATCAGTTACATAATCCTAAAAGTGATGTGATGTGAAAGTGTAGCAGGTTGTATAAAGAAGTGACCATTAAGCTCTACTCGTTTAAACCCCTAAATTCGTCCTTCTTTCTTTCTTACTAAATTGATTGAAATTCGTGTGGATAGTGGAGATAAGACAGAGCTAAGGAATATATTTCAGAGAAATGCACTAAGTATAATCATACGTATGTTAATGTTTTATTCAAATATATTTTTTGGATTTTAGTTATTTTCAATGGAGCACTATTGTAAACTCAAAAATCATATTATTATACCGACTTCGAAAGAAGACACTTGTGTTTATACAGTTTACACAAAGTGTTGAGTTTATATTCGCCATTAAATTGACTTTTACCGTACCAATTTTCATACCTTGCAGCCTCGTAAAAACTAAAAGCTTCACGAATTTTACTCGCAAAACTTGACTCCTGTCTGTAACATAATATGACCGATAGCGGGCTCACTACGCCCGAGTCCCGAATCCCGACGGTATACGGGACTGGTTTTTTTACCGTGTGTTATTTAAAAACTATTTTCGATAGACTTATATGACGCGTAAAAATGAATAATTTTTGCGTTAACTTGTTTATTATAAAACAAATTAACGGCCGCAATGAGAGACATTTAATGACGATTAAACTTTAATTTAAGTGTTTGACAAAATCATCATTTAATTATAAGTTAAGTAAATAACACTCGTCTTTGAGTGCGACAGTGCGGAATTGTGAGTTAGTGTAATACGAACGACTAACGAATAACAGAAGGATAATAATAATTATTATAATCATCTCCTGAAAAAGAAGAATGAGAGCCGTCCATTCATTGACAGCGAGCTACCTAATTTAGAAATTCATTACTTAGTATATTATTTGTCATTCGAGAGTATTATCGCTACTAGTGGAATTCTGTACTATCCATATTCCATAATAATAATAATGTTTATTTGCTACTAACATTATAAATGCGAAAGTGTGTCTATTTGTTACCTCCTCACGACCAAACCACTGAACTGATTTTTCTGAAAGGCGACGGGTTATTTGTGACCCAGGCCCGACAGAAACGAGACATATACCTGCATTTTTTTCGTTGTATTGTGGGTATCCAAGACATGTAATTTTTATATTCAAAATCAATGGCTAACATGTTATTTTATTGCTTTCTTTTTTTCTTCAGGCGCAGTATGATAAGTGCTTAAACGAAAAATAAGAATCGTTATTTGCATGTAATTATATTCAATATCAGTGGAACACTTAGAAATATATTATATAAAAACACAAAACCATAATAATTAATAAATATTATTTTGTTTACCTAGAAAAAATTTTTTTTTCACTACCGTCTAGTATATTTCAAACATGTTATATTTTATCACGCGTGATAATTAAGTATAACTCTTAAACTATCTATAATTCTATATAGATAGTTTAAGAGATATATCTCTTAAACATCCCTACATAAGTTTTTCTTTAGCTAATGAACATGAAAACGAGATTTCTAGCCCATCTTAGGCTATAATACCTAATAGCACTTATCACGTGTGCACAACATCCTAATGTTCGTTTTCCATGATAACATGTATGTCAGTTATATTCATTAATAAAAAGTCTTCCATCAATGGTGGGATTGTACTATCTGAGAAGTTGATTCCTAGGCAGATGAGGGTCCTACGTAGTCAAACCGAGCCGACAGATCACAGCTAACAGTGAATTGACATATTAAGCCGACCAAATGACGTTGATCCGACAACTGCCTAGGAATCATTTTCCTCGATGGTACATTACTATGTTTTATATAATATTATACGTTTTTGAAGAAACATATCGTGATTGCATTCTACATCTAATAAGCGCATTTACATGTTAGCCAATGATATTGAATAAAGTGGCTTAATATTTGCCTCTGTGGCTCAGTGGTGAGCACGTTGGTAGCTCAAGCCGGGGGTCGCGGGTTCGAATCCCGCCGACGGAACAAAAAGTTTTTCAAAGTTCCCGGGTCTGGATGTGTATTGAATATGTGTATTATATAATAAAAAAATTTAAATATATGTATAGTATAATAGTAATAAATATATTTCCGTTGTCTGGTACCCGTAACACAAGTCCTTTAGGTACTTAGCACGGGGCCAGACTGACGTACAAATAGAACAATACTATAAATTTTCCGTCGCAAATTAATATAGAGAGCTGAGTATTCATGTTATATGTGAATTATTAAGTTGTACGAGTATGTAAGTGTCCATTTCATGTGATTATATTGGAAAAATCTTACCTATAAAGTTGTCACTAGCTTCTACGCAGTATCAATATTCGGTATCAATAATATTATCCTAAAACTTACGTTCATCAAACGGAAACCTTAAAAGAGAACCTCAAAACCAAATATCCAATCGATTTAGATAAAACTTCAATTAATAAATACAAAGAGGGTCTCCTTTATGTACAGTTCCCATGGGGCAGATATTGTACGGGAAAGAAGCGTGGAACAGATAGGGCAAGGATTCCCAAAGTGTGTGCCGCGGCGCCCTGGTGCACCGTGGGAAGGCAAGAGGGGCGCTGTGAGCCGATCCTCCATCATTATCCGAAATCACAAATGTTATAAAATATAATATTAATTATCTAAAGCAGGTAGATGATTAAATATTTGTTTATTCACCTGCTCAACTTAGCTATACCTAATCATTAAAGGTGTTTATTTATTTATTTTTTTACTATTTATTGCACACATACATTTTTAACAAGAAATATACACAGAAGAAAAACGACAACAACAGGTACTGCCTATCTCTAACAGAAATTTCTTCCGCAGTCCTATTATGTCCAGGTGTTTATGTATCTTTTTCTAATAGCTAGGTAGAGTACGCGCCGCGCCGTGACAGAATATTGTGACGTGCAACTGCGCCACAGGCTGAAAAAGATTGGGAACCCCTGAGATAGGGTATTAATATTTGACGCGGCTTCGCGATACAGTATTTTGTAAATTGTGTTATGAATTATAATGGCCTGTAATGGAGTGGCTAAGCCTGTTACGGCATTATATGTATGGATATTGATCAGTATAGTTTGGTTATGCCTAAATGGATTATGTAGAGTAGAGATTGATTGTCGAAAAAAGAATTTTAATTGTGCTTACTTGACGTTATATTGAGTAGATTTTTTTTCTACCTAAATGTCTAAAAGATTATATTAATTATGCCTAAATTTATAATGAAGAGAGTAGAGATTGATTTTTCTCTACTTGATTGTCGAAAAAAGAATTTTAATTACGCTTAAATGATGACGTTATATTGAATAGAGAGAGATTGTTTTCTTTCTACAGTCTACATTAATGTCGAAAAAAGTAGTTTATTTATGCCTTAATAATGTCGATAGTAGAGATTAATTTCTCTTTATGTGACGAAAAAAGGAGTGTTAGGTTTTGTCGTCGCACATAATTTTATTCTTTGAAACAAATCACGACAGTAAAATATTTATGTAAACGCTATTGAAATATTAAATACAGAGACGTCTGTACTACAATCATAGCCATTCCATAAAACCCTTCACTCATTCTTTTTTTTTTTTTTTAAAGAGAAGCATTAAAACAGGGAAATACTTTGTTTTATTGTAATGTCAATTGAAACAACCTACTGCTTAAGCATCATACTTTTTGAACATCAGCCAATGTCAATTCAGTCTAAGAAAATCTCAAAAAAAATGCTGACAATAAAATAATCCCTAATCAGAGTCTCAAGTAAACATTTCAAGAGCTGGTGACGTGGGCTTTTAAAGTCGAGTGTACGCGATTTTTCATTACAAAGGGTCGAGAAAGTGAAACCATGACATTTTCCTGTGCATTTGGGCACCTAAACCGTTCGCAAACATGGGGGCAGAGTAAATGAGAGGTGGGGTCCTAAACAAAAGCCCCCCACATCGACCCGGCCGGGGGTGAAAAGTAGGGTGACCAGGTGGGTGAAAATCGGGCAGTGGTCAGTGTGAGTTTTATTGTTTGGTTTTTTTTGGATTAGAGTCTGACAATTTTATAGATTGAGCTAATATCCCTACTAATAATAAAAAGACACAGTCTGTGTGAAATATTTTGAACAGACGTTATTGTTAAGTTCACAACGTTTTGATCTTGTCTGTTAAGGGTTATGTAAACTTTTTAAAGTTTTTAACGATTTAGGCAAAGACAGTACCTACCTATCGTCTGTATACAAAATGTTGATGTCTTATTTATTAAGTTAAGCAGTAATTCAGTGTTTTTAATTTATATATTAACCAAAAAGTGTCTAAGGGACTTAGACCGACTGACTGACTCTACAATCTTAAAACACCAAGAGCAAAATAATTTCAAAACTCTATATTGTAGAGTTTTGAAATCACTTTTTTTATAATGATGAAATGTGATACATAATATATTAAGTGATATACACGGATATAGATTTCTATTGTTTCTATGTTCTGATAGTTTTTACAAACAGTTAAACACAATCTGCATATTGCATAATGTTCAATTAATTATAATGTATTGAAAAGTCGATTAATGCTTATGGATGACGAGCTTTTGCCCTCGGCTTCGCTCGCGTTAAGAAGTATTATTAAATACAAACTTTCATCCCTATTTTAACCCCTTGGTGTTGGAATATTTCAAAATCCTTTCTAAGCGGATGCCTACGTCATAACATTTACCTGCGTGCAAAACTTCAGCCCAATCGTTGATAGATCACCATGTCAGTCAGTCACCTTTGAGTTTTATATATATAGATATGATATGTACCTATAATTCACATACAAATACATATCATCCATAAGTATTAACCGACTTATACACTTATGAATTATAAGTCATTTAAGATGTAACTGTCCCAATCGATCCCAAATCATAGCCGCCCTACACGCAGGGCGGTTGTGCTTTTTCGTAGCGCGTGTCACTTGTGCGGCGGGGCGCGGGCGGCGCGGCCGACACCGCCGGCGTCGGGTTGCCATGGCGACGACACCGCGACACCGCCGCCCCCCCTCACCCCCTCGCCGCCCCCTCCCCCGGCTCGCCCGCCCCCCTGCGACACACGGCTGCTCACTTATATACCGACATAGGGGTCGGCCCCCACTACATAAGACGGCACGGTCAGGCGCTGTAAATAACGCGAGATAACTTGGAGAGGGTCTAATGGAATAGGGAATCGTGTTTTGGAAAGTGCCCCGGAGAATGCGGGGTTGTTGAGTGAAAGTCGATACGGGATTTGGGAATTTGATTATACGAGCTCGAGTAATTTGTACAAATTGCTCTAGAACTAACCTGTACGTTACTTAGTTAAGTTGTACGTCTTGTTTAAAGATACTAAAAGAGACACGTACCTATACGGTCTCTTGACATAATATTTTAATGATTTAGGTCAATTTCATGAAGTGTTTAAAGGAAAATGTATGGAGTTTATCTCAAAATCTTCATTAAATTAAAGTTAAGAAAGCATTTAATCTCTCTGTGTGCGGCTGTTAAATTCCGTCGTAAAAAATAAGTCTGTTACACTGAGGTAGTAAGTACTACGTACTGGAGCAGCTATTGCAAACAAAAAACATGTCGCACTTGAGGCATGAGCGGGGTGGAGGCGGGGCGGTGATTGCTATAGATCAGTACCGCAGAAGTGACACAGTTTTGTGCCTACACTCGAATGAATGCAGAATCTATTTGAGTAAGTGGATAAAATAAAAATTCACTTTTTTATAAAATTTATAAACAAGTATGGATCCAAAGTCCACTATAGCTAATTACCTTATTTAAATTACTTAAATATTTTCAAATATGTACCATAATAAAATTATTATAATGTGCGCATGTATAATGTACGTAATATTTTAAATATTACCAAAATACAAACTCGTCTACGTGAGTAAGTACTTCATTCATCGTCGTCTTATCATAGATCTGTATTCTGCCTACATTCCCCTCTGACTTCATTCTACTCTATGACAAAGCAAAATGGCACGCGTCTTCGCCTAGGAATTGAATGTTCGTATTTGAATTGAAAATAATTAAATAAGAATGCTAATACCGATGAAATGTTATTCCGTTGCATTTGAAAGTGTTACTGGAATAATTTTTGCAGTATATTAACCCACAACTAGGCATTTTCGCGACTTTTTTTGGTTTCGTTTTTAATTGTTGTACGTCTGGCGCGCAGAAGAGCTCGCGGGCGACTAAGTGCACTGCTGCTATATAGATTACGTTGAATGTGACCAAGCATTGCGTTGCGTTGTCGAGTCTAGTACGTAGTACATACTATGTCAGTGGTCTGTTAACTTTTAGATAAGGAAATGACCAGCAAGTAGTGCTTAAAATTTTTAATCACAACCAGTAAATAACAGCAATGTTTTTTAATCGTTTATTGAGAATACTCGAGACAATGAATATTGTAAACAATAAATAAGCACAATTTTAAACACTTGTTACTTATTACAAAAAATTCGATATCAAGTAGTAATTTTGATTTAAAAAAAATATACTTGAGCATTAAATAGTAATTTTATCTATTTTTTTATCTTTCCACTTTGAGCAATTACTAACCCCTCGTACGCAACACAGATATAGCAATTTGGCACAAAGAAATAGATCCTCGTATCGGCAATATTTACTGAGCCAACTGGAACTGCCTCGTCGCGATTTTGTCGAATCCCGCAACGGTGGTCGTCTGAAACAAGTTGTACTTATATGTATTTATAAGATAGGCGCGATATAAAAAAAATTATGCACTTTAAAGTGCATAACATTTTTTATCAACCTATGCAAAATAATAATTAGGATACGTCTAGTCGCACGCACATAAACACCGTGCCGAAGTCAAGCAATTCCGCACCGCTTTGTCAGTCGGAGTGGGGGGTGTTAGGTTTATTTTCGTTACGGAATTTCTTGATTTGGTCGCCGCGCTCAAAGCTCGCAATAAAAGCTATGCAATAGCTTAATAAAATCGACTTCAAAATTGTACTTAAAATTCCCTATTTCAAAAACTACTGAAACGATTTTGATTAAACTTGCAGTATTACCTATTATTAGTTGAGAACATACATACATATTATACACTTTTAAAATTTGCCACATTGTTCGGAATTCAGATGCTGTGTGTAGACTAACATATGAAAACTGGACAGTTCTTAAAATATTACATACATACGGGTCGAATTGATACCCCCGTTTTTGAAGTCGGCTAAAAAGCCGATTAAAAAGAACATTCCGGCTATCCAATTGATTGGAGTCGAGAGAACACGCAATCAAACACTATGAGTTTTGAGTTCCGCTTCGAAGGACCAAGATCGCAATTCGCAATGCGTTGAGATAATATCAAACGATGGATAACAGATCTATTGCAGTTGCAATAGCTGGTAAAAAGAGAAAAGGTGTCTAACTATAAAACCATCGTTATGGTTATATCACCATAACCATGGTTTAATAGTTATTGAGAAATACTTAGCAGTAGGCTAGATATAATTAACAGTGTACGTAAGTCGCTACTGAGGCTACCTGTCGCCCGTACACACAACACACTTGCATAAAACTACACTACTTGGCGTTATCTTTCATCTTAATTGACTGCCTCTGCAATGCTGTAGTTAACACATGAGTACCTAAATAATAGAGCCAAAAATACAAGATTGTTGTATGGGAGACCTCTTTAAATATTTGATTTATTTTGTTTTTAGTATTTGTTGTTATAGCTGTAACAGATATACACATTACACAATCTGTGAAAATTTCAGAAGTCTAGCTTGATCTTTATCCGGTGTGAGGTAGATATTTAATTAGTACAAATATTATATATTACCACAATCATTTTATCAGGATAGAACTCTCTGACGTGTTTGGACGTTCTTCCTTTCGCGTCCGTTTGGTAGTGTATCATCTTGTTGTCCTCAAAGTGTACTACAGATGTTACCTGTAAGAACATTAATGGCCTGTTTCACCGCTTCCTGATAAGGTGCCCGATAGGGTTATTTGACAGATTTTCCATACTCCATCTGTCAAATTAAGTGGTGGATAGCCTTATCAGGAAGGAAGTAATTTTCTAATTTGTTGAAATTACGGACATTCTTAATTTGAGTCTTTGATTCTAATAGTTATAAAATTAAATTAATGACGAAACTGGGGGGTGTTCCAAAATCTTTTCGTTTTCGATTCTATAATCGGCGATTCTATAACGATGCGAAAACGAAAAAGTTTCGGCTAAATGGCCTGGGCACAGAATTTCATATTTTTTTTTTTTACATTTTTATAATATGAAGTTTTGTGCTTCGCTGCGCCGTTTGGTCTCTACTATTAAAATGTTAATTTTCTTACGAATTTATAAACATCTGTTCACATACTATGTAAACAGACGATGTAATTAATAAATAAATTATACACAGACAAAGTTCTTGTCTTTAAAGCTTGTCTATCGGACAAGGGCAAAACACTATCCAAGTAAACGACTGTGTACATAATGTGGTTCTGCTTATTAGCTAGCGGCGTAGACTTTAAGATCCTCTCACCGTTGTACCATCAGGTTTCCTCTCCTCAAACTCCTCATCCAGTCTAAACGTGATGTCCGCGTTCACCAGCCTCGACTTGAAGCTGAAGGTGTAGGAGCCATCCTCGTTCTTCGTCAGACAGTTGGTGGGAGTCAGTGAGGACGCAGCCTTACGCGCGATGTAGCCCAAGCCTGTAATACTGAGCAATGCTTAGGGTACACTCCTTAGTTCTTAGGTTATATGTGGTTGTACCTAGGTCTTTACGATATTGTTGATGATGTAAAAAAGCTAAACAGTCCTGTAAACCGCATTTGTACATTAGTATGTATTGGCAATAATTACCAGTAAACGCGAGATACTCCTCAAAGTTCTCCGAAGACACCTGCACGTACTCTTTACCGAAAAACTGATCCATATTCACTGACACAAGGACCTATAACTATTATTACTATAACTATTACTAATATTACTATTGCTGTAACGATGTTCTGGCGGCAGGGTTCAGTGTAAACTGTCGCGGTAATCGCGCCTTATCAGTCTGATAACGTTATCGGTGATGAGGATTTTTCAAATTTCGAATTTGTTTAAGGACAATCCCTTGTTGCGTTGTTTATTATTGTCTTGTTCTTCCATTTTAGGATTCGTCTTAATATTTGCCTTGATAATATTATGATGAATTCGTTTGTGGACTTTTGTCCACTTAAAACGCATTTGATATTGATTTGAAAAATGAGAATACTATTGTATTGTAGTTAAATTATTACTTAACTACAATACACCGAAACTGTATTGTTCTAAGATTATTTACAAGAATCGACTTGCGAATTCATTAAAATTTTTGAAAGATTTTGTTCAACATTTATAGAGTTCAACTATGAGTCCACTTTAATCCTTCAAGCCCTATAAGAGCACCGGAGATCGCGACAACAATAGATTACAATAACATTTCCAAGAATCCGCGATCGAAGGATTAATCTATCAGTATCACTATATCTACTTATATTCTTATGAATGACAATTCTATTACTTGAGCATTTTTGCACCCATGCAATTTGATAACGCATCGTTCTTTGATGTAGCTCTTACTGATAAGGCTATATATTATAATTTCAGAAACTATCCATTGATATTTCTAACATCTATGTTCAGGTCAAAAAAGTATTTATGATACGGTGGAAGATAATGGGAGCAGCGGCTCAGCGATACGACATAAACATGTACAGGAGAGCCCTGAAGGTAAATTTTAGCCGATTGTCATAAAAGAGTTGCTGACTATTTACCTTTCAATGATATGGATATAATATATAATGTGTTTTGTAGAAAAATTGTTCAGCAATTTTCCTATGAAAATATTGTGGTTCTTTCTACGATGCTATCCTTTTTCGCATCTCTCTAATATTTAAATCCTTTATCCCATGTATACTTACTGTACACATTTCACGTAGTTACTGTTCTTTTTTAGGATAAAATTATCTATATTTAAGTCGAAACCCGTATAACAATCTTTTGTAAGATATAAGGCTGGTTTAAGGAGTAATGCAGACGGATCCGTACGGACCCCTCCGCATTACTCTAAAACGCTCCTTAGGGCGTAATGAATATTGCATTTATTTAAAACGCTCCTTAGAGCGTAATACATATTGCACTTAAGCTGGTTTTAGTGTCACGCGGGCCGTCGGTACGGATCGCTCCGTAGAGTAATGCGGAGGAGTCCGTACGGACCCGTCCGCATTACTCCTTGAGGCTGGTTTTAGTGTCACGCAGGCCGTCAGTACGGATCGCTCCGTAGATCGATTTGTATGAAGTTTTAAGGAGTAATGCGGACGGGTCCGTACGGACCCGTCCGCATTACTCTAAAACGCTCCTTAAAGCGTAATGCATATTGCATTAGGGCTGGTTTTAGTGTCACGCGGACAGTCGGTATAACGGATCGCTCCGCGCAGACAGATCTATACAAGCTTCAGGAAGCGTTTTAGAGTCATATGGAGGGGTTCGTACGGACCATCGTCCGTACGGACAGCTCCGCAGCCGTCCGCATAGCGCGTCCGTGCCGCGGAGCTAACCGCGCGGACCGCCACAGGCCGCTTGAGCGCCTCTCGCTTCAGTGAGCGTTTTAGTATCGCACGGACCGCACGCGTCACCTCAGTACAGTCATGGTACAAGCTGCAACTAGGGATTGCAAAAAACGGATTTTGAAAAAAATCCGGATTTTTGCATCCTCAAATCCGGATTATCCGGATAATCCGGATAATCCGGATTTATTGTAATTTTTTAAATATTTTTGATAAACAGCTTAAAATGTGAGTTATTTTCTTATTAATTCTTTATTTAACATTAATTTTAAAAGTGCAAAATAAAACGTCTTAAAAATTATAATTTTTCTTAAGTAAGCGATTTTCACATGGGTGTAAAAAAGGAAGAGATCAAAATAACAGTATCTGGTACTTTAAATATTATTATTAAGAACTTAAAAATACCTTGATTTTTAACATTTTAAAATGTTCTAAGTTCTAAGCAATCTCCGTTTTATCGACGACTTGATCATTTTTGCGCCTATAACAGCCGTCATTCGCACATTATCAAATTATGTTCCAAGACCTGCAAGGCTAGAGGTAGAACTAACAAAAAATAGGTCAAAGACACAAACAATGATCAACAATACGAGACGTAGGGTCAAGGTAAACGAGCAAGGAATTCACTATGTCAACGAGTACCTGTATTTGGTCCAATAAGTTTCTTATGACAACAGAAAGGCAGAAAAACTGGGGGGCTAAAACGGTCGCTTTGGAGAATCATATTAGGAATCATAATATGATTAATTTTTAAAAAATCTGAAAATTGTCATTCTGCTTGCAATCATAATTCGTATTAATTTGACATTCGTCAGTTTGACTGTTTTGACGATTCAGTTTCTGAATTGATTTTAGAGGAATTGCAAAATGCGATCATTTTAGCCCACCTTGTCCATGATAAATATGACGAGCGAAATACATATATCAACGAGTCTGCGCTTCATTGAGATTACCAATCTCAATGAAGCGCAGACTCGTTGATATATGTATTTCGCTCGTCATAACCAAAGATGCGCAAATTCGATCATTGACCGATTTACGATTTACAAAAGTTCCAACTCAGGGTCTGCCAAAGAGCAATAGAGCTCAAATCTCAACAAAAAAAAACATAATGTGCTTCCAAAATAGAATCACAGACGTAGAAATCAAGACGGCCAAGCTATAGTGGCATTGGGCTGGTCACGTTATCCGCGTACATCTAGGCTGGATATCGACTGAGTGGGTATCTAGGCCTAAGAAAAGATAGCGCTATGCTCTATAGGTATTTTTTTCCTCCGAAGGCAGATCACTGTAATTCTGACATTACGATTTACGACGATCCTTGAGGATTTATTGTGACTCTTTGTACCGTCCCCAACGCAGTGCTGCTCATAACGACGTGATTGGGATTGGCACCACACATTTTCTTTTTAGTAAATTAGGAGATTTTTTGCTCTGTAGTAAAGAAGGTGTGTCACAGAATCTGCAGGTCGTAATGCTATTAACACCAGCTATTCTGTAAAGGTGCTTGTTGAGCTTACATTGTCCAGTTAGGTTTCTGGCAAGGATTCTATTTTTTTCTTACTAGCCAACTCGTCAGCGGTTACGTTACCAATGAGGAACCAACGATTGCGAAGATTTTAGGCTAGAACATGGTTATAAACTCCCCACTGGAGGCATATCAGCAGGGCTGGTATACGGTGACGCTGGAGCAAGATAAGCGAAAGCTTCGGGCGGCGCTTTTGCGCAGTAGTTGGATAGTATATTTATATTTAAACTATTGTACAAAATAATAACATAAAATAATTATTAAAACTTTAATTTTTTTTTATTAAATAAGGGGGCAAACGAGCAAACGGGTCACCTGATGGTAAGCAACTACCGTCGCCCATGGACACTTGCAACATCAGAAGAGCTGCAGAGATGTTGAAGGTTTACAGGTCGTATAGGTCCGGAAATACTGCTGGTGACAATTCGTTCCAGAATTTTACAGTGCGCGGCAGAAAGTTACGCGAAAAACGCACTGTGGTAGACTGCCACTCATCAAGGTGATGAGGATGGTATGTTTTTCGCGTAAATCAACATTTCGTTATATTATAATTTACTATATCCCTTTATTTAATTAGAAAGAATCACAAATCAGAATTGGTTACGTAAACAATTATTATTTATAATTATAACCTCAATGTAAACAAAAACAACATATTTTATAGAAAAAAACATTGTGTTCGATACAAAAATGTTCTAAAATAATTGTATTATCATTGCATTTATATTGTCATATAGAAAACATAATAATTTAAAGTAAAATGAGAGCTAGGTTATAAGAAATGTGTTTTTTTCTTTTAAATAAAATGAATAAATATAAAGAAATGTAATTACAGCCACCAAATAACTATACAATGGAATGTTACACATACGAAATTCTGACTTTGATACGTGTAGACCACGCAAAGTTGTGATATCGCCTTTAAACAAATGTGAATTTGTATGTCAGATATTACACGATACATTTAAATAGATTTTATATTGCGTAAAAGCTTTATTTTCATTATTTTAACTACTATTCGAAAAAACCGAAAATCCGGATTTTGAAAAATAAAAATCCGGATTTTTCAAAGGCCCGAAAAATCCGGATAATCCGGATTTTTCGGATTTCGAAGTATCCGGATTGCAATCCCTAGCTGCAACGAACCAGTTTATTTATTGTCTTTGACAGTAGTTCGTCAAAACTCCTGGGCGACATACGAAAGTAGTTGAAGAACTTTGTTTCGTCGGCCCTCAAACTGCCGTATAATGTCACGAATTCCCCCGCGACGGCTCTCTGCTCTATTAAAGGGTGAACATGTAGTCTCCTCCTTTGTTTTAATTTTTTTTTTATTACGTATAGGGCAAAAATTAAAACAACCCGCTGCATTGGAAGTAATGTACCCGTCTGTACACCGCGGCGGTCAGGACTCTCTATCTATCTATAATATAAAAATGAATCGCAAAATGTGTTGGTAAGCGCATAACTCAACAACGCCTGGACCAATTTGGCCAAATCTTTTTTTTAAATGTTCGTTGAAGCTCAAGGATGGTTTTTACGGCGAGAAAAATTAGAATTATTGCTGGAAAAACCCTAAAAATAGCCCTTTTCTTTTTCCCATACAAATGATTTGTAACTAAAACGTAGTCAATTTGAGCTTTATTGCTATGGTATAAAGTTCATATTAAATTACAAGCACTCACTGTCGTCTAAGCAATGTAGGTGTGTTCCTAACGTCAACTGATGTGCCATTTGAGTTTAAACGACTACAGTTTCCAGTGCGGCTTGCTTTTGCTATGACTATAAACAAGTCCTAGGGGCAATCATTAAGTGTTTGTGGTATTAATCTAGAAAACCCATGTCTCTCACATGGTCAATTGTATGTTGCCTGTTCCCGTGTTGGAAAACCATCAGATTTGTTTATCTATGCGCCAGGTAATCAAACAAAAAACATCGTATACCATAAAGCACTACAATGATAATAATAATAATTATGATTCACATGATTAACAATAAAGCGATTACTTACTTTTAAATCCTTATATATGTTTTATTTAATTATTTTTTATTCACAACGCCCTATCACCAGGGTGACGGTTCTGTTCAGGAGAATTTTTTAAAATACGTAGGCACAAAAACTGCCACATTACAAATCTTTTTGACAGGACGAAGTCTGTCGGGTCAGCTAGTCTATATATATAAAAGAAAGTGGTGTTAGTTACACTACTTATAACTCAAGAACGGATAAACCGATTTGGCTGAAAATTGGTGGACAGGTAGCTTAGAACCAGGAAAAGGACATAGGATACATTTTGTCCCGGAAAAATGTACGGTTACTGCACAATATACTTTTATGATTTGCGCGTAAACTATTCAATCGATTTTGATGAATTTTGGTATGGAGATACTTTGGGTCTCGGGAAAGAACAAGGAATACTTTTAGTCCCGGAAAATGTACGGTTCCCGCCCAATAAACTTTTATATCAAGAACGGATAAACCGATTTGGCTGAAAATTGGTGCAAAGGTAGCTTAGAACCAGGAAAAGGACATAAGATACATTTTTTCCAGGAAAAATGTACGGTTACTGCACAATATACTTTTATGATTTGCGCGTAAACTATTCAATCGATTTTGATGAATTTTGGTATGGAGATACTTTGAGTCTCGGGAAAGGACAAGGAATACTTTTGGTCCCGGAAAATGTACGGTTCCCGCACAATAAACTTTTTTGATTTTCGCTTAAACTATTTATTAATCTATTTTGATGAAATTTGGCATGAAGATACTAATTTTAATCTATTGTTTTCTTAATTATACCAATTCGAATTAAATAATCATCGTTAAGACAGGACAACGTCTGTCGGGTCAGCTAGTATATATATAAAAGAAAGTGGTGTTAGTTACACTACTTATAACTCAAGAACGGATAAACCGATTTGGCTGAAAATTGGTGGACAGATAGCTTAGAACCAGGAAAAGGACATAGGATACATTTTGTCCCGGAAAAATGTACGGTTACTGCACAATATACTTTTATGATTTGCGCGTAAACTATTCAATCGATTTTGATGAATTTTGGTATGGAGATACTTTGGGTCTCGGGAAAGAACAAGGAATACTTTTTGTCCCGGAAAATGTACGGTTCCCGCCCAATAAACTTTTATATCAAGAACGGATAAACCGATTTGGCTGAAAATTGGTGCAGAGGTAGCTTAGAACCAGGAAAAGGACATAAGATACATTTTTTCCAGGAAAAATGTACGGTTACTGCACAATATACTTTTATGATTTGCGCGTAAACTATTCAATCTATTTTGATGAATTTTGGTATGGAGATACTTTGAGTCTCGGGAAAGGACAAGGGATACTTTTGGTCCCGGAAAATGTACGGTTCCCGCACAATAAACTTTTTTGATTTTCGCCTAAACTATTCAGTCTATTTTATGAAATTCGGTATGGAGATACTTTAAGTCTCGGGAAAGGACAAGGAATACTTTTTGTCCCGGAAAATGTACGGTTCCTGCACAATAAACTTTTATGATTTTCGCTTAAACTATTTATTAATCTATTTTGATGAAATTTGGCATGAAGATACTAATTTTAATCTATTGTTTTCTTAATTATACCAATTCGAATTAAATAATCATCGTTAAGACAGGACAACGTCTGTCGGGTCAGCTAGTATAATATATATCTGTATTATCTATGGTCTGGACGATAACGACATAAGCGGACGATCGGCGCGATCCGTCCGTACGGAGCGATCCGTACTGACGACCCGCGTGACAGTCCGCGTGACACTAAAACCTATCATTGCTAAAACCAACCTGAAACTTCATACAAATCGATCTACGGAGCGATCCGTACCGACGGCCCGCGTGACACTAAAACCAGCCTAAAACTTCATACAAATCGATCTACGGAGCGATCCGTACCGACGGCCCGCGTGACACTAAAACCAGCCTTAGTGTCACGCGGACCGTCGGTACGGATCGCTCCGTATAAATGCAATATGCAACGCTTTAAAGAGCGTTTTAGAGTAATGCGGAGGGGTCCGCACGGACCTGTCCGCATTACTCCAAACTTCATACCCCGGCGAGTTTCTTACGCCGGTTCTTCTCGCCGGGATAGTTCCCGAACCGGTGGTAGGCACCAGTAGTATCAACATTCTGAAAGCATTTGCTACAAATCTATTCGGAAATAAAACAATTTTTATTTTATTTTATTTATACAAATCGATCTACGGAGCGATCCGTACTGACGCGACGACGGCCCGCGTGACACTAAAACCATAGGCTGGTGGTACAAACGTACACACAAACTTTCGCCAATATAATATTAATATGTGATAATATTCGAGATTAGAAGATATTATTCACGACCAACGTTGAACTACAGGACACATTACGTAATATTTTTACCATTCACAACATAAGATTATTACATTACGTTAAGCTTTTCTTTATATTACTTATTTCAATACAATCCAACATTAAAATTATAAAAACTCTTATGAACTATACTATATTCGAAAAAATAAGAATAACGCCAATAAATAATAACATAAGATCTTCACATATAACAAATTTCTTTAAATTGACAAATATCTTAAAAAATAAACTGAATTATGGTAGATAAACTAAATACGCTGAATGATATAGACGATCTTAATATTGCACGAACAATAGAATGCAGTTGTAACGAGCTATCTCGTCATTTGACTGTTAATAAAAACGATTTGACAGTAATTTCTCAAAATATAAGGTCCATTTATTGTAATCTCGACGACTTTCTCATAACCATATCATCTCTATCATTTCTTCCCGATATTTTGGTATTAACTGAATGTAGATTAAGCCCCAATAAACCGACTCCGAATATAGACAACTACAATGCTTTTTCTACTAAGTGTTACCTTAACCAAAATGATGGCGTGGTCGTTTATATAAAAAAGTACCTTTTAGCCGTAGTAAAGGAAATTAAATTGAAACAAGCATCCTGCTTACAGATTAATCTGCTTGACAACATAATATTATGCATTTATCGATCTCCATCTCATTTTAATACAGATAATTTTGTCGATTCACTATGTTCGCAATTGGAAACAATAAATAGTAGTAAGAATATTATAATAACGGGGGACATTAATATAAACATTGCACAGAAAATAGCCGAATCAAACCAGGACTATAATAATAAAACCCACTACGTTAATTCTCTCTCAGCGTTTGGTATACTAGCGGGCCACACTCTGCCAACTAGGGAGAAGAGTTGTTTGGATCATGTGATGCTATTATTATTTTTAACAAAAAATTAAAACCGACTTCCAAGGTAAAAACAATAATAACATTAATGTGAACTAAAAAGTATTAAATAATTTTTACTATCTAATAGTGCCTTTTTCCGAATTCGGCTAAACCTCAACTATTTCTGTACTCAATCTTCATTATTTTGAAGTCGGTACCAGATAGCTGAATCTTCAGTCCTCTGACAGTATATTTAAAATTTTTGGAACTGGCACCGACTTCAAAATTATGAAGATTGAGTACAGAAATAGTTGAGGTTTAGCCGAATTCGGAAAAAGGCACTATTAGATAGTAAAAATTATTTAATACTTTTTAGTTCACATTAATGTTATTATTGTTTTTACCTTGGAAGTCGGTTTTAATTTTTTGTTAAAAATAATAATAATTTCACTCTTTTTAGTTACACTAGTAGATAAATCTTCGCGTATATTTTACGTATCTTATTACAATTTGTTAAGAGTCACAACTCACACTCACAAAATAATATAATATTATCAGTGAAGTGAACATATTGTGCTAAGTAATTTAACAATTTTAAAATTTCAAGCTCGAAGCGGTCACCGGCGATTGCGATAACAATAGAAAGGCTATTGTGTCTCGTTTTTCCACGATCGAAGGATCTATCAGATAAAAAATTGTACAAACTTGCATAGGTTGTAGCGTAGCATAATATTTAATATTATCATAATTATTGACAGCTGTTCTTGTTATCAAGAATTCAAATCGATAGGTACTTAGTGCACCATCTATCGATTAATAAGTATAACTAATTAAAAAGACACTTAATGACTTTGTTTTGTTTAAATGCTCTTTTTAAAATAACTTTATTTTAATTCTATTTGTCTATTAAAATTTTATAAAGTAGTAAAGTATTCGATCTGTATATTATAAAGTAGTTAGTAAAGTATTCGATATTATGTCTTCGCGCGGCGGCGCTGGGCGGCGAGTGGCGACCGACGCCGACCGCCGTGTATTAAAAACAAACAGGTGTTGTTAATTGTTATACAGTACATCATTATTATTATTAGTATATCCATACCTATGCCTTGTACTATTATCTATTCTGTGCCATGAGACATTGGTGGCCTTAACACGACGTGGTAATGATGATGATGACGATGATGATGATGATGATTATGATGATGAATATGAATTGCATAGTAGTTTATGCTTTCTGTTCTTAAAACAACGCCGAAACTCCCAAACGTGTATCTATAAGGAATCAGGAGTTCTCTCAGCATCATCGAAACCATGGTATACCTTGACCCAATATTTGACTTTTTGGTAGCGTATTCTTAGTACACTTCACATAAAACCAAAATCACCATGTGTTTCTATATAAATTTCGAGGAGTTCCCTCGATTACTCATGGATCCCATCATCAGGTCACCACCTTTGTGAAAATGGGACCAAATTGGAGTGAAACCTAATACAACAAAACAAAAATTTCGAAAATCGGTTCACAAACGGCGGAGTAATCGTTGAACATACAAAAATAAAAAAAAAAAAAAATAAAAAAAAAAAAAAATATCCACAGCCGAACATATAACCTCCTCGTTTTTTGGAAGTCGGTTAAAAACAAAATTTACAGCCTTTATTGCTATATTGCAAACTACAGTGACAGACCACTATGCTACTTTTTTAGCCCTCTCAAAATCCAAACCAATTTACACTTTTACTAGAACGAAAACTAAAGTAAATTTCGAGAAGGCTTTAAATGATTTGCGCCAAAAAAATCTAACTGACTTACTTACTTGCAGTGATCCAAATTTGTTGACTAATCGTCTCACAACTATGCTCACTGATGTACTGAAAGAGAATACTCAAACAATTAAAACTCCTAAAGCGCAAATTATCCTGAAGCCTTGGGTCACACCTGGTATTTTACGCTGCATAAAGCATAGAAATAAACTTCAGCTGGAATTAAGAAAAAACATGCATAATGAATTCTTAAAAATTACATACACGAGATATAGAAACCACTGCAACAATCTAATAAAAACACTAAAACGCGAATATGAAAAAAAACTATTAGCCAAGTCCCTAAGTAACAATAAAGATCTGTGGAATAACATAAAAAACATCACATTTAATAATAAATTAAACTTTGACACCTCACATGAATTACTTAATCTAAAATCAAATGCTACGGAATCAATAAATTATATAAATAATTATTTTTCAAATATTGGAAAGGAACTCGCACAAAACATAAAAAGTGACTTTAATAATATATTATGTGACAATGTTTCGTCATCAGTAAACTCATTCGTACTGCTAGAAACAGACATCAATGAAGTAAAAAGCATAATCATGAATCTAAAGTCAAGTAGTTCGCCGGGTTGGGATGGAATACCTAGTAGTTTTCTAAAACATGCTAAAGATGAACTCGGCCCCATAATTGTTCACCTAGCTAATCTCTGTTTTGAAACTGGTATTTTTCCAGATCTTTTGAAAAGATCTATAATAACACCCGTGTTTAAAAGTGGAGATAAAACGGATATTGGTAATAATCGTCCAGTTTCTGTCTTGCCTGCTATCTCCAAGATTATTGAAAAGCTTATTAACATAAGGGTTTTGAATTACCTTGACAAATTGAATCTAATATCCTCTTCACAATTTGGCTTTAGGCGTGGGATGTCTACAGAGGATGCAGTAACGACATTAAGCCAAAAAGTCACTCATTTGATAGATAAGGGACAAAAGTGTCTAGCAGTATTCTTGGATATCAAGAAAGCATTTGACACTGTTTCTATCCCGATTCTATTAAAAAAATTAGAACTCGTCGGAATCAGAGGGATTGCTCATTCTTTACTCACAAGTTATCTGACTGGGAGAATGCAAAGAGTAAAGGTTAACGGTTATGTCAGTGATGATAGGATGGTCTCCTACGGTGTCCCTCAAGGCAGTGTGCTAGGACCAACGTTGTTTCTAGTGTATATAAACGATTTATGTCAACTTTCTGTGAAGAATGCCAATATTGTGTCGTACGCTGATGATACAGCTATTATATTTACAGAAAAAAAATGGTCCGAATTAAAACAATGTGTAGAGCTAGGTATGAGGCAAGTAGCGAGCTGGCTGACAAATAACCTTTTAACATTAAATACATCTAAAACTAAATATGCTTTAGTATACATAACCTAAAACAATCTGACTCTGATTTTAATATAAAAATCCACAACTGCAGATTAGACATGACATCCTCCTCTTGCAACTGTCCTACTATTGAAAAAATAGATAAAATAAAATATTTAGGCGTCATAATTGATCAAAGATTATCTTGGCATCCGCATCTTCAACAGGTTTCTAGTAGAATTAGAAAATTAAATTGGATATTTAAATGCTTAAGAAATGTAATACCTGTAATAAATAATTCAAATGGCAGTGTTTCACCGCGGAATATTTTAAACGAAATCTATACAGCTTTAGCGGAATCAATTATGGTATATTGCATTCCTGTATGGGGAGGTGCAAGTAAAACAAAACTACTAGAACTAGAAAGAGCACAGCGCTGCTTATTAAAAATTATATATTTCAAAAACAAAAGAACTCCAACAAAGGAACTGTATGATACAAGTAAAGTTCTATCTGTAAGAAAATTATATGTTTTACTTACAATATTAAAAAAACACAAGACCGTTAATAGCAGCCATAAAATTATACTTGGGCGTAGAAACAGAACAAAAATTGAACTTCCTAAAGTAAGAACTGAATTTGCGATAAAACAATATGTTAATAAATCTGTTATAATTTACAACAAAGTTAACAATGTTTTAAATATTATTGACAAAAATAACAGAGAGGTTAAGAAAATGGTTAGAGACTACCTCAGCTATTTAAGTTACGAAGATACTGAAAAATTGATTGAAACATTAAAGTTGTAGTGCTAATTTTACACACATAAAAACACACACGTAAACACACAAATACACTTACACACACATAAACGATTTTGTATTATTGAGTAGAGTTTTTAGGATAAATATTATTTTATTGTTTGTTTTGTTTTGTTATATATTATGTAGTATAAGTGTAATAAAGTAAGTAAAAGTATAATATTAGTTGAAATGTATACTTTTTGCATGAGTTTAAAGATAATTTCCTTTTAAAGTTACAAACTTTATAATGTATAATATAGGTAATAAGCTATTTCTATGCATATTTAGATATTATGGAAGAGCGTAGTTGCCTGATACAGGCTAATGCCTACTAGGTGACTTCAATCTTACGTCTTACCAATGTAACTCATATATAAGAAATAAAGATTATTATTATTATTATTATTATTGATATTACAGACTTGAATGTTTCTCTAAGTAGTGATGACTCTCATATCGATGAATACTTAGTAGATACTAAAACACTAAGGGCGCACTCAGGGATATAATTAGTTAACTTTAATCAATGAAGATTTTAACTTAAGCTCTTACTCTTTAATCCTTCGATCGGGGATTCTTGGAAATGCTATTGTATTCTATTGTTGTCGCGATCACCGGTGCTCATAATATGGGGCTTGAAAGATTAATGTAATAAACAGTTTTTGAAAATCTCAGAGTACCTACGGCCGTGCGTGTATTATTAATATGGATTTTTTCTTCAACAATCGAAAAGCAAAATAATCCAGCTTAGAACTCCCTATATAATACTTCGATGACAATAGCCTGTGAAATATCCCGAGCAAAATCTCCCCGCCATGATCACGGCGCAGATTACAATTCTTATTTACATAAATGAAGGTAAATGTAAGACTTACGCCACTATTTGTAAAATGGCGGAGATGACAATGAGGCCATTACCGGGATTACCGTCCTCCCCTAATGAAAGTATTGAAATCCCCGCTCCCACTTCACTTCCCGCTTCGCCCCGCTTCCCCCCGCTTCCCCCCGCTTTTTCCCGCTCTTCACTCCTCGAGCCCAGTCATCCTGTCATTCGTTCTTTCAGCGTTGACAACTTTCCTCATACAAAAACTTTTTATCCTTTAATTTTGCCTTTTCCGCCCCCGATGTGTATTTGTGTATGCCTAATGTAGCCTGTAGGTATTGTTGAAATGCGTCTTTATTATTTAAGATATATAATATATTTGTTATATAATGGTAACTATATCTGTTAAATAATTTGTAACTTAAACAATTTTAGGGGAAGTACTCTAGTTCTACTTTAGGTCTACTACTACTTTATCTACACTTGACATAATATGCATAATATGAACATATTATAAATGTTACTCGAGCGACTAACAACTAGACTTTGCTTATCCAAGTACAAATTATTGTTTTATAGTTATACACAGACAAGACGTTATAAATTAGGTACTAGATTACGCCTGTCGTTGCTCAAAAATTCGTTTATCGCGCAATAACCGCACATTCTTCCGGGACTAAAGTATCCTATGTCCTCTCCCGGGACTCACAGTATCCCTCTACGAAATTTTAACAAAATCGTTTCAGCGGTTCATGAAGAACAAACATACAGAAAGACACACTTTCGTATTTATTATGATAGACGTTAGTATGGATTGATAGTCATCCAACGTTTTATCCTGTTCTATCTATCTAAGATATATATTGTTTTACTAGACGTTCCGCGCGGCTTCGCCCGCGTAAATTAGATATTTCACAGACAAATTAGTTTACAAAAAATTGCCTTTTAACCTTCACGTGGTCTACTTCTTATCTGTGCCAAATAACAGAAAAATTGCTGCTGTAGTTCGTGTGATAAGCTCTTTCATATAATTTCCCCCCGTTTTTTTCCACATTTTCCTCTATTTGTTCGCTCTTATTAGTCTTAGCGTGATAAAATATAGCCTTCCTCGATAAATGGGCTATCTAAGACTGAAAGAATTTTTCAAATCGGACCAGTAGCTCCTGAGATTAGTGCGTTCAAACAAACAAACAAACAAACTAACTCTTCTCTCTTCTTTATAATCTTATATATAAAATTCTCGTGTCACAATGTTAGTCCACGAACTCCTCCGAAACGGCTTTACAGATTTTTACCAAATTTTATATGCATATTCAGTAGGTCTGAGAATCGGCTACTCGGTACTTTACATATTGATAAGTGCATTTGTTGAATAAATAATGGTAAATTATTACAAGTTGAGACTGACGGCGACCATTAAGTTTGTGCGACGGGATTGCGATTGACGTTGCCATGGCGACATACTTATTTAGTCACTTCAATAAAATAATACGGGCGATATATACTTTATAATATGGCAAAGAAACGTTTGCCGGGACAGCTAGTATTAGTATACTCGTAGATTAGTAGTTTTTGTATTTTCACAATCCATCTACATGCGTACAATAGCTGACCAATACATATACACCATACAATACCCGGTAGTCGGTACATAGCGCACATAGCTGAGATGTCTGCCCGTAATAACGACGCGGCTGGCATACGGGGGATGCCGACGGCTGTAATTCTGAAAAGAACTAACGTTTGGCTGTTTTGGTATATATGCCGAAAGTGGCTTATGCTGTTGTGTTAGTCCTTAGTAACTATAATAAAATAATTGAAGACATATTTTTAAGGTGACGCCGCGTTAAAGTAAACAACCGTGTTGGATATGTTTTAGATTGTTTTTTTTTTCTATCAGAGGCCGGCCTGGCCTCTCATAGAGAACAAGAAAGGGCGTAAGCGACAAAATGGTTTTTGTCGCGTAATTTAAAAAACATAAATATAATTCATATAAGCTATGGGTAAATTAAAGTATATGCTTGAACCAATCTATGTACAAATTTTGGAAGCTTAAATCATTCTTCTCTGTTAGCAAAATTAGAATCCCATGCCATTAGAATATACAGAGGTAGGTATTTTTGATTGATTATTCTGTGCTATAAAAGTTGACCAATCGTGTTATGCTATGGGTAATTCAAAGACAAAGATATGATGAATACTGACAATGAACTTTAATTTCTAAGCTTTAGTCATTGCTGAAAAAAATCGATATCGCTATAACAGCCAAATTGTCAAGCCGTCGCCTTAATGCGTTACTGTATGGAAGGTGTAACAACATAAAGAACGCTAATAGAGTAACTTTTTTAAAAAAATCATGTCATTGGGGCATTTCTCACAGAAACAGAAGTCGAAAGTATCTAACCCTTTGAGCGCTGCTACTTTCACAGTAAACTCTATTTAATTGACACATATACACACCCTTTAGTATTGTCACTTGTTTTTTACACATTGTAGATGACGTATCAGAGAAGTTGATTCCTAGGCAGATGGGGGGCCTACTTACTACTTAGGTTTAGGTCGCGTTACGTGAAACCCAGCCGACAGATCACAATTAACATTGAACTGACATGATCCGACCAAACGACGTTGGTCTGTCAACTGCCTAGCAATCGATTTCCTCGATGGTACATTTGTTGAAAAATGTCGCATTTAGATAGCTATCTAAAGAGAAACTATGTTTAGTACTTGTCAAGCAACTTTTTAAACGTATCGGTCTAAGACTAAACACTTGATAACCATAACATCCATACACCCTGTGTAAATTTTCATCATCTACTTTTTTTAGTAAGAGGATTATAATATTTAATATCCAGGTGAGAGCAGTCTGGTGACTATCCACAAGAAGCGGAAACTGAACGACAGTGAGATTACTGAAGACGGAACTCCACCTCAGTCGCCAGCCAAAATGATGGAGACTGCGGAAACTCCGGAAAAAGTTAGGTGAGTAATCCGACGGGAATAAAAAAAGACGGGTTGCACTCCGGGAGTGCCGGCAGAAGTGAAAACTTGATTATTAACGTTGTGCATTTTTTAACCCATTTTTTATGAAAATTGACTTTTAAAAAATCGATTTTTTTAATTAATTGAAACCCTTACAATCGATTAAATTTTTAACCCAATTTTTATATAAATCGATTTTTTAAAAATCGTTTTTTTTTTATTAATCGACACCCTTACAATTCGAGTTAGAGTTCGAGTTCGAGTTTTCGAGTTCGAGTTTGACACAAAACACTACTCTCCAACCGTCTTACGGTTTTTCTATGGTTTTTCGATCAACACGAAAATCTGACGCGAGTTTCACAGTTTTTACCCATCCCACAAAAGTGCTCAACGCCGCTAAAGAAGTTTTCACTTCAAAAAGTAGAATACTTCGACAGAGAGGTTATGTCAAGCCCAACCGAAACATTTACTTGAAATAAGAACGTTAGGCCACACTCCTCCAGAGAAGAGAGATGTAACTTAGGATAACAAGGGCTTGTTATCCTAAGTCACATTTCTGTAGCTCTACCATGATGAGTTTAAAGCTATACGGTCTTACTACAAAAGATTTAAACACCTGTTGAACAGTTGAAATTCAGTACAAAATGGTCTCAAAACAACTGTTCAATAGATGTTTAAGTCTTTGTGGTATTAGTGATAGTATATTTATCGATACTCGATACCGACTTCGTAAATTTTAGTATGGCGATTTTAGTTCCGCAAGTGACCGCTAGAGGCGCTGTAAAATTTTGCCATACTAAAAGTTTACGTAGTCGGTATCGAGTATCAATAAAAACTTAGCTTTAAACTCATGGTAGAGATACTGCCTACTGGTCAATAAGAGGTCGGTTGAGTTAGCCTAAACTAACCTTAATAACGTATGCAAAAAAAAAACCTTAGAGTTGTTTATTGAATGATTTTATCTTCTTCTGTCTACTAAATGCAATTTGCATGTCGAATTTCTTGACTTTACTATTTTATGTTTTATTCAAGTATGTAAAAATTTTTGCTCTTGTTTGAAATGGAAGATGCATGTGAATAAGTACAATGTTTCATTTAAGCATGGAATAAATAATATTTTTTAATTTGCATAGAATTTGAAATGTTTTTCTATTTTCTAGTTAATTTTAATTAAAAATAAAAATTTGGTACTTGGTACTAATTTGGTGTAATTTAGTTTTTAACAAGCTGTGATGGTGTCCTTGTCATTTCGCCAAGATTTGACTTCTGGGGTTTATATTCTGCCGGGGTTTATATAAGCATGTATAGCCTATTAGCTGTGTCCACACTATGCGCTTTCGTCTTCAATTTTCGTCAGCTTCTTTGTATTTAACTTTCGTTTGGCGCTTTCAATAATTGAATGCGTTAACGAACGCAACCCCAACATTGTCATTTTTGTTCAGTTGCAGTGTCTCAACTCTCAGCTTATTGCAACATGTGCGACGAGAACATTTTACTGGGTGGCATACAGTGGGTGGCCAAATTAATAAACTCAGTGTGAGATTTTTACATAGATTTGTATTGGTTGATTGTTTAGCCATTTTGTGTTGTTAGTTTTAGTTTTTTCTTTTATTTTTCGTTACTTTAGGCTGTCATTTAGGCTACATTTTGTGAGTCAGTAACATTTATTATTCAATTATTATCTTGTAATAATAACACCATTTAGTACGACAGTCACTATTGCCATATTTTCCTGTGCGAAGTGCGTGCAATAGGGAGTTAGACACAGGCGCTAAAAATGTTTTTGCGTGAAACGTGTTATAAAAAGCAACACCTATTTTATTATAATGTATAAATAATAGGTATTAACACATAATTCTAGTGTTTCTTGGTTATTTTTTGTGATAATGTAATTTTAAGTTAAAATAATGAAAGATGTAGCCATGGGAAAGAATTCAGATATTTCAGCTAGAAATAAATCTAAAATTTAGACACCTTCGAGTCATATCAATCATACCCGGAGAGAAATTGCGAGATTAGTAGGTAGGCGTTTCCCAGTCTACACTTTGAAATATAAAAAAGTGATGAACCTAAAAAAATCTTTGTCCCCATAGCGAGTTGATAAATGTGGTAGAAAACGTCTTTCGACTGCTGGAACAGGAGAGGAAACAAGGCGTTTTATTGTTGAGAACAGAAGAAAACCCCTGAAAGTCATAAAAGTTTTGTTAGCTGTAGTAGTGTTGTTTTGTTTGCTGGCGTAGCTTTATCTAACAGAATGCTAAGGCGAAACTGAAGAAACTGAATTTCAGTTGTTTTCGTCCTTCGAAAAACCTAAGTTTACCCCAGATGCATGCATGCTAAGCGATTGGCGTTTGCTACAATGTAAAAACACTGGCCTGAGGAATACTTAAAGGAGGAAAACAAGTTATTTTAATTTCATTTATTTTATTTATGAAGAAAAATGAGTGACCATAATATGACCCAATTGATTCAGATCCTCCAGGACAATCCCTAGTTTGTTCACCGAAGGCGACATGAAATTTTTAAAAAAAACTGTGTTATTGAACGAGTGAAACCTCCTTCATCGGTTACGACATGGGACGAGATTAGCTCAAACGGGAATGGTCTACTACACGTGGTTGAAGGAACCATGCGTTAAGACCAATATCTGCTAGTTTTACAAAGTCATCTCCATCCCCAGATGGCTGAATAGCAGCCAGACGGGACCTGCATATGCATGCAGGACTCTGCACCTTACCATAAGGCTAAAAAAATATTAACTTTTTTAAAGATACAATTTTTTCCTTATGAGGCACAAAAACGTATTGTTTTTCAAGTGAGTATAATAATTTGGCCACCGACGGTATGTGCGGCTTATCTGGTCATAAGAAATTCCAGAAAAAAAAGCTATAGTTTTGGATACGGTCAGAGCGCGTACGTCGCAGGCATGCCTCACGTGCGCTGTTGACTGCGCTATGACGCATGCCTTTGATGAACAAAAAAGGCACAGTGTGGACAAAGCTATCAGTTATTACTTTCATAATTTTCACAGTTCCGTAGTTATAAGGAACTAGAAAGCGAATCACGTATGATTTCGTACATTGACATAATATCGCATTTTGTCTCGTTCACGCACGAAAACATTATCATCATGCTTCTGTATTTTATATTACGTAATATTATGAGTTATGACTCCTATGTAAGCGAGAGTTACAAAGTAAAATGTCTGAATTTGACGTGCTTCGCGACCAAGCTATATCTATCATTATTACCTATCCATACTTCCATACTAATATTATAAATGCGAAAGTGTGTCTGTCCGTCTGTCTGTCTGTTACCTCTTCACGCCTAAACCGCTGAACCGATTTTGCTGAAATTTGGCATGGAGATACTTTGAGTCCCGGGAAAGGACATAGGATACTTTTTGTTCCGAAAAAATGTACGGTCCCCGCGTGTTAAACGAGTTTTGGCGGGCATCATGTAGTATTCTATAATACATATTTTATTTGCCTTTATAATTTCTTACAAATATTCCAGTAGCATGCATGTAGTTGGTGTTGGTTGCGTAGGAAGCTCTACGCACTAGTGGAGAACCTTCGTGTGCGAGCTGACCTGGTTGATTGCAGCCTCCCCACCATCTACTACGGCGCCCGGACCCACAAGCAGCTGCAGCAGGTCATCAAGGAGTACGCAAGGACGGGGTACTGCGTGGAGGCCAGAATGTCTGTGCTGTCCAGCCGAGATAATAGCTGCATTAGAGAGTACGATAGGAGCCAGTGGAGCTCCAAGAATGATATGTGCAGGGCTTGTATTAAGGTGAGTTGATTACGTGTATAGTTAACGTGACCATACGTCCCGCTTTGGGCGGGACAGTCCCGCTTTCAGGCAGTCTGTCCCGCTGTCCCCCGCGAGGCCGAAATTGTCCCACTTTTGCAAACAGACCAAATGACAATTTTGAAATGCCTGTTCAATGCCTGGAAGTCACGCATACATACAACAAACATAATTATTCTGCAATTTTTTGCTTGATATCAATAACTAGATAGTAGTTAATTTGTCGCGCTTTGACAAAAAAATTTAATGGTCACGTTATGTAAGTATAGTGTATAGTTTGTGCTTGGTATCTAATTTATTACGTGTATACTTTACAATGTACAGACATCTCTCTTGTATTTTCTACCGCCGAAACTCCTTATTGGTCTAGTAATATTATTAAAAACCGGCCAAGTGCGAGTTCGACTCGCCCATGAAGGGTTTCGCAGCAGCAATAAGAATTATTTCTATGAAATTATAAGGTTTTTTATTTATTTTAATATTTCATTTTTGATATAATGAAAGTTAAATTAAGGTTTATCATTTATGACGTATAAAAAAAACTACTGGCTAGATCTCGTTCAAACCAATTTTCGTTGGTAGTTTTTATAGTAATGTACATCATATATTTTTTTAGAATTATCATGCCCCTACTTTAGAAGTTAGAGGGGAGATGAAACCTTTTTGCCACTTTGGAAGAGTCTCTCTCGCAAACTATTCAGGTTAGAAAAAAATTATATTAGAAACCTCAATATGATTTTTGAAGACCTATCCATAGATACCCCACACGCATAAGCCAGATGAAAAAAAAATGTTTCAGTTGTACCTATGGGGACCCCTAAAATTTTTAATAATTTTTCCATTTTTGTATCAAAATCTTAATGCGGTTTACAGACTACATCTACTTACCAAGTTTCAATAGTATAGCTCTTATAGTTTCGGAGAAAAGTGGCTGTGACATACGGACGGACAGACAGACAAACAGACAGACAGACATGACGAATCTATAAGGGTTCCGTTTTTTGCCATTTTGGCTACGGAACCCTAAAAAGGAGAATAACTAAATTGGATATTCGAACTAAATCGGATATTCTTATAAGTTATAACTTATAAGGATCCAAATTCTAATGAGAATCTATTGTTTTGTGGTTGCACTTCCTTACAAGACTTTTATTAACTATATAAGAAACAACAAGCTTATTAGAATGGAAGACGTTAGTAGATGAAGTGGGTAAGAAAAACATTTTACAACATAAGTGCAATTACTCATATTTTCCCATGTTTTGAACAAAGCTTGTAACTTACCAAATTCATCATCTGGCTAATATATCTAGCTATACATAGAATCCACATTTTTTATATCTAATCATTTATCCGGTCCTAAAGCCTCCACTTATGCAAAGAAAACATCAGCTAATTTGAAGTTATCAACTTCATTCACTCATGACTCATGTCTTCAATTGTCTATCATTATTCCTATATCATTTCAGAAAATCGAACAAAGCAAAGGCGGTGACGGACAGACGACGAACTGTAAATACTTCGACAACCGCAAGTGTTTGAGTTTCGAGTGTCTGCCGGACGCCTTCGACCTGCGAGACCTGGTTACCGTGGGAGAGGAGATGCAGGCCTGTCCATACTATGCCGCCAGGGACATGGCCGGGAAGGCCAATATAGTGTTCTGCCCGTATAACTACTTGATAGACCCGGCTATTAGGAGGAATGTGAGTATTCCCACATACATACTGTGAAAGTAGCAGCGCTGAAAGACAATACTTTTTAACAAATATTGTAAATGCAAATTCATGACGTCGAAGTATTTCTCATAGAAACATAGAATTCAAAAGTTATTGTCACTTATTGTCTGTGTCACTCATTAACAAATTATTGTTTAGTTTATACAAGTACGCGATAGCTGTAATTTTGTGACTAAAGAGACAAATACAGATGAATCATTAAACAAATAGTCTACATAAATTATTATTATTGATGTAAATTTTGATTGCAATGGGAAGTTTTCTTTTTTAAATCTCCACCAGACGGCGCGACGGTAGACACTTCTAGATTTTCTATTGGTTCCCCACCCATCTAAAATAATCTGCAGGTTGGCATCACTGACAGTGTTTCAAAAAATATCAGTGTACTGTCAAGTGTGACGTTAATCAAAATATCTTAAATCTAAGCCATCATTGGCCTAAGCGATTAGGCCAGTATACTGGTAACAGTTTAGGAACACGCAAATTGTCAAACTGAAAACTGACAACTGACAGAGAGTTTTGGCGGGCATGTCACTTTCAAAACTTCTTCTACTTTTTATTGTTGGTGTGGTTTTTATTATTTTTTCCCAAATTGTGTTATTTGTGTTTTTGATGTTCATTATTGGTAAAATATTAGCCACTAAATATCCGTTATCTTGCACAAGTGCAAGTAAGATGTTGTCAAAATCAAAATGTATATTTCCTGTGACATTTGGTGTGAATATCAGTAAACAGGGCTATTTCTTCCGTGAGTTTTAACTAAAACATCGTTTTAATAACTCTATTATCCTATTCATTGGAATATTATTGCGTCTTTTTCAAATTGAAATGTATCAAGTTTTATATTCTTTTGCCCAGTTTTGTAGCAAGTATTGATGGTATTCCCTGGTATTACCGATAGTTGTCTACCCGTACGCCATCTAGTAACTAAAATGGAAGCTGTTTGACAATCAAATTAAAAAGCTAAGAAAATCCCTCATTTACTAACATTTTTTCAACAAATAACGCCATCTGTGTTCGCAGTACAGAACTTAAATTCGATATCAGGAATTTAAACTTTATGTCTATTACAATAAACTTCCAATTTCCAGTTGCAAATCAACCTGCCGGGCAACATATTGGTGGTAGACGAGGCGCACAACATAGAGGACATCTGCCGCGAAGCCGCCAGCTTCACCATCACCAGGGACCAGATACAAGCGGCTATGAAGGTGATGATGATGATGATGATAAAAAATATTCTAAAATCGCTGAATTATGTCCGTAGCGGTCATTGACCCCTGTCAAAAAACTTATCCTCGTTTTCTATACAAACTGCGATTTACAATGAAGTGATAGCCCGCAGATGTTTCTAGTCTAAGGGCGATATCGTATTTAGCATACTCGATGTGAACTGAATATGTATTATATCACTTCAAACTTTTCGAGATTATCATTCTAAAAGCCTGTTTCACCACTTCCTGATAAGGTGCCGGATATGTTTATTTGACAGATCCTCCATACTCTATCTGTCAAGTTAAGTGGTGGATAGCCTATATATAGAGTAGAATCTGTCAGAAAAGTTGTGAATAGCCTATCCGGCACTTATCAGGAAGTGGTGAAACAGTCCCTTAGTAAACTAAGTTAAGTACTTACTTACTTTTTAACCGACTTCCAAAAAACGAGGAGGTTATATGTTCGGCTGTGGATTTTTTTTTTTTTTTTGTATGTTCAACGATTACTCCGCCGTTTGTGAACCGATTTTCGAAATTTTTGCTTTGTTGTATTTGGTTTTACTCCAATTTGGTACCATGTTCACAAAGTGGTGACCTGATGATGGGATCCAGGAGTAATCGAGGGAACTCCTCGAAATTTATATGGAAACATATGGTGATTTTGGTTTTATGTGAAGTGTACTAAGAATATGCTACCAAAAAGTCAAATATTGGGTCAAGGTATACCATGGTTTCGAAGATGCTGAGAGAACTCCTGACTCCTTATAGATACACGTTTGGGAGTTTCGGCGTTGTTTTAAGAACAGAAAGCATATGCTACTATGCAACTCATATTCATCATCATAATCATCATCATCATCGTCATCATCGTCTTCATCATTACCACGTCGTGTTAAGGTCACCAATGTCTCATGGCACAGAATAGATAATAGTACAAGGCATAGGTGTGGATATACTACTAATAATAATAATAATAATTTTATACTGTATAACAACACTTTGTTTAAATATACACGGCGGTCAGCGCCGCGGAGGCGACAGATCGAATATACTTTACTACTTTATATACAGATCGAATACTATACTAACTACTTTATAAAATTTTAATAGACAAAATATATAATTAAAATAAAGTTATTTTAAAAAGAGCATTTAAACAAAACAAAGTCAATAAGTGTCTTTTTAATTAGTTATACTTATTAATCGATAGATGGCGCACTAAGTATCGATTTGAATGGATTTGAAATTGAATTCTTGATTACAAGAACAGCTGTCAATAATTATGATAATATTATATTATATTACTAGCTGTCCCGGCAAACGTTGTTTTGCCATATAAATAATTTTTGGTATGAAAAATAGATGTTGGCCGATTCTCAGACCAATATCCTCACAATATGCTCACATAATTTCATGAGAATCGGTCAAGCCGTTTCCGAGGAGTATGGCAACGAAAACTGTGACACGAGAATTTTATATATTAGATGAGTAGCTACGCTACATCCTATGCAAGTTTATACAATTTTTTATCTGATAGATCCTTGGATAGTGGAAAAACGAGACACAATAGCCTTTCTATTGTTATCGCAATCGCCGGTGACCGCTTGGGGTTTGAAGTATTAAAATTGTTAAATTACTTAGCACAATATGTTCACTTCACTGATAATATATTATTTTGTGAGTGTGAACTGTGTTATAAGATACGTAAAATATACGCGAAGGTTTACCTACTAGTGTAACTAAAAAGAGTGAAATTATTATTATTTTTAACAAAAAATTAAAACCGACTTCCAAGGTAAAAACAATATTAACATTAATATGAACTAAAAAGTATTAAATAATTTTTGCTATCTAATAGTGCCTTTTTCCGAATTCGGCTAAACCTTGACTATTTCTGTACTCAATCTTCATAATTTTGAAGTCGGTGCCAGTTCCAAAAGTTTCAAATATTCTGTCAGAGGACTGAAGATTCAGCTATCTGGTACCGACTTCAAAATAATGATGATTGAGTACAGAAATAGTCAAGGTTTAGCCGAATTCGGAAAAAGGCACTATTAGATAGCAAAAATTATTTAATACTTTTTAGTTCATATTAATGTTAATATTGTTTTTACCTTGGAAGTCGGTTTTAATTTTTTGTTAATCAATAATTTGCAGGAGCTAGAGATCGCGGCGGGCTACCGGTACGGAACTAACTGCGCTGACAGTCTACTGAAGGTGCTGGGCAACTGGGATCAATGGTATTGTCCATTCCGATTCATTTTTATATCATTTCTATTAATTTAAGGGCCTATTTCATCACTTCCTGATAATGCCAGATGGGCTATCCACAACTAACTTGACAGATAAAGTATGGAGAATCTGTCAAATAAGTTGTGGATAGTTTACCCGGCACATTATCAGAGGGGTTAGTGCGAGTTTTATTCGATCATACGCATCGAGCGCGTAAACGCGAATTTATATTCAAAGCAGTATCCACGTTAGCCAGTAGATGGCGTTGCTTTAATCCCATATCGCATTTACGCGCTCGATGCGTATGATCGAATAAAACTCGCACTAACCCCTCAGGAAGTGGTGAAACAGGCCCTGTGTTATTTATTAACTTTGGAATAAAGTTTGCTATATAGTTACACAGCGGCTCCATTAAGCTGATCGCACAATTATCCGCACCGTGGGCGCCGCATTTCGTGGCGTCATTTCATGCAACGTATTCTTGTATGCGGCGCGTAGGTTGTGAACAAATGTGCGATCACCTTTAATTGTTACCATTCATTTTTACGGAATAAAAATTATCCTTTGTCTATTACTGGGGCTCAAAATATCTCCATACTAAGATTAGAAAGTATGGTCGAGTTTTAAACCATGACTGAAAGGTGCCAATGTAATTATTTTATTTATCTTATTACACCATTACTAGCCGCACTTATAGTCACATTTTATTTATTATTTAAGTTTAATGTTATGAAGACTAACTTAAATGTATGTAGTGTGGCGGAACCCACAATTAGCACCACATTTTTGCATCGTGCTATCGAAGTTTTCTAAGGGTGAAGCCAAACGAGCGTAATTTGTGAGTCGTGAGCCGCAGAATTTCTGCCGGGCAGAATTTCTTTTCATACAAAATTACGCTCGTATGAATCGAACAGGACTTTTGTATGAAACTGAATGCAGCAGAATTCTGCCCGGCCAGAAATTCTGCGGCTCACGACTCTTCTTTTCATACAAATCACGACTCACAAAATTACGCTCGTATGAATCGAACAGGACTTTTGTATGAAACTGAATGCAGCAGAATTCTGCCCGGCAGAAATTCTGCGGCTCACGACTCTTCTTTTCATACAAATCACGACTCACAAAATTACGCTCATATGAATCGAACAGGACTTTTGTATGAAACTGAATGCAGCAGAATTCTGCCCGGCAGAAATTCTGCGGCTCACGACTCACAAATTACGCTCGTTTGGCTTCACCCTAAACGCGTCAGTATAATGTATTATACGACAGCTGAAATGTATCACGTGGGCTCCGGCCTGTCCGAGTATACCACCTCACTCGGTCGGAAGATCTTCCTTTGCGGCGTCCACGTATTTTCCCACGTGTTGTTTATTTAAAAATCTTAATCCAATTAAAGTTAATGTTAAAATAAAAATTATTACTGGATGTGAGCGTTATCTTTACTTATTATATCGTCAAATTATCAGGTTCGTGAACCAAACGCCCCTGATAAAGCAGTGCGCGGTGAGCAACGGCGAGGCGTGCTACGTATGGGAGCAGCAACACTTCCTGCAGACGCTGCACAACCACAACATCGGACAGCAGCAGTATCCGCGTGAGTATACGCCAGCTCTGGATATATGTATAGGCAGTATAGGCCATGGCCTATGGGCGAAAGCGTCCTATGGCGTCCTAGGGGGGGCGGTAAAATTAAAGTGGCCTATAGACTATTCATAAAAAATATAAATCCGGCCCTGCGTAACCGCTCTCCGGCAGAGCGATTACTTCTTGTGACAGCTACCTGGCAACAAGCAAAGTTTGGAAAAATATCTGCTGTCAAACGCTTGTTGCATAGACTAGGGTTAGGCCGTGTTTCCACCTGCAAGACAACTATCGCGAGAAGTGTCTGACAGTATGTCCGACAGCAGCTTACAAGTGTAAACCCCGTAGCAAGTGCTGTCGCGACAATTTGTCAAGCGCTTGCTGCGAGTAGTTGCGACGGCATGTCTAAATATGCCAGCGAGGACTCGCGACAGATCTCGCTGCGGGTTACCGCAGATATACGGTCTAGTGTCGTATAGCATTTATCCGCGAGCTTCTCGCACGACATTTATTGCAGCGATAAATTGCAGGCATTAGTATAAAATGTAAACAGTATATTGCAAGAAACTCACGCAAGACTTCCGCGAGTTTGCTTGCAGGTGGAAACACGACCTTACACGGTCAGTCTGGCACATAAAGTTAATATATCTAGTGGAATAGAGAAACAAAGGCCTGAGCAAGCGATATGTCACTATCAGTAACACTGCGTGGTAAAAAAAAACGTGTGATACATGACCTCTTTTTTTGACGTCCAGTCGACACTTATCGGCACAAGATGCTTGAGTGAGTGTATAAGTACACATATTTTTACCCACATATGTAAATCAATTGCGGTTTCGTTTGCCAGCTCGAGATTGTTGCTCTATTCCGCTAGGTATAATAAGTTTATGGTCTCGCATCAGTTTCGTCCATCAGTCTGATCCAGATTCCAGAATCCAGATTGACAAAAGAATGATCGTGTAATCATGTGATTAACGGACTGATCATTTTTTTGTTATGTACTTTCCGGCCATCATTCTGGTGTCAGTCTGAGACTGATGGACTGAACTGGTGCCAGACCGACTGTGTAACTCTAGTCATACTCTAACATGGACACGTGCAAATAGCGTTTACATACAATGTACATATTTATATTTTACGGTAAGAAGCCGCTAGGTAATTACATATCTTACGGCCCATTAAATATGTACGTAAACGCTATTCACACGTTTGTACGTTCGCAAGGACATGCGCACGCACACGTTCAATCTCGCACGTACATGCGGACGTACACAAGTTCGAGCTCTAATGAATAGTCAAAAAGTTACGGAGGATTGTGGTGTTTTGCGGTTTGCCATAGAATTACAGCTTTACAAACACGCTCACTGTTTAGTGATATTTTTAACCGACTTAAAAAAAAGGAGGTTATCAATTCGACGCGTATGTATGTAATATTTCCAGAACTGTCCAATTTTTGTATATGTTAATCTATAGTAGCTTCTGAACAAACGTGCCAATTTTCGAAAGTGTATGTATGTATATATGTAAGTAAGTATGTGAGTGCACGCATATCGCCGGAACTACAAGTCCGATTTAAGTGATTCTTTTTTTTTTGTTGTACTAGATATTATTCAACTTAGGGAATGCTGCAAATTTCATCACAATCGGTTCAGTAGTTTTTGAGATTGATTTGAGTGATTTGAGAGGGAATTTTAATGCTTAGTTACATACAACTTGAAGTCGATTTTATCTTTTTAAAATACTATTATTCACACTATACTAGTGGACTTTTTTTGTAGAATTCCAACACGACGCGGAGATATTCATCAAGATCCTGCGCGAGGACCCGCAACAGATGGTCGGCGTGACGCAGGCCACCGGCACCCTCGTCGAGTCCATCAGCACTGTGCTTGGTAAGTTCTTCCACTTTTAACAAGTAAAGTCTGCTATCGTCAAAAAAACTTCCGTAAAAAACTAATATTTATGCGTTAATCATCTTTCTTGTACTACTCGACCAAGCCAACTAGACGACTAGCGACTGTCAAATCATGCTCTTTCACACTTATGCATTGCTAGCGACGTGCGGAAGTGCGAGAGAGCAAGCTTTGACATTCGTCTAGTTGGCTTGGTCGAGTAGTAAGCATTCATAATATTTTTAGCAATTTGGAAACCATTTTATTGACATTTGATGTTTGTCTATACGTACATTAAACATTATGCTATATTTTTTTTTATTAAGGATATACAGCGAAATCTTTTATTTATTTATTTATTTAAAAAACTTTATGCACATATAGGTACAAAGGTGGACTTAATGCCTCATGGCATTATCTACCAGTCAACCTTTGGGCGATACAAGAACAAAGTTGTATAGGTGCCAGTCGAGTTGAAAGAGGGAAAGTAACTTGCCAAAAAAAAAACAAATATAAATAAATAAATTATACTTATAAAAAATATATAAGGGAAGAGACCTAATGGCAGACACTATAAGGAAACATGAAACATTTGAATGTTATAAAATATATATTTATGAATATAAAGGATTGATAACTTCCATGTCTTCAGTAACTCTTACAAAATAAAACTGTTATAATTATTCTCTGACAAATCAATTAAAAAATATATTATTGGTATTTTTGTAAACTTAGTCATAAGTACTAATAGATGACATCACAAAAAACGAACATCACTAATAGTAGACACCAATATGAACTAATAGTTGACATAGAACTTTACATTACATTTTATGTTGTTAGTATCTTGACGTAGGTTACACGCATCAGTCTGCCATCAGTCTGGCGTCAATCTGTGATAAGAGTAAATTATAATCGTCTCCAGGATACCTGTTCCGTGACAACGGTGCGTTCGCTGACAACTTCAAGCCGGTGCTGCAGCGCGAAGTTGCCACGAGAGGTGGAAATTCCTCGTGGCGATCTGCGTCATTTGACAAGGTTTTTGATGCATTGTTTTACAAATTTATAAAGCATATTTTCTGGATTTTACATTAAAGTTTTAAATATACGAGCGTAAAAAATTTAATGTAAAAACAAAATCTTGTTTAGCAATCTGAAAAGGATAAAAGTGAGGTAAGTCAAGAGAAAGTCATTCTATACAATTATAATATATTTTCAATTTTGCATTCAGGTTTGCCCGTGTTTTTTTAACTCTACATACAAATTCAAGTTTCAGTCGATAGTGAAATCTTTCTTATTTGCATCACCCGACGTCTCAGATACAACCATACAGCCTGTATTCGAGCCACTGCAAACGACTCATGATTATTATGTCACAAATTTAAAGCTTCGCACTTTTCAGTCAATAGAGCGGGACAGCCTGTCGCTCCGTCTCATCTGCCTCAACCCGGCCGTGGTGTTCCAGCCACTGAGTGCGGCGCGCTGCATCATACTAGCATCGGGTACTCTCACCCCGCTCATCAGTCTACACTCGGAGTTGGGGACGAAATTCCCGCAGCAGATTAGCCGCAACCACGTTATACCTAAGGAGAGAGTGAGTTATTTACATAGTGTACATAGTTACTAATTTATATACATATTTAAAAAAAACTGTTGTTCCTACCTAGACTATAAAATGAAGTATACTACAAACTACTTAAAGTTTGATTTATGGCCTTTAAAGAAACCAAAAGCGCATTTGAAATAGGAATTTCCGAGATAATTCTTTAGTCCTATAGCTGGTAATACACTACACTGCAATTCAATGAGCCATTATGCCTAACTTACAAGAAGTCACGCTTTTCCAAGCTACTGAACCCTGAAGGTGTGGTGTAACGTAGGCTTTAAATAGATTAACGAAGCCTTTTTATACTAACATTTAACAATTAAAAACATGTTGTCTACTTGGATGTTATTTAAATACTTTTATATGAGAAGTAACTGCCAACGTGTCATACTTCCGGCTACAGACAAGGTACAAATATCTGTTACAAGTTACAAATATGTAATATAAATTTTCAGGTGTGGATAGGCACCCTAAGTACGGGCGCAGACGGCGGTTCGCTGCGGTGCGCGAGCGGCGACACGGCGCGCCCGAGCGTACAGGACGCACTTGGCGACGCCATCCTGCGTGTGTGTGCGCTCACACCACACGGCGTGCTGTGTTTCCTACCGTCCTACCGCTTAATGAATATACTCATGAAGAGGTGAGCCTCCATTCAAAGTTATTGCTATTCAATAGACATGATCAATATATCACGCTGAAGCGTAGAAGACGCACTCGGAGACGCCATATTGCGCGTGTGTGTGCTCACGCCGCACGGCGTGTTGTGCTTCCTACCGTCATGCTGCGTCATGAATATACTCATGAAGATAATATCATTTATACCCGCTTACTTCTTCTATACTTGTACAGATATATTATCGTAATTCATTGTCTTTTCACTTTTTTAGTACCTGCGAAGTAGGGACATAGGGCGTTGATAGTATCCCTGGGCGTCAACTAGATGGCGTTTTTTAGAATAAACAGTTACATCCACCGGACGTTTAAATAAATTTTATTACAATACCACAAAAGTGTCGTTAGTATTCCTAGACGTCAACTAGATGGCGTTTTTGAGAATAAACAGTTACATCCACCGGACGTTATAAATTTTATTACAATACCACAAAAGTGTCGTTAGTATTCCTAGACGTCAACTAGATGGCGTTTTTGAGAATAAACAGTTACATCCACCGGACGTTATAAATTTTATTACAATACCACAAAAGTGTCGTTAGTATTCCTAGACGTCAACTAGATGGCGTTTTTGAGAATAAACAGTTACATCCACCGGACGTTATAAATTTTATTACAATACCACAAAAGTGTCGTTAGTATTCCTAGACGTCAACTAGATGGCGTTTTTGAGAATAAACAGTTACATCCACCGGACGTTATAAATTTTATTACAATACCACAAAAGTGTCGTTAGTATTCCTAGACGTCAACTAGATGGCGTTTTTTTAACTTCGTTCCACGGAGGTGTCCCATGACGCTTCTCAAGTTTTTACAAAAATGTCTGACAAACGTACACAAAGTTGTGCTCTAAAATGATAAAAATGATACTTCCCTCTATATTGCCAATCCTTACATATTAAACTTCTCCTTATCCTCAAATTCTTTTCCCTCTGCATGGAAGCAGGCCAACCTTTGCCTAAGATCTCAAATCCTACATCCTTATCCTCTTTTCGCCCAATTTCAATTTTACCCTTCCTTTCTAAAGTTCTGGAGCACATTGTTCATAAGCAATTATCCGCATTTCTGTACAAAAATAAATTAATAAGTCCTTTACAATCAGGTTTTCGTCCAGGACACAGCACATGTTCAGCACTATTAAAAGTTACTGACGACGTACGTTTCGCCATGGAGAACAAATCCCTGACTATCCTCATTCTGCTTGATTTCAGCAATGCTTTTAATTCTATTGATTTTGATATCCTTCTTGCTATCCTAGAATCTCTTAATTTATCTGCTGCGGCATGTACAAACAAATGATACGTTTTCAAACTGGTGCAATCTTCTAGCTGGCGTGCCACAAGGAGGAGTGCTGTCTCCTTGGAGTCTCCTTTTCTCCATTCTTTTTTATTAATATTTCCTTTTTTATTAATGAAATAACTAAAGTATTTACATCTAAATACCATCTTTATGCTGACGACCTGCAAATTTATCAACATTTTTCTTTGGCTGACACGATGTCTGCAGTAACTTATATTAATAACTTATGTCAAATAAGCGAGTGGGCAAAATCATTTGGTATCCTTGTTAATCCTGAGAAATCTAAGGCGCTCATCATAGGTAGTAGACGAATGCGTGCGAATCTAGACATACAATCACTACCACCTATCACACTAAATGGTGTACGCATTCCTTTCTCTGAGTCCGCTAAATACTTGGGTATTACAGTGGATTCAACGCTATCCTGGAATGTCAACATTAACAACATCAGTCGAAAGGTCAACTGTGCTATTCATTATCTTAAAGCTCTGCAAAACTTTTTACCCATCTCTACCAAAATTACACTCATGCAGAGCATTGTAATACCTATTATTGACTACGCCGACGTCTGTTATCCTGACGATACTGAGGAAAATTTAAATAAATTAGAACGCTTACAAAACCTCTGCATTCGGTTCATATTTGGGCTAAAGAAATTCGATCACATCTCGGACTATCGCAATAAACTTTTAGTCTGCTGTTCAAAGTACTTTTCTGTCCTTCTTCCCCCTCCTATCTGCACGACCTTTTTTCTTTTCTGTCTTTTTCGAGTCTTGTAGAATTTTTAGACGTACTCTTCTCCAGATTCCTTCTCACCATACCGACTTCCTTTCCTATTCTTTCACAGTTCACTCTGCCAGGCTTTGGAACTCCCTACCACCAAAGATTCGTGAAAGTAAAACTTTGGCACTATTTAAAAAGAGAGTCAGGTTGCATTATCTGCGACAGAACACGCAAAATATACTATAATACTACTGTTATTCCATGTTAAGTTCATCTATAAGTTATTTTTATTGTAAGTATATTGTAAGTATTGAATATAATAAATATTTATAATTACTACACAGCTTCTTATTGTGTGTACATAAAATGTAAAATAAATAAAAATAAATTAATAAATAAAGTTTGTCGTTTAGCTCACAACAGTGCAGACGCACTCAGCGACTCGTTAAGGTAGAAAAAAAAACATCTCGTCCTTAAACATTCATTGCACCATTACAGATGGCAGGATACCGGTGTATGGCAACAGTTAGAAGAGTTGAAGCACGTTTTCATGGAGAACAAAAACGCAAAGGACCATGATGATATAATGGAGGTAAATAAAAAACTACATCCTTAAATGTGGTTAAAACTCAAATCCACCAAACGTCATTCATAAGTAGATGGCGGAGGTTTCTACGATTTGGCAGACCAAAAATCGTAGATAGCTCCGCCATCTTGATGAATGAATGAATGAATGCATGAATTTGATTCAACGTTTGGGTTTGACCTAAAATTTGAATCAAATTTACAACAAAACATACAGGGTGCAATTAAACTTTCCTGCCAATTTTTTTCCAGGGCTTAGGTATCATTACGAGTCCATTTACGAGTATCATTACGAGTACATTTTTCAGGATGAAAAGTATCCTATGTCCTTTCCCGGGACTCAAGGTATCTCCATACCAAATTTCAGCAAAATCGGTTCAGTGGTTTGGGCATGAAGAGGTAACATACAGACAGACACACTTTCGCATTTATAATATAACTACATGATGCCCACAACTCCATTGCGCCAAATTTAGTCTATCGCGAAGTCTCTCTCTCTCTCTCTCTCTCTCTCTCTCTCTCTCTCTCTCTCGCTCATAGAAAACAAGCCAGTTATGTTTTTTTTATAACTTCGTTCCATCCGGGTGTCCCTTGACACCTTTCAATTTTTTTATTGTTGTTTCAGGATTACTACAAGTACGTGGAGGGAGCTAAGGGTGCGGTGCTGTTCGCGGTGTACCGCGGGAAGGTGTCCGAAGGCATGGACTTTAAGGACAATCAAGCGCGCGCCGTTGTCGCTGTGAGTATATAACTCGGCGCTGGCTAGCCAGTTCCTATGCTTGAAGTTGGCTTTGACCCACTGCCACGTGTCTAGATATTTACGTTGGGATAGCCATAAGATAAGATAAGATAAATATTCTTTATTGTGCACACATATTTACAATTAAAAAAACAAGAAAAACATAAAACACAAGTATAACACAATGGCGGCCTTATTACTAATTAGTAATTTCTTCCAGGCAACCACAGGTGGAGGAAACATATTTATAAGAAATTAGGTGAATGTGCCATAAACAAATAAATAATTATATAATGCATATACATGATACATATTATTATAATAAATACACAGATACATACATATTATCTACCTAGTCTAAAATACATACATACAATACACACCTACAATAATATTATGTAGGTACATACATATAAACATAAATATTAATTCAAAAGGATGGAACATTTATATTTGTGTGACGTAATATCAATAGTCGAATTATAAAAATTATGGTGAGCGATACAAGTAAGAATTAATTCAAGTTAAGCAATTATTATAATCATTATAATAATTGCTTAACTTGATACTGCCTATAACATGCACAATCGACGTCGATTTATGCATTAGGTAATAGATATGTCCATCTACACGTTCGTAGTGGCTTAAAATGGTCAATCATTGGCCTTTTTTAACGGGCTTTGGCCCACCACACATTCCCACCACTGTATCTCCTGTGTCGCCAGGATCGACAGCGGTATCCAACCACGAAAACCCTTTGATATGATCCATCATTGACTAATATCGAGACGCTGTATTAGTTAATTAGCATTTAGCACATCGACGCTTCGAAAAAGCGTTGAAACTGAAAACGACGCAACGCATCCCCTGTATGTGGCATAATATCATAAATTATTTATGTAAAACGGAGAAGCGTCGTTGTTACTATCCATACTAATATTATAAATGCGAAAGTGTGTCTGTCTGTCTGTCTGTCTTTCTGTCTGTTACCTCTTCACGCCCAAACCCCTAAACCGATTTCTCTGAAATTTGGTATGGAGATACTTTGAGTCCCAGGAAAGGACATAGGATACTTTTTGTCTTGAAAAAATGTACGGTTCCCGCGCGATAAACGAGTTTTGGCGCAACGGAGTTGCGGGCTTCATCTATTATATATAAATCTCCTGTCACGATGTTTGTCCGCGATGGATTCCTAAACTACTTAACCGATTTTAATGTTTTTATTTTTTAAATGTGTGCTTTTTTGCAACTTGAAAGATAGGATAGCTTAGATCTTTAATTATAGTCGCAATTTTATTTTATTGCAAATTATTTACAACCTGAGACTGACGGCGACCATTAATGTTTGTGCGACGGGATAGCGATCGACGTTGCCATGGTAACATACATATATTTAGTCACTTCAATAAAATAATATGGCAAATACATAATATATTATGGCAAAGCAACGTTTGCCGGGACAGCGAGTTTAGTTATATATATAAGAATAAAGCTACATACTTATACGTCATAATATCATTCTGTTTGTTATTGGCTCTATAAATTAATATTTTAATTAGAAAGAAAGTTGTTTTGTAAGAACAAAATAATATTATTTGCAATTTAATTTTTAAACTTTCTCATTGTCACAGTGATTTTACAATATCGCCTGTATTCTGTAACTATAATAAAAGCTTATACTCTTTTCCCAGGTGGGTATACCTTACCCCAACACGTTCGACATCGCGGTGAAACAGAAGATGCTGTTCAACGACCGACACGCCAAAGAGCGGAGTTTACTGACGGGCAGCGAGTGGCTGAGAGTGCAGGCTTACAGGTATTTTGTAAATCACTTTCTTTTTCTTAACATACACTTTGTTAACATAAAATTAAACAAAATTACAGTTAGTTGTACAAATACATAAGGTAAATTTCGGTTATAACGACGACGGAGGGACTACTTTAATTTACTGTGCATATTCTAAAACTTATACTGCACTAAGTTTTCTGAGGTTTGTAGCAGTTCATCTATTCAATATGCTGATCGGTTGACTTGTTGTCTGCACTTTAAAAATAAGACTGCACGGTACGGATCGCTCCGTAGATCGATTTTGTAATGAAGTTTTAAGGAGGAATGCGGACGGGTCCCTACGGACCCCTCCGCATTACTCTAAAACGCTCCTTAGAGCGTAATGCATATTGCATTTATACGGAGCGATCCGTACCGACGGACCGCGTGACACTAAAACCAGCCTGAATCTTTTGAGTCCGCATTGCCGATGAAAAAATTATATGAATAAATAGCGCACGGTGAAAATTCGCAGTGCGGACGGGGCCTAACACTCCTATTAATTTAGTAATTAGTAATTAAAATTACAACAGAGTTGCGGGCATCATCTAGTGATGACGCCCGCAACTCCGTTGCGCCAAAATTTGTTTATCGCGCGGGAACCGTACATTTTCCGGGATAAAAAGTATCCTATGTCCTTTCCCGAGACTACAAGTATCTCCATGCCAAATTTCAGCAAAATCGGTTCAGCGGTTTGAGCGTGAAGAGGCAACAGACAGACAGACACACTTTCGCATTTAACTATAATATTAGTATGGATATTCATTCCGTAGAGCTCTGAACCAAGCTGTCGGTCGTTGTGTGCGTCACCGCGGCGACTGGGGTGCCGTGGTACTGGTAGACGTGCGGTACAGGGAGCCCTACAACACGCACCACTTGTCCGGCTGGGCCAAAAACATGGTAAACACTTACTGTAGCTTATACTATGTCTTGACTTACGCCTCTAGTCCACCGACGCTGCGAACTGCAAAGTATCTGCGAAACTGTAATAGAGCGAGATGCAATATAACGCATTGTCGTGTGGCGGATGAGACAGTAAATCGGACAAGAGGCGTTTTGTCGCTCACTAACTCTTGCCATTTCTTTGCTTGTGTTTTTTTGTCGCTTAATATATTAGTTGCAGTGGTAACCGCTTACCTTAGCTCACCATGTCATAAGGTATTTAGTTGCACCTTATAATGCTATTCTCTTCTCTCTGCTCTCCCGGCTGCATCCACTTCCGACTCCAACATCTCCCGGCTGCCTGCATATTCCACTCATCTGACACCATCAACTCCCGGCTGCCAGCTTTGCATCTCCACTCCAAAATTATTATATTTTTTTGACGATTTTTAGCAACTTTTATTTTTCGGTTTAATATTATTCTTGCAACTTTCCAATTTTTATAATTTAATTTTGAGTTTGAATTTTTCTTTAATTTTTCAATGAATTACAGTCATTTTTTTATAACGATTATATTTAATTTTTGCAACAGATTTGCATTTACTTTTTATTTTGATTTCTACACTATATTTCACCTATTTTTGACCGATACTATTTTATTTCACTAACGTTAAGTCTCTATTCTCAAAGTTCATTTTTTAGCACCTTTATTGTCCACATTTTCAAAGTTTACTTTCTATAGAGTCACACTTTTTACATTTAAATTTAAAGTCCAATTATTTTAAATCACAATCCACATTCCCTGTACCAGCTGCGCAGCGCTGCCGCAAGGCAGCACTGGCAGGGTCGCCATGCAATATTGCAGGCTTAGGAGACTAATAAAAGATGAGTTGTCGGCGAAAGATGTTTAATTACTGAACTTAATCACTACTTAACCTACCTTATATATAGGGGGGAGGTGAGACACACACTACAATACGCTTGTCAGCGGCGACAAATGTGTGTTTTAGTGAGTTTTTTAGTTCAAATAGTTTTATTTATATTGTAAACATCTACTGGGTCGATTTTAATAGGATATGGCCATTGGCCGTGTCTTTTAGTTGCGTCGCCCTCGCACGGTTAAAAATGTTGAAACAACGAGTTTAATGGTTTAAAAATGGACGGTTCCTATAACAGTAGTTTGCGTGCCAGAAGTCGTAAACAAAATTTCATTATTATTCACAACTTTCAGCTCGGCAACAACCATCATACTCACGCGAGTCTAGTCGACGGTCCCAACAGCCTTGAAGCCTTCATGAAGAGGATGTCTTTGGAGCAGAAAGAGAACCGGAAAACGTAACGCACCTGCGCGCCTCCATAGTATTGCAGATACAGTATGATGTTGGCCGCTCTAAATGATGTGATATTTTATTGTTTTAGGTTATAATCTGATATATCTTTATTATTTATGATTAAAGTCGGGCAAAATTAAGACCAACTATAAACATTTAAATAGGTCTATTTTGTTGTTTTTGTGTTGTCAATATTATGTTTATCCTTGTTTTAAGTACAGTATTCTCGTATAGTACTTGATCATTTTATTAGTATATTAAATAAGTATTGCGTTGTAATTAAGTATTGTTATATATGCTCTAATCTTAGTAATTAATGTATTTGTTTTATGTATTATTTCTTTAAATAATGACAAAATGTCACAATGACTCGAGTTTCGACTTAATAGTCAATTTCCCCTTAATAAAAATATGTGCTTCAAACTTACGCTAATACATGTTGTTGTCTTTGTCTGTCAAGTTACTTTTTAAACGTATCAGATAAAGACGGGAATAATAAGAGTAAGCGTTTTCTAAATATTTTTGAGAGGACAATAGTTTAGTAGATAAGACGATTTTCAGTCCCGATATCATTTCAAGATATTTTTGTAATCATGATAATAGTATATTTTTTTTAATAAAAAACAATAAGTATCACTTTAAGTTACTTCTTTAATTTGTTTAATATTTTTTAATGTAATCAGTTTTCACTTCTCAGGTTTTTTCGCCTTCCTGGAACAAAAAAATATTATTAAATTTATAAAATTTTTAGCTTAAATATTTTTATCTATCTAGCATACAATAAACTGGAAACTAGAAAGTAACCCAAAAGATCGCGCGTTTCGGCAGCGCTAGCCGATGGCGCGCTGCCACAACCACATCGGTCGGGCGTATATTTCGTATTGTAAATGAACTGGACTGTTCACTGTACACGTACCACATTTTGCAGTCGTTGTCGAACACCCGTGTGATACCGACCACATCGCAACCACAACGTTGCGTCGATGCAATGACAGTGTGCGCACACCGCCCGCGCTCTCGCAAGGATATCATAAGTTTCCTCTTCTAATTTAATCACTTTAGTCAACAAGTTGTCTCCGCTATAAAAGCAGGAGTCGAACTATGTCTGCACACGACGTAATCACATCGCAACTACTGGCGACAACGCAACCACGTCGATATTTTGTCGGTACCACAACACAACTACAAAAAGCTGCAGCGACGCTATTCACACGTAACCACAGCTTGACGGCATTTTGTCGTTGCGACGTGGTGTGGTTGTGGAACGCGTGGATTGGTCCTGGTATAAAGTACCGCGCACTGTTAAACTATGGAACAAACTGTTACCAGCAGTATTTCCGAAAACTTCAAGAGAGCGTATTCCCTCTTAAAAGGCCGGCAACGCACCTGCAGCTCTAATGTTGCGAGTGTCCATGGGCGACGGTAGTTGCTTTCCATCATGTGACCCGTTTGCTCATTTGCCCCTTTATCTTATAAAAAAAAAGACGGTTGGAGAGTAGTGTTTTGTGTCGAACTCGACTCGAACTCGGTTGTCTGTAAAGTCGGTTTACTGACGATAGTTGAACGTGACAACGTCATAGCCTTAAATGGAACGCCTCAGAGCGAGGTAGCACCGCATATTGCGTCATGTATTTTCGTGCGCGCAGCCCATATCGAATTATAAGACGTTATCACGTCAATAACAAGCGGTATACTAACCGTCGCGTGCAGTCGACGTAAGAGGTGTGTCGGATGAGGTGGGACACGTGCGGGAAGCCGCGCCCGCATATATCGCACACAAATGGCCGCTCGCCAGTGTGGTACCTACGAATATATATTTTGTTAGTAAAGTAGTAAAATAATGTTAATCCCAATGACATTCTACTTATACAGATCTGTTACGTTCTGCATACTATTTTCCGGCTTAAATCTCTTCCGAACAATTATTATTTTCAAATTCAAAATTGGACTTTGACAGATAAGTGAAACTTAAGATACGAAATGCCATTTACATAAAAGAGACAGACTAAATAAAAGACGACCCAATTGGGTCGTATTTGATTCTTCACAACGCGCGCGGTTGTAACATATCTGCAGGTTTAACATATCTGAGTTTTTTTATATACTTATGGCCTGTTTCACCGCTTCCTGATAAGGTGCCCGATAGGGTTATTTGACAGATTTTCCATACTCCATCTGACAAATTAAGTGGTGGATAGCCTTATCAGGAAGCGGTGAAACAGGCCATTAATATCACTGGTTAATCCGTATACTTATATGCGGTTATCTAACAGAGAAAAGTTATATTGAATGCTCCTCTAGCCGGCCCCTAGACGATCAATTATTGTATTGTCAATATCACGCTTCAATTTTATTGAACAGTTTGACATTGAAGGCGCGAGATGTTCAGTATCGTTCAGTATCAGCCCTAGACAGTCAATAATATTACGCAATACGTGATATTGCGAAATAAAATTGCTCGTCTAGGTGCGGGCTAACACGCGCACAAAAATTTGGTATCTTATTTAAGGTGAGAGTTACCCAATTTTACTCACATAATCTAAGGATCGAGATTGTCCACGAAAAAGGAAATTGTGGAAAGGTCCACGCACACGTGAGCAGTCAATATACTTCGTGTGCGGTATAAATGTACGATCCCGTGAGATATTCTCGCGACTTAGTTATATACAAATATATTTAGGCTGGTATAAATAGTCAGTACTCAAGATGCATCTCGTTCTCAAGACACGGTTCAGGCTCTGTGATTGGTTGGCTGTCAAAATTTGGGTCAATGGCAGAGCCGAACCGCGTCTTGCGACCGGCCCACGTATCACGTATCTTGCGAGAGCAATGCGATAGTAATTATTGCGCGATAATTGCTCCAAAATCGCAATTTCGTATCAGCCAAAACAATACGATTGCAAATTGCAATCGATCGCTATACATGACACCATTATTTTTATACCCAGCAATGGCTCGCGCGATTTTTGCTAGTGGGTTGTTGATCGCTATTTTTACGTGATAGCCCTGCGGGTCGCATCTTAAGTACTACCTATATATACCAGCCATGTTTCTACATAACCAAGTTGCGGGCAACAAGTTTTTAGTCCATAAAGAAAAATACCTCTGATGTATCGTAAGATCGCATTTCTTGTAGAAGCGCATGCCGCAGCCGGCGTGCCCGCACGCGTGCGGCTTGAGGCCCACGTGCTCGCGCTCTATGTGGTTCTTCAGCTGAAACATTATATTAGGCATCGATTAATAAAATGATGTTGTCTGTAATCTATAAATAAGATATTAAGTAGAGCATCGTCGGTTATCCATTCCAGAAGTACTTGATTAATAGGCTACTTGACCTAATTTTTTTCTTGATGCTAATCGCTTCATAATCATTCATTTTTACAAAAAAAAACTTATATTTTAATATTTTACACAGTAGAAACCCATAAAAATGTTTATTGAAAAATATGCCTCTTAAATGGCGCCGAAAACACTGTCCGCCATAGTGTGACGTCATACGCTTTGTATTTTAAACTCTCTTTATTGAAATTTTTTTAATGTGCTAAATGTACGAGTCTAAAAGTGCCCAAAAATTATAAAATAATTATGTAAGAAATTAGAAATCATTTGTAATGTTGAAAACTTTTGGAGAAAAATTTTGGCCATTTCATTTCCCGTCTACAATAAATGGAGATAATATATATAAAACTGATGTTCTATTTGAATTATTGAAGAAAATATATAATAGGCTTATTCTTTTATTTATGTACAAATAAACTTACATATAGCGAGCGCGATAAATAAAAGATATTAAATTAGTATGAGGATGACGTCACATCCCAATCGGAAGTACCGCAAAAGCGTTTTCGTCAGTACAATTCCTATTTCATAAAATCATATTTTCAAATCGACTTTATTTATCAATCATAAGCTTTTATTTGATAATAAGGGTGAAATACGATTTCCTAGGCCAAGTTCTACTAGAAATATGCATTTGTTCAATGAAATTGAATATAGGTCAAGTAGCCTATTGTGTATGTGTGAGTATTGAGAGAATAATAATACAGTAAGATAAAATTGTTCAATGTGCATCCATTTTCTGATTGCCGTAACAAAATTTCAACTTAGCATGGGTTTAGACGACGTTATGTACACGGTCTATTTTGTGCTATTGTATGTTATTACTTATTACTTATTGTACGAGTTTTAATTTGAATATTGCTATCAAAATCAAACTCACCATCCAAGCAGCGCGGTAAACCCTGTCGCACAAATCGCAGCGGTGCGGCGTGCGGACGCGCGGCTCGTGCGCGGCGACGCGGTGCTTGTTGAGTGTGGAGCGGTACCCGAACCGCGCGCCGCAGATACTACACCAGTGACGACGCAGGGACGGCTCGTGAGTCGCTGGAATATTGGGAGATAGATTAGCTCGTTTTTGTAAGTCGGTTATAAACTCTATTCGATCATCTTACTAAGTAATTTTTCTAATATTACTATAATAGTTCTAATCCCACTATCCCCAACCCGCGGCCCGCCGGGACTTTATTTGTGGCCCGCGTGATGTTAAACAATTTTGAAATTCACGCCCACCGGCAAAATAACGTAAAGTCTACGTGATAGTCATTAAATTTTTTCCACTTTTAAATCGTTAATTTAGAAGAATGTTATTTTTTAACCCTAAAAAATTTTTGTTGTGGCCCGCGACACCGAGACCAAAACATGTTTGTGGCCCGCATGAAAAAAAGGTTGGGGACCACTGTTCTAATCCTTTCTAAAATCCTTGTTCTCAATCTGCACATAATTGGTCCACATATTAACTAGTTCTTTCCTCTGGACTAGGCCAACTATGTTGCGAGAATGCCTATGTGCTTGGGCAACCATAAATTGTCATTTAAAAATCTAGTTCCCAGGCACTATAGTATTTGAGGAGTGGTTACTTCGCTCTGAAAATACTGTATAAATCATCCACAACGGATGCAAAGGCCTATTTTTTTATAAATTCTATAAGCCTTCTTTGAATTTGGATAAATAGTTACATACATGACTTAAATTCCCATCCTATTTTTCAAGACGTTAAAGTGTTCTACACTGTACAGCAAAATTAAGCTCATAAGTGAGGTAATTCCCTCAAAATACTGAAAAGCCCCTGCCTATGCTCTTATTGGCCGATATTGTATGCTACTGTTTCAACAGGTGGTTATTCATTGGAATTGTCGGTGTTAATAAACTGATGTGTTTTAGACAATATTGCTGAAACAACATTATTAAAACCATTATATGTCACTCACCAAGATGTGATTTATAATTGTCTTTCTTCTTGAACACCTTCCCACATTTGCTGCAGGTATACATTTTTATTTTCTTAACTTTAGGTTTTGTTTTAGTGTCCACTTTGTCGTTTTTAGCATTTGTAACTTCATCAGCTTTATTTTCAGTTGGTTCATTTATTTTCATAACTATTGGTTGGATGTTGTCTAGCATTTTCTTATGTCTATCGTCTAAAACATGATTATCATTATCATTTTCTTGATCACTTATATTTTTTGTATTTGTGTCTGCAACTCCAATGTTCAACATATCAGTAAGTTGTGCGGCATCTATTTCGCTATTTAAACTAATTATAAACATGTCATCATCCTCTGTAGATATATATTGAACATTATTTTCTCCTATAAGCTGATTTAGGTTAGCCGCTAAATTGGTACTCGCTTCTAAGTCAACGTCACTTTCGAATATAGTGGAACAATCATTCACAGAGACCGCAGCTTCTATATCGGGGGGTTTTTCAGTGAATGGAACAGTCTGGCTCGGCTCGGGGATATTCAAGAATTCTTCCGGCAGATGTTCCGACTTCACCTGATATAGAGCGTTCATTAAATCTTGATCTACACTTCGGTCGCCATCGTTGAAGTCCAATAGGAATTGTTTATCTATATAATCATCGTTCATGTTGAAGAAGTGATTATTCTGAAGTGTGTCCAAGTCTAGATCGTTACAGAGTAATTCATCATCTAATATGTGTAGAGTGTTTATTTCCTTTAAAAATTCGATTTGATTGAGATTGTCGTCGTGGTTGGTGTAGTTGTAACTATTCAACATAGTGTTTTGAGATGATGTTGCGATGCAGTAATCATCTTCAGCTGACAGAATATCATCCACAATGTTATCAACTGTTTTATTTGTGTCCATGTTAGTTTCGTTCACTTTATTATCCTTTTCTGTTTCAGCATTATTATTTACGTGTGCCCTAAAAATAGAAATTGTAATCTGATTTAATACTATAAATGCGAACGCGTGTCTGTTTGTCAGTCTGTTATTAATAATATCATGTTGAAACTGTTGAACTGATTTTCATGAAAGGTATGGATATTATCAGTTTTGGAAAAGGACATATTATAATAGTTTTGATCGATTAACAAATTTCGACATAACGCTACCTCACACAATGTTCTAACAGGGCACTCTTGTATTGAAATGTAGCTCCACACACTCGGCAGTGATTCTTCTTGACTCCTTTCTCTTGATTGATAGTCAGTTGGTTATATATCGCACAGTTCTTTTGATGGCGATTCAGTGAAGCTAGCTGAAATCGTTATTAAATTTATGAGATAATAAAAAAAATAAGGAATTCTCTATTACATAGTTTAATAATAATAATTATTAATAAACTTCGTATTACGGTTCACATGCAAGAAATGCATAGTTATGTAAGTTACTACATAATAATATTTTGCACATATTTTTTAATTAATAATTACTAGACATTGGATTATACTCATTTGCATACTTGCATATGCAAATGCATATAATGGCACTTTTTAGGCGATAGTGCATATTTTGGCAATTTTTCATTGATGGTGCATATTTCGGTAGTTTTATGCCCCTGTAGTCTCCAAACTAGCTATCGTGACACACACTGAGGCCAGAAAACAGAGGTAGGATAGATCAAAACACTTCAAATATGTGGCTCCATCCCCATTTATAGAATGCAATATTGGTACAATATCTGTCTAGAAATAAATTTTTTATTTGCAGCATTAGTAAAAAATTTGAATAAATTAGTTACTGATTTCTTAAACTCCCATTAGCATTAAGATTGCAATCGGAAAATGTTGGTAGAAAGTTATTATTAGTGCAGTATAAAATTTAAAAATCCTGGATTTGATCAAAAATTATAAAAATCACGCTTTTATTATCAGCACCACCGGAAATCTCTCCAAAAAAATTATAAATTTTAATAATAAGTGACTTTTGATTGTGCATATTTTGTGCATATTTCGGCCATTTATCGTGCATACTTGCATGCATATTTTGCCACTTTGATCATGCATATAATCCGATGTCTAATAATTACTATTGATTCTAATCAAATAACTGAGTCTGCACAAATACCAAATACAAGTAAATGTCTGTGTGAATAAGATATGATAAACATGAAAACAGAAATTATTGTATTTGCAAAAGAATCGCAGTTGCAAGTAACAATATTATAATATATAATAATGTTTTACAATCTGCAGTATTGCACATATTGCAAATTTTACAGGCTACTTTAATTTCTTTTGATGAAAGCAAAGGTGTAATACCTCGATCGTGGGCGATTCCCACTCCAAATCTGTTGTGAAAATCTATTGTGTCTGTCTCAGATAGACACAATAGATTTTCAATTGTTATGCGACAGTCAGGTGCCACTTGGGGATTGATGGGTTAACCAAAATGTATAATGATGGGTAAAAAAAGGTTTTTGGTTTTTTACCAAAAGCTAAAAATAACGTGTTTGAGTGCATGTCAATGCAACATTGTCGCCTTTCCCTTCTATTTTTTCGCAATATTTTAAAACTATGTGCAGTGTGCTTCAACTCCCGATCGGTCCACCGCAATAACAATATATTTACACAAATCCACCATCAAGGGATTAAACAACAATGTTTTTATAGTTTTTGACACAGTATCTATCCGTTCCAGAGAAAAATATAGATGTTTACATTAGCAAATTGGTTTTACTGTACCTGCTTGAAAGAGGTCCTACATCCTTGGCATTTGAAAGGTTTTTCACTGGTATGTGTCATCATGTGTCTTTTTAAGTTTGATCGGTCTGAAAACTTTTTCTTGCATTGGGTACAGCTGTATTTCTTAATGTCTGTGAAGAATTTTATAAAATGTTAATATAAAATAATAAGTAAAAATTATATTTATACATTATGCGGCATTTCTTATACTCTGTGCCCATTATTCGGGTTACACCAAACCATTGAAATGTGTCACATGAATATTCTAAATTAAGTCATAATTTAAGTAACTACTACGCCCAAACATCTTTAATTTAGACCATCCTAGTTAGATTAAGGACTGTTATATCTAGGACTTTTGGTCATCAGTCAAAATAAACAAAATTGTTATCATTTACCATTGTGAACATCCAGGTGTTTCTTCAAGTCAGATGGTTTATAAAATGCTTTATCACATTGCTCACATTTATGAGGTCTGAAAATTAACATAAATATTAATCTTTTAAACATCCCCTTAAGAGCCCGTACACACAGCGCGTTGCGTTATTACTGTAATAAACAAAGCAGTTTTAATGTAAACACCCCCTCTCAACTTTAGTTGTTGATAGTTTAGTGGAAATCAATAAACAAAAATCATATATATATATATATATATATATATATATATATATATATATCAGAACTGCTTAATAATATTTCATGCTAGTAGAAAAATATTACATAGATCACAGCTGATTATTTAATTCCATTTCTACCTGTTGTTCAAATGTTTGGCAAATAAATGTTGTTGGAGTCTCCAAAGTGCTTCGAAAGCCAGCGTACACTGGGGACACTTCCACACCTTGGCCAGGGGCTTGTGAGTCAAGCTGTGTTTCATCAAGTCCTGCTTATTCGGAAACCTTTCATTTGGGCACTTGTCTGCAAATAATTTGAACATTTAGTAAATAAAATAGAATATCAAATTATATTCAATAGCAATGATTAACACTTATAACTGACCACAGATCCAAACATTCTGTTTGGAGTGAATTCGCAGGTGGCCATAGTACTTCTTTGCATTGTCAAACTTCTTGCTACATATCTCACAGTGCAATGTAGTCGGACCGTTCAAATCTGGCTCCTCTAAAGGCCCATCGGCAGTCAAAAACTGGGCTAGGACATCATCACCTGCCAAAAGATTGCCTTGGGACGAAAGGGAGTTGTGAAGATCATAATCGCAATCCTGTGGTTTCTTCAGCAGTAGATCGGGCAGTTCCGCATCTACAAACTATTAATAGATGTAAATGTTTTATTCATTTATAAGGCAAGAAAAACGAGAGAAATAAAAAATAACTTACAGACAAACTAAAGTATGTCAAGCCAGACTCCATAATGCTGAGCCCCGCGCTTTTAAATTTAACGATTAACTTTTTATTTATTTATTATTTACAAACATGCATCATTATAAAGCAATTGGTTTATTTATAACGATATAAATCAATTAAGAAACAAATTTTCCCAAGACTGTTACGTAGTATACAGTTTACATCCTAGTCTTTGCCCAAGACTTTCTTTGCATAATTTGACAATTGACATTATTTTTTTTAAATTTCTTCCTTCTTCTCCGCTTTAGAAATATTGATTGATTGGATTCCGTTCTTCTACTATAAAAAAAGGGAGTGCCTCCTCTGCGGCGCCGGTTGCAATAAGGGCTGCCGGCGCCAGTTGCCTAAATGGCTGCCGGCGCCGTTTTCCGAACTCCGAAGTTTGCCGAAGTCACGCGATGTTTGCCGAATACGCTGTCGGCGCCTATTCGGCAAACATCGCTTGTCAAATGACAGAATAATGATCAAAAACATCAGTCTTGAGCTAAAGGACTATGAAAAGTACAAATAAGGTCATAAATATTCATATTGTAAGGATGCATATTTGAATCCTTCGATCGGGGATTCTTGGAAATGCTATTGTATTCTACTGTTGTCGTGATCATCGGTACTCCTATGGGGCTTGATGGGTTAATGGTGGTGATGATGATGCTGATAAATGTGATCTGCATAGTAACATTAGAATACAATATCTTTGCTTCTTTATACAACGCTGAAACCACAGATCTCCTATCTAATTAGATACCGCATGTGTATGTATTTCGCGTGCCATCGCGTTCCCAAAAGAGTATAAACTTTATTCTTTCGAAAGTCTGTTCTTTGGTCTGCGCTCCACCGTTATCGGAATCGGACGTCAATCGGAATTCTAAAAATGCCTAATTGTGCCGTATTGGGCTGTGGAAAATCGAATAGAAACGTTGGTATAAATAGTGGACACGTTTCTTATCATCGGTAAGTAATTTTATTATTAAATCATGTGTCCTTTATTTTAAAATCAATTATTTAATGTAAATCGTGTGTGGCTGTAGTTTTTACCATGAAATCTACGTAACTGCGTGTGTACCGCATGATTCATAATACATTGCCGCTTTAGTTTGAAAATTATAGAGCCCGTTCTGTTTGTCCGCTATTGAGCGCGCAATGGAAATAAAACAATCGATACTTTCACTCATCGCTTAGTTTCGAAGTACAGTCAATATTCTCATTTTTCTGTCAAATGAAGCAAATACCCTTGTACATATTCTCGATTCTAATTAATCGATTTTCGAAACAGACATGAAATAGAGGAATGATAATGTTCGCTTTGGGATATTTTGTGACTCGGTAATTATATTTCTATACATATAATAAAATATTCTAAACATTTTCTATACTTACATATAATAAAACTGTAGAAATAAAAATTCTGTACATTAAAGGTATTAAAAAAATAATAAGCGGGGGGTGGGCGTCACTACATTGCTATAGAAGCCAAAACTGTAGTTAGTTTTTTGTCTACTGTCTGTCTGTCTGTATGTTTGTTCCACTATCACACGAAAACTACTGATCCGATTTGAATGCGGTTTTCGCAGATACAGTGGGTGGCCAAATTAATATACTCAGTGTGAGATTTTTACATAGATTTGTATTGGTTGATTGTTTAGCCATTTTGTGTTGTTAGTTTTAGTTTTTTCTTTTATTTTTTGTTACTTTAGGCTGTCTTCTACATTTTGTGAGTCAGTAACATTAATTATTCAATAATTATCTTATAATAATAATTTCATTTAGTACGACAGTCACTATTGCCATATTTTCCTGTGCGAAGTGCGTGCAATAGGGAGTAAGACACAGGCGCTAAAAATGTTTTTTGCGTGAAACGTGTTATAAAAAGCAACACTTAAGTCTTATCTATTTTATTATAATGTATAAATAATAGGTATTAACACATGATTCTAATGTATCTTTTGTGATAATGTAATTTTACAGACAGACAGTCTGTCTGTACAAACATACAGACAGACTGTCTGTCTGTCTGTATGTTTGTTCCACTATCACACGAAAACTACTGATCCGATTTGAATGCGGTTTTCGCAGATACAGTGGGTGGCCAAATTAATATACTCAGTGTGAGATTTTTACATAGATTTGTATTGGTTGATTGTTTTGCCATTTTATGTTGTTAGTTTTAGTTTTTTATTTTATTTTTTGTTACTTTAGGCTGTCTTCTACATTTTGTGAGTCAGTAACATTAATTATTCAATACTTATCTTATAATAATAATTTCATTTAATACGACAGTCACTATTGCCATATTTTCCTGTGCGAAGTGCGTGCAATAGGGAGTTAGACACAGGCGCTAAAAATGTTTTTTGCGTGAAACGTGTTATAAAAAGCAACACTTAAGTCTTATCTATTTTATTATAATGTATAAATAATAGGTATTAACACATGATTCTAATGTATCTTTTGTGATAATGTAATTTTAAGTTAAAATAATGAAAGATGTAGCCATGGGAAAGAATTCAGATATTCCAGCTAGAAATAAATCTAAAATTTAGACACCTTCGAGTCATATCAATCATACCCGGAGAGAAATTGCGAGATTAGTAGGCGTTTCCCAGTCTACACTTTGAAATATTAAAAAAGTGATGAACCTAAAAAAATCTTTGTCCCCATAGCGAGTTGATAAATGTGGTAGAAAACGTCTTTCGACTTCTTGAACAGGAGAGAAAACAAAGCGTTTAATTGTTGAGAACAGAAGAAAACCCCTGAAAGTCATAAAAGTTTTGTTAGATGATGCTGGCGTAGCTTTATCTAACAGAATACTAAGGCGAAACTGAAGAAACTGAATTTCAGTTGTTTTCGTCCTTCGAAAAACCTAAGTTTACCCCAGATGCATGCATACTAAGCGATTGGCGTTTGCTATAATGTAAAAACACTGGCCTGAGGAATACTGAAAGGAGGAAAACAAGTTATTTAAATTTCATTTTTTTTTTAATTATGAAGAAAAAGGCGTGACCTTAATATGACCCAATTGATTCAGATCCTCCAGGACAATCCCTAGTTTGTTCACCGAAGGCGACATGAAATTTTTTTATACTGTGTTATTGAACGAGTGAAACCTCCTTCATCGGTTACGACATAGGACGAGATTAGCTCAAACGGGAATGGTCTACTACACGTGGTTGAAGGAACCATGCGTTAAGAGCAATATCTGCTAGTTTTACAAAGTCATCTCCATCCCCAGATGGCTGAATAGCAGCCAGACGGGACCTGCATATGCATGCAGGACTCTGCACCTTACCATAAGGCAAAAAAAAATTAACTTTTTTAAAGATAAAAATGTTTCCTTATGAGGCACAAAAACGTATTGTGAGTATAATAATTGGCCACCGACGGTATATTTGTCTTATTCCAATTTAACATCTGGTGTATAAAAAAATTTCCTCCCACCCCACTAAGGGGACCAAAGTAAAGATTTTGTATCAACTGATGAAGTACAAATACTTTAAATGGCAAAACAATGTTTGCCGGGACAGCTAGTTATGTAATATATATTTATGTTCCTGTTTAGTGATTTAATTTAGAATAATATAATATATTACTAGCTGTCCTGGCAAGAACGTATCTTAAGATTTATCATTCCTCTGTCTATGAACTCGAATAATAATCGATAAAAAAATCGATATACCTATTAAAATGGCACAAGAGGCGGGGCGCGGCGATTCCTTTAAGCCGGCTGTACACTCTCGCCGAGACACAGCGAGGCGGCCCGAGTGCGAGAGTGTAAATGGGTGTGCTCGCCTCGTCTCGCCTGTCTCGGACCCTCTAGGTCCATTGTCGGTATTTTGCGCCCGAGACAAAGGGTCTCGCGAGGAAAACGAGCGCACTACTGTACACTCTCGCGTCTTTCAGTACTAATCCCGCCGTTGGACAGTGTAGAACAGAAAAATAACAATATTAAACGACATTATGAGTCATTATCTGTGAGAAATAAAATTAAATATGATTATAAGGGCCTGTTTCACCGCTTCCTGATAAGGCTATCTACCACTTAATTTGACAGATGGAGTATGGAAAATCTGTCAAATAACCCTATCGGGCACCTTATCAGGAAGCGGTGAAACAGGCCATAAATCTTTGGATTACAATGATATCTTTCGATGCATGGTGAATGGTGAATGGTCGTTTTCCTCCATCTTGCCTGAGTTCTTTACTGCGATTGAACTAAGCGAGAATGTACATGATCCCACTCGGGCAAGGGGCTCTCGTACGACTCTCGCCCGAGAGCTCTCGGCGAGAGTGTACAGCGGGCATTAAATCGATTCCGCGCGTACGGCTAAAGCGCTCTTGTGACGTCACAGTAGGTATGAAAAAAGTGACACGCTCGTGTTCATACAAATGGAGCGACATCGCGCTTCTAACTAGATCTTATTTCTGTGGCTGAAACTCTCTAACATGTATAAGGAATCTGAAGTTCTGTTCAGTACCTTAGGAAGTATACCACAGGCCGAGGGTATATACCCTAAGGGTAATAAGTGTGGTGCAAAATCTTACTTTTTGGTTGCTGAAAAAAGGTAGCTAAGCTAAAAAATGCATCACAAAAAACTAAAATATCCACAGCCGAACAAATAGGTACCTATATTTCACCTTTGGAAGTCGAATATAATATTTGAAATTATAATTATTTCTTTTTAAAATTTGTGTATCGGCACTGGAACCTAGTGCTTTACGCATTATCACCGGCTCCCATTTTGAGTGCCAGCGCCGGCAGCCGTTGTTTTATATCTCGGCTGCCGGCAGTATACTTACCGCCGGTTCCCATTACTGATATTAACTACCTCTACCTACTATATACTCCCTAAAAAAACGTATTCTTTAGGATTTAGGACCTACGGAACTAGGAAGTAGGAACTCCGAAGCTCGTCCTTTTGGAAGTTTTCTTTTTTAAATCTCCACCAGACGGCGCGACGCGACGGTAAACACTTCTAGATTTTCTATTGGTTCCCCACCCATCTGAAATTATCTGCAGGTTGGCATCACTGACAACATATTGGTAGTGTTTCAAAAAAATATCAGAGTACGTCATAAAGGTAATATACCTATTGGAATGGGAAGTTTTCTTTTTATCATCTCCACCAGACGGCGCGACGGTAGACACTTCTAGATTTTCTATTGGTTCCCCACCCATCTGAAATTATTTGCAGGTTGGCACCACTGACAACATATTGGTAGTGTTTCAAAAAAATATCAGTGTACTGTCAAGTGTGGCGTAAATCAAAATATCTTAAATCTAAGCCATCATTGGCCTAAGCGATTAGACCAGTATACTGTTAACAGTTTAGGAACACGCAAATTGTCAAACTGAAAACTGACAACTGACAGAGAGTTTTGGCGGGCATGTCACTTTCAAAACTTCTTTTACTTTTTAATGTTGGTGTGGTTTTTATTATTTTTTCTTAAAAGAAGAAGAAGTATTATTTTTTCCCAAATTGTGTTATTTGTGTTTTTGATGTTCATTATTGGTAAAATATTAGCCATTAAATATCCGTTATCTTGCACAAGTGCAGGTAAGATGTTGTCAAAACCAAAATGTATATTTCCTGTGACATTTGGTGTGAATATCGGTAAACAGGGCTATTTCTTCCGTGTGTTTTAACTAAAACATCGTTATAATAACTCTATTATCCTATTCATTGGAATATTATTGCGTCTTTTTTAAATTGAAATGTATCAAGTTTTACATTCTTTTGCCCAGTTTTGTAGCAAGTATTGATGGTATTCCCTGGTGATAGTTGTCTACCCATACGCCATCTAGTTACTAAAATGGAAGCTGTTTGACAATCAAATTAAAAAGCTAAGAAAATTCCTCATAGAGAAACAATCCCGAGCTGTCAAGCTTAACCAAAATTTGATTTACATCATGTTTACGTGTGCGTGTCAGTGATGTACAAACATCTTGTAATTCGACAAAATATCGATCATGGAATAATAATTGTAAGATTATAAACTTATAAAATGGGATAAAATAAAACTGCATAGATATAATATAATAAAATTATAATTTTGAAGTAAAATGTGACTTTTCTTCAAAATGCTTGCTGCATAATTAAGTATGTATGAATTTTTCTTCGGAGTCCAGTTTGGACGGTTAATTATTTTAAGCTATGAATTTCTGGTATCCAGGTCAGCAGGAAATCTGAAAAATTGGCCAAGTGTAAGTCGGACTCGCGCATGAAGGGTGACCGGTTTCAACCGGGCATTTTCTAAAACCCGCTACGATTCGACACGATATGCCATCATCTACACGACACGACACGACTTCACTAGACCCTATTAATTTTCAATTCACTCTCAATGAGCCTACTGAGCCCTTTTACTTGATGCCCATCTTGCAGAAGTGCTTTCAACTATTTCCCTATCTTGGATGAGCAGCCGTATTGGATGTAGAATGACTTTACATCTGTGGAAATATCAGAAGTCTATTACTATAGTGGTTCTTGTTATATAGCCTGAAGACAGACAGGCAACGAAGTCTTAGTAGTAGAGCGGGCTGCGGGACCCCACTACTAGGACTTAATTTTTACCCTTTGGGTGCGGAACCTTAAAAACGATAAATTATGTATGATAGTATATTAATATACTTAAACTAATTATAAACTACGGATGAGTATGCTATCATTTCAACATTCCTAGATAATTATTAGTATACTTAACTAAAAATATTTTTATATCGACACAACTTATCGATAACTTAATGCAGCCCTAGTGTAAAATAGATGAAAATTGTTTACACAAAATATCTTTAAATTGTGCACCATGGCTAGTCAAGTTATGTTTTCCATATAATTAAACATATACAGAAGTGAACACGGACGTAAAAATACCAATAACTCGTAGGGAATTGGCAAAAATAAACTTAAAACTAGGTCCTGTCGATGTAGAATAATTCACCTGTGAAATTAATATTTGTCCGGGTTCTTTCGATGTGTGCATCCAGAATCATTCCACAAACATTTAACCATGTTTCTAGAGCAGTATTTCTAAAAATTATTCATTATTTAACTTAAAATCACAATTTTTCTGAGAGCCCAAATTGACAACGATCGGCCCAGGGGCAGACAGACTGTCAAACAGATGAAAAAAAAGCTATGCAACCTCAAATCACGCTTCTCTTTCTACCACGCAGTGTTACTGATAATGACATCTCGCTTGCTCAGGCCTTTGTTTCTCTATTCCGATAGGTATATTAACTTTATGGAGTACGTAAATCAAAATGTACATAATATCTTAAATCTAAGCCATCATTGGCCTAAGCCCGCTATCCCCAACCCTCGGCCCGCGGGCCGTATGCGGCCCGCCGCGCCGGGACTTTATTTGTGGCCCGCGTGGTTAAAAATTTTTGAAATTCACGCCCACCAGCAAAATAACGTAAAGTCTACGTGATAGTCGTTAAATTTTTTTCACTTTAAAATCGTTCATTTTGAAGAATGTTATTTTTTAACCCTTAAAAATTTTTGTTGCGGCCCGCGACACCAAGACCAAAACATGTTTGTGGCCCGCATGAAAAAAAGGTTGGGGACCACTGGCCTAAGCGGTAACAGTTTAGGAACACGCAAATTATCAAACTGAAACTGACAACTGACAGAGAGTTTTGGCGTACATGTCACTTTCAAAACTTCTTCTACTTTTTATTACTGGTGTGGTTTTTATTATTTTTTCCCAAATTGTGTTATTTGTGTTTTTGATGTTCATTATTGGTAAAATATTAGCCATTAAATGTCCGTTATCTTGCACAAGTGCAGGTAAGATGTTGTCAAAACCAAAAGGTATATTTCCTGTGACATTTGGTGTGAATATCGGTAAACAGGGCTATTTCTTCCGTGAGTTTTAACTAAAACATCGTTAGAATAACTCTATTATCCTATTCATTGGAATATTATTGCGTCTTTTTCAAATTGAAATGTATCAAGTTTTACATTCTTTTGCCCAGTTTTGTAGCAAGTATTGATGGTATTCCCTGGTATTAGTTATTACCGATACGCCATCTAGTTACTAAAATGGAAACTGTTTGACAATCAAATTAAAAAAATAAGAAAATCCCTCATTTATTAAATTTTGAAAATTATTTATCTTGTAGTAACTAGAAATCTTTTTCTATATTCCATTTATCCATAATAAAAAAAAAAAACTATGCAGAAAGTAGAAACATTGGTAGAAAACCAATGATTAAAAAAACAGAAAACCAGAAACATACCTACCTATTACCCCTTAAAAGGCCGGCAACGTACCTGCAGCTCTTCTGATGCTGCGAGTGTCCATGGGCGACGAAAGTTGCTTTCCATCAGGTGACCCGTTTGCTCGTTTGCCCCCTTTTTGCATTAAAAAAAACATCAAACAGCTGATTTTCGACCTTTGACACTTTTGAAATGTCAAAAATGCTGTTTTGAATTTGAGTTGAGGTTAGGTTCTTTGATAATTAATTATATTAATAATAAGCTACCGGCTTGAAATAATATGTGTACATTGTGCAATAAAATCATTATCTAAGTAATATCACTATGTCTGGATATACTTAGATAGAGTAACGCGATAAGATACCGCTGTTTAATATATTTATTTAGGAGCATTTCCACTCATATTCTATGAAATATAGTGGTGAATGCACTAAAAAAAACAAAATGTGTATTATTTTTCTATACAATGGAGAAAACGACAAGGAAAGTGATTATAAACTTATTTTAGCTTCAAATAGGGATGAATATTTTTCCCGCGCAGCGCACTGCCTGGCTGCATGGAAAGAGAATTCAAATATTTACGGAGGTAATAACAAATTCTTTCAGCTATGTAATCCATACTCCATAGTCCATACTAAAATTATAAATGCGAAAGTGTGTCTGTCTGTCTGTAATCTGTTAGTTACCTCTTCACGCCCAAACCGCTGAACCGATTTTGCTGAAATACTTTGAGTCCCGGGAAATGTACGGTTCCCGTGCGATAAACGAGTTTTGGCGGCACGGAGTTGCGGGCATCAACTAGTTTGCTTATATATGTCGCAGCCGACTGGTTAAAATAGCCGTTCAATCAAGCAGCCCTTTGACTGAACAACGCCATTCAATTTAATTGAATATTTCAGTCGCTCGAAACGTTCAACGCTACAGCTGATTCAAGCCGCCGCCGTTTGATTGAATTAGTTCAGCGCTCACCACTGCGGAACTAGGTGCGTTTTGTTTACAATATGGCGTCAACTAGCCGATGTTTTGTGATTGTATTAAGATATTTTTCGTAAATATACGCTACAAGTGTTATTAAAGTGACAGAAATTATGGGGGCACATACGAGTGAATCAAAAAAACAAATATTCTAATTTCGATGAGAAATTACGGGATTATGAAATGCATCACGAAAGTATTAATTGCAATTATTGTGTTCAAAATGAGTTAGAATACAATTTATTTTGCTTATTATCATTGCGCTTGTGTAATAAGAAAACTAAACTAATGGTGAGCTTAATTTGCCATTTAACCAGTTAGCTAAGCGTCGTCTAGTTGTAGTGTTGAACTTTGCAGTCAACAAGTCGGCTAAACGACGTATAGCCGTGTGATTGAATGGCGTTGTTCAGTCAAAGGGCTAGCTGTTTGATTGATCGGCTATTTAAACTAGTTGGCTGCGACATATACATTGTGATTTGTCTGGTTGTACATTATTTATACAGGGAGAGATTTCCAATCTGGTAAGGAAGAGGGAACATGGTTTGGAATAAACATTGAATTAAAGAAAATTGGAGTCCTTTTAAATCTACCTGGAACTACTGGAGAAAATGTTATAAGTATGTTAATTGTTTATCTTTTCTTCTTGTTAGGATTGACAAAAAACAATTTTTTTTCACTTAATTTTTCTCTTATAATGAAAACAAAATAGGTAACTGGTACCTAACATAATAATTTATTTAATCTTATAATTAATTTTGAGTAATTGATTAGCACATGTAAACTTATTGACTTAAAAAAATTACAGGTAGAGGAAACATTGTTAGCAAGTATTTAATGAATGTAACTCCAGCCTCAAAGTATATTGAAACTTTACAAACCGTTAATAAATATAATGGATTTGTTTTAGTTGCAGCAGAGTTCGGGTAAGGCACACCACACAAGCACTTTATTAAATACATCCCGGGAAAGGTTGCAGAATTTAATATTTTCTTTTATTTACAGAAATTCTTGTCCTACTATTCAAACTTATAACAATGAAACAAATGAGTCGAACATATGGACTGACGAAATTTTAGGCTTCAGTAATAGTTTACCTGTAAATCCATTGAAAAAGGTTGACTACGGCAAATCTTTACTAAAACAAATATGTCAGAAACATAAAAAAGAAAATACAAAGAAAGATTTGATTGAGGAATTATTGGGTCTTTTACAAAATAAAGAAAGGTAATTTAGAATAAGGAATAAACACATAAAATACTAAACTATAAGAACCTTAAAATATTAGGGTAATTTAAGGGATTTTAGAGTAATGTTCTAAATTCTAAAAGATCAAATATAATTTTTGGTTTTCAGCCAACTCCCAGATCCGCAACTTGAAAAAAGTAAACCAAAGATATTCAAAGAGTTAAGTTCCATTCATGTAAGAATTCAAGAACAATATGGGACAAGGTATGTAAATTATTGTTTTGTATATCCTTCATATTACAAGATTGTTATTTTAAGAGGGTTATGTTTTTGTCTTCTGCGTGCAAAATAATTGAAGCTTCAAGTTGATTGAATTACGAAAAGGATTATTAATCCTAAGTTCCTAACCCTTACTTATAAAATATCCACAGGGCATTTATGATGGTTTATTAAAAATCTTGTTTCTTGTCTCTAAATTTTTATTTTAGTTAAAAAGACTTTTCAAACATAAACCTAGGACAAAATACAGGATAAATATAAATAAAAAGTTCCCATTTCAGAGCACACACAATATTTATTTTAACTAAGTCTGGCCACATAGACCTCATAGAAGTAAGTTTGGAATCACCAAATAACTTGGACAACCCCACATGGAAGAGAAGTGAATATCAATTTAATATTTAGAATTAAATACCTCAGTATACAAAGTATTTACTATTTACATTTGTTAAGGTTTAATTTTAAATAAAAAATATATTAAGTATTATTATTTCTTTTATTAAAACATATAGTTTTATATGTATGTATTTACATTATAGGTACTGTTTTTTCCTTGTCAACATAGTAGTTGTAATGTTTAAGCATTCTACTAAAATAAAAATAGAAAGCTGTTGTAATACAATTTCTACTGTCTTTGAAGACTTTAAACTTAAAACTACTATGTTTTATATTAAATGCTCCACTTATCCACTGTAAATTGTGGTGGTACAGAAAATGTACCATCTTGTTCCAGAGTACAGGCAAAAAGTCTAGGTACATTCAGCAGGGTACCTGACATTACAAATGGGAATTTATGCTCCTTACCATCAAGATAAGTAAACATAAGTCTCTTACTTATGAAGTCTTCACTCATTGATAGATTGCCAATTTCAATGTAACTTTTTAATGAAGATGAATACATTTCTATGGCTATTCTCAAAGACTCCCAGCTTTTCAATTTGTTGGCAGGTACAAAACTCAGTCTAAAATGGTAACCCAAATCTGTGTATGCAACTTTCAATATATTGATAAGCTCCTGCATCAAATTCTCAATTTCTTCCAAATTTTTGGCCACCATAAATGCCTGTATCACTGAACTCTGGCAAACATTAAATAGACTGTTTTCCTTATTAGACGTTGGCGTGTATTGTCTGCCCATAGAGAAATATTTTACAGGCAGTTTTTGGCTTTGTACAACATTTTTTGTGTGATACGCAAAGAATGAGGTCATTGCACCAGAACCCGTTAAATGTAAGCTATTGTCCATGTCCGCATCACTTTCCAGATGGTGGTCCAGTGTGTAAGTAGAATTAGGGTCAAGTGGATCTCCACCACAGCCTTCCACTATAAAACTTTTGCAGAAATCTGGATTTGAAAACTGATCAAAACTATTGTTCCTCAATATGTTGCTGAAATAAAATTTTGACCCTAACTCAAATATAGCTGCATCACTTTTGAGGTAATAATTTGTGTTGTTGTTGTAGCACACCAAATCGAGTTCTTTCCCAATGTGCATATGGTTTTTCTGATTGGATGGAGGTGAACCATGTTCAAATATTACTTTATTATTGTCTGTAGGTGTTAAGGGATGCAGTCTATTTGGTAACTTTAAATATTCGATAATGGCTGCCTCTTCCGCAGACCAAAGTGGCACTTTTAATTTATTTATGTTTTCTTTAAGTAATTTATGGTGTAATCTCAATTTTTCTATGTCAGGGTTATCAGTGTTTAGGTTTTGACCGAGCTCTTTGGATATTCTATTCTTGGTATCTGTCAGTTCTGTCTTTTTATTCTTTAATTCCTCATAAACACCCCATAATTTTTCTAACTGGATCAGGTTATTTTTAGCATGACGTTTAACTAATTCTTCCTGTAGAACATTTTTTCTGTTCAAATACTCGGAGTAGTCTACATGTGGTGTAACATACATAAAGTTGTCTGTTGCTTTGGGCCCATTCATAAATAATGTGGAACTTCTTTTAGGCTGAATTTTGATAGCACTTAAATCAGCTAGAATTTTACAAGGTATAATTTTACGAAGCATCTTCAGAGATTTTTTGCTTTTTATTACTGCTTACATCTGCTTCGCTATCTTTATCAGTTATGTCGTCTGCTTCTTTATTTTGAGTAACAATTTTCCGTTTATTGGGTAATTTGAAGCTACCATGACCTGCGGCTCTCTCTGACTCCTCTATACTGTAAGGTTCTAGCTCCAAGGCCTTTAACCTTCTTTTATGAACCTTTGTTTTGAAATGCTCCTTCAAGGAGTGTTCGTCAATGAAGTATCGCGCACAGTGCAAGCAGTAATGTTGCGCAGCACCGGGAAGATCAAGGTCCACTTGCTGATTCAATAGTTTTTCAGCATTTTCTGAAAAGCAAAACTGTTTTATAACCTCTCAAATACAAGTAATTTGGAATACATCTGCAGAAACGATGATTGCCGCAGCTTACCTTCTTTTAAATCTACGTCTATTTCATCAAGATCCTTCTTCCTATTGCGAACACGCCAGCGTTTTTTCAAATGAGTATCACCAACATGATACTTCTTTCGTTTATATCCACCTGGCATGATAAGTTTTTAAATTTTCAGCTAAAACGCACGCACCCAAAACACCACATGCAATCGTCAAATGTCAGCTGTCATATTGGAGGATGTAAACTGTATAGGTACTACGTAACAAGAGGTCGGACTTTGAAGAAAAAAAATTAACATCCGTTATTTTTTTAATTTGAAACTGAAGTTAAAATTTTTAAGTGCAAAACCTTTCACTCTAAACATACCAAAAATTTAAAAAATTAAATTAAAAAGAAATGAGCTCAAATAAATGTTTTATTTCATTAAAAATTATTGTACATAGCTAAATAAATAGGCTAATAAGGTAAATTAAACAATAAAACAGATTTAATCCACAAGCTTTTGTTCATTTCTATTATTCAGTATTATAATATTACAGTACAGTTTTATGAGTTTTATTTATAAATATAATAGAATAGCTGTCTATGCTACTCTACTAACTACTTGATTGGCTTATACAGTAAACTCTGTATAGGGAGGGGATTAAAGCTGCGCGTCCACCAGTTCGGAATCGGGACGTACGCGACGGTGCGGACGGCGCGTCGTGTCGTCATATATTTGTCAAGCGCAGAATGACGTTCCAGTACTTCTAGTGCAGTTCACAGTAGTCAGTACCATACATACAAAGCAACAAATACGTCCGTTGCGTACCTACGCTCCGATTCCGATCCAGTGGATGCACACCTTAAAGCGGGTAATTGACTACCGGGCCGCCCGTCCCGGGCTGGTCTGTCGCATGTCTGCTCGTCAATTCCTAGGTATGGGCACAGACATGCCCGTTGACCTAGGAACTGACGAGCAGACATGCGACAGACCTTTTTTTTTCTCACGTTTTCAACACGCAATGTATAATGCTGATGTAAATGCGCGATAGTAACGTGCCTGCGCAGGTAGACCGGAAGTGTGTGGGAATGTAAGTGGGAATAAACCTATGCACTTTTTTGCGCAGGCGACTGGCGCAAAATCAAAAATCAATTCTTTTGAGTGACACCTGCGCTGGCATACCTGCAGAGGTGACCTCCAGCGTAGCGGCTTTCATTAAGTTCATTTTTCACCTGAATTCTATTTTAAATAAACGTAGGTATAAAACGGATGTTCGACTTTTGACGGGTTTATGGAAGACATTTTCTTTTTTTAATATAATATTAAATTTAATTGGGTTCTTATAATATTAATATTATACCTACTTATAGAACTTCACACACAATGCAAAATCATGGTAGAATTTAAGAACTAAATATACTACGGACTACCACCTCTGCCTCTTCAGGCTCACTCGTGGACAACATTCCACATTACTCCGCGAAGATGCGCTGGAACACCTAGCGCATCGTGGCCTACCCGGGACTCGTTGTCATGGGCGACGGCAGCCCCATACCGACGCCCCGAGTTCCCTGCTAAGGCGGGATGTCGTGCCCATGTTTAGCCCTTGGTCTCCGCTTCGGCCTTCTCCGAGGATCGAGCGCCACCGCCTCTCGCCTACGCACTACCTTACCACCTACATGTACTATCAGAGAAGTTGATTCCCATGCAGTTGGGGGACCTACGTTGTTTGGTCACATTCATCTCTCACATCACACACACATCTCAGGTCACACTCAGCCGACAGATCACAATATTAAAGTCTTTAATATTGTGATCTGTCAACAACAACAACAAAAGATCAAACATCAAACACGTCAAACACGTAGTAATCCAAATTTTCTTCAAACACGTCAAACACTAGTTTAAATACGTGTTTGATCGTTTACGGGAGACTTAACATTGAATTGAGTATTGACATGATACCCCAAATCAATGATATTATATGTTACTAACGTAACTAGATTGGCAGTCTACGACAGAAACGCGTCACCACTTTGAAGATGCCTGCAGGCATATCTGCCATACATAATGACATAATAACATTATGAAGTGACATTGTCTTTTAGGCTATCGAGTGGTTACGCATTTTTTGCATCAGTTTGTAAGACATTGCCACTCTAGTATTTTAGAAACTCATTGCCCCAAATGACGTTGGTCGCTCAACTGCATAGGAATCAATTTCCTCGATAGTACATTGTAAAACTACATTTTGTGAATAAAGAATTTGAATTTTTGATAGGAAACGGACTGGGCCGACATAAGCTACATTAAGATTGCATAAAATGCATAAAAATATGGAATCGTATTATGTAAAACATATTACCTTGGTGATAATGTCCTTGAAGTGTCCTTGGCGCCACGCTTCCGTGGGGTGCTGCATCATGGCGAAACGGAACGGAACACGGAACTTTATATGGTGGGGCCACTGACCTCCATGCGTACTTGTTTATTGGAGGTCAGTGGGTGGGGCACACATATACTTGATACATACAAGATAAGGTATAATTAACAATTATCACATCGTTTTGTTACACCTGTATAATATTATACTGACGCACTCGGAAAGCATCGTAGGCAGCACTCAGTAGCAGACAGCTACACTATAAATAGATAATAGTAATTTTAAAAACATAAAACCGACTTTAAATATTGTACGGAAGTAATTATAGGTGTACCAGAATCTGATGGCAAAAAGTGAGAAAATAAATTGACTCTAGTCAAAATGTTTTATTTCAATTACCCCGGTATTGCTAAAGCAATACCGGAATACCAGGGTAATTGAAATAAAACATTTTGATCCTTTTCTTATATTAGCTAATCTGTGTATTAAACATGCAAATATAAAAATGTATCCAATGATTTAGGATATTTTTTGAAAATTTGCTGTCAAAAATTGCCATCAGATTCTGGTAGACCTATAAGAATTAAAATTTCATAATAATATCTCAAAAACTACTGAACCGATCTTGATGAAACTTGCAGTATTCCCTATAGTCGAGGCATTTTAATAGGCCACATTTGACAGTTCAACAAAAGGATTATTAATCCTAAGTTCCTAACCCTTACTTATAAAATATCCACAGGGCATTTATGATGGTTTATTAAAAATCTTGTTTCTTGTCTCTAAATTTTTATTTTAGTTAAAAAGACTTTTCAAACATAAACCTAGGACAAAATACAGGATAAATATAAATAAAAAGTTCCCATTTCAGAGCACACACAATATTTATTTTAACTAAGTCTGGCCACATAGACCTCATAGAAGTAAGTTTGGAATCACCAAATAACTTGGACAACCCCACATGGAAGAGAAGTGAATATCAATTTAATATTTAGAATTAAATACCTCAGTATACAAAGTATTTACTATTTACATTTGTTAAGGTTTAATTTTAAATAAAAAATATATTAAGTATTATTATTTCTTTTATTAAAACATATAGTTTTATATGTATGTATTTACATTATAGGTACTGTTTTTTCCTTGTCAACATAGTAGTTGTAATGTTTAAGCATTCTACTAAAATAAAAATAGAAAGCTGTTGTAATACAATTTCTACTGTCTTTGAAGACTTTAAACTTAAAACTACTATGTTTTATATTAAATGCTCCACTTATCCACTGTAAATTGTGGTGGTACAGAAAATGTACCATCTTGTTCCAGAGTACAGGCAAAAAGTCTAGGTACATTCAGCAGGGTACCTGACATTACAAATGGGAATTTATGCTCCTTACCATCAAGATAAGTAAACATAAGTCTCTTACTTATGAAGTCTTCACTCATTGATAGATTGCCAATTTCAATGTAACTTTTTAATGAAGATGAATACATTTCTATGGCTATTCTCAAAGACTCCCAGCTTTTCAATTTGTTGGCAGGTACAAAACTCAGTCTAAAATGGTAACCCAAATCTGTGTATGCAACTTTCAATATATTGATAAGCTCCTGCATCAAATTCTCAATTTCTTCCAAATTTTTGGCCACCATAAATGCCTGTATCACTGAACTCTGGCAAACATTAAATAGACTGTTTTCCTTATTAGACGTTGGCGTGTATTGTCTGCCCATAGAGAAATATTTTACAGGCAGTTTTTGGCTTTGTACAACATTTTTTGTGTGATACGCAAAGAATGAGGTCATTGCACCAGAACCCGTTAAATGTAAGCTATTGTCCATGTCCGCATCACTTTCCAGATGGTGGTCCAGTGTGTAAGTAGAATTAGGGTCAAGTGGATCTCCACCACAGCCTTCCACTATAAAACTTTTGCAGAAATCTGGATTTGAAAACTGATCAAAACTATTGTTCCTCAATATGTTGCTGAAATAAAATTTTGACCCTAACTCAAATATAGCTGCATCACTTTTGAGGTAATAATTTGTGTTGTTGTTGTAGCACACCAAATCGAGTTCTTTCCCAATGTGCATATGGTTTTTCTGATTGGATGGAGGTGAACCATGTTCAAATATTACTTTATTATTGTCTGTAGGTGTTAAGGGATGCAGTCTATTTGGTAACTTTAAATATTCGATAATGGCTGCCTCTTCCGCAGACCAAAGTGGCACTTTTAATTTATTTATGTTTTCTTTAAGTAATTTATGGTGTAATCTCAATTTTTCTATGTCAGGGTTATCAGTGTTTAGGTTTTGACCGAGCTCTTTGGATATTCTATTCTTGGTATCTGTCAGTTCTGTCTTTTTATTCTTTAATTCCTCATAAACACCCCATAATTTTTCTAACTGGATCAGGTTATTTTTAGCATGACGTTTAACTAATTCTTCCTGTAGAACATTTTTTCTGTTCAAATACTCGGAGTAGTCTACATGTGGTGTAACATACATAAAGTTGTCTGTTGCTTTGGGCCCATTCATAAATAATGTGGAACTTCTTTTAGGCTGAATTTTGATAGCACTTAAATCAGCTAGAATTTTACAAGGTATAATTTTACGAAGCATCTTCAGAGATTTTTTGCTTTTTATTACTGCTTACATCTGCTTCGCTATCTTTATCAGTTATGTCGTCTGCTTCTTTATTTTGAGTAACAATTTTCCGTTTATTGGGTAATTTGAAGCTACCATGACCTGCGGCTCTCTCTGACTCCTCTATACTGTAAGGTTCTAGCTCCAAGGCCTTTAACCTTCTTTTATGAACCTTTGTTTTGAAATGCTCCTTCAAGGAGTGTTCGTCAATGAAGTATCGCGCACAGTGCAAGCAGTAATGTTGCGCAGCACCGGGAAGATCAAGGTCCACTTGCTGATTCAATAGTTTTTCAGCATTTTCTGAAAAGCAAAACTGTTTTATAACCTCTCAAATACAAGTAATTTGGAATACATCTGCAGAAACGATGATTGCCGCAGCTTACCTTCTTTTAAATCTACGTCTATTTCATCAAGATCCTTCTTCCTATTGCGAACACGCCAGCGTTTTTTCAAATGAGTATCACCAACATGATACTTCTTTCGTTTATATCCACCTGGCATGATAAGTTTTTAAATTTTCAGCTAAAACGCACGCACCCAAAACACCACATGCAATCGTCAAATGTCAGCTGTCATATTGGAGGATGTAAACTGTATAGGTACTACGTAACAAGAGGTCGGACTTTGAAGAAAAAAAATTAACATCCGTTATTTTTTTAATTTGAAACTGAAGTTAAAATTTTTAAGTGCAAAACCTTTCACTCTAAACATACCAAAAATTTAAAAAATTAAATTAAAAAGAAATGAGCTCAAATAAATGTTTTATTTCATTAAAAATTATTGTACATAGCTAAATAAATAGGCTAATAAGGTAAATTAAACAATAAAACAGATTTAATCCACAAGCTTTTGTTCATTTCTATTATTCAGTATTATAATATTACAGTACAGTTTTATGAGTTTTATTTATAAATATAATAGAATAGCTGTCTATGCTACTCTACTAACTACTTGATTGGCTTATACAGTAAACTCTGTATAGGGAGGGGATTAAAGCTGCGCGTCCACCAGTTCGGAATCGGGACGTACGCGACGGTGCGGACGGCGCGTCGTGTCGTCATATATTTGTCAAGCGCAGAATGACGTTCCAGTACTTCTAGTGCAGTTCACAGTAGTCAGTACCATACATACAAAGCAACAAATACGTCCGTTGCGTACCTACGCTCCGATTCCGATCCAGTGGATGCACACCTTAAAGCGGGTAATTGACTACCGGGCCGCCCGTCCCGGGCTGGTCTGTCGCATGTCTGCTCGTCAATTCCTAGGTATGGGCACAGACATGCCCGTTGACCTAGGAACTGACGAGCAGACATGCGACAGACCTTTTTTTTTCTCACGTTTTCAACACGCAATGTATAATGCTGATGTAAATGCGCGATAGTAACGTGCCTGCGCAGGTAGACCGGAAGTGTGTGGGAATGTAAGTGGGAATAAACCTATGCACTTTTTTGCGCAGGCGACTGGCGCAAAATCAAAAATCAATTCTTTTGAGTGACACCTGCGCTGGCATACCTGCAGAGGTGACCTCCAGCGTAGCGGCTTTCATTAAGTTCATTTTTCACCTGAATTCTATTTTAAATAAACGTAGGTATAAAACGGATGTTCGACTTTTGACGGGTTTATGGAAGACATTTTCTTTTTTTAATATAATATTAAATTTAATTGGGTTCTTATAATATTAATATTATACCTACTTATAGAACTTCACACACAATGCAAAATCATGGTAGAATTTAAGAACTAAATATACTACGGACTACCACCTCTGCCTCTTCAGGCTCACTCGTGGACAACATTCCACATTACTCCGCGAAGATGCGCTGGAACACCTAGCGCATCGTGGCCTACCCGGGACTCGTTGTCATGGGCGACGGCAGCCCCATACCGACGCCCCGAGTTCCCTGCTAAGGCGGGATGTCGTGCCCATGTTTAGCCCTTGGTCTCCGCTTCGGCCTTCTCCGAGGATCGAGCGCCACCGCCTCTCGCCTACGCACTACCTTACCACCTACATGTACTATCAGAGAAGTTGATTCCCATGCAGTTGGGGGACCTACGTTGTTTGGTCACATTCATCTCTCACATCACACACACATCTCAGGTCACACTCAGCCGACAGATCACAATATTAAAGTCTTTAATATTGTGATCTGTCAACAACAACAACAAAAGATCAAACATCAAACACGTCAAACACGTAGTAATCCAAATTTTCTTCAAACACGTCAAACACTAGTTTAAATACGTGTTTGATCGTTTACGGGAGACTTAACATTGAATTGAGTATTGACATGATACCCCAAATCAATGATATTATATGTTACTAACGTAACTAGATTGGCAGTCTACGACAGAAACGCGTCACCACTTTGAAGATGCCTGCAGGCATATCTGCCATACATAATGACATAATAACATTATGAAGTGACATTGTCTTTTAGGCTATCGAGTGGTTACGCATTTTTTGCATCAGTTTGTAAGACATTGCCACTCTAGTATTTTAGAAACTCATTGCCCCAAATGACGTTGGTCGCTCAACTGCATAGGAATCAATTTCCTCGATAGTACATTGTAAAACTACATTTTGTGAATAAAGAATTTGAATTTTTGATAGGAAACGGACTGGGCCGACATAAGCTACATTAAGATTGCATAAAATGCATAAAAATATGGAATCGTATTATGTAAAACATATTACCTTGGTGATAATGTCCTTGAAGTGTCCTTGGCGCCACGCTTCCGTGGGGTGCTGCATCATGGCGAAACGGAACGGAACACGGAACTTTATATGGTGGGGCCACTGACCTCCATGCGTACTTGTTTATTGGAGGTCAGTGGGTGGGGCACACATATACTTGATACATACAAGATAAGGTATAATTAACAATTATCACATCGTTTTGTTACACCTGTATAATATTATACTGACGCACTCGGAAAGCATCGTAGGCAGCACTCAGTAGCAGACAGCTACACTATAAATAGATAATAGTAATTTTAAAAACATAAAACCGACTTTAAATATTGTACGGAAGTAATTATAGGTGTACCAGAATCTGATGGCAAAAAGTGAGAAAATAAATTGACTCTAGTCAAAATGTTTTATTTCAATTACCCCGGTATTGCTAAAGCAATACCGGAATACCAGGGTAATTGAAATAAAACATTTTGATCCTTTTCTTATATTAGCTAATCTGTGTATTAAACATGCAAATATAAAAATGTATCCAATGATTTAGGATATTTTTTGAAAATTTGCTGTCAAAAATTGCCATCAGATTCTGGTAGACCTATAAGAATTAAAATTTCATAATAATATCTCAAAAACTACTGAACCGATCTTGATGAAACTTGCAGTATTCCCTATAGTCGAGGCATTTTAATAGGCCACATTTGACAGTTCATCAAAATTGCACAACGTAACCTTGTAGCGACGTGCATAAAAAATAAATATTTTCGTTTTGTTATAATTGCACAATTGATTAACTTTTTTCAATTACGATTACATATTTATTGTAAATATGACCGATACGAATTATTTAACGATTTGCTTTTACTGATAAACAATTCTAAACGTAATAAACAAATTCTGATCTTAATAATTGCACGTCGATACAATGTTACGTCAGCTGACCTTTTTTCTTTTTAAACTCTAGGGATGTTACTCTAAAAATCGAAAGCAAATAAATAGTATCGATGCATATGCGATGCATTGATTACTTGTAACGAAATATCCCCATAAAATAATAACCACGTTGTGAAAAGTAACACGTATTTATGTGAAATGAATAATGATAATACTAAATTTAACATTTATTATAATTCAAGGGAATAAATGCATTTTTTTGTAAATTATGTACTTGTCTTATTTTGCTCCTTGAATTAAAGTAATAATGGGACAGGATTTTGTTTTTGGTTTAACAAATAACGTATAAAAATCTAATATTTTATTTCAAGTCCGTATCGATTCATTCGTTTTGGTCGATGTTTTTACGCAGCTTACCTCACTATGGAAATTAATCTGACAGATGTCAAATGTGGCCTATTAAAATGCCCCGACTGTAAGTAGGAACAATACCTAGTACAACAAAAAAGAATCGCTTACATCGGACTTGTAGTTCCGGAGATATGCGAACACAAACATAAAAACATACGTACATACATACACTTTTGAGGCACATTAGTTCAGACGCTGATATAGACATACGAAAACTGAGCAGTTCTCGAAATAATATGACATACATATGGGTCGAATTGATAACCTCTTTTTTAAGTCGGTTAAATCTTAAATTCTCGTGTCACAATGTACGTTCCCGTACTCCTCCGAAACGGCTTGGCCGATTCTCATGAAATTTTGTGAGCTTATTGAGTAGGTCTGAGTTTCGGCCAACATCTATTTTTTTCATACCAAAAATTATTTATATGGCAAAACAATGTTTGCCGGGTCAGCTAGTAACTTATAATATGATATTAAAATTTACAACAAAAGCTTTTTATCTGTTTTATTGCTTAATTTACCTTTTTAAGCTATGTAATATTTTTTTTTTGTGAAATCAAACATTTATTTGAGCTCATTTCCATTTTTTATAAAAAAAAATGGTAACTTCAGACTTAAATGTTTATTAAATTAAAAAAATAACGGATGTTTACATTTTTTATAAGTCTCGACTCTCGCCTCTTGTTACGTAGTTTATATCCTTTACATTGCGCCAGAGAATTGTTTTTTACCATGTCCTGGCACCGACGTAGTACCCCAATAGAAAAACAGAATGGAGGCGCTAGACAAAGACGATATAAACTACGTAACAGTGCTAAATTTGATCAAATAAAACAATAAATTACTTTATTCATATAATAATATATTCTTATAATAATAAAATTTAGGGGAAACAGTATTATACACGAATAAACGTAGCATAACCGCAATTGTTATATTTTCTAAACTGGTTTAATAATTTTATATTATTTACTCCTACTCAATCCATAAAAGTCGACGAATGTTACAGTATAAAATAAAACAAAACTTTCTGCAGTATTATTAATACAAAAACAAAAATAACGATGTTCTATGAGAAATGATTTAATAATTAATAATAACCTTAAAAATATTATATCTATGAAGGCATATCAAGGTGTGATTAAGACGCAACTCATACGCGTGTGGGACGCCCCTGCGCGTGCGCACTCGCTCTGACACTATGTTATGTTAACATCGTACCTACTACTAGTTCCGCCTACTCTATATCTATCGAACTATATTTTCATTTGAAGTAGCTCCGATAATAACTCCCGCATATCGATGTTCTACTATGAAAGCACTATATACAAATAACTTCGAGTTTTAGCTTTTGTACAATAAATATTGTTGATGATTTAATTTCGGAAAATATCTATTGCACCACCTTCGAGAAGGTTCACTTGTTCAACGAATATATTAAATACTTTATCAACGAATCGAAAATAACATTATCTATGTATAATTTTAATACTATTCTCATGCATAAGTCTTTTGAATCTCAAACATTAAATTAATATTATCGAGGACGACGCTGGCTTAAGACTGTTTACGATACATGCGATTTGATACTAAGCTTCGACGTATTTTGGTTAAAGCTCGCTTACGAATAAACAAACACGCGCGACTGTCAATATAAGATAATAAACTACATACATTTCATTCAACTCTCATAAGTTAAAATAAATTTTAATTATAAACTATCGAGTTATGGAATTAATCATAGCGTGAAATAATTTTTATTACGATATTTATATTATAAATTCGTAAACATTTATCACGTATATTTCTCGTAATTGATGTATCTTAGCCCCAGCTACTAGAGTTTTACGAGAAATATACGAACAAGATGTCAATAAACAAATTTGAAATGAATAATTATAACAAATAACAAACATTTAAATATACTGTTGCAACTATCTACCAATTTTAACAAGTGATCAGATATATTTTAGTTAATTTATAAGATTTGTTATACATTTTTAAGCTGAATGTCTTAATGTCCTCATATAATGTTACTTATTATCTTCATGCAATTTCGATAGGGGTATTTCTACTGAGACTTTTAAAAGAGTTTCTTAGGCCCTTGTGCTTAAACAATAAACCCGTTTGGAATACAAATTCTTATCTATTATTAACTTTAATGTCATAAGGGAAAATGCATGAAGTATGTTTGACGATGAGTAGAACCATGATTTTTCAGCCATGTTTAGTTTAACTGCGCTCTAAATAAGTTACAGCAACATTGATTATCTACATCGTACTATTTAATTTAACGTTCATTCTGGACATTAGGAGGAAAGTTTTTGTTGTTAACAACTCACTCTTTTTTATCGGCCACATTAAAAACTCTGAAAGTTTAATACATGAAACTGTATCTATTATTCTAACTAACAGAATTTACTCCTTTAAGGAACATGAAATAGTTGACAAATAACTTTTACAATGTATGTGTTGGCTTAGTACTCAAAGAGCAGTGACTTAGACAAAGACACAATAAGAGCAGCAAGTCATGCTTTCCTGCTTAGACATGCTTGTCTATCCGAACAAGATACTGTTAAAAACAAAAACTCTCCACGCTCTTTACTCTAATTTTTAATCTCAGTCAGTGACAAAGAGCACTCTACCAAAAAAGCGCGTAAAGTGTACACGCGCTAGAAGTTCATCATCCGTAATCGTCTAACGAAACCTTGAATTTCAATATCAACTCGTCTAAAGAAATTTAACTTCAAAAAAACCAGCAGGCTTTGCACGGTCACCATAGAAGCGGATTATCTCTAGGGAAGAATATACAAAGTGACAGTTAGACAAATGAAATCCGCCATTTTGTCACTGAAATCTGTATGTCCATTCTTTCTTATTTCAATTGTTGTTATGCTAAGCCTGCAGAGGTCGTTACTGACTGAGATTAGAAACGAGCGGTGTGTCGCGTTAGGTTGCGGTAGCGGCGGTGGCCGGTCGCTCAGAAGTGAGCGTAACCCCACTTGGGGGCGGCGGTTCCCTACATGCCGTAGCCGTGGTAGGGGGCGGGCGAGGGCGCCTGCGCGGCGTACGCGTACGGCGACGCCTGCGGCGGGACCGCTCCCGGGTACTGCATTGAAGGGCCTGTGATAAAATGGTAATTTTGAGTATAGTATTCGAAAACATACCACGGTCAGGCTGTGTTTCCTCTAGAGATGTGTTGCGAGGAATTGTTTCTTTTGTTTTTGAGATGTGTTTTTGAGAACCAATAGAATCGCTTCATTGACGTGATCTCGCTCAGCGCGGCGACGCTATTGGATCTTAAAAACACATTCCTCGCAACACGTCTCTAGTGGAAACGCAGCCTTCAAGTCCAAAACAAAACTCTTTCACTCGCCCATAAATAAATGATTGGAAATTTTGGAACTACTGAACAATATGACTACCTGCTCATAGGACATACCACGTGCGTTCAACAATAGGAGGGGAGTGAAGGACAGGTGATCATTCAATCTACGGTACATACTAAAAACTGCAAATGGTCGCTGTTGACCATATTTTGTGTCCTAACCCACAAATTTTTTTGTTGTTAAATTTTGAATGCAGTCTTGTTCTAAATCATCTAAAGAAGCTCAATACGTATTTTTTGTGGGTTGACAGCGAACAGACAACAAGTGCTTGACAGCGTCCAAATAAAACTAACCTGCTGTCAACATGAGCTGGGGTTCCATGATCATGGCAGGCTTGGCCTCCTGTTCGGCGCTCTCCGTGCTTCGTTTGGCGTCCGCCTCTTCTAGTTTCTCCACTTTAGTTGTTAGTTCACGTACGGTCTAAAAAAGCAATATAATTATAAACTAGCTCACAATACAGGTAATTTTTATTAGAAAACAACGAGGTCAAACAAAACTTAGAAAAACAGTGACAACGTTAAAACGAATTCTCAGCGAACACGTCCTAACTAAATAAAACGACGAAATTCAAAAACATAAATTAAGGTCACTTTGCGATGTTTAATTTTCTTAATTCGACACTGTAATTAGTGATAGCAGAAGCTTGACTTAAATTGACATTGAATTATTAAAGTTCTCTGGTCCCTTTTTAAATAACCCTTGTCTTACCTGGATAAGGTATGGCATAGCGAAGTCCATAATGTTGTGCCTCCACGCCAATTCGATAACAACATCTGGTTTCAGTAGGTCATAACACTGAGAACAAAACGCAATTACACAATAATATTATTGATTATATACATTTTTTATTTTTCATTCAACTTGAATGTAAACTGTAGGTAGGTAGATATGACATTAAGGGCCTGTTTCACCGCTTCCTGATAAGGCTATCCACCACTTAATTTGACAGATGGAGTATGGAAAATCTGTCAAATAACTCTATCGGGCACCTTATCAGGAAGCGGTGAAACAGGCCATAAATCTTAAAGAAAGGATCTCGCACTTAAGAATAATAAAAAAAAAACAGGAGCAAATTCATGGGCGTAGTCAGGATTCGATATAGGGAGGGGCCATAGGTCTTGGTCACAGTAAAGCAATATTATCCCTACAGTAACGAAACGCCTTTGATGTCGCACGGCGCCGCCACCGGTGTAGGTACCGAGCAGATATGCCAGGGTTGCCACGATACGGGAAATAAAATAAAAATTAAATATTGTGCTTGTAATGTTATCATTTAATCTGTGTAATCTATATTTACGTGAAACTTTATTTTTAGATGATTTCAATTTACTTGATGATGCCCGCAACTTCGTTGTGCCAAAATCGGTCCAGCGGTTCGGGCGTGAAGAGGTAACATACAGATAGACGCACTTTCGGATTTAAAAATTTCATTACCCATCAAGCCCCAAAAGCTCACCGGTGAGCGAGATACAATAAAATAACAATAGATTTCCAAGAATCCACTATCGAAGGATTAAAATAATGAAGACGCATTCGAATATATTATCTACGAATAATAAAGTAGGAATATATAAAGTATCCAACAATTAATCATATAACAATTAGTAGGTACGGACTACGGTAGGTACGGTAGGTACAGAAGCACTTCAAAACACTATGGCCCTGTGTACCTAGCTAGGTAGGTACTAATTAGTATGTAACAGGGTATTTGACAGATTTTTAATTTATTCTTTATTGTTTCTCTCCATGTTACACTTCATACAACGTAAACAATAAAACAGATATGCAAATAAATGCCGCCAAGGCCAACACAATATTAGTGTGAACTGTGAGCCGATATTTATGAAAATTTAAATCCTTTTTGTTTTTTGAATCAGATTTACATCCGGACACTGAACACATATTATATCCCATTGTTTATAAGATAAGTTATCGTTTTACAACACAAAACTCGTAGACAACGCGCCAACGCCACCCCTGCGCGGGCAGGTACACAAACTCCGCGAGTTTGTGTACGCGGATCCGCGCCGCCCGCTTCCCCGCGGGTACCCCTCCGTTGCTCTGCGCAAGTACATTCGTTTCACTACTGTAGGGATATTGCTATACTGTGTCTTGGTTGTGTGTGTTAGATTGAGAAAATCCTATCCGTATAATCCGGATTCCGGAACTAGTTGACCGCGCCTTAGGTAACGTATGTGAGCGGTGGGACGGAGAGGCGGGGGGCTTGATTTTGACAGTTCTGGCTAGTTTAGACAAAACGCACAAGAGATTGCAATAGTAAGATAAGTCCACCGATAAAAAAGACAATCCAAGGTAATAATATTTAAAGTGCATAGGTTTTTAAAAAACAGAAAGCCGATGTCAATAATTTAGAATATAAAACTGATCACTTGTCTTTAATTTATTCTTTTCAATAATGAAGTTATATTATTGTTAGATTGTTAGATAGATTGGTCGTCACTGTCAAATCTCATGTGCGTTGCGAGCAGCAAGCAACCCCCTCACCCCTGTCCCTACCTAAGGCGCGGCCAACTAGTTCCGCGCGGACTATAAACTTCGAATTCGTAATTTTTAACATATTATGAGAATCTCACAATGGAACCACAAATAGAACAAAATATGAGTGAGCGAACTGGGATTGAATGCCTCTCCTCTCACCACTTAACTCTTGAGCTTATTTAGCGACCGATCGCTCTTCTAGCCCCCGCCCGTACCTCGCTACGCCCATGAGCAAATTCGTTATAATAAAAAACTTGTGTTTATATCCTAGCGTAAATGCGTGCGCGCTGGACGTATATGTACACGTAAACATTAAGGCTTCACACGAGAGCAACATTTTTCTCGTCTCGTCTCGTTCTCGTCTTGTTTTACGAGACGAGAACGAGACGAGACGTTTTGGAAAATATTATCGGCGATACCGAGACCACATACAGGGCAATCCGAGAGTCTTGTTTTGGATCTCGTTAATTTTTTTAATGAAGATTTTATTCGAAAAATCAGAAAAGGTCTACTTAGAAAACAATATACTTTACAAAATATCGTCCGCGCGTCCGCGAGCGTCCGTGGCCTATTGGGTAGACCTTTGGTTCGCACTAGCAGAGGGTGCAGGTTCGATCCCGGGTGGAGGCGTGTACCAAAGAGACATTTTCTGATCTCAAGTACATAATACGGACGCTCGTACGGTGAAGGAAAACATCGTGAGGAAACCCGCACATAGTTGGTCCCAGACGTATTGACTAGTTCTTTCCTCTGGACTAGGCCGACTATGTTGCGAGAATGCCGTATGCGCTTGGGCAACCATACAGGCATTTTAAAAATCTTGTCCCAGGCACTACAGTATTTGAAGAGTGGTTACTTCGCTCTGAAAATGCTGTATAAATCATCCACCATGGATGCAAAGGCCTAGTTTTTTTTTTTACAAAATATAAAATCTGGTAACCATCCATACTGCATTTTATCATATAAATACGTTAGTCATAAAATATTCCTTATTCTCTTTATTATGTGATACAAATAAATCATTATTTACAACTAAGCGAGACGAGACGAGACAACTGGTAACGAGACGAGACTGAGACTTGAACGAGACTCAATTTTTTGAGGATTGACGAGACCGAGACGAGATTTTTGTTACTCTCGCTTACTCTCGTCTCGTGTGAACATTCAAAACTATTGCGTCGTGTTTGTATTAACATGTTTTACTGTCCTATACGGTGTTATTATGCTTAGCTTAGGTTTTCCATCTCGACTCCATTGCTCCAAAGAGCCGATATTATACCTGGTAGAGGCACGCGGAGAAGCACTCGTAGTTATCTCTCTGGAGGAACCAGTCCAGCAGCTCCTCAGCAACTTCGGGCTGGCGCGACTCCGCCGCGTACTCCATGGCGTCCGCGTATAACGCGTCCTTCTTGCACAGCTCCACGCTCTGCTTCCATCTGTTGTTGCCTGTAAAACATTATGTGATATTAGCGTAAGGGCAGGCTACTCACTCTTTGAAAATATGCACAACATGTCTGTTCGGAATTGTTGCCACACAGACGCCGCAAACCGCTAAACCGCGAGAGTAAGATACGACACGAGTGACGAGACGTAGCTAAACATTGTGTTTTACCCAATATGACACGCAATATTTGACAAAAACTCACAATAATACAATTGAAATTATAAAAATTTTGTAATATTTTCATTTTAAATGAAATACCAGGTAAATAAATACGTACTAGGTAAAAAATAATAGTGTAAATAACGGCATAATATAGTGATTTTAAATCACGTAAAAAGTAATTGTATCATCAAGGAAATTGATTCCTAGGCAGTTGACAGACCTACGTCATGTGGGCGGCTCATGTCAATTCAATGTTAGCTGTGATCGGTCGGCTGGGTTTGACTTAACGCGACCAAATTACTTAGGTCCACCATCTGCCTAGGAATCAACTTCTCTGATAATACAATCTCTTTATGGCGATTTCATCCTAGGTAGCCTGATCTTCTTTCTTCTGTCTTCTTCTGACGTCGTTCGTCCACGGAGAGCAACGACAGTCTCTGACTGCAGACGATCAACCGTGTGGTAAGAGACTGTCGTTGCCGCCAATGAACCAACACCTGACGAGTAGATGAACTCTTCTGGACGAGGAAGCCTCTTGAAGCAGGAACCTCCGATAAGTACAGTTGCAATACAATACATCAACACGATAAAATACCTAAAAAACCGTTCGCGTTCGTAGCAAATAAATCTTTAAGTGTTTTATTTTACATAAATTGCACCATCTAACAAAACATATTATTTGCCAAGAAAATTCAATCTTACTGATTACATCATATTTATACAAATAAACAACTACATACAAACAAGCATATATTTCAACCAGCAGGCAGCCGGGCGATTCACGACTCCCGTTCGACACGGATTCAGAAACTATACCGTGCGGTCATCGGTCAATGCCAAGCGCGGCGAGCGTTTATTGGATGTCTCATATCACGCGATGAAGTTTACGAATTCGAGTCGAATTACGCTTTGTGAATCAGGGCCCTGGTCTGAATTATAAATTTATGACTTATTAAAACATACAACAAAAATTCAAGTGACAAAATTACGACCATGATGATCTGCTTGAGTTCATAATAACAGCTAACGGTCATAATATAGCCTGGCGAATGGCGATAGAGGTTTTTAGCCTAATCTCAAGCAATCTCACCTTTGTACAGGTACGCGGCGATCCGTCTGAACTCTGTGAGCTCGTGTTTCTCCAGCTGCTGGGCGAGCGCGATCGTGTCGAAGTTGTCGAACGCGTCGATCGATGTCCTCAGTCCCTATAACATTGTAACTTGTATATTTTTGGCAATATACAATACTATTAAAGGTCATAGTGGCACAAGTCTTGTCAATTATTGTCCGAACATATGTATACTACTGTATCGAAATACCGTAACATTGTATATGCCGTCAGAAATACCAACAGACTGTAGCACGGACCGCTGATTGGTTGAACGGGATATTATTCTTAGTGGGCCCTTAGACCCTAGGGGCCCACTAAGAATAATATTCCGCACTAGCTTAGTTCATTAATATAATTTCCTAGGTAAGACCAGATTTCAAATCATATTTTTTTGATACTTTACACTAAAACTTTGAAATACTTTTACAAACTTTGTTAAAAGATTTGTCCTTGAGTTTTTCGTCACTTTACTGAAACTATAAAAGGTTACTTATAAATGGTCAGTAAAAATTACCTGGTAATCCTCCTCATCAATAAGCAAGGAGTTGAGGGCCTCGTTCACGGCCTTGTTGTTTAGACTCTGCACGGAGCGGAGGTAGGCCTTCACCAGCTGCAGATGTTTAGCCTTGGTGAAGAAGGCGACGGCGCGCGTGTGGTCCATGCGGGGCGCGAGCACCAATAACAGGTCGTTGAGTAGCAGCGGTTTGTAGTCCACGTAGAATTGGATAGCTTTGTAGTACAGTTCCATGTTCGCCACCTGTCATGAACAAGGAGTATTTACTGTAATGGTTCACATTTATATCTCAAATAAGCCACGATCGTGTACCTACAGCACATATTGCTATCTAGCAATATGGGCTGTTTATTTTATCATTTAAAATAATAATTAATGGTTATGGAAAGCACGTTTACGTTAGGTTTAATGCAAACAAAGTCTCAGGCAACAATTAAGTTAAAAAACTTGATAGCATTTGTTCATGTTGTGTAATCAAAAATATTAAAGACTATCATATAAGAAATTTTAAACCGTATCGAACTTCGTCCTATCAGTCGTTGTCACGAATTAAAATGCGTCGAGGAACTATTACCTCGAGCTGTGACAAGGGAACTCAAGCAGTGACAAGAAAAAACACCGCTATTGAGGCATAACACCATTATTGACTCTATAGTCACACATCGCCATCTATATCAAAAATATCAAAACAGATATGTATATCCAGTTACCTTAGTGATGATGTCCTTGAAGTGTCCCTCGCGCCACGCCTCCGTGGGGTGCTGCATCATGGTGAGCGCGGCATTATCGTACTCCTCGTATTTGTCGTACAAGAACACCAGCTCCGACCAGAGATGCGCCTGTTCCGCTGCGCGTAGCACCTGCATGGAAATACATGTTAGTAAGAAAAAGTACTGTGCTACAAATTACAATGTAGCGTATTAGGTGGGTTACACGATCAGTTTTTCATCAATCTGATTGACGGAATACTGACAGTTAGAAAATGTACATATTAAAAAAAGTATCCGTCCATCAATCCGTGGGTTAGACGATCAGTTATCCGTCAGTCTTTACCAGAAATATCATCCAAATGATCCAAGACTTTGAGATGTAGTATTTGTTTTGTATAGCTATAACACAATCTTTTTTATTTAACTTTTAAATCCACAAGTGAACATTAAGAAAATCTAATTCACTTCCATACTAACCTCCCGACTTATAAATGCGTTGAGATATAATTAATAAATATTTAGATTTTCTATAAAACTTAGTACTCATTTAGATCTCCATTCTTTTTACGGGGAAGTCCTTAGACAAGCATAATGTTTGTATTGAACTTGGCTCTCCTTTTTTACATTTATGTTTTTGGTGGGTATAATTTTACTTGAATGTAACAAGTTGTATATCTCAAGTATCACATAGATTAGCTCACCTTGGGAATATTAACACGGGACCAGAACAGCTCGAGATGTTCGCGCATCTTGGCCGGCTTGAACTTGGAGTAGAGGATGGCGAGCTCGGTGAACATGCCCATGTGCGCGCGTTCCAGACCCAGAGCCGCTTCTAGCAGGCTGATCAGCTCGTCGAAGTGACCGCGGTCCTAGAATACCAAATTAGATTAGTTGTATAGTAACATCAAGACATCAATGTTAGTTATATGTTAGTTAATTATTATTTGTATGTAAGACAACGCAATGGCAGCGCTGCGTCGACGCAACGCGCCGTGTGGACTGACTCTTAGTCACTAGCCAGTAGCCACATACCTGGTAGTAGTTAATAAGGTCCTCCAACTCATCAGCGTGCACGACGATGTGTAAGCCGCACATCTGCGCGAGCCGGAACTCGCCCGCGTCCACGCACGCGAAGCACACCTCCTTCCACGTGCGGGTAGAGTTCGCCTTGCGGGCACTATCCACGGCACCTGGTTATATTCAATATTATAATGATCTGGGTTACAGCTATTGTACGTCGGGTTTCGTGCCGCGTAAGGCCGCATTTCCACTGACGCGGAGCGGAGCTTAGCGGTGCCCGAATTGACCAATCGTGCTATTCAAGCGGAATGACAGCGAAGCGGAGCAAAGATTTCGACCATGGTGATTGGTCAATTCGGCCCCGCTAAGCTCTTCTCCGCTCCGCTCCACTTCAGTGGAAACGCGGAAAAGGAACGCTAGAAATCAACAATTCATTTGGTTTCGTTTCATTAAACGGGGAATCATTTTCCCTTTACTAATAAAAAAAAGTCACACATTTCTAGGCTAATGTTTCTAAAAATGGTCAAAGTGAATATGATATATCATACCTTGGAACTCCTTAAGGTGCACCAGAGTGATGGCAAGTCGCGCGAAGTTGCTGACATTGTTGTACAGCAACTTGGCAGCGTCGTACATCTTGTCGTCGAAGCACCTGTCTCCGATCTTCTGTATGTCGGCGTGGTTGGGTCCCGAGACGAACTCCTCTAAGTCGGCGAGGCGGCCGGTGCGAGCGTACGCGTATATCAGTTCCGACTCGATGTAAGACTCGCGTGCCTTCTTGCGCGCCATCTGTAATCCGCATAGCATTAGGAAAATGTCTATGACTTTATTGAATCATCTTCTATTCATCATGATTATATTAATTATAATGAATACGCTGAAACGATACACCAAAAAAATGCGAACATTGAAACAATTTTGAACTTTGTCAAGAATCAAGATCGTTTATTTACAGATATGTGGTCAAGATGGTTGTATGGAAGTAGCAGAGGTTACAACAGTTTTAACATGTCCTACCATAACACACACTCTATTACATCACAGCGACATATATTTGCAACAAAATCTTTCACTAATAACAACCTTGTAAATATTTATACCGCCGACCACCAATTCAAGATCTTTGCTAATCTTTGCTTCTCTTTTTTTTTTCAAAGTTCAAAGAAAGACAACATTGTTTTATGTAAGTTATCTTCTTATACAAGTTATACATAATATGAACGTGGTCTAGTGGTATAGAGCGCGGCTCTACACTCGGAGGCCGTGGGTTCGATTCCCGCGTTGGAAACATGATATTTCCAAGTTTGGTTAGGACAATGCAGGCTGATCACCTGATTGTCTGACAAGTAAGATGATCCATGCGTCGGATGGACATGTAAAGTCGGTCCTGCGCCTGATCTCTCGCCGGTCGTGTCGGTCTGCCGTCCCACTGGGTTATGAGAGTAAAGGAATAGAGAGTGCTCTTATGTACTGCGCACACACTTAGGCACTAAAAATTATTCCTGCGTAGCTGGCCTGGTTTCAATGAAACCGGCCACCATCACCGAAACCGGTGTGGGAGCTATTATTATTATTAATTAATCTTCTTATACAGCAGATTCACAAACAATAAGAGCAAACAATCTAAATACCTGTAGGTAACGGACAAGATCCTCCCAGGACTGTTCCTTGGACGCGGTGGCGACCACGTCCATATACGCTGACGGGTCATCGGCCTTGATATAGGAGTCGATGGCCTCCTTAACCAGACCCTGTTGCAGCTGGGCCTTGGCGAGTTGCGACCACACGCCCGGCTCGTTGCATCGCTCGGCGAATTCGTACGCGCGCTTCAGATCTTTCACTTGCTCGATCAGTACCTGGAGAAGAAAAAAATAATAATTTAGAAATAGATTATGGATTATATTGAAATTAATGTTTAGTTCAGCATAGCTAGCACGGCCTTTCCAAGTCGATTCTTCGGAAGAAAGTAATGGCAGTTTCTTTCCCATGTCTACATATCTTTTTCCCGAGCATGGCGCTACCCATCGACTCGTGTTTCAGTGGACAAAGACAAGAAACTCTTTCCATAGCAACGAACATAGCAACGGTAATCGTACCACAGACTCTAAATTTTTTTTTCTTATTATGGCGCTCGGCTTTATAACCGTGGCCAGTGTCAAGTAAAATATGGCGGGGAAAGAAAATCGTAAAATGTTTACAACATTTTTATGTAGTTTTTCGGTTTTCCAGATTATCGTCAAGTCGAAAGTCTAATAAAAGTCTAAAAAGTAGTAGGTAAAGTCAACGAGTCAAGTCAGTTGTTTTAGAAAAGTGGTAGACCCTCTACTAAAACTTAAAATAGCACAAATTTAGGAAATAAATATAAAAATACAACGTCACTCTTTCGTATTCCCGACAAAACCCCTCTAATATTTTAAATAAGAAGCTAGCGATGTGACAAAATTTGTAAAATTACGAGTCAAAACTCAAAACCTATTTGATTCACGTAAAAAAAAATTGTTATCTACAATTTTTAATCTGTTCTGTTATCTGCATCACAATTCGCGCGAAAACTTTAAAGTTATACGGTACACATAGGTACTACATAAAATTTGGAAGTTTATAGGTATCGTTTTAGTGAAATTGAAACTAAATAATACTATGTCTGTCTCTCAGACTGGTCGAAAAAAGTAAGTAACTAACTGTTGTTGCTAAATGTAAACAATAATGATTTGTGGCTTACAATAATTATTCACTAAACTGTCCACTGGTATTTTGAAAAACCTAACTTACCTTTACTAAAACAGGCAGTCCTTGAGATGTTCGAGGAGCAAGATCCTGCCTTAACTCCTCGCACAAATACTCTACCATTTCTTTGCTGATTTTATAGTTTGCCAGAAACTCATTTTCTGGCAAACTTAGAGCATTAGAAAAGTTGCGGATTGCGGTTCTGTCGCGCCTTCTAATGCATTTTTCATTAAAAAAACTAATTCTATATCGGTAATATCGCGCTATATTTAATTCCGATGCCTAAATCAAGGAAAAAATTAAGTGTGAACTGTGAAGTGAATGGAAACTTTAAGACGTGAGTTTCTTCGAGGAAAGAATCAAGAAAGCAACAAGAAAGTAAATGTCAAAAGCGGATAAAAATGGTCGTCATGCTTGACATGTAGATTTTCAAAGCGGAAGAAATCGAGATACGAAAGAAACATTTTCTCCTGTGTTTTTCCGGTAAAACTGTCAAAATTTGGTTTCTTCCGTTTGTCCGCTGACGGTATGCTAGCTCGGCTGGTGGGGAAATAATCAGAGGTTACAAAGCATAACTTTACAACGTAATTATACAATTTAATAAAATCGGATTTGTAGTTTGGCAGATTCAGACCGGGCTGCCAAAAATATCAAAACACGCTAGCCCCGCCTACAAACTCCGCTATCTTCCAATCGTGATTCCATGAATCGTGCTCGCATGAAATGTACTTTGAGTCGCAGCTCGTAGTTAACAATATCGCGTAACAAGGGTTCCTGCATTATGGCACGAAAGTAAAGGTCGTAAGTCCCAAAATATTTTTTTGATGATTACTTAAAAACTAAATACAATACTAATATTTCCTTTAGCTATGATTTTATAAAGTGTATGATTGTAGTAGTGCAAGTTATTTAATGATAGTAACTGAATAAATGTAACAGATATTTGTTGAAAAGCCCAGAAATATTCATAATTTCGAAAAATAAAACTAACGAGTCAAAATAAGTGTCTATATATATTCGATTAATCGACAATAAAAGTATATGAAGAAAGAGAGAGAGGATTAGCTATTTCAGACCTGCGCAATATGGCTTCATATAACGATTTTAACTTATTGCACGAGTTCAATTATTTAGCAAGTTAAAAAAACTCTTTAGATTAACCTGTAATAAATACGGTCGTTTTAGTTAATAAAATGAAAACTAACTTGTATAGCGGAAGTATTGACGTCGAACTTCTTGAATATGGCGAATGCCTCCTCGTAGAGTTCGTTGTTGATGGCGATGTTGGCGATATCGGGCGCGTCATAGTTGTCCAGCCGGTTGATGTATTCCATCACGCGGGTGCGGTCCGCCTTGATCGCTGGAGGGGTGACATCATTAGTGACATGACGTGTAGCAGGCTTAGCAAGCAATCATTAAACGGAAGATCCAAAGCACTATAACTATGTTAGCGAATAGAATAAATTATGTTAACATTATACTATGTTAGCGAATAGAATAAATTATGTTAACATTATACTCTTTTCGCGTTAGAGCCAGTCCACTGGGCGCATTGCGTCGACGCCGTTGTGTTTTTTTACATACAAATAACCAAGGTGTTCACACGACGCGCTGCGTCGTTGCAACGCACACATGACGGACAGCAGCCCCGAGACGATGCGGGAAGGGGTGTTGACGTTAAGCTTTGCTTCGTAATAAGTAATAACACTGCGTAGGCACAGCACCCGTGTGGCCGACTATGCGTCAAAATATTTGCCGCAACGCAACGCGCCGTGTGGACTGGCTCTTATGAGAGTGAATAATCAACGCAATGAGTAATGACGCCGCAGCAGTTGAAACTTTAACAAAAAAAAACTGCACATGACCTTCTTGCAATTTTGACCTTTTTATTTATGAAGCCACTCTGTTTCTTAATGCAAAAAGACTATTATTTTATGCACTTCTTGCAATTTTGACCATTTTATTTATGAAGCCACCATTTCTTAATGCAAAAAGACTTATTATTTTATAGCATATAGTGTATTAACTATTAAATTGCACACTGTTTACACATTGCGACTGTGTCCCTCAATTTTTTAGAACACAACCGCATAAAATATTCAGCTAGCACTACACTACATAAATACAAAATCTTACCAGTGAGTATAAGCAAGTTCTGCAGGTTCCTGTGGTCAGAGAACACGGAGTTGTCCAGCACGATCTTCTCCAGCAGCTCAATGAGCTCGTTGGGCAGGTCCGCCGTCATAAACGCCTTCACCGTCACCGAGATGTCCTCGGGGTCTTGGGTCTCCGAGAGAGCGGTTTGGACGACCTAAAAGACAACAATTTTTAGTTTGTCGACGAAAAAATCTTATGGCAAGACGAACGAAAAGAAACTCCGGGCCATTCGGCCTCAACTTGCTGACACGAATTTTTTTGTTTGGTTTATTTTGTTGTTTTTTATTATATTTTTATATTGATCGTCTTTGATGTCTGGCATATGGTAAAAGTCGTGTGACAGACAAAGCAAACAAAGTAATACGCTTCGTAAAGCCTATGACTTGTCTTTTTCATTCGCACATTGATAATATTCGTATCTCGTTTCCACGCACATCTAAGGGTGCGTCCACATTTGTACCATTTGCGCGATCAGATCCCTGATCAGATCTCCGTCGCGTATCATCGAATCGTGTCAAAATGATACGCGTATCATGATACGCCACGATCGCTATCAACCGCATATCTGATACGTGTCAGATCAAATACACGCATGATCGGCAGAATGATCTAATAGGCGTCCACACTATGATACGCATACTTGATACGGCGCGATGACCGCGACGGAGATCTGATCGCGCAAATGATACAAATGTGGACGCACCTCGAAATCGCTCCACTAGGAGGAATCTCGCTCCACAGTGCGTGGAGCGAGATTCCTACGATAAGAATATTTCTATGCGTAGAAAACCAGCAGCCATATATCAATGGCTGAATCTATCGGACAATCGGACTTCTTCATACCTGGTCAATCAGCTGCCTTTTGTAGGGGTTGTCTTCCGACAGCACCTCCAGCCAGAGGTCCTGGTCGCGGCGGCGGACGAGGTACCGCGCCTGCGTCTTGAACAGCGAGTTGTCGTTGCATACGGCGATCAGTTCGCGGTCGCACTGCCCGCGCTCGTACGCCACGCACGCCAGGTGCGGGTCGCGCTTCTCGCAGTAGCGGCCCACGACGCGTGAGTCGTACCTGACATATCATAGGTAAATTGAGTTGAGGCGCGTGAAACGTGTATAATATATTTCTTGCAGACATCTAATATAATAATTAAAATCTTAAAGTTCAAAAGTTTATGCCAAATAGCAAGTTGTAATAGTCTTCAACATTGGGACATTGAGATTAGTTTGACGTTTATTTTTTTCTAACAAGATTACATTATTACAAAAGTATACATTATACAATTAATGCTGTAAGTGAAAACATACCATTGATTCTCCTTGAGGAATCTCTCGGGATTGTTGTTGGAGTCGATGTAGATCTTGGCGAGCGCGTTGTGTGTAGCCGGCTCGTTGCAACCTTCGTGGACTCGTGTCTCGAGCCATGGCAGGAGCAGCTTCAACCTTTTAGAAAAAAAAGTCAAATTAAAATATATCGCTTCCGCGCACACAGTCACAGACTTACAAAGTTGTTTTTACGAGTGGAAAAAATCAGAACAAACATTTAAAATGACGCTATATTATAAATTTTTCATATTAACGCACATACAGTGCGGGGCCGCGCTTACCTGGAAATGACTCCGCCACATTTCTTAAAATTCCTTTTTATTTCAATTAATTGTAAAACTAGCTTTTTTATGTTCATTACAAGTTCATTTAATGCATAAAGATGCTGGAAAGTAATATTACCTATTTCTCTTCTCGACTTCAGCAACCAACTCATCAGTAGAGAATTGTCCACGCACCACCAAGATCAAGTTCTTGATTATGTCTTCTGCGCAGTCCACATCAAGAAGCCCACCAATAACGACTGGTAAGCGTGATGGGTTTACCTACAATGATCATTTTTGAAAAAATTACAATGACAAATATATTTATTGATGTTAGAAACAGTTGAAAAGAAGACACAGGCCAACTTAAACCAGCCTTTTATATCATCATTGCCTTTCAATATCAAAGATGTGCAAGCATGCTTTCTCTTTCAAGAATACGAAAAAAGAGAGAATTAAATGATAATCTAGATTTAACTTTTATCCAGACTAGCTGGCTTTAGCACTTTTATGAAATCAAATATAATTATCAATGAGTAACCATAACTTACCTTCTGTACATAGATCTCAATATATTTCTGCAGGCTGTTCCTATACAGGTACAGTACTAGGTCGTGTACGAAGTCGAATCTGTCGCACACGATGATCAGTGGCAGCTGGTCAGGGAGCTTGGCCTCCTTCAGGAAATTCTTAACGCGCTCAGCGTTGTAGCAGTTGGACTCGCGACAGATTCTCTCCACCTCCTTTATCTGTCCGGTCTTGCAAGCGGCCTAGAGAGAAAAAAAGAGGTTTTATTTCATAGATTGTTCACAAAACGCCAAAGAAGTAGGTTAAACAAGCCAACACAAATGGGTATGTTTTTAATACCTTTATTTACTAAAATTTAATACTTCCATTTAATAATACAGTTTATCTATTGTCTCGCAGGCATAAAAGGCTATTACAACACAGATTGTCATTAGAAGAGGACTTTAAAATTTACTCACCTGAATGTATTTGAAGTGAACTTCCGGATCTTGGCTGAAGTTGACAATAGATCCGAGGAAATAGAACAGGCCCTCGTAAGTCTTGAAGCTTTCAAACAACTCAATGAGAGCCTTGGTCGTCAACTGTTCGTGGTATTTGGTCGCGATTTGCACGCAGATTTGCAGGTTCTGCCGAATGTTCGCCGTCAGCATGGCCTTCAAACACTCCAAGGAGTCCTCCACGGAGAGTGTTCCGAAGTAGCTAACGAGCCAGTCCGCTGACAGGAGATGAGTGTGTACCTGTTAAATAATCGAGTAAATGTACTAAACTCCTATTTTTTTATTAGCCAAAATTTAATTACTTTATTTAGTTTTTGAACTTAAATCAGTTTACAGGACTTTAAGGAATTAGGATTAGGAATTAGATGAGAAATTAAGATGTTATTAGTAATTTAAACTTTTTTTTCTCTTTGGTCCTTCGAGACGGATCTTCTCGGTCCTTCGAGCCGGATCAAAGATTTTTTTATTATGTATAGCACCACTCACCACAGCACGCTTGATGTCATACAAGTCAGTGTAGTGCTCCAACGCGCGCTGCAGCAGCCCCGCCTTCTCGCACAGCTGAGCGACGTGCGCGCGGTCGTAGTGCGTGAACATGCCGTTGCCGAGGATCGCGTCGGCTACTTGCGGCGCTGACATCAGGTTCATTTCCAATAGTCTGCGAAAAAAAGGAACCATCAAAATTGGTCCACTCTGTAAAAATATTATTTATATGTTGACCTAAGAACCAATTAATCAACCGAAGACAATATAAGCTTCGAGCATTGGGTGTCGAAAATTGTGTGGTAATTTGTAAATGGAATTATTAATGCTTACAAAAACTTTGCCTTAAATTACAGGCATCGCGAATAGGTTATCAACGACAGCATTTTTTAAGCAGTAACATATTTCTCACCTAGTCTGTAACGGTCCTTCCTCTGGTCTGTTATTCTTCAGCGCATCTAGCAGGAAGGCGGTGCACTGCTGCACCATGTTCTGTTCCATGAAGACATCAACTATCTGCTGGATGTCGGCCAGGGGTGGATCTTCGGCGACGAGCATACCAGCGAACCCGGCGCCTTGCTCTGGGTTCGTGCGCATCACCGAACGCAGCAGATAGATGTAGTCGGGTGTGTATCCGACCTAGGAATAAATAATTTGTATAAATTATTGGTATTTTAAAACGTTTTGTTAAAGCATGAGTAGTTAGACACTTAGGGCCTATTTCACCACTGCCTGATAAGTGCCGGTAAGGCTATCCACAACTTAACTTGACAGAATATGAAGTATGGAGAATCTTTCAAAAAAGTTGTGGATAGCCTATCCGGCACTTTATCAGGAAATGGTGAAACAGGCCCAAAGGGCCTGTTTCACCGCTTCCTGATAAGGCTATCTACCACTTAATTTGACAGATGGAGTATGGAAAATCTGTCAAATAACCCTATCGGGCACCTTATCAGGAAGCGGTGAAACAGGACATAAGTGTACTAAAGTTATGTGATTGCCCAATTATGTATACAACCCTTATTATAACATTTGGTTGTCACTTGTCATGTTAAGAAAAAAAAAAAGAAAAATGAGAGGGGCATATTGGGCTATGATTTTACATTATTGACTTCGACTGTGAAAACTTGATAGCTTCACAATCATTGTAGCAATAACTACTATCCATTATGTACCCAACGAGCCTTGAACACATCACAAATAAAATATACCAAATGAAATAGTACTGTTATTTACCTTCTTAGCATATAACACAATTTTCTGGAACTGTCCAGTTTCGGCAAAGCACTGTATGACCTTGCTGGCAACGTTGGCACGCAGGTACACCGACAGCGCCAGGGTGGGGTCCACCTGCTTCACCAGGTCACCCAGCTCCTCGGAGCACTCCAGCTTCTCTTCCTTGAGCCACTTCTCGAGGAGTTGCTTGCGACCTGTAGAACAAACATAAAAAAGGTGGATAATAAAGAATGAAAGGTGTCAAGGGACACCCGGGTGGAACGAAGTTATTTCTTATGTACTATCAGAGAAGTTGATTCCTATGCAAATGGGGGACCTACGTAGTTTGGTCGCATTACGTCAAACTCAGCCGACAGATCACAATTAACATTGAATTGACATAATCGACCAAATGACGTTGGTCTCTCTACTGCATAGGAATCAAATTCCTCGATGGTACAAAAAAACCTGTATACACTCAACAAAAAATAGAGAGAGAGAGAGAGAGAGACAGAGTGAGAAACGCCTGCTACCGCACGGCTTATAACTATAGCATTTTTGCTCTAGTTGTAATATACCGACACTTTTGTGTCATGTCGATACAACTGTTTCTGTCTAGCCCCCTTTCGCAACGCGCGATGCGGAACTTCGTTCCAATATACTTTTCAGTTTTCAGTAGCAAAAAGTTTTTAGACAAAATTAATTTTTAACCGACTTCCAAAAAACGAGGAGGTTATATGTTCGGCTGTGGATATCTTTTTTTTTTTTGTATGTTCAACGATTACTCCGCCGTTTGTGAACCGAAAATTTTCGAAATTTTTGTTTTGTTGTATTTGGTTTCACTCCAATTTGGTACCATGTTCACAAAAGTGGTGACCTGATGATGGGATCCAGGAGTAATCGAGGGAAAGGAAAGTGATTTTGGTTTTATGTGAAGTGTACACTGTGTACTAAGAATATGCTACCAAAAAGTCAAATATTGGGTCAAGATATACCATGGTTTCGAAGATGCTGAGAGAACTCCTGACTCCTTATAGATACACGTTTGGGAGTTTCGGCGTTGTTTTAAGAACAGAAAGCATATGCTACTATGCAATTCATATTCATCATCATAATCATCATCATCATCGTCATCATTACCACGTCGTATTAAGGTCACCAATGTCTCATGGCACAGAACAGATAATAGTACAAGGCATAGGTATGGATATACTAATAATAATAATAATTATGTACTGTATAACAACATCTGTTTATTTAATACACGGCGGTCAGCGCCGCGGAGGCGACGGCATCGCCGCGCCGGCGCGTGGCGGGAGACGATAGATCGAATATACTTTACTACTTTATATACAGATCGAATACTTTACTAAATACTTTATAAAATTTTAATAGACAAATAGAATTAAAATAAAGTTATTTTAAAAAGAGCATTTAAACAAAACAAAGTCATTAATGGCCTGTTTCACCGCTTCCAGATAAGGTGCCCGATAGGGTTATTTGACAGATTTTCCATACTCCATCTGTCAAATTAAGTGGTGGATAGCCTTATCAGGAAGCGGTGAAACAGGCCCTAAGTGTCTTTTTAATTAGCTGTTATACTTATTATTCGATAGATGGTGCACTAAGTACCTATCGATTTGAATTCTTGATAACAAGAACAGCTGTCAATAATTATGATAATATTAAATATTATGCTACGCTACATCCTATGCAAGTTTGTAGAATTTTTTATCTGATAGATCCTTCGATCGTGGAAAAACGAGACACAATAGCCTTTCTATTGTTATCGCAATCGCCGGTGACCGCTTCGGGCTTGAAGTATTAAAATTGTTAAATTACTTAGCACAATATGTTCACTTCACTGATAATATTATATTATTTTGTGAGTGTGAGTTGTGACTCTTAACAAATTGTAATAAGATACGTAAAATATACGCGAAGATTTATCTACTAGTGTAACTAAAAAGAGTGAAATTATTATTATTTTTAACAAAAAATTAAAACCGACTTCCAAGGTAAAAACAATAATAACATTAATATGAACTAAAAAGTATTAAATAATTTTTACTATCTAATAGTGCCTTTTTCCAAATTCGGCTAAACCTCAACTATTTCTGTACTCAATCTTCATAATTTTGAAGTCGGTGCCAGTTCCAAAAGTTTCAAATATTCTGTCAGAGGACTGAAGATTCAGCTATCTGGTACCGACTTCAAAATAATGAAGATTGAGTACAGAAATAGTTGAGGTTTAGCCGAATTCGGAAAAAGGCACTATTAGATAGTAAAAATTATTTAATACTTTTTAGTTCATATTAATGTTATTATTGTTTTTACCTTGGAAGTTGGTTTTAATTTTTTGTTAAAAATAATTAGTCCTGGCATCCTTATCAAGCCAGAGCCATCACAGGCGAAATGTCCATATTATAACACTATTCCTATTGGTTTCCCTAATCCCTTATAAATTCTTACTAAAGAAAGCCAATAGAAATGGAATTTATAATCCAACCATATTATGTTGCTTGCAACTTCATCGCGCCAAAATTCATCACGCAGAATCCATACACGTTTTTGGTTAAAAAAAAACTGTGACATGACACAATTCATACCAAAGGCGAATGCTCAAAGGTGGTACCAATTTGTCGCATGCTTCAAAATGAAAGTATAATAGTAATTCTTTTTCGAATTTTTTAACGTAATTCCACGCCAAGAATCCAATATTTGAACTGTAAATATAAAATAAATAATAAAAATTACTAAATATGATTTCCTCCATGTTTGGTTAGTGATGTAGTGCATTATTAGAAACATAATATCAAAGAATCGATATTGTAACAATATCGATTCATTCGACTAAAGCAATTATTAACTCACTGTACCGTAATTCAAAGCCAAATAATAATGAGAGTGGCAACACTATTTTTCGTATGTGTGGCGGAAATAGTACCTAAACGACTTCTACATCCTCCTACGTCACCCGCTTTCTGCCTCCCTATTGGTTGACGTTTCTTCCTCGAGTTCCGAATCCGATCCTCCTGCGCGAAACAAAAGAAAGGCCGAAACGTCGAGGAGCAGAGACCAACGTAAGCGTCGCCGGACATCTGACATTGAGTTAAGTAAACTCGCTGAGCAGGTGAGTCAAATTCAATATTTTTTGGCTCAATCGACGGGCTATAATAATTTTTTTTCCGCTGGGCAGCCGCTCCTAAATATACCCTCGCATAATAATTGCGATGACAACCTGAGCTTAGATGTTAGCGGCGAATTATTTTCCGATAATGTTAATGAAAATTTAGCTTCCAGCTCCAAACAAGTTGAAAACTGTATAAATTTTTCGATTAATACAATATTAAAAGAGTCCTCGTTGCCGAGGTCATCTCAAGATCATTTAGATTTGCTAATGTCGGCGCAACACTTCGACATTCCCGAATGGAGTGACGTGCGCTATCCCGATGTTCAGAAATCGTATTGCTCTGCGCCCGGATTTGTCGAACTCGAATGTTACGACGAAATAAAACCATTCGATAAATACCCTAATTTGTGTATTGACGAACGCAGCTATGCGGCTATTTCGCAGGCAGTTCTAAAACAAAAAGATGCCGCGCAGGCAGGTTTTGAATCATTTTTAAATTGGGTTGTGGAAAATTCAGATGATTTGACTGTGTCCTGTATAAAAGATAAAATTAATGAGATTTTTGTGGAAGGCACGTACAAAAAAAATTCTAGCGATATTTTACAACTCGCTTGCGGGCACAGAGCAGACATGATAGAACAAAGACGGGACCCTATTTTAAGGTCTGTGAAAGACAAGTTTTTACGAGCGAGTTTACGTAAAATTCCTCCGTCCTGCCATAGCTTGTTCAATAAGGAACAGTTTTCGTCAGCTGTTGAAAAAGTGGGCGGTAGTAGTAAAATATTTTGGCGGGTACCTACAAGATAAAGAACAGCCGCGCAGGCTAGCTCGAGTGCTCGTTTTCCCCCACCGTGGGGTTCATGCAATAGATTTGCACACAATTTTGCACAAAATGCATACCCATATCATCATCAACCGGTTCAAGCACTACCCTCGGCACCTACTTTTCATAATTACCCGAATTCAAACTACCCACAACATGGGGTACACACAAAATAAAAGGTTCGCGCAGATCTAAAATAAGTCGAGATGCGACATAAACAGATCTCGCCAGAGATCAAATTTTGACAATGCTAAAGGTCAATTTAAGACCACACAAAACAAAAGTAATTTCGATCGACAATCGAAACGTAAATATTGAGACGGTCGAAAGACTCATGTCGCTTGGCAAGTTTTACTCGTGTTTTAATATTTTTTTTGTGCTCCATAAATTATAAGTAGGTATTATAAATATATAAATAATTGAAAAAAAAACTGGGTTACAAAACCACCACCGTGGTTACCATTTTCAGCTTGCCAGTGATTACAGTCGAAATTCAACTCAAATTTTAATGAAAATCGTTGCCTTGGAGAGAGCACGCAGCTCTTCTCGTTTTTTCGACTAAGTTTATTACTTTAATCTTCACGATGTGTTTCATAATATCCAAAAGCGACAAAAGACCGATATTCATCGATTTTTAAAGTAATTCTCAGCAAATCAAATTTATAAATATCAAAAATTACCCAATTTCTTACAACCACAAGATTACCTAGCAATGGAATGCATATTAATTCTAAAGTTCCCATTGCGGCCTCTCACAGGAGGTTCCTAAGAGTGTTATTACAAAAATAATAATACAAGGAATAATATTAATATGACCTGCCTCCCTCGTGGTTTGGCGACGAGACGGCGCCGCAGGTATTTGCAATGTTAAGCTGCAATTGGGTCGCGCAGACCTCGCAAAACGGAAAGAATGAGAATTATATTATAATATTATGATTACATGATTGACAATCACGACCAGACTGTAGTTTCGAGTAATTTACAGTAAATTGAAATTTAGTGGAAAGCCTAGGTTGGCAAAATATTTTAACTCCTCAAAAGGCACTAGAATTTCTCGAATCCATGGCTCGGCCTCAAATGGCTTTCTGTGAAAGACTTGAAATATTCTCGACAAGACCCGACCTATAATTCAGAGAACTGAAACTGCACAATGCACATTGCACAAAGTAAAAATCTATAGCCACGTGGGTCCAACCAATTTTGCAAGCATCGCGGTAACTCGAGGCCGCTTAAATCTACAACTTTGCAATTCTTATAAAATTTCGCTCCTCTCATCGCTATTCGCTACGCAGTCCTAAACGTAGCACTTCGCGATCTAAAATAGTGGATAAAGATTTTCTTTCGACGGACGCCTCAGATAATTGCTTTTGGCGCTCGAATATCCGTAGATTACGGACTACGGTCCCTAGACATCTTGATCTTGCATTCCAACCAGAAGGAGATGCTCGCAGTGCTTTACGCTGTACGCATTAAAATATAACTCTACCCTAGCCAACTCTTCGATTATGTTTCGAACCAGAGACTGACAGAAAATTCGAAAAAGCATGGGGGCTCAAAATCGCCCGTACTCTTGCACGTCGTTTGCAAGGTCATCGACCTGCTCGACACTTTCAATATGAATCCCATAATTTACTATATCCCCGGCAAGATGAATTGCAAAGTTTATCGTCTATCCCGCTACCGAGCGGCTCCAGAATGGAACCTGATGGGGAACCCCACGAATTTGGCTTATGACGTGTCATTTTACGTGAGCCTCGACTTAAAAGACGAACACGCAGTATTCTACGATTGCAATGGAACTTTCGTTGGGCATGGGTGTTTCCACCTCCTTTTCTCAACCCCAGAATTCTAGCTCACCTGAACTCTGGCAAAAGGATATATTTAATCGTGTTCTGGAGGACCGACATCTAACGACGAGCCCTATCCCCACTGTTCACGATACATCGCCTCCGTCGAGTGCTGGTGGACACGTCGACCGGCCGGGCCCCTCCAAAGATCGACAAAGGGACAAGTCTTGAAGTGGACGTCATCATTAAAATATTGGACGGGAGGACAAAAGCATGGATTAAAATCAGGTTGGCGGCCTTCCTTTAATTAAAACTTATGAAGTTATGAAAATGTTAAATATGGCTAGAATGGTCTAAAACTATAACAAATCAATGTACGCCTAGTAGTCCCACTTGCTATCAATTAGCTCGTTTTTTGTAAAAATTACCGTATTTCAAAATCATGTATTGTCTTACAACGCAATTAATTTAATATATGTATTATTATCAACAGCGGCTTGGTAATCGTGTTATTTTTGAAAGATTGAGTTGTCATATACTCGTAAAGTTTTTTATCTACCTTTAATAAACGACTGAAACAGACCAGTAAACCATCCATTAGGGATGAGTGCTTGGCTTTTCGGTAATGATACGAATCGTAATAATTTGTACCAGTCTTCTAGGATAGCAGCAACTCTTCCGCTACTTTGTTCTGGACGTTCAAGTTCATGACATAAAAACTACTAACGGTAGCTAATAGTCATTGTAATATTCCAGATGACTCTATAGTGGTCTGGCTTAGTTTCGGGCCAAAAACTGACAAGTCCGACGTGAGACAATCCGAATGGTTTCCGACTCAGAAAACATATTCAATATAGAAACGTCGATCCAGTATATTGGGTAAGACAATTTATTAAATTATCAGCTGAAGGGCGAAAGCCCAGTGCAGTCGTTTGATAGCGATAGTTTATTCATCACTGCTTGTGCCGTTAGTGCTGGCAGTGTCAGACCCGCAGTCGCATCAAAAAACTGGGTGCTAAATTGTCCCTTAAATGAAATACTAGCTAGTCAATTAGAACATTCAAAAAGTATTATTGTCGTGAAATTAAGAAAAAAAAAACCAAACAAATGTGGTATCCGCTATGTTCTCTTTCATAGCAAATTGATTGTTTACTTAATTTAACGAGAGAATACTTATTTAATAATATACTTTATTTAAAGAATTACTTTTGTATTAAGTAAATAAAATATTTAACAATATCACAATTGATTCATATCACAATAAATATAATAAATAATAAATTACGTGAAAGTGATTTTTACCCTTTATTCCGGAATTTTGGTTACATCGCAATATATGATTATTTAATTTTAATTTAATTAACCTATCAACTCCCAAGCGGTCTAATCAATAGATTTCCGAGAATCCGCGATCGAAGGATTAATGCAATTATAATATGATATAATAATTAAAAACTTAAGTAATAGTCAACTACCAAATGCAAAAAAAAATATGAACATTTATATACTTAATGTATAAATTGGTAGACAAAATTATGTTTTATTCTTAAAAATTATCTCTTCTCTCCTTTAGAGACAAAATATTATGATTGTTTGATTATGCTTGATAAATAAAGCATAAAATATAAATAAGTACATAATTACAGTAATTTTTACTAAATCTTATAATGTGTAAATAAATATATTTTCATTTACCATATTAAGTTAGCATTACATTAGCATTTTCATTTACCAAGGTATTTCTTTTCATACTACAAAATCTATTCTATTCCATCATCCATGTTAGTTTTTATTGAATCGATTTATTTATTTTTGTGAATCTTTAATCCACCAGGCGATATCAAACAGCTCTCATTATTTGACTTTGAATTACGGTACAGTGATAAAACACGAAACAGCGTTTTACCCTACAATAAAACGCTTATTAACTATACTTACCTAATTCAAAGCCAACTTTAAATTCTGCCTGGAATTTTTAACGCAATGGTTCCAAATCCGTTGTGCTGTTAAAAGCTCAACTCTGCCACCTGGTGGAAACACTTAGAACTAAACGTCAACCAATAGGGAGGCAGAAAGCGGGTGACGTAGGAGGATGTAGAAGTCGTTTAGGTACGAGTACTATTTCCACCACACATACGAAAAATAGTATTGCCACTCTCATTATTATTTGGCTTTGAATTAGGTAAGTATAGTTAATAAGCGTTTTATTGCAGGGTAAAACGCTGTTATTATTGCAATCCTTATAAATATTACTTGCTTTAATAACAGTTTATGATACACGTAATACACGTATATGAGTAAGAAAAAGTATAGATTGTGAAATTTTTGAGTTCTCAAAAATATATCTAGAACCAGCTCTGGATTTATGTATATTGTATAGGCAGTATAGGCCGTGGCCTATGGGCGGCAGCATTCTATTAAAGTGGCCTATAAATCTGGCACTATCTAGAACAGTGTACCTTGCAGCAGCACGGGGCGGCAGAGCTCGAGCGACTCGAACTTGTTGAGCTGCGCCTGGTCCAGCAGTATGCCGAAGTACTGGAGCAGCGGCGACGTCTGACCCGGCTGAGTCGGCACCTGCTGGAACCGCTGGATCGTCTGCGGCGTGCGGAGGATCCCGCGCGGAGCCATGGCTGCCACCTGGAATTGATTGAGTGATGAATAACAATGTCAGTGTATTGAGTTTATCCTACTACAAATGAAAACCGATAAATGAATGTAATTATTAAATTAATTTATAACACACTTTCACACTATAATAGCTCAAAAAGTTTGATCTTTTAATCCTGTATTGTAGGAATTTGCGGTTATTACAATTATAATGCTAGGTATTTATTTATATAATTTTGTTAGCCTTAAAGGAAATGAGTGGTTTTCCTTTCATAATTTAAAAGTCATAACTTAAAATATTATTAGAATTATTTATTGACTACAAATATACATCACATTCTTAACTTAAAGTTTAAAATCCATACCTTAGCGGCCTCAGCATATTGTCCATTAGTGAAGAGCATGTTGAACTTCCTCACAAACAGCTCCTCTGCTCCGGCCAGGTTGTTCCTCACTGCCAGACGTAGAGCCAGCTCCGGGTTCTGCAGTACCGTGTTGATGTACGGCACTATGGACTCTTCTTCCACGGTAACCGAGAGGACTTGTCCCTTGCGGTTCACACCTGAGTATATGAGTCATTTTAAAATGTGGTGTTGACTTAAAAAGTTAGTAATACTTTAGCATAAAATATAAAAAAGTTAAGAGTAAGTACTCTGATTATGTAAATATAATATGATCCGCCTCATTTAATACAAAAAGATAGGACTAATAAATCATGATTAATTACTGTTTATAATATCTTTGGAAGCTCATTAAAAGCGTGCAGTAAATATTAACATCATTTGTGTCATATTTCTATTCATAAACAGTTATTTATGTTTTAACTTTTAGCATATTTTTCTGTACCTTCGGGCCTGTACTTATACTGGCAGTTCAAAATATTCTCAGGTCTCTTGAACTAATAAGCAAATCGAATAACCTAACAGCAAAATAACTAAGGCTCCTTACAGACGAACAGCACTTGTCGACGGCAGTCGCTGGATTTTTTTTCATTGATTTTTTTGACACTTATCAACGCGGTACTTGTCGACGGCAGTCGGCGTCACGCCAACTGCCATTCTTCTGAGAGCTCTAACTCACCAATAATACCGCCGATCGCCTCATGTGGTGCAGTCACAAAGATGGTGTCCGACGAGATCCGGTTCATGTATATGCACGTCCCCGTCTCGATGTCGTACATGTGAATGTACCCATACTTCGTGATGAGGTAGATCACGTCGTACTTTGGCGACACCTGCATAAAATATTCTTTATTGTGCACACTTATAAAGACACAAAAGGAATACAAAAAAAAGACAAAATATTCAGGGATCACAATGGCCGCCTTATCACTAGGTAGCAATCTCTTCAAGGCAACCACGAGCAAAGGTGATATTGCTGCCCCCCTAGACAACTGGCAAAACGCTAACGCTAACGCTACAAAATGTATGCGATTTGACATAAGCCATCGCTTCGCTAGCGAATACTAATGTCAAATCCATACATTTTGTAGCGCTAGCGTTAGAGTTTTGCCAGTTGTCTATGGGGGCAGTAAAGAAAAACATGCATTTTTATTTGCAACAAAAGAAAACAAAAATATGAAGAGGATTAATAGAATGATACTATTAATTAATAAGAGATATAATAATATAACAAACACGGATATTTTAATAATTTAAAGTGCACCTGCATGGCCACCGGGAAGTCGTTCTGGGCTTCAGCGGGGAAGAACACGTCGACGGCTTTCTTGGGAAAGGGCTGGTTGCCGGCTGGCGTCTGGCCCACCTCTACAATTAAAACATTGGAATAAATAATAGATATAATTAAAGACATGAGTGGAAGAAGCACGTAAGTGACAGTTTAAAAATTGCCGTTTTTTGCATAAATGTAGGCTTTAGGATCGGGAATATGATTTCAAATAAAAAAAATGTGAAGTTTTTGTGTAGCCAGATATATTAGCTAGAATCTAGACGATGAAGTAGATAAGTTACAAGGTTTATTTAAATTAGAAGGTAAAAAATGAGTAAATGTCCGTATGTTATAAAATGTTATTTATCTGGTTCGTCCACTCACATCCTTAATCACAAAATGAGGCATAATATTTCACATCATAAAAAGAACACCATAACGAGTTTTCATTCAGATTGGAGAATGGAATGAAATGCAAATTCACATTCGAAATCAATAAAGGCCCACCCACGTTCAATAATAATAAATCGGCAGTCGATATTTTGTAGAAGAACAGTACATACATATTGTAATATGTCACAAAAAGTATTTTGGGAATAATGTAAAATACCAATTATGCCCGAATATCGGTCCAATAAGACGTATGAAGTGGGCGGACACCCATCCCTTGTAGATTGTCCGCCCACATAATAATCAATACATAATATTATAAAACGGGCTTTCGCAAAGTTGGCGATAACGCTCTCTAGTGGGCGCTGCAGGGCTAAAGGACAGTATGAGACCCAAAAAATGGGGGTGAAATAACATGTTTCCAACGCAGGAATCGAACCCACGACCTCCGAGTAAAGAGCCACCAAGAGGCGTTTATTAAATATGGATAATAGAACCGTCAACATACCAATAATATGCAGTTTCCCCCCCTGCGCGGTGCGGACGGCGAAACAAAACAGCGTTGATGGCTCCGCGTTGCCCTCCGCCTTGAAGGTCGCGAAGGACGCCGCGTGACCCTCTATGGGCTGGGAACACTTGCGCTCTACCGAGTAGAGCTGCATCGCTCCCACTACGCGATTCTGCTGGGCGGATATACCTAGAAGACAGGGGATATATTAGTATAGATCAGTGGTACTTAACATTTTAGTCATGAGGGACCATTTTACCAAATCTAGCCGGGGACCACCCAGTTGGTTTACCTAAACTAATAGTTTGTTTGATAAAGAAAACAACTTTATAATTAGCACTCTTTATTGTTTTATTGGGCAAAAATCTAAAAGTTAGAGATTTTAATTTACTTAATGTGATTTTTGTGGCTGCATAGTGCATACTCTTTAGTCTTCACTAACTTCTGAATTCTCACATAATATTGTTAGGATGGCTTCGCGGACCACTTGGAATGCCTCCAGGGACAACCAGTGGTCCGCGGACCACCGGTTAAGAACCACTGGTATAGATAAAATACACTGGGTTACCCAAACAGTGTGTCTAGGTTTGGCGTTCGATTTCATAAAATTTTCCAAACCTATAACAAACTTTATGTAGTCTTAATTAAAATACAACTTTAATTTATTTGTTTAGAATAATCATAGTTGTTATGACAAGATCTACATAAAGATAGATAAGTACCATTATGGTTCTAGATAAACGGAGATGAGAAACGCAAGTAGATGTTGATCGCAGTAGCTATATTTTATGACAGAGAGAGAAAGAGAAATATTTTTCTAGGGAGTGCCTCCGCTGCCGGCGCCGGCTCCCAAAAATATCAGTAATGGGAACCGGCGGTATCTAGTGCCGGCAGCCGAGACATAAAACAACGGCTGCCGGCGCTAGCACTCAAAATGGGAGCCGGTGATAATGCGTAAAGCGCTAGGTTCCAGTGCCGATACACAAATAAAAAGAAATACATAATAATTATAATCTCAAATTTATTCGCCTTTACCGACTTCAAAAGGTGAAGGTTCTTAGCTTAGCTTTACCTTAGCTACCTTTTTTCAGCTACCGAAAAGTAAGATTTTGCACCATGCAGCTACAGTTATAAGCCCCGTGGTATACTTCCGAAGGTACTGAACAGAACTTCAGATTCCTTATACATGTTAGAGAGTATCAGCGTTGTTTAAAGAAGCAAAGATATTGCATTAAGCTACTATGCAGATCACATTTATCAGCATCATCATCACCACCATTAACCCATTAAGATTCAAGTCCCATACGAGCACCGGTGATCGCGACAACAATAGAATACAATAGCATTTCCAAGAATCCCCGATCGAAGAATTCAAATATGCATCCATACAATATAATTTATGACCTTATTATTTGTACTTTTCATAGTCATTTAACTCAAGGCTGATGATTTGATCATTACTCTGTCATTTGACAAGCGATGTTCGCCGAATAGGCGCCGGCAGCCTATTCGGCAAACTAGCGTGACTTCAGCAAACTTCGGAGGTCGGAAAACGGCGCCGGCAGCCATTTCAGCAACCGGCGCCGGCAGCTATTTCGGCAACCGGCGCCGGCAGCGGAGGCACTCCCATTTTTCTATTAACAGATTCCAAAAACTCTACTCTTATTTCTAAATCGTAAGTTTGAAACTTCAAGTAAGTAATCATTATCACAATAAAAAACCAAACATACAAAATAAAACATTTGTTTACAATATTATCATCATAAAAAACTCCAACACAAATACTTTTAAACATCTACATATTCACTATTCATCCTTATCTTATCAATATGTCAACATTACTCACCAACTAGCAGCAGCCACTGTTGCTTGGGGTCCGTCCTATAGTTGATGATCTGGCACTCAGCCAGTGAGGAATGTCTATCAAACATCTTCACCGGAGTGGAATCCCCCTCCATGGACCAATGGTAGACTGACATCTTGGTGACGAGAGCCAGGGTGTTGGGTGAGATCCACTTCCAGAAGACCACATCCTCGGTCATCGTGTGAGCCTTCATCTTGGACTTCATCTCTATGTTGAATATCTGGAGGGTCTTTTGCGCTGCTGGGAAACGAAACAAAGTCAGAATCATTGTGTACAACTTTTTAGAAGTCGGTTAAATTGACAATACTCAAAGGATAGGTCAGTTATCCATAGTAATAATATTAAATTGTGAATTTGTCTATCTGTTATCTTTACTTTATCTTCTTATTCAATTCAATAACATATTTTAGTATGTTGATATTTTGAGTTTAAAGAAGGTCATAGCAAAGTTTTGATCCTGAAAGAATTATTTGGAACAACATGATAACGCAAAGTAATTACAGAGATTTGCCCAGTCAGTCTGATGTCAAATCTGGTTTTTGTAATAATTCTTTGGTAATAATTAATTGGTGTGACGGGCGGCTATGAAATTGTGATGGCGTAATTCGTGATGACGTAATTTTTATTCACAAACTTGAAAACGCGACGTTTTCTCTATAACCATAAAGTATAATTTACACAGAGCCAGTACTGGCTGCCAATAAGACTGGCAGCCAGTATTGGCTTGGCATATGCCGCGTGTGAACAGTTTGGCCTGGCTTGAAAAACTGTTCACACGCGGCATATACCAAGCCAATACTGGCTGCCAGTCTTATTGGCAGCCAGTACTGGCTCTGTGTAAATTATACTTAAATTCTATGCAAACGGAAGTTAGACGTCACGCTGCACTTTGAGGGAGATCTCATACATTATCTGTCAAACTCTTTATTAATTTAATGTTAAGTAATCATTAAATGTCCCTGCGTGTGGGGGTTACTATTATAATATTAAAACTTAAGAGGCATTTCTCATACATACGTAATACCAAAATAATTTTCTCGTACGAAAATATTTAACATGTTTGAGTTGTTTTTAAGTTTAAAATAGTAATTACCTAGGTTCCTGCACAAAAATTTACTTCAAAATATTTAAACACAAAAAAAAATTTTTGTTTAAAATTTTTTTTTAGTAAATTTACTACTAAATATTTATACACTAAAAAATACGAGTAAAACACTAAAAAATATATAAATAAATAGTAAATTTACTACAAAATATTTAAATACTAAAAAATATTTTTTAAAGTTTATATATTTTGTAGTAAATTTACTATTTATTTATATATATTTTTAGTGTTTAAATATTTAGTAGTAAATTTAGTAAATTTCGAGGGTACCCGGCCCCTTAAGTATTCCTTATTAATAAATAATAAGTTATTATAGTTCTTGCAATCTACGAGTGCGCGTCGCCCTTAGTTGTGTGAGTGACCATATCTATACACGCGTACATGGCTCGCTCGCTACTGACTGCTCCGTCGGGTACGCACACTAACGAAAATGTCTATTCACATTTCCAACTACAAAATATAAAGGCGACGTGCACTCGTAGATTGCAAGAACTATAACAATATAACAATATTATTATTTTTAACAAAAAATTAAAACCGACTTCCAAGGTAAAAACAATAATAACATTAATATGAACTAAAAAGTATTAAATAATTTTTACTATCTAATAGTGCCTTTTTCCGAATTCGGCTAAACCTCAACTATTTCTGTACTCAATCTTCATTATTCTGAAGTCGGTACCAGATAGCTGAATCTTCAGTCCTCTGACAGAATATTTAAAATTTTTGGAACTGGCACCGACTTCAAAATTATGAAGATTGAGTACAGAAATAGTTGAGGTTTAGCCGAATTCGGAAAAAGGCACTATTAGATAGTAAAAATTATTTAATACTTTTTAGTTCATATTAATGTTATTATTGTTTTTACCTTGGAAGTCGGTTTTAATTTTTTGTTAAAAATAATAATAATTTCACTCTTTTTAGTTACACTAGTAGATAAATCTTCGCGTATATTTTACGTATCTTATTACAATTTGTTAAGAGTCACAACTCACACTCACAAAATAATATAATATTATCAGTGAAGTGAACATATTGTGCTAAGTAATTTAACAATTGTAATACTTCAAGCCCGAAGCGGTCACCGGCGATTGCGATAACAATAGTAAGGCTATTGTGTCTCGTTTTTCCACGATCGAAGGATCTATCAGATAAAAAATTGTACAAACTTGCATAGGATGTAGCGTAGCATAATATTTAATATTATCATAATTATTGACAGCTGTTCTTGTTATCAAGAATTCAAATCGATAGGTACTTAGTGCACCATCTATCGATTAATAAGTATAACTAATTAAAAAGACACTTAATGACTTTGTTTTGTTTAAATGCTCTTTTGAAATTACTTTATTTTAATTCTATTTGTCTATTAAAATTTTATAAAGTAGTAAAGTATTCGATCTGTATATAAAGTAGTTAGTAAAGTATTCGATATTCGACGCCGTGTATTAAAAACAAACAGGTGTTGTTAATTGTTATACAGTACATAATTATTATTATTAGTATATCCATACCTATGCCTTGTACTATTATCTATTCTGTGCCATGAGACATTGGTGGCCTTAACACGACGTGGTAATGATGATGATGACGATGATGATGATGATGATTATGATGATGAATATGAATTGCATAGTAGTTTATGCTTTCTGTTCTTAAAACAACGCCGAAACTCCCAAACGTGTATCTATAAGGAATCAGGAGTTCTCTCAGCATCATCGAAACCAGGGTATACCTTGATCCAATATTTGACTTTTTGGTAGCGTATTCTTAGTACACTTCACATAAAACCAAAATCACCATATGTTTCCATATAAATTTCGAGGAGTTCCCTCGATTACTCATGGATCCCATCATCAGGTCACCACCTTTGTGAAAATGGGACCAAATTGGAGTGAAACCTAATACAACAAAACAAAAATTTCGAAAATCGGTTCACAAACGGCGGAGTAATCGTTGAACATACAAAAAAAAAAAAAAATAAAATAAAAAAATATCCACAGCCGAACATATAACCTCCTCGTTTTTTGGAAGTCGGTTAAAAATAGGAAATAACTATTATGATTAATAGAAACGTATTATTGTTTAGCAAATCGCAATAATTTATATTTAGCATAATAATTAATATGAAGAGTGTATGTCCGATATAAACGCGTTATCGTTCTTTAGCCTCACAAGTTACAATGTCAATGAAAAGCGAAATCGTCAACAGCTATCTACGAAGGACACTTTCGTTAAATCTGTAAAAAAGATTTGACTGTTTACACTTTGCATTGAATAGGCACCGAAATTACTGGGACGATTTTGAAGAAATATACAACGTGTTTACAAAACCAAGTGATAATGCTTTATAGTGTGTATGTTTCCCATAAATAGAGTTCACTGTGAATGTAACGCTGAAAGAGCTAATTTTCTATGTCATTTTATGGGCAAGCGTCCCGGCGTAATGAATTTTCCTATACAAAATAATAGTGATCACGGAATCGAACCTTTGCCCTGCTCCAAATCCAATTTAAAAAGCAATAACTAATTGTAAGTTGTGAGTTTGTGACTAATCCAACAATGGTTGATGCCGTTGATGGTGAGTATTGATAGTGCTGCAATCGTAGACTTGACGCCCTGAATAACAAGAAAATGTTCTTCTATGTTAAATGTCGACAACGAGTTACTCCCCTATTACAGCAGGCGTGTCTCCGTGGTCCAGTGGTTTAGAGCTTGGTTTTAGTCGCGGAGGTCGTGGGTTTGATTCCCGCTTTGGATAAACAGTGTGGTTTAAGTTATCGCAGCGCTGGCTGATCACTTGATTGTCTGACATGAAAGATGATCCATGCAGCATGATTCGGGCGAACATATCAAAAGAGATCTTGTGAACTGCGCAAAAACTTGGGGACATAGCTTTGGAAGAATTTCGGGCCTGGTTACTAGACATAAAATGTCAGTCAATGTGTCACTTTTTCACAACGTTCACAAAAAGGTCCTTTAGTGTGAAGTTAAGCGCAAAGAAGGCGAAAAGAGCTTCCCTTAGCTAAAATCGAGAGATAAAATCTAAAAATAGAAGCATCTACGTTAAAGGAATTCTATTAATACAGAGGTCAAACATTCCGGCGCGCATTGTGACGATTGCGACAAGTTATTAGATGTTCGATGTTCATACCTCTGTAGGCATATTATTACGTAACGCCCGCATCCAAGTTTCAGCTTGGCTTTTCGCCATATTGGCTCTTATACTTCTGAATTAAGAACAATAAATAAATAAAATATGTATTTTTTATTTCATATATGGATTATGGAATTTGATGAGTCGATGACCCTGACACAAAAAAGCTACTATTTTAAGAAGTCTGACGCCTAGAACTAATTTTTCCCAGTTCTCTTCCCCAGATGATCACTCTATAGGGGTCATCCATAAAGTATGTCACACTCACACCTAAAGGGTAAGGGGGTAGGGGGTCAATGAAGTGTGACATAGTGTGACAAAAATGTAAGTTCTCCTAAGTTTTGTGACGTCACACAAATGTAATAAATTGAATAGCGAAATTTAAATTATATTTGGGTGGTTTTAATTTTTAGATGCAAAATTGTAAAGTGACGTGACGTCACACCTAGGGAGGGTCATCAATGTGACTATCTGTGACATGGCCGGGGGCCCAAATAATATATATAAATAAAATAATCATGAAAATGGTGTGACGTCCTTTATTATAGACAGTCGCTAAAGGGGCTATCTAAACATCATAAACTTCGTAAGTATCGAGAAATGGGTCAAGCCAAATCTAACTTTTTGTGAGATTATGACCGGCCATCTCAAGTTACGCCCACAAACGCCCCTTAAAAGTTGTCGATTCACTGCTTTGGTTATCATCTAATAATTAGTTTATGTAACGTTAAAAAAACATGTATGTTGTATTACTTTTGTACTGGTAGCTATCGCTCTATAGTATTCTATCAATATAGGAGGCGTTACATCGAAGCGGTTGTCCCTTTCTTTGATTAGTCGAGTGCATTCAGAGTTTTATTCCCTCTAAGTTTTTGAGAGTAATTTCTTATACGTATACATTATATTATACGTTATCTCTATCATGTCAATAAACGGTGCAGAACCCTTCATACGCGGGCCTAACTCGCACTTGGCAGGTTTTTTTCATACCAGCAGACTTAGCATAACAAATATGAAATAAACAACATGAGAAACGGGAAAGAATAGACAAACTGACAGATTTTAGTGACAAAATGGCGCAAAATTAAAAAGTAGAAAGAAACCGTTCCTACGATGATTATGCTAAGCCTTCATATCACCGCAGTGATAGTACTTAAGAGGGCGACTAACCCAAAAAATTAAACATCGTCGTTCTCTCTTCACACTCACGCCCGTCTTTCGTATACCAGGTGAAAAAGGACGACGTAGATTCATCGCCAAATTAGTTTTTTCTCTATAAATATATGTAACAACATTTTAAAAATCCGCTAGGTCGGTTTCTCAATGATAGAATATTATACAATGTGTTAAAATATTGACTTAGTTCAATGCACGGTTACGACAATAAAAGAAAAATTCGTGAAATCTTTGTCAATTTTTTCTATCGAGAAAATTTTAAGATATCGTGTTTTTGCTCAGATCGAATAGGGTATTACATAAATTTTTGAAATGTATCCAAAAACAATTCTATAGTGATAATATAACGCTTATTATATTATATTTACATAATTTCAAATTTCGCGCGTATTTTGCAAAAACGCTTCCGCTAGTGGACGCCATGTTTGCTCTATGGTCATGAATTCATGACGTCATTGCGGTAGCAAACAAACAGGCATCAATTGACATAAGACATTGGACTCTGACAGTTGATACAGTTGTCATTTTTTTGTTTACTATCCTAATGACGTCATTAGCATGGCGGAAAAATTTCGGAGCGTTCAAAGACAGATAAAAAAATCCTAAAATCTTTAAACTACATTTAAAAATATAATAAGCTATCTTATGAAGTCAAACTAACATTTTTCGATTGTTTTCCTCAGTCTAAACTATCATAATAAATTTTTTCATTTTTTATCATATTATACACTAAAATACCCTATTCTTGGAAATATAATGTAGTATCTAAATTAAGAAAATGAAACAACTCGGGGCTTATTTTTCAAGCATAGAAATTAATTATAAAATCGAAAATTTTGGGTTAGTCGCCCTCTTAACTATAGATACTATGTACACTGTACGCAGCGCTCGACTGCCTGCTGTGTGTGAGTCATAGGTCGCGGGGAGGCGTGACGTAGTCATGTGTAAACAGTGCCCATTTAGTAAGTCATCTGTCGACTGTCGTACGGGAAAGTAGCCTAACTTGTTTCTATGTGATGATATTGTAAAGATGTACATAGTAAATAGTTAATTCTTAAGGTCTTTAAGAACAAAGTTATTTTTATGCTATGAGTCAACTATATAAAAGTAATGTCTAACGTCTAGTCGCAGAACCGAGAGAAATTCATCCATCAACCAATAGCTGCTTGTCTCTTTCACACATGGACAAAAATAATAGTATCAGGCTTACATAACATATATTATGTGACAGCAAGATATCAATACATTCGTATGCGAATGTAAGAGATGCAGCAATGGGTCTATTGAAAAAAATCGTCTATCCGGCCACCAGACTTTAGCTTAGTTCATCATACTATAATAGTAGCTGCAACCAGCTAGGAAATTTTACTTTCACTTTTAAAATCTTTTGTTTCCACATAATTTTATAACATACATTTATATCAAGTAACACCCCACGATTCCCACGCCTTATCAGAGTAATTAAGAAATCATCCTCAACCACAATATTGTCTGTATGAAATTTCTTACATGCAGTAGAAGCCTACACATCCAGATCACCAAAGATGTTATGCTCTTAATGAATACAGATTTTTCTAACATTTTTAACACTCTACTTTTCGCTTCAAAAAGAAAGATATACTACTACTACTTTACCATTTACCATTAAGGGCCCTCTCTCCCTAAATTAGCAGGTCGATTGTCTGTCAGTGCGAATATCGACGTAAATGACATTAAAATAACATTCATAACAGCGCGCCTTGTACTGTGGCGGTTACGACGCTCGCCGTGTCCATGATAGGGCGAAATATGAGAAAAAACCTTTTTGAGGCTTAATATACTACATATTTCAAAAAAGTAACCAAACCAAATTATTAACTTATGTATTGCAAAGCAGTAGATATTTTTTATATATTCTTTTGATAAATAATGAAGGAGTAAAGTGGTTTCATTTAACGAATTGGAGGTGATTTGGTTTTTTATTTCTTTATTATGTGATACCGATAGAAAATATATGGCAAAACCAAATTACGTATCATATATGTAGATTACTTATTATTTTTTTCAGATATAATTTCTCTGTTAATGCCGATGAAAAGTTGTTTCATCTGCACGCTTTTTTCGTGAGAGCAGCCTTAATATCATATAACAAAGCCCATATAATGCCCAATAGCAGAAAGATTATTAAAATGTCATATCAAAATAATGTAATTCAAATTGATTTTTGTTGTTAAGTAAAAGGTTGGGCCTTAGAAAAACGGGAAGGACATCCATAGATGACGTGAGGCATTGAAAGAGAGATGGTAAAAAACGGCTTACGCAATTTATGATCTTATCATATATTCGGCGAAAATTGATGTCAATCAATGGCGATCCTACCGCACAGACGCCACTTAGACCCTCCTAACTTGGCTACTTGCCCATTGGCATATAATTACTTGCATCTTTGAAGAATATTCCAAATTTAAACACACTTTTTAAAGGTAATTATAAAAAGAATTTGCTTGTTGTCTTTAAGTTTTTTTTAGCTAGATCCTGATTCCTGAACATACAACACAAGGTGATTACTACTAATGCAATCTTTTATCTGTAAAACACTAATTGGGTAAGGCCGAGAATTTTTACACTTTTCGAAAGTAAAAAGTGTCCCAATGGGGATTGTCCATTTTTTTTAAATTTTGCTCTTTACAAAAACATTTCGAGGAATAAGGTCAGTGATCGTTTTTCTGTATATAAACGAAAAAAATACCCATTAGTTACTTATATTTTTGAACAAATATGTTTAACCTTAGTTTGACCTTCAATGGCGTTAAATTAGGAATAAAGTCGACCAACATTACGTTTTGAACTTTTGGTAAGCTTCTCGTATCAGCTTTCACATAATGAGAACTTGCATTTGACGAACCAGCCATTATAAATAAGATTGAAAGGAAAAAAAACATACTGCAGAGGTCAATTGGCCGCCGATGATGACGTCAGAGCGAAACTTTAAAAATTTATTGAGAAAAAACTAGCCAATGAATTTCAAAATTATTCAATTTATATTCTTAAAATACCCTATTTTAACGAAAAAAAATATAAAAAGTACATGTGGTTTTTTTGGACAATGCCCATTTTTGTCTGCATATCATAAAAAAACTAACCAGTAATTTTTAATTCAATAACTTTTATTGTATTTTGTAGGGATCTAAATCATACAATTTCATATCAAAGTTAAAATACTCTTTATGGTTTAATAACTACAGTGAGTTAAATTCGTCCGTTACCCCAACTATTGCAAAAAACTCGCTTTCTTTTTCATGTATCCATATACTTGGTATTAAAATTTTGTATTTTTTTCCATTGAAAGACAAATTCTCAAAAACTGACTTAAATACTCTGATACTTAGCAATTTAATCGTAGTAGTTGATCTTTTTAAATTAGCAGATTTCATGACTTTATCGAAATTTAAATGATTGTCCCCGTATTTTCGCTTCTATGTTACTATTTTGTATGTTACCATAATTTCACCTCTAAACAATGTTAATCTTTTGTAGCACTATTTTGTATCGACACTGGCAACACTAAGTATCTATGCGAATAATAAAATTTAAAAAAGACGCTTGTTCGTTGTCTATTGCTCGTTGTTCGTTGTCTGTAGTGTCGAGCAAAAGTGCACGCATGTGTTTGGTCTGAGTTGTTTTAACTGAATTTAAACGATTTCAAAGGTAAATAACAGTTTTTATTACACCTGTTTTGAATAGAAATATGAATAAGCGGAGAAGCAATGCGTGGAGTGTGTTTTGGTCCAAATTGAGCTCAAATTATCGATTAATCACCAATTAAAGCCTAAAAAATCTCGCTTCTACGTTACTTATGTTACCGGTAACATTCATTTGTTGTTTGCGGGAAGCTGTCCCTTACACCCCGTATAAGGCATAAAGTTTTACATAAAATGTGCGCTATAAAATCGGCCTTACATACTTTACTCGTTACTTTAGTTACTTTTATGTTACTGTAACACAGAAGTTTCTATGCTACTCTATGTTACTAAGTGTAAAAATTCTCGGCCTTACCCAATTTCTACTTACTAGTAGTAGTAGAATGTAGATCATTGACAATTAAAATATGACCTCAGAGGTACTGAATACAGTTATAATATAATGTTGTAAAAATCTTGTAAAGCACTGAATGCGAAAAAGCAGGCTGGCTTATTTAAAACTTAAGTAGAGCACTTCCTTGCAATGCATTATTGTTCATTTTACAATATTGTAATATATTATGTTGGTCCTTTATTTTATTTATTTTTTTTACTTTAAAAAATATAACTTGTAAGCTGTCCAACACAGAGCTTATCCTATATTTCTTAATAATAAAATATTGCTGTTTATAATGCTGTATTATAATGCTGTAATATATGCTGTTTATGTCATCAATCATCATAGTCAAAATTCAGTATAGTTGTATCAACATTTTATAGCAGTACTAAATGTTGCTGGCTACTTTGTTATGCAACAACTTTTATACTTATATAATATTTTTTATAAAAAATATTATATTTCCTTTCCATGACCTCAAAGTATCTCCATACTAAAATATGTCAATGTTTCATCAAAGTTAATGATGAAGAAGTATCAGATAGACAGACAATTAGAAAGAAAGACAGACAAATATACAATATTGCAGGCATTAAGCCAGAAGGGTGTATAAAAAAAGATGTTTTTTAAGAAGAAAATACATCTCTACCACTGATGACTGCATATGTCTATGAAAGTACTTCCTTAGTCTGTGAAATGGTCTTATGTATATTTACATCTACATATATTTTCTTCTTTACAAAAACACATTTTTTTCTTATACAACCTTCTGACTTGAAGCCTGCGATATATTAGTATGGAATAAACATTATAAATAGTTACCTTCCACTCCAGCTTTTCCCTTCAGAGCAATGACTTTGCTGGCGGGATTCATGATTGCTGAGTCGGCGCTGATGGGTCTACGTATGGGGTTGGTGGGATCTGCCATATCAATGATCACAACTTCAGATGTGTCTCCGACCTTCTCTCTGACACAGATGAACTTGTCAGACTCCATGGTCAGAGTGTTGAACGATATTGAAGCTGGGTTGATCCCTATGCTTGTGAGCTGGAAGAAACATTTTGTATTGTATTATGTGGTGTAGAGGCTAAACTATTCTCAAAATAAAGTTAGAATATATTGGACCGAAATGAGGACTAAACTGTATAAAATATTCAATTTGTGAATTTTTCCTATCTCTTTCTTTTAAAAGAATGTTTAGCTTAGTTTTAGTGTGTGGTATACAGTAGTAAGTCACATAAGATATCTTAGTTTTTTAATGTATCAAAAAAAATTAACTTCATGATATCAAACCAGATATGACTTTCTAAGTAAATAATATAGGTAAATAATAAAGGGCCTCGCGCCCCTTGGACCAAGAGGTTTGTTTAGGGATTGCGAGTTAAGATACTCAAATATTCAAAAATAAAAAGATTTATGAATAAAAAATGTGAATGAGTAAATTCATTCTCTCTACAAATCTGTCATAGAGTCATCCAGCAGAGGGCATCGCAGAATTTATTTTAGGAGGGGGGCCTCGCAAGATACATCTTGCCCACATCAAATTTAGGTCTTGCATGTAGACACTAAAGGCCCACAGAAACAAAACTGTAATTTTAACAAATTAACTCTCTAATAATAAATAATATTACACCTTGGTATTCATTATAATATTTTAATGTAAATGTAGATTTCTACTGCAACTAACTTTAACATTTTTTTAAGTTTTTCATTTTCTAAAATTATCGGATTGGGCTGGTTTTAGTTTTAAAATATTCATAGAAGTCCAGGGAAGGTATTAAAGTGACACGAAGTTCACCGGGACAGCTAGTGAGACATAAATGTCTCCAGGATTTTTTTTTGTCAAGGAGCAAATAAAGTACAAACCAAGGTAAAGTAAGTTTCCCTTAAAAATTTTACTGTATGTATTTTGCTAAAACATAATTTAACAAAGGATATTGTATTTTTTTTGAAGAAGTAAGGGTATAATCTAGATTTTAGGTAATGGTAATATTTAACATCCAGCTAAAGCTGTTTAGAGACGATAATGCGTTCAGATTAGGATATCTGTGTTAGATATTAGTGAGAAATAGTAAATAGCCAATGTTTAATGAAAAAATAGAACAAATCAATACCGGCACTCGGTCCTATCGGAAAGGGGGTGTATGTCAACCTACAATTGCGCAATGTCATGCGTGAATCCTGCCGAATCTCAACTCGGAGGAAGGTAAATGCTAAAGAATCTACTGAACGTTGAAACCCACTTGGCTAACGAGAGGATTCGCTATCAGCGCATCCGACAAAGTCGATGGGCGTACTCACCTGTAAATGCTCCTGAAAACGTATCGGCAAAACTTGCGCCATGGCTGCGGCTTTATTTAACACAAATTAAACGATATCACCTAAGCAGCGTTCTTTATAAACTGCGAAGCCTGAAAATATATCACAATTTTAGTCCACTACCGTCTGATTGATACGAATAACATTTTTGACAATCAACATGGCGCACATTCATGTTTCAACGGAAACCAATTCTATTGACCGAATCACAATAAATACATCGTAACTCAATTAATTTAACTCACTATTTAATTTTGATTCTACATGAAGCTTTTTATGATAAATTGGTACGTTATAATTTTATTGTAATAAATATGAACAATGCACCCACAGCTGCCACATACACAAATGAATGAAGTGAAATGAAATCGTATGAAAGGTGGGATAGAAAGAGATAGAAATATAAATCGTGGTTGTGTTGTGTGGAATCGATTTTTCGGACCTCCGAATCCAGCAGACTTGGTTATGGTGCAAAATCAAAAAATAAATAAAATCTATAGCAGAACCTCGCACGATATTTTCTGTTAAATTGAGATAATCACCGTGGTCCGTGCCTGGATAAGTAATCAGGCACTAATTTTATTATGCACATTGTATTTACCGTTTGGTGTTCACGCGTTCATTCGTATGAAATTTTATGATAATCTTAATTTATAAGGTCCTATTTATATTAAAATTGTAATGTAATAAAGCTAGAAACTATTATTTTAAATAATTTACCCTTTATACTTTAAATATTCTATTTCCTTTACTTCATATCGATAACATCGTATTTTATCGACATTGATTGAAGATCGTATGACGGACAACACTATTTTTGCTCGTCCCAGTTTAGATCCAGTGTATTAGTCGATGCAATCTGACATCTCGATATCCAATCAAATCTCAGCAAATCCAAATAGTAACATCGTCTAGTACACTAATACATTACAAGAACACGCACTATCTCATACGAAAACAGATGTCAATTGTCATGAGTTGTCAATTTCTTCAAATTTTTCGTGTTTTTATTTTGGTTTACTAATGTGATTTGTGAATGATTTGCAAATAAGTAGAATTAAGATTGTTGTTTACCAAGTTAAAAATACTTATTTCGCCCAATAAAACATATAAACTTGTTCAAGATGGTAAGACTTATTGAAATTATTTTATGGACTATTCATATTAAAACATCAATGCGAATTATTCAATATTTTTAAGTTTCAGTTTGGATTTAACATGTTTCACGAGATCTCCAGACCTTTTAACATGACCTACCGATGTTATTCGGTATCTATGTTACCTGGTAATGAGAGACAAGATGTTGAAAGGGGAGGAAAAAGTAAGTCAATTTCCATACATTATATTATATCAACAACAACAATCTTATATATATAAAATTCTCGTGTCACAATGTAAGTCCAACAACTCCTCCGAAACGGCTTTACTGATTCTTACCTTTATATGCATATTCAGAAGGTCAGAGAATCAGCTACTGGGTACTTTATATCTTGATAAGTGCATTTGTTGAATAAATATTATATAAATTGTTTATGCGACGGGATAGCGATCGACGTTGCCATGGCGACATACTTATTTAGTCACTTCAATAAAATAATATGGGCGAAATCATGTACGTAGAAAAAAAGGTGGATGGAGTCTTGTTATACATATACAAAACTGTGTCTTCACTTTTCTTCAGAGTCGGCCACGCACACATTCTGATGCCTGTCAAATGTTATGGACTAGCGCAAGAATGTGTGCGTGCGGACTGTGTACATACAGTCAGCTGGCCGACTCTGAACGACACAGTTTTGTGTATGGTGGGACTCCGTCCACCTTTTTTTATACGCCCATGGGCGAAATACTTTTAACTTTATGTTATGGCAAAGCAACGTTTGCCGGGACAGCTAGTTTAATATAAAAAAAATTGTTACAGTTATTATGCCACCATCAGCTCTGGAGTCATTGACGAGATTAAACATTGAATACCCAATGATATTTAAGCTGACAAATAAAAAAACCAAAAGAATTACACACTGTGGTGTTCTTGAGTTTGTCGCAGATGAGGGGAAAGTTTATTTGCCTCATTGGGTAAGAAAGTCATTGTACAGAGCTACCAAGTTATCTATGAAACTGTCGTTATTGTAACTACGGCCGTCGGCCACTAATACAGAAATGTCAAATTCTAGAACTGCTGCGATTGGTAGAAATACAATTTTGTATTACTGCTAGTGCCGCCGTTCAGTTCAAAGATAAGTTGGTCTTTCTGTATGTGAGCTGTTTTCTCATTTCTAAAGGGCTTATTCCACCTTACTAAATTTAGATGTCCTAATTAGGATCCTAGAAAGAAGACTCACTAGAAGCTTCTGATTTCATCAATCAGAAGCCACACTTCTGATTTAGAACGCTAATTAGGATCCTAACTTAGTAAATGCTATTTCACTTGATTGATTTTAGTAAGATGGAATAAGCCCTTAAATGCAAAGCATTATAAATTTTCCAGGAACAAACTTTTTAAATTGATTACTTGTGTCTCTTGATTTCTAACAAATTATCTAACAAATTTGACGACCTCTGTGGCTCAGTGGTGAGCACGTTGGTAGCTGAAGCCGGGGGTCGCGGGTTCGAATCCCGCCGACGGAACAAAAAAGTTTTTCAATGTTCCCGGGTCTGGATGTGTATTAAATATGTGTATTATAATATAATAAAAATCTTAAATATATGTATAGTATCAAAGTATTAAATATATTTCCGTTGTCTGGTACCCGTAACACAAGTCCTTTAGGTACTTAGCACGGGGCCAGACTGACGTGGTGTGAAGCGTCCATAGATATTATTATTAATAATTGTACTCTATACAGATGATGGCCAACTTAGTGCTAGAAGAAGGAGCTATAATCCAAATAGAGAGTGTGTCATTGCCTGTGGCCACATTCTCCAAGTTCCAGCCATTATCAGAAGATTTTCTTGATATCACAAATCCAAAAGCAGGTATTCTTATGTTTTAGCTGCTTTACGTATTGACCAGTTGATGCCAGCAACTCCGTTGTGCCAAAACTCGTTTATCGCGCGGGAACCGTGCACTTTTCCGGGATAAAAAGTAGCCTATGTCCTTTCCCGCGACTCAAAGTATCTCCATGCCAAATTTCAGCAAAATCGGTTCAGCGGTTTGGGCGTGAAGAGGTAACAGACAGACAGACACACTTTCGCATTTATAATATTAGTATGGAAGTATGGATTTGTTGCAGTGTTTAAACATACAAACCTTGTTCAATAAAATAATGTTTCCTAGCCACTATGTAAAAATTATATTGTATGTCTGTTTTCAGTATTAGAAAATTGTCTGAGAAATTTTTCATGTCTGACAACTGGAGATGTTATTGCTATCAAATACAATTCCAAGGTATATGAGTTATGTGTGTTGGAGACAAAACCTGGAAATGCAGTTAAAATCATTGAGTGTGATATGAATGTAAGTTATTAAATTATTTGTGTAAACCTAGATAATTACAATATACTATTATAAAAGGACTTGTTAAGGTTTCAAAATTATGAAAAAAAAGCAGGAATATAAAATGGATCATTGTGGGTATTGCAGACCCAATAGATTTTCAATTATTATGCGGCAGCCGCTTGGGGATTGGTGCGTTACATACTGTGAATATAATATATTGGATTGAATATAATATACCTAATTTTTTTTTATTAGTAAGAGGTTTTCAAATGTATGTTGTTGCTTGTTATCCTAAATATGGTCAAAATGTTACTTACATGTAATTTTTATTATACTTTATTAATTTGTAATATTTCTTGTAGGTGGAATTTGCTGCTCCAGTAGGGTATAAAGAAGAAGATCATATGTCTAGAGCTGATGGTGATGATGATGTTGCAATGGATGAGGATCCAGCATCTATGATGCCTGAACCGGCCGGCTTTGTGGCATTTAAAGGAGAAGGTAACAGATTAGATGGGAAAAAGAAAAAATTAACTAGTGAAAGTGACTCTGAACCGCAAGCATCTAATCCAAGACAGGTAAATCACTATAAAATCTATTTCTGATTCAATTGTTGTTTAATCCTTCAGGCCCCGCACGAGCACCGGTGATCGCGAGAACAAAAGAATACAATGGGAATTCCTAGAACCTCCGATCGAAGGATTAAAGCAAACTAAACTAGGAATAACTAATGCTAATGAGTCATAATGATATTATGAGTCATTTTTTAACATTAAAGATAGATTAACTATAACTTTGTGCTCGCACATAACTCATAGAAACCATAAATATTTTTCTCATGAGTCATGACCAATGTGACCTTTTTTTTTTGTCAGAGCGGGACATCTACGGATTTCATTTCCATTTTATTATTAATTGTAAAAGTATCTAGAGGTAAATACAATCTGTATAAGCAAAATGTGGTTAAAATTTGTTGAACGGGAGTGCGTTACTTCCAGGCATTACTTAGGCATTTCAAACATAAAAATACTTTTAAATTGTCGTTTGGTCTGTTTGCAAAAGCGGTTCGTCACACGGGGGATAGCGGGACAGACTGCCTGAAAGCGGGACGTATGGTCACGTTAGTCATGACACATTTGAAATTATAATATGTATTGGTGTAGATACTAACTCATCATTGTTTTTTCAGCCCTATGTACGTGGTGTTCCAGACTATGATTATGTTGTCGGAACACTGAGGTTTATAAGGAACTATAAAACTGCTAATGCCAAAGACGAGACCCCATCAGAACCATTCCAAGCCTTCAAAGGTGAAGGATTTACTCTGCGCACTGCCAAATCTAAAAATTAGTAGTGTTGTTATTAATTATACAGTTTATGATATAATTTAACTTAATATTGTACATCCAACCAAATGGACAGGAAAGTTAAAGAGATAAGAACTCAGTGACTCATATGAGTTGTTTACTTGGGTGATAACTTTTTTATAAATAAACTATTTAGAATGTGATATTGCTTATTTGTCTCTCAATTGTGACCTTAATATATTTATTGTAACCTTCATATTATAATTTTGACTTGCATGTGCTATGCTTTATGTACTTAATATTAACCTCGCAGAAGATAGACCAAACACAATAATTAGTATAAACAATTTATTTAAGATTACTTAGAAATTAAATAAAGAATACTGTTTTACTTAACATAAATGGAATCATCAATTAATCTGTTTTCACATTTTAAAGAAAATATACTTAATGAACAGTTGAATCACTTATAACATTTTTTTTTATAAGAAATGTACAAAAACTAAATGCATAGTTAATTTTGAATATTGTGCATGTAAAGTAAAAAAAATTAAAATCTTTTCAAAAATTCCTCTGAGCAAATTCTAGCACGAGCGTTTACAGCTAGTTTCATTTCACTAATTTCTTTGTCAATCTCTTCCATAAAATATATGACGAAGTCAACTAACTTGTGCTTGTACATTTGTTCTGTGTGAAAATTGGTGATAAGAAAGCTTATGTGATAGCCGTCGACCGGTTTCCTCCTCAGGACTATAAAGTTTTCCGCTCTCATCATCATGAATCTCATAAACTTTTTACACAGTATCTTTTCGATTTCATCTGCTTGCTTTATCATGATACTAATTCTTATTGAGTTGACTGAAGATTCGATTAGCACTTTCTCGTTAGCATTGCGGGATATAATTACAGGATTTAACAACAATTCGGTGCTGGTTCCGACTTCAACTTCTGGTTTGTTGTATCGCTCCACAACTTGAGAAGAAAAGTGTTCCAAGCACATTGCTGAAGTTAATGTGTGTCGCACAGCCGTTAAATAAGGCTTTAAGGTAGCAGACATGATTTTAGTTTAGTTTTCAACACGCAATCACATAAATATGCCACACCTAAAGATTATTTTCATCAAAACTGAGAATTTCTCAAACTTCAAAGCAACATGGCCGACACTACACTACACTAGTCATCTGTCATTTGAGTTTTGCCACAGATTACTAGTATATATTTGTAGTTTTGCCCATGTTTGCACCATAAAGTTAATATACCAGGTATATTAACTTTATGGTTTGCACCTAGCACCCTTCATCTAGCACCTAAAGTCTAAACCAAGCATCAATAGACTTGACATGGGCGTACACCCGTAAGGGATGGATATAAAGTGCCAACTTTGTCTGGTGTTACCAGACTATACAAATCTTATTTATTTTCCCCACACCAAATCATTTTTTTATCATTTTTTCAGATGGAAAACGCTATTACATATTACCATTACTTTTTGTATTTTTATTATTAGCAATCTTCCCGTGAGTTCATCCACGTGAGGGCTCCATTCCACCGCGGCACACGGAGAGACTACGCACGTGCGTCAAGCTTCGCTTTGTAAGAAAATATATGTGACTTTGTCCACTGCAACCCACGGACACGCTACGCACGAATTGACACAAGTCAAAGAAATAAATCCGTGCACGTCCACGCGTGCGCATGGCCGTGCACAGCGTGCGCCGCGGTGGAATGGAGCCGTTAATATAAATACCGCAAAAAAGTGAGAGAAAAATTAATCTTTTTAAAATAAAATTTACAATAATTATAAATTAAAATTATACAATGTCAACATCCATACATAATAATTGTAAGTCATATAATAACGTAGAAGTAGCCTTGCATGCAGCCATCCTACTCCCAAGATGTGCCATCGTTTAAGAAATCATTGACCTTATAATAGGCTTTGGCACACAAACGTTCTTTGATTTTCAGATTCAGTGCATTTAATACTGTCATCACATCTCTGTAGACTCTGAAAAGAATGATCGATAAATTATCTCCTATTTTTTATCACTTTGTTTTATAAAATCTATGTGTAGTATTTTTATGTCATGAAACATGACCATATTTTATGTCTAAGTTAAATCACATAATATTATAGTTGTGATACTTTGATGTTGGAAGTCTACAGCTGGTGTAGTTTTCGCCAGAGGTGGATAATAATTAGAGATGAAACGGATAGTAGTTTGGCCGGATACCAGATACCGGATATTTGGCCAACCACATGGCCGGATAGCCGGACATCTGGCCGCCGAATATCCGGTGGAACTTAGCCGTTTGGTGCAAACGAGATATATTTAAAAAATATGTATTGTGAAGAGTCCTCAAGTAGCAGTTCATCTTCAACGCCGGCTAAAAGAGTAGAGAGGAGATGGAGTCAGATGTATCTCGCAAACCTCATGATACGTTTTGGAATTGTTTTGATGAGGTAGCAAATGAAATGAAAGTCAGTGCGAAATAATCGCAATCGTGACCCTATTCTTGGCGGGCAGCTAATGCCAAACAATACCCAAGTTTGCCAAAATCTATCTTGTAGCAGTTGTTATCTGAAGAAGTATGTTTAAGTTCATGTTAAATGACAATTGACAATTCAATAATATGAATATATATAATTATATTATATAAATATATAATGTGAATGATTTTTTAAGTATTAAAACATATTTTTTGTAAAAATAATAATTATTAAACATGTAACAAATAACAATTCTAGGCAATTCTCCAACACAACGGCAACCCTTGCAATCGTTTAACGCGACAAAATCAAAGAGTAATAATAAGCTTTGGTTTGCTGTTGAAATAACGACCTATAGAATTTGGTTGTGTATTACTACAATAACAATGTTTTTTAAATACTATTTTACGCTGTAATAATGTAACTAACACGTCATTCCTCGTGTAATAATATTCTTAGTTAATCATACAATCAATATTACTGCAAATTGAGAGATGTTAAATGCAAAATATCGTACTTACGAATGAAATGTTATGTTTTCATATTTACACTCACTACGGCTTTTACAGCCTAAAATGTAACAAATCACCATGTTTTGCAATAAATTTAACACACACTTTAACACCGTCAATATTGTTTTTCGCTAAAAAAAACACAGAATCAACGAATATCGCAAAATACAATATGAGCAAATCTTTTGTTGGGCAAAAGTACGATTCTTGACCAACAACAAAAAGTGAAACTCTGACAAGGACAAAAAATGTTACTGACTCTATTACTCTTATGAGTTTATGTATAGCTGCGTCTTTGTCAATCTCGGTATTATTATTTGCTTGACAAATCCATTGATCCTTCATCTTAGACCTAGCACAGATAGGATAGCTCAATTCGTAAATCGTAACACAACAAAATTGATGGAGTTTTGGCGGGCATGTGAATGAGTGCTGTTGTGTTTTTATATTATTTTCCTAAAATTGTGTTAGCTGGGTTTTTAATGTGTAATATTGGTAGAATATTAACCATTAGATATTCGTGTTCATGCACAAGTGTAGGAAAGTGATGTAATATCCAGAAACGTGCTATTTTGTGTTCCCTCCAAAACTCCATCGAAAGTTTCAGTAAAGCGTCTACCACTTTACTGAATCGACCGACTTGACTCCTTGACTGTATTGACTTTTACTTAGACTTTGACTAGACTTTAGACCTGACAATACATGAAAACGATGATGAAAAATATAATAGGAGGAATATGGTTTTCCCGCCATATACCTTACCTTTTCACCTTGTCTGTGGCACAACATACACATCCTTTGTGTCAAGTTGCCAAAAAAGAAGAAAAAGAAAGAAGAAAGAAAGAACAAAATTGATTCATAGGGAAATTATTACTTCTTCTTCTTTATTTTTTTTTCTTGTTATGGCTCTCGGCTCTAAACCATGGCCAGTGTCAAGTAAAGTTTTGGCGGGAAAAGAAAAATTTTCGTAAAAAATTTACAAACAAAGAGGATGTAAACTGTATACTACGTAACAAGAGGTCGGACTTAGAAGAAAAAAAATAAACATTCGTTATTTTTTTAATTTAAAACTAAACGACAAAATTTTAAGTGCAAAACCTTTTACTCTAAACATACCAAAAATTAAAAAAAATAAAAATAAAAAGAAATGAGCTCAAATAAATGTTTTATTTCAATAAAAATTATTGTACATGGCTAAATAAATAGGCTAATAAGGTAAATTAAACAATAAAACAGATTTAATCCACAAGTTTTTGTTGATTTCTATTATTAAATATTATAATATTATTACAGTACAGTTTTATGTATTTTATTTATAAATATGATAGAATAGCTGTCTATGCTACTCTACTAACTACTTGATTGGCTTAAGCCATTATTCCACTTATCCTAGCGGCTAGCTAGGTTCCTAGGTAGGATCCTAGCTTCTAAATGTTGTTCCACGTCTTGACTAAATCGGAAACGATTTAGGATCTAGAAACCTAGCTAGGATAAGTGGAATAAGCGCTTTATACAGTAAACTGTATATAGGGAGGGGATTAAAGCTGCGCGTCCACCAGGTTGGAATCGGGACGTACGGTGCGGACGGTAGTACCACGTGTCGTCATATACTTGTCAGGCGCAGAATGACGTTCCAGTACTTCTAGTGCAGTTCATAGTAGTCAGTACCATACATACAAAGCAACAAATCCGTCCACTGCGTACCTGCGCTCCGATTCCGATCCAGTGGACCGCGCCTTTATACATACACACTTTGTTTTGTTACACCCTGTATACGACAGCTGAAATCTATGGCGCGGGTTCAGGCCAGCTGCATACCACCTCACTTGATCAGAGGATTTTTCCTTGGTGGCCGTACCACTCATAATCCCATACCTTCCTTCTCCTAAAATCTCCTTGCATTGAATCTCTTTGCTGCTTTCGTTCCCAAGCGGTCGCATGCGACCGCGAGAACAAAAGATTTCCTAGAATCCGCGATCGAGTTAACAGCTATTGCTTGCAGACTAAAATGTTGCAAACTAGCTGTATAGGGACCTAAAAATCTGAAATTAATGAAACATTTTTCATTTACTACAATATTTCCATACAGTTTACATAAATTATAGTAAGTAGGTATAGTAATTAATAACCTTATGTATTGTTACAATAAAACAATACACACATGATACACATTTCATCATTTTCCAAATTAACTGCATACTGATATACATTATAATAATTTCTATGAAATAATAATCTATCTTTTTCATATTAATATAGTTTAAGTTCTAAATTATTGTACAATTATGCAAATAATACTACGACATACTTTGTATTAGAACATGGTATGATATCGTTATGTTTTGCTTCAATTTATCAATTTACGGTTACATTTACATTTTACAATGGCTTACCTTTCGTTTTTCAATAATTAATCCACTTAATTTACAATTTTTGTATTTTTGTAATAAATAATTTTCACAAAATGGAATTCGAACCTTGAGTTTTAAACTTCATCTTCCTCTTTTTTCTCATGTAGTTTATATTCTCTATGGTCTTTTTTATCAACCAATCACAGTCGACCGTGCTTAAAAATTGTACAGATTATGCGATTTACTTTAGTAGCTACGTTTAAATTTGGAACCCAATTTTTTTTTGTTCGGAAAGTTTCGTCCACCTGTTTACAAAATTTTCAGGTTGTTTTTCCAGATTACAGGCCTGTATTCATTTTGATTAGTGCAAGTGCAAGTGACTAGTAATTGAGGCAGTGGAGTGCAGGTGTGTAGTGCAAGTAGTGTCCAATTCTTGTTTAGTGGCTCTATTTAGTAAATTCAATAGTAGCTGTCAACCAGCGATTGTTTTTTTTGTCAACCAGCGAGTATGGACGAACATCGAAAAGCGAGCTTGCAATTGCAAAAGTACTCAAAAAAGTATTAAATGCGGTGCTGTCTGAAACGGGAACTCTTTTGGAAGCTGAATTTACAAGACTAAGAAAAATATGGGTTCTGAAACGGATTACTAGAAGACTTTGCCATTTTTTGCAAAACAACACGAGCGTCCGAATTCCGAGTTTCAAAACTACAACTGCCATTTGACATGTCCTTCATTTTTAATATTCGTTTTATTAAAAACTGTTTGACCATGAAGACGTATGCAAAAATTCGTTTATCACGCGGGAACCATGCGATTTTTCGGGATATAAAAATATCCTATGTCCTTTTCTGGGACTCAAAGTATCTCCATGCCAAATTTCAGCAAAATCGGTTCTGGGGTTTGAGCGTGAAGAGGTAACAGACAGACAGACAGACAGACACATATTCGCATTTATAATACATATTAGTAAGTATGGATTAGTATGGAAGTAACTGAAAGGATGTCCTTTTATCTATGGACGCTTCATACCACGTCAGTCTGGCCCCGTGCTAAGTACCTGAAGGACTTGTGTTACAGGTGCCAGACAAAGAAAATAATATATTTAATACTTTTATACTAGATATACATAATATATTTAAGATTTTTATTATAATATCATACACATATTTAATACACATCCAGACCCGGGAACATTGAAAACTTTTTGTTCCGTCGCGTCGTCGGCGGGATTCGAACCCGCGACAGAGGTCGTCTCTTTATATATTAATAAACTTACTTAAAATTGAAAGAAAAAATAAATTATGGTGATAATTATAATTAATTAGCCCCCTCTATTTCTATATTTTTATCCCCAGTATGAATTCAAAATGGATCAAAAAATTTAAAAATGATCCTGGATCTTATTTACTGGACCAATAGCCTGTGACGGCCAGACCTATCTCAGTTTCGGAAAGCTGTTGTTCAACATTCTGAAAACATTTGCTTTAAATTTATTTAGAAATAAAACAATTTTTATTTATTATTTTATTTATTTATCTGAAGGTCTACCTGATCTTTCAGAAAAAATAAAGCTCAATTTCATAGCTGGCAGGCACGCTGCGAGTGAAGGGAGGAAGGGCGCGCAAGACGTGGGTACTCGCACTTGCACTCGCAAAAAATAGAACATGCTTCTAATCACGTTACTACGCAGCCGACTAATCACTCGCACTAATCCGTTGCTGTCCACACTTACTTTCTCCTAATCACTAATCACCTGCACTAGTCACCTGCACTTAATCACTAATCAAAGTGAATACAGGTCTAATCACGTTACTACGTAGCCAGCTAATGACTTGCACTAATCAGTTGCTGTCCACACTTACTATCTCCTAATCACTAATTACCTGCCCTAATCACTTGCACTTATTACTAATGAAAGTGAATACGGGCCTTATCGTCAAGTCGAAAGTCTAGTCAAAGTCTAAAAAGTAGTCGGTAAAGTCAACGAGTCAAGTCAGTTGTTTTAGTAAAGTGGTAGAACCTTTACTAAAACTTTCGAGGGAGTTTTGGAGGGAACACAAAATGGCACGTTTCTTGAAGTTGTATCACTTGCCCACACTTGTGCACGACAACGAATATTTAATGGTTAATATTCTACCAACATTACACATTAAAAACCGAAATAACACAATTTTAGGAAAATAATACAAAAACAAAACGTCACTCTTTCGTATCCCCGGCAAAACTCTCTCTTCTTCTTTAAATAAAATATGATCTCTTGCTAAATCGCCAACTCCTAAACGATTATCGACAAGAACATCACTATTTCTAATGACAGGCGACAGCTTTTGACGGGAAGTTGAAATTAATGGCGTACGATAAATGTATGTGACGCAAGTTAGCGTTTTACGGCATGCGTTTGTTAAATAATTTAACAAGCGTAGGTTTTGCTCGGTTATTGTTGTTGTCTTCGCTCACATGACCCATCTTTAAAGTAGTACAATACTTAGAAATATGTCTCGCGAGTTTGATCACCTCTTCAAACTTCTGATTATCGGTGACAGTGGTGAGTGGGCGAGGCCTCGGTTCGCGAGTGATGATATGATGTGCAAAATATTTTCCGTGTAATATGTGGTCCATGTTTTTCAGGTGTCGGTAAAAGTTGCCTCCTCCTACGGTTCGCCGACAATACTTTTTCGGGCAGTTACATTACAACGATCGGTGTCGATTTCAAAATAAGGACTTTAGAAATAAACGGTGAGCGAGTGAAGTTACAGATATGGGATACGGCTGGGCAGGAAAGGTTCAGAACCATCACCAGCACGTACTACAGAGGAACTCATGGAGTCATCGTTGTTTACGATGTCACTAATGGGGAGTCTTTTGCTAACGTGAAGAGATGGTTACATGAGATTGAGCAGAATTGTGATGTCGTCAATAAGGTTTTAGGTGAGTCCCACTGATTTAGTATAGCAAGCAATCTTGCTTATTAATAAAATGGGCTAAAGTTTAGAATCATGCCCCACGATTTTGGTGTTACGATGGGTTGAGGAGGGATGGGTTGGATGAGGAAAACCCCCCCGTAGCACTTCCAGCCTCATGAGGCCCTCCATTTAAGAGAAATTCGCATTTAAAATTTTCGTAATTTCGAGGTTAAGTTTTCTATTCTCTGGTGTTTACGAAGTGTTTTCAAGGCTGTGGTGAGTGTGGGACGAATATTCCATCATTCCAAAACTATATAATCCAAGGTTTCTTGATAAAAATTAAGTAAAATTATCAAAATTCACTACTATAAAGTAATTGTATGGGTTTGGTAAATATTGGGCTTCTTCTTCTTCTTTTTTTTTTTTTTTTTTTGTTGGCTTTTGGCACTGATACCGAGGGTGTACTTTGCCACTTTATTTGACGTATAATATAAGCCAAAAAACTTTTATAAGCCAAAAAACTTTTATAAGTTGTAAACTCACTCCTTATGTTTCTAAGTCTTGTTGTATCAAGTAAAATAAAGTTTTACAAAAATAAAATCCTCTTTTATTTTATCTGAAAATATGCTTATGAAATCAGTTATAACTTAGAAACAAATCTGTCAACCCCGACTTCACGTAGTACTTGTCTGTCAACCCCTAGAGTGCAATTCTTAAGCCGGAGACGTGACAGACGGACATGGTTCCAAAAACGAATCGGCCGACCCCGACTCCACGTAGTACTTGTCTGTCAACCCCTAGAGTGCAATTCCTAAGCCGGAGGCGCGGAGGGAGAGCAGCCCCCGCCCGCCGTAACGAAACTAGGAACCAGGACTCGCCGTGGCGGCGGAGGCTGGTCGCCGAAGGCGACCAAAAAGCCGGAGCTGCCTAAGGCGAGTCTTGGTTTCTTTGTTTCGTTACGCAAGGGCGAAGGGGCTGCATTTCCCGCAGCGCCGGAGACGTGACAGACGGACATGGTTCCAAAAACGAATCGGCCGACCCCGACTCCACGTAGTACTTGTCTGTCAACCCCTAGAGTGCAATTCCTAAGCCGGAGGCGCGGAGGGAGAGCAGCCCCCGCCCGCCGTAACGAAACTAGGAACCAGGACTCGCCGTGGCGGCGGAGGCTGGTCGCCGAAGGCGACCAAAAAGCCGGAGCTGCCTAAGGCGAGTCTTGGTTTCTTTGTTTCGTTACGCAAGGGCGAAGGGGCTGCATTTCCCGCAGCGCCGGAGACGTGACAGACGGACATGGTCCCAAAAACGAATTTGCCAACCCCTAGAGTGCAATTCCTAAGCAGGAGGTTGCATTATGATAAAAAAAAAACAAAACGTCAAAGTGATAACACGGTAGATTTTATGTAGTTTGTATGTAGTGAATTTTGTTAATTTTACTTAATTTTTATCAACTTAGCTTGGATTATATCATGAAACAAAATTGAAATATACATCCTTCACTCAACCGCAGCCTCGTGATCCTTCAAAAACACTTCGTAAACACCCGAGAACAGATTACCTAACCTCAATATTTCGAAAATTTCAAAAGTGAGTAGCTCCAAAACGGGGGGGCTCCGGAGTATGGAGTTGGTACTGGGGGGTTCACCCCCCCTCCCCCTCCCCCCCCCCTCCCCCCTCCCCCCCTAAATCGTGGGGCATTATTCTAAACTTTTACCCAATCTTTATAGCAATACACCATTCTCTATTACCAAGAAATGTGTTCATATTTTTAGACAGTAAATATTTATTATCCGTATTATTGTTTATGTTATGTTATCAGGTAACAAAAAACTTTGAAGCTCCATCTGAGATCGGTCTAGCTTTTGTTATCCTTAATTGCCTTGAACATGTGCAGCATGACACATTGTTGGTCTTCAACTAAGCATACTGGGTACCTATCGTATTATCAGTTGTTTTTTTTTGTTCATTCCATATAATGAAAACTCTCTATGATGACAAAAAATTCTCAGTCCTTTGAATTTCGTTATAAAGAGTTTACACTTTAGTAATTTTGTCATCTAATTATGATACACAGAAAGGAAGTATTCCTTATCTATTTTTCAGATTAGTTATTGCATAACTTATGTTTTTGTACAATAATTTCAGTTGGTAACAAGAATGATTGTCCGTCAAGGAAGGTAGTTGTAACCGAAGATGCCCAGAGATTTGCCACACAAATGAATATACCATTGTTTGAAACGAGCGCTAAAGAAAATATCAATGTCGAAGAAATGTTTCTCACAATCACAAAAATGGTTTGTATATTTTTATTTTATTTACACAGAACACAAACGAACCAGTGGTAGGTTTTGACATTCAGAAAGAACTTTGTACAAAAATTGTAACTCTGAATAAAAATTATTTGATTTTTGGTATTACAAAATAAATAATTAAATTATATTAATCCCTCGATTGTGGAAAAACGAGACACAATAGCCTTTTTATTGTTTTGCGGTCGCATGCGACTGCTTGGGGCTTGAGGGATTAAAAATATATAAAACAGATGGCAAAGACATACTTTAAGCCCTGACAAAGGCAGTATGATTAGGGATTGCAATCCGGATACTTCGAAATCCGAAAAATCCGGATAATCCGGATTTTATGGGCCTATGAAAAATCCGGATTTTTAGTTTTCAAAATCCGGATTTTCGGTTTTTTCGAATAGTTGATAAAATTATGAAAAATAAGCTTTTACGTAATATAAAATTAATTTAAATGTATCGTGTAATATCTGACATACAAATTCACATTTGTTTAAAGGCGCTATCACAACTTTGCGTGGTCTACACATACCAAATTGGAATTACGTGTGTCGTTATTTGGTGGTTGTTATTTCTTTTCTTTACAGATTTTTTTATTTAAATGAAATAATTTCTTTATAGAATTAATATTAAATTAGCTAAAACTTAGCTCTTATTTCACTATATAATTATGTTTTTTTTGTGATAATATAAATGCAACGATGATAAATTTACAATTATTAGAGAACATTTCACTTTTCAGTATTTAATACAATGTTTTTTTCTACAAAATATTGTTTTTCTTTACATTGAGGTTATAATTATAAACCATAATTGTTTACGTAACCAATGCTGATTTGCGATTCTGTCTAATGAAATAAGGGAATAAAGTAAGTTTATAACATGAGAAATGTTGATTTAAAGTTTAAATACTTATTTTAAGTAATTATTCTGTACAATAGCCTAAGCCGGTGGTAGGCATCGTAGATTCTACGTTCTTCTGACTGTAAAAAAGAGTATCTATGATACCTATTTTAAATAAAAAGATATTTTATTTATTTATTTATATAAACATACTTTCGAACTGCTTAGCAAAGGCGCCACCAGAAATCTTTCACTTATTTTGCTCCAGCGTCACTGTTTGGCAGCCCAGCTAATATGCCTCCAGTGGGGAGTTTATAACCGTGTTCTAGGCTAAAGTCTTCGCAATTGTTGGTTCCTCGGAGTTGGCTAGTAAGAAAAAAAAAATAGAATCCTTGCCAGAAGTGTAACTGGACAATGTAAGCTCGACAAGCACTTTTACAGAATATGTGTTAATAGCATTACGACTTGCAGATTCTATGACGCACCTATTCACCTTCTATTTTACTCTACTGCTTTACTAAGAAGAGCAAAAACTCTCCTAATTTACTAAAAATGAAATGAGAGGCACCAATCCCAATCACATCGTTAAATTTATGAGCAGCACTGGGGTGGGGACGGTACTCTAATACGAAGGAGTCAAAATAAATCCTCAAGGATCGTCGTAACGTCAGGATTACAGTGATCTGCCTTCGGAGGAAAATAAAAACACCTCCAGAGCATAGCGCTATCTTTTCTTAGGCATAGATACTCAGTCGAAATCCAGCCTAGATGCATGCGGACAACGTGACCAGCCCAATGCCACTTTAGCTAGGGCGTCTTGATTCCTACGTCTCTGATTCTGGTTTGGGAGCACATTATGTTTGTTTTGTTGAGATTTGAGTTCTATTGCTCTTTGGCAGACGCTGAGTTGGATTTTTTTAAAATTCTAAATCGGTCAATGATCGAATTTGCGCATCGTTGGTTATGACGAGCGAAATACACATATAAACGAGTCTGAGCTTCAGTAAGAGTCATCATTCTTTATGGACAAGTTTTTCTGCCTTTCTGTAGTCATAAGAAAATATTTGGTCCAAGTATAGGTACTCATTGACATCGTCAATCGAAGTAGACTTACTCGTCTACTTCGACCCTACGTCTTGATCAATGTTTGTGTCTTTGACCTATTTTTTGTAAGTTCCACCTCTAGGCTTGTAGATCTTGGAGCATAATTTGATGATGTGCCTTCGATCAAATATTCTGATCAGATATATTTGATCGAAGTGATGTGTGGCTGACGGCTGTAGGCGCAAAAATGACGAAGTCGTCGATAAAGTAGAGATTGCTTAGGATTTTCTCGTTAACTAAAATTTCACATTTTTAAATAGTAAAAAATCAAGGTACATATATTTTTAAATTGTTAATAATATTTAAAGTACCAGATACTGTCATTTTAATCTCGTCCTTTTTACACCCATGTGAAAATCGCCAACTTAAGAAAAATTATAATTTTTTAAGACGTTTTATTTTGCACTTTTAAAATGAATGTTAAATAAAAAAATATACAAGAAAATAACTCACATTTAAGCTGTTTGTCAAAAATATTAAAAAAATTACAAAAAATCCGGATTATCCGGATAATCCGGATTTGAGGATGAAAAAATCCGAAAATCCGGATTTTTTTAAAAATCCGTTTTTTGCAATCCCTAAGTATGATAGTTTTTCAATGCAGTTTAATTCATAATTTTAGTTTTAACCTTGAGTAAATTTATTATTTTTTATTACGTTCTAACAAAGGCACTTAATAAAATTTCAGGTACTACGGTCAAAGTTGGAAATGAAAGAGAGACAGAATGTTGCTTCAAATGATACTGTACACCTTAAGAAAAGCCACAAGTCGAAAGTTAAGAAGTGTTGCTAGTGAATACATTTGGTGGCTCTTGGCCAGGGATGTCGCTACAATGCTCAAACACTACAAGATCTTGCACAACCCTAGCAGGAACACTGGCACTATGGCCTGTAAAATACCAATGAAATAGACCATAACTCTATATAGTGTTTTATAGTTACAGTGTATTTTCACAGCATAGCGTCAAGTAATAAAATTCTAGTTGATTTTTGTACGTTAACAGGTAAGGTAGATTGAATAATCGCCACTTTCTAAAGCTTCCATTGCAATATTTTCACTTTTATGTGTTGTGCTGGGTAAGTCTCACGGTGAGCATTTTATGTGGTTCTTTTGACTCCAAAAATTAATTAGGTTATAGGAATGCATAGTAAATGCGTATGATTGTATACTCAATATCAAAATTTATGTGATGTGTGTTGAATTGTAAAGGGGAATGCATACCACTTAAATGTAACTTTATTTTTACAATTAGTGTATTGAATGTGTATGAAATGGCAATGTTTTGATGGCAAGTTCTGATTTAAATTTCTGTTTTGACAAGTAGTTCGGTATTTTTATAGTAAACTCTGGTTTCTCAGGATAGGTTAATTTATTTAATCATATTATTAGCACAATGTACCAATACAGTGTAGTCATTATTAGAATTAGTAGTAAATTTCAGAATTAGTCATCAAATCTAATCAAAATCGTCACATACTTCAGTGGTGGTTTTGTGTCTGTATGAACTAAAAGTATTATAATATTTTATGATGTAATAACCAATATTATTTAATGTAATTTTAGGGTTGCCAGATTCGAGAAATCTGTGATGTGTACTTGTTTATTAATCTTTATTGCTTTTAATGCCAGTGTTAAAAGAAATGCTTCTATAAGTTATATCAACTTTACTTCTTTCAGTAATTCTAATTATACTTTTGTCTTTAAACAGTATATCTATTTTATAAGAAACCTAAAATAACTGGGCAGACAACTTTATTTGGGCACGAGTCACATTAACTACAGAATCATACTGACTGACATTATTCAACAGTGAATGCTAGTGTAGATTGTATTGTAAAAGAGGGTTGAAATTACTTTCATAAAAATGATCTAAGGGTGCATATTATTTTGATTCTTCTTTTGCCTTTTTTTTAAGTCTGCCAATGTTAGTGTTGACACAATCTGTACTAATCAGTAATTTAGAGAAATTATAAACACTTGGGATCATGAGATATAATTGAGGATAATAATAGTAAAGGATAATCATTTAGCTAGATTTCATGACATTATCATATTATACATATTTAATTTTAGTATTATAATATTTGTAACATACCAAATTTGTGTAATGTAAATTAGATTTTAAATATTAGATTTCTTGAATATTTATAAATTTTATACATATTTGAAGTAAATGGGAAAATGGACATTAATTGTTCGTAATTTATTTTTCAAATACAGTAAAAGCTACAACAAACTACGCATAACGCTATTCAAAAAACGGATATGTAGAGATTATTTCAATTTCATTGTATTTGATTTCAAAAGTATGGATAGGGAGATAATGTTGTGGTGAAAAATATAATTGGTCAATAGTTAGGTAATAATTCAATGAAAATATAATGAAAATGTATTTAATTTAGTTCATAAGTGCCCTAAAATATAAAAAATTTCAAAAGCTTACATTTTTCTAAGTGACCAGTTTATACCAGTGGCATTCTATGCCAGTGGCCATTCTAATAGGAATATTATTTGGGAATTTACTATTGATGATATTAACTTTATCAATAAATAAAATATTACTAAATAGTTACTTGAAGAGTTAACAGATGAAAACATTCAATTTCGATTTTAAAAATAATAAGTATAGCTACTTAAGCTACTTTGCATTTATTTTATAATGGTTTTGATACATATTTTTTTGATTGTTGTGTGTTAAATTGCATAAGTCTTTTGAGTATTTTTGTAACAATATTCCATATCAACATATCATCTTAAAGTTAAAGGGCACTAAAACTAAAGTTAGCAGTTTTTGAATATCTAAAACTTTTTTTATTCTATTTGTGTAACTGCCGGTCTAACGCTTCAGCGTAATGTAATACTTTGTCAGGTACTTGTATTACTATTAAGAAATTATTGTTCATACCAACATTTTAAAATGTAAATAGATATATTTTGCCCATAATTAATAAAGTGTTTTATTAATAAACCTATATAGTAAGTATTAAGAATAATTCCATTCACTAACATTATTTTTACACAGCATAATAACAATTCAAAATCTGCTGTCTTGTCTGTCATGAGACTTTTATAATGCCAAACAAAGATGTAAGACACGCAGAACTTGTATAGAATGTATACTATTTGTTGTGTATAAATTTTTATAGGTAAGTGCAAATTGCAATGGAACATCTTCATGGTCCAGTGGGGTATTTCTTTTTGTGGCCCCTACTGCGGGTATCAGTGGGGTATTAAAGCATGGCTCTTGAGTCTTATGGCCTGTTTCACCGCTTCCTGATAAGGTGCCCGATAGGGTTATTTGACAGATTTTCCATACTTCATCTGTCAAATTAAGTGGTGGATAGCCTTATCAGGAAGCGTGTGAAACAGGCCCTTAGACTCTTTACGAGTCCAGAGCATGTAATATCTATACTTAATATTATAAAGCGGAAGAGTTTGTTTGTTTAAACGCGCTAATCTCAGGAACCACTGGTCTGATTTGAAAAATTCTTTCATTCTGATAGCCCATTTATCGAGGAAGGCTATAATCTATATTTTATTATACGCTAAAACTAAGGGCATAAACTGCGTTAAGCGGGCACCCGCGCGGCTTCATACAAAAGTGACCCGTCGCGGAAAGCCGCGCGGCAAACCGTCGTCGCGGGCAGGCGGGCCCATCGCCCGCGCAACGGAGCCCGTCTCCCCGCGCGACGGTTCCCGTTGCGGGGGCAGGCGCGGGGCGCGCCGACAGGCTAGTTCATAGGGATGGGATATACTTGCAAAATTCAATACCGGGCTTCCAAGTACGAGTACGTAAAAATACCAGGGTCGAAAACCAGGTATTAAAATACTTGCAAGTATTTGTTACGGAACGGGGAACCCATTGTGTGAGTCGGTACTCGGTCCCGATATACGTCTGTGTTTCCGACTCTAACGGATAACACGTGCTGCAATCAGCCTTCCAGTGTTATCAATTCTCAGAAATATATTTTATCCCTAAAGTTGGTGACAAAAATCCCTAAAATAGCTTTTTTTTTTGTTTTTCACCTAAAAATATATAAATTTATAAATTCATGATGATTTAGAAATAATATTATACTGTAATATTACGCTTCAAAATCTTTTTATTAAAAGTTACATATTTAATACATTAAATATTATGTCTTCGTCTAAAGATTCCGATTTTTTTAAATGACAATGAAAAAAATGTTGACATTGAATAAATTTAACATTTTATTGGATGGACGCTCACTTATTTACCCCCTAAATCTGGGGGGAAAACTCTAAGTTGGTAACACTTCGATCACCTCCGTCGGAACTCGGAAATACTCGGGCATGGCGAATGGCAACTGGCAAGGCTCCTCGGGGGCCGCCGGGCGTAGCAAGTTCCGACTCGCAAATGCAAACGCACCGAGCCCCGCAAGGCGCCCTGAAAATACTTGCATAGAAATTCAATCTATAGGTACAGATTGGGAATAATGAGCAAAATCGTGTTAATAAATAAAAATACTTTAAAGCATGAAGTATTTTTATTGTAAATGCGATTGTGTGTCTTATTCACATTACGATGTAGATTGTTTTCCTATGAAGGTATTTTCATGTTTTGTGTTTCAAGTTCGCGCCTAAGCACGTACTTTTATACTTGCAAGTATTTTGTGCGCGTACCAGGGCGCCGTACTTTGAAGTGAAAACCAGGTATTAAAACCTGGTAACGTAAATACGTCTCATCCCTACTAGTTCAGTTAATGACGCTATGTGTTACGGGCCGCACACGCTTTCAAAATGACTTTCGATACTGAAAGAGTGATTATAGAAGTACATTGTCACCCTGTCATTTGGAATATTTTTTTTGCTAGTCGTCGTTTTGCTAAGTAATAATATATTAAGTTCTCCATCGATACGACTGTACATGCACAATGTTAAAATTAAACTGGAGACACTGCGTAAGTCGGGTCTCCGCGACGGGTCCCGCGACGGGGACCGCTGCGTGTTCACGCGCGTGCTCAAGCGACGTGCGCCCGTCGCGGGTGCCCGCTTAACGCAGTTTATGCCCTAATAGGAGCGAAGAAATAGAGGAAAGAGTGGAAAAAACGGGGGAAATTATTTAAAAGCGCTAATCTTAGGAACTGCAGCTGGTCTGATTTGAAAAAAATCTTTCAGTGTTAGATAGCCTATTTATCGAGGAAGGCTATCCATAATAATATTATTAATGCGAAAGTGTGTCTACGTCCGTCTGTCTGTCTGCAGTTTGTTTATCTGTCACCTCTTCACGCCTAAACCGCTGACCCGATTTTGCTGAAATTTGGTATGGAGATACTTTGAGTCCCGAGAAAGGACAAGGATACGTATTTTTGTCCCAGGAAAATGTACCTACGGCTCCCGCGCGATAAACGTTTTTTTTTTATTAAAATTTCGATTAAAATTGGCGCAACGGAGTTGCGGGTGTCATCTAGATTCTCGGAATCTAGCAAAGAGAATAATATAATCATTAACCGATTCGTTGCCACCTTCATTTCAACAAATTCTTACGACAGGCCAAGTACTTTGTTCGATGACGCACCATAAGCGTCATCGGCCCTGCTAAACGATGACGCGCCACGTGCGGCATTGGCCACTGGTTGTGTTTTATGCATATTTTATTGTAAATAGGCGTAAATCAGAGAGGGAAAAGATAAATTTTGTGTGCAGTGTTCGTATTAGTTGTAATTCAAAGCTGATATGGCGTATAAAAGTAGTAATTCATACTGTTAACAAAATGTGTAAGTAGTCGTCAACCTTTGGCACAAATTTTGCTCATACGAGTATGTAGGTATTAATGATTTTAATTAGTGCTGGTTACTAAAAGCCGAGCTTTGTGAGGGCTCACGTCGTCACACCTTGACTGACTGATGATAACGCATATAACACGGACTCGCGCACGAAGGGTTCCGTACCATTATAGAGCAAAATTATGCCGAAAATTATGTTTTTGTATGGGAGCCCCCCTTCATTTTTTATTTTATTTATTTAATTTTATTTTGTTTTTAGTATTTGTTATTATAGCGGCAACAGATACTCATAATCCACGAAAATTTCAATTCTATTACCGTTCTTGAGTTGCGGCCTGGAGACAGACAGACAGACATACAGACAGACAGACAGACGGACAGACAGACAACGAAGTCTTAGGCTGGCCTCACACAGCCGGAATGTCTTTCTGAATTCATATTATTAATTCAGAAAGACTGGAATTCCATACAATATCAGTAAGTATGATCCACGTACACATTCTGATTTTTTTCAGATTATGTTTCTCAGATCGATCTGTAAGAATGATATTGACGAGCGTTCTGAATTCCGGATCGATAAATTTAAAATTATGATTTCATAACGCGCGTATTCCCATACATTTTAATAGAGCGGCACACACATACTGGAATCAGATTATGAATTATTTCAGTTGACACTGCAAGAAGCTAACCCCTGGACGTGTTGTGACCTGCTGGCGTGATGTCTGACACGGAAAATTTAATCTTAAGCATTGAAATATAGGACACATCCATTGAGGATTACCATGACAGGGAAAAAAACATAGCGTGGTTGGAAATTCTTAAAAGTTTAATTCCAAATTGGGAAACATTAAGTGAAAACGAAAGTAAAAGAAAAATAATATTTATTAGTATTAATTCTTCTTCCATAAAGACGTTTAAATATGTGCCAGGAATCATGAGACTACTGATCAATCTTATTTTCAAAGATGTGTGTGAGGCAAAGTGCCGAAATTTAGATTATGAATTATTCAGAGAGACGTTCCGGCTGTGTGAGGCCAGCCTTAGTAATAGGGTCCCGTTTTTATCTTTTGGGTACGGAAGTTAGAACCCTAATTACATGTTAAAGCACAAATCAATAGGCATGATAGTTTTTCCGTAAAGGTTGTGGGATTTATTATGACTAGCAACTTCATCTATTTTAGTTGAAGAATAAATAACTTAGAGTAGTTGTGTAGCTATGACAATATAAATTTGTATTAAAATTTAAGAGCTCTCAGAAAATCGTTTATTTAAACAAATGAAATACGTTTGTTTTGGATAATCAGCAGGAATATAATGACTTTCCTGAATATAGCCAGCCAAGATTTACAAACATACTCAAATGAAAATTGCCTGGAAAATGACAATAAGGAGAATGAAAGTTTTCCAGAATATAGTCACTCAATATTGCAAAACTTTACATTGAAAAGGACATTAAGTAATTGAAAGTTCTCGTATTTGTCATGACGCAAAAAATAACTCAACAGACAGTAGCATCGAAGCTAAATTACTGACGCTGATGAAGATGAGTGTTAATAAGAAAAAAAAGTTTCATAAATACGCTAATCGCAGAAAAGTAAGAATTCGAGTGAACCAATGATTGACGATCTCTGACTAGTAGCCTTTAATTCTAAAATAAACGGCCACGCATAAAATTGAGTTCAACATGTATATTTAGACAAGGGAATTGTAATTACAGTATAATAAATTAGTTTTAACGTGTTTTTGAACAATTCTTATATGCCGCGTCTGGCGCGTCATCGGCCTCACTAAAACTTTTTGAATGACGCGCTGGGCGCGGCATTGGCCACGAATCGGTTAATCACTACGTGGAAACTGGAATCTAGTGTATTATATTGCCAATAGAGCCATGGACGTATAAAAAAAAGGAATAGAGCAATATTTTGAAATAATATTTTTATAGAATGGTTTTTTTTTTTTTTTTTTCAATTTATTCTTGACTATGGATACAGGTTTTATAGAATGGATTAATGTTGGGTTGCCTTGTTAAATACATAGACTCTATGGCCATGGTCCAGAAGTCAGAACCCAGAGGCACTTGCGGCATGCTTGCGGCTACTTTTAACAAGGCAACCCAACATTAATCCATTCTTATAAGTTTTAAAGATTATTTCAAAATATATTTGATCGAAAAAAACGATTCATGCAGGATTTTACGGTGGGATCTTAAGATATTAAGACTTTGACTAGACTTCGGACCTGACGAGCGATACTGGCCATGGTTATAATATAGCCGAAATCAACTAATATGTATTCTGTGCCGAAATGCCATAATAAGAAAAAAAAAACAATAGTACGGTCAGTTAGTTGTCAATGTCAATGTCATTTGACATTCGTAAAATTGCGTCAAATTTGGGCTGGCCTTGCTGAATTTTCTATAATTTTCTACGGGACGAGTTTTCCTGCAAAATTCCAAAATGTCTCTGTGGTCAACGTTGAATCGCAATGTATTCAAACGTACATCCACTTTTGCGGTTGTTGTAGCAGGCGGAGCATTCTTCTTCGAAAGAACATTCGATTTAGTTTCTGTCTCCATATTTGAGAGCATAAACAAGGGAGTGAGTATTTGGTTATATAATTTTCCTTTCCGTGTGTCTGCAGTCTGCGTTAATTTATCACACTTATATAAAACACTAGATGATGCCCGCAATTCCGTTGCGCCAAAATTCGTTTATCGCGAGGGGACCGTACATATCTTCGGAACAAAAAGTATCCGTCCTTTCCCTGGACTCAAAGTATCTCCATGCCAAACTTCAGCAAAATCGATTCAGCGGTTTGGGCATTAAGAGGTAACAGACAGACAGACAGACAGACAGACAGACAGACAGACAGACAGACAGACAGACAGACACACTTTCGCACTTATAATATGTATGGATTCAAAAGGCCTATAAAATAAATAACTACAAAAATATTCCTTCGATCAGAGGTTCTAGGAATTCCCATTGTATTCTTTTGTTCTCGCGATCACCGGTGCTCGCGCGGGGCCTAAAGGAATATTATGTGGTAACAAAACAAGCATTTTATAACCATTTCTCCATGTAGTGCTTTATCAAATGAATGTTTTAAGGTTAGTTAGGGACTCAATAGGAAGATAAGGTTAAATTCTATATAATAGGCTAATAGCATATAAAAAGAAGATTCCAAGTACAATTTCATAGAAACCAACATATTGAGAAGTCTTTTTATATTACTAACTATGAGTGTAAGTACACAAATTGGTAAATACCATAGTATACAAATGTATACTGTTCTCATGGACGTAGCCAAGATTCTATGTAGGGGGAGCCAGAGGTCTGGCAGGTCTAGGGGCTGCCCCCCCCTGCCCGTACCTCACTACGTCCATGACTGTTCTAATAATTTATTGAATGTATTACTTTATTTTTATACAAAGTAATAATTATTGTTATTTTTTTCCAGAAACTGTGGAAGGACATCAAACACAAGTATGAACAGTAAAACGACTTAGGAATGTGAATCATATTATTAGTTTAATTTATTGTTAACATGATTAAAATATCATAAACATCTACATAGTTTTATTCCAATAATTTACTATGACTAGATTATAACAATATTATAATATTTTTTAAATATTTGAGAAATAACTATTAAACATTTTTAATATTCTATAATTAAGCTATTAACAGATATTAATATATAAATAATTACAAAGTTTTTATAAAAATACAATCAAAAGAATGATGTTAATAAAAACGCTACCAAATAATTAAGAAATATTTTGTAGCATTTTTAACATCATAACATATTAATGTTATGATGTTAAAAATGCTACAAAATATTTCTTCATATTAAGAAATATTTAATACAAAATAATTAAATAAAAATACAAAATAATTAAGAAATATTTTGTAGCATTTTTAACATCATAACATATTAATGTTATGATGTTAAAAATGCTACAAAATATTTCTTAATTATTTGGTAGCGTTTTTATTAACATCATTCTTTTACGTAAATAAATAATATTTCTAAATCATGTTTTGATAAACATTAGACTTTAAAGAGTATTATTTCAATTACATGTTCTACTAGGTGACGCAAATATATTATGTTCAAATAGTCTGGAATCTATATTCTACTAGTAATAATATGTATATCCTATGTTACTGCGTCAATGAAACACTGTTTGCGTATAAATTGAATTTTCACCAAGAACCGACAGTACAATCAATTACATATATTATGTTACTGCAATATTTTGACACTAAAGTGCTAAACAATAATTATTGTAAAAGCTATACAATAATTATTGTTCAATGTTTGCCACAATTTTTTTCTATATTCTTATATGACGTGTGCAAATTTGACTGTATGTGCTAGTTTAAATCACTTAAAACCCCCATCACTGTATGGTAAGATATTGCGAGATTCATCTGGTCCACTCCCATTTAATCTCAAATGATATTTTATTTCATCAATGGACAGACCCTAAGGTTCTGTCTACTTTGGTTTGATAGACACAACTCACAAGTACTTACCACAGAAGAAAACAATACATTACAGTACCCGGCGATAAATATTGCACATCGACCTTTGGAAGGTGACAGTCAGCTAATTTCGGTTTTGTAGAGCGTTATCTCTTACGCACGAAATACAAAAAGTCCGGTATATATTAGGAGCTGTTAAAACAATTATGGTTTGCTCCTTTTGACAATTTTATTATTCTTTGTATAAAATACACCAAATTTTCTATAAGTTATGGCTTTAGGTTTGGGTAAAATAAAATAAAAAAGGGTGTTCAAATTATGTTTACGTATTTAAAATTCGTTTGGAAAATTACAGCTGTAGCAAATTTAGGGGTGTTAACAACTCTAGATATATATTTTGAACTGGACGCGACTGCACTCTATTGAATTTGAACAACGACTGACATAATGTCAAATAGGCGTGTGCTACAAAGATAACGCTCTATGAAACCGAAATTAGCCGAATGTCTCTTTCCAAAGGTCGATGTGCAATATTTATTGCCGGGTACTGTACATGGCTTACTTTACTTTTGCCTATGATCTAGCCCACAATATAACATGTGAGACCACTGCTGGGTCAGTGTTAATAAGCAGCTCTATGCTCAAGATCATTGTTGGAATGCTGTTTTTATTAATAGAAATGTACCTTAGTTGGCATATACATCGAGTGTAAACTTATTAATACATGAAATTCGACATTCAACAGTGTTGTAAAACTGTTAAATATTGTGAGACTAATGAAGTGAGGTCACACTTTTGATATCAAACTAATAATTTAAGATTATCTCAAGACTCTGAGAGCGTATCAGCCAAGATATAATATAATTATATGGACGCTTCACAGTTCACACCACATCAGTCCGGCCTCGTGCTAAGTATCAGAAGGACTTGGATTATATTACGGGTACCAGACAATGGAAATATATTTAATACTTTTATATTATACATATATGTATTTCAGATTTTTATTATATCATACATATATTTAATATACATCAAAGACCCAGGAACATTGAAAACTTTTTGTTTCGTCGGCGGATTCTAACCCGCGACCCGCGGCTTGCACTACCAGCGCGCCACCAACTGAGCCACGGAAGTCGTCAATTGTTGATTGTTATTGAGTAGTAGTAATGAGTGCGGCTTATTATTAATACGGGCATTTAATGGTGCGCTTATACGGGCAACTAAAATTGTTCAACTCCAGTCAATTCCCATTGACAACTTTGACGTCACAACTATATCACGCAATTTGCGGCAACAAGCAGCAACATTGCGCAATGCAATATTGAGTGATGTGGCCATCGAATATTTGAGCGATATGACATTGAGCGATATGAAATAAATTGCTCCGTATTCCTCCACTAATTGCTCCAGATCGCTCCATTCGTGTCGCCGAGCAAATTATTATTGCCCGTGTAAGCGAATCTGATACAAGGCCTACTATAAAGTGTCGCCAATCCAGCCTACTTTAGAGGCGTGGCCCACGCCTACTTAGACTTCAAATACACTGGAGGCCACGCCCACTTAGGGCTCCCACACACTGCGAATTCGCATCATATTGTAATGTCATTTATCTTATAAATTAGCTTTTGCCCGCAACTTCGCTCGCGTTAAGAAGTATTATATTATTATATATAATCTTTCATACATACTTTCTTAGGGGATGCCTACGTCATAGTAGCTTTATGCATGCTAAGTCTAAGCCCTATCGGTTTAAAATTGACAAAGTTTCATACAAACTTTCATCCCCTATTTTATCTCCTTGGGGATAGAATTGATCAAAATCCTTTCTTAGCGGATGCCTACGTTATAAGTTTATAACATATACTACATGCCAAATTTCAGCTCGATCCGTCCAGTGGTTTGGGCTGTGCATTGATAGATCACTATGTCAGTCAGTCAGTCACTTTTGGTTTATATATGTCGCAGCCAACTGCTTCAAATAGCAGTTCAATCAAACAGCTAGCCCTTTGACTGAACAACGCCATTCAATCACACGTCTAGCTTTTTAATTGAATATTTCAGTCGCTCAAAACGTTTCAAAACGATTCAAAAGCAGCCGTTTGATTGAATTAGTTCAGCCCTCACCCAACTAGCCGATTTTTTATTATTGTTTTAAGATATTTTTTGTAAATATACGTTACAAGACGTGTTATTAAAGTGACAGAAATTATGCGGGCACATACGAGTGAATCAAAATTTAAACAAATATTCGAGGAGAAATTACTAGGTATTTATTGCAATTATGTTCAAAATGAGTTAGAATACAATTTATTCTGCTTGTTATCATTACGCTTAACTTGTGTAATTTAATTTAAGACTGATCACTAAACTAATGGTCACCTTAGTTAGTTTAGCATATTATGGAGGCGTCCCACAAGACCAGCGCACCGGCCAGCGAGCGCTACACTGAGCGCCCTACGCGCGCTATATTCTTATAAGAGCGCAGAGCCGCGCATAGCGCTATCTCGCTCCCGCATGGCGAAGCGACGCGCCGCATGTCCACTCCGCTACCCAGCGAGCGCCGCACTGAAGGCCTGCGCGACGCGCGTGCGTCGCCGCGTATTAGTATGTGGGGATCGCGCATGTGCTGTCCTACTCTACAGTGCAGCAGTGACGTAGGTCTCGTCCGTTCACCAGCGGGCATCGAACAGAGGCGCAGCGCGCGCCGGGAATATTTATATCCTCGGTCGGCGCATGCGCAAATCGGACGAAGACTGCAGCGCTCCCTGACGATCGCCATTGGAATTAATTTTTACAATTTTGTATATAACGGCGTTTTCACACGAGACACGACACGACACGGTTCATAGACAAATATAAATTGTCTATGAACCGTGTCGTTTGAACGTTTTCACACGAGCGACGATTTCTGCGACGACACCGCATTCACTTATGGCTGGTTTACACGTGATAAGTAGATAAATGGTCAACTAAATTTTAACTTATGACCCTATACTTACATAACTAAATTTTAACTTGCTATTGGCTACTAAATTTTGTGTTTACAATTTACAAATTTAAAATTAAGTTAACTACTTATCAACTTAGTACGTGTAAACCAGCCATAAGTACTTAAAAATATTATGTCATCTATTGTTGGGTTTTGTACAATATAATTTTAAAAGATAGTTCGATGATCCTTTCTAACGTCAAGTGGTACGCGGGGCATATTGTATTATTTAAGGCAGTAATTTTAGTGGCCTGGTTCAAAATTCAAACTGAATCAATGAACCACAGACAACATTCATAATATCTTTGTAATTTTTTTATCTGTGCTAAAAAACGTGACGACATAGCGGATTGTCGTCTCAAAATCGTGTGTCGTGCTGTGCGGTGTCGTTCCGTGTGAAAACGGTACATAGAAATGTATGGCGCACGGAATCGTCACCGCATTTTGTCGTGTCGTGTCGGGTCTCGTGTGAAAACGCTCTAAGGCGTGAGAATCGTGAATAAATTGTTCATTGTTATTACCACCTTCACCGTGCGTTTTACTCTGAGCTCTACCCTAGTACGCTACATCTGGTGACCCCGACGTGATATGAACACGCAACCTTCTGATAGAGTGTCCTTCCTCCATAGACTACACGGAACTTAGCAACGACCAGATTAAGGACGAGGAGTTAAAAAAGCTGCAGGCGCAAAATAATCTAAAGTTCAGCGAAATAACTTTGCCTGGATTGACTCGCTCAATAACTTGCGAGTTATCGACATCGACGCCGCGACCCTATCTACCGAAGACATATCGTTATGCAGCCTTCAAAGCGCAACACGAGCTGTGTCACCCAGGCGTCAGGGCGACAAGAAAACTAATGTCGAGCAAGTTCTTCTGGCCGTCGATGAACAAAGAAGTCGGACAGTGGGCCAGAGCGTGTTTAAGTTGTCAGCGCGCCAAAGTACATCGACACGTCGCGACGCCATTAGAAATGTTCCCGCCTTCTCATCGCTTCGACCACATACACACGGACATAGTCGGCCCTCTCCGACTGTCCAACGACTGTCGCTACTGTGTCACAATCATCGATCGCTGCACTAAGTGGCCAGAAGCGATCCCAGTACGCGACATAACAGCCGAGATCGTCGCTGAAGCGCTGTATAACAATTGGATTGTGCGATTCGGCTGTCCACTGCGCATCACGACGGACCAAGGACGACAGTTTGAGTCCTCTCTGTTTAATGCGTTAATGAAGAGGTTCGGCATCACAAGACTGCGCACTACAGCCTACCATCCGCAGTCGAATGGCCAAGTGGAAAGATGGCACCGCACCATGAAAGCCGCGCTCATGGCCAGAGGCGCAACGACAAGCTGGACTGAAGAGCTGCCGACAGTGCTGCTGGGCCTCCGTACAGCAATACGGCAAGACAATAACCTGAGCCCGGCACTCATGACATACGGGTCAACTCTCCGTGTGCCCGCCGACTTCGTCGTGCCAGTCAAAAACACCACAATCAGCGACGCAGAGTTGGTGCGCCGTCTCACTCGCACCATGGCCTCTCTTTCGCCGGCAACGCAGCGCACGCCCGCAACTAACCTGCGGCCGTTCGTCTACGAGGACCTGGCCACCTGCACACACGTCTTCGTGCGCAACGACACAGTGAGGGCACCGTTATCTCCGCCTTATGACGGGCCGTTTGAGGTACTTAAGCGCTACGAAAAGTACTTCAAAATTCAACTGCCCCTACGTACAACTGTCGTGTCCTTAGACCGACTCAAGCCGGCCTACATAGTTAGCGAAGAAGTCAGTGGAACCAGCAGCGGCGATCAGACGACGACAACGGCAACACCTGCACCTGCGCATCAGCCCTATATAACGAGAAGCGGTCGTGTCGTCAAACGAAACGTACGCTTCTCTTGAGGGGGAGTGATATGGAGGCGTCCCACAAGACCAGCGCACCGGCCAGCGAGCGCTACACTGAGCGCCCTACGCGCGCTATATTCTTATAAGAGCGCAGAGCCGCGCATAGCGCTATCTCGCTCCCGCATGGCGAAGCGACGCGCCGCATGTCCACTCCGCTACCCAGCGAGCGCCGCACTGAAGGCCTGCGCGACGCGCGTGCGTCGCCGCGTATTAGTATGTGGGGATCGCGCATGTGCTGTCCTACTCTACAGTGCAGCAGTGACGTAGGTCTCGTCCGTTCACCAGCGGGCATCGAACAGAGGCGCAGCGCGCGCCGGGAATATTTATATCCTCGGTCGGCGCATGCGCAAATCGGACGAAGACTGCAGCGCTCCCTGACGATCGCCATTGGAATTAATTTTTACAATTTTGTATATAAGGCGTGAGAATCGTGAATAAATTGTTCATTGTTATTACCACCTTCACCGTGCGTTTTACTCTGAGCTCTACCCTAGTCCGCTACAATATTTTAACCAGTTAGCTAAGCGTCGTCTAGCTGTAGTGATGAACGTTGCAGTCAACAAGTCGGCTAAACGACGTATAGCCGTGTGATTGAATGGCGTTGTTCAGTCAAAGGGCTAGCTGTATGATTGAACTGCTATTTTAACCAGTGGACTGCGACTTATACATTTAGATTTTGTCGAATTCGTAGTTATGTGTGGGAGCCCTTAGACTTCTAAAAACGCCTGGGGCCACGCCTACTTATACTTCGTGACATGCGGCTAGTATGTGGGCGACGGCGTACTTCTATTTGGGGCGGTGGTCATCGGGCAGGGTGTCGGCGGAGGCGGACGCGGCGAGGCGGGGGAGGGGCGCGTCGGGGGCGGGCTCGTCCGCCAACGCCCAGATAATATCCACCAATAGCGGCTGGGCCAGCAACCTGACTGCGTCTTGACGCGCCACCTGGTGATAAAGATTGCAGTTGAATTACATGTACACTCGGGGAAGTTGATTCCTATGCATTTGAGAGACCAACGTCATTTGGTCGATTATGTCAATTCAATATTAATTGTGATCTGTCGGCTGAGTTTGACGTAATGCGACCAAACTACGTAGATCCCCCATTTGCATAGGAATCAACTTCCCCGAGTGTACAAGGTGTAACAAAACTAAGAAATAAATAGTATAATTATCAAATGGAATAAATAGTCGGTACTCAAGATGCATCTCGGTCTCAAGACACGGTTCTGGCTCTGTGATTGGTTAGCTATCAAAATTTGGACCAATCACAGGGCCGAACCGCGTCTTGAGACCGGGTCGCATTTTAAGTACTGACTATTTATACGGGCCTAAGTGATATTACTTAAGATTTTAGGGCGTGTATGGGCTCCTTGTATAGAGTTCACTGTGAAAATAGCAGCGCTGAAAGACTATATTCTTTTTTGAGATTTATATGGGCAAGAGCCCCACGACGATGAGTTTTACAAAACAAAAGTTTAAAAAAAGTTGCTCTTACAGCGCTGCTGCTTTTACAATGAAATATATATAGGGCACTCATACACACCCTAAAGTATTATCACTAGTGTTTAGTTACATCTGTCATCTTGTATAGTTCTTTAGTAGTCGTGTAAATAAATTGTACCAACAGTATGTTTATATACTATCACTACTAGAAAATTTACACACTGATTAGTCTGCTTGTCTTGCCTGGCAATTGGAAAAGTCTTATGTCTGACATTGAAGACCTTGAAAGTAGCCTAAATATCTCTTAGCAAGAGATCTATTTTCATAATTGTATGTGTGTCCTATAGCTTATAATATTACTAGCTGACCCGACAGACGTTGTTCTGTCTTAACGATGATTATTTAATTCGAATTTGTATAATTAAGAAAACAATAGATTAAAATTAGTATCTTCATGCCAAATTTCATAAAAATAGACTGAATAGTTTAGGCAAAAATCATAAAAGTTTATTGTGCGGGAACCGTACATTTTCTGGGATCTAAAGTATCCCTTGTCCTTTCCCGAGACTCAAAGTATCTCTATACCAAAATTCATCAAAATCGATTGAATAGTTTACGCGCAAATCATAAAAGTATATTGTGCAGTAACCGTACATTTTTCCGGTACAAAATGTATCCTATATCCTTTTCCTGGTTCTCAGCTACCTCTCCACCAATTTACAGCCAAATCGGTTAATCCGTTCTTGAGATAAAAGTTTATTGTGCGGGAACCGTACATTTTCCGGGACCAAAAGTATCCCTTGTCCTTTCCCGAGACTCAAAGTATCTCCATACCAAAATTCATCAAAATCGATTGAATAGTTTACGCGCAAATCATAAAAGTATATTGTGCAGTAACCGTCCATTTTTCCGGGACAAAATATATTCTATGTCCTAATCCTGGTTCTAAGCTACCTCTCCACCAATTTTCAGCCAAATCGGTTCATCCGTTCTTGAGTTATAAGTAGTGTAACTAACACAACTTTCTTTTATATATATAGATTGAGTACACAATATGTAATATGCCCGTTTCTCAAACAACCCAGCTTTAAATTTCTAAATGAATAAATAATTACAACTCACAGAACATTTTTTTTAAGTTCCAATTTTTGTAGATAAATAAGGATTCTTAAGGCATTATTTATTTTTAATAACATACCTGAGTGAAATTATGTACGATCATCTTCAGTGCATACTCCTTGATGTCTGCAGCTCTCATACGGTCAGCCGCTTGTAGTATAGCCAGGACATTATCCGGGGTCACGTTGCTTTGAAGATTGTGTTTACAGAACACTTGTAGTCTGTTGTTTGTAAAGCCTGTTATAATAATTGACATTATTACATGTATTATCTTACTTATGGCACTGTTAATGATTAATGATAATATATCCTTATGATAAAATGCCCTTCCCTGATACGATAAAAATGTGGCTTGACAAACAAGGACCTAACGTAAATTAAGCGTTTGAATACGAAGTGCAGTGGTTCTGTTTATCATATTATTATAGACTTGTTTGAATATCTCAATGTAAGCTATAATGCCACCAAGTTATAATATAAGGATTACTGACCGTAGTATATAGGAGCTTGGAACAAATACAGGGAATCCTCTGTAGGCATGTTGGTGTCTCCGTAGTAGATGTATCTGAGGAGCGAGTCGAACGCCTCTTCAGACGGCACCGTGTCACATATTTGTATCTGTGGATAAGAATAAAAATTGTTAGTAATTTCACATTATTATATGCAACCACTATTTTGCTAAATAATCCGAATTAGATCTAAGCTGAAATCTAAAACCATAATCGGCATCTTGCAACAACAATAGGCTACTTGACATATATTTAATTTCATTGAAAAAATGCATATTTCTAGTAGAACTTGGCCTAGGAAACCGTATTTCACCCTTATATTTATATTAAAACTAGCTGACCCGACAGACGTTGTCCTGTCTTAACGATGATTATTTAATTCGAATTGGTATAATTAAGAAAACAATAGATTAAAATTAGTATCTTCACGCCAAATTTCATCAAAATAAATTAAATAGTTTAAGCGACAATCATAAAAGTTTATTGTGCTGGAACCGTACATTTTCCCGGACAAAAGTATCCCTTATCCTTTCCCGAGGCTCAATGTATCTCCATACCGAATTTCATAAAAATAGACTGAATAGTTTAGGCGAAAATCATAAAAGTTTATTGTGCGGGAACCGTACATTTTCCGGGACCAAAAGTATCCCTTGTCCTTTCCCGAGACTCAAGGTATCTCCATACCAAAATTCATCAAAATCAATTGAATAGTTTACGCGCAAATCATAAAAGTATATTATGCAGTAACTGTACATTTTTCCGGGACAAAATGTATCCCATGTCATTTTCCTGGTTCTAAGCTACCTCTCCACCAATTTTCAGCCAAACCGGTTTATCCGTTCTTGAGATAAAAGTTTATTGTGCGGGAACCGTACATTTTCCGGGACCAAAAGTATCCCTTGTCCTTTCTCGAGACTCAAAGTATCTCCATACCAAAATTCATCAAAATAGATTCAATAGTTTACGCGCAAATCTTAAAAGTATATTGTGCAGTAACCGTACACTTTTCCGGGACAAAATGTACCCTATGTCCTATTCCTGGTTCTAAGCTACCCCTCCACCAATTTTCAGCCAAATCGGTTCATCCGTTCTTGAGTTATAAGTAGTGTAACTAACACCACTTTCTTTTATATATATAATAGATATGATTTTATGAAAATAGGAATTGTACTGACGAAAACGCTTTTGCGGTACTTCCGATTTGGATGTGACGTCATCCCATTTGTAATTTAATATCTTTTATATTATGTAAGTTTATTCGCGCTCGTTATATGTAAGTTTATTTGTGCATAAATAATATGAATAAGCCTAGAAAGATTTATAAACTATATTTTCTTGAATAATTCAAATAAAACTTCAGTTTTAAATATTATCTCCATTTATTGTAGTTGGGAAATGAAATGGCCAAAACTTTTCTACAAAAGTTTTCAATATTACAAATAATTTCTAAATTCTTCTAATTTTTTGGCAGTGTTAGACTCGTACTCTTAGCACATAAAACTTTTTTCAATAAAGAAAGTATAAAATACAAAAAACATGACGTCACACTATGGCGGTACAATGGCGGACAGTGTTTTTGGCGCCATATAAAAGGCATATTTTTCAATCAACATTTTTATGGGTTTCTACTGTTTGAAATATTAAAATATTAGTTGTTTTTGGTGAAAATGAATGATTAAGAAACGATAAGAATGAAGAAAAAAAATAGGTCAAGTAGCCTATGCAAAAGGTGAAAGTTGTATGTAGTACTTACAATATCTACTGTCAATCAAAAATTTCCTGTACGAACTTTTTTTGCAGCAGATATTGTAGTATGAAGAATTTTCGCCTGTTATATTATATTATAGGGGAGTCAAAAAGAGCCTGAATTGCTTCGAGAAAAGGATGGTACGGCTGTGCCTTTTCAGATCAATCATCCAGCCGCAACACTCACGTTGACGACGTTGTCCTGCGGCGAGAAGGAGCGGAACATGGCCTCGAAGTACGCCGCGCGCGCCGCCAGCACGGAGCGGTGTGCGGGCCGCATCGCCCCGCCCACACGCAGCTTCACGTCCGCCAGCGCCGCGCCCCCCGCCCCCGACACTAGCACGCACATGTCCTGCTCCAGCGTCGTGCCTGTGATAGTGTTACATCACCCAGCCGCAACACTCACGTTGACGACGTTGTCCTGCGGCGAGAAGGAGCGGAACATGGCCTCGAAGTACGCCGCGCGCGCCGCCAGCACGGAGCGGTGTGCGGGCCGCATCGCCCCGCCCACACGCAGCTTCACGTCCGCCAGCGCCGCGCCCCCCGCCCCCGACACTAGCACGCACATGTCCTGCTCCAGCGTCGTGCCTGTGATAGTGTTACATCACCCAGCCGCAACACTCACGTTGACGACGTTGTCCTGCGGCGAGAAGGAGCGGAACATGGCCTCGAAGTACGCCGCGCGCGCCGCCAGCACGGAGCGGTGTGCGGGCCGCATCGCCCCGCCCACACGCAGCTTCACGTCCGCCAGCGCCGCGCCCCCCGCCCCCGACACTAGCACGCACATGTCCTGCTCCAGCGTCGTGCCTGTGGAAGTCATAATGTAGGCTGTAGAACTCATCGTTTTTCTCAAACACCAAAGATGCACATAAAAGAGGTAAGAACAGGTTTGTGCATTAGGTTTGTCACTCACACTGTTCACGTAATCACTTAATTTAGCTATAAATTATAAATGTTTCTTCCTGTGCTGTGTTAAAAATTACTGTGAGATAATATTGGTTACAACTTTTTCTGAGCATGAGTACCTTTACTAGTACAGACCAATACGCATTTTTCAGAACAGACGAGACACAATGTGTACACGGGAAGATGCGACACAGACGGAGGAGGAATTTTATTTTTTTGAAACACTACAATAACGGTTCACTGTGGAACAACGTAAAATATAAAATAGACGATTCACTTGTATAATATTTAATGAAGGTTTTTTTTAATTACTATTGCGACTTGTACAGTAAATAAAGCATTACCAGCAATATCATCAGAGTCGGGCGGCACGGGCGCCTTCTGCGGCAGCTGGCGGCGGCGGATGAGCTCCACCATGAGGTTCCGCTCCATCTCCTCGAACTCCGACGACATCACGATCTGACTGAAGTTGTAGTCCTTCACCAGGAACCTGATGGAATAAATTAGTTAAGTTCGCGCACAGAGTCTCCAAAAATGTATTATTTATGTGTTTGATTTTTAATTACCACAAACTCGTTGAATGAGTAATTATTTTTATGATGCGGCCGCACAAGCGTAGTGCTTCGTGCTTGAGACGATACCATTGGACGATCTGCGTGTATCGTCCAATGGTATCGTCTCATAGCACGAAGCTTCATGACGATATACCCATGTGCGGCCGCGGCATCATAGCACGAAGCTTCGTGACGATAGACGCATGTGCGGCCGCGGCATCATAGCACGAAGCTTCGTGACGATAGACGCATGTGCGGCCGCGGCATCATAGCACGAAGCTTCGTGACGATAGACGCATGTGCGGCCGCGGCATCATAGCACGAAGCTTCGTGACGATAGACGCATGTGCGGCCGCGGCATCATAGCACGAAGCTTCGTGACGATAGATGCATGTGCGGCCGCGGCATCATAGCACGAAGCTTCGTGACGATAGATGCATGTGCGGCCGCGGCATCATAGCACGAAGCTTCGTGACGATAGACGCATGTGCGGCCGCGGCATCATAGCACGAAGCTTCGTGACGATAGATGCATGTGCGGCCGCGGCATCATAGCACGAAGCTTCGTGACGATAGATGCATGTGCGGCCGCGGCATCATAGCACGAAGCTTCGTGACGATAGATGCATGTGCGGCCGCGGCATCATAGCACGAAGCTTCGTGACGATAGACGCATGTGCGGCCGCGGCATTACAGTCACGAGTACTTTTGTTTGTGAAACTGTAACTCCAGTGATCCACATTCATTTCAATGAATAAAGAGTCATTAATCATTATATTATATTTCTAATGTAGGTCATTCTTGATGCATACGTTGTGTAGTTTAGACTCTAGAGACTACAAGACGATATCTGGATCGATTGCCTAAGGCTAGTATTTAATGACGCAGGTTAGACTGGCGCAGTATAGACTACCTACAGTGTTAATACACTGTAGCCTGCAGTTAAAAAAAAAAGAAATATTCAACCTAATTACCTTAAGCAGTACTCCTTGATACAGGCGAGATTGGCGCGATGTGCGGCGTGCAGAGCCGGTAGTACGTTGCCATAACAGAGATTAGCACGTAAGAACCGCGCGCAGAGCCCACGTAGCCGTGGTATGTGTAAACGCAGGGCTAGCTTGAGGACTTCCATTACTAGCAGCATCGTGGCGGGGGAAGATGGGTCCTCGTCTGTAACAGTTGTTATTAGTGATTGAACATGTTCATTCATTCTGTTGAAATTCCCGAGGGTCTAGCCCTAAAACTTTAAATGTTAAAATTCACATGAAAGGTCCGTGGTTTGGACCATTTACAATTGTGTGTAACGATTTATTTTAATAACGGCGCGGTCGCGTCTCTATTTACACTGATCTTGTGTTGCAGCCAGGCCACTCGATCGCGCGGACGCGTATAAATCGAGCCTAAGGCCCAGGTTTTTGGTCAGTACTCAAGATGCATCTCGGTCTCAAGACACTGTCAGGCTCTGATTGGTTGGCTGTCAAAATTTGGACCAATCACAGAGCCGAACCGCGTCTTGAGACCGGGTTGCATCTTAAGTACTTACCAAAAATACGGCCCCAAGGGCCGGGACATAAAAACACGATACGACGTCGCACGACGCCGTGTCGTGGGAAACCACGACGCGCGTCGTAAAAAACCACGATACGGCGTAGTACGAAGTCGCGTCGTAGAAACTCATCTTTGAATTTCTACGTGAGTTTCTACGACGTGACGTCGTACGATGTCGTGTCGTGGTTTTTTACGACGCGCGTCGTGGATTCCCACAACACGGTGTCGTGCGGCGTCGTACGACGTCGTGTCGTGTTTTTGTGTCCCGGTCCTATCCCGGTCCGGTGTCTAAAAACACTATCACTAGGCCAAAAATACGCGTTCGAATTTCGGCATGATAACGCCTGAAATGAATTAATTACCGATGAGCTACGAATGATAAAAACTACGAAAGAGTAACTCCGTCAAAAAACATGCTCCAAAATACTTCTCAAAAAAGTGTACCTTAGGTTCACTTTTCATACATTAGGTGATCTTGAGCGGTATAAAGGCTGACGTTACATGACAGTTCGAATGGAACCAAATTTAAAACTGTATTAGTATGGGAGTTACGTTTCTTTAGGTATTATTATTCGTAGCCGATGACACACCTTGCCGAAATTACGTCGCGTTAATGTCTAAACACACTAGGCCGAAAATACGTGGACGAAGTTCGGCATGATTATGCTTGCAATGCGCGGCGCATACAATAACGCGGCGTAATTTCGCCATGGTGTGTCATCGGTAATTTAAAATACATTGCAGACGTAATCATGCAGAACTTCGGCAGCGTATTTTCGACCTAGTGCGTTACGTTAATCTAAGGGCTTCATTCCACCGCGGCGCACGGAGAGACTACGCACGTGCGTCAAGCTTCGCTTTGTAAGAAAATATATGACTGTGTCCACTGCAACCCACGGACACGCTACGCACGAATTGACTCAAGTCAAAGAAATAAATCTGTGCACGTCCACGCGTGCGCGTGGCCGTACACAGCGTGCGCCGCGGTGGAACGGAGCCTTAATAGTAATTACTTTTCTCAGTGGGGTCAATGCGGTCGGTGTATATGTAGTCGAGCACCATGCGGAAGGCGTCGGGCGCAGCCTCCGGCAGTGCGAGCGACACGCAGGGCGGCTTCGACGGGTCTGTGCTCACCTCGCCCGCCGCGATTCGCGCTGATAGCTCCTCGCGGGCTTCCCTGATGTCATAGTAACATTATTGTGTATGTAGTATATTAATAAATAAAGTCAGGTCCGCCCACTAGTAGTGGGGGTGATATCAGGAGATTGTCGCCCGGGCAGAGCGAGGCTCTCTTGTTCATAATTCACCAGCCGGAGTGGACGTGCTTAGTGATACAGTATTCTGTGTTTAATTTACTCGCCCTACAACAGCACACGAATTCTACAGTGTAAACGTTAAAACTGAGACGAGAGAGGAAAAAATATAATCACACACGTTTGTCTTTTTCGAATTTCGACTATAAGTAAAAACGAATTCGACATTCAACAACGATTCCATCGCCTCATCAGCTTAATTTGGATGTCACAGGCAGCTCCACAACGAACAAATAAATTTTTGGCATAGATTATGCTAAGCATTCATTAAGTTTAAAGCAAAATTATGTATAAAGCAGACTCTTGAAATAAATCCGAATCTGAGCCGGTACTACGGCCCGTATTTTTGTCAGTACTCAAGATGCATCTCGGTCTCAAGACACAGTTCAGGCTCTGTGATTGGTTGGCTGTCAAAATTTGAACCAATCACAGAGCCGAACCGCGTCTTGAGACCGGGTCGCATCTTAAGTACTGACCAAAAATACGGGCCTAGATTTGGACTGCGCAAAATTGCATTTACATCAATAACAATATGTTAAAGTGTGTCTGTCTGTCTGTTACCTTTTCTGAATAGGTAACAGGCTCTTCACGCCCAAGATACAGATAACACAGGATACTTTTATCCCGAAAAAAATACACGGTTCCCGCGCAATAAGCTAATTTTTTCGCAACGGAATGGCATCATTTAGTATTCCTATACTTATTTTAAATACAAGCCTCACTTGATCTTAGTCCGTAGAAACGGCGAGCGCGCCGCCAGCATAGCCTGGTGCGCGTGAACTTCACTCCGCTCGTCGCCGACCACGATCGTGACGTCACAGAACTGCTGCGACTTCAGGATGCGACCGAAGTCGTCGTGCAGCGTACAGCGAGGGTAGTTTGATAGCTGGGGATAGATAAATGTTTTATATTGAAAAAAAATGTATTTGAACAACGATATCTAAATATTATAAAATATAGTTTTATTTTACAAATTATGTATTTGAACAACAATATCTAAATATTATAAAACTAGCGACCCGCCCCGGCATCGCACGGGAATAAAATATATTATAGCCACTGAAAAAATGTTTGAAATCTATTAGCCTATCACAATCCTTCATGTGGTCTTCTTCTTAATTGTGCCAACTGCCAAATAACATAAAAATTGCTCCAGTAGTTCGCGAGATTAAACCCTTTCAAATAATTTTCCACATTCTCCTATTAATCATAGCGTGATAAAATATAGCCTATAGCCTTCATCAATAAATGGGCTATCTATTATCTAACACTGAAAGAATTTTTCAAATCAGACCAGTAGTTCCTGAGATTAGCGCGTTCAAGTTAGCCCTTTCAAATAATTTTCCCCGTTTTATCCACATTTTCCTCTATTTCTTCGCTTCTATTAATCTTAGCGTGACAAAATATAGCCTATAACCTTCCTCGATAAATGGGCTATCTAACACTGAAAGAATCATCAAAATCCGTTGCGTAGTTTTAAAGATTAAAGGGAACAAAGGGACATGAGGGAAAAAAGTGACTTCATTTTATAATAAGTATAGATATAGATTTTTTTATAGATATAAAAGGAAATTATTTTACGTTAGGAACTGATGGAGTCCGGTCACGAAACCAGTAGAAATTTGTACATATCTATCGCACTTTATTTCTTTTACTCGCGCACAAATACAAGATTTTGGTGCTTGACTAAAAGTTACCGTTCCGTCATGTGGATCCGTTTTATCCGTCACGCAGATTTTTACGTGCACCACGACCGGACAACTTGTGAATTTTCTATGTTGTTGTAATGTGTCTAATGCCCGTTTTAAGCACCACCAGCGCCCTGGGCTTCTTTTCTTCGTCGCCCAAAGCCCCGTAGAGCCCAAAAAGTGGCGCTTGTTTGCCTTCGGCGCCGTGGGTGGTGACCCCCGCCCCCCCCTTACGCCACTATTGAATGTTTCAAACTTCCTCTAGTTTACTTCCGTCAAAAAAAATATACAGCCGAATCTTTCTAACTTCGGCTGTACCTGGAATCTATACAGATCGCCGCTGCGCACGTTGTTGTCGACAGTACCGCCGAATATGTACAGCGCGTCGCCGACCACCGCGCCCGCGTGGAACAGACGTCCCGACGGCACGGCCGACTCCGGCGCCGGGTGGACCAGCGACCTGCGTACAAACGTGTGAGTGAGATAGCGATAGCAAAAAACAGAATTAAGACGGTTTCAGACTACGCTATAATATAATAACATGTAGTATATAGCTCATAGCACAAGAACGTGTAGGCCGACTCAGAAGAGATCTCGAAAACACATTTCACGTAGTATGTCATATTAATCGGTCGGCGCGCGCCGAACTAATAATGCGTTACTCTTACTCTGCATTGTGAACCATGTCGAAAGTGGTTCTCGCACCCAACTCGCGTGGATTCACCCGTTTGTTTGAAGTCGAGGTACTGGTTAGTTCTGTCAATTGTGGCTATAGTTTCTTAATTTAAAAACTATATTTTAATTGCGCGTAGCATAAAACAATCGCTACACTGTAAAATCAAAAAATCTAAGGAGAATTTTACTGTGTTCTTAACAACTTAAAAGTGATCAGAATAAGTTTAGACGCGTGAGTCTAGATAGTTAAAGTTAAGGTGAAGACAGCTCCCAATTCGACATCTTTGTGCAGTTTTCTAGACGTATGTATTTCATTGATTGGCACAAAAAACATATATATATGTGATTTTTGGTTATATTTGGAAAAGATTGTCGAATTTAAATAATAAAATAATGTACTCCTACTGGATGAAAAAAAAAATACCAAATTCACATCTTTCAGGAATTTTGAACAGTTCTAACTAAAGTAATAATACAATCTATGCTTTAAAAATTTGTTTATTTGATACCTTTTACAAAAATCCAAAGATTGTCGGATTTAATTTTCGGTTCTGACATTTAGATTTCCCATAATAGTTATTTTTTCCTCTAACAAACGGCAAATGTATCCACGCTACTGAGTAAACACTTCACATCTCTGTCTCTCTGGCATGAAAATCGTCAGTGGTGCGAGAGTGATGCGAGATCAAGGTCATTGGCAGTTGTAAGCGCCTTAACGTTAAAAGTTTGCGAGTGTTCAAGAGAGTTACCACGGGCGACGTGACACAACGTACGTGCTATGTAAACGTACGTTTACGAGTGAGAAACAACACGTACTACATCTGTCCGTGTGAGAACGAGCAAGAAAACAACACGTACTACACCTGCGTCCACGAGTACAAGCAAGACGGCAACACGTATCACATCTGTCAGGGTGGGTGCGATCGAGACGGCAACACGTACGGCATGTTAGTCTTAGCAAGACGGAAACACGTACTATCTCTGTCTGCCTGAGTGCGAGCAAGACAACAATACATCAATCAGCGTAAGTGCGAGCGAGACGGCAACACGTACCACATCTGCGTGTCGAGGTCGTAGCAGTGCAGGTCGGAGGGCAGCGTGCTGTCGGCGGCGCCGCCGAACACGTACAGGTGACGGGCGTGATGCGCCATCACGTGGCCGTAGCGCCGCGCAGGCGCCCCGCCCCCGCTGCGCAGCAGGTGCTCCGTGCACACGCGGCTCCACCTGTAATATATCATAATTCATTATTTATGTTCTGACAAATTCCTAGTACCTAATATTATAGACAGAGCACAATTTTAAGATAGACTAATACACAAATATCTGTTAATCACGTACGATATAATAACCTGCCAATAACTAGAAAAACATACCATCCTCATCACCTCGATGAGTGGCAGTCTTCCATAGTGCGTTTTTCGCGTAACTTTCTGCCGCAGACTGTAAAACTCTGGAACGAACTGTCACCAGCAGTATTTCCGGACCTATACGACCTGCGAACCTTCAAGAAAAGAGCGTATTCCCTCTTAAAAGGCCGGCAACGCACCTGCAGCTCTTCTGATGTTGCGAGTGTCCATGGGCGACGGTAGTTGCTTTCCATCAGGTGACCCGTTTGCTTGTTTGCCCCCTTATTTAATTAAAAAAAGAATATACTAGACACCGATTACTGTTTTACAAAAACAAAAGAGACCCAAAATAGTCCCAACTCCATTTAAATGTATAAAGTGTGAAAGGACGCGTTCCCCCGTGATATGCTATTTTTTGCACGATTTTGTTGCAGACATCATCTAGTATTATATTATGTCTACAAAAGAATCTATAATACTTACGTTCTAGTCTCGAAGTCGAATTGAAACAGCGCGTTGGTGATCTTGGCGCCGCTTTGCCCGCTGAACACGTACATCTTGCCACGTGCTACGGCTACGGGGAAGTTGCAGCATGTCGGTGGACATTCTCCCTTTTGCTCCACCTCTTCCCACTGGTGCACCTCACCCTGGAAAATAATAATAATCTTTATTGTACACCACGAATACATACCAACAGAATAAAAGTACAATTTTGGCGGCCTTATCGCTAAAAGCGATGTCTTCCAGGCAACCATTGAAACGTTTAAGAGAGCACCACATCAAGAAAAAAAAAAATTATGGTGGACAAATAAGTAAACATTAGGTTAATATGTTATGATTGTAATATCTCTCAGTAAGGCCGCGTTTCCACTGACGCGGAGCGGAGCTTAGCGGTGCCGAATTGACCAATCACCATGCTCTGCTCTGCTTCAGTGGAAACGCAGCCTTACGGTTGCCGGGAAGCCTGTGCCGCAGACAAATTTAGGATCGTTAGGTTAAACTGTCACAATTAACTTTGGTACCTCTAGTGAATAAAACAATAAGGTCTACCAGTTAACTTGAATGCAGGCACACGTCATCATCACAATCTTTATTTGTATTTTTCAGGTGTTTTTTTTCCTTATTTATTAATTAATTAGCCTATTGGCTAGATACAATATTTTTGGTAGCTATTTCTTGTACTGAGTAATAATTTATACACTACATTCTTAGGTCCACTCGTACTAGAATAGGTTTATTCTACTTTTGAGAAAAAATAAACTTACCACTAAACTTGTAGTCCACATGTCATTTAACCGCGCGTTTCCATCATACCCGGCAAAGATCCACAACTTGTCATCATACACTGCTGCCCCGTGGGCAGATCTTGCTACTGGCAATCTAGAAATTTCGAGGATATTTAGTATTTTCTATTTAGTATGATTGACTCTTTACCCAATAGACATGTCGCAGTCATCTAGTTCAATCTGCAATTCGTTTGAATGATTAGCACATTCATTGAATGACACGCCAAACGTAGATTGAGTGATCATCCAAAATGTGCCTGTAGGAAGCTTTAAGTGTGTCAAACTGTTGCACCCGCGATAATGGAATCGTCCCCAGATGTTTTCTAGGTATAAAAAAATCTAATCTTTTGATATTAATCATGAATTATTAGTAAGTACACTTACTTTCCAGTGAACTTCCACTGCACCCACTGTGCACTTTGGAACTTGTACTCAAACAAATCATTCTTGTTGGTCAAGTTGGAGTTGGCCAGAATATCTCCGGTGTATCCACCAAACACAAACATGGAAGAGCGATGGATCTGTCAACAATGTGATAGGATTTGCTTCTTATGTCTGTTATGCAATCTATCTTAAAAAATATAATACTTGAATAGCTGAGCTGTCTGCTAGTCTTTTGATAACATAATATGAATCACGTAAAAAAAGACTATGAACCAAAAGGTAATTTTTTTTCACCGGCACTTTGAGTAATGAGTGTACAAGAACAATTAGTAAAAACTTTAGCTTGAGCAACAGTAGGAAAAGTCAACTCTGGTATTGGTCTTAAAGTTTTGTCAGAATAATGTAGGAAACCACAAATTGTTATTATTTGATCCTTCCATCGGAGGTTCTAGGAATTCCCATTGTATTCTTTTGTTCTCATGATCACCGGTGCTCGCGCGGGGCATGAAGGATTAAATACAAACTTCATTAGAAGGTACAATATAACTTGAAAATATATATTATGTAGATAAACATTTATGGGACTCATTAGAAAGGAAAAAAAAGGTTTACCACAGCAGAGTGGTGATATCTTGGTGCTGGTGGGGCCCCCATGCCTCCCACTTTTGTCCAGGACTTCTCCTTAATGTCAAACCTGATGAGATCATTCAGCATAGACTTGCCATTGTCCCCACCAAACACGTAAATAGCATCTTTGTATGCCACAGCTGTATGTTTACTCCTCCTGGAAATATGTAATAATGTTTTAAATAATAATATAATTAAATTATTTTATGATACGATAAAAGTTTAGAATCATGCCCAACGATTTAGGGGGGGAGGGTACATTTTAATAATATAAGTCCCACTTTGAGACTCTTAACTGTTAAAACACTTCCAAATTACATAGACGACCAAGTTGGCAGAAAGAGAAAAATGATTAAATTTTTTAATACAACAAAGGATGCTCATACATCAAGTGCATTTTGAACTTACTTTGCCCCCACAAACTCGTAACATTCAGACATCCTTTTCCATTTGTGTATCGTTTCAAATGGACCAAATTCCATTCTTAAATTTATATCTAGTTCGTTTGGATTCCTCAGTTGCTCTGTGATCATTTTCTCTATGTTTTGCATACAGGAAGCTGGTTGATAAACAGAAATTTAAAGATTAGTGTTATAATACATTTGCTGAACACACTGAAATAGAATGAGGAAAATGCTATAGAATGAAGGAAGAAGTATTGAATTTGACCCAAAAACCAAATTATAGGAATCCTAAAATAAACTTTCTAAAAAATAGGTCGGTGAATACCTACAGTTTCCGATGGAAGCAGTAGAAGATACACTTATCACAGTTAATATAAAAACATACATACCGGGGGTTGGACGAAGGCGGAAGAATAAGCTTGCAACTTATTGTAGTTGCTATTATTCTTTTATTATTTTGTTATGTTTAGTTTTACAAATTGTTATTCAAGTTCAAAAATTTGCATCGATTTACATGAATATGTCAATATGACGTTTGTGAATATGACAACATTTTTTTTCGCTTTTGGCACTGACCATTGACTTTTATAGAGTGGACTCGGCATAATGGTCTATACTCTATAGAGTAAGAGTGTTTTCACACGAGACACGACCCGACACGACAAACTGCGGTGACGATTCCGTGCGCCATACATTTCTATGTACCGTTTTCACACGGAACGACACCGCACAGCACGACACACGATTTTGAGACGACAATCCGCTATGTCGTCACGTTTTTTAGCACAGATAAAAAAATTACAAAGATATTATGAAAGTTGTCTGTGGTTCATTGATTCAGTTTGAATTTTGAACCAGGCCACTAAAATTACTGCCTTAAATAATACAATATGCCCCGCGTACCACTTGACGTTAGAAAGGATCATCGAACTATCTTTTAAAATTATATTGTACAAAACCCAACAATAGATGACATAATATTTTAAAGTACTAATGGCTGGTTTACACGTACTAAGTTGATAAGTAGTTAACTTAATTTTAAATTTGTAAATTGTAAACACAAAATTTAGTAGCCAATAGCAAGTTAAAATGTAGTTAAGTAAGTATAGGGTCATAAGTTAAAATTTAGTTGACCATTTATCTACTTATCACGTGTAAACCAGCCATAAGTGAATGCGGTGTCGTCGCAGAAATCGTCGCTCGTGTGAAAACGTTCAAACGACACGGTTCATAGACAATTTATATTTGTCTATGAACCGTGTCGTGTCGTGTCTCGTGTGAAAACGCCGTAAATCAAAATACTGTGGCCGGTCCGCCATTTTATGTTCCGGTTGATTTTATGTTGATTGGTTGACGCTGGTTGACGTTTAGTGATGTACTTTTTTATCGAACTTAAAAAATATAAGGTGAAGAATCTGATCATATAATTTTTTTTAAGGTTTTTTAAGGCGGATTAAGGTTAAAATATTTTAAAGATTTTAACCTTAATCCGCCTCGTTATCTGTTTGACAATACATAATCATAACAAAATCAATGTCATTTCAATAGTCACTTTGTTTTCATTCTAATAATAATACTTTTACTCATTATGTAAACATCAAACTTCTATAACCCAAATTAAAAGTGATAATACGTACATCAGTTTATTTAAACCATCGCTGTACTATAGTGTTTGATGTTAATTACACTTAAAACATCTTAGTTTATCGATATCCTCGACAAATATCAACCGAGTGTCCCATCACTATAGACCGCCATGTTTAGTTCCAGGCAATATGGCGCCGGCCACACTTTTTTTGCACTTATGTCACTCCCATATGTTTGCTTATTCATTGGCACTGACACCTTCTTGTACTTTGCCCAAAGAATGACTCAAGGGCTTAGATAACGGTATGAAAATTTACCAGATACAATAAATAACTATAAAAATTGAAATAAATAACGGTAAATGTTATAACGGTTAAATAGGATTTATAACGGTAAATATATGTTCTTTGTTAACGTTACTACCACAAGTCCACAAACCTATTGCGAATTAAATCGAAGTATCTATTAACAGTATTTTACTTTTTAACCGACTTCTAAAAAGGAGTAGGTTATAGTTTGTAGTTTACGTACTTTGTACCAGGGCTTCAAATAACGTTATTTTTTCATAGCGTTACTGCTTCAAGGGCATAGATAACGTTATGAAAATTTACCCGATATTAAAAATAACGTTAAAAATTGATATTAATAACGGTTAATGTTATAACGTTATATAGGATTTATAACGGTAAATATATGTTCTTTGATAACGTTATAGTCCGTCCCATTTTTAGTCCAAAACAATAACTATTATTTTTATTATTTCTTTATGTACTAAACTCCTAAAAGTAGGTAAGCACAAATCTATAAAAAAAGTGGGCTGCGAGTGAGATTTAGTGCACCGTGCATGATAGCATACCTGATACCAGAAAATAACGATATATTTACCGTTACTATTATAACGATATTTGTTCGTTTATATAAATTATACATAACGAAAAAATATCGTTATAATAATAACGGTAAATATAACGTTATTTTACTAGATATCGTTATAAAAATTAACGTTATCTGGCTACCATTATGAAAATAACGGTACGTAACGCTATTTTTTCTGTTATTCAATAACGTTATGAAGCCCTGCTTTGTACATGCTTTGTACCAACTTTGTACCAATGGTTTGTACTTTGTACAGCAATGGCCAATGAGCAATCTTTAATAACATCATGATATTATGTGTCACGTGTACCATGGAATTAATATATACTAAGGCCCGTATTTTTGGTCAGTACTCAAGATGCATCTCGGTCCCAAGACACGGTTCAGGCTCTGTGATTGGTTGGCTGTCAAAATTTGGACCAATCACAGAGCCGAACCGCGTCTTGAGACTGGGTCGCATCTGAAGTACTGACCAAAAATACGGGCCTACGTATAACTAGTATATCGACGACGGAAAACAGAAAGGGCGTAACTCGGTCTAACGCAACTTTACACCAGAGCCAAAAAACAAAAAAATATTGGGAAATTAAATCATAACTTTTTAACGGTAAATCGTGGGAACATAATTTTAACACCTTTACTTTAAAATAAAAACCTGCATAAAGTGGCATAGAAGCCAATAACTTCCTATTGCTAGAAACAAAGTTATTCAAGTTACGCCCATTGTATACAAAAATTGCCGACCTCAAAAAAGTCGTATATTGACACGACGTTTGTACTGAATCATAAAACTATAAGAAATTTACTGACCTCAAAAAGGTCGTAACTAATGTTCGTTTTAATTTGCTCTTAGGAACGGGGTGTAAAAAACGTCTATACACCTAATGGCGAAATAAAACGTCGTAAGCTTTTATAAACGTAAATTTATTGAACTTTTAAAAAGTTACCAAAAACACAAAGCAAAAAATATAATATTATACAATGTCAACTTAATAACTAATTAAGTAAATAATATATTATATCACTAAAATAACAACAAAAACACGTAAATTAAGGTCATCAAATATCCATAATAGTAACTTTAGGTACCTAAGTAATTATACTTTTCATTAAAGAATTATTTAACAATAAATAACTTATAATATTCAGAAAAGTGGAATATAATATTATTATTATGTTATTATTCCCTTCATAATATTATTTTTCCCTACTAATGTTATTTATGGAGTAAATAAAAAAAATAGTCTCCGCTTATCTACCAGGAGACACTCAGGACCCCACAACGCAGCTATCACCGGTAATAGACCACGTCGGGAATCAGCGCATCCAACTTATCCTGGGAAGTGATTGCAACTCACATCATACAAGTTGGGGCAGCACCGGCGTGAACTCCAGAGGTGAGAAACTATTTGACTTCTTACTTACTAATAACCTCCACACTTTGAATCAGGGTACGAAACCAACGTTTATTAACCCACTGAGACAGGAGGTCCTCGACATAACAGTATGTACAGGCCCTATACGACATCGCGCCTGTAACTGGCATGTATCGGACGATAACTCACTGTCCGATCATTGTTACATTAGGTTTGATATACATGACAGTATGCCTGGGAAAGAAGTAACTTATAGGAATCCAAAGGCCACAAACTGGAATGTATTCAAAGAGGAATTACAGATAAACCTCGCAGCTGTCAACAAAGCTGTCAAGACCGTAGAACAACTGGAACTAACGGTGGGAGAGCTGGAGCATAGCTTGAATGATGCTTACCTCAGAAGCTGTCCTGTTAAGAAAACGTCAAGTAAACGCAACGTACCTTGGTGGAACGGTACTCTGGCGCAACTCAGGAAAGAGACCCGAGCTCTTTTTAACAGAGCCAAAAGAGACGGGAACTGGGATGCATACAGAACCGCCCTGACGACGTTTAATAGGGAGCTAAGGAAGGCCAAAAGACGCTCTTGGGCAAGGTTCTGTGAGGAAGTGAATAACACCTCGCAAACCTCCAGACTATATAAAGTCATATCTAAGGCCCCTAGCTCTCATCCCAGCACTCTGAAGAGGCCAGATGGTACTTATACTAAAACGGCGGAAGAAACGCTAAGATTACTAGCCGAAGTCCACTTCCCCAATAGTATCCATCTCGAAAATCACGAAGCCTTCTCTCACACGATTGTTAAAACGAGACCATCACTTGACGATTGGAGAAGAGCTTCCGTGATCTTTAAGCCTGACCGAGTCACATGGGCAATTGACAGTTTCAAGCCTTACAAGACCGGCGGCGAGGATAATATATTTCCGGCCCTCTTACAGCAGGGCAAGGATATTATCCTTCCTCTGCTACTGAAAATATTCAGAGCAAGTTTCGCGTGGGGCTACATCCCATTGGCATGGACAAAGGTAAGGGTGTCCTATATACCCAAGAGTGGGGACAGGGACAAAGCCCTACCAAAATCATACAGACCAATTAGCCTCACCTCTTTCATGCTTAAAACAATGGAGAAGGTGGTCAACCTACACATAAGGGACACCTATCTCACTAAAATGCCGCTGCATGAAAGACAACATGCCTACCAAAAAGGCAAATCTACCGAGACGGCCCTAATGGACTTGGTAGATCGGATTGATAGAGCAATTGAAGATAAAGAGATTGCGTTGTGTGTCTTCCTAGATATTGAAGGCGCATTCGACAACACTTCAACCAGCTCTATCACAAATGGCCTGGCTTCAAAGAATATAGATCCAACTACTAGGAAATGGATCAAAGCCACGCTCGACAACAGAGTAGCCTCATCGACTATCATGGACCTGACACTCAAAATCAGGCTGACACAAGGTTGCCCACAAGGAGGTGTGCTGTCACCCCTGGAATGGTCCCTGGTAGTGGATGAACTACTAAGGGAACTGAACCTCTTAGGTTACTACGCTCAAGGGTACGCTGACGACCTGGCGATCATGGTGGTGGGAAAATGCGCATCGGTGGTCGCTGGGTTGATGCAGTCAGCACTAAGAGTCGTCGAGGATTGGTGCCAAAGGGTCAAGCTAACAGTAAACGCTGATAAGACGGTCTTGATACCTTTCACCAAAAAGAGGAAGTTGGAGGGACTAAGACCCCCAATACTCTTCGGGAAAACTATTAAGTTTGCGGGTGATGTCAAATATCTAGGAGTAATCCTAGACAAAGGACTCACTTGGAATAAGCACATCGAGTACATTACGAAAAAGGCTAGATGTGCCCTGGGTTCCTGCTGGAAGCTTGTCAGCTCTAAATGGGGTATTCGGCCGAAGGCAATGCTATGGCTATATACAGCCGTAGTGAGACCGATTACCACATATGGCTGCGTAGTGTGGCATAAAAAGGCTGAACAAGTATACTGTAATAAAAGTTTAAACAGCGTACAGAGACTGGCATGTCTTATAATCACGGGTGCACTCTCGTCAACACCCACCGCTTCTCTCGAGGCCCTGATCAACTTAACTCCGCTTCCTCTGCTTGTTCAGATGGAGGCCAGAAAGGTGGCTCTCAGGGCCAGGACGGCGGGTAAGACGAATTGGACCTCCACCCCATTTCGACAGCTGGAACAGTCTCTCAGTGAATCACCTGTCATGGCCATGCCATCAGATGCCATGATCAAGGTGAATAGCTTTTCGAAGCAATATCAGGTTTTTATACCTTCCAGGGAGGACTGGGAAAGAAAAATCCCAATCGATGTCCGCCCTAGCGACATAGTTTGGTTCACGGATGGATCAAGGAAAGACAACCGTGCGGGAGCCGGATTCTACGGGGGCAGGCCACCGAAAGGCAAATACGCCTGTTTGGGGGAGTTTGCGACCGTGTTTCAGGCTGAAGTCTTCGCTATCCTCGGTTGTTCACTAGAAAGCCTGGAGATGGCCCTAGTTAATAAAAACGTGTTTATCTTCTCCGATAGTCAAGCTGCACTTAAAGCACTGACTGCCGTAGAAGTCTCGTCCAAATTAGTTCTGGAATGCATTGAGACGTTAAACATGCTGGGAAGGAACAACAGCATCCGCCTAGTATGGGTCCCGGGCCACAGTAACGTCCCCGGCAACGAAACCGCTGACGAACTGGCTAGGCTGGGGGCCGAGAGTCTCATATATGGCCCAGAACCTGTCTGTGGTATAACTCCCAGTACCACAAAACAAGTGCTCAAGGAATGGGGCCACACACTATGCAGGAAGCAATGGGCTGAGACCCCTGGCCTTGAACACTCCAAGGCACTAATTCCTGGCTTCAACATGAAACTAGCAGAATTAGTGCTCACCCTGGGTAGGAACCAATTAAGAATCCTTACCAGAAGCCTAACTGGGCACTGCAAGCTCAACAAACACCTAAACAGAATGGGTATTTGTAGCATAACGACTTGCAGATTCTGTGAGGAGGAGGATGAAACACCTATACACCTTCTCCTCGACTGTCCTGCTCTAGTACAGAGCAGGAACAGGCACCTTGGTCACCACGAATACTCATCCACAGAGGAAATTCGTGGCACCAACCCCAACCATATCGTTCAATTTATGAGCAGTATTGGGTTGGGGATGATTCTTTAGTGCGAAGGAGTCACAATAGATCCTAATGGGTCGCAGTGACGCCAGGGCTATAGCGACCTGCCTTCTATAAAAAAAAAAAAAAAAAAAAAAAAAAAAAAAAAATAGTCAAATATAAGTCTTGTACATAATATTATTATTATCTAAATGAATACCATCTACGAATTTCCTCTTGGATGAGGCCGTCAATACGAGTCCGAACATGAAACCTCCACTTTGGGTTCAAAATAATATTTTGGAGCTCGGCTCCTATAGAATCCTGGCGATGCTGCAGCAGCAGCATGCAAATATTTACTGTTACCTACGTCTTACTAATTGTTGCAATTAAAATGAGCGCAAACACGAAACCTCTGCTATAAGTTGGTGAGGAGTTGGGTATCCTATTGATTACCAGGTTATGCTGCAGCATTATTCCATTAATGTGTATTTATTCATAAATGTCACGAACTAGAATGCAAAATATTATAAAGCCCATCAAATGACTGCAAGTTTCTGATCGGCCCTTCACAAACCAGATGAACCGCAATTTTCCAGCACTGAGCAGGCTGATGATGATGAACTATGGCTAAGAATACTCTCAATCATGTAAGCTTTCAAACAAACAAAAAAATAGATCAAAATCGGTCCACCCGTTTGGATGCTACGATGCCACAGACACACAGACCGACTGACAGACCGACTGACATGCAGACAGACACGTCAAACTTATAACACCCCTCTTTTTTGTCGGGGGTTAAAAATGTGTCATGTTAGTAGTTACCATGCCCATAAATACAGTATGCTTAGATTTAAATTAGTTTTGTTACCTAATTAACACATCAAGCCCCGTACGAGCACCGGTGATTGCAACAACAATAGAATACAATAGCAATTCTTGGAACCCTCGATCGAAAGATTAAGAAAAACATTACTATGGGAAAATTGAATTTCACGAACACCTACTTACAAAAACGGAAACTTCATACTTTAACCTCTAATAGTAGTAAAAAAACCTAAAATCTTACAACGCATAGGTACCACGCAAAATTTGATTTCGATTTGTTTACATTCTTTTTGAGTTTAGCTCAAGAATACAATATTATGTATACTGGAACTTATTACTAGGTTATTAAATCTTTAGAATTTATAACATACCTTGTATAGAGAAATTAAACACTCCAAGGTTTTTGCAACACGATTTTACTACAGCGAAACTGACACAACCTTTCAACACGACGCCCGCGCAGCGACTAAGGTAACTTACCTGGGGTGTATGTAAGAATTTCCGGAATGTTCAACAAATTGCGGGACCTGTGACTCGTATTAACTACGATTGAGTTCATTTCTACCATCCATGAAATTGTAGTATCTAAGAAGTCATTATTTGTCCGTAGAAAAATTTGAACCGTTAAAATGTCGTAACATAGCAAGCATAAAAATTGCTTCCCGCAAAAAGGTCGTAACATCTGGGATGTATCGAAACAGGAACAGCGTAAATATGTTTTAATTAAAAACCAATGATATTCAACTAAATACAGATCTGTTACGTTCATACTATTTTCCGGCTTAAATTGCTTCCGAACAATTTTCAAATTCAATTGTCAAATTTGACAGATAAGTGAAACAAAAGATACGAAATGACATTTACATAAAAGAGACAGACTATACAAAAGACGGGTCAATTGGCCCGTATTTAATGGCTTCACAACGCGCGCGGTAGTAACATATCTGCTTTGAGTTTTTTTATATAATATCATTGTTAAAAACACAAACTTCTTCAAATCGTATCTCAAAAAAGTATAAATACGCAGTTTTGTGGGCAGTTAAACCAAAAAAAATTATCACACTTTTTAAAATGCTATATTAATTTTTATATTTTATATTATACACTTTTTAAAATAATATATTAGTTCCATGGTGTGTACATCCTATAACCGCGTATGCGCCGTGCGGACCACTCACCGTATCTGCCGATCCACACTCGCGCGCGAAGGCACGCCGCGGACCGCGGCGCGGATCGCGGCGCGGATCGCGGCGCAAATCGCGGCGCGGATCGCACATTAAGCCCCATCCCCACTCGCGTGCGAACCGCGCGCGACGCCGCGAAATTTCCGCGAAACGTGAGTGTGGATTCGGTTCGCATATTTTTCGCACTTCGCGGCTGGTTCCCCGGCCGCATCCACACTCGCACGCGGACCGTGCGCGACGCCGCGGCACCGCGAAATTTCTGCGAAGCATGAGTGTGGATCCGATTCGCATATGTCTCGCACTTCGCGGCCCGTTCCCCGAATGTTGTCGGTTTTCTGTCCCGCGACAAAGGGTTTTTTTTTTAATCTTTATTTTAATAAGGGCTTTTGCCATACAAGACATGCCAGCATTGTTTAGTGAACAGATAATACAGTCTGTCAAGAAAGAGTAGACGCGCGGAATTTTGCTGGGAATACGAAAGAGTGCCGTTGTGTTTTTGTATTATTTTCCTAAAATTGTGTTATTTCGGTTGTTAATGTGTAATGTTGGTAGAATATTAACCATTACGTATTACGATTTACGTACGTCCTCACAGAAAACCGGCGTTGACGTGGGAGAGCCATGCTTCGGCATGAATGGGCCGGCTCGACCGGAAAAATACCACGTCCTCACAGAAAACCGGCGTGAAACAGCGCTTGCGCTGTGTTTCGCCGAGTGAGTGAGTTTACCGGAGGCCCAATCCCCTACCCTTTTCCCTTCCGTACCCTCCCCTATTCCCTTCCCTACCTTCCCCTATTACCCCTTAATCAGAAGAGCTGCAGGTGCGTTGCCAGCCTTGGCAACGCACCTGCAGCTCTTCTGATGCTGCGAGTGTCCATGGGCGACGGAAGTTGCTTTCCATCAGGTGACCCGTTTGCTCGTTTGCCCCCTAATTTCATAAAAAAAAAACATTAAAAATTTGATGTCGTGCACAAGTGTGGGCAAGTGATACAACTTCAAGAAACGTGCCATTTTGTGTTCCCTCCAAAACTCCGTCGAAAGTTTTAGTAAAGGGTCTACCACTTTACTAAAACAACTGACTTGACTCGTTGACTTTACTGACTACTTTTTAACCGACTTCAAAAAAAGGAGGTTATCAATAATTCGACGCGTATGTATGTAATATTTCCAGAACTGTCCAGTTTTTTTATATGTTAATCTATAGCAGCTTCTGAACAAATGTGCCAAATTTCGAAAGTGTATGTATGTATGTATTTGGCATCACACAGCATTATACTAATATTATGATATTAATGTAACTAGATCACAATAACTGTACCACTCAATACAGCTGTTTATTATTATGATGTTTCGTGTGATGCTGGAAATAAAAGTATTCTTATTCTTATTCTTATGTACGTATGTATGTTTTTATGTTTGTGCGCGCATATCTCTGGAACTACAAGTCCGATTTAAGTGATTCTTTTTTTGTTGTACTAGGTATTGTTTAACTTAGGGAATGCTGCAAGTTTCATCAAAATCGGTTCAGTAGTTTTTGAGATAGGGAATTTTAATGCTACGTAATTATTTACGTTGAAGTCGGTTTTATCTTTTTAAAATATTATTTTTAGACTTTTACTAGACTTTTGACTTGACGATCATCTGGAAAAACAACTTTTTGTAAACTTTTCACGATTTTTTTTCCCGCCATATTTTACTTGACACTGGCCATTCTTAAAAAACCGAGTGCCATATTATGAAAAAAGTAGACGCGCGGGAAATTTTTCAAATAAAGAACGCTTAAAGCGCGGACATGTCGCGAACTTTGAGAGGATTTGGTAGTAATGTGCGATCCGCGCCGCGATTTGCGCCGCGATCCGCGCCGCGATCCGCGCCGCGGTCCGCGGCGTGCCTTCGCGCGCGAGTGTGGATCGGCAGTTACTACCAAATCCTCTCAAAGTTCGCGACATGTCCGCGCTTTAAGCGTTCTTTATTTGAAAAATTTCCCGCGCGTCTACTTTTTTCATAATATGGCACTCGGCTTTTTAAGAATGGCCAGTGTCAAGTAAAATATGGCGGGAAAAAACAATCGTAAAAAGTTTACAAAAAATTGTTTTTCCAGATGATCGTCAAGTCAAAAGTCTAGTAAAAGTCTAAAAATAGTATTTTAAAAAGATAAAACCGACTTCAACGTAAATAATTACGTAGCATTAAAATTCCCTATCTCAAAAACTACTGAACCGATTTTGATGAAATTTGCAGCATTCCCTAAGTTGAACAATACCTAGTACAACAAAAAAAAGAATCACTTGAATCGGACTTGTAGTTCCAGAGATATGCGCGCACAAACATAAAAACATACATACGTACATAAGAATAAGAATACTTTTATTTCCAGCATCACACGAAACATCATAATAATAAACAGTATTGAGTGGTACAGTTATTGTGATCTAGTTACATTAATATCATAATATTACAATGCTGTGTGATGCCAAATGCATACATACATACACTTTCGAAATTTGGCACATTTGTTCAGAAGATGCTATAGATTAACATATAAAAAAACTGGACAGTTCTGGAAATATTACATACATACGCGTCGAATTATTGATAACCTCCTTTTTTTGAAGTCGGTTAAAAAGTAGTCAGTAAAGTCAACGAGTCAAGTCAGTTGTTTTAGTAAAGTGGTAGACCCTTTACTAAAACTTTCGACGGAGTTTTGGAGGGAACACAAAATGGCACGTTTCTTGAAGTTGTATCACTTGCCCACACTTGTGCAGGACATCAAATTTTTAATGTTTTTTTTTATGAAATAAGGGGGCAAACGAGCAAACGGGTCACCTGATGGAAAGCAACTTCCGTCGCCCATGGACACTCGCAGCATCAGAAGAGCTGCAGGTGCGTTGCCAAGGCTGGCAACGCACCTGCAGCTCTTCTGATTAAGGGGTAATAGGGGAAGGTAGGGAAGGCAATAGGGGAGGGTACGGAAGGGAAAAGGGTAGGGGATTGGGCCTCCGGTAAACTCACTCACTCGGCGAAACACAGCGCAAGCGCTGTTTCACGCCGGTTTTCTGTGAGGACGTGGTATTTTTCCGGTCGAGCCGGCCCATTCATGTCGAAGCATGGCTCTCCGACGTCAACGCCGGTTTTCTGTGAGGACGTACGTAAATCGTAATACGTAATGGTTAATATTCTACCAACATTACACATTAAAAACCGAAATAACACAATTTTAGGAAAATAATACAAAAACACAACGGCACTCTTTCGTATTCCCAGCAAAATTCCGCGCGTCTACTCTTTCTTGACAGACTGTATTATCTGTTCACTAAACAATGCTGGCATGTCTTGTATGGCAAAAGCCCTTATTAAAATAAAGATTTAAAAAAAACCCTTTGTCGCGGGACAGAAAACCGACAACATTCGGGGAACGGGCCGCGAAGTGCGAGACATATGCGAATCGGATCCACACTCATGCTTCGCAGAAATTTCGCGGCGCCGCGGCGTCGCGCACGGTTCGCGTGCGAGTGTGGATGCGGCCGGGGAACCAGCCGCGAAGTGCGAAAAATATGCGAACCGGATCCACACTCACGTTTCGCGGAAATTTCGCGGCGTCGCGCGCGGTTCGCACGCGAGTGGGGATGGGGCTAGATAACGGGGCACCCCGCACTGGGCGCGGCCGCGACCACGGCCATAGACAAAAGGTTGCTCATGGAATTTGGGATTTGAGAAAAAAATATATATGTCAAAACTAATTAACGAAAGTCAAACGCTGTGTTTCGTTTATTTCTTTTGAAAATCCGTACAACATTGTAAAATAAATCGATACTTATTATAAATTACTTACAACATTCCTAAAACTTAAGAAAGTCTTTCAAATTTTCCACATTAGAAACCTCTGTCCTCTTTGGTGTTTGCGTGCTTATGAAAAAATGTCTTCACCGGTAAGTTTCTATTGTGTGTTTTTTGTCCATGTGATTTTTGTTATTTACCTTTGTGTATTGTTCAGACCGAGGAGAGCGTAAGACGTAATAGTGAGAGCGAGAGTTGTGATGCGGGGACTCCGGATCACGATCCTCACTACGACCCTATTGTCTCGTTGCCGTTAGTGGAGGTCCCCACTAATGAAGAGGAGGAAGAGGAATTGGTGAAGATCAGAGCAAGACTTTACAGATACGACACAAGTGATCATGAGTGGAAGGTATAATACAGTAAATATGTTGCTCAATTAAAAGTATTAATTATTATAAATTAGTTAGGGTGGGAGCTTTAAAATAATTTTGTTTATTATATGCACTTGAAATAAACAGTACCTTCTAAATTTATATCTATGGAAATGGATTTTATAAACAAAGAGTTCTTTGTCTTAATCCTTCGATTGTGGATTCTTGGAAATCTATTGTTATTCTATAGTGTCTCGCTCACCGTTGAACTTATGGGGCTTGATGGGTTAATACTATTTGTATGTTAAAATCAATGTGATGGAATTGTGGACATTGTTATTACAGGAGCGTGGTACTGGAGACATAAAACTACTGCGCCACAAGATAAACAACTCAGTCAGGGTGGTGATGAGACGTGACAAAACTCTCAAAGTGTGCGCCAATCACTTCATCACCCCTGATATACGTATGAATGTACACTGTGGATCAGACAAGGCATTCAATTGGTCAGTTTTTGCCGACTTTGCCGATGAGCAGTGCAAACAGGAATTACTCGCTATTAAATTTGGCAATCCACAAAGTAAGTTAAAAAATTTAATACTTTATTAATAAATAATTATTCAATATATTTTTACTGAATAACATCTTAAAAATCAAAATTAATAATTCTTTTTATTAAAATATGGGATAAAATGTAACTTTATTTCTAAAATATAACTAAAGAAATCTTTACTTTATTAATTTACAGATGCTCAGCTGTGGAAGACAAAGTTTGCTGAAGCTCAAGAAATTGTCAGAACCAAGTGCAGTCTTTACACACAAGATCCATCATCCGACGAAGACGAGAGCAGTATCACACGAAGTGAGGATACTGACACCCCTGAACCCAAGTCAGTTGATAAAGATGACAGTACAAAGAAAGAACTCAATATCGACAAAGACTCTGAAGGTGTAGTCATAAAACTGAAAGAGCTTAAAGTAGATAATGACAAGTCGGAATAGTTTGTGAAGGCACTATTTTCTATAAACGCCATTTAAATATATTATTTTATTGTTCTTTGATCTTCACAAAGTTGATTATGAACTTTGAAAACTTAGAAGCTTAAGATTTTTAATAAATGACATATCATTTGATAAAAGTTTTGTTTCATTTTATCTCAACGGTTTCGTAGTGGAATTAATTTGTCACTACAAAAATTCAAATTATTCAGTAGATTAGGAAATGAAATAATAAATTAACATTTTAAATTACACAGTAAGTTTGGACAAAACATAAAATAAATATGCAGTCATTTACTTAAACACACTTTATTGCTTGTTTGTGCACATAGATATTTAAGGTTCTTATAACTAGTGTATCAAACATGTGTTAAGTAAACTTATGTGATAAGAGGAATGTTTTAAAGATACCATCTTTTTACCTTCTCAATTATTACTGTCTATAAAATCTATAAAGTCTTAAAATCATAAAATATAGTGTTTAACACATTCTTATTTGTGTATTAAATTTTTTTTCTTAAATAATAAGTTGTAAATATGTATTGTAAAATGCAGACATAATGACTTGTGAATTATTTGGAATTATTTGTGAGGATTGCTTAAAAGATCAACACTCAAAATAGCTTTACATTTTAAAACAAAATCTTGGTTTTAGAACTACAAAAATCTTATCAAGTAAAGAAGTAATGTGATAAACAATCTTATAGTATTGCTTCTTCAACAAATCAGTGCAGTGACAAACAACAAAACCTAAAAAAATATTGAGCCTAGCTCAGTTCAAAGCTCTTCTTTTCCTTTCTTTTTATCACTAAATTGGAATGACTGTAAGATGTTTATTCTGTTTTCTAATTCCTTCTTCTTGGCATCAGAAATTTTGGTATTAAGTAACTTTTGCACCCTTTCATTTTCAGTCTTGATGAAGTCATTTCCTTTTTCTAGAATTTTTTCCATTATCATTTTGTAGATTTTACCAGATGTGGCTTCCTGAAAAAAAAAAAAAAAAACAAATTATTATTAGGTTTATAAAGATAAAATGACTATAGTATTAATACCTCGATAGTGGAAAAACCAGACACAATAGATTTTGTTATTGCGGCCGCATGTGGCGGCTTGGGAGTTGAAGCATTAATATAAAAATTGCAAAACTACTTACTTTGTTATTTAGCTTTTTGACAATATCTTCGGTCTCTTTCAACACCAATTTTCTATCTTCTGAATTAGATTTTATAAACTTAATTGCCTGCAAATCCAACTCCTTCACACAACCGGGGAGGCTTAAAAATATACCGCTCTTTTCGCGTACGAATCTTCGCAGTTCATCACTGGTAAAGCCTTTTGTTTCATCAAATGCAATAGGTTCAGTTTGGTCCTTTAAAAACAACTTTACTACGGGGAAATTATCTTTAGTAGCTCCGTATTTTTTGGCCAGGGCTTCATTATCTTTTTCGCCGTAGTCTTTAACGCCTACTTCGGCGAATAACAAATCTCCCACATCTCTGGATTCCTTTGCGAGTGCCACGAAAGCATCGTGCTTGTCTCCGTACGGAAACGCCACATCGAATTTTACCAACGAGGCTTCAAATTTACCGATAACTTTATCAAAAGAATACTCATCCAACTCCACTGAACCGCCCGCAGCGTACACTTTGTGTGCCAAAGTAGCAACAGTAATTAAATTCACAAGTATTATTGTTTGCATTTTCATGTGCAGGTTGTATCTAAAAATATTGATATTACTTTAATTCTCAGGCCAGATTATTAAATCGCAATTATTTTTACATGAAATTCACTTTAAAACTTTGTTGACATTTCGCAATTCGCATTTGACAAGTTGGCACTAATTGGCAGCCGGCGACCGGCGTTTTTTTTTATAATAGCACTTCGGTTATAACAATGGCCAGTGTCGAGTACAATATTATGGCGGGAAAATATTATAAAAGGCCCCATTCACTATCCTGCACTGCAGTCCTGCTGCAGTCCACCGTGCAGGCCTGCAACACCATTCACTATCCTGCATAAGCCGGCGGACTGCACGCAGGATAGTGAATGGTGTTGCAGGCCTGCACGGCGGACTGCAGCAGGACTGCAATGCAGGATAGTGAATGGACCGTTTAAGAATAACTGTTATTGATACTCAAAGGAACTAGGGATCCATAGCCGCTGCCAGTCTTATTGGCAGCCAGTACTGGCTCTGTGTAAATTATACTTTACTTGCCTATTTGACTCCTTTGATGTACGTCAAAAACCGACAACGTGTATTTGGTATTGGTCATATTTCGTCGCCTGAGTGCTAGATTGTTGCACCGACCATTTTGACCAAAAATGAGTTATGAATGCAGGATGATTAACGGACAAAAATCGGTTTTATTACACTAAAGATAATGTTAAATTTTCCAAACAAAAGGGCTGTTTCTTTAGTTTAAAATTTTTTTGTTCACAACGAAAAAATATTAATTCCCTGCTTAATAATCCCATCTCCACGATTTTGATTTTTGCGTGCTTGTTTGGTCCACCTCCAGCTATATAGCCCATCACAGCTCGCTATAGGCGTGACGTAAGCGCCCGCCATTTTGTTTTGGGATTCAGTGTGGCTTCGAATAGTGCACAAAAATATCGTAAAAACATTGTTGTATAGTGTTTGATTTACAAATAAGCATCTGATTATAATCTGCTTATATGTCCCGAACATATTATAAAAGAAAAACCACTCGAGAACCTGCCGAAATTGAACTGTAAGTACTTTTAAGGTATCTCTCATGTAGCTCGTGTTTCTTCTACAGGATGTTGAGATAACGTCACCTAAGAAAAAAAAAAAGAAAATGACAATCAAATCACAGAAAGCATATCTACTAAACAAATGAAGCTAAACTGAAGACGGAAAATAAAAAGGAAAATGTAACAAAGAAAAAACACAGATTAAGAAATGAAAAAAAAAACATCCAAAAATGCAAATAAATCAGTAAAAGCAATGAAAAGAGCAGAGCAAAGAGGAAGAAGTTTTTTTAATATACTACACATACTGTAACAGTGATACTCACAATAATTAGTACACTCTACTTACAACACAATCACAACATATTTACACTCGTACTCGCATTCACGTCACACATCATACTTAAAATATAAAATACAAAAATACAAAATCTTTATTCATAAATTTAAAAACATATAATAACAGTGTTTGAGACCCCCTTTTAAGTAAAGTTTACCTGTGTTAGGGGAATCTCGCTCTGCCGAAAACGATAAAATTTAGAAAATATAAATGAGGCTAGTAATTGTTACAAGTAGAAATAATATAGAGTTTACTCTTTAAATTTTTATTTTTTTATATTTTTTATTTAATTTGATATATTATCTTAAAAGCTATTCGGGAAGCGACTTATAATATAAGACTTAGTCGTTCAAAACACTCTTTCTTGCACATTTCATGCATTTCATGCACATTTTGTGGCTAAAATAAGAATGTACGAATACTTTAATAAATTTTTAAAATTTTAAATAACATAATTATTTTTAAACATTCTGTACCTTGAACAAAGAACAAAGTGGTAGCTGGAACAAAGAATCACTGACTGATTATTTTGCAATTTGTGCTAAGAGCAATGCAGTTTTGTTCTACGTCCACATTCGTAATTTTGTTGGTGGTATTTTGTTCCACCTCCATTTTTAAACTTAAAAATAAACGAAATCTCATCATATTTTGATTTTGAAGAAGTAGTTTTTGATTCCACTTATCATTATAAACATAGTCATTTAAGTAATTGGTCGCCTTACGCATGCATCACAAAAATAAACATAATAACCTGTCTAGTGAAAAATTTGGTCAATGGTCTATTAAAGGACAATCTAGCACTCAGGCGACGATTTGTCAAATAGGCAAATAAGGCCAATATTTGTCAAACATACCCTCTACACATGGTGATTGTTTGGCGAATACATCAAATACGCAAATACAAATAGCCATGTGAAGTGCCTGCATAACATTAATTTCTTATCGCAAGTAGGTACTCTATCTAGATTCTAGATGTAATAAAGTCGAAACTTTGAATCGTACGTTTTATTACTATTATTTTTGTAGTACTTACATTATAATTAATATTTGGTTGGTAAATTCTTTATACGTGGGACATATATATATTTTTTTCCCACACGGGAGAGCCATGCTTCGGCACGAATGGGCCGGCTCGACGGGAGAAATACCACGGGCCCATATAAAACCGGCTTGAAATAGCGCTTGCGCTGTGTTTCGCCGAGTGAGTGTGTTTACCGGAGGCTACCCTACCCATTTCCCTTCCCTACCCTCCTCTATTTCCTTCCCTACCCTTCTCTATATTTCCTTCCCTACCCTCCCCTATTTTTACGGTTTAAATAACTAATCATTTTTATTATTTATTTAAACCGATTACATTAAAATTATTTATGTATTATTTATTTAAAGAAAATATTGGTTATTAAAGTTTTAAACATGAATTATTATTGTTAGGTGAATGGCATCGAACGAAACTTTACAAGAGGCTTGGATAGGGATGATACTTATTGAAAACGGCCGTAAGTTGTTCGCGAAATCTTACTTGTTTTATCTTGCATAACCTCCTCATTTAACTTTTCTATTGGAATATTTGCAGTGTTTTTACTCACCTTTCTTACCGTTCTACTTCGCGTTTCCATAGATTTTTATTGCGTAATTCCTTCCGCGCCTTGTTCGGTTCACATTTTTTAACAAATCGGGCTAATTCCTCCATTTTTACTTATGAAAACTGAATAAAAACTACAACCACTCGTCGCTTCACAAAGTAAAATGACCATACTACACCCATACTGTTTTGATGATCTCGTGACGAAATTCAAGCGCTGCCATTGGTCGAATACAATATAGTGGATTTTGAAACTCACTGCCATCATGATAATATAGTTGATAGTTTTGCTACGAAACGTTTTATTTGTTAAATTTTGACATCTTTTAGCGTGTTTGGGAACTGAATGTTCACTGCATTTTATGCAGAAATGTTTATACTTTCTTAGGGTATAACTAACTCCAACAACGTCCAAAGACGTTTTAGCGGGATTTGATACTATACCACTCAAATATGATTTTATGAAAATAGGAATTGTACTGACGAAAACGCTTTTGCGGTACTTCCGATTTTGATGTGACGTCATCCTATTTGTAATTTAATATATTTTATTTATCGCGCTCGTTATGTGTAAGTTTATTTGTACATAAATAATATGATTAAGCCTAGAAAGATTTATAAAATATATTTTCTTGAATAATTCAAATAAAACATCAGTTTATTGTAGTTGGGAAATGAAATGGCCAAAACTTTTCTACAAAAGTGTTCAATATTACAAATGATTTCTAAATTCTTTTCTAATTTTTTGGCACTGTTAGACTCGTACGCTTAGCACATAAAACTTATTTCAATAAACAAAGTATAATATACAAAAAACATGACGTCACACTATGGCGGTACAATGGCGGATAGTGTTTTTGGCGCCATATAAAAGGCATATTTTTCAATCAACATTTTTATGGGTTTATAATGTTTAAAATATTAGTTTTTTTGGTGAAAATGAATGATTAAGAAGCGATTAGAATGAAGAAAAAAAAAGGTCAAGTAGCCTATTGCGTTTTACTAGGTATAATATTATAATGCAAATGTGGATTGTGGTAAATAAATATATTCAGCAGCTAATATATTTGCCATTTGTTACTATTTTATTAAAATTTAAAACTTATCGTGTTTACATCAGAAAATATAATATTAACGACGAATAATCCTATTGATCAATCTTATCTGCATTTATTATAGTGAACTTGTCTTGTTGACTTCTTTCTAAACACTCTCGTTCGTATATTTTGTTTATTTTCTTCACATCAGTCGCACTAAGTCCTTGCCAATGTCCCATTGCCCAACCGTCGTTCTGAAAAACAATTCCATCATAATATTTTTCCAAAATATAAAATAAAATCAGGGACAGATACAAGAAAATGTGTCGCGACATGGTCGCGACGAGCTAGAATAGTCCATACTTTACTAATACTAGCTATTTGACCGAGCTTTGCTCGGTATTCGATAAAACACGAATAAAATGACATTTTCTAAAAATGATTCCTAGCTAGATCGATTTATCGCCCGCGAAACCCACTATATATATTAAATTTCATGAAAATCGTTGAAGCAGATTCGCGATATGGTCGCGACGAGCTAGAATAGTCCATACTTTACTAATACTAGCTATTTGACCGAGCTTTGCTCGGTATTCGATAAAACACGAATAAAATGACATTTTCTAAAAATGATTCCTAGCTAGATCGATTTATCGCCCGCGAAACCCACTATATATATTAAATTTCATGAAAATCGTTGAAGCCGATTCCGAGATTCCAATTATATATATATATACAAGAATTGCTCGTTTAAAGATATAAGATAAGATATAAGATTATAAATGCGAAAGTATGTCTGTCTGTCTGTCTGTCTGTTACCACTTCACGCCCAAACCGCAGAACCGATTTTGGTGAAATTTGGTATGGAGATAGTTTGAGTCTCGGGAAAGGACATAGGACACTTTTTATCCCGGAAAAATGTACGGTTCTCGCGCGATAAACGTATTTTGGCGCAACGGAGTTCCGGGCGTCATCTAGTTACTTGAATAGACGCTGTAGATACATAATGGTCAAATACAGCATAAGATAATACATACAGTGAAAGAAAAGAGGAGGCCTTTGCCCAGCAGTAGGACACCAACGGCTGAATTGTAATAAATAAAAAAATCAAACAGTTTTTTTTAACTCTACCATAAAAATCTTTATTATTCCGTAAACGAAAATGTCGTGACCTCCCGTAATAGAAGCTCTGCTGACTGCAGTAACTCTCAACACGTTCAGTATGTTAACCCTATTACAAAGCAAAATAATCTTACCCAAATTGGATACATAAGGCTGGTAACACCGTCTTTAATTTGTAGCCAGGGGAAGTGCATAACGCTTTGGTAGTCATAAGCAAATCCGGCGGATGCTGCAGGGGGATATTTTTTCTCCATTTCGGCCTTTAGGTCTTAAACAGAAGTTATAATAAAAGGAGACTTTCTTGCTGAAGACTGAAGAGATTCTTATGTACACACTATTTAGAATGGTGACGAAGTTTTCGTATTTAATATATTTACAAATTACGCGTTTGGAAATAAGACTTAGGTACTTGAGTAATGAGTAAGATGTCTCATGTCGCTAATGCCTACCTAGCTGCTAGCATAATATTATGTATAGCATTTCGTGCTTACATGTGATCGGACCCTAAGTATGCGTCAGTCAAAACTAATTGGCCTGTTTCACCGCTTCCAGATAAGGTGCCCGATAGGGTTATTTGACAGATTTTCCATACTCCATCTGTCAAATTAAGTGGTGGATAGCCTTATCAGGAAGCGGTGAAACAGGCCCTTAATATTATTATTAATACCTGGTGTCAATTGATCCCAAACAATATGTATGAAGGCGTCTCGGTCGTGCGTGTTGTGCTGATGGTCCAGACCGAGGACGTGGACGAAGAAGTGAAGGAGATCATTCACAGACGTAAAACAATCTTGACCGATTTCTAATTGCTGCAAAATTAAAGATATTAAAAAAAACATTAATCTGCAAAGGCTTAAAGGAAGTTTCAAAACAATTTTTTATTTGCGATTCGTTGAACTCATTCTAAAGTATCTCCATATTATTACTTACATCTAAATCGGTTTGCTTTCGCATTTATAATATTAGTAAATAATAGGTGTAGGTAATCGGTGGCGCAGGGACGAGAACAGTGGAAGATCCTGGGGGAATCCTAGGGGAGGCCTTTGCCCAGCAGTGGTACGAGTACACTATAGGCTAATAAAAAAAAATGTAAGTACCTTATTTCCATTCGGTCTACCGGGAGTAGGACATTGGCATCTGTGCTCTGAAGATCTTCTTAGTACCAAAATGTTGCCTGAATGTCTACGTTTTTCAGTTGGTTCACGAGGTTTCGTTGTAGAACTTTTATTATCTACAGGAGCTTCGGTAAAACACAAGGTATTAGTTAGCAAGGTTATCTAAGGTCTTAATATTTCTTACAAAGTTGAGTAAGTTTTGAGTCATTATGTTTGGTAGATTCTAGATCGCAGTAATATTTTTAGACCTTAATATCTAATTTATTTAAATTCACAAATATTTGATCCATTTTCTAATTCCATACTAAAACAAATGGTTTGTGCTTACCTAGATGCCTCCTTTTCACTTTTTTGGGTTCACCGGCATCATAATCAGCTATCATATTTTCTACAATGTTTAGCGGTTCCTCTTGTGCATTAACGCTCATTTGAAAATGCTGTGCTTTCGATTTAGTATCTGTTTCGTTTTTTTCTTCACCGAAGTCTATGTCTAGTTCAAGACGTTGCTTATCACTCGGCTGGTCGCCCAGTGAGGTGTTGAATTCTGGGTTGTTGTATATCACCAAAGGTGCTGGATCGTCTATGTACTCGTCCGCTTCGATATCCGTTACATCTCTGAATTCGATACACGTCTCTTTTTGTATATGACCGAAAACTGTTTTAATATTTTCTATTTCTTCGGTTGCTGAAAGTTTTTAATGCTTATTCCTTTTTCTAATTTTTTAAACCAAATTATTTTTAAACGTTTAGGGAGATCGCACACGTCATACTTTTTGTGTGATCGAGTCTGCGGCTTCCATGCAGTCTGATGGCGCGCGCCATGCAGATTGTATGTAAGCCGCAGATACGATCACACAAAAAGTGTGACGTGTGCGATCTCCCTTATTAAATTAAAAAAAATTAAGTATTACTTAAATTAATGCTTACAGAACTCTACGTTGTCCTTAAATTTGTAATTAACGACACCAAAAGGCCACAGTCTGTCCTCGAAATAGTTTCTGATTTCTTCAGGAGTAGCTTTTACATTTCCTTTCCCTTTTTGTCGATTTTGTGTAACTACGCTTGGACACGTTTTTAGGAGATAATCCTTATTTCGTTTAACGCATTCCAACCCGTAAATAGTCGACACCTTTTCGATATCTATTTGGCTTAGACTCTCTCGCTGGCCAATTGTTATTCCAGCCTAAATATATTAATGAAGAAATCAGGAAATCAGTTATGGTATAAACATGACGTAAATTATATAATAGCATCATAGTTTGCCTTCCTAATAAAATAGCCTCGACAGTGTTCTTCATTTTGGTGTGTTCGTATTCTTCTTATAGTTTGATGATTTTAATTTTAAAACGCCCTCGTTGTCAATTTTTACCCGACTTCCAAAAAAGAAGTTTCTATGATCGGCTGTGGTTATTTTTTACCAATAGGTAAAAGTATGGTATCTAGTTGTAACTAGTGATGAGCAAAATGAGTCTTGGTCTTGCAGTCTTGGTCTTGGTCTTGCAAAAATTGCAAGACCAAGACCAAGACCAAGACTACCCTAAGACTAGCAAGACCAAGACCAAGACTAGGTGTGCAAGAACAAGACCAAGACCAAGACCGACTATGCAAGAGTCTTGCTCCATGCAAGACTCTTGCTAAAATTTTTTATTTATAGTCGCAGTGACTATAATATTCATGAGGTAAAAATATTTGTAACAATATAATATCTATTTAACATTAATTTCAAGTTCTTGTGATACAGCCTGGAAACAGGCAGACGAACAGGCATGTGTAAGTAATTGGGACCCGTTTTTGCCCTTTTTATTATGTAAACACTATAAACATGCATTTAAACTAAAAATTTGGGAATATACGTAATACGTGGCGGCCGAAAAGGAAGATCTTTCAACCGAGAGAGAATCCGAAAATCCAGCCAAGTGCGAGTTGGACTCGCCCATGAAGGGTTCCGACTCCGCAGCAGCAAAAAGGTTTATTTTAGGAAATAAAAAGGTTCTTGATTAATCTTTATAGCTCTTAGGGTCTTATCACACTGGCGATTAGCAAGCGATTTCAAAGCGACGCGATTGCGCAGCGTGCACGCCGCGACAGCGCAGCGTCGTCGCGGCGTGGCGTGGATGCCATTTTGTACACTCGTCTAGGGAATTCTCTAGACGAGTGGACTCCATTTTGTACACTTGTTTAGGGAATTCCCTAGACAAGTGTACAAAATGGCGTCCACACTACGCCGCGACGTCGTTGCGCTGTCGCGGCGTGCACGTCGCGCAATCGCGGCGTGCGCGCTGCGCAATCGCGTCGCTTTCAAACCACTCGCTAATGGCCAGTGTGATAAGGCCCTTATAGTTTCGGAGAAAAGTGGCTGTGACATACGGTCGGACAGACAGACAGACATGACGAATCTATTGGCAACCTCTGTGGCTCAAATGGTTGAGTGTGTGGCAGCTCAAGCCGGGGGTCGCGGGTTCGAATCCCGCCGACGGAACAAAAAGTTTTTCAATGTTTCCGGGTCTGGATGTGTATTAAATATGTGTATGATATAATAAAAATCTTAAATATATGTATAGTATAAAAGTATTATATATATATTTCCGTTGTCTGGTACCTGTAACACAAGTCCTTCAGGTACTTAGCACGGGGCCAGACTGACGTGGTGTGAAGCGTCCATAGATATTATTATTATTATTATTTATAAGGGTTCCGTTTTTTGCCATTTGGCTACGGGACCCTAAAAAAAACTTTTTTTTCAAAATTTTCATTTTTCTTAAGGAAATTATTGCCGCTAAAAGATCAGCTTATGCTGAGTTGGCTCTCGACTTTTCATTAGTATTTTCAATATTCTCTTAACAAGTTAAGATTATAATATGTAGCTAGTCTAATAATTTAGGTTTGAAAATGTTTTTTTTTCGAGAAAATTAAAACGTTTACAGAAAGTTTTGAAAAATGTTTGCAAGAGTCTTGCTTTTTGCAAGACCAAGACCAAGACTAGGCGTGCAAGACCAAGACCAAGACCAAGACCAGACAGATTTAAGCAAGACCAAGACCAAGACTGCACAAGCAAGAACAAGACCAAGACCAAGACTGGTCGAGTCTTGGTCTTGGTCTTGCTTTGCTCATCACTAGTTGTAACTGAGGAAAACTTACCGGCGCCTCTATTGTTAGTTTACCATTCTTAGAAAATGCTCTAGCAGGATAATGTAGCACACTTGCATAATCATAAGGAAGGAATGATAGAGGATTTTCCGATTGTAAATCAAAATACTTCCTGTAACCTGAAATGTAATGACATTTTATATAATTGTCGTAACTTACTCAATAGGCTCAATATAACATAATTAATAAATTACGTACAATGTACGTTGTACCATCGAGAAAATTGATTCCTGAGCAGTTGACAGACCAACGTCATTTGGTCGGATCATGTGTGTTTGTCATTATCGGGCTGGATTTGAAGTAACGCGACCAAACTACTTAGATCCCCCATCTGCCTAGGAATCAACTTCACTGATAGTACATACAATAGAGTCTGATTTACACTAAAAAAATCTTGTACTGTAAATAACTGTATTTTGAAAAGATAAAACCGACTTCAAAATTGTACGTTATTGAGAATTATTTAAATTCCCTATCTCCTAGACTATTGAACCGATTTTGATGAAACTTGCACTATTTCCTAAGTTGAACAATACCTAGTACAACAAAAAAAAAAGAATTACTGGAATCGGAATGATAGTTCCAGAGATATGCGAACACAAACATAAAAACATACATACATACAATATACACTTTTGAAATTTGGCACATTTATTCAGACGCTAATATAGACTAACATTTACGAAAATTGGGCAGTTTTAGAAATATTACATACATACGCGTCGAATTGATAACCTTCTTTTTTTGAAGTCGGTTAAAAAGTTTCGTTTTCGAAACCACAGTCCCGGAGTCCAACGCGTTTTTTCTGATTATTTCAGGTAGGTTAGTACATTAGATACCTGGTTTGATGTTGTTCCAGTCTACGGTGATGTACCGATCGCGGTCTGGTCTCGTGTGCTCGTGGGAGAACCCCAGGACGTGCATAATTTCGTGTGCTATCTCCCCTAGCGACATGCAGTTGTAACCGATGACGACCACCTAAAAATTGTATTTTGTTCTATTTATTTTTAAGTTTTTAAATTCTGTACGGCTGTTAGTTGTTACATACGGGCGGACAGACAGATATGACCAAAGAGAATATAATCACTACGTTTTAGATAATTATGACGAATCAATAATGGTTCCGTTTTTTGCCATTTGGCTACGCAAACCTAAAAAAGAAGGATATTCGTCTGTGTGTAACTTTTTCTTATGCTTTTACTGTTTAATTTTTTCAATAAAGTAGATCAAAATATTCTAGATCAGTGTAAATATTGATTTCAATTCAGTGGTAAACTAATGTTGCTAGCGAGTACCAGTTTTGCTAATGTTCATAGAGATTGCAGAAAGTAGTCTACTATATCCTGTTTGCTATCTACAGGAAACCCTAGTGCGTTGTTCGATGTTTCCAATGTAACATTAGCTTCTAAGCAGTGGCGAGGCAAGACCGATGTGGGCGAGATAATATATCTTGCGAGGCCACCTGAAATATATTTTGCGAGGCCCCCGATAGATGACGCAAGAAGACGGATTTTTGGGGAGAAATAATTTTTTGATACTCAAACTTTTACTTATAAAACTTTTTTTATGAATATTTGAGTATCATTATTATTATTTTTAACAAAAAATTAAAACCGACTTCCAAGGTAAAAACAATAATAACATTAATATGAACTAAAAAGTATTAAATAATTTTTACTATCTAATAGTGCCTTTTTCCGAATTCGGCTAAACCTCAACTATTTCTGTACTCAATCTTCATTATTTTGAAGTCGGTACCAGATAGCTAAATCTTCAGTCCTCTGACAGAATATTTGAAACTTTTGGAACTGGCACCGACTTCAAAATTATGAAGATTGAGTACAGAAATAGTTGAGGTTTAGCCGAATTCGGAAAAAGGCACTATTAGATAGTAAAAATTATTTAATACTTTTTAGTTCATATTAATGTTATTATTGTTTTTACCTTGGAAGTCGGTTTTAATTTTTTGTTAAAAATAATAATAATTTCACTCTTTTTAGTTACACTAGTAGATAAATCTTCGCGTATATTTTACGTATCTTATTACAATTTGTTAAGAGTCACAACTCACACTCACAAAATAATATAACACAGTGAAGTGAACATATTGTGCTTAGTAATTTAACAGTTTTAATACTTCAAGCCCGAAGCGGTCACCGGCGATTGCGATAACAATAGAAAGGCTATTGTGTCTCGTTTTTCCACGATCGAAGGATCTATCAGATAAAAAATTGTACAAATTTGCATAGGATGTAGCGTAGCATAAAATTTAATATTATCATAATTATTGACAGCTGTTCTTGTTATCAAGAATTCAAATCGATAGGTACTTAGTGCACCATCTATCGATTAATAAGTATAACTAATTAAAAAGACACTTATGACTTTGTTTTGTTTAAATGCTCTTTTTAAAATAACTTTATTTTAATTCTATTTGTCTATTAAAATTTTATAAAGTAGTAAAGTATTCGATCTGTATATTATAAAGTAGTTAGTAAAGTATTCGCTGTCTTCGCGCGGCGGCGCTGGGCGGCGACCGACGCCGACCGCCGTGTATTAAAAACAAACAGGTGTTGTTAATTGTTATACAGTACATAATTATTATTATTAGTATATCCATACCTATGCCTTGTACTATTATCTATTCTGTGCCATGAGACATTGGTGGCCTTAACACGACGTGGTAATGATGATGATGACGATGATGATGATGATGATTATGATGATGAATATGAATTGCATAGTAGTTTATGCTTTCTGTTCTTAAAACAACGCCGAAACTCCCAAACGTGTATCTATAAGGAATCAGGAGTTCTCTCAGCATCATCGAAACCATGGTATACCTTGACCCAATATTTGACTTTTTGGTAGCGTATTCTTAGTACACTTCACATAAAACTATAATCACCATATGTTTCCATATAAATTTCGAGGAGTTCCCTCGATTACTCATGGATCCCATCATCAGGTCACCACCTTTGTGAAAATGGGACCAAATTGGAGTGAAACCTAATACAACAAAATAAAAATTTCGAAAATCGGTTCACAAACGGCGGAGTAATCGTTGAACATACAAAAATAAAAAAAATAAAAAAAATATCCACAGCCGAACATATAACCTCCTCGTTTTTTGGAAGTCGGTTAAAAACTAAGTAAATCCTTTAAAAAAATCTCGTGGTCCAAGGGACGCGAGGCCCCTTAGACCGCGAGGCCGTGGGCGGTCGCCCACACCGCCCACGCCTTGCGCCGTCTCTGCTTCTGAGTACATAGTATACCACATATAATTATGTAGATTCTAGATAATCATTAATCATACACAGTGGGGCTGACAAAACTTTAGCGATTATATTAGCAAAATCAGTAATCACAAGACGTGTGAAAAATAGAATAAATTTATTTGAGATCTACATCTGGCACAACCTGCCTATTTCTGACTAATTATTATGGTTTTTTGAAGTAATACAAAGTTCTATTTCATAGTTTTCTTCAAGCAATACTTCATTGCAACTTGGAACTGAGTCTCTGCTCGGTACATTTTCATTGTTATTTTTTTATATTTAAGTTTATTGTTGTTATCTTGTTTGTTTTGGTTATTTTTATGTTTCTGTCCATTCCGTGATCGATATTTTTTGGTGGTTACCAAGTCATATGGTTTAAAGTTACCTGCACTCCCAGATTAGGGTTTCGTTCATTGCTGTGCACACACTGTCGAATGCCAGCCGGGTTAGTAATGAACAACCAGTCTGCCTCGTTCAGTGATTTCTTGTCGACGGGTCTCTCTCGTAGCCTCTGCATTCGGATACACGTCGCCTTCTCTATGTAGTCGAAGGCGCTTATGATGGTATCGGCCAGGTAAGAGTCTAGGAACAAAAAGTATTGTCAAGGACATAGATGGATTTTCTATCTATATTTGAAATAAAAATCTTTTCTTTCGGGTATTAGGTATGTGACATCTCAATTTAACCCAAGATGGACAAACATGATATACAATTGCAGAGCTGTAGAGGCATATTCGACTTTACTTATTGACGCCTGTAATTGTGCGCACTGTAGGTAGCAGGCGTATGGTCATAATGACAATTACTCTTGGTAATTATGGTTTACTATCATGTTCTAACGTGGAGAGAGACCGTTTTTCTATGGAAATCATAAAAAATACATTAGCGAGAATTACAAGGTGGTCTCGCTCTCTCTCTCTCTGATTTCCATATTGCTAAAACTTACCATAACTTTTCGGGTTGATAAAGTAAGGGATCAAGCCATGCTTCCACTTCTTAACCCAGGGTATGCTGCCGGCGTCGGTGGCGTCATAATTATGGCCTGACACAGCATCATCAGTATGCTGAGCATGGCCTACCGTTGACATAATATCATCTGGAGGTAGCAGCGTTGCGGGCGCGAAGTCAAATCGTCTAACCTTACCGTCAGGTATTGCCTACAAAATATTGAACATTGTTACATACGAGTATTATAAAGTAGAGCAGATTAAACTTGGAAAGCCGAATCACGGTTAACAAAATGTTTAACCGCGAAAGAGATTTGTGTGATCGGAAAAGTCATGCAGATGTAGAGTACCTAAATTAGATATTGGCTACGTATATTTTGAAAAATGTTTCGGCGGTTTCATTTTTTTGATGGGAAACGTTTATTTATTTGCAAAGTTCATTTCTTCAAATTATTCTTGCTTAAACATAGATTTATATTCTACTTCATTACATGCTGCAGAACTCTACAGTTACTAAGGTAGTTAGGGGTTTGCCAATAATGCCTATTAGCTTTCTCCTTGCTTACCTTTGTGGTTGTAGCATTTTTGAAACGATTTGTGGCCGTTTTCTTGTCCTGTACATTCTTGTGTAGTTTATCAGTCGCAGCCTTAACTTTGTTGTGTTTTCTACTCAACAAAGGTTTGGTTGGAGTTGGTCTGACGTGTCTTTTAACTCTTCTGTTATTATGTTCATTTAATGCATATGGCATGTCCTCTGCGGTTTGTGGAAGGATGTTTTCTTCGTTGAACATGCGACACATCTCTAAAGTATCCTGGCGTTTCCTTTCGATTGTTTTACTGTCGACTAAAAAGCAAAATGCAATATTCTATTCTATTCTATTCTAATATTATGTCTATTACATTGTTTATGTATTTACAAACTTAGAATGTAACTGCAAGTTTTAAAGCAACCCTTTAGGATTTGATATTTTTAACTCTATATTAATGACAGCTTAAAGCACCATATCGGCCAGATATCACATAGTGTCATGGTGGATCTAGATACGCCTAGATGCAGTGTCGACTTTAGCTCTACCAGCGCCCTTTGCGAGATTTCACCACAAATTAAATAGGGCAACCTCCCTTTTTGGTTGTCTTCGGTGTCCCTTTTTATCCCCTAAAGCGGCTACTTCCTGGATATAGGTAAATAATGACGGTTCGCACTACCTTTGCTGAGGCCTAATTAATATTTGGTTATAGCTCCGGTCAAGCGAATGAACTATTACAAACGCAATAGTTACAACACTTCGATTTACCAGTTGTATTGTAATTTGTTTGAATTAAAACTGCTTTGGGTCAAGCTGTTGGGTAATATGAATTGTGGTATCGCCACTTGCCTGTTTACATTAGATATTATATTTATGCACTCCTTTAATATCGTGAAGAAATAGAAAAAAAAATCTTAATGATAAGCTATGTGAAGCATTATGTGAGCAATGTGAAAGAAAAAGAATTGTGGTTTAAGTATACAGTATACTAATCAGGTTTTAAACAAGGAAAGTTAGATTTCTGACGTTAAATTTGGAACAAGAGAAGTAGATGCAAGTTATAAAATGGATAGGAATTAGGAGGTTTATTTTTTGTTTTTCGTTTTGCACAATTTTATGTAGAAAAACAAGGCCATTTTGATGAAAGGGAAGGTTATAACTTATAATACCCTATGTCCAAAAACTTCTATTGCCCATCTCTATTCGACTCTATCATAATAATAACGCTGGATCTACCTTTTCGAACAGTCAACGACGGTATTTCACATGTTCCTAGCATGAAATATTGCAGAAATAAAATATATATTTGTATTATCCTACACATTATAACTAGGAACTTGTATATAAATGTATGAAAAGTTTAAATCTAATATCGTAATGTTGTTTTTTACGATCGCATATTATTGCTTTGTAAAATTGTTCGGATATTGTGACCAGTTTATTGTCATTTATTTGAGCAATTACAGAATGTCTAAATTCAATTTCAATTCGTTCAATTGTGACTATAAAAACTTTAATGTGCAAAATTATGAGAAGCAACACAGCCGACTATGACTCTACTAATTTCGACTTCATTGTTTTTGGCACTTTCCAAACAAGTAACAGCTACTTTACAATCTAGAGTTGGTAGTGTGTATAAAATAAGTATATTACTATCTAGTATCTACCCTTATGTATCTAATAAGTAATATGGCACTACTAGCCCAGTAGGGTTAGTTCAGCCTTGTATGGGAATCTGAAATTAATTATAGTCAGAATTTTTTTTGCACCTGTGTATAGGGGGGGTCATGAATAGCTTAAATTCAAAAACTCGACCAGCCACGACGTGTGCGTTAGCCACCATATTGGTTTGAAGATCAAATCTTTTTTTAGACATATCTCCTTTATTTTATATTTTTTTACGAAAATGATAAGAACTAAACTTGTTGTAAATTAAATTTTCTACATTTTGAGTTCTTATAATTTTAATTGTAAAATCAATATTTACGGAGATAAATGCAAAAAACAAGTCAAAGTATAATTTCGCTTGTATGTCAATTATTATCGAATTTAGCGAAAATAATTGTAGAAACAAAGTTGTTGGTGATAGATCATTTCCTACAAACTTTATCCTTATGATTTTTTTTAGAAATCAATATTTAAGCTCCTACAACTATGGTAAATGTACCGGGACCCAAGCGACTGAATAAAACTGAATATTTTTGATCATGAATTAGACCTTTTAACAATTACGGCACAACCTACACCTGAATAATTATTAAAAAATGGCCAAGTGCGAGTCGGACTCGCTCATGAGGGTTCCGTACCATTATAAGGCAAAGATAGACAAAAATTTGTGCTTTTTGTATGGGTGCCCCCCCTAAATATTTATTTTATTTTAATTTTATTAATAATTATTAAAGTACAAATACAATTACATATTTTATGCATATTTTAACTGTCAAAGTGCTGCTATTTTTGATAAAGTACAAAAAAGGCCACTAAATCCTGTTTGTTATATGGGAGCCCCATGAAATATTAAATATAATATGTTTTTTAGTATTTGTTGTTATATAAAGTAACAAAATACATAATATCTGAAAATTTCAAGTCTCTACCTATCACCGTTCTTGAAGCCTGGAGACAGACAGACAGACAGACGGCGAAGTCTTAATTTTAATTGTGGTTAATGTAAAGAGCTACAAATTTATTTCTGTTTTTTTTTCTGTATTTGACAATAATCGCCATACAGGTCGAACAGGTCGAAATTATACTTTGACTTGTTTTTTGCAGTTATTTCCTTAAATATTGATTTTACAATAAAAAGTATAAGGACAAAAGTTGTAGAAAATCAAATTTTCGACAAATTTGATCCTTATCATTAGCTTAACACCTTCAGTGCGACAAGTAAAATCTTAAACCTTCGTCTGGTGCGGCGGCGGGCCAAAGTGTGCCCCCAATGATTTTTCCGCCAGTGCGGGGTGGGCCTTTCTCGACCCACCAGCACAAGGTTAGATTAAATTACTATAACTTTGCGAAAACATAATGTAGGTGTACAGTTTTTGGACTGTTGGAATAACCTTGAACCCAACTACTTTAGATTTGATTCGCCCCGGGATCTACCAAACAGGAAATGAGAAATAAACTAGGGAAAGTGGCGGGCCGATATCGACCCGAACCGCACTAGAAAGTATTTTTAGTAGAGATGGGAAAGACAAAAATAAGGGGATATCGAAAATATATATTTTTATTAATATATTTAAATTCCTCTCTTTAAAACACAAAGCCCGTTTTTGTTTGCACATTCTGCAGTATGTTTTATTTTTTTTAAATTTCTTTTTTGATTCGACATTCCTCATGGTTTCTCCCAGTTTTTCATATCACCCTGTACAATTTCGCCGTTTAACGCTCATCTCAAGGACATGATTTTTTGTTTCCTGCTATCGTGCGTTGTTAATTTTATAAAATGAATAATTATTGTATTTTAAAAAGATAAAACCGACTTCAAAATCGTACGTAATTGGGAATCAAAATTACCTATTTTAAACACTACTGAACCGATTTTGATGAACAGTATTCCCGAAGTTAAATAGTACCCAGTACAAAAAAAGAATTACTTTAATTAGACTAGTAGTTCCGAAGATGTGCGAACACAAACATAAAAACATACATGAATATGTATGTCACTTTAGGAATTTGTCACATTTGTTCAGATGCTGATAATATAGAGTAAAACATATCAAAACTTATGTTATCATATCATTTAAATTCCAGTGATCATAAACTAGAAACTGTTTTGATTTATCGAATCATAGATTTAATTTGTGGGTCGAGGCCGCACTTGACCTTCGACTGAGAAATTGTCGATTGCTTATTGACGAAAATGCAGTTGTAATATTTGTCAGGCCAATCTAGAGACCTCTTCATATTGGGCCATATTAAATAATTACTATGAGGGCCACTTATCATGGGCCAACTCGGAGTACCTAGTAGAGTACTTATTTAGTATAATGGTTAGAAGTTCAAGCCATGAACAATCATTCCCGTACGTCGAAACTCGTATGAATTCACCAATTCCACTAATTCATAGAGAAGAGTAGTAGAGCTAGAGTAATAAGTAGTAGAGCTCTTTTACGCTAGGTCCATATCACTTGGAAGTGCGAAACATTTGGGTCAGTACTCATCCCAGTGTTATCAGTGACAATGCGAATGCCAAAGTACTCTGTGGCGAATGCAGATATGAACTTGTAACCCGAATATCACTGTATCGGCCGACGCGGCCGGTGGCACCTGTGTGACGTGAAAGAAAGTTAACTTTTCTTTCCGCGACCGGCCGAAGTGGTCCGCAGTCGCGCCGCGCGTGTCCCAAACCGCGGTTGTCCGCTCGCGTTGTGTCCGATACTTTAGGATTGTTATTACAGTAAGTCTCTTTTAATATAAAGTCAGGTTATTCGTTAATAATAATTGACTTTATATTTTCCTTGGTTTAAGGACCTAGTTAGCGTTTGCTTTTGATACAAATTCCGTCATTTCTATGTTAACTTATTCGGAAATTTGAGTTTATGAATGAAGAAAGTTTAATAACTTGCATGATTTACATTTTTCGGCTCTGCATAAAATTGAGTTACTTACTTAATAATTATAATACAATAATGTATTCTAAATGTTTTACTTATGTATTAAAGCATCATCAGCTAAATGTAAGAAATAATGTAAGTGTTAGTAAAATTTACAACATAGCAAAACCGTTGAGCAAATAGTAAATACTACTGCTCAGCCGGATTTGACCCGACTTCATGGAACTCTACATAGAGTACGGAGCTACACTTAGATATAATCATAAAATAAGTCATTAATTTTTTATCTCTGCAAATTACTATTTTCGAACTATAATAACAGCATAATTACCGGCGTAAATAATAATAATAAACCTTATATTTTCAACGAGACAGTCTTGTATGCTATTTATATTATACAGTATTATTTTACCACTTACCAGTTTATCGTGCGGGAAACGTCCATTTTTCCGGGATAAAATGTGTCGTATGTGACCCGGGACTCAAAGTATCTCCATACCAAACTTCAGCAATATCGGTTCACGCGTGAAGAGGTATCAGACAAGAAGTCGGTTAAAAAAATAGAAACACATTATATATTTTTATTTCTTTGGAACGTCTAGGAAAGTAGTTTTGTAGGGAGAAAATACCGTCTAGCTGAGTTTCATGATCATCATATCAGCCTATATTCGTCCACTGCTGGACATAGGCCTCTCTCAATGAACGCCAAGATGACCGATCTCCTGCTACTCGCATCCAACATGGACCCGCAACTAAACGGAGATCATCGTCTCACCTCTCATTGGAAATCGTGCATTTTCCAGTTATTTATGTTTTTTTAGCTCCGAAACCGGCGCAAAGCTCCGTCTCTTAGGTATTACTTGATAATAGGGATGATGACAAGGTCAAAGATTAGCGACTTTTGTTAATAAAATAAAGAAAGCACGGCAAAAAATAAGCGTTACCAAAATTTCAGCTCGATAACATTTGTATTTTTTTTGTTAGGCGCCTTCAAAGTTGGATAATCAAGTCGATTTTTTTTTCAATTAAATTTCTTAATATTTGTATACCATTCGATAACTTATGCAATTAAAAGCAACTTTTGGTATGAAACCACTTTCATAAACGCAATATTTAATATACCTATCGAACAAAGTTCTCTCCCGATCCGTACAAACTACGAAAGACTGACGTCAGTCTTTCGTAGCACTTTGGATGGAGCGTTTCGGGCAGGTCTATTTTATGAGATGTTTGAATTGTTCATATCTTGGTGAATTTTCAAGCTATGGGAGTCATTCTTTCAGCTATGTTTCTATTTTTTAAGGGTCTTTCAATTACCAATAAGAAAAAAAATTAGTCATCAAGCCTATTGCAATGAAAACAGTTGGTCTGCGCTGTTATTATGTTATTGTAATATTCGAATATTTAATTAATCGAAATCATCGTATAATATTAGTTATTCAACCAATAAATATGTGTCAAATATGCAATCAAGATATTGAGGTCATTTACATATATTTATGTATTTCAACTTTATTGTATCGTTTTTTGATTTATTCACAACGCTCAATTTTTTAACTATCTAATATAATATGACCTTAGCATGAAACACTGTGAGCATAAAATCATATGTCTCGGAGTAGTCATTAAATCTAAGGTGGTTAATTAAACAAGTTAATAAGCATCAACGTTTCTACATCGACAGGTATATCTGATTGACGGTTTTTAATTATAAGAAAGCCATCCTATTCCTGCGGTGAATGAAAAATTATAGTATTACAGGCAAGACAATTTTGATCCCCTATCTACATATTTGACACTTAATGGTTATTGAAAGTTATGCTTTCGAAATTCGAAGCCGATGCCATATTCCCATGTGCTAAATCTCAAGTTTGTAGCTGTAAGGATTTGGTCCATACGTTGATCTATAATTAGATATTAATACAATACATTTTACACAGTCAATTAGCTTTGCCTTTTTAGTTTTTAACTACGGAACCCTAAAAAGGCCAGCACTTGTCATGGTTGCTAAATAGTACATAATTTTTGCTGAGTTGCAATATTTCCGTATCCGTTGCGCCAAACTTATGTAGAGCATTGATGGCTGGGAACCATTACTTATGTTATTTGTGAATAATCCAAACTAAATTCACGTAAATTTGTTAGTAGAAAAGCCAATTTTATGTTAATCACCATTAATCATTATGTAACACTTTACTTACTTTAGATTAAATTAAAGTTGGTATAAGTAAAATATTATAGCTAACGCGTTAGGCGTTAGTTAATATTATAATACTTTGATTTTTATTGAGGTAGGTGTCGTAAAAACATAATGATTAATGTCCTTAATGATGATGACAAAATTGCTGATATCATTAACGCTAGCGAACAAACAATATACTTGGTTAACGTTCAGTTCACGTAAATACAAAAATACTAAAAGTTGATACTTCACACAATAATAAAATATAAAAATCTGGTATCCAACGACTAGATTATAAAGTACTTTAAAAAAAAACTTGTAACATTTTTTACTAGCAAAATTAATTAGAAGCCTATGCTAACTTGTTTTTTAATTAATCTTGAATTCTACTCAAATTAGTTGAATTAGGTTTTTATTAGAATTTGGAAAAGAATTTTGTGAAATATTTAAAAAATACCGTTTATAATTAACGCGCGTGTTTTAAATTTCTCTTTTACTTAATTGTAATTTGTCTGTTTACGTCACTTTACTTTTACTCGTTTTAACGTTTGATTCTTCAGTTTACTACCGTTTAGCGTTTACGTAAGAATCTCCAAATAATCTCGTCATGGTTTATTATTAGTATGTTTTTATTGGTCGTAAAGTACAGGGGACTTATCACTTAGCAAACACGTTTCTTTATATCCTATATATTAAAAATGTATGGACATCACTTAAGCTTTCAATTATAGAAATATGAACTCGACATTCGACTTTTGTCATGTCAATTTCATACATTTTGATTGGCGATTGTATAAAGAAGCGATAAAGGAAACGTTAAGGGTCGATTTAGACCGCAACGCGAAGCATAGATAATAGATATGCATTTCTTTTGTACCGAATTGACAGATTTCGTTAGCGGGGTCTTGCAAATCTGTCAAATCCATACAAATTAAGAAATACGCATCTACGCATCGCGTTGCGGTCTGAATTAACCCTCATGCTAGCTAACAGCTATAAGCGCCCTTAACAGTTGTGTATAGCGAGCAAAGTTTTGTACTTTTGTATGCTTTCAAAGTTTTATGACCTTATAAATTCAGTGACAATATTTATTTATTTGTAAAAAAATCGGTTGTCTGTAAAGTCGGTTTACTGACGATAGTTGAACGAGACAACGTATGACGTTGTCACGTTCAACTATCCTTAACCCCTTAACCCTCCCTTCCGAATCTCTATAAATGAAAACAAACTTTTTCGAGTGTAGCCTAAAGTTATTTCGATGTAATTCTTTCAAATGATTGTCTAAAAATATTTATATTGAGTAAAATAAACTATTCGCAATACAAAACGCTACATACATTTGTGAAATCCATCATACCTTGACACGTAGGAAATAGAGCACAATTTTGAATAGCCGAAATAATACTAATAGCTCACAGATTGTTTATTTATTTTTCATTCAGAGTGTGGTCAATGTATCAAAGGTCATAACTAACTAAACTTCTTCATACAAAATTATTCTCTAAGTCATCGAAATACGTAATATAATCGAAACAAAGTGCGCGGCCCAGGTGGGCCTTACGGTTGTTGAGAGACTTGAAAGTGTAAATGCTCAGAGCTGCCAGCGAGGTAAGTAAGTAAGTAAGTAAGTAAGTAAGTAAACATTTATTCAGGTAACGCCGCATGAACTGTCATGTTTTTAGGGCGCGCACCCCATATCGAATTATAAGACGTTATCTCGTCAAAAAAGCCCCGTGACAGGTAAAGCAACTGACGAACACACTGTAAATTGTAAAACGAGACTATAATTTCCAGGCACCGAGTGACTAGGGCTCACTGTGCGTCTGTTTATTCCAGATACCAAGTGTAGGCCCTGTGTCGTTTTAATAAGGTCCTGTCAGGGATAGCATAACTATGAATGGACTGTAAAACGAAGCTATATTTCCCAGGTCAGCGAATGTGAAGGAATGCGATGAACCGACAGGTATATATGCTCATATTTGGTTACGAGGTGGTTACGTCAGTCTTACCCAACGTGAATTTACGTGCACGCCACTCCAGGCTTTCTAGTTTTTAATTGCTCCAATACTTCTGTTATCAGGCCATGTCTAATCCTGTTTTGATCGCGTGTTGCGAACGAATTTCAAATTTTTCATGTAGGTTAGAGTTTTTTTGGTAATTTTTATTGGTAATTTTAGAAATGTTTTCAGGAGCATTTTATAATGCGATATCTACTTTGGTGTTATGGACCATTACAAACGATGTAGAAAGTGTGATAGAAGTAGATTCTGCTTTAGACAGCTCTGCAATCATGGTGGCAAACATACCCACCAATCATGGCCCAACGTGAAGAAGGGCCTTTATAATTGTTATATCTATTAACAATATCATAGCCTTTTAATAATTTAATTCGTTCCAAGTAAGCACTCATCAATAAAAGTTTTGACGAACGAAAAAATCCATATTGAATTTCATCTTTTCAATGGGAAAACCCTAGACGACCAAAAACGTTTTTAAAACAGAAATAAAGTACAAAATACAAGTGGTTTTTGCGTATATTTTTAATTTATGTCCCCAAAACAGGTTCGATTGCGGCCTTGAGTCGTGAGCGGTCCATTAGACCATAGTAAATAGTTGTAGAGTTGCACCTCACATGGTGACCAAACGGGTTTTCAAAATGGCGACCAGGGCTACCAACAATATAAAATCATTCTATGAGAAGGAGATATGATTCGGGTGAAAATAAAGTAAACTTGGCAGCCCTGACGGTGAACTCGTTTCTTGTCGTTTTCTCAATGAGCCACGAGCTACATGGAGATAGTGCAAAATTATCATCTTAAGAACCTCTTTTGCATCGGAACTTTTCTAAAATTATAATATTCTTCACCAGAACATATATTTGACATCAACGATCATGTATGTACTTACTTACCAAAAAGTGTTAAATGGCATTGTTTTGTAATAAGGTAACTTAATGTTGCCTGAGAGAGTCCATATTATTGTCACTATCTTCTTGCGAATCCCCGCGGAGGACACTTTGAGTATGGCTGCTTTAGTGCAGTAAATAACAATATACTCTGATAGGATCATTTTACTTGTAATGTCAACATTATCAGTAATATCTCATTATATCTCGTAGACAATATGCTTTTGTTAGCTTAACAATACATGCCCGTACACCCTGTGAAAATAAAGTCTGTGAATTACTTCTCAATAAGCTTGGGTAATAAACTTTTAATTTAGATGACCCGGAGAAGTATTACTTCCCTTCTAAATTCTAATATAAAACTTAATACAAAACCTTTCCTGGACTTTTAAGAATATTTCAATACTAAAATTAGCTAAATCGGTCCAGCCGTTCTCGGGTTTTTTTAGAATACAAAATAGAAAATACCTGCCTACACCATCGATAATATTAAATCAACGTTAACAACGTAGAATCAGTTATTAAAATCTTATGAAAAACAAATTAATTGTAAGGGGTTAAAACGGCAACAGGTTAATTCATACAAAAAAATAATGTTTAATTAAATAAATATAGTATAAATGAGATTATAAGTATTTTATTTGTGTCGGTTGTTGACCTACCTATGAACTTGCAAATTTAATTGCGAAGTGAGTGAATGAACTCTACAAAATGTTATATAGAGTAGAAGTGTTTCTTGAATTACAAATATGTACCTAACTATTTCAGAACCAAATGAACAATAATAATTCTACATAGGCGCATTTAAAATGAATAGGAAAAAAAATTCGGCCAAGTGCGAGTCGGACTCGCGCACGAAGGGTTCCGTAGCAAAAATAGGCCAAAAATTCTGTTTTTTTTTTGTATGGGAGCCCCCCTAAATTTTTTATTTTATTTTAATATTATTATTAATTAATAAAGTACACATTCAATCAATAATTTTGTGAAAGTTTCAAGTGTCTACTTGTACTAAAAAAGGCCAAAAAAATCACGTTTGTTATATGAAAGGCTAAAATAATATTTATTTATTTTAAAAACTTCTTTAGTTTTGAGTATTAGCAATTATCATGAATTCCCAATTCCAAAACAGTTTTAAATGTTATCCAAGTTTGGGACTTTCACACTTTTAACCCAAAGCGCCTGTTAGCGATAATGGTTTGTTAAATTACCGTGCCTTTTCATTTATCCATACGAAACAAGAGAAAGGTTGTTGATAATAAATCGATAAATGGCTTATAGATGATTTCAAGCTTCAACTTAGATGAAATTAGCACTCAGGACCTTACCAGACAAATAAGAGTTGACTGCCGCATTCAAAGACATAATATTTTAATGAGGATTAAACCACAATTGAATGAAGATTTTGATGGATAATGTAAAAATCATCATTAATTAATTACAGTCAAGTAATATTCGCCCCTGAGTGGGGCAGTGAGAGCTTTAGACTGATAGAGCCATACCTCACTGGAGTGCCAATATGTCTTTATGGCAACGTCTGGCGTCTCTACGTTGCCGCAAAGCGGTGTTTTCCTTAAATTCTATGAAGATTTAAGAAAATACCTTGAAAAATGTCCAATTATCTGAGGACATTACTAAAATCAGCGACTGATTGAGTGACGGAGCATATAGAAAGACGTGCAAGCAACTGCCAATGCCACATGCGGAGCGGTCAATTCTGGCTACGCTGGCTATTTGGCAACGTCACCAGTCGGTCGCCAGGTGAGTAACCCTCAATAACCTCATACATCTTTATAAGAACTAGTTGGCGACGTCGCTGGCCACGTCGCTTTGGCGTCCCGGTGAGGTATGGCCCTTATTCTGACCATGCCGTAGAAACCATGCGGCTTATTCAATTATATGCTTGCTTGTCACATGTGTTGTTTATTAATGATATTATTCGGTCACAATAATTTGTCAACAAATTATTTCAAGTTATTATCGATAACGTGGGAAACGTTAAAAAACTTGACACTACGTCCGTTTTATGCATTGTTATTCTAACAATGACTTTTGGCCTCATTTATACATATGGAAAAGTATATTTTTACATTGCAAAAGAAAAAAAAATGTCATTGTATTGCGTTGATAACCTCGAACTTTGTGTAACCTACTTATTGACTTCGCACTCAATTAAAATATGCTTTACTATAGATGTTTATACTCTGTTTAAATTCATTTTAATCTGAACGCACACGTGATACCATTCTTGAAATGGTATTTATTAACTGTACAATCATTAGTTATTATTATTATAGACAAAATAATTTTGATGAAAACTAAAACTGCTTAAATTTTGATGTATCAAAAATCTTATCTATACTTAATATTATAAAGCGGAAGAGTTAGTTAGTTAGTTAGTTTGTTTGTTTGTTTAAACGCGCTAATCTGAGAAACTACTGGTCCGATTAGAAAAATTCTTTCAGTGTTAGATAGCCCAGTTATTGAGGAAGGCTTTATTATATAGGCTATATTTTATTACGTTAAGACTAATAGGTGCGAAGAAATAGAGGAAAATGTGGAAAAACGGGGGAAATTATTTAAAAGGGCTTATTTGAACGCGCTAATCTCAGGAACTACTGGTCCGATTTGAAACATTTTTTCAGTGTTAGCCCAGTTATGGATGAAGGCTATAGGCTATATTTTATCACGCTAAGACTAATAGGAGCGAAGAAATAGAGGAAAATATGGAAAAAACGGGGGAAATTATTTGAAAGGGCACTCAACACTCGGGACACAAAAATCTCACGAACTTCTAGAGCATTTTTTCTGTTATTTGGATCAAAGAAGTAGACCACGTGAAGGATCATAGGCTTTTATAATTGTGAACAAATTTTTCTGTGAAATATCTAATTCACGCGGGCGAAGCCGCGCGGAACGTCTAGTGATGTTATAAAGTTATAAACCTAGCCAGAATTATGATCACCTAATTTTGGTGGTTCCGCTCCTGTTCTACAACTTAATTTTTTGCAAAACTGTTAGCAAACTTGATACTTATTATTCGGGACTTAACGCGACTTGTATTCTAGTAGTAATGCTACTACTTTTCTCGACGTGAATATAAGTTGCGTTAAGTCCCGAATAATAAGTATCGAATATAATGCAACGCGAAAGTTTTAAAGTTCAAGTTAGCAAACTTACGATTTAAAAACGTATAAGTTATATTACAAAACTCACTAAACTGTTAATATTTTTTTTTGTCAAAATGTTTGGTAGGCGAAGTTTAACACGCCAATCAGCAAATTAAGTAGAATTTAACGCATTCTCCAAACACTGATGTATAAATTAGTACCTACTTTCACGCTTCACGTCTTTTGGAAAAAATAGTGGGTACTAATATTTATTTTATTTTATTTTACATTTATTGCACACAAATTTTTTTATAAAAAATTTGACATAGAAAGACGACACAAAGGTACTGCTTATAATATACTGCTAATAATATTATAATTATACTAGCGAGCCACCCCGGCGTCGCACGTGTATAAAATATATAGCCACTGAAAAAATGATTAAAATCGATTGCCTATGATTCTTCTGTGGTCTACTTCTTATCTGTGCCAAATAACATATAATTGCTCCAGTAGTTCGCGAGATAAGCCCTTTCAAATAATTTCCCCCGTTTTTTCCACATTCTCCTATTAGTCTTAGCGTGATAAAATATAGCCTATAGCGTTCCTCAATAAATGGGCTATCTAACACTGAAATAATTTTTCAAATCGGACCAGTATTTCCTGAGATTAGCGCGTTCAAGTTAGCCCTTTCAAATAATTTTCCCCGTTTTTTCTACATTTTCCTCTATTTCTTCGCTCTTATCATAGTCATCCAAGTAGACTAAGCAAGCCTCTCCAACTAAGCCTGCCAGTACACACTCCATGAGTCGCTCAAATGTGGCAGGTGCGTTACACAATCCAAAGGGCATGACGTTAAACTGCCATAAACCTTTACCGGTGGAGAAACCTGTCTTCTCCTTGTCTTTTGGATGAATTTCCACCTGCCAGTATCCAGATTTCAGGTCCAGAGTCGAGAACCATTTCATGCCACTCAAGGTATCCAGAGTGTCGTCGATTCGAGGTAATGGATAGCTGTCCTTCTTAGTGACATCATTGAGACGCCTGTAGTCCACACAAAATCTTGCGCTGCCATCTTTCTTCTTCACTAACACAACAGGTGAGCACCACGGACTTGCAGACGGTTCAATAATCTTATGCCTTCTCATGTCCTCCAAAAGGCCTTCACCTTCTTTTTCCTTTGCAATGGGTATCCGTCTTGCTCGTTGACGAATTGGGTTCTCGCTTCCGGTATCTATCCTGTGTTGAACCATCGACGTTCTTCCAAGGTCGCCTTTCTGACTAGAGAAGATATTCGCGTGGCGTTGTAAAAACTTCTTAGCTTTCATGCTCTGCGAATAAGTCAGATTACTCTTGCAGTCGTCGAGTAGCTCAGTCACTATTCCATAGTTGCTGGTGTTTGCTGAGTCTGAGCCTGTGATCGAACTACACTTTCTCATCCAGACAACTTCCTTGCACTTTCCAATGACGTCACCTTTGTTCAAGCAGATCTCGCGATCACCAAGATTCAAAACCCTGACCACAGCGTTACTGCTTCCACTAACAAGGGTTCTCGCCGTCATCAGTTTTTGCGCTGATGTCTTGGTAGGTGTGTCTTCGATCAACACGCATCTGTTTGACTTCTTCTTTCCAGCTGGCGGTAGTTTCACCAGCACTCTAGCTTCCGCTCGTCCAGGTATAATGACTTCCTTTATACATGCGACTTTCCCGCAGGCGCCTCCAAGGATGAAAATTTCTTCTTCGCCACACTTGAAAAGTCCGTCAGCGACATTAATTCTGCAGTTGTACTTCTTCATGAAATCCAAACCCAAGATGCAATCATCCATAATCTCAGCCACGATAACGTCATGAGGGTAATCCCCTACATTAATCGTAACTGACATTTCTCCCAGGACGGGTATTGGCTGACCGGAGGCAGTAAGAAGTCGACAGTTAATTCTCCTCTTATGTCTCCTTGCGGCTTTTACTAGATTTGGGTTCACTATCGTTCTAGAGGCTCCTGTGTCTAGAGTCATTTTGCAATCCGCCCTGTTAATAGTTCCCTGAATCATAAGACTATTCCCGCTGCATGCTTGGGAGATAACAGTTATCGGGGCTTACTCCGCGTGAGCCAGTACTCGCCCCTCAGTCCTGGCTTTTATTCGTTTCCCGATCCCGGGCAGGGAATGAAGCTCCTTTCTTCAGCTCCTCTATTTGTTCCATGCGTTCCTAGAGCCTTTTCATCCTTGCCAGATGGGTCTCCTTCTGCGGGCAGTTGAGCTAAAGATGGCCCCTCTCACCGCACTTATAGCACATGGCTCCATAATTTCTCTTCGTAGGAGCTTTAACCTCCCTGACTTCCTCCGAGACCTCGCGGATCTTATAGGTCTGCCGTATGTCACACCGGACAGCCTCGACCTCTAGAGCATGCGCCAACGCTTCCTTTAGCGAGGTGTGGTGACGTAGCCTTACTGCAGCTCTGATTTCCAGGTCCTTGATTTCGTCGACAAAGGCTTGAATAGTGTTCGAGTCAACCATCTTAGAGTCTGGTCCTGGATGTGCTTTCTTAACCAGTTTTTCAATTTCCAACGGCCATTGTTGTAGTCCTTCTCCTGAGCGTTGGACTCTGTCACGAAGTTGGGCACGGAACACGTGCTCCAGTTGTCGCTCCCCGTATCTGGATTCAAGCGCCTCCATCAGATCTTGGAACCCATTTCCTGTATGTGCTTCCAGGACCGACAAAGCTTGCCCTCTAAGCGCAACAGTGAGAGCGGTCAGGCATTGTTCGTCAGTCCATCCGTTGGCAGAAGCAACCATCTGGAATTGCTGACGATAAGCGTTCCAAGAAGTAGTACTGTAGTATGGTGGCACTTTAACTCTTGGTCCTTGTACCACTACTCCAGTAGTTCCACTAGACGTCGCGACTCCTGTGGTTTCCAGGCGCACTTTCCACTTCTGTAATTCTGTAAGGCCGGTTTTCACATTTTCCATATCCACTCCTAGCCCGGTAACGCGTTCTTTCATCATGTCGACATCTTTCCGAAGCTTAGTCACCGTGTCACTAACATCCTTTATTGCCAATAGCGCTTTTTCTTGGAGGTCCTTTTGTTGCTCTTGAGACTCCTGCAAAGCAACGAGCTTGCGATCTTGTGCCTCTTACAAAGCACCGAGCTTGCGGTCTTGTGCCTCTTGCAAAGTCTGAATATCAGCTCTTTGCAGCTCCATTAATTTAATTAAACTTTCCAATTGAAGAGCCATTTGAGGGGCCGTAGAAACTACGGACGTGGCAGGATGGATGTAGCTAGTCGACGGGGCCTGAGTGGGCGTGGCCTGGTGGGCGGAGCCAGTGGGCGTGGCCATGTCCAGAGTAGGCGGGGCCTGAGGGGCGTGGTCAGTGGGCGAGTCCCGGTGGGCGGAGCCAGTGGGCGTGGCTTCACCCGAAGTGGGTGGAGCCTGGTGGGCGGGGCCAGTGGGTGGGGCCTGTCCCTCAGTGGGCGGAGCTTGGTCCCCAGTGGGTGTGGCCTCCGCAGCCCCACCTCCAACTCCTCTCTCGAAGTCAATGGCAGCAGCTCGCTGCGCCCTTGTCCTGACACTCCCCTTGAAGTCCTCTCTCGGAGTCAATGGCATCTTCCAAATCTCACTTCCGACACCAGTTATTACGTGCTAGGGTTCTTTGGATTCGGAGAGAAAGACCTGGTGACTCTCTTGAAGACTTTATTCACAAACACTTGCTCACATAAATCACTAAGTCCTTGCTCACATAAGCACTAGATCCAAATCACTGAGCACTATCACTGTCCTAGGTCTTAGCCGAGTCGTAGGTTCACTATCACAATCACTCACTATTGATCACTTGTTTTCGCTTCGAAGTCGCCTCGAAGATCGCTCAGAGAAAACTGAGCTGCTGGGCCGTCTACCTGCGCTTATTTATATGGGCAATCGAGCCCTAGACTGTACGAGAACATTAGCATAAACACGTAAACAACCTTGTTTACTTGAATCATTTGTTTACGCAAACATGTGTGGAATGTTCGAGCATGCAATCGTATTCTTGTATCGATTAGGGAATTCGTCTGCATTTTCTCTACATGTTGCGCTAGCTTGACGCTAGATGGCGCTGTGTGTCCTTTTTCGTAACAATAAGTATAGATTACTAGCTGTCCCGGTGAACTTCGTGTCACTTTAAAACCTTCCATGGACTTCTACGAATATTTTAAGACTAAAATCAGCCCAATCCGTTCAGCCGTTTTCGAGTTTTAGCGCGACTAACACATTTGAAAATCCATTTTTATATATAAGAAGATAGAATAACAAATGACTCGCTTTAACTAAACAAATTAATACATAGCTAATGTTAAATTCTCTGTCGTGTAAAACAAAACAATAGAAACATAGAATTGACATCTTCTTCAATATTTTTTTATTCGGAAATGGCCGTGACCTAGCATGGTCATGGCCAATAATAATTTTCGTCAATGTTTTATAATTTACGCAACTGAGCTTTGCGTAAATTATAAAACCTTTTGCGATTTAACAACTTTATTATAATGATAGTAATATAATGTTACTAGATATAAGTTATGGTGTAAAATTAACCGTACATAGATACGTTTTCCCGAAAAAAAGTTATCTTAGTTCCCTACGGAGATCTACGGAGATTCCGTAATTTACCGTATTTAAAACCTTATAAACTCATAATTTGAAAGCTACAAATTATAATAAAAATACTGCAATAATCTTCAGTATATCAACATTCCTTTCCCCGTTTTAAATTTTCTATTTTTGTTTATTATACTCATGATATCAGCTTCAAAGTAAAACCAATTTATTAAAATTCAAGCATACATTCTCTCCTTAGGATATTTACAAATTACTTTTATTTGAAACACACGCCAATAGATCGACAATATCATAAACTACACATTCCCCGTTTTAATTTTAGGACAATTTTGAACTAAGATAAGTAAAAAAATAGGGTTTTGGTGCGATCTCAGTAACGCGGCAAATGTATGGCCAAGGTCGTTTGCTCGGGGGACGGCCTTAAATACCCAACAAAACTACGTAGGTTTCTGGGCAAGATAAGGTAGCAGAGACAAACTTTCTCATTTATTACATTAGTGTAGATTGTATCTTTTTTTATTGTCAGTAATTAGTGCCTTAACTTAAAATAAAAGGAAATGTAAATAAGTACTTAAAGCAAAATAATGTAGAGTATAAAAATTATTGAAAAAATACTGGTGTGGGTACCAATTTTGTTTAAACATTCCTCTAATTACATAGGTCGACAAAAAATGACTTTTTTCTTGTTCCTGTTACTTAATGGCTATTATCCGATTGTTTGCATTGAAAATTAACCAGAAACACAAATTTCAAAAATGAAAGTTTGCTTTTATAGTCTAGGCGAAGACCAATAAAAATATAAGATTTTTGCAAAATTCTTAGAGATTAACTCTCACGTAACTAATAAAAAGGGGTTTGGGTTGATATTAGAGTTGAAAGGGGAAGTGTGTCACTGGCACTCACTGTGCGTATTCAATTAAGATCTTGAGATCCAGCCTGGTGAGTGGTGACATACGGATGGTCGACGGACAGACAGCGCATACTTATTAATAATAGAGTCCCGATTTCATCATTTGGGCAGGGAAACCTTAAAACTGAAAAATAATAAATAAAGGTAGTCATTAATAAAATAAATTATACTTTATTATATAAAATAAATTATACTTTATTATATAAAATAAATTATACTTTATTACAGAAAAATATTTTTATGTTTATAACTTTGCAAGAACAGTATGAGTTTCGACTGCATATTTGCTTTAGGTACGTACAAAAGGCTTTAAGTTAGTTATGTAATTAATAAATTGGTATTAATTAAATAATAAATAGTAACAACGTTGACAATGAAACAATAATTAAATTTAAAAATATTTTATGTGTAATCACTAGTCAGTACTGCGATATACACTCCTTAGTCTTTACTCGCTCGATATAATACTTACTTAGGGAGTTTTAAGTTATCACATGAAATAAGGTGTGCTACTTTCCTGCGAGGAACGTCGAGACGCTTATATCAGTGCTGCTATGTATTCAACGGTAATGCTAAAATGACTACCTTTTAATATTGAAGCTTAAGAGTAAATTATATTCTATAACGAGCTTTTGCCCGCGGCTTCACTCGCGTTAAGAAGTATTATTATGTACAAACTTTGATCCCCTTTTTTAAACCCTTGGAGGTAGAATTGATCAAAATCCTTTCTTAGCGGATGCCTACGTCATAACATCTACCTGTATGCAAAGTTTCAGCCCGATCCGTCCAGTGGTTTGGGCTCGTTGATAGATCACCATCTCAGTCAGTCACCTTTGAGTTTTATATATATACACACATTATATATATATATATATATATATATATATATATATATATATATATATATATATATATATATATATATATATATATATATATATATATATATATATATATATATATATATATATATATATATATATATATATATATATATATATATGAATATAATAATCGACTCCGAACACAGAAGTATTTACGTTGTCCACCTTCGTCAGTTGTATACAACTGACGAAGCCTCAAAGAAAAAATTATGAAGGAAATGAAGAATGGGTGATAAGCTAAGTACAGAAAAGTTAAAACGTGACCTAAAAAGACCTGAAAAAAAACCTTTTAATAAGAAATGAAATCCCACCAAAAACATGAAACGTAAAAGGTCGAGCCAAGCATACTAAAACACTTTACGCTTCCGGTCTGTGTAAGTATGAACTCCTCCAAATATGCAGTTTTATTTAATTTGTTTCTCTTGTGCTCATTGCCAAGCCACTTTAATAATTATAAAATAGATTTCTTATTTATATTATATTTATTTATATATTGATACTTTTACGAAATGTTGATTTAAATTACAAAATAAGTTGAAGGCTTAGCTTGAATGTGATCTGAAAACTTTTTACGACAGAAGTAATGAATATCCTGCAATATTTTGCTTGGCTCGACCTTTTACGTTTCATGTTTTTGGTGGGATTCAGGTTTTCTTCAAAATTTGAAATTTCAAAAGCTCTCTGTTTCTAGAAAAGCAAACTTTTTGAGTTAAAATCACTGATTCTATAATTAATTAGGTGTAATACATCCAAATAGGGTGCACAGAACTCAGAGTCAAAAATCGTGTCAACTAGTGTTATTAACATCTACAATAGTTGTTTGAATTTTATTTTAAACACTTCCCATGGATGCGAAAATTATGAAAAATTTAACGACCCTCTAAAACAAGGTTAAAGAAGAAAAAACACTGTAATAGTTGTTTTATGATTCATCTAAAAATAACGAAATATCTTTTAAATAAAATTCTCGTGTCACAATGTTAGTCCACGAACTCCTCCGAAACGGCTTTACTGATTTTTACCAAATTTTATATGCATATTCAGTAGAATGTGCATATAAAATTTGGTAAAAATTGTGACCTACTGGTCTGAGAATCGGCTACTGGGTACTTCATATATTGATAAGTGCATTTGTTGAATAAATAATAGTAAATTATTACAACCTGAGACTGACGGCGACCATTGTTTGTGCGACGGGATAGCAATGGACGTTGCCATGGTGACATACTTATTTAGTCACTTCAATAAAATAATATGGGTGAAATACTTTATACATATACTAGCCGTTGCCCGCGACTTCGTCCGCGTTAACATAGTATAATAACAAAGATGGATAGTTTTCCCCTTTTTGTGATTTCTTAAATAAATGGTAAAAACGGGACGCTATTTAAGCAAACATCAAACGCAAACGTCAATAAACTTTCATGTTTCTAACTCAAGAAATGATGGACTTTCATTGAAACTTTCTACCCCAATTTCACCCCCTTGGGGGTAGAATTACCAGAAACGCTTAAATATACGTATCCATTCATTTTTAATCAGTAACCCAAAAATAAACTTTCATTTTTCTAACTTAAGAAATGACGGACTTTCATTTAAACTTACAACCCCTATTTCACCCCCTTGGGGGTATAATTTCCAAAAACGCTTGAACACGTATCCAATCATTTTTAATCAGTAGCCCAAACATACAATTTCATGTTTCTAACTCAAGAAATAACGGACTTTCATTAAAACTTTCAACCCCAATTTCACTCCCTTGGGGGTAGAATTTCCAAAAACGCTTAAATATGTATCTATTCATTTTTAATCAGTAACCCAAAAATAAAGTTTCACGATTCTAACTCAAGAAATGACGGACTTTCATACAAACTTTCAACCCCTATTTCACCTCCTTCGGGGTAAAATTTTCAAAATTCCTTTCTTAGTGGGTGTCTACTTAATAAAACAACCCTACTCACCAAATTTCGTGGCTGTAACTTTAACAGTTTTTGCGCAGCGATGATGAATCAGTCAGTCAGTCAGTCAGTCAATCAGTCAGGACATGTAATTTTATAAGTATAGATTATGGCAAAGAAACGTTTGCCGGGACAGCTAGTATTTTTATAAATAAAGGAGCACTTATAAGAAATAATAACATCGTAAATTATTAACATAGTAAAAATAAATTTTATGCAGAATTTATTAAACGAATTAATAATAATGAGTTCAAACGAAATAATAATGAGTTTTCTTTATATATAATACGCCTGCAAATCTATTAGTAGTTGATGTCGATTAACTTTAACAATAATTATTAAGCAGTAAGCTGTCAGAATAAATAACAACTCATCATAGAGTTAAGTTGCATCTCTCTCTTACACTCAACTCCCCCAGCTCAAGCCGAGGGTCGCGGGTTCGAATACCGCCGACGGAACAAAAAAGTTTTTCAATGTTCCCGGGTCTGGATATGTATTAAATATGTGTATGATATAATAAAAATCTTAAATATATTATGTATAGTATAAAAGTATTAAATATATTTCCGTTGTCTGGTATCTGTAACACAAGTCCTTCAGGTACTTAGCACCGGGCCAGACCGTGGTGTGAAGCGTCCATAGATATCATCATCATCTGCATACTCTATCTCTCTTGCTGTTTTAGTTTAATTCTTCGATCGCGGATTCTTGGAAATCTATTGTTTATGCGGTCAACCGCTTGGGAGTTGATAGGTTAAATTGAGATTTGGTTAAACCTACGAATAATGAAAACTAGGGTAAACATAATATATTGGAATAGGTTATAGGAGTCTACATAACACTCTACATAGAACGTACTTGAGTTAAGCCTTCACTCGAGTTTTGTAATGTTTTCATCAATGAAATTCATTGGGAAATATAATTGAACAGCTGACTATATCATTTACATTGGTATTTGGAATTTTGCAATAATAATCGGCAGTAATGTGGAGGTGCTGAGCAAATTGTCAAGGTGTATAATTATTGTAAATGAGATTAAACTATTTTTATACAACTTACTATAATAATGCTAATATAATAAAGAAGATTAGTTTTCTTGCATTGAAAGAGAATACTAAAGCAATTTCGACGGGCCAGACATATAAAGCAGGCTCAGAGAAGGCTACTTTTATTGCGGTAAAATGCACGGCTTCCGTTAATGTTTCCTTTTTCCGTGAAGGCATATAATATTATGCACTGTCCAACATCTAGTTACACTGCAGCGCGGTGATAATTCCCAGTGAATTCTCACTTTTCCAGTGATAATATATACTGGAGTATTGTCCTTATGGTCTCTCTGTCTGTCTGTCTTTTCAAGCTGTTTTTCTTTTGAACCTTTTCACTCTACGTTGAGGTGTGTTTCGGCAACTAACAGGTATCCTAATTTTATGTAACTGGTAATTATTTGTTAATACATTAATAAACAATTGCGTTTACAATCGGTTCTTCCCGCATGGTTGGACGTTTCACAACTGAATTCGCGCATCAAAAACAGGTTTTTGTACCGTTACGTACGTCGTACTTACTGTGTACGTGATTTTAACGTGTACGCTATATCTTTGCGGTAAAATTTTAGTGAAAGTAAACTATTTGTGTCATGTCTATAATGTTGCGTACTCGCTGTTTATGAAATATAAACAAGCTTGACGCTGGTGTCTAAAATTATTATAATTGATTTAGCTCGTTGATAATTGATATGCGATTTAAGTAGCTAATTGATATTAAAATATGTTATGAGTCAGATGGAGATTGGAGCTATATTTCTTTTTTACTCTTTCGATGATTTAAATATTACAATATGTCTACAAAAATCCGCTCTATCGTCACTAATGACTCTAATGAGCCACAATTTCTTAATCAGAGAAAACAGGTGTACAGACCGTGCACAACTTTAAGGTGTTCATCAAAAGTCAAAAATCAAAAGCTATATTGGTCTTTTCCGTCTACTTTGCCAAACGATCAAAAATTGTGGGTGGCTTACCGCCAAGATTGAAGTAAAGGTAGAAAAATGTTTTTCTTCTATGCAATGATTTTTTTGTCATAAAAAATTTGATGCCACTGACATCTATATATATAAAAGAAAGTTGTGTTAGTTACGCCACTTATAACTCAAGTACGGATGATCCGATTTGGCTGAAAATTGGTGGAGAGTTAGCTTAGAACCAGGAATAGGACATAGGATACATTTTGTCCCGGAAAAATGTACGGTTACTTCACAATATACTTTTATGATTTGCGCGTAAACTATTCAATCGATTTTGATGAATTTTGGTATGGAGATACTTTGAGTCTCGGGAAAGGACAAGGGATGCTTTTTGTCCCGGGAAATGTACGGTTCCCGCACAATAAACTTTTATGATTTTCGCCTAAACTAATCAGTCTATTTTTATGAAATTTTGTATGGAGATACTTTGAGTCCCGGGAAAGGACAAGGGATACTTTTGGTCCCGGAAAATGTACGGTTTCCATTTTCCGCATGGATAGATAGATAGAAAATTCTTTATTTGTACAAACTAAACTAAGTTACAATTTAAAATAAACAACAGGAATATGTACAAACAGGCGGTCTTACCGCTAAAAGCGGTTTCTTCCAGACAACCTTGAAATAATAATACAAAACAATTTAAAATAAAATAAAACAATCTAATACTTATGGCTAAAAATACTACATATTATACATATATCTTACTTATATACCATAATATTCATATATTCTTTGAGTCGTTTTTTTAAAATATTTATTGTTGGTGATCTTGGGATGGTTTCGGGAAGAGCGTTCCATAAACGTATAGCAGAAATGGTAAAAGAACAGTCGTAGTGAGCGGTACTGTGAGCGGGACAAGCAAGAGTGAGTTTGTTGGATGAGCGAAGAGTAGGGTTTTTATGTCCAAGGAAGGTGAATTTATCTTTTAAATAGTGTGGAGAATTTGGACTGAAGAGAATATTGTATAGAAGATGAAGAATGTGAGTATTACGGCGCAATCTTGACCGGGAGCCACTTCAATTTGGCCCGGTATTCCGATACATGATCGTATTTTCGAAGACCAAATATGAAGCGGATACACAGGTTTTGAAGGCGTTCGATAGAAGATAAGAGCTGTTCGCTGAGATCGCTGTAACACACATCTGCATAGTCTAAGATAGGAAATAATAAGGTTTGAGCTAATGTGATTTTAGTTGGGATAGGAAGGAAATTGCTAAGACGTCTGAGCGAAGCGGTGGCGGCAGTCAGCTTTTTGCGCAGCGTTTGTACTTGAATGGTCCATGATAGAGTTTGATCGAAGTGAACCCCTAGATTTTTAACGGATAGCTAAAAGGAACTAATGATCCATCGATATTTATGCTCGGTAACTGCCTCAGGTCCACTTTGGCAATTAATTGTCTGCTTCCAATTATAATGCATTGGGTTTTTGTGGCATTTAGGTTTAGGCCGTAGTCTTTGCTCCATTGCTGTATTTTTTCTAGGTCTATGACGGTTTGAGCAATATTATGAGATAAAGAGGTGAGTGAAGTGTGTCTATATATCTGCAAATCGTCTGCGAACATATGGTAAAAAGAACAAATTATTAGGGCAATCGGGGCAATGAAGATTGAAAAAAGTAGGGGTGACAATACACTCCCTTGTGGTACACCAGCGAGTATATTGCACCATGATGTTGTAGTATTGTCAACTCTTATACATTGTCGACATCCAGAAAGAAAACTTTTGAACCATTCCAGGGACTCCGCTGATATATTTAAGGACTTAAGTAAAAGCAGGAGAATGTCGTGAGTATTGAAGGCGTTACTGAAATCTAAAAGAGTTACGATTGTTAAGTTTTGATTGTCTATTGCCAGTCGGATATCGCATAATTAACTTTTTATGGTTTTCGCCTAAACTATTCAATCGATTTTGATGAATTTTGGTATGGAGATACTTTGAGTCTCGGGAAAGGACACGGGATACTTTTTGTTCCGGAAAATGTACGGTTCCCGCACAATAAACTTTTATGATTTTCGCCTAAACTATTCAATCGATTTTGATGAATTTTGGTATGGAGATACTTTGAGTCTCGGGAAAGGACAAGGGATACTTTTTGTTCCGGAAAATGTACGGTTCCCGCACAATAAACTTTTATGTTTTCGCCTAAACTGTTCAGTCTATTTTTATGAAATTTGGCAAGAAGATACTAATTTTAATTAATTGTTTTCTTAATTATACCAATTCGAATTCAATAATCATCGTTAAGACAGGACAACGTCTGTCGGGTCAGCTAGTATTATAATATTATGTAGGTGTCGAGAGCAACACATCATTGTAATGAAATTCCCTTTGAACTGCAAACAAGCAATGGGTGTATCAGAGAAAGTTTGTTACAGGTAACTTTGGGTGGCTTTACATACAGCAATGAGCATCCTACTTTAGTTTACACTTGCTTTGGAAACGAGGTTTACGTTTACAGCGAAAGTACATAATGTATTGGCTCTATTGTTGCAACATGATAATAATATTATTATTCTCTGACACTTACGTATTTATCCGCGAATATATTCTTATTCCCATTGAGATGTACTTATTCCCGATGTTTTGGCTACACTCTATCAGCCACCACGGTCGCTGGAAACCAGCTGAAATGAAAAATAAGAAAAGTGCTTCGCAAAAAATCCACGTTTCTAAAACATGAACAATACTCGTATTTGCGTTTATGGAAAATGCAGTAGATTATTACTGCGTCGTAACTTGTAACTTTAAAATTACTTACACTTATTACGACCGACGACATTCTATTTTTATGATTTTTACTATGAATTTGAATAATAAGTGATAGTCACCAAAAAGGCTTATTAAACTCCTTATTGTCCAGCGATATTATCATCATAATCGATCTAGTCGATTTAAAGATTATAATTTTTTTTAATTTTTTCAGGCGCGCTGGCTGACATGGCGGCGACCAAGTACTCTCACCCATTCCTGAGGGGCCTCAAGCCTGTACCTGAGGGCTACGAGAACGAGTTACAGGAGATTAGAGAATGGTAATAGCATAATGCTAAGTACTCACATGCAGTTTTGCTCGATAGTTTTACTCCAAATCGAGTTATAAGAACGATGCGGACTGCAAAACTCATAGCTCGAAGGCTCACATCGAGGCGGCTCGATGGAAATGCTGTGTGGACGAAAGCCCGAGCCACGGGTTTTGCTCGATGTTATTGCTCGATCGAGCAAAACCGTATGTGAGTACCATTAGTCTTACTTAATAATTATTATCGTCATTTCAGTTCTAACACTGCGTAGTGTGTAAGTCATTTGCTATGGCTATTTTGAAATTTTGATGCCATTCGCTATAAAATCGGAAAACGCATCGTATCAGCCAATCAGGAACTCATATCGCTAAATAAAAACATCTAAAATAATTAATTAGTAAACCTGCTTTAGTATGGTTTCTATAATACAAAATTATGCAAATTTATTGTTTTCTCTCCTGAAAAGTTGTTATTTTTGACTTACGCTGTGTTAGAACTTAAAGGACGTTATGTAACTAATATTTCCTTGAGAAATATTCACGCCTTCTCTTCGATAAACAAGAAGAACAGAGGTAAATTTTAAATCATAATGTAAGTGAGACTTAGTTGGCGATGGTCAATCCGTCTGGCCGTTTTTCTGTTCATACCACAAAATTATTATCACCGTACTCAAACGGTAAAATGGGACTGTTATGGCGGTAACGGACAGCAAAGTGGCGAAGTTGTCCGTCTGTCACAAGGCTATAATATTATCGGGTATAGTATATCTTCTTAACGGTAGTGTAGTAGCTAGTTTTAAAAAATCATCTGAGTTACTTCCTAAATCCATTAACCATAACGAAATGAAACAGTTCAATATTTTACTATCAGTAAATGAATTGTCGCCCTTCCCGATTTCTTTAAAAGTATTTCTGATAAATATTTCTTCTTCCAGGATGAAAACCCAGCCGCACCTGCCGTACATATCGGACGAGTACCTCTACCTCTTCATGCACTCCAACTTCTTCAAGGTGAAGGAAACCAAGGACACGATCGAGAGCTACTTCACTCTGCGCGCCAACACACCCGACTTGTTCACGAACAGGGATCCACTACTGCCGAAGAATAAGACTATTTTGGATATAACGTGAGTACTCCAGTTTGTAGTAGTAACAAGTAGATCGATTCACCCTTTACGGTGTCACCCTCACATGACATACAAATTACACACCAAACAATCTAAATGCTAGGTCTCGTGGCTTCTGAGCTAAGTCAATAAATTCAAAACCCTCTTCTAAAAACCATCTATTCTACAGATTACCATTTCTTGATTTTTTAATGACAGTCATAACTCATAAGTCATCATAACTCATAGGTTTCCTTATTGTACTTGTGTAAGTTTACTATTGACGTACTCATTAACATCATTATTACCTTCGCCTCCGTGGTCCAGTGGTTCAGAGCTAGGGTTACCATCTAGGTATTACAAAAGTCCTGACAAAAAGCTGGACATTTCAATAAAAGTCCGGACTTTTGACTTTTTGTCGTACTTAGTGAAAAGAACAAAAAAAAACATTTTTCACCTTACCCACGCACGACACGATATTTTTAAAATTTGCAACACTGTTTTCAAGGTGGCAACACTGTTTTCATGTTGGCAGCACTGATGGCGCCAAACAAAAATAACTTCTATGGATATTTTTTTTTATTTGACCTTTAAAGTTGATTTAATAATTTATTAAAGACTAGCTGTCCCGGTGAACTCCGTGTCACAGGTCACTTTAAAACCTTCCCTGGACTTGAGCGAATATTTTAAGACTAAAATCAGCCCAATCCGTTCAGCCGTTTTCGAGTTTTAACGCGATTAACACATTTGAAAATCCATTTTTATATATAAGATAGATTTTAAAATTTATCGATGAAGAGACTCACTCGATGTAACTTTACTAGTTTTATTTCTCATATTTCATCAAGTAATTAAAAATCCGGACAAATGAGAAGGCCGGACGAAGTCCGGACAAGAGTCTAAAAGTCCGGACATGTCCGGATTAATCCGGACGTATGGTAATCCTATTCAGAGCTCGGTTTTTGACTCGGAGGTCGTGGGTTCGATTTCCGCGTTGGATACATGTTATTTCCAAGTTTGATTAGAACAATGCAGGCTGATCACCTGATTGTCTGACAAGTAAGATGATCCATGCATCGAATGGGCATGTAAGAAGTCGGTCCTGCGCCTGACCTCTCGCCAGTCGTGTTGGTCTTCCGTCCCACTGGGTTACGAGAGTAAAAGGAATAGAGAGTGCTCTTGTGTACTGCGCACACACTTAGGCACTATAAAATTACTCCTGCGTAACTGGCCTTGCCTTCGAAAATATTGTATTGTTCCACATTTATGCTATGACGGTTCATTACTTCTTACAGTCACATGGTGGCGCTGCCGAAGCCCACTGCAGAGAACTATAACTTGCTACTATACCGGCTCGCCGACACCGACTACTCCAAGCTGAACTTCGCGGACGCCGTGCGAGTATTCTGCATGTTTAACGACGTGAAGTTGTCCGAGGACGGCCTGTCGGACGGCTACGTGGTCATCTTCGACATGAAGGGCTGCAGCCTCGGCCATCTGACCCGCCTCACGCTGCCCGCGTTGCGCGCCTTCATGCATTATATCCAGGTTTGTGACATCTAGCTCTTTTTATACATTCACCAAAAAATCTTCAGGATTCAGCACCTAAGAGAATAAAGGGACTAATTATGTGTTTTACGGAGGATAAACCGGGGAAAAACTTAAATTGGTTTTCATTTGGGTTGGATTGCTTTTCTGAATGTAAAGCTTTCAGCAATGGACAACATCTAGGGGTATATTCAAAACTGCAGTGAGACGCGACGCAATATCCATACCCAAAACTTGTATTATACTCGTATTATGCAATGCTGCATCATGTACCACACACTCCTTACATAGCATAATATCAACACAGGTGACTACACAAACTTTATCTCCATTTCAGAACGCTCACCCGTGCCGTCTACGGAAAATCCACGTGGTGAACACTGTCTCCTTCATCAACCAGGTCATGTGCATCGTCAAGCCGCTCATCTACTCCAACCTCATCAACCTCCTCAACTTCTCCTCCGAGGGTCCAGCCTCCGTCGTCGACCTGGAGCTTCTGCCGGAAGACTACGGCGGCCCCCAACCCTCGGTCAAGCAGCTCCACGAGGAGCAGAGGAGGAACATGGAGAATAACTACCGGGAGTGGTTGACAGAGTCCGAGATGTTCAAGGTGGATGAAAAGAAGAGAGTGAAGAAGCCCAGCAAAGGCATGTTCGCCAGCTTCACCAGTAGCTTTAAGAGCTTAGATATCGACTGATATGTTAAGGGACTAAAGGGGCTCACACAAAGTACAGCATCAAAAGGGTAAGGAAGTAAGAAAACAATAAAATATAATTGTTGGTTTACAGCCACACTCGGAAAAAAAAAATTAATGAATATTATGTCTGAAGTTCCACACATTTTTCGTCAAAGTATTCATTAATGTTAAGTATACACTAAGTGTTTCTGAGTGCGGCCGTTAAAAATATAATATTACTTCAGAACTTCTCTTCGATCGTTGGTTGACTCTATGATATTTTGTATGATATTTACAATTTTATTGTTATTACTTTTTGGTAATTTTTATATTCTAACTTTGGCTGAGCCCCTCTTGCCTGTATAATGTACATAATATTACCTATATTAATACTTATAAGCAAATTGGTTTCTTCGCCAGTCATAGTTTTATTTTCCACAATTCAACCAATGACTGGCAAATATATTTTAATATGTTTTTTATTAAAATATTTTATTATTATACTTCTTTATATGACGCTATATTTTTAATTATAATATTAGTATAGATTAAATTTACAGATAAGAGAAACCTAAAATTTTTTTGTAAATATACGCTATTTTTCAATTATATTTTTAAAAATTACTCAATTAGTTTAATATTCCAGTGTTGAAGAAGGTCCAATGTTAATTGTTTTGACTTTCTTTAGGACTTAAAAATTCATATAAACTGTTAATTGTTATTTAATCTTTTACGGTGTGCAGGGTTTATAATATTCGGGCGTCTATATTTTTGTACTCGTTTATAAAGCAAAATGTGATTTTGTAAAAAGTTACCAAGATATAATTCATTGTATAAAATAGTGTGACATATTTTCGGTGCTATCCCTATCTTTTATTCAATGTAACAAAAAAATTGTTTAAGTAAAATTAATTCAGACTTTCTAAATGCTCCATTTAATATTTTTTGAAAATCGCTTTTTACTAATAAGTATAAATGTTATATTTCAATGTATAATATTTAAATTTGAAAATGATTAAAGTTAGGTATCTTAATTTTATTAGAAAATTATAGTATTTAATACTATAATTTTCAAATAAAAAAACATACATAAAAATATATCAGTTATTGGCGGATAAGCAATAAATTCATGAAAAATTACTTTAGAAGTGTTTTTTGTATAAACTATTTTCTATATTTACCTATATTACATCATACCAAATTGTAATTTTATATTTTGTAAATAATAATAAATGTTTACTCTATGTATAATTGTGTTTTTTCTATTATATAATCAAGTGCAGAAACTACTTTAAATGCACCCTGTATTGAAAGTAGTTCAAAAACAAAATGACAATACTAATAGTGTGTGTATGTCCCTTGTACAGATATCATTGTGAAAGTAGCGACTTGGTAGTGGAGCTGCAGGAGTTACTTCTTTATTTAGTTTAAATTAATGACGATAGGGCATTTTTCATAAACATAGAACTGAAAATAGAATAATTCCTGCCACGTTTTATTTTATATGCTTGGAGTCTTGGGCAATATAATTTAGTAACATACAATTAATGTAATGTATGTAAGTAGCATTTTGTATCTGGCATAGACCCGTTAAATACACCGGCGTAGCTATTTCACTTAAATAGGCGCTTATATTAGGTATGTTTGCTCAATAATTAATTTGTTTTCTCCTTCAGAAACGTTAAGAGCAATATTCGCAATTCTTAATCTATTCGAATTTTGAATTAATTTACACCTAACATGTATTATAATAAATAATAATATTATAGTGTATACTATCTGTCCCGGCAAACGTTGTTTTGCCATATAAATTATTTCCAAAAAGAATATAATAAAAATTAAACAATACGTTTTAAGTATTTCGCCCATATTATTTAATTGAAGTGACCAAATAAGTATGGCACCATGGCAACGTCCATCGCTATCCCGTCGCACAAATAATGGTCACCATCAGTCTCGAGTTGTAATAATTTACTATTATTTATTCAACAAAAATATGCACTTATCAATATAAAAATTAAAAAGTACCCAGTAGCCGATTCTCAGACCTACTGAATATGCATATAAACTTTGGTAAAAATCAGTAAAGCCGTTTCGGAGGAGTACGGTAACTAACATTGTGACACGAGAATTTTATATATAAGATAAAATAGCGGATTACAAAAATATTTATGAAAAACGGAACTGTTGTCCATAAACCGGAATATTTAAAGCTTTTATTGGCATAATGGCGCGTAAGCATTGCTCATTCAACCGTGTTGGAACCAGCCACTGTGAAACCACATTACCTATATATTTATTATTTTAAAATATTTTATAGAAACTAAACATTAATCTCCAAATGCTGTTATACCTTAAATGCTAATAAAACGAAACGAAAAAGTTTAAAGACTTCCCGACAAATTAAAGCTCAGTATATTTCTGTGGAAATTTTGATTAAATATTAACAGTTTACATGTTGAACCAGAATTCGCCGTAAATAGTACGTGCTCATACTCATCCTGACGTCATGAAAAAGAAATAAAGAGAAAAATGAATACAAATAATTTACTCTTATCAATGTATATCAAAGTTATCTAGTCGGGCTATCAATAACTAATTTAATTAATACAGGCAGAGGATGTATGGATGTATCTATGTGATTTGGCTTCATTTCAAGAGCTTAGTTAGCGTCGAGCCTTTGGTGTAGCTTAATATTAAATTATGTAAATTAAAAGTGCAAAATGAATTATGATACTGATATTATTAATAATATGCTCAAATGTTGTTTACTACCGTTCAAGAAACTTTGTTGTTTCCGAAAAGTTCAGGTTCAACCGAAAATTGACGGGACTATAGAACTGAAAAGTGAGAAAAATTTCGTGATAATGAGTATCAGCAGATCAATTAATACGGATGATGAAGTAAGTATTAAATAAAACCTTCTAAAATAATATGTGAAAGTAAGTTTATATAGTACACAAGAGTGCGCTAATTTATGCAGCAAAAGGTCGTACTACATAGTGCACGAAAAGTGAGAAAAAATTCGTGATAATGAGTATCAGCAGATCAATTAATACGGATGATGAAGTAAGTATTAAATAAAACCTTCTAAAATAATATGTGAAAGTAAGTTTATATAGTACACAAGAGTGCGCTAATTTATGCAGCAAAAGGTCGTGCTACATAGTGCACGAAAAGTGAGAAAAATTTCGTGATAATGAGTATCAGCAGATCAATTAATACGGATGATGAAGTAAGTATTAAATAAAACCTTCTAAAATAATATGTGAAAGTAAGTTTATATAGTACACAAGAGTGCGCTAATTTATGCAGCAAAAGGTCGTGCTACATAGTGCACGAAAAGTGAGAAAAATTTCGTGATAATGAGTATCAGCAGATCAATTAATAAGGATGATGAAGTAAGTATTAAATAAAACCTTCTAAAATAATATGTGAAAGTAAATTTATATAGTACACAAGAGTGCGCTAATTTATGCAGCAAAAGGTCGTGCTACATAGTGCACGAAAAGTGAGAAAAATTTCGTGATAATGAGTATCAGCAGATCAATTAATACGGATGATGAAGTAAGTATTAAATAAAACCTTCTAAAATAATATGTGAAAGTAAGTTTATATAGTACACAAGAGTGCGCTAATTTATGCAGCAAAAGGTCGTGCTACATAGTGCACGAAAAGTGAGAAAAATTTCGTGATAATGAGTATCAGCAGATCAATTAATACGGATGATGAAGTAAGTATTAAATAAAACCTTCTAAAATAATATGTGAAAGTAAGTTTATATAGTACACAAGAGTGCGCTAATTTATGCAGCAAAAGGTCGTGCTACATAGTGCACGAAAAGTGAGAAAAATTTCGTGATAATGAGTATCAGCAGATCAATTAATACGGATGATGAAGTAAGTATTAAATAAAACCTTCTAAAATAATATGTGAAAGTAAGTTTATATAGTACACAAGAGTGCGCTAATTTATGCAGCAAAAGGTCGTGCTACATAGTGCACGAAAAGTGAGAAAAATTTCGTGATAATGAGTATCAGCAGATCAATTAATACGGATGATGAAGTAAGTATTAAATAAAACCTTCTAAAATAATATGTGAAAGTAAGTTTATATAGTACACAAGAGTGCGCTAATTTATGCAGCAAAAGGTCGTGCTACATAGTGCACGAAAAGTGAGAAAAATTTCGTGATAATGAGTATCAGCAGATCAATTAATAAGGATGATGAAGTAAGTATTAAATAAAACCTTCTAAAATAATATGTGAAAGTAAGTTTATATAGTACACAAGAGTGCGCTAATTTATGCAGCAAAAGGTCGTGCTACGCTGCGTGTACGCACTACGCATCGCTATAATGAGCTACGCCGTGTAGCGCATCACCACGATTAGCTTCACCGAATCTGTACTCTGGGCTACGCCACGTAGCGCAATTCTACGATGAGCTACGCCGCGTAATGCACCACTACGATGAGCTTCGCCGATTCTGTACTCTGTGCTACGCCGCGCAGCGCAACGCTACGATGAGCTACGCCGCATAACGCACCACTACCATGAGCTTTACCGATTCTGTACTCTGTGCTACGCCGTGCAACGCAACACTACGATGAGCTTCACCGATTCTGTACTCTGTGCTACGCCGCGTAGCGCAACGCTACGATGAGCTACGCCGCGTAACGCACCACTGCCATGGCCCATGAGCTTCACCGATTCTGTCTCTGTGCTACGCCGCGTAGCACACCATTACGATGAGTTTCACCTATTCTACACGCTGTGCTACGCCGCGTAGCGCATCGCTAAGTGCCTACTATGCCGCATAACATATTTTGGTTACGAGTGCTACGCCGCTTGATGCTATAATACACGGCACTACGTCGCATGGCGTCGCTATACGTAGGATTTTATCATTTTTGTTATAACCTGTATCTGTATCTCTTAACATGAGTTTTTGAGCAGTAACTTTAACATGTCATTTGAAGTCATGTAGATGTTAAATATTTCAAATTATTATTAGTTTTTTTCAAATTTCCATTAAAATTACTATCAGCATAATATATAAAGAGAAATATGAGGATATAAATTATGGGAGTTTCCTATTTTACAAGTCAAATATCAGACAGCCATTCGATAACAGATTTATTAGGCGACCAATGACAACCATGGACAATTAGACATACATACCAATTCCTCTCCTATATTATAACAAGTAAAATATAACATAAAACTCTTCAAATAAATATATATCTAAAACTTATCCTCCCTTAGTCAATCCAAAACATCTTAATAAAACTTGCTGTAATCAACCCTGGGCACGTTACGCTTCGGTCGCCTGGGAGAAGGGCAAGCTGGAGCCAAAGTCTGAGAAACTTCTCGCTCACTCAACCTCTGGGCCTCTGCTTTCCGGCCGCTTTCCAAGCTTCCATCATTAGGGATTGAAGGTGCTGAGCAATCTTCATTACTTGTACCCAATCCCACACATCTAAATTTTCTGTTAGAGGTAAAGGGGCTGACTCAGTCTGACCTGGGCCTTGTGAGCTTGCCGATGTCTCCGTGTCCTAAGGTTGTCTACCGCTGATATTGCCATACAATAAAATTTGGTTTTTATGTTTTTAAACAATGACAGATGTCTCTAAATCCCTAACAAAAACCAACAATCTTCCTAAAAACTTAACGATTACACCTCTACACCATCTATATCTATTTTTACCGCTATACTTCTTATATAATACATCTTGACCAGTACGCCAGTCGTTATTTTGGTGATCCTTAGCTGGTGTAGACTGCTCAGACACATTATCGTCAGACGGGGGTGCAGTAAACGAGGACGACGGCAGTGAGTCGAGCCGACCGAACACTAGTTGAGCCGGTGAGGTGTGCATAGAACCATGTACAGAATTTCGGTAATCAAACAAATACGTAAATAAATTAGCCTTACTATCTTTCGAGTTGCTACTACTTAAGATGCTAGATTTAATACCCTTTTTCACTACCTTAACGTATATCTCGGCTTGTCCGTTACTAGCCAGGTGATACGCCGGTGATGTCAAATGACGCATTCCATTTAATTTACAAAAATCATCAAATTCCTGCGAGCGAAATGTTACCGAACCGTTATCAGTCACCAACGTATGAGGTACACCGAATCGCGACATGAACTCGTACATTTTCCCTACAACGGCCCCCGGATTGCAAGTACTCATGTCCTAAACCTCCACCCACTTGCTAAATGCATCTACAATCACTAAATACATCCTACCACGCGATGAACCCAGGAAGTCTAAATGCATTCTATAAAAGGCTTGCGGGGGTTGACGTGTGACTGATAACGGGAGCGCAGGAAAATTTTGCGCAAAAATTCGGTTAGGTACGACGGTAACGACCGAACCGCTGTCGATTTCAAAGGTTAAGTTAACTCCGTTCACTCTCTCGGACTCGACCAGTGGCTCACCTTTTGTCGAACGAACATTAAAACACTTAGCGTCGTCGTCGTTCTCATTTACCTCATCCACGTTCACACTCTTCACCGATTTGCACATCTTACGCAAATGTCCCTTTTTATTACACTTTTTACACGTATAATTAGCAAAACGGCATTCTGCGGCAGCATGGTTTGTGTAACCACACAACGGACATTTCTATTTATTGACCTTCCTAAAATTTTTGGTGTTGTCCTCCTTCCTGTCAATTTGTAACATCGGCGGAGCGCTCGGCGTGGACGCTGTCGTCTGCTGTCGTCGACGCCGCGACGGCGCGCGTCGTTTTCAAATTCTCTGAGAGTTCCACGGCCTTGGCTAATGTCAGCCCCGAAAACTCCTGCACGTACAGCTTCTCCTTTTCAGGTCCCGGCAGTATGTCCATCACGAACCGATCCCGGAGCGCCTCCTCCACTTTGGTGAAATTGCAGTAGGTGGTGATGCCCTACGGGGCTCCTATAAGACTACGGTCTCGCCCCCCACTTCAAAGCCGATTCCGTTGGCAACTGTTCTGCGGCATAGAATTTATGCCTTTCACCGAATCCGATTACTTTGCCTGGGAGTGAAGTAGTCATCCAGAAGCTTAATGACTTCCTCGTATGGCACCTGCTGAACGTCTTTTAGTAGCGCCAGGTCGTTTACCAGCTGATAGTGAATCGTCTGCTAACGCACTTAGCAGATACGCTCGTCTTTTAACTCCCGCCGGAACGTACTCCGCACCTATGTCGTTCGCGAGAAACCATTGCGAGAGCCGGCTTTTGAACGTTCCCCATATTTGTAGTTTGTGATCAAAATTTGATAACGAGCCATTAACTTTTAACCGACATGGTTTTGTACTCTATTCTCGTCACCAGTGATAATGAGGATATTTATGGGAGTTTGCTATTTTACAAGTAAAATATCAGACGGCCATTCGATAACAGATTTAAGGTGAACGCAGATTTGGGCCGCACCGCACGCACCGCAGTCGCCGCATTCGAATTCTTTATATTAAGTTATAGACAAGTTTGCATACGGCATACCTAACCGCGCCGCAGTCTTCGCAACTTCATATAAAGAATTTGAATGCGGCGACTGCGGTGCGGCCCAAATCTGCGTTCACCTTTATTAGGCAACGATGACAACCATACCATACTGTATACCATATAATATTAACATCACAATTCCTAAACTAAGCAACGTATGCTTTAACTGAGTAAATAGTAATTTGTCGCCCGTTGCAGCCTGCGGTAATAAAATTTACGATCGTCGAGTGCCGTTGTTAGGGGCAATTAATTAGGCAGATATGGCGAAGTGGCAGCGAGCTGATGACTGACGACACTCGACAGTTCACGTACGATTACTGATGTTGCCACTTACATTAATTGAGGTTTTTTTTCACATAAGCCTCCTCAACAAAGTAGTAATTTAGATTTAAGATATTTTTATTAGCATTATAAGAATTTGGCGACAAGAACAATTATTGGAAAAGATGGCTATTTTTAATGAGTTATTATACTATACATTGTAGTGGAAATTTTCATAAATATAATAAAGCACGTGAACGTTACGTGTGAGCTGAAATCGTGATGACGAATCGAATTTCGAAAATAGTCCTTTGCTTTCCAAATTCCACGTGTTACAATACGTGGGTGTTCAAGGGCTGAGGCTTTCCTGGGCATACGTCAGTACGTGGGTGTCTAGTTGATCAGGGTTCCTGGCAACCCCGGTCCATTGAGACGGCTGGGCAGGGCGGTGACGTCACGGCCGCGCCGCGCACGCGCCCCCGTATCGAGCGGCTCACTCGCCGCCGACCGCTCCGCCCGACACATTTTCCCTCCGTACCAGTAGCTTCACGAGACCGTAATACAAGATGGCTGTCGCGGCTAGTGTGCTATGACAGCTGGTGGTTATGTGTGTATAGATGCTACGCGAGTCCTGGGACGGTGGGCGCGAGCGACGGCCGCCCATGTAACCCGGCTACTGTGAGTACCTCATGACCATGTTTCATATTTATCGATCGGTTAAAACTGAAATTAAGCGTTTCGGACCACTGCCTACCTGCTACCTGTGATGCGAGTACAGGTTACACACTTAATTTTTGTCTTGACAAAGAATATGTTCGCGAGTGTTATCAGATCGCTGACTGTAACAGTATCGATTAACTTGATAATGACTGTAGGTTACATGACCTATTTTGTGTAAATATGTGCTTATTTTCCAATATAGTTGGTGATTTCACAGATAAGTTACTTTAGTGGACCTAGAATAACTCGATACTCCACCTACATCTACAACTAGTTGTATAAATCAATCTGCATGTCACAGGTATAATCATTATAAGTACTTAATTGTTTCGTATATTTAAAGATTGCCCTTTTTTATGAAAAATTTACATGTTTCTATTGCCTGTTAATATCGCAAAATGTTGCCACATCAAATAAACTGTAAAGTGTTCTATGGCGGATATTCTAAAACAGTAATGTAGTTTTCACATTTTTTTAGAACAACTATTACTTTTTTACAATTTAATGAGCTTTAATTTACCGTCACATCGTCTATTTGCATTTATGTATTTGTGCCTATGCGTTAAAATGTGGCAGAATCTACCAACCTACCGATGTGTTATAAGCTGAGTAAAACAATGAAGAGGAGAGATAGCGATATTTAAAACTTGTTTTATATTTTAACTAGATGACTTAGATTAACTGGATGATTGAGATTCGTTTATCGCGCGAGAACTGTGTATATTCCCAGGATATAAATTTATTTTATTTTTAATTTTTTTTTATTTATTTAACTCAGGCATTTTGGCACATATTATAAATACCTTATAGACTTACATACATACAATTATACTAAAAAACTAACACTAACACTAAAAGTATCGATCTATGTCCTTTCCCGGGACTTACAGTATCTCCATACCAAATTTCAGCAAAATCGGTTTAGCGGTTTGGGCGTGAAGTGGTAACAGACAGACAGAGACACTTTCGCATTTATAATTTATGTATTGGTATGAATTCAATATGCATAAGTATTTAAATAATTATTATTATGATTACAAAATATATTACTATTCTCACACGCCCAGTATTATAAAAATATGAAACACAGGCACATTAGTTTTCCAGATCTTTAATTCATTACACAGTATAAAATGACATCGCTAGTACGCTTTTTAGCCAACTTCTAAAAAGGAGGAGGTTATAATATGTTCGGCTGTGAATATATTTTTAATCAGCTTATTTTCTAACTTAGAGTAATAAAAGAGAAAGGTTTTCATGTTGTGTGATGCTTTATACTATAAACTATAAAGCATCAGTTAGTTAGACCTACAGAACTTCATACCTCCTAATGTAACCGCGGCGATTTTGTTTAGGAACCCAAATTAAACTGCTCGGAATTTGAGTCGTCTTTTAAAATGATATTATAAGTTTAAACACTTACGGATTTTGTCGCGGAGCACTTATATTAATCCCGACGTTCGGTAAGTGTTTAAACTTATAATATCATGAGTGATACTCGCGAAAACTTAAGAAGTCATTATCGTCTTTTAAAAGTTGATAGTAGGCCTGCAGAACTCCACAGTTGGTGGTCGTTGTCACCTCTATAAGGGACATGCACAGAAGATATATTTTGAGCTTTTTACCCGACTATGGCGAAGCAAAAAGGAGGGTTATGATTTTGACCTGTATGTATGTATGTATGTGGGTATGGATGTTTGTCTGTTATAAAATGACGAAGATTTGGCTGTCGCTGGCCTTTACTTTAATAATATAATATGGATGCTGTTAAGCATTTGTGTATCATTCCACGAAAATATGTATTGAGTTACGATTGCCGGTAAATGTTCATTAGATAATTTAGAACAAGTTATCAACTTAATACGTGTAAACCGGCCATAACGTAGCAGACAAGACGTATAAAACAGTTTTTCTTATTATAACCATGTGTAGGTACTCAGTGTAAATATTTTTATTAGCAGTGTAGACACTGCAAACGTTATAATATTATGGCCAGTGCCCACGCATACCAGCGAACTTGGAATTCGCTCTTTGACCGCTACCTTGCGGTGAGCTTCAGCGTTACCTCAATTCTATTACGAGGGATGCTAAAGCTCAAACTACTTATTAATTTACTGTTAAGTTATTTTTATTTATTTTATTTAACAGTTTGTTGCACATACAGGTTTACATGAAAATTTACAAAAAAAAAGAAAGACGACACAACAGGTACTGCTTATCTCTAAAAGGGATTTCTTCTAGCAGCCCTACGAAGAGAAATTTGATGGGAAATATCAAAAAGGGTGTGCATAGATAAATATGTTTATAGATTTAACTAAATACTAATACACTTACAATTAAGATAAAATAATACAATACAAAACATAAATACTATAATAGACTAAATCATGGTCGTATATAAGGGGGGGGTCCTGGGGGTCCGGACCCCCCCCATTACTATCCATCTTACTTGTCCAATCGACAATATAATATTACTAGACGTTCCGCGCGGCTTCGCCCGCGTAAATTAGATATTTTATAGACAAATTAGTCCACAAAAAATAGCCTGTGATCCTGCACGTAGTCTACTTCTTATCTGTGGCAAATAAAATAAAAATTGCGCCAGTAGTCGCGAGATAAGTCCTTTCAAATAATTTCCCCCGTTTTTTACACATTTCTTCTCTCCTATTAGTCTTAGAGTGATAAAATATAACTTATAGCCTTTCTCGATAAATGGGCTATCTAGCACTGAAATATTTTTTCAAATCGGACCAGCAGTTTCTGAGATTCGCGCGTTCAAATTAGCCCTTCCAAATAATTTCTCACGTTTTTTTCACATTTTCCTCTATTTCTTCACTTCTGACTCTAAGCTTGATAAAAAATAGCCTATAGCCTTCCCCGATAAATGGACTATCTAACAATAAAAGAATTTTTCAAATCGGACCAATAGTTCCTGAGATTAGCGCGTTCAAATAAGCCCTTCCAAATAATTTCTCCCGTTTTTTTCCACACTTTCCTCTATATCTTCGCTACTATTAGTTTAAGCGTGATAAAATATAGCCTCTAACCTTCCTCGATAAATGGGCTATCTAACACTGAAATAATTTTTTAAATCGGACTAGTAGTTCCTGAGATTAGCGAGTTCAAATAAGCCCTTTCAAATAATTTCCCCCCGTTTTTTCCACACTTTCCTCTATTTCTTTGCTCCTATTAGTATTAGCATGATAAAATATAGACTTATAGCCTTCCTCGATAAATGGGCTATCTAACACTGAAAGAATTTTTTAAATCGGACCAGTAGTTCCTGAGATTAGCGAGTTCAAATAAGCCCTTTCAAATAATTTCCCCCCGTTTTTTCCACACTTTCCTCTATTTCTTTGCTCCTATTAGTATTAGCATGATAAAATATAGACTTATAGCCTTCCTCGATAAATGGGCTATCTAACACTGAAAGAATTTTTTAAATCGGACCAGTAGTTCCTGAGATTAGCGAGTTCAAATAAGCCCTTTCAAATAATTTCCCCCCGTTTTTTCCACACTTTCCTCTATTTCTTTGCTCCTATTAGTATTAGCATGATAAAATATAGACTTATAGCCTTCCTCGATAAATGGGCTATCTAACACTGACAGAATTTTTTAAATTGGACCTGTAGTTCCTGAGATTAGCGCGTTCAAACAAACAAACAAACAAACAAGTTTTTAGTATTTGTCGTTATAGCGGCAACAGAAATACACAATCTGTGAAAATTTTAGATGTCTAGCTAACTAGCTGCATCTCAAGAACCGCTGTTCTTGAGATACAGCTTGGAGACAGGCGGACAGACATCTAAGTCTTAGTTCTGGGGTTCCTTTTTTACCCTTTGGGTACGAAACCCTAAAAATACTTTTGTTTTCCTAAACACATTACCTATTTGCTGCTGCGGAACCCTTCATGGGCGGAGCCAACTCGCACTTGGCCGCTTTTTTACATTAGGGACCCCCCCCTTATCAGAGCTATATATACGCCCGTGGACTAAATGCAATACTATAAATATATATATTTAATACACTACATACAAACATATATTTTAGGATTCCTTGTTAAGGTAGTGCTCTCTTAGTCGACTTTTAAAGACATTAATGGAAGGGCTGTCACGAATGGTGTGGTAAAGTTAAACGTAAAACAAAATGTATCAATTTCATGAAGTCTTTATTTTTTAAACTATATAATTTCTGTGATTAGGAAGAATTAAATATTAAGGGCAGGAAATTTTTAAATACGGTCGAAATAAATTCGAATATAATAATGTGGATGCCCTTATTTATTTATTGATATATTTGTTTTATATATTACATTACAAAAATACGTTATTATTTTAACTTATAGACTTTGTGGCAGACCGACTAACTCGAGAATTCTGGATCGCGCTATCAAAGTTTTCTAAGTAAAGACGACGCCAGAAATCAATAAAATATCTTCCTCTGAGGCTACAACGCATATTCCGAACGTCGTTCTAGAATCTAAATGGAAGATGAAAGGGATTATCTTAAAATTCAAGTTACAAAACGATAGTAATGCATACTAATATTATAAATACGAAAATGTTTCTGTCTGTCTGTTACCTCTTCACGCCCAAACCGCTGAACCGATTTTGCTGGAATTTGGTACGAAGATACCTTGAGTTCCGGGAAAAGACTTTTTTTACTCGGAAAAATGTATGGTTCCCACGCGATAACCGAATTTTAGCGCAAGGAAGTTGCCGACGTCATCTAGTTTATAAGAGCTGTTAAACTTAACTTCTTAAAAATTGGGACCTTTTTAAAATGTTTTATTGCCTCATTGCCTTTGCGTGTCTTCCCTAAATCTATCCCATCTGGCGTGTTCTTGCTTGGACAAATGCCAATATGAAATCCTAACTTTTTGTTACATATTTGGTATGTAATCCAAGCGTGGATTCGATTTTGGCCCGAATCGCGTTATTAAGTTATGAATTCAGTTGTTATTGTCAAAACGTAATTTTCTTTGTATGTAGTAAGCAGTAAGCACGAATAATAATTTATATACGAAAAAATAATTACATATAATTAAATGAATTTTTGTCAATTCTCAATAATTTCGTTGTAGTAAATGGGCATGCTATAAATTACGCTGATTAAGATGGACAATTTATAAGGGTCAATTCAGACCGCAACGTGACGAGGCAAGGCGAGGCACGGCGCGGCATTTTGTATGGATTTGACAAATTTAAATTGCGTGAGACATCTTGCGAATCTGTAAAATCTATATAAATTTAGAAATGCATCTACATGTCGCGTTGCGGTCTGAATTGACCCTAAAGTATGAAAACTCAAGACCTGCAATGGTCAATGAACAACTATATTCATCAAAATCCCCATTAATTCAACCATTGCTATCCCTCTTAACATTATATCAAGTTAAACTAATATTCAAAAGCGAAAGTTTATTTGTTACTTCTTAACGCACAAACTACGGTTTAGATACTGTGTTTTCTTCAGAATCTTGTAAAATTAAAACTTCAAAATACTATATATTATTACATTACATAACACCATGCCTTATTTCTATGACTTATTTATATGTAGATAACCTTGTTATCAATGCATGAATTACTTATCTACTACCAGAATGTGCGGGGGCTGCGGACTAAATCTACTACTTTCTTTAGAAATTTAGTTGCCAATAACTATGATATAATATCCCTAACCGAAACATGGCTTGTAGACGGTATACTTAACAGCGAACTGTTCGACGATAGGTATCTAGTTTGGAGGCGCGACCGTGACTACTCAGCCACAGGGCAGGCTCGCGGCGGCGGTGTGCTGGTGGCAGTTCACCGCGACCTTGTAGCTTCTGCAAATACTAACTGGCAGTCTAGTGCAGAAGATATCTGGATCTCGATCCAGCTGCGAGACAGCACTAGGAAGAGTACATTTTCTCTTAATTTATGTACACTTTACCTTTGTGAACAAAGCAATGGAAATAGCTTCTCTAATCAATTAAATGCACACTTAGACAAGCTTTCAGACCTAGTCATTAGTCGACCCAGTGACAAATTCATCATTCTGGGAGATTTCAATATGAGTTCCATTGTGTGGATGTCTACGCCAGATGGAATTGCACCTAACTTATCGTCTAACAACAGTGTACACTCTAATTTTATTGACACTCTAAATCTTTGCGGACTACAGCAATACAATATAATCTTTAATAAACACAATAAAATCCTCGACTTGGTCCTATCCAACATCAAAGTCTCCGTCATGTCTAGTCTAGACCCCTTAGTCAGTGAGGATCCCTATCATCCAGCGCTATCGATTACGTTAGATGCAGACCAACCTCAACCATTGAAGCCCCGCGCTCGTAATACTTACCAATATCATAAAGGCAACTTCGATCTCATTCGCCGTGATCTCAACCAAATTAACTGGGTCGACCTAATTGCAAAGGACACTATAGATGTCGCAACCAGCAATTTTTATAAAATAATATTTAATATTATCGACCAACACGTCCCGCAGCGTATTAGCAATTGTGGCAAATACCCGCCTTGGTACAACACAGCTCTAATTAATATAATTAAAGAAAAGTTTAAATATTATAAAAAATATAAAACTTATAAAAATACGTCAGACCTACTTACATATCAATTACTTCGCGACAGAGCAAAGGTCATAGAGCGGACTTGTTATGAGACATACATGGCCAGAATTGAATCTTCGTTATTAACTAACCCTAAGATATTCTGGTCTTATATAAAAAACAAACGAGAAAATTTTAATATCCCTTCAAGTATGTCCTACGGTAATTGCAGTAGCAGAGATGGACAGGAGATCTGCGAATTGTTTTCCCAGTTTTTTGGTACAACGTTTCTTGACGCACCATCTTCATCAGCAAACGCTGATTCATCCTTTGAAGTCACCAACTGTAGCATAAATACAATCGAGATAGACGTGGTGGCGGTCGGCAGACACTTAAAATCACTTGATCTCAGTAAATCCTCAGGACCTGATGGCTTGCCGGCGAAATTAATTGTAAGATGTGCTGAGGAGCTAGCCTTACCGGTCTCCCTACTTTTTAAAAGATCAATATCTGAGGGACAGTTGCCATCTGTCTGGAAGTCTGTATATATAACTCCTATCCATAAAAAAGGTGCTAAAAACAGAGTTGAAAACTTTAGACCTATTTCCAAACTTTGTCTATTAGCTAAAGTGTTTGAGCGCATTGTTTATGATCAGGTATACAGTTTTCTCCAACCTTGGTTCGACCCGCAACAGCACGGATTCCTAAAAGGCAGATCCACTACATCCAACCTAATCACTTTAGTTGATTTCCTAACTGAACATATGGATGATGGTCACCAGGTTGATGTAGTGTACACTGATTTCAGTAAGGCCTTCGACAGAATTGATCACCGCATACTGCTCCAAAAATTATTTGAGCTTGGCATAAGGGGGGATCTACTGAGATGGTTTTCTTCATATGTGGAGAATAGGTTTCAGGCAGTGGTTCTAAACGGATTTATGTCTGCTTGGTTACCTATCCCTTCCGGAGTTCCTCAAGGCTCCCTTTTAGGGCCACTTCTGTTCATTTTATTTTTACACGACATTGGCAAATGCTTCAAATACACAAAGTACCTAATGTTTGCTGACGACCTAAAAATTTATCGTCCGATCAAAACCCTATCTGATGCATACCTACTCCAAGAAGACATTTCCAGCCTTGCAAATTATTGCCTTCTTAATAACCTCGACCTCAACATACATAAATGTAATATAATATCCTTTACCCGTAAAAATCAGCCTCTACTTCACGATTACTCTATCTCTAATCTGCATTTAACTCGCACTTCACTCGTCAGGGACCTCGGAATACTCTTGGACAGCAAGCTCACGTTTGAAACCCACATCGACCATATCGTTGGCAAATCCGTAAAGGCTATGGGATTCATTATCCGCAACTCCAGTGACTTTACCAAAATGAAGACGCTAAAAATGCTCTACTGCGCCTATGTCCGCAGTCACCTGGAATACGCTAGCCAGGTTTGGAATCCTAATTTTGCAATTCACTCTGATAGAATTGAAAAGGTTCAAAAAAAGTTCTCAAGGTACCTTAGTTTCAAATTTAGAGTTCCAAACCTCGACTACGCGGATCGCTGCAGTCGCTTTCATCTTCCTCCACTATCAACTAGAAGGAACATCGCTGATATCCGCTTCTTGGTAAAATTAGGCCAATCGAAATTAAATTCTCCCGATCTTCTAGCCAAACTAAACCTAAACATACCACCACGCCATTGTCGCATACGAAATATTCTGCACATACCTCATGCGCGCACATCTTACAGGCAAAACTCATTCTTTCTGAGATCAGCGAGAGCGTTTAACGAGCTCGCCAAGTCTGAGCCTACAATCGACCTTTTCACTAGTAGCCCAGCTTCTATTAACACCGCGTTTTTAGGCAAACACCCAGTCATAGAAAGATGAAAAATGTTATTAAGTATTTATTTCTATTTCTTCTTGTGCAATAACTATTGTTTGTACTTTGCATTATATAGATAAGGACATAATATTATAATAATTGTGGTCATTTGAACAATAATTAAGTAAATATGTGTATAGTTAAGGTATATTTAGTTAAAATAGTCTTACTGCCATAACTTTGTAATTTTTTATTAAGTTTTATTTTAAACACCCAATATTCCAAATTGATTGTTATCTGTGGAGGCTTGTAATTGGCTTTTCTTATCTATCTCTCAAGCATATTACAAGATTGTTAGCTGTAAGCCACCCAAAGAAAATAAAATAAAATAAAATAAATAAAATAAATTCAAGCAGCATAAAACTTGTAAATGCATAGTCAATAACAATTTGCTGCTATATTTAAATCCCAAAAAACTTACAATGCAATATACCTACAATATCTGAAAAAATACTACTTATCCATAATGATGTCGATTCACAAACGAAAGAGTTGACAATCTGGCTTTATTGTATCATATGCCATCGCAATAATTATCCGATACAAGTTCGTGCCGTACTTAAATCGGAGATCGTTTGGCTCTGGGCGCTCAGTAAATATTCAGGGTACTTCGAGCACGCGAGCCAAAGTGGGCCGGAGCTGTGCCCCAGAAAGGACATAGTGGCGTTATGTAACTGCTATAGGCCGTGCACAACTATAAGATCGCTAGGCGAGATTGGGAGCAATCGGTGAAAGTATACTTTAAGTAAACTCAGTCTATTGATGCTGGTGTCCGTCAGGGCTGTGTGCCTTCGCCTACTCTATTCATACTGCATATTAATGACATGTTACAGACCAACGGCATTCATTGCTATGCGGATGACAGTACAGGTGATGCTGTATATACCGGCTCCCCCAATATTTCTCGGCAAAATGTCACTGAGAAAAAACTTGTGTCTAAGGTGGAGAATTCATTGGAGAAGGTCTCTGAATGGGGTAGACGTAACTTGGTCCAATTCAACCCCGCCAAGACACAAGTCTGCGCGTTCACCACTAAAAAGTTACCAATGGTCGTATATCCTCGTTTCGAGGGCACATCTTTAACCATCTCCCCTAGCATTGAGATACTTGGCGTCAACATATCGAGCGAAGTCCAGTTCTGATATCATCTAGAGGGTAAGGCCAAATTAGCCTCGAAGAAGCTTGGTGTTCTTAACGAGCGAGACAGTACTTCAGTCCGGACCAACGCCTACGACTCTACAAGGCGCAGGTTCGGCCTCACATGGAATATTGTTCTCATCTCTGGGCAGGGGCACCAAAATACCAACTGCTCCCTCTGGATGTGGCTCCGCTCTGCATCCTCTATCGGTTGTATCACGGGGAGTGCTCTGAGGAATTGTTCGGAATCATACAACCTGCAACTTTTCGCCATCGTCCAACGCGAAGAACATACCATCCTCATCACCTTGATAAGTGGCAGTCTTCCACAGTGCGGTTTTCGCGTAACTTTCTGCCGCGCACTGTAAAACTCTGGAACGAACTGTCACCAGCAGTATTTCCGGACCTATACGACCTGCAAACCTTCAAGAAAAGAGCGTATTCCCTCTTAAAAGGCCGGCAACGCACCTGCAGCTCTTCTGATTTTGCGAGTGTAGTTGCTTACCATCAGGTGACCTGTTTGCTCGTTTTCCCCGTTATTTAATATTTAAAAAAACTTCATCGATTGCTCTCTCCAGATATGTCATCAGAAATCTGTCTCCAAAATATCAACCAATAGCGTACACCATATTATTGTATCAACGCGATCTACTAATAACTCAATATCAGTGATCTACCACTTACCAGTCATAAGAAGCCTAAAATTAAACACTGTTCTTTTAAATTTCCTTTTTGCCCAGCGATCTTATTGTTTTGTATAGAGTATAGGGTTAGCGACACACACATTGTAGTGACTTATGTGAAATAGATATAATATCAATTAGATACACGTCGAAATCGTCCAATATGTCTTGGCTAAAGGAATCTGGAATTGGACACATCCGCTGCACTATAAAGTGTCTATAATAATTTAATGGTCCATTAAGTTTCTTTATACGTTGTGTTCTGTAATTAGTAGGTGTTCGGTAGAGTCTGAAAGACGTTGGCCCCCGGCCAGAAAACTAAACAATTCTTTGTGTGTGGACTTCCGTCTCGTGAGACTCATGTGTACGGAGTTTCTTCACAATTTCTAATTACACTTTACTTCACTAGATTCCACAAATTTTACTTCTGTCTTAAAATTATTGTCCATGTTAAAACCAAGTTTTCTTTTATTTATTAGTTGGTTTCCGCTATTCATAACAATTTCGTGGCAATCGGCAAAATAAGTAGTGTTTTATTTATATTTTCATCAAAATCATCCCAGTCAAGTAAAACCTGTTTTTTTGCAAACAATAGCACGATTGATTAACTCTTTATAATATTAGAGTATATCACAAGACGCACTGATAATACGTATAAAAAAAATAAAAATTTACTAAAAGTTATTAAGGTAAAGTGCGGTAATTTTTCTGATAAGCACCTCATTTTTAAGTTATCTTATATCCCTACTATTATATCTATCAGATAAACACTTACAGCTGTACCCAGATTTAAGGAATACTTCATTTAAATGCAATGAAGAGTAAGGTCATTCATGCTCAACATTAGTTTGATTTGAGCCAAAAAAGTATTCAACAATACTTTTTCTGAAAGGGAAATACTAAATAGTGCGACAGATTTCACAGTGAGGCGGAATGAAAAATGCAGCCTCAAAGCTTCGGGCTAAAACTGCAATCCTCGTACTCCGACATAATAGCACGCCTCACGTAAGGCTGTGAATGGAAAACTTCCAATTACAGTTTTTGTATACGACTTAGTTCGTCCACGTTCGATTGTCAATTTGATTACTTAGGATCTAGATGACGATTATTTAATGTATTCAAAGCAGGGCTCGAAAAACGTTATATTTTTCGAAACGTTATCGCCTTAAATACCTAAAGAACGTTTCATTTCGGTTTTTGTTCGGAACAGAACGCTATTCGGAACATTATTTGAGAACGTAATGATTTTTTCGTTTTTGATCCTTAAAACGTTTTTTAACGGTTTTTCCTCGATGAAAAGTTAAATATATAACAAAATTAACTATTATTTTTCGGGCATTCGTTTGCGGCGAGCACGCCGAGGCAATAATAGACCAAGTGCGAGTCGGACTCACTCATGGAGGGTTCCGTACCGTTACAGAGCAAAATAAGGTCAATAATTGTGTTTCTTGTATGGGATTAATTTTATTAATTTTTATTGGTTTTATTAATTAATTAAGAACTCATATAGTCAAGGACTCTATGAAAATTTCAAGAGCCTACCTATTATCGTTATTGATATCGAGCAAAAAAGGCCAAAAAATTACGGTTGTTGTATGAGAGCCCCCCCTAAAATATATGAAATATATCTTGTTTTTTAGTATTTGTTCTTATAGCGGCAACAGATATACACAATTAAATCAAGTCCAGCTATATTATTAGCAGTCGCACAGACGAACAGCCTTCGAAGTCTCAGTAATAGGGTCCCGATTTTACTCTTTGGGTACGGAACCCTAAAAATCAGGTACAGCCTAGATTTAAATAAAAATTTGGGATCGATTACGTTATACCCTTTAATTTAAAATTGTCATACTACGTAATTGCGCTTTTAGGGATGGATTTTTTTACCCCCCTTGTTTTTAATTTTTTTACCGCTTTTCCTAAAAATGCAGATTTAACCATTCTGTCACAGTATAGCAATATTATCCCTACAGTAACGAAACGCCTTTGATGTCGCACGATGCCGCCACCGGTGTAGGTACCGAGCAGATATGCCAGGGTTGCCACGAAACGGGAAATAAAATAAAAATAAAATATTGTGCTTGTAATGTTATCATTTAATCTGTTTAATCTATATTTACGTGAAACTTTATTTTTAGATGATTTCAATTCTCTACTAGATGATGCCCGCAACTTCGTTGTGCCAAAACTCGTTTTTCGTGCGAGAACCGTACATTTTTCCAGAACAAAAAGTGTCCTATGTCCTTTCCCGGGACTCAAAGTATCTCCATGCCAAATTTCAGCAAAATCGGTCGTTTGGGCGTGAAGAGGTAACATACAGATAGACACACTTTCGTATTTATAATATTAGTATGGATTTAAAAATTTCATTACCCATCAAGCCCCAAAAGCTCACCGGTGAGCAAGATACAATAAAATAACAATAGATTTCCAAGAATCCACTATCGAAGGATTAAAATAATGAAGACGCATTCGAATATATTATCTACGAATAATAAAGTAGGAATATATAAAGTATCCAACAATTAATCATATAACAATTGGTAGGTACGGTAGGCCACACGTCAGGTGTAACAGAAGCACTTCAAAACTCGCTCTTATAACGTGCGTGGTTAGGGCGGTCCAAAGGTCAAAATGTTACACTAAGTGTAACATTTTTTGATGTATGGCCCTGTGTACCTAGCTAGGTAGGTACTAATTAGTATGTAACAGGGTATTTGACAGATTTTTAATTTATTCTTTATTGTTTCTCTCCATGTTACACTTCTTACAACGTAAACAATAAAACAGATATGCAAATAAATGCCGCCAAGGCCAACACAATATTAGTGTGAAGTGTGAGCCGATATTTATGAAAATTTAAATCCTTTTTGTTTTTTGAATCAGATTTACATCCGGACACTGAACACATATTATATCCCAATTTTATAATAATTTATAAGATAAGTTATCGTTTTACAACACAAAACTCGTAGACAACGCGCCAACGTCACCCCTGCGCGGGCAGGTACACAAACTCCGCGAGTTTGTGTACGCGGATCCGCGCCGCCCGCTTCCCCGCGGGTACCCCTCCGTTGCTCTGCGCAAGTACATTCGTTTCACTACTGTAGGGATATTGCTATACTGTGATTCTGTCTTAACTAATTGTATTTATGTAGGTAAAAAAATGTTTTTAATATTTGTATTTATGATTTTTGAAGTAAAAACTTCTTTAGCGGCGTTGAGCACTTTTGTGGGATGCGTAAAAACTGTGAAACTCGCGCCAGATTTTCGTGTTTATCGAAAAACCATACAAAACGCGTAAGACGGTTGGAGAGTTACTCGTGTTGTAACATTGAAATTAAAATTAAATGATAATTAAAATTAAGTAATAATTAAAATTAAATAATAATTAAAATTAGTAATAATTATAATAATTAAGTAACATTTAAAATTAAATATGGATTAAAATTAAATGATAATTAAAATAAAGTAATAATTAAAGTTAAGTAATGATTAAAATTAAGTAATAATTACAATTAAGTAATGATTAAAATTACCAACCATGACCAACGCCTACAACTCTAGGTACAAGGCGCAGGTGCGGCCTCACATGGAATATTGTTCTCATCTCTGGGCAGGGGCGCCAAAATACCAACTGCTCCCTCTGGATCGTATCCAACGAAGGGCCGCTCGAATTGTTGATTGCCATAGTGTTTCAAACAGCTTGGACCCCTTGGAATTACGCCGAGATGTAGCTTCGCTCTGCATCCTCTATCGGTTATATCACGGGGAGTGCTCTGAGGAATTGTTCGGAATCATATCACCTGCAACTTTTCGCCATCGTCCCACGCGAAAAACATACCATCCTCATCACCTTGATGAGTGGCAGTCTTCCACAGTGCGTTTTTCGCGTAACTTTCTGCCGCGCACTGTAAAACTCTGGAACGAACTGTCACCAGCAGTATTTCCGGACCTATACGACCTGCAAACCTTCAAGAAAAGAGCGTATTCCCTGTTAAAGTTTACGTACACTTTAAATTTCAAAGTGTACGTAAACTACAGTGCATCACAAATAACGAGAGATAAATCTGATAAATCGATTAGGTAAATACACCATAAAAACTTGACCCTAGTTACATCCTTAGGTAAAATTTAGTTGGTCGAAAATTTACTTTGAGATAGTTTTGAACGTGGAAGTTATTTTTTTTTTTCGTAAGGGTTTTCAGTAAAAATCTAGCTATGGCCGTATCCGAGAGATGAGTGACGATGATCTTGAGTAGATTAACCCGAAGGATGCCTGAAGGAATCCTTTCAACCGGAAAAATGTGTGGTTGTATAACAAATACAAATAATCGGCCAAGTGCGAGTCGGACTTGCGCACGAACGGTTCCGTACCATTATAGAGCAAAATTAGGCCAAAAATTGTGTTTTTTGTATGGGAGCCCCCTTAATTTTTTATTTTATTTTATTATTATTATTATTAAATATTAAAGTACACATATAACTAAGGAGTTTGTGAAAAAATTAAGTACCTTCCTGTTGCTATTATTGATATAGAGCAAAAAAGGCCAAAAAAATCACGTTTGTTGTATAGGAGCCCCCCTTAAATATTTATTTTATTTTGTTTTTAGTATTTGTTGTTATAGCGGCAACAGATATACATATTCTGTGAAAATTTCAACTCTCTAGCTATTACCGTTCTCGAGTTACAGCCAGACAGACGGACAGACGGACAGACAACGAAGTCTTAGTAATAGGGTCCCGTTTTTAACCTTTGGGTACGGAACCCTAAAAATCAGACAGCTAGCTGCGTAGCACCTACGTAGCATTGTCGTAGCAGTTCTACGCTATCGTAGAACTGCTCGTAACCCCTAATAGGGATGACGACAAGGTCAAAGATTAACTCATTTTTTTAATAAAATAACTTAGACAAGTTTTGTTATTCGTAGCTTAGACACAACGATAAAAAATAAGTATTCCCAATTTTTCAGCTTCATAACTTATGTATTTTTTTTGTTATGACTTATGAGCCTTCAAAGTTGGATAGTCTAGTCGATTTTTTTAAAATAAAATTGATTAATTTTTGTATACCATTCGATAAGTTATGCATACAATTTATAACAATTTTTCTTATGAAACCACTTACATAAATGCAATTTTTAACATAGTTATCGAACAAAATCTTCCCGCGATGCGTACAATCTATAGTTGCGTAACGTCATAGTTAGCTAATATTTTGTTTGGAGCGTTTTGGGAAGGTCTATTTTATGGGAGCTTTGAATTGTGTTAGGTATTCGGAGAGTTTTTAAGCTATCAGAGTCATCATTTTTCACCAAAGTTTCTATTTTTAAATGGCCCTTTATATACTTACCAACCAGAAAAAAGATGTCGTCATGCAGGGTGCAAATTAAGTTTACAGTCTATCGTACATATCGTACAGTCTATTATAAAGTTAAGTATATTATCGTCTCATACAGATTAATTTTGTACTCATTAACGGAGTGCGGCAGTTAGAAAAGTCTTATTTTACTTCTTTTCTTCCTAACATTATAAAGAGAAAAGATTCGATGTGAAACTTAGCACATTCGTCGTTTCGTGTACTATACGGTGCGTCCGACGCGTACGGCGCGTGCGGTGCTGACAAAGGGGCGTCACTAGAAAGAACATTTCAAACATAAGGGGCTCCATTCCACCGCGGCGCACGGAGAGACTACGCACGTGCGTCAAGTTTCGCTTTGTAAGAAAATATATGTGACTGTGTCCACTGCAACCCACGGACACGCTACGCACGAATTGACTCAAGTAAGAAATAAATCCGCGTGCGCCACGGTGGAATAGGGTTGCTGAGGATTCCTCTTCCGCTTCCTCATAATGAGGAAGTTCCGCAATAATTTGGGTTCCTCAACCGTTACCGCATCCTCATAAATAAAAATAAAAAAATCCTCTTCCGCTATCGCTTCCTCAAAATTTAAGAGGAATTTATGAGGAAGTTCACTGCGCATGCGCGTCGCGTATCCAATCATGGCAACGCACACACCAGAGCGCGAGAATTGTATTAAATTATTCGCTCTGTATCTTTTTTTTGTGTGCGTGTGTTGTGTATGTTACTGTGTGCCGAGTGTGAGTTTTTTGTTTCACATTCGATCGTGAACGCGTTTGGCGTTTACTAAGATTTTGTATGGGATTACTCACTGGGCTGGGCTCACTCCCGTGAGCAGGTGGCGCTGTTCAAATCCCATACAAAATCTTAGTAAGTAAACGCCAAACGTTTTCACGATCGAATGTGAAACAAAAACTCGAATGTGTAACACAAAAAAATCACACTAGGCACACGAACTCCTTAACTGCTGGACCGATTTTGATGATTCTATATTGTGTGTGTTTCGAGAATGGTTTAAAATTTAGATTCATAGTTTGCTTTGATCCACTGGATACTGCCCTTTTAATATTTTTTTTGTGTATTGTTATGTATAGAGACCGGATTATATGCAACATAAAAAGCTTGTTATATGCATGCAAATATGCATGAAAAATGCTTGAAATATGCACGAAAATTGGCAAAATATGCAAAATTATATGGCAGTATGCAAATTCAAAATCTGCTTACAATTAGTAATTTATTTTTTGATAGGCGATAATAGACCGTACAGTAGCATTATAACATGACATTAAAATTATTTTAAATTATTGTAAAGGTAAGCAACCAAATATTTTTCTAAATTTTCAGTATTAAGATTGTGTCTACTATAATTTAGAATATTTTTGTAAATAAGAAAGGTTCGCTCCATATTCACTGAGGAAACTGAGCAGAATTTGAACTTGGGTGCTATGTATCACTTACAGTTTCTGGCCAAAGTTCTGCCGTTTAATTTGTAGTTAGCGAGCGCGATTTTCTTCTATGTCTTTACAGCATTATCGTAACTGTCAAAACAAAAGATGCGCAGGGCTACAGACTACATTTAAAGTCACAACTATTACTCGATAGTCCTTATGTTTTGTAACTGTTATTGTTATTTTTGGTCGCATTTCGGAACACAGTATTAGTGAAAATTTTTGTAAATGTACGATAATTTGCATCATAACTAGATTTCAGGTAAAATATGCTATTACTGCTGAGAATGGCTAAAATATGCAAATGCATATGCAAATGCATATAATCCGGTCTCTAGTTATGTACCTACAGACAGGACAAATTCTTTTGGGTTGGTATTTGGGCTAGTATTTATAATTTCCTATCATCCTATTCCTCATCCGCTTCCTCATCCGCATCCTCTTCCTCATAAAATATCCTCTTCCTCATCCGCATCCTCTAAATTTGCGCGTGACAATTCCTCTTCCTCCTCCTCTTCCTCATAATCACTTCCTCAACAACCCTACGGTGGAATGGAGCCTTAATAATAATCTAATACGTATAGTATGAATGAATGAGTAGTGATGCGGCAAACGCTCGATATACACATTAGCGGTAAGATTGAATGAAGCGCCAAGCTCTTTCGTGTCGACCATGATTGATCGAACGTAATAAATGGCGATCTTTCGTATTACTAGCATTTCAGACATTCCGATAATGATGTTCTACAGTTAAGAAGCATTAAAGATTTTCTTAGAAACTCTTAAATTTAAGAAAATATATAATTTTTAAACAAACGTTAACTTAGGAATTATATATTGGATACGATCATTATAATGATTAAAAGGTTAAAAATTGGGATTTATTTTTAAACATATTTTAATGCATAAGGTACTCTATATTTTGAATGTAGCGCCGTTGATAAAAAATATCCTGTGTTCTTTCCCGGGACTTAAACTAACTTCATATCAAATTTCAGCAAAATCGGTTCAGCGGTTTAGGCGTAAAGGTTACCTACTCAGTTAGACAGACAGACAGAAAATCACACTTTCGTATTTATTATATTAATACGGATGTTGACCGTGTCTGCAGTAATTGCAGAAGCATCGTTTGTGTATGAAGCGTGCATATATTTTTAAGAAACTGGTTGTTCAGTTCTTCTTAGATAATAGGGCTACCGTTTTATTCCATTATATATTTCTGTTTCATAAATAAAAACGATAAGTAGCTTCAATAGTTAATGTTTCTTATTTCTACAAAACTTTTTGTATTCTCAATGTGAGGTCTTATACAAGTCTATCTGGAGCGAAAACCGTAAGAACTAAGAAGTATGCTTTGCAGTTTCCACGGTATCTTTTTGCATCTCAAACATAAAGTGAGCATTTTTATATAGAATTTACGATATTAAAGGCATTTTATTTCTTAACTTTTCCTTTAGCGGTAACTTTAAGCTTTCATATTTGAAATAAGATTTCCTTTTTAACCGACTGCGCCAGGACTATCATAAAATTCTAATAACTTCGAATGTGTATGATAGCTTCAAGTCGAAACAGGCATTTCATTTAAACTTGAGTAATCTCAATTCAAAATTCCTTTATTCATTTCTCCCACAATATAAAAGAACATGTACAATAATTATTATGATCAAATTATAGCAGGAGACTGGTGCCCTAACTAGGTTGCCCTGTGTTGAGGGGTCATGGTGTTTGACAACTGTATAATATGTACTATCAGAGAAGTTGATTCCTATGCAAATCGGGGACCTAAGTAGTTTGGTTGCGTTACGTCAAACCCAGCCGACAGATCACAATTAACATTGAATATTCGACCAAATAACGTTGGTCTGTCAATTCCATAGGAATCAATTTCCTCGATGGTGTAGTTCTTGCAATCTACGAGTGCGCGTCGCCCTTAGTTGTGTGAGTGACCATATCTATACACGCGTACATGGCTCGCTCGTTACTGACTGCTCCGTCGGGTACGCACACTAACGAAAATGTCTATTCACATTTCCAACTACAAATAAAGGCGACGCGCACTTACGACGCGCACTTGCGATTGCAAGAACTATACAATCATAGAAGTTGATTCATACGCAGATGGCGGACATTTGTAATTTGGTCTCATTATGTCAACCCCAGCCACTTGATGATCTTGATCACTATTAATTCTGAGTTGACATGAAACGGCCACATCACGTAGGTCCACCATCTGCCCATGGCTCGATGGTACATTCAAATTTGTTTACAACTAACATTTAAACCAATCTGAACGTGAACTCCAACATATAACATAAAGTATATAATATATGAGAGGGTTATTTGCGAGTCTCGGGCTCGGCCGGCTCTGACCTTTGACCTTTACGGCCGGCCGATCGGCTTCAAACACTTTTCCACTCAATTACACATCGAATGAGTGATAACAGATGTTTATAGGATGAACGATTAGACAGTATAGACTATAGAGACTATTTTGAGAGTACTCAACCATTTTTTTCCATGCTTTAGTCATTAGACTGGAGTATGTCGATAATATAAGCTGTATGTGTAATGTGTGTGCGAGTTTCTTACGCCGGTTCTTCTCGCCGGGATAGTTCCCGAACCGGTGGTAGGCACCAGTAGTATCAACGTTCTGAAAACATTTGTTACAAATCTATTCAGAAATAAAACAATTTTTTATTTATTTATTTCTGATGATTTTTTGATGTTTTTATTGCAACAAGTAGGAGATGGTCTAAAGTAACCTAGCACCCATAAAAAGCATACTACAGTCTTGTACAGCTGTAGAACGATTTTACTCTTCTTATTGGTTATGTAATCTTAGTGCTACAAGACCCTTAAAAGCAAATATTCTACTTGCAATTTAACTGAAATCATATATTTTTCCCGAAGAAACAGCACCTTATTATTTAAGTGCAGTAATCTGGACACTCAAAACTTCCGAATGTTCAAAACTATTAAAACAATTTTGCTATGCTACGCTCTAACTATAGTCTAACTCAAATTTTCAGTTTTTTAAATGCTAACAAATAGACAAATACGTAAATTAATACATACATAGCTCAAGCGATGCTTAATACTTTGGAGGGTAGTTGTAATTTTTTTATACTGAGAGAAGACGTGTTATTGGAACCAATAAAGTGTAGCAAGTCGTGTTGCAACACATGTACGAACTTCTATATTGCCAAACTTGCTTCTTTGCTTGTTTTATATTGCCATTTTATTTTAAAATTCAAAAACTTTGTCGTTCTAAAGATATTTTAAATAAACCAGCAATTTCTGATAGAGTGAAAATGTGGATTAGAAAATAGATTTGTTTGGCATCTCGTAAATAAAACTGTGTTTCATTAAAATAAAAGATTAAGGGCTTATTTCACTACTTATTTATTAGTGTCGTATAAATTGTCCACAACTACTTATTATAACAGATGGAGTACTTGATACTCCATCTGTCAGATAAGTTGGGGATAGCCTATCCGGCACTTATCACTCAGGCTTGTTTTATCCTTATAAAATAAACGTTGTGTTGGAACCTTGCTCCACTATAATAGTAAACTATTATTTTTAGGGATCCGTACCAAAAGAGTAAAAACGGGCCCAAAATCAGCATCAGCTGACTAAATACCGTGATGGAGATAAGCCCTAGTGCCAGAGCGAACTTTCAGTAGGTTCCATTTCTAAAGTGCAGAACCCTAAATAACAGCAAATGCGTGAATACTTTAACACTAATTTCGGGTGGAATAAAATAACACAGCTTTTACGTTCCCACTAACTTGAAATATATTCCTCAATCTTATTGAGGGTAACGAAGCTTTCAGCGCTACGCGGGACAAACCCGGCGATTATTCTGCCGCTAATGACACGTTTGAATACGCTGCGAAATTACTTTTTTTTCAAGAAATGAAATGACAGTTACTTGCTTTACTATTTCCATCCCCTCTAGCATACGCCAACGAGAAAAATTTGTCTACACGTTTTCTCGATGTTTGATGGCGTTTCTCTTCATCTCCATTGACCCTAACATGACATAAATTTTTTCTCGTGTAGATCTGTCGTCAAAATCTATCGACATAATGTCAAAAATGATTTTGACATTATGTCGTTATCGACAATATAACTACACACAAGAGTGAGATATCTCGACATTTTCTCGTTTGCGCATCCTATAGGCCGGCATGTCGTACAATATCTATACTATATAGTTCTTGCAATCTACGAGTGCGCGTCGCCTTTATTTGTAGTTGGAAATGTGAATAGCCATTTTCGTTAGTGTGCGTACCGGACGGAGCAGTCAGTAGCGAGCGAGCCATGTACGCGTGTATAGATATGGTCACTCACACAATTAAGGGCGACGCGCGCTCGTAGATTGCAAAAACTATACTAATATTATAAATGCGAAAGTGTGTCTGTCTCCTCTTCACGCCCAAACCGCTGAACCGATTTAGCTGAAATCTGGCATGGAGATACTTTGGATAGGATACTTTTTATCCCGGAAAAATGTAAGATTCCCGTGTGATAAACGAACTTTAGCGTAACGGAGCTGCGGGCGTCATCTAACGTATTATATTATACTTATACGTTTGCGTTTATGAGCTTAACGATTATTACAAAGAATATCGTGACTATGTTTTTTGACATGTCTGAAACGTTACAAACCCGAGGGGTAGATTAAAACAATGTAATTAACCTGTTAAGCAGTAGCGAGCTTAATATATGAATAATAATAAGCGATCATATCACAAATCAGATAAAACGTTAGTCTGAACATTTTTAACCTTTTAAATAATTTTATATTTTTATTTTACAAATGATCGATGTGCTTAACGAAAATAGCCATATTATCACCTTTTAACTAATCGTATGGTCGATGAAAAATTCTCAGTTTTCATCGTAAATAAGTTAATTTTACAATTTCGAAGCATTTTATGGCCATTCTCAGGTTTGGCATTATTTGCCTAATTACCGTTACCATTTTTTATTCTTCGTTGATTTGACTTAAACTCACTAAAATATGAAAGTAATGAAAGATACCAATACAATAATACATTTGGCGTGGTACAGTTCATTATAGTTTTTTAGATAATAAGACTTAAAAATTTTATGGGTTTGATAAATTCTACCTCTAAGGGGATAAAATAGGGGATGAAAGATTGTATATAATAATACTTCTTAAAGCGGGCAAAGTGCGGGCTAAAGCTAGTATCATTAAAGACTCATTCATGATAATAATAATCTATGAAAACCGCGAGAAAACTTCTATTGATAGAAAAGTATGTATCAGTTTTTCATACAACGGTAATCAGGAACATATGGTAATTAGTATACGGTAATTATAAAAAGTTAGATTTTCTGGAAAATTTTGAAAACCGACACAGTTTGCAAAAACTAGCTTACGGCAAAGTACGTAGACCAAATAACTTTATAGATTGATATGATCAACGTACAATCTAATTTAAAAATCAAGTAGCAAAATAAAATAATGATAATTAGAAAAGTTCGAAACCAAAGCTATGGTAGTTAGATACTCACGTGCTCCATCGGCGGCACACTAACATTAACGATGTGGGACCGCTAAAGGGCCGTGGCACACGCTAGGGAGAAGTGACTCATGCACTTGTAATGTGCCAAATCCTGTTATTTTTGGGTGGGTACCCGAAAATAGAATCATCATCATCATCATCATCATATCAGCCTATATTTGTCCACGAAAATAGAATGCGTTACGGTAATTAGAACTTTTGATAGGACAAGCGATTATTTCATGATAACTATTTACAGGCTGGGCCTATTGAGTCGATATTTTCCAATGCGATAGCCAATGTTAATGAGCATTTAAAAAGATGAATAGATCAAAGTAAATATGTACGTTACAAAAATTACAAGCAAGTTTCGAGATGAAGTTGGCGTGGGACACGTTACGGTAATCAGAAAAACACGGTTTTTGAACACGACTTAAATTAATTTAGTCTGAATTACTTAAATTAGAAGCCTGTGTTTAAGTTGTAGCTAGTTACGGATGCTATCTACCGTTTAAAAATATTGCATACTTGAATAAGATAATATTACAGAGTATACAAGCCCGGGACACTTAAATTTTGCTCTCCGGAGAATGGCCGTTTAACTCGAGCATCAGATTGACGCTTAGAAGTAGAAAAATGTCGGCACGCTGTATTGTGAAATTCCATCTTAATTGTCCGAGTTTTCACAAAGGCACGGTGCACCTATTTTCATTCAAACCGGAGTGTGCACTTTTTAATAGGCACATAATAGTGGTTTTTGTGTGGTGCCATTATCCGACCGGCTTCTTAATGTATTGTTAAAGAGTTTTTAATTTAGGTTTTATTTAAAACTGGCGACGTCGTTGTAATAATGCTTGATATTTGTTCAACTATCTGCAACGATGACAGAGTTTTATTACTCGTATGGCTAAGGTGTAGGATAAAAGAGTAAATCAGAGAGTAGTCTATCCTTTCTCTAAGAGCGCCCGCAGACTGCATAATTTTAGTCGGCCGATAGTTTGATCGAATCAGTACGAATATGTATGAAGGTGCGCACACTAAACGATTTATATCGGCCGATAATAATATACTAACCCCAATTTAGTCAATCAAACTATCGGCAGAATAAAAGTCGGTAGTCTGCGAGGGCTCTAAGGATACTTCGTTTTATCGACACTACTTTTCAGAAAAAGTTGTCAACATGATGATCGTAATAAAATACGCAATGGGCTGGCATATCTCGCTGCTATAACTTACGTAAAACTTGTTATAAAAATAATCACAAAATCAATATGTCGTATCGCGACGCACTCGACTCCCGTAGGCCGTACCGAAAACCGCCGCTGCCTACTCGAACTCTCGATATCAAAAATATTTGGCACAGTTGTGAATTAATATCCTACAGTAACAGTTCATTTTGCATCCGAATAAAATGTGATTGAGTTTATTATTTAAAACTTAATTATAATTACGAAAAAAACTTTATCTTTAAAGTAAGAAATCACTTTGATATTTTTGACTTTTCACAAAAGTATCTAAGTATTTGGGTACATTGGGTATTAGTACTTGAGCGTCCATGGTCTAGTGAGTAGACCTTTGGTTTGCACTCGAAAAGGTGCAGGTTAGAGTCCGAGTGAAGGTGTGTACCAATGAGACATTTTCAGATCTCAAGTAAGTACATGATACGGACACTCGTACGGTGAAGGAAAACATCGCAAAGAAACCCTCAGGCCTCACATAGTTGGTCCCAGACGTATTGACCTGTTCAGTGTTAATTCTTAAATAAAATTACTTTTCAATCTACCCAGACGCATAAAGCCTAAACCCAATTAAGTGGAAAAAGTTTAAGGGGCGATTTCACCAAAGAAATGGAACGCGTTCAAAGCATTCTGAACCGGCTCAAAACGTATAAACGCGATTATAACATCGAAATGCATTTCACCAGCGTAAACGGAACGCGTTCACAGCAAATCCGAGTTTTATCTTCTGAACGCCCAAAGTCCGAAGTTCAACGTCATAAAACCCGTTCAAGCCCTGTCATGGCGGAACGAAAAACATAACAAAACATAACAAAACGGAACAAAAGAAATGTCAATATGACAGTTTTGACACATGCGTTTGTAAGTTTATGTATTGTTTCTTTCTATTTTGAAGTTAAATTAACGTGAAAAGGCTTTAAAATACTGAAAACATGTAAAATAATTGCGTGACGTCACGTAAACTTAGATTTAATAGTCGCGATCAAAAGAAGGTAGTGAAATCCAAACGAAACAAAACGAGATTTACGTCGCAGAATGAACGCGTTCAATGGAAACTAAGTTTTATAAAGCTAAGTTTTATGTGTATTTGGTGAAATCCCACCTTAGAGTTTAAGTGCTCGCTCGCTATCGGCAGAGGTAAGAGCACATTATCCTAAATACGGCAATACTATCAGACGAAAGCGCTTTAGTTCAATGTAACACTTCATATATAGGTCAGATGAAAATGTCCTGAATACTTGAGAAGGCTTCCATACAATGCCAGACGCAGTGGCGCCTCGCGCCTAGACGGCGGCACAATCTCTCATTGCCCCATAAGAACTGACTCGGCACTTGGCAGACGTATTGAGGTTGTGCGCCTATAAACATTTTCATATTTTATAGGTTTTTGATTGATATAGATAATTTGTTATAGATGGAAGTCAAGTCTTTAGATAAAATCTTGCGTTAGATCTGGCTGCGATACACAGATGTGCTTCTTATTTTTCAAGTTTTAGAGATATGATACAATTAGTAGATACTCGACGTATGCCTTGGAGTTGCACAGCGCAGATACGCAAAATTAAAGTGTGGCGGTACCCACAATTCGCCTAACAATCCTACATCGCGCTATCGAAGTTTCGGAGAACGGCAAGATATATACAACGTCTGAAATGACGTCAGTGGGCTTCGGCCTGAGCGAGCATGCTATTTCTCTCGGTCGGAAGGTCTTCCTTTTCAGCCGCCACCAATAACGTTAAAATTGGTGACCACCGACAAGAACACGCATCCTTCTGGACATCAATCATCATCAACACTCCCCGCCCATCCGCACCACGTCAGCAGACATCAAGCACAACCGGGATGCCTCGACCATAAGCCGCGTTGGAGGTCCGCGCCGGTCGAACCCGTGTCCGGCTTAAACGGGGCAGCCATAGGCTACAACGACCGGTCCACAAGCAGAGCACGGGGTCCCTCTCCTGGTCATTGTACGCGTAGCTTCGGCCCACACCTGACAACACAAGCGCATTGAAGAATACCACCGGTCTTCGGGGGGGGGAGTGATGTGGCGGTACCCACAATTCGCCTAACAATCCAACATCGCGCTATCGAAGTTTCGGAGAACGGCAAGATATATACAACGTCTGAAATGACGTCAGTGGGCTTCGGCCTGACCGAGCATGCTATCTCTCTCGGTCGGAAAATCTTCCTTTTCGGACGCCACTTACAACGTTAAAAAAGCTTTGGTCGGGTTCTGATCATTTAAGCCTTTGAAGTTTTGATCAAACTCTTAAAGGTAAACTATTAAAAAACGAAGTTTTAATTAGTGTGAATGGTGAAATCACCCCTTCATTCATAATATAATTAGTGTGAATGGTGAAATCACCCCTTCTTTCATAATATAATTTTCACATGTCACCCTTGTCATAAATTACCAAAAATTAAAGCTGCGATCACAAATTTCACTTATATCCTTTTAAATATTCACCTGTACCTATAACTATTGTGTGTCTAAGCTGCACGCCGACGAAAACAGTAATTCCTCGTGTACCGCAGTCACTTATGTAAGCTCACACGCCACTCCACCATGTCTCCATTTGCATAAACTGAATATTCTTTCTTGATATTATAAATAGACATCCTCAACAATTCTCAGAAAAGCTTGTTTTTTACGAACAACCATTCTTTATTTGGCAATAAGTTAGGTATAATCACAAAATATTTATTGTTCTCTTCCGAAGGGCATCGAACCGACATCGAAATACGCAAGTATACAAAACAATATTTTTGCTGCTTTTGTTACAACTTAAATAAACAGATTGTAACAAAAAGTTTTGTTACAACCTGTGTGCTTAGTGCGAGTTTTATTCGATCATACGCATCGAGCGCGTAAACGCGAATTTATATGGGATCAAAGCAGCGCCATCTACTGGCTAACGTGGATATTGCTTTTTTCCCATATAAATTCGCGTTTACGCGCTCGATGCGTATGATCGAATAAAATTCGCACTAACCCCTCTGTTTATTTAAGCGCAATACACACTGAGCCCACCGGGCCGCCGACAAAGTCCGGCGACACAACCCGGCGGCCTGTATGAAAAGAATGATGTCGGCAACATGCGCCCGCGCGTCTTACCCGCCGACATGTTGGCGGCTTGGGTACGCCTGCACTCAGTTGCCCGGCGATACAACCTATAGACACGCGTCAATCACTGACCAATCAGGCAATCACTGACTGCCAAATAAATTTCTCATCTCAAGCCGCCGACATGCCGCCGACATGCCATCGACCAAATTTTCCGACTTGTAATATGTGACGCCGCCAACTAGACCACCGACAAAAAGTTGCCGACATAATATGTCGGCAGCCCGGCGGGCTCAGTGTGTATTGCGCTAAGGAACACATACACATCCTGATTCCTGAAGTATTATCACTTAGTTTTGTTACACCTTGTATAAGGCGTTTTGAATGTTGTCGCAGGTAATGAGTGGGTACAGCATGTCGAGCGGCGGCGAGTCGGACGCGCTGTCGCGGCGGCTGCGTGAGGCGGAGCGCGCGCGGGCCGACGCCGAGCGCGCGCACGCGGACGCGCTAGCGCAGCTGCGGAACGCGCAACGTTCGCCGCTCGACGCGCACAACGTCGAACAGCTGCAGTCGAGGGTCCGGGAGTTGGAGAAAAAGGTGCGTAACATTTTCTTTTGAAGAAGAAGCATCTTTTTCTGTTCATATTCTTACAAGACGTGATGTACTGCATATTTTCCGTAAGCAGTGAAAAATCAGTAAATACGGTTTGGTGGCCGAATTGATGGAGTCGACTACTCGAATCTATTTTTATCAGGTGGGATTCCGAAGTCAGTGACACAGCCACATTTGCTTCTGAACAAATGTTTGATTGTTAACTAGTTATTTTTGGATTCAGCGACAAGCTCTGTTGAGAGCTATCAGAGATAACTAGATTAAATACCTATAACCTTCTTCCAAGACTAAGATAGTTTTTTTAAAATACATTACCTTTCTAAACAATAGGCTGCATTGGAAACTGTCCGTTGCGAAGAACTTCAGTTGGAAATGTCATCGGCGATGCGCTCGCGCGGCGCCACCACCACGACGTGGACGACTCCCATCGCACAACCAGCCTCGGAAATTGAACGAATCATGGCGAAGATCGAGCAAGACAATCGAATCTTGGCTGAATTGGAACATACTAGATCTACCACTCATGGTAGGTTCTCCATAGGTAAAAGACATGCATATATATTTTTTGTATTGCTAGAAGGTTTTATTATTTATAGTCCAAAAGTTGTTGAGAGTACAAATGAACTTGGTTACAGTGATTGTAAATAAATCAAATTATACTATGAATCCTAGAAGTTGAGCAATCTAATTTCCTAATACTTTGCAGGCATGCAACAAAGTGGATCTAATCAGGCCCTGGGAGAATTCCATTCACCGACGCATTCACCTCTCCCTCACTCGTACACGAGCACGGCGGGGCACGTAGCGTTGTGTCAGAGCAGCACCATGCCCACACTGTCGGCGCTGCACGCCACGCAGTCCCAGTATACGGCCCCCAGCTCCAACTCCGTCAACTACTCCATGGGCGTCCACAACCCGACCTCATACTCGAACCCCGTAGCCTCGAGCTACGGAATGACCAACACTCATCAAGTCACGTTCACCAACCCGGTTACGGCTCCTTTAGTTAACAATATAGGTCAAATTTCGAGCACTCTGGCAGGTCTGCAGTCAAATTTACAAAACATCACCGGAAACGTATCGGGAATGAATCTCGGCACGAACATTACCGGACCGTCTATTACTGGCACGCTCCCAGGAACCGGTCTGACGAGCTGTTTGAATAATCCACCTGTAAGTTTGTCGTCGGGATTAACGAGTACATTGGCGGGAATACAATCATCATTAACGGGAGCTCTCGGGAACACGCTCTCGAATCTAACAAGTGGTAATCAACTCGGTGCATTAAATACGAGTTTAACTGGGACGAATGCATTCGGAACGGGCGCCGGGACATACACGAATCCTCTGCTATCGAGCGGTCTGGGAACTAACGCTATGAATATTAAACTTAAACCGATGGACGAAATTGATCTCGGATTATCTAGGTTCGGAACGAGTAATCCGCCATTAGTTAGAGCGACCACACCCGTAACCCCGCATCAACCGAGCTGGAACTTAGGTTTAGATAACCAATTTGGAACTGATAGACTAGGAACCTTAGATTCGACGTTCTGCCACGACCGGGGCACGAGAGCTATAAGACTTTTACCGAATAACATGTTGGATATGGACGGTATGTTGCACATTTTTGATACCTTTATTTGGTTTATCTTAAGGAAAAAATTACAAATGTTTCTTTAAAATTTTAGTACGTAATACGCATTATATGAATGGAGGCGGCTCGGCAGAGCCTCAAGTTGATATGTTGGATATACCTGGAAAGGGCAGATGTTGTGTTTATATTGCAAGATTTTCATACGACCCACCAGAGTAAGTTAATCATAAAAATTATGCGTTAAATTAAACAACAGTCTTTAAGAAAGTAATTTTATCGTTTTGTGCTATTTGTAGCGTTGAGACAGCAGAGGGAGAGCTATCAATATGTGCTGGAGACTATCTGCTTGTATGGGGTCAAGCTGATCCCAATGCGACAATGCTTGAGGCAGAATTACTTGACGGAAGACGCGGCCTTGTGCCAGCCAACTTCGTACAAAGACTAGTTGGAGACGACCTTTTAGAATTCCATCAGGTACCTTTTTAGATCAAATTAGTAAGATCGCAATGCTAATAAGTTAAAGGTTAGTGATGATTCTGACGAAATCGATTATTGACAGGCTGTTGTTGCTACATTGAGAGACGTAGATGAAACAGCAACTACTGCTATTAGCGACTTATCGCTCAGTCGAGACGTGGCCAGACTTAGTGAAATGGCCGATATCAGTGAAGGACCAGAAGACGACGATAATGGTAATTACACACATAACTTCTCATAACATTTGTAATTTTTGATATTATTGTCCTTTTTAATAAAAATTAAGATAAAATAAATTCGCTGTAGATGCTTTCTAGAGCGATTACAATAATTAGTATCGTAGCGAAAGAGATAAAAAGGTAAAAGTGAATTCAATTAAATGCTTTAAAACGCATGCTCCTAATATAAACGAGAACCTTAGGTTTTAGATTTTCTTAACATTTCTGACAAAACAGGCATACACCATTGATATAGCGATAGATCTATAGTTGAACGATAATCCCATCCCACTTACCCTCCCTAACTGAATTTCACCGCACGCTTCGCATATCACTCGCACTTCGCCTGCTTGGCTACTCTCCACTCCGCGATATACCCTCGGACCTGAACAGCCGAGCTGTTTTTCTCGTCGCTAGTGCCGGCGCCACGGCAGCTGAGTTTGGAGAGACAGCTGAACAAGTCGGTGCTGATCGGCTGGACGGCGCCCGAGGGGGTTCAGCAGGCCAACATCGAGAGCTACCACGTGTACGTCGACGGAGTCCTGAAGACGACGGTCAAAGCGACGGAGCGCACACGAGCGCTCGTCGAGGGTGTGGACGCTAACAGAGTGAGTTCTATTTGACAGATCGCTTTAAGGGACAAAGTGTTTTGTTGAAAAATGTACATTAGCAAACACAATGAGAGTAAATACACATCACATTATTTTTTTTGTAATTACTGCCGATAGAAGTATGTAGAGTAGGTATTTTATGTATTAAATCTTCATGATCAAATAATTATATTATTATCTAAATCATATAGTGTAAAAACATTAAAATATTCATTAAAAGTAATAATAAATGTTTAGTTAGAAGTTAGAACATTGCATGGGTGATTTAATGACATCCATCCATTGTGCTGTAGACTATGTATTTCAAATTATAATAAGAAAAGATATAATTCATGTTTCACAATTTACAATCTATTATTAAAAATTAGGTCTATTTTGTCCAAGAGGGTCTGAAGCTTGTCATCTAAATGGATCCTTGGATACACCTTGGATATCTTTCTTCTGATTTTTTTCTTGCAGTCTTGTCCTATGGGACACGCTCATGAGACTGCAAGAAAAAAATCAGACTTTAACACTAGTCAGAGCGATTTGACGGGATTTATTGGTTACTTAATCATCAGATGGCTCTGGCATGTACTGTTTAGCTTAAGAACACGTCCTATGTAAGAAATGTTTTAGCCTCATCGCATCAGCGTGCGGTCAGTGACGACGACACGACGCACCTCCCGCGACGCCGCTTGTACGATGGTCATTGGAAGAGACACTGGTAACATGGGCCCGACGTGCGTTAGAGCGAGCGGCGTCACCTGCTCCCAAGCTATCATATCATGGCTACCGGCTAATTCTAATCATCAACACGTCGTTTGCGTTAACAATGTCGAAGTAAGAAATTAGCCTTTTTAAACGTGCTTCACCATTTAGTGTAGAGTTCATAGCCTCATTAATTTTCGGTAGATTAAATTATTTCCTTAGTTTTGTCAATTAGTTACTTATTATATAACATTTTGTGCCAAGTATATTTTGTATAATTTATTTCTGGTAAAATGCTTCAAGTATTATAATTTGTTATTTTCAAACCAAAAATATTATTTTTATTGATTTCGTCGTTTGGCTAGACGTGTTGTCGTACTCTGCTATTATTTCAGATTAATGCACAGTCATATAATATGTCTTATCCATTACATATTTGCTTTCATTTGTTATTATTTATATCGTTTTAGACACCTTAAAAAATAACTTCGTTTGTCGTTTTTAGGTGCGAACTGTCAAACCGGGTGTATACCGTCATACGATCACTGGGCTATCACCGAGCACGCAGTATCGAGTTACTGTACGAGCTAAACATTTACGAGCTGGCCCTCCCGGTATGCCCATAGAAGAAGCTCCTGGCGCTTACACCGACTTCCGAACGCTACCCAAAGGACTTCCGGACCCACCGAACGAAATCATGGTATTTAAATTTAGCCTGTCCGTTGTAGCATGGAATCCAAGCATGCCTTGTCGATTTTAACACGATACACTAAAATCCTGCTCGCAGATACATAACCCGAAAACTTCTATACCTACTTAAAGTAACTTATTTTCTTTCCTAACGATACCGTTTGGTTTGTCCGAATATTTATGTAAATAATGATCTACAGTTGCGCTTATTGACAGTTAAAGCGAACGTTAATTAGCACACGCACTTAAAGATAGCTTTCCAACGCTCACAAGTGTGTGATTAAAGTCCTCGATAATACTCTCACATCATACACGACCCTTTCCCTTGAGTAACGACACGACCTCAAAGCACGCGGCACTGTGGAATATTTCGAGGAAGTCGCGTCAATCGCAACCATAAATCCAGCGCCAGGAGAAATTTGACAAAATCCGCTCACATTGTTGGTAGCTTAGTACTCCCTCTGTTATGTCGAATCCTCCCTCGATGTGGCTTAATAGTATGTGTGGACACGAATGTGTTGAACCAATTGGCCTTAAATATTTGCTGGATTGTTGGTGGTGATTGGTGCGGTGTCGCAGGTGGAAGCTGGACCCCAGGACGGCACTCTGCTAGTGACATGGCAGCCGGTGCTCCGACCGCCCGCGTCCGGCCCCGTTACCGGATACGCAGTATACGCCGACGGCAAGAAGGTGACCGACGTAGATTCGCCGACGGGCGATCACGCGCTCATTGATATTGGCAAACTGATTGGCCTCAATCCCAAATGTGTCACTGTAAGTATTGTATCGCTTGAACTGGCTATTTTGGCTCTTTGTTTTTCTATCGCTTGAATATGTCGAATTTCGAAAGCATAGTATGAAGTAGTAATTTAAATGATTTCGCATTGACCACGATTCGATTGCAGGTGCGAACTAAGTCTCGAGACAGCCAATCCAGTGATAGCGCTCCGACCCCTATTCCACCGGCCGTGCTGCGAGGTGTGGCATCGCGGGGCCCCCGGGGACCTGGCCCGGGGCAAATTCCGGGACAAAATCAACAGGCTCAAGGCTATCGAATGCAACGCCCCCAACCTTATCAGCAGCAGCAACAAGTGATAGAGCACGACGAGAACCTGTCCGATAAGGAAATCTTCCCCACCAATCGTCACGACCAGCAGGCGGCAGCTCAGGTGAACTTTATTTTCTTTTAAAACTCCATTTCAATTCCTACACATTGTTACATCTATTGGCAAAACATCACCAGCTTACTCAAGTACTTAATCTAAATTTTTTTCAAAAACCCTTAGATACTTTTATTGAGTACCCAAATTACTTGCTTTATAAAATGTAACTATACTTTCCGTTGAATTATAATTGTTTGAATAAATACTATTAAATTAATGTCTATCGTTGTTAGCACTATTGTCAAGTTTAGTTTGCAAATCTGTGTTGTATATTAAGTGTGTGAATTATTCATATTCATAGACTTTAATTTTATTTGAAAGTGCATCAAGTGCTTTTTATGTTTTGTTGAAAAGATAACAACGATGTATTTATTACTGTGTCTTATTAGTTGTCCTTATTACAATCAGTGTCTTAATATTCATTATGTCTTAATGCTCACACGCGTATGGCAATTTGTTGATGAAGTTCATTTTTTGGCTGTTCTCTTCTTGAGTCTTTCGAGCCTTCGCTTGTAGTTTCTGTAATATCAAATTCTTTATTCAGAAATAAACAAATTGCTTGTCGCGTGTCCTCGGTGTTGCAAATTGCACTCTTTATACTATCTCCTGTGACTCTGTCGCTGATATCTTCTAAATGTCGAGTAGTTTCCTGCCGACCGGTATTAACACATCACGCGCGGAATTTGATGCTATGCACTCGGCTCGACCGTCCAAATTAAATGCATAACGCTTGCGACTAGATCAGTAGTCTCTAGAGCTATTGGCCGATCTAACTACGCACGACACCCTACAAATACTTTTGTTCTAGAACAGATAAAGAGCTTGTACTTTGTGACACAGACAGTACCTCTCATCGACCTCATGATATTCTAATCTCCACCTGAAATGTAACTTGCCTCTCTCGCTCACATAACTATTATACACCTTTCCATAGCCTACGAGCGGATTCGGCACAGGTCTCCTAAAGAGTATATTCGACAAAATAACCCCTTCGGTAAGGAATTTAACACGTCTTATAAATAATTTTGTTTTATTTACATTTTTTTCACCACTTTGTTTTAGTTTAGTTTGAGTTTTTGGAGTGTTCGGTTATGTCTTTAGTTTTTTAGTTTCTCTACACAGTGTGCTAATTATAATAGTTATATACATATGTTTTACTAAAGTAGACGTTTGATACTTCATAATTAAACATATTAACGATAATTTTGAGTATGCTTATGTAAAAAGGAAGTAGAGTTATTCTGATATAACAGTAGAGGACTAAGCATACGTTTTAGAACGTCTAGCATATTGTATTGCATACAAAAGTATGGTTATTATATTTAAATTTATTAGAAAATTATTTATATAAAAGCTAAAAATATTTTATACACATAAATTATCACATTACGAGACATACTTTTAACTTGTAATTAGAACATGTGATAGTTTGTTACCTATTATTATTTATTATACTCTGATTACTCATTACTAGGGCCCGGATTTATATGTAAATACATATTTTTGTTTTGCGTGATTTTCGGCCTAGAATGTATTTTTTACACGAATTATCCTGTTTAGACCAATGATATTGTATGTTACTAACGTAACTAGATTGGCAGTCTACGACAGCAACGCGTCACCACTTTGAAGATGCCTGCAGGCATATCTGCCATACATAATGATATAATAACATTATGAAGTGACATTGTCTTTTGGGCTATCAAGTGGTTACGCATTTTTTGCATCAGTTTGTAAGACATTGCCACTCTAGTATTTTAGAAACTCATTGGTTTAGACTGTGAAAAACTAAGTTTTATTTTCTATATTTTTCCATATTTTAGGGTTTTTCAAAGATAAGTCCATATTTTGCAAGAAAATGTCCCAATCGTCCATATTTTCACAAAATACAAAAAAAAAAAACGTTCCCGCCACCATGCGGCAGCGTATTTCGTTCCTCTCGCGCTTTATCGTCGTTTTTATTGTTTCCAAAGAAGATTATTCCTTCAGCTTGCCTAGCATACGCCAACGAGATATCTCACTCTCGAGATAATTAAAAACTACTCGTCTCATATTGTCGAAATCTCAACATTATCTCTACAAAACACTATAAAAATGTGTTCTTCGATGATAGATCTACACGAGAAAAAATGTTTGTCATGCTAGGGTCAATGGAGATGAAGATACAAACTATCAAACATCGAGAAACATGTAGAGAGAGATATCTCGTTGGCGTATACTAGGCAGGCAGGATTCAAGCCCCATAAGAGCACCGGTGATCGCGACAATAGAATACAATAGCATTTCCAAGAATCCGCGATCGAAGGATTAATAAAGGAAGAGAAAATAACGTTTCAGATGCAAAAGGCTACGTAACACACAAAGAAAAACAAATTTCTGTGCCGATTATTAGGGTTCCGTACCCAAAGGGTAAAAACGGGACCCTATTACTAAGACTTCGATGTCTGTCTGTCCGTCTGTCTGTCACCAGGCTGTATCTCAAGAACGGTTATAGCTAGACTTGAAATTTTCACAGAATGTGTATATCTATTGCCGCTATAACAACAAATACTAAAAACAAAATAAAATTAATAATTAAGGGTGGCTCCCATACAACAAACGTAATTTTTTTGCTATTTTTCGCTCGATATCAATAATGGCTACAGCTAGGCACTTGAAATTTTTACAAAATCCTTAATTATATTTGTACTTAATCAATTGATTTAAAATAAAATAAATATTTAAGGGTTACCTACACTAAAACAATGTTTAATTATTGTAATTTTATACTCCATATTTTTCCATATTTCTGTTTTATAGTCCATATTTTTGATTTTTAGTCCATATTTTAAGTACATATTTTGGATTTTTTGAAACATATTTTTCCGGGCCCTACTCATTACCATTCGCTATTGACTCATACAAAACATTCATACGATCAACAAAGTAATCCTTATCTACCGACATCATAATAATCTAACGGTAGTCACCGAGCGTTAAAAAATTAAACGAGCAACGCTTAGGAGCCATCTTTTCTATCGCAGCTTTCTTTGACGCAAAGCATTCGCTCTCCATGCCTTTTGTCGTGATATCGCCCTCGATCGTATCCGCTAAAGACAGCTTATCTACTCGTATTATAATCTATCTCATGCTTTCAAAATCGTCGCTCGATCACAGTCTAATCATACCCATGTTCATATCTGTAAGCTCACTGTTAACATTCTGAATGACCGTGTCGTACGTATCAGCAATCGGGAATACCGGCCATCGAAATCACTAGAGAGGGTGCGGCGGAGGTGGTCGAGGAGGAGGACGCGCGCCGACGCCCGCAGGTCTGCGATCTCTCCTAGCTGTTCGATGTGCTCTTCATGTGCTCGCACCACTCACTTTGCTCTGTTCTCTCTACTTCGGATCTCAATCACAAGTTTCCACTTTTCGTTGTTCTGTGTTGTTTGTTATCTCCACGATGTTCGATACACTACCGGGTTCACGTCCGACACCACCCAGGTCTCGACACGTTCATGACCGATCGACAGATAGGTAGACGACAAATTCCTCACAGAGCACTCTAAACAGCATACCATCCAGCATGAGCAGCGTGTTGTACGATTTTCTGCATGATGTCTTGGCTTCAGTTTGTTCCGAGTCCTCCCGACCTTTCTTTCCCTCCGTTACCGATATTTTATGTATTTATACTAGGAATTAAGTGTTGGGATTTTGGGATTACTATGAAGCGCATCGCTGGCTGATTTCTGTTTTGGGGATTGTCTATGCTACGGACGAGCGGTTCCGACTGTCCGCGTTGCACGCTAGCTTTCGTTGTGCATGGAGGATTGAATAGAATTGTCAAGGGAATGTTTCGATTAAGCGTAAAGGTAAAGTATATACAGCTTGCGTTCGCATTACGCCGAGAGGATTTAGCTATGTGCTTGATGAATTGCTTTTGGCTTTATTAATGGAAAATCTAACCTTATTAATGTATTGGTTCGTACGGACGTCAGCAGCAGCCGTCCCAACCTGCACAAGCGTCGCAACAGCCTTCAAATCAGCAGTACCAGAATACACAAGCCTACCATGGCACGCAGCAACCCCCCTTTCCTCCGGGCGGCCAGTTTCCAAGTAATCAGCCGCACCAATATCCCGGTCAGTCGCAGCAGTATCAGAACCCTCCGCCTAGAAACCACAACGAAAGGGGTCGCCCACCCAACCCACATCAGGTTTTTATGTCTTTCTCATATTATTATTTTTTGGTATTATATTAACTGAAGTTATCCAGTTACATGTCACTGGCCTATGTTATTTGATCATGATCGAGACTTAAAAGTTGTAAATCTTGCGACTTTTATAGTTTGACAAAAATGTTAACTTACATCCTTTTCGATAGCAAAACCCACAAGGTCAACAAGGTCCCATGCCCCAGTACGGTCCCCGTGGGGGCCCTCCGGTAGGCCCTAGAGGCCCACACCCTGGCCAGCGATCGCAAATGCATCAACCTCTCTCCCAATCAAAAAGAAGCCGCTACTTCATAGCATTGTTCGACTACGACCCGGCCACGATGAGTCCAAACCCGGAAAGCTGCGACGAAGAGTTGCCATTCAGTGAAGGAGACACAATCAAGGTAACAACATAATAAAACGGATTCATTTTGGCCCCTTACGAAACAATATTAAAAAAAAGACAGGTTGCACTCCGGGAGTGCTGGCAGAAGTGAAAACTTGATTATTAACGTTGTGCATTTTTTTAACAGATTTTTTATGAAAATCGATTATTAAAAAATCGTTTTTTTTAATAATACACTACTCTCCAACCGTCTTACGGTTTTTCCAAGGTTTTTCGATCAGCACGAGAATCTGACGCGAGTTTCACAGTTTTTACCCATCCCACAAAAGTGCTCAACGCCGCTAAAGAAGTTTTCACTTCAAAAATGTTTTAAATACTAATTATATGGATAAAAATTCATAAATTTTCGAGGCAACTTCTAACTACACAAGTTTATCAATACGTAAGGAAACTGAATAAGGACTACAGTCAGCCGCAGTGCGACTTGGCAATACTTTCTGATCACGCTAATTACTTTTGTTCCTGAAGTAAAAAGAACTTTTAAACAGGCAATGGAAGAAAAAATGCAAATATTAATAAAATCTAACAGATTTTTATAATAGAGAATAGAAATGTTCCTAAAAGTCTTTATAATAAAACTAGCTGACCCGGCAAACGTTTCTTTGCCATATTAAGTATATAAAGTATATTTTTTTTAATTTGATCGCAGCGCTAACTGTCGGGACAGACTAAAATTTAAAATTTGACACTGCGATGGTAGCGCTGTCTGTCGGATCCAATGTAAAACATTCCAAAATCAACAACTACTAATAAATTAGAAATTAATTAAAAAAACATTGTCCAGCGGACAAAATTGTGAATCTAAACCATTCCCAGATCCCCTGTGTGTTCACACACACAAAAAATTCATCAAAATCGGTCCAGTCGTTTGAGAGAAGTTCAGTGACATACACACTCACAGAAGAATTATATATATATATATATATATATATATATATATATATTAAGATAAACCATACTCTAAACTTAAGTCACGTACTTCTCTAAACTGTTCCCTGTTCCTTAGGTTTGGGGAGACAAAGACGCCGATGGATTCTATTGGGGCGAGTGTCGTGGTCGGCGAGGATACGTGCCGCACAACATGGTGGAGGAAGTCTCCGAGCAGGAGGCCACGGGCCAAGCCGCCAAGCCGAGAGACAGGTGGACGGACGCGTACGCCAACCAGCCCGTCAGGAGAATGGTCGCTCTGTACGATTACGACCCGCAGGAGCTCAGTCCCAATGTAGACGCCGATGTGAGTACCTTCGATTACTGCTTACATTCGATTCATTAGATACGGCACATCCATTTGTGTTCACTACTCACCATCCCGATGCCAATGAGTCAATCATTTTATCAGACACAAATTGATTCGAAATTAGAAGTGTAGATGTAGAGTTTCATTTCTCCCAAAATGTCCATAGCATGCTAACAAGAAACAAATCATACAGAAGAAAACGAGTTTTATTTAAAGGTAATATTTTAAGTTGCAAGAAATATCTATTACAATAGAATTCTTGTTTTTATAGAGAAGACGAACTTAGCACCTTAGTCCCCTCCTCGATCCCCGTTGCATCAGTTCATTTCTTTGATATGAGTCGTTCGTTGCTATAACATCAGCCATCCACCAAGACGAGAATGGCGAAGCGAAACCTTTAAAATTTGTACTCGAGAAATAAATAAGAGTACCGAAATTTCACAAAATTTTCATTCGAAACAGTGCTATAGTTTTCAAAAATTTCAATTGGACATAATTCGACACTGATTTGGCCTCAATCGGAATCGAGAGTAAGCCATCTTCTCTTCTCTGAGCATTTCCACAAGCACAGTAAACATCACACAGAGTCGATCACTTTGTATTTAAGACAGATTTTGATATTTTGCACACGTTTAAATTCTAGGCGGAGCTAAGCTTCCAGACGGGTCAGATAATTCACGTGTACGGAGATATGGATGATGATGGATTTTATATGGCTGAAATCGACGGCATGAGAGGACTAGTCCCTAGCAACTTCCTAACGGAGGCTAACGATCAATACACGGCAGGACAAACTAGTCAAGGTAACCGCATAACTCATGTGTTTACATCGAATGATCAATTGCAATTGTTGAAAACTATTCGAGCACGACAGAATATGTTATGAAAGTCTTTGTTCTTTCTTTGGAACTTTCTGCACTAAATTCCTTCTCACCACTTTCTTTTCCTAATTTGGCTTCAAAACTCTATCAGCATCTATCTTTTGAATTTCTGTTAAATTCTCTTCTTTTCTATGTGCTTGTATAATACTTAGAAAAATCATATTTTTTGCGTATTTACATTTCTTCTAATGCAAAAATACAGTACTTAGTACAAAAATGGGTTTTTGTAATGTATGCGAAAAATTTAATGATCAATACAATTAAATTAGGATGAGATGTAATTCGACCTGTATCTAAAAGTATCACAATTTTTGTCATGAATTATCTTTCGCTACTCTGGATAGAAATTGTAATTTCAAGTGATTTTGTGATCTCGTAGGAGCAGGAATGGCGGGGCGAGGCGCAGTACCGGGAGGCAGCGTTCCGGGAGGCGGGCAGGGGCGAGGGCGGGGCGCGCCCCCCGGGCCTGGGGCGAGGGGCCCGCCCCCGCCCCCGCGGGACAACGTCGCCCCCGCGCCGAGAAACCACCACCGGAAAACAGGTAACGACCCCACCGCGTATATGCGCGACATTCGATATTCGCTGTCATAGTTTCTCTCCCTGTTAGATTACGATCGGGGGCTCGGGTAAGTCCGACCTCCGGGCGAGATTGTCGAATCACTGAGAGCTTTGAGTGTTTCATGTTTGCACCTTGGACTTGCTGTGTGACTTCTGAGAGACGCTCGCTATTTCGCTCCGGTAATATCTATCATCTTCTCTGTACACGGTCTCACGATTGCTGCGGGACTCGCCCATTGGTGTATCTAGATCTTTCTAGAAACAGGACGTTAATGACTATCCTCTTAGGGGCTTAATATAGTCATCGTGATTATAACGATCGCGAAAATATGCCAGATAAAGGTCTGGGACAGAAGAGTTTTAAATATCTACTAAATACGCCAATGTGCTCTCCGAGCGAACTCTATCTTTGAGCGTTTTAACACGATTCTTCTAGTTTTAACTTAACTAAACATAATGAGTAATGACACAGAGTAACGTATGACTAGGTAGGTACGCGTCACCAGATATTTAATAGCCTTCTGGTAAAAGGACGTCTTTTGCAGCTATTGAGGGATGAGCGTGCGAGTCCGGTCGCAAATCTCCGCAGCACTAAGACTCTCGGTGTACACTTGCCGATAAACACTATCTTGGATTACACAGTCACAAATGTCGTTACGACCCGACCGTGAATCGAGACATGCGAACACACAAACCGTGATGACTTCTTAGCGACGCTTTGAGTCTTTTATTTTGTTTACGTCTGCATCTTTCAGTCTGTCCGTTTTGTTAAGTTTTTTTCTATAAACTGACGCGGTGGCGGCGCAGGGTAGGCGGTAGGCCATACACGCAACATACATTGCACAGAGCCATCGATGTGCGTGAAGTGTGATCCAAGATACGAGTGATTGTCTGTGGTCACTATATGTTGTGTGTATTGTCTGTTTGCTAGATGCCTGCCCTCTTCCCCCTTCTCAGTTAGACCACAACACATCCGCCAGTAATCCAGAACAGGCGAATTCTCAGGTAAATTCTATTTACCGGTTGCTCATACACAGAGATCCTTCGGATTGTGCAACGATGCTAGTCCTTTTTAGTTGATTATCACTTCATTATTTTAGACTTATTTTTCACTGTTTTTTTCTTCCTTTTTATTTGTCTACTGTTTTCTTTTGCGTTTCATCTTACGCCCAGTGTATAGCTAAGAGGCGTCTCGTATACGATTGAGTCGGTCCATCGACGTCGATATCATTATGAATTGTTTAAACACATTAGATATATCATATACTGGACCACACTATGCGAAGTTAGTACAAGTGACACTGTCGTACATAGAATACCATTCACGACAATGATATACCATACGCATTCACCGTAAAGTCGAGTATCTCCAGGCCTGTAAATGTGGTCCATCGCTGGACGGTTACGAAACCTAGTGGAGCTATATTCTAGAAGAATTTAATATACACTGTGCCCTCGGTTACGTAATCGTTCGGTGTGCAAAATTATCTCACTGGAATGCTTTTTCGTTGCGAGCATGTTTGAGTTTATTTTCAAAAAGTCACATTTTGATCGTAGAGATATTTTAATGATATGCTATAGAATACAACCGTCACATTTGATTCATTCCTACACGCTGAAAGAATGGCATTGCACGTTCGTTATAGCACATTTTTTAGTATAAATGTCATTCGATTTTTAGAACTATCTACATGTTGTATTTAGAAGCTGCAGTTGTGCTAGATACAATATTTGAATTTTGTAGTACCTCTGAAATTGTTTCAAATCAGCAAATTCATAACTGAAGTTTATACAAATTACTTTCGATTGGGGACAACAATTGAAAAAGCTCATTTCATAGCCATATTTTTAGAATTCAGTAGAACATTAAGAGCCGCCCACTAGATGAAACCTAAAGATTTGCGATTCGCTAGTTTTCAAGAGTGAGATCATTTGCTAGTCGACGCGACGCGATCGAGGGTTAAAAGGTTAATCTGTGTATTGCGCGTACAGTCGAGGGGGAGAGGCGCGGCGGCGGCGGCGAACACGATCGCGCGCACGAGCGCTGGTAACGCGGGCACGCCGACCGCGCAGTCGCCCGGCACCGGCGCCACGCTGGCCATGCCGCCCGTGGGCACCACCACCGCCGTAAGCACGTCGCCCGCGCGCCGCGGCGGCCCCACCGTGGTGCCGGCGCCCACTGCGCAGCCCCCCGCGCCGCAGCCCGCCGCCGGCCAGCCGCAGCCCGCCACCTCGCAGCCCAACCTCATGCAGAAGTTCACGGAGATGACGGCGCCCGGCGGCGACATCCTCAGCAAGGGCAAGGAGCTCATCTTCATGAAGTTCGGGCTGGGCGGGAAATAACGCCCGCCCGCCCGCGCCCCCCGGGACCCCGGAGAGTTCTGCTGCCGCGTCTCCGTCGGGACAGCGTCGGAGGCGCGTACATTTTTCTACTTTAGGCTACGTTCTATTTATCCTTACCCGTTTTCCTACGAATTCGTTGTAAATAATTTAAATGAATCGATAAACGCACAGTTTAGTGGATATACGAAATATATATTAGCGAGTTCTCGATCGTACGCACGGTCGGAGATCCGACCCCCGAGTTAGCTAGGATTCGTTACCCTTTGATTTCCTACCGAGTCCGTAGCGTCGTCCTCGGCGTCGTCGATCGAGCGGAGGTCGACGACGAGCGAGGAGCATCAATGTGATTAAACTTATATAGCGTTAGATAATTTCGGCTTCGTTGTATCCCTCGACTATTATTCGGTATCGAGTACGAGCGACCGTCGCATCTCCTCGAGTATTATCGTCGCGGTCGCGAGCGAGCGGTCGCCGGGTATCGGTCCCGGAGATGTCCCCCTCCTATATATTATATTACGTCCGAGGACTCGACCGCCGAGCCGCGACTCCCCCGCGACCGTCCTCGCCGAACGTATCCAACCTTCTATATCGACTTGGCAATAATGTATGAATGCGTGTGATCATGATTAACTGTTACAAATGTTTATAATGATGTTAAAAGATGTCAGTAAATGTACCTAAAATATTTAACAAATGTTGTAATCTGTTGTTCAAATACGGTATAAGTTAGGTCGATATCATTATATTAAGCCTAAGGTCCGAACGTAGCCGGAGCGCTACTCTCTTGTCGTCTAGTGGTTTGAGTTCGCGTGATCGGTTTTTATATTCGACGATGTTCGTTTGTTTTCTACTACCGTTTTCTACGTTGCGACAGATAGCGAGCTGGAAATGGAGGACGAGTTCTTAGCGTTACTTGTAATTACGTTCCCCCTTACACGAAAATTCTGTGATAGTAGTCGTGATACCATCCTCATTGCGGGCAGGCGTTTCATTACTATTCACATTAAAATTAAGAGATACGTGACATAGGCGACACTGGCTCGTCGAAAAATAGAGGTCTTCAAAACGAAAATCGATACAAATGCGAGGTAGCCGGCGGTAGCTAATGTGAGATTAAATGATCAATTATATCGATTGGTAAACAATTTTAATTTTCAGTTCTTAAAAAAGAACTATGGAATTATGTTGCGTTTACAGTGGAGCCTATGTCAAGGAACACTAATAAATGTCTACTTATAAAAATATCCACTAAAAGAGCATTGTAAAAATAAAGTAACTGTCCTTGTCGTCATGTATACCGTATACGTGGTCTCGAGATGTTGTGGGTTCGATTCTCTGAAGTATATATGTTACAATTTTCTAAATGTTCTTTTATAGCATAATTTATAATATCGCATTAAATACTTGTAATTGTGCCGAATATAACCTCGGTAATGTTCACGCTAAAAAATGTTCACTCACTTAATAATTAGCGTGATTTTTTGAGCCTTACCGTGTTTGTAAGCGGCACAATGAAAACTTCGATAAAATGTAACTTCAATAAAGTAACCAGACCAAAATTTGTAAAATAGACTCTCTGTTATTTTTCGGAAACAACTTTGAGAACGACAATAATATTATCTGATCCCTGTTAATTTTTAGCATCATTGCTAGGCTAGGTGACTTCCATATCCCTATATTTTGACTATTATAGACAATTTTGTATCTTCATGCAAACCGAATTCATAGCGTGCAATGGAACGATTTTATCTTTAGCTATCAAATCGTGATATCTTTTAGGTACCATGGCATTACTTCATGTTAAATTAGATAGAACAGCAAAAGAACTATGTATATGATAGCTGCTGCAAAAAAAAAAACACCTTTAAAAAGTCTGCAAAAATATGCTTGTTTTCTTGTCTTTCATAGTAAGATTAATTTTTGCATTGAAATACCCAGTGCATGCACAAACATCGTGTTTAATTTAAGAGTTTAAATTTGATTTTAAATATTTTTTTACTAAAAAATTATTACGATTTGATGCTTACATATCTTCTCCTATAATCCCATCCAGCTGTACCATCATTCAACTGTATGAACGTTATAAAATCTTTTTATTATTGATTTTACGTGATGGTTATGCATTATTAATATACAATTAATATTGAAATTATATTGTGAAAGCGGATTCATTTTAAGCTTGTATTCATATCACTTTGTTATTTGTATTAATATGTAATTGTATTTCTATTGAAACTTATAACATAAGGAATTACCAAAATTCCTTTGAAATTAAACGTTATAAATTATAATTAAAATAGTCCATGCGTAGCACTTTGTAGCACGTTCGTAGAGACTAGAGGCTGCTCCCGAAGTGGCTGCGAAACACTCGTAGCGTTAACGAGGACAAGTGACGTTGCAACGTTGTCACCCAAAAATAATTATAATTTATATGTAACGTAAACTATAATATAGTTATGTTAATTTTTTTTGAAATATACCAATTTTTATGGACACTTATGACGTTTATCGTTTTATCGCCTTGTTACTTGTTAAAAATGTTCGCATAAAATGTACCCGCTTTCTCGATAGAATAACACATCATTTTATATGTATTCTAATGTTGTTACTGTATATATAATTCGGTAAGAGTGCTTGATCTTATAGACTATTTCACGGAGCTCACTTTATACAAGGGATTTTAATTAAGTCCTTAATATATTTGTATTCATTAAATTTCGGGTTAAATCTTTCCTCATAAATCAAAATTAGCTTGTGATTCCTAGTGTACCTTATTATAATCATGTTTAGCCGTGCTTAGACAATAGCTTAGGTACAGTTGCATTATGTAGACAATTACGGCCGCATTTAGAGACATTTGATAATTAAACTTCAATTTAATGAAGAGTTTGACACATAATTTATGGGGCTTAAGTCAAAATCTTTACTTAAAACTGTTAAGTAGTTAATTTGTGCCTCTGAGTGCGACAGTAGGATCACTAACCACTTTGGTTGGTTGGTCTGTAGCAAATATTATAAGGCCTACTTGCACGAATCTGGGTTAAACCAAACTCGATAAATGAAACGTTATCTCTTTCTTAAATATGACGAACGATAGAGACAGCTTGACAATCAGGATTAACTTTGACAGACAAAAACATTAAACGCAAGTGGGTCTGAAGAGAAATTTAATTGTTAATATTATATTCATGAAAAGAAAAATTAAGTACCTAAATAAAAACATTCATTTTTGTACAAAGTAAGTCATCTTAAAATAACTTCCAATAAACAGCTGGCTTCCGATAAGCTTAAATTTCATTAAATATTTTATTGACCGTTAAATTGAAACTAACTTGTTAAATCGAGTTACTTAACTCTAATCATTGTTTTTAATCTTTTGTATGTTATGAGTGTTTAAATATGATATTTTATATTTAAGTTGTCAGAATTTTGTTAATATAGCATCATGTTTGTTAAGTTTGTGTTAATTTAGATTTACAAGTTATCAAATAACATTTTGTCGTATACACTATGTAAACTTAAAGTCTACATAATGGAACTGTCGTGTCACAAGGCGTGTAAATATCCGAGCTGGTTAGACTTCGTGCTACATATCTACCTTACGTGTAACCTGGGCCCGGAGCCAACATTCACTTATTACGAGGACGAAGTTCGAAAAATATATTGGATTGTTATAAGCATCGCTAATGACAGTTCGGATGGGAGACAGAACTGCACAGTTTGAAAACACTAATCAAGAAGACATATAGTTAATTATATTGAGCCAAGCACAAGCACACAAAACGTAATTTGTATGTCTGCTGATACATAATATTAAATCTTTAAGAGGTACTCTTCAAGATTTTTATTATAATTAACAGCTAATTATTCAAATACATCTATGTGCGTGAAACAAAGTAGGCGATAAAATATAATTATATGTATAGTACTGTAACTGTATAATACATCGTACTGTAACTGAACAAAGTATTGTATTAAGTATAATCAATATGTCCAGTGACCGAACTGTGCAGTTCTATCATTATCGTCTAGAGCCGGCATAAGCAATGCTTGTGCCAAACCACATATCGAACTTCGCCATCCTAATGGTCACGACAATTTGGCCCGGCCCTATTATGGAGGTTTTCTATAACTAAAGATTATTAGCGTTACATAACACGGTTCACAGTTGTTCACGAGTTTATATATTGTTATATTCTATATCTCACGTGTACGTGTGGTGTATATTCGTGCAGTGTGCATAATTTAATATAAAGAGTTGTATATTAATTACGGTGAACTACTTGTAACGATATTTAACGATGTACCAATATGCTGAGAGAAAATAAACGATACAAATGCCGCTTCCTTATTTCATGAGTTCTGTTTACAGAATAAGCCCCTTGCTAATAAAAACTTCACTGCTCATACAGACGCTATATACATCGTATTTTCCTGAAAATAAGAAAAGTAGCTTGACGGACACGGACAAAACGTCTGAATACAGTGTAAAGCTTTTTATTAGTAAGAGGAATATCTTTAGTTTTAGGTTAAAGTACATTTTTCTTCTTTTAATAAGAAGATTGGATCGTTAAAAGTAAAAAATAACACAGCGTTTGTCTTTCGTTTTAGTTAAAAAAAAAACGGGTTGCATTCCGGGAGTGCCGGCAGAAGTGAAAACTTGATTATTAACGTTGTGCATTTTTAACCCCATTATATTTATGAAAATCGATTTTTAAAAAATCGTTTTTTTTTTAATTAATCGAAACCCTTACAATTCGACTTCGAGTTTTCGAGTTTTCGAGTTCGAGTTCGATACAAAACACTACTCTCCAACCGTATTACGCTTTTTCTATGGTTTTTCGATCAGCATGAGAATCTGACGCGAGTTTCACAGTTTTTACCCATCTCACAAAAGTGCTCAACGCCGCTAAAGATGTTTTCACTTCAAAAAAGAGTTAGTTCCCCTTTTTTCTTTTTAAAGATAATGATTAGAAAATAAATAGGCATTTTGCCTCGTAGAGGGTCTACGCGGCTACGAATATTTAAGTTATTATCAGGATTTGATTTATTGATATTAATTTAGTTATGAATATCAATAAACTTCGATCATACATTTAATTTATTTATGCTGTTGCAGCATTTTTTTATCTATTTTTTTTAATAATTGCTAAAATTCGTACTTTTGTATCTGATCAAAATAATAAATGTTAGTAAATTAGTTTAAAATATCCACAACCGGCCTTATTTTGGATAAAAAATTAAAGAAAGCAAATTTTGTCGCCATTTTAATTGTTTATAAAAAGTGTTATAAAGTATATCATGTCATATTGTATGTAGCATCAGTCGTAATAGTTGGGGACGTCGAACCATTGATGTAACTTCTTACCTTTCTTATCGTAGGAGTATTCCAGGCACTTGGACAGAAGCCATCTGAAAAGAGATATTTTTATGTTAATAGATCATTCTTACTGAATAAAATATGCAAATTTTTTTATGCGTATGGATGCCTCTATTGGCATATTTCTTACTAGTAGGTACAGTAAATGAAGGCAAAAATCAGGTGCAACCTCCGATTTCGTTGAACCTCCATCGATTTGGATGAAAATTTGGGATTAAGTACATTAAGCCCTCTACTTTAAAAGTGACATACGCTCTTATTGCGCTTTTTTATTTTAGGGGTGAAATCCACCCCTTTTGTTGAAAATAGAAAAATGCAGATTTAACCATTCTGGCTTAACTAATTGGGTTTAATTCGATAAAATAAATGTTTTAATGTTTTTTCATGATATTTTATGATTATTTGATAAATTTTTCAACCCTTATGGCAACCATCCCTTTAATCGTGAAAAACACTTTTTGTATTTCTGAACTTTAAAATCGCATATTTACATTGTATAAACAGTTTGTTTAATATTTATGATATAATTTTTGGATAAGACTGAAATATAAACCCCTAAAAGTACCCCTTTATTGCGGAATCACGGCAAAAATTGGGTTCAAAAACTTAATAGGTTTATGTTTTTGAACCCAATTTTTTCACTTTATTTACTTAGTATTAATTTCTTATTAAGTTTTTTTTTGCGAAATTTTTTCAACCCTGTAAACTACCCAATGTCTGAAAAAATAAGCTTTTTATTTTAAGTTTTTTATCAGCATTAATGAGTTCAAATATTTTTTCGTAGTTAAGATAAATTTTATTAATATATTGCAAACATTGATATTATTATTTCGTCCAAAATATTCAAACAACGATTTCAAACTACCCTCTGTGCAAACAATTGACGCAAAGGCTGAATCTGCTAGACTGAAATATTTAATAGACGCACATCATTATAAAAAGCCCCTCTCTTATCAAGTCAACATTTACCGTTTTGTTAACTTCCTGAATATTGAAAGACTTGAAAAGATTAACGTATATTTAGTAAGGACTACATGACGCCTGCAATCACGCTGGAACCGTACATTTTTCGAGATGAAAAGTAGGTATCCTATGTCCATATCCATTCCCAAGACTCTAAAGTATTTTCATACTAAATTTCAGAAAAATCGGTTGAACCGTTTTGGTGTTAAGAGGTAAAAGATAGACAAAAACACTTTAGCATTTATAATATTAGTATAAATGCACCTATTGACAGGTTTACCTACAATATTTGCATCCCAAATTTCTGCTTCAAAATTGTTTTCAAAAAAAATATTTTTGTTTTATCACAATAGCTCTGTTAATTTTTAAGTTATCGGGTTCATTTATGGACCATTTTAAAGGTAATTTAAAGACCTTTAAGATCAACTTAAACAATACTTTTTAAAGCCCTTGGTTTAAAAAAATAAGGTTAAAAGGTCCCAATTTCTTGGGTCTTGCAGTAAAAGTTAGGCTTTAAAAGTCTCTATCTTCGTTGTTTTCCATCCTATAAAAATCAAAAGAAAATCAAAAGATTTCTTAAAAAGTGGACACCAATTTTGTTCTTTATAATTTTTAGGAAGGTTCAATATTTTTGAAGTTATGTTCAAAACAAAATTATATTTACGAAAATTTGAATAATTTCGATTTTACTATATCATTCTGTTTTTCAAAACCAAGCATTCTAAACCAAGAAAAATTTTTGAGGTCATTACTTATGCTAAAATAAAGAAAAGCCTTTAGGAATAACCATAAATTTGAGTTATTGTAGAAATGGTCAACGTTTTATTTTTCGATTTTTCCAAAAAAATTTGAAAGTGTCATCTTATTTTTATCGTAACTTGTTCAATTTGGATGCTTTTAACTATTTACAATGCTTATTAGAAAGGTATTTTTAAGCACTTTAACAAGTTTTAATGAAGTACACCTCATAAAATGCATCAGTTTAGCGTTATTTAAGTTTGAATGCTTAGACTTAGGTACTCGCCGAAAGAAAATACATATACAATCACCTATACCTTTCGATGAATATAAGAAGGCATTTTAGAATAGATATTAGTTTATTTTTTTATTGGCTTTAATTTTGGCAATTACACATTTTTCGTAAAAACGTATAGTTTCTTAGTTAATAATGAAAAACCGCATTAAGACAAGTATTTTTCTAACGCAAAAACATGATCTTTGATCTTTAATAACTCCGAAAGTATTGATTTATTCAAAAAACTTTAAATAACAAAATTTGCTTAGAATTTATGTGTCTATTGATTCCTGGGGTTATTTTTATTAAAAAAATTCACCCCCCGAGAAGGGTTGGCATCCACCCCCAAGGCAAAAGAGCAAGTTGGCACTATGTCACTTTTGTTTCTTGGAGTATCCTCCACCTACCTACCAATTTTCATGAAAATCGATGGAGGTTCAACGAAATCGGAGGTGAAAACCTTCACTGCCTCCACTATACGTCTATTCTCTAGTTTTTAGACAAATCTTGTCATGGAAAGATCTAGAACTATTCTATACTTAACCGCAAGCTGCAGTCGGGACCGACTGCTCTAGAGCGGTCGCGTTGAGCACCGACCGCTCAAGAACTGCTTGAGCAGTCCGTGTATTGCGGATATTTATTTAGTATGAAAACTGCAGACCGCCGTGCGCAACCGCATTTTGCAGTTGGTTTCAACTGCAAGATATGGTCCGTCTATGGCTGGCCTTACTAGTAATAAAAAGAAAAGATTTATATTTCTATCATCCCTTTCAAGTGTTTTTGTGTTAGTTACTTACGATGATTCGCGCTGCTTTTTCCCAAACCGTCATGTACAGAATATATTATGCGGAAATTGGTCGCTGCAGTTAACTGCAGCGACCAATTTCCGTTTGGCCAAAACCAGTAGAACCAGATTTCTTTTTACGTCCATAAGATGGCTTTCACATTATGTCGCAAGCAGTGCGGCAGCCGCGCTGCAGCCGCGCGACTTCTATACAAAAGAGAGTGCCGCGCGGCTCGTTTTAGCATAGAAGTCGCGCTGCTACCGCGCGGCTTTAGCAATACTGGCGACTTAATGTGAAGGCAGCCTAAGGGTTAGTACCATGACACAAACTATAAAGTTCAGTGTCCACATCCCACAGCTTATATAAAATAACTCACCCGCCCTTCTTCAGACACCCGGTAACAGGATAGTCCCTCCTGAAGCACTGAGTGCCGATCACGTTGAAGTACACAGTGCCGATCGTCTTGGAGTTAACGCTGGCCGCCTGCCGCAGACACTGACGGAATGTCTCGTCGCACTCACAGCTTAGCCTAGAAAAAATTTAACGGTAAATAATATAATTATAATAATAATATCTATGGACGCTTCACACCAGACTGACGAGTCTGGCCCCGTGCTAAGTACCTGAAGGACTTGTGGTACAGGCACCAGACAACGGAAATATATATTTTAATACTTATATATTTATACTATACATATATTTAAGATTTTTTTTATTATATGATACACATATTTAATACAACATCCATGACCCAGGAACTTTGAAAATTTTTGACGTGATAACGTCTTATAATTCGATATTCATGTTACCTCGCTGACAGCTGCTCTGAGGCGTTCCATTTACACTTTCAAGTCTCTCAATAACCGTAAGGCCCACCTGGGCCGCGCTCTTTGTTTCGATTATATTACGTATTTCGATGACTTAGAGAATACTTTTGTATGAAGAACTTTAGTTAGTTATGACCTTTGATACATTGACCACACTCTGAATGAAAAATAAAAAACAATCTGTGAGCTATTAGTATTATTTCAGCTATTCAAAGTTGTGCTCTATTTCCTACGTGACAGCTGCTCTGAGGCGTTCCATTTACACTTTCAAGTCTCTCAATAACCGTAAGGCCCACCTGGGCCGCGCTCTTTGTTTCGATTATATTACGTATTTCGATGACTTAGAGAATACTTTTGTATGAAGAACTTTAGTTAGTTATGACCTTTGATACATTGACCACACTCTGAATGAAAAATAAAAAACAATCTGTGAGCTATTAGTATTATTTCAGCTATTCAAAGTTGTGCTCTATTTCCTACGTGTCAAGGCATGACTTGTGCTTTGTTCGAAGATTTTACTGGATTTCACGAATGTATGTAGCGTTTTGTATTGCGAATAGTTTATTTTACTCATTATAAATATTTTTAGACAATCATTTGAACGAAATACATCGAAATAACTTTAGGTTACAGTCGAAAAAGTTTGTTTCTATTTATAGAGATTCGGAAGCGAGGGTTAAGGGGTTAAGGATAGTTCAACTATCGTCAGTAAACCGACTTTACAGACAACCGATTTTTTTGTTCTGTCGGCGGAATTTGAACCCGCGACCCTCGGCTTGAGCTACCAACAGCCCACCAACTGAGCCACAGAGGTCGTCAATAGGGGGCTTTAAAACTTAAATAAATATATAAATAACTATATGACACCCGCAACTGCGTTGCGCAAAATGTTTATCGCGTGGGAACCGTATATTTTCCCGGGATGAAAAGTATCCCTGTTCTTGGGAGTCAAAGTATCTCCATATTATATGTACCGAAATTTTGCATTTATAATATTAGCATGGATTTTTAATTTTCTTAAAAAAAGTATCGCTATCAGCTCACTCAGAGACGAATATAAATGAATTTTCTGTAATTTAATTATCCGATGTACTATTTTGATTTATGAATTTTTAAAGAATAGTTTGACAGATAATGGGGCAATTGTGTCAAAATCTTCATTTATTAGGGTTCCGTACCCAAAGGGTGAAAACGGGACCCTATTCATGAGACTTCGATGTCTGTCTGTCTCCAGGCTGTATCTCAAAAACCGCTATAGCTAGAGTTCTCAAATTTTCACAGATTGTGTATATCTGTTGCCACTATAACAACAAATACTAAAAACAAAATAAAATTAATATTTAAAGCGGGCTCCCATACAACAAACGTGATTTTTTGCCTTTTTTGTTCGATATCAATAATGGCAATAGGTAGGCCGTAGGCACTTGATATTTTCACAAAGGCCTTAATTACATGTCTACTTCAATATTTAAGAATAATATTAAAAGAAAATAAAAAAATAAGGGGGAATCCCATACAAAAACACAATTTTTGATCTTTGTTTGCTCTATAACAGTACGAAACCCTTTGTGCGCGAGTCCGACTCGCACTTGGCCGATTTATTTACAGTTAAGTAATAAATAAATATTCGTATCTGAGTACGGCAGTCACGGTCAACCATTGAAACGCGATGCGACGCTGAATATTTTGAATTGCTAACGCTGAAGTTAGGGATTCAAAATTTCCTCATTACTTACACAAAAAGATAATCGTTTCATCGCGCTACGCTGCCTTGTATTGGAATTCAACACCGTGTGAATACTTCCATTATTACCGAGCAATCTTATAGTTCTGCGCTTATTACTAATTAAGTGTAATTATCTAAACAAGCAATCGTTAGTGAGCATAAATCGATTTATTTTTTTACTGGGAAGTAATGATTGTTGCCCGCATACGCATACATTATACACGTAGTAGTGATTAGAGCAACGGTCCCCAACCTTTTTTTCAAGCGGGCCACAAACATGTTTTGGTCTTAGTGTCGCGGGCCGCAACAAAAAATTTTTAGGGTTAAAAAATAACATTCTTCAAAATTTACGATTTAAAAGTGGAAAAAATTTTACGACTATCACGTAGACTACGTTATTTTGCCGGTGGGCGTGAATTTCAAAATTGTTTAACATCACGCGGGCCACAAATAAAGTCCCGGCGGGCCGCGGGTTGGGGATAGCGGGTCTAGAGCAACGAACGGTCGATGTTGGTGTTGAATAGTTGGCATAGCTTAAAGGTCAGCGACCTTAATGTTGTTGCTGAAAACTGTCAATCAATACTCGGCAATGAGCATAGTCTATACATTCCCAGACCGACCGATTAACCGATTTGAATGAAAGGATTTACTATTTTAGTTCTGTAGTTTTTCCACAAAAACAGCTGAGCAGGTCGGGATTAAAACTGTTACATATTTTATTATTTGAAAAGCGCAGAGTAGTATTAATGCGTCCCATCTAATCTCAATTTGTAGGTAAACGCTGTGTAGCGTCAATGACTTCAGCCTAAGCCGGTCAATCGGTATGTGCACCCTAATTTCGTCTCCGAATAATAATTTATACAGATTGATGATTTATACAGACCATATATTTGTTGACCATCATTAATTGAATTGAATTTTGTAATTGCAATGCAATGTTGCGATCTCCGTAATACATCAGCCCCCCCTTGACAAGCGGCAAGCGATCATCGTAAACGCTAACGCTACAGAATGTATGGGACTTGACATTAGTATACGCTAGCGGATGCGATGACTTATGTCAAATCGCATGCATTTTGTGGTGATAGCGTTAGCGTTTACGATAATCGTTTGCCACTTGTCTACTAGGGACAACGCATACTATCAGAATTCTGACGTGTCAAAATGTATGAGCGGGGCGGGGCGTCCGAGTTTTTTTGATCAGAAATTCGGATAATGTGCGGCCGGGCTTAACAGTAGATACATCAGAATTTGTTCTCTCAATCTCCTTTTGCATTGCTGTCGCAAGATATAACATTTTCTAAAGTTTGTACCACAGAGTACTATAACACTTGCGTATTTGTACTAACTTCGTGTAGTAGGAATCATTGGTGAGATTATGCTTGGTCTCGCCGGACACGATGGTGTCGGGGCAGTAGTCGTGTTCGCGACAGCACCGGTCCTCCGCCTCCGCCACGCCGAGATCCTCGTAGTTCTCAGCCGTATCCCCTGGACCGCACCATTTCGTTCCTGCTGAATCAATATGGCTTAGAAATATCTCGAGATTTGTATAATTTAAATGAATCATAGTAACAATCAGTGCCGGTTTTAACACTACCAGCGCTCTGGGTGATATTTCTTCGATGCCCAGGGTACTAGTAGTGTTAAAAATGGGCGCTCCTTTTTGTTGTCCTACTAAGAAACGAAAACATGACTGCAAATAGGTATCAGGTGAATTATTTATCTAGGATCAAAAATTCTAAATAAACTTTAATGACTACTGATTGGTGGAGAAGCTGTACTTTTCGTCTCTATAGTCTCTACTCTCTACATTTGTTTGCTTCTTTCATTTTTTTAGGGTTCCGTAGTCAACAAGGAACCCTTATAGTTTCGGTCTGTCCGTCCGTCTGTCTGTCTGTCTGCAGTTTTGCTCAGAGACTATAAAACCTACAAAGCTGTAATTTGGCATGAATGCACATATTAATAATGGCAACAAAATGGTACATAAAATCTTAAAAAAATATTTTTTTTGTTGGTACCTTCCATACACATCAAGCGGGGATGAATTTTTTTTTCGCGTCCACCCTATCGTGTAGGGTGTCGTTGGGTAGGCTTTTTAAAACTATTATGAGTGTTCATAGATCATTTTCCGATTTAGGGGTCCGTTTGTGAAATATTAAGATTTAAAGCGGAAAAAATCGTTAGAGTCCAGTGTCTCCCCCTTCTACCATCTAAACGGTTGCTTCTGGAAATGTGAAAAAAATCACGGGAGCAGGAAATATGCTGAATTTAAATGGAAAACTATCACGTCTAAGAAGACTTCTTAAGTTATTGAGTAATAGTCGATCAACTAAAAAACATGTATTCGGCGAAGTATAAAGGAACTTTTTGTTCAAATTCCTTTGAAAGTAACTGAGATGATGTTATTAGTAGTGTAAAATACGTTATAAATGTACATTCATTGACCACACAAACATTTAAAAAAAAAACTAGCGGTATTACGGAACCCTATATTGCACGTGGCCCGACACGCACTTGGCCAGTTTTTATAGTAGGGTACTATCACTTTGCGCAAATAAGTAGTTATTTTTCTGAGTACCTATTTGATACATTTAATAACTCAACGCTAGATAAGAGCGTGAGAATGACCGACTTGATAACGTTCCTATCTTCTCTTGAGTAATAATATTAAAGACACCGATCTAATCCATGTCGCTATCTAATCTAATCAATAACTGTGTATTAATTCATGTTTACATTGTTGAAACATCAAACATGGTTAACATGAAAAATAACATTCATGGCGAAAAAAATATTCACTTATAATACCACAAGAGCTTCAAAATTATCGGGTATTTCCCGATAGGTTCGTTGCAAACAAATGAAGGACGACTTTATTTGTTTGCAGGGAACCTTGAGGGAAATGCCAGATAATTTTGAAGCTCGTTAGCCTAAGAAAATTAAGCCGAAAATGGACGATCAGCGGAAATAATTCGTGTAGTTTTGAAAATCGCTACAGTTATTCCTTGAGATATCCAGATAAACATATCGAAAATCCCCAAGGGTGGGGGGTGAGCTAAAGGTGTAGGGGGGGGGTCAAAGGACCCTTTTTTTAGATTTTGGCTCATAAGTCGAAAACCTGCACAAATAGCGTAACGGTTACTTCTAGGAAAACATTCTACATAAAATTTCCTTTAAATTTGATCCTATAATTTTTTTTGTATGGTCGATACTTTAGAAGTTACAGAGTGTTCAACTTTATATAGGTATAAAAAATGAGACGGTTTTATAAATAAAATAAAATTGGTATGTTTTCAAAATGTATTCAAAACTAGAAAATAATAATTAGACAGTCTTAATTAAATCAATAATTTTCTTCTACTACATCATCATCATCTTCACCTTCTATATCTACCAAATCTACAGGTACGCCATTTGTACACGAACCCAAGCAGCCGTTGCATACTAGACTGCACGTGATACCAGCTTTTCGGCATCCACAATTACCAGTGCAATCACTTTTGCAGCGACAAAATATTGACTTCAGCACGGTGTCAGGAGCTGGAGGATCATGAGTGGTAACAGGCTCGAGGTTTCCATCAGCTCCTCGCTTCCATCCCCACATTTCAGGAGGCAGTGCGTTACCTAACCACTCTTGTACTTGGTGGAACACTCGGAATGAGTGAAATTTTGCTGATCCTTTTGTAGGTGGGAGAGAGGAAAGAAATGGTTTGGATTTGGTGCTGGATTTGACAAAAACTGAGTATCGATGTCTGTTAAGATCAAGCTGATCAGTGGCTGCACGATACATCGTCAAAAACATCCTTTCTCCTGACTCTGCTATTTCTTCAGATGTTGATGTTGGATTGTAGAAGATGGCGGCAATATCCTTGATTTTTGGTTTTTGATCAAATAGCTTAAGAACTGACACTTTGCCTTTCCTGTAAATAGCTGAAGTTGTGTCGCAACCCATGAAGCTATGTAGGAAAAGAATGGAAGAACAAAATGAGAGTTTTTGGAGTTCTTGTGAGGAAAATATTTGCATTTCCACTTTACCTCTTCCTGGCTTCCCAAAGAACTAGTGTAACCATGCTTCTTGCCTATGTGTAAATCTTAAGACATTTTAAAAGAAAATCGCACAACTGAGAAGCTCAGTTTAATAACAATTATTGAAATTAAATAATATTAAACTGAAGCAGGAAAGCGCAGTATTAAAACATGTCGTTTATATAATATTTATGCCTTATTTTATCGATTTCTACGAAAAATGCTTTTTTCAATTTACTACCAATGTATTATCGTATATTTTACATGGCAATTGTGCGAAAGGGACAAACCAAGAAAATTGATTTCTCGCTCGTGCTCGCTACTATAAGGAGATATTAGTTAATAAAAATAATACTTTAGCACATGGAAGTAAGGTTCATTTTAATATTTCAAAATGATGAAGTAAGCCTTCCAGCTGTATAGTACTTCCTAATTCCATGGTGACTAGTCTAACGTTTTGTAATAATAGCAGCTAGGACAAATAATTATCTGTGAATAGCAGGTATTTGAATCAGAATAAGTTGTTTTCTTAGTCTCGGACGTTCGATGCGTGTTATTTTCGCGATTCGCACTTTTGAGGAATTTGACCCCCCCTGTAGTTCCTAAAGTATCGACCGTACAAAAAAATTTATAGGACATAATTTAGAGGAAATTTTATGTAAAAAATTTTCCTAGAAGTAACCGTAATGCTATTTGTGCAGGTTTTTTACTTATGAGCAAAAACCTAAAAAAAGGGTCCTTTGACCCCCCCCTACACTCTTAGCTCACCCCCCACCCTTGAGGACTTTTGACATGTTCATCTGGATATCACAAGGAATAACTGTAGCGATTTTCAAAACTACACGAAATATTTCCGCTGATTTTATTAATTTGATCGTATTACGTGTGGTATTCGGGGGATTATTTTTCCGTCCCAAATGTCGGCCAATAGAATTGCACGTCACGTCACCATTCGACGTCACGTGGTAACCAGAGAAAATTTTCAAAAAATTATCAGTACAACCTACATGGTATTACCATGTAGGTTGTACCACGTGACGTCGAATGGTGCAATTCTATTGGTCGATATTTGGGTCGGAAAAATAATCATTTAGATTATGGTTTACAGTTTTTCTTAATGCCTAATTTATTATTGTAGCTATGTATCTAGTTAATACTACCCACCAAAAACATAAATGTAAAAATGCTGAGCCAAGTTCCATACAAACTCTATATTTCTTGCCACTGGCCAAGTTAGATCTAATCTAGTTTAAGATCTCACATTATTTAAATAACATCAATTGTTATAAATATTCAATGAAGCAAAGAAATAGATTCTATTATTTGTTCATAATGTTATTTGGTTCTTATACGTACTTATTTCGATTTTCCCTGGAACTTGGCACTCATTTAGATCTCCATCCTTTTTACGGCGAAGTCCATAGACAAGAAATATAGAGTTTGTATGGAACTTGGCTCAGCATTTTTACATTTATGTTTTTGGTGGGATATCACTACTTTTTGTAAAGAAAACTTTTCGAGCAAGGGTAGACACCTTCATCTTCCCACTTCAAACATCCAATATTCGACTATAACAACAATGGCAATTCGCAACCTTAAGGTGTCGTTTCACCACTTCCCGACAAGTATCGGCTATGCTATCCGCAACTTATCTGGCAGATTATTCATCTATCAGATATGTTGTGGATAGCCTATCTGAAACTTATCAGGAAGTGGGGAAACAGCCCCTAAGCCTTGTTGAGACTTGAGTATCAGACGAACAAAACAAAGAAAATCTAAGCGAAAGGAAAATGCAGCTACCATCAGAAGGCATTGGAATAATACGGTATAACACAAGTGTATTTCCAACCATTAACTATACGAGTATAGTGTACAACTTACTATGCGGAAGTTAAGTAGCTATTATTATAGCTGTCTAACAGACAGACAGACAAACGGACCGACGGACAGACAAACGGACAGACATATTGAAATAAATCTATGTCTATTATCGGGCCTCAAACTATATCTCCATACCAAAGAACAATCGGTACAAGCAGTTTGGGCGTGAAGACGTAACAGACAGACAGACACACTTTACAAAGTCACCTTCTATTCATTTCAAGTTTTTTCAATTCACAAATAAATGTTTACGGGGAGCTACCATACAATAAACGTGATTTTTTGGCCTTTTTTGCTCTCAATCAATAATGGCAGCCGAAAGGTACTTGAAATGTTCACAAAATCCTTAATTATATTTCTTCTTTCATAACAAATAATAAAAGTAAAATAAAATAATTATTTAAGGGGGGTCTCCATACAAAAAATACAATTTTCGCTCTGTACGACTCGCACTTGACCATTTTTTTTTTGTTTTCAGATTTTTCCCTATGGTTACACACAATTACCGAGCTGGATTCCAAATTTCAGCCTTCTAGGTCATCTGGAAGTGGGTTAGAATTTTGATCTATAGGTCAGTCAGTCAGTGATGGGGGCGATACCGGTCCGTCCACGCCGTGTCCCTGGGCACCTCCCCCGTGCCATTACGAGCTTTTCGCGGTGGCACGGGAGGGGTGGCTGAACGCCGGTATGGGAGAGTGGTTGTGTGTGTGAATGGCTGCGCTCTACCGCTCCGCCGGCGTAGGACGGGAGTACGGAGGCGTCGCTACGCGAACCTCCTAACTTCTGTCTAACGGGGCTCCGGGCCAGGATGGGAACCTGCCCGGCTTTGTCAGTCCCGGCGCCGAGGGGAACGCTTTAGTTCGCCTAAGCGTTGCCTTACTTTGGTGGAAGTCCGGTCCGAGATAGACCGGCCAGTCGTGGAGGGAGTCCTGTGTTTGTTAGATCCGGGATTTCCCTCCGTTATACGGCTGAAGGCGAACCGCAGGTGGTTTTAGTGAGTAAGAGTCTCACATACCCCCGGGGTACCCAACCCGGGGCACCCATGATGGGTTTCCCCTGCGACATCAAAAAAAAAAGTCAGTCAGTGATAAAAATTTAGATTTTCGGACGTTAATATCTCGACAACCGTTCAAGCTGTGCTTATGAAATTTAGAGCATGTATTTATCTCGCAAGTCTCATTATATGAGCTAAATTTGAAACGTTTATGTGAAATAGTTTCTGAATTATGAGGGGGTCAAAAGTAGCTGCAAATGGTTCGTGTAATATTACACACGGTGCATGCTCGCCATTCTGTTATGCTGGAACTTGGCTTGACACTCTACCGCGTGTCTAGACATATTAAAAATAAAAATTTTAGCTACTTGGAAATTAAGTTAACCTATTATAATCAAATTTAACAGACCTGGATAAATTAAACTAAATCGTAACATCGCGATCTCTTCATCACTGAGTTCACTCAAATCCATCTCATCTAGTAACACAAAGCCCGAGCCATTTATAGACCTATAGTGCACATCGTTCAACACATAACTATGACATACGGTAAAATATAAGGCTACCACAAAAAATAAATACATTTTAAATTGTGTAAAAAGACGCGTGCTCTATCGCATATCAGTAATGTAGCTCGTTTCTTATATATAAAAGGTTGTCCTTAAATACGACGCCCCTACAGTGCAACCGAATAGTTTCCATTATCTTATGATACCGTATGTAAATTAACAATGTGCTTCCGCTTCATAATAGTACTCGGATACTTCGAAACAGGGTAAGGATGTTGAAAATATTTTACATGAAATTATTAAAAAATTTTATGAACCTTAAAAAAACGTTTCTGTTAAAATTCCATAGAGGGGTCTACGTTTTACGTAGGTGCTTATGATTTGCGGGAAAAGTCTTACAGTTTCCGTAGAGGGACGCACAGTTTACGTAGGCCGTAAAGGGCTGGATGATTTATGTAGAGGAGTCTACGGTTCACGTAGAGTGCTATAATAGGGTTTATAAAGGAGCCTATGATTTTTGTGTAGGGGTTAGCAGACGTATTATAATTAATATTAATGTCAAGACTTTATTATGCGTTGTATCAAAGGCATTATTGGTTATGTTAAATCCGAAAAGCTTTTCTAGAGCCGTTTAGGGTTTTGTGAACAGACTTAGTTCTATATCTTAATTAAGACGATTAACCTATCAACCCCCATAAGGACACCGGTGACCGCGACAACAATAGAATAACAATAGATTTCCAAGAATCCGCGATCGAAGGATTAATATTGTATAGTTTAGATGATGATGACTTCCTATAAGTAGGATATCTACCTACTAATTACTACCCTGCACCCAATATAAAGAACTATAATTAATCATCAATCAATGAGCACAGAAGAAATTACTGAATAATTTTACATAAATTTAATACTTATCTACTATTTACGTATTTACGGGGAAGTAAAAACTCTTTGTTGTTTTATTAATATCATATCAGGACACAGGAAATAAATACAATGCATATTTAGTTTCCGTTTTTTCAAGTCTGCTGTCTGTTTGTTGGATTTGTTTGTTTCTTTACTTTCATGCTAACAAGTAGACAGGTACTATCTCATCTGTACTAAATAATATTTTAATTAGGAAAAGATAAGATAGTTATGTAAACTACTACTTACTATTTAGTATTCAGGTTAGTGATTTGTCAAGATTTTAAATATGTCTCAGTTCTTACTAAAGTTTGGTCATGGTACTTTCTTGCTATAGGAAATCAGCAGGTGGCAACAAATATTTAAGTGTTTAATGTAACTAAGTCACCAGTTGTTAAGACACAGGTACTATTAACGAATAGGTATTAGAAGTTAGGACATTGAACTTAATGCGACGCCTTGATAATTTGGCTGTAGCGATATCGATTTTTCTCAGCAATGACTAAAGCTAAGAAATTAAAAGTTCATTGTCAGTATTCATCATGTCTTTGTCTTTGAATTACCCATAGCATACCGCGATTGGTCAACTTTTATAACACAGAATTTAATCAATCAAAAAGACCTCTGTAAAAAAGGGATTCCTATTTTGCCAACAGAGGAGAGTGATTTAAGCTTCCAAAATTTGTACATAGATTGGTTCAAGCATGTAACACTTTAATTTGCCCATAGCTTATATTATTAAATGTATTTATGGTTTTTAAATTACGCGACAAAAATAATTTTGTCGCTAACGCCCTTTCCATTTTTTTGCTATCAAAAACATATCCAACACGGTTTTTAGGGTTCCGTACTCAAAGGATAAAAACGGGACCCTATTACTAAGACTTCGATGTCTGTCCGTCTGTCTGTCACCAGGCTGTAACTTAAGAACAGCTATTATAGCTAGACTTCTGAAATTTTCACAGATTGTGTATATCTGTTGCCGCTATAACAACAAATACTAAAAACAAAATAAAGTTAATATTTAAGGGGGCCTCCCATACAAGAAACGTGATGTTTTTGCTATTTTTTGCTCTTAATCAATAACGGCAGCACATAGGCAATTGAAATGTTCAAAAAATACTTAATTGTATTTGTACTTTAATAATTAATAACAAATAATTAAGGGGCCCGTTCCATACAAAAATACAATTTTTAGCTATTTTTGCTCTGTAGTGGTACGGAACCCTTCGTTCGTTCGTGCGCGTCGCGCGAGTACAACTCGTACTTGGCCGATTTTTTACTTTAAGGGCCTTCCCTACGGAGCATCCGTAATTTACCGTATTTACAGCCTTATAAACTCATAATTTGAATGCTATAGAGTTATAATAAAAATACAGCAATAATCTTCAGTATCTAAATATTCCTTTCCACGTTTTGAATTTTCTATTTTTGTTTATTAAACTCATGATTTCAGCTTCCAAAGTCCATAATTATACATAATCCAATTTATTAAAATTCAAGCATACATTCAGCATTTCCTTAGTATTTACAAATTACTTTAATTTTAAACACACGCCAATAGATCGACAATATCTTAAACTACATATTCCCCGTTTTAAATTTTTTTAGGTCAATTTTGAACTAACATAAGTAAAAAAATAGGATTTTGGTGCGACCTCGGCAACGCGGCAAATGTAAGGTCAAGGTTGTTTGCTCGAGGGATGGCCTTAACGCGGCGTCACCTTAAGGCGAAACGTAGGCTCAATAACAAAATTTAACGCCTAGTTATAGACTCGGCGGCTGTGAACGCAGGTGTGTGTAACGAGTTACAAATTATTAATTAACAATTTAATATTTGGTGTATAATAATAATTTGTTTCGTGGCTAAGCCTCTGCTTAGCAAAGTATTCATACATATACCTACACAGGCACTCAATAAGTTATTATTTGACGTATTGTACCCATTTTCCATACAATATGAAGACAAATATAAAATATGACGATATATATGTCGCAGCCAACTGGTTTAAATAGCCGATCAATCAAACAGCTAGCCCTTTGACTGAACGACGCCATTCAATCACACGGCTACACGTCGTTTAGCCGACTTGTTGACTGGAACGTTCAACACTACAGCTAGACGACGCTTAGCTAACTGGTTAAATGGCAAATTAACTAAGCTGACCATTCGTTTAGTCTTATTATTACACAAGCGCAATGATAATAAGCAGAATAAATTGTATTCTAACTCATTTTGAGCAAGTTAATTGCAAAATGAATACCTTCGTGATGAATTTCATAATCCCGTAATTTCTCCTCGAAATTAGAATATTTGTTTAAATTTTGATTCACTCGTAGGTGCCCTCATAATTTCTGTCACTTTAATAACATTTGAAACGTATATTTACGAAAAATATCTTAATACAATCCCAAAACACTGGCTAGTTGACGCCATATTGTAAACAAAACGCACCTAGCGCCGCGGTGGTGAGCGCTGAACTAATTCAATCAAACGGCGGCGGCTTGAATCAGCTGTAGTGTTGATCGTTTCGAGCGACTGAAATATTCAATTAAAAAGCTAGCCGTGAGATTGAATGGCGTTGTTCAGTCAAAGGGCTAGCTGTTTGATTGAACGGCTTTTTTAACCAGTGGACTGCGACATATACATGAAGTTGAAAATGCGGCCCGCTTGATAACTCCTTTGCGCGTACTTATGAACATCGTGTGGCCAACACGATGTTCATAAGTACGTTTTGGGCGTTCAAAACACAGTGACTTTTTTGTCTTACTTCTGAGATATTTCTGTAAAGGTGGTAAGTTGTAACTAAGCCCAAAAACAACTTGGCTACTGAAATTAAAAAAAATATAATACTAAGTGCTCATGCTACATCAAAGGCCAGTTAGCTGTTAGTACGTAATACGTACGTGCATATTATATACGTACATACGTACTACGTATCACGTGCATTAACTGAACACGTATCATGTGGCGACTTTATCACAAATGTAACATTGTTTACTCAGAATTACTTCCGTTGATAGCTGTGTTTGCTAGTGTCATTCACACCAAACCATGTTAATGAAATTCTAAGGATGTACAAAATATAATAAACTACATTTCTACTTGATAATACATTACATTTATTTACATTATTAACATACTATATTTAAATAACGAGGAAGGCAATCTACAAGATTTAAATAGGTTGTCCTAAGAGAAGCTGACAATACGCCTTTGCCTAGTCAGATTATATGAACAATTTTTTTACAGCCAATCAAAATCCGGTCCGAGGGCTCGTCGTAACGCATTCACTGCCCCCTCGGCGCGGCGCCTGCGCATCTCATCATCTCCTTCCCCCCTCGAAGCCTGCGCGTGTAGAACCGTCTCCAGCGCCATGGCGAATGCCTCCGCCCGCTCCACCATCTGCTCCTCATTTAAATCCTCTTCTTCCTCATCTCTGCCAATGTATTCGTCTTCGGATGATAGTGTTAGTCCATCTGAAAAATAGATACTTTTACACGGACGAAACTTTGTTCGAAATTCGTGTATTGCATAGGAGCATGCGCAATTATTAAAATTTGGAATTAGAAGATGATACATGCAAACTATTGTGTACTTTTTCAGGACTCGAAGATAAAATTTTATCTAAATGATAGACAAATAGACACTTTAATTTCATTTATATTATTAGTGTGGATAGTATAATATTATTTTTGCATTTTAACCCATCAAGCCCCTTAAGAGCACCGGTGATCGCGACAACAATAGAATAACAATATATTTCCAAGAATCCACAATAAAAGGATTAATTATAAACAGGAATATAATATGTAATGTTACTGTGTACATAGGCCAGAGATGGCGAACCAATGGCACGCGTGCCAAAGGTGCCATGCAACATAAAATTTTAGGCATGCTACTGATCACAAAATTATTGTAGTGATTATTCTACAAAAGCCCCAAGTTCAACTTGGGACATTATATTTTGAAATATGTGTCAGGATTATAAAGAAAAATATTATTTGATGGCATGTCTATAACATCCCTAAAAGAATTCTTCAGAAATTAACAAGGCAATTAAAATCTTTTTTACCTAAAGACTGAAGTTGTGATGGAATGTCAATTCTTTCTAGGCCCGTCCAAGTGTGTGCATGTAAAGTATCCCTGGCTCTCTCAATGCCGTAGGTCTCTTTGAAGGGTCCTTCTGGATCATCCTCCTCATCATCAGAATGAGACGATGCCGTTTCTTCAAGAGGAATGACTTCATAGTGGTTATTGCATGCCCAGGTAGCTAACGCGCTTGGTGTCTTTGATCCTTCGTATAGTAATAAACATACTTCTACCTCAGCATTATTCACAGTTGCTGCCCGTTTTTGAGCCAGTTCGGCTAAATCTTTCTGGGGATAACAGAAAAGTTTTACAGGATGTAATACAATTTTGATTTCTTTTAAACTGAATATTATGTCTGTGTATTAAAAAATTGAAAAATTGATGTTAGAAAATATCATCACAGAATATAATAACAATAAATAACTACTTCATGATGGCATGTATGTAAACTACACTTAATGCTTTCGTTCCCAAGTTGTTGCATGCGACTGCGAGAATAAAAGATTTCCAAGAATCCGAGATCAAGATGCTAAACAGTTTAACAAACAAGTCTATAGAAATATAGTAATTGTCCATGCATTATAATACTTAATGGTTAATAACTAGTTTCATAGAATGTGCTACTTATATATTTTTAACTTAACAAAGATACAAATTAAGTAAATTAACATGGTATTTACCTCTTCCTTAGCGATGTAGATGATGTGAGCTTCGGCCAGGCTCAACACATCATTTTCAACTGTATCACCATCTCCCACAGGAAGTATCCTGACGTTGGCAGAATAATATTTGTTTTGCAAGCGCCAAGTGAAATTTTCTTGGGCAGAACCATTAACCTCAGAGCCATCATCTTTGTTGTTTATTAATTCTGAAAATATATTTTGTTATTAAAATATTATACATACCTAATGGAAATTGTTGTAAATGTAGGAGTAGGAGGAGATGACATGGGTACAAGTAGGTGTTTGCCTAAAAAATATAGGTAGTGCACACGAACCAGTAGCGAGGAATTTAGCTTGTTCTGAGTCCTTGGCACTTATTATAATTAATGGTAAAGTATTTGCAGGCATTTTGTCGACAATTTTCAGACAAATTAAGATTTATCCAATTTTTCAACCAGTTATGAATATCTATTGAAAGTAACGTGTATTAAACATGTTATTTATCCTGAACCCAGATAATAGTGTTTACAAGATTTGTATTATTTAATAAATCCTTAATGGGATCCTTATTAAATTAATTTTATATTTTGTAATGAAATGAAACAATAACAATTTTCTTCTGTTTTCTTCTTCTTCGCCTTTCTTTTTTTTTTTTTTCTTGTTATGGCTCTCGGCTTGTAAACCATGGCCAGTGTCAAGTAAAGTTTTGGCGGGAGAAAAAATTTTTCGTAAAAATTTACAAAATTTTCAAGTTGTTTTTTCAGATTATCGTCAAGTCGAAAGTCTAGTCAAAGTCTAAAAAGTAGTCGGTAAAGTCAACGAGTCAAGTCAGTTGTTTTAGTAAAGTGGTAGACCCTTTACTAAAACTTTCGATGGAGTTTTGGAGGGAACACAAAATGGCACGTTTCTTGAAGTTGTATCACTTGCCCACACTTGTGCACAACAACGAATATTTAATGGTTAATATTCTACCAACATTACACATTAAAAACCGAAATAACACAATTTTAGGAAAATAATACAAAAACAAAACATCACTCTTTCGTATTCCCGGCAAAACCGTCAAATAACAATATTCATATTTGTTTTTTTTTTTGTTCTTGTTATGGCGCTCGGCTTTACCATGGCCAGTGTCAAGTAAAGTATTGGCGGGAAAAAATATTTTTTCGTAAAAAAATTTACAAAATTTTCAAGTAATTTTTCCAGAATATCGTCAAGTCGAAAGTCTAGTCAAAGTCTAAAAAGTAGTCGGTAAAGTCAACGAGTCAAGTCAGTTGTTTTAGTAAAGTGGTAGACCCTTTATTAAACTACTACCTTTATTAATCTCCTGACTACGCATTAACAGCTGCAAATGGAAGCAGTATCAAAACTTTTGGTACAGTCAACCTCCGGCTCAATTTAGGGTTACGACGGGACTTTGTGTGGCTATTTGTCGTTGCAGGCGTACAGCGGGCGATAATAGGTGCGGACTTCCTAGCACATTACCGCCTGTTACCTGATTGTCGCAATAAGACATTAATAGATAGTATCACCGGCTTATCTTGCCCTGCATCCTGCGCGTCCGTCGAGCAGCCCAGCGTTAAAGCCATCATCGCCGGAAATTCCAACTTTGTGTACTTACTTTCGATGGAGTTTTGGAGGGAACACAAAATGGCACGTTTCTTGAAGTTGTATCACTTGCCCACACTTGTGCACGACAACGAATATTTAATGGTTAATATTCTACCAACATTACACATTAAAAACCGAAATAACACAATTTTAGGAAATTAAATACAAAAACAGAACGTCACTCTTTCGTATTCCCGGCAAAACTCCTTCATATTTGTTCTTTTCTTTCTTTTTCTTCTTTTTTTGGCAACTTGACACAAAGGATGTGTATGTTGTGCCACAGACAAGGTAAAAAGGTAAGGAATATGGCGGGAGAACCATATTCCTCCTATTATATTTTTCATTATCGTTTTCATGTATCGTCAGGTCTAAAGTCTAGTCAAAGTCTAAGTAAAAGTCAATACAGTCAAGGAGTCAAGTCGGTCGATTCAGTAAAGTGGTAGACGCTTTACTGAAACTTTCGATGGAGTTTTGGAGGGAACACAAAATAGCACGTTTCTGGATATTACATCACTTTCCTACACTTGTGCATGAACATGAATATCTAACAGTTAAGGGGCCGGGTACCCTTGGAATTTCTCATACAAACGAAATACCAAAATCATTTTCTCATACGAAAATATTTAACATGTTTGAATTATTTTTCAGTTTAAGATAGTAATTACCTAGGTTCCTACACAAAAATTTACTTCAAAATATTTAAACAAAAAAATTTTTTTTTTGTTTAAAATTTTTTTTTAGTAAATTTACTACTAAATATTGAAACACTAAAAAATAGAGTAAAACACAAAAAAATATATAAATAAATAGTAAATTTACTACAAAATATTTAATTTCTAAAAAATATTTTTTAGTATTTAAATATTTAGTAGTAAATTTACTATTAATTATTTATATATTTTTTAGTGTTTTACTCTATTTTTAGTGTTTCAATATTGAGTAGTAAATTTACTAAAAAAAAATTTTAAACAAAAATTTTTTTTTGTTTAAATATTTTGAAGTAAATTTTTGTGCAGGAACCTAGGTAATTACTATTCTAAACTGAAAAATAGCTCAAACATGTTAAATATTTTCGCATGAGAAAATGATTTTGGTATTACGTTTGTATGAAAAATTCCAAGGGTACCCGGCCTCTTAATATTTTACCAATATTACACATTAAAAACCCAGCTAACATGCTTTTAGGAAAATAATATAAAAACACAACAGCACACTTTTACATTCCCGGCAAAACTCCCGCTTTTTCTTTTTCACGTAGGTAGGTACCTACTTCTTCTTCTCTTCTTCTTTTTTATTAATGGCTCCTTAGTGAATCGCTCGCTAAATTTTTCTTTAAAAAATATAGCTTGACAGTAGACATCAAGTCAATGTCAAGTTGACTGTTGACATCAGACATTCTTTGACTAATAATTTTTGTTGTGTTTTGGAATTTGGTGAAAGTAAAAAAAACATAAAAATACAAAATAGTAAATACTCACGAACTTCTAGAGAAATCCACTAAAAGAAAAAATGGAAAACCTCCGGAACATATGGAAGCCAGAACGTACGTTAAATACATTGAACATAAACTCTTCATACACAAGGCAAAAATGTTAAACGATTTATGGTTCTTTTCAGTGTATAAAATTCAAATAGAAGCCCCAATACCGAAACCAATAATATGCGAAGACTGTCCGGACAGACCCGACTTTTACGGTAAAGAATATCACGGGATAATGGGTCACAAAGAGGCGACTTTGCTGCTGGAATATGAGCCGAATGGAGCGTTTCTAATTAGAAAAGGAAATATACATAACGATTTCTTCACGTTAACTTGGAGGTAATTTGTTTGTTATATTTTTAGTAACTGGATTCAGTCACTTTGTAAGAAAAAAATAGTTAAGTATATTTATGCCAGTATACAATATTTTCTTATTATAACATCCTTTCAGAAATCTCCCAAATTCATAAGGCACCTTCACAATCAAGCTATTAGTAACCTAAAATTTGTAACCAATTTTCAGATTCAATGACAAAATACATCACTACAAGTTGTACTATGACGG